>JASDFA010000020.1:20492500-25492500 GCA_035772735.1 Datura wrightii
AAAACAAGGGATAGATTGAATTATCTTATTAAGACAATTCATGGTTCATATGCTTATTCAGAAGGAATAATCCAATGGAGTTCATGGATTTACTAGGTCAGTTTATGAGGGCTAATCAATAAAGGATTTTTATCTTCGAAACCCATTTGAAAGAGTAGTGCAAGAGAAATCATACAAAAATAATCGAATCTTCGGACGCCCCGAAAAAGATATGAGGTGCTCTGCAGTGACGCTAACTGTGCTTCCAAGGAGTTAATACTGTCTACATCTACTATCCCTACTGCTCTCTTTTCCTCCCCTCTGGATGATTCACTGTTCCACTCTGGATTTCCTTGAGCAATTCGGTTTAGTAGAGTGTACAACTCATCATATGTCTTCTCCAATTCTTGCCCACCTGATGGAGAGTCTAATAAAATTTTTGTATGTGGGTCTAGACTCTCCACAAAGGTCTAAGCTAACATCTCATTGGACTGCTGGTGATGGGGGCACTCTCTCAATAATGACTTGAATCTCTCCCAAGCCAAATATAAATTCTCCTCCAGCCGCTGTTTGAAACTTAAGATTTCACTTTTGAGCTTTATAGTCTTGCCTGAAGGGAAGAATCTGATGAGGAACTTCCTTGCTAGGTCATCCCAAGAAGTAATGAAATTCGGTGACTTAGCCTTCAACCACCTCTTCGCCTCTCCCAATAGTGAAAATGGAAAGATGGTGAGTCGGACATAGACAATTAACACTCCGGTGGGGACAAAAGTGTCACTGATCTCCAGAAAGTTTTGTAAGTGTTGTTATGGGTTCATGTGTTATTCAAATGAATTGACCACTGGAATGTAATCCGGTTTGCGGATACTGGAAGTCACATTCGTCGCTAGAGGGATTGCCACTTCATGAATAGGTCAGGCTACCATTGGTTCAAGTAACAACTCTGTCTGCCCAATTTGTGGATTTTGTTGTATCTTGTCCTGTAACCGTTTCAACTTCCTCTATAGAGCTTCTCTCCAGAGCAAATACAATTGGCATTCAGTCTCCAACAAAGGTTCCACCAGCTCTCTATTCCTTGCAAGCTCTGCAAACAACCTGTTACCTATGATTGGATAGACTGACACCATGTTTTTCAACATTTAAAAAACATATAATTTACACAAAAAATAAAAATTCACTAAATGTTGTCAGTCCCCGATAACGGTGCAAAAAACTTATTGCGCTCTAGTGCACACGCAAGTGTACATGGTCCTACAAGTAATATAGTGACTGTTGAAGAGTCGAATGTCAAACCCACATAGACTGGACTATTTTAGTGAATATTCAAGTTCAAGTGCTATATTAAATTTTACAAGTGTTAATTGTAGAGATTTTGGTTGCTTAAACAAAATCTAAGTGATGATCATAAAATAATTGAAAAACAATAATAAGAAACATCTAGAGGTAAGGCCTAATAATCATGAAATGCTACAGTTCACAATGGTTCAAGTATGTGAAATTCAGTTGTTGTCTCATATATTTAATATGTAGTGTTCATGGTCTCTCGAGCCTCTAAACACAACAAACTAGTCTCACACCTACATCATTGAGCGTAGATGTCACGTCCTAATTCATGAGCATTTTAACACTATGGATGTGGTTTACGGGTTTACGCCCTTGATTATGGAATTTCGTACCTCTAATCATTTAACCTAACTTATCTTCACAACTACTTCTACGAGTGGTGATGTGCCAAGTCTAAGTCGGTATCTAGCTATCTTCCTGTTTAATTAACCAAGCAAGGAAAATTAGGTAAAATTATTATCCTAAATGTAAATCCTATCATAAAGACACGAACTTGCTCCCTGCATTTGTTCATTCTAACCAAGGACTACTTTTTCAAGCTTTTGCCTAAGATTAGCAAGTTGGTTTTCATGGTGATCAACCATAAAAACAACAATAATTAAGAATGCAAGACAAAACAACAACTAAAACTCAAATCAAAGATGAATTCAAACTTTTACATTCATATCATGTGGCCTTAACCCTAGAGCAATGGTTTTAATCACTAATGTTCGTATAATTACTCAAAACATGATTAAAGTAACGTACTTACAAGAATGGTAAAAGGGAATGAAAAGTTATGAAACCTAGGTAGAGTTTCCCTCCTTCTCCTTTTGCATCTTTTCGTTTCTCCAAAATATTTTCGTGATCACTGATTTTTGAAGCTAAGGGTCCTATTTATACTTAATGAAAATTTTCAATTTTTGGTCGTGGTCGAACTGGCTCCGTGTCACGGGCCTAGTCGCGCCAATCTGCCTCCATGGCATAGAGAAAATGTAGAGTTGCATTGGATTGCGGTTATTGGCATGTCATGGTTGATGGGATGGTGCGCGTTGCCTAGCGTGGCACGACATCCATCGCATTGGCTATAGAGTGTGGCACGACACCAATGCACGCTGCTATTGTTGCTTTGCCCCTCGCCATGTGCGCATTCCCTTGCGTGGCACAATAGTGAACACGACACTGGGCCAGCGTGACACGTTGCCTGGCGCGCCCTCCTACAGGCGTGGAATGTTGGGTTGCACGGCCTTGACACCATGTTTCTTTCTTCATGCGACTTCTTTGCAATCACTTCCATGCTTTCCTTTTGTGCATTAAAATAATTTTCAGTCCCTCCTAAGCATAATTCACCTATGAAACATGGGCTAAACATATTGGTTCGTTCATGCACGAAATTATACAAAATCACATGAGAATGTAATCAATTAAATTCACAAACATGACTAAGATTAAGTTATAAAATAGCACTTGGGCACATAAATATTCCCAAGATCATCGTCTATCTCTGAGGGAGGCCTTCAATGCCCTCCTTTACTTCTTTCTCCTCCTTTTTTCCTCATCCTCTTCTTCCTCAGTGTCCCATTTTTTTGCCTTTTTCAACTAGAACCAACTCAAGGTGAAGAATCTCTATATGCAGGTTTTCCTTCACTAATAGAGCTTGAGATGGTAACATTGGAGTCTATCAAGATGAAAACTTTACCAAGGAGGCTCTCAATGCTTCCAGCTCTCTCTCTATCATATCCCAGTCTCGAGTCTGAGTCTCAGATTGGAACTGATTAAGGCATACCTCAAATCCATCCAATCTTATGTGCATCCTATGTGCTGCATCCTCTATCTCCTTTTCACCCATGGCCTGAATTACTCGAGCAGCATATCAATCTTCCGCTCGACAATCGTCACCCTCTTGGTCATCCTTCTTATGTTGGCCTCAAGGACTAGCATGTAGCTAGAGGGAAGTGAAGTGAAGTGGCCCTAGGAGTGATGGGTGTGATGGTGGAAAAATCGCTGACTTGAGTAGCTGGGAACTCCATGGTCTTCTCATCTTGTGCAGAGGTATCAACCTGCTCACCTCCACCTAGAGCACTCTCAAGCAATCTTGGCCCCACAACTGGACCTTGGACCCGAGTCATAGATTCAAATCATCCTTAATCAATGTTATGTCTATTGTATTAGTGTGCGTAATTATATGATCAATATCAAGAAAGACACACACTCAAGACTCCATGCACAACTAATAGATGAGGCTTAGGAATGGGAGAGTAGTGTTCTCCTTGACCGCCATTTCCTGAATCTCTGTGGCAATGATCCAGGGAATATTCAGCAAGTAATCAAACATGATGCAGGCCACCAATGTTGCCCGATCCGCACTGAAGACATTATCATTCCCTGCAGGCGCGAGTTGATATTAGGAAATGGACTACAATGACTTAGCCAGAAAGTTCAGTGAGGCCTTGTATATTGGCTTCCTTCCTATGACCCATTCTGATTCCTCCTTGGCCTCCAAAATAATATTGGTCATTCACAAGAAGTGCATCAACTTGTCCTTGATGCTCAACTTTCTAGTGCTCTTCAATGCTTCCATCCGGTAGTCATAGTCTGTAGTTCGGGTTAGCACTGTATAATCACCACCCGTCAAGACTCGACTGATGGCTCTAAGCCAGACTAAGTCTATCATGGGTTCCTTTTAATATCACTCCTCAGAGGAACATTTTTATCCATGGTTTAGTAATAATTAGCGTAGAACAAATGAACCATCTCCATGTTATATTTGCCTGGAGTCTGAGCCATCTAGTGCATATTGTAGGCTATATTCAGGGAATTGGTCCAAATTTGGGGCTTCTCCCGAATACCTCGGTTGGGGTTCCCTTTATTATTGAGTGCTAACCAGACATAATAAATGTCCTGGCAGCCCTGGATGGTCCATCTTTTGGACCTGGCCTCTAAGGTGGTTAGGGGGGGTTAGAGTCCTCCTCCTGACCGAACTCCTCAGCCGAATTTGCCTTTTCACCTAACTCCTCAGCTGCACTACCATCCTCGTTGAATTCCTTAACATTATTATCTCCCTCCTCTGCATCATCCGCAGGAGGGTCTTCACTCTCAAATTTAGTCCCTTCTCCTCCCTCTTTAGACTAGGGAGGTGGGTATCCGCCGCTGCTTCCTATGCCTTGGATTTCACCCTAGTCATCATGACTGGAGAGTCGTAAGAGGAGTCAATGTTATAGTTCACCTCCAAACCATTAGAGTTTTTTGACTCTGGCTCATCCTGAAGCTACCGCTTCTTAGCAATTTCTTTTCTTGTGGCAGCTTCTTATAGCTTCTTGTTTCCTTTTTAAGACATTGTGCCCTATGGAATAGACGTTAGATTCAAAAAGTATAAAAATTACACATAGGATCTTGTATTATGCCAGAACAGATGACTCACAGTATGGTTCATTGTATGAACAGATGACCCGTTGCTGCATTCGTTGAATGAGTTTTTGAAAAGTTGCCAATTAAGTCTTAATTCCGTGAGCTCATTCAACGATCTGTTGTAAGATACAACGGTCCATTGAAGGGTTTTTTCAATAGCAGTACATGATTACAGGTTCCAGAGCCTCTCACAATGACTATGTTCAACGATCCGTTATTTGATGAAATAGTCCGTTGAATGAGGCATTGTGAGAAGATCTAAGTTTCTTTCACTGGGCAGTCCTATGAATCAATCAACAAGCGGTTATGAGAAACAGAGACTCATTAATTGGTTCGTGAAGCCTTCCCTCACCTGGATCTATTCAGTTCAAATGTTCAATCACCCAGATTGAGGGTGTGAATTTTAAGCCTCTTTCGGGGGATACTCAAACTTTGCCTCCATCAAAATTCTAGGACACCTATTAGATTAGGTTATAGTTTAAATCTTTATTAATTTTTTCATGTTTAGTATAATTAAACCATGGCCACACTCCCTCATATTCTTGGTAATAACAATGGAAGTCTACAATTTAGTTTTAAGGCATACAGTTCTACACTTAAAATTAGCCATGTTTAGAAGCATGAAGGAGGCATTCTATACACAATCATGATGATACTAAAGAAAAATTTTAAAAAAAAATTTTGCCCAAAAATCACTCACTTGAGCAGATGAAGAAGAAATCAACGAGATTGCCGGGGATTGGGAAATTCGTCGACTCAATCACAAAAGATATTGTGGGTGAGAAATTCTGGGACAGAGGGAGTAATGGCCCAAAATTTTGAAGTAATAGACATTTAGGTTGGGTGAGGAGTTTCTAAACAAGATAGGTGTAGGAGAAACGGGTTGGGTCCATATGTTCTAAACCTATTAAGATTTGACCACGACTCGTCCAAAAGTTCCTGTATTGGAGAAACTACCCATCCCAAGTTCTCGTCAGTTTAGAGTTAGGATACTTACCTGTGGAACCTACGACAACTTAGAAAGGGCTATTTGTTCTCAGAACAGCCCGTACTATGCGTCCATATTTTCAATACATGATTCTTGAGGGCTGCAGGCAGTTAATAGGAAGGGTGATACAACAACCCAGTCTTTGTGAGAATGATTCATTATGACCAACCGTTTGACCACTACTGAAAGTGTACTTTCTTTGGTGTGAAACAACGACTTGAACTACGATCCGTACTAAAATAGGAAGGGTCTTTCTAAAACTCGTAGTTTAGGTATGTGCTGAATTTTCTGAATTTTCTCCCTGTTAAACCTGCACGTATCAACACACATGAACATTATATTCAATTTACAGTTACATCTTGGGTTGCCTCCTAAGAAGGACTTGATTTAACATCGCGGCACGATGTGGGTATACTAGTTACTCAGACTCCACCAAGACACCTCCATGGGTTTCCTCCCAAGTAGCACTTGATTCAACATCACAGCACGAAACAAGTCCCTAGGTTACTCAGACTTCACCCAGAGCCCAAAGGTCTACCAGTTTGATTTCTTAGCTTGTCCTCAGACATGTTTTTACTCGCTGGCTGTTCACCTTGAATATGTTTCCTTCATAAATATCCAACTTAATTGCACCATATGGAAATAGCTGCATCACTCAGAATAGCCCTAACCACTTAGACTTCAACTTTCCAGGAAACAAGAGAAGCCTTGAATTGAACGGGAAAACCAGATCCCTAGGGCTAAATTCTTTCTGCTCAATTTTATGGTCATGCTATATATTCATCCTCTCTTTGTAAATTGTTGTACTTTCATAGGCTTTCAAACGATATTCATCTAACTTATTCAACTGATCAAGCCTCAGGTTCATCGCATCACCCTAATTCAGATTCAGCTTCTTAAGGGCCCACATGGATTTATGCTCAAGCTAGACCGACAGATGACATGCTTTCCCATAAACAAGCTAATAAGGAGACATACATATAGCGGTCTTGAAGGTAGTCTAGTGTGCCCACAAAGCATCATCTAACTTCCTAGACCAACCAGTCCTATCAACATTCATAGTCTTCGCGAGGATAATCTTTATCTCCTAGTTGGAGACCTCAACTTGCCCACTAGATTATGGGTGGCAAGATGTTTCCACCCTATAATTCACCTCATATTTTTCAAGCAATGTTTGAAATAACTGGTTTCATAAGTGTGAACCCCCATCACTGATGATTTCTCTAGGAGTCCCAAACCTGGAGAAAAAATTCCGCTTTAAGAACGCTCTGACACTCTTTCCCTCATTATTGGGAAGAGCAACTGCCTCTACCCACTTAGATACATAGTCCACAGCTACAAGTTTGTAATTCATCCCATTCTAGCTCACAAATGGGCCCCTGAAGTCAATGCCCTACACTTGAAACAACTCAATGACAAGGATAGCTGTAAGAACGAGCTCATGCCTTCATGATATGTCTCATTCCCTTTGACATGCATCATATGCCTTTGTCAAATCATGTGCATCTTGGTGAATAGTTGCCCAATAGTACCCATATTGCAGAATTTTGTAGGTTGTGCAGATCTCGCTGTGGTGATCCCCAGCAGGGGATGAGTGACAAACCTCAAATATGCTCAACATCTCAGCCTTAGACACATACCTACGGATTACTCCTTTAGCACAAATTTGAAATAAGTAAGGCTCATCCCAGAAAAGCATCCGCACATCAGACATGAACTTCTTTTCTAGTGGAAGGATAAATCCTCAGGTATCACATAACTCACTAGATAATTAACAAAGTCAGCAAACTAATGAGATCCTGTGATGCAGCCAAAACTTGCTCATCAAGAAATGTGTCGTCTATATCAAGCTCGTCTCTAAGTGTTCTATCTGCCTCTAATCTTGACAAGTGATCCTCCACCTAATTTTTTGTCCTCTATAGGTCCTTAACCTCAAACTCGAACTTTTGCAGCAACAGTACCTATTTGATTGATCGTGGTTGGCATCTTTCTTTGCCATCATATATCATAGAGCTTCATGATTTGTTTAAACTATCACTTTATTTCCAATCAAGTAAGCCCGAAACTTCTCAAACGCAAATACCACAACCAACATCTCTTGCTCAGTCATGGTGTAATTTTTCAAAGCTACATTAAGCACCTTGCTTGCATAATAGATCGGATGAAAAATATTCTCATGCCTTTGGCCCAAAACAGCACCTAGGGCCACTCCGCTAGCATCACACATCACCTCAAATGGTAAGGAATAGTCAGGTGCAACTATGATAGGAGTAGTAGTTAATCTCTCTTTCAAGTACTCGAAAGGCTTCAAGCATGCTTCATCAAATACAAACTTCACCTCTTTCTCAAGTAGCTTGCATAAGGGATGTGCAAGCTTTGAGAAGTCCTTAATGAACCTCTGATAGAACCCCACATGACCCAAAAAGCTTTCATCACCCCTCATAGGAATCGATGGTGGTAAGCTAGCTATTACATCGCTCTTTTCTCTGTCCTCCTCAATGCCCATACCCGAAATCCTATGGCCAAGCACTATACCTTCCTTGACCATGAAATGAAACTTTTCCCAATTAAGCACCAAGTTGGTCTATTCACACCTCTGCAGCACCTTGCTTAAATGAGCCAAGAAATCATCAAAAGATTCACCTACCATTGAAAAATCATCCATAAAAATTTTGATAGTGTCCTCCATCAAGTCAGAGAAGATAGACATCATACAACGCTAAAAAGTGTCGGCTGCATTACATAACCCAAATGAGATCCTGTTGAAAGTGAATGTCCTATAGGGACAAGTGAAGGTGGTTTTCTCTTGGTCTTTGGGGGCTATGGAGATCTCATTGTACCCACAATACCTATCAATAAAGCAATACCACCCCCTTCCTGCAAGTCGGTCTAACATCTAATCCATGAATGGCATCGGAAAGTGATCTTTTTGCGTCCAATAACTCATACATAATCTCCAACCTATGACTGGCATCAGTGGAATGAGGTTAATATTAGTATTTAGAACCATAATTATTCCACCTTTCTTTGTCACACATTGGGATGGACTTACCCATTTACTGTCTGCAATAGGGTAAACCTAATGTGTTGTAAGTTTAAAGCACTTTTGATGCTTAAAAGTGAGGAAATAAGCATGGTCTTACCTGTGTTTATATGGATACGAGGCACTTTTACTTGTTTTTAGGGGAAATAGATGTTGGAGTGGAATTTTGTAAAAGATGGAGAAAACTACAGAAATGTGGCTAAGTACAGAGCACATTACGAGCTGTACCATCATGGTATGAGCCATATTGAGAGTCACGAAAACGTCTAGGACAAAACTGTTAAGGAAAAGGCAACTTACAGCTCATGGTACGAGTCACACAATCCTATTATGAGCTATACCATAGCAGTCATAGAAAACTTCTGAAGATTTGCATAGGACATGTTATACCGGGGAACCCAAGGATCAAAACCAAAAGTCAAAATGGAGAAAACTAAAAATTCACACCAGGTCACATAACGACCCGTGAGGTTGGTCTTGAGGAGTGACCACGAGTCGTAAGGTGACTCATGATCAGCATGGTTTGGCAAAGACTGTGTGAGGAGGTCACGAGCTTGATCATGAGTTGTGGTCAGACCTCACGACTCATGAGGTCACCCGTAGTCTACCTTGGATGTTTTGGCAAGTCAGAATGGGCAGTGTAGGCCACGGAAGGAGACCACAATTCGTGGTCTGACCTCACAAATCGCGAAGTCACTTGTGCGGTCCCCTTGGATTTTTAAGAAGTGGACTCAATGGACCATGGCCACAAGTTGTTCCTTGTGGCAACGACCCGTTAGGTCCCTCGTGGGGACTAGCAACCAGAAATTTCCTATACTTTAATAAGTGTGTTTTCGTAATTTCCTAAGTCCCTAAGCCTCAACTACGTCATTTTGGATATTTTTCTGAGTAAGATAAGATGGGTTAAGCCCTTTATGCATGCCCATTCTCATGCAAAAGCTTAGAGAGGTTTTGGGAGATTCAAGGCCTTCTTCCCCAAATTCCAATCAATTTCTTGGTGGGTGTTCAAGAAACTTTAAATCCATGCATTCCCAGGTATCTAGGGTTTCAAAATGGGTGGAATTCTTCCTCACCCATGCCTAATTTTTATTATCATGAATCCTCCTATCCATGTTTATGGGGTTTTACTCAAATGCATGAAAATGTGATTTCTCTTTATGGGTATGATTTGATTGGGTTTTTATTATCAAATTATGAATGATGGGCAGGTTCTATTATTATTTTCTTCAAATCATGTTTCAATCTTTTAAATCTAAAAATTCCCATTTGATGAAAGTTTATGGAAGTTATGATTTATGATGGCTACTCTATAATTTCGCTTTATTGATGATAGAAAAGCATGATTTTCAAGCTACCCATGTTTATGAGAATGTTTTGAAAAAATTGAATATGATGAAGCATTAGGCAATGCCCACATGTTGAAGAACGAATTATGATTTATGAAATGAATTACGTGATTTATCGATTTATGATGTTGGCTGATAAAAAGGGCTTTGATTCTTGGCTAAGCAAGTTTAAAGGGGATGAACGATGATAAATGTTATATTCTAGCCAATGAATCTTAATGCATGATGTTATTGATATATGTATGAGCCTATATGCATGTTTTTGGAAGTCGTGTCTAGCACCGAGCACCTCGACGTTCAAAGGACTACGACGGTGTCTTATAACCACGTGCCACTATGGGTTTCTAATGATACATTGTATTGATAATGATCCCCTCAAATGTGATATCATGCCTTATGCACAATCCTCGCCGGGCAAGCCAGGGTCAGCTTTGCCCACTTGAGCGAGATAGTGGGGCATCATGAAAGGCTCTTCCATGATGGTGTCGGTTATGATGAGCCCTCCCAATGTTCCGCATGTTTTATGCATTGTCATGTTTATGTTATTGGCTCAAGTGATAGTTTTATAAAGTTACTTATAATCATGATAATGAATGATTTGAAAGTCTTGAGCCCTACGTTTTTTTACGAAAATTTTGATGAAAGAATGATGTCCTACTCCTATATCTATTTATGAGTTTACTTTACTTTTAAAATGTTTGTCTTGCTTACCTTGCATACTCAGTACATTCCATGTACTGACCGCATACTTTCTATGTTGTATCGTTTCATGATACAAGGTCCGGATCTCAGGCTCATCCTTATCCTTAGTCCATCTCAGCTTACGCTTCCAGCTTATTAGTGAGTCCTCATGTTCCGAGGGCTATTTGATTGGCTTTCATGCTGTTTATGTTCAGTTTTGGTCAGGTTAGTTGGGGTTGTTTTCCCATCAACCCAACTTACGTGTTAGAAGCTTTCAGACCAGTATGTAGTGCTTTTCTATGTATACGCCTAGTATTTCCTGATGTTATTCTATAATTACATCTTCACTATGTTATACGATTATCATTCCACTTATTTGAATAAGATTAGTTGTATGCATGTGCCATGGGTCGACTTGGGGTCTCTCGAGGTCCCTTTTCCCGTGTCCATGATCTGGGTGTACATTCGGGTCATGACAAACTTAGTATCAAAGCAATAGGTTTAGATGTGTCCTAGGGAGTCTGGAAGCCGCATTAGGTAGTGTCTTTTTCATGGGTGTGAAGCGCCACACTTATGACGAAGATGCTACTAAACATTTAGTAAATGTTTCCTTCTTTCATGTTCTATGTCGTGCGATGAAAAGCCTTTCCATCCTTCTAATTCATGAGATTCACGATTTGCAGAATTATGGCTCCTTGAAGAGTGAATGAAAGGACGAACGGAAATGATGAAAGCCATGTAGATGGCAATGATCATGGGCATCAACAAGCCCCACCTATTCAGGAGCCCCAGGCACCAAAGACAACTGCCCACGCTAAGTTTTGGGCGGCTATTCAGATGTTGGTGCAGGCCTTGACCGCTCAGGTCAACCAGCAAGATATTGCGTAGGTCCCGCAGAATGGCAAAGCAACGACAGCTCGGATTCTTGAGGATGAACCCTCTTGAGTTAACGGGATCAAAGGTGGATGAGGATCTACACGAGTTCATTGAAGGGATCTTGAAGGTCACTCAGATTATTGGGGTGACAAATGGGGAGAGTGTAGACTTTGACTCATATTAGCTAAAAGAGGTCGCTCATATTTGGTACAAGCAATGGAAGGAAAGTAGGGCAGCGGGAGTGGGCCCTATCAGCTGGGATGAGTTCCACATGGCCTTTCTCGACAGGTTCTTCCCTCGGGAAATGAGGGAGTTGAAGGCAGCGTTTGTGAACCTCAAGTAGGGAAAAATGACAGTGCTAGAGAATTCTTTTGAGTTCCACCAGTTGTCAAAATACGCCCCAGAGTTGGTGATGGATCAGAGGGTGCGGGTGAGCCGATTTGTTCATGGCGTGGCCGGTTATTTTGACAAGGATTGCAGGACTGCTATGCTCCACCAAGATATGGACTTTCCTCGCATAGTGTTGTATGCCCAGTAGATGGAGGTGGCTCATGCGAGGGAGAGGCAGGCAAAGAGGGCTCAGACAGATAGTCATAGGTTTTCACATCAGAGGTCCGGCGGTGGCTACCGTCCACAGTTTCAGCAGAGGTTACTAGCCCCAACACCATCATTAGCTAGTGTCCCATCCAGGCCCAGGGGTGATTAGAGGATCAGGGCTTCAGGGTTGAGGGATCAGAGGGGCACCCAGTTAGAGTATACCTCTCCAACCTATGGGAAGTGCCGCAAGAGTCATATCGGAGAGTGCCTACTCGGCTCAGATGTCTACTATGGGCGTGGTAGATCCGGACACATGCGTCGAGCGTGCCCATATGCTAGACAGGGTGACGATAAGGGTCGTGCACAGACCACTAGGACAACAGCAGCTCCAGCCTGTTCCGCTCTGCAGGGAGCATTGAGGTGGCGGACAACACAAAAATCAATTATATGCCCTTTCCTCGCGCTAGGAGCAGGAGACTTCGCCAGACATGGTCACTGGTATGTTGCGTATCTTTCATATTGATGTTTATGCGTTGCTAGATCTGTGAGCCACATTGTATTTCGTGACTCCTTACATTGCTAGTAGCCTTGGAGTTAGTGCCGAGACCTTGTCAGAACCATTTTCAGTTTTGACCCCTGTTGGTGATTCGATCATAGCTAGACGAGTATATGGAGGATGCTTGATCACTGTGTTGCATAAGGTTACCCCCGCAGACCTTGTATAGTTCGGCTGTACCAACAGGTCGGTTTATTTCATATCATAAGGCTAGGAAAATTATCTCTCAAGGTTGCATGTACCACCAAATTAGGGTTAAGGATGTGGAGTCTGAGACCCCGATTATCCAGTCAGTTCCGGTGGTGTGCTAATATCCGGAGGTGTTTCCAGACGATTTGCCCGGTGTTCCTCCAGAGAGGGAATTTAACTTCGATATTGATCTATTGCTAGATACACAACCTATTTCTATCCCTCCTTACAGGATGGCCCCAGCCGAACTAAAGGAATTGAAGGATCAGTTAAAGGATCTATTGGATAAGGGCTTCATTAGGCTGAGCCAGTCTCCATGTGGTGCGTTAGTTCTATTTGTTCAAAAGAAGGATGGTTCCCTTCGCACGTGTATTGACTATCAGCAGTTGAACAAGGTTACCGTCACGAACAGGTACCTCTTACCCAGGATCGATGACTTGTTTGACTAGCTTCAGGGTGCCAAGTGCTTCTCAAGATTGATTTCAGGTCCGAGTATCACTAGCTTAGACTGCGGACATCCCGAAGACCACTTTTAGGACTCAGTACGGTCACTACAAATTTTTTGTTTTGTCTTTCGGACTAACCAATTCCCCCGCAGCTTTTATGGATCTAATGAACTGGGTGTTCAAGGCATATTTGGACATTTTCATGATTGTGTTCATTGGCGACATCTTGATATATTCTCAGAGCGAGGAGGAGCATGCCACTCATTTGAGGATAGTGTTGTAAAACCTCAAGGATCATCAGTTGTATGCAAAGTTTAGCAATTGTGAATTTTGTCTAAACTTGGTAGCATTTCAGGGACATGTGGTATCAAGCGAATGCATAAGGGTAGATTCACAAAAGATAGAAGCGGTGAAAAATTGGCCTAGACTAGTGAATCCTTTAGAAATTCGGAGTTTCTTGGGCCTAGCAGGTTACTACCAGAGGTTTTTTTGAAGGTTTCTCATCTATTGCAGCACCTTTGACTAAGTTGACTTAGAAAAGAGTGAAGTTCCAATGATCGGATGCTTGTGAGAAAAGCTTCCAAGAGTTGAAGACCCGACTCACTTCAGCACCAGTATTGACCTTGCCCGAGGGTACTGATGGCTTTGTAGTGTATTGATGCTTCGAGAGTCAGACTGGAATGTGTGTTGATGCAGTGTGGGAAGGTAATAGCATATTCCTTGAGACAGCTGAAAGTTCATGAAAAGAATTACCCGACCCATGTCTTGAGTTGGTCGCGATGGTGTTTGCATTGAACATATGGTGGCATTACTTGTATGGGGTCCACGTGGATGTATTTATGGATCACAAGAGCTTGTAATATGTTTTCACACAAAAAGATATAAATCTTTGACAAAAGGCGGTGGTTGGAGTTACTTAAGGACTACGACATGAGTGTCCTCTACCACCTGGGCAAGGCTAAACGAGTTGCGGATGCACTTAGTAGGCTCTCCATGGCAAGTATGTTCCATGTGAATGAGGGAAAGGAGTTGGTGAAGGATGTCCACCGACTTGCAACATTGGGAGTTAGGTTGATCAACTCGACCGATGGCGGTGTTGTTGTGCAGAACAGGTCAGAATCTTCCTTGGTGGTTGATGTTAAATCCAGGCAAGATGAGGATCCAATGTTGAGGAAGCTGAAGGAGGTGGTGCGGAGTCAGAAGGTGGAGGTCTTCTCCCAAGGGGGAGATGGTGTGCTACGATACTAGGGCCGACTATGTGTTTCGAACGTCGATAATTTGAGAGTCCGGATATTTCATGTGGCACATCGGGAGTTGCGAGAAATCTATTGGTGGGATGGTATGAAGAAAGATATTGTGGAGTTCTTAGCAAAACGTCCAAACTTCCAGCAAGTAAAATTCGAGCATCAAAGGACGGTAGGCGTACTTCAGGATATCATCATCCCCACTTGGAAGTGGGAAGAGATTAATATGGATTTTGTTACAAGCCTACCTCGTACTCGCCAACACTATGACTCCATTTGGGTGGTGGTGGACAGGCTAACTGAGGCGGCACACTTCCTACCGGTCAAGACCACGGATTCAAAAGGATTATGCCAAGTTGTATATTCGGGAGTTGGTTCAACTTCATGGAGTTCCCTTGTCTATCATCTCGGACTGAGGTACTCAATTTATCTCTTAGTTTTGGCGGTCTTTTCAAAAAGGACTTGGGATGCAAGTTAAGCTCAATACAACCTTCCATCCGCAAATAGACGGCCAGGCAGAATGAACCATTCAGACCCTTGAGGATATGTTTTGGGCATGTTTTATGGATTTTAAATATAGTTGGGATGATCATTTGCCCTTAATTGAGTTTGCTTATAATGAAAGTTACCACTGTAGTGTCCAGATGGCACCGTTTGAGGCTCTTTACGGGCGGAGGAGTAGATTTCCTATCGGATGGTTTGAGGTTGGTGAGGCATCTATGACAGGACCAGATTTAGTTCATGAGGCAATGGTGAAGGTTCATTTGATAAGGGACTGGTGGAAAACCGCTCAGAGTCATCAGAAGTCGTATGCTGATATGAGGATAAGGGATATGGAGTTTGATACGGACGATTGGGTATTTCTAAAGGTATCTCCCATGAAGGGAGTCATGCGGTTTGAAAAGAAAGGTAAAATCAATCCCCGCTATATTGGTCCTTACCGAGTTGTGAGAAGAGTTGGCAAGGTAGCATATGAGTTAGACTTGCCCTCGGAGTTGTCCTCAGTTCATCTCATCTTCTATGTGTCACTTTTAAAGACGTGTTTGGGTGATCCAGCCTTGGTAGTTTCGATAGACAACATTGGGGTGAAAGATACCCTAAGTTAGGAAGAAGTCCCCGTCGAAATCTTAGATCATCAGGTTCGTAAGTTGAGAAACAAAGAAGTAGCTTCAGTAAAGGTGTTATGGAGAAATTAGCATGTTGAGGGAGCTATGTGAGATGCCAAGCAGATATGATAGCTAAATACCCTAATTTGTTACCTACCGGCTCAGTTTCAGTTTGAGGTATCAGTTTTTCGCTAAACCCTTAATCAACTTTTCTTGTTTAGTTCATGTGTACAAGTTTGTTTTATGATAAGGTAGATGTATGTTATGTCTGAATTTGGTTCAGCTGTGTAGTTCTTTCGAAGGTAGTCATTTCATCCGTTTTCGACTTAAATGACTGGTCATTGTATATGGTGATAGCTTGTTTGTAAGTTTTCTGCATGTTTCTAACATTCAAGGATGAATGTTCCCATGGTGGAGATATTGTTATACCCCAAGAACCCAAGGATCAGAACCGAAAGTGAAAACGGAGAAAAACTGAAAATTCGCACTAGGTCACAGAACATCCTGTAAGGTTCTTCATGAGGACTGACCACGAGTTGTGAGGTGACTCATGGTCAGCATGGTTCGGCAAAGCCTGTGTGGGTAGGCCATGGGCCTAACCACGAGTCGTGGTCAGACCTCATGACTCGTGAGGTCACTCGTGGTCTACCTTGGATGTTTTAGCAAGTTGGAATGGGTAATGTAGGCCATAGAAGGAGAGCACGAGTCATGGTCTGACCTCACGACTCATGAATTCACCCGTGGGGTCCCCTTGGATGTTTGGGCAGTGGACTCAACAAACCATGGCCACGAGTCATTCCCTATGGCAATAACCCGTTAGGTTCCTCACAGGGACTGACGACCAGAAAGTTCTTGCGTTTTAATAAGGGTGTTTTTGTAATTTCCTAAGTTCCTAATGCTTAAACTACGTCACTTTGGATATATTTCTGAGTAATATAAGATGGGTTAAGCCCTTTATGCGTGCCCATTCTTATGCAAAAGCTTAGAGACGTTTTGGGAGATTCAAGGCCTTCTTCCCCAAATTCTCATCAATTTCTTGGTGGATGTTCAAGGAACTTTAAGTCCATTCATTCCCAGGTATGTAGGGTTTCAAAATGGGTGGAATTCTTCCTCACCCATGCCCAATTTCGATTTAAATCATGAATCCTCCTATCCAAGTCTATGGGGTTTTACTCAAATGTATGAAAATGTGATTTCTCTTTATGGGTCTGATTTGATTGGGTTTTAATTATCAAATTATGAATGATAGGTAGGTTCTATTATTATTTTCTTCAAATCATGTTTCAATCTTTTAAATCTAAAAATGCCCATTTGATGAAAGTTCATGGAAGTTATGACTTATAATGACTACTCTATAATTTTAGATTATTGATGATAGAAAAGCATGATTTTCAAGCTACCCATGTTTATGAGCATGTTTTGAAGGAATTGAATATGATGAAGTATTGGGCAATGCCCCCATGCTGAAGAATGAATTACGATTTATGAAACGAATTACATGATTTATCGATTTATGATGTTGGCTGATAAAAAGGGCTTTGATTCTTGGCTAAGCTTGTTTAAAGGGGATTAATGATGACAAATGTTTATTTTAGCGAATGAATCTTAATGCATGATGTTATTGATTTATGTATGAGCCTATATGCATGTTTTTTAGAGTTGTGTCTAGCACCGAGCAGCCAGACATTCAAAGGACTACGCCGGTGTCTTATAAAAACGTCCCACCATTGGTTTCTAATGATACATTGTATTGATAATGCTCCCCTCAAATGTGATATCACGTCTTATGCACGACCCTCGCCAGGCAAGCCAGGGTCGGCTCTGCCCACTTGAGCGAGATAGTTGGGAATCATGGAAGGCTCTACCATGATGGTGTCGATTATGACGAGTCCTCCAATTGTTCTGCATGTTTTATGCATTGTCATGTTTATGTTATTGGCTCAAGTGATAGTTTCATAAAGTTACTTATAATTATGATAATGAATGATTATGAATGGTTTGAAAGTCTTGAGCCGTACATTTTATTAGGAAGATTTTGATGCAAGCATGATTTCTTGTTCCTATGTCTATTTATGAGTTTACTTTACTTTTAAAATGTCCGTCTTACTTACCTTGCATACTCAGTACATTCCACATACTGACCGCATACTTTCTATGATGTATCGTTTCATGATACAGGGTTCGGATCTCAGGCTAATCCTTATCCTTACTCCATCTTAGCTTACGCTTCCAGCTTATTGGTGAGTCCTCATGTTCCAAGGGCCATTTGATAGACTTTCATGTTGTTTATGTTCAGTTTTGGTCGGGTTAGTTGGGTATGTTGTCCCATCAACCCATCTTATGTATTAGAGGCTTCCAAACCAGTATGTAGTGCTCCGGTGTGTATACACCCAGTATTTCCTGATGTTATGATATAATTACATCTTCACTATGTTATATGATTATCATTCCGCTTATTTAAATAAGATTAATTGTATGAATGTGCCATGGGTCGACTTGGAATCTCTCAGAGTCCCTTATCCTATGTCTACGATCCAGGTATACGTTCGGGTCGTGACAAGACAAGTCTCCTGGTATGGGTAGCAACCATGAATCGTGACATCTACCTAAGACCCGTACCAAGAAGCCATGGAAAAGTTCAGAAGAAGTAAAGACTGGCAGGTCTCAAGGTACGAGAAGGACTCAAAGGTCGTAGAATTGAGGTACGAGTCATACAAAGCCATTCATGAAAAAGTTCAGAAGATTTCCAGAAATCTCAGTATCAAACCATGACTAATTATATGACTCATAGGTTTATGGTACGATCTTACCAATTCCCAAAACTTAGCTAGATTCGGCAGATGCCAACCAATGTATGAGTCAAGGTACGACCCGTACAATCTTGTTACAAGTCGTAGGTGAAGTCGACGGCAGTTCAGTAGTTTTCCCTTTTTATTTAGAAAAAGGTTATAAATATTTGTATAAATAATTTTTAGGTTATTTTCAGTCATAACAAGTCTTAGCACACGAAATACATCGAGAAAAATTATTGTTAACTTTCTATTGAAGTTTGGGAGATTTTCTTACTTTGATTTCTTCTTTGTTCTTGAATCATTCTTCATAAATTCTTGCAATAACCAAGTGAGTTTTCTTCAAATCATCTTTGTAAGTTCTAAATTATGTGTTTTTCTATGGATGCATATAATTTTCTTATAATTATGAGAGGCTAAAACCTCCACAGTTAGGGTTGTGGAAACCACAGTGAATAAACAAACTAGGGTTGCACAAAGTGATTCTAAACCAATATTAAACACTTCTATTGTATTCTCTTCGTCTTTAAGGTTTCTTAATGGAGTACAACATTAGGACTTTCCCAAATACTTTACTTGATTGACCATAGAGAAGTAGAGATTAGGAAAAGAGAATTACAAAAAAGACTTGATCTTTATGGGTCATTGTATGACTTGAGCTACGGTTGCAGGTTAGTTAATTTGGGATAAATTGATAACTATTGAAGTGAAATTGCTCATGATATCTAATCCGGTGATTGAGTATAATCATCCAATAGGAACGAACCAGTCATCTAGATGAACCCTAGTTATGAAGTTCTACAAGTAGCATTGGGATAGATCACAAGTGTAAAACCCGAAGTAGTTATGAACCCATGGGGAACACTTACCCTAGTCAATTTCATAATCTTGATAAACAACAATCAATTCTCAATATTGTCATATAATTGCTTTTATTAAACCCCCATTTTTGAGATAACACACCTAAAAGCTTAAATACTAGTGTTATTCTATATCTTGACCATATTCCCTGTGGGATTGACCTCAACCTTGTTGGGTTTTTTATTGACAACTTCCTGTCATACTTTATCAAAGAGTGTGATTTGAGCGTTATCAACACCACGTATTCATTTAGACACTTAATAATCTCCTTCTTGACCACCTTTTGCATAGGTGTATTCAACTTACGCTGATGCTCAATACTCGGACTACAGTATGGCTTAAGCTAGATCTTTATGTGTGCAAATACCTGGTGGGATACTAATAATATCTTCTATGGACCATCCAATAGCCTTCTTGTACCTCTTCAGAATGGAGTCAAAGCCTCCACTTGCCATTCCACCAAGTCTGCTGCTACAATGACCGGTAATGTTTTTCCGACTCCCAAAATTTACATATTCTAAATGAGATGGGAGCGCCTTGATCTCTAATACTGGAGTCTCCTTAATAGATGGCTTGGTTGGTAAGGTTACACGATTCTTCATATCAAGATCAATCCTTTTAAGAGCATAAGTGTATGACCCTATACCAGCTAGTTCATTAACTATCTCATCACTTATCTCATCCGCATTAATATTCATCAACACATTGCTAGATCATCAATAGTCAATCTCTCCTTAATAGGCATCATTGGAAGTTCAACCTCTACAATATCAATCACTAAGACAACTTGCATATCATTTGGTTGCCTCATAGTCCGTCACACATTAAAAGTCACTTTATTATTTCACCAAAACTTCAATTGTCTAGTTTCCATGTCCACAAGAGATGACCGGCTGTGAGGAATTATTGCTCCAAAATGATGGGGACCTCAAAATATACCTCACAGTACAAAATAAAAAAATCAACTGAAAATATAAAGGACTCAACCTTCACTAAACATCATAAAGAATTCACACTGGATTTTTCACCACACGATCTTCCATTAGAAGCTACAGTGTAGTCAGTTTGGGGGCTCCCAAGCCTAAGTGTCTAAACACTATTAGTGGCATAAGATTAATACTAACTCCTAGATCACATAAAACCTTAGCAAAATTGAAAGCTCCAATAGTACATGGTATGGTGAATGCTCTAGGGTGGATTTTTTCTTGCATAATATACCGACATGCTATTGCACTACAATGGTGCAAAATATCTGCAGGCTCAAAACTCACAGTCCTCTTCTTAGTGATAAGATCCTTAATATATTTCGAATAGCTAGGCATCTGCTCAAGTGCCTTGACTAAAGGGATGTTCACAGATAATTGTTTCAGTATTGAAATAAATTTGTGATACTTCCCTTCTTTAGCCTTCTTCTTCAACCTCTGGGGGAAAGGAGGAGAGGTCTAGGAATGGGAGTCAACTTTTGAGGGACCTCCTCCTACGTCCCTTTTGCAGACACACTCTCTTTTTCAATACTAGGAGTTGTCTTTCCATCTATATTATCAGCCATGACCTGATCTACAGAATCTGACACCTTATCATCATCAATCAACTCGAGCTCAACAGTCTCATCAATCACAATCGGCATAGGGGGTTCAACTATCGCCTTTCCACTTTTAGTAGTAACATCCATATAATGATTATCATTTTTTGGGTTTTGCACTATGTTACTAGGAAGCATGCCCTTCTGCCTTTTCTTTATAGTGACATATATCTAACCAAGCTGCAGCTAAATTTTCTTAATGGAAATAGGACACAACTCCACCTTTTGGTTTATCCTTGAAATATCAGAGTAAAGCTTATTAAAATGGCCATCAATCACCTCCATCTACTTCAAGAATTTGGGTAACATATCTGCCACCCTAGACCTACTAGATTGATCTACTTCACGATACCTTGGAGGAACATATAGACCACTTCTATCATTCTTGTACCCATCATGCTTTTTCCAGTGATCATTATCTCTACCTCTACTCATATCCCTATACTGGCCCTGATTGTAATTATTGTCCCCATAATAGCTCCGACCTTGGTTTTCTTGACCTTGGTGCCAAAAGTCTTGATTAGACCTTTGCGCATTAGTCCGGAAACCCACTCCTTGATCATTCAAATAATTTTCTTCCTCCTTAGAATCTTACTCTCCACAATCATTCCTTTGGGATTTGCGTTGAGAATCGACTGCATTTACCTTTTCTATCCCAGCTCCCATAATATTCTTAGCAAGACTCCCCATCGTGGTTTCAATCTCAGTGATATCATGGTCTCTCTCTATTCATCTTTTCTTTGCTGCTACGCACACATACCAACTGCATAAGTACCGACCGGAACCTCTACCTATCTTGTGTGCCATGCGCGGTTGGTCTTAATGATCCGATCAAGTATAGTAGCAGACTCATCATAGGTGTGACTCATGAATGTTCACCAGAGACATTATCAGCCACCGCCTTTTGTATTAGAATTTAGAGACTTATAAAATATCTCCAACAGTGTATCATCTGAGATTCTATGGTTGGACACCTTTTTCAGCTTTTTGTTGAACCACAACCAAGTCTCATGGAGTGCCTCAGAATTCAACTACACTGAAGTTATAGATCTCATTTTATAGCTACAATTCTTTGGAAGGTGATAAGGCTCAAGTTACACCCCTGAATAAGTATAATGCAAATGTTGTCAATAAAAAATCCAACTAAGTTGGGGTCAATCCCATATGGAATATTGTAAAGATACATGCTAATGCTAGTATTCACACTTTTAGTTCAACTATTTCCTAAAGAGGGTTTTCTAAAACAAGTAATAGTATTTTGAAATAGAGTTATAGCCAATAGTTATGAAATCAACTAGGGAGGTGTTCCCCATGGCTTCCTAACTAGGTTAGATTATTATACTCGTGATCTATCACAATACTTAGACTGAAGAACTGACAAACTATACTCATCTAAATTACTGACTCGTCCCTTTTAGATGAATCTACTCAATCACCGGTTAGGTCTCGTGATGTGATTTCAATTTAACCCTTATCAATAGTTTCAAATTAACTTTCCTGTGATTGCAGCTCAAGCCCATAAGAAATCAAGGAGCCACCCATTAAATGAAACTCAATTTCAAGGCTTTGTTGTTCTTTTTTTTTCCTAATCTCTATTTCTCTAGGTTCAAGCTAGAAGAGAATTCCGACTAGTCCTAACATTGTGTGTCATTAAGAAATGTTAAACATGAAGAAAAGAAAAATACAGGCATTTATATTGGTGTAGAATTATTTTGTGTTCACCCTAGGCTGCTATTCCACCATGCTTCCCACAACCATAGTTATGGAGGGTTTTCCTATTCATGATTGAAAGAGTAAAACCATATTTCATGGAACAAAATATAATTGAAGACTTATAATAATGATGAAAGAAGAACCCAAGAATTGATTGGACAATTACTTGCCAAATACTCAAGAACAATGATGAATTATATCCAAGTATTCGAGTAATTGATCTCCAAGAACTTAGGAAACCCAAAAACTATGAATACAATGTCAAAAGTCTCGAATCTCTCTAAGGAAAATAACTAAAAACTATTTATACAATAAATGAAAACCTTTTCTAAGTTAACAGGAAAACTGCTGCCGCCTCATCCTATGAGTCATAGCATGATGCTATGAGCCGTGGCTTATGTCCACAGTGTGAAATGCAACATCTAAATCTGTCAAGTCTTGGAGGTTGGTACGACTCTTACAATACCTTTACAAGTCGTAAGAGCCTGTTTTGGTCTTGACTTCTGAAATCTGAAATCTTCTGAATCTCACCACGAGTCCTTGGTACGGTCGGTACATTAATGCTATGACTCATGAAATGAACTTGTACCATGGGGTCTACCAGTTGACATTTTCTCTGAAGTTTTCCATGACTCCTTGTTATGGTTTGTATGTTGTCATTACAATTCGTGGCTTCCATTCGTACTAGGAGCTTCTGTAAGTTCCCAACTTCTAAAGTTTTTTTGCGACTCTTTGGTACGACTTGTATTAGGATGGTACGACTCATACCATGAGTCATACTTTGGCCTAGCACTTGTGCATTTTTCTTTGAAATTCTACTACGGGCAGTAGGTACGGCTCGTACCAGGATGGTAAGACTCATACTGAGACCTATAGCAAGCCATTTTTCTACTCAGTTTTACACAATCCAACTCTCAGACCTAATTCTAAAAACAGGTAAAAATACCTCATATCTGTATAAACACACCTAAGTCACATCATATTTTTTATATTTTAAGCATCAAAAGTTTCATAAATACCAACTTAGAACATTTGCATGTCCTCAAATGAACAAAAATACTACCACAAGGAGGACGCTTAACTAGAACATAAAACAGAAGACCTACAACTAACAACACCAAAATTTGCACACATGAGCACTATCAAATATTGACCCCTTTTCATTCAAAACCAAGGTAGCTATGCTTACATGCAACTACAACTCATGACTAAAAAGGATCTAGAGATGAAATTCAATCATTGATAGACAACTGAGCTATCCCTAATGCTATATACATAGAATATTGGGAGAGTGCAATGCAAACCATGTACCCTCACAACAAACGAAGTCCCAAACACTAACAACGACATATATATATATATATAAGAAACTGGGACTATCAAGCAAATCTCTCACTCGCACAAAGAAGTTTCAAATACTGCACAAGTGACACGATAGGCTTGCCCTTATTTTCTTTACTCTGGTTTTTCTGTCACGATCCGAACGGAGGCCCGAATCGTAGACACGGGACGAGGGTCCCCAAGAGACCCCAAGTCATTTAGAGTAAAGCATACATATCAAAACTGTGAAGTATAAGAAGGAGACCATATGCATTCATTCTGAAATCGTACTCTTATCACAACATGATCATGCATGGCTTTAGAACATCAAGACTAACTCGAATGACTCAAAGATGAAACATAACATTTATATAAAAATCTAGACAATGAGTCAAACCTTACTTCTTGAACATGCATGCATAAGTAGTCATCATGAGGAATGATTATGCAAATATGAATGACATAGACAGTAGGAGACTCATCACTTAACCGACATACCACGATAGAGCTTACGTGGTCCTGACTATTACACTCAAATGGCAAAACCGTCCAAAACCTTATCAGGGCTAAGGACACTACCATGATATCGATACCAAGCTAAAGGGCTAATCGGGCCAGGGATAGTTAACAAGGGAGGTCCTAACAATATATAAATATCAATCTACATTGGTGCGTAGTTCTGGGGCATAGTGTGGTCGACCCTTAACCCGCTCGGTGCTAGACTCTTCTCGCAAATATATGCAATGCTCTATATCATATATAATGAAGCTCAACATCATCTATTGACAAAGCTCAACATCGTCCTTTGACGAAGCTCAACAATGACATACATATCAATTATGAATTCATGCACATAAAAGACTTTATTTCGAAACATACCACAAGCTCAATCAAAGGCGGGAGCGTCTACTCCAAATCATGTGGTAAGATACATGTAGAACATTTACTCAACATACCACTATCTAGAATTTATAATAAAAGTTAAGGAAAATTCACTTCAACCATGTGGTAAGCTTATATCGGGAAAATCATCACTTTAAATTAATATGTGGCTTCACCCAAGGCATTATCATAATTGGATCTAAGTAATTCAATTTGAAAACATCAACATAGTCATGGGTACTTTTAGAAACATGTTTTTCATCATCATCACACATTTATAATAAATCTCTTCTTTCATGAACTCTTAACCCATGGGCGTCTTAGATTCAAATTTTTGGAAAACAATTTTTATATAAAAAAAAAACAAGTTAGATTCCGCCAAAGCTTCATAAATCATCAATATAAACTCAATCTAATCATACCCATGTATAGAGGTTAAAGAATCATGTAATTGGGTAAAATCCCATACTTGATCATAGACAATTTAATTACATTTTCATAGGGATTGGGCATGGGTGTGGAAGAAAGCACCCACTCATGACCTTACATACCTGGAAATGGTGAATTCTAACTCCCCCTAATTTCCCAGTTGAGATTCCAATTGGAAACCTTGAGATTTCACCTTGAACCTCCTCTTCAACCCTTCAAACTTGCATGCATGAGAATAATGGCTTAGGATAGGTTTTCCCCTACAAAAACCCACTAAAACGAGCTTAAAACGACGTAGTATAGGCCTTTAGATTTTAGGAATTACGAAAAAGCCCTTACTAAATTCACTAAAAATAACTGTCAGGGGGTCCCAACGGATGACCTGACGACTCGTCACCTAGGCCAAAGACTCATTGGGTTACTCGTCAAGTGCACTAGATAGCTGGTCTGTCGGGCTCCTAACGGATGACTTAACGACTCGTTCCCCGTGACCACGATTCGTGGTCATCTCCCGTCAAGCACACTACCTTAATTCCCATTAATAACCAACATACTTGCTCATGACTCACCTCACGAGTCGTTAGGACTGGCCACGACTCGTGGGGTCCCATCTGTTAAGTACCCTGGAAAAATCCTCCTTTAAACATTCCAACTCCACCCCATGATTGACATGACGACTCGTGCTGGCTGACCACGAGTCGTTACTTCACTAGTGGTGACCTCGATTCCTCGATCACTCCAGGCCTTCCCACGAGTCACTTGACGACTTGCAGGGTCTCCTCATGAGTCGTCCAATGACTCGTTCTGCAACTGCAAGACCATATTCCAGTTTTTCCTCGGCTCAACTTTCGGGTTCGATCATTGAATTCTTGGGGTATGACAATATCTCCCCCTTGGGAACTTTCATCCTCAAATGTTAGAAACAAGAATAAAACAGAAACATGCAATTATTATACTCCAATACTTATTATTTTAACCGAAGTTTTCCCATAATGACTATCTCCGAAAAGAACCACATAGCAGAACTAAACTCAAACCTCACATACACATTCATACACATAAAAGAAACTTGAACACATGAACTGAATAGGAATTTAAATAGAGTCATAGGACAAAACTAATACCTCAAGTCATAACTCAGAAGGTAGAGAATAAATGTGGGTATTTATCCATCATATCAGCTTTGGCTTCCCACACAGCTCTCTCAACATGTTGATTTGTCCATAAAACCTTAATTGAAGCTATTTCTTTGTTTCTCAACTTTCGAACATGATGATCCAAGATTTCAATGGGAATTTCTGCATAATTGAGGCTGTCTTTTACCCCAATGCTGTCCACTGGGACTATCAAGGATGGATCACCCAAACACTTTTTCAAAAGTGATACATGAAAGACGGGATGAACTGAAGATAACTACGATGGAAAATCCAACTCACACGCCCCCTTACCAACTCTCCTCATAACCCGGTAGGGACCAACATAGCGGGGATTGAGTTTCCCTTTACTTTTGAACCGGATGACTCCCTTCATTGGAGATACCTTTAGAAATACCCAATCATCCACCTCAAACTCCAGATCCCTTCTCCTCACATCAGCATACGATTTCTGATGACTCTGAGTGGTTTTTAACCGATCCCTTATCAACTGAACCTTCATCATGGCCTCATGAACCGAATCAGGTCCTATCATGGCTGCCTCACCAACCTCGTACCATCCAATGGCGATCTACACCTTCTCTCGTAAAGATCCTCGAATGGTGCCATCTGGATACTAGAGTGATAACTGTTATTATAGGCAAACTCAATCAAGGGCAAATGATCATCCAAACTACCTTTGAAATACACAACACATAAACTCAACATATCCTTGAGGGTCTGAATTGTTCGTTCTTCCTGGCCCTCTGTTTGCAGATGGAAGGCGGTATTGAGTTTAACTTGAGTCCCAAGTCCTTTTTGAAAAGAATGCCAGAATTGGGAGGTAAACTGAGTACCTCGATCTAAAATAATAGAAAAGGGCACTCCATGAAGTCGAACCAACTCCCGGATATACAATTTGGCATAATCATCCGCTGAATCTGTGGTTTTAATCGATAGAAAGTGTGTAGCCTTGGTCAACCTGTCGACCAGCACCCAAATGGAATCGTAGAGTCAGCGCATATGAGGTAGGCCTGTAATGAAATCGATATTAATATCTTCCTACTTCCAAGTGGGGATGTTGATATCTGAAGTATGCCTCCCAGCCTTTGATGCTGAACTTTCACTTGCTAACAGTTTGGGCACTTGGCTACAAATTCTGCAATATCCTTCTTCATGCTGTTCCACCAATATACTTCCCGCAAATTATGGTACTTCTTGGTGGCACTCGGATGAATGGAATACCTGGACTCATGTGCCTCATGCAATATCCGGTCCCTCAAATTTTCTACATCTGGAACACATAGAAGACCTTGGTACCGCAACACCCAATCTCCTCTTGGGAGAAAACCTCCAACTTCTGACTTCCAACGACTTCCTTTAGCTTTACTAGAATTGGGTCCTCACCTTGCCTGGCCTTCACATCCGTCACCAAGGACGATTCTAATCCGTTTTACACAACGCCGCCATCGGTCGAGTCAATCAATCTAACTCCCAACCTCGCAAGTCGATGGACATCCTTCACTAACTCTTTCTTTCCCTCATCCACATGGGACAAACTCTCCATAGAGACTCTACAAAGTGCGTCTGCCACCACATTAGCCTTACCCGGGTGATAAAGAACACTCATATCATAGTCCTTAAGTAGCTCCAACCACCTCCTTTTCCACAGATTGAGGTGTTTTGGTGTAAACACATATTGCAAGCTCTTGTGATCCGTGAATACATCCACATGGACCCCATACAAGTAATGCCACCATAACTTCAATGCAAACACCACGACGGCCAACTCGAGATCATGGGTCAGGTAATTCCTGTCGTGAACTTTCAGTTGGCTTGAGGAATACGCTATTACCTTCCCATGCTGCATCAACACACATCCCAGTCCAACTCGCGAAGCATCACAATACACAACAAAGCTATCCGTACCCTCGGGTAGAGTCAACACTGGTGTTGAAGTAAGTCGGCTCTTCAACTCTTGGAAGCTTGTATCATAAGCCTCCGACCATTGAAACTTCATATTCTTTTGAGTCAACTTGGTCAATGGTGCAGCAATAGATAAAAAACCCTCCATAAATCTCCGATAGTAACCCGCTAAGTATAAAAAGCTCCTGATGTCTGAAGGGTTCATCGGCCTGGGCTAGTTCTTTACTGCCTCAATCTTCTGAGAGTCTACTTTTATGCCCTCATTTGATACCACATGTCCTAGAAATGCCATTTTGTCCAACCAAAATTCACATTTGCTGAACTTTGCTTACAACTAGCGATCCTTAAGGGTCTGAAGCACTATTCTCAAGTGAGCAGCGTGTTCCTCCTCGCTCCGAGAGTACATGAGGATGTCATCAATGAACACAATCACGAACATGTCCAAATATGTCTTGAACACCCTGTTCATTAGATCGATAAACGGTGCAGGGTCATTGGTTAGTCTAAAAGACATAACAACAAATTCGTAGAGACCATATCGAGTCCTGAAAGCGATTTTCGGGATGACACACTCCCGAACCCTGAGCTGGTGATACCCGAAGCTAAGGTCATTCTTGGAGAAACACTTGGCACCCTAAAGCTGGTCAAATAAATCATCAATCCTGGGTAAAGGATACCTGTTCTAGATGGTAACCTTGTTCAACTGCCGATAGTCGATGCACATTCGTAGCGAACCATCTTTCTTCAGGACAAATAACACTGGTGCTCCCCATGGAGACTTACTCGGCCTAATAAAGCCTTTATCTAATAGGTCCTTCAACTGATCCTTCAACTCTTTCAGCTCGGCTAGAGCCATTCTGTAAGGAGGAATATATATAGGTTGCATGTCGGGAAGAAGATCTATACCAAAATCAATCTCCCACTCGGGAGGAACACCTGGCAAATCATCAGGGAAGACCTCTGAATACTCACGTACTACTGGTATAGACTGAATAGTCAGGGTTTCAGACTCCACGTCCTTAACCCTAACTAGATGGTACATGCAACCCTTAGAAATCATCTTTCTCGCCTTAAGATAGGAAATAAATCGACCTATAGGCACAGCTGAACTACCCTCTCATTTTAGGATAGGCTCACCCGAAAATCTGAACTCTACTAACCGAGTCCTACAATTAACTGAAGCATAGAATGCAAATAGCCACTCCATGCCGAGAATAACATCAAAATCAGTCATGACTAACTCTATCAAGTCTGATGAGGTGACCTTATGAAGAATTGAGACCGAGCAATCTCGATACACCTGTCTAGCTATAACTGAGTCGCCTACTGAGTAGAATCTGAGAAGGGCTTTGATAAGACATCGGGAATGACTCAGAAGCTACTAGCTATTATGGTGTCACAAAACATAGGGTAGCCCCCGAATCTAGCAATGCATATACATCAACTTGAAAGTATCTCAACATACCAGTGACTAAATCTGATGAGGCCTCTTGCTCCTGGCGAGTGGCTAAAGCATAGAATCTGTTCTGGCACTGCCGGCCAGTTGTGCTAGTAGATGCCCCCTAATGTGTTGTGCATGAGGGAGGGGCTGCTAAACTAGAAGATGGGCCTTGGCTCCCAACTTGATCCTGTCTCACAGATGGACAATCTCTGAGCATATGTCCCGGCTGCCACATCCAAAACAAATTCTTCAACCCACCAACCACTGGCTTGTCTGTCCTCGACAGCACCTACCACAAGCTAGAATGCTGGAGCCTGCGGGCCTACTACTATGACCCCTCGAGCTTGACACTCTCCCTCTCTAATCATGTCTAGACCTAGATGCACACTCAACGCTGAAGATGCTAGGGCTGATGATCTCTGGTGGGTCTACTGTCGATGCCCACCACTGAACCGCTACTGAGAAAACCTGTGGTCTTCGGTCTTAGCCCTCTTGGCCTCCCTCTCCCTCGAATGTGTCACCTCCGTCTACTGAGCGTACAACACATTGTGAGGGAAGTCTATGTCCTGATGGAGCATAGCTGTCCTGTAGTCCTTGTCCAAATATCCTGCGATACCATGCATAAATCTGCTCACCCGCACCTACTGGTTGGCCACTAACTCCAGGGCATACTTAGATAGGCGGGTGAACTCAAGGGAGTATTCCTAAATAGTCATCCTTCCTTGCTTTAAATTCATGAATTCAGCTGCTTTCAACTCCTCATATCTCGGGGAAGAACCGATTGAGGAATGCAACCTGAAACTCCTCTCATGTGACCGAACCTACTCCAACGACCCCGCTGTCCATCCACTGGCGGAACCAAATATGCACAACCCCTTTCATCTTGTAGGAGGCCAACTCTATGACTCAACACTACTCACCCCCATAACCTGGGTTATGTTGACAATCTCATCAATGAAATCATGTGGGTCCTCAACTACCATGGACCCCAAAAACTCTGACGGGTTATCATCAAGAAGACTTAGACTCTGGCCGCTGCTGCATTACCATTTTGAGAGACATGCACAATGGCCTGCTAATTGACCTGAGCGGTCAAGGCCTGCACAAGCATCTGAATGGCAACTCGAAACTTTGCATGAGCAGTTGGCTCCGATGCTTGAGGCTCCTAAACTTGTGGGGTTGGCTGATGCTCATGACCGTTTCCATCCTCGTGGCCCTTACCACCTCCATTCCTCCGTCCATTCATCCTTCGAGGAGCCATGATTCTGCAATCGCGAATAGAACGAATTAGGAGGATAGAAAGGCTTTTCATCACACGAAATAGATCATGAAAGAAGGGAATATTTCTTAAAATGTCTAGTTGCCTCTTCGTCATAATTGTGGCGCGCTTCACACCCATGAAAAAGACTCTATCTAACGCGGCTTTCGGACTCCCCAGGACACAATCAACCTATGGATCTAATACCAAGTTTGGCAAAACCCGAACGGAGGCCCGAATCGTAGACACGGGATGAGGGACCCCAAGAGATCCCAAGTCAACCCATGGCATAAGCATTCAATTAAATCATTTAAAAACAGGAAGAAAGCACAATCATAAACTCAGCAAAGTTGAACTTAATAAAACCATAAAATGAATATCTGAAATTGAATACATGACGAAGTCTGATAAGCCTCTAATCTGGATGAGCTGATGGGAAAACACCCCCAACTAGCTCAACAATACTAAAACTGAAAATACATCAGAGATAACTGAAAAATCTAGTCCTCAAAAGATAAGGACTCACCAAAAAAGCAGGTGCTAATTCTGATAACCGACTACACACGTGGCTGAACTTGAGAACCGGATCCTGCATCATGAAATGATGCAGCATAGAAGGTATGCGGTCAGTACGTGTAATGTACTGAGTATGCAAGGTAAGTAAAACTGCTAAAGTAATATAACTCATTTAGAGTGAAGCATACATATCAAAACTATGAAGTATAAGAAGGAGACCATATTCATTCATTCTGAAATCGTACTCTTATCATAACATGATCATGAATGGCTTTAGAACATCAGGACCGACTCAAATGACTCAAAGTTGAAACATAACATTTATATCAAAAGCTAGACAATGAGTAAAACCTTACTTCTTGAACATGCATGCATAAGTAGTCATCATGAGGAATGATTATGAAAATATGAATGACATAGACAGTGGGAGACTCGTCACTTAACCAGCATACCACGATAGAGCTTACGTGGTCCCGACTATTACACTCAAGTGAGCAGAGCCGTCCAAAATCTTGTCAGGGCTATAGAAGCTACCAGATATCGATATCAAGCGGAAGGGACAAGAGCAGGGGATAACTCACAAGGAAGGTCCCAAAAATATATAAATATCAACCTACGTTGGCGCGTAATTCTGCGGCATAGGGTGGTCGAGCTTTAACCCGCTCGATGCTAGACTCTTCTCCAAAAAAAATGTTATGCTCTACATCTTATATAACGAAGATCAACATCATCTATTCACGAAGCTCAACATCTTCCTTTGACGAAGCTCAACAATGACATACATATCAATTATTAATTTATCAACATAGAAGACTTTGTTTAAAAATATACCACAAACTCAATCATAGGTGGGAGCATCTACTCCAAATCATGTGGTTAGCTCCATGTAGAATATTTATTCAGTATACCACAAGCTAGAATTTATAATGAAAGTTAAGAAAAATTCAATTCAATTCAAATAATGTGGTAAGCTTATATCGGGAAAATCATCACTTTAAATCAATATGTGGGCATCACCCAAGGCTTTATCTTAATTGGATCTAAGAAATTCAATTTGAAAACATCAACATAGTCATGGGTAGTTTTACAAAAATGTTTTTCATCATCAACTTCATCATCATCACACATTTATCATAAATCTCTTCTTTCATGAACTCTTCACTCATGGGCGTCTTAGATTCAAATTTTTGGAACACAATTTTTATAAGGAAAAAAAGTTAGAATCCACCCAAGCTTCATAAATCGTAAATATAAACTCAATCTAATCATTCCCATGTATAGAGATTGAAGAATCATGCAATTGGGTAAAACCCCATACTTGATCATAGACAATTTACTCACATTTTGATAGGGATTGGGCATGGGTGTGAAAGAAAGAACCCACTTATGGCCTTACATACCAGGAAATGGTGAATTCTAACTCCCCCTAATTTCCCAGCTGGGATTTCCAATTGGAAACTTGATATTTCACTGTGATCCTCCTCTTAAACCCTTCAAACTTTTATGCATGAGAATAATGACTTAGGATAGGTTTTCCCCTGCTAAAAACCCACTAAAACAAGCTTAAAACGACATAGTATAGGCCCTTAGAACTTAGGAATTATGAAAAAGTCCATACTAAATTCACTGAGAATAACTGTCAGGGGGTCCCAACAAACGCCCTGACGACTCGTCACCTAGGCCAATGACTCTTTGGATTACTCGTCAAGTGCAGTGGATAGCTGGTCTGCCGGGGCTCCTAACGAATGACTTAACGACTCGTCCCCCGTGACCACGACTCATGGTCATGTACCATCAAGCACACTGCCTTAATTCCTAATAATAGCCAACATACTTGCTCACAACTCACCTCACGAGTCCTTGGGATTGTCCACAACTCGTGGGGTCCCATCCGTTAAGTACCCTGGAAAATATCCTTCTTTAAACATTCCAAATCCACCCCGTGATTAACATGACGACTCATGGTGGCTGACTACAAGTTGTTACTTTACTCATGGGGACCTCAATTCCTTGATCACTCCAAGCCTTCCTATGACTCACTTGATGACTCGTGGGCTCTCCTCACGAGTCATCCAATGACTCATTCTGCAACTACAGAACCATATTCAAGTTTTTCTTCGATTCAACTTCCTACTCCGATCTTTGAATTATCACGGTATAACATTTTCGGACAGTAAGGTTAGGATCACTATAAGACTTTTATCAACTTGTAATATAGGCTTAGGAGCAGATGTGATACATATAGACAATAATGACTAACGCTCCTTGGTGCTTCACAACGCTTGGCTTCACTTTTAACTCTTTCCTCCCTTTCTCCATTTCATTCAGCTTTCACTTGGTGAGTGTGGTGTATTTTTCACTTCTCTCTCTCTCTCTATACATATATATATATATACAGACACATATACATATATATAAACATATATATCTTTCGCTTTTGACTTTCAAATTTGTTCTTTTTCCTTTTATTTTTGTTTATACCACACCCCACCTTTTACTGACTAGTTTTTTCTTTTCTCGCCCACCTCATTTATGCACTGCTACAATAGCCACACTCAACTTTGGCATTTTGCCTGAGTTGAGGTTAACAATGTCCAAGGAGGGACCAGGATCAAAACAGGTTCATTATAAGCAAAATAGGGAAGGTAAGTTGGTTAATCAACAAAAGAGTCAACTTTAGGCTCAAACATAGGGTCAAGGGATTCGTTTAATTAAGGGCAACCTAAGCTAAAGGTGGGATAAATCAAAAACAACCTATGATCCTTTCTCAACCAACTATCCTACAACGTAAGAAAGGACTAACCAGACAAGTTCTAGATTACATACACAGTATTGAACTAAGTAATAACTCACCCATACATAGTACAACTTTGCATCACACACTACCTATTCGGTTCATGCACAACTATGCTCCAGTTACTCATGCTTGTTACACCCCGTAGGTTTATATCGTTTAACTAATGTGTGCATATGTATATTGAGAGCTTTAAAGTATGACGCATGTGGAAAAGGGCTCGGGGGTGACCGCGCTAGTGTATTGTCAAGCGGGTGATAAGCTACGGCCGGAGGGAGCTGCGCCGCGTAGTCTGCCCTGCCCTATAGCTGGCGCATAGAGGCTGTGGCCTAGCGTGATGGGTGGCACGTCGCGCCCCGACCCCAAGGTTCTTTTTTAAAAACATATCCTTGAAGAAGACCTTCGGCGTACCTCTTCAACTTTCAATTTTTCATCGGTTAATTGCAAAATTACACCGTTAAACTTTGTTCAAATGCAAATTCATCTTAGATAATGAATTTTGGGCCTACAAAGAACGTATCTACAGAGTTATTTCTTGAAATGTAGCTCAAATTGTAGGAGTAACGTCGAGTAGAAGTTGTAGAAATCACTTCTACAAGTGATAAGTAAAAATTTCTACTTTTTAAAATCTCTGGAATTGGTAAGCTTTTGGAAAAATTGAACATGTTATTACTTGTGGCTATTACATTTGTAAATGAAGTTTCCTAGCCATATTTCCTCAGAATAAGGACTATGATTTGGAGGAGTTATTGGTTCTTGAACAACAAAAGGGTTAATTGAGCAAAATTCCGTAATTAAGGTATGTTAATCCTAACTCCTCTCAACAAGTTACTACTGTTTTTAGAAGATACGATTAGTACTTTGTAGTAGCTTATGCTTATAGTGTTGTTGTTAGCTGCTATGAGGCGTATTGAGGTTGTAATATAGTATCCCTCATCGGGATGTTTGTATTTAGTTTTGATTATCGCCAGAGGCGACGAAGGGATTTCCCTATTCAGTTATTTACCAGTTACGGAGACTAGTAAGTGTTTTGTTGTCATATTGAGGCTGAAGAGGCCTGAAGGTAGCTGTTAGCATACTTCGTTAAGTTAAGTACAAGAGGGTACAGTTTGGCAAAATGATACACTATTCTACCCCTATATATATACAATAGAGCTTTCTTACAAAACATTGGCGTATCTTGATGTCTACAGGACTAGAATCATGATAGAATAGCCTTATCTTCCCGTCAGTGGCACCAGGGTTTCCAAATGGACCGGGTGATAGCTTTTAGGGTGAACTACCCACTGTTAGCAACCATATAGCTTCTATCCACTTAAGATATAGTTATAGGAACCCAGACAACTTAAACACGTCTATAGGAGCCCAGACAGCTCAGATACAATTACAGGAGCGTAGACAGTGATGTTAGGAAGATTTATATGCCCAAGTGATACTCAAATGTGTCATTTTGTCTTGTTTATCTATCGATGTTTGTACATTCTCATGTGAAATGTAATAAAATGTGAATTTATACTAACCAACATGATTAGCGTGGTGTTGCAGGAAAAATATAATTTTACGAAGCTAAGATGCATGTTGGGAGAAATCAGGATTGGACTCGGAAGCTAGCAAGAAAAAAAGCACAAGGAAAGCACGAATTAAAGGGGCTCCGCGATGGAGCCGTGTCACACTGCCATCGCGGATGCATTCTGCCTGGATGCTGAAATTATGCCAAATTCCAGTGAAAGTGCGCGTTAGGGTCGTGGCACATTGGCCTAGCCCCGCGTTGCACGCTGTGCCACGTTGGGTTTTAATACTTGGACGACCGGATTCCAGTGAGGGTCCGCGTTGGTGGCGTGTCACGGAAGCAGTGCTCCGCGATGCACTCCGTGACACGTTGCTTGTTATTCCGGGAAAAATTCCCACTAGTATAAATAGAACACTTAGGTTCATTTTTAAGAAGGCTGACTTGGTGGAGCAAGAACGTGGGTTACAGGAGTTGAGGGGACGAAAATCTCAGGGTTTTTCTCTATCTCCTTCTTCTTTATTTCAATTGCTGGTATGATTAACACTCATTTAACGATGTTTAATCCACAAATGAGTGGCTAAATTACCTTCTTGCTGAGGTTAAGAACATTTGTATTGAAATGTAATTATTGATAAATTGGTTTTTCATCTTTTCTTCCATGGTTGTTCTATTGATTCTTGTTCTTATTGTATTAATGTGTGGCCAACGTTAATGTATATATAAAAAGTCCGGTTTCACTCGAAAGAGCAAGAAATTGGAAAGTTGTGAATTGATAGGATATGATCTCTTCTTGGTTTGGGAAAATTGAGAATTGATTTACCTTCAGAATAGAAATATATTTGAAATTCGTATTAGTCAATTAAGGAATTGGTTTCGTATGGCTAGAACATAAATTTCTTTTTATCACAGAGATGTAGGTGGAAGGTTCATGATTCTTAAGTTGGGTTAAATACAAGAGTTTTAATCCATAGGCAATAATTCTTGACTAGCAATTCGGAGGAAAGATTAATCAAATTGTATCGATAATTTATTTCTCTACATGTTCATTTTAACCTCAGCATGCTCATACTTATAGTTCAGACTCAACTTGTATATTTGTTTTAAGGGCAATGTTAGTGCCCGAGGAAATGGCAGCTGGGCCAGTTCACGAGGTGGCAATCCCACATGCTAGCAATGTCACATCAAGCATCCGCAAACCTGAGCTAGGGGGGAGGTTCGAGCTTAAACAGAACATGGTGCAATTGCTGCACACCAGCGGGCAGTTCAGAGGTCTCCCTCATGAGGATCCACAGCAACATCTCCAAAATTTTTTGGAGATAAGTGACACGTACATCCCCGCCGGAGTGTCATCAGATTATGCCAGGCTTACATTATTCCCATTTTCACTTTTGGGAGAAGCTAAGAGGTGGTTGAAAGCTGAGACACCTAATTCCATCACCACGTGGGATGATCTTGCAAAGGAATTCTTGATACGGTTCTTTCCATCCGGTAAAACAGCAAGGCTTAGAAGTCAAATTCTAAGTTTTTAACAGAGAGAGGGAGAGAATCTGTATCAGGCATGGGAGAGATTCAAATCTATGTTGCGGGATTGTCCTCATCATCACCAATCAAATGATGTGCTGGTGCATACTTTCATAGAGGGTTTGGAACCCCACACAAAAATCTTACTACACTCAGCAGCTGGGAGACAAGCATTAGAGAAGACTTATGAGGAGTTGTATACCTTGTTAAATCGTATTTCGCAGGGGAATCCGGAGTGGAATGCGGATTCGTCAAGAGGAGGACAAGGAAAGCAGCAGGAGTTCTAGAAGTTGATGGTTTTACAGCTATTGCTACACAGATAGCTGCGTTACAGAATCAACTCAACACCCACTTCAGTAACATGAGCATGAACCAGTCTCAAGCCACAGTGAATATAGTGCAACAGATTTGGTGTGAAGTGTGTGGGAGTAATGAACACTCAGCTGAGTGTTGCAGAGCAAATCCTGATTCGGTGAACTTTGTTGGTAATGTACAGAGAAATAACCACCTACAGTATGGCAACAACTACAATTCCAACTGGAGGAATCACCCGAATTTCTCTTGGGGTAGCAATAACCATCAAAGACAAAGTTTGAGTCAGGGGGCGCAACGAAATCAAGGAGGGCAGCAGAACTATCAGTCACAATACAGAAGCAACAATGCACCTCCTCCACCACCATCACCCAGCATTGAGGAGATGTTCAAGACAATGATAGCTAACCAAGCTCAATTGTAGGCTGATTATGTGAAATTGGCAGCCGATGTAAAGAACAATCAGTTAGATACAAAAGCACTGGAGTACCAGTTTGGGCAATTTGCTGGAGCTCAAAACACCAGGCCGAGAGGAGGACTTCCAATTAATACTGACCCCAACCCCAAGCAAGTAAATACAGTGACCACGAGGAGTGGTTTGCAACTTAAGGAGGTGGAACAAGAAAGACCACCACAGTAGTCGGGAGCAGGTGAAATGGAGAGGGAGCACAATGAGGATAGGGGGAAGGAGAAGGAAGCCGAACCATAAAGACCACCACCCCCGTTCCGTCAAAGACTAAGGAAACACAAGGAGGAAGCGTGTTTCAAAAAGTTCATGGAGGTGCTGAAGCAGGTACACATTAATTTACCTCTTGTTGATGTTTTGCAAGGAGTGCCTAAGTACGCGAAATATATCAAGGACATTGTGGAAAACAAAACCAGGTTGACTGAGTACGCTACAGTGGCGCTTACGGAGGAGTGCACTTCACGAATACAAAATAGGCTGCCCACAAAGCTCAAGGACCCTGGGAGCTTTACAATTCAAATAACAATTGGGAAGAGTATCCGAGCTCGTGGATTATGTGATTTGGGAGCGAGCATTAACTTGATGCCGACATCGGTATTCAAGAAGTTGGGGCTAGGGAGTCCTAGACCAACAACAGTGATCTTGCAACTGGCAGATCGTTCCTTAGCCAGACCTGATGGCATTGTGGAAGAAGTACTGGTGCAAGTGGGCTCCCTTATCTTCCCGGTAGACTTCGTCGTGCTGGATTTTGAGCCAGATGCAGAAGTCCCAATTATTTTGGTACGTCCTTTCTTGGAGACCGGGAAAGCACTTATTGATGTAGCGACAGGGCAGCTGACTATGCGAGCCCATGACAAGGTGGATGTGTTTGAGGTGTACAAGGCTACAAAGCTACCGGCCGTGTACGAGGAAATCTCAGTGATCAACGTGCTTGATCGAGCGGATAGTGATCAGAGCGTTGAGTCACGGGAACCATTGGGGAAACCACTGGAGAAGTGTAAGCATGACATTGGTGAGGAAGGTAGTCGAGAGAAGACATCCGTCACCCTAGAGAATGACTGAGCTTAATGACGTCGAGCCGTGACAGTAAACCAGGCGCTGCACGGGAGGCAACCCGTGAAATTTTTGTAATATGTGAATAGAGTTTATAGAAGAAAAAAAAGAAAAGAAAAAATGAGAAAAATAAAAATAAAAACAAAAAAATTGTATTTTATGTGAAACCTATAAATTCTAACCAATTTCTTATTGTGAGATGAATTTCAGGTTGAACGGAGGGTGAAAATGCAAAGGATCGCAAAGGAAAAATTGAGGCAAACAAAATCATAAAAAGTGGAAAAACAGTGAGCCTGTGCGATGGCTCCGTGTCACGGAGGGAGTGCTCCGCGTTACCCTCCGTGACAGGTTGAAGTTTAATTTGGAATTTTTGAAAAATTTTAGAGTACTTGCGTGATGGCTCCGTGTCACGGAGGGAGTGCTCCACGTTACCCTCTGTGACACGTTGAAGTGTTATTCGCGATGGGTCACACCGGGTCGCCGAGTGACCCGCGTGAAAAACCTCCCTTTTAACCCCAAAAACACCCAATTTATCCCATTTTTCACTCCCCTCCACAACAAACAACCCAAAATCCCCCATTCCCCAACGTGACACGGACCTAGGAGCTAAAATTCTTCAACTTTTCTTCGATATCATCGAATTGAAGGTATGTTTGGTAACTTCATCTCATTTCTTGTCTAATTTTTTCAATTTTTAGCATGAGAAGTAAGGAAAACTTACCCTAATTGTAAATTGAGCTTGAATTCATGTAAGCTATTATTGATTGATGTTCGTAGTATTGTTGTGATTATATGAACTCGATAAATACATGGGTGATTGAAATTCTTGCGAAATTGTAGCTAGGGTTCGAATTTGAATATGAAGAAGTTGAAACTGAGTTGAAATGTGAAATTCTTGTTGGTTTGTGCATGTTGAGTGAGGTTAATTATGTTGTTCTTAACATTGAGATTCTAAAGGCGCGACGGATTGTCGGGATAATGAAATTGTTGAAATTGTATAGAAATTGGGGGAATTGCATCTGTTTTGTTGATAGAAATTTTCGCTAACTGCTATGTGATGAAATGTTATCGATGGTAATAGTGGATTAGCTGTACGAAGTCTAAGTAGTACATAGAATTTATACCGTCGAACCCTTTGAATGCACGAGGCATTTTTGTTATTGTTTTTTTTATTTTGAAAGTTAGAAAAAGAGTTTTGTCTTGCTATAATGTTGTGATTGTGGCTAAAGACTAAGTTTGGGGTGGCCTAGCTTAACCCAACCTTAGTCGAAGCAAATTTTAATTTGAATAACATTGGAAATGTCTGTTTGGTTTGACAGAAACAATGGCGAGCAGGCAAGATAAAGGGAAGGGCGCATCTACATCGGGCGCCGGAAGGAAAAGAATCAGACTGGGAACAATAGTCCCAGTAGCACCAACGATTCCGCGCGGCCAATGTCAGCAATACAGAATCCGATGGGTGACAGAGGAGGGGAAGAAATGGTACGCAAAGCATAAGGAAAGAAAATACTTCCCCGAGAAGCACATTGCTAGGGAACCGTTGGCACAAGAATTCCCCAGGATTGTCCATAGGATTGATGCAGCCGGGCTGAACTTCATCTTTGAAGAGCCCAAGGAGTACAATCTGCACCTGATTCGGGAGTTCTATGCCATCTGGAACCCGACACTAAGAAGTCACACCATAAAGATAAGGGGGCAGGTAGTCACTTTTGAGCCCCATCACCTTAATGCCATCTTGGGGGCGCGGGACACAGACGCCCATGTACTCCGGCAGCTGAATATCGCTCCACCATATACGGACATCAGACGCACTCTATGTGGAGCCCGGTCTACAGCACGGTGGAGTAGGCATAAGGAGTGGGGCTACCATCAGACACTGCCCTACTCACAGATGAACAGGGAAGCTAGGATATGGCTTAAGATTGTTTGTTCCTGCTTGATCCTGGGGGTGCATATGACAGATGTCACCCGAGATCGTGTGTGCTTGGTCGAAAGGGCTGGAGATCAATGTTGGGGCAGTGATTATCTCCGCCATGAAGAGAGCCCGTTTGCATCAAGGGCACAAGTACGGGTTTGGTGGCTTACTGACCACGTTCCTGAGGGTCCTGGAGATTGAGGAAGAGGCCCTTGACTACGTCCCGTAGATGGAGAGGCAGGACTTAGATGTCACCAAAACTAAGGCACCCGACACCACTCACGGGCCAGTTCTCACACTAGCCGAGCAACATGCTCAGGATGATCAGTACATGGCCCGCATGTTTGGGATGCAGATGCTCCAGCTGTGCATAGGCGGGAGGCCGGCAATAGAAGATGAGCTGTGGCAGCTCGAGCTAGACTACCCATTTGGCGAAAATGCCAGGGCTCTATACCTAGTGGGGCCAGTTTTTGTGGAGCCCACTGATAATGATGTCCCCACAGATGAGGAGACACGTGGCGATGACTCCGATGTTGAGTCAGATGAGGACGATGGGGGAGATTCAAACATGGGAGACAAGGCAGCGACACCTGACGAAGAAGTGGAATACTTCGATTGATCAGGGAGTTTCACCACCCACTTTTGTGCTATGATGAATTTTGTGAACACTGGGAACAGTATTCAATTTAAGTGTGGGGTGGTAGTAGTTAGGTGTTGGTTATTGTTGTTATTAATGTCTCTGTTCTGTTGTTGTGCTTGGAAAAACTTGTGACCCTATGATTTTTCTGTGTATGTCTGTATTGTAATTAATGTGAGGTTGTTGTGTGCTGTTGAATGTTTTTAGCTGGTTTTGTAAATATTTTTGTTTTATCAAAATTATTGATTAAAATTTTTCGTGAAATTTTTTTATTTTTGGGTTTCTCGGCGTTTGTTTTCGGTTCTTTTACCGAGAATAATCCCATTGAACCGAAGTCGTAATTAGTGATCGTTCCCTATGATGGATGGATGACGACCGTCTTAAGGAATGTAGTCGATAGGAGTAGATTTCTTTTGTTCTTTTTAATTTTTTTCTTTTGTTTGTTTGTATCCCAAACGTCTTGTTACTTTATGGTTCAGAATCCTGGCTGTGTGTTGTACATGATATTTAAATGCAAAGGTGATTCGTATGAAAGCATGAAACTTTGTAAATATATTGAGGTACCTAGGACATAGAATTTGATTCGGTGTGGTTGAGGCTTAATGTTTGAATTCTTGTAATTAGCTGATTAAAGAGTCTGTGAATATGTCTTGAGTTGAGCATGTACAATGAGTGTGTGGTGAGGTTTTGTATCTTCCATGCTATTGTGAAGTGTCTAGAACTTGCCTGGTGTGTGTACAAAACGAAATGAAGGATGTGTATTGTAGGAAAGGATGTAGGCATTTCTTTGCTTTAATCGAAAGTTTTTTTTCATTATCGTACCTACCTTGAATGTACATCCTAGTTTGCCCATTGAGCCTTTAGCCTATTTTTTTCTTTTGTCAAAAAGGTGTAAACTGAGCTTAACCCCTTCTTTTCATTATCTGTGAATTTGATCCAAAACTCTTAAGCGCTCAAGAAAAAAATAATTTTCCCACAGTATCAAGGAGTGAGAATGGTGAAAAGAAAAGAAAAAGCAGAGTGATGAAAGGAAAGAAAAGGTCAAAGGTGCACTCGCTATAAATTAAATATAATGAAGACGTATAACAAATCTTTGTTATTAAGTCGAGTGTGCTTAAAGATATCGGAACAAAAAAATAAAGACAGACATCAAGAATGGGAAGATGAAGGAAGAAACAATGCTTGAAAAAGCGCTTAAGGAGGCTAGTTGTTATTATTGGTTAGCCCAGTATTTGCTAGTTCCGTAGCTTACACTACAACCTGTTAAGTCCTACGTGATCTTACATCACACGTCCTTATATTAGTAGAGTAATACACTACAGGCAAGCCTATGGTTCATGACATGATGCATGTGAATTCTTTTGGGAGAGAGAGCGAAATCTTGTTTATATGCCCCTGCATGTGATGTCTTTGAGTTAATGTGATTAAAAAGGAGAAAATTTTCTTGTGTTGTGAGGGCACATGCTCGACGAGAGATTGAATTTCGTGTTATATATCTTGATCAACTGATTTGCATGAGTTTGCCGATATCGAGAGTCGATTCTTGAGTCTAGGAGGTCATAATGTGTTGAAGGTCATTGTATTGATAAGACTATGCATGTTTTCTTGATGATTTTGCTATATTAAATAATCGGTAGAACCGTAGCTAGAATTGTCGAGCCAAAGTAGCCAGGATTGGGTGTCAATCGCATGAGGTGTGAGATTATTGTTCGGGGACGAACAAGGATTTAAGTGTGGGGTAAGTGATCTTGGGAAGATTTATATGCCCAAGTGATACTCAAATGTGTCATTTTGTCTTGTTTATCTATCGATGTTTGTACATTCTCATGTGAATTGTAATAAAATGTGAATTCATACTAACCAACATGATTAGCGTGGTGTTGCAAGAAAAATATAATTTTACGAAGCTAAGATGCATGTTGGGAGAAATCGGGATTGGACTCGGAAGCTAGCAAGGAAAAAGGCACAAGGAAAGCACGAATTAAAGGGGCTCCGCGATGGAGCCGTGTCACACTGCCATCGTGGATGGATTCTGCCTGGATGCTGAAATTATACCAAATTCCAGTGAAGGTGCGCATTGGGGCCGTGGCACATTGGCCTAGCCCCACGTTGCACGCCATGCCACGTTGGGTTTTAATACTTGGACGACCAAATTCCAGTGAGGGTCCGCATTGGTGGCATTTCACGGAGGCAGTGCTCCGCGATGCACTCCGTGACACGTTGCTTGTTATTCTGGGAAAAATTCCCACTAGTATAAATAGAACACTTAGGTTCATTTTTAAGAAGGCTGACTTGGTGGAGCAAGAACGTTAGTTATAGGAGTTGAGGGGACGAAAATCTCAGGGTTTTTCTCTATCTCCTTCTTCTTTATTTCAATTGCTGGTATGATTAACACCCATTTAACGATGTTTAATCCACAAATGAGTGGCTAAATTCCCTTCTTGCTGAGGTTAAGAACATTTGTATTGAAATGTAATTATTGATAAATTGGTTTTTCATCTTTTCTTCCATGGTTGTTCTATTGATTCTTGTTCTTACTGCTTTAATGTGTGGCCAACGTTAATGTATATCTAAAAAGTCCGGTTTCACTCGAGAGAGCAAGAAATTGGAAAGTTTTGAATTGATAGGATATGATCTCTTCTTGGTTTTGGAAAATTGAGAATTGATTTACCTTCAGAATAGAAATATATCTAAAAGTCGTATTAGTCAATTAAGGAATCGGTTTCATATGGCTGGAACATAAATTTCTTTTTATCATAGAGATGTAGGTGAAAGGTTCATGAATCTTAAGTTGGGTTAAATACGAGAGTTTTAATCCATAGGCAATAATTCTTGACTAGCAATCCGAAGGAAAGATTAATCAAATTGTATCGATAATTTATTTCTCTACATGTTCATTTTAACCTCAGCATGCTCATACTTATAGTTCAGACTCAACTTGTATATTTGTTTTAGACTTAGTATAAAATTAGGAAACAAAATATCAAAATCTTCTTCACACTGTTGTCTGCAATTTAGAGTTAAAGTTTATTGATACTTGATAAGATTGATACCTTAGTCCAGTCCCTGTGGGATCGATACTTGGCTTACTTGAGCCACTTTACTACTTGTTCGACCACGTGCACTTGCGTGTATTTATACCAAACAGACCGAACAGACAACTCAAATACAACTATAGGAGCCCAGATGACTCAAATACAATTAAAGGAGCACATATGTCTCAAACATAGTTACAAGAGCTTAGATAGCTCGGATACAACTATAGGAACCCAGATAGCTCATACACAGTCCCAAGAGCCTAGAAGGCTCAGTTACAGCTTCAAAGGTCAAGCATACCATAATTACAGCTTGCTCACGGGCCCATAGTAGTACAGATAGGAAGAGTATGTGTTGCTTGCACTTACCGGGGCTTATGGCGGCCTAGGTAGGTTATTCTGTGCTATTTGTATTTTCCAGGATTATGGGGGCTAGGTTTTGTTCTTATTTGTACATTACCTATTAGCTATTGTCTATATATTTTGAGATTACGTAGGTTATCTTCTGGCCCTTATTACTGATTACTTCTAGTTCTTTATCAGCTATCATTCAGTTTTTTAGTGCCTTACATATTCAGTACATATTGTACTAATGCCCAAGCATGGGCACTGCATACTTGCATGTAGGTCCAGACAGACAAGGTTTGAGACCGTCTCAATAGTTGTTCAGATCTAGTAGATTGGCTATCTCCTTTCTTTCAGAGTTGCCGGCCGTTTAAGGTTTGACTATCTTTTATTGAATAGTTTTTAGGTTGGTTAGGGCCTTTTCCCAACCAATATTTTACTCTTGGAGGCTTACAGACCATAGAGTTGAGTTACCTAGGGTTGAGTCCCTAAGTTTATGTCATTATATCTGTCTACAGATATGTCAGATATAAGGCAAACAACAACCAGTCAGGAGCTAGATACCGCATCAGGAAAGGGTACCAGCAGGGTGCCATAGTTGGAGACATCCCAACTTGTGGATGAGAGAGAGACATCCTCCTGGTCTCCCAGCATTTCCCAGGGCACCAGGAACCTCCGAGGGTAATAGAAGCATCAACATCATTTCTAGTTCCTCCTATACCCTCAGATTAGGATGTTAGGAGTGAAGTATGTATGTTGCTTCAGATGATGGTTACTCAGCATCAGCCTCAGCTAGTAGTACCAGTTATTGCTGAGCCTACTGAGGGGTCCAGGAGTTCGAGAGTTCGTGAGTTCCTCACTTTGAGTCCTCTGTAGTTTCTAAGAATAGATCGTAGAGAGGACCCTCAAAACTTTATAGACTAGCTATAAAGGATATTCAGGGTTATGCATGCCTCATACAAAGAATCGGTTGAGTTAGTAATGTTCCAATTCGAGAGATAGCAATTTTATGGTATGAAAGTTGGGAAAGGACAAGAAGCAGAGATGCACCTCCACCTACGTGGCCCAGCTTCTATGAAGCCTTCATAGACCACTATCTGCCTTGAGAGATCTAGAAGGACAGAGTAGAGTAGTTCTTACATCTGGAGTAGGGCAGAATAAACGTCATAGAATATGCACTGAGATTTGATTCCTTGGCTAGATATGCGCCAGCATTTGTTGATACTACGCTAACCAGGGTACATCTGTTTATTATGGGGCTTGCACTAGAGTATGTGGTGTCTTGTATCACAAATACATTACGAGAGGATATGGATATTTCACCAATTTAGGCCTTTCCTTAGAACATAGAGGGAATCAAGAAATGTCAGTGTGAGATTGACAGGGCGTGTTAGGAGCAGCGTCAGAGGGATAGACCTGCCTACATTCCGGTAGAGTTTTAGGGTTGGCCCAAGCCTCGTTTGTTAGCTAGGCATCTAGACCCCCATTTCAGCAGCTAGAGGGCAGCAATTCAGACCGTCGTGGACAGTCAGTTCCCTGCGAGAGTTCATGAGTGACAGGCTCACAGCAATAGAGGGGTCCAGATCATATGACACCAGCTATACACATGCAGTATCTGTAATAGGCGACATCTTGGGAGATGCATATATGGCTCCATCACTTGTTATTCCTGTGGAAAAGAGGGAGACATGATGAAGGATTGTCCGACTAAAAGTTAAGGTGATTGGGACCAGTAGAATAGGTCCTCAATAGGTTTATATACTCCAACACCTTCAGCACGACACATGCCCTCAACTCTAGCAGACAGAGGAAGTGGTAGGTCAGGGGCATCCAGTTCTGTGGTTCAGATAGTACTTGTGCTTAGCAGGTGACAAGACTCCAAGGCATCTCTAGATATTGTGATTGGTACATTGAGTGTTTTCTCCCATTTAGTTTAGGCTTTGATAGATCCAGGCTCTACCTTGTCATATGTTGCTTCGTTAGTGGCACAAAAGTTTGATACAGTACTAGAGTTACTTCAGCAACCACTTTCTGTGTCTACACCTGTTGGGGAATCCATAATCACCTGGAGAATTTATCGAGGTTGTACGGTCGAAATTTTTGGCCGCCAAAATTTTGAAGACTTAGTAGAGTTAGAAATGATTGATTTTCACGTAATTATAGGCATGGATTGGCTAGTTCCATGTTACACCAATGTTGGGTGCTAGAAAAACACTATCAGATTCCACTTTCCAGGAGAGGTAGTACGGGAATGGAATGGAGATGCACCTATGCCGAAGGGTAAGTTCATATCCTATCTTCAAGCAAGGAAGCTAATTGCAAAGGGTTGTACCTATTATATTGTTAGGGCTCGGGATGTGCAGGTAGAACTTCAGACTCTTCAGTCTATTCCGGTGGTTAATGAGTTTTCAAATGTATTTTCGGATGAGCTTCCTGGTATTCCCCCATAATGGGAAATTGACTTCCCCATTGATACTCTACCGGATACACAACTCCTGTTTATTCCTCTATACAGAATCGCCTCTGCCGAGTTGAAAGAATTGAAGGATCAGTTGAAGGACTTGTTAGATAAAGGTTTCATTAGGCCTAGTGCCTCACTGTGGGGGTGCTCCAGTCCTATTTCTGAAAAAGAAAGATGGCTCGCTGTGAATGTTTATATATTATCGACAGCTAAAGAAAGTTAATATCAAGAATAGGTATCCTTTACCAAGAATGGATGACTTGTTTGATTAGTTGCAGGGGGCGAAATACTTCTCAAATATTGACTTAAGGTTATGGTACCACCAGATATAGGTTTGGGAGAAGGATATTCCAAAAACGGCCTTCAGAACCAAATATGGCCATTTTGAATTCCTTTTTATGTCTTTTGGGTTGAAAAATTCCCCGGCAGTGTTCATCAATTTGATGAATAGTATATTTAGGCCATTTCTAGATTTATTTTTGATAATGTTCATTGATGACATTTTGGTATATTCATGTTTAAAAGCGGAACATAGAAATCATTTGTGAATAGTACTCCAAATCCCCAGGGATCATAAGTTGTATGTGATGTTTTTGAAATGTGAGTTCTGGTTAAATTCTTTGGCTTTCGTAGGCTATACTGTATCAGATGCAGGCATTCAGGTGTATTCACAGAAAATTGAGGCTGTAAAAACTTGGCCCAGACCAACAACTCCAACTAAGGTTTGTAGCTTCCTTGGATTAGCCTAATATTACAGAAGCTTTCTGGAAGGAATTTCTGCCCTCTTAGCACCATTAGCAAGATGACTGAGAAAGCAGCTAAGTTTCAATGGACTGAGGCTTGTGAACAAAACTTTGAGGAGTTTAAAAACAGACTGACATCTGCACCAGTATTAGCCTTGCCAGAGGGTTTAGAGGGATACACTATGTATTGTGACGCTTCAAGCAGTGGGCTAGGATGTGTTCTGATGCAACATGGTAAGGTAATTGCCTATGCTTTGAGACAACTAAGGAAACACGAGAAGACACGAGAAGAATTATCCCACCCATGATTTAGAATTAGCTGCAGTTATTCATACTTTGAAAATTTGGAGGCATTACCTATATGGTGTTCATGTAGACATCTTCACTGATCACAAAAGTCTCCAGCATGTTTTTACGTAGAAAGAGTTGAATTAGTGACAACGTCGTTTGCTAGAGTTGTTGAAAGATAATGATGTGAACATCTTGTATCACCCAAGAAAGGCTAATATAGTCGGTGATGCCCTCAGCCACAGATCCATGGGAAGTTTATCATATTTGAGGCATGAAAAGTAAGAGATGGTTCATTACCTAGCCTAGGAGTCCGAATAATAGACTCAGAACATAATGGGGTTATGATTCAGAATACTGCAATGTCGTCTCTAGTTATGGACCCAAGCCTAGAAAAACTCAAAGGAAAGATTCAGCAAGAAGGGTTGTCAGCTTTTATGATAACAGAAGATGTAATTTTGAGATTCATAGGTCGACACTATGTTCCAGATGTGGCAGGGCTTCATCAGCAAATTATGGCAGAGGTACATTATTCCTGTTATTCTCTTCACCCGGGATCAACAAAGACGTATCATGATATAAAAGAGATCTATTGGTGGCATGGGATTAAGAAAGAGATCGCTGACTTTGTAGCACAGTGTCCCTATTGCCAGCAAGTAAAGGATGAACATCAGAAACCTAGTGGGTTGACTCAAGAGATAACTGTGCCTATGTGGAAATGAGAAGCAATCAATGTGGATTTTGTTATAGGGACACCTCGCACCAGACGTAAATTTGACTCTATCTGGGTCATTGTCAACAAGCTGACGAAATCAGCTCATTTCTTGCTAGTCAGGACTACATTTTTAGCTGAAGATTATGCTGAGCTATATATTAAAGAGATGGTCCAACTACACGATGTTCAAGTTTTCTATCATTTCTGACAGAGGGGCCCGTTTACAGCTAGGTTTTGGAAGTCATTTCAGAGAGGGTTGGGGACGCAGGTTAATTTGACTACAACTTTTCATCCCCAAATAGATGGCTAGGAGGAGAGCACTATTCAGATGCTCGAAGATATTTTGCGGGCGTGTGTGCTATATTCTAGAGAAAGCTGGGATGAACACCTACCTCTTATAGAGTTTGCATATAATAACAGCTACCATTCTACCATCCAGATGGTGTCATATGAGGCTTTATATGGGCGAAAGTGCAGATCCCCCATATGATGGTTTGAAGTAGGCGAAACGGGGTTGATTGGACCACACATGATACATCAATCATAAGAGAAGGTTAAACTTATTCGAGAACATTTATTGATAGCCCAAAGTCGTCAGAAGTCCTATTTCGATGTATGACGTAGAGATTTAGAGTTTGATGTCAATGATTTTGTATTCCTGAAAGTTTCGCCAATGAAGGGCGTCATGAGATTTGGCGAGACAGGCAAGCTTAGTCCTACATTCATTGGGCCATATCGAATTCTTTGAAAGATAGGCCAAATGGCTTATGGTTAGAATTGCCTTCAGGGCTAGAATCTATTCATCCAATCTTTCATGTATCGATGCTACGGAAGCGCATAGGAGACCCATCTCGAATTGTCCCAGTTGAGGACGTCTACGTTATAGCAGAACTGTCGTATAAGAAAACTCCAATAGCTATATTATACTGGCAGGTCCGCAGATTAAGGACCAAATATATAGCCTCTGTTAAAGTCTTCTAGAGGAACAAAAACATAAAAGAGATTACTTGGGAAGCCGAAGATGACATGAGGTCTAGATACCCTCACTTGTTCAGGTGATGACAATATACAAACTTAGATATTCACAGATATGAGGTATTTCTCGAATGATATATTGTTGTTTTGTTACTATTATTGTCAATTGCTTATGTTTATGTTGTATAATTACATTATTCAATTGGTTGTAGCATCCTATGAGGCGACTATGTTGGACTTTTCTATGTTTTGGGTTTTCGGATAGTCTATATTTCAGGGGAGACTCTGCCAAAATTTTCAGAGAAGCCTAGGAATTCAGTCTCCTAAAGATTAGATTACATTCGAGGATGAATGTCCCTAAGGGGGGGATGATGTTACACCCCGTAAGTTTCTATCATTTAACCTACACGTGCCTATGTGTATTGAGAATTTTAGAGTATGTACTGGAGGTTAGGCACTCTAGGCGCCTTATAGTGCAGCCTGCCTATGGCAGGCATGTCACGCGCGTGGCCTAGTGTGATGGGCAGCGCATCATGCCCCTTCTACCACCACCTCAGTGTATATATATAGTAAGTATGAGTTCAAGGTTCTTTTTTAAAAACATTTCCTTGAAGAAGAAAGGGCAGTATCTCTTTAAAACATTTCCTTGAAGAAGAAAGGGCAGTATCTCTTTCTCTTTCAATTTCTTATTGGTTAATCGCAAAATTACACCGTTAAACTCTATTCAAATGCAAATTCATCTTCAATAATGAATTCAAGGCCTACGAAGAACATATCTACGGAGTTATTTCTTGAAATCTAGCTCGGATTGTTAGAGTCCCGCTGAGTAGAATTTGTAGAAATCACTTCTAATTGAGTGCTAGACGTTTATAAGTGATAAGTAAGTATTTCTACGTTCTAAACTCTTGGGAATTGGTAAGCTTTCAGCCAAATTGAACATGTTATGACTTGGGGCTGTTACATTTATAAATGATGTTGCCTAGCTATATTTCCTCAGCATAAGGACTACAATTTGGAGGAGTTATCGGTTCTTAAACTACAACAGGGTTAATTGAGCAGAATTCAGCGACTAAGGTATGTTAAGGCTAACTCCTCTCAGCAAGTTACTCCTGTTGTTTAGTTGATATGATCAATACCTTGTAGTAGCATATGCTTATAGTGTTGTGGTTAGCTGCTATGAGCCAAATTGAGGTTGTAACATTGTATCCCTCTTCCGAAAGTTTCTATTCAGTTTTGGTTATCACCAGAGGCGACTAAGGGATTTCCTGTTCAGTTATTTACCGGTTAAGGAGACTAGTAAGTGTTTTGTTGCCATATTGAGGCTGAAGAGGCCTGTGGTTAGCTGTTATGATACATCGTTAAGTTAAGCAGCAAAGGGCATAGTTTGGCGAAATGATATACTATTCTAACCTATATATATGTAGTAGAGCTCGCTTAAAAACCATTGGTGTATCTTTATGCCTACAGGACTAGAATCATGATAGAATGGCCTTATCTTCCTGTCAGTGGCACCAAGGCTGCCAAATGGACCGGGTGGTAGCTTTCTAGGTGAACTACCCATTTCTAGAGATCGTATAGCTTCTTTCCAGATACAAATACAATTATAGGAGCCTAGATGGCTCAGATACAACTGCAAGATCCTAGATGGCTCAGATACAGTTATAGGAGCGCAAATAGCTCAGATACAGCTACAGGAGCCCAGACAGCTCAGCTACAATTACAGGAGACCAGATGGCTCAAACATAGTTACAAGAGCCTAGATTGCTCGGATATAGCTACAGGAGCCCGGATGACTCAGACACAGTCACAAGATCCTAGAAGGCTCAGTTACAGCTTCAAAGGTCAAGTATACCATAGTTATAGCTTCCCTACAGGCCCATAGTGGTACAGATAGGAAGAGTACGGGTTTCTTGCACTTACCGGGGCTTATGGGGGCCCAGGTAGGCTATATGTGTTGTTTGTACCTTCCAAGTTTATGGGGGCTAGGTTACCTGTTAGATATAGTCTACATTGTGAGGTTATACAAGTTTACTTCTGGCCCTTATTACTGATTTCTTCTAGTTTCTTATTATCTTTCATTTAGTTATTCACTGTCTTACATATTCAGTACATATTGTACTGACTGCCATACAGGGGCACTGCATACTTTCCTGCAGGTCCAGACAGACAGGGTTCGAGACCATCTCAGTAACTGTTCAGATCCAGTAGATTGGGTAGCTCCTCTCTTCTTGAGTTACCAACCATTTAAGGTTTGACTATCTTTTGTTGTATAGTTTTTGGGTAGGCTGGGGCCCTATCCCGACCAATATTTTACTCTTAGAGGCCTGCAAACTACAGTTTTAGTTAGTTATATGTTATTGGCCATGTGGGGCATATATGTGATATGATTTGTGTTGTTGGTCGTATTGGGCCTAGTTATGTTATCTGTTAGGAGCATGGTAGTCTTGTCAGCCCGCATAGGATGATGTTACTGTTCAACTGTTGGGTAAGCTAATTTACTACAGGTATTGTGTATTGGCCTTGTCAGCCTAGTAGATATAGCTATTTGTTTTCTTTATTATATGCTGCTGGCATGCACCAAAAGTGTATATGTCCAACCAGGTCAGCTCAAAGTTCAGTGCGGCATGAGGTGCCAGTTACGCCTCTAGAGATAGGATATGAAAATGCTAATCACTCAAATGTCACAAAAAGATCCACAATAGTCATGCTTTGCAGTAAATGAAAACAACTAACCATAATTTTTATTAAAAAGGTTCATTTTTTCAAAAATATCAAAACATCAAACACGTGCATTTTTATTGGCTATTAAGTACTCCTATGCTACTTTTAGTTAAACAAAAACAAAACATCCTAAACATGTAGGTTCTACTCGATAGCATGTCCAAGGAAAAAGAAATATGGCAACATAAACCCTCGGACGAAGAAAATAGACAAACAAAATATACCCCATTTTAAAAAAATATGCTTTGTGACCAAAGCAAAGAAGTAAGAACTAGGAGAGAGATATACCTGTGGCACTCTTAGCGCTCCTGTCAGCTACATAGACTTCACCAACCATCCATGGGTTACCCCTCATGTAGCGCTTGATTTAACATCACGACACGACACAAATCTCTTGACTACTTAGGATTCATCAAGAAATTTAGAATCATATCAATTGTTGAGACGATACGAAAGTCATTTGGCTGCTTCATTAACCTACAGACATTGAAGGTGATCTCTTCTTTATTCTTCCTAAACTTCAATAGGCCTACTTCAACATCCACTAAAGCTCTCCTAGTGGCAAGGAATGGTCATCCCAAGATGATGGGGACCTCAAAATCTACCTTGAAATGCAAGATCACGAAGTCAGCTGGGAAGATGAACTTGTCCACTTTCACTAGGACATCATGGAGTATGCCCACAGGCTTCTTCACTATGTAGCCTGCCATTAATAGTCGAACTATTGTTGGTGTGGGGTCTTCCAAGCCCAACTATTTTAACATAGCCAGCAGTATCAGATTTATTCTATCTCCCACATCATACAACGTCGTTGCAAACTCAAAGTCTCTAAATGTGCATGGGATGGTGAAGGCACCTAGGTATTACTTTTTCTAAGCAAGGACCCATGAGGCTATAGCACTATAATGATGCAGATTTCCAACAGGCTCATAGCTCACAGGTCTCTTCTTGGTTAGCATGTCCTTCATAAACTTGCGCACCCAAGCATCTACTTTAAAGCCTCAACCAATGGGAAGTTCATAGATAACTGCTTCAGCATACACAAAAACTTCTGGAACTTCCCACCATCCACCATTTTCCTCATCCTCTGAGGGAATATTGGAGGTGGCAAAGGATGGGTCTGAAAACCTGTGGGTCCTCTTTTGTCTCCTCATTTTCTACCTCAGACTCCTCTGCATCAACCGAAGCTTGGTTAACTCAACACCATCTTTGATCACCTGCTCTGCAACCTCCTCCTCCTTATCTACCTTGATCATACTCTATTTTCTCATCTTCATTACAGTTGGCATGGGCGAATCAACTGTATTTTTTCCACTCCAAGTCATCATATCAATGTAGTAGCTATCATTCTTTGGATTTTATATGGTATTGGTAAAAAGTGTGCCTTTCTGCCTCTGGTTTAGGGATGCAGCTGACCAAGATGCTGCTCAATCTGCTTGATTATTATGGCATGCGATTCACCTTTCTGGATCATGCTAGATATATCACCACGAATGTCCTTCAATTGATCACCTATCGATTTTGACTTCTTCAGAAGCTCAGCTAACATACTCTCCAACTTCGAGGGCCTAGCATCACCTCTTGAGCCTTAGGAGGGACATAAAGGCCTATGCGGTCATTTCTGTAACTGTCATTCTTTCTCCAATCACCTTTCTGCTCTTGACCTCTACTTCTATCCTTGTAACTATTCCTGTTATCCAAGAAGTATGCTTCCTCCTTGGAATCAAAGTGCCCGAATCCCTGATCCTGACCCTATGCTCCCATTGTATTTAACTTTTGCACTCGAGACACCATGATATGTCTTGTGAGCAAGTCTATAGATGTCCTCATATGAGCTAACTCCTGATCACACTCCTCCTTCTTCCTACATTGTTCCATAGTCATCCCTATAGAATATGTTTCCATAGTGTTCTCTGCCTCTCTAGTATGCCTAACTCTGTTTATCTTGGAGACTCGATCAAGTACGATGGTTTCTTCCTCCTATAAGTTACTCATTAGTTCTCCACCTACCAGTGTATCAGCTACTGTCATTGTGCTGTTGTTCAGAGACCTATAAAAAATTTCCAACAAGCTATCATCATATAAGTTATCATTTTCTTCGAATATAGTAATAAAGTAGCCCTATTCTTCTGTTAATATGATTAAAGTTGAGAAGGATAGTTGAACACGAGAGGAAACTTGCCAGTTAATCAAGTTAGTTTCTTCAGCATAGTAGTCTAGTATGAATCCCAGTAAAGCATGTTAGGAGTATGTTATCATGTCTAGTTGTTGTTGTCAGTTGAGGCTCGTAATTTGTATTGTTTTGGGCTGGATTACACCTGTATAGCTTCCGTGACCACCCCAGGGTTAATAGCTGTGTCGCCGCTTGCTAGGGGCGAGATTATGTCACTCTACGGAGCGACATGCTTTTCGAAAGGGACGAAGATGGGGATCCAGATCCTCATATGCCGTGGTTGACCTTATACACACCCCTGCCGAGCATTTACGGCTGGAGTGTAGATATCAGGAGTCCTCCAGACTTAGACACAGCTACATTCAGGGGCCGAGCGGGCTCGGTTGCAGACCCAAGGGATCGGCAGGACGCTCATAGCTAGTAGTTGACTCAGTATGACCTGGATAGGGGTATATAGATTGAGGTGTACTCACTAATGCTAATGGGGGCCCAGGAGGGTTATTCTGTGTTGATTGTACCTTCTGGCTTTTGGGAGCTAGGTAAGATTCATCTTTGCTTTAGTTACTAATAGTTAGATAGTAAGACTCCTTATTTGTCAGGTACGACCCCTTCCCTCCTTATTATAGTTATGTTTAGCCCTGATTTCACTACTTCAGTCATCTTCAGTCCATTTTCTTTACTTTAGTTATTTTCAGTTCTATTTCCTTACTTTCAATTATTTAAAGTTACTACCTTACATATTTAGTACCTATTGTACTGACACCCTCTTCTAGGACACTGCATTACTTACCTGCAGGTGTAGATAGATGAGGAGCAGGTCCCTCGTACTTTCAGTCAGCCACACAGAGTCGTCAGCTCCCTTCTTTCGGAGCTTGTGTGGTAGAGGTTTACTTCTTTTCGTTGTACAGAATGGGTAGGTCGGGGCCCTGTCCTGACCATCTTATTACTCCTAGAGGCTTGTAGATTGTGTTACTTCCCTGTGGTTAGATGATATCATCGGTGTGGGGCCCATATGTGTGTTAGATTATGTGTGTTGGCCGTGTGGGGCCCTGTTTTGCTGTTGATTGGCGGCCTTGTCGGCTATAGTTCAGTTTAGCATCTGAAATTACCTTCCGATTATAACTAGATATCATGGTGGCCTTGTCGGCCCACATAGGACTCCCTATGATTGTTTGTCTCTGGTTAGCTATTTATTTTCACAGGTGACTATAGGCCTTGTCGGTCGGGGGTTGTATTTACAACCTTTATATAGCCCGTTGTTTTCTTAATTCTAGAATTAGAGTCAGTCCTGCACCAGAGGTACTTAGGCTCAGTTAGCTCAGCAGTTCAGGTCCTAGTAGGGAACCAGGTGCCAATCATGCCTCCCAAGGTGGGGCATGACAAGGGAATATATATTTGATTATTTCTTTCACTAGATATCTCGTGATATATCTTTAATAAATTTTTGAAACTGTGTCTCTTTTTATTTTTTGCTTTTGTCTATATCCAATGTTATATACTAACTAGTTAGGAAGGTTCTATCTAGAGTGGTCATTTAATTTACCCTAAATTTAAATTTTTTAAAAATAATATTCTGAAATAATTATCATTAATTAAGTGACATTTGTGTTGAAAAATAAAATTGAATGATTTTCTGAAATAAAAACTGTTAGTTGAATGATCATTTGAGAAATTAACTCAAGTAATCTTTTCTTCATAAAAAGCACTATCTGGAATCAAAATTAAGCACCGACTAGTTTACATTAGGTATGGTACATGATATATATAAGAGTCTTTTAGTTAGAGTAGAAATGGAAATTTTATGACAACATACAAATAAATATTATGAGATTTTGAATATTGATAATTAAAAAGACTCCGAATTTGTTCTAAATGATCTGCTAATGTGAAAAGAAACCAGATCCAAACTAGACAAAATAAATACTGAAGATTGATATAATTGGTACCAATTACTTGTATGAAATTATACAACTTTTCACTAATTAATAAATAATGTGACAGAGCAAAATTATTCATTGAATTAAAGTATAACTGCAGTAAAAATTAGAATTGTGCAGCACCCGCCCCCACCCCCCACCCGCATATAATCAGAAAAAGTTATTTCGACCCGCCCCGCCCTGTCTCCGCCGCCGCACATGTCTACACCCGCTACGCCCCGCATAGGTCTAAACCCATTCTGCTCTACACTCGCCCTACCCCATTGCTATCCCTAGTGTTATGAGCGACTTCAATTTAATTACCAGGTTAGGTGTCATAAGCAATTTCAATTTAATCCTTATCAATAGTTTCAAATTAATTTTCCTGCGAACGTAGCTTAAGATATTCAATGAAACTCAATTTCAAGGTTATGTTATTTTTTTCTCTTTTCCCAATCACTACTTCTCTAGGTTAAAGTAAGAAGAGAAATAGGGCTAGTCCTAACACTGTGCATTATTAAGAAACGTTAAATATGAAGAAAAGAACAATACAGACGTTCATATTGGTTTAGAATCACGTTGTGTTAACCCTTGTTTGTTATTCCATCATGATTTCCACAACCCTAGTTTTATAGGGTTCAACTACTCATGATTGCAAGAGTAAAATCATATTTCATGAAAGAAAACATAATTGAAGACATACAATAATGATGAAAGAAGAACCCAAGAATTGATTGCATAATTATTTGTTAAAAACTCGACAACAATGATGAATTATGTCCAAGTATTCAAGTAATTGATCTCCTAGAACTAAGGAAACCCAAAAACTATGAATACAATGTCGAAAGTGTTGAATCTCTCTAAGAAAATAACTAAAAAGTATTTGTACAATTGTGAAAACCTTTCCTAAATTAACATGGAAACTACTGTCGCCTCATCCTATGAGTCGTGGCTTGTGTCCGTAGTGTGAAATGCAGCATCTAAATTTGTCAATTCCTAGAGGTTGGTACGACTCGTATAATGCCACTACGAGTCGTAAGATCCAATCATGGTCTAGAATTTTGAAATCTGACATCTTCTGAATCTCACCACAAGTCCTTGGTACGGTCGGTACCTTGATGCTACGACTCATGGAATTTACTTGTACCATGGGATCTACCTGTTGACATTTTCTTTGATATTTTCCATGACTCCTTAGTACGGTCCATATGTTGTTAATTATATTTCGTGGCTTCCATTCATGCTAGGAGCTTCTGTAAGTGCCCTTCTTCTGAAGTTTTTCATGACTTGTTGGTATAGCTCATACTAGGATGGTACGGTTCGCACCATGAGTCGTAGTTTGGCCTAGCATTTGTGTAATTTTATCTGAAATTCTACTACGGATAGTAGGTACGTCTCGTACTAGGATGATATGACTTATATTGAGACCTGTAGCAATGCATGTTTCTACATTTTTCTGCTCCTTTTTCACAATCCAACTTCCAGACCCGATTTCCCTAAAAACAAGGTAAAAACACCTCATACCTGTATAAACATACCTTAATCAAAACATATTTTCTATGTTTTAAGAATTGAAAGTGTCATAAATCTGTGACACATCAAAAGGTGGAAAGAATCTCTCTAGGAAAACCCTTTTGAGTTCCCTCCAGGTAGTAATAGAATCATTTGGCAACTCGCCAACCAAAGAGTTGCCTCGCTTCCAGTGAAAAGGGAAATAACCTCAGCCAGATTGCATCCTGACTCACCCCCAATTATTTGTATGCCATGCGAACACCCATGAAATTCGTCAAGTGAATATGTGCATCATTAGTAGCATAACCAACAAATATCCCCTTCATATTGAGCAATTGGATCATTGCACTAGTGATATCAATCTTTTCCCCAGCAGGCAAAGGGTGAGGAATAATAGCAGCAGCTGCACTGCCCTCATAATATCAGCACCATTATCATCATCTATTGGTGCCTCTACTGGTGTAGACCACTATACCTTATAGCTCGCTCAGCTCGGCAACTTGGCATTACTCTTCAGCAAGTGTAGCTACCTCTCATTCCCGTGCATGAGCCTGTTCTTCAACTAACGTCCAGGCTGTTGCTTCTTCCACTGTCTCTTGCCCGTGGATGTTGGCCATTTTCTTTTTATTTCTCAAAGTTCGCTCAAGTTTGTAATCAGTTGGAACCAGGGGCTTTCCTTGGCTCCGAATACTGAGAATACACGAACCTGAGACCTAGAAAGAAAACAAAATTAACAAAGAAAAATAAAAAATAAATAAGGACCAAGAGCAAACCAAACACAATTAACTAAACCCTTAATCGTATTTCTCAACAACGAAGCCAAAGTTTGATTTTGCCCAAATTACACCTCTAAATGAGATATAAAGCGATTGATGTTCAAATATAGAACCCAATAAGGGTTGGAGTCGAACCCTATAGGAAATATGGTGAGGACCTTAGTTAATGCTTTTACTATTACTATTATTCTACTTATTTCCTATGGGGGAGGTTTGTAACAAGAAATATAGAAACAGTAAGGAGCAGTGAGTAGTTTCTTCTTGAAAATTGATTGTATTCAATGAGTGATTGACTAGGATTATGTTCCCCATGATCTTATAACAATAAAGGCTTATTATACTATTGATCTATTATGGTGTTTAGTATGCAATATTTGTAAGTTAACTTCACCTAAATTGTTGTTCCCCTGATTAGGTGATTATCACCATGCAACTTGATCTGCATGCAGGCGTACACTTTACTTACCCTTACCTTAGATATTCGATTAGCTATTCCGGAAAAAGGTCATGATATTAGATAAAGGTTGATAGCCTTAGATATCTATTGCTAATCCCTTTTCCCTTTCATTACCCCCTTGGTCCGGTGAGTTAGAATTAGGTGATTTCTAACGTCCGCAATCATTAGAAGCAACTAAAACGAAGGGAAGAACAATATATGCATAAACACCATTGAAGAATCACTAAATGTTTAGTCTATGTTTGTTAATTCATCATGGTTCCCACAATCCTAGTTAGGAAATTTTGCTACTCATGCTTGAAGAATTATAATTAACAATTGTAGTAGAAAATCATAATTATAAGCTTACAAGAATTTGTAGAAGAAATCACACTTTTTGATTAATCAATAATAACCCAAATCTATAATCAAAGGATTTTTTATTCTTTAAAACCCAAGAATAAAATTAGGAAAATTATTTGTTGAACTTCAATATCGAACAACAACGTCAAAAGTGTAGTCAAAATTCATAACTTGTAAATGAAACCTAAACAAAGTATTTATAGACATAAATCCTTTCCTATGTCAAATTAGATTTTGGTGTTGGCAGGTACAATGGCTCATTGGATGATTGAACGGCTCATTGTATGCTTCATTAAATGGTCTATTGTTTCATAGAGACTTGGCCTCTTCTCAAATTATTGCTCATACGACGGCTTTTTGTAAGAACATATGAGCCATTGATTCCTTTCGTTGATTCCAAGATTTCGGGGCATCTTTTCAAATTCCAATGTACTGGTGACTAGGACGACTCGTTCTTTGGTAGTACAGCCCGTCTTTCCCATCCATTGAATGTAGCTTCCAGTAACATTTTTTTTTGAATCCAACCCACGACCAGACAGTAAGGTCCGTTTATGCTCATACAGGTCATGGTTTCCAGCCATTATTTGGCCTTGATTTTCACCATTTTTCTAAATCTATTTCTACTACTACCTAGAATGGCTCGTGGTAAGAACCAACAGTCCTTTTTAAGGCTTGTTCATAACCTTTGGACCCTTTTCCAGTTCTTTTCTCATTTCCAACTCCTGTGGCCTATTTTTCCTGCAAAACTACAAAAATGTGTCATATTCAAATAAATGTACCTAAGTGCATGCATATTCACTTGGTTTTAAGCATTGAAATTACCATAAAACCAAAACATGTTAAGAATTTGACTTTCTTCAAAATGCCTTAAATTTGAATTAGAAGCTTGTGAACTACAGGTTGAGTCACAACCAAGCACACACATGCCGCAGATGCTTCTCTATGTAACACAGGTCCAACGAAGGTGGTGGTTAGGATTCCCAAGCTCACTGCGGCAAATCTCTATATACAAAATGCAAATGGCTATAATAATTGCTAGTGTTTTTCTCTACATCTATGTCTCATCTACATGAAGTAGATTTCTACTTGTGAAACGCAGGTGACTCGCATATACAAACCTACGTATTGCTACTTTTTCCATTTGTCATTCTAACTCTTTTATTTTCTTAGCATATGGTATATGTTTTCTATTTTTTTATATTGGAAAATAAAAAAGGGAGTTTGGTTTTGTGGCACTCACATCATTTTGTAGGAATATGTCTTAATCAAGAAATCATGATAAAAGGAAGGATACATCCTCTACCATAGGTAAGGGAAAGGGAAAAGACAAAACTACAGAGACTAGTCCCTGTAAACATGGAGGAAAGTCTTTGTTTCTATATAGAGGGCATGAAGCCCTACTTCATTAGATATTGGGATGGTCAGTCATTTACACCAGAGAAATGCTTCAATCTGGCTTGCTAGGGAAGGAGTTCCCTATTATCAACAAATAATTTGTTGAAAGAGATCAGCTCCCCTTTTTAGATGCACCTGGAGGTTACTTACCCAATCTAGTGATTGAGTTCTATGTTCATATCAAGAAAGGAAAGATGCGATGAAGCATTCAGGAAGGGTGGTGAGTTTTCGAGTCTACCATTTGTCATGGTATGGAGGGAAAGAAATTGATATCACCCCTAATGCCATAAACTCCATCAATTGGAAGGACCTAATTGCTTCGAGAATTGGATTTGTAGAGCGAATTTTGACCAACAACCACCTACTCAAATGGGTGGTTGGTATTATTGCAATTGTACAATCGATATAGGCTACCTTGGGTGGAAAAATTTCAAGGCAGGATCTCCATTTTGTAGCCAAACTGTGGCTAAATTTGGTGTGTTCCCACCTCATGTTGATCGTGGGCAAAAATAGCATGCCCGGGTGATGCTTTATACCTTAATTTAGTCTTGTTTATCTAAGTTATTTTATACATTTTCATGTGATTTTATGTAAATGTGAATATGTACTAACCAACATGATTAGTCCTTGTTTTTGAAGGTTAATAATGCATTTGAGGAACTAATTCATGATTTGGTGAAGTGGAGGAATGGAATCAAGAGCAAAACGTGAAAGTCAACTAGAAAACATGCAATAATTGGCACCCTGCGCGATAGGGGCCGTGGCACGCTGCCAACGCGGCAACACTTGGCCAAAAATTGCATTTTTTGGCACATTCCAGTGAGGGTATGCGTTACTAACGTGTCACGGAGGTCAAGTAGGGCGTTCAGCTCCGTGACACGTTGCTGTTCCACCACAGGCCAAATTTTGCAATTTTTCAGCATAGTATAAATTGAACCCTTAGCTCCTAAAATCAGATGGTCATGATTTTATTCTGTAAAACTACCTAGGAATGAAGGGAGAAGTGGGAGAACTCATCTAGGGTTTGTCAAATTCCCTTCTCATCTACCAAATTCATGTAAGTATGTTAGTTTAGTAGTAGTTAGTGTAGTTTTACGAACATGAATGGCAAGAACCCTTCCTCTAGGGTTGAAGCCATGAATTATGATTGTGATTTCATGAAATTGTTTTGGAATTAAGTTATTGATTGTTGTTTTCATCTTGCATTCTGGATTGTTGGTTGTTTTTATGATTGATCACCATGAAAGCATATTTTTTAGCTTGAGTAATAGCTTGAGAAAGCATTACCTAGGTCAGGACATGAGAATGTGAGGAGCACGTTTGTATCTCGGGAGAGATTTTTGTGTCAGGATAGAAATATACCTAACACCGTGCATGGTTGAGACACGGGGGTTATGAAAGACCAACTTGGGATGTCACATCACCACTTGAAGAAGTAGTTGTGAGGCTAAGTTGAGTTAAATGGTTAGACGCACGAAAGTCCCTAATCATTTCCCCATAAACCACAACATAATTGATTGCCCGCGACTAGAAATTAAACTCCTTGCTCACAATGATGCAGTGAGGCTAGATTGTCATGTTTAGACACTCGAAAGACCATAAACATGCAATTCTAATTATGTGAAATAACAATTGATAGTTCCATGCTTAACCCATTGCAAATCGTAGTATCGCATGATTAATTGGTTTTAACTCTATGTTGCTCCTAGAGTAATTTCAGAATACTTCGTTGACCCAAACTTAGACTTAATTAATCTCGATCGAAAATGTCTATAACCAACACTTGAGTTATTTAAGATCACACTAGAAATGAATAGTTAGAGGAATGGGTCCAGTCCCTGTGGGTTCGACAATCCGGTTCTTAAAAAGAGCCACTATATTACTTGCATGACCCGTACACTTGCGGACGCGCGAATCGAGCACGTCACATGCCATCCAAAAATGTTCAGAAGGTGTAATTGAAGGCCGTTATTTTGATATCTTGCATTATGTTTGGGGTGCATGTAAACTTCGAGGAAGTGGTTGTCGTGCAGATTAAAAGGAAAGCTCGATAGGTGGATCTCTGAGTCCTATTCACCATGTTGATCAGCCATCTTTGTGCTATGGAAAGGGTCCACTATTTTGATGATGACTATTCTTGCTCCGCTACTAGAGTAATTGACATTGACAAGAAGTGGCAAATGCACTCATGGGATGTCCTTGAGGATTTCGTGGCACATGACACTGATAGTGCCCAATTGGAGCAAGACCTCAATAAGGCTACTCCTGAAATGTTAGGACATATCAAATCACAAAGTTGGACAAGAATTATACAACTCTGACCTATAGGTCCATCGAGAATACAATGACGAATGTGTTTGACAACCTTAACAAGTTGTGCTCCAGAGTCAACATGGTTGAAGGACCTGTTTCTTCTCTCTAGGCTAACATGAGGGAGAGAAAGGGGAAGATCCCCCTATCCAACACTAATATGAGCTTCTTAAATAAGGTTATGGCTTCCCCATACACCACTCGAGGCCCAATTGATGATTGCTAGGGGATTTGTAGGAGGATGAAGAGGGAGAGAATGAGGAGGATGCTACCATTTCCTCGATGTCTCAACTTGTGTTGTTTGAGTCTTTGGGAACAACTTATTCCCGCAGGGGCCTCATAGGTGCTAGTGTAGAGACAGAGCCACAAATTGATGATGAGGAGTAGATGGCTCAGCGAGTTCTTACCCCTTTTCCCTTGATTAATAACATTAGGGATAATATTTGCATTTTAGTTAGGGGTGAGATGTGCTCTTTTGATTTTTATGATTGTTGCCTCGAGCTTGTTTTGTTTGGATGCTATGAATTTTCCTAAGTGGATATTTTCTTTTTGATGAATGAATGCCTTGTCAGGTTTGTCTTATGTTGATTTTAACTTTTGACCCTTGCGGCTTAACTTTCTTGTTATGATGATGCGAGTTGCTAATGGTGGGTCAGTTTACACTCCAATTGTCTTACTACCCGTGAATAGCAATCGCCTTTGTAGATAGTAATTATAAATAAACTCCGAGGATTTTTGTCATACCACAATTCTTTCTGAAGGAGCAAATTATTTCTTGTCTTAATTTTTTTGTCGAACCGGGTGACATTTATTGATGATAGATTGAGAGGCCACTTTTTTAAGAAAAATTGCCAAGTTTTAGAGTCATTTTAAGTGTTTGTATACTTATTTTTGAGAGGCACCACCAAAAAATTTTCTCGTGGAAAAGAAAATTAGTTTTTGAGAATAAAGGGGTAATTGAACTTTAGAAAGCATCCTCTTGTCATGATGTCTACATTTTTTGTTTGGATTTTGATTCATAAATGAGTTGTGTGGAACTCGGAATAACTTATCAAAATTCATACTTTTCTATTGATGTTGAGAATAAGTAGACTCCATGGAATCATCATGTCTTGTGTGGTAAGGCTATTATTGATTCTTGTGTATGCATATCATCTAGAACTTGCTTCAAATGTGATTGAAAGTGAAATTTTAGATGTGGATGAGCTTGAAAAATGACTTTAGGCCTTTTTTAGATAGTCACTTCACCTTCCTTCAACATTTATCCTAGTTAACCAATTTTTGAGCCTTAAAACTTTTTCTTGGAAACCTTATTACAACCTTAAAATCTTTTTGAATCCTCTCCTTTGGCACCCATTCCTCCCTAATTTCTAGTGATGAAAAGCGCAATGGCAGTTTAAAGCCCAAAGATGTGGGGGAGAATGAGAAAATAAAATATTGATGTTGGTAATAGCCTAATTTTAGGGTATGTACAAAAGGGAAAAACAGGAATAAGCTGCAATGTGAGGTAGCACAGATTGCTTAATGTAAACAAATGGCTGGTTGAAAACCTTTGATCAAAAGAAGAAATAAAATAATTGAGTGGTGCTATGTCTTATATAGAGGAGGCTTAATGTAAAAAACTAAGGTGTTTAAAAGGGTGGCTCTTTGAGAAAATTGGGATTGTGAAAAGGAGAGATAAGGTGAAATTAACTCCATATTGTAAGCGGGATGGTGATTTGTGTCGCAAGAGCGTTAAGGAGGTTCTAGTCACTTGAACTAAATGATGTTCTACCCTTACCCCTAGCCTAAATTATGACCCATATTTCCTTAGTGATTCTAAGCTTGGTGACTCTACATTATTGGCGAGTTACATTAAGGGAAAGACTATGGGTCAATGTGTATTCACTTGAATATCTTTGAGATAGTGAGCATTCCTAGATCATATTATAATCCCTATTTTATGAATTGCATGATTTTGAGTGGGATTCTCTTTCTTTTGTGAGTGGCATTACATCCTTGGAGTACTTGTGAAAGTCTTAATCTCTATTGAGAGGTATGAATGCAACAAGTTATATAGTGAGTTTTGGAAAAACCTTGAAGGTTGGATGTCAATGATTTGAGATGCTTGTTATTTTTGATTAATATGAAAAAAATGCCTCTGATTTGAATTGAGAGAATGACGAGTACTTGTGGTGGTACCAATTGAAATTTGTGCGCTTGTTTGAGTCCTTTTACCTTTCTGTGTCTTTTTGTGATTTCGGGGTTAACTTGAGAGTCTTAGTGGTCCTATGTGCAGCCCTCATGATGTGATAATATTAAGTCAATTTCATTTGTGAGTGAATGTCTTGTTTGAGGACAATCAATAGTTCAAGTTTGGGAGTTTGATGAGTTGGTAATTTACCAGCTCATTTGGCTCTTATGCATGAGTTATTACTTTGTTTTAACATGATTTAGAAAGGTTTTAAGCCTTTTATCTTCTTTTGTGCAGACATTTGGTTGAAACTAAGAAGATGTAGTAATTGAACTAAAAGCAATCTGTTGGATGACAAATAGGGACATGCGTGCCGCATAATTGCATCTGCGTCTAGTAGGTGACACACAAGAAGATATGGAGATTAGCTAGAGTCAGACGTGCGAGCTGTAGATTGGTATCAGCAGACTGTATATGCCACTGTAGACGGTGTAGAGGGAACACTGCTTAGGCTTGAAAGGGGATATGCGAGCCGCATAATGGCACCTGCAAAACAGTGATGCAAGTATATTTCATGATTACGATATGAGTACTATATATGTTTTGAGAGTCATATTTAACAGCAAGTAGGCCAGGGTTCAGTGTACCCAGGTCTCAGAACTATATGCCACTATAGATATGATAGAGATCCTCGCCGGAGAGTGTTTCCCCTTCAAAAATGGTCTCATGAGTGATATCACGCTTTCATGGTTCTTACCCTTGGAAAGGTATGAACATCCTTTCAACTAAGGTTATAGGTTGGGCTTCATGTGTGGTTACATCAAGTATGTCGGTTATGAGAATCTCCAAAGACAATAAAGAAGGGCTATAAGAAAGGAAGAAATCAAGGTAATGGGGAAATTCAACATCCAACAAGGATTGTGCCAAAAAGAGTTGTTTTTTATACTTCTCATAAATGATGAAAAAGGTTATGATACGGAATATTAGATGTGATGAATCTAAGAGATTAACTCTTTTGGATAGTATATATAATTTAGCCTTCAAAACTAATCTTCTTTGCCTGGTATAGGTTATTTTAATGTCATATTAAATGAGGAGGAAAAGATAGGAGGATTACCAATTTTGTCATATGAGTATGAATACTTTGCCTTTTATATGAATTCTTATGATTTGGGGGAAGTTAGTTTTAAAAAAAAATTGATTCACTTGGTGGAATGGAACGACAGGTAGAATCTATATTCAAAAGACTAGATAGAATTATTGTGAATAATTACCTTCGATATTGTTTTTCCAGAACTGATGTTTATCATCTATCTAGAGCAGGCTTAGATCGTGACCTTCTATTTCTCATCCTTGGTGGAAAGAAGAAAAATATTAGGGAATGCTTTAGATTCTATGTTATTGGGCTAGAGAATGAATCTCTAAATAGATATTGCGAGGCGGAATTGGCATACATTAGAAAAAGGTAATTCTTTTTGAAAGTTCAAGAAGAAGATTAAGAAAGTTAAGAAGGCCCGTACCAAATGAATCAAGGAGACATATGGTGACATTTTCAAATAGCTAATAATCACAAAGGATCTTATTAAAATCAAGGAACAATTGTTTGAGGAAGATACAACACAAATAAAATAGGATTATGTTACAATAGACCCAAGCAGAATGAAGAAATATTTACGCTTTGAAGAATAATTCTGGATACATAAGTATCACACCCCGTAAGTTTATATCATTTAACCGAAGTGTGCGTACATATGACGAGAGTTTTGGAGTACGACGCATGCAAGGAAGGGCCCAAGGAATGAGCATACGAGCATGTCGTCGAGTGAATAGAAGGCCGGGGCCGGAGGCAGGACGCCGCACCTATATCCTAGCGCTATAGCCGGTGAGCTACGCAGCCCTACCACCACTTCTGCCTATATATATATATATATATATATATATATATATGTATTAAGTTCAAGTTAAATTCATTTGAAACATTCCCTAAATAGACGCACGACAAGCATGAAGCTTTTCTTCAATTTTTCATCCGAATTTCAGCAAATTACGTCGTTAAACTTCATTCAAAATGAAAATTCCTCTTGAATAACAAGTTTTGGGCCTAAGAGGAACTTCCCTATGGAGTTATTTCTTGAAATATAGCTTGAATTGTCAGATCCATGCCGAGTAAAAGCTGTACAAATCACTTCTAATTGAGTCCTAAGTGGCTACAAGTCATAGGTAAGTGTTTCTACCTTCCAAACTCTTGGGAATTTGTAAGCTTTCGACTGAACTAGACAAAGCTTGATTTGTAGATACTTTCTTTGAAAGATATTGTTATTAGCCATTTCCTATTACTGAAAATAGCCATATTCTCTCAGCGTAAGGGCTGCAATTTGGTGGAATTACCGACTTCAAGTTGGAATTGTTTGGGTGGACAGAAATCGATGATTAAGGTATGTTAAGGCTAATCCCTTTGGCAAGTTATTCTTAACATTGATACGGCTTGTACTTCTGTAGTTATTTAAGAATTCAAATGTTGTAGCTAGTCGCTATGAATATATTTGAGGTTGTAGTGTAGCATCCCTGGTTAGGATTGGTCATATTTCGTATGACCTCTTATTGTGAATAGAAGAGGGGCTACGAATCATACGAACTTCTTATGGGGCTATAAATTGCTTATGGAGCTAAAATGCTGCTAATACTTATAGAGCTATAGATTTCTTATGGAGCCATGATGCTTCTATCATTCATATAACTATAAGACTTCTTTCGGAGCTACTATATTGCTTATGAGCTATTGATTTACTTACAAAGTTATTAAGTGTCTGAAGGGACTAAAGTAAAGCCTTCAAGGCCATCCTGGAGTCTTCTATGAACTCCTTCTATACCAAGATGATAGTATCAACCTTCACGAGGTCCTGGTTTGCTTGAGACACACTTGCAGTCACTTATGGGGCCTCAAGGGTACCGATAAGGGGTGTATAGACTTATTGGCACTTGCTAGGGCTTATGGGGGCCCAGGTAGGTTATTCTGTGTTGATTGTACCTTCTAGGATTATGGGGCCCGATTAGGTTCTTGTTTGTATATTTACTTGCTAGTTATACTTCAGATTGTGAGTCTATTCAGGTTAAGCTCTTATCTTTCTTATTGATTACTTTCATTCCCTTTATCAGTGCTTATTCATATTTTATTACTACCTTACATATTCGGTATATATTATACTGACTCGCACATATGGGGTGCTGAATACTTGCTTGCAGGTAGATAGACGTGTTTCAGGACCTCCTTAGCAGTCATCCAGGGTTAGTAGATTAATCAGCTCCTTTTCTTTGGATTTTTCAATTAGAAAGGATTTCTCATTTTGTTGTACAACTTTTTCGTAGGTCGGGGCCCTGTCCCGACCACTATTCCCTCTTAGAGGCTTGCGGACTACAGTTCTTAGTTGTTGGTTGTTGTTGTCCATGTACGACCTATGTATGTTATGTTTTGTGTGATGGTCGTGTTGGGCCTAGTTTAGCTATCAGTTAGAAACCTTGTCGGTTATAGTTGATATGTGACTGCCTATTTTCCTTTTGTTATGACTTAGACAGTATGGTGGTCTTATTGGCCCGCATAGGATCCTTTTATTATTGTGACTAGGTTAGTTGTTTCTTTACAGGTTTGCTGTGTGGCCTTGTTGACCTAAGGCTGTGTTTACAACTGATATATGGCTATTTGTTTTCTTGATTTTAAGTTGCAGGCAGGCACCTGAGGTGTATATGTCCAACCAGGTCAGCCCAGGTCCCAATGTGGCACTAGGTTGCAGTTACGCCTCCTAAGACAAGACGTGAAAAACTTGGTATCGGAGCAACATCATATCCTAGGGAGTTTGCAAGTCATGTCTAATAGAATCTTATGTGTGGATGTGTTTTGCACCATATTCTATAGGGAGGAAGCTACGAGGTAGGATAGCGTGGTTACACTCCTTCCTTCTCAAATCGCGCTATAGAGCTAAGTTGTATAGGGTTGAGTTCCTAAGATTATGTTATTCTACTTATCAATAGAGAAAATGTCCGATGCCCGATAGAGTACGGCTGGTCGGGAGTTGGATACCTTTGCAGGAGAGGGCACTAGCAGAGTACTCAAGTAAGAGATGGCCCAATTTGAGGGTGATAGGGGGATATCACCTCGATCTCCCAGCATTTCCCGCCACACCAGGAGCCCTCCATGGAAGCATATACATCAGTACCACCCCCAATCATTCTTATACCATCGGATCAGGAGGTTAGGAGTGTGGTTTACATGTTGGCTCGGATGATGGACACTTAGCGCCAGCTAGTGGTAGCAATTATTGTTGACTCTACTGAACGACCCAAAAGTCCGAGGGTTCGTGGGTTTCCTGGTTTGAGCCTTCCGTAGTTTATGGGGACAGATCACAGAGAGGACCCTTAAGACTTCTTAGATAAGTTGTAGCGAATATTCAGGGTGATACATGCTTCTTCCACAGAGTCGGTCAAGTTGGTAGTCTTTCATCTACGAGATATAACGATTTTGTGGTACGAGAGTTGGGAAAGGTCCAGAGGAAAAGATGTACCCCCACCTACTTGGCCGGGTTTTTCAGAGGCCTTCCTAGATCATTATCTGCTTCGAGAGATCCGACAGGCTCGGGTAGGTCAATTCTTACACCTGGAGCAGGGCAGAATGAGCATTCGAGAGTATGCACAGAGGTTTGACTCCTTTGCAAGATATACGCCAGCTTTTGTTGATACTATGCTATCCCATCAGTTCATCATGGGACTTTCTACAGAATATGTGGAGGCGTGTATTACAACTACTTTACATGAGGATATGGATATTTCGTGCATTTAGGCTTTTGCTGAGAACATATAGGGAATCAGGTAGCACCAGTATGAGGCTGAAAGGGTAAGTCGGGAGCAGCATCGGAGGGCTAGACCCATTGATTTGCAGGTAGAATTTCAAGGGGGGCCTAGACCTCAGTTGCCAAGTAGGCCACCTAGACCTTTTCTTCTTCAGCAGCAGGGCTATAGATTAGATCATCGCAAATAGTCAGGTCCCAGTAACAGTTCATGAGCATCAGGCTCACAGAGGTGGAGAGGTTCAGGTTAAAGAAGGCCCGTTACACCACATTGTAGGATTTGCGGTTGACAGCTTTTTAGGAGGCGTAGATATGGCTCCACTGGTTGCTATGCTTTTGGGAAAGAGGGTCATATTATGAGGGATTGTCTGACTAGAGATTATGATGATCGGGACTAGCAGAACAAGTCCTCAACAAGATCACAAGCTCCAGCACCTTTGGCAGGGCGCAGGACCTCAGATCCAGTCGGTAGAGGCAGAGGTAGATTAGGAACATCTATTTCTGGCAAGGGTCCGGATCGCACTTATACCTTACCAGGGCGAAAGGAGTCAGATTCGTCACCAGATGTTGTGACAGGTATGTTGAATGTTTGTCCTCACTCGGTTTATGCATTGATAGACCAAGGTTCCACTTTGTCATATGTTACTCCGTTAGTGGCATGAAAATTGGGTATAACACCAGAATTGCTCCGTGACCATTCTCGATGTCCACACCTGTTGGTGACTCTATCATCGCTAAGAGAATTTACCGGTGCTATACAGTAGAGGTTGTGAGTTTCTAGACTTTAGTGGATTTAGTGGAGCTAAACGTGATTGATTTTGATGTAATTATGGGCATGGAATAGCTAGCGCCATATTATGCCAATATGGAATGTTTGACCAAGACTGACCAATTTCATTTTCCCGAAGGTAGTGCGAGAATGGAAAGGCAATGCAGGTACGCCAAAAGGTAGGTTTATATCCTATCTTCGGGCGAGTAAGCAAATAACAAAGGGTTGTATTTACCATATTTTTAGGGTTTTGATTATGCAGGCAGAATCCCCAACTCTTTAGTCTGTTCTTGTGGTCAGTGAATTTACGGATGTATTCTTGGATGAGATTCCTGGTATTCCACCAAAGCGTGAGATCAATTTCTCTATCAAACTGCCACCAGATACGCAACCCATATCCATCGCTCCATACCGAATGGCTCCTGCTGAGTTGAAGGAATTGAAAGAATAGTTGAAAGACTTGTTAGAAAAGGGCTTTATCAGGCCTAGTGCTTCATCGAAGGTTGCACCGATTTTGTTATTAAGAAAGAAGGATGACTCCCTATGAATGTGTGCAGATTATCAGCAATTGAATAAAGATACTATTAAGAATAAATATCCCCTTCCAACGACTGATGATTTGTTTGACCAGCTGCAAGGGGTGAAATATTTCTCCAAAATCGACTTGAGGTTAGGATATCACCAAGTGCGAGTCCGGAAGAAAGATATTTTGAAGACAGCTTTTAGGACCAGATATGGTTATTTTTAACTCTTGGTCATGTCCTTCGGTTTAATGAATGCCCCAGCAGTGTTCATGGATTTAATGAATAGTATCTTCAGGACATATTTAGATTTGTTTGTGATAGTGTTTATTGATGATATTCTAGTTCATTCAGTCTCCGAAGCGGAACATAGAGCTCATTTGCGAACAGTACTCAAGGTCCTTAGAAACCACCAGTTATATGCAAAGTTCTTGAAATGTAAGTTCTGGTTAAATTGTTTAGCTTTCTTGGGCCATGTTGTGTCAAATGCAAGTATCTAGGTTGACTCGCAGAAAATTGAGGCAGTGAAGACACGACCTAGACCCACGACTCCCACTGAGGTTCGTAGCTTCTTGAGGATAGCTGGGTATTCTAAAAGATTAGTGGAAGGATCCTCTACCTTATCAGCATCATTGACAAGATGCACTCACAAAGCAACTAAATTGCACTAGACTGAGGCTTGTGAACATAGTTTCCAGGAACAGAAAAAATAGATTGACATCTGCACCAGTATTAGCCTTACCGTATGGCTCAGAGGGCTACGTTGTGTACTGTGACACTTCAGACGTTAGGTTAGGGTGTGTTCTAATGCAACAAGGCAAGGTGACTGCTATGCTTCGAGGCAGCTAAGGAAACACGAAAAGAGCTACCCCACCTGTGATTTAGAATTGGCAGCAGTCGTTCATGCTCTGAAAATATGAAGGCACTACTTATATGGTGTTCATGTAGATATCTTTACGGATCACAAAAGCCTCTAGTATATCTTCACAGAGAAAGAGTTGAATTTGTGGTAGCGTTGTTGGCTAGAATTGCTGAAAGACTACGACGTGAATATCGTATATCAGCTAGGGAAGGCTAATATTGTAGCTGATGCCCTTAGCCTCAGGTCATAGGCAGCCTAGCATAGTTGAGGCCAGAACAACGGGAAATGGCTCGAGAGCTACACCAGTTAGCCAATCTAGCAGTTCAGGTACTAGATTCAGAGATAATAAAGTCGTGATCTAGAATACAATAGTATCATCTCTAGTTGTGGAGTTGAAGGAGCGACAGTACAAGGACCCTACCCTAGTACAGCTCAAATACAGGGTTAAGTAGGGAAAATTATCGGCCTTTGAGTTAACGGGAGATGATGTCCTGAGGTTCAGAGGTCGACTCTATGTTCCAGATGTAGTAGGGCTTCGCCAGTAGATTATGGAAGAGGTACATTATTCTTGTTACTCTCTTTACCCAGATTCGACAAAGATGTACCATGATATAAAGGAGATATATTGGTGGCCTGGATTGAAGAAAGGTGTAGTTGAGTTTTTAGCACAGTATCCTAATTTCCAGCAGGTAGAAGTTGAACATCAAAAGCCTGACGGGCTGAGTCAGGAATAGCTGTACCTATGTGGAAATGTGAAGCAATTAATATGGATTTTGTTACCAGATTACCTCGCACTAGGTGTATATTCAACTCTATTTGGGTCCATATCGAAAGATTGATGAAGTTAGCCTATTTCTTTCCTGTCATGACTATATTTTAAGTTGAAGATTTTGCTGAGTTATATGTCAAGGAGAAAGTTCGACTGCATGGGGTTCTATTATTTTTGACAGAGGGGCACAATTCACAGCTAGATTCTAGCAATCATTTCAGAAAGGTTTGGGGATACAGGTTAATTTGAGTATAGCTTTGCATCCCCAGACAGACGATCAGGCAAAGCGCACCATTCAAACACTCGAGCACATGCTACGGGCATTTATGCTAGAATTTGGAGGAAGTTGAGACTAGCACCTACCTCTTATTGAGTTTGCATACAATAACAATTGTCATTCCGCTATTAAGATGGCGCCTTATGAGGCTTTATATGGGCGAAAATGTAGATCCCCCACAGGATGGTTTGAAGTCAGGGAAGCAAGGTTGATCGGACCTGATATGATACATCAATCGGAAGAAAAGGTGAAACCTATCAAAGAGCGTTTACTAACAACACAGAGTCGTCATAAATCCTATTGTAATGTACGGCGTAGAGACTTGGAGTTTAATGTTTATTATTGGGTATTCCTTATGGCTTCACCTATGAAAGGCATTATGAGATTTGGCAAGAAGGGCAAACTTATCCCTAGGTTCATTGGCCCATATTGGATCCTTCAAAGAATAGGCCGAGTAGCTTATGAGTTAGAACTGCCTTCTGGGCTAGAATCTATTCATCCAGTTTTCCATGTATCAATGCAACAAAAGTGCATAGGAGACCCGTCCTGGGTTGTCCCGGTTGAGGATTTTCACGTCACTGACGAACTATTCTACGAAGAGACTCCAGTTACTATACTAGATCGACAAGTCCGTAGGTTAAGGACTAAAGATGTAGCCTCCGTTAAAATCCCATGGAGGAACAGAAATATGGAGAAGATAACTTGGGAAGCTAAGTATGACATGAGGTCTAAATATCCTCACTTATTTTAGGCCTGACTAAAATTGTGTAATTGAGGTGAGATTATTGTTCAATTATTGTCTTGTTGCTTATATTATCAGTATTGATTAGTTGTTCACTTATATGTTGTGAAGTAGTTGTTTCTAGCATCCTATGAGATGCCTATGTTGGACTTTTCTATGTTTCAGATTTTCAGATAGTTCATATCACAGAGGACACTCTGCCAAAATATTTTCCAACAAAAGTTATAGGAGTTGAATCTCTTAAGTTTAAGATTACAGTCCAGGACGAATGATCCTAAGGGGTGGATGATGGTACACCTCATAAGTTTCTGTAGTTTAACCGGGGAATGTCCACATGAGCATGTTGTAAGGCGAGCAGGAGGCCGGGGCCAAAAGCGGGGATGCACCGGGCGCCGCGCCGTGCAGGCCAAGCCAGCGCACTAGTCGGTGCATCGCTCTCATATCCTGGCTCTGTGGCTGGTGCTTCACGCCCCCTACAACCACCTCAGCCTATATATATATATATATATATCTTAATTTCAAGTTAAATACATTTGAAATATTTCCTAAAACGAACCCTCAGCAAGCATGAAGCTTTTCTTCAACTTTTCAACGGATTTTCGCCAAATTACGCTGTTAAAATCTGTTCAAATGCAAATTCATCTTGGATAACAAGTTTCAGGCCTAGGAGGAATGTTCCTTCGGAGTTATTTATTGAAATGTTGCTCGGATTGTCGGAACCCCGCCGAGTAAAAATTGTAGAAATCACTTCTAATTGAGTCTTAAGCAGCTACAAGTGTTAGGTAAGTGTTTCAACCTTCTAAACTCTCAGGAATTTGTAAACTTTCAGCTGAATTGGACAAAGTTTGATTATGGCTAATGTCTTTGAAAGATATTGTTATTAGCCATTTTCTATTATTGAAAATAGCCTTATTCTCTAACTGTAAGGGCTGTAATTTGGTGGAATTACCAGCTTCAAGTTGGAACTGTTTGGGTGGATAGAAATCTATGATTTAGGTATGTTAAAGCTAATCCCTTCGACAAATTATTCTCGTCGTAACATTGATACGGCTTGTACTTCTGTAGCAATTTAAGAATTCAAATGTTGTAGCTTGCTGTTACGAATAGATTCGAGGTTGTAGTGTAGCATCCCTGGTTGGGGTTGATCATATTTCGTACAAACTCTCACTATGAATAGTTGTGGGGCTGCTAACGTACGAGCTTCTTATGGGGCTATAAATTGATTACGAAGCTACGATACTGCTAATTCTTATAGAGCTATAGATTGCTTATAGAGCCATGATGCTGCTATCATTTACAAAACTATAAGACTGCTTTCGAAGCTACTGTATCGCTTCTGAGTTATTGATTTTCTTACAGAGCTATTAAATATTTGAAGGGACTAAAGTAAGGCTTTCGGGGCCACGCTAGAGTCTTCTATGAACTCCTTCTATGCCAAGATGATGTTACTGACCCTCATGAGGGCATGGTTTGCCTGAGATGTAGTTGCAGTCACATGTGGGGCTTCAAGGGTACCGATAGGGTATATATACTAATTGGCGCTTGCCAGGGCTTAAGGGGGCCAAGTAGGTTATTCTGTGTTGATTGTACCTTTCAGTCTTATGGGGCCCAGTTATGTTCTTGTTTGTACATTTACTTTCTAGTTATAATTCAGATTGTGAGGCTATTCAGGTTAAGCTCTTATACCTTTTGTTGATTACTTTCATTTCCTTATCAGCTTCTATTCAGCTTTTATTACTGCCTTACATATTTGAGTACATATTGTACTGATGCCCACATATGGGGCACTACATACTTTCCTACAGGTACACACCAACGTGTTTTAGGACCTCCTTAGCAGTCAGCCAGGTTTAGCTGATCAGTTAGCTCCTTTTCTTTAGAGTTGTCAGTTAGAAAGGTTTGCTCATTTTGTTGTACATCTTTTGAGTAGGTGGGACCCTGTCTCGACCACTATTCGACTCTTAAAGGCTTGCGGACAATAGTTCTTAGTTGTTACTTGTTGTTAGTCGTGTGGGACCTATGTATGTTTTGTTTTGTGTGATTGTTGTATGGGACCTTGTTTAGCTATCAGTTAGCAGCCTTGTCGGTTATAGTTCATATATGATTTCCTATTTTCCTTTTATTATGACTTAGAAAGCATGATGGTTTTACCGGCCCGCATAGGATCCTTTTATTATTATGATTGCTTGGTTAGCTGTTTCTTTACAAGTTTGTTGTGTTGCCTTGTCGGCCGAGGTTGTGTTTACAGCCGAGATATAGCTATTTGTTTTCTTGATTTTAAGTTGTAGGTAGACACCTGAGGTGCATATGTACAGCCAGGTCGGCCAAGGTCCCAGTGTGGTACTAGGTACCAAATACACCTCCCAAGGTGGGGCATGACAATAAGGCAGGGATAGATCGGTTTGAAAAGAGAGATAGAAATATAATGTTTTTTCACAACCTAGTGAAAGAAGGACAAAATGACTATAAATAAAAAAGAAGTAGGACCCTCTTAGGGGATTGGACAGAGGACAAAGAAATACTAGTAGAGGAGGCAGTGAAAATTTACCTAGAAGGAAGAAAGAATGGAATATGATCTATTGAAACATCTTCCAGAAATGTTATCAGTAGAGGAGAATGAGAGGTTTTTTGGACTTCCTTCACTATAAGAGATAATAAGGCTGTGTTTGGTCACAATAGCTCTGGTGCTTCTGCCTTTATGGTTTATCAATTCTATTTTGTCTAACTATTGGGAAATAGTTGAGGCAGATGTCCATAACATCATAATGGATTTCTTTGGAGGTAATACTCTACCTAAAGCTATCACCCACATAAATTTGCTATTTATCCCAAAGAAAGCAGTGGTGGAGATATTTTCAAATCTAATACCTATTATCCTTACTAACTATCAATGAATTATCTTCGAAATGATCATGATAGACTTAGAAATTTATTACCTACTTTGATCTCTCCTAATAAGTCAGGATTTGTTAAAGCAATGAACATCACAGAAAATGTGTTGTTCATATAAGAAATTATTGCAGTTATTAGAATAAGTGAGAAACCAACTATTGTTGTCATAAAACTATACATGAAAATGGGATAGAGTATCTTTTCCATATCTTACCAAGGATGAGACAATTGGGATTTACAAGGATATTTATAGACATGATTTAGATATTGGTGTCTAATAACTTGTACTCCATTCCTTGTAATGGTTAATCTCATAGTTTTTTTCACTCTACAAGAGGGGCCAGATAGATATATCCTCTCTCCACTGCATTATTATCACAAATATTGAGGTATTGTCAAGATTTATAAACTCTTTATCTGAAATTGAATTATACAAAGGTTATACATTACCTAAATAAAGTAGAAATTTGAACTATCTTGCATATGCAGATAATAAAATAAATTTTACTTATGCTGACAAAAAATACTAGGAACGGTGATGAACTATAGGAAGATATTTGGTCAATTGATAAAGGAGACAAAGAAATCTCTTGTTATATGTATAAGAAAGTAGCAGATAGCTGAATGGAGGAAGATAAAGAATATAGAATTTGTTCTAGGTCAGATCCTCTTTCAGTATTTGTAGTTCCCTATTACATATGCGAAAAAGAGGAAGACCTATTATAATGACCTGATTGAAAAGTGAAGGAGATATCGCAAAATTGAAAGGGAGATTATTATATTTTGGTGGAAAGGTAGCTCTTATTATACAAAGTATCCCCCTATATATCCACATTAGTCCCTTCTAAATTCACCATTTATAAATGGCATGCCGGTGATCAAAGTGATGGAGTGACTATTCGTATTCCCTCCTTAACCCATTTGATGAAGGAGAATCAAGAGCGAGATCAGATGGCTATCATTGCCACCAGAATTGCCTTATTGACCAAGAAATTGACTGAGACTAAGGTCAAGAAAGTGCATGCAGTTGTAGAGGCACAAGGTGGTCGTCAATATGGGCATGGATGCCCCCCTCCCTTTCAAAACCAACAATACCAAGAGCAACCAATTATGTAGGTTAAAGATGCTAACTGCATTAGCAATTGATCATAGGTTATCCAAGGCCTCCATTATCAATAATAACATCAAGGTCATCCATCTTCCAACTATCAAAACTAATGGCGACCTCAATCGCAAGCCCAATGTCAATATTATGCAAGAAATTATTATGAAGGCCCTAATCGAGGTTAATACAACAATGGTATTTTTGGGAATAAAATCTCAAACCTCTATGTCCCACCAAATGGTCCTTTCTCTACTTCACAAAAATGGAATGAAGCACCATCTCAATAACAAAGGGGTTGCAAAATTTATGGCATTTTGGAGAAGGCGCTTTACAATAGAGAGAGTTCAGACGCTTACCTAAAAAGTTTGAAAGAAATTGTTGGCTCCCATACAACTTTTATTCGAAAATTAGAGGAACAGGTGAGAGAGTATTCGAGAGATCACAACCCCAAGGAAAACGTACAGCTCCCTAGTGACACGATGGTCAACCCTAAGGGATACGATGGTGCTTCCAATGGTTAATGCATGTCCATTATCACTACAAGTGTATAAATTATGCAACCTATTGTTGATACTCCTTATGGTGGTGATGTTGCTAATGGTGTTGGGATAAATTGCAGTATTGATGATGAGGGATTAATGAAGCCACCAGTTGATGTGGTGATTGATAAAGCATTGCTGAGCTTTAAGAAGAAGGAGAAGGCAAAGGAGAGATTAATTGACATTGAAAAAATCTTGTTCTCCACCTCTCCCATTCCTTAATGGTTGACATACTAGATGCTAAAATTGCCAAACATATCAAGAGATTGAAAGAACAAATAGTTTAGGTGCCATTCATTGATATTATAAAAGAGATGCCTAAGTTTGATAAGTACCTCAAAGAGTTGTTAATGCAGAATTGGCTGAGTGAAGAAGAAGTGGTCCCCATAACCCACCAGGTTAGTGCCATCATTGCTGGCACACATATGGAGAGAAAAGGAGATCCCGGGGAGTTTACCATGCCTTGAGAAATTGGGAAGTATGACTATTTGCACATACTATGTAACAATGAGGAAAGTATCAGTTAGATTCCCCTAGCCATCCACTAGCAGTCAGAATTGACCATGTTGAAACCTGGCTCCAAATGGCTAACAAGTCAATCAAAAAGTCGGTAGAGATAGTGGACGATGTGTTTGTGAAGGTTCAAAAGGTCATAATCATAGTAGAAGATCTTAACTTAACAAGACTTGAGCCAACAAACATAATCATAACATGCATAAATCATGTGGAATAGTGGGAGATTCTCTTAACTGACATACCCCATATGAGCACACATGAAGCCCGATTTGTAACCTTAGAAGTGTTCGTACCTTGGCAAGGGTAGAACCATGAAAGTGTGATATCACCATGAAAAGGGCCATTTCAGCCAGGAACTAATATGAAAGGGGTCCTAACATACCTACGATGGCATGTAGTTCATGAGATTCAGGGCTTAACTTGAGCCCCGAACCTACTCGGTGTTCGATACTACTCCCAATATATATATATATTGCCCAAACTAATACATACATGAGTTCATGCGAGGGTTAAATCATGATAATCGTAAACATTCTTGAACATATGTGAACTATCCATGAATGAGGCTCGTGAGTTGGCTAAAAACATAATTCATGACTTAATAAGATTCATACATACTTGTAGATCGTGCATATAGCTTGTAAGATCATAATAGATAACATAATAAATTCATAATATAAACATAATTCATGTCGGGCTTGTCAAGAACATCAATGGAAAAATAGATCATAATTCGATTCATCATGGGGAATGCATAATTAAGCTTAATTTCTTTCAAATCAAAATCAAAAATATTATAATCAATTTAAATATGAAAAGATGATCAAAATCTGTAGATCGTGTTAAGATTTCAAAATCACAAAACCCAAAAATAAATCATTTTATTTTTATAAATCAATTACAAAACCCCATGAGTTTTTGATAAATTTTAAGTGAAATCATAGAGTAGGGGCATGGGTATGGAAGAATCCACCCATTGATAGCCTTACACACCCGAGATTATCAAATTCTAACACTCCTTAGAAACCCAAGAATGAAACTGGAAGAATTGAAGAGAAAAGCTTAAAATCTTCTTAGATCACCTTTCAATATTTTTGCATGCGTGAATGAGAGTTTAGAATAGGTCATTTTCTTAAAAACCCATCCTTCCCAAGCCAAAATGACATAGTTTAGGACCTTATATCGTGAAAAAGTTGAAATTATCCTTAATGAACCTGCCCTAAAATCTGGCCGGATGGAACCCACAAACAGCACTAACGGGTCGTTAGAACTAACGACGACCTGTCATGTTACTCGTCGTATGCAGTGATGAAACTATACTTTCGGAACCAACCAATGGATGCTCAGGATGACTTGTCCTATTGTTATACCTCGAGAATCCAAGAATTAGACCCGGGAGTCAAACGGGGATAAATCTAGAAAATATTTTAGCAGTTCAGGATGAGTCATTAGACGACTCATGAGGGGACCCCACGAGTCATCAGGTGGCTCGTGGGAAGGTTAGAATGGGCTGAGTAGCTGAGGTCCCCACAAGCGCGGGAACGACTCATAGTCAACTACCAAAAGTCATCAAGTCTCCCGTGGGGTGAGATTGAGGGTTTCCTGGGAGGTCTAACCAGTGCACCTAACGGATAGGACCCCACGAGTCATGTTTTGTCCAAATGACTTGTGAGGTGAGTCGTGAGCAAACAGGATGATTTTCATTGATGCTAAGGCAGTTTACTTAACAGGAGGTGACCATGACCATGATGTTCTCAACGGGGAGATATTGTTATACACCGGGAACCCAAGAATCAGACCTGAGAGTCAAACTGGAGCAAAATAGGAAAGGGCAGCGAAGACCGCGGATGGTGACCACGAGTCATGGTCAGACCTCACGACTCATGAGGTCACCCATAGCTTGGATTGCATGGTTTATCAAGGTTTTGGGCAGTGGGGTTCACGGGTGGTGACCATGAGTTGTCGTCAGCCACCACGATTCATGGGGTCCCCTGGAGAGTTTGGGCAGTGAGCATGACGGATTTAGGCCACGAGTCGTGCTCCTCGGCAACGACTCGTGAGGTATCTCGTGGGTACTGAATTTTCTGCGTTTTTAGTAACAGTGTTTTCATAATTCCTAAATTACTCAAGCCTAAACTATGTCATTTTATGGTATGAATAGGGTCTTTTAAGGGGTATTAGTTCATGTTAAGCCCCATTCATGCATGCAAGAGTATAGAGAGGAGTCTAGAAGGTGATTCAAGGTGTTCTTCCCCAATTTCTCTAAATTCCATCTTGGGCTTTCAAGGGAGATTAAGAATCAAGTGTTTCTAGGTATGTAAGGTCATTAATGGGTGAATTCTTCCACACCCATTCTCCTAATCTATGATTCTACTTGCAATTTTATCAAAAACTCATGGGGTTTTATATTTGATTATATAAATTCTAAAGATTTAATTATGGGTTTTTTGATTTTGAAATTTTTATTATAATATATGGATTTTGATCATCTTTCGAGATCTAAATTTATTATAATATAGTTGATTTTGATTTTCTAAACAATTAAACTTAATTATGCATTCCCTATGATCAATCGATTTATGACTTGTTATCCCATCGATGTTCTTTACGAGCCCAACATGCATTATGTTTTAAATTACAAATTAATTATGTTACCCATTATGATTTTTATGAAATTAAAGTTGTATGCATGATTTACACATATGTATGAATCTTATTAATCATGAATTATGTTTTTGGCTGACTCACGGGCTTCATGTCATGGCTAGATCGCATATGTTCTAGTGTGTTTACAATTATCATGATTTAACTAGCCCATGAACTCATGTATGTATTATTATGAGCACTATATATATTTTGGGAGTAGTATCGAACACCGAGTAGGTTTGGGGCTCAGGTTAAGCCCTGGATCTCATGAACTACATGCCGCCATAGGTATGTCGGGACCCCTTTCATGTTAGTCCCTGACTAAATGGCCCTTTTCATGGTGGTATCACACTTTTACGGTTCTACCCTTGGCAAGGTACGAACACCCTCCCGACCAAGGTTACAAGTCGGGCTTCATGTGTGCTCATATAGGGTATCTCGGTTAAGAGAATCTCCCACTGTTCCTCATGATTTATGCATGTTCTGATTATGTATATTGGCTCAAGTCATCTGAAGTAAACCTCTTCTGTTATGATTATGATTATGTTATGTTGCGAATGTTTTGAAAACCTTGAGCTATATTATATGCTATTATGATTTATGATACGAGCATGACATCCTACTCTTATGATCACTTATGAATTTCATAAATATTTTAAATGTCTTTTTTACTTACCTTGCATACTCAGTACATTCCCATGTACTGACTGCATACTTTCTATGATGTATGATACAGGTCCCAGTTCTCAGGCTCATCCTCACCCATACTAGTTTCTGCCTTGCTCTCAGCACACTTGGTGAGTCCTCATGTTCCGAGGAGTGCATGTTCATACTCTATGTTATTTCTTTCAGTCTCTGGATGTTTGATTAGTTGGGGAGTTTTCCTATCAATCGACCTTTCATGTTTAGAGGCTTATCAAACTACAAGTTGTATTCCGCCATATTGTATAAGTCTAGTACTGCTTTTCCCTCATGCTATGTTATGATTACGTTCTTTATGTTAAGTCTTCTGCTCATGTGATTGAATTAGATGTATTCTCATTCCATGGGTCGACTTGGGGTCTCTCGGGGCTCCTTGTTCCATGTCTACAATCCGAGAATATGTTCGGGTCGTGATAGCTGAATCCTAACCTACTCGATATTAAATACTACTCCCAAATTATACACAGTACTTATATCATAATCATGAAAAATATTTGGTGTTGTATGGTCTAGTTAGAAATCATGAAAGTCATAAATTCTTTAATATACGTGAACTAGCCATGGAAATAATACAGAGAATTCAGTCATGATACATAAGCTTGAGATCCATGAAATTGATACATAATTGGGTAAATCATCATAACTTTAAAATAGAGATTCAGGAGTGTTTTTCATAGAAATCATATAATCATAATCATGAAACATAGATAGAACATGAGGGAATCAATTTCATAAGAGATTATAGATTTTTTCATTTAATAGGGTCTAACCCTAGAAATTCATGAAAATCATAGTTGGAGACTTGAAGGAATTGAAATCATGTTATTAAGGATGGGATTAGGAATGAGGACGGAAGAAATCACCCATTAATGACCCCATATACTTGGGATTTGATGGATTCTTTCCTAGACTTGAGACCCAAGAGAATTGAGAAAAAGAAGAACCTTAGTTCCTTGAGAGACTTGAGATGTTTGATCTTCAATCTATGGTGTTTTTGAGAAGAATGAGAGTATAGGCTAAGTAAACCCTCTAATACACCCTTCAGCAAACATAAATGACCTATTTGGGCATTAAAATCATAGAAAATTACTAGGACACCCTTAAGAAAATGAGTTAAAAAACTTCCCTTCCACTCATCACGGGTCATACCACGAGTTGTGCTGATATACCACGGATCATGGTATGCATTCATGGCTTTCTGGGTGATTTAAGATCTTGCTGAAACTCTTATGACGACCCTCAATACGAGTCATACCTTGATACCACAAGTTGTACCATGACTCATGGTGTCTGGGCTTGTGCTTTTGTCTATCAAACCTTACAGTGATTCAGTAAATTTCTCATAATGTTTTACTCCGAACTCCAATTAATTCAAGGTTGTGCGTTGGAAAGAAGACACAAACGAATTCAATTTAATGTGGTGAATCACCAAAAAACACTTTGTATAATTGGAATTATGGTTGTTTAAAATTGACTTTATAAGAACTTATGTAAAGACTTAATCAGTAGGAAAGATCTCAACTCAACTTTATGCTAAAGGTTTCTTATAACCTTATATTGTAGCCAATGCACTTCTCACACTTAAGAATTGATATTAAAACTTAGTTTTCATAAAAATTCATCGGGTTTTAGTCTATCCACATACCTAGAATGGTTTCAAACTTAGCTCGAAAGTATGAGGTATTATAATATCTTAACTCATGATTGAAACAATGATTCGTACTCTCATACCATGGATCTTGGCGATTTTTCTTGTCCCTGGTCTTGGTACAAATTGTACCACACCATTATGAGTCCTACTGAGACTCATATTGAGGGGAAATTCCAATTTTTCTAATGGTTCATACTCCATATGGGTCTAGTCTTAGGGACTTTTGGGGTGTTACACTATCTCCCCCTTGAGAATATTCGTCCTTGAATAGAGACTCAATATGCTGAAAAGCTAGGGAAAGAGGTATAATCTAGAAACTGAAAGCTGAGCATTAAATGTTGATGGAGTGACTGACCCCAAACGAAGATACATAGCTGAACTAAACTCATGAAACATACATACATGCTAAAACATGAGTGTAACTGAGAGACATAAAACTGAATAACATACGGAGTAGGAAATTAGTATCCCAAATAGGAACTGAACTAGAAGGAAAAAGATGTGGGTATTTGGAAATCATATCGGCTTCGGCTTGCCATGTAGCTCCTTCCACCAGGTGATTTCTCCATAAAACCTTCACGGAATATACCTCTTTGTTCCTCAACTTGCGAACCTAACGGTAAAGAATTTCAATCATAATCTCGTCATAAGTGAGACTATCCTTCACCCCAATGTTTTTCTACTGATACAATTAGAGTTGGATCACCAATGCACTTCTTCAAGAAGGACAAATGGAAAATCGGATGTACTGAAGCTAACTCCACAGGCAACTCCAGCTCATGCGCCATATTGCCAATGCACCTTATAATCCTATAAGGACTAATATATCAGGGACTAAGATTCCCTTTCTTGTTAAACCTCATAACCCCTATTCGGTGGTTTGTTAGGGGTTAAAACCCGACACGCAAGTGCACGTGGTAAAACAAGTAGTAAGTGGCTTTAGTAAGCCATGTATCGATCCACGGAGACTCTGGATAAGTGAAAATTGCTTAAGTATACTATATTCTATCTCACTTCTAAATATGCTGACAACAACGTAACCAAAATTTGAATAATTTGTTTTATAAGTTCTATACTAAAACTACTAACAAATATCTACTTTGAATTTAAACTATGGATATAAGCATGCCGAGGTTAAGAACATGTAATGAACTGATTATAATCATAAATTGGTTAATCTTTTCTTCCAGTTGCTAGCCAAGAACATTAGCCAAGAGATTAAAACTCTCGTATTTAATCTCACTTAAGAATCATAAACCATCCGTCTACATTTCTGTGATCAAATGCAATTCATGACCTAGCTATACAATTCTGGTTCCTAAATTGACTAATACGGCTTTCAAGTATATTTCTATCAGGAAAGCACATCAAAACTCAATTTTCAAAAATCAAGTAAAGAACAATATCCTATTAATTCACAACTTTCCAATTTCATGCTCTCTCGAGTGAAATCGGACTTTTTAGATATACATTAATGTCGGCCACACACCAATGCAGTAAGAACAAGAATTAACAGAACAACATGGAAGAAGAAAGATGAAAAAACATATAATTCAATAATCAAAATTCATCACAAGTGTTCATAACCTCAGCAAGGAAGGGAATTAGCCACTCATTTGTGGATTAATCATCCTAAAACAAGTGTTAATCATACAAACAATTGAGTTAAAGAAGAAAGAAAGAGAGAAAAAACCCTGAACTTTTCGTCCCTCAACTGCCTGTAACCCACGTCCTTGCTCCACCAAGTCTGAATTATGAAAAATACCTTTAAGTGTTCTATTTATACTAATGGGAATTTTTTCCGGAATAACAAGCAACGTGTCACCGAGTGCATCGCGGAGCACTGCCTCCGTGACACGGCGTGGACGCGGACCCTCACTGGAATTTGGGGGTCCAGGTATAAAGCATCAACGTGGCACAGCATGCAACGCGGAGGCTTGCCACCGTGCCACGGAGCTGTCGCGAGGCTCCACTGGAATTTATGCATTTTTTCACCCTCCAGGCAGAATGCCTCCACGATGGCAGTGTGACACGGCTCCATCGCAGAGCCCCTTTAATTGGTGCAGTCTAATGCTTTTTCCTTTGCTCGCATCCAAGTCCAACTCCGATGTCCTCCAACATGCATTTTAGCTTCTCGAAATCACATTTTACCTACAAAACAATGCTAATCATGTTGGTTAGTATAAATTCACATTTTATTACCAATTACATGAAAATGTATACACATTGCACGATAAACAAGGCGAAATTGATACGTTTGAGTATCACTTGGGCATATAAATCTGCCCAAGATCACTTACCCCACACTTAAATCATTGTTCGTCCTCGAACAACAAACACACAATTCATGCAAATTTACATCCCAACCTTCGCCACTATGGTGCGACAATTTGAGCTACGGTCATACCGATCATTCAATATTGCGAATCATCAAGAAAACATGCATGGTCTTACAATGCAATGACCTTTAATACATCAAGACTTCCTAGACTTTAAGAATCGACTCTCGACATCGGCAAACTCATGCGAATCAGCTAATCAAGATATCCGACACGAAAATCAATCTTTCGTCAAGCATGTGCCCTCACACTCAAGAGAATCTTCCCCTTTTTGCTCATGTGACATACAAACATTCAAGTAGGGGCATGTAAAAATTAATTTCACTCTCTCTTCCAAAAGAATTCACATGCATCATGTCATGACCCATAAGCTTGCCCTTAGTGTATTACTCCACTAATATAAAGAAATGCAATGTAAGATCACGTAGGACTTTAATGGGTTGTAATGGAAGCTATGGAACTAGTATTTATTGGATTAGCCAATAATAGCCACTAGCATTCTTAAGCGCCTTTTCAACACATTCCCATCAACTCATGGACTTTGTTTCTCTCTTTTCTTTCTTCATAATCCCATTCATGATGATTTACTTTCGTCTGGCCCATTTCATCAAGCACACTTGCCACGAAAACAAAGGTTTTTCATGCACCTTCATTATCATTTAGTTATAGCAAGTGCACCTTCAACCTTTTCTTTTCTTCCCTGTCTCTGCTCTTCTTTTTCTTTTCACCATTCTCACTCTTTGACACTTTGGGAAAATTTTTGTCCTTCTTAAGCGCTTAAGAGTTTTGTATAGACTTTACGGCTAATGAAAAGAAAGAATTAAGCTCAGTTTATACATTTTTGGACAAAAGAAAGAAATAATAGGCTAAAGGCTCAACGGGCTGACTAGGGTATACAATCACATAAAAAGGGGAGTATGACAAGAAAAAAATAGAAACTCTCGGTTAAAACAAAGAAATGCCTACATCCTTTCCAACACTATACCTCCTTCATTTCGTTTTGTACACACACCAGGAAAGTTCTAGACACTTCACAATAGCATGGAATAACAATACCTCACTTCACATTTTATGCACATGCTCGATTCAAGATGCATTCATAGACTCTTCAATTAGCTAATTACATGAATTCAAAATTAAGCCTCAATCACACCGAATCGAACTCTACAGCCTAGGTATCTCAACATATTTACAAAATTGCATGCTTTCATACGAATCACTTTAGCATTTTGAATATCAAGTACAACACGCAACCAACATTTCACAACCATCTAGTAACTACAGGTTCCGTGATGCAATCCACCAAAGAAAAAAACTGAAAATAATTAAAATCACTACTCCTACCGACTACATTTCCCTTAAGACGGTCGTCATCCATCCATCATAGGGAACAGTCACTAACTATGACGTCGGTTCAATGGGACCATTCTCGGTAAAAGAACCGAAAACAAACGCCGAGAAACCCAAAAAATTAAAAATTTAAACATTTTGCAAAACATCGATCATTTCGATGGGAAAATTATTTACAAAATATTATAATATGCACAAAATATTTTCGCAAAATTTTAAATTTATCGATCATTTCGATAAGCAAAAATATTTACAAAAATTTTACAGACTTAGCTGGCAACATCAACATTCCACAACACACATCAATACCACAAATAATTACAAATATAGAACAACTTGCAAATTCAATAACACAGGGAAACATACATACAAAAATGCAGAGGAAAGCATACAAGCAAACCAGCCCAGCCCAGCACCTAACTACTCCCCACCCCACACTTAAACCGAACACTGTCCCCAGTGTTCACAAAAATTAAAAATCACAAAATTGGGTGGTGGAACTCCCTGATCAGTCAAAGTATTCCACTTCTTCATCAGGTGCTGCTGCCTTATCTCCCATGTCCGAGTCGCCTCCGTCGTTGTCATCAGACTCCACATCGGAGTCCTCCCAGTGTGTCTCCTCATCCGTGGGGACATCATCGTCAGTGGGCTCTACAAAGGCTGGCCCCACTCGGCATAGAGCCCTGGCGTTTTTGCCAAACGGGTAATCCAGCTCGAGCTGCCATAGCTCCTCCTCCGTGGCTGGTCTCCCACCGATCCTGAGCTGGAGCATTTGCATTCCAAACATCCGCGCCATGTACTGGTCATCACGAGCATGTCGCTCTCCAAGCGTCAGCACTGGCCCGTGGGTGGTGTCGGGGGCCTTAGTTTTGGTCACATCCAAGGCCCGCCGCTCCAACTACGGGATATAATCCAAAGCCTCTTCCTCGACGTTGAGGCCCCGGAGAAAGGTGGTGATTAGTCCACCGAACCCATACCTGTGGCCCTGGTGTAATCGGGCTCTCTTCATGGCGGATATGATGACCGCCCCAACATTAATCTCCATAGCTTTCATCAGGGCATACACCAGGCAAACACGGTCCCGGGTCACATCAGTCATGTGTACCCCCGGGATTAGGCACGAGAAAACTATCTTCAGCCAGATTCGGGCTTCCCTGTTCATTTGAGAATAAGGCAGAGTCTGGTGGTAGCCCCTTTCCTTATGTCTGCTCCATCTAGCCGTGGATCGATCCCCACACAATGTGGGTCTGATGTCGGCATATGGTGGGGTAATATTCAGCTGGCGGAGAACGTGGGCGTCTGTGTCCCGCGTTCCGATGATGGCATTTAGCTGTTGGGGTTCCAGAGTGACTATCTGCCTTCTGATCTTGATGGTGTGGCTTCTGATTGCCGGGTTCCAATTAGCATAGAACTCCCAGACCAAGTGTAGGTTGCATTCCTTGGGCTCCTGAAATATGAAGCTGAGCCCAGTTGCCTCGATCCGTTGAACTATTCGGGGGAACTCCTGTGCTAATGGTTCCCGTGCTATATGCTCCTCGGGGAAGTATTTGTTCTCTTTGTGTTTAGCATACCACTTCTTCCCCTCATCAGTCACCCATCTAGTTCCGTATTGGCGGCACTGGCCGCGTGGAACTGCTGGTGCAGCTGGGACTGCTGTGCCCAGTCTAAGTCTTTTCCTCCCGGTGCCTGAAGTTGATGCACCCTTACCTTTATCTTGCCTGCTTGCCATTTTGTCTGTCAACACAAGTAAACAATCGCAATGTCAAGCTAAATGAATATTAACTTCGGCTAAGGTCGGGTTACAATAAGTTTACCCCACACTTAGTCCTTAGCTACGGTTACGATACTACAGCAACAATACTTTATTTACACCAAAAAAAAACAGCTATACAATTCATGCTTAGTGCGTTCACAAAGAACAATTCGACGGTATAACTTCTGCGTACCACTCAGACTTCGTACAGCTAATCTCAATCACTACCATCTCTAGCAATTCAACCATCGCACTTAGCAACTAAAAACAACGAAACAAAAACAACAAAAAAAAATATATACACATGAACCTATACAACCAACCCAATTTGAACAATTTTCAACATTCTCCCCAAAACCCGAGAATTCGTCGTCTATTACATTCAAACAATTTTTACAATGACTAATCTCATTCAATATGTACACCCCGGCATATATTTCACAAATTCAACAAGTTACCAATTTCGATTTCAACAACCAAACCCTAGAATTGAATTTCGCAATTAAATTCGAATAATTCATGCAATCGACAAGTTCAAACGATCATTACAACATTCCAAACATTTATCAATCACTAAATAACTCGAATTCATGCTAAATTTCTACTTAGGGTGATTTATCTCACCTCTCATGCTTAAATTCGAATAAAATCGCTAAAAACTTGAGAGAGAATCGGAAAACATACCTCGAAGTTAAAGAACCAAAGAAAACTTGGTAATTCCTTGCCTTAAACCGTGGCACGTTGATGGGGAAGGGATTTTAGGAAGTTTGGTCGTGGAGGAAATTAAAAATGAGGGGAAAAGGGGCGAAATCGGGGGTTTAAAATGTAGAAAACACGCGGGTCACCCGGCAACCCGATGTGACCCGTCACAATTTATATGGCAACGTGTCACGGAGTACATCGCGGTGCACTGCCTCCGTGACACGGAGCTATCGCGATAGCTTACTGGAATTTTTGAAAACTCCAGATTACACCTTAACGTGTCACGGAGGGTAACGCGGAGGTCCTCCTCCGTGACACGGAGCTATCGCCCCAGCTCACTGTCTTCAACATTTTTTTAATTTTTTCATACCTCGCCTTTTCCTTCACGATTCCGTGCACATTTTTCTCCGTTTGACCTGAAAATCCTCTCACTAAATAAAATTGGTTAGAATAATAGGTTTCACCTGACTAAAATAAAAAAAAATACTAACTAAAACGAAAAATTTTGTACTAAATCAAGAAAAAGAAGAAGAAAAATCTATTTACACTTTACAAAATGAAAGAAAAATATTTTTTTCACGGGTTGCCTCCCGTGCAGCGCCTAGTTTACCGTCGCGGCTCGACGTCCTTTACGCTCAATTGTCCGCTAGGGTGATGGACGATTTTTCACGATCATTGTCCTCCCCCCAGTAGTGCTTACACCTATCCGGTGGTCTTGCCATCAACTCTCAGGAATCATTCATTTGCTTAGCATTACCATGATCAATTACATTGATCACCGAGAGTTCTTCATTCACGATCGGGAGCTTGGGTGCTTTGTACACATCGAACACCTCTACCTTGTCATGTGCTCGCATTGTAAGTTGACCCGCAGCTACGTCGATTAATGCTTTCCCAGTTTCCAAGAAGGGTCATCCCAAAATAAATGGGACTTCCGCGTCTGGTTCAAAATCCAGAACAATAAAATCTATCGGGAAAATTAGGGACCCCACTTGCACTAGAACATCCTCAAAAATGCCATCCGGCCTAGCTAAGGATCGATCCGCCAACTGCAAGATTACGGTTGTAGGTCTAGGACTCCCTAGACCCAACTTTCTGAATACCGAAGATGGCATCAGATTTATGCTCGCTCCCATGTCACACAATCCACGAGCTCGGATGCTCTGCCCAATAGTAAGCTGGATAGTAAAACTTCCAGGGTCTTTTAGCTTCGTGGGCAGTCTATTTTGGATCCAGGAAGTGCACTCCTCCATCAAAGCTACCGTGGCATACTCAGTCAAGCGACTTTTGTTGGCCACGATGTCTTTAATGTATTTGGCATATTTAGGCACTCCCTGCAAGACATCAACAAGAGGTAAGTTAACATGTACCTGTTTAAGCACCTCCATGAATTTCTTGAAACATGCCTCCTCATTGTGTTTCTTGAGTCGTTGAGGGAACGGGGGTGGAGTTCTTTCTGATTCAGCTTCTTTGGTCTTCCCCCTTTCCGAACTTTGCTCCCCCTCAACTTCTGCTGTTCCCGAGTTTTGAGGTGGTCTTTCTGATTCCACCTCCTTGAGCTGCAAACCACTCCTTGTGGTCACTACATTTACCTGCTTCAGATTTGGATCCGTGTCGCTAGGCAGTCCTCCTCTGGGCCTTGTATTCTGGGCACTAGCAAATTGCCCAAATTGATACTCAAGAGCCTTAGTCGCTAACTGGTTATTTTTCACTTCGGCTGCTAATTTAACATAGTCAGCCTGCAATTGCGCTTGATTAGCGATCATGGTCTTGAACATCTCCTCAATGCTGGGTGATGGTGGTGGAGGAGGGGCATTGTTATTTCTGAATTGAGCTTGGTAGTTCTGTTTCCCTCCTTGATTTCTTTGCATACCCTGACCTGAACTTTGGCCCTGATGGCTGTTGCTACCCCATGAAAAATTTGGATGGTTCCTCCAATTTGAATTGTAGCCACTACCATACTGCTGCTGATTTCTCTGTGCATTGCCCACAAAGTTAACCGAATCAGGATTTGCTCCACAGCACTCAGCTGAGTGCTCACTGCTTCCACACACTTCACACCACATTTGCTGGACTGCATTAACTGGGGCTGACGGCTGGTTCAAAGTCATGTTGCTGAAGTGGTTATTCAATTGATTCTGCAAAGCAGCTATCTGTGCAGCGATAGCTGTAAATCCATCCACTTCAAGCACTCCTGCTGCTTTCCTTGCTCCACCTCGTGATGAATCAGCATTCCATTCTGGATTGCCCTGTGAAATCCGGTTTAGCAAAGTGTACAGCTCCTCATAAGTCTTTTCCAGCGCTTGCCCTCCAGCTGCTGAATCTAGCAAAATTTTTGTATGGGGTTCCAAACCCTCAATAAATGTGTGCACCAACACCTCATTGGACTGATGATGATGAGGACAGTCCCGCAACATGGATTTAAATCTTTCCCAGGCTTGATATAAATTCTCTCCCTCCCTCTGTTTGAAACTTAGAATTTGACTTCTAAGTCTGGCTGTTTTACCAGAGAGAAAAAATCTTATCAAGAACTTTCGTGCAAGATCATCCCACGTTGAAATAGAATTTGGTGGCTCAGCTTTCAACCACCTCTTGGCTTCACCGAGTAATGAGAATGGAAATAATGTAAGCCGAACATAATCAGGTGACACTCCAGCAGGTATATAAGTGTCACTTATCTCCAAAAAGTTCTGGAGATGTTGTTGTGGGTCTTCATGAGGGAGACCGGTAAATTGCCCGCTTGTGTGCAATAATTGCACCATATTTTGCTTTAGTTCAAATCTCCCTCTAGGCTCTGGTTTGCGGATACTTGATGTAACATTGTTGGCATGTGGGATTGCCACCTCGCGAACCGGCCTTGCTACTGCTTCGTTGGGCACTAACACTGCCCTCACAACCGGTGGATTTTGTTGCTCCATAATAGTCTGTCTGAGCAACTGCAGCTTTCTTTGTAGAGCTTCTCTCCGTTTACTATGAAATATACGTTCAGGCTCTATATAAGATTCCACCAGCTCTTTGTCTCTTGCCAGTGTTCACAGAAATTAAGTCTGCAAAATACAGGCTAAGATCAAGTTGTCAACACTTAAGAAAATAAAATAAAAATACAGTAAATTTACATTTAATACAATTTCACCAATTGCCTAGTCTCCCCGGCAACGGCGCCAAAAACTTGTTCGGTGGTTCGTTAGGGGTTAAAACCCGACACGCAAGTGCACGTGGTCAAACAAGTAGTAAGTGGCTTTAGTAAGCCAAGTATCGATCCACGGAGACTCTGGATTAGTGAAAATTGCTTAAGTATACTATATTCTATCTCACTTCTAAATATGCTGACAACAACGTAACCAAAATTTGAATAATTTGTTTTATAAGTTCTATACTAAAACTACTAACAAATATCTACTTTGAATTTAAACTATGGATATGAGCATGCCGAGGTTAAGAACATGTAATGAACTGATTATAATCATAAATTGGTTAATCTTTTCTTCCAGTTGCTAGCCAAGAACATTAGCCAAGAGATTAAAACTCTCGTATTTAATCTCACTTAAGAATCATAAACCATCTGTCTACATTTCTGTGATCAAATGCAATTCATGACCTAGCAAAATAATTTCGGTTCCTAAATTGACTAATACGGCTTTCAAGTATATTTCTATCAGGAAAGCACATCAAAACTCAATTTTCCCAAATCAAGTAAAGAACAATATCCTATTAATTCACAATTTTCCAATTTTGTGCTCTCTCGAGTGAAATCGGACTTTTTAGATATACATTAATGTCGGCCACACACCAATGCAGTAAGAACAAGAATTAATAGAACAACATGGAAAAAGAAGATGAAAAACCATATAATTCAATAATCAAAATTCATCACAAGTGTTCATAACCTCAGCAAGTAAGGGAATTAGCAACTCATTTGTGGATTAATCATCCTAAAACAAGTGTTAATCATACAAACAATTTAGTTAAATAAGAAAGAAATAGAGAAAAAACCCTGAACTTTTCGTCCCTCAACTGCCTGTAACCCACGTCCTTGCTCCACCAAGTCTGAATTATGAAAAATACCTTTAAGTGTTCTATTTATATTAATGGGAATTTTTCCCGGAATAACAAGCAACGTGTCACGGAGTGCATCGCGGAGCACTACCTCCGTGACACAGCGTGGACGCGGACCCTCACTGGAATTTGGGGGTCCAGGTATAAAGCATCAACGTGGAACGGCATGCAACGCAGAGGCTTGCCACCGTGCCACGGAGCTGTCGCGAGGCTCCACTGGAATTTATGCATTTTTTCACCCTCCAGGCAGAATGCCTCCGCGATGGCAGCGTGACACGGCTCCATCGCGGAGCCCCTTTAATTGGTGTAGTCCAATGCTTTTTCATTTGCTCGCATCCAAGTCCAACTCCGATGTCCTCCAACATGCATTTTAGCTTCTCGAAATCATATTTTACCTACAAAGCAATGCTAATCATGTTGGTTAGTATAAATTCACATTTTATTACCAATTACATGAAAATTTATACACATTGCACGATAAAGAAGGCGAAATTGATACGTTTGAGTATCACTTGGGCATATAAATCTGCCCAAGATCAACCCCCATCATGGGTGACATCTTCAGCAATACCCAATCATCAACAATGAACTCAAGCTCTCTCCTCCTAACATCCGCATATGATTTCTCACGACTCTAAGCTATTTTCAGCCTCTCTCTAATAAACTGAACCTTGTCCATGGCCTCATGAACTGAATTTGGTCCTATTAATGTAGCCTCAACTACCTCCAACCATCCAATAGCTGACCTACATCTCTGCCCATAAAGAGCCTCAAATGAAGCTATATGAATGTTGGAGTGGTAGCCGTTATTATAAGAAAATAGAATAAGAGTCAAGTTATCATCCCAAATACCCTTAAAATCAATCATGCAAGCTCTGAACATTTCCTCTAAGGTTTGAATAGTCTGCTCAGCCTGACCATCTTTCTGCAAGTGAAAAGTTGTCCTAAGCTTGACCTGAGTTCCAAGGCCCTTCTGAAACGACTTCCAAAACTATGAAGTGAACTAAGTACCCTATCGCAAATGATGGATAAGGGGATCCCATGAAACCTAAATAACTCCCGCATATAAAGCCTAGCATAATGCTCTACTGAATCCACAGTCTTAACTGGTAGAAAATGTGTTGACTTAGTCTCTAATCCACAATCACCTATATAGAATCATGTTGTTTGCACGTACAAGGTAAACCTGTGATGAAGTTCATATTTTTCTCTTCTCACTTCCAAGTAGGAATTGATACCCTGTAGAATATCTCCCAATCTCTGATGCTCAACCTTCACCTGTCCGCAATTTGGACACTTAGCCACAAATTCAACAATGTCCTTCTTCATGCAATTCCACCAATAGACTTCTTGTATATCTCGGTACATCTTGGTAGGAACTTGGTTGGATAGTATATCATGAGCTGTGAGCCTCTCTCAGAATCCACTTTCTAGGGTCATCTATATCTGAAACACATAGTCGGCCCTGATATTGGAATACACCATCTCCCCCTTAGGAGAAAACCTCCACCTTCTAATTTCGGACTGCTTTGTTTCACTTGAACAATATAGAATCCTCATCTTGCCTTGCCTTAACTTCTAACACCAACAAATACTCCGCACCATTTTGAACCACAACACCACCATCCGCTAAAACAGTAAGGGGAACCCCCATGCAAGCAAGCCAATGGACATCTTTCACTAATTGTTTCATCCTATCCTCGACATGAGACACACTCCCCATGGACAACATGCTAAGCACATCTACCACTACATTGGCCTTGCCCAAATAATAAAGATCACTCATATCATAGTCCTTGAGAAGCTCAAGCCATCTTCTTTGCCTTAAATTCAAGCCCTTCTGAGTAAACACATACTAAAGGCTCTTGTGATCCATGAAGACATACAGGTCCACCCTATACAAATAGTGCCTCCAAATGTAGAATGCAAGTACTATCGCTGCTAGGTCAAGGTCGTGTGTCGGATAATTCTTCTCATGAATCTTAAGTTTATCTCTGATGCATACGAAATGACCTACCCATGATGTATCAACACAAACCCATGGAAAATTCTAGAGGCATCATAATATACCACAAAGACATTCACGCCTTCTAGAAAGGTCAAAATAAAAACATAAATGAATCGGGTGTTTAACTCTTGAAAGCTCCTCTCACAAGCATCAGACCACTAAAATTTGACCTTCTCCTGAGTCAATTTAATCAAAGGCGTAGCAATTGATGAAATCCTTCTACGAACCTTTATTAGTAACCACCTAAACCCAAAAATCTTCTAATGTCAGTAGGAGTGACAGGTCTCAGACACTTGCTAAACATAGCAAACAACTGATGGTCCTTAAAAGTCTACAACATAATCCATAAATCAGCAGCATACTCCTCTTCACTCTTAGAATATTCAAGGATATCTTCTATGAAGACAGTGATGAACATATCTAAGTACTGCTTGACCACCATGTTCATTAAATCCATTAAAGATGAAGGAGCATTCATTAGTCCAAAATACATAACTATAAATTTATAGTGACGATACTGATCCTGAAGGTTGTCGTTGAAATGTCACACTCCCTAACTCTATTCTGGTGATAGCTGAATCTGAGGTATATCTTTGAAAATCATCTAGCACCCTAAAACTGATCAAACAAGTCATGAATCCTTGTAGGGGGATATTTATTCTTGATTGTAACTTTATTGAATTGGCGATAGTCAATGCACATTATGGGAGAACCATCCTTCTTCCCTACAAAGTAAACTGGAGCACCTTATGGGGACTTACTAGGCCTAATGAAACCCTTATCTAAAAGATTCTGTAACTTTTCCTTTAACTCTTTTAGCTCAGCTGGAGCCATTTTGTAAGGAGGAATAAATATGGGTTGCATATTAGGGAAGAGGTTTATACCAAAGTTAATCTCCCGCTTGGTAAGGCGTCTTGGTAGGTCATCTAGGAATACCTCTAGATACTCACAAACAACAAGGACTGATTAAAGAGTTAGGGTTTCAAACATAGAATTCTTAACCCAGGCTAAATAATATGCACAACCCTTGGATATCATCTTCCTTCCCTTAACATAGGAAACAAAGCAACCTACGGGTACTGCAGAACTACCATTCCACTCTAGGACTGGATCACCTAAAAATTTGAATTCTATCATTCGATTTCTACAATTGACTGAAGTATAACAAGAATACAACCAATCAACGTCGAAGATAACATCAAAGTCGGTCATGTCTAACTCTACTAGATTAGCTGAAGTGGCTCTTTGGAGGAGTGTAACTAGGCAATTCTTGTATACCCATCATGCTAAAACTGACTCACCGACCGGAGTAGAGAATAAAAAGGTTTTAATAGAATTTCGGGACTGACATCAAAATTGATAGCAACATAGGGAGTCGTCAAGGATAATAAGGCACCTGAAATTAGCAATGCAGAAAAATCAAGATGTAAACTCACAACATACCAGTGACAACATCGGGTGAGCACTCTTGGTCCAGCCGGGATGAAAGTGCATAGAAGCGGTTCTAGCACTATCCGCCATGAGGGTATGATCCGTACCTTGAGTTGTCTAAGGATGCCCCTCCACTGCAAATTTCTCTGTATTTTTCCATGACTCAGGTATGAACCATAGGTCAATTCCACGAGTCTTAGGAAGGACCATACTATCTCATCTGGACTTGGCCATATTCAGGTCTTTGGTGTGAATGCACAGTATGACTGGTAGTGTTGAACCACGAACCATACTGGGTTTCGTACCTCTAGCCTTGACTCGTTTTATCTTGGGACAGTCCCAACGAGCCATCCTACGAGTCATAGTATCAAACCACGAGTTGTAGGAAGGCTTGTGAAGCCTGTCCCTATCTTGATTTTTTTCAAGTATACAGGGAGTCTTTTTCATATTTTGGGTTCTCAGAATTCCCCAGGTCTAGGCATGTAGTTCAATCCATTTTATACTACTCATCCCTCCCTTTTTTAGTCACTATGTGTAACTCAATTGTAAATGCTTCAATGCACAAGTTCATCAAATTTGAAATTTTTTTCTAGTCGCACATAGTCCTATAACACCCCTGGTCATTGTCTCCTACATATTATTTGAGTAAAAACAAAGCATCACAAGGTTTTTAGCATCACTACATCGAGCACATAAGTTTTCTAAGTATTCAAAGCAATACACTTACTTGTTGATGCTTCATTTGACTGGCAGTACGAAATTAGGGTTGAGATGAACTTGCTTGAGCAAGAAATTGCTCAATTGTTCTTTGTTTTTGAGTTATAGGTGTGAGGGAATGGTGAGTATGCTTCGTGGGTTATGTTTTGATCGCATGGGAGAGGGTATGCTTAGATTTGATGTTTAAATAAGTGAGGGCGAAGATTTGAAAACCTGGGCCAAGTTGGGTTATTTCAAGGATTTTGACCTGTCACGACTCGTACCACGAGTCGTAGGAAGACCCCACGACTCATCCCATGGACCCATATTTTAGAGAATTGAAAACTTACCTGGGGACCTACAGGAGCCTTTTACGACTCGTACCATGTAGGTACGGTCCGTATGATGACTCATAGGTCTTTACCTTGCATAGTTTGCATAGTTCACAAGCATAGAAAGTACTACAACCTGTATAGTTGAGGTACGAGTCTTAAGACCAACAGTACCCTAAACTCCATCACTCAAACACCTCTCTGATTCTCACCACAGCTCATGTTATGACTCATACAACCCTCTCACGAGTCGTACTGAGAGTCATAGCACCTACTTTTCAGCAATTTCTCTGTCACCAGTTTTTGTTTTTCCCTGCACATTGAACACACATTAGTTAAATCACTTGGGTTGCCTCCCAAGAAGCGCTTGATTTAACGTTGCAGCATGACGCAAGTGGCCCGGTTACTTAGAATTCACCAAGACACCACTTGGATTGCCTCCCAAGAAGCGCCTGATTTAACGCCATGGCACGATGCACGTCACTTGACTACTAAGAATTCGTCAAGTGACTTAGATTCATCTTCTAGTGCTCAGACTACACTAAATTCCTTCGAGTGTTGTATTGCTCAGCAGATGTTGAAAGTAACCTATTATTTATTCAGTTTGAAATTCAATTGGCCAGCTTCCACATCCACTAAGGACCTCCTAATAGCATGAAATGGTCACCCCAAAATGATGGGGACCTTATAATCAACCTCGCAATACAAAATCACAAAGTCTGCTGGGAATACGAATCTGTCTACCTTAACAAGCACATCAAACAGGATCCCCACTAGCTTCTTCACAGTTCTGTCGGCTATCAGTAGCTGCATAGTAGTTGGTGTGGGGGCTTCTACGCCCAATTTCTTGAACACTGCCAAGGGCATCAGGTTGATGCTCGCTCCCAGATCACAAAGTGCCCTTTCGAACTCGACATCGCCAATGGTGCAAGGTACAGTGAAATCACCCAGATCTTTCTTTTTTGAGCCAGGACCCTTGTAGCTATGGCACTATAGTGATGTACATTATCTACCAGCTCATAGCTTACGAACCTCTTTTTGGTCACCAAGTCCTTCAGAAACTTAGCATATCCTAGCATTTGTTCCAATGCCTCAACAAATGGTATGTTCACTGATAATTGCTTAAGCATTGATAGGAATTTCTGGAACTTACCATTTTTTGCCTTCTTCTTCATTCTTTCAGGGAACGGTGGTGGTGGTCATGGGATAGCTCTATACATTTAAGTTGCTCCTTGATCAATGTCAGGTTCTTTCTCACCTATTAGGGCCTTTGGCAACTCAGTATTCTCAGCGCCCTCCATCTTAGCACTTTTCTAATTCTACTCTGTTATGATCTCTTTCTTCCATTCAACTACAACCGGAAAAGGAGGGTCAACTATGGTATTACCACTCCTAGTTATCACCTCCATGCAGTGGCCATCATTCTTTGGGTTCTGGACGGTGTTTCTAGGTAGTGTACCCTTTTGCCTAGGGTTCAGTGATGCTGACAGTTGCCCAAGCTACTGTTCAATCTGCTTGATGGCTATCGCATGAGATTCCATTCTCTAACCCATGCTTGATATGTCACCATGGATTTCCTTCAATTGATCATTAGTGGACCACACCTTTTTCAGCATCTCTGCCATCATGCTCTCTAACTTTGATTGCCCAGCCTCTCCCTCTCATGCATTGGGAGGCACATATATTCCAGCTCTGGTGTTGTGGTAGATGATCTTGGGCAATTTTATATGCCCAAGTGATACTCAAATGTGGAATTTTAGCCTTGTTTATCTATCAATGTGTATACATTCTCATGTAATTGGTAATAAAATGTGAATTTATACTAACCAACACGATTAGCATTGTTTTGAAGGTAAAATGTAATTTTGGGAAGCTTAAATGCATGTTGGAAGTGATTGGGGTTGGACTCAGACGTGAGCAAGAGACAAGGCATTGGAAAGCACAAAATGAAGGGGCTCCGCGATGGAGTCGTGTCACGCTGCCGTCGCAGAGGCCTTCTACCTGGATAGGGAATTCTCGCCCAATTTCCAGAGAGGGTACGCGATAGGTCCGTGGCACGGTAGCATGGCTCCGCGTTGCACGTCGTGCCACGTTGGGCCTTATTTCCTGGACCCCCAGTTCCAGTGAAGGTCCGCGTCGATAGCATGTCACGGAGGCAGTTCTCCGCGATGCACTCCGTGACACGTTGCTTGTTATTCCGGGAAAAATTCCCACTAGTATAAATAGAACACTTAGGTTCATTTTTCAATATTCTGACTTGGTGGAGCAAGAACGTGGGTTACAGGCAGTTGAAGGGACGAAATTATCAGGGTTTTTCTCTCTTTCCTTCTCCTTGTATTCAATTTCTTGTATGTTTGACACTCATTTAACGATGTTTAATCCACAAATGAGTGGCTAATTCATCTTCTTGTTGAGGTTATGAACAATTGTAGTGAAATGTGATTGTTGATCATATTGGTTTTTCATCTTTTCTTCCATGGTTGTTCTATTAATTCTTGTTCTTACTGCATTAATGTGTGGCCTACGTTAAATGTACATCTAAAAAGTCCGGTTTCACTCGAGAGAGCAAGAAATTGGAAAGTTGTGAATTAATAGGATATGATCTTTTCTTAGTTTGGGAAAATTGAGAATTGATTTACTTTCAGGATAGAAATATACCTGAAAGTCGTATTAGTCAATTTAGGAACCGGGTTTGTATGGCTAGAACATGAATTGCATTTAGTCAAAGAAATGTAGGTGGATGGTTCATGATTATTAAGTGGGGTTAAATACAAGAGTTTTAATCTCTTGGCAATAGTTCTTGACTAGCAACCGGAGGAAAAGACTAACCAAATTATGTCGATAATTAATTTCATTACATGTTCGTTTAACCTCAGCATGCTCTCATTCATAGTCCAGACTCACATTAGATAGTTGTTTTAGATTTAGCATAAAAATTATAATTCAAAATATCAAACCTTTGGTTACGCTGTTGTCTGCATTTTTAGAATTAAAATATAGTACACTTGAGCAGATTGCACTTCATCCCAGTCCCTTTGGGATCGATACTTGGCTTACTTAAGCCACTTTACTACTTGTTCGACCACGTGCACTTGCGTGTAGTTATATACCCAACAAACGACCGAACAGTAGTTGTCATTCCTTCTACATTCTCCATCGCGCTCATGACCTCGGTTCCTGTCTCTGTGACCATTTCGGTTGTAGTTATCTCTGTATTAGTTCTGACCTTGGTTTCCGGAACCTTGGTGCCAATTATCTTGTTTAGACGCTTAGGTGTTAGCTCGGAAACCCGCCACCTAGCTATCCAGGAAATTTGCCTTTTCCTCGGAATCAGAGTGATATGCCATCGACTCCAGTCCTTGTGTCCCCACTGCATTTACCTTTTTGGATCCTACTTCAATAACGTGCTTTGTAAGAAAATCCAACGATGTGCGCATATGAGCCAACTCCTGGTCACATTCTTCTTCATTCCTACATTGGTCTGTAGTCAAACCAACATCACATGTACCAGCCTCTGCATCTGCCTCCCTGGTATGCCATGCCCTGTTTGTTTTAGTCACCCTGTCAAGGATAGTAGCAGCTTGCTCCTAGGTGTGACTCATCAATGCTCCTCCTACCACCGTGTCTGCCGCAACTTTTGTGCAATTGTTTAAAGACCTCTAAAAAATTTCCAACAAATTGTCATCTGGAATGGGTTAGGGCACTTTCTCAACTTCTTTTTGAACCTCAGCCAGGTTTCATGAAGTGCCTAGGTTTTGAGCTGTCGGAAATTGTAAATCTCATCCTTAAGCTGCAACATTCTGGAGGGGGGAAAGAATCTCTCCAAGAAGGCTTTCTTGAGTTCCCTCCAGTTGGTTATGGAGTTGTTGGGAAACTCGGATAACCATAAAGTGGCTTCCATGACAGAGAAAAAGGGAATAGTTTGTGTCTGATGGCATCTTGGCTAACTCTAGGAAACCTGTACGCCATGCATATTCCAACGAAGTTCATCAGGTGCAGGTTGGCGTCATCCACTGCATGACCACTAAACACCCCTTTCATGTTTAACGGTTGAATCATGGTGCTCGTGATGTCAAATTTGGCCCTAGTGGGCAGTGGTGGTGGTACAATTGCTATAGTTGACCCAACTTCATCAGTGTCTTGGTCCTCATCATCGAAGAACTAAGGGGCAATTCTATGACCTCTGTTGCCCTGACCATGTCATCCGGCATTAACAACCTCTTCTCTGGTATCTTTCACATCTTGAAGTGCAGCTTGCCAAGCTAGCTCGGCTTGCCTAGCTTCTTCAGCTATGTGGGCATCTCTCTGCTCCTGGTTTTCCATTATGCGTAGTGTTCGTTCAATTTTGGGGTTCAATGGAAATAGGGGATTTCCACTATTTTGAGTTCTTGGAATTCACCGAAAAACAACCTGTGGGTATCACAAAGAAAAAGAAAACGTAATTAAGGAAATAACTATCAAAAGTCAAATACAAGGCCTACTGAAGTATTCCCCAGCAAAGATGCTGCTTTTTGATAACGCTCAAACCACACCTCCTACTGAAGTATAAAGCGGACATTGTCAATGAAGAACCTAATGATAAGGATGAGGTCAATTCCACAGGGAATATGGAAGATCTATACTAATGCCGGTAAGTGAACTTGTTGGTTAGTTACTCTAATTTGGGGAGTTTAAGAAAAATAATAATTAAAAACAGTGATTGAAATTGTGATGTAAAATCAAGAGTTAAGACTAACTAGGGTTTGTGTTCCCCATGTGTTCATAACCGCTTCGAATATTTGTGATCTATACCAGTGCTTACTTCTAGAACTGATAACTAGGGTTCATCCAAACAACTGGTTTGTCCCTATTGGATGACTATACTCAATCCACGGGTCAGGTCTCATGAGCATTTTCAAATTAACCATTATCAATTTCTTCCAAATTTAACTATCTTTCCACCACAGCTCATGTTAATACAATGATCATCAAGATCAAGGCTTTATTGTAATTCTCTTTATCTAATCTCTATATCTCTAGGCTCAAGCAAGTAAAGAATTCGGGCAAGTCCTAACGTTGTACACCTTTAAGAAACATTTAAGCATGAAGAGAATACAATACAAGCATTTTGCATTAGTTTCAAATTACTTTTGTGCAACCCTAGCTCATTAATCCATCATGGTTTCGACAATCCTAGCTATTGAGGTTTTAGCTTCTCATAGTTGCAAGGTTGTGATATGCATTCATAATTAAACACATAAATCAAATATTTACAATTGTAGATGAGAGAAAAACTTATTTGAATATGTATGAAATAACTCAAGAAAAATTCACAAAGATCAAGAAGAAATCGAGAAAAGGTTGATCACAATCCAATCAACTCAATTCTATATTATTTCTATGTTCTCTAAAGTTCTCTGAAGTGCTCTATTGAAAATAAAACATAAAAAGTATTTATGTAGATATAAGAATCCGTTTCCTAAGCTAACAGGGTAAATTTCCATAACTAGTTCCACCTGAGCCACGATAGATTCTACGACCCGTAGCAGGATAGTACGGGTCATACCTATTATCCGTATGTCCTTGGATTGCTGAAATTTGGCTATGTGTTGGGCCTTGGTATGACTCGTACATGCTTCCTATGAGTCATATTGTTCTTCCATGACTTGACTTTGAGAATTCTCAATTTTTCTGAAGTTTGTCACGTGTGTGATGGTACGACTCGTACCTTGCCATCACGACTCATACTGTCTATTCGTGTCAGGAGTCAGCCTCTTGTGCAATTCTTCTGAATATTTCCACGACTCAGTGCTACAGCTCATAAAAGCGTTGTACAGCCCGTACTAAGAGTCGTAGGATGCACTCTTCACAACTTAGCCATCTGAAACTTTTCATAGTCTTCAGCATGGCTCGTAGCATCAACCCACGGCTCGTACTGAGGCTGTGACTTTAGCCCATTTTCTGCACTTTCAGGCTATCTTTTGCACATTCTTGCTCAACACCAATTTTTCCTGTAACCAAAGAAAAAGTTCCTTATATCCATATAAACACACCTAAGTCCATGATTTTTTCTTTGTTTTGAGCATTGAAAGTATTGTAAACACACAGCATATCAAGATTATGCACTTCTAGTGCGTGCCTGCTCTTCAAATCAAGAAAACGACGAGCTACATCTCGGCTACAAACACAGCCTCTGGCCGACAAGGCCGCATAGCCACCTGTAGAAAGAAAATAGCTAACCAACAATAAGTAGTAAAAAGGGATCCTATACGGGCCGATAAGACCACCATGCTGTCTAGTTATATCATAAAGAAAATAGGCAATCAGAACTATACTATAGCCGACAAGGCTACTAACTGTCACAACCCGAGTTTATACCCTAGCCATAACACGGGACAAGGAACCCCGAAAAGGCTCCAAGTCGACCATGGCATAATCATAGCATATCACTTAACAATAGAAACAACCAACAAGATAAATAAGCGAAAGCTAACTGCAAGAGTCTAATAAGGAACCATAAGAACAATTTTAACAACACTTTGATACAACGTTGAATCTATCTAGACAAGTCTGAAAACCTTCTACTAAACTGATGAGTTTCTGGGACAAGCACCCAGCAAACTCCTAAAATCTGAAAACTTAAACATAAAGAAAGTATAAATATAAATCATGTCTTCGGGAGATGAGGACTCACTACTAGCAGCTGATAGGGAATGAAGCGTATCTAACCATGAGGCTAAGTCCGGGTACCTAAGTCTATGTCATGAAACGATATAGCACAAAATTCATGCGGTCAGTAATTGGAATGTACTGAGCATGCAGGATAATGTAAACAACTAAATATACAAATATACGATAAGGAAATAACAAAGTACATCGATATAACTGACTTAACCTACAACAATCCTCTTACGAGTCTTATGCACACATATATATATATACACATGAAACTTTCATATGGATCTCATATCTTGAAACATCATTGAACATATGCATAAGGATCAAATTCTGAACATTTAATAAGAGACGAATATGAGATTAGCATCATACACTATACTGGATCACTGCTGGTAACTGAATCTAATTCTCATTATATCAAATCTATTGTAATCTAAAATCTGAATCATACGAAACTGAATCATGCTGATAATATAACTAATGAAGTCTTTCCCTAATATAGAGAGTCCTAGCTAAACTAAGGGAGTCATTTTCTACTAGGAAGAAACCCAACTAAACTAGGGAGTCACTCTCTGCTATGGAGGATCCCGAGTGAACTAGGGAGTCACTCTATGCTATGGAGGATCCCGAGCTGACCAAGGGAAACATTCTCAGCTACAGAGAGTCCCAGGATGACTAGAACAAGAGGAGTACTGATTTGATATTATACATTTGTTCTATGCTACTACAGCTAGTCAGAAACTTGAACATTCACTGTTTTCATCATACAACATTCATTTCGAAAGGGTTAGGGATACTTTCTACTAACAACAAGCCCAACAGTCGAAAATATCATTCGCATATTTTATCATCATGGTGTCAAATCAATATTTCTTCAAACGTCTTACTTTAGTAAGCATCTATAGATTCACATTATGCATTACACTTCCATAACATTTAAGTTCTGGATTCATATCATTCAACATGTATCATAGAGTCATTTATGGTTCACAGGTCCAAATTACACTTTAACATAGATACATTGTTTCACATTCTTAGGTTTACGAAAGCCGATGCACTTAACTGATACCTTGAGCATTTACAATGAATTCATGGAGAAACGTAGATTTTCATTTCATAAGACCCATTTCATAATTTACTTCAATTCATGAGAAAGATGCAATAATTAGGCCACTATCGTAGATTTACCTCATACCCAATTAGTTCCATCAAAAGCATAAGGAGAATACATATTTTACTTTCAATTTATCAAGAACATACATTATAATCCCATCTCAACATATTTAGAAAATAGTATATTCTAATCGTTAGGGATTTCTTACAATCTTCACATATTTCATACATGGATACAAGTCATGGATTCAATTGAGTGGACAATAATAAAACCCCAATCATCGTTCAATCCCTCTCATGAAGAACATTCTAAAATCATACCTTTCACCATCTAACACATAATTCAAGATATTCAAATAGTTTTATAATCACAATTAGCTCATAATCCTAGTGGGTTTTAGAATTTAGGAAGACATAGAAGAAATCACCCATCAATCAAAACTCTGGGTCATGCTTTTCTAGAATAATTGAAATTGGATATTTTGATAAAACATTTTGGGCTACAAGGATGGAAGAATATCCTTGTTGAAAAACCCGCATACCTGTTTTTGAAGAATTTCCCACTTGAAGAATCCTTGAATCTTGAGAGAGAGGAGGAAGAAGGGTTTGAGAGTTATTTGATGATGAATGAGGGTTTAGGATAGTTATCCCCTAAAAAAGGTCCCAAACCATGCTCAAAATGATGTAGTTTAGGAGTTAGAAGCATAGGATTTTATGAAAATGCCCCTGAAAAAATGCAGGAAACAAATCACCCTGCCTGTCCCCACGAGGCACTCCATGAATCGTGGGGACAGGCAACGACTGGTGGGCCAAGTTGTGGAGTGCACTGGCTAACTCTCCTTTTTCTGCTCTTCCCTCCTCACGGGTAACTTGACAATCCGTTAGGTCCACAACGACTCGTCCCTCCTTTTGTCGTCTCCACTGTCTCAAAACCTTACCATAAATTCAAATCTTTACCTAGCGGCCGACCTAACGAGTCGTGGAGTTACCTAACGACTCTTTGGGTCATCCGTGGCAACTAGTCCACATTACACCTCTTGACTGCTCCCCACGGGTCTAACCACGGCTCATAGGGTCACCTAACAAGTTGTCCCCCAACTCATTCTATGGAAAAAATTTCCACCTTCTATTTGAATTATTTCTTTAAGCTTAGATTCTGATCTTAGAAACATTAGGGGTGTTACACTAACTAATAGCTAAACTAGGCCCCACAGGATCGTCACGCAAAAGAAAACATACATAGGCCCCACACAGGCAACAAAAAAACTAATAATTGAGAGTTTATAGCTTGAAAGCCTCTAAGAGTGGAAAAATGGTTGGGACAGGGCCCCGACCTACTCATAAACTCTACAACAAAAGAACAAACCTTCTAACTAACAACTCTGGGGCAAAAGGAGCTGATTAGAATACTGACTCATCTAATGACTAGGGAGGTCCTGAACTACGTCTAACGGTACCTGCAGCCAAGTAATTTAGTGCCCCAAAGATGGGCGTTAGTACAATATGTATCGAATATATGTAAGGAAGTAAATGAAAATACTAAATAATACTGATAAGGAAATTGAAAACAATTCAACAGGAGGGATAGAGATATAACCTGAATAACCTTACAGCCTGCTGTATAACTAACAATAAATAAAGCAAACAAGAACATTACTTGGCCCACATAATCCCGGAAGGTACAACCAGTACAGAATAACCCGCCCGGGGCCCCCATAAGCCCTAGTGCGTTCACTTCAATATATATACTCCTAACTAGGTCAAAATGAGTCAACAGGTAACTATAGCCAACCTACCAATCCCCTGGGTCTACAACTGAGCCCACATGGCTCCTGATCTACAGCTGTGTGTGAGTCTAGTGGACTCCTTATAACTGTACCCTAGGAACCAGGCTCGACGAGGGTCAGTGATGCGGATACGACATAAAAATAATAGTCCAGCCATGGAATGGACTGTAATATGGCCCTTGTGCCTCTTTGTAGTCCCTTGGGACATCATCTAGCTCCTTGGAGCGATCTATATAGCCTCAGAGGCAACGACACAGCTAGCAACCCTGGGATTGGCCATGGAAAGTTATATAGGGTAGGGTCAACCTAATCTGAATAGAAAACACTAATCTCATATGAATAGTAGCAGCTAACCACAACAATCATGCTTCTTGCATTATTACGAGATTCTAGGTCATATTATGACATGACAGGACTAACTTGCCAAACTAATTTGCCTTAACACCTCGAATGCTAATTTCTGATTAACCGGCGAGGTTTAACTTGCAATCGACGGTTCTTTCCAACTGAATCCTTTATTATGAGAGAATAGGACTAATTTCAACACTAAATTCAGAAGATAGAGATAAATTTCTATAATAATATCAACTATAATTCAACTCTGACTAGCTCGGTCGAAAACCTATAATTTCCTAAGAGTTCAGAAGAGAGAAGTAATTATGATAACTTTTACTCAGAGGAGTTCTAGTTTTTCGAGAAATTGTTTTTGAAATAAATCTGTAGTAATGTTTTTCGTAGGCCTAGAACTTGTTACTCGAAGTTAATTTGCTATTGGACGGCATTTCATAGTGTAATCGGGCGAAAATTCAATGAAAATTATGTTTTCCTTTGCTTCTGGCTAAGAGAATATTTGCAAATGTTTTTCAATTGAACTAAGGGGGATATATATATAAGTGTGGGTGGTGGACTGGGAGGCACCCTGCGCCAGCCAAGGCGCCACAATGCCCCTATACCGCGCCTCCCAAAGTGGCAGCAGGCCAGGCGCGCCGCGCTAGCCAATGCACTGTCGATTGGCACGTCGCGCTGGCCTCTCACGGCCTAGGCTCACTCGACCCTACTTTTGAGGCTCTTTCCACACGCATCGAGCTCTTCTTACTCGTCACAAATCCACACATACACCTACTAACCATTGACATTTTATGGGGTGTAACATCCTCCACCCAATAGGAACAGTCTTCCTCAAATGTTATCTTCAGGATTGCAGGAGTTAACTCTTTTAACCAACAATTTGAAAAATTTTGGTAGAGTTTCCTCTGTATTATGGACTATCTGAAACATGAAACACAAAGAATCCAACATAGGCACCTATTTCACCACTAAGAGGTAGCCTACTAAGTAGTACTAATAAGATAAACAGTAAAATAAGAACTAAATAACAACATCACCTTAACTTCATAATCAGAGTCAATCCTCGAACAAGTGAGGATATCTAGACCTCATGTCATCCTCAGCTTCCCAGGTCATCTCTTCTTTATTCCTGTTCCTCCACAGTACTTTAACAGAGACTACATCTTTGTTCTTAACCTACAAACTTTCCAATCTAGTACGACAACTGCAACCTCTTCGTAGGCTAACTCCTCAATAACCTGAACGTCCTCAACTGGCACAACTCGGGACACATCTGCTATGCATTTCCACAACATTGAAACATGAAAGACTGGATGGACAGATTCTAGCTCTAGAGGCAATTCCAGCTTATATGCCACTCGGCCAATCCTCCAGAGGATCTGATACGAGCCAATAAATCTAGGGCTAAGCTTGCCCTTCTTACCGAACCTCATCATATTCTTTATTGTAGAAACCTTGAGAAATAACCTATCATCAACCTTGAATTTCAAGTCTCTATGTCACACATCAAAATTGGAGTTCTGGCGACTTTGGGCTATCAGCAAGCGTTCTCTGATAAGTTTTACTTTCTCTTTTGACTGGTAATTCATATCAGGTCCAACTAACTCTGACTCCCCTACTTCGAACCACCTGGTAGGGGACCTGTATTTTTGCTCATACAAGGCGTCATAAGGCACCATTAGAATTGTGAAATGATAATTGTTATTATATGTAAATTCGATAAGGGGTAAATGTTTGTCCAACTTGCTCCGAAATCTGGCACACACACTTGTAATATATCTTCGAGCGTTTGAATTGTGCGTTCTTCCTGACCGTCCATCTGAGGATGGAATACTATACTCAAATAAACCTGTGTCCCTAAGCCTTTCTGAAAAGACTGCTAGAACCTGCCCCTCTATCAAAAATGATAGAGGTGGGGACACCATGTTATCGGACTATCTCTTTAATATACAACACAACATAATCTTCAGCGGAGAAGGTAGTCCTGACTGGTAAGAAATGAGTTGACTTCGATAATTTGTCGACAATGACCCAAATAGAATCGAATCTATGCCTAGTATAGGGTAATCCCATCACAACATCCATGTTGATCACTTCCCATTTCCACATAGGCACTGCTATTTCCTGCGTTAATCCGCTGAGTTTCTGATGTTTGGCCTTTACCTGCTGACAGTTAGGATATTGTGCTACAAATTCTGCTACACCCTTTTTCATTCCCGGCCACCAGTATATTTCGTTTATGTCATGATACATTTTTTTCGATCCTGGATGAAGAGAATAATGAGAATAATGTACCTCTGCCATGATCTGTTGGCAAAGTCCTGCCATATCTTGAATGCAGAGACGTCCCCTAAATCTCAAGACCCCATCTTCTATTAATTTGAATGTCGCTAACTTGCCTTGCTAAACCTTATCTCTGCGTTGTACTAGGTTAGGATCTTCATACTGCCACTCTATTACCTCCATAAATAGAGATGATATTACGGTATTATGAATAACAACCCCATTATCCTCTGAGTCTACAATCCGGACGACTAAGCTAGCTAACCGATGCAGTTCTCGAGCCATTTCCCGCTGTTCTAGCCTCAAATGTGCTAAACTCCCCATATATCTACAGCTAAGTGTGTCTGCTATAATATTAGCCTTCCCTGGGTGATACAAAATGTTTATGCCGTAGTCCTTAAGTAATTCTAGCCAACGACACTGCCGAAAATTCAATTCCTTCTGCGTGAAGATGTACTGAGGCTCTTATATCAGTAAAAATTTCTATGTGCACCCCATACAGGTAATCCCTCAAGATTTTCAAGGCATGAACTACTGCAGCTAACTCTAGGTCATGGGTGGGATAGTTCTTTTCATGCTTTCTAAGCTGCCTCGAAGCATAAGCAATCACCTCACCGTGATGCATCAGGATGCATCCTAACCCAACGCCTGAAGCATCATAATATACAATATAACCCTTTGATCCTTCTGGCAAAGCTAACACTAGTGTCTACGTCAATCTGTTCTTTAATTCCTGGAAACTCCGCTCGTAGGCCTCGGTCCACTGAAATTTGGCTGCTTTTTGAGTCAATTTAGTCAAGGGCGCTGATAGGGAGAAAATCCTTCCATAAACCTCCTGTAATGCTTGACTAATCCTAGGAAACTGAGAACTTTTTTTGTAGTTATAGTTCTAGGCCATGTCTTTACCACCTCAATTTTCTGTGAGTCAACCTGAATACCAGCCTCGGATATAATATGGCCCAAGAAAGCTACGGAATTTAGCCACAACTCACATTTAGAAATTTTTTATATAATCTCTGAGAGTCTGAAGTACCGTTCGCAAATGATTTTGGTGTTCTACTTCTGAACAGGAGTACACCAGGATTTCATTGATGAAAACTATCACAAACAGATCTAAATATGGCCTAAAGATGATATTCATTAAAATTAATGAACAAAGCTAGGGCATTTTCCAACCTGAAGGACATGACTAGAAATTCAAAATGACCATACCTGGTCTTGAAAGCTGTCTTCGGGGTATCTTTCTCCTGAACCTGTACCTGGTGATATCCCCACCTTAAGTAGATCTTGGATAAATATTTCTCCCCTTGCAACTGATCAAACAAGTAGTCTATCCTGGGAAGAGTGTACTTATTCTTAATAGTAACCTTGTTCAACTGTCGATAATCTATGCACATGCGGATGGAGCCATCCTTCTTTCTCACAAAAAAAACTGGCGCACTCCACGGTGACGTACTTGGCCTAATAAAACCCTTATCTAGCATATATTTCAACTGTTCCTTTAGTTCTCTCAATACACTGGAGCCATTTGGTACAGAGGGATGGATATAGGTTGAGTACCCGGTAGCAAGTCGATAGAAAAATCGATTTTTCATTCTGGGGGAATACCAGGAAGTTCGTCTGGAAACTCATTAACCACTGAAATGGATTGAAGAGTCGGAGATTCTGCTTACATATCCTGAACCCTAACAATATGATATATACATCCCTTTACTATCAACTTTTTTTACACGAAGATAGGATATGAACCTACCTTTTGGCATAGCTACACTGCCTTCCACTCTCGCACTACCTCCCCAGGAAAGTGGAATGGAACTGTCTTGGTCTAACACTCTACATTGGCGTAACACGACGCTAGCCAATCCATACCCATAATTGCATCAAAATTTATCATTTCTATCTCCACTAAATCTGGTAAAGTCTGGCGACCAACGACCTCTACTGCATACCCCCAGTAAATCCTTTTAGCTATAATAGAATCACCGATGGGCATAGACACTGAAAATGGTCACTGAGCAATTCTAGAATTACACCGAACTTTCAGGCCACTAATGGGGTAACATAGGACAAGGTGGAACCTGGTTCTATCAAAATATAAACTGAGTGAGAGCTAATGTCCAGCCTACCTATCACAACATCTGGCGACGACTCTGACTCCTGTCACCTTGGTAAAGCATAAGTGTGATCCGAACCACTACCTAAACTAGATTCCCCTGAACTGCCTCAGCCTCTGCCGGCTGGAGCTGAGGGCCTGCGCCTGATGTCGCCTAAATTACACCTCGCAATTGAGATATAAAGTGGTCAATGTTAATTATAGAACCCAACTGAGAGGTTGATGTTGATCCACAGGGAATATGGAAAGAACTTAAGTTAATGTGAATAGCTATTACTATCGGCTTACTTATTTCCTATGGGGGGAGTTTTGAAAAATAAAATAATGAACAAAAGTAGAAACGAAAAGATGATTACGACAATTTTAGTTGTATTCAATTAAAATGATGGCTAGGATTGTGTTCCCCATGACTTCATAACCACAAGGTTTTATTCTAGTGATCTATCCCGGTGTTTAACATGCAATATTGGTAAGATAAATTCACCTAAATGGTTGGTCCCCTATCTAGATGATTATCACCACACAACTTGGTCTGAATACAGGTGTATGCTTAATAACCCTTAACTTTAATAGCGGATTAGCTATTCCCGGACAAGGTCAAGCTATTAGATGAGCGTTGATAGCCTCAAATCTCTGTTGTTAAACTTTTTTTCCCATTCATTATCCCCTTGGTCTAGTGAATAAGAATAAGACAATATCTAAAGTTTACAATCGTTAAGAATCAATTAAAACGAAGAGAGAAACAATACATGCATAAACTCCATTCAAGAATCACTAAGTATTTTTACCTATGTGTGTTAATTCCTCATGGTCCCCAAAACCCTAGTTATAGGTTTAGCTACTCATGTTTGTATAATCACAAGAACAAAATAAGACAAATTCATAATTGCAACTTACAAAAATTCGTAGGAGAAAACCAGGTGAATTGAATAAAATTCCAAAATCGCTGAATAAATTCCAATGTTGCTTTTGATTCTCAAACTCAAGAAAAAAAATTTAAACTTTGTTTCTTGAACCAAGAATGATCATACACAACATCAAAATCCTTGTAAGAACTGTAATACTAAACTGTCGTACAAAATAAACCTAAAATAAGGTATTTATAGTTTCAAGAAACCTTTTCCTATTTAAAATCGAAACTTAGGTCGTCAGTGGTCAGGGTCTGGGTAACGTCTCGTGATCAATGAAGCACAATCATCCTCAGCAGTAGGCCTAGTTGTGGAAACTGGTCACCAGATGACTCATTGTGTTTGGGCATGATTCATTGGCCTCTCGTGGTCTAGATCCTTTATTATCTAGTTCACCCTAGGATTCCTTCCAGTGATCTGCCAACGAGTCATTTAGTCGGCTAATGACTCATGACGTTGTTTGTTATGTACACTGGCTATTTCATTAAGAATCTTCTTCTAGTCTTCACAACTGGCTTGACGACTCATTACCAGATGTAATGAGTCATGCCTTCAATCCGTGAAGTGCACTGTTCCTTCATCCTCAAATGCTTAACCTATTCCATGGCCTTTGCAACGAGTCATGCATAGTGAAGACGACTCGCTACATGACTAGCAACCACCCTTTAAGTTGTTTTAAGCCTTACTTCACCCATTTCACTTCCGAACCTATTTTCCTACAATATTAACCATAAAATGCATCATACCTACATAAACATACCCGGAATGTGCATAGTTTCTTGGTTTTAAGTGTCAAAAGTGCCATAAAATCATGGCACATCAGTGCTTTGCTGAAGGTGCTGGGGCATGTGACCCTGCTGAAGATTTATCCTGCTGGTCTCGATCACCCTGACCTCTAGTTGGACAATCCCTCATCATGTACCCCTCTGGGTAACAAGTGGTAGAACCATACCTTCTTTCCCCAAAATAACGTCGACTGCAAATAACACAACATGGCACAGTAGGCCTGCTCTAATTTGACCCTCTCTGCTGCTGAGAACATGATGTCCGTGAGCTCTCACCGGGTCCTGACTGCCCTCGACAGTCTGATCTACCACCCTGCTGCTGCTGTGGAGGTGGGGGTCTGGGTTCCCTGCCTAATATTCGTGGCCTAGGTCTGTACTGAAATTTTGCCTGCATATCACTGGGTCTGGCCCTATGGCGCTGCTCTTGATTTATTCTCTTTATCTCCCGCTATCGCTACCTGATCCCTTCAATATTCTGAGTGAAAGCCTGAATGCGGGAAATGTTCATGTCCTCCCGCAGAGTAGCTCTAACACACATTTCCACGTACTCTGGAAACAACCCCATAATAAACCTATGTACTCTGGCTGACATAGTGTCTATGAAAGCTAGCGCATATTTGGCCAAGGAATCAAATCTCATAGCATATTCTTGAACACTCATCGAGCCTTGCTCCAGGTGCAAAAACTAATCCACCCGAGCCTATTGAATTTCCCGTGGCAAGTAGTGATCCAGAAAGGCCTCTGAAAAACTGAACCAAGTCGGAGGGGAAGCATCTCTGCCTCGGGACCTCTCCTAGCTGTCGTACCATAACACTACTATGTCCCGCAATCGGAATACCACTAACTCAACCGCCTCCCCGGGCATAGCATGCATCACCCTGAAGATCCGCTGTAACTGGTTTAGGAAGTCCTAAGGGTCCTCTTCCCGGTCCGTCCCTATAAACTGTGGGGGACTCAAGGCAAGGAACTCTCAGACCCTCGAAATCGCAGGTCCTCCCAAAAATTCAGCAACCACTGGTACCATAGGCTGGCACTGAGTAGCCATCATCTGGGCTAACATATAGATGATGCTCGTAACCTCCTGATTGGATCGGTATAGGTATAGGAACTACTGGAGGTGGTGCCAACATGTCCGCTGCTCTAACGGGCTCCTGGCATGGCAGACACTATTGAGAAGACCAAGATGAAGTCTCCCTATCACCCTCAGATCGGGTTAGCTTTGACTGGGGCACCCTGCTAGTTCCCTCTTCTGTCGCAGCATCTAACTTCTGGCAGGTTGTAGTCTATCGTGACTGTGACATTTCTCTATAGATAAGCATAATAAGGTAAGCCTAGGTACTTAACCCTATACAACATAGCTTCATAGCATGATTGAAGAAAAAAGAAGAGTAACTACACTATTATGCCCTGTAGCCTCTTGCCTATGGAATGTGGTGCACAAAAAACCCATAGACGAGACTCTACTAGACACGGCATGCAGAATACCTAGGATACGACCTGCTCTGACACCAAGTTTGTCATGCCCCACCTTGGGAGGCATAACTGGCACCTGGTGCCATACTGGGATCTGAACTGACCTAGCTAGGCTTATGCACTTCTGGGGCATGCCTGCTCTTCAAATCAAGAAAACAGCGAGCTATATCTCAGTTGTAAACACAACCTTCGGCCGACAAGGCTGTATACCCACCTATAGAAAGAAAACAACTAACCAACAACAAGCAGTAAATAGGGATCCTAAGCGGGCTGACAAGACCACCTAAAGGAAACAGGCAATCAAAACTATACTATAGCCGAAAAGGCCGCTAACTAATAGCTAAACTAGGCCCCACATGGCTGTCACGCAAGAGAAAATTTACATAGGCCCCACATGGCCAACAACAAAACTAACAACTGAGAGTCTGTAGCATGCAAGCCTCTAAGAGTGGAATAATGGTCGGGATAGGGCCCCGACCTACCCATAAACTGTACAACAAAAGAACAAACCTTCTATCTAACAACTCTAGGACAAAAGGAGCTGATTAGACTGTCGACTCGGCTGATGACTAGGGAGGTCTTGAACTGCTTCTAACGGTACCTTCAGGCAAGTAATACAGCGCCCTAAAGATGGGCGTTAGTACATATGTACCGAATATGTAAGTCAGTAAATGAAAATGACTGAATAATACTGATAAGGAAACTGAAAACAATTAAATTGGAGGGATAGAGATATAACCTGAATAACCCTACAGTCTACTGTATAACTAATAATAAATAAAGCAAACAAGAACCTTAGTTGGCCCCTATAAAACGACATGGTTTAGGTCCTTAGAACATAGGTATTACGAAAAAATCCCTTAATAAAATTTTCCTGAAAAACAAATCTAGCCCCGACCACGAGTCGTACCATCAAGTCACGACTCGTGGTTACCTCTCATGGTCACCTCACCAGTTTTTCCCAACTTTCTGAATTTGGCCACAACTAGTGTACCACGACTTGTAACACCATCCTATGGGTCGTACTGTCAACCGCGGTACCATCCACTCAAACCAATTCAACTTAACCACAACTCCTTACCACGACTCGTGGCTACATATTATGAGTCGTACCACGACCCGTGACGACTCACCCTGGCACCCCTGGAAATTTCACAACAACTCGTACCTTCCTATCACAACTCGTAGGACCATTCATTAATGACCATACAGTCCCGAATTCATCACGACTCAAGTCACGAGTCATAGGTCCTCACCACAATTCATACCTCGAGTCTTACTGGTGCAAAAATTCCAGGTTTTCTACAGTTTTCAACTTCAACTCCTGGGTCTATTCTTAGGCCCCTTCTGGGGTATTACATGCCCCGCGCCTCTTAAAATGCCACAGGGTATGGAGCCCCATGCCTCTCAAAGCGCCACAGGGCCTGGCGCCCCGCACCTCTCAAAGCGCCAGCAGGCCTGGCACCCCGCGTTCGTGTTGGCCGGCGCATCGTGCTGGCCCTGTGCGCACTGGCCCTGTCCGGCCTGTCTTCTGAGGCTTTTCCGACAAGCATCAAGCTCTCTTTATTCATCACAAGTCCGCATATACGCCTATTACCTAATGTCATTTTGGGGGGTGTAACAACCTCCCTCCCTTAGGAACATCATCCTTGAATGTCATCTTTAGGCTACCAGTTGTTTACTCTTTTAGCTAATACTTAGAAAAATTTTAGCGGGGTCTCCTCTATAATATAGACTATCTAAAGAACCTAAAATGCAAAAAAGTCCAATAAAAGTATCTCATATGGCACTATAACAACTATTCCGCAATAGAATGGTAGTCAACTGAACTGTATAGATAGCATAAATAGTAAAGTAATAACTAAACAACAACTTTACCTTAATTGCATAGTCTGGATCAATCCAGGAATAGATGAGGATATCTAGATCTCATGTTGTCCTTAACTTTCCAGTTCATCTCTTCTTTATTCTTATTCTTCCATAGTACTTTAACTGAGGCTACATCTTTAAGTTCTTAATCTTTGAGCTTGCTAATCTAGTATGGCAACTGGAACCTCTTTACAGGTTAGTTCCTTAATAACTTGAACGTCCTCAATGGGACACAACTTGGGATGGGTCTCTTATATATGTTCCACAACATTGACATGCAAAAGACTGAATGGACAAATTTCAGTTCTGAAGGAAACTCCTGCCCCTATGCCGCTTTGCTTGCTCTCGAGAAGATACAATATGGCCAATGAACCTAAGGCTAAGCTTGCCTCTTTCTATAATTCTGATAGTTCCCTTCATCGGCGAAGCTTTTAGGAATACTTAGCTGATTCTTTAATCCTTAACTATCTATGTTGTATGTTAGGGTAAGACTTCCGATGATCCCGGGCTATCGATACCCATTTCTTGATAAGTTTAACTTTTTCCGTCCGCCTGTCATAGTGTGCCCCGGTTCACTACCTTTGACTTATCTTCTTCAGGTCCTCATATAGAGGGCCAACATCTCCACCCACAACAGATCTCTGGCATTTGAACCGAGTGCTCTGCTTAGCTATTTGTTTAGAGACGGGAAGTCATTAACTTAACATACATCCCAACTTATTGAAAGCCCTTGTAAAACTTAGTTATACGTTGTGCCTTCATAACCTTTAGCTGAAATATAACTCACCTAGAAGAACATGAATTGACCTTGTTGGCCTTTCTATTCTAACTCAAGTGAGGTCAATTTACACCTAATACGAGGTAACCTTCTAACTATGATTATATTGATTATTCTCCATTCCTTTTGCATGAACGATTATCTCCTGGATTGGCCTGCTCGGTTTCTGCTGTCCAGTCTTCCCTGGTTGGTCATTGAAGTTCTACGCTATGACTTAATAATGTCTTCCTTCTCCCATGCCATCAGTAGGTCTGTCTTATAGCCTAATGCATTTTCCTTAAACTCTAGGTGAAGGGAGTAACAGACATGATATGCCTTAGCTAGAATCTGCTGATGAAGTTCGGCCACCTTTAGGACACATAGGCAGCCTCTGGGTCTTATGACTTAGCCCCTTATTATCTTAAAGGCCAATAACTTCCTACTGGGCTTTGTCTCTGGATTGCACTAAATTACAGTCTCCATGTCGTCGCTCTTCTACCTCCACACTGGTGATAATATTGCAATATTCTGGGTTACCACCTTATTATCTCTTAACTATCAGCCCGATGCTCATTTCTCAATTCAGGAGTGGTCCTATGCTCTATCAATTTACTCTTAGCTTGGGGTGATTTTATTTCCCTCCAGAGTTAGATACTCGTTCCTTTCCCTTTACTTCTATGCACTGAGTTCTGAAGTTCATGCCCTCTGCCTCTTTTATTGCAAAGACACTACTGACCAAGTCTGATGACCTGTATCATTCTGACCCGTACTCTACCCAAGTTTTTTCATATGATCTTTTTTGTCCCTCGACATAACCAACTAGGGCCATAGCCATTATTCTGCAAGTGCATCCTACTGTTATTAACACACGGCAGCAGAATCGACCTTATTATGACCTAAGCTTTACTGTCGCTAGGGGTTTATCACTTGTAGACTCTCAGACGTACTTTGAGTGTTATTGGTAGTGTTACCTGCTCTCCTGATTTACTACCGTGAAGGTCTAGACAATTTAATTAAACGCTAGGGGTCTCCACCACTTCCTAACACTTTCCAAAGTCAACAAATCCAACCCTCTTCTGCCATTTACTCTCGGTAACACTGCCACAATTCTTACACTCTTTGCTATACTGAAAGAAAATGGGAGGCGGGAATAGCTGTCTCTTACTACAATGGGACTGAGGTATGGAACTATACGAAATTTGAAGGGTTAGAGGTAAGAATCCCACAATTCCCTCTCTTTTTCATACCTTTCAGGTAATCTAATGTTAACTGCCGCCCTTGTTGGATCTTGTATATCTAATAGATAAGTCGACTCATATATATGCTATACTCCTGACCTCCTACTCTGAGGTTGTAAAACGAACTGGGGACGATGCTGGCATATCTACTACCTTATGAGATTCTTGGTGCCTCGGGAAGATACTGAGAAAATTAAAAGACATTCTCCTTCATCCTCAAACTGGTTGTCCCCCCAACTATGGCGTCACACTAGTACCCTTTCTTGCTACTGCGGCTAACTGGCGGCTAGATGGAGCCTGTCTTATATCAAACCTTATCCTAGACAGACATAGCGATGAAATCTTAAGGACTCAAGCCTGTACAACTCGGCTCTATAGCACGATCTGAGAAGAAGAAAGGGTAACCATACTATTATGCCTCGTAGCCTCCTGCTTATAGAATGTACTGCACAAAACATTTGTAACTAGGATTCTGCTAGACACGGCTTGTAGATTCCCCAGGATATGAACTGCTCTGATACCAAGATTGCCACGCCCCACCTTGAGAGGCATGACTGGCACCTAGTTCCACACTGGAAGCTGACTAACCTAGCTGGGCTTATGCACCTCTGCTACAAACCTGCAACTCGACTCAAGAAAACAATGGGCTATATCTTGGAAACACAACCTCCGGCGGAAAAGGCCTTATAACCACCTATAAAAGAAAAAAGCTAACCAGCAACAGACCATGATAGGGAATCCAATGCAGGCCGACAAGGCTGCCATGATATCTACCTATAACTGGAATGAAAAGCATGTGCTATATCAGGCCCCACACGGCCAACACACAAAAAGGGACATATATGGGCCCCACATAGACAACGACACCCCCACTAATTGACAACTGCAGTATGCAAGCCTCTAAGAATGTAGATAGTGGTCGGGACAGGGCCCCAACCTACCTAAAATGCTATAAAACTGAATATACTGAAATCTTTACAACCTGGCAACTCCAAATAAAAGGAGTTGGCTCAATTGTGGATTCTGAACAGTTGCTACTGAAGACCATGAACTCTGTCTGCCTAAACCTTTAGGCATGTAATGCAGTGCCCCATGATTGGGCCTCAGTACAATATGTATCAAATATGTAAGGTAGTCATATAAGCTGAACGAAAACTATTAAAAACTAAAAGTAAATAGAAAAGAGGGGAAGAAGACTTAACCTCTAATCTAGATTATTCGTAATCTGCATCTAACAAAACACTACACGTACACGAGCTACAATTGCACAATCATATATTCTTAAGTTATAGCTAGCAGGAAAAAATGCAAATAAGAACCTAACCGGTCCCCCATAAGCTTGGAAGGTACAAACAACAAAGAAGAACCTACCTAGGCCCCCATAAGCCTCGGCAAGTGTAAAAAAGGTCCACTCCTACTACCTGAGCACTAAGGATGGTGTGTATTATAACTCGAGGTGGCCATCGTGGCCTCAATCTAGTGATACTAACTACGACCCTCGCGGCCTCAATCTGATTGAACTTGATACGACCCTCGCGGCCTTAATAAATAGAACTCTATATGGCCCTCACGGCCTCAATAAATGGAACTTATTAATGGAAATCTGTAAGCCCTCGTGGCCTCAATAAATGGAACTTTGTATGGCCCTCGCATCCTTAATAAATGGAACTCAAAATGGCCCTCGCGGCCTCAATCTAGTATAACTCAATATGTCCCTCCCGGTCTCAGTACGGCCCTCACGGCCTCAGATGGTCCCTGTGTTCATCATATTATTCTTGCGAGTGTAGCCCCATAGGTATAAAACCCCTCACAACCCAAACATTGTATGCAGCGACCAAGCTAACTAGGGTTAACTCTAACGAGGGTTACTATGTCCTCATTGTCGACTCGATTCTACTTGTAGCAGCTGACTATAATAGGCCTACACTAGAATACTTGTCTTCTACGTAGAACAACTCAGGGGGCTGCTACTAATCAGATATGCGCTCGAGCAGTCTTCCCTAACCTTCCATAGACAGCATATTATAACTCTTATCCTTGGGTAATACTGTATAGTATGGTTCTAGTCCCTGAAACACTAACTAAGTCTGTTCAGATTTCATATGCCTTCTCTGGGCTATCCCTAACCTCATAGGTGTATTTATCTAGACTTAGCCGTTCCCGGAAACCTGTACCTGAATACATGATAAGAGTAGGCTGGGGCGTTGGCCCCGTATCTATCTACTAACAAACTTCCCCCCCCCCCCCGCCAGGATATCTACTACTCTATTAGGCTGGTAAGAATGAGATGGTTCCCTGACTAGCTTGTGCGATAAGCACCCCGTCGACTGAAACTAACTGTCACATGCGATAGCCACTATGTGGCGGACTGACCCTCAACTCTCTAGGCAACTCTAGTGCCACTGACTCTGGGGTAAGGGCATACTAACATAATTCTATCCCTGTAGGCGTCAAGGTACGAAAATGGTCTCTGGATGAGCTCTACTGACAATACAGGCAACGAACTTATAGTTAAATCGTCCAGTTGTGCCTATGTTGTTCAACTTATTAACTCAGACCCAACTGTTACCCACAAATATCTAAATCCTAAGCATGGAAGCAAAACATCATTTCTACTAACTCAGTGAATAGAAGGGTAGAGGAATTTCTATGACGCTTCTAGCGTGAGTTAGCCTTAACCTCTCCTTTCCCGACAAGGGATACTGCAATATACTCTTAATATGCTTTTTAACAGCTGACCACAACATATGTAATCATAATCTACTGATAGAAGCTAACCATGACATACATGGATCATATATATTCACAACAGCTAATCAAAACAAGTAGGATCGTTGTCTATGCTCAAAAACATAAGTCGTATCACTATACGACGAGAATAACTTGTCAAAAGAATAAGCCTTAACATACCTCAATTGTCGTTTCCCGACTATCTAACAGGTTCCAACTTGTATTCAACGGCTCTTCCTAGCTATAACCGCAATACTGGGAGAAAGAGACTAATTTCAATATCAAATTTGGCTTAAAATGATAACTTTAATCCTAATAGCAGCTATAATTCAATTACGTAAAACACGGCCAAAAACCTATAGTTGCTTGAGGTTTCATAAGGGAGAAGTGCTTACTTGATGCCTATGATCGTTTAGGAATCAATTTGAAGCAATTTTGACCACTTTTGCTCGGTGGAGTTACGTTTTTCCGGGTGTATTTTAAGAAAATAATTCCATAGTAATGCTTCTTGCAGGGTTAGAATTCAATATCTAAAGTTAATTTGAGATTGGATGGTGTTTGGTAGCATAATCGGGTGAAAATATGTTTAAAATGTCGTGGGTTCTTTGTTCTTGCCGTGGGTTAATTTAAGAAATGACTTGAAAATTACAAAGGGACATATATATAGGGCCATGGCCGGTGGCATAGGGGCGCCGCCGCACCTCCTTGTGCCTCTCAAAGCGCCACAAGGCATGGCGCCCCTCGTTGGCCAATGTACTGCTGGCTGGCACGTCACGCTAGCCCTGTGCACACTGGCCATGTTCGACCCCACTTCCGAGGATTTTTATACATGCGTCAAGCTCTCTATATTTTCCACATATCCATGCGTACGCCTACTACCCGATGTCATTTTGCGGGGTGTAACACCCCAATGGGAGATCGACTTTGGTATTGACCTCTTTCCCAACAAGCAGCCTATATCTACTCCTCCTTACGGAATGGCTCCGGCTGAGTTAAAGGAGTTGACGAAGCAGTTGAAGAATCTCTTAGACAAGGGTTTCATCAGACGTAGCAGATCCCCGTGGGGTGCGCCAATACTCTTTGTCTGAAAGATTGATGGCTCCCTACGGATGTGCATTGACTATCGACATTTGAACAAGGTCACAGTCAAGAATAGGTATCCCCTCCCTAGAATTGATGAATTGTTTGACCATCTTCAGTGTGCCAAGTATTTTTCAAAGATAGACCTCAGATCCGAATATCATCAGTTCATTGTTAAAGAGAGTGACATCTCGAAGACAGCCTTTAGGACTCAGTATGGTCACTATGAGTTTGTAGTTATGTCTTTTGGACTAATGAATGCTCCTGCATATTTTATGGATTTGATGGACAGGGTGTTCAAACCTTATTTGGACATGTTCGTGATTGTGCTCATATATGACATTCTCATATACTCTCGGAGCGAGGAGGAGCATGCCGCTCATTTGAGGGTAGTGCTACAGACTCTTAAGGATCGCCAATTGTATGCTAAATTTAGCAAGTGTGAGTTTTGGTTAAACTTAGTAGCATTTTTGGGTCATGTGGTGTCAAGTGAGGGTGTACAAGTGGACTCTCAAAAGATAGAAACTGTGAAGAATTGGCCTAGACCAATTATTCCTTCGGATATCAGGAGTTTCTTGGGTTTAGCTGGTTACTACCAAAGATTGGTTGAAGGTTTTCATCCATTGCAGCACCGTTGACTAAGTTGACCCAGAAGATTGAAGTTTCAATGGTCGGAAGCCTGTGAGAAGAGCTTCCAAGAGTTGAACACTCGACTCACCTCATCACCAGTGTTGACTCTACCTGAGGGTATCGAGAGGTTTATGGTTTATTGTGACACCTCAAGGATCGTCCTTTATTGTGTACTAATTAAGAATGGTAAGGTTATAGCCTATGCTTCCAGGCAGGTGAAAGTCCATGAGAAGAACTATCCGACTCATGACCTCGAGTTGGCAGCGGTAGTATTTGCCTTGAAGATTTTGAAACACTATATGTATGGGGTCCATCAGATGTATTTACGGACCATAAATGCCTACAGTACATATTTACCCAGAAGGATCTAAATCTACATCAAAGGAGGTGGTTGGAGCTTTTTAAGGATTACGATATGAGTGTCCTTTATCATCCGGGCAAGGCCAATTTGATGGCAGACGCTCTTAGTAGGATTTTTTTGGAGAGTGTGTCCCATCTAGATAAGGAAAGGAAAGAGTTAACGAAGGATGTGCATTAGCTAGAAAGACTAGGAGTTCGTCTTGTTGACTTGACAAATGGTGGTGCCATTGTTTAGAATGGATCAGAATCTTCCTTGGTGACTGAAGTCAAGGCTAGGCAAGATGAGGATCCTATTTTGGTAAAATTGAAGGAAGCTGTTCAGAATCAAAAGGTGGAGGTTTTCTCCTAAGAGGGATATGGCGTACTACAATATAAGGGTCGTTTGTGTGTTCCGGGCATTGATGAATTAAGAGAACAGATGTTGCATGAGGCTCATGGTTCGCGATACTCTCTACATCCAGGTGCCACCAAGATGTATCATGACCTACTGGAAGTCCATTGGTGGAATGGCATGAAGAAGGACACAGCAGAGTTTGTGGCTAAGTGTCCAAACTGTCAATCAGTGAAGGTTGAGCATCAATGAATTGGAGGTGTGTTCCAAGACATTAGCATCCCTACTTGAACATAGGAGGAAATCAATATGGACTTCATTACAGGATTTCCTCATACTCATCGACAGTATGATTCTATTTGGATTATTGTAGATAGGTTAACTAAAGCAACTTATTTTCACCGGTCAAGACTACCAACTCAGCGGAGGACTATGCTAAATTGTATATTTGGGAGCTTGTTAGAATGCATGAAGTTTCCTTGTCCATCATATCAGATAAAGGTACTCAGTTTACCTTCCAATTTTGGAGATTGTTTCAGAAGGGACTTGTTACTCAGGTCAAGCCTAGTACAGCCTTTCACTCGCAAACAGATGGTCAGGCTGAATGAACCATTCAGACTCTCGAGGATACGTTGAAAGCGTGTGTGATTGACTTTAAAGGTAGTTGGGATGATCATTTACCTCTAATGAGTTTGCATATAACTATAGTTACCATTCCAGCATTCAGATGGCTACGTTTGAGGCTCTATATGGGCGAAAATTTAGATCGCCTATTGGTTGGTTCAAAGTAGGTGAAGCTAAATTGATAGGAACAGATTCAGTTCATGAGGCTATAGAGAAAGTTTAGCTTATAAGGGAAAGGTTCAGAACAACTCAGAGTCGCCAAAATTCCTATGTAGATGTAAGGAGAGAACTTGAGTTTGAAGTTGATGATTGCGTGTTTTTGAAGGTGTCTCCCATGAAGGGAGTGATGAGGTTCGGAAAGAAGGTGAAACTTAGTCCCCATTATTTTGGCCCGTACCGAATTCTGAGACGTGTTGGCAAGGTGGCTTATGAGTTGGAATTGGCTTTAGTACATCTAGTTTTCCATGCGTCACTTCTAAAGAAGTGCATGGTGATCCAGCCCTGGTTGTTCTGGTGGAGAACATAGGTGTAAAGGATAGCCTTAGCGATGAAGAGGTTCTAGGTGATATAATTGATCGTCAAGTTGAGAAGTTAAGAAACAAAGATGTGGCTTCAGTAAAGGTTTTGTGGAGGATCAGCATGTTGAGGGATTTATGTGGGAAGCCGAAGCAGATATGATGGCTAAATACCTAAATCTATTCCCTTTCGATTCAATTCCATCTTGAGGTACTAGTTCCCTCCCCAGTACAATATTCAGTTTCATATTCAGTCCATGTGTTCTGGTTTCTTTCATATCAGAACAAGTATGTGTGATTCATGAATTTAGTTCAGTCATGTAATTCAGTCCGGAGTCAGTCACTCCGTCAGTTTTCAGCTTTAGATGTTCAATATTTGGGATGACAGTCTATTTTTCCCGAGCATTCAGTATGTTCTTTCACATTCAAGGACTAATTTTACCAAGGGAAGATATTGTAATACTTCAAAAGTCCCTAAGATCAGACCTGAGGATTCAAGCAGAGAAATTAGGAAAATTCTGCACTTGGTCACAGGATGAGTCATCCAGTGAACAGTGAGGAGACTTCACGAGTCGTGAAGTGACTCATGAAGTGAAGGGGGAGTTGGCAACTATTGGTGGTCTAGGGGTGACCATGAAGGAAGTAACGAGTCGTGGTGTGGCCAACAACTCGTTACATTAGCCTTGGTCAAGAGGGTCAAGGATTCAGGGTTCACTTTTCTAGAGATGGCACGAGAGGCAGCCACGAGTCATGAAGTGACTGCAATACTCATGGAGATGGTCATGGTCAGGAGCAGGATTTGACATGTGAAATTTGGGGCAGTGTACTTCACGACTAGGTCACCACGAGTTGTTAGTTACACCATGAGTCGTGGTGTCCCTAGTGGTGACTGGCATTGTGTATTTTCCCTGCATTTTATTAAGGATGTTTTCATAATTTCTAAGCTTCTAAGTCCTAAACTACGTTATTTTAAGCTCAGTTAGAAGCATTTTAAGGATGCTTAACCTATTCTAAACTTCCGCATTTCTTGCATGCAAGATCAATGAATCCATTGAAGATCAAACTAGAGAATTCTTTAGGTTCTTCCTCAATTCACTTGGATTCTCAAGAGAGATTGTGAAATCAAAGTACCCAGGTATGTAGGGTTATGAATGGGAGTATTCCTTCACTCCCATACCCAAATCCTCTATCATTCGCCACCTTGGGAGGCATGACTGGCACCTAACACCGCACTGGGATTTGGACTAACCTGACTAGGCTTGTTCACTCCTGGTGTATGCCTGCCACTCAATTCAAGAAAATGAAGAGCTATATCTCAACTATAAATACAGTCTCTGACCGAAAAGGCCACCTATAAAAGAAAATAGCTAAGCAACCACAACATAATCACAGGAATCCTATGCGGGCCGACAATACCACCATGTTGTCTAGTTATAACTAAATAAAAATAGGCAACTATAACTATGCTATAGACGACAAGGTTACTAGGCCCCATACGGCGATCACACGAAATAAAACATACATAGGCCCCGCACGGCCAACAACAATAGATAACAACTGGAAATCTATAGCCTGCAAGTCTGTAAGAGTGGAATAATGGTCGAGATAGAGCCCCCCCTACCCATGAATTGTACAATAAAAGAACAAACCTTTTCTAACTTTCAACTCCAGAAGAAAGGAGCTTAATGCACTGCTGACTCCAGCTGATGACTAAGAAGGTCTCGAATCGCATCTATCCGCACCTACAGGCAAGTAATGCAGCGCCCCAAGGATGGGCGTCAGTATAATATGTACCAAATATGTAAGGAAGCAAAGTGTGTCTGATGTCTGCATATGGTGGAGTGATGTTCAGCTGTCGAAGCACGTGGGCATCTGTGTCCCGCGCCCCTAGGATAGCATTGAGGTGGTGGGGCTCAAAGGTGACTATTTGCCCTCTTATTTTGATGGTGTGACTTCTGAGAGTCGGGTTCCAATTGGCATTGAATTCCCGAATCAAGTGCAAGTTGGCTCTTCAAAAATGAAGTTGAGCCCAGCTACCTCAATCCTGTGGACGATCCTAGGGAACTCTTATGCCAACGGTTCCCGTGCTATGTGTTCCTCGGGGAAGTACTTGCTCTCCTTGTGCTTTGCATACCACTTCTTCCCCTCTTCTATCACCCACCTGGTTCCGTATAGGCGGCGTTGGCCGCGTGGAACCATTGGTGCTGCTGGGACCGCTGTGCCTAATCTGATTCGTTTTCTATCGGCGCCAGATGTTGATGCGCCTTTTCCCTTGTCTTGCCTGCTTGCCATTATTCCTGTCAACCCAAACAGACAAGTTCAGTGTTAAGCCAATGAATATTAGCTTCGACTAAGGTTGGGTTAAGCTAGGCTACCCCACACTTAGTCCTTAGCTAAAATTACAACATTACGACAAGATCATACTTATTTACACAAACAAACAACCAAATATAACAAACATGCTTAGTGCATTCGAAGAATTCGACGGTATATATTCTATGTACTACTCAGACTTCATACAGCTAACCACAATCATTACCATCGACAACATTTTATCTCATAGCACTTAGCAAGGAGAAACAAAACAAAAGAAAGAAAAAGAAAAAAAAATTTAACTACGTGATCCTATACAATTCAACCAATTCTTGTAATTTCTGATATTACCCTAACCGGAGAATCCGTCGGTTTTTTAGCACAGTAACAGTTAGCACAATCAACTCATCTCACTCAACATGTGCAACCCAACATGAATTTCACTAGTTCAACTAAATTTTTCCATTTCAAACTCAAAGGCAAGCCCTAGCTATGATTTTATCACAAATTCGATTAAACTATGTCATTATCGAGTTCAAGCAATCACAATGATACTCCGAACATCAATCAACAATAATTCAATAGAATTTAAGCTCAATTTCTACTTAGGGCAAGTTTAGCTCATATCACAAGTTCAATATCGAAAAAAGTCGACAAGAATTGAAATAGAGTTGAAGAACATACCTTAAATTCGAAGAATTGATGAAAACTCGATGAAATTCTTGTCCTAAGTCCGTTTCACGTCGAGGGGGGATGGGTTTTTGGGAGGTTTGTCACGGAGTGTGTGAGAATTGAGGGAAAAAGAGGGGGAATCGGGGTTAAAAAGGGGGAAAATCGCGCGGGTCACTCGGCGACCCGGTGTGACCCGTCGCGATATAAACATCAACGTGTCACGGATGGTAACGCGGAGCATGCTCTCCGTGACACGGAGCTATCGCGAGGGCATTCTGGAATTTTTTTAAAATTCCAAATTTATACCTCAACGTGTCACGGAGGGTAACGCGGAGGTCCTCCTCTGTTACACGGAGCTATTGCCCTAGCTCACTGTTTTGCCACTTTTTATTGATTTTTATACCTCGAATTTCCCTTTGCGATCTCTTGCAAATTTATTCTCCGTTCAACCTGAAATTCATCTTGCGACAAGAATTTGGTTAGAATTATAGGTTTCACTCAAAATAAAACTAAAAATAAAAATATAAAACTAAAAATTTTGTTGTTAATCAAGAAAAAAAAGAAAATAAAATAAAAAAATCTATTCACAATTTACAAAGAAAAATTTCACGGATTGCCTCCCGTGCAGCGCCTGGTTTACCGTCGCGGCTCGACGTCATTCAGCTCAATTGTCTTCTAGGGTGACGGACGTTTTTTCTCGACCACCGTCCTCACCCTAGTAGTGCTTACATTGCTCCGGTGGTTTTCCCATTAACTCTCGTGATTCAACTATCTGCATCATCAACTCGATCAATCACATTGATCACCGAGAGTTCCTCGTACACAGTCGAGAGCTTGGTGGCCTTGTATACATCGAACACTTCCACCTTGTCGTGTGCTTGCATGGTTAGCTGCCCTGCAGCTACGTCAATCAGTGCTTTCCCAGTCGCCATGAAAGGATGTCCAAAAATAAATGGGACTTCCGCGTCTGGCTCAAAATCTAGCACGACGAAATCTACCGGGAAGATCAAGGAGCCAACTTGTACCAGAACGTCCTCCACAATGCCATCAGGTCTGGCTAAGGACTGATCCACTAATTGCAAGATCACTTTTGTGGGTCTAGGACTCCCTAGACCCAGCTTTTTGAATATCGATGACGGCATCAAATTAATGCTCGCTCCCAAATCACATAATCCACGAGATCGGATACTCTGCCCAATAGTAATTTGTATCGTAAAGCTCCCAGTATCTTTGAGCTTTGTGGGCAGTCGGTTTTGTATCCGGGAAGTGCACTCCTCCGTGGGAGCCACCGTAGCATACTCAGTCAACCGACTTTTGTTTGCCACGATTTCCTTTATGTACTTTGCATATTTCAGCACTCCCTACAAAAGATCAACAAGAGGTAAGTTAATATGTACCTGTTTCAGCACCTCCATGAATTTCTTGAAACACGTCTCCTCCTTGTGTTTCTTTAATCTTTGAGGGAACGGGGGTGGTGGTCTATCTGATTCAGCTTCCTTTTTCTTCCCCCTCTCATCACTTTGCTCCCTCTCAACTTCTGATGCTCCTGATTGTTGAGGTGGTCTTTCTGGTTCCACCTCTTTAAGCTGCAAACCACTCCTTGTGGTCACCGCACTCACCTGCTTGGGGTTGGGATCCGTGTCGCTCGGAAGTCCTCCTCTAGGTCTGGTGTTTTGGGCTCCAGCAAATTGCCCAAATTGATATTCAAGTGCCTTAGTAGCTAACTGGTTGTTTTTCACCTCGGCTGCCAATTTCACATAGTCAGCCTGCAATTGAGCTTGGTTAGCTATCATCGTCTTGAACATCTCCTCAATGCTGGGTGATGGTGGTAGAGGAGGTGCATTGTTGTTTCTATATTGTGCCTAATAGCTCTGCTGCCCTCCTTGATTCCTCTGCGCCCCCTGACTTGAACTTTGCCCCTGATGGTTGTTGCTACCCCAAGAGAAATTCGGGTGATTCCTCCGGTTGGAATTGTAGCTGTTGCCATACTGTTGGTGGTTGTTCCTCTGTACATTTTCCCACAAAGTTCACCGAGTCAGGATTTGCTCCACAACACTCAGCTGAGTGCTCACTGCTCCCGCACACTTCACACCAAATCTGTTGTACTACATTCACTCGGGCTTGAGTCTGGTTCATTGTCATGTTACTGAAGTGGGTGTTGAGTTGATTCTGTAAAGCAGTTATCTGTGCAGCAATAGCTGTAAAACCATCCACTTCTAGACCTCCTGCTGCTTTCCTTATCCCTCCTCTTGATGAATCAGCATTCCACTCCGGATTGCCCTGCGAAATACGGTTCAACAAGGTATACAGCTCCTCATAAGTTTTCTCCAGCGCTTGTCCCCCAGCTGCTGAGTCTAGCAATATTTTTGTATGGGGTTCCAAACCCTCTATAAAAGTGTGCACCAGCATATCATTGGATTGATGATGATGAGGACAATCCCGCAACATGGACTTGAATCTCTCCCAAGCCTGATATAGATTCTCTCCCTCTCTATGTTTGAAACTTAGAATTTGACTTCTAAGTCTTGTTGTTTTACCGGATGGAAAAAATCATATCAAGAATTTCCTTGCAAGATCATCCCAAGTAGTAATAGAATTTGGTGGCTCAGCTTTCAACCACCTCTTGGCTTCTCCTAATAGTGAAAATGGGAACAATGTAAGCCTGACATAATCTGATGACACTCCAGCGGGGATGTAAGTGTCACTTATCTCCAGAAAATTTTGGAGATGCTGCTGTGGATACTCATGAGGGAGACCTGTGAACTGCCCGCTGGTGTGCAGCAATTGCACCATGTTTTGCTTGAGCTCGAACCTCCCTCCTGGCTCAGGTTTGTGAATGCTAGATGTGACATTGTTAGCATGTGGGATTGCCACCTCGCGAACCGGCGGAGCTGCTATTTCCTCGGGCACTAACATTGCCCGTACTACTGGTGGATTCTGTTGTTGCTCCATGATTGTTTGTTTGAGCAACTGCAGCTTTTTCTCTAGAGCTTCTCTCCGCTGACGATGAAATAATCTTACAGGCTCTAAATACGAGTCCACTAGCTCCTTGTCTCTTGCCAGTGTTCAACAGAGATTAAATCTGCAAAATACAGGCTAAGACCAAGTTGTCAACACTAAGAATAAAAATATAGTAAATTAACACTTAAGAAAAATTCACCAATTGCCAATCCCCGGCAACAGCGCCGAAAACTTGTTCGGCTGTTGTTATATGGGTATATAACTACACGCAAGTGCACGTGGTCGAACAAGTAGTAAAGTGGCTCAAGTAAGCCAAGTATCGATCCCATAGGGACTGGGATGAGGTAACAAATTACTTAAGTGCTACTATATTGATTCTAAAAATGAAGACAACAGTGCAACGAAGAGTTTGATATATTTTGATTTCTAATTTTATCCTAAGTCTGCAAAGATTATATAATTTGAGTCTGAACTATGAATGTGAGCATGCTGAGGTTAAACGAACATGTAAGGAAATAAATTATTGATATAATTTGGTTAACTTTTCCTCCGGTTGCTAGTCAAGAACTATTGTCAATGGATTAAAACTCTCGTATTTAACCCAACTAAAGAATCGTGAACCGTCCACCTACATTTCTATGATTAAACGAAATTCATGTTCTAGCCATACAAAACCGGTTCCTTAATTGACTAATACGACCTTCAGGTATTTTCTATCCTGAAGGTAAATCAATTCTCAATTTTCCCAAACCAAGAAAAGATCACATCCTATTGATTCACAACATTCCAATTTCTTGCTCTCTTGAGTGAAACCGGACTTTTTAGATGTACATTAATATAGGCCACACATTAATGCAGTAAGAGCAAGAATCAATAGAACAACCATGGAAGAAAAGATTAAAAACCAAATTGATCAACAATCACATCTCAATACAATTGTTCTTAACCTCAGCAAGAATAGGAATTAGCCACTCATTTGTGGATTAAACATCGTTAAATGAGTGTTAAACATACAAGCAATTGAATTAAAGAAGAAGGAGATAGAGAAAAACCCTGATAATTTCGTCCCCTCAACTGCCTGTATCCCACGTTCTTGCTCCACCAAGTCAGAATAATTAAAAATGAACCTAAGTGTTCTATTTATACTACTGGGAATTTTTCCCGGAATAACAAGCAACGTGTCACGGAGTGCATCGCGGAGCACTACCTCCGTGACACGCCACTAACGCGGACCCTTACTGGAAACTGGGTGTCCAGGTAATAAGGCCCAACGTGGCACGGCGTGCAACGCGAAGCTAGGCCACCGTGCCACGGACCCAACGCGCACCCTCACTGGAATTTGGCCAAAAATTCCCTATCCAGGCAAAAGGCCTCCGCGATGGCAGCGTGACACGGCTCCATCGCGGAGCCTCTTTATTTTGTGCCTTCCAATGCCTTGTCCTTTGCTAACATCCGAGTCCAACCCCGATCTCTCCCAACACGCATTTTAGCTTCCCAAAATTATATTTTACCTTCAAAACAATGTTAATCATGTTGGTTAGTATAAATTCACATTTTATTAACAATCACATGAGAATGTATAAACATTGCTAGATAAACAAGGCTAAAATGACATATTTGAGTATCACTTGGGCATATAAATTTGCCCAAGATCAGCGCCCAGGGGAGGGTGATAGTACAATATGTACCAAATATGTTAGGCAATAAATATGCTGATAAAGACTAGAAGTGAATAGCAAGAAGGGCAGAAAGACTAACCTATACGTCTGCTGATTTTTAATCTACATCTAACCAACATTACATGTACATAAGCTAAGACTGTATAATTACACATTTATAAAATATAACTAGCAGACAAGTACAAACAAGAACCTCCCCTGGCCCCCATAAGCCGGAAGGTACAATGAACACAGAATAACTCATTCGGGCCCCCATAAGCCCTGGTGAGCACATCTCAGTCTATACACCCCTATCCAGATTTCTATGACTCCACTGGTAATGTAGCCAACCTACCAGTCCTCTAGGTCTACAATTGAGCCACCTCAGCCCTAAACTATAGCTGTGTTTGAGTCTGGTGGACTCCTGCTATCTGTAGCCCAGGTACCGAACTAGACGGGGTGTGCCGATACGGCATAAGAGTAGTCCATCCAAGGAATGGACTGTATGAGGACATCGGACCTCATCTTAGTCCCTTACGGACTGCACGTCATCTATCCCCTCGCGAGCGTCGACACCGCTAGTAACCCTGGGTGGTCATGGATGGCTCCTAAGTAAGGAAAACCCCAACCAAGGTGTTGTACAAACATCTTAATCTAGCCACTTAAAATGCTTAAGTAGCCTTTTAGGCCTAACACCACTGCTGCTTGCCCCCCTAGGATAATCTGTAAAGCTGCTACCAGGCATGTCGTGCACCTATATCTGATAAGAGGATCCTGATAGTGATCATGATCTCTAATAGTTTGGACTGAATAGGGAGAGATCTGAAGTGGTCCAACCCAACTCTCTATATTTCCTGCTCGAACATCTATAGCTCATAATAACTGTTGGGTCACGAATGACTAACTACTCAGTCCCTCTGCTTAGGACAACTGTAGGGCTAGTACTGGCCTAACATGCTTTTGAGCGATCAGCCCCTAATCCTTCATAGGAGGTTTACTGACATCCTTAGCCTGTGGGTAGTACTATACTAACATGGTACTTGTGCCTTGGGCCTCAGCTTGGTCCAATCAGATCTTATATTACTTTTCTGGGCGATTCTTAACCTTATAGAAAACTTTATATAGACCTAACCATTCCTAGCAACCTCTGGGTGATAGGAACCGGTTGGGGTGCTAGCCCATCCTCTAACTACTGATAAGGTCCTCTTCCTTAGTGTACCCACGAGTCTATTTGACCTGGATGACTGGGATGGCTTCCTGGGCGACTTATATGATAACAGTTAAGCCCACTAAGACTGACAATCACTGGTAATACTAATATGGTGCCATGTTGTCACTCGGCTCACTAGAAAACCTTAGGTTGCTGACTCTAAAATATGGCCTTCCTATCTTAATTTCTAGCCTAGGTGTAGGGATACGCCAATGGCCTCTAGGCATGCTTTCCTGATAATACAGATGCCAAACTGGTAATCAAACCGCCTAGCTGTGCCCATGCTGCTCAACTTACTAGCTTAGGCTCGATAACTCTCGCGAGCTCCTAAGATCTAGGCCTGGCAACAAACATGGAATTCTAATAAAATCCATATACATTTTCTAGCAGCTAACAAGAACTTACGTAACTGTAATCTACGTATAACAGCTAATCACAATATGTGTAATCACAATCTAATGGTAACAACTATCTACAACATATAAAATCATCATTTATGTCCTGGAACATAAGTCGTAACACTGTACGACAAGTATACTTGCCGAGGGTTAAGCCTTACATACCTCAATTATCGTTTCTTGAATAACCGACGAGTTTCAACTTGTATTCGCCAGCTCTCTGCAGCTGTAACCGCTATACTGGGAGAAAGAGATGAATTTCAATACCAAATTCAACGTAAAACAATAACTTTTAATACCAATATTGACTATACTTCAACTTAATGAAACACGGTACAAAACGTATTATTTCCCGAGAGTTTAGAAGGGAGAAATGCTTACTTGAAGCCTATGATTGTATAGAAATTAGTTTGGAGAAATTTTGACAACTTTTGCTTGGTGGGGTTACGATTCGCCAGGCGAATTTAACGAAAATGACTCCTTAGTAATGCTCCCTTCGGGCTTAAACTTTGATACCCTAAGTTAATTTGAACTTGGACGGTGTTTGGCAGCGTAAACAGACGAAAATTACTTGAATCCTTCATGTTTCCTCTTCTCTGGTCGTGAGCTTAAATTGGGAAATGATTTAAATCGTGAAGATGCCTTTATCTATATTCTTGGATGGTGGAAGGGGTGTGCCTCGCGCCTCCCATTGAGGCTGCCACCCTGGCGCGCCGCGCCTCTCATTGAGGAAGCAGGCCTGGCGCCCCGCGCATCTCATTGAGGCAGCAGGCCTTGCACCCCGAGCCTCTCAAAGCGCCAGCAAGCCTGGCGCCCCGCGCCTCTCAAGACAAGTAAGAAGAACTTGGCGCGTGTGGAGAAAGCCTTGGAAGTGGGGTTGGACAAGACCAGTGAACACAGGGCCAGCGCGATGATCCAGCCAGCAGGCCTGGCGCCCCGTGTTGGCCAGTGCACTACTGGATGGCATGTCACGCTAGCCCTGTGTGCACTAGTCCCGTCCGACCCCACTTCCGAGGCTTTCTCCACATGTGTCAAGTTCTTCTTAGTCGTGACCAATCCACATGTACGCTTACTAATAATTAACATTTATGGGGTGTAACATCCTCCTCCCCTTAGGAACATTCGTCCTCGAATGTCTACTTCAATTCATAAGAGCTTAACTTTTTTTGGACTATTATTCTGGAAAAGTTTCAGTAGAGTCTCCCCTGTAATATGGACTATCTGATAATCCTGAAATGCAGAAAAGTCCAATACAAATATCTCATATGACACCATAACAACTTTTTGATTACAGAATTGTAGTCAACTGAACAAAATATGTAACATACATCATAAAATAACAATTGAAGAAACACCTTTACCTTAATTGCATAGTTTGGACTAATCTTGGAACAAATGAGGATATCTGGTTTTCATGTCATCCTCGACTCCTAAAGTCATTTATTCTCTATTCTTGTCTCTCCACAATAACTTAACAGAGGTTACATCCTTAGTTCTCAACTGGAACATCCCATAACTTGAACTTCCTTAACTAGAACAACTCAGGACGGGTCATCTATGTCCTTTCTCAATATCGACATGTGAAAGCTGAATGGGCAAGTCCTAGTTCTGGAGGCAATTTTAGCTGATATGCGATTTTGCCTGTCCTCTGAAGGATATGACCTGGCCTATTAAACCTAGGCCTAAGCTTGTCCTTCATACCTATTCTCATAATGCCCTTTTTCGAAAATGTTTCTAGAAATATCCAACTGTTTCTTCAACCCTTAGCATCCTGCAACGTACCTTAAGGTAAGACTCCTAAACGCCCTAGGCTATCGGTACCAATTTCTTGGTAAATTTATTTTTTTAGTCTGTCTATTATAATATGCCCTGGTCCAACTTCCTTTATTTACTTTAGTGGGCTTCTACTTCCAATCATAAGAGACCGCCCGGCGTCTGACTTGAGTGCTCTATTGGGTTATTTACATGGAGATAAGAAGTTATACTCATTCTAGCGTGCGCTCTGATCTGTTCTAATGGTTTCCTAGAACCTGCCTGGGAGTTGTGCCTCTCTTTCAGGGTTTACTATACTCTAGGCTCCACGTAAACAGACTACTTCTTAAATATTTAACTCATCAAATGCTTTAGTTGCAATATAATTCCATCTGCGAGACACAAATCGATCTCATTAGTCTTTCCACATTGGCTCAAATGAGGCGAAGCTACACCTGGTATGAGATAGCCTTGTGACTGTATTCATATTAATTACTTTCCACTCCCTTGCAGACACGACAATCTCCTATATTGGACTGCTTAGTTCCTGCTATTTCATCTTTTCTAGCCTATCACTGGAGCTCTACTGCTATGATTTAATGATATCTTCTGTCTTTCCATGCCATCAATAGGTCTCTCTTTTTGGCTCGTTGTGTATTCGTTCAGTTCTAGGAGTAACGAACACGTGCACATTACCTATGGTCTGCTATTTGAAATTCTACTACCCTTGGTACGTAGAGTCGACCTCTGGGTCTTATGACTCCAGCCCTTATTGTCTTGAGAGCCAATAATATCCTACTGGGCCTTGTTTCCAAGCTATTCTAAGTTAAAGTGTTTGTGTTTGTACTCCTTTGCCTCCTCAACTGGCAGGGGTATTGCAGCATTCTAGGTTACACCCTCACTGTCTCTTAACTATCAGCCCGACGCTTAGTTCTCAATATTCAGTGGTGATCCTATGCTCTATTAGCCTAGAGGTGATTCTGGTTTTTCCCCATTAGATATTTACGCCTTTCCTCTTGTTCCCTTGGGCTGAACTCTGAGGTTCGTGCTGCCTACCTCATACTATCAAGGATGTTACCGGTCAGGTCTAGTGACCTGTATTCCTTCTGACTCACACTTGGGCCTATTTTGTTCATACGATCTCCCTGTCCTTTGATATCACAAACTAGGGCCGTAACTAGCCTTTTTTCGGACTTGAGCTTTACTATTACTGGGGGTTTATCGCTATTGGACTCCCCCATACACAGTCGAGTGGTATTGACAACCTTATCCCCCTCCTTGGCATACTACCGTGAGGTTCTAGATAACTTGTAAATACTAAGGGTTTCAATCACTCTCCAATCCTCCTCGGGGACAACAATTCTAGCTCTCCTCTACTATTCGTTCTGAGCTCCATAGCACTGATACTTACATTTTCTATTGTACTGTAAGAACAAGCTAGGAGGTGGAAAATGACCCTATCTTACTGTGGTAAGACTGAGGTATGGAACCTTACAATATTCAAAGAGTTGGAGGTAGGAATCCTGTAATTTCCTCCTTCCTTCACACCTTTCAGGTAATTCACATTAACTATTGCCCCTGGCTAATTCTAAATATCTAGTAGGTAAACCATCTCATATATACATATAGACTATACTCCTAACCCCATATCCTAAGGTTGTAGGGAGAACTGGGGATGACACTGGCATATCTATCTCATTATGAGGTTCCTGGTACTTCGGGAGGGTAATGGGGAAATGTAAAAGACGTCTACTTCCACCGTTAGGCTAACCGTCCCCCACTGTGATGCCTCACTAGTACCTCCTCCTACTGCTGTGGTTATCTTGCTACTGGCTGGTGTCTTTCTTATCTCGAACATTATTCTGGACAGGTATAACAAGGAAAGCTTAGGGACTCAACCCTATACAATTCTGCTCTATAGCACGATCTAAGAAGAAAGAGGGGTAACCATACTATAATGCCTCGTAGCCTCCTGCTTATAAAATGTGGTGCACAACACATTTATAACCAAGACTCTACTAGACAAGGCTTGCAGACTCCCCAGGATACAAACTGCTCTAATACCAAGTTTGTCACGCCCCACCTTAAGAGGCATGACTGGCACCTAGTGCCACACTGCCGACTAACTTACTTGGCTAGGCTTATGCACGTCTGGTGCCAGCCTGCGACTCAATTCAAGAAAAGAACGAGCTATATCTCCACTGTAAATACAGCCTCCGGCCGACAAGGCCATATAGCCACATATAAACGAAAACAGCTAACCAACAATAGGCAACAGAAGGGATCCTATGCGGGCCGACGAGGTCACCATGCTGTCCAGTTATAACATAAATGAAGATGAGCTACTATACTAGGCCCCACACGGCCAACACACGAAGCATAATTGATTAAGGCCCAACACAGCCAACAAACAACTAACTGACTGACGACTGTAGTCTACAAGCCTCTAAGAGTACAAATAGCGGTCGGGATAGGGCCCCGACCTACCAAAAATGCTATATAACTTAAATACAAAAATCTCTACAACCTTGCAACTCTGAATGAAAGGAGTTGTCCCAACTGTGGACTTTGAACAACTACTACTAGAGATCCTGAACCCTGTCTGTCTGAACCTATAAGCAAGTAATGTAGCGCCCAGGAGAGGGCGTCATTATAATATGTACCGAATATGTAAGGCAATAGATAAGCTGATAAAGATTGGAAGTGAATAGAAAGAAGGGTAGATAGATTAACCTGTACACCTGCTGATTCGTAATCTGCATCTAACCAACACTACATGTACGTAAGTTAAAACTGTATAATTACACATTTATACACTATAACTAGCAGACAAGAATACAAATAAGAACCTCACCTGGCCCCCATAAGTCGGAAGGTACAATCAACACAAAATAACTAGCTCGGGCCCCAATAAGCCCTGGCGAGCACATCTCAATCTATATACCCCTATCCAGGTTTCTATAACTCCACTTTTACTGTAGCCAACCTATCGGTCCACTAGGTCTACAACTAAGCCCGCTCGACCCCTAAACTGTAGTTGTGTTTGAGTCTGATGGACTTCTGTTGTCTGTACCCGGGTACCGAACTCGATGGGGTGTGCCGATATGGCATAAGAGTCGTCCATCCATGGAATAGACTATATGAGGACCTCGGACCTCATCTTCGTCCCTCATGAATGGCATACCGCTCCTCGGAGCGACATCATTTAGCCCCTCGCGGGCATCGACACAACTAGTAGCCCTAGGTGATCATGGATGGCTCCTAAGCGAGGGAAACCCCAACCAAGCTGTTGTACAAACATCTTAATCTAGCCACTCAAAAGGCTTAACTATCCTTTTGGGCTTAACGCCACTACTGCTCGCCCCCTAGGATAATCTGTAAAGCTGCTAGCAGGTATGTCGTGCACCTGTATCTGATAAAAGGATCCTGATAGTGATCAAGATCTCTAATAGTCTGGACTGAATAGTATGAGATATGAAGTGGTCCAACACAACTCTCTATATGTCCTGCCCGGAGATCTATAGCTCATAATAACTTCGGCGTCGCGAATGACTAACTACTCAGTCCCTCTGCTTAGGACAATTGTAGGGCTAGTACTGGCCTAACATGCTTTTGAGCGATCAGCCCCTAATCCTCCATAGGAAGTTTACTGACATCCTTATCCTGTGGGCAGTACTATACTAACATGGTACTTACTAGTGCCTTAGGCCTCAGCTTGATCCAGTTGGATCTTATTTTACTTTTCTAGGCGATTCTTAAACTTATAGACAATTTTATATAGACCTAACCATTCCTGAAAACCTATGGGTGATAGGAACCGGCTGAGGTGCTGGCTCGGCCTCTAACTACTGATATGGTCCCCTTCATTAGGGTACCCACAGGTCTATTTGACCTAGACGACTAGGCTAGCTTCCTGCGCAACCTATGTGATAACTGCTAAGCCCACTAAGAATAACAATCACTGGTAATAACTAATAGGGTGACAGGTTGTCACTCAGCTCACTAGACAACCTTAGGTTGCTGACTCTAAAGCATGGCCTTCATATATATATTTCTGGTCCTAGGTTGTAGGGATACGTCAATGGCCTCTAGGCGTGCTTTCCTGACGATACAGATGCCAAACTGGTAGTTAAACCGCCTAGCTGCCCCCATGCTGCTCAACTTACTAGCTCAAGCTCGATAACTCTCGTGAGCACCTAAGATCAAGGCTTGGCAACAAACATAGAATTCTAAAAAAATTTGTATACGTTTTCTAGCAGCTAACCAGAACTTATGTAACTATAATCTACGGATAGCAGCTAATCACAGCGTGTCAAATCTCTATATACCAGCAATAGCTAATGTCAATATGTCTAATCACAATCTAATGGTAACAGCTATCTATAATATATGAAATCATCATTTCTGTTTTAGAACATAAGTCGTAACACTGTACGACGAGTATACTTGCCGAGGGTTAAGCCTTACATACCTAAATTGTCGTTTCCTGAATAACTGATGAGTCTCAACTTGTATCCTCCAGCTCTCTTCAGTTGTAACTTTTATACTGGGAGAAAGAGATGAATTTCTATACCAAATTCGGTGTAAAACGATAACTTTTAATACCAATATTAACTATACTTCAATTTAATGAAACACGGCCGAAAATGTATTATTTACCGAGAGTTTCTAAGGGAGAAATGCTTAATTGAAGCCTATGATTGTATAGAAATTAGTTTGGAGCAATTCCGACAACTTTTTCTCGGTGGAGTTACGATTTTCCAGGCAAATTTCACGAAAATAACTCCTTAGAAATGCCCCCTGCAGGCTTAAACTTCGATACCCGAAGTTAATTTGAATTTTGACGGTGTTTGGCAGCGTAAACGGATGAAAATTACTTGAATCCTTCATGTTTCCTCTTCTCTGGTCATAAGTTTAAATTGGGAAATGATTTAAATTGTGAAGAGTCCTTTATATATATTCTTGGGTGGTGGTAGGGGTGTGCCTTCCGCCTCCCATGGAGGCTGCCATCCTGGTGCGCCGCACCTCCCATTGAGGCAGCAGGCCTGGCGCCTCGCACCTCTCATTGAGGCAGCAGGCCTAGCACCCCACGCTGCCAGTGCACTGCTGGCTGGCACGTCGCACTGACCCGGTGCACACTGGTCCCGTCCGACCCCACTTTCGAGGCTTTTTTCACACGCATCAAGTTCTTCTTACGCGTCACCAATCCACGTGTACGCTTACTAATTGTTAACATTTACAGGGTGTAACAACTATGCCCCTCTGTCTGAAATGATAGATGTTGGGACACCATGCAACTGGACTATTTCTTTAATATATAACTCGGCATAATCTTTGGTTGAGAATGTAGTCCGTACTGGTAGAAAGTGAGCTGATTTCATCAACCTATTATCCATAACCCAAATAGAGTCGAATTTGTGTCTAGTGCAAGGATTCCTGTTACAAAATCCATATTGATCGCCTCCAATTTCCATATAGGTATAGCCATCTCTTGAGTTAGTCTACCAGGTTTCTCATGTTCAGCCTTTACCTGCTGATAATTAGGACACTGTGCTACAAATTCGGCTACACTCCTCTTCATTCCAGGCCACCAGTATATCTATTTTATGTCATGGTACATCTTTTCTGAGTAATGTACCTCTGTCATAATCTGTTGGCGGAGCCCTGCTACACTTGGGACATAGAGGCAACCTCTATACCTCAAAACCCCATCTCTAGTTAGCTCAAAAGTTGATAATTCACCTTGCTGGACCTTATCTCTGAGCTATACTAAATGAAAATTCTCATATTTCCACTCTTTTACCTCTACCACTAGGGATGGTACTGTTGTATTTTGGATTATAGCCCCATTATCTTATGAATCCACCACCTGAACTGCTAAACTGGCTAGTCGGTGCAATTCTTGGGCCATTTCCAACTGTTCTGGTCGCAGATGTGCCAAACTACCCATAGATCTGCCACTAAAGTCATCAGCTACGATATTGGCCTTCCTTGGGTGATACAAGATGTTCACATCATAGTCTTTCAACAATCATAACCAACGGCACTGTCATAAATTCATCTCTTTTTGCATGAAAATGTACTGAGGCTTTTATGATGAGTAAAAATATCCACATGCACACCATACAAGTAATGCCTCCATAATTTTAAGGCATGAACCACCGCAGCTATCTCCAGATCATGGGTGGGATAGTTCTTTTCATGTTTCCTCAATTTCCTTGAAGCATACGCAATCACCTTTCTGTGTTGCATTAGAACGCACCCTAACCCAATGCTCGAAGCGCCGCAATATACAGCGTAACCCTCTGAACTATCCGACAAAGCTAAAACTTGTGTTGACATCAATCTGTTTTTCAATTCCTGAAAACTCTGCTAACAGACCTAGGTCCACTAGAACTTGGGTGCCTTCTGAGTCAATTTAGTCAAGGGTGCTGACAGGGTAGAAAATCCTTCCATAAACCTTTTGTAATACCTGGGTAAACCCACAAACCTGCGAACCTCCGTTAGAGTTGTAGGGCTAGGCCATGTCTTTACTGCCTCAATTTTTTGTGAATCAACTTGAATACCAGCCTCTGATACAATGTGGCCCAAGAAAGCTGCAGAATTTAACCAGAACTCACATTTAGAAAACTTTGCATATAGCTGGCGATCTCTGAGAATTTGAAGTACTGTTCGCAAATGATCTCTGTGTACTGCTTCTGAGCGGGAGTATACTAAAATATCGCCGATGAACACTATCACAAACAAATCTAAATATGGCCTGAAGATACTGCTCATTAGGTCCGTGAACACTGCTAGTGCATTTATTAACCCGAAGGACCTAACTAGGAATTTGAAATGACCATATCTGCTCCTGAAAGCCATCTTCGGGATATCCTTCTCTCGAACTCGAACCTGGTGCTACCTTGATCTCAAGTCAATTTTGGAAAAATAGTTCGCCCCTTGTAGCTGGTCAAATAAATCGTCTATCCTTGGAAGAGGGTATTTATTCTTAATAGTAACTTTATTCAACTGCTGATAATCTATACACATGCATACGGAACCATCTTTCTTTCTTACAAACAGAACTAGCACACCCCACGATGAAGTACTCAGCCTGATAAAACCCTTGTCTAACAAGTCTCTCAACTGTTCTTTCAGTTCTCTTAATTCTGCGGGAGCCATTCAATATGGAGGGATGGATATAGGTTGAGTATCTGGTAGCAAGTCTATAGAGAAATCCATTTCCTGCTCTGGGGGAATACCGGGAAGTTCAGCTAGAAACACATCTGGAAACTTATTAACTACTGGGATGGACTAGAGAATTGGGGATTCTGCTTGCATGTCCCAAACCCCAACAATATGGTAAATACAACCCTTTGCTATCAACTTTTTTCGCCTGAAGATAAGATATGAACTTACCTTTTGGCATCGTTGTATTACCTCTCCACTCTTGCACTACCTCTCCCAGGAAGTGAAATCGGACAATTCTGGTCCAACACTCTACAGTGGTGTAACATGGTGCCAGCCAATCCATATCCATAATTATATCAAAATCAATCATTTCTAGTTCTACTAGATCTACTAAGGTCTGTCGACCAACAATCTCTATTGTACAACCCCTATAAATTCTTTTAGCAATAACAGAGTCACCGACGGGTGTAGACACCTAGAAGGGTTGCTGAAGAAATTCTGGCACTATATCAAACTTTCAAGCCACTAACGGAGTAACATACGACAAAGTGGAGCCCGATTCTATCAAAGAATAAACTGAGTGAGAGCAAACATCTAATATACCTGTCATAACATCTGGCGACGACTCTGACTCCTATCGTGTCGGTAGTGCATATGTGCGGTCCTGACTGCTACCTAAACTAGATGCCCCTGATCTACCTCGACCTCTGCCGGTTAGAGCTGAGGGCCTGCGCCCTGTAGATCTGCAGATCTGCATACTAGGTTGCAGCATTTATTGGCTTGGAATACGGATCTAAACTGAAATGGACTAACACTAGACTGAACTGACTAGTGGGAGAGTCTATAACTGACATGTAACCACGTGAGCTAGATGTGGAGTCTGATATATACACCCCACCGGTAGGACCCAATATACCTTTCCAAGGTATAAAGGCATGAACTGGGTGATCACAAAAGTATGTGGCTAATCAGGTTAATAAATGTTGCAACCTACGCTGGAAATGTAGTTTTGGGAACCTGGGTGCACTGGGACCCCGGTCCGCTCGGTGTTAAGTCCTACTCCCACTAGATAAACCTAAATCGAATACTAAGTTGATAGCTTGAAATTGGGGCCTAAGGCTAGTCAGGGGTATATATCTGAAAGTACCCTGAGAGTCTTGTTGGACCAGATTCTGAAACTGGGTTCTAGACTTGTCAGAGCTACTTATTTAGAAGCATCGTAACCATTTGAGAACAATATGAAATCTGAACTAGGGTCCTAAGGCTAGTCAGAGCTATATGTCTAATGTGTCGTGAATGCCTAGTGGACCAATGAGCTAAATCCTGAATCTAATTCTGATAACTAAGAGGTGATACTGACCCCTCAGGAAGTTCTATAGTTAAACTGATCAGCTAACATTTCTGACTGACACTGAGAAATATCATATTCTGACTAAGGCTAGACAATCATGTAGCTGACTGAGAATTTAGCATGTAAAGTAGTAAGGGAATTCACTAAATTGGAGAAATCAAGAGAATTCCAAGGTTTATTAGTTCAATTTGAATTTCTAGTTTGTTCTACCCTCAAGAACTAGGGTTGAAGTCAATGCATAGGGATAAGCGTCACTATTACCATTAGCTGATGGGAGAATACCCGTAATTAACATACATGATCATTCCACATGGATTAGGCAAGGCATTATCAAAGATTTCTCAACATTCAAAAGTCTGCAGGGCTAGAATTTACTTTTATAGGCATGACATCAATAAAGTCATGAACTGATGGAAATCATGTCTAAACTAATCCTAAATACCATGTTATGTCAATTCCAAGAAAATTAACATTCATTCCCTTCACTTTCAAAACTTAAGGCTAGATTTCACAGAGAGATTAGAGAAGGATTTTGGGGGAGACAAGGGAAGAATTATTCCCTTGTTGAATTTCCACATACCTGATGAAGAAGCCGAAGAATCTCCCTGAGAATCGAGGAGAAAAGGTCTACCCTAGTTCTTGCTTTGAAATTCTCTGAGAGAAACTTTCTACAATCTGCTTTTATGAAGATTTGAGTGGGGAATGAGAAAAGAAACTATTTATCCCCACTAATAAGTCTGAATTTATGTCTAAAACGACGTAGTTTCAAGTTTAGGAAGGTAGGAAATTAATGAAAGACCCTAGAAAATTTGCAGGGAGAACTAACTGCTAGTCCCCATGGGATACCCTACGAATCGTGGTCACGGTCATTGGGTCCACTGCCTAGAATCCCCTATTGGTCACCATGAGGGACACCATGACTCGTGGTGTACCCTATGACTCGTGGTGACCCACTTGTCAACTACACTGCAAACACCCATACTCTCCCATCTAATTTGAACCACGGGTCACCTAACGAATCATGGCTTGGACCACGACTCGTGGTGACTAATCATGAAGTTCACTATCCAAATTCTCCTGATCTTCACATTATCCTTGTCCACAGGTCATCTCACGACTCTTGGGGTGGACCACGACTCGTGGTCATACCCGTGGTCACCCCAACTACCAAAATTTAAAAATAAGCCCCAAGTCTCACCACGAGTCACTTAAAAACTCATGGTTACTCCACATGGGTCATAGAACGACTCGTTCTGTGACCTGAAGTAGATTTTCCAATTTTCTATGATTTAAGTCCCGGATTTATCCTTTGAGTTTTCAAGGCATTACATACACCTACCAACTGTTAACATTTTTACGTGGTGTAACATCCTCTTCTAATTCATGGAATTCTACTTTGATGAATCTATGGGATTTTAACCCAATTTGTGAAATTCTCTAAGTAACTATCATGGATAAAATCTATTCATATTTCTAATGTTGTTTCAAGATTCATGGGCATGTTTTATAATATTTTCAATTACAAAGTTATGATCTCAAAGTATGAAAAATATAATGCCCAATTCTGAAAGTTCATGAAGAGTTAAGATTATGATCTATGTTTCAAGTATGATGAAATGTTTATGATGAAAGTATGATCTCGAGTTACCCATATTTATATTCATGAATTTGTCTATCAAATCTATTTCAAAGCATGTATAAGTTTTGGGCAAGCCCATATGATCAACTATGTTTCATTATTTACTTCAATTTCATGTTATTAGCTTACCACATGATTTTGGAGTCTAGACTCCCACTTTTCATCTTGTGGTATGGTTGAGTTGAGGCTCCTCATGATATGTTTTTAGATTATGCATATATTATTATGATTCAGCTTCATCACAAGATGATGGTTCAAGTTTATTGAAAAACAATTGAGAGCATATGCATGTTTTTGAAAGTAGTGTCTAGCACCGAGTAGGCTAAGGGTTTAGTCAACCCTATGTCTCAAAACTACGTGCCAAAGTAGGTATATTAAGATTATTTGGAACCTCCCTTGTGAGCTTTCCCTGCCCCCAAGGGGCATTCAGTTGATATTAATATCATGGTAGCGCCCTTAGCTCTGGCAAGGCTTTGGATGGCTCAGCCCACTTGATTGTAATAGTTGGGACCATATAAGTTCTATCGTGGTAGTGTCGGTTATATGATGAGTCTCCCATTGTTCCTCATAATTTTCAGTTATGCATGTTCATCAGTTATGATATTATGTTTTTAGCAGGTTTGGCCCAATGTTTAGTTTTACTTATGTTTATCAGTTTTAGCTTTGGGTCATTTGAATCAGTTATGATACTCAGTCATGTTTAAATCATGTTTTCAAATAATAGCATGCAAGCCTTACTCTCAGAATCTTAGCTTGAATATATTTTATGATATGCATGATTTTAATTTTACTTACTTAGCGACTTTACTTACCTTGCATACTCAGTACATTTCAAGTACTGACCCTATACTTTATGTTGTATCATTTCATGATATAGGCTTGGACGTTTGGGTTCATTCCCTTCGCTAGCCAAATTCTTAGAGTTTTAGCACACTCAGCCGATTGGTGAATCCTCATCCTTCAAGGACCTTTTTATCATCTTGTATTCAGTATCTTCAGTTCTAGTCTTTAGTGAGTTAGTTGGGGTCTTGTCCCATCAACTTGCCAGGTTGTAGAGACTTATCAGACATAGCATATATTCAGCTTTGAATTAGTACTATGTTGTCCGTTGTTCATATGTTATCAAATTTTCATACTTCCGCTATTTCAAATGTCAGATTTCTTCATTTATTATGTTGAGCTTTAGTTATCTTGTTCCTACCATAGGTTGACTTGGAGCCTCTCGGGGTTCTTTGTTCCATGTTTCGATCGGAGCCTATGTTTGGGTCGTGACAGATTAAAGATCATAAGGATTTATCTTGGTTGTAATGTCGGCTAATTTATCTTCCTTACAACCAAGATAAATCCTTTCTTTCCCTTTCTTCATCACATATTTCTTTCTTTCCCTTCCTTTCTCACTCATGAATTAGTGGACCTTCACTTTTAAGTCTCAAAGTTCCTAAGACTACTTTGGATCAACAATTCTGGAGGTCACCCAACAAAAGAAAATAGGCTACTTTTGTGACTAAGAAAAGAATAAGGCTTATAGCTCAAGGGGTTTAACTAGGGAAAATATTCAGGAAAGTAAAACAAACATGCAAAACATGGCTTTTTCAAAGAAAAGCCTTAATCATCTCTCAACTCTTTACAAACTAGCCAAGGAAGTTCTAAATGCTACAGTATGTAAAACACAACAATTAAGATCCCATCACATGGCATCAAGACTCTAGTCGATTTCCTATAATTACATATTCATACAATCACATTGAATGATATTTTTCATTGTCAAGCCCTAAAAGTATCTTGAGTCGAATTAAAGAACTTTGTGTGTCTCTCATGGAATTCTCACTTATGCAATTTAAGATGACCACTTCATTACCCCTATATTTGTGTCTAAGTGAAATGTCAAAGAGAACACAAATGATTTATGTCTGACTCAATCCTTAAAAAAAGCATGACTAATCTCCTTAAGACGGTCGTCATCCATCTATCATAGGAAAGAGACACTACTTTATGACGATGCAAAAAATGAAAAAAAATTTAAAAAATTTGAATCTAAAAATAAACTAAACAAACTCAACTACCAGAGACTAACAGATTATCCAACATCATAGGCATCATCCAGGTTATCAATCACCATCAATACTATCTATTACAAAACATAACATAATAAATCATAGAGCTACTACCACAGAGAATGACACTATGCTACGGCCTACTACAAATATAGAAAACAAAGAGCAAATTGGAATCTTTCCTCCACCCCACACTTAAACATGCACTGTCCTTAGTGCACACACAATTATATCAAGTAGTTAGAGAAAATGAACATCTTAGGACACTATCCATCATAATTAGGTTTGTACTCCTGATCATCGTCATCCTCATCATCATCCTCTCCACAAATCTACATGACTCTTGTAGCAGCATCATCCTCATCATCATCATTATCCAAGTCATCAACTCTATCGATAAGCACCATGGCCTCATCATCATCCAGCGACTCTTCAAAGGCAGGCCCCACTTTACACATCTACATAGAACTCTCCATAAGTGGGTATTTATCCTCTAGGGCTGCCATCTCATCATCGTTGGTAGGTTGGCCTCCAATCCTCAACTGTAAATCAAGCATGCCGAATATACGGCCTCTCCAACTATCATCTCGGGCTTGGCAATCAGCTATGGTGAGAAGTGAGCCATGGAAGTTATGGACTCCTTAACCTTTGTGATGTCTATCATCTTTCCTGCTAGGGGCCCTTCTCATAGTAGATGAAGGTCTACCTCTTCCTTTTCTATGCCTTTGCATCTCAAAAACTGAGTCAAGAGACTGTCATAGTAGTATTTGCACCTGCAGTTATCCCTTGATCTTCTCATGTTGCCTCTTAGCACTGCACCAAAATTGAGTGGTAGCCCTTTCATCAGCATGTATACCAACACGACCCGCTCCTAGTGACTTCTGTTATGTGTGTCCCAGGGAGAAGCATGGCACAAACAATCTTCACCTACACTTTCACCTCCTTATTCATGTTGGAGAACGGCAGTGTATAGTGAATGTCATTATGGTCCTTGCCTAGTGGGAAAATGAATGCTCACCATTGAGAGTATGGCGAATGTCTTGATATAAAGGCTTATCTAGCAGAATGAAATACCCAAACGAGTCTACAGCTTTTGGGTCGAGGAAGGCATTAAACATTTTAGTTGTGTATCGAATCACCTATCCCCCTATTCTAACCGCATTGCTCTGCCCAAAAGAAGTGTCCTAGTTCGCATAAAATTCCCTCACCAATGTGAGGTTGCACTCCTCTGGGTCAACAAAAATATAGCCTAATCCCAACTCATAGACCTTGTCCAGAATGGTAGAGAACTCAAGTGTGAGGCAGCCTTCGTCAATCTAATTCTTAGGAGCTATTTGACCTCGTTTTGTGTATTGAACCATGATATTCCATGAATTCCACTGCTCTTTCTCCAAACCTCCTAGCAGGGGCTCCCTTAGCCGATGCACTCGATCCTTTTGTGCCTTTTCGGAGCCTCTTGAAACACTTACCAGCTACCTCTATGGCTGCTCCACACACAGCTCGAGACCTTATAGATGACCTACTTGGGAATTTGGGAGAGGATTATAAGGCTGATGAAAATGAGGATGGTGGAGATGGTGCAAATGCTAGCGGCGAGATTGGGGCTGACGATGATGTAGAGGACTACTTATCTTTACTTGATAACATTGAGGACAATGTTGATTTTTCTTAGTTGGGTGTGGGATATTCCCTTTTTGAGAGTTGAAGATTGTTGCCCTTGGAGGGCTTGTTTTAATTATTTGGATGTTTTGGCCACTTCCAGTGTTGTTATTTAAATTTTGGTTTGATGATGAAATGCCTTGTTGGGCTTGTTTTGATTCTGATAAAAATTGTTGACCCTTTCGGGGCTAAATTCATATTTGATAATGTGAGTTGCTATTGACGAGTTAGTTTTACATGCCAATTAATTCGTGAGTCGTGCTTTACAATTGCCTTTGTAGACAATAGATAGTAAATAAACTCCAACGGATTTCTTTATACCACGGTTCTTTCCTAAATGGGAAAATTTTTTTATTTCTTTTTGGTGTTGAACCGGGTGACATTTCCCTATGATAGATTGAGAGGCGACTTTATTAAGGGAAAATGCCAAGTTTAGCTTATCTTTTTGAGTCCTTGTTGCACTTATTTTGAGCGATACCACCAAAATTTTTGCAAAGTGGGTTTTTAAGATGAAAGGGGAACATGAGTTTAAATATGAGCATTCTCTTTTCATGAATTATACATTCTTTGTTTGGCTTTTGATTCACAAAACTTGTATGAAAAACTCAAAATAGCTCGTCTAAAGTCATTCCTTTCAATTGATCATGAGAATAGTTGAACTCTTTGGATTATGATGCCTTGTGTGATGAGGTTTTTGCTTAAATTCTTGTGTATGCATATCATCTAGAACTTGCCCCAAATGTGATTCAAGGAGACATCCTAGAGGTAGCTACACTTGGAAGATGACCTTAGCCTCTTTTTGGATAGTCACTTCACCACAAAATGACCTCCTTGAATATCAGCCCTTGCTAACCAGTATTTGATCCTTGAACCCTTTTCTTGGAAACCATATTACAAGCCTTATACCCTTTTGAATCTTTTACTTTGGCGCCCGTTCCTCCCTAGTTTCTAGTGATGAAAGAAAATTAGGGTCTTGAAGCCCAAGATTTGGGAATGGAAAAATAAAATGTGGTATAGAAAAAAGCCTATGTTTGGGGGTGTGCCAAAAAGAGAAAAAGAGAAAGGAGCTTCAATGTGAGATAGAACCAATTGCTTGATGTAAAAACAAAAAGGCTGGTTAAAAAAAATCTTTGCTCAAAAGAAGAAAGAAATAAATAGTGATATCTCTTGCTTATATTAGGGTTAATTTTGAGTTTAAGAGTGTTAAAAGGGTTGCTCTTGTGGAAAAATAGGAATGGTAAAAAGGGAGAGATAAAGTGGAGTAGACTCGCTATGGGGAAGCGGAATGTTTGAATTATTTCACAAAGGCATTAGGGAGGTTCTAGTCACTAGAATTAAATATTGTCCTACCCTTACCCTAGCCTTCATTATGACCTACAAGTCCTTAGTAATTTCGACTATAACAACTCTATATTAGTGGCGAGTTATATGAAGGGAAAGTCTATGATTCTATATGTATGCACTTGAATACCCTTGAGTGAGTGAGTGAGTGTCTTTGCATTATTTTATAATCCCTATATGTGAATTGCATGAATGTAAGTGGGACTCTCTCATTTGGTTAGTGGCATCATTTCCTTGGAGTAAATGCTAAATTTGTGCTTTCAATTTAGAGGTATGAATACGACAATTTGTGCAGTGAACTTCTAGAAAAATCTTGAATGTTGAATGTCAATGACTTGAGATGCTTGTTGATCTTGATTTGATTGAATATGCTCCTGTTTTGAATTGAAGGAATAAAAATGATATATTTTCCAAGTGTTTTTGGTTATATCGGTTGAAGTTGTGAAACTATTTGAGTCCTTATAATTCTTGAGTCTATGTGTGATTTTTGGGGTTGTCTTATGTTTTAGTGGTCTTATGTGCATCTTTCATGATGTGATGTGTTTTATTTAATTCTAGATGTGGGTGAATATTTTGCTTGAGGATAAACAATGGTTCAAGTTTGGGGGTTTGATGAGTTAGTAAATTACCAACTCATTTAGTTTTTTAAGCATGAACTATTGCTTTGTTTCCACAAAAATTAGAAACGTTTTATATCTTTTCTCTTTGTTAGTATAGGTATTTAACTTAGGTAAAGAAAATGGAGGAATTAAACTAATAGCATTCTGCTAGAGGCAAAAAGGACATATGTGTCGCATATACGCAGATAGCAAAAGAAAATGAGTTATGATGAACCTGCGAAACACAGGTGCTAACGCAGATGGCTCCAGGCAATGTTGTCTCAACCTGTGAGCCACAGATAGGCACCTGCGAAATGCAAGTACCGTGCAAGTGACCCAAATGCTGACAAGGGCAAAATTATCTAGTTGTAGGCTCAAATGTACCTGAGAAGCTTCCAAGTGCAATTTTGAAAAGTTGTGCAAAGGGAATTTACAGATTTTTACCCTAATTGCACACAATTCATCAAGTCATACATTGAAAATGTAGAGAGAGAAGTTTTATAGATAGAGATTAGAGTATAATTACTTCATCTTCTTCAATTCTGATTGGGCAAGAACCTCCATTGTTGAAGATTTTGAGATTAATTTTAGTACTTAATATGATGAAGTTAGAGGAATTCCTTATGAGTATAATTTCTCTACTCTTATTCAGGAGTAGCAAAATTACTAGCTAGGGGTGTGTACATGATGGGTATTTAAACTTGATTGGGTGTTGATGATTTATTCTTAAATTTGATTAATAAGCATTGATCTATTGTTTCCTCTAAGTTTGAATAGAAAAATTAATGGTTGCGAATATTGATTTAGCTTTCTTATCTTGATTTTTAATTGAGAAAGATAAGTGAGATTTAGGTGAGGAAATAATAGTAAGGATTTGGAGTATAGGTGTATGGGTTTGAGATACAGAAAGGGAAAACCCATAATCAAATTCCATTCAAGGGTTGAGGCTAGAGATAGCTTAACACTTCCTTAAGCTTTGTGGTTGATTTATGATTATAGTTTTGGGGTTTGAAAAAAGCCAAAGAAAATACATCTTTGTGGTTTAAAAACAAGTGGATGTAGCTTTATCCATTGCTATCCATGCTTTAATTGAGTTTAAGGCATTTCAATCAACCTTAATCTAGTTGATACTCTATCTCTTGCATGTCTCTAGTTCTCTCTTATTGATTGCAACAAGTTATTTGCCCTTGCCTTAGTTTATAATTTTAAACTTGATTATTGCATTCCTTTTTCCCCAATATTTACATTATGTTGTTTAGATATGACGCTAGTAGTTTTAGTTAATTTATAACTTTTGAATTATCCATTCTCAATCTCTGTGCGATTCGACCGCGACATCTATTGGGAAATTTATTTTTGACAATGACTGTCACCACCTCCTTTAAAAGAGAGAGGTGTATTGAGTGTTATCAGTATGTATGCTAGGCCATGGGTGGCCAGGATTATATCCTAATCTACACCTATATGGGCCTCTCTTGACACAACTCCCATCTTTAAGAGGGACTTGAGGCTACAAGCTAACTTCTAGTGGAACATCATGCGTAGCCGTAACTGCCAGACAAAGAGCGATAACAAGCTCATGCATGACCGTGCATTGGTCATAACAACTATTATGGATAAGAAGAGGATAGATATCACATAAATGCTATCATTGAAGCTGAAGGAGCGAGCTTTGCAGGCAGCCACCTCTCTCCCATTCCCATGTTTGGTGACAGCTCTATGTCAGAGGGTAGGAGTTCCAACTTTGATGAGGAAGGATATTTATACAGTGCCCCGATCAGTTATTGAAATCACTAAGATTATAGAAGAGTTATTAATCACAGCTCCATAACACACGAGACATCTGGGCCAGTTGGTGTTTCATCAAAGAGTGAGGGTGTCCATTTTAAGGACCCAAATAGAGTACTTAGCTCCCAGCTCCAGCAGCTTCAGAGGCAGAGCATTCAGCTCTCGCTCCCCAAGGAGCCACTTTCTCTACTACAACACTAGCTAGAACTCATGTTAGCTCTAGCAGACTCAATATCCCAACTAGGATAGGTCAGTTCTCTCGAAAGGCCTTTGAGACCATAGCTTCTCAACTAGACAAGGAAGAGAGGTAGCAGGCCCACCTAATCGAGGATATGCCAGCCTTTGTTGTCAAGATTACTAAGAGGGCTCTACAGCTATTGAGGAGTATGTGCAAGCCACCAAGGAGTTGATATTTACCCGGATGAGGGCTTTTGAGGCTCGAATGACTTAGCTGGTGTAAGGCTCTGCTCCGACAGATATTGTGAGCCTTAGAGTAGACTTGGAGGAAACTAGAGTAGTTGTGCTGGAGCTGCAGTTCAGAGAAATTTAGGCTGTGGATATTCTGATTTAGTTGCCAGATGTGGATAGCACCCAACCTATTTCCATCTTGATAGAGTTGATTTCTAATACTGCACATCCTGGACCATCACCTTCTAGGATTGCATCATGTAGAGTTGCATCCATCCGAGCCACATTAACATGACCATCTGCTCAGTCCATCATCCCTAGGGTCTCATTCCTCTCAGAGGTCCAAAAAAGATGCCTATAATAGAAGAGGGGTTGGATACAGATGAGGAGAACCTCCGGGAGGAGAACGATCCTAACATGGACTCCACAGAGGATATAGAGTTACGAGCCATGAGGCTGGAGTCACTCGCCTATTCACGGATCTGACCTCATATTAATAACGAGGCGAGCACATCATTCATACCCAAGCTCAGCGTTCCAATAGTCATCCCTGCCTATGTACCACATGATCCAGAGTAGTTTTCTTTGAGCGCCTCAAGGAGCCCCTCTCATTTTTGTTATTTGCTTTTGTGTGCATTTGAGACACTACACAAATTTGATGTTGGGGGTGGGGGTTGCATTTTGGCTTGTGCACTTTGGCATTTTTCTTGTATTGAATATGCTTTATGTGACTCATGTTCATAATGAAAAAATTGATTTTTGATGAGTCTAATGGTGTGTTGTGTATGTCCATTTATTTCTTTTGTGGAGAGTTGTCACGACCTAAATGGAGGCCCGAATCGTAGACAGGGGATGAGGGACCCCGAGAGACCCCAAGTCAACCCATGGCATAAGCATTCAATTAGATCATTTAAAAATAGTAAGAAAACATAATCATAAAGTCATCAAAAGTCGAACTTAATAAAACCACGAAATGAATATCTAAAACTGAATACACGTCTAAGTCTGATAAGCCTCTAATCTGGATGAGCCAATGGGAAAACACCCCCAACTATCTCAACAATACTGAAACTGAAAATACATCAAAGATAACTGAAAAATATAGTCCTCGAAAGATGAGGACTCACCAAACAAGCAGGTGCTAACTCTGATAACCGACTACACACGGGGCTGAACTTGAGAACTCCATCCCACATCATGAAATGATGCAACATAGAAGGTATGCGGTCAGTATGTGGACTGTACCGAGGATGCAAGGTAAGTAAAAACGCTAAAGGAATATAAATCATTTAGAGTAAAGCATACATATCAAAACTGTGAAGTATAAGAAGGAGACCACATGCATTCATTCTGAAATCGTACTCTTATCATAACATGATCATGCATGGGTTTAGAACATCAGGACTGACTTGAATGACTCAAAGCTGAAACATAACATTTATATCAAAAGCTGGACAATGAGTCAAACCTTACTTCTTGAACATGCATGCACAAGTAGTCATCATGAGGAATGATTATGCAAATATGAATGACATAGATAGTGGGAGACTCGTCACTTAACCAACATACTACGATAGAGCTTAAGTCGTCCCGGCTATTACACTCAAGTGGGCAGAGCCGTCCAAAATTTTTCCAGGGCTAAGGACGCTACCATGATATTAATATCAAGTTGGAGGGCCAATCAGTCTGGGATAGCTCACAAGGGAGGGCCCAACAATATATAAATATCAACCTACATTGGCGTGTAGTTCTAGGGCATAGGGTGGTCGACCTTTAACCCACTCGATGCTAGAATCTTCTCCCAAAAACATGCAATGCTCTACATCATATATAACGAAGCTCAACATCATCTATTGACAAAGCTCAACAATGGCATACATATCAATTATGAATTCACGCACATAGAAGACTTTATTTCGAAACATACCACAAGCTCAATCATAGGTGGGACCATCTACTCCAAATCATGTGGTAAGCTACATGTACAATATTTACTCAACATTCCACAAGCTAAAATTTATAATAAAAGTTAAGGAAAATTCACTTCAAACCATATGGCAAGCTTATGTCGGGAAAATCATCACTTTAAATCAATATGTGGGCATTACCCAAGGTTTTATCATAATTGGATCTACGCAATTCATTTTGAAAACATCAATATAGTCATGGGTAGTTTTAGAGACATGTTTTTCATCATTACACATTTATCATAAATCTCTTCTTTCATGAACTTTTTACCCATGAGCGCTTTAGATTCAAATTTTTGGAAAATAATTTTTATAAGGAAAACAAGTTAGAATCCGCCCAAGCTTCGTAAATCATCAATATAAACTCAACATAATCACACCCATGTATAGAGATTGAAGAATCATGCAATTGGGTAAAACCCCATACTTGATCATAGACAATTTAATCACATTTTGATAGGGATTGGGCATGGGTATGGAAGAAAGCACCCACTCATGGCCTTACATACTTGGAAATGGTGAATTCTAACTCCCCCTAATTGACCAGCTGAGATTCCAATTGGAAACCTTGAGATTTCACCTTGATCCTCCTCTTCAATCCTTCAAACTTGCATGCATGAGAAAAATGGCTTAGGATAGGTTTTCCCTGCTAAAAACCCACTAAAATGAGCTAAAAAATGACGTAGTATAGGCCCTTAGAACTTAGGAATTACATAAAAGCCCTTACTAAATTCACTAAGAACAACTGTCAGGGGGTCCCAACGGACGACCTGACGACTAGTCACCTAGGCCGACTCGTTGGGTTACTCTTCAAGTGCATTGGATAGCTGGTCTGCTGGGGCTCCTAACGGATGACTTAACGACTCGTCCCCCTGACCACGACTCGTGGTTATCTCCCATCAAGCGCACTACCTTAATTCCTAATAATAATCAACATACTTTCTCACGACTCACCTCACGAGTCGTTGGGACTGGCCACGACTCGTGGGGTCCCATCCGTTAAGTACACTAGACAAATCCTCCTTTAAACATTCCAACTCCACCCCACGATTGACATGACGACTCATGGTGGCTGACCAAGAGTAATTACTTCATTTGTGGGGACCTCGAATCCTTGATCACTCCAAGCCTTCCCACGAGTCATCCAATGACTCATCCTGCAACTGCAGAACCATATTCCACTTTTTCCTCGATTCAACTTCCAGGTCCGAACATTAAATTCTCGAGTTATAACAATATCTCCCCCTTAGGAACATTCGTCCTCGAATGTTAGAAACAAGCAGAAAATAGAAACATGCAATTATCATACTCCAATACTGATTATTTTAACCGAAATTTTCCTGAAATTACCTTCAAAAAGAACCACATAGTAGAACTGAACTCTAACCTCACATACACATAAAAGAAACTTGAACACCTGAACTAAATAGGAATTTAAATAGAGATAGGGAAAAACTGATACCTTAAGTCGAAACTGAGCCGGTAGAGAATAAATGTGGGTATTTAGCCATCATATATGCTTAGGCTTCCCGCGTAGCTCCCTCAACTTGTTGACCTCTCCATAAAACCTTAACTGAAGAAACTTCTTTATTTCTTAACTTCCGAACATGACGATCCAAGATATCAATGGGAATTTCTTCATAACTGAGGTTGTCTTTTACCCCAATGCTGTCCACCGGGACTACCAAGGCTGGATCACCCAAACACTTTTTCAAATGCGATACATGAAAGACGGGATGAACTGAAGATAACTCTGATGGCAAATCCAACTCATACACAACCTTACCAACTCTCCTCATAACCTAGTAGGGACCAACATAGAGGGGACTGTACCTTTCTTTCTGAACCGCATGACTCCCTTCATGGGAGATACCTTTAGAAATACCCAGTCATCCACCTTGATGTGTTGTGAATTTACAGCACTATTGACGCTCAAAACTAAGAAAATGGCATGGACTTAGGTGTATTTATGTGGATATGAGGCACTTTTCCTTTGATGTAATGATAAATGGGTGTTGGAACAATAAATTTCAAAAGGAAGCTAAAAGTGTGCAAAAAAAGGCAAAAAGTGCAGATCACAGTACGATCCGTAGGATGGACATACAAGTTGTACTGAGGGCCTTGATCAAAAGCTGAAAGTTTAACTTGGAAGACTGAACTTATGAGACTTGTCATGGATCATACCATGGTGGTACGAGTCGTGGTAAGCCAGTCATGATGAAATCCAGAAGATTTGCACAGAAGGCTGATTCTCAGTAGTAGAGAACCCTATGATCCGTGAGATAAAGGTACGAGTCATACCATACCAGTCATCGTGAAGTTCATAAAAAGTTCAAAAGCTCATGATCAAGTCAGGGGTGTCAATGTATGAGTCGTAGCATGTTGGTAGGAATCGTACCTTGGCGCAACACTTAGCCAAAATTCTGCCAACACTCCAAGCCACGAGTTGATGTCACGATCCGCGAGAAGCCCCTATGAGTCGTAGGTGGACCCGTGACGAGGTTGGCTAAACATATGGAAAGCAGTCCTGTTAGTTTAGGAAAGGATTCTTGTGTCTATATAAATATTTTTATGTTTTATTTTTCAGATAGGATGACGAATAGACATAATTCTAGTAGGAAAACATTGTAGTAAGCAATTTTACATCGTTGGAAGAGAGAATTGAGTTGGTTCAACCTTGTGATCAACCTTTTCTTGAATTCATCTTGTTCTTGCTACTTGTTATTTAAGATTTCATGGTTTAATTGAAGGGATTGTTTTTTGCAATCATCTTTGTAAGTATTGTTTTATGTCTTCAATCATAAACACAAATCACAACCTTGCAACTATGATAGGCTAAAACCTCCATAGCTAGGGTTGTGGGAACCGTGGTGGATTAACTAGTTAGGATTGCAAAAAGTGAGTCTAAAACCAATACTAAATACTTATATTGTATTCTCTTCATACTTAATGATTCTTAGCGGTGTACAACGTTAGGAAGTGCCTAAATTCTTTACTTGCTTTGGTCAAAGAGTTATAGATTAGGAAAAGAGAATTACAACGGAGCCTTGATCTTGATGATCATTGTAGTAACTTGAGTTGTGGTCGCAGGATAGTTATATCTGGAACTTAGTGATAACGGTTAGTTTGCAAAACTCATGAGACTTGGTCGAGTAATTGAGGATAGTCATTCAATAGGTCGATCATTTGAATGAACCTAAGTTATCAGTTCTGTAAGTAATTATTGGTAAAGATCACGAGTGTATACCCAAAGCTGTTACGTACCCACGGGGAACATAAACCCTACTTATCCTTTAATTGTTGATTTACAAAGATAATCTTGACTGCTGTCTATTTCTATTATTGCTTTTTATTAGAATCCCCCTATTGTGAAGTAATTACAATACAAGTTCATCTACCGGCGGTAATCTAGATCTTCCAAATTCCCTGTGGGTTCGACCCCAATCTCTTAGTTGGGTTCTTTATTGACAACGTCCGCTTCATACTTCAGTAGGAAGTGTGGTTTGAGCGTTATCAAAAAGTGGCGTTGTTGCCGGGGAATACGGCTAAGACTAGGTTATTTGCTTGTATTTGACTTTTTGGTTATTATTTCCTTAATTACATTTATTTTTGTGTTTTTTTATACCCACAGGCTCTCCTCCGGTGAATGCCAAGAACTCGTAGTAGAGGAGACCCCCTTGTTCCACTAAATCCCAAAATCGAATGATCACTGCATAAAATGGAAAACCCTGAGCAGAGAGAAGCCCGCTTAGCTGAAGAAGCTACGCAAGCAGAGCTAGCTCGGTTAGCTGCAGTTCAGCGGGATGGTGATGATTGAGATGAGGTGGTAAATGCTGGTCGACATGGGAGGGGCAACCACGCTCAGAGATTTGCCCCTCAATTCTTCGATGATGATTACCCAGATATTGATGAGGTTGGGCAACTGGAGAAATTGTACCACCGCCTCTGCCTGCTAGGGCCAAATTTGACATTGCGAGCACCATGGTTCAACTGCTAAACATGAAGGGGGTGTTCAGTGGCCACTCATCGAATGATGCCAACCTGCACTTGATGAATTTTGTAGGAATATGCAACGCATACATGTTGCCCGGAGTAAGCCAGGATGCGATAAGACTCCTCTTTCCTTTCTCTTTATTAGGGGAAGCTACTTTGTGGTTATCGGAGTTGCCCAATGACTCCATAACCAATTAGAGGGAGCTTAAACAAGCCCTCTTGGAGAGATTCTTTCCCCCATCAAGGATGTTACAGTTAAAACATGAGATCTATAATTTCTGATAGATTAAGATGGAGGCACTTCATGAAACTTGGTTGAGGTTCAAAAAGAAGTTGACTAAGTGCCCGAACCATAAAATCCCAAATGACAGTTTGTTGGAAATCTTTTACAGGTCTCTTAATAATAGAACCAAGACTGTAGCAGACAAGGTGGCAGGTGGAGCATTGATGAGTCACACCTGGGAGGAAGTAGCCACTATCCTTGATAGGGCGACAAAGACAAATAGGGCCTGACATACGAAGGAGGCTGATGCAGTGACAGGTAAATATGTTGTTGGTTTGACCGTAGACCAACGAAGGAAGGAGGAAGAACGCGATCAGGAGTTGGCTCACATGCGCACATCATTGGATTTTCTAACAAAGCATATCATGGGAGAAGGAGCCAAAAAGGTAAATGCAGTGGGAACACAAGGTAGGGAGCAAGGAGCAAATCACTATAATTCTAAGAAGGAGGCAAACTTCCTAGATAGGCAAGTGGTGGGTTTCCGAGCCAACGCCCAAGCGTTCGGACAAGACAATTGGAGCCAAGGTGTTGGAAATCATGGTCGGAACCAATACAGAGACAACTACAACAGGAACAGTTCAGATATAGGAGTCGTGGTCGTGAGAAAGAGGGAGAATGGAGAAGGAATGAGAGATATCGCAATGACCGGGCTGGAGTCTATGTTCCTCCTAACGCACGAGAAGGGGAGACCGGACAATCAAAGTTAGAGAGTATGATGGACGAAATGCAGAAAAAGTTGAGGTCCACGAATGATCAGTTAAAAGAAATTCGAAGTGACGTATCTAGCATGGGTCAAAAAGTGAAATCTCATGCCACCGCCATCAAGAAGATAGAACACCAACTTGGGCAACTGTCGGCGTCAATGAACCCTAGACAAAAGGGTACACTTCCTAGCAACACTGTTTAAAATCCAAAGAATGATGCTCATTGCATGGCATTGATGACTAGGAGTGGTAAAACCATAGTTGAGCCCTCGCTCCCTCTTGATGTTGAAAGGAGAAAAGAGAGCGTGATTGAGAAAGAAGAGATTGGTGATGAGACACAACATGATGAGTTGCAATAGGCCCCTAAGGGTGAGAAGGAATGCGAAATTGATCAAGGGGAAACTCTAGTGCAAAAGGCTATCCGGAGACCACCGCCACCATTCCCACAAAGGATGAAGAAAAAGGCGGACAACGGTCAGTTCAAAAATTTTCTTTCAATGCTCAAACAACTTTTTGTGAATATACCATTGGTCGAAGAACTAAAGCAGATGCCAGGATATGCAAAATTCATGAAGGACATGGTGACAAAGAAAAGATCTGTAAGCTATGAACCAGTTGACAATGTCCACCACTGCAGTGCCATAGCAACAAGGGTCTTAGCTCAGAAAAAGGAAGACCTAGGTGCCTTCACGATACCTTGTACCATCGGTAATGTCGAGTTCGCAAGGGCACTCTGTGACCTGGGAGCTAGCATAAATCTAATGCCCTTGGTGTTCTTCAAGAACCTAGGACTGGGAGCCCTCACACCAACTAACATGCGGCTACTGATGACCGATAGAACAGTAAAGAGGCCAGTTGGCATCCTAGTTGATGTGCTCATCAAGGTTGATAAGTTTATATTCCCAGCGGACTTCGTGATCTTGGATTGCGAGGTCGATTATGAGGTCCCAATCATTCTGGGGCGACCATTCCTCGCTACTGGGAGAGCTCTAGTAGATGTGGAAGCTGGCCTGTTGAAGTTCAGGCTAAACAAAGAAGAAGTCACTTTCAACATCTGTCGGACTATGAAGCAACCAAAGCAATTTAGTGTGATCTCAGCACTTGAGGATGAGTATGAGTCACTTGACGAATTCTAAGTAGTCAAGAGACTTGCGTCGTGTCAGACGTTAAATCAGGCACTTCTTGGGAGGCAACCCAAGTGGTGGTTTGGTGAAATCTGAGTAACCAGACCACCTGTGTCGTGCCGCGACATTAAATCAAGGGCTTCTTAGGAGGAAACCCAAGTTATAAAACTAATGTGTGCTCAGTGTGCAGGGAAATAAAAACAGGTGGCTAGAAAATTTGCTACTACAGGATCTCAGTACGACTCATAGTGAGGTCCTACGAGTCGTGGTAGCAGTGGTGGTGAAAAATAGAGAAACTTCTAAGCAAAATCTGACCTAGGACTCATCCTACGATTCGTACCTAAATGGTACGAGTCGTAAGATGCACTTGTAGGTCACCAGGTAAGTTCTTTGTGGCAAAATTCATTACGGGTCAGGGATGAGTCGTAGGTTGCTCCTACGACTCATGGTACGAATCATGATGGGTCAAAATTACCCGATTCGGCCCAGATTTATAAATGAGTCCTCACCTACTTAAACTTAGAAACTCACCATCTTCCCACACGAACACCTCAAAACCCACAAGCTACAACTTGAGAAACCTTCTTCCCAACACCTGTAGCTACCCCTCACTAAGAAATTAAGCACGACATTCTTGCTTCAATGGAGTGTGTAAAGCTCTAGACGTTGATTTCCAATCTATGAATTCGACAATCAAGTAAGTGATTTACATTGTAAGTTACTAATGCTTGAAAGTGAACTTAAGGGCATCGAAAACCTATAAGAAACACAGGGTGTGCTTGAAAATCAATGGGTAGGTGCGAAAAACACCAACTCGACCGAAAACCCACTGGAAATTGAATTTTGGCCCTAGAAAACCTAAAGGGAGTCACGGGTAGTGGAGGATTAAGTGGTATAAAAAGGGAGTTTATCATATGCCTGGCCTAGGGGAAATCTAAGTAACCAAAAATGTGCAAAACAAACACTTACACGCTGAGCAAAAGAATTGTAAAAATGGGCTGAAAAAGTGTACGCAACACAGTACGGGTCGTAGGTTGACACTACGAGTCGTACTAAGTGCTTGTGCCACTTATCTTAAAAAATCAATCTGGGAGGCCCACCCTACGACTCGTGGAATCGACCTATGGGTCGTACCACGAGTCGTGGTGAAAAACAAAATATGATCAAAATGGGACTTCATCAGATGACTCAAGGTACGGATGGTACCTTCATGGACACCTCAGATACAGATGGAACAAGAACCACTAGGGCAAGAGCAAAAGCCCCAACCAAAGCAACCATGGCCATATCTGCTCAAGATCCCCATTCTGAAGAGGGAGCTAGAGAGGAACAACAAAGGCTGAGAACCGACTCCAACACTGAGGAAGGGTCAGAAGGGACCCATGATGATGCAGAAAGAAGTGAGGAAGTAGTGGAGGAGGAGGCCCCTGCCAGAGAGAACAGAACAATGCGGTGAAGAGTGTCGAGTGCTAAAGAGATATATGAACAAGGCATCACCCTCACCGCTATGAACAAACAAAAAATAAGCATCCAAGAAGAACCACGGATCCACACTAATTCCTTGAATGAAGTTGAGGAAATGAAGCGTATTTTTAGCTTCTATGGGCTAGAGTGGATGGCCATACCCCTTCACAATACACTGAGGAGATCGTCAGGGAGTTCTACACCAACTACCTAGTCACAATAGAGGAGAAAGCAAAGGAGGGGCAAAATATAAAGGAGAATCCTTTCTTGGAGAGTGTTCTAGTCCTAGGGCGAGTAGTTGATGTATTTGATGTTGTATGGACCTCAGTTCATACCAACTAGGATAAATCCAGAGTATGATTATCGGGTTGAGGCAATGAAGAAGATTAGGAGTCTAAGTAGGGGTGAGCGACAGAGAAAATTGCAATGGTTAGCGAAGGTTATAGATGATAATAAGGACAAGGCGTAGTGGGTTATAGGTGGCAAGCAGGTGACAAAGAATTCATTGAACTTCATTGCAAAGGCCTGCTGGACATTGGCGAGACATCGATTAGCGCCCATAGTCAATGATAACATGCTAAGGCTGATAGAGCGGTATTGGTGGCATGCCTCATGTCCCGCTACCCTCTTAACATCCCGAGGATCATAGCTACCAATATATGAGACATGGCAGTGGAAGTAAGCACTACTATTCCATTCCCGAGCCTTGTATACAGTTTGTGCAGGGAGGCGAGAGTATAGTGGGCTGATGAGAGATTGGTTGGAGGCTAAAGAATTGGAGATATAGGCCTTATCTGGGATGCGATGAACCTGGTAAGCAGATCCAGAATGCCCACAGCCATCCCAGCAGCTCAGCCAGCAGGGGACGTACAGGTGAATTTCCCCAGTACTCAGGAGCAGAGCGAGACACCAGCTACAGATGCCGGTCATTCAGAGTCATCTCCCAGCATCTCAGCTACACCCCTTCCCAGAGTACAGACTCAGACTCTAAAAGGGTACATCTTAGTACCGCAGGATTTCCTCCAAAAACTGGCAAAGAGATTGACCATGGCTGAGCGCAAAATTCAGGCAATGATGGAGAATGTAAATCCATGGGTCAAATTAGAGATAGATGCAGTAGCTCAGGCTCATCATGCCCGCCTGGACAGTTTTGAGAGCAGATTTAACTTGAGGATGGCAGAGCAGTCAGACATCGGTAGTCTCCATGTGGATTTAGGGGCTCTTCGGAGCCAAGTGGTTGAGTTGTCTTTATGGCAACCAACTGTTATAGTATCCCCCATGCTTTTGGACCTGGATGTAGAGCTTGAGGAGGATATTGACTTGGCAGCATACTGGAGGCCAACTGCAGCCGGTGATAAAGGCAAGAAGAGAGTTGCTGAATATGCTAGTGAGGAGAGTTTAAAAAAGAAGAGAAAGAAGGAGAAGAAAGAGAAAAAGGGTGCTAGAGCGGAGAGTATGAGAGCTCATGAGGACATATGACTGAGCTACATGAGAGAGTTATAGGAGCAGGAAGCTCCACCACAGCTCAGCCGGAGCTTGCTATTGTCCATGACCCTTCGGGTGAGCCACATTCATCCCCGGTTTCCACAAAGGCCATTCAAATGGCTACAGTCACTGGGGGGACCACTACCCCCATTGTTACACCATTGAGTGCGCCGGTCATTGCTAGCGCCACGATTACTGCGGAGCTACCACCTTCACAAGATGACAAAGGCGAAGTCTGAGTAGCCACAAGTATGTCCCTTTTCCCTTCATGCTTATATTTGATGCTTCGGGGACAAAGCTTATTTTTTAAAAGAGGGGGTGTACTTGTATTTTTGGGAGAATTTTGTTCGCCTGAGGGTTTTTCTTGTCGTGTTTCTTTTCTCTCAGACATGTAATCTAGTAGAACCGGCATGTGTTAGGATTTTTTGTTTTTAGTTGTGATTTATTGTTAGAAAATAACTTAGGAATACCCAGCTAATGAATATGCACTACTTTGTTTAAAAAAAAATTTTGCTATGTATTTGTGACAACAATGCATGATTTTTGTGGATCATTTTATGTCATTTAGTTATTAATAGTGTTAGTCTTGTTAAGCCATGTATGAACCAGACAGGTAAAGTGAAAATAGTTCATATACCATGTGTGAGTGAGGTCTTAGTATTCATTGCGGTATGTTGTTGAAGATCTAGAACTTGCCTGGTTGGTCTCTACATAGGTTGAGGATGGTTGGTTAGGATATGATCATAGGCCATTTTTGTGTTAGCTCACTTTTAGTCTATATTGCCCTACCAAAGTGTCATTAATCCCTTGATCCCAAGTTTGATCCTTAATTGACCATATTTCTTTGATATACTTGCTAACCGTGTCCAGTTATTAATAATGAACCTGTTTGGCCCTGGTCCTTCCTTGAATATTATAAACCTCAAAAGCAAAATGCTTAAGTTGAGGGTGGCTAAAGTAGGGGTGCATAAATGATGGGAATGGGAGAAAAGGAAAGAAAAGAAAAAGAAGAGAAAAAAATGGTGAAAGAGAAGGTGTGATGAGGTGAAAAAGTCAAAAGCTGAAAGCTTGAGAATACTGATAAAGAAAGATATTTAAAAGAGATTGAAATTGTTGAAAAATGTGAAAAATCACCTCACCCATGCAAATGTTCATAAAACGGGAATAAGGGAAGAAAAGAAGACAAAAAGAATGAAGGGTGAAATAGGAGAATGATGTAGCCAATGAATGAAGTGCCAAGGAAGGGATAGTCACTAATAAAATCTTTCATCTTTATCATGTCCATCCCTAAGCCTACATTACAAATCATATCAAGTCCTATAGTGATCTTAATTTGACCATCTAACAAATCGAAGCAGAGAAGATAAGGGCAAGCCTATGGTATCTGATGCATAATACTTGCAATTCTTTGAGAGAGTAAGTGCTTCATTTGCCTAGTCCCATGTTTCATTTGATACTTCATACTAGAGTGGGGACTTCATTTTTTGTGAGGGTACATGGATTATGTTTGCTTTTACCATTAGTCTGTGTGAAAGACATAGGCGATGACTTGATTGCTTGTTGATAGCTAGATGATATATCTTGATCCCTAAATATGATGTTTTGGTGTTTCTTGCAATACATTAGCTCAATGATGTTTCAAGAGGAAGGGTAAATAGAGTTTGTATATAAAGTGCACAAATTTGTTTGAGTTTTGGCTATAGTATCTTAAGTTTATTTTCTAGTTGAGCGTCGTGTTTAGTTTTTATTTTTCTTTGCCCGAGGACATGCAAAAGTCTTAAGTTGCGGGTGTTGATGTACTATGAATTTAAGCACTATTGACTCTCAAAACTAAGAAAATAGCATGTATTTAGGTGTATTTATGTGGATATGAGGCACTTTTCCTTTGATTTAAGGATAAATGGGTGTTGGAAAATAAATTGCAAAAGAAAGCTAAAAGCGTGCAAACAAGGGCAAAAAGTGCAGACCACAGTACGATCCGTAGGATGGACATACGTGTCGTATTGAGGGCCTTGATCAAAAGCTGAAAGTTTTAACCTGGAAAACTGAACTTATGAGACTTGTCACGGATTGTACCATGGTGGTACAAGTCGTGGTAAGCCAGTCGTGATGAAATCCTAAAGAATTGCACTGAAGGCTGATAATCAGTATGAGAGCACCCTACGACCCATGAGATGAAGGTATGAGTCGTACCATACCGGTTGTGGTGAAGTTCAGACAAAGTTCAAAGTATCAAGATCAAGCCACGGGTGCAATGTACGAGACGTAGGATGTAGGTACGAATCATACCTTGGCCTGATACTTAGCCAAAATTTATCCAACACTTAAAGCCACGAGTCGATGCCACGACCGTGAGAAGCCCATACGAGTCATAGGTGGACCCGTGATGAGTTGGTTACAGATATGGAAAGCAGTCCTGTTATTTTAGGAAAAGGATTCTTGTGTCTCTATAAATACTTTTTATGCTTTATTTTTCATAGAGGACGACGATTAGACTTAATTTTAGTAGGAAAACATTGTAGTAAGCAATTTTACATTATTAAAAGAGAGAATTGAGTTGGCTCAACCTTGTGATCAACATTTTCTTGAACTCATATTGTTCTTGCTACTTGTTATTTAAGATTTTGTGGTTTAATTGAAGGAATCGTTTTTCTCAATCATCTTTGTAAGTATTGTTTTATGTATTCAACCATGAACACAATTCATAATCTTGCAACTATGAGAGGCTAAAACCTCCATAGCTAGGGTTGTGGGAACCATGGTGGATTAACTAGTTAGGGTTGCACAAAGTGAGTCTAAAACCAATACTAAATACTTATCTTGTATTCTCTTCATCTTTAATGATTCTTAGAGGTGTACAATGTTAGGAAGTGCCTGAATTTTTTACTTTCTTTGGTCGAAAAGGTAGAGATTAGGAAAAGGAATTACAACGGAGCCTTAATCTTGATGATCATTGTAGTAACTTGAGTTGTGGTCGCAGAATAGTTATATCTGGAACTTAGTAATAATGGTTAGTTTGCAAAGGTCATGGGACTTGGTTGAGTAATTGAGGATAGTCATTCAATAGGTATTGGTCGATCATTTGAATGAATATAAGTTATCAGTTCTGTAAGTAAGTATTGGTAAAGATCACGAGTGTATACCCAAAGCTATTATGAACCCATGGGTAACATAAACCCTAGTTATCCTTTAATTGTTGATTTACAAACACAATCTTGACTGCTGTCTATTTTTATTACTGCTTCTTATTAGAATCCCCCCATTGTGAAGTAATTACCATACAAGTTCATCTACTGACTGTAATCTAGATCTTCCATGTTCCCTATGGGTTCGACTCCAACCTCTTAGTTGGGTTCCTTATTGACAACGTTCGCTTCATACTTCAGTTGGAAGTGTGGTTTGAGTATTATCACACCTCAAACTATAGATCCCTTCTCCTCACATCAGCATACGATTTTTAACGACTCTAAGCAATTTTTAACCGGTCCCTTATCAACTGGAGCTTTATCATGGCCTCATGAACCGAATTAAGTCCTATAATGGCTGCCTCACCAACCTCGAACCATCCGATGGGCGATCTACACCTTCGCCCTTAAAGAGCTTCGAATGGTGCCATATGGATACTAGAGTGATAACTATTATTATAGGCAAACTCGATCAAGGGCAAATGATTATCCCAGCTACCTTTGAAATCCACAACACATGCCCTCAACATATCCTCAAGGGTCTGATTGTTCGTTTTGCCTGACCGTCTGTTTGCGGATGGAATGCTGTACTGAGTTTAACATGAGTCCCAAGTACTTTTTGAAAAGATCGCCAGAATTGGGAGGTAAACTAAGTACCTCGATCTGAAATAATAGAAAAGGGAACTCCATGAAGTCAAACCAACTCCCCAATATACAATTTGGCATAATCATCCACTGAATCTGTGGTTTTTACCGGTAAAAAGTGTGAAGCCTTGGTAAACCTATCGGCCACCACCCAAATGGAATCATAGTGTCGGCAAGTATGAGGTAGGCCTGTAATGAAATCCATATTAATCTCTTTCCACTTCCAAATGGGGATGCTGATATCTTGAAGTACTCCTCCCGACCTTTGATACACAACTTTCACTTGCTGAGAGTTTGGGCACTTGGCCACAAATTCTGCAATATCCTTCTTCATGCCATTCCACAAATATATTTCCTGCAAATCATGGTACATCTTGGTGGAACCCGTATTGATGGAATACCTGGACCCATGTTCCTCATGCAATATCCGCTCCCTCAAATTATCAACATCTGGAACATATAGATGACCTTGGTATCGCAGCACCCCATCTCCCCCTTGGAAGAAAATCTCCACCTTTTGACTTCCAACGACTTCCTTTAGCATTACTAGAATTGGGTCCTCACCTTTCCTAGCCTTCACATCCATCACCAAGGATGATTCTGATCCAGTTTGTATAACAACGCCGCCATCAGTCGAGTCGACCAATCTAACTCTCAACCTCTCAAGTCGATGGACATCCTTCACCAACTCTTTCTTTCCCTCATCCACATGAGACAGACTCTCCATAGAGAGTCTACTAAGTGCATCCGCTACCACATTAGCCTTACCCGAGTGGTAAAGAGAACTCATATCATAGTCCTTAAGTAGCTCCAACCACCTCCTTTGCCGCAGATTGAGGTCTTTCTGTGTAAACACATATTTCAAGCTCTTGTTATCTGTGAATACATCCACGTGGACCCCATACAAGTAATGCCGCCATATCTTCAATGCGAACACCACTGCAGCCAACTCAAGATCATGGGTTGGGTAATTCTTTTCATGAACTTTTAGCTGTCTCGAGGTATACGCTATTACCTTCTCACACTGCATCAACACACATCCTAGTCCAACTCGTGAAGTATCACAATACATAACAAAGTCATCTGTACCCTCGGGTAGAGTCAACACTGGTGCTGAAGTGAGTCAAGTCTTTAACGCTTGGAAGCTTTTCTCACAAGCCTCGACCATTGAAACTTCACCTTCTTTTGAGTCAACTTGGTCAATGGTGTGGCAATAGATGAAAAACCCTCCACAAATCTCCGATAGTAACCCGCTAAGCCCAAAAAGCTCCTGATGTCTGAAGGGTTCACCAGTCTTGTCCAGTTCTTTACTACCTCAATCTTCTGAGAGTCTACTTTTATGCCCTCACCTGATACCACATGGCCTAGAAATGCAACTGAGTCCAACCAAAATTCACATTTGCTGAACGTTGCATACAATTGGTGATCCTTGAGGGTCTAAAGCACTATTCTCAAGTGAGCGGGATGCTCCTCCTCGCTCCGAGAGTATATGAGGATGTCATCAATGAACACAATCACAAACATGTAAAAATATGCCTTGAACACCTTGTTCATTAGATCCATAAAAGCTCAGGGGCATTGGCTAGTCCAAAAGACATAACAACAAATTCATAGTGACCATACAGAGTCCTAAAAGCAATTTTCGGGATGTCACACTCACGAACCCTGAGCTGGTGATACCCGGACCTGAGGTCAATCTTGGAGAAACACTTGGCACCCTGAAGCTAGTCAAATAAATCATCAATCCTGTGTAAAGGATACTTGTTCTTGATGGTGACCTTGTTCAACTACTGATAGTCGATGCACATCCATAGCGAACCATCCTTCTTTCGGACAAATAATACTGGTGTTCTCCATGGAGACTTACTCGGCCTAATAAATCTTTTATCTAACAAGTCCTTCAATTGATCCTTCAACTCTTTTAGCTGGGTTGGAGCCATTCTGTAAGGTGGAATGGATATATGCTGCGTGTCGGGAAGAAGATCTATACCGAAATCAACCTCCCACTCGGGAGGAACACCTAGCAAATCCTAAGGGAAGACCTCTGGATACTCACATACTACTGGTACAGACTGAATAGTCGGGGTTTCAGACTCCACGTCCTTAACCCTATCTAGATGGTATATGCAACACTTTGAAATCATCTTCCTGGCCTTAAGGTAGGAAATAAATCGACCTACAGGCACAGCTGAACTACCCTCTGATTCTAGGACAGGCTCACCCGGAAATCTGAACTCTACTAACCGGGTCCTACAATTAATTGAAGCATAGAATGAAAATAGTCAATCCATGCCGAGAATAACATCAAAATCGGTCATGGATAACTCTATCAAGTCTGCTGAGGTGACCTTATTGATGTGTTGTGGATTTACAGCACTATTGATGCTCAAAACTAAGAAAATAGCATGGATTTAGGTGTATTTATGTGGATATGAGAAAATTTTCCCTTGATTTCAGGATAAATGGGTGTTGGAACAATAAATTGCTACTTGTTTTTCAAGCTTCGTGGTTTAATTGAAGGAATCTTTTTTCTCAATCATCTTTGTAAGTACTGTTTTATGTATTCAACCATAAACACAATTCACAATCTTGCAACTACGAGAGGCTAAAACCTCCATAGCTAAGGTTATGGGAACTGTGGTGGATTAACAAGCTAGGATTGCACAAAGTGATTCTAAAACCAAACTAATTACTTATATTATGGTCTCATCATCTTTAATGATTCTTAGCGGTGCGCAACATTAGGAAGTGCCTGAATTCTTTACTTGCTTTGGTCGAAGAGGTAGAGATTAGGAAAAGAGAATTACAACAGAGCCTTGATCTTGATGGTTATTGTATTAACTTTAGTTGTGGTCACAGGATAGTTATATCTAGAACTTAGTGATCATGGTTAGTTTGCAAAACTCATGAGACTTGGTCGAGTAATTAAGGATAGTCATTCAATAGGGATTGGTCGATCATTTGAATGAACCTAAGTTATCAGTTCTGTAAGTAAGTATTGGTAAAGATCACGAGTGTATACCCAAAGGCCCAAGCCGAAGAAACCACGGCCACATCTGCTCAAGCTCCCCAGTCTGAAGAGAGAGCTAGAGAGGAACAACATAGGCCAAAAATCGACTCCAACGCTGATGAAGGGTCAGAAGGGACCCAGAATGATGCGGAAAGTAGTGATGAAGAAGTGGAGGAGGAGACCCCTGCCAGAGAAAACAGAATAATGCGGTGGACAGTGTCAAGTGCTAAAGAAAAATATGAACAAGGCATCGCTCTCTCCGCCAAGAACAGAACAAAAAGAAGCATTCAAGAAAAACCGCAGATCCTCACTAATTCCTTGAACGAAGTTGAGGAGATGAAGCATATTTTTAGCTTCTATGGGTTAGAATGGATGGACAAGACCCCTACACAATACACAGAATAGATCGTCAGGGAGTTCTACGCCAACTACCTAGCCACAATCGAGGAGAAAGCAAAGGAGGGGCAAAAGGTAAAGGATCAACCCTATTTGGAAAGTGTTCTAGTCCGAGGGCGGGTAGTGGATATATCCGATCAAACTATTGCACGGATGTTGTATGGACCTCAATTCAGACCAACAAGGATAACACCAAAGTATGATTATAGGTGGAGGAAATGAAGCATATCAGGAGTCTGAGTAGGGGTGAGTGACAAAGGAAGTTGCAATGGCTAGCAGAGGTGATCGCTGAGAACAAGGATGAGGCCGAGTGGGTTACAGGTGGCAAGCAGGTGACAAGGAATTCACTGAACTTCATAGCAACGACATGTTGGACATTGGTGAGACATCGATTAGCACCCACAATCAATGATAACACGTTGAGTGCTGACAGACCGGCGTTGGTGGCATGCCTCATGTCTCATTACCCTCTTAACATCCCGAGGATCTTAGCTACAGAGATATGAGACTTGAAAGTGGAAGTAAGCACTACTATTCCATTCCCGAGCCTTGTATATAGTTTGTGCAAGGAGGCGAGAGTTCAACGGGGTGATGAGAGATTGATTGGAGGTCAAAGAATTGCAGACATAGGCCTTAGTCGGGATGAGATGAACCAGGTAAGCAGATCCAGGATGCCTACAGCTATCTCAGCAACACAGCCAGCAAGGGAAGTACAGGTGAATGTCCCCAGTACTCAGGAGTAGAGCGAGACACCGGCTACAGATGCCGGTCATTCAAAGTCAGCTCCCAGCACCTCAGCTACACCGCTGTCGAGTATATAGACTCAGACTCCAGCAGGGCACATCTTGGTACCACAGGATTTCCTCCAGAAGCTGGCAAAAAGATTGACCATGGTCGAGCGCAAAATTTGGGAAATGTTGGAGAATGTAAAGCCATGGGTCAAATCTGAGATAGATGCAGCTGCTAAGGCTCTTCATGCCCGCCTGGATAGTTTTGAGAGAAGATTTAACATGAGGATGGTAGAGCAGTCAGACACCGAAGTCTCCCTGCAGAGTTGGGGGCTCTTCAAAGACAAGTGGTTGAGTTGTCTTTACGGCAACGAACTGTTATAGTAGCCCCACTCTTCCGGACCTAGATGCAGAGCTTGATGAGGACATTGATTTGGAAGCATACTGGGGGCCAACTGCAGTTGGTGATAAAGGCAAGAAGAGAGCTATTGAAGATGCTGGTGAGGAGAGTTTGAGAAAAAAGAGAAAGAAAGAGAAGAAAGAGTGCAAGCAGGCTAGAGCAGAGAATATGCGGGCTCATGAGGAGCATATGACTGAGCTGCATGAGAGAGTTAGAGGAGCGGGAAGCTCCACACAGCTCAGCCCGAGCTTTCTAGTGGCCATGACCCTTCGGGTGAGCCACATCCGGCCCCAGTTAATATAGAGGCCGTTCAAGTGGTTACATCCACTAGGGAGGACCACTACCCCCATTGTTACACCATTGAGTGGGTCGGCCACCGCTAGCGCCACTACTACCGCGGAGGTACCACCTTCGCAAGATGATAGAGACGAAGTCTGAGTAGCCACAGGTATGTCCTTCTACCTTCATACTTATATTTTATGCTTCGGGGACGAAGCTCATTCTTTTAAATGGGGGGAGGTTGTACTTGTACTTTTGGGATACTTTTTGTTCTTCTGAGGGTTTTTCTTGTCGTGTTTCTTTTCCCTTAGGCATGTTATCTAGTAGAACCAGCATGTGTTAGGATTTTTTTTTGTTTTTAGTTGTTATTTTTTCTTGATTATAAAGTAACTTAGGAATACTCAGCCATTGGATATGCACTAGTTTTGTTGTTTTTGAAAAAACTGACCCTGCTTAAAACATTTTTGCTATGTATTTGTGACAACAATGCATGATTTCTATGGATCTTTTTATGTCATTTAGTTATTAATAGTGCTAGTCTTGTTAAGCCATGTATGAACCAGACAGATAAAGTAAAAATAGTTCATGTACCATGTGTGAGTGAGGCCTTAGTATTTATTACGGTATGTTGTTGAAGATCTAGAACTTGCCTGATTGGTCTCTACATAGGTTAAGGATGGTTGGTTAGGATATGATCATAGTCCATTTTTGTTTTAGCTCACTTTTAGCCTATATTACCCTACTAAAGTTTCAGGAATCCCTTGATCCCATGTTTGAGCCTTCATAGACCATGTTTCTTTGATTTACCTATTAACCGTACCCATTTGTTTATAATGAACCTGTTTGGCCCTGTTCCTTCCTTAGATATTGTGAACCTCAACATAAGCAAAATGCTTAAGTTGAGGGTGGTTAGAGTAGGGGTGAATAAATGGTGGGAGTGGGAGAAAAGGAAAGAAAAGAAAAAGAAAAAAATATGGAAAAATAAGGTGTGGTGAGGTGAAAAAGTAAAAAGTTGAAAATTTGAGAACACCAAAAAAATTAAAAAGTTGGAAATTGTTGAAAAATGTGAAAAATCACCTCACCCATGCAAATATAATTAAAATGGGAAAAAGGGAAGAAAAGAAGACAAAAATAATGAAGGTTGAAATAGGAAAATGGTGTAGCCAATGAATGTAGTGCCAAGGAATAGATAGTCACTCATAAAATCTTTCATCTTCATCATGACCAGCTCTAAGCCTACATTACAAGTCATATCAAGTCCTATAGTGATCTTAATTTGACCATCTAACAAACTAAAGCAGAGAGAACAAGAGCAAGCCTATGGTAGTTGTTGCATAATACTTGCAGTTCTTTGAGAGAGTGAGTGCTTCATTTTCTTAGTCCCATGTTTCATTTGATACTTCATACTAAAGTAGGGACTTCATTTTTTTTTGTGAGGGTACATGGATTATGTTTGCTTTTACCATTGGTCTGTGTGAAACACATAGGTGATGACTTGATTGCTTGTTGATAGTTAGATGACATGTCTTGATCCCTGAATATGATGTTTTGATGTTGCTTGCAATACATTAGCTGATGATGTTTCAGGAAGAAGGGTCAATAGAGTTGTATATAGAGTGCACATATTTTTTTGAGTATTGGCTGTAGTATATTAAGTTTATTTTCTTATTGAGCGTCGTGTTTAGATTTTCTTTTTCTTTACCTGAGGATATGCAAAAGTCTTACGCTGAGGGTGTTGATGTGTTGTGGATTTACAGCACTATTGATGCTCAAAACTAAGAAAATAGCATGGACTTAGGTGTATTTATGTGGATATGAGGCACTTTTCCTTTGATTTCAGGATAAATGGGTGTTGGAATAATAAATTGCAAAAGGGAGTTAAAAGTGTGCAAAAAATGACAAAAAGGGCAGTCCAAAGTACGATCCGTAAGATGGACCTACGAGTCGCACTGAGGGCCTTGATGAGAAGCTGAAAGTTTAACCTGGAAGACTGATCCCATGAGACTTGTGGTAAGTCAGTCATGATGAAATCCAGAAGAATTGCACAGGAGACTGATCCGTGAGTACCCTACGATCCGTGAGATGAAGGTACGAGTCATACCATACCGGTTGTGGTGAAGTTCAGACAAAGTTCAAATTATCAGGATCAAGGCACGGGTGCAATGTACGAGTCCTAGGATGTAGGTATGAATTGTACCTTGGCCTGATACTTAGCCAAAATTTATCCGACACTTCAAGCCATGAGTCGATGCTACGATCCATGAGAAGCCCATACGAGTCGTAGGTGGACCCGTGACGAGGTCGGTTACAGATATGGAAAGCAGTCCTGTTAGTTTAGGAAAAGGACTCTTGTGTCTCTGTAAATACTTTTTATGCTTTATTTTTCATAGAGGACAACGATTAGACTTAATTTTAGTAGGAAAACATTGTAGTAAGCAATTTTACATTATTGAAAGAGAGAATTGAGTTGGCTCAAGCTTGTGATCAACCTTTTCTTGAACTCATATTGTTCTTGCTACTTGTTATTTAAGATTTCATGGTTTAATTGAAGGAATCGTTTTTATCAATCATCTTTGTAAGTATTGTGTTATGTATTCAAGCATGAACACAATTCACAATCTTGCAACTATGAGAGGCTAAAACCTCCATAGCTAGGGTTGTGGGAACTATGGTGGATTAACAAGCTAGAGTTGCACAAAGTGATTCTAAAACCAATACTAATTACTTATATTGTAGTCTCTTCATCTTTAATGATTCTTAGTGGTGCACAACATTAGGAAGTGCCTGAATTCTTTACTTGCTTTGGTCGAAGAGGTAGAGATTAGGGAAAGAGAATTACAACTGAGCCTTGATCTTGATTATATTGTATTAACATGAGATGTGGTCGCAGGATAGTTATATCTTGAACTTAGTGATAACGGTTAGTTTGCTAAACTCATGAGACTTGGTCGAGTAATTGAGGATAGTCATTCAATAGGGATTGGTCGATTGTTTGAATGAACCTAAGTTATCAGTTCTGTAAGTAAGTATTGGTAAAGATCACGAGTGTATACACAAAGCTGTTATGAACCCATGGGGAACAAAAACCCTAGTTATCCTTTAATTATTGATTGAGAAATATAATCTTAATTGTTGTTTATTTGTATTATTGATTTTTATTAGAATTTCCCCCATTGTGAAGTAATTACCATACAAGTTCATCTACTGGCTGTAATCTAGATCTTCCATATTCCCTGTGGGTTCGACCCCAACCTCTAAGTTGGGTTCTTTATTGACAACATCCACTTCATACTTCAGTTAGAAGTGTGGTTTGAATGTTATCACTTATGAAGAACTGAGACCAAAAAATCTCTATACACTCGTCTAGCTATGACTGAGTCACTACTAGAGTAGAAACTGAGAAGGGCTCTGATAAGACATTGGGACTGACTTCGAAGCTACTGGCTATATGTGGTGTCACAAAAGATAGGGTATCCCCCAGATCTGAAATGCATATACATCAACATGAAAGATTCTGAACATACCAATGACTACATCTGGTGAGGCCTCCTGCTCCTAGCAAGTGGCTAAAGCATAGAATCTGTTCTGGCGCTGCCCGCTAGCTGTGCTAGTAGATGCCCCCTGATATGTTGTGCGTGGAGGAGGGGTTGCTGAACTAGAAGCTGGGCCTCAGCTCCTAACCTGATATTGTCTCACAGTGGGACAATCTCTGAGCATATGTCCCAGCTGCCCACATCTAAAACAAATTCCTGACCCCACCAAGCACTGGCCTGTGTGTCCTTGGTCGCACCTGCAACAAGCTGGAATGCTGGTATCTGTGGAGCCTGACGCTCACCCTCTCTAATCATGTTTGGGCCTAGATGGAACACTCAGCGTTGAAGATGCTAGGGCTGATAATCTCTGGTGGATCTACTGTCGATGCCCACCACTGGACCTCTGTTGAGAAAACCTGTGGTCCTCGGTCCTGGCCCTCTTGGCCTCCATCTGCCTAGAATGTACTGCCTCCATCTGTTGTGTGTACAACATAATGCGAGGGAAGTACATGTCCTGATGGAGCATAGCTGTCCTGCAGTCCTTGTCCAAATATCCTGCGATACCATGTGCAAACCTGCTCACCCGTGCCCGCTGGTCGGCCACTAACTCCGGGGCATACTTAGATAGGTGGGTGAACTCAAGGGAGTATTCCCGAACAGTCATCCTTCCTTGCTTTAAATTCACGAATTTAGTTGCTTTCAACTCCCTCATCTATCGAGGGAAGAACCGATTGAGGAATGCAACCTGAAACTCCTCCCATGTGACTGGACCTGCTCCAGCGACCCTGCTGTCCTTCCACTAGCAGATCCAAATATGCACAACCCCTTTCAGCTGGTAGGAGGCCAAATTTTCACACTCAACACTACCCACCCCCATAACCTGGGTGATCTTGATAATCTCATCAATGAAATCATGTGGGTCCTCATCTACCTTGGACACCAAAAACTCCGGCGGCTTCATCCTCAAAAAGTTTCGGACTCTGGCCACCGCTACATTACTGTTTTGAGGGACATGCACAATGGCTTGCTGATTGACCTGATTGATCAAGGCCTGCGCAAGTATCTGAACGGTAGCTCGGAACTCAGCATGAGCGGCTGGCTCCGGTGCCTGAGGCTCCTGAATTGGAGGGGCTGGATGATGCTCATGACCGTTTCCATCCTCATGTCCCTCACCACCTCCATTCCTCCTCCCATTCATCCTTCGATGAGCCATGATTCTGCAATTGCGAATAGCATGAACTAGGATGATAGAAAGGCTTTTCATCGCACGACATAAATCATGAAAGAAGGAAACATTTCCTAAAACGTCTAGTAGCCTCTTCGTCATAAGTGTGGTGCGCTTCACACCCATGAAAAAGAATCTAACGCGGCTTTCATACTCCCTAGTACACAATCAACCTATGACTCTAATACCAAGTTTGTCACGACCCAAACAGAGGCTCAAATAGTAGACACGAGACGAGGGACCCCGAGAGACCCCAAGTCAACCCATGACATAAGCATTCAATTAAATCATTTAGAAATAAGAAGAAAACATAATCATAAACTCAGCAGAATTCAAACTTAATAAAACCACAGAATGAATGTCTGAAACTGAATACACGTCTAAGTCTGATAAGCCTCTAATCTAGATAAGTTGATGGGACAACACCCCCAACTAGCTCAACAATACTGAAACTAAAAATACATCCAAGATAACTGAAAAATCTAGCCCTCGAAAGATGAGGACTCACCAAACAAGTAGGTGATAACTTTGATAACCGACTACATATGGGGCTGAACCTGAGAACCGGATCCTACATCATAAAACGATGCAACATAGAAGGTATACGGTCAATACGTGAAATGTACCGAGTATGCAAGGTAAGTAAAACCGCTAAAATAATATAAATCATTTAGAGTAAAGCATACATATCAAAACTGTGAAGTATAAGAAGGAAACCACATGCATTCATTCTGAAATCATACTCTTATCATAACATGATCATGCATGGAACATCAGGACTGACTCAAATGACTCAAAGCTAAAACATAACATTTATATCAAAAGCTAGACAATGAGTCAAAACTTACTTCTTGAACATGCATGCATAAGTAGTCATCATGAGGAATGATTATGCAAATATGAATGACATAGACAGTGGGAGACTCATCACTTAGCCAACATACCACAATAGAGCTTATGTGGTCCCGATATTACAGTCAAGTGGGCAGAGCCGTCCAAAATTTTGCCAGGGCTAAGGACGCTATCATGATATCGATATCAAGCTGGAAGGCCAATCGGGCCAGGGATTGCTCACAAGGGAGGTCCCAACAATATATAAATATCAACCTATGTTGGTGCGTAGTTCTGGAACATAGAGTGGTCGACCCTTAATCCGCTCGGTGCTAGACTCTTCTCCCAAAAACATGCAATGCTCTAAATCGTATATAATGAAGCTCAACATCATCTATTAACAAAGCTCAACATCGTCCTTTGACGAAGCTCAACATTGACATACATATCAATTATTAATTCATGCATATAGAAGACTTTATTTCGAAACATACCACAAGCTCAATTATAGGTAGGAGCGTCTACACCAAATCATGTGGTAAGCTACATGTAGAATATTTACTCAACATACCACAAGCTAGAATTTATAATAAAAGTTAAGAAAAATTCACTTCAAACCATGTGGTAAGCTTATGTCGGGAAAATCATCATTTTAAATCAATATGTGGGCATCACCCAAGGCTTTATCATAATTGGATCTAAGCAATTCATTTTGAAAACATCAACATAGTCATGGGTAGTTTTAGAAATATGTTTTTCATCATCAACTTCATCATCATCACACATTTATCATAAATCTCTTCTTTCATGAACTCTTCACCCATGGGTGTTTTAGATTCAAATTTTTGAAAAAAAACTTTTATAAGTAAAACAAGTTAGAATCCTCCCAAGCTTCATAAATCATCAGTATAAACTCAATCTAATCATACCCATGTATAGAGATTGAAGAATCATGCAATTGGGTAAAACCCCATACTTGATCATAGATAATTTAATCATATTTTGTTAGGGATTGGGCATGGGTGTGGAAGAAAGCACCCACTCATGGCCTTACATACCTGGAAATATGAATTCTAAATCCCCCTAATTGCCCAACTATGATTCCAATTGGAAAACTTGAGATTTCGCCTTAATACTCCTCTTCAACCCTTCAAACTTGCATGCATGAGAATAATGGCTTAGGATAGGTTTTCCCCTACTAAAAACCCACTAAAAAGAGCTTAAAACGACGTAGTAGAGGCCCTTAAAATTTAGGAATAATGAAAAATCTCTTACTAAATTCGCTGAAAATAACTGTCAGGGGGTCCCAACGGATGACCTAACGACTCGTCACCTAGGCCAATGACTCGTGGGGTTACTCGTCAAGTGCACTGGATAGCTGGTCTACTGGGGCTCCTAACGGATGACTTAACGACTTGTCCCCCGTGACCACGACACGTGGTAATCTCCTGTCAAGCACACATCCTTAATTCCCAATAATAACCAGTATACTTGCTCACGACTCACCTCACGAGTCGTTGGGACTAGCCACGACTCGTGGGGTCCCATCCGTTAAGTACACTAGACAAATCCTCCTTTAAACTTTCCAACTCCACCCCACGATTGATATGACCACGAGTCGTTACTTCACTCGTGGAGTCCTTAATTCGTTGATCACTCCAAGCCTTCCCACGAGTCACTTGACGACTTGTGGGGTCTCCTCACGAGTCATCCAATGACTCATTCTGCAACTGCAGAACCATATTCCAGTTTTTCGTCGATTCAACTTCCGGGTCCGATCTTTGAATTCTCGGGGTATAACAAGAGTCCTTTTTTTATTTTCTTAGCCATGGTTCTTTCTCGAGAGGCTTTAATTCTTATTGAATCTGAAAAATAAAAGTAGTTTAAGTGTTGTAGTGATTGGTCCCGATGAAAGATTTATAGGCCACTTTCTTAAAGATACCACCCTACATTTTGAATTATTTTTGGTTGAATAAAGTATTTCTGACTTAAGTGGTGGCGGCATTGAGATTATTGCAAGTTTTTCTGATTCTTCGAAAAGGATGCCCCCCCTCCCCAAAATTTTTGCCACAACTATTCTGTATTAATATGTTTGCCGCTATTTTTGACATTTGATTGTGTTGGTTATGTTAATGATTTCCTAGTTGAGAGTAGAGGTGATTAGTCCATTTGATATCCACGCGCCAACATGTGGTGAGGAAATTCTATTTTGTTCACCTATTTTGGTCACACTCTACAACTTGTTTGGTTACTCATGCTTTATCTTAGAGTGATGTTGGGTTGTAGAGATAAACTTAGGCCTTCTTTTTTTATTTCAAAAGCCTCATTTGCCTAAATGAGACTACCAAATGATGCATGTATTTATAGTCTTCTCTTTTCAGCCTATGATCCTTTTTCTTAATCAACCATAATGAAATCGAAATCAATTCTCAAGTTGACTCTATTTTGGATCCCATCCTCCTTGACACTAAATGTGATGAAAATATGAAAAAGTGTAAGGTGGGGATGACAAGGTGGAAAAGAAAGAAAAGGACAAAAGTGATTAGTTTAACCACTTTTCAAGGTACAATGAGCAAGAAAGGAAAAGAAAAGAAAAAGGAAAAGAAAAAGAGGAAGAAAATTGAGCTCATGAAAAGTATCTTGAATTGTGAAAAATTGCTAAGGAGAAGAAGAGAACAAAATGTGAAAATTAAAATGGGAGTATGATGTAGTATTCAAGGATGATAATGAGCGACTAAAATACCATATTTATATTCTATCAGCTCATTGGGCTAATATTATAAGCTTAGAAAAGCCATTATGTGATCTCAACTCAGATTTCCAAAAGAGAAGGTATTTGAGAATAAAGACAAACATATGGTAGTTGTAACTTAACTTGTGAATATCTTTTTGAGAGTTGAATGTCTTTCTCTTCTCTCTTGATCTTGCGTCCATGTATTAAGTGTGATTATTATTTCTGAAAATGAACACTTTTCTTGGTCTAAAAGTGAAGGCATGTGGATGATGATAGTTAGCATAAATTACTTCTCAATTTAGGTATCTTGCATGTTGAGATGATGTGCATAAATTACTTCTCAATTTAGGTATCTTGCATGTTGAGATGATGTCATGAGGAGAGATTGCATGCTTAGTCTTAATAGTTACCAGAAAGCTGATTTTGCATGATAGAGGAGGTGGCTTGCTTGAAAATTATATGCTTGTAGCTACTTGGAAAAATCACCATAGTCATTGCACTTTGTGATATTAGAATAAGAATCAAGGTCTAGGTTATATTTTCTTATTTTAGTTGGTTGAGGATAAGCAAAAGCTTTAATTTGGTGGTGTTGATGTGTTCGGATTTTGTGACACATTTGTACTTATTTTCGTAGAATTTTGCAGACTTTTGAGTGCTAATTTAATTCAATACTGATGCTATTTTGCTAAGTTTCACGAATCCCATGAGTTGATTAAAAAGGCAAAAATCCACTGAAATCTGATAGAAATAGTGAAAGACGGACTGTATATTCAAGATGTAGTCTATACTTTAACTGCAAAGTAAAACAGAGAGCACCACAAAGTGGTCAGTAACAGACGACTCAAGATGCAGTCTGCACATTCAAAATGCGGACCATCAAATGAACTGTATGTTCCAAACTAATTCATTTGGTGAAGCAATTGATGGAAGAAAGTACGGACCATCTTTTCAATAGAAGGTCTGTCAGTCAAATGACGGAAGGCATTTGGACAGAATGCAATTTCAAGTGAAGGTTGAAGAGTTGAACTGTATTTTCATGATGTGGTCCATCTCTGCGACCTGGGCGCTCCGAATTTGAATTTGCATAGAGATTTTGGGCTTTAGTATAAATAGTTTTTTTTGATATTATATTTGAGGAGTTCTACTTAGTTTTAGATATTCAGAGTTAGTTTTCATAATTTTTGCATTCCTTTAAAGATACCCAATATAATTGGAGGATTCATTGAAGTTTTCTTTGTCCTCTCATTGCTAAGTTAGTAATCATAATTAATTCAATGTTTTTCTCTTCTTCTCTAGCCATGAATAGCTAAAGCCTGATCTAGGATTATAAACTCAATGGGTTTGTGAACACTAATGATCTTAATTGGGAGGAATAATTATGAGCTTGTTAATATTTGATTGATTATTGTTTTTGAATTGTTAAATTGGGGGTTGCAAATATTCAATTATGCCAAATTGCCTCAATTGTGCTTAAAAGAGCCAATTAAAATTTGGGTAGCATCAATCAACAATGACCCAAGACTTTAAACCTTTTTAAATAGATTTACCTAGAAATTTGATGAACTTAGTTGGCAAATTGCAATCAGTTTTGATTTAAATTCTAATCAATTTGAGAAAATTATTTTAGATTGATATTATTGGGATTGTTGAGAGACACTTAGCAATTGCCTAAGTAGATTGCTTGCATATTTGTGAAAAGCCCATTTTCACTACTTTCGATTGAGTGATTTAGCAGGATGAATCCTATAGGGGGATACTTTTCTAGAAATTTTTTCTCTATTATTTAAAATCAAATCATTATTTTAGTTTAATTAAATCCTTACCCCTAACATGAGTTTATAATCGACATCTAAATCATATTTGCATTGCTTGAAACTTGTGGACCTAAATAAAGTTCAATGAATACGACCTCAACTCTTCATTGGGTTATTATATTGCATCGACAACGTACACTCTTCTTAGTGAGGTGGATTCTGAATTATATCATGAAATATAACATAGATGGAGCTTTAAGAGATAATCCAAGAAGAAGCTCCTATGCTATTTGTGTAAGAGATTTTAAAGGAGATTTAATATTTGCTGAAGCAAAAGAGATGGAACAGATAACAAACACAGAAGCATAAACTAAGGCTATGCTAGAAGCTTGTACACATTGTCAACAAGTTCAAAATAAAAAAGTAGTCATGCAAATTGATTCACTATTAATAAAGAATGTCATTGATGGTCAATGAAAGCCAACATGGAATATTGCAGGGTGGGTACAAGAAATTCAACATATTCTAGCTTATACAGAAACCAAAGTTCAATATATATTTAGAGAAGGTAATCACATAGCAGATTCGCTAATCTAGCACTAGAAAAAGGCAACATACAATGTATAAACTTCTATTAACTAGACAGAGAAGACAGGAAGATACTAAATGGGGATAAACTTTTTTGTATGTACATAAGAATTGCAACTAAAGCATAGAGAAGATGAACAATTCAAAATTCAAATATCAGAAGATCATAAGAAGAAGAAGAAGAAGCATGCAAAAGAATAATATATATGAAGCTACTCTGTTACAAATAGGTGAAACAAATCAAGCATAAAAATAGAAATCTAAAAGGGAAAAGGTAAACCCAAAAAGAACATACAATCAATCTTGACTACACGACGGAAGAACTTCATGCTCCGGCAAAGTTCCGAAGAAAACCAAACAACCATAAAGAGAGGTACACAATTAAAAAATAATAGAGGACCAATGATAAAATGAAAAAACATAGCACTAGCAATTATAAGAGTTTCTGTACAAACAATAGAGAATAAGAGAACATGTATACACTTAGGGGTTGTTTGGTAATAAGTTAGAGTTGTGCAGATATTAGTAATACATGAATTAGTTATGAGAAAATTTATGTATTATTTTATGCAAGAATTAGTTATGAAGGTTTTAGTTATTCATTTATTAGTTGTGCAGATATTAGTTATGTAAATATTAGTTATGTGGAAGTACTAAAACACAACCAAACATTGTATAAAATTAATATTTACATGAATAACTTTTACACAACATTTGAAATCTATCAACCAAACATTGTATAAAAGAAATATATGAATAACTTTTATCCTATTTAGAAATCAAACATGGTATAAAATTAATACATGAATAACCAAGTTATTCATGTATTATTTTGACCTTTATCCATTAACCAAATAGCCCCTTAGGGGTCGTTTGACTATGAGTTAGAGTTATGCAGGTATTAGTAAAAATGAATTAGTTATGAGGGAATTTATGTATTATTTTATGCAGGGATTAGATATTCATGTATTAGTTATATAGGTATTAGTTATGCAAATATTAGTTATGTAGGTATTATTTATATAGGATTTATAGTTATTGAAAGTACAATACATGAATTATTAATTATTAAATATTTAATTTATTTATAAATAAATAAGTAAACATATCGTATAAAATTCTTCCTTTTTTCCCCAGAAATAATATAATTTTTTTTTTAATAAAAGAGGGCTTACAGCCCTTTAAAAAAAATTTAGTCAATAATTTTTTAAGTATAAAAATTGTGTATATCGAATTAAAAAAGATTTAAAAAGTAAATTGATAGGGGTAAATGTGTAATTTTATTATTTTAATCTATGTATTAACTAATACCCACATAACTTATTTCATCTTCTACCCCGCATAAAATTATACATAGATTTCTCCATAAGTTATGTAAGTATTAGTTATGTAGAATTACTAAAATTCAACAAACACCGCACAAAATTAATACATGAATAACTTTTATACAATATTTGAAAACTACCAACCAAACATGGTATAAAATTAATACATTAATAGCTTTTATCCTATTTCAAAATCAAACACGGTATAAATTTAATAGATGAATAACCAAGTTATTCATGTATTAACTTATACCTTATCCAATAACCAAATGGCCCCTTAATGCATGTAATATTAAAATAAAAATTATTTCAAAAAATAGCGTTAAATTTTATAATAAATTCATAAAAAAATTATTCAGCTTATAATGTTGGTAAATTTAAATAAAATTTTTTAATAAAATATAAAATTATTAAAATTATGAATATAATAATATACTTAAGTTAAACTATAAATATAGACAGAAATTACATATATAGAGAATTAAAAATGTAAAAGATAAAATAGATACTATATAACATAAAAGATGAAAAATATCTAATTAATTAAAATTAAAGTAAAATAGAACTATATAAATAATTTTTCACGCTTATATGTATTAAATTTTCCCCGCTGGAGAGGCCTCCACCGGCTGTGGCTTTTATTACGTGAATTCCTTGACGACAAAAAGGAGACAAATTTGAAATAGTCGAGCAGAAGAAAATATATACAGGCTTAGGAGTTGTGCAATAATGGAACGTCAATTAAAATGAAAAATACCCTTAGCTAGGGTGACTAGGGCCCCCATCCAAGTGGGTAATGCAGCCATGTGCCGTCATATGGTGGTTGGCACTTATCCGGCCCCACTTTAACTGATCGCCTTCTCCTTCTCCAAATTATAAACCTACCTTCCCTCCTCCCCACTCTAATTTACTGACACACTTTATTCGTCCTATTTGTTTCATATAATTCGATTTTATATCAAATTTAAAACTTTTAAAAATTTTAACATATCATAATATTTATATATTTATAAATTTTTAAAATTTATAATTTAAATACATTATAATAACTATATGGCTAGTATTAAAACTTCTTAATAAAAATATATTATTTTCACTAGGAGAACTAAGTTAAAAAAAAATTATGTAGAACTACTACCATGTTTCAAGTAATTATTTATAATTTAGACAAAGCAATGTTTTGCATATATTTGCTTATGCATTACAAAGAGTTCTAATATTTAGTAAATTCTATGCTCTTATTATTTGATCAAATGTCATTACATAAAATGTGTACTCCAAGTTAAGAGGGATTTGAATAACACACCGCATAAATTAATTCTCTGTAAAAATCATTCCAAAATGAAAAGCACATGTACAAGTATGTGGATCTCTTTGATCATTCTACTATATAAACACACGTTTATAAAATATTGAACACATATAAACACTTTAATTAGGTGTATTCAAAAATTAATTTATCGGACACTTTTTGACAATCAACAAAAAAATATGAAAAATATAATATACTCGTTGTTGACGTGATAAAATAATAAATTAACTAATTATACGTGGCATTTTGAATAAAGAAAAAAATTATTTTAAAATCTATTTAATAAGAGAACTAAAAATAATATTCTGCAAAAAGAACGTAATTTAACCCCAATATAAGAAAAACACAGTTGTTGGAAAAAAAAAAGTTAAAATTCAGAAAAAGAGAAAAGCTATTTTAAAATCTATTTAATATTTTTATTATTATTGTAAAAAAATCTTAACGTATCTAAATAAAATTTATTCATAGTTTTGAATATTTCCCTAGTTTAGCGTTGATTAAAAGATTGGTTCTCAAAAAGCCCCTCCATTTCCGCATCTTCTTCTCACCTCCCATTTTGATCCCTCGGCCCAGCCCCTCTTCTCTTATATATATATTCTCTCTTTCCATCCCTTCGTATTCCCTTCTCTCTCCCACCCCACCCCACCCTTCCCCTCTTTCTTTTTTGTTATAAAAGTAGCTTTGATATATATTGTGTGTCACAAGTCAGAGAAAACATAAGCTTTCTTTTGTCCTTGTGATCAAACAGGGAGGTCCCTGCCCCTTTGTGTGTCAGAAGCATATCTTTTAATCTTCTCCAAAATAAATACTAGTAACCGTTTTGTTTCTTTTTCAATCATTCCCCATAAACCCTAAATTCGATCTGCTTCCATGACTACTACTACTACAAGAGCAAGATACTTGGATTTAAGCCCAAGTTCCATCAAAACAAGATTTGCTTATCGGTTTCTTCGTGCCCTTAGAAAACTGAATCAGCAGAAAAAACCCAATTCACGAAAACAATATCACAGGGTAAAACTTGCTGCTTATGCATCCATGGCGTCTGCAGTCGGGTCAAAGCGAGCGTGGAGTCGGGCCTTGCTTTGGAAGATCCGGAACCGAAATCTGATGAAGAAGAAAAGAAGGTGTTATGTTTCAGAAAACCCTAGAGAAGAGATTGGGTTTGTTGAGCTGCGAAAGCTTGTGCCAGGCGGTGAAGTAATGGATTTCGACAACTTATTAGATGAAAGTGCGGATTATATCAAGTGCCTTGCATCACAGGTACAGGTTATGAAAAATATTCTTCATCTATTTTCATCATGAAACTACTTCTTATACTACATATATATTCAGCTTTCTGGAAAGAGTACTGATGATGCACTGCCCTTTGCAGTAGCCATATATTCTTGAAATAAATCTTGTATCTATTGTCTGATTGTATTTATCAATATATCTTGATGAGGTCAAGAATCATCATATTTTGCTTATGTACATTAATATTTCAGTCTACTCCGTCTCCAACTTTTCTTGTGTGTGTGTTTCTTCGTTACGTGTGATGCTCTTTTTTAGTTTATTTTGTTTTTTGTGTATTTTTTGGGAAGAGGATGGGAGGCTGATGTTTGGGTTAGATATTTGTGGGGGTTACAGACAGCAAATATTATGAAGTTGAGATGTGTCTCTATGTTGTTTATTAGTGATAAATCTTGAATGATAAGCATTGTGGTACCTTCTTAAAACAGAACATAAGTTTAAGAAACATAATAATTAGAAAATTCTAACCTCCACTTTTACGTTCAACTGTTTTTTTTATTATTTTTCCTTTTTTATGAAGTTGTAGTTTAATTTTTGGATTTTTTTTCTACGAGTAAATGTATTTGCAGCTTCTCACATGTAGTTTGATACTTTCAAGAGTTCATAGAAGAGCTGCTTGGAATTTAGAGAAGGTATTAGCCTGGGCCCCAGTTCCAGTTGTTAGGATAGCTAATTATGTGGTTCGTCCAAATAAATAGAGGGATATATAGCTAATTTAACCAGCGAATTTTCTTTAGAATCAGAAGTATTCGTTTAAATTAAATTATTTTGTAAAAATAAAAACCAGTCATTAGAAAAGGATAAAGAAGCTATAATTATAAACAGAATTTAATTTCTTCTTCGGGGAGGAAAAAATTATATTAATTGTTCGCGACTACCTGTTACTCATCTTAAAAGTTCAAATATTCTTGTACCTTTCTCTTTAAATAAAATCATCTTATCCTTCTTTAACTTTTACGTTAAAAGAAAAACTCAATTCTACTTTTCTTCCATTCTCCTTCATTCTTTTAGCTCCCTAGCTAGGCTGATCATAATAACAACTCTGTGATGTTTCTAATCATTCCCTTCCTTACTTTCCTCATATATTTCTAACCAATCAAACCCCTAAATTTTTAGTATTTTATAGAATATTGGATTAAGATGAGTTTAAATAGCGCAATATGAATGTTGAATATTTAAAGAGTCAATCCCAACTTGTTATAAATTAAGACATAATTGTTATGAGTGTGGAGGTAGGTTTTTAGTTACGAGTTCAATAAAATCTAGTAATTTTAGTTTAAACTTTATTTATGTTCTTAAAAATTCATCAGATATGTGAAAAAAGTAAATTTGGAGCTCAGTTAGTAGAACTTGAGGTCTATGTCCTATAAATCAAAACCCATAAAATTCAATTCTAGATTCACCTCTGATTAATTTGTTGTTTTAATTAACCCTTAAATTTTCCTTTTGTGGACTTCAAAACTATCCTGCCAATCGGCAAGCAATATTTGCTCAACCTAGTAAAATGAAGGATTTAATTTTGTGTGTATATATATTCATGATAATGTAATAAAATTTCTGCACTATCACTTTAATTTAGCCTGCTATATATATATGTAGAAGATTATTGTCTAAATATTTTAAACTCCAAAAGAATGGATGAAGAAGTGTTTCCTTTATTCGTAATGTTTGCATGTTATGTAATCTGCTGCTGGCCTTTCGTGGATCTGCTGTGGTGTTAAGGAAATTCTTTCCATTCCAGTAAGTCAAGGCTTCAATTTTATTTTCGTGGGTGGGATCGGAGGATCAACTCCATCATGTCATATTTTGGATAAAATCATGGGTTGATGCTTGTCAAGAAAATTCCTAACAAGAGAGAACATATACAAGATGGAAGATAATTTAAGTTTCTTCTAATTAATATTGATCCGAACACACTTTTAATATAATATAATATATATTTTGTTTTGGGTTAAATCTGTAAAGCTAATTAAGAACATTCTTAAATACACCTTATATTTAATTTTATTTTCTTTTCAGCTATCAATACAATATTTTATTCACACGCTAAACATTATTTTTCATGTTCGTAATACTGATTATTATGGAAATTACGTTTAACTATATCTAATATGGTCGATAGTGTAAAAGCTTTAAATTGAAGTAAATGTCCCTTAAAATTTACACATTTATTCCAAGGGTTTTTCTTTTTCTTTTTAATCCTTTAGCACCATGAGTATAATGTACATACGGGTGATTAAACTCGGTGAGTAATTATTTATCAAATAATGTTATCAAGCATGAGAATAAAGTACAATTATCTTCACATTTTTTAGATTTGTCATCTATATAAGTGAATACTACTACTTATATAAAAGATGAAAGTTTCATGACCAGTTTCATTGATCAAATTGTTAACAAGAGAGCCAACTTATAAACTGTTTAAACTCAGTCTTATCAGAAGTAACTTTCATATCTTTTAAAAGATTCGAGATAACAGATTCTTTTTGGAAAATGAAATATTCTCTTCCCTCTCTAAAGAACCAGCAACTATCAAGTCTTTCTAGCTCTTGCACAGTAGTCTCAGCTCTAGTTCATCTTACGTTTCTATTTATATCAAGTTCTATATAGTAGTAATATATATTTATCTCTCACTTCTTATCTCAACTACAAATCAATATTTGACTTGTTATTTATTCCAATCTTTTCATTATTTCGCACCAAATATATTACCAACTGAATATCATATAGTGGCCAAATTATAACATCGTGCATTTCCAGAAAGAAAACAAAAATCCACTCAATTTTAAAAGACTGTTGGAAATTAGTTAATTTCGTCCTGCTATCATTTTAGCATATTTTAATTGAATGATTATAAGCAAGCAATCAACGACTCCACCTTTGAGAAAAGGCCCTTGCTTAAAACCCTGATGTAATAAAACCGATCAAGCTACCTCTATACCACAGCACGGCAGATCAATTTCTTAGAATTTCTCGACACGCCTTATATTCTTCACGAGGAATATAATTTAAATATTATTTTTACAACAATATACCCAATGTAATCCCACAAATTGAGTACTATTTCTATATTAAAAAATTATTATTCAGGGAATAAAAGGTAGTAATACTCCATTCTATGATTAAGAACTTTTAATGTATGTATTTCACATTCCCTTTCTTCAGTTAGCTAATAATGTTTCAATCCATCAAAAAGGCCGTGATCTTATGACAGAAAAGAGAAAACAAGCAAAAGAGTCCACTTCGTCAGGAGCCTCATCAGAGAAGTTGCCGGATTTGCTCAATATGAGAAGAGGATTAATGAGCTTCTTAAAGTTGGCAAGGACAAGCGTGCATTGAAGGTAGCCAGGAGAAAGTTGGGTATTCACAAGAGGGCAAAGAACAAAGTGTTGGGGGGGGGGGGGGGGGTTGGAGGGGGAATCTGTAGTAGCACCATTTGGTTTAGTGGTTAATGAGAAGTGAAAATTGTTATACGAGACTAAATTTTAACTTATTGTTTATGTAGGTACTACTGAAATGTCTTGTCATTAAAACGATTAATTGAATGATGTTTTGGGGAGGAGGGTGTCTAGTGTCTACCCACACAACAGGTGCGAAGTCGGCAAGGAAGGGAATGCCCTTTTGTAATCCGTAGAATTGACAAGTTTCACGTTCGACATGTCCTCACTATATTTTTAATTAGTACAACAGCCTTCAAAAACATGCATGTCTTTGCCAGTGAGAATAATTGTTGGACCACCGAGCCCCCTTCTAAATCCATCCATTAATTTATTTTGTTATAACTTTAGTAGACACAAATTAAATTATATGGTCTCAACTCACTAATTTAGATTCCTTTCACTTGGTCTCAAATGTCTCTTCTGTTATCAGCTTATAAATAATTGTAAACAATGTTAATTAGCCGTATTAGTGTGGCTCATAGCTTCTGATCTTGATCGAAAATCATTCAATTCCCCCGCTAATTAAACTACAGGCATATATGCTGATAGTGCAAAGAAAAATTTGCACTATCAGCACCTGCAATTTAAACAAATAGCAATCTGACGTCGTAACCTTGTTACTTCTTGTTAATCCCTTCTTCATTGTCGTGTCAGCTTGGCTTGCATTCTTGTCGACTGACCTTAAAATACATGAATGTTGTCAACTTCGTTAGGATCTTCCATTACCTAAGCACCACATGTGTTCTTGATTACACATGCATAGGTCAGTTGCTGTTATCCATACCTTCTTTCTCGTAAAATTATACAATATACATAATGTTAATATTATTTTTTGCGTATACCGTACATATTGAATCTGTTGGACATATTCATTTCATATCTCCAAAAGAAATTATTGTCTAGTTTTATTCCCCCCATTCTTATTAATGAGTTTGTTATATTTTAAATAATATTCTAATATTATTAGCAATGATAATAGACCATTAATACATCGTAACCATATTTACTCATGAGCCATTAATTATTCTTTATCATTCATTGACATGTAGTATTCTTTATTACCTTCGATTTATTCCTTTACGAGATACTGATCATAAAGTTTTGGTCAATGAAATCTTAAATTACTTCATTATGTGATAATTTTTGCAGGTCATAGTGATTAGATGATATGTCCGCGTCTTGTCCTAAATTCTCTCTAAATTTTTTTTCTCTAACGGCTAGTTTCTTAGGTAACTAAAGTCACTTCTTCAGCCCCGTGGGGAAGCCGGTGGTTTCCCCTACAACAACCAGAGTTGGCCCTTCAATTACTCCTATAGGAGTGAATGAGAAAGGTCTTAGTAGAAAACACTCACATACCTACTTTTTTCCTCTACGAATTCAAATCATCAAGAACAAAATATGGTGCAAGCTAGAAGAGCGATGCACAATGGTATATATGAATGCGGTGATTTTCAAATTTTGGGATTATTATGGGGTTATGGCTTCTCAGTGCAAGAGGATGATCGTGGGTCAATTTGTGAAAAGCATGCCACAAATTGACACAATTAGATCACGATTCTCAGAGAAATCTTTTTTGAAGGGATGTGCAAAAACTGAGATATGTGACAATTTTAACATCTTCATAGCATTCACCAATGACGAAGTTTACAACCAGGTGCTATACAAGAGGGTCATTAAAGTTGCACATCTTCAAATGTGAATGCAAAAATAATGGACTCCCGATTTCAAGTCAGAGAAAGATCTTTCGGTCGTTCCAATTTAGGCTCTATTACTAGGTTTACCCTTTCAATTGGCTCTTCATAAAAGATATTGTGAGCGATTCAAGTAAGCCTATTGAACTGTATATAGACACGAGGAGCATGAATAGACCTAGTATGACCAAAGTAAGAATAGAAATTAATTTGTTGAAGCCGTTAGTTATAATGTTTGGGTCAGAGATAAGGATGATGACTCACTCTTAAAGGGATTCGTTCAGAAAATCGATTATGAAATAATTCTGAAATTTTGTAAATACTATAGAAAATTGGGTCACAGTATGGCCAACTAGAGGGTTCTGGAAAGGAAGGGAAATGAGGAACAACTACAAACTACTCAAAAAGACAATAGAGCTGATAATGATTATATGAATCCCAAGGCAAAGGATGGGACTAATATACAGAATGACACCACTGTTAAGAATCAAAGAGCAGAGAATGGTATGATTAGACCTGTCAAAAACGGGTTAGCCCAACTCAATTCAATTCAATTTCAGTGGGTTAATAAGTTAAACGGGTTAGGACGGGCTGACCTTTTTAACAAAAAGATCTTAAAAATGGCATTCCAGCCCAACTCTAAGCGGACTACGGGTTAGGACGGGTTGACCCTTTAATAAAATTTAAACGTAATCTAAAACATGATAAATGAAAAGTGTGATTACTTAAAAATCACCAACCACCATAAGTCTTCAGTATAACAAGTGCATAAGATAATAACTAAGATGAACGAAAAGAAAAACAAATATAATTAATTAGTCACTCACTAAAAATGAAGGGATAAAAAATTCACAGAGGCTATGACTGCTCAGGAAGAAAAGCTGCGTAGGAGCCAAAACGGTGAGAAGAAAAGCGTAGAATTTAGAAGACGTAAACCTAATTTTATTTGCTGGAACTTTTTATCTTATTATTAATTTATTATATAAAATATATTTCTATTAAATATTAATAGTTCTAGACTCCTAGTAGTCTAGTTGTAGTACTATGTATTGCTACTGCACAAATGTACAATATACATCTTTTCATTCTTTTTATTTTATCTTATATTATTTTTTATTTTCTTAATTAGTTAATATATTATATATTTAATAATTAGTTAGTTTTTAAGTTTCGCGGGTTGGACTAGCCTCTGATGCTCACGGGCTAGGCCTCTGAGGCTGACGAGTCAAATGAGGCTGGACTTTTAGGTCTTATTTCTAAACGGGCTGTAAAAAATGGTCTCAACCCCACTTAATTAAAGGGTTGGGTTGGGCCGGCCTAATGGGCCAAGCCCATTTTAACAGCTCTAGGTATGACTAATAAGAAGACTCATGGAAGCCATAGATCGAGAAGAAGTGAGCCTCCTAAAAAGGTATACATGGCCGTTGGGGCTATATTTGGAGTTGACAAGCCACTTCCTACAACTGAGAAAATAACAACAATAAAGTGACACTAGATGACATCAAAAAAGGAGAAGAGGATTATTGCTGAAGGTGAAATTGTGGATATTCAGGGAAAACTTCAATTGAATTAAATGGATCAATATCTGATTATTTCACAATACATAACAGAGAAGGAAAGGCAGCAAAGTCAACTTATTGCTAATGATAAGCTTCCAACTCCATCAAGTAGGAATAAATCAACTTCTCCTGAGATATAAATTGTGTTAATAAATGATCACAAGGAGCTTCAAGTTGATATTTTTGAAGGAAATTGGCATGAAGAAAAGAACAGAAGTTCAAAAAGAAATTCTATTGAACAAAGAAGTAATAAGAAGAAACGAATAGTTGGCATCAACAAATCTTCAAACATCACTCATAACTATTTTGATGATCTGATGGAGGATGAAGAAATGGAGAAGCAAGATAATAGAAAGGAAAACCTTAAAATTGTGATACATATTTTTTTAGTTAAAAAGCATATGAAGAGGGTACAAATGATGAATGAGCTTAAGAGTCCTCTGATGAGGATGAAACCACTATCGAATAATCATTTGACGAAGAGAATGAAACATCTTCACATGAAAAAGAAGGTTATACATCTGGGGAGAATTGTATACATGAGAAAAAATCAATGATTAAGTAGGAAATCACAAATCAAACTAGAGCCTTGAAAGAAGTCAAATTGAATAAATATCCCCCTTTCACAAGAGGAAAAAAAGTGAGTTTATAAAGACCCCATCCAACCATCTTAATGGTTAATATCCTCAATTGGAATATAAGGAGAATGATCTCTCAAGTCTCCATTAAAGGGATTAGGTATCTAATTAAATTTCATAAAATATTTTAAGTTACTATTAAAGAATCATTTGTGAAAGAAACTATTGATGCTTACAAGAGTATTCTATGTACGTAAGGTTTTTGTGCTAATTGTAGTAACAAAATATAGATCTTTTGGCCTTCAAAAATCATCTATGACATTTTTTTATAGAATACCAAATGATCATCAGCATACTAAGCCATTTTACTATGGACCAGGTGTTCTATTTAAGTGTAGTATATGCTGAATCCAAAACCAGAGGTAAGGAAGATCTATATAATTATATGAGAGGTTAAGATACTAACATCAATGGTTCATGGGCAATATGTTAGGACTTTAATAATATTATAAATCTGAATGAGAAGATGGAGGCGGGGAGGGGGGAGGGGCAAACCTCACAGACTTAATAAAGCATCCCTTTCATAGAGTATCTCTTTGACTTCGACTTAATGATTGTGGCTACACTGGTAACAACTTCACATGGTGAAATGAAAAGCAAGCTGAAGAGGTCATACGAAAAAGACTACACAGGGTAGTCCTTAATGATAATGGGCTGACTAGTTCTCTATTACTAATGTGTAACATCTTTCAAGAGTAGGATCTGATCACTGCCCTATCTTGATTACTATTGGTAACCTTCAGAAGTCTTACATAAAATACTTTAAATTTTTAAAATTGTGCATAAATCATGGTAAATTTTTTAATATAATAATAAATAACTAGACATCTCAACCAAGTGGTAACATTCTAGAGGATATCCATCAGAGAATGAAAAATACTAGCAAGAACTTAGTTCTTGGTCAAGGAGGGAGATGGGAGATAGTTTAATTAATTTTCAACAATTTCATTAGAAATTCTCTCAACTGGAAAAAGACCTATGTTAACACCATAGACATCATGAATGGAACTTAATTACATAAAGCTAAAAGTTGATCTCATCTTACATAACAAGCAGGTTGATTTCTATTAGAGGAAAAAGATTAATCTTAAATGAAAATTGAAAGGTGACCAAAATACCAAGTATTTTCTTTCTATTGTGAAAGGTAGAAGACATCATTTTCACATACATAGAGTTCGTAAAGAAGGAATATGGATCCATGGTGACAAAGATATTTGAGAGGCTGCTGCTAACTTCTAATAAGGAGTTTCTCTCTCAAGATAATATGGACATTGATATGAGTGTTATGAGACGTATTCCCAATATGGTCACATATTAGGATAATAAAGAACTGATGAGAACTAGCTCCTATCCTCAAGAAGTTATATATGTAGTTTTTGATATTAATCCCAATAGCTCTCCTGGTCCAGATGGGATATAGTAGTTTATTCTTTCAGAAAGCTCCGAACATAGTTGGTGGAGTCATGTTCAGCAATTTGTACAATGATCCTAAGTTCATGAGTTTTACTATGCACCTTGATGACTCTAAAATTAACCATTTATCCTATACTGATGATCTTATTATCTTTTATGTAGGTGATTCTTAAACATTGAGGAAGAAGACGAAATGATTACACAAATATGAGATCAACTCAGCACAATTGATTAACAAAGACAAATATTGTTTCTTAATCTCTAGTAATGCTTCTTATAAGAGAAGTAATATTGTTGCTAAAATTTTACAAGTATTGAGAATGGAGTTCCCTATCAAGTATTTGGGATGCCCCAACATCGTTGGAAGAAAGAAGATAGAACACTTCATAGAGGTGTCTACCATAATAGTCAAAAAGCTAGAAACTTGAAATTGCAATATATTATTTTTTGGGGGGAAAGATCACATCAACCAAGCATGTTTTGTCTTTCATGACCGTACATTTTCTATCTATCTTCCGCCCAAAGGAATAATGAAACAAGTGGAGAAAATATTTGCAAATTTTCTATGGGGAATGGAAGAAGGTAAACTAAAATACCATAAGGTGACTTGAAAAGAATGTGTCATCCAACTATAGAAGGAGGTAACAAAGTAAGATCCTTATATGATATTGCTGATATTTTTTATGGTAAATTATGGTGAAAATTTAGGATAAAAATCTTTCAGTGGATAGAGTTTCTTAAACATAAGTACTCTTGCAGAATACATCCTATGGCTAGAAAATAAAATTTCAAGCATTCTCATAGTTAGAGAAGAATGATGAAGATAAGGAATAAAGTAGATCATCTCATATTGTGAAAGATCAATAAAGGAAATTCTAATTTTTAGTGTGATAATTAGACTTTAATGCACAATTTGATCTGCGCCAATACTTCAATAAAAGGTCAGGTACTAGATTTCTTCCATAATAATGGATGGAACATTCAGTAGTTGTTACAAATTTTACTTCCTAATATTATGTCTAACATTATTAGAATTACTATTAAATTTATTAATCTTAAAGATACCCCTATTTGAACTCCTATTTCAAAGGTAAATTTACCTGTAAATCTATTTGGAATTGTATTAGATATTGGCACAACCTATCTTGTTTAATAGGTTAATTTAAAATAAATATCTTTTTTTAAGCTCTAATTTTTTTTCTTTGGAGAATTTTTAAATATAGAATTATGATTTATTTGAATCCTTGTAGGATCGTGCAAGTGTTTCTTGTATATGCACATGCTGTACTAACCTTGCTAATGTCCAAGAAAATGAAGAACATCTTTTCTTTGCATGTATGATTGGCAAAAAGGTTTGAACCCACTTTAATCTATACTTTGATATTATTCGAAGAAGCAACACTCTAAGACAATAAGTCACAAACTGGTGTTTATCCAAGGACACCAATCCTCATCATGTTTTAGTCCTTCAATATACGCCAGCTATCACTATTTCAAAAACTTGAAAGGCCAAGTGCAAGAGTAGATATGAAAATATTGTCATGAACCTAACAAAATCATGCATCTTACTCACCAACAACTTTTTTTAATCTTCCACAAGAAGTTTCCTATTATCTCCCCCTTTCTGAATTGAGAAAGTTTTAGAAAATTGATGGATCATGCTAAATATCATTTAGTCCTACTGCAGTGAAATAAAATTATCCAAGGCCGGGTTTGTGAAACTAAATGTTAATTGATGTTTGAAAGGCAATCCAAGCCCTTGTGGTGGTGGAGGGATCATTAGGGATGAAAAAAATTATTTAGTCGATGCGTATATTGTTGCTTTGGGGAAGAATAGAAATAATATGACTTAAGCTATGGCTCTCAAATTGAAATGGAATGGTGCATTCAGCAAAGGATCAAAAATCTTCAAATTGAGTGTGACTTCAAATTAGTAGTAGACTGTCTCAATAATAGGGCTAATCCTCCATGGAGCTTATGGGACATCATAGATAACATTCAAGACAATCTAAAAAAGATAGAAGTTTAGAGATTAAACATTCTTCAAAAAAGGTAATGGAGTTGCAGACAAGCTTGCTTAATAGGGACTTCAAGGTAATAGTACTATTCACTATTTCAAATTCATAGATCTTCCTAAAAACATTAGAGAAAGTATAAACCTGGAAAGGTTATAACTTTCCTAGTTTAGGATTGGCAATCAAAAAGGATATGTATAGAAAAGTTATTTTGATTTTTTTTGACCGTATATGCTTTTTTACAAGAGAGTGCACCTCTCAAGTTAACCATTTTTTATAAGTGTACTTGAAAACCCTACTTTTTTTAGAGGAACAAGGCATATTCCTTTCTTAGTAGGTTAATGGAGTCTTCTCCTCTATTTTGTATTTTTTCGAGTTATAATACAATTTCAACTCTTTGAGATAGATAATTCAAAAAACAAAAGTTTATGTCTTATTGTAACACCCTAAAAAATTCCTAAAATCAGATCCTGGACATTGATAACACTCAAATTCATACTCCTATTAAAACATGAAGCGGACATTGTTAATAAAGAATCCAATAAAGGTTAGGAGCGATCACATAGAAAATATGATCAAGGTATAAAATAACACAGGTATTTAAGCTTTTAGGTATGTTATCTCCAACAAGGGGGATTTTAAAAAATAATTATAAAACAAGATTGAAAATCGATTATTGTTTGTCAAGATTTGCAATTAACTAGGGTAATTGTTCCCATAGGTTCATAACTACTTTAGGTTTACACTTGTGATCTATCCCAATGCTTACTTGTCGAACTGATAACTAAGGTTCATCCAAACGACTGGTTCATCCCTATTGGATGACTATACTCAATCACCGGATTAATTCTCGTAAGAAATTTCAATTCAATCGTTATCAATTTGTTTCAAATTAACTATCCTGTAACCGCAGCTCAAGTCACAAAATGGCCCATAAATATCAAGGCTTTGCTATAATTCTCTTTTCCTAATCTCTACTTCTCTAGATTTAAGTAAGTAAAGAATTCGTGCAAGTCTTTTTGTTGTGCTTCGTTAAGAAACATTAAAGATAAAGAGAATACAATAGAAGTGCTTAGCATTGGATTTGAATCACTTGTGTAATCGTAGTTCATTAATTCACCTTTGTTCCCACAACCCTAGTTGTGGAGGTTTTAGCCTCTCATGATTGTATGATCATTATTAGCATTCATAGACAAATACTTAATTGAATACTTACAAAGATGATTGAAAAGAAAACATACTTGATTATTGAAAGAATTGATGTTAAATAATTCAAGAACAAGGAAGAAATCAAAGCAATAAAATCTCCAAGACTTGAAGTAAACTTCACAACAACTTGTCTCTCAATGAAATAAAACTCTATGTTTGACTCTCTGATCTCCTCTGATTGCGTCTCTCTCCTGAAAATAACCTAAAAATATTTATAAAAATAATTGGAACCTTCTCCTAAATAAACAGGAAAACTACCAAAAACTGTTGCCGCCTTCACATATGACCCATAATAGGATTATACTGGTTGTATCTTGACTCGTACATTGGCTTGTTTCTGCTGAATCTGGCTAAGTATTGACTTCTAGTATGACTATTACAAAGAACCTATGAGTCGTACAATCTTCCCGTGGCTTGAACTTGCACTTGATGACATCCTCTATTAACTTCCATGGATGGCTTGGTACGACTTGTACGTCAGTTCCATGATCCGTGACTCCTTCTCGTACCTTGAGTTCTGCCAGTCTTCTAATCTTCTGGTCTTTTCCACGATTCCTTGGTGTAGGATTAGGAAGATCTCACGACTCGTGATTACTGCCCGTACCAAGACACTTGTCATATGCAGTTCCTCCTGAAACTTACAATGAATTCCACGGTATGGCTTGTACCATGAGCCATAACTTGTCCTTGCCTTACACTTTGCTCCTCAGCCTTTCCATGATTCTCAGTAAGGCTCATACCAGGATGGTACAACTGTACTAAGATCCATACTTAGCCACTTTTATGCATTTTTCTCCATTTTTTGCACAATTCAGCTTCAACATTTTTTTCCATGAAAACAAAGTAAAAGTGCCTCTACCCATATAAACACACCTAAGTCCATGCTAGTTTCTCAGTTTTAAGTGTCAAAAGTGTAGTAAACTCATAGCACATCAACACCCTCAGCTTAAGACTTTGCATGTCCTCAGGCAAAGAAAACAAAAACTAAAAGTGACGCTTAACTAGAAAGTAAACCTCGAATACCTACAGTCAACACAACAAAATTTGCATTATGAACCACAATCAGCTAAGGACCTCTTTCCCGTTCAAACTAAGTCAGCTATGCAAACATTTAACCACAATCAATGACATACAGGGATTAAGATATGACATCTAACTATTAGCAGAGAATTGAGCTATCACCAATGCTATTCACACACATAATTAGTAAAATACAACACAAACCAAGTAGTCTCATAGAAAATGCAGTCCCTAACACTCACAGATATATAAAATAATAAACTTGGGACTAAACAAATGAGACTCTCACTCTCCCAAAGAAGTTTCAAATACTACACATCAGATACCATAGGTTTGCCCTTATTTTCTCTACTTCAGCTCTTCGAACAGTTAAACTAGGATCACTATAGGACTTTGTTCAGCTTGTAATGTATGCTTCAGGCTGGGTATGGTAAATATGGAGCTAAGTGACTAAACCCTCCTTGGCACTACATACTCGTGGCTCCACTTTGCACTTTTTTTTTATTTTTCACTTTTTCAATTTTTCCTCCCTTTTCTCCATTTACATGCAATATATGCATGTGGTGTGTTTTTCTCATTTTCTTTCATTCCTTTTTCTCTTGTATTTTCTTTTTATTTTTCTTTTTCAGCTCTTTTTTCTTTTTTTTTCTTGTCGCATCACACCTTATCTTTAAGCTTGTTCCTTTCTTTTTCTTTTTCACCTCCCCACAATCTATGCACCCCTACTATAGGCATTTTTCCTAGGTTGAGATTCACAATTTCCAAGAAAGGACTAGGAAAAAAACATGTTCATTATAAAAAAATTGGGTAAGGTTAAAGGTTAATCAAAGAAAAATGGCTAATATAAAGCTCAAAATCGGGATCAAGGGATTCATCATCATTTGGTAGGGTCATTTAACCTAAAGTGGCTAAAATCAATAACATCCTATAATCATCTCCTAACTAACTATCCTAAAGCCTATTCAAAGACTAATCAAACAAGTTCTAGATCCTCTACGCAGTATTGAACTAGGTATACATCCTCACTTGCTCATTGTATCGGTTTGCATTGAATCTACCTATCCATCTCATGCACAGCTAAGCCATAATTACTCATGCTCATAATTAAAATGGCATACAAAGATCTACACAAGTCATGCAATGGTGATCAACTATGCAGCTAACATCAAAAATTTTCAACAGGGTCAATTTTTTCAAAAACATTACACTAGTGCATTTATTAGCTGCAAAGTAATTCTAAGCTACAAAAAATAAAAAGAAAGAAAGTCTAACCTTGAATACTTGAAAGTGTGAGGGTATTTAGCTAAGATACAAGTTCCTAAAGAAAAAGGGTAAAGATAGGACCAAAAATTGTTAATTGTGTTTTCATAGGATATGCTACGAATAATAAAGCAAATATATTTGTGGTTCATAAATGTTACACCCCGTAAGTTTTGTTCGTCTAACCGATGTATGCGTGAGCATGTGAAGAGTTTTTAAAGTATGGCACATGTGGGAGAAGGCTCGAAGGTGGGACGCGTGTGTGCGTTATCGAGCGAGCGGGAGGTCATAGCTAGAGGCAGGGCGCCATAAGCGCCGCATTGCACAGCTCTCCCCTTCACAGGGAGTGGCATGTCGCGCCACTGCTCCACCGCAAGGAGAGGCACATTGCGGACCTCCCTCCACCGCCTCCTTATATATATGTTTAATTTTCAGATGCTTTCATTTTAAACATTTTCCAAAAGAGTGCTCTCATCCTAGGCAATTTCTTCATGAGGTTTTCATCCATTTGAAGTTAAATTACGCTTCTAAATCGCATCTAATTATGTAATACCCCGAAAGTGCCTAAGACTAGACCCGAGATTTGAAAGTGAAAAGTAGCTAAAATATGAAAATTCTTCTCTGAACAGGTTGTTGTATAGGTCATTTTTGGGACTAACGACCCGTTGGATGTGTTCGTGGTGAGGTGTTACAGGACTGGAGTTGCAAGTAACGGGTCTAGGAATGACCTCTTGTTTGATGTAACGGGTCACTGAAGGTGAGCCGTTGTGAGGTTGCTCAGGTTAAAGGAGGAAGTAGCGGATCACGTAACGACTCATCGTTGTGAGGAATAAGTCATTATAAGTGCCCTTTGGGAGAAATTCCAAAAGAGGGGCAATGGGGTCAACAGATGGTTGCCACGAGTCATTGGAGTTGGGCACAACTCATGGAACTTGTTGTGGTAGGAGGTTTGGGATCTCGTATTCTGGGTGAACAACTGGGGGTGTAACGGACCATCGGAGCCAGTTACGGTTCGTTGTAACGTCCGTTGTCTTTGACAGTGCCTAATTTTCAGGATTTTCATTAAGGGCATCTTTGTTATTCCTAATATCGTTTTAAGCCCTGAATAGTGAGTTTTAAGAAGGGTAAGTTCATTCTAAACCTATCCTAATTCATGCGTGCAAGTTTAGAGGTTTTGAAGAGGTGATCAAATTCTAGTTCCTTAAGTTCTTCATCAATTCTTCATTGGGCAATCAAGAAAGTTGTAGAATCAATTCTTCTCAGGTATGTAGGGTTATGAATGGGTGAAATTGGTCATACCCATGCCCAATTCCTCCTTAATTCATGAAATTCTATTGGTAGTTCTATGGGGTGTATCCCAATTCTTATGAAATCCTTGATTTATCTATGAGTCAATGTTATATCCTGGGAACCCAAGGATCAGACCCGAGAGTCAAATGGGGAAAATCTAAAAAATATTACAGCAGTGCAGGACGAGTTGTTAGATAACTCGTGAGGAGACCCCATGAGTCGTCAGGTGGATCGTGGGAATGCTGGACTGGGTTGAGGAGTTAAGGTCCCCACGAGAGTGGGAACAACTCGTGGTCAGCTACCAAGAGTCATCAGGTGAACTGTGGGATGAGGTTGGGGATTTAATAGGAGGTCTAACCAGTGTACTTAACGGATGGGACCCATGAGTTGTGGTCAGTCCCAACGACTCGTGAGATGGGTTGTGAGCAAGCCTATAGAATTTTAATTCAGGCTGAGGCAATATACTTGATGGGCGACACGACGAGTCGTTGCCCGTCCTGACGAGTCGTCAGGTCACCCGTTAGGGTCACCTCACAGTTACTTTCTGCGAATTAGTAAGGGCCTTCTCGTAATTTCCTAAACTCCAAAGGCCTAAAGTATGTCGTTATATGGTCAGAATAGAGTCTTTTAAGGGGGGTTAGTCCATGTCAAGTCTCATTTGTTCATGCAAGAGTTAGAGAGGGGAGTAGAAGGTGATTCAAGTGTTCTTCCTCAAAATTCTCCAAATTTCATCTTGGGATTTCAAGGGAAAATTAAGAACCAAGTGTTCCCAGGTATGTAGGATTTAGAATGGGTGAATCGTTTCACACCCATGCCCCAAACTTCGTTTTAAATTAATGAATTCTCCTATTCAAGTCTATGGGGTTTTACCCAAATGCATGAAAATGTGATTTCTCTTTATGGGTATGATTTAATTGAATTTTAATTATGAAATTATGAATGATGGGTAGGTCTTATATTGTTTTCTTTAAAATCACGTTTCAAGCTATTTAAATCTAAAATGCCCATTGATGAAAGTTCATGAAAGTTATGATTTATGATGAGTATTCAATATTTTAAGTTTATTGATGATGGACAAGAATGATTTCAAGTTCCCATGTTTATGAGCATATTTTTGAAATGAATTGAGTATGTTAAAGTATTGGAAAATACCCACATGTTGAAGAATAATTTACGATTTATGAAACGAATTACATGATTTATCGATCTATGATGTCGGAGATAAAAAGAACCTTTGATTCTTGGCTAAGCATGTTTGAAAGGGGATCAATGATGATAAATATTATATTTTATCCAATGAATTTTAATGCATGATGTTATTGATTTATGTATGAGCCTATATGCCTGTTTTGGGGAGCCGTGTCTAGCACCGAGCAACCCGGCGTTGAAAGGACTACGACGGTGTCTTATAACTACGTGCCACCATGGGTTCTAATGTTATATATTGTATTGATACCGATCCCCTCAAATGTGATATCACGCCTAATGCACGACCCTCGCCTGGCAAGCTAGGGTCGGCTCTACCCACTTGAGTGAGATAGTTAGGACATCACGAGAGGTTCTACCATGATGGTGTCGGTTAAGATGAGTCATCCCATTGTTCCGCATGTTCTATGCATTGTTATATTTTTGTTATTTGCTCAAGTTATGTTTTGATAAAATTTACATACGATTATGATAATGAATGATTTATGAACGATTTGAAAGTCTTGAGCCTTATGTTTACTTCAAAGTTTATGATACAAGCATGATATCCTTATCCTATGTTTATTTATGAGTTTATTTTACTATTAAATGTATGTTTTACTTACCTTGCATACCTGGTATATTCCACGTACTGACTACATACTTTCTATGTTGTATCGTTTCATGATACAGGATCCGGATCTCAGGCTCATCCTCATCCTTAGTTCACCTCAGTTCTTGCTCTCAGCTATTGGTGAGTTCTCATGTTCCGAGGGCCATTTTATATACTTTCATGTTATTTATGTTTCAGTATTGGTCGGGTTTGTTGGGGATATTGTCCCATCAAACCGTCTTATGCAGTAGAGGCTTTCAGACAGGATGTAGAACTCAGCTATTGTAAATGCCCAGTACTTCCAGTTGTTACGCTATGCTTACGTTTTTGTTATGTTTTATGCTAAGCATTCCGCTTTATTAAATGAGATTATATGTATGCATGTGTCATGTGTTGACTTGGGGTCTCTCGGGGTCCCTTGGGGTCCCTTGTCTCGTGTCTACGATTCGAGTGTACGTTCGGCTCGTGACAGTCAATCTCCTTCATATATCAATTCATATTTTATAAATCATGGGCAGATTTTATGACTATTTCAAATTATAAACTTATGGATTTAGATTTCTACAAAACTATGCCCAATTATGTATGTTTCGTAATAAGTCAAGTTATGACTTCGCTATGATCTTGATCTAAATTAGCCTAACCATGAATCATGCTTTATGATATTACTTCTCTCAAGTACATATCATGGATTTATGATATATCAAGTATAGACATGTTTTACAAGTATGCATGAATTTCATAATTTATGAATTTATAATTTTGACCAACTCACGGGCCTTATTTCATGGCTAGTTCACGTATTTCAAGCATGTTTATAATTATCATGACTCTTACTAGCCTATGAATTTCATATATATTATCCTATGAGCACTATATATATTTTGGGAGTAGTATTTAATACCTAGTAGACTCGGGTCCAAGCATACCCCGAGTCTCAAAACTACGCGCCAACGTAGCCATGATGGGACCTCCTTTGTGACTGTCCCTTTTGCCCAAATGGGTTTTTCACGAGGGATATCACACCTATTTTCATCGTTCTACCCTTGGCAAGGTACGAGCACCCTCCTGACTAGGGGTTTACAGGTCGGGCTCCATGTGGGCTCATATTGGGTATGTTGGTTATAAGAATCTCCCACTGTTCCTCATGATTTATGCAAGATTATGACTATGTACTTTGGCTTAATTTATGTCTAATAAGATTTTCTCTTACGATTATGATTATGATTGATTTACGAAGGTCTTGAAAACCTTGAGACCTTATGTTTACACTATTATATTTACATTATGATAATGTTGTCCTACTCTTATGAACTCTTATGTATTTTTACTGTCCGTTTTACTTACCTTGCATGCTCAGTACATTCCAAGTACTGACCACATACTTTATGTTATATCATCTTATGATACAGGCATCGACATCCATCCTCAGTACCGCTAGTCAAACTTCTAGAGTTAGCTATTCTCAGTATCTATTGGCGAGTCCTCATCTTGCGAGGGCCCTATCTTATCAGTTGTATTACGTCTTTTAGTTTTTAGACTATAGCGAGTTAGTTAGGGTCTTGTCCTATCAACTCATCAATTTAGAGGCTTTTCGGATTTAGTGCGTATTCAGTATTGGATTTATGTATGTTTTTAGATATTATGTTTTTTTAGACTTCTGCTATGTTATTTATGATGATCTTCCGCTTATTTATGATTTAGTTAGATGTATGTTCATTCTATGGATAAACTTGGAGCCTCTCGGGTTTTCTTGTCCCGTGTCTCGATCCTGGCCTATGTTCGGGTCTTGACAAACTTGGTATCAGAGCATTAGGTTTTGAAGTGTCCTAGGGTGTCTGAAAGCCGCGTTAAGTAGAGTCTTTTTTATGGGTGTGAAGCGCATCTCACTTATGACGAAGAGGCTATGAGATGTTTAGGAAATATTTCCTTCTTTCATGATCTATGTCATGCGGTGAAATATCTCTCTATCCTTCAAACTCGTGCTATTCGTGTTTGCAGAATCATGCCTCCCCATAGAGTTAATGAAAGAAGAAATAGAAATGAAAATGTCCACGAAGATGGCAATGGAGATGGGCACCAACAAGCCACACCAGTCCATGCGGAGCATATACCCGAGCCGGTTGCCCATGTAGAGTTTAGGGCAACTATTCAGATGCTAGCCCAGGCCCTGACCGCCCAGGTCAATCAGTAGGCAGTAGCTCATGTCCCTCAGAACGGGAATGTAGTGGCAACGAGAGTTAGAGACTTTCTAAGGATGAACCCTCCCGAGTTCCTTGAATCGAAGGTGGACGAGGATCCACATGAGTTCATTGAGGAGATTTTGAAGATCACCCAGATTATGGGGTTGACTGGTGGAGTGTGCTGATTTGACCTCATATCAGTTGAAGGGGGTCGCACACATTTGGTTCAAACAGTGGAAGGATAGTAGGGCGGTTGGAGCATGCCTTGTCATTTGGGATGAGTTTCATGCCTCTTTTATTGATCAATTCTTTCCCCAAGAGATGAGGAAGCTAAAAGTAGCCGAGTTTGTGAATATTAAGCAAGGAAAGTTGACGGTTCAGAAGTATGCCTTGGAGTTCACACGTCTGTCCAAGTATGCACCTGAGTTGGTGGCGGATCATATGACCCATGTGAGAAGGTTCATAAATGGGATAACAGACTCCTTGATCAAGGATTTTCGGACCGCATGATTCTCCAGGATATTTTCTTTGCTCAGATAGTCATATACGCCCAGCAGATGGAGGCAGTACAGATGAGCGAGCAGGAGAGAGAGCCAAGAGGGCCAAGACTAATAGTGTTGGATTCACTCAGTAGAGATCCAGTGGTGGTCACCGCCCTCAGTTTCAGCAAAGGTCATTAGCCCAAGCACCATTATCAGCTAGTGTCCCATCCCAATCCAAACGTGATCAGAGGGGTAGAGCGTTAGGCTCAAGGGGCCAGGGAGCATTTCAAGAGATCGCACTTCGTGCTAACCCTAGTACGTTAATTCAACATGGTTCCCATAACCCTAGTTGTGGTAGTTTTATCCTATCATGTTCATAAGTAATTTTATAGCATTCATAGGCAAAAGCTTAAAATAATACTTACAACAATGACCGGAAGATCCTTCACTTGATTAATGTAAAATTCGAAAGAACAACTTTACAATCGTATCTCAAAATAAAACTAACTCTCAAAACTAGATTGGAAGACTTGAAACTTGATGTAAAGCTTCCACACTTGAAGACGTTCAAAACTTGATTCTAAAGTGTCCTCTAAAACTTCCTATCTATTACATGAAAATAAAGGGGTATTTATAGTAGATTAGATTCTTTCCTTTTACTAGTTGAAGTAGGAATTGGATTATGGCCGTTGGAAAAGCCTTGCCGTGTCGCCCTTTTCAATGCCGTGTCCTCCATACCACGTCGCCCCTGCCATCGCACAGGCAGGGGGTTTCTTCGCTCTGGGAAAGGCCGGCTGGGCACACCCTATCGCACAGGGGAATCTGCTGCTGCGCGTGTGTGCTTGCGCCAGTGTTGGGGTGCCTCGTACCTGCTCATGCGTCCTTCTTGCTGCCGCGCCGCGCCTGGCCTTGCTACAGTGTGCGGCTGCCTCGCGCATGGTAGTGCCAACATTGTGTAGACTTCAATTTTTGCATCTTTCGATCCCACCTCTTCACATTTGATCAATAAGCCTTAAATACCTTCAAATTCATCATTTTAAGCCCTAGAAACATCTCATAATGTGTGTTAGCCATTTTCACAAATATGTAACATAAACACATGAAAACGCACACAATTTGTTCTCAAAATATAGTAAAATGTGGGAAAATTACATCTATGAAGTGTGTAAGTACACCCTTCATCACCTGCCTACAGGGCTACAGACTAGTTACAGGAGCCCAAATGGCTCAGATACAGTTACAGGAGCCCATATGGCTCAGATACAGTTATAGGAGCCTAGACAGCTCAGATACAGTTGCAGGAGCCTAGACAACTCAGATACAATTAGAGGAGCCTAGATGGCTCAGACACAGTTACAGGAGCCCAGAAGGCTCAGATACAACTCCAAAGGTCAAGTAGTCCTTAAATACAGCTTGCCTACGGGACTAAAATGATACAAATAGGAGTGTATATATTGCTTGCACTTGTCGGGGCTTATAGAGACCTAGGTAGATTATTTTGTGTTGCTTGTACCTTCTAGGCTTATGGGGGCCAGGTTAGGTTTTCATCTATTTATTTGCCTACTAGATACAATTTATGTTTGTAAGATAATACAGGTTAACTACTGGATCTTATTGTTGATTACTTTCAGTTCCTCTTTCAGCTTCTATTTAGTTTATTATTATTGTCGTACATATTCGGTACATATTGCATTGACGCCCACACATGGAGTACTTCATACTGACCTGCAGGTTCAGACAGACAGGTTTCGAGACCTCCTTAGAAGTTGTTCAGATCCAACAGATTAGGCCAGCTCATTTCCTTCAGAATTTCCATATGATCAGAGGTTTGCCTGTCTTTTGATGTACAGTTTTAGGAAGGCCAGGGCCCTATCCTGACCAATATCTTACTCATAGAGGCTTGCGGACTACATTTTTGGGCTAGATATGCGTTAGTGGTCATGTGAGGTTATATATATGTTATACCCCATAGAATTCCCGGCACTTAGATGACCTGTTCGCACGTTGGTTAAGTGTATTTGAAAGCCATACGTGCTAGGGAAAGGCCCGGAAAAAGATCGGACGAGAAACCTATCAAACCATCGCGGGAGGAGCTGAGGCAGAGCCCCTCCGCGATGGCAGCGTGTCACGGAGGTGAGGCCTCCGCGATGGCTCCGTGACACGTTGCCCGTGTCCAGGCCCAAGTATATAAAGCCTCCACTTCAGTCCAAAATCAGATTACGCTTGAAAAATTTCCAGAACACGCAGCAAACAGAGAGAATCGAAGGAGAATTAAATATTTTCGTCCGATTACGCTGCCAAACGCTGCCCAAACCCAAATTAATCCTAGATACCAAGGTATTTAGCAGCAGAGAGCATTTCTACGGATTTAGTTTTGCGAAATACTGCCGACGAATCGGCGAGCCGCCGAACTAAAGTAAGTAGAATTGCTCTAAATTAATGTCTATGTGTTCCTAGCTGAGAAGTAAATAATTCTCCCTTCTGGGCCGCTGGAAAATAGCAAGTTTTTGACCGTCTTTCGATAAGCCTAAGTTTAGGCTATAAATTAAATCGAAAGTAACGTCGCTCTTTACAATAACGTTGTATTTAGTATTAATTGGCGTATTTATGAATGCAGTTGGGAGAAAATAATTGAAGTACCGGCCGAGCTTCGTCCGACGGACGAATAATTCAAAGAGAAGGTATGTAAAGTTAGTTTCCTTCGGCAAGTTAAGTAATATCAGTACAGTGTAATAAATTACAGACTAGTAGAATGTTCAGAAATCGATTATTGTGTTATTTTGAATATTGGTGCAAGATGAGAAGTTGTGGGTTGTAACGTGTACGATACCCATCCGTACGATGTAGATTCAGACGTAAGTGATTAAGAGTGCCCAGTATACTCAGTATATGACGTAATATGCCATGTTAAGATATTGTTGTGTTTAGCGGAAGCCTCGTGAAGTAGTACAGTATCCGTAAGTACTTCAGAAACAGAATAGCAGGCTAAAATAAAGTTCAGGAAACATGTCAGGAGTAGTAAATCATGTTACTATAGAAAGCCAGTATCCCGTGTAGTTCAGCAGAAAGATTATATTTGTACATACATCTATAGTATTTCCAGCCTCAGCATGTATGGAGTATGTACTTATTTCTATCACGGGTCCAGCATATAGTATATACAGAAACTTAGTAAACAGTAGAATTTTCAGCAGAAATATTATCTTATATAGCATTTGCTCAGTACAGCCCGGCAGGAGACTATGTTCATATTTATACATCTTTACCTGCCTCAGCACGTATTAAATACGTACAGATTACTATCAGTAGCCCAGCATGTAATATATATGATACTTTATCCCTATTAGCCTCAGCATGTGAGATACCCAGACAGTATTACCAGTTGAGACCGTTGTATTGTTTGGGGTTGGATTACCTAGCATCCATGACCGCCCAGGGTTAATAGCTGTATCGACTCATCTGCCAGAGGATGAGGATACGTCACTCTACGGATTGGCATGCCGTCCCGCCAGGGGACGAAGATGGGATGCCAGATTTTCCCCATATTTGTGCCTTGATCGGCCTTACACACCCCAGTCGAGCGGATACGCCCGAGTGCAGATTCAGGAGTCCTCCGGACTCAGATACAGTTATAGTCAGGGGCTCAGCGAGCCCAAGTGCATACCTAGGGGACCGGCAGGATGCTTACAGCCAGTATAGGAGATGGGTTGACCGGGATAGGGGTATAGATTCTGTGTTGATTGTACCTCCCGGCTTATGGGGGCCGGGTAAGGTTGTGTATGCCATGTTATGTTATGTATGTTATGCTATATTACAGTAAATACAAGCAGATTAGTAGTAGAATGATACGTTTCCAGGTATGATTCCTACTCCCTTCAGTATGATTAAGAACAGGTACGATCTACACCATCAGACAGTTATCTACTCCTTCTTATTTCAGTTTTGACAGTTATGTTATTGATTTCAGATATCCCTTCAGTTCTTACAGATTCAGTTATCTCATACTATTCAGAATTTTTAGTTATATTAGTTGTATTCAGTTTACTTTACATACTTAGTACCAGCGGTACTAACGCCCAGTGGGGCGCTGCATTACTTGCCTGCAGGTACCCATAGACGCGCAGGCGATACCACGTGATCCCCATCAGCGGTCGAATATTCAGCTCCTGTCGTCCGGAGACTGAATTTCTAGAGGTGTAGTTTAGTTCCTTTTGTTGTACAGTACGGGTAGGTTGGGGCCCTGTCCCGATCATTTCTATTATTCTTCTTAGAGGCTTGCAGTCTGTATATATTCCCTGTGGTCAGATGAGCCGGTCGTGTGGGGCCGTGCAGTTGTATAGTTGCCTTTACTACTTCATTCTTTTGTAGTGGCCGTGTGGGGCCATAGTTTACCAGTAGTGGTGACCTTGTCGGTCACGTAGCTTTTCAGTATGTTATGCTTGAGTTACAAATAACTAGACAGCATGGTGGCCTTGTCGGCCCGCATAGGTTCCCCTGAATTACCTTGTTTCTGGTCAGCTGTAATACAGGTACAGAAGGCTATAGGCCAATGGGCCGGGGGCTGTATTTACAGCCGTTATATAGCCCTTTGTTTCCAGAAATTTGAGCTAGAGCCAGCCAGGCGCCAGATGCGCCCAGGCTTAACAGTTCAGCAGGTCAGGTCTTAGTAGGGCACCAGGTGCCAGTCATACCCCCCAAGGTGGGCCGTGACAAACTTGGTATCAGAGCAGGTCGTATCCCAGGGAGTCTGCAAGCCGTGCTAAGTAGAGTCCTGTCCATGGATGTGTTGTGCACCACATACTATGGGTAGGAGGCTGCAAGGCATGATAGGATGGTTGTCCTTTTATTCTAATTCGGTCGTGCTATAGAGATGTACAGTATAGGGTTGAATTCCAAAAATCTTACCATATTCTTTGGTTACAGCTAATGTCAGACCAGCGCCATCCTATTACCGGTCGGAACTTAGACATTGCAGCAGGAGAAGGCACTAGCAGAATGCCTCCCCCTCACTTGGAGACAGCCCGATCAGAGGGCCCTATAGAGGCTTCATCTCAGCCTCCTCAGTAGTCTCCACCACGTCAGGAGTCACTTGGGGCGACATTACCTTCAGCAGCCCCTATATTGACTCCTTCTGATCAGGAGGTTAGGAGTGCTGTAGTTTTGTTAGCACAGATGATGGCTGCTCAGCGTCAGCCAATGCCATCTACAACTGCAGAATCATCAGGAGGGCCCGGTAGTTCGAGGGTCCGAGAATTCTTAGCCCTGAATCCCCCACAGTTCACAGGTACGGACCGAACAGAGGACCCCGAAGATTTTCTGGATCAGATGCAGAGAATCTTCAGGGTTATGCATGTTACGCCTACTGAGTCAGTTGAATTGGCCGCATTCCGGTTGCGAGATATTGCGGTGCTATGGTACGAAAGCTGGGAGAGGTCCCGAGGGAGAGATGTTTCCCCTCCCACCTGGTCCAGCTTTTCAGGAGCCTTTCTGGATCATTATCTGCCGCGGGAGATTCGACAGGCCCGGGTAGACCAGTTCCTACATCTAGAACAGGGGGCCATGAGTGTTCGGGAATATTCCTTGCAGTTTGATTCTTTAGCCCGATATGCACTGGCTTTCGTTGATACCATGGCATCCAGAGTGCATCGCTTCATTACGGGCCTGAATCCAGAATATGTTGAGATTTGCACTACAGCCACACTGCGAGAGGACATGGATATTGCTCGCATTCAGGCATTTGCTCAGAATATTGAGGGCATCAGACAGCGGCAACGAGAGGTCAGAAGGGTTAATCAGGAACAGCGTCGCCGGGACAGGCCAGTTGAATTACAGGGAGAGGCCCGGGGACCGCCCAGGCCCCCGCCTCCGCCACAGTCACAGGGGGTAGATCCAGCCGCAGGGGGCAGTCAGGGATTGGTAGAGGCTCGCAGATGGCAGATTCACCATCACAGAGGAGGGCAGAGCAGAGCAGGTATACCCTACCACTTTGCCCTATATGCAATCGACGCCATTCTGGGGCATGCAGATATGGCTCCACCACATGTTATATTTGTGGCCAAGAAGGCCATTTGATGAAAGATTGCCCAGCCAGGGGTCGAGAGGACCGCGATAGACAGGATAGGGCATCAACAGGATCACGAGCTACAGCACCCTCGACCGGGCGCAGGCCCCCAATTTCAGCAGGCAGGGGTCGAGGCAGATCAGGGGCCTCCAGTACAGGTGCGGGTCCAAGCCGCACATATGCCTTACCAGGGAGGCAAGATTCAGAGGCATCGCCTGATGTTGTGACAGGTATGCTAACTATCTGCTCACACCCTGCTTATGTGCTAATTGATCCAGGGTCTACTTTGTCCTATATTACTCCATTTGTGGCACGGAAGTTTAGTATTGTACCAGAATCATTACAACAGCCCTTTCTGGTATCTACGCCCGTCGGTGACTCTATCACAGCTAGCCGAATCTACCGCGGGTGTACAGTAGAGATTGTTGACCGTCAGACCATAGTAGATCTGGTCGAGTTAGAAATGATAGACTTCGATGCCATAATGGGTATGGACTGGTTAGTGCCATGTTTTGCTAATGTTGAATGTTGGACCAAAACGGTCCGATTCCACTTCCCGGGGGAAGCAGTACGGGAGTGGAAGGGCAGTACCGCGACGCCAAAAGGTAGGTTTATTTCCTACCTTCGGGCGAGGAAGTTGATATCTAAGGGGTGCATTTACCATCTTGTCAGGGTTCAGGATGTCCAAGCAGAATCTCCGACACTCCAGTCTGTTCCAGTGGTAAATGAATTCCCAGATGTATTTCCTGATGAGTTACCTGGTATTCCCCAGAAAGGGAAATAGACTTCGCTATTGATTTGCTACCAGGCACTCAGCCAATATCAATACTTCCTTATCGTATGGCTCCTGAAGAACTCAGAGAATTAAAGGAGCAGTTGAAAGACTTGTTAGATAAAGGTTTTATCAGGCTGAGTACTTCCCCATGGGGTGCGCCAGTCTTGTTTGTGAGAAAGAAAGATGGCTCGCTCCGAATGTGCATAGATTATCGGCAGCTAAACAAAGTTACAGTAAAGAATAAGTATCCGCTTCCTAGGATTGATGACCTATTTGATCAGTTACAGGGAGCCAGATACTATTCTAAGATTGACTTGCGGTCCGGATATCACCAGGTCCGAGTACGTGAGAGGGACATCCCTAAGACAATATTCAGGACCCGATATAGACATTTTGAATTTCTGGTTATGTTCTTCGGGCTAACAAATGCCCCAGCAGTCTTTATGGACATGATGAACAGTATTTTCAGACCCTTCCTGGACTTGTTCGTGATAGTATTCATTGATGATATTCTGGTGTATTCTCGCTCTGAAGCAGATCACCGGACTCATTTGCGGACAGTGCTCCAAATTCTTAGGGACCGCCAGTTGTATGCTAAATTTTCGAAGTGCGAATTCTGGCTTAACTCAGTAGCCTTTTTAGGGCATATTATCTCAGACGCTGGTATACAGGTAGATAAGCAGAAGATAGAAGCAGTTAAGTCATGGCCTAGGCCTACCACCCCGACTGAAGTTCGTAGCTTTCTGGGGCTAGCAGGGTATTATCGGAGATTCGTTGAGGGATTCTCAACCATTGCAGCACCTTTAACAAAATTGACACAGAAAGCAGCAAAGTTTCAGTGGACGGAGGCATGTGAGCAGGGTTTTCAGGAACTGAAAGATAGATTGACCTCCGCTCCTGTATTAGCACTGCCGGAAGGCACATAAGGTTATTCAGTCTATTGCGACGCGTCAGGTGTCGGATTGGGCTGTGTATTGATGCAGCATGGTAGAGTAATTGCATATGCTTCCAGGCAGCTGAAAAAGCACGAAAAGAATTACCCTACCCATGACCTGGAATTGGCCGCAGTAATTCATGCCTTGAAGATGTGGAGGCATTATCTGTACGGCGTCCATGTTGACATTTATACAGATCATAAGAGCTTACAGTACATTTTCACCCAGAGGGAGTTAAATCTGCGGCAACGCCGCTGGTTAGAGTTGTTGAAAGACTATGATGTGAATATTCTATACCACCCCGGAAAAGCTAATGTTGTAGCAGATGCCCTGAGCCGTAAGTCAATGGGGAGTTTGGCGTATTTACGACCTGAGAAACAGAAATTAGCTAAAGAAATTCATCAGTTAGCTGGCCTAGCCGTTCGAGTAATAGAAACAGAAAATAATGGACCAGTAATTCAGAATTCTGCAGTGTCATCGTTAGTTACAGAGGTAAAAGAACGGCAGTATGAGGATCCCGATTTAGACCAGCTCAGAGATAGAGTTCAGAAAGGTAAGGAGCCAGATTTTCAGATAACCGAGGATGGTGTGCTACATTGTAAGGGCCGCCTTTGTGTCCCGAATGTCGCAGGACTTCGTGGGCAGATTATGCACGAGGTACATTACGCTCGCTATTCCCTTCATCTGGGGGCGACAAAAATGTACCACGACATCAGAGACATCTATTGGTGGCCAGGTATGAAAACTGAAATAGCTGAATTTGTATCTAGATGTGCTAATTGTCAGCAGGTGAAAGCAGAGCACCAGAAACTGGGCGGTTTGACTCAGGAGATAATAATACCTATGTGGAAATGGGAAGTAATAAACATGGATTTTGTAACAGGGTTACCCCGTACTAGACGCAAAAATGATTCCATTTGGGTAATAGTTGACAGGCTGACAAAATCAGCTCATTTTCTGCCAGTAAGGGCTACCTTCTCAGCTGAGGACTATGCCGAATTATATATCAGAGAAATAGTTAGATTACATGGAGTGCCGATATCTATTATTTCAGATAGGGGAGCACAGTTTACAGCTAGATTCTGGCAATCGTTTCAGAAAGGTTTGGGGACGCAGATTAATTTAAGCACAACATTCCATCCTCAAACAGATGGGCAGGCCGAACGTACAATTCAGACGCTCGAAGATATGTTACGAGCGTGTGTGTTAGATTTTGGGAGTAGCTGGGATGAACATCTTTCGTTAATTGAATTTGCTTATAATAACAGCTACCATTCAGCTATTCAGATGGCGCCTTTCGAGGCATTGTACGGGCGAAAATGTAGATCGCCGGTGGGCTGGTTTGAGGTAGGAGAATCAGCATTAGTTGGCCCAGACATTGTTCGGCAGTCCGAGGAAAAGATAAAGCTTATCCGAGAACGTTTACTGACCGCTCAGAGCCGCCAGAAGTCATACGCAGATAGGCGGCGCAGAAATCTAGAATTTTCGGTAAACGATTGGGTATATCTGAAAGTGTCCCTGATGAAAGGGGTAATGAGGTTTGGCAAGAAGGGCAAGCTTAGCCCAAGATTCATTGGGCCGTATCAGGTTCGGCGGAGAATAGGCCGCGTGGCGTACGAGTTGAACTTGCCTCCAGAGTTAGCGTTGGTTCACCTAGTATTCCATGTTTCTATGTTAAGGAATTCGTAGGGGACCCTTCTACAGTAGTTCCAGTTCAGGATATCCAGACCACAGAGGAGTTAGCCTATGAAGAGGTTCCCGTAGCTATCTTAGACAGACAAATTCGCAGGCTGAGAACTAAAGATGTTGCATCTGTCAAGGTATTGTGGCGTAACAGAAATCAGGAAGAAATGACATGGGAGGTTGAAGAAGATATGAAAACCAGATACCCTCACTTATTTCAGGCCTAGTCAGACGACAGGTTTGTCTGTATCATTATTTACACAGTACTTTTTAGTATGTATGTTGTAAATGATAAAGAAAAAAAATGATATCTAGTTGTCCAGTGGGTTGTAGAATATTGTGTGCAGTGCCTGTGTTGGACTTTTTCTGCGTTTCAGGTCATTGCGATAGTCCATATTACAGGGGAAACTCTGCCAAAATTTTCCCAGAAACTAGAGTGAACAGCTCTCTAGACAGCAGTATACATTCGGGGACGAATGTTCCTAAGGGAGGGAGAATGTTATACCCCGTAGAATTCCCGGCACTTAGATGACCTGTTCACATGTTGGTTAAGTGTATTTGAAAGCCATACGTGCTAGGGAAAGTCCCGGGAAAAGATCGGATGAGAAACCTGTCGAACCATCGCGGGAGGAGCCGAGGCAGAGCCCCTCCGCGATGGCAGCATGTCACGGAGGTGAGGCCTCCGCGATGGCTCCGTGACACGTTGCCCGTGTCCAGGCCCAAGTATATAAAGCCTCCACTTCGGTCCAAAATCAGATTACCCTTGAAAAATTTCCAGAACACGCAGTAAACAGAGACAATCGAAGGAGAATTAAATATTTTCGTCCGATTACGCTGCCAAACGCTGCCCAAACCCAAATTAATCCTTGATACCAAGGTATTTAGCAGCAGAGAGCATTTCTACGGAGTTAGTTTTGCGAAATACGGCCAATGAATCGGTGAGCCGCCGAACTAAAGTAAGTAGAATTGCTCTAAATTAATGTCTATGTGTTCCTAGCTGAGAAGTAAATAATTCTCCCTTCTGGGCCGCTGGAAAATAGCGAGTTTTTGACCGTCTTTCGATAAGCCTAAGTTTAGGCTATAAATTAAATCGAAAGTAAAGTCGCTCTTTACAATAACGTTGTATTTAGTATTAATTGGCGTATTTATGAATGCAGTTGGGAGAAAATAGTTGAAGTACCGGCCGAGCTTCGTCCGACGGATGAATAATTCAAAGAGAAGGTATGTAAAGTTAGTTTCCTTCGGCAAGTTAAGTAATATCAGTACAGTGTAATAAATTACAGACTAGTAGAATGTTCAGAAATCGATTATTGTGTTATTTTGAATATTGGTGCAAGATGAGAAGTTGTGGGTTGTAACGTGTACGATACCCATCCGTACGATGTAGATTCAGACGTAAGTGATTAAGAGTGCCCAGTATACTCAGTATATGACGTAATATGCCATGTTAAGATATTGTTGTGTTTAGCGGAAGCCTCGTGAAGTAGTACAGTATCCGTAAGTACTTCAGAAACAGAATAGCAGGCTAAAATAAAGTTCAGGAAACATGTCAGGAGTAGTAAATCATGTTACTATAGAAAGCCAGTATCCCGTGTAGTTCAGCAGAAAGATTATATTCGTACATACATCTATAGTATTTCCAGCCTCAGCATGTATGGAGTATGTACTTATTTCTATCATGGGTCCAGCATATAGTATATACAGAAACTTAGTAAACAGCAGAATTTTCAGCAGAAATATTATCTTATATAGCATTTGCTCAGTACAGCCCGGCAGGAGACTATGTTCATATTTATACATCTTTACCTGCCTCAGCACGTATTAAATACGTACAGATTACTATCAGTAGCCCAGCATGTAATATATATGATACTTTATCCCTATTAGCCTCAGCATGTGAGATACCCAGACAGTATTACCAGTTGAGACCGTTGTATTGTTTGGGGTTGGATTACCTAGCATCCATGACCGCCCAGGGTTAATAGCTGTATCGACTCGTCTGCCAGAGGATGAGGATACGTCACTCTACGGAGTGGCATGCCGTCCCGCCAGGGGACGAAGATGGGATGCCAGTTTTTCCCCATATTTGTGCCTTGATCGGCCTTACACACCCCAGTCGAGCGGATACGCCCGAGTGCAGATTCAGGAGTCCTCCGGACTCAGATACAGTTATAGTCAGGGGCTCAGCGAGCCCAAGTGCATACCTAGGGGACCGGCAGGATGCTTACAGCCAGTATAGGAGATGGGTTGACCGGGATAGGGGTATAGATTCTGTGTTGATTGTACCTCCCGGCTTATGGGGGCCGGGTAAGGTTGTGTATGCCATGTTATGTTATGTATGTTATGCTATATTACAGTAGATACAAGCAGATTAGTAGTAGAATGATACGTTTTCAGGTATGATTCCTACTCCCTTCAGTATGATTAAGAACAGGTACGATCTACACCATCAGACAGTTATCTACTCCTTCTTATTTCAGTTTTGACAGTTATGTTATTGATTTCAGATATCCCTTCAGTTCTTACAGATTCAGTTATCTCATACTATTCAGAATTTTTAGTTATATTACTTGTATTCAGCTGTATTCAGTTTACTTTACATACTCAGTACCAGCGGTACTGATGCCCAGTGGGGCGCTGCATTACTTGCCTGCAGGTACCCATAGACGCGCAGGCGATACCACGTGATCCCCATCAGCGGTCGAATATTCAGCTCCTGTCGTCCGGAGACTGAATTTCTAGAGGTGTAGTTTAGTTCCTTTTGTTGTACAGTACGGGTAGGTCGGGGCCCTGTCCCGATCATTTCTATTATTCTTCTTAGAGGCTTGCAGTCTGTATATATTCCCTATGGTCAGATGAGCCGGTCGTGTGGGGCCGTGCAGTTGTATAGTTGCCTTTACTACTTCGTTCTTTTGTAGTGGCCGTGTGGGGCCATAGTTTACCAGTAGTGGTGACCTTGTCGGTCACGTAGCTTTTCAGTATGTTATGCTTGAGTTACATATAACTAGACAGCATGGTGGCCTTGTCGGCCCGCATAGGTTCCCCTGAATTACCTTGTTTCTGGTCAGCTGTAATACAGGTACAGAAGGCTATAGGCCAATGGGCCGGGGGCTGTATTTACAGCCGTTATATAGCCCTTTGTTTCCAGAAATTTGAGCTAGAGCCAGCCAGGCGCCAGATGCGCCCAGGCTTAACAGTTCAGCAGGTCAGGTCTTAGTAGGGCACCAGGTGCCAGTCATACCCCCCAAGGTGGGGCGTGACAATATATATATATATATATATATATATATATATATATATATATATATATATATATATATATATATATATGTGAGCCTACTTCCTTCTGTCATGATTTAGCCAACGTGGTGGTCTTGTTGGCCCGCATAGGATGCTATTATTATTGCAACTGTTGGGTTAGCTGTTTTGCACAGGTTTATAATGAGGCCCTGTCGGTCTAAGGCTATGTTTTGAGCCGAGATATAGCTGATTGTTTTCCTGATTATGTGCTGCTGGTATACACCAGAGGTGTATGTCTCCAGCTAGGTTGGCTCCGAGTCCAGTATGACATTAAGTGTCAGTTACGCCTCCCAAGGTGGGGCGTGAGAATCAATCAGAAAATCCTGATATTCATATTCATATAGTAATAGAATCAAATAATGCTAAATTTTTTGAATACATATATGTGTGTGTGTGTGTGTATACATATATATACATATTAATAGAAATGTGAGTTGACTAGTGAAGGATCTAAACGACATCGGAAAGAGACAAAGGAAAATGTCCCTAGTGAGAAAAATCTAAGACATAGCAAACGTCAAAGGACTTTTACTTCCATTGAACATTATTTTCTAAAATTTTTGTTGAAAAATAAGTCTCAAAGTTTTCAAGAAGGTATGACTTGTTCGGACGCTCAATATTGAAAAGAGGAAGTTAATAGTGAGATCAAATCCATAATAAATAACCATACATAAAAATTGGTTGATCTTCCACCAGGAAATAAACCTGCAGGTCGCAAATAGATTTTGAAAAGAAAAATTTCAAGATGATGACTCTATCGAAAGTACAAAGCAATACTTATAGTCAAAGAGTTTAGAAAAAAATATTTTGATTACTTTGATACATACTCATCGGTAATCAGAATTATATTCATTCGGGTATTGATAGTGTTAACCACCATATACGATCTTAAAATTCATCAAATGAATGAAAGAAAAACCTTCTTAAATGGATATTTGGAGGAAGAAATTTACATGGAATAACCTTAAGGATTTGTAGTTCCTGAAAATTAAAAGAAGATGTGCCGACTTGTTAAGTCTTTGTACGGACTAAAGCAGCGCCCGAATAATGGCATGTAAAATTTGACCAGACAATGTTGTTGAATGATTTTAAGATTAATGTGTGTGATAAATGTATTTACATTAAGACACCCGAGTAAAGTTGTCATTGTCTATTTATATGTGGATGACATACTAATAATGAGTAATGACCATTGTTAACCTAAATGCTACCAAGCATAGCTTGCTAGTAAATTTGAGATGAAAGATTTAGGAGTTGTTGATATGATAATAACTATTAAGATTCACAAAACTCCTCTGGGTCTAGCATTGTCTCAGTGTTACTATATTCAAACAATACTTGAAAAATTTAAGTATTTGGATTTCAAAATTGCAAAGCCACCAATTGATGTGAATCTTGCTCTTTCTAAGATCAAAGGAGAAAGTAAGTCTCAAATGAATTATTCAAGAGTATTGGGAAGTCTAATGTACATCATGAATTGTACCTAATCAGATATAGCTTGTGTAATAAGTAAACTTAGTTGATACACAAGTAATCTCAATCAAAGTCATTATATGGCTATAAAATAAGTTTTTAGGTATTTAAAATATACTGAAAACATTGCTTTACATTACAAAAAGTATACAATAGTTGGTGAAGGATATTATGATGCAAATTGAATCACCAGGTGAACTGAAACTAAATCCATAAGTGTATATATTTTTATGATAGATGGAGGAGTAGTGTTTTTGAAATCATCCAAACAAATATTGATTGCTCGCTCTACAATGGAGTCTGAACTCATATCTTTAGACAAGACTGGTGAAGAAGCTGAACGACTTAGGAATTTCCTAGAAGACATTATGTTTTGGCCCAAACTGTTGCCTCATATATATATATATTGATAATTAAGCGGAAATAGGAAGGGCCGGGATGTTATATATAATGAAAAGTCTCGTCACATATGACAAAGACATAATACGGTTAGACAACTACTCACTAGTGAAATTATCACAATTGACTTACAAAAACCCTAACTAGAGAGGTGGTTGAAAGATCATCGAAGGGAATGTCACTATAGCCGAGGACAAGTCATCGTTGCGGTAAATCTACCTAGAAGACTGGAGATCCCAATGTCTAGGTTCAAGGAGATCAAACAAAGTCATTAATCAAGGTTCAACATTGTCAAAATAACATTTGGTCCATTCTCGTGACGAAACAATGTTCAGTAACAAGGATAAAGAGTTAAGGCCTTCTAATGATTTCTAAATTTGACATAGGGTATGTCAAATGGTGTATCTATAGGATAACATATTTAGGAATCACCTATATAAGTGTGAAGTGTAAGTTACTTCAAGGAGAATTCTATAAGACCAATTCTCTACGCACTTATGAAATCAGGAAGTGTTTCATGGTTGAAACGAACAAAACAGTTAGAATCATAGACAGTTAAAAGATTAATTGTGTGACTTATGTTGTCTATGTATACATCAAACCTCGACGGTTTAAAGATATCAAATCTACCGATTGACCGAGTATATCTGATATATATTCACTATGAAAGTTCAAATGAAAATCTACATATCCCAATGCAGTTAATTCTTATTTAAAAATCACATAGTTTTTTCATGTATTAAAATTTTCATATAGACATTTTCATTCACGTGGGGGATTGTTGGAGTTAATTGAATTAAGTATTGGTGTGAATTGGGAAATGATGAAAATAAAATGGAGGGAAGTAAAAAGTTGCCTTGTATAATGAACTTTGTCCCTCATTGGTTCATGAGAGAAAACTTTTATGCTTCTATTTAGAAGCATATCCTCTAGCTAAAAAAATTGAGAAGAGAGTCTCCCCTTGAGGCGTCATCATCTCTTGGCTCGACTTCGACTTCAGATTTAAATTTGAATTTGTCAAATGATCTGATTGGTTGATAAACTTTTTGAAATTTTTTTACTTATTTTTCATTTTCATTTTCTGACATTATTTTTTGCGAAAATAATTGCCAACAAAAATTCCTACCAAACAGACACCAAAACTAAAACTTGTTCTGAACAGGTGTTTTCACACCACTTTACCTTATTTTTTGGCTATAAATAAAGACTTTCTGCTTTCATTTTTGGCATCAATTTTCTAATATTCTACATTATTTTCGATGAAACAAAATAAAGTCTTTTGTGTGATTTGTTTTTATTCTTAGAGTTCGATGAAGTTTCTGGCGTTCGAGGTACTGCTACACCATTAACAAGTATATCTATTTTATCCTGGGAGAAGTAATCTAAATCTCGAGTACAGTGAGGGGATTAAATTCTTTAAAAACACATAGTGAATTCTATGGTCTTGGATATTTATTCTTTTATTTCCGTTTCATTGATTTGAACACGGAAGGACAACAAAATAACATGGGACATTTACTATTATGTACATATAAGAAAAGAATTTATTAAAGGTAAAATTACATTAAATTTAACGTCTTTAATATTAGAATTTCCTACATAATTCAAATTAATAAAGATTTAACAAACTAAATTTTAGATAATTCCAAATTCCAAATATTAAAAAATAATTAAATAATAATTATGTCTAGTATTAGTTTGTATAAGGACTGTGAGAATGGAAATTCCTGCTCATTAATACTGTATACATATTTTTCTCTTTTATATAATTTTATAGTCATTCAACTTTTAAATTTTTTTCTATTAGTCGATGTGAGACATCTTAAATATTTAAGAAAGTAGTCAAATAACAATTTTATCTATTGTAAAAATTTTTTAAAAAGAGCAAAAAGTTCAAATTAATACTTTAGAAAATCTTTACTTCTAATGTTATAGACATAGATATATATTTTTGTTGATTTTTATCACACAACAACCTTTTTTCATAAATCATCTAATAAGAAGAATTATGACTCCTATTTTTTGTGAAGTCATCCGCAGGAGTCTAAGCGCTGTCTTATGTTTTTAATAATAATATTAATAATAATAATAATAATAATAATAATAATAATAATAATAATAAGAACAACAATAACAACAACAACATTGCTCAAGAAGAATATATAAAAGTTTTATGTATATGGAATGAATAATCACTATACACCTCATGTGTTTTTATACAAGTATTTATAGAAAAAGAAAAGAGAGTATATTATATACAGTTATACCAATAGAATTGGTTATATTATTCCTACCTAAACAATAAATATTCTTTTCTATGAATGTTCATGTTCATGTAACAAAATACATCTGTATTTTGTATAGTTGCGTTCGAGACTTGTCCATTCCTCTGTAAGTGTTTGGACCAAAACTAGGGCCCTTAATTTTGACCGCAGAGACTTGTTGGGCTTTGTCAAATAGAAAAGGCCCCGTTTCCTTCCCCAACCTCATTCCTCTTCTTCATTTCTTTGATTGAATCAATCTGTGTCTTCTTTTAAATTCTTCTCAATGCTTGAAGCAATAATTCCAGCACCCCCTTCAATTGGATGGGATCGAAGAAATACCCAACTTGCTAAGGATTGATTAAAGTGAAGACCATTCAAGGGATTTATAAAAGGAACCGGCGAGCTGATTTGGAAAGAACAAATGAGAGTAAGATGAGCCTAGAGAGAAACTATTAACATATCAAATGACAATTCAATTAAGCATGCTTCGTGCGTTCATGAAATACAAAATTTCATAAGATGCATATGGCCACTTGATTGTAAGAGAAGATAGGAACAAGAATTGATGGGAAATTAACAGCTTTGTAAGAGGACTAGTGAGCTCAATAATGACATATAAAATAACACATAAGGGTGGACAACAAAGAAACAAATGTCTATTTCATTGATTTCCAACTAATTGGAGCTCCCGCTAACTTAATGAAAAACCCACTCACAGTTCTATAAGAATTATTACAAGAAGCCCAATTTGTATCACAGAAAGCCAGAAGAGAAAAACAAAGGTCCTGCATTGAGAAATAGTCTATCACGCCCCAACCACGAGAGGCGCAACTAGCACCTAATGCCACACTTGCCCTTGAGCTGACCTGGCTGGACATGTACGCTTGATAACGCTCAAACTCATACTTCCTGGCAAAGTATGAAGTGGACATTGTCAATAAAAAAACCAACAAATAGGTTGAGGTTGAACCAATAGGGAATATGGAAGGATACAGAAAAAAGGCCAGTATTTAACCTTTTGAGTCAATTATCTCCTAAAGGGGGGATTTGTAAAAGTAACAAGTATTATTGTTGAGAATTTGAATGTTGATTCCAAATTAGTAAGACTTACTAGGGTAAGTGTTCCCCATGGATTCATAACTACTTTGGGTTTACACATGTGATCAATCCCAATGCTTACTTATAGAACTGATAACTAGGGTTCATCCAAACTTCTGTTTCATCTCTATTGGATGACTATACTCAATCACCGGATTAGGTCTCATGAGTGATTTCAATTCAACCATTATCAATTTGTTTCAAAATTAACTATCCTGCGACTACATCTCAAGTTACTCAATGATCATAAAGGATCAAGGCTTTATTGTAATTATATTTTTCCTAATTTTTACCTCTCTAGGCTCAAGAAAGTAGAGAATTCAGGCAAGTCCTAACATTGCGCACCCTTAAGAAGTGTTTAAAGATGAAGAGAATACAATACAAGTGTTTAGCATTGATTTTAAATAACTTTGTGTAACCCTATTTTCTGAATTCACCATGGATCTCACAATCCTAGTTGTGGATGTTTTAGCCTCTCTTGATTGTAAGTAAATTAATAGCATTCGTAGACAAACACATAATTAATACTTACAATGATGATTAGGAAGAAACTTACCTGATTAATGCAAAAAATAAGAAAAAATAATTCAACAATAATTGTCTTAATAAAACTTCTCTAACTTGTCTAAACTTGGCTAAAAAATCCTCTTCTAAGTGTGTTAAGACTTGTCTCTCATTACATAAAAATAAAAGGTATTTATAATAGTAGATTTATGCCTTCTTTGTTCCTTCACGGATTTGATTTGGGATTTGTAGCTCTTTTTCCTAGTTGAAGTAGAATTTCCTTGTTGGCACCCAGACAGAGTTGGTGCACCGCGCCTTGCATAGCGCAGAATGGGGTTTGCCTCGCACATGGCATTGCACCAGATTTGTTTCACGTTGGGCACTACATCGCGCAACAGTGCTGGTCCCTCGCGCCTCTCCTCGCATAACAATGTCTGCGCGCCGCATGCTGGTCGCGTAGGTGTGGAAGTGTAGTGCCAAATGTTATGATTTTTCCTTATTCATTCCAAATTATTCACATTCGTTCCAAAAGCCTCAAATACACCCAAATCCATCACTTTTAGCTCTGAAAGCATCTAATCATGTGCATTAGCTCTTTCCACAAATATATATTATAAACACATGCAAACACATACAATTTGTTCTCAAAACATAGTAAAGTTTGGGCAAAATATGGCTAAGTAGTACGTGAATACGCCTTTCATCAATGCTTTTGCCACACACCAGCTACACACAACAAATTCAAACAAATAAATCCTGGCTCATCATAAGCCCTAGCCGACAAGGCCACTATTAGAGAATTTCCTGCGGCAGTAACTATTCGGTCGTTTGTTGGGTATAAAACTACACGCAAGTGCACGTGGTCGAACAAGTAGTAAAGTGGCTTAAGTAAGCCAAGTATCGATCCCACAGGGACTGGGATGAAGTGCAATCTGCTCAAGTGTACTATATTTTGATTCTAAAAATGCAGACAACAGTGTAACCAAGAGTTTAATATTTTGACTTATAATTTTTATGCTAAATCTAACACAATTATCTAATTTGAGTCTGAATGAATGAGAGCATGCTGAGGTTAAACGAACATGTAATGAAATTAATTATCGACGTAATTTGGTTAGTCTTTTCCTCCGGTTGCTAGCCAAGAACATTTGCCAAGAGATTAAAACTCTCGTATTTAACCTCACTTAAGAATCATGAACCATCCACCTACATTTCTGTGATTAAATGCAATTCATGTTCTAGCCATACAAACCCGGTTCCTAAATTGACTAATACGACGTTCAGGTATATTTCTATCCTGAAAGTAAATCAATTCCCAATTTTCCCAAACTAAGAAAAGATCATATCCTATTAATTCACAACTTTTCAATTTCTTGCTCTCTCGAGTGAAACCGGACTTTTTGGATATATATTAACGTAGGCCACGCATTAATGCAGTAAGAACAAGAATTAATAGAACAACCATGGAAGAAAAGATGAAAAACCAAAGAATCAATGATCACATTTCATTACAAGTGTTCATAACCTCAGCAAGAAGATGAATTAGCCACTCATTTATGGATTAAACATCGTTAAATGAGTGTTAAACATACAAGCAATTGAATACAAGGAGAAGGAAAGAGAGAAAAAACCCTGATAATTTCGTCCCCTCAACTGCCTGTAACCCACATTCTTGCTCCACCAAGTCAGAATATTGAAAAATGAACCTAAGTGTTCTATTTATACTAGTGGGAATTTTTCCCGGAATAACAAGCAACGTGTCACGGAGTGTATCGCGGAGCACTGCCTCCGTGACACGTTGTGTATTGCGGAGAACTGCCTCCGTGACACATTGTGTATCACGGAGCACTGCCTCCGTGACACGGTGTGTATCGCGGAGCACTGCCTCCGTGACACGTTGCTGTTCCACCACAGGCCAAATTTTGCATTTTTTCCTTGTTGACATCCGAGTCCAACCCCAATCTCTCCCAACACGCATTTTAGCTTCCCAAAATTATATTTCACCTGCAAAACAACACTAATCATGTTGTTTAGTATAAATTCACATTTTTTTATCAATCACATGAGAATGTATAAACATTGATAGATAAACAAGGCTAAAATGACACCTTTGAGTATCACTTGGGCATATAAATTTGCCCAAGATCACTTACCCCACACTTAAAGTCTTGTTCGTCCTCGAACAAACCTTTTACATCTCATGTACATTAAGACTTACACATAGCTAATTTTAGCAAGAAAATTCAAGCTACAGCTACAATGATTGTTTAAGGTAGCAAGCTAAAAATAGAGCATGCACGATTTAATCATTGAAATGGAATACAATTATGTTAAGACTTCCTAACCTCAAGAATTGACTCTCTATCTTAGCAAACTCATGCAAATCAACTGATCAAGAAATCCAACATGAATTATATCCTTCATTAAACATGTGCCCTCACAGCAAGAGAGTTACCCATTTTCACACGCAAATTTTTAAATCACAACGTGTATGGGTAAATGAATAGAATTACGCTCACTCTCACAAAGAATTCATATGCATCATGTAATGACCCATAAGCTTGCCCTTAGTGTTTTACTCCACTAATTTAAGGATGTTTGATCGTAAGATCAAGTAGGGCTTAATGGGTTGTAATGTAAGCTAAGGGACGGGTAGGTACTATTCTGTCCAGTAATAGTGACTATCTTCCCCCAAGCGCTTTTAATAACTTCAACCTTCATTAAGGATATCTCTTCCCTTACTTCACCCTCATTCTTTTTAATCCTGAGTTTTCTCTTCTTCTTCCCATTTCTTTAAGCACACTCAGCTTAGAGTAAGGAGTACTTAAGAAAATTTTTTTTCCATTCATTTATTTTCTTACTCCCTACTAATAATCAACCATTTTTACACAAGTGCACCTTTGTCCTTTTCTCAACTTTCACAACTTCTACTTTTCCTTCTTTTTCACGCTTCTCACTCCCTCATTCTTTGGATTTTTTTCACTTAAGTGCTTAGGAGTTTTGGATCAAATTCAAGGCTAATGAAAGAAAAAGTATTAAGCTTATGTTGTAGCTATCAAAGAATACGCTCAAGGCTCAATGGGGCTAACTAGGATTAAATATTCAAGGTAGGTAAAGTGAGGGATAACATTTATGTTCATTCAAAGAAATGCCTAAATCATCTCCTACAATTCACATCCTTCATTTCATTTTATATACACACTAGGCAAGTTCTAGACATTCCACAATAGCACGGAATATTCGAAAAACTTACACTCACAACACATGCTCAATTCAAGACATATTCCGCAGACTCTTAACTCAGCTAATCACAAAAATTCAAAATTAAGCTTCAATCATATCAAGTCAAATTCAAGAGCCTAGGTTTCTCAAATAAAGTTATACACTTGCATGCTTCAACACTGAACATACTTGCATCTTACAACCATTTATAGCCCATAACAAGAACCTCAAGCATCGATTAGCTAGGGGTTCACAAACCCACAACCTATCGACTAATTTTTCCTCAAGACGGTCGTCATCCATCCATCATTGCAAACAGTTCCTAGCTATGACTAAAAACCTTATATACAGACAAAGAAAAGAAAAAGAAAATTTTTATTTTTTCGGTTCAAAGACCCCCCGTCGGAAAAGAACCAAAAAGAAAAACCAACGGGTGATGAAGTCATGCTTAATTCGCAAAAATTTTTCAAATTTCTCACAAGCATTACATTCACCAAAAATCGTTAAGCACAACAAAAATTTTTGAAATTTCCCTCACGCCACACTTGAATCCTGCTATGTCCTCATAGCATCAAATTAAAATTTAAAAAGGGTGAGAAATACTCCCTGAGGCCTTTAGGCCTAGCTAATAGCATGCCTTCCTTCAACTTTGCACAAGTGGGTGTTCGACCCCACACTTTTTCTCTTCCATGCTTGTTAGCTTCCTCCTCCACGAGTACTCAGACTTCCCCTCCATCTGTGCTTAACTTTCCACCAAAACAACACAAGATGAAAAATAAATAAAATCAACTTAAATGCAAGAAATTAAAATGGTACCCTTGGGTTGCCTCCCAAGCAGCGCCTAATTTTACATCGCGGCACGACGTATAAAGTTTCACCGCTTTTTCCTCCACCTTGAGGATACGAATCTCACCCCTAATTTCTTCTCTAATTTCCTCTTATGCTCCAGAGGTGGTGGTGAAAAATTGTAGGGACCAAGCAGTAGATGTTGCCTTTTGAACCTATTGGCCCTCAAGAAAGCGAAGTCATTTTGTCTCTCCGAGTTAGCAAGTTTCAAAATATACGGGGCTTGGTCCTCCTCTAGTCATTTCTCTATAAGCTTGGAAGACTCTATTTCTATGTTTTCAACCAAACTTAATGTCGAAAAATGCTTCGAGTGTAGTCCAATAAACCTCAACTCTGAAAATGCATTGTTCTTGACCTCCTTACTTGTATACACCTTCTCAGCATCGACATCTATCTCTCCATTAATGTCAACTGGGTGATACTCTATCTCTTCTTCCATGAATGGATTTTCCATAAGTGTGAGCCCATCACAGGGACACTCAAGAGATTCTAATTGTTGGGCTTCATCCAAAAATTCACCCTTGTCTTCCTCTTGTAGTTCCTCTTGAATATAGGCTAAAACTGTCACCTGCAATTTATCACAAGCTTCAGCCTCAGCAATCATCTCCATGAGTTTGACGCTCATCCTTTCTAGAGCCTCTGCATTCTGTTCTTGCTGAATTCTCAATACTGCCATCGCCTCCTTCATTGCTTCTGATTGCTCCAGGAGTTGTTTCAGCATGTCTTCTATTTGAGCTTGGCGTCCCAAGTCCTCATTTTCAGCATGCCTATATTCAGCAAAAACAACAGAAGGATCATAGTAGGGTCTTGGGAGAGGGGAATATGCATTCGGACAGCCATCCCAATGGCCATCTTGACCACCACATATATTGCACGTGTTATAGTGTTGCCACGAGTGGTGTCCTCCGCAATTCAGACAAGATTCGCTAAAATATGAGTATCCACCATTTATACCATTTGTATTCCACGATGTCATGTCAATAAGGGTATCCAAAAAAGAAAAAAATACAATGAAAAAGAATTAAAACAAACACTAAGACCAAGTTGTCAGCACTAAGAAAAAAAATATAGTAAATTTACACTTAAGAAAAATTCACCAATTGCCAGTCCCCGGCAACGGCGCCAAAAACTTATTCGGTCGTTTGTTGGGTATAAAACTACACGCAAGTGCACGTGGTTGAACAAGTAGTAAAGTGGCTTAAGTAAGCTAAGTATCGATCCCACAGGGACTGGGATGAAGTGCAATCTGCTCAAGTGTACTATATTTTGATTCTAAAAATGCAGACAACAGTGTAACCAAGAGTTTAATATTTTGACTTATAATTTTTATGCTAAATCTAAAACAATTATCTAATTTGAGTCTGAACTATGAATGAGAGCATGCTGAGGTTAAACGAACATGTAATGAAATTAATTATCGACATAATTTGGTTAGTCTTTTCCTCCGGTTGCTAGCCAAGAGCATTTGCCAAGAGATTAAAACTGTCGTATTTAACCTCACTTAAGAATCATGAACCATCCACCTACATTTCTGTGATTAAATGCAATTCATGTTCTAGCCATACAAACCCGGTTCCTAAATTGACTAATACGACGTTCAGGTATATTTCTATCCTGAAAGTAAATCAATTCCCAATTTTCCCAAACCAAGAAAAGATCATATCCTATTAATTCACAACTTTTCAATTTCTTGCTCTCTCGAGTGAAACCGGACTTTTTGGATATACATTAACGTAGGCCACACATTAATGCAGTAAGAACAAGAATTAATAGAACAACCATGGAAGAAAAGATGAAAAACCAAAGAATCAATGATCATATTTCATTACAAGTGTTCATAACCTCAACAAGAAGATGAATTAGCCACTCATTTGTGGATTAAACATCGTTAAATGAGTGTTAAACATACAAGCAATTGAATACAAGGAGAAGGAAAGAGAGAAAAAACCCTGATAATTTCATCCCCTCAACTGCCTGTAACCCACGTTCTTGCTCCACCAAGTCAGAATATTGAAAAATGAACCTAAGTGTTCTATTTATACTAGTGGGAATTTTTCCCGGAATAACAAGCAACGTGTCACGGAGTGTATCGCGGAGCACTGCCCCCGTGACACGTTGTGTATCGCGGAGAACTGCCTCCGTGACACGTTGTGTATCGCGGAGCACTGCCTCTGTGACATGGTGTGTATCGCGGAGCACTGCCTCCGTGACACGTTGCTGTTCCACCACAGGCCAAATTTTGCATTTTTTCCTTGTTGACATCCGAGTCCAACCCCAATCTCTCCCAACACGCATTTTAGCTTCCCAAAATTATATTTTATCTGCAAAACAACGCTAATCATGTTGGTTAGTATAAATTCACATTTTATTATCAATCACATGAGAATGTATAAACATTGATAGATAAACAAGGCTAAAATGACACCTTTGAGTATCACTTGGGCATATAAATTTGCCCAAGATCAGTAACTTAGCTAACCCAAAATTTCACAACAAAACATCAATATATCCCTAAATGGGCTGATGAGACTACCATGATATCTATAATAACAGAATGTTATGCGGGCCGATAAAGCCATCATGGTTTCTAAAATCACAAAAGCATATATGTATATATACAAGGGCCAACAAAGCCGTCATGCTCTTAATACACATGCAACAAGGCAAACATGGCCAAAAATGTATGACTATACAACACTAGTCTGCAAGCTTCTAAGAGTAATGTACTTGGCTGATATAGGGCCCTGACTACTCATCAACTATCTACAACAAAATACTAACAAATATCTAAATCTGGCAACTCAAAAAGAAATGAAGCTGACCAATCTACTGAAACTCTAGCTACACTACTAAGGAGATTTATGGTTCTACCTGTTAGAACCTACAGGAAAGAATACAGTGCCCCAGGCTCCATGCCTTAGTATGACATAATAAATTGAATATGCAAGGCAACAAAATAGCTGAGCGGGTTCAAAGCATACTGAAAATAATCGAGTGAAGGAGTCAAGAATCATCTGAATATACTGGCCTGCTTTGGAGTCTAAGCATACAATTACTAATCAAACTATAACCTACCTAGCTTTATAAGCCTAGTAGATACAAATAACAATCAAACAATCTACTTGAGCCCTCATAATCCTTGTAGGTACACACCAATCTATGTACCCCTATCGACAACATCCTAGCTCCTTAGGCAATCAGTAATTCGAGCACACAACGCTCCTGTATCTGTATCCCGAGCACACAAGGTACCGATATCTGTATCTTGAGTAGTCACGACTCCTATAAACATCATATAGCCCCTTTATGAATTAACTTAGACATCCTTGGCATCAAGAAATTCCGTTATTGAATATATTTTATTATGATCCTGTGGGTATCAATATAGCCCTCTTAGGTATTACATAGCTCCTCTGACCATTGACATAGCTTTGTAAGCATAAATATAGCCCCGTAATCCTGGAACATATTTCAATAGCCCCATAGGCAATCCACATCTAGCCTAAAGACACAACACACAAGTCTACAACTAGACATAGTAGCTTAGAAGGCAACACCATAATCAAGTAGCCCAAAGGCGAGTAACATAGTTCTAATCTACCTATAGGATGATCACTACTCTGTATCTAAAAAAAATTCACGAAAAAGAGAGTATGAGTCACTTTAGCTAACCACAACAACCCCAAAGGAAACAACCATAGAAAAGTAGCCTAAAGGCAGTAAATTTAGAAATGAGTGACCTATATGAATGACTTCTACATCTCACCTAAAATACAAGGTCACTACTAATAGGATATGAATCCCGACAAGGGATGATAAGAAAAACTCCAGCCTTCAATAATAAACAACTATGTTTATGAGTAAAATGATGATGATAATGTAGCCTTATCTATTCCTATACTTTAAGAAAATTTGCGAAGAAGGAATAGTGTTAACATGCCTTATGCATAATCCTTCGACAAAAAATAAGTCTATGATTATATCTTAACTCCCCATGGATCACACAACAACCCACAACCACCTACAATGATTCTACAAGTCACAAACAAGAAAACAAGCGAAAGAATCAACATTGATAAGCTTTTTTAAAAACTAATCTCCAAACTTCTAAAATAACAAAGAATTGAAGGTTATAGAACTCTTACCTTCATAGAATCCGGCCCTAACTTGGGTGTAGAAGAATCTCCAAGCTTCCTCTTCGAAACAACTATAACGGGGCCAAAATCAATAAGGGAAACATTCACTAGCCGATGCTCATGAAGGTCTATGCTTAGAGTTTAGCTCAGATATGATCTTCTCTCTTAATATAACACATACACATATATAAATGTGTGTGTGTGTGTATACATAGAGAGATTGCTATTTCTGTTCTTGAAATTTTTGTGTAAATAAAAAATATTGCTAAGGATGACTTATATATAAAATTCCACCACCATCTAGTCCTCACACCGTGAGGTGTGACCTCACTTTGGGATTTGCTCCACAAGCTCTATGGCGAGGTCCAACCGTGCCTTGGGCTTCACTCCATCGAAACTCAATTTTCCACAAATGACTTTATTTTTTTAATGTACCCTCATTGTATATCATAAAATGATAAACCTAATTCGTATTCTTCCAATCTAATGAGTTCGTCACTTTGAAAATATGAGGCCATTACATCCTTCCCCCACTTGGAACATTCGTCCTCGAATGAATATCATACTAAGTCCTCAGCAAAGTCTCCTCCATAATGGAACTACTCAGAAATTTGAAATACAAAAAAGTACAATCCATTTACCTCACAGGGAAATAAAAATATCTAATATAGCATAGATCAACAAATAACTATCTGAACAAAACATAATCAACAGTGAAGGAAAATTTGTAACTCAAGAAGATAACTCACTATGGCCGCCACAATATAGGCTAGTATACTAACACCCTGGTATAGGGAATAGGTGAGAGTATCTCTATTTCATATCTTCCTCGACTTCCCAGATTATTTCTTCAACGTTCTTATTCCTCCACAAGACTAATAAGTTGATAATTTGCCAACTCATTAGGCTCTTAAAAGCATGACATTTAGCTTACTTTTCAAGTCATTTAGATGAATTTTAAGCCTTTTTTGCCTTTTTATGTGCAGATAGCTGATTTGAAGAAAAAGAGCAATAAATGGAGTAAAAAGAAGGAAATCAGGTGAAAACCGGTGCTCCACCAGAAAACACCAGCGATACGTCGGCCAAATGTAGGTGACCACTTCTTTGAGGAACTAAAGAAACCAGCGGTCGCGGACATCAATCGAGTCTCACCGGTTAACTCGCCTACAGGCGCCTGAACTTGCTGGATCAAGGAAGAAAGAAACCAACATAGTGCAATAGGAGGTCGGCGAATCGCCAAAGGTACCTCCTAATGGTACTAGAAATCACTAAATAAGTAGGAGATTTTAGGTGTCAGTTCGCAGAGTGTAACCGACGAACCTCCGGTGCTTTTGCAATTAACAAAAAGCCTGAACAGGGGTAATTGCGTCTAACACTGAAAAAGAAGAGACTGATTGCCCTATTTTTGTATATATTCTAGAAGAAAGTACTCTGTACATATTAGATCTTAATTTTATCTTTTTGAATAATCCTTTTTTTCTTGGGAAGAAAGTAGAATTCTATTGGTGAAAATTATAGAATATTTCTTTTCTTTTCTTCATCTTCTTCCTTAGCAAGGTATTCACCATTGTTGCAAACATATTTTTGAAATTGATTTTGCTGCTCTTATTAATGGAATCAATGAGTTTATTATTGAATATACTCTTTAGTTTCTTAACCATGAGTAGCTAAATCATCAACTAGAGGTGTGTGGTGATGAGTGCTTAATTAGACTGGGTATTGATCAATTCATCTCAATATTGCTTAATTAATGTAAATCTGCTAAGTTCTCTCTAGTTTATAATTGATGATCTATAGTTGGAAATGTGGGTCTACTTTTCTTACTTGATTTCTGCTTGAAAAAAAAAGAGTTGAGTATTGGGAGAGAATTTGATAGGGAAAATGGATGTCATATTGTAGAGTTGGGCTAGACATAGTCAAAACCCATAGTCACACTCCTAATTAATAGCTAATAACTAGAGATAGTGCAACTATTAATCTAAACTTATTTGGGCTGATTTAATTATGTCTAATGGTTCGAAAGAACTCTAGAAAGAGGCATTCATGAGGTTGAAAAACATAGAATACCCATCTATCCAAAGTTATTTACACAATTTGCAATGATGAGATGATCTAGCATAGCCTTGTTTAATTATCACATCATCTACACCACATCTCTAATCACTCTCATTATTGTCTACAACTTTGGTTATTTTGCTATTCTGATTAGCTGAGCTAGAATCTATACCAAATTGTTAACATCAAGTTTCCCCAAAATATTTACTGCTTTGTTTCTTTTAAGTGGTGCAAACTAGTTTAAATTTTCCAAACAACACTTGCATATATCACTTGTTAGTCTCTGTGGGATTCAACTCCGACATCTGTCGAAATGCTTATTTTGATACAACAACAATTTAGCTTCTTCATAAAGAAGAGTATATTTTGAATGTTATAAAAAATGGCGCCGTTGCCGGGGACTAGCGCTTGATATTCTTGTGTTGATTGTTAATTTGAATTAGTCTTGCATCTTAGTTGTTGACGTTGATCTTACTGTGATTATTAGATAAAGTCATATGAGTCATCACTCACAAGCAGAGAATAGCTCAGTTGAGGGTAATATGGAGCACGAAGAAGATAACCCAGTGATGCCTGAAATTGCGGGAGCCATTTGCCTATCGCCCACGGTAGGGAATGTCGTGTTCCGTGTCACAAGTACAATGCTACATTTGCTACAGATGAAAGGGATCTTTGGTGGAAAATTGAGTGAGGACGCAAATTGCCACTTGAGGAATTTCTTATAGATCTTCCAAGCCTTCAACATAACAAATATAAGTCAAGAGTCTATCAGGTTAAGGCTCTTCCTTTTCTCTCTTATGGGAGAGGCGACTATGTGGTTGGAGGAACTCCCTACTGGCGGTATTACATCGTGGAAAGAATTGACTGAACCCTTTTTGGATCGTTTCTTCCCCCGTCAAAGATATTGCAACTGAGGGATGATATCACGAACTTTAGGCAAGAGCAGGGGAACCATTGCATGAAGCATGACTAAGGTTCAAGAAGAAGGTTTCCCTTTTCCCTAACCATGGACTCCTTGATGGAGTGTTCCTTCAAAGTTTTTACTGAGCTCTAGACTCCATTAACAAATATGTTTCCAATAATTTAGATGGAGGATCAATCATGGATTAGACCTATGGGTTGGCTAAGGCCCTTTTAGACAGAATGAAAAAGAAAAATTGGGAATGGCATATGAGAGAGTCCAATGTATCGACACATGATGTTGGTTCTAGTTGTTGGTAGCCGAGTTGCGAAAAAGAGATGAAGAGAGAGATGAGAATCTTGCTAAAATGATGATGCAGCTGGAACTAATGACAAAAAATGTGATGGGACAGGGCCCAAAGTTGTGAATGTTGTAGGTATGCGGGGTCCATTACACTTTAAAGGAGAATCGTCGCCATCAAGATACGATGAGGAGTGCCAATACATGGAAAATTAGATGCGGGGTTCTCGACTCGGGTTTCAAGGGTCTAATCAAGGCCCTTGGCACCCATAGGAAGAGAACCAATGTTGGAGAAACCACGAAGCACAAGGTTGGCCTGATAGAAATGAAAGATGGGGCACTAGAGAGCAAAATCGAAAAGGGGATCGTTATCATTGAATTTCAAACCCATATGTTCCCCCCTCCTAAAGCTGAGAATGCCCAAAATCAACCAGGTGTGAGCCATGCAGGCAGCTCAAAAATTGAAGATATTTTAGCTAGATTCCTTAAGAAAATGGAATCAACTGACAGCGTAGTCAAGGAATTAAAAGGGGAGGTGTTCAATCTTGCCCAAATTACGAGTTCTCATTCAACCTCCATTAAGAACTTGTAAGTCAAATGAATCACTTGTCCTCTCAAATGAACTCCCGAATGAAGGGAACACTCCCAAGTGATTCAATGCCAAACCCAAAGAAAGATAATCAATGCATGGCTATCATCACGAGGAGTGGTATAATGGTTGGAGATGCAAGTGTGAAGCCTAAGAAGGTTGTTGCTCCTAAAATAAATGATGAAAATGAACTTGATGTGTTGCCAAAAACACCAAGTGGTTGTGAAAATGTTGAAGATGAAGGTGAGGGAGAGGCTGATGATGTTCCCTCAAATGTTAATGAAGAAGAGGCTGGCATGAAGGCCTCAAATGATAAAGAACAAGAACCAAGAGCCCCATTCCCTTATCGATAATGGTTAGCTAAGAAAAAGAAGGATGATCAGTTTAGTAAATTTATTGACATGTTCAATAAATTGTCCATTAATATATCATTTGTGGATGCGTTACTTCAAATGACCGGATATGCCAAGTTCATGAAGAAGCTGCTAAAAAAGAAGAAGGTGGTAAATGTGGGCAACAAAGAGACAATGCATCACTGTAGTGCGATGATGATGAGCAATCTTGACCTAAAGTGGGAAGATCAAGGAGCCTTCATAATTCCTTACACTATCGGGTTATGTGCGTTTAAGAAAGCCATCTGCAATCTTGGCGCAAGTATAAATCTGATGCCCCTTATCATCTTCAAGAAATTAGGGTTTGGAAACACCAAACCCAAAGAAATGAGGTTGTTAATGGCTGATCACTCCATAAAAAGCCCTGTGGGTGTGTTAGAGGATGTATTGGTGAGGGTGGATAAATTTATTCTACTAGCTGATTTCGTGGTTCTTGATTTTGAAATGGATTTAGAAGTGCCAATCATTCTCGGGAGACCATCGCTCACCACAGGTAGAGCTTTGGTAAAAGTGGAGCTAGGAGAGCTTAAGTTATGAGTTGGAAGTGAAGATGTTATCTTCAAGGTGTGCCCATCCATTGAACCTCCTGATGAATGCAAAATAATTGGAGTGTTGCATGAGGAGAGTGAGTATAGCAGAGTTGATATGGAGAAGGCTGAGTTGGAAGATGATCCTTCGAAGAATGAATACTAAATGAGAAATACATCGTGCCACGATATTAACTGAGACACTTCTTGGGAGGCAACCTAAGTGTCTTATTTTGAATATTTTAATGCCATTGTTGTTTTTGGTTTTGTAGGACTCATTAGGTGAGAAGCAAGGAGAGGAAGCACAAAAATAAGGCAGGCAATGCACTGGACCGGATAATCATTGAGCAAGATGCATGGATCGCCGAAAGCTTGAGCAGGCAAGCAGAAACCTAGGAACACAACTGCTGGACCGGCGAATAAGCTGACAGAATGTCGATGCAAAGTCACGTAGTGCCACTTTATCGTCGGTGCAAGCCCGAATACTTGAGCAGTTGGTGCCCAAGCGGCGATCCACAGGCATAATGCAGAACCTAGTTTGCGAATTGCTGGTCAAACACCGAGTGCAAGACAGTAAACCGGGCACAAAATCAAGCATCAGATGGTAATGTGGCGAACCACCGGGCACAACCAGCGATCGCCGGTGTGATGCTGATGAAGGTACGGGTTTTGTTTTGATAGTTTTACCAAAAGTCAGCCCTACCTGACCCAAAATCTGGTGGTAGCCGCCCTACTCTACAAAAATATCTCTTTTTAACATTTTCCCACACTCCTTTTTATTTTCCCAACACCCACCTTTTCATATTCCCACAACTCCCTCTCTTCCACTTCCTATACAATTAACTCACCATTAATCATCCACCTCCTCCTCAACCAACCACATTATCACCTTCTCGCCTATAAAATCCCCCACCCTTTCTACCTAATTTCACTACACTCACAATTTTCCTCTCTACTCAACAAGTCTTAAGAGTTTTCCATTATTGAGCATTATCAAGCTCCCATAGCTAGTCGCTACCAAACATTCTCTTATGAGTGGTAATGTACCCTCAACTTTCTTATTTTCTCATCAATGGTATATGGTTGCTTATAGATGATTCTATGACATACATTCCCTTCTTTTTACTGCCATTCTCCCAAATATTTTCATGATTGATACTATCCTTGTGTTATATGAAATTAGTGGGATGATAGAAGTTCCTTGATAAATTGGGTGTGGGGGAATTTTTTATTCTTGTGTAGAGTTAAATGGGGTGAAGTCTGAGTAACCCAAAGAGGGATTAAAAAGACATACTTTTCCCTATACAATTAAAAATCGTTGTTTTAACCCTTTTTATGTGTAGAGGTACAACTTTGATATGCTATGTGTGAGTGTTTGAGATATTGTTAAATTGGAGTTTAGGGTGATGAATTGTGGATGACGACTATCAGTGGTCGAGTCCGGCGAAAAGCCGATGAAATGCCAGTTCGCGCTAATAATGGCTTCATGACACTGCCTTGATCCCACGTAACATCCGCAGTTCACGGATCGAGACCGACGATTCGTCGCTCTATCACTGATTTAATATCTGCTTCCCTGGTTTTCTGTTTCTCATCGACGGTTCAGCGGTGGTCCACGGATACCCTTTTGTAGTTCTGGTGTTTTGCCGGTGCTGCCAGTGCTTTGAATGTTAATTCTTTAACTTTGTTTCTCCTTTAAAATTTTAGTTTAGTTTTTGTTGTTTCCTTTTATTATTAATATTGTGTTTATAGAAAATAACTTCATCCAGGAAAACCGGTAAGGAAAAAGCCCCCAGCTTCTTCAACAAAGGGCAAGGGAAAGGCAAAGGCCTCCGCAGCGCCTGCCAACTCCAGGGAGGCTATCATGTTCTGTGTGCCCGACATAAAGGGGCACTATGCCATCTGCAAGGGCCGCTCAATCACTATAGAAAAGTGGTTTGACTTGGCGGGGCTGTATGGTGACCTCACCAACATCACCGTTCAATTCAAGGACAAATAATGGCACACTTTCGCTGATCCTCTCCCAGTCTATTATCCAAGCTTGGTGCTAGAGTTCTACGTTTCCTACTAGGCTAGGTAGGAAAGTATGAATCACGGCAAGGTCGATGAATTCCACTTCCTGCCTTTAGTCATGGTGCAAGGGGTGGAGGTGGACATCACTCCAACAGCCATCAATTATATATTCTGGGAGGACGAGATTGACACTGGCTCAGATAACATGGCTAGGATTGCTGACATGGAGAACCAATTCACTTAGATAATCCCTATCGTTGCGGCTGACGCATGTCTTCGAGCTACTATGGGTGGCGATATTTCACGCCATGATCTTAAATTTGAGGCCAAATTGTGGCCGGATTTCATCTGTGGTTGCATCATCCCTTCTAAAAATAAACAGTGGGTTAGCTTACAGATGGATATTCTTATAACCTACATAATGTCCGAAGTTCCTATTAAATTTGGGGAGATTGTGGTGCAGCAAATGAAGGGAAAAGCATGAAAGGACAACACCTCCATGCCATACATCATGCTCATTTTGCAACTGTGCTTGCAAGTGGGGGTTCCATTGTTTCCTAATGCCATCCCTATTCCTGTTTCGGGCATCATCACTTTAGATCGAAAAAGAGACGCTGAGGCACCTGCAGTCAAGTAGAAGCGAATGTAGGCTTTTGGGTTGCCAGAGGGTTCTCTATCCCGTGGTTCGGAGCAATCTTCACAAGCTCCAGATTTGAACATGCCCCACCAAGAAGCTTTGGGCCAAGCCTTCAGTGACATACCTCTTTGGGGAGCATCATCCCCTCCAACATCCTTCCAACTGAGTGGTCTCCATAAACTCATGAAAATGACCAACTCTCATGAGAACCAACTTCAAAAGTTGGCTAGGAGCCTCCCTACGCTCATCGCTCAAACAGTAAAAAAGGAGTTGAAGTCTATATATGAGACTCTTACAACATTGTGCAAATGGATGGATACAGTGGATGGGGCTGTCACCTCTCTTTGGATTGAAGTGAGGGAGTGGAAAAATCGGACATCCGTGGAAGTGCCTGACCTGAGTGATCTTGATCCCACAATGGCTACCCCTTCTACAGTTCGAGGCCCCATAGATGATTTGTTTGAGGGCTTGGGATATGACACCGAAGATCTAGGTGATGCAGGCTTTGAGGTTAAGGCAGAAGCAGGTGCGGATTATGACGTGGATGATGAGGAGTGACCCACTCAGGGAATCTCTCGCCCCTTTATTTTGCATACATACATTGGGGATAATGTAATCTTTAAGTTGGGGGTGTGATGAGTTCTTTTAGAGGGGTCAATTATGTTTTATTTGGTGATGATTTGATATAGCGTTTGTCGAGATTTTGTTTTTATTTTTGATAAAGAGTTGTGAGCCTTTGCCGGGATCATTTTTTTAGTATTGTTGATGATTTCCCTAACCAGCCTAGTTTTGTTGATAAAATATGAATGAATGAAATGGATGAGTTTTTTTATGTTAATGTGCTAGTGATGAAAATTTGGTCCTTGCTTTTAATTGCTAAATATTACATTGTGACCCAAGTCTTTTGTTTGCCTTGTAAATAGTAGAATAGTAATCAAACTCCAAGGGTTTTCTTCATAGTACGGTTCTTTCCCAAGGAGCATTTGTCTTTTTCTTTTCTCTTTGTTGTTGAACCGGTTTGGCACTTCCCCATGATAGATTGTTAGGTGACTCCCTTAAGGAAAAATGCCATGTCTCTTTTGAGTCTTTTGTGGAGATATCCCGAGAGGTACCACCAAAAATTTTGAAACGAAATTTTGAAATGTGGCATGAAAATGAGAAAAGAAGAATGGGCATTTAAAATGAGAATGTAGCACTCTTTGTCATACATTGTAGCCTAAATTTAGGGGTTAGCAAGAGTAAGGGAAAAAATGAGAAGCCTAAAATTGAGGTAGCACCAAAATTGTGATGATATGAGTGAATAGATGGGTTGAAATACCTCAAATCATCAAAAGAGGAAGAATAATTAATAGGTTCTATCTCTTTCATAGATAAGGCTACATGTGAAATTCATAGATGTTATAAGAGTGACTCATGTTACACAAAAGATGAAGATGATGAACAAGGAGAAATAAGGTGGAGTGATCTAAACAAGATGTTGGGATATGACAAACATTATAAAGGCATTAGAGAGGCGTTAGTTACTAAAGCCAAACCTTTATCCTATCCTTAGCCTTAGCCTCCATTACGACCTACAAGTCCTAAGTGATTTTGAGTGCAGTTGCTCTACATTAGTGGCGAATTACACGAAGGGCAAGCCTATGGGTCGAGTTGTGTGCATTAAGATTTCTTTTGGGAGAGTGAGCTTGATCATCTTTTTCTAGAATCCCTTGTATTTATGCATTGACTTTGTGATAAAGAAAAAGGGTTCTCTCTTTTGTGAGTGGCATCATTCCTTTTGAGGACACAATTGCATTAAGGTAAATGTGTGCATAAAGCATGAGAAGTGCAAGATTTAAGTCAGACTTTGAATGTGCAACGATTATGAGTTGAGATGCTATGTGTACTTCGTGGATAAGCTATATCCTTGTTTTGCAAAATGAAAGCTCTTGTGAATCATGTCTTTGAATTGTGGTGGCCTCTTGAAAATTTTCCATTCATGTTTTTGGGGGAATTTGCTTCTCTTTTTCTGTGAGTTGGTGAGCATCTTTGGGTTATCATAGATTAAGCGGTCATTGATTTATAAACTCATGTGAAGTGGCATGTTTCTCAACTGATAAGAACTACATTACTTAAGGACAAGCAATGGTTCAAGTTTGGGGGTATGCTGAGTTGGTAATTTAACAACTCATTAGGCTCTAAAGCATGAGCTTTAGCTTAGTTTTCAAGTCATTTTAGATGAAATTTATGCCTTTTTGCCTTTTTATGCACAAATATATGATTTGAAGAAAAAGAGCAAGAAGTGGAGTAAAAAGAAGAAAATCAGGTGAAAACCGGCACTCCACCAGAGAACACCGGTGAAATTCTTGCCAAACATAGATGACCACTGCTTTGAGGAACTAAAGCAACCGGCGGTCGCGGACATCAACCGTCGACTTGCCTACAGGCGCCTAAACTTGCTGGATCAAGGAGGAAAGAAACCAACATAGCACGTAGAGGCCGGAAAATCACCGAAGGTACCGCTGAATGGTACTAGAAATCACTGAAGAAGTAGGAGATGATGGACGACGGTTCTCAAAGTGTAGCCGATACACCGCCAGTGCTTTTGCAAGTGACAAAAAGCCTAAACAAGGTCGATTGCGTCTAACACTGAAAAAGAAGAGATTGATTGCCCGATTTTGGTATATATTCTAGAAGAAAGTACTCTGTACATATCAGATCTTAATTTTAGCTTTTTGGATATTCCTTTTGTCTTGGGAATAAAGTAGAATTCTATTGGTGAAAATTGTAGAATATTGCTTTTCTTTTCTTCATCTTCTTCCTTGGCAAGGTATTCGCCATTTTTGCAGAGATATTTTTGAATTTGATTGGCTACTGTTATTAATGGAATCAATGAGTTTATTATTGAATATACTCTTTAGTTTCTTAACCATGAGTAGGTAAATCATCAACTAGAGGTATGTGGTGATGAATGCTTAATTAGATTGGGTATTGCTAGATTCATATCAATATTACTTAATTAGTGTAAATCTGTTAAGTTCTCTCTAGTTTATAATTGATGATCTATAGTTGCAAATGTGGGTCTACATTTCTTACTTGATATCTACTTGAAAAAGAAGAGTTGATTATTGGGAGAGAATTTGATAGGGGAAATGAATGTGATGTTGTGGAGTTGGGCTAGACATAGCCAAAATCCATATTCACACTCCTAATTAATAACTAATAGCTATAGATAGTGCAACTATAAATCCAAACTTGTTTGGGCTGATTTAATTGTGCCTGCTGGTTCGAAAGAACTCTAGAAAGAGGCATTCATGAGGTTGAAAACCATTGAATGCCCACATATCCAAATTTATTTACACAATCTTCAATGATAAGATGATCTAGCATAGCCTTGTTTAATTAGCACATCATTTACATCACATCTCTAGGCACTCTCATTATTGTCTACAACTTTAGTTTTTTTGCTATTCTAATTAGCTAAGTTAGAATCTACACCAAATCTGTAACATCAAGTTTCCCCTAAAATTATTACTAATTTGTTTATTTTGAGTGGTGCGAACTAGTTTAAATTTTCCAAACAACACTTGCGTATATCACTTGTTAATCTTAGTGGGATATGACCCCGACATTCGTCAGGATATTTGTTTTGATACAACGGCCATTTATGCTTCTTTGTAAAGAAAAGTGTATTTTGGATATTATCAAAGACCTTTAAAGAAGCCACATCTTTGGTCTACAATTTATGACTTGTGGATCTAGTATCAAAACTAGAGTCTCCTTGTAGGACAAATCCTCTGAGATCTGAATATCATTAAATAGTACCACCCGAGAAGGTTCTCCTACGCACTTTTGTAAAATCGATGCATGAAAAACTAAATAAATAGTCTCTAGCCCCGAAGGTAACTCTAGCTTGTAAGCTACTTGACCTACCCTTAGGAGGATCTAGTATGGACCAATAAATCTCGGACTAAGCTTACCTTTCCTACCAAATTTGATAATTGCCTTTATAGGAGACACTTTCAAGAATACCCAATTAGCGACATAGAAATATAAGTCCCATCATCACACACTGGAATATGAATATTGGTGGCTCTAAGTGGTCAACAAATTCTCTTGAATAAGCTTAACCTATTCCATAACCTGGTGCATTATAGCAGGATCAATTAACCCTGACTCACCTAACTCAAATCATCCGATAAGCGATCTGCATTTTCGCCCATATAAAGCATTGTAAGGAACCATCCTAATATTGGAATGATAGTTATTATTATATGAAAATTCAATAAAAGGAAAATAATTATCCCAACATCCCTTAAAGTCTAGCACACACGCCCCTAATATATCCTCGAGTGTTTGAATCATGAGCTCATCCTGAACATTTATCTGGGGATGAAAAGTTATGTTGAGATTATCTTTCATCTCCAATCCCATCTAAAATAACCTCCAGAAGTTAGCTGTAAATTGTGCCTCTAATGATATATACTAGGACACCATGAAACCTGACTGTTATACCCCGTAAGATTCCCGGCACCTAGATGACCTATTCGCACGTTGGTTAAGCATATTTGAAGGCCATTCGTGCTAAAGAAAGGCCCGGGAAAAAAACGATCGAACGAGAAACCTGTCAAACCATCGCGGAAGGAGCCGAGGCAGAGCCCCTCCGCGATGGCAGCGTGTCACGGAGGTGAAGCCTCCGCGTTGGCTCCGTGACACGTTGGCCTTGTCCAGGCCCAAGTATATAAAGCCCCAGTTCGGTTTTAAATCATTTTAACTTATAAATTTCCAGTGAAACAGAGGGGAAAAACCAGAGGAAGAAAAGGAACGAAGAGGGTAATATAATTTTCATCCGATTACCCTGCTAAACATTGTCCAAACTCAAATTAACGTCAGATACTGAGGTATTTAGCAGCAGAGAGCATTCCTACGGATTTGGGTTCGTGAAATACGGCCGACAAATCGTCGAGCTATCGAGCTAAGGTAAGTAGAATTGCTCCAAACTAGTGTCTATGTGTTCCTAGCTGTGAAGTGAACATTTCTCCCTTCTGGACCTCTGAAAAATAGCGAGTTTTCGACCGTCTTTCGATAAGCCTAAGTTAGGCTATAAATTACATCGAAGTGACATTGTTCATTAAAATAAAGCTATATTTGGTATTAATTGACATATTTATGAATGCAGTTGGGAGAAATAGTTGAAGTATTGGCCGAGCCTCATCCGACAGACGGATAGTTCAGGAATAAGGTATGTAAAGCTAGTTTCCTCGGCAGGTTAGTAATCTTGGTATAGTAAAGTAGTTTAAAGGCTAGTAGAATGTTCAGAAGTCATGTGTTATGGTTATTATGAATGCTGGTATGATATTAGCAGCATCATGTTATGTATAACGTGAAACTTGCTAGCACGATATAAATTCTGATACAAGTGTTAGAAACGGTACAGCATGTCCAGTATGTGATTTAGCAAAGAATGTTAGGATATTATCGTATTCAGTTGAAGCCCAGTAAAGCAGTATAAATACCTGTAAGGTATCTCAGAAGTAGAATGATAGGTTAAAATGAAGTTTAGGAAGCATGTTAGAAACAGTAAATCATGTTACTATAGAAACTCAGTCATACAGCATGATTTCCAGCAGAAAAACTATATCTTGTTCAGCATTAGACTCTGTACAGTACGGCAGAAGATTATATTTATACATACATACTATTATCAGTCTCAGTATGTATTGAGTAGATACCTATTACTATTACTAGTTCAGCATATAGTATGTACAAATACTTTACTTCTATTAGCTTCAGTATATGGGATATGCAGATAGTATTACTAGTTGAGACCACTGTATTGTCTTGGGTTGGATTACCTAGCATCCATGACCGCCCCAGGGTTGATAGCTGTATCGACTCGTCCACCAGAGGATGAGGATACGTCGCTCTACGGAGTGGCATGCCGTCCCATAGGGGACGAAGATGGGATGCCAGTTTTCCCCATATTGTGCCTTGATCGGCCCTTATACACCCCTGTCGAGCGGATACGCCCGGGTGTTGATTCAGGAGTCCTCCGGACTCAGATGCAGTTATAGTCAGGGGCTCAGCGAGCCCAAGTGCATACCCAGGGGACCGACAGGATGCTTATAACTATTATAGGAGATGGGATGACCGGGGTAGGGGTATAGATTCTGTGTTGGTTGTACCTCCCGGCTTATAGGGGCTGGGTAAGGTTTGTGTGAGCTATGTTATGTTATGTTATGTTATGCCATGTTACATTAGGTACGAGTAGATTGGCAGTAGAACGATACATCTCCAGGTACGACTCCTACTCCTTCCAGTATAGTTAAGAGTAGGCATGATTTACATTATCAGACAGCTAATCTGTTCCTTCCTATTTTAGTTTCATCAGTTGTACTGTTGTTTTCAGATATTTCTTTCAGTTATTGCTTTACATACTCAGTACCAGTGGTACTGACGCCCGGTGGGGTGCTGCATTACTTGCCTGCAGGTACTCACAGATGAGGAGGCGATCCCTCGTGATTTCTGTCAACGATCGAGTATTCAGCTCTTGTCACCCGGAGACTGAATTCTAGAGGTGTATTTCGTCTTCTTTTGTTTTACAATACGGGTAGTTCGGGGCCCTGTCCCGATCATTTCTATTGCTATTCCTAGAGGCTTGTAGTCTGTATATATTTCGCTGTGGTCAGTTGAGCCGGTCGTGTGAGGCCATGCAGTTGTATAGCTGTTAGTACCTTTATTTCTTTTATGTTGGCCGTGTGGGGCCATAGCTTGACAGTAGTGGTGACCTTGCCGGTCACGTAGCCTTCTAGTATTTCATTGTTGAGTTGCAGATAACTAGACAGCATGGTGGCCTTGTCGGCCCGCATAGGTTTCCCTATAATGATATGTTTCTGGTTAGCTGTCAGCACAGGTACAGGTGGTTATAGGCCTAGTCGGCCGGAGGCTGTATTTACAGCCGTCATATAGCCCGTTGTTTCCCTGAATCTGAGTTAGAGCCAGCCAGGCACCAGATGTGCTCAGGCTCAGCAGTCCATCAGTTCAGGTCCTAGTAGGGCACCAGGTGCCAGTCATACCCCCCAAGGCGGGGTGTGACACTGACGCTCTTTCTGGTATACAATTCTGCATAATCCTTGACCATTAAAGTAGCCTTGGCCAATAAGAAATGGGTTGATTTCGTCAGTCTATCAACAATCACCTAATTGAAATCAAAATATATTGCAACGAAATCCATATTAATCGCCTCCCATTCCACATGGGAACGTCTATATCCTGAATTAGACCAAGGGGCTTTTAATGTTCAATCTTCACTTGCTTGCATGTGGGACATAAAGCCACACACTCGACAATATCTTTTTTCACCCTATGCCACCAATAGACTTCTTTAATATCATGATACATTTTTGTCAAACCTAGGTAAATTAATTAGCGGGAATGATGTACCTCCGCCATAATTTGCAATTGCAGTCCTGTAACATCTGGAACATAGAGTCGACCTTAAACCTTTAGACTTCATCTCTTTTCACCTCAAAGGCTGAAGATTCCTTCTATTGAGCCTTGTCTTTGAGCTATTCTAAATTAGGATCCTTATATTTTCGTTGTTTCACCTCTAAAACTAGAGATGAAACCACTGTATTCTAAACTATGACCCTACTATAATATGAATCTAGAAATCCAACTCCCAAGCTAGCTAACTAATTTAAATCTTAGGCCAACTCTTTTTTTTCAGCTCCTAAGTATGGTAAACTGAACATAGATCTATGGCTAAGGGCATTCCTGGATGATACAAGATATCTATATCATAGTCTTTCAACAACTCAAGCCATTATAGCTACCGCAAGTTCAAATCTTTCTAGATAAAGATATACTGGAGACTCTTATGATTTATAAAGATATGAAAATGAACACCATAAAGATAATGCCTTCAACTTTTAAACACATGCAGAAATGCGACCAGTTCTAAATCATGGGTCAGATAGTTCATCTCATGCTTTCTCAACTTCCTTGAAGCATATGCAATTACCTTACCATGCTATATTAGGACATATCCCAACCCAATGCTTGAAATGTCATAATACACAACATAGCCCACGGAGCCCTCAGGAAGGCTAGAACTGGTGCTAATTTCAACCTATCCTTTAGTTATTGAAAGCTCTATCACAAGCCTCGGTTCATTGGAACTTAGTTTCTTTCTGAGTTAACTTCATCACTGGTGCTGAAAGTCAAGAAAATCCTTCCGCAAACCTTCTCTAATACCCAGCTAACCCTTCAGAACCATGAAATTCTGTCGGATTCGTGGGTATAGACCAAGTCTTCACGGCCTTAATTTTTTGTGAATTAACTTGAATGAACATATTTAACACAATATGACCCAAGAAAGCAACAAAGTGCAACAAGAACTCTCATTTAGAAAAATCGCATAAAGCTCGCTATCTCAAAGCACTTGTAGTACTGCTCGCAAATGATCTCTGTGTTCAACATCTAAACATAAGTATAACCAAATATTTATCAATGAATATTAGCACAAACATATCTATGAATGGATTGAATATGCTATTAATCCTGTCCATGAACACTGTTGGGACATTCGTCAATCTGAAAGACATCTCAAGAAATTCAAATTGACCATATCTGGTTTTGAAAGAAATCTTCAAAATTTCCTTCTCTCTTTTACCTGATGATACCATGACAATAAGTTAATCTTTGAGAAATATCTGGCACCCTACAACTGATCAAACAAGTTATCTATCCTTGTAAGAAGATACCACTTCTTTATAATAACCATTTCAACTGCAGGTAATCTATGCACATCTTAAGTGAGCCATATTTCTATCTCATAAATAGTAATTTGGCACCCTATGACGAAGCACTGGGCCTAATAAAGCCTTTATCAATCAATATTTCAATTGCTCCTTCAGCTCGTTTATCTCAGCAAGAGCAATTTGTGAGGAGAAATCAATATTGGCTGTGTACCAAGTTACATATCAACAGTAAACATTTTTTCCACTTTAGGTAAATACCAGGAAGCTTTTCAGGGAACATATTTGGGAACTGATTGACCAGCAAAATATATTGAGGAGTCGATAGCGTCGCATCCAAATGCACACACAAGTGTACGTAGTTGTGCAAGTAATACAGTGGCTCTTGCGAATTATATATCGAACCTACAAGGACTTCTGAATGAGTGATTTTCCAATTCAAGTAATACTATAAAATTTAACAAGTGTAACTGTAACCAAGAATAAGTTGATTGATTTATAATCCTAAAGTTAACAATAAGACAATGACGTAATGAAATCAGGTATAAAAAATATCAAAGAGGATTCTAGGGTCAAGGCACAACATTCATGTATAGCAATATTTCACATTGGTCAGGTTATTTCTCTTGGTTGTTGATTAACATGATTAATAATATGATCATGGTCTTTTCAGACACTAATAATCTAGCTAAGTTGACCTCACAACAACATCATTGAGTGGTGATATGATAACCCAATCCAAGCACATTTATATATATCATCCCATTTGTAACCAAGTGAGACGTATTAGGTATATTTCTATCCTAAATGCGAATCCTATCTCTAATCTCTGTTAACGACAAGAACTCACTCATATTCTTCGTTCTATTCTAGTATTTCTCCTTTTAGGTTTGCAAAAGAGCTAAAAGTTTATTTTGATGATCACGAATCCTTAAAATAGTAAAGCAAGAATGCAAGGACAACCAAACATGATAAACAACTCAAATCAAAGTAAAAATACACTAAACAATCATGTCTTGTGGCCTCAACCCTAGAATGAGGGTTCATAGCCAATCATAATTTTATATGAGTTTTACAAAGTGTAATGATTCACGTAAAAGTAATGAATGGAAAAGAAAAAGAAAAAGAACCCTAAAATGATGCCTCTTGGTTGATGCTCTCCACTCCAAGTCATGTATTACATGGTGTGTTGTGTCCCTCAAATAACAAGCTAAGTGTTCTCTTTATAGATGGAGAATTTTGTCTAAAATATACACCCAACATACCACGCTACCTAATGTAGTAAGGCAGTAGCGTGACATGTCGTGGACGCGGAGCATCAAAGGATAAGAAATTTGTGCACATAATATCTTGGCGTGGCATGAACGGTAGTGTGCCATTGCGGTCAACATGACACGGAAACCATCGTGCAGGGAGGGAAGCATGATATGGACACAATGTAGGCCTTCAATGTTTTGGGCATTGGAATGTTTTGCTCCCTTTGCGTGGCACGGCCTACACCGCACCATTCTCCCTCGGTGGCATGGCGCCAACGCACATGCCTACTGTTTTAGTATATCCTTTCACTCCAAATTGAACCCCCTGCTCTGTGCTATGACCTTTAACACTTATCTTCATATTAAGCTCCATCAATTAGCAATTTCCACCTACAAAGAGAGATAATCATACATTTTAGTTCATGTACACACTTTTCATCAAAATAAATGAGATTATAATTGAATCAATGCACACACTAAGCTAGAATATGGGCATAAAATAACATTTGGACATATAAATACCCCTAATGTAACCACCCCATACTTAAAGCCTTGTTTGTCCTCGAACAACTCTTTTATAATTCATGCTACAAATGAAGCTTTAAACATCACCAATTGAAACAAGATCACTCAAGCTAATGCTACAATAACTCAAATCAATGACAAGTTCTCATCAAACATGCTTTAATTCAACACATTTAAGCTTGTGAACAACTACTTCAAGACCTCCTAGCCTCAATTACTGAGTCTACAATATTAGCAAACTCATGAAAGTCTCCCAACCAAGAAATCGAATATGTGACATATCTTTAATCAACCATGTTCCCTCACAACAAGAGGATTACCCATATTCTCTCACAACTACACAACTTATCACAAGAATGGGTATAAGAATAAAAATAAGCTCACTCTCATAAAGAAGTTCACATGCACATACAATTAACCATAAGCTTTCCCTTAGTGTTGTACTCTGTTAATATAAGAACATCAAAATGTAAGATCAAGTAGGACATCCCGACTTGTAATGTAGGCTAGGAATGGGTAGGAATTATCTTGGCTAGTAATAATGACTATCTTCCTCAAGCGCCTAAATACATCACAATTTCATATTCAACACTTTCTTCAATAAGCTACTTCTTCCCTTGCTCTTCTCATCCATAACTTCCTTTGTTTTCCCATTTCATTAAGCATGTTCACATACACTAGTAGGGAGTACTCAATTATCAAATACTTTTTAAATTCTTTTATTTCTCTACTCTCTACCAACAATATATGTATTTTTTAATGATTCCACCCTTAATCTTTTCATCAACTTCTAGACGCAACTATCTCCGTTTTTTCAATTCTCACTCCTAACACTCACACATTTTTCAATTTAAGCGCTTAGGAGTTTTCGATCAAATTGATAAAAAGGATTAGGCTTCACATATGGCTACCAAAGAATAGGCTAAAGGTTCGATGGGGATAACTAGGATCATACATCACAGGTAGGTAAAGTCAAGGGTAAAAACATGTTTAATCAAAGAAATGCCTATAACATTTCCTAAATTTAACATTCTTCATTTCGCTTTGCAAATATACCAGGCAAGCTCTAGACATTAATATGAAAGTATTGACTAACACAAAGATGTCACACTCACGACACATATTCAACTCAAGAAGGATCCATAGAGTCTCTCAATTAGGCTAACAACATGACGTCAAATTTAAGCACAAATCATACAAGAGTCAAGTTTATAAGCCTATTCATTCAATTTTCACATGCTTTTTACTTCATAACAAACTTGCATCATTCAGTCATGGTAGCACCTAACAAGAGCACATAGCATTCAATCAGTAAAGGGCTCTAAAATTCCTAAAGACTGAGTTTCCCTCAAGATGATTATCATCCATCCATAATTGAGAGAAGTCCCTAATTATGACTAAAAATAGAAATTTTCACAAAATTATTCTTGGTTCAAAGGGCCCCTCTTGAACAAGAACCAAAAAGAAAAACCAAGGGGTGGGTGAAGTGTACTCTACTTAAAATTTCAAATAAGACAAATTCAAACACATCACATACTTCACCCTTATCAAAATTTAGAAAATTCTCACTCCACACTTATAATCATGCTATGTCATCAAAGCATTAATAAAAAATAAAATAAGGGTTAAAAATACTCCCTGAGGCCTCTAGGCCTAGCTAGCAGCATATTATATTCCAATTTCCATTAAAAGGGTCAGCGACCCCACATTCATGCTTCACCATGCTCCTTAGCTTCACTTCTGTCGGTGCTCAGACTTTCCCTCAAAATGAAGTGAACAAGCAAAAATGAAAACAAAAGATGACATTATACAAACAAAAACAAAAGAGAAATTTATACCTATAGTGCAATTTTGATTGCCTCCCAAGTTGTGCTTAATTTAACGTTGCGGCACAACATGAGTTACAACCCATTTAGAATGTCCTCAATCTCTTCTTACCTTTAAAGCTTAGCTTTATTCTTTTTAAACTCTAGAGGAAAAAGTATTAACACTTTCCTTCTTTTTCATCTTCAACTTCCTTCTAGGATCACTTTCTAGCTCTTCTGACACAAGCTCAGGTTCTCTCTGTTGCTTGTGAACTTCCTCAGTCTTTACCTTAGGCCATTCACTAGAGCATTTGAATGAGTGTTTGTCATCTTATACTCCTCCACCCCATGCTTATCCTCTCGCACCTCAATGATCATGAATATATCTTTGTATTATAAAGGTGTGATGAGTTCTTTGTACACACTGAAAATGACCTCCTTATCATTCACTTTTATTTTCAAATTACCTCTGTGATGTCAATCAGTGCTCCACCAATTGCTAAAAATAGGTTTCCCAATATGATTGACACCCTATCATCTTCTTCATAATTGAGGATAATAAAATTAGTAGGGATTATAAATTTACCAACTTTGATGAGCACTGTGATTCCCTTTGGAGCCACTCTTGATTGGTCAGCAAGCTATAGGACTAATTTGGAGGGCTTTGGTTTTCCCAAGCCAAGAGTATTGAATAAAGATAGGGGCATCAAGTTTGCACTTTCCCCTAATGTCACACTCCAAACACAGAGGGGCATGACTAGCACCCTTTGCAACACCTAATCGAGCACACCCACCAATCTAACTACAATAAGCTAGAACCAACAAGGTTTGACTTCATAATAGAATCTAAATCAGAGTCAATGACAAACTAAAATAGAGATGGCTCATAGAACAACTAATCGATACACAATAGGCCGTTGAGGACACAAAATGGAAAACAACTACACAGTCAGGCCATTGGCCTTCAACAATATACTAACACCACAGTGACATATACGAGCCTTTGTGAATATAAAGTAATTAAATGATTAGGAAAGGGCCCCGAACTACCCCTAATTCAAACATCTGGCGATTCTGAAAGACCTGGAGCACACCAACTCAGCTAGAACTCCACTCAACACCTAAGAACTTGATCTACCAGCCCACCATCTCCTACAGGCATGAAGGCAGCGCCCCGACTAGGGCATCAGTGTAATAATGTACCAAGCATGAAAAGCAGAAACAACCACGAGACTCATATTAGAAACCAACAGATATTCTAGATATTGTAGGAGGAGAAACTCAACTTAAGAAAACACATAAAACCTACCTGGCCCCCATATGCCTAGCAAGTACAAGCACGCACACAAATAGAACCTACCTGGCCACTATAAGCCCGACAAGTTGAACAAGTAAACAACATCGTAGAGCACCTAGCCGACACAACTCACCTATCATCATCTCTAGACCTCTCAATGGCCTTAGCTAACACCAGCAAACATCTAGCATCCACTTCTATCAGATAACTGATAACATAAACGAAAATCACAATATAATCCCAAGCAAATCAAAAGTAAACACTAGTCAATAAATATCATGAAACAAGCACTGTCGGACCCTTTCTCGATTGTGCATAGTTAGCAGAGCTCTATCCATCTGCGAGAGCCAATCACTATCTCGGAAAGGCTCAGAGTAGACATATATGACACTATGAAGGCATGTACCTCTCCATTCGTCTTGCATTTATCATGGCCGCCCTATAGGAGGAAACGTAACTCAACTATAGGGCAACTATTCTACCCTTTGACTCAACCCCGTGGCCGGACCTACTCTTAGCATTGGGCATCCACGAACCCAAGGGCCTCAACACACACACACACAAAATCAATGAATCACAATATTCACGATCAACAACAATAACAATACATGTTCAAATAGACAATATCCGTCTCTCAAACCCCACCAATTGACTATTAAAATATTGTACTATTCTTTCATGTCTAGCCGTCCACCGACGAGCCACTAGCCGAGCTAAGTATTACCATCCTAAAAATTCTATCCCCAAGATTTACAAAAACCCCACAAGACACTATACTCACCACTAACAACAAGGGACACGGCCAAACCATCCCAAGTGTCACCATGGTCGCCAACGTGCTATCGACACGGCCGACCCGGCTGCCGACTCTAATATAACAAAAGATCATCAAAACTATCGACCTTAACAACTCTAAACCTTCATTAACTTGTCAATATCATCATCTAATCTTATTCACACAAATAGCCCATAACTTTCTATAAGAACCACATGCCTCATAAATGGCCTCTCGACACGAGCCTAACAATTTGCCATGACTAAGATTCTCCACACTTAAATTCAAGACACTAACCAAACCAGAACCTCATACACCCATTTATCATCATATAAAAAAAAACAAGAATAAAATAAAAATATAACACAAATATTCATAAAACATCTAACAAACACGTCAATACCAATAACAACGGCTACGGAATTCATGCCGACAAAGGGAGGTACAAGCCTAACATACCTTAAATTTTTTGCCAAACCCGAGCTAAGACAAACCTCCACCCTTATAAGTATCAAGTTACTTCCTAAGAGAAGCCTAAGTTTCTGCCAAAATGCAGCCAACACAAGTCAATGATAAAACAAGACAAACAAAGCTTACCCGATAAGATTCAAAGGAATTCGACGGTAGAAACTCTGAGACAACAACCTAACATCGTTAGCACACCTATAACCAACCTCAACAACTAAGAAAAACCAAATGAAGAAGGCTTACCAGTAGCTTCACCATGAAACAACCACCAAAAGCCTGGAAAAGACACCAAAATGCTAGTTACACGCGATTCCTGACTTTCCGACATCAAAATCATGTTGAACCATGGCTTCTAGCACCAAAACCATTAGAACACCTTGGAAGGACCTTTAGGGAGAATTCCTTAATTAAAGGTTATTGTAAATAATAAAATAAAGCAAACAACCGATTTAAGGGGCTTTTTATAGGCCTCCAATGCCTTAGACCCTTTGTGACGTGCCTGCATGTGCAGTCTCGCAAAAATGCTAATTCTCTCTACTTTGAAGCTAGATTGATGAACGGTTTAATGAATTGAAAACTAAACTCATAGACCTTTAATTTGATAGGCTGTAAACACCCTAACTCCTTATAGATTGGGAGAAAAGCTTTGAGACATTCGACCTAAATTTCAGTGATCTCAAAAAGGAAATTTTTCGATAACTTTTTCCGAATTTCATTCTACAACTTAATCGATGTCCAATATTAAATATGGTCATAGAGTGACTCAAATACATCATAATACTTCCTTTTCAGCCTATTAAGTTCTATTAGTCCTACCTAAAAAATACGAATTTATCACTCAAATTATCCGGGATGTTACATCCTTCCCCCTTAGAAATATTCGTCCTCGAATGTTGGACGGCACACATGATTTCAACCCAAACACTATCACAACATGATATAATCTTACAAGACACATCTACCACAAACTACTCCAACCAACAAAAGTTTGCACCATGCCAAGGCGTGACATGACTATGACCATAATCAAAAGAAGAATCTTACCTGTCGCCATGTCTAGCCACTAGTCGACAATAATTCATCAAGTTACAAGAATTCCTGCACTAGTTAGCAAACATGATTCTAGACCTGACTCCTATGATATTGGACTTCTTGCACGATTTCGATCCAAAAAGAAGGATAACAATCCTAAATATCCTATAGCCTCATGGTTATAAGTACATTGCACAATGCACACATAAACAAGACTATACTAGAGATGGCTTATTAACTCCTTAGGATGAACTGCTCTGATACAAAGTGTGTCACACCCCAAACCTAGAAGGGTATGACTGGCACCCTATGCCACACCTGATCGAGCACACCCTACCACCAATCTAACTATAACAAGCCAGAACCAACCTGGTTTGACATCATAACAAAATCTAAATCAAAGTAAATGACAAACTATAATGGAAGCTGGCTCACAGACCAAACAATCGATACACAATAGGCCGTCAAGGCTAGAGAATGGAAAACAACTATACAAGTAAGCGCACTGGCCTTCAACAACATAGTAACACCACAATAACAACTATGAGCCTCTATGAATATAATAGTAATCAAATGATCGGGATAGGGCCACAAACTACCCTTAAATCAAATATCCGGCGACACCAAAAGACCTGGAGTGCACCAACTCAACTGGAACTCCACTCAGCACCCAACAACTCAATCTACCAGCCCACCATCACCTACAAGAATGAATGCAGTGCCCTGACTAGGGAGTCAGTACAATAATGTACCGAGCATGAAAGGAAGAAACAACCACAAAACTCATATTAGAAACCAACAGATATACCGAATATCGTAGGAGGAGAAACTCAACTTAAGTAAAAAGCTATCTGGTCCCCCATAATCCTGGAAAGTACAAGAACACACACAAACAGAACCTACCTAGCCCCCATAAGTCCGGCAAGTCCAACAAGTAAACAACATCGTACAACACCTAGCTGACATAACTCACTTGTCATCACCTCTAGACCTCTCAATGGCCTCAGCTAACACCAATCAATATCTAGCATCCACTGCTATTAGGTAACAGATAACACAAGAAACAATCACAATATAATGCCAAGAAAATTAAAAGTAAACGACAGTCAATCAACATCATCAAATAAGCACTGCCAGACCCTCTCTCGGTTGTGCATAGTTAGCAGAGCTCTATCTATCTTAGAGAGCCAATCGTGATCCTAGGAAGGCTCAAAATAGACATATACGATGCTATGGTGGCATGTACCTCTCCATACATCTTTCATGTATCAGAACGACCCTATGGGAGGCAAACTCAACTCAATCATAGCCTAATTATTCTACCCATTAGACTCAACCCCATGGTCGGACCTACTCTCAGTGTTAGGTACCCACAAATCCTAAGGGCCTCAACACACACATAAAAAATATCAAAGAATCACAACATTCACGATCAACAACAATAACAATACATTTTCAAATAGCCCATAACCGGCTCTCAAACCCCACCAACTGACTATCATAACATAGTACTATTCTTTTATGTCTAGCCGTCCACCGGCGTGCCACCAATCGAGCTAAGTATTACCAACCTAACCAGTATGTTGCCAAGCTTTAAAAAAATCCCACAATACAATCTACTCACCACTAACAACAAGGGATATGGCCAAACCATCCCAAGCATCACCACGGCTGCCAACGTGCCATCAGCACTGCCGACTCGGCCGCCGAGTCTAATATAAAAAATCATCGCAATAATCGACCTTAATATGTAACACCCCAAAAATTCCTATGAATAAACCATGGATTTGAAGTTTATCATACAGATAAAACTGGAAAATGCCCTTAGAATGAGCCTGAGTACGACTCGTAGGAGGATTGTACGAGTCGTATCAAGGACTCGTAGTGTGCTCCAGAGAGATCCAAAAAATTAGATTGAGAAGTCATGGAAGGCTCTCAAAACTTGTACCAAATTAATATGAGTCATACCAAGGTTTCGTGGTATGATTTAGAGAGTTTGGCAGGAAGCTGCAAGAAAAACCACGATTGGATCCTACGATCCGTAGCAGGGTAGTACTAGTCGTAGTGAAGGATCATATATAGGAGGTTTAGAGAATTTTCAAGGAATAATGAGTATCTACAAAGACTCAGTACAATTCATAAGATGACCGTACGAATTGTCATGTCAGTCGTGAGTTGAGATGTTGTACACCATGGACTTTCGGCTAAGTTTGAAACTATTCTAGGTAGGTGGATAGACCCGAACCCGATGAATTTACAGAAAAAAAGGTGTTAAAATAAATTCTTAAGTGTAAGATGTGCATTGGATGCAAGTTAAGGTTATAAGGAACCTCTACCAAGAAGTTGAGTTGAGAATCTTCCTACCGATTGGGTTTTTCATGAAAGTTCCTACAAGGGCCAACTTTAAATGATTATAACTCCTATTATATGAATTTTTTTTGGTGATCCAGCATATAAAATTAAATCCCTTTGAGTATTATTTCCAATGCATCCAACCTTACATCGATCAGAGTTCGGAGTAAAAAGTTATGGCCCGTTTAGTAAAGCACTGTCAGGTTGGGCGGATAGGACCAGCCCTGTTACCACAAATCTTGGTACGACTCGTGGTATGAAGGTACGACTTATACCAGGCACCCATACCAGGAGTTTCAAAAACCTTTTTAAGCCTCCCAAAAGCAACGAATGGCATACCATGACCCATAGGAAGCCACCTCGAGTCATGGTACGACCCGTGGCACCAGACAAACAAATTTTTGTGAACTTTTTCCCACGATTATTTTTATAGTTTTCTATGCTTCTAACTCTTAAAATAGGTCGTTTTAGTCTTCTTTTGAGTCGAATTAAAGGAGTTTTCCTAGTCTAACCCCTCACTCTTTACACAACCATCGTAAGTTCTTCTTCTCTCAAGGCTCAAGAGCTAGGGTTCCTCTACAAGGTGCAACAGCTTCAAGATCTTTAGAGAGATCCTTCAACCAGGTATGTGGGAATTCAGTAAGGGGGTTGTTCTCCCCTTGCGTCCCCCAAAGCTCTCTCCCTATTCACTTTCAGTCATAGCCCCGAATATGTGAATTCAAAATTATTGCTATTGTTCTTGGATTATTTCATGTAGAATCCTATCCCATGTTAATTGTGGCTATTTTCCAACTGTTTGTAACTAAAATGATGCTTGTTCTAGTGAATTATAAAATTAGCCCTAACTCTTGAAAAAAAAAGGTTCGAAACTAGAATCCTGCATAAGTAATGAATTCTCGAAAATTGCTTGTATCTTTCAAGGTCAGGGGTTCCTATAATAATTGTATATGTTAGAAATTCAGTTACATGTATGCTATTCAGATTCAGTCAAAAAGTCTATATACTATATATTTTGTCAGAATTGTCAGTTCAGCTTCAGTCAAAGTACTAGAATATTCAGTATTATTCAGAAATATCAGCTGATCAGTTCGACTATAGTCTTTTCCCCAGGTGTTAGTGGTGCCTCTCAGTTATCAGACTCAGACTCATATTACAGTTATTTGGTCTATTAGGCGATCATGACTTTCCAGTTATAGCTCTGACCAGACCTCGGACCCTAGTTCAATTATCAGTTATTCTCTAGACAGTTATGACGCTTCCAAATAAGAAGCTCTAACAAATCTTAGTACTCAATTTCCAAATCTGGTCCTATAAGATGCTCAGGGAACTCTCTAACAGAATCCCCAGGTAAGTACAGTCTTGGACCCTAGTATCGAGCTATCTACTTGTCAGCAGTAGTAGTAACTGTGATTATCCTATGGGAGTAGGACTTAGCACCGAAAGGGCCGGGGTTCAAGCGCACCTAGGTTCTAGAACTACATTGCCACCATAGGTTATATATTTACTTGGCCTCATGGCCCCTTTGACAGTGATTCTCACAGTCCATGCCTTTATACAATGGCAAGGTATATTGGGTCCTACCGGTGGGGTGTATACATCAGACTCCACATCTAGCGCATGTGACTATATGTCGTTTATAGTCTCTCCCACTAGTCAGTTCAGTTCACTCTTAGATTTCTCAATTTAGTTCAATGTAGTATTTAAGACTTAGGGCATGTCTATGACCATCAGCCAGGGTCATTATTGACCATATCAATTACATTCCAATTGTATCAGTTTTCAGTATTTTCAGTTGGTCATTTCATGTCATTTCAGTTTAGTTACTAGTTTTTTCATGTTATTTATATCTCTTACTTACTCAGTACATTCAAAGTACTGACGCATACCGTTTATGTTGTATCGCTTAATGATACAATCGCAGGTTCTCAGACTCAGTACCATTAGTAGATTTTCTACAGGTGATATCAGTAGTATCTGTGGTGAGTCCTCATCTTTCGAGGACGAGTTTATTTATTTTCAGTTATATTTCTTTTAGTTAGACTTAGAGTTATCTGGGGGCTTGTCCCACCAACTCATCAAATAGATAGCTTTCAGAAATAGTTAGAGAATCAAATTTTAGTTGTTTTCAGTTGTATAAAACTTTATGACTTAGTTCTTTTTCTTAAATGTTTTATCTTATTATTTTAAAGATTTTGCTATGTTTTTACTCAGATTACTAGTGTTATGATAGACCATGGGTTGACTTGAGGTTACCTGTGACTCCAAGTACTGTGTCTCGTCCAGGGTATAGACTCGGGGCGTGACAAACTTGATATCAGAGCACTATGTTTAGAGTATCCTCAGATGTCTAAAAGCTGCATCAAATAGAGTCCTTTTCATGGGTGTGAAGTGCGCCACACTTATGAAGAGGAGGCTATAAGACGTTTTAGGAAAATTTCCTTCTTTCACTATTCCTTTCGTATGATAGAGTGTAAAGTTACTCTCTTCTAATTCGTGCTTTATGCGTTCGCAGACAATGTCTCCCAGAAGGGGTGTTGGAAGAGGGAAAAATAGCAGGAATCCATCAGTCCCACCAACCCTAGTAGGCCCCCTCAGTGGGCAAGTGGGAGATGCGGAGCTCAGGGCTGCCCTTAGAATGTTAATACAGGCCACAACCACTCAGGTTAGCCAACGGACAGTCCCACCTGCGAATACTACTGAAGAAATAATAGCTGCTAGGGTTTGAAATGTCACACTGGAGTTTCACAGTATGATAGCGGATGAAAGGTTCAGGGGAAAAGAAAAGGGGAGTAAGAGAGGAAGTACAGGGGACTTGAGGTTTTTCCAGCAAAGGATGGATGGTGGACCCCGTTTCAAACTTCATGGAGGTCATCAACCCCAGCATCATCGGTAGCCAAGAATCCTAACAAACCTAGAGAAAGGAAGATTACGTACCCAACTTGCAAGAACTGTGGGAAGAACCATTTGGGAGAATGCATGGCTTGCTCAGGCGGTTGCTTTTTGTGCGGCAAGTCAGACCATAAACTCAGAGATTGCCCAGTAGCCGGACGAGGAAAAGGTAGAGCCCCGGCTATCTCTTTTGTAGCCCTGTCAGGTCATCCAGTTTGTGAGAATTGTGGAAGGAGCCACCTTGGAAATTGTTTGCTCGACAGGGAAGGATGTTTTGGATGTGGTTAATCGGGTCATAGAATAAAGAGTTGCCCTCTAGCGAGATGTGGGAAGACTCTGTCCACCATTCAAGCAGCTCATCCATCTCAGTAGGGCACAACATCTAGTACATGTGGTAGACAGCTCCAGATATAGTTGTAGATATGTTATGAGCTTCTCATTTTGATCCTTGAATGTTGTAGGCCCAGGAGCCACAGTATAAGGTTTGAGATGCCTTTTAGCATGCTAGTATGAGAATTATCCCATGACTGGTATGAAATGGTTATAAGTATAAAGCCTTCAGTGATAGGAGAATGAGAAGTCAAGAGTTAGTGATGTTATCCTAGCATTAAGAAAGGATATAAGAGCTTGAGAATGATGACTTAAAGCTAAGGGGGAGATGATAAGTTCAAAAGGACAAGTCAATCCCTAAGTGTTCTAGTAGAAGGGCCCAAACATAGTAGCTTTGGGATGTCAAACCTTCCTATCCAAATGTTTTCTCTTGTGTTTCAGTTAACACTAAATTCTACTCATGCTTATGTTCAGACTCCTATAATTATAGATAACCACTCCAGACAGTGATCCCAGTCTTACTACTTGATTCCATAAATCTCAGCTTCATGTCATGAAACTCGTCATGTACATGAACTCATGTATCTCAATATGCTCAACTCCATGAAATCAGTCCTTTAGATTCGCCTTAATAACTCATAAGATCATGCTACATCATGCATATGCTCAGTTCAAATTTCGTAGATAATTTGTGCTTACGATTTCCTTATTCTAAGCCCTGTGTACATTCTCTCATGACAGAAATGATGGTTGCAATAAGTAGCCATACTAGAGAGATGGAGAAATCCTAGTATGGTGTGCTATAGAGGAGTCGTAAGATGATTTTAGTGATAGGCTGGAAGGGTGTGGTGGTATTCAGGGAAGTTGGTGCAGCTAGCAAGGTCTCTCTAAAAGTTTCACCCATGAAGGGGGTGATGAGGTGTTGGTGAGGATGATAACCTCTTTTAGAATGAGGTTCCAGTTGAGATTCTTGACCATCAAGATCGTAAGTTGGGGGAAATAAGGAAGTGGTTTCAGTGAAGGTTTTAAGGAACAATCAGTTAGTAGGAGGAACTACTTGGGAAATAGTTTCTCCTTAGTACCCTACTTAGTTTCATGCCAGCTTCATGTCCTTCAGTTCTTCTCATATCTTAGCATGCATGTATAATTTAGAAACTTAGTTTAGATATGTAGTTCAGCTCGGAGTCAGCTACTCCATTGGCATTCAGCTTTAATATTGAGTTCTCGGGATTGTAGCTCTTTCCCTAGCCTTTCAGCTCAGTCACCCCATCAGTTCTCAATTTCGGATGTTCAGTATCTGGTATTTTAGTTTCGTCCCTATTCTTTCAGTTTGTTTAGCCTACATCCAAGGATGAATGTTCCCAAGGGGAGATATTGTAACACCCCAAAAATCCCTATGACTAAACCCTGGATTTGAAGTTGATCATATAGAGAAAGCTGGAAAATGTCCTTAGAACGATCCTCAGTACGACTCGTAGGAGGATTGTACAAGTCGTATCAAAGACTCGTAGTATGTTCCAGAGAGCTCAAAAAAATTTGATTGAGAAGTCATGGTAGGCTCTCATGACTTGTACCAAGTCAATACAAGTCGTACCAAGATTTCTTGGTATGATTCAGAGAGTTTGGCAGGAAGAGGCAAGAAAAACCACGATTGGATCCTACGATCTGTAGCAAGGTAGTATGAGTCATAGTGAAGGATCATATATAGGAGGTTCAAAGAATTAGCAAGGAAAGATAAGTAGCTACAAAGACTCAGTACGAGTCGTAAGATGATGGTACGAATGGTTTTGTCAGTCGTGAGTTAAGATGTTGTACACCATGAACTTTCGTCTAAGTTTGAAACTATTCTAGGTAGGTGGATAGACCCGAACCCAATGAATTTAAGGAAAACAAGGTGTTAACATAAATTCTTAAGTGTAAGATGTGCATTGGATGCAAGTTAAGGTTATAAGGAACCTCTACCAAGAAGTTGAGTTGAGAATCTTCCTACCGATTGGGTTTTTCATGAAAGTTCTTATAAGGTCCAAATTTAAACGATCATAACTCCTATTATACGAATTGATTTTGGGTGATCCATCATATAAGATTAAATCTCTTTGAGTCTTCTTTCCAACGCGTCCAAGCTTACATCAATTAAAGTTCGAAGTAAAAAGTTATGGCCAGTTTAGTAAAGCACTGTCAGATTGGGCGGACAGGACCAACGCTGTTACCACGAGTCTTGGTACGACTCGTGGTATGAAGGTACGAATCATACAATGCACCCATACCAGGAGTTTCAGCAACCTTTTTAAGCCTCCCAGAAGCAACGAATGGCATACCACGACCCGTAGGAGGCCACCACGAGTCATGATACGACCCGTTGCAACAGACAGACAGATTTTTGAGAACTTTTTCCTAGGGTTATTTTTGTAATTTTCAATGCTTCTAACTCTTAAACTAGGTTGTTTTAGGCTTATTTTGTGTCAAATTAAAGGAGTTTTCCTAGTCTAACCCCTCACTCTTCTCACAACCATCGTAAGTTCTTCATCTCCCTTCTTCTCTCAAGGCTCAAGAGCTAGGGTTCCTCTCCAAGGTGCAACAACTTCAAGATCTTTAGAGAGATCCCTCAACCAGGTATGTGGGAATTCAGCAAGGGGTTTGTTCTCCCCTTGCGTCCCCCAAAGCTCTCTCCCTGTTCACTTTCAATCATAGCCCTGAATTTGTGAATTCAAAATTATTGCTATTGTTCTTGGATTATTTCATGTAGAATCCTATCCTATGTTAATTGTAGCTATTTTCAACCCTTTTGTAACTAAAATAATGATTGTTCTAGTGAATTAGATATTTATCCCTAACTCTTACAAAAATGGTCAGAAACTAGAATCCTACATAACTGATGAATTCTCGAAAATTGCTTCTATCTTTCAAGGTCAGGGGTTCCTATAATAATTGTATATGTTAGAAACTCAGTTACCTGAATGCTATTCAAATTCAGTTAGAAAGTATATATACTATATATTTTCTCAAAATTGTCAGTTCAGCTTCAGTCAAAGTACTAGAATATTCAGTCTTAGTCAGAAATGTCAATTGATCAATTTGACTATAGTCTTTTCTGGAGGTGTTAGTGGTGACTCTTACTTATCAGAATCAGACTCAAATTAGAGTTATTTGGTTCATTAGGCAGTCATGACCTTCCAGTTATAGCTTTGACAAGCCCCTAGACCCCAGTTCAGTTATCAGTTGTTCTCTAGATGGTTACGACACTTCCAAATAAGCAGCTCTGACCAGTTTTAGAATTCAGTTTCCATATTTTGTCCTATAAGACACTCAGGGAACTCTATGACAGTATCCATGGGTCAGTATAGTCTTGGACCACAGTATCGAGCTATCCACTTGTCAGCAGCAGTAGTAATAGGATTATCCTGTGGGAGTAGGACTTAGCACCGAAAGGGCCGGGGTTCCAGCGCACCCAGGTTGCAGAACTATGTTCCCACGGTAGGTTATATATTTACTTGGCCTCATGGCCCCTTTGACAGTGATTCTCACAGTCCATGCCTTTATTCCCTGACAAGGTATATTGGGTCCTACCAGTGGGGTGTATACATCGGATTCCACGTCTAGCTTACGTGGTTATATGTCGGTTATAGTCTCTCCCACTAGTCAATTCAGTTCACTCTAAGATTTCTCAGTTCAGTTTAGTTCAATTCAGATCAATTCAGTGTAGTGTTTCAGACTTAGGGCATGTCTATGACCATCAGCCAGGGTCATTATTGACCATATTAGTTATATTCCAGTTGTATCAGTTTTTAGTATTTTTTCAGTTGGTCATTTCATGTCATTTTAGTTCAATTACTAGTTCTTTCATGTTATTTATATCTCTTACTTACCTAGTACATTCAAAGTACTAACGCATACCTTTTATGTTGTATCATTTCATGATACAGCCGTAGGTTCTCAGAATCAGCACCATTAGTAGATTTTCTGCAGGTGAAATCAGTAGTACCTGTGGTGAGTCCTCACTTTTCGAGGATGAGTGTTATTTATTTTCAGTTATATTGCTTTTAATTAGACTTAGAGTTAGTTGGGGGTTTTTCCCAGCAACTCATCAGATAGATGGCTTTCAGACATAGTTAGAGAATCAGATTTTAGTTTGTTTTCAGTTTTATAAAATTTTATGACTTAGTTCTTTTTCTCAAATGTTTTATCTTATTATTTTAAAGCTTTTTCTACGTTTTTACTCAGATTACCAGTGCTCTAATAGACCATGGGTTGACTTGGGGTTAGTTGTGACTCCAAGTACCGTGTCTCGTTTAGGGTGTCGACTCGGGCCGTGACATAATAACTCTAAATATTCATTCATTTGTCAATATCATTACCTAATATTATTCACACAAACAACCAATAACTTGCTGCAAGAACTCCATGCCTCACATACGGCCTCTCGACACGAGCCTAACAATTTTCCATGACTAAGATTCTCCCCAATCAAGCCTGAGACACCAACCAAACCATAACCTCATATACCCATTTATCATCATATAAATATCAGCACAAGATTCAAATAATAATATAACACAAATATTCACAAAATATCTAAGACACACGTCAATACCAGCTACAACGGCTATGAAATTCATACCGACAAATGGAGGCATAACATACCTTGGATTTTTCGGCAACCCGAGCTAAGACAAACCTACACCCTTATATGTATAAACTTACTGCCTAAGAGTATCCCAAGTTACTTCCAAAATGCAACCAACACAACTCAACAACGAAACAAGACAAACGAACCTTACCCGATAAGATTCATAGGAACTCGATGATAGACCAACCTAAAATCATTAGCATACCTATAACCAACCTCAACAACTAATAAAAACCAAAGGAAGAAGTCTTTCCAATAGCTTCACCATGAAATAGCCACCAAAAGCCTGTAAAAGATGCCAAAATGCTAGTTACATGTGATTCCCGACTTATCGACATCAAAATCATGTTGAACCATGGCTTCTAGCCCCAAAACCCTTAGAACGCCATGGAAGGAACATTAGAGAGCTTTACTTCGTGAAAGGTTCTGGAAAATAAGAAAATAAAGAAAACAACTGACCAAGGGGCTTTTTATAGGCCTCCACCGCCTTAGATCCTTTGTGACGTGCCTGCTTGTGCAATCTCATGAAAATGCAAATATCTCTCTACTCTTAAGCTAGATTGATGAACGGTGTAATGATATGAAAACTAAACTCATAGACCTTTAATTTGATAGGTCGTAAACCCCCTAACTCCTTATAGATTGGGAGAAAATATTTGAGACATTTGACCTAAATTTTAGGAAATCTCAAGAAGGATATTTTGCGATAACTTTTGCCGAATTTCATTCTATAACTTGATTGACGTCCAATCTTAAATATAATCATAGAGTGACTCAAATACATCATAAAACTTCCTTCTTCACCTATTAAGTTCTCTTAGTCCTACCTCAAAAGTATGGATTTATCGCTCAAATTATCCGGGGTGCTATATCCTCCCCCCCCCCTTAAAAACATCCGTCCTCGAATTTGAATGACACACATGAATTCAACCCAAACACTATCCCAGCACGATATATCCTTACAAGACACGTCTACCACAAATAACTCCAACCAATGAGAGTTTGCACCATGCCAAGGTGTGACATGACTATAACTATAATCAAAATAAGAATCTTACCTACTGCCAAGACTAGCCACTGGTCGGCTATAATTCATCAAGTTACAAGCATCCCTGCACAAGTTAGCAAACATGAGTCTAGACCTGACTCCTACGACATCGGACTTCTTGCACGATTTCAATCCAAAAAAAGGATAACAATCCTAAATGTCCTGTAGCCTCATGTTTATGAGTACACTGCGCAATGCATACATAAACAAGACTGTACTAAACACGTCTTATTGACTCCCTAGGACAAACTGCTCTGATACTAAGTCTGTCACACCACAAACCTAGAGGGGCGTCACTGGCACCCTGTGCCACACCTGATCGAGCACACCCCATCACCAATCTAACTATAATAAGATAGAACCAACATGGTTTGGCATCATAACAGAATATAAATCAGAGCAAAAATGGATGCTTACTCACCTACCAACCATTTGATACACATTAGGCCGTTAAGGCCACATAATGGAAATCAAATATACAGTTAAGACCACTAGCCTTTAACAACATACTAACACCACAACAACGACTATGAGCCTCTATGAATATAATAGTAATCAAATGATTGGGACAGCGCCCCGAACTACCCTTAACTCAAACATCCGATGACTTCTAAAGACCTGGAGCGCACCAACTCAGTTGAAACTCCACTCAGCACCCAAGAACTCAATCTAGCAGCCCACTATCACATGCAGGCATGAATATAACACACTAACTACAACGTCAGTATAATAATGTACCGAGAATGAAAGGCAGAAACAACCACAAGACTCATATTAGAAACCAACAGATATACTGAATATCACAAAAGGAGAAACTCAACTTAAGTAAACACATAGAGCCTACCTGACCCTCATAAGCCTGGCAAGTAAGTACACACACAAACAGAACATACTTGGCCCCAGAAGTCCGACGATTCCAATAAGTAAACAACATCAGACAGGACCTAGCCGACACAACTCACTTGTCATCACCTCCAGACCTCTCAACGGCCTCAGCTAATACCAGTAAACATCTAGCATCCACTACTATTAGGTAATATATAACACAATCAAAAATCATAATATAATTCCGAGAAAATTAAAAGTAAATACCAGTCAATCAACATCATCAAACAAGCACTGCCGGACCTTCTCTTCGTTATGCATAGTTAGCAGAGCTCTATCCATCTGGGAGAGTTAATCACGATTCTAAGAAGGCTCAGAAAAGACTTATATGGTTCTATGGTGGCATGTTCCTCTCCATATGTCTTTCATGTCTCAAAACGACACTATGGGAGAAAAAGTCAACTCAACCATAGGCCCATTATTTTACCCCATGGACTCAACCCTACGTCCAGACCTCAGTATTGGGTATCCACGAATCCCAAGGGCCACAACACACACACATATAGAATCACAAAATCATAATATTCACAATCAACAACAATAACAATACATGTTCAAATAGCCCATAACCGGCTCTCAAACCCCACCAACTGACTATCAAAATATAGTATTATTCTTTCACGTCTAGCCATTCACCGACAAGCCACTAGCGGAGCTAAGTATTCCAATCCTATCTAGTCTATTACCAAGATTTAAAAGAAGCCCAAAATCCACTCTACTTACCACTAAAACCTAGGGTCATAACCAAACCAACCCAAGCATCACCATGGTCGCCAACGTGCCATCGACACGGCCAACCCGACCGCCGACTCCAATATAACAAAAGATCGTCGCAACTATCGACCTTAACAACTCTAAACCTTCATTCACTTGTGAATGCCATAATCTAATCTTATTCACACAAAAGAACATAATGTGCTATAACAACCACATGACTTATAAATGGCCTCTTGACGCGAGCCTAATAATTTTCCATGACTACAATTCTATGCACTCAAGCCCGAGACACCAACCAAACCATAACCTCATACACCCATTTATCATTATATAAACAGAAGCACAAGAGTCAAATAACAATATAACACAATTCTTCACAAAGCCAACACAAACATCAATACTGACAACAACAACTACGGAATTCATGCCGACAAATGGAGGGACAAGCCTAACATACCTTCAATATTTTGATGAACCAGAGTTAAGACGAACCTACACCATTATAAGAATCAAATTACTGCCTAAGAGCAGCCCAAGTTACTGCCAAAACACAACCAACACAACTCAACAACAAAATAATACAAAGGAAGCTTACCTGATAAGATTCATAGGAATTCGGCAGTAGAAACTCTAAGACAACAACCTAACATAATTAACACACCTATAACCAACCTCAAAAAATAATAAAACCAAAGGAAAAGTCTTACCATTATCTTCACCATGAAACAGACACCAAAAACCCGAAAAAGACACCAAAATGCTAGTTGCATGCGATTCCCGACTTTCCGACATCAAAATCATGTTGAACCATGACTTCTAGCCCCAAAACCCTTAGAAAACCATAAAAGGACCTTGAGAGAGCTTTAATTCAAGAGAGGTTCTGGAAAATAAGAAAATAAAGCAAACAACTGACCAAGGGGCTTTTTATAGGCCTCCACCACCTTAGACCCTTTGTGACGTGCCTGCTTGCACAGTTTTGCGAAAATGCCAATATCTCTGTTTTTCAAAATCGTATTGATGAATAGTTTAATGCACTGGAAACTAGACTCATAGATTTCTAACTTTATAGGTGGTACACCCTCTAAATCCTTTTAGATTGGGAAAAAAGCTTCGAGACATTTTACCTAAATTTTGAGAAATCTCAAGAAGGACATTTTGCGATAACTTTTACCGAATTTTATTTTACAACTTGATTGATGTCCAATATAAAATAGTATCATAGAGTGACTCAAATACCTCATAACACTTCCTTCTTATCCTATTAATTTCTCTTAGGCCTACCTCTAAAGTACAAATTTATCGCTCAAATTATTCGGGGTGTTACACCTAAATCATAAAGGCCTGCATTATCTTAGTTCCACCATTTTGTATTGGGAGGGTGAAACTCCCAAGGTCTTTGAGCTTTTTCGGAAGCTCTTTCATCAACCTCGAACTGCATTCTACAATGAGTGGCACAATTTCTACATCCATAAGACTTTTCTTATTTGTAACCACCTCCTTCAGGTACTTGGCATATATATATATATATATATATATATATATATATATATATATATATATATATATATATATATATATATATATATATATATATATATATATATATATATATATTTTATTTTTTTTTTTGGGGGGGGGGGGGTTACAAGTAGATGAAGGTTTATATGTAGTTCTCCAAAGATATCAAAGAACTTCTTAAAGCAAGCATCCTCTTTGCTTTTCTGGAGCCTCTGAGGGAATGGTGGCGACGGTCTCTTCACTAACTACTTTTTTGGTTATGCAACATCCTCTACAACTACTTTTCCCTTACCCCTCTGCACAATTAGGCTTGGTCTGGGCAACTCTACTTGCGCCTCATGATTTTTCTATTTTTTAGGTGCTTCATCAAGCTCTCATCAACTCCTCAGGGTGATTTCCGTAACTTCCCTTGGATTTAGATCAGTATTACCTGTCAAACCCCCTTGGGGCCTTGTGTTTTGAGCTGTAGCTAATTGGCCTATCTACTTCTCTAGATTTTTGATGGCCAACTATTGGTTCTTTATTTCTATAGCCAATTGTTCTTAATCACCCATTATTTTCCTTAACATCTCAGGCACTGAGAACTGGCTTGATTCCCCTTCTATTCTGCCGAATATTTTATCCCTACTAATGTCACCCAAATTACACCTCGTAATGAGATATAAAGAGGTCGATGCTCAAATATAGAATCCAACAAGGGGTTGGGATCGAATCCTATGAGGAACATGGCTAGGACCTTAGTTAACGTGTTTTAGCTATTACTATTGGTTTGCTTATTTCCTTGGGGGAGGAATTATAACAAGAAATAATGTTAAACAGTATAAAGCAATGAGCAGATTCTTAATTAAAAGTGATTCTATTCAATAAGTGAGTTGACTAGTATTGCGTTTCCCATGAATTCATAACAATAAGGTGTTTTATACTAGTGATCCATTTAGGTGTTTAGCATGAAATATCGGTAAGTTAACTTCACCTAAAAGGTTGGTCCCCTAAGTAGATGATTATCACCACGCAACTTAATCTGTATGTGGACTTGACTAACCCTTACCCTTGATATCGAATTAGCTATTCCTGGACAAGGTCAAGCTATTAGATGAGGGTTGATAGCCTTAAATATTCATTGTTAATCCTTTTTTTCATTTATTACCCCTTTGATCTGGTGAGTAAGTATAAGGCAAATTCCAACATTCGCGACCATTAAGGAGCAATTAAAATGAAGGGAAAAACAACACATGAATAAACCCCATTCAAGATGTGCTAAGTATTTTTGCCTATGTGTGTTAATTCATCATGGTTACCACAACCCTAGTTACGGGTTTAGCTGCTCATGCTTGAATAATCACAATTAAGAATTGTAAAGAAATCATAATTGTAACTTAGAATAATTTGTAGAAGAAACCACACGTATTGAATAAATAAACAAGAATCTGATATCAACAATCCAAAAGTTGTTTGGATCCCCAAATTCAAGAACAAAATTATGAAAGTTGTTGCTAGAACCTTAATGTCGACCAACAATAATGAAAAATATGGTAAAACTCATCAACTCTAAAAAGAAACCTACATAAGGTATTTATAAACACTAAACAAATCCTTTCCAAATCTATCAAGGAATGCAGATCGGCAGTGATAACGACTCCTTAGGTGTCCTAACGAGTTGTGAAGTGTAGTGACGGCTCGTGCTCAGCAAAAGTTTCCTCTTGATGACAAAACACTTAACGACTCACTAAGTGGCTAGACGAGTCGCGAAGTCCTCCATTGATTTTGAGTCCTAAAATTCTAGTGTTCTGGACGATTGCACATAACCGCTCGTGACAAATTGTTGAGTCTCATAACGATCGTTGCTCCTTCTGGTGCCACTCTTAATACTTCAACTAGAACTCTCAACTTCAACCTAACGAATGCTACTGATAAATCATGGAGTCTTCTAACGACTCGTTACTCTTCTCGTTGTGACCCACAAAACTTATGATCTGATTTAACTCCAGTCCTTATGAACCATCTGATGACTCGTGGCCAGACATGATGAGTCGTGGTGTTAATCCGTCATCAACACTATCTTCAACCCAAATTTAGTAATTCAAACTCATCTTCCCCTAACAGTTTAGGGAATGACTCTTCCAATGGTTACCTTGTTGGCAGTCCAAACTTAGCCCATTTTAGGCTCATTATGCCCATTTCACTTTTCGAACCTGTTTTCCTGCAACACTCAATAAAAATACATTATATCTATATAAACATACCAATAATTAGCATATTTTCTTAGTTTTAAGCATCGAAAGTGCCATAAAACCACGAACCATAAACACCCTCAACTTAGTACTTTTGCATGTCCTCAGGCAAAAACTAAAAACCACAAAACTAACCCGGCGTTGCAACTAAAAGAAATCTAGGGAACCTATGGCAGTAACAAAATCATAGGATGATCAGATCAAACTTTCTAACCCCTCTTATATCACCATAAACCAAATTAGAGTGCATATGCAAAGCTTTCCACCATAACACAAAGGAATCAAAGAATGATATTACACTATCAACCTGCAACCATGCATAAAATCCTATGACACTGACCCAGATAATTAGCAAACAATGTTGTTCCCCACAAGCCCTCACTGTAAAGAAGTCCCAATCACTCACATCTCTCAATCATGTCAATTTAGTATAGGGATTGTGTCAAGTAAGTTCACTCTCACAGAGAAGTTCACACAGTGCGCATACAAAATCATAGGCTTGCCCTTATTTTCTATACCTCAGCTGATCAGTAGATTGAGTTTGGATCACTATAGGACTTTCTTAGCTTGTAATGTAGGCTCGGGGATGGGTGTAGTACATATGGACATAGTGGCCCAACCCTCCTTGGCACTACACTAACTTTGGCTCCAATTAACCTTTTTTTAACTCTTCTCCCTTTCTCCTTTGTGTTCTTTATCTTTCAACACTACAGGTGCGGGTTCTTCTTTTTCCACTTTCTCTTTTTCTTCTTTTCTTTTTTTTTTCTGTGAATTTCTCATCAAATACACATTTTTTTACATATCTAAGCACACCGCACCCGCCCTTTTGTTTTCATTACTCAATCATTTCCCCCCTACTCCTCTTATTCACCCCTATAATAGCCACCCTCAACTTAGTCAATTTTTCTGAGTTGAGATTCACAGTGTCCAAGAAGAGACCAAGGACAAAACAAGTTCATTATAATTAAAGTAAGAAGGTGAATTGGGTAAACAATAAAAAGGGTCAATTTAGGCTCAAAATTAGGATCAAGGGATATTCATATTCATTTAGTCGGTCATTTAGGCTAAACTGGACTATTTTGAATAATGGCCTATGATCATTTCCTATTAAACTATCTTACAACCTTGGTACGGCTGATCGGTCAAGTTCTAGATTGTGCACACACTGTTGAACACACTAAACACCTCGTCACATAATACACAGGACAACACCATGCTACCAGTTGCTTGTTAATGCACAGTCACACAATGGTAAGCACATTTACATTATTAATGCCATGCAAAGATTTATAAAGGTCGTACATGTTTCATATACTAAGCACACACAAAAATTTAGGAGGGGTATCATTCAACAAGTTTAACATGTCACATTTACCAAAAATTCCCATTTTATTCGACTGCCCTAAGTTCTCCTATTTTACTTTCAATTGACACACAAACATAAGAAAAAAAATAAAACCTAAACCTTCCTATTCTACTAGATAAGGAACACATGAGGAAAAAGATATCCGGCAAGAAAAACCCTTGAGTTATGTTCAACAAAAATAGGTACCACCCCAACCCCATCAAAAGAATCATGCGGCTTTCTCAACGCATATTAAAAAAGGCATAGGAAGAGGGAACATACTTGAGAGACCTAGATGCCTATGGTCTGGTCAGTGGGAGGCGCAGATACCCCCCCAATCTTCTCTCCAGGGGCACCGATGACAATCGATACACTCTCTGAACCAATAGAGCTCGTACCATCTCCATGAGCTCTAGTAGCATGAATCTCATCCCTCTCTCGGGCATCATCTTTAGACAGCTTCAGTGCTGCCTCCATATCTCTCCTCTCTCTCTTCTGCTCTCGTAGCAGAACCACTACCACCCTTACTCACCTCTTCTCGGGGTCTTTTTCCTTTTTCCTGAACCACAGGCTCCTCGGTAATGACATCAAATACAGGAGGAAGCTCCTCCTCACTCTCATCCTTTGCTACTGGGAGCATTGGCGGTGGTATAGCAGATATCTGCCTTGTCGATAGCTCTCATAACTCTTCTTTGAGGGTCGCTCCTCTGCATACCATCATGTCAGCTCGGATGCCTATAATTTAGTGAAGGGCTCATCCATCCACCTCTCAATGCATCTGGACTTCCATGACAAGTCCTCAATAAGCCCTCTAACTCTTTCATTACCCACGACTTTACCTGCTCCATTAGCACTTTCACCTGAAGTGTTGTGCAGGCTTGCTGCTTTTCTACCTTCGCCAGCCACCTAGCCATGTCAATAATGAATCCTGTGAGACTGTGACTAGGCCAGCCAGTGATGATCATGTTGATGCAAAAGGTGGTTTAGCTGCTGGTGCGGTGGAGGATGAAGATAGGACCTCGGAGGTAAAAGGCACACCTGCTGCAGTAGTAGTATCAGGCTGACTACCTGTGAGTTGGAGACCAAAAGGATAAAAATTAGGATGAAATATTCCAAAAGGTTGAGGGATATAGGGAATATACTAAAGGGGTAAAGCATGGTGTGTGTCACCACCCACTTTTTAATCCGTTAAATGGTGTTCCTGATCGTGACATACACCACGATTCACTATAATTTTTTAAATTGCTTCTCTTTTCTTTTTATTCTTTGAATGTTGACTATGATTTATCAAAGTACATTTAAGATAGCATTGGGCACTTAAAATTATCTTTTATGTTTAATAGTGTATAATATTTTAGTTTATTAAGTTATCAGTTAAGGAGTATATAGTTTTATAGAATTTGATTAGGTATAAAGGTATGTGACATATAATAATAATAGTAGTAGAAGCTATGATGAGGATGTAATAAATTGTAAAAGTATCTGTTTTGATGATGATTTTAAATATTAAAGTTAAATAACAATATACATGTATTGATTAAATCAATTAATACAAAACAAGAGCTAAACATACTTAAAAGGGAAATAATAACAATAATAGTAATAATAATAATAATAACAATAACAATAATTAAAGTAGTGGTAATAGTAGCTATCATTAAATTTCAAAAATGACAACACTCTACATGGGTGTGGCAGGTTAGGCAGGAAAATGGTCATGGGGCGTCATGGTTTCCTCCATGACCAAGAAGGAACAATGTTGCCTAAATTATACTATGGGTCACTAGCCTTTGCACGTGCTGTCCATGACGTCTCTCTCCTGGATCTCCTCAGCTATGTACCTCGTGAAATTGATTTCGTACCCCTCCATGATGCTAGCTACCAGTGCAGCTCAGCCCGGTGAAATAATATTGTCATTACTGGTTGGTACCAGCCTATGTCGCACTAAGGACCACCAAAGTTTGGCCTGAAAATTTAATGTGGCCTTCTTGATCAGTACCTATGGTCCATTTAACCACTCCATCGATGTACCAGTAGTGGCTATGATCCGTGCCAGCCATGTATACTACCTTGTTCTATCCTCGTGGCTCAACTTCTTGACCTTAATCTTTTGTAGCTTACTCAGCCGGTAATCAAATTTGGCTATGTTAATCGGAGGTTCGAATTTTGGACCATAGAGCATGTGCGAGATGGTGCGCTCAAAAATGTCCACTGGTGTCTCCCGCACCATAACTGGGGTCAGGGTGGGACGCTTTCTCTAGTCTTGGCCTCCCAGGGCCTGATTTTGTAGTCTGGCCGCATACGCCACATAGAACTCTCAGACCAATTGCGACCTATAACTGCTTGACGGTTCACTCAACCAACCAAATTGATTCTTGTCAAACAACGCTTGAATCTCGGGGAGGTCTTTGAATCCAGTAGTGACCAACCTCGTCTCATTATAGATACTCCTCTTTGAATGGCCTTTGTCAGTAGCAGTAATGTCACGGTTGTAGATTGCCCTCATAGCCGGGACACAACACCTATTCACCAACCTCCGAGGTTGGTCGATGGATGTGTCTGAAGTTTCAGTCTCCTCATTTGCAGCACTCTCCTATCGGGCATTGGATTCATCATCATCCCCAGCTTCCACACCCTCATGATCATTTGAGGATGAGTCCCCATCATTTCCTTTCTCTTGGCTGGGTGGGTCCCTGGCGAGTGGAGTCGGTGGTGTGACCAAGGTTATTGGATTGATACGGCGTTTACTCCTAGCCCTGGCCGATCACTGCTCCAACTGTTCTTCATCTATCTGATACTCCTTAACTGAGCCATTTGACTCTTTTCAGGATGATGGTTTGTCTCTCAATCTGCGAGTCGAGGTATGTCCTTTTTCCAGCCTCTGTTTCTTGGCCAGACCCTTTTTGGAGTTTCTTTTGGTGCCATTGTACCTGTGGAATAACCGTTAGTATCCAAAATTGGTAATGTAAAAGTGCATAGAGAATGTCTGTTATAGTGTAAAACGAGGGACCTATGGGTCGTCACCAATGTCAATAATCGTGAAGTCACCCGTCATGTCTACTGCAGACTTATACAATTTGATCCAGTAGTCAGAACGAGTCGATCTAATGAGTCGTCACCTGGGGCTACGAGTCGTCAAGTCACTTGTTAAGTTATCCTCAGACTTAGTCAATTTTTCCCACTCAGGATGAGTCACATCACGAGTCATTATGTGATACCACGACACGTTATGTGATTCGTTCTCAAGAGTTCTGAGTTTCACTTATATGTGTTAGTGGTGACGCCTCATGTAACGACTCATCAAGCAAGCCCACGAATCGTTACATGAGGCGTCATCCCTGCACAACCAGTTAAGCCCAGTTTCAACATCCAAATTTTGTTGGGTTAATCAGACTTCACCTATATCACATGTTATGCGCTTATTCCGATAGGATTTGAGCGGGAAAAACAATCCAATCTTCGTCACAAAAGCAATTACAAATCGTAATTCCCGCTGACTCAATGGGTGTAAGAAACCGAAGCCAACCAATGCTCAATTATAACCTCATTCATTCAATCAGTACACCACAAAATTATCAACAAAATCGATTTAGCTTAATACTTTCTGTGTTGACTATTTTAAGCAATTAAATTCATGGAAACTAGGGTTTTAATGTTGGGACCGGATTCAAACTTTGACAAACTTTTTCAAGGATGAGGATATATTACAACACTCATAATTAGTAAGATGTGCGAGGAGAGAAGATGAGTAGTTGAGTGGTTGTGCTTCACGACATGTGGGCAGTAGTGTGGTGGTGTTCGCGATGCTATGCCAATATGTATGTGTGTGAGCAAGTGAAGATGAGAAGTGATGAAGGAGAAGGGAACTGTTTTAGAGAATTAGACTTTGAATGTGGGGTAATTTTGGGAAAAATCATGGGTTTTGATAGATAAGAAATCAAATTACCCTTTTTAACGTGGGGCGGGTCGAGTGATTCAGAATGTAGCATGTGTACCATGACCCATGTAATGAGTCTTTTTCCTTGGTCACCACTCATTTTGTTGTCTGTTACTTTAGTCAGTAGAGAACACTTACCTGGGATCTAACGACTCAGACAACGACTTGTGGTGTTACCCAATGAGTCGTGTCTTGGGTCATTGGCCCTGTAATATTTGTGGACTTTTAGCTATGTCAGGACGAGTTACCTAATGGCTCATTGAGCTACCTCATGATTCTTTAGGTCACTCGTCACTGACTCTCCAGAACTAAATATTTTCTACTTCAGTGGCCATGACTAGTCTTGATGAGTCGTTCAGTCAAGTAACGACTCATTCTGTGCTTTTTGGCACTAAACTCCAAGGTTCAAAATTTTTGTTCCTACTTCAGATCTCTCATATTACTCACCTGCACATATCAACACACGTGAACACTATATTGATATTTCAATTACAACTTGGGTTACCTCCCAAGAAGCACCTGATTTAACGTCGCGGCACGACGAGGGTATCTTGATTACTCAGACTTCACCAAGATACCTTCATGGGTAGCCTCCCATGCAGCATCTGATTTAACACCGCAGCACGACGCAAGTCCCCGGGTTACTCAGACTTCACCCAGAGCCCAAAGGTCTACCAGTTTGATTTCTTCGCTCTTTCCCAGATATGCTTTCACCCATTGTCCATTCACCTTAAACCGTTTTCCTTCATGATTTTCCAACTCAATTGCACCATATGGGAATACTTGGACCACTTGAAATGGTCCCAACCATTTAGACTTCAACTTGCCTGGAAACAAGTGAAGCCTAGAATTGAATAACAACACCATATCCCCAGGGCTGAGCTCTCTTTGCTCAATCTTCCAGTCATGTTGTATCTTTATCGTCATTTTGTAAATTTTTGAACTTTCTTAGGCTTTAAAATGAAATTCATCTAACTCATCCAACTGATCAAGCCTCAAGTTCGCAATATCACTCAAATTTAGATTCAGCTTCTTGAGCGCCCACATGGCTTAGTGCTCAAGCTCAACCGAAAGATGACATGCTTTCCTATACACAAGTTGATAAGGAGACATACCTATAGGGATCTTGAATGTATTCCGATAAGCCCATAACGTATCATCCAGCTTCCTGGACCAATCTGTCCTATTAGCATTCATCGTCTTCACTAAGATGGTCTTTATCTCCAGGTTGGATACCTCAACTTTCCCACTAGATTTTGGGTGATAAGGAGTTTATACCCTATGTTTTACCCTATATTTTTCCAACAAGGTCCGAAACAACTGGTTGCAAAAGTGCGAACCCACATCACTAATGATTTCTCTAGGAGTCCAGAATCTGGAGAAAATATTACACTTTAAGAATGTTGTGACACTCTTACCTTCATTGTTTGGAAGCGCGACTACCTCCACCCACTTAGAAACATAGTCCACAGCTACAAGTATGTACTTCATCCCATTTGAGCTCACAAACCGGTCCATAAAATCGATGCCCCACACATTAAACAGCTCAATAACAAGAATAGGAGTAAGAGGGAGCTCATGCCTTCGTGATATTCCTCCTTGCCTTTGGCATTCATCACATGCCTTTGAAAAATCATGTGCATCTTGGTGAATGGTTGGACAATAGTACACACATTGCATATGTGAATCCCGCTGTGATGACCCCCAATAGGGGATAAGTGAAAAGCTTCCAATATGCTCAACATTTCAGCCTCGGGCACACATCTCTGAATTACCCTATTAGCACATATGCGAAATAAGTAAGGCTCATCCTAGAAAAATTTTTGCACATGAAACATGAATTTCTTTCTCTGCTAAAAAGATAAATCTTCTGGTAACACATTACTCACCAGATAATTAGCGATGTTCGCAAACCATGGCATGAGATCCAGGGAAGCAACCAACACTTACTTGTCAGAAAATGTGTCATCTATATCAAGCTCATCTCTAAGTGCTGCATCTGCCTCTAATCTTGACAAGTGATCTGCCACTTGATTTTCTGTCCCCTTCCGATCCTTAACCTCAAACCCAAACTCTTGCAGCAGCAGAACTCTTCTAATCAACCGGGGTTTAGCATCCTTCTTTGCCATCAAATAGCACAAAGTTGCATGGTTTGTATGAACTATCACCTTGGTTCCAAGAAAGTATGCCCAAAACTTCTCAAATGTAAATACCAAAGACAACAACGCTTGTTCCGTCACAGTGTAATTTTTCTGAGTTGCGTTAAGCGCCTTGCTAGCATAATAAATCAAATGGAAAAATCTTCTCATGCCTTTGGCCCAAAACAGCACCCAGGGCCACTACGCTAGCATCACACATAACCTCAACCAGTAAGGACCAGTCAGGTGCTACTATGATTGGGGAAGTAGTCAATTTCTCCTTCAAGCATTCAAAAGCCTTTAAGCAAGCATCATCAAACACAAACTTCACCTCTTTCTCAAGAAGCTTACACAAGGGGTGTGCAATCTTTGAGAAATCCTTGATGAATCTCCGATAACATCCCGCATGGCCTAAAAAACTTTGAACACCCTTTAAAAAGATTAGAGGTGGTAAACTAGCAATAACATCAATCTTTGCTCTGTCCACCTCAACGCCCTTACCTGAAATCCTGTGGCCTAGAACTATACCTTTTTTGACCATGAAATGACATTTTTCCCAATTAAGCACCAAGTTAGTCTCTTCACACCTTTCTAGCACCTTGCCCAAGTGAGTCAGACAATCATCAAGAGAGTCACCCACCACCAAAAAATCATCCATAAAGCCTTCAATAGTGTCCTCCACTATATCAGAAAATATAGACATCATACAACGCTAAAAAGTGGCGAGTGCATTGCATAACCCGAATGACATCTTCATGAAAGAAAATATCCCATAGGGGCAGGTGAAAGTGGGTTTATCTTAGTCTTTGGGGGCTATAGAGATCTGATTGTACCCTAAATAACCATCAAGAAAGTAGTACCACCCCCTACCAGCAAGTTGCTTTAGCATCTGATCCATGAATGGCAATGAAAAATGAGCTTTCTGCATCTAATGGTTTAACTTCTGATAGTCTATGCATACACTCCAACCTGTGATTGGCCTCAGTTGAATGAGCTCATTATTTACATTCAGAACCACTGTGATTCCCTCTTTTTTTGGAAAATACTGAACTTGGTCCACCCATTCGATGTCAGCAATAGGATAAACCACACTTGCATCCAACCACTTAATAATTTCCTTCTTGACCACCTCTTGCATAGGTGGATTCAGCCTACGCTGATGCTCGATACTCAGAATACAGTCTGGCTCAAGATGAATCTTATGTGTGCAAATACCTAGTGGGATCCCAATAATATCCACTATGGTCCATCTAATGGCCTTCTTATACTTCTTCAGAACGGAGACCAAAGCCTCCACTTGCCATTCCACCAAGTCTGCTGCTACTATAATCGATAATGTGTTTCGGTCCCCAGAAATACATATCATAAGTGAGAAAGGAATGCCTTGAGCTCCAATACTGGAGGCTCCTCAATAGATGGTTTGGTCGGTAGGTCACGCAATTTTTCAGATCAAGATCAATCTTTTTCGGAGCATAAGTGTACGACCCTATACCTGTAAGTGCATTTACTATCACATCACCCCCATTATCTCCTTAACATCAACATTCATCAGAATTATTGCTAAATCCTCAATACTCAACTTCTCATCAATAGGCATGATAGGAAGCTCAGCCTCCTTAATATTAATCACTAAGACCACTCTCTTATCATTCAGTTGTTTCATCGATTGGCACACATTAAATGTCACTTCTTCATTGTTTAATCGAAACTTCAGTTGTCTAGTCTCCATATCCACAAGAGCACGACCGGTGGCAAGGAATGATCACCCCAAGATGATGGGAACCTCGAAATCTACCTCACAGTCAAGAATCACAAAGTTGATAAAAAATATAAAGGACTCAACCTTCACCAGAACATCATAGAGAATTCCCACCAGATTTTTCACCATGCGATCTGCCATCAATAGCCACATTGTAGTCGGTTAGGGGGATCCCAATCCCAACTGCCTAAATATTACCAGCAGCATCAGATTAACACTAGCACCAGATCACATAAAGCATTAGCAAAGTTGAAGGCTCTGATGGTGCATGGTATGGTGAAAGCTCTCGAGTCTTCCTTTTTCTACACCAGAGACCAAGATACTATTGCACTACAATGGTACAAGTTATTAGCAGGCCTCACAGTCCTCTTCTTAGTGACGAGATCCTTCATAAATTTGGTATAACCAAGCATCTGCTCAAGTGCCTCAACTAAAAGGATGTTTACAGATAATTATTTTATCATTGAAATGAATTGTGATACTTCCCATCCTCGATCTTCTTCTTCAGCCTCTACAAGAAAGGGGGAGGAGGTCTACGAATAGGCGTTATCTTTTGAGATACCTCCTTTTCCTTTCCTTTTTCAGACACATTCTCCTCTGCATTACTAGGAGTTATCTTCTCAACTGTATCATCAACAAAAACCTGATCCTCAGAGTCCGCTACCTTATCATCATCAATCAATGAGGGCTTAACTATCTCATCATTCACAACTAGCATAGGAGGATCAACTATTGCCTTCCCACTCCTAGTAGTGATAATCATGCAATGACTGTCATTTTTCGGATTCTGAATTGTGTTGCTGGGAAGTGTGCCCTTTTTCCTCTGGTTCATAGAAACAGACATCTGACCAAGCTGCTACTCAATCTGCTTAATGGAAATGGCATGTGACTCCACCTTTTGGTTCATCCCAGAAATATCAACGCAGTTCCTTGAAATGACCATCAGTTTCCTCCATCTGCTTGAGCACTTTAGACAACATATCTTCCACCCTCGAACCACTAGATTATGTTTCACAATTTCTTGGAGGCACATAAATACCACTTCTATCATTTTGTACTCCTCCCACTTTTTCAAGTCACCATTATCTCTGCCTCACTCCTATCCCTGTATTGGCCCCGGTTGTAATTGTTATCTCTATAACAAAATTCCGACCTTGATTCCCTTGACCTTGATGCTAAGAGTCTTGGTTAGACCCTTCCGCTATTGGCCCAGAAATCTGCTCCTTGATCATTCAAATAGTTAGCTTCCTCTTTGGATTCTGACTCTCCTCCATTACTTCTTTGGGCCTTTCCCTGTGAACCAACTGCATTCACTTTTTCTGTCCTGGCTCCCATAATATGTTTGGCAAGGAGTCCCATTTTGATTTTGATCCTAGTAATATCGTAGTGTCACTCTTCATCCTTCATCCTCTACTCCGCAGACATACCTACCATATAAGTACAAGACGGACATTCGAACTCTCTTGTTTGCTATGCGAGGTTGGTTTTGGTGATTCTATAAAGTACCTCAGTAGCCTCTACATATGTGTGGCTCATGAATGTTCCACCAGAGACAACATCTGCCACCGCCTTGGTATTGGCATTTAGAATATCTCCAACAGTGTATCATCTGGGATTCTGTGATTGGGCACCTTTTTTAGCTTCTTATTTAACCACAACCAAGTCTCATGGAGTGCTTCAGAATTCCACTGCTTGAAGTTGTAAATCTCATCTTTCAAGTACAACTCTCTGGAAGGTGGATAGGATCTCTCTAGAAAAGCGCTTTTTGGCTCCCTCCAAGTAGTAATAGAATCGTCTGAAAATTCAGCTAACCACAACGTTGCCTCACTCCCTAGAGAGAAGGGAAATAACCTCAACTTTATTGCATCTTGACTCACCCCTAGTTGTTTGTACGCCTTGCAAATACCAAAAATATTAGTCAAGTGAATATGTACATCATCAGTAGCATGACCAGCAAATATCCCCTTCATATTGAGCAACTGGATCATTGCACTAGTAATATCAAACTTTGTCCCAGCAGGCAAAGGGGAGAGACAATAGCTCCAGTGGCACCGGCCTCATCAATATCAACATTATCTTCATCATCAAAGTACCAGCGCCGTTGCTAGTCTGGACCTCTATTCCTTCTAGCTTATCAGCTTAAGCAGTTTGACGTTGCTCTTCAGCAAGACTAGTTGCCTCTCTTTCCCTTGCACGAGCTTGTTCCTCAGCCATCATTTGAGCTATTTGTCATGACCCAAACATACACCCAGATCATAGACACAAGACAAAGAGCCCCGAGAGACCCCAAGTTAACCCATGACATGAGCATACATCTAATTCATTCACATAAGCGGAAGACTTATCATAAGAAAACGTAAACATGATATAATAGCGGAGAAAAGACAATACATGATCCATACATGACGGTTGAATACAACTTATAGTCTGAAAAGCCTCTAATCATGGAAGACAGGTTGATGGGACAATACCCCAACTAACCCTACAATACTGAAACTGAAGAGAATAATAGAGTCGGAACATGAGGACTCACCAAATAAGCTAATAGTGATCCCTAAAGGACTACTGAGGAGGGTGAGCCTGAGAGATGGGTCCTGTATCATGAAACGATAAAGCATAGAAAGTATGCAGTCAATACGTGGAATGTACTGAGTATGCAAGGTAAGTAAAATGGATATTTAAAACATATAAAACTCATAAATGATCATAAGAGTAGGATATCATGCTCGTATCATAAACATCATAACATAACCTAAGGCTCAAGGTTTTCAAAACATTCAAAATACAAACATAATCATAATCATAGGAGAAAAGCTTTACTTAACATGACTTGAGCCAAATACATGATCACAACATGCATAAATCATGAGGAATAGTGGGAGATTCTCTTAACCGACATACCCCATATGAGCACACATGATGTCCTACCTATAAACCTAGTCGGGAGGTCATTCGTACCTTGCCAAGGGTAGAACCATGAAAGGGCGTGATATCACCATGAAAAGGGCCAATTGGGCCGGGGACAGTCACAAAGGAGGTCCCAACATACCTATGATGGCACGTAGTTTATGAGATTCGGGGCTTAACCTGAGCCCCGAACATACTCGTTGTTCGATACTACTCTCAAAATATATATAGTGCTCATAGTATAACATGCATAAATTCATGGGCTAGTTTAATCATGATAATCATAAGCATACTCATACATATGTGAACTAGCCATGAAACAAGGCCAATGAGTCAGCCAAAACATAATTCATGAGTCATAAAGTTCATACATACTTGTAGATCATGCATATAGCTTGAAATCCATGATAGAATGATGGGTAATTGATTAAATACATAATTTAAATCATAATCAAGTTGGGATTGTAAATATCATTAATGGAAAAGTAGATCATAAATCGATTCATCATGGGTCATGCATAATTAGGCTAGATTTAATAGAATTCAAAAATCGATAACATTATAAATAATTTAAATCATAAAAGCTGATAAAAAACCTATAGAGTATGATAAGATTCTAAAATCACAAGACCCATTAACAAATCATTAGACTTTTATATAAATCAACTTCAAAACCCCATAAGTTTTTAATAAAATTCTACGTAAAATCGTAGAAAATGGGCATGGGTGTGGAAGGAAACGCCCATTAATAGCCTTACATACCTGGAAACAACTGATTCTTAATCCTGTCGAATGACCAAGGTGGAATTGGAAGATTTGAAGAGAGAAGCCTTAAATCACCCTTTGATCACCTCTCTATACTCTTGCATGCATGAATGAAAACTTAGAATAAATTATTCCTCTAACCCACCTTTCATAAGCTAAAATGACGTAGTTTAGGGTCTCATAGCATGGAAAAGTCAAAAATTCCCTTAATAAATCTTCCTTGAAAACTGTCCTAATCGGTCCAATGGGTCATTGGAAGGAACAACAACTCATCATTTTCAGTGTTGAGACTTGCCTCCGGAACTGAACCATAAATGGACAGGACGACTCGTCTTTTGAACTCAGGGTCGTCAAGTTGACCGTTGTTTGCCCCTTCACAAAATCTAAACCTGCTTACCACGAACCTCACCATGACTTGTGGTTGCTTCTAACGAGTCGTGGTCTTGATCCTTCACATACAATGGAAATCTTGGCAACCAAACAATGACCAGTAACCACGGATAGTTACTTCTCACAACGAGTCATTGGACAACCCAATGTATCCCATCTGCTGAACCCAACCTCCTCCAACGCTGCTAACAACGGCTCATTGTTTCGAACAATGAGTCATTTTGTCGTCCGTCATCTCAACTGCCACCCAGACTTCCCTCACCCCGACTGCATACAACGACCCATGCTTTGATACCACGAGTCATTACATGGTCCATCCGGTGTTTTTTCCCTATTTCAGCAGTTTTCAACATTTAACTTCCGTTTCTATCCTTAAGCACTTTTAGGGTATTACAATATCTCCCCCTTGGGAACATTCGTCCTTGAATGTAGGAAATAAGAAGAAAATAGAAACATGAAATTATCACATTCAAATGCTGATCATTTAAATCGAAACTTTACAAAATGACTACCTCTGATTCATATCACATAACTGCACTGATCTCATGCTTCACATACACATCCATACACATAAAAGAAACTTGAACACATGAAATGAACATGAAAACTAAGTAGAGTCATAGAGCACAACTAATACCTCAAGTCGGAACTAAGCTGGTAGGGAACAGGTGAGAGTATTTAGCCATCACATTCGCTTTGGCTTCCCACCTAGCTCCCTCAACATGGCGATTTCTCCATAACACCTGTAATGAAGCTACATATTTGTTCCTTAGCCTTCAAACTTGACGGTCCAATATTTACACAGGAACTTCTTCATAGCTGAGGCTTTCTTTTACACCGATGCTATCCACCAGGACTACTAGAGCTAGATCTCCCAAATATTTCTTCAAAAGTGACACATGAAACACGGGATGCATAGAATATAACTCTGAGGGCAAGTCCAACTCATATGCTACCTTACCAACTCTTCTCATAATCCGGTAGGGACCAACATAGCGGGGACAGAGTTTTCCTTTCTTGCTGAACTGCATGACTCCCTTCATGGGAGATACCTTTAGAAATACCCAATCGTCTACCTAAAACTCCAAATCCCTTCTCCTTACATCAGCATATGACTTTTGACGACTCTGAGCGATTTTCAGCCTGTCCCTTATCAATTGAACCTTCACCATAGCCTCGTGAACCGAATCAGGCCCTATCATAGCTGCCTCACCAACCTCAAACCATCCGATAGGTGATCTACACCTCCGTCCATAAAGAGCCTCGAACGGTGCCATCTGGATGCTAGAGTGATAGTTGTTATTATAAGAAAACTCGATCAAGGGCAAATGATCATCCCATCTACCTTTGAAGTCTATCACGCATGCTCACAATATGTCCTCGAGAGTCTGGATTGTTCGTTCTTCCTGACCATCTATTTGCGGATGAAAGGATGTACTGAGCTTAACCTGAGTCCCAAGCCCCTTCTTAAAAGACCACCAAAACTGGGAGCTAAATTGAGTACCTCGATCTGAAATAACGAACAAGGGCACTCCATAAAGTCGAACCAACTCCCAAATATACAACTTGGCATAATCATCTGCTGAGTCTATGGTTTTCACCGATAGGAAATGTCCAGCCTTGGTCAACCTGTCCACCACCACCCAAATGGATTCATATTGTCGACGGGAACGAGGTAGGCTTGTAATGAAATCCATATTAATCTCTTCCCACTTCCAAGTGGGGATGCTAATATCCTAAAGTACTCCTACGATCTTTGATGTTCAACCTTTACATGTTGACAGTTTGGACATATGCCTACGAACTTTGCAATATCCTTCTCCATGCCATCCCATCAATAGATTTCTTGTAAATCATGATACATCTTGGTGGATCCCGGGTGAATAGAATATCTGGTACCATGTGCCTCATGCAATATTCGGCCCCTCAAATTATCAACATCTGGAACACATAGACGACCCTGGTACCGTAAACACACCATCTCCCCCTTGGGAGAAGACCTCCACCTTCTGACTCTAAACGGCTCCTTTAAGCTTTACCAAGATCGAATCCTCATCTTGTCTAGCTTTCACATCAGTCACCAAGGATGATTATGATCTGTTTTGCAAAATAACGCCGCCATCAGTCGAGTCGACCAATCTAACCCCCAACCTTGCAAGTTGATGGAACTCTTTCACCAACTCCTTATTTCCCTCATCCATGTGGGACACACTCTCTCTATAGAGCCTACTAAGTGTGTCTACTACTACATTAGCTTTACCCGGGTGGTAAAGAACACTCATATCGTAGTCCTTGAGTAGCTCTAACCACCTCCTTTTTCAAAGATTGAGATCTTTCTGCATGAACATAAATTGCAAGCTCTTGTGGTCCATAAATACATCCACATGGACCCCATACAAGTAATGCCGCCATATCTTCAATGCAAACACTACCACGGCCAACTCAAGATCATGGGTCGGATAATTCTTCTCATGGATCTTTAATTGCCTAGAGGCATATGCTATTACCTTTCCTCGCTGCATCAATACACATCTGAACCTAATCCTCAAAGAATCACAAAAAAACACATAACCATCCATACCCTTAGGTAGTGTCAACACTAGCGCGGTAATGAGTCGGGTCTTTAATTCCTGAAAGCTCTTCTCACAATCCTCCGACCACTTAGACTTCACCTTTTTCTGAGTCAACCTGGTCAACGGTGCTACAATTGATGAGAAACCCTCAACAAATCTCCAATAGTAGCCTGCTAGACCCAAAAAACTCTGAATATTCGAAGGGTTCACCGATCTAGGCCAATTCTTCACCGCTTTGATTTTTTGAGAATCTACCTTTATGCCCCTATTCGATACCACCTGGCCCCAGAAATGCAATTGAGTCCAACCAAAACTCACACTTATTGAACTTTGCATACAATTGGCTCCTTGAGAGTCTACAACACTACTCTCAAATGAGCGGTATGCTCCTCCTCGCTCCGAGAGTATATAAGGATATCATCGATGAACACGATCATGGACATGTCTAGATATGGCTTAAACACCCTCTTCATCAGGTCCATGAAAGTTGCAGGAGCATTTATTAGTCCAAAAGACATAACCACAAACTCATAATGTTCATACTGTGTTTTAAAGGTTGTCTTCAGGATATCACACAACTGTCATCGGGATATCACACTCCCGAACACTAAGCTGGTGATACCCGGACCTGAGTTCTATCTTCAAGAAACATCTGGAACCTTGGAGCTAGTCAAACAAATCATCTATCCTAGGTAAGGGGTACCTGTTCTTAACAGTGACCTTGTTCAATTGCGGATAGTCAATGCACATCCAAAGCGAACTATCCTTCTTCCGGACAAGTAAAACTGGTGCACCCCATGGAGACTTGTTCGATCTTATGAAGCCCTTATCTAATAGGTCCTTTAACTGATCCTTCAATTCCTTTAGCTCAGATGGAGCCATCCTGTACGGAGGAATAGAGATAGGTTGTGTATCGGGTAAGAGGTCAATGCCAAAATCAATTTCCCTCTCAAGAGGAACACTTGGCAAATCATCGGGAAAGACCTCCGGATACTCACACACCATCAGAACTAACTAGATAGTCGGGGTCTCGAACTCAACATCCTTAACCCTAGCTAGTTGATACATGAAGCCCTTAGAAAATCATATCCCTGGCTTTAAGATATGAAATAACCGACCAGCTGGTACAATTGAATTACCCTTCTACTCCAAGACTGACTCATTCGGAAATCGGAATTCCACGGTACGGGTCCTACAATTAACCCAAGCATAACCTGAAAAATAATCAATCCATGCCCAAAATGATGTCAAAGTCGATCATATCTAACTCTACTAAGTCTGCGGAGGTTACCGTATGCAATACTGTAATGGGGAAACCTCTATACACCCGCCTAGCTACAACTGAATCACCGACTGGAGTAGAGACTGAAAAATGGTTCTGACAGGGATTTCAGGGCTAACCTCAAAACTACTAGAAATATAAGGGGTCAAAAAAGACAAAGTATCTCCTGGATCTAACAAGGCATAAGCATCAATATGGAAGACTTGCAACATACCAGTGACCACGTCTGGTGAAGCCTCCTGCTCCTGCAGGGGTACTAAAGCATAAAACCTGTTTTGGCACTAACCGCCTAGTAGAGGCACCCTGCTGAGGGGGACATACTGCTGGAGCGGGAGAACTGGTTGCTGTCACATGGGGTCCACCGACCCATGATCTGGTTGAGGGGCAATCCTTAAGTCAGTGTCCAAGTTTTCCAAACCCGAAGCAAGCATCCAAGCCAACTAAGCACCTCCCAAGGTGATTCTTTCCACACCCCGCACAAACTAGAAAAGTGTGCTCCCCCTGCATGCTACCCTGGCCTCTCGACTCTGAAGCTCTGCTCCTTTGATCTCCTCTGAATCTAGATGGCGTGTTGGCCAATGATGGAGCTGGAGCGATAAACCTATGTTGGGACTGCTAATGTTGTCCATGCCATGACCTGACCTGACCTGAGAAATCCCATAGCTGTCGGTCCTGGCCCTCTTGGCCTCCCTCTACCTCTGGTAGACCGACTCCATCTACTGTGCAGGCAACACAATGCAGGGAAACTCGTTATCTTGATGTAGCATGGCGATCATGTAATACTTGTCCAAATAATTTGCCACCCCATACACAAAATGACTCACCTGAGGCTTTTGGTCCGCCACCAACTCTGGGATGTACTTGGATAATTGGGTGAACTCCAATGCGTACTCCTAAATGGACATTTCACCCTGTTTCAGATTCACAAACTCGGCCGCCTTGAGCTCCCTCATCTCCCGAGGGAAAAACCATTCCAAAAATGTCGCGTGGAACTCTTCCTAACCTATCGGCCCTGCACCCACTGCCCTGGCATCTCTCCACTACTTGAACCATATGTGAGCCACCCCTTTTAGCTGATAGCAGGTCAAGTCAACACACTCCCCATTGTTCACCCCCATGACCTGGGTGATCTTTAGAATCTCTTTAATGAAATCGTGTGGATCCTCATCCACCCTCGACCCCGTGAACTCAGGAGGGCTCATTCTCAAGAAATCACTCACCCTAATTGTCGCCACATTCCCATTTTGAGGTTAATGTGCCACTGTCTGATGTTGAACCAGGGCAGTCATGGCCTGTGCCAACATCCGTATAGCTTCCCTAAACTCAGCGTGGGAGCTGGCCCTGGTGTGTGCTCCTTGCGAATGGGTGGGGCTAGTTGATGCTCCTCACCATTGGCACCTTCATGATCATTGCCATTACTATTTCTTCGGGCGTTCACTCGGCGTAGAGGCATGATTCTGCAAACGCGAATAGCGTGAGTTAGAAGGGTAAAGGACTTTCATTGCACGACATAGATCATAAAAGAAGGGAACATTTCCTAAACGTCTCATAGCCTCTTCGTCATAAGTGTGGCGCGTTTCACACTCATGAAAAAGACTCTACTTAACGCGGCTTTCAGACTCCCTAGGATACTTCAAACCTATGGCTCTGATACCAAGTTTGTCATGACCCGAACGTACACCCGAATCGTAGACACGGGACAAGGAGCCCCGAGAGACCCCAAGTCAACCCATGGCATGAGCATACATCTAATTCATTCACATAAGTGGAAGACTTACCATACAGACATTTAAAACATATAAAACTCATAAATGATCATAAGAGTAGGACATCATGCTCGTATCATAAACATCATAACATAACCTAAGACTCAAGGATTTCAAAACATTCGTAATACAAACATAATCATAATCATAGGAGAAAAGCTTTACATAACATGACTTGATCCAAATACATGATCACAACATGCATAAATCATGAGGAACGGTGGGAGATTCTCTTAACTGACATACCCCATATAAGCACACATGAAGTCCAACTTGTAAATCTAGTCGGGAGGTCGTTCGTACCTTGAAAGGGCAGAACCATGGAAGGGAATGATATCACCATGATAAGGGCGAATTGCGTCGGGGACAATCACAACGGAGGCCCAACATACCTATGGTGGTACGTAGTTTATGAGATCCGGGGCTTAACCTAAGCCACAAACCTATTCGGTGTTCGATACTATTCCCAAAACATATATAGTGCTCATAGTATAACATGCATAAATTCATGGGCTAGTTAAATCATGATAATCATAAGCATACTTGTACATACGTGAACTAGCCATGAAACAAGGCCCGTGAGTCGGCCAAAACATGATTCATGGATCATAAAGTTTATACATACTTGTAGATCATGTATATAGCTTGAAATCTATGAAATCATGATGGGTAATTGATTAAATACATAATTTAAATCATAATTCATGCTGGACTTCTAAATATCATTAATGGAAAAGTAGATCATAAATCAATTCATCATGGGTCATGCATAATTAGGCTTGATTCAATAGAATCCTAAAATCAATAACATTATAAATAATTTAAATCATAAAAGCTGATAAAAAACCCATAGAGTATGATAAGATTCTAAAATCACAAAACCCATTGACAAATCATTAGACTTTTTTATAAATCAACTTATGGGGTTTACTTCAAAACCCCATAAGTTTTTAATAAATTTTTTCGTAAAATCATAGAGAATGCGCATGAGTGTGGAAGGAAACACCCATTGATTGTCTTACATACCTGGAAACAACTAATTCTTAATCCCCTTGAATGCCCAAGAAGGAATTGGAAGAATTTGAAGAGAGAAGCCTTAAATCACCCTTTGATCAACTCTCTATACTCTTGCATATATGAATGAAGACTTAGAATAAATTATTCCCCTTAAAACCCACCTTTCATAAGATAAAACAACGTAGTTTAGGGTCTCGTAGCATGGAAAAGTCAAAAATGCCCTTAATGAATCTTCCCTGAAAATTGTCCAGATTGGTCCAACGGGTCGTTGGAAGGAACGACGACCCCTCGTATGGCTCGTCATTTGCACTGCTGAGACTTGCCTTCGGAAATAAACCACGGATGGACAGGAAGACTCATCCTTTGAACCCACGGGTCATCAAGTCGATCGTTGTTTTCCCCTTCACAAAATCTGAACCTGCTTACCATGAACCTTACCACGACTCGTGGTTGCTTCCAACGAGTCGTGGTCTTGATCCATCATATACACTGGAAATCTTGGCATCCAAACAACGACCGGTAACCACAGGTCATTACTTCTCACAACCAGTTATTGGATAACACGTTGTATCCCATCTGCTGAACCCAACCTCCTCTAACGCCTGTTAACAACGGCCCGTTGTTTCGAACAATGAGTCATTGTGTCGTCCATCATCTCCACTTCCACCTAGACTTCCCTCACCACAACTACATATAACGACCAGTGGTTTGACACCACAAGTCGTTACATGGCCTGTCCTATGCTATTTTTCCAATTTCAGCAGTTTTCAACTTTTAACTTTCAAGTCTATTCTTAAGCACTTTCGGGGTATTACACTGTTTCTTCTTTCACTATTTCTTGCAAGTGTGTGTTGGCCATTTTCCTTGTATTCCTTAGTGTTTGCTCAAACTCGTGATCAATTAGAACCATGAATTTTCCTTGGCTCCGAGTACTAGGCATACACGAACCTGAGACCTATAAATAAACAAAAACAACAAAGAAAAAAATAAAAAGGAAATAAAGACCAACAGCAAAGCAAACACAATTAACAAAAGCATAAGCCGTATTCCTCAGTAACGACGCCAACATTTGATGTCACCCAAATTACACCTCGTAATGAGATATAAAGAGGGATGTTGAAATATAGAACCCAATAAGAGTTGGGGTCGAATCCCATGAGGAATATGGAGAGTACCTTAGTTAACGTGTTTTAGCTAATACTATTGGTTTGCTTATTTCCCGGGGGAGTGTAACAAGAAATAATGTAAAAAAGTATAAAGCAATGAGCAGATTCTTGATAAAAAGTAATTCTATTCAATAAGTGAGTTGACTAGGATTGTGTTCCCCATGACATAATAACAATAAAGCGTTTTATACTAGTGATCCATTCAGGTGTTTAGCATTCAGTATCGGTAAGTTAACTTTACCTAAAAGGTTGGTCCCCTAAGTAGATGATCATCATCATCCAACTTGATCCATATGCTGATGCATACTTGATTAACCCTTACCCTTGATTTCAAATTAGCTCTTCCCTGACAAGGTCAAGCTATTAGATGATGGGTTGATAGCCTCAACTCTCTGTTGTTAATTCTTTTTCCCATTCATTACCCCCTAGATCCGATTTGTAAGAAGAAGGAAAATTCCAATGTTCACGACCGTTATGAAGCAATAAAATGAAGGGAAAAACAACACATGCATAAACCCCATTCAAGATGCACTAAGTAGTTTTGCCTATGTGTGTTAATTCATCATGGTTTCCACAACCCTAGTTAGAGGTTTAACTACTCATGCTTGAATAATCACAATTAAGAATTGTAAAAGAAATCATAATTGTAACTTACAATAATTTGTAGAAGAAACCACACGTCTTGAATAAATCAACAAGAATCTAAAATCAACAATCCCAAAGTTGTTTGGATCCCCAAATTCAAGAACAAAATTATGAAAGTTGTTTCTTGAACCTTAATGTCGATCAAAAACAATGAAAAATATGGTAAACATATATAAAAATAAACCTACATAAGGTATTTATAAACACTAAACAAATCCTTTTCTAATTTAAAAAGAAATGCAGGTCAGTAGTGACAATGACTCGTTAGGTGTCCGAATGAGTGGTGAAGTATAGTGACAGCTCGTGCTCAGCAAAAGTTCCCTATGGACGATAGATCACCTAACAACTCATAAGTGGCTAGACAATTCATGAAATCCTCCATTTCTTCTGAGTCCTAAAATTCTAGTGTTCTGGCGACTGCACATAACTGCTCGTGATGAATCGTTGAGTCTCATAATGACTCGTTGCTCCTTCCATCGCCACTCTCAATACTTCAACTAGAACTCTAAACTTCAACCTGATGAGTGCTACTAATGAGTCATGGAGTCATGTGACGACTTGTTACCTTTCTAGCCGTGACGCACACAACTTATGATCAAATTTAACTCCCAGTCCTCCCAAACCACCTGACGACTCATGGCCAGACATGATGATTCATGGTATGAATCCATCATCAACACCGTCTTCAGCCTAAATTTAGTACTTCAAACTCATCTCCGCCTAAAAGTTCAGGAAATGAGTCGACCAGTGACATGATGATTCGTTACCTTGTTGGCAGTCCAAACTTAGCCCATTTTAGGCTCATAACGCCCATTTCAATTTCCAACCTATTTCCTTACAACACTTAACAAAAACACATTATATCTATATAAACATACCTGGGATTTGCATATTTCCTTACTTTTAAGCGTCAAAAGTACCATAAAAACATGGCACATCACCTACCTCTAATTGCCACCTCATGAGAAGTTGGAATGATTTTGCTAGTTGTGATTGTAAGTGTTTTCGTAGTTCTTATTCCCTCTCTGTTCATTACCCACAAAATTCACCAACTCTGGTTGTGTTCCACATGATTCTATAGAATGACTACTACCTCCACAAATTTCACACCAATTTTGAGCTGGTTGTACTACATGTACATGTGACTAAGGTTGAGCCATCTCCAACTTACTGAACTATGTCGTCGTCTGATTCTAGAAAGAAGCTAACTATGCTGCTAATGTTGTGATGCTTTCCACTTCTAACATGCTTGCGACATTCTTTATCATCCCTCTTGTAGCATCACCATGCCACTCTAGATTCCCTTGTGCAATCCAATTCAGTAGAGTGTACAACTCATCATACATCTTTTCAGTGCTTGACCCCCCGCTGCTAAATGTTGCAAGATTTTTGTGTACATTACCCAAAAAAATTCACCAACTCTAGTTTTGTTCCATATGAGTCTATAGAATTACCACTACCTCCACAAATTTCACACCAATTTTGAGCTGGTTGTACTGCATGTACCTGCGACTGAGGTTAAACTATGTTCACCTTACTGAACTGTGTCATCATCTGATTCTAGAAAGAGGCTAATTGTGCTGCTAATGTTGTGATGTTGTCCACTTCTAACATGCTTGTGACATTCTTTATCATCCCTCTTGTAGCATCACCATGCCACTCTAGATTTCCTTGTGCAATCCTATTCAGTAGAGTGTACAACTCATCATACATCTTTTTTAGTGCTTGACCCCCGCTACTAAATGCTGCAAAAAAATTTGTGTGCGGGTTAAGACTCTCTACATAAGTATGAGCTAATACCTCATTTGTTTATTGGTGAAGAGGGCAGTCTCTGAGAAGATCTTTAAATCACTCCCAAGCATGATATAGATTTTTGTCTGGCCTTTGCTTGAAACTCAAAATTTCACTTCTTAACCTTGCAGATTTTCCAAACGAGAAGAATTTGATTAGAAACTTCCTTGCAAAGCCATCCAAAGTTGTAATTGAATTTAGTAGTTTTTCCTTCAACCACCTCTTTGCTTTTCCCAACAGTGGAAATGGGAAAATTGTCAACCTCAGATAATTAGTCGAGGCTTCTACAGGAACAAAAATGTTAGTGATCTCGAAAAAAATCTGCAAATGTTGCTATGGATCCTCATGTACGAGACCTGTGAACTATCCATTTGTGTGCAACAATTGCACCATATTCTGTTTATAGCTCAAATCGTCCCCCTAGTTCTGGTCTGCGGATACTAGAGGTGACATTAGTCACGTGTCACACCCCAAAACTGGGGTAGGGAGTGACTGGCTCTCGATTTCAAAATGATCAAGAAACTGGCTATATTGCATCTGAACAATATCTTTAGGCCAATAGGGCTACCTATCATAGTATTTCATAACATAGAAATAGACCGACCAGGTCTCAACAAACATAACAAAGATAATGTGTCGATAAGGCGACGATAGAAATTGAAATAAATTGTGAAATGCCAGATAAGACACAAACTCAACTAAAACTAAACAACTGTACGACTAGTCCACAAAAGCCTTTAAAAGAGTAAATAATACATAATGCACGGGATAGGGCCTCGGCCTTCCCATATGTACATTAAAACTCAAAATGACCAAACCAAGCATAGGATTGTTGAAGGAAAGGAGCATACCAACTCTACGCTGAATTTGGGCTCCTAGTATAACAATCGATCCGAGCCCCTATCTGTACCTACAACACAATTGTAGGAGTCCTGGGAAAGGGACGTTAGCATAAAGAATGCACTGGTATGTAAGACTGAAATCTATAAATAAAGCATGCCAAAGATAAACTAAACCATATAAGGGAATAGCAACAACCTCACACTCTGGAACCTGTTAACATAAGTAATGGCAAATAATACCTAAATATAGCTCAGAAGATAGGGTAGAGGGATAATATATAACTATGCAACTTGCAACCATATATGTAGACTCTATGCATGAGTATAACATAACTGAGTCTAATCCCAACACTTTCGATACTTGGACCGGAGTTTATAAGAATTGACTCGATGGCTACTTGATACTTAGACCAGGGTTTAAGTACGGTTGCCTAATACTTGGACTAGGACTTTAAGAGTTGCCTGATGCTGGAAACTTGTAATAGCCTAAAAGTCCCTAGGATCATATTTGAGGGTTGAATCAGAAGAATCAAGAAAAATCTACACCAGGTTATAGAACGAGTCATTCAGTGACTCGTGGTGTGACCTAACGGGTCGTCAAATGGCCCGTTAAGTGGTGTCCAGTTTAAAGAGATTCCATTTCTCAGGCAGTGGCAATGGATAAAACGGCGAGTCATCATGACTCCCAATGAATTGTGGTATGACCCATCAAGTGGGTAAAGGGTGATATTGCAGTTTTGATAACGGGTCAACGGAACGAGTCGTTGTGTCCCTAACAACTTGTTAAGTTGGTCATGGGGGTGAGAAGGTTGGGAAATTGGAAATTTCGAATGGTTGTGATAAGGGGAGACAATGATTCGTCAGAGGACCTACCGACTCGTTATGTCCCTCGTGATGTTTGGCAGTGTCATTTTTCCTGTGAAATCAATACGGGCATTTTCGTAATTTCTTAGCTCCTAAGACCTAAACTACGTCATCTTAAGTCCTTAAAGGAGTTTTTAAGGGACTTTAATCTATTCTAATTCATTCAACTCCCATGTGTGCAAAGTTTAGAAGTTCCTTTTTGAAGATCAAGCTTGAATTTTATCAATTTTTTGCCAATTCTCTTAGGCTTTCAAAATCAAGTTGAGATTTAGCTTAGACAGGTATGTAGGGCTATGAATGATAGTTTCCTTTCACTCCCATACTCAAATTTCTCCTTAAAATTCATGAATTCTGGTTCCAATTCAAGTTTATGATCTTATGGGGTTTTATCCCAATTTTAGTAAATTCTTCATGATCTGTTTGTGGGTCAATTTCCTTTATGTCAAAATCATGGAATCATAAATTGAGAGTTCATAAACATTCATACATGCTAAATATCTCATAGTGCTTGAATTCATGGGTCATAAGCTTGAATTTCCTTAAAACATGCATAATAGGGCATACTTTTCTAATAGCTTGAAAACATGAATTTATAATAAAATTGAGGATGAAATCTTCCCATTAATCTTAAAACATGTTTTGGGACATGAGGGAATTAGACCCATAGACATATTGTTACACCCAGTAAGTTTCTAATGTTTAGACGACCTATTCATACGTTGGTTAAGAGTTTCAGAACACAATAAGTACGAGAAAGGGCCCGGGAAAGGGTCGGACAAGCAACGAGTTGGGACCACGCAGGAGAAGGCTAGTCCAGCTTCCTAAAGGGGTAGCATGGCACGGACTCTTCTCCTCCGCGATGGGCTCCGTGGCACGACCCTAGATTGGCGCAACAGGGTCCGTACCATAGACCCCTGTCCACCACCACAAGTATATATAGGCTCCTCCCTTTGATTTCATTTCATTTCCTATGTAAACTTACGACTAGACTTGAGAAACCATGAAGGAAACTAATATTTTTCTTCCTTTTATGCTACGAAATGCTGCCCTAATTCAAATTAACTTCGGGTATCGAAGTATAAGGATGTAGGGAGCATTACTACGGAGTTAATTTCGTGAAATTCACCAGGAAAATCATAACTCCACCAAGCTAAAGCTATTGGAATTGCTCCAAACTAGTGTCAATACGATTGTAGGCTTAAAGTAAGCATTTCTCCCTTCTGGACTCTCGAGAAACTTCAAGTTTTCGACCGTGTTCCGTCAAGTTGAAATATAGTTAATATTTCTATATAAAGTTATCGTTTTATCGGTTTTAGCATTGAAATTAGCCTCATTATTCTAATAATACGATTGCAATTGAGAAGAGAAGTTGAATATGAGCTGAAACTCGCCAATTAATCAGTAATCGGCGAACAAGGTATGTTAAGATAGTTTCCTTTGACAAGTTAGTTTTCTTAGCATGATAACTCAGTTTGAATCCCAGTAAGAGTACCATAAGCATGTCTATTATGATTAGTTGTTGTTATTAGCTGAGATCAGTATTCCATGTTAGTTTGGGATGGAGCATTCCTATATACACTTCATGACCGACCCCAGGGTTATTAGTTGTGTCGTCGCCCCCCAGGAGAGAGATGACGCCGCTCGATAAAGGGTATGCCATCCGCCAGGGATGAGGATGGGGTCCCAGGTCCTCATATGTTGTGGTTGGCTTTATACACCCCTGTCGAGTCTGGTGCTCGGGGTGCAGATATCAGGAGTCCACCGAACTCAGACACAGTTACAGTCAAGGGCCGAGCGGGCTCAGTTGCAGACCCAGGGGATTAGTAGGGAGGCTATAGCTATTAGTTGACCCAGTGTGACCTTGGATAGGGGTATATAGATTGAGGTGTACTCACCAGGGATTATGGGGGGCCCAAGTGGGTTATTTTGTGTTGGTTGTACCTTCCGGCTTATGGGGGCCAAGTAAGGTTTATGTTTGCTTTAGTTATTGATAATTAGACAGTAAGACGTTCTATTACTTAGGTATGATCTCTATTCCTTCATTTCAGTTATTCTCAGTTTTATCTATTTATTTCAGTCATTTACAGTTATCGCCTTACATATTCAGTACATATTGTACTGATGCCCTTTCTGGGGCATTGCATTACTTGCCATCAGGTACGGATAGATGAGAAGCAGGTCCCTCGTAGCTTTCAGCCAGCATCACCAGAGCAGTTAGCTCCTTTCTTTCAGAGCTTGTAGATAGAAGGTTTACTTCTTTTGATTGTACAGTTCATGGGTAGGGCCCCGACCGTCATATTACTCCTAGAGGCTTGCAAATTGTTTTTATTTCCTTGTGGTTAGCTATTACTGGCCATGTGGGGCCTATACGTGCTTTAGTTTGCATGTTGTCCGTGTGGGGACTTGTTTAGCTGACAGATTAGCGGCCTTGTCAGCCATAGTTTAGCTTAGCACTGGTTTTACTTTACATTCATAACTAGACATCATGGTGGTCTTGTCGGCCCGCATAGGATTCCCTGTTATTGCTTGTTTTTGGTTAGTTGTTTTTTTACAGGTGGCTATAAGGCCTTATCGGTCGGGGGCTGTGATTACACCCGAGATATAGCCTGTTGTTTTCTTGATTTAAGACATAGTGTTAGCCCTGTACCAAAAGTTCGTAGGCTCAGTCAGCTCAGTCAGTTCAGATCCTAGTAGGGCACCAAGTGCCAGTCATGCCTCCCAAGGTGGGGTGTGACTAACTTGGTATCAGAGTAGGTCATATCCCAGGGAGTCTGCAAGCCGTGCTAAGTAGAGTCTTGTCTATGGCTATGTTGTGCACCACATTCTATAGGAAGGGAGCATTACTACGGAGTTAGTTTCGTGAAATTCGCCCGGCAAATCGTAACTCCGTTGAGCTAAAGTTGTTGGAATTGCTCCAAACTAGTGTCAATACGATTATAGGCTTAAAGTAAGCATTTCTCCCTACTAGACTCTCGATAAATTTTGAGTTTTCGACCGTGTTTCATAAAGTTGAAATATAGTTAATATTTCTACATAAATTTATCATTTTTATCGGTTTTAGCAATGAAATTAGCCTCATTCTTCTAATAATACGATTGCAGTTGAGAAGAGCAGTTGAATACAAGCTGAAACTCGCTAGTTAACCAGTAATTAGCGAACGAGGTATGTTAAGACAATTTCCTTCAGCAAGTTCGTTTTCTTAGCATGACAACTCAGTATGAATCCCAATAAGAGTACCAGAAGCATGTGTATTATGATTAGTTTTTGTTATTAGTTGAGATCAGTATTCCATGTTAGTTTGGGATGGAACATTCCTATATAGCCTTCATGATCGACCCCAAGGTTATTAGCTGTGTTGTTGCCCGCCAGGGGCAAGATGACGTCGCTCTACGAAGCAGTATGCCATCCACTAGGGATGAAGATGGGGTTCCCAGGTCCTCATATGCTGTGGTTGGCTTTATACACCCCCGTCGAGCCTAGTGCCCAGGGTGCAGATATCAGGAGTCCACCGAACTCAGACGCAATCACAGTCAGGCCAAGCGGGCTCAGTTGCAAACCCAGGAGATTGGTAAGGCGGCTATAGCTATTAGTTGACCAAGTGTGACCTTAAATAGGGGTATATAGACTGAGGTGTACTCACCAGGGCTTATGGGGCTCCAAGTGGGTTATTCTGTGTTGGTTGTACCTTCCGGCTTATGGGGGACAGGTAAGGTTTATGTTTGCTTTAGTTATTGATAATTAAACAGTAAGACATTCTATAACTCAGGTATGATCTCTATTCCTTCATTTCAGTTATTATCAGTTTTATCTCTTTATTTCAGTCATTTACAGTTATCGCCTTACATATTTAGTACATATTGTACTAACACCCTTTCTAGGGCACTGCATTACTTGCTTGCAGGTACAGATAGATGGGGAGCAGGTCCCTCATAGCTTTTAGCCAGCATCACCGGAGCAGTTAGCTCCTTTCTTCCGGAGCTAGTAGATAGAAGGTTTACTTCTTTTGATTGTACAGTTCATGGGTAGGTCGAGGCCCTATCCCGACCATCATATTACTCCTAGAGGCTTGCAGATTATTTTTATTTCCCTGTGGTTAGCTGTTATTGGCTGTGTGGGGCCTATACGTGCTTTAGTTTACATGTTGGCCTTGTGGGGCCTTGTTTAGCAGATAGATTAGCGACCTTGCCGGCCATAGTTTAGCTTAGCAGTGGTTTTACTTTACAGTCATAACTAGACATCATGGTGGTCTTTTCGGCCCACATAGGATTCCCTGTTATTGCCTGTTTCTGGTTAGCTATTTTCTTTTACAGGTTACTATAAGGACTTGTCGGCCGGGGGCTGTAATTACAGCCGAGATATAGCCCATTGTTTTCTTGATTTAAGAGTTAGTGTTATCCCTGCACCAGAAGTGCTTAGGCTCAGTCGGCTCAGTCAGTTCTAATCCTAGTAGGGCACCAGGTTCCAGTCATGCCTCCTAAGGTAGGGTGTGACACATTGTAGAGAATTTCATGAAATTGGGTTAAAACCCTAGAAGTTCTTAAAATCATACTTGAAATTTTGAATTTATAGATTCATGAGAGATTTGATAAGGGACAAGCATTCATAATCATAGGAACATAAATTGAATCATGAGGAAACTGATTTCATGGAAGAAAATAAAAGAATTCACCCATAAGAAGCTTAATCCTCAAACTCCAAAAATTAGAGCATGGGAAGTGAAAATCATGAATATAACTTGAGAAAGGCGTGAGGGTTGAAGAAACCCCTCTCTCATAGCCCTACATACCTGATTTGATGATTCCTTGACTTGTCTTGAAGATTCCGAGAAGATTTGAAGAGGTTGAAGAAGAACCCTAGCTCCTTTCTTGAGAGAAAATCCAACTATCGATCTTTTGGAGAGGGTGAGGATTTAGGCTAGGTTAAATCCCTTTAATTTGACCTTTAGGAAGCCCAGAACGATGTCATTTAGGAGTTAGAAGCATAGGATTTTACCCAAATACCCCCAAACTAGCAAAAAAAGAGTTGGAACTGGCAGTTCCAATGACCAACAGGACAGGTCGTTGGTTGCTAGGACGGCCCATTCTGAGGTTCATTGTTTGTCTACTGCTACTTCAGTAAACTACTCATAACTTTATACTCCAAACTCTGATTGATGAAAGGTCAAATGCGTTGGAAAGAAGACTCCAAGGGATTCAATTTGAGGTGCTGAATCACCCAAAATCATTTTGTAAAATAGGAGCTATGATCTTTTTAAATTGATCCTTGTAAGAACTTATACGAACACTCATTCAGTAAGGAGGCTCTTAACTCAACTTTGTGCTAGAGATTCCTTGAACTTAATTCATGTGATGCACTTCTTATACTTAGGAATTGATCTTACCACTTCATTTCAATAAATTAATTGAGCTCGGGTCTATCTATATACCTAGAACGGTTCCAAACTTAGACCAAAATTTTCAACAAACTGGCAGAACCAACGACCCCTACAACGAGTCATGGTACCAAACAACGGACCGTTGGTCCGTCCGTTGGTTTCCCCATTCTTCCTTTGAAATTCTCTGAATATGCAACAACGACCACCTCCAATGACCTGTCGGACACTACAATGAATCGTATTGAGGTTCGTTATTTGGTTTTGGTATTGTTTTCTGTTGTTTTCTACTGTAAGCCTCAGGTATGACCTAAGAAACTTTTTGGGGTGTAACATTAAGTATGTTTTTATGATTTATCCAAGACTAATAAGATCAGCTTATCATATGTTTTGGAGTCAAGACTCCCACAACATCTTAAAATATGTTTTGTAGTCAAGTCTCCCCATGTTCAAATTTCAGACTATGCATGTAATTATGATTTCAGCTTCATTAAAAATGATAGGAGCACTATGCATATTTTTGAGAGTAGTGACTAGCACCGAGTAGGCTTGGGGTTCTAAGGTTCCCCAATCTCAGAACTACGCGCCAGCGTAGATTTATATATATTTATTTAGCGCCTCTCAAGAGAGTCTCCCCTTCCTGCAAGGGGCCTTCAGCTTGATATTGATATCATGGTAGCGTCCTTAGCCCTACCAAGGTTTTGGATGGCTCTGCCCGCTTGAGTATAATAATTGGGGCATCATGTAAGATTTATCGTGATGGTGTCGGTTATGACGAGTCTCCCATTATTCTTCATGATTTCAGTTATTCATGTTCATGACTTATGATATTATGTTTTATAATAGATTTGACCCAATGATCAGTTTATGAGTTTTTACTTATGATTTCAGCTATGACAAGTCATATGATTTCTATTTTAGTTTTGGGTCATTCTATTCAGGTATGATATTCATCTTATGACTATATATGTTTTAGATTCAGATTTCAACATCCAGTCCTTACTCTCATGATCTTATGATTTATGTTTATATGCATGATTTTAGTTAATATTTACTCATCCTATTTTACTTACCTTGCCTACTCAGTACATTCCAAGTACTGACCGCATACTCTATGTTGTATCATTTCATGATACAGGTTGGACGATCAGACTCAATTCCACTGTTAGTCCAGCTTCCTGCAGTTTAGCTCAGTTCCGATAATTGGTGAGTCCTCATGTTTTGAGGATCTTCAGTTTAGTTTTGAATTATGTTATATTCAATTTCATATTTTAGTGAGCTAGTTGGGGATGTTGTCCTATTAACTCATCAGACATGTTAGAGGCTTATCAGACAATATATAGATTTTCAGCTTTGTTGAGTGTTGACTCTATTTTATGATCACTATGTTGTTCAGACCTCTTCTTATTCATGCTTCAGTTATTAGATTCCACTTGATGTATGCTCTTTAGTTGTTATGTTTATTCCATGGGTTGACTTGGAGTCATTCGTGGTTCTAGGTCCCGTATCTCAATCTAGTGTCCCAGCACAGGTCATGACAAACTTAGTATCATAGCAAAGGTTTAGAGTGTCCTAGGTGACTGAAAGCCGTATTGAGTAGTCTTTTCTATGGATGTTAAGTGCACCACACTTGTGGGGGAAAGGCTACAAGACGTTTTAGGAAATTTCCATTTTTTCATGATCGAAGTCGTGCGATGAAGTATCTCTCTATCCTCCTAACTCGTGCTACACGCATTTGCAGAAATATGTCTCCACGCTGAGTAAATGGAAGAAGTAATGGCAATGGAAATGGCCACATTAATTGCAATGGAGATGGGCATTAGCAAGCCCCACCAGCACCAGTAGATCTTATGCCTGAGCAGGTCACCCATACCAAGTTCAGAGCTGCATTTCAAATGTTGTCATAAGCTATGACCGCATAGGTCAATTAGAAGGTAGTGGCTCATGTTCCTCAGAATGGGAACACAGCGACGGCTAGAGTATGGGACTTCCTCAGGATGAATCCACCTGAGTTTTTAGGGTCGAAAGTGGATGAGGACCCACATGAATTTATTGAAGAGGTGTAGAAGATCACTCAAATTATGGGGGTGACTGGAGAGGAGAGTGCAAATTTATCCTCCTATCAATTGAATGGGGTTGCTTACATATGGTACCGCCAGTGAAAAGATGGTACAGAAGTGGAAGTCGTTCCCCTGAGTTGGGATGTGTTCGTAATTGCATTCTTGGATAAGTTCTTCCCTAGAGAGTTGAGGGAGGTGAAGGCGGCGGAATTTGTCAACTTAAAGCAGTATCACAGGACTGTCCAAGAGTATGCCTTGGAGTTTACCCAGTTGTCCAAGTATGCATCGGAGATGGTTGCAGATCAGAGGGCTCATATGAGTAGGTTTGTGAATGGAGTATCAAACTTGCTGGTTAAGGAGTGTAGGACCGCTATGCTTAACAGTGATCTATACTTCTCATGGTTTGTTATATACGCTCAACAGATAGAGGTGGATTAGATGAAGGAGAAGGAAAGAGAGTCCAAGAGGGCTACGACAGGGAGTTTTAGACAGTTTTAACAAAGCTTCGGTGGAGGATATTGTCAGCAGTCCTACCAGAGGCCATTAGCCAGTATTTCATCTAAATCGAGGCATGATCAAAGAGGTAGGACATCATGCTCTAGAGGTCAGGGGAGCAGGTCAAGAGATCCCAGCATTCTAGTTTGTGGAAGGTCTGGTAGAAGGAACACTGAAGAATGCCTAGCGGTTTCAGGCACGTGTTTCGGGTGTGAGAAGCCCGGACATCTACTCAGAGACTACCCTTCAGCAAGACAGGGATCTAATAAAGGACGTGACCCAGCCACCAGTTCAGCAGCTCCACCAGTACGCTCAGCTCAACAGGATGCATCCACTAGTGCAGACGGTGGTTAGCATCAGAATAGATTCTATGCCCTCTCATCTCGTTAGGAGCAGGAGGATTCTCCAGATGTGGTTAGTGGTATGTTACAAGTATTCCATCTTGATGTTTATGCATTTTTTAGATCCATGAGCTACCTTATCTTTTGTGACTCCTTATATTGTTATTAGTTTTGGAGTCAATCCCAAAATCCTATCAAAACCCTTCTCAGTCTCTACTCTAGTCAGTGACTCAATTATAGCTTGACGGGTATACAAAAATTTCCCTATCACAGTCCTTCAGAAAGTCACCTCAACTGATCTAGCGGAGTTAGACATGACCGATTTTGATGTTATCTTTGGTATGGATTGGTTGCATGCATGTTATGCCTCAATAAATTATAGAACTCGTATGAGAGAGTTTCGATTTCTGGGTGAGCCAGTACTAGAATGGAAAGGTAGTTCAATTATGCCTGTAGGACACTTCGTTTCCTATCACAAGGCCAGGAAGACTATTTCTAAAGGCTTTGTTTGCCATCTAGTTTGGGTTAAGGATGAGACGTCCGAGACCTCGACTCTTCCGTTCCTATAGTGTTATAGTATCCAGAGGTGTTTCTAGATAATCTACCAAGAGTCCCTCCCGAGCGGGAGATTAACTTTAGCATCGACCTTTTCCCTGACATGTAGCCCATATCCTTTCCACATGATAGAATGACTCCAGTCGAGCTATAGAAGTTAAAAGAGCAGTTAAAGGATCTCCTAGATAAGGGTATTATCTGGCCTAGTAAATCCTCGTGGGTTGCACAATTTCGCTTTATTGGAAAGAAGGATGGTTCCCTCAGTATACGCATTAACTATCAACAGTTGAACAAGGTCAAAATCAAGAACAAATATCCCCTCCCCAAAATTGATGACTTATTTTGCCAACTTTAGAGTGCTAAGCGCTTCTCAAAGATAGACCTCAGATCCGGATATCATCAGCTAAGAGTTATAGAGGTGACATCCCGAAGACAGCTTTCAGGACTCGATATAGTCACTATGAGTTCGTAATTATGTATTTTGGACTAATGAATGCTCCTAAATATTTATGGATTTGATGAACAGGGTGTTCAAGCCGTATTTGGATATGTTCGTGATTGTTTTCATAGATGATATTCTCATATACTCACAGAGCGAGGAGGAGCATACTGGTCATTTGAGGATTGTGCTACAGACTCTCAAGGATCGCCAGCTATTTGCTAAATTTAGCAAGTGTGAGTTTTGGTTAAACTTAGTAGCATTTTTGGGTCGTGTGCTGTCAAGCAAGGGTGTGCAGGTGGACTCTCAAAAGATAGAGGTGTTGAAGAATTGGCCTAGACCAGTTAGGCCTTCGGATATCAATAGCTTCTTGGGTTTAGCTGGCTACTATAGGAGGTTTGCAGGATTTTCATCCATTGCATCCCTATTGACTAAGTTGGCCCAAAAAAAGGTCAATTATTTTAGTGTTCAGATGCATGTGAGAAGAGATTTCAGGAGTTAAAGACTCGACTCACTTCAGCCTAGTATTGACTCTACCCGAGGGCATGGATGGATTCATTGTGTATTGTGATGCTTCGAAGGTTGGTCTTGGTTTTATGTTGATGCAGCATGGTAAGGTCATTGCGTATGCCTCTAGACAACTTAAGACTCATGAGAAGAATTACCCGACGCATGACCTAGAATTGGCAGCGGCGGTATTTGAATTGAAGATTTAGAGACACTACTTATATGGGGTGCATGTGGATGTGTTCACGGACCACAAGAGCCTTCAGTATGTATTCACTCAAAAGGACCTGAATTTGTGGCAAAGGAGTTGGCTAGATCTTCTCAAGGACTATGAAATGAGGTCCTTTATCATCCAGGCAAGGCCAATATGGTGGCGGATTCCCTTAGTGTAATGTCCATGGAGAGTGTAACTTATGTGGAGGATGGGAGGAAGGAGTTAGCAAAGGATGTCCATAGGCTTGCTTGTTTTGGGATTCGCCTTGTTGACTCGGCAGATGGTGGTGTTATTGTTCAGAATGATTCAAAATCTTCATTGGTGACTGAAGTCAAGGCTATCAAGATAAAGATCCTATCCTAGTAAAGCTAAAGGAAACGGTCCATAATCATAAGGTGGAATACTTCTCCCAAGGAAGAGATGGTGTACTTTGTTATTAGGGTCATTTATATATTTCGAGTGTTGATGACTTGAGAGAGCAGATATTGGGTGAGGCTCATGGCTCTTAGTATTCTATCCACCCAGGTGCCACCAAGATGTACCGTGATCTATGTGAGGTCTATTGATGGAATGGCATGAAGAAGGACATAGCATAGTTTGTGGTTAAGTGTCCAAATTGTCAACAATGAAAATTGAGCATCAGAGACCTGGAGATATGCTACAGGACATTAGTATCCCTACTTGGAAGTGGGAAAAGATCAATATGGACTTCATTACAGGGTTGCCTCATACTTTTCGATGATATAACTTTATTTGGGTGGTTGTGGATAGGTTGACCAAGGCAGTTCATTTCCTACTTGTCAAAACTACCGATTTAGTAGAGGAATATGCTAGATTGTACATTTGAGTTAGTTCAGTTGCATGGATTTCCCTTGTACATCATCCCAAATAGAGGTACTCAGTTTACCTCACAGTTTTGGAGATCGTTTTAGAAGGGCCTTAGTACTCAGGTGAGGCTTAGCACGGCCTTTCACCCCCAAACAGATAGTCTGGCCGATCGGACCATTCAGACTCTTGAAGATATGTTGAGAGAATGCGTGATTGATTTCAAGAGTAGTTGAGATGACCACTTGCCTCTCATCGAGGTTGCTTACAATAACAATTACCACTCCAGCATCCATATGGCTTTGGTTAAGGCTCTTTATGGGCGAAGGTGTAGATCACCTATCGAATAGTTTGAAGTCGGCAAGGCTACGTTGATAGGGCCAGATTCAGTTTATGAGGCCATGGAGAAAGTCCAGCTTATTGGGGAAAGGCTGAAAATTGCTCAGAGTCGTCAGAAGTCATATGCGGATGTTAGGCGGAGAGAGTTGAGTTCGAGGTTGATGATTGGGTATTTCTGAAGGTGTCTCTGATGTCGCCCAAATTACACCTTGCAATTGAGCTATAAAATGGTCGATGTCAAATATATAACCCAGCAAAGGTTGAGGTCGATCCCACAGGGAATATGGAAAGAACTTGAGTTAATGTGATTAGCTATTACTATCGGATTACTTATTTCTTGGGGGGAAAGAATTGAAAAATAAAATAATAAATAATAGTAAATACTAGTATATTTTTAAATCAATTTCGGTTTGTATTCAATCAACAAGTTAGTAGGATTGTTTTCCCCATGACTTCATAATCACAAGGCTATTACACTAGTGACCTATTCCAGTGTTTAGCATGCAATAGTGGTAAGTTAAGTTCACCTAAATGGTTGATCCCCTATCTAGATGATTATCACCATGCAACTTGGTCCATATACGGGTGTATGCTTAATTAACCCTTACCCTTAATATCAGATTAGCTATCCTCAGACAAGTTCAAGCTATTAGATGAGGGTTGATAGCCTCAAATCTCAGTTTTTAATCCCTTTTCCCATTCACTACCCCCTTCATCCGATAAGTAATAATAAGGCAAGTTTCAACGTTTGCGACCATTAAGAAATAATTAAAACTAAGGGAAAAACAATACATGCATTAAATCCCATTCAAGAATCACTAAGTGGTTAACCTATGTCTGTTAATTCATCATAGTTCCCATAGCCATACTTATGGGTTTAGCTACTCATGCTTGTATAATCACAATCTCAAAATATATAAGAAGTCATAATTGTAACTTACAAAGATTCGTCGAAGAAAACCATGTGAATTGAATAAAACTCCATAATCAAAGAACAAAAATCCAAGGTTGTTTTTAATCCTCCAAATTCAAGAACAAAATTATAAACTTCGTTTCTTGAAACTTGATGGCACTCAATAACACCTGAAATTACTATTCAAAGCTGTAAACTTTCATAACTTGTAAAATAAACCTAAACAAATTATTTATCGACATGAAACAAATCCTTTCCTAAATAGATTAGGATTCTGGTGTCGGCAGGTACCACGGTCTGTTGGTAGCTTCAATGGATTGTTAGAGTTCCATTGTTCCATTCGTTGCTTCCCTCAAACTTGTCTCCTTTCAGCATATGGCCTCAAACAATGGCTTGTTGTAAGATCCTACGAGCGTTGGTCCTGTTCGTTATTTCCTGGCCTCTTCATCATTGTTTCTGAACCTAAAGGTATGAGCACTCAGAATGACCCATCCTTAGAAAGTACGGCCCGTCCTATTTATCCATTGTATACAGTCCGCTCTTGCTCAATTTCTCTGATTCTTTCCATGTCCAGACAGGACGGTCCGTTGTAAGTTCACACGACCTGTAGGAACCATCTGTCGTATGAGACTTCAGTTTGAAATTATTTTCTAAATCTTCCCACGATCGATTAGAACGACCCGTTGTAAGCTAGTGCGATCTGTGGGTTTCAGTCATTGCTTAGCACTCTGCTTAACAACTTCTCTAAATTACATGCAACGACTAAATAGGACAACATGTGGTAAGGACCAACGGTCTGTAGTGCAGCTCGTCTGAGGCATCTTTTTTTGTGTTCAGTTCTTTTTCTCAACTTTTATTCCTACGGCCCATTTTACCTGCAAAACTACCAAAACGTGTCATATCCACATAAATGTACCTAAAATCATGCACATTCATAGAGTTTTAAGCATCGCTAGTGGTGTAAATTCACGGCACATCAGTCTCCCATGAAGGGAGTGATGAGGTTCGGTAAGAAAGGAAAGATTAGTCCTTGATATGTTGTCCCTTATAGGATTCTGATGCGAGCTGGAAAAGTGGCATATTAGTTGGAGCTACCAGTAGAGTTAGCCTCGGTACATCTAGTTTTCCATGTATCTCTATTGAAAAAGTGCATTAGTGACTCAGCCCTAGTTGTTCGGATGGAGTGCGTAGGTGTGAAGGATAGCCTTACCTATGAGAATGTTTTGATTAAGATCCTTGATTGTTAGGTTCGAAAGTGAAGAAACAAAGAATTGGCTTCAGTGAAGGTTTTGTGGAGGAATCATCTTGTTGAAGAAGCTACGTGGGAAGCTGAAGAAGATATGGCTAGATACCCGCATCTTTTCCCTTCCCGCTTAGTTTCAACATGAGGTATCAGTTTCCTCCTTAGTAGTCTATTCAGTTTTATGTCAAGCTCATATCTCTCAGTTCCTTTCATGTTTTAGCATGTATATATAATTCTTAAATTCAATTCAATCCGGAGTCAGTCACTCCGCCAGATTTCAGCTTTAGATATTCAGTAATTGGGATTGCAGTTCCTTCCGTAACCCTTCAGTATGCTTAATCCATGTCCAAGGATGAATGTTCCCAAGGAGGAGATATTGTAATACCTCAAAATTCCCTAAGATCATATTTGAGGGTTGAATTAGAAGAATTAGAAAAAAAATTGCATCAAGTCATAAAACGAGTCATTTTATGACTCATGGTATGACCTTACGGGTTGTCAAGTGACTCGTTTAGTGGTGCCTAGTTTGAAGAGCTTCCATATCTCAGGTAGTGGAAACGGATGAAACGACGAGTCGTCGTGACCCCACTAAATCGTGGTATGACCCGTCAAGTGGGTAAAGGGTGATATTGCAGTGTTGGTAAAGGGTCGAGTGAATGAGTCATTGTGTCCCTAATGACTCGTTAAGTTGGTCGTGGGGGTGAGAAGGTTGGGAAATTGGAAATTTCCAGTGGTGGTGACGAGGGGAGACAACGAGTCGTCAGAGGACTAATGACTCATTATGTCCTTCGTGATGTCTGGCAGTGTCATTTTTCCTGCGAAATCAGTAAGGGCATTTTCATAATTCTTTAGCTCCTAAGCCCTAAAATACGTCATTTTAAGCCCTGAAATGAGTGTTTTAGGGGAGTTTAACTTATTCTAATTCATTCAATTCCTTTGCATGCAAAGTTTAGAAGTTCCTTTTTGAAATTCAAGCTTGAATCCTATCAATTCTTCCCAATTCTCTTGGTCTTTCAAAGTCAAGTTGAGATTTAGCTTATCCAGGTATGTAGGGCTATGAATGATAGTTTCCTTTCATTCTCATGCCCAAATTTCTCCTCAAAGTTCATGAATGCAGCTTCTAATTTAAGTTTATGATCTTACGGGGTTTTAATCCAATTTTAGGAGATTTTTTATGATCTATTTGTAGGTCAATTCCCTTCATGTTCCAAAGCATGTTTTAACATTTATGGGTAGCTTTTATATATAAATTGATCATAAATTCATAATTTTAAGTTTTAAAAAATTAAGTCCTGCTATGCAAGTTTTATGAAAAGACAAGTTTATGGTTCATGATTTCAAGTATGATGAGATATCTAGCATGAATGAATGTTTATGAATTACCCATGTATGAATCCATAATTTTGACTTATGAAGTCTATTTCAAGTATGCATGATTTTAAGATTTGGGCAAACTCACACATGTTAAGTATGTTTTCATGATTTATCCAAGGCTAATAAGATCATCTTATCATATGTTTTAGATTCAAGACTCACACTATAGCTTATGACATGTTTTGGATTCAAGACTCCAAATGTTCAGATTTCAGACTATGCATGCAATTATGATTTCAGCTTCGTTGAAAAATGATGGGAGCACTATGCTTGTTTTCGGGAGTAGTGTCTAGCATCGAGTAGGTTCGGGGTTCCAATGTTTCTGGTCTTAGGTAGGCTTCAATTATCATATTTCGCTTGATGTATGCTCTTTAGTTGTTCTGTTCATGCCATGGGTCGACTTGGAGCCATTCGTGATTCTAGATCCCGTGTCTCGATCCAGGGTAGCAGCTCGGATTGTCATAGACTAGGACTTTATACGGCCGACCTAATACTTGGACCAGGATTTTTATACATAATCGTTCACACAATTAGCCATCTAATACTCGAACCATAGAGGGCGTGCATCACACATTCAGCCATCTGATACTCGGACCAAAGAGAGTGTGCGTTAAATAAAATACAAACTATGCAAATGAGCAAATTGATACTTAGACCAACAACTAAACAATGCAATATAACTGACTCAGATAACGGGTCCAACTTAGAGGACCAATTGAAGATAACACCCCTAGCAACTTCCAGAAGGGGACATAAATATAACTTGACTTGAAAGCTTAATATGAACATGAGACTCGAGGAACATGACACTGGACCTTGCTGACGGGTGTCTAGAACCAAATTTGGATACTTAGAACTCACTTTGAAATACTTGGACTCCACTTGAATACTTGGATTCAACTTTGAAAGCTTAGACTCAACTTCAGCTCAACTTGGAGAACTTAGGCTTAATTAGAGATACTTAGCGTCGACATTCGCTTAACTTAAAACTTGATAATCCAGTAACTTGCCAATAGCTTAAGAATTAGGAGATATGGAATCCATTTTGAGCCTTAAAAACCTTAAAACATATATACATAAAGTAGGTGACGATATTAAGGAATCGCTGCATTGGTACCCTCGTTTATCCTTATTAACATAACATTCATTCCTAGCATACGTTATTCTTATGTCACCGTCTTAATCTCAATTTCCAATTTCATAAAGTAACCACAACCTCATACATGATGAATGTGACATATATAACATAATGGAAAGGACCAACTAACAATGTCCACGCTGAGGGGTCTCCAGCTCGATGTAAAATTACGACAACAATTGACACAACATTATACTTTAAATGCTTCTTTGTGCTAGGCACAATTTAAACATTTAGTATTAATCAAACATGGAACTTAAAGCTTAAATGTAGCTTAACATACTGCCTCAACACCTATAAGAAACTTTCTGACTCATTCAACTTGCAACACACGAATTGTGCTTAAAAGAATGATGGACGGGGGCGCCTTACATACCTAATTCCGAAAACCTTTCTTTAGCCGACTTTCTTATTCAACAACCACCATTTAACCTCCTTAGTTTTTGAAATTTATAGAAAAAAAAACAAGATTAATCTCGATCACAATGTGCAGCCAAAAAAAGTTCCTAAATGGCAGCCACAACAACAACAACAACTCACGGCAATATCAACAACAACAGTCATTTTCGCTACTTGTTTTCACTAAATTTTGAGGGGGGAAAGAAGATTGAAAATAACCTAAATTCATCTGAAATTATTTCCCATCATATGAAGTATATTTACATCCAAATACACTGCCCAAAAACATAGGAAAAACGAACAGGACTCAGCTTAAAACAGTTCCAATGACAACTGACCTAGCTGCCAATTTCAATCTCTTTGATTGCAAGTTGAGGGTTTTAAAAGGGGTAATATTACCTTTCATCTTGGATTCAATCCCTATTCAAAGGGGAAAATATACGCAGTACTAACCAGCTTTAAAATGCAGCAAACCTCCTCCAAACTTCTGCTAAAAAGAGCTCCAAAAATAGTCACCAAAACGGAAGCCCACAAGGCTTCCATCACCTAGCTTTGGCTAGGATTTCATAAAAGTTTAGTAGATAGAATCTCTTACCCTTTTACTTGAAGTAGTTCTTGTCTACGAGACGAGTGTTCTCCTTCAATTTTCTGCCAGAAAATGCAGCACCTTGGCTATCCAAAATGCAGCAAAACAGCCCACAAACACACCAGCTTCACCTTGTAAATGAACTCTTAACTTATCTTGTAATTTTGTTGCACTTAACTTGATGTTTCCTCTTCACTTTGCCATAGTTATTTGCTGGAAATTTGAGAAAATATAAGGGTGGAAACAAGCAACTCAATCTTGAAAACTTTTAGAAATGAAATGTAAGCCAAACATTAGATCTTTATATATTTAGGACAGTGGTGACGTTTTAGGGTGGTGGCCACATCACTGCTTAAAAGTGTCACCATAAAATACCTATAACTTTTTACTTCAAACTCCAATTGACAAGCGGTTTGATATTCTGAAAACTAGACTCAAATACCTTTAATTCGATAGGTTGTAGAACTTCTAACTCATTATATTGGAATAAATGATCATTTAAAGTTGACTCTTACTTATGAACTTCACATACTCTTCGTTTTTCCCTTCGTACATGTTTTCCTCCTCACATACGACCAATATACAGCCTGTATTTCCCTCAACATAGCATACAAACATCAAATAATCAACAAAAATTTTCAAAGTGTAACTTCGCAAGTGGGATTGCCACTTCGCGAACTAGTTTTGCCGCCAACTCTTCCTAGACAACCTCGTCCCACTGAACCTATTGGATGAGATAAGAGTAGCACCCTCCCTTCTCAACTAACATAACCTTCTCTCAGGTTCAGGGTGTGGTTCAACCAACTCCCTATCCTTTACTAGCTTGCTGCAAGGACTAATCTGTACCTGCAAAAATATTCACTACAACCAAGTTGTCAGCACTTACAAAACAAAACAACAAAACTAAAACTAAATGTTTTCTAATTTTCAAGTCCCCGAGAATGGCACCAAAAACTTATCATGTCCAAATACTCACGCAAGTGTACGTAGTTGTACAAATAATACAGTGGCTCTTGTGAGTTAGATGTCAAACCCTCAAGGACTTGTAACTGAACAATTTTCCAATTCAAGTAATACTATGAAATTTAACAAGTGTGACTGTAACTAAGAATAAGTTGATTGTTTTATAATCCTAAATTAACAACAAGACAATAACATAACAAAATGAGGTGTAAACAATATCAAAGAGGATTCCAGGGTCAAGGCACAACATTCATGCATAGAAATATTTCACATTGGTCAAGTTGTTTATCTTGGTTGTTGATTTATGAGGTTAATAAAACAATCGTGGTCTTTCGAGCCTCTAATCACTAGACAAATTAACTTCACAGCTACAGCGTTGAGTGATGATGTGATAATCCAATTAAAGCACATTTATATATATCATCCCATTTGTCAACAAGTGAGGCGTATTAGGTATATTTCTATCCTAAATGTGATTCCTATCTCTAATACCTATTGAAGACAAGAACTCACTGCTCACATTCTTCATTCTATTCTAGTATTTCTCCTTTTGGGTTTGCACAAGAGTTATAGGTTTATCTTAAATGGCCGTGAATCATTAAAATAGTAAAAACAGAATGCAAGCACAACCAAACGTGATAAATAACTCAAACCAAAGTAAAAATATATTAAACAATCATGTCTTGTGTTCTCAACCCTAGAATGAGGGTTCTTAATCACTCATAATCTTACACGAAATTTATAAAGTGTAATGATTCATGTAAAAGTAATAAATGGAAAAGAAAAATACAAAGAACTCTAAAATGAAGCCACTTGGATGATGATCTCCACTCCAAGTTGTGTCCTTCGTCGTGCATTGTGTTCATCAAATAACAACCTAAGTGTCCTCTTTATAGATGGAGAATTTTGGCTGAAGTATCACCCAAAGTGCCACGCTTCCCAATGTGGCAAGGCAGTAGTGTGACATGCCATGGACGTAAAGCCTCACAAGATAACCAATTTATGCGCACAGCATCTTGGCATGGAACGACTGGCAGCGCGCCATTGCGGCCATTGTGACACAAAAACCATCGTGTAGGGTGAGCAGCGTGACACAGCCAAAATTGCAGGCCTTCAATGTTTTGGGCTTTGGCATGCTTTGTTCCCTGGGTGTGGCTCCGCCTATAGCGTGTCATTCTCCCTCCGTGGCACGATGTCTATGCACATGCCTACTGTTTAAGAGCATCCTTTCACTCAAAATATTGAACTCCTTGCTCTGTGTTACGGCCTTTAATACTTATCTTCATGTTAAGCTCATCAATTAGCAATTTCCACCTACAAAAAGGGCTAATCATACATGTTAGTTTATTGACACATTTTTCATCAAAATACATGAGATTATAATTGAATTAATGCACAATCCAAGCTAGAATGTGCACATAAAATAGCATTTGGATGTATAAATATGCCAATATCAGGTAGTTCTGCATTTACATCCCAATCGAACAATGTGATAGAGAAAACCATTAGTAATCATCCTCCTCACTCGAAGATAGGAAGTGAACCTACATTTCGGTGTTACTATATTGCCTTTCAATTCCCCAACTACCTCTCCTAGGAAATAAAATAAGAAAATCTTAATCCACCATTCAACATTAGTGTCACACCTTAAATCTAGACCCAGGGCGTGGACCGTCACTCAGACTACTTTCGTGATCCAAGCAAATCCTTAGCTTGGCTTACTATCAGTTTTATCTCAATAAACAATGCGGTAGCTGAAACATAGTGAGCTCAATATAATGACAGAGAATTTATCTTATAATTGAAATAAATGTTAAGAAGTAACATTATTGACTCGAAATCTACTCTATCTATGACGCCTCCATAATTGTAGAGGGGTATCGGGACATAGTTCCTCCGGCTACCTCAAGCTCTAATAAAAAGACTATATCACAATAGTGACACTCCGAATGTAGGAGGCCTTACCATAGCTGAATATAGATGAAGTACTAGCGAAGCGTCCCTTGCAGATCCTGTCTACTTGAGTCTGCATCATAAAATGATGCAGCGCCAAAAAGGGCACCAGTACATGGAATGTATGGTATGTAAAATGGCTGAGTGAAATAATGTTAGCAAGAATATCTCAAGTGAAGTACATAACTGGAATCAATAAACTTAACCTGAAACAATAAAGGGAAAGCGTACTTTAGAACTCAATATGATGCATAGGACACAATATCAAAATGTGTAAAACACTTTATGCAATAAAACTTATGCATCAAAACAACTTTATAAATACTTATGCAAATAGAGTATATCAATAGTAGGTTGGGTGGGAGTTTCTCATAACCGACACCATCATGAATGAGCACAGGATGCCTAACAATCTCGCTCAAGTTGGCAGAGTTGTCTAAAATCTTTTTAGGGTAGAGGATGATTACAATCTAGGATCCTTAACAATCAAAGTCCTTACTAAGGATTAAATGTGGAGTCGCGTGAACCAACTGTACGATCCTTACCTACATTGGTAATGTGGTAATGGGGTTTAGGAGTTGTCTGAACCCGATCACCCACTCAATGCTAAATACTCCTCCCAAAATAATCTTGCTCATGTCCAATCAAATGCCTTCCTTAGGAAACACCAAAACATTATTTTTAAAGCACTTTAGCTATAACATATAACGAATGTTTAATATCATCTGTGGAGCTTTTTGCTCAAAAAAATCATCTTTAAAATTGCTTAGGAGCCTCTCGCTCAAAGCATCTTTAAAACATCATGAAGAGCCTTGGCTCAGAACATTGCTAAAAACTTTACTTGGGAATCTTGACTCTAAAATCTTTCTTTAAAAACTTGTGAGCCTTGGCTCAAAATCATCTCATGACTTTCAAAAATAAGACTTTACTTAAGCTTTTAAAAATCATGCTAAAAATTTATATCTTTATGCTAAAATATCATCATGCATACTCTCTTGAAAATATGTTCAATATTTATGAAAGCAATACATTTACTTCCAAAATACATGTTTTTAAGATCATGCTTCTATTTAATAATGCTTTCATGCAACTAGAGTTCATAGGATAAGAGATATGAACCAACCTCAAGAATCAAGAATCAAGAGTCAAAAATCAAGAACCAAGAATCAATGATCAAGAGAGTATGATCAAGAATCGATGGAGTAGGATTACAACCAAGAGGCATCAATAAACAACTCAATGTTTCAACATATATAGATAGAATAGAAGATAATTCAAGAATTAGGTAAAAAAAACCCTACCTTTAATCTCAATAGATTCTTTTATAGATGTAGGGCATAAGGATGAATAAGAATTCTTACATAGGTTAGCCTTACATGCATGGAAAAATAGAACCTTAGATTCAAGCTTGAAGAACCCTAATTTGGACAAGAAGACGTTCTAGCTTCTTAAAGAACTTGAGAGCTTTGATCCTTGAATTCTAATTGGAATAGTGAAGAATGAGTGTTTAGACTTTAGGAGTACTTAATTAATACCTTTAAAAATCCCAAAACATTTGGGTTTAGGCAATTAAACTATGGGAATTTCCTAAAATAACCAGAAGATTATTTTTGGTAACTTCATCGTCATTGACTGTGGGACAACGTGTCACTTTACAATGCTTCACTAAAATGCTCATAACTTTTTACTCAAAACTTCAATTGATGCAAGGTCATATGAGTTCAAAATATGATTCGAAGTGATTCAATTTAATAGGTTAAATCACTCAGAAATACATCATAAATTGGGAGATATGTTCATTTGAATTTGACCCTTGTATGAATTTATATGAAAACTCAATCGGTAAGAATGCTCTCAACTCAACTTTGTGCTAGAGGTTCCTTATGACCTTAATTTGTATCCAATTTACTTCTCACACTTAATAATTGATCTTCACACTTAGTTTTCATAAAATTCATCGGGATCGGGTCTATCCACATACTTAGAATAGTTTCAAACTTAGCCTGAAAGTCTAAGGCATTACAATATCTCCCCCTTGGTATCATTCATCCTCGAATGAAAACTGATACTAGGCTTAGACAACAGCTGATCAAACCCAACTCATACAACAATCAAGCATACTAAGGAACTCAATGGCAACTAGATGAATACAAAACCAATATGAATGTTACAAGAGGAAACTATTATCTCACAATGATTCTAGATTAGGAGGGAATAAGTAAGGATACTTGGCCATCATATCTGCTTCAACTTCCTAAGTAGCTTCCTCAATATGTTTATTTCTCAATAACGCATTCACCAAAGAAACTTCCTTGTTTCTTAGCTTACGAAATTGATGATCTAAAATCTCAACTAGAATTTCCTCGTATGATAGGCTATCATTAACTCCAGCACTCTCCATAGGCACAATGAGTGAGGGATCTCCCACAAACTTCTTAAGTATAGAGATGTGAAAAATCAGATGGACTGAGGCTAATTTAGCTGGCAACTCCAACTCATAAGCTATCTTGCCAACTCTCTTAGAAATCTTATATGGACCCATGTAACGGGGACTAATTTTTCCTTTCTTTATAATATCATAACACCCTTCATTGGTGAAACCTTCAGATACACCCAATCATTAACCTCAAACTCTAAATCTCTCTGTCTAATATTGGTATAAAACTTTTGGCAGCTTTGTGTATTCTTAAGACTTTCTTGGATAATCTTAACTATTTCCATAGCTTGCTGCACTAGGTCTAGTCCTATCAACTCTACTTTGCCAACCTCAAATGTCACGACCCGAGCCTACACCCTAGATGAGACACAGTACTTGGTACCACAAGTGACACCAAGCTAATCCATGGTCTAACATTACACTGGTAAGTAAGTAATCATAAGCGGAAGCTGCATAAAAATAGTCATCCAAGAAAACTATTTTGGAAAGAATAACCTTAACTATACTGAATACTAAACATCTGTGTTTGAAAGCCAACTACTATCTGACAAGCTATTGGGACAAGCCCCCAGCTAACTCTAGAATCTGATTGAAAAAGGAACTAACTGAATATAAAAACAAATATCATCCTTGAAAGATGTGGACTCACCAAATAATGCAGCTACTGGGATCATCGGAGGGGTCTACTAACGATGTTGCGACTGTGAACCTGCGCATGTATCATAATATAATACAGCAAGAAAAGTATGCATCACTACTTTGAATGTACAGAGTAAGTGAGATATAAAATAAGCATGGAAATAAACAACTAAACTGAAATAACATGAACTGACCAACTGTTAAAAACTGAGCTATAGCTGGTATGGTCAATAATGACCCTGACTGATGGTCATAAACATGTCCTGGAACTAAGTGACTGAACTAAGCTAAACTGAACTAGACTAGAACTGTACTAACAAGTGGAAGAGTCTATAACCAACATATAAACACATGAGCTAAATATAAAGTCCGACGTATACACCCTATCGAAGAAAACCCACCATACCTCGCCAGGGTATAGTGGTTGGCTGGGTGATCACAAGGTTGGGGCCGTTGGGCCAATAACCTACGGTGGCAATGTAGATCTGTGAACCTGGGTGAGTTGGAACCCCAGTCTACTTGGTGCTACGTACTACTCCTACTGGATAGTCCTAACTTGACTACTAAACTGGAAGCTCGAAGCTGGGGTCGTGGACAAAGTTAGGAATACTTATCTAGAAGTAACCTGAGAGTCAGTAGGACCGGATAACTGAAATAGGCATTCTAAGACTGGCTAGAGCTGCTTATCTAGAAGCGTTATAACCGTCTAAAGAACAATAACTGAAAGTGCTGGTTCTAAGAATGGTCAGATCTGCTTATCTGAAAGCGTCGTAACCGTCTAAAGAACAACTGATAACTTATAACTAAAAACGAAGACTGCGAGGTATTACTAACACCTCAAGAAAACTGACGATTGTCAAACTGATCACTAACATTTCTGTAAGATACTGAAATTTACTAAGGACGGACTGAGACTAAACAATCAATAATTCAACCTTTGATCACACAACTATACTATCTTGGTGATTTCAAAAACAATCAAAATCAAGCAATGTTGTATCTAAAAAATTGTACAAGACTCCTTTAAAACACATTTATTAACTAAGGCTAAAATATTTATTTTATTGAAGGAATTATCAACATACAGTATCACTAGCAACACTTCAAAAGTCTCAAGAATCATAACAAGAAAGAACCCATAATCAAATTGATAAACAAACCCTAGCTTTGTTCCTCAAGGGCTAAACTGATAAAAATTTTAGAATGATTTTTGGGACAGAAGGGAAGAATAATTCCCCTATTGAAATCCCATATACCTGGAGTAAAAACCTTGGGAAGAAATCTGGAGAAATATGAAGGAAAATTGGAAGCTCTAGCTTAGCTCAGAGATGCCTGTCAGGAACTTCTTTGCTCTAGAGATCGTGAGTTAAGTGAAATGAGAGGGATTTTTTCAATCACCCCTTTAATCCCCTCCTAAACGTGCCCGACATAGTTTAGGAATTAAAATTGCTGGAGGTTATGAAAATGCCCCTGCTAAAAAAGTAGGAATTTGGACACTGCAGTCCTCACAAGGGACATCACGACTCGTAAGGTACAGGACAAGTCATGAGGTCCCAACTGTTGGAAACACTGAGTTTTCTCTGAGCCAAGCCACGAGGCACTCCACGAATCATTAAGTGGAATCATGACTAGTGGCTACCAGCCATGACTTGAGCTGGGAAAATATCCTGCCAGACATGATGAGGGACACCATGAGTCATTACTCCACTCAATGACTCGTTGTCACCTCCCGTCGTCAATACTGGAACTCTCTCCTCAAATTCACTAGGTTAGACCATGATAGACCTCACAGGTCGTTAGGTGACTTGAAGACTAGTGGTAGCTACCTGTCTCCACCCCTAGACCATGGTCCTCCAGCACAGCAGACTCCACTCCACGAGTCACTTCACAACTTGTGGTGTATACCACGAGTCACTGGACGAGTCATCCTGCGACCTGGTGCACAATTTCCTAGTTTTCTCTATTTCAACCCCTAGTCTATTCTTAGGAACTTTGTGAGGTGTTACAATATCTCTCCCTTGGGAACATTCGTCCTCGAATGAAGGCTAAGTAAGATGAAAGGCTGGGAAAAGAACTGAAATTCCCAAACTGAAACTATCAACTGATTTCAGAATAAGTGACTAACTCCAAACTGAAATAGGCATACTAACTGAGTTGACATAACTAGTGTGCACACTGAAAACATGACTAAGACTAATGAGTACGGAACTAGATAGAGTACTACGGAGGAATTTAGTACCTGATACTGAATCTGAACTGAAAGGGAATAAATGAGGATATTTATCCATCATGTCCGCTTCTGCTTCCCATGTGGCTCCCTCAACTAGCTAGTTCCTCCACAAGACTTTTACTGAAACAACCTCTTTGTTCCTCATCTTACGAACCTGATGGTCTAGGATCTGAACTAGGATTTCTTCATAAGAGAGGCTATCCTTCACTCCCCCACTGTCTAGTGGCATAACTAAGGTCGGATCACCGATGCACTTCTTCAATAGTGACACATGGAAGACTGGGTGCACAAATGCTAACTCCAAAGGTAATTCTAACTCATAGGCCACCTTGCCAATTCGCCTCAAAATCTTGTAGAGTCCTATATACCTCGAACGGAGTTTCCCTTTCTTTCCAAACCTCATCACCCCTTTCATGGGTGAAATTTTTAGATAAACCCAATCATCGCGCAAATTCTAGCTCTCTTCTCCTCACATCAACATATGATTTCTATCGGCTCTAAGCTATTTTCAACCTTTCCCTAATAAGTTGCACTTTTTACATAGCCTCATGAACTTTGTGTAATTTTATCAATGTAGCTTCGCCAACTATCCTATAGGAGACCTACACCTCCTACCATATAATGCCTCAAACGGGGCCATCTGAATACTGGAGTGGTAGTTGTTATTGTATGCAAACTTGATGAGAGGTAGGTGATCATCCCAACTTCCCTTGAAGTCAATCATACAAGCTCTCAGCATATCTTCTAAGGTCTAAATAGTCTGCTTAGCTTGTCCATCTTTCTAAGGGTGAAAAGTTGTGCTGAGCTTGACCTAAATACCAAGTCCTATCTGAAATTACTTCCACAAATGCAAGGTGAATTGGGTACCTCTATCCAAAATGATGGAAAAGGGGACCCCATACAATCTAACTAACTCCCGGATGTACAGCCTAGCATAATCCTCAGTTGAGTTTGTAGTTTTAATTGGGAGGAAATGTGATGAGTTGGTCATCCAATCTACTATCACCCAAATTGAATCATGTTGCAGGCGAGTCTGAGGTAGACCTGATATAAATTCCATATTCACTTATTCCCACTTCCACGTGGGTATGCTGATATCCTGAGTCATACCCCCAAGTCTCTGGTGTTCGACTTTAACCTGCTGGCAGTTCAGGCACTTAGCCACAAAGTCTGCAATATCCTTCTTCATGCCATTCCACCAGTAGATTTCTCGTAGGTCATGACACATCTTAGTGGCACCTGGGTGGATAGAATATCTGGAGCTGTTTGCTTCTACCAATATTTGTTGTCTCGCGTTATCAACGTCCAAAACACATAGTCTTCCCTGGTAACGAAGCACACCATCTCCCCCTTTGGAGAAAGCCTCCACTTCTTTTCTTAGAACTGTTTCTTTCAACTTAAGCAGTATGGGATCTTCATCCTTCTTTGACTTAACCTCAACAACTAACGAGGATTCTGACCCACTCTGTAGTACTACTATGCCCTCAATTGAATCCAGTCAAATGCACTCCCAACCTAGCTAACCTGTGAATATCTTTTGCTAGCTCTTTTTGTCCTTTTCAACATGAGAAACGGCTCCCCATGCACATTCTACTCAAGGCATCCGCCACCACATTTGCCTTGCCCGGGTGGTACAGCAAACTCATGGCATAACCCTTCAATAACTCTAACCACCTTCTCTGATAAAAGTTTAAATCTTTCTGACTGAACACGTAATAAAGGCTCTTGTGGTCGGTGAAAACGTCTACATGAACCCCGTAAAGGTAATGCCTCCATATTTTTAAAGCAAACACCACTGCTGCCAATTCAAGATCATGAGTTGGATAGTTCTTCTCATGAACTTTAAGTTTTTTGGAGGCATAAGCTATCACCCTACCATGCTGCATTAGAACGTAACCAAGGCCAACTCTAGAAGCATCACAATAGTCCACGAACCCATCTGTTCCTTCTGGTAAGGTCAAAATTGGGGCTGCGGTGAGTCAAGTCTTCAGCTCTTAAAACCTCTTCTCACATGCATCTAACCATTAAAACTTCACCTTTTTCTGAGTTAGCGTAGTCAGAGGAGACGCAGTAGAAGAAAATCCTTCTATAAACCATCAATAGCCGACTAGACCTAGGAAACTTCTAATATTTTTCCGAGAAATGGGTCTTGGCCAGTCTTTCACCGCTACTATCTTTTGAGAATATATCTAAATACCCTCACATGAGACCACATGACCAAGGAAGACCACAGACTTAAGCCAGAATTCACACTTGCTAAATTTAGCGAATAGTTGGCGGTCTCTGAGTGTCTGCAACACTATCCTATGGTGGTTAGCATGCTCCTCCTCGTCCCTGGAGTATACCAAGATGTCGTCTATGAATATGATGACGAACATGTCCAAGTACAACCTAAATACCTTGTTCATCAGGTCCATGAAAGTTGCAGGGGCATTGGTTAGTCCAAAAGACATAGCCACACATTCATAGTGACCATATCGAGTTTTAAAAGCTATTTTTGATATGTTACATTCACTGACTCTAAGCTGATGATACACCGACCTGAGATCTACCTTGGAAAAACAACTGCCTCCCTGAAGCTGATCGAACAAGTTATCAATCCTGATTAGGGGATACCTATTCTTGACTATAACTTTGTTTAGTTGACAGTAGTCGATACACATTTTGAGAGTACCATCTTTCTTTCGCATGAACAACATAGGAGCACCCCATGGAGAGATGTTGGGTCTGATGAATACCTTATCTAGAAGGTCCTTCAACTCCTTAAGCTTAGCTGGAGCCACTCTATAAGGAGGAATAGAGATAGGCTGAGTGTCTAGAAAAACGTCTATGCCGAAATCTATTTCTTATTCGGGAGGGACTCTGAGAAGATCTTTTCAAGGAACACGTTAGGGAATTCACTGACAACTGGAACTAAATCATTGGGGTCTCGGAGCTAAAATCTTTGACCCGAACTACGTGATAGGTTCAAACTTTTGAAATAAGCTTCCTTGCCTTAAGGTAGGAAATAAACTTACCCTTAGGCGCTGAAACACTACCCATCCATTGTAAGACTGGCTTATCAAGAAGCCAAAACCTGATGACTCTAGTTCTACAGTCGACTGAGGCATAACCAGAATGTAACCAATCCATGCCAAGAATGAGGTTGAAATCGACCATGTCTAGCTCTACTAGATCAATTGGAATTATTTTACTCAACACTGAGACCGGGCAGTTTCTATATACCTGTCTCACTCTAACTGACTCACCAACTGGGCTAGAGACTGAGAATGGTTCTGAGAGGACTTCTGGACTAATTTCAAAATAAACAGCTACATGGGGAGTCACGAATGATAGTGTGGCTCCTGGATCTAGTAGGGCATATACATCTAGATAGAAAATATGTAACATACCTGTGGCCACGTCAGGTGAACTCTCCTTATCCTGACGAGAGGACAAAGCATAAAAGCGATTTTGGCGCTGACCGCTATCCGTACCTGAAGTGTTACCCTGCTGAGTTGGACAGTCTGTTGGGTCTGCTAAAGTCGTAGACTGGGTTTTTCCCCGCCCTACTAATGGACACTCCTTTGACCTGTGACCCAACTGTCCACAATCTAAAGCAACCCTCTTTGCCCATTCGGCATTCACCTGGATGGTTCTTTCCACACTTAGGACAAGTTGGGTAGCGGTTGCTGGCATTGTAACTCTGGGACTGAGAGCTAGATGCTCCACCCTTCCTATCCTTGCGGGACCGAAAAGAAGGAGTGTTGGCTGATATGGGTGCTGGAATTCTCTATTGCTGCTCTTGCGGGCTACTACTACCACCGGACCTTTAATGGCCACAATCCGACTGACATGTTCTAACCCGCTTGTTCTCTCGCTCAATATCCTTCAACTTCTCTGCCTCAATCTGTTGTGCATGAATGATGAGGCTGGTCAATGTCCTTGATGAGCATCGCGGTTTTACACTCCTTAAGTGCCAGTTCTAACACTCCATTGACGAATTTGAGACTGCGATCCCTTGGCTCGGCTACCATCTCTGGAGCATACCTCAAAATTGAGTGAACTGCAACGCATACTCCTCCACGATCTTGTTACCCTGTCTCAAATTCATGAACTCCGCAACCTTAGCCTCCCTTAATTCCCGAGGAAAGAATCTATCTAGAAATGTTGTAGCGAACTTATCCCACTCTAATGATCCTGCTTCTGCTGGCCTCCCTTCCTTTCACTGATTGTACCAAATCTGAGCAACCCCTTTCAACTGGTAGGCAACTAGATCGGCACTCTCCATGGGACAAACACCAATAATTTGGGTAATCTTCCGCACCGCATCTACAAACTCCTATGGGTCCTCTCCCACCTTAGATCCATGGAAAGATGGAGGGTTCATTCTGGTGAAGTCCCGAACCCAAGAAGCTACTGTATACCTATTTAAGTTCACTGGTACCACCTGCTAGTTCACTTGGTTGGTGAACATTTGAGCCAGCAAATGGATCACTACTCGAAATTCTGTTAAGGACACTTGGTCATCTTGAGGAGCTGCTAAATCTAGTGGGGAAGCTCGGTTGGCATTGCCAGCCCCTCCTTCCACTTTCTCATTTTGGAGGCATATTTTCACTGAAATTAATAGAGCATGAGTTAGGAGGACATTTTTGGAATTCCACTTCAACGCACAATAAGGAGTATGAACAAAAGGTAGTTTTCCTAATAACGTCTTATAGCCTCCACGTCAGAAATGTGGTGCTCTTCACACTCATGAAAAGGACTTTAATTGATGTGGATTTCAGACATCCTAGGATACTCAAAACCTTGTGATCTGATACCAAGTTTGTCATGACCCGAGTCTATACCCTGGACGAGACACTGTACTTGGTGCCATAAGTGACCCAAGCTAACCCATGGTCTAACATTACACTGGTAACTAACTAAACATAAGCGGAAGCTGCCTAAAAATAGTCATCCAAGAAAACTATTTCGAAAAGAATAACCTTAACTGTACTGAATACTAAACATTTGTGTTTGAAAGCCAACTACTATCTGATGAGTTATTGGGACAAGACCCCAGCTAACTCTAAAATCTGACTGAAAAAGGAACTAACTGAAGAATAACAAACACCATCCTCGAAAGATGCAGATTCACCAAATAATGCTGCTACTGGGATCGTCGGAGGGGTCTACTGACGATGTTGGGACTATGAACCTGCGCCTGTACCTTAATACGATACAGTATGGAAAGTATGCGTCAGTACTTTGAATGTACCGGGTAAGTGAGATATACAATAAGCATGGAAAATAAAAAACTGAACTAAAATAACATGAAATAACCAACTGATACTGAATACTGATAAAAACTGAGCTATAGCTGGTATGGTCAATAATGACCCTGACTGATAGTCATACATATGTCCTGGAATTGAGTGACTGAACTAGGCTAAACTGAATTGGACAGGAACTGTACTGACTAGTGGGAGAGTCTATAACCAACATATGACCACGTGAGCTAAACATGGAGTCCAATGTATACACCCCATCGGAAAAAGTCCACTATACCTCATCAGGGTATAGTGGTTGGCTGGGTGATCATAAGGTTGGGGCCGTTGGGCCAATAGCCTATGGTGGCAACATAGTTCTGGGAACCTGGGTATGCTGGAACTTTGATCTGCTCGGGTCTAAGTACTAATCCAACTAGATAGTCCTAACTTGACTACTAAACTGATAGCTAAAAGCTGGGATCTTGGACTAAGTCAGGAATACTTATCTAGAAGTAACCTGATAGTCAAAAGATCGGATAACTGAAACTGGCGCTCTAAGACTGGCCAGAGCTGCTTAGGAAGCATCGTAACCGTCTAAAGATCAAACTGATAACTGAAAGTGCTGGTTCTAAGACTGGTCAGAGCTACTTATATGGAAGCATCATAACCGTTTAAGGAACAATCGATAACTGAAAATTAGGACTGGGAGGTATTACTAACACCTCAAGAAAACTAATTATAGTAAAACAGATCAGCTAACATTTCTATGAGATAGAGAAATTTACTAAGTACTGACTGAGACTAAACAATCAATAATTCAACCCTTGATCACACAATTGTACTATCCTAGTGATTTCAAGAACAATCAAAATCAAGCAGTGTTGTATCTGAAAAATTGTGCAAGACTCCTTTAAAATGCATTTATCAACTAGGGTTAAAATACATATTTTATGGAAGGAATTATCAACATACAGTATCACTAGCAATACTTCAAAAGTCTCACGAATCATAACAGGAAAGAACCCATAATCTAACTGCTTAATAAATACTAACTTTGTTCTTCAAGGACTAAACTGATAAAATTTTTAGAAAGATATTTGGGACACAAGGGAAGAATAATTCCCTTGTTGAAATCCCACATACCTAGAGTAAAAACCTTGGGAAGAAATCTAGAGAAATATAAAGGAAAATTGGAAGCCCTAGCTTAGCTCTGAGATGTCTATCAGGAACTTCTTTGCTGTGGAGATCGTGAGTTGAGAGAAATAAGAGGGATTTAGTCGATCACCCCTTTAATCCCCTCCTAAACATGCCCAAAATGACATAGTTTAGGAATTAAAATTGTTGGAGGTTATGAAAATGCCCCTGCTAAAAATGCAGGAATTTGGACCTTGCCAGTCCTTACGAGGGACATCACGACTCGAGAGGTACAAGATGAGTCATGAGGTCCCAACCGTTGGCAACACTGAGTTTTCTCCAGGCCAAGACATAAGGCACTCCACGAGTTGTTAAGTGGCATCATGACTCGTGGCTGCTAGTTGTGACCTGATCTAGGAAAATATCCTGCCAGACACGACGAGGGACACCACGAGTCATTACTTCACTTAACGACTCGTTCTTACCACTCTTCGTCAACTCTGGAACTCCCTCCTCAAATTCACTAGGCTAGACTACAATGGACCTTATAAGTTGTTATTTGACTTCACGACTCGTGATAGCTACTCGTCGTCACCCCTAGACCACGATCCTCCCCCAAGTCAAACTCCATTCCACAAGTCACTTCACGACTCATGGTGTACACCACGGGTCACTAGATGATTGGTCCTGTGACCTGGTGCATAATTTCCTGCTTTTCTCTATTTCAACCCCCAGGATGATCTTAGGAACTTTGTGGGGTGTTACATCGAATCGACCAATCGGAGATCTACCCCTCCGCCCATAGAGAGCTTCATATGGAGCCATCTGAATGCTAGAATGATAACTATTTTTATAGGCAAACTCAATAAGAGGTAAATGGTTATCTCAATTTCCTTTGAAATTAGTAACACAAGATCTTAACATATCCTCCAAGGTATGAATAGTACAGTCTACCTGACCATCCGTCTTCCGGTGAAAAGTGGTACCAAGGTTCACCTTCGAATCCAAACCTTTCTAAAATGACTTCCAAAACTGAGTAGTAAACTGAGTACCCCTATATGAAATGATGGATACTTCGTCAAGTCTCACCAGTTCTTTAAGGTACAACTTAGAAAGATCCTCAGCTGAGTCTGTAGTCTTAACCGCTAAGAAGTAAGCTGATTAATCATTCGATCTATAATCACCCAAATGGATCCATGTTGTCTGTGGGATCTCGGTAGCCGCTGATGAAGTCCACATTGATCATCTCCCACTTACCCTTCAGGAGTTCTATATTCTAAGAAACACCACATGGCCTTTGTTGCTCAATCTTAACTTGCTGACAGCTTGGATACTTAGCAAATAAATTTGTTATGTCCCTCTTCATACCGTTTCATCAATAGAATTCTCTCAAGTCATGATACATCTTTGAGAAACCTGGATGAATCAGATATCTAGAACTATGTGCTTCTGCCATAATTCTATCTTTGACGCCATCTACATCTGGAATACACAATCTACCTTGGTACCTCAGGACACCATCTCCCTCTTGTGCAAAAACCAATACCTTCTGCTTTTGAACATCTTCTTTTAACTAAAGAAAGAGGGGATCTCTTCCCTGTTTTTCCTTAACTTCCATTACTAATGATGATTCATCCCCACTCTGAACAAGCACACTACCTTCCTCCGTGTCTATGCACATCCTTTTCACATCTCTTCTCTTCCTCTAAATGAGTTGTACTACCCATAAACAACCTCTTAAGAGCATCAGCAACTACATTATCTTTACCTAGAGGGATCATAATATATAACAAAACCATATGTTTCCTCTAGTAGGGTCAATATAGGAGCAGTAGTCAAACGGGTCTTTAGTTCCTCAAAGCTTTTCTCACAAGCTTCAGACCATTGAAACTTGGCCTTCTTCTAGTTTTATTTAGTCAACGGGGAGGCAACAAATGAAAACCCTTCTACAAACCTTCTATAATAGCCAGTGAAACCTAAGAAACTTCTGATAACTATCAGAGATGTGGGTCTAGGCCAATTCTTAACTACTTCAATCTTCTAAGAGTCAACCTTAATACCCTCGCTGGAGAGTATGTGGCCCAAAAATGCCATAGACTTTAGTCAAAATTCACACTTATAGAATTTTGCATATAATTATGTGTCCTTAAGTGTCTGAAGGACTATTCTGAGATGGTTAGCATGCTCCTCCATGCTCTTGGAGTAAACCAAGATATCATTGATGAATACAATAACAAACATGTCTAGATATGGCTTAAACACTCTGTTCATGAGATCCATAAATGTTGTAGGAGAATTAATCAATCCAAAGGAAATAACCACAAATTCATAATAACCATAACGGGTCCTAAAAGCTATCTTGGGAATATCACATTCCCTAACTTTTAACTGATAATATCCTGATCTGAGGTCTATCTTTAAGAAGCAAGTAGCACCATGAAGCTGTCAAATAAGTCATCGATTCTAGGAAGAGGATACTTATTCTTCATGGTGACCTTGTTCAATTACCTATAATCTATACACATTCTAAGGGTACCATCTTTCTTACGCACAAAAAGAACTAGAGCATCGCAAGGTGAAATACCGGGGATGAATGAAATCCTTATCTAGTATATCCTTTAATTTATCCTTTAGCTCTTTTAACTCAGTTGGTGCCACTCCATATGGAGGGATAGAAATAGGTTTAATATTAGGAATAACAATGATTCTGAAATCTATTTCCTTATCTGGAAGGACTCCTGGAAGATCATCGAGGAAGACCTCATGAAACTCATTAATAATTACAACTGCGTGAAGGGATGGGTTCTCAACATTAGAGTCTCTCACCCTCACTAGATGATAGACATACCCCTTAGAGATTAACTTTCTAGCCTTAAGGTATGAAAAGAAATGACCCTTAGGAATGATGGGACTACCTACGTAAACTATGACTAGCTCATCCGAAATTAGAATTCTATGATTTGGGTCCTGCGATCAACTATGACATAATGGGAATATAAATAATCCATGCCTAGAATAATATCAAAATCCACCATATCAATCTTTATCGAGTCAGTTGTGGTGTCTCTATGATAGACCAAAAATGTATAATCTTTATAGATTCTCTTGGTTAGAATTAACTCACCAATCGAAGTAGAAACACGGTAAAGTTCTAACTGATCATACCATACATTGGAGACATCCTTTAGCTGGTAAAAAGTAAACTTGACTCCTTCTGTTTCTTTTATGTGGATCATTCTCAAGATTCTGCTCATTCCATCGATAAAGTTCTGGGGGTCTTCCTCAACCATTAGACCCTATAAATATTAGTGGGTTCATTCCTCAAAAACTCTCTAATCATTGACGTTCTTTTCTATACTTTTGTTTATCCTTATCTAACTACTAAGTATATACCATAAGGCTAGAGATGTCCATCTCTTTAAGAAGTAGTATATCCTTGCATTCCCTCTTCTCATGCTTACCTTAACCGGACATAAACTTCCTCATTCTAGGTCTCAATTCCCTCATCTCATGCTTATCTTTTCCAAAATACATGTTTTCAAAATTATGCTTTCATGCAACTAGAGTTCATGGGATAAGAGACATGAACCAACCTCAAGAATTAAGAATCAAGAATAAAGAATCAAGAATCAAGGATCAAGAGAGTATGATCAATAATTAATAGAGTAGGATTACAACCAAGAGGCATCAACAAACAACTCAATCTGAAGAATTCAATAATGGCAATTCAACATATATAGATAGAGAAGAAGACATTCAAGAATTAGGTAAAAACCCTAGCTTTAATCTCAATGGATTCTTGTATAGATGTAGAACATAAGGATGAATAGGAATCCTTACTTAAGTTAGTCTTACATATCTGGAGAAATAGAACCTTAGAATCAAGTTTGAAGAACCCTAATTTGGAGAAGAAGACTTCCTAGCTTCTTGAAGAACTTGAGAGTTTTGATCCTTAAATTCTAATTGGAATAGTGAGGAATGAGTTTTTAGGCTTTAGGGGTACTTACGTAATACCTCTAGGAATCCCAAAATATATGGGTTTAGGCAATTAACCATGGGAGTTTTCTAAAATAACCATAAGATCATTGTTGGTAACTTCATGAGTCATTGACTTTGACCTGTCCAGTGACGACATGTTATTGACAGTGCTTCATTAAAATGCTCATAACTTTTTTACTTTGAATTCTGATTTATGCAAGGTCAGATTTGTCTGAAAGAAGACTCAAAGCGCTTTAATTTAATGGTTGAATCACTCAAAAATACATTATAAATTGGAAGTTATAGCCATTTGAAGTTGACCCTTATAAGAACTTATACGAAAACTCAATCAGTGAGAAGGCTCTCAACTCAACTTTGTGTTAGATATTCCTTATGGCCTTAATTTGTATCCAATTCATTTTTCACACTTAAGAATTGATCTTGACATTTTGTTTCCATAAAATTCATCGCGTTCAGGTCTATCCACATAACTACAATAGTTTCAAACTTAGCCCAAAAGTCTGAGGTGTTACTATTAGTATAACAATGCCAATAATAACATCATAATTGACCATCTATAACTCTACCAAGTCTATAGAGTTTTGATGTCCAATAATTTCTACCGTACAACCTCAATAAATTCTCTTGAAAATAAAGGATTCATCAACTGGTGTAGACACAACAAAGGATCATTGTAGAAACTTTGGTGCTATACAAAATTTCCCTGCAATAAAGGGTGTAACATAGGATAAAGTGGATCCTAGATCTATCAAATCAAAAACATAGTGGGAGATAGCATTCAATGTACTTGTCACAACATCTAGCGATGACTTAGTGTCTTATCAGCATACAAGTGCATTTGTGTGGTTTTCACCACTTCCAGAACTAGATGCCTCCCTCTGCATCTACCTCTCCTCACTAAAGTTTGGGGTCCATGCCCCATAGAATATGCTGATGAGGATTTGACCCCTACAACCCTAATCTCTAATTAGAAAATTCCTCATCTTATGACCCTCCTGTTCACAGAAATAAGCTATGGAACTCTATTTTAATATCCTATAATGCCTTTTGTCACAAATAGCACAATCTGGCAGAATTAATCTAGTCTAATATGATCACTTCTGCTACTAAGAGCCTAATTCTCATGATCTCTCACCTGGACCTGACTATCCTTGATGATTTGATTAGCTACCCCTAAATTTTTGTGGTTGAGGCCTAGGTGTCCTATGGAAATACCAAGGTTTGGAACCACATTGTGACTTTCCCTTATGAACCAGTGAGCCTATCCCTCTTTTGCTACTTTTTTTGACCCTCCTGGTCATATACTGCTGATATCGGAACTCCTCAATGTTATGTGCCAAGGCCTAAATCCTCGAGATGTCCATATCATCATGCAATGTGGCTATAGTGAAAGACTCAACAAACTCTAGAGCAAGTCTTATTATAAACTATACCCTGGGCAGCATCATAGCAACAAATGTTGGTACATATCGGGCCAAGGAATTAAATCTTAGCCCAAAATCTCGGACACTCATTCTACCCTATCGGAGGTTCACAAATTCATACACTTGAGCATCTTCAATCTCTTGTGATGAATAGTGATCTAAAAATTCGTTGAGAAAATATCCCAGGGGGACAGAGGTGGATCCTTTCTCCTAGACCTCTCCCAACTTTTGTACCATAATACAACTATATCTCACAATCGAAATGCTACTAACTCGATTGACCCTATTTCTAAAGAATGCATTATCACTCTATGATTGTTAAGGGTCCTTTGTGTGATTTTTCTTAGTAAAATGTGGAGTACTTCAAGCGAAAAACTCGCGAATCCTCAAACTTCTAGGTCCTTCAGAAGGCCCAACAACATCTTCTGACACTGATTGTGGTGTAGCTACTAACTAGGACAACATATATATTACACCCCTGAAATCCTAATCAGATGGAATATAAGGAGATGGAGGTGGAGAAACTGGAAGCGAGTGAGAAGATGTCTCTCCTTCTGCCTCAGATGATGTGCTGGAATTTTGCAACATATTTGTACTTATTTTCATAAGATTTTGCATAATTTTAAGTACTATTATAAGTTAATACTAATGTTATTTTGATATATTTCAGGAATCCAGATGAAATGAAGGAGATGAAAAACTAGGTTAATTTGCCCAAAAAGTGCAACATATTGTTACGCCCCACTTTGGGAGGCATAACTGGCACCTGGTGCCCTACTAGGACCTGAACTGTTGAGCTGACTGAGCCTAAGCACCTCTGGTGCAGGGCTGACCCTAATTCTAGAATTAAGAAAACAACGGGCTATATAGAGGCTATAAATACAACCCCCGACCAACAATGCCTATAGCCACCTGCAAAAATAAACAGCTAACCAGAGACAAACAATCACAGGGAGTCCTATGCAGGCCGACAAGGCCACCATGATATCTAGTTATAACTAGAAAGTAAAATCAGATGTTAAACTGAACTATGATCGACAAGGCCATCAATCAACAGCTAAACAGGGGCCCACACGGCCAACACACATAATTTAAAACACATATAGGCCCCACACGGCCGATATTATCTAACCACAGGGAAGTAATACAATCTACAAGCCTCTAGGAGTAATAAGATGGTCAAGACAGGGCCCCGACCTTCCCATACTATACAAACAAAAGAAGTAAACCCCTATCACATAAGCTCCGGAAGAAGGGACCTGATGGTTTTGTACGACTAACTAGAACTACGAGGGACCTGCTCCTCGTCGATCTGCACCTGAAGGCAAGTAATGCAGCGCCCCAGAAGAGGGCATCAGTACCACAGGTTTTGAATATGTAAGGTAGTAACTTTAAATAACTGAAAGTAAGGAAACGGAATTGACAATAACTTAAGTAAAGAAAATGGACTAAAGATGACAAAAGTAGTGAAATCAGGGCTAAACATAACTGTAATACGGAAGGTAGGGGTCATACCTGACAAACAAGGCATCCTACTGTCTAACTATTAGTAACTAAAGCAAACATAAACCTTACTTAGCCCCCATAGGCCAGAAGGTACAATCAGCACAAAATAACCCACCTGGGCCCCCATTAGCCCTAGTGAGTACACCTCAATCTATATACCCCTATTCAGGTCATACTGAGCCAACTATCAGCTATAAGCATCCTGCCGATCCCCTAGTCTGCAACTAGGCCCGCTCGGCCCCTGATTGTAGTTGTGTCTGAGTTCGGAGGACTCCTGATATCTACACCCCGGACGTAAACGCTCGGCGGGGGTGTGTATAAGGCCACCACAGCATATGTGGATCTGGATCCCTATCTTCGTCCCTTGCGGATGGCCTACCGCTCCGTAGAGCGACGTATCCTCGCCCCTGGCGGGCAACGACACAGCTATTAACCCTGGGGTGGTCACGGAAGCTATACAGGTGTAATCCATCCCAAAACAATACAAATTACGAGCCTCGACTGACAAAAACAACTAGACATGATAACATACTCTTGAAATGGTTTACTGGGATTTATACTGGACTACTATGCTGAAGAAACTAACTTGTCGAAAGAAAATACCTTAACATACCTCATTCGCTGTTTACCGATTAACTGGCGAGTTTCATCTTGTGTTCAACTGCCCTTCTCAACTGTAATCGTATTAACGGAAGAATAGGGCTACTTTATTACTATATTCGAAGAAAACAATAACTTTTATATATATATATACTGATTATACTTCAACTTATCGAAAGATGATCAAAAACTCATAATTTCATGAGGCTCACGTATCTAGATATTCTATCCATCCAGGTGCCACCAAGATGTATCATGCCTAGCGGGAAATTTACTTGTGGAATGGCACGAAGAGGGACATTGTAGAATTTGTAGCCAAGTTTCTGAATTGCCAACAGGTGAAAGTAGAGCATCAGAGACCGGGAGGTGTACTTTAGGATATCATCCTTCCTACTTGGAAGTGGGAAGAAATCAACATGCGCTTCATAACAAGTTTGCCCCACACTTGTAGACAGTATGACTCCATTTTGGATTGTGGTGGACAGGTTAACCAAGGCTGCTCATTTTCTATCGGTCAAAATCACCGATTCAGTGGAAGATTATGCCAAATTATACATCCAAGAGCTGGTTAGGTTTCATGGAGTTCCCTTGTCCATCATATCGGATAGAGATACTCAGTTCACCTCTCAGTTTTGGAGATCTTTTCAAAAGGGACTTGGTACATAGGTCAAGCTTAGCACGGCATTTCATCCGCAAACAGATGGTCAGGCGGAGTGGACTATCCAGACTCTCGAGGACATGTTGAGAGCTTGCGTTATTGAATTCAAGCGTAGTTGGTATGAGCATTTACCTCTTACTGAGTTTTCCTACAACAACAGTTATCACTCTAGCATCTAAATTGCACCATTTGAGGCTCTTTACGGGTGAAGGTGTAGATCGCCCATTGGGTGGTTTAAAGTCGGTGAGGCTTTGTTGGTGGGTCTAGATTTAGTCCACGAGGCTATGGAGAAAGTTCAGTTGATAAGAGAAAGGCTAAAAATGGCTCAGTCGCCAAAATTCTTATGCCGATGTGAGGAGAAGAAAGCTTGAGTTCGAGATCGATGATTGGGTGTTTTTGAAGGTATCTCCTATGAAGGGAGTAATGAGATTCAAAAAGAAAGGAAAACTCATCCCCCGCTATATTGATTCATACCGCATTGTGAGACGAGTGGGTAAAGTAGCCTATGAATTAGAGTTAGCTTTAGTTCATCCCATATTTCATCTATCGCTCTTGAAAAAGTGCTTGGGAGATCCAGCCTTAGTGCTTCCGGTGGAAAGTGTTGGTGTGAAGGATAGCCTCAGTTATGAGGAAATTCCCGTTACAATCTTGAATCGTCAGGTTCGGAGGCTGAGGAACAAGGAAGTAGCTTCAGTAAAGGTGTTATAGAGAAATCAGCATGTTAAGGGAGCTACGTGGGAAGCCGAAGCGGATATGATAGCTAAATACCCCCATTTGTTCCTTACCGGCTCAATTTCAGTTTGAGGTATTAGTTTTTACCCTGAACCTCTATTCAGTTTTTCATATTCCGCTCATGCGCGCAAGTTTCTTTTATGATATGATACATGTATGTGATGTTGGAATTCAGTCCAGCTATTTAGTTCTTTTCGAGGGTAGTCGTTCCGTTAATTTTCGGCTAAATGATCAATATTTGCATATGGTGATTGTTTGTTCCTGAGTTTTCTGCATGTTTCTAATATTCGAGGATGAATGTTCCCAAGGGGGAGATATTGTTATTCCCCGGGGACCCAAGGATCATACCCGAGAGCCAAACGGAGAAAAATCTGGAAAATATTGCAATAGTGCAGGACAAGTCATTAGACAAATCATGAGGAGATCCCACGAGTTGTCAGGTGGATCGTGGGAAGGTTGGACTGAGCTGAGGAGTTGAGGTCCCCACGGGCGTGGGAACGACTCGTGGTCAGCTACCACGAGTTGTAAGGTCCACCGTGGGGTAAGGTTGAGGATTTAATTAAGGATGAGGTAGTGTACTTGATAGGAGGTGACCATGACTCGTGGTCACTTGTGACGAGTCATTGAGTCACCTGTTACGAGCCCAGTCGACTGATATCCAGTGTACTTGACGGGCGACCTGACGAGTCATCAGGTCATCTGTTTAGGTCACCTGGCAGTTATTTCTTGTGAATTAGTAAGGGCCTTCTCATAATTTTCTATGCTCCTAAGACCTAAACTACGTAGTTTTGAGGTCGGGACAGGGACTTTTAAGGGGATATCATTCATGATAAACCTCATTTTGGTACATGTAAGAGTAGAGAGGAAAGAGGAAAGGGGTTCAAGTGTTCTTCTTTAAGATTCCATCTAGGGCTTTTCAAGGGAGTTAAGAATCAAGAAGTTCCAGGTATGTGGGGTTTTGAATGGGTGGTTTAGTCCCTACCCATGTCCAATTTCTCCCTAAGTCTATGTTTGAGTTACCAATTCTTGATGGGTCATAACCCAAATGCATGTTCCCTTAAAAAATTGATATGAGCTTGTTGTAGTATGTCTAAAATCATGGGTTTTTAGGACCAAGTTTGTCACGAATCGAGAGTACACCTGAATCATAGACACGGGACAAGGAGCCTAGAGGGATTCAAAGTCAACCCATGGCATGAGCATATAACTAAACCATTCACATAAGGGGGAAGAATTAGCTTAATAGTCATGAACTAAATAAAACCGGGACATGAAATATAAGATACATCAGTACATGATCCAAGCATAAATAGCTGAATACTACAATTAGGTCAGAAAGCCTTTAATCATAATAGACGGGTTGAAGGGATAAGACCCCAACTAACCCCAACATTCTGAAAGAAAAAAAGACAAACAAAAATCCGAACATGAAGCCCTTGAATCATGAGGACTCACCACTGAGAACTGAGAGCAAGCTAAGAGCGATTCTGAATCGGCGAACTGGATCCTGTATCATAAAATGATACAACATAGAAAATATGCGGGTCAGTACTTGGAATGTACTGAGTATGCAAGTTATTCAAGACAATACTTAAAACATAAAAGTTATAGGAGTGGGGACATCATGATCATAATGACTGAAATCACAAGTATATCGTAAGGCTCAAGATTTCCAAAATATTCGTAAACCTGTCATAGTCATAATCATGAGATAAAAACATTTCATAAAACATAACTTGAGCCAAAAGAACGTAATCATACATGCACTAAAACAATGAGGAATAGTGGGAGATTTTTGTAACCGACATACCCCATATGAGCACACATGGAGCCCGACCTGTAAGCCTAGTCAGGAGGTCGTTCATACCTTGCATGGATATGAACTATGAAAGGCGTGATATCACTCATGAAGGCGCCGTAGGGCAAAGGGACAGTCACTAAGGAGGTCCCAAACATAACCTACGGTGGCACGTAGTTCTGAGATTCGGGGCGTAACCTGGGCCCCGAACCTACTCGGTGTTAAGTACTACTCCCAAAACATGCAACACGCTTATAGAAATTCATACATGACATGCATGGCCAGTTAAATCATGATAGTCATAACATGCTTGAGAATTCATAATACTAGCCATGGAATTGGCCCGTGGATCGGCCAAAATCATAGTTCATAAATCATAAGCGACATGTGGGCATTGCCCATAATTTCGATTATACTTGAAGTGCTTAAATTTATAGGAAACATGATCATAATAACATGAGTAATTGAAAACATGCTTAAAATTCAAAAGTTCATATCATGCTTGAGAAATCACCATAACCATGAATTTCACTAAAAACCCCATGATTTGGCACATGTGCTTTTAGGGATTAGATTATCAAATATTGAATAAAATAAGTGAAAACATCCCAATAATTCAAAACCAATGATTTTATACATACTAAAACAAGCTCATATCGATTTTTTAAGGGAACATACATTTGGGTTATGATCCATCAAGAATTGATAACTTAAACATAGACTTAGGGAGAAATTGTACATGGGTAAACTACCCATTCAAAACCCCACATACTTGGAACTTCTTGATTCTTAACTCCCTTGAAAAGACCTAGATGGAAACTTGAAGAAGAACACTTGAACCCCTTTCCTCTTTCCTCTCTACTCTTACATGTACTGAGATGAGGTTTATCATGAATGATCTCCTCTTAAAAGTCTCTGTCCTGACCTCAAAATGACATAGTTTAAGTCTTAGGACCGTTGGAAATTATGAGAAGGCCCTTACTAATTCGCAGGAAATAACTGCCAGGTGACCCTAACTGATGTTCCCAGAATTTGGTCATTCTTATCTTAGGTCGACAAACATAGTTTTTGACACGTTCCCTTGGGCATACTCATGCCATCTCCGTCAATCACTTACATCATTTTTGAAAACATTAAACCATCATAGCCATTGGTAATTATTTAATATTATTAATAACAATATAAAAAGCATTAGCCTTAACTGAAGGCAAAATCTTAGCCCTTGGGCTCTTACTGCTGGGTAAAACATTGGCATTGATCAAGATTCTTAAATCAAACTCAAGTACATTTAGAAAAGATTATACTTAAATCACATTTCCTTAATTCTAATAATTCATCATATAAGACATGTGGCCTTGGCCAAAATACTTTTTAGCATTCTCAAAACCATACCTGAAATTAGACAGTTTCAGCATAAGGGCAAAATAGTCATTTTCCAACATGATGCAATATTCCCATAAAACTTTATATAAACTAGTCATGATCTGGATTTATACTTATTTATGTTAAAATATATAAGTTTTCAAAGCATTAAGTCATGGTTAATAGCTCAAACTTGAAGGCACTTAGAATTCTTGTATGGAAATAGAAAATGGGGAAAATTGGTGGAAGAGCATGATGTCCCACATTTTCAAGGTTGCCTTACATAACCTTAATGCTTTACAAGTAAGAATAATACCCTAGATTAGATAGAGAAAAGAGGGTTCCTAGATGCTTGCTCTAGGAGATAGCCCTTCCTTGATACCCTAAGAGAGAGGAATCTAGGGTTTACCAATTTAAGCTTGCATGCAAGAGAAAATCTATAGAAGATGATTAGGGAACTTACCTTGAGCTTGGGAGGGCTTGAGAGAGCTTAGGAGTTCTGTTCTAGGAGTGGAATTGAAGAAAAATAAGTGTTAGGGTCAGAGGGTCTATTTATAAATGAAGGGCAAAACTCAACTGACAGTATTTGGGGTTGCAAGGATGGATCATCTTCTCAAAGGACGATCCGTATCTTGATCTATCATTTACTTCAGGTAGAACCCCAACTTAAGGGATTGACCAAATGATGGGTTGTTACCTCAAAGGATGGTCCGTCTCTTCCATTGTACTTCCCAAAACCAGAAACCCCAATGATTGCCCCTTTCATCAACGACTGAAGGGACGATCATCTTTTCAAAAGACGGTCTGTACTGTACCTTTCGTACCTTGCTTCCAGAAACTCAAATTCCTCCCCTCCCAATCGATGACCCAAAGGACAACCCATCTTTCCCTTTGGCAGTCCGTCTTTTTCTCAACAGTTTTCTAGTTTAGTGACTTCCTGGGAGTACCACACTTAACATTGTTTGCATCCCAACCACTTCTACACCGAGGAAAAGTTTCCTATCACTATCCTTGCCCAACTTAAACTCCTCTCAAGAGCATGGGTATTACATTTCTTAAGTTGTTATTTTGCCATTTTGATTATGACTGCCTTGATTATTTCTACCATAATGGTTACCTTGGCCTTACGACTGCTGTCTACAATGATTCTGATAGTTTGAATATCAAAATTTCTGATTCTGGTTTGAATATTTCTACTTTTTATACTCTCATTGCATGTTGTTTATGTAATTGGTATCTTTAATCTGCACAAAAGGTTGGTATTGATATTGTTGACCCTGTATTGGAGGAGGATAATTTTGTATCAATGGATAACAAGTCTATGGCTGTTGAGCATACCTTTACATTAGAGAAAAAACCTGTGTTTGTGGAGGATACCCTTGCATTTGGGGAAAGAACTGTGTCTGCTGAGGATAACCTTGCATTTGGGAAGGATAACGTTGCATATCGTCAACCAAGTTCACCTTCTTAAGCTCATTCACAGTCAACCTTTTTGTGACCAAAGCTATGTTTTGTGGCAATGGTTGACATCATTTGATCATGCTCCTAGTTCTTCTTTATCAGATGACTCATAGATGTGGAACCAATGTTAATATCCCCACATTTATCTCTTGCATACCAAGCCTAATTGTGCTTGATGATCTTGTCAAGAATGGTGGAGATATAGTTGTAAGTCTTGTCCATGAAACAACCACCTGCCAAATTGGTCACCATCAATTGGGTAAGAGGATCCAAACTAGTGTGAAACTTCTTTAAAAGAATGTTCTCAGGGAACCATGAGTAGGAGCTTCAAGAACATACTGTTTGAACCTCTCCCAAGCCTCAAATAACTGCTCCCCTAGTAGTTGCCTGAAGTGAAAGATTTTGTCTCTTTGCTCTGCTTTCTTGCTCGAAGAAAATTACTTTTTTAAGAACACATTCACCAATTCTATCCATGTGTGGATAGAGTTTGGGGGAAGGACTTGGATCAACCTTGGGCTTCTCCAACAAGAGAATATTTAAAGACTCTTAGACAAATAGCATCATCCGAACATTGCTCTGTTTGTACATATTGTACACCTCCAAAAAATTCTTCAAAAGTTCATATAGGTCCTGATTATTGGAGTTGTAGAACTGACCTTCAGCTTTCAATATGGTATATATACTCTCATCAATCTTGAAGTAGGAGCATTAACCCGAAGGGGTACAATTACACTAGCAAGTAAATATCATCATTCACTTCAGTGAATACATTATCAACCTTTATGTTTAAGAGAGCTACCATTGCCACCTGGATCACAAGCAAAGCAAACAGGGTGTGATAGAATAGATCAGACTAGAACCAAATATATTTACTACTTAGTAATTTCAAATCTTATTTCCCAAGAAATGACGCCAAAATTGATAATGTCCAAATTCACTCCTCAAAGTGAGAAAGTGTAAATGATCGTGTGTAATATAATTTATCCAACTATGAGTTGGGGTTGTATTCTACAAGGAAATAGATGAGAAAAGGTTACTGGAGTGATGAAATATATGATTTGGCATCAAATGTATTCTGATAAAGATTCAAGTAATTGATATTGAAAACTAAATTATAAGTTATAATGCAAGTTTTTGTAATCAATAAGAGAATGAAACAAGGCTGTATTCCTATTTTGGATTGCTCCCCTTGGTGTTCCCAATCAATATCCTGATAATGCCTTTTCTGTTCATATGCAGATAATTCTTACATGATTAATTAATGTCTCTCAACAATTAAGCAATGCTTCTCTTGGTTTAATTTCTCAAGGAGAATAAAGTTCAAATAAACCGATTATATTTTGCCAAGTGTATACATTTATCTTTAAGAGAATCCATTGGTTATGTAATGCCCCAAAACTTTCCTAGACCATGCTCAGAACTTGCAAGAAAAATCCAAAAGAAAAACTAGAAAAATTTCCTCAGAACGACTGAGACAATGAGTCGTGGTCAGCTCTAATGACTCGTTGTGTCAGCCATGGTCGTTCCTGCTTGATTAGTCGAGAACCCACAGGATAAGGAATGAACCCTTGTCAGAAACAATGAGTCTTCGTGTCACTCATTGGTTCCCCAGCTCAGAATCTATTCTCCAGGACCCCACGACTCAACCAATGAGTCGTCGTCAGAAACAACGACTCGTTGGGTGAGACCCCTAGAAACCTATTCCAGTGACGAAGAGTGGAAACAATGACTCATTTTGTTCCACAACGAGTCGTGGTCACCATACATCGTGTCTAGTTTTGGGTTTTAGAAATTCTTCCAGTGAACATAATGACTGGACACAACGACCCGTTAGGTCCACCAACGAATCGTTGTGTCACCCGTTGGCAAGCTTTCTAGATTTACTCATTCAGTGACCACGGGAGGAACCAATGATTCATTGGTTCACCCATTAAGTCGTGGTGTCCCTCGTTGCCGGATCTAGTGTTTTCAACCCCCAGGCAGTAGGACCAATGAGAGGTCCCATTGAGTCGTGGTCACAACCAACGACTCGATGAGTGACCCATTGGGTCCTGTCAGTCAGTTTCTAGGTTTTTATTCAAGGAATATTTTTGTAATTTTCCACCTATTTACTCCATAAACTATGTCATTTTAAGTATAATTTCATAGAATATTAGAGGGATTGAACGGTATTCTCCCTCATTCCCCACGTACACTTTCAGAAATCAATTGTAGAATCCAGGTCACTTCTCTCAAGCAGAATCTAGGGATCCTCATCTGTTGCAGAGATTCAAGCTTTCTTCTTCAGGGATTTCAAAGCTAGATATGTGGGAATTCAACAAGGGAATTTCTCTTCCCTTGTGTCCCCAAAATTCTTCTCTATTCTTCTCTATAAGTTTAGCCTTGTGGATTCGATATATGGAATAATTGTCAAACTAATTTCTTTGAGGATTCAAGTGGATTATTTCTCATGATTTTTAACTACTTTGTTATTCCCTATATCTAGAAATTTGTGAGAATTGTATCTAGTGAAGTGACTTAGCCCTAGTTCTAAGTTCAGTAAAATTTAGAATCTTGTGTGTAGGACTAGTTTCCCTATAGCATGATTCTATCAGTTTAAGATCCCCATATTCTTAGTATATGTGGGAATTTCAGTCAGATTATTACACTCAGTGTTGTCCAGAAATGTCAACTGATCAGTTTCACTACAGTTAATTCTTGAGGTGTTAGTAATGCTTCCCAATTATCAGTATTAGACTCAGTATCAGATTTTAGTGGTTCTTTAGGTGGTCATGACACTTCCAGATAAGCAGCTCTGACCAGCCTTAGAACCTCAGCTTTAGAATACAGTTGTTCTTTAGATGGTTATGACGCTTCCAGATAAGCAGCTTTGACCAGTCTTAGAACATCAGTTACATAATCTGGTCTGATAAGACTCTCAGTATACTTCTAGATAGGTATTCCTGCCCTAGTCTTGGGCCCTAGTTTCAATCTATCAACTTAGTAGTCAGTCTAGGACTATTCAGTGGGAATAGGACTTAGCATCGAGTGGACCGGGGTTCCAGCGCACTCAGGTTCCCAAAAATACATTGCCACCGTAGGTTATTTTTATTGGCCTCATGGCCCAAGAATAGTGATAACCTGATTCATGCCTTTATACCCTGGCAAGATATATTGGGTCCTATCGATGGGGTGTATACATCAGACTCCACGTCTAGCTCACGTGGTTATATGTCGGTTATAGAATCTCCCACTAGTCATTTCAGTGTTAGATTAGCTCAGTTTAGTTCAGTCTCAGATTAGCTCAGCTCAGAACAATTTTAGATTACTTGGTTCAGATCAGTTCATTACAATAATTCAGATTAGTATCTCAGATTTAGGGCATGTCTTTGACCATCAGATAGGGTCATTTTGACCATCTCAGCATATTGTAGTTTATTCAGTTTCAACATCACAGTTGGTCATTGCATGTCTTTACAGTTCAGTTATTTTATTCTCTGTGTTATAGTTTCTCCTACTTACTCAGTACAATCAAAGTACTGACGCATACCTTTTATGTTGTATCATTTTATGATACAGCTGCAGGTTCTCAGTCTCAGCACTGTTAGTAGATCACGACCAGGAGTTTTTAGCTTCACCAGTGGTGAGTCCTCATCTTTTGAGGATGATGATTATTTCTATTCAGTTATATTTCTTTCAGTTATACTTAGAGTTAGTTGAGGGCTTGTCCCAGCAACTCATCAGACAGATGGCTTTTAGACATATACATAAATTTAGAATTTTTAATTTTGTTCCCAGATGTAGTAAAACTTTATGATTTAGTCCTTCTTCATAAATGGTATTATTATCTTAATGCTTCTGCTATGATTTTACTTAGATTTCAAGTATTACGATAGACCATGGGTTGACTTGGGGTTACTTGTGACTCCAAGTACCGTGTCCCATCCAGAGTATAGACTCAGGGTGTGACAAACTTTGTATCAGAGCACTAGGTTTATAGTATTCTAGGATATTTGAAAGTCGTATAGAGTAAAGTCCTTCTCATGGGTGTGAAATGCGCTACACTTATGATGGGGAGGCTACGAGACGTTATTATGAAAAACTCCCTTTTGACATACTCTTTATCATGGTTGAAGTTCAATTCCAGAAACATTCTCCTAACTCGTGCTCTGTTTCATTTCAGTGAAATCATGCCTCCACGATGTGGTAATGGAAGAAGGGCCGATAACACTCACCGACCTGCCCCACCAGCTCCAGTATCCCCCCAGGATGACCAAGTATCCTTTGCAGAGTTCAGAGCGGCTATCCAACTTCTTGCACAGACAAGTCATGAACCAGGTGAACCAGCAGGTGGTTCTGGTCAATACTAATGGGTCTGCAGTAGCTTCTCGGGTTTGGGACTTCACCCAGATGAACCCTCCAGTTTTCCATGGATCTACGGTGGGAGAAGACCCACAAGAGTTCATGGATGAGATTAGGAAGATCACCCAAATTATGGATGTTAGCTCCTCGAAGAGTGCCGACCTGGCTGCCTACCAGCTGAAAGGGGTAGCTCAGATCTGGTATGACCCGTGGAAGGAGGGGAGACCAGTGGAAGCAGAACTGGTGGAATGGGAGGAGTTCACTATAGACTTCCTAGATAGATTGTTCCCCCGAGAGCTCAGGGAGGCTAAGGTGGCTGAATTTATGAATCTGAAACAGGAAAATTGGATGGTGGAAGAGTATGCACTAGAGTTTACAAGGTTGTCTAAATATGCTCCATAGATGGTAGTCGAGCCAAGGGCTCGTATGTTGAAGTTCGTTAATGGAGTATCAAACTTAGTCCTCAAGGAGTGCAGGACTGCAATGCTTATTAAAGATATTAATCTCTCCAGCCTCATCGTTTATGCCCATCAAATTGAGGAAGAAAAACTAAAAGACTTGGAGTAGGAGAATAAGCGGGCAAGGACTAGCCAGTCAGATTATAGCCACTAGAGATCTGGCGGTAGTAGCTGCCCACAGCAGTAGCAGTAGTAGAGGGCTCTAGCACCCACTTTAGCCAGTGCCCCTACTTTTCGGTCCCACAAGGATCAGAGGGGTGGAGAATTTGGCACACAGTCTCAAAGTCACAATGCCAGAAATCACTACCTAGATTGCCCTAAATGTGGCAAGAACCATCTAAGGGAATGCTTTTAGGGCCGAGAGGGTTGCTTTGGGTGCGAACAACTTGGTCATCGGGTCAAAGAATGCCTATCAGCAGGAGATTACAATCCACCGCTTTAGCTGCTTTAGCAGGCCAACACTTCAAGTACGGATGGTGGCCAGCACCAAAACCATTTTTATGCTTTATCCTCTCGTCAGGATCAGGAGAGCTCACCTGACATGGTCACGGGTATGTTAAGCCTTTTCCATCTAGATGTGTATGACCTACTAGATCCAGGAGCCACACTATTGTTTGTGACTCCCTATATAGATGTCCAGTTTGATATCAATCCAAAAGTCCTCTCAGAACCATTCTCAGTCTCCACCCCAAATGCGAGTCAGTTAGAGCCAGCCGGGTGTATAGAAACTATCCAGTCTTAATCCTGAATAAGGTCATTCCAGCTGATCTGGTAGAGTTAGACATTGTTGACTTCGACCTCATTCTTGGCATGGATTGGTTACACTGCAGTTATGCCTTAGTCGACTGCAAAACTAGGGTCGTCAGGTCCAGTCCCTAATGAGCAATTTTAGTATGGACGGGCAGTAGTTCAGCGCCTAAGGGTCAGTTTATTTCCTACATTAAGGACATAAAGCTTATTTATAAAGAGTGTATTTATCATCTAGTTCGGTTCAAAGATTCTAGCTCCGAGACCCCCAACTATTTAGTCAGTTTTAGTTGTCAATGAGTTTCCTGAAGTGTTTCTCGAAGATCTTCCTAGAGCCCCTCTTGAGTAGGAAATAGACTTCGGCATAGTCCTTCTCCCAGACCTCAGCCCATCTCTATCCCTCCTTACAGAATGGCACCAGCTGAGCCTAAGGAATCGAAGGAGCACCTAAAAGACCTCCTTGATAAAGGCTTTATTAGGCAAAATCTCTCTATGGGGTGCTCTAGTATTATTCGTGCGGAAGAAAGATGGTACCCTCAAAATGTGTATCGACTACCGTCAGTTGAATAAGATCACAGTCAAGAACAGGTATCCCCTGCCCAGGATTGATGACTTGTTCGATCAGCTTCAGGGAGCCAGTTGTTTCTTCAAAGTAGATCTCAGGTCGAGGTACCATCAGCTAAGAGTCAGAGAGTTTGACATACATAAAATAGCTTTCAGTACTCGATATGGTCACTACGAATTTGTGGTTATGTCCTTCAGACTGACTAAAGCCCCCACAGCTTTCATGGACCTGATGAACAAGGTTTTCAAGCCATATCTATACATGTTCATCATTGTATTTATCGACGACATTCTAGTATACTCTAGAAGTGAGGAAGATCATGCTAGCCATCTGAGAATTGTGCTACAGACACTCATGGACCGCCTGTTATTCGCTAAGTTCAGCAAATATGAATTCTAGTTGAATTTTATGGCTTTCCTTGGTCACGTGAATGTTCGGCAGTGTTTGGTATAGGTGTAAAACTGACACGCAAGTGCACGTGGTCAAACAAGTAATAAAGTGGCTAAGTAAGCCAAGTATCAATCCAAGGAGACTCTGGATAAGTAAAATTGCCTAAGTACACTATATTCTTATCTTACTTCTAATTATACTAACAACAACGTAACCAACAGTTAAATAAGTTTTTGTTTATAAATTATATATACTAAAACTATTAACAATTATTTGCTGTGAATTGAAACTATGGATATGAGCATGCCAAGGTTAAGAACAAGTAATAAACTTGATTGTAATCATAATTCGGTTATTCTTCTCTTCATGTTGCTAGCCAAGAACATTAGCCTAGAAATTAAAACTCTCGTATTTAATTTCACTTTAGAATCATAAACCATTCGTCTACATTTCTGTGATCAAATGCAATTTATGACCTAGCACTACAATTCCGGTTCCTAAATTGACTAATACGGCTTTCAAGTATATTTCTATCAGGAAAGCACATCAAAACCCAATTTTCCCAAATCAAGTTAAGAACAACACCCTATTAATTTACAACTTTCCAATTTCTTGCTCTCTCGAGTGAAATTGGACTTTTTAGATGTACATTAATGTCGGCCACACACAAATGCAGTAAGAACAAGAATTAATAGAACAACATGGAAGAAGAAGAAGAAAACCATATCATTAACAATCAAAATTCATCACCATTGTTCAAAACCTTAGCAAGGAAGAGAATTAGCCACTCATTTGTGGATTAATCATCCTAAAACGAGTGTAAATCATACATACAATTGATAGAAAGAAGAAAGGAAGAGAAGAAATCCCTTAGCTTTTTCGTCCCTCAACTGCTTCTAACCCACGTCCTTGCTCCACCAAGTCTGAATTTCTTAAAATAAACCTAAGTGTTCTATTTATACTAGTGGGAATTTTTCCCGGAATAACAAGCAACGTGTCACGGAGGCCAACGCGGAGCACTGCCTCCGTGACACAGCGTGGACGCGGACCCTTACTGGAATTCCAGGGTTCGGGAATATAGCCTCAACGTGGAACGGAGGCCAACGCGGAGGCCTATCTCCATGCCACGGAGCTGTCGCGAGGCCTCACTAGAATTTGCCAATTAATTTCCCCTCCAGGCAGTGTGCCTCCGCGATGGTAGCGTGGCACGGCTCCATCACGGAGCCCCTATACTTTGCGCATTCCAAGGTCTTTTCCATGCTCGCATCCAAGTCCAACTCCGATATAACTCCAACATACATTTTAGCTCCTAAAAATCATATTTTCCTGCAAAACAAATGCTAATCATGTTGGTTAGTATAAATTCACATTTTATTGCCAATTACATGAGAATATATACACATTGCACCACAAAATAGGCGAAAATAATACGTTTGAGTATCACTTGGGCATATAAATCTGCCCAAGATCAGTGAACTCGGGTTAGGGTATTCAGGTGGATCCTCAAAAGATAGCAGTGGTGAAAGACTGGCCCTGACCTACTTCCCAAACCGAAATCAGAAGCTTCTTGGGTCTAGCAGGTTACTACTGACGTTTTGTGGAAGGTTTCTCCTCTATTGCATCCCCTATGATTAGGTTGACTCAGAAAAAGGTAAAATTTTACTGGTCAGATACTTGTGAGAAGATTTTTAGGGAGTTAAATACTCGACTGACTACCGCTCCAGTGTTAACCTTGCCGGAAGGAACAAATGAGTTCATGGTGTATTGTGATGCTTCCAAAGTTGGACTTGGTTGCGTTCTGATGCAACGGGGAAAGGTGATAGCTTACGCCTCCAGACAACTCAAGGTTTAGAGAAGAACTATCCGACTCATGACCTGGAGTTGGCAGCTGTGTTTTTTGCATTGAAAATATAGAGGAACTACCTTTATAGGGCTCAGGTGGATGTTTTCATCGATCATAAGAGCCTTCAGTATGTATTCAGTTAGAAAGATCTAAATCTTCATTAGAGAAGATGGTTGGAGCTACTGAAGGATTATGACATGAGTATGCTGTATCACCTGGGAAAAGCCAATACGGTGGTTGATACCCTAAGAAGGATGTCTATGGGGAGCGTGGCTCATGTTGAAGAGGGCAAAAGAGAATTGGCAAAGGATTTCCATAGGTTAGCTCGGTTGGGAGTGCATTTATTTCCTATCTTCGGGTGAGAAAATTGTTAGAAAAAGGGTGCATTTATCATATTGTCAGAGTTCAGGATGTTAAGGCAGAGCTTCCGACACTTCAGTCTATTCAAGTGGTTAATGAATTTCCCGACGTATTTCCATATGAGCTTCCGGGTATTCTCCCAGAAAGGGAAATTGATTTTGCAATTGATTTATTACCAGGCACTCAGCCTATATCTATTCCTCTATATCAGAAGGCTCCTGCTGAACTCCGAGAACTAAAGGAACAATTAAAGGATTTTCTAGACAGGGGATTTATCAGGCCGAGTACCTCACAATGGGGTGCGCCAGTTTTGATCGTGAGGAAGAAGGACGGCTCCCTCCATATGTGTGTAGATTATCGATAGCTGAATAAAGTCACTATCAAGAATAAGTATCCACTTCCCAGAATAGACAATTTGTTTGATCAACTATAGGGAGCGAGGTATTTTTCAAAGATTGACTTAAGATCGGGATATCATCAGGTCCAGGTTCGTGAAAGAGATATCCCAAAGACTGCCTTCAGGACCAGATATGGCCACTTTGAATTTCTAGTCATGTCCTTCGGACTGACAAATGCCCCAGCAGTGTTCATGGACCTGATGAACAACGTTTTCAGACCATATTTGGACTTGTTCTTGATAGTATTTATTGATGATATTCTGGTGTATTCCCTCTCAGAGGCAGATCACCAGTATCATCTACGGACAGTGCTCCAAATTCTCAGAAATCGCCAGCTATATGCAAAATTTTCTAAATGTGAATTTTGGCTGAATTCAGTAGCCTTCTTGGGCCATATTGTGTAAGATGCTCGTATACAGGTAGATACGCAGAAGATAGAGGCAGTGAAAACATGTCCTAGACCTACCACTCCGACCAAGGTACGTAGTTTCCTCGGGTTAGCCGGGTATTACAGAAGGTTCGGGAAGGATTTTCCACTTCAGCAGCACCTTTAACCAAACTGATGTAGAAGGCAGTAAAATTCCATTAGACTGAGGCATGTAAGTAGAGCTTTCAGGAACTGAAAGACAGATTGACATCAGCACCGGTGCTAGCATTTCCAGAAGGAACAGAGAGTTATGCAATCTATTGTGATGCTCCGGGTGTTGGGTTAGGATGTGTTTTGATGAACATGGTAAGGTGATTGCCTATGCTTTCAAGCAGCTGAGGGAGCATGAGAAGAACTACCCTACCTATGACCTGGAGTTAGTCGCGGTGATTCATGCCTCTAAAATATGGAGACACTACCTGTATGGCGTCCACGTAGATTTTTTCACTAATCACAAAAGCCTGCAGTATATTTTCACACAGAAAGAGTTGAATCTGTGGCAGTGTCGCTAGTTGGAGCTGTTAAAGGATTATGATGTGAATATTTTATATCACCCAGGAAGGGCCAATGTTGTAGCAGATGCCTTTAGTCGCAAATCCATGGGAAGCCTGGCATATTTACAACCCGAGCGGCAGGAATTGGCCCGAGAATTGCATCAGCTAGCCAGTTTAGCCGTTTGTATAGTAGAATCAGGAGACAATTGAGCGGTAAGCCAGAATACCGCAGTGTCATCATTGGTGGTGGAAGTGAAGGAACAACAGTATGAAGATCCTAGCCCGGTTCAGCTCAAAAATAGGGTCCAGTGAGGGGAAGTGACAGATTTCTAGATAACTGAGGACGAAGTTTTGAGATATAGGGATCGTCTTTGCGTTCCAGACATGGCAGGGCTTTGCCAGCAAATTATGGGCGAAGTACACTATGCCCTTTACTCTCTCCATCTAGGTTTGACAAAAATGTACCATGATATAAAAGAGATTTACTGGTTGTCGGGAATGAAAAAGGGGATAGCAGAATTCGTAGCTCAATGTCCCAATTGCTAACAGGTGAAAGCTGAACATCAGGAACTAGGCGGACTGACACAGGAGATAGCAGTGCCTTTATGGAAATGGGAGGCAGTTAATATGGATTTTGTTGTAGGGTTACCCCATACCAGGCGTAAATATGATTCTATCTGGGTAATTGTTGACAGGTTGACAAAATCAGCTCACTTTCTGCCAGTAAGGGCTACCTTTTCAGCCGAAGATTATGCTGAGTTGTATATTAGAGAAATAGTCCGATTGGGTGGTGTTCCGTTGTCAATTATCTCTGACCAAGGGGCGCAATTTACAGCTAAATTTTGGTAATCTTTTCAGAGGGGCCTGGGGATGCAGGTTAACCTGAGCACAGCCTTCCATCCTCAGATAGACGGGCAGGCAGAACGTACAATCCAGACGCTCGAGGATATGTTACGGGCGTGTGTGCTAGATTTTGGAGGCAGCTGGGATGAACATCTACCACTTATTGAATTTTCCTAAAATAACAATTATCATTCAGCAATTCAGGTGGCGCCTTATGAAGCGTTATATGGGCGGAAGTGCAAATCTCCAGTTGGTTGGTTTGAGTTAGGAGAATCGGCATTGATTGGGCCAGATATTATTCATCAGTCAGAAGAGAAAGTAAAGTTTATCAGGGAACGTCTGCTGACTGCTCAAAGCCACCAGAAATCTTATGCGGATGTGCGGCGAAGAAACCTAGAGTTTAATGTGGGTGATTGAGTATTCATGAAGGTTTCACCGATGAAGGGTGTGACGAGATTTGGTAAGAAAGGCAAGCTCAGCCCGAGGTTTATTGGACCTTATCAGATTCGCCGAAGGATAGGCCAGGTGGCTTATGAATTGGATTTACCTCCACAATTAGAATCCGTTCACCCTGTTTTTCATGTATCAATGCTGAGGAAGTGCATAGGAGATCTATCCCGAATTGTCCCAGTCAAAGATGTCCAAATCACTGAGAAGTTAGCTTATGAAGAAGCTGGAGTAGACATACTAGATCGGCAGATCCGCAGACTAAGAACCAAAGATGTTGCTTCCGCTAAAGTGTTATGGTGAAATAAGAACTGAAAGGAGATGAACTAGGAGGCAGAAGACATTATGAAAACCAGATATCCTCAGTTATTTCAGACTTAGTCAAATTATGAAGCTAGAGGCATGTTGTTGTTGTTGTTTCATAAGTTGCATTATATATAGGTATATGTGAGATAATTGACTTCAGTCTATTATGAAGTGAACGTTATAGTATTATGTGAAGTACCTGTATTGGACTTTTCTGCGTTTCAGGGTTTTTGGATAGTCCATATTACAGGGGAGACTCTGCCGAAATTTTTCCAAAATAAGTAATTGCAAGGTTAAGGTTCTTTCAAGCAGAAGTTAACATTCGAGGACAAATGTTCTTAAGGGGGGAGGATGTTACACCCCATAAGTTTCTAACATTTAGTCGGCCTATTTGTATGTTGGTTGAGAGTTTTAGAGTGCCAATTTCATGGGAGGAGGCTGAACCAAGTTTTCCAAAGGGGCAAAGTGGCACAGAGCAGCCCCCTCCACATTACCCAAAGTGGCACGGAGTAGAATTGGCGCGACCGGCAGAGTGCCACATTGCCTTGTCTGCCGCCTCAAGTATATAAAGGCCTCATAATGAAGGGAAACAACTGAAAATCATCCGATTACGCCGCTAAACGCCGTCCAAATCTAAATTAACTCCGGGTAGTGAAGTATAAGGCTGCAGAGAGCACGCTACGGAGTTATTTTAGTAAACTACACCCGGCGAATCATCGTCCCGCCGAGCCTAAGTTGGTGGAATTATTTCAAACTAGTGTCAATACGATCACGTGCCTAAATTAAGTATTTCTCCCTTCTAGATTTTCGAGAAATTACGAGTTTTTTATCGTCTTTCGATAAGTTGAAGTATAGTCAGTATATATATATAAGTTATCGTTTTCTTCGAATATAGTAATAAAGTAGCCTTCTTCTTCCATTAATATGATTACAATTGAGAAGGGCAGTTGAACACAAGTCGAGACTCGCCAATTAATCGGTAAACAGCGAACGAGGTATGTTAAGGCATTTTCTTTCGGCAAGTTAGTTTCTTTAGCATAGTAGTCCAGTATGAATCCCAGTAAAGCATGTCAGGAGTATGTTATCATGTCTAGTTGTTGTTTTCAGTCGAGGCTCGTAATTTGTATTGTTTTGGGCTGTATTACACATGTATAGCTTCCGTGACCACCCCAGGGTTAATAGCTGTGTCGCTGCCCGCCAGGGGCGAGGATACGTCGCTCTACAGAGCAGCATGCTGTCCGAAAAGGACGAAGATGGGGATCCAAATCCTCATATGCCATGGTTGGCCTTATACACACCCCTGCCGAGCGTTTACGCCCGGGGTGTAGATATCAGAGTCCTCCGGACTCTAACACAGCTACAATCAGGGGCCGAGCAAACCTAGTTGCAGACCAAGGGATCGGCAGGACGCTTATAGCTGATAGTTGGCTTAGTATGACCTGAATAGGGGTATATAGATTGAGGTGTACTCGCTAGGGCTAATGGGGGCCCAGGTGGGTTATTCTGTGCTAATTGTACCTTCCGGCTTATGGGGGCCATGTAAGGTTTATGTTTGCTTTAGTTACTGATAGTTCGAAAATAAGACGCCTCGTTTGTCAGGTATGACCCCTACCTTCCATATTATAGTTATGTTTAGCCCTGATTTCACTACTTCGATCATCTCTAGTCCGTTTTATTTACTTCAGTTATTGTTAGTTCTATTTCCTTACTTTCAGTTATTTAAAGTTACTGTCTTACATATTCAGTACCTGTGGTACTGACGCCCTCTTCTAGGGCGCTGCATTACTTGCCTGCAGGTGCAGATAGACGAGGAGCAGGTCCTTCGTAGTTCTAGTCAGCCATACAGAACCGTCAGGTCCCTTCTTCCGGAGCTTGTGTGATAGAGGTTTACTTCTTTTATTTGTACAGTATGGGTAGGTCGGGGCCCTGTCATGACCATCTTATTACTCCTAGAGGCTTGCAGATTGTGTTACTTCCTGTGGTTAGATAATATCAGCCGTGTGGGGCCCATATGTATTTTAGATTATGTGTGTTGGCCGTGTGGGGCCCTGTTTAGCTATTGATTGGTGGCCTTATCGATCATCATTCAGTTTAGGATCTGATTTTACTTTCCAGTTATAACTAGATATCATGGTGGCGTTGTCGGCCCGCATAGGACTCCCTATGGTTGTTTGTCTCTGGTTAGCTGTTTATTTGGCAGGTGGATATAGGCCTTGTCGGTCAGGGGTTGTATTTATAGCCTCTTTATAGCCCATTTTTTTCTTGATTCTAGATTTAGGGTCGTCCCTACACTAGAGGTGCTTAGGCTCAGTCAGCTCAGCAGTTCAGGTCCTAGTAGGGCACCAGGTGCCAGTCATGCCTCCCAAGGTGGGGCATGACAAACTTGGTATCATAGTCGGTCGTATCTCAGGGAGTCTGCAAGCCGTGCAAAGTAGATTTTTGTCTATGGATGTGTTGTGCACCACATACTATAGGTAGGAGGTGCCAAGGCATGATAGGATGGTTAGTCTTTCTTCTTATTTAGTCATGTTATAGAGCGGTACAATATAGGGTTGAGTACCTAAGCTCATTATACTCTTTTTCTTACACAGAAATGTCGGACCAGCGACACCCTACGACAGGCAGATGGCTAGATGTAGCAGCAGGAGAGGGCACTAACAAGGTTCCTTAGCCTCGGTCAGAATCGGCCCGATCTGAGGACGACATGGAGGTATCATCTTGACCTCTCTAGCAGTCTCCACCACGTTAGGAGCCGCTTGTGACGGTCGGTGTGACGGCACCACCTCCGGCTGTTTCTATACCCATACCATCTAACCAGGAGGTTAGGAGCGTGGTGGTTATGCTAGCCCAGATGATGGCTGCTCAGCGCCAGCCAGTGCCACCTACACTTGCGGAATCCTTAGGAGGGCCTGGTAGCTCGAGGGTCTGAGAGTTCCTAGCACTAAGTCCCCCGCAATTCACAAGGATAGATCAGACCGACCCTCAGGACTTCTTAGACCAGATGCAAAGGATTTTTAGGGTGATGCATGCTACACCTACAGAGTCGGTTGAGTTAGCCGTATTCCTGCTACGGGACATCACCGTGCTATGGTATGAGAGTTGGGAAAGGTCTCGAGGGAGAGATGTTTCCCCTCCGACCTGGCCCAGCTTCTCAGAGGCTTTCTTGGATCATTACCTACCATGGGAGATTCGATAGGCACGAGTTGATCAGTTCCTACACTTGGAGCAGGGGTCGATGAATGTTCGGGAATATGCTATGCGGTTTGCTTCCTTGGCTCGTTATGCGCCAGCTTTTGTGGACACAATGTCAGACAGGGTACACCGCTTTATTATGGGGCTGAACCCGGAATATATTGAGACCTGCATCAGAGCCACACTACGAGAGGATATGGATATCGCCCGTGTACAGGATTTTGCTCAGAATATTGAGGGCATCAGACAGCGGCAACGAGAGATTAGAAGGACAAGTCAGGACCAGCATCGCAGGGACAGACCAGGTAAATTACAGGAGGAGTCCCGGGGAGGACCTAGGCCACGGTTATCAAATAGGCCGCCTAGACCCCCGCCTCCACCACAGTGGCAGAGGAGCAGGTCTAGTCACCAAGGGCAGCCAGAGCCCGGTGAAGGTTCGCGAGTAGTAGGTTCACAACAGCAAAGGGGAGTGGAGCAAAGTGGGTTTACAAATACAACTTTTCCCTATTTGCAGTCGACGCCACTCTAGAGCATGCATGTATGGTTCCACAACATGCTATATTTGTGGACAGGAGGGTCACCAGATGAGGAATTGTCCAGCTAGGGGTCAGGGTGATCGGGATCGACAGGATAGGTCCTCTATAGGATCACGAGTTCCAGCATCCCCGGGGCGTAGGCCCTCAGTTTCAATAGGAAGAGGCCGAGGCAAATCAGGGGCCTTCAGTTCAGATGCTGGCCTAGACCTTACTTATGCACTACTGAGGCGATAGGAGTCAGAGTCGTCACCAGATGTTGTGACAGGTATGTTGAACATTTTCTCTAATCCTGCTTATGTGTTGATAGATCCAAGATCCACCTTGTTCTATGTTACACCATTAGTGGCTCGGAAGTATAGTATTATGCCGGAATCCCTTCAGTGACCTTTCTCAGTGTCTACACCCGTTGGTGACTCGATCATAGCCAGAAGGGTCTATCGAGGTGTACAATAGAGGTTGTCAATCGTCAGACTATGACAGACTTGATAGAACTAGAAATGGTTGATTTTGATGCCATTATGAGTATGGATTGGCTAGCTCCATGTTATGCCAATGTTGAATGTTGGACCAAGATTGTCCGATTCTACTTTCTAGGGAAGGTAGTATGGGAGTGGAGAGGTAGTACAACCACGCCAAAAGGTAGGTTTTTCCTATCTTCGGGCGAGAAAATTGATAGCAAAAGGGTGCATTTATCATATTGTCAGAGTTCAGGATGTTCGGGAAGAGCTTCCGACCCTTCAGTCTATTCCAGTGGTTAATGAATTTCCCGACGTATTTCCATATGAGCTTCCGGGTATTCTCCCAGAAAGGGAAATTGATTTTGCAATTGATCTATTACCAGGCACTCAGCCTATATCTATTCCTCCATATCAGAAGGCTCCTGCTGAACTCCGAGAACTAAAGGAACAATTAAAGGATTTTCTAGACAGGGGCTTTATCAGGTCGAGTACCTCAAATGGGGTGCGCCAGTTCTGATCGTGAGGAAGAAGGATGGCTCCCTCCATATGTGTGTAGATTATCGATAGCTGAATAAAGTCACTATCAAGAATAAGTATCCACTTCCCAGAATAGATGATTTGTTTGATCAGCTATAGGGAGCGAGGTATTTTTCAAAGATTGACTTAAGATCAGGATATCATTAGGTCCAGGTTCGTGAAAGAGATATCCCAAAGACTGCCTTCAGGACCAGATATGGCCACTTTGAATTTCTAGTCATGTCCTTCGGACTGACAAATGCCCCAGCAGTGTTCATGGACCTGATGAACAACGTTTTCAGACCATACTTGGACTTGTTCGTGATAGTATTTATTGATGATATTCTGGTGTATTCCCGCTCAGAGGCAGATCACCAGGATCATCTACGGACAGTGCTCCAAATTCTCAGAAATCGCCAGCTATATGCATGGTTTAGTCCCTTCCCATGTCCAACTTCTGCCTAAGTCTATGTTTAAGTTGCCAATTCTTGATGGGTCATAACCCAAATGCATGTTCCCTTAAAAAATTGATATGAGTTTGTTGTAGTATGTCTAAAATCATGGGTTTTGAATTATTGGGATGTTTTCACTTATTTTATTCAATATTTGATAATCTAATCCCTAAAAGCACATGTGCCCAAATCATGGGGTTTTTAGTGAAATTCAAGGTTATGGTGATTTCTCAAGCATGATATGAACTTTTGAATTTTAAGCATGTTTTCAATTACTCATGTTATTATGATCATGTTTCCTATAAATTTAAGCATTTCAAGTATGATCGAAATTATGGGCAATGCCCACATGTCGCTTATGATTTATGAACTATGATTTTGGCCGATCCACGGGCCCAATTCCAAGGCTAGTATTATGAATTCTCAAGCATGTTATGATTATCACGATTTAACTAGCCATGCATGTCATGTATGGATTTCTATGAGCACGTTTCATATTTTGGGAGTAGTACTTAACACCGAGTAGGTTCAGGGCCCAGGTTACGCCCCGAATCTCAAAACTATATGCCTCGTAGGTTATGTTGGGACCTCCTCAGTGACTATCCCTTTACCCTACGGGGCCTTCACGAGTGATATCACGCCTTTCATGGTTCATATCCTTGGCAAGGTATGAACGGCCTCCCGACTAAGCTTACGGGTTGGGCTCCATGTGTTCTAATATGGGGTATGTCGGTTATAGAAATCTCCCGTTGTTCCTCGTTGTTTTAATGCATGTATGATTACATTCTTTTGGCTCAAGTTATGTTTTATGAAATTTTTTTATATCATGATTATGACTATGACAGGTTTAAAAATATTTTGGAAATCTTGAGCCCTACGACATACTTATGATTTCAGTATTTATGATCATGATATCCCCACTCCTATAACTTTTATGTTTTATGTATTGTCTTGAATACCTCACACTCAGTACATTCCATGTACTGACCCGCATATTTTCTATGTTGTATCATTTTATGATACAGGATCCAATTCGCAGGTTCAGCATCGCTCTTAGCTTGCTTTCAATTTTCAGTGGTGAGTCCTCATCGGGGGATTCATGTTCGGATTTTTTTCTGTCTTTTTTTTGCTTTCAGAATATTGGGGTTAGTTGGAGTCTTGTCCCTTCAACCCGTCTATTATGATTAGAGGCTTTCAGACCTAATTGTAGTATTCAGCTATTTACGCTTGGATCATGTACTGATGTTTCTTATATTTCATGTCCTGATTTTATTTAGTTCATGACTATTAAGCTAATATGCCTTATGTGAATTGTTTAGTTATATGCTCATGCCATGGGTTGACTCGGGGTCCCTCGGGGCTCCTTGTCTCATGTCTACGATTTGGGTGTACTCTCGGATCGTGACAATATTTTTATGATTTTAAATTCTACTTTGACATCCATATGCATGCCTTAATGACTTCAGATGCTCTGTTCTTCCTTTCCATTTGGTTTCTGTTTGGTTGTTTTTGTCATCTTACATACGGTATGACTCCATGTACTAATATCCCTTCTTATTTGGGGGGGGGTGCATTATTTTGTAATGCAACTTTAGGTATAGATACTTGGGGACAAGATACCCAGTAGGCGAGCTTAATTCAGCTTTTTGATAAGCCCCTTCCACTTTGGGGGTTAGCATGCTCCAGCTTGTCTAGTGATAGGGGCCAGGGGGCCTGTACCGACCAAACCTATGTACCTCCAGAAGTAGAGGCTTCATAGACAAACTACTAGTTGATATGTTTCTATTCAGACTTTGATTTTTTATGAATAGTCCAGTCCTTTCTGGTTTGAAAAATTATTATTTTGGAAAGTTAAGTTTTCGCTAAATGCTTTCTTCCAAATATTTAATGTATTTTTACTTCCTCTTAGTTGTTAGCTCATAGTTTCATAGCAATTACAATAGTACACTCGAGCCAGCTATGGCGTCGGTTGTCGGTCTCGCCTAGACCCTAAGTTGGGGCATGACATATGTATCCAACCTTTCCTGATTTTAGAGCACTTTCTCCAATAGGCCTTCAATCTTTGAGCCTCCATGATCTTTGAGATGTCCCTTTCTTTCAATTTTGAGTATAGAATATGGGCCCTTCAGTGGAATATAGGGTTGGAGCTTCTATTTCCAAAGTTGCCATTTTTCCAACCTTGATTAGGACCTCCATAGTCATTTCTACTATAGCTTTTACCTTGGCCTTGCGAATTAGGTCTCCATTAGTTTTGGTGGTTTGAAGGTGGATGGCTTTGACTCAATTGTTGATAATTTTGTCTTGAATAACCTCCTAGTGTATTGCTAATGTAGTTTGCATCCTCAAATTACATCAGAGATTGGTCTTCAAATTATTGTTTTTGGTATGGAGGGTGGCATCCATGCAAATAAGGACGAGTGCAACCTTTCGCATCATCAACCATACTCACTTTCTTAAGCTCATTTGCGGTCATCTTCTTTATAAGCAATGTAATATTAGTGGCCATGGCTGCCCTCATTTGATTGCGTTTTTGGTTCTCCTTTATCAAGTGGGTCATGGATGGGGCTTCTACATTTATACCTCCACTTTGTTCACTAGTGTGCTATGCCTGATTATTCTTTTAATCCTGGTGTCAATGTGATTGTACGTCTTGTCCAAAAAGTATCCTTCGACCGCATTATTGCCACGAATTGTGTAAGGGGATCCAATTTGGCAGAGAACTTTTCAAGAAGTTTGTTCATGGGGAACCTATGGATGGGTTTCCTAAGAACATATTGCTTGAAATATTCACAAGCTTCAAATAGTTGTTTCCCTGGTTGCTGAAGGAAGTTAAAAATCTTGTCACGTTGTTCCGTCTTCTTACTCGGGGGGAATTACTTCTTGAGAGACAAATTGACTAGCTCTCTTGTGAATGGAATTGGAGGGCATGCAGTGTAACCAATCATAGGCCTCCCCCGCTAGTGAATACTTGAACACTCTCAATCATATGGCATCATCAGACATGTTGCTCTGCTTGTATTGCATACTGATCATCACCCAAATTCACTCTAATTCAGAAGCATACATAATCGATGGAATTATAATACCCAACTAAGAGTCGCAGTTGAATCTACATGGACTTTTGGTAGACCCAAACTATCTAGCAATTTTCAATTCATATTTGAGAGTTTAGATGCCATTCAAATTAGGGTTAGGAAAATCATAACTATAACTAATTAATGTAAATGCTTAAGGATGTAATCAAGAATGAGAAACACTAGAGAAGTGACTCCAAAGTTTGATTGATCCTCCTAAATCTCTCAATATGGTCAAATTTAGAATGTGATTTTGATGAATATGCAAGCAATCAGTTAGGCAACTAATGGGTATCTTTAAATAACATCAATGGTGTTAATCTATCTCAATTTTATTAAATTGAACAGAACTCCCTTCTACTCGATTGCATTTTGCCAATTGAATTCAACCTATGTCTAGTTGAACCCATTAAACAAGGGTTAGAGTCTTGAGTTATTATTGATTGATGTTGACTCAACCTAAATTGACTCTTTCAATCACTACAAAGGTAATTGGGCAAGATTGAATGACTTTCATCATCAATCACACTTTATGAACCCAAAATCAATCAAATATTCTTAAGCCCACAATCAAGTTTTCCTAATTGAGATCATCAAGGTTCACATCTCATTGGGTTCACAATCCTCGATCTCTGATTAATTATCCATAACAAGAAGAAAAGAATAAAGCAAGTAATTGAATATTCTTACTAATAAAATCACAATTAGGAGAAGAAAACTTGAATTGACAATTTTGATCTTCAATCTTTAATTACAATATTGATCTACTTCTCTATTGAAAACTATCTAGTTCTCTATCTCTAACTATCTATCTATCAACTATGAACTATATCTAAAAAAGAATGGAAAATATTATTTATATCATACCTCAAAAACCCCAATTCATCTAAAATTGGAGGGTCCCAGATGTGCAGGGACAGACCGTCCTTTGAATCTTCACTTGATTTTTGCTTCTACCTGACCTCTGTCTGTCCCTTGATTGACAGCCCGTTCTTTGATCATCCATTGACTCCTGATGATTTTCAGTTTGTGATTCATCTTTTAAAAAATGGATCATCTTTTAGAAAGATTGTTTGTCTTTTGCCTCGTCGGTTGCCAACCATCTGGGACTGATTTCTGTATCAAAAAGTATTTGCTGGACATTTGGAAATATAGACCGTCCATTAAAGAGACAGTCTGTCCTTTGCTTTGTTTTTGGGCAGACTTAGTAACTTTTGGTTACTCCTTTTTTCATTTTAATCGAATTCCTGAAACATAGCATGATAAGGTTAGTTTTAGCTTAAATCAGTACTTAAAGGCATGCAAAACTCTATGAAATGAAGTAAAGACGTGTCACAAACTCCCAACACATCACACACCTTTAAAACACTTTTTAGATATTAGTGAGGGTCTTGGTCATTTGAATTATAGAATTGACCCTCCTCCTTGAGCATCGTGTAACTGTTCTCATCTATTTTGAATGTGGGTGCATTCACTCGTAGAGGTACTACTACACTTGTATAGTCGATGTCATTGTTGACCTCCACAAAGATGTTTTCCACTTCACCTGGTGGAAGAGCATCCATTTGACACTTGTTTTTACTAGACACGAAAAATAATGTGATAGAATAGATTAAAGCACACAAAATATTTTTCACTTACTAGAACCAATTGCCTAAGTCCCCGACAATGGTTACATAATTGATAAACATCTAAATCCACTCTTATTTGAGTAAGTGTACACAGTCGTTAGCAATATAATTAACCCTACTAAGAGTTAGGTTCGAATCCACAAGGACTTACTATTGATCAAATTACTAAGACGAGAGAAATTCTGATTTGATGCCTTATGATGCTATTCTAGTTAATTGATAAAGAGAGAAGTAAACTAAAATTTAGATCTAATTGCAAATCATGTAAATTAATGAGAGATAAAACCAAGGATATGTTCCCGCTTAGGGTTGATTCATCTAGATCACTCAATTAGATTCATAAATAATGGGATTCTTATAATATGTAAACAATCACTAAGCAATCACTCAATGTCTTTCAAAAATCAAGCAATATTTATCTTAATTAATTCTTTCAAATTGACAAGAATTCAACCACAAACCGATTGTGAATTGCTAATTAGATTCAACATATTTTTAAGAGGATCTATTAAATAAGGGTCATGTCTTGAGTTATTATTGATTGATGCAATCCAAGCCCTAATTGGCTCTTTCAAGAATAATTGCGGAAATTTGCATTAATCGTTATTTGTAACCACCAATTTTAGCTAAAAAATTAAAGATTAATCAAATATATTAAATCCCAATATCTATTAATAATAATTGAGATCTCTAAGTTTCACAATCCAATTGGGTTCACAACCTTAGATAAAATTTTAGTTTCTCATGATTGGAGATGAAGAAGAGAGCATTGAATTAACCATAATCAACTTACAATAGAGTAGAAGAGAGAGAATTCAAAATCCTTAATATAGATGTTCAAAAGTAGCTTCAATTACAATAGATATTCTCTAAAAACTCTGTTCTCTATGATTACATTCTCATTCTCTAAGAAAAAGACTAAAAATGTTATTTATATTAAGGTCAAAATCCTAAGCCCAATTTAATTTCGACTTACCCAATTGTCAGTTACGAACCTTAGATTGGATTCTCGATTTGTACATTGCACTATAAGTTGGACTCTATCTGTGATGTATGAGTAACCATGAATCAATCTGTGGCATGTAGTTTGGATATCCGATCTATATCTGCCCATTATAGATTGAATCTTTAGAATGCAAACTCTCTGAATTTTGATTTGTGACTTCACTTGCAGTTAGTATTTTGAATTTATGTATCATATCTGCTCCTATTTATTAGATTTCCAGGTTGCAATGTCTCTGAATCTCACTTTGTGGTCTCCATTTATGGTCTATTAATTGCATCTAAAAACCGTAACTGGATTTGTATATTACCCTCAGATATGCAACTTCACTAAAGTTGATCCACGGGTCAATCAACAAACCGCACATTGAATCTGCAACTTGTCTGTTCTCTCTTTTTGGCAATTTTTTTGGGATTGATGTCCCTTTACTCTAATTCATTAGGATTCCTGAAACTTAGCAAAGTAACATTAATATTTACTTAAATTATTACTTAAAGGCATGCAAAAATCTATAAAAAAAAGTATAAATGTATCATAAAATCCTAACATATTAGTTACCTGCAAAATTGAAAGCAGTTCATCTAGTATTTCATATGTTAATGCTGAAAGAGTTCTTGGGAGATCCTTCACGTGTTATGCCTATTGAGAATGTTCAAATTTTAAAGGATTTATCCTATAAGAAATGTCAATTTCTATTCTAGACCGTCAAATAAGCAAGCTTGGAATGAAAGAAGTAGCTTCAGTGAAGGCATTGGGGATAAGCAATAATGTTGAAAAAGTGGCGTGGGAGGTAGAAGAGGAGATGAGGAAGAAGTACTTTCAATTGTTCATGACTTGAAATGGCATTAAGGTATATCTTAATGACTTTCTTCCTTATGGTTTTGTAAGTATTATAAAATATTAAGACTAAAATGTTTGCCATATGAATATAACTCTCATTCAAGGACGAATGATTCTAAGAGAGAAGGGAGGATGTTACACCCATACTTCAATCATCTAATCTGTCATACGTATGTACATCTTATGGGTTGAAAGACTATATTTTGTATGTCATGGAGAGATCCTGGGTCAAAGATGTAAACAAAATGACGGACAAATGAAAGAAGTAAATAGAACTAAAGGGAAGAAGCCTACCTCAAAGAGGCCCATGACACACTAAGCGTCGCGGTAGCAATATGGCAGTGTGTGTATGTTTTTCAAGTCATTTTATTTCATTTCTAACATTTCCCCAACTTGTCTTGACGACCTTTCTCTGAAGAGTTCTTAAGGTTTTCATTAAAATTCAAGGGAATTTAAGCAGATAACGTCATCTAACATAACTTAAAGCTAGAATCAAGTCTCAGGAGTCGAGGAGATCATTATATGTTATGCCCTGGGAACACAAGGATTAGACCCGAGAGTCAAAATAAAGAAAAACTGAAAATTCGCACTAGGTCTTAGGATGACCCATGAGGTAGGTCGTGGGGAGTGACCACGAGTCGTGAGGTGACTCGTGGTCAGCAAGGTTGGAAGGCTCAGGTGGAGGAGGCCACAGGCATGACCACGAGTCGTGGTCAGACCTCACGACTCGTAAGGTCACCCGTGGTTTAGAGTGTTCAGTTAGTCAAGGATTTGGGCAGTGGGGGTCACGGGTGGTGACCACGAGTCGTGGTCAACCACCACAATTCGTGGGCTCCCTTGAGTATTTTGGGTAGTGAGCATGACTGAGCCTAGCCATGAGTTGTGCCCCTTGGCAACGGCTTCTGAGGTCCCTCGTGGGGACTGGCAACCCGAAATCTCTGCATTTTTAATAAGGGTGATTTCGTAATTTTTAAACTCCGAAGGCCTAAACTACGTCGTTTTAAGGTATGAATGGGGTCTTTTAAGGGGGTTCAGTTCATGTTAAGCCTCATTCATGCATGCAAGAGTATAGGGAGGAGACTAGAAGGTGATTCAAGGTGTTCTTCCTCAATTCCTCTAAATTTCATCTTGGGCTAGCAAGGGAAGTTAAGAACCAGATAATCCCATGTATGGAAGGTCATCAATGGGTGAATCCTTCCACACTCATGCTCCTACTATATAATTTTACTTAAAATTTATCGAAAACTCATGGGGTTTTGTATTTGATTTATATAAAATCTAATGATTTAAATTATGGGTTTTGTGATTTTGAATTACAAATTTTGATCATCTTTTGAGATTTAAATTGATTATAATATTTTTAATTTGATTTCTAAGAAGTTAAGCTTAATTATGCATGCCCCATGATGAATCGATTTATGATATATTTTCCCATTGATGTTCTTGACAAGCCCAGCATGAATTATGTTTTAAATTATGAATTTATTATGTTACCCATTATGATTTTAAGAAAGTCAAAATGTATACATGATCTACGAGTATGTATGAATCTTATTAATCATGAATTATATTTTTGATCGACTCACGGGCCTCATGTCATGGCTAGATCACATATGTTCAAGCATATTTACGATTATTATGATTTAACTAGCCCATGAAATCATGTATGTATTATTATGAGCACTATATATGTTTTAAGAGTAGTATCGAACACCGAGTAGATTCGGGGCTCAGGTTAAGCCCTGAATCTCAAGAACTACGTGCCACCGTAGGTATGTTATGACCCCTTTCATGTTAGTCCCTGGACCAAATGGCCCTTTTCATGGTGATATCACACTTCCATGGTTCTATCCTTGACAAGGTACTAACACCCTCCCAACTAAGGTTACAAGTAGTCTTCATGTGTGCTCATATGAGGTATGTCGGTTAAGAGAATCTCCCACTGCTCCTCACGATTTATGCATGTTATAATTGTGTATGTTGGCTCAAGTCATGTTAAGTAAATCCCTTCTATTATGATTATGATTATGATTATGTTATGTTACGAATGTTTTTGAAAACCTTGAGCTATATCATTTGTTATTATGATTTACAATACGAGCATGACGTCCTACTCTTATGATCATTCATGAATTTCATATATGTTTTAAACGTCCTTTTTATTTACCTTGCATACTCAATGCATTCCACATACTGACCGCATACTTTCTATGTTGTATCGTTTCATGATACAGGTCCTAGTTCTCAGGCTCATCCTCACCCGTAGATAGTTTCAGATTAGCTCTCAGCGCTCTTGGTGAGTCCTCATATTTCGAGGGTTGTATGTTCATCCTTTATATTGTTCTTTCGATTTCTGAATGTTGGATTAGTTGGGGAGTTGTCCCATCAATCCGTCCTTCATGTTTAAAGGCTTATCAAACTGCAAGTTGTATTCAGCTGTATTGTATAAGTCTTGCACTGATATTTCACTTTGGCTATGTTATGGTTACGTTATTATACGTTAAGTCTTCCGCTCATATTATTGGATTAGATGTATGCACATTCCATGAGTTGACATGGGGTCTCTCGGGGCTCCTTGTCTTGTGTCTATGATCCGGGTATATGTTTGGGTGGTTTCATCATAGCAGCATGGTTCCGTCAATTTTGATGTGGTTGCGTGGGTTGAGGTGGAAGAGCTGGAAACTTCACTTCCTCCATTATTATTCAACTTAAAGGTGTAAGGATGAGCTTCCTATCTTCTTGAATATATTGATTTGAGATTATTATGCTCTAATGGAAAATTGTTATCTTGAAGCTTATGTTCTTGATTTGGGTAAAACGTTAGGGGAATTGAGTGAAGTTGTATAAAGTTTGTAGGGTGGAAATTGAAGAGGCAGTAACCTATAACACTAGATGTTGTTGATTGCATTAAAGTGACTCAATGAGGTATTTAAGGCTTATCTCTTTTCTTAAATAAGCACGAACTCCATGTCATAACCATCATTCAATCAGATTTATTTCAATTGTTTATTGAATTAACTCTTAGAACTTCCTTAAGTTTGACATACTTATGTTGCAAAGGTAATGATGTTATTTACATCGATATGCTTATATCTTTGTCCATATGAATATGAAATTATATTATACAGTGGTGAATTGTAAGTAGAACAGTTTGGTTGGTTTAATTATTGAATTAGAAGATCCGTGAGAAGGGTAATGATAGTTAGTTGCTTTAATATCGTATATAGGAGGTTGTGAATAAAATTTCTCATCAGAACTCTTCTTACTTCTTAGTATATCATACTTGTCCTACATTTTATCTTGCACTTGATAACTGTTGAGTTATATATTATTGGAAATGAATTGTATAACTTGGAAGATATGGCATTCATGTCTTGTTAGGAAGACCCTATGAAGAGGGCATTGGTTATTAATTGCTAAACAACTAGGTTAGATCAATGTTAACATGAAAATCTTAATGCATAAGAGAACCCTTGTATCTACAATTCAACTACGTGAACATTTGAGGTCTATTCATTCTTAATGCATGTTATAACTCTAAAACTCTATGGAACCATTTGTATGTTATTCTTTTATGTTCATATGGTCCTTATTCTATCAAAGGCCTCATAGTCATGTTCATGTCATGTACTCATGATTATGATCACTTCACGAGATAACGAGCAATGATGATGATATATATATATTGTATTTCCCAATCATTGTATCGAAAGGCCCCTACATACAAGCATTACATACCTTTAATACATTCATAAATGCATATAGAGTTGCAAGTTCTAGAGTTATAGGTTGTCTCTTTCTTACTCTATCTTCTTGATTTTGATTCAATTATCTTATTGTTATTGCCTACAACTATTTCTTTCCAACCTTACACATTGTGCATATCATTTATACTAATGTCCCTTCACCTAGAGACACTGCATTTGTGTTTATGTGCAGATAGAGGCCCTGATCGCGCTCTATAGTAGAATCTTATTGAGTTCAGTCATCGAGTCGATATGCTCCTTTTTTCGGGAGTAGTTGATCAAGATTATAGCTTTTCATGATATTGAGATTGTTTGTATAGATGACAGTTAGACCATAGTCTCATCCCCACCATCAGTATTGCACTCTTTTAGAGGCTTTATGGACATAGTTGGATTGTATAGTATAGTTTATGGCCATGTTGGCCTTTTGCATCTATATTGTCATGTTGTAGCCTCGTCGTCTTACCCTTTTCTTTGATATTACTGTTTTGTTGTTGTGACCTTGTGGGTACATATTTACTCTCTTATCCAACAAGTTATGATTGGGTCTTAATGGTTTGAATGTCATGATTACAGCTGATTTGCAATTATCTTACTCTGTCAGGTAGGCACCCAGAACCAGTCTTGCCTCCCTAGGTTTGGGGCATGACACTATTCTTGGTATTTGAATATTTTTGGTGAACATTGATGCTCGGTAAAGGGTGGATAAAGGAAAGATGGAGCTGGTAAAGGTTAGTTTCCTAGTAAAGGGTGAAGTGTATTAATTCTTCTTCTTTAATTTGATTGTCTTATTTTTTCTAAATAATGTGGTGCACAACGCATGAATTTAGTTTTAATTAAGTGCTCTTGACTCATATCACCAGGTTTTTGGGGTATATTAATTGTGTTCTTAAGTATCGTTATTGTATTGAAACATCCTTTATAATTTATCATTGTTTATGCTCACTTTTACATGTTAAATAATGGTAATTGCTTTTAAAGTATGAATTGGTCCACCTACGAGGTTTGGGTAGGTGCCTTCACGTAGGGATGGGCATGGTACGCTATCGAAAACTTCGATTAGATAACTTCGAGTTTCGATATTTAAAAATTATATACCATTACCATATCAAATTAATTCAGTATGGTTCGATAATTTAAACTTCGATATTGGTATTTTGAGGTATGATAAATCGGTAACCATACTTTATTTGACTCAACTTATATATATTCATACTAGATAATTTAAGGCCCGTACACGGGCCCAATATAATTGGTTATAAATTTTATATTAAAAAAGTTATATTTTTACTTTTTTCAAAAAAAAAATTGAAAGGTTGTTCATAAAAATATTCTATATTGATCGATAATTTTTATTTGTCCCAACTAAAATTTTAGCATAAATAAAATATTATAATAAAATAATTTAACTCAGAAATATTTTAAAGGGGTGTTGGTATCAATTATGGGAACATTTATTTTTTAAATTCTAAAACACTTAGGATCTAATATTTAATTTGCATTTTTATTATCGCAATGGAATAAGTTTATTAGAATTTGAAGATAATTTATTTGTTAGATTTAATTAAATTATATAAACATCATGAGTCTTTATTTTAAAATTTATTCTTATTACCGTTAATTGGTTATGTAATTTTTCATATAATAATTATGCATTTGTTATTTTTGCCATCCTTTTTTAAATAGTAAACCGTTTAGATTCATTATTTTTTTGTAATTAAGTAGAATAATAACCTTTTTATATTAAATATTTTAGTAAATGTTGTTAATAGAAAATATGTTATTAAACTAAGAGAATGGAAAAATAAAACAATTATATTAGATATACACAAACTTAAGAAAAGAAAAGAAAGTGTATACTTTCTATTCGAGCTCCATCATGAACTATTTACATTCCAAGATAATAAAACGAATACAAATCACTACCCTTTTTTTATATTTCCTGAATTTATTTTCTTAATTGAATTTCAGTTGATTATGACAAAGTTCAGATACTTTTAAAAAAATAATGATAATAATAATAATCAAAAAAAGAACTCTTTGTAATTTTAAATATACACATGATTCTTTTTATTCTTCTAACATATTGAAGTCATTAGAATTTTCTAGAACTTAATTGATTATTTTTGAAAATTTAATACTCTCTTTGCATGATGTACAACTATTTTAAGTTAGATGTTCTGTTAATTAATAAAATTGCTCTTGGTCGTCCCACCTCTTTACTCTTTTATATAATAGGAAAAAAATAAGAATAAAATAAATATAAAATAATAATTTATTTTATAATTTTTAAATTAAATAAATAAAAATTTATTTATTTGCGAAATCCATGTTTACATGGCATAAAGAATTATTTTGTCATGTTAATTTTTTTTAATGATAAATTTAATTGAGTGATTTTGTAAGATAAATACTCTAAGTTGAGTGATGTTATTAATACCAAAAAAAGTTTAATAACTTGGCAATATAGATTTCCAAGATTGAATGATTTTTCGAGATATTATGAAAAAATATCTAGCCACTGTTCATGAAGGAAGGAATATAGATGGAAAATTGAATATACAACAAACTTAAAGTGAAAATGAAGAATCAATAAATAAATTCAATGAAGAAAGAGAAGAAAAAATCAAGAGTAATGGAATATTCTAGTGCTTTTGTATTTTTTTTATGAAAGAATATTAACTTTTAAGTTTTAACATTTGATAAATTTTTAGTTATTTGTAGGTTAGATTGAAATTTTAAAATTACGCTTGTTCGTCCTAACTCATGGATCTTCTATATAATAGAAAATATACATTCTATCAATAATAAATAATTAGTGAAATAAAAATTATTTTAAAAAATGAAGAAAAAATAAAATATGGATAAAAGTTGATAATAATTGAATATTTTAAATTTTATGGGATTAAATAAGTCTATATATAAAAAAGTTCTTGATTATGATAGCTACATGATTTAAAAAGAATGGACCCAACAAAAATATAATTATCAATTAATAATATTACACATGTTTAAAGATAATTAGTGGTAAAATAAGATAAAGATAAAATATATTATACAATACAACAAAGAGAAGGAAAAATCAAGAGAAATGAAATTTTTTAAATGTCTCAATTATAGTAGACTAAAAATTATGTTCATTACTCAGTTGCACAAAAGGATATTTCAATCATGTTAGAGTAGTTAATTTTCTTGAACCTACTCTAAATATAATTCTATTTAAAGTAGGTCTAAAGGACCAAAACTGTTCAAAAAAATTAAATACTTTAGGATAAAAGATTTGTTTTGGTGGTAAAACCTCTTATTAATTATAAATTAGCATTAGATTTAATGTGATGTAGTTTTGTACTACAAAACTAGTTTATATATTTAATAATATTAAATTTAATATATATGGATCATATATATTATTATAAAACTTCGAGGCGGTATTCAGTATTTATTTTATAAGTACCGAATAATGTACGAAATATAAAAAAAATTAAATTTATATCAAATACCATAATATCCATATCGCGGTATTAAAAATTTTAATTTTGGCATGTACCATACCATGCTGACCCCTACCTTCACGGCTTAGGATTTTTTTTGAGGTCGTGATGTATAGACACTTCTTTGACCGAGGTCAACTCTTAAACCTTAAAATGAATAGTATGCAATCGAAGTGTTTGAATCACTCCAGAGCTCTTCAATACTCATTCAAAACCACCCGTCTAAGTCCAAAATCACCGTAACACTTCCTAAATTTGGCATAGATTTGAACCATCAAATTTTGTATGGTTTTACCAGAACCATGCTAAATCACATGTACATATGGGTTAAGGTTGATAACTTAGCATATCATATGTGTACAAAAAGATTGGAGTTGAGAAGAATTAAACTACAAAGTTTGGGAAAATGAATGTCAATATGCAGTTGATTGTGGTAGGTGATGAATTTAAAGAAGACTATATGCGGGGTGAAGTGCAAGTATGGAGGCAATGACAGTCTGAAATAACGTTGAAGTGTGAATGTGGTTGGGAATATACTCTTTAACTTTGTTCAATTGATACAGAAGAAATAGTTTTAAAATGATAGCTATAACAGGTGTTAAAAGTGAATATTTGCCATTTTTTCCCCGAAAGTTTTACTTAGGAGAAGCAGGCATAGCCAGGAGGAGAGGCGTAACGGAGAATGTTTAGAACGGGTAAAGTTCACAAATTGCCCTCAAAAGGAACCGATCTTGATCTTTTGGCCCTGATTAATAATTTTAAAAAAAAATAATTTCTACTTTAAAAAATTCGCTAGGTTTTAGTTTTTTATCGGAGGTAAGTTGTGGACATAAATCAATTTTTTAATAAGATAAAAGTTTAGAATATTTCAAAATAGTGAATCTGCTCAATTGACCACAAACTTTATTCATCAAGCATAAGTTTTAGTTTTTGCCTATAAGGCAGAAATTCATGATATTTCAAAATAATGAACCTGCTCAATTGATAACAAGTTCTATTTTATAGGCAAAATTTAAAACTAATGTCTAATGAGCAACAGAAATTCTTCTCGATGATTATTTCCAAGATCATTTCCTAAAAATTTTATTAAGCAGAGACAATATGTACAAGACCAAATACTTAGAGAGACACTGAGCATAATTTCCTGATTTAGAATGATAAATATTGCCGAGAAGCCATTATCAACTTAATTAAAAAATGTTCCTCGGAAGGACTTGAAGAACGATCCTAACTTCGTAAACAATTAATTAGAGATAAATTAAAATAAATATAACTACGTATACAACTTCAAAAAAAAATGAAAATTCACTGTTCTTTTATTAGTTCCAAATGATTGATTCGGTCCTTAACTCTAAGCAAAATATACATAGCCAGTGATTTGAAGGGAGGCGATGACAAAAACGTAAGAGACACTATGGACATGATACAACCAGAGGCACGCGTTACAATGCCTTCTTATATCCAATACAATTACAACTATCTTACTATATCCACATTATGTGTTTGTCTTCTGGAAAAAAGTTTTCAGAATGATTTAATTTCTACAAAGTGATAACGATCTAAATCTTTTGCAAAATTTCATTAAAAAGGCAGCACGAAAAACAAAATATTCAGCACATGATATATCTGGAAAAATCACCCAGTTATCTGTTGCTGATATCATCAGCTGAAGACTCAGACGCTGTATCGTCCAACGTTGAGATTGACGCTGTATCCACCGAGCTACTATCACTATCTGAAGATGCAAAACTTTGGTCCTCCGACGGCTGTTTCAAGTGCCAATACATTATACTTGCTGTCAGCGTAAGGATCATCTTTTGATTTACCTGATTAACACACCATTATATTAGATTTGCAACATACTAGAAGAGACTTGTGAGTTGTACCGATACACAAGTTTTTGGAGTAAATAGAATGCATCGGTAAAATCTATGGGTTTCCAAAACTAAAAGAGGGGCTTCTCAACCTTTCCTCAGGGAGGTAATATTTTTCCATAAAGTAAAATAATCCAGGCATATTAGATAAGAGAACCTCTGTTTAGGAAGGAAAAATTAATAATTAGAACGTCGTGGTGGCGATTAACAAAAGTAAAAGAAAGTGACTATAAACAACTGCATAAAATTGAACAATTACCTCAATTATATCTTCAGGTAGCAAAAAAATTGAACATCCTAGCTTCCTGGCAATACTGATTATGTAGGTCGCATTCATCTTCTTCTGCTCCTCTGCATAATCCAAAATTTTAAGTAAATCATTGAGTCATCCTCAAGCATACTAACAGTAACCATGAACTGTGAAAGCAATCGAGCACAAAAAGGTACAGGTGATGAAGTTTCTGTTAGGTATGATGTTAGCTCCCTCACAGTAGGAGAAGAGGAAGGAAATATAACATTGAGACTGTTTGAATGTAAAGAAATTGATTGAAATAGATAAAATTCAGTCATTTCAACTTATGTTGAATTACCTTTATAGTGCCACGAAACAGATATAGTTAGGCAAAAGCAGAACAGAAGTCTTTCCAGGGAAAAGTTCAACAGACATTAGCTGGTGTGCTTAGGGTTCATATAAGTTGGACTGATGGGAGTGTGATACATTAAAACCTCAGCACCTCTGTTACTTAGGGGATAGTATTCCAGTCATTTAACTAACATATTTCTGAAATTACTGTTCTGAAAAAGTTACACGTGATACAGTGTGTAAAGCAAAGGAGAAAAGAGATCTGGTAAATTATTTCAAAAATCACAATATAATCATGCACAATTCTGCCCCACCCCCCCAACCCAGCACCTCTGTTTAGATCCTAGCTCATATAATTCAGTCAGGCATACCTTGACATTTACATTGAATTACATTTGATAATACTTTGTTATCGTAATGCAAAAGCAAAACCAAAAGAACAACGAAATATATTGTGACAAAATACCAAGAACCAAATTCATTTGTATACCACCAACCAAGTACATTTACATGAACTATTGAAAGCGAGAACCTGTTTGAAGGTCTGAAAGAAAGTTACCAGTTTCTCCTTTCGTTACAAGACTCCAGTTAACAGCTCGAGGATGAACAGAACTTAGCAGTTCAAGGAAAAAGATTCCAGTTGACAAACTCTTATCCTGTAAATAAAACAAAGTCCACACATTCTTCACTGTGGTAACAAGAGGTAAAATAGTAGTAAAATGAAAGATATTTTCATCCATCTCGTAGCATGTTATTCGACTCATGCCTTGTCCAATAATTACGTCTATATTCTCCAACATGGGACATTTCCTTGTCCAATAATTACGTCTATATTCTCCAACATGGGACATTTACTCTAATGCAGAACATGTGATTGCAACATTGTAATTTCTAAATATGCCTCAGGTCAACAGTGATGCAAATAAAGCATCTGACTCATCAAAAGCTGATATCGCAAGGAAAATGAATAAACGTTTACTATAGAATTTACTTGTTTCTTCAAAACTTGGTTCTCACATTTAATCACCTGATTCCATGGGTAAAGCAGTAACAATGCGTAGCTTGTTGACGTGATGCTAAGACCAGTATAAACTTTTACCTGTACTGAGAACCGATCTTTACCTAGCTTGATTGTAGTTGAAAGAGACAATGTTTAATGACTGCTATGCAAATCTATGATTTATGGAAATACTCCATTATTCTGATTTTGGAAAATTGAGATCATACTTTAAAACCATTGTGCAGTTGGTGCAGTACAAATGGTTATAAGTATTAATTGAAATGTCTCTCTCTATATTTCTTGAGCACGGGAGGGCTTTAAATAACCAACTTACAACAAACAACTACATAATTCAACATTTAAAAACCTAAATATATCAACAAACTAAAAAACCTAATAAAAATTTAAAATTCAAATTCATCCGAAGGGTAAGCAACTTATTTTGCTAAAAGTTACTACACTAACTGTAAGTAAATTTCAACACTCTTCCTTTGCTTCAGTTGCTACAATCCAAAAAATCACACTTTTCTTCTTTTTTTTCTTCTTCTAGTTTTGTGCTTAAAAAATACCCTCGGTAATCTTATCTTATTTGAAAGTGCTTTAATCTGAACAATGGCAGGATTTGCAAGGAGTGTTTGTAAGGACCGTTCTTCCATTATAATATTCCATAAATCATAGGTATTTTAGGTTTTAAAATATAATTTTATTTTCATAAACCAAATCTGATAGTTTTTGCTAGTGAAAACTTGTGGGAAATTCAAAGAGAGATCGCTGTGATACAACACAGGGAGAACCACACCCCAAAAGCTAGCTATTAAGGTGAAAGAGCCCAAGGTTATATAAGCCCCACATCAGCTCCCATTTAACTGATATGGAACTCAAGTCACATACCCCATACCTTACAATAGGATCATAACAAACCACCACACTCCGCATCCATCGTCCTCGACGACTTCACTCTGGGTAGCTTTTACTCTACTACAAGTAGATAGCTCTTACCCAGGTAGCCCTTTTTGAGTCAGGTGCCCAAGCCCCTCCGTGACACGATGGGCACAAAGGGCGGTGGATGGCTCTGATACTATTGGTACAACTTAGGGAGAACCACACTCCAAAAGCTAGCTATTAAGGCCCATTTAACCGATGTGGGACTTGCAATAAATGTTTGAAATTTGGGTTTAAAATGGGTATTGCTTAAAAATGATTTGAAAAATGATTTCTTAGATGAACTCACGAATCTCATAAGATCAAAAAGAGCTTTGATACTACTGTTAGTTTTTCTAAAAGTTGGTGAAGCAAGGATTGTTAGAAGTATTGATTGAAATGTCTCTATATATTTTTCTTAAGCATAAGAGGACTTTAAATAGCCAACTTACAGCAAACAACTACATAATTCAAAATTCAAAAACCTAAAATATCTCAACAAACTAAAAAGCTAATAGAAATTTAAAATCCAAATTCATCCTAAAGCTATGCAACTTATTTTGCTCAAGATTACTGCAGTAATTGTAAGTAAATTTCAACAGATTTTAGTAAACAGATATATTTGTGGAGATGATACCTTAAAACTTGTCATATGACTATGGCTTCCTGAGTTTCTTACTTTGCTGTTAGCCCACTCCAAAATGTGCGCATCAGTAATTTCCTTCTCATGGGAGTGAAATCTCAAATTCTTTAAGAGCTGAAGCATGTTACATCTCATTAACTGCCACAAGTAAGCTGAAACACGAAATAAAGTGGTTGGTCCAAAACAATTTGTGCTTTTTTAAATTTTTGTTCAATGGGGGAAATAAAATAGAAGGCTTACCCAATATTAACTTCTTGTTTCCCTGCACAACATCATTTCCAGCAATATTTACTAGGGAAAACTTCAATTGTTTGCCAATCTTGACTACTTGGTTGCAATTTTCTACTTTTCTGAAAGGCATCTTAATTGGAGGTTTAGTGGCAATTTTCCAATTAACAATTCCTGGGGAGACTTTGTCAAGTGTCTCCAAAAGCACCCATCTGCAAAAGACAAACATTTGTGCAGAATGAAACATAGGCAGAAGAAGTGCTCTTCACAAAAACATTTATGAAGGAACTTTTGTAAAAGACAAATAAGATAAGAGCAAAGTTGAAGTTCTTTAGTTGCAACTGATCAAAAACAAACTGAACTAACTCCGGAGCATGATTATACTACCGTGGGGAAAATTTCTACACTAGGTATCAAGCTAGCACTCACCCATCTCTCAGATCTTCGAAAACATTGTCTATGTATGATGAATTTCCAAGGCTATTGATCCAAAAACGAAATGATCTTTCTTCCCTGGACATCTGAGCTTCATCTGGTGATATCTCAACAAACAATATCTGCTTTGTTTGGGTTGAAAGCCCATTCCTATAGGTGAGAGATTTATGATCAGTTTATAGATTGAAACAAAACGTTCAAATAAACAATAGTTTACAGAATGCCAACCCCAGTAAAGTGCAAAATACAAGTTTTATCATAACTCCTACACAGATAGCATATCAGATTTATACAGAAAAATTGGTTAATGGACTAGTGCTATAACGACTAGTTGTCTTACAGAACAACTACCCGATAAGTGGTAATAAGGACAACTATAGTAGGTCTTTAGAAGTGTTTTAAATTATGTCAAAACCCATAATAAAATCCAGGTCAACTCAACTGTGCAAGAATCAACTTTGTTTATTGACTTTATTCAAGTCTCTTTGCTGGCATATACTGTGAAGCCAGTGATATCTAATTATCCTAGCACCATGCTAGAAAAAGGACACTGCAATGCATAAAAACTCATTGCTATTAGAAGCACTACGATAGAATCCAAGAAAATGTGTCTTGAAAACCAATTAAAGAACCAGCTAAAGCTGCCTTCTTCCAGTTAGGTGTCAAAGCCAAAAAGAAAACACACGAACAGTTAGTAAGCTCATAATTAGAGTGAAAAGAAACATGCAATATTCTCACCTATGCTGAAAGATATGTGCCACAAATGCAAGGTTAAGATTTGGAGAACCTTCCACAATATCTTTTGCTGTTAAGTATCTTTTGCAGCCCATCCTATCTGCATGTTCCAGAACCATTTTTGCTTTTTCTAAAGGGTCTCTAATAGTGAGCATGGAAGGATTGGTGTACTCTGGTGCTAGAACATTTAGGAGGTGAGCATAAGCTTCTCCATCCTACATAAGCAATTAGATATCTTAAGAATTAGCATTATATGTACAAAATGAGAAACCATATAGAAGAGATGAAAACTGAAAGCTCTTTTATTTTTTTTATTAAGGGACAAGAAAATCTGAATTGAGTACCTTTTAAATAAACCTGGACAAGAAAGTCTGAATCGAGTACCTTTTAAATAAAACTAAATAGTTTGTACAGAAAACTCACATATCATATAATTTCATAGAAGGCAGTAAGGATATATTGGTTGATCAAATTGGTTCTTATTTACCATTTCTATGCCAAAATTGTTTAGCACTCTATGGAATTGGGAGAAGAGAATTGAATAAACTGAAATACTTTCTATTGGTTGTGTGTGTCAATGTATGGATCAAGAAATTACACTTTATGCAGCACAATAGTCTGTTCCAAAGTCATCTTTCTATACTTGGAAACAACTTAACTTTTAAACTTCTCATTTTACCCTTAATGGCATGCTTTTATTAGCCACAGAAACGTCATGGCATGTTTACACCACAAGTTCCAAAAGCCCCTTTTTTTATTAAACTCTGTGCCAAGAAAGCTGCGCCACATAAACTAAAATGGAGGAAGGAGTAGTTGTAATATTCCTAGAACCATTACTCTGCAGTTCATGTTGCCCAAATAGGGAAGAGAAAATAGAGTCACCAGCAATAGAGTCTCAACCACCTTTTGAGGGAAAACCAGCTTTCTTTAGAAAGATTAAGTAAAAGCTGCAGATCTAAAAATAAAAAGAAAAAGAAACTGTAGTCATGCTTAATTGATACACAAGTCCAATTCATTCCCATCTACCTTCATGTCAGAAGAGAAGTTTGTCACGATTTTCTTGTATCCAGCTTTCTTCAATTGAAAATTCATCCATCTAAGCAGAATCTTTTCTGGAGGAAGGCTCATCAACTCCTCTACATCCTGAGAACATAAAGTGAGCTGAAGCATATAAACACAAGCTTTCTTGCAAGATAGTCACATGAACGAAGCATTTAACGAGTGAATGTCCACTCTACCTTGCTATCATCAATTAACTCCACCAATTGAGGTGTTTTCTTTAGATTGAGGTCTGCTAATAGTTGAATCTGAAATAGCGTGAATTAAAAAATCAATCTTCTCGAAGAATATAAAGATTACAGTTATTTGTCCTAAGATTTAAAATATATGGTGATGTCATCATGTATCTTAGTCCCCGCTGCTATTAGTAAGGTAATCTAGTCCTATAAAAAGTTGCTTTGAAACTTCAAATTTGAAAATCATCTCAAGTGTTCAATAAAGTACTAATTCAGAACCCTTACCTTAATAATTTGAGATATTACCCCAAGAACAAGATGCCTCTGGAAACAAATCACAAAAACAAAGTATTAATATAGTATAACTGTTACTCCAAAAGGCTAAGGTAATCAAACGAATGTCACTCACAAAAACCACCTGAAAAACCGCTCATCATGTCAAGAGTTTGAAGTAAATACTACATTGGGAAAAACCAGCAAACATACAACACATAATTCAGTAACATCTTGACAAGATTTTTCTCAAGCCTGTGATCAAAGTCATCATCATCCAGCCACAGACCACAGAACAAGATGATACAAAGGCAGCACGGAAAAGCATATGGGGTAATTGACTGTCTTTGAATATACTAGAGCCTAGAAGGGAATGAACTTCTCCAATGGAACAAAAATTTTAGGCTCATACGCTTTTCCAAATGATTAAGAGAAAGGAAAGGCCAAACTAGTTATTGAGTGTTTTTTTTTTTGACAATGGTAAAAGTCTAGTTATTGAGTGTTTTGTTAGAATAATGCTATCAATAAATCTATTTAGACTAACATAAAATTATCAATTAAAAAACCAAAATGATCAGATGATATCACACTAACACTACTCAAAGACTCAAGCCCAAGTTACAGAATCTTACTCAATCTGATGAGATACTCTTTTCAAACAATGTTTTTAAGGGATTCAAAAGGAAACAGAGCCAAAATAAATGAAAATTTTAGGGAAGAACTGATGCAAATATGAGAGGAAATTCATAAGGATACACGTACCCTTCCTTCAATAAAGTCTTGAGTCCCAATATTGACCACAGTACATCCAATTGCCTTTGCAGAGTTTAGGCACAAAGTATGATTTTCATTCCTTTCCCATGGATTAAGCATTCTCTTCATATTTATTGCTCGTTCATCAATTGTTCCAGGCACAGCCACATTGATAAGCTTACTGCAATAAAGGTCAATTTAATTGACAAACAGATCGTGGGGTTACAGGCTCTTGGGACGTGTACAGGAAAGAGTAAGATTGATGCTAACCAGATAAGAACTCCATCCTTGGCAATCTCAAAGAGGTCGTTTGTAGAAGGATCAATAGGAAGGAATTTTTTCAAAAATTCATCTCCCCCAAGATAGTTGTTAATGTGAGCAACATATGATGCCTTCTCAGACTCACTAATTGTATGGAGTAGTGTAGAAGTTGGAGACTTTAGGAAAGCTGATGAGTTCTTGGCATTATTTCCCATTCTTGCTGTGGCATGTGCTTGGAGTTTCAAATAGACCTGTCACAAGTTAACAAATTTTTGCACTCTTTAGATACATCCACTACTGATTCTTGACGAGTATGTTTTGAAAAGGTCTAGAAACAGATTGGAACACTTCAAATAAAATGTCTGTGTGAATCTATAGTTCTACCTCTTTAACTAATAAGCAGAGATGTAAAAGATGTCAGTTTCCTTGCGCAAAGAGGAGAATTTAGCTCCTGGAATTAATGGTTCAGTTAAGGATATTGTTTATTCACTTCTCTTTTCTTTTCTTGGTAGTTACAAACTCAAAGAAAATTTCTAACTCTATATTCACAAGGAAGGAGTATTGTTTTGAACTGATACATATATGTTTGTGCATGGATACGTGTATAAACCATTTCTCCACTAACATCAAAACCTTAAATTTCTTTCTCTCAGATCTGAGAAGATTGGGGAGTAGGAAACTTTGACTAAATAACTAAAACAACGAAATCCGTATCACATAGATTAGAGAGATTTTATCAATGCATGCATCCACGTATTATCTTTTCTTTTTCAAAATGCTCTTTTTTAGTTTACCGAAGAACGTTCTGGATTTTAGTTGAAGCATTTCTTTTACTAGTCTTACAAGTTCTGGATACTCAAAATTCTTAAACCAAAGTCCAAACTACCTTCTCTTCTAGATGCGACAATAAAGGACAAAATTACTATACAAATGTCGAGGTATGAACGAATTTCGTTATCTTTGTGATCTTATGGTCGGTCTGTTAATCTAGAAAGCATATTGGAATAGGTTAAAGATTCACTTTAATGAAGAAATTCAGTTGGTGACTGATATCTCCTTTTGATGGATGATCCAACAGCCACTTCAAATATTTAAAAGTAAGTAATTCAGACTTTCAGATAAATAGAAAATTATTAAGGTTTTCAAAAACGGTCTGTGGATATTAATCTACTGCATTTCAACTACATGAGTGCCGCTATACCCGAAGAAAAAGCTCGAAATCAACATCTTCATCCAAACATTTATAGGAATCTCTGAGAAACGACTCTCTTTCTCGCTCCGTGAGATTCTCCCCGACGTGTTTCAGTTTCGCCATTTGTGAAGGTAAGTCGAGGAGCGTCAAACCTCCGTTCTCTCTCCTCATCGTGTTGAACTGCACAAAAATTAAACCGCAGTCCTCAGAAGTGATTCTGAACAATGAATGCACACATAGAGAATTTAATAAAGAAAGAGATTTTTTGAGAGAAAACATACGTGAGATTTTAAACTTCGAAGCTCCACCTGGGTGAACTGATTTTGCAGCCATGGATCCGATACCAATACACCAACATATCCAGCCATTCTTCAATTTCCTCTCCTCACTATAACTAGAAAGAGAGTTGAGATTTTCTGTGAGTGAAGACTGAGGAGTGTGGAAGAAGAAGAGTGAGAGAAATGGGGATGGTGAGGATCAGAAGAGGCTCAACACTAGAGTACACTCGGACGGAGAAGAGCTGTCAGTATCTGTTTCAAGGCTGTTTTTTTAAAAATTCAAATTATGACGCTATTGTCCCTTTTGTTAACTGCTATATTACTATTGTTTATTTATACTAAAACATAATACTTTCTTCACTACTTCATAATTAAACCCTCTAGTTTGTTAAGTTAGTGTTCAGTCTTTTTTTTTAAAATATTATCCAATTTACAAAAAATAGTTTTTTTTCTTTTTCTTTTTCATTGATCCATCTTAATAAATTAAGAAAACTAATCATTTATTTTGAATTTTATTCTTATCATTAAGTAATCAGAATATATTGGAAATACTAGTATCTAAATCAATCAAAAACATAACAAATATAAATAATTTAATAAAATAAATATTTTTAATTAATATTTTTTAAAGGAAACTAAAATGCATACCAGATAAGTAAAGCGAAGTAGAAGGAGCACTAAATTAAATTATATTTGGAAATTTTTTTAGGCTTTTACTTATTCACTTGAAAAATCATGAGATAATTTATTATTTAATTTTTAGTTTATTTTTATTATTAATTATAATTATTTTTAAAATATTAAATTTGTTATATTCAAAGGGTGATATGATAAAATTGTCATTCTATTTATTATTTTTTAATACTGGATAATTAAAAATGAACGGATAAAGTATTCTTTGCTACTCCTCTGGTCCGTTTTAGCTGTCGTGCTTACTAAAAGTAATTAGTCTAAAATAGTTATTATTTTTAAAAAATCAAGATATAATTAATTATTTAGTTCCATTTTTAGCTTTACTGAATAAAATGTGAAGAGTGATTAATAAGATGAAAAAGGGAATAGTATTAAATTAGAATAAAAAATTAAATAAGAATAATTTAATCAAATTATTTTTTAAATTAATAATTTTTTAAGAGACGTGAAAAGAAAAAATGATACTCTGTTCATCTTAAATTATTTATCATTATTTTGTTTCTTAGAAATATTAATTAGGAGAAACTTTTAGTTATTTTAATTTTATTTATATTTAAGTTATAATTTTTTATTAAATATTTATTTAATAATTAAGTATTTTATAGTCTTTAAAAAAGTATTTTAAAAGTAAAATTAAATAAGATCAATTAATTTTATTTTAAATTATTAAATGATAAAAAAAAATTTAAAATTATTGAAGAAAAAATGAGAAATAATTTGAGACGCGGGAGTAAGTAAAACGGATTGGTGAGAGTAGTCAACAGGGAACGTTTGTGAAACTGTGGAAAAATGTAACTCCTTTAACGACTACTTTTGAAATTTGGTGAACTCCACCAACTGTGTTGGCATATATAATTACTGTCACATGCACTCATGTGACAGTAATCTTTTACCTTAGTTTACCTTTTGCCTCATTAATTTGTCCTCTGTTTGCTTGGATGAACATTTAACATCTGTTCGCAGATGACTTTTATGAGAATGTAGGGTACGTGAAGATGGAGATGCATTTAGGAAGTGTGGGAGGTTATAATAGCTTTGAAGAGATATAAAAGTAGATTCAAGAAGTGAGGTGATTAGAAAGGATATAATGTAATTTTAATTCATCAGAGACATGATCATTGATAAAAAAGTATGAAGATCAAAAATTAAAATAGACGATTAGTTAGTAGTAAGACATAAGTATTTCTTTTTCCTTCTTAGAATTTAATATTATTGTTTTTTTTCTAGTTTTAAATTCCTATCACTATCTATTTAGTATTTTATTATTTTATTTTTATTTCTATTTGTTGCTATTGCCTTTTTTATTATTTGTCGACTGAGAATTTTTTGAAAATAATATTTCTATCTTTTTAAAGAAAAAAATTAAATTTATATACAATTTATCCTTTTTATATTTCACTTGTAAAAATATACTGAATTTGTTATTAATGTTGCGGTACTTTTATTTGAGAGTGTGGACCTTCTTGTAATTTCTGAGAAGAAAGATAAGTTGAATACCTTTCTAATTGTGTGTCCCACAGAAAGGGATTGCTTTAAGAAAAGTTTGAATAGATAACATAACGGCTCTTTCGATGCTTTCTCGAAACTAGAATTTTGAAAACTTTTAAGTTAAACCAAACGCGGTCATATTAGAAGCAACCAAATTTAGCTGTCCTTCTCACACCGCAAAAACAAAATTTGGTAGAAACAATTCTTGGAGTTGCTTGGCCACGATAATGGGGAATAATGAAAGAACTTATATTATATAAATTATTTTATGCGTGTCCATTATAATAATAAAAATAAATTTATAAAAATTACGTAAATAATATTTAAAATATATATTTATATAATAATATAAGAATTTAAAAAGAAAATTATAAATTTCAAATTGATAAATTATTATATTTAAGAGTTTGATCTAATCTAGTAGTTCTTTCTTAGTTTCTCTTTATACTTATTTCAATGAACAAAAAGGTCATAAAAATAACGTTTTATTGAAAAATTTAAAAAAAAAATCGTTCTTTTGGTATGAGCACTTAAATGCATGCATTATATATAAATATAAATATTAATATTTTTTATATATTTAAAATAAGAAAGAATTTAATACATAAAATTTGGTTAATTTTAAAATCCTAAATATTAGAAAAATAATTAAATAACTATTTTGTCAAGTGTGAATTCTATTTTTAAAGGGGTAAAAAGGTGAATAATATTTTGCTATGAGGTTTCGTACTTTAAATATTTAGTAATAACTTAATTTTAGACTTTTCATTTTACCCTTTATGAGATGATTTCAACTTAATTTTTTTCAATAGTTTAGGTTTACATAAGTTGAAATGGAAAATATAGTTTAGGTTTAACTAAAGAGAGTGAATAATGAGAGCACTCAATAATTAAAGCAACTTAGAGTATGTCGTATTTTTATATTTTTGTTTTCAATTATACAATTTTTTTAAAGAAGAAGAAGAAGAAATTCATTAATACATAATGAAATTATACTATTTGATTTATCTTTTTCAGATTGAAATATTGTAAAGAATAATTAGTTAATTTAATAAATAATAGATTGATATATAAGGTAATAGAATTGTAATTTTTTTAAAGTCATAAATGTTAAATCTTTTAATATAGTTCAAATAAGAAAAAAAATTAAGAAGCAAAATTTTACTCAATTTTTAAAATACTAAATATTAGGAGTTTTACTTGTTACAAATTAGTGACCGATTTATGGATGAGTGCTCTTGGAGTAGTCGGTCTTATCTCACTTAACTTAATTGAATTCATTATGAATTTAATAAATCTAAGTAGAATGTACTTTTATTTTTCACTTATTCTTTATTTATTCTCCCATCTATACTTTTTTGCATGTCCTTGTTTGGGTGTTTATTTAGGTCTATTAGGTTACTTAACAAGTCGTCACATCTTTTTTCCTTTTCTGGTGAATCATAAACTCTTGGGTTGGTCCATATAAAATTCTTTCTCAAAATCTCCATTTAAAAAGATTGTTTTAACATTCTTTATGAACTCGAAGACCATACACAATAGTCAAAGTTATTAATAGCCGAATGAAAGTAATTCTCGTCACCCACGAGTGAGTGTCAAAATAATCAAGGTCTATGCTGTTATCTAAATCATTTGACAATAAGTCTTGCCTTATTTTGTCAATAATGTCATCATCTTTCTTTCTTTTCTTTTTAAAAAAAAAAAGAAATTGGAACCCAAAGATTTGTTCCTTAGAGGAAGATCAACTAATTTTCAAGTATAATTATTTATACAAATTCTATTTTACTATTGACTCTTCCCAATATCTGAATTTTGAGGAAGACATCGTTTCTTTAAAAGTTTGAGGCTCATTTTCTAACATTAGAAAATCTAACCCAAAGGATATAGATGTCCTTTGACGTTTGGTACGTCTTGAATTTTCCTCGTCAGAAATTTTTTTCTTGATCTCTTCTCGAGATCATTTAGATTTTTTGCTAGACAACTCACATTTCTTTTTAGACAGATAATGTCACGTCCCTATCCTGACAGAGGACGAGCATCGAGGATCCTGAGAGCACCTGCTAACCATATACACTATAATTCATATTGAAGTTGTAAATTTAGATGCAACAGAATAGCTCACAAACTCTGTATACATGTACTAAATCATATATATATATATATATATATATATGCATGCTCAAGGGCCTACTGGACAAAATTGTACAATTAATATTAATACTAGAGCCTCTAAAGAGTATGTGACTGCATAACTAATAATTGATCACGATAAGTGATATCTTTTTTTCTTTTTGTAGTACTAACTGACTATAAATCACTAAATGGCCTACTGAAGGTGACTGATGACACCTGTGTGGCATTTATTACAACTTTGTGTGAAATCTCATAGTCTGTGTATTGCAGTCTATATATAAGGTAAGCCCCATTGGGCTCCTATAAGATCTTCTCGCAGACTTGTATGACATATCTTAGCTTAGTTAGGAGAATCCATGACAGAAAGCATCAGCTGACTATTGACTAGTTGAATTCTATTTATAGAATAGCATCACTCATAGTTGACCTATAAATACTTACCTCATTTTGCAAAGTAGGTGATAATCTTGTCTTGCCTATAAAGACCGATAAATAAGCAATTCATCATCTGAAATCTTTCACATTAGTTAGTGAAAACCTTTCTATAATTCATGAATCATATAACTTGTCATCTAGTTATCAATTACTTTCGTTAACTTAAGAATAACATAATATACACACACACACTACTAGGTGATCTATATACATATAGCAAAATTTATAGCAAATTACTTTCTTTAATTTATGTGAAAGATAAATACCATATAACTTGTGACAACCTTTATAGGAGGAATATGTGACTCCAGGTCGTGTCTTAACGATGAAAGAAGTTTTAGCTTTACATACTTCAATTTAGGATTTTGAGTTTTGTAAATATATACCGGAATGCCCCTTTCTTATATTAGAAAATCTATACAATAATCAGTGGTACAATCATTACAAACAACTCATTAGTACACGAGCCATATGGGCAACATATCGACTATTAAGAGAGCGACTTGCTCATCAGACCTTTTTATATATATGCTTCTTTCTACTTTCTTTCCCTTATTACAGCCACAATTTCAACAAAAAAAATATATTTCTAACAGTTAATAATAATACTGGCTCGCGAAACAGTTCGCTACAACCAAAATGGGTAGTATGCCCACATAATAATCAGAAACACAATGTATCACCACACCCGCCATTTCCAACCCAAAACAACCGCAACCAACCCTCTCATGAGGCTTACAACATTTACAGCCAACAATACATATAATAAAGCCCTAATAAAACTCAAAAGAATAAGAAAAACTTAAACTCACAGCTTTTAATTACCGTCTTGTGTGTTCGTACAACAATTACATCTAGATCGTCTCTTTCTTTTCATAAATTGTAAGTGGTGGAAGGGGTTGACTTTACCTTAACCTTCCTAAAATTTTCAATCCTGATAAAATACTTCTTCAATAATACCAAACTCTCTTCTTCATAATAATTCCTTAAAACAAGAACACAAGTCAAGAACACAACTATATCAAAAAGGGAGTCAAGGAACTTCTTGCGCTAGAGCCTGCCAAAACTCCCCTAACGTGTATGATCACCATACACAACCTCTTTCATGTATAACAATAAGAAATCTCAGTCAAATATTTACCTTGAACTTGCTGAAGGAGAAGAGGAACTCGAAAACTGTAAAACGGGAGCAAGGGCTTCCAAAAGAGAGAAAAACAATGTGAGAGAAAGAGAGAGAGATGTATTTATATGTATAATGAAATCTGATATTTCTAGCCTAAGTGTATGGATATATTCTGTCCCTTGGGAAGTAGGTCTCCATTATTACCTATGACCTACCCCAAGACCATTCGTTCATCAATTTTGGGTCTCATAACCTTTTAAGTAGGTGATGCACCTATTTACTTTTCTTTAATTTTTGGCCTTTAATCTCTTAAGAAGGTAAGACATCTTCTTACCCTTATTTGTCTTTCTTTATCCTTGTTTAATTGATATAGGATACACATATAAGTATCTCAAGCAAGTAGGATATCCATTCAAGTAGCTTAACCAAATAGAAGATCTAAACAAGTAGGATGCTTAAGCTAGTAGGTCATTTTGTCCCGCATTCCTTTTGCTTTTCAAATTTCTTATTAATTTAAACTATTGCCTTCACTTTTACACGCGTAAACACCTAAGACTTAGGCTCAAATATAGTCACATTTTTCCCAAGCTCAATTAATCTTGTCGGCGCAATGTAGTTGCACACACCTAACTTGTTTGTAAGTGAAAATCCTGAACACAATTTCTTTTTAAATTTGACATAACTCATAATCTAGAACTCGAATTGATGAGTGATTTATTTTTATGAAAACTAGACTCAAAAATATTTAATTTTATAGATAGTACAACCCCTAACTCTCTATATATTAAGAGATATGCTCATTCAAAGTCAAATCATAAACACAGTCACTTGGTATTGTGTCCAATTGATGAAACTTTCATATTTGGCTTTACTTTACTTGTGAACTTAGTCTTTTAAGATCAAATACATTTCAAAATTTTCAAGTTCAAGAAATTTTATTGGTGTTAACTTAATTGTACATATACAACTAATTACGGGGTGTTACTGATCCCCCATTGGGATCATTCGTCCTAGAATGTAGGTTCTAGTTAGGAATAAAACTAACTTAAGAGTTTCCTTTGTAAACAGGGCTATCTATCTGTCAACTAACTAGAATACATATAAATATACTTTACCCAGCTTCACAACTAATGTTGTAATGCCCTGGAAGCTTAAAATCAATATTCGGGACATAATTCAAAAAATCTGGAAAACTGCAAAAAAGTTGTAGAACTACCAACCTAACAGGCCGTTAAGGGACCCAACTACTCGTCAGGTCAACCGCGAGAAGGATGCCAAAATGATGAGTTAGTGTTCCCAATGGGCAACTTCATGAGTCGTGGTCGGGCCCTATGACTCGTTAAGTCACTCGTTGTCAGGGCGAAATTTAGAAACTTGAGAACTTGGTAGTGTACTTGACGGGTGGTCACCACGGGTCGTTGATAGTGGGAACGACTCATTGAGTGACCCGTGACCAGCCTTGTACTAATTTCCCAGGGAGTAATACAGTGTGGTTGACGACTGGTGACCATGAGTCGTGTCCAGTGACCATGAATCGTTAAGTCACTCATGGTCACCCACTGGATATTCCAGGCAGTGTACCTTATGGGTATGACCACGAGTCGTTTGCAGATTCCACGACTCGTTAGGTAACTCGTTAGGGACACCTGACAGTTTTTTCCAGCGAATTTTTGAAGACTATTTAGTAAATTTCTTTTCTCTAAAGCATTAAACCACATCGTTTAAGCACCAGTTTCAGACATTTTAGTGGGGGTAATGGGTTTTTTTCCTCATTTCCCACTCAAACTTCCCAGAAACAGAACGCAGAGTTCCTCTCAGAGCAGTTCAGAGCTTCAAACTAGGGCAGATTCTTCTTCTTCAATTCTGCAGCAATTCCTCCAGGCTTCTTCATCAGGTATGTGGGATTTTTTCAAGGGGATTGTCCTTCCCTTGTGGTCCCAAGATCCTTCTTAGTTTCTTATACTGATTCTAAGCCTTGAGTTTTTGAGTATGAGAAATCTTCATGTTTATTTCGTTAATTTCACTTAGAATGGTGTGCATATTTATTGTTGATATAATCTTCATCAGTTCTTCATTGGTTTGTTAGTATTATTACAAAAGTGAATATGAGCCCTAATCTTTGAGTAAAGGTTCTTGCTCATGAAAATTTTCTTTTGTGAAGGAGGAATGCTTTGGGATAAATTCTTTGATTTTCTTGCTATTCGCATGTGTTGATAAATATCCCATGACTGAGAATGATTTTTGCACTGTTGGATGAAAATTCCCAAATTCTTGAAATGTGCCTTTTAGTATGAATTGTTCGTGTTATCGGCATGAATGATCTCTCTATTAGTTTCTTAGAAATTCAGTTAGCTAGAATACAGAACTCTATCAGTCTAGTCTCAGTCAGAACCATATTAGCCTAGTTTCAGTCAGATTTTAGCAACCTCAGTGTTATCCAGAAAATGTCACCTGATCAATTTGACTCCAGTTCATTTTCGAGGTGTCAATGGTGCCTCCCAATTTTCATACTCAGATTCAGATTTCAAATATTTGGTCCATTAGGCGGTCATGATATTCAGTTATAGCTCTGACCATCCCCAGGACCCCAGTTCAGTTATTAGTTGTTTTGTAAACGGTTACGACGCTTCTAGATAAGTAGCTCTGACGGTCTTAGAACCCAGTTTCAGAATCTGATCCGATAAGACTCTCAGGGTACATACAGTTATTCATCCTTGACTAGTGTTGGACCCCAGTTTTGAACTATTATCTTAGTAGTTCAATTTAGGTTTTCCTGTGGAGTAGAATTTAGCACCGAGTGGGCCAGGGTTCCAGGGCACCCAGGTTCCCAAAACTACGTTGCCAACGTAGGTTTTCAGTATTATTTGGCCTGATTGGCCCCCAAATATTTTGTGAGCACCCAGTTCATGCCTTTATACCCTTGAAAGGTATATTGGGTCCTACCGATGGGGTGTATACATCCGGACTCCATGTCTAGCTCATGTGGTTAAATGTCGGTTAGAGACTCTCCCACTAGTCAGTCTAGTCCAGTATTAGAATAAGCAGCTCAGTTCAGTACAGTATCTCAGATTTAGTGATTCAGACTTGGGCATGTTCGTGACCATCAGACAGGGTCGTCTTGACCATTTCAGATTATATCAGTAGTTCAGCTCAGTTTATTTGTTGATCATGGCGTGTCATTTTCAGCTCAGACTATATATTCGGTATGTTTTCCCCCACTTACTTAGTACATTCAAAGTACTGACGCATGTTTTTCATGTTGTATCATTTCACGATACAGCTGCAGGTTCTCAGGTTCAGCACAGATAGTTACTCCAGTTTCAGAGCATTCCGCTTTAGCAGATCAGAGTGTGAGTCCTCATTATTAGAGGGCCTTGTTTAGTTATTTCATTTAGTTATGGTTTCATTTAAACTTAGAGTTAGCTGGGGACCTGTCGCAGCAACTCCTCAGTAGTTGGCTTTCAGACCAGACTTGTCTTTCATATTTGTATTTCATATATATGACTTTCAGTCTTTACATTTTTCCTAAAATGATAAAGCTGTTATTTATAAGTTCCGTTGTGCATGTTTACTGAGAATGTTAGTGTAGGATAGACCAGGGGTTGAATTGGGGTCACTTATGGCTTCAAGTACCGTGTTATGCACAAGGTGTAGGCTCGAGAAGTGACAAACTTGGTATCAGAGCACTAGGTTTAGAGTTTCCTCAGCAAGTCTGAAAGCTGCATCGAGTAGAGTCCTTTTCATGGGTGTGAAGCGCGCCACACTTATGACAAGGAGGCTACGAAATGTTATTAGGAAAATTTCCCTTTTGTTCATGTTCTTTATCGTGCGTTAAAGTCTAGGTCCAAAGACGTCTTTCTAAATCATGTCCTTTTCCTTTCAGTGAACAATGCCTCCTCAACGTGGAAATGGGCGGAGAGCCGAAAATGCCAACAAACCCGCTCCACTAACTCCGATAGTTCCTTAGGACGACTCTGTGGCTACCGCCGAATTCAGGGCGGCCATTCAGTTGCTTTCTTAGACCGTCACCTATCAAATGAACTAGCAGGTGGGTCCAGTAGCCACAAATGGGTCTGCAGCTGCTGCCTTAGTATGGTATTTCACCCAGATGAACCCTCCGGACTTTCACGAAACAAAGGTGGGAGAGGACCCACAAGACTTTGTAGATGAGATCAGAAAAATCACCCGGATCATGGGTGTTGGCTTCTCCGAGAGTGCTGACCTGGCTGCCTACCAGCTGAAAGGGGTAGCCTAGGTTTGGTACGAGCAGTGGAAGGAGGGGCGGTCAGCAGAAGCAAGACTGGTTGAGTGGGAGGAGTTTCATACAGCTTTTCTGGATAGGTTCTTTCCCTGAGAGCTGAGGGAGGCTAAGATGGTAGAGTTCATGAACCTATGGCAGGGCAACCGGAAAGTGGAGGAGTATGCTCTGGAGTTTACTAGACCATCAAAGTATGCTCCAGAGATGGTGGCCGAGCCAAGGGCTCACATGCTGAAGTTCGTTAATGGAGTGTCTAATCTGGTCCTCAAGGAGTGCAGGACCACGATGCTGATCAAAGACATGGATTTGTCCAACCTAATTGTTTACACTCAATAGATTGAGGCAAAGAAACTAAAAGATATGGAGCGTAAGAACAAGCGGGCAAGAACTAGTCATACAGATTTTGGCCACCAGAGGTCTGGCGGTGGTAGCCTCCCATAGCAGCAATGATAGAGGGTCCCGACACCTAGCTCAGCTAGTGCACCAACCTTTCGATCCTACTAGGATCAGAGGGGTGGGTCATCTGGCACTCAGTCTCAGGCTTATAGTTCAGGAAACAAGTATCCAGTGTGCCCCAAGTGTGGCAGAAACTATCCTAGAGAGTGTTTACAGGGTAGAGATGGTTGTTTCGGTTATGGACAGCTCGGGCATCGACTCAGAGAGTGCCCATCAACAGGGCAAGGAAGGTCACAATCCACTACCTCAGCAGCTCCAACAGGCCCACCCATCAGGTACAGATGGCGGCCAACGCCAAAATTATTTTTATGCTCTCTCTTCTCGTCAGGATCAGGAAAGCTCACTTGACGTAGTTACTAGTATGTTACGTCTCTTTCACCTAGACGTGTATATCCTTATAGATCTAGGAGCTTCTCTTTCATTTGTAACTCCATATGTAGCAGTCCAGTTTGGCATCAGTCAAGAGGTCCTACCAGAACCCTTCTCAGTCTCCACCCCAGTTGGCGAGTCAGTTAGAGTCAGACGGGTGTATAGAAACTTCCCATTCTCAGTCTTCAATAAAATTATTCCAGCTGATCTTGTAGAGCTAGACATGGTCGACTTCGACCTTATTATAGGCATGGCTTAGTTACACTCCTGCTATGCCTCAGTTGACTGTAGAACTAGAATTGTCAAGTTTCAGTTTCCATATGAGCCCGTGTTAGAATGGTCGGGCAGCAGTTCAGCGCCTAAGGGTAGGTTTTTTTCCTTCCTTAAGGCTCAAAAACTCATTTCCAAAGGATGCTTATACCATCTGGTTCGGGTAAATGATTCCAACTCTGAGACCCCCAACCATTCAGCCAGTTCCAGTTGTCAGCGAATTCCCAGATGTATTTCCTGAAGATCTTCCCGGAGTTCCCCCTGAAGGGGAAATAGACTTTGGGATAAATCTCCTCCCAGATACTCAGCCATCTCCATCCCTCCTTACAGAATGGTTCCAGCTGAGCTTAAGAAGCTGAAGGAGCAGTTAAAAGATCTTCTTGACAAGGGTTTTATCAGACCCAACTTCTCTCCATGGGGTGCTACTGTTATTCGTGCGTAAGAAAAATGGTACCCTCAGAATGTGCATAGATTACCGTCAGCTGAACAAAGTCACAGTCAAGAACAGATATCCCCTACCTAGAATTGATGACCTGTTCAACTAGATTTAGGGAGCTAGTTGTTTCTCCAAGATCGATCTCAGGTCAGAATACCATCAGTTAAGGGTTAGAGAAAGTGACATACCGAAGACAGCATTCAGAACTCGGTATGGTCACTATGAGTTTGTGGTGATGTCCTTTCTGTTGACTAATGCCCCAGCAGCCTTCATGGACCTAATGAATAGGGTTTTCAAGTCGTACCTGGATATGTTCGTTATCGTATTTATAGAAGACATTCTGATGTACTCCAGAAATGAGGAAGAGCATGCCAATCATCTAAGGTTAGCATTGCAGACTCTCAGAGATTGCCAGTTATTCGCCAAGTTCAGTAAGTGTGAATTCTGGTTGAAGTTTGTGACCTTCTTGGGTCATGTGGTCTCACGTGAAGGGATACAAGTAGATACTCATGAAATAGCAGTAGTGAAGGATTGGCCCAGACCTACCTCTCCGAGAGAAATCAGGAGTTTCCAGGGCTTAGCGGGTTATTACTGACGGTTTGTTGAAGGGTTCTCCTCCGTAGCATCTCCTCTGACCAAGTTAACCCAGAAGAAGGTGAAATTCCAGTGGTCAAATGAGTGTGAGAATAGTTTCCAGGAGCTAAAGACTCGACTCACTACCGCTCCAGTGTTAACTTTGCCGGAAGGAACAAATGGGTTTGTAATATATTGTGACGCCTCTAGAGTTGGACTTGGTTGTGTTTTGATGCAGCGGGGCAAAGTGATAGCCTATGCCTCCAGACAGCTCAAGGTCCATGAGAAAAACTATCCAACCCATGACTTGGAGTTGGCAACGGTGGTATTCGCACTAAAAATATGGAGGTACTACTTGTACGGAGCTCACGTGGATGTGTTCACAGATCATAAAAATCTTCAGTACGTGTTCAACTAGAAGGACCTGAACCTCCGACAGAGAAGGTGGTTGGAGCTCTTGAAAGATTATGACATGAGCGTGCTGTATCACCGGGGCAAGGCAAATGTGGTGGCTGACACCCTAAGTAGGCGATCTATGGGAAGTGTAGCTCACTTTGAGGTAGGAAAAAGGAAGTTAGCAAAGGATGTCCACAGACTAGCTCGGTTAGGGGTACAACTAGTAGACTCAGCCGAAGGTGGAGTCGTAGTACAAAGCGGGTCAGATTCGTCTTTGGTAGTGGAAGTTAAGTCTGGACAAGAAGAGGATCCAGTTCTACTTAAACTCAAGGAACCGGTTCTCAGAAAAGAAGTTGAGGCTTTCTCCTAAGGGGGGGATGGAGCGCTCCGCTATCAGGGAAGGTTGTGTGTGCCAGACATCAGTGAGTTGAGACAGCAGATTTTAGCTGAGGCACACAGCTCAAGGTATTCCATTCACCTTGGTGCTACTAAGATGTACCATGATTTATGGGATATTTATTGGTGGAACGACATGAAAAGAGATATTGCTGAATTTGTAGCTAAGTGCCCGAACTGCCAGTAAGTAAAGGTAGAACACCAGAGACTGGGAGGTATGACTCAGGATATCAGTATACCAACATGGAAGTGGGAAGAAATAAACATGGACTTCATTACGGGCCTACCTCGGACTCGTCGGCAACATGACTCTATCTGGGTGGTAGTAGACCGGATGACTAAGTCAGCACATTTTCTCCCAGTCAAAACCACAGATTCAGCTGCGGGTTATGCTAAACTTTACATTCGGGAGCTGGTTAGACTTTATGGGGTACCCTTCTCCATCATTTCAGACAGTGGAGCCTAGTTCACCTCCCATTTCTAGAAGTCTTTTCAAAAGGGACTTGGTACTCAGGTCAAGCTCAGTACAACTTTTCACCCACAGACAGATAGGCAAGCTAAGCGGACTATTCAGACTCTTGAGGATATGCTAAGAGCTTGTGCAATCGATTTTAGGGGAAATTGGGATGACCAGCTGCCTCTTATCGAGTTTGCGTACAATAACAGCTATAATTCCAGCATTCAGATGGCCCCGTTTGAGGCATTGCATGGTAGGAGGTGTAGATCTCCTATAGGTTGGTTTGAAGTCGGTGAAGCTACTTTGATATGGCCAAACTCGGTCCATGAGGCAATGCAGAAAGTTCAGCTCATCCGAGAAATATTGAAACTAGCCTAGAGCCATCAGAAATCCTATGCCGATGAGCGAAGAAGAGAGGTGGAGTTTTCAGTTGATGATTGGTATACCTGAAAATTTCGCCCATTAAAAGGGGTAATGAGGTTTGGGAAGAAGGGGAAACTCAGTCCTAGGTATGTGGGACCCTATAGAATTTTGAGGCGTATCGGCAAGGTAGCCTATTAGCTAGAGTTACCTTCAGAACTAGCAGTTGTACATCCAGTTTTCCATGTATCACTTTTGAAAAGGTATATCGGAGATCCAACCTCTGTGGTTCCATTAGATAATGTGGCAGTCAAGGATAGCCTCACCTACGAGGAGATACCAGTCCAAATCCTAGACCGATAGGTTCGTAGATTAAGGAATAAGGAAATAGCTTTAGCCAAGGTTTTGTAGAGGAATCAGCAAGTTGAAGGAGCTACGTGGGACGCCAAAGCAGATATGAGGGACAAATACCCACACTTGTTCTCTACCGACTAGGTTGCAGTTTGATATGTGAATTTTGTTTTAAGACCTGAACTAGTTGTTGAATTCAGTTCATGTAACTAAATTTTCTTTCTGACTTCGGTTGTGTTTATGAAAAGCAAAATTCAGTTCAGTTATATTCTCTGAAATGGAGGTAGTCATTTCAGTCGTTTTGAAGTTAAATGAGCAGTATTTAAATGCTTTGACTGTTATTTTTCTGGCTAATATGAGTTTTCTAACATTTGAGGATGAATGTTTCTAAGGGGGAGATATTATAATGCCCCGGAAGCTTAAAATCAATATCCGGGACTTAATTCAGAAAATCTGGAAAATTGGAGAAAAGTTGCAGAACGACCAACCTGACATGTCGTTAAGGGACCCAACGACTCGTCAGGTAAACCGTGAGAATGATGCCAAGATGATGAATTAGTGTTCCCAACAGGAAACTTCACGAGTTGTGGTCAGGCCCCACGACTCATTAAGTCACTCGTTGTCAGGCCGAAATCCAGAAACTTGAGAAGTTGGCAGTGTACTTGACGGGTGGTCACCACGAGTCGTCGATAATGGGAACGACTCGTTGAGTGACCCATGACCAGCCTTGTATTAATTTCCCAGGGAGTAAGACAGTATGGTCGACGACTGGTGGCCACGAGTCGTGGTCACTGCACACGACTCGTTAAGTCACTCGTGGTCACCTACTGGAATTTCCAGGCAGTGTACCTTATGGGTATGACCATGAGTCATTTGCAGACACCACGACTCATTAAGTCACCCGTTAGGGACACCTGACAATTTTTTCCAGCGAATTTTTGGGGACTATTTAATAAATTCCTTTTCTCCAAAGCATTAAACCACGTCATTTAAGCACCAGAGTCAAACGTTTTAGTGGGGGTAATGGGTTCTTTTCCTCATTCCCCACTCAAACTTTCCAGAAAAAGAACCTAGACTTCCTCAAAGTAGTTCAGAGCTTCAAACTAGGGAAGATTCTTCTTCTTCAATTCTCCAGCAATTCCTCCAGACTTCTTTATCAGGTATGTGGGATTTCTTCAAGGGGATTGTCCTTCCCTTGTGGCCCCAAGATCCTCCTCAGTTTCTTCGAGAGATTCTAAGCCTTGAGTTTTCGAATATGAGAAATCTTCATGTTTATTTCGTTAATTTCACTTAGAATGGTGTGCGTATTTATTTTTGATATAATCTTCATCAGTTCTTCATCGGTTTGTCAGTATTATTATAAAAGTGAATATGAGCCCTAATTTTTGAGTAAAGGTTCTTGCTCATGAAAATTTTCTTTTGTGAAGGAGGAATGCTTTGGGATAAATTCTTTGATTTTTTTGCTATTCCCATGTGTTAATAAATATCCCATGAATAAGAATGATTTTTGCAATGGTTGATGAAAATTCCCAAATTCTTGAAATTTTCCTTTTAGTATGAATTGTCCGTGTTGTCGGCATGAATGATCTTTCTATTAGCTGCTTAGAAATTCAGTTAGCTAGAATACAGAACTCTATCAGTCTAGTCTCAGTCAAAACCATATTAGCCTAGTGTCAGTTAGATTTTAGCAACCTCAGTGTTGTCCAGAAAATGTCACCTGATCAGTTTGACTCCAGTTCATTTTCGAGGTGTCAATGGAGCCTCCCAGTTTTCCAGACTCAGATTCAGATTTCAAATATTTGGTCCATTAGGCGGTCATGATATTCAGTTATAGCTCTGACCATCCCTAGGACCCCAGTTCAGTTATTAGTTGTTCTGTAAACGGTTAGGACGCTTCTGGATAAGTAGCTCTGACCGGTCTTAGAACCCAGTTTCATTATCTGATCCGGTAAGACTCTCAGGGTACATACAGTTATTCGTTCCTGACTAGTCTTGGACTCCAGTTTCGAGCTATCAACTTAGTAGTTCAGTTTAGGTTTTTCAGTGGGAGTAAAACTTAGCACCGAACGGGTCGGGGTTCCAGCGTACCACATTTTCAGAACTACGTTGCTAGCGTAGGTTTTCAGTATTATTTGTCTTGATTGGACCCAGATATTTTGTGATCACCCAGTTCATGCCTTTATACCCTTGAAAGGTATATTGGGTCCTACCGGTGGGGTGTATACGTCGGGCTCCACGTCTAGCTCACGTGGTTAAATGTCGGTTAGAGACTCTCCCACTAGTCAGTCAAGTACAGTATCAGAATATGCAGCTCAGTTCAGTACAGTATCTCAGATTTAGTGATTCAAACTTGGGGCATGTTCGTGATCATCAAACAGGGTCGTCTTGACCATTTCAGATTATATCAGTAGTTCATCTCAGTTTACTTGTTGATCATGGCGTTTCATTTTCAGCTCAGACTATATATTCAGTATGTTTCCCCCACTTACTCAGTACATTCAAAGTACTGACGCATGCTTTTCATGTTGTATCGTTTCATGATATAGCTGCAGGTTCTCAGGTTCAGCACAGATAGTTACTCTAGTTTCAGAGCGTTCCGCTTCAGCAGATCAAAGTGTGAGTCCTCATTATTCGAGGGCATTGTTTATTTATTTCATTTAGTTATGATTTTGTTTAAACTTATAGTTAGCTGGGGACCTGTCCCAGCAACTCCTCAGTAGTTGTCTTTCAGACCAGACTTGTCTTTTAGATTTGTATTTCATATTTATTACTTTCAGTCTTTACATTTTTCCTAAAATGATAAAGCTGTTATTTATAAGTTCCATTGTGCATGTTTACTTAGAATGTTAATGTATGATAGACCTTGGGTTGACTTGGGGTCACTTGTAGTTTCAAGTACCGTGTTATGCCCAGGGTGTAAGCTCGGGGCGTGACAAATGCAACACTCAATAGATAACAAATAATGCTCTAGCTTTATACTCAAAGAAAAATTGTAGTTTACCTTATGTTTATCATCTAGATATCTCAACTCTAAAGAGTATATGAAACTCTAAAATCATATGTATATATCAAGTATCTTAACATGTGGCACTAGACAAGTACAAATGAAAGTAGTAATGATGAAAAAATGACAAGTTTGTTAAAAACATTCATACGGTTCATGGAACAAGTATGGATACTGATAACGCTCAAACCACACTTCCAACTGAAGTATGAAGCAAACTTTGTCAATAAAGAACCCAACTAAGAGGTTGGGGTCAATCCCACAGGGAATATGGAAGATCTATATTATAGCCGGTAGATGAACTTGTCTGGTAATTACTTTACAATGGGGGAATTCTAATAAAAACAACAATAAAAATAAACAGCAGTCAAGATTATATTTGTGAATCAATAATTAAAGTATAACTAGGGTTTGTGTTCCCCATGGGTTCATAACAGCTTTGGATATACACTCGTGATCTTTATCAATACTTACTTACAGAACTGATAGGATTCATTCAAACGATCGACCAATCCCTATTGAATGACTATCCTCAATTACTCGACCAAGTCTCATGAGTTTTGCAAACTAACTGTTATCACTAAGTTCCAGATATAACTATCCTGCGACCACTGCTCAAGTTAATACAATGATCATCAACATCAAGGCTCTGTTGTAATTCTCTTTTCCTAATCTCTACCTCTTCGATCAAAGCAAGTAAAGAATTCAGGTACTTCCTAACGTTGTACACCGTTAAGAACCATTAAATAATGAAGAGAATACAAAATAAGTATTTAGTATTTGTTTTAGACTCGCTTTGTGCAACCCTAACTAGTTAATCCACCATGGTTCCTATAACCCTAGCTATGGAGGTTTTAGCTTCTCATAGTTGCAAGGTTGTGATTGGTGTTAATGATTGAAGATAAAACAATACTTAAAAAGATGATTGAGAAAAATAATTCCTTCAATTAAACCACGAAATCTTGAATAACAAGTAGCAAGAACAAGATGAATTCAAGAAAAGATTGATCACAAGGTTGAACCAACTCAATTCTCTCTTCCAACGATGTAAAATTGCTCACTACAATATTTTCCTACTAGAATTAAGTCTATTTGTCGTCCTCTATAAAAAATAAAATATAAAAATTATTTATAGAGACACAAGAATCCTTTTCCTAAACTAATAGGACTGCTTTCCATATTTGTAGCCGACCTCATCACAGGTCCAGCTAAAACTCGTAGGGGCTTCTCACAGACTGTGGAATCAACTCGTGGCTTGAAGTGTTGGCCGAATTTTGGCTAAGTGTTGGGCCAATGTATGATTCGTACCAACATCCTACTACTCATACATTGCACCCGTGGCTTGATTATGATACTTTGAGCTTTGTCTGAACTTTACCACGACTAGTATGGTATGAATCGTACCTTCATCTCACGGGTCGTAGGGTACTCTCGTACTGAGAATCATCCTTCTGTGCAATTCTTATGGATTTCATCACGACTGGCTTACCACGACTCGTATCACCATGGTACGATCCGTGACAAGTCTCATGGGATCAGTCTTCCAAGTTAAGTTTTCAGCTTCTTATCAGGGCCTTCAGTACGACTCGTAGGTCCATCCTACAGATCGTACTGTGGACTACACTTTTTGCCCTTTTTTGTACACTTTTAGCTTTCTTTTGCAATTTGTTGTTCCAACACCCATTTATCTTGAAATCAAAGGAAAAGTGCCTCATATCCACATACTTACATATAAGTCCATGCTATTTTCTTAGTTTTGAGCGTCAATAGTGCTGTAAATCTACAACACATTAGATACTTGGCTTTCATATCAGTCTCTCTTTCCTAGGTTGCTTCTTCTATATTTTGACTCCTCCAAAGTACTTCAATAGAGGATATACCTTTGGTTCTTAGCTTTCTGACTTGCCTGTCTAATATGGCCACTGGGACTTCTCCTAAGGACAAAACATTTGAGATTGGATGCCTTCAGTGTGAAGGCTCTCCTAAACACTTTCATAGCATAGACCCATGAAGAATTGGATGAACTGTAGCTAACTTTGGAGGTAAATCCACTTTGAAGTATACCTAGCTAACTCTCTATAAGATTCTATAAGGTCCAATATATTTGGGGCTCAACTTACCTTCTTACCAAATTGCATCATGTTTTTCATAGGTCGATAGCTTCACAAAAATCCAATCATTAACCTAGAACTCTAAGTCTCTATACTGCACATCTATATAGGAGTTTTGTCGGCTCTGGACGATCTTCAATCGCTCATGTATCAGCTTCATGTTCTCAACTACTTGATGGACAAGATCTGGCCCCAATACCTGTCTCACTTACTTCTAACCAACTAATATGTGATCTATATCATCGTCCATATAGGGCTTCAGATGGAGCCATGACAATATTGGAGTAATAACTATTACTATAAGTAAACTCAATTAAGGGCAAATAATTAACCCAATTAACTTTAAAGTCTAGCATGCATGCTCTCAACATATCTTTGAGTGTCTGAATAGTACATTTAGCGTGGCCATCTGTTTGTGAATGAAATGCAATGTTGGGGTTCACCTGTGTTCCCAAATTCCACTGGAATGATCTCCAAAAATGTTATATAAATTAGGTACCTCTATTTGAGATAATGGACACTAGATTCCCATGTAAGCGAAGAATCTCCTTTATATATAATTTAGAACAATCCTTGGTTGAATTGGTGGACTTAACTAATAGGCAGCAGGTTGATTTAGTCAGTCCAATGACAATTACTCAAATGGAGTGATGTCTATAAAACGAGGAAGGAAAACCATTAACAAAGTCCATGTTAATAGCCTCCCATTTACATACTAAAATATCTATGGTCTATGCTAGATTGTCAGGCCTCTGATGCTCTACTTTCACTTGTTGGAAATTGGAGCATTGTGCCACATACTCAGCTATATTTACTTTCATATCATTCCACCAGTGGAACTCTTTAAGTTCATGGTGCATCTTTGTAGAGTCAGAATGAATCGAATAATGGAGTAATGTACCTCAGTCATAATCTGCTTTTTCAATCCATCTATATCAGGAACACATAAGGGAATCTCAAAGTGCTATCTCTTACTAACTCAAATATTATTATCATGTACTATCAATTCCCTTCTCTGTACTAAATCAATAAGGGATCATCACATGATCTTTCTTTCACCGACACCACTAAAGACCATTCTATAGTATTCTACACACCTACGCCTCCATATTTTGAATCCAAAAGTCGGACTCCTGGGCTAGATAATCTGGGAACATCTGGTATTACTTCTTGCTGAACAGGTGACAAATGTGTTAGACTTCCTATAGACAGTCGACTGAAAGCATCTACGATAACATTTGTTTTACCTAGGTGGTAGAGAATGTCAACATCATAGTCTTTCAGCAATTCTAACCACCTCCTCTACCTCATATTTAATCCTTTATGCTTAAAGAGGTATTATGAGCTCTTATAATCTGTGGTAAGTGACAATACAAATCACAAAATTCGACAAACTCAAATGACAGAGCAAATCATACTACACTTACTTTATTTTAAAAAACAATGCAAAAAAATAAGAGGAGAAAGTTTTCAAATTTCAGTATTTTGGTCTCTAAAATATGAGGTAAAGCCTCTAAATTTATAGAGAATAAAAGAGCAAGATGGAAAAGTACAATCTAAAAAGTGTCTTTTTGATACAATTAAATAGATGTTTTTTCTCGGTTTTTCATTTACATCTTAAAATCCCAACATTTACACAAAAACAAACACCTCATTTCCAGTACTTCTTTACTAAAAGATGTTAGTGTGATATGTTTTCACATAAAGAGATGGGGAACAACTAGCATAAGGCCCTTTCTAACTTGAAGATCTTAGAGTATCTTTTCTATTATATATCAACATCCCTAATAGCCCGCATAAATTTTTGCTACTCTTAAGTTGACGAATTACTAATAATATATCTATACGGTAGTTATATAAGTATAATATAACTATACAAATCATATTTGCTTTTAAACTTGTAGGATTAACAGGTTCAAAGCACAAAATAAAATAAGTCTAATTTCAGCATTTTCTTAAGATCACATGCATTTTATAATCTCCATTAGTTAGGGATTATTTGTCTCACCTAGAGGTGTCAAATGTATGAGTTGGGTTGAAATTAGACAAATAAAAATTGACCAAGTTAATAAATGGAAGGGGCTAGATTAGTCCAAAAGTTATTTGAGCTGAAATGAGCAAAAAATGAATTAGGTCATGACCCATCTAATTTGATCCAATTTTTTCAAATAGTTCACCTTACCCTGCCCCACCCCTTACTCGGGTACATTCTTCCCCTATTATCCATCTAGACTCGAGCCTTTAGATCCGACTCACAACCCTGACCCTAGCTTGATCTAATACTGACCCAAAACCCAGACTGGACCTTGACCTAACCTTGACTCGAAACTCGAGAGTGCATTGTTTAGGAAAGATATTGCTTCATCGCCTTAAGAGTGAATCAAAGTGAAGAATGCTCCATCGCTACAGGATCTTGAAGCGACCTTAGTGAAAAAAAGTGACCGCTTCAATGTTGGAAGCGTGAAATGCTTCAGAATCAATGTCTTTTATTTTCTACCTTTTAAGTTCTATTTTAAATAGAAAATCACATCACGACTTTAACCCAGCTTTCAGAGTCCTGACATTTCAGAGTTCTGAGTTCAAAGTCCTCAATATTTCAGTTAGGGTTTTCACTTCTGTTGCTACTCAACTTCAGGTAAATGATCTTTCCTTCTTCTTTCTTCTTTCTTCTTTCTTCCTCTGCTTCTCCATCAACCTTTAGGCTAGGGTTTTATTTCTTTTTTTCTATTCTCTTCTTTACTCTATTTTGCATTGATTTTCCTTCTTCTTTCTTCTTCTTATTCTTCTTCTTTTTTGTGTACTATTTTGTTGTTGCTCTATTTTGTTATTTTGCTGATTGGTTTTTCTTTAACCATAAAAATGGATGACTCTATTTAGAACTATGGAAAAAAATTATGTGAGACCAATAGGACTACTGTTGTATGTCTCTTTTACAACAAGATAACTAAAGGTGATATCTTTCATCACAAATAGTATCTTATTCATAAGTATAGGGCTGTCTCACAGTGTACAAAATATCCTGAGATTGTGAGGGAAGAAATGAAAAAATATGTTGAAGAAAAAAAGCTAAAACGTCAAATGTTACAGCAACTAGATGTGACTAATATTGATGATGATGAAGAAGGAACGGAAGAAGGTGAAGCTTCTGACTTGTCACTTCCTTCAAAATCACAAAAAACAGTCACAGAATACATTAGTTTTTTCAAGTTATGGATCAAACAGTAGGACAGATCCTTTAGATTATTACTTTCTGCAAAAGCCAGGAGATAATACGGGAAAACAGTAATAAAAAAATTCGCATGATATTGCCAAGGATCTTTTGAGGAATCATGCAGTTGTAGCCTTTTCGCGATGGTTGTATGATGCAGGGCACCCCTTCAATTGTGTCAATTATACTAAAACTTTTGGAGCCTCCATTAAAGCAGTAGGCCAATGTGGTCTAGGAATGAAGCCTCCCACTTATCATGAAGTTAGTGTCACTTGTCTAACTAAAGAAGCGGAAGAGACAAAAAGAAATTGTGCATCATCAGGTAGAATAGAACAAGTTCAAATGTTCCATTATGATGGATAAGTGGACAGAAAGAACTAGAAAAATGATCATTAATGTGTTAGTGAATTCTCCAAAAGAAAATTTATTTCTTGAATTCATTGATGCGAGTGACTCATCTACTGATCCCATCAAAATATTCTATTAGTTTCATAACACTATAGAGAAGATTGGAGGGGAGAATGTTGTTTAAGTTGTTACAGATAATACAACTGAAAATATTAAAACAGGTGATATGTTGAAGGGAGTGTTCCCATACATGTATTGGACTCCATCTATAGCTCATTTTGTAAAGTTGATATTCGGGGACATTTTCGAATATAGACTGTTCGGCCTTTTTGGCGACTACACGCAAGTGCACGTGGTCAAACAAGTAGTAAATTGGCTTAAGTAAGCCAAGTATCGATCCCACAGGGACTGAACCAAGGTAAAAATCGAATAAAGTGTTAATGAACTCTAACTCTAAAAATGCAGACAACAGTTTAAAGAAGATTTTGAAAAGTTTGGTTCCTAAGTTATACTAATCTAAAACAAAATTATAAAGTGAGTCTGAACTATAGTAATGAGCAAGCTGAGGCTAAAACGAACATGCAGGGAAGTAATTTATCGATACAATTTAGTTAATCTTTCCTTCGGTTGCTAGTCAAAAATTATTGCCTATGGAGAGAAACTTTCGTATTCTACCCAACTTAAGAATCATGAACCTTCAACCTACATTTCTGTGATAAAAGAGTTTCATAATTGACTAATACGACTTTCAGATATATTTCTATTCTGAAGGTAAATCAATTCTCAATTTTCTCAAACTAAGAAGAGATCATATCCTACCAATTCACAACTTTCCAATTTCTTTCTCTTTCAAGATAAAATTGGATTTTTTAGATATACATTAACATTGGCCAGACATTAATGCAGTAAGAACAAGAATTGATAGAACAACCATGGAAGAAAAGATGAAAAACCAAAATGATCAACAATTACATTCCACTACAAATGTTCTTAACCTCAGCAAGAAGTGAATTTAGCCACTCATTTGTGGATTAAACATCATCAAATGAGTATAAATCATACAAACAATTGAAATAAAGAAGAAAGAGTTAGAGAAAAACCCTAAGAATTTCATCTCCTCAACTGCCTGTAACCCACGTTCTTTCTCAACTAAGTCAGAATAATTAAAAATAAACCTAAGTGAGCTATTTATACTAGTGGAAATTTTTTTCGGAATAACAAGCAACGTGTCACGGAGTGCATCACAGAGCACTGCCTCTGTGCCACGGTGCAAACGCGGACCCTCACTGGAATTTCATGTTCCAGGTAAATATGGCCAACGTGCCATGGCATGCAACGCGGGGCTTGGCCAACGTGCCACGGCCCCGACGCGGACCTTCACTGGAATTTTTCCAAGTAACCCACCTGAGGCAGACTGCCTCCGCGATGGCAGCGTGACACGGCTCCATCGGGAGCCCCTTTATTTGCTGCTTTTCCTTGACCTTTTCCACTGCTCGCTTCCGAGTCCATTCTCAATTTTCACCAACATGCAACTTAGCTTCCTAAAATTATATTTTTCCTGCAAAATAACACTAATCATGTTTGTTAGTATAAATTCACATTTTAACTACATATCACATGAGAATGTACAAATAACAATAGATAAACAAGACGAAATAAAGCATTTGAACATCACTTGGGCATATAATTCTGTCCAAGATCACTTACCCCACACTTAAAACCTTGTTCGTCCTCGAACAATAATCTCATATCTCATGCAATTGACACCCACGTATAGCTACTTGGGCTCGACAATTCAAGCTAAGGTTATACCGATTATTTAATATAGAAAATCATCAAGAAAACAAGCATAGTCTCATAAACACAATGACATTCACCACATTAAGACCTCCTAGATTCAAGAATCGACTCTCGATCTCGGCAAACTCATGCAAATCAGCTGATCAAGACATTCGACACGAAATTCAATCTCTCGTCAAGCATATGCCTTCACAACAAAAAGAATTACCCCTTTTCCAATCATATGATTGCCAAAGCACTACATGTAGGGGTATATAAACACGATTTCGCTCTCTCTCCCAAAGAATTCACATGCATCATGTCATGACCCATAGGCTTGCCTCTAGTGTCTTACTCCACTAATATAAGGAAGTGAGATGTAAGATCATGCAGGACTTAACGGGTTGTAATTATTTAGCTAAGGAACTAGTAAATATTGGGCTAACCAATAATAGCAACTAGCCTCCTTAAGCGCTTTTCAATACATCCCACCATCATTATGAGCATTGTTTCTTCCTTCATCCTCCCATTCTTGAATTCTTTCTTTATTTTTGTTCCCATTTCTTTAAGCACACTCGATTTAATAACAAAGATTAGTTATACATCTTCATTTTATTTATATTCGGCAAGTGCACCCTTGACCTTATCTTTACTTTCACCACTTCTGCTTTTTCTTTCTTTTTCACCCTTTTCACTCCTTGACACTGTGGGAAAATTATTTTTTTTTCTTGAGCGCTTAAGAATTTTATATCAAATTCACGGCTAATGAAAAGAAGGGATTAAGCTCAGTTTCTGCCTCTGTAGTGAAAGAAAAAATAGGCTAAAGGCTCAATGGGGCTAACTAGGATGTACATTCAAGGTAGGTATGATAAGAAAAAAACTTTCGGTTTAATCAAAGAAATGCGTACATCCTTTCCTACACTACACATCCTTCATTTCGTTTCGTACACACACCAGGCAAGTTCTAGACACTTCACAATAGCATGGAAGAATCAAAATCTCACCTCACACTCATTGCACATGCTCAACTCAAGACTTATTCACAGATTCTTCAATCAGCTAATTACAAGAATTCAATATTAAGCCTCAATCACACCGAATCGAACTCTATGGCCTAGGTATCTCAACAGGTTTCACAATTGCATGTTTTCATATGAATCACCTTTGAATCTTTAATATCATGTACAACATGCAACAACAATTCCGAACCATAAAGTAATGACACGTTTGGGAAACAACCAAAAGAAAGAAAATAAAAGATAGAAAAAAAATTACTCCTATTGACTACATTTCCCTTAAGACGGTCGTCATCCATCCATCATAGGGAACGGTCACTATTTACGACTTCGGTTCAATGGGACTATTCTCAGTAAAAGCACCAAAAATAAAGGCCGAGAAACCTAATCATAAAAAATTCAACAAAAAATTATTTACACAACCAGCTAACAACAATTCAACACAGCACACAATAGCTTAACATTTATTACACACCGAATTACTATACAAAACATACTCACAAAATCACAGGGTCACAACTTTTTTCACATGAACAACAACAAGACATGAACATAAACAACAACAAAACAACCGGCACCTAACTACTCCCACCCCACACTTAAACCGAACACTGTCCCCAGTGTTCATCAAATTCAACATAGCACAGAAGTAGGTGGTGAAACTCCCTAATCAATCGAAGTATTCAACTTCTTCGTCGGGTGTTGTTGCATCATCCCCCATATCTGAATCGCCCCCGCTATCCTCATCTGACTCAACATCTGAGTCATCGCGGCGTGTCTCCTCATCTGTGGAGACATCATCATCAACAGACTCCACAAAAGCAGACCCCACTCGGCATAGAGCCCTGGCATTTTCGTCAAAGGGGTAATCTAGCTCGAGCTGCCATAGCTCATCTTCTGTTGCTGGCCTCCTGCCTATTCTCAACTGCAGCATCTGTATCCCGAACATACGGGCCATATACTGATCATCCCGAGCACGTCGCTTGGCTAGTGTGAGAACTGGCCCGTGAGTGGTGTCGGGTGCCTTAGTTTTGGTGACTTCCAAGGCATGCCTATCCATCTGCGGGATGTAGTCTAGGGCCTCCTCCTCGACGTCAAGGCCCCTTAGAAATATGGTCAGCAAACCACCAAACCCGTACCTGTGCCCTTGATGCAAATGGGCTCTCTTCATGGCGGAGATGATCACCGCCCCAATATTAATCTCCAGCCCTTTCATCAGGGCATAAACCAAGCACACACGATCCCGGGTGATATCTGTCATGTGCACCCCTGGGATCAGGCAGGAACACACGATCTTAAGCCAAATCCTGGCTTCCCTGTTCATTTGAGAGTAAGGAAGCGTCTGATGATAGCCCCTCTCCTTGTGCCTGCTCCACCGTGCTGTCGAACGAGCTCCACACAGAGTGCGTCTGATATCCGCATAGGGTGGAGTTATGTTTAGCTGCCGGAGTACATGGGCGTCTGTGTCCCGCGCCCCCAATATGGCATTCAGGTGGTGAGGCTCAAAGGTGACAACCTTCCCCCTTATCTTGATGGTGTGACTGCAGAGTGTCGGGTTCCAGTTTGCATAGAACTCCCAAATTAAATGGAGATTGCACTCCTTAGGCTCTTCGAAGATGAAGTTCAGCCCGGCAGCATCAATCCAGTGTACTATTCTTGGGAATTCCTGAGCAAGTGGCTCCCTTGCAATGTGCTCCTCAGGGAAGTATTTGGTCTCCTTATGTTTGGCATACCATTTCTTCCCTTCGTCCGTCACCCATCGGGTTCCGTATTGACGGCGTTGGCCGCGTGGAACTGCTGGTGCTACTAGGACTGTCGTTCCCAATCTAATTCTTTTTCTCCCGGCGCCTGATGTAGATGCGCCTTTTCCTTTGTCTTGCCTGCTTGCCATCGTTCCAAATCAAACAGACAGTCCCAATGTTATTCAAGTCAAAAAATTTCTTCGATTAAGGTTGGGTTGAGTTAGGCCACCCCACACTTAATCTTTAGCCACAATGAAAATAATTCAGCAAGACAATCATTCCATTCCAATTTTTGTCAACCAACATGCCTCGTGCATTTAGATAAGTCAATGGAATTGTTACACCCCGTAGAATTCCCGGCACGTAGGTGACCTATTCCCACGTTGGTTAAGTATATTTGAAGGCCATACGTGTTGGAGAAAGGCCCGGAAAAAGATCGGACGAGAAACCCGTCGAACCATCGCGGGAGGAGCCGAGGCAGAGCCCCTCCGCGATAGCAGTGTGTCACTGAGGTGAGGCCTCCGCGATGGCTCTGTGACACGTTGCCCAAGTTCAGGCCCAAGTATATAAACCCCCACTTCGGATTAAAATCATTTAACACTTAAAAACTTTCCAGAAAACAGAGGCAAACGCTGAGAAAAGAAAGAGGAATGAAGGAATTAAATAATTTTCGTCCGATTACGCTGCCAAACGCTGCCCAAACTCAAATTAATCCCAGAGACCCGAGTATTTAGCAGCAGAGAGCATTTCTACGGAATTAGTTTCGTGAAATACGGCCGACGAATCGGCGAGCCACCGAACTAAAGTAAGTAGAATTGCTCTAAATTAATGTCTATGTGTTCCTAGCTGAGAAGTGAATACTTCTCCCTTCTGGTCCACTGAAAAATAGCGAGTTTTTGACCGTCTTTCTATAAGCCAAAGTTTAGGCTATAAACTATATTGAAAGTAACGTTGTTCTTTACAATACAGCTGTATTTAGTATTAATTGGCGTATTTATGAATGCAGTTGGGAGAAAATAGTTGAAGTACCGGCCGAGCCTCGTCCAACGGACGAATAATTCAAAGAGAAGGTATGTAAAGTTAGTTTCCTTCGGCAAGTTAAGTAATATCAGTATAGTGTAATAAATTACGGACCAGTAGAATGTTCAGAAGTCGAGTATTGCGTTATTATGAATATTGGTATGATGTGAGAAACATTGGGTTGTAATGTATATGAAACCTATCAGTATGATACAGATTTTAACGCAGGTGCTAGAGATTGCCCAGTATACTCAGTATGTAATGTGATATGCCATGTCAGAATATGGTTGTATTCAGTTGAAACCCCGTATAGTAATGCAATACCCGTAAAGCACTTCAGAAATAGAATAGCAGACTAAAATGAAGTTCAGAAAGCATGTCAGGATTAGTAAATCATGTTACTATAGAAAGTCAGTATACAGCGTAGTCCAGCAGAAAGATTATATTTGTACATACATATATAGTACTTCCAGCTTCAGCATGTATTAAGTATGTACTTATTTCTATCACTAGTCCAGCATATAGTGTATACAGAAACTTAGTAAACAGCAGAGTTTTCAGTAGAAACGAAACATTATCTTATATAGCATTTGCCCAGTACAGCCCGGCAGGAGACTATATTCATATTTATATATCTTTACCTACCTCAGCACGTATTAAATACGTACAGATTACTATCATTAGCCCAGCATGTAATATATATGATACTTTACCCCTATTAGCCCCAGCATGTGAGATACACAGACAGTATTACCAGTTGAGACCGTTGTATTGTTTGGGGTTGGATTACCTAGCATCCATGACCGCCCAGGGTTAATAGCTGTATCGACTCGTCCACCAGAGGACGAGGATACGTCACTCTACGGAGTGGCATGCCGTCCCGCCAGGGGACGAAGATGGGATGCCAGTTTTTCCCCATATTTGTGCCTTGATCGGCCCTTACACACCCCAGTCGAGCGGATACGCCCGGGTGCAGATTCAGAAGTCCTCCGGACTCAGATGCAGTTATAGTCAGGGGCTCAGCGAGCCCAAGTGCATAACCTGGGACCGGCAGGATGCTTACAGCCACTATAGGAGATGGGATGACCGGGGTAGGGGTATAGATTCTATGCTGGTTGTACCTCCCGGCTTATGGGGGTCGGGTAAGGTTTGTGTGTGCTATGTTATGTTATTTCATGTTATGTCATGTTATGTTAGCTACAAGTAGATCAGCAGTAGCACGATACGTTCCAGGTATGACTCTTATCCCTTCCAGTAAAGATTGAGAGAAGGTAAGGTTTACATTATCAGATAGTTAAGTGATTCCTTCTACTTCAGCTTCATCAGTCATATTATTGCTTTCAGATGTTGTTTTCAGTTATTTCAGTTGCTTTACATACTCAGTACCAGCGGTACTGACGCCCAGTGGGGCGCTGCATTACTTGCCTGTAGGTACCCATAGACGAGCAGGCGATACCACGTGATCCCCATCAGCGGTTGAGTATTCAGCTCCTGTCATCCGGAGACTGAATTTCTAGAGGTGTAGTCCAGTTCTTTTTGTTGTACAGTACGGGTAGGTCGGGGCCCTGTCCCGATCATTTCTATTATCCTTCCTAGAGGCTTGCAGTCTGTTTATATTCCCTGTGGTCAGATGAGCCGGTCGTGAGAGGTCGTGCAGTTGTATAGTTGTTAGCATTCCTTCTTTCTATTGTAATGGTCGTGTGGGGCCATAGCTATCAGTAGTGGTGACCTTGCCGGTCACGTAGTTTTTTAATACGTTACGATTGAATTGCAGATAACTAGACAGCATGGTGGCCTTGTCGGCCCGCATAGGTTCCCCTGAATTACTATGTTTCTGGTCAGCTGTTAGTATAGGTACAGATGGCTATAGGCCAATGGGTCGGGGGCTGTATTTACAGCCGTTATATAGCCCTTTGTTTCCAGAAATGTGAGTTAAAGCCAGCCAGGCGCCAGATGCGCCCAGGCTTAGCAGTCTAGCAGGTCAGGTCCTAGTAGGGCACCAGGTGCCAGTCATACCCCCCAGGGCGGGGTGTGACAAACTTGGTATCAGAGAAGGTCGTGTTCCAGGGAGTCTGCAAGCCGTGCTAAGTAGAGTTCTGTCCATGGATGTGTTGTGCACCACATACTATGGATAGGAGGCTGCGAGGCATGATAGGATGGTTCTCTTTTATTCCTATTCAGTCGTGTTGTAGAGCGGTACAGTATAGGGTTGAGTCCCTAAAATCTTACCACATTCTTTGGTTACAGATAATGTCAGACCAGCGCCATCCTACCACAGGTCGGAGCTTAGACATTGCAGCAGGGGAGGGCACCAGCAGGATGCCTCCCCCTCATTTGGAGACAGCCCGATCAGAGGGCACTACAGAGGCATCATCCCAGCCTCCTCAGCAGTCTCCACCACGTCAGGAGCCACTTGGGGCGACACTACCTTCAGCAGCCGCTATATTGACTCCTTCTGACCAGGAGATTAGGAGTGTTGTAGTTATGTTAGCACAAATGATGGCTGCTCAGCGTCAGCCAATGCCATCTACAGTTGTAGAATCGTCAGGAGGGCTCGGTAGTTCGAGGGTCCGAGAGTTCTTAGACCTGAATCCCCCACAGTTCACAGGCACGAACCGAACAGAGGACCCCCAGGATTTTCTGGACCAAATGCAGAGGATCTTCAGGGTTATGCATGCCACGTCTACCGAGTCAGTTGAGTTGGCAGCATTCCGGTTACGGGATATTGCGGTGTTATGGTATGAAAGCTGGGAGAGGTCCCGAGGGAGAGATGTTTTCCCTCCCACCTGGTCCAGTTTTTCGGGAGCCTTTCTGGATCATTATTTGCCGCGGGAGATTCGACAGGCCCGGATAGACCAGTTCTTACATCTAGAACAGGGGGCCATGAGTGTTCGAGAATATTTTTTGCAGTTTGATTCCTTAGCCCGATATGCACCGGCCTTCGTTGTTACCATGGCATCCAGGGTGCATCATTTTATTATGGGATTGAATCCAGAATATGTTGAGATTTGTACTACAGCCACACTACGAGAGGACATGGATATTGCTCGCATTCAGGCATTTGCCCAGAACATTGAGGGCATCAGACAGCGACAACGAGAGGTCAGAAGGGTTAATCAGGAACAGCGTCGCCGGGACAGACCAGTTGAGATACAGAGAGAGGCCCGGGGAGGACCCAGGCCCCGATTGTTAGACAGGCCGCCTAGGCCCCCGCCTCCGCCACAGTCGTAGGGGGGCAGATTCGGCCGCAGGGGGCAGTCAGAGATTGGTAGAGGCTCGCAGATGGAAGATTCACCATCACAGAGGAGGGCAGAGCAAAGTAGGTATACCCTACCACTTTGCCCTATATGCCATCGACACCATCCTGGAGCATGCAGATATGGCTCCACCGCATGTTATAATTGTGGCCAAGAAGGCCATTTGATGAAGGATTGCCCAGCCAGAGGTCGAGAGGACCGGGATAGACAGGATAGGGCGTCAATAGGATCATGAGCTATAGCATCTTCGACTGGGCGCAGGCCCTCAGTTTCAGCAGGCAGGGGTCGGGGCAGATCAGGGGCCTCCAGTACAGGTGCGGGCCCAAGACGCACATATGCCTTACTAGGAAGGCAAGATTCAGAAGCGTCGCCTGATGTTGTGACAGGTATGCTAACTATCTGCTCACACCCTGCTTATGTGTTAATTGATCCAGGGTCTACTTTGTCCTATATTACACCATTTGTGGCACGGAAGTTTAGTATTGTACCAGAATCACTACAGCAGCCCTTCCTAGTATCCACACCCGTTGGTGACTCTATCACAGCTAACCGAATTTACCGCGGGTGTACAGTAGAGGTTGCCGATCGTCAGACCACAGTAGATCTGGTCGAGTTAGAAATGATAGACTTCGATGCCATAATGGGTATGGATTGGTTAGTACCATGTTTTGCTAATGTTGAATGTTGGACCAAAACGGTCCGATTCCACTTCCCAGGGGAAGCAGTACGAGAATGGAAGGGCAGCACCGTGACACCAAAAGGTAGGTTTATTTCCTACCTTCAGGCGAGAAAGTTGATATCTAAAGGGTGTATTTACCATCTTGTCAGAGTTCAGGATGTCCAAGCAGAATCTCCGACACTCCAGTCTGTCCCAGTGGTAAATGAATTTCCAGATGTATTTCCTGATGAGTTACCTGGTATTCCCCCAGAAAGGGAAATAGACTTTGCTATTGATTTGTTACCAGGCACTCAGCCAATATCAGTACCTCCTTATCGTATGGCTCCCGCGGAACTCAGAGAATTAAAGGAGCAGTTGAAAGACTTGTTAGATAAAGGTTTTATCAGGCCGAGTACTTCTCCGTGGGGTGCGCCAGTCTTGTTTGTGAGAAAGAAAGATGGCTCGCTCCGAATGTGCATAGATTATCGGCAGCTAAACAAAGTTACAGTAAAGAACAAGTATCCGCTTCCCAGAATTGATAACTTATTTGATCAGCTACAGGGAGCCAGATACTTTTCTAAGATTGACTTGCGGTCCGGATATCACCAGGTCCGAGTACGTGAGAGGGATATTCCTAAGACAGCATTCAGGACCCGATATGGGCATTTTGAATTTCTGGTTATGTCCTTCGGACTAACGAATGCCCCAGCAGTCTTTATGGATCTGATGAACAGTATTTTCAGACCCTTCCTGGACTTGTTCGTGATGTATTTATTGATGATATCCTGGTGTATTCTCACTCGGAAGCAGATCACCGGACTCATTTGCGGATAGTGCTCCAGATTCTCAGGGACCGCCAGTTATACGCTAAATTTTTGAAGTGTGAATTCTGGCTTAACTCAGTGGCCTTTTTAGGGCATATTGTCTCAGACGCTGGTATACAGGTAGACAAGCAGAAGATAGAAGCAGTTAAGTCATGGCCTAGGCCTACCACCCCGACTGAAGTTCGTAGCTTTCTGGGGTTGGCAGGATATTATCGGAGGTTCGTTGAGGGATTCTCAACCATTGCAGCACCTTTAACTAAATTAACACAGAAAGCAGCTAAATTTCAGTGGAAAGAGGCATGCGAGTAGAGTTTCCAGGAGCTGAAAGACAGATTAACCTCCGCCCCAGTATTAGCATTGCCAGAAGGCACAGAAGGGTATTCAGTTTATTGTGACGCGTCAGGTATCGGGTTGGGTTGTGTGTTGATGCAGCATGGTAGAGTAATTGCATATGCTTCCAGACAGTTGAAGAAGCACGAAAAGAATTACCCCACCCATGACCTAGAATTGGCCGCAGTCAGTCATGCCTTGAAGATGTGGAGGCATTACCTGTACGGCGTCAATGTTGATATTTACACAGATCATAAGAGCTTACAGTACATTTTTACTCAAAGGGAGTTGAATCTGCGGCAACGTCGCTGGTTAGAATTGTTGAAGGATTATGATGTAAACATCCTGTACCATCCAGGAAAAGCCAACGTTGTAGCAGACGCCCTGAGCCGTAAGTCAATGGGGAGTTTGGCGTATTTGCGACCTGAGAAATAGAAATTAGCTAAAGAAATTCATCAGTTAGCTGATCTAGCCGTTCGAGTAATAGAAACAGAAAATAATGGAGCAGTAATTCAGAATTCTGCAGTGTCATCATTAGTTACAGAGGTAAAAGAACGGCAGTATGAGGATCCCGATTTAGTCCAGCTCAGAGATAGAGTTCAGAAAGGTAAGGAGCCATATTTTTAGATAACCGAGGATGGTGTGCTACATTGTAAGGGCCGCCTTTGTGTCTCGAATGTCGCAGGACTTCATGGGCAGATCATGCATGAGGTACACTACGCTCGCTATTCCCTTCACCCAGGGGCGATGAAAATGTACCACGACATCAGAGACATCTACTGGTGGCCAGGTATGAAAACTGAGATAGCTGAATTTGTATCTAGATGTGCTAATTGTCAGCAGGTGAAAGCAGAGCACCAGAAACCGGGTGGTTTGACTCAAGAGATAATGATACCCATGTGGAAATGGGAAGTGATAAACATGGATTTTGTAACAGGATTACCCCGTACTAAACGCAGATATGATTCCATTTGGGTAATAGTTGATAGGCTGACAAAATCAGCTCATTTCCTACCAGTAAGGGCTACCTTCTCAGTTGAGGATTATGCCGAATTATATATCAGAGAAATAGTTAGATTGCATGGGGTGCCGGTATCTATTATTTCAGATAGGGGAGCACAGTTTACAGCTAGATTCTGGCAGTCGTTTCAGAAAGGTCTGGGGACGCAGATTAATTTGAGCACAGCATTCCATCCTCAGACGGACGGGCAAGCTGAACGTACAATTCAGACGCTCGAAGATATGCTACGAGCGTGTGTGTTAGATTTTGGGGGTAGCTGGGATGAACATCTCTCGTTAATCGAATTTGCTTATAATAACAGCTACCATTCAGCTATTCAGATGGCGCCTTTCGAGGCATTGTATGGGCGAAAATGTAGATCGCCGGTGGGCTGGTTTGAAACAGGAGAATCAGCATTAGTTGGCCCAGACATTGTTCGGCAGTCCGAGAAAAAGATAAAGCTTATCCGAGAACGTTTGCTGACCGCTCAGAGCCGCCAGAAGTCATACGCAGATAGGCGGCGCAGAAATCTAGAATTTTCGGTAAACGATTGGGTATATTTGAAAGTGTCCCCGATGAAAGGGGTAATGAGGTTTGGCAAGAAAGGCAAGCTTAGCCCAAGATTCATTGGGCCGTATCAGATTCGGCGAAGAATAGGCCGCGTGGCATACGAGATAAACTTGCCTCCAGAGTTAGCGTCGGTTCATCCAGTATTCCATGTTTCTATGCTAAGGAAGTTCGTAGGGGACCCTTCTACAGTAGTTCCAGTTCAGGATGTTCAGGTCACAGAGGAGTTAGCCTATGAAGAGGTTCCCGTAGTTATCTTAGATAGACAGATTCGCAGGCTGAGAACTAAAGATGTTGCATCTGTCAAGGTATTGTGGCGTAACAGAAATCGGGAGGAAATGACGTGGGAGGCTGAAGAAGATATGAAAATCAGATACCCTCACTTATTTCAGGCCTAGTCAGACGACAGGTATGTCCGTATCATTATTTATACAGCACTTTATGGTTGTATGTTGTAAATGACAAAGAAAGAAGTGATATTTAGTTGTCCAGTGGATTTTAGAATAGTGTGTGCAGTGCCTGTGTTGGACTTTTCTGCGTTTCAGGTTTTTGCGATAGTCCATATTACAGGGGAAACTCTGCCAAAACTTTTTTCAGAAAAGTAAAGTAAGTAGTCCTCTAGATAACAGTGTACATTCGAGGACGAATGTTCTTAAGGGGGGGAGAATTTTACACCCCGTAGAATTTCCGGCACGTAGGTGACCTATTCCCACGTTGGTTAAGCATATTTGAAGGCCATACGTGTTGGAGAAAGGCCCGGGAAAAGATCGGACGAGAAACCAGTCGAACCATCGCGGGAGGAGCCGAGGCAGAGCCCCTCTGCGATGGCAGCGTGTCACGGAGGTGAGGCCTCCACGATGGCTCCATGACACGTTGCCCAAGTTCAGGCCCAAGTATATAAAGCCCCCACTTCGGTTTAAAATCATTTAACACTTAAAAACTTTCCAGAAAACAGAGGCAAACGCTGAGAAAAGAAAGAGGAATGAAGGAATTAAATAATTTTCGTCCGATTACGCTGCCAAACGCTGCCCAAACTCAAATTAATCCCAGATACCTGAGTATTTAGCAGCAGAGAGCATTTCTACGGAATTAGTTTCGTGAAATACAGCCGACGAATCGGCGAGCCACCGAACTAAAGTAAGTAGAATTGCTCTAAATTAATGTCTATGTGTTCCTAGCTGAGAATTGAATACTTCTCCCTTCTGGGCCGCTGAAAAATAACGAGTTTTTGACCGTCTTTCTATAAGCCTAAGTTTAGGCTATAAACTATATCGAAAGTAACGTTGTTCTTTACAATACAGCTGTATTTAGTATTAATTGGCGTATTTATGAATGCAGTTGGGAGAAAATAGTTGAAGTACCGGCCGAGCCTCGTCCAACGGACGAATAATTCAAAGAGAAGGTATGTAAAGTTAGTTTCCTTCGGCAAGTTAAGTAATATCAGTATAGTGTAATAAATTACGGACCAGTAGAATGTTCAGAAGTCGAGTATTGCGTTATTATGAATATTGGTATGATGTGAGAAACATTGGGTTGTAATGTATATGAAACCTATCAGTATGATACAGATTTTAACGCAGGTGCTAGAGATTGCCCAGTATACTCAGTATGTAATGTGATATGCCATGTCAGGATATGGTTGTATTCAGTTGAAACCCCGTATAGTAATGCAATACCCGTAAAGCACTTCAGAAATAGAATAGCAGACTAAAATGAAGTTCAGAAAGCATGTCAGGATTAGTAAATCATGTTACTATAGAAAGTCAGTATACAGCATAGTCCAGCAGAAAGATTATATTTGTACATACATATATAGTACTTCCAGCTTCAGCATGTATTAAGTATGTACTTATTTCTATCACTAGTCCAGCATATAGTGTATACAGAAACTTAGTAAACAGCAGAGTTTTCAGTAGAAACGAAACATTATCTTATATAGCATTTGCCCAGTACAGCCCGACAGGAGACTATATTCATATTTATATATCTTTACCTACCTCAGCACGTATTAAATACGTACAGATTACTATCATTAGCCCAGCATGTAATATATATGATACTTTACCCCTATTAGCCCCAGCATGTGAGATACACAGACAGTATTACCAGTTGAGACCGTTGTATTGTTTGGGGTTGGATTACCTAGCATCCATGACCGCCCAGGGTTAATAGCTGTATCAACTTGTCCACCAGAGGACGAGGATACGTCACTCTACGGAGTGGCATGCCGTCCCGCCAAGGGATGAAGATGGGATGCCAGTTTTTCCCCATATTTGTGCCTTGATCGGCCCTTACACACCCCAGTCGAGCGGATACGCCTGGGTGCAGATTCAGGAGTCCTCCGGACTCAGATGCAGTTATAGTCAGGGGCTCAGCGAGCCCAAGTGCATAACCTGGGACCGGCAGGATGCTTACAACCACTATAGGAGATGGGATGACCGGGGTAGGGGTATAGATTCTGTGCTGGTTGTACCTCCCGGCTTATGGGGGCCGGGTAAGGTTTGTGTGTGCTATGTTATGTTATTTCATGTTATGTCATGTTATGTTAGCTACAAGTAGATCAGCAGTAGCACGATACGTTCCAGGTATGACTCTTATCCCTTCCAGTAAAGATTGAGAGAAGGTAAGGTTTACATTATCAGATAGTTAAGTGATTCCTTCTACTTCAGCTTCATCAGTCATATTATTGCTTTCAGATGTTGTTTTCAGTTATGTTATTTCAGTTGCTTTACATACTTAGTACCAGCGGTACTGACGCCTAGTGGGGCGCTGCATTACTTGCCTGCAGGTACCCATAGACGAGCAGGCGATACCACTTGATCCCCATCAGTGGTTGAGTATTCAGCTCCTGTCATCCGGAGACTGAATTTCTAGAGGTGTAGTCCAGTTCTTTTTGTTGTACAGTACGAGTAGGTCGGGGCCCTGTCCCGATCATTTCTATTATCCTTCCTAGAGGCTTGCAGTCTGTTTATATTCCCTGTGGTCAGATGAGCCGGTCGTGAGAGGCCGTGCAGTTGTATAGTTGTTAGCATTCCTTCTTTCTATTGTGATGGTCGTGTGGGGCCATAGCTATCAGTAGTGGTGACCTTGCCGGTCACGTAGCTTTTTAATACGTTACGATTGAATTGTAGATAACTAGACAGCATGGTGGCCTTGTCGGCCCGCATAGGTTCCCCTGAATTACTATGTTTCTGGTCAGCTGTTAGTACAGGTACAGAAGGCTATAGGCCAATGGGCCGGGGGCTGTATTTACAGCCGTTATATAGCCCTTTGTTTCCAGAAATGTGAGTTAAAGCCAGCCAGGCGCCAGATGCGCCCAGGCTTAGCAGTCCAGCAGGTCAGGTCCTAATAGGGCACCAGGTGCCAGTCATACCCCCCAGGGCGGGGTGTGACAGGAATAATGACTAAGTACTACTCAAACTTCGTACAACTAATCACAATTTCACCATCGATTTCATTACATCACATAGCACTTAGCCCAAAATTTTTCTCAACAACAACAACCTATACAATTTACCAATTTCATTTTTCCGAAACTTCCCTTGTTTATTTTGCATATTCATCCATATTCACAACATCATTTACATCACCCAACATGCACAACCCAATCATTTCCAAATTTTCAACCAACTTTAGGTTCTTCCTATTCAAATTCCAACCCTAGCTACCAATTTCGCACAAATTCAATCAAACATGTATTTATCGAGTTCATACAATCATAACGATACTACGAACATCAATCAACACTAACTTAAATGAATTCATGCTCAATTTACACTTAGGGCAAGCTTTAATTACCTCACATGCTCAAAAATTGAAAATTTCGGCAAAAATTGAGGTTAAGTTCAAGAACGTACCTTTAATTTGGTGAACTTGAAGAAAAGTTGAAGAAATTTGGATCCTAGGTCCGTGTCACGTTGGGGAAGGGGGGATTTTGGGGAGTTTGTCGTGGAGGAGAGTGAAAATGGGAAAAATTGGGTGTTTTCGGGGTTAAAAAGAAGGTTTTTCGCGTGGGTCATTCGGCGACCCGGTATGACCCGTCGTGAATAACACTTCAACGTGTCACGGAGGGTAACGCGGAGCACCCCCTCTGTGACTCGGAGCCATCGCGCAGGGATTCTGGAATTTGTAAAAAAATCCAAAACACCTTCAACGTGTCACGGAGGGTAACGTGGAGGCCCTCCTCCGTGACACGGAGCCATCGCGTAGGCTCACTGTTTTGCCACTTTTAATTTTTACTCACCTTAATTTTTTTTCCTTTGCGATCCTTTGCATTTTTGCCCTCCGTTACACCTGAAAATCATCTCACAACAAGAAATTGGTTAGAATTTATAGGTTTCAAACACTAATGAAAAAAATATTTTTTTGTTTTTGTTTTTATTTTTAATTTCTTTTCTTTTTTTTTCTTTTTCTAAACTAATTCTACTCATCTATTACAACAATTTCACAGGTTGCCTCCCGTGCAGCGCCTGATTTACCGTCGCGGCTCGACGTCATTAAAGCTCAATCATCTACTAGAGTGACAGACGTTTTCTCTCGAATAACGTCCTCACCCCAATAATGCTTACACCGCTGCCCATTAACCAAGAACGTGGCACTTCGATCTTCTTGCCACAACTCCACTGCCCCGTGCGGGGTGTCCTCAGTCGGTGGCTTTCCCACTGGATCTTGAGAATCAATAATCTGAACAATATCTGCTTGATCAAGCACGTTGATTGCTGAAAGCTCCTCATATACGGTCGGAAGCTTCGTGGCCTTGTACACATCAAATACCTCCACCTTGTCATGCGCCCGCATGGTTAGCTACCCTGTGGCTACATCAATCAAAGCTTTCCCGGTTGCCAAGAAAGGACGTCCCAAAATAAATGGGATTTCCGCATCCGGCTCAAAATCCAGCACAACAAAATCACTGGGAAGATAAGGGAGCCCACTTGGACCAGCACGTCCTCCACAATGCCATTTGGTCTGGCCAAAGAACGATCCGCTAACTGCAAGATCACTGTAGTTGGTCTAGGACTGCCTAGCCCCAACTTCTTGAATACCGATGTCGGCATCAAGTTAATGCTCGCTCCCAAATCGCATAGTCCACGAGCTCGGATACTTTGCCCAATTGTGATTTGGATTGTAAAGCTCCCAGGGTCCTTTAGCTTTGCTGGCAACCTGTTCTGTATCCGAGAAGTGCACTCCTCCTTCAGTGCCACCTTAGCATACTCCGTCAATCTGCTTTTGTTTGCCACGATGTCCTTGATATATTTTGCATACTTCGGCACTCCCTGCAAAACATCAACAAGAGGTAAATTAATGTGTACCTGTTTAAGCACCTCCATGAACTTTTTGAAACACGCTTTCTCCTTGTGTTTCTTTAATCTTTGAGGGAATGGGGTTGGTGGTCTTTCTAATTCAGCTTCCTTTTTCTTCCCCCTCTCATCATCGTGTTCCCTTTCTCTCTCAACTGCTCCCGACTGCTGAGGTGGTCTTTCTGGTTCCACCTCCTTGAGTTGTAAACCACTCCTTGTGGTCACTGCATTTACTTGCTTGGGATTCGGGTCAGTGTCACTCGGTAGTCCTCCTCTTGGCCTGGTGTTTTGAGCTCCAGCTAGTTGCCCAAACTGATACTCTAAAGACTTTGTAGTTAACTGATTGTTCTTTACATCTGCCGCCAACTTCACATAGTCAGCCTGCAATTGAGCTTGGTTAGCTATCATTGTTTTAAACATTTCCTCAATGCTGGGTGATGGTGGTGGAGGAGGTGCATTGTTGCTTCTGTATTGAGTCTGATAGTTCTGCTGCCCTCCTTGATTTCTCTGTGCACCCTGATTCGAACTCTGCCCTTTATGGCTGTTACTACCCCAGGAAAAATTCGGATGATTCCTCCAATTAGAGTTGTAGTTGTTGCCATACTATTGGTGATTATTTCTCTGTACATTACCAACAAGTTCACTGAATCTGGATTTGCACCACAACACTCAGCTGAGTGTTCATTACTACCGCATACTTCACACCAAATCTGTTGCACTACATTAACTGGGGCTTGAGATTGATTTAAGCTCATGTTGCTGAAGTGGGTGTTGAGTTGATTTTGCAACGCAGCTATCTGTGCAGCGATAGCTGTAAAACCATCCACTTCCAAGACTCCTGCCGCTTTCCTTGTTCCTCCTCTAGAAGAGTCCGCATTCCACTCTGGATTTCCCTGCGAAATACGATTTAAAAAAGTATACAGCTCCTCATAAGTCTTTTTCAATGCTTGTCCCCTAGCTGCTGAGTCTAGCAAAATTTTTGTGTGTGGTTCCAAACCCTCTATGAAAGTATGCACCAGCACATCATTGGACTAGTGATGGTGAGGACAATCTCGTAACATGGATTTGAATCTTTCCCAGGCTTGATACAGATTCTCCCTCTCTCTTTGTTTAAAACTTAGAATCTGACTTCTAAGTCTTGCTGTTTTCTCGGATGGAAAGAATCGTATCAAGAATTTCCTTGCAAGATCACCCCATGTGGTGATGGAATTAGGTGGCTCAGCTTTCAACAACCTCTTTGCTTCTCCCAATAGTGAAAATGAGAACAATGTAAGCCTTACATAATCAGATGATACTCCAGCGGGGATGTAAGTGTCACTTATCTCCAAAAAGTTTTGGAGATGTTGTTGTGGATCCTTGTGAGGGAGACCTGTGAATTGCCCGCTGGTGTGCAACAATTGCACCAATATTCTGTTTCAGCTCAAACCCCCCTCCTGGCTCAGGTTTGCGAATGCTTGATGTAACATTGTTAGCATGTGGGATTGCCACTTCGCGAACCGGCCTAGCTGCCATTTCTTCGGGCACTAACACTGCCCTTACAAGTGGTGGCTTCTGTTGTTGCTCCAGGATTGTTTGTCTGAGCAACTGCAGCTTCTTTTCTAGAGCTTCTCTTCTTTGACTATGAAATTGTCTTTTCGGCTCTAAGTATGAGTCCACCAGCTCCTTGTCTCTTGCCAGTGTTCAACAGAATTCAATATCTGCAAAAGACAGGCTAAGATCAAGTTGTCACCACAACATAGAAATCGTAAACTAACACTTAAGAAAACAATTTTACCAATTGTCAGTCCCCGACAACGGCGCCAAAAAACTTGTTCGGCCTTTTTGGCGACTACCCGCAAGTGCACGTGGTCAAACAAGTAGTAAAATGGCTTAAGTAAGCTAAGTATCGATCCCACAGGGACTGAACCAAGGTAAAAATCGAATTAAGTGTTAATGAACTCTAACTCAAAAAATGCAGACAACAGTTTAAAGAAGATTTTGAAAAGTTTGGTTCCTAAGTTATACTAATCTAAAACAAAATTATAAAGTGAGTCTGAACTATAGTAATGAGCAAGCTGAGGCTAAAACGAACATGCAGGGAAGTAATTTATCGATACAATTTGGTTAATCTTTCCTTCGGTTGCTAGTCAAAAATTATTGCCTATGGAGAGAAACTTTCGTATTCTACCCAACTTAAGAATCATGAACCTTCAACCTACATTTCTGTGATAAAAGAGTTTCATAATTGATTAATACGACTTTCAGATATATTTCTATTCTGAAGGTAAATCAATTCTCAATTTTCCCAAACTAAGAAGAGATCATATCCTACCAATTCACAACTTTCCAATTTCTTTCTCTTTCAAGATAAAATTGAATTTTTTAGATATACATTAACATTGGCCAGACATTAATGCAGTAAGAACAAGAATTGATAGAACAACCATGGAAGAAAAGATGAAAAACCAAAATGATCAACAATTACATTCCATTACAAATGTTCTTAACCTCAGCAAGAAGTGAATTTAGCCACTCGTTTGTGGATTAAACATCATCAAATGAGTATAAATCATACAAACAATTGAAATAAAGAAGAAAGAGTTAGAGAAAAACCCTAAGAATTTCGTCTCCTCAACTGCCTGTAACCCACGTTCTTGCTCAACTAAGTCAGAATAATTAAAAATAAACCTAAGTGAACTATTTATACTAGTGGAAATTTTTTCCAGAATAACAAGCAACGTGTCACGGAGTGCATCGCGGAGCACTGCCTCCGTGACACGGTGCAAACGAGGACCCTCACTGGAATTTCATGTTCCAGGTAAATATGGCCAACGTGCCACGGCATGCAACGCGGGGCTTGGCCAACGTGCCACGGCCCTGACGCGGACCTTCACTGGAATTTGTCCAAGTGACCCATCTGAGGCAGACTGCCTCCGCGATGGCAGCGTGACACGGCTCCATCGCGGAGCCCCTTTATTTGCTGCTTGTCCTTGACCTTTTCCACTGCTCGCTTCCGAGTCCATTCCCGATTTTCACCAACATGCAACTTAGCTTCCTAAAATTATATTTTTCCTGCAAAACAACACTAATCATGTTGGTTAGTATAAATTCACATTTTAACTACAAATCACATGAGAATGTACAAATAACGAGAGATAAACAAGACGAAATAAAGCATTTGAGCATCACTTGGGCATATAATTCTGCCCAAGATCAAAGACCCTTCCCCAAATGTTTTTACTAAGACAATTAGGGTATATTCTTACATTGTTCAAAGGCCTTTGTTATTGAATTTGATGAGGAGATTCACTAAACAAAGAAACTTGATGAAACCTGGTAAAACTTGCTACTGTTTTCTTGACCTTGCATAGTATGAATGCGCACACAAAAGGCCAATTTAAAAAACTTGTTCATTTCATAAGAATGGAACACTAGCAATTTTGCAAAAGAGGTGGCGGTAAAAGAAGTTACACGTATAATGCTGTCTTATATCTTTTAGAATAAAATTGTTCATGCTCTTAAAATTGGTGGTCCATTGATTAAAGTTCTTCATTTGGTGGATGATGATCAAAAATTATAAATGGGCTACCTCTATGAAGCGATAGATAAGTCTAAAAAGGTATATCGAAAAGTATTTACTTACAAACATAAATATGCAAAGGTCTTTGAGATCATTGATAGAGGGTGGAAGGACCAACTCCATCGATCTTTGTATGCAGATGGTAGTATTTTGAACCTGTCACTTTTCCATGATAATTGTGAGATGGATTTACTAGATAAGAAAGTGTGGAAGGAATTCCATGAATGTGTTGGTAAGTTGGTAACTGATGAAAATGTCCAGGATACAATAATGGATCAAATTGATACTTATAGGAGTGTTGATGGACTTTTTAGAATACAAACGACTATTAGACAAAGAAAGAAGAAGTCACCAGGTGAATGTGGTGCTTTTATATTTCATTATAGCTTTAACTTTAAGCTATTTCTTCATATTTGATAATTTTTGAATAATCGTTCTACTTTAGTAGTTGAATAGTGGAGGCTTTATGGCTTAGAAACGCTAGATTTGCAAAAATCTACTATCAAAGTTTTAAGTCTAACTTGTAGCTCATCCAGGTGTGATAAACTGAACCGTGTTTAAACATGTAAGAACTTAGAGGAAAATTTTAGTATATCGATAAAACTAAATTATATCTCAATTGTCTTAACTTGTACTGATTACTTGTCAAGATTTATTTGTTGATTCATACAAAGAAAAGAAATAGACTAATCCTAAAGCGCTTCAATGACTTGATGTTCATAAAATACAATAGGACATTGAAGCGTTGTCAGAACGCTCGCAATGTAATTGATCCAATTCGCTTGGATAATACTGATGATACCAATGAACGGCTAACTAGAGTAAATGCCTAAGATGAAGCAATTTCTGAGGGAGATTCTAATTTCACTTGAGGTGTTGCTGCGGAGGCAAGTGGAGTTGAGTTGAACCATTATGGTTTAAAGGGGGATACTTAAGCTTACATAGGAGAGTAAAAGAAGTAGCTATATGCCTAATTGATGAAGTTGAGGAAGATGATGATGGAATTGAAGAAGATAATGAGCAATATAACGATAAGGAAGGAATACAATATTTTCACAATCTTGTAGATGTAGAGCTTTAGACGAACAAGAAATAAATGTTGAACCATTAAAAGCTTTGGTTTTATTTGTCTTATTGTCTATGAATGATTTTGTGATATCTATTTTTTTTAGCTTTTGTTTGAACTTTTGCTAATATATATTGTCTCTAATTATTTTGGTCGTTAAAATTACGCTTCACTTGTAATTTTAACTTCAATGAAGTAAGCGCTTCGCTTCACGCTTCACGATCCACGCTTTAAGTGAAGTAGGGCCTTGTTGCTTTTTTTACTTCACGCTTTCCTGAACATTGCGAGAGCGAGCCTCAACCCGACACTCGAGACAATTGACCCTAGATTCGACACTAACTCAAGACCTGTCCATGACCTGAGACTCGAGATCTGACTTTGATCCGGGACCCAAGATCAGATCCCGATCTGAAACTCAACTTTAATCTGAAACCCTAGACTCAACCTCGACCCAGGATGCGATACTCGAGACTCAAGTTTGAACCAAACCCAAGATCTAGCCCAGTCTTGAAACCTGAGTTTCGACTCCGACTTTGACCCGAGACTCAAGATCTGACCGAGACTCGAGACTTGATCCCGATCTGGCCAGGGACCCGACCCCAACTTGGGATCAGAGTCCTTTATCAATAGAAAAAATTAAAATAAATCTCAAACAGTAAATTCAAATTAAATAAATTTTTAAAATGGGTTAAAATAAAACTAATATTGAGCTAAATTGAAAATCACTTTCAAAATGTAATGTGTTGGATTAAATTAAATTCAACCTAATATGTAATTATCTTGCACCCACTTCTTAAACTTTTGGACAGGCTAGGTTCGTCATCACTTTTTAGGCCATATTTGACACCTCACTCGATTTGTTGTGATGTAGCTCATATTCCTTAAATTTTATGCAGTACACACGAGTCCAATGTATCTTTGCTATAAAGTGTCACTGTTGATCAAATAAATGCAAATAGCATACAAGCTTTTCGGTTGCTTGTTGGTTAATCCATTAACTACTTACTATCGCTTAGGGCTGTGTATCGATCGGTTCAATTCGATTTTAAAAGTTATCGATTATACTTATCAGTTATTGGTTTGTAGACATGCTAAACCGCTAAACAACCATTAAAATATCGGTTAATCGGTTATTGATCATTACCGGTTCTTTATCGGGTTAACCGTTAAGATCTCACATGAAAAATCTCTTAAGTCATAAGTATGTTTAGCTAGAAAAAAGTGGATGAAAAGAGAAAAAATATATAGAACTAGCTCAACTAAAACAATCAACTTTAATTTAGATTAAAACACCATCCCCTTCACTTTTCATCGACACCCATTTTATCATCTCATTTGAATACTTTGTATATTGAAGGCTAAAATTATAATTTAATAAATTATTATCGGGTTATCAGTTCATCCGTTAAAAAAGTGACCAAACTGATAACTGAACCAATAACCCAATAACTTCGAATAGTAAACCAATAATCAAACTATTAAATCAATAACCCAAATCATTAATCCAATAACTCAATCAACAATTCGGATTATTAATTTAACCATTAATTTGTACAACCGCCGAAGTATAAGTGGACGGAAAAATGTGTTGGAATTTAAATGAGTTCTCAAGGTTGTTGTGCCCAAAGTTTAGGCAGATGGAAAAATGTGTTGGAATTTAAATATTAGTTCCCAAGGTTGTTGTGCCCCACTCATGACCGCTAAACTACACAGGATATATTCTTTCAATTAAACAAATAGGATTATCAGGAAAAAGCAGAAGCATCGGAGAAAGGGATTTCAATTCTTAACATCATTTGGGGCATATACAGAAATTCCAACTTGAATATTGGAACGTTGCTGGTGTCTGGAGTACAGAACAAGTTCGTGAGGACAGGTAGGACCAAACCACACATGGGTTTCCCAGTACACACTTTTTTTATCTTTAATTTTGAATCCCGATTTATCATCATTGCTAGTGATTGGACATGGCTAAAGGTATGATTCTACCCATGTTTGCTTTATCACTGAAAGATGGATTTGCCTCCGGGAACATGCTGGCTCTTTCTCATAACTTCCCTTTTCTCCTTTCCACTTTCACTCCTTATGGCGTCAAGTCCTTTAACACCTGTCAAGGCACTTACACCTTCGGTACTTGTCTTCTGTCTCAGAATTTTAGCAGGATATATCGGCTTTTGTCTCCGGGAGTTCCTCAGAAGGACCACAAGGAACGACTAGAATGCAATCTCTTGAAGTATTTGAAGTGTGTTCTGATGAACCTGGAACACAGTTTAAAATTATTTAGGTTAGTACTTGTCAAGTAACCATATCAAAAACAATCAGCCATTTAGCAATCTGCTATAGCGGAAAAGAAAACTTGCTGAAAACTTCCTACTCCAAAACTTTAGGAAGTCTACTCTCGAGTATAATAAACTGATTATCAAAAATTAAAAGACCGCATGCAAGATATTATATGGGGAAAAATCCGGGTCTAGCTTATGGGCGACGATTACGTGCATGCCACGAGTGTTAGTACTGCACGGTTCTCGAACCATAGGCAGAGTCTTGGATTTCGAGTGAAGGGCTCATTCCTACAACAATCTTATATATATGCTTACCAAGTTTGGCGTCATTTGGAGTTCATTTACCTATGGTTTGACTTAGCCAAGGAGTAGTTGCATTGTCATAATTAGCTAAAGCATCCGAAGGTTATAACTTGTTCCACGAGTATGGAAATGGGATGGAATTTTATGGAGGTGTGAAGGAAGTCAAAGAGGAATTGTTATGCACAAACGGCACTTGATTTGGAGTTCGGATGAGATCAGAAATGCCCATTATGATTCTTGGGTAGAAATATGTCTACTCTTGACACTTGAGTTTATTTCCTTAAAGCAATATATAAGGGGGTTATGCATGGTGATAGCTTCCCCCCCGCCCCCTCCCCCGAGCGTGTTGACAGTAGACCACCCTAAGTCTGCTACCTCGGGGGAACCTCATGGGCTTGCCTTGGCACCTCTAAGGAGTGCTTAAGGTATCCATACAAGTTTGGGAACTATATGGACGGGCGTGGCCTAGGGTCCCTATTCAATTGTTCTCTTTGGGACGGAAAGAAAAAGATCTGCCTTTTGAGGGAAGAATCGCTCGAAAGCACGAGATGGGCCTTCCCTTTTGGGCGCCCAACAAGTGCCGAGGGCTTGATATTTGGAACAATTAGACCCTAAGGGCTAACCTTGTAATGAAATAAGACCTCCGTGCCGATTGAGCAATAGAGGGACTCTCTAGAGCCTCATGAGCTAACTTGTGAGCTTGGCTTGAGTTCAGTCATGCAAGCAAGGATCTGTTGGACTAGACATGTAGTCATGGGGACGACGCTGCACTATTTGAGATGGATGCATGGTTTGTGGGCTATATTTGGCAATGTCATAAGCAATTGAAGGCATGGGATGGGAGACGCACATGGTCGAGCGCCAACAGTGCCCGCCCCACAAACACCATTGTTGAGTTCTCATCATAAAAGATTCTTCATCCCATTCTTGTTCTTATATTTCCTTTATTTTGTGCAATTTACATTCTTGTATTCACTTATATCTTATCGATCCAGCCAAAAGAAAAAGAGTTTGACCCTATCTAATTCACTTGTCTTAACCCCATTTTACAAATTTTATTCAATGTTTTAAAAGCCGAAGGCACGAGGTGAAACGTTTACACAGCACAGGGCGAGGCATAAGTCCTAACATACGGGGCGTAGGTTCCATGAATCTACGAGGCGTATATCTCATGTATCTTCAATTTTATAATTTTATTACTAAGAAAATAAGCAAAAATAATATTTTTCAATTATTTTTGCAAATAAATTTGAATAAATCACCATAATATAAAAAAAAGATATTATAATTATTATTTGAGAAAGGTAACAATAAAAAAAATGATAATAGCCAGAATAATCTTTAAAATAAAATCATCATACTACTTCATCATCGATCTCCACATCTACTAGTTTTTCTCACTCTCAGCTATATTTGCACTGATTATTATATACATATATTATATATATATATATATATATATATATATATATATATATATATATATATATATATATTTCAAAGAAGGAGAAGGATAAATAGTGTAAGAACAATACTGAGATACAGTGTTGTCAAAAGCATTCTTAAAGCACGCTTAAGCCCTGAAACGAGGCTCAAAACACGTCGAGCGTTTTGCCTCGCTTAATGTGCACTTTAGTGTTATCATCAGGACTCTAAGACAAACTTTTTCTTGCAAATGAGCATTTCCTAAAAAATCTACACTAAACAATTGATATTTCACTTAATCCTAAAAAAGTTCATTTTCTTTGTCCATATATTTGTTATTCATGCTTATAATTATCAGTCTTGGACTATATATCTATATATATATATATGTATGTTTTCTCCCTTTGCGCCTTTTCTCATTAAAGCTCACGTTTTATTTGCGCTTAAAGCGCCAATGGACTTTAGAGCTTTATTGCGCTTTTTGCTTTTGATAACACTGCTGAAATATAGATAAAGTTGTCTCGGAACATAGGGCTATGGAATCTCGATCCTATCAATTTTAGGCATAAGCATCTAAAAAAATATTTATGATGTCATTTTCTATGAGAGTTGCTTTTTTTATTAATATATTTTAGAAAAAATTATTATAATATGAAAACATGATAGCATAAATTATAAATATAATTACACCAATAATAAAAATATTATTTACAGCAAAATAGTTTTTAAATGATAAAATTATGGGGCTTACGCTTTGTGGGTCTACGCCTTTTATTTGCGCCCGGGTGCGTTTTTACACTCCGTCCTAGAACTCGCCCCAAAAACGCATTTGGAAAGACTGATTTTATCATTAACCAAAATGACGAATTTTTCGATAAACAGATATATTGAAGGAAGTTAAACTTGGAGACGTCACAAGTAACTTTTCAAAATTAAAGATTCCCCTAGAATCTTTCTACCTAAGAAAATGGGGATGAAAGTCAACTAGCAAAGTAGAGATTTTGCAATTCAACTTTCTTTTGAAATGCTACCACACAAAGATTAACAAGAGTGTACCCATTCAAGATGCTGTGCTGTGATTCCAGAGACATTTCCTCCATATATGCCCCCTAACACCTACAAAGTCACAATAAGATGCGGTAAGACATTATAATCGTCTCACGCTTCTTCTTAAGACGCTTGTGGATATTTAACCAGAAACAATAACTGTCAATCCTTCTCAAAAAAAAAAAAAAAAAACAATAACTGCCAACTATATCCCATAACAACAATATTATGCACTAGCAACTCTCACCTTAGAAACTGTCTCAAGAAACATGCCAGGGCGCACAGGTAATGGTTTTCGCCCACTTACACTTGCCTGGGAACAAAAGAAAATTATAGTTGAAATGCTTTTCGAATTCTCGAGAAGTAATCATATCATCTCAGAACAAATCTCACCCTTCCTGCAATTCCACCAGCACCACCAACTTCATCATCCAAACTATCTGCACCTTCTTCTTTACCAAGCATCACATTTTTTATCATGTCGCGTACAGTTTTCCCCGGTCTTAGAGAAACAAGTTTAGTTAAAAAGTTCACCTGCATGACCATAAAATGCTAACGTCAGAAATAAAAGCAAAAGCGGTAGAAAGACCATTCAGGTGGTTTATTTTTCACAGATTAACTACACAAAGGAAACCTCCTGCAAGGCAGTCCACCAAATTAAAATGTAACAGGGGATATATATGTTTGAAGTAACAAACCTCTGATTCAGGAAGCGTACTCAGACCACGATCATTTCTTTCGTCAAGTATTCCACCTCCCATCATGTTCCTAGCTTCTTCTCTGATTAAAACTAACCTTGCTAGTAACTTCCTGTCAGGGACAACAGAACGAGATTCCATCGTCTGCAACGAAGACAATCCAGTATTTTATTAGTAAATACCAGTGTAAAGGATTCCTTCAAATATTAATAACATTTCAAAATCTGTTGATGTAATAAATGATTTTTAGGTTTCAGAAACCATATTACATGATTTTACAAATTTTAGTTTTGTTACTTTTAGTAGCTTGCAATCTAATAAGTGGAAAATGCATATACATAAGCATGCATGAAACAGTTTATACTTTTTTCATAATGGAACATGAGATGCTTCTAGAGCATGAAAGCAACTAACGGAACCTAATAGTAAAAGGAGCATCCGGACTAAATTATTACTATGCGCTATTGGATATAACTTCTAGTGTGATTTTTCAAATATTTAACTTTATTTCTAAAAAGGATAAAACAGATATTATATTTAAATCATGAAAAAGGTCAAAACTGATTGCGAAGAATAAAGTATATCACATATATTGAATTTGGAAACACACAAAACAGAAGTCAAAAGAGAGTAACAGTCAAAAGAGAGTAATACAAAAGAGTTAGCGGAAAGCTCTAATAATTTGACACTTGAGGGATTTATTTTAATTATTGATGACTGAAAACTGACAACTCCGAAGTGCATGAATATAGTAAGAATGACTTGGAAGTGCATGAATATAGTAAGAATGACACAACAGAATTAAAGTCCAAACAAGATGATTATTTTTTTTTTTGATAATAGAAGTCAAAACAAGATGATTTCCCTGCCTTTTGGCGGGTTAGGTTTCTAACTGAAACCCAAGTATCATTTTTGGCTCTGATAACCAAGCAAGATGGTTTTTGTTAAGACTTGACATTACCACGACTTTTGTTTTTTCAAATTTTATAAAAGCTAATAATTCGGTAACTTGAGAACAAAAATAGATAATGAAGTAAGCATTGAGCACAAGTGCCTTACAGCTTACAGATAACCAGCATCAACACTTCAAATTGTCCGACCAAGATGGCTGAGCAGAAGTTCTTAACATCACTGTATGAAAATATTGACCTAACTATTTTTCAAAACGTTTTACATAATGCAATGTGCTTGATGGTCTCTACAATCAAAATGTTCCATCCCCTGTAAAGTTTGTGGTTTCTTATAACCTGCATCCTAAGGGACCTATAGCCAAATGAAACTGATGCAAACAAATTATCTACTTAGATACCAACAGCTCGATTGTCTCCTGAGTATGCATGTATATTAAGAACCTACCTCCAGAATATCATCCGCCTGGTTAGCTATTTCATTCAAATTTGCCCCAGGAAGATGGACTTTTGTTCCATTCTCACTTTGAAATACTCCACCACCGGCAGCTACTCGCCTGAGCAATTCATGCCTGCTTTCTTTTTGGGGAGTTCTACAGAGCAGACCTATGACTTGAACCTAGAAAACATACAAATCCAACTCAATGTCAAAACAAAGACTAGAGCAACAATGCTGCTAATAATCTAGTCATTCAGCATACTCACATGAGGGGGGCACTTCTTGGTAAGATGGGATAATACAGTCTCCTTGATAACTTCCAAGAGCGATTTGCGCTAAAAAAAATATTCTGTTATTAACATACCCACCCAGAATACATCTTGTGTAAATGGAGTACTCTATAGGATACAAATGGGCATGGACTGAGCACAAAAAGAAAACATAAAAAAAGACTATATTGTGGATCAGATATCTGGCTTGATATCTAAATCATATATAGCATTCAGTCTTTCCAACAATCAAGGAGAATTGATTATAGAGAAGGTTTCCATTCGTGCCTTTAATTCTTTGATTATCGCTTCTTCAATCCTGATGCTCTTGGCAATTTTTTCAAGTAAGAAATAAATTTACCGATATGATGAAAAGGCTGAAATGAGAGAAAGTAACATATCGTGCATAGAGTCTGACTAAGTACTGGAGAAATCAGTCTCAATAGGCTTCTAAATGAGACACCTTTTACTTCATTACATCTTGCACTAGGTAAAAACTACATGAAGATCATCACGAACAACTATTTGTTACTAATCCATCTCCAAAGTGTAGAAGATAGCAGTGAAGGTAGAAAAGGATAAGTTAAGAGTTGGTTAGTTTGTTACATAGTTACTAGTCACAGAATTAGTTAGACTTTAGTTAGGAGTCTATATATAGCTGTACATGTATTTGCCACTATTACATTTGAATAAGAGAAAAATTTCCCAATTCTGTTTGCCTTGTAACTGCCTATGCAGAGTACATTTTCTTCTTCTTCTTGAGCTTCTAAGCTTCTCCATCGATGGCTGAAAGCATCAACATGGTATCAGAGCCGCATGGATAGATCTGCAACTTTCAGCTATCTCAGAAGCTACACAGAAGCTCATTGTTTCGGTGATCAACTCTCCATCATCAATTTCAGTTCATCAGGGAATTGAGATTTCTGATCTGTGCTAGTGATTGAAGGCTTTGCTAGTGTGATCTGACGAGAATTATGGCTGCTGAAAGTGGAGCTGAAGCTAGCAATGGAGTTGCATCAAGGCATGCAACTACATCGCTCGATTCAGTACATTACAATCATCTCTATACATTCATCCATCGGATACACAAGGTTTGGTTCTAACCTCTGTTAAGCTCCTAGGATCTAGGATCTGAAAATTACTCTCCGTAGAGTAAATCTATGAAGTTAGTCCTGCGTGGTAAGAACAAACTAGGGTTCATGTTATGCACCTGCAAAAGGAGTTCATATGATGCTAGTTTACATGAACTGTGGGACAGATGTGATGCTATTGTTCTAGCATGGATAATGAACACTGTATCCAAGGAACTTATTAGCACTGTGATCTATGCTTCTGACTCTCACAAGGTCTAGGAGGATCTGAGAGAAAGGTATGACAAAGTAAATGCTGCTAGAGCCTTCTATCTTCATAAGAAAATTGTTACTTTGACACAAGGAGTTAACTCTACGTCAGTATATTACTCTAGACTGAGAGAGTTATGGGATGAGTTTGAAGCTCTAATGCATCCTCCTTCCTGTACCTGTTCTGAATATATGCATTATAGTTTGCACTTCCAATCTCAGAAATTGTGGCAGTTTCTTATGGGACTTAATGAATCCTAGCCACATGCTAAGAGCCAGATATTGATGATTGTGCCACTTCCTTCTATAAATCAAGCTTATGCAATGATCATGAATGTGGAAGTCAGAGACTAGATCAGTTTGGGAAAGGTGTTGGTGCTCCAGTGATCAAACTGAGCAAACTTCCCTATTGAGTAATAGGTTCTCGCCCAGAATGTTCAAGCCAAGGAACAACCATAACAAGTCTGGTCATAACTATGTTGATAAGTCTCAACTACAGTGTGATTTTTGACATCTCAAAGGACATACAGAAGGAATTTTTATAGGAAGCATGGCTATCCAGCTGATTTTGATTTCAAGTTCAAAAAGAAAGGAGCCAATAGTGCTGTCATTGAGGAAGTTCAGCAACCAGCTCCATACAATCAATCTCAAAGCTGTACATCATCTGGCTATTCTCAGAAACAGACCAGTTTTTTGTCAACCTCATCTGCACCCTCCTTCACTCAAGATCAGTATGCTCAGATCTTGCAGATGTTAGACAAAGGGAAATGAATACAATCTACTGCTAATGTTGCACATACTAGCACTACAGGTGTAGGTATACTTACTGCTATTTTATCTAATCTAGTTGATTATAACTGGATAGTAGATACAGGTGCAACAAACCATATGGTTCACATAATGAACATTTGCTGAATAGATCAGAAAAGGTGCCTCATCTCTTGCAAAGTAAGGTTCATCTTCCTACTGGTGAGCAAGTCTCTACCAGTAGAACTGGTGACTCATCTGTTTTCAAGGATAAAACTGTTCAGGATGTACTGTTTATTCCTGAGTTCAAATACAACTTACTATCAGTCTCTAAGATCACCAAGGAGCTTAAGAGTCTTAGCTACCTTCTATCCTGATTTTTGTATCTTTCAGGAGCTCTTCACTGGGAGGGTGATAAGGATTGGTAGAGGAGGATGGTCTGTACATTATGAAGGACAAACAGAATAAGGAAGACTTTGCAACATTCCATGGACACACTTTGACACAGTCATCAAACTCTGAAGAACCTGCTAAGTTTGCTAGTAATAATAATCACACTGTCTCTCCTTGTTCTCCTAAGTCAAGTGATTTGACATCCTTGTGGCATAAGAGGCGAGATCATGCTCCTTTGAAAGTCTTGAAAAAAAAATTAGTAGTTTGAATAATCTCTTGTTACAAGATCATTCATGTACTGTTTGCCCCATTGCTAAACAATCAAGATTGCCTTTTCCTTTAAGTCGGACTTGGTCTGCTGCTTGTTTTGATTTAATTCATGTTGATGAATGGGGGCCATATAGGGTTCCTACACATGATGAGAAGAGGTACTTTATGACTAGTGTTGATGATTACTCAAGATACACTTGGATATTTTTAAGGCAGAACCCATCGGCGGCCCCTTAAAGTTGGCACCAATTTTTACTTAGATACCCCAACTAACTCTTGTTCATTTTAAACACTTTGTAGGGTCCCGTTGTGTCATTTTGACACTTTTTCCTACATGGTATAGTGAGTGTATTACACTCACCAAGGGCGCGTGAGAGGGCTTAATTAGCCAATTTTTATTTTGTTTTTCTCTTCTTCTTCCCCATTTCTTTCAGTTATTACCTCCCACCATTTTTCTAAGCCCTAAACTCCTTCAATGGAGGTTAAACTAAAAGAAGATGGGTCATTTCATTGCTAATCTATAAAGCTAGCTAAACACATAAAGAAAATTAAAATTAACACAATGAATTAAATTAAATTACAGAAAATAGTTGTCTTAATCAAATTGACAAAGATCAAGAAAAATTGAGGCTTAGATTTGTGTTAAGTTCGACAAAGAGAGAGACCAACCACGATATGGCTGCAAAAATCAGAAGATTTTAAATCTGTCCTCAAATACACTTTTCACTTTAAATCAAAGCATGTGCCAGTGAATCTGATACAAATGTAAAGATCCCTCTTTAATGAAAAGAATGCAATAGAAGAATGGTTAAAAAAAATAAATCAACCACCCTTGTTCCCTTTTACCATTTCATCTATCCATGGGCAACAAAATTGCAATGTAATCTGTTTCTTCCCAACTCTACCACACATCTAATCTTGAAGAAACAAAAGTATGGTACTTTATGAAACAAGAAAAAAGGGTCTTGATGTCAGAGCTCATTTGTGCCTTCTTTTGGATTCTCCATAATCAACAACTCCAATCATAGTTATCGTGTAGCCCGCGATTCCAATGAAAGTTACTGGATTTTGAAAAATAAGTATGGAGATAACAACAGCCACTTCTCCTTTTGCATTGCCTAGGACCTGAATCGGATGGGGGGAGGGGGGATTCTGCAAATGGGTCTAAGGAAGAGGGAGGTGGAGAAGACGATTTGGGTAGGGAGGGGGAGGATTGTGTTCTTATAAAATAAATTTTTAAGTAGTCAATTTTTTTTATTTATTTATTTTTTTGTAATTATTTGGACATAAATGCCACGTGTCATCAATTTATTGGTCATTTTACCATATATTTTAGCCCTTATTTTTTCTCTTTAATTTATTTTTGTGTGTGTAATGATGTGGACCATTAAAATGAGTTGGCACAATTTAATTAGCCAATTCATCCACGTATGAAACATATATTGCCACATCATCGCAAGTGTATTACACTCTCCCTGTTGTTTTTGCTGATTGTCAAAAAAGTGTCAAAATGACACAGCGAGACCCTACATGAGGTGTCTAAAATGAACAAGTCTTGGTGAAGGTGTCTAAGTTAAAGTTACTGCCAACTTTAAGGGGCTGTCGATGGGTTCTACCTTTTCTTAAGGATTACTAAGGCAGATTCTATACAAGGCTCTTCAGAACTTCTTACTCATGATTCAGAATCAATTTCAGTGTACTGTCAAAATTCTTAGATCAGACAATGGCTCTGAATTCATCAATAATCAAGTCACTATCTTGTTAAAAGGTCTTGGTATGATTCATCAAAGTTCTTGTGTGTATACTCCTCAACAAAATGGTGTTGGTGAAAGGAGACACAAACACAAACATATTTTGGATATGCCCAAGGCTCTAAGATTTCAAGCTTTTCTTCCATTGAGATTCTGGGGGGAAATGTGTCTCTACTGTTGTTTATTTGCTCAACAGGCTTCCTACTTCTTTTCAAAGGCCAGTCTCCCTTTGAGAAACTTCATCTGTGAACTCCTTCCCTTGCTCATCTGAGTCTTTGGCAGTCTTTGCTATGCCATTTCTCTCAAAAGTACAGACAAATTCTCTCCTAGGGCCAATCCTTATGTTCACCTAGGATATTCTTCCTCTCAAAAAGGTTACATTCTATATGATCTTTGTTAAAAAATGTTCTTTGTTAGTAGAGATGTTCAGTTCAGGGAAGATGTTTTCCCTTTCCAATCTCTTCAACTATCTCCTCCTCCTATATTTCCTATACTAGCTATTCCTTCATTTGAGGACTTCTCCTCTGATGTTCCTCCTTCAATTCACCTTCTGTTTCTGACACTGTTTTCTGCTTCTTCACCTAATGTTGTTCCTCCTGTTCCCTTCGATCTCGGGAGATCCTCTAGGTCCTCTAGGCCTCCTGTTTGGATGACTGACTTTGTAGTTCCCTCCAAATCCTCTTGTTCCTATCCACTCTCTAACTCTGTGTGCTATGACCATCTTGCCCTTCTTATAGTACTTCCTTGAGGGCTTTTTCAACTGTCACTGAGCCTAGAACCTTTGTTGAGGCTTGTAAGGATCCACTTTGGTTGATGTTATGATGTTGGAAATTTCAGCCCTGGAAGCTAATCACACCTAGTCCATTGTTGATCTTCCTCCCGGTAAGGTTCCCATTGGATGCAAATGGGTGTTTAGAGTGAAGTATCAGTCCAATGGTGTTGTGGAAAGGTATAAGGCCAGACTTGTAGCCAAGGGGTACAGTCAACTAGAAGGGTTGGACTACATTGAAACTTTTTGTCCTGTGGCTAAGATGGTCAATGTTAGATCAATAGTGCTCTAGCTGCAGCTTCTCACTGGCATATATTTTAAATCGATGTTCACAATGCTTTTCTTCAAGGTGATTTGGTATTCCTGAGGGTTTTTCAAGCCATGGGGAGACTAAGCAGAAGGCTTGCAAGTTGCACAAGTCTCTATATGGCTTGAAACAAGCTCCCATGCAGTGGAACCTCAAGCTTACTGAAGCCTTACTAGGCCTGGGATTCTGTCAATCTCACTTTGACTATTGTTTGTTCACAAAGAGAGCAGGTTCTAATCTGCTTGTTGTTTTGGTTTATGTTGATGATCATTTCATCACTGGCAGTTCCCTAAAATCTCATTGAGCAAGTGAGGATAGACTTGCAAAACAATTTTAAAATGAAAGATTTAGGAGAACTCAAATATTTCTTGGGAGTTGAGTTCTACAGATCAGAGAAGGGTATTCATATGTGTCAAAGGAAGTATGCACTTGAACTAGTGTCAGAGCTGGGATTATCAGGCAGCAAACTAGTGTCTACACCTCTAGAGTTCAATCATAAGTTCACATTAGTGGCATTTGATGAAACTGTCAATAGCAAGGATGTGGAGAATGATCCTCAGCTTGACGACAAAAGTACCTATCAAAGAATTGTGGGCAGACTACTCTACTTAACTATGACTAGGCCTGATTTGGCCTTTGTGGTTCAAGTGTTAAGTCAACATATGCGTGCTTCCAACAAAGTCACTTAGAAGCAGCACTAAGAGTGGTGAGATATATAAAAGGATGACCTGGTTTGGGACTGTTTATGCATGCAGGATGCAGTTTAAAACTCATAGCATTCTGTGACTCAGACTTGGGGGGGGGGGGGGGGGGGGGGGGAGGGAGATGTGTTGAGACCAGAAAATTTGTGACTGGCTATGTGGTTAAATTGGGTGGTGTCTTAATCTCCTGGAAGTCTAAGGAACAAAGTATTGTATCTAGAAGTTCTGCTGAAGCAGAATTTAGGAGCATGGACACTACAATTGCAGAAATCACCTGGTTAACAGGCTTATTCAAGGAACTTGGAGTCACTATTACATTGCCTGTCAAACTATTATGTGATAGCAAGGCTGCGATTCAGATAGCAGTCAATCCTATTTTCCATGAGAGAACCAAGCACATAGATATTGACTATCATTTTGTGAGAGAAAAATTACAAGAAGGACTGATCCAAACACTGCACATGGGCACAAAGGATCAACAAGCTGATCTACTTACCAAGAGCCCGTGCACTCCTCAACATGAGTATCTTCTGAACAAGCTGGGATTGAAAGATCGGTTTTCATCCATCAGCTTGATGGGGAGTGTAGAAGATAGCAGTGAAGGTAGAAAAGGATAAGTTAAGACTCTGTTAGTTTGTTACTTAATTATTTAGTAATCACAGAATTAGTTAGACTTTAGTTAGGAGTCTACAAATAGTTGTACATGTATTTGCACAGTTACATTCGAATAAGAGAAAAATTTCCCAATTCTGTTTGCCTTGTAACTGCCTATGCAGAGTACATTTTCTTCTTCTTGAGCTTCTAAGCTTCTCCATCAATGGCTGAAAGCTTCAACACAAAGGTAGCACACAAATTAACTTACCACACAAATTGTACCAAATGTTTCAACAAGGAAAACTAATATGAATAGTTCATGGCAAAACAATGATAGGTGAGACCATAAATCACACATACTATGAAGCCAAACTATGATTCCACAAACAAAAGTACTGCCTAAGGGACAAGAACGAGGAAAACAAAATGAAAAACAGATCAGGAACCTTAAATAATACTACCTTGTCATCATGGTCCTTTTCAGCAGTTTGGATCATGTAATCAAGGGCCATCAGGAACCCCGACTCCATTTCATCAACTCTCCTCCCAATCACTCCTTGTGCAGCCAATTGCACTGCTACCTCCTCGGATGCTTCATCCATATTCATATCTTCCAACTGTTTCATACATATGTATCCAACAAAGGATATTGCATAGATGAATAACTACTCGAAAATGAATAACTACTCCAGCTGACATATTGAACTAACCGCGTAAACATCTTGAATAAAAAACATGGGGAAAGTTCTATCATTTATTACTACCATATTTCTATCCATACCATTATCCGTTTGAACATCACATATTAGTGACAGGATAACATTCCTTTCTAAGGATGCTAGCTATCAAGAATTAAGATGTGTCATTGAAATATACACACCCTTCAGATGACAATACAGAGACTTTAGAGGATTCCTAAGGGCAGCAGATATTCAGTACATTCACATGGACTGTGAAATCCTATTACCTCTAACATTTAGGCCCATTTGGAAGTAATTTCAAATCATGGGTTTCGTAATTTGAAATCAGGTTGATTTCAAGTTGAAATTCTATTTGGACATACAATTTGAATTTCTTAAATTGTATTTTTTTCTCACACATGAAAACCCCACAATTTGTGAAAACGATCAAAATTTCCTTAACTCTTATACAATCTTACCAAATGAGCAAACTATTGTTCATAAAAAAGATCGGAAAGCGCCGAATTAATAAATCATATATCTCCATGTTCCTTTTATAAATAAATATTTGCAGTTAGATGTTATTACAAACTTTAAAATACACATAATTTTACAAAAATACACAAATAAATCAACTATAATAGTAACTAGCTATTATTTGATATAATTGTAACGCACTGGCACAATCTTTTAAGAGTATGGGTCTTTTTCTGCAAAATTTTAAATTATGAAGTTTTTTTGTAAAATATAAACTAATGAGTCATGTTTTATATTGCAAAAAAATTGAAATCAAAACTTAAAATTGTGTTCCCAAATCCTACTACTTAACATTATTAACAATTCAACAGGACCAAATTCGATGAACACCTACACATTATAGTTTCCATTTACCAACCAAAGGGATTTAGGGTTTAAGTATTTCAGAAATTAAAGATACAGAATACTTCTAGTTATAACTAAAAAGTGTATCACCACGAAGAAAAAAATGAAGAATAGAATACAGTAAGGGGCAACATACTAGCTTGGCCATTTCTTCAAGGACGGAGGTAACTTGTTCACCACCTTTAAGAAGAACTTCATACTGAGAACTATCCAAATTGCCATTTTCAGGTCCATGATTTTCCAGTCTTTCATTTGGAGCTCCGAATTCCTCCGCCAAAAATCCTGCGCCAACCTCGTAACTCGTGCATAATGTCGAGAGGCTTATTCTGCAGGATGGTTTCAGCTGCAATGAATACTGATTGCGGATGGAGGGCTGAAGAAAATGATATGCTGATGGAGTCGAGCAACGAGATGGAACAGCCCAACAGAAAATGTTAGGGATTGAGAGAAACGCCATGGATGAAATGACGAATGGGGAATTAGAATTTCTTTTTTTCTTTAAGGGGATATTAGAAATAGTTGAAAAATAATCCTGTTCCACCTGGCTTAAATTGTCCCTCCTGCTTATTAGATCAAAGAAGACCTTTAACATATTAGAAATAAATTTAAAAACCCTCCAACTTATTAGATCAAATTTCCATCAAAATTAAAAAAAATTTGTATGATATCTCTATTATTTAATAGTATTCACATAATTAATGTTACTTTTTATCTTTTTTGAATCTAACAACTTTATTTTTTATATATTATTTAAATGAAAACATGTTAAAAAGTTAATTAATCCATAATTAGTTTAAATTTTGAACGAAGAAACATGACTATTCTTTTTATTGGCATAAAAAAATTTATATAAATCATTAGTGATATATTTACTGTATTCGATATATATTTCAATTTATCACTATTTAAATATTACTAACTGATATATACATAAAATATTTAAATTTTCATTAATTTAATTTCAGTTGTGGGGCTTTTGACTTTTGCAGATTTTGTTTTATAAAATTAATCCCTTTTAATTTAACTATTTTAACTTGTTTTTATTAAATAAATAATCTACTAAAGGGTATTTAAACAATCTACTAGCTTTAAGAAAAACGAAAAGTAATTAATTATGTAATAATATTAAGTAACAGAGGTACCTGTCGACAGCTAAATTTTATTCAATTTAAATCTGTAAGAAATTTAAATTATATTAAACTCCAGATATATATGTGATTGGATTAATGAAAAGTGTGTGCGTGTGTGTGTATATATATATATGAATTTAACTAATGGTCTAATTTTATTGGGCTAGTCCATTGGTTTGGGCAACAAATAATGAGCCCACTTTATTGAGCACAATATGTCATCTTATATTAGAGACCCAAATTGGTGCCACATGTCACTTAACATATCACACCAAATCAAATAAAATAGTCAACAGGATCATGCCATATGTCAAAATGATACAACATGCCTAGTCAAATTAAAGGCCAATCAAAATGCGTCACTTGTACAGGTGACATATTCCGACCAACCAAATATTATCATGTCAACTTAAATCTGATTGGATTGAAATATGTTCGTCTTTATCTCAACTATTATATCCTAGAAGTGTAAATAGGGGTCTCATAATTCAAAAAAGGAACCAGAATTCTAACAAGACGCTAAAGAGAGCTTGTGGATCAAAAGTCGCAGATTTTTCTACAAGCTACAAGAATTCAAGCACTCTAGTATTTCTCTACAGGTTTCAGAAATTAAGACGAAGATTCAAGATGAAGCTCAAAATCCCTTGAATTCAAATACAATTCAAGGACGAAGATTCAAGATAAAGCTTCAAGCTCTTGGATTCGAATACAAGTCAAGATAAAGACCACCATATTCAAGATCAAACTTCAAACTCTTGAATTCAAGTACAAATTAAATCAAGATCATATCCATCAAGTTCAAGATCAAGCTCAAAGGCCCTTGAATTTATATTTGTAAAGAAGAATCAGAGGATTCATAGAGATTGTAATACTGATATTTGAATATGATTGTTGCGATATTTTTCTGTCTTGATTATTATTTTCTCGACATGAATTTTATTGTCTATAAATTCTGACACGCCCAGTGGGACAATCTTTGCCTTTTATCTTATCTTCTCAAACACTAAAGTTCAAGAACATCGGTATCGCTTCAAAGAAGATTAACCCCAAATCAATTTCCCTTAATGTTGTTGGCTCTAAGTTCTCTGCTCATGTGGAAAACATCTTTGTTGTTATTTTTGGAAGTGTTGGATCGGCTGCAAGAAGCAAAGGAAGCATTTTGGGATAATAATGTAACAACCCTCAATAGTCTCTAAGATTAGACCTAGACTAAAAGTAGAAACTAGCAGAAAAACTAAAGTGTTCCTTAGCAAGAGTCTCAGTATGACTTATGATAACATGGTATGAGTCGTAGCAAGAATTACAACGTAGAATTCAAGATCAAACTCTCAATTTCATCAAGGAATTAGAGAATTCGTCTTCTCCAAATTAGAGTTCTTCAAGCTTGAGTCTAAGGTTCTATTTTTCAGGTATGTAAGATTTACCTAAGTAAGGAATTCCAATCTTCCCTATGCCCTATATTCATTGATGAGATTGTTGAGTTTAAAGCTAGGTTTATTGTCTAATCCATGATCTTCTACCCTATCTAATGTGTTGAATTGACTTTATTGAATTCTTCACATTTAGTTGATTATTGATGTCCTTGATTATTGATTATAATCCTTTTCCATTGAATTGTTGACCATCGTCTTTTGATTGTTGATTATGGATTGTTGATTAATGAGTTGGTTTATGTCTCTTATCCCATGAACCCAATTGCATGAAAGCATGTGTTTTGAAGTGAATCATTGTTTTTCATAAAGATTGAGCATATTTTCAAGAGAGTATGCATGATGAGATTTTGAGCATAAAGAGATGATTTTTACATGATTTTCAAAAGTTTAAGTAAAGTCTTATTTTTAAAACTCGTGTGATTGTTTTGAGAAAAAGGCTCCTTATTGATGCTTAAAGATTATTTTTAGCGAAAGGCTCTTTATTGATATTTTAAAGATGTTTTAAACGATGTTTTGAGTGAGAGACTCGAAAGCAAAGTTTAAAGAGATTTTTGAGCGAAAAGGTCCACATATAATTGTAAACATTCATTATATGTATAGCTAAAGTGCTTTATAATGATATTTTAATGTTGCCTAAGAAAGACATAAGGACATGAGAAAGATTATTTTAAGAGGAGTACTTAGCACTGAGTTAGGTGAAAGGGTCCAAACAACCCGTAAGCCCCATAACTATGTAGCCAGCATAGGACAGGATCATGTCGTTGGTCCGGGCAACTCCTCAAAAATAGTCCCTGGTAAGGACTTTGATGTTATGGATCCAAGATTGTGGCAAGACTTTGAGCGGCTCTACCAACTTAAGCGAAATAGTTGGGCATCATGTGCTCATTCATGATGGTGTCAGTTATGAGAAACTCCCAACCAACCCATGTTTGATATATACTTGCATATGTATTTATAGAAATAATTTTGATGCATAATTTTTATTGCATAAACTATTTTACACATTAATCATATTATCATATTGTGTCCTATGCATCATTCAGAGTTTCTGAGTACAGTTTCAGTTTATTAGTTCATGTCAAGTTTATTGTTTCCAATTATGTCCTTCACTTGAGATATTCTTGCTAACGTTGTTTCATTAAGCTATTTCACATACCGCACATTCTATGTACTGATGCTATTTGGCACTGCATCTTATTATGAGGCAAACTCAGATAGACAAGATCAGCAAGGGACGCTTCACTAGGACTTCATCCACATTCAGCATTTTGGTGAGACCTCCTACATTCAAAGAGTCCTAATTTTGAGTCATTTTAATTATAGAGCTTGAGATAGCTATGGGAGTTTTTATCTTGGCACCTATTCTTATAATTTAGAGGCTTCATAGATAGAGTTAAATATTGAATCAATAATGTTATTTTCTAACATTTATTTGAGTTATAGAATAAATTTTCTTTTATTATATTGAGCTTACAATGTTTCAGCTTTCGCATTGTTTGTTGAGATCTAAACTGATAGTAAGTCAGGCCAAGGATTCGCTTGGATCACTAAAGTGGTCTAATTGTTGGTCGACGTCTAGGGTTTAGATTCAGGGCTTGACAAAATTAGTATCAGAGCTTCAGGTTTTCAGGAGTCCTAGGGTGTCTATGAAGTCGCATCTAGTAGTGTCTTCCTTATCGATGTGAAGCGCGCACATCTATAATGAGGAGACTATGAAGTGTTAGGAAATACTTTCCTTCTTTCATACTCTAGTTTGTGCAATAGAGTCTAACTCTATAAAGACTTCCTCCTAACTCGTGCATTCACGTGTTTCAGATCATGCCTCCTGAACGTACTGCCAGTCAGAGGAACATGCCTCCACATACTAGGATGCAGACCCAAAATGAGCCATGTACTCCAATCCAAGGATCTAGTGTTGGGGCCTAAGATACACTAGCTACTAGTGGAAGAAACTCAAAGACCCCAGTTCCACAGCCTCATAACATGAGTACTTTAGAGGCAGAGTTCAGAGGAGCTATTTAGATGCTCACTCAATTGGTGGCTGCTCAGTCAGGTCGTTAGAACACAGCACCCACTAGCTTAGTTCTCATGATTCAGGAGCATCAAGGATCAGAGAGTTCTTGAGGATGAATCCTCGACTATTTACAGGACCAAAGGTTAATGAGGACCCCCAGAACTTCATTGATGAGATATGGAAGATTATGAGGACATTGCATTCCTCTGAGACAGGGGGAGTCGAGTTTGCTTCCTACTAGCTGAAGGACATTACTAATGTTTGGTATGACGGAGCAAGGTAGAAGTGAAAATGCATCTCCAGCTACTTGGGATAGTTTTGAGGAAGCTTTTTTGAACCACTTCTTCCCCAAGAGTTGAGAGAGGCAAGGGGAGAGGAATTTGTGAACCTGAGGCAAGTTACTATGAATGTGAAGGAGTGCAGCCTTAAGTTCATCCAGTTATCTAGATATGCTCCGGAGATGATACCGGACATGAGGGCCAAAATGAGAAAGTTTGTGTTTGGTCTAGGTAAGCATGTGAAGAAGGAATGCAAAGGCTCTCTACTGATTAGTGACATGAATATTTTTAGACTGATGGTATATGTACAACAGTTAGAGGAGGACAAGAAAAAGGACAAGAAAGAGCACCAGATCAAGAGAGCTAAGATAACAGTTAATGAGGCCACCCGATAAAGAAACAGAAATAGAAATAGGTTCTTCTTCAGAAAGAGGTCCTCTGGACCTATTCAGTTTGTTATATATATATATATATATATATATATATATATATATAAACTTTATATTCTTGCCTATTTCTTCATCTGGCATTTTTACACTATGTTTTTCTCTTTGAAATTTGAAGCCACCGTTTTGTGCCTGATAAGCTCGTAATCTACTTGGAGCCCATAAAGAATATGAGTTTATTTTTTCTATTCTCCATATTTTTTAGGGTTTAATTTATTTTGTAATTGTCACAATTTGTTCGAAGTAAAGTATGTCATAGAAGACAAACTTTTACTTCTAAGGTACTTTATTATTAAGTTCATTTTTGTTCTACATTTTTTGAAGCAGTTATATGTTTTCTTTTTAGATATTGTGTTAATTTTTTTTTGCAGTGTTTCTAAATCATGGTCGTTCCGCCTTATTATATACATCCAGACCAATGGTTTTCACTTAATAACTGTTGGAGAGGTGAAGAGAAGTTTAAAAGTCTTATTGAAATATTCTTAGTCATGTTGGGCTGGAAATGTTGATGGAGCACCCTTTTGGTAATTTTATGAGATTTAATATTTCCAAAAGGCCTAGGACTTTGTTGCATTGTATGTTGTTGGCTGAAGTTCATAGCCATAGTAATACTATAATGTCTTTCAATTTGAAAGAAAACTTTGTACTTTTAACCGAAAGGTGTTCAATAGAGTAGTTGAGCTATCAATTAGTGCTCCTGCTCCATCTTTTTATCAAAAATCTAATAGTATGGATGGTAGTTATATATTGAAGAAGTTTTTCAATGATGTTAGTGGTAGAAAAAGTATTAATATGAAGAAATTACATACATTCATTAAAAGTGGCATAGCTGGAGACTACATTATTGAATCAGATATTGACGTTGTTGTGTAGCTGAGATGTACCTTCTTAGGAGTGTTTTATTCGGTGGTCAGGATGACAAGATTATTAAGTGGATCTATATTAGTTTTTTGGAGGACATTGAGTTGTTTTAGCAGTAAAATTGGGGAGATGATTGCTTTAACAAGTTTTTGACATCTCTCAAGGGTTTTTTTAGCAAAGGGACAATAATATGACAGAAATCATATCCCGCTGTTGGTTTTTCGCTTTTGGATTTCTATATTGGGTTATTCATATTTTTGAAGAGTATCGCTTGAAGAATGTAGAAATTCGTGGTCTTATCAGGAAACCTTTGATGCTGTCCTATAAGATTACTGGAATTCCATAATACAAGACATTGAAGAAAATACTTCTCTTTGGTTAGCAGGCACAAAATGTAATGATATTTTTCAATTATTGTTTTTGTAGTTATTTTTTAAGTGTTTCAAATTTTTGCTTTTTTGTTTTATTTTGATTATCTATTTGTTTTTCTTATTTTTTAATAGCACGTGGAAGCTGCTGCTGATACTCTTCCAATTGAGTTTGTGGAAGAGAATCAAGGAAATAATCATGAGAATCGGCAAAATGATTACGAGAATCACGGAAGAGATCACATAAGTTATCATGTAAATGATGCTAATATTCCTATGTTAGAAAAGCATGTTATGGAATGCATTCTCATTACATAACTATTAGTTATTTTTCTTTTTACTTTAATGCAAGCGCTTAATGTGTTGTATTTCTTATTTTGCAATTTTTGGAAATAAATCTTAATGCTAAGTTGGATAAAATATTAGCAAATCAGAAGCGTGAGAGCAAGCCATGACTAATTTGATTTTCATTTTGAAAAAAAATCGGGGATACACTTCCCAACACAAGGGACCGGTGGTTATGGTGATGCTCCTGTACAATCTGGTGGTATTTGTTTTCCTTCACTTGTTGTAAAGGTAATCATCAAGAAGAGAAGACGTTCAAATGGTGGGAGACGTAAAACGTCAGCATATACTTCTTAAGAGATGGGTGAGAAAGACCAAGTATTTGACCAATCAGTGCTTGATAGTATTGGTTTTGATAATACAATAGAGCAAAATAATATTGGAGACGACACTATTGAACCAATTGACATTGTGCCTATTGCTTGTAGTGGAGATACTGTTTGAAATAATGACAAGCAACAAGACATTGGTGTTTCCACCTCAGATGACATTGCAAGGAGGTTGAACTGTGAGGAGAGAGCAAAAGAAGGAGCTGAGTTTTGTTCTAAAGATAAACACTTAATTGCAAAAGAAGTTAATGGGAAAAGTAATCAGCATATTGTGAAAGGAGTAGGTGTTGATTGTCTTAATGAGTATCTCTAGCCTGAACAATCTATCGGCACACCAGTGGACCAAAGCATAATTTCACAGCGTGCTCCATAGGAAGATTGTTTTCTTACTCCTGATCTTATAGAATAGGTAGTCTAACTATTTTTATAGTAGTCAGAACTATGTTATTTTTCATTTTAATTTAGTAAACTCTTTTTCATTAATTATGTGTGTGTGTGTGTGTTTAGTCTAATCTTGGAGTTCTGGTATATGAACGAGGATCAAAGAGAAGAAAAACTCTATCTGTCACTGATGATCCAATTTCTGCTGAATCATCACTTTTGTTTGATAAAAATGATTCCAGTAAGGAAGTTGCTGATCTAGTTACTTCTGTGGAGGACCAACACGCAGTCATTCTTAAAGCACCGACTCAATCTGACATTGTGAAGTCTGTACAAGAATTAAATTACGAAGATCCTGAGTTAGCTACTCCCTTGGAGGAGCAACACCAAGTCGTTGCTGAAGCACAAACTTAATTTGAGCTTGCAAAGTCTATAGAAGCATTCAAAAACAAAGTTCGTGATCCAGTTACTTCTTTGGAGGAGCAACACCTAGTCATTCCTGAAGCGCTGACTCAATCTCACATTGTGAAGTCTGTACAAAAAGCAAACAAATAAGTTTCTGAGCCATTTACTCCTATGGAGGAGGAACACCAAGTTGTTCATGAATCCTATTCTTATATAGAGCCTAGGAAATCTCTACAAGCATTGATTGATGATGTACAGAAAGAACAACAAGTGCAGGCTGTTGATCAAGCAAGAACGATTGGTGTAGTCCGTGATCAAAAAAAGAATAAGCAGAAATACAAATCAAATAATGTCAATTGACGAGGAACCATTGATCTCATCTAAATGTATTGGGTATCCTTACATATGGTTGATGTCTCCTTATAGAGATCCAAATATTAAAAGGAAAGCGGGTCAATATTGGAAATATGGAAATTTTGTTAGACAATGTCCATTTCACTATTTGAAAGGTGATCCTAATATCTTGATCAAATTCATGCAATGGGTTCGTAGCTCCACAACTGTTAAGAGGAAACAACTGAAGTTGGCAGGTCTTGTATGAGATAAATTATTTTTCAGAGAACTTGTTGATGTGAAGTCCAACCTCTCTGATGATGTATGCGTATTTTTCTTCCTTTTAGTTTTGATGTTCTATTATATTTTTCAAAAACATATTGATTCATTATTTGGAGTTTTTATCTCGGCAATGTTGTGATAATTTTTATGTCTGTTTTTGCAGCACATTGATTTGTGTGTCTACTATTTAAGAAGAAATACTGCTACCACATCAATGAGTATTTTATAAAGTCAAACTGCACAGTGACATATTTGATATTCAATAGATTATTTGACCAAGCATACACCGAATACTCTGCCAATAGTGAAATGTGTAGGTTTTTAAGCGATACATACTGCGATTTTTTTTTATAATTATATGAAAGTCTTTGCAGGTTCATGCCTTGTCCCCTGGTCAAAGGTTGACATAGTTCTTATGCCAATGTGTCTCCCCAAATTATATGAAGAGCCATCATCAACACATTATTTTCTTTGTGTGGCAAATTTGGATAAGAAAGTAATTGATGTCTATGATTCCTATTATGATAGGAATGATAGATCAATAAACTATATTACAAAATTTGTCATACTAATTCCACATATATTGAAGGAAATGTCGTTTACAACTGATCGTCCATCTTATGACGATTATGTAAATGAATTCAAGGTTATATGGATGACAATAGTGCCCAAACAGATGAATGAGTATGTGCTTAAATCAGTAATGTTATGCGTCTTCTTTGTTATTCTTTGATTGACATATTTATTTATTTTTTAAATTCAAAGTTGATTGTGGCTTTTTCATCTTAAAGTTTATGAAGTCAATCATGGAGGGAGAGTCTATTGAGAAATGCTTTATCAATGATATTCCTCAATTCAGAAAGAATTTGGCTATTAATCTTTGGCATCACTCCATGTGGAAGATAGAATCTGGTTATGAAATACCAGAAATAAGGGAATGTTGATTATAGGGAGCAGGAGATATCTTGTGCGTTTAAAAAGATATAGATTTATTTTTGAAAAAACAGACAAAAAAAATTGCAAGTATAAATGATAAACATGTTCAGTAATGAGTATATATCAATTCCTGTCGGTTCCAGGCATAATTCTTGTGCGGTTTTTTTGGTCAAATTTTGCCTTTTTAAAGTATAGCTATGTAATATATGTTTTTATTCTAAATTTGTGCCTATACTTAAATTTTCGTCAGTCAGCCATAATTGTTTATCTTTTTCGTAAGTGTGTCTATATATTAAATTCGTGTCTTTTCAGGTATAAGTTTTTCATGTGTAAGACTTGAAAAAGTATGTCTATTGTCAAATTATGCCCAAAAGGCATAATCTGGGTATTATGACGTGAGGTGTAATTTATGCAATATACAAAGTTATGCTGATAAAGGTATAGAAAATCATGCCGCAAAAGCCACAAATTGTGGCAGAAGGCGTAAGTTCTAGAGTTTTTACCATTTTCTAACTATGCCTATATATTAAATTCGTGCCTCATTGGCTTGCCAAACCGTGCCTCATTGGCAAATTGTGCCTATTTCATGCAGACTTTGAGGTAAAAAAAATTTCCTTTTTGAAAAAAAAATATATATAGAATTTTAGTCAGTCAGACATAATATATTATTTATATAATAATATAGCTTGTCTTATTATTCCATCACTTTTTCTCTCTTAAATATAACTTTTACAATAGTGATTCATTTTAATCTATTGAATCTGATAATCGAAGAATCCTTTTGTGAAGATCTTAATCTTTGTTTGTTGATTAGAAGTCGATATTTCGAATTCTATTAGAATGTGAGTTCTGTTAGGGTTGTAAGTACTATTCAAATTTTATTTTTGTTTCTCTGTATAGTTGATATTCCATACACATTATCAACTACATCAATGGCATTTTGTTATTAATTTTGTTTGTTTGTTGTTTGTTGTGATTTTTCACAGTGTTATCAACAATGGGCACTCCTCCTTAATATATTTCTCCCAGCAATTGGTCTCCATGTAATAATTGTTGGAGAGGGGATGAGAAGTTTTAACAGCTCCGTAATACCCTGAAAACCCTAAAATCAGACTCGGGAATTGAAACGGAGAAAATTAAATATTTTGCACCAAGTCACAAGACAAGTCGTCGCATGACCCGTGGGGTGGACCACGAGTCGTGGAGTGACTTGTGAGGAGGGGGTTCAGTCTTGGTTGAAATTTTAGTTTCAGGATGACCACGGATATGACCACGAGTCGTGGTCAGCACCACGACTCGTTATGTCAACCATGACCAAGGGATGCTTGAAAGATGAGAAGTTTCAGTAGTGGTGGTAACAGGTTGGTCACTATGAGTCGTTGGGTACACCATGAATCGTGGTGACCCTCAGATGAAAAATAGAAGTGTTAATCATGAAAGGCAGATGATGAGTCGTCCCCCAGACCACGATTCGTCCAGTGCCTCGTTGGGACTGGCAGTGTATTTTCTTTTACGAATTCATTAAGGGTTTTTCCGTAATTCCTAAGTTCCTAAGACCTATACTACGTCGTTTTAAGTTTAGTTAGGATTGTTTTAATAGGGTTTAGCTCATTCTAAATCACTCATCTCCATGCATGCAAGACTAGAAGGTTCCTAGGGGTAATCAAGGCTAAAATCCATCAATTCTCCTTCAATTTCCTTTGGGCATTCAAGGAAGAGTGTAGGATCAAGTTACCCAGATATGTGAGGCTATGAATGAGAGTTCCTTTCACTCTCACGCCCTAAACTCTTCTCAAATTTCATGGATTTCAAATTCTAGAATTCAAGTTTCATGATCTATAAGGTTTATTCCAATTCTTTTGAAATTCTCTATGATCTATAGATGGGTCAATCTCTTTCATGTATTAAATCATGTTTTATGATCTATAGGAAGAATTTATAACTATTTTGATTATTAAAATATAGTTTCAAATTTTTATCCAATTATGTATGTTCTTATGAAAAGTCAAGTTATGATTTTATTATGATCTTGATCTAATGTCACACCCCACCTTGGGAGGCATGATTGACACCTAATGCCACACTGGGATCTGGACGGACCTGGCTGGGCATAGGACCTCTAGTGCCTATCAGGGACTCAAATTCAAGAAAACAAACTGCTATATCTCGGCTGTAAATACAGCCTCAGGCCAACAAGGCAACCCAACACCTGTAAAAGAAAATAGCTAACCCAACCGACATAACTGTAAAAGGGATCCTATGCGGGCCGACAAGACCACCATGATGTCTAGTTGTAACGGAAATGAAAACAAGCAGCTATACTAGGCCCCACACGGCCAATAACAATCAACTAACTGAATACTGTCATCAGCTTCTAGGAGTGAAAATATCGGTTGGGACACGGCCCTGGCATACCCAAATGTTATACAAATAAAAGACAAATAAATCTCTACAACCCGGCAACTCCGAATGAAAGGAGCTGGCCAAACTGCTGACTGAATAGCTGCTAGAAGGTCTCACAATCTATCTGTCTAAACCTGCAGGCAAGTATGCAGTGCCCCTTAGTTGGGCGTCAATACAATATGTATCGAATATGTAAGGCAGTAATGAAAAACTGAATAAACGCTGATAAATATCTAAAAGTGAATAACAAGAATGGGCCGAAATTAACCTGTAAGCTTTCTTATCCATAACCTGCATCTAGTAAAACACTACACATATATGAGCTAAGGCTGTACAATTATACACTCATAAGCTATAACTAGCAGGCAAGAATACAAAAAAGAATCTAACCTAGCCCCCATAAGTCGGAAAGGTACACCAGTACAGAATAACCCCCCGGCGACACACTCCAATCTAAATTCCCCTAACGTGGTCAATATGGGTCTACATGTAACTATAGCCAACCTACGTGGCCCCTAGGTTTGCAACTGAGCCCGCTAGGCTCCTATACCTATGTTTGAGCCTGGAGGGCTCCTGTAACTGCACCCTAGGCACACACAGCCGATGAGGGTTAGTGGTGCTGATACGGCATAAAAATAGAAGTCTATCCATGGATGGATTGTAATATAGCCCTTGGGCCTGATATAGTCCCTTGGGACAACATATAGCTCCTTGGAGCGATCCATATAGCCCCGAAGGCGATGACACAACTAGTAACCCTGAGGTTGGTCAATGGAAGGCTATATAGGGTAGGACAATCCCAACTAATATACTGCACTTTAGTCTCAATCTAGCCACTCAAAAAGCATATCTGGCTCTTAAGGCCTAACGTGACCGCTACTCGCCCCTAGAATAGTCTGTATAGCTGCTAACAGGCACACCTGGTGTGTCTATATCTGATCAGAGGATCCTAATAGTGATCATAATCTCTAATGATCTAGACTGGAAAGGGCGAGATCAGGAGTGACCTAAATGATACTCTGAATGTCATGCTAGGACATTGATAGCTCATAAGACAACCGTAAGGTCGCGGACGACCAACTATTTAGTTTCTTTGCCTAGAACAACTGTAGGGCTACTACTTAATCGGACGCGCTCCTGAGTAGTCAGCTCCTAACCTTCCCTAGGCGGTTTACTTGCATACTCTCTTTATTCTGGCCAAAGTCTTATGTTAGAATGATTTAATTGATCAAAGGAGGTTCCTATACATAGGCATAGGCGGTGGCAGTGAGTGGTGCCCCGCGTTGCCCAACGCACCTACATGCCTGCCGCGTCGTTCCCCCAGGGCGCTGGTCTGCCTGGTACACTGCGTTGCCCACCGCACAGGCAGGCTGGCGTATCGCGCTGGCCCCTCGTGGCCTGGCCTCACCCAACCCTGCTTCCGAGGCTCTTCCCGCATGTATCAAACTCTCATTACTCGTTACAAATCCACGCACACGCATACTAACCACTAATATCTTACAGCGTGTAACATCTTCCCCCCCTTAGGAACATTCGTCCTTGAATGTCATCTTCAGGCTTAAAGGAGTTGACTCTTTTAACTAATACTTCAAAAATTTCGGCAAAGTCTCCTTTGTATTATGGACTATCCAAAAACCTGAAACGTAGAAAAGTCCAACATAGGCGTTTCACAGGACGTTATAAACATTTACTCCACCATATAAAGATAACCAACGAAACAGTGCTAATAATGTAAGCAGGTAAATAACAACTGGACAACTACCTCACCTCACTGCATATTCTGGGTCAATCTTGGAATAAATGAGGATGCCTAGACTTCATGTCGTCCTCAGCTTCCCAAGTCATCTCTTCTTTATTTTTGTTCCTCCACAAAACTTTAACGGAGGCCACATATTTAGTTCTTAACCTACAAACTTGCCGATCTAGTATAGTAACTGGAACCTCTTCGTAGGCTAACTCTTTAGTAACTTGAACGTCCTTAACTAGAACAACCCGGGAAAGGTCCTCTATGCACTTTCACAACATTGACACGTGAAAGACTGGATGGACAGATTCTAGTTCTGGAGGCAGTTCTAGCTCATATGCCACTCAGCTTATCCTTCGGAGGATCCGAGATGGGCCAATGAACCTATGGCTAAGCTAACCCTTCTTACCAAACCTCATCATGCCCTTCATCAGTGAAACTTTGAGGAACACCCAATCGTCAACCTCAAATTTCAAGTCTCTACGTGGCACATCGGAATAGGACTTCTTGCAACTCTGGGTTGTCAACAACCATTCTATGATGAATTTTACTTTCTCTTCTGACTGGTGAATCATATCAGGTCCGATTAACCCTAACTCCCATACTTCGAACCATCCGATAGGGGACTTGCATTCCCGCCCGTATAAGGTCTCATAAGGCGCCATCTGGATTATAGAATGATAACTGTTATTGTATGCAAATTCGATAAGGGGTAGATGCTCGTCCTAACTTCCTTCTAAGTCTAGCACACACGTCCGTAACATATCCTCGAGCGTCTAAATTGTGCGCTCTGCTTGACCGTCTGTCTGAGGATGGAATGTTGTGCTCAAATTAACTTGTGTCCCCAATCTGTTCTAGCAGCTTCCCGAAACCTAGTTGTGAGATGTGACTCTCTGTCAGAATTTATTAGATACTAGGGCTCCACGTATCCAAACTACTTCTTAAACATTTATCTCGGCATAATCTTTAGTTGAAACATAATTCCCTCCAGCAAGATATGAGTTGATCTCGTTAGCTTTCTACACTGACTCAAGTAAGATCAATTTACACCTGGTATGAGATAATCCTATAACTGTATTCATGTTGATTACTCTCCACTTCCTTGCAGGCACGACCATCTCCTGAATTGGCCTGCTCGGTTCCTGCTGTCCAGCCTTCCCTGGCTGGTCATTGGAGCTCTGTGCTACGACTCAACAATATCTTCCCTCTTCCCATGCCATTAGTAGGTCCCTCTTTACAACCTGATGCATTTTCGTTAAACTCTGGGTGGAGGGAGTAACGGACTTGGTGCACCTTTGCGATAGTCTACTAATGAAGTCCTGCCACCTTTGAAACGCAGAGTCGACCTCTAGGTCTCATGACTCCGCCCCTAATTATCTCAGAGGCTAATGACTTACCACTGGGCCTTGTCTATTGGTTGTACTAGGTTAGAGTCTCCGTGCCGTCGCTCCTTTACTTCCACAGCTTGTGGTGATGTTGTCGTATTCTAGGTTACAACCTCACTATCCTTTAAATGTCAGCCTGATGCTTATTTCTCGACATTCACCGGTGGTCCCTTGCTCTATCAACCTACTACAACCTGAAGTTGATTCTGTTCTCCTCCAAAGTTAGATACTCGTGCCTTCCCCTTATTTTTATAAACTAAAATCTGGGGTTCGTGCCCCATGCATCTTACTGACAAGGATATTACTAACCAAGTCTACCAATCTGTATTGTTCCGACCCACACTCGGGCCAATTTCGTTCATATAGTCTTTGTGCCCTCCAACATACCATCTAGAGCCATAGCCATTACTCTGCAAGTATATCCTACCGTTATTAGCATATTGTGGCGGAATCATCCTATTTCTAACCTGAGCTTTACTATGCTGGGGGTTTATTGCCTATGGAACCTTACACGTGCTTGGGTGCTACCGGCAATCTTATTTACCCTCCTGATTTACTGTCGTGAGGGTCTAGGTAACTTTGTAACCACTAGGGGTCTTGACCACTTTCTAATCCTTCTTGGAATCAACAGTTCTAGCCCTCTTTTACTCTTTATTCTAGGCAACATCGCATTAATACTTACGCTTCTTGTTGTACTAAAAGAGCAAATTGGGAAGTAAGAAATGACATTTTATAACGGGGCCAAGGTGTCACACCCCAAACTCGGGGAGGCGTGACTGGAACCTGGTGCCACCCCTGATATGAGCATACCCGACGCCCAAAATATAAAACAAAGGCCAAAACCGATGAGGTTCAACAACACAATAACTATATAATCAAAATGAGATGATAGACTATAACAGAAGCTGGCTCATCTGAACAACCAAGAAAAATAAATATGACATGCCGCCGAGACAATGGAATGGAAGAACAACTATACAACATGGCCCACCTGGCTTATAACAATGACACTACAACCACAACAAATGTCTACGAGCCTCTAAAAATATAATAGAAATCAACTGCTCGGGACAGGGCCGAACTACCCATAACTCAACCTCTGAAAACTCCGATAGAACTGGAGCACGCCGACTCAGCTGGAACTCTACTCAGCAACCAAGAATCTGATCTAACAACCTATCATCACCTGCAGGCATAAATGCAGCGCCCCGACTAGGGCGTTAGTACAATAATGTACCGAGCATGAAAGGTAGAAACAACTGGAAGATTAAGATTAGAGATCAATAGATATACCAAATATCACAGAAGGAGAACTAAACTTAAGTAAACACATAAAACCTACCTGGCCCCATAAGCCTGGCAAGTACAAGCAAACATACAAATAGAACCTACCTGGTCCCCATAAGCCCAGCAAGTCCAAAAAGTAAATAACAATACAACGACACCTAGCCGACCTAGCTCACCTGTCATCGCCTCTATACCTCTCAATGGCCTCAGCTAACACCAGCCAACATCTAGCATCCACTGCTATCAGATAACAAATAAGACCAGTAACAACCACAATATAATTCCAAACAAATTACAATTAAACACCAGTTAATCAACATCATCAATTAGGCACTGTCGGACACTCTCTCGGCTGCGCACAATTAGCGGAGCTCAATCCATCTGGGAGAACCAATTATGAACCCAGGAAGGCTCAGACATGTCGGACCACTCTCACATCATGTATCAACTCGACACTACGAAGGACATCATTCTCTACCCTGTAGTTCATTTCACTCCTTGGGATGAACCCCTCAGTCAGAAACACTCTCGTGCGTCGAGTATCCACAAGCCACAAAGCACCTCAGGCTCGACCCCTAGCCGGAACAACTCTCGTGCATCGGGAATCCACAAGCCACAAGGCCTCAAACATAACACACACATAATCAAAAACAATAATAATACTCAAATAGCCCACAATCGGCTCTCAAACCCCACAACCCAACTACTACAACACAATACTATTCTTTCACGTCTAGCCGTCCACCGACAAGCCACTAACCAAGCTAAGGAATACCATCCTAACCAGTCTATCCTCAAGCTTTACAAACATCCCTCATGCCACTATACTTACTATTAACATCACGGGACATGGCCAAATCAGCCCAAGTGTCACCACGACCATCACGTGCCCTCGACACGGTCGACACGATCGCCAATTCAAATATAACAAAGGATTGTCGCATCCATTGACCTTAAAAACTCTAATACATCATTTACTTGATAATATAATCACCTAATCTTATTCACTCAAACATTTTACACCCCGTAATTTCTCGACATGTAGATGGTTTATTCGCATGTTGATTAAGAGTTTTTGAATGCCATACATGCTAGGAAAAGGCCCGGGGGAAGACGGGATAAGAAATCCGTCGAACCATCGCGGAAGGAGCTGGGGTAGAGCCCCTCCATGATGGCAACGTGCCACGGAGGGAGGGCCTCCGTGTTGGCTCCGTGTCACGGAGGCCCTATTCAGGCCCAAGTATATAAGCCTCCAACTTCAGTTTTAAAGTTATATTTCATAAAATTTCCAGAAAAGTCGAGAGAAAATAGAAAGGGGCGAAGGTTCCTTGATAATGTTCATCCGTTACGCCGTCAAACGCGGTCCAAACTCAAATTAACTCCAGATACTGAGGTATTAAGCAGTAAGGAGCATTCCTATGGATTTAGTTTCGTGAAATTCGGCTGGCGAATCGTCGTGCTACCGAACTAAGGTAAGTGGAATTGCTCCAAATTAGTGTCAATATGCTCCTATCCCTGAAGTGAGTATTTCTCCCTTCCGGACTCTCGAGAAATAGCGAGTTTTTGACCGTTTTTTGATAAGCCAAAGTTTGGGCTATATATATATTGAAAGTGATGTTTTCTTCTAGAATATTAGTGCATTTAGTTCTAATTGATATATATATGAATGCAGTTGGGAGAAATAGAAGAAATACTTGAACTACGCCAATTAGTCGGAAACTTCGAAGCGAAGGTATGTAAAGCTAATTCCTTCGACAAGTTAGTAATCCAGTACAGTAGATAGCGTGACGTATAGAATAAAGAATTTAGAAGTCGAGAATTGAGTCCAATATGAGTTTAGCGAGTGTGTTTTGAATCTAGCAAGCATGTTTATAATGTTGTGATATATATATTCAGAATAAAAGTTAGTAAGGAAATATGAGACAGTCAGATGATATCTCAGTTACAGTATGATCAGACAGTCAGATAATATCTCAGATACAGTATAGTTAGTATGAGAATCAGTATAACACAGAAAAGAGTTCAGAATGAGAAATCAAAGTACAAATAGTATTTTCAGTTTAAACATGCTTGCTATATGTAATTATTGTTTGTTGAGACCTGTTTGTGTTATGAGGGCACCCTTTGAGCGTCCTCGCCACCCCTGGGTTGGTAACTGTGTCGACCCACCATGAGGGTGGGGATACGCCACTCCAAGGAGTGGTATGCCGTCCGCAGTAGGATAAAGATTGGATGAAGCATTCCCCATATCAGGCTGATCAGCATAGCAGTATAGCTTACCCTGTTGTGCGCTTGCGCCCAGGGGGCAGATTACAGATACAGATACAGATACAGATTACAGTTTATAGTACAAGAGTCCTTCGGGCTCAGACACAGTTATTTATATCAGAGGCCATAGCCCGAGCTGAAGACTCAGGGGGCCGGTAGAGGTGCTCGTAGTCAGTAGACGAGTAGAGTAATTTATTTTCGGATGGGTTTGACCCGGGTAGGGGTATATAGATTGTGTGTTGGTTGGCACCTTCCGGCTTATGGGGGATGGTATAGGTTCTTGTGTTATATATATATATATGTATATACATGATATCTACTAGTTGATAGACAACAGGTCGCCATGACGACAGGTATGATTCTACCTTACCTTCAGTACAGATAAGCCTATTCCAGATCCTGCTAGCTCAGAAAGTTTTAGATACTTTCTGCTATTCAAAATTTACTAGCATTGTTGTTTATATTCAGTCATGTTCAGTTTGCTTTGCATACTTGGTACCAGTGGTACTGACTCCCATTTGGGGCGCTGCATTACTTGCCTGCAGGTACTCGTAGACGTGGAGCCGATCCCTCGTGATCCTAGCTAGCACAGAGTCATCAGCTCCTATCATCCGGAGCTTGATATTCAGAGGTGTATCTCATTTTCTTTTGTTATATAGTATGGGTAGGTCGGGGCCCTGTCCCGACCATCTTATCAGTATTCCTAGAGGCTTACAGTCTGTATATATTTTCCCTGTGGTTAGTTGTGCCGGTCGTGTGGGGCCGTGCATATGTTTAGCTGTTTAGTGTTGTTGATTGTGTTGGCCGTGTGGGGCCGTATTCAAATAGTAGTGGTGACCTTGCCGGTCATGTAGATGTTCAATATTCATTATATTGTGTTAGATATAACTAGACAGCATGGAGGCATTGTCGGCCCGCATAGGTTTTCCTATATGAGAATGATTCTGGTTAGCTGATGATACAGTACAGGTGGCTATAGGCCTAGTCGGCCGGAGGCTGTTTTTACAGCCGTTATTTAGCTCGTTGATTCCTTGAATCTGAGTTAGAGCTAGCCAGGCACTAGATGTGCTTAGGCTCGGTAGTTTAGCAGTTCAAATCCTAATAGGGCACCAGGTGTCAGTCATAGCCCCCAAGGAGGGGCGTGACAAACTTGGTATCAGAGCAGGTCGTGTCCCAAGGAGTCTGCAAGCCGTGCTAAGTAGAGTCTTGTCTATGGATGTGTTGTGCACCACATACTATAGGCAGGAGGCTGCAAGGCATAATAGGATGGTTACTCTTTCTTCACATTCTGTCGTGCCATAGAACAATACTGTATAGGGTCGAGCTCTTAAAACTTACCATATTCTTTGTCTACAGATAAAATGGCAGACCAGTGACACCCTGCCACAGGTAGAAGGCTGGATACCGCAACAGGAGAGGGCACCAGCCAGTTACAAGGTAACTACAGCAGCAGGAGGAGGTATCAGGGACCTCCCAATGTGATACCTTTATCGGTACCATCCCCAGTATATGTTGATAACTTCAGAGTAGGAAGTCAGAAGAATAGCGTATAAATGAGTTGATTTTTCTTGTTAAATATATAAGATCTGATTAAGGTGATAGACAATATTAGATTATCAGATAGGTGTGAGAAAGATAGGGAAATGTAGGATTCCCACCTCCATCCTTTCAAATGTGGTACAATTCCATGTTTTGTTTCGCTGCAGTAAGTTCCTACCTCTTAGTTTTGATTCTAGTATAGCAAAGGGCATAAGGAGTGAGGCGATGTTGCTCAAAGTAAGCAGTAAGTGAAGATGGATTGGTCGATTCCAGAAAGTGTTAGAAGGAGTAAGAGGCCCCTATGATTACGTAAGTTGTGCAGACCCTCACGGTAATAAGTCAAAAGAGCGAGTAAGACTATTAGCTTACCCGAAGTAGGTGTAAAGGACCTTTCAGTGATGAACTTCTAGTAATAGTTAAGTTCGAGTCAGAAAAAGGCTGAGTCCGCCATAACACACTAATAACGGTAGGATATACCTGCAAGATAACAGTTATGCTTTCAGTTGTGATATCGAAAGGTAGGGAGGTCATACGAATCGGATGGGTCCGACTGCAAGCCAGAAGAAGAATAGGCTGAGACTTGACCAGTAACCTTATTGACAGTGTAAGGCAGGTACCTTGAACCCCAAAGCTCAGCTTAAGTAAGACAAGGGGAAGAAGCAGGAATACCAGATTTTGAGGGGAAATTAGAATCACCTCCAGATTGAGAGAGCATCGTGTATTAAGGACTAAGCCTCGGACTGAAAGGTAAGAGACAGTAAGATTGTAGTTTAGAATGTTGCGGTATGTCCGCCTAAGGAGAAGGTAAGAGGGTACCGACCCAGAGACTCTAATCTAGTGTGGCCCAGAGACAAGGTCCAACAGAAAGTCACGGGCCTTAATATAATGCCAAGTAAGGCCACAAGGTTCGGATGTTGCCCCCACGTTGTAAGAGTGGCGAAGTTTCAAATAGCATATCATAGATAAAGTGCATGTGTGTGTTGCTTTCAAAATGGGACGAAAATCCAATGAAATGGTACAAGAGGATAGGAGATATCATTAAATTGTAGAAGCAGTATATCATGTGCAGTATGAAATTCAGTAAAGTATGTCAGAGATTATGTATTACTACAAAAAGAATTCAGTATGTACTGTACGTAGTTGTTGACATATATGTATATACAGATATCAGATATGCTGTGAGTAGCTGGCCATAGGGGTTACAGTCACACAGATTCTGGTTAGCTGCTAGGAAATATATACAGATCGTACTGCAGGACCCCTCGCCAAAAAGGGGGCAGGTTAAGTGTGATTCACGTATGAAGCCATAGAAACTTTCTCGGTTCTCAGTTTATTTAGTTAACAGACTTATATGCTTGTTGCCAGATCTAGACTTCAGAAGCTGACAAAAGTTAGTAGTCTGGATCAGGTAGTTAGATGATACAGACGCAGTTAGACGGTCTAACGACCAGCTAGCGCCTGTATTAGTAGGGAAGCATCCCTAAAGATCAATAACATTACCGTATGTGCCAAAACCAGAATTAGAGACCGAATAGGCATACTTCAGAGGTTAGCAATACCAAAATTTTTCCAGTATGTTAAGTGGTCGTACATCATTTTCCCAGCCTTGTAAGTGAGAGTCAGCCTTAGTCAACCTAGCAGTTATTATGTGGAACACCCCGCAAGTCAGCCAGCCGTCCAAGTTAGACAAACCCGTGGGTACCCCAAGAAAGGGTCCACATCAGTAGTTAGTGACGGACTAGTACTTCAGCCAGATTATTAAGATCATGATCATTATTAGGATCCTCTGATCAGATACGGGCACATGGTGTGCAAACAGTCGTTCAAGTTATCCCAGCAACAAGTAGCCTTAGCATGCGGCCATGAGGCCAGATAAGCTCTAGCTATACCGGTAGGTTACCTGTCGATTTCTCCGGCATAATAAGCCAGTATGACTGTCAATTATATGCCAAGTTCTCTAAAAGTGAATATTCTATATCAATCAAGAAGAGCCAATGTAGTAACAAACGCCCTTAGCCATAAATCTATGGGGAGTTTGGCGTACTTGTAGCTGAACAGCGGGAATTGGCTCGGGAATTGCACCAGCTAGCCAGTTTAGCCGTTCGTTTAGAAGAAATAGAGGACAGCAGAGCGGTAATTTCAAACACCGCAGTGTCGTAGTTAGTTGTGGAAGTAAAGGGACGGCAGTATAAAGATCTAGACCTGGTTGGATTTAAAGACAGAGTTCAGCAAGGAAAAGTGCCATATTTCCATGTAACCGGGGATGAAGTATTGCGATGTAAGGGCCGCCTCTGTGTTCCAGATATTTTAGGGCTCTGCCAGCAGATTATGAATGAGGTACATTACGCCCGCTATTCTTTTCACCCAGGCGCGACGAAAATGTACCACGATATCAAGGAGATCTACTGGTGGCCAGGTATGAAAAGGGAAATAGCGGAATGTGTAGCCCAATGTCCTAACTGCCAATAGGTAAAAGCGAAACACCAGAGACCAGACGGATTGACTCAGGACATAGCTGTGCCTCTCTGGAAATGGGAAGCAATGAACATGGACTTTGTAGCAGGATTACCCCGTACCAGACATAGACATGATTCCATTTGGGTAATAGTTGACAAACTGACGAAATCAGCCCATTTCCTGCTAGTGAAAGCTACTTTCTCTATCGAAGATTACGCCGAATTGTATTTCAGAGAAATAGTTAGATTACACGGTGTTCTAGTATCTATTATCTTTGACAGAGGATCACAATTTACAGCTAGATTTTGGCAGTCATTTCAGAGCGGTCTGGGAATGCAGATTGATTTGAGCACAGCATTCCACCCTCAAACAGATGGACAGGCTGAACGCGCTATTCAAACGCTCGAGGATATGCTACGCGCATGTGTGCTAGACTTTGGGGGTAGCTGGGATGAGCATTTGCCACTGATTGAGTTTGCTTATAATAATAGTTATCACTCAGCTATCCAGATGGGGCCCTTTGAGGCACTGTATGGGCGAAAATATAGGTCGCCAGTTGCCTGGTTTGAAGTGGGAGAGTCAGTGCTGATTGGGCCAGATATTATTCAACAGTCAGAGGAGAAGGTAAAGCTTATCAGAGAACGCCTATTGACTGCATAGAGCCGCCAAAAATCGTATGCTGATGTGCGGCACAGAGACCTGGAATTTGATGTGAATGACTGGGTATTTCTAAAAGTATCTCCAATGAAAGGGGTGATGAGATTCGGCAAGAAAGGTAAGCTCAGTCTGAGATTCATTGGGCCTTATCAGATCCGATGGAGAGTAGGCCGAGTGGCATACGAATTGAACTTACCTCCAGAATTAGAATCTGTTCATCCAGTTTTCCACGTATCTATGCTAAGGAAGTGCATGGGAGACCCTCGCGGAGTTGTGCCCGTCCAGGATGTCCAGGTTACAGAAAAGCTGGCCTATGAAGAGGTTCCAGTAGCCATCTTAGACAGATAGATTCGTAGATTGAGGACGAAAGATATTGCTTCTATCAAGGTGTTGTGGCGTAATAAGAACCGAGAAGAGATGACCTGGGAAGCAGAGGAAGATATAAAAATCAGATGTCCTCACTTGTTTCAAGCCTAGTCAGTCAAGAGGTACGTTAGTATTGTTATTTTATACGGTGTCTTATAGTATATGTAAATCGACTCCAATCTTTTATCTGATAAATGCTATAGTATTGCGTGGAGTACTTGTACTGGGCTTTTCTGCATTTTAGGTTTTCGAGATAGTCCATATTACAGGGGAAACTCTTCCAAAATTTTTCTAGAAATAACTTGAGTAAGTCAAGAATTCTTATAAATAGAAGTTCACATTCGAGGATGAATGTTCTTAAGGGGGGGAGAATGTTACACCCCGTAAATTCTCGACATGTAGATGGCTTATTCGCATGTTGGTTAAGAGTTTTTGAATGCCATACATGCTAGGAAAAGGCCAGGGGGAAGACGGGATAAGAAATCCGTTGAACCATCGCGGAAGAAGCTGGGGCAAAGCCCCTCCGTGATGGCACCGTGCCACGGAGGGAGGGCCTCTGCGTTGGCTCCGTGTCACGGAGGCCCTGTCCAGACCCAAGTATATAAGCCTCCAACTTCAGTTTTAAAGTTATATTTCATAAAATTTCCAGAAAAGTTGAGAGAAAACAGAGGGGGGGGGGAAGGTTCCTTGATAATGTTCGTCCTATTACACCGTCAAATGCAGTCCAAACTCAATTTAACTCCAGATACCGAGGTATTAAGCAGTAAGGAGCATTTCTACGGATTTAGTTTCATGAAATTCGGCTGGCGAATCGTCGTGCTACCGAACTAAGGTAAGTGGAATTGCTCCAAATTAGTGTCAATATGCTCCTATCCCTGAAGTGAGTATTTCTCCCTTCTAGACTCTCGAGAAATAGCGAGTTTTTGACCGTTTTTCGATAAGCTAAAGTTTGGGCTATATATATATTGAAAGTGATTTTTTCTTCTGGAATATTAGTGCATTTAGTTCTAATTGATATATATATGAATGTAGTTGGGAGAAATAGCAGAAATACTTGAACTACGCCAGTTAGTCGGAAACTTCGAAGCGAAGGTATGTAAAGCTAATTCCTTCGGCAAGTTAGTAATCCAGTACAGTAGATAGCGTGATGTATAGAATAAAGAATTCAGAAGTCGAGAATTGAGTCCAGTATGAGTTTAGCAAGTGTGTTTTGAATCTAGCAAGCATGTTTATAATGTTGTGATATATATATTCAGAATAAAAGTTAGTAAGGAAATATGAGACAGTCAGATGATATCTCAGTTACAGTATGATCAGACAGTCAGATAATATCTCAGATACAGTATAGTTAGTATGAGAATCAGTATAACACAGAAAAGAGTTCAGAATAAGAAATCAAAGTACAAATAGTATTTTCAGTTTAAACATGCTTGCTATATGTGATTATTGTTTGTTGAGACCTGTTTGTGTTATGAGGGCACCCTTTGAGCGTCCTCGCCGCCCCTGGGTTGGTAACTGTGTCGACCCACCGTGAGGGTGGGGATACGCCACTCCAAGGAGTGGTATGCTGTCCGCAGTAGGACAAAGATGGGATGAAGCATTCCCCATATCAGGCTGATCAGCATAGCAGTATAGCTTACCCTGTTGTGCGCTTGCGCCCAGGGGGCAGATTACAGATACAGATACAGATACAGATTATAGTTTACAGTACAGGAGTCCTTCAGACTCAGACACAATTATTTATCAGAGGCCATAGCCCGAACTGGAGACCCAGGGGGCCAGTAGAGGTGCTCGTAGTTAGTAGACGAGTGGAGTGATTTATTTTTGGATGGTTTTGACCCGGGTAGGGGTATATAGATTGTGTGTTGGTTGGCACCTTCCGACTTATGGGGGCTGGTATAGGTTCCTTTGTTATATATATATATACATGATATCTACTAGTTGATAGACAACAGGTCGCCATGACGACATGTATGTTCTACCTTACCTTCAGTACAGATAAGCCTATTCCAGATCCTGCTAGCTCAGACAGTTTTAGATACTTCCTGCTATTTAGAATTTACTAGCATTGATGTTTATATTCAGTCATGTTCAGTTTGCTTTGCATACTTGGTACCAGTGGTACTGACACCCGTTTGGGGTGCTGCATTACTTGCCTGCAGGTACTCGTAGATGAGGAGCCGATCCCTCGTGATCCTAGCCAACGCAGAGTCATCAACTCCTGTCATCCGGAGCTTGATATTCAGAGGTGTATTTCATTTTATTTTGTTGTATAGTACGGGTAGGTATTTCCTATCCCGACCATCTTATCAGTATTCTTAGAGGCTTGCAGTTTGTATATATTTTTCCTGTGGTTAGTTGTGCCGGTCTTGTGGGGTCGTGCGTATGTTTAGCTGTTTAGTGTTGTTGATTGTGTTGGCCGTGTGGGGCCGTATTCAGATAGTAGTGGTGACCTTGCAGATCACATAGATGTTCAGTATTCATTATATTGAGTTAGAGATAACTAGACAGCATGGTGGCCTTGTCGGCCCGCATGGGTTTCCCTATATGAGGATGATTCTGGTGAGCTGATGATACAGTATAGGTGGCTATAGGCCCAATTGGCCGGAGGCTGTATTTACAGCCGTTATATAGCCCATTGATTCCTTGAATCTGAGTTAGAGCCAGCCAGGCACCAGATGTGCTTAGGCTCAGTAGTCTAGCAGTTCAGATCCGAATAGGGCACCAGGTGCCAGTCATATCCCCCAAGGCGGGTCGTGACAAAACATCCCACAACTTGCCACAAGAACCACACGCCTCATACACGACCTCTCAACTTGAGCCCAACAATTTGCCATGACTATGATTCTCCGCACTCAAGCCCGATCCACCAACCAAAACAGCACCTTATACACAATTATTACCATGATAGCAAAGCACATGCCATCGCAAAACAGCCAATATACACATCAATACGGACGACAACAGTTATGGAATTCATGCCGACAAAGGGAAGGACAAACCTAACATACCTTAGCTTCAAGCCTAGACGAACTTGAGCCTTCAAAACCACGAACCTACTGCCTAAAGGCAGTCCCAAATTCTTCCAAAATGCATCCAAGATAACTCAACAACAAAACAAGACAAACGAAGCTTACCCGATAAGATTCATAGTAATTTGACGGTAGAAACTCCGAGACAACACCCTATCGGCATTAAAACACCTATAAACAACCTTAAAAACTAAGGAGAATAAAAGAAAGAAGGCTTACCAACAGCTTTACCACGAAACAGCCACCAACAGCCCGAAAAAAAATACCAAACCACGGAGTACACGCGATTCTCGACTTCTCGACTTCCTGACACCAAAATCATGTTGAGCCATGGATTCTAGCCTCAAAACCCAAAGGAAACCATGGAGAGAAGTTGATAAAGGTTTCTTACAAAGTAGGTTTCTAGAAAATGAATTTGGATGACCAAAAATCGACCAAAGGGGCTTAAATAGCCTTCCACCGCCTTAGACCCTTGTGACGTGCCTACTTGCGCGGTCTCGCGAAAACACGAATATCTCTCTACTCCGAAGTCGGATTGACGAATGGTTTAATGTGTTGGAAACTAGACTCGTAGATAGTTAATTTTATAGGTATCACACCCCATAACTCTTTATATATTGGGAGAAAAGCTTCGAGGCATTTGACCGAAATTTCAAAGAATCTCATGAAGGAAATTTTGCGATAACTTTTTCCTAATTTTGTTCTACAACTTGATCGACGTCCAAATTTAAATATGACCCTAGAGTGATTAAAACCACTCATAATACTTCCTTCTTAGCCTATCAGGTACTGTTAGTCTTACTTCGAAAGCACAATTTTGTCGCTCAAATTATCTGGGGTGTTACACCCTTCCCCCCTGAGAAATATTTATCCTAGAATGTTGGACGACACGCACGACTCCAACTCAAGGACTGACACATCACAACATCGCACCACATAGCCTCACATGAAAATCCTACTAGAAACCACTGCAAACAATAAAACCTTGCACCATGCTGAGGTGCGACACAATTATAACCATAATCAAAATAAGAATCTTACTTGTCACCATGTTTAGCCACTGACTGGCTATAATTCATCATGTTACAAGCGTCCCTACAAAAGTCACCAAACGTGGGTCTGGACCCGACTCCTATGACATTTGACTTCTGGCACGAGTTTGATCCAGAAAGAAGGGTAATAATCCTAAATGTCTTTTAGCCTCCTATTTATAAGTACACTGCGTAATGCATACATAAACAAGACTCTACTAGACATGGCTCATAGACTACCTAGGACGAATGACTTTGATACCAAGTTTGTTACACCCCAGACCTGGAGAGGCATGACTGGCACCCGGTGCCACCCCTGATATGAGCATAACCGACACCCAAAATATAAAACAAAGGATAGAACCGATGAGGTTCAACAACACAATAACTATACAATCAAAATGAGATGATAGACTATAGCAGAAGCTGGCTCACCTGACCAACCAAGAAAAATAAATATAATATGTCGTCGAGGCCATGAAATGGAAGAACAACTATACAACATGGCCCACCTGGCCTATAACAATGACACTACACCCACAACAAATGTCTATGAGCCTCCAAAAATATAATAGAAATCAACTGCTCGGGACAGGGCCCCAAACTACCCATAACTCAACCTCTGGCAATGCCAAGAACTGGAGCACGCTGACTCAGCTGGAACTCCACTCAGCAACCAAGAACCTGATCTAACAGCCTATCATCACCTGCAGGCATGAATGCAGCGCCCCAACTAGTGCGTCAGTACAATAATGTACCAAGCATGAAAGGCAGAAACAACTGAAAGATTAAGATTAGAGATCAATAGATATACCAAATATCACAGAAGGAGAATTGAACTTAAGTAAACACATAAAACCTACTTGGCCCCCATAAGCCTGGAAAGTGCAAGCAAACAACAAATAAAACCTACCTGGCCCCCATAAGCCCTTGAAGTCCAAAAAGTAAATAACAATACAACAGCACCTAGCTGACCCAACTCATCTGTCATCGCCTCTAGACCTCTCAATGGCCTCAGCTAACACCAGCCAACATCTAGCATCCACTGCTATCAGATAACAAATAATACCAGCAACAACCACAATATAATGCCAAAAAAATTTACAAGTAAACACCAGTTAATCAACATCATCAATCAGGCACTGCCGGAAACTTTCTTGGCTGCACACAGTTAGCGGAGCTCAATCTATCTGGGAGAACCAATCTCGATTCCAGGAAGGTTTAGACATGTCGGACCACTCTCGAATCATGTCTCAACTCAACACTACGGAGGAAATCATTCTCAACCCCGTAGTTCATTTCACTCCTTAGGCTGACCCCTTAGCCGGAAACACTCTCTTTCATCAGGTATCCACAAGCCACAAGGCACCTCGGGTTCGACTCTTAGCTGGAACAACTCTCGTGCATCGGGTATCCACAAGCCACAAGGCCTCAAACATAACACACACAATATAAAAAAAAGTAATAATACATGCTCAAATAGCTCACAATCGGCTCTCAAACCCCACAACCCAACTACTACAACACAATACTATTCTTTCACGTCTAGCTGTCTACCAACGATCCACTAACCAAGATACGGACTACCATCCTAACCAGTCTATCCTCAAGCTTTACAAATAACCCTTATGCCACTATACTTACCATTAACATCAAGGGACACAACCAAATCAGCCCAAGTGTCACCACGACCATCACGTGCCCTCGACACGGTCGACACGATAGCCAATTCAATGTAACAAAGGATTGCCATATCCATTGACCTTAAACACTCGAATCCCTCATTCACTTGACAATATAATCACCTAATCTTATTCACTCAAACATCCCGTAACTTGCCACAGAACCACACGCCTCACACACGACCTCTCGACCCGAGCCTAAATATTTGCCATGACTACGATTCTCCGTACTCAAGCCCGAGCCACCAACCAAAACAACACCTTATACACACCATTATTAACATATAAATAGAAAAATAGAGTTCAATAATAGAAAAACACAAGCCATTGCAAAATAGCCAACACACACGTCAACACGGACGACAACGACTATGGAATTCATGCCGACAAAGGGAAGAACAAGCCTATCATACCTTAGCTTCAAGCCTAGACGAACTTGAGCCTTTAAATCCATTATCCTACTGCCTAAAGACAGTCCAAATCTTCCAAAGTGCAGCCAACACAACTCAACAACAAAACAACACAAACGAAGCTTACCCGAGAAGATTCATAGGAATTCGACGGTAGAAACTCTGAGACAACACCCTATCGGCACTAAAACACCTATAAACAACCTTAAAAACTAAGGAAAACAAAAGAAAGAAGGCTTACCAACAACTTTACCATGAAACAGCCACCAACAGCCCGGATTAAAACACCAAACCACATACTACATGTGATTCCCGACTTTCCGACACCAAAATCATGTTGATCCATGGCTTCTAGCCTCAAGACCCAAAGAAAACCATGGAGAGAAGTCGAGAGAGGTTTATTACAAATTAGGTTGTTGGAAAATGAATTTGGATGACCAAAAACCGACCAAAGGGGCTTAAATAGCCTTCCACCGCCTTAGACCCTTGTGATGTGCCTGCTTGCACGGTCTCGAAAAAACGCGAATATCTCTCTACTCTGAAATCGGATTGACGAATGGTTTGATGCATTGTAAACTAGACTTGTAGATATTTAATTTGATAGGTCTCACACCCCATAACCCTTTATATATTGGGATAAAAATTTCGAGACATTTTACCTAAATTTCAAAGAATTTCAATAAGAAAATTTTCTCGATAACTTTTTCTGAATTTTGTTCTACAACTTGATCGACGTACAAACTTAAATATGACCACAGAGTGATTCAAATAACTCATAATACTTCCTTCTTAGCCTATCAGGTACTATTATTCCTACCTCAAAAGTACGATTTTATCACTCAAATTATCTGGGGTGATACACAAGGAATGAAATTCAACAACTCCAAAGGCTAGAGGTACAAATCACACACCATCCTTCATGTATTTCAAGTAATTCAACATTAATTGTTGTCCCGGTCTAATTCTAGTTGTCTACTAAGTGATCCAACTCATATATATATATATATATGTGTGTGTGTGTGTGTGTGTGCGCGCGCGCTATACTCCTGACCTCCTATTACGAGGCTGAAGAAGGAACTGGGGACGATGCTAGCATATCTATTACCTTATGAGATACTGGTGCCCCCGAAGGATGCTGGGGAGATTAAAAGATGTCTGCTTCCACCCTTAGGCTGACTGTCCCCCAATTGTGGCACCTCACTGGTACTCTCTCCTGCTACTATAACTGAATTGCAGCTGACTAAAGTCTGTTCCCTAAAAATAGTACTCTAGACAGACATAACAATGAAAGCTTAGGGACTTATCTCTGTACCACTACTCTATAGTACGATTTGAGAAGAAGGAGAGTAACCACGCTATTATGCCTCGTAGCCTCCCTATAAAATGTGGTGCAAAATACACCCATACACAAGACTCTACTAGACACGACTTGCAGACTTTATGGGATACGACCTGCTCTGATACCAAGTTTGTCACGCGCACCTTCGGAGGCATGACAGGCACCTAATGTCACACTGGGATCTGGGCAGATCTGGTTGGGCATAGGCACCTCTGGTGCCTATCAGAGACTCAAATTCAAAAAAACAAACTACTATATCTCGGCTGTAAATATAGCCTCCGGCCGACAAGGCCACCCAACACCTATAAAAGAAAATAGCTAACCCAGCTGACATAACAGTAAAAGGGATCCTATGCGAGCTGACAAGACCACATGCTGTCTAGTTATAACGAAAATGAAAACAAGTAGCTATACTAGGCCCCACATGGCCAACAACAATCAACTAACTGAATACTGTTGTCTGCAAGTCTCTATGAGTAAAAATATTGGTCGGGATAGGGCCCCAGCCTACCAAATTTAATACAAATAAAAGACAGATAAATCTCTACAACCTTGCAACTCCCTGGCCAAACTACTGACTTTGAACAAATCCTAGAAGGTCTCATAATCTGTCTATCTAAACCTGCAGGCAAGTATGCAGCATCCCATAGTTTGGCGTTAGTACAATATGTACTGAATATATAAGGCAATAATGAAAAACTAAATAAACGCTGATAAAGATCTAAAAGTGAATAACAAGAAGGGGAAGAAATTAACCTGTAAGTTTTCTTATCCATAACCTGCATCTAGTAAAACACTACACATATATGAGCTAAGACTGTATAACCATACACTCATAAGCTATAACTAGCAGGCAAGAATACAAACAAGAACCTAACCTGGCCCCCATAAGCCGAAAAGGTACAACCAACACAAAATAACCCGCCCGGGGCCCTCATAAGCCCTGGCGAGCACACTCCAATCTAAATACCCTTAACGCGGTCAATATGGGTCTATAGGTAACTATATCCAATCTAGCTGGCCCCTCGATATGCAACTAAGCTCGTTGGGCTCCTGTAGTTTTGTTTGAGCCTGGAGGGCTCCTACCACTGCACCCTGGGAATACACAGCTCGAAGAGGGTCAGTAGTGTCGATACGACATAAAAATAGAAGTCCAACCATGGATGGACTATAATATGGCCCTTGGGCCTTAATATAGTCCCTCGGGACAACATATAGCTACTTGGAGCGATCCATATTACCCTGAAGGCGATGACACAACTAGTAACCCTGAGGTTGGTCAATGGAAGGCTATATAAGGTAGGTCAATACCAACTAATATACTGCACTTTGGTCTCAATCTAGCCACTCAAAAGGCATATTTAGATCTTAAGGCCTAACGCAACCGATACTCACCCTTAGAATAGTCTGTATAGCTGCTAACAGGCACACTCCCTGTGTCTATATCTGGAGGATCCTAATAATGATCTTAATCTATATCTGATCAGAGGATCGTGATAATGATCATAATCTCTAATGGTCTAGATCGGATAGGGCGAGATCTGGAGTGACCTAAACAATACTCTGAATGTCATACTAGGACAGTGATAGCTCATAAGCAAACCTTATGATTGCAGACGACCAATTATTTAGTTTTTTTGCCTAGAACAACTGTAGGGAATTGGACATGCTCCTGAACAGTCAACCCCTAACCTTCCCCGGGCAGTTTACTATAATCCCTAGCCTGAAGGTAATATTGTGCTATTGTGGTTCTAGTCCTTTAGATCTTAATTTAGTTTGATCAGATTTCATTTATCTTCTATGGCAATTCTTAACCTTGTAGGTAAGTTTATGCGGACTTAGCCACTCATGGCAACCTGTACCCGAGTGTCTTATAAGCGTAGGCTGGGGGGTTGGCCCCACTTTCAACTACTAATAAGGTTCCCTCTTTAGGGTACCCATGGGTCTATCTAACTCGTATTATTTGGATGACTTCCTGGGCAACCTGTATGTGAAGCACTAATTCGACTGCAACTAAGTCACTGGCTGTTGCTAACTACATAGCAGGTTATCACTTATTCCACTAGGAAACCCTGGTGCCGCTAACTCTAGGGTAGGACCATCCTATTCAAATTTTGACCCTAGAGGTGTTAAGGTATGTCAATGGTTTATGGGTGAGCTTTACTGTCTATACGGGTGTTAAACTGAAAGTTATATCGCCCGTCTGCTCCTTATGCTGTCCAACTTACCCAAATAGGCCCAACAGCTAACCCTAAGCTGCTAAGGCCTTAACATGGCAACAACACATCAGAATCCTACTAACATAGTGAACAGAAGGACATAGGGCTTACTATGACGCTTCTAGTAGGGGTCATACCTAACATACTCTTATCCCATGAGGGATACTATAATCTATTCTCAATACATTCTCTAACAGCTAACCACAACATATATAAGCATTATCTACAAGCAACAGCTAATACAACACATTGGATTGTTATCTACGTTCAAAAACATAGGTCATATCATTGTATGACGAGAATAACTTGCCGAATAAATAAGCCTTGACATACCTCGAATGTCGATTCTCATTTATTCAATTAGTTTCGACCTATAGTCGGCGATTCCATTCAATTGCAGCCTGTATATTGAGGAAATAGGGATAATTTCAATACTAAATTCAGCAAATAACGATATCTTTTGATACTAATAATAACTATAGTTCAACTCTAAATAATTCGGCCGGAAACCCATAGTTTTTTGAGAGTTTAGAAGGAAGAAATGCTTACCTAATGCTTGTGTCTGTTTAGGATTCAATTTGGAGTAATTCTAACAACCTTTACTCGCCGGAGTTCTAGTATATGGAGTGAATTTTTAGAACACCATAGAAATGCTTTCCGTAGGCCTAGAACTTGTTATCCAAAGTTAATTTACATTTGAACGGCATTTGATAGCGTAATTCGATGAAAATCAGACAAAAATTGCGTACTCTCTCTATTCTGGCCAAAGTCTTCTATTAGAATGATTTAATTGACCGACGGAGGTTTCTATATATAGGCATAGGTGGTGGCAGGGGGTGGCACCCCGCGTTTCCCAATGCGCCTACATGCCTTCCATGTCGCGCCCCCTAGGATGCTGGTCTGCCTGGCGCACCGTGCTGCCCAATGCACAGGCAGGCTGGCGCATTACGCTGGCCTCCGCGGCCTGGCCTCGCCCGACCTTCTTCCGAGGCTCTTCCTGCACCCGTCAAACTCTCATTACTCGTCATAAATCCACGCGCACGCACATTAATTGCTAATATCTTATATGGTGTAACACTAAATTTAGTCCAATTATGATTTATGCCTTATGATATGATTTCTCTCAAGTACTTATCATGGATTTATGAAATATCAAGTATATACATGTTTTACAAGTATGCATGAATTTCTTGATTTTTGGATTTATGATTATGGCTGACTCATGGGCCTTATCACATGGCTAGTTCATGTATTTCAAGCATTCTTATGATTATTATGAGTTAAACTATCCCATGAATCTCATGTGTGTTTTTCCTATAATATGAACACTATATATATTTTGGGAGTAGTATTTAACACCGAATAGATTCGGGGTCCAAGCATACCCCGAGTCTCAGAACTATACGTCGACATAGCCATGATGGAACCTCCCTTGAGACTGTCCTTTTTTGCCTGAATGAGCCTTTCATGAGTGATATCACACCTCTTTTCATGGTTCTACCCTTGGCAAGATATGAATACCCTCCCAACTAGGGTTTACAGGTCGGGCTCCATGTGTGCTCATATGAGGTATGTCGGTTATAAGAATCTCCCATTTTTCCTCATGATTTATGCATGGTTATGTTATGTTATCTTGTCTTAAGTCATGTTTAGAAAAGCTTTCTCTTATGATTATGATTGTGACTGATTTACGAATGTTTTGAAAACCTTGAGCCCTTATGTTTACATTATGGTACTTACATTATGATTATATTTTCCTACTATTATAAACTCTTATGTATTTTTAATGTCCGTTTTACTTACCTTGCATACTCGGTACATTTCAAGTACTGATCGTATACTCTATACACTTTGGCCAAGTATCTTACAAAGAGACTCCCGAGAGCCAGAAGTATTAAAGGAATGGCCATAGGAATGGGCGCATCATGACATCGTAAGATGTCTCGCCCGAATGATTCCCTGCAGGGGCAGAGAACCCGTCGCTGTCTTGGCTGTGCTACCGAAAGCTCTGGGGAAGTCGGAAGGAAATGGGATTCGAACCCATGATACAATTTCTTGTATGTCGATTTAGCAAACCAATATATCATTTTATGATACTGGTTCGAGGGATCAGTCTCAGGCACACCTTTTGGTCCTACTTCCCTCTAAGACCTGTTTGGCTTGCATTGGTGAGTCCTCATCCTTCGAGGACATTCTGTATCTGTAGTTGTTATGTTTCTTTCAGTTTCAGACATGTCGAGTTAAATGAGGATGTTGTCCCATCAACTCATCAGATGAGGATTTTAGACATTATGTAGAAATTATCTTGTCATGTATGATTATATTCTAGCTTGATTTATATGTAGACTTCCGTTATTATGTATGTTGAACTTCCGCTTTATTATGTTGAGCTTAGACGTTATGTTCATTCCATGGGTTCACTTGGAGCCTCTCGGGGTTTCTTATCCCGTGTCTCAATCCGGGCCAATGTTCGTGTCACACCCCGCCGGGGGGGGGGGGTATGACTGGCACTTGGTGCCCTACTGGGACCTGAACTGCTGGACTGCTAAGCCTGGGCACATCTGGTGCCTGGCTGGCTCTAACTCACATTTCTGGAAACAAAGGGCTATATAACGGCTGTAAACACAGCCCCCGGCCCATTGGCCTATAGCCTCCTGTACCTGCACTAACAGCTGACCAGAAACATGTCGATATAGGGAAACCTATGCGAGCCGACAAGGCCACCATGCTGTCTAGTTATCTATAACTTAATCATAGAATATTAAAAAGCTACGTGACCGGCAAGGTCACCACTACTGTCAAGCTATGGCCCCACACGGCCAACATGAAAGAAAGAGAAGTACTAACAGCTAAACAACTGCACGACCTCACACGACCGGCTCATCTGACCACAGGAAAACATATACAGACTGCAAGCCTCTAGGAATAGCAATAGAAATGATCGGGACAGGGCCCCGACCTACCCGTACTATACAACATAAGAAAATGAAATACACCTCTGGAATTCAGTCTCCGGATGACAGGAGCTGAATACTCGATCGCTGGTAGGAATCACGTGGTATCGCCTGCTCGTCTAAGAGTACCTGCAGGCAAGTAATGCAGTGCCCCACCGGGAGTTAGTACCGCTGGTACTGAGTATGTAAAGCAATAACTGAAAGAAATATCTGAAAACAATAATATAACTGATGAAACTGAAGTAGAAAGGAATAGATTAACTGTCTGATAATGTAAGTCATACCTTCTCTTAATCATAGTGAAAGGAGTAGGAGTCATACCTGAGGATTTATCATTCTACTGTCGATCTACTCGTATCTACTGTAACACGGTATAACATATCATAACATATATAGCACATACAAACCTTACCCGACCCCCATAAGCCGGGAGGTACAACCAGCACAGAATCTATACCCCTACCCCGGTCATCCCATCTCCTATAACCCTGTAAGCATCCTGCTGATCCCCTGGGTATGCACTTAGGCTCGCTGAGCCCCTGACTATAACTGCATCTGAGTCCGGAGGACTCCTGAATCAACACTCGGGTGTATCCGCTCGACAGGGGTGTGTAAAAGCCGACCAAGGCATAATATGGGGAAAACTGGCATCCCATCTTCGTCCCCTGTGGGACGGCATGCCACTCCGTAGAGCGACGTATCCTCGTCCTCTGGTGGACGAGTCGATACAGCTATCAACCTTGGGGCAGTCATGGATGCTAGGTAATCCAACCCCAAGACAATACAGCGGTCTCAACTAGTAATACTATCTTCATGTCCCACATGCTGAAGCTAACGATAATAAAGTGTTTGTACATACTGCATGCTGAACTAGCGATAGTGATATGTACATATTTAATACATGCTGAGACTGAACATAGCATATGTACATAAATATAATCTTCTGCCATACTGTACTGAGGCTAATGCTGAACATGATATAGTCTTTCTGCTGAAACTATGCTGTATACTGAGTTTCTATAGTAACATGATTTACTAGTTCTAATATGCTTTCTAGCTTCACTTTAACTTATCGTTCTATTTCTGAGATGTCTTATAGATATTACATTGCTTTACTGGGTTTCAACTGAATACAATGATATCCTAACATTCTGTGTCACATCACATACTGAGCATGCTGTGCAGTTCCTAACACTTACATTAAAATCTATATCGTGCTAGCAAGTCTCGCGCTGATCATAACATAATGTTTCTAATATCGTACCAACATTCGTAATAAACATCATACATGGCTTCTGAATATTCTACTGGCTTTTAAATTACTGTACTGTACCAAGATTACTAACTTGCCGAGGAAACTAGCTTTACCTACCTTATCCTTGAACTATTCGTCTGTCGGACGAGGCTCGGCCGGTACTCCAACTGTTTTCTCCCAACTGCATTCATAAATTTATCAATCAATACTAAATACAACTTTATTTTAAAGAGTAACGTCACTTTCGATATAGTTTATAGCCTAAACTTAGGCTTATCGAAAGACGGTCGAAAACTCGCTATTTTTCAGAGGTCCAGAAGGGAGAAATATTCACTTCACAACTAGAAACACATAGACACTAGTTTAGAGCAATTCCACTTACCTTAGCTCGGTAGCTCGACGATTCATCGGCCGTATTTCGCAAAACTAAATCCGTAGGAATGCTCTCTGCTGCTAAATACCTCAGTATCTGGAGTTAATTTGAGTTTGGACAACGTTTAGCAGCGTAATCAGACGAAAATTATATTACTACTTCGTTCCTTTTCCTTCTCTTGCGTTTGCTCTCTGTTTTCTGGAAATTTATAAATGTTTTGATCATTTAAAACCGAAGTGGGGCTTTATATACTTGGGCCTGGACAAGGCCAACGTGTCACGGAGCCAACGCGGAGTCCTCACCTCTGTGACACGTTGCCATCGCGGAGGGGTTCTGCCTCGGCTCCTTCCGCGATGGTTCGACGGGTTTCTCGTCCGATCTTTTCCCGGGCCTTTCTCTAGCACGTATGGCCTTCAAATATGCTTAACCAACGTGCGAATAGGTCATTTAGGTGCCGGGAATTCTACGGGGTATAACATTCTCCCCCCCTTAAGAACATTCGTCCTCGAATGTATACTGCTATCTGGAGGACTACTTAACTTACTTTCTAGAAAACTTTCGGCAGAGTTTCCCCTGTAATATGGACTATAGCAAAAACCTGAAATGCAGAAAAGTCCAACACAGGTACTGCACGCAATATTTTAAGATCCATTGAATAACTGAGTATCAATCTTTCTCATTCACACACATACAACTATAAGGTACTGCATAAGTAATAATACGGACATACCTGTCGCCTGACTAGGCCTGAAATAAATGAGGGTATCTGGCTTTCATATCTTCTTCAGCTTCCCACATCATTTCCTCACGGTTCCTGTTACGCCACAATATTTTGACAGACGCAACATCTTTAGTCCTCAACCTGCGAATCTGTCTGTCTAAGATAGCTACGGGAACCTCTTCATATGCTAACTCTTCTGTGACCTGGACATCCTGAACTGGAACTACTGTAGAAGGGTCCCCTACGAACTTCCTTAACATAGAGACATGGAATACTGGGTGAACAGATGCTAACTCCGGAGGCAAGTTCAATTCGTATGCAACTCGGCCTATTCTTCGCCGAATCTGATATGGCCCAATGAATCTCGAGCTAAGCTTGCCTTTCTTGCCGAATCTCATTACCCCTTTCATCGGAGATACTTTCAGATATACCCAATCATTTACCGCAAATTCTAGATTTCTGCGCCGCATATCTGCATAAGACTTCTGGCGGCTCTGAGCAGTCAGTAAATGTTCTCGGATAAGCTTTATCTTTTCCTCTGACTGCCGAACAATGTCTGGGCCAACCAATGCTGATTCCCCCACTTCAAACCAGCCCACCGGCGATCTACATTTTCGCTCGTATAATGCCTCGAAAGGCACCATCTGAATAGTTGAATGGTAACTGTTATTATAAGCAAATTCAATCAGCGAAAGATGCTCATCCCAGCTACCCCCAAAATCTAGCACACACGCTCGTAGCATATCTTCGAGCGTTTGGATAGTCCGCTCAGCCTGCCCATCTGTCTGAGGGTGGAATGCTGTACTCAAATTGATCTGCGTTCCCAAACCTCTCTGAAACGACTGCCAGAATCTAGCTGTGAATTGTGCTCCCCATTGACTTACAGCTCAGGGCGTCTGCTACAACATTAGCTCTTCCCGGGTGATACAAAATATTCACATCATAATCTTTTAACAGCTCTAACCAGTGGCGTTGCCGTAGATTCAACTCCCTCTGAGTGAAGATGTACTGTAGGCTCTTATGATCTGTGTAAATGTCAACATGGACGCCGTACAGGTAATGCCTCCACATTTTTAAGGCGTGGATTACCGCGGCCAATTCCAGGTCGTGGGTAGGGTAATTCTTTTCGTGTTTCCTCAGCTATCTGGAAGCATATGCAATTACTCTACCATGCTGCATCAACACACAACCTAACCCGACGCATGACGCGTCGCAATAGACTGAATAACCTTCGGTGCCTTCTGGCAATGCTAATACTGTGGCGGAGGTTAATCTGTCTTTCAGTTCCTGGAAGCTCTGCTCACATGCCTCTGTCCATTGAAACTTTGCTGCTTTCTGTGTCAATTTTTGGTTAGAGGTGCTGCAATGGTCGAGAACCCTTCAACGAACCTCCTGTAATATCCTGCCAACCCCGGAAAGCTACGAACTTCAGTTGGAGTGGTAGGCCTAGGCCAGGACTTAACTGCTTCTATTTTCTGTTTGTAAACTTGTATACTAGCATCTGAGACGATATGCCCTAAAAAGGCCACTGAGTTAAGCCAGAATTCACACTTAGAAAATTTAGCATACAACTGACGGTCCCTGAGATTCTGGAGCACTGTCCGCAAATGAGTCCGGTGATCTGCTTCATAGCGAGAATACACCAGAATATCATCAATGAATACTATCACGAACAAGTCCAGGAAAGGTTTGAAAATACTGTTCATTAGGTCCATGAAGACTGCTGGGGCATTCGTTAACTCGAAGGACATAACTAGAAATTCAAAATGTCCATATCGGGTCCTGAACGCTGTCTTAGGAATATCTCTCTCACGTACTCGGACCTGGTGATATCCGGACCGCAAGTCAATCTTAGAAAAGTATCTGGCTCCCTGCAACTGATCAAGTAAGTCATCAATTCTGGGGAGCGGGTACTTGTTCTTTACTGTAACTTTGTTTAATTGCCGATAATCTATGCACATTCGGAGCGTGCCATCTTTCTTCCTCATAAATAAAACTGGCGCACCCCACGGTGAAGTACTCGGCCTGATGAAACCTTTATCCAATAAATCCTTCAACTGCTCCTTTAATTCTCTGAGTTCTACAGGAGCCATGCGATAAGGAGGAATCGATATCGGCTGGGTGCCTGGCAATAAATCAATAGCAAAATCTATCCCCCTTTCTAGGGGAATACCAGGTAACTCATCAGGAAACACATCGAGGAATTTATTCACCACTGGAACAGACTGGAGTGTCGGAGATTCTGCTTGGACATCCTGAACTCTGACCAGATGGTAAATACACCCCTTAGATATCAACTTCCTCGCCTGAAGGTAGGAAATAAACCTACCTTTTGGCGTAGCAGTACTACCCTTCCACTCCCGCACTGTTTCTCCCGGGAAGTGGAATCGGACCGTCTTGGTCCAACATTCAACATTGGCAAAACACGGTACTAACCAATCCATACCCATTATGGCATCGAAATCTATCATTTCTAACTCGACCAGATCTACTGTGGTCTGACGGTCAGCAACCTCTACTGTACACCCGCGGTAGATTCGGCTAGCTGTGATAGAATCACCGACGGGCGTGGATACTAAGAAGGGCTGCTGCAATAATTTTGGTGCAATACTAAACTTTCGTGCCACAAATGGAGTAATGTAGGACAAAGTAGACCCTGGATCAATCAACACATAAGCAGGGTGTGAGAAGATAGTTAGCATACCTGTCACAACATCAAGCGACGCTTCTGAATCTTGCCTTCCTGGTAAAGCATATGTGCGGCTTGGACCCGCACCTGTACTAGAAGTCTCTGATCTGCCCCGACCCCTGCCTACTGAAACTGAGGGCCTGCGCCCTACCGAGGATGCTGTGGCTCGTGACCCCGCAGATACCCTATCCTATCTATCCCGGTCCTCTCGACCTCTGGCTGGGCAATCTTTCATCAAATGGCCTTCTTGGCCACAAATATAACACGCAGTGGAGCCATATCTACATACTCCAGGTTGGCATCGACTGCATATAAGGCAAAGTGGTAGGGTATACCTACTCTACTCCGCTCTCCTCTGTACTGGTGACTCTGCCATCTGCGAGCCTCTACCAGTCTCTGACTGCCCCCTGCGGCTGAATCTACCCCCCTGCGACTGTGGCGGAGGCGGGGGCCTGGGCGGCCTGTCTAATAATCGTGGCCTGGGTCCTCCCCGGGCTTCCCTCTGTAACTCAACTGGCCTGTCCCGGCGACGCTGTTCCTGATTAACCCTTCTGATCTCCCGTTGTCGCTGTCTGATGCCCTCAATATTCTGGGCAAAGGCCTGAACTCGAGCAATATCCATGTCCTCTCACAGTGTGGCCGTAATGCAAGTCTCAACATATTATGGATTCAACCCTATAATAAAACGGTGCACTCTGGATGCCATGGTATCAACAAAGGCCGGTGCATACCGGGCCAAAGAATCAAACCGCAAGGAATATTCCCGAACACTCATGGCCCCCTGCTCCAGATGTAGGAAATGATCTACCCGAGCCTGTCGAATCTCCCGTGGCAAATAGTGATCCAGAAAAGCTCCTAAAAAGCTGGACCAGGTGGGAGGGGAAACATCACTCCCTCGGGACCTTTCCCAGCTTTCATACCATAACACGGCGATATCCCGTAACCGGAATGCTGCCAATTCAACTGATTCTGTGGGCGTGGCATGCATAACCCTGAAGATTCTCTGCATTTGATCCAGAAAATCCTGAGGGTCCTCTGTCCGGTCCGTACCTGTAAACTGTGGAGGATTCAGAGCTAAGAACTCTCGGACCCTCGAACTACCGGGCCCTCCTGATAACTCCGCAACTGTAGACGGCATTGGCTGACGCTGAGCAGCCATCATCTATGCTAACATAACTACGACACTCCTAACCTCCTGGTCGGAAGGTGTCGGTATAGGAACTGCTGAAGGTAGTGTCGCCCCAAGCGGCTCCTGATGTGGTGGAGACTGCTGAGAAGGCTGGGACGATGCCTCTATAGTGCCCTCTGATCGGGCTATTTCTAAACGAGGGTGAGGCATCCTGCTGGTGCCTTCCTCTGCTACAATATCTAGGCTTCGGCCTGTGATAGGATGTCACTGATCTGACATCATCTGTAACCAAAGAATATAGTAAGTTTTTAGGGACTCAACCCTATATTGTACCGCTCTACAGCATGACTGAATAAGAATAAAAGACAACCATCCTATCATGCCTTGCAGCCCCCTACCCATAGTATGTGGTGCACAACACATCCATGGACAGGACTCTACTTAGCACGGCTTGCAGACTCCCTGGGATACGACCTGCTCTGATACCAAGTTTGTCACACCCCGCCGGGGGGGTATGACTGGCACTTGGTGCCCTACTAGGACCTGAACTGCTGGACTGCTAAGCCTGGGCACATCTGGTGCCTGGCTGGCTCTAACTCACATTTCTGGAAACAAAGGGCTATATAACGGCTGTAAACACAACCCCCGGCCCATTGGCCTATAGCCTCCTGTACCTACACTAACAGTTGACCAGAAACATGTCGATATAGGAAAACCTATGCGGGCCGACAAGGCCACCATGCTGTCTAGTTATCTGTAACTTAATCATAGAATATTAAAAAGCTACGTGACCGGCAAGGTCACCACTACTGTCAAGCTATGGCCCCACACGGCCAACATGAAAGAAAGAGAAGTACTAACAGCTAAACAACTGCACGGCCTCACACGACCGGCTCATCTGACCACAGGAAAACATATACAGACTGCAAGCCTCTAGGAATAGCAATAGAAATGATCGGGATAGGGCCCCGACCTACCCGTACTATACAACATAAGAAAATGAAATACACCTCTGGAATTCAGTCTCCGGATGACAGGAGCTGAATACTCGATCGCTGGTAGGAATCACGTGGTATCGCCTGCTCGTCTATGAGTACCTGCAGGCAAGTAATGCAGCGCCCCACCGGGCGTCAGTACCGCTGGTACTGAGTATGTAAAGCAATAACTGAAAGAAATATCTGAAAACAATAATATAACTGATGAAACTGAAGTAGAAAGGAATAGATTAACTGTCTGATAATGTAAGTCATACCTTCTCTTAATCATAGTGGAAGGAGTAGGAGTCATTCCTGAGGATTTATCGTTCTACTGTCGATCTACTAGTATCTACTGTAACACGGTATAACATATCATAACATATATAGCACATACAAACCTTACCCGGCCCCCATAAGCCGGGAGGTACAACCAGCACAGAATCTATACCCCTACCCCGGTCATCCCATCTCCTATAACCCTGTAAGCATCCTGCCGGTCCCCTGGGTATGCACTTGGGCTCGCTGAGCCCCTGACTATAACTGCATCCGAGTCCGGAGGACTCCTGAATCAACACCCGGGCGTATCCGCTCGACAGGGGTGTGTAAAAGCCGACCAAGGCATAATATGGGGAAAACTGGCATCCCATCTTCGTCCCCTGTGGGACGGCATGCCACTCCGTAGAGCGACGTATCCTCGTCCTCTGGTGGACGAGTCGATACATCTATCAACCCTGGGGCGGTCATGGATGCTAGGTAATCCAACCCCAAGACAATACAGCGGTCTCGACTAGTAATACTATCTTCATGTCCCACATGCTGAAGCTAACGATAATAAAGTGTTTGTACATACTGCATGCTGAACTAGCGATAGTGATATATACATATTTAATACATGCTGAGACTGAACATAGCATATGTACATAAATATAATCTTCTGCCATACTGTACTGAGGCTAATGCTGAACATGATATAGTCTTTCTGCTGAAACTATGTTGTATACTGAGTTTCTATAGTAACATGATTTACTAGTTTTAATATGCTTTTTAGCTTCACTTTAACTTATCGTTCTATTTCTGAGATGTCTTATAGATATTACATTGCTTTACTGGGTTTCAACTGAATACAATGATATCCTAACATTCTGTGTCACATCACATACTGAGCATGCTATGCAGTTCCTAACACTTACATTAAAATCTATATCGTGCTAGCAAGTCTCGCGCTGATCATAACATGATGTTTCTAATATTGTACCAACATTCGTAATAAACATCATACATGGCTTCTGAATATTCTACTGGCCTTTAAATTACTGTACTGTACCAATATTACTAACTTGCCGAGGAAACTAGCTTTACCTACCTTATCCTTGAACTATTCGTCTGTCGGACGAGGCTCGGCCGGTACTCCTACTGTTTTCTCCCAACTGTATTCATAAATTTATCAATCAATACTAAATACAACTTTATTTTAAAGAGTAACGTCACTTTCGATATAGTTTATAGCCTAAACTTAGGCTTATCGAAAGACGGTCGAAAACTCGCTATTTTTCAGAGGTCCAGAAGGGAGAAATATTCACTTCACAGCTAGGAACACATAGACACTAGTTTAGAGCAATTCCACTTACCTTAGCTCGGTAGCTCGACGATTTGTCGGCCGTATTTTGCGAAACTAAATCCGTAGGAATGCTCTCTGCTGCTAAATACCTCAGTATCTGGAGTTAATTTGAGTTTGGACAACGTTTAGCAGCGTAATCGGACGAAAATTATATTACTACTTCGTTCCTTTTCCTTCTCCTGCGTTTGCTCTCTGTTTTCTGGAAATTTATAAATGTTTTGATCATTTAAAACCGAAGTAGGGCTTTATATACTTGGGCCTGGACAAGGCCAACGTGTTACGGAGCCAACGTAGAGGCCTCACCTCCGTGACACGTTGCCATCGCGGAGGGGTTCTTCCTCGGCTCCTTCCATGATGGTTCGACAGGTTTCTTGTCCGATCTTTTCTCGGGCTTTTCTCTAGCACGTATGGCCTTCAAATATGCTTAACCAACGTGCGAATAGGTCATTTAGGTGCCGGGAATTCTACAGGGTATAACAGTTTGGGTCATGACAAACTTAGTATTAGAGCATTAGGTTCTGACCTGTCCTAGGGTATTTGAAAGCCACGTTAAGTAGAGTCTTTTTCATGGGTGTGAAGCGTGCCACACTTATGATTAAGAGGCTATGAGACATTTAGGAAGTGTTCCTTTCTTTCATGATCTATGTCGTGCGATGAAATATCTCTCTAGCTTTCTAACTTATTCTATACGCATTCCAAAATCATCCCTTATTTCCGAGCTAACGAAAGAAGAAACGGGAACAAAAATGGCCATGAGAATGGCAATGGAGATGGGCACCAGTAGGCCCTACCAGCCCATGAGGAGCATGTACTCGAGCAGGTTGCCCACGCTGAGTTCATGGAATCCATATAGATGTTAGCCCAGGCCTTGACCGTCCATGTCAATCAGCAGGCGGTAGCGCATGTCCCTTAGAATGGAAATGCGGCAGCGGCAAGAGTTACAGATTTCCTGAGGATGAACCCTCCGGAGTTTCCTGGTCAAAGGTGGATGAGGATCTACATGAGTTTATTGATAAGATTCTGAAGATCACCCAGATCATGGGGGTGACCGGAGAGGAGTGCGCCGATCTAGCTTCATATCAGTTGAAAGGGGTTGCGCACATCTGGTTTAAGCAATGGAAGATAGCAGGGCAGTTGGAGCAAGCCCTATTGGTTGGGAGGAGTTTCATTTTGCATTTCTGGATCGGTTCTTCCCTCGTGAGATGAGGGAGATTAAAGCAGCGAAGTTTGTGAACCTGAGGCAGGGTAACATGATAGTTCAGGAGTATGCTTTAAAGTTCACTCGGCTATCCAAGTATGCACCAGAGCTAGTGGTTGATCAAAGAGCTTAGGTGAGAAGGTTTCTTCATAGAGTGACGGACTACCCGGACAAGGATTGTAGTATCACCATGCTTCCTCAGGATATTGATTTTCTTCGGATTGTTTCGCATGCCCAGCAGATGGAGGCGGTGCATCTGAGAGAGAGAGAGGCCAAAAGGGCCAGGACAGACAATATTGGGTTCACTCAGTAGAGATCCGGTGGCGGTCACCACCCTCAGTTTTAGCAAAGGTTTTCAGCCCCGGCACCATCATCAGCTAGTATTACGTCCAGACTCAAATGTGATCAGAGAGGTAGAGTGTCAGGCTCGAGGGGCCAGGGAAGCACGGGGCGAGATCGCACTTTCTCAGCTTGTACGAAGTGTGGCAAGAATCACCTAGGGAGGTGTTTAGTTGGTTCAGATGCTTGTTTCGAGTGTGGCAAACCCGAACATAGACTCAGGGATTGGCCTTCAGCTGGACCAGGTGATGGTGGAGCCCGAATCCCAGCTGCTAGTACAGCGGCTCTGGCAGCACATCCCTTCTAGTAGGGTGCTTTTACTAGCTCAACTGGCGGCCAGCGCTAGAACAGGTTCTATGCACTCTTGTTACGAGCATTCCACCTTAATGTATATGCATTGTTAGATCCAGGGGCTACCTTGTCTTTTGTGACACCCTATGATGTTAGTAGTTTTGGAGTCAATCCCTAAATCTTATCAAAACCTTTCTCAGTCTCTGCTTTAGTCGGTGATTCAGTTATAGTTAAATGGGTATCGAGAAAATGCCCTATCACATTCCTTTCAGAAATTCATCTCAGCAGATTTAGTAGAGTTATCCATGACCGATTTTGATGTTATCCTCGGCATGGATTAGTTATATGCATGTTACACTTCAGTCTTGTAGAACCTGCGTAGTAAAAAGTTCAGATTTTCGGGTGAGCTAGTCTTAGAATGGAAGGGTAGTTCAGCTGTGCCTGTAGGTCGCTTCATTTCCTATCTTAAGGCTAGAAAGATGATTTCTAAGGGTTGCATGGACCATCTAGTTAGGGTTAAGGATGTTATGTCTGAAACCCCAAATATCCAGTCATCCCCTGTAGTGTGTGAGTACCCAAGAGTATTCCCAGATGATCTATCGGGAATCCCTCCTGAGTAGAAGATTGATTTTGGTATTGACCTTCTTTCCGATATGCAACCTATATCTATTCCTCATTGTATAATGGCTCCAGCTGAGTTAAAAGAGTTGAGGAGCAGTTGAAAGACCTTTTAGACAAGGGTTTCATCAGACCAAGCAAATCCCCATGGGGTGCACCAGTTCTCTTTGTCCTCAAGAAGGATGGTTCCCTTCAGATGTGTATTGATTATCGACAATTGAACAAGGTCACCATCAAGAAAAGGTATTCTCTTCCAAGAATTGATGATTTATTTGATCAGCTTCGGGGTGCTAAGTGCTTTTCAAAGATAGACCTCAAATCCAAATACCACTAGCTCAGGGTTCGGGAGAGTGACATTCTGAAAATAGCCTTCAGAACTTGGTATGGTCACTATGAGTTTGTAATTATGTCTTTTAGACTAACAGATGCTCCTGCAGCTTTTATGAATTTGATGAACAGGGTGTTCAAGCCATATTTGGATATGATCGTGATTGTGTTCATAGATAACATTCTTATATACTCTTAGAGCGAGTAGGAGCATGCCGCTTATTTGAGGGTGGTGCTACAGACTTTTAAGGATCTCCAGTTGTATGCAAAATTCAGTAAATGTGAGTTTTGGTTGAGCCCCGTGGCATTTTTAGGTCATGTGGTGTCAAGTGAGGGTGTACAGGTAGACTCTCAAAATATAGAATCGGTGAAGAATTGGCCTAGACCGGTGAATTCTTCGAATATCAGGAGTTTCTTGGGTGTAGCTGGTTATTATCGGAGATTTTTTTAGGGGTTTTCATCCATTGCAGCCCCTTTAACTATGTTGAATGATAACGCTCAAACCACACCTCCTTATGAAGTATGAAGCGGATGTTGTCAATAAAAACCCCAACTAGAGGTTGGGTTCGATCCCACAAAGAATATGGAAGGATGTAGAAGAAAGCTAGTGCTTACGCTTTTTAGTTAATTATTTCCTAAGAGGGGGCAATTTATAAAAGTAATAAATAACAATGTTGAGAATTGTTTGTTGTTTCCAAATTAATGCAAATAACTAGGGTAAGTGTTCCCCATGACTTCATAACCACAAGGCATTTTTATACTAGTGATCTATTCCGGTGCTTAGCATGCAATATCGGTAAGTTAATTTCACCTAAATGGTTGGTCCCCTATTTAGATGATTATCACCACGCAACTTGGTCCGTATACGGGTGTACTTTAGTTGACCCTTACCCTTAATATCAGATTAGCTATCCTCAGACAAGTTCAAGCTAATAGATGAGGGTTGATAGCCTCAAATCTCCGTTGTTAATCCCTTTTTCCATTCATTACCTCCTTGGTCTGGTAAGTAAGAATAAGGCAAGTTCTAACGTTTGCAACTATTAAAAATTAATTAAAACGAAGGAAGAAACAATACATGCATAAACTCCATTTAAGAATCACTAAGTATTTTACCTATGTGTGTTAATTTGTCATGGTTCCCATAACCCTAGTTGTGGTGGTTTTATCCTATCATGTTTATAAGTAAATTAATAGAATTCATAAATAAAAGCAAAAATTAATACTCACAATGATGATAGGAAGAACTCACTTGATTAATGCAAAATTCGAAAGAACAACATTACAACCATATCTCAAATATGTCTTCTAACACGTCTTAAAATTTACTCTAGAAACTTGTTGTGAAACTTCAACTCTTAAAGACATGCTTATTACATGAAAATAAAGGGGTATCTATAGTAGTTTGATGTTTTCCTTCTTCCTTGATGAATTTGGCTTGGGATTTTAAAGTTTCTTTTCCTAGTTAAAGTAGGAAACATATTCCAGTCGTGTGTTATGCCTTTTCCGCGTCGCGTGCTCCACTACCCCGAGAAAGGGTTGCCTCGCGCATGCCAACGCGCCTGGAAGGAAGCTGCTGCACACGAGAAGGGGTTACTGCGCGTGTGTCCTTGCGCCAATATTGGGGCGCCTCGCGCCTGCCCATGCGGCATTGCTGCTGTCACGCCGCGCCTGGCATTGCGCTAGTGTGCGGCTACCTCGAGCAGCTGTGTGCCAACATCGTGCGACCTTCAATTCTTGCATTCTTCAATCCCACTTCTTCACATTTGAACAATAAGCCTCAAATACCTTCAAATTCATCATTTTAAGCCCTAAAAATATCTCATCACGTGTGTTAGCTAATTTCACAAATATATAACATAATCACATGCAAACACACATAATTTATTCTCAAAACATAGTAAAGTACGGGCAAAATTATGTCTATGAAGTGCGTGAGTACACCCTTCATCATTTACCCAAAAGAAAGTGAAGCTTCAATGGTCAGAGGCCTATCAGAAGAGCTTCCAAGAGTTGAAGACTCAACTTCAGCACCAGTGTTGACCCTACTTGAGGGTACCGATGGATTTATGGTATATTGTGACTCCTCGAGGAACGGCCTTGGTTGTGTACTCATGCAGCATGGTAATGTTATAGCCTATGCTTCTAGGCAGCTGAAATTCCATGAAAAGAACTATCCGGCCCATGATCTCGAATTGGCAGCGGTAGTATTTGCCTTGAAGATTTGGAGACACTATATGTATGGGGTCCATGGAGATGTATTTAAGGACCACAAAAGCCTACAGTATGTGTTTACCCAAAAGGATTTGAATCTACGTTAAAGGAGGTGGTTGGAGTTAGTCAAGGATTATGATATGAGTGTCCTTTACCATCTATGCAAGGCTAATGTGGTAGCAAATGCTCTTAGTAGGCTTTCTATGGAGAGTGTGTCCCATGTAGATAAAGGGAGGAAAGAGCTGGTGAAGGATGTGCATTGGATTGCACGGTTGGGAGTTCATCTGGTTGACTCAATTGATGGTGGAGTCATTGTTCAGAATGGGTCAGAATCATCTCTAGTGACCAATGTTAAAGCTAGGCAAGACGAGGATCCTATTTTGGTGAAACTGAAGGAAGCCGTTCAGAATCAGAAGGTAGAATTTTTCTCCAAAGGAGGAGATGGTGTGCTTTGATATCAAGGTCGTTTGTGTGTTCCAGATGTTGATGATTTGAGAGATCGAATGTTGCACGAGGCTCACGATTCCAGATACTCTATTCATCCAAGTGCCACTAAGATGAACCATGACCTACAGGAAGTCTATTGATGGAATGGCATGAAGAAGAACATAGTAGAATTTGTGGCTAAGTGTCCAAATTGTCAACAGGTGAAGGTTGAGCATTAAATAATCGGAGGTGTGCTTAGGATATTATCATTCCCACTTGGAGATGGGAGGAAATCAATATGGACTTCATTACAGGTTTTCCTCGTACTTGTCGACAGTATGACTCTATTTATGTGATTGTAGATAGGTTGACTAAAGCGACTCATTTCTTATCAGTCAAAACTACCGATTCAGTGAAGGGTTATGCTAAGTTGTACATTCGGGAGCTAGTTCAGCTGCATGGAGTGCCCTTGTCCATCATATCAGATAGAGGTACTCAGTTTACCTCCCAGTTTTAGAGATCGTTTCAAAAGGAACTCGGTACTCAGGTTAAGCTTAACACAATATTTCACCCGCAGACAGATGGTCAGGACGAGCGAACCATTCCAACTATTGAGGACAGGTTGAGAGCGTGTGTGATTGATTTCAAAGGTAATTGGGATGATCATTTGCCTCTCATAGAATTTTCATATAACAACAGCTACCATTCTAGCATTCAGATGGCTCCGTTTGAGGCTCTCTATGGGCGGAAATGTAGATCACCTATTGGTTGGTTTGAGGTCGGTGAAGCTACATTGATAGGTCCAAATTCAGTCCATAAGGCGATGTAGAAAGTTTAGCTCATAAGGGATAGGTTGAAAACAGCTCAGAGTCGTCAAAAGTCCTATGCGGATGTGAGGAGGAGAGAACTTGAGTTTGAAGTTGATGATTGGGTGTTTCTGAAGATGTCTCCCATGAAGGGAGTGATGAGATTTAGAAAGAAAGGGAAAATCAATCCCCGATATGTTGGTCCATACCGGATTGTGAAACGGGTTGGTAGGGTAGCATATGAGTTAGAGTTACCCTCAGAACTAGCTTCAGTTCATCTAATTTTCCATGTATTGCTCTTAAAGAAGTGCTTGGGTGACCCGGCTCTAGTTGTTCTGGTGTAGAGCATAGGTGTGAAGGACAACCTTAGTTATGAGGAGGTTCCGATAGAAATACTAGACCATCAGGTTCGAAATCTAAGAAACAAAGAAGTAGCTTTAGTCAAGGTTTTATGGAGGAATCAACATGTTGAGGGAGCTACAAGGGAAGCCGAAGCAGATATGATGGCTAAATACCCACATTATCCCTTCGGCTCAGTTTCAGCTTGAGATATCAGTTTCCTCCTTAGTACTCTATTCAGTTTCATGTTTAGCTCATGTGCCCAGTTTCTTTCATGTCAATGAATATACGTATGATTCAGGAATTCAATTTAGTCATATAGTTCAAATCGGAGTCAGTCACTCCGTCAGTTTTCGATATGTATGTTCAGTATTTGAGTATGATGATTGTATTTCTCTGCTTTTCAGTATGATTTTCAACATTTGAGGATGAATGTTCCCAAGGGGTGGATATTTTAATATCCCAAAAACCCTAAGATCAGACCCGAGAGTTGAATCGGAGAAAACTAGATTTTCTGCACTAGGTCACAAGACGAGTCGTCCTATGACCCGTGCAGTGCACCACAAGCTGTGGAGTGACTCATGGGGAGGGGGTTCAGTCTTGGTTGAAATTTTAGTTTCCGGGTGACCACAGATGTGACCATGAGACGTAGTCAGCACCACGACTCGTTATGTCAGCCGTGACCAAGGGATGCTTGAAAGATGAGAAGTTCCGGCAGTGGTGGTGACGGGTTGGTCACCACGAGTCGTGGTGTCCCTCAGATGAAAAATGGCAGTGTTGATCACGACAGGAAGACGACGAGTAATCCCCTAGACCATGATTCGTCCAGTCCCTCGTTGGGATTGGCAGTGTGTTTTTCCCTGTGAAATTATTAAGGGTTTTTCCGTAATTCCTAAGTTCCTAGGGCTTATACTACAATGTTTTAATCTTAGTTAGGATTGTTTTAAGAGGGTTTATCTCATTCTAAATCACTCCTCTCTATGCATGCAAGACTAGAAGGTTCCTACGGGTGATCAAGGCTAAAATCCATCAATTCTCTTTCAATTTCCTTTGGGCATTCATGGAAAAATGTAGGATCTAGTTACCCAGGTATGTGAGGCTATGAATGAGAGTTCCTTTCACTCTCATTCCCTAAACTCTTCTCAAATTCCATGGATATCAAATTCTAGAATTCAAGTTTCATGATATATGAGGTTTATTCCAATTCTTGTGAAATTCTCTATGATCTATTGATGGGTCTGCCGCGCCCCATTTTTCTCACAAAGCGGTATTTGGCATGTGATGTCTCTTAAGGGTTATTTAAAGAGGAGAGTCGCCACCTAACGATTTTGAGGTGCGTTAGCGCGTCCTTCTACTACAAGTCTATTTGAATTAGCCTACATCACCAAGTTCGGGCAAGGGCTTAAATTACCTCGAACGGAAGGTGTTAGGCACCTTTCGAGGTCCACAAATATGGTTCCTGGCTGGATCCATTAATATGTGGGGAATTACTAGCAATCAAAGATAATTGATTTTAGCCTATTTTCTTTAGACTTTAAACTAGATTGATAAAAAAAATAAAATAAATAAATAAAACATATAGATAAACGAGAAGAAAGAACTTGGGACAAAAGGTATTTAAAGACAATTATTATTATTTCAATTTTATTACAATACACAATCCCAACACTACAAATAAAAGACAAGAAAAATGCAGTAATCAAATACTTATTAAAACATAAGCATTATAAAATGCAACAACAAAAAAAACAAATAAAATAAATTTTAACTATGGGGCCGAACCTCGAAGAGGCGCGTACGTATCCCTTAAAGGAATCAGGCAGACGTAATTCTACATTTAAGGACAAATGAGATCCTTAAAGAAAATTCATAATATGAGCTTGATTAAAGATAAAATAAGTATGAAATTATGAGAATAGAGAGACGAGAGGGATAGACAAAATTATTACTTCGTGTCAAAATGCGGTAATGTCAGAATGAGGGTTAATTTGAAAGGTAAAGGATTGAAAGGACATGAAAATGAAAATTTCTTCTAATATGATATGAAAAGCGATAAAGCTTGAGAGTGAATAACTAACTAAATAAATAATGACGGGCGGAGGTAATTAACATAACATATAGATTTCAAAAACAAAGTGTAGCTAGGATAATTTGGGAGGGTAGTGCTTTATCCAAATGATGTAAAACGGTAGGACCATGCTTAGCCCTTAAAAGTTTGGAGGGTAATGCTTAACCTATCTAAAAATCACAAAAACGGTGAGAGTAGCACAGTGATAATAGGTTAAAAGTAACAATTAGCGGCTTGGAGCTTGAGAGTAGCATAAGAGTAGCAGAAAGCATGGGAACTTGAAAGTAGCATGATAGTAGCTTGATTCAAATCACGAGAGTAACTTGAAATATAATAGTAGCCTACAAACTTTAAAAATACTAAATAAAAATGATTAGCATAAGATAGTATTCTACGAAATTAACGATTAGCTCAAATAAATTTAAAAGGATAGTGCTTAACCCGATTAAAATTTAGAAGGCAGTGCTTAACCTTAAAAGATTGGAGGGTAGTGCTTAACTCATAGGGTGGTGTTTATCCCTTAAAATTAGGGGTAGTGCTTAACCCACAGGACAATGCTTAGCCCATAGAAATTTAGGGTAGTGCTTAACCCATAGGACAATGCTTAGCCCATAGAAATTTAGGGTAGTGTTTAACCCATAGGACAATGCTTAGCCCTTAAAAAATGTTTAGGATAGTGCTTAACCCATAGTACAATTCTTAGCCCTTAAAGAAATGTTTAGGGTAGTGCTTAACCCACAGAATAATGCTTAGCCGTTAAAGAAATATTTGGGGTAGTGCTTAACCCATAGGACAATACTTAGCCCTTAAAATTAGGGGTAGTGCTTAATCCGTCAGGCAGTGCTTAGCCCATAGAACAATGCTTGTCACTTAAAGAAGCATTTAGGGTAGTGCTTAGCCCATAGGACAATGCTTCGCCGTTAAAGAAATATTTAGGGTAGCGCTTAATCCGCAGGAAAATGCTTAGCCCTTAAAGAAACGTTTAGGGTAGTTCTTTACCCGTAGGACAATGCTTAGTCCTTAAAAAATATATTTAGGGCAGTGCTTAACTCATAGGGCAATGCTTATTCCTTACAGAAATATTTAGGGTAGTACTTAACCCATAGGGCAATGCTTAGCCCTTAAAATATTGGAGGGTAGTGCTTAACCCGTAAAGTAGTGCTTAGCCCATAAAAATTTAGGGTAGTGCTTAACCCACAGGACAATGCTTTGCCCTTAAAAAGCATTTATGATAGTGCTTAACTCATAGGACAATGCTTAGCCCTTAAAGAAATATTTAGGGTAATGCTTAACCCATAGGCCAATGCTTATCCCTTAAAGAAATGTTTAGGGTAGTGCTTAACCCATAGGACAATGCTTAGCCCTTAAAGAAATGTTTTGGGGTAGTGCTTAACCCATAGGACAATGCTTAGCCCTTAAAGAAATTGAGGATAGTGCTTAACCCATAGAAATTAAAGTCTTAATACTTAGTTTTAAATAAACAGTGTTCAGCTTTGAGTAACTTACTAAGAGGGTAGCACTTAACCCCGTTCATGGACGAACTTCAAGTAGTCAGCTTTATCGTTGGTAATGAATACCTTTGTAAATCCTGATGATATAAATTAGTACCTGAGCTCAAAGAAAAAAGCATAAGTTACAAAGGGGAAAGGTTGATTTGTGCCTCTATTCTTCAGTTGCTATCCCGATCTCATGAGCTTGATGATCACACTGGATGTCACGTCTTTCCATAGACGTTCTTTTGGGGAATCAATTCCTTGGCTTGACTGAGTCTGATGAAATTTTGAGATCCTTCTCAAAATTTCTGCCCCAGTGTAGAACATGACGTAGACTTTCTTTCAAATGATGTGACATGTGAATTTTTGAGGGTACGTGAATTTTTGAGGGTACCTCAAAATTTCTGCCCCGATCTGCAACTCATTAACCATATCACCATAAAAACTTGGTAGAAACGTCGAGACGCAAAATGGGAGGAGAAGATTTTATTAAGATATAGACCGAGTCTCATAGGGACGCCTACGTATCCCTCTTAAACGGGAATCAGGTCCAACGTAGTAAAGAATACAAGTAGTGAAAAGTTTTCAAATAAAGAAGTAAATCAAATTGAGAGTAGCCCTCGACTTCAACATGCATCAGTTTTCATTTCAGGTGTATCACCTTGGCATCGATCAATGTTTGAATCTTGTCTTTCAAAGATCGACACTCTTATGTGGTGTGTCCTCTCATCCCTGAGTGATAGTCACAAATCTTAGTATGATCGAGTCATTCACATGTGTATCCATCACTATTGCGGGAATTGGAGTGAGATAGCCGACAACCTTTAATTGCTCATACAATTGGGTTATAGGCTCACCCAAAGGAGTATACCACTTTGATGGACTTGGTTGGGATCTTGCAGGCTGGTGAGATTGTTGATTCGGTGGATTTTGATAAACTGATGGCCTTTGGAGTGCAGGTGGAGGAAGCTGGAAATGTGCAGGTTGCGCATTATGGACAGGATAAGTAGCAGAGTTGTAGAACGGCATTGGGTGATTGTATGTTGGTGCAGGAACTTGAAATGCTGGGATTTGGTATTGGAGAGGAGGTTTTTGGTAGCTCCAAGGAGTTTTCGGCTATACAACATTCACCTCTTTCATGTTCTTGTTCTCAGGAATCCTACCAGGTTGCGTAGTATTGTTAGCTGCTCGTAATGCTTCCCAATCGATAATGGTACCATTCTTGATACCGTCCTCAATCATTTCTCCTAATTTGGTGATTTCGGTGAAGATCTTCTCACTTACTAGCATCAACCTATCATATACTTGCGGGTCCAGATTTCACATGAAGATATCCTTCAGTGGTACCTCCTCCATTGGAGGTTGCACTCTAGCAGCCTCGGACCTCCAACCGGTTGCTTATTCCCTGAATGTCTCTGTAGGATTTCTTATCAAGTTCTGAATGTAGTGCAAATTCGGTGCATTTTCTGTATTGAAACCGAACCGCTCTATGAAAGCTATAGCCATATTAGTCCAATTAATCTATTTTCTCAGATTTTGCTCGATGTACCAATTTAGGGCATCCCCAGTCAAACTTCTCATGAACAACTTCATTCAGATTTTTTCATCTCTTCCTACTCCAATCAAATTATTGCAATACATCCTTAAGTGGGCTTTCGGATCACCGAACTTTGGAGGTTTGTACCCCATCGGTAGCTCAACATCAGGATGTATGCATAAGTCTTCATAATCTAGACCTTCTATCCCCTTGTCCCCTTCGATATTCTATATACGGTCGTTCATCTTTTTGAGCTCCGCGATCATAGACTGTATCAACCTGTCTTTCTCAGAGAGTCCAGATTTTCTTAGGTGATGAGTGGCCGAAGCAGTCTCAATGTAAATGGGTTTTAGGGTATGATCTCCCAGAGCATGGGCGTAAGACATGTTGGATATAGAAGTGGTAGGTAAGTGATGAACATAAGATATGGTGGGTGGCCTTTGTGAAATGGCTTGATACGCATTTGATGAAGTTGGGTAAGAGTTGTAGAGATATTGTATGTGACTTTGAGGAACCAAATAGATAGAATTGTTTTGAGGATATGAGACTTGATGGGATGATAGAGGAAGACTTGTAAAAGCGACATGACGCTTGGTAGGGGCGTGGACCTCAGTTAGTGGTTCCGACGAAGTTTCTAGCAGGACTGATAGGTTGGTTGCATTACGAACTCGAGATAAAATTCGCCTTGAAGTTCTAAAATCTATTGTTCCATCCTCAGTATCATGTCATTATACTCAGGTGGATACCTCATTTCTGAATTCTCAGCGGAATCTCTTTGGAGCGACCGCATCAATTCTGACTACTGAACTATCATTCATGGTCTTTTTACTTTTGTATACCGATTAGGAGAAAGGGATGGTGGGCAATTATGCACAAATCAACCTTAGAAAGGGATAATCAAGATAAACAATAAACAAAAAAATAAAATCAGTAATGAAACTCCAGCATAACATGTTGCGGATAAAAGATTAAAGTATATAAACACATTAATACGTTTCATATTGTAGATAACATATTAAGCACATTAATACCTTTTCCTAATTTGGGGGCCTCTTTTGTGCCAGGGGTAGGCCTAGCGCATTTTGAGAGTCGAATATGTCATAATATGTCATTCCATTTGCTCCACTAAAATCCCAAATACATAAGATAATAAATAAATTATTGCTTTATTTACATAATGAGACGTTATAAGAAAATAAAGATTACAAAAAGTAAGCTATAGCCTAAATGGAAATGCTCTTCCATCTTCGGCCACTTCTTGGCTTATACAACGTGAATTTGTGCTCAACACCTGCATCATAAAGTGTTAGCTTTACCCTTCCCACCCTAAAGAGCAAATAGTCTACATTTTAGACATATTGACCTCTCAAATAAAAATGCAAATAGATATGATAATATCTTTTTCGAAATTGTAAATCTCTTTCGACTTGGGCAAAGTTAAACTAATGGTCTCAATACACCAAGGGTATCGAGGCTTCCTAGGGAATAATGCATGCATGATTTAACCTAAATTTCTAAGAGTTTGATAGACGGATTTGAAAAATTGTTAAGCGAGAAAGCATGTGGCCCCAGGGTAGTAAAACTATCCATTCACCGCACGCATATGTCAACTCTCTAAATGAGTTTTTTGAAAGGGATTTCGGAGAAGTGCAAAGCACAACTCGCGTGTACACTGTGTGATAGTGAGAGATTCCCAAGTGGGAGAAGTATGAACGGAATGACAGATATAAAAATAATAACAATTAGAAAGCAATAAAAAATAATCCACAATTAAAAATATTAAATAATAAGGAATAAGGAAGTGAGAACTATATATTAAGACAATGAAATTCATTAATATTTGCAATAAGGAAAGGAATCAAGCAAAATAATTTAAAAATAACAATAAATAAGGGGAATAAGAAAAATGATTAAGCATGTAAGGGAAAAGTAATCTAAATATGTGAGCAAATAAAGAGAAATAAAAATAAATATTAAGAAATAAAAAGTTCAAATATGAAAGAACGCCAATTATAGCAAGAAGCAATATAAAACACAAAATCAGATTTAGAAAGAAAATCACACAAACATGGTAAGAATAACAATCAATTAAAAAAATAAGATACAGAAAAGGTAATCTCGGACCTTAATAGAACATAAATAAAAATATGAAAGCCCACATAAGAACGAAACCATTATGGTTAGAAACCTAAAATCCTCAGCAGAGTTGTCATGTTGTCGCGCCCCATTTTTCTTGCGTAATGCGAGACTCGATATGTGACAACTCTTAAGGATTTTTGAAGAGAAGAGTCGCCACCTATTTGAGGTGCGTTAGGGCACCATACTAACATAAGAGTCTGTTCTACTAGCCTAGGTCACCAGAGTCGGGCAAAGGTTCAAGTCACCTCGAAAGGAAGGTGTCAGGCACCTTTTAAGGTCCACAAATGTGGTTCCCGGTCGGATTCTTTAATTATGTGGGGTATTTACTAAGCGAGCAAATAAGATTGATTTTTAAGCTTTTTATGTAAAACAACTTAAATAAACTAACTGACAAAAATCTTAGCGTGGTCAAATAGCTTTGCGGTTAAAATAGAAGAAAATCAAACAAGTAAGAAGAAAGAAGATTAAGATAATATAATGAAAGAAACAAATTTAGCAAATTTATGCAAATAAGGATTGACAAATAAAGGCAAACAATAATAAATAAAGGATAAATTGGGAGGAAACAATAACAAAATAAATAAATAAAATTTTTAAGGATTGGAACGAACCTCAAAGAGGAGCCTACGTATCCCGAAAGGGAATCAGGTCAAACATAGTTCTGCCTCAAAAGAATGGAGAAATTTTAACCTAAAGGGATCACCCCGTGCAACTAAAATAATACTTCGCAATCATTGAGGTTGCTCATATTATTCAGTGAGCACAGACTATCATGTCCCACTACCCACCTAATTAATTAATTATTAGTCTTATATCATTCTAAACAAGTGGAAGATACTAACGCCCTAGCATGTGCCTACCCGTCCCAATCCTAATGTCCAAGAGGCAATGGACTACTAATTTGGATTTTTGGATCTAAGACATACTTAAGGTTGTTAAAGATAAAAACATCAAAACAAAGCAACTAATAATAAACAATTAGCACAAAAGGTTTCATATAAGTCTCGATATTAATTAAAGTGTATTTATCCTATGGAGAATCCTATGGACATAATTTCTATATGGTGGACAAATGCGATTTATAAAAGATCATATTAAGATGATATATTTAAAATGATAATAAACTTGATTTAAATATAGAAGAAGTGCAATTAACATATAAAAGACTTCAAATAAACCTATAATTGGGTCCCTATAAACATGATTTCAGCAATACATGTATATATGTCAAGAGGTGCAAGCAGTATCCTGGACTTGTTCCAATTTAAACCACACTAAAAGTCCCTGATGCATGATTTAATATCAATTAAACAGACTAAAATATTATTAATTGCAAACAGGTTAAACCTTGAGGGCAGATAAAATCTAGTAGCATGTTTGTTTGATAAACAAAATGTGAAATTTTTAGGCATGATCTCTACAAACAGATGAAGATTTGAACATATTCAGAGTAGTACCAGTGGCAGTAGGCGCACTTTGACATATCAAACAGGTACAAAATTCTTTTAGCATGATTTTTATTTATAAATCTGAATCGACATGTAGATAACTATGAACATGTTCTCCACTATCAAATGACTATGTTGAAATTTATTCCATATGAGCATGATTTCTAAAGTTAAAGATACATCAATCAATCCTATAGGCATGATTTTTACCATATTTCAAATCAAGTTATTTAAATTCCTATAGGCATGACTTCCAACAGAAAGGATTAAACTCGTTGATCCTATAGGCATGGTTTCTAATGGAACAATGAAAATGATAAACACATATACACACCCCTCCCCCATGATCCTTTTCCACTATCATGAGCGTTTATTACAATTTAAAACCAATACAAATTAAAGAAATAAATAAATTACAATGAAACACGAAAATAACATGAAATTAAATAAATTCTGCACCCCATCTTGTCCCGCCGACTCTTCATTCCCATTCAAGAAGAACCTGTTAAGCAAATAATACATCAGGTATACACGTACAAGCATATCCATTTTTGAACTCAAAGGATCATAATTTATTTAAATTTTAAGTAGTACTTAGTCAAAGCATACGAGCATGTTATATAACAAAATTTAAGATGTATATTGCCATGCCAAAGAGTTAAAACCCATAGAAAACATATGGCAATATCCGAAGGATTCACATTTACCATGACATGATGCAGGTAGCAAATTCAAAAATGGTATTATGCGAAACGAACTGACCAATTGATATTAATTTCAACAAAAGTAAGCATTAGTAATTTCAAGTGGACCCTTTTCAATGATTGGGACTCATACCTCAACACATCAAGATCACGAGAACCTCGTAAATTTCGAACAGTGCTTGTGTTGAGGAGGGATAGAGGAGTTAAAATTAATTAAAAGAGGGGTGAAGAATAAAGAGTTGTTCATGACAGAACAATTTTGGGTTGAGAAGCAATATTAGCATCATAATAAAGAAGAACGCCAGATAAATCAAAAAAAAGAGAAGGTTTTTTTTATACTCAAACAATGAAGGGATAAAGGGACGAAAAAAAATCATCTGATCAATCAAGGGAATAATTTCTTTTCCAACTATACATAATTTACTGTAAATAAATATATTCAAACTGTCAAAATGACTAGAGAGCAGATTGAGGATATAGATACCAAAGATGATTTAAACTAAAAAAGGAATGTAATTATTCACAAAGGTCAATCAAGAAAAATTTATTTCCCTTAGGCCGTGCTAAAACAAATTATACCAAATTTTTTCATAAATATGCAAGCAACATAATTAAAAGGCAAAAGAGAAGAAAATAAATCAAACGAAAGAGATTCACCCTAAATACACATCTAATGTTATATAGAAGAATAAGCATGGAATAACTAATCGTAGGAATTTTCCTTAATTATCATAATTTGAATCAATTAAACGAGAGAATAAAAACTTAGACTAAATGAGCATGTATCAAAGTTGTCAAATACTCAATCATAGCAGACGATAGGGATATAAATCAATAAGAATTTCTTTTGCACATAATAGTTAAATTTTTCCAATTATAAATAAGTATGAAATCGTCCTATAAGCATGAATCCATAAAACCAATGCTAGCTATAGTAACTTGCAGAACAGTTTAGAGGGAAACTTGCACAATAATTAGAAATTAACCAGAACACAATAATAGTGGTTATATATACATCTATACATGCACATAGATACAAGAAAAAGAAAATGCAATTCTCAAACGAGCTTATTATCGGCAGGCATATTAATCAATTAAATTTTTTTTCTAAGTGAAGAAATAAAAAAGAGAGAAAAGATTTTAATCAAAATATCAAATCACGGACAGATCTCATAGATCTGTCCAAATTCGAACTTGTTCGACCTCAGCTGACCAGAGCAAATGTGACTATAGTGAGGCTTGGTTTTTTAAGATAGGGTACGGGTGGTTAGGAGAATATGAAAGAATGAAGAGGGAGAGAGTAGGTGGCTGTTGGTTTGTTCACGGTGGTTCGGGGTGTGGTGGCGGTAGGAGAGGAGAAAGAAATGAGAGGGAGGGGTGGAGTTACTGTTGGTTCCCGGTGAATGGAAAAAGGGGATAGAGGTGACAGTGGTGGCAGCGAGAAGATCGTGAGGGGAGAGAAGAAGAGAGGGGAGTTGATAAAGGAGGTTGTGCGGCTGGCTGGCGGAGTTTCGCCGAACAAGACGAGGCAGAGGGGAGAATGTGCGGCGGCGCTAAGGAAATGAAGTGAGAAAAATGAGCTTAGGATTTTGGGTTGAGAGGGAATATTAAAGGAAGGTTGGTAGGATTTTTTGTGAACCGTAGGATCTGATTAAATGGATGGTTAGGATTAAATCTTAAGTTTTGGGTCGGATCATGGGTCAAAAGCGGGTAGCGGGTTGGGTGAATTGAATAGATGATAGGAAATTAATTAGATTTTAAAAAGTGATCAGATTTTGACAAGAGTGGCTAACATTGTCATGAATTAAATGAAAATTGGCTAGATTTTAAATAAATTAGATGAAATTGAAATTAGCTGCTATTAAATTAATTAAAACACTACACTTGCAAATGATTTAATAAATAAGTAACATAATAGTTTAATTTACGATAAAATAATATAAACATTATTATTACAAAATTAAATATAAATAAATTATAAAATTAAGTAAATTATGTTTTGTAAATAAATCTTATTTAATTGAAAAATATGTATGCATGTATATTATCATATAATATATTATATATGACGTACTTATCTATAATATTGAAAAACTAAAAACTTGAAATTAAAATTATTTAGAGGTATAATTTAAAATAATTATGCAAACAATTCAAGTAGGTATGCTAATTAATGCTAGAACATTACGAATGCGAATTAAATAATTTCGTTAAAAGGTAATTTCAAAATACACACACACACACACACACACACACACACACACACACACACACACACACACACACACACACATATATATATATATATATATATATATTGATACACAGCTTAAACGGGGCATAGGGAGGTCAAAATTGGGTGTTAACGGGTTCAATCCCTTTCATGTATTAAATCATATTTTATGATATATGGGAAGAAATTATAACTATTTTGATTATTAAATTATGATTTCAAATTTTAATTTAATTATGCCCAATTATGTATGTTCTTATGAAAAGTCAAGTTATGATTTCATTTTGATCTTGATCTAAATTAGCCTAATTATAATTTATGTCTTATGATATGATTTTTCTCAAGTACTTATCATTGATTTATGAAATATCAAATATATATATGTTTTAAAAGTATGCATTAATTTCAGATTTATGGATTTATGATTGTGGCTTACATACGGGCCTTATCACATGGCGAGTTCACGTATTTCAAGTATGCTTATGATTATTATGACATAAACTAGCCCATGAATCTCATGTATGTTCTCCCTATAATATGAGCACTATATATATATATTGGGAGTAGTATTTAACACCGAGTAGATTCGGGATCCAAGCATACCCCGAGTCTCAGAACTACACGCCAACGTAGCCATGATGGGATCTCTCGTGAGACTGTCCCTTTTTTCCCGAATGGGCCTTTAATGAGTGATATCACACCTCTTTTCATGGTTCTACCCTTGGTAAGGTACGAACACTCTCCCGACTAGGGGTTTATAAGTCAGGTTCCATGTGTGCTTATATGGGGTATGTCAATTATAAGAATCTCCTATTGTTCCTCATGATTTATGCATGGTTATGTTATGTTATCTTGGCTCAAGTCATGTTTAGAAAACACTTTCTCTTATGATTAAGATTATGACTAATTTACGAATGTTTTGAAAACCTTGAGCCCTTATATTTACATTATGATACTTACTTATAATCATGTTGTCCTATTCTTATGAACTCTTATATATTTTTACTGTCTGTTTTACTTACCTTGCATACTCGATACATTTCAAGTACTGACCGCATACTTTATGCATATCATTTCATGATACAAGTCCGAGGGATTAGTCTCAACCGCACCTTTAGTCCTACTTCCCTCTCAGACCTGTCCAGCTAGCATTGGTGAGTCCTCATCCTTCGAGGATATTAAGTATCTATAGTTATTATGTTTCTTTCAGTTTCAGACTTGTCGAGTTAGTTGGGGATGTTGTCCCATCAACTCATCAGATATGTTAGCGGCTTTCAGACATTATGTAGGAATCAACTTGTCATGTCTGATTTTATTCTAGCTTGATTTATATGCAGACTTCCGTTATTATGTATGTTGAAATTCTGCTTTATTATGTTGAGCTTAGACGTTATGTTCATGCCATGGTTCAGCTTGGAGCCTCTCAGAATTTCTCGTCCCGTGTCTAAATCCGGGCCTATGTTCGGGTCATGACAAGCTCATTCAAAAATTTTTAAGTCCTATTCAATTGAACATACTGATGCAACAACCTTTTGGGAATTTTATGTTAGTGAATATTTTCAAAGGGCCTGGTAATTTATTGCATTGTATGTTGTTGTCTGAAGTTCAGAATAATTTCAGTAATGCAATATCTTTTAATTTGCAAGTACATATTGTGACATTCATATGTGACGTGTGTAAGAAAGTAACTAGTTTGTTGATTACTCCTCCTCTTCAATTGTTTTATGGAAAATCCAAAATGAAGGATAGTAGTTATATTTTGAAGAAGTATTTTAATGACTAGACTTGGAAAAGTAGTCTGTTGATGAAAAAATTAAGTGCTTTCATAAATAGTATCATTTTGAAAAAAGATAAGATTGAATCAGATATTGATGTTGTTGTGTTAGCTGAGGTGTATATTCTTGTCCGTGTTATATTTGGTGGTAGGGTGGACAAAATACTGAAGTGGAAATTCTTAAGTTATATAGATGCAATAACCCGAAAGTCCCTAAGATCAAACCCGCGGGTTCAAGTAAAGAAAGTAGGAAAACATTGCTTGGGCCACAGGACGAGTCGTCTAGTGACCTATGGGGAGAGTTCATGAGTCGTTAGATAACTAGTGAAGTGAGAGGAGGATGGCAAAGGTTCGTGGGCAAGGTGTGACCACGGGAGGGAGCCATGAGTCGTGAAGTGACTCCACGACTCGTGGAGTTGGTTGTGGTCTGGAGCAGAGTCAAAAATGGAAGGTTGTCCAGTAGACTTCATGGGTTGGTCACCATGAGTCGTCAGGTTTACCACAAGTCATGGTGTTCCTCGTGGTGACTGATATTGTGAATATTTTCTACATTTTAGTACGGGTGTTTTCATAATTTCTAAGCCTCTAGGTCCTAAACTCTGTCGTTTTAAGAGTACTTAACTTATCATAAGTCTTTTCATTCCCTGCATGCAAGATTAGAGTGAACCATTGGAGATCAATCTTGAGAATCCCTAGGTTCTTCCCCAAATATCTTAGGCAATCAAGGAAGGGTGTGAAATCAGATCTATCCAGGTATGTGGGGTTATGAATGAGAGTATTCCTTCACTTTCATGCCCAAATCCTCTTCTAACTCATGTAATTCAAGGTTGATGAATCTATAGGATTTTAACCCAATTTGTGAAATTCTCTAAGTATCTATCATGGATAAAATCTATTCATGTTTCTAATATTATTTTAAGATTCATGGGCAAGTTTTATAATGATTTTTAATTACAAATTTATTACTTCAAAGTCTTACAATTATGATGCCCAATTATGAAAGTTCATGAAAGATTGACATTATGATTTATATTCCAAGTGTGATGAAATGTCTATGATGCAAGTATAATTCGAAGTACCCATGTTTATATCCATGATTTTGACTATCTAGTCTATTTCAAAGCATGTATAAGTTTGGACAAGCCCATATGATCAAGTATGTTTTATGATTTACTTTAATTTCATGTTATTAGCTTACCACATTATTTTGGAGTCTAGACTCCCACTTCTCAGCTTGTGGTATGGTTGAGTCGAGGCTCCTCATGATATGTTTTCAGATTATGCATGTACTATTATGATTTAGCTTCATTGCAAGATGATGGTTCAGCTTTGTTAAAAAATGATGGGGAGTATATGCATATTTTTAGGAGTAGTGTTTAACACCGAGTAGGCTAAGGGTTTAGTCAACCCTATTCCTTAAAACTACGTGCCAACATAGGGATGATCAGATTATTTGGGATCTCCCTTGTGAGATTTCCCTGCCCCCGAGGGGCCTTCAGCTTGATATCAATATCATGGTAGCACCCTTAGCCCTGACAAGGCTCTGGACGGCTGCGCCCACTTGAGTGTAATAGTATGGACCACGTAAGTTCTATCATGGTAATGTCAATTATATGGAGAGCCTTCCATTATTCCTCATGATTTTCAGTTATGCATGTTCATCAGTTATGATATTATGTTTTCAGTAGGTTTGACCCAATGTTCAGTTTTACATATGATTATAAGTTTCAACTTTGGGTCATTCGAATCATTTATGATACTCATTCATGTTTAAATCATGTTTTCAGATAATAGCATGCAAGCCTTACTCTCAGAATCTTATCTTGAATATGTTTTATGATATGCATGATTTTAGTTTTACTTAGCGGTTTTACTTATCTTGCATACTCAGTATATTTCAAGTACTGACCGCATACTCTATATTGTATTGTTTCATGATACAGGCTCGTACGTTCAGGTTCAGTCCCACCACTAGCCAGATCCTCAGAGTTAGCATTTCCCAGCTTATTGGTGAGTCCTCATCCTTCGAGGACCTTCTTACCAGTTATTTTCATTTTTAGTTTATTAGTGAGTTAGTTGGGGTCTTGTCCCATCAACTCGTTAGATTCTAAAGGCTTATCAGATATAGTATGTATTCAGCTTCGGATTAGTATTGTATATTCCTTTGTGCAGATGTTATTGGATTTTCAGACTTTCGCTATTTCAAATGTTAGATTTCTGTATTTATCATGTTGAGCTTCAGTATCATGTTCATGTCATGGGTCGACTTGGAGCCTCTTGGAATTTTTTATCTCGTGTCTCGATCCGAGCCTATGTTCGGGTTGTGACAATAGAGGACATTGATTTGTTCCAGCAGTATAATTGGGGAATGAATGTTTCAATGAGCTTTTGGGATCATTGAAAAGCATTTTTAGAAATGGGTCTATGAAATGTTCAAATCACTATAGTACTATTGGTTCTAGTTTTGCATTTTTATTTTGGATCATTTATATGTTCAAGGACTACCAATTGAAGAATGTACGCATTGTTGGTGAATTCAAGGAGGCTCTTATGCTAGCTTTTTAAATTACAGGACTCCACAATATGAGACATTGAAGAAAATGCTCATCTTTAAACAGTACATGCAAAATGTAATGTCAACCATCATTCTATATGTTTTCGTTTAAGTACAATTATTTTTGTTGTGTGATTTTGTTTCTTATTTGTTGATATTCTCATTAACACTCTCTTTGTTTTATTTTTATAGCTTGTTAAATGTGTTGTTGATGATCCTCCTATTGAATTTACCTCAAGCAATCATGAAATGTCCATAAAAGTGATACCAATGTTTCGTCGTTAGAGAAACATGTTAATGTATATATTCTGAACAAATAAGTATTAGTAATTATTTTTTTAAAAAAAGACATGTTTTTCATATTTGATGCAAATTTTTAATTTTTATTTTTGTATATATATATATATATATATATATATATATGTATATTATAAGGAGGAAGAGAAAATGACCTATTGGTGGGTACCAAAGAAGTATAAAGCAAGCTGTTGTTAAAGCGACAACTGACAAAGAGAAGCCATTTGTGGAATCTCTCGTTGTTTGTAATTCTATTGATAGTGCAATTACTCTACACAAAAATATTTTTGAATGTGGCAACTATGACCCTCTACTTTCTAGGAAAAATAATTTTTATGTGACATTTATGGATGATGTTGTTCTAAATATTCTACATACAAGTGAAGATGGGAAAGATTTTAACTTTGAAAACACACACAGTGTTTCTAAGTGGAATGAAGGTTTATCATTCATTTTGGTTGTTGTTGATTTGTCTGATGAAGTTCCGATTGAAAGCAATTTTGGAAACACCCCTATTGTTAATCATGCAAGTTCAAAATTTATTGAAAAGGCAATAACAAATATTAAATATCAATTGGTGCCTGATCCTGTTAAACAAACTAGCATGCCAGATAATTTTGAACAAGTTAGTGATGAAAGAATATTGTATGATGCTGTTGAGAAATCTTCAAACAAAGTTGATGCACGTGTAAATGTAAAAACGGGATTGAGTGTAGATGAGTCAATTAAAGGGAGGGGTGTTTCATTAAATGGGGATGTGGAAGTCTCTTTTGCTTCCAGGAAACAAGATGCACCTACTCAGATGTGTGTTCTCTCTAATGTTGAAGAATTGGAGTCCAAGTTAATATGAGAGGGGTCCCCTAAGATTTCTGTTGATGTAGTTAAATGTAGTGAAAGGAATGAATGTGAAAAAGAGAATTTAAAGGTAGCATATGTTATTGCTTTGAAATCAAAATGGGGGCAGAGGAAGAAAAAATCATCTGCAAATGATTTTGAGTTAGATATACCAATCTCTGCATTAAAAATAAGGAAGAAGAGGAAGAAGAAGCAGTGAACAACTGAAAAAACAGCAGACACTCTTGTTGAAAAAGAAGCTGAAAGTACGATAGATGCTGCTATTGAAAAATCAGCCGGCAATCAAGTTGATCAACAATTAGAACATACTGCTTCTTTGGATGGATGCTATGTTCTGCCTATAATGGATTTCCTCAAGGCTAGCAGAAAGAAATCAGTTATTGGAAAGAGGACTATAAATAATTATATCCTTTTCATTTTTCATCTGAAGAAAAAGCTGTCTTATTTTGGAATAAATTGATCAATCCAAAAAAACTAGCACCTCACCTATATAATTATATTGGGTATCTTTTTATGTATTTTTAGTTTCTTGTTATAAATTTATTATTATTTTAATATATCATTTTTAACATGAATTTAAGCACAAAATAATTTTCTGATCTGTCTTATATTCAGAAAAGAAGTCAATTTCTACAAGTGTAACAATTTGAACAAGATTCGTTGGAGATTTAAATTGGGAGATTTAGTGGTCACAGATAGGATATTTTTCTAGGAGATTCACACTCCAACATATATGCTTCGCGATAATGTTCTCTACTTTGAGCTCTTTATTTTTTTGTTGTTTATTTTCTTCATTGTTGTTATGTTTTTATCTGATTGTTTTTTACTATTTTATTGTGATTTTCATTTCTTAACAACATATTGATGTGATGTTGTACTATCTGAGGAAGAGTATGTTGTATCATCCGCCGATTGATGGAGCTACTAAATATGCAACAACCTGTGTCCTATTTGATTGATTGTTCAAATTGATAATGCAGAAGTATAAAAGTAAGAGTGAAGAAAATTTCCACTGGTGTACTGCAAAAGATCAAATGATCACTATCAAATGTGTACTGATATAATTTTCAGGAAGAAATATTAAGTGTGGCATGTCTTGGGAGAATGTGGACAAGGTATTAATTCCAACGTGCTCAGTAAAAAAAGAGATAGATGGAAAAAAAAATTACATTCTTGCTGTTTTTGACATTGACAATAGCTTGGAAAACAAAGAAGTGGTGCAGCATGTGGAGCTTTATGCTATTTTACTCCCAAAGTTGCTTTATTTTATAGGGTTTGAGAGGTTCGGACCTATGTATGGGAATGATTTTAGCAAGATCAGGATTATTTGGGCAAGCTACCCCAAGCAAAAAAGGTGTGTATGTGTCATTATCTGTATTTATAATTTTATTATTTAACTGTTGTTGTTGCTAATTTTTTTTCGTTTTGTTCCCCTTCCTCAGAGATACTGATTGTGGTCATTCTGTTGTGAAGTATGCAGACATGTTGATGAACCTTGAAAATTCAGCTGATTTTGATTCGTCTACTTTGCATGACTACATAAAGAATTGGTCAATTAATTTGTCTGTTCATGGATACAATAAGATGAAGACATATTATCAAACTCCACCTGATCAAATCGGAGATAATTATCACAGAAATAATATTATGGAATGCAACTAGAAGAAATATTTCTTTTAGGAGAAAGAAGAATAAGAAGTAGATGGTTTTTGCCCATTGAGGCATAATTTTTTGCAAACTTTTGGTCTTTGAGGCACAATTTATGTTTTTATTGAAATAATAATTTCTGACTTTAATGAATTCTCCTTTTCTTCATGATTAAAAAAAATGAAATTATGTCATAAAGGCACAATTTAAGCTAAATCCCTATTAAGGCTTAATGTTTAATTTTGCAAAAGTCATGCCTTAATTTATGAAATTATCCCAACAATCTACAAATCCCAATTGGACATCTTAAAAGAAGAAATATTGGTTTGAAAATAAATACAAAAAATAAAATAAAGTAAATAAATAAATAAATAAAATTATGCCACAAAGACACAATTTAAAATAAATCACACCTTAAGGCATGATCTTAGTCTGTGCAAGATGTGCCTTACGTAGGCGTTAATTCCCATTTGGTCAAAAGTTATGCTTTTAGTCATTCAGGCACAACTTACGATTTTCTACTTTCCCAATCAATGAATCTGCACCTTTCTCGTGACTCAATTGTCAATATCAATGTAAAAAATTAATGTAAATAGAAGATAGAACATATTCTCAATTGTATAAATATCCTTTTGTGTGATGTTCTTAATAAAAATACATTGTATTAAAATATCATTTTATTTGTATTGAAGTGTAAATATCTATAAAAATGTCTTCATGTTTCATCAAGAAGCTAACTAAATCCTATCTAGAGCGGGATGATTTCGTATATTTAATTTTTTATTAATTCATTTCATTCTTATTTTGGGCATTATTTATGTAATATTATTAATTAATTAGTTTTATGGTAGATATTATCAACTTCGATCATATCTTTGCTCCCAGACCAAGAATATGATGCTCATATATTGTTTATTCCTACTAGTCTTCAGTATGAGATGATTTTTAAGCCTGGGTTATATAATCGATTATCTAATGGGTGGAAAAATCATTTGTTACTGAAGTTGGTCTTGTTGAAGGGAAAAAATTGCATTTTAATTTTATTCCTACTTGTGATGATGATGTGGATATTTTAACTTTTCTTGTTGTAAAATGTTGATTATTGTGATGTTCCATCTGTTTAAATAGTAATAAATTTATCTTTTTAATTTTCATATTTCAAGAGTTATTTAGATAAATATTGCTTGAATTAAAAAAAATTGTGCCCCAAATGCTCAACTTGTGACGCAAGGCATTTAAAAAAAATAAAAAATCATGTCGAAAAGCCATAATCCTGTCATAAGATATGACGTAAGGCATAACTTGCAAAATCAGTAGTAGAACTTACTCCGCAAGGCATAATTTTATTATATAAAGGCACAATTTTTTTTAATAAATTTATTTATTTTATTTTGTAAAGAAATTGAAAGCATTCATCAAATCATTAAGACGAAAAAAGAAAAGAAAAAGACAAAAGAAATCAAGGCACAATTAATATATAATAATTGTAGAAGGCGTAACTTGTAAATATAATTATTTTTAATCATGTTTAAAAAAATTGAATTAAGTCACAAAGTCTGAAGTTATTTTTAAAGATATAAGATTTAGTTGACGAAGAAACATTGATTATTTTAAAAAAATAATATGCACAATTTATTGCATTTGATAAAATCAAATGAAATTATGCCTAAAGCACAAGTAGTGGCAGAAGGCCTAACTTCTAGATTTTTGAAAAACAAATGCAATTTGGATGTTATAGTAATGAAATATAAAAAAGATAAATCACCCCCAAATACATAAGCTTTACATTTTCTTTGAAGTTATTATTCGACAAAACTTGTGCCGTATATTCAAATGTTGCCAGGAAAGGCATAAATTTTTTAAATATTAGATTCAAATTGTGTAGTATAGTTGATTCCTATCTTACCAGGTGTAACTTTGCAATCTTAATATTATTGAAATTTTACCGCATATTCAATTTTTTCTGATTCAGGTATAAATTCGATTAACATTTTTTTAAAAAATAAAAAAAATTTGCCTCGTACTCAATTCCTCCCTTTCCAGATGTAAATTTGCAATCTTAAATTGAAACTTTATTGTATATTAAATATATGTCGGATTACATTGGATAAATATTTTGTTATTTTAAAATTTTGACTTATATTCAGTTCCTCCCTTTTCGGGGCATAATTTGATATGTAGGCTTGTCAAACTATGACGATAGAGTGATAAGTTGGATAAAACTTTTTCTAATAACGCTAAAATTCATAAGTTACACTATAAGGCAAAATTATTTATTTGTTTCTTACAATGACTTTATTTTATTATTCTGAAAAAAAAAATTTTAATGCATTAATTGTTATTTTTACGACAGTAAGTGGATATTTTCATCTGCAAAACACATATTTAGAAAAAGAAAAACGATGGGACACAATTATTTATTTTATATTGATAATGTAATTAATAAATTGTAACAGTGTAGTGAACAAAAAACGATGAGACACGACTCTTTATTTCTGCTAAAAAGTAGTAGTTATGTCTTTCTAATTCAACTATAAATATGCATACCTAGATTGTTTATTTTTTATATTATCTCTTATTTTTCTTTCTTATTTACTTTAATTTTCACATACTATTAACGGATAATAATTAACAAGGCAACCCTGTTCGGGATTATAACGGATAATAATTAACAAGGCAACCCTGTTCGGGATTATGCCGCTCTTAGGGACGACGTTAGAACTCTTCAGACTTTCGTTGATCAATTATATGAAGAATTGTGGGCTTTAAGGCAGTCCCTTCTCGAAGATTTGCACTCAATACGAGCGTTGATTGAGGGAGACGTAGACAATCCTACTGCTGGTGGTGGTGATGGTGACGATGTGGTAGATTAGGTGTTTTTACGTTCTTTTATTTTTGTGATGTTTATGTTATTTGATGTTTTTGGTTATATCTAATGAATTTTTATATTTTCTGGTCTCTTTTTATTTTTTTTCTTGTTTATAGTGCAAATTCACGTTGCCAGAAGTCACATATTGCAGATAAACACGATGCATAAGTTTTTACATAATTTACTTACTCTAAAAAAATGGAAAAAATTTTAAAATGCCGAAACAACATAATATAGGTCACTAGTTGTGTTATTAGGTGTAAGTTATATAAATTTTTTTTACATTGAGAAAAAGAAATTGCACCCCAAATTCTCAAATTATTTGGCAAGACATATGTTAGATTTTGCAAATAAGTTATTTAATTAAAAAAATAAGAAGAAGAAAGCACGCCTAATTTACAAGCTACAATTAAAGGCATAATATCTTTTTTATAGGTTACAATAATAGCACATCTTTATTGAAAAAATAAACACACTTATTATGCATAGTCCCAAATATTTTATATTTTTTCCAAGGCAGAGAATATTCAACTTTTTTTTTTACTTTCAATTATCAATTGTCAATATCAATGACAAAAATTAATAAAGATGGGATTAAATCCCATGTTGCATGAAATTACAACAATTTTTTTTCATTCTATAAATATCTTTTTGTGGTACAAAAATACTATTTTTAATTTATAATAGTATTTTCGTGAAAGAGTTTCAAAAATTTTCACTAAAGTTTTCTATATTAAAACTACTGTGATGTCGTGGGGGCAGAAATAATGAGAGAAAAACTATGTCAACGTAAGAATTAATTTGGTTTTTCTTTTACTATTTCTACTTCCCACGACATCCAAGTAGTTTTAACAACCAATGCGGTACTTGGTGACAAAATGAAAAGTTAGGAAAATGAAGTTCATGATTCGGAATAGTGAGATTGACAAGATTATTTTTTTTAGTTATAAAGTTATGGCAGAAGTCTATGCAAAATTTGTTATTTCTTTCATGTTTTTATTTTTTCTTTTTTTGAAGTTATGTATTTATAAAAAAATTAAAATAAAATGTCCAAAAGGTACATTATAGGTCACAAAGTATGGCAGAATGCATAAGAAATTATGCCCAGAAATCATAAGGTGTGAGCAAAATGTGTAAGTTATTTTTTTGAAATATATTGCATTGAAAAAAATGAAATTGCGCCCCAAACACTTAAGCTATGACGGAAGGCTTAAGTTTTTTTTATTTAAATTTTCTTGTAAGTTTTGAATTTCTACAAGTTGCACCTTTAAGCGTCATTAATTTCATTCAGGCACAACTTTGCCATATATTCAAATTTTGTCAGTTCAGACATAAATTCGATTAATATTTAAAAAAAAAAAATAATGCGTTATATTCAATTCCTCCCTTTTCAGGCGTAACTTTGCAACTTTAATATTATTGAAACTTTTTTCGTATATTAAATATATACTGAATCAGGCATAACATGTTTTTAATATTATTGAAACGACATTAAGCCAGAAAAAGCACAAGTATAAACAAATCACGCCTTCATGTATGATTTTAATTTGTACAAGTTATGCCTTTTAGTGATTATTTCTCAATTAAGAAAAATAATTTTCTATTTGTTAAAACTTATGCCTTTATCCATTCAGCCACAACTTACGATTTTATTGAAAAAATAAAATCATATTTATGAGGTGTAGTTTCAAAAAAAAAATTGAGTTTTGCATTTTTTTTTGTAGTCCCAAAAAAATTAACTATTTTTCCAGTGTATAGAACGTACATTTTTTCTTATTTTTTCTTGATTCAAATTGTCAATATCAATGACAAAAGTTAATGAAGATCAAATCAATTCCCTTGATACATTAAATTATATCATATATTTTTAGTTCTATAAATATCTTTGTGTTTTGTTGGTGAACCCCTATCATATAAAATTAAAATATTATTTTTTATCAGTTTTTGATAGTGTTTTCTTGAAAAAGGTATATAAAATGTCAGAGAGATTCACCAAAAAATTGACCAAGTCATATATTGACCATGATAATTTTGTATGTTTTAAATTTTTGGCATCCTAAAATTTCTTTACTTCATTCTCATTCTTATGAGTATTTTATTCGTAACAATACTAATTAATTTAATCTTATTACAGATAATTCCAACTTCCACTAAACCTTTAATCCCAGATACAGAGTGTGATGCATTTATATTATTTTATGATAAAAACTAGTTACAAAATATCTCTTAAGCCTGGTGCATACAATCGATAGTATAAAGGGTAGAAACTTTTTGTTTGAAAAAATGGTCTTGTGGAAAGAGACTATTTGCATTTTCGTTTTACGCAATCAGGTGATCAAGGTTTATATTTTCTTGCCAAGTGATTTCATCAAGGTTTGTTTTATGTATTTTTATAAGTTCTTGTACTTTTTTTAATGTATTAATTTTTTTATGTTTATTTTTAATGAGAATTGCATTTTTTATTTCAAATTTTTATTTGTAGGCAAAAAAATCTGGAGAGAATACAAGCATCATGAAGTGGCTGAATGATGAAGCAATTGAATCTCTCTCTTTTTTCTGCTCTACCGATTGATACAAAATATATTGGGAAACATTTAACAAAATTAGTTTTTTATTAATGTACTGTTTCTTTTTTATGTTTATTTTAATGTTTCAATTGCTTAAGTTTTTTGTAGATTATTTGGGAGTTTATGGATGAAAAAAATTCAAATTATGCCCCAGAGGCACAAGTTAGATGTTTATATTTTGCCTTTTCAAACTTTAGTTGCAATTCACAATTTATGCGATAAGTTGTGAAATTATTCAGACAATCTACTATTCGTAATTCAAGCTTTAATGCATTTGAAGTATTATGCTAGAAAGGCACAGTTTTATATTTTAGAATGCATAAGATGTTCGGTTAAACAAATCTAATCATGCCCCAGAAGTACAAGTTAATCAATTAATTAATCAATATTATTTATCTTAATTAGCTTTAAAGGATTCGAAGTTGCCGGAAAATATTTTGCCGGAAAATATTTTGCCGGAAAATATTTTGCCAGAATTATCTTACAAGTTCTATCAAAGTTATTAGTAGCAACATAGATTCAATTTTCATTCAATCAAGTAATAATTACGTAGTAGCTAATCAATTTAAGACTTGCCTTATTTTCTTTGTACACTCCGGTGTAGATTCAGTCCTTCGGTGATCAGTCGGTGTTATTGTTGAAGTCAATCATTACGGAGAAATTCTGGTGCTGTAGAAATAGAGTAAAAATTTTCACCCAACATTGGCTAATATAAAAGTTATGTAGGAAGATCGAGTGATACCATTGGATTACTCTTATCAAATTACGCAATTATTTTTCATATTGAAGTTGTTTCTTACGTTTTTTAACTGAGTTTTGCGAAGTTGTTATCAGGGAAAAAGGCGATTTTTTAAAATATATTTTTGAATCATTTTCTTAATCAATAAGAAGATGCATGCGAATTTATAGTTTTTCAGAGTATTCCCCATTAGCCATAGGCATACTTTGCTTTTTATATAACATTGCCGCTTCAGGCATAAACTTGATTAATATTTTAATTTTCTGAAATTGTGCCTTATAGTCTACCTCTATTTCCAGGCGTAACTTTGCTGCTTTAATATTATTGAAACTTTGTTGTATATTCAAATTTTGTCATTTCAGGCATAAATTTGATTAACATTTTTAATGTTTTAAAATGGTGAAATTTGATTAACATTTTAATTTTTTGAAATTGTGCCTCAGAGTATACTCATGTTGTTTCAGGTGTAACTTTTCAAACTTAATATTATTAAAATTTTGTCGTATATTTAATTTTTGCCGGTTCAGGCATAAATTGTATTAATATTTCATTTTTTTTTTAAATTGTGGCTTAGAGTCTATTCCTGTTGTTTCGGGCATAACTTTTCAAACTAAATATTTATGAAATATTGATGTACATTTTTTAGATATATTATGCTAAAAAATTGCAACATCAGAATATCATAGAATCTACAATATTAAATCTTTTTTCGTAATATGCAAATGTCAAATTCTTTTTATTGAGATTTTCTTTTTCTGTATCTTCTTGCGTGCGGGTACAGAACTGGACTGTAGTTACAAGTCGCTTTAGTGTCTCCAAAGAACTTGCATCTGCCACATTTGAATATGTATTGTGTTGGTGAGAATTTTGAACGAAATCTTTTTATTTGCTTTCTTCTAGGCCTTATTTTAATATCTAGTGGTTTTATGTTGATTCTCTTGACAGTTTTTGGAATAGTCCATGAGTCTTTATTTCCAACTGAATTGATTTCTCCTTTATACGTCTTTTGAGGCATTCTTTTTGAATCAGTTTGAACAGTGGCTCGATTTTGGCAAACTTCTTTTATCTATCACTGTCATGGCATAGGTGCACGGTAACTCATCAGTTTGAACTTCCATGCAGTCACAAGTCATGTTCTTTAGGTCCACATTGAATTGCAATTCTTCATCTTTGACAATGTATTTTACTGCAGTCACATTTTCAACTTGTGGGGAAGGAATAAGATAACTTATGAATATAATATTTTATCTCTATCTTAAAAGTTGTTGTCATAGACACAAAATAAGTAGTTATTGTTGTTGTTAAAGAAGTCTTACTTTCATCTTGAAGTTTTACCTATCTTTTCAATCAGAATCTTTTTGCCCAACATGTTATGGGACAGTCCTGTTGCATTCATTTTTTTTTGGTGAAACCAACTTTGTAGTTTGTTTTGTATGTAATCTATACACGTCAATATTGGGAGTTCACTTATTTTTTCAACACAGCATTCATTGACTCCACATTATTCGTTGTTAGCATGTTGTAATGCCTGTTTGTGTGAGATGAACACGCCCATCTTTCAGGTGCTTCCTCTTGCAAGTATTTTGCAGCCTTTGGGTCAATCTGTTGTATCTGCAACATGTAATTAGTAAAATCTGCTTGTTTGTAGTAGTTTCTGCATTGTAGAACAATTTTATAATTGCTTCAGATGTGAACCATTTTTTAAAAGTTTTTCTCCATGTGGTAGATGCATATCCCATGATGGCAATCCAGATACTCTTCTTTGATTGCATCCACTATTGCTGGATGGCGATCTGAGAGAATCGATAGGTTATCCCCCCTATAAAATGCTCTTTTCATCTTTTTAAAGAACCACCGGTACGATTCATTGTTCTCAAAGTATGCTATTCCAAACGCCAGAGGGAATATGTTGTTGTTTCCATTTTTTGCTACTGCTATGAACAACACGCCGCGATATTTTAACTTCAAGAATACCATCATTATTGGTCTGCAATGTATCCAACCATCAATTGATTCCCCATAAGCAAAAAAAACATATAAAAACTTGTCATCATCGGCCCTTTTTAAGTTAATGTGCATTTCGAGATTCTTTTGCTTCATCATGTAAAGGTACTTTGGCAGCATCAATGTAATTATTTTCTAGGCTCCCTCTAATCAAATCATAAGCATGTCGCAGGGAAAGCCATGCCTTGTGGTAACTAATGTGCAAGCCTACCTGCTTCTCATTTCCTCCATTATAAATTTGGGAGTAATCTCATATTGAGTGTGACGTACAATCTCTGTTATGTAGTCACATATCACCCTTGATGTTGATTCCTCATGTAGAGGTGATGAAGTCAATCGATCAGGTGTGTCTTTTTTCAAATTTAACTACTTTGAAAAGATCTAAATTCTTCAACTTTGAACTATGAAAGTACCAAATGCAGTTCTTATCAACACAGCCTATGTAAAATCTCTTTTTGCACGATTTTTGCACCCTGTACTGTTGATTCCGTGTTATTGCACTGTTACCCATGCACTTCTTAATTCCTTGTTTTTGAAAACAGCTCCCAAATCTACCTTATCAATAGATGCGATTGGTGTCAAAATTATCATTTCAGTTTCTACTCTCTTCCACTTCATTTTCTTTTTAACATTTGATGGTTCTCCTTGAGAGTGTTCCATTATTTGAACTTCCATCTACGAAACACTCTACAGTAATTGGAGTATGAATCTCTTCAATAATGTCAATTCGCATATTAGTGGATGTATATTCTTTTGGATCTTCTGGTGTTGTGTTTGGTGTGAGATGTTCAATCTCGAATGCAGTTTCACTAGTTTGAGTTAGGTAAAGGAGACCCCATCAGAAGTATTAATCGCATCTCTGTTTTCTTCGTAAGTAAGGTAGAGTTATTCTTGTGCATCAATTTCTTCTATCTGCTCCTCTTCTTTTTGTTGTACAATATTATTATTATTAGTCTGCAATAGTGTGGGTCGTTGCACTTCATTTGTAATATACTCCAGTATGAAACGGGAATTCTTAAACTAATTGTCGTTTTTGAACAAAAAAATGCAAGTGTTAAGCTCATCATCATTTGTTACGCGCATTCCTTTGGATGTTTTCTCATTAGTGTCAAACCATATATTTGCTTCTGTAGTTGAGTCTAATATCTGTTGTCTAAATTCTCTAAAGGTAACACCATCTTTGAAAAGAAATAGTTTTGTCTCATGATCCACATACATGTACTTTGCACCCCATTTTCCATTCGAAGCTATGTATATACCGGTTGTTGTCATAGTTAATCCCTGCATAAAGAAAGATTTACTTGGTCAAGAAACACTAATTTTTTGTTGAAATCAAAATGCACAACTTATGTCAGATGACATAAGTTATGAAGCTATTGCATTTTTTCTAATGAAGCTATTGCATTTTTCATATATCGGATGAGCCACATGTTGTGGCATAAGGCGCAAGTTTAAGAATTTTTGTAAATATATTGAATTGATTAAAAAAAGGCATGAGAAATCATGTCGGACGAGCCACAAGTTGTGGCAAAAGACGCAAGATCAAGAGTTTTTATAAATATATTAAATTGATTAAAAAACAATCGTGCCCAAAAAACACAATATGGGTCACAAGTTATGACGTACAAAAACACATAAGAAAATCATGCCGAACGAGCCACAAGTTGTGGCAGAAGGTGCAAGTTCAAGTATTTTTTTAAAATATATTGCATTGAGGAAAAATAAATCATGCACAAAAGGCATAATATAGGTCACAATTTTTGACATAGAAAAAGGCATAAGAAATCATACCGGACAAGCCACAAGTTGTGGCAGAAGGCGCAAGATCAATAATTTTTTTAAATATATTACATTGATTAAAAAAAATCGTACCTAAAAGGCACAATATGAGTCACAAATTATGATGTAGAAAAACACAGAATAAATCATGCCAGACAAGACACAAATTGTAGCAGAAGGCACAAGATCAAGAGTTTTTTTAAAAATATATTGAATTAATTAAAAAGAAATCATGCCCAAAAAGCACGATATGGGTCACAAGTATGACATAGAAAAACACATAAGAAATCATGTAGAACGAGCCACAAGTTGTGGCAGACGGTGCAAGTTCAAGTATTTGTTTAAATATATTGCATTGATGAAAAATAAATCGTGTCCAAAAGGCACAATATAGGTCACAAATTATGACATAGAAAAAGACATAAGAAATCCTGTCGGATGAGCCACAAGTAGTGGCAAAAGACGCAAGATCAAGAGTTTTTGTAAATATATTACATTGATTAAAAAGAATCGTACCTAAAATGCACATATGGGTCACAGATTATGACCTAAAAAAAGGCAGAAGAAATCATACCGGACGAGCCACAAGTTGTGGCAGAAGGCGCAAGATCAAGAGTTTTTATAAATATATTGAATTGATTAAAAAGAAATAGTGCCTAAAAGGCACAATATGAGTCACAAGTGTCACGCCCCGCCTTGGAGGGTATGACTGTGTCACACCCCGCCTTGGGGAGTATGACTGGCACCTGGTGCCCTACTGGGACCTGAACTGCTGGACTGCTAAGCCTGGCACATCTGGTGCCTGGCTGGCTCTAACTCATATTTCTGGAAACAAAGGGCTATATAACGGCTGTAAACACAGCCCCCGGCCCATTGGCCTATAGCCTCCTGTACCTGTACTAACAGCTGACCAGAAACATATCAATTCAGGGAAACCTACGCGGGCCGACAAGGCCACCATGCTGTCTAGTTATCTATAACTCAATCATAAAGTACTAGAAAGCTACGTGACCGGCAAGGTCACACTACTGGCAAACTATGGCCCCACACGGCCAACATAAAAGAAAGAAAGAGTACTAACAGCTATACAACTGCACGGCCTCACACGACCGGCTCATCTGACCACAGGAAAATATATACAGACTGCAAGCCTCTAGGAATAGCAACAGAAATAATCAGGACAGGGCCCCGACCTACCCGTACTATACAACAAAAGAACTGAAATACACCTCTGGAATTCAGTCTCCGGATGACAGGAGCTGAATACTCGATCGCTGACAAGAATCACGTAGTATCGCCTGCTCGTCTATGAGTACCTGCAGACAAGTAATGCAGCACCCCACCGGGCGTCAGTATCACTGGTACTGAGTATATAAAGCAATAACTGAAAGCGAAATCTGAAAACAACAATGTAACTGATGAAACTGAAGTAGGAAGAAATAGATTAACTGTCTAATAATGTAAGTCATACCTTCTCTTATATATATACTGGGAGGAGTAGGAGTTGTACCTGGAGACGTATCGTTCTACTGCTGATCTACTCACATCTAACGTAACATGGCATAACATACATAACATAACATAGCATACACAAGCCTTACCCGGCCCCCATAAGCCGGGAGGTACAACCAGCACAGAATCTACACCCCTACCCCGGTTATCCCATCTCCTATAACCCCTGTAAGCATCCTGCCGGTCCCCTGGGTATGCACTTGGGCTCGCTGAGCCCCTGACTATAACTGTACCTGAGTCCGAAGGACTCCTGAATCAACACCTGGGCGTATCCGCTCGACAGGGGTGTATCAAAGCCGACCAAGGCATAATATGGGGAAAACTGGCATCCCATCTTCGTCCCCTGTGGGACGGCATGCCACTCCGTAGAGCAACGTATCCTCGTCCTCTGGCGGATGAGTCGATACAGCTATCAACCCTGGGGCGGTCATGGATGCTAGGTAGTCCAACCCCAAACAATACAACGGTCTCAACTAGCAATACTGTCTGCATATCTCACATGCTTAACCAACGTGCTTAACGTACGATCTTTTCTCGGGCCTTTCTCCAGCACGTATGGCCTTCAAATATGCTTAACCAACGTGCGAATACGTCATTTAGGTACCGAGGATTCTACGGGGTATAACATTCTCCCCCCCTTAAGAACATTCGTCCTCGAATGTACACTGTGATCTAGAGGACTACTTACTTACTTTCTAGAAAAATTTCGGCAGAGTTTCCCTTGTAATATGGACTATAGCAAAAACCTGAAATGCAGAAAAGTCCAACACAAGCACTGCACGTAATATTTTAAAATCCACTGGACAACTAAGTATCAATCTTTCTCATTCACACACATACAACTACAAGGTATTGCATAAGTGATAATACGGACATACCTGTCGCCTGACTAGGCCTGAAATAGGTGAGGGTATCTGGCTTTCATATTTTCTTCAGCTTCCCACGTCATTTCCTCACGGTTCTTGTTACGCCACAATACTTTGACAGATGCAACATCTTTAGTCCTCAACCTGCGAATCTGTCTGTCTAAGATAGCTACGGGAACCTCTTCATATGCTAACTCTTCTGTGACCTAGACATCCTGAACTGGAACTACTGTGGAAGGGTCTCCTACGAACTTCCTTAACATAGATACATGGAATACTGGGTGAGCAGATGTTAACTCCGGAGGCAAGTTCAATTCGTATGCAACTCGGCCCATTCTTCGCCGAATCTGATATGGCCCAATGAACCTCGGGCTAAGCTTGCCTTTCTTGCCGAATCTCATTACCCCTTTCATCGGAGATACTTTCAGATATACCCAGTCATTTACCGCAAATTCTAGATTTCTGCGTCGCATATCTGCATAAGACTTCTGGCGGCTCTGAGCAGTCAGTAAACGTTCTCGGATAAGCTTTACCTTTTCCTCCGACTGCCGAACAATGTCTGGGCCAACCAATGCTGATTCTCCTATTTCAAACCAACCAATCGGCGATCTACATTTCCATCCATATAATGCTTCAAAGGGCGCCATCTGAATGGCTGAATGGTAGCTGTTATTATACGCAAATTCAATTAACGAAAGATGCTCATCCAAGCTACCCCCAAAATCTAGCACACATGCTCGTAGCATATCTTCGAGCGTCTGAATTGTACATTCAGCCTGCCCATCTGTCTGAGGATGGAATGTTGTGCTCAAGTTAATCTGCGTTCCCAATCCTTTCTGAAACGACTGCCAGAATCTGGCTGTGAACTGTGCTCCCCTATCTGAAATGATGGATACCGACACTCCATGTAATCTAACTATTTCTCTAACATATAATTCGGCATAATCCTCAGCCGAGAAGGTAGCCTTCACTGGCAGGAAATGAGCTGATTTTGTTAGTCTGTCAACTATTACCCAAATGGAATCATTTCTGCGTCTGGTACGGGGTAACCCTATTACAAAATCCATGTTTATCGTTTCCCATTTCCACGTAGGCACCGTTATATCTTGTGTCAAACCGCCTGGCTTCTGGTGCTCTGCTTTCACCTGCTGACAATTAGAACATCTAGATACAAATTTGGCTATCTCAGCTTTCATACCTGGCCACCAGTAGATGTCTCTGATGTCGTGGTACATCTTCGTCGCTCCTGGATGAAGGGAATAGCGAGCGTAATGTACCTCATGCATGATCCGTCCGCGAAGCCCTGAAACATTCGGGACACAGAGGCGGCCCTTACAGCATAGCACATCATCCTCAGTTATCTGAAAATATGACTCCTTACCTCTCTGAGTTCTATCTCTGAGCTAGACTAAATCAGGATCCTCGTACTGTCGTTCTTTTACCTCTGTAACTAATGACGACACAACATAATTCTGAATTACTGCTCTATTATTTTCTGTTTCCATTACTCGAACGGCTAAACCAGCTAACTGATGAATTTCTTTGGCTAGCTCCCGCTTCTCAGGTCGTAAATACGCCAAAACTCCCCATTGACTTACGGATCAGGGCATCTGCTACAACATTAGCTTTTCCGGGGTGGTATAGAATATTCACATCATAATCTTTTAACAGTTCCAACCAGCGGCGTTGCCGTAGATTCAACTCCCTCTGAATGAAAATGTACTGTAAGCTCTTATGATCTGTGTAAATATCAACATGGACGCCGTACAGGTAATGCCTCCACATCTTTAAGGCGTGGATTACTGCGGACAATTCCAGGTCATGGTTAGGGTAATTCTTTTCGTGTTTCCTCAGCTGTCTGGAAGCATATGCAATTACTCTACCATGCTGCATCAACACACAACCTAACCCGACACCTGACGCGTCGCAATAGACTGAATAACCTTTTGTGCCTTCCGGCAATGCTAACACTGGAATGGAGGTTAATCTGTCTTTCAGTTCCTGGAAGCTCTGCTCGCATGCCTCTATCCATTGAAACTTTGCTGCTTTCTGTGTCAATTTGGTTAGAGGTGCCGCAATGGTCGAGAACCCTTCAACGAACCTTCTGTAATATCCTGCCAACCCCAGGAAGCTATGAACTTCAGTCGGAGTGGTAGGCCTAGGCCATGACTTAACTGCTTCTATTTTATGCTTGTCTACCTGTATACCAGCATCTGAGACGATATGCCCTAAAAAGGCCACTGAGTTAAGCCAAAATTCACACTTAGAAAATTTAGCATACAGCTGACGGTCCCTGAGAATCTGGAGCACTGTCCGCAAATGAGTCCAGTGATCTGCTTCAGAGCGAGAATACACCAGAATGTCATCAATGAATACTATCACGAACAAGTCCAGGAAAGGTCTGAAAATACTGTTCATCAGGTCCATGAAGACTGCCGGGGCATTCGTTAACCCGAAGGACATGACTAGAAATTCAAAATGCCCATATCGGGTCCTAAACGCTGTCTTAGGAATATCTCTCTCACGTACTCGGACCTGGTGATATCCGGACCACAAGTCAATCTTAGAAAAGTATCTAGCTCCCTGTAACTGATCAAATAAGTCATCAATTCTGGGGAGTCGGCACTTGTTCTTTACTGTACCTTTGTTTAGTTGCCGATAATCTACGCACATTCGGAGCGAGCCATCTTTCTTCCTCACAAACAAGACTGGCGCACCCCACGGTGAAGTACTCGGCCTGATGAAACCTTTATCCAACAAATCTTTCAACTGCTCCTTTAATTCTCTGAGTTCTGCAGGAGCCATACGATAGGGAGGAATTGATATCGGCTGGGTGCCTGGTAATAAATCAATAGCAAAGTCTATTTCCCTTTCTGGGGGAATACCAGGTAACTCATCTGGAAACACGTCAGGGAATTCATTTACCACTGGAACAGACTGGAGTGTCGGAGATTCTGCTTGGACATCCTGGACTCTGACCAGATAGTAAATACATCCCTTAGATATCAACTTTCTCGCCTGAAGGTAGGAAATAAACCTACCTTTTGGCGTAGCGGTGCTGCCCTTCCACTCTCGCACTGTTTCTCCTGGGAAGTGGAATCGGACCGTCTTGGTCCAACATTCAACATTGGCAAAGCACGGCACTAACCAATCCATACCCATTATGGCATCGAAGTCTATCATTTCTAACTCGACCAGATCTGTTGTGGTCTGACGGTCAGCAACCTCTACTGTACACCCGCGGTAGATTCGTCTAGCTGTGATAGAGTCACCGATGGGCGTGGATACTAAAAAGGGCTGCTACAACAATTCTGGTGCAATACTAAACTTTCGTGCCACAAACGGAGTAATATAGGACAAAGTAGACCCTGGATCAATCAACACATAAGCAGGGTGCAAGCAGATAGTTAACATACCTGTCACAACATCAGGCGACGCTTACGAATCATGCCTCCCTGGTAAGGCATATGTGCGGCTTGGACCCGCACCTGCACTGGAGGCCCCTGATCTGCCCCAACCCCTGCATGCTGAAACGGAGGGCCTGCGCCCAGTCGAGGATGCTGTGGCTCGTGACCCTGCAGATGCCCTATCCTGTCTATCTCGGTCCTCTCGGCCTCTGGCTGGGCAATCTTTCATCAAATGGCCTTCTTGGCCACAAATATAACATGCGGTGGAACCATACCTGCATGCTCCAGGATGGCGTCGATTGCATATAGGGCAAAGTGGTGGAGTATACCTACTCTGCTCCGCCCTCCTCTGTAATGGTGAACCTGCCATCTGCGAGCCTCTACCAGTCTCTGACTGCCCCCTGCGGCTGAATCTACCCCCCTGCGACTGCGGCGGAGGCGGGGGCCTAGGCGGCCTATCTAACAATCGTGGCCTGGGTCCTCCTCGGGCCTCCCTCTGTAACTCAACTGGCTTGTCCCGGCGACGCTGTTCCTGATTAACCCTTCTGATCTCCCGTTGTCGCTGTCTGATGCCCTCAATATTCTGGGCAAATGCCTGAACTCGAGCAATGTCCATGTCCTCTCGTAGTGTGGCCGTAATACAAGTCTCAACATATTCTGGATTCAACCCCATAATAAAACGGTGCACTCTGGATGCCATGGTATCAACAAAAGTCGGTGCATATCGAGCCAAAGAATCAAACCGTAAGGAATATTCCCGAACACTCATGGCCCCCTGCTCCAGATGTAGGAACTGGTCTACTCGAGCCTGTCGAATCTCCCACGGCAAATAGTGATCCAGAAAGGCCCCTGAAAAGCTGGACCAGGTGGGAGGGGAAACATCTCTCCCTCGGGACCTTTCCCAGCTTTCATACCATAACACAGCAATATCCCGTAACTGGAATGCTGCCAACTCAACTGATTCGGTAGGCGTGGCATGCATAACCCTGAAGATTCTCTGCATTTGATCCAGAAAATCCTGAGGGTCCTCTGTCCGATCCGTACCTGTAAACTGTGGGGGATTCAGGGCTAAGAACTCTCGGACCCTCGAACTACCGGGCCCTCCTGATAACTCTGCAACTGTAGACGGCAGTGGCTGACGCTGAGCAGACATCATCTGTGCTAACATAACTACAACACTCCTAACCTCCTGGTCAGAAGGTATCGGTATAGGGACTGCTGAAGGTAATGTCGCCCCAAGTGGCTCCTGACATGGTGGAGACTGCTGAGGAGGCTGGGACGATGCCTCTGTAGTGCCCTCTGATCGGGCTGTTTCTAAACGAGGGGGAGGCATCCTGCTGGTGCCTTCCCCTACTGCAATATCTAAGCTCCGGCCTGTGATAGGATGTCGCTGGTCTGACATTATCTGTAATCAAAGAATATAGTAAGTCTTTAGGGACTCAACCCTATATTGTACCGCTCTACAACACGACTGAATAAGAATAAAAGACAACCATCCTATCATGCCTTGCAGCATCCTACCCATAGTATGTGGTGAACAACACATCCATGGACAGGACTCTACTTAGCACGGCTTGCAGACTCCCTGGGATACGACCTGCTCTGATACCAAGTTTGTCATACCCCGCCTTGGGGGGTATGACTGGCACCTGGTGCCCTACTGGGACCTGAACTGCTGGACTGCTAAGCCTGGCACATCTGGTGCCTGGCTGGCTCTAACTCATATTTCTAGAAACAAAGGGCTATATAACGGCTGTAAACACAGCCCCCGGCCCATTGGCCTATAGCCTCCTGTACCTGTACTAACAGCTGACCAGAAACATATCAATTCAGGGAAACCTATGCGGGCCGACAAGGCCACCATGCTATCTAGTTATCTATAACTCAATCATAAAGTACTAGAAAGCTACGTGACCGGCAAGGTCACCACTACTGGCAAACTATGGCCCCACACAGCCAACATAAAAGAAAGAAAGAGTACTAACAGCTATACAACTGCACCGCCTCACACGACCGGCTCATCTGACCACAGAAAAATATATACAGACTGCAAGCCTCTAGGAATAGCAACAGAAATGATCGGGACAGGGCCCCGACCTACCCGTACTATACAACAAAAGAACTGAAATACACCTCTGGAATTCAGTCTCCGGATGACAGGAGCTGAATACTCGATCGCTGACAAGAATCACGTAGTATCGCCTGCTTGTCTATGAGTACCTGCAGGCAAGTAATGCAGCGCCCCACCAGGCGTCAGTACCACTTGTACTGAGTATATAAAGCAATAACTGAAAGCGAAATCTGAAAACAACAATGTAACTGATGAAACTGAAGTAGGAAGAAATAGATTAACTGTCTAATAATGTAAGTCATACCTTCTCTTATATATATACTGGGAGGAGTAGGAGTCGTACCTGGAGACGTATTGTTCTACTGCTGATCTACTCGCATCTAACGTAACATGGCATAACATACATAACATAACATAGCATACACAAACCTTACCCGGCCCCCATAAGCCGGGAGGTACAACCAGCACAGAATCTACACCCCTACCCCGGTCATCCCATCTCCTATAACCCCTGTAAGCATCCTGCCGGTCCCCTGGGTATGCACTTGGGCTCGCTGAGCCCCTGACTATAACTGTACCTGAATCCGAAGGACTCCTGAATCAACACCCGGGCGTATCCACTCGACAGGGGTGTATCAAAGCCGACCAAGGCATAATATGGGGAAAGCTGGCATCCCATCTTCGTCCCCCGTGGGACGGCATGCCACTCCGTAGAGCGACGTATCCTCGTCCTCTGGCGGACGAGTCGATACAGCTATCAACCCTGGGGCGGTCATGGATGCTAGGTAGTCCAACCCCAAACAATACAACGGTCTCAACTAGCAATACTGTCTGCATATCTCACATGCTGAGGCTAATAGGGGTAAAGTATCGTATATATTACATGCTGAGCTAGTGATAGTAATCTGTACGTATTTAATACGTGCTGAGGCTGGTAAATATATACATATGAATATAATCTCCTGCCAGACTGTCCTGGGGCTAATACTGAACAGGATATAGTATTTCTGCTGAAAACCATGCTGTATACTGAGTTTCTATAGTAACATGATTTACTAGTTCTAATATGCTTTCTAGCTTCATTTTAACTTGTCGTTCTATCTCTGAGATGTCTTACAGGTATTACATTGCTTTACTGGGCTTTAACTGAATACAATGATACCCTAACATTCCGCATTATATCACATACTGAGCATGCTGTGCAGTCTCTAATACTTGTATTACAATTTATATCGTGCTAGCAAGTCTCGCGCTGAACATAACATAACGTTTTTAGTATCGTACCATCATTCATAATAAACGTCAACATGGCTTCTGAATACTCTATCGGCCTTTAAATTACTGTACTGTACCAAGATTACTAACTTGCCGAGAAAACTAACTTTACATACCTTATCCTTGAATTATTCGTCTGTCGGACGAGACTCGGCCGGTACTTTAACTATTTTCTCCCAACTGCATTCATAAATATGTCAATTAATACTAAATACAGCTTTACTTTAAAAGACAATGTCACTTTCGATATAGTTTATAGCCTAAACTTGGGCCTATCGAAAGACGGTCGAAAACTCGCTATTTTTCAGCGGTCCAGAAGGGAGAAATATTCACTTCACAACTAGGAACACATAGAAACTAATTTAGAGCAATTCCACTTACCTTAGCTCGGTGGCTCGACGATTCGTCGGCCGTATTTCACGAAACTGAATCCGTAGGAATGCTCTCTACTGCTAAATACCTCAGTATCTGGAGTTAATTTGAATTTGGACAACGTTTAGCAGCGTAAACGGTCGAAAATTATATTATCTCCTTCGTTCCTTTTCTCCCTCTGCTGGTTTGCTCTGTTCTCTGGAAGTTTAAAATATGTTTTTATCATTTAAAACCGAAGTGGGGCTTTATATACTTGGGCCTGGACAAGGCCAACGTGTCACGGAGCCAACGCGGAGGCCTCTCCTCCGTGACAGGCTTCCATCGCGGAGGGGTTCTGCCTCTGCTCCTTCCGCGATGGTTCGATAGGTTTCTCGTCCGATCTTTTCCCGGGCCTTTCTCCAGCACGTATGGCCTTCAAATAAGCTTAACCAACGTGCGAATAGGTCATTTAGGTGCCAGGGATTCTACGGGGTATAACAGACTGGCACCTGGTGCCCTTACTAGGACCTGAACTGCTAGACTGCTGAGCCTAAGCACTTATGGTGCCTGACTGGCTCTAACTCTGATTCATGGGATCAACGGACTATATGACGGCTGTAAATACAGCCCCCGGCTGGCTAGGCCTATAGCCACCTGTACAACCACAACAGCTAACCAGAACTACATCATCATAAGGGAACCTAAGCGGGCCGACAAGGCCACCATGCTGTCAAGTTACTTCTGAATCAAGTAAACAGGAGATAAACTGCTACGTGACCAATAAGGTCACCACTACCAACCGGATAAGGCCCCACACTGCCATCATAAACAAGCTAAGGCATACACACGACCTCACACGACCGGTTATACTAACCACAAGGAATACACAATCTGCAAGCCTCTAAGAATACTGATAAGATGGTCGGGACAGGGCCCCAGCCTACCCGTACTGTAAAACAAAAGAAATGAAATAAACCTCTAGCTGTCTAGCTTAGGATGACAGGAGCTGATGACTCTATGAGCTGGCTAGAATTACGAGGGATTGGCTCCTCGTCTATGAGTACTTGCAGGCAAGTAATGCAGCGCCCCCAAGCGGGCGTCAGTACCACTGGTATCGAGTATGTAAAGCAAACTGAACATAACTGAATATAAGCAATAATACTGGTAGTTCTGAATAGCAGAAAGTAGCTAAAACAGTCTGGGCTAGCGAGATCTGAAATAAGCTTATCTGTACAGAAGGTAAGGTAGAAGCATACCTGTCGACGTGGCGTCCTGCTATCTATCAACTAATAAGTAACATGTATATACATATATAACATACAAGGACCTATACCAGCCCCCATAAGCCGAAAGGTATCAACCAACACACAATCTATTTACCCCTACCCAGGTCAAAACCATCCAAAAGTAAATCACTCCACTCGCCTACTAACTACGAGCACCTCTACCGGCCCCCTAGGTATGCAGCTTGGGCTCTCTGGGCCCCTGACTATAACTGTATCAGAGTCCGGAGGACTTCTATAACTGTAAACTGTAATCCTTGTCTGTATCTGTATTTGTAATCTGCCCCCTGGGAGCAAGCGCTCGACAGGGTAAGCTATAATGCTATGCTGATTAGCCTGATATGGGGAATGCTGCATCCCATCTTCGTCCTACTGCGGACAGCATGCCACTCCTTGGAGTGACGAATCCTCACCCTCTGGTGGGCGAGTTGACATAGCTATTAACCTTTGGGCGGCAAGGAAGCTCTAAGGGTGCCCTCATAGCACAAACAGGTCTCAACAAACAATAATCACATATAGCAAGCACGTTCGATCAGAAAATACTATCCATGTTTTGATATTCTATTCTGAATCTCTTTTCTGCATTAAACTAATTCTGTTACTGAGCTAACTGTATCTGAGATAATATCTGGCTGTCTGATACTGACTTACTGACTTTTATTCTGAATATAGCATAATAACATAAAACATGCTTGCTAGATTCATACTGGACTCAACACTCGACTTCTGGATTCTTTCTTTTAGAATTCACCCTATTTGCTATAATAGGATTACTAACTTGCCGAAGGAATTGGCTTTACATACCTCCGTTTCTGATTTCCCAGCTAATTGGCGTAATTCGGTCAATATTCCGCTATTTCTCCCAACTGTATCCATATATATATCAATTAGGACTAACTATATTAATATTCTGAAAGAAAATATCACCTTTAATATATATATAGCCCAAACTTTGACTTACCGAAAAACAGTCGGAAACTCGCTATTTCTTGAAAGTCCAGAAGGGAGAAATATTCACTTTAGGGCTAGGAGTATATTGACACTAATTTGGAGCAATTCCACTTACCTTAGCTCAGTAGCACGACGGTTTACCGACCGAATTTTGCGAAACTAAACCCGTAGGAATGCTCTTTGCAGCTTTATACTTCGGTATCTGGAGTTAATTTGAGTTTGGACCGCGTTTGACGGTGTAAGCGGAAGAAAATCTAACTAACCCTCTCGTGCCCTATGTTTCTGGTCTGTTTTCTGGAAATTTTTAAGTTAAAAATGAGGTAAAACTGAAGTTTGGAGGCTTTTATACTTGGGGCTGCACCTCACCTCCGTGGCACGTTGGCCATCGCGGAGGTGAGCCTCCGTGACACGCTGGCCATCGCGGAGGTGATCCTCCGTGACACTCTGGCCATCGCGGAGGAGGTCTACCAACCTCCTCTTGCGATGGTTCGACGTGTCGCTTATCCGGTCTTTCCCCGGGCCTTTTCCTAGCATGTATGGCATTCTAAAACTCTTAACCAACATGCGAATAGGCCATCTACATGTCGAGAATTTATAGGGTGTAACAACAAGTTATGACGTAGAAAAACGCATAAGAAATCATGTCGGACGAGCCATAAGTTGAGGTAGAATACGCAAGTTCAAGTGTTTTTTGTAAATATATTGTGTTGATGAAAAGTAAATCGTGCCCAAAAAGCACAATATGGGTCACAAATTATGACGTAGAAAAAGGCATAAGAAATCATGTCGGACGAGCCACAAGTTGTGACAGAAGGCACAAGTTTAAGTATTTTTTGTAAATATATTGCATTGATTAAAAAGAAATCGTGCCCAAAAGGCACAATATGGGTCACAAATTATGACCTAAAAAAAGGCATAAGAAATTATGCCGGACGAGTCACAAGTTGTGGCAGAAGGCGCAAGATTAAGAGTTTTTGTAAATATATTGCATTGATTAAAAAGAAATCGTGCTCAAAAGGTACAATATGGGTCACAAATGACGTAGAAAAAGACATAAGAAATCATGCCGGACCAACTACAAGTTGTGACAGAAGGCGCAAGATTAAGAATTTTTATAAATATATTGCATTGATTAAAAAGAAATCATGCCCCAAATGCTGAAGTTATGATGCAAGGCATAAGTTATTTTGTGTACAAAATATATTGCATTTTAAAAAACCAATAACAAAATCATGTCGAAAAGGCACAATATAAATGGTAAGTGGCATAATTTATAGATGCTGAAACTTCTTGCATTTAAAAAACAAAAAGAAAAGAAAACATGCCCAAAAGGCACAATTTGGATCATAAGTAATGACATAAGGCATGACTTATAAAATGCATACAGTTATGCGTAGAAAAAGGCTTAAGAAATCATACCCCGAATAAAGTAGCTTGTTGTTGTTGATGAGCCGTCGGAGAATACAAGAAGTTTGTTATGGAAAAATTAAAATGCATTCTAGTCTATATATAGTTCTATATCAGAGTTATTATTGTCATTTCATTTTTAATTAAAACCCGCGAGGAATAATAATAAAAATCATCTATTTTGATTGGCAAATATAAAGACCAATCCTAAAATGTGAATGACCAAAAAGAAAGATGTTCTTTTTGTAAAGCTTTAGAATATCTTATTCAGAATTTGTTGAGTTATCAGACGGTTATATCTTGAAAGAGAAGCCAAGAAAATTATCAGTCGTTGAATCAATAAAGATTTTAATGCAACGGACTTAAATCTCGCAGCCTTAGTCTAAAAGTATTTTATTTTTAGATCGTAATTAAATATTCACCAACAATTAATCTCGACCTATACTTTATAAAGTCCATCCAGCTATCTGTTTAGAATAGCTTCGCTAAAATGCTGTACATTGAAATTGCATAAGAAAAACTGTACAAATAGCGATCTTGCTTCAATGCATTCACCTTACCAGTTACAATATCTCATCTACCTCTTTATCAGCTCCCATACCTACTTTGGAAGGTCACTGCAGTGTATTATATGCCCCCATCGCATTTAACTATTCTACCACATTTTAAGTTAAATTATCTAAGCCTGTAAGGACGTCTACCTTTTTACCAAGTATCCTACTCTATATGTATCTCTAGCTTACTGTGAAGGCTTGATAGTCGAAGCAGTTGGCGGAAACAGAATGGATGGTATGTCCCTGATCCGGTATCCACTGCCCCAGAAAGAGGCAAGACAAAGTCCCATGATAGCCATTGCAACTACAGAACATGCAGGGGGTACCGCTTGACTGCTTCCCAGAAATTGAGTTGCAAGTAACCCTGCCAGTGTAGAACTCTGCATTCCTGTGCATAATGAAATTGTCCTGCAGACTTCTTCTTCAAACCTGCCATTGTACATAGTATTATAGATGATTTTACAGCTACGCTTAGCAATAATGTCTTAACTAGATGTGTCTTCATTTAAGAATATAAAATGCATGTTTTACTCAACAACCAAAGAAGAGTAAATGAGAAAGAACACCACAAGTCCTCTTCAATCCCACAGACTACAACAAATTGAAGCAATTAAAGATGGCTTTTCAGCAGCAAGAGTTGAACATTATTAACTTTCTGAGCAAAAAAAAAATATTTTTTTATGGGTAAAGAATCCACATATGATATTTAAGCACCCATTAAATGACAGATATTCAACCTAAAATGGACAGGTCAGTTAATTTGAATGTCCAAAGGAGCAATTTGATACAACTCTTGCATCACTGATAAAACATAGTTTGGATAATCCATTTTATGTGAAATCAGAAACACCTTCTTATGATGAAGAAGATGTGCATTGATGAGTCTTACATAATCTATTAACAGGAAAGCAATAATTATCATGACGGAAAATTTGTGACAAGTATAGTGCTTGAAGCACCAATGTATTTCATCACATAAAACAGGATGCAGCTAGAAGAGACTAGCCAATTACCTCAAAATTGGAAGTTTCGAGAGCCAATAACCCACTGCAAATGCCATTGCATGAAATGTCAGTACAGGAGCAATCAATTTTGCACCCTCAGCAGAAAGAATCTGAGCACGATTGATTGCAAGAGGGCTGCCAATACACAGTGAAGTACAAATCATGGCAACAAATGGCATCACAGGTTGAATAACAGATACTACTGGTTTTGCATAGGTGTTCAGCATTAAGCCAAGAGTGACGGGGAGAAGAACGACCTGTAAATACAGTAAATGAATGATTATGATGTAAACGACTGAGCTACTATGATACAAAAAGCCTTTCATCTGTACTGTTTGACATACTACAATTACACTAATTATCAAGCAGCAATTATGTTGGGGCATCTGATACCTGCAAGATTGACTTTGACATTGCAACTGCATCAACTGGAACAACCGAACCAATAAGAAGGCCAGTTAAAAGTGGAGTAACAAGAACTGAAGCAATGGTGCTTGAACTGGTCAAGAGAATACTGAATGCCACATCACTTTTGCTCAAGAAGCTGGCATAACTTGATAATTGAGCCCCTGCAACACAAGACATGAGGACAAAACCAGCGTAGAACATCGGAGGCATCCCAAATGCCTGTGCTACCAGCAAGCCAAGTGCTGGCTTCAGGACATACTGAGCAATGAATCCAACAGATAAGGGCAAAGGTCTGCAACCAGCAAATGTCAAAAGCTTTACAACCAAAGTGCTAACTACTTTACCAGTGATCAGGTCCATAACTAGTAAATTGGGCTTACCTTCTAATCGCAAGAGCAAAATCATCAATAGAAAGTCTAATTCCAATTGACAACATGATTCCTCCAAGTGCAGGAGCATACAATTCTTTAGACACCCTGCATTTTACTCTATCATTTATACAAGGCGATAATATAAATGTTTAAGGAAACATCAAGTAGTAACTTAAGGCAAAATTTTAACCCCTGCAAGAGCATACTAGAAAGAAGTAGAACATGACCCAGGAGAAAGTAAATTCCATTTCCCCAAATTGAAAAAGCAACTTCTGTTTTAAAATCTGTTAGCTACTCGTGAGTTCATGTTATCATAGTGGCTGATGGTAAGTATAGCTCCATCTTATGCATTCCCTATAATAATTTATTGAAGTTAAACTTCAAAAGTGTTCATCCAGCACCTTTTAACAGAACATTTTTCTAAAGGAAAGGTCAAACTAAATACATACTTGAAAACTGAAAATTTTGAAATATCAATAGGGACAAGTATTCAACATGTCGTCCATTAAACCTACCAAAACCCCTCCGAAAAGAAAAAGTTCAAAGAAGAAACAACAAATTTCCTATGAAGTGATTTCTTAACAAGCAGATATTACTGAAGGTAACTAATTAAGAATCGCAAGAGTTTTAAGTTCAAGTTCCGCAAGAAAATAAAATACATATACAAAAGAAGACAGAGCATGTGGTTACCAAGTGAAGGTGGAAGGCTGAGAAAGAGCAGCAACAGCCGTGAGCGCCACAACAAAAGGAAGCAATGCAGACAGTGCTTGTGAATAATCCACCTTTTCTTCATCTTCTGCTGCATAAAAGCTCCTCTGATTTGCACCAAACGACAGTAACGACAAGTTGCCTTCCCGTCTGTGCAAACCCACTCTCCCAATTAACGGCGACGAAGTCGAACATGCAACAGCATTTAAAGCGCCCCCGTTAAACCTTCTTAAATTTTTTAGAGCTGGATACCTTACTAAAAGGCTCTTGCTACGGAAAATTGATGAAGAAATTGAATTGGGGAATGAAAGAAAAGGTTTTGGGTATTTAAGGGATAAAGATGGAATTGTTGACATTCTGGGAATCAAAGAAGTAGCTCTCCGGTGAGTATGAATGATCCCGATCGTCGGAGCAAATTCTGTTCTTTCCCGGCGAGGGAAGAAAAAAAAGGTGAGGAGGAGCAAAGCGCTGAAGAGATGAGGAGAGTTTTATACAGAAAAACTTTTTTACGGTGTTACGCTGATGTAAATTCTCTTTACAGTGGTACCTTCTTTAGAAGTTAAATACTAATCCCTCCGGTTTTTATTTTTTTTTTCATCTCGTTTGGACACACTCAAAACTATTTATTTAGAATGTAAATAAATTTTTATCAATTTATTTTTAATAAAATAAAATATTATTTCGAAAGGAAGGACCGATAATTAGTAGTAGTATTTCATTGACTGCAATATTGAAACTGCTCGAATTGGGAGATATTTGCTCCACAACCACAAGTATCCACATATTTGCAATGTCACCCTCATCTTACTCATATTTCTCTTTAAAAATCTTCGTTTGTTTTATTTGCTTACATTTGCAAAAAAATATATTCTTTAAATTATCAAACGCGGAAAATTATTAATTTTTAATTTCTTTTTAAAAAAAGGTGGACAATTGTTCTTCATATATATGTAAGAAACTACTTTGATATAACCTTTTGAAGTATTTTATAACTTTAATAAGACATACTCTTTTTCAAACAAATTCAACCTTGGTTATATTTCTTATATAATAGTATCTCAAACTTTTCTTCTGAAATTCCACGCTATGCAACTTTTGCATATCTATTCATACATTTTAATTAAAAAATTCAAAAAATGCTTTTGCATATCTCTTATCGGTGTCAAATCAAGTTTAATCTAGACAGTTAAGTGTATTATTGAAATATAAGAATTGAAAACATCAACATTATATGATGCTTGTTCTTGGAAAAAGCTGTTTGTTAATTAAAATTAAAAATGATGATGCTAGTCAAAGTTAAGTTTAATGTTGAAGTTGTAAAATTGAAGTTGTTGTCCCCGTTCCGAGCATTAATGTGGACTAATCCTCAAATCTAGCCTTTTTGATTGTTACTAATTAAAAATAAAAATGTGTTATACTTCACCAAGAAAGTAGTGGGGAGAGAACTAGTAATACTAGGAAATGGTATATATGCAAAAATGTGAATGAAGATACTAGAAATGGAGTCATAAACATCCAAGTGTGAACCCCAGTTCAGTAATGTGATATGTCTTGTTAGCTCCGTCCACAAAAAGCCACAAAATAAGTGAGACCAAGAGAGAAAAGGCCAAAAACAGAAGAAATTAGCCGCGTGTTCCTTCCTTCCAGAACCTTCCAAACACTTGTCGACCTTGCTCCTACAGGTGCAAGAACATGCAACTTTTCTAACAACACATGTTAAGTGATATACACTTATATAAGTTAGGTATAATGCATAAGTATCTTCATAGATTCTAATCCATGATCAAATTTTAGGAATATTTCATTTTACGGGAATTATATTAATTTTTAAAAGTAAAATTATTTACTGTTTTAGCACTAATGTGGCAGAGTGAGCGTCTCTTGAAAGCAAGTGAGAGGCGAAAATTAAATTACAAATCTGATCAATATAGAGTATAGATAGATATTTTTTTTAATTAGATACCTTATAATTTAATAGTACGTATAATTATTAACATTAAAATTTATATATTTTTAATTATTTTTTGTTTTTTTATTTGTGAAAATATTTATTTTCCTCCTAAATTTTAATTTTTTATTTTTCTCTTATATTTCTTTATTTTCTTTTCACTTTTAATTAATTTTTCATTTATTTTGAAATAATATAATATTTACGATATAGAAAAAGACCGTCAAATATAATTTGTATCAATTTTATTTCAATGACACTAATATTAAAATACAATTATAAAGGAATTTCATGTAAATTTTAATACTTCTTTTTATACTTTATTATTTATTTAATGAAATTTTATGGCCATATTCTATTAAAAAATTTCGTCATAAATTTAATATACTTTGCTCTTCAAAGTATTTTTTGTATTTAATTGAAATTAATTTATTTTAAATATAAGATATTAGAATTAAATTTATAATTAAATTCAAAAGAAAAAGACAAAAGAAATAAGAAGAATAAATGAAATTGACGATATATTGAAGATTTGAAGACAGACCTGAAGCTTATAGTGTTCAAATAGAGCAGCATTAAAATAGAATACTTGAGTACAAATTCAGTAATGTAATCACGTGGCAATGTGAAAGTGAGTATTGAATTTTGACTAAAATAATATAGAGATGTTAATTTTTGATGGTACTAGATGTAAAATAATTAATTATGAGAAGTCGTCTTTGCCAAAAATGAGCAAAGCATGCAAAACGTAGACAGTTTAGTTTGAAATTTTTTAGGGGTCATATATTCTTTTTGCTTGTGATTTACCTTAAATGTCGAGTACATTTAGAAGTATCAATATTTATGCTCTTATAAAATTAATTGAAGTGTGTATAAATTAATCTCAAATATTATGATTGTACAAAAAAATTAGAAAGAAATTAGATTTGCAATAAAAAAAGACAAGAGAAAGGGAGGAGGGAATATAATGAACTTGCATAAACACAATTTATTCATGCACTAATTGATTTGTCATATCAACATAGGTTGTGGTATGATGATTTCAGGTTCGAGTAACTAAAAATGGATAAAATTTTGTTGGAAGCGTTCTTCCCTCCTTCCTCCCAGAAATAAGCCCTACCGTGTGATTCAAATTTAATCAGGTTTAATACGATATAGGACGCTCAACGAAAAATTCAAAAAAGAAAAATTATCACAAGAACTAAATGAATTAAGATAAACAAAAAAAAAACCCATTTTATCTCTTTGTTCATCTATTGCTCCTATTTTTTGTGAAATCGCCTTTAATATGAAAAACGAAATTTCTTGCATAAATTTAAATTAAGCGGGTTTCAAAATTTATTCTTTTCTTTTGGATTTGATTTATTCTTTATTATCCAACTGACTTTCATAACGCACGATTGATAAATTTAAGCAAACTGTAAGTAAGAAAATTTACCCTTTGAATTAAAATATACCTTCACAATTCTCCTTTATTTCTCTGATTCACGTCAAGAAAATTGCAGCAAATACTTTTAATTAATCCTCTTTTTATCTTTCTTTTTCGATGTCAGCAAATCTCTCTAATTTTTTTTCCTTCGGTAGTTCAATAGCAGAATTTTTTTCTCCGCTTGTTTCGGCAGAAGCTTTATGCTTCAATTCCCTTCTTTTCTTTTGTGTTTTCCAGCCATTTAATTGAAATGGGCTTTAGCCCATATATTTTTCTTGTTTTTTTATTTTGTTCTTTTTTTCTTTCTGTTTTTTTTTTTGTGTAATTTGTCTCTGTCTTTTTTTTTTTTCGTCCATTACTTAAACATCTTTTATTTGGGATATTACAGTTACAAGGTGTTACAATTATCTTGCATTGCCTATCAATACAAAATAAATATCTCGTCGATAATATCTTTAGTACAATATTTCACGTTATATTATAAAATATTTTGAGAATTTAAATTTTATGTTTGTTAAAACATAATGACATAGAAATAATCCCAACTAGAAAGATGCATTTTGCTAAACATAAAACTTATTTGACTTACAGTTCAAACACTTAAAGATATTATGCTTTAAATACTAAGGAAAATCGCCACTTGACAAAATTTAATAAAATTTTTTTAAAAGACTCAAAATACCTAAAGTATTTATGTGCAAGTTTTTAAATAATTATTCATAATCCTTATATACATAAAATAGATAAGGTGAATGTGACTTAACCACCTTAATGAATATTCATTGATGTAGGATACAAAAATTTTATTATTTATCTTCATGTCTTATATTGTTATGATAGTTGATGACTTGAACCGAAACTCTTGAGTTTTCAAAAGCAATAGAATATATGCTGAAAGAAATTGAAAAAAGAAAATTACATAATTAGATTGATCCTGGAGTATGATATCTTTGTGCAAGTGCTGCATTTATATATTTTGCTATAACTATGAGCATGATATAGTTATACTCTTATATCAAGATACTAAAGTAAGATCAATTGCATATTGCAAATGAAAGCCCTCGCATGTATGTGTTTTATCTTAATAGATATTGTTAAAGTTCTTTTTAATATATATGACATTCATTTAATTGACATAAGAGTTCAATCCAAATATGTAATCTAATTTTATGAAGGATTACTATCATACTATGGTGTTTCACATGGCAATCAAATCATATAAAAGACAACAAAGGTTTACAAATCAAGCCAAGAATATATTGGGCTTAATTCCAACAATATTATATGATGATGGTGCAACTCTATCAAAGAATTGAAGGTACAAATGATCAACCAGTTCCTCAAATAATAAATTCACATATCTAATCACTACGGTTTTGTCTATCTCAACACGTGATTAGTTGGTCTACAAGATTGAAGTACATCATCTTCAAGAATTATACAATGCTTTAATCAGAAAAAGCAAAATACACGCCGTACTCTTTTTTTAACCAAAGGTTTTATCCCATTGAATTTTCTTAGTAAGATTTTTAATGAGGCAACTAGCAATGTATATTACTACATACATGTCCTCTTTTTTTTTTTTTCATAAAGATTCTTTTCCCACTGGTTTTTGTTTTCTAACGAGATTTTAATGAAACACATTAGTTATTAATAAACATCCAAGCATAGTGTTAAAAATATATTGTATGATGAATATCCATTTATATGCACAATCAAATCAGATAAGCTTCGAACTAAATAAGCATGCAGTTGTACAAGCATTCAATTAGATAAACTTGCAATTGAATAAAATTGCAATAAGATATATTTGTAATTGGATAGTTTGCAAGCAGATACACAACTACTTTTGTTCTTTTATAAATAGAAAGTTAATGGATTCACAGTGGACGTGGAGATACCAAAATATAGGGTTCAACTAATTACATATTACAAGCCATAAAAAAAGAAAAAGTAGTTAGCCCAAAGACTCATTCAGTGGCAATTTCCAAATCCAACTTTACTTCCGCTTTTAGGTCAATTTGCTACCTCATGAAACTTCCCAGCAGTGATACAACAAAACCTATAAAGATCAGCTTGATAGTTTTTGTCAATGATGGCGCACTAGAGAAATTTACTCTCCGGGCTTGGTCCCTGCAAAAGTGAGAGATACTGTAAGAGTACTTAATAACTGCAATTTTGCCAAAAAAGGAATACATTTCCCTACAGACACTAACATTCTCTGCATCTGAAATATTCCGGAGAAGCTTCTTTTTCCCCTATGGAAGTAGCAGTTTCTAACGAAATATAAGAACTAAGGAGAAGACTCTCTCCGGTATGATTAAGCAGTGTAGCAATAGGAGATCTAGGACATTTACTTCTGTAAAGGTGACAGTGCACCACAAAAGATGGTGTTTGCTGGAACTGGAAGCTCTGTGATCTCCGGATTCACCACACTAACATAAGTTTCTTGGCCAAGGTACCATGAATCGAGGTTTTGAGCACGTAAATTCCAAATGCCAGCATTGTCTAGGAAGACTAAAATGGCAGTCCAAGCACCTGGAAACACCTGTAGAGAGAAAACTTTCCTTTGTTTTACAAATGAATAGTTTTCACAAATACTAGCAGGAATTTTTACCTAGTATGACAAAGAACACAATGAGGTGGGACCAATATTTTCTTTGACTCTAAAAGGAGAAAAGGAATATCATCTTTGCATGCTTTGGACCAATTAGCATCTTGATAGACATTACAATAAATATTATTGTGACATATAAATTGGAAAGAAGGCTTTTTGAGCAATATCTGTTCAAGAGATGTAGACAGATAACTTTAACCTGTGTAGTGCATCGAGCAACACCATCCCACTTGTTGTAGGTGCTTCTGCTATTCTCTGTCCATGGCCCGTAGTCCATACTATTGCCATTTTTGAGAACGAAAAGTTCAGATTTCTGATTCCAAACTGAAAACAAGTGATTCAGGCAACTGTATTAAAATACACTACTCACCCGACAACAAAAAAAGCATAGCCGTCAAGATGATAGCTCTGAACAGTTGTATCATTATTTTGGAATATGATTTCCACGAATGCTTTGTAAGTACCATTAATTACGGAAGTATCAACTTTTGCTGGCCTGTTCATCATTTTATTGGGGAAGTCAAGCTTGAAAACACCTGGGATGTTAAATTGCTGAGCAAGTTTTAGAGGTGTTGATGGTGCTAAGTATGAAATACCACTGAGAGTAGTGCGCCACTTCCCCTCTATTAGCTCTGCAGGCCTGTTATGAAGGACAAAGACATCAGTCACAGTGATTTCACCATATTTGAAGGATCCTTGCGGGTTTGGCCGTGCAGCCCCAGCAGAAACATTCCATCTGCAGAATATTACAATAACAAGTTAGAAACAGATCCTTGAAAATCCAGAATTCGCACTTAAATCTGATATTTAGAGAAAAGAGCAGTTATGAATACATAGTGATCAAGACTATACGACCTTCCTTCTGATATTAAGCTACCATATTTCTTTTTCATTTTTATAGTTTTTGGGTAGGGGTGGGTTGGAGGGGAGATAACATCCTGTATCTCTACTTTCTGTAAAACATGTCGACAAATTGTTCAGTAAGCAGATGATGGACTATTTTTTGATAATTAATGATGCACACTACTAACTATGGGGAGATAACAAATTTAGCAAAGAATAATCACACTTTCTACAACCTTATGGATCTCGCTTGACTCATTGAGAAATATGTGTCAGATTCATTAGGAGGGTCTGGAAGAGGACCTGCAGCAGGTCCTTGTGAATTTGAGTAATGCAAGACAGAGACTCCAACCGACTTCGACGAATCAGAGGAATTAACAAAGCGTGGACTGGCAACAATGTAATAATCACTGCTGGCATTTTGATCCATTGTGACCAGGAATGAATATGATTGACCAACGTGGATATCCAAGCTTGTGTAGTTCTGCTGTACTGTGTATGAACCTTCAGTCTCCACAAGAAGAAGGTTATGACTTTGGATTCTGAAATTCAAGCTAGTTGAAACACCGACATTGTGTACCCGAAGGCGGTATGTTTTGCCTGTTATATATAAACATGACAAAAGACATCTGTGATAAAAAGAATTGAAGTATATGTAACAGAATGAAAATTTTGAGGTGCTAATATGTTACTTCCCATTTCCCAATATACTACTAAGTGACAACATTCAGTACATACACACCATCAGAACAAAAGAGGAATTTTTCGATTCCTTACTTGGGTCAAGTACAGGGTCCCTCACACAAAAACAATTACAGTCAATTCACTTGGTTTTCCAGATAAGGATTTCCCCAAACTGTGATCCTCAAATGTAAAACAGGCCTTGTGCACATAAGTACAAACTTGAGAAAAGATACAGGTCAAGATTGATGAGTAAGCAAAATATCTTCCTTTCGATTGATTAAAGGGAAAAGGATCAAATTTTCCCGTCTACTTTAAGATATTAGTCACATTCATTCTCCATTGTACTATGTGGCCAAATTTACCCACACAGTTAGCAAAGTTTTCAAATATACCCTCAATCTAACGGATTCGCCCAATTTCCCTTTTAATAACCCAATTTCAATTCATAACCCACAACTCCAGCCTTGCTAATCCAAAGCAATAGAATTTTGTGTAGTAATCAAACATAAAGCCAAAAGCTCCAGTAATGAGAATGATAATAGCATCTAAGAGTTCAACCTTTAAATTGCACCTCAAATAATCCTCCATCAATAATAATTACATTTAAGCTTAAACAGCGTAGCATGCAATGGAATGGAAATATGTAAAGGTATTAAAATCCGATGATGTACTGTAACCATACTGATAAAGCTCTAACGAGAAAGAAGAATGTAATGACCTGGTTCTACATTCACTGTCTGGTAGGCTATACCGCCTGATACAACGGCATTACCATAACGGTAAGGACCTAGTCCATTGAATAGGATACCATCAGGAGCTCCAAGGCCAACTCCATTTTCGACTTCTTGTCTGAGTTCCTAATGCACCAAAGGTTTTTTAAGTGAGCCACTAAATTTACAAGGATCTACTTCTAACAGAAATGGGCTGACCTGTTAAAACTTGCAACCAACCTTATGAGTCTTTATAAACCAGTCACTAATAAAGAGTGTGATGTCCCCATCTGGTGTCGCAAACGGCAGAGGAATGACATTTCTGTTGTTTATAGTGATCCCTCCATATCCACCAGCAGCTCTCTGGAAGCTTAAGGAAGGGAAATAAAAGAAACTGCCTATCTGATCTTTAACCTGAAATTCATATGTCCAATTCCAGCCAGCAGGAATGGGACAATTTGTCCCAGACACACCATCTTGCCATGAATCCTTTCTCTGCTGGATGCCATTCCTGCACTTAATTAGCATATTTATCTTCATTACAGCATCTAAGCTTGTGCATCCCAATAGACTTATCATAGTGGGTTTTATGGTTTACCACGTAAGAAGCATAGGCTCATCAAGATTATTTTTAACATTTACAACCACATTCCAGTTGGTAGTGACATTGAGAATGGGTCCTGGAAATTGACCGTTTATTCCAATCACCTGAAAGGATATAAATCTTCATATATTAGGAATAAACATTGTCAATTGTAGAGTAAGATGAAAGCTCGAAAGAATTGGAGCTAATTCTCCTAAAGAAAAGATCTATAATAGATTTCGTGAATGCGTCTACGTATAAAGGAATCAGAAAACGGAGAACCAGAGTAAGACAGGATATGAAGAGTGGCGGAAAATAAATCAACCAAGGTGTTCTGAGCCTAGCTGTCGGAACAAGATAGGCATAGAAATTTGAAGCAAAATATGAAGTTGTCCGGTTGTCAACATGTGGGCTGCTATAAGACTTAGTCTTCAAACTATAGATTGTTGAAACGATGCACAAATATTTGAAACTAGATACTAACTGAAAAACAAAAGAAGCACTTGCCGATTACTCAAACAACTCTTTACAATGTGACAACACTCGTTAAAGTCAAATGTTAAGCTAAACTGACTTGCACATATTACAGTAGCAACACATGTAAATTGGAATTAGCTATTGACCAGATAAAAACACAAGTCTTTACAAGGAAACAATATGATGGAGTAACTGGTCACTGATCACCCTAAAGAACTCCTAGGATGTATTTCAAAGTCCAGCAGCAGAATATTTTAACTTCCAACCCTTTAACTTCCCAAATTACATCTATAAGGCATACTTAATACAGTAAATCCAGCATAGGGCTAATAACAAATATGGACTAAAATCACAGGTCATAGGAGCAGTTTAAATTAGCAACAGCTCTAAGGACTTCAAAGCATGAAGTGGTGTGATTGATATAACTCAATCCTGAAGTCGAAGAAGGGACCCTTCAAATGGGTCAAGATATTCACTATAGCAATATAATTTTCTTGCATTTGTATCCAACAAAAAACCTAGCACAATTCACAATCCGAAATGGGCAGGAACCCAAAGTTAGTTATATTACACTATTATGTAGCCCTTTAAGGCCTAGGAACATCCTTATAAACATATTCAGTACATTTAATCAGGCAAGCTCTACACTTTCAAGAAAATGCATTTTAGTCACAAGTCTTGCAAAATACATTATTAGCCATTGTTTGCGTAATCAACGCAGTACCCAGTTCCCATTGCAATGAAAGCCTTTGCTTGACATGTTATAGCTGTGAAACGCAATTCAATTGACGGACTAATTCAAGTCACCTCAACCCTAAAAACGAAGTTGAGCTATAAATGCGTAGAAAGAGAGTAAAAAGACTAATTTACTCCTACTATAGCAAATTAGAAGTAAATATAAGTTTTTAAAGCAGAAAAAAAAATATTGGTGGAATCAAAGATCAGAGAAAGAACCTGCTGGTTAACTCCAAGAGGAGAAGCTGTAATGTAGGAAACAGTCCAGTCATAATATATATAAGGGTCTCCCGCTAAACAAACTGTTGTCAAGCAAAGAAGCAAACTAAAGAAAAGGAGATAGCAATAATTTGGTAATCCAGAGAACATTTGATGACAAAGCTAAACAAGACTATTTCTGCAGCTTTCTTGTTATCTAGGTAATTGACGTGATGTAATGTGAAAGTACATAAAGAAATGGGTATCCGTAGCTTCGGGATCTTCAGTTTTTGCTCTAGCTTTGCTTCTTCTTGTTTCAGTATGAAATCGAGTACAGACACTATGGACACAGAGTACTATGGAGAAAAGCACATGTGATGTTAGCTAGAGCATTTGAGGAAGACAGCTTGGATGCCTCAAAGGGTAACCGTCAGGACCCACATCTATTGCATCTCGGAATCAGAAAAAATGAAATGGAAAATTTTGAAAATTGTCTTTCTTTTGATTTTCAAAATGGAATGGCTGATAAGATTTTCCTACTTCAAAATTTTCTAGATCTGCCTCTTAAAATATTCAAGCACCCGCAGGGATTAGCATGGATGTTCAAAAAATTTCCAACTCTTCCTGACACTTTGCTTGGATCCTGCTTATTCATGATTTGCTTATTCATGATTTCATAATGTATGGTACTATATTATATGTAATTGTGTTATACTGTAATGGAAATATAATGTTAGGATAGATTGTATCATACTGTATCTTAATTGGTAAAGTTTACTAAAATGTCCTAAATTATTATATATGTTAAATTAATCAATAATTACTAATAGAATAATTTAAGACAATTTTTTTCTGCTAATTTGTCACTAATTATGCCTTGTAAATATATTAAGTTGTTAAATTAGCTCAAAATCTAACAAAATTAATTAAAAAAAGTAGGTTAAAATAAATGTACTCGAATTTCAACAAAAAAGCAAGCAGACTTGTAAAAAGTTTAAGAAATCAAAACTAAAAAAAACTGAACACAGAAGACTGTATAGGATAAGATTTTTGGGTGGAGCTAAATAATATAGCATAAATGATAAAGTAGGATTATGTAATATTAAGTAAGGGTATTATTTGGAAAGAAAAATTAGGAAACAATGGGATTACACTAAATTGGTGGTTTAATAAAGTGATATTTTTCATGATTACCTAACCATGAAATCAAACCATATATATATTTTAAGTAACAATCAAGCAAAACATGTTATTCTTAATAACGATATCATACTATACAATGGGTAATCACCGTCCAAACAACGGGTAATGAGGAAAATAAAAGAGGGACGGGGGAGTGGGGTGGTCTTCCAGCTAGTATTAGGGGAGACCCTCGAGGTTTCACTAATCATTGATGTCACCAATACACTAATATTCCCACTGTATTAATTTATGTGAAATAATTTGATTAGGTATAAAAATTTTAAAATTTATATTTTAAAATAAGTTATAGATATTTATATGATTATAAATCAACTTATTAAGAAAGAATAAGTATTTTAAAATTATTTGTTACTAAATATAAAAATATATTATTTCTTTTAAAATTGGCTAAAGAAAATGTTAGATTGGATAAGAAAATATATATTTTAATGATTGTGAGTATATTGATGTACTTTGATGATTAGGTGAGTTTCTAATTACAAATTAAATTTAAACAAGCCAGAAAACCACAAAAAATGAGTTGCCATCGCGACCATGCATCACAAGGTGATCACATTCGACACTTAGCCGTATTTGGCATAAGTTTTAGGTTGTGTTGTAGGTCAAAATTGCGCTAGTGGCACAGCGAAAGCACCCAGCCGAAGTTTAGTAGGATGGGCATGCCACCCGCCGAGCCACCAAAGGTGCCCATCCAGATCTCCAATTTTTCTTATTGGCTTAAGATTTGGTTTCAAATTTTAATAAGCTCTGGCTTTTATTACTCTACTAGTTTAAGCATACGTTTTTCGCGTGTGTTCCTTATTATTAATAAAAATAAATTTATAAAAATAATAAAAATAATATTTAAAAGATGTGTTTGTGTAACAATATAAGAATTCAGAAAGAAAATTATGAATTTCAAATTGATAAACGATTATGTTTAAGAGTTTGATCAATCTAGTAGTTCTTTCTTTAGTTTGTTCTAATAGTTGTTTCAAGGAACAAAAATTTCGTAGAAATAACATTTGATAAGGTAAAAAAATCATTCACTTTTATATAAGCATTTAAATGCATGCATTATATGTATATATAAATATTAATATTATCTATATGTTTCAAATAAGGAAGAATTTAATACTTTAGTTAATTTTTAAAATTTCAAATATTAAAAAAATAATTAAAATAATTATTTTGTCAAGTGTAAATTTTTAGTTTTAGTGTATGCGTCTCGCGCGTGTCCCTCGTATTAATAAAAATAAAATTTTAAGAATAGCATAAATAATATTTAAAAGATGTGCTTGTATAACATTATAAGAATTTAGAAAGAAAATTCTAAATTTTAAGCTAATAAAAAATGATTATATTTAACTGTTTGATTCAATCCAGTAGTTCTTTCCTCATTTTGTTCTAAACTTGTTTCAATGAACAAGACGTCATAGAAATAGCATTTCATTGAAAGGTGAAATATGGTTTATTTTTTCATGAGTACTTAAATGCATGCATTATATGTATATGTATATTTCATGTTAATTATTATAAAAAATTATATTACTACACTATTAGTATATTAACATTTAATATAAATATTAGCATTTCGAAGACGCGTTATAATACAAAATTGTATAGTAGAATAGAACATTTGGTAAAAGTTATTCGTTTAAACAATTAGCACTTGCGAAATCATATTATGAGTTATTACCGACTTGTTTTGGCACTAATAAATTGATATCATATCACAAATGTATTTATTTTTTGTAATTGATCGGCCAAATTAAGAAAGACTCATCAAAATTAGCGAAACAAAATCATGTAATTGTTTGCTATGAGGTTTCGTATGTTAAATTTTTAGTTATAGCATAATTTTAAATTTTTATTTTTGCCCTTTATGATATGTCAGCTTAATTTTTTCTCTTATTCTTAATCTATGTGTCTAATCTAACACTTTCACATAAATTAAAATGAAAAAATAGTGTAGATCTAACTAAAGAATGTGAATAACAAAAGCACTTAATTAATTGAAACAACTTAAAGTATATCGTGTTTCTATAATTTTTTTCTTTTTTTCAATTGTCCAATTTTTTTAAAAAGAAGAATAAAAAAAGAAGGAATTCAACGTATTAATGCATAATAAAATTATATTATTTAATTTTTTTTATCGTGAGTTGAATAATGGTGATGGATAATTAATTAGTTTAATAAATAAAGGATTAATATAAGTTTAAAAAAATTATAATTAATTTTAAAGTTTTAAATGTTAGGACTTTTGATATAGTTCAAATAAAGAAAGATTTAAAGAATTTTTTAAACTCAATTTTAAAATACTAAATATTAGGAGTTCTTACTTTTTACAAATAAGTAAAAAAAATTAATACCTATAACTTCAATTAGTTTCAAACTCCTAAACATTAGGATAATAATTTAATGATAATTATTTTAAAAAATAATAAATAACAATTTTATCTACAACGATGTCTTTCAATAAAGGGCAAAACATTTAATCAACATTACGAAAGACCTTCACAGTTGAAGATATTAGAACTTATAAAGATGCTAAGTATATCTACAAAGAATATTTTGTTAAGTAAATATGAGTAAAATATTATGCATATATTCAATGTTAGATTAATTAATGAAATCTAAAGAAATTATCTACCAAAGATTGTTGTATCGGAAGATCGTATTGCATCTTCAAATGAAACAAAATTATTTAAAAAAGTAAGTGTTGCATTCCTGAACTATAATGTTGTTATTGAATCCAATCCCAATCTTCTTATTTACTGATACAAAATTAGGATTAATACTATTAATGTGTCTATTTATAATGTAACAAATCTTATCTTATTGTAAATATTTTTTTATTTTTCAATATAATTATTGAAAAATGTAGCATGAACTTTTGTACCATGCAAAAAATTAAACTTTAATAGTAAAACTATATATATATATATATATATATATATATATGAATTCAAACATATATGTAAAAATATAAAATATAAATATAGAATATAGTATGAAAGGGAATCATTACCTCTTCGTCAACTAATGTTATAGTCATTCTAGTATCTTTTTTTGTTCCCGTTTTATACTCTTTACTAATCCAACTTCAATTACTTAGACTTTTATTATCCAATGAGAATTATATTGTCTTAAGTTGTTAATCGACAAGATTTCGTTCGTGAAATTCTTTTCAGATTCCATTGCAAGATTATCTAAAATAAATTATGCACAAGAGTCATAATTATAATAATTTATAATTTTATTAAAAAATTATTTCATGATATGAAGAGATTACTTTACTGAATAGATGAAATGTTTGAATGTATGAGTAGATGGAGAATGTGAGTTACAAATATCACAAATTTTAAATTACATAAGATCAATATAAAACTCAATTAAAGAAGATAACATAGTATTAATATTAGACTCAACTAAAAGAGATAATCAAAGTTTAAATATTTTAAATATAAATTGTCATGCCCCGCCTTGGGAGGCATGACTAGCACCTGGTGCCCTACTAGGACCTGAACTGCTAAGCTGACTGAGCCTAAGCATCTCTGGTGCAGGGCTAACTCTAACTTTAGAGTCAAGAAAACAACGGGCTATATAACGGCTGTAAATACAACCCCCGGCCGACAAGACCTGTAGCCACCTGTGAAAATAAATAGCTAACCAGAGACAAACAATCATAGGGAGTCCTATGCGGGCCGACAAGTCCACCATGATATCTAGTTATAACTGGAAAGTAAAATCAGATGCTAAACTAAACTATGACCGACAAAGCCGCCAATCAACAACTACACAAGGCCCCACACGGACAACATACACAATCTAAAACACATACAGGCCCTACACGACCAATATAATCTAACCACAGGGAAATAACACAATCTGCAAGCCTCTAGGAGTAATAATATGGTCAGGACAGGGCCTCGACCTACCCATACTGTACAAACAAAAGAAGTAAACCTCTATCACATAAGCTCCGGAAGAAGGGAGCTGACGACTCTGTACGACTGATTGGGACTACGAGGGACCTGCTCCTCGTCTATCTGCACCTTCAGGCAAGTAATGCAGCACTCCAGAAGAGGACGTCAGTACCACAGGTGCTGAATATGTAAGGCAGTAACTTTAAATGATTGAAAGTAGGAAATAGAGCTGACAATGACTGAAGTAAAGAAAACGGTCTGAAGATGACTGAAGTAGTGAAATAAGGGCTAAACATAACTGTAATAAGGAGGGTAGGCATCATACCTGACAAAAGAGGCATCTTACTGTCTAACTATCAGTAACTAAAGCAAACATAAACCTTACCTGGCCCCCATAAGCCGGAAGGTACAATCAGCACAAAGTAACCCAACTGGGCCCCCATTAGCCCTAGTGAGTACATGTTATATCCCGTAGAATTTCTGGCACCTAAATGACCTATTCACACGTTGGTTAAGCATATTTGAAAGCCATACGTGCTAAAGAAACGCCCGAGAAAAGATCGGACGAGAAACCTGTCGAACCATCACGGAAGGAGCCGAGGCAGAGCCCCTCCGCGATGGCAGCGTGTCACGGAGGTGAGGCCTCCGCGTTGGCTCTGTGACACGTTGGCCTTGTCCAGGCCCAAGTATATAAAGCCCCACTTCGGTTTTAAATCATTAATCACCCATGTAATTTCCAGAAAACAGAGCAAACCAGCAGAAAAGGAAAAAGGAACGAAGAGATAATATAATTTTCATGCGATTACGCTGCTAAACGTTGTCCAAACTCAAATTAACCTCAGATACCGAGGTATTTAGCAGCAGAGAGCATTCCTACGGATTTAGTTTCGTGAAATACGGCCGACGAATCGTCGAGCTACCGAGCTAAGGTAAGTGGAATTGCTCTAAATTAGTGTCTATGTGTTCCTAGCTGTGAAGTGAATATTTCTCCCTTCTGGACCGCTGAAAAATAGCGAGTTTTCGACCGTCTTTCGATAAGCCTAAGTTTAGGTTATAAACTATATCGAAAGTGACGTTGCTCTTTACAATAAAGCTGTATTTAGTATTGATTGACATATTTATGAATGCAGTTGGGAGAAAATAGTTGAAGTACTGGCCGAGCCTCGTCCGACAGCCGAATAGTTCGAGGATAAGGTATGTAAAGTTAGTTTCCTCGGCAAGTTAGTAATCTTGGTACAATACAGTAATTTAAAGGCCAGTAGAATATTCAGAAGCCATGTTTGACGTTTATTATGAATGATGGTACGATACTAGAAACGTTATAATATGATCAGCGCGAGACTTGCTAGCACGATATAGATTCTAATATAAGTGTTGAGAATTGCACAACATGCTCAGTATGTGATGTGACATAGAATGTTAGGATATCATTGTATTTAGTTGAAACCCAGTAAAGCAATGTAATATCTGTAAGACATCTCAGAAATAGAACGATAAGTTAAAGTGAAGCTAGAAAGCATATTAGAATTAGTAAATCATGTTACTATAGAAACTCAGTATACAACATAGTTTCAGCAGAAAGACTATATCATGTCCAGCATCATACCCAGTGTAGTCTGGCAGAAGACTATATTTATACATATATATATATTTACCAGCCTCAGCATGTATTGAATACGTACATGTTACTATTACTAGTTCAGCATGTAATATATACAATACTTTACCACTATTAGCGCCAGTATGCGAGACATGCAGATAGTATTACTAGTTGAGACCGTTATATTGTTTGGGGTTGGACTACCTAGCATCCATGACCGCCCCAGGGTTGATAGCTGTATCGACTCATCCGCCAGAGGATGAGGATACGTCGCCCTACGGAGTGGCATGCCGTCCCACAGGGGACGAAGATGGGATGCCAGTTTTCCCCATATTATGCCTTGGTCGACTTTTACACACCCCTGTCGAGCGGATACGCCTGGGTGTTGATTCAGGAGTCCTTCGGACTCAGGTAAAGTTATAGTCAGGGGCTCAGCGAGCCCAAGTGCATACCCAGGGGACTGGCGGGATGCTTATAGCTATTATAGGAGATGGGATGACCGGGGTAGGGGTGTAGATTCTGTGCTGGTTGTACCTCCCAGCTTATGGGGGTCGGGTAGTTTGTGTGTGCTATACTATGTTATGTTATGTTATGCCATGTCACGTTAGATACGAGTAGATCAGTAGTTGAGTGATACGTCTCCAGGTACGACCCCTATTTCCTTTCAGTATAAATGAGAGAAGGTATGACTTACATTATCAGACAGTTAATCTAACTCTTCTTACTTCAGTTTCATCAGTTACATTGTTGTTTTCAGATTTTGCTTTCAGTTATTGCTTTACATACTCAGTACTAGCGGTACTGACGCCCGGTGGGGCGCTGCATTACTTGCCTGCAGGTACTCATAAACGAGCAGGCGATACTACGTGATTCCTGTCAGCGATCGAGTATTCAGCTCCTGTCATCCGGAGACTGAATTCCAGAGGTGTATTTCATTTCCTTTTTGTTGTATAGTACGGGTAGGTCGGGGCCCTGTCCCGATCATTTCTATTGCTATTCCTAGAGGCTTGCAGTCTGTATATATTTCCCTGTGGTCAGATGAGCCGGTCGTGTGAGGCCGTGCGTTTTGTTAGCTGTTTAGCATTGTTGATTATGTTGGCCGTGTGGGGCCATAGTCTGATAGTATTGGTGACCTTGTTGGTCACGTAGTTATTCAGTATTTTATTGTTGAGATACAGATAACTAGACAGCATGGTGGCCTTGTCGGCCCGCATAAGTTTCCTTATAGTTGCTTGTTTCTGGTTAGCTGTTATTACAGGTACAGGAGGCTAAAGGCCAATGGGCCGGGGGCTGTGTTTACAGCCATTATTTAGCCCTTTGTTTCCAGAAATGTGAGTTAGAGCCAGCCAGGCACCAGATGTGCCCAGGCTCAGCAGTCTAGTAGTTCAGGTCCTAGTAGGGCACCAGGTGCCAGTCATATCCCCCAAGGCGGGGTGTGACAAATTTGGTATCAGAGCAGGTTGTATCCCAGGGAGTCTGCAAGCCGTGCTAAGTAGAGTCTTGTCTATGGATGTGTTGTGCACCACATACTATAGGCAGGAGGCTGCGAGGCATGATAGGATGGTTACCCTTCCTTCTCGATCAGTCTTGCTTTAGAGCGGTACAGTATAGGGTTGAGTCCCTAAAAACTTACCGTATTTTTTGATTACAGATACAAAGGCAGATCAGCATTACCCTATCACAGACAGAAGATCAGAGATAGCAACAGAAGAGAGCATCAGCCAGTTACATGATAACTACAGTAGCAGGAGGAGGTATCAGAGACCTCCCAGCGTGATACTTTTATTGGCACTATTCCCAGTATACGTTGATAACGTCAGAATAGGAAGTCAGAAGTATAATGTGCATACGAGTTGATTTATTTATTAGCTGTATAAGATCTGATGAAGATTACAGACAAGGTTAGACTACCAGGTAAGTATAAGAAAGAGAGGGAAATGCAGGAATCCCAAATACATCTTTTTGGGTATGGTACAGTTAAATGCTTTTACTTGTTGCAATAGGAAAAGGGCTATTTCCACCTCTTGATTTTGATGCCAGTGTAGTAAAGGGGCATAAGACTTGAGATGGGGTTGTCAAATCAAGCAGTAAGTAAAGATGGGCTGATTGATCCTAGTAAGTATTAGAAAGTATAAAGAGCCCCTATGATTACGTAAGTTGTGCAGACCCTTATGATAATAAGCCAGTAGAGAAAGTAAGACCGTTAGCTTACTCGAAGCAGGGGTAAAAGACCTGTTAGTGATGAATGTCGGGTAATAGTCAAGTTCGAGTCAGAAGAAGGCCAAGTCCGCCACATATGCTAACAGATAGCAAGACATCCCTGTAAGATTGTGGTTATGATCCAGTTGTGATATCGAAAGGGTGAGGGGTCATGTGAATCGGATAGGTCTGACTGCAAGTCAGGGGAAGTATGAACTGATACAGGACCAACAATCTTGTTAACAATGAAGAGCAGGTACCTTGAATCCCAGAGTTCAGCTTAAGTAAGATGAGGGAAAGAAGCAGGAATGTCAGATCTTGTGGGGAAATTAGAATTACCCCCCGGATTGATAAAATATCGTATTAAGGATTAAGCCTCGGGCTGACGGTAGGATTGCGGTTCAAAATACCGCAGTATGTCTGCTATGGAAAAGTTAAGAAGTTACCGATACAACAATTCTAATCTAGTGTAGCCTAGAGATAAGGCCCAGTAGACAGTCATGGGCTTTCAATATATGCCTAGTAAGGCTACAAGATTCGAACGTCGACCCCACACTGCAAGAGTGGCGAAATTTCAAACAGCAGACAATAACTAAAGTGTTTATGTTTGTTACTTTCAGAATGGGGTGACAATACAATGAAATGATAAGTCAGGGAAGGAGATATTATTAGGCCGTAGAAGGGATGTATCATGTACGGTATGAGACTCAGCAGAGCATGTCAGAGATTATGTATTACGGCAGAACTCAGTACATATTGTACGTAGCTATTGATATATATATATATATATATATATACAGATAATAGATATGCTGTGAGTAGCTGCCTATAAGGGGTACAATCACAGATGCTGATTAGTAATAGAAAGCATGTACAAATTGCATTGCAGAACCCTCCCCCCCTTGCCAAAAGGGAGGAGAAAGAAAGAAAAGGAGAGAAGAAAGGGGAAAGGGAAAGGAGAAGAGAAAGGGCAGGTTAAGTGTGAGTCACGTATGAAGTCATAGAAACTATCTCAGTTCTCAGTTATTAAGTTAATAGACTTATGTGTTGTTGCCAGATCTAGGCTCTAGGAGCTTATCAGAGTTAATGGCCTAAACCAGATGGCTAGATGATAAGGGCGCAGTTAGACGGTCTACCGACCAGCTGGCGCCTGCATTAGCAGGGAAGCATCCCTGAAGATCGGTAATAGTAGTGTATGTGCTAGAACCAGGATTAGAGGCCGAATAGGCAAATTTTAGAAATTAGCAATACCAGAATTGTTCTAGTATGTTAAGTGGTCGTGCGTCTTTTTTTCCAGCCTTGTAGGTGAGAGTCGGCCTTAACCAACCTAGCAGTTATTATGTGGAACACCCCATAAGTCAGTCGGCCATCCCAGTCACAATACCCGTGGGTACCCCAAGGAAGGGTCCACATCAGTAGTCAGCGACAGACTAGTACTTCAGCTGGTTCTCGTAAGATATTTAGATACAGAGCCCTAGCAAAAGGCCAGTATTTACAGAATAGCTCATAAGACCGAGAATTCCCCAGAATAACAGTATAAATCCAAATGGATACACACAAGGCGTAAGAAATTGATAGTACCCTGCTAGCACAATGTTTATTAAGACCAGGGGACCAGTAGACTCCCGGTGAAGATCCGAAGATTGATCACTTGGGAGTAAGTTTGATTAAGCCCAGCCTTACAGTGGTTCAAGCAAATAACAAAGCAATTAGATGCCCACAAGTCTTCGGTTATGCATGAACTATAAGTACTCAAGTAGAACAGTTAGAGCATTGTTAGACTACTGCCACATTCGTGTCATTCAACCCGACTATTCAGTTATTTAAGGTTATGCAGCCAGATCATTAGAGGTCATGGTCAATATCAGGATCCTCTGATCAGATAAAGGCACAAGGTGCGCAGACGGTCGTTCAGGTTATCCCAGCAACAAGTAGCCTTAGCATGTGGCCGGAGGGCCAGATAAGCTCTAGTTACGCCTGTAAACTACCTGTCGATCTCTTCGGCAAGACAAGTCAGTATAACCATCAATTATATGCCGAGCTCTCTAAGTATGAAAATGTTATATCAGCCAAGAAGAGGTAATGGAGCAACAACCGCTCTTAGCTATAGATCTATCAGAAGTGTGGTGTATGGGCAGCCCGAGCAACGGGAGTTGGTCAGAAAGATACATCAATTGGTCAATTTAGCCGTTCGTGTAATAGAAATGAAGGACAGCAGAGCTGTAATCGAGAACACCGCCGTGTCGTCATCAGTTGTGAAAATAGAAAGAACGGTAGTATAAGAATCCTGACCTGGTTAACAGGGGAAAACTCCAGGTTTTCAGGTAACAGAGAATGGAGTGCTGCGTTGGAAAGGCCGTCTATATGTTCCAGATGTTTCAGGGCTCCACAAGTAGATTCTGAATGAGGTACATTACACCCGTTATTCTCTTCACCCCGGTACGGCAAAATGTACCATGACATCAAAGAGAACTACGGGTGGCTAGGTATGAAAAGAGGAATTGCTGAATTTGTAGCCCAATGTCCTAACTGCCAACAGGCGAAAGCAGAACATCAGAATTAACTCAAGACATAGATGTGCCTCTCTGGAAATGGGAAGCGGTGAATATGGATTTTGTGGCAGGATTACCCCGTGCCAGACATAGACATAACTCTATATGGGTAATAGTTGACAGATTGACTAAATCAGCTCATTCCTTGCCAGTTAGAACTACTTTCTCGGCTGGAGATTATGCGGAGTAGTATATCCGAGAGATAGTCAGATTTCATGTAGTGCCAGTATCCGTTATTTCAGACAGAGGAGCGCAGTTCACGGCTAGGTTTTGGAAATTGTTCCAGAAGGGGCTGGGGACGTAGATTAATCTAAGCACAACTTCCCACACTCAGACAGATGAGCAGGCTGAGTGCACAATTCAGACGCTCGAAGACATGTTGCGAGCGTGTGTGCTAGATTTCGGTAGTAGCCAAAGTGAGCATTTACCGTTAATTGAATTTGCCTAAAATAATAGCTATCATTCAGCCATCCAGATGACGCCTTTTGAGGCATTATATGAGCGAAAATGCAGATCGCCGAATGGTGTTTGAAATCGGAGAGTCAGTGTTGGTTGGCCCAGATATTGTTCAGCAGTCAAAGGAAAAGGTAAAGCTTATCCGAAGAATGCTTACTGACTGCACAGAGCCGCCAGAAATCATATGCAGATGTGCGGTGCAGAAAATTGGAGTTTGATGTGTATGACTGGGTATTTCTGAAGTATCCCCAACGAAAGAGGTAATAAGGTCCGGCAAGAAAGATAAGCTCAGCCCGAGGTTTGTTGGGCCTTATCGGATTCGTCGAAGGACAGGCCGAGTAGCATATGAGTTGAATTTGCCTCCGGAATTAGAATCCGTTCATCCGGTCTTTCATGTATCTATGCTGAGGAAATGCATAGACCCGTCCAGAGCAGTCCCAGTCCAAAATATCCAGGTTACGAAAAAGCTAGCCTATGAAGAGGTTCCAATAACTATCTTAAACAGACGGATTCGCAGATTGAGGACTAAAGATATTACGTCTATCAAGGTATTGAGGCGTAACAGGAACCGAGAGGAGATGACTTGGGAAGCGGAGAAAGATATGAGGATCAGATATCCTCACCTATTCCAGGCCTAGTCAGGCGACAGGTATGTCCGTATTATTGCTTATGTAGTACCTTATGGTTGTATATGTATAAGTGAGGAAAATTGATACGTAGCCATCCAGTGAATCCTACAGTATTGTGTACAGTACCTGTATTGGACTTTTCTGCATTTCAGGTTTTTGCTATAGTCCATATTACAGGGGAAACTCTGCCGAAATTTTTCTAGAAAGTAAGTTAAGTAGTCCTCCAGATAGCAGTGTACATTCGAGGACGAATGTTCTTAAGGGGGGGAGAATGTTATATCCCGTAGAATTTCCGGCACCTAAATGACCTATTCGCACGTTGGTTAAGCATATTTGAAAGCCATACGTGCTAAAGAAAGGCCCGGGAAAAGATCGGACGAGAAACCTGTCGAACCATCGCGGAAGGAGCCGAGGCAGAGCCCCTCCGCGATGGCAGCGTGTCACGGAGGTGAGGCCTCCGCGTTGGCTCCGTGACACGTTGGCCTTGTCCAGACCCAAGTATATAAAGCCCCACTTCGGTTTTAAATCATTAATCACCCATGTAATTTCCAGAAAACAGAGTAAACCAGCAGAAAAGGAAAAAGGAACGAAGAGATAATATAAGTTTCGTCCGATTACGCTGCTAAACGTTGTCCAAACTCAAATTAACCTCAAATACCGAGGTATTTAGCAGCAGAGAGCATTCCTACGGATTTAGTTTCGTGAAATACGGCCGACGAATCGTCGAGCTACCGAGCTAAGGTAAGTGGAATTGCTCTAAATTAGTGTCTATATGTTCCTAGATGTGAAGTGAATATTTCTCCCTTCTGGACCGCTGAAAAATAGCGAGTTTTCGATCGTCTTTCGATAAGCCTAAGTTTAGGCTATAAACTATATCGAAAGTGATGTTGCTCTTTACAATAAAGCTGTATTTAGTATTGATTGACATATTTATGAATGCAGTTGGGAGAAAATAGTTGAAGTACTGGCCGAGCCTCGTCCGACAGCCGGATAGTTCGAGGATAAGGTATGTAAAGTTAGTTTCCTCGGCAAGTTAGTAATCTTGGTACAATACAGTAATTTAAAGGCCAGTAGAATATTCAGAAGCCATGTTTGACGTTTATTATGAATGATGGTACGATACTAGAAACGTTATAATATGATCAGCGCGAGACTTGCTAGCACGATATAGATTCTAATATAAGTGTTGAGAATTGCACAACATGCTCAGTATGTGATGTGACATAGAATGTTAGGATATCATTGTATTTAGTTGAAACCCAGTAAAGCAATGTAATATCTGTAAGACATCTCAGAAATAGAACGATAAGTTAAAGTGAAGCTAGAAAGCATATTAGAATTAGTAAATCATGTTACTATAGAAACTCAGTATACAACATAGTTTCAGCAGAAAGACTATATCATGTCCAGCATCAGACCCAGTGTAGTCTGGCAGAAGACTATATTTATACATATATATATTTACCAGCCTCAGCATGTATTGAATACGTACATGTTACTATTACTAGTTCAGCATGTAATATATACAATACTTTACCACTATTAGCGCTAGTATGCGAGACATGCAGATAGTATTACTAGTTGAGACCGTTATATTGTTTGGGGTTGGACTACCTAGCATCCATGACCACCCCAGGGTTGATAGCTGTATCAACTCGTCCGCCAAAGGACGAGGATACGTCGCTCTATGGAGTGGCATGCCGTCCCACAGGGATACGAAGATGGGATGCCAGTTTTCCCCATATTATGCCTTGGTCGGCTTTTACACACCCCTGTCGAGCGGATACGCCCGGGTGTTGATTCAGGAGTCCTTCGGACTCAGGTACAGTTATAGTCAGGGGCTCAGCGAGCCCAAGTGCATACCCAGGGGACCGGCGGGATGCTTATAGCTATTATAGGAGATGGGATGACCGGGGTAGGGGTGTAGATTCTGTGCTGGTTGTACCTCCCGGCTTATGGGGGCCGGGTAAGGTTTGTGTGTGCTATACTATGTTATGTTATGTTATGCCATGTCACGTTAGATACAAGTAGATCAGCAGTTGAGTGATACGTCTCCATGTACGACCCCTATTTCCTTTCAGTATAAATGAGAGAAGGTATGACTTACATTATTAGACAGTTAATCTAACTCTTCTTACTTCAGTTTCATCAGTTACATTGTTGTTTTCAGATTTTGCTTTCAGTTATTGCTTTACATACTCAGTACCAGCGGTACTGACGCCCAGTGGGGCGCTGCATTACTTGCCTGCAGGTACTCATAAATGAGCAGGCGATACTACGTGATTCCTGTCAGCGATCGAGTATTCAGCTCCTGTCATCCGGAGATTGAATTCCAGAGGTGTATTTCATTTCCTTTTTGTTGTATAGTACGGGTAGGTCGGGGCCCTGTCCCGATCATTTCTATTGCTATTCCTAGAGGCTTGCAGTCTGTATATATTTCCCTGTGGTCAGATGAGCCGGTCGTGTGAGGCCGTGCGTTTTGTTTGCTGTTTAGCATTGTTGATTATGTTGGCCGTGTGGGGCCATAGTCTGATAGTAGTGGTGACCTTGTCGGTCACGTAGTTATTCAGTATTTTATTGTTGAGATACAGATAACTAGACAGCATGGTGGCCTTGTCGGCCCGCATAAGTTTCCTTATAGTTGCTTGTTTCTGGTTAGCTGTTATTACAGGTACAGGAGGCTATAGGCCAATGGGCCGGGGGCTGTGTTTACAGCCGTTATATAGCCCTTTGTTTCCAGAAATGTGAGTTAGAGCCAGCCAGGCACCAGATGTGCCCAGGCTCAGCAGTCTAGTAGTTCAGGTCCTAGTAGGGCACCAGGTGCCAGTCATACAACGCTCGACGGGGGTGTGTATAAGGCCAACCACGGCATATGAGGATGTGGATCCCCATCTTCGTCCCTTGCAGACGGTATGCCGCTCCTTAGAGCGATGTAATCTCGCCCCTAGCGGGCGGCGACACAGCTACTAACCTTGGGATGATCACGAAAGCTATACAGGTGTAATCTAACCCAAAATAATACAAATTACGAGCCTTAACTGACAACAAAAACTAGACATGATAACATACTCCTAACATGCTTTACTAGGATTCATACTGGACTACTATGCTGAAGAAACTAATTTGCCGAAACAAAACGCCTTAACATACCTCGTTCGCTGTTTACCGATTAACAGAGAGTTTCGGCTCGTGTTCAACTTCCCTTCTCAACTGTAATTATATTAACGAAAGAATGGGGATACTTTATTACTATATTCAAAGAAAATGATAACTTATATATATATATACTGACTATACTTCAACTTATCAAAAGAAGATCAAAAACTCGTAATTTCTCGGGAATCTAGAAGGGAAAAATACTTATTTTAGGCACGTGATCGTAATGACACTAGTTTGAAATAATTCCACCAACTTAGGCTCGGTGGGACGATGATTCACCGGGCATAATTTATGAAAATAACTTCGCAGCGATGCTCTTTGCAGCCTTATACTTCACTACTTGGAGTTAATTTAGATTTGGACGGCGTTTAGCAGCGTAATCGGATTATTTCCAAATGTTTTCCTCGGTTTCCCTCTGTTCTGGCCGAGAATATATGAATAATGATCTAACTTCTAAGTGTGAGGCCTTTATATACTTGAGGCAGCAAACAAGCTTAACATGGCATGCTGCTGGTCGCACCAATTTACGGGTGTGCCACTTTGGGTAACGCGGAGGGGGCTGCTCCGTGCCACTTTAGGTAACGCGGAGGGGGATGCTCCATGCCACTTTTCCCCTCTGGGCAACTTGGTTAGGCCTCCTCCTGTGAAGTCCTGACTTTGCACTCCTTCGGGCTTTCCCCAGGCTCTTTCCTCGTACATATGACACTTTAAAACTCTTAACTAACGTACGAATAGGTCGACTGGACGTTAGAAACTTACAGGGTGTAACATCCTCCCCCCTTAAGAACATTCGTCCTCGAATGTCTTACTCTAGCCTTATAAGTCTCAACTCTTGTAATTACTTATTCTGAAAAATTTTTGGCAGAGTCTCCCCTGTAATATGGACTATCCAAAAACCCTAAAACGTAGAAAAGTCCAATACAGGTACTTCACATAATACTACAGCGTTCACTTCACAATAGACTGAAGTCAATCATCTCACATATACATGTATATAATGCAACTTATGAAACAACCACAACAATATACCTCTAGCTGCACAATCTGATTAAGTATAAAATAACTGAGGATATCTGGTTTTCATATCGTCTTCTGCCTCCTAGGTCGTCTCCTCTCAGTTCTTATTCCGCCATAACACTTAAACGAAAGCAACATTTTTAGTTCTTAGTTGCGGATCTGCTGATCTAGTATGGCTACTAGAGCTTCTTCATAAGCTAACTCCTCAGTGATTTGGACGTCTTTGACTGGGACAATCTGGAGGGATCTCCTATGCACTTCCTCAGCATTGATACATGGAAAACTGGGTGAACGGATTCTAATTATGGAGGTAAATCCAATTCATAAGCCACCTGGCCTATCCTTCGGCGAATCTGATAAGGTCCAATAAACTTCGGGCTGAGCTTGCCTTTCTTACCAAATCTCATCACACCCTTCATCGGTGAAACCTTCAGGAATACCCAGTCACCCACATTAAACTCTAGGTTTCTCCGCCGCACATCAGCATAAAATTTATGGCAGCTCTGAGTAGTCAGCAGACGTTCCCTGATAAGCTTTACTTTCTCTTCTGACTGATGAATAATATCTGGCCCAATCAATGCCGATTCTCCTACCTCAAACCAACCAGCTGGAGACCTGCACTTCCTCCCATATAACGCTTCATAAGGCGCCATCTGAATTGCTGAATGATAACTGTTATTATAGGAAAATTCATTAAGTGGTAGATGTTCATCCCAGCAGCCTTCAAAATCTAGCACACATGCCCGTAACATATCCTCGAGCGTCTGGATTGTACGTTCTGCCTACCCGTCTGTCTGAGGATGGAAGGATGTGCTCAGGTTACGCTACGTCCCCAGGCCCCTCTGAAAAGACTGCCAAAATTTGGCTGTAAACTGCGCCCCTCTGTCGGAGATAATTGACAACGGAACACCATGCAATCGGACTATTTCTCTGATATACAACTCAACATAATCTTCGGCTGAAAAGGTAGCCCTTACTAGCAGAAAGTGAGCTGATTTTGTCAACCTGTCAACAATTACCCAGATAGAATCATATTTACGCCTGGTATGAGGTAACCCTACTATGAAATCCATATTAACTACCTCCCATTTCCATAAAGGCACCGCTATATCCTGTGTCAGTTTGCCTGGTTTCTAATGCTCAACTTTCACCTGTTGGCAATTGGGACATTGAGCAACGAATTCTGCTATCACTTTTTTCATTCCCGGCCACCAATAAATCTCCTTTACGTCATGGTACATTTTTGTAGAACTTGGATCGAGAGAGTAACGGACATAGTGTACCTCACCCATAATTTGCTGGAGAAGCCCTGCCACGTCTAGAAGGCAGAGGCGATCCCTATATCTCAAAACTCCCTCCTCGGTTACCTGGAAATTTGTCACTTTCCCTCGCTGGACCCTATTTCTAAGCTGAACCAGGCTAGGATCTTCATACTGCCGTTCTTTCACTTCCACCACCAATGATGACACTACGGTATTCTAGATTACCGCTCCATTGTCTCCTGATTCTACTATATGAATGGCTAAACTAGCTAGTTGATGCAATTCTTGGGCCAATTCCTGTCGCTCGGGCTGTAAATATGCCGGGCTTCCCATGGATTTATGACTAAGGGCATCTGCTACAACATTGGCCCTTCCTGGGTGATATAAGATATTCACATCATAATCCTTTAATAGCTCCAACCAGCGACGCTGCCGCAAATTCAACTCTTTCTGGGTGAAAATATACTGCAGGCTTTTGTGATCAGTTAAAATATCTACGTGGACGCCATACAGGTAGTGTCTCCATATTTTCAAGGCATGAATCACCGCGGCTAACTCCAGGTCATGGGTAGGGTAGTTCTTCTCATGCTTCCTCAGCTGCCTGGAAGCATAGGCAATCACCTTACCATGTTGCATCAAAACACCTCCTAACCCAACATCCGAAGCTTCACAATAGACTGCATAACCCTTTGTTCCTTCTGGCAACGGTAGCACCGGTGCTGATGTCAATCTATCTTTCAGTTCCTGAAAGCTCTGCTCACATGCCTCAGTCCAATGGAATTTTGTTTCCTTCTGTGTCAGTTTGGTTAAAGATGCTGCTAAAGTGGAAAATCCTTCCACGAACCTTCTGTAATACCCGGCTAACCCCAGAAAACTATGTACCTCAGTCGGAGTGGTAGGTCTAGGCCATGTTTTCACTGCTTCTATCTTCTGCATATTTACCCATATACCGGCATCTGACACAATATTACCTAAGAAGGCTACTGAATTCAGCCGATGATCCTGGTGATCTGCCTCTGAGCGGGAATACACCAGAATATCATCGATAAATACTATCACGAACAAGTCCAGGTATAGTCTGAAAACGTTGTTCATCAGGTCCATGAACACTGTTGTGGTATTTGTCAATCCGAAGGACATGACTAGAAATTCAAAGTGGCCATATCTGGTCCTGAAGGCAGTCTTTGGAATATCTCTTTCACGAACCCGAACCTGATGATATCCTGACCTTAAGTCAATCTTTGAAAAATACCTCGCTCCTTGTAACTGATCAAATAAATCGTCTATTCAGCGAAGTGGATACTTATTCTTGATAGTGGCTTTATTCAGCTGCCGATAATCTACACACATATGGAGGGATCCATCCTTCCTCCTCACGAACAGAACTGGCGCACCCCATGGTAAGGTACTCGGCCTAATAAAGCCCTTGTCTAGCAAATCCTTCAATTGTTCCTTTAGTTCTCGAGTTCAGCAGGAGCCATCCGATATGGAGGAATAGATATAGGCTGAGTGCCTGATAATAAATCGATTGTAAAATCAATTTCCCTTTCTGGGGGAATACAAGGAAGCTCATCTGAAAATACGTCGGGAAATTCATTAACCACTGGAATAGATTGAAGGGTCGGAGGCTCTACCCGAATATCCTGAACTCTGACAATATGATAAATGCACCCTTTTGCTATCAATTTTCTCGCTCGAAGATAGGAAATAAATCTACCTTTTGGCGTGGATGTACTACCTTTCCACTCCCGTACTGCTTCCCCTAGAAAGTGGAATCGGAAAATCTTGGTCCAACATTCGACATTGGAATAACATGGAGCTAGCCAATCCATACCCATAATGACATCAAAATCAACCATTTCTAGTTCTATCAAGTCTGTCGTAGTCTGACGACTGGCAACCTCTACTGTGCACCCCTCATAGAACCTTTTGGCTATAATAGGCTCACCAACGGGTGTAGACACTGATAAAGATTGCCGAAACAATTACGGCACAGTACTAAACGTCTGAGCCTCTAACGGTGTAACATAGGACAAGGTGGATCCTGGATCTATCAACACATAAGCAGGATGAGAGCAAATGTTCAGCATACCTATTACAACATCTGGCGACGACTCTGACCCCTGTCGCCCCGTTAGTGCATAAGTACAGTCTGGGTCGGCACCTGAACTGGAGGCCCCTGATCTGCCTCGGCCTCTGCCGGCTTAAACTGAGGGCCTACGCCCTACCGGGGATGCTGGAGCTCATGATCCTACCGAGGACCTATCCTGTCGATCCCGGTCACCCTGATCCCTAGCTGGACAATTCCTCATCTGGTGACCCTTCTGTCTATAAATGTAGCATGTGGTGGAACCATACCTGCATGCTTCAGAGTGGCGTCGACTACAAATAGGGCAAAGTGGTATTGTAAACCCACTCTGCTCCACTCCCCTCTGCTGCTGTGAACCTACTGCTCACGAACCTTCGCCGGGCTCTAGCTTCCCTCGGCGACTATACCTGCTTCTCTGCCGCTGCGGTGGAGGCGGGGGTCTAGGTGGCCTATTTGATAACCGTATCCTAGGTCCTCCTTGGGACTCCTCCTGTAATTCACCCGGTCTGTCCCTGCGGCGCTGCTCCTGACTTGTCCTCCTAATCTCCCGTTGCTGCTGTCTGATACCCTTAATATTCTGAGCAAAAGCCTGCACACGGGCAATATTCATATCCTCACACAGTGTGGTTGTGACGCAAGTCTCAACATATTCCAGGTTCAGCCCCATAATAAAGCGGTATACCCTGGCTGGCATTATGTCCACAAAAGCTAGCGCATATCGAGCCAAGGAATCAAACCGCATGGCATATTCCCGGAAACTCATCGACCCCTGCTCCAAGTGTAGGAACTGATCAACCCGGGCTTGTCGAATCTCTCGCTGTAGGTAATGATCCAAGAAAGCCTCTGAGAAGCTGGGCCAGGTCGGAGGGGAACATCTCTCCCTCTAGACCTTTCCTAACTCTCACACCACAACACGACAATGTCCCGTAATCGGAATACCGCCAACTCAACCGACTCTGTGGGTGTAGCATGCATCACCCTGAAAATCCTCTACATCTAATCTAAGAAGTCCTGAGGGTCCTCGGTCCGATCTGTCCCTGTGAATTGGGGGGGACTTAGTGCTAGGAACTCTCGGACCCTCGAGCTACCAGACCCTCCTAAGGATTCTGCAACTGTAGGTAGCATTGTCTGGCACTGAGCAGCCATCATCTGGGCTAGCATAACCACCGCGCTCCTGACCTCCTGGTCGGATGGTACGATTATAGAAACTGCCGTAGGTGGTGCCGTCACACCTGCGGTCCCAAGCGGCTCCTTACATTGTGGAGACTGCTTGGGAGGTCGAGATGATACCTCTGTATCATCCTTAAATCAGGCCGATTCTGACCGAGGCTGAGGTACCCCGCTGATGCCCTCTTTTGCTGCTACATCTAGCCTCCTGCCTGTAGCAGGGTGTTGCTGGTCCGACATCTCTCTGCAAGCAAAAGAATATAATGAGCTTAGGGACTCAACCCTATACTGTACCGCTCTATAGCATAACTGAATAAGAAGAAAGAGTAACCATCCTATCATGCCTTGCAGACTCCTGCCTATAGTATGTGGTGCACAACACATCCATAGACCAGACTCTACTTAGCACGGCTTGCAGACTCCCTGGGATACGACCTGCTCTGGTACCAAGTTTGTCACGCCCCGCCTTGGGAGGCATGACTGGCACCTGGTGCCCTACTAGGACCTGAACTGCTGAGCTGACTGAGCCTAAGCACCTCTAGTGCAGGGTTGACTCTAAATCTAGAATCAAGAAAACAACGGGCTATATAGCGGCTGTAAATACAACCCCCGGCTGACAAGGTCTATAGCCACCTGTGAAAATAAACAGATAACCAGAGACGAACAATCATAGGGAGTCCTATGCGGGCCGACAAGGCCACTATGATATCTAGTTATAACTGAAAAGTAAAATCAGATGCTAAACTGAATTATGACCGACAAGGCCGCTAATCAACTGCTACACAAGGCCCCACATGGCCAACACACATAATCTAAAACATATACAGGCCCCACATGGCCGATATCATCTAATCACAGGGAAATAACACAATCTGCAAGCCTCTAGAAGTAATAAGATGGTCAAGACAAGGCCCCGACCTACCCATACTGTACAAACAAAAGAAGTAAACCTCTATCATACAAGCTCCGGAAGAAGGGAGCTGACGGCTCTGTACGGATGACTGGGAATACGAGGGACATGCTCCTCATCTATCTGCCAATGCAGCGCCCCAGAAGAGGGCGTCAGTACCACAGGTACTGAATATGTAAGGTAGTAACTTTAAATGACTGAAAGTAGGAAATAGAACTGACAATGACTGAAGTAAAGAAAACGGACTGATGATGACTGAAGTAGTGAAATCAGGGCTAAACATAACTGTAATAAGGAGGGTAGGCGTCATACCTGAAAAACGAGGCATCTTACTGTCTAACTATCAGTAACTAAAGCAAAAATAAACCTTACCTGGGCCCCCATTAGCCCTAGTGAGTACACCTCAATCTATATACCCCTATCCAGGTCATACTGAGTCAACTACCAGCTATAAGCGTCCTGCCTGTCCCCTGGGTCTGCAACTGGGCCCGCTCGACCCCTGACTGTAGCTGTGTCTGAGTCCAGAGGACTCCTGATATCTACACCCCAGGCGTAAACGCTCGACGGGGGTGTGTATAAGGCCAACCATGGCATATGAGGATCTGGATCCCCATCTTCATCCCTTGCGTACGGCATGCCGCTCCGTAGAGCGACGTAATCTTGCCCCTAGCGGGCGGCGACATAGCTACTAACCTTAGGGTGGTCACGGAAGCTATACAGGTGTAATCCAGCCCAAAACAATACAAATTATGAGCCTCAACTAACAACAACAACTAGACAGATAACATACTCCTAACATGATTTACTGGGATTCATACTGGACTACTATCTGAAGAAACTAACTTGCCGAAAGAAAATGCCTTAACATACCTCATTCGCTGTTTACCGATTAACTAGTGAGTTTCGGCTCATGTTCAACTGCCCTTCTCAACTGTAATCATATTAACGGAAGAATAGGGCTACTTTATTACTATATTCAAAGAAAATGATAACTTATATATATGTATATACTGACTATACTTCAACTTATCGAAAGACGATCAAAAACTCATAATTTCTCGGGAATCTAGAAGGGAAAAATACTTACTTTAGGCACGTGATCGTATTGACACTAGTTTAAAATAATTCCACCAACTTAGGCTCAGCGATACGATGATTCGCCAGACGTATTTTACGAAAATAACTCCGCAGCGATGCTCTCTGCATCCTTATACTTCACTATGCAGAGTTAATTTAGATTTGGACGGCATTTAGCGGCGTAATCGAATGATTTCCAAAATTTTTCCTCGGTTTCCCTCTGTTCTGGCCGAGAATATATGAATAATGATCTAACTTCTAAGTGTGAGGCCTTTATATACTTGAGGCGGCAGACAAGGCAACGTGGTACGCTACTGGTCTCGCCAATTTACGGGCGTGCTACTTTCGGGTAACGCGGAGGGGGCTGCTCCGTGCCACTTTGGGTAACGCGGAGGGGGATGCTCCGTGCCACTTTTCCCTTCTGGGCAACTTGGTTCAGCCTCCTCCCATGAAGTCCTGACTTTGCACTCATTCGGCCTTTCTCGGGGCCCTTTCCTCGTACATATGACACTCTCAAACTCTTAACTAACATATGAATAGGTCGACTTGACGTTAGAAACTTACGGGGTGTAATATAAATAACTTGAGTGGGCATAACATTTATTATTATCTTTTTCAAATTCACAATATAAAAGAATTCACAACATGAAAAAAAAGATAAATTAACAAAACTTACAAGGTTGGAGATTGAATCAAAAGTGTTGATGTAAAAGAGTTGAAAATTAAATTATGTAATTATAATTTTTTCTTATAGAAGTAGAAAAGTTTATAAATTAAAAAAAAAATTAAAAGTATACTATCAAAAAGGGAAAAAATTATATTAAAAAAGCAAAAAATTCATTATTGTTATGAAATAATAAAGAAAGAACAAGAATATTGTAGAGAAAGAGAGAAGGAGAGAAGTTCTTATTTCTCTTGATGGGATAAAATACAATGAAGGAGAACCCCTCTATTTATAGGGACAATTCCTCCTAACTTTTCTCCAAAAGATAGACTTTCACTATAATATAAACACATGTATCCACTACAATACAAGTAACTTTATAGACATTCACTATAATACAAATATATTTATAACACTCCCCCTTGAATGTTTATTTGATAGATAATGTGCCTCGTTAAAACCTTACTAGAAAAAACCCAGTGGGAAAAAATCTAGTGAAGGAAAAAGAGTACACATATCTAATAATACGCATTTTGGTTGCCTCATTAAAAACCTTACAAGGAAAACCCAGTGGGGCAAAACCCCGTAAGGGAAAAAGAGTACAACGCGTATTAACTCCCCCTAATGAGAACATCCTTGAATCTTTGCATTTCGATATTCTGCATCATCTTCTTGAAAGTTGCAGTTGGTAGAGATTTGGTGAATAAATCAGCCACATTGTCACTTGAATGAATTTGTTGCACATTGATATCACCATTCTTTTGGAGCTCATGTGTGTAGAAAAACTTTGGCGAGATGTGCTTTGTTGTATCTCCTTTTATGAATCCTCCCTTTAGTTGTGCTATGCATGTTGCATTATCTTCATACAAAATTGTGGGTAATTTGTCATATTTCAAACCACATTTTTCTCTAATGAGATGTATCATTGACCTCAACCACACACATTCTCGGTTTTCTTCATGAATAGCTATTGTCTCAACATGATTTGATGAAGTAGCTATGAGAGACTGCTTTGTACATCTCCAAGATATGACAGTACCTCCACATATGAACACGTAGCCAGTTTGAGATTGAGCTTTGTATGGGTCAGATAAATACCTAGCATCAGCATAATCAACAAGATCGGGACTGCATTTGTTAGAATAATATAAGCTCATATCGGTAGTCCCTTTTAGATACCGCATTATGTGTTTGATCCCATTCCAATGTCTCATAGTAGGAGCAGACTATATCTTCAGGACCAAGAATTTCTTCGTTCTTTTAAATCCTTCAAGGGTTTTCATATATCCTCCAGTCTCTCTAGACATGAAAATAATTTCATTATGCGCATATCAAGTTTTTCATATATTGCCAGACTTATGAGGAACCTCAAAATAATTGCATCCACCACATGAGGACCTCTCAATAATAATGTCAGAATTTACGAAAAATCTTTATGCCACAAGAATCCATTTATATCCACTGGCATTATACTTGAGTTATGTATTTTTAATTGGCCAATCATTTATCTGTCCATACTTTTTGGCAGATTTGAATTCAAGATCCTCGTCAATATTTATAATATTCAGTGCTATATTATATCAAAGGTATCATCGGCGATCATTTTGATATCAATTCCAATGCGACATAACTTATTGAGATCTCTTCATTTTTCGTGATTTCCAGGTACCTGAACCTTTGCCAAGGTTTTATGAAGTGTTATGTCATGGTACTTTCTTAAAGAACTTTCCTCATCATTATGACCATCTTAATCATTTGCTCCTCTGTTTCTTCAAGGAGTTCTATATTTGAAACCGTTTGGTCTATCACGCTTCAGGCTTCTCATAGACCTTGTTCTTCAAGGACCTTTCATTGGAGCGTTTGTAGCTAAATTGAGTTAGCAAATATATCTGATAATTGATTTGCAATATTTTGCAAGTGAATTATCTATTGAACTTTAAGTTCACTTTTTTTCCCCGAGGATCTAGATAATTCATCCCACACTCAATTTTCAGCTGCTAATCACTTCTCCCCCTAATGTTAGAAAAACTAACATTTACCCCCAAGATCATTTGGGGACCCATCTTTGTGCGTTGTGGTGGAGCAATTGAATCATATATCGCACATTCAAATTTTTAGATGGAATTATTTGGTTCCTAATCCTGAACCAATTGTGATAGGGGAACCTTGTCGGCTTTATGCATTCAAGTGTTGCTACATGTTAAATAGACATATCTCATACCAAATTTTATTTGGGAGTTTTATTCTCATAACCAATGATTTAGCTATAATTGGAGGCATACAATTTTTGATAAACCAACATAGATATGAATCAACATTATCAACATGATTTTATAATTTAGAACTATACTCTTAATTTAGTAATTTGAGCAACAACCTTTAAAAATCAATTGCAAGTTGATATCAAAACACATGTGACCATACCATAGATGCATCTATTAGCAAACGGTTTACATGGTAGGTGAATGAACTCATATTCACTCTTTTATAAGTTCCAAAATTTCATAGAATATAATTCCAATCTTAGCTGATCAAGATCATTCTATCATGAGAACAAGCAACACAAGAGAATTCTTGAAGAATCTTTTATTTCTTCAACATATAGCCACGTGAATTCTCAATTATTTTTGCTTCACATTTGAACCGAGATGGCCAACCAGTTATGCCAACTTATTTCAGTAAACTTCTAGTTTACTTTTGTATGCGATTTCATCATCATACCCATATTTATGTACTACAAATAAAAAAATTGCGGGTAATCTTTTACATAAATATTTATAACCCGCTTCAACTGTAGTAATATGAACATATTAGATCTTCCCATAATTTATAATCTCAATTCTTTTTCAATGTCTTTGAAACTTATAAGTTTCCTTTTGAGACTTACTACAATAATTTCATTCCTTCGGGTAGTAACACATTAGCTCTTCCGGAACTCTCAATTAATTTTGTGTACTACCACACATTCAATCATATCAACATCATTAATAGTTTCTCCACATAATTTCAACTTAGAAACAATTTTGAATGTTGATGAGCCATGAACAGACTTATAGTCTTGATGGATCCAATCATATTGTGCCTTTGGGTGGATGACCATCTTCAGGTGGTCATACCTTTCTTTTAGGCCATTACACAAAACAAGTGGATCCTTAATCGTGAGATATTCAATTTTGAGAATTTCGTCAAGATGATGACGCAAGAATATCATAGCCTTAGCACGATCATTATTTGATGTTTTGTTTTCACTTTTAATGGTGTCTCCAAGACCCATTGCATCCATATGGATTTCAACATCCAACACCCATGAAAGGTAGTTCTTGCCTGATATTTGAAGGACAACGAAATCAAGTTTCGTAAGGTTAGCCATATTAAAAGAAAGAGAAAAATAATACCTTGGCCTTCAAATTTTGAGGCACTAGAGTCGTAGAGCAACAATATCACCAAAGGAATATCACTCATGTGGTTAAGTAATACATCTTTCGAATTTTTTTTTAAAATTTTTTCTTACCTCAGATCTTTCAAAGTGAGTACTCAAGGCAGAGACTCGTGCTGATAACGTGTTATGAAATAATAAAGAAAGAACAAAAATATTGTAGAAAAAGAGAGAAGGAGGGAAGTTCTTATTTCTCTTGATGGGATGAAATACAATGAAGGAGAATCCCTTTATTTATAGGGACAATTCCTCCTAACTTTTCTCCATAAGATAGACTTTCACTATAATATAAATACATGTATCCACTACAATACAAGTACCTTTATAGACATTCACTATAATACAAATATATTTATAACAGTTACTACGAGAAAGAACTTTTTTTTATGGAAAAAGGAAAAAAATTCTATTAAGAATTCATTACCATTGAGGAATAAAAAAGGTTTTTCAAATCAAAAAGCCAAAAAAAAAAGATTCGGTGGAATTTCTTTCTTTTTTTAATTTATAAAAATTGCACTATAAATAGAGTTATGTCACAAGTAAGAAAATCTAATATAATCAAATAAGGTAGAAAAAAATTCTTGACAAAGAAAAAAATTCAACGAAAAATTTTATTTTACCATAAATAGAGTTATTCCACAAATAATAAACCTGATAGAATTATTAAAAATAATAATTGTGTAAAAATAGTAAATGATAATTTTGTCTATTGTGAAGTCCTTTAATGAAGGAAAAAAAGATCAATCAACATTTCTAAGGACCTTCACACTTTTAATATAATATAGATAAATACATCATGCACACAATTTTTATACAATTTTTAACTCGAGGAGAGTAATAAACTGCAGTGGAGGTTGGAGTTTGTTGTGTCTTACGTCTTTTCTCTCTATACTATTAGTTTTTATGTTTCTTTGGATCAGTGTGATTTTTGTGTCATGTTTTTGTGGAACTAAACTTATCTTTTTAGGGTTATGGTTCTTTGATGACAGTTGTTATTTGAAATATTGAGTTCAATTAATTAGTTTATTATTATTGGTTTATAGGTTACATAAATATAACTTTTTAAAATTATAATTACAAAAGTTATAACTATTTTCTTAATTACATAATATACAACATATACCTTATACATGATTAAATAGATAAATATTGTAAATATGGTAATTTTCTATAAATGACATAAGTAATATTTTTTTTCATAATTTAAATAGATTAAATATGGTAAAATTTTAATATGTATTATTATATTTAACACCATACATATACTAAATATGCTAAATATGTATTATTATATATATATTTTAAATTATTCATATGATCCTCATATTCATCGTCCATAAAATTTTCTTTTATTTTAGTCTTTCACATATAAAGATTATGAATATAATATTTATTAGAAATCACATACTATATATTATATTATGTATATCAATATATTATATTATATAATTGAAGCATATGTGTGCATCTATTTTTTATATTATACACGATTTTTATTAATAAATTTTTATACTAAAAATTTAACAACATACATATATTAAATATATATTATTATATTTTTTTAAAAAAAATTATTCATGTTATCCACATATTCATGATCCATAAATTTTTCTTTTACTTTGCCTTTCACTTATAAAGATTATGAATATAATATATCTTAGACACCATATGCTATATATGATATTATGCATATATGTATCAATACATTATATTATATAATTGAAGCATATATGTGTATTGCGCGCGTGCGCCGTCGTACAAGTAATACAGTGGACCTTTTTCAGAGACGGATTTCTAACCCACAGGGACTGGACTAATTCAGCGAATTAACAAGTTCAAGTGTTAAATTAACCTTCACAAATGTTGATTGCAGAAATTTTGAAAAATTCTAACTAAATCAGAGTGATCACACAATAATTGAGAAATAATACAAGAAGCAACTAGAGTTAAGGCCTAATAATCATGCAATGCTACAATCACAATGGTTTGAGTATAAAAACTTTAGTTGTTGTCTCAAATAGTTAAAATGCGATGTTCATGGTCTTTCTAGCCTCTAAACTCGACAAACTAGTCTCACACCTACATCATTGAGCAGTGATGTGACGTCCTAATTCATGAGCAAATTAACTATGTGGATGTGGTTTACGGAGTTTTTGCCTTTGATTATGGACTTTCGTACCTCTAATCATTTAACCTGACTTAGCTTCACAACTACTTCTACAAGCGGTGATGTGATAATTCTAAGTCGGTGTCTAGCTCATCCCATTTTAGTAATCAAGAAAGACAAATTAGGTATAATTTCTATCCTAACCGCTAATCCTATTGTAAAGATAAGAACTTGCTCCTTACATTCTTGTGTTCTAGCCAAGGATTACTTTTTCGAGCTTTTACCTAAGTTTAACGAGTTCGTTTTCATGGTTATTAAGCATAAAAAAAATAACAATAAAGAATGTAAGATAAAACAACAACTAAAAACTCAAACCAATGAAGAATTCATGCATTTACAATCATATCATGTGGCCTCAACCCTAGAGGAAGTGTTTTAGCCACTCATGTTCGTACAAATACTTAAAAACATGATTAAAGTAGAGTACTTACAAGAATAGTTATAAGAGAATGAGAATTAGTGAACCATAGGTAGAGTTCTTCCTTTCTCCCTTCGCTCCTCTACGTTGTTCTTAAAATATTTCGCAATAAAATGACTTTTGGAGCTAAGTTTCCTATTTATACTAAGTGAGAATTTACAAAAATTGGCTGTGGTTGAACTAGCTCATATCACGGACCTGGTCGCACCAATATTGCTCCGTGACACAGAGCAAACCCACATGCTCACTGGAAAACTCGGTAGTTGCATGTTCAGGGAGCAGGCTATGCGCAATGCCTGGAGTGGCATGACCCAACTCTCACGCAACGCACAACGTGACACGTCCACTGGAGTGCAACATGGCATGGCGTGACACTGATCCAACGCGCATGCGCATTGCCCCGCTTCTTCTCGCGCACACTCCTGCCTGCGTGACACGGTGCCCATCGCGACAATCTCTTGCCGTGACATGCTGCAGATTGTGATCAAAGCACTTTTATGTTTTCTTCATGCCATCTTCCTTACACTTAATCCTGAACTTCCTTTTGCTTCATGCATCATCATATTAAGCTCATACTTTGCATTTTTCACCTACAAAACAAAGAGCTAATCACATTGGTTAATTTATGCACGAATTTATACAAAATCACATGAGAATATAATCAATTAAATTGACAAGCACGCCTTAACTAAGTTATAAAATAGCAATTGGGCACGTAATTATGCCCAAGATCAATGTGCATCTATTTTTTTATATTATGCATAAATTTTATTAATACAAAAATACCTTTAATGAACCTGTGGATGAATCCACTATTTATTCAAGGACCTTAAAATATCGGCAAAATAAAAGTAAATTTTAATAAATCGCAACTGATTTGTAAAAAATAGAGAAGAAAGGGATTCTTGAGAAATCAAATAAAAATGGAGAAGAAATTAAAGAGGAAGTTTTGAAAATTTTGGAAAAACAAATATGGAGAAGATAGAGGAATTTTTGGAAAAATAAAAATAGAGAAGAAAGAGAGATTAAAGGAATTTTTGAAAAAATAAATATGGAGAAGATAGAGAGATTCTTGAAATTTTTGGTGGATTTTTTAAATTTCTGCAAAATAAAAAGGATGGAAAAGATAGCATTTTATATTATTTTGTGTATTTAAATTGTTATATTAGGTATATAATCTTTTTGATATTTAATTAGAATATATATTTTAGGAAAGTAAAAGTTGTACAAAATGTATAAAAAGATAAAATTTTAAATAGTTTGTATTTATGTAATTTTATTAAAGTATTTATAATTTTTGTAATTATGATTTTTAAAAATGGTATTTATGTAAGAAATCCTTTATAATCTTGAGTTTAATTGTTTTGTTGCTTAGGAAATAGTAAAATTCATCTATGGATCTTGAATTGAACTCAAAAATTAAAATTCAAGATTGCAATAGATAACCATAGAAATTGGAGAGAAAATTCACAATTAAGATAGATATATAGCTAAATTGCCTGCTAGATTATTTTAGGATTTTTAAATGCTTTCTTGTTAAAGTTCACTCCGTAGATATAAAAGCGTGGAAGTTATTTAAATAGGTGAGTAAGAACTCGAGAGATACTTATGAGTAATTTTAACCATGTTAATAAATAAACTAGTTAATTCAATTGAAATACAACTTGAACGTTAGATAGGCAATAAACCTAAATTGATTCTATCTCCTTGATAACATAAAAAGTTACTCTGTCTTGGTTAGAATTCATTATTTGTTCTCTTTTTATTTTGGTTAGTTTATAATTATAACTTTGGGTTTTATTGTCACGCCCCACCTCAGGAGGCGTAACTGGCACCTCATGCCACATTGGATTCTAAACTGACCTAGCTGGACATATACCTTCTGGTGCATACTCTATCTTGGTTGTAAATACAACCCTAGGCCAACAAGGATACTACACAAAACCTGCCGTAAATCAGCTAACCCAACAGTTGCAACAGTAATATCATCCTATGCGGGCCGAAAAGACCACCATGCTCCTAACAAATAACATAACTAGGCCCTAAGCGGCCAACCACACATAACTAACCAAAACATATAGGCTGCAAGCTTATAAGAGTAAAATATTGGTCGGGACAGGACCCCGACCTACCCAAAAACTATATAGCAAAAGGTAGCCAAACCTTTAACGTCTGGCAACTCTAGAAGAAAGGAGCTAGGCAATCTACTGGATCTGAACAACTTGAACCCTGTCTGTCTAGACCTGTAGGCAAGTATGTAGCACCCCATGCATGGACATCAGTACAATATGTACCGAATATATAAGGCAGTAAATAACAGCCGAATAAAAGCTGACAAGAAACCGGAAGTAATCAGTACTAAGGGCCAGAAGTTAACCTGAATAATCTTATATCATGAACTACAATTAACAGATAAGTATACAAACAAAAACCTAACCTGGCCCCCATAAGCCTGGAAGGTACAAACAACATAGAATAACCTACCTGAGCCCCTTAAGCTCCAACAAGTATAAGCAATCCATACCCTCCTATCTGTATCACTATAGGCCTATAGGCAAATTGTAATTAAGGTATACATGGATTTAAAGCTATAATTGAGCCTTCTGGGCTTCTGCGACTGTGTTTGAGCCGTCTGGGCTCCTGTGCTATGTCTGAGCCGCCTGGGCTCTTGTAACTGTATCTGAGCCGTTTGGGCTCCTGTAACTTTAACTGAGCCGTCTGGGCTCCTGTAATGGTATCTGAGCCGTCTGGGCTCCTGTAACTGTATCTGAGTCGTCTGGGCTCCTGTAACTGTATCTAAGCCGTCTGGGCTCCTGTAACTGTATCCGAGCCATCTGGGCTCCTGTAACTAACCCGAGCTATCTGGGCTCCTGTATGACACGTACATGGGTGGCCGCATGGATAGCAAGAGGCATTAGCCCCACGTATAACAACTGATAGGATTCCCCCTCCCCCTTAGGACATCACATAGTCTATCCAACTTCTAACTACTAGGGGAGTTCCTTGAGCGAGCAATGTGACTAACTGTAAGTAGAAAGAAACAATACAATCGCTAACAGTAGGTAGTTCACCTAGAAAGCTACCACCCAGTCCATTTTTCAACCTTGGTACCACTAACAGGAAGATAAGGCCTTTCCATCATGATTCTAGTCATGTAGGCTTCAAGATACGACAATGGCCTGTAGGCGAGCTTTACTATATATATATAGGCGTCAACTAGAAAGTTATCTCGCCAAAAAATGCCTTATGCTGCCTAACTTGATAAAGTATGCTAACAGCTAACCTCAGGCTCTTTGGCCTCAATCTGGAAGCATAATGCTACTAGTTTCCTTAACCGGTAAATAATTTAACAGGGAATCCCTTTGTTGCTTCTGGTGATATTCAACACTGAATACAAACCTTACCGACAAGGGATACTATGTTATAACTTCAATTCGTCTCATAGCAGCTAACCACCACATTATAAGCATAAACTACTACAAGGTATTGGTCGTATCAGCTAACAAGAGGAGTAACTTGCCTAGAGGAGTTAGCCTTAACATACCTTAATCGCTGAATTCTTCTCAATTAACCCTAATGTAATTCAAAAATCGATAACTCCTTCAAATTGTATCCCTTACGTTGAGGGAATATGACTAGAAACTCTATTTGCAAAATGTAACAATGTCATAAAATGTTAAATTTGGTTGAAATCTTATAAATTTTCGAGAGTTTCGAAGGTAGAAATACTTACTTATCACTTATAGATGTTTATGACTCAATTAGAAGTGATTTATACAACTTATACTCGCGGGACTCTGACAAACCGAGCAAGATTTCAAGAAATAACTCCATAGATAGGCTCCTCGTAGGCCCATAACTCGTTGCTCAAGGTAAATTTGCAATCAAATGATATTTAGCAACGTAATTTTGCGATTAATCGATGAAAAATTGATGGGAGGAGTTGTACTGCTGAAAGTATTCTCAAGGAAATGTTTTAAAATGAAACTTCAACTCAAACTTAATACACACACACACACACACACACATATATATATATATAGGCAGTGGGCGGGGGGCGCTGCCCATCTCGCTAAACCACGGGCACGACGCGCCAGCCCGAACATAGGGGTGGGCTGCACGACGCCTGGTGCGCCCTGCCCTCGGCTCCGGCTTCTTGCTCGCTCGATCGCATGTTCACTCGCTCATCTCCCGAGCCCTCTCCCGCATGAGCCGTACCTTAAAACTCTCAATGTATGCACGCATTGGTTAAACGACAGAAGCTTATGGGGTGTAACATCATCCCCCCTCAGGAACATTCGTCCTTGAATGTAATATAATCTTAGGAGACTTGAGTCCATATGCTTTGTCAGAAATTTCGGCAGAGTCTATCTCTTCTGTAATATGGACTATCCGAAAACCTAAAACATAGAAAAATCCAACATAGGAGTCTCATAGGACGCTATAACAACTATATAATATGGTTCCAGCACAAATAAATGAACAATCAACAACAATAATATCAAAAGCGGTAAAATAATATTTGACTAATTGTCTCACCTTAACTATATCACCTGTGTCGGTACTACTATCAAGAGGTCTGGAACAAGTGAGGGTATCTAGACTTCATTCCGTTCTTATCTTCCTAAGTCATCTCTTCTACATTTCTGTTCCTCCATAGGACTTTAATGGAGGCTACATCTTTGGTTCGCAATCTACAGACCTGTCGATCTAATATAACTATTGGAGTCTCCTCGTAGGAAAACTCCTCTGTGACGTGAACATCCTCAATTGGGACTACCCGAGATGGGTCTACTATGCACTTTCGTAGCATCGATACATGAAAGACTGGATGAACAGATTCTAGCCCCGAAGGCAATTCAACTTATAATCCACTTGGCCTATTTATCAAAGAATCTGGTATGGCCCGATGAATCTAGGGCTAAGCTTGCCCTTCTTACCAAATCTCATAACGCCCTTCATTGGAAAAACTTTCAAGAATACCCATTCATTGACATCAAACTCTATATCTCTATGTCGTATGTTGAAATAGGACTTCTGATGACTCTGGGATGTCAATAGCCGTTCTCTAATGAGTTTAACTTTCTTTTCTGAGTGATGTATCATGTATGGTCCAATCAATCCTGACTCGCCTACCTTAAACCATCCAATGGGGGATCTGCACTTCCGCCCATATAAATCTTCATACGGTGCCATCTTAATGGTAGAATGATAAATATTGTTATACACAAATTCGTTAAGAGGTAGGTACTCATCCCAACTTCCGCTAAAGTCTAGCACGCATGCTCGTAACATATCTTTGAGCATCTAAATGGTGCGCTCTTCCTGACCATATGTCTGGGGATGAAAAGTCGTACTCAAATTAACTTGGTCCCCAAATCTTTCTTAAACGACTTCCAAAATCTAGCTATGAACTAGGCCCCTCTATCAGAAATGATAGACACTAGAACACCTGCAGTTGGACTACCCCTTTAATATACAACTCAGCATAATCTTCAGCTGAAAATATAGTCCTGACTAGCAAGAAATGAGATGATTTTGTCAGCCTATCAACAATGACCCAAATAGATTCAAATTTACATCTGGTGCAAGGTAACCCTGTAAAAGAATTCATATTGATTACTTCCTATTTTAACATAGGCACGACTATCTCCTGAGTTAGGCTACCAGGTTTTTCATGTTCAGCCTTTACCTGCTCGCAATTGGGAACTGTGCTACAAACTCAGCAATATCCTTCCTCATCCCTTTCCACCAATAGATCTCTTTTATATTATGATACATTTTCGTCGAGCCCGGGTGATGAGAATAACGGGAATAATGTATCTCTGTCATAATCTGCTGATGAATCCTTGCCACATCTAGAACATAGAGTCAACCTCTGAATCTCAAAACTCCATCCTCTGTTATCTTGAAGGCTGACAACCTGATCTTGGTCATAATTGCGTTCCCAAGTGCTATTTTATAGCTTAATTTATTCATGTTTGTCTAATTATACACCTTACATTCTGATGTGATTTTGTGTAAATTTGGGTACACACTAACCAACATGATTAGCCCTTGTTTTGTAGGTGTAAAATGCATATGAGGGACTAAATAATGATGGGTGAAGTGAAGGAATGGAGTTGGAAGTGAATTGAAAAAGATGGCAAGAAAACATGCCATGGCAAGGCTAGCCGCGCCAGGCAGCGTGCCACGCTGTGCGTGTGCAGCGACCAGCGCCGTGCCACGCCAAGGCCATGCGTGTGAAATGTTGCACTCCAAGGTGCCTGTGCAGCAGCGACCGTGCCATGTCAGGCATTGCTGCGCGCCGCAGGCCGTGTCACGCTGGCCATCTCGCAGGACCAGCGCCGTGCCACGCCGGCTGTTGCGTCATGCCTCGGCGAAGCAACATTCAAGTGTAAATTCTAGTGGACCTCTGCGTTACCTCTGTGGAACGGAGGCAAATTGGTGCGTTCACCTCCGTTCCACGAAGCTATTCCATGACAGGCCAAAAATTGCAAATTTCCTATTTACTATAAATTAAACCCTTAACTTCTAAAATCATTTGTCTCGAAATATTTTCTGAAAACCATAGTGGAGCGAAGGGAGAAGTGAAGAACTCACCTAGGGTTCACTAATTTTACATTCTCTTTTACCAAATCTTGTAAGTACTCTACTTTAAAGATGTTTTTAAGTTATTGTACGAACATGAGTGGCTAAAACCCTTCCCCTAGGGTTGAGGCCACGTGATATGATTGTAATGCATGAATTCGTTTTGGTTTGAGTTGTTAATTGTTGTTTTGTCTTACATTCTTTATTATGGTTGTTTTTATGCTTGATCACCATGAAAACATACATGTTAAGCTAGGTAAACGCTTGAGAGAGTAACCCTATGCTAGAAAAAGAGAATGTAAGGAGCAAGTTCTTATCTTATGATAGGATTCGCTGTTAGGATAGACATTATACCTAATTTGCCTTTCTTGATTGATAAAACGGGATGATAGCAAGACACCGACTTAGAATTGTCACTTCACCACTCGTAGAAGTAGTTGTGAAGCTATGTTAGGTCAAATGATTAGAGGTAAGAAAGTCCCTAATCAAGAACACAAACCCAGTAAACCACATCCATGTAGTTGAATTGCCCACGAACTAGGTTGTCACATCCCCGCTCAACGATGTAGTTGTGAAGCTAGTTTGTCGTGTCTAGAGGCTCAAGAGACCATGAACATCACATTTACCAACTATGTGAGACAACAATTGATAATTTCATACGTGAACCACTACAAAGTGTAGCATTGCATGATTATCTAGCCTTAGCTCTAGTTGCTTCTTATATTGTTTCCAGATTATTTTGTGACCACCCCAAAACTTAATTATAATTTACCGAAGACTTTTATAATCAACACTCTTGGAGGTTAAACTTACACTTGAACTTCATAATTTGCTAGATTGGTCCAGTACTTGTGGGTTTGATATCCGGCTCTTAAAAAAGGGCCACTGTATTACTTGTACGACCGCGTACGCTTGCTAGTGCGCTGGAGCGCAATAAGTTTTCAGCGCCGTTGCCGCAGAACTAGCGGATTTTAGTAAATTTTTCTATTTTGGTGTGATTTTTTATTTCCTTAAGTGTTGAGAAACTTGGTATTAGTCTGATACATTGCAAGTGACAGGTCATCCTTGCAGAGCTAGCAAGGAATAAAGAGCTAGTGGATCCGTTGCTTGAACCTAAATGTCAACTTCATTTACACAGGAGGGAAGCTCTAGAGAGAAAGCTAAAGAGACTTTAAGATAGGTTACAACAACACCCACCAATAGGGAAAGCGAAGTTGTTACCTGAAACCATGGTAGCCCGACCAGTTCGCGAAGTGGCGATCCCACTAGCTACAAATGTGACCTTTAGTATCCGCAAACCGTAACCTGGAGGGAACTTTGAATTGAAACAGAATATGGTGCAGCTGTTACATTCTAGTGGCCAGTTCATTGGGATGACTCATGAGGACCCACAACAACATTTACAGAACTTTCTTGAGATTAGTGACACGTTCATCCCCACCGGAGTGTCCACAGATTATGTATGACTCACCGTCTTCCCATTCTCATTGTTGGGAGAGGCAAAGAGGTGGTTGAAATCTGAGCCACTGAATTCCATAACTTCTTGGGATGATTTGGCAAAGAAGTTCCTCATCAGATTCTTCCCTTTAGGCAAGACTGCCAAACTCAAGAGTGAAATATTAAGCTTCAAGTAGAGGCCGGAGGGGAACTTGTATTTGGCTTGGGAGAGATTCAAGTCATTATTGAGAGACTTCCCCCATCATTAGCAGTCCAATGAAGTGCTAGCCCATACCTTTGTGGAAAGTTTATACCCACACATAAAAATTTTACTAGACTCTGCATTAGGTGGGCAAGCATTAGAGAAGACTTATGATGAGCTGTACACTTTTTTGAACAGGATTGCTTAGGGAAATCCAGAGTGGCACAACGAGTCATCGAGAGGGGCAGGAAAGAGAATAACAGGGATGATAGAGGTAGATGGTGTAAATGCATTGGCTACAAAGCTAGCATCATTTCAGCATCAGATGATGACTCAGTTCAATAAACTGAGTATGAACCAACAACAGGGACAAGTAAATTCAGTTAAGCAAGCTCCTTGTTGGTGTGAAATATGCGGAAATAATGGGCACAATGCAGAATCCTGCGGTGCCAATCCTAAATCAGTCAATTTTGTTGGGAATGTTCAGAGAAACAATTAGGAATTTTGGGAATAATTATAACAAGAATTGGCAGAGCCACCCGAAATTTTCTTGGGGTGGAAATCAAAGTCAAAGCTACCAGCACCTCAGCAGCAGCAGTATCAGCAGAAGAACAGGCAGAATGGCGACCAGTTGAGCAGCAACATTGAGGAGACATTGTAGAAGATTATGGAGACACAGACCAATTAGCAGAGAATTAGGAAAGGATGACATTAGATTTGAAAAATCAGCAGTTGGCTACCCGCAATTTAGAGAAGCAGATGGGTCAAATAACAGCTGCTCACCACACTAGACTGCAGGGAGGATTACCCAGTGACACATACACAAACCCTCGACAGGTCAACGCCATCAGTATGAGGAGTGGCAGGCAATTGGCTGATGCACCACCGAAAGAGAGAAGAAATGAGGTGTAGCCGGAGTTGGTTAAAAAGGGACCATCCATTGACAAGGGAGAGAATCAGAGTGTTGTGCAAAAAAATGCACAATCATCATTGCATCCAACACAGAGACCACCACAACCATTTCCTCAAAGACTCAAAAAGAGCAAGGAGGAGGAATGCTTTAGAAAGTTCTTTGATATTTCAAAGAACTTCATATAAATTTGCGTTTGCTTGATGTTTTGCAGGGAATGCCCAAGTATGCTAAGTACTTAAAAGATGTGGTGGCCAACAAAATTAGATTGGTGGATGTTCAGACAGTAGCACTGACTGAGGAGTGCAGCCATAGGGTAATGCGCAAGATACCTAAAAAGCTCAAAGACCCGGGGAGTTTTACCCTCCCTATACAAATTGGTAAATATGAGGTGATAAGAGCTCTATGTGATTTAGGGGCAGCAGTTAATCTAATGTCCTATCTTTGTTTAACACCTTGGGGTTGGGTCAACCGAGAGCAACGCGATTGATGTTGCAATTGGCAAATAAGTCACGAGTGACACCAGATGGAATAATCGAGGACCTTCTCATCAAAGTGGGTAAGTTCATTATACCCGCTGATTTTATTATATTGGATTTTAAAGTTGATGACAAGGTACCCCTGATCTTGGGACGACCATTTTTGGCCACTGGAGGAGCGATTATTAATGTAACAGCAGGGACCTTGAAAATGAGGGTCGATGATGAAGAAGAACTCTTCCGGGTCTACCAAGAGATTAACCCACCCACACATTACAGAGACCTTTGTAAGGTTAGTGTGTTATTAGAGGCTAAGGGTGGGGTGGCAGATTTGATAGGTCCACGGCCATAGGAGATGATTACTTTTCAGCCCGAATCTGATAGAGGGCTTTCGTTAGAGAAGGAGTTGGAAGAAGAGAGGGATAAAGTGGCAACTATTCCCTTGAAAAACAAAAAGAGAAGAAGATGGTTCTCAAAAGGGAACATGATTATGAAGATGTCCTGAAAAGGATAGTCCACGTCGTGCCCCGATGTAAAATTAGGCGCTGCTTAGGAGGCAACCCAAGGGTACCATAGATACAATTTTAATTTTTTCATTTGTGTTGATTTTGGTTATTTTCATCTTTTTGTTGCTTTTGGTGGAGAATTAAGCACAGATGGAGGGGAAATATGAGTACCCTTGGAGGAGGAATCTAAGAAGCATGAAAGAGGAAAAGTGTGGGGTCGAATACCCACTTGCTCAAAAATGAAAAAAAACATGCTGTTAGCTAGGCCTAGAGGCCCCAGGGAGTATTTCTCACCCTTTTTGAATTTTAATTAGATGCTTTTGGGACATAGCAGGATTCAAGTGTGGGGTGAGGGAAATTTCAAACTTTTGTGCTTAATGATTTTGGGTGAATTAGTGCTTGATAGGTATTGGTTGAGGAAAAGAATTTGAGTTGAGCATGATTCCCTATCCGTTGGTTTTTCTTTTCAGTTCTTTTCCGACCGGGGGCACTTTGAACTGAAGAATAAAAATTTTCTTTGTCTGTACATAGTTATTTTTAGTCATAGTTAGGAACTATTCCCGACGATGGATGGATGACGACCGTCTTGAGGGAAAATTAGTCAATAGGTTTTGGTTTTTGAACCCGTAGTTAATTGATGGCTTGATGTTCTTGTTATGTGCTATACATGATTGTGAGATGCAAGTATGGTTAGTGTTGAAGCATGTAAGTTGTATAACTCTGTTTGAGACACCTAGGCTCTTGAATGTGACTCTATTGCTTAAAACTTAATTTTGAATTCTTGTGATTAGCTGAGTTAAGAGCCTGCTGAATTTGTCTTAAATTGAGCATGTGCACTGAGTGTAAGGTTTTTGAATATTCCATGCTATTGTGTAGTGTCTAGAACTTGCCTGGTGTGTAACAAAGCGAAATGAAGGATGTAGATTGTAGGAGATGATTTAGGCATTTCTTTGAATGAACCTAGTTTTTATCCCTTGCTTTACCTTCCTTGAATGTCTGATCCTAGTTAGCCCAATTGAGCCTTAAGCCTATTCTTTGATAGCTACAACATAAGCTTAATCCTTTTCTTTCAATAGCCTTGAAGTTGTTCCAAAACTCTTAAGCGCTTTAGTGAAAAATTTAGAAGAGTAAAGGAGTGAGAATCGTGAACAAGAAGGAAAAATAACGTTTGTGGGAGTTGAGGAAAAGATTAGAGGTGCACTTGTTTGAAAATGCTTGAGTATTGGTAGGGAGTAAGAGAACAAATGAATGAAAAAGTTGCTTAAGTACTCCTTACTAATAAGCTAAGTGTGCTTAAAGAAAAGGGAAATAGAAGAGGAAATTTAAGAGTGAAAAGAATAAAGGTGAAGTAAGAGAAGAGATATCCGTAAGGAACGAGTGATGTATTAAAAGCGCTTGGGGAAGATAGCTACTATTATTGGCCAGAATAGTACCTAACCGCCCTTAGCTTACATTACGACCCGATAAGTCCTACTTGATCTTACGTTCAAACATTCTTAAATTAGTGGATTAAAACTCTAAGGGCGAGCTTATGGGTCAATACACGTGGCTTGTAAATTCTTTGTGAGAGTGAGCTTAATTCTTATCCATATACCCATACACGTTATAATTTGTGAGTGAAAATGGGTAACTCTCTTGTTGTGAGGGCACATGTTTAATGAAGGATAAAATTCATGTCGGATTTCTTGATCAGTTGATTTGCATGAGTTTGTTGAGATTGAGAATCGATTCTTGAGGTGAGAAAGTCTTAACATAGTCATATTTGCTTTTGATGGTTACATCATGCATATATATTTTTAACTTGCTATCTAAAGACAATCGTTGTAGCAGTAGCTTGAATTGTCTTGCTCAATTAGCTATGTGTGAGTCTTCATGTGCATGAGATGTAAAAGAGTTGTTCGAGGACGAACAAGGCTTTAAGTCTGGGGTAGTGAACTTGGGCATAATTACTTCCCAAGTGCTATTTTATAGCTTAATTTAGTCGTGTTTGTCTAATTATACACTTACATTCTTATGCGATTTTGTGTAAATTTGGGTATGCACTAACCAACATGATTAGTCCTTGTTTTGTAGGTGTAAGATGCATAATAATTCTTCCTTCCAAGGCACCTGCGCGCCAGCATCCATGCCACGCTAGGCACTGCTGCGCACCACAGGCCGTGTCACGCTGGCCATCGCGCTGGACAAGCGCCGTGCCACACCGGCTGTTGCGCCATGCCTCGACCAAGAAAGTTTCAAGTGCACTTTCCAGTAAGCTATCGCGTTACCTCTGTATCACGGAGGCAAATTGGCGCGTTCACCTCCATGCCACAGAGCCATTCCATGACAGGCCAAAAATTGCAAATTTTCGATTTACTATAAATTAAACCCTTAGCTCCTAAAATCATTTGTCAAGAAATATTTTCTGAAAACCGTAGAGGAGCGAAGGGAGAAGTGAAGAACTCACCTAGGGTTCACTAATTTTACATTCTCTTTTACCTAATCTTGTAAGTACTCTACTGTAAAGACGTTTTCAAGTTATTGTACGAACATGAGTGGCTAAAACCCTTCCCCTAGGGTTGAGGCCACGTGATATGATTGTAATGCATGAATTCGTTTTGGTTTGAGTTGTTAATTATTATTTTGTCTTACATTCTTTATTATGGTTGTTTTTATGCTTGATCACCATGAAAACATACATGTCAAGCTGGGTAAACTCTTGAGAGAGTAACCCTATGCTAGAACAAGAGAATGTAGGGAGCAAGTTCTTATCTTATGATAGGATTCACGGTTAGGATAGAAATTATACCTAATTTGCCTTGCTTGGTTGATAAAACGGGATGATAGCATGACACCAGCTTAGAATTGTCACTCCACCACTCATAGAAGTAGTTGTGAAGCTAAGTTAGGTCAAATGATTAGAGGTATGAAAGTCCCTAGTCAAGAACACAAACCCAGTAAACCACATCCATGTAGTTGAATTGCCCAGGAACTAGGTTGTAACATCCCCGCTCAACGATGTAGTTGTGAAGCTAGTTTGTCATGTTTAGAGGCTCAAGAGACCATGAATATCGCATTTTCCAAATATGTGAGACGACAATTGATAATTTCATATGTGAACTATTACAAAGTGTAGCATTGCATGATTATCTGGCCTTAGCTCTAGTTGCTTCTTATATTGTTTCCAGATTGTTTTGTGACCACCCCAAAACTTAATTATAATTTACCGAAGACTTTTATAATCAACACTTGTGAAGGTTAAACTTACACTTGAACTTCATAATTTGCTGGATTGGTCCAGTCTTTGTAGGTTTGACATCCGACTCTTAAAGAAGGGCCACTGTATTACTTGTACAACTGCGTACGCTTGCGAGTGCGCTGGAGCGCAACACAACCCTTCTTGATGAACCTTTTTCCTGAGCTGTGCCAGGCTTGGATCCTCATATTGTCATTCTTTCACTTCCACAACCAGAGACAACACTGCAATATTCTGAATTACAACCCCATTATCTTTGGAATCTACTACCATACTGCTAGACTGGCTAACTAATATAGCTCTCAAACCATCTCCTTCTTTTCTGGCCTCAAATATGATACACTGCCCATCGATATGTTGATGAGGGCATCAACGACAATATTAGCCTTTCATGGGTGATACAGGATGTTGACGTCGTAGTCTTTCAACAACTCTAGCCAATGACGTTGTCACAAATTCAACTCTTTCTGTGTAAAAACATATTGGAGACTTTTATGATCAGTGAAGATGTATACATGAACACCATATAAGTAATGCCTCCAAATTTTCAAAGCATGAATAACTGCAGTTAATTCTAAATCATGGGTAAGATAATTCTTCTCGTGTATCCTCAGTTGCCTCGAAGCATAGGCAATTACCTTACGATGTTACATTAGAACACATCCTAACCCACTTCCTGAAGCATCACAATATACAACATAGCCCTTTGAATCCTCTGGCAAGGCTAATACTAGTGCAGATGTCAGTTTGTCTTTCAACTCCTAGAAACTCTGTTCACAAGCCTCAGTCCACTGGAACTTAGCTACTCTTTGAGTCAGCTTCATAAACGGTGTTGAGAGGGCAGAGAATCCTTCCACAAATCTTCTGTAATACCCGGCTAACTCCAGGAAGCTATGAACTTCTGTTGGAGTTGTGGGTCTGGGCCAAGTTTTTACAACCTCAATTTTCTGCAAGTCCACCTGAATGCCTGCATCCGACATAATATGGCCCAAGAAAGCTATGGAATTTAACCAGAACTCACATTTGGAGAATTCTGCATACAAATTGTGATCTTTGAGAATCTGGAGTACTGTTCATAGATGATCTCTATGTTCAACTTCTGAACGTGAATATAACAGAATGTTATCAATGAACACTATCACAAAAAAATCTAGAAATGGCCTTAGTATACTGTTTATCAAATCCATGAACACTACTGGGGCATTTGTCAATCCGAAAGACATAACAAGGATTTCAAAATGTCCATATCTGGTTCTAAAGGCCATTTTTGGAATATCCTTTTCCCGAACCCATACGTAGTGGTACCCTGACCTAAGTCAATCTTTGAGAAGTATTTTTCCCCCAGCAACTGATCAAACAAGTCATCTATTCTTGGTAGAGGATACCTATTCTTGATAGTAACTTTATTCAACTGCCAATAATCTATACCCATTTGCATGAACCATCTTTATTTTTCACAAATTAGACTGGCGCACCTTAAGGCGAAGCACTAAGCGTAATGAAACCTTTATCTAATAAGTCTTTCAATTGATCCTTCAATTCCTTCAACTCGATAGGGGCAATTCTGTATGGAGAAATAGATATGGGTTGTATCCGATAACATATTAATGGGGAAGTCAATTTCCCGTTCTGGGGGAATACTAGGAAACATATCCAGAAATACATCTGGGAACTCACTAACCACCGAATAGACTGAAGAGTCGGGGGTTCCGCCTATACATCTTGAGCCTTGACAATATAACAGGAACAACCTTTTGTAATCAGCTTCTTTGTCTGAAGATAGGATATGAACTTACCTTTTGGTATAGCTGCATTGCTCTTCCATTCCCATACTATTTCTCCTGGGAAGTAGAATCAGACAATCTTTTTCCAGCACTCAACATTAGCATAACATGGCGCTAGCTAATCCATTCCTATAATTACATCAAAATCGATCATTTCTAATTCTACTTGGTGGCCAACAATTTCTACCTTACAACCTCGATAAACCCTTATGGAAATAATAGATTCACCAAGAGGTGTGGATACAAAATGGTTGCTGAAGTAACTCTGCTACTATATCAAAATTTCGTGCCACTAACAGAGTAACATACGACAAGGTAGAGCCTGGATCTATCAAAGAATAAACTAAATAGGAGCAAACATTCAATGTACCTATCACAACATTTGGCGACACCTCAGAGTCTTGTTGCCCTGCTAATGCATAAGTACAATCTGAACCACTACCAGAACCAGATGCCGCTGATCTACCTTTGCCTCTGTCCATTGGAGCTGAGGGCCTGTGCCCTACAAAAGGTGCTAGAGCATATGAATTTGCTGAGGACCTATTTTATTGGTTCCAATAAGTAGGACAATCCCTCATCATGTGTCTCTCCTATTAGTAGGAATAATAGGCGGTAGAGCCATATCTGCATCTCCCAAGATGTCGCCTATTACAGGTACTTCAACGCGGTATAGCTGATTGATGAAGGGCGTACCTACGCACTTCTTAGCCATAGTCTTCCCATACTTTACTATGGTTTGAGAACAGATTATGTGTGTTTGCATGTGTTTATGTTATATATTTGTGAAAAAAGGCTAATGCACATGATGAGATGCTTTCAGCGCTAATAATGACAGATTTGGATTATTTGAGGCTTTTGGAACACATGTGCAGAATATGGAAAAAACGAAGCAAGAACAAAGTAAAAAACGAGTGCACTGCCATGCCCGTGCGACCAACAGCGCGGCGCACAACCACACTTACGTGAACAGAGATGCGAGGCGCCTGCCTGCAATGTAACCAGTCGCGCAACAGCATGTGCGACGCGACCCTTCCTCCTATGCGAGGCGCAGCTCTACCAGCGTGATAAGTCTTGCGGCCCGCCAAAGGTGTTCAATGGCCAAAATACAAAACCCACTTCAACTAGAAAAAGGAGCTACAAGTGTAAATAAAATCCTTGAAGGACAAGAAAAGCATCAATCTAATATTATAAATACCCTTTTATTTTTTTGTAATAAAAAAAAGAGTTTTTGATAAGTCGTGACACAGTTTGAGAGCATTAGTATGCGAAATACGATTGTAAGGTTTTATTTTCAAAAAACGCTTTGAGATACTTGTTATCGAATTGTTCTTCCTTGTTTTTACAATAATCAAGTGAGATTCTTTCTATCATCGTTGTAAGTATTAATTTAAACTTTTGTCTATGAATGCTATGAATTTACTTATAATTATGAGAGGCTAAAACCTCCACCACTGGGGTTGTGGGAACCATGATGAATTAACATACATAGGTAAAGATACTTAGTGAATATTGAATGGGGTTTATGTATGTATTGTTTTTCCCTTCTTTTTAATTGTTTCTTAATGACTGCAAATGTTGGAATTTGCCTTCTTCTTACTCACCGTATCAAGGGAGTAATGAATAGGAAAAATGATTAACAATGGAGATTTAAGGCTAATAACCCTCATCTAATAGCTTGGCCTTGTCCGAGAATAGCTAATCTGATATCAAGGATAAGGGTTAATTAAGTATATATTCGCATACGAATCAAGTTGCGTGGTGATAATCATCTAAATAGGGGACCAACCATTTAGGTGAAGTTAACTTACCTATATTACATGCTAAGCACCGGAATAGATCACTAGTATAAAACGCCTTGTGGTTATGAAGTCATGGGGAACATCACCCTAGTTAGTTGCATTAATTTGGGATTAACCTTCACTTTCTCTCAACAATATTGCTTGTTACTTTTACAAATTCCCCCCTTTTAGGCAATAATTGACTCAAAAGCATAAATACTAACGTTCTTCTATATCCTTCCATATTCCTTGTGGGATTGACCGCAACCCTGGTTAGATTCTATATTTTATATCGACCGCTTTATAACTCATTATGAGGTGTAATTTGGGCGACATCAATTTTGGTACCGTTGCCGGGGAATACGGCTTAGGATTAAATTTATTGCTTGTGTTTAACTTTTAGTATTTATTTTCTATTTTTCATTTTTCTTTTGTTTTTTGACATTTCACAGGACAACATGATGAAACAAGCGGCTAAGATGTGACCGCAGTCTCAACAGGTATCTTGATGAAGTCTGAGTAATCAAGATACTTGTGTCGTGCCGCGACATTAAATTAGGGCTACTTGGGAGGCAACCCAAGATAAATTTTTTATTTTTATGTGTTTTTTCAAGTTTGCAGGTGATAGGTCATGATTTTCAACAAAAAATAAGCTTAAAGAGTGAAAACAAGGAGCAAAATAGTTAAACGCGTGCATGGGGCATCGCTCAAGACAAGCAACACAAGGCCTGGCATGAGGCACAAACACAAGTGCCGCACAGCCTGGCACGATGCATAGGAAATACAACACACACAGAGGCGCGACATGCAGGCTAGGCAAGGTAGTGAGCCCTGCGATATGCTGCAGTTCTAGCACTTTCAGTGCCGCGATGAGAAGTAGTTGTCCAGGAAAAAAAATGTAAGGGCAAAAACGTAATTTCTATCCTAAAGGAATATTTTAAAAGGACTAGACCTAAAAATTTCTGCTCAATCTCAAGAAAGCTATGCCGCACCCCTCTAATTTCTCAAGCAAACTCTCTCAAAACTTTATCTCTTCATCAAAATTTTCCAAATTTTTTCTCTCAAAACACAAAGTTTAACATTTTTCTTGAGATACTTCCATTAATGGCACCAAAACTAAATAAAGGGAAAAGTGTGGCTTCTTTATGCCATGCGTCAAAAAGAACAAGGAGACTTAGTGAAGAGTAGCATGAAGATGTGAGGATGCACCACCACTATTGAGGCGATATGGGCTCCATTGGGTCATGGATCAAGAAGGTAAAAAATGGCTCAAGGAGCATAAGGAATCTAAATACTCACATGATATGTTTATTGATAGAAATTTCTTTTCACTGTTTTTCCTCACATGGTAGATAGAATACTCACCCTTGGTCTTGGTTTTGTGTTTGATGCACTGGTGATTGTAATTTGAATATGGTGAGGGAATTCCTTGCAAATTGGATGCCAAAACAGAGGTCTAACCAAGTTAAAATTAGGGGTCAAATTGTCGAGTTTGCACCTATGACTTTGAGTAAATTACTTAGGATACCACATGTTGACCCACAACCTTTTGTTAACATTGTGAAAAACCCCTCGTATAGGGACATTAGACATACTCTATGTGGCCCTAACTCTATTGCAAAGGTGGACTCGCCACCAATAGTTTAAGTATCATGTTTTTCTTCCATATGCTCACTTAAGTAGAGAGACACGAGTTTGGTTAAAAATAGTATGTGCTTGTTTAGTGCCTAGAAAGCATGTAACTCATGTGACTAGGGAAAGAGTGTGTCTTGTATATACACTAATGACTGGAATGCAAATTAATGTGGGGGTGCTCATTAAAAATGTGTTGAAAAGAGAAATGGTAAAAAAAGGTCAAAACTTTGGATTTGGGGTTCTCTTGACCCGATTTCTGCGTGGGCATGACATTGAGAAGGAGGAGACAAACTATAGACCTGCTTATGATCCTAGGGGGATTGGTATGACTAAAACGAAGGAACCCGAGGGTATAAACGGTCCAGTACTTTCTTTAAATAAGCGCAATGCATGAATTGACAATATGTTGAGCCACTTGTATGGTATGCAAATGCTCCAGCTGAGGATGAATGGTGTGACTAAGGAGCAGCTACAACAACTTAACATAGACTTCCCTCTGAGCAAGTACTCATGATCCCTTTGTAGAGTTGGGCCTGGATACGAGGAGCCTCTTGATGATGATGTGGCCACGGAGGATGAGATGGCAAGAGTAGACTCGGACCTAGAGTCTATTGATGATAATGAGGAGGATTCCGATATGGGGGAAGCTGCTCTTGCCCCCATAGACGATGAGGAGTGGAAGCCAAGGGAGTTCTTCTTTCACTCTTTTACTTTATACTTTATTGTTTTAGCACTGGGGATAGTGTTACTAATTAAGGTTGGGGTGGGAGAAGTGAACTTCATATTACCATGCATGCTTTAATTGCTAAATTTGCACATGGTAGGCCTAGTTTTATTTTTTTTGAAATTTATGAATTATCTTGCATGCTTGTTGGTTTGTAGTATTTTTTTCTAGTTTTATTTTATTTTGAGTTCCTCAGATTTTTGTTTTCAGTACTTTTCCGGTGGATAGGCTCTTAGAACCGACTAAAGTGTCTAGACTTTTAATTTTTTTATTATTAGTCATTGAGTCATGACTTTGCCCGATGATGGATGGATGACGACCGTCTTAAGGGTAAATTATTCATTAGGAAGAACAAAAACTTGGACCCCATGAATGCTAGGTGCTTCACTTTAGGTATCATTCAGACTTTATTAGATTCACTCAAAAATTTATGAAAAAGGTAGAAGCACTTAGTCTTTTGGGAATTTGACTCTTGTGCTTGACAAGAAAAAATTGGGCTTAATTATTCTATGCATCCAATACAAATATATGTGTTTATATGATCTTGATTTCCATTGTTAAACCTTTTTTTGCTAATGTGTGAGGAATTTTTGATATACTCCATACTTGTAAATTGATGTCTAGAACTTTCCCAGTGTGTGCACAACGAAATAAGAATGATAGATTTAGGAAGTGATAAGGGCGTTCTTTGGTAGCCTTATTTTTATCCTATTTTACCTACTTTTATGTAATTGTCCTAGTTTGCCATTTTGAGCCTTAGCCTATTGTTTTAATTGCCATATTACAATCTTAAATCCTTTTTATTATATTGACTTATATTTGATCTAAATTACTCCTAGAGCACTTTAAGTTAAAATTTTGTATGAAAAGAGCATAATGAGAGAAGTGAAGGGAAAAACTTAAAAAAATAAAAAAATAAAAGTGTGGTGAATTAGAAGAAAAGAAAATGGTGAAATTTGCTATACAAGGAGGGTGATGTTAGTGGGAAAACAAAAAGAAGACAGAGCTTTGAAAAAAAAGTGTGAACAAGCTCAATGTTGAAAAAGAAAAAAAAATCTCCATTAATCACCTACGTTGAAAAATTGAAAAATAAAAGAAAGTATAAGGAGAAAATTTGAAAATTGAAGAAAGTGCTAAAAATTAAAGTGTTGTGAAGTATTAAAGTCCTTAGGGAGATTAGTCACTATCTTGGCAATAATAGTTTCTACCCGTCCCTTAGCCTACATTACAACCAAATTTAAGTCCTAATTGATCCTTGATTCATAATTCTATATTAGTGGAGTATTACACTAAGGGAAAGCCTATGGGTCGTGTTTTGCATGTATGTTGAGTTCTTTGGGAGAGTGCACGGATTTTGTTATATTTATGCCCAAGTTAATATTGTTTTATATCTTATGTGTGAAAGGGCATCTGTCCAAATTGTGAGGGGCACAATGGTAAGACTTTGGTAAATCTTAGTTGTTAAATTATATATGATTCATGTTGGCCTAAAATATGTCTTGATGAGTTAGTTTCCCAAAAGTTAAGTGACTTCGAACTTTGACATTTTAATGTTGATCCTATATGCATGCGAGTGAATGTTTTGAGATTCATTGATTGCCTCATGATCCTAAGTGCAAGTAGACCTGTTCGTAGGATGAATTTTGTGCCTAAATGTGAGAAGGAAAGTAGTAGATTGTTCGAGGACGAACAATAGTTTAAGTGTGGGGTGTTGATGAATAGCGTACCTAAGCACTTCTTAGCCATAGTTTGCCCATACTTTACTATGTTTTGAGAATAAATTATATGTATTTGCATGTTTTTATGTTATATATTTGTGAAAAAAAGCTAACACACATGATAAGATGCTTTCAGGGCTAATAGTGATAGATTTGGATTATTTGAGGCTTTTGGAACACATGTGAAGAATATGGAATAAACGAAGCAAGAATAAGGTCAAAAATGAGTGCACTGCCATGTCCGCGCCACCAGCAGCGTGGCGTACAGCCACACCTGCGCGACCAGAGGGGCGAGGCGCCTACCTGCCCATGCAACTAGCCACGCAATGCAGCACTATGTTAGCGCAACAGCATATGCAACGCGGCCCTTCCTCCTTCGAGATGGCATGCGCGAGGCACAACTCTTCCAGCGCGACTAGGCATGCGGCGCACCAAGGGTGTTCAATGGCCAAAAGACAAAACCCACTTCAACTAGAAAAAGGAGCTACAAGTCCAAATTAAGTCCTTGAAGTAACAAGAAAAGCATCAATATTCTATTATGAATACCTTTTTATTTCTTTATAATAAAAAAAGAGTTTTTGACAAGTCTTGACACAGGTTGAGAGGATTAGTATGCGAAATAGGATTGTGAGGTTTTATTTTCACAAAGCGCTTTGAGATACTTGTTATCGAATTGTTCTTTCTTGTTTTTGCAATAATTAAGTGAGTTTCTTCCTATCATCGTTGTAAGTATTAATTTATGCTTTTCTATATGAATGCTATGAATTTACTTATAATTATGAGAGGTTAAAACCTCCACAACTAGGGTTGTGGGAACCATGATGAATTAACACATATAGGTAAATATACTTAGTGAATCTTGAATGGGGTTTATACATGTATTGTTTTCCCCTTCATTTTAATTGTTTCTTAAAGGTTGCAAATGTTGGAATTTTCCTTCTTCTTACTCACTAGATCAAGGGAGTACTGAATGAGAAAAGGGATTAACAACGGAGATTTAAGTCTATCAACCCTCATCTAGTAGCTTGACCTTGTCCGAGAATAGCTAATTCGATATCAAGGGTAAGGATTAATTAAGTATACATCCACATACGAACCAAGTTGCGTGGTGATAATCATCTAAATAGGGTACCAACCATTTAAGTGAAGTTAACTTACCGATATTGCATGCTAAACACCGAAGTAGATCACTAGTATAAAATGCCTTGTGGTTATGAAGTCATTGGGAACACTCACCTTAGTTAGTTGCATTAATTTGGAATTAACCTTCACTTTCTCTCAATAATATTGCTTGTTACTTTTACAAATTCCTCCCTTTTAGGATATAATTGACTCAAAAGAATAAATACTGGCATTCTTCTATATCCTTCCATATTCCCTGTGGGATCGATCCCAACCCTGGTTGGGTTATGTATTTGACATCGACCAATTTATATCTTATTACGAGGTGTAATTTGGGCGACATCACTTATCTCATATGATTTGGGCCCCTCTGTTGCTGTGAGCTTGATGCTTGTGAACTCTCATAGGGACCTGATTGTCCATGACGGTCTAATCTCCTGTCCTATTACTGCTGAAATGGGGGCCTAGGTGGCCTACCTGACAGACGAGGCCTGGGCCCACCCTGGAATCTGCTTGGAAGTCGGCGGGTCTAGCCCTCCAACATTGCTCCTGACCTGCCCTGTCAATCCCATAATGACGCTGCTTGGTTTTCTATATGTTCTGAGCAAAGGCCTGAATTTGTGAGATATCCATATCCTCTCATAATGTAGTTGTAAATTCAGGATTCCAGGTACTCTGGTGTAAGCCCCATAATAGATCGATATACCCTAGCTGACATAGTATCAACAAATGTTGGCGCATATCTAGCCAAGGAATCAAATCTCAATGCATATTCTCTGATGCTCATTTTGCCCTGCTCTAGATGTAAGAACTGGTCTACTCTGGCCTGTCGGATCTCTCGAGGCAAATAGTGGTCTATGAAGGCTTCAGAAAAGCTAGGCCTTGTAGGTGGAGGTGCATCTCTATCTCCGGTCCTTTCCCAACTTTCGTACCATAAAACTGCTATCTCTCATAGTCAGAACACTACTAACTCAACTGACTCTGATGAAGCATGCATAACCCTAAATATCCTCTATAGCTGGTCTGTGATGTTCTGAGGGTCCTCTCTACGGTCTGTCCCTGTAAAATACGGAGCACTCAAAGCAACAAACTTACAAACTCCAGGGCCCCTCAGTAGGCTCGCCAATAACTGGTATTACTGGCTGAGGCTGACGCTGAGCAGCCATTATCTGAACCAACATGCATACTGATCTTGGGCAGAATTGCATGCCCAAGTGATACTCAAATACTTCATTTCTACTTGTTTATCTATTTTTATGTGTGCATTCTCATGTGATTTTTATGTAAATGTGAATTTATACTAACCAACATGATTTGTGTTGTTTTACAGTTAGAAGGAATTTCTAGAAGCTAATCTACAAGTTGGTGAAGTGTGGAAATGGACTCGGAAGCAAGAAGTGGAAGTTGACAAGGAAAATTGGCCAAAATAGGGGCTCCGTGTCACGCTACCATCGCGGAGGCATTCTGCCTAGGAGGGAAAATTATGTCAAATTCCAGTGGAGGTGCGCGTTACCTCCGTGGCATGGAGGCAGTGCTCCGCGATACACGACGTGCCATGCTGAGGTGCATTTACCTGGGAGCTGAGTTCCAGTGGGGGTCCGCGACAGGGCCGTGGCACGGAGGCAGTGCTCCGCGATACACTCTGTGCCACATTGCTTGTTATTCCGGAAAAAATTCCCACTAGTATAAATAGCACACTTAAGTTTTATTTTAAACATTCTGACATTTTTGGAGCAAGAACATGGTTAGCAGGCAGTTGAGAGGAAGAATTTTGTATGGTTAATTCTCTTCCTTTTTCTCTTTAATTTCAATTGCTTGTATGAATTCTACTTGTTTGAAGATGTTTAATCCACAAATGAATGGCTAATTCACCTCTTGCTGAGGTTGAGGATAATTGTAGAGGAATGTAATCACTAATTATTTCAGTTTTCATCTTCTCTATAATGGTTGTTCTATCAATTCTTGTTTTTACTACATTAATGTGTGGCCAATGTTAATGTATATCTTAGAAGTCCAATTTTGATTCTGAAAGGGAAATTAATTGGATAGATATGAATTGTTGGAATATGATCTTTCTTAGTTGAGGAAATTGAGAGAAGATTTACATTCAGAATATAAATATATCTGTAATGTCATATTAGTCATTTATGGAATTTGTTATGTATGGCTAGAGCATGGGGTTTTGCATCACAGAAATGTGTAATGTAAGTCTCATGATTCTTTAATTGGAGAGGAGTCGAAAGATACAATCCATAGGTTATTAATTCCTGACTAACAACCGAAGAGAAGATTGACTGATTCTAATTAATAAATTACATCCCTGCGTGTTTGCTTTAACCTCAGCTTGTTCATTGCTATTGTTCAGACTTTAATTTATAATATTTACTTAGGTTCTTAGTAACTATTACTAGTGACTCATAAAACATTATTTTTTTGGTTGTCTACATTCATAGCGATATTGTTCACTAAAAATTAGGATAATTACTACTATAATTCAGTCCTTGTGGGATCGATACTTGGCTTGAAATAAAGCCACTTTACTACTTGTACGACCACGTACACTTGCGTGTAGTTTGGTTCGAACACATACTGCACTCCTAACATCCTAATCTGAGGATGTAGAAGGAATTGGAAGTGATGTCGATGCGTCTGTTACCCTGAGAGGTTCCTGGTGCCCTGGGGAACGCTAGGGAGATTGAGAGGATATCTCTCTCTTATCCTCAAGCTGGGTTGTCCCCAACTGTGGCACCCTGCTGGTACCCTCTCCTGCTCCGATATCTAGCTCATGCCGCACTAGACACTGAGCTGACCTGGCAGGACATATACACTTCTGGTACATATCAGTAGCATATAATCAAGGATACAAATGGCTATATCTCGTTTATAAATACATCCCTATGTGGACAAGGCCACTACACAACACCTGCAGTAAATCAGCTAACCCAACAGTTGCAATAGTAATATCATCTTATGTGGGTTGACAAGACAACCATGCTCCTAACAGATAACATAACTAGGCTCCGTGCAGCCAACAACACATAACTAACAAAAATGTAGTCTGTAAGCCTCTAAGAGTAAAATATTGGCTCGGACAGGGCCATGGCCTACCCAAAAACTATACAGCAAAATAACGTCTGGCAACTCTAGAAGAAAAGAACTAGCCAATCTAGTAGATCTAAACATCTACTGAGACGGTCTCGAACCCTGTCTCTCTGGATCTGCAAGCAAGTATGCAAGACCCCATGCATGGGCATTAGTCAATATGTACCAAATATGTAAGACAGTAAATAACAACTGAATGAAAGATGACAAGAAACTAGAAGTAATCAATACTAAGGGCCAGAAGTTAACCTAAATAATCTTATATCATGAACTAGAATTAACAGGTAAGTATGCAAACAAAAATCTAACTTTCCCCCATAAGTCAGGAAGGAACAAACAACACAAAATAATCTACCTGAGCCCCCATAAGCTCTGGACAGAACAAGCAATCCATACCCTTCTATCTGTACCATTATAGTCCCATAGGAAAATGGTAACTAAGGTATACTCGACCTTTGAAGCTGTAATTGAGCCTTCTGGGCTTCTGTGACTGTGTTTGAGCGGTTTAGGCTCTTGTGCTATGTTTGAGCTGCTTGGGCTCTTGTAATTGTATTTGAACCGTCTGGGCTCCTATAACTGTATCTTAGTCATCTAGGCTCCTGTAAGTGTATCTGATCTATCTGGGCTCCTGTAACTGTACATGAGCCTTCGCGCTCCTATAACTATATTTGAGCCGTCTAGGCTCCTGTAACTATATCTGAGCCATCTGGGCTCCTGTATGACACGTACGTGGGTGGCCACATGAATATCCAGAGTCATTAGCCCCCCATATAACAACTGATAGGATTCCCCCCCTTAGGACATCACATAGTCTATCCAACTTCTAACAACTAGGGGGATTCCCTGAGCGAGCAATGTGACTAACTATTAGTAGAAAGAATCCATACGGTTGCTAACACTAGGTAGTTTACCTAGAAAGCTATCACTTGGTCCATTTGTCAACCTTGGTGCCACTGACTGGAAGATAAGGCCATTCTATCATGATTCTAGTCTTATAGGCGTCAAGATACACCAATGGCCTGTAGGCGAGCTTTACTGTATATATATAGGCATCAACCAAAAAGTTATCTCGCCAAGCTATGCCTTATCCTGCCTAACTTTACAACGTACGCTAACAAGCAACCTCAGGCCTCTTTGGCCTCAATATGGAAGCACAACACTACTAGTCTCCTTAACTGGTAAATAACTAAACAGGGAATCCCTTCGTCGCTTGTAGCTACAGCCAACACTGAATACAAACCTTCCCGAAAAGGGATACTATGTTATAACCTCAATTCGTCTCATAGAAGCTAACCAACACATTATAAGCATAAGCTACTACAAGATATCAGTCATATCAACTAACAACAGAAATAACTGTCCGAGAGAAGTTACCTTTAACATACCTTAATCGCCAAATTTTGCTCAATTAACCCTGCTGTTATTCAAAAACCGATAACTCCTTTAAATTGTATCCCTTATGTTGGGGGAATACAACTAGCAACTCTATTTGTAAGACGCAACAACCACAAGTCATAACACATTCAATTCGGTCGAAAGCTTACAAATTCCCTAGAGTTTAGAAGGTAGAAATACTTACTTATCACTTGTGGACATTTAGGACTCAATTAGAAGTAATTTATACAACTTCTACTCAAAAGGACTCCGACAATCTGAGCTATATTTGAAGAAATAACTCCACAGATACATTCCTCTTAGGCTCAAAACTCTTTGCCCAAGGTGAATTTGCAATCAAATGGTGTTTAGAGTGTAATTTTGTGATTAACCAAAGAAAAATTGATGGGAGGAGATATATATATATATATATATATATATATATATATATATATATATATATATATATATATATATATATATATATATATATATATTGAGGCATTGGGAAAGGGGGCGCATTGCGCTGGCTATCGCGCCAACCCACGGGCGCGATACGCTAACCCATGCGCAGGGGCGGGCCCCCCGACTCTGACTTCTTGCTTGCACGAACGCGTGTTCATGCACTCGTCTCTCGAACCCTCTCCCGCATGTGTCGTACCCTAAAACTCTCAACATATTTACGCACGCATCGATTAAACGACGGAAGCTTATGGGGTGTAACATTTTATTTATTATTTAGGTAACTAGGATAGTTTAATTTAGTTAATGGTTAATCATAATTTCTTGTTGGTTTTATTCTCTAATCTTATAACTGTATTATTTATGCGACTGCCTATACTTGCGTGTGCATTTGAGAGGAATTAGTTTTTGACGTTGTTTTCGGGGACTTAGTGTAATGATTTGTTTGGTCGTTTTGAGTATTAGGATCCATTTCTCCTAAAGGACCTTTTCTATAGCTTTAAAATATAATTTATGACCTGCGGGGATGGGTGGTACTTTTTTTTAGTCAATCAGATACGTATCAGAGAAGAAAATTTAATATTTGACCAAAGTTAAGAAAATGGGTAAACGAGCTTGTAATTGAGTTTTTGATAGTTTCAATAGGTCCAAAATGTGAGTGGAAGTCAAATCGTATTTCTATGAAATTCGTCGTGGAATAGCCACAAACCTTGGAGAGATTTGACGTTATTTAGTTCATCGTAGACATATTGACCAAATCATCACATTTCATACTAGTTTAAACTACTTATTATTTAGAGAAGTTAGCCGAAATCTGCATTTAAGAGATATTTAATCTATATGAAGTGCCTATTTCTATTACTTTAGATTAGAGTACTCAATTTACATCTCATTTCTGGAGGTCTATGCAGAAGCAGTTGGGTATACGAGTGGAACTTAGCACAATATTTCACACATAGACTGATGATCAATTTGAGAAGACTATTAAGGTTCTTGAACTTACGTTGTGAGCCAATTTTGTTTATTTTTGAGGTCATTGAGATTGATTCTTTCCTTTGGCGGAGTTTTTCTACAATAATAGTTATCATTCTAACATTCAAGTGACCCCATTTTAGAATTTATACTGTAGAAGCTATTGCTTTCTAATTGCTTGGTATGATAAACTTGAGGTGTAATGCCCCGGAAACCCTAAGATTAGATCTAGGAGTTGAAATAGAGAAAATAGGATTTTCTGCACCAGGTCACAGGACGATTCATCCAGTGACCTGTCAGGATGACCACGAGTCGTTAAGTGACTCATGGTGAGGAGTTTGACTTAAGTTGGAAATTTCAAGTTTTGAGTAACCACGAGCATGAACACGAGTCATGGTCAGCCCCACGACTCGTTAAGTCAGCCGTGATCAAGGTTGTTGGAAGGAAGAGGAAATATAGGCAGTGTACCTAATGGATTGGTCACCACGACTCGTTGGGTACACCATGAATTGTGGTGTCCCCCGTGGTGATGAATATTGAGAATTTTGGCAGTGTTGTGCACGAATGGTGGCCACGAGTCGTGGCCATGAACAATGACTCGTCCATTCCCTCGTTCGGACTGTAGTCTATTTTTTCCTACGAGTTTATTAAGGGATTTTCCATAATTCCTATGATCCTAAGGCCTAAATTACGTTGTTTTAAGCTCTGAATAGTGAGTTTTAAGGAGGGTAAGTTCATTCTAAGACATTCCTAATTCATGCATGCAAGCTTAAGGTTTTGAGAGGGTGATCCAGTCTAGTCCTTCCAAGTTCTTCCTCAATTCTTCTTTAGGCAATCAAGGGGATTGTAGAGTCAGATTCTCTCTGGTATGTAGGGTTATGAATGGGTGAAATTGTTTACACCCATACCTAATTCCCTATCAATTCGTGATGTTCTAATTGATGATTCCATGGGGCTTTTACCCAATGCATGAATTCCTAAGTTTTAATCATGGGTATGATCTAAGCATGTTTTGAATGATGAATTATGATTAATGGGCAGATTTTGTAATGTTTTAAATTATAAATTATGTTTTCAAGTTTTCTAAACTATGATGCCCATCTATAAATGTTCGTGAAAGATGAGATCCATGAGATATATGTTTAAGTATGATGAGATGTCTATGAATAAAGTATGATTTCGAAATATCCATGTTTATGTTCAAGTTTACAAAGTGGATCAAGTTGATTTCTAACATGTTTAAGTATTGGTCAAGCCCATATGATCAAGTATGTTTTATGATTTTACGAATTAGCTTACCATATGGTTTTGGAGTCAATACTCCCATTATTTTCAGCTTGTGGTATGGTTTGAGCCAAGGCTCCTCATATTATGTTTTCATATTTTTGCATGTAGTATTGCATTTAGCTTAATCACCCGACGATGGTTCATCTTCGTTGAAAAATGATGCAGAGAAAATGCATGTCTTTGGGAGTAGTGTCTAGCACCGAATAGGCTAAGAGTCAGTCAACCCTGTGCCTCAAAACTACGCATTAACGTAGGTTTTATATATATATATATATATATATATATATATATATATATATATATATTGGACCTCCCTTGTGAGCTTCCCCTGCCCCCAAGGGGCCTTTAGCTTGACATCCATATCATGGTTTCATCCTTAGTCCTGGCAAAGCTTTGGATGGCTCTACCCTCTTGGGTATAATAGTTGGGACCACGTAAGCTCTATCGTGGTAATGTTGATTATTTGATGAGTCCTCCCACTGTTGCTCATGATTTATGCATAGTTACAATTATGTACTTTGACTCAAGTCATGTTTGATAAAGCTTTTCTCTTATGATTATGAATATGATTGATTTGCAAATGTTTTGAAAACCTTGAGCCTATGTTTATATTATGATATTTACATTATGATCATATTATCCTATTCTTATGAATCTTATGTATTTAAAATATCCGTTTTACTTACCTTCCATACTCAGTACATTTCACATACTGACCGCATACTCTATGCTGTATCGTTTTCTGATATAGGCTCGGATGTCCAGACTTAGTCTCGCCAACAGCCAGATTCTCAGCTTTAGTACTTCCCGCATTAGAGTTGGTGAGTCATGATCTTGCGAGGGCCCTTTTTATCACTTATGTTTTCTCTTTTTAGTTTTCATACTATACTGAGTTAGTTGGAATCTTGTCCCATAAACTCGTCCGTATTAGAGGCTTTTTCGGACATAGTTGTATTTCAACGTTAGGCTTGTGCATGTAATCAAATGTGATGTTTTGTTCAGAATTTTGCTATGTTTGTTATGTTGATCTTCCACTTCTATTAATTAATTTAGATGTATTTTCATGTCATGGGTCGACTTGGAGTCTCTTGGGGCTCCTTGTCCCATGTCTCAATCCGGGCCTATGTTCGGGTCATGACAATCTTGGTATCAGAGCATTAGGTTTTAAAGTGTCCTAGGGTGTCCGAAAGCCTAGTTGAGTAGAGTCTTCTTCATGGGTGTGAAGCGCACCATACTTATGACAAAGAGGCTATGAGACGTTTAGGAAATGTTCCCTTCTTTCATGATCTAAGTCATGCGAGGAAAGGTCTCTCTACCCTTCTACCTCGTGCTATGAGTTCAAATCTCTCGATTTCTCTAACTCATGCTATAAGTGTGTACAGAAACATGTCTTCTTCAGGTTCAGGCAGGTTGCGAATGCAGAACTCGGGGCTACTTTTAGAGATAGACTATCCCATCTGCAAATCCTACCAGAGAGGCAACAACTACTAGGGTTCAAGACTTCATGAGGAGGAGTCCGTCTAAGTTTGGTGGTACAAGTATGTATGGAACGTTCAATAGGGGAGCATGTAGGAACAAAAGGCCCAGGATCAAGACTTGGAGAGTCCCCAGCAAGGGTCAAGTAGTGAAGTCACGCTCAACCCCGACAGAGGTCTTTAGCTCAGGTTCGGGGAAGCAGGCCTCGGGTGCGGGAGATTACCTATCTAGTTTGTGAGCGCTGCGGGAAGAACCACCTAAGAAAGAACATGGTGGGTTCAGATGTATGCTTCTATTGTGGCCAGCCCAGTCATAAACACAAGAATTGCCCTTCAGCCAAGCGAGACAGCTAGAGAGGTTGTGCCCCAGCCACCCCTCCAGTAGCCCTATCTAGCCAGTCAACATGCCTAAAATGTGGTAGAACACACATGGGACAATGTTTGGCAGGTGGCACTTGTTATGGATGTGGGGAGGCTGGACACATGCGCAGGAATTTCCTATCGGCCAAGCAGGGCAAGGGTAGAGCCAGTGCGCCAATCATCGAATCAGCAGCTCCAGCAAATCGCCCATCCCAGCAGGACAGGTTCCCAAGAGCAAGTGGCAGTCAGCTTTAGATGCAGTCCTAGGTATATTATAAGCCTTCCTATCGAACCTACCATGATTGTTAGTTCCTAGAAGTACTAATTAAGGTACAAGGTCCCTGTTACATTTTAGTATGAGATTTATTGTGTGGAGGGTATAGAATGGTTGTAGGTATGAGATCTTCAGCAATAGCTTTGGAGGTGGATGGGAAGTCTGAAGTTAGTGATACTAGTGTAACCTTAATGAAGGATCCTAGAGCCTTAGAATGATGGCCATAAACTAAGGGGAAATGGTAAGTGAAGGACCAAGTCAAGTCTTGAGTTTTCTAATAAGGAAATTCTAGAAATAGTATCTAGGGGTAGCCCATCCATTCCCCTTTAGATGTCTCCCTTACGTTTCGCTTGATGTTACGCTCAACTCATGCTTACGTTCAGAACCTTAAGATGATAGGTAACCCCGTTAGTCAGTGATCCCAATATTACCCCGTGACTCCATAAAGATTCAGCTTCGTGTCATGACCCTAGTTATGAATGCGGACTCATGTCTCTCAGCATGCTCAACTTTATGAACTCAATCCTAAAGATTTGCCTTATCGACTCATGAGCTCATGCTATATCATGTATATGCCCAGCTCAGATTTCTTTAATTATTCGTGCTCATGATTTCCTTACTCTAAATCCTATGGATATTCCCCATGATAGAATGATGGTAAAAATGGGTATGTTCAAGGTAAATCCCTATTGCTGCCATAGGTGCTGGGCATGTAGGAGTTCAGGAAGTGCAATTATTAGCCAAGAAGGAAAGTGCAATAACCCGCATAATCATTTCATGAGTGTTGACCTGCATCCCTAGGTTGAACCTTTCCATATCTTTATTTTGTTATTCATGACTTGCGGATGGATGACATCGTTCCCGAGACGATCTAATGAAGATTGAGTGAGCTTTTTATTTTTTGGAAGTTTTGAAGTTTAAGGGGTTTGACCATGGTCAAATTTCGATCAAAATGACCGGATATCGGTAATTTGATGATTCCAACCGTTCCGGAATGGGTTTTACGATTGAATCGCATAGTTGGTTAGTGTCCGGAGGATTTTGGATGAGCTTCAGGTGGAATTGAAAATTTTGTGTGTTTAGCTTGATTTTAAGTATCAAATGTGGTAACTCAGGGGTTCATTTTCCGAGACTTTCAAAATTCTTTCAAATTATAGGAGTTCGTCTTGTTGACTCGACGGATGGTAGCATCATTGTCCAGAATGGATCAAGACCTCCCGCGATGACCAGGGTCCAAGCTAGGTAAAACGAGGATCCTATCTTGATGAAGTAAAAGAAAGTCATTTAGAATCAGAAGGTAGAGGCCTTCTCCAAAAGGGGAGATGGTGTGTTTTGATATTAAGGTCATTTGTGTGTACCGGACATTAATGATTTAAGAGATCGGATGTTGCACGAGACTCATGGTTCCAGATACTCCATACTTCCAGGTGCCACCAAGATGTACCGTGACATACGGGAAGTCTATTGGTGGAATGGCATGAAGAAGGACGTTGCAGAATTTTTGGCTAAGTGTCCGAATTGTCAGCAAGTGAAGGTTGAGCACCAGAGACCAGGAGGTGTGCTTCAAGAAATTAGTATTCCTTCCTGGAAATGGGAGGAGATCAATATGGAATTCATCACAGGGTTTCCTCTCCCTCGTCGACAGTATGACTCCATTTGGGTGGTCGTGGACAGGTTGAACAAAGCTGCTCATTTTCTATCGGTCAAAACTACTGATTCAACAGAGGATTATGCCAAATTATACATTTGAGAGATAGTTCGGTTGCATGGAGTTCCCTTGTCCATCATATCAGATAGAGGTACTTAGTTTACCTCCCAGTTTTGGAGATCATTTCAAAAGGGACTTGGTACTCAGGTCAAGCTCAGTACAACATTTCACCCGCAAACGGATGGTCAGGTGGAGCGGACTACTCAGACTCTCGAGGACATATTGAGGGCATATGTGATTGACTTCAAGAGTAGTTGGGATGACCATTTTCCTCTCATCTAGTTTACACATAACAACAACTACCATTCCAGCATTCAGATGACTCCGTTTGAGGCTCTCTATGGGAGGAGGTGTAAGTCGCCTATTGGTTGGTTTGAAGTTGGTGAAGCTGCAATGATAGGTCAAGATTCAGTCCATGAGGCCATGGAGAAAGTTCAGCTCATAAGGGAAAGATTGAAAACAACTCAGAGTCGCCAAAAGTCCTATGTGGATGTGATAAGGAGAGAGCTTGAGTTTGAAGTCGACGATTGGTTATTTCTAAAGGTGTATCCATGAAGGGAGTTATGAGGTTCGGAAAGAAAGGGAAAGTCATTCCTCATTATGTTGGTCGGTACTGGATTGTGAAACGGGTTGGCAAGGTAGAATATGTGTTGGAGTTGCCCTCATAATTAGCTTCAATCCATCTAGTTTTCCATGTATTACTCTTAAAGAAGTGTTTTGGTGATCCAGCTTTAGTTTTTCTAGTGGACAGTGTCAGTGTGAAAGACAGCCTTAGTTATGAAGAGGTTCCGATGGGGATACTGGATCAACAGGTTTGTAATCTTAGGAACAAGGAAGTAGCTTCAGTTAAGGTTTTATGGAGGGTTAGCATGTTGAGGAAGCTACATGGGAGGCCAAAGAAGATATTTTAGCTTGAGGTATCAGTTTCCTCCTTAATACTCTATTCAATTTCATGTTCAGCTCATGTACCTCAGTTTCTTTCATGTCAAAGCATGTATATATGATACTTGAATTCAGTTCAGTCATGTAGTTCAGTCCGGAGGCAGTCATTCTGTCAGTTTTCTGCTTATATGATCAGTTTTTCAATATGATGATTGCATTTCTCTACTTTTCTGTATGTTTTCCAACATTTGAGGATGAATATTCCCAAGGGGGAAATATTGTAATGCCCAAAAACCCTAAGATCAGACCCAGGAGTTGAAATACAGAAAATAGAATTTTCTGCACCGTCACATGACGAGTCGTCCAGTGATCCGTCAAGATGACCACGAGTCGTTAAGTGATTCACGGTGAGGAGTTTGACTTAAGTTGGAAATTTCAAGTTTTGAGTAACCATGGGCATGACCACGAGTTGTGGTCAGCCCCATGACTCGTTAAGTCAATCGTGGTCAAGGTTGTTGGAAGAAAGAGGAAAGATAGGTTGTGTACCTAACGAATTGGTCACTTCGACTTGTTGGGTACACCACAAATGGTGGTGTCCCCCGTGGTGATGAATATTGAGAATTTTGGCAGTGTTGTGCACGACTAGTGGCCAAGACTCATGGCCATAGATAAAGATTAGTCCAGTCCCTCATTGGGACTGGTAGTCTATTTTTCCCTGTGAGTTTATTAAGGGCTTTTTCGTAATTTCTATGATCCTAAGTCCTAAAATATGTCGTTTTAAGCTCTGAATAGTGAGTTTTAAGGAGGGTAAGTTCATTCTAAGCCATTCCTAATTCATGCATGCAAGCTTAGAGGTTTTGAGAGGGTGATCAAGTCTAGTCCTTACAAGTTCTTCCTCAATTCTTCTTTGGGCAATCAAGGGGATTGTAGAATCAGATTCTCTCAGGTATGTAGGGTTATGAATGGGTGAAATTGTTCACATCCATGCCCAATTCTCTCTGAATTCACGATATTCTAATTTATGATTCCATGTGTTTTTTATCCAATGCATGAACTCCTATGTTTTAATCATGGGTATGATCTAAGTATGTTTTGAATGATAAATTATGATTAATGGGAAGAATTTACAATGTTTTAAATTATAAATTATGTTTTCAAGTTTTCTAAACTATGATGCCCATATATGAATATTCATGAAAGATGAGATTAATGAGATATGTGTTTAAGTATGATGAGATGTTTATGAATAAAGTACGATTTCGAAATACCCATGTTTATGTTCATGTTTTCAAAGTGGATCAAGTTGATTTCAAGCATGTTTAAGTATTAGGCAAGCCCATATGATCAAGTATGTTTTATGATTTCATGAATTAGCTTACCACATGGTTTTGGAGTCAAGAATCCCATTATTTTCAGCTTGTGGTATGTTTTGAGCCAAGGCTCCTCATATTATGTTTTCAGATTTTTGGATGTATTATCGCATTCAGCTTCATTACCCGATGATGGTTCAGCTTTGTTGAAAAATGATGAAGAGCAAATTCATGTCTTTGGGAGTAGTGTCTAGCACCGAGTAGTCTAAGGGTCAGTCAACCCTGTGCCTCAAAACTACGCGCCAACGTAGGTTTTATATATATATATATATATATATATATTTGGGACGTCCCCTGTGAGCTTCCCCTGCCCCCAATGGGCCTTCAACTTGATATTGATATCATGGTTTCCTCCTTAGTCCTGGCAAAACTTTGGATAGCTCTGCCCTCCTGAGTATAACCATTGGGACCACGTAAGCTCTATTGTGGTAATGTCGATTATATGACGATTCCTTCCAGTCTTCCTTATGATTTATGCATGGTTACAATTATATACTTTGCCTCAAGTCATGTTTAATAAAGATTTTCTCTTATGATTATGAATATGATTGATTTGCAAATGTTTTGAAACCTTGAGCCCTATGCTTACATTATGATATTTAAGTTATGATCATGTTTTCCTACTCTTATTAGCTCTTATGTATTTAAAATATCTATTTTACTTACCTTTCATACTCACTACATTCCACATACTGACCGCATACTCTATGCTGTATCATTTTATGATACAGGCTCCGACATCCAGACTCAATCTCGTCGACAGCCATATTCTCAGCTTTAGTACTTCCCGGATCAGAGTTGGTGAGTCCTCATATTGTGAGGGCCCTTTTTATCACTTATGTTTTGACTTTTCAATTTTCAAACTATAGTGAGTTAGTTGGGGTCTTGTCCTATCAACTCATCAGTATTAGAGGCTTTTTTGGACATAGTTGTGTTTCAGCGTTAGACTTGTGCATGTAATCAAATGTTATTTTTTTTTCAGACTTCTGCTATGTTTATTATGTTGATCTTCCTCTTTTATTGATTGAGTTATATGTATGTTCATTTCCATGAGTTGACTTGGAGTCTCTTGACTTCCTTGTCCCGTATCTTGATTCGGGCCCATGTTCGGTTCGTTACATGAGGTCAGGCCTTAGGGTACAGATTTGTTGAGAGATTCTTTGGATATGGTTAAGTTGATCTGGAAGAATTTTCTCACAACTCAGAATAAGAAAAAAAGTTACACGCATCGGAAGTTTCGTGATGTGCAATTTATGGTTGGTGATCGAGTTTTGCTAGAGTTTCAACCATGAAGGGTTTGGTGAGATTCGAAAAGAAGGGCAAGCTTAGCTCGAGGTTTATTGATCCATTTGAGGTTCTATAGTGTATTAATAATGTGGCTTATGAATTGACCTTCTCCTAGGTTTATCAAATGTTCATCTAGTGTTCCAGTGCTGAATAATCATTCGGATGGTTTTCATGTGATTCAGTTCAATTAGACTAGTCTTTGGCATTAGAGGAAGAGTCGACAATAATTTTGTATAGATAGATTTGAAATCTGAGGTCAAATGAGATAGCTTCAGTGAATGTGCAATGGAAACATCATCTGGTGGGGGAGGGTACTTGGGAGACCGAGTCACACATGCATACTAGATATCCATATTCATTATCTCAGGTATATTTCGTTTACCACTTCAAGGACGAACATTTGTTTAAGTAGGGAGTAATATAATGACCCATTTGGTCGTCTTGAGAATTAGGGTCTATTTTACCTTAAAGACCCTTCTTGTAGCTTTAAAATATAATTTATGACCAATGGGAATAGGAGGCACGAATCCCAAGGCAATTAAATACGTATTAGAGAAGAAAAATCTAAAATTTGAATTTTGAAAACTTAAAGTTTGAACAAAGTCAACGAGATGGGTAAACGAGTTCAGAATTAAATTTTGACAATTTTAATAGGTTCAAAATTTATTTATGAGTTAGTTGAAAAGTTTGCACGCATCTCGAGGGGCTAGGGAGTGATTCAGATGCTTGAGTTGGTTAATAGTTGAATTATGAAATTTTATATGATCACGATAAAAAATTTGTTGAGGCGACCTCAAAGCAGTGTTTTGAGTATTCCTTTTCGTTCATAGCATGTTTTAAGAGTGAATTGCATATTTGGTATAACAACATTTCGTGCTAAGGCGAACCCATTTAACGCATGTGAGTAAAACCTGACCCAAATTTTTTTTGATGATTTCTAAGTGGGAGGAGTTAATAATAAGTTATAACATGTCAAGAAAGTTTGGAGTTGATTAGAGATCGAAAAGATCAAGTTTGAAGGTGTTACACCTTATGTTGTGTTAAATATTGATATCGAGCAAAAATACATATATTTAGCCATTATTTGCCTCACATTTTAGTACTTTTAATTGTCTTTTGAGTATTAATTATATTGCTTTGTGCTAAATATAATATTTTATTATGTAAAAATAAAACATGACGAAAATAAAGAAATCTGAAGTAAGAAACAAATATAAAATGAAAAATCATATAAGAAATTAAGTAGGTAGCTTAATGAAAAAATTATTATACTAATAATAGTTTAATAAAGAAAAATAAAGCAAAGGAATAAGGACTTACCTGGTGATATCACCATCTGCCAGCAAACCATGAGGTAGGAGCAACTTGAGCTCACGTCTCGCAACTAAAGCAGCAGTTTGGTCCTCACAACATGAGGTATCAAAGTCTGACCTGAAATTAGTTTTCAAGTTATTTCGGACTCTGTTTATTTTATATATAATTTTTTCTACACTTATAAATAGTCCTAACAACGATTTTGAAGGTAATTTATAAGTGGAGAAGAGCTAGGAGCCGCCATGGAGGCTAGAGAATTTTAATTTTATTTTTTCTTCTCTATATTATTTAATACACATAGTTCTTTGGATGGTTGGTTCTAAAACCCCAAAAGTCCCTAAGATCAGACCCCAGAGAACAGAGTCTAGCAGAAAATCTGCATTTTTGGTCATAGAATGACCCATAGGACGGGTTGTTATATGGTGCAATGGGTCGTTGGTTCACCCGTCCAGAGGAAATTCTGATTTGGTGAAATCTCCCCCCACCCCACAGACCCAATAAGTCGTCCTAGGACTCGTTGTATCTTACAACGGGTCGTGGTGTCTAGTAGGTAGTTTTTAAGTGTGAATTTCTAAGGGTATTTTTGTGACTTATTATGCTTTTAACTACTAAACTAGGTTGTTTTTGGTTTTCTTAAGGGTGTGTGTTATACCCCGAGAATTCAAGAATCGGACCTGGAAGTGAATTAGGAGAAAAATTGAAAAATGTTGCAGCAGTTACAGAATGGGTCACGTGATGACTCGTGAGGAGGCATAACGAGTCGTCAGGTGGCTCATGGGGAAGGCCTGAGATGTTGGAGGACTTGAGGTCCTCACGGGGGATGTAACGACTCGTGGTCACTTACCACGAGTCGTCAAGTCAGTTGTTGGTTGGCCCTAGGGAAAGTTGGCAAGGCTTATCTAGTATACCTGACGGGTGGCACCTTACGAGTCGTCGTCAGTCCTAACGACCCGTTAGGTTAGCCATTACCAAGCCAGTGGAAATTTCTTGAATGATGAGGTAGTGTACTTGACGGGTGATCAAACGGATTGTAAGCCCTAGTAATAAGTCGTCAGGTCATTCATTAGGACCCCCTGACAGTTATTTTCAGCCATTTCAGTAAGGACTTTTCCGTAATTTCTAAGTTCTAAGGGCCTATACTACATTGTTTTTAGCTCGTAATAGAGCATTTTAAGCTGAGATAAACCCATATAGGCCATTTTCTTCATGCATGCGAGGGTGAGAGCTTGAAGGGGAGAAATTGAGGAGAAATTCAAGGATTTCAAGGGAAATCTTAGCTGTGTAATTAGGAAGAGATAAGGTTTTTCAATCCCAGGTATGTAAGGCTATGAGTGGGTGCTTTCTTCCACACCCATGCCCATTCCCTATTAATTTGTGACTTTTTTGTGATGATCAAGTATGGGTTTTCATTCAATTGCATGATTCCTATCTTTCTACTCATGGGTATGATTAATTGAGTTGATATTGATGAATTATTGAGCTTGAGCGGATTCTATCTTAATTTATTTTACAATTTTTTTTCTAAAAATTGAATCTAAAACACCCATGTGTGGGGAGTTCCTATGATAATGTGATGATGAGGGAATAGATGATGAAAATCATGTTTCCAATCTTACCATAATTTTGATGATGTTTTCAAGGAAGGGTAAATAGACCCATGTAGGGTGAAGCTTTGAGTAATGCCCAATGTTGAGTATGAATGTCGATTTTATTGAATTGATATATTTTTTCATTTTGGAGTGAAACCTCCCAAATTAAAATGTTTTCAAATCATTTTGACGGGTTCAAGCATGTTAAGGTTTTAGGCAAGGTCCCTATGTTGATGATAGTGAAGTGATATTTCTGAAGTAGCCTTACCACATGATTTCGGAGTTAAGCCTCCCACCAATCTTGAGCTTGTGATATGTGTCATAATAAAGCTTCTCATATGTATGAATTTCATAATTGAGATGTATGTTTTCATTAAGCTTCATTTCACATGATGTTGAGTCTAAACATGATTCTATCTGAAGCTTTATTGAGATGACATTGTTGAGCTTCATATTTATATAATGTCTAATGCATGCATTATTTCATAATGATCTTTGTCAATAGACAATGTTGAGCTTCATTTCATACGATGTTGAGTTTATGCATGATTTCATGTTGAGATTCATCATTAGAGGATGTTGAGCTTCGTATTTATATGATGTAGAGAATTGAATGTTTGGGGAGAAGAGTCTAGCACCGAGCGGGCTAAGGGTCGACTACCCTATGCCCCATAACTACACGCCAACGTAGGATTGATTCTATTATATTGTTGGGACTTCCCTTGTGAGCTATCCCTGGCCCGATTGGCCCTTTGAGCTTGATATCGATATCATGGTATCGTCCATTACCCTGGCAAGGTTATGGATGGCTCTACCCACTTGAGTGTGATAGTTGGGACCACGTAAGCTCTATCATGGTATGTCGGTTAAGTGACGAGTCTCCCATTGTCTATGTCATTTTAATTTGCATAGCCATTACTCATGATGATTATCTTATGCATGCATGCAGGGAAAGCAAGGTTTGACTCATTGTTCAGCTCTTGATATAAATGTTATGATCTATCTTTGAGTCATTCAAATCAGTCATGATGTTCTAAAGACATGCATGAGCACGTTATGATAAAGTTCGATTTCAGAATTAATGCATGTGTCCTCCCACTTACTCTCGAAGTTTATTATTTATATGTATGACTGGAATTAGCTGATTTTATTATCAAAGTGGTTTTACTTATCTTGCATATTCGGTATATTCCACATATTGATACATACATCCTATGTTGCATCATTTCATGATGCAGGATTCGGTTCCCAGGTTCAGCCCCGTTTGTAGCTGCTATCAGAGTTAGCATTTGCTGCTTGGTTTGTCCTCATCCTACGAGGACTAGACTTTCAGTTATTTTGAGCGTACTTTCAGTTTCAGTATTTCTGAGCTAGGTGGGGGTGTTGTACCATCAGCTCGTCTAGATTAGAGGCTATTCAGACTTAGACATGTATTCAACTCAGATGTTTATTCTGTTGTTATGCTAAGTTAGACTTTCGCTGAGTTATATTTATGTTTCTTTCATGTTTATTGAATGAGATAGTGAATGCTTATGCCATAGGTTGACTTGGGGTCTCTTGGGGTCCCTTGTCCCGTGTCTACAATCCGGGTCCCCTGTTAGGTTGTGACAAACTTGGTATCTGAGCCATAAGTTTGAAGTGTCCTAGGGTGCCTGAAAGCCGCGTTAAGTAGAGTCTTTTTCATGGGTGTGAAGCGCACCACACTTATGACGAAGAGGCTACGAAATGTTTTAGGAAATGTTCGTATATTTCATGATCTATGTCATGCGATGAAGAGTCTTTCTATCCCTCTAATTCATGCTATTCGCAATTGCAGAGTCATGGCTCCTCGAAGGATGAATGGAAGGAGAAATGGAGATGGTGAAGTCCACGAGGATGGCATAGGTCGTGGGCATCATCCAGTCCCACCAGTTTAGGAGACTCAAGCACCGGAACTAGCCGCTCACGCTGAGTTTCGGGCCGCTATCCAGATGCTTTCGTAGGCCTTGACTGCTCAGGTTAATCAGCAGGCCGTTGTGCATGTACCACAGAATGGCAATGCAGCGGTGGTTTGAGTCAGGGATTTCTTGAGGATGAATCTGCCGTAGTACTTGGGGTCCAAGGTAGGTGAGGACCCACATGACTTCATTGATGAGATCATCAAGATCACCCAGGTTATGGGGGTGAGTAGTGTTGAGTACACGGAGTTGGCCTCCTACCAGTTGAAGGGGGTTGCACATATTTGGTTCCATCAATGGAAGGATAGCAGGATTGCTGGAGCAGGTTCGGTCACTTGGGAGGAGTTTCAGGTTGCATTCCTTGATCAGTTCTTCCTTGGGATATGAGGGATCTAAAAGCAGCTGAGTTCGTAAATCTGAAGCAAGGGAGAATGACAGTACTATAGTATCCCTTGAGTTCACTCGCCTATCGAAGTATGCTCCTGAGTTAGTGGCTGACCAGAGGGCGCGAGTGAGCAGGTATGTGCATGGGATAGTAGGTTACTTGGATAAGGAATGTAGGATTGCTATGCTCCATCAGGATAGGGACTTCCCTCGAATGGTGTTGTACGCCTAGCAGATGAAGGCGACATATTTGAGAGAGAGAGAGGCCAAGAGGGCCAAGACTAAGGACCACAGATTTTCCCAGCAGAGGTCCGACGGTGGGCACTGTCAATAGACCCACTAGAGATCATTCGCCCCAGCTTCATCAGCCTTTAGTGTGCCATCTCGGCCTAGGCATGATCAGAGAGGACGAGCATCAGGCTCGAGGGTTCAAAGCAGCAGGCCCATAGATTCAGGTGTTCCAACTTATTGCAGATGTGGCCGAGGGAATATAGGCCAGTGCTTGGCAGGTTCGGGTGCATGTTTTGGGTGCGGGCAACCCGGACACATGCTTAGATATTGTCCAATGGTGAGACAAGATCAGGTTGGGGGCCGTCGCCCAACTTCTAGTTAAGCAGCCCCAGCCCCTTGCTTAGCACAACAGGGGGCATCTACCAGTGCAGCTGGCGGTCAGCACCAGAACAAATTCCATGCCCTAGCATCCCTTCAAGAGTAGGGGGTCTCCCCGGACGTGGTTACTGGTATGTTACGAGTCTTCCATGTTGATGTTTATGCATTGTTAGATCCAGGGGCCACCTTTTCCTTTGTTACACCTTATGTAGCCAGTAGCTTCGGAGTCAGTCCTGATGTCTTGTTAGAATCCTTCTCAGTTTCTACTCCAGTAGGTGACTCAGTTATAGCTAGACGGGTGTATAGAGATTGTGCGGTCTTGGTTCTCCATAAGGTCACCTCAACAGATCTGATAGAGTTATCCATGACCGATTTTGATGTTATTCTTGGCATGGATTGGTTGTATGCTTGTTATGCTTCCATTAATTGCAGGACCCGGTCAGTAGAGTTCAGGTTCCCGAGTGAGCCAGTCGTAGAATGGAAGGCTAGTTCAGTTTTGCATGTAGATCGATTTGTTTCCTACCTCAAGGCTAGGAAGATGATTTCTAAGGGTTGCATGTATCATCTAGTAAGGTTTAAGGACGTGGAGTCCGAAACCCCGACCATCCAGTCAGTCCCAATAGTACGTGAGTATCCAGAGGTCTTTCCTGATGATTTGCCAGGTATTCCTCTCGAGCGGGAGATTGATTTCGGTATTGACCTTCTTACCAATACGTAGCCGATATCTATTCCACCCTATTGGATAGCTCCAGCCGAGCTAAAGGAATTGAAGGATCAGTTAAAGGATATGCTAGATAAGGGTTTCATTAGACCGAGCCAGTCTCCATAGGGCGCACCAGTATTGTTTGTTTGGAAGAAAGATGGTTCCCTTCGTATGTGCATTGATTATCAACAGTTGAACAAAGTCACTCTCAAGAACAGGTATCCCTTACCCAGGATTGATGATTTGTTCGATCAACTTAAGGGTGCGAAGTATTTCTTGAAGATAGATCTCAGATTTGGGTATCATCAACTCAGAGTTCGGGAGAGTGATATCCCCAAGACAGCATTCAGAATACAGTATGGTCATTACGAGTTTGTAGTTATGTCTTTTGGACTAACAAATGCTCCTGCAGCTTTTATGGACCTGATGAACAAGGTGTTCAAGCCATATTTGGATATGTTCATGACCGTGTTCATTGATGACATCTTGGTGTACTCTCGGAGTGAGGAGGAACATGCTGCTAACTTAAGAGTAGTGCTGCAAACCCTAAAGGACTGCCAATTGTATGCAAAGTTCAGCAAGTGTGAGTTTTGGTTGGACTTCATGGCATTCTTAGGCCATGTGGTGTCTAGCAAAGGCATAAAAGTAGACTCACAGAAAATCGAGGCGGTGAAGAATTGGCCCAGACCAGTGAATCCTTTGGATATTCGGAGTTTCTTAGGCTTAGCTGGCTACTATCGGAGGTTTGTTAAGGGTTTCTCAACCATTGCAGCCCCTTTGACTAAGTTGACTCAGAAGAAGGTGAAGTTTCAGTGGTCGGAGGCTTGTGAGAAAAGCTTCCAAGAGTTGAAGGCTCGACTTACCTCAACACCGATCTTGACCCTACCCGAGGGTAACGATGGTTTCATAGTGTATTATGATGCTTCCCCAAATTGGACGTGGGTGTGTGTTGATGCAGCGTGGGAGGGTGATAGCTTATGCCTCTCGACAGCTGAAAGTGCATGAAAATAATTATCTGACCCATGATCTTGAATTGGCCGCAGTGGTGTTCGCGTTGAAGATATGGCAGCATTACTTATATGGGGTCCAAGTGGATGTATTTACGGACCATTAGAGTTTGCAATATGTTTTCACATAGAAGGATTTAAATCTGCGACAAAGGAGATGGTTGAAGTTACTTAAGGATTATGACATCAGTGTCCTTTACCACCCGGGAAAAGCTAACGCGGTTGTGGATGCGCTTAGTAGACTCTTAATGGGGAGTGTATACCATGTGGATGGGGGAAAGAAGGAATTGGTAGAAGATGTTCACCGGCTTGCGAGACTGGGAGTTAGATTGCTAGATTCAACCAATGGCGGTGTTGTTGTGTATAACGGGTCGGAATCATCCTTGGTAGTTGATGTTAAATCTAGGCAAGATGAGGATCCAATATTGAGGAAGCTGAAGGAGGCGGTGTGGAATCAGAAAGTGGAGGTTTTCTCCCAAGGTGGAGATGGTGTGCTATGATACCAGGGTTGACTATGTGTTCCATATGTTGATAATTTGAGAGTTCGTATATTGCATGAGGCACATGGTACCAGATATTCTATTCATCCAGGATCCACAAAAATGTATCGGGATTTGTGAGAAATCTATTGGTGGGATGGTATGAAAAGGGATATTGCAGAATTCGTAGTGAAATGTCCCAACTGTCAGCAAGTGAAAGCCGAGCATTAAAGGCCAGGAGGTGTACTTCAGGATATTGCCATTCCCACTTGGAAGTGGGAGGAAATCAATATGGACTTCATTACAGGTCTACCTCGTAGTCTCCGGCAATACGACTCCATTTGGGTTGTGGTAGACAGGTTGACCAGGGCTGCACACTTCTTACCGGTCAAGACCATGGATTCAGCAGACGATTATGCTAAGTTGTATATTCGTGAGTTGGTTCGGCTTCATGGAGTGCCCTTGTCTACTATCTCAGATCGAGGTACTCAGTTTACTTCTCAATTATGGCGTTCATTTCAAAAAGGGCTCGGGACTCAGCTTAAGCTAAGCACAACGTTTCACCCTTAGACGGACGGCCAAGTAGAACGAACTATTCAGACTCTTGAGGATATGTTGAGGGCATGTGTTATGGATTTCAAAGGTAGTTGGGATGATCATTTGCCCTTTATCGAGTTTGCGTATAATAATAGTTACCACTCTAGTATCTAGATGGCCCCGTTCGAGGCTCTCTACGGGCAAAGGTGTAGATCACCCATCGGATGGTTCAAGGTTGGTTAGGCAACCATGATAGGTCGAGATTCGGTGCATGAGGCGATGGTGAAGGTTCATAAGGGACCGTCTGAAAACCTCTCAGAGCTGTCAGAAATCATACGCTGATGTGATAAGAAGGGAATTGGAGTTGGATGTTGACGACTGGGTGTTTCTAAAGGTATCTCCCATGAAGGGAGTCATGTGGTTCAGAAAGAAAGGTAAACTCAATCCCTGCTATATTGGTCCGTATAGGGTTATGACAAGAGTTGGTAAGGTGGTGTATGAGTTGGACTTGCCTTCAAAATTTGCTTTAGTTCATCCCATGTTCCATGTATCGCTTTTGAAAAAGTGCTTGGGTGATCCAGCCTTGGTGGTTCAGATAGACAGTTGGTGTAAAAGATAGCCTCAGTTATGAAGAAATTCCGCTTGAAATTTTTGATTGACAAGTTCGAAGGCTGAGGAACAATGAGGTAGCTTTGGTTAAGGTTTTGTGGAGGAATCAGCATGTTGAAAGAGCTACGTGGGAGGCCGAAGCGGATATGATGGCTAAATACCCCCATTTGTCCCCTACCGACTCAACTTTACTTGAGGTATCAAATTTTTTCCCTAAACCTCTATTCAATTTTTCATGTTCTATTCATGTGAATAAGTTTGTTTTTATGATATGATATAAATATGTGTGTCTGAACTTTGACCAGCTATGTGGTTCTCTTCGGGGGTAGTCGTTCCGTCAGTTTTCGGTTTGAAAGTCAATGATTAGCATCTATATGTATGTAGTGATTGTTGTTTCTGGATTTTCTCCTTGTTTATAACATTCGAGGATGAATGTTCCTAAGGGGGAGATATTGATATACTCGTGAGAAGGCATAACGAGTCGTCAGGTGGCTCGTGGGGAAGGCCTGAGATGTTGGAGGACTTGAGGTCCTCATGGGGGATGTAACGACTTGTGGTCAGTTACCACGAGTCGTCAAGTCATTCGTTGGTTGGCCCCAGGGAAAGTTGGCAATGCTTATCCAGTGTACCTGACGGGTGGCACCTAGCGAGTCGTCATCAGTCCTAACGACCCGTTAGGTTAGCTGTTACCAAGCCAGTGGAAATTTCTTGAATGATGAGGCAGTGTACTTGACGGGTGATCAAATGGATCGTAAGCCCTAGTAACGAGTCGTCAGGTTGTCTGTTAGGACCCCCTGACAGTTACTTTCAGCGATTTTAGTAAGGGCTTTTCCGTAATTTCTAAGTTCTAAGGGCCTATACTACGTCATTTTGAGCTCGAATAGAGGGTTTTAAGCTGAGATAAATCCATCTAGGCCATTTTCTTCATGCATGCAAGGGTGAGAGCTTGAAGGGGAGAAAGTGAGGAGAAATTCAAAGATTTCAAGGGAAATCTCAGCTGGGTAATTAGGAAGAGAGAAGATTCTTCAATCCCAGGTATGTAAGGCTATGAGTGGGTGCTTTTTTCCATACCCATGCTCATTCCCTATTAATTTGTGACTTATTTGTGATGATCAAGTATGGGTTTTCACTCAATTGCATGATTCCTACCTTTCTATTCATGGGTATGATTAATTGAGTTGACATTGATGAATTATTGAGCTTGGGCGGATTCTATCTTAATTTATTTTACAAATTTATTTTCATAAAAATTGAATCTAAAATGCCCATGTGTGGGGAGTCCTATGATAATGTGATGATGAGGGAATATATGATGAAAAGTATATTTCCAATCTTACCCATGATTTTGATTATGTTTTCAAGAAACAGTAAATAGACCCATGTAGGGTGAAGCTTTGAGTTGCCCAATGTTGAGTATGATGTCGATTTTATTGAATTGATTATATTATTTCGTTTTGGAGTGAAACCTCCCAAATTAAAATATTTTCAAATGATTTGAATGGGTTATTAAGGTTTTGGGCAAGGTCCCTGTGTTGATGATAGTGAAGTGATATTTCTGAAGTAGCCTTACCACATGATTTCGGAGTCTAGCCTCCCACCAATCTTGAGCTTGTGGTATGTGTCATAATAAAGCTTCTCATATGTATGAATTTCATAATTGAGATGTATGCTATCACTATGCTTCATTTCACATGTTGTTGAGTCTAAGCATGATTCTATCCTAAGCTTTGTTGAGATGACATTGTTGAGCTTCATATTTATATGATGTCTAATGTATGCATGATTTCATAATGAACTTTGTCAACAGACAATGTTGAGCTTCATTTCATACGATGTTGAGTTTATGCATGATTTCATGTTGAGCTTCATCATTAGAGGATGTTGAGCTTCGTATGTATACGATGTAGAGCATTGCATGTTTGGGGAGAAGAGTCTAGCAGCGATCGGGCTAAGGGTCGACCACCCTATGCCCCAGAACAACGCGCCAACGTAGGATTGATTCTATTATATTGTTGGGACCTCCCTTGTGAGCTATCCCCGGCCCGATTGGTCCTTTGAGCTTGATATCGATATGATGGTATCGTCCAACGCCCTGGCAAGGTTATGGACGGCTCTACCCACTTGAGTGTGATAGTTGGGACCACTAAGCTCTATCATGGTATATCGGTTAAGTGACGAGTCTCCCATCGTCTATATCATTTGAATTTGCATATCCATTACTCATAATGATTATCTTATGCATGCATGTTGGGAAAGAAAAGTTTGACTCATTGTTAATCTCTTGATATAAATGTTATGATCTATCTTTGAGTCATTTGAATCAGTCATGATGTTCTAATGTCATGTATGAGCACGTTATGATAAAGTTCGATTTTAGAATTAATGCATGTGTCCTCCCACTTACTCTCGAAGTTTATTATATATATGTATGACTAGAATTAGCTAATATTATTATCAAAGTGGTTTTACTTACCTTGCATACTCAGTACATTCCATGCACTGATCGTATGCTTTCTATGTTGCATCATTTCATGATCCAGGATCCGGTTCCAAGGTTTAGCCCCGTTCGTAGCCATTATCAGAGTTAGCATTTGCTGCTTGGTGAGTCCTCATCCTCTGAGGACTAGAATTTAAGTCATTTTGAGAGTACTTTTAGTTTCAGTATTTCTGAGCTAGTTAGGGGTGTTGACCCATCAGCTCATCCAGATTAGAGGCTATTCAGACTTAGACATGTATTCAGCTCAGATGTTTATTCTGTTGTTATGCTAAATTAGACTTCCTCTGAGTTATATATATGTTTCCTTCATGTTTATTAAATGAGATAGTGAATGCTTATTCCATGGGTTGACTTGGGGTCTCTCGGGGTCCCTTGTCCCGTGTTTACGATCCGGATCCCCTCTCGGTTGGTGACAGTGTGTTAGAAGGTTTTACTTAGCCTAAACTCTCATTCCTATCAAAACATCGTAAGTTGAAGATCAAACATCTCAAGACTCTCAAGTTCCTAGGGTTCTTCTTCTTCTTATCAATTCACTTTGGTCTCAAATCTAAGAAAGAAGTCATCAAAGCCTAGGTATGTGGTGTCATGAAAGGTGGATTTATTCAACCCTCATTCCCAACCTCAAGTTCAATTCCATGACCTTAATTCCTTCAAGCTCCAATTATGATTTTGATAAATTTCTAGGTTGGATCCCTTTATGCAAAATGCTATGAATCTATTATCTATTTGATTCTCTCATGCTTCTACCTATGATTTATGATTATGATTACATGATTTCTATGAAAAACTCTCATGAACCTCTATTTTCAATTTATGATGATTTACTCAAGTATGTATGAATTTCAAGTTATGTATCATGGCTATAATTTTCAGCATCTGTTTTCATGGCTAGTTCACATATGTCAAGGAATTTATGTGTTCACCATGATTTAAACTAGTACATGTAAAAACCATATTTTATAATTATTATATGAGCACTATGTATGATTTTGGGAGTAGTATTTAACATCGAGTAGGCTGGGGTTGAATGCACCCAAGTCTCAAAACTATGTACCACTGCAGGATAAGAGGTTCTTGGTAGTAGAGAGTGTCTCCCTTGCCCCTAGCCTAAGGAGTCCTTCCCAGTTTAGAATGTCTTCCTTATGCTACTGGGCTCATGAGTGATATCATGACTTCATGGTTCATACCCTTAGTAAAGTATGGATACCCTCTCGACTAAGGATATAGGTCGGGCTCCATGATACTCACATGGAGTATGTTGGTTATGAGAATCTCCCATTGTTCCTCACGTTTCATGTTGTTCATGTTCAGGATTTTATGATATCATGTTTTATAGTATTTTGATCCATTGATCAACTTATTAGTTTTGCTTATAGTTTCAAACACGTTAAGCTTTATAATTTTACTTTCAAAATCTTGGGTCATTATACTTCGAATTATGATGAACAACTCATGTTTTATGACTATCTCACAATCATGATTTACAACATGTTGGTCTTACTCTTATATTTTATTTATTCTACATACTCACTACATTCAAAATACTGATCACAACTTTTATGCTATATCATCTCATGACATAGTTGTTAGATTCGCTTTGGTCCCAACTTCAGTACTACCTTGTGGTGAGTCCTCATCATTCGAGGATAGTAGTTGTGGTTATATTTATTTTCTGTCATTTTAGTATTCAGACTTAGTAGATCTAGTTGGGGATTTTGTCCCTTCAGCTCATCTTATGTTTTAGAGGCTTTTTAGACTTGATGTATAGACATTCAGCTGTGTTGACTTGTCGTCTCAGTTTTGACATCTTATGATATCTTAGACTTTCGCTTATGCTTCCTTTTATGATTTATTTTCGCTTAGTATATGCTTATGCTTATGTTATGCATGTACCATGGGTTAGCTCAGAGCCATTTGTAGTTCTAGGTCCCATGTTGCATCCTGGGTCTATGCTCAGATCATGAAAAACTTGGTATCAAGACATCAAGTTTAGGTGTTTCCTAGGGTGTTTGAAAGCCGCGTTAAGTAGAGTTTTTATCATGGGTGTGAAGTGTGCCACACTTTTGAGGAAGAGGCTATGAGACATTTTAGGAAAATTTTCTTCTTTCATGTTCTATATCATGCGATGAAGTCCAATCTCTCTATTCTTCTAACTCGTACTATACACATTTGTAGAAAATGCCTCCCCAAAGAGCCAACGGAAGAAGAAATGGGAATGAAAATGGCAATGGGAATCAACAGCCCCACCATCTCGATCAGACCCTTTGAATAAGTAGGTGACTTATGCTGAGTTGAAGGCTACTTTTTAGATGTTGGCACATTCTATGATAGACTAGGTCAACCAGCAGTCGGTTGCACTTGTGAACACCAATGTAGGTACTACAACGACTAGAATGCAAGACTTCACCAGGATGAAAACTGTCAGAGTTTCATGGTTCTAAGGTGGACAAGAATCCATACGAGTTCATTTATTAGATCTAAAAGATTACTCAAACTATGGGGGTTTCAGGACAGGAGAGTGCAGATTTGTCCACCTATCAGCTGAAGGGGGTAGCTCACATATGGTTCAGGCAGTGGAAGGAAGGTCGTAGGTCAGGAGTAGTTGTTGTTGAATGGGATGAGTTCGTAGAATCCCACATGCTGAAATAAAATAGGGGATGGATAATCTCTTATGGATCAAATTAACATTTCTCTCTTCTTTGAAAAGTAGAAGGTGTAGCAGCCGGAATGATTGGTCAAATGGAAACTTTCATAGATTTGATGAATAGGGTGTTCAAGTAATAGTTAGATATGTTCGTCATTGTCTTCATAGATGATATCCTCATATACTCTTAGAGTAAGGAGGAGCATGCTGCCCATTTGAGGATTGTGTTGCAGACTCTTAAGGACCATCAGTTGTTTGCTAAATTCAGCAAGTGTGAGTTTTGGTTGAAGTCAGTTGAATTCCTTGGGCATGTGGTGTCTAGCGAGGGTGTGCCTATGGACTCTCAAAAGATAGAGGCAGTGAAGAACTAGCCTAGACCAGTCAATCCTACAAATATTAGAAGCTTTTCGGGTTTAGCTGGCTACTACAAGAGGTTTGTCGAGGGATTTTCATCCATTTCCTCACCCTTGACCAGGTTTACCTAGAAGATCGAATTTCATTGGCCTAATGCATGTGAGAAGAGATTTCAGGAGCTAAAGGCTCGACTCATTTCTGCTCCGATCTTGACCCTACCAGAGGGTACAAATGACTTTGTAGTATATTATGATGCCTCTAGAGTTAGCCTAGGGTGTGTGTTGATACAACATGAGAAGTTCATTGCTTATCGAGACAGCTTAAGACTCATGAAAAAAATTACCCGACGTATGACCTTGAGTTAGAAACGGTGACGTTTGCCTTGAATATTTGGAGGCATTATTTGTATGAGATGCATGTGGATGTGTTTTATGACATGATCTTTCTTTATCATCCAGGCAAGAAAAATGTGGTGGCTACCACTCTTAGCAGGTTCTCCATGGGGAGTGTGACCCATGTGGAGGACGAAAAGAAGGAATTGGCTAGAGATGTCCATATGCTCGCTCACCTGGGGGTTCACCTTACTAATTCAACAAATGGTAGTGTTGTGATTCAGAATGGTTTGGAGTCTTCATTGGTGACAAAAGTTAAGGAAAAGCAAGATGAGGATCCTATCCTAGTGAAGTTGAAGGAAGTTATCCGGAATCAGAAAGTGGAGGTTTTCTCCCAAGGGGGAGATGGTGTGCTCCAATATCAAGGCCAATTGTGTGTACTAGATATGGATGGATTGAGAGAGTCGATGTTGACAGAGGCTCATAGATATCCTATCCATACAAGTGCCACAAAGTTGTACCATGAATTACAAGAAGTCTATTGGTGGAATGGTATAAAGAAGAATATTGCTGAATTTGTGGCTAAGTGACCAAATTGCCAACAAGTTAAGGTTGAGCATAGAGACTAGGTGTCAAGGTTCAGGATATAAGCATTCCTACTTTGAAGTTAGAAGATATAAACATGGACCTTTATTACAGGTTTACCTTGTACATGCCGGCAACATGATTCAATATGGGTGATTGTAGATCGGATAGGATTTCTAAGGACTTTGATTTATTTTCAGCCTTTCTCTAATAAGTTGAACTTTCTCCATAGCCTTATGAATTGAATCTGTCCCTCTCAATGTAGCCTCACCTACCACAAACCATCCAATTAGTGATCAACACCTCCGCCCATAATGCGCCTCGAATAGAGGCATCTGAATGATGGAATGATAACTGTTATTCTAAGAAAATTCAATGAGAGGAAAATGATCATCCCAATTATCCTTGAAGTTGATCATGTAAACCCTCAACATGTCCTCCAAAGTCTGAATGGTTCACTCGGCTTGATCATCTGTTTATGGTAAAAAGCTGTGCTAAGCTTAACCTGAGTACCAACACCCTTCTGAAATGACTCAAGAATTATGAGGTGAACTGAGTACCCCTATCAGAAATGATGGAAAAAAGGACTCCATGAAACCTGAAAAACTCTTGAATGTAAGGTCTAGCATAATCCTCGCCTGAATCTGTAGTCTTATTTAGCAGGAAATATGCGAACTTAGCCATCCGGACTACAATCATCCGTATCGAATCGTGTTGTCAGCATGTACGGAGTAAATCCATAATGAAGTCCATGTTAATCTCTTCCCACTTCCAAGTACGAATATTGATATCCTGAATCATGCCTCCCAGTGTCTATGCTCAACCTTAACTTGCTGGCAATTTGGTCACTTCGCCACAAATATAGCGATATCCTTCTCAATGCTATTCCATCAATAGACTTTTTATAAATTACGATACATCTTGGTGGCTCCTGGTTGGATAAAATACCGAGAGTTGTGGGCCTCTCTCAATGATCTTTGGTGTATCCAAATTGCCATGTTTTACCCATTGTAGCTTAGGTTGAGGATAATTATAATCATATTCTTGTATGCTTGGAATAAAATAATTCTTATGGACTAACAAATGTGATTAGCCTAACCTCAGGTGGCAAATACAGTGGGTTGAGCTTACCATTGAATATGGATGCTCAAGGTTGAAGTATGGAATGTTAAATGGGCTAAAAAGTGATGTTAGAAATCAATTTTGTTCCACGAAGGAGATTTGTCGTGTTCAATAACAAGCCACAGTACCTTGGTAGAAAATTGGATTTTGAAGGGCATTAGACAGTGGACCTCCACGGCAGCAGCGTGTCATAGAGCTAGTGCAGTGCATTGGCCTCCGTGCCATGTTGTTGGTCATTCAAGCGCTGATGCTTATCCAATGAGTGTCTGCATTATCTTCATATCATAGAGCAGATTGGCCGCCATGGCCTCTATGACATGCTGCTGGTCATTCACTGTGCTATTCCACTTTTGTATAAATAGAACAGTTAGGCATTTTTCATTCATTTTGGACATTTTGAAGACAACAGTTACATTGAAGAAAATTCCAGGTTTTTTCTCTTCCCTTTTCTTGTATTTTCATTTGGTGTATGATTAATAACTATTTTTTCATGTTTATTCAGACAATGAGTGGCTAAAAATCCTCATTTTGGGGTTAAGGATACCAGCATGAATGTATAGCATGTTTTGAACTTTGGTTTATATTTTTCTATTCCAAATGGTTTTTCTTTATTTCTTGCTTTTAGTATTTTGATGTTTGGCCAACGTTGAAGTAAATGTGTAATATTGGTGTGCATCTGAAGGGAAAATCACTAGGGTAGGATGAAGAATAGAGGAACGAGTTCTTGTCTTAATGGAAATTAAAGATGGTCTTAGCGTTTCAAATAGAAATATACCTAAAATGCATCGTTCAGTTGAAAAAAGGATTAAACATGATAATACCCAGGATGAAATCTTGAATCACCACTCAACAAATGTAGTTGCAAGGGTATTCTAGGCAAAAGATCGTAGGTAAAAAGACCATAGTCAGGCCTTAAATCCTGTAAACCAACAACCAGATAGGAAATCTAGCCAAAGAAGAATACATGTTGTATTTTATGCCTTCATTTTGGAATATTCTTGAATACTAATTGCTTTCGAATTTAATCACCTTCATAATTATAAAAATGTCAAAACTCCTAGGTTACTTTCACACTTGTTGAAAATAATAGTACTTATTAAAATAGGAAAACCACTGAGTCCTAAGTCTCTATGGGTTTGATCGGTTTGAAAGAGCCTCTGTATTACTTGTACGACCACGTGCACTTGCATGTGAGATTGGGCGCAGCATGTTTTTGGCGCCATTGTTAGGGATTTGGAAAATTAGTGAATTCTTGAGTTTTAGTTTTGCTATTATTGTATAAATGTTGACAATTTGAGCTTAGCTGCTACATTTGCAGGTACAAGTTGAGTTTTCAAAGCTGACACGTGATAGTGAACTAGTGGAGCCGTATTTTGAGCCTGAGAGACAGTTACATCAATTGAGGAGGGTTTCTCTTTAATATCCTATTCCATAAGTTCCACAAGCTCCATAGGAAAATATCCCACTAGCTGAACAGGAAGAAATTTTTCTGGAGAGGATAACAGCTAGACCAATACATGAGGTGGCAATCCCACTCATGAATAATGTTATCTCCAGCATCCGCATGCCAAAACCAGGGGGTAGATTTGAGCTGAAACAGAAATGGTACAGGTATTGCATGCTAGCGGATAGTTTACAGGTCTTCCGCATGAAGAACCATAGCAGCACCTGCAAATTATTCTGCAGCTGATGGCCAAGCCTCACAAAAGACCTATGAGGAGCTGTTATGCACTATTAAATCACATTTCATAGGAAAACCCAGAATGGAATGCGACACTTCTAGAGGTGGAATGAAGAGTACTGCAGGTGTTATAGAGGTATATGGTTTAACAGCCATTGCTGCGCAGATCGCTGCACTCCAAAAATCAAATGAATACTCATTAAAGCTATATGAATTTGGGGTAGCAACAAGCTCCTATAAATGCAGTTCAACAAGTGTGGTGTGAAGTTTGTGGTACCAACGAACATTCAGCAAGAACATGTGGTGCTAAACCAGACTCAATTTATTTTATAAGAAATGCACAATGGAGAAACAACCAGAATTATGGTAACAATTACAATCTTAACTAAAGGAATCATCCAAAATTTTCATGGGGTGGTAACAGTCACAAAGGCCAAAGTTCAAATCAGGGGAAGCATAGAAATGAGGGGGTTGGTCATAATATTCAGCCCTCAGTTTTGAGGGAATAATGTTCATGCTTAGCCCAAACAATATTGAAGAGATGCTGAAAACAATCATAGGTAACCAGGCAAAGATGTCTGCTGACATAAATGATCAACAATTAGCTACAAAGACCCTAGAAATCCAAATGGGTTAGCTTGCTGGGCCCCAAAATACTAGTCCTCGGGGAAGGTTACCGAGTAATACAGATACCAACTCAAAACAAGTAAATATCATCATGAAGAGGAGTGGTAAGAAATTTAAGGAGTTGGTGCCTGAAAAGTCAGCTCAGAAAATTGTTGCTAAGGAGGAAGAGTCCAGTATACCCGAAAAAGAAGTGAAAAGTGGAACATCTTCAAAAATTGCAAAACCACCACCCTTTTTTCCTCAGAGGTTAAGGAAGCAGAAGGAGGATGCCTTCTTCCAAAAATTTATTGACTTGTTAAAGCAGGTACATATTAACCTTCTAGTGATGGATGTTTTTTAGAGTATTTAGAAGTATGCAAAATACATAAAGGACATTTTAGTAAATAAAAATGGACTGACAGAGTATGCCACTGTTGCACTTACTGAGCAGTGCACATCACACATATAAAATAGGCTGCATACAAAGCTTAAGGATTCGAAAAGTTTTACTATCCATATCACCATTGGGAAGTCCATTAAAGCCTGTGGCATATATGACCTTAGGGTGAGCATCAATAAGATGCCCACCTCAATGTTCAAGAAGCTAAGTTTGGGTAGTCCAAGACCCACGATAGTGATATATTTCTCATTGTCTAGATCAGATGGAATAGTAGAAGACATGCTAGTACAAGTGGGCTCACTCATTTTTTCGGTGGATTTCATTGTGCTTGACTTTGAGCCAGACCCGGAAATCCCATTTTTTTGGGACGTCCCTTGTTAGAAATCGAATGAGCATTGATAGATATAGTTGTAGGACAGCTAACAATTAGAGATCATGACAAAGTTGAAGTGTTTGATGTATACAAATCAATGAAGCTACCTTCTATATATAAGGAGTTGTCGGCCATTACTGTGATTGACCATGAGTCAGAAATTTGACTCATCAATGCAAAGGACACCCTAGAAAGAGCATTGGTAGGACAAGATATTTTAGGGATGCTGAAACTCAAGAAATGGTTCAAGCTGTGAACGTGGCCAGCCTATTCATTAAAAAGGAGGAGTTTGAATTTGAATCACTACAAAGATCTTTGAGGGCTCCACCCACGCTATCTGTGGAAGAAACTCCTAAACTGAAGTTAAATTCATTGCCTCCACATGTCAAGTATGCATTCTTGGGGGACGTTGATACATTGTCAGTTATTATCTCTATAAGATTAACAGAAGTATAGGTTAAAGATGCACTGTCAGTTCTTAGAAAGAGAAAGAGGGCCATTAGATGGAAGATGCTAGACATCTAGGGAATTAATCAGCCTTCTGCATACACAAGATATTAATGGAGGGAGGATGCAAACCTAGTGTGCAACATCAAAGGAGGTTGAACTCAATTATGAAAGATGTTGTGCAAAAAGAGGTAATCAAGTGGTTAGATGAGGGGTTGGTCAATCCCATTTTCGATAGTGAGTGGGTTAGCCTAGTTTAGTGTGTCCCAAAGAAAGAGGGCATGACAGTGATCATGAATGAGAAAAATGAGATGATTTCGACTCGCACAGTCATAGGATGGAGGATTTGTATGGACTATAGAAAACATAATGAGGCCACAAGGAAGGAACACTACCCAATATCATTTATTGACCAGATATTGGATAGACTTGCAGGGCAAGAGTATTATGGCTTCTTGGACGGGTATTTCGGCTATAACCAAATAGTTGTAGCCCTCAAAGATCAAGAGAAAACAACATGTACCTGTCTATATGGAACATGTGCCTTCAATCTTATGCCCTTTGGACTCTACAATGCACCTGCCACCTTCTAGTGCTATATGATGGCAATACTTCTTAACATGGTGGAGGACTTTGTGGAGGTATTTATGGATGACTTTTCTGTATTTGGTAACTCATTTTCTATATGTTTGCAAAATTTGGATAAAGTTTTGGCAAGGTGTGAAGATCAAACCTGGTCCTAAACTAGGGAAGTGTCATTTCTTAGTCAACGAAGGAATTGTCCTGGGCCATAAAGTGTCACAAAGAGGGTTGGAGATTGAGCTTGATAAAGTGGAGGTAATTTAAAAATTACTATTGTTAGTGTCTGTAAAGGGTGTCCGTAGTTTCTTGGGACACATTGGGTTCTATAGGTGGTTCATACGAGATTTTTCCAAGATATCCAGAGCATTGTGCAATTTGCTGGAGAAATATGTAAAGTTTGAGTTTGGGTCAGACTATTTAAGTGATTTTGAGGAGTTGAAAAATACGCTAGTTGAAGCTCATATTTTAATTTCTCCAGATTGGGAACTAGCATTTGAGTTGATGTGTGATGCCATTGATGTTGTTGTAGGTGCAGTATTGGGGTAGAGGCGATAAATGATTTTGCATTCCATTTAATATGCAAGAAAAACTTTGGATGCTAACCAATCAAACTATACAATTAAAGAGAAAGAGATCCTGGCACTGGTGTATGCATTTGGCAAATTCAAGTCCTATCTTGTCAGGACAAAAGTGATAGTGCACACGGATCATGTTGCTATATGATATTTATTTAACAATAAGGATGCCAAGACTAGGTTGATCAAATAGATATTATTACTCCAAGATTTTGACTTGGAAATCCGAGACAGAAAGGTCTGTGAATACTAGGTCGCAGATCACTTATCTTGGTTGGAGGATAAGTCACATGTGATTTAGGCTAGGCGTATCTTAGAAGAGTTGCATGATGAGTAGCTCTTAGCACTAAATATGGATGAATTCCCTTAGTACGTAGACATAGTGAACCTGATTGTCAGTGAGGTATACCCACCGAAGGCAACTGCTCAACAAAATAAGAGATATTAATCTCATTTCTATATATGGGATGAGCCTTATTTTTCTAAGAAGGTCCCTTATCAAGTGATGAGAAGGTGTATTCCAAAATGCCAGGTGACACAAGTGCTGGAAAGTTTCCACTCCTCACTATATGGAGGTTATCATGGAGGAGAGCGTACAACTCACAAAGTGCTACAATTTGGATTCTTTTGGAAAACCTTGTCCAAAGATGCCTCGGCATATGTTAAGGCATGCGATCAATGTTAGCGGATGGGTACCATTTCGAGGAAGCATGAGATGCCTCTGAACAATATATTGGAGGTCGAGGTGTTTGACGTGTGGGGGATAAACCTAATGGGCCATTTCCACCATCATTTGGAAATTAGTATATTCTAGTAACGGTGGATTGTATCTCCAAATGGGTGGAAGCCGCAGCTTTCCCTACCAATGATGCCAAGGTAGTAGCCAAATTTGTGAAGAAGCAGATTTTATCTAGGTTTGGAACTCCGCGAGCAATTATCAGTGATGGAAGTTCGTACTTCATAAACAATTAGTTCCGAAACCTCTTGGATAAGTATGGGGTAAGGCATAAGGTTGCCACAGTCTACCACCCTCAGACTAGTGGGCAGGTTGTTGTTTTGAACAAAGAAGTAAAATAGATCCTTCAGAAGACAGTGAATGCTCAATGGAAGAATTGGGTAAGTAAACTGGATAATTCCTTGTTGGTATATAGGATTGCCTATGAAATGCCCATTAGGACTTCACCATATCAGTTAATTTATGGGAAGGCCAACCACTTGCCTGTAGAGCTAGAACACTAGGCATACTGGGCTGTGAAAAAGTTAAACATGGACCCTGAGTTAGCTAGGCATAAGCGGATGCTGCAGTTGCATGAACTTAAGGAGTTCCGGGGACACGCTTATGAAAATGCAAAGTTGTACAAGGAGAAACCCTAGAGATGGAACGACAAGCATATAGTGCCTAGAGTTTATGAGCTGGGTAGATGGTGTTACTGTTTAATTCCAGGTTGAAATTATTCCCAGGGATGTTGCAGTCCAAGTAGTCTGGACCATTTGAGGTTGTTCATATGACCCCACATGGGACAGTTGAATTGTGGCAAGAAGATAAGAATGCCATATTTTTGGTGAATGGTCAATGATGCAAACATTATTGGAGTGGGGATGTTAATAGAGAGAAGGCGTCCATCACTTCATCTGATGAATGAGTCAGAGATGGGTCATGCTGGGACGGTGAATCAACCGCTACATGGGAGACAACCCTTGATTGTAATATAATAGTATAGAAAAAATAAGTTGTTCTACGACCAAAATGAAGGCTCTTGGTAGCAAGCAACCCTCCGTAATTTTAATTAATTTGTTGTTTTGGATGAATTGCAGGATAAGGCTGAGCTAAAAAAGGAATAAGGGGATAAATTGCATTGCGGAAACCAAGGTTCAACCCGAAAGCGAGAAGGTAAGTAAAGGTTAGAACAGAGCTTAAATAGTAAGCCTCTGCGTCAGCTCCGTGTCATGGAGGTTGTGGTCCATGATATTTGGCATGGCATGTTGAGCGTAATTTGATGGTTGACCCTTATCTGGTGGACCTCCTCATTGGCAACGTGCCATGGAGGACCATCTCCGTGTTAGGCGACGTGCCACAGAGGTCAATAAAAAAAATCAACGCTGCTAAATAGTGAGGGTCCGTGTTTGCTCCGTGACGCGGACCTGATCCTCTACGACAGCCTCTATGACATGTTGGGGAAAATATTTGACGGGTGTTACTAAAAAAAATAGGCCGATCATTATCTTGCTTATCCTAACAGAATCATACAGGAGTCTTGATCAAGGTGGAACCTTTTATCTTATCGGTGGACTTCATAATCCTGAATTACGAAGAAGATGTAGCAATTCCCCTCATTATAGGGAGAGGATTCTTATCCACCACCAATGCAGTCATAAAGGTGAAGTCAGGAAAGACGTCGATAATTGCGGATGGTCAGGAGGCAGTCTTTGAGGTGTTTAGAGCGGCAGGGTTTCCACCTCACTATGAGGACTTCACAGTGAAGCCAATGCTAGAGCCTAGAAGGAATAAGTAGGCAATTGAGTAGCCTGTGCTGCATGAGAATTTTTTAGCAGGTTTTCAGGATCCTAACTATCTCACTCGAATGAAGTAGTGATGATGACTTTCATCATGCTGTGATATTAAATTGGGCGCTGCATGAGAAGCAACCCGTGCATGTCGTGCCACGACAATAACTATGGCTCTTGGTAGGAGGAAACCCATCTTTCTAACATTTTTTTGATTTTGGAGAGATGAACAGGGCCTTTTCATACTAGAAGTCATGGACTCATAAGCTTGAAATTCATAAATCATGCATAATAGGACATAATTGTCATAATCTTGAAATCACCAATTCATGAGGAATTTGAGAGTAAAATCTTCTCTAATAATTATATTTCATCAATTGGAACATGAGAGAATTGAATACACAGAGATATCATGAGTAATTGCATGGAATTGGGTTAAAACCTAGATTTTCAACATAACATGCTTAGAGACTTGAAATCATGAGATAGGGATGAATTGGGCATGAAGGTGGAAGAATTCCCCCATTCATAACCCTACATACTTGGGAGTGATGAACTTGCGACAAAATTTGATGACCTAAGGAAGATTTGGAAGGAACTTGATGAAGAATGCTCGCCTTGATCTTGGGAGAGTTAATATTTCAATTGGAGTGTTAGGAATAGAATGAGAATTTAGGGTGAGTAAAACCCTCTTAAACCTCTCTTCTCATGCTCAAAACGATATAATTTAGGAGTTAGAAACTTAGAAAATTACAAAACTAAACCTTGGAAATTGGGTTGACTTTTAATAACTGAATGTTCTAATGATGCTGTGATAAGCCTTCACTCGCCCGATAGTCCGTCGCCCTCACAGTCAGTCCATATCTAAGAAAAGGGTCCCGACTAGCCCTTAAATATGGTAGAAATGATGGGTCGCCACTCCCTCGATGATTCATCGAGTCTGCGGTCACACCTGGAACACCGAGACCTAATCGTGATGGAACATATGATGGTCCGTCGCTAGGCTGACGACCGTCATCTTTTTCGTAAGAGTCATGATGCAACAGGCAATGGTCCATTGCTAGGCTGATGGGTCATCGACCTCCTCCGTCACCCCTGCACCAGACCTACTACTATCAGTTCTTTTTTCCATCAAGGAGCCATTTCGAGACTTGAGGTGTTGCACTCTAGCCTCAAACCTTTAATGGAGTGGAGATATGGATCTTGACTATCTCTAGATCAAGCCCACACACCTATACTTCAAATCCTCAGTATTGATTCCTCACCCAAATCTCACTTCTCTTTCTCAAGCAAAATCAAGATAAACAAGTTAAGTCAATGTTTGCAACCATTAATATTTTTAATTATAACTTAGAGAAAAAAATAAATCCGTAGTTATAATTGAATTTAAGAACTAATCATCAACACCCAACCAAGTTTAAACACCCATTATGCACACACCCCTAGCTAATAATTTAGCTACTTATAAATGGAGAAAGAGAAACTATACCTATGGAAATTCCTCAACAACCGTCATATTGAATAACAAATTAAGCTTTCAAAAATTTGCAACAATGGTTTTTGCTTCCAACAGAGTGATTTTGGTTTAGTTCTTCCATTTTCCTTGCTTAAGTTAAATACCTACACAAACAAAGAGAAAAGGCATAAAATCTTCCTGATTGGTGTGGAAAAAAAGCAATAACTAATGCTCAAGAGCCTAATGAGTTGGTAAATTACCAACTCATCAAAACCCCTAAATTTGAACCATTGCTTGTCCTCAAGCTAGGCATTTACTCACAACTTAGAATTGAATTAAGCATACCACATCATAAGAGCTGTAAATTAGACTACTAAAACTTAAGACAACTCTAAAATTGTACACAAGAGAGTGTAATTTTTCAAATTCATGTATCCCTTTTAACTTTAAGAATCATTTTGCTATGTCAATAGAAAATTTTGGTGGTACCACTCAAAGTAAGTGCAACAATAACTCAAAAAGATAAACTAAACTTAGCCTTTTCACTTAAGAAAGTTGCCTCTCAATTTATCATAGGAAAATGTCACCCAATTCAACACACACAAAAACATTCTCTGTGGGAAAGAATCATGGTATGAAGAAAACCCTTAGAGTTTATTACTATCTACTATCTACTATGGCGATTGCAAAGCATGGGCCAATAATTAATTGACCTGTAAAACTAACCCGTCAATAGCGACTCACATCATCAAAACAAGAAAAAGCAGCCCAACAATGTAATGAATTCAAGATATGCTCGATGAGGGAATCCATTCATCAAGAAACAATGTAAAATAATTAAAGACATCAACAAATAAGCCCGACAAGGGAAACAAAAGTCAATGACCAATTGAAAAAGATCATACCCCACCCCCAATTAAAAATTACACATTGTCCCCAATGTACAAATAAAGAATAAAGAGGGATAAGAACTCTCTGAACCAAATATTCCTCCCCATTATCATCAGCCTCAACCTCACCACCATCAGCTCCATCCTCTTCCTTATCATCCTCCTTCAAATCACCCAACAACTCATCGATCAGACCCCGAGCTTTGTGTGGGGTGGCCATTTCTTCATCCAAGAAGCTCATATCAGGACTAGATAAGGGGCTCGACCCTTCAACTCTCACACATTAGCCTTAAGAGAGGATACTGCTCCCTCAATCGCATCGACTAGGGAGCATAGCTTGTTCAAGCTATCAAATACCTCCTTCATTGCGCTCTTCACTAATTCCTTAATGAGGGCTGGCAGATTCTTGGCCAATTGTGTAAGTTGATTATCATGGGAGTGGTCATATCGGCCAACTTTTGAAGCCCACTTGCCCTAGAGGAATAAGGTGGTCAAGACCCCTAAGGTGGCGCCTCCTCAAAAGCAATGTCCTAACATTTCGAGAGTGGGATCATTAAGGCTAGGAACCAATGGGGCCTGATCAGTGTCATGGGTTGTGGATCCTTCTGGGATATCCTAGGTTTGCATTCTTTTTCGCTTGCTCTTGGGAGCATCTGCTTCCCTTTTTTATCAATATCAATCACCCCGGTAGTGAAGCTAGGTCATTCATCCATAAAGTATGGGACCCCTGATCGAGTGTATAATTGGCTGATGAGAACAGAAAAAGGCATGGAGATACCTCACTTCCTAGTTTTTCTTTTCATTTGCATGGTGCCTACTTTGCGAAAGATGAAATCTACCCTAGACATGATGCGCACGATCAAGATGGCAGCCTTAATATGTAACCACTAGCCGTTCTTAGATGGCATGAGCCGACAGCACACTAAGCCCAACCACACTTGGCTTCAAACCAGAGGTCTTGCCTTGGAATTTCACGCCCCCATGGTGGCCCATAGTGATTTCCCATTTGCAACGATCTGGGCCACCCATTGGAGTTGGTCACCCTTGGTAGCCACTTTTTTTTTGCAACCTCGGTCCCTGGTTCAATTTCCTCACCCCAATAGATAGAATTTATTACATCCGAGGTGATGTCCACCTCTACTCCATGGACCCTGACTGATGAGAGGTTTTGGAACTCATCTACCTTCCCTGTGTGTTTTGTTGAGTCTTCCCTCACTTCATAGGAGGCATAGAAATCTACCACCAGGTTAGGGTAGTATCTACACAGAGAATCTAAAAATGGGTGCCAATCTCTCTCAATAAATTGCTTGGTGATGTTAGGGAACTCCTGCCCTAGCACTACTATATTGATGCATTTTTTGAGAGTAATGGACCGATTTAAATTCTTGATATAGTATGCCTTCATCCCGTCTACACAAAAGCTGATGGCATCTGCACTGTCAACTGGGATTTGAGGTTTCCTTTGCTTTTGGAGGAGTCTGAGGCTTTCTCCTTCTCTTGTGTTATACCCCAGAATCCCTAAGATCAGATCCGGGAGTTGAAATAGAGAAAAGAGAAATTTCTTCACCAGGTCACAGGACGAGTCTTTTAGTGACCCGTTAGGAACCCCACAAGTCGTTATGTGACTCGTGGGGAGAGGCTGGGACTTGATTGAAATTTTATGTTCAGAGTGATCATAGGGAGGGGGGGGGAGGAGGGTGACTAAGAGTCATGGTCAGCACCACGACCCATTAAGTCATCCGTGGTCAAGACAGGTTGGTGGATCAAGTATTTTGGGCAGTGCACCTAACGACTGGTCACCACGAGTCATTGGGTACACCACGATTCATGGTATCCCTCATGGTGTCCCTCAGGAGAGTTTTGGCAGTGCAGGCGACAATTGGTAGAGCACGAGTCGTGGTCCAGGTAACGACTCGTCCAGCCCCTCGTTGGGACTAGAAGTCTATTTTTTCCTACGAGTTTATTAAGGGCTTTTCCATATTTTCTATGTCCCTAAAGCCTAAACTGTCATTTTAAGCCCATAATAGAATGTATTAAGATGCATTAACATTCTATCCTATTCAAAACTCATGTATGCAAGTTGAGGATCTAGAGTGTGATCAAGCATAGTTCATCAAGGTTCTTCCTCAATTATTCCTTGGACAATCAAAGAATTTGTGAAATCAGATCCTCTTAGGTATGTAAGGCTATGAATGGGTGTAATTTTCCACACCTACGCCTAATTCTCTCTCAATGTATGATGTTCTAATTGATGATTCCATAGGGTTTTTACCCAATGCATGAATTCCTAAGTTTTAATCATGGGTATGATCTAAGCATGTCTTACGTGATGAATTATGATTAATGGACAGATTTTACAATGTTTTAAATTATAAATTATATTTTCAAGTTTTCTACACTATGATGCCCGTCCATGAATGTTCATGAAATTCGAGGTCTATGAGTTATGTGTTCTAGTATGATGAGATATTTATGAAGAAAGTATGATTTCGAAATACCCATGTTTATGTTCATGTTTCCAAAGAGAATCAAGTTCATTTCAAGCATGTTTAAGTATTGGACAAGCCTATATGATCAAGTATGTTTTATGATTTCATGAATTAGCTTACCACATGATTTTGGAGTCAAGACTCCTATTATTTTCAGTTTGTGGTATAGTTTGAGCTAAGGCTCTTCATGTTATAATTTCAGATTATGCATGTATGTTGTTATTCAGCTTTTTCATTAGACAATGGGAAGCTTCATTGAAAAATGATGGAGAGCATATGCATGTTTTTAGGAGTAATGTCTAGCACCGAGTAGGCTAAGGGTCAGTCAACCCTGTGCCTTGAAACTACGCGCCAATGTAGGTTTACTTATATACTTTGGGACCTCCCTTGGAGATTCCCCTGCCCCCCAAGGGGCCTTGAGCTTGATATCGATATCATGGTAGTATCCTTAGCCCTGTCAAAGCTTTAGATGGCTCTGCCTACTTGAGTGTGATACTCGGGACCACATAAGCTCTATCGCAATAATGTCAGTTATATGTCGAGTCTCCCATTGTTACTCATGATTTCAGTTATGTATGTACATCGGTCATGATATATGTTTTCAGTAGGTTTGACCCAATGTTCAGTTTTACATATGATTATCACTTTTCAGCTTTAGGTCAATCGATTCAATTATGTTCAGATCATGATTTCAGAAGATAGCATACAAGCCTTACTCTCAGAATCTTATCTTGATTATGTTTTATATTATGCATGATTTAATGAATTTACTTACTTAAGCTGTTATACTTACCTTGCATACTCGGTACATTCCATGTACTGACCGCATACTCTATGTTGTATTATTTTATGATATAAGTTTCAATATCCAGACTCAGTCTCGTCGATAGCCGGATTCTCAGCTTTAGTACTTCCCGCATCAGAGTTGGTGAGTCCTCATCTTGTGAGAGCCCTTTTTATCACTTATGTTTTGTCTTTTCAATTTTTAGACTACAGTTATGGTTGGGGTCTTGTCCCATCAATTCGTAGTATTAGAGGCTTCTTCAGATATAGTTGTATTTCAGCTTTAGACTTATGTATGTACTCAGATGATATCTTTTGTTTAGACTTTTGTTGTGTTATTTATGATGATCTTCCGCTTATTTATGATTGAGATAGATGTATTTTCATGTCGTGGGTTGACTTCGAGCCTCTTGGGGTGTCTTGTCCTGTGTCTCAATCCATGCCTATGTTCGGGTTGTGACAAATTTGGTATCAGAACATTAGGTTTTGAAGTGTCCTAGGGTGTCCGAAAGTCGTGTTAAGTAGAGTCTTTTTCATGGGTGTGAAGCAGGCCAGACTTATGAAAAAGAGGCTACGAGACATTTAGGAAATGTTCCCTTCTTTCATGATCTATGTCGTGCGGTGAAATGTCTCTCTATCCTTCTAGTTCAATGTATACATGTTTGTAGAATCATGCCTCCCTGCAGAGTTAACGGAAGGAGAAATGGCCACGAGGGTTAAATGGAGACAGGCACCAGCAGGCCCCACAAGTCCATGTGGAGCATATACCTTAGCCAGTTTCCCACACAGAGCTCAGGGAAGCCATTTAGATGTTAGCCCAGGCCCTGACCACCCAAGTCAATTAGCAGGCGGTAACGCATGTCCCTCAGAACGGGAATGCAGCGGCGGCGAGAGTTAAGAGACTTTCTGAGGATGATCCCTCCTGAGTTCCTTGGATCGAAGGTGGATGAGGATCCACATGATTTCATTGAGGAGATCTCACGATCACCTTGATTATGGAGGTGACGGGGGAGGAGTGCGCTGATTTGGCCTCGTATAAGTTGAAGGGGGTCGCGCATATTTGGTTCAAATAGTGGAAGGATAGTAGGGAAGCCGGAGCAGGCCCTATCAGTTGAGATGAGTTTCATGCCCTTTTCTAGATCGGTTCTTCCCTCGAGAGATGAGGGAGATCAAAGCGACCAAGTTTGTGAATCTTAAGCAAGGAAAGATGACGGTTCAGGAGTATGCCTTGGAGTTCACTCGTCTGTCCAAGTATGCACCTAAGATGGTGGCGGATTAGAGAACCCGTGTGAGCAGGTTTGTACATGGCATAGCAGACTACTTGGTTAGAAATTGCCAGACCATGATTCTTCTTCAGGATATTAACTTTGCTCGGATAGTCCTTAAAGCCTAGCGGATGGAGGCGGTACAGGTGAGTGAGCGGGAGAGAGAGGCCAAGAGGGCTAGGACTGATAGCTTCAGATTCTCCCAGCAGAGACCTCGTGGGCGCCATCAGCAGTCCCACCAGAGATCTTCAGCCCTAGCGCCTTCATCTATGAGTGTTCCATTTAGGTCTAGGCGTGACCAGAGGGGACGAGCATCAGGCTCGAAAGGCCAGAGTAGCATACCCACAGAGACCAGCCCTCCAGAGTGCAGCATAAGTGTGGGGTAGTGATCTTGGACATATTTACATGCCCAAGTGTTACTTTATAACTTAATTTTAGCCATGTTTGTAAATTTAATTAATTACATTCTCATGAAATGTTGTATAATTGCGTGCATGAACTAACCAATGTGATTAGACCTTGTTTGTAGGTATAAAATGCTAAGGATAGGCGTAAATATGGGGATGCACGAGTAAGGAGAAAGCTCAGAATTAATTTCAATGGCGTCACATGAAGATAGCGTAATGAGTGGGCTTCCAGCACATACCAGCGCACCATGCAAGGCGGGCAGCTCGTTAGGTGCCGTTCGGTGGGTTTTTGGGTCATGTAGTGTCAAGTGAGGGTATACATGTGGACTCTCAAAAGATAGGAGCGGTGAAGAATTGGCCTAGACCGATGAATCCTTCAGATATCAGGAATTTCTTGGGTTTAGCTGGGTATTATCGGAGATTTGTTGAGGGGTTCTCATCTATTACAGCGCCATTGACTAAATTGACCCAAAAGAAAGTGAAGTTCCAATGGTCAGAGGCTTGTGAGAGGAGATTTTAGGAGTTGAAGACTTGACTCACCTCAACACTGGTGTTAACCCTACCTAAAGGTACCGATGCGTTTGTGGTATATTGTGATGCTTCGAGGATGGGCCTTGGTTGTGTATTGATGCATGGTAAGGTTATAGCATACGCTTTGAGGCAACTGAAGGTTCATGAAAGGAATTACTTGACTCATGATCTCGAATGGCAGCTGTAGTGTTTTACTTGAAGATTTGGAGACACTATTTGTACAGGATCCATGTAGATGTATTTATGAAGCATAAGAGCCTAAAGTACGCGTTTACCCAAAAGGATTTAATTTCCATCAAAGGAGGTGGTTGGAGCTACTCAAGGATTATGATATGAGTGTCTTTTACCATCCGGGCAAGGGTAATGTGGTAGTAGACATTCTTAGTAGGCTTTCTATGGAGAGTGTGTCCCATGTAGACGAGGGGATAAAGGAGCTGGTGAAGGATGTGCATCAGCTTGCATGGTTGGGAGTTCGTTCGGTTGACTAGAACGATGGTGGGGTTATTGTTCAGAACGAATAAGAATCATCCTTGGTGACTGGTGTGAAGGCTAGACAAGATGAGGACCCTATTTTGGTAAAGCTAAAGGAATCTGTTTAGAATCAGAAGGTAGAGGTCTTCCCCAAAGGGGGAGATGGTGTGCTTCGATATCAGGGTAATTTGTGTGTGCTGGTTGTTGATGATTTGAGAGATTGAATGTTGCACGAGGCTCATGGTTTTGGATAATCTATACATCCAGGTGCCACTAAGATGTATCGTGACTTACGGGAAGTCTATTGGTGGAATGGCATGAAGAAGGACATTGCATAATTTGTGATTAATTTTTCAAATTGTCAATAGGTGAAAGTGGAGCATCAAAGACCGGGAGGTGTGCTTCAAGACATCAGTATTCCTACTTGAAATTTGGAGGAGATCAATATGGACTTTATCACAGAGTTGCCTCACACTTGTAATACACCGAAAGTGCCTAAGATTAGACACGGGGTTTAAAATGAAAGTTGGCTGAAAACTGGGAAACATTCCACAGGACGGATGACCCAACAGATTGTTGGTCCAACCAAAGACCCGTGGGAAGGACCAGGCTTGGTGATAGTGGAAACAACGAGCGAAGTAATAACTTGTTGTTGGGTACAATGAGTCGCCATTTGGAGCCGTTGTGGGTACTGGACTTCAACATTAGGGGATATAACGGGTCATTCCATAACCCTTCGTGAGAAGTCATGAGTTTTGGAATGGGAATAGTTACTTTTTTCCCATGGACCTAATGGAAGGAAACAACGACTCGTTGGATGAAGTAACGAGTTGTGCTAAGGCTCGTTGGAAGGACCAGTGCAGAATCTGAAGGGGGCAAAAAAAGGACGATGTGACGACCTGTTGGATGGAAGGACGACTCATCTTTTTTAGTCATGGGTCGAATATGAGATCAATAGTTTTGGGCAGTTCAGACAACGGATGGATACCACGAGTCATGGAATCCTCCAACGATCCGTTATTCCGGTCGTTGGTTCACTCAGTGCAAATTTTTTAGGGTTTTTCATTAAGGGTATTTTCGTCATTCCTATGCTCTAAGGTCCTAAACTACATCGTTTTGAGTTATTTTCTGAGTGTATTAAGAAAGGTTAAGCCTTTCTAACCTATTCATTCTCATGCATGCAAAGTTAAAAAAATTTAGAGGTGATCAAGCTAGTCTTCAAGATTTTCTTCATCAATTTCCTTTGGGCTTTCAAGGAGTGGTGAGAATTGATTTTCCCTAGGTATGTAGGGTTATGATTGGGTGTTCTAGTTCACACCCATGCCCAATCTCTCCTAATTCATGAAGTTTGATAAAAAATTGTATGGGGTTTTAACTTAAATCTTGTGGAATTCTAATGATCTATATATGAGTTATTATCTTTCGTGATTTACATCATATTTTATGAATTATGATAAGATTCTAAAACTATTTTGACTATAAATTTATTGATTTCAATTTCTACTAAATTAATCCTAATTATACATGTTCTTTAATGAATCAAGTTATGATCTTTACTTCAATTGCTGATGTTTATAAACCCATCATGATTTATGATTCGTAAAAATGGATTTATTCAAATGCCCATTATGAATTGATGATTTACAAATTCTATATATGATTTATAAGTATACATGAATCTCATGATTTACTAATTATGTTTTCGGCCGACTGACGGGCCTTACCCTCATGGCTAGTTCATGTATTTACAAGTATGTTTATGATTATCATGATTTAACTAGCCCATGAATCTCATGCATATCATGCTATGAGCACGATATATATTTTAGGAGTAGTATTTAACACCGAGTAGGTTTGGGACCCAGGTTCTGCCCCGAATCTCAGAACTATGTGCCACCGTAGAACATGATAGGACCTCCCTTGTGACTATCCCCTTGCCCAAATGGGCCCTTTCATGTTTTATATCACGCCCTTCATGGTTCTACCCTTGGAAAAGTACGAACACCCTCCTGACTAGGGCTTACAAGTCGGGCTCCATGAGTGCTCATATAGGGTATGTCGGTTGTAAGAATATCCCACTATTCCTCACGATTTATGCATGTGTATGATTATGTATATTTACTCAAGTCATGTTCAATATTGTTTTTCTCTTATGATTATGATTACGACTAAATTACGAATGTTTTGAAAACCTTGAGCCTTATGTTTTCGTATGTTATTTATGTTATGAGCATGTTGTCCAACTCTTATGATCATTTATGAGATTTTATATATTTTAAATGTCCATTTTACTTACCTTGCATACTCGGCATATTCCACGTACTGAACGCATACTCTATGTTGTATCATTTCATGATTCAGGACCCGACTCTCAGGATCAGCCCCGTTAGTAGTCCATTTTGGAGTTTAGCTACCAGCCTTTTGGTGAGTCCTCATTTTCCGAGGGCCATATGTTCAGACATTGGTGTTCTTTTTATTTTAGTTTTGCTGGGTTAATTGGGGATGTTGTCCCATCAACCCATCCTACATGATAGAGTCTTTCAAACTAATTGTAGTACTGAGTTGTTATGTATTTTTAGTACGTTCTTCTTATCATGATATGTTATGTTATGTTATGTTTTCGCTGTATCGTATGTTCAGTATTCTGCTTTAAGTAATATGAAGTTAGATGAATGTTCATGCCATGGGTCGATTTGGAGTCTCTCGGAGCTCCTTGTTCTGTGTTACGATCTAGGTCTACATTCGGGTCGTGGCAAACTTGGTATCAGAGCAATAGGTTTGAAGTGTCCTAGGGTGTCTGAAAGCTGCATTAAGTAGAGTCTTTTTCATGGGTGTGAAGCACACCACACTTATGAGGAAACGGCTACGAGATGTTTAGGAAATGTTCCCTTCTTTCATGATATATGTCGTGTGATTAAAAGTATTTTTATTCTTCTAATTCGTGCTATTCGTGATTGCAGAATCATGGCACCTTGAAGAATGAATGATAGGAGAAATGGGAATGGTGAAGGCCACAAGGATGGCAAAGGTAATAGGTACCAGCAAGCTCCACCAGTTCAGGAGCACAAGGCACCAGAGCTAGTGCCCATACTAAGTTTGGGGCAGCTATCCAGATGCTTGCGCAGGCCTTGACCGCTCAGGTCAATTAATAGGCTTTTGCGTATGTTCCGAAAAATGGCAATGCAGCGGCAACTCGAGTTAGAGGCTTCTTGAGAATGAACTCGCTGGAGTTTCTTGGGTCCAAGGTAGATAAGAACCCATATGAATTCATCGATGAGATTCTAAAGATCACCCATGTCATGGTGGTGACAAATGGAGAGTGCGTTGATTTGGCCTCCTATCAGCTGAAAGGGGTGGTGTATATATGGTTTAAGAAATGGAGAGATGGTAGGGCAGTAAGGGCAAGCCCTATAGTTTGGGAAGAGTTCCATGTGGCCTTTCTGGATCGGTTCTTCCCTCATGAGATGAGGGAACTGAAGGCAACCGTGTTTATAAATCTAAAGCAGGGTGATATGTCAGTTCATGAGTATGCTCTGGAGTTCACCCTCTTATACAAGTATGCACCAGAGTCAGTGGAAGACTAGAGGGCTCGAGTGAGTCGATTTATGCATGGAGTAGAGGATTACCTAGATAAGGATTGTAGGATCGCCATGCTGCATCGGGATATAGATTTTCCCTGTGTAGTGTTGCATTCCCAATAGATGGAGTCAGTGTATCAGAGGCATAGAGAGGCCAAGAGGGCCAAGACAGACAATTATAGGATTTCTCAGGCTAGATCCGGGGGTAGACAGTGCCAGCGGTCTCAACATATGTCTTTTGCTCCAGCTCCATCATCAGCCAATACACCATTTAAATCAAGAGGGGATCGGAGGAGCAGGGCTTCAGATTCGAGAGGCCAGGGTAGCATGCAGATAGAGTGCACTTTCCTAGCTTTTGCGAGGTGTGACAAGAATCACCCAGGGAGGTGCCTAGTTGGCTTAGATTCTTGTTTCGGGTGTGGCAAACCCAGACACAGACTCAGGGATTGCCCTTCGACTAGATCAGGAGGCAGCGAAGCCTGTATTCCAGCCACTAGTTCAGCCGCTCTAGCAGCACGTCCCCCTCAGCAGGGTGCCTCAACAAGTCCAGCCGGTGGTTAGTGCCAAAATAGGTTTTATGCCTGTGCGACCCATCAGGAGCAAGAGACTTCACCGGATGTGGTTACTGGTATGTTATGAGTGTTTCATCTTGATTTCTATGCTTTGTTAGATCCAGGGGATACCCTGCCTTTAGTGATACCTTATATTGATAGTAGCTTTGGGGTTAGTCCCGAGACTTTGTTAGAACCATTTTTAGTTTCTACTCTTGTTGGTGATTCAGTTGTAGCTAGGCGGGTGTATAGAAGATGCCCGATCACTATATTGCATAAAGTCACTTTCGCAGACCTTGTAGAGTTAGTCATGACTGACTTTTATATTATTCTTGGCATGGATTGGTTGTATGCGTGTTATGCTTTTGTTAATTGTAGAACCCGTGCGGTGGAGTTTTGCTTTCCGGGTGAGTCAGTCTTGGAGTGGAAGGGTAGTTCGGCCGTGCCTGTAGGTTGTTTTATTTCCTATCTTAAGGTTAGGAAGATGATCTCCAAGGGTTGTATGTACCATCTAGTTAGGGTTAAGGATGTTGAGTCCGAGACCCCGACTATCCAGTCAGTTCCGGTAGTGTGTGAGTACCCAAAAGTATTCCCTGATGATTTACCAGGTGTTCCACCTGAGAGGAAAATTGATTTTGGTATTTACCTTCTTCCGGACACGCAGCCTATATCTATCCCTCCTTACAGAATGGCTCCAGCCGAACTAAAGGAGTTGAAGGATCAATTGAAGGATCTGTTAGATAAGGGTTTCATCAGACCAAACAAGTCTCCATGGGGTGCACCAGTCTTATTTGTTTGAAAGAAAGATGGTTCCCTTCAGATATGCACTGACTATTGACAATTAAACAAAGTCACTGTCAAGAACAGGTATCCTCTACCCAGGATTGATGATTTATTTGACCAGCTTCAGGGTGCCAAGTGTTTCTCAAAGATAGATCTTAGATCCGGTTATCATCAACTGAGAGTTCGGGAGTGTGACATCCCAAAGACACCTTTCAGGATGCGGTATGGTCATTACGAGTTTGTAGTTATGTCTTTTGGACAACGAATGCTCCTGCATCTTTTACGAACCTAATGAACAGGGTGTTCAAGCCATATTTGGACATGTTTGTGATTATGTTTATTGATGACATCTTGATATACTCTTGAAGAAAGGAGAAGCATCCTGCTCATTTGCGAATAGTGCGTCAGACCTTCAAGGATCGCCAATTATATGCCAAATTCAGCAAGTGCGAGTTTCGATTGAACTCTGTAGCATTTTTGGGCCATGTGGTAACAAGTGAGGGTAAAAGGGTGGATTCTTAGAAGATAGAAGCAGTAAAGAATTGTCCTAGACCGGTGAATCCTTCGAATATTCGAAGTTTCTTGGGTTTAGCTGGTTACTATCGGAGATTTGAAGGTTTCTTGTCTATTGCAGTGCCCTTGACCAAATTGACCTAGAAGAAGGTGAAATATCAATGGTCGGAGGCTTGTGAGAAGAGCTTCCAAGAATTGAAAACTCGACTTACTTCAGCACTGGTGTTAACTCTACCGGAGGGTACCGATGGGTTCGTAGTGCATTGTGATGCTTCAAGGATCATACTTGGGTGCGTATTGATGTAGCACGGGAAAGTCATAGCCTATGCCTCCAGACAACTAAAGGTTCATGAGAAGAATTACCCAACCCATGATCTTGAATTGGTCGCGGTGGTATTCGCCTTGAAGATATGACGACATCATTTGTATGGGGTCCACAGACCATAAGAGTTTGCAATATGTGTTTACCCAGAAGGACCTCAATCTTCGGCAAAGGACGTGGTTCGAACTACTCAAGGGCTACAATATAAGTGTCCTTTACCATCCAGGTAAGGCTAATGTTGTAGTGGACGCACTTAGTAAACTCTCTATGGAGAGTATGTCTCATGTGGATGAGGGGAAAAAGGAGCTAGTGAAAGATGCACATCGACTCGCGAGGTTGGAAGTTAGGTTGGTCGAGTCGACCAATGATGATGTTATTGTGCAGAACAGATCAGAATAGCCTTGGTGACTGATGTGAAAGATAGAAAAGATAAGGACCCAATTTTGGTAAAATTAAAGGAAGCCGTTCAAAATCAGAAGGTGGTCTTCTCCAAAGAGGAGATGGTGTGCTTCGGTACCAGGGTCGCCTATGTGTTCTGGATATTGATGATTTGAGGAGCCGGATGTTGCATGAGGCTCATGGATCCAGGTATTCTATCCATCCGGGGCCACCAAGATGTACCGCGATTTACAGGAATTCTTTTGGTAGAATGGCATGAAAAAGGATATTGCAGAATTCGTAGCCAAGTGTTCAAACTGCCAGCAAGTAAAGGTTGAGCATCAGAGACCAAGATGTGTACTTCAGGATACCAACATTCCTACTTGGAAGTGGGAAGAAATTAATATGGATTTCATCACCGGTTTACCTTGTACTCGCCGACAATGTGATTCCATTTGGGTTATGGTAGGCAGGTTGACCAAGGCTGCTCATTTTCTACCGGTCAAAACCATAAATTTGGTAGAGGATTATGCCAAACTATATATCCGGGAGTTAGTTCGATTGCATGGAGTGCCCTTATCCATCATTTCAGACATGGGTACCCAATTTACCTCTCAGTTTTGGAGGTCATTTCAAAAAAGTCTTGGTACACAGGTTAAACTTGGCACAACATTCCACCTGCAAATGAATGGTCAAGCGGAGCAGACAATTCAAACTCCCGAAGACATGTTGAGAGCATGTGTGATGGACTTTAAAGGTAGTTGGGATGATCACTTTCCCCTGATCAAGTTTGCTTACAATAACAGTTATCACTCCAGTATTCAGATGGCACCATTCGAGGCTCTCTATGGGCGGAGATATAGATTGCCCATCGGATGGTTTAAGGTTGGTGAGGCAACTATGATAGGAATAGATTTAGTTCATGAGGCTATGGAGAAGGTTCAATTGATAAGGGACAGGCTGAAAACTGCTCAAGATCGCCAAAAGTCCTATTCCGATGTGAGAAGGAGAGAATTAGAGTTCGATGTGGATGATTGGGTATTTCTGAAGGTATCTCCCATGAAGGGAGTTTGGAAAGAAAGAAAAACTCAGCCCTCGTTTTGTTGGCCCTTACCGGATTATGAGAAGATTTGGCAAGGTAGCGTATGAGTTGGAGTTTCCCTCAGAGTTATCTTCCATGCATTTTTGTGTTTCAAGTATCGCTCTTGAAGAAGTGATTGGGTGATCCAGCCCTAGCGGTCCCGGTGGACAATGTTGGTGTAAAAGACATCCTTAGTTATGAGGAGGTTCCAGTGGAAATATTAGATTGTCAGGTTCGAAGGCTAAGGAACAAGGAAGTAGCTTCTATTAAAGTGTTATGGAGAAATTAACATGTTGAAGGAGCTACGTGGTTGGCCGAAGTGAATATGATGGCTAGATACCCACATTTATTTTTTACCGTCTAAGTTCCAACTTGAGGTATCAATTTTTCCCAAAAACTCTATTTAGTTTTCATGTTCAGTTCATGTGTTCAAGTTTCTTTTATGTATATGGATGTGTATGTGAATCATGAAATCAGTTCAGCTATATGGTTTGAAACGGAGATAGTCATTCCATCAGTTTTTGATTTAAATGATCAGTATTTGAGTATAATGATTCATGTCTCTATTTTCTGTATGTTATTGTAATACCCCAAAAGTTCCTAAGATTAGACCTGGGATTTAAAATGAAAGTTGGCTAAAAACTGGAAAAATTCCACTGGACGGATGACCCAACGAATCGTTGGTCCAACCAACGACCCGTGGGAAGGACCAGGCCTAGTGACAGTGGAAACAACGAGCGATGTAATGACTTTTTTTTGGGTACAATAAGTCATTGTTTGGAGCCGTTGTGGGTACTAGACTTCAGCATTAGGGGATATAATGGGTCATCCCACGACTCGTCGTGAGAAGTCACGGTTCATGGTCACCAGTTGTGGAATGGGAATAGTTATGTTTCTCCAGTGAGCCTAACGAAAGGCAACCACGACTCGTAGGATGAAGTAACGAGTTGTGGTGAGGCTCGTTGGAAGGACCAGTGCAGGATCTGAAGGGGGCAAACAACGAATGATGTGACGACCTATTGGATGGAAGGACGACTCGTCCTATCTAGTTGTGGGTCGAATCTGAGATCAAGAATTTTGGGCAGTTCAGACAACGGATGGATACCACGAGTCATGGTATCCTCCAACGATCCGTTTATAAACCCATCATGATTTATGATTCGTAAAAATGGATTTATTCAAATGCCCATTATGAATTGATGATTTACAAAGTCTATATATGATTTATAAGTATGTATGAATCTCATAATTTACTAATTATGTTTTCGGCCGACTCATGGGTCTTACCCTCATGGCTAGTTCACACATTTACAAGCATGTTTATGATTATCATGATTTAACTAACCCATGAATGTCATGCATATCATACTATGAGCATTATGTATATTTTGGAAGTAGTATTTAATACCGAGTAGATTCGGGGACCAAGTACTACCCCGAATCTCAGAACTATGTGCCACCCTAGGACATGATGGGACCTCCCTTGTGACTATCCCCTTGCCCAAATGGGCCCTTTCATGTGTGATATCACGCCCTTCATGGTTCTGCCCTTGGCAAGGTACGAACACCCTCCCGACTAGGGCTTACAAGTCGGGCTCCATGAGTGCTCATATGGGGTATGTCGGTTATAAGAATCTCCCAACGTTCCTCTCGATTTATGCATGTTTATGATTATGTATATTGGCTCAAGTCATGTTCAATAAAGTTTTTTTTTATGATTATGATTATGACTGAATTACGAATGTTTTGAAAACCTTAAGCCTTATGTTTTTGTATGCTATTTATGTTATGAGCATGTTGTCCTACTCTTATGATCATTTATGAGCTTTTATATATTTTAGATGTTCGTTTTACTTACCTTGCACACTTAGTACATTCCACATACTGACCGCATACTCTATACTATATCATTTAATGATACAGGACTCGGCTCTCAAGCTCAGTCCTGTCAGTAGTCCATTTCAGAGTTTAGCTACCGGCCTTTTGGTGAGTCCTCATTTTCCAAGGGCCATATGTTCAGACATTGATGTTTCTTTTGTTTCAATTTTGCTGGGTTAGGTCGGGATGTTGTCCCATCAACCCATCCTATATGATAGAGGCTTTCATATTAATTGTAGTACTCATCTGTTATGTATTTTTAGTACGTTCTGCTTATCATGCTATGTTATGTTACATTATGTCTCTGCTATATCGTATATTTAGTATTCCTCTTTAAGTAATATGAAGTTAGATGAATATTCATACCATGGATCGACTTGGAGTCTCTAGGGGCTCCTTTTTCCGTGTTACGATCCGAGTTTATGTTCGGGTCGTGACAACACTCGTCGACAGTATGACTCCATTTGGGTGGTCATGGATAGGTTGACCAAACTAGCTCACTTTCTACCAGTCAAAACTACCGATTCAGCAGAGGATTATGCTAAATTATACATTCGGGAGCTAGTTCAATTGAATGAAGTGCCCTTGTACATCATATTAAACAAAGGTACTCAGTTTACCTCTTAATTTTGGAGATCGTTTCAAAAGGGACTTGGTACTCAGGTAAAGCTTCGCACAGCATTTCACCCGCAAACAGATGGTCAGGAGGAGCGGACTATTCAGACTCTCGAGGACATTTTGAGAGCGTGTATGATTGACTTCAAGGGTAGTTGGGATGATCATTTGCCTCTTAATGAGTTTGCGTATAACAACAACTACCATTCCAGCATTCAGATGGCTCTGTTTGAGGCTCTCTATAGGCAGAGGTGTAGATCACCTATTGGTTGGTTTAAAGAAGGTGAAGATGCGATGATAGGACTGAATCTACTCCAGTTGGTGATTCAGTTATAGCTAGATGGGTGTATAGAAATTGCCCTATCATAGTCCTTCAGAAAGTCACTTCAGCAAATTTAGTAGAGTTATCCATGATCGATTTTGATGTTATCCTCAGCATGGATTGGCTATTTACATGCTATGCCTCAGTGAATTGTAGAACCCGTGCAGTAGAGTTTAAATTTCTGAGTGAGTCAGTCCTAGAGTGGAAGGGTAGTTTAGCTGTTCCTGTAGGCCGTTTCATTTCTTACCTTAAGGCTAGAAAAGATGATTTCTAAGGGTTGTGTGTACTATCTAGTTAGGGTTAAGGATGATACTTTCGAAACCCCCACTATCCATTTAGTTCCAGTAGTATGTGAGTATCCAGAAGTCTACCCAGATGATCTACCGGGGATCCCTCCCGAGTGGGAGATTGATTTTGGTATTGACCTTCTTCCCGATACGTAGCCTATATTTATTCCTCCTTACAGAATGGCCCCATTCGAACTAAAGGAGTTGAAGGAGTAGTTGAAAGACCTTTTAGACAATGGGTTCATCAGTCCTAGAAAATCTCCATGGGGTGCACCAGTTCTCTTTGTCCGAAAGAAAGATGATTCTCTTCGTATGTGCATTGATTATTAGTAATTGAACAAGGTCACCATCAAGAACAGGTATCCTTTCCCCAGGATTGATGATTTTTTTGACCAGCTTCAAGGTGCTAAGTGCTTTTCGAAAATAGATCTCAGATCCGCATACTATCAGCTCAGGGTTCGGGAGAGTGACATCCCGAAGACAGCCTTTAGGACTCGATATGGTCATTATGAGTTTGTAGTTATGTCTTTTGGACTACCGAATACTCCTGCAGCTTTTATGGATTTGATGAATAGGGTGTTCAAGCCATACTTGGATATGTTCATGATTGTGTTCATAGATGACATCCTTATATACTCTCGGAGCGAGGAGGAGCATGCCTCTCATCTGAGGATGGTACTATAGACTCTCAAGGATCGCTAATTATATGCTAAATTCAGTAAATGTGAGTTTTGTTTGAACTTGATGGGTACAGGTGCTTGCTTTGGGTACGGGAAGCCCGAACACATGCTTAGGGATTTCCTAGCAGCCAGGCAGGGTCATGATAGGGGCTGAGGCCTGACCTCCAGCTCAGCAGCTCCACCAACATGCCCAGCTCAGCAAGGCACTTCTATTAGTACAGGTGGCGAACAGCGCCAAAACAATTCTATGCCTTAGCATCCTGCTAGGAGCAGGAGGTCTCCCCGGATGTTGTCACTGGAATGCTACAAGTATTCCATCTTGATGTGTATGCATTGTTAGATCCAGGGGATACTTTGTCTTTTTTGATGCCTTATGTTGCTAATAGTTTTGGAGTCAATCCCAAAATCTTATCTAAAGAAGCTCCAAGGGGATACTATTTTGGGTTATCACAAAATCTTCCTAGATTTAGTTTCTAGGAACAAGATTTGATTTTGTTGCAAGAATTTCTACTTGTTGACTTATTGCAACAACTACTCTTAATCCGCTGCCACAACAACTACTAATCTGTTGCAACAACTGTTGTAATTGTTGGACCCTGTCCATCAAATTGGTTAGTTGTTACAACAGGTTCATAGTTGTTGGGTGGTGACTTGTGTTTAATCAATTTTAGAAGTTGCTTGGATTCGTCTTTAGCATCAAGCTCTCCCCTAATGACACATTACACATTCAGCGGTTGGTCAACTTAGAGATAAACTGACTCTCTATCAGGAGTTGTTGATTCATTAGTTTACTATTGAAGATTGATGAACCAGAAACCTCCTATTGAAAGTCGGTTTATTTCTGAGCAACTTGCTCAAAAATAAACCGACTTTCAATAGGAAGTTGTTGGTTCATCAATCTTTAATACAAACCTAATGAATCAGCAACTTCTGAAAGAGAGCCAATTATCTCTAAGTTGACCAATTGTCGAACGCGTAATTTGTCCTTAAGGAGAGCTTGATGAAAAAGAAGCTCCAAGGGGCTACTATTTTAGGTTATCACAAGTTCTTCCTAGATTTAGTTTCTGCAGCAGTTGTTGCATCTGCTGCAATATATTTATTGAGCTGCTACAACAAGTAACTAACTATCTTTTTTTGTAGTATATAGATAAATTATTATATCTAATGCGAAATAGACATATAGACTACCCCAACCACTATAATCTGACTGACATAATCTAGACCTCAACTTCTACAATTTTATGAAATATGTGTACCACAAGTTCAGTGAGGAGAGTCTAAAGCCAGGTGCTATCCAGTTAAAGCAAAGTCTTGATGAATATAATTTCACTGACTACTTTCTTAATTACTGCAAATGTGTTAGGCCCTACCCAGGAGGTGTCCCATGGCTTGGGGAAAAAAGAATATTCACTGTGATGACCCTCGAAAAGAAACATTTTGTCGCTCTTGAATTCATGATCGATGATAGAGTAATAAATGTTTATGATTGCAACATTCCTTGCTTCCCAGAAGATGAGTTCTTCCAACACATTCATACAGTGTTGGAATTATTGCCTAGGTTCTTGAAACAGAATGGTATGTTCAATCACTTGCCTCCCAAGTTGCTCAACGAAGAGTGGATCTATGACCGAAAGACGGATCTCCCCAAGAATGAAACTGGGGCAGCATGTGGTGCTTATTCACTTGCCTTCATCGAGCATCAGATTACCAACAATTCGATGCATTTTCTATGTGAAAATATTATTGAGCGAATGCGCTGGAGATGGGTTGTGGGGTGGTTGATAAGGAGTTAGTGTTGTAAAGTGGTTGAGTAGCTGATTGTCTTTAGTTGAAACGTTTGATGAACAATTTGTTGGATATTTTAAAGTAACTGTTTATGTTTAAGTTTTGTTGTCGAACAACTTGCCCTAAGGTAGGCTGAACATCATTTATTTGAAGTTATGTGAATGTTTGTGTTTTAATGTTCAGTATATTTTGTATTTTTTATAACTTGTTGAAAATTCTCAACAAGTACATGAATTCTTGCAACAAGTCATGATACTTGCTGAGATTTCCCAAGTTGAAAAACAGTTGTTACAACAAGTTGGTTAAGTTGTTAGAAAATTCTCAACCAGTACATGACTTGTTGCAATAAGTCATGATACTTGCTGAGATTTCTCAAGTTGAAAAACAGTTGTTGCAACAAGTTGGTTAAGTTGTTTGGAAATTCTCAACAAGTACATGACTTGTTGCAACAAGTCATGATACTTGCTGAGATTTCCCAAGTTGAAAAACAATTGTTGCAGCAAGTTGGTTAAGTTGTATGAAAATTATCAACAAGTCATGATACTTGCTGAGATTTTTCAAGTTGAAAAATAGTTGTTGCAGCAAGTTGGTTAAGTTGTTTGAAAATTCTCAACAAGTACATGACTTGTTGAAACAAGTCATGATAATTGTTGAAACAAGTCCAACAAGTCTATTAGTTGTTGCAACAGATTTTTAGCTATTACAATAGTATTTTAACTCAATTCACTATTAAATCTAGCTTTAAATCCTTAAAATATCTTTAATTCACTATATTTAACAACAAATATGATTGATCCACGTTATTCATTATTAAATTACTCGATTAAAGTTGATTATAAATATAATTGCTCGATCGATCGTCTATTATTATCAAATTATACTATGTTGTTGTTAAAGAATATTCTTAAATCTTGCTTTGAATCCTTAAAATGCATTTAATTCAGTATATTTAACAATAAATATGATTGATCCATGAAATTCATGATCAAATTACTTGATTAAAGTTGATTACGCATACATTGCTCGATCGATCGTCTATTACGATTAAATTACTATATCGTTGTTAAAGAATGCTATTAAATCTAGCTTTGAGTCCTTAAAATTCATTTAATTCAGTATATTTAACAACAAATATGATTGATCCATGAAATTAATGATCGAATTACCTGATTAAAGTTGATTACACATACAATTGCTCGATCGATCGTCTACTATGATAAAATTACTATGTCTTTGTTAAAGAATACTATTAAATCTAGTTTTAAATCCTTAAAATATATTTCATTCACAATATTTAACAACAAATATAATTGATCCACACAATTCATGATCAAATTACAATAGTTGTTTGAAAATTCACAATAAGTTTATGAGTTGCTGCAACAGATTAGGTTACTTGTTAGAAAAAGTCCAGCAAGTCCAACAGTTGTTGGCACCTGTCAAACAACTTGTTTGAAAATTCACAGCAAGTTTATGAGTTGCTGCAACAGATTAGGTTGCTCGTTTAAAAAAGTCGAGCAAGTGCAACAATTGTTGGAACCTGTCAACCAACTTGTTTGAAAATACACAACAAGTTTATGAGTTGCTGCAACAGATTAGGTTACTTGTTTGAAAAAGTACAACAAGTGCAACAGTTGTTGGAACCTACCAAACAACTTGTTTGAAAATTCACAGCAGGTTTATGAGTTGCTGCAACAGATTAGGTTACTTATTTGAAAAAGTCCAGCAAGTGCAAAAGTTGTTGGCACCTATAAAACAACTTGTTTGAAAATTCACAGCAAGTTTATGAGTTGCTGCAACAAATTAGGTTACTTGTTGAAAAAGTCCAACAAGTCCAACAGTTGTTGGCACCTGTCAAACAACTTGTTTGAAAATGCACAGCAAGTTTATGAGTTACTGCAACAGATTAGGTTACTTGTTTGAAAAAGTCCAGCAAGTGCAACAGTTGTTAGCACCTGTCAAACAACTTGTTTGAAAATTCACAACAAGTTTATGAGTTGCTGCAACAGATTAGGTTACTTGTTTGAAAAAGTCCAGCAAGTGCAACAGTTGTTGGCACTTGTCAAACAACTTTTTGAAAATTCACACCAAGTTTATGAGTTGCTGCAACAGATTAGGTTACTTGTTTGAAAAAGTCCATCAAGTGCAACAGTTATTGGCACCTGTCAAACAACTTGTTTGAAAATTCACAACAAGTTTATGAGTTGCTGCAACATATTAGGTTACTTGTTTGAAAAAGTCCAGCAAGTGCAATAGTTGTTGGGACCTGTCAAACAACTTTTTTGAAAATTCACAAGTTTATGAGTTGCTGCAACAAATTAGGTTGCTTATTTGAAAAAGTCCAGCAAGTGCAACAGTTGTTGGCACCTGTCAAACAACTTGTTTGAAAATTCACAGCAAATTTATGAGTTGCTGCAACAGATTAGGTTACTTGTTTGAAAAAGTCCAGCAAGTGCAACAGTTGTTGGCACCTGTCAAACAACTTGTTTGAAAATTCACAGCAAATTTATGAGTTGCTTCAACAAATTAAGTTACTTGTTTGAAAAAGTCCAGCAAGTGCAACAGTTTTTGGCACCTGTCAAACAACTTGTTTGAAAATTCACAACAAGTTTATGAGTTGCTGCAACAAATTAGGTTACTTATTTAAAAAAGTCCAGGAAGTGCAACAGTTGTTGGCACCTATCAAACAACTTATTTGGAAATTCACAGTAAATTTATATGTTGCTGCAACATATTAGGTTACTTGTTTGTTGGCACCTGTTAAACAACTTGTTTGAAAATTCATAGCAAGTTTATGAGTTGCTGCAACAGATTAGGTTACTTGTTTGGAAGAGTCTAGAAAGTGCAATTGTTGCTGCAACAGATCAGACCAGAGTAACAACTTGTTAAAAATTCACATCAATTTTATGTGAATATGAACCAAGTACCCAAATAACAATAAGAATAAGTTTTGCTACTACAAGTAAGATCAAATTTGTTCTTATGTAGTAGTTCGCTCTGTGCATGTGGTTCTTTTGTGCCCAACTCTTTTGCATATAGAGCATTTATTTTTCTTTGTCGGAAATGATTCCCCGATTGATGCCCTTATCTTCATCTGCCTTCTTCCCAGTTTTCCCAGCTCAACAAACGGAGGAGGTATTTCTCTCTCTAAAATCTCCACAGGAACTTCCCAAGATTTTTCAAATGGCAGGGGATTAATTTCCTCCAAGTATGCAATAAGGTATGTCTCTACCTTATAATACGAAGAGGAGTACTCATAAATTCTCCTCCCATAGTCTTCACCATATTGGATGTGAGCGCTGCCATAGCATGTGGACAAGGTATTTTATCTAGGTAAAACACTCTACAAGTACAAGATTTGTAAAGCAAGTCAACCGTTGCAACTCCATCGGGACCGGTGACAACATACTTGTAGTTGACAGTTTAATGGACCAATAATTTATTTTCCAAATTGACATTTTTTTCTACGATTGCTTCTATCGATAAGAAAAAGATGGTTGGTGAATCGAGGAACTCCATACGCCTTTGATGAAATATTGTTGCAAACCTCTTATTTATTTCATCAAAAAGGGCAGTAATTGGAAATTTTCTCTCATCCAAAAACATTGTGTTAACCGACTCAGCAATATTTGTCGTCATAATATTATACCTGTAAAAATTAAATAACTAAAATTTTTAATAATAAGAAATTTAATTTAATTAATATGTAACAACAACAACTAATACAATAAGGTGTACCTATTCCTCAGAAAGAATGCCCTACTCTATCTGTGAAATCCAACACATTCAAGATATTCGGTGACCCAGGAAGCATACCCTTTATTTGATTGAAATGATCATTGAAAACATCTACCTGATATGCTTTTGCTGCTTCATAAAAATGGTAGATGACTTTTCCATTGTGAAATCTAGTTCGTATATTTTCCCCAAGGTGCATCATGCCACACGCATAATGCGCTGAAGGAAAGACAATTGATATCGCCTTTCTAATACTTGGATGTCTGTCAGAAATTATGCACAATTATGGTGTATCATGTACAAAGCTGCTCATTTGTTCAAAAAAATATTTGTATGAGGCATCACACTCAGAGTCTACTACATAGAATGCCACAGGAAAAACATGATTCTCTGCATCCTGTGCAACTGCAGACAACTACACTCCACCGTACTTACTCTTTAAAAATGTCCCATCAATAGCTAGGACTTCTCTCATATGTGCAAAATCAAAAATACAAGCTCCATATGCCACACAAAATATTTGAACTTACCATTTTCATCAACCTTTAATGTTGTCTTACTTCCTGGGTTTATGGTCCTAAGCATATAGCGGTATGCATCAAGCACTGCATACTCGTGCTCGTGTGTCCCTCTTATCAAAGACATTGCAATATCACTACCCTTCCAAACCTTCCAATAACTGACCTTGCAGCCCAACTCTACACGGAGTAAATTTCTCATATCTTTTGTGGACGGGTCTCTACCCTTGGGAAACCTATCTTTGAAGTATTCACCAATGACTTTCACTGTGGCATGTGGGTTATGACTCGTAAAATGTTGTGAACCACATGTGTGCTACTTTTCATATTTTTTGATGTGAAATTTATCAGAATTTTTAAGCTTCACAACTCTCATCCACCACTTGCACTCAGGATATGCACATCTCACACAATACATAGAATGTGAGTTGATCACTTTTTTCAATCTAAAATCTTTTTTTACACAAGAAAGTGTCAGTGCAACATCTAGTTCTTGCTTATTCTTGAATGACATTCTGTTGTAAAAACCGGTTTTAGCATCTTGAACATGGCTGGAATGTGTTGATTGTGTAGTTCCCTGTGTATTGCTGGCAACTTCAGGAGTAGGAATCTGTTCACCCCCACTACTTTCTTTGTCTGGAATATCCATATCCACCCTGTCACATTCATCATTTAGCATATCATGTTGATTTTGAGATACATTATGGTTCTCTACCGATCTTGCAATCATGTATACCCTCAAAATAGGAATACCCTTCATCTTATAAGAAAATATGCAAACTAACTTCATCCTTTATCCTAAAAGGAGTTGCCCTCTGCTTTTCCCCGCAGCTATGCATGTAAGTGATGGTAAGATCTTTCAACTCACAATTGGTGATGATTTTATTTACCAAATCTTCATATGTGACATCTTTGTTCACCACCATCGCTACCGTCTCTATCATGCCTCTACCCTTCCAACGCAAAATATAACGGTTGTTGGATTCGATCCATTCACCATGACAATCAACTCCTATTGTTATTTTGTCCCCCATTGATGGTCTTCAAAAAACCTGAATATATTTTATATAAAGTAAAAAAATTAGTCATTATAGGAGAAAAAAAACTGTGATAAAATAAAACAACTGTTATAATGGTTGCTGCAATTGTTTAACTATTGCAACAACTGTTGTAGTTGTTGCAATAATATTAGAAGCTTTTTTACAACAAATTACTTAGTTGTTGCAACAACTAACAACAAAAGATATAGTAGTTGGTGCACTTGTTGCAGTTGTTGCAGAAAATACAACAGTTATTGCGATATTTTTATAAGCTATTAAAAAATTTTAAAACTTTTTCTAATGCAGTCTCAGTTGTTGCAACAACTAAATATAAAAGATGTAACAACTGGTGCAGTTGATACAACAAGTGCAACAACTGGTGCAGTTCTTGCAGCAAGTGCAACAACTGTTGCAACTTCTTTATAAGTTGTTGGGTAAAAATTAGAAGCTTTTTAAAGACAGATTACTCAGTTGTTGCAACAACTAACAGCAAAATGTGTAGCAGCTGCTGCAATTGTTGCAGCAAGTACAAAAATTGTTGCAGTTGTTGCAGCAAGTGAAACAACTTTTGCAACTTCTTTATAAGTTGTTGCAGAAAAATTAGAAACTTTTTTACAATAAATTACTCAATGTTGCAACAACTAACAGCAAAAAGGTGCAGCAGCTGCTGCAATTATTACAACAAGTGTAACAACTTTTTCAATTGTTGCGCAAGTACAACAACTGTTGCAACTTCTTTACAAGTTCTTGCGAAAAAATTAGAAGCTTTTTTACAATAAATTAATCAGTTGTAGCAACAACTAACAGCAAAAGGTACAACGGTTGCTGAAAATGTTGCAGAAAGGTACAACAGTTGCTGCAAATGTTGCAGCAAGTGCAACAACTGTTGCAACTTCTTTAAGAGTTGTTGAAGAAAAATTAGAAGCTTTATTACAATAGATTACTCAGTTGTTGCAACAACTAACAGCAAAAGGTGCAGCAGCTGCTGCAACAATTGCAGCAAGTACACAACTGTTGCAACTTCTTTAAGAGTTGTTGCGGAAAAATTAGAAACCTTTTTACAACAGATTACTTAATTGTTGCAACAACTAACAACAAAAGGTGCAACAACTGTTTCAATTGTTGCAGCAAGTGAAACAATTATTGCAGTTGTTGCAGCAAGTGAAACAACTGTTACAGTTGTTATAGCAAATGCAACAACTATTGCAACTTCTTTAAAAGTTGTTGCGAAAAAATTAGAAGCTTTTTTACAACAGATTATTCAGTTGTTGCAACAAATAACAACAATGGTGCAACAACTGTTGCAGTTGTTGCAGCAAGTGCAACATCTGTTGCAACTTCTTTAAGAGTTGTTGCAGAAAAATTAGAAGTTTTTTTACAATAAATTACTCAGTTGTTGTAACAACTAAATACAAAAGATGCAACAACTGGTGCAGTTGTTGCAGTAAGTACAACAACTGTTGCAATTTCTTTATAAGTTGTGTAAAAATTAGAAGCTTTTTTATAACAGATTATTCAGTTGTTGCAACAACTAAATACAAAAGATGCAACAACTGTTGCAGTTGTTGCAACTTCTTTATAAGTTGTTGTGTAAAAATTAGAAGCTTTTTTACAACAGATTACTCAGTTGTTGCAACAACTAATAGCAAAAGGTGCAACTGCTGCTGCAAATGTTGCAACAAGTACAACAACTGTTGCAGTTGTTGCAGTAAGTGCAACAATTGTTACAACTTCTTTATAAGTTGCTGCCGAAAAATTATAATTTTTTACAACAGATTACTCAGTTGTTGCAACAACTAACATCAAAAGGTGCAGCAACTGCTACAATTTGTGCAGCAAGTACAACAACTGTTGCATTTGTTGCAGCAACTGCAACAACTGTTGCAATTTCTTTACAAGTTGTTGCGGAAAAATTAGAAGCTTTTTTACAATAGATTACTCAGTTGTTGCAACAACTAACAACAAAAGGTGCAACAGCTGCTGCAATTGTTGCAACAAGTACAACAATTGTTGCAACTTCTTTTTTAGTTGTTGGAAAAATAAAATTTTGCCCAGATGAATAATACCCACAAAACGATATTGTGAACTTAACAAATGTAATTTTCTGTGCTATTATAATAAAGTTCAGCCCAAAAAATATGTGAATCAGTGAATTTTTTTCCCATCAAATTTTCAACAAGAAAGAAGAAGAAGAAGAAGAAGAAGAAGAAGAAGATGATGATGATAAAAGGAGGAGGAGGAACAACAATTGGAGCAGCAGCCGAAGAACGAAGAAGAAGAAGAGAAGTTGATTTAGTGGCTTCTTTTTCTCTTTTTAGGTAATAAGGGTTTTATATAAGTTGGTTCGAAGTGTAAATATAAAAAGATGTGGGCTTATTCAAAAAGTGGTCAAATATCTTTAAACACTAATCATAAACTTGTAACCTTTACTAAATAAATAACATTTGTGTCACTTTTTTTACATTTTAAAACTTTTTTATCACCCTTAATTCAAAGCCCTAGAAGCTTGTGGATATCTATTGGGGCTGAGTTAGTAAGTCGAACAGCATAGGCACAGCTAGGCGATATAGCTACCAGTCGGGCGCCTCTTTTGTCAGTAAAGCACACCTTGAGACCATTGGCGTATCCTCACACCCCAGGGCTAGAAATTTAGATAGGAAAGCCATACTTTAGAGTCAGCGGCACTAGGGTTGTCTAGTGAACTAGTGGCAACCTGCCATCTAGTTAGCTAGTATCAGTGCTTGTCAGTTCCAGTTGACTTAGTATTCATCATACAGGTCGCCCAGAAATCCAGCCCAGTCATTTAGGTCAAATAGACATGTGGGTACCCTAAGGAAGGGGAGCCTATTAGCAGTTAGAGGAAGGGCCAACACCCCAACCTACTCATATAATATGCTCATATATAGGTTGATGTGAGCGGCTAAGTTCTTGTAAGCTTACCTACGAGGTTAGGAATCGCCCAGAAAAGTCATAGGAAATCTGAATAGAACAAGTTAAGGTCTAAGAGACTAGAACTATGTTAGTACAGTATTACCTCTAGGCTAATGATTGTCGTAAGCTGCCTGGGGAAGATCGGGGGCTGACTGCTCAGGAGTATATCCGATCAGTAGCAGCCTTACTATCACGCCCTGAGACTACACCCTGTACATAACATGGTACTTGAAGTCACAAGTGACCCCAAGTTAACCCCTGGTCTATCATACACTGGTATTCTGAGTAAAACAATATATATATATATATATATATATATATATATATATATATATATATATATATATATATAGCGGAAGCTTTAAAATTACACCATAAGACCACTTGAGAAAATAAACCAGAAGAAAACATTAAAATTTAAAACAATTTGAAATCTCAAATTAACTCTATATTTGAAAGCCTTCTAACTAATGAGTTGCTCAGACAAGCCCCCAGCTAACTCTAAGTCTAACTAAAAATAATAACTCGACTGAAAGAAAGTAAAACAAATCCCCCGAATGATGAGGACTCACACTTCAATTGCAGAGAAGGAGGATCTGAATCGCAACAACTAAGGATACTGAGTCTGGGAACCTGCAGCTATATCATGAAACGATACAGCATAAAAGTATGCGTCAGTACATTGAATGTACTAAGTAAGTGGGAGAAACATAACTGAATATAAAGTCTGAACTGAAATAACATGCAATGACCAACAGGTAAGCTGAACTAAACTACTGATGTAATCTGGAATGGTCAAGATGACCCTATCTGATGGTCAAGGACATGCCCTAAGTCTGAAACACTAAGTCTGAGATACTGTACTGAACTGAGCTACTTATTCTGAAACTGGACTAGACTGACTAGTGGGAGAGTCTATAATCGATATATAACCACGTGAGCTAGATGTGGAGTCCGATGTATACACCCCACTGGGACCCAATATACCTTGTTAGGGTATAAAGGCATGAATTGGGTGATCACAAAAGTCTGGGGCCAATCAGGTCAAGTAATATTGTAACCTACGCTGGCAACGTCATTTTGAGAACCTGGGTGCACTGGAACCCCAGCCCCGCTCGATGCTAAGTCCTACTCCCACTGAAAACATATACTGAACTGCTAAGCTGATAGCTCAAAACTAGGGTCCAAGACTAGTCAGGGACGTATAACTGAAAGTACCCTGAGAGTCTTATTGGATCAGATTCTGAAACTAGGTTCAGGACTGGTCGGAGCTACTTATCTGGAAGCATCGTAACCATCTAAGAACAAACTATAAACTGAATTGGGTTCCTGGGGCTAGTCAGAGCTATATATCTAAAATGTCATGACCGCCTAATGGACCAAAAACTAGATTTTGAGTCTGATTCTAATAATTGGGAGGCAACATGACACCTCGAAAACAGATTGGAGTCAAACTAACAGTTGATAATTTTTGAATAATTCTGAAGAGGTTCTACGTTCTACTGAACTGAATTACTAAGTAGCTAATAGAGAACTCAACTCATTCCAACAACACGGCAATTCCATAATATAGCAAAATCTCAAGAATTAAAGAAATCTCAATCAAAAAGGTTAAAATCATTCTTATCAATGAAATAATTACTCAACACATGTAATGAGAATTATAGGGAAATTCAGCCCAAAACGTACTTCACAAACTGGATAGAATTTAATACACAAATAGCCTTGACTCGAAAATTTAGGGCTTAAATTCCCTTTGGAAAGAACATCAATAATTTACTTAGGAACTGGTGAAGATCATATGAATAATAAACATGGATAATAACTCTATTGAAGTTAATGAAAACCAATGTGAAATCTCTTCATATTCGAAAATCCCAGGGCTAATCTGATAGGGAAATTATGGAAGGATTTTGGGGGACACAAGGGAAGGACAATTCCCTTGTTGAATTCTCACATACCTGACTAAAATCCTTCCGGAGAAGAAGCTTGAACTGCTGCAAGAGATGGGAAGCCCTAGTCTTTCTTGGAGTGTTCTTGAGAGGAGAACTTTCGATGTTTCTAAGAACTAAGAGTAGGGAATAAGGAATGAACCGTTTTTCCTCAGTAAAACGTATGAAATTATTATAAATGACGTACTTTAAATCTTGGGAGGGTAGTAAATTACTAAATAGCCCTTAGAATATCCACTAGAAAAACTGTCCGGTGACCCTAATGGGTTGAGGTGGCTGACCACGCTCATGGTCACTCCCGTCAGGTACACTGCCTAGGCTCCTTAGTAGGTCACCACGAGGGACCTAACGAATCGTGGTCACCAGTCATGGACCACACTGGGTCACTGTTGAAGATTAAGTGCTAAGCTTGGTAACGGGTCACCTAACGATTCGTTACCACTTACGATGACTTGCTATGACACTCTTTAGGCGCACTGGCTAAAAACTGATTAGGGATGGCAATGGAGGATGTAATGAGTCTTTACTAGGGACCATGACTCGTTGCCCCCACCCGTCAAGTACACTACTCCACTGATAATATCCCCAACTCAGGCCTGACCATGAGTGACTGAACGGGTCATGATCAGTGACCACGACTTGTGAAGTCTCGCGTTGGTACACTGCCTCCCTTTTCCAAAATCTCAAACCTCCTTCTCATGGCTTATCTAACGAGTCGTGGTGTCACTTAACGAGTCGTTAGGTGACCACTGGAACTAACTGGATAATCGGGGTATCCAAGTTGGAATCCTTGACTCGAACTAGATGATATATACTCCCCTTGGAGATGAGTTTCCGGGCCTTAAGGTAGGAAATAAACCTACCCTTAGGCGTTGAACTACTGCCCGTCCATTCTAAAACTGGTTCATTTGGAAATTGAAACTTGACAACTCTAGTTCTGCAATCGACTGAGGCATAGCAGGAGTGTAACCAATCCATGCCGAGAATGAGGTCAAAATCGACCATGTCTAACTCTACAAGATCAGCTAGAATAACTTCACTCAGGACTGAGACTGGGCAATTTCTATACACTCGGCTAGCTCTAACTGACTCGCCAACTGGGTAGAGACTGAGAATAGTTCTGACAGGATCTCCGTACTAATGTTGAACTAGATTGCTATATAGGGAGTCATGAATGAGAGAGTGGCTCCTGTATCTAAGAGGGCATACACATCTAGATGGAAGAGACGTAACATACTAGTAACTACATCATTTGAGCTTTCCTGATCCTGACAGGAAGATACAACATAGAAACAATTTTGGCGCTGATCACCATCTGTACCTGATGTCTTAGCCTGCTGGGCTTGTCAACCTGCTGGAGCTAATGATGTGGTGGATTGTGGTCCCCCTTGCCCAGCTGATAAGCACTCCCTAAGCCGATGCCCGAGCTATCCACAACCAAAACAGCTCTCTCAACCCTGAAGGCACTCGCACTGATGGTTTCTACCACGCTTAGGACAAGCTGAATACTAGTTCCGATACTGTGGGCTTGAGACTGAGTGCTAGATGACCCACCCCTCCGATCCTGACGGGACTGAAAGGTTGGGGCGTTGGCGAAATTGGGTGTTGAGGCTTTCTGCTGCTGCTGTGGGCGGCTGTTTGATGGCTGAAATCTAAATGGCCAGTCCTCTGTCTCAAATTCATAAACTCCTCCACAGTTCTATTGCCCTGTCTCAAATTCATAAACTCATCCATCTTTGCCTCCCTCAGCTCCCGAGGGAAAAACCTATCCAAGAAAGTTGTGTGGAACTCCTCCTACTCCACTGGTCCTGCTTTTGCTGGCCACCCCTCTTTCCACTGTTCATACCAGACCTGAGCTACCCCTTTTAACTGATAGGAAGCCAGTCTGACTCTTAGAAGAGCTAACACCCATAATGCAGGTGATCTTTCTGATCTCATCAATGAACTCCTGGGGATCCTCCCCTACTTTGGATCCCTGAAAAGATAGAGGGTTCATATGGGTAAAGTCCCGCACTCTCGCAGCTGCTGCGGACCCATTGATGCTCATCGGTACCACCTGATGGTTCACCTAGTTGGTGACAGTCTGGGCCAGCAGTTGAATGGACGCCCTAAATTCGGTGGTAGAGACTGAATCATCTTGAGGGGTTGTCGGGCCTAGGGGGCAGGTCTTTTGGCGTTACCGTCCCTTCTTCTGTTACCGTGACTAGGAGGCATGATTCACTGAAATGAAACAGAGCACGAATTAGAAGGGAGTTTTTGGAATTGACGCACAATAAAGAGTATAAGCAAAAGAGAGTTTTCCTAATAACATCTCGTAGCCTCCACATCATAAGTGTGGCATGCTTCAACCCCATGAAAATGACTCTACTCGATGCGGCTTTCATACTTTCCGAGGATATTCTAAGCCTAGTGCTCTGATACCACGTTTGTCACACCCCGAGACTACACCGTGGACGTAACACGATACTTGAAGTCACAAGTGACCCAAAGTTAACTCCTACTCTATCATACACTGGTATTCTAAGTAAAATAATTATAGAGGAAGCTTTGAAATAATAGCATAAGAATATTTGGGAAAATAAACTAGAAGAAAACATTAAAATTTAAAACATTTGAAATCTCAAATTAACTCTATATTTGAAAGCCTTCTAACTGATGAGTTGCTGGGACAAGCCCCCAGCTAACTCTAAGTATAACTAAAAATAATAACTCGATTGAAAGAAAGTAAAACAAGGCCCCCGAATGAAGAGGACTCACACTTCGACTGCAGGGGAGGAGGATCGGAATTGCAATGGGTAACGATACTGAGTCTGGGAACCTGCAGCTGTATCATGAAATGATACAGCATAAAAGTATGCATCAATAGTTTGAATGTACTGAGTAAGTGGGAGAAACATAACTAAATATAAAGTCTGAATTGGAATGACACGCAATGTCCAACAGGTAAGCTAAACTGAACTACTGATGTAATCTGGAATGGTCAAGATGACCCTATTTGATGGTCAAGGACATGCCCTAAATCTGAAACACTGAGTCTGAGATACTATACTAAACTGAGCTACTTATTCTGAAACTGTACTAGACTGACTAGTGGGAGAGTCTATAACCGACATATAACCACGTGAGCTAGATGTGGAGTCGGATATATACACCCCACAGGTAGGACCCAATTGTTATACCCCGTAGAATTTCTGGCACCTAGACGACCTATTCGTACGTTGGTTAAGAGAATTAGAAGGCCATACGTGCTAGAGAAAGGCCGGGAAAAAGATCGGACGAGAAACCCGTCGAACCATCGCGGGAGGAGCTGAGGCGGAGCCCCTCCGCGATGGCAGCATGTCACGGAGGTGAGGCCTCCGCGATGGCTCCGTGACACGTTGCCCAAGTTCAGGCTCAAGTATATAAAGCCCCCACTTCAGTTTAATATCATTTAACTCATTTTAATTTCCAGAACACGCAGCAAAACAGAGGAAGACGAAGGAGGGATTATAATTTTCGTCCGATTACGCTGCCCAAACTCAAATTAATCCTAGATACCGAAGTATTTAGCAGCAGAGAGCATTCCTACGGATTTAGTTTCGTGAAATACGGCCGACGAATTGGTGAGCCACCGAGCTAAGGTAAGTAGAATTGCTCTAAATTAATGTCTATGTGTTCCTAGCTGAGAAGTGAATATTTCTCCCTTCTGGACCGCTGAAAAATAATGAGTTTTCGACCGTTTTTCGAAAGGTTAAAGTTGGGATAAATATATATATTCCCTGTGGTTAGTTGAGTCGGTCGTGTGGGGCCGTGCAGTCTGCTGTAGTTGTTTGTATTCCAGTTTATGTTGGCCGTGTGGGGCCTTAGTTTGACAGTAGTGGTGACCTTGCCGGTCACGTAGTTTTACAGCAGTCTTGTGTTGAGTTATAGATAACTAGATAGCATGGTGGACTTGTCGGCCCGCATAGGTTCCTTGTTACAAGTCTATTTCTGGTTAGCTGTTGTTACAAGTACAGATGGCTACAGGCCAGTTGGCCGGAGGCTGTAGTTACAGCCGTTATATAGCCGATTTGTTTCTTGAAATAGAGCCAAAGCCAGCCAAAGCACCAGATGTGCTCAGGCTGGACCAGTTAGCAGTCCAGAGTCTAGCAGGCACCAAGTGTCGTCATACCCCCCAAGGGGGGTGTGACAAACTTGGTATCAGAGCAGGTCGTATCCCAGGGAGTCTGCAAGTCGTGCTAAGTAGAGTCTTGTCTATGGATGTGTTGTGCACCACATACTATAGGCAGGAGGCTGCGAGGCATGTTAGGATTGTCACTTTTCTTTCTTATTCAATCGTGCTATAGAGCGGTACAGTATAGAGTTGACTTTTGAAACTCACCACCCTCTTTGCTCACAGATATTATGGCAGACCAGTGGCACCCAGTTACAGGTAGGAGAGTGGATACAGCAGCGGGCGAAGGCACCAGTAGGATGCCTCAGTTATAGCCAGATTCCGCCCGGTCTGAGAGCAATACGGAGGCGTCATCTCCGCCTCGCCAGGCACCATTTGAGGCAGCACCACCTCCCACAGCTCCTGCACCCATTTAGTCTGATCAGGAGCTACGTAGTGCAGTGGTTATGTTGACTCAGATGCTAGCTGCTCAGTGTCAGCCAGCACCACCTACAGCAGCAGAATCCCTAGGGGGGCCAGGTAGTTCCAGGGTTAGAGAATTCTTAGCGTTGGGACCCCCTCAGTTTACTGGATCGGATTCAGCGGAGGACCCTTAGGACTTTTTGGACCACATGCAGAGGATCTTTAGAGTCATGCACGTAACCCCAGCAGAATCAGTTGAGTTAGCAGTGTTCCGGTTACGGGATATTGTTGTTTTGTGGTACGAAAGTTGGGAGAGGTCTCGGGGAAGAGATGCAGCCCCTCCTACTTGGTCCAGCTTTTCAGAGGCATTCCTGGACCACTACTTACCCCGGGAGGTCAGACAGGCCCGGATGGACCAGTTCTTATATTTAGAGCAAGGGGCTAGGAGCGTCCGTGAATATTCCTTACAATTCGACTCCTTAGCCCGCTATGCTCCAGCATTTGTGGACACCATGTCGTCCAGAGTCCACCGCTTTATTATGGGCCTGAACCCAGAGTACATAGAGACGTGCATGACAGTTACTTTGAGAGAGGACATGGACATAGCCAGGGTGCAGGCCTTCGCACAGACAATTGAGGGCCTGAGGCAGCGACAGCGGGGTGACAGACAGGCGACTTCAGAGCAGCGCCGTAGGAGCAGACCCGCCGAGGTTCAGAGGGAAATTCCTAGGGGGCCGAGACCACGATTTTCAGATAGGCCACCCAGATCTTTACCACCGGTACAGCAGCAGAGGGGCAGGTTATTCACCAGAGTCAGTCAGAGTCCGGTAGCAGTGCACGGACAGTAGCCTCACCTCAGCAGCGGAGGGTAGACCAGAGTAGATTTACATCCACCCCTTGTCCTATATGTCACCGACTACATTCTGGAGCCTGCAGGCAGGGCTTCCCAGGGTGTTATTACTGCAGACAGGAAGGGCATTTAATGAGAGATTGTCCAGCCAGGGGACAGGGTAGTCAGGATGATCTGGATAGATCTTCAGTAGGGCCACGAGTTCCAGCAGCCTCAGTAGGGCACAGACCCTCAGGTTCAGGGAATAGGGGCCGAGGTAGACCAGGAGCCTCTAGCTCAGGTGCAGGCCCCAGCCGTACCTATGCATTACCAGGGAGGCAGGATTCAGAGGCATCTCCTGACGTGGTCACAGGTATATTGATTATCTGCTCATACCCTGTTTATGTATTGATTGATCCAGGGTCTACCTTGTCATATATTACACTATTTGTGGCCCGAAAGTTGGGTATCGAACCAGAATTGCTTTAACAGCCCTTTTCAGTGCTTACACCGGTCGGTGACTCGATTACAGCTAAAAGAGTTTACCGAGGGTGTACGGTAGAGGTTGTTGATCGCCAGACCACAGTAGACTTAATAGAACTTGAGATGGTCGACTTCGATGCCATTATGGGTATGGACTGGTTAGTGCCATGCTACGCCGACTTAGAATGCTGGACCAAGACGGTCCGATTTCACTTTCTGGGGGAAGCAGTGCGAGAGTGGAAAGGGAGTACACCTACGCCGAAAGGTAGGTTTATTTCCTACCTTAAGGCAATAAAATTAATAGCAAAGGGATGTATTTGCCACCTAGTTAGAGTCTAGGACGTTCGGGTGGAACCTCCGACTCTTCAGTCTGTTCCAGTGGTCAATGAATTCCCTGACGTATTCCCGGATGAGTTGCCTGGTGTCCCTCCCGAAAGGGAGATAGATTTTGCGATTGACTTGTTACCAGGTACTCAGCCGATATCGATTCCTCCTTATCGTATGGCTCCTGCAGAACTCAGAGAATTAAAGGAGCAGTTGAAAGATTTGTTAGATAAAGGTTTTATCAGGCCGAGTACTTCACCGTGGGGTGCACCAGTTTTATTCGTGAGAAAGAAAGATGGCTCGCTCTGAATGTGCATAGATTATCGGCAACTAAACAAAGTTACAGTGAAGAACAAATACCCGCTCCCGAGAATAGATGATTTGTTTGACCAGTTGCAGGGGGCCAAATGTTTCTCTAAGATAGATCTGAGGTCCGGATACCACCAGGTCCGGGTTCGTGAGAGAGACATTCCAAAGACTGCTTTCAGGACCAGGTATGGTCACTTTGAATTCCTAGTTATGTCTTTCGAGCTGACGAATGCTCCCGCAGTGTTTATGGACCTAATGAACAGCATATTCATACCGTATTTGGATCTGTTCGTGATAGTATTTATCGATGATATTCTGGTATATTCTCATTCAGAGACAGATCACCAGAACCATTTACGAACAGTACTCTAGATCCTTAGAGAACGTCAGCTGTACGCCAAGTTTTCTAAGTGCGAGTTCTGGCTGAACTCAGTTGCCTTTTTGGGGCACATCGTGTTGGATGCTGGTATACAGGTAGACACACAGAAAATAGAGGCGGTCAAGACATGGCCCAAACCTACCACTCCGACCGAGGTCCGCAGTTTCTTAGGTTTAGCAGGATATTATCGGAGATTTGTTGATGGATTCTCCACTATAGCAGCACCTCTGACAAAGCTGACACAGAAAGCAGTAAAATTTCAGTGGACGGAGGCATGTGAGCAGAGTTTTCAAGAGTTGAAAGACCGATTGACCTCCGCCCCAGTACTAGCATTGCCAGAGGGAACAGATGGGTATGCGGTGTATTACGACGCTTCAGGTTTGGGACTGGGTTGTGTGTTGATGCAGCATGGTAAGGTGATTGCTTATGCTTCCAGACAGCTGAGGAAACACGAAAAGAACTATCCGACCCATGACCTGGAACTGGTCGCAGTGATCCACGCTCTGAAAATTTGGAGGCATTATCTGTATGGCGTCCATGTAGACATTTTCACAGATCATAAAAGTCTGCAATACATTTTCACACAGAGGGAGTTAAATTTGCGGCAACGTCGCTGGTTAGAATTATTGAAAGACTATGATGTAAATATTCTCTATCATCCAGGAAAAGCTAATGTAGTAGCAGATGCCCTGAGCCGTAAGTCAATGGGGAGTTTGGCGTATTTGCAGCCCGAGAAGCGGGAATTAGCCAAGGAAATTCATCAACTAGCTGGGTTAGCCGTTCGAGTAGTGGAGACAAAAAATAACAGAGCGGTGATTCAAAATTCTTCCGAGTCATCACTAGTTACAGAGGTAAAAGAACGGCAGTACGAGGACCCTGACTTAGTCCAGCTCAGAGATAGAATTCAGGAAGGTAAAGAGTCAGATTTCCAAGTGACTGAAAATGAAGTACTACGTTGTGGGGGCCGTTTATGTGTCTCGAATGTTTCAGGGCTTCGCCAGCAGATCATGCATGAGGTACATTACGCTCGTTATTCCCTCCATCCAGGAGCAACAAAAATGTACCACGATATCAGAGACATTTACTGGTGGCCAGGTATGAAATCTGAAATAGACGAATTTGTATCTAGATGTCCTAACTGCCAGCAGGTGAAAGCGGAGCACCAGAAACCGGGCGGTCTGACGCAGGATATAGCTGTGCCTATGTGGAAATGGGAAGCGATAAATATGGATTTTGTAACAGGATTACCCCGTACCAGACGCAAAAATGATTCCATTTGGGTAATAGTAGACAGGCTAACAAAATCAGCTCATTTCCTACCAGTGAAGGCTACCTTCTCAGCTGAGGATTATGCTGAATTATATATCAGAGAAATAGTCAGACTACATGGAGTGCCGGTATCTATTATTTCAGACAGGGGAGCACAATTCACAGCTAGATTTTGGCAGTCGTTCCAGAGGGGTCTGGGAACGCAGATTAATTTGAGCACAGCATTCCACCCTCAGACAGATGGACAGGCCGAGCGAACTATCCAAACGCTCAAAGATATGCTACGGGCGTGCGTACTAGATTTTGGGGGTATCTGGGATGAACATCTGTCACTGATTGAATTTTCTTATAACAACAGCTATCATTCAACTATTCAGATGGCGCCTTTCGAGGCATTATACGGGCGAAAATATAGATCGCCGGTGGGCTGGTTTGAAATAGGAGAATCAGCATTAGTTGGCCCAGACATTGTTCGGCAGTCCGAGGAAAAGATAAAGCTTATCCGAGAATGTTTACTGACTGCTCAAAGCCGCCAGAAGTCGTATGCAGATATGCGGCGTAGAAATCTAGAATTTGCGGTAAGTGACTGGGTATATCTAAAGGTGTCTCCGATGAAAGGGGTGATGAGATTTGGCAAGAAAGGCAAGCTTAGCCCAAGATTCATTGGGCCATATCATATTCGGCGAAGAATAGGCCGAGTTGCATACGAGTTAAACTTGCCTCCAGAGTTAGCATCGGTTCACCCAGTGTTCCATGTTTCTATGTTAAGGAAGTTTGTAGGGGACCCTTCTACAGTAGTTTCGGTTCAAGATGTCCAGGTCACAGAAGAGTTAGCATATGAAGAGGTTCCCGTAGCTATCTTAGACAGACAGATTCGTAGGTTGAGAACTAAAGATGTTGCGTCTGTCAAAGTATTGTGGCGTAACAGGAATCGTGAGGAAATGACGTGGGAAGCAGAAGAAGATATGAAAGTCAGATACCCTCACCTATTTCAGGCCTAGTCAGGCGACAGGTATGTCCGTATTATTACTTATGCAGTACCTTATGGTTGTATGTCTGTGAATGATAAAGAGTGATATTTAGTTATCCAGTGGATCTTAGAATATTGTGTGCAGTGCCTGTGTTGGACTTTTCTGCATTTCAGGTTTTTTTTATAGTCCATATTACAGGGGAAACTCTGCCGAAATTTTTCTAGAAAATAAAGTAAGTAGTCCTATAGATAACAGTGCACATTCGAGGACGAATGTTCTTAAGGGGGGGAGAATGTTATACCCCGTAGAATTCCCGGCACCTAGACGACCTATTCGCATGTTGGTTAAGCATATTAGAAGGCCATACGTGCTAGAGAAAGGCCGGAAAAAAGATCGGATGAGAAACCCGTCGAACCATCACGGGAGGAGCTGAGGCAGAGCCCCTCCGCGATGGCAGCGTGTCACGGAGGTGAGGCCTCCGCGATGGCTCCGTGACACGTTGCCCAAGTTCAGGCTCAAGTATATAAAGCCCCCACTTCGGTTTAATAGCCTTTATTCTATTTACTTTCTAAGCTGTACTTCCTGGCTTGCCGAAAGAATAACTTTACATACCTGGTTTCTGAGTACCCGACTGACCGATGTGATTTCCGTCGGTGCTTCTGCTGTTTCTCCCAACTACATTCATATACACGTCAATTAGAACTAAATATATTAATAATTCCCGGCACCTAGACGACCTATTCGCACGTTGATTAAGAATATTAGAAGGCCAAACGTGCTAGAGAAAGGCCGGGAAAAAGATCGGACGAGAAACCCGTCGAACCATCGCGGGAGGAGCTGAGGCAGAGCCCCTCCGCGATGGCAGTGTGTCACGGAGGTGAGGCCTCCGCGATGGATCCGTGACACGTTGCCCAAGTTCAGGCTCAAGTATATAAAGCCTCCACTTCGGTTTAATATCATTTAACTCATTTTAATTTCCAGAACACGCAGCAAAATAGAGGAAGACGAAGGAGGGATTATACTTTTCGTCCGATTACGCTGCCCAAACTCAAATTAATCCTAGATACCGAAGTATTTAGCAGCAGAGAGCATTCCTACGGATTTAGTTTCGTGAAATACGGCCGACGAATCGGCGAGCCACCGAGCTAAGGTAAGTAGAATTGCTCTAAATTAATGTCTATGTGTTCCTACCTGAGAAGTGAATATTTCTCCCTTCTGAACCGCTGAAAAATAATGAGTTTTCGACCGTTTTTCAAAAGGTTAAAGTTGGGATAAATATATATATTCCCTGTGGTTAGTTGAGCCGGTCGTGTGGGGCCATGCAGTCTGCTGTAGTTGTTTGTATTCCAGTTTATGTTGGTCGTGTGGGGCCTTAGTTTGACAGTAGTGGTGACCTTGCCGGTCACATAGTTTTACAGCAGTCTTGTGTTGAGTTACAGATAACTAGACAGCATGGTGGCCTTGTCGGCCCGCATAGGTTCCTTGTTACAAGTCTGTTTCTGGTTAGCTGTTGTTACAGGTACAGATGGCTACAGGCCAGTTGGCCGGAGGCTATAGTTACAGCCGTTATATAGCCGATTTTTTTCTTGAAATAGAGCCAAAGCACCAGATGTGCTCAGGCTGGACCAGTTAGCAGTCCAGAGTCTAGCAGGCACCAAGTGCCGTCATACCCCCCAAGGTGGGGTGTGACACCAATATACCTTGCCAGGGTATAAAGGCATGAACTGGGTGATCATAAAAGTCTAGGGCCAATCAGGCCAAGTAATACTGTAACCTATGCTAGCAATGTAGTTCTAGGAACTTGGGTGCACTGGAACCTCGGCCTTCTCGGTGCTAAGCCCTACTCCCACTGGAGACCTATACTGAAATGCTAAGCTGATAGCTCAAAACTGGGGTCCAAGACTAGTCAGGGACACATAACTGAAAGTACCCTGAGAGTCTTATCGGACCATATTTTGAAACTGGGTTCTAGACTGGTCAGAGCTGTTTATATGAAAGCATTGTAACCATCTAAAAACAAATTATAAACTGAACTAGGGTCTTGGGGCTGGTCAGAGCTACATAACTAAAATGTCACGACCGCCTAATGAACCAAAAACTAGATTTTGAGTCTGATTCTAATAACTAGGGGCACCACTGACACCTCGAGAAAAGACTCGAGTCAAACTGATCAGTTGACAATTTCTAAATAGTTCTGAAGAGGTTCTACATTCTACTGAACTGAATTACTTAGCAGCTAATAGAGAACTCAACTCATTCCAACAACACAGGAATTCCATAATATAGCAAAATTTCAAGAATTAAAGAAATCTCATTCAAAAAGGCTAAAATCATTATTATCAATGGAATAATTGCTAAACACATATGTAATGAGAATTACTAGGAAATTCATCCCAAAACGTACTTCACAAACTGGACGGAATTTAATACACAAATAGCCTTTACTCGAAAATTAGGGCTTAAATTCCCTCTGGCAAGAACATCAACAATTTACTTAGGAACTGATGAAGATCATATGAATAATAAACATGTATAAAACTCAAATTGAAATTAACTAAAACCAACGTGAAATCTCTTATATTCATAAATCTCAGGGCTAATCTGATAGGAAAATTATGGGAGGGTTTGGGGGGACACAAGGGAAGGACAATTCCCTTGTTGAATTCCCTCATATCTTACTAAAATCCTTTTGAAGAAGAAGCTTGAACTGCTGCAAGAGACTGGAAGCCTAGTCTTGCTTGGAGGGTTCTTGAGAGGAGAACTTTCTATGTTTTTGAGAACTGAGAGTGGGGAATGGGGAATGAACCGTTTTTCCCCACAAAAATGTCTGAAATTATTACTAAAATGACGTAGTTTAAAGCTTGAGTGAGTAGGACATTACTAAATAGCCCTTAGAAAATCCACTAAAAAAACTACCAGGTGACCCTAATGGGTGGCCTAATGGGTCATGGTGGCTGACCACGACCCGTGGTGGCTCCCGTCAGGTACACTGCCTAGGTTACCATGAGGGATCTAACGAGTTGTGGTCACCAGTCATGGACCACATAGGCTCACTGTTGAAGATTAAGTGCTAAGCTTGGTAACGGGTCACCTAAAGAGTCGTTACCACTTACGACGACTTACTATGACATTCGTTAGGTGCACTGGATAAAAACTTATTAGGGATAGAAACGAGGGATGTAATGAGTCTTTACTAGGGACCACAACTCATTTCCCCCACCCATCAAGTACACTGCTCCACTTATAATATCCCCAACTCAGGCCTGACCATGAGTGACTCAACAAGTCATGGTCAGTGACCATGACTCGTGAAGTCTCTCATTGGGTACACTACCTCCCTTCTCCAAAATCTCAAACCTCCTTCTCACGGCTTATCTAACGAGTCGTGGGGTCACTTAACGAGTCATTAGTTGGGTCATCCTGTAGCTTTTTCAAGCTTTTCCAGATTTCCAAATTTAAGTCCCAGAATTATATTTTGAGTTTCCAGGGCATTACACTTACAGTTGTTCCAAGCAAAGGAACTAAGTGATTAGTCATTTGCGACCCTATAGTTGCTTATGAGTTATAGTTGTTTGAGCAGGACATCCAGGGTATTATCAGGCCACTCCAGGTTTCACCCTATCCGGTCTAGACCGTTTGAGATAATGATCACTATCACGATCCTCTAATCAGATACAGGTGCATGGGGTGTGCCTGCTGCAGCCATACAGATTATTCTAGGGGCAAGAAATGGTTGCGTTAGGCCCAGAAGGCCAGATACGCCTTTTGAGTGGCTAGATTGAGACTTTAGTATAGCACCTTAAGTGGTGTTGCCCTTACTTAAGAGCCTTCCGTGACCACCCCAGGATTAATAGCTGTGTCGTTGCCCACCAGGGGCTATATGATGTAGCCCAAGGAGCGATATGTCATCCCAAGGGATGATGATAAGGCCCAAGAGCCTTATGTAGTCCCTTCCATGGCTGGACTACCAATTCTATTCCGTATCGGCATAGCACCCCCGTCGAGCCTAGTGCCTGGGGTGCAGTTATCTGGAGTCCACTAGACTCAGACACAGCTACAGTTCAGGGGCCGAGTGGGCTTAGTTGCAGACCCAGGGGGACAGGTAGGTTGGCTACAGCACCAGTAGAGTCATAAAACTTGAATATGGGTATATAGATTGAAGTGTACTTGTCAGGGCTTATGGGGGTCCCGGTAGGTTATTTCTGTGTTGATTGTACCTTCCAGGCTTATGGAGGCTAGGTAGGTTCTTGTTTGTACTATTGCCTGCTAGCTATAGCTTATGTATATATGATTATACAGTCGTAGCTCATATACATGTAGTGTTTTGCTAGAAGCAGATTACGAATAAGCCAGCTTACAGGTTAATCTTTCTACCCCATATTTCTACTTACCTTCAGTCTTGACCATCTTATTTACTACGTTGCATATTCGGTACACGTTGTACTGACTTCCATCCTCGGGCATTGCATTACTCTCCTATAGGTTTAGATAGACAGAGTTCAGGCTCTTCAGTAGCAGCTATTCAGAGTCACTAGATTGGCCAGCTCCCTTCGTTCGGATTCGCCAGGTTGTAGAGGTTACAGTCTTTCATTTGTATAGCATTTCGGATAGGCCAGGGCCCTGTTCCGACCACTATTTGTATTTTTAGAGGCTTGCAGACTACAGTCGTTAGTTAGTTAGTTGTTGTTGGTCGTGTGTGGCCTAAATTAGTTATGTTTCATTTGTTGGTCGTGTGAGGCCTAGTATAGTGGCTTTTTCTCATTTCTGTTATAACTAGACAGCATGCTGGTCTTGTCGGCTCGCATAGGATCCCTTTTGTTGCCTGTTGTTGGTTATCTGTTATTATTTGCAGGTGGCTATATGGCCTTGTCGGCCGGAGACTGTGTTTACAGCCGAAAATAGCTTGTTACTTTCTTGAATTGAGCTGTAGGCATGCACTAGACGTGCATAAATCCAGCCAGGTCAGTTAGATCCCAGTGTGTGGCACTAGGTGCCGGTCATGCCTCTCAAGGTGGGGCATTCCCTTAGTGGAGATTTTTGTATAGTTTTATGCAACTTTTTATCAAGTAAAAATGCAGATTTTCTGCCTTTTTTTCTCTTCAAATTCTTGGCTAGTTGAAAATACAAGTTAATGTCACAACTCGAGAGTACACCCAGATCATAGACACGGGACAAAGAGTCCCGAGAGACCCCAAGTCAACCCATGGCGTGAGCATAACACTAATTCATTCATATACAACGGAAAACTTAACTTATCAATCATAAACTAATTGAAAATTGTATCATGAATTGTAAGGAACGACTAACCGAAATACATTCATCAATGACAAAATACTACACATAAGTCTAAAAGCCTCTAATCATAAAAGACGGGTTGAAGGGACAAGACCCCAACTAACCCAAACATTTTGAAAACATAGGACAATTAAACAAGTCTGAACATGAAGCCCTCGGATCATGAGGAATCACCATTGGAGATTTAGCAAAACTGAGCATAAACTAGGGACGATGTTGAGCCTGCGAACCAGATCCTAAAAATATATGGGTCAGTACTCGAAAAGTACTAAGTATGTAAGATATGCAAAACAATGCTTAAAAACATAAAAGTTATAGGAGTGGGGACATCATGATCATAAAACTGAATTCGTAAGTATATCGTAAGGCTCAATATTTCCAAATAAATATTCATAAACCCGTCAAAGTCATAACATGCGGGGAAAACATTTCATAAGTCATGACTTGAGCCGAGAGAATATAATCATGATTTTTTCTAAACCATGAGAAACAATGGGAGATTTCTATAACCGACATACTCCACATGAGCACACTTGAAGTCCGACTTGTACACCTAGTCGAGAGGTCGTTCATACCTTGGCAAGGGTATAAACCATGATAGGTGTGATATCACTCATGAAGACCCCGTAGGGAATAGGGGACAGACACTAAAGTGGTCCCAACATAACCTACGGTGGCACGTAGTTCTGATATTAGGGCATAACCTAGGCCCCGAACCTACTCGGTGTTAAGTACTACTCCCAAAACATGCAACGTGCTCATAAAATTCATTCATGACATGCATGGCTAGTTAAATTGTGATAATCATAACATGTTTGAGAATTCGTGACACTAGCCATGGAATTGGGACCCTTGGTTCGGCCAAAATCATAGTTCATGAATCATAACTGACATGTGGGCATTGCCCATAATCTCAACCATACTTGAATTGCTTAAATTTATGGAAAACATGATCATAATAACATGAGTAATTGAAAACACGGTTAGAATCAAAAGTTCGCATCATGCTTTAGAAACCACCAAAATTAGGAATTTCACTACAAATCCCATGATCTAGGGTACATGCGCTTTTAGGGATTTAGTCATCAAATATTGAAGAAAATTAGTGGAAATAGCCCAATAATTCAACCCAATGACTTTAAACATACAACATATTCATATCGATTTTTGAGGAAACATGCAATTGGGTTATGACCTATCAAGAGTGTGTAATTTAAACTAAGTATTGGAGAGAAATTGGGCATGGGTAGGGACTAAACTACCCATTCAAAACCCCACATACCTGGAAATTTCGAGACTCTTAACTCCCTTGAATACCCTAGGTAGAATATTGAAGAACTTGAAGGTGAACGCCTGAATTTCCCTTTCCTCCTTCCTTTCTACACTTACAAGTATCAAATGAGGCTTATCATGGTTGATTTCCCTTTAAAATACCCTGTCCTGACCTCAAAACGATGTAGTTTAGGTCTTAGGAGTGTAGAAAATTATGAGAAGGCCCTTACTATTTCGTAGAAAATAACTGTCAGGCGACCCTAACGGGCGACCTAACGATTCATTGCAAAGAGCAACGATTCATCTGGTCATTTCATCAAGTCCACTGGAAATTTTCCTTTGGCTCTTAACGGAGTACATGACGACTCATCCCCCAGGGATACGACTCATTACGCCCTTTCGTCAAGTACACTGCCTCATCTCTACTAGGACCCCATGAGCTTGCTTACGATTCACCTCACAAGTCGTTGGGGCTGGCCACGACTCGTGGGGTCTATCCGTTAGGTACACTGGTCAAAACTTCACAAGTGACCCTTAACCTTACCCCACAGGGGACTTGACGACTCGTGGTGGCTGACCACGAGTCATTCCCATGCTTGTGGGGACCTCAACTCCTTAGGACAGTCCAATCTTCCCATGAGCTACCTGACGACTCATGGGGTCTCCTCACGAGTCGTCGAACGACTAATTCTGCACTGTTGCAACATTTTCTAGATTTTTCCCCGTTTGACTCTCGGGTCTGATCCTTGGGTTCCCGTGGCATAACAATATCTCCCCCTTGGGAATATTCGTCCTCGAATGTTATAAACAAGAAGAAAACTCAGAAACAGACAATCACTGTATATAGATGTTAATCATTTAAGCTGAAAACTGACGGAATGACTACCCCCAAAAAGAACCACATAGCTGGTCTGAGTTCAGACATCACTTTCATACATCATATCATAAAAAAACTTATACGCATGAAAAGAACATGAAAAACTGAATGGACATTTTAGGGCAAAAATTGATAGCTCGAACTGAAGCTGAGCTGGTAGGGAACCAATGGGGGTATTTAGCACCTTTACTGAAGCCACTTCCTTGTTCCTCAACCTTCCAACCTAATGATCCAAGATTGCAACAGGGATCTCTTCATAACTGAGGCTATCCTTCACGCCAATGCTTTCCACCAGAACCACTAAGGCTGGATTCCCCATGAACTTTGTCAAGAGCGATACATGAAATACGGGGTGAACTGAAGCCAACTCTGAAGGTAACTCTAACTATAGGCTACTTTACCCACTTGCCTCACAATCTGATATGGGCCAAAATAGCGAGGGCTTTTCCAAATCTCATCACTCCCTTCATGGGAGATACCTTCAGAAACACCCAATCATCAACCTCGAACTCAAGCTCCCTTCTCCTCACATCTGCATGACTTTTGACGACTTTGATCCGTTTTCAGCCTTTCTCTTATTAATTGAACTTTTTCCATAGCTTCATGGACTGAATCAGGTCCCACTAACGAAGCCTCACCGACTTCAAACCACCCAATGGGCGATCTACACCGTCACCCGTAAAGAGCCTCAAACGGTGCCATTTGTATGCTAGAGTAGTAGTTGTTGTTGTACGCTAACTCAATAAGGGGAAAATGCTCATCCCAACTACCTTTGAAGTCCATAACGCAAGATCTTAACATGTCCAAGAGTCTAGATAGTTTGCTCCGCCTGACCATCAGTTTGCGGATGAAACGTCGTGCTAAGCTTGACCTGAGTACCAAGTCCCTTTTGAAAAGACCTCTAAAACTGAGAGGTGAACTGTGTACCTCTATCTGATATAATGAACAAGGGCACCCCATGCAACCTAACCAACTCTCAGATGTACAACTTTGCATAATCTTCTGTTGAATTGATGGTTTTGACCTGTAGGAAATGAGCAGCCTTGGTCAACTTATCTACCACAACCCAAATAGAGTCATACTGTCTACGAGTGTGGGGAAAACCTGTCACAAAGTCCATGTTGATTTCTTCCCACTTCTAAGTAGGAATGCTGATATCTTGGAGTACACCCCCCGGTCTCTGATGCTGGACTTTCACTTGTTGGCAATTCGAGCACTTAGCTACAAATTCTGCAATATCCCGCTTCATGCCATTCCACTGGTAGATTTCTCGCAAGGCATGATACATTTTGGTGGCACCTAGATGTATAGAATATCTAGACCCATGAACCTCATGCAACATTCGGCTTCTCAAATCACCCACGTTCGAGACACATAAGCGACCCTGGTACCGAAGCACACTATCTCCCCCTTTGGAGAAGGCTTCTACCTTCTGATTTTGGAAATTTTCTTTCATCTTTACCAATATTGGATCTTCATCTTTCTTAGCCTTCACCTCTATTACCAAGGATGACTATGAACCATTCTGTACTACTACTCCACCAGCGGTTGAACCGATTAACCTAACTCCCAATCATGCAAGTCGATGTACCTCCTTTACCAGCTCCTTCTTGTCTTCACTCACATGTGACACACTTCCCATAGAAAGTCTACTAAGGTCCTCTGCTACCATGTTCGCCTTACCCAAGTGATAAAGGACACTCATGTCGTAGTCCTTAAGTAGTTCCAACCATCTCCATTGCCGAATATTTAGTTCCTTCTGTGTGAACACATATTGTAAGCACTTGTGGTATGTGAATACATCTACATGAACCCCATACAAGTAATGTCGCCATATCTTCAAAGGAAATACCATCGCGGCCAACTCAAGATCATGGGTCGGGTAATTCTTCTCGTGAGTTTTTAACTGTCTGGAAGCATATGCTACGACTTTCCCATGCTGCATCAATACACATCCCAGTTCAACCCTAGAAGCATCACAATATACAATGAAGTCATCGGTACCCTTCGGTAAAGTCAACACCAGTGCTGAACAGAGTCTGGCCTTCAATTCCTAGAAACTCTTCTCACAAGCTTCCAACCACTAGAACTTCACCTTTTTCTGAGTCAATCTCGTCAATGGGGTTTCAATGGATGAGAAACCTTCCACGAACCTCCGATAGTAACCCGCTAAGCCCAAAAAGCTTCTTATATCTGAAGGGTTTACCAGTCTAGGCCAGCTCTTTACTGCTTATATTTTCTGGGAGTCCACCCTTATACCGTTGCTTGACACCAAATGCCCCAAAAATGCAACTGATTTCAGCCAAAATTCACATTTGCTGAACTTGGCATATAGTTGGTTATCCTTGAGGGTCTGGAGTGCTACCCTCAAGTGTGCGGCATACTCCTCCTCGCTCCGGGAGTATATTAATATGTCCTCAATGAACACGATTACGAACATATCCAAATATGCCTTGAATATCCTATTCATCAAATCCATAAAAGCTGCAGGGGAATTGGTTAGTCCAAAAGACATAACAACAAATTTATAGTGGCCATACCAGGTTCTGAAAGAAGTCTTTGGAATGTCACTCTTCCGAACTCTGAGCTGGTGATACCCAGACCTAAGATCTATCTTAGAGAAGTATTTGGCACCCTGAAGCTGATCGAATAAGTCATTAATCCTAGGTAAGGGATATCTATTCTTAATGGTGACCTTGTTCAACTGTCTATAGTCAATACGCATCCACAGGGAACCATCTTTCTTCCGGACGAACAATACTGGGGCACCCCATGGGGACTTACTCGGTCTAATGAAACCCTTATCTAGCAAATTCTTCAACTGCTCCTTTAACTCTTTTAGTTCAGCTGGTTCCATACGATAAGGAGGGATTGATATGGGTTATGTGTCAGGTAAAAGATCAATTTCAAAATAAATCTCCCTCTCGGGAGGAACACCTGGTAGGTCATTTGGAAATACCTCAGGATATTCACAAACCACAGGGATTGATTGCATGGTTGAAGTTTCGGGACTGACATCCTTAACCCTAACCAAATGGTAAATACAACCCTTGGAAATTATTTTTTTGGCCTTGATATAGGAGATAAAGCGACTTACAGGTATCGCTGAACCACCCCTCCATTCTAAAACTGGTTCACCTGGAAACCGAAACTCCATTGCCCGAGTTCTACAGTTAACAGAAGCATAACATGCAAATGACCAATCCATGCCTAAGATGATGTCAAAATAAGTCATAGACAATTCTACTAAGTCTGTGGAGGTAACCTTATGTAATACTGTAATACGGCAACCTCTATATACCCGCCTCGCAATGACTGAATCACCAACCGGGGTAGAGATAGAAAATGGTTCGGACAAGATTTTAGGACTGACTCCAAAGTGACTAGCAATGTAAGGTGTCACAAAAGATAGTGTGGCCCTCGAATCTAATAAAGCATAAGAATCAATGTGAAAAACTCGCAACATACCCGTAACTACATCGGGAGAAGTCTCTTGCTCCTGCACAGAGATAAATGCATAAAGTCGGTTCTGGCGCTGGCCGCTAGCTAAGCCAGTCGGAGCACCCTACTAAGTCTGACTTGCTACTGGGACGACTGAACTGGCTACTGAAGTGCGGGCTCCACTACCCCTGACCTAGCTGCAGGGCAATCCCTATGTCTGTGTTTAGATTTGCCACACCCGAAACAAGCGTCTAAGCCTACCAAACATTTGCCTGGGTGGTTCTTGCCACAAGTAGCACAAGATGGTAATGTGCGCTATGTGCTCATGTTGTTTTGACTCCTCGAACCTGAGGCCTTGCTCCACTAACCATCCTGTGGCCTGGATGGAGTACTGGCTGAAGATGGTGCTGGTGCAGTGGACCTGTGTTGGGACTGCTGGTGAAATTCACCCCTTGGCTTAGGCTGGGAGAACCTGTGGCTATCAGTTATGGCCCTCTTGGCCTCCCTCTGCCTCATGTGAGTTGCTTCCATCTGTTGGGCATAGAGAACTATCCGTGGGTAGTCCATATCCTGATGTAGCATGGTTGTTCCGCAGTCCTTATCTAGATACTCATCTACTCCCTGCACGAATCTGCTCACCCGTTCCCTCTAATCCATCACTAACTCCTGGGCACATTTTGATAGGCAAGTGAACTCAAGTGAATATTCCAGCACCGTCATCTTACCTTGCTTAAGGTTAACAAACTCGATTGCTTTCAATTCCCTCATCTCCCGAGGAAAGATCCTATCAAGAAAGACCATATGGAACTCATCCCAACTGATAAGGTCGGCTCCCGCTACCCTACTATCCCTCCATTATTTGAACCAAATGAAGGCGACCTCCTTCAACTAATATGAGGCCAAGTCCACGCACTCCTCATTTGTCACCCCCATCAATGGAGTGACCTTCAATATTCCCTCAATCAACTCATGTGGATCCTCGTCACCTTTGCCCCAGTGAACTCGGGAGGGTTCATCCTTAGAAAGTCCCTGATCCGAGCTTCCGCTGCATTGGCATTCTAAGGAATATGCACAACAGCTTATTGGTTGACCTGAGCAGTCAAAGACTGTGCCAACATTTGAATCGTCGCCCAAAACTCAGCGTGGGCAGCTGGCTCAGGTGCCTGGGGCTCCTGAACAGGTGGGGCTGCTGACGCCCATCATCATTTCCCTCCTCACGGCCTTCAACATTCCTGTTCCTCCTTCCAATTATCCTTCTAGGAGCCATAATTTTCAGCAATCGTGAATAACACGAATTAGAAGGATGGAGAGGTTTTCACCGCACGATATAGATCATGAAAGAAGGGAACATTTCCTAAAACGTTTAGTAGCCTCTTCGTCATAAGTGTGGTGCACTTCATACCCATGAAAAAGACTCTACCTAACGCGGCTTTCAAACTTCCTAGGACACTTCTGAACCTATCGCTCTGATACCAAGTTTGTCACGACCCGAGACTGCACCTGGATCGTAGACACGGACAAGGAGTCCCGAGAGACCCCAAGTCAACCCTTGGCATGAGAATAACACTAATTCATTCATATACAATGGAAAACTTAACTTATCAATTATAAACTAACTGAAAAATTGTATGATGAATTGTAAGGAACGACAAATCGAATTACATTCATCAATGACAAAATATTACACATAAGTCTGAAATCCTCTAATCATAAAAGACGGTTGAAGGTATAAGACCCCAACTAACCCAAACATTTTGAAAACATAGGATAATTAAACAAGAAGCCCTCTGATCATGAGGACTCACCACTGGAGATTTAGCGAAACTGAGCACAAACTAGGGACAATGTTGAGCCTGCGAACTAGATCCTGAAAATATATGGGTCAGTACTCAGAAAGTACTGAGTATGTAAGGTATGCAAAACAATTCTTAAAAACATAAAAGTTATAGGAGTGGGGACATCATGATCATAAAACTAAATTCGTAAGTATATCGTAAGGCTCAATATTTTTAAATAAGTATTCATAAACCCGTCAAAGTCATAACATGCAGGGTAAACATTTCATAAATCATAACTTGAGCAAAGAGAACATAATCATGCATGTTTCAAAACCATGAGGAACAATATGAGATTTTTATAACCAACATACTCCAGATGAGCACACATGAAGTCCGACTTGTACATCTAGTTGAGAGGTCGTTCATACCTTGCCAAGGGTATGAACCATGATAGTGTGATATCACTCATAAAGACCCTGTAAGGCATAGGGGACAGACACTGAAGTGGTCCCAACATAACCTACGGTGGCACATAATTCTGAGATTCGGGGCATAACCTAGGCCCCGAACCTACTCGGTGTTAAGTACTACTCTCAAAACATGCAACGTGCTCATAAAATTCATACATGACATGCATGGCTAGTTAAATTTTGATAATCATAACATGCTTGAGAATTTGTGACACTAGCCATGAAATTGGCCCTTGGTTCGGCCAAAATCATAGTTCATAAATTATAAGCGACATGTGGGCATTGCCCATAATCTCAATCATACTTGAATTGCTTAAATTTATGGAAAACATGATCATAATAACATGAGTAATTGAAAACACACTTAGAATCAAAAGTTCGTATCATGCTTTAGAAACCACCAAAATTAGGAATTTCACTAAAAATCCCATGATCTAGGGTACATGCGCTTTTAGGGATTTAATCATCAAATATTGAAGAAAATTAGTGGAAACAGCCCAATAATTCAACCCTATGACTTTAAACATACTACAACATATTCATATCAATTTTTGAGGAAACGTGCAATTGGGTTATGACCTATCAAGAGTGTGTAATTTAAACTAAGTATTGGAGAGAAATTGGGCATGGGTAGGAACTAAACTACCCATTCAAAACCCCACATACCTGAAAATTTTGAGACTCTTAACTCCCTTGAAAACCCTAGGTAGAATCTTGAAGAACTTGAAGGTGAACACCTGAATTTCCCTTTCCTCCTTCCTCTCTACACTTACAAGTATCAAATGAGGCTGATCATGGTTGATTTCCCTTTAAAAGACCCTGTCCTGACCTTAAAATGACGTAGTTTAGGTCTTAGGAGTGTAGGAAATTATGAGAAGGCCCTTACTATTTCGCAGAAAATAACTGTCAGGCGACCCTAACGGGTGACCTGAGTCGTCTGGTCATTTCGTCAAGTCCACTAGAAATTTTTCTTTGGCTCTTAACGGAGGACATCACGACTCATCCCCTGGGGATACGACTCATTACGCCCTTTCTTCAAGTACACTGCCTCATCTCTACTAGGACCCCATGAGCTTGCTCACGACTCACCTCACTAGTCGTTGGGGCTGGCCAAGACTCATGGGGTCCATCATTTAGGTACACTAGTCAAAACTTCACAGGTAACCCTTAACCTCACCCTATGGGGGACCTGACGACTCGTGGTGGCTGACCACGAGTCGTTCCGATGCCCGTGGGGACCTCAACTCCCACGAGCCACCTGAAAACTCGTGGGGTCTCCTCACGAGTCGTCTAACAACTCGTTCTGTACTGCTGCAACATTTTTCAAATTTTTCCCCGTTTGACTCTCGGGTTTGATCCTTTGCTTCCCGAGGTATAACGGTTAATATGAGCAATTTTGAGGCTGCATCAGCTGCTGAAAAATAGTAAAAACAATTGCACATATTTTGCAGGCAAAAATTGCATATATTAAGTGGTCAAATGAAGCCACAAAAACACTTGCACAATGGCCATTTATGTATTGCGTTAGTGGGCTCTAAATGTATAGAAAGTTCTCAATATACTATTGCATTAAAGTTTTTTGGACAGTAAAGATAAATATATCAAAAAAGTATAATGAAAGGCAAATATAATTATTTTTGAAAAGTATAAGGACATATTTGAATTTCTTTTTTTTTGAAAAATAATGAATTGATCTTGCAGAATTCCCAAGAATTCTTTGATTTCATTCGAAAATAGATGATTAATAGGGTGTTCTCACGTTTCATGAATAGTTTAGAACATTAAAGAATATTCACAAAAGTATTTCGGGAATCAAACTTTAAAGTATAACGAAGGATAAATATAAGGCAAATCTGACCTTTTTTTTGAAAAAAAATGAATGAATCTTATAGACTTCCTAAAAAATTCTTTAATTTCTTTTGAAAACAGATAATTAATCAGGTGCTTCTAATGTTTTGTGAATAGCTAGGATATTAAAGAATATCCAGAAAAGCATTTCGGAAATCAAATTCTAAATTCAAATTAATGAACTTTTAAATTCTAGATCCATCGATACTTGGGTAAAATGCTTATCTACATTCAGTATTTACACTAAATTATGTAAATTTATATAGTTGAGTGACATAATAAAATGAAAATACATACCTTCTTTGTCTCAAATTATGTTCCACAATTTTCTTTTTAATATGTTTAGAAAAACACCTTTTATAGTTAAAAATAATTTAATTTAAAATTTTTTTTTATCCTTAATGAGATGATTTACTGACACACAAGTATCTAACACACTGTTTGGATAGTTGTTACGTATTGTTTCATAATGTATTGTATTATATTATATTGTACGTATTGTATTGTATTGTATTGTATTGTATTGCTTTAATAAATGTAATGTTTGGATAGATTGTATCAATTCTCGCTATTGCATAATATCATACATCAAGAATTTAAAGGATAAACCTAAAAAAATTAAGGTATAAGCCATAACTACTATAAAAAATAAAGATAAATGACACAATAAGATTATTAAATAATAAGTAAAGAAAAAATGAGAAAAAATATATTTAAAAAAATGATATGATCACACCAAATAAATAGTTGCACAAAATGAGACTTTTCATTATTACATAACGATAAATTTAATGATATGAACACAATAAATTCAAGTAACAATCAAAACAAATATTGTATTTAAACTAACAACACGATACAATACAAAAGTTAACAACCATCCAAACAAGTTGTTAGTGTTTTGAACCGCAAATTTCAATTTATTTTCTTTAAATTTCATGCCTAATTAAATTATATCATATAAATTTAAAAATATATATATTACATGATTAACTATTAAACATTTATGTAAAAAACACATGTCTCAACCCCCCCCCCCCTCCCCTTCCCCTCCCAAACCCTCACCCTCACCCTCAGTATTTTGGTGGGTATAGGAGGGAGAAAACAAAGAAAAAGAATAGAAAATGGTTATAGAGAAAGAAACAAGAAAATAAAGAACACAGAAAAAAAAGTTCACCTTACAATCTTGCACTCACTGTATGGAATAATATATCTATCTAAAGAGAGAGAGAGAGAGAAGAGAGAGAAAAAATAAAAAACATACACTCACTCTGTGTGCTGTTCATATTCATAAGTCATAATTTCCTCCTTTTTTTCTTCTCTAACATACATAGAAATTGAATATTTACGTACATATATAGGCGATCTATATCTTTGATCAGCGTAAATTTTTTGCCCTATCCAGTTTTTTGTTGATTTTGTTAGTGAGAGATACCCGAAGAAACAAAGCAAATTCAGATAAAGAAAAATATAGTTGTATGGTTGGTCAGAGTCCGATCAGCAGTCGGAATGAGTTCCTGTTGGACCAGAAATCGATTCAGAAGGTAAGGTTTTCATATAGAGAAAATTAATTAGCATGGTCATTGCACAAGAATGACACAGAAATTAAAGTAAAAGGTAAAAAATAAAAAGTGGATATACTGTGTACAGAGTGTTTCCTTTTTTGTTTCATGCCTAGAAGGGGACGACTTTTCCTTTGTATTTTTACTTTGATGAATTTTACCTTTGGGATTGTTTAATTTGTTTTCTTTTTTGGGATTCATGTCTACATTTTTTTTTAGAGTTTTTAATGACCTAAATGGTTTATTTCTGAAATGGGTTCTGTTTTCTTTTTGTGTTTGGCAATGTTGAATCAATAAGGAAGTTGGGGTTGTGGAGCAGAAAAATATACCCAAAAAGGTCCAAAACACCTAATTGCTCCTTCTATATGCATACAATGTCTTGTGGATATGGTGCTAAATGCCAGTATAATCATCCTCCTAATCATATCTATATAAGTTGTTGATATTGTCTTAGTTTTGTATTGTGTTAATTAAGATTATTATCATAGGCAGATTTAAGATTTGAAAGTTTATGGGTTGTTACAGTGACCTCAAGATAATATACTTTAACAATTGAATTCATAGTCAAATATAGAGTTTGAGTAAAAACTACTGAATTTATGTGAACCGTTAGGTTGAACGATAGACCTGCCCATGTTTTACTATCTTCATTACTTGTTTAATGAAGCCTATAGTTTCATAGAAAATCATGAACCCACAAGCTTATTATATTGGTATCAACTTATACATACTGACAGGTTAATTTCCCATTGGTGGTGCAAAAGAAAAAGTATACACCCTTAGTAACTCGAAAATTAATTTTACATTTTAACTAGGCCCTAGTTGAGAGTGAGTATCTAAATGAAATGATTCTGAATGGAGTAGACTCAGGACTGAAACCTAGTGAGAGTGAGTTCCTGAGAAAAGCTAAGGTAGTCTAATCAAAACTCGAGCGCATGACAAAAGATTATAAATATAACCAAAATTGGTACTATGTGCCGAGGATTTTATGTTTTTCTTTGTGTATCCCTAACAAGGTGAAGTAAAAATGGGTTATTTTTATTAGTTTCTTGGAATGGAAAGCATGAGTTCCTTTAACCCTTGGGAGTGGCTCAGATTTCAAGCTGTTGTTGTGCAGTTGAGAGGAAGTGAATACCTAGAATTAATAGGAGAACCTACATGCCAGGTAATGTTATTTTTGATCCCGAGAATGTTTGTGTTTGATCATGTTATTTTATCAAGTATGTGAATCCTTCATTCTATTTTTTTCCTTCTAGGGATAACACATTGATTTCATGTGTGATGAATGATAATTTCTATTTGCAGTACTATCGAAGAACAGGGACCTGTAAATTTGGTGCGTCATGCAAGTTCCACCATCCAAGAAACTTGGGTGGAACCTTGAGCAATATATCACTAAATATTTATGGATACCCATTACACCTGGTAATTGATCTATTGCGTTGTATGTATGTATTTGTGTACTTTATCGATAAGTTTAACTAAGATCTCTAAAACTTCATCAATTGCAACAGGAGGAAAGATAATGCTCCTATTATTTGAAAACGAGTCAATGCAAATTTGATGTAACATTTAAAATCCATCATCCTGACCCTTTTGAGTATTAGCATCTGTAATTGTGCGTCCATTTTATTCGACAGTGTAGTCTCTTCCTGCTCCTCTTGAAGAATATAATAATACATCAACTAGCACTAGAGTAGCAAGGCCTCCACTCTTACCTGGTTCTTATTTACCTAGTACATACGGTCCAGTTTTGCTTCACACAGGAGTGGTGACCATTCAGAACTGGAGCACTTACTCGGTAATGATAGAGATATTCTGTCAATCAATAATCTAATATAATGTCAATTAACAATCATATGGGTGTTTAATTTGCTTTTGGCAAGAGCCAGTAAGTACTGCACTATCGCCTGGTGCTCAACACTCTACTAGGGTGGCATCTATCTATGGAATATCACAGTAGCATCTTCTACCACTGCCTTTGCATCATCTTACACCCCATTACACTCTACTGATGGCCCTCAAGTAGTGCATTGAAGGAAAAACATTTTCCAGAAAGACCATGCAACCACTATGTCAATATTACATGAAAACTGGGGATAGTAAATTTGGATCATCCTATAGGTATCAGCATCCTGCTAAGTGGATTGCATCAAAGACAAACTATGCTTTCAGCTCCTTAGGCCTTCCTTTGCATCCGGTATGACAAGTATCCTTCTTTCTCCCTTTTGTTTGGCTTGGCATCACAAATTTAGAATCCAATCTAGATAATCTGTACTCTTTTGCTAAGGTCATGTACTTCTTATAATGGGCATGGTTGTCTATCTAGTCCTACCTAAAATTGAGATCATACCAAGCCTTACTATGCAGTTGGATCCATTGTGATTTGGAAGGTTTTATATGCATGCATATTTTACCTACTCTTCTGCATCATTTTTACTGAATTCAAGTAGTTTTGTTTTATTAAATCTAAATTCACGGTTCTTCATATAGCTATAGAGATACTTTCCTATTGCATGCTCCGTGCCATGTAGAGGAACTACCAAAGGGTAGTCTGACTTCTCTTAGCTATTTTGCATCAGTCATTGTTCAAGCTTGCTTTTGAAATTATAGCTTATTCATGTGACTTATTAGGATGCTATTAGTTATTGGTCCTAAGAAATGAAAAAAAATGATCCAATTGGAAAATGTCATGATATCTAGAGTTAATGTGTGTCCCCACAGAATACAAAGGTGTCACGACCTGAACATAGGCCAGGATCTAGACACGGAACCTAGAATCATATATGGCTCTAAGTCAACCCATGCCATGAACATGATAGTTAAAGGATCAACATAAGCAAAACTGATAACTAAATTCTAAAATAGTAGAAGTCTAAATGACAAAATGTCTAGCCAATGGTAATATCATAACACTGAGTTCGAAGTTGAATACACAAATCTATGTCTGAAAAGCCTCTACTAACTGATGAGATGTTGGGACAAGCCCCCAGCTATCTCTAAGTATGAAATAAACAAATGTAACAATACTGAAAGATAGATGTCCTCGAAGGATGAGGACTCAACCAAGGTAGGGTCTAAGTTGGACGAGAGCTGAACTAGCAGCACGTCTGAGTCTAATAGCTAGGACCTGTATTATGAAATAATATAGAGTATGCAGTCCATACTTGAAATATACTGAATATGCAAGGTAAGTAAAAAACAAATTGAGTAAGTAAAATTGAAATCATGCATATCATAAATCATAACATCATAAAATTCTAAGATTAAAGATTGCATGCTGATATCTAGAAACATGAATAGACATAGAGTGGATCTTATAACTAAATTGAATGACCCAAGGTTAAAGTTGAGATTCATATGTAAAAATTGATAACCTGATCATTGAGTCAAACCAGCTGAAAACATAATATCATAACTGATAGACATGTATAACTGAAATCATGAGGAACAATGAGAGACTCATCATATAACCGACACAATCACAATAGAGCTTACGTGATCCCAACTATTACACTCAAGTGGGCAGAGACGTCCAAATCCTTGCCAGGGCTAAGAGTGCTACCATGATATTGATATCAAGCTGAAAGCCCATTCAGGGTCGGGGAAGCTCACAAGGGAGGTCCCAAAGTAAAATGTAAATCCTATATTGGCACGTAGTTCTGAGACTTGGAGTTTTCATGAGTCCCTATCCCACTCGGTGCTATACATTGCTCCCAAAAACATGTAAGGCACTCTCTATAGTTTTTCAGCAAAGTTGATAATATAATTACATGCATAGTATGAAATATGAATGCGAACAGTCCTGACTCCAAACATATCATAAGTTGAATATAAGAGTACAGACTCCAAAACAATATGGTAAGCTGATTTATAGAACTGAACTGAATCATGAAAAAATGCTAAATCTGAGTGGGATTACCCAAAATCTAAAGATAATGCATACTTGAAGTAGACTTCACTAGTCAAAGTCATAGATTCATATATGGGTAATTTCTAAACATACATATATGCTTGATACTTTATCATACTTGAAATTATAAATCATAAACTAGACTTTTTCATAAACTTGTATAATTGGGAAAAATCTTCTAAAACTTAAACTCATGAATTTGTCATCAAAACATACATAAGATATACCTATTAATCATCAAACATACTTTAAAACATTGAGGGAATCAACCCATAAACAATTTGTAAGAAGTCTATGAAATTAGATTGAATTCACTTTTAGATCATGATTTGAATTGAGACTTGATTCATGAAATTGAGAAGAACTAAGATCATGAGGGTGAAAGAAATCCTCATTCATGGCCTCACATACCTGGAAGAACCAAATCTACACTTTCCCTTCAAATCCCAAAGGATTTTAAAGGGAATTTAGAAAATTCTAGGCTTGATCTTCAATAGAGGGGTCTAGGCTTGCATGCATGGGAGGGGAATGGTTAGAATAGGCTTAACCCCTTTCAAAACCCTCATAAAAAAGCTTAAAATGACGTAATTTAGCCATCATATCTGCTACGGCTTCCCACAAGCTCCCTCAACAAGCTGATTTCTCTACAGAACCTTTACTGAAGCTACTTCTTTGTTCCTCAACTTCCGAACCTAACAATCAAGGATCTCAACTAGTACCTCCTCAAAGCTAAGGTTATCCTTTACACCTACGCTCTCCATTGGGATAACTAAAGGCAGATCATCAATGCACTTCTTTAACAATGATACATGAAAACCTAGATGTACCGAAGCCAACTCAGCTGGTAGCTCCAACTTATAACCACCTTACCGACATGCCTCATAATCTGGTATAGGACAACATATCGGGGATTAATCTTCCCTTTCTTTTTGAACCTCATCACCCCCGTCATGGGAGATACCATAAAAATACCCATTTATCAACTTCGAACTCGAGTTCTCTCCTCCTCACATCAGCATATGAATTTTGATGACTCTGAGTTGTTTTCAGCCTTTACCTTATAAGTTGAACTCTCTCCATAGCCTCATAAACTGAATCTAGATCTATTAATGTAGCTTCACCTACCTCAAACCAACCAATAGGCGATCTACATCTCCGCCTATAAAGAGCCTCAAACATAGCCATCTGGATGCTAGAGTGGTAATTGTTGTTATAAGCAAACTCAATAAGAGGCAAATGCTCATCTCAACTACCTTTGAAGTCGATCACATATCTTGTCGATATATCCTCAAGAGTCTAAATGATCTGCTTAGCCTAACCATATGTCTGCGGGTGAAAAATTGTACTAAGCTTGACCTGAGTACCCAGTCCTTTCTGAAACGATCTCCAAAACTATGAGGTAAATTGTGTACCTCTATCTAAAATAATGGATAAAGGAACTCATTCATCCGAACTAACTCCCGAATGTACAGTTTAGCATAGTCATCTACAAAGTCAGTAGTTTTGACTAGTAGAAGATGGGCTACTTTCATCAATCTGTCCACAACCCACCCAAATAGAGTCATACTTCGACGTATGTGAGGCAACCCTTTGATGAAATTCCTATTGATCTCTTCCCACTTCCATGTAGGACACTTAGCCACAAACGTCGCTATGTCCTTCTTCATACCATTCTAAGAATAGACTTCTCGTAGGTCATGGTAAATTTTGGTGGCACCTTGGTGGATAGAATACCACGAGCCATGAGCCTCATGCAACATCAGCTCTCTTAAATCATCGACATTTGGAACACATAAATGATCCTAATATCGAATTACACCATCTCCCCTTTGGGAGAAGACTCTACCTTTTGATTTTGGACTGTTTCCTTAAAATTCACCAAAATAGGATCCTCATCTTGCCTGACGTTGACCTCAGCCACCAAAGAAGATTTTGAACCATTCTATACAATGACACTACCGTCCGTCGAATCTACAAGACAAACTCATAATTGTGCAAGCCGATGCGCATATTTCACCAACTCCTTCTTACCATCATCTTCATGCGAAACACTCTCCATGGACAGCCTACTAAAGGACATCCGCCACCACATTAGCCTTTCTCGGATGATAAAGGACACTCATGTCATAATCCTTAAGAAACTTTAGTCACCTCCTTTGTCTCAAATTCATGTCCTTTTGAGTGAACATATATTGCAGGCTCTTGTGATCCATAAATACAATCACATGGACCCCATATAACTAGTGCCTCCAAATATTCAATGTGAATACCACCGCTGCCTGATGAGTTGATAATTTACCAACTCGTTAGGCTCTTAAGCATGAGCTTTAGGTTAGTTTTCAAGTTATTTTGATAAATTTTTATGCCTTTTTTTGCCTTTTATATGCAGGTATCTGATTTGAAGAAAAGAGCATGAATTGGAGTAAAAAGGATGAATTCAAGTGAAAATCGATGCTCCATCGGAGGACACTGGTGAAACACCAATCAATTCCAGGAAATCACTGGTTTGAGGAGAAAATGCAACCAAAGACCCATGGACATCAACCAGTGATTCGTCGGTTCCATCGCTGATAGGTGCTGGATCTTGCTAAACCAAAAATGAAATCAACCAGCAGCTAGTGGATGGAAACCAGAGAACCTCTAAAGGCATCACCAAAAGGCGATGGAACTTCACTAGGTCGCAGAAGAAAATGAACGGCGGCTCGCGGATATCAATCGACGAACCGTCGATTCCGTCATGAGTGAAAAAATGTCTGAATAGGGGCAATTACGTCTAGAACTAAAAAAGAGGAGATTGGTTGTCCTATTTTTGTATATAGTCTAGAAGAAAGTACTCTCTACATATCTTTTGAACATTCCTTTAGCTTTGGAGAGAGAAGAAACCCATTGAAGAAGAAATTTTGAATATTTCTCTCTCCTAATTTCATCTTCTTCCTTAGCAAGGTAATAACCATTATTGCATACATTTTTTCAGTTCGATTTTTCTTGATCTTATTAATAAAATCATTGAGTTTATTAATGAATATGCTCTTTAGTTTCTTAATTATGAGTAGCTAAATCATTAGCTAGAGGTATGTGATGATGGGTGTTTAATTAGATTGGGTATTTCTAAGTTCATCTTAGTATTGCTTAATTAGTGTAAATTTGTTGAATTATCTTCAAATTATAATTGATTGCCCATAGATTTAAATAAGGGTTTAGTTTTCTACTTGATTTTAACTTAAAAAAGAAGAATTAAGTATTGAGGGAGAATTTGATAGTGGGAATAGATGTGATTGTGTGGGGTTGCGCTAGAAATAGGCAAAATCCATGTTCATAATCTTAATTAATGGTTGATGGCTAGAAATAGCTTAGCTACTAACCCAAACTATATTAGGCCAATTGAATTGTGTCTTGAGGTTCAAAAGGACTCGAGAAAAAGGCATTTGAAATGTTGAAAAACATCAGGCGCCATCTCGTCCAAAGTTATCTACACTTATTCGCAATAATTTGATAAATAGCATATCCTCATCTAATTATCACCCCATCTACACCACACCTCTAGTCTTCACTCATCATTGTCTCTCCATTTTGGTTATTTTTCTATCTTGGCTAGCTGATTTAGAATCCACAACATTATTGACTTCATTTTTCACCGATAATTTACTACTTAATTTCCCTTAATTTGTTGCGAATTGGTTTAAATTTCCTAAATAATGCTAGCGCAAATTATTCACTAGTCTCTGTGGATTCAACCCCAATATCCATTGATAATATTTTTTTGAGCAACGGTCGTTTATGCTCTCTCATTAAGAGGTGTGTGGTTTGGAAGTTATCAAAAATGGTGTTGTTATTGGGGACTAGTGCTTGATCTCCTTGAGTTGTTTGCTAATTTCAGTTGATCTTGCATCTTAGTTTGTTTGATGTTGATCTTGTTGTTGGTTATTAGGTGAAGTCACATGAGCCAACATTCGCAAGTGGGAGATAGTTCGGTTGAAGGTAACGTGGATCATGAATAGGATAACCCCATCATGCTTGAGGTTGCAAGGGCCATTCTCCTACCAGCCACTGTAGGGAATGCAGTATTTCACGTCACTAGTACGATGTTTAACTTGTTGTAGATGAAAAGGCTCTTTGGGATTAAACCGAGTGAGGATGCAAACCACCACTTGAGGAATTTCTTAGAGACTTTCCAACCTTTTAACATAAGGAATATAAGCCAATAGTCTATAAAGTTGAGGCTCTTTCCATTCTCCCTAACGGGAGAGGCGACTATGTGGTTAAAGGAGCTGTCTCATGGTTGTATTACCTCGTGGCAAGAGTTGACAGAAGCATTTTTAGATCACTTTTTTCCTCCCTCAAAAAATGTTGTAGATGAGGGATGATATTACAAACATTAGGCAAGAGCTAGGTGAGCCTTTGCATGAAGCATGGCTTAGGTTCAAGAAGAAGGTGTCCCAATGCCCTAACCATGGTCTCCCCGATGGAGTGCTCCTTTAAAGCTTTTATCGAGCTCTAGATCCATTAATAAATCCATTGCCAATAATCTAGATGAAGAATCAATCATGGATCAGACATATGGTTTAGCTAAAGCCCTCTTGGATAGAATAACGAAGACGAATAGGCTATGGCATAAGAAGAAGATTAATGTATCGTCACATGATGTTGGTTCTAGTGTTCTAACAGCTAAAATGAGAAAAAGAGATGAAGAGCGAGATGAAAATCTTGCTAAAATAATGACTCAATTGGAGTTAATGACTAATCATATGATAGGAGCCAGGCCTAAAGTTGTAAATGTTGTGGGAATGCAAGGTCCAATTCATTTTGAAGGGGAGTCATCGCCACCATGATACGAAGAAGAGTGCCAATATATGGCAAATTAGATGGGGGGGGGGTTCTCGACCCAGTTATCAAGGGACTAATCAAGGCCCTTAGCTCCCACGGAAAGAGAACCAAGGTTGGAGGAACCATGTCGCAAAAGGGTGGCCCGATCGAAATGAGAGATGGGGAAATAGAGAGAAAAAATCTTGAGGGGGACTGCTATCATCGAAGCTTGTATCCATATGTTCCCCCTCCTAAAGCTGAGAATGCCCAAGCTCAACCGAGTGTGAGCGATGCAAGGAACCCAAAAATTGAAAAGATGTTGGCAAGGGTTCTCAAGAAAGTTAAATCAATTGACAGCGGGGTCAAAGAACTAAAAATGGAAGTTTCTAACCTTGCCCAAACGGTGAGTTCACACTTAGCTTCCATCAACCATTTGGAAGACCAAATGCCTCTCAAATGAACCCTCGGATGAAGGGAACACTTTCTAGTGATACAATGTCAAATCTCAAGAAGGATGGTCAATGCATGGTCATTGTCATGAGGAGTGATAAGATGCTTGGAGATGCGGGCGTTAAGCTCAAGGAAGTTGTTTCCCCCAAGGCAAGTGATGCAAAAGAATCAGATGTGGTGCCACAAGCACCAATAATTGGGATAATGTTGAGGATGAAGGTGAGGGAGATGTTGATGTGATTCCTTGAAATGATGAATATGGATATGTAGGCATGAAGTCCTTAAGTGAGAAAGAACAAGAACCAAGAATTCCACCTCCTTATCTACAGTGGTTAGCCAAGAAGAAAAAGGATGACCAATTTAGCAAGTTTATTGATATGTTCAGCAAATTATCCATAAATATACCATTGGTAGATGCTTTACTTCAAATGCCCAGATATATGAAGTTCATGAAAGAACTACTGAAGAAGAAGAAGGTTGTAGATGTGGGCACCGGAGAGACAACACATCATTATATCGCTATGATGATGAGCAACCTTGCCCCAAAATGGGAGGATCCCGGAGCCTTCACAATCCCTTGCACTATTGGATTGTGTGTGTTCAACAAAGCCCTTTGTGATCTTGGGGCAAGGATAAATCTGATACCACTCATAATCTTCAAGAAACTGAGGCTCGGAAACACCAAACCTACCTCCATGAGATTGTTAATGGTTGATCGCTCTATCAAGAAACCTGTGGGTGTTTTGGAGGATGTATTGGTGAAGGTAGATAAGTTTATTCTAATAGCTAACTTTATGGTTCTCGATTGTGAGATGGATGTGGAAGTTCCAATCATTTTGGGGAGACCATTGCTCGCCACGTGTATAGCTTTGGTAGATGTGGAGCTAGGTGAGCTCAAGTTTCAGGTTGGAGGTGAAGAAGTTACCTTCAAGGTGTGTCAATCCGCTGAACCTCCTGATGAATGTAAAGTGATTGGAGTGTTGAATGACGAGAATGAGTATGGAGGAGATTGCATCGGAGGATGATCCTCCAAAGATAAATTCTAATTGAGAGATCTGTCGTGCCACGACATTAACTAAGGCGCTTCTTGAGAGGCAACCCAAGTGTTTTCTTTTGAATGTTTTAATGTCATTATTGATTTTGGTTTTGTAGGACTAAGTAAGTGAGAAGCAAGGAGGAGGAGGACAAACCAAGGCAGCCACAGCACCAGATGCGCGAAAAAACCTGGGAACAAAATAGTCAAACCGATGAGTCACTAGTGGAACACAGACACCATTTTGTGAATGGACGCTTGACCGCCAGCTCAAATCAGAATACTTGAGAAGTGGGAGCACGAACAGCGATCCACCAGTGGAATACAGAACCCAATCTGCAAATGCCGGTCAAATGCCGAATACGAAGCAGAGATGGGCACCAATTTAAGTCAGTAATGTTGAGGCAGCTAACCGTCGTCTCTAAGCAGCGACAGCCGATGTAGGTACGTGCCTTGTTTCAAATTTTTGATAGACTCGACCCGAATTTTTTTAAACCACCCTAATTAGACACTTTCCATCTTTATTCTTCCAAAATCCTTTTTCTCTCCCACTTTTTAACACTTCCCAATACACTTTTCCCTCTTCCCAACACTCTCTTTCCCACTCACTTTTTCATATTCCAACACTTTCCTTTTCCCACTCCCTTCTCTATTTAACCATCATTAAACCTCCACCTTTTCCTCAACCAATCCCCTTCACCTTCCTTCCACTACAAAAAACCCCTCTAACCCATTTTTTTTACCTTAATCTCACCACCATCTTACTCCCTGATAGCAAGTTCCACTCTTCACCATTGTTGAGCTAATTCAAGTGTCCATATCTTTCATCTGCTCTCAAGTTTTCTGTCCTAATAAAATGATTCTAACACTTTAATATTGTTACAAGTTATAGTCTTGGTGTATATGAACTTTGTTGTAGCATGTTTTTCCCTTATTTTTACTGTCCTTTCCCCCAATATTTCCATTATTGTGCTTATACATGATGAATATTATTGATTGATACTATGTGAAATTTGTGTGGTAGTAGGGGCCGGATGCTTAAATGGGTGTGGGGAAATGATTGTTCTTGTTTAGTTGAGTGGGGTGAAGTCTGAGTAACCCCAAGGGATGAAAAGGACCAAATTTGCCCAATGACACATTAGGTGACGCTGTTCTTAAAGGTAAATCGTCATTTTATTCCTTTTTATTTGGGTACGCAATGCTTATAGCAGAAGTGAGTGAGTGTTTTTGAGAGTTTGATGTTGGAGATGCATTTTGAGGCAATGGGAACGACGACCATCGACTACTCGCCGGTCAGGTCTAGCAAAATGTCGGTTTGAGTAAAAAGGCCACCAGGCCACTGCCTCGATCTTGCGTTGCATTGCCTCTTCGCGGATCGCAACCGATGTCCCGCAATGAGTCATCGGTGGAAAGTTCACTGCCCTAATGTTATGCTCACTATCGACGGTTCATTGTTGATCTACGGATCACCTCCTATGGTTTGTCGAAATTCCACTAGTGCTTCTAGTTCCTTCATTATAATTCCTCCTCTTATTTCTCATCTAATTTTGGGAATAGTTGTTGGTTTTTTTCATTTTTCATTAGAAAATCACAAAAATAAATATTATGGGTGGCACTAACATCGTGTTTGCAAAAAATGTCTCATCCAAGAACCCCAGCAAGGGCAAGGCTCCAGCCTCCTTGTCCACAAAGGGAAAAGGAAAATCAAATACATTGGCAGCACCCACCAACTCTCGGAAAGCCATGATGTTCTGTATGCCCGACATGAAGGGGCACTACGCCATTTGCAAGGGCCATTCAATCACCGTGGAGAAAAGATTTGATTTGGTGGGGCTGCGAGGTGATCTTTCCAACATCACAGCACAGTTCACTGATAGGCAATGGCATGCTTTCACCAATTCTCTCCTAGATTACTATCCCAGCTTAGTCCTAGAGTTTTACGCCTCCTACCAGGCTAGGCAGGAGAGCATGTATCACAAGGGTGAGGTGGATGAATTTCCCTGCCTGCCTTCAGTTAGGGTGCAAGGGATGGAGGTCGACATTATTCCTGTGGCCATCAATTATTTGGTTTAGGAGGACAAGCTTGACACCGATCGAAATATATGGCCAGAATTGCTGACAAGGAGAACCAATTCTCATTGATAGCTCCTATCATTATTGCAAACACACCCTTTTGGGCTACTATGGGCAGTGAAATTTCTCGCCATGATCTCAAATTTTGAGGCCAATTTGTGGTTGGACTTCATCTGTGGCCGGATCATACCTTCAAAGAATGAGAAATGGGTTAGCTTGGAAGCAGCTATCCTTATCGCCTCCTTCATGAAAGGGGTCCACGTAAATTTTGGAGAGATTGTGGCTCTACAAATAAAGAGGAAAGCAAGCAAACCAACACCTCCATGCCATATGTTGTGCTCATTTCTCAACTTTGCTTGCAAGCAAAAGTGTCGTTGTTCCCAGATGATACCCCACTTCTTTAGGTGTAATCACAGTAGATCGCAAAAGGGATGCAGATGCACCCAAGATCAAGAGAAAGCGGATGCAGGCCTTTGATTTTCCAGAAGGTTCTTTATCTCATGGTTCTGAGCAGTTTCCACGAGCCCCAGATTTGAACATGCCTCACCTAGAAGCATCGGGACAAACCTCTGGTGACATACCTCTTAGGGTAAAATCACTCCCTCTGCTCGGTCTGCTATTCGGGTTAGTATTATATATTATAAACCGACACGCAAGTGCACGTGGTCAAACAAGTAATAAAGTGGCTAAGTAAGCCAAGTATCGATCCAAGGAGGCTCAGGGTATGTAAAGATTGCCTAAGTATACTATATTCTTATTTTACTTCTAACTATGCTAACAACAACGTAACCAACAGTTAATTGAGTTTTTGTTTATAAAATATATACTAAAACTATTAACAATTATTTACGGTGAATTTAAACTATGGATATGAGTATGCCAAGGTTAAGAACAAGTAATGAATTCGATTGTAATAATAATTCGGTTAATCTCTTCTTCATGTTGCTAGCCAAGAACAATAGCCTAGAAATTAAAACTCTCATATTTAATTTCAATTAAGAATCATAAACCATTCGTCTACATTTCTGTGATCAAATGCAATTTATGACCTAGCAATACAATTCCGGTTCCTAAACTGACTAATACGGCTTTCAAGTATATTTCTATCAGGAAAGCACATCAAAACCCAATTTTCCCAAATCAAGTTAAGAACAATACCCTATTAATTCACAACTTTTCAATTTCTTGCTCTCTCGAGTGAAATTGGACTTTTTAGATGTACATTAATGTCGGCCAAGCACTAATGCAGTAAGAACAAGAATTAATAGAACAACATGAAAGAAGAAGAAGAAAACCATATTATTTACAATCAAAATTCACTACACATGTTCAAAACCTTAGCAAGGAAGAGAATTAGCCACTCATTTATGGATTGATCATCCTAAAACGAGTGTAAATCATACGTACAATTGGTAGAAAGAAGAAAGGAAGAGAAGAAATCTCTTAGCTTTTTCTTCCCTCAACTGCTGCTAACCCACGTCCTAGCTCCACCAAGTCTGAACTATCAAAAATAAACCTAAGTGTGCTATTTATATTAGTAGGAATCTTTTCCGGAATAACAAGCAACGTGTCACGGAGTGCATCACGGAGCACGGCCTCCGTGACACGCTACGGACGCGGAGGCTCTCTGGAAAATCACCCTTAATTGGCCCAGGCAACACCCTGCAGCGTTGGCAGCGTGTCACGCTGCCTGGGCAGTTATTTGCAGCCCCTTGGTCGCGGAGGCCACCTGCCGTGGCACGTTGCCAACGCGCAGGTGGGCTGTTTTGAGCGGCCTGCCTGCCGTGGCACCTTGTCGACGCGCTGGTGGGCTGTTTTGTGCCTCCTCTTCGCCGACGTTCGCGTGTTGATTCCGTTTCCAAGCCTCTACTTCACCAACTCATGGATTAGTTACTCAAAAGTCATCAAAACCTACAAAACAAAGGCTAATCATGTTGGTTAGCACATATCTTTACTTCATCTAAAATTACATGAAAATGTATACCATAATCTTAGATAAACAAGACTAATTTAAGTCATAAAGCGTATCTCGGGCATATATTTTTGCTCGTGATCACAACCCCACACTTAAAGCTTTGTTCGTCCTCGAACAACCTTTTACATATCATGCATATGGAGACTCCCACATAACTAATTTTAGCAAGAGAATTCAAGTTACGGCTATAATGATTACGTAAGATACAAGCTAAAAATAGAGCATGCCTGATTTGATCATTGAAATGAAGTACCACTATGTTAAGACTTCTTATCCTCAAGAATCGACTCTCAATTTTAGCAAACTCATGCAAATCAACTGATTAAGAAATCCCACATGAATTATATCCTTCATTCAACATGTGCCCCTCACGGAAAGAGAGTTACCCAATTTCACACACAAAAATAATTTTTATATCACAACATATGTGGGTATATGAATAGAATTACGCTCACTCTCACAAATAATTCACATGCATTATGTAATGACCCATAAGCTTTCCCTTAGTGTTTTATTCCACTAATTTAAGGATGTATGAATGTAAGATCAAGTAGGACTTTTCAGGTTGTAATGTAACTCAGGTGCGGGTAAGTACTATTATGATCAGTAATAGTGACTATCTTTCCTAAGAGCTTTTAATACATCACGCCTTCATTACAAACTTCCCTTCCTGCACTTCACCTTTCTCTCTTTTCATCTTTCTTTTTCCTCTTTTGTTCCCCCATTTCTTTAGGCACTTTTACTTATTAGTAAGGAGTTCTATAAGTAACTTTTCATTTATTTGTTTTCTTACTCCCTACTAATACTCACCCATATTCAAAAAAGTGCACCCTTGACCTTTCTCAACTCTTACAATTGCTACTTTCCCTTTCTTTTCATTCTTATCACTCCTTTACTCTTCCGGATTTTTCCTTTAAGCGCTTAGGAGTTTTGGATCAAATTCAAGGCTAATGAAAGAAAAAGGATTAAGCTTATGTTGCAGTTGTCAAAGAATAGGCTCAAGGCTCAATGGGGTTAACTAGGATTAATTTTCAAGGTAGGTATAATGAGGGATAAAAGTTTGGTTCTTTTAAAGAAATGCCTAAATCATCTCCTACAATTCACATCCTTCATTTCGTTTTATATACACACCAGGCAAGTTCTAGACATTCCACAATAGCATAGAATACTCAAAAACCTTACACTCATGGCACATGCTCAAATCAAGACACACTCAGTAGACTCTTACTCAGCTAATCACAAGAATTCAGAATTAAGCTTCCATCATATTGAGTCAAATTCAAGAGCCTAAGTGTCTCGAACAAAGTTATACACTTGCATGCTTCCCACTAAACATACTTGCATCTTACAACCATGTATAGCATATAAAAAGAACATCAAGCACCAATTAGTTATGGTTTCAAAAACCCAAAACCTATCGACTAATTTTTCCTCAAGACGGTCGTCATCCATCCATCGTCGGAAACAGTCCCTAACTATGACTAAAAACACTATATACAGACAACGGAAAGAAAGAAAAAGAAAATTTTTATTCTTCGGTTCAAAGACCCCCCGTCGGAAAAGAACCGAAAAGAAAAACCAACGGGTGATGAAGTCATGCTTAATTCACAAAAAAATTTCAAATTTTTCAAATTTTTCACAAGCATTACATTCACCAAAAATCGTTAAGCACAACAAAAATTTTTGAAATTTCCCTCACCCCACACTTAAATCATGCTATGTCCTCATAGCATCAAATTAAAATTTACAAAGAGTGAGAAATACTCCCTGGGGCCTTTAGGCTTAGCTAACAGCATGCGTTTCTTCGCCTTTGCACAGGTGGGTGTTCAACCCCACACTTTTTCTCTTCCATGCTTGTTAGCTTCCTCCTCCACGGGTACTCAGACTTCCCCTCCATCTGCGCTTAACTTTCCACCAAAACAACACAAGATGAAAAATAAACAAAAATTAACTCAATTGCAAGAAATTAAAATGGTAACTGTGGTACCCTTGGGTTGCCTCCCAAGCAGCGCCTAATTTTACGTCGCGGCACGACGTACCAAGTTTCACCACTTTTTCCTCCACCTTGAGGATATGAATCTCACCCCTAATTTCTTTTCTAATTTCCTCTTATGCTCTAGGGGTGGTGGTGAAAAATTGTAAGGACCAAGCAGTAGATGTTTTCTTTTGAACCTATTGGCCCTTATGTAAGCGAAGTCATTTTGTCTCTCTGAGTTAGCAAATTTCAGAATATATGGGGCTTGGTCCTCCTCTAGACATTTCTCTATAAACTTGGAAGACTCTATTTCTATGTTGTCAACCAAACTTAATGTCGAAAAATGCGTAGAGTGTGGTCCAATACACCTCAACTCTGAAATTGCTTTGTGCTTGACTTCCTTACTTGTGTACACCTTTTCAACATCGACATCTATTTCTCCATTAAGGTCAAATGGGAGATATTTTTTTTCTTCTTCCATGAATGAAATTTCTATAGGTATGAGCCGATCACGGAGACACTCAAGAGATTCTAATTGTGGGGCTTCATCCAAAAATTCACCCTTGTATTCCTCTTGTAGTTCCTCTTGAATATCGGCTAAAACTGTCACCTTCAAATTATCACAAGCTTCAGCCTCAGCACACATCTCTGTGAGTTTGACGCTCATCCTGCTTACAACCTCTGCATTCTCCTTTTGCTGAATTATCAATTCTGCCACTGACTCCTTCATTGCTTCTGATTGCTCCAGGAGTTGTTTCATCATGTCCTCTATTTGAACTTGGCGTCCCAAGTCCTCATTTTCAACATGTCTATATTCAGCAAAAACAACAAAAGGATCATAGTAGGGGCTTGGGGGAGGGGAATAGGCCTTTGGACAATCACCCCAATGGTCATATTGACACCCACATATATTGCACGTGTTACAGTTTTGCCACAAGTGGGGTCCTCCGCAATTCATGCAAGATTCACCAAAATATGCGTATCCACCATTTATATTCCAAGATGTCATGTCAATGAGGGTATCCGAAAGAGAGAAAAATGAAAATGAACAAAGAATTAAAACAAATACTAAGACCAAGTTGTCAACACTTAAGAAAATAAAACAAAAATACAGTAAATTTACACTTAACACAATTTTACAAATCGCCTAGCCTCCCCGGCAACGGCGCCAAAAGCTTGCTCGGTCTACTATTCGGGTTAGTATTATATATTATAAACCGACACGCAAGTGCACGTGGTCAAACAAGTAATAAAGTGGCTAAGTAAGCCAAGTATCGATCCAAGGAGGCTCAGGGTATGTAAAGATTGCCTAAGTATACTATATTCTTATTTTACTTCTAACTATGCTAACAACAACGTAACCAATAGTTAATAGAGTTTTTGTTTATAAAATATATACTAAAACTATTAACAATTATTTACGGTGAATTTAAACTATGGATATGAGCATGCCAAGGTTAAGAACAAGTAATGAATTCGATTGTAATAATAATTCGGTTAATCTCTTCTTCATGTTGCTAGCCAAGAACAATAGCCTAGAAATTAAAACTCTCGTATTTAATTTCACTTAAGAATCATAAACCATTCGTCTACATTTCTGTGATCAAATGCAATTTACGACCTAGCAATACAATTCCGGTTCCTAAACTGACTAATACGGCTTTCAAGTATATTTCTATCAGGAAAGCACATCAAAACCCAATTTTCCCAAATCAAGTTAAGAACAATACCCTATTAATTCACAACTTTCCAATTTCTTGCTCTCTCAAGTGAAATTGGACTTTTTAGATGTACATTAATGTCGGCCAAGCACTAATGCAGTAAGAACAAGAATTAATAGAACAACATGAAAGAAGAAGAAGAAAACCATATTATTTACAATCAAAATTCACTACACAATTTCAAAACCTTAGCAAGGAAGAGAATTAGCCACTCATTTGTGGATTGATCATCCTAAAACGAGTGTAAATCATACGTACAATTGGTAGAAAGAAGAAAGGAAGAGAAGAAATCTCTTAGCTTTTTCTTCCCTCAACTGCTGCTAACCCACGTCCTAGCTCCACCAAGTCTGAACTATCAAAAATAAACCTAAGTGTGCTATTTATATTAGTAGGAATCTTTCCCGGAATAACAAGCAACGTGTCACGGAGTGCATCGCGGAGCACAGCCTCCGTGACACGCTACGGACGCGGAGGCTCTCTGGAAAATCACCCGAAATTGGCCCAGGCAGCACCCTGCCGTGTTGGCAGCGTGTCACGCTGCCTGGGCAGCGCGTTGCAGCCCCTTGGTCGCGGAGGCCACCTGCCGTGGCACGTTGCCAACGCGCAGGTGGGCTGTTTTGAGCGGCCTGCCTGCCGTGGCACCTTGTCGACGCGCCGGTGGGCTGTTTTGTGCCTCCTCTTCGCCGACGTTCGCGTGTTGATTCCGTTTCCAAGCCTCTACTTCACCAACTCATGGATTAGTTACTCAAAAGTCATCAAAACCTACAAAACAAAGGCTAATCATGTTGGTTAGCACATATCTTTACTTCATCTAAAATTACATGAAAATGTATACCATAATCTTAGATAAACAAGACTAATTTAAGTCATAAAGCGTATCTCGGGCATATATTTTTGCCCGTGATCACCCTCCAACATCCTCCCAACCAAGCAATCTCCACAAGCTTGTGAAAATGACCAACTCTCACGAGATCTACCATCAAAAGTTGGCTAAGAATCTCCCTACACTCATCGCTTAAACAGTGAAAAAGGAAATAAAATCCATGTATGAGAGTCTTACCACATTGTGAAAAAGGGTAGATGTTGTGGAGGGAGCTGTCAGTTCTCTCTGAACTGAGGTAAAGGAGTGGAAGAGTCGAACATCCATGGAGGTGCCTGACTTGGGTGATCTTGATGTTGCAATGGCTACCCCTTCTACAGTTAGAGGCCTCATTGATGATTTTTATGAGCGATTAGGAGATGACGCAGAAGATCTGGGTGATGAAGGCCTTGATGGAAAGGCAGGAGCTGGTGCAGCTGATGATTTGGATGAGGAGGAGTGACCAATTCAGGGAGTTCTCACCCCCTTTATTTTGTATGCTTACATTGGGGACAATATAATATTTGAGTTGGAGGTCGGATGAGTGTTTTTATGGATAGTCATTTATAATTTATTTTGCTTATGAATTGATGTAGCCCTTGTTGGGCTCTTGTGTTAAATCTTGTGAGGAGTTGTGAGCCTTTGTCAGGCTCATTTTAGCAATGTTGATGATTTCCCTTGCCGGCTATTTGTTTTGATAAGATTGTGAATGGATGTTAGTGTTGTTGGAATGGTTCTTTATTTTTTAAATTTCCAAATGTTTCGTTGTAACCTAAATTTTTGTTGTCACCTGTGTAAATAGTAGATAGTAATCAAACTTCGAGGGTTTTCTTCATACCACGGTTCTTTCCCAATGAGCACTTTGTTTCTTTTTTTTGGTTATTGAATCGAGTTGACATTTCCCAATGATAGATTGTGAGGTGACTCTCTTAGGAAAAAATGTCATGTCTTTCTTTGAGTCTTTTGTGGAGCTGGTTTGAGTGGTACCACCAAAAATTTTGGGATGTGGCATGAAAATGAAAAAAATGGGCATTTGAAATTAGACATGTAGCACTCTCTTGTCATACATTGTAGATTCTCTATTTGGATTGTGAATTCGTATGATCTAGTGTCTTGAATCAAAATTTTATGATGTTAATGACTTGTGTGGACTCTTTGGGTGTGATGCCTTGTGTGGTAAGGATCTTTAATCCTATGCATCTCTTCTTGTCTAGAATTTTCCCTAAGTGTGACTCAAGGCGAAATTCTAGATGTAGATGCACTTAGAATATGTATTTTGGCTTTAATTTGACTAGTCACTCTATCTAAAATGACCTCCAAAAATGTCTTCCTTTGCTAGCCAATGTTGAGCCTTCCGGACTACTTATTCTTGAAAACCACATTACAAGCCAACGTTCCTTTTTTATCCCCTCTTCTTGGCATCCATCCTCCCTAATTTCTAGTAGTGAGTGAATGAAAATAATGGGGGCTGAAAGCCCAAAGACATAAAGAGAGATAAGGAAAGAAATAAGAAAGAGGAAAAGAGCCTAAGTTTGGGGGTTTTCAAGAAAGGGAAAAATATGAGAAGCATAAATTTGAGGTAGCACCAAATTGTGAGAAAAAGGAAATAAATGAAGAGTTGAGAAACCTTAAGGTACCTAAAGAGAAAAAAAAGTGAAATGGTGTTACCTCTTGCTTAGACAAGGCTTAATGTGATAGCCAAAGGAGCTATAAGGAAGGTCTTTGAGAAGTAGAAGAAGAAAATGGTTGCAAAAGGAGGAATAAGGTGGAGTGATATAAAAAGTTGGATGGGAAGGGTTAAAGTGTTTATATAAAGGCATTAGGGAGGTTTTTAGTCACTAGATCCAAATATGTCCTACCATTACCCCTAGCCTTCATCATGACCCGCAAGTCCTGATTGATTTTGAGTGTAGTTACTCTACATTAGTGGCAAATTACATGAAGGACAAGTTTATGGGTCAAGTTGTGTGCATGAAGATTTCTTTTGAAAGAGTGAGTGTGATCATCTTTTTCTATAATTCCTTATGTGTGCATTGATTCATGATAAAGAAAAGGGGTTCTCTCTTGTAGTGAGTGACATCATTCCCTTTTGAGGACACACTTGCATTAAGGTAAAGGTATGATTGAGGCATGAGTAGTGTGAGCACTAAGGCAAACTTTGGATGTGTAGTGATTGTGAATTGAGATGCTATATGTATTTGATTGGATAAGTTATGCCCTTGTTTTGCAAAATGAAAGCATTTGTGAATCATGCCTTTTGAATTATGGTTGCCTCTTAAAACTTTTTCACATTTTTAAAGGGGAAAATGTTTTTCTTTTTCTGTGAGTTGGTAAGCATTTTTGGGTTATCATAGATTAAGTGGTCATTGATACATAAACCCTTGTGGAATGGCATGTCATGCCTTTAGCTCGACTGATAAGAATTGCATTACTTAATGACAACCAATGGTTCAAGTTTGAGAGTTTAATGAATTGGTAATTTACCAACTCATTTGGCTCTTAAGCATGAGCTTTAGCTTAGTTTTCAAGTTATTTAGATGAATTTTGTGCTCTTTTTACCTTTTTATGTGCAGGTATCTGATTTGAAGAGAAAGAGCATGAAATGGAGTAAAAAGGATGAATTCAAGTGAAAACCGGCGCTCCACTGAAGGACACCGACGAAACGCCGGTCAATTGCAGCCAATCACTAGTTTGAGGAGAAAATGCAATCGGTGGCCTGTGGACATCAACCGGCGATTCTTCGGTTCCGTCACCGACATATGTTGGATCTTACTGGATCAAAGATTAAATCAACTGATAGCTCGCGGAGGGAAACCGGCGAACTACCGAAGGCATCGTGTAAAGGCCATGGAACTTCATCGGATCACAGAATAAAATGAATGGAGACTCATGGTCAGCAACCGGCGTACCGACGGTTCTGTCGCAAGTGAAAAAATGCCTGAACAGGGGAAATTACATCTAGCACTGAAAAAAAGGAGATTGGTTGCCCTATTTTTGTATATAGTTTAGAAGAAATTACTCTGTACATATCTTTTGAACATTCCTTTTGCTTTGGAGAGAGAAGAACCCCATTGGAGAAGAAATTTTGAATATTGCTCTCTCCTAATTTCATCTTCTTCCTTAGCAAGGTATAACCATTGTTGCTGACATATTTTGAGTTTGATTTTTCTTTCTTTTAGTAATGAAATCATTGAGTTTATTAATGAATATGCTCTTCAGTTTTTTAATTAGGAGTAGCTAAATCATTAGCTAGAGGTGTGTGATGATGGGTGTTTAATTAGATTAGATATTGCTAGATTCATCTTAATATTGCTTAATTAGTGTAAATCTATTGAATTCTCTTTAAAGTATAATTGATTGCCCATATTTTCAAATACGGGTTTGGTTTTCTTACTTGATTTTAGCTGGAAAAAGAAGAATTAAGTATTGAGGTAGAATTTGATAGTGGGAATAGATGTGATCATGCGGAGTTAGGCTAGAAATAGCCAAAACCTATATTCATAATCCTAATTAGTGGTTGATGGCTAGAAATATCTCCAATACTAACTATATTGGGCTAACAGAATTGTGTCTTGAGGTTCAAAAGAACTCAAGAAAAAGGCGCCCAAAAGGTTGATAAACATCAGGCATCATCTTGTCCAAAGTTATTTACACTTATTCACAATAATTTGATGATCTTGCATATCCTCATCTGATTAGCACCCCATCTACACCATACCTCTAGTCTTCACTCATCATTGTCTCTCCATTTTGGTTATTTTCCTATCTTGGCTAGCTGATTTAGAATCCACAACATTATTCACTTTATTTTTCCCCAAAACTTTACTGTTTCATTTCCCTTGATTTGGTGCAAATTGATTCAAATTTCCTAAAAAACGCTTCTGTAAATTATTCACTAGTCTCTATGGGATTCAACCCCGATAGCTGTCAGAAATATTTATCTTGAGCAATAATCATTTACGCTCTCTCGTTAAGAGGGGAGTAGTTTGGACGTTATCACTGCCAACTCTAGGTCATGAGTCGAGTATTTCTTCCCATGAGTCTTAAGCTGTCCAGAAGTATATGCAATAACCTTACCATGCTGCATCAACACACATCCAAGACCAACTCTAGAGGCATCACAATACACCACGAAACCATCGGTACCCTCAGGTAGGGTCAATAATGGAGTAGAAGTGAGTTGAGTATTTAACTCCTAAAAACTTTTCTCACTGGCATCCGACCACTGGAATTTGACTTTCTTCTAAATCAACTTAGTAAACGGTGCCGCAATGAATGAAAATCCCTCAACAAACCTCCTGTTGTAGCCTGCTAAACCCAAGAAACTCCTGATATCAAAAGGATTAACTTGTCTAGGACAATTCTTCACAGCCTCTATCTTTTGAGAGTCCACCTGCACACCCTCACTTGACACCACGTGGCCTAAAAATGCTACTGAGTCCAATCAAAACTCGCACTTGCTGAATTTAGAAAATAACTGGCAATCTTTGAGAGTCTGTAGCATAATTCTCAAATGAGCGGCATGCTCCTCATTGCTCTGAGAGTATATGAAAATGTCATCTATGAAGACAATCATGAACATGTACAAATATTGCTTGAACATCCTATTCATCAAATCTATAAAAGTTGTAGGAGCATTCATTAGTCCAAAAGACATAACTACAAACTCATAGTGACCATATCGTTTTCAAAAGGATGTCTTCGGAATGTCACTCTCCCCAACTCTGAGCTGATGATAAGCGAATCTAAGATCTATCTTTGAGAAATACTTAGCACCTTGAATTTGGTCAAAAAAGTCATCAATTCTGGGGAGGGGATATCTGTTCTTAATGGTGACCTTATTCAGCTGCCGGTAGTCAATGCACATATGAAAAGACCCATACTTCTTTCGAACAAAGAGAATTGGTGCACCCCATGGGAACTTGCTAGGTATGATGAATCCTTTATCTAAAAGATCCTTCAACTTCTCCTTCAACTCCTTCAGCAGCCATTATGTATAGAGAAATAGATATAGACTACATATTGGAAAGAAGGTCGATACCGAAGTCAATCTCTCGCTAGGGAGGGACTCCTAGTAGATCATCTAGGAAAACCTCTAGATACTCATATACAACAGGGGCAGAATGGAGAATCGGGGTCTCGGATGTATCATCCTTAACCCAAACTAGATGGTACACACAACCCTTAGGGATCGTCTTTCTGGCATTAAGGTAGGAAACAAAGCGATCTACAGACATAGTTGAACTACCCTTCAATTCTAGGAATGGCTCATCCAGAAACTGGAACTCTATTGTACGGGTTCTACAGTTCACTGAAGCATAACATGCATGCAACCAATCCATACCAAAGATACATCAAATCAGTCATGTTTAACTCTACTAGATCGACTGAGGTGACTTTCTGAAGGACTGTGACAAGGCAATTTTTGTATACCCGTCAAGGTATAACTGAGCCACCGACTGGAGTAGAGACTGAGAAGGGTTTTGATAGGATATTAGAACTGAATCTGAAACAAATGGAAACATAGGGCTTCACAAAATATAAAGTAGCTCCTGGATATAACAATGCATAAACATCAAGACGGAATACTCGTAACGTACTAGTGACCACATCCGGAGAGACCTCCTGCTCCTGACGTGATGAGAGAGAATAAAACCTATTCTAGCGCTGTCCACCACCTCCACTAGGATGCACCCTATTGAGCTAAGCATGCTGGTGGAGCAGTTGAACTGGTAACTGGGTCACAGTCTCTACCATGGACCTGTATGACCGCTAGACAATCTTTGAGAATGTGGCCGGGCTTCCCGCACCCAAAACACGCCCCTGAACCTGTTAAGCACTAATAAGTATGCCTCAGACCATACCTGTCATAAACTGGAATGCTAGGCTCTGCTGATCTGCTCTCTTAACCTCGAGATCTAGATGCCTTTCCCCTCTGATTGCGCCTAAACATAGATGGCATATTGGCTGATGACGGCGCTGGGGCTGATGATCTCTGTTGGGATTGCTGATGATGTCCACCACCAAACCTCTGCTGGTTGGAACCCAAAGATGTCTGTACTGGCCCTCTTGGCTACTCTCTCCCTCTCCCTCATCTGCATTGCCTCTATATAAGACCAATCGGGAGAAGTCTCCTGCAGTCCTTGACCAAATAGTCCGCTACTCCATTCACAAATCTGCTCACTCGGGTCCTCTGATCAGCCACCATCCCCAGCACATATTTAAACAACCGGCTGAACTCTAGAGCATACTCCTGGATGGTCATTTTATTTTGTTTCAACTGCCTTGATTTTCCTCATCTCCCAAGGAAAGAATCTGTCTAAGAATGCGGTAAGGAACTCATCCCAACCAATAGGACCTGCTCCGACTCCCCATCTATCTTTGCACTACCTATACTATATATGAGCAACCCCCTTCAACTGATAGGAGGCTAAGTCTGCACATCCTTTCCCGTCACCCCCATAATCTGGATGATATTCTGTATCTCCTCAATGAACTCATGTGGGTCCTCATCCACTCTCAACCCAAGGAACTTAAGGGGATTCATCCTGAGGAAATCTCGTACTCTAGCCCCCGCTGTGTTCCCATTCTGGGGAACGTGAGCCACTGCCTGCTGATTAACCTAAGTGGTCAACGCTTGTGCCAACATTTGAATAGTTGCCCTAAACTATACATGGACAACCTGCTCTGGCACGGGATCCGCTGGAGCTGGTGGGGCTTGCTAGTGCCCATCTCCATTGCCATCCTCATGGCTATTTCCATTCTCGTTGTCATTCCTTCTTTTGTTAACTCCGCGTGGAAGCATGATTCTGAAAATGCATAAAGTTGGAGTTAGAGGAATAGAGAGAGTTGAACTCATAGCATGAGATAGAATCATAATAGAAGAGAAGTTTCCTAAAATGTTTTGATAGCCTCTTTTACATGAGTGTGGCGCACTTCACACCCATAAAAATGACTCTACTTAACGCAGCTTTCAAACACCCTAGGACACCTCAAAACCCAATGCTCTGATATTAAGTTTGTCATGGTTCGAACATAGGCCAGGATCTAAACATGAAACCTAGAACCATAGATGGCTCCAAGTCAACCCATGAAATGAACATGATAGTTAAAGGATCAACATAAGTAAAACTAATAACTAAATTCTGAAATAGCGAAAGTCTAAATAATAAAACGTCTATCCAAAGGTAATATCATAACACTGAGTCGGAAGATGAATACACAAATCTATGTCTGAAAAGCCTCTACTAACTGATGAGATACTACGACAAGCCCCCAGCTATCTCTAAGTCTGAAAAAAACTACCATAATAATACTGAAAGATAGATGTCCTCGAAAGATGAGGAAGCACCCAAGGCAGGATCTGATCTGGACGAGGGCTGAACTAACAACGCGTCTGAGTCTGATCGCTAGAACCTGTATCATGAAACGATACAGCATAGAGTATATAGTCAGTACTTTGAATGTTCTGAGTATGCAAGGTAAATAAAAACAGGATGAGTAAGTAAAACTAAAATCATGCATATCATAAATTATAACATTATAAGATTCTGATAGTAAAGACTGCATGTTGATATCTAAAAACATGAATAGACATAGAGTGGATCTCATGACTAAATTGAATGACCCAAAGTTGAAGCTAAGATTCATATGTAAAAACTGATAACCTGATCACTGGGCCATGCTTGCTGAAAACATAATATGATAACTGATAGACATGCATAACTAAAATTATGAGGAATAATGAGAGACTCATTATATAACCGACACAATCACGATAGAGCTTATGTGATCCCAACTATTACACTCAAGTGGGCAGAGCCATCCAAAGCCTTGCCAGGGCTAAGGGCGCTACCATGATATTGATATCAAATTGAAGGCCCATTAGGGGCAGGAGAAGCTCATAAGGGAGGTCCCAAAGTAAAATGTAAAATCCTACGTTGGCACATAATTCTAAGACTTGGAGTTTTCATGATCCCCTAGCCTACTTGGTGTTAGACATTGCTTCTAAAAAAATGCAAGGTGCTATCCATCATTTTTCAAAAAAGCTGAAACCATCATTTTTTAACGAAGCTGATAATGTAATTACATGCATAGTCTGAAATCTGAATACGAGGAGTCTTGCCTCCAAACATACCATAAGCTAAATATAGGAATATAGACTCCAAAATCATATGGTAAGTTGATTTATAGAACTGAACTGAATCATAAAAACATGTTAAATCTGAGTGGGATTACCCAAAATCTGATGATCATGTATACTTGAAATAGACTTTACTAGTCCAAATCATAGATTTATATATGGGTTAATTTGTAAGCACACATACATGCTAGATACTTCATCATACTTGAATCATAAATCATAAACTAGACTTTTTCATGAACTTGCGCAATTGGGCAAATCTTCTAAAACTTGAACTTACAAATTTGTAATCAAAACATACATAAAATCTGCCCATTAATTATCAAACATACTTTAAAACATAGAGGGAATCAATATATAAATAATTTGTAAGAAGTCTATGAAATTAGATTGAAATCACTTATTGAGACTTGATTCATGAAATTGAGAAGAATTATGAGCATGAGGGTGAAAGAAATCTTCATTCACGGCCTCACATACCTGGAAGAATCAAATCTACACTTGCCTTAGAAAGCCCAAAGGATTTTGAAGGGACTTTAGGAAATTCTAGGCTTGATCTTTAATGGAGGGGTCTAGGCTTGCATGCATGGAAGGGGAATGGTTAGAATAGGCTTAACCCCTCTTAAAACCCTCTTAAAAAAACTTAAAACGACGTAGTTTAAGACTTAGGAGCTTAGAAATTATGAAAATACACTTACTAAATTTGCAGGAAAACAGTCACTGTCAGTCCCAACGAGGGATCGAACAAGTCGTTACCTAATTAAATGACTCGTCAACCAACTCGTTGTCATTACTGGAAAAATCTACCTTTAACTGAACTGCTTCAACTGATGACTGACATGACGAGTCATTAACAGGAACGATGACTCATTACTTTCCTTTCGTTAACACCACTGCAAGTATCACACTAACCAACCAATTATCGACCTGATGAGTCATGAAGTGGCACCACGACTAGTCTCTCCACCCGTTGCCAACACTGCGTAATGATCCTCTCATCACCTGACGGGTCAGACCACAAGTCATTGGGATTGACGATGACTCGTTGCCCCTTCCGTTGTCACTGCCTGATAACGACACATTGTCAACTGGTCACCACCTGACAGGTCACTTAACAATCAATTAGGTCATACCACGAGTCACTGGACGACTCGTTCTATAACCTGGTGCAAAATTTTCTGCTTTCTCAGTTTCGACTCATGGGTTTGATATTAGGGGCTTTCGGGGTATTACAAAAGGGTTGTATTGTCGCAGTTGTCTAATTTTCAAATGCCAAAATGATGGCAGCATATCGGCTAAACATATAACTACACTAGAGATGCTAGCCTCTTAGTTCAAATATAACCAAGCATTTTTGTTATCATCTTGAGCCTCTGCATGATACAAGAATACTTCTTTGCCTTGCTTGGAAGAAGTGTAAATCTCTCTCCTTTCTTTCATTTTGGTTTTCTATGTCCATGTAGTTTCTCTCGCCTGCCTATATAACTAATAAGATTATTATTGTGTTGTTTTTCTTTGGCTTATGAACACAGGCTTCAAAGGTTTCATATTCGTGTACATTTTATGTATTTCCTATCTCCTCCTTTGTCTAGTTGAGCTTCAAGATATCTGAACCCTTTTGGACATTTTTACACAACTTATTTGAGTTAGGAGAGAGATCACTGCTACATGAGTAGCCTTTGCAATTGACTTTCTCATGATTTAATACGAATAATTTTCAGCTGATGAGAGAAAGAGAGCGTGTTGTTCACCCATATGAAACTTCGCCCTTGCAAATACCGACCTTGTTTGGTGGACTACCCTAGGATTTTAATGTTGAGTTTGTGTGTGGAAAATGAGATTTCTTGAGCCTGAAAGCATTGTTGTGTGTAAATCATTATCTGTTTGGATAGTCGACTAATTTCATTTTGAAAGCAGGGGGTGCAGCCTTGTTCTTTTTAAATGCAAAGAGGGTTCTGTGAATTCATTGGCACATGTAGATTCAATCATCCTATGGGAACAGTACAATATAGTTCATAAGCTTCTTCTCATCCTGATACACCAAATGCTCCTTACGTGTTGAGGTCTTCCCTTATTTTGGCCCTATTTCATTGCTAGAGTAACAACGGGGATTTATTTGAGGATCCAAGGTAAGGGACCTCCTCCTCCATAGCGTAGTGTCTGGTACTTCTTCAGTCCCGAATATGCAATTATATGTAAACAGCAGGTCCTATTTTTGCTTTGCTAGTAATTTTGTATATTATCAATAAATAGCTTAATGTTATCTTCTTTAAAATAAAGTTGTTATACCCCGTAGAATTCCCGGCACCTAGACGACCTATTCGCACGTTGGTTAAGCACATTTGAAGGCCATACGTGCTGTAGAAAGGCCCGGGAAAAAGATCGGACGAGAAACCCGTCGAACCATCGCGGGAGGAGCCGAGGTAGAGCCCCTCCGCGATGGCAGCGTGTCACGAAGGTGAGACCTCCGCGATGGCTCCGTGACACGTTGCCCAGGTTCAGGCTCAAGTATATAAGCCCCACTTCGGTTTAATTTCATTTTAAATCAAAGGAAATTCCAGAAAACAGAGGGCAAACGCAGAGAGATAGGAGAAACGAAGAAATATATAATTTTCGTCCGATTACGCTGCTAAACGCTGCCCAAACTCAAATTAATCCCAGATACCGAGGTATTTAGCAGCAGAGAGCATTCCTACGGATTCAGTTTCATAAAATACGGCCGACTAATCATCGAGCCACCGAGCTAAGGTAAGTGGAATTGCTCTAAATTAGTGTCTATGTGTTCCTAGCTGTGAAGTGAATATTTCTCCCTTCTGGACCTCTGAAAAATAGCGAGTTTCTGACCATCTTTCGATAAGCCTAAGTTTAGGCTATAAACTATATTGAAAGTGACGTTGCCTTTTTGAAATAAACTTGTATTTAGTATTGATTGATATGTTTATGAATGCAGTTGGGAGAAAACAGTTAAAGTACCGGCCGAGCTTCGTCCGACAGACGAATAGTTCAAGGATAAGGTATGTAAAGTTAGTTTCCTCGGCAAGTTAAGAAATCTTGATACAGTACAGTAATTTAAAGGCCAGTAGATTATCTAGAAGTCATGTGTTACGTTTGTTACGACTGTTGGTACGATATTGAAAGTATCGAGTTACAACTTGCGTGAAATTTGCTAGTATGATAGAGATTCCAATATAAGCATTAGAAACTGCATAGTATGCTCAGTATGCGATGTTACACAGGATGTTAGTATATCATTGTGCTCAATCGAAACTCAGTAGAGCAAGTAGTACCTGTAAGACAGCTCAGAAATGGAATGATAAGTTGAAACGAAGTTAGAAAGCATGTTAGGAATAGTAAATCATGTTACTATAGAAAATCAGTATACAGCATAGTTTCAGCAAAAGAACTATATCATGTTCAGCATTAGCCTTAGTACAGTCTGGTAGAAGACCATATTCGTACATACATATATATTATTTCCAGCCTCAGCATGTGTTAAGTATGTACATATTTCTATTACTAGTCCAGCATATAGTGTATACAGAAACTGAGTAAACAGCAGAGTTTTCAGTAGAAACATTATCTTATATAGCATTTTCCCCAGTACAGCCCGGCAGGAGACTATATTCATATTTATACATCTTTACCTGCCTCAGCATGTATTAAATACGTACAGATTACTATCATTAGTTCAGCATGTAATATATGTGATACTTTCCCCCTATTAGCCTCAGCATGTGAGATACGCAGACAGGATTACTAGTTGAGACCGTTGTATTGTTTGGGGTTGGATTACCCAGCATCCCTGACCGCCCCAGGGTTAATAGCTGTATCGACTCGTCCGCCAGAGGATGAGGATACGTCACTCTACGGAGTGGTATGCCGTCCCGCAAGGGGACGAAGATGGGATGCCAGTTTTTCCCATATTTTGCCTTGGTCGGCTTTTATACACCCCCGTCGAGCGGATACGCCCGGGTGTTGATTCAGGAGTCCTTCGGACTCAGATACAGTTATAGTCAGGGGCTCAGCGAGCCCAAGTGCATACCCAGGGGACCGGCAGGATGCTTACAGCCATTATAGGAGATGGGATGACCGGGGTAGGGGTGTAGATTCTGTGCTGATTGTACCTCCCGGCTTATGGGGGTCGGGTAAGGTTTGTGTATGCTATGTATGTTATGATATGTTACACTGTGTTACAGTAGATACGAGTAGATCGATAGTAGAACGATCAATCCTCAGGTATGACTCCTACTCCTTCCAGTATGATTAAGAGAAGGTATGACTTACATTATCAGATAGTTAAGCTATTCCTTCTACTTCAATTTCATCAGTTATATTATTGCTTTCAGATTTTGCTTTCAGTTATTGCTTTACATACTCAGTACCAGCGGTACTGACGCCCGGTGGGGCGCTGCATTACTTGCCTGCAGGTACTCATAGACGAGCAGGCGATGCTACGTGATTCCTGTCAGCGATCGAGTATTCAGCTCCTGTCATCCGGAGACTGAATTTCAGAGGTGTATTTCAGTTCTTTTGTTGTATAGTACGGGTAGGTCGGGGCCCTGTCTCGATCATTTCTATTGCTATTCCTAGAGTCTTGCAGTCTGTATATTTCCCTGTGGTCAGTTGAGTCGGTCGTGTGAGGCCGTGCAGTTGTTAGCTGTTAGTACTCCTGTTCCTTTTATGTTGGTCGTGTGGGGCCATAAGTTTGACAGTAGTGGTGACCTTGCCGGTCACGTAGCCTTCTAGTATTTTATTGCTGAGTTGCAGATAACTAGACAGCATGGTGGCCTTGTCGGCCCGCATAGGTTTCCCTGTAGTTGCATGTTCTGGCCAGCTGTTATTACAGGTACAGGAGGCTATAGGCCAATAGGCCGGGGGCTGTGTTTACAGCCGTTATATAGCCCTTTGTTTCCAAAAATGCGAGTCAGAGCCAGCCAGGCACCAGATGTGCCTAGGCTTAGTAGTCCAGTAGTTCAGGTCCTAGTAGGGCACCAGGTGCCAGTCATACCCCCCAAGGCGGGGTGTGACAAACTTGGTATCAGAGCAGGTCGTATCCCAGGGAGTCTGCAAGCCGTGCTAAGTAGAGTCTTGTCTATGGATGTGTTGTGCACCACATACTATAGGCAGGAGGCTGCGAGGCATGACATGATGGTTATCCTTCTTTCTCAGTCAGTCGTGCTTTAGAGCGGTACAGTATAGGGTTGAGTCCCTAGAAACTTACCGTATTCTTTGATTACAGATACAAAGGCAGATCAGCATTTCCCTATCACAGGCAGAAGATCAGAGATAGCAACAGAAGAGAACATCAGTCAGTTACATGATAACTACAGCAGCAGGAGGGGGTATCAGAGACCTCCCAGTGTGATACCTTTATTGGCATTATTCCCAGTATACGTTGATAACGTCAGAATAGGAAGTTAGAAGTATAGTGTACATATGAGTTGATTTACTTATTAGCTATATAAGATCTGATTATGATTACAGATAAGGTCAGACCGCCAGGTAAGTATAAGAAAGAGAGAAAAATGCAGGAATCCCAAATACATCTTTTTGGATATGGTATAGTTAAACGCTTTTATTTGTTGCAATAAGAAAAGGGCTATTCCCACCTCTTGGTTTTGATGCCAGTATAGTAAAGGGGCATAAGACTTGAGATGGGGTAGCCGAATCCAGCAGTAAGTAAAGATGGGCTGATTGATCCTAGTAAGTATTAGAAAGTATAAAGAGCTCCTATGATTATGTAAGCTGTGCAGACCCTTATGATAACAAGTCAGTAAAGAAAGTAAGACTATTTAGCTTACCCGAATCAGGGGTAAAAGATCTGTTAGTAATGAATGCTTAGTAATAGTCAAGTTTGAGTCAGAAAAAGGCCAAGTCCGCCACATATGCTAACAGATAGCAAGACATACCTATAAGATTATAGTTATGATCTAGTTGTGACATCGAAAGATATAGAGGTCATGTGAATTAGATGGGCTTGAGTATACGCCAGAAGAAGTATAGGCCGAGGCTTGATCAGTAATCTCATTAGCAACGAAAGGTAGGTACCTTGAACCCCAGAATTCAGTTTAAGTAAGATAAGGGGAAGAAGCAGGAATGTCAGATCCTGTGGGGAAGTTAGAATTACCCCGGATTGATAAAATACCGTATTAAGGATTAAGCCTTGGGCTGACAGTAGGATTGCGGTTCAGAATACCGCAGCATGTCCGCTATGGAAAAGTTAAGAAGTTACCGATATAGCAATTCTAATCTAGTGTAGCCTAGAGATAAGGCCCAGCAGATAGTTATGGGCTCTCAATATATGCCTAGTAAGGCTACAGGATTCGAACGTCGACCCCCACATTGCAAGAGTGGCGGAATTTCAAACAGCAAACAATAACTAGAATGTTTATGTTGTTACTTTCAGAATGGGGTGACAATGCAATGAAATGATAAGTTAGGGCAGGAGATATTATTAGGCCGTAGAAGAAATGTATCATGTACGATGTGAGACTCAGCAGAACCTGTCAGAGATTATGAATTACCGCAGAAATCAGTACATATTGTACGTAGCTAGCGATATATATGTATACAGATCATAGATATGTTGTGAATGGTTGCCTATAAGGGCTACAATCACAGATGTTGATTAGTAATAGAAAGCCTATACGAATTATATTGCAGGAGGACACAAAAAAAAAAAGAGAAAGGGCGGATTAAGTGTAAGTTATGTATGAAGTCATAGAAACTATCTCAGTTCTCAGTTATTAGATTAACAGACTTATGTGTTGTTGCCAGATCTAGGCTCTAGGAGCTTACCAGAGTTATTGGCCTAAGACAGATGGCTAGAGGATAAGGGCGCAGTTAGACAGTCTACCGACCAGCTGGCGCCTGCATTAGCAGGGAGGCATCCCTGAAGATCGGTAACAGTAGTGCATGTGCCAGAACCAGGATTAGAGACCGAGTAGGTAGATTTCAGAGATTAGCAATACCGGAATTGTTCTAGCATGTTAAGTGGTCATACGTCGTTTTCCTAGCCTTGTGGGCGACAGTCGGCCTTAGTCAACCTAGCAGTTGTTATGTAGAACAGTGTTTATTAAGACCAGCGGATCAGTAGACTCCCCGTGAAGATCCAGAGATTGATCGCCTGGAAGTAAGTTTGATTAAGCCCAGCCTTACAGTGGTTCAAGCAAATAACAAAGCAATTAGATGCCCATGAGTTTGTAGCTATGCATGAATTACAAGTACTCAAATAGAACAGTTAGAGCATTGCTAGACTACTGCCACATTCGGGTCATTCAACCCGACTATTCAGTCATTTAAGGTTATGCAGCCAGATCATTAGAGGTCATGGTCAATATCAGGACCCCCTGATCAGATACGGGCACATGGTGTGCAGATAGTCGTCCAAGGTTACCTTAGCAACAAGCAGCTTTAGCATGCGGCCAGAAGGCCAGATAAGCTCTAGTTATACCGGTAGACTACTTGTCGGATTCTCCGGTATAATAAACCAGTATGACCGTCAGTTATATGTCGAATTTTGTAAATGTGAATTTTGGTTGAGTTTAGTAGCCTTTTTGGTCACATTGTGTCGAAGGCTGGTGTACAGATAGATACACAAAAAATTGAAGTAGTGAAAACATAGCCTAGACCTACCACTCCGATCGAAGTAGGCAATCCCTGCGGTTAGCCGGGTACTGCGGAGGGTTTGTGGAAGGATTTTCCACCTTAGCAGCACCTTTGACTAAATTGACACAGAAGGCAGCAAAGTTCCAGTAGACTGAGGCGTGTGAGCAGAACTCCCAAGAGTTAAAAGCCAGGTTAACATTAGCTCTAGTGTTAGTATCGCCAGGAGGTACAGAGGGTTGATACAGCGTGGTAAGGTAATAGCTTATGCTTTCAGGCAGTTGAAGAAACGTGAAGAGAATTATCTTACCCACGACCTGGAGTTAGCTGCAGAGTTTATGCCTTAAAGAGTGAAAATTTTGTATCACCCGGGAAGGGCTAACATGGTAGTAAATGCCCTTAGCCGTAGATCTATGGGGAGTTGGCATACCTACAACCCGAACAGTGAGAATAGACCCGAGAATTACACTAGTTAGTCAGTTTAGCCGTTCACATAGCAGAAATAAAGGATAACAGAACGATAATACAGAATGTCGCAGTGTTGTCATTAGTGGTGAAAGTAAAGGAACGACAGTATGGAGACCCTAACCGGGTTCAACTTAAGCATGAGGTTCAGTAAGGAGAGGTGACATATTTTTAGATACCCGGGGATGAAGTGTGGCGATATAAAGGTCGCATTTGTGCTCCAGATATTTTGGGGCATCGCCAGCAGTTTATGAGCGAGGCGCATTACCCCCGCTATTCTCTTCATCCCGATACGACAAAGAGGTACCATGACATTAAAAAGAACTACTGGTAGCCCAGTGTCCTAACTGCCAACAGGCGAAAGCAGAACATCAGAAACCAGGTGGGTTTGACCCCGGACACAGCTGTGCCTCTCCGGAAATGAGAAGCGGTGAATATGAATTTTGTAGCAAGATTACCCCGTACTAAACACAGACATGACTCTATATGAGTGATAAGTGACAGATTGACAAAAATCAGCTCATTTCTTGCCAGTAAGAACTACTTTCTCGGCCAAAGATTATGCTGAGTTGCATATCAGAAAGATAGTCAGATTACATGGAATACCAGTATCCATTATTTCAGGCAGAGGAGCACAATTCACAACTAGGTTCTGGCAGTCATTTCAGAAGGGTTTGGGAACGCAGATTAATTTAAGCACAGCGTTCTATCCTTAGACAGATGAGCAGGCTGAGCGCACAATTCAGACGCTCGAAGACATGTTGCGATCGTGTGTGCTAGATTTCAGTAATAGCCAAAATGAGCATTTACCATTAATTGAATTTGCCTCCAGAATTAGAATCCATTCATCCGGTCTTCTATGTAACTATGCTGAGGAAATGCATAGGAGACCCGTCCAGAGCAGTCCCAGTCCAGAATATCCAGGTTACAAAAAGCTGGCCTATGAAGAGGCTCCAATAACTATCTTAAACAGACAGATTCGCAGATTGAGGACTAAAGATATTGCGTCTATCAAGGTATTGAGACATAACAGGAACTAAAAGGAGGTGACTTGAGAAGCGGAGGAAGATATAAGGACCAGATATCCTCACCTATTTTAGGCCTAGTCAGGCGACAGGTATGTCCGTATTATTACTTATGCAGTATCTTATGGTTGTATGTCTGTAAATGATAAAGAAAGATTGATATCTAGTTATCCAGTGAATCCTAGAATATTATGCGCAGTGCCTGTGTTGGACTTTTCTGCATTTCAGGTTTTTGCTATAGTCCATGTTACAGGGGAAACTCTGCCGAAATTTTTCTAGAAAGTAAACAAGTAGTCCTCTAGATAACAGTGTACATTCGAGGACGAATGTTCTTAAGAGGGGGTAGAATGTTATACCCTGTAGAATTCTTGGCACCTAGACGACCTATTCGCACGTTGGTTAAGCACATTTGAAGGCCATACGTACTGTATAAAGGCCCGGGAAAAAGATCGAACGAGAAACCCGTCGATCCATCGCGGGAGGAGCCGAGGTAGAGCCCCTCCGCGATGGCAGCGTGTCACGGAGGTGAGGCCTCCGCGATGGCTCCGTGACATGTTGCCCAGGTTCAGGCTCAAGTATATAAACCCCACTTCGGTTTAATTTCATTTTAAATCAAAGGAAATTCCAGAAAACAGAGGGCAAACGCAGAGAGAAAGGAGAAACGAAGAAATTATATAATTTTCGTCCGATTACGTTGCTAAACGCTGCCCAAACTCAAATTAATCCCAGATACCGAGGTATTTAGCAGCAGAGAGCATTCCTACGGATTCAGTTTCGTAAAATACGGCTGACGAATCATCGAGCCACCGAGCTAAGGTAAGTGGAATTGCTCTAAATTAGTGTCTATGCGTTCCTAGCTGTGAAGTGAATATTTCTCCCTTCTGGACCTCTGAAAAATAGCGAGTTTCTGGCCGTATTTCGATAACCCTAAGTTTAGGCTATAAACTATATAGAAAGTGACGTTGCCTTTTTGAAATAAAGTTGTATTTAGTATTGATTGATATGTTTATGAATGCAGTTGGGAGAAAACAGTTAAAGTACCGGCCGAGCTTCGTCCGACAGACGAATAGTTCAAGGATAAGGTATGTAAAGTTAGTTTCCTCGGCAAGTTAAGAAATCTTGATACAATACAGTAATTTAAAGGCCAGTAGATTGTCCAGAAGTCATGTGTTACGTTTGTTACAACTGTTGGTACGATATTGAAAGTATCGAGTTACAACTTGCGTGAAATTTGCTAGTATGATAGAGATTCCAATATAAGCATTAGAAACTGCATAGTATGCTCAGTATGCGATGTTACACAGGATGTTAGTATATCATTGTGCTCAATCGAAACTCAGTAGAGCAAGTAGTACCTGTAAGACAGCTCAGAAATGGAATGATAAGTTGAAACGAAGTTAGAAAGCATGTTAGGAATAGTAAATCATGTTACTATAGAAAATCAGTATACAGCATAGTTTCAGCAAAAGAACTATATCATGTTCAGCATTAGCCTTAGTACAGTCTGGTAGAAGACCATATTCGTACATACATATATATTATTTCCAGCCTCAGCATGTGTTAAGTATGTACATATTTCTATTACTAGTCCAGCATATAGTGTATACAGAAACTGAGTAAACAGCAGAGTTTTCAGCAGAAACATTATCTTATATAGCATTTTCCCCAGTACAGCCCGACAGGAGACTATATTCATATTTATACATCTTTACCTGCCTCAACACGTATTAAATACGTACAGATTACTATCATTAGTTCAGCATGTAATATATGTGATACTTTCCCCCTATTAGCCTCAGCATGTGAGATACGCAGACAGCATTACTAGTTGAGACCGTTGTATTGTTTGGGGTTGGATGACCCAGCATCCCTGACCGCCCCAGGGTTAATAGCTGTATCAACTCGTCTGCCAGAGGATGAGGATACGTCACTCTACGGAGTGGTATGCCGTCCCGCAAGGGGACGAAGATGGGATGCCAGTTTTCCCCATATTTTGCCTTGGTTGGCTTTTATACACCCCCGTCGAGCGGATACGCCCGGGTGTTGATTCAGGAGTCCTTCGGACTCAGATACAGTTATAGTCAGGGGCTCAGCGAGCCCAAGTGCATACCCAGGGGACCGGCAGGATGCTTACAGCCATTATAGGAGATGTGATGACCGGGGTAGGGGTGTAGATTCTGTGCTGATTGTACCTCCCGGCTTATGGGGGCCGGGTAAGGTTTGTGTATGCTATGTATGTTATGATATGTTACACTGTGTTACAGTAGATACGAGTAGATCGACAGTAGAACGATCAATCCTCAGGTATGACTCCTACTCCTTCCAGTATGATTAAGAGAAGGTATGACTTACATTATCAGACAGTTAAGTTATTCCTTCTACTTCAGTTTCATCAGTTATATTATTGCTTTCAGATTTTGCTTTCAGTTATTGCTTTACATACTCAGTACCAGCAGTACTGACGCCCGGTGGGGCGCTGCATTACTTGCCTGCAGGTACTCATAGACGAGCAGGCGATGCTACGTGATTCCTGTCAGCGATCGAGTATTCAGCTCCTGTCATCCGGAGATTGAATTCCAGAGGTGTATTTCAGTTCTTTTGTTGTATAGTACGGGTAGGTCGGGGCCCTGTCCCGATCATTTCTATTGCTATTCCTAGAGGCTTGCAGTCTGTATATTTTCCTGTGGTCAGTTGAGCCGGTCGTGTGAGGCCGTGCAGTTGTTAGCTGTTAGTACTCCTGTTCCTTTTATGTTGGCCGTGTGGGGCCATAAGTTTGACAGTAGTGGTGACCTTGCCGGTCACGTAGCCTTCTAGTATTTTATTGCAGAGTTGCAAATAACTAGACAGCATGGTGGCCTTGTCGGCCCGCATAGGTTTTCCTGTAGTTGCATGTTCTGGCCAGCTGTTATTACAGGTACAGGAGGCTATAGGCCAATAGGCCGGGGGCTGTGTTTATAGCCGTTATATAGCCCTTTGTTTCCAGAAATGCGAGTCAGAGCCAGCCAGGCACCAGATGTGCCTAGGCTTAGCAGTCCAGTAGTTCAGGTCCTAGTAAGGCACCAGGTGCCAGTCATACCCCCCAAGGCGGGGTGTGACAAAAGTATCTTCTTACTGTCTCATTTTATCACTGGTATATGAAGTTACTAGTTATCCAAATACAGAGAATCTATCAGTATTTGGAAATATCATTCCATACAATAGAAGCAAATTAAGATGCATCTCTATAACTACAAGACACACTCTTTGTTTTTTCTTTCATTCCCTTATTTATGATCGGTCTGAGGGTCTATTGGAAACAGATTCTCTTCCTTTGAGGCAAAGGCGAACTCAGGATTTGAAGATGATGGGGTACCACCAAAAGCGATGCATGTTAGTTGAAGCAGTGACACATGATACTGGTACTGCTTCATCGAAAAATGTTGTTAAACACATACAAAAATATGCTACTAATAAATATAAACTAAATGAGTTAAAATAACATAAATTTATATATGGATTGATGGTTCTGGAACTTGTTTTGCACCTTGAAGGGGTTCCTAGTCCGAAATTAATAGGGGATTCGAACATAGGTTGCCAAGCTCGCGCAAACAGACTACGGACACTCATCAAACTAGTGCATCCAAGTAGGCTTTTGGGTTTGAGAGTGCACAAACTAATATACAATCCTTCTATAGGTGTGTGTATGTATATATAAGACTCCACTTTGTGAAACTATATTGGATATGTTATTTTTGTTGTCCGTTATTTCTGATCTATATAAATCTCTCTTAGTTTCTTTAGAATTATGAAAATTTATGATGAAGTAGAAGAATAATAAAAAAGAAAAACATGCAAGAAGAAGAATATAGATTCAACTACATGAAACAAAAATACCTTTCCCAACTTGGCGAATCACATCTCCGCACAATCACATTATTTGTTTATATGCCCTTACCATTTTCGCCCAGTCTTTCAACGATGAGACAGGAAAGGCAGTCATAGAAATGAAGCTTCTCGCCGCGCCAATCCTTCTCAATGATGTGATTGAATGGCTTGCCTCATCCAAAAAGGCTTATGTCATAAAGGAATTCATGATCGGAAATAATTCTTTTAATTTGTTTTGGTATCCAATAAGAATAATAAAACAGCAATAGCAGAGAAAAGAAGAGTGCTCAACTTGGTTAAAATTGAGACACATCCAAATTGAACAAAGAATATTGAATCTCATAGATAAAGAAAGGTTATAAGAACAAAAAGTAATGGGTAAGTTCTCATCTTTTACCTCATCATCTGAGGATCCTCCAAGTTTTCTGCCAATAATTATCATATTGGACCACCACACATGTAATAATGAAAATATATCTCCTCCAACTTGTATCCACTTACATCATTATAAATTCTCTACTTTATTCATACAATTTAACCCATCATAGCAGGCATAAAATCAATTTGCATTTGCCTCCTCTTTTAAGAGTCGACATTCAGGCCTTAGCCTAAGTTACATGGACGAAATAGGTGAAAATTCTTTTGGACAATAGTTGATATTGAGAATTTTTGTTTGCATTGATATAATGTTTAAATGTGTGACCATACTATTTTTAGATTATCTAATTATAGTGATTTATTTTATTTTTCAGGTTACTAATTCCATTTATTATGGAAAGATTTAGCTTTTATACCTTAATAATGTAAATAATTTGATCAATTTATTTTAAGATAATATATAACTAGCTCAACCTATTATAGTTACTTGAAATTATTTTTTTAAGCGATCTGATAGTATAAAAGTTCTTTTACACCATTCGTATACAAAAGTTAAACAATATATATTATGAGTAATTATCGATAATTATTTTTTAGATGATCGATAAAAAAAATTTAATACTATTTGTCTATACAAGTCAAACTCACTTATTAATAGCATTGGTCCCTATATAAATGTTAAATATATGTAAATATATTTAGGCATATATCATGCTAATTGTATCCCTTAGAATTAGGCACATATCATGCTAAATGTATCCCTCAGAATTAGGCACATATCATGTTTCGGCTTTGTATATATACGTTGATCTTAATGAGAATCATTGAGGAATTATTTCTAATATGGTATCAGCTATCTAGGGAAAAACGATCTTTTTTTTTCTTCCTTACGCAAAGCTCCCTAGCCTTCTTCTTCTTCTCCATTACTCTTCTTTTCTATTCTTCTTTTGTCCACCATGTCGGATAACAAGAGCACTTTTCATCCTGCATTTGCGGTTTCGAACATTCGAAACCATATCTCCATCACTCTAGAAATGGAGAATGTCCAATACTCCACATGGGCGGAACTCTTCAAAATCATCGCACGCTCTCATAAGGTCCTTCATCATATTATTCCTCCTGCCAGGGGCAAAGAGAAGGTTCCTTCGACCGAGGATGAAAAGGAATTATGGTCGACTCTTGATGCTACGGTTCTTTCATGGATTTATGCTACAATATCTAATGATCTCTTGCATACTATTATCGAAATGGAAGCTTGGAATCGACTCCATGATATTTTCCAAGATAACAAAAATTCCCGTGTGGTAACTCTTGAAGCCGAATTTTCCAATACAAAGATGGAGAATTTTCCGAACGTTTTGGCATATTGTCAGCGTCTCAAGTCTCTTGCTGATCAATTAAAGAATGTCGGAGCACCGGTATCGGATAGTCGGCTTGTTATTCAACTCATTTAGGGTCTCACGAGAGCATATCGGGGTGTTGGTACCTTGATTCGACAAAGTGACCCTTTACCTCCATTCTATCAAGCTCGGTCGATGTTGACTTTAGAAGAGGCCGGCTTGGCGAAGGAGGTTGCCGCAGGCTCGGAGTCCACTATGGTGGCTGCCTCGGGATTGGAGTATGAGGGTTCGGGTTATCCATCCTCCCTTTTGAACCATTCTAATCATCGTGGGAAGCAACATGGCAACCGCAAGAATTCTGGGCGTAAGGATTCCGGTGGCGGCAAAGGTCCTGGTGGGGGACGCCAGGGTCAGTCTCACGGTGGTGGTGCTCGGGGTGGACAGCAGCAACAATTCGGCTCTGGCCAGCAGCCTTACGGACAGCAGCAGTGAGGGTCACAACCGTGGCCTAATTTTCCTCATTGGGGTTGGATGCCATAATGGGCCACTCCACCTTGCCCATATCCAACACAAGGGTGGGCTCAGCGTCCAATAAGTAACAAGGGGCAGCAGCAGCCTGGTCTTCTTGGGCCACGACCACAGCAGGCCTTTATGGGTTCAACCAGTGGCCAGTCCGCTACATATGCACCAACTGATATAGCTTCTGCGATGCATACTATGTCGTTAAATCCCCCCGATCAGACATGGTACATGGACACCGGAGCTACTTCTCATATGACTTTCTCCAATGGTAATCTCTCATCTTATTTTAATTTGAGTAATCATAATAGTGGTATTACTGTGGGCAATGGTCATATTATTCCAATTCATGGTTATGGTCACACGTCTTTGACTAATCATAATCCTCCTTTGTCCCTACACAATGTTCTTCATGCTCCCAAAATCATTAAAAATATCATTTCTGTCCATAAGTTTACTACTGATAATTATGTGACAGTTGAGTTTGATCCTTTTGGTTTTTCTGTGAAGGATTTTCAGACGGGGAAGCCAATAATGAGATGTGATAGTCGGGGCGACCTTTATCCTCTTACCTCTTCCATCAACAATCAACCCCTCCACTCAACCTTTGCAGCCATTTCACCTACTCTTTGGCATGATCGTTTGGGTCATCCGGGTGCTTCCGTTTTAGATGCTCTTAGGCTAAATAAAAGCATTGACTGTAATCGTCATTCAAGTTCTAGCATTTGTCGATCTTGTGTCTTTGGCAAACATATTAAGTTGTCATTTGTTTCTTCAAAATCAAGTACTATTATGCCATTTGATATTATTCATAGTGATCTTTGGACATCTCCTATTTTGAGTTCTATGGGGCATAAATATTATGTTGTTTTCTTAGATAATTATTCTAATTATCTGTGGACTTTTCCCATAGCTAAGAAATCGGATGTGTTTGACAAATTCTTAGCTTTTAAAGCTCATATTCTCACCCAATTTGAACGTAATATTAAGAATGTGCAATGTGATAATGGGAGGGAGTTTGACAATGACCTTTTTTGGGAGTTTTGTAAAACAAATGGCATGTCTTTACGTCTTTCTTGTCCTCATACCTCGTCTCAAAATGGTAAAGCCGAACGAAAAATTTGGTCTATAAATAATATTACTCGTACTCTTTTAGCTCATGCCTCTCTTCCCCCTTCTTTTTGGCATCATGCGTTACAAATGGCTACCTATCTTCTTAATGTGCTTCCAAGCAAGCTTTTGGGAAATATATCTCCACTTCAAATTCTTTATCATCGGGTTCCATCTTACTCTCACATTCGGGTTTTTGGGTGCTTGTGTTATCCTCTTTTTTCATCTACAACCATCAATAAGTTGCAACCTCGTTCAACTCCATGTGTCTTTTTGGGATATCCTTCAAATCACCGTGGCTATAAATGCTATGACTTGTCCTCAAATAAGATTATAATTTGTCGGCATGTTGTGTTTGATGAGCATGTGTTTCCTTTTGCACAATTGCATAATCCTTCTGCTTCTACTTATGATTTTTTATGTGATGATATTTCATCATATACATTGCATCACTTACGAAATCAGAATTCTTCTCCTTCTACTCAGCTACAAACGGCCCAAACACACGACCTACCTCCACCTTCTACTGACCGGCCTACTCCTATGAGCCCAGCAGCCGCCCACAGCCCAGCTTCTCCTACTCTCCCCACACCTCCTGCCCAAACATCAAATTCCTTGCCCACCAATCGGCCCACCATGGTCACAAGAAGCCAAATGGGTATTTTTAAACCCAATAGAAAATATGACCATGTATATGCTACTACAGTTACACGGTCCCCACTACCACGTAACCCAGTAAAAGCCCTTCGTGATCTGAATTGGAAGTTGGCCATGGACGATAAATATGATGCTCTTATTAAAAATAAGACGTGGGAGTTGGTGCCCCGTCCACCTAATGTGAATGTTATTTGTTCTATGTGGATTTTTGCTCATAAATAAAAATCTGATGGTGTTTTTGAGAGGCATAAAGCCCGTCTTGTAGGTGATGGGAAAACTTAGCAGGTGGGCATTGATTGTGGCGAAACATTTAGTCTGGTGGTGAAACCGGCTACCATTCGCACAGTTCTTTCTCTTTCTCTGTCAAAGGCATGGCCTATTCATCAGTTGGATGTTAAAAATGTCTTTCTTCATGGTGAGCTACAAGAAACAGTGTATACGCATCAACCATTGGGGTATCGGGATCATACTCATCCAGATTATGTATGCTTGTTACGTAAGTCATTGTATGGACTCAAACAGGCACCCCAAGCTTGGTATAAGCGATTTGCTGATTATGTCATTTCCCTTGGTTTCTCTAATAGCAATTGTGATAATTCTTTATTTATTTATCGCAAGGGTCGTGATATGGCATATATTTTGCTTTATGTTGATGATATTATTCTCACTGCATCTTCTAATGCTCTCCGGCTGTCTATTATGAAGCTTCTCGGCTCAGAGTTTGCTATGAAGGATCTTGGTCCTTTAAATTATTTTCTTGGCATTGCAGTTTCTCGACATAAGGGTGGTATGTTCCTTTCACAACGCAAGTATGCCGAGCAAATAATTGAGCGAGCCGGAATGTCTTCTTGCAAGTCATCTCCTACTCCTGTTGACACAAAGGAGAAGGTTAGTGCGACTTCTAGTACTCCCTATGAGGATCCGTCTTTATATAGGAGTCTTGCTGGGGCTCTTCAATATCTTACATTTACCCGACCGGATATTTCTTATGTTGTTCAACAAGTGTGTTTACATATGCATGATCCGAGAGTTGATCATATGCAAGCTCTCAAACGCATTATCCGGTATATTCAAGGTACACTTGACCATGGTCTCCATCTCTACTCATCTTCTGTTTCATCCCTTGTTTCATATACTGATGCTAATTGGAGTGGTTGCCCGGATACGAGACGATCTACCTCTGGTTATTGTGTATTTTTGGGTGATAATTTGATTTCTTGGTCTTCTAAGAGACAACCTACTCTTTCTCGGTCCAGTGCCGAAGCCGGGTATAGGGGTGTGGCAAATGTAGTATCCGAATCATGTTGGTTACGAAATTTACTTTTGGAGTTACATTGTCTGATTAAACAGGCTACACTTGTTTATTGTGACAATGTTAGTGCTATTTACTTATCGGGTAATCCAGTGCAATATCAACGTACCAAACATATTGAGATGGACATTCATTTTGTACGGGAAAAAGTTGCTCGTGGTCAGGTTCGTATTCTTCATGTACCTTCCCGATATCAGATCGCAGACATCTTTACCAAGGGTCTACCGCGAGTTCTATTTGAAGATTTTCTTGACAGTCTCAGTGTCCGACAACCTCCGGCTTCGACTGCGGGGGTGTGTTAAATATATGTAAATATATTTAGGCATATATCATGCTAACTGTATCCCTTAGAATTAGGCACATATCATGCTTGTATCCCTTAGAATTAGGCATATATCATGCTAACTGCATCCCTTAGAATTAGGCACATATCATGTTTCGGCTTTGTATATATACGTTGATCTTAATGAGAATCATTGAGGAATTATTTCTAATAATAAATTTGTCCTTCACAAAAATAATATTAAATTCTCCACCATTAAGTCTTAATGTGAGCTATATATTCTTTATATATATGATTAATTAATTATAGAACATAATTTTTTTCCCTTTATTCGATGTTCTTCTACATCTCTTGTACCAGTAACATTGTCTTTACACATCATTAAAGTTTTAAAAGAAATATCTATTATTGTATTAGTCTGCTTTTTTACTTTGTTCTTCTTGTTATTTAATGATACTATTGTTTTTCTTTGATCATGCTTTGATTAAATTTTTAGTAGTGATACTCACTCTGTCCCACAAAGATAGGGGTAAGATTTACGTATATTTTACTTTCTTTAAATTCCACTTATAGAATTACACGAAATGTATTATTTTAAGAGAAAAATATATTATTATATTAGTGTTTAGATTCACATAGTATTTTAGTCTTCAATTTCGTCGGTTGCTTTTTAGCTTTGTTGATTTTGATATTTGATGTTGCTGTATTTTTTTTCAATCTTGCTTTGATTAAACTTTTACAAAAACATCCGCTTAACCTCACAAAAATAAAAATAAAATTTACTTATATTTTACTTTTTCTAAAATTTTCTTATAAAATTACAATCCTATTATGTTATTGTTGTTGTATTAGTTGTTGCACCTCCAAAATTAAAAGTACTTGTCCCAATAAACAAAGAATTTTTCATGAAATGAAGGAATAATATCTTTGCATTTCACCCCATTAATATATTATGGTCTGTCAACTTTTCATAGCATTATAATTTAGTTTAATTTACACTCAAAATATAAAAATATTTTACACTATGAGTGCATTTTAATATATTGTAATTAGTAATTTATCTTATTTTCACGATATTAATTTTATTGTATGAATGGTTTATGTATATATAATTATCTTTTAAATAATTTGAAATCGAACGTAGTCGTCGAGTTAGGATTTTCACGTTGAAAATTTAAAATATAAGAAAGTAAACACATAAAAAAACCAAGATTCAACAAATGATAAAAATACATTAAAAAAATAATTCTATCTATAGTGTAATTTTTCGATAAAGAAATGTCATTGACTCCCATTCAGCAAATACTATTAAAAAATTAAAAATTAGCAATAGATAAATTCTATAGCTAAATACAAAATCCGTTATTTTAGCAATAAATCATGAAAAAATTCAAGTTATCTATAAAATATTTAATGACAAAGTTCGTAACTAATTTTAGACTTTTATTTTATATATTTTAGTGAAAAGTGGCTCCTCCACTATCCGAACACTAAAGCTCCACGTACACTATTTTCTACTGTATAATAAGTGGAAGTTTGGGTATGACGAAGGGTGAATTTACCTTTTTCGATCAAGGGTATTTCCGTCAAAGGACTTGCTGAAAAGACCTCTTGTTCTGTCCACCTGTGGCCTTTTTTGGTTTTCACGTGGTGTTGCCAACTTTCATCTTTCATTTCTCTTTTACACCTCCCTGAATATAGTCCTCTGTCTAATTTTCATCCAATCTAAAGATTCCTCTTTTCAAAGGTATGCTTCTTCTTTCTTTAACTTTTACCTTTTGCTTCCTTACATTTTTTTTCTCCTTCTTCTTTTTCTTTGTGTGCTTTGGCTTTTTGTTGATGTATTTTCTGCTTCTTCTTCTTTATTTTATCTCTTGAGATGGAATTAAACTTGTAAAAAATCAGAATTTATGGAGGTTGCTGGAATCACCTTTGTTTTCTCAGTCATTCATGTGTTTCGAAATTGATTTTTGCCGCATCTTAAATTTTATCGGTAAATTCAGAAGTTGTTCATTGTTGTCTTTTCAAATTTTTCTAATTTTGTTCGCTGCTCTATGCCAAAGTAGTAGTTTTTTTAATCAGTCAGTAAGATACGTGTCACTTTTTGGAGGAAAAATTAATATGTGTCTGAACAAAATTATGCTGATGCACAGGTGTGACTACCTACTCCTCTTTTATTTTCACTTTTCCTTCTCTCCTCTCATTCTCTATGCAGTGTTGCTTTCTCTTGTTCTCTTGTTCTGTGCTGGTGAATCTGTGTTGTTTTGGTTGTTTTCTGCTGCCTTTAAAAAAACAGGTTTTAGCCATTTATAATTTCGTAGGTGTTGTTTTAATTGTGCTTTCTTTTACTTTCTTTGTTTGTAATCGTCAATTCTTTTAGAGTGCTTCTTATTTTTCTGAAAAATTCTTTTGAAAAATTATGCTGATGCACAGGTGTGACTACCTATTCCTCTTTTATTTTCACTTTTCCTTCTCTCCTCTCATTCTCTATGCAGTGTTGTTTTCTCTTCTTCTCTTGTTCTCTGCTGGTGAATCTGTGTTGCTTTAGTTGTTTTCTGCTGCCTTTAAAAAAATAGGTTTCAGCCATTTATAATTTCGCAGGTGTAGTTTTAATTGTTCTTTCTTTTACTTTCTTTGTTTGTAATCGTCAGTTCTTTTGGAGTGTTTCTTATTTTCCTGAAAAATTCTTTTGGAGTGCTTCTTATTTTCCTGAAAAACTATGCGTGCGATACATAAACTCAGTTAAAAATTTTAAAAAATCTAAGTAAATCAAGAAAGAAATGGATATTGGTGAAGAAGTCAAGATGGGGAAAGTCGAAGGGGAGATAAAGAGAGTAAAGAAAGAAGTGAAGGAGTTTACTTTGGCTGTTTAGAAAATGTTATTTGATTTTATAAAATAGTCTATTATGAAAAGTGACGCACGTAAGGTGTTTGATAGTATGCCGAATCAACTGAACAACTTTTACTTCTTTGTTTTCCCCATATATTTTCTATAATATGCACCTCTTTAAGTCAACAATCCAAAAGTTATATTACTTATTTCTACTGTCTGTTTTGCTTCTCCTCTCTGTTTCTTTCAAATAAGTTGTTGCTCTTCTTTTCCAGTTTTTTTCCCCTTTATCCTTTGATGTTTTCCTCTACTTTTTCAATTATGATTTTGTTATGAAAGTAAAAATGTTTTCTTTAATTTTCTGTTATATTTTCTGTTAGCTCTTCTGGATAAAATTTTAGGAATGAAACACAGTGTTACCTAACTGGAATCCAAAAGAGAGAGTTAGAGGAGGATAAGCAAACACACATATGAAAGAGAAGAAAATACCTCCAAAAGTCAAACATTTAGGTTAAGACATTGAGCATGCAAAATTTTTTATATAGCAAATATAAAAGTGATTTAACTAGCCTGAAACAGAGACAATTAGAAACAATACAATAAACTTCTCCACCTATTCTTTTATTTCAATTCCCTTGACTTCATCCAAGTGGTAGCCACTGCTCGCAGAATATGGTCTATTACTAATAATTTTCCCTTGACTTCACCCATTTAGTATCTAAAGTTTAGAAAGTTGCTTTTACTCTTCTTGTTTAATTCTGTTTTCTTTACCTATCCCAATTGATATTTAAAAGAAAATATGAATGTTGTGTTGAAAAAATTATATAATATTTTTAAAAAATTATCTTTGAATATAATTCACTGATTGCTTTATTACCTTTTAATGTTGGAAAGTTTTTAATTCCTTATATTATTTTTATTGCCAATAGTTTTTTTTAATTAATCATTAATCTTTGTAATCTATGACATATTATAAAAATTATTTTGTCATTAATATTCTTTGACCAAACAAAATTCATATTATTCTCCCTATATATTATTATATTATTTTCCTTCAAAGATATCGGAAAAAGAAATTTTTCTTTCTATTTTTTGAGTTATCAAATTTTCTATTAATCTAAAATCTTTGTTAGATTCTGACTTTAAATTTTATATTAAAAATTAATTACTGCTAAAAGTCAAAAAAAATCAATAATTAATAATTCAAAATAATATACAAATACATGTAACATTTATCTTTATTCAACTATGCATGTGTGGATTAGGTAGAATTACTGACATGAATATCGAAATTCTAGCAGTAAATTATGCTGGAAGAGTAGAAAAATCAAAACTGAAGGAAAAATGAACAAACTTTCAAAGGAATCCAGAATTGATGGGAAAAAATCCCTTCAAAAAAGGAAAAACACCACAGGGTAAATACATATACATCGACATTTCCATTCAAAACGAAAAATTAAGCAAAAAAAGAGTTAGCCGAACCCACCAAAAAGAGAAAGGAACATGAAATAAAAAGAAAGAAAACATTAAGAAAAGTGAATAAAAATAAAAAAGAAGAACCCGCCACAGAGAGAGGGATAAAGTAACAGAAACCCATGAACTGAAAAATTGCTTACATAATTCAAGTGTAACATTGGTACATATAAGAATAACAGATGGAACCATCAAAAGGCACTTTTAACTCCTCAAATTTAGCACATAATATCAAAACTACCTTTGAACAACCAATGTCAATTCCTTTTTCATTTGTGGTTATATATAAATATTTCTGTTTATATAAAAAAAAAACATCATGTGTGAAGTGATACCTCAGCAGTACTCCACACCAGTTTCAGTCACAAATGAAGAAAAATTCTAGAGGGTGAAAAAAAACAGCAAATGATTCCTGGTGTTAATGTAAAAACGGTGATAAATCAGATAATTAAAAAAATTATGTTAAAGGAGACAAAACATTAATGTGGCTGGATCAATTTAATCTATATTTACATGAGGAGAAAAGCAAAATCTAATCGAACCATTTTAATTATGATTTTTTTAAAGGAATTAACATAAATATATTATTTTCATAAATAATTAGCATTCATATAGCTAAAAACAAATTAGCAAAATTGTAAATCCAAAAATATTAACATAACTTAACCAACAGCAAAATGGAAACTGATCTTGTAATTTGCTCCAAAAACAAGTAAATTTTTCAATATCATTCAATGCCTGGAATCTATATGTTTTACAGATTACAATGAATATTTATCATTACCATCAAATCTCAAATACCTGCCCTCAAATCAATATAGATTAAAGTTGCCTATCAAAACAAGAATATCGGTATTTTAAAGGTAAATAAAATAAGTGAAACCCTATATCTTTAATAAAACTAGGTAAACCCAAAAACCCAAAAAATCAATCACAGTAGGCAAAATACAGATTGTAATAGCCATTTGTGAACTCGCTCACTCTTGTCTATCTTCAAAAAATAACAAATCTTTTAGTTCTTTCAAGTATCCCCACAGGCGTAGGAAAAAATTTGCAATTTCTTTTAGAGGATTTAATATGGACATTAACTAAATCAGATGGTATAAAGTTATACTTTACTCCCTCATTTTTTTCATTTGATTTTATTTATCTCATGTTGATTTGATATTTTTATTGAAAGAATATTTATTAAAAATTTTATTTTATTAAATTAAATTTATTTTGTAAATTTAAATTTAATTATTAATACTTTGTGTAGTTAGTTAATAATAAAAATAATAACTTTCTTTTAATTTGTTAAATGGATAAATAAAAAAAAAACAAATAAACTGAAACTGCCGGAGTATTAATGAAGGTTATATTAAAAGAGGTAGCAATACATTTGTTCATACCAGACAATCTCAAGAATCGGTCCTTTCAGAACTGAAACTGCTCAGACAACCATGTGAAAGTGGTAAGAACGTTACCTGTTTTGAAAACATATCAATGATGTTATTAGGTAAAACTAAAAAACCAACACCACCTTTTGTAATAGCCATTTATGAACTTAACACCTTTCTAGGTTCATTTTTTTGTCATGTGGACCTAGGAACTTTTCCGGTCCTTGAAGTACTAGCAAGTGTTTTTAGTAAAGAGAAAATTTGAAAGGCAGACAACTTTTTTCCCCCTTCTTTTATTTTTATTTGTTAATATTGCCATTTGCTATCATGTGTATATTTTTATTTTCCTCTTGTTTCACATCTTGTTGTGAAAATGTGTGTTGTAAAAATGAACTAATTTTGACTGACTGATCAAAAATAATTTAACATAAAACTATTAAAGTAGATGCCTGACCGAAAAAGACAGATGATTGATGGCGAAATTGAGAAAAATCTTCAACGTCGTATTGCCTATAAGGAAATGTCTCTCGAACAAAAGGAAGCACTTTTAAAACACCGCGGACTACAATATGCTGCCGGAAGGCATGCTATCTCTGAAAAATTTCATGCTAGCACATCTAATCAACCATCTACTTCTTCTGAACCTCAAATCGTAATTCCTGAACAAACTGCTTCTTCTGTTTAGGACAATCCTTCTATTTCCTGAAATGGTTAGTTAAATCAAATTTTATTCATGTTTCTCACATTCCTTTAGATTTAGCTCTTACATATCTAAAATGTTGCAGGTCGTAAATCAACACAACAGGTTGTTGGAATATCAAGCAACTACCTTCTTGTTCAGCTACTTTAAAAAAAGTTCCTAACTGTAAATATTGCAAAGCTACAAGATTTCAATACGAAACTCCAAGTTTCTGCTGTAATAATGGTTCCATAAGATTAGCTTCACACCAACTACCTACTGAATTAAAAAAAATTTATTCTGGCAACTGTGAAGAATCCAAACATTTCCTTACTTACGCTAGAACATATAATAACATGTTCGCATTTACTTCGCTTGGAGTAAAGTACGATAAGAACTTAGCAACTATAACTAAAGGTATTTACACATTTAAAGTTCAAGGACAAATGTATCATTTTCTGCCCAATCTCACTGATCTTGGGCAGATTTATATGCCCAAGTGATACTCAAACGTATTATTTTCGCCTTGTATGTGTGCAATGTGTATATATTCTCATGTAATTGGTAATAAAATGTGAATTTATACTAACCAACATGATTAGCATTTGTTTTGCAGGTAAATATGATTTTTAGGAGCTAAAATGCATGTTGGAACTATATCGGAGTTGGACTTGGATACGAGCGTGGAAAAGACATTGGAATGCACAAATTATAGGGGCTCCGCGATGGAGCCGTGCCACGCTACCATCGCGGAGGCACACTGCCTGGAGAGGGAATTAAATGGCAAATTCCAGTGAGGCCTCGCGACAGCTCCGTGGCACGGAGATAGGCCTCCGCGTTGGCCTCCGTGCCACGTTGAGGCTAATTTACCGGACCCTGGATTTCCAGTGAAGGTCCGCGTCCACGCCGTGTCACGGAGGCAGTGCTCCGCGTTGACCTCCGTGACACGTTGCTTGTTATTCCGGGAAAAATTTCCCTCTAGTATAAATAGCACACTTAGGTTTATTTTAATTAGTTCAGTTTTAGTTCAGACTTGGTGGAGCTAGGACGTGGGTTAGCAGCAGTTGAGGGACGAAAAAGCTAAGAGATTTCTTCTCTTCCTTTCTTCTTTCAATCAATTGTATGTATGATTTACACTTGTTTTAGGATGATCAATCCACAAATGAGTGGCTAGTTCTCTTCCTTGCTAAGGTTTTGAACATGTGTAGTGAATTTTGATTGTAAATGATATGGTTTTCTTCTTCTTCTTTCATGTTGTTCTATTAATTCTTGTTCTTACTGCATTAGTGTTTGGCCGACATTAATGTACATCTAAAAAGTCCAATTTCACTCGAGAGAGCAAGAAATTGGAAAGTTGTGAATTAATAGGGTATTGTTCTTAACTTGATTTGGAAAAATTGGGTTTTGATGTGCTTTCCTGATAGAAATATACTTGAAAGCCGTATTAGTCAATTGAGGAACCGGAATTGTATTGCTAGGTCGTAAATTGCATTTGATCACAGAAATGTAGACGAATGGTTTATGATTCTTAAGTGAAATTAAATACGAGAGTTTTAATTTCTAGGCTAATGTTCTTGGCTAGCAACATGAAGAAGAGATTAACCGAATTATTATTACAATCGAATTCATTACTTGTTCTTAACCTTGGCATGCTCATATCCATAGTTTAAATTCATAGTAAATAATTGTTAATAGTTTTAGTATATATTTTATAAACAAAAACTCAATTAACTGTTGGTTACGTTGTTGTTAGCATAGTTAGAAGTAAAATAAGAATATAGTATACTTAGGCAATTTTTACATACCCTGAGCCTCCTTGGATCGATACTTGGCTTACTTAGCCACTTTATTACTTGTTTGACCACGTGCACTTGTGTGTCGGTTTTATAACCCCAACAACGCACCGAACACTCACCACTTCAGATGAGAAAACAAAAAATTTACAACTTTATTTTTATGACAATGAGACTGATATGATTGATAGGGTTACTTTTTCTGAAAAACTGAACAAATCTATTATTGCAAAGTTAATAGATATATTAAAATTAATCCATACTCTCTCTTTCTAAAATCTCTCAAACATATTCCAGACTTATCCAATTTCTATATCGCACTTAAATGTGATTCCACCTTGGACCAACGCATATACAACTTACCTGATGTTTCCGAGGTTGCAGCTATATGGACTGACGAAGAATTAGAAAATCCTTCCTCACCGCATATTCGTATTAATACCCATAACAACTGTAACCAAATGGTTCACTATTACTATGGTTGTTACGATCCACTGCAGTATCCTTTGTTGTTTCCATTTGCTGAAAACGGGTAGCATTGTGGCATTCAAAAATTTTCACCAAAAATAAACTTACCTAGAAATCGTTTTGCTTACAAACATGAGCAACTTCCAAGTGTGGCCAACATGTGTACAATTGATGGACTTCTTCATATTAAAGAAGAAATTTTGCAAAAGAACAAATAAAAAAGGAACACTGTATCTTGCCGTGAATATTATTGTTACAAACTTCAAATTAGAGATGATGAAGAAAATAAAATTTTACATTCGGGAAGATTATTCCAATAATATTCTGTAGATCAATATATAAAACTTGAAACACAAAGATTAGACTTCTTGTTATTCAATCAAGATGTGTTCCGCACTGAAGTATTAGCAGGACTAATTGATCTTCTAAGACTAGGAGGAAGAGAGGCTTCAAATATTGGACAAAAAAAACATTCTTCCCTGCTAGCTTTACAGGAGGTCCACTAATATCATCTGCTTGACCAACCTTATCTTTACATTCTACGTTTTTTTAAACCAATGTCTTTTCCACTGTGCTTCATTTATGCATTGCTAATTAGTTTATAAATTATGCAACTGTTTTCTTAGTTAGTCCACGTTCTCAAATTCTTATATTAAGTTAACGAATAGAACATATTATTTTGGAGTTTTCAACTCTTTGATTCTCCAATATATTTCTGATACTGCTTTTGAGATTAGATGCTACAACAGTCCAACATATTTTTGGTACTGCTTCTCCTTAAGCTATAAACTTTGAAAATTGTTCAGCGTTGATAGTCACCTAAATTCGGTTTAAAATATTGAAATTTGTTATGGATGAAGCCGTTGATACTGCTACTGTTCACTTTATAGAATAACATCAATATATGTGGTGCATTGCTATAAAGACAAAGTTCTGAGACTTTTTTTTTCCTCAAATTTTTAGCCTTTCACGTTGGTACAAATTATATGAGATCAATTGCATTTTTTGAGCTTGCTTCCTTATGAATGAATGAGATATCCATGTATCAAGTTTTCATACATGTATTATGTTTTGCTAAGATCAATTCATGAAACTTTGTCCTTTCCAAATGTCTTTCACATATAGTTTAGCTCATAGAAAACTTACTAATTTTACATTTCATAAATGTATTACAGCTTTTCATATCAGCTGAAACTTTTGATCGCTCTGGTTCTTTCTCTGCCACTTCTCAATCTCTTCTTGGTGAGTTGTTATTCTTCCTCTTTTTTTTCCTCAGTTTTTTAATTTTAATTTTCTGATTTCTCACTCTCTAATATGTGCTGCTGCTTCCTCCTTCTGTGTTTTCTTTTTAAGAATACTCTCGCAATAATATTACTTTTCATGGATATTTTGGTTTTCAGTAAATGATTATGTATATTATTTTATAAATAATATAGAAAAGCTTATAACAAAATTGAGTCGCTAATTTATATTACAGCAACAGGGGAAGCCAGATCATGTAAACTTGGACGGTGGAACTTGAACAAAATTAACTGATCAAAAATTAAATTGGATATAACAGAAAAGAAAAATAATTGGTGAACATGATGAGCTTGGAATTAATAAGTGGCCTCTCTGCAAAACCGAATAAGTCTTCTTCGGAACACGTGTTGTACCAATCTATTAATGGATTATTTTGGGTCTTTTACCTTGCCACGTCGCTATTAAAGTTGATTGACTGTTTGTTTTTTTGTCATCCCTCTTATGTACTTCTCTTCCTCCATTTTTCTCAAGTTTGCTCTTTGTTCATTTATTTAAGATGATTTCAAGTGGCAATGATGATTTATTTAATCTGAATTACAAAGTCTTGAATGCATGTGATTTGATACTTTCCTTCGTATGCAACAAGTTCTTTTGCAGTCATGGTGTCCTCTCCTTATCTTTTTTACATTGTTTGATGGAAACTCATTTGATTTCTTCTGATCTCAGCGTATAGAAAGGCATCAGTAGGGAATGGAATAACTTATTTGTATCAGTTTTGTTGGTGAAAGCATCATTATCTTGCAGAATCTGGAGAATTAATGGTTTGATTTTGGAAGAAACTTGTTCCAATCAATTCTTGTTTTGCAAATACTGAACAAAATTGTGCAAATAGTGTAGAGTCATTTTACAAGGGATGTTTGGTGAATAAGTTCAACTTTTATGATGGAAAAATGGATATCTTTTTTGGAGTCTGGTCTTCTCTAATTTTTTTAATCCAGTTCCTCATTAGCGATGTCTTAAAATAAACAATAAAGGTTAATCTACAGCAGTAATAGAAGCTGAGTTGAGATAACTTTGCTTAACAATTAGGATCTTTTTTCAGAGAAAAAATTGGAATAGAAATCATAGATATCTTAGCAAATTCATCAATAAGCAACAGAAGTTAATTTACGACAGTATGTAAGTGCTACAGCAGTATGTAAGTGCTCGATTAGCAAATACAACCATCCACAAATACTTGAGGCTCTGCCTAAAAAGCTAAGCATTAAGTATCAATCAAATAAATTGAACTATCCAGAGTGTATTCCTCTGTTTTCACTCTAATTTCTCTTTTTTAACGAATCATATATTTTTAATTCTTTAAACTAAAAGAGCAATATTATCTAACACGTTGTTGTTCTTTCCTTTTGTCAGTCAACACTCATGTCCAGACACAACATGTACTACGCGCTTCAGCTGTTCCGCTCAAAAACTCTTGTAATAATTTGATAACTTTTGGTCTTTATAACAAATCTTATCAATGTAATACTTTCACTTTGTTCCGAACAATAGGAAGCATGTACATTCATATCTTGTTGCTTAAACCTTTAACTGCTTCAATCCAACAATATTTAAAAATACACGGAAACCGACCATCTAGTAATATAGAGAAGTTAAACTCAACTCTCAAAAGTGTGTGGCATTGCCTCCAAATCCCACTACTTTTTTCTTTCCTTTATCTAAAGAAATATCTTTAAGGAACATTGACCTTTTCATTTATGCATCAATATAACTTCTTTTTCCTTTTTTGGATAAACAATGTAATCCATATGTATCTAAAATCACTATAAATAAGCAAGATACAAAAACCTCAAATATCATCACCATCTACCACACAAAGCTTATAAACACTATACAAACATAGTGATATATCAATTCCTTCATAATTTTCTCTGATTCGTCGTCGTATATATCTATATAATTCTGGTCATTCGTATTGATACAATCGATCGAGATGGATAGAATAGGTGAGTTGGTATCAAAGAAGGCAGCAGTAATATTCACAAAGAGTTCATGTTTTATGTGTCATAGTATTAAAGCACTTTTTTATGACATTGGAGCAAGTCCAGCAATTCATGAACTTGATCAAGATCCAAAGGGGAAAGAAATGGAGTGGGCATTGAGAAGTTTAGGTTGTAATCCATGTGTTCCTGCTGTTTTTATTGGTGGTAAATTTGTTGGATCATCTAAGGATATTATATCCTTACAAGTTGATGGATCACTCAAACAAATGCTCATTGTGTTGTGGAAATTCGAGCTATTTTTCCACCAATAGCAAAACTAATAATGGCTAACAATGATAAATAAGAAGCAGAAAAGAAAATAAAGAGAATACCAAGATTTGACGAGGTTCGGCCAATTATGCCTAAGTCCCCGGACACCACTACAAATATATTCCTCCGAGAAGATTATAAGAGAGAAAATAAACTAAGTCTCTAGAAGAGTTAGAAGGCTTCAAGTTTGGTGTAATAAAAACAAAAGGGGGAGGCTTCCTTTTATAGTCTAAGGTTGCCTCCCTATGTCTACTTATCTTCCGATGTGGGACTTTGAGCCAAAAAACAACAAATCTCCACCTTGGCGAAAAGTCCCAAAAGTTACAAAATCTTCTCTCACAACTATCTCTAGTAGTGTCTTCAAATGCACCTATGGTGCTACCCATCTGCAATCTTCACGATATTGATCAAATTCATACAATGTTGAAATTTGATCGATGTCACTATCTTGGTCATCATATCTGCAGGATTTTCAGCTGTCTGGATCTTCTGAAGTAGTATTTCACCTTCTTCCAGAATCTCCCCTTACAAAGTGATATCGAACATCTACATGCTTCGTTCGTGCGTGATAGACTTGGTTCTTTGCTAAACAAATAGCACTCTGACTGTCACAATGCACCTTGACGTGCTTTTGACCAACTCCCAAATCCTTCAGCAACCCTTGAAGCCAAATAGCCTCCTTAACAGCTTCGGTAACATCCATATACTCTACCTCTGTAGTAGACAAAGCAACTGTTGACTGCAAAGTAGACTTCCAACTAACCGGTGCCTTTGTAAGTGTAAACACATAACCGGTAGTTGATCTTCGTTTGTCCAAATCACCGGCATAGTCGGAATCACAATATCCAACTACATATTGACCAATCTTTTTATCCTGCTTAAATAATAACCCAACATCCACGGTGTTCCGAATATACCGTAGAATCCATTTGACAGCTTGCCAATGTCCTTTACCAGGATCATGCATATACCTGCTCACAACCCCAACTGCTTGTGAAATGTCAGGTCTTGTACACACCATAGCATACATCAAGCTACCAACAGTGTTTGCATAAGGAATTTTTGCCATATATTCTCGTTCAGCATCATTCTTCGGAGATAAATCAGCACTAAGTTTCATATGAGGAGCAAGCGGAGTACTCACAGATTTTGACTTGTCATTCATGCCAAAACGTTGCAGCACCTTTCTCAGATATTTCTTCTGAGTTAGACGAAGTTGCCCCAATCGTCTATCTCTATTTATCTCCATGCCGAGAATCTTCTTAGCTTCCCCTAAATCTTTCATCTCAAATTCTTGCTTTAGTTTAGCTTTCAGCTTGTCAATTTCTCCAGAATTCCTTGAAGCTATCAACATATCATCAACATAAAGAAGAAGATAGATAAAAGATCCATCTTGTAGCTTGCGCAAATACACACAATGATCGTATTTGCTTCTTGTGTACATCTGCCCCAACATAAACTTGTCAAATCGCTTGAACCACTGTCTTGGAGATTGCTTCAATCTGTACAATGATTTTTCAAGTTTGCATACCATATTTTCTTTTCCAGCAACCTTGAACCCTTCTGGCTGAGTCATATATATTTCCTCCTCCAAGTCTCCATATAAAAATGCAGTTTTTACATCAAGTTGAACTAGTTCCAAATCCAGCTGAGCTACCAAGGCCAATAAGATTCTGATAGAGGAATGTTTCACTACTGGAGAAAAAACTTCATTATAGTCAATTCCCTCCATCTGAGCATAGCCTTTAGCTACCAATCTCGCCTTGTAGCGAATGCTTTTCTTGTCAGGAAATCCTTCTTTCTTTGTATATATCCATTTGCATCTAATAGCCTTCTTTCCCTTCGGTAGACTTGCTAGCTTCCAAGTCTGATTCTTATGAAGAGACTGTATCTCTTCATTCATAGCATTCTTCCACTCTTCATCTTCGGAACTTTGAATTGCTTCTTGATAAGTGGTAGGAATTCCATCATTCACTATTATAGATGCATGAGCCACCATATCACTAAATCGAGCAGGTTTGTGTCTTACCCATTGTGGCTTCCTTAATGCAATAGGTTCTTCTTGCTGGTGAGGTCCTTGGGTTGGAACCTCTTCTTCATTTGACTCCTCTTCTGCCATAGGAGTCTCTCCATCTTTGTACAGAACTGGATTGATTCTCCTTTCAAACTCCACCTGTTGCGGAGCACTATTGATCTATTGAATGTCATCCTTCTTCAACATGGAAGATTCATCAAAGGTAACATCTCTGCTAAGAATTATCTTCTTTGTTTCAAGACACCAGAGGCGGTATCCTTTAACACCAGTAGTGATCCCCATAAAGAGCATTTTCTTGGCTCTCGGATCCAACTTTGATCCCTGCACATGATAGTATGCAGTGGAACCAAACACACGTAAGGAATCATAATCATTAACAGGTTTTTCAGACCAAACCTCTAAAGGAGTTTTACCACCAATAGCTGTTGATGGTAAACGATTGACAACATGGCTTGCATATCTCACAGCCTCAGCCCAAAATTGTCTACCCAACCCAGCATTAGACAACATACACCGAACTTTCTCCAGCAATGTTCGGTTCATCCGTTCAGCCACCCCGTTCTGTTGTGGTGTATGTCTAACTGTGAAGTGTCTCACAATACCTTTATCTTGACAAACTTTATCAAACGTATCACTTCTATATTCACCTCCGTTATCTGTTCTGAGGCGTTTGATCCTTTTGTCAGTCTGAGTTTCAATCATTTTTTTCCACTTAAGGAAACAACTTAACACTTCATCCTTTAACTTCATAGTGTACTCCCACACTCTTCGAGAGAAGTCATCAACAAAAGTAACATAATAGTGTTTTCCTCCCAAAGAAGTTGTCTTGGAAGGACCCCACACATCAGAGTGAACATAATCCAGAATACCTTTAGTATCATGGATTGCAGTGCCAAATTTCACTCTCATCTGCTTTCCCATCACGCAATGCTCACAGAAATTCATCTTACAAGTTTTTGCATCTTTCAATAATCCTTTCTTTGCTAGAAGTTGCAAGGATTTTTCACTTGCATGCCCCAATCGCATATGCCACAACTTAGTTGCATCTGACCCTTCATCATCAAGAGTTGCAACTGTAGCTGTCCCAACAATTGTATTATCATCATAGTAATACAAATTATTCTTCCGGGTGGCTTTTAACATCACCAGAGCTCCAGAGACTATTTTCAAGACTCCATCTCGCATTGTCACCGTCAATCCTTTGGATTCCAGGACTCCCAAAGAGATGAGATTCTTCTTCATGTCAGGTACATACCTTACCTCCGTCAAAACTCTAGTTGATCCATCATGATTCTTTAAGTAGACTGAACCAATTCCTATTGTTTCACAAAATGTGTCGTTGCCCATATAGACAACTCCACCGTCTATCTCTTTAAACTCAAAGAACCACTCCCGGATATAACAAATATGTTGGTTGCATGCTGAGTCAAACAACCACTTGTCAGATCACCTTGTGGAGGTTGTAGCAACCAGTGAAAGATCTGAATCTTCATCACTGTATTCAGCAGCACATGATTCTGCAACAGCTTTGCATTTTTCAACTTTGCCCTTATTTTTCAATTTCGGGCAATCTTTCTTCCAGTGCCCCTTCTCTCTACAAAAGGCACATTCATCTTTACCCGGTCTGCCTCTTGACTGAGATTTCCCTCTTCTTCCTTTCTTCTGGTTTTGTGGTCTGCCTCTAGCTACCAGTGCTTCTGCAACCACCTCTGCATGCTTGCTTTCCTCCCTGTCTTTTTTCCTCAATTCATAACTATATAGAGTACTGCATACTTCACTGAGGGAAACTCTCTTTCCCATGAAGTAACATAGCTTCTATAAATTCATACTCTTCAGGAAGTGAAAACAGCAACATCAATGCCAGATCTTCATCTTTGAAAGTTTCATCAAGGTTCCTCAAATCAGCTACTGCCTTGTTAAAAGCAGTAATATGATCATTCATGGTGGTACCCGATTGATAACTAAACCGGAATAACTTCTTCTTCATAAAGTGCTTATTGTGACCGCTCTTCTTCAAGAATTTTTCCTCCAATGCCTTCCATAGCTTACTTGCAGAAGTTTCTTTTGAGAATGAATATTTCTGCTCTCTGGAAAGGCATGATCAAATAGTACCACACGCCAACCAATTGATGGTCTTCCATTCTTTTTCTTCAATTTCTTCTTGTTTCTCCTCTTCAATAGCAATGTCTAGACCTTGCTGGAAAAGAATGTCTAGAACTTCACTTTGCCACATCCCGAAATGACCCGTACTGTCAAAAATCTCCACCGCAAATCTTGCATTTAGCACAGCAAATCTCGTCAAAATTGACGACGAAGATGCTGCCGAAGTTGATATAGTGGAAACTGTGGCTCTCGAAGTCTGCTCATTATTATCAACCATTTTTGCTCTAAAGTGAAAAAATTACCAGTAATAATTTAGCCAAAAAAATACACCAGGAAAATTCCCAGGAAAAACTGGAGGGGTCACACGGTCCCACTTAAAAATCAGTTTCCTTAGACAGAACTTCCCTAGACATGCACTTAATTAGACAATATATTACTTAGCAATTTAAACACAAACTTACAAAAAATAATCTCAAGAAATTTTTTCTGATGTGGAGGATCAGTTAAAACCGCAACCACAGAGCATACTAAAATTTCAAGAGAAATCGCAACCAAAAGCTCTGATACCAATTGTTGTGGAAATTCGAGCTATTTTTCCACCAATAGCAAAAATAATAATGGCTAACAATGATAAATAAAAAGCAGAAAAGAAAATAAAAAGAATACCAAGATTTGACGAGGTTCGGCCAATTATGCCTAAGTCCCCGGACACCACTACAAATATATTTCTCCGAGAAGATTACAAGAGAGAAAATAAACTAAGCCTCTAGAAGAGTTAGAAGGCTTCAAGTTTGGTTTGATAAAAACAAAAGGGGGAGGCTTCCTTTTATAGTCTAAGGTTGCCTCCCTATGTCTACTTATCTTCCGATGTGGGACTTTGAGCCAAAAAACAACACATTGATGCCAAAGCTATTTGGTTATAACGAGTAAAACACTACTAGAAATCAGTCAATTTTTTTCGATAAATGTTCTGTCAGAAATCTGTTAGAAAAGCAGTCATATTTTTTCGTCAGAGATCCTTTCGGAAATCTTCAAGAAAACACTCGTTTGAAATATTTCCGATCGACTTTTTATTGGAAATTTGGTTGTAAGATATTGACTCTTGTTTCTAATGGTAAAAAAAAAACATTCCAGTGCACTAAATATCACTGTATGTAGGACCGGATCAAATTAAGATTTATTTGTAAGTTTTTGTACTAAAAACAACATCTAGGTTCTTAGTTTGTACACGAACTTTTCCTGTTTGTGTCAACTTTAAACTAATCCTCTTTTTCTTTAAAAGGAATGGAGGTTGAAGGAGAAAAGGAAGCCATGTTTTGTCAAAAATTGCTGATAATGGAAAATTTTTCTTCAACTTGTAAAATTTTCTGCTTTGTCGATTTCAATTTGTTTGTGACTAAAACGTAACAATTTTTGTTGTTGTTGGATCTTCTCAAGCTATTATTCTTCTTGTTTGTTGTAACAATTGAATTCGAATAGAGGCGGATGCACTATGTATGGTGTAGATTTGGAAAAAGTCATTAACGAGTTAAAAGTTTTACTAAATATATACATAATAGTAAACTGTGATTCAAATAGCATAAATGGATTGTAAGTTTGACATAAAATAAAAAGTTGCTAGAACTCATAAACTAAAAAAATCATAAATCCACCTATGGATTCGAATATCACGTACTTATAACCTAACCAAAAATTTTAGTCAATTTGCATGGAATAGTGTCAAAAAAGTCATGAATCATCATTGGTCCAATACTTTGAGCGAAATTATTTTTTGATCAAGTGTGACGGCCGGTACATAAAAGGCCCGAGATATTCACAACGACAAATTGATATGTGATTACAAGTAATTCCATCTTCATGTTATCGAGCCTAAAATTGATCGAATTCCTCCCATTTGAGTTAGTCTTAGAGCCAGTAGACCAAATTGAATGAGGGATGGAAGGATATCCTAGTGGTCGAATTATCCACATGGGCTACTCGACGATAGAAGTAGAGTGGATGGAGCTCCTCTCCTTACATTCGAATGACTTTCACTCCTTCAGATCAATTATAATTGAGGTTTAATGAGTGATAATGATACACTATTTAACTGCTAATTCAAGTTACCTTTTAAAAAGAGGAAATTCTACATCTACTTATTTCATATTAAAAACATGTCAGTCTTATGACTGCTAATTGAGTCCTAAGGCAATAACTATATTAAACGTACTAGAGAATTCTTTTGTACAAGAAGAAAGACGTAATTAAGTAATAATAGTTGTAACCCATAAATAAAAGGCAGAAATTCACAAAGATAACCGAATTAATTTTATTCCTGAAGCTTAGGACCAGAAGCATTCGAAAAGAATAAACACATATATACATAAAATAAGACCTATTATTTCTAAATTCTGAATTCGTCACTCGAAAGAATATCTTATCTTTTGCTCCACGTAGTGAGGAAAAGAATATAAAAGAAATAGCCATGAGAAAGAACTTATCATCTCCTTGGAATCAAAGTTAAAGATGGACAAGAACTTATCCCTAAGTTAACAAGATGTCATTTCTTGCACTGTGAATCTCACATTTTTCTTAGAGATTCTACCATCCAACTTGACATTATATATTCGATCCCTCGACTAACTTTAGTAAAGGAACCAGAAAAATATTCATTTCCCATATACCAATAGTGCATAAATCATGTAATTATCTTATTTAAAAATTTTAAGATGACAGAGAAAGTATATTATTATTGTTAAATTAGGTGATTCATTTTTATAATCTTTGAAGAAAATTAAAGTTAAAGTCAAACCGTTTAAAACCCAAAATAAATTACATAAATAGATTATCCAGAAGATTTTGGGTCCAAATTTATTATTAAGCTTCAATTTTGGTTGCATTATACTAGGCCAAATTAAATTTCTACTTTTTTATTTTAGGAATTAGGTCGAAAATCTTAACTTTTAACACTTGAATCACATGATTCCATGGTTAAAAATCATTCAAATTCAAGTATAATTATAACGGGATGATTGAGAATTAGTACCTTAATGATTTGGACTATGAATGAATTGAGTACACGTGATTGCGTGGATCAATATCTTGGTCAATTTCAATTCCTCTTCCGCATTTACGAACCATCACACATGTTTATGAAGGTCAAAGTTCATCGACCCTTCATATTCGCAACAAGCCTCACATCATGCGACCGCGAAGGATTTTCAGTTTGAACCAGCCAACCTAGCTTCCTCTTCACACCACAAATTTCAGCAACATTTTAAGTTACCAACTTATCTGAAACAACCCTGAGCCCTCGCTCATATTAACCTCAATCATACCTTCAAGTCAAAAAATCAATGCTCAAATTGAGGTGTCCGATTATTACAGTTATTATTATTACCTTATTAAATTATGTGCACAATAAACACCTAAGCTAGTAACAACTTAATTAACTAATTCTTTTCCTTTTAACGCACATGGAAAATTAGGACAACATATATTTTGTGTCCCCGTTAGGCTAAAACTTGCATTATTGCATGCCTCACATGTACATATACAGAGTGCACGCACAAGTGCACGGTTATTGAAAGAGACAAATCTAACTTTTGAGGTATGAATTCACGGAATTCAGTAATTTTTGTATTATATTTTATATTTATATTATATTATATTATTTTATATATATATATATATATATAACATTTATAAATTATTATTGTGAATTTAGTTATTATTTAATATTAATTTAAAATATAAATTATATAAAAATTCATACACTTTAAAATCTGAATCCGTTTTTTGCTATTGATTTTATTTTATTTTTTTTTTTTTGGGCGTGTGGAGAAGAATAACTTAAGTTGGAAGTGGACACAACAGAAAGAATCGAAGCCACTGAAAAACTTTTCAATTCCTTGATATATATTATATTCCAGCAAAGAATATAGGGAAAAGAATCTTAAGAAATTGACTACACATATTATATTATATTATATAAAATTATTATTATTATTATTATGCATCTTCAAGAATAGAACTGTTATAATATATAGTTTAATCTTCCACGGCCAGTTTTGTGTCCACGTTGTCTAGAGAGAACTTTTTTATAGTATGAGTTAGTGGCTAATTATGGATAATCATAACTCTGATTAATTATTTTAACATTGCACACATAATATTCCAATGTGTGAATAATGAGTTAATTAATGTATTTAATTTTTATACAGGGGCACAAATAAAAAGAAATTTAATACTATCAGAGGTTAAATTTACACTGTATTTAGTTGAAAAATACAAGTTCATCCTAAGATAAATTGAAATTAAAATTTTATTATATTTGATTGACAACACAAATTCATTTCAAGATAAATTTGTACTATCAACTAAATACAATATAAAATAAATTTCAAACTTAATCCTAAAATAATTCATCTTATTTCGCGTATCGAATAAGCAGTCGAGTGACCTAAATCCTAATAGATAACAATAGGCAACCGTCCATAAAAAAGTGAAAAATATTATAGTAGTAACTTGAAAAAGATAGGTTATTTGTTAGTTGATATAGTCAAATTTCTCTATAATAATATAGTTTTGTTCGATTATATTTTTATTGTTATATTAAAATATCATTATAAAAAAAATTATAATATAACATAATATAAAAATTAATTTAAAAAAAATTAATCAGTACAATAAAATATTATTACAAAAAATAACTATATAGCTAGAGATGTCTAACCATACACCAAAAAACTTAGTACTACATCATAATTTGTTTATATGAAAAGTGCATGTATGTATATATTTTTAGGTGGTTCCAAATAAGCTTTTTCGAAAAAAAAGGGAGAAAAAAAAATTATATTCAAAAAGTGCATGACCAAATCGAATATATGTACTATCCTCCGATCAGCTCAAAGTTTGTGGAATAAAACAGTACCTATCTTTTATTTTATTTGTTTTATTAAAATTTTCTTATTTATTTGTGGGAAATGGGGCAACTCTATTTATTAATTTTGTGAGTTGGAGCAAATATACTCATTATTATAAAAGTGATGTATAAGATATCCTCGTAGTCTAATATATAAATGGTGCATATATATCCTCGCATCTAACAAATGATACATATATACTCTTTTCGTTAACAAACTGAATTTTAAAAAATCTTAAAACTGATTTTTTAACTTCAAAAATTTCATGTTGCTTTAAAAATTACCTCACGCATTTTTTTTATCCCTTCAGACCTGAAACAATTGGAAAAAAAAAAATTAATCCCTTTTTTATTTTGACTCGATCCAAATTCATTTTATGACAAAGTACAAGAGGAATTAAGTTTTGTTTTTTCATTTGGATCGGCTCTGAGTTGGTTTGGAGGGGTAAACAAAATAAGCTTTAGGGTTTTATTTGTTAATTCAGTAATATAAATTTGTTACAGAAAGAATAAATATACACTATTTGTTAAATGAAAAGCGTGTATGTATATTACTTAAATCACAAAGTTAAGGAATTTGTTGCCCCTTTTCCCTTTATTTATTAAAATTCTTTTCTTTTCTATTTATTTATTTATTAAAATTCTCCTCTTCTTCTTCTTCTTTTTTTTTTTCAAAAATATAATTTTTTTTAAAATTCTCTTTACTAGAGCTGTAGTCCAGTTCTTGGAGCATCAAGTTAAAGCTCTCCATCTTTTGAATCTTTACAATTTAGACAGAGGAATTCCACTTTCATTTTTAGATGTTCCATTTTTTTACTTCTTTTATAAATAGTATAGCCATGGAAACCCTCCATTTCCAAGCAATCTCTAAAAAAAAAAATTAACCCTAATATTTCTCAAAGTTTTTTCTTGCCAGTTGCTTTCTTCTCATCACTTCTAGCATCAACTTATTAACCATCAGATCGAGTTCAAATTCTGTTGAACTTAGATCCGATGGTATACTAAAGAGAGTACCTCCATTTACCCCTATTTTCCGATAAGTTCTAAGATATCTAATCGAATATCAAGTGTAGCTAGTAACAATCTATCCTCCTAGCGACTAAAGCTTTCAAAAAGGCTAGCTAGTTGAAAGTTTAATGCAATCAACATAAATAGTTAGCAATTGAGAGTCAGATAGTCTGATTCCACCCACTGGCGAATTAAGAAACTCTAATTTCATAAAACTATCCCGATTTTCATTTTCACTCATATATTTCATCGTTGTTGTTGTGATTCCAAGAGCGTAGAAAGATTATTTCACGACCAAATCATTGAGAAATGGATAAGGTACAACGAATGGCATCAGAGCACGGGGTGGTCATCTTCAGCAAGAGTACATGTTGTTTATGCTACGCGGTCAATATACTATTTCGAGATCTTGGTGTTGATCCATATGTGCATGAACTTGATCATGATTCTGATGGAAAAGATATGGAGAAAGCTCTTATGAGGATGGGTTGTAATGTCTCAGTTCCAGCAGTTTTCATAGGAGGGAAATTAGTAGGATCAACAAATGAAGTTATGTCTCTTCACCTTAAAGGATCCCTAATTCAACTCCTCAAGCCTTATTTGTCGGATTAAAATAAATAATTTAAAAATTGAAGAGTGAAATTATTCGCCTTTCAGGAATTTTAAGAAAAGAAAGTCTATGAATTAGAAGGATACTAAAGAAATTAAAAAGTTAAAATAACAACTTACAAACAAATAAAAATTAATGGCCTGATCAGCTGACGCTAGTCATGTAGATCAAGGTCATGAGAGATATGATCAATGTTGTAATAGCTAGTAGTTTTGTGATTATATGTACTTTGTGAGATGTTAATTGATCCTAATAATTAGTCATCTGATTAGCTATCATGAACCATATATATATATAGCTTAATTATTTTATATTTTCTCTAGTTCAACTCCTCACACTTGATTAAAATAAATAACTTAAGAGTTGAAGAGTGAAATTATTTGTCTTTCAAGAGCATTAAGAAAACAGTCCATGAATTAGAAGAAAATCAAAGAATTGCAAGATTACGACAATAACTTGTGAACGAATAAAAGTGAGTGGCTCGATCACTGACACTAATCATGTAGATCAAGGTAATATATGATCATTGTTGTAATAGCTAGTAGTTTTATGATTATATGAACTGTTATAGGAATTTAGAGCATTTTAATATTATAAAATATTTTATTTTTCATATTCATGGTAATAAATGTGATCTTTACTATTCCATAAGCTCTATGTCATTATTCTATTTCATTATGCCTTATAATCTATGTAACCTCTAAGGCAATAATTCTCCAAAATAACTTACCCACTTTATTACTCACATTCTTTCAATTCATTATAAGTAAGAATTCTTCACCTATAAACAGTATGGTCTTGTCTTGTGTTGGAGTAGAAGAAAATATTGGATGAAAAAAATGAGTAGAAAAGAGAGTTTTATTTAGCTAAAGGAAGGTGTTCTTTTGGTGGAGCTTTGGACTCGACTCCTGTCTAGAGTTTCTTGAGTCATACAATGTTGTTGGGATGTTGTATCCTAGAGAAGACAAGTCAAGAAAATTACTGCTGGACCAGTAAAACTTTGTTGCAGTGGCTTTATTCTACTTAAAGAGAGCGAGATATCTGCGCCTCAGCCTGAAGATATTTTATTTTCTTCAATTTATTTTTCAATTGTAATTGTAATTTTACCAACAGTTTTAAGGAGATTCAATGGATACAATTGAAAAATTCGCGGGTGTCAAGATGGGAGATCTTAACAAGCCATTTCGGTTCTACGGTAGTTATTTCAAGAGATGAAAGGGTAAAGTTCTTTTCTACTTAAGTCTTCTTATGTTTCTTATATGTTAACTGAGAAGAATCCAAATAAAGTAGACAACTCTTCCATGATTGATTATAAACTTATTTCTCTTCAAGAGAAAGTTGAAAGGTACGATGATGATGTTGGGACAACGGAATAACAACAATAAACACACACACACAAATTAACTGCGAGAAAATAGAGAAAAACGGAACACAAACGACACACAAGAATTTACGTGGTTCGGTCTCACGACCTAGTCCACAACTGCAACTAGGAGGAATTTTATTACTCTCTCTCTTGTGGTGTCTAGATTACAAGTACAAGCTATCTATTTATAGAAATAGATTAGGGTTATTAGGGTTTCTAACGGTCCTAATTAATCAGGCCTCCACAAGCCCAACAATCTCCCACTTGGAGGCATGATAATCTTCAACTGCCATCCACTGTGAGCACTTGTACGTCTAGTAATCTCCTCCTCATCTTCCTGGTTGCAGCGGCCTTTTCATCAGTTAACCTGAAGGCCTGTTGAAGCTTCCCCAAGCTCCAACATCAGTCACGGCTAAAACTGCCCCTGACTCATCCTCTGTCCCTACCGACTCCCACTTGCACGAACTGCCGAATCCTGGGATACTCTGAGAACAAACAACACTCTCCATAGTTAGCAGGTAATCATCCGAAGAGACTTTGACAGCTGGAACACTGGTTCTCTTAACCCACTGTCTGGTAACTCTGGCTGAAGTTTTAACTGGCTGACTGCCGGTGCTCCCACTGCCACGAAAATCCCTGACTGGTTTACCTGAACCTTTCCAAGCACGTTCAACCTGAATCTGACCTGTGGCTCTGGGTTTATCTCCTGCAAAACGAACCTTCTTCAGCCCACGAGACTCTGTGAACCGGATTTTGTTTCTCTTCTGATCTGGGACAATCACTCCCTCAGATGGTAAATAGACCATATACAGCGAACTCCGTTTCTTTCCTCGAGCTATGACCAAGTTCCCCTTCATCACCTTCCACTGCCCGTTTCCGAACTTAACATCGTGTCCCTCATCATCCAACTGCCCAACAGAAATCAACCGTTTCTTCAAGCTTGGAATCACTCGGACATCCTTTAAAGTCCACGAACCGACTGAAGTTTTCAGAATCATGTCACCCATGCCCGTTACATCAAGAACTTTATTGTTTGCTAGTCTTACCTTTCCAAAATCCCCTTCTTTCAGATTCTGCAATGCTTCACTGTTGTGGGTAGCATGAAATGAAGCACCAGAATCCATGACCCAGGAATCCACACTGCTCTCCACGCTACATATCAAGAGATCATTATGAGCATAGTCTCCTGCAATGTTAACTTGTTTATTATTCGGGCATTGATTCCTGAAATGCCCCACCTCCTTGCACGTCCAACATGTTACATCTGAGCGATCCTGAGCCTTCGACTGACTCCTTCGTCTGTTCCTGCTCCCACTACCTCTGCTATTTCTCCTTCCTCTGCTGACATTTAGCAATTCACTCGATGATTCCCCAGAACTCCTTCTTCTGACATCCTCGCCTAGAATGAGATCACAAATCTTCTCAAAAGTGAATCCATCGGGTCCCGCTGAACTGGTAACTGCTGTAACCGTTCCGGACCAACTGTCAGGTAATGACGATAGCAATAGTAAGGCTTGAACTTCATCATCGAACTTAATGCCCACTGACGTAAGTCTGGCTAAGATTGAATTCATTGTATTTATGTGCTCGGTAACTAAACTGTCTTCCTTCATTTTTGTGTTCACCAATTCTCTAATCAGAAAGACCTTGTTTGCTGCAGATGGCTTCTCGTACATGTTAGACAGCGCTTCCATGACACCTTTCGTTGTCTTCTCCTTCAGAATGTTAAACGCAATATTCTTGGTCAACGAGAGTCGGATAACCGCCATGGCTTTCCGATCCAAACCTGCCCACTCTGCATCAGGCGTCTTTTCTGTCTTGTCACCCAATACCATGTCTAACTCCTTCTGAACCAGCAAATCCTTAATTTGCATTTTCCACCAACTGAAATCTGCACTATCAAACTTTTCAACTCGATACTTCCCATCTTCTGCCATCTCAAACGACTAGATGAGGTACCCGGTACAACTGATCTCAGATCTTGGTAACTTCGTCAGAAATTCAATGACAAAACCAATACGCACCAACAAAGTTAACTCGGACCACCACCAACAAGAGACCAATTGAAAAACTTTTCTGCCTGAAAAAAATTTTCCGGCGAAACAGTACCTGCCGGTGAAAAAAAATTTTCTCCGGCGACTCGATCTCCTGCTCGCGACGGCGGCAGCGACGGCGACTGTTCTTCTTCCGGTAGCAGATCTGCTGCCCCTTTTTTTCTTTCTCCGAAAAAAAATTTTTGGTGACTCTCGCTAATTTTTTTTCATGTGTATAACCTCGCTCTGATACCACTTGTTGGGACAACGGAATAACAACAATAAACACACACACACAAATTAACTGCGAGAAAATAGAGAAAAACGGAACACAAACGACACACAAGAATTTACGTGGTTCGGTCTCACGACCTAGTCCACAACTGCAACTAGGAGGAATTTTATTACTCTCTCTCTTGTGGTGTCTAGATTACAAGTACAAGCTATCTATTTATAGAAATAGATTAGGGTTATTAGGGTTTCTAACGGGCCTAATTAATCAGGCCTCCACAAGCCCAACAGATGATTCCTACAAATACCGGTATTATCTTCTTAATTATCAATCTGATAATTTATATGATTATTATGATAGAACTTACTCTAGTACAAGGAATATTTGGAAAGAATTACAGAGTAAGTATGATCCCGAGGAGGCTGGAGCGAAAAAAATATGTTGCTAGCAGATGTTTTTCATTTTCAAATGGTGGACAATAAATCAGTAGTAGACTAAGCTCAAGACTTTATAATGGTTGTTAGAGGGCTTAGGTCCGAAGAGATAAAAATTGGAGATAATATTCTTGTTTGTGGCACAATAGATAAACTTTCACCTTCTTGAAAGGAGTTTCAAAAAGCTATGCACATACAAACAAAAGGAAATCTCACTTGAGATGTTAATAATCCTAATCCGTATGGAAGAGGAGGCAAGGGGCCAAGATGCACTTTTACAATCAGAAGAGAGCAACCTCACAACGAAGGTAAATTTAATTAATTTAAATAATGCTGCTCCTGATGCTTACAAAAATACTTCTATGAAGCCTAAGAAGAAAAACTTCAAGAAAAATAATGGTAGACCTCCCAAGAAAAATAATGATGGTATTAACCAAGCACAAAATCAACAAGGTCAAGATGCAGGTCCATGCTTTATCTGTGGCAAGAGCAGGCATATTGCTCGATTTTGTAAATTTTAAAAGCGTGGTCCTACACCTCAGGAAAATGTTATCGAAGAACCTTTTGTGGAGTGATACCAGACATAAACATGATTGAATAGATAATGGTTTAATTTTGGTATAAACCGTCATGCCTCCTATGACACAGACTTGTTCAAAATATATACTCCTTTTGAGGAATCCAAAACCATCATGTTTGGTGATTCTCACACCATTCAAGTGCTTGAAAAGGGAGATGTCGAGTTGAGCTTCACCTCTGAAAGGATATTAACATTGAAAGATGTACTTTTTACTCCTATTGGAAAAAATTTGATGTTTAGTTTTTTCTTAATAAAGCAGGCTTCACAAATTATTGAGTCTGATCAATATGTAATAGTGAAAAAGGACATTTTTGTGGGAAAAGGGTATGCTTGTGATGGTATGTTCAAATTAAATATTAAAATAAATCAAGTTTTTACTTCTGTGTACATGTTCTCTTTTATTAATTTTTGGTATGCTTGTTTTTATCATATTAGTGATCGTTATGTGGCAATCATGAGTTGTTTAGGATTAATCTGAATTGTTAAAAAGATTTTTGAAAAGTGTGAAGCTTATAGTAAAACTACAATCACTAAAATGCCTCATTTTTAAGTTGAAAGAAAAACTAATTTGTTAGAATTACTTCATACTGATATTTGTGAATATGAAGAAACTTTAACTCGTGGAGAAAATAGATATTTTACTACTTTTATTGATGATTTCTCTAAGTATACATATGTTTACTTGATGAAAAATAAAAGTGATGCTTTTGAAAATTTTAAAATTTATCTCCATGAGGTTAAAAATCAGTTAGGTAGAAAAATAAAAAGAATTAGAAGTGATGGAGGTCATGAATATGAGTTTAATTCTTTTGTTAGATCATTGAGAATAATTTATGAAACTACTCCACCTTATTCTTCTGCATCTAATGGTGTAGCAGAAAGGAAAAATAGAACTTTGGCTGAGTTGACTAGTGTCATGCTTATTGAGTCAAGTGCACCTCTAAATTTGTGGGGTGAAGCTATTTTGATTGCTTGCGATATGTTAAATTGGGTGCCTCATAAAAGGACAAAATTAACACCATTTGAGTTGTGAAAATGTCACAAGCCAAATTTGGGATATCTAAGAGTTTGGGTTGTCTAGCATATGCAAGGCTAATGTCCAAAATTACTAAATTGGATTAAAAAAAACTATTACTTGTGTTTTTCTTGGTTATGCTTCCATAGTACAACCTATGTTTTTAATCTTGAAGATAATATAATAATAGAATCAGGTGATGCTATTTGTCATGAAAATAAATTTTCATTTGATTCTAAAAATAGTGAGGGTCAAAGGACTGAAGAAAATAGTTTGTCACTATCTAGTTCTTCTACTTATATCTTGAGAAATAAAGAAAATGATGATTTTGAGTTAAGAAGAAGTGAAAGAGCTACAGGAGAAAAAAAATTTTGATCCTAATTTTTATGTTTTTAATATTGGAGATGACCCTCATACTTTACAAGAAGTTTTATCTTCACATGATACTATTTTTTTTTGGAAAGAAGTTGTAAATGATGAAATTAAATCACTAAATTCCAATAAAACTTATAAGTTAGTTGATTTACTATTGGGTTGTAAAATAATTGGATGTAAATGGGTCCTAAAAAAAGTTAACGTCGGATGGATCTATGATAAATATAACGCTAGACTAGTTGCTAAAGGTTTCAAGCAACTAGAAGACCTAGTATTTTTTATGCTTTTTCTCCTGTAACAACAATTACATCCATTAGACTTTTAATTACTATTACTATAAATTTTTATTTGCATATTCATCAAATGGATGTAAAAATTATTTTTTTAATAATGTAACACCCTAGAAATTTATGAGATTAGTCTTTAGATTTAAAACATGATAATGCAAAAAACTGAAAAAAAGACCTCAGTACGAGTCACAGTACGGAGTGTACAATCGTGGTACGAGCCGTACCTGGACTCGTAACAGGAGGAATGGAGGAAAATAGCAAGTGTGATTGGAGGAATCACAGTGCATATTACGACTCGTACCAAGATGATACGGATCATACTGATCAATCGTGGATAAATACAGAGAAATGATCAGAAAAATTATGGGTAACCACGAGTCATGGTGTGGCTCGTGGTAGGATGGTACGGACCGTACACTGAGTCGTGAGTTGAATTAGGGGAGTGTTCAGGAGAAAATCATGGATTGAGGTATGACTCATAGGATGCTTGTACGGATAGTAAGATACTTCCGTGGAAAACTTCAGAGAAATAGTATGGAGTAGGATTCTTAACCACAAGTGAAGGTACGGGCCGTAGAATCCTGGTACGACTCATAGGTTGAGTCATGCCACCTGATGAGCAGAAATTTTAATAACTATTTTAGGGGTATTTTTGTAAAACTCTATGATCCTAATCTCTAAACTACGTCGTAGTAAGACTATCTTGAAGGGATTCTAGAGGATTAGTTGACCTTTCCCCTCATTCTTTTCAAAATCACGCAGAAGTCATGTAAGAACTCAAACGGGCTTCCCAGAGCCAAAGCTAGGGCTTCTTCTCTTCCTCAGAATTCAGATGTCTTCTCATAGAAATTCTCCTCTAGATATGTGGAATTCCAATAAGGGAATTTCTTTCACCCTTGTGTCCCACAATTCTTACAGAAACCCTTATCAGTTCTAGCCCTGTGAAAGATCGAAACTAGAGTTGTTCTTCAGACAGATTATAACTTTCCTCCTTGTTATAATTCTTGATGTTTTCTAAGATTATTACTAGTTGTAATTCATGATTGGTATCTCATTTCATGCATGATGTATTTTAATCCTAATCTTTAAATGTGATTTTGAACGAGACTTGCATAATTTAGAATCCAAATATGAATATTGCTTTTTTAGGATAATTTATTTAAAAATCAATGTTAGTACAGATATATGATCAGAAGTTAGCCTTTTGTTGTATTTAGTCTTAGAGTCTCAGTCAACACTTAATATTCATAGTGTTCTTCAGAAATGTCAGCTTATCAGTTTGACTATAGTCAGTCTTTGAGGAGTTTAGTAAAACTTCATAGTCTTAGTTATCAGTCATCAGATGTTCTTTGGAAGGTTACGACGCTTTCAGATAAATCAGCTCTGACAAGTCTCAGAACACCAGTAACTTAGCTATTAGGTCCTTCAGACTCTCAGGGCGCTACTAGAAAGTAATCATGACTTAAGTCTTAGGACATCAATTTCGAGCTATCAGTCTAGTAGACACAATTAGAATTTTCAGTGGGAGTAGAACTTAGCATCGAGCAGACCGAAATTCAGCACACCCAGGTATCCAAAACTACATTGCCACCGTAGGTTATTAGCCCAAACGGGCCTCACACAGTGATTACCTAACTCGGCCATTATATCCTAGCAAGGTACAGTGGGCTTTCTCCAATGGGGTGCATATATCGGACTCCACGTTTAACTCACATGGTTACATGTCGGTTATAGTCTCTGCCACAGTATAGTATAGTACAGCTCAATCCAGTACAGTTCAGTCCTCCAAAATTCAGGAATGTGTATGACCTTCAGACAGTTATTAGTACTTATAGTATTATCAGATTTTCAGATACTTCAGTATTTATGATTTCAGTTTTAGTCATTGCATGCCCTGTTAGTACAGTTTATAGACTTTCAGTATTTTTATATTTATTTCATATCTGACCTACTCAGTACATTCAAAGTACTGATGCATACTTTCTATGTTGTATCGTCTTATGATACAAACGCAGGTTCTCAGTGTCAAGATCACTAGTAGTTCTCCTCCGGCGATACCAACAATGTTCAGTGGTGAGTCCCCATCTTTCAAGGATGAGGATTATATTCTTCTTTTTAGTATTTTTAGCTTTCATACCTAGAAGTTAACTGGGGGCGTATCCCAGCAACTCATCAGTTCTTAGATAGCTTCCAGACAGAGTTACAGTTCAGTTTGTTTTGCAGCAGTTGCTTAAATTTTGGTATCTTATCAGATGTATTTATTACTTAAAGTATTTTAATTAGTTATTTTTTTAAAGTTTTCGCTGGTAGATTCCATTTAGTATTCAGAGTATCAGTATGTTGCTATGCAATGGATTAGCTTGGGGTCATTCGTGGCCCTAAGTACCGCGTCGCATCCAGGGTGTAGACTCGCATCGTGACAAATAGGGACCTACATGAGGAGATATATATAGAACAATCCAAAGGTTTTGTTGAAGAAGGAAAAGAAAGAAAAGTATGTAAACTTACTAAATTCCTATATGGCTTGAAACAGGCATCAAAGCAATGGCATGAGAAGTTTGATTTCTACACAATTGAAAATGATTTTAAAATAAATGAGTCTGATAAGTGCATCTATCATAAGTCTTGGAATAATTCACATGTTATTGTTTGCCTCTATGTTGATGATTTATTGATTTTTGGTTCTAACATGAATATTATTGGAGAATTAAAATTTTTAAAATACTATTTAGTTGAACGGTAAAAGTATCGTTTAATATTTGATAGGTATTTTAGTTATTTATTTTTTATTTCATGATTTTTCACTTTTATAATTTAATAACTGTATTGAAATATAAATATTATAACTCATTATTTAACTTCTCTTTTTAAAAAAAATAGTTAAATATCTTTTAGTTTAGTGAGTTGTTATTCACTTTTAAATAAATAAATAAATAAATATATATATATATATATATATATATCGAGTAAATGAGGAGGATTGTTTCACCCATCACTAATTATTGTAGGTTACACTTTTATATCTTTTTTAATTATTATTTCATATACTACCTTTTCACCTTCCAATTGTTTCATCTTCTAAGCTTCTACCGATTACAATAGTATTTATACGAAATCCTCTAATGAAGATCTGTACCATTAAGTAGACTCAATATGAAAAATATACGTCTTTGTGTCATGATCATACTCTACACCTTTTAATAGGTAATATGAAGTTGTTGCATTCTTTCTTCCTCTTTTTGATAGTTTTTCAAATATTTTCTGATTTACCTTCTTCTTTTATTGTTGTTGGCATTTTGGGTTTGTATGAAATGTCCATAAACTTGATAAAGCAGTCTCAAACCTACAGATTAAATCTACTCTTTGCGCGTAGCTTATATTTGTGCCCATCATGGTAACTTGTATTTTATGTAGTTCTTGCACTTTTCTGCATAACTGTTGAAATTTTTTTTGTTTTTATTTTATTTAGGTGATCTTGTCGCGCTTTATACTTAATTATCATCAAAGCATGTTTAGTAAACTAATGTAACCAAAACGCCAATTCAATCATTGTGAGTTTACACCTATTGCAACTCTATATTTAATTATTTAATGTGGATATATACGTGTAAAGCACGTGTTCAGAAACTAGTAATTATATATGCAGCCTAATTATTAGATATTTTCTCTACAATATGTTTTCCCATAGTACTCCAAATAAAATAGCTTTTTGAGTTAAATAGTAAAAATACATTTAAATTGTCATTTTATTTTGTGATTTTTATATTTTAACTATTTATTGTTTCTTTATCTATTTAATCTATCAATCTCTTTATATTAAAATACACCTCGATGATTAATTGTTGGTGCGTCTAGTACACGCTTTATTTTAGTTAAAAAAGAATGTGAAATGACATTTCATGTGATTAATTTTGTCCACCTAATCTAATTAGGACGTTTATTAGTGATTTTAATTAAATAGATAAAAGTTAAAAGGTGTTAAAATTAAAATTAGAGTTTTAAAATTAGAATTAGTTAAACGAGTAAAAATGCTCAATCTAAAGTTTTTTTATTAACCTTTAATTTCAATGTGAATTATCATTTAACTTATAATTATGATGTGAAAAAAAAAATTAAAGCTCTATAAAAATCCAAGATTCGTTATGATATTGAATAAAATTTTAGAATTAATGGAGAAATGAAGAAGGAACAAATGGAAGAAGATCTAAGAAATGAAGGAGAAAGAGTAGAAGGAGAAGGAAAAGGAGAAGGGAGGAGCGAAAAAAGAGGAGGAGGAGAAGACGAAGAAAGAGAAAGAGAAGGAGCAGTAGATAAAGAAGAGGGAGAGGTATTTAGATATGCACTAACAAAGTTGAAATGATTATTTGTTGTTTAAGATCGAGTTTGGGCATATATTTATGTACCATGTCTTTAAGATAAGTCGGTTTGATGTGTGGACAAATCACCCCATCATTTATTGTGTTTCACATGATTAATATTTTTTCTGTCTTAACTTATATGGCATATATATTTTTGGGAAAATAGTTCAAAACACACTCCAACTATGTTCGAATTTGTTGTTACATACTCCAACTTTGTAGGGATCCTATGACCTCCCTGAACAATTTTAAAATGAAATATATGCACCCTCATATGCTTATGTGATAGAGAAAATGTAATACACACTCCTTGAAAGAGTGAACGAGTTATATTCCCATTTTTTAAGAAAAAACATCTTCTTTTCTAGTTTTCTTTTTTTTTCTTTTTTTCCTTTTACCTTTCTCTTTGCCCCCCCCCCCCCCTCCCCTCTCTCTCTCTCATCACTTTAGAGCCACCACCACCTCCCTACCACCACCAAAAGTTGTTATCTTTTAACTACATCTCTAATTATTCAATTTATCACCATGAAATTCACCCATTCTTCGATATCTCTTATACCATTAAAGTAATGGCATGACATGAACTTTCAAGAATCTATTACCAAAAAATAATCTAAATAGCAATCAAAATCTCTAAAAACACTCCAATCAGTAAAGTAAATAACTCAATTAAAAAATTAACTTCTCCAACCAGAATAATTGTTAAAAATAGATGCTACGATAAAAAATTGAAACATTTGCCCAAAAACTTTTCCGGTAACCATTGATGCTTCTTTCTTTCTACCTAATTATCTAAAAAATGTTTCTACTTATTTGACTTTATAAGAAATAATTTTTTTTAAAAAGGGATAAAAGATAAAATAGAAGAAAAAAGAGAGAAAAAGAAAAAGAATCCATAAAAGAAAGAAAAAGAATACATCTGAAAAAAAAAAGTAAGAGCAAAGAAAGGAAAAAGAGATAAAAATAAATGGAAAAAGAATAAGAAGAAAAGACAAAAGAAAATAATAAATAAATAAATAAAATAAAAAATGACACGTGTCAGCGCGTGTTTTTTTATCATATTAACAACAATCTGGGTGTTGCTTTTTAATGGTGAATATATTTCATTTTAAAATAGTTCAGGGGGGTTACATGACCCCCGCAAAGTTGGAGTGTGTAACAGCAATTTAGGGCAAAGTTAGAGTGTGTTTTGAACCATTTTTTCTACATTTTTTAGTCAATTTAAAAAAATATCATATTTGTTTAATGATATAATCAACATTTTAAATATTTGTTGGGTCTCATTTATTTGACAAAAAATCGATAAAGATATATTTTTCTAATTTAAAAATGTGTTTGGACATGCATTTTATTTGAAATTTTGTAAATGAAAGTCCCAAAAAAATTAAAAACTTTATCTGAGCAAATTTACAAATATTTGAAGATCGTATTTTTAAAATTTAATTAAATTTATGATCAAACAGATATCTGAAGATAACTTTTTAGAATCAGACTCAAATATGGCAAATGCTAGCTAAGTTATCAAACTTTTTGTGGCTAAAAGTTATTTTATCAAAAATAAATAAAAATTTTAAAATATACTTTATTGAAATATGTGAAACTCCCTATGAGAACTGTATATGAGACTTTCATCTCGTATAGCTCAAGTAAAAATACTTAAATACTAGTTGCAACGGATATGGAATAGAAAGATTTAAATTTCTTAAGTTCTGATCCCATCTTCTTCGGAAAATCCGAAAGCTCTTCTTTATGGCAATAATACTAAAATATCAAGTTGGTGCAGTCGTCTTTATCTTTATTTTGATACTTATGGGCCTCTTGAATTCTCTTTTTCCTAGAATTTATTTTTGTGGAATATGACTTTTATTATTTGTTTTCTTTGTTATTGATAGGAATTCTCTTATTAAGACCCTATGAATTAATTAAAATCTCAGATTCATACTAGAATCACGATGATTCAATAAATTAAAAAAATCTAACCTAAATCAAATCAAGGATTCCCTGAATAAAAATCCTCAAATCATCACTTATTCCCTGAATAAATAGAATGATCACTAAAAATTTAAAGAAAGGTTTTTCTTTTGCTTAAAATATTAATAAGGGTTGAAAGAAAAGAATCTTTCCATTAAAAAATTAGAATTCTTTGTTTGAAAATCTTTTGGAGCCCGGACACGAGGTCTGAATATTAACTATGAATCATAGTTTAAATATTCTTAATCTATTTCGTATTTCTAGTATTAGAATAAATATCTGACGAAGTAGAACGAACCATCTCTATCAAGATGAAAGACCCATTCTTCGTACTACCAATAGGATCAATTATAACAAGTCACACACTCATACTCCGGAAATACAGAAATAAAGAAATTTCATGATCGAACTACCAAAAGAAAATAGAATGAATTAGAAATCGGAGCTCTAAATGATTCATTTTGGATTCAAAAGAAAGGACTTTGCGGTTCTTATAAATCTAATTCATTGAAATTTCATCCAATAAAACGGAAGAATTATAAATCTCCAAAATAATAGATAAAAATACCGCAAACAAGGCCATTGCGACACCCATCAAAAGAGTCGTTCCCCACACTACTTTACCATATTTTGAATTCAATGGTTTTAATAAATCTCTTTATGCAGTTCGTCTTGGATCAGATCTAAAACTGTTCTCAACAGTTTGTGTAACCATACATCCTATTGTATTCATTGAGATTTGTTGACTTTGTATACCATTCCGTTGTCAATAAATGATCCTATCGTAGATTCATTGGGGTCTTGAAATTATATAAATATGATAAGAATAGAAACAACAATCATAATCACCATTTTTATATTTGAATTACTTGTAAGTTTTATTAGATACGCCTTATATACCCCTTTTAAACAATCTTCCCAACCGAATATATTACTTTTTTGGTCTCATAAATTTGTGCACCAAAAATTTATGGGCCTAAAAATATAAGCATTGAATTTATCAACTTGTGATATATCTTTCTCACACATTTGATATTACTCAAGAACGAATGTAGCTTCATATTATTGAATTCATGTGAATTTATTATTTTAATAGAAAATATAAATTTAATGTTTATAATTAAAAAATAAATGTAATATTAAAAATCTTAAAAATTGAATTTAAAAGTTTTAAATTCTGAATGACTACTCAATTGTGTGAGATAGGGAATAAAGATTTTCCTAAACACCCAGCTCTCTAAACCATGATTAAATTTTTACCTCGCTCCACAGTAATACATTCTCTGCAGTAGCCCCCGGGCCCCTTACCCCTCCCTCCCTCTCAACCTCCCCCCCCCCACCCCAGTACCACCTCCTCTTCAGCTCTCACAATCTTTGTCTACAAATCATCACCTCCATTACCAAAAGCAGAGCATTCTTGAAAGTAGTCCTTGCTGTGGAAAAAAGAAAATGTCAACTTTTGACCCCACACTACCATTAGAAGTATCAGAACTCATCTTCACAGACATAATAATCTCAGACAAAGACATTGACCGACTCTCTTTACTCTGTAAATCTTGGCATGAAGCTGCAAGGTCCTGCGGAACAAGGGCATTCATAGGGAAACTGCTATGCTGTCAGCCCTTTGATCTTGATCAGAAGGTTCACTGATTCCAAGCTCCTGCATTTTTCTACCCATGGCTAAAACATATCCATTTCTTGAGTAAATTAAGACTTAAGAAGATGGTTGTTAGTGATGAGTCATTGGAGTTGGTTGCTAAGGCTTTTAAGGATTTGAAGTGTTGGTCTTGGATTCTTGTGAAGGGTTTACTACTCATGGACTTGCTGCCATTGCTGCTAACTGCAGGTTTTGACTTAGATTTTTGTTTTATTTTGTGGACTTAAAGAAATTTTATTTCGTGGGTCATATAATCAGCATTATTTATATGATGGTATTTATTATTTGACATGTAAATTTTTTAAATTTCACAAATTAAATTTAAAAATAATTATAAAAAAGGTAACAAATAAAAGTCTATGGTATTCCTAATTAGGATACCTGCATTAAAAGAAAACTTAATAAGAGAATATACATTTTAGATGGTGTATATTTTTTTTATACATGATCTTTTTTTAGTTTTGGTATCATAAATCATGTAGAGGTATATGATCAATTTTAAATTTCTCTTTATCACAGCTAGAACTATGTTAGTTTCATGTGATCATGAGAATTGTATATTTTTTTGCATTATATTAAAGATTATTATTAATTTATATAGCAAATAATACATTTAAAAATAGTGTAATTTAATATGTCATTAGAAATTTATCGAATTGTACAAATATTGAAGAGAAACCAAGACTAAATTCTAAATTTAATTAATTATATATAATAAACTAATCAAAAAATTTATATAATGTGTTTTTAAAAAAAATAACATGTCGAACCATATCATTCTGAGTTAAGAATTAAAATTCTATTATAAATTAAGAAATAAAGTTTTCTTTTGCTCTTAATTGATTGTACGTAAAGAAGCTAATCAATATAAATATAAAAATTGCTTATACTCTTAAATTAAACTCAAATATTAAAATAAAAAAATTATCAATTATAAAATATAAAAGACAAATTTTGCCCAGCTATTAAATGTGCCACTGCTATGCTTTTATTTATTTATTTAATGTGAATTTCTTTTTGTTTTACTTTTAAGTTTTTTTTTAATGTAGGTTTCCTAATTAGGAATAATATAGAATTTATTTTAAATTAAATTTGTGAGATCTAAAAATTCACATCTCAAATAATAAATTGCCTCATATAAGTAATATTAGTTATATAATTCACGAAATAAAATTTCTTTGTGAACTTGGTAAGAGGTTTAAGAATTGTGAATTACATTTTTAAAATACTCTTTAAATTTCGGAAAACGGCATAAGTACCCCCTCAATTATGACCATATTTTCAACTACACACTTTTTTTTAAGGGATCGTATTACCCAAACTACCTTAAAATGGAATAAATACACCCTTAGGTATTGAGTTGGCAAAGAGAGTATGCTCACTCTCTTGTAGGCATGTGAAAAGCAATAAATAAATAAATAAATATATATATATATTTTTAATTAATATGAATATGTATCATTTTTTTTAATTTGACACTTTATAATTAATTAGTACACATGATTAATTAATACTAAAAATTTTAAGAAAATATTTTCTAAATTATTTTTCTTTCTTTCTTTGAGAAAAAAACCAATTTTTTTTGTAATTTGACGTTAGTGTTGACTTTTTTTAAAAAAAAAAAAATTCTAATGCCAAATTTAGTGGTTAAATTAGTTTTAACAAGCTATTTTTTGAAATTTTACTTTTTAAAAATGTTAGGGTTTCAATTTGTTTTTAGTATTTAAATTATTATTTTGATTTTTTAAAAATAAGCATATTTAATTTTTTAAAATCCTTAACTACTAACATTATGTTATCATTGACTTTTTCATTAGTAGTATCAATTATTTTCCATGCGATAATAATAAAGTTTTTAAAAAATTTATAAAATTTATAAATTTGAATTAGTTATTATAAGAATATCAGTTCGTGTATGTGTTGATAATAATATTATAGGAATATCACACTACAAAAAATTGCTCAAAAAATGAGGGCCAAAACCGACGGACAGAGTTGATTTTTTGAGCAAACTGATGCCAAACCGATGCACTTACTACCGTCGGAATATGGCTCGTCGGAATTGTGAAACCAATGAAAAAATCGACCCAATCCGTCGATTTTGAAAAATTAAAAATTAATTAAAAAAAAGTTTAAAAAATCGAGGGACAGGGTCGATTTGTCCGTCCGTTTTTTAAAAATTTATATAAAAAATGCAACTACTTAAATTCGAACGCGGGTATTTACTATGACATTAGATAGTTTTACCACTCGACTATACATGCTCTTTGATTAAGGTTTTTCCTTCATTTTTATTTATTCTCTTCAACTGCAGTCTTGCACTTAAAAAATCGATGTTTTCCCTCGATTTTTATTAAAAATAATAAAAAATCGAGGGACAGTGTCAGTTATATTTTTATAAAAATATTTTTTTTAAATAATTTCGCAGATTTTTGCGCAAAAATAATTGAGGAAAAACCAACCATGTCCATCAATTTTTTTAAAAAAATAAATATAAAAACAAAAACCTATGGACTGAATCGGTTTTTCCTCGATTCTTTATACCGACTCTGTCCGTCAGTTTTTGTTCCCTCGATTTTAGTAATATTTTTAGTAGTGTCAGTATATCTCCAATTATAATTTTTATAATAAGTAATACTTTTTTAGGCAATCTAAATTTAATTTAGTATCTATTACTTTTAGTAGCGCCAACTAAACAAAAATGAAAAAAATAATATAATTTAATTATATTTCACAAAGAAAGAAAAGAAAACAACTTAAAAGATATTACTCTAAATTCTAATGTTAATTAATTATGTCTACTAATTAATTATAAGTTGCCCAACTAAAAAAAGGACATATATCCATATTAATCAAATTTTAAGTTATTTTTGGTCTCTTACATGCTTTAAGAGAGTGATCACACTCCCTTTGCCAATTCAGTACCTACGGATATATTTATTTCATTTTAAAGTAGTTTAGAAAAGTAATAAAACCCTTAGAAAAAATTATATAATTAAAAATATGATAATAACTGAGAGGGATACTTATCCCTTTTCCCTTAAATATTTTGATCTTAAACACCACGAAGTATTTGTTTTTTTCCTTGTAATGAGTCATCGGAGTTGATTTGTAAGACTTTTTAAGGATTTGAAAGTCTTGATTTTTGGATTCTTGTGAAGGGACTTCTCATATAAGAAGGTTTTGACTGTATTTCTTATGTGTCTTATTTTGACTCATGAAGTTTAAGAATTTTACGGTATAAATTAAAAGTATTTTTAACATTTCAAAAATACCCCTTAAATATTATGGTATTAAACATCATGGAGTATCATTTACCAAAAAGTGACCCTTTTTTTTAAAAACATACTACAAAGAGAAAAAACACATATTTTGAAGCAGATAGTATATTTTTCTTCGTAGATTACCCTTTTCTGAGAAATTTAGTCCTTATTGGTGAAAAAAGTTTTGATCTTTGCATCTGGGGGGTAACTGTACTTGTTTGTAATTGAGGGTTGAGGAGCTTGGGCTTTTTGGAGCATTGATGTCTGAGTATTTTAGTACTTACTGGTGGACTTTTTTTTTAATATTTGCATCTTTCCTCTGTTTTTTTATTAGATGGTATTTGTCTTTAGAAACTAGTTAAATTTTTTTTATTCAACCTGTGTATTATATTGGTGATAGTGCCAGAAAAATATAAACGAACAGTTAAAATGTTAGTTTGATAGAGAAAATATAACAACAAAGTTTGATATTATAAATAGTTATAATGAATTTGCATTATTGAAAGTTGTATAGCAATAAAATGGTATTAAACTTCTTGTGAAAAGAAGTGGTGAAAACACCGAAAAGGAACTAGCTTCATATCTAGAGGAATTCATATTTATCTAGTGAAAAGAAACTAGTTTGAGATATTTTCTTAATTTACTCATAGCAACTTGTATGATCAAATCTACTCTTTTGTTGCTATACATTGTAGATGCAACATAACAGATTTCTTTGATGTGATATTTTATTGAATGAGCATGAGCAGGGAATTCATGATTATTTCCCCATTTTTATCTCTTCCTATAAGATTTCTTATAAGTTATATGTGCTTTTACTTCTATTTCCTGGTGTGTGCGCGGGGAATAGTTCTTCGAACTTGCATACTTGTGTAATGCGGACTTTGCTGCAGGGAATCTGAGAGAACGTAACTGGACTTAGGAGAAAGTAATGATTGGCAATTGGCTTAGTCATTTTCCCAATAGCTACACGTCACTTGTCTCGCTTAACACTTCTTGTATGGTGTCTAGGGTCAACTTATTGGCTTTGGAGCTTCTAGTTTTCCACTCTCCTAATTTGAGGATTCTTTGGCTTAGCCGTGCCGTGACCCTTGAGAAACTTCCGGACATTCTTCATCACGCTAGCTTCCCAGTTGGTTGTTGAATTTGGTATTTGGTACTGGACCCTAATTTGCCTGGCAGACAGGCTGATCCTATAGAAGTTGATGTAAATGCGAGTAATGTTTTTTCAGACTGCTATCGACTCGAAGGCTTGAGTGGGTTTTGGGAGGCCGTGGCGGCCTATTTTCTGCTCATATATGGGGTTCATATATTGTAGACTCACGTCTTTGAATTTAAGCTATGCACCACTCAAATTCCTAATCTTGGCGAGATGATGAGGCACTCCCACAAAATGCTGCCGTTGTGGGTAAGTTCTAGCTTGAGAGTCTCTATTGTATAGATTTGCGTGTTCTCTATAGTTTTGATTTGAGACTTGATACAGTAATGTTTGAATTTTAGAAAAGAAATTTTCTTCAATTTTTGTGGTCTTAAACCTGTTGTGTCATTTAAGGTAAAATAGGATTGTTGATATTAAAAGGCTGCATTCTTTTTCAAACAGGCTAAAAAGAAAGTTAATCCACATAAATAAAAACGGGGGAGTATGTTTTTCGTTGTAGATTACCCTTTTCTGAGTATTCCTGTCCTTACAGCCGTCCATATAACAAAGTTTAAGAGTTTTCTCACACATTTTTAAGAAAAGTTTCTTATAAAGATTAGATTTTTTTTTGCATCAAAGTTCTTTACAGCAACAATTAAAGGAAGTCTTTTTTATATTTCTGGTCAATAATGGAAGTAATCCTTTATATAGATTTGGTTCATTTTGGGGCCGATGTTATTCTTACAATTTTCTTTTTCTCGAGACAAACTAGTGGGAAGTCTAACAACATTATCAAAGACCGAACCCGGAACCTAATCTGTAAAAATTTGAAGCTAAAATATCAAAAAGGTAAGTTGCAAGGGATATATACCAAATGGGGTAAGGCATGAAAAGCCCAGCGCTTCATTTGTGATTCAATCACGGCATTAAGTTGTTGTTCTTGGTCGTGGTAGTTGCCACCACCCATTTTTGTAATTATATATATATTTTTGTTTTTCCTCTTCTTCTTGATTGCTGGAAGTGCTACCACCACTGATTCCCCCCTCCCTTACCCCCCCCCCCCCCTGCGCCCCCCTCTTCTTGGTCGCTGAAAATCCTACAACCAATTGTATTTTTTTTCTTTTCTTGGTCGCTGGCTCCGCCACAACCATTGTATAAAAATAAGTAATAATGGTATGTTTGGTATTAAGAGCTGAAAAGAACGAATAAATTATATTGGACATTATTATTATTATTATTATTATTATTATTATTATTATTATTATTATTATTATTATTATTATTAATGATAATAATAATAATTTTAAGCATTGAACAGATATATTGAAATATTCCTAAAAATTATTTTGATATTAAGTTATTAGTTTCTTGAATCAGATTCTCTTACCTATGATTAATAATGTTTTAGGAGAAATTAACTAATTTATAAAAAGATTATTAACACGTCATGTCCCAAAAAGTTAAAAAAAATACTTCAAATAAGAATATACATGATTTTCTTTTGAATAAAAATAAGGTCTCCATTAAAGTTTGACTTTATGCCACAAATTTTATTGGGCCGTCATTACTTCCCACCCTCAACTCCCTCACCCCTTGCCCTTGCGCTTAACCCCGCAACTCCACCGTCCTATGCTATGGTGCTTGGCAAAATTGTAGCTTATATAAATATTGTTGGATAATATTTTTTATTTATTTGTCAAAATATTAAAAAATAAATAAGAAAAACATTTTCTGTTAATACCAAACATACCAAATATATGGCGTTCAATGAAATTTCAATGTAAGAAGTAAGATTATAACAAGTTGGAAGCATTTATTTATTTGGAAATATGTTAGATTGTTGGTTTTGATGATTGGCAGAACCATGTAGGGACCTGCTCCCTCGTTTCGATCCCCTGGAAAGGGTTTGTTTGGCTGGAGTTGGCAGGAAACTTCACTCAGCTGTCAACAGTACTTTTCTGCAGAAAAATTGGTGAGAGTGCAGTGGTAGTAGCACTGCAGCAGTAGCAGCAGCCTTACTCCAGTTGGTCAAATATACTAACCGATAAGATTGATTCTTGGTTTTGGTGTGTCCAATACTTATCCTAGTTTTTGGACAATCAAAAAGTATGTTTTCAAAACAGAAGAAAATATACACACACTCCTCAAGCATATTCCCTCCTCTGAAGAAGTGACTATCTCTGGAGATTGGTGCTCGTGCATTCTTAGGAATATTGTTAGAGTTGTGTTTATTGAGTTGTAATAGCTAGAAAACATGAATGTTGTGTAAACTTTTTCCTTGTAACTGTTGAATGATTCTAGAAAGGTTTTCAACTCGAGTTAGTTGAGGTTTTAGTTAGAATCACTTTTATGTTCCAACTACAGTTACCTGGGTTGCATTGTAATGGTGATAGAACTTTGAAGTCTTGTAATAGAGTTGTTGCAAGTGAGAGATTAAGAGTTTAATCTCTTAGGATTACAAGAATCTGTAATCGTTGTTGCTCATATCTAGTAAAGTTGTGGTGAAATCCTACAAGGTAGATCATGGTTTTTTCTTCGCTTGAGCAAGGAGGTTTCCTCGTAAATATCGTGTGTCCCATTTTTTATTGCATTATCTGTTTGAGTGCTCTAACTTATGAAACCTAATCAGAGGACCAGGTCCTGTATATGGTGGTGGACTCATATAACTCATCAATTAGTATCAGAACAGGTTCTTTCTAAAAGGTTAACACCTAGAAATAATCCTGTAAAATATGGCAGCACCACCAAATCTGGAAGAAGGGAAGCCTACTACAAGACCTCCTCGTTTCAATGGCCAATACTATGAATGGTGGAAGACCCATATGCATGACTTCATTATGGCTGAAGACAGTGAACTATGGGATATCATTCTAGATGGTCCCTATGTGCCTATGAAGACTGTAACTGAGGGAGAAACTACCACATCTGTTCCCAAGACCAGAAGGGAATATGATGATAGTGATTGAAAGCAGATTGAAAAGAACTACAAGGCTAAAAAACTGTTGGTTTATACCATAGGTCCATATGAATACAATCGAATCTCAGCTTGTGAGATAGCCAAGGAGATCTGAGACTGCCTTAGAACATCTCATGAAGGGACCAGTCAAGTCAAGCAATCTAAAGTTGACATGCTTACTACACAATATGAGATGTTCTCTATGAGAGAAGGCAAGTCTATTCAAGAAATTCACACCAGATTTACCTCCATCACAAATGAACTCTACTGTCTGGGAGAGGTGATAAAGCCAAGAAGATTAGAAAGGATTATTCTTAGCATTCTTCCCAAGTCATGGGAAAACAAGGTGGATGCTATTACTGAAGCCCGAAATCTTGAGACTCTTACCATGGATGAACTTATAGGTAATCTGAAAACCTATGAACTTAAACAGCAGCAAGATCAAAGCAGAAGTGAACCAAGGAAAGATAAGGGGTTGGCTCTTAAAAGCACTCAAGCTGATTCAAATGAAGAGGATAAAGACATGGCCTATTTAACAAGAAGATTCCAAAAGGTGATCAGGAGAAGTGGAGGATTTCAGAAGAAGTCTAATGCTAATAGAGGTCCTGGTCTGAATGATCTTTGTCATAAATGTGGGAAGCCAGACCACTTCATCAAAGACTGTCCTATGAACAAGGTTGAATATAAGGAATACATGAGAGCTAATGCTGACAAAGCTAGAAAGAAGGATCGGGTCCTAGAAAAATTCAAGAGAAGAGCAGCAGCTGATAAACTGGTTAAACAAGTTGTGGCAGCATAGGGAGACTCATCGGGTGAGTCTGAAAATGATGAAGCACCAGAACATGCTTCAATGATGGCTATTGAAGATGATGATTCTCCATTCAACCAAATGTTTTCTTTCATGGCCAACTCAGAAGTAGATGAAGAAGAGGAGGTAACCTTTCTTGACATTAAGAAAATTCTAAAGGATTACAACTTAAAAGAACTGAGATCTCTGGCCAATGTGTTGATTGATTCCTTTTGTGACCTCACTAAAACAAAAGGAAGCCTTAAACAAGAATATTGATAATTTTGAATCTGAGAAAATTGTGTTGATTGCTAGCCTAGCTAATTTAAACGAGAAATACCAGGAGTTGCTATTTGAAAAAACCTCTATCATTAAAAATGGAACTAGAAGTGATGTAGAAAATTCACAATTTGAGCTTGAAACTAAATTAAAAAATTCTCAACTGGAACTTGTTGTATCTTTAGAAAGAAACCCTGAGCTAGAGAGGGAACTGGTCAAAGTCAAGACTGATCTTGATAAGTCTCTTAAATGGACTACTTCCTCTCAAGTTCTGGACTAGTTGACTAATCAGAGCTCTAATACTAGTGAAGGGATTGGATATAGGGGGGTTTGTCCACCCTATAATCCTCATAGCAAGTATGTGTCTGATCCAAACAACCTGTTGTGCACCCATTGTGGGAGAAATGGTCATATGAAGTCTAATTGCATGTCTAGGAGAAATGCCTTGAGAAGGAGTCTGGATGGTTCAGAAACATTGATGAACAATAGGGTACCTGGTTCTCACGTGTCTCAAATCAAGTTGCCTGGGTGGACAAAAAGAAACCTGATTTTTCCTTTTTCTCGTTTTTGGGAACTCAAGCTACACATCTAATCCATGACTTGTTCCAGGAAAAAGTGAGGGGCAGCAGTCAAAAATGGTATACAGATAGTGGATGCTCAAAGCACATGATTGGATAAATAAAAAATTTCCTCTCACTCAAGGCCTGCCAAAGAGGCTTAGTGTGCTTTGGAAATGGAAAGAAGGGGTACATTCTTAGTGTAGGGAAGATAGAAAAAGTACTTGAATATACCATTGAAAATGTCTTCTATGTCAATGGGCGGAAGTATAGTCTTCTAAGCGTGTCTCAGATATGTGACAAAGGGAATGAGGTTAAGTTTCTTTTAGCTTTATGCAGAGTGAACAACATTCAATCAGGAAAAGTGGTTTTAACAGCTAGCAGGTGTAAGAACATGCATGTTGCTGATCTTGACTCGGCAGTTGGTGATGGTCTCACCTGTTTGAGTGCGGCTGAGGATGAAGCTACCTTGTGGCACAAAAGATTGGGGCATGTGAGCACAATTCTTCTCAATAAGTTGGTGACAAGGGACCTGGTTCAAGGACTTCCCAAGGTAAAATTTGCTCAAAGTCAGTTATGTGAAACTTGCGTCAAGGGAAAAAACACTAGGACCTCATTCAAGAATAAAAAGGAAGTGAGTACTTCCAGATCGCTGGAGTTGCTCCACACGATCTGTGTGGACTCGTTAAAATTGCAAGTCATGGAGGAAAGAAGTTTATCTTTGTGGTTGTAGATGATTACTCAAGATACACCTGCATGATATTTCTTCGTTCAAAAGATGAGACATTCCCAGTATTTGAATCCTTTGCAAATCAAATACAAGTGAAGTTAGGCTGCAACATTGCAAGGATCAGGTCCGACCATGGGACTGAATTCGAGAATGCTAAGTTTGATGCTTTTTGTGCTTCCAAGGGAATCAGTCATAATTTCTCTACTCCTAGAACTCCGCAACTAAATGGAGTGGTGGAAAGGAAAAATCGAACTCTTGTGGATATTGCTAGAGCTCTACTGATAGATGGAGGTGTTGTTATGTCCTTCTAGGCAGAAACAGTTAACACTGCCTGCCATATGGTGAACAGGTGTCTGATCTGGTCCCTGCTTGGGAAAACTCCCTATGAGTTGTTGAACAAGAAGAAGCCCATGCTAAACTACCTCAGGTTTTTGGATGCAAATGCTTTGTGTTGAATAACGGCAAGGACAATCAAGAAAAATTTGACCCTAAAAGTGATGAGGAAATTTTCCTAGGTTACTCATCAAATAGCAAGGCATACAGGGTCTACAACAAGAGAATTCCAATGTGTTGAGGAAAGTATTCATGTCATATTTGATGAGTCTGGGAAGCTGAAGGATACGGAAAAGATCAATGATGATGAGCTTGAAGAGCTATGACAAACTCAAAGAGATGCAATTGATCATGATCTACTTGAGGAATCAACAAAAACATATGAGAAAGATGAAGGCCAGCCATTGGAGGATTCAATGCAGGAAGAAAATCATATTCCCTCAAATGGTACAATGGAGAATGTGAGTTCAGAAGGTTAGAAAGGAAGGATCAATGCAGACAACAACTCAGATGAGGGACCAGGTGCAGCAGATAGAGAATCCTCTATTAGAAGGTCCAACTGGAAACACAGATCATCGCATCCGTTGGACAATCTACTGTCTCCCCTGGATTGAAACCTGCAAATCAGGTCAAAGACTCAGAACATGTTTGCGCCCTCAGCCTTTATATACTAGATTGAACCTAAAAATATAAAGGAGGCCCTGAAAGATGTAGAATGGGTTAATTCCATGCAGGAGGAACTCCATTAGTTTGAAAGAAATAAAGTATGACATCTGGTTCCAAGGCCATCGGATAGAACAATTATAGGGACCAGGTGGGTCTTCAGTAATAAGTTGAATGAACAAGGTATTACAACCAGAAACAAGGCTAGACTAGTGGTTCAAGGATACAATCAAGAAGAAGGAATTGACTATGACAAAACCTTCGTAACTGTTGCAAGGATAGAGGTTATTCGAATGTTGATTGCTTTTGCTTCCTTCATGGAGTTCAAACTGTTCCAAATGGATGTGAAAATGCCTTTTTGAATGGATATTTGAAGGAGGAAGTCTATGTGAAGCAGCCCCCGGGTTTTGAAGATATTGATAGACCTCATCATGTGTACAAGCTGGACAAGGCACTGTATGGATTGAAGCAAGCCCCTTGAGCATGGATTTAAGAGAGGAAAAATTGATAATACTCTCTTTCTCAAGGCTAGAGGGAGGAACCTACTTATAGTTCAAGTATATGTCGACAACATCATCTTTGGAGACACTCTCAATTCTCTATGTGAAGAGTTTGCTAAGCTTATGGGGAATGAGTTCGAAATGAGCATGATGGGAGAACTCAATTTCTACCTAGGTTTACAAGTCCGGCAGGTTGAAAATAAAACTATGACCAGTTAGTAGAAATACATCAAGGAGTTGCTCACAAGATTTCAAATGGATAATGCTAAGCCTATTGATACACCCATTTGAACTACTTCAAAACTGGACACTGATGAACCTAGTCCTTTGGTGAATGAAACCATGTATAGAGGAATCATTGGATCACTGTTATACCTGACAACAAGCAGGCCTTATATTGTGTTCAACATGGGTATGTGTGCTCGGTTTCAAGCTTGTCCCAAGGAATCTCATCTGAAAGCTGCTAAGAGGATCCTCAGATATCTCAAAGGAACCATTGATTTAGTTCTCTTCTATCCTTCTAGAAGCTCATTTGATCTTGTTGGCTACTCTGATACTGACTATGCTAGGTATCTGTTTGACAGGAAAAGTACCTCAAGAATGGCTGATTTTCTAAGTCCTTCACTAATCTCTTAGGGGTCAAGAAAGAAAAATTCAGTGGCCCTCTGTAATACCTCGAAAGTGCCTAGGAGTAGACCCGGGAGTTAAAAGTGAGAAATGCTAAAACTGAAAAAAAAAGGACAGGACGAGTCATGTCACGACTCGTGGTATCAGACCACAGGTCGTTGTATGCAGTCATTGGTTAGGGAAGGCTGGGTGGCAGTGGAGACAACAGACGACACAATGACTTATTGTTGGGAATAATGAGCCGTTGTCAACAGGCGTTGGAAGAGGCTGGTTCAACAGGTGCCATACAACGGGCCTTCCAACGACTCATTGTGGGTTGTAACGAATCATTATTACCGGTTGTTGTTTTGGTGCAAGAATTTCCAATACAGATGACGGATCGAGACCATGATTCGTTGGAAGAAACCACGAGTCATGGTGAGGCCCGTGGTAAGCAGGTTCAGATTTTGTGATGAGCAAACAACGAACAAGTAACGAATCATTGTTTTAGAGGACGAGTCATTCTGTCCGTCCGTTGGTCATTTTTGAAAGTAAACTATAGCAGTGCAAACCACGAGGGATAGAATGGGTCGTCGTTAGCTCTAACGACCCGTTGGTTCCGTCCGTTAGTTCAACCTAGACAGTTTTTAGGGTAGATTCATTAAGGGCATTTTCGATTTTTCCACGCTCAGAGACCCTAAACTACATCATTTTAGCTTATGAAAGGTGGGTTTTTAAGGGGATAATTATTTCTAAGTCTTCATTCATGCATGCAAGAGTTTGGGGGGGTGATCAAAAGGTGTTTCAAGGTTTTCTTCCCCAATTTCTTTCAATTTCTTCTTGGGCATTCAAGGGAGGTTAAGAATCAATTGTTCTAGGTATGTAAGGTTCTCAATGGGTAATTTCTTCCACGGCCATGCCCCTCCTCTACGATTTTACTAAAATTTCTACTAAAAACTCATGGGGTTTTAAAGTTGATTTCTATAGAAGTGTAGTGATTTGCTAATGGGGTTTTATGATTTTAGAATCTTATCGTATCCTATGGGTTTTGATCAGTTTTTGTTATTTAAATTAATTATAATGTTGTCGATTTTGATTTTTATATAATCAAGCCTAATTATGCATGACTCATGATGAGTTGATTTATGATCTACTTTCGTATTAATGATATTTACAAGCCTAGTATGATTTACAATTTAAATTATAGATTTAATCAACTACCCATCTCGATTTCATGAATTTCAAGCTATATGCATGATCCACAAGTATATATGAACCTTATGATTTATGAATAATGTTTTGGTCAACTCACGGGCTTTAATTCATGGCTAGTTCACGTATGTACAAGCATGTTTATGATTATCATGATTTAATTAGCTCACGAATGCATGCAAGTTATACTATGAGCACTATATATGTTTTGGGAGTAGTATCGAACATCGAGTAGGTTCGGGGCTCTGGTTAAGCCCCAGATCTCATAAACTATGTGCCACCATAGGTATGTTGGGACCCCTTTCATGACCGTCCCCGGCCCAAATGGCCCTTTTTCATGGTGATATCACACTTTCATGGTTCTACCCTTGGCAAGGTATGGACATCCTTCCGATTAGGGTTACAAGTCGGGCTTCATATGTGCTCATATGGGGTATGTCGATTAAGAGAATCTCCCACTGTTCCTCATGATTTATGCATGTTATGATTGTGTATTTTGGCTCAAGTCATGTTAAGTAATGCTCTTTTCTTATGATTATGATTACGTTTACATTACGAATATTTTGAGAATCTTGGGCCTTATGACATGTTATGATGATTTACAATACGAGCATGATGTCCTACTCTTATGATCATTTATGAGTTTATATATACAATTTAAATGTACATTTTACTTATCCTGCATACTCGATACATTCTACATACTGACCGCATACTTTCTATGATGTATCATTTCATGATCCAAGATCCCGCTCTCAGGTTCACCTTCCACAGTAGTGCTTCAGAGGTTGTTATCAGCGTATTTGGTGAGTCCTTATGTTCCGAGGGCCATATGTTCAGACTCTATGCTTTTCTTTCGGTTTCAGAATTATTGGGTTAGTTGGGGAGTTGTCCCATCAAACCATCTTTTTATGATTAGAGACTTTTCAGACTACATGTTGTAATCAGCCATTATGTATGAATCTTGTACTAGATTTCTCCTTTATTATGTCACAATTACATTTTCCTTATGCTAAGTTTTTCGCTCATGTGATTAAATTACATGTATGCTCATGCCATGGTTTGACTTGGGGTCTCTCGGGGCTCCTTATCACGTGTCTACGATCCGGGTGTACGTTCGAATCGTGACAAACTTTGTATCAGAGCCATAGGTTTGAAGTGTCCTAGGGTGTCTGAAAAGCCACGTTAAATAAAGTCTTTTTCATGGGTGCGAAGCGCGCCACACTTATGAAGAAGAGGCTATGAGACATTTAGGAAATGTTCCCTTCTTTTATGATCTATGTTGTGCGATGAAAGTCTTTTACTCCTCTAATTCATGCTACTCGCATTTGCAGCATCATGTCTCCACGTCGAGTGAACACCAGAAGAAATGGTAATGGTAATTATCATGAGGGTATCAATGGTGAGGAGCGTCAGCCATCCCTACCCGTTCACGAGGAGCATACACCAGAGATAGCTGCCCACGCGGAGTTTAGGGTAGCGATTCAGATGTGGCACAGGCCATGACAACCCAGGTTTAGAATCAGACAGTGGCGCATTACACTCAGAATGGAAATGCGGCGACAGCTAGGGTGAGGGATTTCTTGAGGATGAGCCCTCCGGAGTTCATGGGGACAAAGATGGACGAGGATCCACACGATTTCATTATGGAGATTCTGAAGATCACCCAGGTTATGGGGGTGAACAATGGGGAGTGTGTTGACTTGACCTCCTATCAGCTAAAGGGGGTGGCTCACATAAGGTTCAAGCAGTGGAGAGATGCCAAGGCATTGGGTGCAGGCCCGATAGGTTGGGAAGAGTTCCACACGACATTTTTGGATTAGTTCTTCCCTCGGGAGATGAGGGAGCTTAAGGCGGCCGAGTTTGTTAACTTGAAGTAGGGTAACATGTCCGTTCAGGAGTACGCATTGGAGTTCACCCGATTATCCAAGTATGCTCCGGAGTATGTGGCGGATCAGAAGGCTTAGGTGAGTCGTTTTGTGCATGGGGTGGCGGATTACTTGGACAAGGATTGCAGGATCGCCATGCTTCATCGGGATATTGACTTTCCCCGTATTGTACTACATGCACAGCAGATGGAGTTGGTCGATCGGAGGCAGAGGGAGGCCAAGAGGGCCGGGACCGACAGCTATGGAGTTTCTCGGGTCAGGTCAGGGGGTGGATAGTGCTAGCAGTCCCAGCACAAGTCTATCGCTCCAGCTCCATCATCGGCCAACACAATATCTAGGTTTAGGGGAGATGAGAGGAGCAGGGCTTCAGGCTCGAGGGATTAGGGTAGCATACAGGTGGAACGCACTTTTTCCAGTTTGTGCGAAGTTCGGCAAGAATCATCTCGGTAGGTTTCTAGTCGGCGTGAATGCTTGTTTCGGGTGTGGCAAACTCGGACACAGAGTCATAGATTGCCCTTCATCTAGTTCTGTCGCTCCAGCAGCACGTCCCCCTCAGCAGGGTGCCGCTACTAGTTCAACAGGTGGTCAGCGCTAAAACAGGTTTTATGCTCTAGTACGCCGCCAGGAACAGGAGGCTGTACCAGTTGTGGTCACTGATATGTTGCAAGTCTTCCATATTGATTCTTATGCCTTGTTAGATCTAGGAGCTACTTTGTCTTTTGTGACCTCTTATATTTCTAGTAGTTTTGGAGTTAGCCCTGAAATTCTGTCAGAACCGTTCTCAGTCTCTACCCTAGTCGGTGAATCAGTTATAGCTAGGCGGGTGTATAGAGGTTGCCACATCACAGTGTTGCATAATGTTACCTCTGCAGACTTTGTAGAGTTGGCTATGACTTAATTTGACATCATTTTGGGCATGGATTAGTTGTTTGCATGTTGTGTTTGATTAATTGTAGGACTCGTGTGGTGGAATTCCAATTTCCGGGTGAGTCGGTATTGGAGTGGAAGGGTAATTCAACTGTACTAGCCGGTCAGTTTATTTCTTATTTTAAGGCGAGGAAAATGATTTATAAGGGCTGCATGTATCACCTTGTTAGGGTTAAGAATGTTGAGTCCGAGACCCTGATTATTCAGTCAGTTCTGGTGGTGTGTGAGTATCCGAAGGTTTCTCCTGATGATTTGCCAAGTGTCCCTCCCGAGCGGGAGATTGATTTCGGTATAAATCTTCTTCCCGACACACATCCCATATCTATTTCGCCCTACAGAATGGCTCAAGCGGAGCTAAAAGAGTTGAAGGATCAGTTGAAGGACCTTTTAGATAAGGGATTTATCAGACCGAGCAAGTCCCCATAGGGTGCCCCAGTGTTATTTGTCCGGAAGAAGGATGGTTCACTTTTGATGTGCATTGACTATCGGCAGTTGAAAAAGGTTGCCATTAAGAACAGGTATCCTTTACCCAGGATCGATGATTTGTTTGACCAACTTTAGGGTGCCAAGTGTTTCTCCAAGATTGATCTCAGGTTCGGGTATCACCAGCTTAGGGTTCGGGAGAGTGACATCCCAAAAACCGCTTTCAAGACTCGGTATGGTCACTGAGAATTTCTTGTTATGTCTTTTAGACTAACCAATTTCCCTGCAGCTTTTATGGATCTAATGAATAAGATGTTCAAGGCATATCTGGACATGTTCGTGATCGTGTTCATCGATGATATTCTTATATACTCTCGGAGCGAGGAGGAGCATGCCGTTCACTTGAGAGTAGTGCTTCAGAACCTCAAGGATCGTTAGTTGTATGCAAAGTTTAGCAAGTGTGAATTTTGGTTGGACTCCGTGACATTTTTAGGCCTTGTGGTATCGAGTGAGGGCATAAGGGTAGATTCTCATAAAATTGAAGCGGTAAAGAATTGGCCCAAATCGGTGAATCCTTAAAAAAATTTGGAGTTTCTTGGGCCTAGCATGCTACTATCGGAGGTTTGTTGAGTTTTTTTCATCAATTGCAGCACCATTGACCAGGTTGACTCAAAAAAAGGTAAAGTTCCAATGGTCGGAGGCTTGTGAGAAAAGCTTCCAAGGGTTGAAGACTCGACTCACTTCAGCACCAGTGTTGACCCAACCCGAGGGTGCCGATGGTTTTGTAATATATTGTGATGCTTTGAGGATCGGACTTGGGTGTGTATTGATGTAGCATGGGAAAGTGATAGCGTATGCCTCAAGACAGCTGAAAATCCATGAGAAGAATTACCCGACCCACGACCTCAAATTGGCCGCGGTGGTGTTCGCATTGAAGATATGACAGCATTAATTGTATGGAGTCCACGTAGATGTATTTATGGATCACAAGAGTCTACAATATGTTTTCACGCAGAAGGACCTCAATGTACGGCAACGGAGGTGGTTAGAACTACTCAAGGACTATGATATGAGTGTTCTTTACCATCCGGGTAAGGCTAACGTGGTGGCGGACGCACTTAGTAGGTTCTCTAGGAGAATGTGTCCCACGTGGAGAAAGGAAAGAAGGAGTTGGCAAAAGATGTCCATCGACTTGCAAGGTTGGGAGTGAGGTTGGTTAACTCAGCCGACGATGGTATTGTTGTGCGGAATGGATCAGAGTCGTCCTTGGTGGTTGATGTCAAATCTAGGCAAGATGAGGATCCGATTTGAGGAAATTGAAGGAAGTTGTGCGGAGTCAAAAGGTGGAGGTTTTCTACCAAGGGGGAAATGGGGTGCTTTGGTATCAGGGTCGTCTATGTGTTTCAGATGATGATGATTTGATAGGCCGGATATTGCATGAGGAATATGGTACTAGATATTCTATCCATCCAGGATCCACGAAGATGTATCGAGACTTGCGAGAAATCTATTGATGGGATGGCATGAAGAAGGATATTGCAGAGTTTGTAGCCAAATGTCCAAATTGTCAACAAGTAAAGGTTCAACATCAAAGACCGGGAGGAGTACTTCAAGATATTAGCATTCCTACTTGGAAGTTGGAAGAGATTAATATGGACTTCATTATAGGCTTACCTCGTACTCGCCGATAATATGACTCCATTTGGGTGGTGGTAGATAGGTTAACCAAGGCGGCACATTTTCTATCTGTCAAAACCACCGATTCAACAGATGATTATGCCAAATTGTATATTCGAGAGTTGGTCGACTTCATGGAGTGCCCTTGTCTATTATTTCAGAACGAGGTACTCAGTTTACCTCCCAATTCTGGCAGTCTTTTCAGAAGGGGCTTGGGACTCAAGTTAAGCTCAGCACAACTTTTCATCAGCAAATGGATGGCCAAGCCGAATGAACAATCCATACTCTCGAGGACATGTTGAGATCATGTGTAATGGATTTCAAGGGTAGCTGGGATGATCATTTGCCCTTGATCAAGTTTGCTTATAATAACAGCTACCACTCTAGCATCCAGATGGTTCGAGGCTCTTTATGGCGAAGATGTAGATTGCTCATTAGATGGTTTGAGGTTGGTGGGGCAACTATGATAGGGCTTGAATCAGTTCATGAGGCTATGGTAAAGGTTCAGTTGATAAGGGACAGGCTGAAAACCGCTCAGTCATCAAAAGTCATATGTTGATGTGAGGAGAAGAGATTTGGAGTTTGAGGTAGGCGACTGGGTATTTCTAAAGGTATCTCCAATGAAGGGAGTCATGCGGTTTGGAAAGAAAGGAAAACTCAGTTCCCACTATGTTGGTCCCTACCGGAATACGAGAAGAGTTGGTAAGGTAGCGTATGAGTTGGACCTGTTCTCAGAGTTATCTTCTGTACATGTCATGTTTCATGTGTCACTTTTGAAGAAATATTTGGGGGATCCAGCCCTAGTAGTTCCGGTGAACAGCATCAGCGTCAAGGATAGCCTCAACTATGAAGAAGTTCCTGTGGGAATATTGGACCATCAAGTTCGGAGACTAAGTAATAAAGAAGTAACATCAGTTAAAGTCCTATGGAGAAATCAGCACGTTGAAGGAGCTACGTAGGAAGCCGAAGCGAATATGATGGCTAGATACCCGCATTTACTCTCTACCAGCTCAGTTTCGACTTGAGGTATCAGTTATGCTCCATGACTTTGTTTAGTTTTCATGTTCGGTTCATGTGTTCAAGTTTCTTTTATGTGTATAGATGTGTATGTGAAGCATGAGATCAGTTCAGCTATGTGTTGTGAATCGGAGGTAGTCATTCCATCGGTTTTTGATTTAAACGGTCAGAATTTGAGTAGGATACTTGCATGTTTCTGTTTTCTTCTTGTTTCCTACATTCGAGGATGAATGTTCCCAAGGGGGAGATATTGTAATACCCCAGAAGTGCCTAGGAGTAGACCCGGGAGCTAAAAATGAAAGCTGCTGAAATTGGGAAAGATAGCACAGGACGGGCCATGTCACGACTCGTGGTATCAGACCACGGGTCATTGTATGCAGTCATTGGTTAGGGAAGGCTGGGTGGCAGTGGAGACAACGGACGGCACAACGACTCATTGTTCGGAACAACGAGCCATTGTCAGCAGGCGTTGGAAGAGGTTGGTTCAGCAGGTGGCATACAACGAGCCTTCCAACGACTCATTGTGGGTTGTAATGAGTCGTTGTTAATTATCATTGTTTTGGTGCAAGAATTTCCAGTGTAGATGATGGATCGAGACCACGACTCATTGGAAGAAACCATGAGTCATGGTGAGGCTCGTGGTAAGCAGGTTCAGATTTTATGATGAGCAAGCAAAGAACGATGTAATGGATCGTTGTTTCAGAGAACGAGTCGTCCAGTCCATCCATTGGTTATTTTCGAAAGTAAACTACAGCAGTGCAAACCACAAGCGATAGAACGGGTCGTCGTTAGCTCTAACGACCTGTTGGTTCCGTCCGTTAGTTCAACCCAACCAGTTTTAAGGGTAGATTCATTAAGGGCATTTTTGACTTTTCCACCCAAAGAAACCCTAAACTACGTCGTTTTAGCTTATGAAAGGTGGGTTTTTAAGGGGATAATTATTTCTAAGTCTTCATTCATACATGCAAGAGTTTTGGGGGTGATCAAAAGGTGATTCAAGGTTTTATTCCCCAATTCCTTTCAATTTCTTCTTGGATATTCAAGGGATATTAAGAATCAGTTGTTCCAGGTATGTAAGGTTCTCAATGGGTGATTTCTTCCACGCCCATGCCCCTCCTCTACGATTTTACTAAAATTTTTACTAAAAACTCATGGGGTTTTAAATTTTATTTATATAGAAGTATAGTGATTTGTTAATGGATTTTATGATTTTAGAATCTTATCATATCCTATGGGGTTTTGATCAGTTTTTATTATTTAAATTAATTATAATGTTATCGATTTTAATTTTTATATAATCAAGCCTAATTATGCATGACTCATGATGAGTTGATTTATGATCTACTTTCCTATTAATGATATTTACAAGCCTAGTATGATTTACAATTTAAATTATAGATTTAATCAACTACCCATCTCGATTTCATGAATTTCAAGCTATATGCATGATCCACAAGTATATATGAACCTTATGATTTATGAATAATGTTTTGGTCGACTCACGGGCTTTAATTCATGGCTAGTTCACGTATATACAAGCATGTTTATGATTATCATGATTTAATTAGCCCATGAATTCATGCAAGTTATACTATAAGCACTATATATGTTTTGGGAGTAGTATCGAACATCGAGTAGGTTCGGGGCTCAGGTTAAGCCCCGAATTTCATAAACTACGTGACACCATAGGTATGTTGGGACCCCTTTCATGACCCTCCCCAGCCTAAATGCCCTTTTTCATGGTGATATCACACTTTCATGATTCTACCCTTGGCAAGGTGCGGACACCCTCCCGATTAGGGTTACAAATCGGGCTTCATATGTGCTCATATGGGGTATGTCGATTAAGAGAATCTCCCACTGTTCCTCATGATTTATGCATGTTTTGATTATGTATTTTGTCTCAAATCATGTTAAGTAAAGCTCTTTTCTTATGATTATGATTATATTTACATTATGAATGTTTTGAAAATCTTGGGCCTTATGACATGTTATGATGATTTACCATACGAGCATGATGTCCTACTCTTATGATTATTTATGAGTTTATATATACAATTTAAATGTCCATTTTACTTACCTTGCATATTTGGTACATTTCACATACTGACCGTATACTTTCTATGTTGTATCGTTTCATGATACAGGACCCGACTCTCAGGCTCACCCTCCAAAGTAGTGCTTCAGAGGTTGTTATCAGCGTATTTGGTGAGTCCTCATGTTCCGAGGGCCATATGTTCAGACTCTATGCTTTTCTTTCGATTTCAGAATTATTGGGTTAGTTGAGGAGTTGTCCAATCAACCCATCTTTCATGATTAGAGGCTTTTCAGACTACATGTTGTAATCAGCCGTTATGTATGAATCTTGTACTAGCTTTCTCCTTTATTATGTCACAATTATGTTTTTCTTATGCTAAGTCTTCCGCTCATGTGATTGAATTAGATATATGCTCATTCCATGGGTTGACTTGGGGTCTCTCAAGGCTCCTTGTCCGGTGTCTATGATCTGGGTGTACATTCGGGTCGTGACACTCTCTCTACAGCTGAACCAGAGTATGTAGCTTCTGCTTCATGTTGTGCTCAATTATTGTAGATAAGGCAGCAACTGGAAGATTTTGGAGTTCTACCTGAATGTGTTCCACTAATGTGTGACAATACAAGTGCTCTCAACATGGCTAAGAATCCCATGTAGCATAAGTGAACCAAGCATATTGATATTTGACATCACTTATTGAGAGACAATGTGGAGAAAGAAAATATCCAAGTTGATTTTTGTAGAACAAAAGATCAGATTGCAGACATATTTACTAAAGTCTTAAACAGGGACCAGTCTGAAAGAAACAGACTGAAGTTGGGGTTGATTAAGATGAATTGATTTTCACTCTTTCTTCATTTCCTCTTTTGAACTTTTTTCTCTTTTGTTTGGCTATGATCAGGCTTCAGATATCCTAGCAGGATTGAAAATGATGTTCTTAGCTCAGCTCCATACCTTCACAGGTATACACGCATGGTAGATGTAAGGAGGCAAGAGGCTGGCAAGACAGATGCTTGGCGTACATGATTTGAGTTCAAAGGCGAGACCAGGTCCTGCCAATAAGTTAGCATTACATTCCTCACTTATGAACATATATTAGAAATGGTTTGTGACTGCCTAGGCTTTGTTTTCCCACCTGTTCCAACCAGTACCTGGTCACTAGCACTGTCTCTCTCTCACACCCTTTAAGTCCAAACGTTTCATGATTCGACGCACCCTTTAGTCTCTTTAAAGCCTATCAACTGTCACCTATTTTCATTTCAAATCCTTTCCTTCAGAAGAAAATTAGATTATTTCTCCCTTTTTGCTCTTCAGAAACCCTCTCTCTTTTCTCTACAAATTTTCTCACTCCCTCCACTGAAATCATGTCTCAACCTCCCTCTCCTTTGAAGCAAACTGAAACCCGGTCACATCCTCTCCTATTCAGTCAGAAATCATGGAATCGACACCCTCCTCCACCCTATTTGAAAACCCTTTTTCAAAAACCCCTATGTCGGCCCCTCAACCACCATTAGCAGATTTGACCATTGCTTTAACCTTTATCTCTGACCCCTATGGCCCTTCCGATGAATCGACTGAACAAAGTTTGGAGAACCCCATATCTCCACCCCTCTCGCCACTCTTCCTCTCCTGAAAATCGCCTCCTCCGTCGTATCCAATACAAAAACTCCATCGAATAACCCTATTTTTTGTACTTTTGAGGGAAGCTCCATTGGAGAGGAGACCATCTAGGAACCTGGTTGTACAGTTCCTTTAACCTCCATGGTTGGGTCGCCGGAGAAGGACCAACCTAGGGCTAAGACATATGAACCCATGCCGAAAGTTCCATCCCCCTCTACTGCCTCCCCTGGGCTTCCATCTTTCCCGAAATGAGGTGGTACTGCATAGGATCTTAACATTCTTGAAAACCTAGATGGTGCCGAGGACAGTGAGGATGAGCAACCTCTTTCATGGAAAGTCCGTAAGATTGTCTCACGCCACTCAGAAACCCAATCAAGGGACCCGGTTCGGGCTCACAAAACCATAGCCTCGGCAAGGAAACTCCTGGACAAAACCCTAAAAGCAAGTCAAGTTCATACTTCGAAAAGGATAAAGCTTAGACGAAGAATGGTAACTGAGGAGGAGGATGTTTAGCCTGATGTTGTTGTGGATCAGGAAGAAGGTGAACCGCAAAGAAAAGGTGTTGGTGACAATGGGAAGACTAAGAAACCTGTGAGCAAGGGAAAAGAAAAGGTTTCAAGTTCCAGTAAGAAGGAATTTCCTATAGCCTAAAAAAGAAAGGTGGTTATCACTCAGAAAAAGAGGAAACATGTGCATGTTAGGACAAATGTTGACGGGGAAGGACAAACAAAGGAAGACTCTCCAGTGATTTCTTCAAGCAGAACCTCCTTAAGATCACAAGCCTGTCCAATGAGGGAACATGGTATTCCCTCTAGGTTCAGGTCACAACCTGAGTCTTCTCTGTGTCTGACGAGAGAAGAAAGACAAAAAATTCTGAAGTTGCAGAAGGTGCTGTGAGGAAGGTATTTGACCCTACAATTATTGATATGGATGGAATGGTCAAGCTAGTTGAGATGGTTAGCTTTCAATCTTGGAGGCATTTGTTTGTTCCTCCAGTTCCGGAACTGCATAAGAAGGAAGTCCGGGAACTCTATCATAAGATTGTGTTTACTGATAATGGGAAGGAGCTTTTCACCAAAGTGAATGGGGTGAATTTCACGCTCAATGAGCAGAAACTTGGAACTATCCTTGGGGTGCCCACAAAAGGGATTAGGTCAATAGATAATGACTGTGCAAAGAGGAAGTTCATTTCCCTTATCTGCAAATTGGAGAACTGCACCGGTGAACGGGTTCTGAAGAAGCAAATGAAGGGTGAGTATCAGCTGCTGTTTGAATTTGTCAACAAGGTCCTTCTTCCACGGGCCGAAAAAAGAACCATCGCCGGTGTTCCTGACTTTTCCATGATGGAGGCCCAGAGTACTTTTCAACCAATTAACTTGTCTGCCGTGATGATTGAACATTTGCACAATATAATGACCGTCAAAGATGGGAAACACGGTCTCGCGTATGGGTTTTTGTTGAACAGGGTCTTTGAGTTCTTCAACGTTAAATGTGGTCCGGGGATTGCTGGGTATAAAAAACAAATGTTCTTACTCACGACTCTTGAAGAGAGTGAATATGTGTCAAGACGAGAAGCGGCGAAAGGGCAATCCTTAGTGTCTGATCTGATAGCCTCCCGGGAGAAATCTACTGTGGAGATTGAGCGACTCACAGGTCTACTTGCTCCAAAGGAGGCAGAAATTGTATGACTCAAGACCAACCCCATGGAGGAACCAGGTTTAGTCTCAAGTTTACGACAGGAGAATGAAGCACTGAAGACAAAAGTCAAGGAATTAACTAAAAAGATGCTTCAAGCCCATGAGACCTTTAATGACCGCATCTCTGCTCTCCTTCCTAGGATTTCCGAACCCTGACTCCCTAACGCTTCCTATCCTTCCCTTTCTTGATGTTTTGCTCTTTTTACCTGACCCATCTTTTCCCTCTCTTTGCTCTGGCAGGTTATTGGACTGTTTTTATTTGTTTTGTTCTGGGTGACTATATGTAATGCTGACTGAATGAATGCAAAATCTTTTGCTTTGTGTCTATTGTCTATCTCTTAACTATCTTATGTCTCACTCATGTTAGTGTTTCCCCAGTGACCATGAGTTATCATATTTGTTTTATCTCTGTTTTGATTTACTGTGGTACTTTTTAATGATGCCAAACGGGAAGATATCAATTGGTGGAAATGGTTGTGGGAGAACACAGGTTGGGGGAATGTTCTTGATTTTTGTTGATGTGGTATTGGCCCTCACTTTCAGGGGGAAGAAAACTTTGTGGATATGGTTGTCGTCATCAAAAAGGGAGAAATTGTTAGATTGTTGGTTTTGATGATTGACAGAACCATATAGGGACCTGCTCCCTCGTTTCGATCCCCTGGAAAGGGCTTGTTTGGCTAGAAACTTCACCCAGCTGTCAACAGTACTTTTCTGCAGAAAAGTTGGTAAGAGTGCAGTGGTAGCAGTGCAGCAGTAGCAGCAACCTTATTCCAGCTGGTCAAATGTACTAACTAATAGGATTGATTCTTGGTTTTGGTGTGTCCAATACATATCCTAGTTTTTGGACAACCAAAAAGTATGTTTTCAAAATAGAAGAAAATATGCACACGCTCCTCAAGCATATTCCCTCCTCTGAAGAAGTGACTATCTCTGAAGATTGGTGCTCGTGCATTCTTAGGAATATTGTTAGAGCTATGTTTGTTGAGTTGTAATATCTAGAAAATATGAATGCTGTGTAAGCTTTTTCCTTGTGACTGTTGAATGATTCTAGAAAGGTTGCCAACTAAAGTTAGTTGAGGTTTTAGCTAGAATCACTTTTATGTTCCAACTACAGTTACCTGGGTTGCATTGTAATGGTGATAGAACTTTGAAGTCTTGTAATAGAGTTGTTGCAAGTGGGAGATTAAGAGTTTATTCTCTTAGGATTACAAGAGTCTGTAATCAATGTTTCTCATATCTAGTGAAGTTGTGGTGAAATCCCACGAGGTAGGTCGTGGTTTTTTCTTCTCTTGAGCAAGGAAGTTTCCACGAAAATATTGTGGGTCCCTTTTCTTGTTGCATTATCTGTTTGAGTGCTCTAACTTGTGTAACGTAATCAGAGGACCAGGTCCTGTGTACGGTGGTGGACTCATATAACTCATCACACTATATTTGACATATACAATGAGGAAAAAAAGACAATGATCGTAGGATTTCAAGTGACCAAGAAGAGGGGAAAAAAATTAGTGGTCGTAGCACTTCCAGCAACTAAGAAGAAGAGGAAAATCAAAATTTTTTATCCTATCAAAATTGCCACGACCAAGAATAACAACTTAACACCGTAACTGGATCAAAATGGGGCGTTGGGCATTCCACGCCTTACTCCATTTGGTACGCACCCCTTGCAACTTATCCTTTTGATATTTTAGTTTCAAATTTTTATCCGATTAGGTTCCGGACTCATCAAAGACTTACACTTTACAGCTGGATTATATATTATACCCCACAATTTTGATGCAGAGAATGTTGTTCGGTTTCATTGGTGGATGATTCAGGAGTGCACATGCATAAGGATTCAATAAGAGCAATATTTTGGTATGGTGCTAAGGCAAGCTCTTTGTATCTGCTGGAGATGACAAACTTGTTAAGATTTGGGTTACTGATTCTTGCCGGTGCATAATTTTCTGATGTTCAAGTTCTGCTTTTTTTTCTAGATGTACTTATAAGTGACCATTAGGTGTCGGTCCAGAAAAAAGTTAAGAATTTGCTTACATTTTTAATTTAAAAAAACAAAATTGGAACAGTCAAAAAATATATATACTTCATAATTACCTTAATTAAGAGGAAACAAAAATAAAAATTGAATGAATTCCATGTATAAATGGCAGCAAAAACATGTTAATTCATCTAACCCATCTTCCGAGATTAGCATTTCATCTATTCCTTTTGTTCCATTATAATTGTTAGGATAAGATTTACATACACATTAAGAAAAATTAATAGGGATGATAATTTGATTAATATAATCCTGTTAATTTTTTGAAAACACACATTAATAATTCTTTTCACATTTTAGAATGACTTTAAGTACTAAGGATAAAATTGAAAAGACATGGTCAATTATCTCTTGAATTTTGAAACTAGCAAATATTTTAAAATACCTATTTTTAATATACCTTGTAATTAAAATAAAACGGAAAAAATATTTATTTGGATGATTGAGTGTTTATTTTACTAGTGACTATGCACATGTATCCACGTGGTTTTGAAGATAAGTCATTTAAAACTAATTTATGATAATTGTTGTATCAACAACAACGTATAACAATCTAAGACGACAAATTTACCATTGTTGCTATCTTGAGTAGCTCAAACCCAATGCTCTCAGCTAACCTATCAACATGAAAAAGTTGGGCAAATCAAAATTCGATATTTTCACGATAAACCTTGCAACTAATTGGAGTTTTCCCAAATGCATTTGAAACTATAAAATTATCAAATTCATGTGCTCATTAGTATTTATTGTCTTATTCTTTAATTTTATTATTATTATTATTATTTTTATTTTGATCATTTTAATAGATATTGTAAATATTTTTATCATAGTTTTTTTTACTCTTGTATTTTTCAAACTTGTCCTGAAAAACGTTTTCTTGAACCGAGTATCTATTAAAAACATCCTCTCTACTCCTAACAAAGTAGGGGTAAGACATGTATATGCCTCATCCTCCCCATACCCCACTTGTAAGATCACATTGATATGTTATTGTTGTGGTTGTGGTTGTATGTACTCAATAGTGCCAATAATGCATTCTGAAGTCCTGCAAATTTTTGTTTGAAGAAATCTGAACATTATTCTCTCTACCCGCAAAAGTATGAGTAAGATTTGTCGTACATCCTATCCTCAAATCGTACTTTTGAGTTATACTGGGTATGTTGCGTTGTAAATATGAACATTAGATTAAGAACCGACATGAGTCATTTTAGATTTTGTTTCTAGTAAACGGTGGTTCTTAATTTTCAAGATTTACAAATTTCGTTTTCTTTTTTTTGGAACATGTCTTAGGAAGTTCTCAAATTAAAAACTAAATTATAAAAATATCCTTCAAACATTAAAAGATAATATACTCTTCAAATAATAAATAAATTTTACATTTTAAATAACTTATTAATTGAGTTTGACTTTTTTTGTTAACACAAGATTACCAGAAGTTTTTACCATTAATAATGTGTTTATTTAACCCAAGAAAAAAGTTTAAAAAAATTCCTTATTAAAAGCTGATACTATTGTCTTGGATTTGACTCTTTCTTTTAATAAATGAATACCAAAAGTTTTTACCATTTATAATGTGTTTATTTACCTAAAGATTTTCTTATTAGAAGCTGTTAGTATTACCTTTAACAGAAGAAAATCAATAGTCCTTAATATTATAATGTTACCAAAAAAAAATAAAAATAAAAACTTGCCCTATTAAAAGTTGATATTCTAGCCTTTAACACAAGAAATATCAAATGTTCTTAATATTAACAGCTTCTAATAAGGAAATCTATAAATTTTTCTTCTTGGTTTATAAATGGTAAAAACTTTTGGTATTCTTGCGTTAGAAGGAAAGAGTCAAACCCAAATAATAAGTTATTTAAAAAATAATATTAATCATTATAATGTTAAGGACTCTTGGTTTCTTTCGTTAAAGGCAATAGTATTAGCTCTTAATAAGAAATTTTTTTTTGTTTTATATTTTTGTTAATAAACTCATTATTAATGGCAAAAACTTTTGGTATTCTTGTGTTAAAGGAAAGAGTTAAACCCAATTAATAAGTTATTTAAAAAATAAAATTTATTTATTATTTGAAGGGTATTTAAAAGTTGATTATCGAAAATAATCTTCACAAATTGAATGACGATTATATCCTTTAAAAATCGTGTTGTTTCTTTATAAACAAACTTATGAGAGCAAGTTCTCTTCGGGAGAATTTGAAAAGCTAAATCTAATGGTTACATAGACCGAATTTATTAATAATAATCACAAATTAAATACACTTGGAAATTTGATTATATTCATTTAATACTCCACTTTTAATATTTACGTTATTTCATTTAAAGCTTGTAATATAACATTCAATTCATTTAATTATTGATTTCCAATAACGCGTAGAAAATAACTTTTTGATGGTGGAATATAGTTTATTTCAAAACCATGGATGAGATCACGAAGAAGAGAATGTGCACAAAAATTAAGATCCTCTTAACCAGTGACGCTATATAGGACACGGATGAGATTATATAGGATAATACTTTTGTATGAATTAGTAGATTGATTTCTGCAACAAGGATGATTTTTTTTTTCGCACACACCACTGCCAGGCAGTCACACTACACAACACAACTCAGCTTCGCACACACGCCTAGCCGTCAAGGGACTTAGATTAATTTTAGACACAACGAAACATACAAGCACGCACAGTAATTACAAAAAATAAATTTCAACCTTTATTATCTCGCAGATACAAAGGACTCACTGAATTTGAAAGGTTTACAATGACACTCAATGCCTTAGCGAAATTCTGACTACCAAAATTTAAGCCTGCCAACCGGTAGTTATGAGGGGAGTGGGAAGGGGTGCCTGGCACATGCTAGCTTACAAAAAATCAGAAAACTTCATCTAAGGCATAAGGGTGTTGAAAGACAGTTACAAATACAAAATTCAAAATTTAAATCGGCCAACTGGCCCATGTGGTCCCTGCGTGCGCGGCCAGCGCATATACCGCGCGCACATTTTGTTTCTCTTTTTGCTTCTCTGTGTTCTGCTCCCGCTTGTTTCCTTTCTTCAGCACTTTATTATCCTTCATCACATTCCAACTCCCTGGAATTCCCCACCACCTTTCCACTTGACAGAATTCTTGATTGGAATTTATTATTGTATCTTTCATCTGCTTCAGCTTTTACTTTGCTGTCCTCATTCTCCTAGTACTCCTCATATTGTTGTATCAATTCTGGATGAAGTATTCTGCATTCTTCTTCTTCATGTCCTTGCAACTTATACCAGAGGCGAATTTAGAATTTAAAGTTTCTGGGTTCCGATCCATCTCACATTAAAAAATAATAAGAGGCAAAATTGTGGTTAAGAGGGTTCGAATCCTTCACAAAAAGGCAAAGGAAGTTTAACAATTTCTGCTTCTACCACTAGACCAACTTTACTCTCTCTTTTTTTTGTGGGTGCCCGGACCCAAAATTCTAATATATTCCCGGTATTTCTCAATATAAATATAAAATTCGCATAAAATTTACTGGATTCGCAGGAACCCCCACCTAATACCATAATCTGCCCCTAACTTACACTTCTTGCAGTATTTAGGCAGTAGATCATATTGGATTCTCACCTTTTCTTTCCTTATTTTACCTGTGGCTTCATCTTCTATCTCCATAGTCACTGATTGGAAATCTACCAGCAAATCCACCATTACTTTAACTCTAACGCAACTTGGTTTTGTTTTGTTAATAGTAGCCATATCCAGGTGTAATGGTTTACCTATTGCCAAGACAAGAGAGAAAAGTGCCTCCTTCACAAGAAAAAGTAGGCAACAGGTTTGGGATCCATGCCATTGCCTTTGTGGTTTCCTCTTCCATCTTGAATTTCGAACCATAAATCAATGGCCTCATCTGTTAGGATATACTATTAACCATGCAGTTTAATATAGTGTTACGTTTCAGTTTTATATAAGACTTTATTTTTATTTATTGGATTAATAAAGTCTTGTTTTAAATAGATTGGTTTTGCATGTATGTCATTTACTTATATAGTAGATGGTTTAGTGTATAGAGTTTAACTTATACACAGAAAATTAAATCATCAATTCTTGTAAGTATAAAGTTTGTATATGTTCACTATCTAAGATGAGAATCGGATAAATTCATCGGTATGATTGTAGCACAGGATTATATATATAGTTTATCTTGATTATGGGAATGGTATTGTTCCAACTTCTTGTGCTAATACATTTTGTATGTATTGAACGGACCAAGTAGAGAATAGTTTTTGTCTAACTTAGTAAAACAAATTCTCTAGATCATTAAATGTACTTATACTCTTATTCTTGATATAACTATTATGATCAATGTTATTTGCTTGTTGTTTTGATCTGTCAAAGGTTGAAACTCTTTCGCGAGTTAAAATGCTCCCGATAGGTTGGATGATGACAAATGATATTTGTGAAATGATAGTTAGTTGATGGAATCCATGTCTCGACCTTGAGATTGATGATACCCCTTTATAATTGCTTACAAGTTTTCATGTAAAAAACCCTGCAGGTGGATTTTGTATCCGTCACATGAAATAAGTTAAGCGTTTGAATAAATGATTAAATTTATAAATGAATTAAATAGTCAGAAATTTAATTCGATTGGTTGGTATTTGTAATCTTAACATGGGGAGTTAAATAAGAATTTAGTGATTGATTTTTAAATTATACCGAGGAGTGCAATTGCGAATTTTTAGTGGAATAATATGTGATTTATTATGGTAGGTTAATTCATTCATTATTTCAAATTAATACCATAATTGGAAGCCTCACTAATTAAATTTGTGGTCCATGCTATGCCTCATTAATTAAAGAACTTGAAAAAGGAAGAAACCTGTTTTCTTGAAGTAGTAAAATTCTACAAGATTTTGGACAACTTCATAAAAGGTAAGTAGTACACGTTTGAGTTTTATACCCTTAAAAACGTGTGGATTAACAAGGAAAGAAGTAATCCTATATGTTTTGAGATTAGGATTTTAAGCCCTAAAAATGTGATTATAAATAGGGCTTTTTCCTTCTTGAAAAAAAAATGACCTTTTCTGAGAAGCAGTACTTGCCCACACAAGTATTCGCCACTCGAAGATTATTGAGGGCATAGTAGAAGACTGCATACCTGGAGAACGAGTTGGACGCGTTGTGTGAAAGCTTCAAGAGATTAGTATTTCGTAATCTAACTCGTTGTTGTTATGTAGTAATTTATGTAAGATCGTTGATCCTATTCATGCTTGCTTCCGCTGTGCATGTTCTAACGTCATCTGGTATGATGGTCCATCATTTGCATTAAGATAGTATTCTCCTTTGGACGAGAGATTTACAAAATCCTCCATCAATGTTAACCTTATTAGAAACATGCCTGGCTCTGAAAAAACCAATTTGGCATTCTCCTTTTATGTTACATTGCGATGGTACTATTTTCCTCAATTTCTCCAAATCTGGCCATCCATAGGAAAATTTGCCTATCACTGCATATTGTAGGTTCTCTATCTCCTCCATACGTGACACTTCTGCCTCAGTCCATTTTATTATTGGTTCTCCATTAATCAGTCGTATAGGCTTTACGGGAATGGGGTTGATTGTTGTGTTTATCTTCGCAGGATTCAAAGAGTTGGCATACTTCTTGGGGGGTGTTATCAAGTGCCAATGGGTTCTAATTCACTCCTCCTGTTCTCAAAGGTTGGAATTGGCTCATGGATGATGTTGTTATCTGGATTGGATTCTCCGAAGGCCACCCATATTGGCTGGCGGCCACTGTTGTCATGGTGGCTACTCAAGAAGGGTTTGAGGGCATTTAGGACTCAAAGATAAACTCTTTATGATACTTGTCATGTTGGAGAGGTAGCTTCATCTCCTTTTGGAGTGATATATTTGATAGATTTAATTTAGTTTCCTCTCTCCATCACAATAACTAATTGGCTGACTGAATCTCTCGCTAGAAAATATGTCCTTAGAAATATGATTTGGCTGATTTTCAATCCACAAGCGAACCGATCTATCTTTGTTTGTTCTATTTCCTTTCTTCCTCTACCTTTTTAGCGTTGAAATGAGAAACTGAATTTGAGCTTTAATGTTTAGTTTAGTTCGTAATTTTCTCTACAATTGTGAAGGAAGGACTATTACAGTCAAAAGAAGGAATAGATGACAGCTTGCTGGCTGTCACTGATCTCTGTGCCACTCCTGGTAGATCATTAATCTCGCGCGGTGGCCATTCAGAGGCAAGTCTCTCGTAATGTCAACATGTTGCCTTTTCATCCTTTAAAGGGCTCTGTCAATTTGTTCTTGAATCATAATACATTTCTCCTATGCACTGTAGCTAGGCAGGAGTCATGCTTTTGAGTTGCAATCTTTCAGCTAGATCTCTCCAATTTGCAAGAGTGCTCTCTTCACTTTGTCATAATCATGGAAATCTAGTTAGATTTTGTTCAAAGTGACAATGGCCAGCATCAAGTGGAAATGTTATACGATTCTGCTTCACAATGTTGTAATTTTTGTTTAATGCCGGAGGATTTCTCAAGTGTTTGTATTTGTCAATCTTTTCCCTTGGATGTAAATTCCAGGTGGTTCCAGTTCCTGGGGAGACATTTATTCTCACAAGCATAGCAGCTGACTCTTCGTCAAATCAATTGTGGATGGTCATAGGGGCATCGACTCTATGTACTTCCGGTTCACCACCTTTAGCTCGTGGGAAGGTTCTCGATGGTTTCTGCAAGAGCATCCAGGACTCTGTTGAGCAGGAGGCGCGTGTCTTAGTAGATAAAGATTTACAAGGTGGTGAACAACTCCTTCACACATTGCAGGGGAGTTCGTTCATTGAGAAAGATGCATTATCAACAACAGCAGAATCTGAAAACAGCAATGTGCAATCTGTTAATTATGAAGCAGTACCCTTCAGAAAATCTAGAGTTTAGAAAGAGAGGGAGAAACGACAAGAAAGTAAATAAGACATAATAATTTTGGTCGACAAAGTTACCTGATATTTTGGTATCTGTGTTGTGGTCTCCAAATTACCTGAGAGCTAACTTTGCTGCCAGCGGCGAGCTAAGTGGCCTTCCAGCTCGAGCACATAGCATTTCCAATGCTGAAAGAAAATCGAATTTTGGCGTTGCTTTAATGTAGTTCTTTTCTTCTTTTGTCACAATTTGTGATGTTCTTTTCATTGTTCCAATGGTAGGTAATATTATTCACAAATTGTTCATCCTCCTTGTAACTTGTTTCTATTATTTTCCCCGCAATAGTTTTAGTACCTTACTTTAAGCTAATTGTGTTGTTTTTGACATTATTATAGTTTAAAAGCTTTCTTCTTCCTTGTTCGACATTGAGTTTATATTCAATGTTCTTTTTTTTCTATTGTCTGCTACTTCATTTGCTTTATTTATCTTGCAATTTTGCTGTTGTTATTTTCTTTTTCATCTTGCTGTGATTATCCTTCTTTTGAATCGAGGGTCTATCGGAAACCTCTCTATCCCACCATAAAAGTAGAGATAAGATTTGTGTACCTTCAACCTTCTCAAACCACACTTGTAAAATTATAATAAATATATTATTGTAATAAATATGTTGTTGTAATAGTTTATGTGAATGAGTACTGAATTTTTGGCAGAGGTGAGTATGACCATTGTGTTACACACTTTAATAATTATACAATAATGTCATTTGAACAGTTACATACATAAATCATTTATATTATTATAATAATAATAAATATATAAATTAATATTAATATAATTACTATCTTGATTAAAATATTCTTTTTGTATAATTGATTATTGAAGGGAATTGTTTGCACTTTCTTTTTAATATTTCTACATGTGTTAGATGTGTGTAATGATATAATCAAGACGTTTCTTGAAATATCGAAGTCATAATTCTCTATTATATGAGTATATGTAAGTCGAAGTTGAATAAAACTATGGTTACCGATTTACCATACAACAAAACATGGAAAGCGAACTTAAAAAAATCGAGTTAATTTGGTATGATAATAGTATAATATATTTAAAAATCAAAATTTTTAATAACATACCATAACATCAATGTTTTTTAACAATTATTATACAATAACATACCTAGCATAATCTCATGGAGTGAAGTTTAGGGAGGATAGAGTGTACGTAGACCTTACCCCTTACCTCAAAGGTAGAGAGACTATTTTCGACAAACTCTCAGCTCAAGAGAAAAAACAGCCCGAGCATTCCACAAAAAGAAATAATAATAGTCAAATGACAAGAAACAATAGATAGTAACAAAAATTGGCGGGCAAAAGAACTACAAAAGTAATTCTACAACTACTAGTATGAACAAACAACACAAAACACTCCTACCTACTAACCTTTTACATTGCTATATGAATTTTGAAATTTGAGAAAATAAATAGATTAATATTATTAATTGAATTAGTGTTTTCAATTATTTTTACAATATCCAAAAATAAAAAGAGTTTAAAAGAAAAAAAATTAGAAAGTAAAAGACAGTTAAGTCAGTTGTTCTTTGAAGTTCAAATAAAACAAAAGAGGAGAAAAAGAAGTACAAGGAATTCCACATCTTCTCCATCTGAATAGGGCCATTTTTTGGGCAGAATTTCAACCAAAATGCCAGCGAGTCTTGCGGATTCCTGTTCTATTTATCTCATTCATTTCCTCAATCAAATATCTGTTGTTGTAATTTCTTCCAAGTTCGAAAAAATTCCATCTCAGATCTGCTCCAGTGTTAGTGCACTCGGGTCACCAGTATGATTTTGCTCATTCGTTTTGCTTTCTTTTTTTGAAAGAATTGCTTGAATAACGGAGATGAATTTAGAATTTAAAGTTTTTTTATTAGATCAGAAGTCACTACGCTTTTGAAATTACAAGTTCTGAATCTAATATCTGTTAGAAATTTTTACATGTCTATATATGGTTTGAGTCAAACGCACTGGGTTTGGTTGAACTCGTTTTGCTTTTCTGTTTTTTTCGGGCCATTGCTCGTATTAGGAAGATGAATCTAGGATTTAAAGTTTTTATTAGAATTGAACTCACTATACTTTTGAAATAAGTTTTTGCGCCGATTGCCCCTATTTTGGAGTGATCTTTAATTTTCACCCTTAAATGTTTAAGTAATAAAAATGAGACAAAAATACTCCTAATATTTTTTTAAAAAAAAATTCAAATTCGCAAGCCATAAGTTAGCCCTGGAAGATATAAATTCATGCTACTGAACTTCTGCCCAAGGCAAAAGTTCATGAAATTGAACTTTTGCCTATAGGCACAAGTTTTCTAATGAACTTATGCTTGGTAGACATAAATTTCATGTCACTTAAACACAATTTTAATTGCATGAATTTCTGCCCTTTAGGCACAGGTACATGTTAATTTATGTCTGGTAGGCATTATTTCATGCTAGTGAACTTATGTTGCCTATGGGCCAGAATTTCAACTTATGTCTAGTAAGCATAATTTCATATTATTGAACTTGTGCATATGGGCAGAAGTCGGCACAAGTTCAATAACATAAATTTATGCCTATCAGGCATAAGTCATGTTACTTAACTTGTGCCTACAAGCATGAGGCATAATCTGTGTGAATTTATACCTTTAAGGCATAACTTTGGGCAAAAACTTATGTCTTGCGGATTTTATTTATGCTTTGCAATCTTTTTATAATGTTAAGAGCATTTTTGACCACTTTTTTGTCACCTAAAGTGTCGAAGGCAACAAATTAAAGACTAAAAATTTAAGGGGCAAAAATTAAGGACTGGTTTAAAATAAAGACATTCGTGCGAATGACCCTTTTGAAATTATGAGTTCATAATCTAATATCTGTTAGAAATTTCAGTGGACTGCTAGAAATTCTTGTGTGTCTCGATATGGTCTGAGTCGAACGTAATAGGTTTGGTTGAACTCGTTTTGCTTATTCTTTAAACAAGTTCTCAAATACCGGAGGTTGATGTAGGATTTAAAGTTTTTATTAGTACTGAACTCACCTTACTTTTGAAATTAGAGTTCAAAATCTAATATATGTTGAATTTTAATGACCGTTTAGAAATTTTTACATGTATATACATGATCTGAGTCAAATGTATTGGGTTTGGTTGAACTCCTTTTTCTTATTCTTTAGAAATTACTCGAATATGAGAGACAAATCTAGGATTAAAATTGAATTGAACTCGGTGTAATTTTGAAATTACAGGATCAGAATCTAATATGTGTTTAAATTTTAGCGGTTTGGTCGATTTGATATCCTGACAGAATAGATGAGGAATCACTCTGGATCTTCTTTTTTTGGGTTACAACTTCGCCGAGCCTTTCAGAAATTTTTATTTGTCTATTTATGGTCTGAGTTGAAAGTACTGGGTCGGTTGAACTCGTTTTGCTTATTCTTTAACAATTACTCGAATATTAAAGACGAATTTAAAATTTAAAATTGAATTGAACTCGGTATAATTTTAAAATTCCGAATTTAGAATCTAATATCTATTGAAATTTTTATACTTTTATTTTTAGAAATTTTTACGTGTGTATATGAAAGGTAGTGGGTTCAGTTGAACTTGCTGCGAAGAGCTAGATCTACATTTGATTAGTTTTATGAATCATCTATATCTTATGTTGCTACACGTGGACTCAACCCATTAAACTCGTTTTGCCTTTTCTAACATTTGCCCAATTACCGGAGAAGGATATAGGAGTTAAAATTAAAATTGAACTCACTGTACATTTGAAATTATGGGTTCAAAATCTAATATCCATTTGAAAGTTTTAGTGATTTTTTAGAATCTTTTACATGTGCATACATGGGCTAGATCTGCATCTGATCAGTTTATATGAATCAGCTGTATGTATGTTGCTACATGTGGATTCATTTTATTTGAATACTAAACAATTGTTCATTTAAGGGAAATTATGTTTAAGGAAAATTAATATATATATATATATATATTTTCTCCTTATTAACTTTGTTGAGTCCTTATGCTGCTTGTTTATTTGACGTTGGATGTTGTTTATCGGTTTTGGCTGGTATAGAATGGGCTACAACTTTTGAAAAATAAAACTCTTGTCGAAATTTTTGTTTAAATTGATACTCATTTTTCTACTTAGTTACGGGGAAACTTCCAAACGAATTTTTAGTTTTTAGTAGTCGAAGTGGCATGTTTGCTAAGTTATGCTTCCCTGGATAGGTGAAGGGGTATATGCTAGTCTTTGCATCTCCTACTGAAAACTGGGCATATAACATTAATCAGCCAAACTTAGTGCATTTCTTTTAGCAATGAAATGCCGTTTTGTTTGTGGTTTTTAATTGTTGTATTAGATTTTGTTAACAAAAAATTTCCAAGATGGAGGAGACCGAGGAGGAGGAAGGAACGGAGTGTGTTCAGGAGGGACTTAATAATTAAAAATAATCATAGAAGGAGAGTCGGAATCATTCACCTCAGACGAGTATGTGATGCTCTACACGTATCCTTGGCATTCCTTGCGCTTAGAGTGCACATTTTCTTTTTAAATTGTCCTTTCCGCTTATTACTTCTATTTGTGTCATCGTATTGGGTTTGCCTTGGCCTTGTGCTTCACAAGTCACAAGAGCATTCGTTAAGATAAATAGTAGTGGCATGTAAGGGTGGCTAAATTGATGCAACAAGTGATATCTAATAAGAAATGTTATAAGGATCGATTTCTTTTGTCAAAGTCTTTTCAGTCGAGCTCGTCGTATTAGTTTGTATTTCTTTCAGAACAAACCAAGTTTCTCCTTAATTTGAAGCATAGCACTATCTATAACGTATGTACTCAGAAAGCACCTCATGATTACTCTCAGCAATTATATGATAAGTACAGAGAAGCAGTTGAAGATTACATCATTACTATTCTAAGAACCTTTTAGCTATCAAGATTTCTCATATTTATTTCCATTCAACTTTTTGGTACTCAAAAAAGAAAAAGTGAAGATCCTCAATCTCATCGATTTGGGATGCTATTCAAAATACTGACCAGACTCCATTTGCTTCATTAGGTTTTGCCTTCTCTGAAAAAGAAGAATGATGAATTCATGTTGGAGGAGCTTGAGAAAAGATGGTGTTAAATATATGTAAATATATTTAGGCACATATCATGCTAACTGTATCCCTTAGAATTAGGCACATATCATGCTTGTATCCCTTAGAATTAGCCACATATCATGCTAACTGTATCCCTTAGAATTAGGCACATATCATGTTTCGGTTTTGTATATATACGTTGATCTTGATGAGAATCAGAGAGGAATTATTTCTAATACGGTATCAGCTATATAGGGAAAAAAGATCTTTTTTTCTTCCTTCCGCAAAGCTCCCTAGCCTTCTTCTTCTTCTCCATTACTCTTCTTTTCTATTCTTCTTTTGTCCACCATGTCGGATAACAAGAGCACTTTTCATCCTGCATTTGCGGTTTCGAACATTCGGAACCATATCTCCATCACTCTAGAAATGGAGAATGTCCAATACTCCACATGGGCAGAACTCTTCAAAATCACCGCACGCTCTCATAAGGTCCATCATATTATTCCTCCTGCCAGGGGCAAAGAGAAGGTTCCTTCGACCGAGGATGAAAAGGAACTATGGTCGACTCTTGATGCTACGGTTCTTTCATGGATTTATGCTACAATCTCTAATGATCTGTTGCATACTATTATCGAACCCGATGCTACGGCCATGGAAGCTTGGAATCGACTCCGTGATATTTTCCAAGATAACAAAAATTCCCGTGTGGTAACTCTTGAAGCCGAATTTTCCAATACAAAGATGGAGAATTTTCTGAACGTTTCGGCATATTGTTAGCGTCACAAGTCTCTTGCTGATCAATTAAAGAATGTCGGAGCACCGGTATCGGATAGTCGGCTTGTTATTCAACTCGTTTCGGGTCTCACGAGAGCATATCGGGGTGTTGGTACCTTGATTCGACAAAGTGACCCTTTACCTCCATTCTATCAAGCCCGGTCGATGTTGACTTTAGAAGAGGCCGGCTTGGCAAAGGAGGCTGCCGCAGGCTCGGAGTCCGCTATGGTGGCTGCCTCGGGATTGGAGTATGAGGATTCGGGTTATCCATCCTCTCTTTCGAACCATTCTAATCATCGTGGGAAGCAACATGGAAACCGCAAGAATTTTGGGCGTAAGGGTTCCGGTGGCGGCAAAGGTCCTGGTGGGGGACGCCAGGGTCAGTCTCACGGTGGTGGTGCTCGGGGTGGACAGTAGTAACAATCCGGCTCTAGGCAGCAGCCTTACGGACAGCAGCAGTGGGGGTTACAACCGTGGCCTAATTTTCCTCCTTGGGGTTGGATGCCACAATGGGCCACTCCACCTTGCCCATATCCAACACAAGGGTGGACTCAACGTCCAATGAGTAACAAGGGGCAGTAGCAGTCTGGTCTTCTTGGGCCACAACCACAGCAGGCCTTTATGGGTTCAACCAATGGGCAGTCCGCTACATATGCACCAACTGATATAGCTTCTGCGATGCATACTATGTCATTAAATCCCCCCGATCAGACATGGTACATGGACACCGGAGCTACTTCTCATATGACTTTCTCCAATGGTAATCTCTCGTCTTATTTTAATTTGAGTAATCATAATAGTGGTATTACTGTGGGCAATGGTCATATTATTCCAATTCATGGTTATGGTCACACGTCTTTGACTAATCATAATCCTCGTTTGTCTCTACACAATGTTCTTCATGCTCCCAAAATCATTAAAAACCTCATTTCTGTCCGTAAGTTTACTACTGATAATTATGTGACAGTTGAGTTTGATCCTTTTGGTTTTTCTGTGAAGGATTTTCCGACGGGGAAACCAATAATGAGATGTGATAGTCGGGGCGACCTTTATCCTCTTACCTCTTCCATCAACAATCAAGCCCTCCACTCAACCTTTGCAGCCATTTCACCTACTCTTTGGCATGATCGTTTGGGTCATCCGGGTGCTTCCGTTTTAGATGCTCTTAGGCTAAATAAAAGCATTGACTGTAATCGTCATTCAAGTTCTAGCATTTGTCGATCTTGTGTCTTTGGCAAACATATTAAGTTGCCATTTGTTTCTTCAAAATAAAGTACCATTATGCCATTTGATATTATTCATAGTGATCTTTGGACATCTCCTATTTTGAGTTCTATGGGGCATAAATATTATGTTGTTTTCTTAGATAATTATTCTAATTATCTGTGGACTTTTCCCATAGCTAAGAAATCGGATGTGTTTGAAAAATTCTTAGCTTTTAAAGCTCATATTCTCACCCAATTTGAACGTAATATTAAGAATGTGCAATGTGATAATGGAAGGGAGTTTGACAATGGCCCTTTTTGGGAGTTTTGTAAAACAAATGGCATGTCTTTTTGTCTTTCTTGTCCTCATACCTCGTCTCAAAATGGTAAAGCCGAACGAAAAATTCGGTCTATAAATAATATTACTCGTACTCTTTTAGCTCATGCCTCTCTTCCCCCTTCTTTTTGGCATCATGCGTTACAAATGGCGACCTATCTTCTTAATGTGCTTCCACGCAAGCTTTTGGGAAATATATCTCTACTTCAAATTCTTTATCATCGGGTTCCATCTTACTCTCACATTCGGGTTTTTGGGTGCTTGTGTTATCCTCTTTTTCCATCTACAACCATCAATAAGTTGCAACCTCGTTCAACTCCATGTGCCTTTTTGGGATATCCTTCAAATCACCGTGGCTATAAATGCTATGGCTTGTCCTCAAATAAGATTATAATTTGTCGGCATGTTGTGTTTGATGAGCATGTGTTTCCTTTTGCACAATTGCATACTCCTTCTACTTCTACTTATGATTTTTTATGTGATGATATTTCACCATATACATTGCATCACTTACGAAATCAGAATTCTTCTCCTTCTACTCAGCTACAAACGGCCCAAACACACGACCTACCTCCACCTTCCACTGACCGGCCTACTCCTATGAGCCCAGCTGCCGCCCACAGCCTAGTTTCTCCTACTTTCCCCACACCTCCTGCCCAAACATCAAATTCCTTGCCCACCAATCGGCCCACCATGGTCACAAGAAGCCAAATGGGTATTTTTAAACCCAATAGAAAATATGACCATGCATATGATACTACAGTTACACGGTCCCCACTACCACGCAACCCAGTAGAAGCCCTTCGTGATCCGAATTGGAAGTTGGCCATGGACGATGAATATGATGCTCTTATTAAAAATAAGACGTGGGAGTTGGTGCCCCGTCCACCTAATGTGAATGTTATTTGTTCTATGTCGATTTTTGCTCATAAAGAAAAATCTAATGGTGTTTTTGAGAGGCATAAAGCCCATCTTGTAGGTGATGGGAAAACTCAGCAGGTGGGCATTGATTGTGGTGAAACATTTAGTCCGGTGGTGAAACCGGCTACCATTCGCACAGTTCTTTCTCTTTCTCTGTCAAAGACATGGCCTATTCATCAGTTGGATGTTAAAAATGCCTTTCTTCATGGTGAGCTACAAGAAACAGTGTATATGCATCAACCATTGGGGTATCGGGATCATACTCATCCAGATTATGTATGCTTGTTACGTAAGTCATTTTATGGACTCAAACAGGCACCCCGAGCTTGGTATAAGCGATTTGCTGATTATGTCATTTCCCTTGGTTTCTCTAATAGCAATTGTGATAATTCTTTATTTATTTATCGCAAGGGTCGTGATATGACATATATTTTGCTTTATGTTGATGATATTATTCTCACTGCATCTTCTAATGCTCTCCGGCTGTCTATTATGAAGCTTCTCGGCTCAGAGTTTGCTATGAAGGATCTTGGTCCTTTAAATTATTTTCTTGGCATTGCAGTTTCTCGACATAAGGGTGGTATGTTCCTTTCACAACGCAAGTATGCCGAGCAAATAATTGAGCGAGCCGGAATATCTTCTTGCAAGTCATCTCCTACTCCTGTTGACACAAAGGAGAAGGTTAGTGCGACTTGTAGTACTCCCTATGAGGATCCGTCTTTATATAGGAGTCTTGCTGGGGCTCTTCAATATCTTACATTTACCCGACCGGATATTTTTTATGCTGTTCAACAAGTGTGTTTACATATGCATGATCCGAGAGTTGATCATATGCAAGCTCTCAAACGCATTATCCGGTATATTCAAGGTACACTTGACCATGGTCTCCATCTCTAGTCATCTTCTGTTTCATCCCTTGTTTCATACACTTATGCTGATTGGGGTGGTTGCCCGGATACGAGACGATCTACCTCTGGTTATTGTGTATTTTTGGGTGATAATTTGATTTCTTGGTCTTCTAAGAGACAACCTACTCTTTCTCGGTCCAGATAGGGGTGTGGCAAATGTAGTATCCGAATCATGTTGGTTACGAAATTTGCTTTTGGAGTTACATTGTCCGATTAAACAGGCTACACTTGCTTATTGTGACAATGTTAGTGCTATTTACTTATCGGGTAATCCAGTGCAACATCAATGTACCAAATATATTGAGATGGACATTCATTTTGTACGGGAAAAAGTTGCTCGTGGTCAGGTTCGTATTCTTCATGTACCTTCCCGATATCAGATTGCAGACATCTTTACCAAGGGTCTACCGCGAGTTCTATTTGAAGATTTTCGTGACAGTCTTAGTGTCCGACAACCTCCGGCTTCGACTGCGGGGGTGTGTTAAATATATGTAAATATATTTAGGCACATATCATGCTAACTGTATCCCTTAGAATTAGGCTCATATCATGCTTGTATCCCTTAGAATTAGGCACATATCATGCTAACTGTATCCCTTAGAATTAGGCACATATCATGTTTCGGTTTTGTATATATACGTTGATCTTAATGAGAATCAGAGAGGAATTATTTCTAATAGATGGACATCTCATAAACTTATGGTCAAGTGGCTTTTAAAGTTCTTCCATTATCTGGAAAAGTTTTTTTATCAAAGGAGCCGAAGTCCCTGCACTTAATGAAGTTGGTCTGACTTGCTTCCGGAATCTGGTTAGCTTTTGGAATGATTATTATTGTTGTTTAATTTTTCTTCTCTAAATTAGTTCTACGATTAAAAGGCTCTTTATATTATTGCAGTGCATTCTATTCATTTTTGTGTTTGTTGATAACAGGTTTATCATGAGGTGAAAGGTAGAGCTACAGATGTTGTGATAGCACTGGCAAGTGTCTCTTTTTTTATTTTTTTCGTTAGACTCAATGTGTTATAATTCTATCTTCTAGTTATAACGTTTAATGAAGTATCGTTTTATATCAGATTGATCAGGAACGTGAGGGTGAGAAAATTGACAGAGCTTTATTGAAGTATGTGATAGACTTGTATATTGAGATGGGAAAGGGAAAGATGGAGTATTACGTTAATGACTTTGAAGAGGCAATGCTTCAAGGTACTGCCCATCATTATTCTCGAAAAGCTTCAACCTGGATTGTTGTAGATTCTTGTCCAGAATATATGCTAAAGGTACAAGTGATTTTCACAACTCTTTCACCTCGAGAGTTGTTCTTGTATTCCTTTCTTATACTGGAGTAGGTTCTAACGCCTGTTCTTTGCTAACACAGGCAGAGGAGTCCTTGAAAAAGGAGAAGGATAGAGTGTCTGATTATCTGCACTCTAGCAGTGAGACAAAACTTCTGGAGGTCAGTTGTGGAGTTTCATAATTATATCTGTGATAAGTCATGCGATAACTAGTAGCATCTTCCATCTCAGTGCACATTATGGCATATAGATACACGTAAATCCTGACAAGGTTCTCATTTACAAATGAACGTGTAACGAAGATACACTGTTATACCTGATATTGTAACTGATGCTTGATAAAAGTGCTATTTTTCCTAGAATTTAAAGAAGGGAAGAATGTAGGGGGTTCATTTGTGGGATTTTTTCAGGTTATTGGTGTTGTTTACTTGATTGCATATGTTGTTGCCCCTTGATAAAAGGGAAGATTTTTTTCTTACTGTTGGGACAGGGAAGAGCGGATGTGTCTTGTGTCTCCAGAAGTAGCCCTTCTCTGCAAGTATTAAGTGTTCTTTTACTTGTAGAATCCTTTCTTTCTTGAGCCAAACACACAAAATAGGGTTTTAAATTTCACTCGGAATGAATCAGTTGATTATATTCCTTTCATCGTGTCATTGCTTTTAAGTTTACCTGATTCGTACTTCATTAGGCATGCTGAAATTTCAGAATCTGCCTTTGATTGGATTTATTTTTCAAAGCTGAAACCAACATTTTTGCTGCAGAAAGTGCAAAATCAGGTATTGATTGCATATACCAATCAATTGCTTGAGAAGGAGGATTCTGGATGCCGAGCTTTGCTTAGAGATGAGAAGGTATTGAACTCCTTTTTCTTTTTTCTTTAGAACGCTTATGTGCTTAATTGTTTTTATGGATCTTACATTGTATTTAATGCTGTTTTGCTTTTTCTTAATCCCCCATTCTGCCATCCCTCATACAGGTTGAGGATTTATCTCGAATGTATAGTCTATTCCACAAAAATTCCTAATAGGATAGAACTAGTAGCAGAGATCTTTAAGCAGGTATTTTGATCACCTATATATACCATTTGCTGTGCAACCAACACTTGAGATTTTGTTTTTCTTCTTTTTGTTCCGATTTGGGGCTGTTAAATTTCTGATGGTACAAATTTGCAGCACGTTGCTGCTGAAGGCATGATGGTGGTGCAACAGGCTGCAGATGCAGCAAATAATAAGGTTTGCTAGAATCTCAGTGGAGTAAAAAGCTTTTGCAAATAAGTAGCAACATATATCTGAAGTTGGTTTTCCCACTTGCTATGCTATGGTTTACAAGTAATTTTGTTCTGCATGGTAATTTATTAGTGCTGCAATTTGTAACTGGTGATATTATATGTTCTTCTACAGGCTGAAAGCTCGTGTGGTTCACGGGAGCAGGTAAAATACTATTTCTGTATTGTGAATAGAGGTACATTTTATGTAATTGTTAGTCAATGATGGACCCATCTCTTTCCTCAGGACTTTGTCACGAAGGCATTTGAGCTGCATGACAAGTATATGGTGTATGTGAAAGGCTGTTTTGCTGATAACTCTTTCACAAGGTATTCCAGCTATTAACCACTATGCGCTTATCCCTTTTATGATGAATTACTTGAGATGTTATCGCTATTACTTGAGACGTTGTATAGTTATGTAAACATTTAGATGTGAAATATAGAAGGACTCAAGCATTGTTAAACTCTTTCACTTTGATAGGCTCTGAAAGAGGCATTTGAGGTCTTCTGTAACAAAAGTGCTGCTGGTTCTTCAACTGCGGAGCTTCTTGCTTCTTATTGTGATAATACCCTTAAGAAAGGTGGGAATGAACAACTCAGTGACGATGTTATTGAGGATACATTGGATAAGGTACGCACAAAAATTTACATCCCTCTTCAAATAGGATACATTTGATAAGGTACATCTTTTGAACTTTTTTAAAAATACTTTATTGATACAAATTCCTTTACTTTCTCTTTTACAAGTCAAGTAAATCTTATTAATGCACATCATTATGGTGTTGAAACTATACATACAGATATTACAAAGACAGTTTCTGTTTAATGAATTGTGTTTTCTGTACAATTAGAACTAATACACCTCAATCCAACGCAAGTTGGAGCCCTCTTATGAATCTTTACTTCTATGTTGCTCTAGTTAAGTCTTTCCATGCAGAGGCGAAGCCAGGAATTTAAGTTTATGATTTGTTGATTCTACAAGAGGCGGCATACTGGATTCTACAATACAAGGTTTTCATCCAAGTTGTTGGTCGGTAGCTTTCTCTCTAGCTCTGTCCCTGCTGGTCCATGTGCAATATTATAAAAACTTAGTTTCGCTTGTACTTGTGATCAAACTCCCTGTAATATGTCATTCAATAAGTGAAAAACAATAGAAGGATCAGAATTTGCAGCAACATAAAGAGGATCATGCTTTTCTTTTGAAATAAACTCCCATGAAGGAAGAAATAGTGGAGTTACGTTCTAACCAAATGAAGAGGTGAAAACTGCAAGTAGCCGAGTAATAACGGGAGATCTCATTATGCATGCGATGCCCCTATCTGCAAAAAGTAGAGCTGCAACCAAAACCAAGAAATCTTAGGCAAATAGCCCTCTAATTTTGCTAATAGAATTCAGCTGTGGACAAGTGACTTATAGGGAGAAGGTATAGTAACTCCTCATCCTCTAAACCGACAATCTAACAACCCATGTCAAGCATATATATTGGTTACATTAATACTTGTGCACTTTCCTGAAAGTATATGTTAGCCCATATAATTGTTAGCAAATGGGCCTTAGGATTTTAGGTAGTCCTATGGGCATTAGGATTTTAGGTAGTCCTATTCCTATTGGCATTAGGATTTTAGTTTATGCCTATATATAGGCACCCCCTTCCCCATTCTAGATTATTGTATTCAATTCTCAGGTAGCATGGACTGATGGTTTGTTTATATGGACTTGAGCAATCCTCCCCTCATGAGCTAGCTTTTGAGGTTGAGTTAGGCCCAGGTGTCATATCTTTACATGGTATCAGAGCTTTGGACGACGTTGTATGATTGTCGTTGTTGGTTTGGTTTAATTTGGTTAGTAAATTCGTTGTTGGTTTGGTTTGCTTTGGACGACGTTGTATGATTGTCGTTGTTGGTTTGGTTTGATTTGGTTAGTATATTCGTTGTTGGTTTGGTTTGCTTTGGACGGCGTTGTATGATTGTCATTGTTGGTTTGGTTTGATTTGGACGCCGTTGTTGGTTTATTTTGTGACTAGGGTATTTTGTTCTTATCGTTGTTTTGGGGTTGCTTATCTTGTTGTATTCACTTTGCTTTTGTCAAGATTGGATTTGTTGTTGAAGGCTGAGCTTCGTATTTAATTCGTCGATAAGACAGGAAATATTCTGGGTTTAAGTTTATGTTGATCGGTTTTTTGTGTGAGTATTGAAGAATGGCTGCTGAAGAAGACAAAAGCAATGATTTTTATGCAGTTTTGGGGTTGAAAAAGGAATGCACAGAAACAGAGCTTAGGAATGCTTACAAGAAACTTGCACTGAAATGGCATCCAGATCGTTGCTCAGCATCGGGGAATTCAAAGTTCGTGGAGGAGGCGAAGAAGAAATTTCAGGCAATTCAAGAAGCATATTCTGTGCTATTGGATCCCAACAAAAGGTTTTTGTACGATGTAGGAGTTTATGACTCTGGTGATGATGATGACGAAAATGGCATGGGTGATTTCCTGAATGAAATGACAACTATGATGAGCCAAAATAAGTCCAATGAAAATCAGGGAGAAACCTTTGAGGAATTGCAGGATATGTTTGACGAAATGTTCCACAGTGATATTGGGACGTTTCCTTCTTCTTCTCGGATTGGAACTCCTTCAATGTGTTCTACTTCGTCATCATCTCCAGCTTGGGACTATATCGCTTCCTTTTGTTCCATCAGCCTTGCAGATTGCTGACCTTTTTATGAAGGCTCAGTCGATGTCTCGGTTTCGTTTCTTGTGTGACAAACTCTCAATGCTTATTACGGTCGCATTATGAGTTTGAGGAGGAATGTTAGCCCATATAATTGTTAGCAAATGGACCTTAGGATTTTAGGTATTCCTATGGGCATTAGGATTTTAGGTAGTCATATGGGCATTAGGATTTTAGGTAAACCTATTCCTATTGGCATTAGGATTTTAGTTTATGCCTATATATAGGCACCCCCTTCCCCATTCTAGATTATTGTATTCAATTCTCAGTTAGCATGGACTGATGGTTTGTTTATATGGACTTGGGCAATCCTCCCCTCATGAGCTAGCTTTTGAGGTTGAGTTAGGCCCTGGTGTCATATCTTTACAGTATACTCCCAACATCTTTCCTTCTCTGAGTCAAAACCAACAAGCTATCTTGGTTTCTTATGTACCTGTGAAAAGGTAATCTGGTCTAAAGAGCTCGACCCCTAAGGAAATTTATTTAACATAGAGGAGGGGGTGGGGGAGAATCGGTCAATCAGCAAAGACACAGTAGTGATGCTCATCTTACCAAGTCAGCAGGATAAGTGATGAGCCACTGAATGATGTGAATTTCTGATAGCCCGTGAATAAAGCATCCCACGCAGGGTCCGAAAAAGCACCGAACTCTAATGCTTACTTCACAATTTGAATTCATGACCTATAGAACACACGGAGACAACTTTATAATTGTAGTGTATCCCACAAGTGAAATCTAAATAGGATAGTGTTTGCTCAAATTTACCTCTATCTTTTGAGATAAAGACATTATTTTCATTTAAACCCTCAACTTAAATAAAATATATAACTTTTAACAACCACAAAATTAGAAATTTTAAAAATCTTCTCTTTCTTTTCTCACAACTCCTTTTCCTTAATCAACTTCTTATCTTTTTTTTCAAAGAAGGGCCGTTAAAGAGCCACCTGAAGCTTCAATCTTTCGTACTCGCTCCATAGATTTATGCAACATTTATTTTTTTTCATGTAACATTTATTTATTTTTAATGTAACATTTGTCTTGTCAAAAAAAGAATGATATCTTTTTATATTAATAATAATTTAATTTTAAAATTTTTTATTTTATCCTTAATGAGATGATTTATAGCCACACAAAATTTTATGACTTACTAGTGTTACTTGACCGCGCTTCGCGCAGTTATTAAAATAAAATTAATATACGATTGATTATTAATTTTATAATTTTAAGTCAAGAAAATTACTTTTTATTAATTAAATATTTATTTATGATTCTATTTTTTATTATTATGATTCTTTTAGTATTTTATATATGAAATTCTTTGATAAAGAATCTGTGAGAAACATTCCAAATTAAATAAAAACCAACTAATTTAACTTAATACATGTGGATTGAATAAGAAAAAACAGAAAATAAAAAGATAACGAATAAATATAAAATATATGAGAGTTCTAGAAAATAAAAAATCTTAAAAATCGAAGTTGTTTCATCTTTCATTTTCTTAAATGTCTTAATCTTTAATTGATTAACTTATTTAAATATTTATTGGCATCTTAAAATGACATATACAAAAATATATTTCAAAAAATATTATACAAACGGGAAGAAGAAAAATTGGACTGAATTGAATGAGAAGAAGAAAAGAAGAGAAAGAAGTCAAAAATGATGTATGAGATGGAAAAATTGGCCTAATTGAATGAAAAGAAGAAAAGAAGAGAAAAAAAAGTCAAAAATGATGTATTATTGTCCATAGAACTATATCACATCACCAGATTATGGAGCACAATTATATAATATATTGATTTTATATATTTAAAAGGTAAAAGTTTATATAATGAACTACCAATATGTTAGCCGTAAAATTATTAGTTGAAGACCATTTCTTGGTGTCCTTGATACGCAAAGTGTAATGATAGAACCTTGTTGTTGCAGGGTACATATTTTGTATTTGAAGAAATAATTAACAGAAAATACTAAAATAAGTAACAATAGGTGTGTGTGGATGTATATATAAAAAACACTCAAACTTTTATTTTTTTAAAACTAATTTAACCATTCCTCTTGATGAATCTTGCACCGTATATAAATAAATTACTCAAACTTATATTTTTTCAAACTAATCTAACCATTCCTCTTGATGAACTTGTACCAAACTAATATGGTCATCTCTCTTTGATGAATTTTACACCACTATGAAACTTCCTTCTTCATCTTGACGAACCTGTGTTTGTCTATATTATGACACAAGAATTTAAAAAAAATCAAAAAAGAGAAAAGATATATACTAATAAGAAAAAAGAAGGAGAAAACGAAAATGAACATGGAACATCTCCATAGATGATTGTTATTTATATATTTTTAAACCATAAGAATTATTTTATATATATATATATATACACATAAAATTTATAAATTAAATATTTGGAAGGTTATGAAATGAAAGGTTTAGTTATTGAGATTATTAAAGATATAGGTTACGAAAATAAAGAGATGTGAGTTATGAGATGAAATTTTCAGCAAATATTTTAAGAAAAATATAAGAGAAAAAAATCAAAAAATTTAGAAAAAAAATAAATATAAATCCTAGCGTATAAGAGGTGTCACCTCACTTTTTTATTACTTTACTTTACTATATATATAGATTTTAAATAATAACTTTTAAAGTCTCCTTTCAATTTTAAACTTTATGCCAATCAAACACTATCGTATAAATTAAATGAATTGGAGTAATTATTATTTGAGTGGGTGTGCTTGAGAAAGTTGAAAGTTGTTTAGCTAGGAGTCGAAATTCAAAGTTGAAAAATGTCATGCGACATTGTATATCAAGTGCGTATCTTTTGTATGCCATATATATATATTCATGTGTATGTCAGGTATATAATACGGATTCAGTAGGATTTGGATATCTAGGATATACAAAACAAAGACAACACCATTTACGCCAAAAAAAAAAAAAAGGTTCATTTTCTCTCATTTTTACACTATTTCCGCCGCCATATCATCATCAAAAATCACCATAACCATCAATAATTTCACCATAATTATTACTAAAAACAGAGCCGAAATCAACCGACTTTTGACCAGCCAAAGAAATGACCGCGATCAATAGGTTCTAACACTATTTTAAATATCTTTTAATAAAATTGATCTTGGTCAATTTTTATGCGTCAAAAATTGAGATGAGATACCGATCCTTCTCCGTCATTGAAAAATATTACAAAATAATTTTTACAAAAATTAAATGATCAGTCGATTTTATTTAAAGATTTTTAAAACATTATTTTAAAAATCGATCGAATTTAATTGGATATTTTCGCAGAAAAATGAGTTTGAAGAGTACAAGTAAAAAAAATGAAAAGTTTAAGTCAACAAGCAATACTGATCTAATGATATAAAAATATCGTATTATAATAAAGATCAAGATTTGATCTTTGAATAATGTTTAAAAAACTGATCAAATTCAACGGTAGTTCCCAAAAAATTTAAAATTTATCTATAAAAAACAGTCTTCATCGTCATTGTACAAATTGGTTTGGCGATCTATTTGCTAGTTTAAAACAAAGGAGTTTAATTTCAACTCCATTGAAAGTCCATTTCTTAATCTAATAACATCAGTTTTATTTTTTTTTAAAAAAAAATCTTAAATTTTTACTCAAAATTTCATATATAAAATGTGTATACCTCGCTCAAGATTCTGCATATAAAAACTGTATAAAGTTCATATAAAATGTATATATCTCGCTCAAAGCTTAAAAAATTCACTCAAATTCGATATGAATTGTGTATGTAATAATATAAAACTTATATAAAAATTGATATTACATTTTTAAAAATTTAATACATCTACAACAAATGTTGTTTACAATTTTCATACAAATTTAATACTACCACAACAACATAAACTTAAATACATACAATTTTATTCAAAATCATATCAAATCTACATCAAATTATCCTAAATTTGAGATATAAGCTCCTCAAGGTGTTGTCTAAATTTTGAAACCACACCCATTTCAAAATTATTTTAATTTTTTAAACCCAAGTTTTAACTTTGAACCTTCAAGTATCACCCATGGTGAAATTTGAGATTGAATATGAAATTTTATTTAAATTCACATCAAATCTACACGAAATCATCCTAAATTTGAGATATAAACTCCTTAAGATGTTCTCAAAATTTTGAAACCACACCCAATCCAAAATTATTTTAATTTTTCAAAATTAAATTTTAACCTTAAAACTTAAAATATTCATCAATGATGAAATTTGAGATTTTTTAATTTATAATTTTTTTTGAATAAATTGGAGAAACAAAGAAGAAGGAAGAAATAAAGGAGGAGAAGGAAAAGGCAAATTTTATTTTTTATTTTTAAAATCAATGGCCAATCCTAGATTCTAATTTATAAATAAAAAATTATTATTATTTTTAGTAATTAAAGTGTTAAGTAATTATGGGAGATAAATTTCTCTAAAAGAAGTTGGACTCGGGTCAAATTGGGATTTGGGCTCGGGTATATCTCACTTTCATTCCTTTTCGTTTGTTTGGGCTGCTAGAAATACATTAGGCCAATAACAGATAAGTTAGACAAACTTGAGATAAAATTAAGAAAAAATTAATGTACATGTGCTATATTAGAAGTCAATATTATAAAATTTAGTGGGAGTTTTTATTATTTAACATATAGCAGTAAATAAATTAAAAAGTGTAGCAAAAAGATTAAAAACTTAAATATACAGTAAATTAAAAAAAATGATAAAATTATTTTTTTCAATCACATTAGTAATTCTTTCTTTGATATTCATTCCATAAATGTTTCTTAAATTTTTATCTTTTTCTATTTCATAAATTTCTTTTAGATTTTTGTCTTTTTCTATTTTTCCTATACATACTATTTTTTTTACTTTTCCATTGATATTTATTGCATAACTTTCTCCTAGATTTTTGACTTCTCCTATTCTCTCCTTTGAATATCCATTCAAGAATCTTATTATAGATGCCCTCATTATGTCACTTGTTTATTAAAACTCATAAAAATTTCATTGTTATAAAGTGTAAGTTGGACCCAAGACTTAATCTAATACAATCCATTCAATATATATGACCGCGTACAAAATTTATTCATACAACACATGTTTAAAAAAATAGAAGTGAAGATATACCATTTTTATATAAAAATTTCAGACCTCGAAAATAAAAGCACATCTAAACTAGTTAAATTTAACATATTTTATACATAACCTATACACTAAAATGTGTTTATAAATAAAATGATATAAAAAAGATTAAATAAATCAGTTTGTATTTATCATATTTTATACACAATTCATACACTAGATAATGTCGTATATAATCTGGTATAAAAAAATTAAGTAATTCAGTTTGTGTTATCATATTTTATACACAATTTATATACTAAAACATGTTTATATATAACGGTATAAAAAAGATTAAGTAAACTAGTTTGTATATCTATTCTATATATAAAATAAATTATAATAAAAATTATGCATATCATTTTATATGCCCCAGTTTCATATTACAGATAGTTAAATGTTCAAAAGGTAACATCCCATATTATATAACTATTCCACACATAATTTTCGTTGGAATATACAAAGAGAAGGAGAGAGATTTTGGTTGATTTGTATGAAAGAAATATAATGATTTCGAAATATAAAAAGCGGTAAAATTAAATAATAATTGATAAAATCTACGTTCAAAATAATATCCATAATTTTGAGCCAAAAGAAAATGTGAAATTAAAATTCTGAAATTAAATAGATAACTCATCAAATCTAAACTCCAAAATAATATCCCTAATTTTAAGCCAAAAAACATGGGACATTTAAAATTTCAAATTGCTATATTTTGTAACATAAAACTATATTTGATAAATAAAATAAAGTGTTTTTATATAATATAATTTAATGTCTTATATAATTTACGCTATATCTAGTTGCTTGCGTTTAGTTACTTGCAAAATTTCATGTATTCATATCCCGAATGAGATGTCCCCCACCAAAAAAAAAAAAATTAATGTAAAAATAGAAGTCGTTCATGAACAAGACCCCAAGATATCGACGGTGGCTTAATTTAGGATAGTATTAGTAGTGTAGGTTTACTTTCTTGCATTGTCTTTCATTTTGGGCTGTAATAATTCAGACTATTTTTTTGAATGCTCATGTTTTGTGCTTGTGAGTTTTATCTAATTGAGTTTCTCTTTCGAGCCAATTAAGATTATAGTATAATTGTTATTAATCATTTTTTAATATTTTAAAATTTGAGATTAATTAAAATTTAATTTGTTAAATCTTTTCTTATTTAAACTACATAGAGATTTTAATATTAAGAGTTTAAATTCAATTAAAATTTTACCTTTAATAGTTTTTTCTTATACGTATATAATAATAGACATTTCGTGTTACATTTTCTCAAAAGTTTATATGAAAAAATAAACCGTATACTTATAGAAGCATTTCGATTTAACATGTGATATATGCGAAAAATTATGAGGACAATATATGTTTTCTAACTCAAATTCATATTCATTCATAGGGCACCAAATTAAAATAATACATCAAAACAGCTCAAATAAAAAATATAGCTATCATAAATGTCTAAAATGACACTTTTACATACTTTAAAATTCATATTTATTTTAATTAAGTAAATTAACTTAAAATATTTATTATGTAAATTTATTAGTATTATTAATAACATTTATAACATTGAAACTAATTTAATTTTTTTCTTATTTAAAATATCGCCTAGGAAATCTTAATATTTGATACTTTAAAATTAATTAGTATTTAACTTTATTAGGAAAAAAAGTATATTTAAACTCTACATCATAACATAATATCTTTCATGTTATTTTTCTTAATATAGGACTATGAAATTAATTTAAATTTTTTTTAGTTTATCTTTCTTATTTAAGCTATGGATCAATTCTTGGTATTATAGAGTGAAGCTCCAATTGAAATCTATTGATTCTTTTTAATCATTTAATTTAGATTTTATATTGACCAAAATTATAACTTAATTATTTTTCTAATAATTAGAATTTTGAAATAATACAAATTTTAATTGTTAATTATTTTTTAAAATATGTAGAGTGTCCTATTATTTAGGAATCTAAATCTAATTAAATTTGTGTCTTTCTTATTTAAACTGTATAAAATAACCATAATTCTTATCCAAGAAAAGTGTGCTTTGATTTTGTATAAATACTTTAATACCAATTTAAAAATAAACATTATTATTGAAATTTCTATTAATCCTTAAATAGTGTTGCAGTAACTTTTGTTAATAATTTTATTAGTTTGAAACTGGGAACCTGTACGCAATTATGATGTTTTATTTTAGTGGGCTCTCGAATATAACTATTGATATCAAAAAAATTAATCTCTCATCAAATTAAACATACTTAATATTAAAATATATATCATCTCATCTAAGAAAAACAAATAATGCTTAAACCAAAAAAAGTGCTCGAGGGATGGGTGTCTGAGCACCCATTAACCTCAACGAAGAATATGTATATTTATATAGATATTTGTCTATAGACATATAAAATTCTACATGAGCACCCTAAGAAACAAAGAAATTGTGAGTTCGCTGATCGAGATACGTCTTTTTGAGTGCTGATGTAAAAGAACAACGGTTCGATTTCATGCATCAACGCACAACCATTATGATAAATGATTATTCTTTTTGAACACTTATTCCGCCTTTTTTTCCTCCACTATTGACATTTTTTTAATTTCACTTTTTCTTATTTCCTTTCTTTAATCATAATAGAAAACATCAACAGAAAATATACAATCCAAATAAACAACCGGCTTTAGTTTTTGACCCAGATGAGTTTATCTTAGAGTAATTTGCAAACATAATATTGTTGTTAATTTAATCTAAAGAGGTAGAAATTTTAATACTATTTGGTGTGCCTTCCATTATGGAGCTTTTGCTACATTTTATAGGGTTATTATTTTTAAAATTGACAGTAACAATAATAACATACTCAGTGTAATCTCATAAATGAGGTTAGAAGAGGATAGTGTGTATACATACCTTACCCCTATCTAAAAAATAGAGAGATGGTATCTGATAGATCTCGGCTCAAGTAAAGCAGTTTGAAAAAAAAGAAAACAATTAGAGAGAAGAAGTCAAGACAAAATGCTAAAAAATTTACAAAACATACTAAGAAACAATAACAATCAGTACAACTAAATAAAACAATAATCTAAGTGCAAGAAACACTAAACAGAAACAAAATGGAATAACAAAAAACTCTCAGAGTAATACTACGACTACTAATTTGAAGAAAACTAGGAGACAACTCTCGACTACCTCATTAGTTTTTTATCCTAATTTGTGTCCTCCATATAGCTTCCTCTCTAAGGTCATGTCCTCAGTAAGTTAAAGTTGCGTTAGGTCCTATTTAATCACCTCTGCGTAGTACTTTTTCGACCTACTTCTATCTCTTCTGTAATCATCCATAGCCAATTTCTCATACTTGCTCACTGAGGCATCCAGACATCTCCTCTTCATATTTGTGATAAATTTTAAAATAATTATATAGCTTTATGTAAAGCTTAAGTGTCACGATCTAGGTGACAGTGATTGACACCCACACTAACCTCCTGATGGGCGAACCAGCGAAACTCGATAACAATCCCCAAATGATCTCAAAACAAGATATTTGTGAATGAAACAACTGTCATACTCAATAAACCAAATTTCAAATCAATTTATTGTGCAACCTAAAACTAGTAAAGCAAATCCCCAAAACCTGAATGTTATTGCACTAGATATCTGTTTTACAAAGCTAAGAAAACTAACAACTCAAAATAAAATAAAGTTTTCAAATGTTCAAAAGAAAGACATCCGCAATGGGGGAGTGAACTGTGTCCTTATCTATTCACCTTCTCAATCTCCGAAAACTGCTACTCTACAGGTGAGGGCATAAAGAACTACCTGTCTCAAACACTGCACTTAGAAAAGAATGCAAGGGTAGAATCAGTACATAACACGTTATTGGTAGGCATCATCTGCTTACCTTAATTAATAACACGTATACCGAGTAATAATAATATAAGAATAGTCTACAATGTTTAAGGAAGTACAACATAATTTAGACACACTAGTTCTACACAGGGGACAACTAGCCTACTCACTGAATTGGGTCATTTTTGCTGCAACAATCGCTTGACCGCTGCAGCAGCACTACTTAGGCAGTAGCTCGACATACTACACTCTTCTCAGTTCATCCATCTCACAGTTTAAAAGTTCACCAATTCAACAGTTTAGCATTTCACATACTCTACAAATCCATCAGGCATGTACAATCAAACAACAATCATATCAGCTATTAAGATCTACAAGTCCACACTTAATCATAGCAACAACTACTCAATGATTACACACGGTGACAAAGTCACACTTAGCACTAAAAACATGTTCTTTGTTAACAACGATACTTTTTACACATTCTCTTAGCACGTTCCTCATCCAACTTCATGAATATAAATGAAATCACAAAACAAAATACAAATGATAAAATCAAGGGTAACATGACAGGCACATGCCTCCACCATCTCCCTCTAAAACTCAACCACACGAATCATGTACACACTTGCCAGAGGATTTTATTTTTGTCCATCCAGTCATGACCTGCAGAGGACTATAGAAATCCATGTATTGTGCCGGCGTGGCACCCGCTCCAACTCATTGCTCGTCCAGATGCTCCCCTCGGAAACGAGCCACTCGATAATAATATTCGCTCGCCCGGATGCTCCCGTCGGGCTCGAGCTTCTCAATTCAGGATACACTCACTATCCTATTCATTCTCAATTTTTGTAAAACAACAAGTATACAAGTCATTCATATTCACATGTATTCTAATTTTTTATTCTCTATTCACATGATCAATTCATACAAGTAGTTCACTTCATAATTTCACATAATTTTACAACATATTAATTATTACTTTTTATCACATGGTAATCATACTCATTCATAAGAAAACTCATAACAAGGGATGTCTGAAAACCAATCACATAAGATTATCACCTAAGCATGCAAGTCATTAAGTAGGGTCTAACCCTCCAACTATAACTACCTCGATTACTCAAAGTTATCGGCTTCGCTACTCTGTAGGACCTTTGCCTTTTCTCAATGGTTCGAATTGTTTGAAATATACACACATATAGTAATTAATTAATCACTCCTCAAAATAGGGACTAATTAGATCAACCTGTCACGCCCCACCTTACGAGACATGACTGACACCTAGTGCCATACTGGGATCTGGACTAACCTGGCTGGCCAGGTGCACTTTTGGTGCACGCTTATAACTTAATTCAAGAAATTGACCAGCTATATCTAGGCTGTAAATACAGCCTCTAGTCGACAAGACCACCTGTAAAAGAAAACAGCTGACCAGCAACAACACAATAACAGGGATCCTATGCGGGCCAATAAGACCACCATGCTGTCTAGTTATAACCGAATGAAATCAGGTAACTAAAACTACGCTATAGCTGACAAGACTGCTAACTAACAGCTAAACAAGGCCCCACACGGTCATCACATGAAATAAAACATACATAGGCCCGACACGGCCAACAATAAAAGCTAACCATTGAAAATCCGTAGCCTGCAAGTCTCTAAAGTGGAATAATGGTTGAGACAGGGCACCGACCTACCCGTAACTATACAACAAAAGAACAAACTTTTTCTAACTACTAACTCCGGAGGAAGGGAGCTGAATAAACTGTTAACTCCAGCTAATAACTAAGAGGGTCCTGAACCGCATCTATCCACACCTGCAGGCAAGTAATACAGTGCCCCAAGGATAGGCGTCAGTACAATATGTACCGAATATGTAAGGCAGTAAAATAATAACTAAATAAAAGTTGATACAACTAAAGTAATCATGAAGAAAGGTAAGAGTTTAACTTGAACGACCTCACCGTCTGAAATATCTAACTAACAAGAACCTAACCTAGCCCCCATAAGCCTGGAAGGTACAAACAATACTGAATAACCTACCTGGGCCCCCATAAGCCCGGAAGGTACAAACATTGCACTCTCCTGTTATTTGGCTACTAAAGGTTCGTAAGCATACTGTATCTCAAGATTTGCTCATTCTCTAAAACTGTGTCTTAGCCTAATAGGCTCATGTAGCTGTGTCTGAGCCGTCTGGGATATGTAACTGGACCCCGAGCCTTGGCTCGACTATGGGTCATCATGTGATTGCTGTGACTAGATCTTGAGCTTTGGATCGACTATGAATAATACTGTAGCTGTTGTAACTGGGCCCAGACCCTTGGCTTGACTATGGGCTATAATATAATTGTTGTTGCTGGACCCTGAGCCTTGGCTCGACTATGGGTCATAACGTATCTGCTGTAGTTGGACCTTGAGCCTTGGCTCGACTATGAGTCATAATGGATCTGTTGTAGCCGGACCCCCAGCCTTGGGTTGACTATGGATCATAATGTAAGCTTTGAAACTGGATACAACCTTCATGTCCTCACTCTGGTCCCTCTGGACATCATACTGATCCTGTAAGCATAACCTTATAGGCAATAACATCCAAACCCCAAATATCATATACAACAATCAAGCTGGCTAGGGTTAATTCTGATAAGGTTACTATATTATTGTTATCGTCTCAACTCAATTCATAACCAGCTAACCACAGTAGGTTTACTTTGAAGCACTAATGATACATGAGCTGTACTAACTTTACGACGAATGTAACTTGCCGAAAAGGATAGCGTTACATACCTCAAGTGCCAACTTCCGTTTAACTGGCGGGTTTCAACTTGTAACCGGTGGTTCTATCCAACTATAGCCCTGATATTGAGAAAATAAGGTTAATTTCAATACTAAATTTGGCAAATAATGATAACTTTCAATAATAATATTTACTATAATTCAACTTCGAATAACTCAGCCGAAAACCTACAATTTTCCGAGAGTTCAAAAGGGAGAAGTGCTTATCTAATGTCTGTGACCGTTTAGGATTCAATTCGGATTAATTCTAACAACTTTTACTCGGTGGAGTCCCGATGTGCCGAGTGAATTTTCAAGAATTAACTTCATTGTTATGCTTTCTGTAGGCCTAGAACTCGTTACCCGAAGTTAATTTACATTTAAATAGCGTTTGGTAGCGTAATCGGATGAAAATTCATTAAACATTGCGTGTTTTCTTTGTTTAGCCATGGGTTTCACTTCACAAAATGAATGAAAATAAACTAAGGGCCTTATATATAGATGCATGGGCGGTGGCACAGGGGCGCCTCGCACCGGCCAAAGCGCCAGCCCTATGTCGCGCCGCGCCTCCCATAGGGCCAGCAGGCATGGCACGCTGCCCAGTGCACTACCAGTTGGCTTCGCGCTGGCTTCTCGCATCCTAGCCTCGCCCCACACTGCTTCCAAGGCTCTTCCCACACGCATCAAGTTCTCCTTACCCGTCACGAATCCACGCTTATGCCTACTAACTGTTAACATTTTACGGAGTGTAACATCCTCCCCCCTTAGGAACATTCGTCCTCAAATGTCATCTTTAGGCTTACAGGAGTTAACTCTTTTAACCAATATTTAGAGAAATTTCAGCAGAGTTTCCTCTGTAATATGGACTATTCGGAAACCTGAAACGCAGAAAAGTCCAACATAGGCACCTCACAGGATGCTGTAACCAACTATTCCACAATTAAAAGGTAGCTAACTAAGCAGCACTGATGACATAAGCAGTAAAATAACAATTGAATAACATCACCTTAGTTGCATAATCTGAATCAATCTTGGAACAAGTGAGGATATCTTGACCTCATGTCATCCTCAGCTTCCCAGTTCATCTCTTCTTTATTTCTGTTCCTCCATAACACTTTAACAGAGGCTACATATTTAGTTCTCAGTCTACGAACCTGTCTATCTAATATTGCAACTGGAACTTCTTCGTAGGCCAACTCGTCAATAACTTGAACGTCCTCAGCTGGCACAACTCGGGACGGATCCCCTATACACTTTCGCAACATAGACACGTGAAAGACTGGGTGAACAGACTCTAACTATGAAGGCAACTTTAATTCATATGCCACTCGGCCTATCCTTCAGATGATCCGATACGACCCAATGAACCTCGAGATAAGCTTTCCTTTCTTACCAAATCTCATCACACCCTTCATCGGCGACACTTTAAGGAATACCAAATCATCTATATTAAATTCCAAGTCTCTATGCCGCATATCGGAGTATGACTTATGGCGACTCTGGGATGTTAACAAGCACTCTCTGATGAGTTTTACTTTCTCTTCTGACTAGTGAATCATGTCAGGTCCCACTAACTCTGACTCTCCTACCTTAAACCATCCGATGGGAGACCTACATTTTCGCCCATATAATGCCTCATAAGGTGTCATCTAAATTGTAGAATGATAACTGTTATTATATACAAACTTAATAAGGGTAAATGCTTATCCCAGATTCCTCCCAAATCTATCACACACGCTTGTAACATATCCTCAAGCGTCTGAATGGTGCGCTCTACCTGGAGGCGGAAGGCTGTACTCAAAATTAACTTGTGTCCCCAAACCTTTCTGAAATGATTGCCAAAATCTAGCTGTAAACTATGCCCCTATGTCTAAGATGATAGATGCTGGGACATCATATAAATGGACTATCTTTTTAATATATAGCTCGATGTTATCTTCGACTGAGAACATAGTCCGAACTGGTAGAAAATAAGCTGATTTTGTCAACCTATCAACAATAATCCAAATAAAGTTGAATTTGCGTCTGGAATGGGATAATCTCGTCACAAAGTCCATATTAACTGCCTCCCATTTCCGCATAGGTATAGGTATCTCCTGAGTTAGGCCGCCAGGTCTCTGATGTTCAGCTTTCACCTGTTGGCAATTAGGACATTGTGCTATGAATTCGGCTACACCTTTTTTCATTCTAGGCCACCAGTATATCTCTTTTATGTCATGGTACATCTTCGTCGAGTCTGCATGATAAGAGTAACCAGAGTTATGTGCCTCTGCCATAATCTGCTGGCCGAGCCATGCTACATCTGGAACGCAGAGGCGACCTCTGTACCGCAAAACCCCATCTTCGATTACCTCAAAAGCTGATAATTCACCTTGCTGAACCTTATCTCTGAACTATGTTAAATGAGAATCCTCATACAACCGCTCTTTTACCTCCACAACCAAGGATGATACTGCAGTATTCTAAATCACAGCCCCATTATCCTCTGAGTCTACAATTCGGACGGCTAAGCTGTCTAATCGGTGCAGTTCCTGAGCCATTTCCCGCAGTTTTGGCCTCAAATGTGCTAAACTCCCCATAGATCTTCGGCTGAGTGTATCTGCTACAATATTGGCCTTCCCTGGGTGATACAAAATGTTCACATCATAGTCTTTCAATAACACTAGCCAAGGACGCTGTTGTAAATTTAGCTCTTTCTGCATGAAAATGTACTGGAGGCTTCTATGATCAGTAAATATGCTCCCCATACATGTAATTCCTCCATATTTTCAAAGCATGAACCATCGCAGCTAACTCCAGATCGTGGGTGGGATAGTTCTTTTCGTGCTTCTTGAGTTGCCTTGAAGCATAAGCAAATACCTTACCATGCTGCATCAGGACGCATCCTAACCCAATGCCTGAAGTGTCACAATACACAACATAACCCTCTGAACCTTCTGGTAAAGCTAACACTGGTACCGACGTCAACCTTTTCTTTAATTCCTAGAAACTCCGCTCACAGGCCTCGATCCACTGAAATTTGGCTGCTTTTTGAGTTAATTTAGTCAAGGGCGCTGACAGGGTAGAAAATTCTTCCACAAACCTTCAATAGTATCCGGCTAATCTTAGAAAACTACGAACCTCCATAGGAGTTGTAGGTCTAGTCCATGTCTTTACTGCCTCTATTTTCTGCAAATCAACCTGAATACCAGTCTCTGATACAATGTGGTCCAAGAAAACTACAGAATTTAACCAGAACTTATATTTATAGAACTTTGCATATAACTGGCAATCTCTGAGAATCTGAAGTACCATTTGCAAATGATTCCTGTGTCCTACTTCTGAACGGGAATACACTAGGATGTCATCAATGAATACTATCACAAATAGATCTAAATACGGCCTATAGATGTTGTTCATCAGATCCATGAACACTGCTAGGGTATTTATCAACCCGAAATACATAACTAAGAATTCAAAATGACCATACCTAGTCTTGAAAGCTATCTTCGAGATATCTTTCTCCCGAACCCGCACTTGATGATACCCTGGCCTTAAGTCAATCTTAGAAAAATATTTCTCCCCTTGCAGCTGATCAAACAAGTCATCTATCCTGGGAAGTGAGTATTTATTTTTAATAGTAGCCTTGTTCAATTGTTGATATTCTATGCACATGCAGAGAGAGCCATCTTTATTTCTCACAAACAGAACTGGAGTACCCCACGGTGACGTACTCGGCCTAATAAAGCCCTTATCTAGCAGATCTTTCAACTGCTATTTCAATTCCCTCAATTCAGCAGGATCCATTCGATACGGAGGGATGGATATAGGTTGAGTACCTGGTAGTAAGTCAATGGAGAAATCGATCGCCCTTTTTGGAGGGATGCCAGGAAGTTCATCTGGAACACGTCTAGAGACTCATTTACCACTGGAATTGACTGAAAGAGTTGGGGATTCTTCTTGCACATCCCGAACCCTAACAATATGGTAAATACAACCCTTTGACTATCAATTTTTTCACCTGAAGATAGGATATGAATTTACCTTTTGGCGTGGCTGTATTACCTCTCCACTCTCGTACTACTTAGTACTTACCCTGGAAAGTGAGATTAGACAATTCTGGTCTGACAATTCTGGTCCAACACTCTACAGTGGCATAACATGGTGCTACCAATCCATACCCATGATTAAATCAAAATCAATCATTTCTAGTTCTACTAGATCTGCTAAGGTCTGATGACCAACAATCTCTACTGTACAACCTTGATAAATTCTTTTAGCAATAAAAAAGTCACCGACAAGTGTAAACACTGAAAAGGGTCGCTGAAGCAATTCTGGCACTATATCAAATTTTTGGGCCACTAATGAGTAATATACGACAGAGTGGAGCCCGGATCTATCAAAGCATAAACTGAATGAGAGCAAACATCTAATATTCTTGTCACAATATCTGGCGTCGATTATGACTCCTGTCGCCCCGGTAGTGCATATGTGTGATCCTGACCGCTGCCTAAACTAGATGCCCCTGATCTACCTTAGCCTCTTCTGGCTGGAGCTGAGGGCCTGCGCCCTGCAGAAGGTGCTGGGGCATATAACCTGCTGAGGATCTATTTGCTGGTCCTGCCCTCCCTAGCGTTTAGCTAGGCAATCTCTCATTATGTGTCCCTCCTATCCATAGGAATAACAGGCGGTGGAACTATACTTGCATCTCCCCTGATGCAGCCTATGACAGGTACTGCAACATAGCACCGCTAGTCCCATCTGGTCTGGCCCCCTCTACTGCTGTGAGCTTGATGCTCGTGAACTCTCGCCTGGACCTGACTACCCCCAACGATCCGATCTGCTGCCCTGCTGCTGCTAGAACGGGGGCCTAGGTGTCCTACCTGATAAATGAGGCCTAGGCCCACCTTGAGAATTTTCTTGAAAATATGCGGGTCTAGCCCTCCTATGCTGCTCCTGACCTGTCCTTTCCATGGCATACTGACACTGTCTGAGCTCTTCTATATTCTAAGCAAAGGCCTGAATCCGTGAAATATCTATATTCTCTCATAGTGTGGCTGTAATACAAGCCTCCACATATTCCAATGCAAGTCCCATAATAAACTGATGCACCTTGGCTGGCATAGTGTCGACAAACGAGGGAGCATATATGGCTAAGGAATCAAATCTCAATGCATATTTTCTGACACTCATCCTTCCCTGCTCTAGATGCAAAAAGTGCTCTACTCTGGCCTGTCGGACTTCTCGGGGAAAATAATGGTCTATGAAAGCCTCAAAGATGCTAGGCCAGGTAGGTGGAGGTGCATCTCTGCCTCGGGATCTTTCCCAGCTCTTGTACCACAGGACTGCTATATCTTGCAATTGGAATACTGCTAATTCAACTGATTCTGTGGACAAGGCATGCATAAACCCTGAATATTCTCTGTAACTAATCTATGAAATTCTAGGGGTCCTCTCTACGATCTGTCCTTGTAAACTGCGGGGGACTCAAAGCAAGGAACTCACAGACTCTCGAGCTACCGGGCCCTTCAGTAGGCTCAACAATAGCTGGTATTACTGGCTGAGGCTGACACTAGGCAGCCATCATATGAACTAACATGTAAAATGCACCCCTGAGCTCCTGATCCGATGACACAGGAATTGCTGGGGGTGGCACTGGTATATCTTCTGCCCTAAAGGGCTCTGAGTGCACTGGTAAGTGCTGGGGAGATCGAGGTGATGTCTCCCTGTCGCCCCAAATCAGGATGACTCTGCCTGAGGCCCCTTACTAGTGCCCTCTCCTGCTGCCACATCCAATTCTTGATCAGTCACGGTCCGTCGTGCATAAGACATTTCTCTGTAAACAAGTAGAATAACATAAGCTTTGGGAGTTACCCTATATAGCACAACTCTATAGCACGACTGGAGGAGAAGGAAGAGTAACCACACAATTATGCCTCATAGCCTCCTGTCTATAGAATGTGGTGCATAACACATCCATAGATAAGACTCTACTTAACACGGCTTGCAGACTTCCTGGGATACGACCTGCTCTGATACCAAGTTTTTCACGCCCCACCTTGGGAGGCATGACTGGTACTTCTGCCGTACTGGGATATGGACTAACCTGGCTGGCCTGGTGCACGCCTATAACTTAATTCAAGAAATCAAAGAGCTATATCTCAACTTTAAATACAGCCTTTTGCTGACAAGGCCACTGATATCTCTCAAATTATACCTCATAATGAGATATAACGCGGTCGATGTCAAATATAGAACCCAACAAAGGTTGGGGTCGACCCCACAGAGAGTACGGAAGGATGTAGAAGAACGCTAGTGCTTAAGATTTTTAATTAGTTATTTCATAAGAGGGGGGAATTTATAAAAGTAATAAATAACAATGTTGAGAAATTGTTTGTTGTTTCCAAATTAATGCAACTAACTAGGGTAAGTGTTTCCCATGACTTCATAACCACAAGACATTTTATACTAGTGATCTATTCCGGTGCGTAGCATGCAATATCGATAAGCTAATTTCACCTAAATGGTTGGTCCCCTATTTATATGATTATCACCATGCAACTTGGTCTGTCTACGGGTGTATGCTTTACTAACCCTTACCCTTGATATCGGATTAGCTATTCCCGGATAAGGTCAAGCTATTAGATGAGGGTTGATAGGCTCAAATCTCTGTTGTTAATCCCTTTTCCCATTCACTACCTCCTTGGTCTGGTAAGTAAGAATAAGGCAAGTTCTAATGTTTGCAACCATTAAAAATCAATTAAAACGAAGGGAAAAACAATACATGCATAAACTCCATTCAAGAATCACTAAGTATTTTACCTATGTGTGTTAATTTGTCGTGGTTCCCACAACCCTAGTTGTGGTGGTTTTAACCTCTCATAATTCTAAGTAAACTAATTGCATTCATATACAAAAGCTTAAATTAATACTTACAATGATAAAAGGAAGAAACTCACTTGATTATTGTAAAAACAAAGAAGAACAACTTTACAATCGTATCTCCAAGTATGTCTTTAAACTGTGTTAAGACTTGTCTAAATATCTCTAAAACTTCCAACTTCAAGACTTAAAAAAAACATTCCCTAAGACTTGGCTATTACATGAAAATACAGGGGTATTTATAGTAGTGGATTTATACTTTGCTTGTTCCTTGATGTTTCTTTTCCTAGTTGAAGTAGGAAATCCAATTTTTGGCCATTTTGGGAGCTTTGCGCATCGCCCATGCCAAAGCCGTGTCTCCCATGCCGCGTCGCGTGTGCCACTGCGCCGAGAAGGCAGTGCCTCGCGCCTGCCAAAGTGTAACAATGAGGCCGCGTGACACCTACCAACGCGCAGGATCTGCTGGCGCTTCGCGCCTATCTTAGCGCCTGATCTGCTGCTACCTCGCGCCTCTCAGGGCGCTGCACTGCTGCTGCTTCGCGTGGCTGGTTCTGCTGAGGTGCTGGCGCCTCGTGCTACTGGTCGCGCGGGCGTGGCAGTGCACTATTTTTTTGCCCTTAAATCTTGGTTAATTCAATCCTTCTTCTTCAACTTCATTCCAAACATGTCAAACACATCCAAGTCCATTACTTTTAGCCCTGAAAATATCTAATCACATGTGTTAGATAATTTCACAAATATATAACATAAACACATGCAAACACACATAAATTTATTCTCAAAATATAGTAAAGTACGGGCAAAATATGTCTATGAAGTGAGTATGTACACCCTTCATCAACACCCCACACTTAAACTATTGTTTGTGCTCGAACAATTACTACTTCCGTTCTCTCATTTAAGCAACAAGATTCATCCAACGAATAGGTCTACTTACACTTAGGATCATGAGACAAATCAATGAAGCTCAAACAATTCACTCGCATGCATATAGGATCAACATTAAAATGTCAAAGTTCGGAATCACTTAACTTTTGAAAATTAACTTATCAAGATATATTTTTGGGTCAACATGAATTATATGTAATTTAGCAATCAAGATTAAACCAAAGTCTTACCATTGTGCCCCTCACAATTTGGAGAGATGCCATTTTCTCCCACAAGATATAAGTCAATATAAACTAATAAAATAATTTTCGCTCACTCTCCCAAAGAACTCAATATACATGCGAAAGACGACCCATAGGATTGCTCTTAGTGTAATACTCCGCTAATATAGAATTTTGAATCAAGGATCAATTAGGACTTTACTTTGGTTGTAATGTAAGCTAAGGGACGGATAAGAACTATTTGACCAAGATAGTGACTCAGCTCCCTAAGCACTTTAATACTTCACAACACTTTGATTTTTAAGCGCATTCTTCAATTTTCAAATTTTCTCCTTATACCTCCTTCTATTTTTTAATTTTTCAACTTAGGTGACTACTGGGGATTTTTCTTTTCATCATTGAGCTCATTCACACACATTTTTTTCCTTTCTTTTCCTTTCTTCCGTTCCCACCCTTTACGCATCCCTACTTTAGCCACCCTCAACTTAAGCATTTCTTTTATGTTGAGGTTCACAATATTCAAGGAAGGGCCAGTGTCAAAACAAATTCATTGTAAACAAATGGGTATGGTTAATTGGTAAATCATGATTTTTTTTCATTTTCAATTTTTTCAAAGCTCTTTCTTCTTTTTGTTTTCTTTTAGTGGGAAAACAAAAAGAAGAAAGAGCTTTGAAGATGAAAAAAATTATGATTTACCGATTAACTGTACCCATTTGTTTACAATGAACCTGTTTTAGCCCTGTTCCTTCTTTGGATATTGTGAACCTCAACATAAGAAAAATGCTTAAGTTGAGGGTGGCTAGAGTAGGGGTGCGTAAAGGGTGGGAATGGAAGAAAGGAAAAGAAAAAGAGAAAAAATGTGTGTGAATAAGCTCAATGATGGAAAGAAAAATCCCCACGAGTCACCTAAGTTGAAAAAAATTGAAAAATAAAAGGAAGTATAAGGAGAAAATTTGAAAATTGAAGAATATGCTTAAAAACCAAAGTGTTGTGAAGTATTAAAGTGCTTGAGGAGATTAGTCACTATCTTGGTCAAATAGTTCCTACCCGTCCCTTAGCCTACATTACAACCAAATTAAAGTCCTAACTGATCCTTGATTCATAATTCTATATTAGCGGAGTATTACACTAAGGGCAAACCTATGGTCGTCGTTTGCATGTATGTTGAGTTCTTTTGTGAGAGTGAGCGGAAATTATTTTATTTATGCCCAAGTTAATCTTATACTATATCTTGTGTAAAAACGAGCATCTCTCAAATTGTGAGGGGCACAATGGTAAGACTTTGGTTTAAATCTTGATTGCTAAATAACATATAATTCATGTTGGCTGAAAATATGTCTCGTTGAGTTAGTTTTCAAAAGCTAAGTGATTTCGAACTTTAACATTTTAATGTTGATCCTATATGCATGCGACTGAATTGTTTGAGCTTCATTGATTTATCTCATGATCTAAGTGTAAGTAGACTTGTTCGTACGATGAATTTTGTGCTTAAATGTAAGAAGGGAAGTAGTAGATTGTTTGAGGACGAACAATAGTTTAAGTGTGGGGTGTTGATGAAGGGTGTATTCACACTTCATAGACATAATTTTTCCCATACTTTGCTCTGTTTTGAGGATAAATTATGTGTGTTTGCATGGGTTTATGTTATATATTTGTGAAAATAGCTAACACACATGATTAGATGCTTTCAGGTCTAAAAGCGATGGATTTTGGTGTGTTTGATGCTTTGGAATAAATTCGAAGAAAATGGAATAAAGTAAGGACTGGGAGGAGAAAATTTGAAGAAGTGTCCATTGAAGGTAACGAGTGACATAACGAGTCGTCGTGTGAAGTGATAATTCGTCATCAGACACTGTGAGCATCCGTCAAATACACTGGAGGATGTGATGATCTATGTCCACGAGGGACCTAACGACTCGTGCCTAGTCCTAACGAGTCGTTAGGTGACTCGTTGCCACGACTGGGCCTAATGCTGAGGACGATTGTGCTTGACTGATCACCACTCGTTTGAGATCCTAACGAGTCGTTTCTTAGTCCGTGACCACTGATGACCTAGAGTCCATTTTTAGTTAGGAAAAGGAGCTAAAAATCCCAAATTAAATTCATGAAGGAACAAAAGAAGGTGCAACATGGAAAGGCTCCAAACGGCCCAAAAATGGATTTCCCACTTCAACTAGGAAAATAAAATTTAAATCCCAAGTCAAATTCATCAAGAAAAAGGAAAAGCATAAATATACTACTATAAATACCTCTTTATTTTCATGTAATAGGCATGTTGTTTTTATGTATTCAAGAATTGAAGTTTCAAGTTCAAAAGTCTTCAAGTAGGATTAGTGTTTTAAGTCTCAAGTTTTTAGATACAAGTTTGGTGTCTTACGTTTGGAACTTCGAGACGATTGTTGAATTGTTCTTCTTTATTGTTGCAATAATCAAGTGAGTTTCTTCCTATCATTGCTGTATGTATTAATTTTTGCTTTTATTTATGAATTCTATTAATTTACTTATAAACATGATAGGCTAAAACCACCACAACTAGGGTTGTGAGAACCATAAAAACTTAAGCCACATAGGTAAAATACTTAATGATTCTTGAATGGAGTTTATGCATGTATTGTTTCTTCCTTCGTTTTGATTGATTTTTAACGGTTGCAAACATTAGAACTTGCTTTATTCTTACTTACCGGATCAAGGAGGTAGTGAATGGGAAAAGGGATTAACAATGGAGATTTGAGGCTACCAACCCTCATCTAATAGATTGAACTTGTTAGGGGATAGCTAATTTGATATTAAGGGTAAGGGTCAACTAAAGTACACCCGTAGACCGACCAAGTTGCGTGGTGAAAATCATCTAGATAGAGGACCAACCATTTAGGTGAACCTAACTTACCAATATTGCATGCTAAGCACTGGAATAGATCACTAGTATAAAACGCCTTGTGGTTATGAAGTCATGGGGAACACTTACCCTAGTTAATTGCATTAATTTGGAATCAACCTTCAAAATTTCTCAACTTTGCTATTTATTACTTTTACAAATCCCCCCTCTTAGGAAATAATTAACTAAAAACCTTAAGCACTAGCATTCTTCTACATCCTTCCGTATTCTCTGTGGGATCGACCCCAACCTCTAGTTGGGTTCTTTATTGACAACGTCCGCTTCATACTTTGTTAAGAAGTGTGAGTTTAAGCATTATCATCGACCCCACCTAGAATACGGAAGGATGTAGAATAACGCTAGTGCTTAAGCTTTTTAGTTAATTATTTACTAAGAGGGGGAATTTATAAAAGTAATAAATAACAATGTTGAGAAATAGTTTGTTATTTTCAAATTAATGCAACTAACTAGGGTAAGTGTTCCCCATGACTTCATAACCAAAAGGCGTTTTATACTAGTGATATATTCTGGTGCTTAGCATATAATATCGGTAAGCTAATTTCACCTAAATGGTTGGTCCCCTATTTAGATGATTATCACCACGCAACTTGGTCCGTCTACGGGTGTATGCTTTACTAACTCTTACCCTTGATATCAGATTAGCTATTCCCGGATAAGGTCAAGCTATTAGATGAGGGTTGATAGCCTCAAATCTCCATTGTTAATCCTTTTTTCCATTCACTACCTCCTTGGTCTGGTAAGTAAGAATAAGGCAAGTTCTAACGTTTGCAACCGTTAAAAATCAATTAAAACGAAGGGAAAAATAATACATGCATAAACTCCGTTCAAGAATCACTAAGTATTTTACCTATGAGTGTTAACTTGTCATGGTTCCCACAACCCTAGTTGTGGTGGTTTTAGCCTCTCATAATTCTAAGTAAATTAATTGCATTCATAGACAAAAGATTGAATTAATACTTACAATGATGAAAGGAAGAAACTCACTTGATTATTGCAAAAATAAAGACAAACAACTTTAAATCGTATCTCCAAGTATGTCTTTAAACCGTGTTAAGACTTGTCTAAATATCTCTAAAACTTCCAAATTCAAGACTTAATAAAACATCCCTAAGACTTGGCTATTACATGAAAATTAAAGGGTATTTGTAGTAGTAGATTTCTGCTTTACTTGTTCCTTGATGAATTTGACTTGGACGTGATGTTTCTTTTCCTAGATGAAGTAGGAAAGTCAATTTTTGTCTATTTTTGGAGCCTTGCGCGTTGCCTATGCCGAAGACGTGTCTCCATGCCGCGTCGCACGTGCCACTGAGCCGAGAAGGCAGTGCCTCACACCTGACAACACGCAACAATGAGGCCGTGTGACACCTGCCAACGCACAGGATCTGATGGTGCCTCGCGCCTCTTAGGGCGCTGCACTGCTTCTGCTTCTGCACCTGGTTGTGCTGAGGTGCTGGCGCCTCGCGCTGTTGGTCGCACGGGCGTGGCAATGCACTATATTTTTATCCTTAAATCTTAATTAGTTCAATCCTTCTTCTTCAACTTCATTCCAAACATGTCAAACACATCCAAATCCATTACTTTTAGCCCTGAAAATATCTAATCACATGTGTTAGCTTATTTCACAAATATATAACATAAACACATGCAAACACATATAAATTTATTCTCAAAATATAGTAAAGTATGGGCAAAATATGTCTATGAAGTGCGTGAGTACGCCCTTCATCAGCCACCTATAAAAGAAGACAACTTACCAACAACAACACAATAACAGGGATCCTATGCGGGCTGACAAGACCATCATGCTGTCTAGTTATAACCGAATGAAATCAAACAACTAAAATACGATATAGCCGACAAGGCTTATAACTAACAACTAAATAAGGCCCAACACGACCATCACATGTAATAAACATACATAGGCCCCACACGGCCAACAACAAAAGCTAACCACTGGAAATCCATAGCTTGCAAGCCTCTAAGAGTGGAATAATGGTTGAGACAAGGCCTCGACCTACCCGTAACAGTATAACAAAAGAACAAACCTCTTCTAACTACTAACTCCAGAGGAAGGGATCTAAATAAACTGTTAACTCCAGCTAATGCCTACGAGGGTCCCGAACCGCGTCTATTCGCACCTGCAGGCAAGTAATGCAGCGCTCCAAGGATGGGCGTCAGTATAATATGTAACAAATATGTAAGACAGTAAAATGATAACTGAATGAAAGCTGATACAACTGAAATAATCATAAAGAAGGGTAAGAGTTTAACCTGAACGACCTCACCGTATGAAACATCTAACTAATAAGTATACATATACAAACAAGAACCTAAAAGGCTCTCCATAAGCCTGGAAGGTACGAACAACACAAAATAACCTACCCGAGCCCCCATAAGCCCCGACATGTACAAATAATGCACTCTCCTGTTATCTGGCTACTAAAGGTTCGTAAGCATACTGTATCTCAGGATTTGCTCATTCTCTAAAATTGTATCTGTGCCTGATAGGCTCATGTAGCTGTGTCTGTGTCTGGGCTATATAACTGGACCTCGAGCCCTAGCTTGACTATGGGTCATCGTGTGATTGCTGTGACTAGATCCCGAGCCTTGGCTTGACTATGGATCATGCTGTAGCTTCTGTAATTGGGCCCAAGCCTTGGCTCGACTATGGGCTATAATATAACTGCTGTAGTTGGACCTTGAGCCTTGGCTCGAGTATGGGTCATAATGTAAGCTTTGAAACTGGATACGACCTTCATGGCCTCATTCTGGTCCCTCCGTACATCATATTGATCCTGCAAGCATAACCCTGTAGGCAATAACATCCGAACCCCAAATATTGTATATAACAATAAAGTTGGCTAGGGTAATTCTGATGAGGGTTACTATATCATTGTTATCGTCTCAACTTAATTCATAACCATCTAACCACAATAGATTTACTCTGAAGTACTATAGATAAATGAGTCGTACTAACTTTATGACGAATGTAACTCACCGAAAAGGATAGCCTTACATACCTCGAGTGCCGACTTTTGTTTAACTGATGAGTTTCAACTTGTAATCGGTAGTTATATCCAAATACAACCCTGATACTGAGAGAATAGGGCTAATTTCAATACTAAATTTGACAAATAATGATAACTTTCGATAGTAATATTTACTATAATTCAACTTAGAATAACTCGACCGAAAACCTACAATTTCTCGAGAGTTTAGAAGGGAGAAGTGTTTACCTAATGCCTGTGGCTATTTAGGATTCAATTTGGAGTAATTCTAAAAACTTTTACTCGGCCGAGTCTCGGTGTGCCGAGCGAATTTTTGAGAAATAACTTTGTAGTAATGCTTCTTGTAGGCCTACAACTCGTTATCCAAAGTTAATTTACGTTTGGAAGGCGTTTGGTAGTGTAATTGGATGAAAATTTATTAAAGATTGCATATATATAGATGCATGGGTGGTGGCACAGGTGCGCTTCGCGCCGTCCAAATTGCCAGCCCTGTGCCGCGCCGTGCCTCCCATAGTGCCAGCAGGCCTAGCACGTCGCGCTACCTAGTGCACTGCCGGCTGGCACATTGCATTGGCCCCTCGCGGCCTAGCCTCGACCTTGCTTTCAAGGCTCTTCCCCCACACGTCAAAGTCTCCTTAACCCTCACGAATCCACGCGTATGCCTACTAACCATTAATGTTTTACAGGGTGTAACAAAACCCCTCCCTTTTTAGGGAAATTTACTAGAAAATCCTTCCCTTCCACCTAATTCTAGGTTCCCACCTTGTCTAACCCATCAAATTTAACAAGAGGAACCTTAGGAAGTAATCATTACGCAAAATTCAATAACCCAAACCTCCCATTACTCCCCTATAATTCAGCCCTAGTTCATCAACCTAAGGTTCTCTAGTTCAGATTTTCACCATAAATGGGTCTCCCTTAAGATTCTACAATAAATAATACCCATTAAAGGGGCTAGGGGATGAGAAACTTACTTTATCACCATCACTTTCTGCTCTGGGGAAGAAATCGCTCACAATGTTGCTCTTTCACGTTTTGGAAATAATGGACTTAATCCAAGAAATTCCGCTTAAGCCCTTTTCCTGATATCCGTCATTTGTTGTAGCGGTCACATTTTTGCTGTAGCGGACCCACTACAGTGGCCATAGTGTTGTTGCAGTAGTTCCAGTGTCTACTCCATAATTTTGCCACTGCGGAACTCCGATCGCTACCACGGTCTTGTTGCAGTGGGAATCCCATTGCTGCAGTGATCTCCCGAACCAGTAGCTACCCAAAAATTCCCAATTTCATACTTAATTTATTTCACAACCTTTCTATCTCTCCGTTAGCCTATTTTTTGTGTTCTAGGCCCTTAACCATCCCGTAACGACGTCCGTGTCCTTATATGAAGATTGTCACAACTATGAAATAATGATATTGGTATTCTTCATTTTCAAAATAATATAAAATTATATGAGAATAATTCTAAATTGATATTTTTTCTTGTAATGGTAATACTAATTATAATTGCTCATAAATTTATTTTTGTTGCCAAGTTTCATAAGACTATGCACTTATGGTCCATTAGCAACATTACGCTTATGAAAGTTAAGCACCCACAAACTTTAAAATTTGTGGGTTCGCCACTTCTTAGAGCTCTTGACTTTTAATATAACAAATCATTGAGTAGTATTGCTTTGAATAGGATAAATTGAAAGTGATATAAAATTGAGGTTATTGCAAGATATTTTATTTTTAGGTTTAGAAGACAAAGAAAAAATTGAACTATCACTTTCTTCCTTTATTATGACTAATCCTAATTTTGTACATTTTTTCTACATTTTTATTTTGTTCTAAATTAAAAACTATATATGTCTATTTATCCTACTATTATAAAAGTATTAAACTCTAACATGATCTGTTGATCGATTTTTCTTATCGATAAAAAATTCATACATGATTGGAATAGATTTAAGGTAATTTTAAACTCTTTTTGATCTTTGAATTAACGTAATCAAGAAGAGAATTTTGACTTCCATCAATAAGAATCTAAGCAAAATTTTAATTTCCACAAGATCTTTTTGTTATATTCGTACATGAAAAAGTTAAGTTGCTTAATTTCATTTTTAAATGCATATATTTTATAATTTCGACAGATTAAGATATGATTTTTTTATTATTATTATACATACATATACATACATATATACATACATACAAATACATACACACACACACATTGAATATAATTGTCAATAGTAACAATAAAATAATCAAATAATAAAAGAAAATATAAACTAACAATGTGTTGTAAAGAACTGTCATGTGAGATACAATAAATAATAATATATTAAAAAATATAATATTTTTATTTATATAATTTAAAAGATATCATATTTATTTTGATGTCAATTGTTATTTTCAATAACTATACTTTTCTTATATATATATATATATATTGATGCAAGACACACATAAACTAAACTAGTTGCTAAAAACTGTGTGTTCTATTTGTATTTTGAAATTGAGATCTTACTACTTTCATTTTAAAATAAGTAGTGTTTTTAGTTTGGGCACACCCCTTAAGAAAATTATTTATTTCTAAAAAATAAAAGATATTTTTATCAATTTATCCTTAATAAATACTCTGAAAAAGATGTAACTTTTTAATATTTTTTTGTTATGTAAAACTCTCTCTATTTAAATAAGAGTAAAATTAGATAAACATTATTAATATCTCTTAATTATATAAAACATCACTTATTTTAGGCCAAAACTATTTATTTTGATAGAGAGAAATCACTATAACTACTATTTATGGTTGAAATGAGTTGAGCATTACAATAAAGTGGATTTTTATACAGTTGATTCAGAATATATGACATAAAATATAATGGCTCAATAAGTGATAGATGAGATAAATGGGCTATTCACATTCGCCTTTGCATTTACTCTATTTGGTTTGATGTTTGCATTTTTCCTCTACTAGTCTTAGCGTTCGCACTTTACGCATGTCCCTTGTTAGGTTTTATGCAGTTTTGATGATTGATAAAATAAAGATGAAACAGGTAAGCCATGTTGCTTTAAAGGTACACTCTCTCAAGGAACTGAGTTTGCAACATGGTAAATACAAAACAAAGACAAGTGTGTAAAAATAAAGGAATGAATGATAAAGCTACATCACACAAACTTAAGAAAAGAAACATGTGCTGAATTGAAGTGTTAGAGTTCGACTAAAACACTATTGAAGAAAGGAGTTTGATTTGAAGAAGGAGTCTTACTTGAAGAAGGAGTCTTAGTTGAAGTAGAACTCTATGGCGAAAAGAGTTTGAGTTAATGTGTAGTTCGAAGTAAAGAAGAACTCTCTGAAGATTGAACTGCTGGAGTTAGACAACAACACTAAAGGAGCAAGGAGTTTCACTTGAAGAAGGAGTCTCATTTGAAGTAGAACGCTAAGTTAAGAAGAGTTTAAGTTGATGTGCAGTTCCAAGTGAAGAACTACTCTTAGAAGAGTTGTGCTTAAATAGAAGCGTAGCCGCTCAGAATACGGTGTATACTTACAGAGAGAAAAGGCAATTGGAAAATTAATTTGGTGAGTGGTACCCAAAAAGGGAAGTAACACATTGAAAAACCAGGTCCTAGTACAGAGTTAGGCTATGAGTTTTAGCATTATTGCATTAGGAATGTTCATTCAGTTGTAATATTGATATTATCTTAGTTTAGTGTGTTATCAATTGAATTAAGATTATTTAGTCTTCAAGTTGGGATAACTCGAAGACTTTGGGAACACATATCTTGGGAGTTTTGTGAGTTGTTAGAAATGAGAGCTTATAATTTATTAGGTTACATAAGTTTGTAATCTATTGTTGAAAGGATCACTGTGGTTTCGTGATTTTGGGGTAAATCCTGTTGAGGTATAGGTCATAGTTTTTTCACCTTTGTGAGCTAGGTATTTTTCACAAAAAAACGTTGTGTTCGTTATTTACTATTTTTATTGCTTTTTTGAAATAGGTTAGGCAACTTGTTTCACCCGTAGACTATAAATTAAGTTAAATAACTAAAATCTTGGTCATGTAGAATATCAATTGGTATCAGAGCAGGTTATCTTGAAAAGTCTAACACCTAAGATAAGATCATGATGGATTCTGTACCACCAATTGGGCACAATGAAGGACAATCAACAACCACACCTCCTCTTTTCAATGGATCTCATTTATTCTGGTGGAAAGCTCGTATTGAAAACTTTGTTCAGGTTGAGGATTACGAGTTATGGGATCGAATCACTATAGGACCAACTATTCCTATAAAAACTATGGAGGGAGCTAAGGTCATGAAAGTAAGGACCGAATTCACTATAGAAGATCTAGTAGCACTTAAGAAGAATGCGAAGGTCAAAAACATTCTGGTTCATGGTCTAGGTCCTGATAAGTACAATAGGATTTCAAATTGTACTACTGCTAATCAAATATTACATGCACTGGTTAATGCTCATGAAGGGACTTATCAAGTGAGAAAGTTTAGGGTAGCTATGTTATTCACTGAGCATGAAGCATTCGAGATGGAGAATGAGTTATTGCAAGAAATGAGCACAACACTCACATATCTGGTAAATGAACTATTATCTTTAGGAAAGGTTCTCACCATAGAGGAGCATATTGATAAAGTTCTAAGAGTTCTTCCAAAAGATAAATGGGATGTGAAAAATCACTGCTATAAGTGAAGCAAAGGATATCTCTACCATGATTGTATGCCCCTATGTTACACCCCGTAAATTTTCGACATGTAGATGGCCTATTCGCATGTTGGTTAAGAGTTTTTGAATGCCATACATGCTAGAAAAAGGCTCGGGGAAAGACCAGATAATAAATCCATTGAACCATCGTGGAAGGAGCTGGGGCAGAGCCCCTCCGCGATGGCAACGTGCCACGGAGGGAGGGCCTCCGCGTTGGCTCCGTGTCACGGAGGCCCTATCCAGCCCCAAGTATAAAATCCTCCAACTTCGGTTTTTATCTTCATTTCATCATATAATTTCCAGAGAACATGAAGTAAAACAGGGAGAACGAAGATTTCTTATAATATTCATCCGATTATGCCGTCAAACGCGGTCCAAACTCAAATTAACTCCAGATACCGAGGTATTAAGCAGTAAGGAGCATTCTTACGGATTTAGTTTCGTGAAATTCGGTCGGTGAATCATCGTGCAACCGAACTAAGGTAAGTGGAATTGCTCCAAATTAGTGTCAATATACTCCTATCCCTAAAGTGAGTATTTCTCCCTTCTGGACTCTCGAGAAATAGCGAGTTTTCGACCGTTTTTCGATAAGCCAAAGTTTGGGCTATATATATATTGAAAGTGATGTTTTCTTCCAGAATATTAACGTATTTGGATCTAGTTGATATGTATATGAATGCAATTGGAAGGAAAAACAAAAATACTGACCAAACTACGCAAGTTAGTCGGGAACTCCGAAGCGAAGGTATGTAACGCTAATTCCTTTGGTAAGTTAGTAATCCAGTACGGTAGAAAGCGTGGTGTATAGGAGAAAGAACTCAGAAGTCGGGAATTGAGTCCAGTTTGAATTTATCAAGCATATTTTATGATATTATGGTATATATTCAGAATAAAAGTTAGTAAAGCAATATCAGATAGTCAGATGATATCCTAGATACAGTATAGCCAGACAGTCAGATGATATCTCAGTTAAAGTAAAATCAGACAGTCAGATAATATCTCAGATACAGTATAGTCAGTATGAGAATCAGTATAACAGAGAGAAGAGTTCAGAATGAGAAATCAGAGTACAGATAGTATTTTTAGTTTAAACATGCTTGCTATATGTGATTATTGTTTGTTGAGACCTGTTTGTGTTATGAGGGCACCCTTTGAGCGTCCTCGCCGCCCCTGGGTTGGTAACAGTGTCGACCCACCGTGAGGGTGGGGATACGCCACTCCAAGGTGTGGTATGCCGTCCGTAGTAGGACGAAGATGGGATGGAGCATTCCCCATATCAGGCTAATCAACATAGCAGTATAGCTTACGCCGTCGTGCGCTTGCACCCAGGGGGCAGATTACAGATACAGATAAAGATTACAGTTTACAGTACAGGAGTCCTTCGGGCTCAGACACGGTTATTTATATTAGAGGCCATAGCCCGAGCTGAAGACCCAGGGGGCCGGTAGAGGTGCTCGTAGTTAATAAATGAGTGGAGTGATTTATTTTTGGATGGTTTTGACCCAGGTAGGGATATATAGATTGTGTGTTGGTTGGCACCTTCCGGCTTATGGGGGCTGGTATAGGTTCTTGTGTTATATATATATATATATATATATATATATATATATATATATATATATATATATATTTATGTATATACATGACATCTATTAGTCGATAGACAGCAGGTTGCCACGACGACAGGTATGATTCTACCTTATCTTCAGTACAGATAAGCCTATTCCATATCCTGCTAGTTCAGACATTTTTAGATACTTCTTGCTATTCAGAATTGACTAGCATTGTTGTTATATTTAGTTATGTTCAGTTTTCTTTACATACTCGGTACCAGTGGTACTGATGCCCGTTTGGGGCGCTTCATTACTTGCTTGAAGGTACTCGTAGACGAGGAGCCGATCCCTCGTGATTCTAGCTAGCGTAGAGTCATCATTTCCTGTCATCCAGAGCTTGATATTCAGAGTTTTATATCATTTTCTTTTGTTGTACAGTATGGGTAGGTCGGGGCAGGATCAGTATTCGTATAGGCTTGCAGTCTGTATATAATTCCCTGTGGTTAGTTGTGCCGGTCGTGTGGGGCCATGCGTATGTTTAGCTGTTTAGTATGGTTGTTTATGTTGGACGTGTGGGGACGTATCTAGTTAGTAGTGGTGACCTTGCCGGTCACGTAGATGTTCAACATTCGTTATATTGAGTTAGAGATAACTAGACAGCATGGTGACCTTGTCGGCCCACATAGGTTTCCCTATATGAGTATGATTCTGGTTAGCTGATATTACAGTACAGGTGGCTATAGGCCCAGTCGGCCGGAGGCTATATTTACAGCCGTTATATAGCCTGTTGATTCCATGAATCTGAGTTAGAGCCAGCCAGGTACCAGATGTGCTTACGCTCAGTAGGCTAGCAGTTCAGGTCCTAATAGGGCACCAGGTGCCAGTCATACCCCCTAAGGCGGGGCCTGACAAACTTAAATCCAGTACGGTAGATAGCGTGGTGTATAGGAGAAAGAACTCAGAAGTCGAGAATTGAGTCTAGTTTGAATTTAGCAAGCATGTTTTATGATATTATGGTATATATTAAGAATAAAAGTTAGTAAAGCAATATCAGACAGTTAGATGATATCCCAGATACAGTATAGCCAGACAGTCAGATGATATCTCAGTTACGTAAAATCAGACAGTCAGATAATATCTCAGATACAGTATAGTCAGTATGAGAATCAGTATAACAGAGAGAAGAGTTCAGAATGAGAAATCAGAGTACAGATAGTATTTTTAGTTTAAACATGCTTGCTATATGTGATTATTGTTTGTTGAGACCTGTTTGTATTATGAGGGCACCCTTTGAGCGTCCTCGCTGCCCCTGGGTTGGTAACTGTGTCGACCCACCGTGAGGGTGGGGATACGCCACTCCAAGGAGTGGTATGCCGTCCGCAGTAGGACAAAGATGGGATGGAGCATTCCCCATATCAAGCTGATCAACATAGCAGTATAGCTTACCCTATCGTGCGCTTGCACCCAGGGGGCAGATTACAGATACAGATACAGATATAGATTACAGTTTATAGTACAGAAGTCCTTCGGGCTCAGACACGATTATTTATATCAGAGGCCATAGCTCGAGCTGAAGACCTAGGGGGCCGGTAGAGGTGCTCGTAGTTAATAGACGAGTGGAATAATTTATTTTTGGATGGTTTTGACCCGGGTAGGGGTATATAGATTGTGTGTTGGTTGGCACCTTCCGGCTTATGGGGGATGATATAGGTTCTTGTGTTATATATATATATATGTATATACATGATATCTATTAGTCGATAGACAACAGGTCGCCATGATGACAGGTATGATTCTACCTTATCTTCAGTACAGATAAACCTATTCCAGATCCTGCTAGTTCAGAAATTTTTAGATAATTCCTGCTATTCAGAATTGACTAGCATTGTTGTTATATTCAGTTATGTTCATTTTTCTTTACATACTCGGTACTAGTGGTACTGACGCCCGTTTGGGGCGCTTCATTACTTGCCTGCAGGTACTCGTAGACGAGGAGTCGATCCCTCGTGATCCTAGCCAGCGCAGAGTCATCATTTCCTGTCATCCGGAGCTTGATATTCATAGGTTTATATCATTTTATTTTTTTGTACAGTACGGGTAGGTCGGGGCAGGATCAGTATTTGTAGAGGCTTGCAGTCTGTATATAATTCCCTGTGGTTAGTTGTGCCGGTCATGTGGGGCCATACGTATGTTTAGCTTTTTAGTATGGTTGTTTATATTGGCTGTGTGGGGCCGTATCTAGTTAGTAGTGGTGACCTTGCCGGTCACGTAGATGTTCAACATTCGTTATATTAAGTTAGAGATAACTAGATAGCATGGTAACCTTGTCAGCCCGCATATGTTTCCCTATATGAGTATGATTCTGGTTAGCTGATATTAGTAGAGGTGGCTATAGGCCCAGTCGGCCGGAGGCTGTATTTACAACCGTTATATAGCCCGTTGATTCCATGAATCTGAGTTAGAGACATCCAGGTACCAGATGTGCTTTGACTCAGTAGTCTAGCAGTTCAGGTCCTAATAGGGCACCAGGTGCCAGTCATACCCCCCAAGGCGGGGCGTGACAAACTTAAATCCAGTATGGTAGATATCGTGGTGTATAGGAGAAAGAACTCAGAAGTTGAGAATTGAGTCTAGTTTGAATTTAGCAAGCATGTTTTATGATATTATGATATATATTCAGAATAAAAGTTAGTAAAGAAATATCAGACAGTCAGATGATATCTCAGATACAGTATAGCCAGACAGTCAGATGATACCTCAGTTACAGTAAAATCAGACAGTCAGATAATATCTCAGATACAGTATAGTCAGTATGAGAATCAATATAACACAGAGAAGAGTTTAGAATGAGAAATCAGAGTACAGATAGTATTTTTAGTTTAAACATGCTTGCTATATGTGATTATTGTTTGTTGAGACCTGTTTGTGTTATGAGGGCACCCTTTGAGCGTCCTCGCCGCCCCTGGGTTGGTAACTGTGTCGACCCACCATGAGGGTGGGGATACGCCACTCCAAGGAGTGGTATGCCGTCCACAGTAGGACGAAGATGGGATGGAGCATTCCCTATATCAGGCTGATCAGCATAGCAGTTTAGCTTACCCTGTCGTGCGCTTGCGCCCAGGGGGCAGATTACAAATACAGATACAGATACAGATTATAGTTTATAGTACAAGAGTCCTTCGGGCTCAGACACGGTTATTTATATCAGAGGCCATAGCTCGAGCTGAAGACCTAGGGGGCCGGTAGAGGTGCTCGTAGTTAATAGACGAGTGGAATGATTTATTTTATGATGGTTTTGACCCGGGTAGGGGTATATAGATTGTGTGTGGTTGGCACCTTCCGGCTTATGGGGGCTGGTATAGGTTATTGTGTTATATATATATATATATGTATATACATGATATCTATTAGTCGATAGACAGCAGGTCGCCATGACGACAGGTATGATTCTACCTTATCTTCAGTACAGATAAGCCTACTCTAGATCCTGCTAGTTCAGACAGTTTTAGATACTTCCTGCTATTCAGAATTGACTAGCATTGTTGTTATATTCAGTTATGTTCAGTTTGCTTTACGTACTCGGTACCAGTGGTACTGACGACCGTTTTGGGCACTGCATTACTTGCCTGCAGGTACTCGTAGATGAGGAGCCGATCCCTCGTGATCCTAGCCAGCGCAGAGTCATCAGCTCCTGTCATCCGGAGCTTGATATTCAGAGGTTTATATCATTTTCTTTTGTTGTACAGTACAGGTAGGTCGGGGCCCTGTCCCGACCACCTTATCAGTATTCGTAGAGGCTTGCAGTCTGTATATAATTCCCTGTGGTTAGTTGTGCTGGTCGTGTGGGGCCGTGCGTATGTTTACCTGTTTAGTATGGTTGTTTATGTTGGCCGTGTGGGTCCGTATCTAGTTTGTAGTGGTGACCTTGTCGGTCACGTAGACGTTCAGCATTCATTATATTGAGTTAGAGATAACTAGACAACATGGTGACCTTGTCGGCCCGCATAGGTTTCCCTATATGAGTATGATTCTGGTTAGCTGATATTAAAGTACAGGTGGCTATAGGCCCAGTTGGCCGGAGGCTGTATTTACAGCCGTTATATAGCCCGTTGATTCCATGAATCTGAGTTAGAGCCAGCCAGGCACCAGATGTGCTTAGGCTCAGTAGTCTAGCAGTTCAGGTCCTAATAGGGCACCAGGTTCCAGTCATACCCCCCAAGGCGGGGCGTGACAAACTTGGTATCAGAGCAGGTTGTGTCCCAGGGAGTCTGCAAGCCATGTTAAGTAGAGTCTTGTCTATAGATGTGTTGTGCACCACATACTATAGGGAGGAGGCTACAATGCATAATAGGATGGTTACTCTTTCTTCATATTCCGTTGTGCCATAGAGTATAGGGTCGAGTTCTTAAAACTTATCATATTCTTTTTCTACAGATAAAACTGGCAGACCAGCGACACCCTTCCACAGGAAGAAGGTTGGATACTGCAGTAAGAGAAGGCACCAGCAGGATGCCTCAGCTTCATTTAGAATCAGCCCGATCTGAGGGTGATATAGAGGCATCATCACAGCCTTCTCAGTAGTCCCCATCTTACCAGGAGCCATTCGGAACGACACCGCCTCCGATAGCTCCTGTACCTACACCATCCGGCAAGGAGGTTCACAGTGCAGTTGTTATTTTAGCACAAATGATGGCCACTCAGCGCCAGTCAGCGCCACCTGTAACAGCAGAGACATCAGGTGGATCTGGCAGTTCGAGGGTCAGGGAATTTTTGGCATTGGGTCCCCCACAGTTCACAGGGTCAAATCAGGCAGAGCACCCCCAGGATTTCCTAGATCAGATGCCACGAATCTTTCGGGTCATGCATGTGACACCTACGGAATCAGTTGAGTTAGCAGTATTTCGATTGCGAGACGTAGCTGTATTATGGTACGAGAGCTGGGAAAGGTTTTGAGGGAGAGATGTTGCCCCTCCGACCTGGTCCAGCTTCTCGGAGGCCTTCCTGGACCGTTATTTGCCACGGGAGATCCGGCAGGCCCGGATGGATCAGTTTTTGCACTTGGAGCGGGGGGAAAGGAATGTACGAGAATATGCCTTACAGTTTGACTCCTTAACTCGCTATGCTCCAGCTTTTGTGGAAACTATGCCATCCAGAGTCCACCGGTTTATTATGGGTCTGAACCTAGAATACATTGAGGTGTGCATGACAGCTACATTACGAGAATATATGGACATTTCCCGGGTGTAGGCCTTTGCCCAAACTATTGAGGGCCTTAGAAAGCGGCAACAGGACAGTAGACAAACAAATCAGGAGCAGCGCCGTAGGGATAGATCAGACGATATACAGAGGGAGATTCAGAGAGGACCCAGGCCCCGATTGTCAGACAGGCCCCCTAGACCCCCACCTCCACCACAACAGCAGAGGGGTAGATTTATTCATCGAGGGCAGTCAGAGTCTGGTGGCAGTTCTCGAACGATGGATTCACCTCAGCAGAGGAGGGTAGAGCAGATCAGATACACACCCCCACCCTGCCCTATTTGCAGCCGACCTCACATCGGAGCTTGTAGATATGGCTCCTTAGGATGTTATGTATGCGGGCAGGAGGGGAACTTGATGAAAGATTGTCTGTCCAGGGGGCAAGGTAGCCGAGATAGCAGGGCCACGAGCTCCAGCAGCCTCGGCAGGGCGTAGGCCCTTAGGTTAAGCAGGTAGAGGCCGAGGTAGATCAGGAGCCTCTAGTTGAGGTACCGGCTCAAGCCACAAGCCGTACCTATGCATTACCATGGAGACAGGACTCAGAGGCGTTTCCAGATGTGGTAACAGTTATGATGACTATTTGCTCATACCCAGCTTATGTACTGATTGATCCAGGGTCCACTTTGTCCTATGTTACCCCATTTGTGGCTCAAAAGTTTAGTATTGCACCAAAACTGTCACAGCAGCCCTTTTCAGTAGCTACACCCGTCGGCGACTCCATTATAGCTAGTAGAATTTATTGAGGGTGTATAGTAGAGGTTGCTGATCGTCAGACTACAGTAGATCTGGTAGAGCTGGAAATGATTGATTTCGATGCCATTATGGGTATGGATTGGTTGGTGCCATGCTATGCTAACGTAGAATGTTGGACCAAGACGGTCCGATTCCACTTTCTAGGGGAGGTAGTGCGAGAGTGTAAGGGAAGCACAGCTACGCCAAAAGGTAGGTTTATTTCCTACTTTTAGGCGAGGAAATTGATAGCGAAGGGATGTATTTTACCACCTAGTCAGGGTTCAGGATGTTCGGGTAGAGTCTTCGACACTCCAGTCTATTCCAGTGGTGAATGAATTCCCTGATGTATTTCCAGACGAGCTACCTGGTACTGCCCAGAAAGGGAAATAGATTTTTCAATCGACTTGCTACCAAGCACTCAGCCTATATCAATTCCTCCGTATCGTATGGCTCCGGCTTAACTCAGAGAGTTAAAGGAGCAGCTGAAGGACCTGCTAGATAAGGGTTTTATCAGGCTGAGTACTTCACCGTGGGGTGTGCCAATTCTATTTGTGAGAAAGAAGGATGGCTCGCTCCGCATGTGTATAGATTACCGGCAGCTGAATAAAGTTACAGTAAAGAATAAGTATCCGCTTCCCAGAATAGATGATTTGTTTGATCAGCTACAAGGGGCCAAATATTTCTCCAAGATTGTCTTGCGGTCCGGATATCATCAGGTTCGAGTTCGTGAAAGAGACATTCCTAAAAAGACCTTCAGGACCCGATATGGACATTTTGAATTCCTAGTTATATCTTTTGGGTTGACGAATGCCCCAACAGTATTTATGGACCTGATGAACAGCATATTCAAACCATACCTGGACCTGTTCGTGATAGTATTTATCGATGATATTCTGGTGTATTCTCGCTCAGAGGCAGACCACCAGGCTCACTTACGGACAGTGCTCCAGATTCTTAGGGACCGCCAGTTGTTTGCTAAATTCTCCAAATGTGAATTCTGGCTGAACTCAGTAGCTTTCTTGGGGCATATTGTGTCGGATGCTGGTATACAGGTTGACATGCAGAAAATAGAAGCAGTCAAAACATGGCCTAGACCTACCACTCCGACCGAAGTCCGCAGTTTTCTGGGTTTAGCGGGATATTACAGAAGATTTGTTGAGGGATTCTCCACTGTAGCGGCACCTCTGACTATGCTGACACAGAAAGCAGTAAAGTTTCAGTGGACAGAGGCATGTGAGCAGAGTTTCCAAGAATTAAAGGATAAATTAACCTCCGCTCCAGTGTTAGCATTACCGGAAGGTACAGAGGGTTACTCAGTGTATTGTGATGCATCAAGTATTGGGTTGGGTTGTGTGTTGATGCAGCATGGTAAAGTGATTGCGTATGCTTCCAGATAGCTGAGGAAACATGAAAAGAATTATCCTACCCATGACCTAGAATTAGCCGCAGTGATCCATGCCTTAAAGATATGGAGACATTACTTGTATGGCGTCCATGTGGATATTTTCACAGATCATAAGAGCCTACGGTATATCTTCACCCAGAGGGAGTTGAATTTGCGACAGCGTTGCTGGTTGGAGTTATTGAAAGATTATGACCTGGACATTCTGTATCATCCGGGAAAAGCCAATGTAGTAGCAGATGCTCTCAGCCGTAAATCACTGGGGAGTTTGGCAATCTGCAACCCGAGCAGTGGGAGTTGGTCAGAGAAATACATCAATTAGCTAGCCTAGCCGTTCGTGTAGCAGAAACAGAGGACAACAGAGCGGTAATTCAAAACACCGCTGTGTCGTCATTAGTTGAGGAGGTAAAAGAGCGGCAGTATGAAGATCCTGACCTGGTCCATCTTTAGGACAGAATTCAGCAAGGAAAAGCGCCAGATTTTCAGATAACTGAGGATGGAGTGCTGCAATGTAAGGGCCGCCTCTGTGCTCCAGTTATCTCAGGGCTCCGCCAGCAGATTATGAATGAGGTACATTACGCCCGCTATTCTCTCCACCCAGGCGCGACAAAAATGTACCATGATATCAAAGGAATCTACTGGTGGCCAAGTATGAAGAGGGAAATAGCAGAATTTGTAGTCCAATGTCCTAACTGCTTGTTCGGTGTTCTGCTCGTTGGTAATTTATATTAAAAACCGACACGCAAGTGCACGTGGTCAAACAAGTAATAAAGTGGCTAAGTAGCCAAGTATCGATCCAAGGAGGCTCAAGATATGTAAAGTTGCCTAGTTTACTATATTCCTATTTCACTTCTAATTATGCTAACAACAACGTAACCAATAGTTACTTGAGTTTTTATTTCTAAACTATATATACTAAAATTAATAACAACTATTTACTGTGAATTTAGACAGTGGATATGAACATGCCAAGGTTAAGAACAAGTAATGAACTTGATAATCATGATAATTTGGTTAATCTCTTCTTCATGTTGCTAGCCAAGAACATTCGCCTAGAAATTAAAACTCTCGTATTTAATTTCACTTTAGAATCATAAACCATCCGTCTACATTTCTGTGATCAAATGCAATTTATGACCTAGCAATACAATTCCGGTTCCTAAATTGACTAATACGGCTTTCAAGTATATTTCTATCAGGAAAGCACATCAAAACCCAATTTTCCCAAATCAAGTTAAGAACAATACCCTATTAATTCACAACTTTCCAATTTCTTGCTCTCTCGAGTGAAATTGGACTTTTTAGATGTACATTAATGTTGGCCAATCACTAATGCAGTAAGAATAAGAATTAATAGAACAACATGGAAGAAGAAGAAGAAAACCATATCATTTACAATCAAAATTCATTACAATTGTCAAAACCTCAGCAAGGAAGAGAATTAGCCACTCATTTGTGGATTGATCATCCTAAAATGAGTGTAAATCATACGTACAATTGATAGAAAGAAGAAAAGAAGAGAAGAAATCTCTTAGCTTTTTCGTCCCTCAACTGCTGCTAACCCACGTCCTAGCTCCACCAAGTCTGAATTCTGAAAAATAAACCTAAGTGTGCTATTTATATTAGTAGGAATCTTTCCCGGAATAACAAGCAACGTGTCACGGAGTGCATCGCGGAGCACGGCCTCCGTGACACGCTACGAACGCGGAGGCTCTCTGGAAAATCACCCGAAATTGGCCCAGGCAGCACCCTGCCGCGTTGGCAGCATGTCACGCTGCCTGGGCAGCGCGTTGCAGCCCCTTGGTCGCGGAGGCCACCTGTCGTGGCACGTTGCCAACGCGCAAGTGGGCTGTTTTGAGCGGCCTGCCTGCTGTGGCACCTTGTCGACGCGCCGGTGGGCTGTTTTGTGCCTCTTCCTTGCCGACGTTCGCGTGTTAATTCCGTTTCCAAGCTTCTACTTCACCAACTCATGGATTAGTTACTCAAACATCATCAAAACCTACAAAACAAAGGCTAATCATGTTGGTTAGCACATATCTCCACATTATATAAAATTACATGAAAATGTATACAATAACTTAGATAAACAAGACTAATTTAAGTAATAAAGAGTATCTCGGGCATATATTTTTGCCCGTGATCACAACCCCACACTTAAAGCCTTGTTCGTCCTCGAACAACCTTTTACATATCATGCATATGGAGACTCCCACATAACTAATTTAGCAAGATAATTCAAGTTACGGCTATAATGATTACGTAAGATACAAGCTAAAAATAGAGCATGCCTGATTTGATCATTGAAATGAAGTACAACTGTGTTAAGACTTCTTAACCTCAAGAGTCGACTCTCAATTTTAGCAAACTCATGTAAATTAACTGATTAAGAAATTCCACATGAATTTTATCCTTAATTAAACATGTGCCCCTCATGGAAAGAGAGTTACCCAATCACATGCAAAAATAATTTTTTTACATCACAACATGTGTGGGTACATGAATAGAATTACGCTCACTCTCACAAAGAATTCACATGCATTATGTAATGACCCATAAGCTTGCCCTTAGTGTTTTATTCCACTAATTTAAGGATGTATGAATGTAAGATCAAGTAGGACTTTTTAGGTTGTAATGTAACTCAGGTGCGGGTAGGTACTATTATGATCAGTAATAGTGACTATCTTTCCTAAGCGCTTTTAATACATCACGCCTTCATTACGAACTTCCCTTCCCTCACTTCACCTTTTTAACTTTTCATCTTTCTTTTTCCTCTTTTGTTCCCCCATTTCTTTAGGCACTTTTAGCTTATTAGTAAGAGTTCTATAAGCAACTTTTCATTTATTTGTTTTCTTACTCCCTACTAATACTCACTCATATTCAAAAAAAAAAGTGCACCCTCGACCTTTCTCAACTCTTACAATTGCTACTTTCCCTTTCTTTTCATTCTTATCACTCCTTTACTCTTCCGGATTTTTCCTTTAAGCGCTTAGGAGTTTTGGATCAAATTCAAGGCTAATGAAAGAAAAAGGATTAAGCTTATGTTGCAGCTGTCAAAGAATAGGCTCAAGGCTCAATGGGGTTAACTAGGATTAATTTTTCAAGGTAGGTATAATGAGGGATAAAAATTAGTTCATTCAAAGAAATGCCTAAATCATCTCCTACAATTCACATCCTTCATTTTGTTTTATATACACACCAGACAAGTTCTAGACATTCCACAATAGCATAGAATACTCAAAAACCTTACACTCATGGCACATGCTCAAATCAAGACACAATCAGTAGACTCTTACTCAGCTAATCACAAGAATTCAGAATTAAGCTTCCATCATATTGAGTCAAATTCAAGAGCCTAAGTGTCTCGAACAAAGTTATACACTTGCATGCTTCCCACTGAACATACTTGCATCTTACAACCATGTATAGCACATAAAAAGAACATCAAGCACCAATTAGTTATGGTTTCAAAAACCCAAAACCTATCGACTAATTTTTCCTCAAGACGGTCGTCATCCATCCATCGTCGGAAACAGTCCCTAACTATGACTAAAAACACTATATACAGACAACGGAAAGAAAGAAAAAGAAAATTTTTATTCTTCGGTTCAAAGACCCCCCGTCGGAAAAGAACCGAAAAGAAAAACCAACGGGTGATGAAGTCATGCTTAATTCACAAAAAATTTTCAAATTTTTCAAATTTTTCACAAGCATTACATTCACCAAAAATCGTTAAGCACAACAAAAATTTTTGAAATTTCCCTTGAAATTTCCCTCACCCCACACTTAAATCATGCTATGTCCTCATAGCATCAAATTAAAATTTACAAAGGGTGAGAAATACTCCTTGGGGCCTTTAGGCTTAGCTAACAGCATGCGTTTCTTCGACTTTGCACAAGTGGGTGTTCAACCCCACACTTTTTCTCTTCTATGCTTGTTAGCTTCCTCCTCCACGGGTACTCAGACTTCCCCTCCATCTGCGCTTAACTTTCCACCAAAACAACACAAGATGAAAATAAACAAAAATTAACTCAATTGCAAGAAATTAAAATGGTCCCTGTGGTACCCTTGGGTTGCCTCCCAAGCAGCGCCTAATTTTACGTCGCGGCATGACGTACCAAGTTTCACCACTTTTTCCTCCACCTTGAGGATATGAACCGCACCCCTAATTTCTTCTCTAATTTCCTCTTATGCTCCAGGGGTGGTGGTGAAAAATTGTAAGGACTAAGCAGTAGATGTTTTCTTTTGAACCTATTGGCCCTTATGTAAGCGAAGTCATTTTGTCTCTCTGAGTTAGCAAATTTCAGAATATATGGGGCTTGGTCCTCCTCTAAACATTTCTCTATAAACTTGGAAGACTCTATTTCTATGTAGTCAACCAAGCTTAATGTCGAAAAATGCGTAGAGTGTAGTCCAATACACCTCAATTCTGAAATTGCTTTGTGCTTGACTTCCTTACTTGTGTACACCTTTTCAACATCGACATTTATTTCTCTATTAAGGTCAAATGGGAGATATTCTTTTTCTTCTTCCATGAATTGAATTTCTATAGGTATGAGCCGATCACGGAGACACTCAAGAGATTCTAATTGTTGGGCTTCATCCAAAAATTCACCCTTGTATTCCTCTTGTAGTTCCTCTTGAATATCGGCTAAAACTGTCACCTGCAAATTATCACAAGCTTCAGCCTCAGCACACATCTCTGTGAGTTTGACGCTCATCCTGCTTACAGCCTCTGCATTCTCCTTTTGCTGAATTATCAATTCTGCCACCGACTCCTTCATTGCTTCTGATTGCTCCAGGAGTTGTTTCATCATGTCCTCTATTTGAACTTGGCGTCCCAAGTCCTCATTTTCAACATGCCTATATTCAGCAAAAACAACAAAAGGATCATAGTAGGGGATTGGGGGAGGGGAATATGCCTTTGGACAATCACCCCAATGGCCATATTGACACCCACATATATTGCACGTGTTACAGTTTTGCCACAAGTGGGGTCCTCCGCAATTCATGCAAGATTCACCGAAATATGCGTATCCACCATTTATATTCCAAGATGACATGTCAATGAGGGTATCCAAAAGAGAGAAAAATTAAAATGAACAAAGAATTAAAACAAATACTAAGACCAAGTTGTCAACACTTAAGAAAATAAAACAAAAATACAGTAAATTTACACTTAACACAATTTCACAAATCGCCTAGCCTCCCCGGCAACGGCGCCAAAAACTTGTTCGGTGTTCTGCTCGTTGGTAATTTATATTAAAAACCGACACGCAAGTGCACGTGGTCAAACAAGTAATAAAGTGGCTAAGTAGCCAAGTATCGATCCAAGGAGGCTCAAGATATGTAAAGTTGCCTAGTTTACTATATTCCTATTTCACTTCTAATTATGCTAACAACAACGTAACCAATAGTTACTTGAGTTTTTGTTTCTAAACTATATATACTAAAATTAATAACAACTATTTACTGTGAATTTAGACAGTGGATATGAACATGCCAAGGTTAAGAACAAGTAATGAACTTGATAATCATGATAATTTGGTTAATCTCTTCTTCATGTTGCTAGCCAAGAACATTCGCCTAGAAATTAAAACTCTCGTATTTAATTTCACTTTAGAATCATAAACCATCCGTCTACATTTCTGTGATCAAATGCAATTTATGACCTAGCAATACAATTCCGGTTCCTAAATTGACTAATACGGCTTTCAAGTATATTTCTATCAGGAAAGCACATCAAAACCCAATTTTCCCAAATCAAGTTAAGAACAATACCCTATTAATTCACAACTTTCCAATTTCTTGCTCTCTCGAGTGAAATTGGACTTTTTAGATGTACATTAATGTTGGCCAATCACTAATGCAGTAAGAACAAGAATTAATAGAACAACATGGAAGAAGAAGAAGAAAACCATATCATTTACAATCAAAATTCATTACAATTGTCAAAACCTCAGCAAGGAAGAGAATTAGCCACTCATTTGTAGATTGATCATCCTAAAATGAGTGTAAATCATACGTACAATTGATAGAAAGAAGAAAAGAAGAGAAGAAAACTCTTAGCTTTTTCGTCCCTCAACTGCTGCTAACCCACGTCCTAGCTCCACCAAGTCTGAATTCTGAAAAATAAACCTAACTGTGCTATTTATATTAGTAGGAATCTTTTCCAGAATAACAAGCAACGTGTCACGGAGTGCATCGCGGAGAACGGCCTCCGTGACACGCTACGGACGCGGAGGTTCTCTGGAAAATCACCCGAAATTGGCCCAGGCAGCACCCTGCCGCGTTGGCAGTGTGTCACGCTGCCTGGGAAGCGCGTTGCAGCCCCTTGGTCACGGAGGCCACCTGCCGTGGCACATTGCCAACGCGCAGGTGGGCTGTTTTGAGCGGCCTGCCTGCCGTGGCACCTTGTCGACGCGCCGGTGGGCTGTTTTGTGCCTCTTCCTTGCCGACGTTCGCGTGTTAATTCCGTTTCCAAGCTTCTACTTCACCAACTCATGGATTAGTTACTCAAACATCATCAAAACCTACAAAACAAAGGCTAATCATGTTGGTTAGCACATATCTCCACATTATATAAAATTACATGAAAATGTATACAATAACTTAGATAAACAAGACTAATTTAAGTAATAAAGAGTATCTTGGGCATATATTTTTGCCCGTGATCACTGCTAACATGTAAAAGCAGAACACCAGAAACCGGGCGGATTGACTCAGGACATAGCTGTGCCTCTCTAGAAATGGGAAGCAGTGAACATGGATTTTGTAGCAGGATTACCCAGTACCAGGCATAGGCATGATTCCATTTGGGTAATAGTTGATAGACTGACGAAATTAGTCCATTTCCTGCCAGTGAAAGCTACTTTCTCTGCTGAAGATTACGCCGAATTATATATCAGAGAAATAGTTAGATTACACGGTGTTCCAGTATCTATTATCTCTGACCGAGGAACATAATTTACAGCTAGATTTTGGCAGTCATTTTAGAGAGGTCTGTGAATGCAGATTAATTTAAGCACATCATTCCACCCTCAAATAGATGCAGGCTGAACGCACTATTCAAATGCTCGAAGATATGCTATGGGCGTGTGTGCTAGATTTTGGAGGTAGCTGGGATGAGCATTTGCCGCTAATTGAGTTTGCTTATAATAATAGCTGTCACTTAGCCATCCAGATGGCGCCCTTTGAGGCACTGTATGGGCGAAAATGTAGATCGCCAGTTGGCTGGTTTGAAGTGGGAGAGTCAGCGCTGATTGGGCCAGATATTATTCATCAATTAGAGGAGAAGGTAAAACTTATCAGAGAGCGCTTACTGACTGCACAGAGCCGACAAAAATCGTATGCTGATGTGCGACGCAGAGACCTGGAATTTGATATGAATGACTGGGTATTTTTGAAAGTATCGCCAATGAAAGAGATAATGAGATTCAGTAAGAAAGGTAAGCTCAGTCCGAGGTTCATTGGGCCTTATCAGATTCGTCGAAAAATAGGCTAAGTGGCATATGAGTTGAACTTACCTCCAGAATTAGAATCCGTTCATCCAGTTTTCCATGTATCTATGCTAAGGAAATGCATAGGAGACCCATCTAGAGCAGTCCCAGTCCAGGATGTTCAGATTACAGAAGAACTGGCCTATGAAGAGGTTCCAGTAGCCATCTTAGACAGACAAATTCGTAGATTGAGAGCGAAAGATATTGCTTCTGTCAAGGTACTGTAGCGTAATAGGAACCGAGAAGAGATGACCTGGGAAGCAGAGGAAGATATGAAAGCTAGATATCCTCATTTGTTCCATGCCTAGTCAGATAACAGGTATGTTAGTATTGTTATTGCATATAGTGCCTTATAGTATAGGTATAAATAAGATAGTCGACCCTAGTCTTTTATGAGATGGATACTATACTATTGTGTGGAGTACCTGTATTGGACTTTTCTGCATTTCAGGTTCTTGAGATAGTCCATATTACAAAGAAGACTCTGCCAAAATTTTTCTAGAAATAACTTGAGTAGGTCGAGAATTCTTACAAATAAAAGTTTACATTTGAGGACGAATGTTCTTAAGGGGGGGAGAATGTTACACCCCGTAAATTATCGACATGTAGATGGCCTATTCGCATGTTGGTTAAGAGTTTTTGAATGCCAACATGCTAGGAAAAGTCCCGGGGAAAGACAGGATAAGAAATCCGTCGAACCATCGTGGAAGGAGCCAGGGCAGAGCCCCTCCGCGATGGCAACGTGCCACAGAGGGAGGGCCTCCGCGTTGGCTCTGTGTCACGGAGGCCCTGTCCAGCCCCAAGTATAAAAGCCTCCAACTTCGGTTTTTATCTTCATTTCATCATATAATTTCCAGAGAACACGAAGTAAAATAGGGAGAATGAGGATTTCTTATAATATTCATCCGATTACGCCGTCAAACGCGGTCCAAACTCAAATTAACTCCAGATACCGAGGTATTAAGCAGTAAGGAGCATTCTTACGGATTTAGTTTTGTGAAATTCGGCCGGCGAATCGTCGTGCTACCGAATTAAGGTAAGTGGAATTTCTCCAAATTAGTGTCAATATACTCCAATTCCTAAAGTGAGTATTTCTCCCTTCTGGACTCTCGAGAAATAGCGAGTTTTTGACCGTTTTTCGATAAGCCAAAGTTTGAACTATATATATATTGAAAGTCATGTTTTCTTCCAGAATATTAGCGTATTTGGCTCTAATTGATATGTATATGAATGCAGTTGGAAGGAATACCAGAAACACTGACCGAACTACGCCAGTTAGTCGGGAACTCCAAAGTGAAGGTATGTAACGCTAATTCCTTTGGCATGGTAGTAATCTAGTACGGTAGATAGCGTGGTGTATAGGAGAAAGAACTCAGAAGTCGGGAATTGAGTCCAGTTTGAATTTATCAAGCATGTTTTATGATATTATGGTATATATTTAGAATAAAAGTTGGTAAAGCAATATCAGACAGTCAGATGATATCCCAAATACAGTATAGCCAGAAAATCAGATGATATCTCCGTTACAGTAAAATCAGACAGTTAGATAATATCTTAGATACAGTATAGTCAGTATGAGAATCAATATAACACAAAGAAGAGTTCAGAATGAGAAATCAGAGTACAGATAGTATTTTCAGTTTAAACATGCTTGCTATATGTGATTATTGTTTGTTGAGACCTGTTTGTGTTATGAGGGCACCCTTTGAGCGTCCTCGCCGCCCCTGGGTTGGTAACTGTGTCGACCCACCATGAGGATGGGGATACCCACTCCAAGGAGTGGTATGCCGTCCACAGTAGGATGAAGATGGAATGGAGCATTCCCCATATCAGGCTGATCAACATAGCAATATAACTTACCCTGTCGTGCACTTGCTCCCAGGGAGCAGATTACAAATATAGATACAGATATAGATTACAGTTTACAGTACAGGAGTCCTTTGGGCTCAGACATAGTTATTTATATCAGAGGCCATAGCCCGAGCTGAAGACCCAGGGGGCCGGTAGAGGTGCTCGTAGTTAATAGAAGAGTGGAGTGATTCAGTTTTGGATGGATTTGACCCTGGTAGGGGTATATAGATTGTGTGTTGGTTGGCACCTTCCGGCTTATGGGGGATGGTATAGGTTCTTGTGTTATATATATATATGTATATACATTATATCTATTAGTCGATAGACAGTAGGTCGCCATGACGACAGGTATGATTCTACCTTATCTTCAGTACAGATAAGCCTATTCCAGATTCTGCTAGTTCAAACATTTTTAGATACTTCCTGCTATTCAGAATTGACTAGCATTGTTGTTATATTTAGTTATGTTCAGTTTGCTTTACATACCCGGTACCAGTGGTACTGATGCCCATTTGGGGCGCTGCATTACTTGCCTGCAGGTACTCGTAGATGAGGAGCCGATCCCTCGTGATCCTAGCCAGCGCAGAGTCATCATTTCCTGTCATCCGGAGCTTGATATTCCGAGGTTTATATCATTTTCTTTTGTTGTACAGTACGGGTAGGTCGGGGCAGGATCAGTATTCGTAGAGGCTTGCAGTCTGTATATAATTCCCTGTGGTTAGTTGTGCCGGTCGTGTGGGGCTGTGCGTATGTTTAGCTGTTTAGTATGGTTGTTTATGTAGGCCGTGTGGGGCCGTATCTAGTACAAGTGGTGACCTTGTCGGTCACGTAGATGTTCAACATTTGTTATATTGAGTTAGAGATAACTAGACAGCATGGTGACCTTGTCGGCCCGCATAGGTTTCCCTATATGAGTATGGTTCTGGTTAGCTCATATTACAGTACATGTGGCTATAGGCCCAGCGGCCGGAGGCTGTATTTACAGCCGTTATATAGCCCGTTGATTCCTTGAATCTGAGTTAGAGCCAGCCAGGTACCAGATGTGCTTAGGCTCAGTAGTCTAGCAGTTCAGGTCCTAATAGGGCACCAGGTGCTAGTCATACCCCCCAAGGCGGGGCGTGACACCCTAAAACTCAAAAATTAGACCCGGGACTTAAAATAAGAAAATTTGTAGAAAATATGAAAAATCTATATTATGTCACAGAACGGGTCGTTCTGTAACCCGTGGGGAGAGACCACAAGTCGTTATATGACTCATGGTGAGGCCTGGGAACTTAAGTGGAAGTTGAAGTATTGGGATACCATGAGTTGTGGTAAACCCCCACGAGTCGTGAGGTGACCCGTGGTCAAGGATGAATGGTAACCGGGAATATGTTAGGCAGTGCACCTAACGAGTGTTACCACGAGTTGTGGTCCTACACCATGACTTGTTAAGTGACTCGTGGTCAGACTTAGGTTAGGAATTAAAGGGGATAGGCAGTGTACCCAAAGGGTCCTCACCATGACTCATTATGGGATACCACAAGCCATAGTGTCACCCGTGGGGACTTCAGGGCTTTTGGACAGTGTGGTCCACGATAGGTGACCACGAGTCGTGGTCACTAACCACAACTTGTTAGTTCCCTCGTGGTGACCATCAGTGAGTTTCAAGCAGTGAACCTCAAGTGTGACCATGTGTCGTGGTCACTGATCACAACCCGTTGGGTCACCCGTGAAGACTGACGATAAGTTTTTCCCTATGATTTTTCAAGGGTCTTTTAGTAATTTTCTACATTTCTAAGCTTGAAACTACATCATTTTAGGAAAAATTTCAGAAATATTATAGGGATTGGACGGTTTCTCCCCTCATTCCCCACGTAAAATTTTAGAAAACGATCGTAGTTTCCTCTCAAGAACTCTCAGGCAAGACTAGGGCTTCATACCAATTGCAGCAGCTTCAAGCTTCTTTCACCAAAATTGTTTTAGCCAGCTATGTGGGAATTCAACAAGGGAATAGTTCTTCCTCTTGTGTCCCAAAATCTCTCTAGTTTACTCTATAAATCTTGGCCCTGAGTTTTTCGAATGTGAAGAGAATCCATGTAATTTTCCTTGAATCCACATAGAATGATGTCTATAATTAATTTAGTTGTTGTTTCCATCAGCTCATGATTTATGTATGATTATTCCCAAAAAAGGTGAATTCTAGCCCTGCAGACCTTTTGAATGTTAAGAAATTCCTTGATAGACCTCATTGAATTCATGTGAAATATTACTCCATGTTAATTATAGATATTTTTCCAAGTTTGTGATTCCAACAATGAAGAATATGGTGAGATAAAAATCTAGCCTTATTTATTGATTTACAAAATCCCAAATTCTGCTCTAGTGCTTGAATATCAATTTTAGCTTGAAATTGCAAACTTGTTGGGAGATCCTATGTTGCTAGTAGTATTGAATCTCCATTAGATTATTTCCAGCTCAGCTTAGCAAGAATGCTAGAATACTCAGTGTTAGTTAGAAATATTAGATGATCAGTTTGACTTCAGAAACTCTTGAGGTGTTAGTATCACCTCCCAGTTATCAAAATTAGATTTAGAGTCCAGCTTAGTGATCCACTAGGCGGTCATGAAACTTAAGTCATATAGCTCTGACCAGCCTCAGGACCCCAACTCAAATTTCAGTTTGTTCTTAGACGGTTACGACGTTTCTATATGAGCAGTTATGACCAGTCTAGAACCCAATTTCAAAATATGATCCGATAAGACTCTCAGGGTAACTTTAGTTATATCCTTGACTAGTCTTGGACCCCAGTTTCAGGCTATCAGCTTAGTGTTCAGTTTAGGTTTTCCAGTGGGAGTAAGACTTAGCACCAAGCATACCGGGGTTCCAGCTGTACGCAGGTTCCCAAAACTACATTGCAAATGTAGGTTTCAGTATTTATTAGCCTGATTGGCCCCAGACTTTTGTGTTCACCAGTTCATGCCTTTATACCCTGGCAAGGTATATTGGGTCCTTCCGGTGGGGTGTATATATCGGACTCCACGTTTAGATCATGTGGTTATATGTCGGTTATAGACTCTCCCACTAGTCAGTCCAGTTCAATCTAGTTCAGTCCAGTTTAGTCCAGATCAGTATACCAGACTTAGAACATGTTTTGACCATCAGACAAGGTCTTCTTGACCACTTCAGCATTTTAGTTATTTCAGTTTAGTAGATTCTGTTGGTTATTGCATGTCTTCCAGTTCAACATTTATTTATTGTTTATTTCATTTTGTTATGTTACTCTCACTTACTCAGTATATTCAAAGTACCGACACATACCTTTTATGTTGTATCATTTTATGATACAACTGTAGGATCACAGTCCCAGCTTCGTTAGCCATTTACTTCTCAAAGAGCTTAGCTCTGCGAATTGGTGAGTCCTCATCCTCCGAGGATGAAGATTTATTGTTTGAGTTGTGATTTCATTTCTTTCAGTTGATTTAGAGCTAGCTGGGGGTTTGTGCCAGCAGTTCATCAAACCTAGTGGCTTTCAGACTTAGACTCAATTTTCAAACTTTGTTATTTTCTCATAGCCTTGTAGTTTGTTCAATTATTTTCAGTATTTTGATTCGGTATATTTCTATCAAATATTTAAATTCTTGCTACAAATTCTGCTGTATGTATTTTTGTTACTCAGAGTGCCAATGTATGATAGACTAGGATTTGACTTGTGGTCATTTGTGGCTTCAAGTACCGTGTTTCATCTAGGGTATAAACTCGGGGTGTGATAAACTTGGTATTAGAGCACTAGGTTCAGAGTATCATCGGTTGTATGAAAGCCGCATCGAGTAGAGTCCTCTTCATGGGTGTGAAGCGCCCATACTCATGACGGGGAGGCTATGAGATGTCATTAGGAAATTTTCCTTTATTTCATACTCCTAATCTTGCATTGAAATTCAGTTCCAAAGATCATTCTCCTACTCGTGCTCTACTTCATTTCAGTGAAATATGCCTTCACGACGCAAAAATGGAAAGACGACTAGAAATGCCCAATGGACTACTCCACCAGCCCCGGCATCCCCACAGGACGATTTGGTGTCAACCTCTGAATTTAGGGTGGCCATTCAGTTGCTCTCCCAAACTGTGACTAACCAGGTGAACCAAAAAGTAGTTCCAGTTAATAACAATGGGTCTGCAGTAGTTGCTAGGGTGCGGGACTTCACCCGGATGAACCCTCCATCATTTCAGGGATCCAAGGTGGGGGAGGACGCGCAAGAGTTCATAGATGAGATCCGGAAGATTACCCACATAATGGTGTCAGCTCCTCTGAGAGTGTTAACCTAGTTGCCTATAAGCTAAAAGGGGTAGCCCAGGTCTGGTATGAGTAGTGGAAGGAGGGGCGGCCAACAAAAGCAGGACCAGTGGAGTGGGAGGATTTCAACACCGCTTTTCTAGACAGATTTTTTCTGAGGGAGCTCAAGGAATCCAAGATACCGGAGTTTATGAACCTGAGGCAGGGGAGCAGAACAGTGGAGTATGCTCTGGAGTTTACCAGGTTGTCCAAATACTCTCCAGAGATGGTGGCCGAGCCAAGGGCTCGCATGCTGAAGTTTGTGAATAGGGTGTCAAACCTGGTCCTAAAGGAGTGTAGGACCGCGATGCTAATCAAAAATATCGGCCTTTCCAATTTGATTGTTTATGCCCAATAGATTGAGAATGAAAAACTAAGGGACATGGAAAGAAAGAATAAGCGGGCTAGGACTGGCCAATCAGATCATGCCCACTAGAGGTCAGGCGGTAGCGACCACCCACAACAGCAGCAGCAGCAGCAACAACAGCAGAGGGATCCAATGCCCAGCTCAGCCAACGCCCCTACCTTTCAGTCCTGCCAGGACCAGAGGGGTGGAGAATTTGGCTCTCAGTCTCAGGAACTACAGTGCTGGGAGCATATATCCAGCTTGCCCCAAGTGCGGCAAGAACCACCCAAGAGAGTGTCTTCAAGGTTGAGAGGGTTGTTTTGATTGCGGACAACTCAGACATCGGCTTAAGGAGTGCCCGTCAGCAGGGCGAGGGAGATCACAATCCACCACCTCAGCAGCTCCAGCAGGCCGACCAGTTCAACATGCTAACACATTAGGTATGGGGGCCGGTCAACACCAAAACCGTTTTTATGTATTATCATCTCGTCAGAACCAGGAGAACTTACAAGATGTGGTCACGGGTATGTTATGTCTTTTCCACCTAGATGTATATGCCCTTCTTGATTCGGGGGTCACACTATCATTCGTGACTTTCTACGTACCATTCCTCTAAAAGTATTATCAGAACCCTTCTCAGTCTCCACACCAGTTGGTGACTCATTTAGAGCCAACTGGGTGTATAGAAACTGTCCAATCTCAGTCTGCAATAAAGTCATTCCAGCTGATCTTGTAGAGTTATACATGGTTGACTTTGACCTCATTCTTGACATGGATTTGTTACACTTCGGTTATGCCTTAGTTGGCTGCATAACTAGGGTCGTTAGGTTTCAGTTCCCTAATGAACCAGCTCTAAAATGGTCGGACAGTAGTTCAGCGCCGAAGGGTAAGTTTATTTCCTACCTTAAGGCCAAGAAGCTTATTTATAAGGGATGTATTTACCATCTAGTTCGGGTCAAGGATTCCAACTCTGAGACCCCAGTTATCCAATCATTCCCTGTTGTCAAACAGTTTCCAGATGTGTTCCCCGAAGATCTTCCCGAAGTCCCTCTTGAATGGGAAATTGACTTCGATATAGACTTTATTCCAGATACTCATCCCATCTCCATCCCTCCTTATAGAATGGCTCTGAATAAACTTAAGGATTTGAAAGAGCAGTTAAAAGATCTCCTAGATAAGGGTTTTATCAGACTCAGCATGTCTCCTTAGGGTGCTCCAGTGCTATTCGTGCGAAAGAAAGATGGTACTCTCATAATGTGCATCGACTACCATCAGTTGAACAAGGTCACAGTCAAGAACAAATATCCCCTACCTAGAATTGATGATCTACTTGACCAACTTTAAGGAGCCAGCTATTACTCCAAAATAGATCTCATGTCGGGGTATCATCAGCTAAGAGTTAGAGAGTGTGAGACATACTGAAAATAGCTTTCAGAACATGGTATGGACACTTTGAGTACGTGGTTATTTCCTTCGGATTAACAAATGCCCCTGCGACCTTTATGGAACTGATGAACAGAGTCTTCAAGCAGTGTCTGGATATGTTCGTCATTGTATTCATCGACGACATTCTAGTATACTCCAAAAACGAGGAAGAACATGCTAATCACCTGAGGATAGTAGTTTAGACACTCAGAGACCGTTAGCTGTTCGCCAAGTTCAGCAAGTGCAAATTTTGGTTGAAGTCCGTGACTTTCTTGGTCATGTAGTCTCGGGTGAGGGGAATTCAGGTTGATCCTCAAAAGATAGCAACAGTGAAGGACTGGCCTAGACCCACCTCCCTAACCGAAATTATAAGCTTCTTGGGTCTGGCTGGTTATTACCGATGCTTCGTAGAGGGTTTCTCTTCAATAGCATCTCCACTGATTAGGTTGACTCAGAAGAAGGTGAAGTTCCAGTGGTCAGATGCGTGTGAGAAGAGTTTTAAGGAATTAAAAACTCGATTCACTACCGCTCGAGTGTTGACCCTATTGGAAGGATCAGAAGGATTTGTAGTATATTATGACACTTCCAGAGTTGGAATCGGCTGCGTTCTGATGCAGCGGGGCAAAGTGATAGCCTACACCAGTCATGACTTAGAGTTAGCAGCGGTGGTGTTTGCGCTAAAAATATGGAGACATTACCTATACGGGGCTCATGTTGATGTCTTCACCAATCACAAGAGCCTCCAATATGTATTCAGTCAGAAGGACCTGAATCTTCGCCGGAGAAGATGGTTCGATCTCTTGAATGATTATGACATGAGCATGCTATACCACTCGGGCAAAGCCAATGTGGTGGTTGAAACCCTAAGCAGAGTGTCTATGGGTAGCGTAGCTCATGTTATATAAAGCGAAAAAAGAGTTTGCAAAGGATGTTCACAGGATAGCTCGGTTAGGGGTGCAGTTGGTTGACTTAGCTGAGGGTAGAGTAGTGATGCAAAGAGGGTTAGACTCTTCCTTGGTTGTGGAAGTCAAGTCCAGACAAGAGGAAGATCCCATCCTTCTTAAACTCAAGGAAACGGTTCTCAGGAAAGAGGTTGAGGCTTTCTCAAAAGGGGGGAATGGTGTGCTCTGTTACCAGGGCAGATTATGCGAACCGGACGTTGGTGACCTAAGACAACAGATATTGGCTGAAGCACACAGCTCGAGGTACTATATCCACCCTGGTGCTACCAAAATGTACCGCGATTTGCGAGATATTTATTGGTGGAATGGCATGAAGAGAGATATTGCTGAATTTGTAGCTAAGTGTCCAAACTGCTAGCAAATCAAGGTAGAGCATCAGCATACCTATGTGGAAGTGGGAAGAAGTGAACATGGATTTTATTACAGGTCTACCTCGAACACATCAGCAACGTGACTCCATCTAGGTAGTAGTAGATTGGATAACTAAGTCAACATATTTCTCCCAGTCAAAACGACGGATTCAACTGAGGACTATGCTAGACTTTATATCGGAGAGTTGGTCAGACTTCATAGGGTGCCATTATCTATCATTTCAGACAGAGGTACTCAGTTTACCTCACATTTCTAGAAGTCTTTTAAGAAGGGGCTTGACACCCAGGTCAAGCTCAGCACAACTTTTCAACCGCAGACAAATGGGCAAGCTGAGCGGACTATTCAGACCCTAGAAGATATGTTGAGAGCGTGCCGATCGATTTCAAGGGCAGTTGGGATGACCATTTGCACTTATCGAGTTTGCGTACAACAACAGTTACCACTCCAGTATCCAGATGGCACCGTTTGAGGCATTGTATGTCAGGAGGTACAGATCTTGCATTGGGTGGTTTGAAGTGGGTGAAGCTTCTATAATCGGTCCAGGCTCATTTCATGAAGCTATGTAGAAGGTACAACTCATTAGAGAAAGATTGAAAATAGCTCAAAGCCGTCAGAAATCTTATGCTAATGTGAGGAGAAGAGAATTGGAGTTTGTTGTTGACAATTGGGTCTATCTGAAAATTTCACCTATGAAAGGGGTGGTGAGGTTTGGGAAGAAGGGAAAGCTCAGTCCTAGATATGTAGTGTCATGACCCAAACGTACAGTCAGATCATAGACACGGGACAAGGAGCCCCAAGAGACCCCAAGTCGACCCATGGCATGAGCATACATCTAATTCAATCATATAAGCGGAATACTTAGCATAGAAAAGCAATCATAACATAACATGAGAGAAAATAGTACAACACTTATACAATACAGCGGAATACAACTTTTTAGTCTGATAAGCCTCTAAACATGAATGGCGGATCGATGGGACAACTCCCCAACTAATCCAACATCAAGAAACTGAAGGAATAACATATAGTGTGAACATGTAGCCCTCGGAACATGAGGAATCACCAAATACGCAGAGAGAAAGCCTGAATCTATCTACGGGTGAGGATGCACCTGAGAACTAGGACCTGTATCATGAGACGATAAATCATAGAAAGTATGCGGTCAGTACGTGGAATGTACTGAGTATGCAAGGTAAGTAAAACAGACATTTAAAACACGTATAAAACTCATAAATGATCATAAGAGTAGGAAAACATGCTCATAACATAATTTTCATAATATAATGTAAGGCTCTGATGTGCCATAATTTACGGCACTTTCGATGCTTAAAACCAAGAAATTATGCATATTCCAGGTATGTTTATATAGGTATGATGTGTTTTGTGCTTAATGTTACAGGAAAATAGGTTCGTTAGTGAACTGGTTGAATTAATGCTGAAATTAACTGAAAAGGTGACAGATAGGCACTTTAGGAGTCGTTAGCAGGAGGCACGACCTGTTGCTTAAGGAGTGGGCAAAGGATAGAGTTTGGAAGTTACTTGACGAGTTGGAGGAATGACTCGTTACACCTAGTAACGAGTCGTGAGGTCGATCGTTAGGACTCGAAGAGAAAATTTGAACAAAGTGGCCAGTGAGGTTGACGACAGACATAATGAGTCATCATGAGGTGAAACGACTCATTGGAAGGCCACTGGAACCATCCGTGAAGTACACTAGACTTTCTGAGGAACTAGATCACGAGGGACCTAATGACTCGTTCTCAGGCACGATGAGTCGTTAGGTGACCCCTTGCCAAGACTGGGTACGTTGCTGAGGATGACTATTTTAAGCAAGGAGTGACTCGTCAGAGGGCCAAACAAATCGTCACCAAGCCCGTTGCCACTGCCGACATGGTTTTCAGTTTTAATTAGGAAAAGGATTTCTTGGTACTATAAATATACAGTTTAGGTTTATTTTTTTGAGAATTATTTTAGAACGATTTTAAAGAGGATTCTGAAAATGAGTTTGAGATGATTGAGAGAGCCAACTTTATTAGTTTTCAACTATAATCTTGGTATCGATCAATTGTTATTGATTCAAGAAACAAAAGCAACATTAGAGTTTATTCATCTATTGTGGAGTTTTTATTCAATCTAAGTGGTTTTTATTCTACAAATAATTTGTAAGTTGCAATTATGATTTCTTCAATATTTTGTGATTGCGATAATACAAGTATGAGTAGTTAAACCCATAAACTAGATTTGTGGGAACCAAGATGAATTAACACACATAGGTAAAAATACTTAGTGATTTTGAACGGGGTTTTATGCATGTATTGTTTTTCCCTTTGTTTTGATTGATTCTTGACGGTTGCAAACGTCAGGACTTGCCTTATTCTTACTTACCGGACCAAGGAGGTAAAGAATGGGAAAAGGGATTAACAACCAATATTTGAGGCTATCAACCCTCATCTAATAGATTGAACTTGTCCAGGGATAGCTAATCCGATATTAAGGGTAAGGGTCAATTAAAGTACACCCGTATATGGACCAAGTTGCGCGGTGAAAATCATCTAGATTGGGGACCAACCATTTAGGTGAACCTAACTTACCAATTTTGCATGTTAAACACCAGAATAGATCACTAGTACATAAGCCTTATGGTTATGAAATCTTGGGGAACAGAATCCTAGTCAAATCATTACTTGAATACAAACCAAATTTGATTTCAACATTTAGTAATTTTAATTTTATTTATTATTCTATATTTTCCCCTTTGGAAATAAGTAAATCAATAGTAATAGTTATTCGCATTAACTTAAGTTCTTACCATATTCCCTGTGGGATCGACCTCAACCTTTGTTGGGTTCTATATTTGAAAATCAACCGCTTATATCTCAATTGCGAGGTGTAATTTGGCGACGTCAAATTTTGGCGCCGTTGTCGGGGAATACGACTAAGGCTTTTGTTAATTGTGTTAACTTTACTATTGGTTCTTATTTCTTTTTTATTTTTCTTTTGTTGTTTTGGTTGCTTAACAGGTCTTAGGTTCGTGCATGCCCGACACTAGAAGTCAAGGAAATCCCCTGGTTCCAATTGATCACGAACTTGAGCTAACGTTAAGAAACCTGAGAAGAATGGCCAACATCCAAGAGCAGGAAACTGTGGACCAAGCCACAACAAGAATGTTGACTGAAGAGCAAGCTTGGTCTAGAGATCGTGAGTTAGCCAGAGTTGCAGAAGAGCAGCGTCTAGCTGCAGAAGATGTATGAGCTAGACGACCCACGAGATCTGGCTGCATTTCAACAAAAAGCTCAAAAAGGTGCCAAATCACAGAATTCCAGATGATACACTGTTAGAGATATTTTATAGGTCTTTGAATGCCAACACCAAGGCGGTGGCTGATACCGTCTATGGAGGAAATTTTATGAGTCACACCTATGCATAGGCTGCGGAGCTACTAGATAGGATCACCAAAACCAACCGAGCTTGGCATACTATGGAGTCGGAGGTTCCGACTGGTTCTTATGCGGTTAATATGTCTGCTGAATAGAGGAGAAGAGATGAAGAGTGTGATCATGATATAGATGAGATAAAGACTATCATGGGGTTGCTTGGCAAACACCTGATGGGAGTCGGAGCAGAAAAGGTGAATGTTGTAGGTTCTTAGGGCAAGGCCCCAAGAAATGATGGCGAGTCTAAGTCTGAAGAAGAAGTCAATTATTTGAATGATCAGAGGGTGGGTTTCAGAACCAACACCCAAGGGTCTAACCAAGACGCTTGGCGTCAAGGTCAAGGGAACCAAGGTCGGAACTTCTACAAAGATAATAATTACAATCAGGGCCAATACAGAGACAATGGGGACTGGAAGAAGCGCAAGGAGTTCAAAAATGATAGAGGCGGTCTGTACGTTCCACCAAGAAACCGTGAGCCAGAGTCCATTGGTTCAAGGGTTGAGGACATGCTCTCCAAAGTACTCAAGCAGATGGAGACAATAGATAGCCACTTCAAGGAGATCTCAATAGATATTTTCAGTTTAAATCAAAAAGTGGAGTCTCATGCCATGGTGATCAGGCGGATTGAGCAGCAGATGAGTCAAATCTTTGTTGCAATGAATCAGAGGCAAAAAGCACACTTCCCAACAATACTGTGCAAAATTTAAAAAATGAAAGTCGCTACATGGCGGTCACTACTAGGAGTGGGAAGGCCACAGTTGACCCCCCGAGGCCAGTTGTAGTTAAGGAGTCAGAAAAGCTCGTGTTGATAAATGAGGATGGTGTGGCTGATTTTGAAAACCCAACTTTGGTTGGGGACTCTGATGTGCAAACTGCTCCAAGTAGTGCAAAGGAGCAAGGAGATGTCCATGGCAAGGAGAAGGAGGCACAATAAAAACTCACAACAATCCCTAAACCTCTTCCTCCTTACCCCCAGCACTTGAAGAAGAAAGATGAAGATGGGAAATATCAGAAGTTTATCTCTATGCTCAAGCAGCTGCCATGAACATCCCATTGGTGGAGGCACTTGAGCAAATGCCCAGATACGCCAAATTCATAAAGGACCTCATCACCAGAAAAAGAACAGTAAGTTTGAGACCTGCTAATAATTTGCACCACTGTGGTGGCATCATTACACGGGTCCTAGCACAGAAGAAGGAAGACCCAGGTGCATTTACTATACCTTGCACCATTGGGGAGGTTGAGTTTACAAGGGCGCTTTGTGACTTGGGAGCTAGCATAAATCTGATGCCGCTAGTAGTGTTTAAAAAGTTAGGCTTGGGAACCCCCATACCGAATACTATGCGGCTACTGATGGCTGATAGAACGATTAAAAAGCCGGTGGGAATTTTGTTTGATGTACTGGTCAAAGTGAACAAATTCATATTCCCAGCAGACTTCGTGATTTTGGACTGCGAAGTCGATTTTGAGGTCCCCATCATTTTGGGGCGACCGTTCCTTGCAATAGGTAGGGCCCTAGTAGATGTGGAGGCAGGCCAGTTGAAATTCAGATTGAACAAAGAAGAGGTCACCTTCAACATTAGCCGATTTATGAAACAACCGAAGGAATTCAACATAATTTCAACATTAGAGGATGGATAAGAGTCACTTGACGAATTCTTAGTCAAGTGACTTGCATCGTGTACGACGTTAAATCAGGCACTGCATGGGAGGCAACTCATGGAGGTGTTTTGGTGAAGTCTGAGTAGCCAAAACACCCACATCGTGCCGCGATGTTAAATCAAGTGCTTCTTTGGAGGCAACCAAAGTTGTAAATTTAAGAAATAAGTAGTGTTCACGTTTTTTGATGGGTGCAGGTGAATAAGATCGAAAATCTGAAGTTGGAACCAAAAACTGGAACTTCAGTTCTGGTGCAGAAAAATCACACAATGAGTCGTCGTCTTACATGACTACTCGTTCAGCCAATTCGTGAAGAGAATTGAAGAAAATAGGGGAGCAATGGGTGACTTAATGATTCGTTTCTCCAAGGAACGAATCGTCTTGTCCCATGTCAGGTACACTGGATCAAAGTCTGAATTAAAAGAATAAGGGTGATAATGGCGCAATCAATGACTCGTTGGGAGACCAAACGAGTCGTTAAGTAACTGTCTTGAAGCTACAATCAGGCCAAGGACCAAGACTCATAAAATGACTCATCGGGTGACACCACGAGTCGTTACTTGACTCGTTAGGTCCTAGGTAAGTTTCCTAACTCCATTCGCGACACGAGAGGACTCAACGAGTCATTTCAGCACTTCATGACTCGTCACATTGGGTGTCATGAAATTTAACATAACCCGACCCAGAACTGGAAGTTGGAGAACATTCTAATTTAAATCAACAAAAACCCGATTTCATTACACACTCCCCATTAAACATACACACATACAAAACTTCAAATTTCCCTCTTCTCTTCTTCTTCTTCACTCAACACCATCGAAAATGCCATTGACAAGACCTTTATAACCGTACGCCCAGTCACTGAAGCAGACTCACGAAAATAATTACACTACATCTCTGATCAAGCAAATTGTGAGTAGTCTTCCCCATGAAATTTTGAATATTGTTTCATTTAAACAAGAATTGTTAGGATCCATTGAGCTTGAATGTATTTCGAGTCATATTGTGTTTATCTATGTCTCTTGATGAAAATAAACCCTAGGAAGATTTAAATTTCGATCGTATTTCACCTGGGTTGATTTTAGATTAGAAAGCTCTGTGTTTGTGGAATTGAAATTAGGAAGAAGATGAAGTTGCGTCGTGCGAATTGAAACTCTTGAGCACGAGCTACATCACAAGTTATTGGATCACCAAATGACTCATTGTGTAGCTCGTCCTGAGTGAAATGTGGCAGTGCACTTAACGACCGACCTAATGACTCGTTTCCTTTGGAAACGACTCGTTGGGACCAGTCGTCAAGTACATTGGACCAACATAAAGAAAGTCCAGTCTAAGACGACGAGTGACCTCACGAGTCATGGCCAGTGGCAACGACTCATTTAGTCACCCGTCAGGACCACTGGGCACCAGCCCAAAAATATTTTCTGTTTCATCTCATCTTGCACACTAACATTGTTTCCACAGGTACAATGGCTCCCAGAGGTACACCAAAGAAGGGTCCAACCAAGAAGCAACCACCTGAGTGCAGTCAACCTTCATACCGTCATCCTCTAAAGAGTCGAGTGGCTTTGAGGATAAATATGAAGTAGCGGAGGAGCAGCTAGTAAGGAGGACAACCAGGGCTAGGGCTCAGCAAACTTCAAACCCGATAGCCTTGGTTGACACTCCCACTCCACTTGCAAGAGATTCGTGCAGCTACACTGATGAGAATTCTAGGGATGTTGCTGCACTTGTTGCCGAGGCTCCTACAGCTGGGATAAACACAGAGAGAGTTGATGAATCACATGCCCAATGAGGGGACTCTGATAATGAGCCGACAGAGACCTCAGACACATCAAATGAGCAATCGAAAAATGTGCGGAGATGGTGTCTCCATGGCATGCTGGCTATACATAATCGAGATATTGCTCCCAATGAGAAAGGCAATCCAAAAAGGATCATATATGAGGAGCCGAGGCTGGTCACTACCGGGCTGAAAGATTTTTCTGAGCTACAAGAAGTATTTGATAAATACAAGTTTGAGTGGTTGACCGAGGCTTCAGGCATCTACAGCCCATGTTTGGTTCCTGAGTTCTATACAGCATATGCAGCCACCTTGCATTGGTTGGCATTAGCGGGCCAAGATTGGAAGAAGAGGCCCGCATTGACCCAGGTGTTAGTGAGAGAGACTCTAGTTGACATTTCTGAGCGGATGATCTCCAGAATGTTGTACGGGCTGGATTATCAGACTCCGATGAACACGGCAAAATTTGCTCACAGGCTATCTGAGCTGAAGAAAGTTATAACAAAGAAGTTGAATAGCCAGGAGCGCATCCAACAATACACTTTGATGTCTCAGATTATTGCTACGAGAGGTCCACAAGTAGAATGGCTGCATGGTATAGAGTCGCAAATAAAGAAGGCCACATTGAATTTTCAGGCAAAGTTTTGGTGGTCACTAGTGTGGCACAGGTTGGTACCAACCAGCAATGACAATATGCTTTCACCTAACAGAGCAGCTTTGGTAGCTAGCATAACGGAGGCGTATGCCATCAACTTCTCGCGATATATTGTAGAGGAGATTTGAGAGTGGGCAATCAATGACGGCACTACCATCCCATTTCCATGTTTGATTGATAGACTCCGTCAGGAGTCAAAGGTACCGGTATAGCCATCAGTGGACCAAAGAGTGGTGGTCCAGAAGATTACTAATATCAGGTTGATTAGAGATAATATAAACTCGATATCGAGGGCGAGGACTCAGGCAGCTGCATTCGCGGGAGAGACAATATTAGCAGAGGCATTTGACAGCGGGATGTAGACTGATGCAGCACAGTTCGCTGAGTTGGCAGTTTAGCCTATGGAGAGAAGAGAGACAGGTAGGAAGGTTGAGGCTACATATGTAGTGGATACCTCCACACCTGCCGATGTCCCTGAGTATTCATCTACTGCAGTAGCCCCGAGACCACTAGTTGCGCCTCCACGAGCCACCATAGGCAGTCTAGTCACGGTTTCACAGGAATTTTTAGTTGATATGGCTAGGAGGCTAGCTAAGGCCGAGAAGTAGCAGGCACACACGGCTCTACAGGTTAGAGTTCTAATGGAGCAGGTAAAGTCGTGGGTGTCAAAGGAGTTGGAGACACCGTCCAGTTCAGTGCATGGGCGACTGGATGCTTTTGAGAGGAGGATGAATGAACGCCTTGCACAGTTGCAGGTTCCGGAGTTATCCCAATGGTACTCAGAGCTAGGAGTGGTACGATCCGAGGTGCGGGACTTGACCGCACGACAGATAGCTGTAGTACCCCCACCGGTACTTCCCGTGATAGATGATGAGTTTGAAGAGGAATTGCCACCTATTTTTTATTTTATCACGGAGGAGCTGGTGGCACAAAATAAGGGGAAGAGGCCTCGTGAGGAGGCAAGTGTTCATGATGATGCTTCTCTGCTCCATCAGCAAAAAGGGAGCAGAGTGAGATGGAGAGAGTGCTGCACGAATCGAGAGAGGAGGCTCGACAGAGAGCCAAGACTAAGGCAGCGAGAGTTCGTGGAGAAGGCACGAGCTTTGTTGGATCTAAGAATGCACTGGTTCAAGCTGGTAAATATGGAGATGACATTGGAGACATATCTACACCCTCCACTGACCAGGTCACTGACACCTAAGTCGCACAGGTATGTTCCCTATTTCCTTAGTTTTTGTTTGGTATATATATACATCGAGGACGATGCATGCTTTCTTGATGGGGGTGAGGAGGAATACCTGTGCATTCCTTTTATTGAACATAATCTGAGGGTTTTTCTTGCTGGATATCTTTTCCCTTGGGTGTTCCATATCTAGTAGAACTGACATGTTTAGGATTTTATGTTTTTTGTCTTAGTTGGAAGAAAGTAGGAAAACTGAAAGCAGTCAAGAGCTAAAATTGTTGAAAATAACTGTTATTTGATAATTTGAGACCCCTCCAAAAAATTTGTATATGTGTATGTGAAAGTTGACAAGTATGACCTTTGTGAATCTTTGCATGGCACTGAAACTGTGAACTTGTTTATCATTGTATGGTTGTACCTGAACTAACAATTGGTAGAAGTGATGAAGTTGACTTGTGCTACGTGTGAATGAGGTTTAATAGCTGAATTCGGTTGTGTGTGTCAATCTAGAACTTTCCTGGTTAGTCTTACCGAGATAGAGGATAGGAAAATAAGAAAGGATCATAGGCGGTTTTTGATTATGAGTCCACTTTAGCCTTAAAGACCTAGAAAAAGTGAATAAAAATCCCTTGATCCAAATGTTTGAGCTTAAATTGACCTTTCTTTTTGTTTACACCAGTTCACCTGCCTGATTTTATTATGAATGAACCTATTTTGGCCCTGGTCCCTCCTTGGATATTATGAACTTCTACTCAAAGTTGAGGGTGGCTATTATTGGGGTGATTAAGAAGAGTCGGGTGGAAAGAAAATTGGGTAGTGAAAAAGGAAAAGAGCGGGTGCGGTATGCATGATAAAAAGAAAAACATAAAAATTGTTGTAAAATAAGCAAGAAATGAAAAAGAATGTATGACATCAATGAGTGTTGGAATAAAGAGAAACCGCATCAGTAAAAAAGAAGTAGTAAAAGGAAAAAAGGGAGAAAATAGAAATAAAGGTGAAAAGTGGAGTCAAGAGGTGTAGTGCCAAGGAGGGTTGAGCTACTAATTCCATATGTACCATACCCAAGCCCGAGCCTATGTTACAAGCTTAGAAAGTCCTATAGTGATCCTAGCTACTCGTCCGAAAATTGAGGTGTTGAAAGTAAAGGCAAGCCTATGGTATTGTATGCACACAGTTCGAATTTCTTTATGAGAGTGAGTGGATCTTACCTAGTCCCAAGAGAAATATATTGAGATAATCATATACACATTTGTGAGTGTGGGACTTCTTTGAGGTGAGAGCATTTGGTCAACAAAATCATCTGCAAATTATCTTGGTCAGTGTTATAGATTTATGTGTGTGGTTGCAGGTGACAGTATTTTGCCATGTTTTGATTCCTCTGTGTTATGGTTGGAAATTTTGCATATGCATAGTGTTTTGAACTGATACGATGAGGGAGGGGTTAGAAATTTTGTTTTTGATATGAAATTGTGCCTGCTGTAAGTTTCCTAGAGTTTTTTCGATTGAAATATCGAAGTAGTTTAGTTTGTTTTGTTTTATTTTGTTTTTGCCTGAGGACATGCAAAAGTTCAAAATTAAGGGTGTTGATGTGCCATGATTTTATGGCACTTTCGATGCTTAAAACCAAGAAATTATGCACATTTCAGGTATGTTTATATAGGTATGATGTGTTTTGTGCTTAATGTTGCAGGAAAACAGGTTTGGGAGTGAACTGGTTAAATTAATGCTGAAATTAACTGAAAAGGTGAATGTCAGGCACTTTACGAGTCGTTGGCAGGAGGCACGACCCGTTGCTTAAGGCGTGGGCAAAAGATGGAGTTTGGAAGATGCAAGACAATGTACTTGACGAGTTGGAGGAACGACTCGTTACACCTGGTAACGAGTTGTGAGCTCGATCATCAGGACTCGAAGAGAAAATTTCATCAAAGTGGCTAGTGAAGTTGACAATAGACATAACGAGTCGTCATGAGGTGAAACAACTCGTTGGAAGGCCACTGGAACCATCCATGAAGTACACTGGACTTTCTGAGGAACTAGACCACGAGGGACCTAATGACTCGTGCTCAGGCACGACGAGTTGTTAGGTGACTTGTTGCCAAGACTAGGTACGTTGCTGAGGACGACTGTTTTAAGCAAGGAAAGACTTGTCAGAGGGCCAAACGAATCGTCACCAAGCTTCTTGCCACTGCCGACCTGGTTTCTAGTTTTAATTAGAAAAAGGATTTCTTGGTACTATAGATACACAGTTTAGGTATATTTTTTTAGAACAATTTTAGAACGATTTTAAAGAGGATTCTGAAAACGAGTTTTAGAAGATTGAGAGGGACGAATTTATTAGTTTTCAACTATAATCTTGGTATGGATCAATTGTTCTTCATTCAAGAAACAAAAGCAAAATTGGAGTTTATTCATCTATTGTGGAGTTTTTAGTCAATCTACATGGTTTTTATTCTACAATAATTTGTAAGCTGCAATTATGATTTCTTCAATATTTTGTGATTGCGATAATACAAGTATGAGTAGATAAACCCATAAACTAGGTTTGTGGGAACCAAGATGAATTAACAAGCATAGGTAAAAACACTTAGTGATTCTTGAACGGGGTTTTATGCATGTATTGTTTTTTCCTTCGTTGATTGATTCTTGACGGTTGCAAACGTTAGGACTTGCCTTATTCTTACTTAATGGACCAAGGAGGTAAAGAATGGGAAAAGGGATTAACAACAGATATTTGAGGCTATCAACCCTTATCTTATAGCTTGAACTTGTCCGGGGATAGCTAATCCGATATTAAGGGTATGGGTCAATTAAAGTACACTCGTATACGGACCAAGTTGCGTGGTGAAAATAATCTAGATTGGGGACCAACCATTTAGGTGAACCTAACTTACCAATATTGCATGTTAAACACAAAAATAGATCACTATTGTATAAGCCTTGTGGTTATGAAATCTTGGGGAACACAATCCTAGTCAAATCGTTAATTGAATACAAACCAAATTTGATTTCAACATTTAGTAATTTTACTTTTGTTTATTATTCTATATTTTTCCCCTTTGGAAATTAGTAAATCAATAGTAATAGTTATTCGCATTAACTTAAGTTCTTACCATATTCCCTGTGGGATCGACCTCAACCTTTGTTGGGTTCTATATTTGACAATCGACCGCTTATATCTCAATTGCGAAGTGTAATTTAGGCGACATCAGGCTTAAGGTTTTTGAAACATTCATAATACAATCATAATGAAAATCATAAGGGAAAAACTCTTACTGAACATAAACTTGAGCCCATATACATAGTCATAAACATGCATAAATCATGAGGAACAATGGGAGATTCTCTTAACCGATATACCCTATATGAGCACACATGAAGCTCGACTTGTAACCCTAGTTGGGAGGGTGTTCACACCTTGCCAAGGGTAGCAACCATGAAGGGCGTGATCACACATGAAAAAGGGCCATTTGGGCCACGGAAAAACATGAATGGGTCCCAATATACCTATGGTGGCACGTAGTTCATGAGACCTGGGGCTTAACCTGAGACCCGAACCTACTAGTGTTCAATACTACTCCCAAAACGTATATAGTGCTCATAATAATACATACATGAGTTCATAGGCGAGTTAAATCATGATAATTGTAAACATGCTTGAACATACGTGAACTAGCCATAACTTGAGGCCCGTGAGTCGGCCAAAAACATAATTCATTCTTAATAAAAATACGTACATACTTGTAGATCATGCATATAATTTAAGTTTCCATACATAATAGATAACATAATATATTTATGATTTAATTCATAATACATGCTGGGCTTATCAAAACACCAATGGATGAATGGATCATAAATCGATTTATCATGGAACATGCATAATCAAGCTTAATTGATTATAAATTTGAAACATCCATATTAAGATCAATTTATAACTCAAAAGATGATCAAAACCAGTAGATAATAATGGGGTTTCAAATCACAAGACCCATAATTAAATAATTAAATTTTTAAACAAACTGAATATAAAACCCCATGAGTCTTTAAATAAAATTTGAGTAATTAATAGAGAAGGAGCATTGGTGTGGAAGGATCCACACATTGAAGATCTTACATGCCCGGGATTATCAACTCCTAACCCTCCTTGAAAGCCCAAGAATGAAATTGAAGGAGTTGAGGTGAAAAGCTTGAAATTCCCCTTGAATTACCTCTCAAAGTTCTTGCATGCATGAATGAGAGTTTGGAATAGGTCATTCTCTTAAAAACCCAGCTTTCCCAAGCAAAAACTACGTAGTTTAGGGCCTTATATCATGAAAAAGTCAAAAATATCCTTAATGAACCTGCCCTGAAAACTGGATGGATGGAACTCACGAGTGGTACCAACGGGTCGTGGGAACCACCAACGACCCGTCATGTCCCTCGTTGAATGGGCTGCTGAATGTCTTCTCTCCGAACTAATCAATGGATGGATAGGAAGACTCATCCTCTGAAACCACAATCTGTTACACCGTCCGTTGTTTGCTGATAATAAAATCTGAACTCGCTTACCACGAGCCTCAGTATGACTCGTGGTTCCTTCCAACGAGTCATGGTCTCAACCTGTTACCTACACTGGAAATTCTTAACCTCCAATAACGACTCGTGGTTTCTCCTAACGGGTCATTGGGTCACCCGTTGCATGCCTCCTGAAGAACCTATCCCCTTCCCACGATGGCTAACGATGACTCGTTGTTTCCCTCAATGAGTTGTCATGTCCCCCGTGGTTCACACAGCCACCCAGCCTAATCCTATCCACGACCACATACAACGACTCGTGGTTTGATACCACGAGTGGCCTATGGCCCGTCTTGCAACTTTTTTCCCAATTTCTACAGTTTTCAACTTTCAACCTCTCGGGTCTATTCTTACGCACTTCCGGGGTGTTACAATATCTCCCCCTTGGGAACATTCGTCCTCGAATGTAGGAAACAAGCAGAACACAGAAACATGCAATTATCATAGCCATATACTGATCATTTTAACTGAAATTTCATGGGATGACTACCTCCGAACCAAACCACATAGTTGAACTGATCTCATGCTTCACATACACATCATACACATAAAAGAAACTTGCACACATGAACTAAGCATGAAAACTAAATGGGGTCGTAGAGTAGAACTGATACCTCAAGTCGGAACTGAGTCGGTAGAGAACAAATGTGGGTATCTAGCCATCATATCCACTTTGGCTTCCCACGTAGCTCCCTCAACATGCTGATTTCTCCATAAAACCTTAACTGAAACTACTTCTTTGTTCCTCAACTTTCGAACCCGATGATCTAAGATTTCAATGGGAATTTCTTCATAACTGAGGTTGTCTTTTACTCCAATGCTGTCTACCGGGACTACCAAGGCTGGATCACCCAAACACTTTTTAAAAGCGACACATGGAAGATGGGATGAACTGAAGATAACTCTGATGGCAAGTCCAACTCATACGCCACACTTCCAACTCTTCTCACAACCCGGTAGGGACCAACACAGCGGGGACTGAGTTTCCCTTTCTTTCCGAACCACATGATTCCCTTCATGGGAGATACCTTTAGAAATACCAAGTTGTCCACATCAAACTCCAAATCCCTTCTCCTCACATCAGCATATGATTTCTGACGACTCTGAGCAATTTTTAACCGGTCCCTTATCAACTGGACCTTCACCATCGCCTCGTGAAGCGCATCTAGCCCTATCATAGCTGCCTCACCAACCTCAAACCACCCGATAAGGGATCTACGCCTCTGCCCATAGAGGGCCTCGAGCGGTGCCATCTAGATACTATAGTGATAATTGTTATTATAAGCAAACCCGATCAAGGGCAAATGATCATCCCAACTACCTATAAAATCCATAACACATGCCCTCAACATATCCTCAAGAGTCTGGATTGTTCGTTCCGCTTGGCCATCCGTTTGCAGATGAAATGTTGTGCTGAGCTTAATCTGAGTCCCAACTCCCTTTTGAAAAGACCACCAAAACTGGGAGGTAAACTGAGTACCTCGGTCTGAAATAATAGACAAGGGCACTCCGTGTAGTCGAACCAACTCCCGAATAAACAACTTGGCATAATCATCTGCTGAATCTATGGTCTTGACCGGTAGGAAGTGTGCAGCTTTTGTTAACCTGTCTACCACTACCCAAATGGAATCATAGTGCCGGCAAGTACAAGGTAGGCCTGTAATAACATCCATATTAACCACTTCCCACTTCCAAACGGGAATGATAATATCTTGAAGTACACGTCCCGGCCTTTGGTTCTCGGCCTTCACTTGCTAACAGTTTGGACACTTGGCTACGAACTCTATGATATCCTTCTTCATACCATCCCACCAATAGATTTCCCGCAAGTCTCGATACATCTTCGTGGATCCCGGGTGGATGGAATACCTGGTACCATGTGCCTCATGCAATATCCGGACTCTCAAATTATCAACGTCCGGAACACATAGCCGGTCCTGGTATCGAAGGACACCATCTCCCCCTTGGGAGAAAACCTCCACCTTTTGACTCTACACCGCTTCCTTCAGCTTTCTCAAAATCGGATCCTCATCTTGCTTAATTTTGACATTGACCACCAAGGACGATTTTGAACCATTCTGCACAACAACGCCGCCATTGGTCGATTCTATCAATCTAACCCCCAACCTTGCAAGTCGGTGGACATCTCTCACCAACTCCTTCCTTACCTCATCCACATGGGACCCACTCTCCATAGAGAGCCTACAAAGTGCATCCGCAACCACATTAGCCTTGCCCGGATGGTAAAGGACACTTATATCATAGTCTTTTAGTAACTCCAACCACCTCTTTTGTCGAAGATTGAGGTCTTTCTATGTGAACACATATTGCAAGCTCTTGTGATCCATGAACACGTCCACATGAACCCCATACAAGTAATGCCGCCATATCTTCAGTGCAAACACCACCGCGGCCAACTCAAGATCATGGGTCGGATAATTCTTTTTGTGAACCTTTAACTGTCGAGAGGTGTATACTATCACCTTCCCCCATTGCATCAACATAAATCCCAGTCTGACTTTCGAAGTATCACAATACACAACAAAACCATCAGTATCCTCGGGTAAAGTCAATATTGGTGTTGAAGTGAGTCGGATCTTCAGTTCCTGGAAGCTTTTCTCTCAATCCTTTGACTATTGGAACTTTATCTTCTTCTAAGTCAACTTGGTCAAAGGTGTCGCAATAAATGAGAAACCCTCAACAAACCTTCGATAGTAGCCTTGTAGGCCCACGAAACTCTGAATTTCTGAAGGATTCACCGGTCTAGGCCAATTCTTCACCGCTTCGATTTTCTGAGAATCCACCCTTATGCCCTCACTCGACACCACATGGCCCAGAAATGCCACCGAGTCCAGCCAAAATTCACACTTGCTAAACTTTTCATACAACTGACGATCCTTGAGGGTGATGAACGACATGCTCATCCTCGCTCCGGGAGTATATAATGATGTCATCAATCAACACAATCACGAACATGTCCAAATATGCCTTGAATACCTATTCATTAGATCCATAAAAGCTGCAGGAGCACTGGTTAGTCCAAATGACATAACTACAAACTCATAATGGCCATACCGGATCCAGAAAGCTGTCTTTGGGATATCACCCTCCCAGACTCTGAGCTGGTGATACCCAGACCTAAGATCTATCTTCGAGAACACCTGGCACCCTGGTCAAATAAGTTATCAATCCTGGGAAAGGGGTACTTGTTCTTGACGGTGACCTTATTAAGTTGCAGATAATCAATACACATTCGAAGAGATCCATCCTTCTTCCGAACAAATAGAACCGGTGCGCCCCATGGAGACTTGCTTGGTCTAATAAAATCCTTATCCAAAAAGTCCTTCAACTGTTCCTTTAACTCTTTTAACTCAGCTGGGGCCATCCTGTAAGGAGGGATAGATATAGGCTACGTATCGGGCAGTAGATCAATTCCAAAATCAATTTCTCTTTCCGGAGGGACACTTGGCAAATCATCGGGAAAAACCTCCGGATAGTCGCACACTACTGAAACTGACTGAATAGTCGAGGTCTCGGACTCGACATCCTTAACCCTAACTAGGTGGTACATGCAACCCTTAGATATCATTTTCATAGCCTTCAGATATGAAATAAACCGATCGGCTGGCACAGCCGAATTACCCTTCCATTCCAAAACTGACTCACCCAGAAATTGGAATTCCACTGCAGGGTCCTACAATTAATCGAATCATAACATGAAAACAACCAATCCATGCCCAAAATGATGTCAAAATCAGTCATGGACAATTCTACTAAGTCCGCGGAGGTAACCTTATGCAATACCGTAATGGGGCAACCTCTATATACCCGCCTAGCTACCACTGATTCACTAACTGGAGTAGATATGGAGAATGGTTCTGATAGAATTTTCGGACTAACTCCAACATTACTAGCAATGTAAGAGGTCACGAAAGACAAGGTAGCTCCTAGATCTAACAAAGCATAAACATCAATACGGAAACTTGCAACATAGCCGTGACCATATCTGGTGAAGCCTCCTGCTCCTGGCGAGCCACTAGAGCATAAAACCTGTTCCGGCGCTGACCACTTGCCGAACTACTGGAGGCACCCTACTGAGGGGATCGTGCTGCTGGAGCAGTAGAACTAGCTGCAGGGCAGTCTTTGATTCTGTGCCCGGGTTTGCCACACTCAAAACAAGCATCCACACTGACCAGACACCTCACAAGATGATTTTTGCCATATCTCGCACAAGCTGGGAAAGTGCACTCCACCTGCATGCTACCATGATCCCTCAAACCTGTAGCCCTGCTCCTCTAGTAAACTCTGAACCTGGACGGCGTGCTAGACGATGATGGAGCTGGAGTAGTGGACCTGTGCTGAGACTGCTGACTTGATCCACCTCCTGACCTGGCCTGAGAAACACCGTAGCTGTCGGTCCTGGCCCTCTTGGCCTCTTTTTGCCTCCTATAGACCGACTCCATCTTCTGGGCATGCAATACAATACGGGTAAAGTTGATGTCCCAGTATAGCATGGCAATCCAACAATCCTTATCCAAGTAATCTGCTACTCCATGCACAAAGCGGCTCACCCGAGCCCGCTAATCCGCCACCAACTCCGCAGCATATTTAGATAGCCGAGTGAACTCCAAAGCAAACTCCTAGACTAACATGTTTCCCTGCTTCAAATTCACAAACTCATCCGCCTTAAGCTCCCTCATCTCCCGAGGGAAGAACTGATCCATGAATGCGGTGTGGAACTCATCCCAACCTATCAGGTCTGCACCCATTGTCCTAGCACCTTTCCATTGCTTGAACCATATATGTGCTACCCCTTTGAGCTGATAGGAGGTCAAATCAACACATTCCCCATTATTCACCCCCATAACCTGGGTGGTCTTTAGAATTTCCTCAATAAAGTAATATGGGTCCTCGTCTACCTTCGACCCTATGGACTCCGGAGGGCTCATCCTCAAAAAGTCCTTCACACTAGCAGCTGTCATATTCCCATTTTGCGAATAGTATGCCACGGTCTGATTCTAGACCTGAGTTATCATATCCTGTGCCAACATCTGAATCGCCGCCCTAAACTCAATGTGAGTGGCTGGCTCTAGTACATGCTCCTCATGAACGGGTGGAGTTGGCTGATGCTCTCCATCATGGGCACCCTCGTGATCATCACCATTACCGTTCCTCCTAGCATTTACTTGGTGTGGAGGCATGATTCTGCAAACGCAAATAGCATGAATTAGAGGATTAAAGGATGTTCAAATACGAAATAGATTAAGAAAGAAGAGGGAACATTTTCTAGATGTCTAGTAGCCTCTTCGTCATAAGTGTGGCGCACTTCACACCCATGAAAAAGACTTTACTTAACGCGGATTTCAGACTCCCTAGGACACATAACCTACGGCTATGATACCAAGTTTGTCACGACCCAAACGTACACCCGGACCGTAGACACGGGACAAAGAGCCCCGAGAGACCCCAAGTCGACCCATCGCATGAGCATACATATATTCAATCACATGAGCAAAAGACTTAGCATAGAGAACGTAATCATAACATAACATGAGAGAAAACAGTACAATACCTATACAATACAGCAGAATACAACTTTTTAGTCTGATAAGCCTCTAAACATGAAAGGCGGATTGATGGGACAACTCCCCAACTAATCCAACATCCAGAAACTAAAGGAATAACATAGAGTGTGAACATGTATCCCTCAAAACATGAGGACTCACCAAATACGCAGAGAGCAAGCCCGAATCTATCTACGGGTGAGAATGCACCTGAGAACTAGGACCTATATCATGAGACAATACAGCATAGAAATTTTGCGGTTAGTACGTGGAATGTACTGAATGTGCAAGGTAAGTAAAATGGACATTTAAAACACGTATAAAACATATAAATAATCATAAGAGTATGAAAACATGCTCATAACATAATTATCGTAATATAACGTAAGGCTCAAGGTTTTCGAAACATTCATAATACAATCATAATGAAAATCATAGGGGAAAAACTATTACTGAACATGAATTGAGCCCATATATATAGTCATAAACATGCAAAAATCATAAGGAACAGTGGAAGATTCTCTTAACCGACATACCCCATATGAGCACAAATGAAGCCCGACTTGTAACCCTAGTCGGGAGGATTTTCGTACCTTGCCAAGGGTAGGAACCATGAAGGGCGTGATCACACATGAAAAAGGGCCATTTGGACCAGGGACAAACATGAATAGGTCCCAACATACCTATGGTAGCACGTAGTTCTTGAGACCCGGGGCTTAACCTGAGCCTCGAACCTACTCGGTGTTCAAACTCCCAAAATGTATATAGTTCTCATAGTAATACATACATGAGTTCACGGGCTAGTTAAATCATGATAATCATAAAAATTCTTGAACATACGTGAACTAGCCGTAACTTGAGGCTCGTGAGTCGGCCAAAAACATAATTCATGCTTAATAAAAATATGTACATACTTGTAGATCATGTATATAGTTTAAGTTTTCGTAAGATCATAATAGATAACATAAAATATTTATGATTTAATTTATAATACATGCTGGGATTATAAAAACACCAATGGATCAATGGATCATAAATCGATTTATCATGGAACATGCATAATCAAGATTAATTGATTAGAAATTAAAAATCAGCCATATTAAGATCAATTTAGAACTCAAAAGATGATCAAAATCAGTATATAATGATAGGGTTTCAAAATCACAAGACCCATAATTAAATCATTAAATTTTTAAACAAACCGAATATAAAACCCCATGAGTCTTTAAATAAAATTTGAGTAATTAATAGAAAAGGAGCATGGGTATGGAAGGATCCAACCATTAAAGACCTTACATACCTAGGATTATCAACTCCTAACCCTCCTTGAAAGCTCAAGAATGAAATTGAAGGAATTGAGGTGAAAAGCTTGAAATTCCCCTTGAATTACCTCTCAAAGTTATTGTATGCATGAATGAGAGTTTAGAATAGGTTATTCTCTTAAAAACCCAGCTTTCCCAAGCCAAAACGATGTAGTTTAGTGCCTTATATCATGAAAAAGTCAAAAATACCCTTAATGAACCTGCCCTAAAAACTGGCTGGATAGAACCCACAAGTGGTACCAACGGGTCGTGGGAACCACCAATGACCCATCATGTCCCTCGTTGAATGGGCTACTGAATGTCTTCTCTTGGAACTAACCAATGGATGAAAAGGATGACTCATCCTCTGAAACCACGATCCATTACACCATCCATTGTTTGTTCATCATAAAATCTGAACCCACTTACCAAGAGCCTCACCATGACTCGTGGTTCCTTCCAACGAGTTGTGGTCTCAACCCGTTACCTACACTGGAAATTCTTAACCTCCAAAAACGACCACAACCAACGACTCGTGATTTCTCCTAATGGGTCATTGGGTCGCACGTTGCATTCCTCCTAAAGAACCTAACCCCTTCCCAAGACGGCTAACGACGACTCGTTGTTTCCCTCAATGAGTCGTCATGTCCCCCGTGGTTCACACAGCTACCCAACCTAATCCTAACCGCATACAAAGATTCATGGTTTGATACCACGAGTCATCCCATGGCTCGTCCTGCAACTTTTTTCCCAATTTCTACAGTTTTCAACTTTCAACCTCCCGGGTCTATTCTTACGCACTTTTGGGGTATTACATGTAGGACCCTACAAAATTGTGAGGTGAATTGGAAAGGTAGCTTATGAGCTGGAGTTACCTTCAGAGTTGGCATCTGTGCACCCTGTATTCCATGTGTCACTTTTGAAGAAATGCATCAGAGATCCAACTTTAGTTGTGCCATTGGACAGTGTAGAAATAAAGGATAGTCTCTCATATGAGGAGGTCCTAGTACAAATCCTTGACCATCAAGTTTGTAAGTTGAGGAACAAGGAAATAGCTTCAGTCAAGGTCTTATGGAGAAATCAGTAGGTGGAGGGAGCTACGAGGGAGGCCGAAGAAGATATGATGGCCAAATACCTGCACCTATTTTCTACCGGCTTTGTTACAGCTTGGGATATCAGTTTTGTCCTAGAACTCAATTTAGTTTCATGTTCAAATCATGTATTCAAGTTTCTTTCACGTTTATGGATGTATGTATTAATGGTAAATTCAGTTTAGCTATGTATTTTGAAACAGAGGTAGTCATTCTATAAGTTTTGATGTAAATGAGCAGTATTTGTATATTGTGATTGTTATTCTCTGCTTTCCTATGTGGTTTCCAACATTCGAGGACGAATGTTCTCAAGGGGGAGATATTGTAATGCCCCAGAAACTTAAAGATTAGACTCAGACTTAAAAACAGATAATTTGAATAAAATCTAGAAAAATCCGCATCAGGTCACAGAATGACTCGTTCTATGACCCGTGGGGAGAGCCACAAGTCGTTATGTGACTCGTGGTGAGGCCTGGGAACTTAAGTGGAAATTGGAGTATTGGGAGACCATGCGTCGTGGTCAACCCCCACGAGTCGTGAGTTGACCCGTGGTCAAGGATGAATTATAACCAGGAATATGTTAGGCAGTGCACCTAACGAGTGTCACCACGAGTCGGGGTCCTACACCACAACCCATTAGGTGACTCATGGTCAGGCCTGAGTCAGGAATTAAAGGGGATAGGAAGTGTACCCAATGGGTCATCACCACGAATCGTTATGGGACACCACGAGTTGTGGTGTCATCCGTGGGGACTTTAGGGCTTTTGGACAGTGTGGTCCACGACAGGTGACCACGAGTCGTGGTCACTAACCATGACTCGTTAGGTCCCTCGTGGTGACCATTAGTGAATTTCAAGAAGTGAACCTCACGAGTGTGACCACGAGTCGTGGTCACTAATCACAATTCGTTGGGTCACCCATGAGGACTAATGATCAGTTTTTCTCTATGATTTTTCAAGGGTCTTTCAGTAATTTCTTAAATTTCTAAGCTTGAAACTACATCATTTTAGGAAATATTTCAGAAATATTAGAGGGATTGAATGGTTTTTCCCCTTATTCCCCATGTAAACTTTAATAAAACGATTGTAGTCTCCTATTAATAACTCTCAGGCAAGACTAGAGCTTTACAGCCATTGCAGCAAATTCAAGATTCTTTCACCGGAAAATTTTTAGCTAGGTTTATGGGAATTCAACAAGGGAATAGTTCTTCCCTTGTGTCCCTTAAATCTCTCTAGTTTACTCTATAAATCTTGGCCGTGAGTTTTTTCGAATGTGAAGAGAATCTATGTAATTTTCCTTGAATCCACATAGAATGATGTTTATAATTAATCTAGTTGTTGTTTCCATCAGTTCATGATTTATGTATGATTATTCCAAAAAAAGTGAATTCTAGCCCTGAAGACCTTTCGAATGTTAAGAAATTCCTTGATAGACCTCATTGAATTCATGTGAAATATTACTCCATGTTTATTATAGATATTGTTTTACAGTTTGTGATTCCAACAATGAAAAATATGGTTAGATAAAAATCTAGCCCTATTAATTGATTTAGAAAATCCCGAATTCTGCTCTAGTGCTTGAATATCAATAATCTTGGGCATAATTACATGCACAAGTGCTATTGTATAACTTAATTTAGTCAAGTTTGTCAGTTTGATTTATTACATTTTGATGTGATTTTGAATATTTTTGTATATGCACTAACCAACATGATTAGTCTTTGTTTTATAGGTTTAAAATGCTTACGGGGGACTAAATATGATGGTTAATGCATAAGAAAGAAGTTGGAAAAGCATTGCAAGTAAGATGGAATGAAGTTGCAAAGGAGAGACGCTGCCTAGGCCACTAGAGTGCCACGCTAGGCCGTTGGCACGCCCATCGCCGTGTCACGTGGACAGGAGTGCGCGCGAGAGCTGCCAGGCGGTGCGCCTGAGCATTGGCGTCGTGCCACGCCAGGCCTTTCCGTGTGATGGAGTCCATGTCACGCCATGTGCCACGCGTGAGAATCAGTGTGCCACAATGGGCATTGTGCATAGCCTGCGCTAATGACATGCCACTATCGAGGATTCCAATGCACCTGAGCGACCAGTCCGTGCCACTGAGTTGCTGCTGCACAATGGGCAGCGTGGCACGGAGCTAGTCCATGGCCGGCCAAAAATTGTATTTTTCCACTTAGTATAAATAGGACACTTAGCTCCTAAATTCATTTTATCACAAAATATTTCTGAGAAACCGTAAAGGAGCGAAGGGAGGAGTGGAGAACTCTACCTAGGGTTCATTGTTTTACATTATCTTTTGACTATTCTTGTAAATACTTTCCTTGAATCATGTTTGTAAGAATTTGTATGAACATGAGTGGCTAAAACCCTTCCTCTAGGGTTGAGGCTACATAATATGATTGTAAAAATGCATGAATTCTTCTTGGTTTGAGTTTTTAGTTGTTATTTTGGCTTACATTCTGTATTATTGTTGTTTTTATGCTTGATCACCATGAAAACAAACTCGTTAAGATTAGGTAAAAGTTCGAAAGAGTAACTCTATGCTAGAACACAAGAATGTAGGGAGCAAGTTCTTATCATTATGATAGGATTAGCGGTTAGGATAGAAATTATACCTAATTTGCCTTGCTTGGTTAATTAAACGGGATGAGCTAGACACCGACTTAGAATTTTCACATCACCGCTCATAGAAGTAGTTGTGAAACTAAGTCCAGTTAAATGATTAGAGGTACGAAAGTCCATAGTCAAGGGCACAAACTCCGTAGACCACATCCATGTATTTAAATTGCTCACGAATTAGGATGTCACATCCCCGCTCAACAATGTAAGCGTGAGACTAGTTTGTCGTGCTTAGAGGATCAAAAGACCATGAACATAGAATTTTAAGTATGTGAGACAACAACTGAAGTTTTTATACCCGAACCATTGTGAATTATAGCATTGCATGATTATTAGGCCTTAACTCTAGTTGCTTCTTGTATTGTTTCTCAATTGTATTGTGATCGCCCCTAGACTTAATTAGAATTTTACGAAATTGCTATAATCAACACTTGAGAATATTAAATTAACACTCAAACTTGATAATTCGCTGAAATAGTCCCGTCCCTGTGGGTTATACATCCGGCTCTAAAAAGGGCCACTGTATTACTTGTACGACCGCATACGTTTGCACGTGCGTTTAGGCACAAACAAGTTTTTGGTGTCTTTGCAAGGGACTGGAGAAATTTATTAAATTGTTAGATTTCGTGTGATTTTTAATTTCCCTCAAGTATTGAAAAACTTGGTCTTAGTCTGCTATATTGCAGGTAACAGGTTGTCCTTAACAGAACTAGCAAGGAATCAAAAGCTGGTGGAACCTGAACTCCAACTACATTTGCTCAGGAGGGAAGCTCTAGAGTGGAAGTTGAAAAGCTTACAAGAGCAGTTGTAACAACATCCACCAGTTAGGCAAGCAGAGTTGTTACCTAACCAAATGGAAGCCCAACTAGTTCCCGAAGTGGCAATCCCACTAGCGAAGAATGTAACCTCTAGTATCCGTAAATCGGAGCCTGGAGGAAACTTTGATCTTAAAAAAAACATGGTGCAGCTGTTACATTCTAGTGGCCAGTTTACTGGAATGACTCATGAGGACCCATACCAGCACTTACAGAACTTTCTGGAGATCAGTGACAATTTCGTCCCCATCAGAGTGTCAACTGATTATGTCCGACTCACACTCTTCCCATTTTCATTATTGGGAGAGGCAAAGAGGTGGTTGAAGGCCGAGCCACCTAATTCCATTACTTCGTGGGATGACTTAGCAAAGAAGTTCCTCATCAGATTCTTCCCTTCAGGCAAGACTACCAAGCTCAGGAGTGAAATGTTAAGCTTCAAGCAGAGGCCAGAGGAGAACTTGTATTTGGTGGAAAGATTCAAGTAATTGTTGAGAGACTGCCCCCATCACCAGCAGTTGAATGAGGTGCTAACCCATACCTTTGTGGAGAGTCTATACCCATATACAAAAATCTTACTAGACTCTACATTGGGTGGGCAAGCATTGAAGAAGACTTATGATGAGTTGTACACTCTGTTGAACAGGATTGCGCAGGGAAATCCAGAGTGGCATAGCGAATCATCGAGAGGAGTAGGAAAGAGAGTAGTAGGGCTAATAGAGGTGGATAGTGTCAATGTCTTGGCAGCACAGCTAGCATCATTTCAACATCAGATGATGACTCAGTTCAACAAACTGAGTATGAACCAACCGTAGGGACAGGTGAGTGCAATTCAGCAGGCTCCTAGTTGGTGTGAAATTTGTGGTAACAATGGACACAATGCAGAATCTTGTGGGAAAAATCCGGAATATGTCAAATTTGTGGGAAATGTTCAGAGAAACAATCAGAATTATGAGAACACCTACAACAAGAGTTGGCAAAGTCACCCAAATTTTTCTTGGGGTGGCAATCAGAGTTAGAGCTACCAGCAACCTCAGCTGTAGTATATCAGCAGTAGAACAGGCAGAACGGTGGTCAGTCGAGCAGTAGCAACATAGAGGAGATGTTTCAAAAGATTATGGCTGCTCAGACCCAATTGGTAGAGAATCAGGCACAGATGGCTTCAGATTTGAAAAATCAGCAATTGGCCACCCGCAATCTAGAGAAGTAGATGGGTCAATTAGCAGCTACTCAGCATACTAGACCTCAGAGAGGGTTACCCAGTGACACAGATACAAACCCTTGATAGGTCAATGCTATTAGTCTGAGGAGTGCCAAGCAATTGGTTAATGTACCATTAAAGGAAAAGAAAATTGCGGTGCAACCAGAGCTGGTCAGAAAGGGTCCATCTACTAATAAGGGAGATAATCAGAGTGCTATGCAACACAATGCACAATCATCATTGCATCCAGCACAAAGACCACCACCTCATTCCCGCAAAGGCTCAAGAAGAGCAAGGAGGAGGAATGCTTTAAAAAGTTTTTTGATATTTTCAAAGAACTTCACATAAATTTGCCTTTGCTTGATGTTTTGCAGGGAATGCCAAAGTATGCTAAGTACCTAAAAGATGTGGTGGCCAACAAAGTCATATTGGTGGATGTCTAAGCGGTGGCGCTGACTAAGGAGTGCAGTTATAGGGTAATGAGAAAGATGCCGAAAAAGCTCAAAGACCCAGGGAATTTTATCCTCCCCATACAAATTGGAAAAGATGAAGCAATAAGAGCTCTTTGTGACTTAGGGGCAGCAGTAAATATAATGGTCGTATCTTTGTTTAACACCTTGGGGTTGGGTCAGCCAAGGCCAACACGAGTGATGCTGCAGCTAGCAGACAAGTCTCGGGTGGCACCAGAGGGAATAATTGGGGACCTTCTCATCAAAGTAGGTAAGTTCATTATACCCGCTAATTTCATCATTCTTGACTTTAAAGTGGATGACAAGGTACCCGTAATCTTGGGACGGCCATTCCCGGTAACTGGAGGAGCTATCATAAATGTGAGAGCAGTACCTTTAAAATGAGGGTTGATGACGAAGAAGAGCTCTTCTGAGTTTACCAAGAGATCAACCCACCCACATACTACAGAGACCTTTCTACGGTTAGTGTGTTGTCAGAGGCTGAGTGTGGGGTGGTAGATTGCATAGGTTCACAGCCGCAGGAGATGATCACATTTCAGCCTGAGTCCGATGGAGGGATTCAAGTAAAGAAAAAGTTGGAAGAAGAGAGGGACAAAGTGGAGGTTGTGCCCCCAAAAAATAAAAGAAGAAGAAGAAGATCGTTCTCAAAAGGGAACACTGGTTTGAGGATGTCCTGAGAAGGATAGTCCATGTTGTGCCGCAACGTAAAATCAGGCGCTTCTTGGGAGGCAACCCAAGGGTACCACAGGTACACTTTTACTTTCCTTTTGTTTTGATTTTGTTAATTTTCACTTTGTTGTTATTTTAGGTGATACATCACAAAAGAAAACATGTCGTTAGCTAGGTCTAGAGGCTCAGGGAGATTTCTAACCCTCGTAGTATTCTTATTTGATGCTTTGGGAACATAGCATATTTTAAGTGTGGAGTGAGAGAAATTTAAAAATGTTATACTTAATGAATTCGGGTGAAATTAGTGCTTGATATGGTATTGATTGATGACAAACTGTTGAGTTAAGTATAATTCACCCACCCGTTGGTTTTTCTTTTCGGTTCTTTTTTGACGGGGGGCATCTTGAACCGATGAATAATATTTTTTCTTTATTTGTACATAGATGTTTTTAGTCGTAGTTAGGGACCGTTTCCAACAATGGATGAATGACGACCGTCTTGAGGGAAAATTGGTCTATAGGTTTTGTTTGTGAACTCTTAGATAGTGGATGGCTTGGTGTTCTTGTTATTTGCTATACATGATTGTGAGATGCAAGTGGTGCAAATTTTAAAGCATGTAGAAATTGTATAACTTTGTTTGAGACACCTAGGCTCTTGAATGTGACTCGATATGCTTAAAGCTGAATGTTGCATTCTTCTGATTAGCTGAGTCAAGAGTCTGCTGAATTTGCCTTGAATTGAGCATGTGCTGTGAATGTAAGGATTTTGAATATTCCATTCTATTGTGTAGTGTCTAGAACTTGTCTAGTGTGTATATAAAGTGAAATGATGGATGCCGATTGTAGGAGATGATGTAGGCATTTCTTTGAATGAGCCTAATTTTTATCCCTCGATTTACCTACCTTGAATGTATGATCCTAGTCAGCCCCATTGAACCTTTAACCTATTCTTTGCTAGCCATAAAATGATCTTAATCCTTTCTTTTCATTATCCTTGAATTTGATCCAAAACTTCTAAGAATTTAAATGAAAATTCAAAAGAAGTTAAGGAGTGAGAAGTTGGAATGAGAAGAAAAATAGTGGTTATGGGAGTTAAAGAAAAGATTAGAGGTGCACTTGTTTTAAAAAAAATTAACTAAGAGTTAATAAGGAGTAAAAGAAGAAAAGAGCGAAAAAGAAATTAAAGAAAATTGCTCAATTACTCTTTACTAGCAGTTTGAGTGTGCCTAATGAAATGGGGAAACAAAAGAGGAAAATGGGAGTGAAAAGAATAAAGGTGAAGTAAGGGAATGGAAATTCTTAATGAAAGTGTGATGTATTAGAAGCACTTACGGAAGATAGTCACTATTATTGGCCATAATAGTACCTACCCGCCCTTAGCTTACATTACAACCCACTAAGTCCTACTTGATCTTACTTTCAAACATTTCTAAATTAGTGCAGTAAAATACTAAAGGCAAGCTTATGGGTCAATACATGTTGCATGTGAATTCTTTGTGAGAGTGAGTTTATTTCTTATTCATACACCCATATATGTCATAATTTGAAAGCTGATGAGTGGAAAAATGGGTAACTCTGTTGTTTTGAGAGCACATGTTTGATGAAGAATAAAATTCATGTTGGATTTCTTGGTTGGTTAATTTGCATGGGTTTGTTGATTTCGAGAGCCGATTCTTGAGGCTAGGAAATCTTAGTGTAGTTATATGTGATTTTAGTGATTATATTTCGCATGCTCTAATTTAACTTGCTATCTAAAACAATCGTTGTAGCCTTAGCTTGAATTGTCTTGCTTCAATTAGTTATGTGTAAGTTCTTCATGTGCATGAGATGGAATGGAGTTGTTCGAGGACGAACAAGGCTTTAAGTATGGGGTAGTGATCTTGGGTATAACTACATGCCCAAGTGCTATTGTATAACTTAATTTAGTCAAGTTTGTCAATTTGATTAATTACATTCTCATGTGATTTTGAATATTTTTGTGTATGCACTAACCGACATTATTAGTCTTTGTTTTGTAGGTTGAAATGCTTAGGAGGGACTAAATATGATGGTTAATGCATAAGAAAGAAGTTGGAAAAGCATTGCAAGGAAAATGGCATGAAGTTGCAAAGGAGAGGGAATGCCTAGGCCACTAGCGTGCCACACTAGGCCATTGGCGCACCCAGCGCCGTGTCATGCAGGCAGAAGTGTGCGCGAGAGCTTCTAGGCAGTGCGCCTGCGCGTTGGTGCCCATGCCACGCCAGGCCTTTACGCGTGATGGAGGTCGTGTCACGCCATGTGCCGCGCGCGAGAAGCAGCACCACACCGGGCATCGCGTATAGCCTGTGCCCATGACATGCCACTGCCGAGGACTCCAGTGCACCTGTGTGACCAGTTCGTGCCACGGAGTTGATGCTGCGTGATGGACAGCGTGGCACAGAGCTGTTCCATGGCCGGCTAAAAATTTTATTTTTTCACTTAGTATAAATAGGACACTTAGCTCCTAAATTTATTTTATCACGAAATATTTTTGAGAAATTGTAAAGGAGCGAGGAGAAGTGGAGAACTCTACCTAGGGTTCATTGTTTTGCATTCTCTTTTAACTATTCTTTTAAGTACTTTTTTTGAATCATGTTTTTAAGCATTTGTATAAACATGAGTGGCTAAAACCCTTCCTCTAGCGTTGAGGCTACGTAATATGATTGTAAATGCATGAATTCTTCTTGGTTTGAGTTTTTAGTTGTTGTTTTGGCTTACATTCTTTATTATTGTTGTTTTTATGCTTGATCACCATGAAAACAAACTCATTAAGCTTAGGTAAAAGTTTGAAAGAGTAACCCTAGGCTAGAACACAAGAACGTAGGGAGTAAGTTCTTATCTTTACGATAGGATTAGCGGTTAGGATAAAAATTATACCTAATTTGCCTTGCTTGATTTATTAAACAGGATGAGATAGACGCCGACTTAGAATTGTCACATCATCGCTCATTGGAGTAGTTGTGAAACTAAGTCTGGTTAAATAATTAGAGGTACAAAAGTCCATAATCAATGGCACAAACTCCGTAGACCACATCCATGTATTTAAATTACTTACGAATTAGGATGTCACATTCCCGCTCAACAATGTAGGTGTGAGACTAGTTTGTCGTGTTTAGAGGATCGAAAGACCATGAACATAGAATTTTAAGTATGTGAGACAAAAATTGAAGTTTTTATACTCGAGCCATTGTGAATTGTAGCATTGCATGATTATTCGGCCTTAACTCTAGTTGCTTCTTGTATTGTTTCTGGATTGTTTTGTGATCACCCCTAGACTTAATTAGAATTTTACGAAATTTCTATAATCAACACTTGTGAATATTAAATTAACACTCAAACTTGATAATTCGTTGAAATAGTCCAGTCCTTGTGGGTTCGACATCCGGCTCTAAAAAGGGCCACTTTATTACTTGTACGACCGCGTACGCTTGCGCGTGCATTTGAGCGCAAATAATCAATTTTAGCTTGAAAATGCAAACTTGTTGGGAGAACCCATGTTGCTATTAGTATTGAATCTCCATTAGATTATTTCCAGCTCAGCTTAGCAAGAATTCTAGAATGCTCAGTTTCAGTCAGAAATGTCAGCTGATCAGTTTGACTTCAGAAACTCCTGAGGTGTTAGTATCACCTCCCAGTTATCAGAATTAGATTCAGAATGCAGTTTAGTGGTCCACTAAGCGTTCATGACACTTAAGTCATATAGCTCTGACCAACCTCAGGACCCCAGCTCAGATTTCAGTTTGTTCTCAGACGGTTACGACGCTTCTATATGAGCAGCTCTGACCAGTCTAGAACCCAGTTTTAGAATCTGGTCCGATAAGTCTCACAGGGTACTTATAGTTATATCCCTAACTAGTCTTGGACCCTAATTTTTGGCTATCAGTTTAGTGTTCAGTTTAGGTTTTTCAATAGGAGTAGGACTTAGCACCGAGCGAACCAGGGTTCCAGCGCACCCAGGTTCACGAACTACGTCGCCAGCGTAGGTTTCAGTATTTATTGGCCTAATTGGCCCCAGAATTTTGCGATCACCAGTTCATACCTTTATACCCTGGCAAGATATATTGGGTCCTACCAATGGGGTGTATACATCAGACTCCACGTTTAGCTTATATGGTTATATGTCGGTTATAAACTCTCCCACTAGTCATTCAAGTTCAGTCCAGTTCAATCTAGATCAATATACTAGACTTAGAACAAGTTTTGACCATCAAATAGGGTCTTCTTGACCACTTCAGCATTTTTGTTATTTCAGTTCAGTAGATTCTATTGGTATTGCATGCCTTCCAGTTCAGCATTTCCTTATTATTTATTTCATTGTGTTATGTTACTCTACTTACTCGGTACATTCAAAGTACTGACGCATACCTTTTATGTTGTATCGTATACAGGTGTAGGATCACAGTCCCAGCTTCGTTAGCCGTTTACTTCTCGAAGACCTCAGCTCTGCGAATTGGTAAATCCTCATCCTCAGAGGATGAAGATTTATTGTCTGAGTTGTGATTTCATTTCTTTTAGTTGATTTAGAGCTAGCTGGGGGTTTGTCCCAGCTATTCATTGGACCAAGTGGCTTTCAGACTTAGACTCAGTTTTCAGACTTCGTTGTTTTCTCGCAGCCTTGTAGTTTGTTCTATTATTTTCAGTATTTTGATTCAGTATATTTCTATCAAATATTTAAATTCTTTCTATAAATTTCGCTGTATGTATTTTTGTTACTCAGAGTGCCAATGTATGATAGACCAAGGGTTGACTTGGGGTCACTTGTGGCTTCAAGTACCGTGTTCCGTCCAGGGTGTAAACTCGGGGCGTGACAATGGCACTTGATGAATTGGTAGGAAATTTGAAAACTTATGAAATGAATATGGATGATCTCAAAAAGAAAGAAGTGGTTAAGGAAAAGTCACTAGCTCTAAAGGCATCTGATAGTGATGAATCTGATTTTGATGAAGAAAAAGGGGTCTTTCTAGCAAACCAATTCAAGAAGTTTCTCAAGAAAGGAAAGGGATACGATAAGAAAGGAGTTGGTAGCAAGAAATGGTCCAACAAAAAATCCCAAGAAGGTTGCTACAAGTGTTATAAAACTGATCACATGATCAAGAACTGTCCACTATGGGAAATTAAGTGGAAGAAAGAAAGGCTGAAAAAGAAAGGGTTGAAAAGGAAATGAAGGAGAAGGCAAAGAAAAAGGAGAAAGGAAAATTATGCTATGATAGTTGCATGGGATCAGGATTAGATGAGTCTGACAATGAATAGATATATAAGACTGCTTTCATGGACATAGGAGACTCGGACCGGGATGAAGAAGAAAAGATTTCGAGGTAAGTAGTCCTGAGTTAAAAGAATATTTGCATCTTTTCTCTAAAATAAAACTCATTTCTATGATAAATGCTTTGATTGATAATCTTCAGCAGTTAACCTTTTGATAGGGACTAACTGTTTTAGTGCTCTTGCAAGTTTAAAGTTTGATTATATTGATCTTAAAAACTGTAAGAATGTCACTGATGAAGAGAATGGTACCCTAAAGAAACAAGTTAACCAACATGATTAGCTAATCTGACCCTAAAATCTGAAAATTTAAAGGAGTCTACTTCTCAAAAGGCAGGGATGAGTAAAAATCAGAAAATGATTGAGTCAAAACATAAGGATTGCAAAATTGATTTCTTTTCTACGAAATAAAAGTAAGAAAACTGAGTTTAGAAGTGTCTAGGTTGAAACTGAATTTTGAGAGAGCAAACAGATGGACAAAATCTTCTAGAATCATAAATAACTTAAGTGGAAGGGTTTATTGTCACGCCCCACCTTGGGAGGCATGACTGGCACCTGGTGCCCTACTAGGGCCTGAACTGGCCTAACTGAGCTTACGCACCTCTGGCGCATGACCAACAGTAAACCTCAAATCAAGAAAAGAACGGGCTATACTTCGGCTGTAAACACAGCCCCGGCTGACAAGGCCTGACATCCACCTATAAAAGAAAACAGCTACCCAAGAGTAGATAATAATAGGGAATGTTATGCGGGCCAACAAGACCACCATAATGTCTAGTTATAACTGTAAAGTAAGTCCATTGCTAAGCTAAGCTATGGCCGACAAGGCCGCTAACTACAGCTAAACAAGGCCCCACACGGCCAACACGCAAGATAAAGCACATATGGGCCCTACATGGCCATCAACAGCTAACCACAGGAAATCTAAGACAATCTGCAAGCCTCTAGGAGTGATATACTGGTCGAGACAGGGCCCCGACCTACCCATAAATTGTACAACAAAAGAGAGCAGACCTTCTAACTATTAGCTCCGGAGGAATGGAACTGACTGTTCTGCTAATCCTAACAAAAAGCTAGGAAGGGATGGTCCACGTCTATCGGCACCTGCAGGCAAGTAATGCAGCCCCCCCCCACCCACAAAGGGCATCAGTATAATATGTACCGAATATGTAAGGCAATAATTTATAAATAATTGAGTAAAAGAAATGAAACTGAAAACAACTAAAAGGAAATGATAGAGATACTACCTAAATAGTTGAACTTCCTATTGTCTAATTTATCAGTAACTAATGCAACCAAGAACCTTACCTGGCCCCCATAAGCTGGAAGGTACAACCAGCACAAAATAACTAACCTGGGGCCCTCATAAGCCCTGGTGAGTACATCTACATCTACATACCCCTAGCAAGATCACAATGGGTCAAATAATAGCTATAGCCGTCCTACCAATCCCTTGGGTCTGCTACTAAGCCCGCACGGCCCCTGACTGTAGGCTATGTCTGAGTCCAGTGGACTCCTGATATTTGCACCCGGGGCACCAGGCTCGACGGAGGTGTGGTGCCGATACGACATATAATAGTCCAGCCATGGAATGGACTGTATGAGTGTCTGGCACCCCATCTTCATCCCTCAAGGATGGCATACTGCTCCGTGGAGCGACATCATCTAGCCCCTGGCGGGCGTCGACGCAGCTAGTAACCCTGGGGTTGGTTATGGAAGGCTATACAAGGCGTAGTCAATCCCAAGCTAAACATAGGATACTGGTTTCAGCTAACAACAACAACTAATCAATATTGATATGTTTCTGGTTCTCTTATTGGGATTTAAATGGGGTTACAATACTAAAGAAACTAACTTGCCAAAGAAATTCTCCTTAACATACCTCGATCACCGATTTCTTATTAACTGGCGGTTTTCAGTTCGTATTCAATAGCTCTTGCTAATTGTAATCGTATTACTGGGAGAATGAGACTAATTTCAATTCTAAATTTAGGCAAAATGATAACTTTCAATATAAATATTAACTATACTTCAACTTAACAGAACACGGTCGAAAACGTATAATTTATCTAAAGTCCAGAAGGGAGAAATACTTACTTAAAGTCTGTGATCGTATAGAAATTAGTTTGAAGAAATTTTGAAAACTCTGGATCGATGGGGCTACGATTCACCGGGAGAATTTCACGAAAATAACTCCGCAGTAATGCTCCCCATGGCCTTAAACTTCGATACCCGAAGTTAATTTGAATTTGGACGGCGTTTTGTAGAGTAAACAGACAAAAATTTATCAACTTCTTCGTGTTTCCTCTCCTTTGGCCGAATGTAATTATGTGTATATCACATATAATAAAATGAGGGGCTTTATATATACTTGGGCGGTGGACAGGGGGTCCATGGCACGGACCCTATTGTGCCAATTTACGGGCATTCCATGGAGCCCAACACGCCAGGGGAGGGTCCGTGACACGTTGCCTCTTTGGGCAGCTGGTCCGGCCTTCTCCCGCGCGGTCCCGATTCCACGCTCATTCGAACTTTCTCCGGGCCTTTACTCATACGCGTCGTACTCTAAAACTCTTGATTAACGTATGAATAGACCGACTAAATATTAGGAACTTACAGGATGTAACATCATCCCCACCTTAGGAACATTCGTCCTCGAATCTCATATCAGCTTATAAGAATTTAACCTTTTTAGATACTACTCTGGAAAAATTTTGGCAGAGTCTCCCCTGTAATCTTGACAATCTGAAAACCCGAAAATGCAAAAAAGTCCAACACAGGCATTTCATATAGCACTATAACAGCTATTTCGCAACAAAAATTTTACCCAACCGAGCACTATATGTAGCACATATCATGAAACAAAACTGAGTCATAAATGTACCTCAACTGCATAGTCTGGGCTAAGCCTGGAACAAGTGAGGATATTTAGATCTCATATCGTCTTCAGCTTCCCAGGTCATCTCTTCTCTATTCCTGTTTCTCCATAATACCTTAACGGAAGCAACATCTTTAGTTCTTAGCCTACGAACCTGCTGATCTAAGATGGCTACTGGAACTTCTTCATAGGCTAACTGCTCAGTAATCTGAACATCTTCAACTGGCACAATTCGGGACGGATCTCCTATGCACTTCTGTAACATTTACACATAAAAGATTGGGTGATGGACCAATAAACCTTAGGCTAAGCTTACCTTTTTTACCAAACCTCATCACGCCCTTCATTGGTGAGACTTTCAGAAACACCCAATTGTCTACATTAAATTCCAAGTTTCTACGCTGTATATCAGCGTAAGATTTCTGGCGACTTTGGGATGTCAGCAGGCGTTCTCTGATAAGTTTTACCTTCTTCTCTAACTGGTGGATTACATCTGAACCAATTAACTCTGATTCTCCAACCTCAAACCAACCAACTGGGCACCTAAATTTATGCCTTTATAAGGCCTCATAAGGCGCCGTCTGGATCGATGAATGATAACTGTTATTATAACCAAACTCAATAAGGGGTAAATGTTCATCCCAGCTGCCACCAAAGTCCAGCACACACGCCCGTAAAATATCCTCAAGTATCTAAATTGTAGTTCTTCCTGCCCGTCTGTTTGAGGATGGAAGGATGTACTCAGGTTAACCTGCGTCCCCAGACCCTTCTGAAAGGACTTCCAGAATCTAGCTGTTAACTGCACCCCTTTGTCAGAAATAATTGATACTGGAACACCATGCAATCGAACTATCTCTCTGATATACAGTTCAGCATAGTCCTCAGCTGAGAAGGTAGCCTTGACTGGCAGAAAACGAGCTGATTTCGTCATTCTGTCGACAATCACCCATATAGAATCAAATCTACATCTGGTAAGGGGTAATCCGGTGACAAAATCCAGATTGATAGCTTTCAATTTCCACATAGGCACTGCTATTTCCTGTGTCAATCTGTTGGGCTTTTGATGTTTTGCCTTCACCTGCTAGAAATTAGGACATTGTGCTACAAATTTTGCTACTTCCTTCTTCATTCCCAGCCACCAGTAAATCTCTTTTATGTTATGATACATTTTTGTTGAGCCTAGGTGAAGAAAATAACGGGATTATTGTACCTCTACCGTGATCTGCTGGTGAAGTCCTGCCATGTCCGGAATATAGAGGCGACCCCTACATCTCAAGACCCCATAACGGTTACTTCTAAAGCTGATATTTCCCCTTGCTGAGCTTTATCTCTGAGCTGGACCAGGTTAGGGTCTTCGTATTGTCGTTCTTTCACTTCTACAACCAAGGATGATACTGTAGTATTCTGGATCACTACTCCACTGTCTCTCGAGTCTACTATTCGAACAGCCAAACTGGCTAACTGATGCAATTTTCAAGCCAGTTCCCGTTGTTCGGGCTTCAAATATGTCAAACTTCCCATGGATTTATTACTGAGGGCATCTGCTACAACGTTGGCTTTTCCTGGGTGATACGAAATGGTCACGTCATAGTCTTTTAGCAATTCTAACCAACGACGTTGTCATAGATTTAACTCTTTCTGAGTGAAGATGTATAGGAGGCTCTTATGGTCAGTGAAAATATCTACGTGGACACCATACAGATAGTGCCTCGATATTTTCAAGGCATGAATTACTGTGGCTAGTTCCAAATCATTGGTGGGATAGTTCTTTTCAAGCTTCCTCAATTGTCTTGAAGCATAAGCAATCACCTTACCATGTTGCATCAAAACACATCCTAACCCAATGCTCGAAGCATCGCAGTACACTGTATAACCCTCTGATCCTTCTGGAAAGGCTAATAATGGTGTTGATGTCAACCTGTTTCTCAGCTCCTGGAAACTCTGTTCACATGCTTTAGTCCAGTGAAATTTAGCTGCTTTTTGAGTTAGCTTGGTCAAAGGTGCTTCTAAGGTAGAAAACCCCTCTACAAACCTTATATAATACCTGGCTAACCCCAGGAAACTGCATACCTCAGTCGGAGTGGTAGGTCTAGGCTATGTTTTTACTGCCTCAATCTTCTGCGAATCTACCTGAATACCAGCATCTAACACAATGTGGCCCAGGAAGGCCACTGAATTTAGCCAAAACTCACATTTAGAAAATTTCTCATATAGTTGATGATCCCTGCGAATTTGGAGCACTGTTTGTAGATGATCTCGGTGATCTTATTTGGAACGGGAATACATCAGAATGTCATCAAACACTATCACAAATAAGTCCAGATACGGCTTGAAGATACTATTCATCAGATCCATGAACACTTCTGGAGTATTCATCTACCCGAAGGACATGACTTGAAATTCAAAGTGGTCATACCTGGTCTTGAAAGCGGTTTTTGGAATATCCTCTCGCGAACCCGAACCTGATGGTACCCAGACCTTAAGTCGGTTTTTGAGAAATACTTCGCCCTTGTAACTGATAAAACAAGTCATCTATTCTAGGAAGAGGATATGTATTCTTGATGGTGATTTTATTCAACTACCGATAGTCTATACACATGCGGAGGGAGCCATCCTTCTTCCTCACAAATAGGACTGGCACACCCCACGGTGAAGTACTCGACTTGATGAAGCCCTTATCTAACAGATCTTTCAATTGTTCCTTCAGTTCTCTGAGCTCGGAAGGAGCCATTCGGTATGGAGGGTTGGATATAGGCTAAGTACCCAGTAATAAATCAATTGCAAAATCGATCTCCCATTATGGGGGAATACCAAGAAGTTCATCTATGAATTCATTGAATACCAGAACGGACTGAAGAGTCGGGGATTCTACCTGCAGATCCTGAACCCTAACAATATGATAAATACAATCCTTTGCTATCAACTTTCTTTCCCGAAGATAGGATATAAACCTACCTTTTGGCATGGCTGCATTGCCTTTCCACTCCCGTACTACCTCCCGGGAAAGTGGAATCAAACCATCTTGGTCCAACATTCTACATTGGCATAACATGGTGCTAGCAATCCATACCCATAATTGCATCAAAATCGATCATTTCTAATTCCACCAAATCTGCTAAAGTATGGTGACCAACAACCTCTACTGTGGAACCCCAGTAGACCCTTTTAGCTATAATAGAATCACTAATAGGTGTAGATATGGAAAAAGGTCGTTGGAGCAATTCTGGCGTGATATGAAACTTCCGGGCCACTAATGGTGTAACATAAGACAAAGTGGATCCTGGGTCTATCAACACATAAACAGAATGAGAGAAAATGTCCAGCATACCTGTCACCACATCCGGCGATGACTCTGACTCCTATCTTCCTAGTAAAGCATAAGTGCGATTTGGACCGGTACTTGAACTAGATGCCCCTGATCTGCCTCGGCCTCTGCAGGCTGGAGCTGAGGGCCTATGCCCTGCTGGAGGTGCTTGGCACGTGACCCTACTGAAGATCTATCATGTCGGTCCTGATCACTCTGACACCTGGCTGGACAGTCCCTCATCCCATGACCCTCTTGTCCACAAGCGTAACATGTCGTGGAACCATACCTACATGCCCCAGAGTGACATTGACTGCAGATATTGCAAAGTGGTACAGTAAATCTACTCTGCTCTAACCCTCTCTGCTACTGCGAACCTGCTGGTCGTGAGCTCTCATCGGGCCCTGACTGCCACTGATGACCAGATCTACTCTCCTGCTGCTGCTGTGAAGGTGGGGGTCTAGGGGGTCTATCTGATAGTCGTGTCCTGGGTCCGCCCTGAAATTATGTCTGCACATCACTCGGTCTAGCCCTGTGGCACTGCTCCTGATTTTCCCCCTCTATCTCCCGTTGTCATTGCCTAATCCCCTCGATATTCTAGGCAAATGCCTGGACACGAGCAATGTCCATTTCCTCTCGCAGAGTAGCCGTAATACAAGTCTCCACATATTCTGGATTTAGCCCCATAATAAATCGGTGCATCCTGGCTGGCATGGTATCTACAAAAGTCGGTGCATATCGATCCAAGGAATCAAACCTCGTGGCATACTCCCAAACACTTATCGAGCCCTGCTCCAGATGCAAAAACTGATCAACCCAGGCCGGTCGAATTTCTCATAGCAAGTAATGATCCAGGAAGGCCTCTGAAAAACTGGGCCAAGTCGGAGGAGGTACATCTCTACCTCGAGACCTCTCCCAACTCTCGTACCATAATACTGCGATGTCCCATAGCCGAAATACCACCAACTCAACCGACTCTGCAGGTGTGGTATGCATCACCCTAAAGATCCGCTAAAACTGGTCCAAAAAGTCCTGAGGGTCCTCATCCCGATCTATCCCTGTAAATTGCAGGGGACTTAATGTGAGAAACTCTCGGAACCTCGAACTATCCAGCCCTCCTAAAGACTCTGCAACCATGAGTGCCCATGGATGACGTTGTGCAGCTATCATCTGAGCTAGCATAACAATAACACTCCTAACCTTCTGATCTGATGGTGTCAGTACATGGACTGCTGGAGGTGGTGCCAACGCTTCTACTGCTCCTGACGGAGCGGAGACTGCGGGGGAGACCGAGATGGAGTCTCTCTATCGCCCTCATATTGCACTGACTCTGACTAAGGCACCCTGCTAGTGCCTTCTCCTATTGCAACATCCAACTTCCTGCCAGTCGTGGTATGTCGCGGGTCTGACATTTCTCTATAGAAAAGAATAATATGGTAAGCTTAGGGACTCGACCCTATACTGTACAGCTCTATACCACGACTGGAAGAGAAAGAAGAGTAACCATATTATCATGCCTCACAGCCTCCTGCCTATAGAATGTGGTGCATAACACATCCATAGATAAGACTCTACTTAGCACGGCTTGCAGACTCCCTAGGATATGACCTGCTCTGATACCAGGTTTGTCACGCCCCACCTTGGGAGGCATGACTAGCACCTAGTGCCCTACTAGGGTCTGAACTGGCCTGACTGAGCTTACGCACCTCTGGCGCACGACCAACACTAAACCTCAAATCAAGAAAACAACGGGCTATACTTCGACTGTAAACACAGCCCCCGACCGACAAGGCCTAATAGCCACTTGTAAAAGAAAATAACTACCAGAAGCAGATAATAACGGGGAATCCTATCGGGGCCGACAAGACCACCATGCTTTCTAATTATGATTGTAAAGTAAATCCATTACTAAGTTAATCTATGGCCGACAAGGCCGCTAACTATAGGTAAACAAGGGCCCACACGGCCAACACGCAAGATAAAGCATATATGGGCCCCACACGACCATCAACAGCTAACCCTAGAGAATCTAAAACAATCTGCAAGCCTCTAGGAGTGATATATTGGTCGAGATAGGGCCCCGACCTACCCATAAAATGTACAACAAAAGAGAGTCAACCTTCAAACTATTAGCTCCGAAGGAATGGAGCTGATTGTTCTGCTAATCCTGAGAAAAAGCTAGGAAGGTCCTGGTCTACATCTATCGGCATTTACGGGAAAGTAATGCAGCTCCCCCACAAAGGGCATCAGTAAAATATGTACCAAATATGTAATGCAATAATTTGTAAATAACTGAGTAAGAAATGAAACTGAAAACAATTGAATGGAAAGGATAGAGATACTACTTGAATAGTTGAACTTCTTACTGTCTAATTTATCAGTAACTACTGCAACCAAGAACCTTACCTGGCTCCCGTAAGCCGGAAGGTACAACCACCGCAGAATAACCCACCTGGGAGCCCCATAAGCCCTGGTGAGTATACCTCAATCTATATACTCTAGCAAGGTTACACTGGGTTTATTAATAGCTATAACCGTCCTACCAGTCCCCTGGGTCTGCAACTGAGCCCGCTCGGCCCCTGACTGTAGTTGTGTCTGAGTCTAGTGGACTCCTAATATCTGCACCCGGGGCACCAGGCTCGATGGGGGTGTGGTGTCGATCGGCATATAATAGTCCATCCATGGAATGGACTATATAAGGACTTGGGACCCCATCTTCGTCCCTCGCGAATGGCATACCTCTCCGTGAAGCGACGTCATCTCGCCCCTGGTGGGCATAGACACAGCTAGTAACACTGGGGTTGGTTATAGAAGGCTATACAAGTTGTATTCAATCCCAAGCTAAACATAGGATTCTGGTTTCAGCTAACAACGACAACTAATCACAATTGATATGTTTCTAGTTCTCTTACTGGGATTTAAACAGGGTTACAATACTAAAGAAACTAACCTGCCGAAGGAATTCTCCTTAACGTACCTCGATCGCCGATTTCTGATTAACTGGCGGGTTTTAGTTCGTATTCAATAGCTCTTTCTAATTATAATCGTATTACTGGGAGAATGAGACTAATTTTAGTACTAAATTTATCCAAAATGATAACTTTCAATATAAGTATTAACTATATTTCAACTTAATAGAACACGATCGAAAACGTATAATTTCTCGAAAGTTCAGAAGGGAGAAATACTTGCTTGAAGCCTGTGATCATATAGAAATTAGTTTGAAGAAATTATGACAACTCTGGCTCGGCAGGGCTATGATTCGTAGGGAAAATTTCATGAAAATAACTCCGTAGTAATGCTCCCCGTGGACTTAAACTTTGATGCCTGAAGTTAATTTGAATTTGGACAACGTTTCGTAGCGTAAACGGATAAAATTTTTATCAACTTCTTCATGTTTCCTCTCCTCTGGACGAATGTAATTATATGTATATCACATATAATGAAGGGAGGGGCTTTATATATACTTGGGCGGTGGACAGGGGATTCGTGGCACGGACCCTGTCACGCCAATTTACGGGGGTGCCATGGAGCCCAATGCGCTAGGGGAGGGTCCATGACATGTTGCCCCTTTGGGCAGCTGGTCCGGCCTTCTCCCGTGCGATCCCGATTCCACACTCATTTGACCTTTCCCCGGTCCCTTACTCATATGTGTCATATTCTAAAACTCTTGACTAACGTACGAATAGGCCGACTAAATTTTAGGAACTTACGGGGTGTAACATTTATAATGAAAGGGAAGACATAGGATTCCAAGAACTACTATTACTAAGGATATGTATTTCATTTGTGGAAAACTTAGTCACCCCAATAATGAATGTGTAGTAGCTACTGAGTGTAGAAATAGGAGTACAAGATTGGCAAAGAGAAATAGCTTTAAACCTATTCTCAAAAATAGGTCCAACAACCTGTTGCCAATATGGATGGGCATCCTTTTAATCACAAGAAAGGACCCAAGCTTGTCTGGGTTCCTAATACTAACCCCTAAATTATTTTGCAAGTGAAGGTGAAAGGAAACAAGCAATATTGGTATATGGATAGTACTTGTTCAAGGCATATGACTAGAGACAAACAGAAGTTCCTTTCACTCACTTCACTCAAAGGGGGGAATGTGTTCTTTGGAAACGGTAAAAAGGATACAGTTACTGGAATTGAAAAGATTGGAAGATCTGAAGCTAAGGCATTGGAAGAAGTGTATTACATAGATGGATTAAAACATAATCTGTTGAGTATATCTCAGCTGTGTGACAAAGAAAATAAGGTAACCTTCACTTTTGCAGGTTGCAAAGTCAAGAAGCCGGATATAAAGAAAATTATACTAATTTCCAAAAGACTAAAAAATGTGTCCGAGGCTGACATCATAGGGATGCCTGACAAAAATCTGACATGTCTTAGTACAATTGATTGTGATACCTTACTTTAGCACAAAAGATTTGGACATGCTCGTCTGAAATAGTTGAACAAATTTGCTTTAAAGGATATGGTTATAGGCTTGTCTAAAACTTAGTTTAAAGATGACAAAGTCTGTAGTGCCTATGTAAAGGGAAAGCAAGTGAGATCTTTTTATCTTCTGTCAAGCCAAAGAACCGAATAAGTACAAACAGGTGCCTTGACCTGGTCCATATGGATCTTTACGGACCAATGAGGATAAAAAGCAGAGGAGAAAAAATAATGAAAGTGAAACTAATGAGCATGCCTAGGAATAGGATGTATCACCTTGTCTAACTACTGAATAGACTGAGGGCACATTGACAGGGGGGACAACAAATCAAGAAGTTCAACACCAATGCATGTGTTGATTATACAGGATATTTAGTTGACAGAAAAAGCACTATAGGTATGATACACTTTTTTGAATTATGTTTGATCTCCTGTCCACCAAGAAACAAAACTCTGTAGCTGTGTATACTACTGAGGCTAAGTATGTGGCTGCTGGATCATGTTGTGCTTAGTTGCTATGGATCAAATAATAATTGATGGATTTTGGTATAGATGTTTCATTTGTTTCTATCTTTTGCGACAATACTAGTGTCATAAATATTATTAAAAAATCCGTGCAACATAAAACAACCAATATATTGACATAAGACACCATTTTCTTAAAGACAATATTGAAAAAAGTCATATCTCAATAATGTTTTGTTCTACTAAAGAGCAAATTGCAATATTTTTACTAAGGATACTAAATAGGGAACATTTTGAAAGAATAGGTTAGACTCGAGGATGATTAAGATTGCATGAGCTCCCCTCAATGATTGGCTAAATAAAGATTCTTCTTAAATTCTACTAGCCAAATTGTTATTCAATTTAGTCTTGCACATTTAGTTGTGTGTCCCATTTTCATATTATTGATCTGTTCTAACTTAAATTTGTATTAAATTACACAGAGTAATAGTCCACGCAAGCAATTCTAATCATAAAATTACTTCTACCAGGTATGTTCTATACTACACTACGCTAATATTGCCTAAGATAAAACAAATGAGCTCTCCTGTTCTACGTATTCATTGCTTCTACACTGTTAATATTCAAGCATTCAAAAAGCTGTCACCGCCATCACGTCATACATCCCTTTCTTCTGGTTTCAATCACATCCACAGACATACGTTTCATCTTCCCTCTCTCTCTCTTATAAACTAGTAAATTTGCATACCTAAGCTTTGGCACCCTTTTAGAAAATTCAAAATCTTGAAAAAAGATCTTCTTGAAAATTCACCTTCTCTAATGTCAAGATAAATTTTCCTAATTTGATCATTAAGCATACGACGTGTGCTTCTGAAGGATGAAAAGGGATATGCTCTTCCTTATGACTTTGGGTCAGCTCAGATCTTTGAGGGCTGGTCAGTTCCTATTCAAGTTTGGACTTTCTAAACAAGAAAGGATGTCCTTGGATAGGTGAACCATATTGTCCTGCCTGCTTCAGTTAGGTGAATTGACACTCCATTGGAAATGATGAGGATTGTCTTGGCTGAAAAGGCTGTTGAACCAGAAATTGCTCAAGAAGATCATGAGAGGGAAAGGAATGCTCTTCAGGAGAGAATTAATGAGTTATGGACTACTCTTGATAAAAAGAGGGCTGAAAATATTGAAACCATTCGTCGATTGATACAATTGTTATCATCTGTTCCATCCTCCTAGTCTTACCATCTTCGTGCCTCTAGCATTTTTCTACTCCTATCTAGTGTCCTTGTTTTTATGCTCAATTGTTTTTGCTTATTCGGTATTACCTTGGACCTGATGTAGAACATTATCTAGCAGTTGAATAAAATAATTGTATTTTACTTAAATTCACTCATGTTCTTGCCCTTTTAATCCATAATTATGTTGAATGGGTCTGTATCTGCTTGTCTTGATAATAACCCTAGCGGCCATAAATTGTTTAACTAATCTTCCTGGCAAGTTAATTTAACTATTGAAATAACTTTTTGATGATGCCAAAAAGGAAAAAATAAAGGTCGTGCAGTATTTATAACCCATTGACTAAATTTGATTGTTTCATATTTTAGTACCTATAGATAAAGATAGTTGACTGCACAAAGACAAAAGATTTGTCATCATCAAAAAGGGAGAATTTGTTGGGTTCTAAACAGTTTTGATGATTGACAAAATAAAGATGAAACAGGTAAGTCAAGTTGCTTCAAACGTACACTGTCTCAACTGTCTCAAGGAGCTGAGTTTGCAACATGGTAAATACAAAATAAAGATAAGTGTGTAAAAATTAAGAAATGAATGATAAATCTAGGTCACACAAACTCAAAAAAATAAACATGTGCTGAATTGAAGTGTTAGAGTTCGACTACAACACTACTAAAACAAGGAGTTTGACTTGAAGAAGGAGTCTCACTTGAAGTAGAGCTCTAAGTCGAAAAGAGTTGAGTTGATCTGTAGTTCGAAGTAAAGAAGAACTCTCTGAAAATTGAAGTGTTGAAGTTCAACTACAATACTAAAGGAGCAAGGAGTTTTACTTGAAGAAGACGTCTTATTTGAAGTAGAACTCTAAGTCAAGAAGAGTTTGAGTTGATAGGCAGTTCAAAGTGAAGAACAACTCTCTGAAGAGTTGTGCTTAAATAGAAGCGCAACCACTCAGAATACAGTGTGCACTTACAGAGAGAAAAGGCAATTGGGAAATTAACTTTGTGAGTGGTACCCAAAGAGTGAAGAAACACATTGAAGAACTAGGTCCTAGTATATAGTTAGGCTAAGAGTATTAGCATTCTTATATTAGGAGTATTCATTGAGTTGTAATATTGAAGTTATCTTAGTTCAGTTTGTTATAAACTGAAGTAGGATTTTTAGTCTTCAAGTTGGGATAACTCGAAGACTTTGGAAACACATACCTTAGGAGGTTTGTGAGTTATTAGGAATTAGAGTTTATAATTTCTTAGGTTACAGAAGTTTGTAATCTGTTATTGAAAGGCTCATTGTGGTTTAATAAAGTTAGGTTAAATCCTGTTGAGGTACAGGTCGTGGCTTTTCACCTTTGTGAGCTGAGTGTTTTTCATGTAAAAACACTATGTTCTTTACACACTGTTTTTACTGTTTTGTTGAAACATGTTAGGCAACTTATTTCACCTGTAGGCTATAAGATAAGTTAAGATAATAAATATCTTGATCGTGTAGAATATTATCCCACATATTAATAAAAATAAGTTTTTAAAAATAGTATAAATAATATTCAAAAGATGTATTTGTATAACAATAGAAGAATTTAGGAAGAAAATTATTAATTTTCAAATTGATAAATGATTATGTTTAAGAATTTCATCTAATTGAGTAATTTTTCTTCAGGCTATTCTAATACTTGTTTCAATAAACAAAACATCGTAGAAATAACATTTGATTAAAAGGTAAAGAAATTATTTGCTTTTACATGAACACTTAAATATGTGAATTATATGTATATTTCATGTTAATTATTAAAAAATTGTATTCTATAGTATTAACAAATTAATATTTAATATAAGTTTTAGCATTACGAAGACGCATTCTAATATAAAATTGTATAATAGAATAATACATATAGTATAAGTTAGGAAAAATGCATAAAATTTCCCTCAAACTTGTCCACATAACTTAATTTAGTACTTTAACTTTACGGCCGTTTATTTAAAAAAAACCCCTCCCCCCTCCCCCCTCCCCCTCCTATTTTAATCGAAAATAAAAGTAATATTCCTTTTCTAAGACAATCACATATTCATGTATAGGAATGATATATACGCACCTGACACTTATATAACACCATTATTTTTAATTATTTTTATTGTTGATCATTTTTTTTAGTTTTTCCTTTCTTCTTCTTTTTCCCTACTTTTTTCTTTCCATACTTATGGCATATATTCATGGCGGAATTTCTCTTAGTTTCAGATTTACAACACATGCTCATACCTTGCTTGTAATTCAAAGACTTCTCAACAAGATAATTTATAAATTAGATAAATAATCGAATTGAAGAAAGAAAAGTCACTGAAATTTATTTTTTTCGAGATGAGTGTGATGATTTCAATCTCAATTTTAGATCTTAAATTTCGATTAAGAAAAGAAAAAGATCTAAGAAAAGTATTTTCATTAGTATTTTAAAAAATACATATATGAGTCAACTTCATTAGAAAAAATGGCATCAAAAAATAATTTTTTTCAATCAACTAAGCCCACATATAATCTGCTTATAAAATAAAAAAAATTTAATTATAATGTTACAATATTAAATTCATCAAGCAATTTAATCTTTAAAAAATTAATTTAAAAAAAGAGAGAGAATAACATGGAGGATGAGAAAAGATAGTAAGAAATTTGAGATGGTGTTGAAAAGAAAAAGCTGGAAAGCAAGAAACAGAAGGATAGAAAGAAGAAGAAGGATAAAGGGGAAAAAAGGAAAAAGAAAATCTAAAATAAAAATAAAAAAATAAAAATATATATAATTAAATATAACTACTTGCATCATCCAATTAGAAGATGACACATGGATAGTTTTAGACCATATTAATATTTTTTTTCTCTTCTAATGCCCTTTTCAAACATTAAAAATATTTTTTCTGCCACGTGACTTATTAAGGAGGTATTAATTCACTTTTGATAAAATAAGGGGTAAATAAATGCCCGTAAAATTAAAGTACTAAACTAAGTTATGTGGACAAGTTTGAGGGGGATTTTATGCATTTTTCCTATAAGTTATCAGTTTAAATAATTAGCACTTACCAAATCATATAATGAGCTATTACTGGCTTGTTTTGGCACTATTAGTTAATATCGTAACACAAAAATATTTATTTATTTGTAATTGGTTATCCAAACTAAGAAAGACTCATTAAAATTAGTGAAAACAACCACTAATAGTTGCATTAGGGTAGACCGTGGATTGTTTATATCACACTCCTTAGAGCATGATCCTTTTCCGGACCCTGTTAATACAGAATGCTTTGTGCATCGGGCTGCCCTTCAAATTGTATTGAAAGAATTTAATACACAAAATTTAGTTAATTTTAAAATTCTAAATATTAGAACAATAATTAAAATAACTATTTTTTTAAGTGTGAACTCTATTTTTAAAAGGGTAAAAAAGTAAATAATATTTTGCTATGAGGCTTCATACTTAAATATTTAGTAATAACTTAATTTAATACTTTTTATTTTACTCTTTGTGAGATGATTTCAGCTTAATTTTTTCTCTCTTTCTTAATCTTTGTATCTAGTCAAATAACTTCAAATAAATTACAGTGAAAGAAATAGTTTAGATTTAACTAAAGAGAGTAAAAATAAGAACACTCAATTAATTAAAACAACTTAAAGTATGTTGTGTTTCTATTTTTTATTTTTTTACTTATACAATATTTTTAGAAAAGCAAAAGAATAAGGAATTCAACGTATGGCATAATAAAATTACACTGTTTAACTTATTTTCTCATACCATGAGTTAAAAAATTATGATGGATAATTATTTTGTTTAACAAATAGAGATAAAAGTTAGAAGAAATGTAATTGATTTTAATCAATTTTAAAATACAAAATATGAGGAGTTCTTGCATTTACAAATAAGTAAATATTTAATAGCTACAACTTAAGTAATTTCAAGTCCTATATTAGGATAATAAGTAAATGATAATTATTTTCTAAAAATAGTAAGTTGCAATTTTATCTATTGTAGTCTATTTTAATTAAAGGCAAAAAGTTCAATCAACATTTCCAAAGACCTTTATATTTTTAATATAATATAGACTACTAAAAAGTATAGCATGAATTTTTATGCCGTAAAAAATTAAACTTTAATGGTTAATATGTGTGTGTGTGTAAATGTAATATGTATAAAATATAATAAGAATAAATAAGAACTAAAACATATATGTAAAAATATAAAATATAATTCGAAAAAAGAAATTATTACCTCTTCGTCAACTAATGTTTTAGTGATTCGAGTGCCTTCTTTTGTTCCCTTTTTATACTCTTTTACTAATACAGCTTCAACGATCAAGACTTTTATTATTCAATGATAATTGTATTGCCTTAAATTGTTAATTGGCACAATTTCGTTTACAAAGTCCTTTTCAGATTTCAATGCAAGATTATCTAAAACAAATTATGCATAAAAGTTATAATTATAATAATATATAATTTTACTAAAAAAAATTTATGAGATGAGAAAATTATTTTATCTGAATAGATGAAACTTATAAATGTATGAATAGATGAAAAATGTCAGTCACAAATAACGCAAATTCTAAATCGTATAATATCAATATTAGACTCAACTAAATGAGACAATTTAAGTTAAGTTACTTTAAATATAAACAACTTGAACTTGCATAGCAATTACTATTGTCTTCTTCAAGTTCACAACATGAAAAAAAAAATAGATTTTAAGACAAGAAAATATGAAAATATACAAAATTAGAGATTAAATTAAAGAGGTTGATGAATTAAGTTATGTAATTATGAATCCTTTTATAGAAGTGGAAGGATTTATAAACCAATAATAATTTAAAAGTGTAAAAATATTAAAACACTACTATTGAAAAGGAGAAAAAATTATAATTCAGTGCAAATTTTTTTAAAAAGGAAAAAGAAACTTTTGTAAAAATAAATTATTAGTTTAATGAATAAGACTTTCTAGTTCAAGGTACGTTCATCTTATGTTCAGTGGAAATTTTGTTAGGGTTAGTAGACGATGGAAACTTCTCAGGGAGATGTAAATTTAGTGTAAATTCTTTTTAGGTTCAAGCTATAAAATGTGTTGTGCTATAAATAGAAAATTTAATATCGAAAAAATGAGGTGGTGGAAAATATTTATTTTTTCTTTTTAGGAGTTATGTCACAAATAAAAAATTTTAGATGGTGAAAATATTTTAAGAAGAATAAAAATAGTCTAACTAATGAGGTAAAATGATGTAAAATTTGAATTATTTTTTTTAGAGTTATGTTTGAAATATAAAATCTAAGACGTGGCATTTTTTAAGTTATATTTCAAATGGAAAATCTAGACGTGGCATTTAATTTAGGGAGTAATAATTTTGATATTTTTTAGTTATATTCCAAATGAAAAATCTAGAAGTGGCATTTATTTCAGGGAGAATAATAATTTTAAATAATAATTATATAAAAATAAAAAATGACAATTTTGTCTTAGAATCTTTTAATAAAAGGTAAAAAGTTTCATCAATATTTCTAAAAGCCTTCACACTTTAATATAGAATAGATTATGTGCTTATTAAGGTAAAGTTTATTGTCGATTCATCTTCGTTTTTCAAATATTTATTTTTAGTCTTCTTTTTTTTTAGTTATCGAGATAAAATTTTGTATAATTTAAAAAAAATAATTAGTAATATAATTTAAATAATATATTTATTTTTTAATATTTATTATTTACGTGTCTCTTATTTCTAAAATAATTAATGCTAAAGGTAAAATTATAAAAAAATTAATTACTGCTCTATGCATGACAATTAAAAAATGGAAGGAATACTAAAACGTTGCTAAAATTGTAGTATAATTTTTTTTTTAATTGTAAAAAAAATAGTAGTCGATGATATGTCTGATATTGGTACCACAAAATGTTGTGATAGGTTAGTAATTAAGTACCCCTCAATCTTTAATCATATATTTCGAGTTCGAGTCATAAAAATAGAGTCGCTTTTGATAAGGAGTACTTTATCTTTTTAAAATGAATTTTTTAACATGAATCTAAATTAATCAAACTTTACTAAATATGAGATGAGTAATCAATCCAAATTAATCAAATTTCGTGTGAGTTTATTTAATCTCGAATCTTCTAAGTTCTAAATGTTCATCTTCCGCATTTCATCTTATCTCTCTAGTTCTTGATTTACAAAGTCAAGAATTAACATGGTATCAGAGCCAATCTACTATTAGATCAGAAATTAATCCACACAGTAGTTCTTAATCTATAAAATCAAGAATTAACATGGTATCAGAGTCAATCTTCTATCAGATCAAAAATCAATTCACAGCAAGAATTGCAAATTCTAATTTGTGGTGATCTAAGTTTCAGAAAAAAAAGTCAACAAACTATTCAAGAATCTACATCAATGGCAACTGCATATGAACCAACAAACAGTGTTTCATCAAACACCAATAACACAGCCAACGCTGCCTTAACAACTTTATTCATTCAAGCAACAATGGACCACAATCATCCACTGTACTTGTCACCAACTGATGTGTGTGGAATGACCATCATTTCCTTTCAATTAAAGGGGAGTGAAAACTATGTTTTCTAAGGAAAATCTATGAAAATTACATTATTGAAAAAGAATAAATGAGGGTTTGTGGATGACACTTGAAAAAAGGAGAGTTTTCTAGTCGAGTTATGGAACTAATAGAAGAGGGTAAATGTCATAGTTTTATCATCGTTGATGAACTCAGTGGCAAGTAACTCATTGGAGGTGTAGTGTTTGCATCAAATTCCTACTCTGTTTGGCAAGAGTTGAAATAGAGATTTAATAAGGTAGATACATCAAGAAACTTCAATTTACATCAAGAAATATGTTACACCCCGTAAGATTCCCGGCACTTAGATGGCCTATTCGCGCGTTGGTTAAGCATATTTGAAAGCCATACGTGCTAGAGAAAGGCCCGAGAAAGGATCGGACGAGTAGCCTGTCGAACCATCACGGAAGGAGCCGGGGCAGAGCCCCTCCGCGATGGTAGCGTGTCACGGAGGCGGGGTCACCACGTTGGCTCCGTGACACGTTGGGCCTGTCCAGGCCCAAGTATATAAAGCCCCACTTCGGTTTATTTCCATTTAAACCATTTGATAAACTTCAGAAACATAGAAAACAGAAAGAGATGAAGAGGGTTAATATATTATCATCCGATTACGCTGCCAAACGTAGTCCAAACTTAAATTAACTCTAAATACCGAGGTATTTAGCAATAAGGAGCATTCCTACGGATTTAGTTTCGCGAAATTCAGCCGACAAATCGTCGTGCTACCGGGCTAAGGTAAGTGGAATTGCTCCAAACTAGTGTCTATGTGCTCCTAGCCATAAAGTGAATACTTCTCCCTTCTGGACCTCCGAAAAATAGTAAGTTTTCGACCGTCTTTCGATAAGCCTAAGTTTAGGCTATAATTATATCGAAAGTGACGTCGTCCTTCTGAATAGTGTTGTATTTAGTACTAATTGACGTGTATATGAATGCAGTTGGGAGAAATAGCTGGAGTACTGGCCGAGCTTCATCCGACGATCGAGTAACTCGAGGTTAAGGTATGTAAAGTAGTTTCCTCGGCAAGCTAGAGGTTTTAGTCGTATAAATCATAGTAAACTCTGTAATTGAATTCTCGGAGTTGAATGTTTAGTATTGGGTAAGTTTAGTAAATCTAGTATGCGTTGCCGTATCATATTCAGTCCGAAAGATAGCAAAGCATACGCCAAAGGGCGAGTTAGCATTCCAGATTTCGTACTGCGTATTGTATGATTAGCAAGCATGTTGTAGAATAAAAAGATACAGATTTTCAGAATAAAGCTAGTAAAGTAAAATCAGATAGACAGACAGTTTTATGGCTACAGATTAGCCATTCAGACATATAGTATCCCAGCTATAGATTAGCCAAACAGTTAAATAGAGATTTCAGAATCAGTATAATCAGTAAAGAATCAGTATAATACAGAAAGAGATCAGCATAAGAAATCAGATTTCAGATGGTCTTTTTCAGTTATACATGCTTGCTAATTATATGTGTTATTTGTTTGTTGAGACTTGATGTGGTGTGAGGGCACCTTATTGAGCATCCTCGCCGCCCCTGGGTTGGTAATTGTGTCGCCCACTAAGCGGGTGGGTTTAAGTCGCTCCAAGGAGTGGCATTCCATCCCCAGCTTGGACCAAGATGGGATGAAGCTTTCCCCATATCAGTCTGATCAGCACTACAGTATAGACAGCCCTGTTGAGCAGTATCCAGGGTATTGTCCAGTACAAATATTCCCTGTTGAGTTGTGTCCAGGGAGTAGATACAATTCCTGTTTCAGATAGCCCTGTTGAGTTGTGTCCAGGGAAATAGACCCTATCTGTTACAGATGCAGTACAGGAGTCCCCGGACTCAGACACGGTTACTTATATCGGAGGCCATGGCCCGAGCCAGAGACCCAGGGGGCCGGTAGAGGTGCTCCTAGTGAGCAGATGAGTGAAGTGACTTATTTTTGGCTGGTTTTGACCCGGGTAGGGGTATATAGATTGTTTGTTTGCTTGGCGTCATCCGTCTTATGGGGGTTGGTATTGGATCTTGCTTGCTAAATGTATATGTATTTATGTGCTTTATAAATATTAGTTAATAGACAGCAGGTCATTGTGACTACAGACACGCTCCTGCCTATCAGTGCAGAAAGGTTTGATCTAATTCCTATCAGCTCTTCAGATTCAGTTATCTTCTGCTTACAGACTTGTTAGTTATGTTATCTGTATTCAATTGTATTATTTCAGTTGTTTTGCATGCTCAGTACCAGCGGTACTGACGCCCGGTGGGGCGCTGCATTACTTGCCTGCAGGTACTCATAGATGAGGAGGCAATCCCTCGTGATTCCAGTCAGCTATTGAGTCATCAGCTCCTGTCATCCGGAGTCTGATTCCCAGAGGTGTAGCTCCTTTTCTTTTGATGTACAGTTTGGGTAGGTCGGGGCCATGTCCCGATCATTTCTATTGTTACTCATAGAGGCTTGCAGAATGTATATATTATTTCCCTGTAGTCAGTTGAGCCGGTCGTGTGAGGACGTGCAGTTGTATAGCTGTTTAGTATCTCTATTTTTATGTTGGCCGTGTGGGGCCATAGTTTGATAGTAGTGGTAACCTTGCCGGTCACGTAGCCATTCATTATTCCCTTTGTTGAGTCTCAGATGACTAGACAGCATGGTGGCCTTGTCAGCCCGCATAGGTGTTATACCCCGTAGAATTCCCGGCACTTAGATGACCTATTCGCGCTTTGGTTAAGTATATTTGAAGGCCATACGTGCTAGGGAAAGGCCCGGGAAAAGATCGGACAAGAAACCTGTCGAACCATCGCGGGAGGATCCGAGGCAGAGCCCCTCCGCGATGGCAGCGTGTCACGGAGGTGAGGCCTCCGCGATGGCTCCGTGACACGTTGCCCTTGTCCAGGCCCAAGTATATAAAGCCCCCACTTCGGTTTAAACTCATTTTATCACTTAGTAAATTTCCAGAAACGCAGTGAACAGAGGGAAAACGAAGGAAAATTATATATTTCCGTCCGATTACGCTGCCAAACGCTGCCCGAACTCAAATTAATCCGAGATACCCAAGTATTTAGCAGCAGAGAGCATTTCTACGGAATTAGTTTCACGAAATATGGCCGACGAATCGGCGAGCCGCCAAACTAAAGTAAGTAGAATTGCTCTAAATTAATGTCTATGTGTTCCTAGCTGAGACGTAAATAATTCTCCCTTCTGGGCCGCTGAAAAATAGTGAGTTTTCGACCGTCTTTCGATAAGCCTAAGTTTAGGCTATAAACTATATCGAAAGTAACGTCGCTCTTTACAATAAAGTTGTATTTAGTATTAATTGATGTATTTATGAATGCAGTTGGGAGAAAATAGTTAAAGTATCGGCCGAGCTTCGTCCGACGGACGAACAGTCAAAGATAAGGTATGTAAAGTTAAGTTTCCTCGGCAAGTTGAGTAACGTTGAAGCAGTATAGTAATTTACAGCCCAGTAGAATGTTCAGAAGCCGATTATTGTGTTATTATGAATATTGGTGCAATATGAGCAGTTTTGGGCTGTAACGTGTATGATACCTATCCGTATGATATAGATTCGAATGTAAGTGATTAAGATTGCTAGTATATTCAGTATGTGATGGAGTATGCCCTGTTGAGATATGGTTGTGTTTAGCTGAAGCCTCGCGAAGTAGTACAGTATCCGTGAAGCCTTCCAGACATAGAATAGTAACTAAATATAGTTTAGAAAGCATGTTAGAAGTAGGAAATCATGTTAATACAGAAACTCAGTAAACAGTATAGTTTCAGCAGAAACACCTTCTTGTATAACCCTTGCCCCAGTACAGATTGACAGGAGGCTATATTTATATTTATACTTACCTGTCCCAGCATGTATCAGATACTTACAGATTACTATTATTAGTTCAGTATGTGATTTATATGATATCTTACACCTGTTAGCCTTAGCCTATGAGATACACAGACAGCATGATTAGTTGAGACCGTTGTATTGATTGGGGTTGGATTACCTAGCATCCCTGACCGCCCAGGGTTAATAGCTGTATCGACTCGTCCGCCAGAGGACGAGGATACGTCACTCTACGGAGTGATATGCCGTCCCGCAAGGGGACGAAGATGGGATGCCAGTTTCCCCATATTGTGCCTTGGTCGGCCCCTATACACCCCCGTCGAGCGGGTACGCCCGGGGTGTTGATTTTAGAGTCCTTCGGACTCAGGTACAGTTATAGTCAGGGGCTCAGCGAGCCCAAGTGCATACCCAGGGACCGGCAGGATGCTTACAGCCACTATAGGAGATGGGATGACCGGGTTAGAGGCATAGATTCTGTGTTGATTGTGCCTCCCGGCTTATGGGGGCCGGGTAAGGTTGTGTATGCCATGTTATGTTGTGTATGTTATGCTGTACTACAGTGGATACAAGCAAATTAGTAGTAGAACGATACATCTCCAAGTATGATTCCTACTCTCTTTAGTATAAGTAAGAACAGGTACGATCTACACCATCAAACAGTTAAGTTATTCCCTCTACTTCAGCCTCATCAGTCATGTTATTGCTTTCAGATGTTGTTTCCAGTTATATTATTTCAGTTGCTTTACATACTCAGTACCAGCGGTACTGATGCCCGGTGGGGCACTGCATTACTTGCCTGCAGGTACTCTTAGACGAGTAGGCGATTCTACGTGACTCCCTGTCAGCGGTTGAGTATTCAGCTCCAGTCATCCCTAGACTGAATTTTCATAAGGTGTAGTTCAGTTCCTTTTGTTTATATAGTACGGGTATGTCGGGGCCCTGTCCCGACCAGTTCTATTACTATTCCTAGAGGCTTGCAGTCTGTATATATTCCCTGTGGTCAGATGAGCCGGTCGTGCGAGGCCGTGCAGTTGTGTAGTTGTCAGTATTCTTGCTTTCTGTTATTTGGCCGTGTGGGGCCATAGTTATCAGTAGTGGTGACCTTGCCAGTCACGTAGCTTCTTTTCTGTACATTATGATTGAGTTGCAGATAACTAGACAGCATGGTGGCCTTGTCGGCCCGCATAGGTTTCCCTGAGTTATTATGTTTCTGGTCAGCTGTTAGCACAGGTACAGAAGGCTATAGGCCAGTGGGCCGGGGGCTGTATTTACAGCCGTTATATAGCTCTTTGTTTCCAGAAATGTGAGTTAGAGCCAGCCAGGCGCCAGATGCGCCCAGGCTTAACAGTTCAGCAGGTCAGGTCCTAGTAGGGCACTAGGTGCCGGTCATACCCCCTAAGGTGGGGCGTGACAAACTTGGTATCAGAGCAGGTCGTGTCCCAGGGAGTCTGCAAGCCGTGCTAAGTAGAGTCCTGTCCATGGATGTGTTGTGCACCACATACTATGGGTAGGAGGCTGCAAGGCATGATAGGATGGTTGTCTTTTATTCTGATTCAGTCGTGCTATAGAGCGGTACAGTATAGGGTTGAGTCCCTAAGAGCTTACTATATTCTTTGGTTACAGATAATGTCAGACCAGCAACATCCTACCACAGGTCGGAGCTTAGACATCGCAGCAGGGGAGGGCACCAGCAGGATGCCTCCCCCTCATTTGGAGACAGCCCGGTCAGAGAGCCCTACAGAGGCTTCATCCCAGCCTCCTCAGCAGTCCCCATCACGACAGGATCCAGTTGGGGCGACAATACCTTCAGCAGTCCCTATATCGACACCTTCCGACCAGGAGGTTAGGAGTGCTGTAGTTATGTTAGCACAGATGATGGCTGCTCAGCGTCAGCAAATGCCATCCACAGTTGCAGAATTATCAGGAGGGCCCGGCAGTTCGAGGGTCCGAGAGTTCTTAGCCCTGAATCCCCCACAGTTCACAGGCACGGACCGAACAGAGGACCCTCAGGATTTTCGGGATCAGATGCAGAGAATCTTCAAGGTTATGCATGCTACGCCTACTGAGTCGATTGAATTGGCCGCATTCCGGTTACGAGATATTGCGGTGTTATGGTATGAAAGATGGGAGAGATGTTTCCCCTCCCACCTGGTCCAGCTTTTCAGGAGCCTTCCTAGATCACTATTTGCCGCGGGAGATCCGACAGGCCCGGGTAGATCAGTTCCTGCATCTAGAGAAGGGGGCCATGAGTGTTCGGGAATATTCCTTGCGGTTTGACTCCTTGGCTCGATATGCACCGGCCTTCGTGGATACCATGGCATCCAGAGTGCACCGTTTTATTATGGGGTTGAACCCAGAATATGTCGAGACTTGTATCACGGCCACACTGCGAGAGGACATGGATATTTCCCGAATCCAGGCATTTGCCCAGAATATTGAGGGCATCAGACAGCGACATCAGGAAATCAGAAGGGTTAATCAGGAGCAGCGTCGCCGGGATAGGCCAGCTGAGTTGCAGAGAGAGGCCCGGGGAGGACCCAGGCCACGATTGTCAGACAGGCCGCCCAGGCCCCCGTCTCTGCCACAGTCACAGGGAGGCAGATTCGATCGTAGAGGGCAGTCAGAGGCTGGTAGAGGTTCGCAGACGGCAGACTCACCATTACAGAGGAGGGCGGAGCAGAGTAGGTATACCCTACCACTTTGCCCTATATGCAGTCGACGCCATTCTGGAGCATGCAGGTATGGTTCCACCGCATGCTATATTTGTGGCCAAGAAGGCCATTTGATGAGAGACTGCCTAGCCAGAGGTCGAGAGGACCGGGACAGACAGGATAGGGTGACAGCAGGGTCGCGAGTTACAGCATCCCCGACTGGGCGCAGGCCCTCAGTTTCAGCAGGCAGGGGTCGGGGCAGAGCAGGGGCCTCCAGTACAGGTGCGGGTCCAAGCCCCACATATGCCTTACCAGGAAGGCAAGATTCAGAGGCATCGCCTGATGTGGTGACAGGTATGCTAACTATCTGCTCACACCCTGCTTATGTGTTAATTGATCCAGGGTCTACTTTGTCCTATATTACTCCATTTGTGGCACGGAAGTTTAGTATTGTACCAGAATCATTACAGCGGCCCTTCCTAGTATCTACGCCCGTCGGTGACTCTATCACAGCTAGCCGAATTTACCGCGGGTGTACAGTAGAGGTTGCCGATCGTCAGACCACAGTAGATCTGGTCGAATTAGAAATGATAGACTTCGATGCCATAATGGGTATGGATTGGTTAGTACCATGTTTTGCTAATGTTGAATGTTGGACCAAAACGGTCCGATTCCACTTCCCGGGGGAGGCAATATGGGAGTGGAAGGGCAGCACCGCGACGCCAAAAGGTAGGTTTATTTCCTACCTTTAGGCGAGAAAGTTGATATCTAAGGGGTGTATTTATCATCTGATCAGAGTTCAGGATGTTCAAGCAGAATCTCCGACACTCCAGTCTGTCCCAGTAGTAAATGAATTCCCAGATGTATTTCCTGATGAGTTACCTGGTATTCCTCCAGAAAGGGAGATAGACTTCGCTATCGACTTGTTACCAGGCACTCAGCCGATATCAATACCTCCCTATCGTATGGCTCCTGCAGAACTCAAAGAATTAAAGGAGCAGTTAAAAGACTTGTTAGATAAAGGTTTTATCAGGCCGAGTACTTCCCCGTGGGGTGCGCCAGTCTTGTTTGTGAGAAAGAAAGATGGCTCGCTCTGAATGTGTATAGATTATCGGCAGCTAAACAAGGTTACAGTAAAGAACAAGTATCCGCTTCCTAGAATTGATGACTTATTTGATCAGCTACAGGGAGCCAAATACTTTTCTAAAATTGACTTGCGGTCCGGATATCACCAGGTCCGAGTACGTGAGAGGGATATTCCTAAGACAGCATTCAGGACCCGATATGGGCATTTTGAATTTCTGGTTATGTCCTTCGGGCTAACGAATGCCCCAGCAGTCTTTATGGACCTGATGAACAGTATTTTCAGACCTTTCCTGGACTTGTTCGTGATAGTATTCATTGATGATATCCTGGTGTATTCTCGCTCTAAAGCAGATCACCGGACTCATTTGCGGACAGTGCTCCAGATTCTCAGGGACCGCCAGTTGTACGCTAAATTTTCGAAATGTGAATTCTGGCTTAACTCAGTGGCCTTTTTAGGGCATATTGTCTCAGACACTGGTATACAGGTAGACAAGCAGAAGATAGAAGCAGTTAAGTCATGGCCCAGGCCTACCACCCCGACTGAAGTTCGTAGCTTTTTGGGATTGGCAGGATATTATCGAAGGTTCGTTGAGGGATTCTCAACCATTGCAGCACCTTTAACGAAATTGACACAGAAAGCAGCAAAGTTTCAGTGGACGGAGGCATGCGAGCAGAGTTTTCAGGAACTGAAAGGTAGATTGACCTCCGCCCCAGTATTAGCACTACCGGAAGGCACAGAAGGGTATTCAGTTTATTGTGACGCGTCAGGTATCGGGTTGGGCTGTGTATTGATGCAGCATGGCAGAGTAATTGCATATGCTTCCAGACAGCTAAAAAAGCACGAAAAGAATTACCCCACCCATGACCTAGAATTGGCCGCAGTAATTCATGCCTTGAAGATGTGGAGGCATTACCTGTACGGCGTTCATGTTGATATTTATACAGATCATAAGAGCTTGCAGTACATTTTCACTCAGAGGGAGTTGAACCTGCGACAGCGCCGCTGGTTAGAGCTGTTAAAGGACTATGATGTGAATATTCTATACCACCCCGGAAAAGCTAATGTTGTAGCAGATGCCCTGAGTCGAAAGTCAATGGGGAGCTTGGCGTATTTGCGACCTGAGAGACAGAAATTAGCTAAAGAAATTCATCAGTTAGCTGGGCTAGCCATTCCAGTAATGGAAACAGAAGATAATGGGGCCGTAATTTAGAATTCTGTAGTATCATCGTTAGTTGCAGAGGTAAAAGAACGACAGTATGAGGATCCCGATTTAGTCCAGCTCAGAGATAGAGTTCAGAAGGGTAAGGAGCCAGATTTTCAGATAACCGAGGATGGTGTACTACGCTGCAAGGGCCGCCTTTGTGTCCCGAACGTCTCAGGCCTTCGTGGGCAGATTATGCACGAGGTACATTACGCTCGCTATTCCCTTCACCCAGGGGCGACGAAAATGTACCACGACATCAGAGACATCTACTGGTGGCCAGGTATGAAAACTGAGATAGCTGAATTTGTATCTAGATGTGCTAATTGTCAGCAGGTGAAAGCAGAGCACCAAAAGCCGAGTGGTTTGACTCAAGAGATAATGATACCTACGTGAAAATGGGAAGTAATAAACATCGATTTTGTAACAGGGTTACCCCGTACTAGACGCAGATATGATTCCATTTGGGTAATAGTTGATAGGCTGACGAAATCAGCTCATTTCCTGCCAGTGAGGGCTACTTTCTCAGCTGAGGATTATGCCGAATTGTATATCAGAGAAGTAGTTAGATTGCATGGGGTGCCGGTATCTATCATTTCAGACAGGGGAGCATAGTTTACAGCTAGGTTCTGGCAGTCATTTCAGAAAGGTCTGGGGACGCAGATTAATTTGAGCACAGCATTCCATCCTCAGACGGACGGGCAGGCTGAACGTACAATTCAGACGCTCGAAGATATGCTACGAGCGTGTGCATTAGATTTTGGGGGTAGCTGGGATGAACATCTTTCGTTAATCGAATTTGCTTATAATAACAGCTACCATTCAGCTATTCAGATGGCACCTTTCGAGGCATTGTACGGGCAAAAATGTAGATTGCCGGTGGGCTGGTTTGAAAAAGGAGAATCAGCATTAGTTGGCCCAGACATTGTTCGGCAGTCCGAGGAAAAGATAAAGCTTATTCGAGAGCGTTTGCTAACCGCTCAGAGCCGCCAGAAGTCATACGCAGATAGGCAGCGCAGAAATTTAGAATTTTCGGTGAACGACTGGGTATATCTAAAAGTGTCCCCGATGAAAGGGGTAATGAGGTTTGGCAAGAAAGGCAAACTTAGCCCAAGATTCATTGGGCCGTATCAGATTCGGCGAAGAATAGGGCGAGTTGCATACGAGTTAAAATTGCCTCCAGAGTTAGCGTCGGTTCACCCAGTATTCCATGTTTCTATGTTAAGAAAGTTCGTAGGGGACCCTTCCACAGTAGTTCCAGTTCAGGATGTTCAGGTTACAGAAGAGTTAGCCTATGAAGAGGTTCCCGTAGCTATCCTAGACAGACAGATTCGCAGGCTAAGAACTAAAGACGTTGCATCTGTCAAGGTATTGTGGCGTAACAGAAATCGGGAAGAAATGACGTAGGAGGCTGAAGAAGATATGAAAACCAGATACCCTCACCTATTTCAGGTTCAGTCAGACGACAGGTATGTCCGTATTATTACTTATATAGTATCTTATGATTGTATGTTTGTAAATGATAAAGAAAGAAGTGATATTTAGTGGTCGAGTGAATCTTAGAATATTGTGTGCAGTACCTGTGTTGAACTTTTCTGCGTTTCAGGTTTTTGCGATAGTCTATATTACAGGGGAAACTCTGCCAAAAATTTTTTTCAGAAAATAAAGTAAGCAGTCCTCTAGATAACAGTATACATTCGAGGACGAATGTTCTTAAGGGGGGGAGAATGTTATACCCCGTAGAATTTTCGGCACTTATATGACCTATTCGCGCTTTGGTTAAGTATATTTGAAGGCCATACGTGCTAGGGAAAGGCCCGGGAAAAGATCGGATGAGAAACCTGTCGAACCATCGCGGGAGGAGCCGAGGCAGAGCCCCTCCGCGATGGCAGCGTTTCACGGAGGTGAGGCCTCCGCGATTGCTCCGTGATACGTTGCCCTTGTCCAGGCCCAAGTATATAAAGCCCCCACTTCGGTTTAAACTCATTTTATCACTTAGTAAATTTCCAGAAACGCAGTGAACAGAGGGAAAACGAAGGAAAATTATATATTTCCGTCCGATTACGCTGCCAAACGCTGCCCGAACTCAAATTAATCCGAGATACCCAAGTATTTAGCAGCAGAGAGCATTTCTACGGAATTAGTTTCACGAAATACGGCCGACGAATCGGCGAGCCGCCGAACTAAAGTAAGTAGAATTGCTCTAAATTAATGTCTATGTGTTCCTAGCTGAGAAGTAAATAATTCTCCCTTCTGGGCCGCTGAAAAATAGCGAGTTTTCGACCGTCTTTCGATAAGCCTAAGTTTAGGCTATAAACTATATCGAAAGTAACGTCGCTCTTTACAATAAAGCTGTATTTAGTATTAATTGACGTATTTATGAATGCAGTTGGAAGAAAATAGTCAAAGTACCGGCCGAGCTTCGTCCGATGGACGAACAGTCAAAGATAAGGTATGTAAAGTTAAGTTTCCTCGGCAAGTTGAGTAACGTTGAAGCAGTATAGTAATTTACAGCCCAGTAGAATGTTCAGAAGCCGATTATTGTGTTATTATGAATATTGGTGCAATATGAGCAGTTTTGGGCTGTAACGTGTATGATACCTATTCGTATGATATAGATTCGAATGTAAGTGATTAAGATTGCTAGTATATTCAGTATGTGATGGAGTATGCCCTGTTGAGATATGGTTGTGTTTAGCTGAAGCCTTGCGAAGTAGTACAGTATCCGTGAAGCCTTCCAGACATAGAATAGTAACTAAATATGGTTTAGAAAGCATGTTAGAAGTAGGAAATCATGTTAATACAGAAACTCAGTAAACAGTATAGTTTCAGCAGAAACACCTTCTTGTATAACCCTTGCCCCAGTACAGATTGACAGGAGGCTATATTTATATTTATACTTACCTGTCCCAGCATGTATCAGATACTTACAGATTACTATTATTAGTTCAGTATGTGATTTATATGATATCTTACACCTGTTAGCCTTAGCCTATGAGATACACAGACAGCATGATTAGTTGAGACCGTTGTATTGATTGGGGTTGGATTACCTAGCATCCCTGACCGCCCAGGGTTAATAGCTGTAACGACTCGTCCGCCAGAGAACGAGGATACGTCACTCTACGGAGTGATATGCCGTCCCGCAAGGGGACGAAGATGGGATGCCAGTTTCCCCATATTGTGCCTTGGTCGGCCCCTATACACCCCCGTCGAGCGGGTACGCCCGGGGTGTTGATTTTAGAGTCCTTCGGACTCAGGTACAGTTATAGTCAGGGGCTCAGCGAGCCCAAGTGCATACCCAGGGACCGGTAGGATGCTTACAGCCACTATAGGAGATGGGATGACCGGGGTAGGGGCATAGATTCTGTGTTGATTGTACCTCCCGGCTTATGGGGGCCGGGTAAGGTTGTGTATGCCATGTTATGTTGTGTATGTTATGTTGTACTATAGTGGATACGAGCAAATTAGTAGTAGAATGATACGTCTCCAGGTATGATTCCTACTCTCTTCAGTATAAGTAAGAACAGGTACGATCTACACCATCAGACAGTTAAGTTATTCCCTCTACTTCAGCCTCATCAGTCATGTTATTGCTTTCAGATGTTGTTTCCAGTTATATTATTTCAGTTGCTTTACATACTCAGTACCAGCGGTACTGACGCCCGGTGGGGCGCTGCATTACTTACCTGCAGGTACTCTTAGACGAGCAGGCGATTCTACGTGACTCCCTGTCAGCGGTTGAGTATTCAGCTCCAGTTATCCGGAGACTGAATTTTCATAAGGTGTAGTTCAGTTCCTTTTGTTGTATATAGTACAGGTAGGTCGGGTCCCTGTCCCGACCAGTTCTATTACTATTCCTAGAGGCTTGCAGTCTGTATATATTCCCTGTGGTCAGATGAGCTGGTCGTGCGAGGCCGTGCAGTTGTGTAGTTGTCAGTATTCTTGCTTTCTGTTATTTGGCCGTGTGGGGCCATAGTTATCAATAGTGGTGACCTTACCGGTCACGTAGCTTCTTTTTTGTACATTATGATTGAGTTGCAGATAACTAGACAGCATGGTGGCCTTGTCGGCCCGCATAGGTTTCCCTGAGTTATTATGTTTCTGGTAAGCTGTTAGCACAGTTACAGAAGGCTATAGGCCAGTGGGTCGGGGGCTGTATTTACAGCCGTTATATAGCCCTTTGTTTCCAGAAATGTGAGTTAGAGCCAGCCAGGCGCCAGATGCACCCAGGCTTAACAGTTCAGCAGGTCAGGTCCTAGTAGGGCACCAGGTGCCGGTCATACCCCCCAAGGTGGGGCGTGACAATAGGTTTTCCCCCTTTGTAAGTACGTTTCTGCTTAGCTGAAGTTTGTACAGGTGACTATAGGCCCAGTCGACCGGAGGCTATATTTACAGCCGTTATATAGCCCGTGGATTCCTTGAATCTGAGTTAGAGCCAGCCAGGCACCAGATGTGCTTAGGCTCAGTAGTCTAGCAGTTCAGGTTCGAATAAGGCACCAGGTGCCAGTCATACCCCCCAAGGCGGAGCATGACAAACTTGGTATCAGAGCAGGTCGTGTCCCATGGAGTCTGCAAGCCGTGTTAAGTAGAGTCTTGTCTATGGATGTGTTTTGCACCACATACTATAGGCAGGAGGCTGCGAGGCATAATAGGATGGTTACCCTTCTTTTATACTCAGTCGTGCCATAGCACAGTACAGTATAGGGTTGGTTCTTTTGAGACTTACCACCCTATTTGTCTACAGATAAGAATGGCAGACCAGCGTCATCCTGCCACCGGTAGAAGATTAGACACAGCAGCAGGAGAAGGCACCAGCAGGATGCCTCAGCTCCATTCAGAGTCAGGCCGATCTGAGGGCGATATAGAGGCTTCATCACAGCCCTCTCAGCAGTCCCCCTAACATCAGGAGTCGTTGGGCACTACACCGCCCCCGATAGCTCCTGTGCCTTTGCCATCAGATCAGGAGGTCCGTAGCGCTGTAGTTATGTTGGCACAAATGATGGCCACACAGCGCCAGTCAGTGCCACCTGTGGCAGCAGAGTCTTCAAGTGGGTTAGGCAGTTCCAGGGTCATGGAGTTTTTGGCACTAGGTCCCCCACAGTTCACTGGGTCAGATCAGGCAGAGGACCCTCAGGACTTCCTAGACCAGATGTAGAGAATTTTCCGGGTTATGCATGTGACCCCTTCAGAGTCTATTGAGCTGGCAGTGTTTCGGTTGCGGGACATAGCAGTACTATGGTACGAGAGTTGGGAAAGGTCCCGAGGGAGATATGTTACCCCTCCAACCTGGACCAGCTTCTCAGAGGCCTTCCTGGACCGTTACTTGCCACGAGAGATCCGGCAGGCCCGGATGGATTAGTTTTTGCATCTGGAGTAGGGGGCGAGGAGCGTACGCGAGTATGCTTTATAGTTTGACTCCTTAGCCCGTTATGATCCACCATTTGTTGATACTATGCCATCTAGAGTTCACAGATTTATTATGGGTCTGAACCCGAAATATACCGAGGCATGTATGACGGCTACGTTATGAGAGGATATGGATATTGCCCGTGTACAGGCCTTTGCCCAGACCATTGAGGGCCTTAGACAGCGGCAACAGGGCAGTAGACAAACAAATCAGGAATAGCGCCGCAAAGACAGATTAGATGATTTGTAGAGGGAGGCTCAGAGAGGACCCAGGCCTCGATTGTCAGACAGACCTCCTAGACCCCCACCTCCACCACAGCAGCAGCAGCGAGGTAGATTTTCTCGTCGAGGGCAGTCAAAATCTGGTGGCAGTTCTGTAGGTTCCCCACAGCAGAGAAGGGGAGAACAGAGCAGATTTGCACCCTCACCCTGCCCCTATTGTAATCGACCACACTCCGAAGCTTGTAAATATGGCTTCACTGGGTGTTATATTTGCGAACAGGAGGGGCATCAGATGAGAGATTGTCCGACCAGAGGTCAGGGGAGTAGAGACAGTCAGGACAGGGGATCCGCAGGGCCAGGAGCCCTAGTAGCCTCAGTGGGGCGTGGGCCTTCAGGTTCAATAGGCAGAGGCCGAGGTAGATCAGGAGCTTCCAGTTCAGGTACGGGCTCAAGCCGTACTTATGCATTACCAGGGAGACAGGACTCAGAGGCGTCTCCAGATGTAGTGATAGGTATGATGACTATCTGTTCATGTTCTGCTTACGTATTGATTGATCCAGGATCCACTCTGTCATATATTACCCCATTTGTGGCACGAAAGTTCAATATTGCACCAGAATTATTACAGCAGCCCTTTTCAGTATCCACGCCCGTCGGTGACTCTATTGTAGCTAGCAGAATTTACCGAGGCTGTACAGTAGAGGTTGCTGACCGCCAGACTACAGTAGATCTGGTAGAGCTAGAAATGATAGACTTCGATGCCATAATGGGTATGAATTGGCTAGTGTTGTGCTACGCCAACATTGAATGTTGGACCAACACGGTCCGATTCCACTTTCTAGGAGAGGCAATACGGGAGTGGAAAGGCAGCACAGCTATGCCAAAAGGTAGGTTTATTTCCTACCTTCAGGCGAGGAAATTGATAACTAAGGGATGTATTTACCACCTAGTCAGAGTTCAGGATGTTTGGGCAGAATCTCCGACACTCCAGTCTGTACCGGTGGTGAACGAGTTCCCTGATGTGTTTCCAGATGAGTTACCTGGTCTTCCCCCAGAAAGGGAAATAGATTTCGCTATTGATTTGTTACCAGGCACTCAGCCTATATCAATTCCTCCCTACCGTATGGCTCCTTCAGAACTTAGAGAATTAAAGGAGCAGCTGAAAGATTTGCTAGATAAAGGTTTCATTAGGCCAAGTACTTCACCATGGGGTGCGCCAGTGTTATTTGTGAAAAAGAAAGATGGCTCACTCCATATGTGTATAGATTATCGGCAGTTGAATAAAGTTACAGTAAAGAACAAGTACCCGCTTCCTAGAATAGATGATTTATTTGATCAATTACAGGGAGCCAGATACTTCTCTAAGATTGACTTGCAGTCCGGATATCATCAGGTTCGAGTACGTGAAAGAGATATTCCTAAAACGGCTTTCAGGACCCGATATGGACACTTTGAATTCCTAGTTATGTCCTTTGGGTTGACGAATGCCCCAGCAATGTTCATGAACCTGATGAATAGCATTTTCAGACCATACTTGAACCTATTCGTGATAGTGTTTATTAATGATATTCTGGTGTATTCTCGCTCTAAAGCAGATCACCAGGCTCATTTACGGACAGTGCTCCAGATTCTCACGGACCACCAGTTATATGCTAAGTTTTCCAAGGGTGAATTCTGGCTTAACTCAGTAGCCTTCTTAGGGCACATTGTGTCGGATGCTGGTATACAGGTTGACAAGCAGAAAATAGAAGCAGTCAAATCATGGCCTAGGCCTACCACTCCGACTGAAGTCCGTAGTTTTCTGGGATTAGCGGGATATTACATGAGATTTGTTGAGGGATTCTCTACCATAGCGGCACCTCTGACCAAAATGACGCAGAAGGCAGCGAAGTTTCAGTGGACAGAGGCATGTGAGCAAAGTTTCCAGGAGTTAAAAGACAGATTAACCTCTGCCCCAGTGCTAGCATTACCAGAAGGTATAGAGGGTTATTCAGTGTATTGCGATGCATCAGGCATTGGGTTGGGTTGTTTGTTGATGCAGCATGGTAAGGTGATTGCGTATGCTTCCAGACAGCTGAGGAAACACGAAAAGAATTACCCTCCCCATGACCTGGAGTTAGCCGCAGTGATCCACGCCTTGAAAAATGTGGAGACGTGACTTGTATGGCGTCCATGTTGATATTTTTACAGATCACAAGAGCCTACAATATATCTTCACTCAGAGGGAGTTGAATTTGCGACAACGTCGCTGGTTGGAGCTGTTAAAGGATTATGACGTGAATATTCTGTATCATCCGAGAAAAGCCAATATAGTAGCAGATGCTCTCAGTCATAAATCAATGGGAAGTTTGGCGCATTTGTAGCCCGAGAAGCGGGAGTTGATCAGAGAAATACACCAATTAGCTAGCCTAGCCGTTCGTATAGCATACACAGAGGACAACAGAGCGGTAATTCAGAACACCGCTGTGTCGTCATTAGTTGTGGAGGTAAAAGAACGGTAATGTGAAGATCCTGACCTGGTCCAGCTTAAGGGCAGAATCCAGCAGGGTAAAGCGCCAGATTTTCAGATAACTGAGGAAGGAGTGTTGTTATGTAAAGGTCGCCTCTGTGTTCCAGATGTTTCAGGGCTCTGCCAGCAAATTATGAACGAGGTACATTGCACCCGTTATTCTCTTCACCCCGGTGCGATGAAAATGTACCATGATATCAAGGAGAATTATTGGTGGCCAGGAATGAAGAGTATGTAGCCCAGTGTCCTAACTGCCAATAGGTAAAAGCAGAACACCAGAAACCAGGCGGTTTGACTCAGGACATAGTTGTGCCTCTCTGGAAATGGGAAGCAGTGAATATGGATTTTATGGTAGGATTAGCCCATACCAGACATTGTTCAGCAGCCGGAGGAAAAGGTAAAGCTCATCAGAGAACGCCTACTGACTGCACAGAGCCGCCAGAAATCATATGCTGATGTGCGGCACAGAGACTTGGAATTTAATGTGAATGACTGGGTATTTCTGAAAGTATCTCTGATGAAAGGGGTGATGAGATTCGGCAAGAAAGGTAAGCTCAGTCCGAGGTTTGTTGGGCCTTATCAGATTCGTCGAAGGATAGGCCGAGCAGCATATAAGTTGAACTTGCCTCCAGAATTGGAATCCGTTCATCTAGTCTTTCATGTGTCTATGCTGAGGAAATGCATAGGAGACCCATCCAGAGTAGTCCCAGTCCAGGATATCCAGGTTACAGAAAAGCTAGCCTATGAAGAGGTTCCAGTAGCTATTCTAGACAGACAGATTCGCAGATTGAGGACTAAAGATATTGCGTCTGTCAAAGTATTGTGGCATAACAGGAACCGAGAGGAGATGACGTGGGAGGCGGAGGAAGAGATGAAAGCTAGATATCCTCACTTATGCCAAGCCTAGTCAAGCGACAGGTATGTCCGTATTAGTACTTATACAGTACCTTATGGTCGTATATGTATACATGAGAAAGATTGATGTTTAGCTATCAAGTGAATCTTAAAGTATTGTGTGCAGTACCTGTAGTAGACTTTTCTGCATTTCAGGTTTTTGGGATAGTCCATATTACAGGGGAAACTCTGCTGAAATTTTCTTAGAAACAAGCTGAGTTAATTGAATAGTCTTCTAAATAGCAGTTTCATTCGAGGACGAATGTTCTTAAGGGGGGGGAGAATGTTACACCCCGTAAGATTCCCGGCACCTAGATGGCCTATTCGCGTGTTGGTTAAGCATATTTGAAAGCCATACGTGCTAGAGAAAGGCCCGGAAAAGGATCGGACGAGTAGCCTGTCGAACCATCGCGGAAGGAGCCGGGGCAGAGCCCCTCCGCGATGGCAGTGTGTCACAGAGGCGCGGCCATCGCGTTGGCTCCGTGACACATTGGGCCTGTCCAGGCCCAAATATATAAAGCCCCACTTCGATTTATTTCCATTTAAACCATTTGATAAACTTTGAAAAACGTAGCAAACAGAGAGAAACGAAGAGGGTTAATATATTATCATCCGATTACGCTGCCAAACGTAGTCCAAACTTAAATTAACTCTAGATACCGAGGTATTTAGCAGTAAGGGGCATTCCTACGGATTTAGTTTTGAAAAATACGGCCGATGAATCATTGTGCTACCGGGATAAGGTAAGTGAAATTGCTCCAAACTAGTGTCTATATGCTCCTAGCCGTAAAGTGAATACTTCTCCCTTCTGGACCTCCGAAAAATAGCAAGTTTTCGACCGTCTTTGATAAGCCTAAGTTTAGACTATAATTATGTTGAAAGTGACGTCGTCCTTCTGAATAGTGTTGTATTTAGTACTAATTGATGTGTATATAAATGCAGTTGGGAGAAATAGCTGGATTACTGGCCGAGCTTCATCCGACGATCGAGTAACTCGAGGTTAAGGTATGTAAAGTAGTTTCCTCGGCAAGCTAGAGGTTTTAGTCGTATAAATCATAGTAAACTCTGTAATTGAATTCTCGGAGTTGAATGTTGAGTATTGGGTAAGTTTAGTAAATCTAGTGTGCGTTGTCATATCGTATTCAGTCCGAAAGATAGCAAAGCATGCCCCAAAGGGTGAGTTAGCATTCCAGATTCCGTATTGCCTATTGTATGATTAGCAAGCATGTTGTAGAATAAAAAGATACAAATTTTCAGAATAAAGCTAGTAAAGTAAAATCAGATAGACAGACAGTTTTATGGATACAGATTAGCCATTCAGACAGATAGTATCCCGGCTACAAATTAGCCAAACAGTTAAATAGAGATTTCAAAATCAGTATAATACAGAAAGAGATCAGCATAAGAAATCAGATTTCAGATGGTCTTTTTTAGTTATACATGCTTGCTAATTATATGTGCTATTTGTTTGTTGAGACTTGATATGCTGAGCGGGTGGGTTTACGCCGCTCCAAGGAGTGGCATGCCATCCCCAGCTTGGACAAAGATTGGGATGAAGCTTTCCCCATATCAGTCTAATCAGCACTACAGTATAGACATCCCTGTTGAGCAGTGTCCAGGGTATTGTCCAGTACAGATATTCCCTGTTGAGTTGTGTCCAGGGAGTAGATACAGTTCCTGTTTCAGATAGCCCTGTTGAGTTGTGTCCAGGGAAATAGACCCTATCTGTTACAGATGCAGTACAGGAGTCCCCGGACTCATACACAGTTACTTATATCGGAGGACAAGACCCGAGCCGGAGACCCATGGGGCCGGTAGAGGTGCTCCTAGTGAGCAGATGATTGGAGTGAATTATTTTTGGCTGGTTTTGACCCGGGTAGGGGTATATAGATTGTTTGCTTGCTTGGCGCCATCCGGCTTATGGGGGTTGGTATTGGCTCTTGCTTGCTAAATGTATATGTATTTATGTGCTTTATATATATTAGTTAATAGATAGCAGGCCGCCGTGACTACAGACACGCTCCTGCCTATCAGTGCATAAAGGTTTGATCTAATTCCTATCAGCTCTTCAGATTCAGTTATCTTCTGCTTACAGACTTGGTAGTTATGCTATCTATATTCAGTTGTATTATTTCAGTTGCTTTGCATGCTCAGTACCAGCGGTACTGACGCCCGGTGGGGCGCTGCATTACTTGCCTGCAGGTACTCATAGACGAGGAGGCAATCCCTCGTGATTCCAGTCAGCTATTGAGTCATCAGCTCCTATCATCCGGAGTTTGATTCCCAGAGGTGTAGCTCCTTTTCTTTTGATGTACAGTTTGGGTAGGTCGGGGCCCTGTCCCGATCATTTCTATTGTTACCCATAGAGGCTTGCAGAATGTATATATTATTTCCCTGTAGTCAGTTGAGCCGGTCGTGTGAGGCCATGCAGTTGTATAGCTGTTTAGTATCTCTGTTTTTATGTTGGCCGTGTGGGGCCATAGTTTGATAGTAGTGGTGACCTTGCCGGTCACGCAGCCATTCAGTATTCCCTTTGTTGAGTCTCAGATGACTATATAGCATGGTAGCCTTGTCGGTCCGCATAGGTTTTCCCCCTTTGTAAGTACGTTTCTGGGTAGCTGAAGTTTGTATAGGTTGCTATAGGCCCAGTCGGCCGGAGGCTGTATTTACAGTCGTTATATAGCCCGTGGATTCCTTGAATCTGAGTTAGAGCCAGCCAGGCACCAGATGTGCTTGGGCTTAGTAGTCTAGCAGTTCAGGTCTGAACACGGCACCAGGTGCCAGTCATACCCCCCAAGGCGGGGCGTGACAAAATACCCATAATCTCTCAAGATGTGCAATCTGTGGCAGTGTACTACACTAAGTTAAAAGATCTTTAAGGTGAGTTTGAGTCTATAATCCCTCATCAAGCTTGCAATTGTGAGAAATCAAGAGATTTCTTGATGTATTTGCGAAGACAAAAGTTGTATCAATTTTTATGGGGCTTAATGACACCTATTCTCGGGCTAGGAGTCAGATTCTGCTCATGACTCTGTGACCTATAGTAAATCAAGTATATATTATGTTAGTGAGTGATGAAAGCCGGAAGATAGTAGCACAAACTGTTAATGCCATAGTGTTATTAGGTGTTGTACCAGGTACGAGTGATGGTTTAATCATGTACTCTAAAACGGAATACTCCAAAGGAACAAAGGTGTGTAATTCAAACTACAATCCAAATGTTATACGTGATCCTTGCAAGCTTAGAGGAAACTACAAAAGGGATTGCTACAAGCTGGTGGGCTATCCTCCTAATCATCCAAAACATAATGAAAGGATGGGGGATGCCAAAGGATATGATCACAGATACAAGCAAAAGAAGAAAGGTCATGGTGCTTACAATGTCATGAATGATGAACAGGGTCAATCACTGAGTCAATTCCATCAGCCTAAAAGGATGCATAACACCTATCAACAAGTTCAAGAAAATACTCAAATCATGTATGGAAAAAATGCAAGAGTGATAGTCATGATGCCACCTAAGTTCACTCAAGAGCAGTAAGAACAGATTTGCAGGATGCTGGAACAAAATCAACAAAATCAACAAAATCAAACCACTTCTATTATTACTGACTCAGCTAATATGTCAGGTAACAGTAGGGTCTTGATAGTCAATAGTAGTCCACCTAAGTGGATTATTGACATAGGAGCTACTATCACATGGTTGTAGATATTGAGCTATTAAACAAACAAAGTATAGTTAAAACTAATAATCTTAAAAAGTGTCTCTGCCTAATGGTGATCTGTCACGTGTGTCTCTCTCACGACCCAAATGACCGTGATTGGCACCTATATTAACTCCCTTGTGGGCGAATCAACGATTCCAACAACTACCCCATCATCAACCATTCAAGAAGAAGTAACATTTGTAATAAAATGTAAAGAAATGAAATATCCGAAATTTATAATAACCAACTAAACCAAAACAACAAACTTTCCAAGATCCGAAAGTCATTACACTTCAACATCTAACTACAATCTAGGAATATTTAAATTAAACAAAATGAAATGCTGCAATGTATGAAGGAGAAACATCTTTATCGAAGGAGTGTTACTGCCCGCTATCAAACTCGCTCACCTTTCAAGAACCCCCTGCTATTTACAAGTGGGGACGAGATGAGCTTCATGAATCATCTTCTGCATTCAGAAAAGAAGTGCAGTAGTAGGGTTAGTACAAAATATGGTACTGGTAGGCATTATCGGCGGACCTTACATAATAACATATAAAAATAGCAGCAATAATATAAAATTAGTCCTGAAAATCATACATAAGTAAAGTAATATTTCGATTACACTAGCTCTACAAAGGTGACAACCGGCCTGCTCACTGGATTGGGCCTTTTGCTACACCACTGCGGAGTAAGTTTCACTACATTGGTACTGCTCGAGGTAGTAGTTTGACTTAGCTGCACCTCCATCTGTTCACAATTTTCAGTAGTTTACACACTCTACATTTCATTCATATATAGCATAAGTTTTGATATAAATTAATAACAACTCATCATAACATGCAGTTTAAAATATTTCATCACAAAAAGGATCAACTCAACATCCATAATCATTAATCTATATCACACTTAGGATCTTTTTCACTTTTCTTGTTCAAGTTACTATTACAGGATCACCAATTCCACTCAACCACGTAGCACGTACTCATTCCAAGACTTTCACAAGTTACACACACATCATAAAATAAAATAAATTGAGACATGCCAGGCACACGCCTCCGCCATATCACCATAAATACACCATTATCAATATCAATGTCAATGTACATACATGCTAGAGGGTCATATTTCTGCCCTTCCATTCATAATCTGTAGGGGACTCTATAATTTCATGTACTGTACCGGTGTGGTACTCGCTCCCACTCATATGCTCGTCCAGATGCTCTCCTTGGACACAAGCCACTCAACCAATATTGCTTGTCCGGATGCTCCACTGGGGCACGAACATCTCATCTTAAGATATTACTATCCTTAACCATTCTCATTCAAATGAATAAATAGGGTGAATTCTTTAAACACTCAGGAATTTACAATCTACTCCCTCGCTTGCATAAATACAAACCATCAAACATCTTAATAGCAATGCAAAGGAGCGTCACATAACCATTCAAAACAACTTCATAACAATTCATAGACCACATCATATCTACATTAATTCTATAGTTCATTCAGCAGTAAAGCTTTATAAAGGTAATGTCCGCAGACCAATTACATATCATCATTGGGTAAGAAAAGTCAACTACTCCATCGGAGCCTTGCCCTTTCTCAAAGACTCTGAATGCTCGAAATCTACAACAACAATGTAGAGTAAATTCATTATTTACTTTTCGAATACAGGTCTTAAATGTTCAAACCCTTCCCATCAGGGTACTCTTAAAGGTAAAAACCCCAATTCCACCTAGTTCTAGGGGTCAATTCCCGCCTAACCCATGTTCTCAAGTAAGTAAACCTCAAGGAATGATCATTACTTCTCAAACTTCTAATACCATCACCCCATTAACTCCCCATGATCCAGCCCTAGTCTATCAATGTAGGGTTTCTCAAATTAAGATTCCATCATTAAGGGTTCCCTATGGATTCTAGAGTTAACAATATCCATTATCGAGATAGGGGATCAAAAAACTTACCTTGCGGGAGGAATTCACTATTCTAGGGGGAAAATCCCCTTCAAACCCTTCTCTTCGTGTTTTTGAAAATAATAGGGTATAACCTTAGAAATTTTACTTAAATTCACTTTCTGATTCTTATCGTCTATTGCAGCGATCATATTTTCGCTGCAGCGGACCCACTACAGCGGTCACGACACTGTTACAGTAGATCCGGTGGTTAATTCCTGGGTCTATTGCGGTGGAAATCCGACCATCACCACGATTTTATTGTAGCAAAAATTTTACTGTTGCAGTGGACCCCTAAAACCAGTAGTTTCCCCAAAAGTCATCTTTTAACACTTATCTCATTTCACAATCATTTTCTATAGATTCTAGCTTTTTTGAGTGTTCTAAGTTCATTCCCCTTCGTAACGATTTACGGGTCATTACAGTTTCATACTGGCACTAGCAGCATATCTAATCACAACAGTAATCAAAATATATTTCATATTCCTCAGTTTAAATATAATTTGTTATACGTGCCTAAGGCAACTAAACAATTACAATGTTCTGCTACTTTTTTCCTAACATCTGTGTTTTTCAAGATCTTTACAATGAAAAGGTGAAAGAGATTGATAAAAAAAAGGATGGTTTGTACTTTCTACTGAATCAATAGCTGCTTGGACATAGGAAAACAAGATGTTTCCTAGCTAGTACAAATAAGACCAATATAGAACTTTGTCATAAGAGACTTGGCGATGTTTCATCTAGAGTTTTACTTCACTTGTTTCCTGAACAAAAACTTAGTATTGTTGACATAATGAATAATTGTACCATTTGTCCTGAAGCAAGACAAACCAGATTACCCTTTTCAGTGAATACATATGATGGTTACAAATCATTTCTAACTGTTGTAGATGATTTCTCTAGAATGAGTTGGATATTTTTACTGAAACTAAAGTCTGATGTTATTATTGTGTTAAAAAAATTTCTATCCTATGTAAGAACTCAATATGATACTTGTATAAAAATAATAAGAACTGATAATGGAATTGAATTCATAAACCTCATGTGCATTGAGTTATTTAGCACTTTAGGTAATATACATCAGACATCTTGCTCCTATAGCCTCAACAGAATGGAGTGGTTGAAAGAAAATATAATCATCTATTAGAACTAATAAGAGCACTTACATTTTAGGCTAATATCCTCTTAAAATATTGGGACATTGTGTACAGATTGCTTCTTATTTGATCAATAGATTACCTTCCACAATTCTAAATAATACTAGTCCATATGAAAAACTGCATAGTAGAAACATCTAAAAGCTCTAGGCTGTCTATGCCATGCTGAAGTAGTCCAGCAGCCAAACAAACTATAAGCTAGAACTAAACATGCCATACATATGGGGTATTTTGAGACCAAGAAAGGTTATATTCTTCTTGATCTAACTGACAAAAATTTCCTTGTAAATAGGGATGTGGTCTTCAGGGAAGACAGGTTTCTATTCAAGGAAGGGCTTTGGTCAACTCCAAATACCTTGCTCAAATATCAGCCATATAGCTTTTTGGATAAAGAGTTGAGTCTAGTTGTTGTTGACCCAGGAGGATCACAATCTTTTGTCTCATCTCAGCCCTCTAATAAAACCAACATTCCATCAATTGTGACTTCTGATGATCTCATACTAAATATTTTAATGCCATAAAAAAAATCTAGTAGAGGTGGACATCCACCAGGATGGATGAAAGATTTTGTCTCATTAAGTATTTATGACAATGTGCCTAATGCACTATCTAACTATGTTTATTATGATGCTCTTTCCCCTAAATATCAAAAGATATTATCTGTTTTTTCTAATATTTTTGAACCTACCACTTACGCAGAAGCAATTAAACACCCAACGTGGATAGAGGCTATGCAAACTAAAATAGCAGTCTTGAAAAGCAATCAAACTTGGCCAGTGGTTCATTTACCTCAAGGGAAGAAACCAATTGGATACAAGTGGATTTTAAAAAGTCAAATATAAAGCATGGGAGTAGTTGAAAGATTCAAGGCAAGACTAGTTGCCAAAGGGTCCAATCAGAAAGAGGAAATTGATTACTAAGAAACCTTTAGTCCAATGGTTAAGAGGGTTACACTTAGAACTGTCTTAGTACTGGCAGCAGCAAGACATTGGTACATTCATCAGATGGATGTCTTCAATGCATTCTTGCAAGAAGATCTAGAGGATGAGATATACATGGACTTTCCACAAAGATTCAGAGTCGGGGAGAGCAGCAAGTGTGCAGACTCTCTAAATCCTTGTATGGGCTAAAACAAGCTCCTAGACAGTAGAATACTAAGTTATCTAAGGCTCTCATTAATTGTTCATTTAAACAAAGTCAGTATTATCATTCCTTATACATAAAAAGGAATGACAATGGAGTTATCATAATATTGGTGTGTGTGGATGACATATTGATAACAGAGCACAAGCTGGAACAAATTGAAGAAACCAAGGTTGCTCTACATAAACCCTTTAAAATTAAAGATCTTTGTGAACTAAAGTATTTCTTGGGGATTGAGTGTGTAAAATCTCAAGAAGGCATAATCATGCAATAAAGGAAATATGCTCTAGAACTGATTTCACATATTGGACTCAGTGCAGCAAAACCTGCAGCTGCACCTATGGAAGTCACTACCAAGCTAAAAACCTAGGAGTATGATGAGCATATTAAAGAACCAAAAGATTCCAAAGATGAATCACAAACTGATTAGGGCACATATTAAAGAATTATAGGGAAGATGTTATGCCTTACTGTAACAAGACCAAATATAGCCTTTAGTGTTCAGACATTACATCAATTCCAAACAGCTATACTAGTCTCCACACGACTAACTCCTAAAATAAGACATACATGGGTCTCACACGGCCAACAACAACTAACTAACTGAGTACTGTAGTCTGCAAGTCTCTAAGAATATAAATAGTGATCGGGATAGGGCCCTGTCCTACCAAATACTATACAAATAAAAGATGATAATCTTCTACAACCTGTCAACCCTGAATGAAAGGATCTAACCAATGTACTGACTTTGAGTAACTGTTATTGAAGATCTTGAACTCTGTCCATCTAACCTGCAGGCAAGTAATACAGCACCCTATAGTTGGGTGTCAGTACAATATGTACTGAATATGTAAGGCAGTAAATAAGCTGAATGAAAGCTGTTAAAGTTTGAAAGTAAGTAGAAGGAAGGGGCAGAAAGTAACTCAAAAGTTTTCTTATTCATAACCTGCATCTAGTGAAACACTACACATATATGAACTAAGATTGTACAATCATAGATTAGTAAGCTATAGCTAGCAGACAGAGATGCAAATAAGAACCTAACCTGGCCCCCATAAGCATGGAAGGTACAATCAATATAGACTAACCCGCTCGGGCCCCCATAATCCCTGGCGAGCACACTTCAATTTATATACCCCTAACCAGGTTTCTATGACTCTGCTGGTGCTATAGACAACCTACCAGTCCCCTAGGTCGGCAACTGAGCCCACTCAGCTCCTGATCTATAGCTGTGTCTGAGTTCGGTGGACTTCTAATAACTGCACCCAGGGCACCAGGCTCGACGGGGGTGTATTGCCGCTATGACCTAGAAATAATAGTCCGGCCATGGAATGAACTGTATGAGACCTTTAGGCCTCATCATCATACCTTGGGACGACATATCGCTCCTCGGGGAAACATCATATAGCCCCTGGAAGGCAATGACATAGCTAGTAACCCTAGGGTTGGTCATGGAAGGCCCCTAAGTGAGGGAAACTCCACTCAAGTTGCTATACTGAGGTCTCAATCTAGCCACTCAAAAAGCGTATTTGGCCTTCAGGGTCTAACGCAACCGCTGCTCGCCCTTAGAATAATTTGTATGGCTGCTAGCAGGCACACCCCGTGCACATGTATCTAATCAGAGGATCTTGGTAGTGATCATGATCGCTAACGGTCTAGACCAAATAGGGCTAGACCTGGAGTGGCCTGACAACACTCTGAATGTCCTGCTCAGGCAACTATAACTCACAAGCAGCTGTAGGGTCGCAGACAACCAATTGTCTAGTTTGTTTGTTTAGAACAACTGTAGAGCTGCTACTAACCGAACGTGCTTTTAAGCGGTCGGCCCCTTTTCCTCCACAGGCAGCTCACTGATTTCCTTAGCCTGAGAGTAATACTATGCTAACATGGTCCTAATCCTTTACACCTTAACTTGGTTTTCTCAAATCTTATATGGACTTTCTAGGTGGTTCCTAACCCTATAGATATGTTTGTATAGACTTAGCCACTCACGACAATTTGTACCTGAATGTCCTATAGGAACAGGTTGGGGTGGTGGCCCTGCCTCCGACTGCTAATAAGGTCCCCTTCCTTGGGGTACCCACGGGTCTATTTGACCTGAACAACTGGGCTGGCTTCTTGGAAACCTGTATGACGAATACTAAGTCAACTAGAACTGAAAAATCACTAGTAGTAGCTAACTAGGTGGCAGGTTGTTACTCAGTTCACTATATGACCCTAGTGCCACTAACTCTACAGTATGTCCTTCCTATCTAAATTTCTGGCCCTGGGACGTGAGGGTATGCCAATGGCCTCTAGGCGTGCTTTCCTGACAATACAGGTGCCAAACTGGTAGTTATATTGCCTAACTGCGCCTAGGATATTCAACTTACTAACTCAGGCCCAATAACTATTCACAATCTTCTAAGGTCTAGGCCTGACAATAAAACATACAATTCTACTACTACAATAAACTGGAGAATAGAAGAGTTTCTATGACTCTTCTAGTGTGCACCACACATAACATGTTCTTTCCTGACAAGGGATACCGCGTTATAATCTATATACATTTTCTAGCAGCTAATCACAATATATGTAATTGTAATCTACTGATAGCAGCTAATCACAACATATTTGATCTTTATATACTAGCAACAGCAATTACAACATGTAGGATTGTTATATACATTTAAAACATGAGTTGTATCGCTTTACGATGAGAATAACTTACCGAAGGAATAATCCTTACATTCCTTAGCTGTCGATTCCCGATTATCTGACGAGTTTCAATTTGTATTCAACAGCGCTTTCCAAATATAACTGTAATACTGGGAGAAAGAGACTAATTTCAATATCAAATTCTGCTTAAAATGATAACTTTTAATACTAATAGCAACTATAATTCAACTACGTAAAATACGGCCAAAAACCTATAATTTATCGAGAGTTCAGAAGGAAGAAATGCTTACCTAAAGCCTATGGCCGTATAGGAATCAATTTGGAGTAATTCTGACAACTTTTGCTTGGCGGGGTACCGATTTATCGGGCGTATTTCGAGAAAATAACTCCGTAGCGATGCTCTTTGCAGGGTTAGAATTCAATACCTGAAGTTAATTTGAGATTGAATGGCGTTTGATAGCGTAATCAGATGAAAAACAATTGATTTCTTCGATGTACTATCTCTCTCTGGCCGAAACAAATGTTGAAAAAATGATTTCCAATTGAAAGGAGGGATTTATATATATGTTAGGGTAGTGGCAGGGGTGGCGCCCCATGCCGCCATCATGCCATGCTATCCCTGCGTGTGCCCCTCAACGCACCAACAGGGCTGGTGCGCCGCGCTGCCTAGGGCACCAAGGTGCTGGCACGTCGCGCTGGCCCGTGCGGTCCAGCCTTGCTCGACCCAATTTTCAAGGTTTTTCCCCCATGCGTCAAGCTCTCTTTACTCATCACAAATTCACGTGTACTCTTACTAACCATTAACATTTTACGGGGTGTAACATCCTCCCCCTTAGGAACATTCGTCCTTGAATGTCATATTTAGGCCTAGGAGAGCTAACCTTTTTTTCACTAACCAACTCTTAGAAAAATTTCAGCAGAATCTCCCTGGACTATTCAGAAACGTGAAACGCAGAAAGTCCAACATAGGCACCTTGCAGGGCACTCTATAAACAACTATTCCACCACAAAGAGGCAATCAGCTAGACAGTGCTAATAACATAAGCAGTAAAATAACAGTTAAATAATAATATCACCTTAACTATTTAATCTGAATCTATCTTGGAACAAGTGAGGATATTTAGATCTCATGTCGTCCTCAGCTTCTTGGGTCATCTCATTCTTTATTTTTGTCCCTCTATAAGATCTTACTAAACTGCAACTATGATTCTTAAAATGGCCCCTTACGGACCTATCCATCTAGTACAACCAGTGTATTCCCCTTAAGGTAACTCTTCGGTAGCCTGAATATTTCCAACTGGGTCAACCCGAGAGGAAATCTCCTATGCGTTTGCATAATATTAATGAACAGATCATAATCCGAAGGTAACTCTATCTGATAGGCCACTTGGCCAATCTCTCAGAGGTTCTGGTACGGTTTAGTGAGTCTAGGACTGGACTCGCTTTTCTTTCAGATTCCATGATGCCCTTCCTTAGTGGAGTTTCTAGGAATACCCCATTGTCGCTTCAATCTTTAACTCCCTACGCTATACAATAACCCTGAGCAGCCTGTATATCCTTCCTGAAGGCTTAGCTTCCTTTATTTAGTTGATGTATTAGTATGCCAGCTCAACTACCCTTAGTTTATCTGCTTCAAGTCATCAATAGGGGACCTAGATTTCTACCCATAACAGGTCTCTGAGCATTTGACCCGTGTGCTCTGCTTGGCTATTTACTTGGAGACAAGAAGCCATACTTACATTAACGTGCGCTCCAATATGTTCTAACAGCTTCCCAAAACCTAGCTGGGAGTTGTGCCTCTCTACCAGAGTTTATTAGACACTGGGGCTCCACGTAACTAGACTACTTCTTAAATATTTAAGTCGGCATAAGCTTTAGATAAAACATAATCCCATCGGGCGAGACATGAGTTGATCTCGTTAGCCTTCCTATACCGACTCAAATGAGGTCAATTTATACCTGGTATGAGATAACCTTAAAACTATATTCATGTTGACTGCTCTCCACTCCCCTACGGGCACGGTTATCTCCTGAATTAGTCAGCTCGATCCCTACTGTCCAGCCTTCCCTAGCTGGTCATTGGAGCTTTGCGCTACACTCAATGATATCTTTGTTTTTCCCATGCCATCAGTAGGTCTTTCTTTACGACTTGATGTATTTTCATTAAATTCTGGGTGGAAGGGGTAATGCACATGGTCCACCTTGGCCATGGTCTGCTAACGAAGTCCTGCCACCTTTGGAACGCAGAGTCGACCTCTAGGTATCATGACTCCGCCCCCTTGTTATCTTAAGGCCAATAACTTCCTACTGGGCCTTGTCTTTAGGGTGTAATAGGTTCGAGTCTCTGTGTCGCTACTCCTTTACCTTCACAACTGGTGGTGATATTGCAGCGTTCTAGGTTACAACCTCACTATGTTTTAACTGTTGAGCCCCATGCTTATTTCTCGACACTCATCGGTGGTCCCATGCTCTGTCAATCTACTTCAACCTGGAGGTGATTCTGTTTCCCTCCAGTATGAAATACTTGTGCTTCCCTCCTTATTCCCAGAGGCTGAGATCTGGGGTTCGTGCCTTCTGCCTCCAACTACCAAAAATATTACTAACCAATTCTACCGACCTGTATTCCTTCTGACCCGCACTCGGGCCCATTTTGTTCATATGATCTCTCTGTCCTTCGATATAACAAACTAAGGCCATAACCATTACCTTGAAGATATGTTCTACCGTCATTAGCACACTGTGTCGAAATTGACCTATTTCTGACCCGAATTTTACTATTGTTGGGTGTTTATCGCTGATGGACTCTCTCATATGCACTTAAGTGCTGCTAGAAACCTCGCCCGTCCTCCTGGTTTACTTTCTATGAGGGTCTAGATAACTTTGTAAGCACTAGGAGTGTTAACCACTTTCCAACCTTTCTCAAAGTCAATAATTCTATCGCTCATTTACTCTTGATTCTGGGCAATATAACATTGCTATCTTCGCTTTATGTTGTACTGAAAGAATAAACTGGGAGGTGGGAGGTATCCTATCATTCTATACCAAGGCTAAGGCGCTGTGAATTTCAACAACTCTAAAGGTTGAGGGTACAAATCTTGCACGATCCTTTGTATGTTTCAGGTGGTCCAACATTAACTCTTGCCTTTGTCTAATTCTACATATCTAGTAGGTAAGCCAACTCATATGCATACTATTCTGAGGTACTATTTTGAAGCTAAAGAAGGAATCGGGGATGACGCTGACATATCTCTTGCCTTAGGAAGTTTTCGGTGCTTCGGGAGGATGATGGGAAAACATAACAGACATCTGCTTCGCCCTTAGGCTAACCATCTCCTAATTGTGGTACTTTGCTAGTATCTCCTCCTGCCGCTGTAGTCATCTTGCAACTAGCTGGAGTTTGTCTTATATCGAACATTATTTTAGACAGACATAACAATGAAAGCTTAGGGGCTCAACCCTATACAACTCCGCTCTATAACACGATCTGAGAAGGAGGGGTAACCATACTATCATGCCTCATAGCCTCTTGCTTATAAAATGTGGTGCACAACACATTTATAAGCAAGACTCTACAAAACACAGCTTGCAGAATCCCGAGGATATGACCTGCTTTTGATACCAAGTTTGTCATGCCCCACCTTGGGAGGCGTGACTGGCACCTCGTGCCATATTGGAATCTAGACTGACCTGGCTGGACACAGGCACCTCTGGTGCCTACCCCTAACTTAAATTCATGAAATCAAACTGTTATATCTCGGTTGTAAGCACAACCTCAGGCCGACAAGGCCACGCAACACCTCTAAAAAAAACAACTAACCCAGCCAACATACATCAATAGGGATCCTATGCAGACCGACAAGACCACTATACTGTCTAGTTATAACAGAAAGGAAAATAAACAGTTATACTAGGCCCCACACGTCCAACGCTTAAAATAAGACATACATAGGCCCCACACGACCAAGAACAACTAGCTAACTGAGTACTGTAGTCTGCAAGCCTCTAAGAATACAAATAGTGGTCGGGATAAGGCCCCAGCTTACCCAAATATTGTACAAATAAAAGATGATAATCTTCTATGATCTGTCATTTCTGATGAAATCATAACAAATGAGTAACATTATCAGTCACAAATATTGAAAAGATAGTGTTATTCTCTGGATCTACCCTTTTTTAATCTTATTCTATTCTCTATATTGGATTTCCATGATTCTTAATTTTCACTCGTGATAACTCGTTCAAATTTATTTCGTTTACTTTACCAGATTATCAAAATTTTAAATTTTTTATTCATAATACCTAGTATAAATTTATTTCATCTGCTCTATCGAATTGCCATAATTTTTAGTTATAATGCCCATATGTTCAAGTATGATTTTTGATTTTTCTGAATTAAGCTTACCACATGATTTTGGAGCGAAGACTCCCAATTATTTTTCAACTTGTGGTATGATTTGAGTTAAAGTTTCTCATATGCGTGATTTCAACTTTGAGATGTATTTGATTATTGAGTTTCATCAATAGACGATGTTGAGCTTCGTTGAAAAATGAAGGAGAGCATATGAATATTTTTGGAAGTAGTGTCTAGTACCGAGTAGGCTAAGGGTTGATCACCCTATGCCTCAGAACTACGCGCCAGCATAGGGTTATACTTCATGACTGGCACCTAATGTTATACTGGAATCTGAGCTGACTTGGCTGAGTACAGGCACCTCGAGTGCCTATTCATGACTCAAACTCAAGAAACCAAACTGCAATACCTCAGCTGTAAACACAGCCTCGGGCCGACAAAGCCACACAGCACCTGGAAAGAAAACAGCTAACCCAACCAATACACATCAATAGGGATGAATCCAAAGAAGTCCCATTTAGAGGCTGCACTACTAATCATCAGATATAAAAGGCAAACCAGACCAAGGGTTATTACTGTCAAGTAAAAGACAAGATAGTTTAATAGCACATCTCGGAGCCTATCCGAAGATAGTCCTTAAACTTAGTTTAAAGATATATACAAAAGAAAATATTTATCTCATTATTATCTGCTAAAAAGGTGTTTAGTGATAAAAATAGATTAAAATGATTTGAAGATAATTTTAAAAAAAAATGTATAAGATATATGAAATATACAAATGATATATAGATGATATACGAGAGTGATATATAGGGTGTGTATATATTGATAAGTAGTAGTTTGAAATAGTTGAGAAAAATGTAGCAAAATAACAATTAAATAATTTTTTATTGTGAAAAGATGTATGGGGTATGTAGAAAATATGATATACATATAATATACTTATGATATATGAGATAGTGTAAAGGTATATATGAAATAATTATAAATAGTGTACATGTAATTATATAGAGTGTATAAAATAATATATATCGGATGAAATATATATGTATAACTACGTGTGAGCTATAAATGTATATAAATATTTATATGCATGTGTATATAAAAGTAATACATATTATATGTGATATACATGATAACTAGTAATATATAGGGAAAAAATTACAATACTATAATACGTAATGCATAATATATATAATGTTTGTAAAATAATATGTATGTGCCTCATACTTGGACCCTTTGAGAGAAGTAATCTGAATTGGGCCCAACAGTGAGCCTCACAATCTGCTAATAGATTAGTATTTGTTTTAAAAAGTAAAAGAAAACTGGGCTAGCAGCCCGCTTTCTATAGTGACAGATTTTAATTATCTTAGGCCTAGTATTTGAACTTACTTCATTTGGACTTTGAAAAATTATTTGGTGTCTCTTTTATACCAATTAAGTATCTAAAATGAGACGCTTATCTAGAACAATACGTATAGAAAAATGTTGGAATATTATATGACTAACAGAGTACATATTTTATACGTCGTGTTTTGAAAAGCCTTTAAGAAAAAAAAGAAGTGGAAAAAATCTAAGCCCGCCATGCCCCAAAATAAAATTTTCCTCAAAGGGAGGGAGGTCGATTACTAAGTTGTAAGTTATACAAAAATCACACAAAAACATAATAATTAATAAATAATGTCAAAAATAATATATGCATCAAAAGGTGACTCCAAGTGTTGTGGAAATCCTATAGCTGTTAGCCCAAATATATGGGTCATCAATTAAGTCTCAAAATAGGAACTCCAGCTCTAATTTACGTCATATTACTCAAAAGCTTTGAATATTCTACTCGAAATCTTGCTTCTAACTTTGGGCACCTCTGACATAAACAGAAATAGCGTATATACAAGGCTAGCCTTTTCTCTCATGACTTGACATCGGTAGAATGCTACCTCCAATTCCCTGTATGTTCGATAGAGCCAAAAATTCCCCCCCACTGATCGGAGGTGCCTACTTCCGTGACCAAGTTGTGGTCATTTCTGGGGCTCGTGAACTACTATCGTCGGTTTTAGAAAATAAAAATTAAGATAAATTATTAATCGATTAATTTAATTAAGCTTCTGAACTTAAACAAATAAAATATTTACTCGCAAAAACAAGTCAATAGAATATAAATTAACATTGACCTAAAATTAATAATCTAAAATTCTTACTCAAATATAATACTTAATTTTGACATGAAAAAAATATGAAAATCCTATATATATATATATATATATATATATATATATATATATATATATATATATATATATATATATATATATATAATTGAAAGGGGAAAAATATTATCCAAAAATAATTTTATAAATATTTTTAACAATTTAAATATTTATTTTATTTTATTTAAAATATCAAAAATTTAAAATAAATAATCAAAAATTGAATATCTAACGTATGTTAGAGGCGTGAGGGTGTAAAGTGCAGATACATACACTAGAAGATCTGTAGAGAATCTGTTAGGCTGAATTAGTTGAGAAAACCTATAATTACCAAATTGTTATAGGCCTATGTAATCAATCAATTCTTTACATTAAATATGATATAGATCAAGACTAAGTTGGTTCCAAGGTTAAGTTGTTGTTAATTAATTACCAAATCTATAACTAACCTACAAGACTGCTGTGTGTTTATATATATATATTATATATGTAATATGTTAAAAAAAAGTGTGAAGTGTCCTTCATTAAAAAAACATCAATGGATAAAAATGTCATTTACTATTTTTATATAATTATTATTTAAAATTATTTTTATCGTCTTATTTTGTCATATTAAATTTTTTATTTGTGGCATAAACTCTATTTATGATATAAACAAAAATAGATAAAAATTTACACCGAAGCTTTTTCCTTTTTGATAGTCAGGAATTTTTTAATCTTATTTTATTATATTAGATTTTCTATTTATGACATAAATTTATTTATAATGTAAACATTAAAAATAATAATAATAAATAAAAATAAAAAATTCTTCTATGGAAGTTTTTCTTGTCTTTTTTTATTTGGAATATTTTCTTTTTCCTTTTTTGATGGTACAACTTTTTTTTTTTTTTGCTTTTTGATATTTTTATCTCCTTTTGCATATACAAAATTTTTTTTTGATAATTTTTTTCCTTTAATCTTAATGTAATCTTTTCACTTCTATAAAAAAAACTATAATTGCAATTTAATTCATTAACTCTTTTACATCACACCTCAGTACTCTCCAACTTGGTATGTCTTGGTGTTAATCTATCTTCTTTTTCTTTTTTTCATGTTTTGAATTTTTTTTTAATGTTGTGAATTTTATCAGAGTTTAAGTTGTTTAAATTCAAAATAATTTAACTTATATTATTCCTTTAGTTGAGTCTAATATTGATACTATGTTATCATCTTTAATTTAATTGAGTTTTATATTGATGTTATGTGAATTTAAATTTTGTCTTATTTGTAACCAATATTCTTCATTTACTCATACATTCACAAGTTTATCTATTCGGGTAAAGTAATCCTTCATATCATAAAATATTTTTTCTATTAAAATTATAAATTATTATAATTATAACACTTCTGACAATTTGATTTATATAATCTTGCAATGAAATCTAAAAAGAACTTCATGAACGAAATATGTCAATTAACAATTTAAGGCAATATAATTCTCATTGGACAATAAAAGTCTTAGTAATTGAAGCTCGATTTTTAAAAGAGTATAAAAAGGGAATAAAGGAAGGCACACGTATGACTATAACATTAGTTGATGAATAGATAATAATTCTTTTTCGTACTATATTTTATATTTTTATATATATGTTAAGTTCTTATATATTTTTATTATATTTTATATGTATATATGTATTTTTTTTAACCAATAAAGTTTAATTTTTTGCAGTGTACAAAAATCCATGCTATATTTTTTTAATAATTATATTGAAAAGTGAAAAAGATATCTACAAAAAAAAAAGATCTCTTAAGTTGACGCATTAATAGTGTTAATCCTAATTTTGAATCAGTAAACAAGAAGATTGAGATTGGATTCAATGACAACACTATAGTTAAGGAATGCAACAGTCACTTTCTACTTACTTTTCAAACAATTTTATTTTGTTTGAAGATGCAATACAATCTTCTGATGGAACAATCTTTAGTAATTTCTTTAGATTTCATCAACTGATCAAATTCAATATATGAATAATATTTTACTCCTATTTACTTAATAAAATATTCTTTATAGATATAAGCATGAAGATCCTTAAAAATATTGATTGAAAATCTTGTCCTTTATTAAAACATTCTATAATGGATAAAATTGTCATTTATTATTTTTTTCTCAATCAGTTGTTATTTAATTATTATAGAAATTTACTAATTTGTAAAAGATAAAACTCCTAGTATTTAGTATTTCAAAATTGACTAAAATTTTACTTCTTAAATCTTTCCTTATTTGAACTATATTAAAAATCCTAACATTTAAAACTTTAAAATGAATTACAATTTTGTTAACTTATATATCAGTTTGTTATTTATTGAATTAACTAATTATTCGTCATAATATTTCAATACATGAAAAAAAAAATTGAGTTGAACCTTCTCATTAAAGGTAAAATAAAAAGTTTAAAATTAAGTTATTATTAAATATTTAAAGTGCGAAGTCTCATAGCAAAATATCATTCACCGTTTTATCCTTTTAAAAATAGCGTTCACACTTGACAAAATAGTTATATAATTATTTGTCTAATTAATTTTTAAGATTTTAAAATTAACTAAATTTTATGTATTAAATTTTTTCTTATTTGAAATATATAGAAAATATTAATATTTATATATACATATAATGCATGCATTTAAGTGCTCAAGTAAAAACGAACGAGTTTTTCACCTTTCAATCAAACGTTGTTTCTATGACGGTTTTTGTTTATTAAAACAAATATTAGAACAAACTGAAGAAAGAACTATTAGATTTAATCAAACTCTTAAACATAATTATTTATCAATTTGAAATTCATGATTTTCTTTTTAAATTAATATGTTACATAAAACATAATTAAAATATTATTTATACTATTTTTATAAATTAGTTCTTATTAATTGAGGGACACGCATGAAGCGCGTATATTTAGACTAGTATATATATATATATATATATATATATATATATATATATATACGCCTATGTAATCAATCAATTCATTACACTAAATATGATGCAGATCAAGCAGATTTCTATTCTCAAATCATCTCAGTTTACTTATGTTTTCTCTTTTTCCTTCTTATTTCTAATTCTGCACCTTCATCTTCTAAGTTCTAAGTTCTAAATCTTCATCTTCCTCATCCCATGTTACCCCTCTAGTTCTTGATTTATAAAGTCATACTACTAAAAATATCGCCAAAATCAAGGAAATAAAAATCGACTGACAGATTCGAAGTAAAAAATCGAGGAAAAACTAATCTAATTCGTTGGGTTTTATTTTATTTTTATTTGTTAACTATATTTTAAAAAAAACCGACAGATTGGGTAGGTTGTCCATCGATTTTTTTCGTGCAAAATGTGAAAATTATTTTTTTAAAAAATATTTTTTAAAAAAGAAAGCAATGTTGTCCCTTGATTTTTTTTTTTTTTAATGAAAACCGCGGGAGAGCGTCGATTTTTGAAGTGCAAAATTCTAGTGGAAGAGTACAAATAAAAATGAAAAAAGATTTAATCAAAGAGCATGTATAGTCGAGTGGTAAAATTATCTAATATCATTGTAAATACTTGGGTTTGAATCCAAGTAGCTACATTTTTTATATATACTTTTAAAAAATCGACCATGTCCTTCGATTTTTCTTTTAAATTTAATTAATTTCTAATTTATTAAAATCGGCGGATTTGGTCAGTTGTCCCTCGATTTTAATCGATCCAGTCAGTCGATTTCATAATTCTGAAAAGCCAAATTCCGACAGCAGTAAGAGCGTCGGTTTTGCTTGAAAAATTGTCCATGTCTGTCGGTCTTGACTCTCATTTTTTGGGCAGTGTTTTGTAGTGTCAAGAATCAACAGGAAAACTAAGGGGCGCCGCTAGAGGGGGATGCATATTAGTCGATGCGGTATCGCACGACATATGTATGAATTTATTGGAAAATATTGTTAAACAAGCATAAGATCGAAGGTATCTTAATAAATATAAATTAAACGAGAGAAACTAATATAGTTCACTCTTAGTTTGAGGTCATGAGCCTTAATCTATACTTTGAAGTTCCTAGTTTGAATCTAGATCGAGCCTTTTATATGCATTTTTTTTTTTGAAAAAATGAATAAGAAGAATGCAGTGGACCAGTGAACCAAACCAGCCTTTGTATTCTAAGGTGCGCAATAAAATATATGATTCTTATTCAGGTGTATGTGTATGTATATAAATATATGAAGTTAAATGGGTGCACGTACATCCACACTCTTCTATGTGGGTCTGCCTCTATATATTGTGTGTGTGTAAAATAAAGTGTTAGTAACATTTACATAAATTCAAATAAAATTTAGAACATGTTAGATTGCTGGTTTTGATGATGTCAACCCCATAAAGGGACCTGATCCCTTGTGCTGGTGTGACTCAATTTTGAACTGGGCGGGGAAAACCTTTACAGCTGGAAAGGTTGCTTTTTGGCAGTGAGTTGGTGAGAGCAGCAGGGCGCAGCAGTGCAGTAGGGAAGCATAGCAGCAGCCTAGGCCAAGTAGGTCATATGTACTTGACCAATGAGAGAGTTTTCTTGTTGGGATGAACAACACTCTCTCCTTTTATCCTTTGGACAAAAGAGAGTTGGACAAACAACTAGATAGACAAACCCAACAACTCTCGACTCAGAAGAACAGACCTTGACCTAAAAGCTTATTCTTCTCTCTGAAAAAGGCAGCCATTGTTTTCTTGTTCGATAGCAAGAATCGAAGTTAATGAGCTCAAGTTTTGAGTCTACCATCAAAGAAGAAGAAGTGCATTGTAACAGATAGAAACCTTGTCTTTTGTACAAGTTTGTTTTCTTATTTTTTCAAAGGTTGTTTTCTTGTTTCTGTCGACTAGAGTTAGTTGATATTTCGGCTAGAGTTAGCCTTGTATTTCAGTTGAGTTTTAGCTAGAGTAGATGACATTGAAGTCATTGTTTGAAGTCTTGTAATAGAGGTGTTACAAGTGGGAGATTAGGAGGTTAATCTCTTAGTTTACACTAGAGTCTGTAATCTTGTTGCTTAGATCTAGTAGAGGAGTTTGAGAAATCCTACGAGGTAGGTCGTGGTTTTTTTACTTCCTGTGAGAAAGGAGGTTTTCCACGTAAATATCGTGTGTCATGTTCTTACTGCTTTAGATACGTGTGTGTGTCTCTGTTTCTGTGTAACCTGATAGAGGGACCAGGTCCGAAGTACGGCGGTCGACTCATATAACTTAACATAACATAAGTAAAGACATGTGTTAAGAATATTAAGCTTTTTGGGCTCAATTACTACTATTAAGCTTTCGGGCTCAATTACTGCTACTATCTTCAATTTGCTTATGCTTCTCGGGAGACACTTGAGTTGCGGACTCGAGAACTCTTCAATTTGTTTGGACATAAGGCTGATGCGAGGAGCTCGAATATTATGTTGAGCTTTCAAATCAACATGCAATGTGGCGAAAAAAGTTCATTGGACTTGTCAAGATTCATGCATAAGAGATAAAAGAAAAAAAAATTAGAATAACGTAATTTTTAATAGCACGATAAAATAAAATTCTAAAATTTAGGATCGTATCACATAATAAAACAAAAAACTGCAGTAATTACACCAAAGTCGGGGCGGATGGGGGTTGGAAGGGGTTTATCCGAACTCACTTAGCCGAAAAATTACATTGGATATATAAGGTTAAATTTTAAATTACATATAGAATTTAATGAACACACTTGAAATAATTTAGAAGTTTAGCTGAGTGGTCTAGGGGGTTCATTTGTTCGCTCTGGTCGCTGGTTCTATTCCATCTGATAGCTTTTTTTCCTTTTCTGTTCAACGCTTATTGAGTGAGGGCCATAGGTTAAAGCTGTATAGCCATGATTGGTAAAGCCCAATATATACAATTACTTATTTTTATATTGTAGCCTTGCAAGTTTCTTATGAAAATATATTTATATTAATATTATAATTTTTGAATTATTTTAAAATATTAGTAGATTTCAATTAACGTAATATATTTAAATAAAATACTATCACTTCTATTAATCCCTCGTTCTATTTTAGTTGTTAGGATAAGATTTGTATAATTTTTATGAAAAAATTAAATAAGAGTGTAATTTGACTAATATATTTCTTAATAATTATTTAATCTTTATCTATTTAAGTGCATCTTAATTCTAGAATATGCTAAAAGTAAAGTTGAAAAAATATAATTGATTCTGTTTTGATTATTTAAATTGACAAGTATTTTGGAACAACTATGTTTATGATATATAACAACTAAAAAACAATGGAGGGAGTAGTATATTCTCTACCTTTTTCTAAAAAGTAGGAATTATATTTAGATTTTTATTCTTTTATTTCTTTGTCTCTCTCATTCATAATTCATAACTCATATTAATCTCTTTACCGTACAAGAATTTTGGCAATTTTAAAAATAATATATGATTAAAGGGACACTAATTCGAAAGAAAAAAAATAAAAAGTTCAAACAAAGTAGAATATTGTAAAATGAAAAGAAAAAAAGCGCAAAAAACTTAAAGAAATATTTGATGGAGCAGGGCAAAAATTGAAAGAAGTATTACAAGTGCATGATAAGGCGAGCTAAATTTTAGTAGGTTAATATTAAAATTTTCTTTTGCACCTCTCTCCGTTTATTTTCCTACAATATCACAACTTCAGGTATTAATTCTTCGTATTTTAAATTTACTTGCTGAAAATTTTACCAGCCACAGCTCCAAAAGGTCAGTTTATCATTATTCTTGGGAAGCAATTTACAACCAAGGATTTGATGACGAGCAATTTACACATCCTATAACTATTCATGCTTGAACATAAATAGAGAGTTTCATTAACACTTAAAACGTGATTTCTAACTCGAAAGCAACTCCTCAAAAAATATGAATTTTTTTAATTATATAACTCATAAACTAAAATTAAAACATATTAGATAAAAAGATTAGATAAATAAATAATATTATTTTTACACATAGTATCTCAAATTACGAAGTAATAAAAATATACTTCTTCCATTTTATTTTAATTATTAGGTATACTAAAAATAGTTGTTTTAAAATATTTGCTAATTTCAAAATTTAAGAAATAATGAATCATGTTTTTTTAGTTCTACCCTTAGTACTTAAAGTTATTCTAAAATATAAAAAAAATTACTATTATATATTTTTAAAAAATTAATAATATTATATTAATTAAATCACTATTTTTATTAATTTTTTCTTAATAAATATGTAAATCTTTCTCCGGATGAAATGGGGGAATATATGTTAGGAGGTGACATGAATATTGAGTAAGCAATAAGCATGATTGAGCAGCCGTCTAGTAGTACACAGAAGAAAACAAGTTTCACCTTTTTTTGGAAACAGTCTTGTCAATCGCCAGAAAGATATGCTGATTTGCTATCATTTTTCGTCAGTAACTTTTAGTCTAATGATGATAGGTCAGGACACAGACCACACGACACAACTTTTGTTTCAATCGATTAATACACCTACCCTTTTTAATATTCTCAAAGTTAATCCATCGCCGTTTTTGAATTTATTGTATACACCATTATATTAAAGCTCACAAATCAAATCTTACTATATATATTTTTTTATTAGTATCATTTTCTATAAAATTATTATTATTTGGAGAGTTAAATATTTGTTATTATAAAATCTTACTGTCAGTTACTCTTTGTAAACGAGAGACACCACCTTACTTTCGCTTTGCATCTTTTATTTAATATATTTTATATAGCTATAATAAAGTAAAAAATTTATTAGGTTCTTACTAAATTATAAAATAATAAATAAAAATAATGTAATTTAATAAAAATTAAATGAGTTGAGTTACTAATCGTCTTTTAATATAATATACTTCAATTAAAATAATTTAATCATTTATAAACTTAATCCACAAATTTATTTCTGTCCGCTTATTTGGCACTTCAGGAGTGTCCAATTGAATCCTCTTTGCCAATAATATATGACAAAAAAAAATTATTTTTAGGCACACATAGTATTCTTCACTTAATTAGACAATAGTTTTGTCTCTAGCCTAATGGTGGTGGGGGTTCAAGCCTTGTCTTAGGTTGCCAGTTAGCTTTCTATGTTCAAGTTCAACTAACTGTCCACCTTATTTTGGCTTTTCCTTGTAAACGGGTCAGGTCAGCAGCAACTTGTATAAAAGTGGGTAGATTTATTTTTTAAATTAAATAATATATTTAGTTAATTATAAAAAGTTATATTATTTTTTAAAATTGAAAAAAGTCATAAGTTTTTAAGGTGTTAGTTTAAGAGTATTCTTGAGTTAAAAAAGATAGGTTAAAGGTATTTTTAAATCAATAGATGGATGAAGGGTATTTATAGACCATTTTTCGTATGTTAAAGATATTTGTAACCTTTTTTCAAATTAAGATTTATTTCAATTGAATATTTGAATTTATAATAAAGTGTTTACATTAAATATTTATATATAATTTTTTAAAAAGAAATTACAATCATATTTTCAATTGTCTAATAGATAGTTAACTTAATCACAAAAAATATGTCATCCATCTTAAGTATACACATTGAACTCAATTATAGTAGATTTGAGATTTTACAGCTTATTGAGTTAAATACATTTAACTAAAGGAGATGATATACCTAAGTATTTAATTTATTCATATAATGAATATCTAAAAACATACACAATTTTTTTTAAAAAAAAATTGAATCGAAAGAATCTAATAAAAATATTTTATTATGTATTTAAAAAACTAATTATTATAAATTTTAATTTAAATGTCAAAATGAAAGTTACTGTGAAATTTTATGGGTGTCCATCTATTAAGTCATTGATTAACCAACCATAATTAGACTTATTATTTATTCTCAATGATGCCGAACACAGTTTAAAAATTACCCGATCGCTTTTTGATTACAAATCAATTTTCTTATTATTCGTTCTCAGCACATGTTAAATTAAAGCTTATTTTTTTTAAGGGTTAAATTATATAAGTTTTAATTTTATTTATTATATTAATATGTGAAAAATAATATTTGTATATAAAATTTTAAAAATTTATAGTATTAATTTAATTTTTAAAAATAATAAAAATATCATAAGTGAAAAAAAAATTAATAAGTATTAAGTGCCGTAAACACGTACATGTTTGAATAAAAATATAAAAAGTGATAATAAGTATTACACTGGCTCCTAGAACTTTGCAAATTTAAGGAGACAAGTGGTCCTCCTCTGTCTTTTTCTTTGGAAAAATTTTATTCCGTGTGAGATACACGTATTGTCAGTTGTATGAGGTCCTGTTTAGCTGCCAAATGCATATTGTGGGACCCATACCTTACCTTTTTCACTTTCTTCACCTCTTTTCTCACCCAATTTAACATTTTCTTTTTTTCTTTCTTTCTTCTCACTCCTCACAAACTCTCCGGTTGCATATTTTTCATATTTTAAAATTTATATTTAATATTTATAATAAAATATATTAAAATATCAAATATCATGCCGAATTATACAATTATATATATAACTTATGTATATTACAAAATAAAATCCAAAATAATAATTTAAACATTAAAATAAAAATTAAACCCTCCCAATTTTTTTAAAAAAATTTCACTCCACTGTTTACTAATTCCTAAACAATTCACCGTTTCTATTAACATGAAAATCAATCTATCACTGAAGAGTAAGGGAATGCAAATTATTAAAATAAAACTCTTAAGAGGCAAAATATTGAATAGAAATATATTGCCCAAACGGACCCCATATCCAGCTGCCAATAATTACTTTTGAAAAAGTTATCAACTTCGTTATTAAACTACTTATATCTAATGACAGATTTGACTGTTTTAATTAAAAAAATTATATTGCAAATTTCGACTTTTCTTAATAATGTAGTTAGTGATGAGATAGCAACTGCCTGTAATTATCATCAATCACCTACCACTGATGGTCATTCTTCATCCTCCAATGTAATAAATTTATATATGTATCAATATTATATCTGAGTTACACCATATTACTCGGAATCATTTCATATGTGGTAATAAAATAAGAAAAACTAATTTTTATTTATATAATTTATTTAAACTTTTTTTATATTTTTAATTTTATATAAGTAAATTTTAATTTTATATATAATTTTTTTAACTTTTATAAATAAAAATTTAATAAAATCAGCCAAGCATTTCCTCTAATAAAATCTCTTTTTTCAGGACCCCGCAAAAAAAAAATTATATTATGAATATGTCAAAGGGGTAGTACGATTTCTTTGGATCGCGTGAGTCTAGGTGGACTTTATCCAAATAGATTATCATAACTAAAATATAATGAACTTTTTAAATATTTTTTAAATTTTTTATCTTTTTGCTAATTTTGTAAGAAACAGAAGTCCAAAAATTGTATTTATAGGTGAAGAAGAAAAAGAGGTGAGGTGGGGGGAGGGGGGGGGGATGAGGATAAGGGAGAAGAAATGTTTATTAGAAGTGTAAAAGTAAAAATATTAGTGAATAGAAGAGAAATAAATTAGTGGGAAAAAAACTAAATTTATTAAAGAAATTATTTGATAAATCAGTATATTTTTTATATTTTTTAAATATATATTTTGTTGGCTCATTTAAATGGACAGAACCTATTATTTCAAAAGAAAGTATAAAATAGACAATTTATTATGTAATCTAAAGTGATTAAAATACTTTTATTTGTTTAAATGTCTATCTGATACTAACTAAATTAAATATCTATATTATATAATATATCAAATTTAAGACGCTATCAAATATTAAGCCATTATTATATAGTATATATTTTTGCATGTAGCAAGCCTAATAGTGCCTCCGATTTTTCGGCTCTCAATTATCAACGGTGCAAATGGCCTATAGCAAGAAAAAGTGAGAGTATTTACTTTTCTATAATTTAAATAGAAAAAAATAAATTTTTTTTAAAATTTTTTACATATGAAATGGAAATTTTTTTATATTAATTTGTATGCATTTATATACTTTTCCGTATGCATTGCAGGTTCATTAATATATATCACCTTATAAATGGAAAAAAGTAGCAGGTCAAACATGTCTGTTTGACTTTTAAGGAATATTTCAGTCATTTAATTAAAATAAGGTTAGTTTCATAAAGAAATTTTATTGTAGCTGCTATATATATTTTTTGAATGCCTAAACTAAAGTGTGTGTATATATATATACATGTCCCCTCCATCGTCACATTCCCAAAACACATATCATCCAACTCAATTAAGTTAATTCCTCACATTCAATTAATCCTTCCACTGTTTCTTTCTTATATACTTCTTTTAAAAAATTAAATTATTTTTTCCCAAACGTAAATTCTAATAATTTGCTGATTGAATTCTTCTCATAAACTTTACAAACATTTTAGAAATAATAACTAACTTTATAGAGTAAGTTACCTATTTTAGTATTTTGTGTTATTTCAAACATTTGAGCCTAAATTTAAATTAATATGTATATTGATATAAATTTGATTATGTTTAAAATTAATCAAATTATTAACAAAAAACATAAGAACCGCTAATGGAAATTTTAAAAAAAATTATAATAGAAAAGAGAAAAGAAAATATACGTGTTCAAAAATAAAAGTACAATATATTTGAAGAGTAAAGAAAGGAATATTTAAAATAAAACTTAAATAAGCAAGTAATATTGGAAAATAAGAGGGGGGAGGGGGAGGGGGGGCATTAACTGCTTTTACTGTTCAAGATTTAGAGTTTAAAGTAGTAATAAAAAAAAATAAACACTATAATCTGAAATTAAAAAATTGGTATAATGTTATTTTTATTAATCATGTCAAAAGTATTTAAATTTCTATTTAGTACATATAATATAAAAATTAAATTGAATTAAGAATTTTTTTTGCTTTGACAAATAAAGTAATTAAAAAAAATGTATTACAATAAAATTAACGTCAATTTTTAGCTTTGATAAATTAAAAAAATTAAAATTTATATCAATAGCTACATTAATAGTGAAAATATTAATAAATTATATTAAAAATGAAATCGTTAGACTCGTGCATAGCACGGACATTTCTTTTGTCTAGTATGCAGAAATATAAATAACATCATAACGTATATTTGACATACAACTAAATATAATGACCAGAAAAGTCATCATACCCATTACCCATCACTAAAATATATCATAACTATCATTTGATATTCACCATATTTTTCTTTTCATATTTATGGAGTAAGCGAGATAAAAATAAAAATTAACAACTAATTTTATCGTAATTTTCTAAAATAATAATTATTTTGACCCAACCATTTATAGTAAGTGAACCGGAGGGGAGCATATGAAATGATCATCCCACTATAACATACTCCACCCTTTGTTTCATTTTAACAGTTATTTTAGCTATTTTCATATACATTAACAAAAGCAATAAATATAAGATATACTCCGGTTAGTTATCAGAATATGAGTTTTGCAGAATCTTTAGAAAAAAATTATTTAGAAGTATAATTTAACTAATATATTTTTTATTAACTTTTTAATTATTATTTATTTATGTGTCTTTTAATTTTAAAATAATTAATATTAAAATTAAAATTAAAAAATATAATTAATTTTCTCTTAATTTTTAAATTAATAAATATTTAAAAATAATTATTTTTAATATATATAACCTCTAAAAAATCGGAAGAAGTAATTACTAACATGATTATCAAGCAGGAGAATATGCTAATTGATGGTGTGATACATATGCTATCCTGACGAATGATTTGGGGAAATCGATCACTGATCAGCCTGATATATTAATTCCTCCATAATTTTTTTTTCTTTACATACTATAAGTAATTGTTGCTTGTTAGGGACTACATTTTTTTAAACTTTTTTTTTGGGAGAACCGCAATAAACGAAAAAACAAATTATATGCTTAAAGGGGTGACACACACAATATGTTATACTCCCTCTGTTTCATTTTAATCAATAAGATAAGGTTTATATATTTATTAAGAAAAAATTAATATATATGATAATTTGACTAATATAATTCTGTTATTTTTTTGAGAACATGCAATAGTAATTCTTTTCACATTTTAGAATGATGTTAAGTACTAAAGGTAGAATTGAAAAAACATGTTCAATTATCTCTTAAATTTTGAAACTAACATGTATTTTATTTTTAGTATACTTGACAATTAAAATGGAACGAAGAGAATACTAGTTAAGAATAGCTCGTGCTGCCCAATAATATTATGCAAAATATTGAATTATAATTTTTTTTCGCCGCATAAATAAAATTATTTGCACCTTATGCTTTTTTCTGTACCAGTCTTTAATTTTATTCAAATTAATTCAGCAGATCAATTTTTTCCCAAAAAATAGTTGGAATAAATTTTCTTTCTGACTATCTAAATTATAAGAATTTTGGTAAGCTACGAAGAAGCTTTAATAGTTCATGATTAATTTAATTATCTTATCCTAAATTAAAAAAATATAGTTCCTCGGCTCATTCCATTTTGTATTTGTTCACAAACAATTGGTATAAGAGAACATATAAAGTATTAGAGTTTTAATTCATTAATATTTCTTGTTTCTTGTTAAAAGTAGTTAATTAAGAAATAATTCACTCCATTTCTAATTCAATTTAATTAAAAGACATTTTTACTCGAGGCAATTAAGAGGAAAATAAGGCGACTCCCACACACACACACAAAAAAAATTTAGTTATATAAAGAGAGTGGGTGGAACCTTTGAAAAGATGGAATAGTCAAACATGCCAGAACTTTTAGAAGGAGCAGCACCAATAAATACATTTCTAATTCAATAAAAGTTGATTTATTTAACCGTAATTACAAATATTCCTTGTGGGGCCCAAAATGCAGGAGGTGTTGAATTGATGTATGGTATTTTCTTCATTAAAACACTTGAGACTGTGCTCCAAGGCATAAACACTGCACCAAAGATTAATTCTAAATGACCATAATATCTTGATCAGAAACTGAATCATGATATATATTATTATTTTTCTACTAAAATTATGATAAACTCTGTGGTACATTAGCAGAATATATTAAAATATCTTAAAACAGAATTGCACTTTGTTTTAGTACATTGAGTTGCTAGATATTCATGAATAGGCGACTTGACTTAGTATATGCTACCGGGATTCGTCGTTGGCTATTACAAGTAGACAGAAGACAGACAGCTGGCTTAGACAAGAGTTAAATAAATTCACTTTTCATGGACACTACTTTTGCTCTCTTCTTGCAAAAAATTTAGACACTACCTTTTTTTCTTTCTTTGGTGTCGCCTCGAGTAAAAATGTCTTTTTGTGTGCAATTTAGTTACAGTTGCTTTATTTGGGAGAAATTGAATTAGTACTTACTTTTATTAACAAGAAACAAGATATATTTATGAATTAAAACTCTATTATTAGGTGTATAAATGGAACTTGTTAAAGATAACTAATACAGTAATAATTTTAAAACAAACCTGATATAGCTGTAATATTAATTCACTTGGATTTTTCCCATATTAAAGCCCCAAAGGATTAACATAATGCTATAATTGAATAATGTGATTATATATATCTAGGTTGCCAGCATAATTGGACCATTATCAATATCTTGGTGATGTTGTGGAGGGGGGAAGGAGAGAGACTCAAAAAGTAAATCAAAGTTGTCTCTTAGTGATGTTGTGATGAATAAAAGAACAAAAAAAGTACAATTAAGAAAAAATGGGACTTTTTAAATTTAATGAATATTAAGGTACAAAGTAACTTTGTTTTCAAGACATAATGAATTATCAAATAACAATTCTAAAATCAAATCCAAAAAAATAAAATAAAATAATATACATTGAACGGAGAAGAGTTGAGGCACGATTCTAGTACCCTTTATATGACTAGAGAAAAAAAAATCTTCAAAAGTTATCTATTTATTACTAATATTGTTATTGTTATTCTATGTTAGTTTTGGTATCTAGTTATACTAAATTAATACATAACATAATACATGAATTAATTATTCAAACTACAAAGGTCATAGAAATAAAATATTGAATATGTTATGCATATAGAAATAAAAAGAAGAACCTGTGTGTGTGATTATCTTTTGGAGCGAGTTATAACCTACCAATCAATGAGCTTTTTATTTTCTTTTTGGAAATATTTATATCAAAAGAAATATTGAAAGGGTGACAACCCATCAATCACCTACGCTTATTTGAAGAGTAGGGCCCAGGTGATTGAAAAATCAAACAAAAGTTCAACCTTTAATTTTTTGCCGGTCTTGTAATTGCTTTCTCTCATTTAGCCTAAAGTCATGTTTAACTCTGAAATTAGTTTATCTGGACCGTGGGGTCAGTCAAGATCATTTATATATTCCTAACAAGCTAATTCAATTCAGAAACAAATTAACTTCACAATGACGAGAGTAGATTGGAAATTCTGCGGCCCTTTTGGTAATTCCATTACTTTCTTATTCTTCTCTTTTAGACCCATGTTCTTCACTATACTCTCTTAGCTTTTAGTTTTTTTAATCCAGTATCAGGCAGTCAATTTCTTTTTTTTCCGGTAGACCCCAGACGAAGACGTGAAAAACAAAAGTTTACAATAAGAGAATATGATTCCACCTAACCTTTCTTTGAAAGCTGTGTTGATTTTGGCGTCATTTTCCTTGTGGTTATGTTTTAAGGGTTCACAGGCACTCTGTCATCCGCTCAGCCTTTGTAGCTGGTCTGACAGGCAAAAACTAGATCTGTTTTAGGGGAAGCAGGATCGATCTTGCTGTGGCAAACCGAGCTCTGCCTTGTCTTCTGATGAATTTTCTCCCTTAGCTCTTTCTTCTTCCTCTTTTTCAGCCCTGCGCAATGCTATTATTACCCTTTTCTTTCATCATGTTCCTCAATCCGTTTTGCTTCCGGGAGTTCATTACCAATTCTGTTTCCTTCCTTTTTCTCTCTATCTCTTCCGCACGCTCCGGCCTCACTCAACTCCTTCTGGAGTAAGAGAAGGCTTTGGAGCCGAGTTGAGGCCGGAGCGTGCGGAAGAGATAGAGAGAGAAAGGAAGGAAATAGAACGGATTGAGGAACATGATGAAAGAAAACGGTAATAACAGCATTGCGCAAAGGCTTGCCGCAAGCGGATTGAGAACAGCTTCGGTTGATTCAGAGAAGTTGGCATGGGAGGTAACCTCGGCATGTTCTTGTGCTTCTGCTACGGTTTTGAAAAAAGTTCCACAATTACCACACTTGGGTGAATTGGAATTTGTTAAACAAAAACTAAACGACATCTATATATTCTTTTTCTGATTGTTTTCTTTGGATCTTCAATGGGGGTTTTCACTAGGAACATCAAAATTATATTGTCTATGTCGGCTGTTTTCCTTAACTTTCTTATCATCTGGAAATTTTGTTAATCTCCTAATTTTTCTTCTTCTTTTTTTTTTTCTTTCTTTTTAATAAAATATATTTGTGAAAACAGGAGGTCATGAGAATCCAGAAAGCATATCAACCGGAATACTAATACTTTTGCGTGAGATGCTGGTTGGACTGTGTAGCAATCCTGGGAGTTTAATATCGAAAGGTTATTTAATTCAGATATGGGTAGCTGTAGGAGCAGGCTGTACACTACTTCTAGCGCAGGACTCCCTTTATGACATTGACGCCAATGGAGGGGCCTTGACGAGCCAGCAGCTTCAACGTTACAGGGAAGAGTCTACCAAAATTCAAATTCCAAACGATGATATGATAAATCGTGGTTTCTTGCAATATGAAGTTGCGGAACGTTGCGGCATTCAAGGCTCCAAACTTGTGCCAGTTTTCAGCTTGGATTCTCCTGACTCCTGTGTTGCTGTGATTGAGCTAGTGACAGCCGCACCAGACACAGAATTTGGTATAAAGGACTTTAACGAAATGAAGAGAGGACTTGAGGTATTTCATCATCTTTTTTAATTTCATTGAAAATGTTAGTACTACATAACTATACATTACCTTAATTCCATTACTTCTTGAAATGCAAATCGTAGAAAGAACATTCTTTAGTTGAGCAGTTGAATTAGTTTAAACAAGATATTTTTTGAAAAAAATAAGTTTTTAAAAATGTTAGTGTTCAATTTATTTTTATTGTTTAAATTATTTTATTTTAATTTTTTAAAAAATAAATTTACTTTTTCAATTTATATATATATATATATATATATGATTTTCTGATATTTCTTAACTAGTAACATTATGTTATCGTTGACTTTGCTTTTAGTAACATCAATTACTTTAAAAAGAAAAATATAATAAATTTGATCATATGCTGATAATAATATTAATAAAATTTTATAAAATTTTTAAATTTAAATTAGTTATTATAGAAATATTAATACGTTATATGTTGATAGTAATATTAATAAAAAAACAAGTACAACTTATAATTTTCATAATAAATTAATGTCATTTTAGGCAATCTAAATTTAATTTAATTTCTGTTATTTTTTAATAGCGTCAATTATGAAATTAATAAATTTTGATTATATTTTACAAACAAAGTAAGAAGAACAAATCAAAATATATTAGTTCTAGTTTTAATGTTAATTAATTATGTGTATTAATTAATTATAAAATATCAAATTAAGAAATGACATGTGTTCATACTAATTAAATTTTTAGTTATTTTTGGACTCTCACATGCCTCAAAGAGAGTGAGCACACCCTTTTTGCCACATCAACACATAAGAATATATTTAATTCATTTTAAAATACTTCAAAGGAGTAATAGAACCCTCCCTAAAAAAAATGTATAATTAAAAATATGATAATAAATCAAGAAGATACTTATGCCTTTTCCATTTTAATAGTACTACATAACTATACATTGCTTTATATCTTTAGATTCTTATTGAAATCTTTAAGACCTACTTCAAAATCTAGTACTATTAAAGAGGTGTGTATACAATGAATTTTTCATAGTAATTGTGACATTATATGCATTATTCTTTTTCAGATTTATAGTAGGAAATCCTCATGAGGAAATCAAATTTGAACCTCCCTTTATTCTTTATAGTAGGGTGTACAAATCAAATAAACAAATAATATCAACTTGATAATCCTGGTTAAACTAAGAAAAAAATCTGTCTAATGGTTTGGTATTGGAAAAAATCAAACCGAATCAAACCAATCCGACATTTTATATATATAATTTTTATAAATATTTTTATGTAATTTATAAATACTTTTTAATTTTTTCAGAGTTTTTATATTTTAACATATTATTTCAAATTTGAAATTAACATTTTTAATGATCCAATAAGTTTAATAGCTCATAAATGCATGTTATCAACACAAAAAAAATTTTAGATCAAAATTAATGCTAACAAAAGAAATGACTTTAACGCTAGGAATAACAATAATATTAAATATCTATTCTTTAATTTTGCATTGGTTAATTTGCACAATGAAAACACATAACTTACTTTAAAAAAAATACTTAGTTATGACTTAGTATTTTTAGAGTATGATCATTTTCATTTGACTTACTAATTAGCTATATTATTTTATGCAATTTCATTATCTTTTTGGTTGAATATCTTAGTACAATGTCAATATTCGTCTCGTATTTTTATGTATTTTCTTAATTAAAAAATACCTTGGATAGTTATATATTACTAGAATTAAATAAATATCTCAAATATAAGTTATATGTTTTGCAGGAAGGAAAAAAAAACCAAAAAATTTGTCCAACTTCTGTGAATTAATTAACCAACTTTCACTTGAAATGTACTTGCAAAACAAGTAGCCACAAATAGTTGCTCTTCTTCTTCTTGGTCTGCAATTTGTGCTTCATTTAATTGTTGTGGTCCTTTCTCTTTGCAAATAATCTCAATATGGCCAACTTTATGACACTTTTTGCATTATATATCAGGTTTTCTCCAATATTTAAAGTTCGGATGATTTCTCTTCCCATAATGTTGACATGGTGACTATTTTATTCCACCTTTGCTGTCATTGCCATTAGTTGCAGCACCTTCTGTTGACGCAACATAGCTGTTCTTGAACTTCTACTTCTTTCCATTGCCTCCAATATTGATTGTTGCCTTCAACAACTGCCTCATTCTTCTTTGTTCCGGTGCTTGCAAAGAATTTAAAAAGTTCTACCAAAAAATAATGTTTGATAGATCTTTAGTATTTTTCAGTAAAGCAATTGTTGCTTCAAATTTTTCAGTTAACGTAACAAGGGTTTTCTGCATAGTTTTTGTATTAAAAAGTTGGACACCAAATAATTTTACCTTATTAGCCAGACTGAAAAATTTATCTGAGTACTCTTTAATTGTCTCAGATTCTTTCATTTTTTGGATTTCAAATTCCCTCACCAAGTTTACGACTATCATGCCTTGAATTCTTTCGACTCTATATTATTCTTTTTTCAGAAAGTCCCATATTTCGTTAGCCGAAGTAAAAGTCATGATTCTGCAGCATAGAGACGCGTCTTTGCCTTCGACTTTTTTCATCTTTTTCTCTTTGTGAGTTTTCATCTGAGTCAGGGTAGGAAGAACTTCATAATCCTCCTCTATTGGCCCCTAGGATCACATGCATCCATGTAGGCTGCCATCATAACAGTCCAAACCTGATAATTTTTTCCATTCCATAAAAGAATTGGTGAAGCAATTAATGCAAATATACTCTCACCTTCCATAATTCTACAAGCTGATTTTGTGAAATGGTCTAAATCAATGTTTGCGTTTCTCTCAGTTAATATAACTCACAAGTCCCTTAAGAACTAAAGAGGTTCTGATCGTTAGAAATGAAACACTCACACAAACAACTATTATTAAAACTCAAAGAAATATTACAAGAGCACTCTCACTCAAAGAACAAAATACAACAACTTACTCTTTATAAGACTTTGCTTCTTCACTCACTTAGAAGCTCTTACTTCTTCTTGATACCTAAACCAAAAATGAGGAGGTGTATTTATACTACTTACAAACAATTCTACACCACACAAATAAATTAATCCAAAATTATAATAACCATACACCTCATCCTTTCTCCAACCTTCTAAAAATATCTTGAGTTTACCAAAATGATTCACATGCACAATTACAACACCCTAGAAATCTTCTAGGTAAAAAAGCTTGTAATTTTGGACCTTGATTATGGACTTGGACTCCAACTTGATTGGGTTTGGGTTTGGGCTCCATAATGGATCAAGTTTATGATCCAACACCCCCCCTTAAACTTGATCTTGTGACCCCTAATAAGTTCCTTAATCTTCTGAAGTCTTCTCTTGTCAATGGCTTGGTAAAAATATCAGCAACTTGATATTGTGACTTCACATATTCGACTTGTACATCCTTTCTTGCAACACACTCCCTTATATAGTGATAGCGAATGTCGATATGCTTGCTTCGATCATGAAATACTGGATTCTTTGTTAAGGCAATGGCTGACTTGTTGTCGACACAAACCTTGGTCGGCTCTTCTTGCGTCCACCCTATCTCCTTCAATATATTCCTAAGCCAAATTTCATGACAAATGCACGAGGTAGCAGCAACATATTCCGCTTCACAAGTGGACAATGTGACAATCGGTTGTTTCTTTGACATCCATGTAAAAGCAGTATCTCCCATGAAAAATACAAATCCAGTAGTGCTCCTTCGATTATCTATGTCTCCACCCCAATCACTGTCGCTATATCCAACAAGCTTATAATCATTAGAAACTGAATAGAACAAGCCAAAGTCAATTGTACCTTTCAGATAGCGAAGAATTCTCTTGGCGGCTTTGAAATGGGTGGTTTGGAGATTCCATGTAGCGGCTAACCAATCCAACTGCGTGAAGAATATTAGGTCTCATGCAAGTTAGATAGCGTAGACTTCCCACCAAACTTTTGAAGAATGTTGGATCTACACTTTCGCCTTCTTCATGTTTGGACATCTTGATTCCATACTCCATCGGTGTGCTTATCGGCTTACAGTTCTCCATCTTGAACTTCTTCAGGATCTCCTTTGCATAGCTTTCTTATGAAATGAGAATTTCATCCTTTTTTTGCTTAACTTCAATGCCAAGGTAGTACGCCATGAGCCCCATGTCTGTCATCTCGAATTCCTTCGTCATCACTTCCTTGAATTCATTGAACATGCTTGGGTTGCTTCCAGTGAAGATCAAATCATCCACATACAGGCACATGATCAAAATATCTCCATCTTTGATCTTGATATATAGAGCGTGCTCGTAGGGACATTTGTTGAAGCCATTCTCTCGGAAGTACTTGTCGATTATGCTATTCCATGCCCTTGGTGCTTGTTTTAACCCGTAAAGAGCCTTCTTCAACTTCAACACCTTGTCTTCGTTTCCTTTGACTTCGTAGCTTGATGGTTGCTGAATGTGGACTTCCTCTTCAATAACTCAATTTAGAAAGGTAGACTTTACATCCATTTGCTGTATCTTCCACCTGTTTTGAGCTGCCAAAGAAATGATTAGTCTAATAGTATCCAATCGAGCAACAGAGGTGAATACCTCATCATAGTCTATTCTAGCCTTTTGACTGTAGCCTTTCGCAACAAGCCTCGCCTTGTGTTTTTCAATCTCTCCCTTGGCATTTCACTTTATTTTGTACACCCATTTGACACCTATCGCCTTGTGTCCTTTGGGAAGTGAGGTGAGTTCCCATGTGTCATTCTTCTCGATGGCCCTAATTTCTTCGTCCATCGCGTCTCTCCACTTTTTCTCTTGTGCAGCTTCTTGAAATGTCACTGGTTCACAATCAACAAAGAGACAAAATAGTGTAAGGTTATCTTGTCGTTAGGTTGCACAACTCTTTCACTTTGACTCCCACTTGACGATGATGAAGGTGATGAGTCTCCGTGAGTAGTTGATGTTGGTGAAGCAGGTGGAGTTGCGAGCTCTTGTTAAAGTTCTCCTGATCGCTCAGTCGGTGTCTGCTTATCTTCTTCAATTTGGGGAAAGAAATTGAAAGCATTTATATGAGACCCAAAATCCCATTCTCCTTCTTCATCAAATATCACGTCTCGACTTATCACAACCTTCTTATGGTTCGGATTGTACAACTTGTAGCCTTTTGAACTTGAGTCATAACCGATGAAGATGAAGCTCTTGCTTTTATCATCAAGCTTGGTTCGTTGCTCATCCAATACATAAACATGGGCTATACTTCCGAAGACTCTCAGGTGGGAGATTCTGGGCTTTCTTCCACTCCATGCTTCTTGTGGTGTTTCCCCCCAAACGCTTCTTGTTGGAGACCGATTTGACAAGTAGACCGCACACGCCACTACTTCCGCCCAAAACTCCTTGGGCAGTCTCTTGCTTTTGAGCATGCTTCGCGCCATATTGAGGATTGTTCTGTTCTTCCTTTCTGCTACACCATTTTGTTGGGCGGATCTGGGAACTGTCAAGGGGCGACGAATTCCATTTGATTCACAAAACTCCTGGAATTCCTTGGATGTGAATTCTCCTCCTCGGTCAGATCTCATGGCTTTGATGTTATGCCCACTCTCCTTTTCCACAACTACTTTGAACTTCTGGAATACTCCAAAGACTTTTGATTTCTGTTTCAAGAAATATACACAGGTTTTTCTTGAAAAATAATCAATGAAGAGAAGGAAATAGTTACTATTACCGAGAGATCTTGGCTTGATCGGACCGCACACATCGGTATGGATGAGCTAGAGTGGCTTCTTGGCTCTTGAGTCTGACTCCTTTGGAAAGCTTTTTCTGAATTGCTTCCCAAGTAAACATCCTTCGCACAGTTGGTCAGGGTGATTGATGCAAGGTAAGCCTCTCACCGTTTCCTTCTTGGACAATAGCTCTAATCCTCCAAAGTTGAGGTGCCCAAATCGAAGATGCCATAGCCACGAAGCATCTTTGTAACAAGACTTAAGACACTTTGCAACATCATTTTGAATATTCAAAGGAGACATTCTATTCTTTGACATTTTCACCTTAGCAATTAAATCTCCTTTGCCATCTCTTATAAAAAGACTACAATTTTTCATGTGAATATCATAGCCTTTTTCTAAGAGTTGACCCAAACTCAAGATGTTGCTTTTTATATTAGGCACGTAGTAAACATTTGAAATTAATTGGTGGCTACCATCTTTTTCACGAATAAGGATGTTACCTTTTCCTTTCACCGATATTTTGGTATCATCTCCAAAAGAGACATTGCCACTCACTGCTTCATTTAGCTCTACGAACAAGCTTCTTCTCCCACACATATGGTTTCTTGCACCGGTGTCAAGATACCAGGTGTTCTATTGGCTTTCATTACTGTCTCTGTATGCTAATAGCAACGTTTCTTTCTCCTCGGTCTCCTCCTCCACGTAATTGACCTTCTCCTTGACTCTATTGTTGAGAGCTCTGCATTCTGAAGCATAATGTCCAAACTTTTGACAATTATAGCATAGAACTTGAGATTTGTCATACCTCGAGTTTGGATTGCCTCTTCCACGGCCTTGTGTCAAGCTTTCCTTTTTCTCGTAATTGTTGTTGGAATTGTTGTTGTAATTCCAACTTCGTCCACGACCACGACTTCCACCTCGTCCACGACCTCTACCTCTGCCTCGGCCATGTTGGTTTCTATCATTTCCTTGGCTTTCATGAGCATCATTGAGTTGCACTTTGAGGTGTTGTTCAGTGATCCCTTGCTTCTTCTTGTGCTTTTCTTCATAGGCTTGTAATGATCTTTGGAGTTCCTCGATCGTCATCTCCTCCAAGTCTTTAGTTTCTTCGATCGTCACGACGATGTGCTCAAATGTGGGATCTAACAAATGGAGTATCTTCTCTATTATTCTTACATCTTCTAACTTCTCACCATTTCTTTTTAATTGATTAGAAACAGATGGTACTCTTGAGAAATAATCTGAAATTGACTCGGATGATTTCATGTGTAAGGATTTGAATTCACCTCTTAGTGTTTGAAGATGGACCTTCTTCACTTTTTCGACTCCTTTGTAAGAGGTTTGCAACTTCTCCCACGCTTGCTTGGCGGAGGTTGCACTTGAGATCTTTTCAAAGCCATCATCAGCTAATGCTTGATAGATGAGGAAGAGAGCTTTCTTGTCTCTCTTTCTGGAATCCTTCAAAGCTGTAGCCTGATCTTGTGTAATAGTAGCTTCATTTTCTGGCTCATTGAAGCCTTTCTCCACGACATCCCACACATCATGTGCTCCAAGGAGAGCCTTTATCTTGATACTCAAATTGTCGTAATTATTGTTGTTGAGTGTTGGAACTTGGAAGGATGATACACCATTTGCCATATTGCTCAATATAACGAGAATTTGGAAATTTCGATTGCGGATAGATCCGAAACGTTAAAAAACTTCAAATTGGACCTGGTCAACAGTCAATGTTTCGACGGCTCGGTCAAGCGGCTCAAACGGCTCAGTCAGCGGCTCAGGCTTCACGGCTTGGGCAACACGGCTCCAACTCGGCTGACTCGGCTCCAACTCGGTGAGCTGACTGACTTTCTCCAGCAAACTTCCAGCGGCGCGTGGTGGCGCGTCAGAACTCCGATGTGTGTGATTTCAGCAGCATCGGGTTCCTCTCGTCGAGACCTTTAATTTGATATGCAATAGTATATACTTTCCAACCTTGCTCTGATGCCACTTTGTTGGAAATGAAACACTCACACAAACAACTATTATTAAAACTCAAAGAAATATTACAAGAGCACTCTCACTGAAAGAACAAAAATACAACAACTTACTTTTTATAAGACTTTGCTTCTTCACTCACTTAGAAGCTCTTACTTCTTCTTGATACCTAAACCAAAAATGAGGAGGTGTATTTATACTACTTACAAACAATTCTACACCACACAAATAAATTAATCCAAAATTATAATAACCATACACCTCATCCTTTCTCCAACCTTCTAAAAATATCTTGAGTTTACCAAAATGATTCACATGCACAATTACAACACCCTAGAAATCTTCTAGGTAAAAAAGCTTGTAATTTTGGACCTTGATTATGGACTTGGACTCCAACTTGATTGGGTTTGGGTTTGGGCTCCATAATGGATCAAGTTTATGATCCAACACTGATACCAATGTTAGTGTTAAACAGATAAGAATAAAACTGACTTAAGAAGAAAAGGGAAAGACGTATTTTTATTGATCATTAATGATTGAATATATACATCATAGCTTAACTAAAATATACTCAATTACTGATAAGAATCTGCGAAACAAATGTACTGCATGCTGAAAATAAGGAACTAAACTTAAATATAGCTAACAAAATTTTAAACAAACTAGGAAAGAGAGAAACAACTACACAACAACAACTTATTCTGGTGTGTTATAAATGTATTTGTACGATAGTAAATGTTTATAAAGGTATTTAGTGGATACATGTGTTTATATTATAGTGAAAGTCTATTTTTTGAAGAAAAGTTAGGAGGAATGATTCATATAAATAGAGGGATTTTTCTTCATTGTATTTGATCCCATCAAGAGAAATAATAACTTCTCTCCTTCTCTCTTTCTCTATAATATTCTTGTTCTTTCTTTATTATTTGATAACACGTTATCAGCACGAGTCTTTGCCTTTAGCACTCACTTTGAAAGATTTGAGGTAAGAAAAATTAAAATTTCTTTTCGAAAGATGTATTACTTAACCACAGGAATGATATTTCTTTGGTGATATTGTTGCTCTACGACTCTACCGTCTCAAAACTTCAAGGCCAAGGTATTATTTTTCTCTTTCTTTTAATATAGCTAACCTTATGAAACATGATTTCGTTGCCCTTCAAAGTTCGGGCAAGAACTACCTTTCATGGGTGTTGGATGCTGAAATCCATATGGATGCAATGGGTCTTGGAGACACCATTAAAAGTGAAAATAAAGCATCAAACCAAGATCATGCTAAGGCTATGATATTCTTGCGTCATTGTCTTGACGAAATTCTTAAAATTGAATATCTCACGATTAAGGATCCACTTATTTTGTGGAATAGCCTAAAAGAAAGGTATGACCACCTGAAGATGGTCATCTACCCAAAGGCACGATATGATTGGATCCATCAAGACTATAAGTCTGTTCGTTAGTATAGTTCATCAACATTGAAAATTATTTCTAAGTTGAAACTATGTGGAGAAACTATTAATGATGTTGATATGATGGTATATGTGGTAGTACACAAAACTAATTGAGAGTTTCGGAAGAGCTAATGTGTTTAGTAAGTCTCAAAAGGAAACTTATAAGTTTCAAAGATATTTAAAAAAAATTGAGACTATAAATCATGGGAATATCTAACATCTTCATATTACTACAATTGAAGCGGGTTATAAATATTTATGTAAAAGATTACTCGCCCCTTTTTTGGTTTGTAGTACATAAATATGAGTATGATGACAAAATCATATACGAAAGTAAACTAAAAGTTTATTTAAATAAAGATAAGTTGTCATAACTGGTTTGGTTGGCCATCCCGGTTCAAATGTGAAGCAAAAATAATTGAGAATTCATGTGACTATATGTTGAAGAAATAAAAGATTCTTCAAGAATTCTCTTGTGTTGCTTGTTCTCGTGATAGAATTATCTTGATCAGCTAAGATTGGAACTATATTCCCTGAAATTTTGAAACTTATAAAAGGGTGAATATGGGACCGTTCACCTACCATGTGAACCATTTGCTAATTGATGCATTTATGGTATGGACACATGTGCTCTGATATCAACTTGCAATTGATTTTTGCAAGGTTGTTGCTCGAATTGTTAAATTAAGAGCACAATTTCGAATTATAAAATCATGTTGATAATATTGGTTCATATCTTAAGTTGGTTTAGCAAAAATTGAATGCCTCCAATTATAGCCAAAACATTGGTTGTGAGAATAAAATCGCAAATAAAATTTGGTATGAGATATGTTTATTTAATATAGAGCAATACTTGAATGCATCAAGTCAACAAGCTTCCCTTATCACAATTGGTTTAGGGTCAGGAACCAAATAATTTCATCTAAAAATTTGAATGTGTGGTATATGATGCAATTGCTCCACCACAACGCATAAAGATGGGTCCCAAATGAGCTTGACGGGTGAACATTAGTTTTAACATTAAGGGGAGAAGTGATTAGCAACTGAAAATTGAGTGTGAGATGAATTATCTAAATCCTTGAGGAAAAAAATATGAACTTAAAGTTCAAAAGATAATTCACTTGAAAAATATTGCAAATCAATTGCCAGATGTATTTGCTGGCCCTATTTTATAATTCTGTTGCAAATGTTCTAATGCAAGGTCCTTGAAGGACAGGGCCTATGAGACGCCTAAAGTGTGATAGACCAAACGATTCCAAATATAAAATTCCTTGAAGAAGAAGAGGAGCAAATAATTAAGATGGTCATAACAATGATGCAAGTGCTTTAAGAAAGCACCACAACATAACATTTCATAAAACCTTGGCAAAGGTTCAGGTACCTGAAAATGATGAAAAATGAAGAGATCTCAATAAGTTATGTCGCATTGTAATTGATATCAAAATGATCGTCGATGATACCTTTGATATAATGTAGCGCTCAATATTATAAATATATGACAAGGATCTTGAATTCAAAATCTGTCAAAATGTATGGACAGATAAATGATTGGCCAAATAAAAATATGCAATTCAAGTATAATGTTAGTGAATATAAATGGATTCTTGTGGCATGAAGATTTTTCGTAATTCTGAAATTATTATATGGAGAGGTCCTCCTGTGGTGGATACAATTATTTTGAGATTCCTCATAAGTATCGCAATATATGAAAATTTGATATGCGTATAATGAAATTATTTTCATGTCTAGATAGACTGAAGGATATATAAAACTCCTTGAAGTATTTAAAAGAAAGAGAAAATTTTTGGTCCTGAAATACCATATCTTAGTGTAAATGGCGCAATAATGTATCTTGCTAACACTACAAGACCTGATATAGCCTTTTCGGTTAATTTATTAGCAAGATATAGTTCTGCTCGTACTAGGAGATATTAAAATGGGATCAAACACATAATGCGATATCTAAAAGGGACTATCGATATGAGCTTATATTATTCTAACAATTATAGTCCCAATCTTGTTGATTATGTTGATGCTGGGTATTTATCTGACCCACACAAAGCTCGATCTGGAACTAGCTACGTGTTAATATGTGGAGGTACTGCCATACTTTGGAGATCTACAAAAAGCAGTCTCTCGTAGCCACTTCATCAAATCATGCTGAGATAATAGCTATTCATGAAGCAAACCGAGAATGTGTGTGGTTGAGGTCCATGAGACATCTCATTAGAGAAAAACGTGGTTTGAAATGTGACAAAGTACCCACAATTTTATATGAAGATAATGCAGCATGCATAACACAACTAAAAGGAAGGTTCTTAAAAGGTGATAGAATGAAACATATCTCGCCAAAGTTTTTCTACACACATGAGCTCCAAAAGAATGGTGATATCAATGTGCAATAGATACGTTGAAGTGACAATGTGGCTGATTTATTCACCAAATCTCTGCCAACTGCAACTTTCAAGAAGATGGTGCACAAGATCGGGATGCAAAGATTCAAGGATCTTCTCATTAGAGGGAGCTAATACGCGCTATACTCTTTTTTCCTTACGAGGTTTTGTCCCACCGGGTTTTTCTTGTAAGGTTTTTAATGAGGTAGCCAAAATGTGTATTATTAGATATGTGTACCCTTTTTCCTTCACTAGGTTTTTTTTCACTGGGTTTTTTCTAGTAAGATTTTAACGAGGCACATTATCTATCAAATGGACATTCAAGAGGGACTATTATACATGTATTTGTATTATAGTAAATGTCTATAAAGGTATTTATATTATAGTGGATACGTGTGTTTATATTATAGTGAATGTCTATCTTTTCAATAAAATTTAGGAGGAATGATCTCTTTAATTATATTTCATCCCATCAAGAGAAATAAGAACTTCTCTCCTTCTTTCTTTCTCTACAATATTCTTATTCTTTCTTTATTATTTCATAACAATGGCGTGTATTTCCTCAGAATTTTTCAGCCCTATGTTATCTCTTCTATCTTGAATTTAGGTCTCGTAGACACTTGTAAAACCTGCTAATCATTCTGAAACTAAGTTGTAGTTCTAGAAAAAAGTACAACAGTTAATATTGTCTTTCATAGTTCTTATTTCTATACACCCTTCATTATACACACACACACACACACACACACTACATATATATATATATATATTAAATAATTCATCACCTTAGGTTGTGGGCCTTTGGTGTGGGGGTTAGGCTAGACCCGTACCATGTCGATAAAACGAAAAAATAATAAAGTTACAAAATGTTAGAGGGGGACATGGACTTTACCTCTAACATGTCGGGACATAAACAGAGTAACACCAAAAAATAAGGTGAGAAGAATAGCCTATATGTAATCTTCTCAACCTTTTGAGGGGAAAACTAACTAACAAAGAAATTACACTTCTCAATTTTCCTCCTTATTGAAGGGAATTTTCATTTATCTAGTAGAATTAAACCTTTAATCTCACTAGGCAGTTGTTGATAGTAGAGGTAGAAAGTTCCATTTCCACTAGTAGATGCCATTTTACCTAAGTGATCTGCGACTTTATTTGCTTCTCTGAAGCAATTGGAGATACGAGCATTAACACAATTAATAGACCTAGAGATGTCCTGAATAATAGGCTTAATCTTCAGATTGGTAGTATCCTTTGCAGTTATCATGTTAGCAATCATCATGGAGTCTAATTCTATATGCAAATTATTGAATCTATTGGAGATGCACCATTGAATTTCAAACTTTACTGCTAGAGCTTTTGTCAAATCATTGCTTGTGCATTGGATTGGCAATGAAAAGGCCATTATAAAATTGCCGCTGCTATATCTCATAATTCCCCCTATTCCAGCTTCACCATCATTCTTGATATAGCTCCCATCAATGTTTAATTTTATAAAACCTGCATCAGGTAAGTTCCAAACCACCTGTTTAATTCTCAAGATTGGTTGCATTCTTCCAATGGTGTCACATATAGCAGGCCAACATCCTGTCAGGTTACATGTGGGGAATGCCACTTGCATGATAGCCTAAATGTTCCATATGATCTGGCACTCCATCTTCCTGTAGTTGAACTTCTTGTTATCACCAAATTTGCATCCCGCCCATGATGTCCAAAGTTCCCAATAGATGATTACTGGCACAACTTGCAATACAAGCTTATGCCCATTGTTTTTTGTCTTGGAGTCCCACCAATGTCTAATGATCCTTCTAATAGGCCACAATTGATAAGTAATACCAAGAGGCGCACCAATAGTTCTCCAGATATGAGCGGCAACTTCTCCTTCACAAAAAGTGTGATGAATAAAATCGCTTGTTGGAGACTTGCAACAGAGACATCTAGATATTATATTAGTACCAAAAATCACTATCACTTCATCAAAGGGTAATTTATCTTGCACTACTCTCCATGTCAAGAAAGACATCTTGAAAGGAAGAGCTTTATGCCACAAATTGCTAAGAAACGTGTTTTTAGCATTGGTCCTTTTCATCAAATTCCATGCCGACTTGTTGTCATATTTACCATCCTCTGTTATGTTCCAGATAGCATAGTCATTGTGATCAGCCAAGCTAATATTAGTGGTAGTGACATATGAATGTATTGATTAGGGAGAAACAGAGCATGTTTGCCAAGGTTCCAGCCCCCTTCCTCAATGAACTCACTCAGTTTCACCTTATCCTTGTAACCAACAATCTTAATGTGAGGAAGGATAGCTAACGGTCCTAAATCAGTCCATGTATCCCACCAAAAGTTTGAGCTCCCATAGTTGATCTTCCATCTAATATTGTTTTCAGCTTTGTCTCTAGCCCATAGAAGACTCTTCCAAGCTTGCAAGTTTCCAGTAATCCATTTTTTATCAACTGGATGTTTCAGAGAACAGTATTTAGCCTTCATGAAATCAGCCCATAGAGAAGGGTGAGTTCTAAATCTCCACCATCTCTTAATGGCAAGAGTGTTAGCAATATTCTGCATTGTTCTAATGCCTATTCCACCCTCCTCTTTAGGCTTGCATAAACTTCTCCAGGAACTCCAGTGGTATTTCCTCATTCCATCAGTTGAACCCCAGAAAAATCTGTCCATATGCTTCTCTATGAGGTTTAGAGTAGTCTTTGAAGTGTCAGGGCTATAAGAATATAGGTCGGGAGAGACTGAATCACACTTTTAATCAATATTTCTCTTCTACCATGAGTAAGCATTCTTCCTTGCCAACCATTCAATCTTTTCACCACTTTGGTAACCATCGTATCAAAATACTCAATCTTTTTCTTTCCTGCATAACTAGGGCATCCAAGGTAAACAAAAGGAAAAGATTTATCCATCAGTCCAGTACAATTCCTGAGTCTGTTAATTCTATTAGGGCTAACTTTAGGATCAGTGAGAAAAAAATTCTTATCCATGTTAATAAGCTGACCATAGGTCTTCTCATAATTCCTAATCTATTTCATAATTAGTTTAACAGACTTAGAGTTACCATAAGAGAAAATAATAATATCGTCTGCGTAAGCAAGATGGTTAATCTGAGGGCCTTTTTTATTCATTGTAAAAGAGGTAAAATTATCATTGTCATTCAACTTATTAAGGGATCTAGAGACTATCTCAGCAGCAATAATAAACAAAGACGGGGAGATAGGTTTACCTTGCTTGAGGCATTGAGTTGAGGGAAAGAAACCATGTCTGGCTCCATTTATGATAATGGAATACCAGTTACTGGAAATAATTCTCCTAATAATATCAATCCAGTTTCTGCTAAAACCAAACTTTTCTAGAATATTTATTAAGAAGGTCCACGAAAGCCTATAGTAGGCTTTAGCCATATCAAGTTTAATAACAATGTTACCTCCTATATTAGGTTTAGTAATAACATTAACAATTTCTTGAGCAACCATAATGTTCTCCATGATAAGCCTAGCAGGAACAAAGCCACTCTGATTCTGAGAAATGAGTTTGCAAAGTAAAGGGTTCAGTCTATTGGCTACAAGTTTTGAGATGATTTTGGTAGTGAAATTACTAAGACTAATTGGCCTAAGCTTATTGAAATTAGAAGGAGAATCCACTTTGGGAATGAGAGCTAAACATGTGTGAGTATAGAACTTAGTAAGATTCTTACCATTGAAGAAGTCAATAACAAAAACGCTTACATCATGCTTGATAATTTCCCAACATTTTTGATAAAACATGCCATTGAACCCATCTGGTCCAACAGAACTTTCGGTGCTCATATTAAAAACAACATCCTTAATTTCTTCTTCATCAGGAATTCTAGACAAACTCAAGTTATCCTCATTAGTCATAATATTAGGAATAAATTCAACAAGAGAACTACTCACAGTGGGTTGATTCATATTGAAGAATTTTTGGAAGTGTTTCACATCAGCTTTCGCTATCTTGTCCTCTCCTTCAATTCACTTATCTCTGCTATTCATAATCCAATTTAGCTGAAGTCTCCTCCTCCTATCTCTTAGAAAAGTGTGAAAGTATTTGGAGTTGCAATCACCATCCTTAAACCATTTAATCTGGGTCTTTTGTCTGAGAATGGATTCTTGTAAGCCTAGCCACTTAATGTATTCTGCATACCTTTATTTAAGTATTCTCTGCCTTCTTGAGTATTGTTATTGAGGTCAATATCTTTAAGAATAAGAAGTTTGGCCTCCCAATCATTGACCTCATGAACATTCCCAATATTTTCCCTAGACCATAAACTAAGAACTCTACACAAGAGCTTGAGTTTACTTTGGAGGATCCACATAGGGTTACCAATAATATCAATATTCCAAGATTGCTGGACCACCTCTATGAAATCAGGCTATTCCACCCAAAAGTTAGGGAATCTGAAATTCTTGATGTAGTTGTGACCCTTGTTGTGAGAGTTAAGGAGCAGGGGTCTGTGGTCAGATCCAGTCCCACCATATGGTTAACCAGATTGGAAGAGAAGTGTTGAGCCCAATCATCATTTATAAAAACCCTATTAAGTCTCTTCCATATTCTCTTACTAGGCCTTCTGTTATTACACCACGTGTATTTAACACCCTAAATCCAATATCCATGAACCCACAGGAACCCATAGTATTGGTAAAATCAAAATTTTTGTAAGTTTTATGAGGTTTCCCTCCCCTCTTTTTAGCAGGATCCATGATTATATTGAAGTCACCTCCAATGCACCAAGGACCATCAATGATGTTATTCAGGTTCTCAATACTATCCCACAAATTTCTTCTTTGCCTCGTTGTACACTTAGCATACATAGATGTTATAAAAGTACCTGTGTCAGTAGGGTAGTCTTTAAACTTAAGATTCAGATGTTGTTCATGATCTTCCACTAATCCAGTGTGATCCATATATTTCCAAAAACACCAGATTTTACCATTGCTATTGGATAAACAATGATGGAATCTCAAAAATTTCTTGTAACCATTAATTTTATTCTTATCAACAAAAGGTTCAAATATAGTTGCAAAAACCACTTTATTGATGTCGATAAGATGTTTGAGTCTGCGAATAGCTTTCCTTGACCTCACTCCCCTAATATTCCAAAAGATTGTGCTAATCATTGGACACTAGGGGAGTGTGTTTTATTGTGTCCTCTACCTTTGGAAGGAGAGATGTTCTTGCTTCTTTTGAATTTGTCATATTTTCTGATGCTACTTCTTCCTCCGAGAGTAGATAAAACATCTTCTTCACTGATTTGGACAAAGTCACCTTCCTTGTTGTTAGGAGGGTTGGGATCAGAATTATCTGTTTTCTATTGTTGCTTCTTATCACACTTCTTCTTGTTGCTGATATCTTTGGTATCTAAGCCTTCTTGCAGCTTTTTCTGATTCTCATTGTCGTTTTGATCGGCATTTGCCCTTTCTTCCCAATACTTTTTTTGGGGGAGCTGCTGTTCTTTCCCGTAATCTTGTTAGTAGTGCTGTTGTTTCCATTGATATTGGAGTCGTCAATCATTTTCTTGCTTTTGATATTGTTAGTACCTTCCTCAACCTCATTATTTTTCTCCTGTGTCTGTCTATCCCAATTGAGGTCAATTGTTAAATTGATAGGCTCAAGATTTTTAATTCCTGATGGCAAACTGGTAGACTCCTCATCTTCAATCTCTTCAACCTCTCTGGCATTTGTATTATGTTCGTTCGCCATCTTATCAGTCTTTTGATGCTCTGAACTATTTTTAGGAGGCCATTCAATAGAAACCTCGTTGTTACTAATACCAAGCACCTTCTTAATCTTCTCTTCAGCATTAGGATCCTTGTCTTGTTGTTTCTTATTCTTCTTGCTCCTTTTGTTGTCTTTTATCGGTACTGCAGGTTTAAAAAGAACAATGTTTTTCTTATTAGACATCTTCTTCCTTTTTTTCTTTGTTTTTTTGGTTCCTCTTTCTAGATCCAACAACATTTTTTTCCTTTCACCTTCATCATTGTCTTCATCATGTTTCTCACCTTGTTGATTTTGAACATTTCCCAATTGTTCCTCCTCTTTCGTCATTTCACATTCGACAATAACATCAGAGCTTTTCTTATCTTCATTTGTTAAACTCATATTAACAATCTCTTCTTTCTTCTTCTTTTAAAGGATTTTGCAGTTACTAACATTATGTCCCAGCTTCCGATAGTGGCGACAGTATTTAGGGATGCACTCATATTCAATTTTTTGGGTGTCCCTTTCAAAGGTGAATCATCACTTTCCAAACCCACCCAAACACTATCTGGAAGAGGTTTCAGGAGATCAACCTCCACTCTAATTTTTGCCATACTCGATTTTGTACGACTAGTTGTGGCAGCATCCATCGTTAATGGAGTACCCACAGACCTTAGTATCTGTTTAACATAATGACAAGTATGTAAATGGAAATGCAAACCTGGTAATAGGGCCCAAGCAGGAGCAAGAGGTAGATCTTCCTCTGGTTTGAAGTCTGGAGACCACTTTTACAACCACATTTGCATTCCGTCTATATCAGTAACTCTTCGGAACCATACATTTTGATAGTCTTCCTCATTAATAAGATCAATAAACACATTAAAACTATCAAAGACTCCTATCTTCACAGATCCTTTGATTTTGACCATCTCGTTAAATTTCGACTTGATACGATCGATTTGTGGTCTAGGTTTCAAGAAACGACAAACCAATGTATACTTACACTCTTCCGCCATGATACCATAGTAGTATTTGGCTTTGAATATCACTGCCAGCATGTCGTTGTGCGTTTTTTGTCTTCCAAAGATTTTTACTTTCAGTTGTGTGCCACTGTTGGGGATCGCTGAAGAGGGGTTAGTGATAGAGTTGGCATAAGACAATTTCCCTGCATTTGTTCCTTTAGATTGTATCGCTTCTAGAAATGGGGTTGATACTTGGCCAAGACGCGCTGGTGGAACCCCTCCCGATGGCTCCATCAAGTGAAGCGTGGGAGAGACGCTGAGAAAAAGAACGTTATAGAGTCATTGTGTTAGAGAGAGAAGAAAACATTTTCCGACAAGAATAAATCAAGTACACCCTTCATCATAAGGTATACTCAAATTAAGCCAGGAGCTCCAATAGTAATGCTTTTGGTCTTATCTTTTACCTCAAAAGAAATTAGCCAGGTGTTGCTCAATAATTTTTAAAATGCCTTTGGGAGTGGTCAAGACAGGAAGAGTGTAGATAGTAAGAGATTTCAAAAAACTTCTAACCGAAATAACTTTGCCACCATAAGATAATAATTTACGATGCCACTCATTGAGCATCTTTACTACATTATCAATCATATAATCAAAATACTCAAAAGTTTTTTTCCTTCCAACATACAAAGGAAAACCTAAATAAGTAAAAGAAAATATTTTATACATGAAACCAATATAATCTCTAATCCTATTAATCATGTGAGAGAGGTGTCAGGGGTTGGGAAGAAGAAACCTCAATTTCTATTAATCATTTGATCAGAATAGTTCACATATTTCCTAATTGATTGATGACGCATTTCATAGAAGAGGATTTGTCACTGCTAAAAATAATAATATCATATGCACAATGTTGGTAGGAGGAAGCACCACAACTAAAGGTTGATATGATAATAAATAATGAAAATATATAGAAGGAAAAACCACGGGGTAGAAGGATTGACTTAATAAATATGGGAGTACACTACTCTCAATTACAAGGAGAAAACAATATATAAACACTTCTCTCTTATAAAAGAAATAACTCACTAAAGAGGACACTCAAGACTACAATATTTATCTAGGTGTATAACTCTCTTTGTGTTCTTACTCTTTTGGATAGTGGATGATCAAATAATGAAGGCAAAATGTTCTATTTATAATAAAACTAAACCATGTGGACGCGTAGTGTGGACGCGTAGACTTCTAAAAGATCAATACGGCTTCTGCATGCCTTTACACTTTCCTCCTGCCTTATTTGACTAACTTTGTTGACATTCTCCCACTTGAAGATTTAATCAATTATGTCTTCACACTATCCTATCTACCCAATCACTGCAATGTTACGTTTCTGCTAGGCCAATAGAAGATCGACACCATATAAACTTGTTACTGTTGATCGGCTTCGTAAACATATCTGCTAGGTTGTCATTAGTGTGAATTTTCTGAATATCCACACTGCCTTCTTCCACCTTCTCACGAACAAAGTGATACTGAACTCGTATGTGTTTTGTCCTTGAATGAAATGCCAGATTCTTTGCAAGATGCAAAGCGCTCTGACTGTCACAAAATAGAGCAACCTTCTCTTGTTTGTGCCCGAGCTCCTCCAGTAACATCTGCATCCATATTGCCTCTTTGCTAGCTTGTGTAGCTGCTACATATTCTGCTTTTGTCGTAGATGTAGCCACGATAGATTGCAGTTTTGAAACCCAGCTTACAGCTCCTCCAGCAAAAGTAAATACATAACCCGTGGTGGACTTGCTTTTATCAAGATCACCTGCATAATCTGAATCAACATAACCTTTAACAGTAAAATCTGATCCTCCATAACACATTGCAACATCTGAGGTACCCTTGATATATCTCAGGATCCTCTTAACAACATTCCAATGCTCTCTACCAGGATTAGCCATGTATCGACTAACCACTCCCACTGCTTGTGCAATGTCTGGTCTTGTACATACAATGGAGAACATTAAACTTCCCACTGCTGATGCATACTGTACTCGAGACATCTCCATCCTCTCTGCTTCATTGCTAGGATTCATACTTGAGGATAAATTGAAATTAATAGGAAGTGGGGTAGAAATTGACTTACAGTCTTGCATCTAGAAGCGTCGCAAGATTTTCTTTAAGTAGTTCTCTTGAGAGAGCCAAACCTTCCTATTATTTCTATCTCGGTGAATTTGCATCCCTAGAATCTTGTTTGTTGGTCCCAAGTCCTTCATTTCAAACTTCCTAGCCAACTCTGCCTTTAAATTTGTGAGACGATCTTTGTTGAGGCCTACTACCAACATGTCATCAACATACAACAGCAAAATAATGAAATCACCATCACCAAATCTCTTGTAATAAACACAAGGATCTGAACTATGTCTGTTGTATCGAAGGCTTATAATGAAGGAATCAAATCTCTTATACCAGCACCTCGGCGCCTTTTTGAGACCGTATAGAGATTTGTTCAACCTGCAAACCAAGTTCTCTTTTCCTTGTTCTTCAAAACCTTCTGGTTGGAGCATATATATTTCTTCTTCAAGCTCTCCATGAATAAATGCAGTTTTGACATCTAACTGCTCCAAGTACAAGTCAAATGTAGCACACGTCGCCAGGACCACTCGAATTATTGTGAGTCGAACCACTGGAGAAAATATCTCGTCGAAGTCTATACCTTCTTTCTGAGCGAATCCTTTCACCACCAATCTTGCACAATACCTCTCCACTTGATCATTACCATTTTGTTTGATCTTGTAGACCCATTTGTTTCCAATGGCCTTCCTTCCTCGTGGTAATTGAACAAGATCCCATGTTTTATTCTTATGAAGAGCTTCAATTTCTTCTTGCATTGCTGCCATCCACAGAGATGATTCTTGGCCTTTCATAGCCTCGTGAAAAGTTGAAGGATCTCCATCTTCTGTTAATAGACAGCATGCAACATTGCCCTTCCATAGAATAATCTGAGTGCCAAGCTGGTTCTCTTCTCTCCCGAGTTGACCGTCAAACTTGTGGAGTTTTAATCTCAGCTTGCTCGTGTTCTTCGTGCTCTGGTGCTGCTTCAGAAGAAACTGGGACTTCTTCTATCTTTTCAACTTCAACTGTAGTAGACTCTAATTTTTCTGTTGAAGTGCTACCTTCTTTGGCTTGTATCTTGTTTTTAAAAAATAAAACATCCCTGCTAATTACCACCTTGCGGGCAGTGGGATCCCACAAGCGATACCCCTTGACTCCATCAGCATACCCTAAGAAAATGCATTCCCTGGATTTCGAATCCAACTTAGATTTTTCTTGGGCGTTGTACATAACATAAGCAGGACTTCCGAATATATGTAAGAGAGAATAATCAGTTGGTTTTCCTGTCCACATCTCCATTGGCATTTTCAGATCAATTGCAGTGGATGGTGACCGATTGATCACATAATAGGCGGTTTTGACTACTTCTGCCTAGAATGGTTTTTCCAACCCTGCAGTGGCCAACATAGCTCTTGTCCATTCCAACAAGGTTTTGTTCATCCGCTCTGCTACTCCATTTTGTTGTGGAGTATATGCCACTGTGAACTGCCTTTTGATACCTTCTTGTTTGCAGAAGTTATCAAATTCATCGCCAGTGTATTCTCCTCCATTATCTGTTCTTAAACACTTGATCCTTTTCTCAGATTCAAGTTCCACCCGCGCTCTGAACTCTTTGAAAACTGGAAAAACATATGCCTTTCTCTTGATTGGATACACCCAACATCTCCTGGAGTAATTGTCGATAAATGACACGAAATATTTTGCTCCTCTAGGGACTCAACCGGTGCTTGCCAGACATCAGAGTGGACCAGATCTAATATTTCCTTGCTTTTAGCATAGGAACTGCTAAACTTCAGTCTATGTTGCTTACTGGTAACACAATGCTCACAAAAAGGTAGTGAATACCTTTTTGAGCCCTGGAAGAAGCTTTTGCTCAGCAAGAATCTTCAAACCTCGTTCCGACATATGGCCAAGTTTGCGATGCCACATCATCGTCGATTCTTCAAATGAATTTGCTGACACGGTTGATGCTTCTCCTTCTTGGTGTGTTTCACCCTTAAGCACATATAGATTTGCAATAAGTTTTTACGCTTTCATCACTACAAGCGCTCCTTTCAATATTTTCATGACTCCACCATGAGTCTTATATGAACATCAATTATCATCTAATTGTCCCAAAGATAATAGCTTCTTCCTCAAGTCTTTCACATGTCGTACCTCCTGGATGGTGCGTACCGTGCCATCACACATTTTTATTTTGATGGACCCAATACCAATAACATTCAAAGCATGATCGTCTCCCATGAACACAGATCCTCTTGAAATAGGTTTATATTAATGGAACCATTCTCTCCGAGAAGTCATGTGCCATGTTGCTCCTGTGTCCATGATCCAGACATCAGTGAAACATTTTCTGCCTTCATTATTTGATATTGCTTCACTACATAAAATATCACCATCATCCGAGGTATTTGCAACATTCCCTTGAGCATTTGGTGACTCAGGGTGTTCATTCTTCTTCTTGAACCAACAATCTTTCTTGACGTGCCCTTTCTTGCCACAGTTGTGACACTCGATATTCTTCTTACTTCTTGATTTAGATCTACCATGATTGTGACTCCCACTGGGGCCACGTTCCGTTGGTCTTCCTCTCACCATCGTCAAAGCTTCAGCTTGCTGTGAACTTGCTTGTCTGTCTTCCTTATTTTTGCGCCGATTTTCTTCTTCTAAGACAGCGGCTGCAATTTCATCGAAAACTAGATTGTTTGTATTGTTCGTTAGGTTGATGATGAGTTGATCATACGAGTCAGGCAGACTTTGAAGTAGAAGCTCTGCACGTTCAGTCCCCTCTATTTTGCAATCCATTGTTGTAAGTTGCGAAAACAGAGTATTCAAAATATTGATGTGTTCAGTAACCGACATGGACTCTGCCATTCGAAGAGTATACAATCTTCTTTTTAAGAAGATTTTATTACGCAAATACTTGGCCTCATACAATCCCGTAAAAGTATCCCATATTTCCTTCGCTGTCCGTTTTTCAGCCACACTAGACAACACTTGATCAGCTAGTGCCAAGTGTAGATCAGCAACTGCGTTGCTGTCTATGTCGTTCCACTTGCTGTAATCAGTAAAGTCTGTGGGTCTTCCTTCAATTGCAACTAGGCAATTTTCTTTTCTCAATATCGCCCTTATTTTCATTTTCCACAATGAGAAATTAGTCCCATTGAATTTCTCAACGTCAAACTTTGTTGTACTCGATATTGTTATTTGCTTCACACCCTTCTAGATCATTTCTGAATATTTTTGCGAACAATCGTGACAAACTGTATCGTCACCGAATTTTACTATTCATGTGAATAGTATTTTCACCAAATTTTACTAATCACGTAAATTTACTATTCACGGATAGTACCTTCGCATAAAACAGACAGAATAACCGAGGCGCTGATACCACTGTTGGTAGGAGGAAGCACCACAACTAAAGTTTGATATGATAATAAATAATGAAAATACATAGAAGGAAAAACCACGGGGTAGAAGGATTGACTATATAAATATGGGAGTATACTACTCTCAATTACAAGGAGAAAACAATATATAAACACTTTTCTCTTGTAAAAGGAATAACTCACTAAAGAGGACACTCAAGACTACAATATTTATCTAGGTGTATAACTCTCTTTGTGTTCTTACTCTTTTGGATAGTGGATGATCAAATAATGAAGGCAAAATGTTCTATTTATAATAAAACTAAACCATGTGGACGCGTAGTGTGGACGCGTAGAGTTCTTAAAGATTAATACGGCTTCTGCATGCCTTTACACTTTTCTCCTACCTTTACACTTTCCTCCTGTCTTTACACTTTCCTCCTTTTCTCCTTCCTTATTTGACTAACTTTATTGACACATAATCAAGGTGATTAATATCAGAGAATTTTGGGGTCATAGTACAGGGGACGAGCCTTCTATCATTGATGAGATTGTTCAAAGATCCGATGAGAACCTCATCTCCCAAAATAGAAAGAGATGAGGAGAGAGGGTCATCCTTTTTTAAACCATTGAGAAGAGGAAAATAAATCATAAGTTGAACCATTAACAATCACAGAATACCAGTTCAGAAATAAAATTATAAATCATGTCAGTTCAATTCTTAGAGAAGCCAAATTTAGACAAAATAGCCCCCACAAAATACCATTACATCTTATCATATGCTTTGATCATATTCAATTTAATCACAACATTGTCACCCTTGTTAATTTTAGAAATGTTCTGAATAATCTCTTAAGCTAACATGACATTTTCAGTAACAAGTCTTTCCTTATCAGAGCCACTTTGATTTGGACAAACAAGATTAACCAGTAAAGGATTTAGTTCTTTAAAAAAATAATTTTGTTGGTGAAGTTTGTGAAGCTGATGAGTTTAAAGTCACCAAAACTATTAGGGGTATCGTCTTAGGAATTAACGCTGACAAGTATTAGAGAAGTACCTGATAGGTTTTTTAACTTTAAAGAATTTCTGGGCATAAGCAATTTTACCCATACGTTCCTGCAGCACTTAGACTGAAAACAGCTTTTTTGATTTTGAGTTCTTCAGTAATGAGACACAACTTGTTGTTATTCCCCATGAAAATAGACTTTAAAATATCAAAATTAAGAGAGACCTTTACATAAGTTATGGTGTTCACGGGATAGATAAAATGGTATAAATTTCTCCAGGAGAGAGCATGTGGCGATTTGATTTCGAAATTTGAGTACACATAACATATATGTATATTGTATTCTTGTACATAAACTTATATTTTGTTCTTTTATGTTTCTATCTTTTTTCACTTAATTAGAAATAAAATATAACTAATATTTTATGAATGAAGGGTTTCTGAAGTTACTTGTCTTCCTTTTTGCAGAAAGTAGGCTTGAAAACTTCGAACAACGTCGAATATTTTTTTGCGGCGGTACGCAATGTATTTGCAATACTGCATTTATTTTATTTTTGAAAGATCACACACACATATATATTTGACTTCTTCTTTTAGACAGTTTATTTGTTAATGCTTTTCAAATCTGAATCACCAACAGAGATCGTCGTCGGCAGCACAAGGTTTACAAGAAGAACCATATTCATCTGTGAGATCATCACGGAAAGGCCAGGAGGTGCAATCAAATTCGGACAGTCAATTCTATGGTAAGTGGCACTGCCTACTCATTATTGCTGATCCTAATATACGTGAAAGAGTTCAGAGTATAATTAACTTTGACTGTGAATTTGGATTGTCATTAAGAAGAACTGGTGGTCTTTCTGTATGGTCTTATCGTTAGTTAAATTTTAAAGTTGAGTTATACTTTAATTTTATTTCTTTAACTAATAATTATTTTCTTTGTCATTTTAATTGTTAGAATAAAATTTAATATCATTAAGAAAAAAATTAATAAGGACAGTAATTTAACTAATATAACCCTATTAATATTTTAAAAACATACAACAATAATTCTTTTCACATTTTAAAATAACTTTAAATAATAAGGGTAAAATTATAAAAACATGATAAGTTATTTCTTGAATTTTGAAACTAGCAAATATGTTAAAACAACTGTTGTTGGTATATGTCCTTGCAATTAAAATGGAATGGAGGGAGAATATAATACCATCTCTAACTTTTTGTGGCAGTTGGCTCGTGTTCTTCGGATGACAAGACTCCAATTGTTAGTGCAAGGCTTAAAGATCCCAGGATGATCCGTATCTTCCGTTTTAAACCCCTATTTACTATTGAAGGACTGAAGAGGGCAGTAAGAAACCAGTTTAAGTGGGATGATAATGCTGGAACTAAATTTGATCTCCATTCTGTGAATAAGCAAAACGAAAGAGTTGCTTTGATGGATAGAGATGAGCATGTGAGGGAACTATTTGACACTCATTCTGTTGTCTTCGTTATGGATGTTCAATTGCATGAAGACGCCCGCCCTTCCAAGAGAAACAAAAGAGGTCACGGTAGAGACACACGTCACGGGGTAGAGCTAAATATTAACGGAGATGGATACAAAATGGCTTACGAAGCTGTGGCCAGAAAGCTTAAACCAGGCAAGAGAGATAAAATGATGCAGAACATCATAGATGGTAAGGACGTTCCTTTATATATACACACACACACATATACATATATTCTCAAAGGCACTTAATTCCGTTAATGAATTAATTTTTGCATGCATGCTCGCAGCTTCGCCGAGTAAGGTGAAAGCTTTACGCATAAAATACTGCAGTCCCCCTTCTCCACCTGATCTGGATGGGAGGCACAAGAACATGAGAAGAGGAGAGTCCAGTTCCAGCTCCACACTTGAAACGCAACATTATTCTGGTGGTCCGACCAACATGGTTAGTGTGCAGGGAAAGACCCAAGATATATTAATGTCAGCAGAGACAACGACTGAACAAGTACAAGTGCAACCGGTAATTAGTGTGGAACAACAAGTGCCACATAATTACGTGGTACCTCCTGTTTCTGGTTCACATATGGAGGAAGACCCAAGCAGCATGGAGCTTCTGGTTAGTGAGGGAAAGGGTACAGCTGAGGAGACGGCACATGGAGCTGTTTGTGCTTCGCAGATGGAAGAAACTGAATGTACTGCAGATGACTTTAGGGTGGGACTTGGGGTTGATAATCAGTTGGTTTTTTATGATGCGAAGGGCAGAGAAATCGATGCAAGTGATCATGATCATGGCATATCCAGTAGTGTCGAATTAAATGCTCCAACAGTAGTGGTTGAGTCCATTGATCCTGAACAACACGTGCAACCGTCGGAGCTGGATTCGGGAATCGCAAGAAACATGGAGGTAATTAGTGTGCAAAAGAGTACAACTGAGGAGACGACACATGGAGCTGTACATAATTACGTGGTACCTCTTGTTTCTGCTTCGCAGATGGAGGAAAACGTTAACCCAAGAAACATGGAGCTGCTGGTTAGTGCAGGAAAGATCCAAGATATACTGTCAGCAGAGACGAGTGAAGAACAAGTGCAACCGACGACGGAGCTGAATTACGGAATCGCAACAAACGTCCATTTCGATGGGAATGCCGTTGGAGACATGGAATTGTCAATCCCCGATTTTCCTTCGAGTCCCTTTGGATACTTGGGATTGCTAAACGCCTATGGAGATTTCTCTTTGCCAAACGACAATTTTGGTTGGAATGACAGTGGAGATTACGACGATTTTGATCTTACAGATATACTCCATGAGATCCCTTAAATGTATTCTATTTTAATTTGGGTAGAGGACTAGCTAGCTCGTATATTGTGTGAGAATTGAAAGAAGACAAACTCTTCGGCGGAACAGATACTAACTTCTGTGGGTCAGAATTAGATAGAGTGAAAGCATACAAATACTTTTGGTATTGTTTAATTTCTTAATTCCTGTATGTGTATGCTTTCTGAGAATTTGTATTGACTTGTTAGAATACTTTTGTAGTATTGTGTGCCTTTTTCCCTTCAGCAAAATCATCCCTGCAAAAGACGGAACACAAGACATAAGAATACAAATACTCTTTGTGTTGTTTAATTTCTTAATTCTTGTATGAGTTGTAATCGTGTGAAAGAGTATTATTATTGTATTGTGTGTTTTTTCCCTTCACAAAAATCATCCCTGCTTGGTTCATTCCTTCTGCAAAAGACGGAAGCCAACACACTTCTATTATTTACATTGTCATTTATCTAAGAATTTCACACTCTATTACTTAACTCCACAATACAGCTTGCCTCAACCATAATTAATACGGAAGCATATGGAAATTACTTAAGGGGTTGTTTGGTACCAAGATACTAATGCGGGGATTAATATTATAGGTAGAGGTGGCAAATTGGCGGTTTGAGCTTAATTTGGGCAGGTTAAAATGGGTTATATTAATAAATGAATTATTGCCCAATCCTGTCCAAAATTGCTTGGGTTAAGATGGGTTGGATCAAATGAGCTAGATAATGGGTAATAGTCCAACCCGCCCAATTTTAATCTAAATTCTCTTCTTTATTTTTAAGGATAACTATAAATATTCTTAAATAAATATTCCTAAAAAGTCTTCATACATATCATATATAATACAAAAAAAGATAAAAATTATACACATCAACAATATAATATTTATTATAATTTTATAATTTTGATAATCAAATAATATATTAATTGAACTAAATTTTAATTCAAAAATTATTCTAATTAATACGGTCAGCCATACTGTGCAAGAGAAGACCTACACACGTTGTTAATCATCTTCTGTTTTCTCTATCTCTATGCGTATCAACCAATTAATATTTACCAAATAAATTAAGCTACTTCCTCTTTAGATCATGATATGTACTATTATACACTTGAAAGCTAAGTAAAATTTCTTAGTTCTTACTGCAACTAACCAAGAATACTTTTCTTCTGTGATGTGTGTTGTTGGGGGGATTTTGAACTTAGGAGCAACAATTTTAAAGTAAATTTTGAACCTTCTAAATTATTGAGTTAACTTTGACCTTATGTTAGAAAAGATTCAAAAGCAATATATGTACATAAAAAAGAAATTACCTTATATTTAGATGTTTAAACTTTTCCCTTGTTAATATGAAGATAACTAGCATGAGCTTACGCTTTAAACTTTGATATCTGTTGAAGAATGAGTGCAACTACCAATTTAACAGATAAAAGAGTCAAAAATCTAACTGACTCAAATATATATGAATATGTATGGTGTATAAGGTACAATAAAAACGAACAAACAGCTTGTTAAAAGGAAGATACAATGATTCTTGAATATATTTATGAGGAAGTAAGTTATGTTTGTTTAAGATAACTGCTGGAAAATAAAACAAGAGATAATTGACTTCACTTACAGGAGGAAGATGGATCATTGAAGAAGGAAATAACCATTTGATCATCCAAAGTCAGACCTGCAAATTAAAAGTGAGGTACACAGATTTATAAGGACATGACTAAAACTAATTAACAAGGAAATAGATCTTGAACCCTTTTGCGCATATATGTAATTTCAAATTTTGGGTTGGTGTAACTTTCATAGGAGCAAATCAGAATTAAGCAATAATAGAGGGACTATATTTATGAATGATTGAATAAATTAAAGGAAGTTTGATAAAAGATAATGCATTCCCACCATCCACGGCGCCTAAACCGGCCTTTATTGACTATAAATAATATTAAAGTAGCTGGCCTATCTTTTCCTATTTTATTCGCACACACCATTATTCATGTATCACTTTGATATTCTAAATCTTTTTATTATATATTAATATGACCAGTAAATTGTAATTTATGTAATAAATTTTTAAAATGTAAAAAATGTTATTTAAATTGCGACAAAATGAATATCAATTTTCTACGCTAACCACTAATTTCTTTGCCGACTTGTTGAAATGATAGCAACGCGCTTTCATGGTTAAAATAATACTCTATTTCTTTTTAGTGGTTACATATATTATAAATATTTATTTTAAAATAATTATTAATTTTTAAATTTTAAAATAATTATTTCTTTTAATTTTATTTTTAATACTGAAGTTAGTTTAAAATATGAAAGTAATAATTATTATATGTTTTACAAAATATCTATTAATTAAATTGTAATTTTTTATTAATTTTTTTAAAATAAATATATAGTTTTTTTATTTTAATAAATAAAAAAATATCAAAAAATTATCCTAACATAAAAAATAAAAAAAAGGAAGGGAGTATTTTATTCTTTGTCAATTTTCTACGCAAAGCACCAACTCCTTGCAAACTTTCTACTGCTGAGCACTAATTCCTTGTCATAACCTTTTTTTTTTTTTTTGAAATGATGGCCACCTTCAAAAAAAAAAAAAAAAAGTTGGCCACTATTATGACAGCTACGCATGCATTTTCTTATTTCGTAATTGCGTTTTTGACCTAGTCAATTTAAAATGATTATGGGTGTGTTGGGTACCGAGGAAATTATTTTTTTTATAAAAGATAATTTTTTTTAATAGAAATAAGTGATTTTTTAGTTTATATTTTAAAATTAATATATATATATATATATAAAAAAAAAGATATTATTTTAAAATTATTTATATATAATTTAAATAAATATCATGAGAGACGAGGGTTGGATGGTGGAGTAGTGGCGATGAGATGTATTACTAGATGGAAAGAACATTGTCAATGTAGAAAGTTAATTGTAAAATTTATTTTTCTACTTTTATTTTTAAATAATTTATTATCATAAAAAGATATTATTTAAAAAATTTTAATCAACTAATATAAAAAATTATAAAATATTTTCTATAATTATTTTTCGCTATACCTAACACACTCTAAGTGTTCACAATTAGAAAATACCTACTCCTTATAATATAGAAAAAGATAGAATGCAATTTGGCTCCTCTCCATTTTCCTCATTAATTAATGATTTAATATTGAGCTCAAGATGTTATCTTCCTAGAGGTCCAACTCGGCACCATGCCACCTGTTAAATGATGTGGCAATCCACATCAAATTAATGATCTATTGAAATCATACCACATGTCAAATGAGGTGGCGATCCAAGTCAAATAAATGAGCCACTGAAATCATACCACGTGTTAAATGAGGTGGCAATCCAAGCTAAATAAATTTGCCACTGCAATCATGTCATTTGTCAAATAGTGTGGCAATTCAAATCAAATTACCGAACCAATAAAATCATGCCAAGTATGTAGATGATATGTTCTGGCCAATCAAATTGGAGCTGGCCACCAAATGAATGTGATTGGTCAGTTCAAACCAATCAATGAAATCACACAACTACATCACCCCTACAGCTATAAATAGGAGTCCTCATAAATTATATAGGGATCAGAATCAAGAACAAGAGCAAGAAAAGAGCTCATGGATCAAAGACAATAAAACTCTATAAGCTACAAGTTCAAGCTACAAGATCAATATTAAAGGCAAAAATTAAGGCATTCAAGATCAAGGTACTTATTTGTGCCAACTAATTTAAAGACGGAGATTCAAGATCAAGCTACTTAGGCCCTTAAATCTAAATCAAATTTAAGCTCAACATAATTCACATTATTGTTGAAAGAATCAGAGGATTAATTATATAAAGATTGTAATACTCATCATACATGAAATCAAATACTATATTTTGTTACCCAGGTTTTCTGTCTTCATTTTTTTTTCTCGACAAAAAAATTTATCGTCAACAAATTTTAGCATGCCTAGGGGGACCATCTCTACCTCTCATCTCTCTTTATTAAGCACCAAATTTCAAGATCACCGAAACAACATCTAATAAATTTGACTCTAACTTTGTTATTGCTAAGACTATTAATTCCAAGTTTTACTTTGAGGTAGAGAACATATTGGATGTTACTACGGGAAGTTTGGGAGCCATCACTAGGAACAAATCAGACTTGCTAGGACAATAAGCACTTCAAGTGCCATATGCATCAATTTTTGTCTTTGATCTTCGATCCTCAAAGGGGGCAGGATTCTTTCTGAATGAATTGGAAGAAGGAGATGATATCGCTCAGAGTGTTGAAAATACATTGGTTTAACTTAGCCCATTTAATATTAAGTGTCCTGCCATTCAAACTGATGATGATGTCTTGATCACCAGATGCTCCCTAATCACTCCACATGACTTATTCCACTCAAAATTCAATTCGAGATAAAATTCATGATTTGCTCCATCATTTACAACGTCATCCAAGCAATGCTGACTAACACATCAACTGTTGAAGAACAACTTGCAAGCTTGATAACAGCAATTGAAGGCTTAACAAAATATGTACAATATTAGAATAATCAAATTATCAAGTTGACAGACAAAGTCGAAAGTGTGATGGAGGATAGGATTAAGTCATACACCTGAGAAGCTTCCTATGGTACAAGACAAAGGACATTCGTCGACAAAGTGAGTGCATGTTATCGATGAACTATAAATATCTGCTAAAGGATTAATTTTAGTTCGTCAACTAAAAGACTTCATTATGTGAACCATCAAAGACAAGTATGATGTTGCTGTCAACTCTTTCCTTACATATTCTAAGCTATATACTGCAGGAATCGATTGTTTGAAGATTCTTGTAGGTTATCAACCTCCAAAATTTCAACAACTTGATGGTAAGAGAAGTACAAAGAAACATATTGCACGCTTCGTTAAACTTGCAAAAATGCTGGAATGTATGAATATTATCTTGTTAAAATATTTGTGCGCTTCTTGTAAGGAAATGCCTTTGATTAGTATACAAATATCGAAGCTTGTTCTATTGATAGGTGCGAGCAACTTGTATATGATTTTCTTAACTGTTTTTATAACATAAGGCATACTGTAAGTGTGATTGAACTCACAAATATTTGCTAGTGGAAGGATGAACCTGTCATTGATTCATCTCTCGGTGGAGAAATACAAGCCTCGATTGTAAAGACAAACTTAGTGAAGCTTCTAGAATAGAAATGTGTATCCAAGGAATTCATTAGGGACATCTTTACATCCTACAAGGCATAAAGCCCAAGTTTTTGAAAAATTAGCTACACGCGCTCAGGATATAGAGTTAAGCATGTCCTCAAGTGGAAAGGACAGCCTGTGTACGAGTCTCACAAAGAAAAAGACAAGCTAGAAGTAAAAAAAAGAAAAGGAAAAATTTGTGTCAAAATCCGAGAGCAAAGAGTCGATGAATGTTAATGCCTAACCGTTGAAGGTCATCACAAAGCTAAGCAAAAAGTAGAGTGAAGATTACATCTTTCCGAAATTACATCGGCCAAAAGTTAACTTTAAAGAAAATGCAAGCAAACAAGTTTCCATTCTTAGATTCAAATGCTCCAGTAATTTTTGAAAAACTCCTTGCATTAAAATTCTTTGAGTTACCTGAAATAAAGAGGCATATATATGAAGCTGGAAGGACTAATGATCCAAATTATTGTAAATATCATCGAATGATGGGTCACCCATTGAAAAGTGTCTCATATTCAATGAAAAAGGTTATAGACTTGGCCCTCGAAGGTAAACTGTTGCTAGAGAATAAGAAGAAAAGTTTGAATCAAATCTCTGTCATTTTTTGTTCAGTTAATCCTATAGTTATTCGCAACTTTGTTGAAGTATATAAAAGTGATTTCATCCTAGCTATATCACCAACGAAGATGATTAAATTTGGTGAGTTTGAATTAATCAATATTAGTGTGTCATTACTCCTTCCTATGATGGATAAAGTGATAGTGGAGGACAAGACTCTAGAGGGAAATCAAACTTGTAGTGATTATACTAATGATGAAGGATGAATTTTGGTGACACGGCGGAGATGCTACAAAATAAGCTCACAAGAAGAGCTAAATAAACAAGTGACGAGAGGAAAGATGATTAAAAATCAAAAAGTCAAAACATAAAGAAGTATGTGAAGAAAGCTAAAATAAAGGAGAATCACTATCAAATGTCATGTTGTCCAGTAATATTGGAGGAATTCTTGTCAAGCTGTTTCGGCAGAAATATTTCTCATTGTGATACCAAGGCATCGTGTTGTAATATTGATGTAGAAGGGTTAAATTTTTTTTATCATTATCTGCACTATAAAAGCCCATCGAGTCTCTTTTGAATAAGTGGACAAGTGTGATGCAAAAATAACATTTGCTATAATGATCTTTTGTTGGGTGAAACATTGCATATCATCCTTTGTATATGTTAGCTTTGTGCGTGGGCATAAAGTAAACAAAATTATGATTAATGATAGCTCCAGAGTCAATACTATCCCAATTCGCATGGTGAAAAAGCTTGAAATCTCGATATATGAATTGTCTAAAAGTCATATGATGATTTAGGGATTCAATCAAGGGGTGCAAAGAGCCATAGGTGCTGTGAAACTAAAAATCAGCATGAAAGATATGCATTCAGAAGGGCGGATGCACGTGATTGATGCAAAGACCTAGTACAATATCTTGCTAGAAAGGCCATGGATACATGAGAACAAAGTGATTTCATACACTTACCATCAGTGCTTTAAGTAATTTGAAGATGGAGTTCAAAAGAAACTAGTTGTTGATGATGAAACTTTTGATGAGATAGAAGTACATTTTATAGATGCAATATTTTACCTAAAGAATTGTATCTTAAAAGAAATTGGATATCATAACACAGTGTTGATCAAAAAGATTGATATTTTGAAAAATGATGTTGTCCAGCTAGAGATACGAAGATCATAGTTGGAAAAGATCAAGCGCTTTCTAATATGAACAAAGTCCCAAAATAAATATTGCATCTTCAAGTAAGAAAGTGATTCATGTTCTTCGCTATGTCCCAAAGGCAAAAAAGCTTGAGAGTCAGTCTTCTGGGTTCTAGCATAGTGTTTTAAGAAGATTAACTTTTCCTATCAAGCAAGTTGAAACAATCAAATTATCTTCAAAACTGGTGAAACAATTTTTCAAATCATCAAACTATAATTCTATGAGCCACTTCCTAGAAAGCACACAGATGAGCGTTTTGATCCAAAGGTCTACAAGTTATTGGCAAAAACTGGGTACAATCCTGATGAACCTTCTAAACTAGGAAAGCTCCCGCCTGAAGTTGGGAAAGGAAAATCATGGCTTAAACCCTGCTCAAAAGTTGATGATGAAGAAAGAATATGCTGTCAAACAATTACGTGAAGATTTGTATTACAAACAACCACCACCAATCTGTATCTCTATAAGAAGGAAAGCAACAACTACATTATCATTAAAGGAGAGTCTATGATGTCTAACAAAAGGCTTTTTGTGTTCGATCAACTTACTAAATCAACTCCAAAAACTTTAGTTTTTAATATGTTGGGACCCTTAAAAAGGAAACACAAACGTCAAACAGATAATAAAAGGATACTTTACAATACCACAAACATCTGGTAAGATAATTAAAACAGAAGCAGTCAGGGCAATAGCAATATCAACATCATTAATAATTTCAAAAAAAATATTACTTACCGCGATTTCTTAGATTATTGAGGAACAAGAATAAAAATATAATAATAAATTATTTATTAACTAAATAATAGTAGTGAGAATGTAAAATATTGTTATAAGAATATTTTAAGAAATTATTTGATCAATATAATATATTTTTTTTAAATTAAACAAATTATTTAAAATTAAATAAAAATATAAAAATTAAAAATTGAATAATACTAACTAGCTAAATTAGAGAAAATATTTCTTTAAATTTCGGACAAGGAAAAAAAGAGAAAATATAGCAATAATTGCTAATGAAAAAAAAAATTTAAACAGACCAATTATTGGTATGTCATGGATATAAGGCTGTCATTAGAGCTGTAAAAACGGGATGACCCAATCCAACCCAACTCAAACCCAGTGGCTCAATGAGTTAAACGGGTTAGGACGGGCTGGCCTTTTAATAAAAGGACCTTAAAAATGGCAGCCCAGCCCAACCCTAAGCGGGCCACGGGTTAGGACGGGTTGATTCCTTAATAAAATTTAAACGTAATCTAAAACATGATAAATGAAAAGTCTGATTACTTAAAAATCACCAACCATTATAAGTCTTCATTATAATAACAAGTGCATAAGATAATAACTAAGATGAACCAAAAGAAGAACAAATATAATTAATTAGTCACTCACTAAAAATGAAGAGATAAAAAATTTACAGAGGTTGTGACTGCTCAAGAAGAAAAGCTACGTAGGAGCCAAAACGGCAAGAAGAAAAGCGTAGAATTTAGAAGACGTAAACCTAATTTTATTTGTTGGAAGTCTTTATCTTATTATTAATTTATTATATAAAATATAATCCTATTAAGTATTAATAGTTCTAGACTTCTAGTAGTCTAGTTGTGTACTATGTATTGCTGCTGTACAAATGTATAATATACATTTTTTCATTCTTTTTATTTTATCTTATATTATTTTTTTATTTTCTTAATTAATTAATATATTATATATTTAATAATTAGTTATTTTTTATATTTCGCGGGTTGGGCTGGCCTTTGAGGCTCACGGGCTAGGGCCTCTGAGGCTGACGGGTCAAATGAATTGGGTTTTTAGGCCTCATTTCTAAATGGGTTGTAAAAAATTTATCCCAACTCTATTTAATTAAAGAATTAGGTTGAATCGGCCTCACGAACCAAGCCCATTTTGACAGTTCTAGCTGCCATCTACAGGCACTTGGACCAATTAGAATAAATTAGAAATAGATGCTATTCAAATGGTTCCTAATTAATTACAAAGTTCATAAATCCTAGGAAACTTATAAAGTAGAAAAGTAGGATTCTTATTGGTTTTTACATGATCAGGAATATGAGTGTCAAATTCATAATCTCAGACCAGACAATAAAACTAATTCACATTCTTTTGTGGGTATATTTCATATATTTATCATGAATTTGTAATTGAGTCTAAAAATGATTGTATCGGTTCTAAAAAAATTAAAACAAAGATGACAAAAGTTTCTTCTTCTTCTTCTTTTTTTTTTTTAAAGAGAGAGAACATCCTAGAAAAGAGGGTGGTGAATATTTTATTATCAACTGAAATATGTAGATCAGCCACAGTACATCCCAAGAGAAGTAAGCAGCTTACACTAGACATTGGGGCTCATACCAACACAGGCCAACATATAATAATAATTTTTTTTATTTAATTAAAAGAATCTTTTAACATATTTTATCAATTTTTTTGAAAGTTGTGTGAAAAAATAAAAGTTTTGGGAGTAGGGCTCAATAATTTATGTTATGGTGTATTTTTTTTTTTGGTTCGAATTTATGTGATTTTAGTTTGTTTTAAAAAAAAATGTTAATAGTTATTTTTTAATTGCTATTCATATTTTAGCTAATATATCATAACTAATTAAATTTTTAGTTACCTCTTTAAATTCGAAAACATCATTTAATTTCTCGTACTTTTATATTAAAACGTGAAAATTTTTAAAACATTGTATATATGCATTATTTGAAATACAGAGACTTCAAAAATGTTCCTAAAATTAATATTTATATGGTTAATACTTTAAAAACTATTTATAAAATTTAAAATATACAATTTAAACTCTAGATATTTATATATTATTAAAAAGAGAGTAGTCTAACTTGAAAATAAGTCAAGTGACATATTGAAAACTAGCCACTTGACACTTTTATAACAAAAATTATTTCATCTTATTATTATATGAACAAAATATAAATCTACTAAATATTCTAATAAATAATATTAATATTTTTTATTGTAATCAGAGATATGGTAAAAAACAAATCATATCCATAATTAGAGTTAGTTTATATTCTATATATTTACCATTTAAATTATATAATTATGACGTTAATATGATATATATGAAAAAATATTTAATTTACAGTTATAATATCATGTCATAATCAGATTATTTCAAAATATTACAATATGAAATAAATAAATATTATCAATATTCTAATAAATAATATTAATACTATTAAGTTTATTATATAATATGATTAAAAAGTCACAAGGTAATTAGAATTGTTTTTTAGAAAATATATTCCTACCACATATTTTATATTTGTGTGATTTAAATTATATATTTATTGCATTAGCTGTAATAATATGTATCTATATTTATATCTATATATTATTAAAAGGAGGTTAGTCTAACTTGATAATAAGCCAAGTGACATATTGAAAACTAGCCACTTGACACTTTTACAATGAAAAAATTATTTCATCTTGTTATAATATGAAAAAAATATATATTTTAAGAAATAATATTATATATATATATATATATATATATATATATATTATTATTATTATTATTAAAAGAAGGGTAATTTAGCTTGATAATAAGCAAAGTGGCATATTGAGAATTAGCCACCTGACACTTTTATAATAAAAAATTATTTTATCTTATTATAATATGAGAAAAATATATATTCTAATAAATATTATATGAAATGATATTAATATTAATATATTGATTATATATATATGGTAGAGAAAAAAGTCATAATTAGTGTTATTTTATTTCTATATATTTATCATTTAAATTATATAATTATGGCGGTAATACAATATATATGAAAATTGACAGTAATATTATATATATAGAATAAATCATTACATAATTAGATTATTTTAAAATATTATAATATGAAAAAAATATCTATATTTATATATTATTAAAAGGAGGATAATCTAGCTTGATAATAAGCCAAGTGGCATATTGAGAAACAGCCACTTGACACTTTTACAACAGAAAATTATTTCATCTTATTTTCTAATAAATATTCTAAGAAATAATATTAATATTATTATATAGATTATATATATGGTAGAGAAAAAATTCCATAATTAGAGTTATTTTAAATTCTATATATTTATCATTTAAATTATATAATTGTAGCGTTAATAAGATATATATGAAAAAATATATTTGATTGATAGTAATATATATATATATATATATATATATATATATATATATATATATATATATATATATATATATATATATATATATATAGAGAGAGAGAGAGAGAGAGAGAGAGAGAGAGAGAGAGAGAGAGAGAGGGGGGGGGGGGGATAAATCATATCATAATTAGATTATTTTAAAATATTATAATATAAAAAAATAAATATTATTAATATTATTATATTTATGTTTATTACATAGATTATATAGATATGGTAACAAAAAAAAATCACGTCATAATTAGAGTTATTTTACATTCTATATATTTATTATTTAGATTATATAATTATGACATTAATATGATATACATGGAAAAATATATTTGATTGATAATAATATGATATGTATATGCAATACATCATTTAATAATTAGATTATTTCAAAATCAACATGATATGAAAGAAATGATATACTATTAATATTCTAATTTAAAATTAGCATGATATAAAAATAATTTGTATATATGTATTATATATATATATATATATATATATTCTAATATGGAATACATAATTTATGTGGAAAAATAATTACGCTAAAAGAAAATATTTCTACGACATATTCTATATATTGAGGAGGTTTCGTTCAACACAATGTGAACAATCCTTAGTGCCTGCGATATAGAAAAAAAACTACCTTTTTCCATTACTTTTTTCAAAAGAAATATCTACTAAAATTGACTTTATCAGTGAGATATCTTGATCAAAGATGCAATGATATTTGAAAGTTCGTGTCGTGCAATTATGGATGGTCCTGATTGCAAAAAGACAGATAATCTAATTTCAACAGAGATGTTACTGAAGAATGAAAGGTGTTTGTATCATTTATTATCATTATAAATATATATATTGACTACTAGCATCTTATGGATATAGTATTAATATTTTTTATAGGGAGATCGTATCCATGCAATTGTGGGTAGATACATTATCTGCATGTTTAGAAGAAAAATAAAAGAGTTGGGATTGTATACTATGAAATTTTTTATTATAGATCCAAATAACATAAAAAAAAGACCAATAAGCACATGTTGTCTAAAATTATTGTGATGTCTTCTCTTTTTAACGTAGGAAGGGAACTTTTAAATTGTTGCGACCATCATTCATATAGAAGTTCAGAGTTAGTGGTCATATATAGATTGCAAAAGGTTCCCTAAAAAGGTTGATAAAATCATAAATAAGTTTCTTTGCAAGAAATGTGATCGGATTGATCATCCTGCTACTCATTGATCATCTGCTACTCATAGATTTGACCATAAGCGTAATTGTAACAGCTTAGGCCACCACTTGTAGAAATTGTTCGCTTTGGAGCGTTCACCCCTCACGGTTTTAAAACGCGTCTACAAGGAAAAGGTATCCAAGCACTTATAAAGCGCTCTTCGTTCTCCTCTCCAACCGATGTGAGATTCGCCTAAACCAATATGGTATTCACCTAAAGCAAGTCTTACACTCACCCCTCTCCCCCCGGGGACCCAGCGTCGTCGCTGAAGTTTGCCCCACCACTAGCCACACCGGATCTGATACCAACTTTATCACGATACGAGTCTATACCCTGGACGATACATGGTACTTGGAGTCACAAGTAACCCCAAGCTAACCCATGGTATATCATAACACTGGTAATCTGAGTAATCATAGCGGAAGCTTAAATAATAAAATTATTTAAGAAAGCTATTTTGATAAAAATTCATACATCCGAAAGAAAACTGAATGTCTGAATCTATGTCTGAAAGCCATCTACTAATGATGAGTTGTTGGGACAAGGCCTCAGCTAACTCTAAAGTCTATTTGAAAGAAAATAACCAAAAAATAAAATATCGTCCTTAAAAGATGAGGACTCACCACTCATGTTGTTGAATTCACCTGAAAGAATCTACTAACAATGCTGAGCCTGAGAACCGACGCCTATGTCATGATATGATACAACATAGAAGGTATGCGTCAAAATACTTTGATTGTACTGAGTAAGTGAGTGATAGTATAAACACGTAGAAACATATAACTAAACTGTATAGAGATGTAATGACCAATTGAAATATTGAAAATTGAACAACTGAAATATAACTGAGATGGTCAATAATTACCCTGACTGATGGTCATAGTTATGCCCTGAATCTGAGGTATTGATCTGGGCTAACTGTATTGAATTGAACTGAACTGAGTAAATCTAAAGCTGTATTGAGCTAAGCTAAACTGAAACTGTACTGAATTGAGATGAACTGCAACTATACTGACTAGTGGGAGAATCTATAACCAACATGTAACCACGTGAGCTAAACATGGTGTCCAATGTATATACCCCATCAATAGGACCCAATATACCTTGCCAGGGTATAAAGGTATGAGCTGGGTGATCACAAGTCTGGGCCCATAGGGCCAATAAAAATAACCCACGGAGGCAACGTAGTTCTGAGAACCTAGGTGTGCTGGAACCTGGTCCGCTCGGTGCTAAGTCCTACTCCTACTGGATAATCCTAGTCTGACTACTAAGCTGATAGCTCAAAACTGGGGTCCATGACTAAGTTAGGGATACTTATCTGGAAGTACCCTAATAGTCTTATCAGATCGGATTCTATAATTGGTGTTCTAAGACTGGCTAGAGCTGCTTATCTGGAAGCATCATAACTGTCTAAAAAACAAACTAAAACTGAAGCTGGTGGTTCTAAGACTGGCCAGAAGTTCTTATCTAAAGAACCAACTAAAATTTGATAACTGATATTTGAGTCTAATAACTGATAACTGGGAGGCACCACTAACACCTCAAGGAAAGACTATAGTCAAACTAATCAGATGACATTTCTGAAAATACTAAACATGCTAACATTCTAACTGAAACTGGGATAGCATGCAACTGACTGAGACTTCAACTAATATTAATAATATGAAAATCCCAACACTGATAGAATCTAGCAATAAGAATAAGTAGTTAATTTTGCAAGACTCTAATTTACTGCATTCAAAAGGTAGGTCTAAATCATTTTACAAGAAGCTAGTTTTCACATGATTTCTAAGAAGTGGGAAAATATAACAGCTAATAACATGGATAATATTCCACCTAAAATTTATAGAATTCTGTCTGAAAACTTTCTAAATTTTAAAACCTCAGGGCTATAACTGATAAAAGATTATGGACGGGTCTATTGCATTTCAGGTACAAACTTCAGGTACAAGTAATGGATGATACTAGCTTTATTTCTTTATTACTTTAGGGTCACATTTCAGATACAAAATATGCTGCTACTCATAGGGAAGTCTACTTCTGACAAGAGGTCTGGACTAATTAATTAACTCGAATTTTAATTTAGCTTAACTATTTTTATTATATTATAAGTACTTTCATTTAATTAATTTTTAGTATAATTACAGGAATTTTATTATTAAACAAATGGTTCAATATCCAAAAAATAATTACTTTAACAGTCATTTTAAAATTAAAAAAAAACTATGAATATATTATATATATATATATATATATATTATTTAGTTCGATATTCTAAGAATATTAATTTGAACCTAAATATATGCATAATTATAAGACGTAATATTCAGATTTAACTAATTATAATTAATAATTATTATTTTTAGACAAGAAAAGATTATGAAAAATTATTGCAAAATCAGAAACTATGGTAATGATATATTTGAATTTAATTAGATGATGCTATGAAAAAAGTTAATATAATTTAGAATATATAGATTGAAATATTTTTTATAATATATTCATAGTAGTATATAATTATTTGATTGACAATATATATATATATATATATATATATATATATATATATATATAACGCGAAAAAATCACATTATAATTAGAGTCATTCTATTAGAAAACATTTCTACCACATATTCTATACATTTATAATTTAAATTATTTAATTAGTATTACTATAAGATTGAGGATTATGAAAATTTAATGCTTAGATCTAATTCTGGCAATGTCTGTTTGTATTTAAATAAGATATTGTAAGAAGTAATATTGATTGAATTATTTTCTATACTTAGAGACTTAGCTATATGTAATTATTTGATTGACAGTTATATGATATATATGGTAAAGAAATCATGTCATAATTAGAGTCATTCTAATATAAATTATTCTACGACATATTCTATATATTTATGATTTAAATTATTTAATTTAAATTACTATAAAAGGAAAGATTGTAAAAATTTATTGCTTAGAGCTAATCATGGCGTGATATAGCGCGATTTATTTAAATTTAAATCAAATACTGCTATAATTTAAATTTAAATCAGAGATATAACAGTGTATCGTTATTTGATTACCAAGAGTCATTCTAAACTTAATTTTTTTTATATATTATTTAGTTCGATATCCTAAGATTAGTAATTCGAACCCTAAAATTATGCATAATTATAAGACATAACATTCAAATTTAATTAATTATAATCAATTATTTAGAATTGTTAGAAACTAAAGATATTTTGGAAAAATTATTGCAAAATTATTAATTATGGTAGAGATATATTTGAATTAAAATTAAGATACTATTGTGAAAAAGGTTAATATAATTTACAATCTATAGATTAGAATATTTTATATAATACATCCATAGTAGTATATAATTATTTGATTGGTAGTGATATGATATATAGGGGAAAAATTATGCCATAATTAGATTCATCCTATTAGAAAATATTTCTACGACATATTCTATACATTTATAATTTAAATTATTTAATTAGTATTACTATAAGATTAGAGATTGTGAAAATTTATTTTTTAGAGCTAATTCTGGCAACATATATAATTTTGCAAAAAAAATTCCAATTGTGTCGAACTTTCCATTTTTGGAATAGTTACGGAATCTCCAATTTGTATCTAAATAATATATTATAGGAAATAATTTTAATTGAATTATTTTTTATAGTTAAAGAACTAGCTATATATAATTATTTGATTGACAGTTATATGCTATATTTGAAATACATCATGTTATAATTAAAGTCATTCTATCACAAAAATATTCCTACGATATATTCTATACATTTATAATATAAATTATTTAATTAGTATTTATTATTTAGAGCTAATTTTGACAATATGTATTTGTATTTGAATAAGATATTACAAGAAATAATATTGATGAGATTATTTACTATAATTAGAGAACTAGCTATATGTCATTATTTAATTGATAGTTATATGACACAAATATATACATACATACATACATACATATATATATATATGAAAAAGAAATCATGTCATAATTAAAGTCATTCTAATAGAATATATATGAATACACATATTGGCTATCCTCGCAATGGATATAATATAGATATTAAGCTTTTTGTAGGGAGATCGTATCCACGCAACTGTGGGTAGGTATGTTATCTGAATGTTAAAAATAAATGAGTTGGGACTGTATATCATGAAATTTCTATTGTTGGTCCAAATAATGCGAAATATAAGACCAATAAATATAAGTTGAGACTAATGGTTACTAATAAAATAATTGTGAATAAAATAAATGTTATACCCCGTAGGATTCTCGACACCTAGATGACCTATTCGCACGTTGGTTAAGCGTATTTGAAGGCCATACGTGCTAGAGAAGGGCCCGGGAAAAAGATCGGACGAGAAACCTGTCGAACCATCACGGAAGGAGCCGAGGCAGAGTCCCTCTGTGATGGCAGCGTGTCACGGAGGTGAAGCCTCCGCGTTGGCTCCGTGACACGTTGGCCTTGTCCAGGCCCAAGTATATAAAGCCCCACTTCGGTTTAATTTCATTAAAACCTCTTAAAATTTCCAGAAAACGCAGGAGAACAGGAAGAGAACGAAGAAGTAATATAATTTTCGTCCGATTACGCGTTGTCCAAACTCAAATTAACCCCAGATACTGAGGTATTTAACAGCAGAGAGCATTCCTACGGATTTAGTTTCGTGAAATACGGCCGACGAATCATCGAGCTACCAAGCTAAGGTAAGTAGAATTGCTCCAAACTAGTGTCTATGTGTTTCTAGCTGAGAAGTGAATAGTTCTCCCTTCTGGACCTCTAAAAAATAGCGAGTTTTCGACCGTCTTTCGATAAGCCTAAGTTTAGGCTATAAATTATATCGAAAGTGACGTTGCTCTTTAAAATAAAGCTGTATTTAGTATTAATTGACATATCTATGAATGCAGTTGGGAGAAAATAGTTGAAGTACTGGCCGAGCCTCGTCCGACAGACGGATAGCTCGAGGATAAGGTATGTAAAGTTAGTTTCCTCGGCAAGTTAGCAAGCTCGGCATAGTAAAGTAAATTAAAGACCAGTAGAATAATCAGAAGTTATGTGTTATGTTTATTACGTATGTTGGTACGATATTAGAAGCATCATGTTATATTTAGAGCCAAACTTGCTAGCACGATATAGATTCTAATACAAGTATTAGGAATTTCACAGCATGCGCAGTATGTGATGTAGTACAGAATGTTAGGATATCATCGTATTCAGCTGAAACCCAGTAAAGCAATGTAATATCTGTAAGGCATCTCAGAAGTAGAATGGTAGGTTAAAACGAAGTTTAGAAAGCATGTTAGAACCAGCAAATCATGTCACTATAGAAACTCACTATACAACATGGTTTTCAACAGAAAGACTATATCTTGTTCAGCATTAGACTCAGTACAGTATGACAGAAGATTATATATTATATATATATACTATTATCAGTCTCAACATGTATTAAGTATGCACATATTACTATTACTAGCTCAGCATATAGTATGTACAAACACCTTACTATTATTCGCTTCAGTATATGAGATATGCAGATAGTATTACTAGTTGAGACCATTGTATTGTCTTGGGGTTGGACTACCTAGCACCTATGACCGCCCCAGGGTTGATAGCTGTATCGACTCATCCGCCAGAGGACGAGGATACGTCGCTCTACGGAGTGGCATGCCGTCCCACAGAGGACGAAGATGGGATGCCAGTTTTCCCCATATTGTGCCTTGATCGGCCCTTACACATCCCTGTCGAGCGGATACGCCCGGGTGTTGATTCAGGAGTCCTCCGGACTCAGATGTAGTTATAGTCAGGGGCTCAGCGAGCTCAAGTGCATACCCAGGGGACCGGTAGGATGCTTATTGCGTTTATAGGAGATGGGATGACCGGGGTAGGGGTATAGATTCTGTGCTGGTTGTACCTCCCGGCTTATGAGGGCCGGGTAAGGTTTGTATGTGCTATATTATGTTATGTTATGTTATGTCATGCTACATTAGACACGAGTAGATCGGCAGTAGAACGATACGTCTCCAGGTATAACTCCTACTCCTTCTAGTATAATTAAGAGAAGGTATGATTTACATTATCAGACAGTTAATCTATCCCTTTCTACTTCAGTTTCATCAGTTGTATTGTTGTTTTCAGATATTTCTTTCATTTATTGCTTTACATACTCAGTACCAGCGGTACTGACGCCTGGTGGGGCACTGCATTACTTGCCTGCAGGTACTCATAGACGAGCAGGTGATCTCTCGTGAATCCTTTCAGCGATCGAGTATTCAGCTCCTGTCATCCGGAGACTGAATCCCAGAGGTGTATTTCGTTTTCTTTTGTTGTACAGTACGGGTAGGTCGGGGCCCTGTCCCGATCATTTCTATTGTTATTCCTAGAGGCTTGCAGTCGGTATATATTTCCCTATGGTCGGATAAGCCGGTCGTGTGAGGCCGTGCAGTTGTTTAGCTGTTAGTACTTCTGTTTTCTTTATGTTGGCTGTGTGGGGCCATAGTTCGACAGTAGTGGTGACCTTGCCGGTCACGTAGCTATCCAGTACTTCATGGTTGAGTTATAGATAACTAGACAGCATGGTGGCCTTGTCGGCCCGCATAGGTTTCCCTATATTGATATGTTTCTGGTCAGTTGTTAGTACAGGTACAGGAGGCTATAGTCCAATGGGCCGGGGGCTGTGTTTAGAGCCGTTATATAGCCTTTTGTTTCCAGAAATGTGAGTTAGAGCCAGCCAGGCACCAGATGTGCCCAGGCTTAGCAGTCTAGCAGTTCAGGTCCTAATAGGGCACTAGGTGCCAATCATACCCCCCAAGGCGGGGTGTGACAAACTTGGTATCAGAGCAGGTCGTATCCCAGGGAGTCTGCGAGCCGTGCTAAGTAGAGTCCTGTCCATGGATGTGTTGTGCACCACATACTATGGGTAGGAGGCTGCAAGGCATGATAGGATGGTTGTCCTTTATTCTTATTCAGTCGTGCTGTAGGGAGGTACAATATAGGGTTGAGTCCCTAAAAGCTTACTGTATTCTTTGGTTACAGATAATGTCAGACCAGCGACATCCTATCACAGGCCGGAGTTTAGATATTGCTGCAGGGGAAGGCACCAGCAGGATGCCTCACCCTCGTTTAGAAACAACCCGATCAGAGGGCACTACAGAGGCATTATCCCAGCCTTCTCAGCAGTCTCTACCACATCAGGAGCCACTTGGGGCGACACTACCTCCAGCAGTCCCTATACCGACACCTTCCGACCAGAAGGTTAGGAGTGCGGTAGTTATGTTAGCACAGATGATGGCGGCTCAGCGTCAGCCGATGCCGTCTACAGTTGCGGAGCCGTCAGGAGGGCCCGGCAGTTCGAGGGTCCGAGAGTTCTTGGCTCTGAATCCCCCACAGTTTACAGGTACGGAACGGACAGAGGACCCTCAGGATTTTCTGGATCAAATGCAGAGAATCTTTAGGGTTATGCATGCCACGCCTATAGAATCAGTTGAGTTGGCAGCATTTCGATTACGGGACATCGCCGTGTTGTGGTATGAAAGCTGGGAAAGGTCCCGAGGGAGAGATGTTTCCCCTCCGACCTGGTCCAGCTTCTCAGGAGCTTTTCTGGATCATTATCTGCCGCGGGAGATTCGACAGGCCCGGGTAGACCAGTTCTTACATCTGGAGCAGGGTGCCATGAGTGTTCGGGAATATTCCTTGCGGTTTGATTCTTTGGCCCGGTATGCACCGGCCTTTGTTGATACCATGGCATCCAGAGTGCACCGTTTTATTATGGGGTTGAATCCAGAATATGTTGAGACTTGTATTACGGCCACACTGCGAGAGGACATGGACATTGCTCGAGTTCAGGCATTCGCCCAGAATATTGAGGGCATCAGACAGCGGCATTGGGAGATCAGAAGGGCCAATCAGGAACAACGTCGCCGGGACAGGCCAGTTGAGTTACAGAGGGAGGCCTGGGGAGGGCCCAGGCCACAATTATTAGACAGGCCGCCCAGGCCCCCGCCTCCGCCACAGTCGCAGGGGGGTAGATTCAGCCGCAAGGGGCAGTCAGAGACTGGTAGAGGCTCGCAGATAGCAGATTCACCATTACAGAGGAGGGCGGAGCAGAGTAGGTATACCCTACCACTTTGTCCTATAAGCAGTCGACGCCATCCTGGAGCATGCGGATATGGCTCCACCGCATGTTATATTTGTGGACAAGAAGGACATTTGATGAAAGATTGCCCAGCTAGAGATCGAGAGGACCGAGATAGAAAGGGTAGGGCATCTGCAGGGTCACGAGCCACAGCATCCTTGACAGGGCACAGGCCCTCAGTTTCAGCAGGCAGGGGTCGGGGCAGATCAGAGGCCTCCAGCACAGGTGTGGGTCCAAGCCACACATATGCCTTACCAGGGAGGCAAGACTCAGAAGCGTCACCTGATGTTGTGATAGGTATGCTAACTATCTGCTCACACCCTGCTTATGTATTGATTGATCCAGGGTCTACTTTGTCCTACATTACTCCATTTGTGGCACGAAAGTTTAGTATTGCACCAAAATTATTGCAGCAACCCTTTTTAGTATCCACGCCAGTCGGTGACTCTATTGTGGCTAGCAAAATTTACCGAGGGTGTATAGTAGAGGTTTCTGACCGTCAGACCACAGTAGATCTGGTCGAGTTAGAAATGATAGACTTCGATGCCATAATGGGTATGGATTGGTTAGTACCGTGCTTTGCCAACGTTGAATGTTGGACCAAGACGGTCCGATTCCACTTCCCAGGAGAAGCAGTGCGAGAGTGGAAGGGCAGCACCGCTACGCCAAAAGGTAGGTTTATTTCCTACCTTTAGGCGAGAAAGTTGATATCTAAGGGATGTATTTACCATCTGGTCAGAGTCCAGGATGTCCAAGCAGGATCTCCGACACTCCAGTCTGTTCCGGTAGTGAATGAATTCCCTGATGTGTTTCCTGATGAGTTACCTGGTATTCCCCCAGAAAGGGAGATAGATTTTGCTATTGACTTGTTACCAGGCACTCAGCCGATATCAATTCCTCCCTATCGTATGGCTCCTGCAGAACTCAGAGAATTAAAGGAGCAGTTGAAAGATTTATTGGATAAAGGATTTATCAGGCTGAGTACTTCACCGTGGGGTGCGCCAGTTTTATTTGTGAGGAAGAAAGATGGATCGCTCCGAATGTGCATAGATTATTGGCAATTAAACAAAGTTACAGTAAAGAACAAGTACCCGCTTCCCAGAATTGATGACTTATTTGATCAGTTGCAGGGAGCCAGACACTTTTCTAAGATTGACTTGCGGTCCGGATATCACCAGGTTCGAGTACGTGAGAGAGATATTCCTAAGACAGCGTTCAAGACCCGATATGGACATTTTGAATTTCTAGTCATGTCCTTCAGGTTAAGGAATGCCCCGGCAGTCTTCATGGACCTGATGAACAGTATTTTCAGACCTTTCCTGGACTTGTTCGTGATAGTATTCATTGATGACATTCTGGTGTATTCTCGCTCTGAAGCAGATCACCGGACTCATTTGCGGACAGTGCTCCAGATCCTCATGGACCGCCAGCTGTATGCTAAATTTTCTAAGTGTGAATTCTGGCTTAACTCAGTGGCCTTTTTAGGGCATATCGTGTCGGACGCTGGTATACAAGTTGACAAGCAGAAAATAGAAGAAGTTAAGTCATGGCCTAGGCCTACCACTCCAACTGAAGTTCGTAGCTTTCTGGGGTTGGCAGGATATTACAGGAGGTTCGTTGAAGGGTTCTAGACCATTGCGGCACCTCTGACCAAACTGACACAGAAAACAGTAAAGTTTCAATGGACAGAGGCATGCGAGCAGAGCTTCCAGGAACTGAAAGACAGATTAACCTCCGCCCCGGTGTTAGCGTTGCTGGAGGGGACAGAAGGTTATTCAGTGTACTGCGACGCATCAGGCGTCGGGTTAGGTTGCGTGTTGATGCAGCATGGTAAAGTGATTGCATATGCTTCCAGACAGCTGAGGAAACACGAAAAGAACTACCCTACCCACGACCTGGAACTAGCCGCAGTGATCCACGCCTTGAAGATGTGGAGGCATTACCTGTATGGCGTCCATGTTGATATTTACACAGATCACAAGAGCCTAAGTACATCTTCACTCAGAGGGAGTTAAATCTGTGGCAACGACGCTGGTTGGAGCTGTTAAAAGATTATGATGTGAACATTCTGTATCACCCGGGAAAAGCTAATGTGGTAGCAGATGCCCTGAGACGTAAGTCAATGGGGAGTTTGGCGTATTTGCGACCTGAGAAGCGGGAGTTAGCCAAAGAAATTCATCAGTTAGCTGGTTTAGCCGTTCGAGTAATGGAAACAGAAAATAATAGAGCAGTAATTCAGAATTCTGCTGTGTCATCATTAGTTACAGAGGTAAAAGAACGACAGTACGAGGACCCTGATTTAGTCCAGCTCAGAGATAAAATTCAGAAAGGTAGGGAGTCAGATTTCCAAATGACTGAGGATGATGTGGTACGCTGTAAGGGCCGCTTCTGTGTCCCGAATGTTTCAGGGCTTCGCGGGCGGATCATGCATGAGGTACATTACGCTTGCTATTCCCTCCATCCAGGAGCGATGAAAATGTACCACGACATCAGAGACATCTACTGGTGGCCAGGTATGAAAGCTGAGATAGCTGAATTTGTATCTAGATGTCCTAACTGTCAGCAGGTGAAAGCGGAGCACCAGAAGCCGGGCGGTTTGACGCAAGAAATAACGGTGCCTATGTGGAAATGGGAAGCGATAAATATGGATTTTGTAACAGGATTACCCCGTACCAGACGCAGAAATGATTCCATTTGGGTAATAGTTGACAGGCTGACAAAATCAGCTCATTTCCTGCCAGTGAAGGCTACCTTCTCGGCTGAGGATTATGCCGAATTATATATCAGAGAAATAGTTAGATTGCATGGAGTGCCGGTATCCATCATTTCAGATAGGGGAGCACAGTTTACAGCTAGATTCTGGCAGTCGTTCCAGAGGGGTTTGGGAACGTAGATCAATTTGAGCACAACATTCCACCCCCAGACAGATGGACAAGCTGAGCGGACTATCCAAACGCTCGAAGATATGTTGCGAGCGTGTGTATTAGATTTTGGGGGTAGCTGGGATGAGCATCTTTCGTTGATTGAATTTGCTTATAATAACAGTTATCATTCAGCTATCCAGATGGCGCCCTTTGAAGCATTATATGGGCGAAAATGTAGATCGCCGGTGGGCTGGTTTGAAGTGGGGGAATCAGCATTGGTTGGCCCAGACATTGTTCGGCAGTCAGAGGAAAAGATAAAGCTTATCCGAGAACGTTTACTGACTGCTCAGAGCCGCCAGAAGTCTTATGCAGATATGCGGCACAGAAATCTAGAATTTGCGGTAAATGACTGGGTATATCTGAAAGTGTCTCCGATGAAAGGGGTGATGAGGTTTGGCAAGAAAGGCAAGCTTAGCCCGAGATTCATTGGGCCATATCAGATTCGGCGGAGAATAGGCCGAGTTGCATACGAATTGGGCTTGCCTCCGGAGTTAGCATTTGTTCACCCAGTATTCCATGTCTCTATGTTGAGGAAGTTCGTAGGAGACCCTTCTACAGTAGTTCCCGTTCAGGATGTCCAGGTCACAGAAGAGTTAGCTTATGAAGAGGTTCCAGTAGCTATTTTAGACAGACAGATTCACAGGTTGAGGACTAAAGATGTTGCGTCTGTCAAAGTATTGTGGCGTAACAGGAACCGAGAGGAGATGACTTGGGAGGCGGAGGAGGATATGAAAGCTAGGTACCCTCACCTATTCCAGGCCTAGTCAGGCGACAGGTATGTCCGTATTATTGCTTATGTAGTATTTTATGGTTGTATATGTATAAGTGAGAAAGATTGATACTTAGCCATCCAGTGAATCCTAAAGTATTGTGTACAGTACCTGTATTGGACTTTTCTGCATTTCAGGTTTTTGTAATAGTCCATATTACAGGGAAGACTCTGGCGAAATTTTTCTAAACAAGTAAGTTAAGTAGTCCTCTAGATAACAGTATACATTCGAGGACGAATGTTCTTAAGGGGGGGAGAATGTTATACCCCATAGGATTCCCGGCACCTAGATGACCTATTCGTACATTGGTTAAGCGTATTTGAAGGCCATACGTGCTAGAGAAGGGCCAGAGAAAAAGATCGGACGAGAAACCTGTCGAACCATCACGGAAGGAGCCGAGGCAGAGCCCCTCCGCGATGTCAGCATGTCACGGAGGTGAAGCCTCCGCGTTGGCTCCGTGACACGTTGGCCTTGTCCAGGCCCAAGTATATAAAGCCCCACTTCGGCTTAATTTCATTAAAACCTCTTAAAATTTCTAGAAAACGCAGGAGAACAGGGAGAGAATGAAGAAGTAATATAATTTTCGTCTGATTACGCTGCTAAACGTTGTCCAAACTCAAGTTAACCCCAGATACTGAGGTATTTAACAACAGAGAGCATTCCTACGGATTTAGTTTCGTGAAATACGGTCGACGAATCGTCGAGCTACCAAGCTAAGGTAAGTAGAATTGCTCCAAACTAGTGTCTATGTGTTCCTAGCTGAGAAGTGAATAGTTCTCCCTTCTGGACCTCTGAAAAATAGCGAGTTTTCGACCGTCTTTCAATAAGCCTAAGTTTAGGCTATAAATTATATCGAAAGTAACGTTGCTCTTTAAAATAAAGCTGTATTTAGTATTAATTGACATATCTATGAATGCAGTTGGGAGAAAATAGTTGAAGTACTGGCCGAGCCTCGTCCGACAGACGGATAGCTCGAGGATAAGGTATGCAAAGTTAGTTTCCTCGGCAAGTTAGCAAGCCCGGCATAGTAAAGTAAATTAAAGGCCAGTAGAATAATCAGAAGTTATGTGTTATGTTTATTACGTATGTTGGTACAATATTAGAAGCATCATGTTATATTTAGCACCAAACTTGCTAGCACGATATAGATTCTAATACAAGTATTAGGAATTTCACAGCATGCGCAGTATGTGATGTAGTACAGAATGTTAGGATATCATCGTATTCAGCTGAAACCCAGTAAAGCAATGTAATATCTGTAAGGCATCTCAGAAGTAGAATGGTAGGTTAAAACGAAGTTTAGAAAGCATGTTAAAACCAGCAAATCATGTCACTATAGAAACTCAGTATACAACATGGTTTTCAGCAGAAAGACTATATCTTGTTCAACACTAGACTCAGTACAGTATGACAGAAGATTATATATTATATATATATATACTATTATCAGTCTCAGCATGTATTAAGTATGCACATATTACTATTACTAGCTCAGCATATAGTATGTACAAACACCTTACTATTATTCGCTTCAGTATATGAGATATGCAGATAGTATTACTAGTTGAGACCATTGTATTGTCTTGGGGTTGGACTACCTAGCACCCATGACCGCCCTAGGGTTGATAGCTGTATCGACTCATCCGCCAGAGGATAAGGATACGTCGCTCTACAGAGTGGCATGCCGTCCTACAGGGGACGAAGATGGGATGCCAATTTTCCCCATATTGTGCCTTGATCGGCCCTTGCACACCCCTGTCGAGCGGATACGCCCGGGTGTTGATTCAGGAGTCCTCCGGACTCAGATGCCGTTATAGTCAGGGGCTCAGCGAGCTCAAGTGCATACCCAGGGGATCGGCAGGATGCTTATTGCGTTTATAGGAGATGGGATGACCGGGGTAGGGGTATAAATTCTGTGCTGGTTGTACCTCCCGGCTTATGGGGGCCGGGTAAGGTTTGTGTGTGCTATATTATGTTATGTTATGTTATGTCATGCTACATTAGACACGAGTAGATCGGCAGTAGAACGATACGTCTCCAGGTATAACTCCTACTCCTTCTAGTATAATTAAGAGAAGGTATGATTTACATTATCAGACAGTTAATCTATCCCTTTCTACTTCAGTTTCATCAGTTGTATTGTTGTTTTCAGATATTTCTTTCATTTATTGCTTTACATACTCAGTACCAGCGGTACTGACGCCCGGTGGGGCGCTGCATTACTTGCCTGCAGGTACTCATAGACGAGCAGGTGATCCCTCGTGATTCCTGTCAGAGATCGAGTATTCAGCTCCTGTCATCCGGAGACTGAATCCCAGAGGTGTATTTCATTTTCTTTTGTTGTACAGTACGGGTAGGTCGGGGCCCTGTCCCGATCATTTCTATTGTTATTCCTAGAGGCTTGCAGTCTGTGTATATTTCCCTGTGGTCGGATAAGCCGGTCGTGTGAGGCCGTGCAGTTGTTTAGCTGTTAGTACTTCTGTTTTCTTTATGTTGGCCGTGTGGGGCCATAGTTCGACAGTAGTGGTGACCTTGCCGGTCACGTAGCTATCTAGTACTTCATGGTTGAGTTATAGATAACTAGACAACATGGTGGCCTTGTCGGCCCGCATAGGTTTCCCTATATTGATATGTTTCTGGTCAGCTGTTAGTACAGGTACAGGAGGCTATAGGCCAATGGGCCGGGGGCTGTGTTTACAGCCGTTATATAGCCTTTTGTTTCCAGAAATGTGAGTTAGAGCCAGCCAGGCACCAGATGTGCCCAGGCTTAGCAGTCTAGCAGTTCAGGTCCTAATAGGGCACTAGGTGCCAATCATACCCCCCAAGGCGGGGTGTGACAAACTTGGTATCAGAGCAGGTGGTAAGACCAACATTTTTATGAATATGGAGCTACAAAATCATGAGTAAGCTCACAAACATGATTAGAATTAACATACAAATTTCAATGTTATTATTTTTCTTAATGTGAAGTTGTATTTTTTCAAGTAGGATGAAGAATATTCCAGCTTGTGGGGTGAAGTTGTAGAACAAATTATGTATACTTGGAAGGATCTAGCGATAACCTTGTTGTAGTGGCTATTCAAGAAAACATAAGTCAAAGGAGGCGTTGACATTTATTTCATTAGTATTTGTTGATTTACCTATTGGTCAAGTAAAAAAAAATCTTTATGATTATTTATTCATTTAATATTATTAATTTAAGTTTTTTTAATAATTTTTTTTAAGTATTATCTACGCACCGCGCGAGTAATAGTACTAATTTATTATAAATCATAATATATTATATATATGATAACTATATATGTCTATTGTTTCATGTAACATGAGCATAGATATGGTATAAAATACTCTTTCTATTTTTTTTACTTGAAATAGAATAATTATTTATTTACTAATAAACCACTTTAGCTATTTTAATGTTTCAAGATTAGAAATTTAAATACATAGAAAATGTCATTTTGATAATCTAATACTTATCTTAGTTTTTGTTTTTTTACAATATTAAACATTACAATAAATATCAACGCAATTTTGTTTCACCAATTTTAAGTTTATTTAAATAATTTGATCACAAAATTACAGTTAGTAATATTATTTAGTTACACCTATTTCTTAAGATATTATTTCTTATTTATTACAAAATTTAATTAGTTGTTAACTTTTTTAAAAGAGAGAATCTGTCGATAACCCCTTAAAATTGGAATCAACTTTAACTTAGACACCTCAACTAAGAAGCAATCATTTTAAATACCTATATAATTGTCCCGCTGTATTATTTTAACACTTTTTGTACAATCAGCCAAATATATAATGTGTACGTAATTCACTTGCTAATGACGTGATAAAATAATAATTAAAATAGAACATAGGACATTTGATTCCATAATAATATAAAAAATAGATTTTAAGTAATAAGAGAAGAAAATTTTATTTTCTATACCCTAACCTCACCTAGCCACCATTCCTCCCTCTTCTTTCTGCAAGAACCAATAACTTCTCTCTTCAATTTTTATTTTTTCTCCTAATATAGCAATATAGAGTAAGATCCAGAATAAGAAGAAGAGGGTTCTAATTGGGAATTCAACACTTAGAAAAGAAGGAGGATAGCTTTTTAAATTTGTTTAATTTTTCGCTTTCAATTTATTTTTTCAGATCAAATAATAGCTTTGCTATCTTTCTGCTCAAGCTTAAACAACAAACTCCTCCCTCTCTCTCACACACAAACACATACACATACTATCTAAATCTTTCTCAAATTCAAATTTGATTTTTATAAAAAAATTATATATAACCTTATTCAAAATAATGAAGTTTCGCCGGAAAACTATATAAAACTTAAATTTGATTTTGTTTTTCCTTTTACTAGATAGAAAGTAGGCGAATTAAGTTGAACGGTAGAGATAGCAGTGACCAGAGACAAATCTCTTCTATTAGTTTCAAATAATCAAAAGATAAAGTTTTTAAGCTTTCTAAAAAATAAAACCAATCTAATTGTCCCTGAAAATAATGGAGTTTCATCGAAAAATTATAAGAAATCCAGATTTGATCATATGGAGTATTGCCAAAAAATTAATGCAGCAATGGTGACAACATCATAGATTCATGGTGATGACATAAGAAATATTACTACTGGTAAAGAAAATTCATATTTTAAACAAGGCAAGAATGAAGAAGAAGAAGGAAATAACAACAAAAAAGTTAAAAAAAATCAGTCATATAATGGGAGTGGGTCAATGTTAATATTAAGGGGCCAAGTTAGATGTCACATCATCTGAAAAAGTCGTTCTATGCATCTTGAATAGATGGAAAACACGCAACATACCAACTATGCAAAAAAGGTCAAAATAACACAGCGGAACCCTAAATGTGGTGTTTAAAATGAACAAGTCTTGATTAATGTGTCTAAGTTAAAGTTGGTGCTAACTTTAAGGGGTTGTCGGTAGGTTCGGTAGCTTGATAATAAAATACTAATTTCAAATTGAACAAATAATGTTAAAGAATATAATTATAACGATCCACCCAACCGTTATCGTACCCTGACAACGTTGATGCAAGAATTTAAAAATTTATGTAGGACTAATAGTAATTTTGGTAAGAGCGGAAAATAATTATTGCATATAAACTAAAAAGAGCCGAACTAGAATTTTCGTGGGACTAGCGATAGGACCGCTACAATGGATATTTTTCACCGTAACAGGACTGTTGCATCGGAGTATGTATCGCTTCTGTCACGATCTGAACATGAGCCCGGATTGAGAGACATTACAAGGAGCCCCGAGAGACTCCAAGTCGACCCATGGCATGAACATATATCTAACTCAATCAAATAATGCGGAAGACTTAATATAATAACATAGCGGAAGTCTAATCATAACATCACATCAGAACTGAAATTTACATCATACATGACAAGTTGATTACTACGTATAGTCTGAAAGCCTCTAGTATATTTGATGGGTTGATGGGATAAAACCCCCAACTAACTCGACAAGTCTGAAACTGAAGAAAGACATAACAACTATGATTACTGAATGTCCTCAGAGGACAAGGACTCACTGATGCTAACTGGACAGGTCTGAGTGGGAAGTAGGGGCAAATGATGCTATTGAGGAAGACCCCTCGGACCTGTATCATGAGATGATACAACATAGAGTATGCAGTCAGTATGTGGAATATACTGAGTATGCAAAGTAAGCAAAACAGACATTTAAAAATACATAAAAATTCATATGAGTAGGACAATATGATTGTAACATAAATATCATAATGCAAACATAAGGCTCAATGATTTAAAACATTCGTAGATCATTTATAATCATACTCACGAGAGCAAAACTTTATTAAAAATGACTTGAGCCAAAGTATATAATCATAATTATACATAAATCATGAGGAACAGTGGGAGGACTCGTCAGAACCAACACCATCATGCCAGAGCCTTACATGATGCCCCAACTATCTCACCAAATGGGCAGAGTTGTTTTGGCTTGCCAAGAAAGGGACATGCAGTATGTGATATCACGAAAAGAGGATCCATTAGTATTGGATTATACATATAAATAAACCTACTGTGGCACATAGTTCTGAGATACCGGCGTAGTCCTTTGAACGCCGGGCTACTCGGTGCTAGACACTACTTCCAAAAACATGCACATTAGGCTCGTATAGTAACCGAAACATCATTCATAAAATTCATGGCCAAATAAATAACATCATTATTGATCCCTATTTAAAATACATGTTTATCCATGAGTAAGTTCCCATGAATTCGCCAAAAGTCATAAATTCGTAAATCAAGAAATTCAGGCATATTTGTAAAATATGTATTTACTTGATATTCATAAATTAATGATAAGTATTTGAGAGAAATCATATCATAAGCTATAAATCATAATGAGTTAATGAACATCAAAATCAAAGTAGAATCATAGCTTGATTTATCATGAAAGATACATAATTGGGAATAATTTTGTAAAAAATTTAAATCTATAGGTTTATAATTAAAATAGTTGTAAAATCTGCCCATTACTCATAGAATATAAAGTGATACATGAAGGAGACTAACCCATAGATAGATCATAAGGATTTCATAAGAATTGGGATAAAACCCCATAGAATTATCAATAGAATTTCATGAATTAGGGAGAAATTGTGCATGGGTGTGAACAAATTCACCTATTCATAACTCTACATACCTGAGAAGAACTGATTCTACCACTCCCTTGATTGACCAATGAAGAATTGAGAAGAACTTGGAAGAAATTGATCTTGATCACCTCTCTAGACCTTTACTCTTGCATGCATTAGTAGGAATAGCTTAGAATGGACTAACCCCTCATTAAACTCATTATTCATAGCTTAAAACGACGTAGTTTAGGCCTTAGGATCATAAGAATTACGGAAAAAATCTTACTAAATTCACAGAGAAAAACTGAATGCCAGTCCCCACGAGGGACTGGATGAGTCGTCTTCCAAGTCCACGACTCGTGGCGACCAACCATTATGTTCACTGCCACAAACTAACATTTGGTTACCACGGGGAACATCACGAGTCGTTACTGGTGACCATGACTCGTGGTCACCATTCGTCCTCTACACTGCCACAATATCAAGGGAGGTCACCACGAGCTACAACATGACTAATGGTGCTTCCCAACGAGTCGTGGTGAGGACCCATTAAGTGCACTGTCCCATGCATCCTCCTCCTTCAGCCATTCTTTACCACGGGTGACCTAATGGTTCCTGGGGCTGATCACGACTCGTGGTCACCCCGACTTGAAAATTTTCAACAAGCCAACACTCCTCACCACGAGTCACTAAACGACTCCATGTCAACCTAATGGGTCACATGATGACTCATTCTGTGACTTGGTGTAGAAAATTTTATTTTCTTTGTTTCAACTCCCGGATCTGATCTTAGGGCTTTCAGGGTATAACAATATCTTCCCCTTGGGAATATTCGTCCTTGAATATTGAAAATCATACAGAAAAGCAGAGAAACACAATCATCATATTCAAATACTGACCATATAAGCCGAAAACTAACGGAATGGCTACCTCCGAACTGAACTACCCGGCTAAACTGAATTCATGAATCATACATACATTCTTAGATATGAAAGAAATTGGGGCACATGAACTGAACATGAAACTGAATAGAGTTTTAGGGAAAAAATTGATACCTTAAGCTGCAATGAGCCGGTAGGAAATAAATGTGGGTATCTAGCCATCATATCTGCCTCGGCTTGCCACCTAGCTCTCTCAACATGTTGATTCCTCCATAAAACCTTGACTGAAGCTACTTCTTTGTTTCTTAGCTTTCGAACCAGATGATCCAGTATTTTTGCCAGAACCTCCTCATAACTAAGGCTATCTTTTACACCTACACTCTCCACCGGAATAACTAGAGCTGGATCTACCAAACACTTTTTTAAGAGCGATACATGAAAAATAGGATGAATGGAAGCTAATTTCGAGGGAAACTCCAATTCATATGCCACCTTGCCAACTCGTTTCACAATATGGTGGAGGGCAACATAACGGGGACTGAGTCCCTTTCCGAATCTCATCACTCCCTTCATGGGAGACACCTTCAGAAACACCCAACCATCCACTTGGAACTCAATTTCTCTTCTTCTCACATCCGCATAGGACCTTTGGCGACTTTGAGCTATTTTCAACTTGTCTTGTATGAGCTAAACTTTCTCCATTGCCTCATGGACTGAATATGGTCCTATCACCGCAGCTTCACTGACTTCAAACCAACCAATAGGCAATCTACAGCTCCACCCATAGAGAGCCTCAAACGGAGCCATCTGAATACTGGAATGGTTGCTGTTATTATAGGCAAACTCAATAAGAGGCAAATGGTCATCCCAACTACCCTTGAAGTCAATCACACATGCTATCAACATGTCCTTGAGAGTATGGATAGTTCGCTCCGCCTGACCATCCGTATGCGGGTGAAATGCGGTACTAAGCTTGACCTGAGTATCAAGTCCCTTTTGTAACTACCTCCAAAACTGAGAGGTAAATTGGGTACCTCTATCTGATATGATGGAAAAGGGAACTCCATGCAATAGAATTAGCTCTTGAATGTATAGTTTGGCATAGTCCTCCACGAAATCGGTGGTTTTGACTAGTAGAAAATGAGCGACTTTGGTCAACCTGTCCACGACCACCCAAATGGAGTCATACTGTCGACGAGTGCGAGGCGACCCTGCAATGAAGTCCATATTAATCTCCTCCCACTTCCAAGTAGGGATATGATGTACAGAAGCACACCTCTTAGTCTTTGATGCTCAATTTTCACTTGCTGACAATTTGGACACTTAGCTACAAATTCTGCAATGTCCTTCCTGCCATTCCACCAATAGACTTCCCATAGGTCACGGTACAACTTGGTGGTACCTAGATGTATAGAGTATCTGGAACCGTGGGCCTCATGCAACATCCTATTTCTCAAATCATTAACATCTGGAAAACACAAGCGACCCTGATATCGAGCACACCATCCCCCTCTTTGGAGAAGAACTCTACCTTCTGATTCTGAACGGTTTCCTTCATTTTTACCAAAATAGGGTCCTCGTCTTGTATAGATTTTACATCAACCACCAAGGATGATTCTGATCCTTTTGGAATAACGACATCACCATCTGACGAGTCAACAGGATAAGCTCCTACAATTTATGCTAAAAACTTTGAAGTCCTGAACCTTTGAGTTTTCACCTTTTATGCTTGAGATCATGCCAAATATGCAGAACGTGCAAATCCACCGAAAACTCATTCGAAATCCCCCAGTCACATCCAGATACGCAATTCAATCATAAAACCCATTCCGGACCATTGGGATCATCAGATTACTAATAATAGGCTGGTTTGTTTGAAAATTGACCGTGGTCAAACTTAGCCTCCTCATAACTCAAAATTTCAACCAAGGTCCAAATCACTCTCGAATCACCTCGGGATCCATGCAAACTACCCAACTAAGTCATAAATCACCATTTGAAACCAACAGAGATTTCAGAACCCAAATTCGAGCCCGTTAATCTAAAATATTGACTTTGTTCAAACCTCTCAAACCTCAAACCCTCTAAAATAAAAACTCTCACCCGATTTTCATTAGATCATCTCGAAAACAGTGTTATCCACCTCCACAAGTCATGAATAAAAAAATAAGGATATGGAAAGGTTCGACCTAGGAAAATGGATCTACAACCACAAAATGACCACATGAGTTGATACACTTCCAGGCTTGGATACTGACCGTGCTTCTTGAACTTCTACATACCAGACATGTATAGAAGGGATAGGGAGTTACCTTGAACGTACCCATTTTAACCATCATCTCCATCATGGGAAACATCTATAGGGTCTAGAGTAATGGAATCATGGGCACGAATCATTTAAGAAATCTAAGCTGGGCATATACCTAATATAGCATGATCTTATGAGCCAATAGGGCAAATCTTAGGGGCAGTATTCATGGATCTGAGCGTGCTAAGAGACATGAGTTCACATACGTAATGAGGGTCATAACATAAATCTAAATGGGTAATATTGGGATCGTTGACTGACGAGATTACTTATCATCTTAGGGTTATGAACATATGCATGAGTTAAGCGTAGTATCGAGCGAAATATAAGGGAAATATATAAAGGGGAATGGATGGACTAACCCTAGATACTATTTATAGAACTTCCTTAGTGGAACACTAAAGACCCGACTTGGTCCTTCACTTACCATTTCCCTATCTTTAACGAAATAAATCTCATATTAAAATGCACAAAGGGATCTTGTACCTTGTATAATAGTTCTTAGAACTAGCAATCATGGTAGGTTTGGTAGAAAGACTTGTAACATACCCGAGACTACATCTGAGGCTGATTGCCACTTGCTCTTGGTAACCCGTGTTGTTGAGATGGGCAGGCTGCAGACCTGATAGCTGGGGCACGGGCTCCACCGTCACCCGGTCTGATAGAAGAGCAATCCCGAGTCTGTGTCCAGGCTTACCACGCCTGAAATAAGCATCCTTGCCAATCAAACATCTTCTTGGGTGGTGTCTACCACACTTTTGGCAAGTTGGCCAATTGGACAGGGCTACTGAAGGGGTGGTCGGGAGACGGCCTCTCTGGCCGTCTCGCTTGGCTGAAGGGCAATCTCTGTGTTTGTGACCGGGGTAGCCACAATAAAAGTAAACATTTGAACCTGCCAAGCACTTTTCTAGGTGGTTTTTCCTGCAGCGCCTGCAAATTGGATAGGTAATCTCCCTTACCCTGGGCTTGTATTCCCGAACTTGAGCTAGAGACCTCTGACAGGGTTGAGAGCGTCTCCCACTACTTGACCCTTCCTGGGAACTCTCAAGGTTTTTGGTCCTGAGCCTGTTGTTCCTCCTTTTTCCCCTTTCGCTCTCCACCCATATTCGAATCACCAAACTTAGACAAGCTCCTCTTCGTGAGTTCTTGAACCCTAGTAGCTGTCGTTTCTCCGGTAGAGTTCACTGGTGCAATAGTCTGCTGGTTAGGCTGGGTGATCATGCCTGTATCAACACTATGAGGGCGACCCCGAGTTCTGCATCTAACTCAATCAAATAAGGCAGAAGACTTAACATAATAACATAGAGGAAGTCTAATCATAACATCACATCAAAACCAGAATTCATATCATAAATGACAAGCTGATTACTACGTACAGATTGAAAGCCTCTAGCATATCTGATAGGTTGATGGGACAACACCCCCAACTATCTCGACATGTGTGAAATTGAAGAAATACATAATAATTACGATTACTGAATGTCTTCGGAGGATGAAGATTAATTGATGCTAGTTGGATAGGTCTGAGTGGGAAGCAAGGGCTAAGGATGTGTCACACCTCACTTTGGGAGGCATGACTAGCACCTAACGCCCTACTGGGATCTAATTGAGCTGACTGAACTTACGCACATTTTAGTGTAGGGCTAATTCCAACTCTCAAATTAAGAAAACAACGGGATATATCTCGATTGTAAATACAACCCCCGACAGACAAGGCCTTATAGCCACTTGTAAAAGAAAACAACTAACTAGAAACAGATAGTAATAGGGAATCCTATGTGGGCCAACAAGACCACCATGATGTCTAGTTATGAATGAGAGGTAAATCCCGTACTAAACTAAGCTATGGCTGACAAACCGCTAACTGATAGATAAACATGACCCCATATAGACAACACACAAGGTAAAATACATATGGGCTCCACACGACCATCAACAGCTAAGCACAGGGAATTTGAACAATCTGAAAGCCTCTAGGAGTAATATGATGGTCGGGACAGGGCCCCGACCTACCAAGAAACTGTACAATAAAAAAGGATAAACCTTCTATCTACAAGCTCTAGAGGAAAGGAGCCAACTTTGCCGACTATCCTGGCTGGCAGCTAAGAGGGACCTGCTCCTCGTCTATCCGTACCTGCAGACAAGTAATGCAGCACCCCAAAAAGGGCGTCAGTACAATATGTACCGAATATGTAAGGCAATAATTGTAAATGACTGAATAAAAGAAATAGAACTGAGAATAACTGAAATGGAGGAATAAAAATCATACCTGAGTAGTTGAACTTCCTATCATATAATTTATTAGTAACTAAAACACACAAGAACCTTACCTGGCCTCCATAAGAAGGAAGGTACAACCCACATAGAATAACCCACCTGGGGCCCCCATAAGCCCTGGTGAGTACACTTCAATCTACATACCCCTAGCAAGGTCACACTGGGTTAACTAATAGCTATAGCTATCCTACCAGCCCCTTGGGTCTGCAATTGAGCCCGCTTGAACTTTGATTGTAGCTGTTTTTGAGTCTAGTGGAATCTTGATATTTGCACCTCGGGCACCAGGCTAGATGGGGGTGGGGTGCTGATACAACATATAACAGTTCAGCCATGGAATGGTCTTTATAAGGACTTGGGACCCTATCTTCGTCCCTCGCGAATAGCATACCTCTCCGTGGAGCGACGTCATCTCGCCCCTGGTGGGCGTCGACACAACTAGTAACCCTGGGGTTGGTCATGGAGGGATATATAGGGAAAGTCAATCCCCAAACTAGTTATAGAACGCTGGTCTCAACCAGTAACAACAGCTAGTCATGATCAATTGATCCTCTTACTGAGATATAACCTGAGACATAATACTAAAGAAACTAACTTGCCGAAGGAATTTGCCTTAACATACCTTGACTATCGATTTCTGATTAACTGGTGAGTTTCAATTCGTATTCAATAGCTCTTCTCAACTGAAATCATATTACTGGGAGAATGAGGCTGGTTTCAGTACTAATTCGGTAAGAATGAAAACTATATAAAACAATTCTCCCGCGCGGTCCCGACTCCATACTCGTTCGACCTTTCCCCGGGCCCTGTCTCGTACATATTGAGCTCTAAAACTCTTAACCAACGTACAAATAGGCCGACCAATCATTAGAAACTTACGGGGTATAATATCCTTCCCCCTTTAGGAAAATTCATCCTCGAATGTTAACTCCAGTTTACAGGAGTCTTAACTTTGTTAACTATTTATCTTGGAAAACTTTCGGCAGAGTCTCCCCCGTAATATGGACTATCTCAAAATCCTAAAAAACAGAAAAGTCCAACACACATACTTCACACAATACTATAGCAACTATTCCACCTAGCCTGGTCAACTACACCAGATATATACGACACAAATCACAAGACAGTAACTGAATCAATAAATGTACCTTAACTGCATGGTCTGAGCTAAGCCTGGAACAAATGAGGATATATGGATCTCATATCGTCTTCATCTTCCCAAGTCATCTCTTCTCTATTCCTGTTTCTTCATAATACCTTAACAGAAGCGACATCCTTTGTCCTCAACCTGCGAACCTGTCAATCCAGTATAGTTACTGGAACTTCTTCATAGGCTAACTCCTCAGTAACTTGTACATCCTCAACTGGAGCAATTCGGGATGGGTCTCCTATGCACTTTCGTAGCATCGAGACATGAAAGACTGGGTGAACCGATTCTAATTCTGAAGACAGATCTAGCTCATATGCTACCTGGCCTACTCTCTAGAGGATTCGATATAGTCCAATAAACCTTGGGCTGAGCTTCCTTTTTTTACCAAATCTCATCACGCCCTTTATTGGCGAAACCTTCAGAAATACCCAGTCACCTACGTCAAACTCCAGGTTCCTCCACCGCACATCAGCATAGGAATTCTGACGGCTTTGAGCTATCAGCAGGCATTCCCTGATAAGCTTCACCTTCTCTTCTGACTGATGGATAATATCTGGTCTAATTAATCCTTATTCTCCTACCTTGAACCAACCAATTGAAGATCTACATTTCCTCCCATATAAGGCCTCATAAGGCGCCATCTGAATTGCTGAATGGTAACTGTTATTGTAAGAAAATTCAATAAGCGGTAAGTGCTCATCCCAGTTTCCCCTGAAGTCTAGCACGTGCGCGTGTAACATATCCTCGAGCATCTAAATTGTACGTTCTGCCTTCCTGTTTGTTTGAGGATGGAAGGCTGTACTCAAATTAACCTGGGTCCCCAGACCCTTCTGGAAGGATTGCCAAAATTTAGTTGTGAACTGCGCCCCTCTATCAGAAATAATTGAGACTGGAACACCATGTAATCAAACTATCTTCCTGATATACAGTTCAACATAGTCCTTGACTGAGAAGGTAGCCCTGACTGGCAGAAAGTGGGCCACTTCGTCAACCTATCGACTATTACCCAGATAGCGTCAACTTTACGCCTGGTATGAGGTAACCCTATTATGAAATCCATATTAATTGCCTCCCATTTTCACATAGGCACTGTTATTTCCTATGTCAATTCGCCGGGTTTTTGATGTTCAGCCTCCACCTGTTGGCAATTAGGACATTGTGCTACAGATTTTGGTACCTCCTTCTTCATCCCCGGCCACCAGTAAATTTCTTTTATATCATGATACATCTTTGTTGAAACTGGATAAAGAGAGTAATGGGAATAATGTACCTCACCCATGATCTGCTGGCGAAGTCGTGTCGCATATGGCACATAAAGGAGACCTCTATACCTCAAAACTTTGTCTTCAGTTATCTTAAAATCTGCTACTTCCCCTCGCTGAGCCTTATTTTTGAGCTGAACCAGGTTAGGGTCTTTATACTGTCGTTTTTTCACCTTTACAACCAATGATGATACTGCAGTATTCTGGATCACTGCTCCGCTATCTCCTGAGTCTACTATATAGACGGCCAAATTGGTTAACTGATGTAATTCTCGGGCTAGTTCTCGCTGTTCTAGCTTCAGGTATTCCAAGCTTCCTATGGATTTGAGACTGAGGGCATCTGCTACAACATTGGCCTTCCCTAAATGATACAAAATATTTACATCGTAGTCTTTCAATAATTCTAACCAGCGGCGCTGCCGTGGATTCAACTCTTTTTGTGGGAAAATGTACTGGAGACTTTTATGATCAGTGAAAACATCTACGTGGACACCATATAGATAGTTCCTCCATATTTTCAAGGCATGAATTACTGCCGCCAATTCCAGATCGTGGGTGGGGTAGTACTTTTCATTCTTCCTCAATTGTCTGGAAGCATAAGCAATCACCTTATCACGCTGCATCAGAACACACCCTAACCCGACACCCGAAGCATCACAATACACTGCATAACCCTCCAATCCGTCAGGCAAAGCTAATATGGGTGCTAATGTCAACCTATTTTTCAACTCCTGAAAACTCTGTTCACATGCTTCAGTCCAGTGAAACTTGGATGCTTTTTGAGTTAACTTGGTCAAGGGCGCTGATAAAATGGAAAACCCTTCTACAAATCTCCTGTAATAACCAGCTAACCCCAAGAAACTGCATACCTCAGTCGGGTTGTCGGTCTAGGACATGTCTTTACAGCTTCGATCTTTTGTGAGTCCACCTGAATTCCAGCTTCCAACACAATGTGACCTAGAAAGGCCACTGAATTCAGCCAAAACTCATACTTAGAAAATTTTGCATATAGCTGATGATCTCTGAGAATTTGGAGCACTGTTCGTAGATGATCCCGATGTTCTGCTTCTGAACGAGAATACACTAGAATATCATCAATAAATACTATCACAAACAAGTCCTGGTACGGCCTGAAGATGCTGTTCATCAAGTCCATGAACATTGCTGGAGCATTCGTCAATCCAAAGGACATGACTAAGAATTCAAAGTGGCCGTACCTGGTCCTAAAAGCAGTTTTTGGAATATCTCTCTCCTGAACTCGAACATGATGATATCCAGATCTTAAGTCAATTTTTGAGAAGCAGTTCGCCCACCGTAACTGATCGAACAAGTCATCTATCCTGGAAAGCGGGTACTTATTCTTGATAGTGACTTTATTTAGCTGCCATTAATCTATACACATGCGGAGGGAACCATATTTCTTTCTCACAAACAAAACTGGTGCACCCCATGGTGAAGTACTTGGCCTGATAAAACCCTTGTCTATTAGATCTTTCAACTGTTCTTTCAATTCTCTAAACTCAGCAGGAGCCATTTGGTATAGAGGAATAGATATAGACTGAGTACCTGGTAATAAATCAATTGTAAAATCGATCTCCCATTCTGGGGGAATACCAAGAAGTTCATCTGGGAATACATCTGGAAATTCATGAACTACTGGAACGGACTGAAGAGTCGGAGATTCTACTCGAACATCCTGAACTTTGACAAGATGATAAATACATCCCTTCGCTATCAATTTTCTCGCCCTAAGATAGGAAATAAACCTACCTTTTGGCATGGATGCACTACCTTTCCACTCCCGTACAACTTCCCTTGGAAAGTAGAATCCGACAGTCTTGATCCAACATTCTACATTGGCATAACATGGTGCTAGCCAATCCATATCCATAATTGCATCAAAATCAATCATTTCTAATTCTACCAAATCTGCTAAAGTCTGGTGGCCAGCGACCTCTACTGTGTAGCCTTGGTAGACTCTTTTAGCTATGATGGAATCATCGACAGGTATGGACACTGAAAAAGGTCGGTGAAGAAATTCTAGCGTGATACCGAACTTTCGGGCCACTAATGGTGTAATATAAGATAAAGTGGAGCCTGGGTATATCAAAACATACACAGAATGAGAGCAGATGTCCATCATACCTGTCACAATATTCGGTGACGACTTTGACTCCTGTCGCCCCAGTAAGCATATGTGTGATCTGGACCGGTTCCTGAACTAGACGCCCCTAATCTGTCTCGGCCTCTGCTGGCTGGAGCTGAGGGCCTACGCCTTGCTAGAGGGGCTAGGGCACGTGACCTCACTGAAGATCTATCCTGTCAATCCCGATCGTTCTAATCTCTGGCCGAACAGTCCCTCATCTGATGACCCTCCTGTCCACACACATAACATGTCGTTGAAGCATACCTACATGCCCCAGAATGATGTCGTCTGCAGATAGGGCAAAGTGGTACAGTAAATCTACTCTGCTCTGACCCCCTCTGCTGCAAACCTGCTGACTGTGAACTCTCGTCGGGCCCTGACTGCCCCTGACGACCGAATTTATTCCCCTGCTACTGCTTTAGAGGTGAGGGTCTAGGCGGTCGATCTGATAGTCGTGGTTTGGGTCCACCCTGGGACTCTGTCTGCATATCATTAGGCCTAGCCCTACGGCGCTGCTCCTGATTTGCCCTTTCCATCTCCCGCTGCCGCTGCCTAATCCCCTTGATATTCTGGGAAAATGCTTGAACACGGGTAATATCCATGTCCTCTCACAGAGTAGCTGTAATACAGGTCTCCACATATTCTGGATTCAGCCCCATGATGAACAGGTGTACCCTAGTTGACATAGTATCTACAAAGGCCGGTGCATATCGGGCCAAGGAGTCAAATCTCATAGTATACTCTTAAACACTAATCGATCCCTGCTCCAGATGCAAAAACTGATCTACTCGATCTTGGCGAATCTCCCATGGAAAATAATGATCTAAGAAGGCCTCTAAGAAGCTGGGCCAAGTCAAAGGGGGAACATCTCTACCTCGGGACCTTTCCCAACTCTCGTACAATAATACTGCAATGTCCCATAACGGAAATACCGCTAACTCCATTGAATCTATAGGTGTGACATGCATTACCCTGAAAATTCACTACAACTGGTCCAGAAAATCTTGAGGGTCCTCATCCCGATCCATCCTTGTGAATTGCGGGGGACTCAGTGCGAGAAACTCTTGGACCCTCGAGCTAGCGGGCCCTCCTAACGACTCTATAGCCAATGGTGCCAGGGTTGACGCTGTTCAGCCATCATTTGAGCTATCATAAAGACGACACTCCTAACTTCCTGATCTGATGGTATTGGTATGGAGGCTACTGGAGGTGGTGCCGATACATCTGCCGTTTTGGGCGGCTCCTGGCGTGGCGAAGAGTGCTGGGAAGACCGAGATGAAGTCTCTCTGTCACCCTTAGATCGGGTTAACTCTGACTGAGGCACCCTATTAGTTCCCTCCCCTGCTGGGGTATCTAACTCTATGCCCGTCATGGTCCGTCGTGCGTCCGACATTTCTCTGTAGAAGGGCAGATTATAGTAAGCTTAGGGAATCATCTCTATATGGCACAACTTTGCAGCATGATTGGAAGAGAAAGAAGAGTAACCATCCTAACATGTCTTGCATCCTCCTGCCTATAGTATGTGGTGGACAACACACTCATAGACAAGACTCTACTTAGCACGGCTTGCAAACTCCCTAGGATACGACCTGCTCTGATACCAAGTTTGTCACGCCCCACCTTGAGAGGCATGACTGGAACCTATTGCTCAACTGGGATCTGACTGAGCTGACTGAACTTATGCACTTTTTAGTGTAGGTATAATTTCAACTATCAAATCAAGAAAACAACGGGCTATATCTCGGCTGTAAACACATCCCCCGACCGATAAGGCCTTATAGCCACCTGTAAAAGAAAATAGCTAACCAGAAACAAATAGTAATAGGGAATCCTATGCGGGCCGACAAGACTACCATGATGTCTAGTTATGACTGAGAGGTAAATCCCATACTAAACTAAGCTATGGCCGACTAGGCCGCTAACTGACAGCTAAACATGACCCCACATGGACAACACACAAGGTAAAACACATATGGGCTCCACATGGCCATCAACAGGTAACCACATGGAATCTGAACAATCTGAAAGCCTCTAGGAGTAATATGATGGTTGGGACAGGGCCCCAACCTACCCGAAAACTATACAATCAAAAAGGGTAAACCTTCTATCTACAAGATCTGGAGGAAAGGAGCTGACTGTGCCGACAATCTTGGCTGGCAACTAAGAGGGACCTGCTCCTCGTCTATCCGTACCTACAGGAAAGTAATGCAGTGCCCCAGAAAGGGCGTCAGTGCAATATGTATCAATATGTAAGGCAATAATTGTAAATGACTGAATAAAAGAAATAGAACTGAGAATAACTTAAATAGAGGGATAAATATCATACGTGAGTAGTTGAACTTCCTATCATCTAATTTATCAGTAACTAAAATAAAGAAGAACCTTACCTGGCCCCCATATGCCGGAAGGTACAACTAACACAAAATAACCCACCTGGGCCCCCCATAAGCCCTGGTGAGTACACTTCAATCTACATACCTCTAGCAAGGTCACACTGGATCAACTAATAGCTATAGCCATCCTACCAGTCCCCTGGGTCTGCAAATGAGCCCGCTCGGCCCCTGACTGTAGTTGTGTCTAAGTCCAGTGGACTCCTGATATCTGCACCCCGGCCACCAGGCTTGACGGGGGTGTGGTGCCGATATGACATATAATACTCCAGCCATGGAATGGATTGTATGAAGACCTAGGATCCCATCTTCGTCCCTCGCGGACAGCATATCGCTCCATGGAGCAACGTCATCTCACCCCTGGCGGGCATTGACACAGCTAGTAACCCTAGGGTTGGTCATGAAGGGCTATACAGGGCAAGTCAATTTCCAAACTAGATATAGAACGCTGGTCTCAACCAATAACAACAGCTAGTCATGATCAATGTACTTCTGATCCTCTTACTGAGATATAACCTGAGACATAATACTAAAGAGACTAACTTGCCGAAGGAATTTGCCTTAACATACCTTGACTGCCGATTTCTGATTAACTAGTGAGTTTCAATTCGTATTCTACAACTCTTCTTAACTGAAATCGTATTACTGGGAGAATGAGGCTGGTTTTAGTACTAATTTGACAAGAATGAAAATTTTATATATAAATATTAACTATATTTCACCTTGACGGAATATAATAAAAAACATACAATTTCTGGGAGTTCATAAGGGAGAAATACTTACCTGAAGCCTGTGATCATATAGAAATTAGTTTGGAGTAATTCCGACAACTTTAGCTTGGTAGGGTTATGATTTTTTGGGTGAATTTCGCGAAAATAATTCCGTAGTAATGCTCCCTACAGCCTTAAACTTGATACCCAAAGTTAATTTGAATTTGGACAGCGTCTCGTAGCATAAATGAAGGAAAATTTGTAGAACTCTTCGTGTCTTCCCTCTCCTGGCCGTATGTGAATTTTGAAAATGAAATAAAATCAAAGGGAGGGACTTATATACACTTGGGGTGGTGGACAGTGGTCCGTGGCATAGAATATTTCGCGCCAAAAGTTGGGCGTGCCACGGAGCTATCGCGCCAGGGGGGGTCCGTGACACGCTGCCCCTTTGGGCAATTGGTCTGGCCTTCTCCTGCACGGTCCGGACTCCGTGCTTGTTCGTCCTTTCTCCAGGCCTTTTCTTGTATGTATTGCACTCTAAAACTCTTAACCTACGTACTAATAGGCTGACCAATCGTTAGAAACTTATGGGGTGTAACAGGATGCTGCTGAGGAAGACCCGCCAAACCTATATCATGAGATGATACAACATAGAGTATGCGGTCAGTACGTGGAATGCACTGAGTATGGAAGGTAAGTGAAATGGAAATTTAAAAATACATAAAAGTTCATAAGAATAGGACAATGTGATTGTAACATAAATATAATAATGCAAACATAAGGCTCAAGGATTCAAAACATTCGTAAATCATTTATAATCATACTCACAAGAGCAAAACTTTATTAAACATGATTTGAGCCAAAATATATAATCATAATCATACATAAATCATGAGGAATAGTGGGAGGACTCGTCGTAACCGACACCATCATGGTAGGACCTTAAATGATGCCCCAATTATCTCACTTAAGTGGGCAGAGTCGTTGTAATGCCCTAGAAATTCAAAGACTAGACTCGGAACTTAAATTTAGAGAAAACTGGAAAATCTGCACTAGGTCACAGAACGAGTCATTTTGTGAACCATGAGAGGTGACTATGAGTCGTTAAGTAACCAATGGTGAGGACTGGGAACTTAGTTGAAAATTTTGGAAAAGGGGTGACCATTGGTGTGACCACGAGTCGTGGGGTGCCCCGTGGTCAGGATTGATTAAGAATTATAGGAGGCCAGGAAGTGTACCCAATGGGTCCTCACCATGACTCATTTGGGACAGTACGAGTCGTGTTGCTCGTGGGGAGTCTAGGGAAATATGAGCCAGTGTAGTCCACGAGCATGACTTGGTAGGTCCCTCGTGGTGACCAACAAGAGGTTCTAGGCAGTGCACCTCACGACTGTGACCAAGAGTAGTGGTCACTGGTCACGACCCATTCAGACTTTCAGAAAACAACGTAGGACTTCTCTCAGAGCATTCCAGAGTAAGAACTAGGGAAGAACTTTTCTACTCGGGTTCTCAAGGAAATTATTCGGGCTTCTTCACTAGGTATGTGAGAATTCAACAAGGGAATAGCTCTTTCCTTGTGTCCCCAAAATCCTTCTTTGTTTTCTCTATTAGTTCTAGCCTAAGACTTTCGAATGTGATGAAATTAGCTGTCAATACCTCGCTTAAATCATGTGAAATATCATTTATGTTAATTGTTGATGTTTATCCACAAGTTTGTAACTATGTTGTCATTTATTCCTGTAATGTGAAATCTAGCCCTAGTCTTGAATACAGATAAACTAGAATCTTGCAGTAGTGCTTGCATACCGAAATTTCTTTGCCTGATTCTATCAATGGTGGGAACTCTCATGTTAATGATTGTAGTGAAAATTAGTTAGATTATTGTCAGTTCAGTGTAAATAAGAATGCTAGAATATCCAGGGTTAGTCAGAAATATCAACTGATTAGTTTGACTACAGAAATTTTCGAGGTGTCAGTAGTACCTCCCAATTAACAGAATTAGATTCATAACTCAGTTTTAGTGGACCACTAGGCGGTCATAACACTTTAGATAAGCAACGCTGACTAGCCTTAGGACCCCTACTTCAGATTACAGTTTGTTCTTTAGACAGTTATGATGCTTTCAGATAAGTAGCTCTGACCAGTCTTAGAATCCAGTTCCACAATCCGATCCGATAAGACTCTTAGGATGCTTTAAGATATGTATCCCTGAATAGTCTTGAAACCTAGTTCCGAGCTATCATCTTTCAGACTAGGACTATCCAGTGGGAGTAGGACTTAGCACCGAGTGGACCGGGGTTCCAGCACCCAGGTTCCCAGAACTATGTTGCCACCGTAGGTTACAGTTTAATTGGACTCATGGCCCCAGACTCTTATGATCACCCAGTTCATGCCTTTATACCCTGACAAGGTATATTGGGTCCAACCAATGGGGTGTATACGTCAGACTCCGCTTCTACCTCACGTGGTTATATGTCGGTTATAGACTCTCCCACTAGTCAGCTCAATTCATTTTCAGATCAGTCCAGATCAACATTTCAGATTTAGAACATGTTCTTGACCACTAGACATGGTCTTTTGGACCGTTTTAGTTATTTCAGTTATTCAGTACAGTAGCTTTAGTTGTTCATTGCTTGCATTTTTCAGTTTAGCACCTTCGTTTTGTGCGTATGGTATCTCTCACTTACTTTGTACATTCAAAGTACTGACGCATACTTTTATGTTGTATCATTTTATGATAAAGCTGCAGGATCTCAGTCTCAGCCTTGCTAGCCAATCGCTCTCCGAAGATTTAGCAATTCTAGTGGTGAGTCCTCATCTTTCGAGGACGGAGATTATATCATTCAATTACATTTTCTTTTCTTCTTTTTAGATTGGAGTTAGCTGGGGGTTTGTCCCCGCAACTCATCAGTTGTAGTGACTTTCAGATGCAGATTTGGTTTTCAGACTTGTAGTTTTGTTCAATTATTTTCAAAGATTTTGAATCAGCTTTATTCTTTCAAATGTTCATATTTTTGCTTTAATATTTTTGCTGTACACATAGTTATATTTTAAAATTTACTCAGAATACCAGTGTATGATAGACCAGGGGTTGACTTGGATTACTTGTGACTCCAAGTACTGTGTCCTGTCCAGGGTGTTAGCTCGGGGGATGACAGTCGTCCCAGCTTGTCAGACAAGGGATGTGCAGTATGTAATATCATGAAGAGGGGATCCATTAATATTGAATTATATATATAAATAAACCTACGGTGGCATGTAGTTCTGAGACACCGGCGTAGTTCTTTGAATGCCAGGCTATTCGGTGCTAGCCACTGCTCCAAAAAATATGCACATTGGGCTTTTATAGTAACCAAAATATCATTCATGAAATTCACGACCAAAATAAATAACATCATTATTGAACCACATTTAAAATACATGTTTAGCCATGTATTTTATTCATAAATTCTTAAATCATGAAATCCATGCATATTTGTAAAACATGTATATACTTGATATTCATAAATTCATGATAAGTACTTGAGAGAAATCATATCATAAGCCATAAATCATAATGGGTTAATGAACATATAAATCAAAGTAGAATCGTAACTTGATTTATCATGAAACATACATAATTGGGCGTAGTTTTGTAGAAAATTTAAATCCATAAGTTTATAATTAAAACAGTTGTAAAATCTGCCCATGATTCATAGAATATAAAGTGATACATGAAGGATGTCACACCTCTCCTTGGGAGGCATGACTGGCACCTGGTGCCCTACTAGGATCTGGACTGCTGGACTACTGAGCCTAAGCACTTCTGGTGCCAGGCTGACTCTAATTTTGGATTTATGAAAATAACAGGCTATATAACGGCTATAAATATAGCCTCCGGCCGACAAGGCCTATAGCCACCTGTAGGAATATAACAGCTACCCAGAACACCTGAACACAAGGGACGAGCCGACAAGGCTACCATGCTTACTAGTTCATTTGAGAAATGAAAACAAGTACCAAGGTACTATATGACTGACAAGGTCACCATTACCAACTGAATAAGGCCCCACACGGCCACTGCATACAACTGAAACACACAAATGGCCCCACACGGCCTACACAGCTTACCACAGGGAATATATACAATCTGCAAGCCTCTAAGAATAGCAAGATGGTCGGGACAGGGCCCCGGCCTACCCATACTGTACAAATAAAAGGGAAGTCAACCTTTGTATTTCGAGCTCCGGATGAAAGGAGCTGAAGGCGTTGTACGTGATGTTGGGCAGATTTATATGCCCAAGTGATACTCAAACGTATCATTTTTACCTTGTTTGTTGTGCAATGTGTATACAATATCATGTATTTGGTAATAAAATGTGAATTTATACTAACCAACATGATTAGCATTTGTTTTGCAGGATAATGTGATTTTTAAGAGCTAAAATGCGTGTTGGAACTATGTCGGAGTTGGACTTGGATGCGAGCGTGGAAAAGACCTCGGATGGCATATTTTACACTGGCTCCGCGATGGTGCCGTGCCACGCTGCCATCGCGGTAGCACACTGCCTGGAGAGGAAATTAATTGGCAGATTCCAGTGAGGCCTCGCGACAGCTCCGTGGCACGGAGACAGGCCTCCGCGATGGCCTCCGTGCCACGTTGAGGCTAATTATCCGGACCATGCAATTTCCATAGAGGGTCCGCGTCCACACCGTGTCACGGAGGCAGTGCTCCGCATTGGCCTCCGTGACACGTTGCTTGTTATTCCAGGAAAAATTTCCCACTAGTATAAATAGCACACTTAGGTTATTTTTAAAGGAGAGTTTTTTTTAGTTTTAGTTTTTTGAGCCTGAGTTCAGAAGTGGGAGCAGGAACGTGGTTTTGTGGCAGTTGAAGAATAGAAAAGATAAGAGTTTTCTTCTCTTCCCTTCTTCTTTCCTTCAATTGTATGCATGATTCACACTCATTCTAGGATGATTAATCCAAGAATGAGTGGCTAATTCCTTTCTTGCTGAGGTTTTGAACTTGTGTAATGAATGTTGGTAATAATTGATATGGTTTCTTCTTCTTCTTGCATGTTGTTCTATTAATTCTTGTGCTTATTACATTCTTGATTGGCCACCATTAATGTATATCTAAAAAGTCCAATTTCACTCGAGAGAGCATGAAATTGGAAAGTTGTGAATTAATAGGGTATTGTTCTTAACTTGATTTGGGAAAATTGGGTTTTGATGTGCTTTCTTGATAGAATATACTTGAAAGCCGTATTAGTCAATGTAGGAACCGGAATTGTAGTGTTAGGTCATAAATTGCATTTGATCACAGAAATGTAGACAAATGGTTTATGAATCTAAAGTGAAATTAAATACGGAAGTTTTAATTTCTAGGCAAACGTTCTTGGCTAGCAATATGAAGAAGAAGATGACCAAATTATCATGATTATCAAGTTCATTACTCGTTCTTAACCTTGGCATGTGCATATCCATTGTCTAAACTCAACGTAAATAGTAGTTATTAATTTTAGTAGATTATTAGTTTAGAAACAAAACTCACTCAAATCTTGGTTGGATTGTTGTTAACATAGTTAGAAATAGAATAGAGATATAGTAAACTAGGCAGTTTTGCATATCTAGAGCAGCCTCCTTGGATCGATACTTGGCTACTTAGCCACTTTATTACTTGTTTGACCACGTACACTTGCGTGTCGGTGTATAATATATACCGAGCAGCAGAGAGCGAGCAAGTTTTTGGCGCCGTTGCCGGGGAGGCTAGGCGATTTGTAAAATTTTGTTTAGTGTAAATTTACTGTATTTGTATTTTTATTTTCTTAAGTGTTAACAACTTGGTCTTAGCCTGTATTTTGCAGATTTTTATTTCTGTGAACACTGGCAAGGGACAAGTAGCTGGTGGAATCTTACTTAGAGCCAGAACGTGAATTGCACAGTCAACGTAGAGAAGCTCTTCGGAAGAAGTTGCAGTTGCTGAAACAGTCTATAATGGAGCAACCCAATCCACCAGTTGTGCGGGCAGTGTTAGTGCTCGAGGAAGTAGCAGCCAGGCCGGTTCGCGAGGTGGCAATCCCACACGCTAATAATGTACATTCCAGCATCCGCAAACCAGAGCCTGGGGGGAGATTTGAGTTAAAGCAAAATATGGTGCAACTTTTGCACACTAGCGGGCAGTTTACCGGTCTCCCTCACGAAGATCCACAACAACATCTCCAGAACTTTTTGGAGATAAGTGACACTTACATCCCCGCTGGAGTATCACCTGATTATGTTCGGCTCACCTTATTTCCATTTTCCTTACTTGGTGAAGCCAAGAGGTGGTTAAAAGCTGAACCACCCAACTCTATATCAACGTGGGATGATCTTGCAAAGAAGTTCTTGATCAGATATTTCCCTTCAGGTAAAACAGCTAAACTTAGAAGTCAGATTCTAAGTTTTAAACAGAGGGAAGGAGAAAATCTTTATCAAGCCTGGGAAAGATTCAAGTCCATGTTGCGGGACTGTCCTCATCATCATCAGTCAAATGAGGTGTTGGTCCACACTTTTATTGAGGGTTTGGAACCCCACACTAAAATTTTGTTAGACTCAGCAACTGGAGGGCAAGCGCTGGAGAAGACTTATGAGGAGCTGTACACTTTGCTCAACCGAATTTCACAAGGCAATCCGGAATGGAATGCAGATTCTTCAAGAGGTGGAGCAAGGAAAGCAGCGGGAGTGCTTGAAGTGGATGGATTCACAGCTATCGCTGCTCAGATAGCTGCTTTGCAAAATTAGTTAAACACTCACTTCAGCAATATGAATTTGAACCAGCCGTCAGCCTCAGTCAATTCAGTCCAACAGATGTGGTGTGAAGTGTGTGGTAGTAGTGAGCATTCAGCTGAATGCTGTGGTGCAAATCCTGATTCTGTCAACTTTGTGGGCAATGCACAGAGGAATCAACAGCAGTTTGGCGGTGGCTACAACTCGAATTGGAGGAATCATCCAAAGTTTTCGTGGGGTAGCAACAATCAACAAGGTCAAGGTTCACGGCAGGGTATGCACAGAAACCAAGGAGGGCAACAAGGCTATCAGAATCAGTTTAGAAATCACAATGCCCCTCCTCCACCACCATCACCGACTATTGAGGAAATGTTCAAGACCATGATTGCCAATCAGGCACAATTGCAGGCTGACTATGTCAAACTGGCGGCCGAAGTAAAGAACAATCAATTGGCAACCAAGGCTCTTGAATATCAGTTTGGGCAATTTGCTAGTGCCCAAAATACTAGACCAAGGGGAGGACTACCTAGCGACACGGATCCCAATCCTAAGCAAGTAAATGCAGTGAACACGAGGAGTGGTTTACAATTAAAGGAGGTGGAACCGGAAAGACCGCCTCAGAAGTCAGGAGCAGCAGATGTTGAGGGAGAACAAACCTCAGATACGGGGAAGACCAAAGAAGCTGAACCAACAAGGCCTCCACCCCCGTTCCCTCAACGACTTAAGAAACACAAGGAGGAGGCGTGTTTCCAGAAATTCATGGAGGTACTTAAACAGGTACATGTTAACTTACCTCTTGTTGATGTCTTGCAGGGTGTGCCAAAATATGCAAAGTATATCAAAGACATCGTGGCCAACAAAAGTCGCTTGACCGAGTATGCCACAGTGGCTTTAACGGAGGAATGCACATCCCGTATTCAGAACAGGTTGCCCACTAAACTGAAGGATCCTGGAAGTTTTACTATCCAGCTGACGATTGGTCAAAGTATCCGAGCTCGTGGGTTATGCGACTTGGGGGCAAGTATAAATCTGATGCCATCTTCGGTATTCAGAAAGTTAGGGCTAGGGAGTCCTAGACCTACAACAGTGATCTTGCAGCTAGCAGACAGGTCTTTAGCTAAGCCGGATGGCATAGTTGAGGATGTGCTAGTGTAGGTAGGCTCCCTCATTTTTCCGGTAGATTTCATTGTTCTAGATTTTGAGCCAGATGTAGAAGTCCCATTTATTTTGGGACGACCATTTTTGGCAACCGGAAAGGCATTGATCGATGTAGCTGCGGGTCAACTCACGATGCGAGCACACGACAAGGTTGAGGTGTTCGACGTGTACAAGGCACCTAGCTCCGGACTGTCTATAAGGAACTCTCGGTGATCAACGTGATTGATCATGGGAATGCAAATGGGTTGAGTGATTCCCGAGAGTTACTAGGTAGGCCACCAGACAAGGTTGAGAACTACTGGGGAGATGACCATGATCGGGTCAAATCGTCCATCTCCCTAGTAGAAAATTGAGCGTAAAGGCTGTCGAGCCGCGACGTTAAACCAGGCGCTGCACGGGAGGCAACCCGTGAAAAATATTTTTCTTTCTTTTTCCTTAGTGTAAAGTTTTTCTTTTATTTGATTTTCTTTTCTTTTTCTTGACTAGGTTTAGATGTGCATTTTAATTAGTAATTTTTATTTTTTTTAGTAGGGAATCTAGTCATTTAACCAATTTTTGTTTAGTGAGGTGATTTTCAGGTATACCGGAGGAAAAATACTTGGAATCGAGAAAATGAGGTGAGGTATGAAAAATAAAATTTGATAGTGAAACAGAGCACTGGCGCGTTGGCGCCGTGTCACGGAGGCAATGCTCCGCGTTGGCCTCCGTGACACGTTGAAGGCAAATATGGAATTTTTTAAAATTCCAGTAAGCCAACGCGTTGGCTCCGTGTCACGGAGGAGGGCCTCCGCGTTACCCTCCGTGACACGTTGCCCTTATCCCAGTGCCGGGTCACACCGGGTTTCCGGGTGACCCGCGTGTTTCTTTTAAATAAACCCCCGATTTTCGCCCATTTTTCCACATTCCCTCTACCCTCCGCGACCAAACACCCATTCCCCTACCCCCAAGCTCCGTGCCACGTTAAGAGGCAAGGAAAACGTCAAGTCTTTATCGATTCTTCAATTCCAAGGTATGTTTTCATCGTCTATCTCAAATTTTTGGCGATTTTTGTCGATTTTGAGCATGTGAGGTGAGATATATCACCCTAGGTAGAAATTAAACATGACGTGAATTATTTTGCGATTGGTTGTGTTCGGATTGTTGTAGTTGACGGGTGAACTTATCGATTGATTGAATAATTCATTGTTGATTGTCGAATTGAGTTCTAGGGCTTGGGGTTGTTGAATTTTACTTGGGTAAATTGATAGTTTGACGAAATTGATGCCGGGGTGTGTTTATTATTTGAGATAAGTCGTGGTAAATAGTGTATAATTGGTGAAAGATGACTAATTCTCGAATTTTTGTGGGACATTGCGTAATATGTGAATTGGTTGAATTGCTTAGATTAGTGTATATAAAATGTTTGTATTGTTGTTTCCATTTTGTTGTTGTTATCGTTGCTAAGTGCTATGGGTGAATAGCCGTCGATAGTAGGATCGGGTTAGCTGTATGAAGTCTGAGTAGTTCGCTAGCCGTTATGCTGTCGAATTTTTGTGAACGCACTAAGCAATATGTTTATAGTGATTGTGTTTGGGGTGTAAATAGAGCTATCCTTGCTAACATGTTGTAAATATTGTTAAAGACTAAGTGTGGGGTAAATTTTGTTTAACCCGACCTTAGCCAAAACTAACAAGTTTTTAGCTTAACGTTGTGCTTGTCTGTGTAAATTGACAGGTACAATGGCCAGCCGACAAGATAAAGGCAAGGGTGCTTCAACCTCAGGCACCGGCAGAAAGAGAATGAGACTGGGCACTGCTGTCCCAGCTGCACCTGCTGTTCCACGTGGTCAACACTGCCGATACGGAACACGATGGGTTACCGATGAAGGGAAGAAGTGGTACGCAAAGCATAAGGAGAACAAGTACTTCCCGGAGGAATATATTGCAAGGGAACCACTCGCACAGGAGTTCCCTCGCATCATACAGAGGATTGAGGCAGCTGGGCTCAGCTTTATTTTTCAGGAGCCCAAGGAGTGCAACCTTCACTTGGTCCGGGAATTTTATGCCAACTGGAACCCGGCCATCAGAAGCCACACTATTAAAATCAGAGGGCAGATTGTCACTCTAGAACCCCAGCAGCTGAATGCCATCATTGGAACGCGGGACACAGACGCCCACGTTCTCCGCCAGCTCAACATCACCCCACCGTACGCTGACATCAGACGTACGTTGTGTGGGGCTCGATCCACGGCCCGATGGAGTAGACACAAAGAGAGGGGTTACCACCAGACTCTGCCTTATTCGCAGATGAACAGGGAGGCCAGAATCTGGCTAAAAATTGTATGTTCGTGTTTGATCCCGGGAGTACATATGACAGACGTGACCCGGGACCGTGTCTGCCTGGTGTATGCCCTTATGAAAGGGCTTGAGATTAATGTGGGGGCGGTTATAATATCCGCCATGAAGAGAGCCAGACTACACCAGGGCCACAGATACGGGTTTGGCGGACTCATCACCACCTTCCTCCGAGGCCTCGACGTTGAGGAAGAAGCCTTGGATTACATTCCGCAGTTGGAGCGGAGGGCCCTTGATGTGACAAAGACCAAGGCCCCCGACACTACACACGGACCTGTGCTGACTCTGGGCAAGCGACATGCTCGTGACGACCAGTATATGGCCCGTATGTTCGGTATACAGATGCTGCAGCTATGGATAGGTGGGAGACCAACCACCGAGGATGAATTATGGCAGCTGGAGCTGGACTACCCTTTTGGCGAGAACGCCAGAGCTTTATGCAAGGTGGGGCCAGCCTTTGTGGAGCCGACTGACGACGACGTCCCTACGGATGAGGAGACACGTCGTGAGGACTCTGATGTGGAGTCCGATGACGGCGAGGGAGCTGATTCAGATATGGGCGACGAGGCCGCAGCACCGGATGAGGAAGTCGAATATTTCGACTGAGCAGGAAGTTTCACCACCCAAAAATTTTGTGCTTTGTATTTTTGTGAACACTGGGGACAGTGTTCGATTTAAGTGTGGGGTGGGGAGTAGTTAGGTGTTGGGTCATAGGCTCTAAATTTGCTGTATATTCTTCCTTGACGTTTATGTATGTATGTGCTTTCCCTGTTGTTGTGAACTGATTTGTGAATGATGTGTATATATTTGTTTGTGGCTAATGATGTGTGTTTTTAAAAAGTTATAGTTGCCTTTGTAAATATTTTGTAAATTTTGTAAATATTTTTTTTCTCTATCGATATGATCGATATTTTTCAAAATTTTTGCGAAAAGATGTTGCACTTATCAACATATTTTGTAAATATTTTTTTCATCGAAATGATCGATGTGTTGCAAAAATTTTGATGTTTTATTTTTGGGTTTCTCGGAGTTTGTTTTTGGTTCTTTTACCGAGAATAGTCCCATTGAACCGATGTCATAGTTAGTGAACATTCCCTATGATGGATGGATGATGACCGTCTTAAGGGAAATGTAGTCGATAGGAGTAGATGTTTTGTTTTTTGTTTCTTTGGTGGATTGCATCAATAAACTGTAGTTGCTTATGGTTGCTAAAATTTTGTTGCGTGTGTAATTGATGTTCGAAATGTGAAAGTGATTCGTTTGAAAGCATGCAATTGTGTAAATATGTTGAGTTACCTAGGCTATAGAATTTGTTTCATTATGATTGAGGCTTAATCTTGAATTCATGTAATTGACTAATTAAAGAGTCTGTGAATGCATCTTCATTCGAGCATGTGCATGAAGTGTGAGTGAGGTTTTGCTATTCCATGTCATTGTGAATTGTCTAGAACTTGCCTGGCGTGTATACAAAGCGAAATGAAGGAGGTGTAGTGTCGGAAAGGATGTAGGCATTTCTTTGTTTTAACCGTTAGTTTCCATTGTTTTCTTGTCAAATTCTACATTTTTATATGTTGTATACCTTAGTCAGCCCGTTGAGCCTTTAGCCGATTTCTTTCTTTTGTCCAGAATTGTATGAACTAAGCTTTATTCCTTCTTTTCATTAGCCTTAAAGTCTATAAGAAGCTCTTAAGCGCTTACAAAGAACAGAAAATTGTTTCCCAAAGTGTTAAAGAATGAAAAGAGTGAAAAGAAAAGAAAAGCAAAGTGAGGAAAGAAAAGATGATGTTGAAGAGGCACTAGTTGTAATTAAATGAAATTGAGGGTACATGAAAACCTTCCGTTTGGGGTCAAGTGTGCCTGATGAAATGGGCTGTATGAAAGTAAACCAGCATGAATGGGAGAAAAAGAGAAAAGAGAGAAACAATGTCCATGAGTCGATGGGAATGAGTTGAAAAGGCGCTTAAGGATGCTAGCGACTATTATTGGCTAATCCAATATATATATACTAGATCCATAGCCCAGTTACAACCCATTAAAAGTCCTATTTGATCCTACACTACATTTCTTTATATTAGTGGAGTAATACACTAAGGGCAAGCCTATGGGTCATGACATGATGCATGTGAATTCTTTTGGGAGAGAGAGTGAAATTAATTTTTATATGCCCCTACTTGCATGTTTGTGTGCTGCACGAGCATAAAATGGGAAGTTTCTCTCGAGTTGTGAGGGTACATGCTTTATGACAGATTGATTTTCGTGTCGGATTTCTTGATTAGTTGATTTGCATGAGTTTGCCGATATCAAGAATCAATTCTTAAAAGTCTAGGAAGCCTCGATGTATTAAGGTCATTGTCTTGTACGACCAAGCATGTTTTCTTGATGATTTGCAAAAATCGAATAATCGGTATGGCCGTAACGTAAATGGTTGCACCGTAGTGACAAAGGTTGAGATGTGATGTGCATGATTTGTGTATGTGTTGTTGGAGGACGAACAAGGATTTAAGTGTGGGGTAAGTGATCTTGGGCAGATTTATATGCCCAAGTGATACTCAAACGTATCATTTTTACCTTGTTTGTTGTGCAATGTGTATACAATATCATGTATTTGGTAATAAAATGCGAATTTATACTAACCAACATGATTAGCATTTGTTTTGCAGGATAATGTGATTTTTAAGAGCTAAAATGCGTGTTGGAACTATGTCGGAGTTGGACTTGGATGCGAGCGTGGAAAAGACCTCGGATGGCATATTTTACACTGGCTCCGCGATGGTGCCGTGCCACGCTGCCATCGCGGTAGCACACTGCCTGGAGAGGAAATTAATTGGCAGATTCCAGTGAGGCCTCGCGATAGCTCCGTGGCACGGAGACAGGCCTCCGCGATGGCCTCCGTGCCACGTTGAGGCTAATTATCCGGACCATGCAATTTCCAGAGAGGGTCCGCGTCCACGCCATGTCACGGAGGCAGTGCTCCGCGTTGGCCTCCGTGACACGTTGCTTGTTATTTCGGGAAAAATTTCCCACTAGTATAAATAGCACACTTAGGTTATTTTTAAAGGAGAGTTTTTTTTAGTTTTAGTTTTTTGAGCCTGAGTTCAGAAGTGGGAGCAGGAACGTGGTTTTGTGGCAGTTGAAGAATAGAAAAGATAAGAGTTTTCTTCTCTTCCCTTCTTCTTTCCTTCAATTGTATGCATGATTCACACTCATTCTAGGATGATTAATCCAAGAATGAGTGGCTAATTCCTTTCTTGCTGAGGTTTTGAACTTGTGTAATGAATGTTGGTAATAATTGATATGGTTTCTTCTTCTTCTTGCATATTGTTCTATTAATTCTTGTGCTTATTACATTCTTGATTGGCCACCATTAATGTATATCTAAAAAGTCCAATTTCACTCGAGAGAGCATGAAATTGGAAAGTTGTGAATTAATAGGGTATTGTTCTTAACTTGATTTGGGAAAATTGGGTTTTGATGTGCTTTCTTGATAGAAATATACTTGAAAGCCGTATTAGTCAATGTAGGAACCGGAATTGTAATGTTAGGTCATAAATTGCATTTGATCACAGAAATGTAGACGAATGGTTTATGAATCTAAAGTGAAATTAAATACGGAAGTTTTAATTTCTAGGCAAACGTTCTTGGCTAGCAATATGAAGAAGAAGATGACCAAATTATCATGATTATCAAGTTCATTACTCGTTCTTAACCTTGGCATGTGCATATCCATTGTCTAAACTCAACATAAATAGTAGTTATTAATTTTAGTAGATTATTAGTTTAGAAACAAAACTCACTCAAATCTTGGTTGGATTGTTGTTAACATAGTTAGAAATAGAATAGAGATATAGTAAACTAGGCAGTTTTGCATATCTAGAGCAGCCTCCTTGGATCGATACTTGGCTACTTAGCCACTTTATTACTTGTTTGACCACGTACACTTGCGTGTCGGTGTATAATATATACCGAGCAGCAGAGAGCGAGCAGTACGCTGGCTGGAACTACGAGGAATCTGCTCCTCGTCTATGAGTACCTGTAGGCAAGTAATGCAGCACCCCAAACGGGCGTCAGGACCGCTGGTACTGAGTATGCAAAGCAACAAATGAAAGTACTGAATGTAACAATAAAACTGATAGAACTGAAGTAATAAGGAAACAGACTATAACTGACTGGAAATGTGAATTCAAGATTGTCCTTAACTACACTAAAAGAAGTAGGAGTCGTACCTGGTAACGTGGCATTCTACTGTCTATCCATCTGTATCTAGCATAACATAGCACAACATAGCACACATGAACCTTACCTGGCCCCTATAAGCCAGAAGGTACAATCATCACACAATCTATACCCTTACCCCGGTCATCCCGTCTCCCCTAGTAACTATAAGCATCCTGCCGCTTTCCTGGGTATGCACTTGGGCCCACTGAGCCCCTGACTATAACTATACCTGAGTCCGGAGGACTCCTGAAATCAACACCCCGGGCGAAAGCGCTCGACGGGGTGTATAAAAGCCGACCAAGGCATAATATGGCGAAACTGGCATCCTATCTTCGTCCCTAGCGGACGGCATGCCACTCCGTAGAGCGATGTATCCTCGCCCTCTAGCGGACGAGTCGATATAGCTATCAACCCTGGGGCGGTCATGGATACTAGGTAATCCAGTCCAAAACAACACAAGCAAGTCTCAACTGATAATAATACTGCATACAATACATGCTGAAACTGATAATAATACTGTATATATATATATATATATTCCTTTACATGTTGTACTGAATCTGGTGCTGAAACAAGATATAATATTGCTGGAATATTCTGCTGAGAATCATGTTATTCAACTAAGTTCCATGCTAAATACGAGTTAATATTTCTAACGGGTGTTACTAAATTCATACTGAACATAATATACGGCTTCTGAAACATTCTAATGGAATTTTTACCATTTTACTATACTGGAACTACTAGCTTGCCGAAAGAAACTGGCTTTACATACCTTAACTACCGGCTTCCTGATTAACTAGCATAGCTCGGCTAATATTCAGCTATTTCCCCAACTGTATTCATATTCACGAAGGGATAGAATTAATTCTACTATTATTTTGGATAGAAACCATACTTGCGAATATATTTACTGCCTATTCTTCGACTTATCGAAGAACAACTGAAAACTCGCAATTTCTCGAGAGTCTAGAAGGGAGAAATACTTACTTTAATGCCGGGAGTGTATTAATACTAATTTGGAGCAATTCCAATCTCTTTAACTTGGCGGGTCGCCGCTTCGCCGGGCGATTCTCGAGAAACTAACTCCATAGGAATGCTCTCTGCAGCTTTATACTTCGGTACCCAAAGTTAATTTGAGTTTGGACTGCATTTGACAACGTAATCAGATGGAAATCTATGTTAACCCTTCGTCCTCTCTGTTTTCTGGTCATTTTCACTGAAAATAATAAAAGAAATGACTTAAAAATGAAGTGGGAGGCCTTATATACTTGGGGCCTTTAAGTTGCATTTGTCGAATGCGACTTATAAGTTGCATTTGTTGAATGCGATTTATATGTCGCATTTGCCTTACGATGCTCCGACTTCGCGCTTGTCCGGTCTCTCCCCGGGCCCTTTTCTCACACATATGGCATCTTAAAACTCTTAACAAACATGCGAATAGGCCAACTAAGTATCAAGAACTTACAGGTGTAACAAAGGAGATTAACCCATAGATAGATAATAAGGATTTCATAAGAATTGGGATAAAACCCCATAGAATTATCAATAGAATTTCATGAATTAGGGAGAGATTGGGCATGGGTGTGAACAAATTCACCCATTCATAGCCCTACATACCTGAGAAGAATTGATTCTACCACTCCCTTGATTTTCCGATGAAGAATTGAGAAGAACTTGAAAGAAATTGAGCTTGATCACCTCTCTAGATCTTTACTCTTGCATGCATGAAATAGAATAGCTTAGAATGAACTTACCCCTCTTAAAACTCATTATTCATTACTTAAAATGACATAGTTTAAGCCTTAAGATCATAGAAATTACGGAAAATCCCTTACTGAATTCCCAGAGAAAAACTGATTACCAGTCCCCACGAGGGACTGGACGAGTTGTCGTCTAAGGCCACGACTCGTGGCCACCAACCATCATGTTCACTGCCAAAACCTAAGCTCTGGTTACCACGGGAACGTCACGAGTTGACACTGGTGACCACGACTCATGGTCACCATTCGTCCTCTACAGTGCCACAATATCAAGGGAGGTCACCACGGGTGACACCACGACTCGTGGTGCTTCCCAACGAGTCATGGTGAGGACCCATTGAGTGCACTGTCCCATGCATCCTCCTCCTTCAGCCATCCCTAACCACGGGTGACCTAACGGCTCGTGGGGCTGACCAAGACTCGTGGTCAGACCCGCGGTCACCCCAACTTGAAAATTTCCAACAAGCCAACACTCCTCACCAAGAGTCACTTGATGACTCGTGGTCAACCTGATGGGTCACATGATGACTCGTTATCTGACTTAGTGCAAAAAATTTTATTTTCTCCATTTTAACTCCCGAGTCTGATCTTAGGGGTTTCTGGGTATAAGAGCTTCAGCGAGAGGCGCGGAGCAGAACTCTGTGTTTTTTCATTTTTAAAATCTAGATCCTATTGTAATAGGGTTTAGGCATTAAAAACGCCCTGAAAACGATCCTAGTTATTTTATCCAAGAAAAGAAGAGGGTAGCTAAAGAAGGAAAGAACTTCACCAATCTCTCTGGTGGAACTCTTCAAGGAGCGTGGATTTGAAGCAAGAAATGGATTCCATCTCACTTTTTCAACATTAGCTTGGCACAAAGGTAGGTTATGGCTTACCTTGTGTTAGACTATGATTAGTGAATCGTATATGCATGTACTATCAATATATAATTGATTTGGCTAGAGGGATCATAAAACTATGATGACATTATGAAAGACTCATAGAGACGTAACTATGAAAGTGGAGGTTTATACCTAAGTATAAGAATATAGGCAAAAGTGAAACCTAATTGACGACTAATGTTGGGGGTGGAACCTTTGTGTGAAGTTTGGATGAAATATTCTTGATATGATGCTCGATGAAATATGCATGATCCGATGTTGATGAAATATTCTTGGTATGATGTTCCTGATAAGATATCCTTGATGTGATATTTATGTTAACATGGTTGGGGAAACGTTAGGTTTATTGCCTGCAGGTGAAGATCTTCATGGTGAAATCTTAAGAGTCTAATTCAGTTGAATGATAGTTATAGTGCAGATAACAGGGAGTCATGAGGTGATCAGACCTAGTATGGTTATCGGAGTTTAATGGTGCAACTAAAGGGTGTGAGCTAAAATGTAAGAGTGGTAGTATGACATAACTAGCTTAAAAAGAATCTGAGGCAAAAAAAAAATAAAAAATTGTGAGAACCGTAGTAGTAAAATTGAGTAAATAAATTAGGATGGCGTGAAAATGGTTATATGTGTAAATGAAAGTTCCTTGCGAATGAATGGATTTAAAGGAACCACCTTGTATATCCAATATGATAAGTTGATGACTTGATTGTTGAGTTTCAGTCATTCATGAATTGTTCAGAGTTGATGAATTAATTGTGAGAAGTTGCTAGGTAAGAAATCTAAGGTTGAATCGACAAATTAAGAAGGTTGCCTGGTATATATTAGTAATGTGATAGATGATGCAGGACTTGGCTAACTAATAGATAACTAGAAAGATAGTAGGTCATGATTTATAAGAGTTTGACTTTAACTAATAATAGCTTGTACTGCGATTTAATAAGGAAAAATGTATTGGTCTTCGGACCTTGGTGGTGGTGTGAATAGTATCTATGATCATATTATTGGAGAATATTGATGATCACATTCGTGACCGTGAATATGTATTGAATTGGTATTATGTGAATTTATTTATACCCATGAGTTATCCCAAGTATCGATGAGGTGAAACATGTAAAATATGTCGAATTGTGTTGGAAAATATGCCTTCTGAATTATCCTGTTGTTAACTAGATAACTATTGAATTACTTAAATGATTGTTGATTTGTATGTCCCTCTATTTTCATATGCATTGATTGGATAGTGTTCATGATAGAGGAGTTATGTAGTATTATGTCTTTATGATTGTTACTTGAGTTGACAGAGATGATAGCTCATGGAAAGGTAACCGATGAGTGATGGAAGATGGGGTGATGGGGACTCATAATATGTATGAGTACATAGACATGTATGATATGATGTTCGTACAGTTGGGTGTACAGGTAAGAGTATACAGATAGATATAATACGAAGAGTTCATACGCTGGGTGTACAATACATGGATTTCTAGAGTCCCTTGCAGGTCATGACCTAAACGACAAACATAAGATCCTCTAGCATGTGTGTACAATGATATTCTATGTGAGGGTGTATGGTGAGGTGACGGAGGCGTGAGCCTGACACATTACCGATGGTATGACTTATAGAAATCAGTAAGGTATGTTATGATATACATGCAGTTGTGTGACAGAGTTCAAGGACAGGTATGTTACCGATATATGTACGAGCATTCGATGAGATGGAATTAATGATGACACATCTATTTACTGTGTGTTCAGCATGCGCATGATCTGTTGCATAATTGTGTCTTATTTATTTGGTAAGTCTTGGTATTTGAATGAACTTGCTTGTAAATGAGTTAACAGTTGTATTCAAAATGACTGATAAATATAAATTATGTGTTATTGCTGAGTTGATCTTAACAATGGGAATAAAAGAAATAATCATGATAAGATTAAAGATGAGAACATGTGTATTTACTCAAGTGTAGATTGCTACCATTATGAATAATAAGAGTATTTGCTTAACTGATATAATGTTAGAATTTAAAAGATTGCCAGTGCGACGAGCTACTGCCTAGAGCAGTACTATTGCAGCAGTGGAATCCCTACTGTGGCGAGACCAGGACACTGGTCAAGTTGCTGTTGCAGTGTGGCTGAAATAGAATGTAGACCAGTCTTTGTGGTTAAGCTCGGTGGTAAAGAAGATTGTTTTGGTAATAATATGGATCATTAGGGATTATGCAGCTTGATGGTTTAATCATGAAATTGTGTGTTTAAAATTAATTTATTGATGGAATATTTGTAGTCGGTCGATGATGCATACCAGTACATGTGGTATACTGATACTACTCTAACTATGCCTTTTTGGGTGTAGGTTGTGTCAGGTCGAAGTTTCATGATTGATTTGACATATTAGCATCATCTTCCGCATTTTCTTTTCGCAGGCGAAGCTGTGTCATTTCATTTTTTCAAAGTTATTCAAGTAAAGCTCTTGTACTTGTCTAAACTAGAACATAGAAAAGTCTTGGTTGTGTTTAGTTTTGTAATTATATTTTTCTCTCATTGATTGAATTATGTAACGCAACGTGAAGATTTTCTAAAGTATTTTATGTATGATTAAAAAGAGGTTCTCCTATCGCGTTAGAGTTGATGTAGGTACCCATAGGATCTGTCCAATCGGGTCATGTCAAGTTTGTGTCAGAACGTATAGATTATTGGTCTCATAAGTACAAGAGCAACATCAAGTAGAGGTCCAAAAATTGGTGTGTAGATGTTCACATGTAATCCTCAGAAGGTTATGGGGCATCTAGGAAGTTTCTTTTTATTTCTCTCTCTATAGTGCATTCTGAGTGTGTTATCCGCCTGGGTTGAGTCCAATTAGTAGCTGGAGAATTGAATTGGTATCTCAATGGCCCAATTAGTCTTTACAATATTTTAATTAGTATCTAATGATGCATATTCTGTGCAGTACAGAATAGTAGTGGTATGTGCTAATAAATACATGAACACGAGGAACCGTAGAGACCAGCAGAGCAGTGATCCGGAACTGTGTACCGCTTTGCAAGAATTTATTGCATCGAGATAACTCTTGCTTCTGCAACTCACTATAGCGAAAAATAAATCGCCATAGTGAGTTCACTGCTGCGAAAATATGACTGTTGTAGTGGACGACTTCTAAGAAGAACCAATCCCCAGTTTTGAAGGATTTCAGACTACTCCAAAGTCTACAAAATAAATGCATTTAAATCATAAAAAAGAACTACTAGCAAATATAGAAGGTCGACCCAGAAAAAGGCCATTGTAATTTAGGTACAAAATGGGCACCCGTAAGGATCAACAAGTATGAAAACAAAATTATCCAAAAATAATCTAAATAGGGTGACAATTATCTTACATGCCCCAAATGGGGGCAACCTAAACCAATTAAACTAAAGGGAGCAGGGGAGGGAGGTGAACAGTGGCCACGACTAACTAGAGGCCTCATCACCTCCCCTATTAAGATCTTCGGCCACCTTGTCCTCGAACTCACTTAGGAAAGAGAATTCTAGAAGGTCCTCTCCGGCCACCTGGGACGTTTGAGATTTGGGGTAGAGGCCTTCAGGATCTTCTTGATCCCCTTCCACATACAGACGAAGAGCTTGTTCCAGGAGTGCCATTTTCCTTTTTCCCTCTCTAGGTCCTCTTTGAGATCCACATGGGCTTGGGAAAAGGAATCAATTTCTCCCTGCACCCCCTCGGGATCCGCAGTAGCTGTGTCGAATGGCCTGTCACCTGAAAGAGGTGTAGGCAACCCTCCCAACAACTCCCGCATAGCGGCTTTCTTCATCTCAATCTTCTCAAAAGGACCCACAGACTTGGATGTGCTGGCCCCACTATCCCCGTCGCCAAAGGCAGCCTTCCTCTTCTTCCTGACCCTCCCTGATGTACCTTTCATCCTTAAGGGATCAAAGGGCACGTCATAGGTCGACATGACATCCCTAAATTTTTGGTGCACCCTGGCCTGTTTGTAGAGCAGGGTAAAGAGAGAGGAAAAAGGCAGACCAGCAATGCTTCTTGGATGGGAAGCACCTTCACTCCTCCTTTATCTGTGTCCCTATATCAACCGACACCTCACTGAGGATACAAGACACCACTAAAGCTCTACGATAGGTCAAGTAGTTGACATTTGTGGACGGGCGGATTGTCTTGGACACTAGGTTCAGTCGTCTCGGGGCCTCAATAGTAAAGTGGTACCCTAAATACTAGTACGGGTGATGTCCTAGTAGGATGAGGCCTTGTGCTCCTCCACGATCAAGGTATCCATCAACCACCTCCCATTGTCAACAGTGTCCTTGGCCGTCAGCTCGGCCTCCGAAGGGTTGGGCAGACTTAATGCTTCATCGATCGTGGTGGCGCTAAGACTGATCTACATCTCCTGCACATAGGCCACTAGCTCCGCATGGTTCCAATTCACAGTAGAGAGGTTGACATAGAATTCCCTTACCTAATTCTCATTAGCCTTGAAGGGCTCCTTGACCAGAGGACCTCACCCCATCTCCTGAAGACGGACATAGAGTTCTAGATCCTTCTTCGCCACGTCTTGCATGATAAACCCTCTTTCATGTATTAGAGCCTACTCAATGTGCCAGAATTGGCATTTGTCGGTCACAAAGTGAATGTAACTGGAGGTATGATTGTTGTCGCTGCTGCTACATAGTGGTAGTAAAATCCTGTAGAGAAACAAGTGCATTAGAAGAATAATCATATGAAAAAGGGATGGAAATAGAATCAGGAATGAAAAACAGGGGACAACTTACTGCCTAGGGCGTGACCGCTGCAGCAGACGGGTGCCCGCTGTAGCGAGTTAGCTACCTCCGGACTATGTTCACCCCATTGGGTTTTCCACAACAGAAAGATACCCGCTGTAGCAATTATCATTGTCCCCAGCAGACCTCTGACCCCAACAATGGATGTCAAACTTTCAACTGTCGTTTTTCTCTAATTTAGGCCTAGATCGGGCAAGGGGGAATCATCCCAAGCTCCACAACTAGTTTTCAACCCATTATCCCTCTCCTTCAAGCCACAAGGACCCAAACAAGTTTAAACCACCTTACCTAAAACCCACCATTTCTAGCCTAAATCCCCCCATGAAAATAGTCTACAATACGCAGAGAATGATCCAAAGGACTTAAGAACTTCAATACCGGCAGCATGCTTCGAGAATCTAGCCTTTGAATTCAAAAGAAACCTACCCTTGTTACCCTAATAACTACCCCAAAACAGATCAAATGGGCACAATATTACCACTATTCTAAGGTAAACAAGGCAAAAAAGTATGGAGGGTTTGAGAAATTGCATGAGATTGAGAGGTGAGTAAAGAGGATTACGCCAATTTTTGGGTGAAAGGTGAGAATGAACTCAAAGGCCGACGTTCTACATTTAGTCTGATTTAGTTTCTGCTATAGCAGATCAATTTCTACTACGACAGATAATGCCTCGCTATAGAGAAACAAGCCTTAAACCAGTGACGTTTCAAATTCCTTCATAGGTCAACCATATTTTGAAGTTCGATTAAGAAAGGTTCCATAGGGATCGCTGACTCTGTAAGGGTCACATAGGCATCTGGTAAAGAATAGGATCCTGAGTAAAGCATTTGAGCTGCAAGGGAGAGATTCAGAAAGACTGGGTTTAGAGGGTTGAACTAATTCATCATTAGAAATTAGCAAGTAGGAATGAAATGCATGAAAACCTCTTCTGGCCATCATATAAGGGGGAGAAAGAATGGTAAAAACATTTGTGGTGCCAAGTGATACTTCTCCTGACATCTAGTTCTTTCTTTTATCATGAAATGTTATATTTGGAATGCTGCCATATTTATTTATTAGTTTTTTTGCCGCAAAATTTAAGATCATCTCTCTTTACTTATCGCCTATTGAAGATAATAAATGATTTTGGTTGAATGATTCTTTGTTGCCACTGTTATTTGATCTTTTGGCTTCATTAGTGTTGATCAATGAACTTCTTCCTTTATTTATGTGTGATCGAGACATATAGCAGGCAACATAGTAGTGAAGTATTAATTTATCTATTTATTTATTTATTTTTCTCTCATGCATTTTGTTGTTTATATCAAGAATGGATTAGAGCCTATATCGAGTTTACGGATCACTTATAATGCAAGTTTGAGTGAATTGGGTTATGAATTTATTCAAAACCCGTAATGATAGAAAAATGAGTGGGAAGAACATTTGGCGAGGGAGCGAGTTAGGAAATAAATTTAGTTCAGCTTCCATCGTAGAAAAATTGGGTTTTCAAACCGAAAGAATTTAAGTTTAGCTAATTTGTTTTAAATAAAAAATTTTATGAAGAGGTAGGAAAGCGCTGCTACCGATAAGTCGTTGTAATAAAAAATCACTTACCATTTAAAGCCGGATTAACGGGGTAGAAAAACTTTTAAATAGATTAGATGCTTGTTTAGGTACAGAAGGTGGGACAACTCATAATAGCCTCAAAAGGCGTGATCCATAACTCGTGGTTGGCTAGAAAGCGCTGCTACCAGTACGCCACATATTAATAATCAAATTCATAGGTTTTAAAAAATGAAATGTCACACCCAGAGCCTACAACTTGGATGTAACACGATACTTGAAGTCACGAGTGTCCCCAAGTCAACCCCTGTTCTATCATACACTGGTATTCTGAGTAAATATACACAACGGAAATCTGAAATAATACATAATAGCAAAATGAAAACAATCAAAGACCAAACATAGAGATTTTAAATATCTGAAATCAAGTCTGATCTGAAAGTCATCTAACTGAGGTGTTTCTGGGACAAGCCCTCAACTAACTCTATGTCTAGATTTAAACAATAAAGAAACTAAAATGAATAAAATGTGCCCTTGGAATATGAGGACTCACACTGCTGCTGCTGATATAGAGACTCGAACGTAAACGGCTAACGGTTCTGGGTCTGAGAACCTGCGACTGTATCATGAAATGATACAACATAAAGTATGCGTAAATACTTTGAATGTACTGAGTAAGTGAGAGAAACATAAACAACATGAAAGAACTAGTAACTGAACTGAAATGAGATGAAATGACCAACTGAAAATACTCAAAACTGATACAACTAGAATATAACTGATATGGTCAAAAATAACCCTAGCTGATGGTCATAAATATGCCCTAGGTCTGAAATACCAAGTCTGAGATACTGCACTGAACTAATCTAAACTGAATTGATCTGAACTGAACTGAACTGAGAAATCTGAGAATGAGCTAAATTGACTAGTGGGAGAGTCTGTGACCGACATATAACTACGTGAGCTAGACGTGGAGTCCGATGTATACACCCCATCGGTAGGACCCAATACACCTTTCCAGTGTATAAAGGCATGAACTGGGTGATCACAAAAGTCTGGGGCCATTCAGGACAATATTCTGTAACTGTAACCTATGCTAACAACGTAGTTTTGGGAACTTGGATGCGTTGGAACCTCGGTCCGCTCGGTGCTAAGTCCTACTCCCACTGGAAAACCTATACTGAACTACTGAGTTGATAGCTCGAAACTAGGGTCCAAGACTAGTCAGGTACATATAACTGCAAGTACCCTGAGAGTCTTATCGAACCATATTTTGAAACTAAGTTCTAGACTGGTCAGAGCTTCTTATCTAGAAGCGTCATAACCGTCTAAGAATAAACTGAAATCTGAACTGGGGTCTTGGGGAAAGTCAGAGCTATATATTTGAAATGTCATGATTGCCTAGTGGACTAATAACTAAATTCTGATTCTGATGTTTAGGAGGTAATACTGGCACCTTGAGAAAATTCTATAGTCAAACTGATCAGCTGACATTTCTGACTAACACTGAATATTCTAGTACCTTGACTGAAACTGAACTGACAATTTTGAGAAATACAAAGTATATAGACTTTATGAAGGAATCTGAATAACATATATGTAACTGAGTTTTTGACACATACAATCATTATAGAAGCCCCTAACTCTGAAAGATGCAAACAATTCTCAAGAATTCAAAGCTTAAACAGGATTCTAGTTTCTGACTTTTCAAAGTTAGGGCTGAATTTCTAATTTGATGGAACAAGCATCATTTTAGTTACAAACTGGAGGAAAATAGCTATAATTAACATAGGATAGGATTCCACATGAAATAATCCAAGAATAATGACAATATCTTCAATTCCTAAACTCAGGGCGAGAACTGATAGTGAACAGGGAGAGAGTTTTACGGGACGCAAGGGGAGAACAATCTCTTTGCTGAATCCTCACATCTGGTGTAAATCCCTAAGAAGAACTGAGAAGAAAATCAAACCCTTGCTTCTGCTCTGTTCTTTTAGAGAAGTTCTTACGTTATGTTCTTGAGGGAGTTAAGAGGAATGAATGGAAAGGGTCGCCCTAACCCCTTTAATTCCCTCTTGTACGAACCCAAAACAATGGGGTTTCAAGACTAAAGAGACGGGACAGTACTAAAATACCCCCAACAGAAAGAATCAAAAGCTGCTCGATGCCGAACAACGGGCTTCAGAACGGGTTGTTGATTCAAACAATGGTTCGTTGGAAGCCCTCGTTGGATCGGATCTCCGAGGCTGGACTTAATGGACTGAGAACACAGGAGGTTACAAGGACTCATTGGAAGTACCAACGAGTCATTGTTACCTCTCGTTGGATGGGTTGGGAATCTAGGCCTCTAGACAACGAAAGATAACGGCCCGCTGGACGATTCAACTATTCGTTCTATTCTCCCATTTTGGCCACTGCTCTGACAACGAGTGCGAACAACGACTCATTGGGGGCTTCCACGGGCCGTCTGTTCCGCCCTATGTTTCTCGGAGGGAGGGGTCGGTTGAGAATTAACAACTCATACAACAGTCCGTTGGTGCTAACCACGACCTGTTGTCTGAGTCGTGTGAGGCGAACTTTTCTTGTTTTCCTTCTGCATTTTCTTAAAGTTTCTGAGTCCAGTCTAGGAAAGTTTCAAAGTGTTACAATATCTTCCCTTTGGAATCATTCATCCTCGAATGAAGGCTAAAACTAGGGAAGGAGCTGAAATTCCCAAAGTGATACTATGAATTGATTTCTGGAGGAGTAACTCTGATTTAACCGCACTAATAGAGTTGGTGCATCGAGAATATACACTGAGAATCTCAATAGAGCTGATGAGTACGAAACTGAATAAAATACTGAGAAAGATTTAATACCTAGTACTGGATCTAAACTAGGTGAGAATAAGTGAGAATATCTTGCCATCATGTCTGCTTCTGCTTCCCATGTGGCTCCCTCAACTAGTTAATTTCTCCACAAGACTTTCAACGAAGTGATTTCTTTGTTTCTCAGCTTACGAACCTAACGGTCAAGGATCTGAACTGGAACTTCTTTGTAATAGAGATTATCCTTTTATCTCCACATTGTCCAATGGCACTACTGAAGTTGGATCACCAATGCACTTCTTCAGTAGGGATACATGGAAGACTGGGTGCACGGCTGCTAACGCTGAAGGTAACTCCAACTCGTAAGCTACCTTACTAATCCGCCTCAGAATCCTGTAGGGTCCCACATATATTGGACTAAGTTTTCCCTTCTTCCCAAACCTCAAGTGAAAATTTCAGGTAAACCCAATCATCCACAATGAACTCCAATTCTTTACTTCTCACATCTACATAAGATTTCTGACGGCTTTGAGCTGTTTTCAACCTCTCTCTGATGAGATGTACCTTCTGTGTAGCTTCATGAACCGAGTCTGGCGCAATCAAGGTTGCTTCACCAACTCAAACCACCCTATAGGGGATCTACACCGCCTACCATATAATTCCTCAAATGGGGCCATCTGAATGCTAGAGTGATAGTTGTTGTTGTACACAAACTCAATAAGAGGCAAATGGTCATCCTAATTACCCTTAAAATCGATTGCACATGCTCTTAGAATATCTTCTAAGGTCTGAATAGTCCGCTCAGCTTGTCCATCTATCTACGAGTGAAAAGTTGTGCTGAGCTTGACCTGGGTACCAAGTCTTTTCTGATAAGACTCCCAAAAGTGAGAGGTGAATTGGGAACCTCTGTCTGAAATAATGGACAAGGGCTCCCCATGAAGTCTAACAAGTTCCCGAATATAAATTCTAGCAGTCCTCAGCTGAGCTTGTGGTTTTGACTGGGAGGAAGTGAGCTAACTTAGTCATCTGATCTACTACCAACCAGATTGAGTCATGCTGTCGTCGAGTCCGGGGTAGACCTATAATGTAGTCCATATTTACTTATTTCCACTTCTATGTGGGTATACTGATATCTTGAGTCATGCCTCCGGGTCTCTGGTGTTCTACCTTGACTTATTGGCAGTTCAGGCACTGTGTTACAAATTCAGTGATATCTCTTTTCATGCCGTTCCACCAATAAATATCCCGTAAGTCGTGGTACATTTTGGTAGCACCGGGGTGAATAGAGTATCTTAAGCTGTGTGCCTCGGCCAGTATCTGTTGTCTCAACTTACCAACATCCAGTAGACACAACCTGCCCTGGTAACGGAGCACCCATCTTCCCCTTAGTAGGAAACTTCTATCTATTTTTTGAGGACTGCTTCCTTAAGCTTAAGTAAAATGGGATCTTCATCTTATTTGGATTTGACTTCAACTACCAAGGATGAATCTGACCCACTTTGCATTACCACGCCACCTTAAGCTAAATCCACCAACTGCTCCCCTAACCGGGCTAGCTTGTGAACTTCTTTTCGGTAGCTCACTCTTGTATTTCTGAATGTGAGCCACGCTTCCATAGACTGTCTTCTTAGGGCGTCAGCCACAATATTGGCCTTACCCAGGTGATACAACATACTCATGTCATAATCCTTTAGCAGTTCCAGCCACCTTCTTTGACGCAGGTTTAGGTCCTTCTTGCTGAACACATACTGAAGGCTCTTGTGATCTGTGAACACATCCACGTGAGCCCTGTACAAGTAGTGTCTCCATATTTTTAACGCAAATACCACCGCTGCCAACTCCAAGTTATGAGTTGGACAATTTTTCTCATGAACTTTGAGCTGTCTGGAGGCATATGCTATCACTTTGCCCTGTTGCATTAGAACACAATCGAGTCCAACTCTGGATGCGTCACATAAATAACCAACCCATCTAATCCTTCCCGCGAGGTTAACACTGGAGCCGTAGTGAGTCGAGTCTTCAACTCCTGGAAACTCTTCTCACACTCGTCCAACCACTGAAATTTCACCTTCTTCTGGGTTAACTTGGTCCGAGGAGATGCTATGGAGGAGAAACCTTTCACAAACCGCCGGTAATATCCAGCTAAGCCCAGGAAACTCCTAATTTCAGTAGGAGAGGTAGGTCTGGGCCAATCCTTTACTACTGCTATTTTATGAGGATCTACCTATATCCCTTCACCTAAGACCATATGACCCAAGAAAGTCTTGCTGAACTTGGTGAATAACTGGCAATCTCTAAGAGTCTGTAATGCTAACCTTAGGTGGTTGGCATGCTCTTCCTCATTTTTGGTGCACACCAGAATGTCGTCAATAAATACAATGACAAACATATCCAGGTACTACTTGAAAACCCTATTCATCAAATCCATGAAGGCTCTTGGGGCGTTCGTTAACCCAAAGGACATCACCACATACTCGTAGTGACCATACCAAGTTCCGAATGTTGTTTTTGGTATGTCACTCTCTCTAACTCTTAACTGATGGTACCATGACCTGATATCGATTTTTAAGAAACGACTGGCTCCCTGAAGTTGGTCAAACAGATCGTCAATTCTGGGTAGAGGGTACTTGTTCTTAACAGTGACCTTGTTAAACTGGCGATAATCTATGCACATTCTAAGGGTACCTCTTTCTTACGCAGGAATAGCATTGGAGCACCCTAGGGATAGATGTTGGGTCTAATAAAACCCTTATCAAGAAGATCCTTTAACTGCTCCTTCAGCTCCTTAAGCTTAGCTGGAACCATTCTACAAGGAGGGATGGAGATGGGCTGAGTGTCTGGGAGGAGATCTATTCCGAAGTCTATTTCCCATTCAGGGGGAACCCCAGAAAGATCTTTAGGAAATACATCGGGGAACTCACTGACAACTGGAATGGACTGAATGGATGGGGTCTCAGAGTTGGAATCCTTGAACCGAACCAGATGATATAGACATCCTTTGGAAATGAATTTATGGGCCTTAAGGTAGGAAATAAACCTACCCTTAGGCACTAAGCTGCTGCTCAACCATTCTAAAGTGGTTCATTCGGAAACTGAAACTTGACAACTCTAGTTCTGCAGTCGACTGAGGTATAGCAGGAGTGTAATCAATCCATGCCGAGAATAAGGTCGAAGTCGACCATGTCTATCTATACAAGATCATCTGGAATGACTTTATTCAGGATAGAGATTGGGCAGTTTCTATACACCTGGCTAGCTCTAACTGACTCGCCAACGGGGGTGGAGACTGAGAATGGTTCTGAGAGGATTTCTGATCTGATATTGTACTGAACTGGTATGTAGGGAGTCACAAACGAAAATGTGGATCTTGGATATAAGAGGCATGCACGTCTATATGGAAGAGATGTAACATATCAGTGACTACGTCAGGTGAGCTTTGATGTCGCCTAAATTACACCTCACAATTGAGATATAAGCGGTCGATTGTAACATATAGAACCCAACAAAGGTTGAGGTCAATCCCACAAGGAATATGGTAAGAACTTAAGTTAATGCGAATAACTATTACTATTGAGTTACTTATTTCCAAAGGGGTAAAGATATAGAATAATAAACAAAATAAAATTGCTGAATACTGAAATCAAATTCGGTTTGTATTCAATTAACGACTTGACTAGGATTGTGTTCCCCAAGATTTCATAACCACAAAGCTTATACACTAGTGTTCTATTCCAGTGTTTAACATGCAATATTGGTAAGTTAGGTTTACCTAAATGGTTGGTCCCCTATCTAGATGATTATCACCACGCAATATGGTTCGTATACGGGTGTACTTTAATTGACCCTTACCCTTAATATCGGATTAGCTATTCCCTGATAAGTTCAAGCTATTAGATGAAGGTTGGTAGCCTCAAATCACTGTTGTTAATCCCTTTTTCTATTCATTACCTCCTTGGTCCGGTAAGTAAGAATAAGGTAAGTCCTAACATTTGCAACTGTTAAGAATCAATCAAAACGAAGGAAGAAATAATACATGCATAAAATCCCGTTCAAGAATCACTAAGTGTTTTTACCTATGTGTGTTAATTCATCTTGGTTCTCACAAACCTAGTTATGGGTTTAGTTACTCATGCTTGTATTATCACAATCACAAGTTATTGAACAAATCATAATTGCAACTTACAAATTATGGTAGAAGATAAACCACATAGATTGAATAAAACTCCAAAATTAATGAATAAACTCCAATGTTTCTTTTGTTTCTTGACTCAAGAAAAATTGATCAATACCAAAATTCTAGTTGAAAACTAAATAAATCGGCTCTCTCAATTACCCTATAACTGTAAGAAAAACGTCCTTCAAAAATAAACCTAAATTGTGTATTTATAGTTCCAAGAAATCCTATTCCTAATTAAAACTGGAAACCAGGTCGGCAGTGGCAACGGTCTTAGTGATGATTCGTTTGGCCTTCTGATGAGTCGTGCCTTGCTTAAAACAGTCGTCCTTAGCTATGTACCCAGTTGTGGAAACGGGTCACCTAACGACTCATCGTGCCTAAGAACGAGTCGTTAGGTCTCTCGTGGTCTCATTCCTCCAAAATTCCAGTGCACCTTACAGTTGGTCCCAGTGATCTGCCAATGTGTCGTTCCTTTATGTGATGACTCGTTATGTCTATCATCAACTACACTGGCCACTTTGTTAAGATTTCCTTTCTCAGCCTTCACGGTTGACCTTAACTCATCAGGTACACCATCTTGCATCTTCAAAAATCCATCTTTTTCCCACGCCTTAAGCAACGATTCTTGCCTCCTGCCAACAACTCGTGAAGTGCTTGGCAGTCACCTTTTCAGTTATTTTCAGCATTAATTCAATCAGTTCACTCCCCAACCTATTTTCTTGCAACATTAAGCGTAAAACACATAATACCTATATAAACATACCCGGAATGTGCATAATTTCTTGATTTTAAGTGTCAAAAGTGCCATAAAATCACGGCACATCAACACCCTCAACTAAGAACATTTGCATGTCCTCAGGCAAAAATAAAATAAAACAAAACAAACTAAACTAAACTACTTCAACGCTTTCAGTTGAAAGAACTCTAGGAAACTTACGGCAATCACACTTACATATCAAAATTAAATTTTCTAACCCCTCCCTCATCGTATCAAATTAAATCACTATGCATATGCAAAATTTCCAACCATAACACAGAGGAATCAAAACATGGCAAAATACTGTTACCTGCAACCATGCACATAAATCTATAACACAGACACAGACAATTTGCAGATGATTTTGTTGACCAAATGCTCTCACCTCAATAATGTCCCACACTCACAAATATGTATTTGATTATCTCGATATATCTCTATTGGGACTAGGTAAGATCCACTTGCTCTCATAAAGAAATTCGAATTGCGTGCATACAATATCATAGGCTTGCCTTTATTTTCAGTACCTCAATTTTCAGACTAGTAGCTAGGATCACTATAGGACTTTATAGGATTGTAATGTAGGCTCGGGATTGGGTATGGTACATATGGATTTAGTAGCTCAACCCTCCTTGGCACTACACACCTCCCCACTTTTCATCTTTATTTCTATTTTCTCCCTTTTTTCTTTTAACTGCTTCTTTTTCTTTGCTTTTGCAGCTACGGATACGGTTTCTCTTTATTAAAACACTCTTTGATGTCACACATTTTTTCTTTTCTTTTCTTGCTTTTTGACAATAATTTTTATTTTTCTTTTCATCATGCATACCTCTCTCGTTCTTTTCCTTTTTCATTATCCAATTTTCTTTCCACCTGACTATTCTTAATCACCCCTATAATAGCCACCCTCAACTTAGGCGATTTGCCTGAGTTGAGGTTCACAATGTTCAAGGAGGGACCAGGGCCAAAAAAGGTTCATTCATAATAAAATCAGGCAGGTGAATTGGTGTAAACAAAAAGAAAGGTCAATTTAAGCTCAAACATTTGGATCAAGGGATTTTTATTCTCTTTTGGTATGTCTTTAAGGCTCTAGTGGACTCATAAATCAAAAATAACCTATGATCCTTTCCTAGTTTCCTATCCTCTATCTCGGTACGACTGACCAAGCAAGTTCTAGATTGACACACGCAACCAAATTCAGCTATTAGACCTCACTCACACATAACACAGGTCAACATCATCACTTTTACCAATTGCTAGTTCAGGTACAGCCATACTATGATAAACAAATTCACGGTTTCACTGCCATGCAAAGATTCACAAAGGTCATTCTTGTCAACTTTCACATACACATATACAAATTTTTCGGGAGGGGTATCAAATTATCAAACAACAGTTATTTTCAACAATTTAAGCTCTTGACTTCTTTCAGTTTTCCTACTTTCTTCCAACTAACACACAAAAATCATAAAATAAAATCCTAAACATGTCGGTTCTACTAGATATGCAACACCCGAGGGAAAAGATATCCGGAAAGAAAAATCCTTGGGTTATGTTCAGGAAAAAAAAGGAATGCACAGGTATCCCTCCCCACCCCCATCAAGAAAGCATGCGTCGTCCTCGACGCTTATATATACCAAACAAAACTAAGAAAATAGGGAACATACCTGTGCGACCTAAGTGTCAGCTACCTGGTCTGTGGAGGGTGTAGATACGCCTCCAATGTCATCATCAATATTACCGGCTTGAACCGGTGCATTCTCAGATCCAACAGAGCTCATGCCCTCTCCACGAACTCTCACTGCCTCAATCTCAGCTCTCTGTCGAGCCTCCTCTCTCGATTTATGCAGCTCTCTCTCCATCTCACTCTGCTCTCATTTTTGTTGACGGAGCAGAGAAGCATCATCATCAACACTTGCCTCCTGACGAGGCCTCTTCCCCTTATCATGTGCCACCGGCTCCACCATGATAAAGTCAAAAATAGATGGCAATTCTTTTTTAGACTCGTCCTCTATCACAGGAAGTACCGGTGGAGGTACTGCAGCTACCTGTCGTGCGGCCAAGTCCCACACCTCGGATCATAGCACTCCTAGCTTTGAGTACCATCTAGATAACTTCGGAGCCTGTAACTGTGCAAGAAGCTCATCTATTCTCCTCTCAAAAGCATCCAGCCGGCCATGCACTAAACTAGACAATGTCTCCAACTCCTTTGACATCCACGACTTAACCTGCTCCATGAGAACTCTAACCTGTAGAGCCGTGTGTGCCTGTTACTTCTTGGCCTTAGCTAGCCGCCTAGCCATATCAACTAAGAATTCCTGTGAAACCATGCCTAGGCCGGTTGTGCTGGCCTATGGAGGAACAACTGGTGGTCTTGGGCTGCTGCTGTAGATGATGACTCAGGAACATCGGTAGGTGTGGAGGTATCCGCTGCATCTATAGCCTCAGGCTGGCTACCTGTCTCTTTGCCCTCAATAGGCTCAACTGCCAACTTAGCAAACTGTGCTGCATCAGTCTGCATCCCGCTGCCAAATGCCTCTGCTAATATGGTCGCTCCAGCTGATGCAGCTGCCTGAGTCCTAGCCCTTGATACCAGGTTTGTATCATCTCGAATCAACCCGATATCGGTAATCTTCTGAACCACTACTCTCTTGTCCACTGATGGCAGTACCGTCACCTTTGACTCCTAACAGAGTCTATCAATCAAACATGGAAATAGAATGGTAGTACCGTCATTAATTGCCCGCTCTCTAATATCTTCTGCAATATATCGCAGGAAATTGATGGAATACCCCTCCATTATACTTTCTACCAAAGTTGCTCTGTCTAGTGAAAGGATGTTGTCATTGCTGGTTGGTAGCAGCCTATGCCGCACCAGTGACCACTAAAATTTCGCCTGAAAATTCAATGTGGCCTTCTTTATCAGCGACTCTGTACCATACAACCATTCTACTAGTGGACCTCTTGTAGAAATAATCCGAGACAGCCAAGTGTACTGCTGGATGCGCTCTTGGCTATTCAACTTCTTGGTTTTGACTTTCTTCAGCTCAGATAGCCTGTGATCAAATTCTGTCGTGTTCATCGGAGCCTGAATAATCCAGCCCATATAGCATCCTGGAGATTGTCCGCTCAGAAATGTCAACTGGAGTATGACGCACCAACACTTGATTTAATGCAGGCCTCTTCTTCCAATCCTGGCCTCCTAGTGCCAACCGCTGCAATGTGGCTGCATATGCTGCATAGAACTCTCGAACTAAACACGGGCTGTAGCTTCCTGATGGCTCGGTCAACCACACGAACTTGTATTTATCAAATACTGCTTGTAGCTCAGGAAGATCTTTTAGCCCTGTAGTGAAAAGCCTTGGCTCCTCATATATGCTCCTTTTCGGATTGCCTTTCTCATTGGGAGAAATATCTCTTTTATATATAGCTCGCATACCATGGACACACCATCTCCGCACATTTCTTGGTGGCTCATTTGATGTGTCCGAGGTCTCAGTCAGCTCATTATCAGAGTCCCCTCGTTGAGCATGTGATTCATCAACTCTCTCTGTTTTTTGCCTAGCTGTGGGAGCCTTGGGAACAAGTGCAGCAGTAGCCCTAGCATTCTCATCAGTGCGGCTGGGCGGATCTCCTGCAAGTATCAACCAGGGCTGTTGGATTTGAAGTTTGTTGAGCCCTAGCCCTGGTTGTCCTCCTCACTAGTTGCTCCTTCGATACTTCATATTCCTCCTCAGAGCCACTCGACTCTTCAAAGGATGATGGATCATCACGCAGTCTACGGTATGAGGGTTGACTGCGCTCAGGTGCTTGCTTCTTGGTTGGACCCTTCTTTGGTGTACCTCTAGGAGCCATTGTACCTGTGGGAACAAGTTAATGTGCAATATGAGATAAAACAGAAAACATTTTTGAGCTGGTGCCCAGTGGTCCTGACGGGTGACTAAACGAGTCGTTGCCACTCGCAACGATTCGTGAGGTCGCTCGTCACCCCAAACTAGACTTTCTTCATATTGGTCCAGTGTACTTGACGACTGGTCCCAATGAGTCGTTAGGTCAGTTGTTAGGTACACTTCCTCATTGGTTTAAGTTTTCCACTTAGGACGAGCTACACAATGAATCGTTTGGTGATCCAACGACTCGTGATGTAGCTCGTGCTCAAGAGTTTCAATTCACATGGTCATCTTCATCTTCTTCCTAATTTTCAATTCCACAACCACAGAGCTTCACAATCTAAAATCAACCCAAGTGAAATACGATTGAAATCTTTGTTCAAATCTTCCTAGGGTTTATTTTCATCAAGAGGCACAGATAAACACAATATTAATCGAAATATATTAAAGCTCATTCACAACATGGGTCCTCAACAATTCTTGTTTAACTACAACAATATTCAAAATTTCATGGGGAAGATTACTCACAATGTGCTTGATCAGAGGTGGAGTGCAATTGCGTGTGTTCTTGAGTTACTTATTTCCAAAGGGGGAAAGATATAGAGTAATAAACAAAATAAAATTGTTGAATGCTGAAATCAAATTCAATTTGTATTCAATTAACGACTTGACTAGGATTGTGTTCCCCAAAATTTCATAACCACAAAGCTTATACACTAGTGATCTATTCCAGTGTTTAACATGCAATATTGGTAAGTTAGGTTCACCTAAATGGTTTGTCCCCTATCTAGATGATTATCACCACGCAACTTGGTCCATATACGGGTGTACTTTAATTGACCCTTACCCTTAATATCGGATTAGCTATACCCAGACAAGTTCAAGCTATTAGATGAGGGTTAATAGCCTCAAATATCTGTTGTTAATCCCTTTTCCCATTCCTTACCTCCTTGGTTCGGTAAGTAAGAATAAGGCAAGTCCTAACGTTTGCAACCATCAAGAATCAATCAAAACGAAGGGAAAAACAATACATGCATAAAATCTCGTTCAAGAATCACAAAGTGTTTTTACCTATATGTGTTAATTCATCTTGGTTCCCACAAACCTAGTTATGGGTTTAGCTACTCATGCTTGTATTATCACAATCACAAGTTATTGAACAAATCATATTTGCAACTTACAAATTATGATAGAAGAAAAACCACGTAGATTGAATAAAACTCCAAAATTGATGAATAAACTCCAATGTTTCTTTTGTTTCTTGACTCAAGAACAATTGATCAATAACCAAAATTCTAGTTGAAAACTAAATAAATCGGTTCTCTCAATTACTATATAACTGTAAGAAAAATCGTCTTCAAAAATAAACCTAAACTATGTATTTATAGTTCCAAGAAATCCTATTCCTAATTAAAACTAGAAACTAGGTCGGTAGTGGCAACAGGCTTAGTGATGATTCTTTTGGCCTTCTAACGAGTACTTCCTTGCTTAAAACAGTCGTCCTTAGCTACATACCCAGTTGTGGCAACAGGTCACCTAACGACTCGTCGTGCCTGAGCATGAGTCGTTAGGTTTCTCGTGGTCTCACTCCTCCAAAAGTCCAGTTTAGCTTACGATTGGTCCCAGTGATCTACCAATGAGTCGTTCCTTCATGTGATGACTTTGTTAAGATTTCCTTTCTCTGCCTTCACGATTGACCTCACGACTCGTTACCAGGTGTAACGAGTCGTTCCATCAACTCGTCAAGTACACTGTCTTGCATCTTCAAAAATCCATCTTTAGCCCACGCCTTAAGCAATGAGTCGTGCCTCCCGCCAACGACTCGTGAAGTGCTTGGCAGTTACCTTTTCATTTATTTTCAGCATTAATTCGACCAATTCACTTTCGAACCTGTTTTCCTGCAACATTAAGCATAAAACACATCATACCTATATAAACATACCCAGAATGTGCACAATTTCTTGGTTTTAAGCGTCAAAAGTGTCATAAAATCATGGCACATCAAGCTTTCCTGATCCTGACGAGAAGATAGAGCATAGAAATGATTCTGGCATTGACCGCCATCTATACCTGATGCATTGGCTTGCTGAGCTAGTCGGCCTGCTGGAGCTGTTGAGGTAGTGGATTATGATCTTCCCTGTCCTGCTGATGGACATTCTTTAATTTGATGCCTGAGCTATTCACAATCCAAACAGCCCTCCCTGCCCTGTAGACACTCTCCAGGATGATTCTTACCGCACTTGGGGCAAACTGGATACCTGTTCCCCGTACTATGAGCCTGAGACTGAGTGCCAGATAACCCACCCCTCCGATCCAGGCGGGATCGAAAGGTTGGGGCGCTTGCTGAGCTAGGTGTTGGGGCTCTCTGCTGTTGCTACTGTGAGTGGTTACCACTGCTAGATCTCTGATGACCAAAATCTAAATGGTCAGTTCTTGCTCGCTTGTTCTTTCTCTCCATTTCCTTCAGCTTTTCAATCTCAATTTTTTGGGCATAAATAATCAGGCTAGAAAGGTCCATGTCCTTGATTAGCATCATGGTCCTGCACTCCTTGAGGACCAAATTAGATGCTCTATTAACGAACTTCAACATGCAATCCCTTGGCTTGGAAACCATCTCTGGAGCATACTTTGATAGCCTGGTAAACTCTAGAGAATACTCCTCCACTGTCTTGTTGCCCTGTTGCAAGTTCATAAACTCTGCCATCTTCGCCTCCCTCAGCTCTCGAGGGAAAATCCTATCCATGAAAGTCGTGTGGAACTCTTCCCACTCCAGTGGTCCTGCTTCCGCTGGCCGTCCCTCTTTCCACTGCTCGTACCACACCTGGCTACCCCTTTCAATTGGTAGGCAGCCAAGTCGGCACTCTCCGAGGGACTGACACCCATAATCTGGGTGATATTTTTAATTTCATCTACGAACTCTTGTGGGTCCTCTCCCACTTTTGTTCCATGAAAATCTGGAGGATTCATTTGGGTGAAATCCCGCACCCGAACTGTTATACCCCGTAGGATTCCCGGTACCTATATGACCTATTCGCACGTTGGTTAAGCATATTTGAAGGCCATACGTGCTAGAGAAAGGCCTAGGAAAAGATCGGACGAGAAACCTGTCGAACCATCGCGGAAGGAGCCGAGGCAGAGCCCCTCCGCGATGGCAGCGTGTCACGGAGGTGAGGCCTCCGCGTTGGCTCCGTGACACGTTGGCCTTGTCTAGGCCCAAGTATATAAAGCTCCACTTCGGTTTAATTTCATTAAAACCTCTTAAAATTTCCAAAAAACGCAGGAGAACAGGGAGAGAACGAAGAATTAATATAATTTTCGTCCGATTACGCTGCTAAACGCTGTCCAAACTCAAATTAACCCCATATACTGAGGTATTTAGCAGCAGAGAGCATTCCTACGGATTTAGTTTCGTGAAATACGGCCGACGAATCGTCGAGCCACCGAGCTAAGGTAAGTAGAATTGCTCCAAACTAGTGTCTATGTGTTCCTAGCTGAGAAGTGAATAGTTCTCCCTTCTGGACCTCTGAAAAATAGCGAGTTTTCAACCATCTTTCGATAAGCGTAAGTTTAGGCTATAAACTATATTGAAAGTGACGTTGCTCTTTAAAATAAAGCTGTATTTAGTATTAATTGACATGTTTATGAATGCAGTTGGGAGAAAATAGTTGAAGTACCGGCCGAGCCTCGTCCGACAGACGGATAGTTCGAGGATAAGGTATGTAAAGTTAGTTTTCCTCGGCAAGTTAGTAATCTCGGTATAGTAAAGTAATTTAAAGGCCAGTAGAATGTTCAGAAGTCATGTATTATGTTTGTTACAAATGTTGGTACGATATTAGAAGCATCAGGTTATGATTAGCACGAAACTTGATAGCACGATATAGATTCTAATACACGTGTTAGGAACTGCACAGCATGCTCAGTACGTGATGTAGTACAGAATGTTAGGATATTACCGTATTCAGCTGAAACCCAGTAAAACAATGTAATATCTGTAAGGCATCTCAGAAGTAGAATGATAGGTTAAAATGAAGTTTAGGAAGCATGTTAGAGATAGTAAATCATGTTACTATAGAAACTCGGTATACAGCATGGTTTTCAATAGAAAAACTATATCTTGTTCAGTATTAGACTCAGTACAGCATGGCAGAAGATTATATTTATACATATATACTATTATCAGTCTCAGCATGTATTAAGTACGTACACATTACCATTACTAGTTCAGTACACAGTAGACACAGATACATTATAACTATTAGCTTCAGCATGTGATATATGCAGATAGTATTACTAGTTGAGACCATTGTATTGTCTTGGGGTTGGATTACCTAGCATCCATGAGCGCCCCAGGGTTAATAGCTCTATCGACTCATCCGCCAGAGGACGAGGATACGTCGCTCTACGGAGTGGCATGCCGTCCCACCGGGGACGAAGATGGGATGCCAGTTTTCCCCATATTGTGCCTTGGTCGGCCCTTATACACCCCTGTCGAGCGGATACGCCCGGGTGTTGATTCAGGAGTCCTCCGGACTCAGATGCAGTTATAGTCAGGGGCTCAGCGAGCCCAAGTGCATACCCAGGGGACCGGCGGGATGCTTATAGTTATTACAGGAGATGGGATGACCGGGGTAGGGGTATAGATTCTATGCTGGTTGTACCCCCCGGCTTATGGGGGCCGGGTAAGGTTTGTGTGTGCTATGTGATGTTATGATATGTTATGCCATGTACAGTAGATACGAGTAGATCGACAGTAGGACGATAAATCTCCAGGTATGACTCCTACTCCTTCCAGTATAATTAAAAGAAGGTATGATTTACATTATCAGACAGTTAATCCTTTCCTTTCTACTTCAGTTTTATCAGTTGTATTGTTATTTTCAGATATTTCTTTCAGTTATTGCTTTACATACTCAGTACCAGCAGTACTGACGCCCGGTGGAGTGCTGCATTACTTGCCTGCAGGTACTCATAGACGAGCAGGCGATACCACGTGATTCCTGTCAGCGATCGAGCATTCAGCTCCTGTCATCCGGAGACTGAATCCCAGAGGTGTATTCCGTTTTCTTTTGTTGTACAGTACGGGTAGGTCGGGGCCCTATCCCGATCATTTCGATTGCTATTCCTAGAGGCTTGCAGTCTGTATGTACATTACCCTGTGGTCAGATGAGCCGGTCGTGTGAGGCTGTGCAGTTGTATAGCTATTAGTACTTTTGTTTCCTTTATGTTGGCCGTGTGGGGCCATAGTTCGACAGTAGTGGTGACCTTGCCGGTCACGTAGCTATCTAGTACTTCAGGGTTGAGTTATAGATAACTAGACAGCATGGTGGCCTTGTCGGCCCGCATAGGTTTCCTTATAGTTGTTTGTTTCTGGTTAGCTGTTATTACGGGTACAGGAGGCTATAGGCCAATGGGTCGGGGGCTGTGTTTACAGTCGTTATATAGCCCTTTTTTTCCAGAAATGTGAGTTAGAGCCAGCCAGGCACCAGATGTGCCCAGGCTCAGCAGTCTAGTAGTTCAGGTCCTAGTAGGGCACCAGGAGCCAGTCATACCTCCCAAGGCGGGGTGTGACACAAACAGTTGTTGCAGATCCATTTTTGGCTACAGAAACCACAAGCTGTTCTACCTGATTGGTAACTGTCTGAGCGAGCAGCTGGATAGATGCTCTGAATTTTGCAGTGGACACTATGTCGTCCTGAGGGGCTGCTGGAGCTAGTGGGGCAGGTCTGTTGGCGTTGCCGACCCTTTTTCCATTACCGCATTTAGGAGGCATGGTTTACTAAAATGAAATAGAGCATGAGTTAAAAAGGCCTTTCTAGAATTGAACTTTAACGCACGATAAGGAATATGAACAAAAGGGAAATTTTTTCCTAATAACATCTCGAAGCCTCCTCGTCATAAGTATGGCGCACTTCATACCCATGAAAAGGACTCTACTTGATGTGACTTTTAGAATTTCTGAGGATACTCTAAACCTAGTGCTCTGATATCAAGTTTATCACACCTTGAGCCTACATCCTGGACGTAACACGATACTTGAAGCCACGAATGACCCCAAGTCAACCCCTGGTCTATCATACACTGGTATTTCGAGTAAACATACACAATGGAAATTTGAAATAATACATAATAGCATAATGAAAAAAATCAAAGACCGAACATAGAGATTTTAAATATCTGAAATCAAGTCTGATTTGAAAGCCATCTAACTGAGTTGCTGGGAAAAGCCCCCAGCTAACTCTAAGTCTAGTTGAAAACAATAAATAAACTGAAATGAATAAAATCTGCCCTCGGAATATGAGGACTCACACTGTTGCTGCTGATAGAGAGACCCGAACATAAACGACTAACGGTGTTGGGTCTAAGAACCTGTGGCTGTATCATGAAACGATACAGCATAAAGTATGCATCAATACTTTGAATGTACTGAGTAAGTGAGAGAAATATAAATAACATGAAAGAACTAGTAATGGAACTGAAATGACATGAAATGACCAACTAAAATACTGAAAACTGATACAACTAGAATATAACTGATATGGTCAAAAATGACCCTGGATGATGGTCATAAACACGCCCTAGGTCTGAAATACTAAGTTTGAGATACTGCACTGAACTGATATGAACTGAACTGAACTGAGAAATCTGAGAATGAGCTAAACTAACTAGTGGGAGAGTCTGTAACCGACATATAACCACGTGAGCTAGACGTGGAGTCCAATGTATACATCCCACTAGTAGGACACAGTATACCTTACAAGGGTATAAAGGCATGAACTGGGTTATCACAAAAGTTAGAGGCCATTCAGGCCAATAATTTGTAACTGTAACCTACGCTGGCAACGTAGTTTTAAGAACCTGGGTGCGCTGGAACACCGTTTCGCTCGGTGCTAAGTCCTACTCCCGCTGGAAAACCTATACTAAACTACTAGGTTGATAGCTCGAAATTGGGATCCAAGACTAGTCATGGATATATAACTGCAAGTACCCTGAGACTCTTATTGGACCAGATTCTGAAACTGGGTTCTAGACTGGTCAGAGCTGCTTATCTAGAAGCGTCGTAACCTTCTAAGAACAAACTAAAATCTGAACTGGGATCCTAGGGCAAGTCAGAGCTATATATCTAAAATGTCATGACTGCCTAGTGGACCAATAACTAAATTCTGATTCTGATGTCTAGGAGGTACTACTGGCACCTCGAGAAAATTCTATAGTCAAACTAATTAGCTGACATTTCAGACTAACTCTGAAGATTCTAGTACTTTGACTGAAACTGAACTGTCAATTTTGAGAAATACAAAGTATATAGACTTTCTGGCTGAATCTAAATAACATACATGTAACTGAGTTTTTAACACATACAATCATTATATAAGCCCCTAACTCTGAAAGATGCAAACAATTCTCAAGAATTCAAAGCTTAAACAGGACTCTAGTTTCTGACTTTTCAAAAGTTAGGGCTGCATTTCTAATTTGATGGAACAAGCATCATTTTAGTTACAAACTGGAGGAAAATAGATACAATTAACATAAGATAGGATTCCACATGAAATAATCCAAGAACAATGACAATATCTTCAATTCGGGCAGCTTTTGGTTCTTTCTACTGGGGGTATTTTAGTACTGTCCCAGCTCTTTAGTCTTGAAACCCCATCGTTTTGAGTTCGTACAGGAGGGAATTAAAGGGGTTAGAGCGACCCTTTCCATTCATTCCTCTCAACTCCCTCAAGAAAAGAACGTAAGAACTTCTCTAAAAGCACAAAGGAAAAGCAAGGGCTTGATTTTCTTCTCAGTTCTTCTCAGGGAATTTCACCATAGTTTCTTCTACAGGTATGTGGGAATTCAGCAAGGAGATTTTCCTTCCCTGGAAACCCTCGTTGGATTAGATCTCCTAGGCTGTACTTAATGGACTAAGACCATTGGAGGTTACAATGACTGGTTGGAAGTACCAACGGGTCACTGGTACCTCTTATTGGATTGGGTAGGGAAACTGGGCCTCCAGACAACGGAAGATACAATGGCCCATTGGACGATTCAACGATTCGTTCTGTCCTCCCGTTTTGGCCATTGCTTCTAACAACGAGTGAAAACAACGGCTCATTGGGAGTTTCCAGGGGCCGTCTGTTTCGCCCGTTGTTTCTCGAAGGGAGGGGTTGGCTGAGCATTAACGATCCATACAACGGCCCGTTGGGTTAACCATGACCCGTTGTGTGAGTACGACCCATTGTGTGAGTCGTCTGAGGCAAACCTTTTTGGTTTTCCTTTTGCATTTTCTTAAAGTTTCTGAGTCCAATCTAGAAAAGTTTTCGGGTGTTACACGAACCCTAAAGACGAATCGACAAACTCTTAACCAAAATTTAAGTTTAGCTAAATATAAATTGATAAAGTCACCATACTAGAACCATGGGCTCGAGGGATGCCTAACACCTTCCCCTCGGTCAACAGAATTACTTACCTGGCCTTTTATTTTCGTGGATCAAAAATAAGAGTCACTTCTTTTTTATTAGGGATTCTATTAGGTGACTTGGAACACCAAACTTCGATTCCAAGTGGTGACTCTGAATAAATAATTTAATCCCTTATCAATACGTCACTTCAACTGAAAAAATCCTTTCGTAATAAATCCATTTTTGTCATTTTAGATGAGAGTTAAGGTGGCTAAAAAAGGGGTGTGACAGCTCTGGCATCTCTGCTGGGGATTTTTGTAAATACAGTAAGAATTCGAGCATTGATATGTCGATTTTATTTTAGCTTCACTTAAATTATAGATATTTATTATACTTTTGCATACCTAATTTGCTACTTGATCGCTCATTTACTGCGGTGATATTATTTGAATTGTAATATAAATTGTCTTCTCTCACACACCCTTCAGAGTCTTCTGAACATGCTCCACACATCATGCACTTGGAGACGCGGATATGCTCCCAAACCTTTCCTTGAGATACCAGGAATGCGGTAACGCCCGTGGAAAAGATATTTTAGTCACACATGCTTAGGATGAGGAGGACCCATAGTAAGGCTGGAAAGCTGCTACCGATAAGCTATCCCTTCCCGACTCCAGTGGTGCGCTTGTTTTACAAACAATCTAGACACCTTCTTTATTAGGATTTTAAACCTAGAAGAACAAGCCTCATCCGATGATTATCCCTTATAGGTCACACTTTGTTTTGCATCACATGCATTTGACCTAGTGGGACTCGGCATAGGGATCGGGTCCATCTAGGAAGGGTACCTTTTTTAGATCACAATGTACACCTGTTGTGCTACTTGTTGCATTTCATAAAAGGTTATATGAATGTTGACCAGTTTAAGGTGAACGGTTGAATGAGCAAGAGATTTTTGCCCTTGGATTTTATTTTTACTCACTCATTTACTTATTTATTTACTTAATTGAATTTTTAAACAAAATACAAGAATAAGGAGAGATCTTTCTAAATATATAGTTTTTTATTTTTTTTAATCTTTTATGAACTATGTAAATTTATTTTCTACTAGTCAATGAGTGTGTATGAAAACTCTTTGGGGTTCGGCTTACTCACAACTGATTTTTCTTTGTCGAGATAGTTGTAGAAGTTAAAAGAATTTATTTTGCAAAAATAATCATGTCATTTATTTTATTGTTTTAGCAGTCTCTCTTTGCCAAAATGACTTAATTTTCGTCTATTGAAGTAAACAAGGATGGTTTTGCAGAGAAGATTATTTTTGATTTATTTAGTTTCCTCAGATGTTTATTTTGTTAACGAAAGGACTTAGTTGCCTCTGCAAGGAAGCTAAAGGGGATCGTTCTGCATAAATAACCTATTTTACTTGTCATATTTTTGTGTCTGGTCGTTTCTTCTCTAAGACAATCTAATTCCTTTCAAGGAGGTCCATAAGAAGGGTTTTATAAAAATTTACTACTTTTACTTTAGTCTATTTTGTAATGATTTAAACTTTAGCATTATTTGAAAGGAAAAAATTTTACTTTCACAAATTTATCTTTACTTGATCCAACATTGGTTTGCACTGTTTTGGCATACGCCTTGATTATGTCTGATCGTCTTAAGTCAGACATCGTGAGGCTGGACTCCGTGTCCACACACGAGTTTCATGAAAGGTTTCCAAGTATTTAACAATATTGTGTCAACTTTGCATCTCCCATTTGTTTATTTATTTATTTTTCTTGAAAATGAGTTTCGCATCTTTGTTTGTATGTGGCAACCCCAGTCCATATTTATTAGTCAAAGATCAATTTCAATGTACCAACGGGAACCCAGATCGATCCTAACTTGTCATTCATTGGCCTTTAGGGACAAAATGAGTTTAGTGAAAAAAGGTGACAGGAGGCTGAGAGATGACCAACCGCCTCGCTTCATGGTGTTAGACAAGGCTCGAGCGACTTTGCGGTTGTGGTATGAAAGTTTAGGAAATCACGGTCGAGGAGTAGTATTCAAACATTCCGATTTCCTACGAAGTCTCCTTTATGCTGAACCCCGAAGGGATTTAATGGAGGCTCTAGTTCCTTTTTGGGATCCTATGAACAATGTCTTCCGTTTCCTAATTTTGAACTCACTCCCACATTAGAAGAAATAGGAGTCTTTACAGGACTAGGTGTAAAACTTCACCGGGGGAAGCCCCTAATACCAAAACATATTAGTGGTTGGGGGTCCTTGGAACTGCTATATATTTTTCAGGTAGACATGGGTTGTCTGAATAACAGTTGGGTTCACTTAGACTTCCTTTACAAAAGATATGGTCGGCTCGACGTGTTCGAGTTATTCGGGAAACAACTCCAGTGTAAAAGGGATCGCAAGGTATGGGAAGAGCATAGCTACGAAGCATTCATCATAGATTTCTTAGAATCATGGTATTCCCAAGGAGGGGAGGAAAGATCAGTACAAATTTGGCCGTTGTCATCACAGCGTTTGAAAAGAAGCCAAACATCACTCTTGTGCCAATGATTCTTGTGGATATCTATCGCACCCTAACTATGTGTCAGAAGGGTGCAAATTATTTTGAAGGATGTAATATTTTGCTACAGATGTGAATGATAGAACATATTCTCCATGACCTCTATGCGGTGGACTTCAAAGTTGAGCGGGATGATTATATCAAGGGTCATAAAGCTAGAATTATGGGGTATGACTTCTCAGTTGGCGTTGAGGCTTGGACCAAATACCTTATAAAATTGACTGCTGACAAGATATTGTGGAATTATAGTTGGTTCCCTATGAGAGATGTGATATATTGATCTTCTTTCCGACCATTTATTTTATTGATGGGAATTCGGGGTGTCCAGCCTTATGCGCCCATTCGGGTTATGAGACAACTTGGCCGGCGCCATTTCATCCCTCTTGTTTAATACATGAAATAATTCATGTATGAGCTCCAACATGACTCTTAGAAGCTCTGAGATCCTTAAAACTTGGGGCGGTCGCAAAATAGGGGGATTCTAAGAAAATCAATAATAAAAAAAGGTATAAAAAATCTGATGTTGAGTTAATATTAAAGGATAACTAGGGTTTGTGTTCCTCATGGGTTCATAACTACTTTGGGTATACACTCGTGATTATCACCAATATTTACTTTGTGTAACCCTAGCTTGTTAACCCACCATGGTTCCCACAACCTTAGCTATGGAGGTTTTAGCCTCTCATAGTTGTAAGGTTGTGAATTGCATTCATGATTAAGAAGAAACATCAATACTTACAATTATGAATGAGAAAAACACTTCCTTTAATTATTCACTAAAATCTTAATGAACAAGTAGTAAGAACAAGATAAATTCAAGAAAAGGTTGATCACAAGTTGAATCAGTTCAATTCTCCTACAAATTTCTTCTCTCCTTGTCTTTCGTGTCTTTCGTGTCTCTCCTACTTGTCTACAGAAAAATAAAACCTAAAATATATTTATACAGACACAAGAATCCTTTTCCTAGGCTGGATGAATTTCCATATCTGGTTCCGCAATCGTCAAGAGCCATATTACGATCTGTAACATCATCCTACGACTCGTAGCCTCCTGTCGTACCTTGCATTGTTGGCTGAATTTTGGCAAAGTGGTAGATCCTGATACGATTCGTACCACCTTCCGACGATTCGTACGGAGCTCTCGTGGTTTGATTCTCAAACTTTGGAATTTAATCTGAGTTCATCACGACCATCATCGTACGACTCGTACCTTCTTCCCACGGGTCGTACATTATTTCCTTAGCAGGAGTCAGTATCTTATGCAAATTTTCTGGATCTTGTCACGATTTCATCACCACGACTCGTACTGAGACTCGTACATTATATCTCTTCAACTTAGCCTTCTGCAGCTTTTCACGACCATCAGTACGACTCGTAGGTCCTTCCTATGGCTTGTACTGTGGTCTGCAATCTGTGAATATTTTGCATCTTTCAGGCTTTCTTTTGCAATTTTCTAGATCCAATACTAATTTATCCTACAACCAAAGGAAAAGTGCCTTATATCCACATAAAAACACCTAAGTCCATGTTATTTTCTTAGTTTTGAACGTCAAAAGTGTTGTAAACCCAAAACACATCAACACCCTCAACTTAAGACTTTTGCATGTCCTCAGGCAAAGAAAATAAAAACTAAACACGACGCTCAACTAGAAAATAGACTTAAGATACTACAGCCAATACTCAAAAGAACTTGCACTTTCTATACAAACTCTATTGATCCTTTCTCATGGAACAACATCAGCTAATGTATTAAAGAAACCTCAAAACATCATAGACAGGGATCAAAACATGTCATTCATCTATCAATAGGCAATCAAGTCATTACCAATGTTTTCCGTACAGACCAATGGTAAAAGAAAACATAATCCATGTACCCCACAAATGAAGTCTCCACTCAGATATGAGATTTCAAATATAATATGGGATTAAACAAGTACGGCACTCACTCTCACAAAAAATTTACAAACATTATGTGTCAGATACTATAGGCTTGCCCTTTTTTCCTCTGCTTGGTTTATCAGATGGTTAGGTTAGGATCACTATAGGACTTGATATGGCTTGTACTGTAGGCTCAAGGTTGGACATGGTAAAGATGGAAGATTTTTGTAAGTGACTATTCCTTCTTTGGCACTACATACATTGGCTACACCATTCACCTATTTCACCCTTTTATTCTTCCATTCTCTTTTCTTCCCTTTCTTTCCTTTTTATACATATTTGCATGGGTGTGGTGAGTTTTCAACTTTTTTCAGCATTTTCAAATTTCGTTTGGCTTTCTTTTTCAAGATTTTCAGCATTTTCCATCTCTTCTTTTCATTATTTCACCACACATCATTCTTCACCATTTCTTTTTTTCTTTTCTTTTCTTTTTCTTTCTTCCGTTTCCACCATTTACGCACCCTTACTCTAGACACCCTCAACTTAAGAATTTTGCTTATGTTGAGATTCACAATATCCAAGAAAGGACCAGGGCCAAAACAGGTTCATTGCAAATAAAATAGGTACGATTAATCGGTGAATCAAAGAAACATGGTTTATTAAGGCTCAAACTTGGGATAAAGGGATTCATGCAACTTTGGTAGGGTAATATAGGGTAAAAGTGAGCTAAACAAAAATGGCCTATGATCATATCCTAACCAACCATCCTTATCCTATGCAAAGACCAACCAGACAAGTTCTAGATCTTACAACACAATACCGAACTGACTACTATACCTTACTCGCACATGGTACATGAACTATTTTCACCTCACCTGTCTGGTTTATACATGGCGTAACAAAACTACTCATGTTGACTAACTAAATGACATCAAAAGATCCATAACAATCATGCATGTTGTCACAAATACATAGCTAATGCATCAAAAAAAAATTAAAACAGGGTCAAAGTTTTTCAAAAATCAAAACTAGTGCATTTTTATTGGCTGAGTACTCCTAAGCTACTTTCAAATTAAAAAAACTCACAAACTAAAAAAAATAAAAATCCTACACATGTCGGTTCTACTAGATAGCATGCCTGAGGGAAAAGAAACACGGCAAGAAAAACCCTCAGACGAACCAAAAGATCCCAAAAATTACAAGTATACCCCCTCCCCTTTTTGAAAAGTAAGCTTCGTCCCCGAAGACTCATTTAGAAGGACATAGGGAAGAGAACATACCTGGGGCTACTCAGGCTTCACCTTCCATGGGTTGCCTCCCATGCAACGCCTGATTTAACGTCGTGGCACAACGTGACTTTTGTGACTCCTCAAAATTCGTCAAGTGATTCATACTCATCCTCCAGTGCTGAGATCACACTAAATTCCTTGGGTTGCTTCATTGTCTTGAAGATGTTGAATATGACCTTTTCTTGATTCAGCCTAAACTTCAACAGGCCAGCTTCCACATCTACTAGAGCCCTTTCGGTCGCAAGGAATGGTCGCCCTAAAATGATGGGGACCTCATAATCAACCTCGCAATCCAAAATCACGAAGTCTGCTGGGAATATAAATTTATCTAACTTGACAAGCACATCGATCAGGATGCCCACCAGCTTCTTAACTGTTCTATCGGCCATCAGTAGTCGCATGTTGGTCGGTATGGGGGATCCTATCCTAATTTCTTGAACACAGCCAAGGGCATCAAATTAATGTTAGTTCCCAGATCACAGAGTGCCCTTGTGAACTCGACATTGCCAATCATACATGGTATCGTGAAGGCACCTGGGCCTTCCTTTTTCTGTGCTAGGACCCCTGTAGCTATGGCACTGTAGTGATGCACATTATCAATAGGCACATAGCTCACAGATCTCTTCTTCGTCACCAGGTCCTTCATAAACTTTGCATATCCTAGCATCTACTCTAACGCTTGGACCAACGGTATGTTTACAGACAGTTGCCTAAGTATCGAAAGGAATTTTTGGAACTTACCATTCTCCACCTTCTTCTTCATCCTTTGGGGAAATGGTAGTAGTGGTCGTGGGATAGATTTATGCACTTGCGTTTCCCCTTGATCCATGTTAGGTTCCTTCTAACCTCTTAAGGCCTCTTGCAACTCACCAGTCTCTCTCTCAGCACTTGTATCATAATCCTCCATTATGCTCTCTTTCTTCTACTCAACTTCAACAGGAAACGGGGGGTCAACTGTGGTTTTACCACTCCTAGTCATTACCGCCATACAATGTGCGTCGTTCTTTGGATTTTGGACAGTGTTTCTAGGTAGTGTACGCTCTTTTCTAGGGTTCATTGATGCTGACAGTATCCCAAGTTGATCTTCAATCTGCTTGATAGAGGTAACATGAGATTCCACTTTCTGACCCATACTTTACAAGTCACCTCGGATCTCCTTCAGCTGATCATCAGTGGACCTCACCTTCTTCAACATCTCGGCCATCATGCTCTCCAACTTTGATTGTCTAGCCTCCCCTTCTCGCGCATTGGGAGGCACATAGAATCCATCTTGTTCAATGCGGTATCCATCATTCTGCCTCCAATCTCCTTCGCGCTCACAACCTCGGCTCCTGTATCTAAACCTGTTTCTGTTGTAGTTGTCTCTATACGGGTTCCGACCTTGATTTCCAGGACCTTGGCACCAATTTTATTATCCAGATGCTTGAGTGTTGGTTCAGAAAACTGCCACCTGGCTATCTAAGAAGTTGGCCTCCTCCTCAGAATCAAAGTGATCGGCTCCTTGCTCCCTTCCCTGAGTTACGCACTACATTGACCTGTTTGGCTCCATCTCCCATAATATGCTTTGTCAGCAAGTCCAATGATGTGCGCATATGAGCCAACTACTGGTCGCGCTCTTTTTATTTTCTTTGTTGGTCTGCAATCAAACCAACAGCATATGTGTCTGCCACTGCATCAACCTCCCTCGTATGTCAGGCCCTATTTGTCTTAGTCACCCTATCATGAATGGTGGCAACTTTCTCCTAGGTGTGACTCATCAATGCTCCTCCAGCCACCGTGTCTGCTACAGCTTTGGTGTTATCATTCAGAGACTTGTAAAAAATTTCTAACAAACTATCATCTAGAATTTTATGGTTAGGGCACTTTGTCAACTTCTTTTTGAATCTCAACCAAGTTTCATGAAGTGCCTCAATATTAATCTGTCGAAAATTATAGATCTCATCCTTTAGCTGCAACATCCTGGATGGGGGAAAGAATCTCTCCAAAAAGGCCTATTTAAGCTTTTTCCAGTTGGTTATGGAGTCGTTTGGCAACTCCGATAACCACAAAGTAGCTTTCCCTGATAGAGAAAAGGGAAGAGTCTGAGCCATATTGCACCCTAGCTTACTCTAGGAAACCTGTACGCCTTGCATATTCCTATGAAGTTCATTAAGTGCAGGTTGGCGCCATCCACTGTGTAGCTATTGAACACCCATTTCATGTTTAACAATTGAATCATGGTGCTCCTAATGTCGAATTTGGCCCTAGCAGGTAGTGGTGGTGGCACAATTGCTCCAGTCGACCCGGCTTCATCAATGTCTGGGTCATCATCATCATAAAAGAACTGAGGGGAAAATCTATGAGCTCTGTTTCCCCTCCCTTGTCGACCAACATTTACCACCTTATCTCTTTCATCTTCTGCATGCTGAAGTGTAGCTTGCCGAGCTAGCTCGGCTTGCCTAGCTTCTTCAGCTATGCGAGTTTCTCTTTGCTCGTGGTTCTCCATTCTATGCAGTGCTCTTTCGATTTCTAGACTTGAACAAGGGGATCTCATATACTTCAAGTGCTTCGCATTCACCGGAGAACAACCTGTGGGTATCAAAAAATAAAAATATAAACGTAATTAAGGAAATGACTACCAAAAAGTCAAATACAAGCTAATAACCTAGTCTTGGTCGTATTCCCCAGCAGCGACGACACGTTTTGATAATTCTCAAACCACGCCTCTTACTTAAGTGAGAAGCAGACGTTGTAAATAAAGAACTCAACTAGAAGTTGGGGTTGAACCCATAGCGAATAGGGGAGAACTGGATTATAATCGATAATTGAACTTGTGAGGTAGTTACTTCTAAATAGGGGGATTCTAAGAAAATCAATAATAAAAGCAAGTATCAAAAATCTGATGTTGAGTCAATATTAAAGGATAACTAAGGTTTATGTTCCCCACGAGTTCATAACTGCTTTGGGTATACACTCGTGATTATCACCAATACTTACTTTTTGTAACCCTAGCTTGTTAATCCATCATGGTTCCCACAACCCTAGCTATGGAGGTTTTAGCCTCTCATAGTTGTAAGGTTGTGAATTGCATTCATGATTAAGAAGAAAAATCAATACTTACAATTATGAATGAGAAAAACACTTTCTTTAATTTTTCACCAAAATCTTGAAGAACAAGTAGTAAGAACAAGATAAATTCAAGAAAAGGTTGATCACAAGTTGAATCAACTCAATTCTCCTACAAATCTCTTTTCTCCTTGTCTTTTCGTGTCTTTCATGTCTCTCCTACTTGTTTATAGAAAAATAAAATCTAAAATGTATTTATACAGACACAAGAATCCTTTTCCTAGGCTAACAAGATGAATTTTCATATCTGGTTCTGCAGTCATCACGAGCCATATTACGATCCGTAGCATCATCCTACGACTCGTAGCCTCCTATCTTACCTTGCATTGTTGGCTGAATTTTGGCTAAGTGTTGGATCCTGGTATGATTCGTACTGCCTTTCTATGATCCACTGAGCTCCCGTGGTTTGATTCTGAAACTTTGAAGTTCTTCTGGAGTTCATCAAGACCATCATGGTACGACTTGTACCTTCTTCCCACGGGTCGTACATTCTTTCCGTAGCAAGAGTCAGCCCTTATGCAAATTTTCTAGATCTTGTCATGATTTCATCACCACACGACTCGTACCAGCTTGGTACGACTCATACCATCTTGGTACGACTCGTACATTACATCTCTTCAACTTAGCCTTCTACAGCTTTTCATGACCATCAGTACGACTCATAGGTCCTTCCTACAGCTCGTATTGTGGTCTGCAATCTGAGCATATTTTGCATCTTTCAGGCTTTCTTTTACAATTTTCTGGATCCAACACCAATTTATCCTGCAACCAAAGGAAAAGTGTCTTATATCCACATAAACACACCTAAGTCCATGCTATTTTCTTAGTTTTGAGCGTCAAAAGTGTTGTAAACCCACAGCACATCAATCATCAAAATTATAGAAGTGTGGGTCAACAAGTGCATGCTCTTGTTCTTCAGCTGCCGGCAGTGTTTCAGAGTTTGTATGAGACCTTGGGAAGGAAATGGTCATATGGGAACCGCCAGGAGGACCAGTGATAATCTTTGTTCAAACCTAAGGAGTTTTAGAATGAAAGTGTTTATGCCACTAATAGACATTTCTTTTGTTGTCTTTCGTTACATTTTTGTTTTGTACTTGTCATTTGCTACTATCTTAGTCAGGATTTGTACTGCTTTTTGATTTTACTCACGGTATCTTGTATATATATTTCTTTTGAGTTATAAAATCAATGAAAAATATTTTGTTTAAAAAAAATTTCGTATGTTTTTCCTGAACTACGCCATGATCTAATTCATGTTTCCGACATGATACATAGGCAACCCCAACGAGTTCGATCAAAAGCTTTTGAAAAAGAGAAGAGAAACAAAATAGAAGAGGGAATAAATTTTGTTTTTAGAAAAGGAGATTACACCTAGATAAGTCGGGATAAAGCATAAAGCATAAAGCCTTTCATGATAGAATTGAAAAAGTATTTAGGTGCATAACATACAACACGCGATTATAATATGTGAAATGTTTAACCTTAACACATGTTTGTTGCTATATCCAGGAAGAACGAAAGTGGTTGGTTTGTTGTCCTTCTGACTAGTCACCTATATTACACCAGGTCTAAAGGCAAAGCAGCAATGTTCGACAAAGACACGGTGTTCGCCATCATTGACCAGACAAAAAACCCCGAAGAAGAGGACTAAGGGGCTAATGGGGAAGTTCTAAGGTTAAGACAACAACTGGCTGAATAACATCGGCTTGGGTGTGGGTTACCTCCTCCTATGTTCCCTACGGATAGCTCTGACAATCCCCCTAACCTCCGACCATTATCACATGATCAATTTTCCATTTCGGCTAACCCTTCGCCACAACATGCACCAGGGTATACCCCGTGCCATCTCTATCCTGGCACCTCCACAGTACATGCCCCTGCTCCACAATATAGAATCAATTCATACCCTACACCTCCAGTTTCTCTAGCCTTTGTAGCCCCTCCTCCACCTGAAATCCCTTTGTTCATAGTTTGTCCTTCAATTGTGCTCCCACGATTTGCTAGTGAACCTATTTTCAATACTCAGGACATCCAAAACTATCCTCCTGAACCAATTTTTAAGGAGACTGATCCTTATGGTTACACTAATCAACCCGAGTTCTCTTTTGAAACTGAAAAACCAGTTAAGACGGATGAATAGGAGGAAATGGTTAGGAAAATGAAAATCCTCGAACAAGCTATGAGAAACTTACAGGTATTGGGAGGCTACAAAAGCGTTTCATACAAGGACATGTGCATATTTCCAAGTGTCCACCTTCCTCCTGGATTTAAGACGCCAAAGTTTGATCAAATACGATGGAAATGGGGATCCTGTGGCATACTTGAAGAGATATTGTAATCAATTGACAGGGGCTGGAGGAAAAGAAGAATTGCTTATGGCCTACTTTGGTAAAAGTTTAACAGGTGTGGCTTTAGAATGGTTTGTTGATCAGGACATTATTAAGTAGAACACTTGGTATGATATGGCTAGCGAGTTCGTGTAGCAATTTCAGTAAATATTAATTTGGTCCCCGATGAAAAGTCCTTAATTAGCATGAAGAAGAAGTGTACAGAGAGTTTCATAGGGAGTATGCCATTAGATGGCGCAAGCAGGCTGCCAGGGTAAAACCGCCAATAAAAGAAGGAAAAATGATGGAAATGTTTATCCAATCACAAGATGAGACGTATTACCAACACTTACTTCCCGCAATGGGTAAATCATTTATTGAAGTCATCAAGATGGGGGAAATGATAGAAGATGCAATTAAGACAGCGCACATTATGAGCTTTTCCATATTCAAGCCGGCTGCTCAAGCAATTCAAAGTGATTCAGAGAGTTCTGGAGGGAAGAAGAAAAGATAAGATGTAGCTATGGTTGTACCTAGGTCACGATGAAGCTAGAGGGGTCCACCTCGCTAACACACCCACCCCCAACACCAAACCTATAGCCAAAATTCATATAATCCTCCACAACATTACTTTCCTCCCAAAAATGCACAATATTCCATTCCTTCTCCCTAATATCAATATACAACGCACAACCATATGCACCCCCCCTCTTTACCAGCAATGGCGTGCACCGACTCCTCAAAATCATCCTCCACCTCCACAAACATACCATAGCCCTTCCCAACCCAATTTTTGACCCAGGCCAGAATATAGAAAAGGAAATTCAGACAAGGATAATTTCATTCCCATTGGAGAATCATATGCTAATTTGTTTCAAAAGCTGAGGGCATTGAATGTTTTGAGCCCAATTGAAGAAAGAATCCCAAACCCACCCTCGAGAAATCTTGACTATTCCCAGAGGTACAAGTATTATTCTGATACCCCAAGGCACAATATCCAGAAATTTTGATACTTGAAGAGGGCAATCTAAGATCTGATTGATACGAACCAAATTATGGTGCAAAGCCCAGACACACCAAACATCAATCATAATCCACTGCCCACCCATAATGAAACAAATATGTTGGAGTTGGTTCATAGTGGCGAAGAGTCTGTAGTTCCCTACAAGCCCATTGTTAAGATTGAAACCAGTATGGAAAAGTCGATTAATGCTGCAGATTCGGCAATGAAAAAGCCTCTTGAGATAGAGGGAACGATGGGGAAACCAGGCCAATTAAGTGTGAAAAAACCTGTGCTAATTGTAAAAGGAGTCTCAAAAAATATTGGTTCAAGTCAAGAAAAAACAAAGTTAACTGTGTTGGGAGTATCGAGCAACCCTCTACTAACCATGAAAAGGGCGCCCACTACACCTATTGTTATTAAGTCGCTGAGACAGCTGTCAGTGGTAGATGCCAAGATGGTCCCTTGGAATTACAAGCAAACTATGGTAATTTATGAAAAGGAATTCGTTGATGAAGTAGGGGGGTCTGACTTATTCTAGGAGATGTTTTACCTCAGAAGAGTTAAGGAACACCAAACCAACGAGGGATGGGGTAGTGCTTGTTAAGAAGCCAGTCTTTGAGGAAGAAGCAGAAGAATTCTTGAGAAAGATGAAATTGTCAGACTATCCATCGTGGAACAATTGAGGAAAACTCTGGCTCAAATATCTTCTTTATCATTGTGGCTACACTCTGATGAACATCGTAAAGCTATAATTAAGATCCTGAATGAAGCATATCCCTAGTGAGATTACGGTGAATCAATTAGAGAAGATTGCTGGGAGAATTTTGAGGAAAATAAGATCACCTTCTCCAATAATGAACTACCTGCGGAAGGCACGGGGCATAACTGATGCATTCATATTACCATGAAATATGAGTGTTTCTATGTTACTTGAGTTTTAATCGATAGAGGTTCTGGTGCTAACATTTGTCCTCTATCAACTCTACAAAAGTTGAATGTCAGTACTGAAATGATCTGACCTAATAATGTGTGTGTTAGAGCTTTTGATGGAGCAAAAGCAGATGTCGTTAGAGAGATAGAGCTTGTGTTGACAGTTGGACCAATTGATTTTACTATAAATTTTCAAGTGTTGGACATCACGGCTTCTTACAATCTGTTTCTGGGAAGATCATGGGTACACATGGCTGGAGCAGTCCCGTCTACCTTGTATCAGGTGGTCAAGTTTGAATATGATAGGCAAGAAGTGGTTGTTCATGTGGAAGGGGACACGTCCGTCTACAAAAACTCTTCTATTCCTTTTGTTAAGATTGATAATGTTGATGAAATACTGACTTATCAAACTTTTGAGGTAGTGGTTGCTGAGCAAATTCGTGAAGGAAATCCTATTCCAAGGCCACAATTTCTTCCTGCATCGGTTATGGTAGTGAATGAAATGCTGAAAAATGGTTTTAAGCCAGGAAAGGGATTAGGGGTACCTTTGTAAGGTAGGATTCATCCAATATGCCTACATCAGAATTTTGGTTCTTTTGGTCTGAGGTACAAGCCTACAGCCAAAGATAGAAAGAAGGCTAAGAAGAAGAAAAATAAAGCATGTTCACTTGTCAAGCCTGTGCCACCAATCAGCCAGTCTTTCATCAAATCCAGCACCACCAAGCCCTCTGTGCCATCAGTTCTAAAACCCGTGGTAGAAGTTGATACAGAGTTGTTTGGTTATTTTCAAAACCTATTCGTCGAAGTAAATATGGTCGAAAGTGAAGAAGGTCTCAGCAACAGAGATGTGCAGTTCATTAGCCTTGAGGTCCAGCTCAACAATTGGAAAATCACTCCTCTCCCCGTCAGGAAGGGGTTTTGGTAGTCTGTTTTGTTTTTCTTTCTGTTATCTAAGTTATTCCAGGATTGTAATTTAGATTTTATCTTGTTTGCTTTAATGTTTAAGCCCTTTTATCTTACTTTTCAATGAAATGCAATTTCTGTTTTCTATTAAAGTCTAATATATTTCATTTATATTCATTTGTACAATTCTTTCTATGTAGGTTCTAATGATATGACATGCATGCAGAATTTTCAGCCAGAACTTAAAATCCAGGCTAATCATGAAACATTGAACCAAGACGTTGAATATGATGCAAAGGAGACATTTGAGGAAATAGGTAGGAATTTCGAATATTTTGAGATTAAATCGAACCCTAATACGAATGAAACTGAGGCAATCAATCTAGGAATTAGGAAGATGTCAGGGAAACTAATATAAGTGTGCATACTCAACCAGAGCAAAAAGAAGGAATAATTCAGGCTCTATTTGATTACAAAGATGTTTTTGCATGGTCTTATGATGACATGCCTGGTTTAAGCACTAATTTGGTGGTTCACAAATTATTGACCGACCCCGCATTTCCACCAGTTAAGTAAAACTTGAGGAAGTTCAAACCTGACATGAATATGAAGATTAAAGAAGAAATCACAAAGCAACTTGAGGCTAGAGTCATCCGAGTCGTTCAATACCCGACTTGGCTAGCCAATATTGTCCCAGTTCCGAAGAAAGATGGAAAACTTCGCATATGTGTTGATTATCGTGATTTGGAAAAATCAATCCCGAAAGATGATTTTTCATTGCCGAACATCTATATTTTTTGTTAGATAATTGCGCTAAGCATGAAATCGCTTCTTTTGTGGATTGCTACGTGGGGTACCACCAGGCTGTTATGGATGATGAAGATGCTGAAAGGATGTCTTTTATTACATCATGGGGGACATATTTTTAACGAGTCATGCCATTTGGGTTGAAGAATGTGGGGCAACTTACATGAGAGCGGTGACTACCATGTTTCATGATATAATGCACAAAGAGATTGAAGTTTATGTAGACGATGTGATCATCAAGTCAAAAAAGGAGTTTGACCATGTCAAGGATTTAAGGAAGTTCTTCGAAAGGCTTCGCAAGTAAAATCTCAAGCTCAATCTAGAAAAATATATATTTGGGGTTTCATCTAGAAAGATTTTGGGGTTTGTAGTCAGTCGGTGTGGTATTGAATTAGATCATTTGAAAATCAAAGCTATTAAAAATTTGCCGCCGCAAAAGAACAAAACTGAGATGATGAGCTTACTCAGAAGGTTGAACTATATTAGTAGATTTATTACTCAGCTCAGTGAGCCTATTTTCAAGTTGTTGAAGTAGAATGCTGAAATTGAATGGACTAAATAATGTCAATAGGCGTTTGATAAAATTAAATGATACTTGTTAAATCCGCCAGTATTGGTTCCACCCGAGCCTGGCAGACCCTTGATACTGTATTTGTCGGTTTTAGACAATTCTTTTGATTGTGTATTAGGTCAGCATGATATTGTGGGTAAAAAGGAGCAACCCATTTATTATCTCAGCAAAACGTTCACCACTTATGAGGAAAAGTACACCCTTCTTGAAAGAACGTGTTGCACCCTGACTTATGTGGCACAAAAATTGAATCATTATCTTTCATCCTACACTACTTACCTCATATATAGCATGGATCCTTTGAAGTATATTTTTCAGAAGCCTATGCCTACAAATAGACTTGAAAATGACAGATATTGCTTACGGAGTTTGATATTGTATATGTGACCCAAACTGCTATGAGGCCTAAGCTTTGGCAGACCATTTGGCTGAAAATCCCATTGATGAAGATTATGAGCCATTGAAGATGTACTTCTCTGATGAAGAAGTGTTGTGTATTGATGAAGTTATTGCAGATGATAATCCAGGTTGCAAAATGTTCTTTGATGGAGCCGCTAACACGAGAAGAGTCAGTATAGGAGCAGTTCCTATTTCTGAATCACGGCAGCATTACCCTGTAACGGCTCAACTTCAATTCTATTGTACTAACAATATGGCAGAATAAAAAGCTTGCATTTTGGGTCTAAGATTAGTTATTGACATGGGAATTCAAGAATTATTAGTATTGGGAGATTCAGACTTGCTAATCTACCAAATTCAAGGAGAACGGGAAACTCGTGATTGTAAGCTCATCCCATATCGGCACTCCTTGCAGGATCATTGTAGATAATTCATATCAATGAAGTTTAGACATATTTTGACAATTCATAATGAGATTGTTGATGCTTTGGACACTTTGTCTTCAATGCTCCAACATCCCGACAAGGTGCACATTGACCCTTTGTATATACAAATCCGTGATTAGCATGCTTATTGTAATATAGTGGAAGAGAAACTTGATGGTAAACTGTGGTTCCACGATATTAAAAATTACATTCAGTTTGGAGAATATCCAATGCATGCCACCGGCAATCAAAAGAGGACTATTCGGCGATTGGCTAATTGCTTTTTCTTGAGTGGAGAAATCTTGTATAAGAGGACTCCTGACTTGGGACTTCTAAGGTGTGTAGATGCTAAAGAGGCTATCAACCATCATGACTGAAATACATTCTGGAGTTTGTGGACCACATATGAACGGGCATGTCTTAACAAAGAAAAAACTTTGAGCAGGTTATTATTGGCTCACCATGGAACATGATTCTATTCGTTTTGTTCATAAGTGTCATCAGTGTCAGGTATACGGTGATTTGATACGCTCTCCAGCTTATGAGTTGCACATAATGTCCGCACCATGGCCTTTTGTGGCTTGAGGGATGGATGTAATTGGGTTGATCGAGCTAAGAGCGTCAAATGGGCACAGGTTCATCTTGGTAGCCGTTGATTATTTTATAAAATGGGTGGAAGTGGTAACATTCAAATCAGTAACCAAGAAAATCGTGGTGGTGTTTGTCCATTCCAACATTATTTGCATATTTGGTGTCCCAAAAGTAACTATTACATAGAACGCTGCTAATCTTAATAGTCATTTGATGAAGGAGGCATGTCAACAATTTAAGATTACACACTAAAATTCAACTTCCTATTGTCCAAAACCAAATGGAGCGGTAGAAGTTGCCAATAAGAATATCAAGAAGATACTCCACAAAATAGTGCAAGGTTCCTGACAGTGGCATGAAAAGTTGCATTTTGCTTTGTTGGGTATCGCACTACTGTTCACACTTCCATAGGTGCAACTCTTCTTTTGATGGTATATGGGGCGGAAGCAGTTATATCAGAAGAAATTGAAATTCCATCCCTTCGGAATATCGAGGAAGATGAAATTGATGATGACGAGTGGGTTAAAACCCGATTGGAGTAATTAAGTTTGATTGATGAAAAGAGGTTATTATAAGTATGCCATGGAAAACTATATCAGAGAAGAATGGCACGAGCATATAACAACAAGGTGTGTTCTAGGCACTTTGAAGTGGGTCAACTAGTATTGAGGCGCATCCTCCCCCACCAAGCCGAAGAAAAAGGCAAGTTCTCTCCAAACTGGCAAGGGCCATTTATCATAAAGAGGGTATTACCTAATAGTTCTTTATATTTGATGGATATAAAAGGCAAAATGACATAATTGGCTATCAATGTTGATGCTGTGAAAAGATATTATGTATGATCTTTATTTTTCATAATTAGGTTTCTTGTGCTTTCTACTTGATATTTTAGAGTTTGATATGACGAAGGCATTTTATTCGGCTATTCAAATATTGTGCCATCCCTTGTCATCCCTTTTGAGCTTTAATTTATTTTCTTTCATACCACTCTTTCAGAAACACAATGGAGTCACGAAAAGAAAAGAAAAAAAAGGAAAAGGAAAAATAAAAAAAGAAGGAAAAAAGGAAGAAGGAAAAGAAGTGAAAAGTCAATCACTCATCGTTCATGTCTACGTTTGACCTCATTCTTGTCTCGACGAGATATGTAGGCAGCCCTACTCCAGAGTTCGGTCCAACCAATCAAAAAATATAATAAACCCCATTTTAAAAGAAAACTAAAGAAAAAGTTATTTTTGTTTTTATTTAGTCGATTTCGAAAGTTGTAAGTTCCAACCCTATTTTAAATATTATTTTTCAAGCCTTCATGCCTCCCTTTCTTTCTAACCCTATCCAAAAGCCACGTTACAACCAAAAAGAAAGACCTTCTAATCAATCATTGAGAATGTCGAGTCTGAGCATGGTATAGGTATGTGAATTTTGCACCATGGGTGTTATTGGTCTTCATCAGCACAAAGAGAAATGAAAATGAGAGTCTTACTGGTGAAAACCCTTTTGGGCACCATAAGGCGATGGTGAGTTGAGAGAAATAAAAATGAGAGAGTCTTAATGGTGAAAACCCTTTTGGGGCACCGTAAGGCGATGATGAGTTGAGAGAAATAAAAATGAGAGAGTCTTATTGGTAAAAACTCTTTTAGGCACCGTAAGACGATGATGAGTTGAGAGAAATAAAATGAGAGAGTTTTATTGGTGAAAACCCTTTTGGACACTGTAAGGCGATTATGAGTTGAGAGAAATAAAAATAAGAGAGGCTTTTTGGCGAAAACCCTTCGGGGAGCTACTAGTTGGAAGAGAGCTCGGATTGTGATGAGATTTATTGAAGTGCAGAACACGATTTCAAAATCGAAAGTTTGATGAATCTGATGTTAGTTTGAGGGGATTGATCAGGCTGCTCAATCCAAAATGCATGTCATAATCATTGGAGTCGACTACCTTACTCAGAGATGTCTCTCTCACATCTCATTGCGAAAAATAACGTCTTTAGTTGAATTTCATTCTTCTCTATTATACTATCTTTGCATCATCTTTTTTTGTATCTTTGAGTCAAGTCAGGGTAAAAACAAGTGAGAAAGGATTTCAAAACTCGCTACCAGCTTTTCCAATTGCAATGAGCAAGATAAATGGCCAGCACATGAACTAGCATGATTTAAAATTGAGAAAAGTATTCATTGAATTATCACCTGAGGGCAGGTTTCTGGGTTCATGAAAGTACAAAGGTTAAATAGAGGATAGATTGAGGGACATCAGAAGAAAAAGGTGTGATGTTGGCTTAAAGTCATTCTTGATGACCAAATCAGGGATCAATAATGTAATAGGCCAACGACGCGCTCAGAATATCTGAAGTGGAGCTGAATCTGACAAGTGTTGGAATAATTACTTTGAAATCCAAAGCCACAAACCAATCATTAAGCTAAAACTCACAAATTTTCTTTGTTTTGAAGTAGGGGCAAAAAAAATTTGGTTCGTTAAAAGCATGTGCCTTCTGGAAGAATCAGGTTAACATTTTCGAGATTATTCAGGACCCTCCCGGATAATGAGATTTAATTTTAATTTGTCAGGACCCTCCTGGATAATGATATTTAATTTTTAGTTTCTCATGACCCTCCTGGATAACGGAACTTAATTTTAGTTTAGCAGGACCCTCCTAGATAAAGGGATTTAAGTTTTATCTTAGCAGGACCCTCCTAGATAATGAGATTTAACTTTTAGTTTCTCAGGACCCTCCTTAATAATGAGATTTAATTTTCAGTTTCTCAAGACCCTCCTGAATAATGAAATTTAATTTTAGTTTGTGAGGACCCTCCTGGACAATGGGATTTAATTTTAGTTTTTTAGGACCCTCCTGGACAATGAAATTTAAATTTTAGCTTAGCAGGACCCTCCAAAATAATGGGATTTAATTTTAGCTTTAGCAGGACCCTCCTAGATAATGGGATTTAATTTAGTTTGTCAGGACCCTCCTGGATAATGAGATTTAATTTTTAATTTCTCAGGACCCTCCTGGATAATGAGATTTAATTTTTAATTTCTCAGGACCCTCCTGGATAATGCGACTTAATTTTAGTTTAGCGGGACTCTCCTGGATAATGAAATTTAAAGTTTAGCTTAGCAGGACCCTCTTGGATAATGAGATTTAATTTTTAGTTTCTCAGAACCCTCCTGGAAAATAGGATTTAGTTTAATTTCTCAGGACCCTCTTGAAAAATGGGATTTAGTTTAATTTCTCAGAACCCACCTAGATAATGGGATTTAACTTTTAGTTTATCAGGACCCTCCTAGAAAATGAGATTTAATTTTAGTTTCTCAGGACCCTCCTGGATAATGGAATTTAATTTTTATTTTATCAAGACCCTCCTGGATAATGGGATTTAATTTTAGTTTAGCAGGACCCTCCTGGAAAAAGGAATTTAGTTTAATTTCTTAGGACCCTCCTGGGAAATGGAATTTAGTTTAATTTCTCAGGACCCGCCTGCATAATGGGATTTAATTTTTTAATTTCTCAGAACCCTCCTAGATAATGAGATTTAACTTTAGTCTCTCAGGACCTTCCTGAATAATGGAATTTAATTTTAGCTTTAGCAGGACCCTCCTGGATAATGGGATTTAATTTTTAGTTAGCAGGACCCTCTTGAAAAATGGGATTTAATTTTAGTTTAGTAGGACCCTCCTGGATAAATGAATTTAATCTTTAGTTTCTCAGGACCCTCCTAGATAATGAGATATAATTTTAGCTTTAGCAGGACCCTACTGAATAATGGAATTTAATTTAGCAGAATCCTCCTGGAAAATGGAATTTAATTTTTATTTATCAGGACCCTCCTGGAAAATGGGATTTAAGTTTAGTTTCTCAGGACTCTCCTAGATAATGGGATTTAATTTTTAGTTTCGTAGGACCCTCCTGGATAATGAGATTTAATTTTAGTTTGTCAGGACCTTCCTGGATAATGAAATTCAATTTTAGTTTGTCAGGACCCTCCTGGACAATGGTATTTAAATTTTAGCTTAGCAGGACCCTCCTGCATAATGAGATTTAATTTTTAGTTTCACGGGATCCTCCTGGATAATGGAATTTAAATCTTAGCTTAGCAGGACTTTCCTGGATAATGGAATTTAATTTTTAGTTTGTCAGGACCCTCCTAAATAATGAAATTTAATTTTAGTTTGTTAGGACCCTCCTGGTCAATAGGATTTAAATTTTAGCTTAGCAGGGCCCTCCTGAATAATGAGATTTAATTTTAGTTTTAGCAGGACCCTCCTGGATATGGGATTTAATTTAACAGGACCCTCCTGGAAAATAGGATTTAACTTTAGTTTACTAGGACCCTCCTGAAAAATGTGATTTAGTTTTAATTTCTCAGGACCTTCCTAGATAATAGGATTTAATTTTTAGTTTCTTAGGACCCTCCTAGATAATGAAATTTAATTTTTTAGCTTCTCAGGATCCTACTGGATAATGGAATTTTTAATTTTAGTTTGTCAGGACCGTCCTAGATAATGGAATTCAATTTTAGTTTGTCAGGACCCTCCTAGACAATGAGATTTAAACTTTAGCTTAGCAGGACCCTCCTGGATAATGGGATTTAATTTTTAGTTTCTAATGACTCTCCTGGATAATGAGATTTAAATTTTAACTTAGCAGGACCCTACTGGATAATGGAATTTAATTTTTAGTTTCTCAAGACCCTCCTAGATAATGGGATTTAATTTTAGTTAAGACCCTCATGGATGATGGGATTTTTAGTTTAGCAGGACCCTCTTGGATAATGGGATTTAGTTTAAATTGGGGCAAATTTTGTTGCATTTCCTTCATTTGTTTTGATCTCGAGAACCTGCCGAGAGAAAACAAAAATTCAAGAGAAGATGTGAAGATAGGATTTGTACTTGTATTTTTCTTTTATACTTTTATTTTTATTTTTAATGTAACAATGGAAATTGCGGATTGGAGCCTCGACATAACCTCTCTCGACCTCCAACTCATTATTTTCATCATTCTATCCCTTCAGTATACGTGACTTAATTTTTCTATAACCTGGAGTAAGTGGTCTGGCCAAAACATGCCTAGATCACGTTGTTTTCTCAAAGTTTTTTTAAAAATAGTCGGGTCTGAAAACTGATCTCTTTGTCTATGTCTTTATCTGAAAACTCTCTATATTTTCAGTCAAAGAGGGGCAAGTTGTAGACACGTGATTTTCCGACCCTTCTCTAGCTTACTCCATTTTTAGCGTTACTTGCCTCCTTAAGCATGCTATTTTATTTTACTTTTATTTCATATATTTTAGTAAGTTTTATTTGAGAGGATTAATAATATTTAAAATAATTGTTACTCTACATCTTTGTTTCTCTTTACTCTACTTTTATTTCATATATTTACTCTACATTACATTTATATATTAGTTTTATTTATTTAAAAAACTAACAAAAAAAAAACAAAGAGAGAAAAGAGCAAAGTGAAAGGAGCTGCACTTCCTCTATATTTCAAATAACCCAATTGCTTAAGCTCATTTTGTTTGATTTTTTTCTCTCGCCCGGTTTTTTTAGCCCAAGCCACCAACCCATTTCTTTTTTCTACCTAAACCTAATATTTTCTCTTCAACAATGCCTTTGTTCTCTCACCAACAGAGAGGTGCATCTTCTTTTTCTTCTCCGATCATACACCGGCTAGCAGTTTGTTGGTACGTCCTCCGTGATTTACGCGTACGTTTCGCGATTCTTTCATCTCTCCCTTCCACCTCAATTATTCACGCGATTATCTCTTATTCTCTTCCAAAAAATGATCTGATCTTATCGTTTAGGCAATTTTCAGAGTAAATGGGAGCTGTGAAATTAAGCTTCATGGCCTAATCTCCTCCTTCCATTCATTCTAGGTTCACCTATAAAAGGGAGGAGACGATCTAGGATTAAGAGTTGGACGAATTTACAGAGGGATTGGAAAATTGTTGGGTGGGATTTTCGAGATATTTTTCTTAATATTCTCTAGTTGGATGAATTTATAGGTTTTTGGACAGATTTTATTGAGATATTTCTTCTCTGGATGAACTTTTTTTAGAGATTTTATTTATTTATTTAAGGTGATCGATTGAGAGTAAATTTTTCGTTGGAGTTGAGCTGCGGATTTTCCATCGAGTTCGCTGTTCTTTTGAAGTCTGTTCCGTGGCTGAAACCTTTAGTTTTGGGGAAGAGCGTTGTTTTCAGGTTTATATTCTGCTCTTTTCCTTCTTTGCCGACCTGGTCTATGTTCTGTACATTTTCTTGAGGCAAATGTATATGGGTTTTCTTTAACTTTTTCTTCTTTTCCGCTTTCTTTTGCTCAAATTCCAGAAATTTCATGGCTAGTTTTAACAAGTTAATTCCATTTACTTGAAGTACTGCATCGAATGAGCTGTGATATGCTATACATTTAATATTTTCTTTTACCTCACTCCGGCTACTGTTGTGATTTATTTATATGAGATTATGTTTAAGTTGCCGATTAAATATTTTAGTTCAATTCTCTTCTTATTGAGTGTTTTAAAATATAACAGTCTCTTTGTTTGAGAGGCTGATCTACACCATACTGTCAATTGTCTCGAAGAGATTCGATTTGCTACTTGATGTTAGTTTCCTTTTTTTCATCACTTTTTTGTTTCTCTGCACTGTTGGGATAAGGATTTAATATTTCAATAGGTTAAAAATGGTGTATGTGATAGGAGCAAGGCACACATAATACGAGCTTTATTGTTGGAGTTCATATTGCTGGAATAGGAGCTATATTAAGTTGTGTTAGACCTTCTTTGATTCAGTCGTAGTCCTATCCTTATTTTTTATTTTATTTTGCAACCTTTTCCTTGAAATATACAAAACTTGTTAGTTTGGTTTGAGCCATATGGATGAGTTTATTATTCAATCTTTTTATTAACCTAACAATCTTTTTCCGGTACAAGAGTCCGGTTAATATTTACGTAATCCAAAATTTTCAAAATAGTAGTAAAAAATGACAATTGTTTTGCAACAGAATGAGTGTCTTGTTATCAAACTGTTCAGAGTCTAAATGCTCTATTAAAATTAGTCTTGTTTGCACGACATAGTAACAGTAACTATGTAAATTGTTCACTTTTTGGCTGCTTTCCAATTGATTATTTGTTGTATCGTGTGATTTTCTGTTTTCAACTAAAATTCTTGTTATAGGATTAGAATTAATGTAGTTTACATAACTTAGGCCTAAGGCTGCAACTCTAGTTATCAAAGCCTCTTTCAATGATATTGCGTATTAATCTTCAGCTACATACATACGTGTTTCCTATTCACTTTCTCTGTCAGTTATGATTTATCATATCTACTTGTTTATCTTTGATGATCTGGTTGGACACTTAGCATAATTTACAAAATCTTTCGGCACTCTTAATTTGTTAGTTTTCATAATCGATATTGGGAGAAATTTCTTATGAAGATATGTTAATTTATTGTCATATTTGTTACCGTATATGTATGCGAATGCAGTTCTCATTTCTCATGTTTCGTTAACTTCTCCCCTCTGTCGAAAAATTATTTTTATTGGAATGAAATCTATTTATTCATGGAGACTTGTTATATCATTAAATCTTGTAGCTCTTCTTTAGTTTAATTGGGTAATTATTGTTAGTTAAAGGATCTTTGGATAGGTGTTTATTTGTTTACGTGACTTTACAGCAAAGCATGGGTTTGGATTAGGTTCTTTTAGGTATGGAAAATTAACATTCAGCTCCTCTTTGATGTCAATTGGTGTAATTATTTTAGCTCGAAAAGGGTGGTTTGAGTTTTTGTTAAATTTTGACCTTTATGGCTTTTTTTTTTAGCGATGAACTCCGAGAGTATGTATTGAAGTTCTTTTGATCTTTATGTGGTTTGTTTGAAGTGTTGTGCCAATACAATTAATGGTTGTGGCTTTATTTATTGAAGTTGTAGTCTTAGTTTATTTTACAAAGTTCTGTATATTCATATTAATAGCACTATTATGTTAAATATGTTTATAACTCATTGATTAATCTTTATGTATCTAGTTCTTTCTTTTATCATGAAATGTTATATTTGGAATGCTGCCATATTTATTTATTAGTTTTTTTGCCGCAAAATTTAAGATCATCTCTCTTTACTTATCGCCTATTGAAGATAATAAATGATTTTGGTTGAATGATTCTTTGTTGCCACTGTTATTTGATCTTTTGGCTTCATTAGTGTTGATCAATGAACTTCTTCCTTTATTTATGTGTGATCGAGACATATAGCAGGCAACATAGTAGTGAAGTATTAATTTATCTATTTATTTATTTATTTTTCTCTCATGCATTTTGTTGTTTATATCAAGAATGGATTAGAGCCTATATCGAGTTTACGGATCACTTATAATGCAAGTTTGAGTGAATTGGGTTATGAATTTATTCAAAACCCGTAATGATAGAAAAATGAGTGGGAAGAACATTTGGCGAGGGAGCGAGTTAGGAAATAAATTTAGTTCAGCTTCCATCGTAGAAAAATTGGGTTTTCAAACCGAAAGAATTTAAGTTTAGCTAATTTGTTTTAAATAAAAAATTTTATGACGAGGTAGGAAAGCGCTGCTACCGATAAGTCGTTGTAATAAAAAATCACTTACCATTTAAAGCCGGATTAACGGGGTAGAAAAACTTTTAAATAGATTAGATGCTTGTTTAGGTACGGAAGGTGGGACGACTCATAATAGCCTCAAAAGGCGTGATCCATAACTCGTGGTAAGGCTGGAAAGCGCTGCTACCAGTACGCCACATATTAATAATCAAATTCAAAAGTTTTAAAAAATGAACTGTCACACCCAGAGCCTACAACCTGGATGTAACACGGTACTTGAAGTCACGAGTGTCCCCAAGTCAACCCCTGTTCTATCATACACTGGTATTCTGAGTAAATATGCACAGCGGAAATCTGAAATAATACATAATAGCAAAATGAAAAAAATCAAAGACCGAACATAGAGATTTTAAATATCTGAAATCAAGTCTGATCTGAAAGTCATCTAACTGAGGTGTTTCTGGGACAAGCCCCCAACTAACTCTAAGTCTAGATTTAAACAATAAAGAAACTGAAATGAATAAAATGTGCCCTTGGAATATGAGGACTCACACTGTTGCTGCTGATATAGAGACTTGAACGTAAACGGCTAACGGTGCTGGGTCTGAGAACCTGCGGCTGTATCATGAAATGATACAACATAAAGTATGCGTAAATACTTTGAATGTACTGAGTAAGTGAGAGAAACATAAACAACATGAAAGAACTAGTAACTGAACTGAAATGAGATGAAATGACCAACTAAAAATACTCAAAACTGATACAACTAGAATATAACTGATATGGTCAAAAATAACCCTAGCTGATGGTCATAAATATGCCCTAGGTCTGAAATACCAAGTCTGACATACTGCACTGAACTGATCTAAACTAAATTGATCTGAACTGAACTAAACTGAGAAATCTGAGAATGAGCTAAATTGACTAGTGGGAGAGTCTGTGACCGACATATAACTACATGAGCTAGACGTGGAGTCCGATGTATACACCCCACCGGTAGGACCCAATACACCTTTCCAGTGTATAAAGGCATGAACTGGGTGATCACAAAAGTCTGGGGCCATTCAGGACAATATTCTGTAACTGTAACCTATGCTAACAACGTAGTTCTGGGAACTTGGATGCGTTGGAACCTCGGTTCGCTCGGTGCTAAGTCCTACTCCCACTGGAAAGCCTATACTGAACTACTGAGTTGATAGCTCGAAACTAGGGTCCAAGACTAGTTAGGTACATATAACTGCAAGTACCCTAAGAGTCTTATCGAACCATATTTTGAAACTAAGTTCTAGACTGGTCAGAGCTTCTTATCTAGAAGCGTCATAACCGTCTAAGAATAAACTGAAATCTGAACTGGGGTCTTAGGGAAAGTCAGAGCTATATATTTGAAATGTCATGATTGCCTAGTGGACTAATAACTAAATTCTGATTCTGATGTTTAGGAGGTACTACTGGCACCTTGAGAAAATTCTATAGTCAAACTGATCAGGTGACATTTCTGACTAACACTGAATATTCTAGTACCTTGACTGAAACTGAACTGACAATTTTGAGAAATACAAAGTATATAGACTTTATGAAGGAATCTGAATAACATATATGTAACTGAGTTTTTGACACATACAATCATTATAGAAGCCCCTAACTCTGAAAGATGCAAACAATTCTTAAGAATTCAAAGCTTAAACAGGATTTTAGTTTCTGACTTTTCAAAGTTAGGGCTGAATTTCTAATTTGATGGAACAAGCATTATTTTAGTTACAAACTGGAGGAAAATAGCTATAATTAACATAGGATAGGATTCCACATGAAATAATCCAAGAACAATGACAATATCTTCAATTCCTAAACTCAGGGTGAGAACTGATAGTGAACAGGGAGAGAGTTTTATGGGACGCAAGGGGAGAACAATCTCTTTGCTGAATCCTCACATCTGGTGAAAATCCCTAAGAAGAACTGAGAAGAAAATCAAACCCTTGCTTCTGCTCTGTTCTTTTAGAGAAGTTCTTACGTTCTGTTCTTGAGGGAGTTAAGAGGAATGAATGGAAAGGGTCGCCCTAACCCCTTTAATTCCCTCTTGTACGAACCCAAAACAATGGGGTTTCAAGACTAAAGAGACGGGACAGTACTAAAATACCCCCAACAGAAAGAATCAAAAGCTGCTCGATGCCGAACAACGGGCTTCAGAACGGGCTGTTGATTCAAACAATGGTTCGTTGGAAGCCCTCGTTGGATCGGATCTCCGAGGCTGGACTTAATGGACTGAGACCACAGGAGGTTACAAGGACTCGTTGGAAGTACCAACGAGTCATTGGTACCTCTCGTTGGATGGGTTGGGAAACTAGGCCTCCAGACAACGAAAGATAACGGCCCGTTGGACGATTCAACTGTCCGTTCTGTCCTCCCATTTTGGCCACTGCTTCTGACAACGAGTGCGAACAACGGCTAATTGGGAGCTTCCACGGGCCGTCTATTCCGCCTGATGTTTCTCGGAGGAAGGGGTCGGTTGAGCATTAACAACTCATACAATGGTCCGTTGGTGCTAACCACGACCTGTTGTCTGAGTCGTCTGAGGTGAACTTTTCTTATTTTCCTTCTGCATTTTCTTAAAGTTTCTGAGTCCAGTCTAGGAAAGTTTCAAAGTGTTACAATATCTTCCCTTTGGAATCATTCATCCTCGAATGAAGGCTAAAACTAGGGAAGGAGCTGAAATTCCCAAACTGATACTATGAATTGATTTCTGGAGGAGTAACTCTGATTTAACCGCACTAATAAAGTTGGTGCATCAAGAATATACACCGAGAATCTCAATAGAGCTGATGAGTACAAAACTGAACAGAATACTGAGAAAGATTTAGTACCTGGTACTGTATCTGAACTAGGAGAGAACAAGTGAGAATATCTTGCCATCATGTCTGCTTCTGCTTCCCATGTGGCTCCCTCAATGAAAGTGGAGGTTTATACCTAAGTATGAGAATATAGAAAAATGTGAAACCTAATTGATGACTAATGTTGGGGGTGGATCCTTGGTGTGAAGTTTTGATGAAATATTCTTGATGTGATGCTTGATGAAGTATGCATGATTCAATATTGATGAAATATTATTGGTATATCGTTTCTGATAGGATATCCTTGAGGTGATGTTTATGATATCGTGGTTGGAAAAACGTAAGGTTAATTGCCCGTAGGTGTAGATCTTAATGGCGATATCTTGAGAGACCAATTCGGTTGAATTGTGGTTCATTGTGCAGATAACAGAAAGAGGGAGATGATCAGACCTAGTATAGATATAGGAGTTCAATGGTGCAACTAAAGGGTGTGAGCTAAAACGTAAGACCGGTAGTATAACATAGCTAGCTTAAAAAGAATCAGATGCAAGAAAAGAATGGGAAATTGTGAGAATCGTACAAGTAGGATTGAGTAAATAAATTGGGATGGCATTGAGTAAATAAACTGGGATGGTGTGAAAATGGTTATGTGCGTAAATGAAAGTTCCATGCGAATGAATATATTTAAAGGAATAACTAGTATATCCAATGTGACAAGTTGATGACTTGACTATTGAGTTTCAGTCATTCATGAACTGTTCAGAGTTGATAATTAATTGTGAGAAGTTGCTAGGTGAGAAATCTAAGGTTGAACCGGCAAATTGTGAAGGTTTCCTAGTATATTTTTGTATTGCGATAGATGATGCGAGACTTGGTTAACTAATAGATAACTAGAAAGATAGTAGACCATGGTATATAAGGAGTTAGACTTTAATTAATAATAGCTTGTATTGCAATTTAACGGGGAAGAATGTATTGATCTTCGGACCTCGATGGTGGTGTAAATACTATTTGTGATCATATTTATGGAGAACATTGATGATCATATTCGTGATTGTGTGTCACAATCCAAATGATCGTGATTGGCACCTACACTAACTCTCCAGTGGAAGAACCAATGTATCCCTATAATTAACCCGCCATCAATCATTTAGGAAGAAATATCACTTTATAATAAAATAAAATGACATATCTGAAATGATAAAAATCCTCTTAAAATAAAACAAAACAACAATAATTTTCAAGACCCAAAAGTCATTGCACCAACTGTCTAAGTGTAAACTAAGAATGAGAAGTCTATGAAAACAAAGAACTGAAATGTCAAGAGGAGAGACATCTTTATCGGAAGAATGGGACTGCTCGCCGTAGCGCTTGCTCACCTTTCAAGAGGAACCGCTTCTATCTATAGGTGGGGACAATAGAAACTTCTTGAATCAAATTTTACACTCAGAAAAGAAGTGCAGGAGTACAGTCAGTACGAAATACAATACTGGTAGGCATCATTGGCTGACCTTACATAATAGTATGTAAATTATGCCAACAACAATATAGAACCAGTCCCAACATCATACATAAGTACAGTAAACATATCAAGTACACTAACTCTGCACAGGTGACAATCGGCCTGCTCATTGATTGGGCCTTTCGCTGCGGTGGTCACTTGACCACTAGAGCAGTCTCGCCGCAACGGATTAAGTTCAGCTGCGGTGGTACTGCTCGAGGCAGTAGATCGATTTAGCTGCACCTGCATCAGTTCACCAGTCTCCAGCAGTTCACACATTCAAATACTTAATCAAATGGTACACAAGCTTTTGACATCAATTTCACAACCACTCATATTCATATTTGATTTAAGCAATTTATCACAAGAGAGAACAACTCAACATTACTGATCGTTAATCATATCACACTTTAAACCTTTTTTCGATTTCCTCATTCAGGTTACGAGTACAAGATCCCAAACTCAACTATACCACTTAGCACTTACTCACTTTAAGTCATTAAAAAGTTATACACACATCATAAAATAGAACAAATGATGACATGTCAGGCACACGCCTTCACCGTATCACGATAAGCACTCCATCATCAATATTAATATACACACATGCTAGAGGGTATTATATCTGCCCTTCTAGTCATGACCTGCAGGGGACTCTAGAAATCCATATATTGTACCAGCGTGGTACCCGCTCCTACTCATATGCTCGTCCGAATGCTCCCCTCAGACACGAGCTACTCAACCAATATCATTTGCCCGGATGCTCTCCTAGGGCATGAGCCTCTCATCTTAGGACATTATTACTATCCTAACCATTCTCAATCAACTGAATACAACAAGGTGCATTATTTAAATATACAGGAGTTTACAATCTACTCTCTCACTTGCATAATTACAAACCAGCAAACATCTAGATAATAATATAAAATAACTTTACTTAATAACTCACAGAGTTTCATAACAGTTCAAAGACCACATCATATCCACATTCCTTCAACAGTTTATTCAATAGGAAAGTCTCATAACAAGTAATGTCCATAGACCAATCACATATTATTATTTCACAAAACATACATACTATTATATGGTGTCTACTCCCTCTAAACCATAACCTATCTCGATTCTTGGGTATGAAAAGTCAGCTACTCCGCAGGAGCCTTGACCTTTCTCAACACCTCGAAATATTCAAAATCTACAATAATAATATAGAGTGATCTCATTATTACTCTTCGAATAAGGGTGTTAGAAGTTCAAACCCTTCTCTTCAGGGCACTTTTAAAAGTAAAAGCCCAATCCCACCTAGATGTAGGCCTCAAATCCCGCATAATCTACATTCTCTAGCAAATAAACTTTGGGGAATGATTATTACCCCTATGACTTCTAATCACATCACCTCTTCAACTCCCGATGACCCGGCCCTAGTCTATCAACCTAGGGTTTCTCAACTTAGAATTCCACCATTAAAGATACTATATGAACCCTAAAGTCAACACAATCCACCATGGAAATAGGGATTCAAGAAACTTACCTTGGGAGAGAAATTCACTATTCTGGGGGAGAAATTTGCCTTCTAACCTTTCTCGTTGTGCTTTTGGAAATAATGGAATATAGCCCCAGAAATTCCACTTAAACCCACTTTCTGATTCCCTTCATTCGCTATAGCGGGCACCTTTCTGCTACAGTAGACTCACTACAGCAGTCAGGCGATCGTTACAGTGAATACAGTGGTTAATTTCCTGATCCGTTGCAGCGGGACTCCGACCATCACCATGATCTCGTTGCAACGGAAACTATACTACTGAGTGATCCCCCAAAACCAGCAGCTCTCAAATAATCATTAGTTCTACACTTAGCCCATTTTACATTAATTTTCCTCAGATTTTTGCCTTTTTCGAGAGTCATAAGTTCGTTCTCTTTGTAACGACTTACAAATCATTACACTGTGAATATATGTTGAAGTAATATTATGTGAATTTATTCATACACATGAGTTATCCTAAGTATCAATGAGGTGAAACATGTAAAATATGTTGGATGTGTTGGCAAATATGCCTTTTGAATTGTCGTGTTGTTGACTAGATAACGGTGAAATTACTTTGATGATTGTTGACTTGTATGTCCCCATTTTCATATACGTTGACTAGTTGTAAAATGTGTTCATAATATGGGAGTTGTGTTGTATTATGTATTTATGATTGTCACTTGAGTTGACGGAGATGATAGCCCATAGAAAGGTAATCGATGAATGTTGGAAGATGGGGTAATGGAGATCTATAATTGGTATGAGTACACAAATAGATATCACATGATCTTCACATGGCTGGGTATACAGGTAAGAGTACACAGACATGTATGATATGAAGAGTTCATACGCTGGATGTACAGTACATAAATTTCTAGAGTCCCCTACAGGTCATGACCGAAACGTTAAATATAAGACCCTCTAACATATGTCTGCAGTGATATTCCATGTGAGGGTGTGCGGTGAGGTGACGGAGGCATGCGCCCGGCACATTACCGATGGTATGAAAGTTACAAAGATCAGTACAGGTATGCTATGATATATACGCGATTGTGTGACTAAGATCAGGGACAAGCATCATACTAATATATGTACGGACATCTGATGAGATGAAATTAATGATGAAAGATCTATTATGGTGTTTTCAGCGTGTGCATGATTTGTTGCATAATTGTTGTCTCATTTATACGATAAGTCTTGGTGACTGGATGAACTTGCTTTTAAACGAGTGAACGGTTGTATCTAAAATGACCATTAAATGTAAATTATGTGTTGTTGCTGAGTTGATCCTAACGACGGAAATAAAAAAAATAATCATGATAAGATAAAAGATAAGAATATGTGCATATACTCAAGTGTAGATTGCTACCATTATGAATAATAAGAGAATTTGCTCAACTAATGTAGTGCTGGAATTTACAGATTGCTAGTGCAGCCGAGCTACTGCCTAGAGCAGTACAACTGAAGCGGAGGAATTGCCGTTGCGATGAGACCGCGGTAGCGGTCAAGTTACTGCTGCAGCGTGGATGAAATAGAATGTAGGCCAGTCCTTTTGGCTAAGCTCGGTAGTAAAGAAAAGTGTTTTGGTAATAATATAGATTATTAGGAATTATGCGGCTTGATGGTCTAATCGTGAAATTATGTGTTTAAAATTGATTTGTTGATTGCATATTAATATTATACTGTTGCATAAATAATTGTAGTTGGTCGATGATGCCTACCAGTAAGTGTGAATTACTGATACTACTCTTGCTACGCCTTTTTGGATGTAGGTTGTGGCAAGTCTAAGTTTCATGATTGGTGTGGCGTATTCAGCATCAGCTTTCGCTTTTCCTTTCCGCAGGCAAAGCTATGTCGTTTCATATTGTCAAAGTTATTCAAGTAGAACTCTTGTACCTGACTAGACTAGATCTTGAAAAAGACTTGGTTGTGTCGGTTTTGTAACTATATTTTTCTCTCATTGATTGAGTTATGTAAAGCAATGGGGAATTTTCTGAAGTATTTTATGTATGATTAGAAAGGGTTTCTCTTATCGAGTTAGAGTAAATATAGGTGCCCACATGATTTGTCCAATTGGGTCATGTCAAGTTGATATCAGAGTGCCTAGATTAACGGTCTCACACGTATAATTTTCTAAATATACTTCAATGCATGAGATATAAAAATAATAATAAAATAAAGACAAATTTAAGAATTATTTATTTATAATATAAATTAATTTTAAATTATAATTTATGAAATATTCTATTTAATTTTATTTATTTATATAGACAATAGAGGAAAGAAAATAGGAGAAACATAAATATGCACACTTGCATGCAGATACATTTATACATATAATATTTTGATAACAATAATAAAAAAAATATATACTAAATAGCACTAGATTTTGTGATAAACTTATAGAGGTATTGTTCTAATTAAAATGTTAGTGAATTTAAATAAGAAACTATAAATATTTAGGTTAAAAAATAAATATTTTACATAATGTGAAAAAGTATTATGTAAATGGAGGATGAAATTAACAAGAGTATAACATATATTTTAAAAAATCAATTAGGGTAAAAGGGGAAAAATATCTATTGTTTAAAATTGAGGGGGAAATTTGATTTTTAAACCAAACTTAGAAGGTGAAAAATGAATTTCATCCATTCATTTTTATTACTTTAAAAAATAGCCCAAAGATTTATTTGCTGTTCAAGCTCTATATCTATTTATATTTAAGTTGCTCAACAATTTGAGCTTTCAAAAGTTATACAAAATAAATAAAGGAAAAAGGCTAAAAAGTGCTACTGAACTTAATAAGAAGATTTATTTATGCCACATGTTATTGTTGATTTTGAATATACTTCAATTGTTATTATTTTGGATCATACGTGTTATTACACACTAATTTAATCCTTACTTTGTTTAATTAATATCAAATCTTTTTCATCTGATATTATCTAAATTCTGTATTAACTATCAATCATCTTTTTTTTCTCATGAATTGCTCCTCTTATGAGTGATATATGACAGCCATTTTATTAAATTCAATAATATAACTAAATTTTTCTCAATTGACCATCATGTTCGGACCTCATAAATAATTTACCCACTCATAAGTTTCATCCCTAAATGTACATATTTTGAAAAAGAAAAAATAATTTATGGGCAGAACGAGGACGCTTCAAACGTTTCTAAAGGTAATTTTAAATAAATAAATAAATATCTGCTTAATTTTTTAAAAAGTCACTTATTTTAGAACACATTTAAGTAAAATAAAAAATCACTTGAGAAAATAGAGGGAGTATGAGATTTCATCTTCAGAAGATGAAAATTTCATAGCTTTAACCCTATGCATAAAAGTACATAACTTTTCATTGGAATTCTCAATCTTTTTGTTAATATCTATATTAATACTTGTAGACTTTACCAAAAAAATTGTTAAATTCATGGGGAACGTTTAAAACATGAAAGGAAGAAATAATCCACAATTTTATTCTCTTTCGAGATTGAGTCCTAAAGTTAATTCTAGAATATAAAGAAATTTTAAATATTAATGAATTTATATCTACATTTCAGATATCCAAAGTACTTTATTAAATCAAAAGAATACGATGTATTTAAGTATTAGTTAAACAAACGAAAAGCTAATAAAAAATTACATTACAATTTTAGGATATCAGTAGGCTACATAATAACAATGAATTTGAATTGATAGAAAATTTTTTCAATTACGTGTTGTTAATTTTTTTAGTTTGATTTGAAAAAGAATTTTTTTTAAAAAAAAATTGAATTGATATTTTTGAAAAAAGATAAATATCATAATCAACTTTAAAAAAATATATTCTGTTCATTACTTTAAAATACTTATATTTTTTTAAAATCCCTGAACAAATATCGCAACTTTTTTCAAAAAAATAAAATAAAATACATTTTTAACTTCTTAAAGATTTAACCAAACAAATTATTAATTTCTGTATCACAAGGACAACTAGAGAAGGCTTTTGTAAACAAAGGGAGCACCCCTTTCGCAGCACAAAATTTAATTAGTTTAGAAGTAAAAGACTACTTTCTTTTTCTTCCATTTTCTTAACATTTATTTTCTTCCATTTTCTCAACATTTGTCTCTAAAATAATTTTTTGCAAGAAAAACCTAAATAAATCTTGGGTACAAAATTCGCCAAGTTGTAGTACAAAATAGTAGTCTGCACGTGTCCATGACAAATTTTAAGGGATTGTTTGATATAAAGGTATCAAAAGAAAAAAGAAAAGGATGAAATTTATTTCACTGTTTTAGTTTAATAACTAATTTTATTCGTCATCATATTATGAATGAAGCTATATTTATTCCCATCATCATCAAATTATTCACTTCTACCCCTCTTTTAACAAAAATTCCCAAATCACAATAAATTATCTGTTTTTAAAAATAAAATGAAACCACGATATAACCCATTACCCCGACCCAACTTAATCAGAATAGATCCAAATTTAAGCATCCATTTTCATGTACTTCCGCACATCCTGTGGGCTGTGGCGCACCACCGCAACATTACTGTAGCAGTCAGTCGTTCCACCAAACCTCACTGTGTAATCTAAACCATAAAGTACCTCTCTCATATTCTTCCATCCGATATACAAGTATATACACTGATTTTCAGGGAGATATGCCATAGTGTATATCATGTGAGTTTATCCTGTATAACATACCTATTTTTTCTTATTCTTGGCAACACCACCTCCATGGAATCACCATAAGTACTCATTCTACTATAACAATATAAATTACTCTCAACATTCTCAAATTCTAGTTTCAAGAACTAATTTCAAATTTCATCCATTAAATTCTTTGAAAATGGGCATGATTTTGGGGAAAATATGTGTGGAAACACCCAAATACGAATCAATTCAATCTACGGCTGATTATGAATCGCAAGTACCCAGCCGCTGTGATAGAACAAGTCACATAGTATCTGATCCAGTTCAAAGGCAACAAAGACGCGGATTTATGTTGGTAGCCAATTACATCGGCGCATTGAGTAATCCCCAAACACTAAGCCTAAAAAAATCGCCATGACAGCCCCTGTAATCACCAAATCGTCCGAGGAAATCGCGATTATTGCACCAGTGGTCACTAAGAGTTGTGACGGGGAGAACAATACCGTGACTATGCAGTTTATTTTGCCCGCGAAGAACACGAAAGCTGAAGAGGCACCAAAGCCGTTGGATGAGAGGATAGTGATTAAAGAAGAAGGAAGATGAAGTATGAGGTGGTGAAGTTTAAGTGGTACAGCAAGTGATAAAGTGGTGAAAGAGAAGGTGGAGAATTCGAGGAAGTGCTTGGAGAGAGATGGGTATAAGATAATTGGGGATTTTGAGTTGGCCAGGTATAATCTGCCAGGGACACTGCCTCCCATCTAAGACCAATGAAGTTATGATTCCAGTTGGATGGGGGGGTTAGAAATTTGGGTTCATTTTGATTAAGTTGGGTTGGAGGGCAATTTTTATTGTGGGTTTATGGGTTTTATTTTTAAAAATAAATAATTTATTGTGATGTGGGAATGAGGAGTAGTTTAATGACGGCGGCAGAAGTAAATATAGTCTCATAGTATGACAGAGACTAAAATTAGTTATTAAACTAAAGTACAAGGGTAAAATTTGATCATTTTCCCTGAAAAAATAATATATGTATTAATTTCTTGTTTGGTATGCATTTTCAATATATGTATAATCTATGTATACTTGGGCATTATCTTATGTATAACTAATACATAGCAAATCACAGTATTAACAATACCAAGATTATTAATGCATGCATTAGCATGATTAAAGATATAATTTTTCCTGAAAGTGTACGGAGCATAAGAATTGTGGAGGGTATTTTTGTATATAAATATTTTTTTTAAAGAAATTATGCAATGCATGTTATTTTTGATACACCAAATCAAACAGTAGATAAGAGATAATGCCAACATAACTAATTTCTGCATTATTAATATACCTATCCAGCACTATTCTTATACACGCTATCAAATGACCCTTAAATATAATGGGCCTTGCTTCGAAAAGAAATATGAAAAATGGAAATTTAAGACTTTAATCGGAAAATACAAAATAATGCAGTGATCGAGATTTAAACTCACTATATTGGGGAAGATTTAAAGCCTTTTAACCATTAAGCAAAGCTTCTACGTTATTACAAATGTGATTCATTATATGATAGATATCCAAGAAAAATAAATTTGACATTACATATATCGTATAATTTTCTGACGATACAGTTCACCACCTAGATATGCCCCTCATGGTAAGTAATACATTGCTAAAATTATTATATTATATTTGTTGAGATGTACACATCAAAATTTTATTTCTGAAATGTAGTCTGTTTTAGGACACTTTTGGGCGCAAATGCACTAAATAAATCGTGCACTCTGAATCTGCAATGTTGACTGGGACCAATTATCCCAAAAAGTCTTGCCCTCTATTTAGAATGACAACTTCTTAATCTAGCAATTTTTATAGAGATCAGCACTCTTAGTGGACAAAAAGTATTTAAGTGCTCAACAAACAGGACCCTTGAAAATAAGTAGGAAGTGGCTATTGGGAAGCGCTTATATTTCAATTCAACACTTTCATTTATCAGAAGTATAAAAGTAAAGATAAGGAGCAAATTCAGAATAAGAATTTAGGCACATTAACAAATTATAGATCATACCTTTTGGTTAGCTTTAGTCTAAGTAGTTTGACTATTAGTTCTCTTTCCTCCTTCACAATTTTAGAAGTTCCAAATGCTAATTAAAAAGGGTCACAACATTTTAACACGACATATATGAAAGAGAACTTTAATACTTCCTCTCGAAAGAGATAATGTCATCAAAAGAAAGATCTAAGAGAAAAAATAAATGACTTATTAGTGTAGCTTTGGGCCTCAGCCTGATAGCCTGTGATAGCTTTCATAATAGAGATCTAGTATCCTCCATCTCCAATAAATTCATGAGGAAGCACTATTACACTATTTTGCATCGCTTAGATTACTTTCAAATTTAACTAGTTAAACATGTCAATTTAATTAGCTTGGTTTCAAATTTACCTATCTATTTGCCTACTGTTGTTCCAATTCTAACTATTACGTGTTACTAGCTTGCAAAACTGAACTAATTACATCATTGCCTTTTCAATTCTCTTGCACGTTAAAAATAGAGGGTGATTCTTTCAAGATCAGCCATATATTAATATCTATAAACTTCTGTGGAAGTACAATCATGAACAACAACATTATAATTGAAATTGAAAATATTGCAAATCTGTCTAACATCACTAATAGATGTCTACACAACATCATTGTAGGTATTTATAACAATATGACTAAAGGCTTTTTAGAAGTGTAACATAAAGCACATGAGAAAATTTTTAATTTTTATTTGAAGTAGAAGTATCAAGAGCAGTATCTACCTTCAACTTATTCTTCTCCTCTTAGCCTTAGATTTGAGTGTGGTGAAGCCAAGGGTCAGTGAGATTGACTCCGATAAGTATAATTAGATAGTTAGAGTTAATAAATTTTTTTTTTATAATTTTAAAAAAGAGGAGTTACTCTTAGAGTTAGGGAGTGAGTAAGAGACGTGTTTTGTATGACTAGAAAAAGGCATGTGCCAAAAAAGACTAGGCCTCAGTTTATCATATTTATGGACTTTATCATCCCTTAATTAAATGTTACCATGAACTCATGAGGACTGGACTTTTTGGCTATACCAGATAACCCACATAATCTCCAACTACCTCCAAATTTCTTGACTCCCTTTGCCAATAGAAACAACAGGTATTAATTGTTGTTAAGCTGTCATTCCTCTATCTGCATCAAAATACCAACTATGTCAAGTGTGGACTCCAAGTTTCTTACCTTCCCTTGCCAAGCAGAAAGGACAGGGATTCAATTGTTGTTCAGCTACCATCCAATTATTTCAACTGTAGGCTCCAAATTTCTTGGCTCCCATAAGCAGAAAGAGCAAGTATTAATTGTTTTGTCATCCCTTTATCCGCATCAGAACTGCCAACTATATCAAGTGTGGGCTTCCAGTTTCTTGGCTCTCCTTGCAAGGTATCAATTGTTATTCAACCACATATCTTATCATCCCTTTATCAAAATTATAGATATCAACTATGTCAAATGTGTCCCGCTAGATTCTCCTATTCTCATCTTATTAGACTATAAAGGCAGTGGAGCAACTTATAAATTATTTACATAACAATGTATACTCTAGGAAGCTGCAATAATTTAAACATAAATATAGTACAATTAATATAATCAATAGATCATTCATATATATGGATTTGTGGAATTAAAATCATAGTTCATAATAAGGAAGCAAGTCTATTGTCTCTTTCAGTCTGCGAACTTATTAAATAAATCATGAAATAAAAACAAAAAAATTGTGTACCTTAACGCAGAAAAAAGATCGTTGAACTTGTCATATAAAAAAACCCTCCAAGTTGTACTTAAGATTTTTTTGGAAACAAAGTAAAATCCCACAAACTATATGCCCCTAACTTTATGTGTTTTACGGAAGAACAACGAGGGTTCAAAAGAGGTATTCTCTGTTGCACTAATTGAAAAAAATAGCGCCCTTTTTCCTTTTAAAGAGAAGCAGTTGCAGAGAGTTTTTTAATCCATTATTCACCCATATACAGATAGTGAAAGAGTTTTATTTTGGATTAACTTCTTCTTTAACTTCCTCCAAATTTATCTCTTTTGAACGGGTCAGGTCTAATCATTTCACATGGGCCAACCCATGACCCAAACCTTATTTCCAACACCTCCCACTTCAAATATGATGGAATTGACCCAAACTAGTATCATGATAATAACACACATAATTTATACATACAAATAGTTTGTGTGACTTACGAGTGCCAAGAGCTATACCTATTAAGGTTTTACAAGAGCTCCAGTAGAAATTCAATCATATGAGGAAAGAATTTACTAGTAACATGAGAATCTTAGCTTATTACTCGCAATACTCAAGATATTATTCTCTATTCCAGTAGCTAGTTATCGGATTCCTCGTTCTTTAAAGAAGTAAACTCGAGTTCATGCTTAACTTCACATCTATAAATATACTTGGCACCCTTATGATAAATGTAATGGTCTGTTTGCGTACATAAATTAAATTATAAATTGTCTTCCCTTTCTATTCGAATCTATCTGTTTCAGATCAAGTTCTTTCGTAGACATTCATTGTATTGCCAAATCACTCATGGCTATTAATGACATGTTAGCAACATCAATTAGAACGTCAAAAAACAGTCGAAAGTTAAAGGGTATTCCAATGGAAAAAGAGAGCTAATGTGACTTTTGAGAGTCTCACACAATGAAGAATGAGAAATTCATTCTTCCATTAACCCATTATTTACTTAACACACGTGGTATAAAACCCGTTCTATGAATTTTCACCTTATATTGATGCGTGTGTCTTATTAAATTATTTACTCAACTTTATAAAAAGCATGATCTAGACACCTCCAGATGTCTAACCTGAGCTTCTCACTTTAACAATTCTCAAATTCATCTTTACAGATAAACTCACATATGACTTATAAAATAAGTCATAATATAATGGTGTGGATCATCTCTTCACTTTCCTCAAAATAAAAGGTGATTGATTGTGTGAAAGAATCAATTTTGCGATTTGTTTGATACACTCTATAAATTAAAAAAAATACATCATCATCACATGCAGTTGAGATATGAACATAAATTTTAGAGTTAAATGTTCATGAGAATGTTATAACATTCAAGATGTGTTACAATATATAAACATGATCATATTCTTCACAAATATAGATTAATAACATATTTCTCAAACAGGTCTTGAGATATCACATTTGTAAAAGGATCTCCTATCATATTTTATGTAGGAATGTATTATGAATTTATTTCTCCACTTGATACTATGTCTCTCAGAAAGTTATACTTAATTTCAATATGTTTAATATTTTTGTGATACTTAAGATCCTCCATGTATGTGATAATTACTTACCTATTGAAATATAAAATCATGGGACTCAAGAAATTCTTCATAATATCTAAATGCTAAAAGAATCTCTTTAACCAAACTCCTTGTACTGCAGATGCACAAGCCGCAAATTCATCTTTCATAGTTAAAAGGGTTATGCAAGTTTGTTTCTTATTTTCCTATGAAATAGCACCACCATAAAATAAGAAAGCATAATTGAAGGTCAATTTTCTATCATTTTGGTCATCAGTCCAATCAACATATGTATAACCTCTCAAGAACAAACTAGATCCACAATATTATAGTGAAAAATCTGTAGTTTTCTTAATGTATCAGAAAATACTCTTCACTATCTTCTAATGATCTCTTCCAGTATTGGATTGATACTTGCAAACCAGACTTATGACATAACAAATGTCTAGGAGCATACACATTGTAGCATATATCAAGCTACCAAATGTCTTTCTTTTATGTTTAAGTCATTGGACACATTTCAATACTTAAAGTTTCACCTCTCATTATAGAAATATCTATGAATTTGTAACTACTTATTTGGAAGCATTCAAAACTTTTATTTATATAAGTTTCTTGAAATAAACTTCAAAACTTTTTGAAATGATTTTTTAAATCTTAATTCCAAGAATATAGTCTGTTTCACCCATATCCTACATGCCAAATAACGTTGAAATTCATGATTTAATAGTTTTCAGATAGTCCAAATTATTTTCAGCCAATAAAATATCATCCACATATAGGAAAATAATTACAAATATTTTATTGAATTTTTTTCACATAGATGCAATTATCTTCATCAATCATGGTGAAATCATACAGATCATCTCCTTGAAAAATCGCAGATACCATTTTCTTGAAAACTGCTCCATGCCATAAATTGATTTTTTCAATATACAGGCTTTCTTTTCTTGGCCTTTAACGATGAAACCTATAGGTTGTTCTATGTAAATTTTCTCATTTAGTTATCCATTGAGAAAAGCTATATTAACATCCATTTAGTGTAATTCTAGATCCAAACATGCAACAATAATCAAAACTAAGTGAATTGAGAAAAAATTCGCAACTAGTGAAAAATTTTCCTCATAATCTATTCCAACTTCTTGAGAAAATTGTTTGCCCCCAATTTTACCTTTTATCTTTTTATCGACCCATCCTATTTGCATTTAATTTTGAGAAGTCATTTGTTTCCAATAGCTCTATCCTCGAGAGGAAGGTCAACCAGATCCCAGACACTGTTGGTTCTTGTGGTCTCTACTTTCATTTCTTTCATCCACTTATCGTTTTCAAAGCTCGCTAAATTCTCAATTATAGAATAAGGCTCATCGAATTTTATGGGAGATTTCAAGAAAATATAATCTTCAATTTCATAAGGTCATTCAAGTACTTTTTCTAGTATTCTTACGTAATTGAAATTTAGAATTTTCAAAAGGATTTTGAAATTTAAAACTCCTACTAGGATCGTGATCTGATCCTTGATCTATTTAATTATCAAATATGTCTGAAAACTTTGTCTGATCATTTGAATTTAACATTCCATAAGGAAACTCTCCTTCCTTCCTTTATTTCACCCTTTTCTAAAAAAATTATTTTCTAGAAATGTGATATCTCATGATTCTATTTCAATAATACTTTTATACTCCAATTAACCAATGAACACATATTCTTTGGAGTGTTCTGAGTATCTAATAAAGATACATCTCTTTTCTTTTGGACTTAAATTTTCAAATTTACTAAAATAATCTTTTACATATGCAGTACAACTCTAAGGTCGTAGATTATCCAGATTTGATCTATGACTATTTCATAGCCCCTAAGGAGTGGAAGATACTTAGAAGACACTTTAGTTAATATGCAGGTTGCAGTTAATAATTTATCTTTTCAAAAGGAGATAAGTAAATTTGCTTGTGCCGTCATAGATCCTTTCATGTCTAATAGTGTCCTATTTCTTCTTTCTGCTACACCATTTTGTTGAGGTGTGTAAGAAATAGTTAACTGTCTGGTAATGTCTTTTTCATCACAAAATTCTTTAAATTGTCCTGCTAGATATTCACAACCTCTATCATATATTAATGACTTTATTCTTTTGTCCAATTGATTCTGAACTTCATTCATATATCTTCCAAATCTTTCAAATGCTTCACAATTATGAGAAATCAAATAGACATAATCAAAGCACGAAAAATCATCAATAAACGTAATGAAATATAAAATACCAAATCTAGCCCTCACGTTCATTGGACCACATATATTAGAATGGATTAAATTGTGATAGAAAATCAGATCTCTTAGCCTCTCCAAATGGTTTACATTTAATCTTTTCTGCAAAACAGTTTTCACGTATTGATATTTTAATTTTGGAGAACAAACCTAAATGTCCTTATTTTGCTAATCTATTTCTTTGATTTTTTCCTATGTGACCTAATCTTGCATGCCATGTAACAACATCAACATTATTGCTACTAGAACAACATATTATTACACAACCATCAACATAATAATCATAAGTAGAAGGATTATAGTCAAAACAGATAAAATTATTATAACAAAGTCCAAGAGCATAAAAGATTGTCTTGAATAATTCTAACACCATTATGTCTAAAATTTAAACAGAAACCAAGATCTATAAGAATATACACAGAGACTAAGTTTTGGCGGATATCTAGAGCATATAAAATGTCGTGCAACATCAAATATCGACCACCATGTAAGTCCATTTTGAAAGTGTCTTTCCCTTTGACTTCAAGTTTTGCATTATTTCCTACATATATCCACCTTAATCCAACTGATAGCCTGTTTGGCCAAACTTCTCAAATCAACTTATTTTGAAAAATGTTTATCAAAAAAGTACTTTTAGTGAGAAGCAATTTGTGTTTGGCCAATAAATTTAAAAAGTACTTTTGAGTAGCAATTAATATTTGGTCAAACTTTTGTAAAGTGCTTAAGTATATTTTTCACAAAAGTGCTTTTGGAAAAAAGCTACTTTTTTAGCTTATGAAAAATAGCTTCTGCTCTAAAAGCACTTATTTTTTTTCAAAAGTTTGGCCAAACACCTCATTTTTTAAAATAAGCAATTTTCAGAAAAAATAAACACTTTTGACCTCCTAGAAAGTTGGCCAAACAGGCTATGAGACTCAACGAAACTCCACAAATACTTCTCAATTACAACTCACTGGTGGTCCCTGAGTCTATGATCCACACATGATAAGATTTAGCTAGTAAAATAGTACTATAAACATATCTCTCACTTAGAGATACGTATTTAAATACTATCTTTTTCGACTCGATACACTTACAAGAAAATTTTTCTGAAATATTTCTCTTGTAGCACTTAATCATACTCTTATTTTTCTTCTCGAAAACCCATTTTTTCTTTTTGAGATTCGTCTTATTATTTTTCTTGGAGGTTCCTTCTCAAGTCTCCTTACCAGTATTCAAAGAAGCGTAAAGCGGAAAAAAACGACAAGGCCCTGCTTCGCTTAAAGCATGAAGCGTGAAGCGAAGCAGTCACTTCATTGAAGTAAAGTGTAATTTTAAGGAAATAAGACCAAAATAAATAGAGACAATATACATTAGCAAATGTTCAAATTAAAAGCCCAAAAGTAGATATCACAAAATACAATAAGACAAACAAAATCAAAGTTATTAATAGTTCAACAACTATTTCTTATTCGTCTAAAGCTCTACTTCTACAAGATTGTCAAGATCTTGTATTTCTCCCTTATCATTATATTGCTCATCATCTTCTTCAACTTCATCATCTTCATCAACCAGAAATGTCGCTACTTCTTTTTCCCTCCTATATAAGCTTGAACATGAAGTATTCGCCCTTGAACCATAATGGTTCTCCTCAACTTCACTTGCCTTCGCAACAACACCCCAAGTGAAATCATAATCTCCCTCCAAAATTACTACATCTTCGGCATTCTCAACTCCAGTTTGCCATTTATTGGCTTCATCAACATTGTCCAAGTGAATTTGATCAATTTTATTGTATGCGTTGTAACGACACTTTAATGTCCTATTGTATTTTATGAACACTAAGTCCTTAAGACGCTTTAAGGTTAGTTTATTCCTCTTCTTTGTATGAATCTACAAATAAATATTGACAAGTAATTAGTATGAGTTAAGACGATCGAGATATAATTTAGTTATCTCAAAATACTAAATCTCCTCTCTACTTTCTCACATGTTCAAACACGCTTCAGTTTCTCTTGCACCTAGATGAGCTACAAGTTAGACTTAAAACTTTGATGGCAAACTTTTGTAACTCTGGAGTTTCTAAACCATAAAACCTCCACCATTCAACTATTAAAGTAGAGCAATCATTCAATAATTAGCAAGTATAAAGAAATAGCTTAAAAGTTAAAGTTCGAACGAAACATAGAAGCACACGTTCACCTGGTGACTTCCTCATTCTTTATCTAATTGCTGCTGGCATTCCAAAAAGTCCATCAGCACTTCTATAAGTGCTAATCCGATCCATTATTAAATCTTGCACATTTTTATCAACTACCAACTTACCGACGCATTCATGGAATCCCACCTACACTTTTTCATCTAGTAAATCCATATTATTGTTATCATAGAAGAGTGATGCATTTAAAATATTACCAGTTGCATGCAAAGGTCGATGGAGTTGATCCTTCCACCTTCTATCAATGATCTCAAAGACCGTTGCATATTTATGCTCGTCGGCAAATACTTTTCGAATAGCCATTGCTTCATAAAAGTATCCCATTGATGGTTTTTGCTCACCAGAAGAACTTTAATCAAGGGACTACCAATTTTAAGAACATGAACAACATTATTCCAAAAGGTATAAGAAAATATCATGCGTGCAACTTCTTTTCCCACCACTTCTTTTGCAAATTTACTGTTGTTCCATTCTTCCGAAATGAACAAGCTTCTCAAGTTAGCCTTTTGTGTGTGCATACTATTCAGGTCAAGAAAGTAGTAGCAAATCTAGTCTTGTCAGGTTTTACCAAGTTTCTTTGTTTAGTGAATCTCCTCATCAAATTCAACAATAAAAGCTTTTGAATAATGTAAGGATGCACCTTAACTGCCTTGGTGAAAACACCTGTGAAGGGTCTTTCTTTGAAAATGTCTCCAAATATCAAGTTCACATAATGAGCTGCACAAGGAGTCGAATATATGTGCAGAAACACTCCCTTCAATATATCATCCACTTTAACATTTTCAGCTGCATTATCTGTAACAACCTGAACAACATTTTGTGCTCCAATCTTCTCTATTGTGTTTCAATACAGGGAGAATATTTTGATGACATCAGTAGATGAGTTGCTCGCATCAATGGATTCAAGAAATAAGCTTCCTTTTGGAGAGTTCACTAACACATTGATGATTATTTTTTCGATTCTTGCCGTCCACTTGACCATCATAATGGAACATCCGAACTAGTTTCATTCTACCCGATGATCCTCCAAAAATTTTTTGGTCTCTTCCACTTGATAAGTGGGAGGCTTCATTCCAAGATCACATAGGCCTACGACCTCAATAAAGGCTCCAAAAGCGTCCGTATAATTGACACAATTGAAGGAGAACCTTGCATCATATAATCACCGTGAAAAGGCGACAACTGCACGATCCCTCAAAATTCCCTTGGCAGTATCATGCAAGTATTTGTTTTTTTTTTTTACCATTTTTCATTGCACTATCTCCGGGATTCTATGGAAAGTAACAATCTAAAGGACCTTTCCTACCAATTCCATAACTTGAAGAATCTGATGCAGGTGCACTCTGTGAATGTTTTGGTGATTTCGAAGGAAGTGACAAGTCAATAGCTTCACCTTCTTGTATTTCTTCATCATCATCATCAATATTAGTAATCTGGTTGATGTAAATTTGACGTTTTAGATCCTTTTTTCCTTCAACATATTTTTTTATTTCTTCTCTCACAGCCTCCGGGCATTTTATACACCGTGAGACGTTCCTAAAAGTACCAATAAGATATTGTTTGTGACAAAAGATACCTCCTTTATTTATCTTGTCACAAAAGAGACATATAATTGCGGTCTTATTAGTCTCACTTATTTTTTTCCCATAGTTCCAAGACGGGTTACCTATTTTTAATAGCTGTTATGATTAAGGAAAAAACTATCAACATAACAATAGCAAACAGAGCATTAAACTATCAGCATAATAGCAGTTGTTGCTCTATTTTTACGCTTCTTGAAAACTGGCAGCAGAAAAATGAAGTAGAAGCAAAACAACTAAAGCAAGGAGAAAAAAGAAGAAGAAGAAGAAAGTAGAAAGAAGAAAGAAGAAGAAAGACCTGCGCAAAAATAGGGTAAAGAAGATAGAAAAAAAACTTAGCCTGAAGGTCGACAGAGAAGCAGGAGAAGAAATAAGATGAAGAAGAAGAAGAAGAAAAAAGAAGTACGTACCTGAAGTTTCAATGTGAAGAAAGAGGAAGAAGCAGCCAACGACCAGATGAGAACCCTAGTCGTGATGTGGAGGACTCTACTGTCTAAAATATCCAGGACTCTGTAAATGGTTAAGTTGCGATTGTTTTTTAAATTTAAAATAGTACTTTTAAAGAAACCAAGAAGAGACGCTTCTGTGCGCTTCACGCTTCTGCCATTGAAGTGTGCGCTTCTGTTACCCGAGTTCACTTCAAGTCTCTGCAATGATATACAATCGCTTCGCGTCACTTCATCACTTTTAGTGTGAAGCGACCGCTTTCCTGAACACTGTTCCTTACTCTTTCCATCATTTTTCAATTTATCTTGAACATGAAGCCTAAAAATTTTGTACCACTTGCTTCTGCCATATAGGCACTAGATATAACTTCAGCAGCACCATGTCGCTCATCTTTTAAGCTCGACATGACTGGTTAATGCTATCATTATGGGTTAAGTTAACCTTTAAATATTTTCAACTATTAGGAAAAGATGGAATCATTGTCTGAACCTGTTGATCATCAGAGAGAACATGAGCAACTCTTTTGAGTTGAACAATCATGTTAGATATCACCTAAGGTATTGTTTGACATTTTGATCATAACATTTCCTGTAAGTATCAAAATTAATAGTTAGTTGTCTAAGGCAGATTATAATAGTACCCCATATATCTCTCGTAAGTGTGTCCACGTGGAATGATTAGTAGGGTATTTCTCATATTCATGAATGAGGCCATCAACAACATAACTCACAATAATTTCACATGCAGTGAAATCTTTCTTTTTCATGCATTGTAAGCTTTGAGATTTTTTTTATTTGTGCAGTATTACTCTCTTCTGAGTAATTTAAAATGTAGTTAATACATTCAAGAGCATTTTAATCTTCCAGTACATACTATACCTTACGACTCCAGATGTTGTAATTCTTACTGTTTAATTTTTCACCCTTGTTTATATCAGCAATGTTGCTTTTTGCTATCATGTATATATGAGACAATTAAGCAAGTTTCACTCCATGAGATAAACATATCCACTCTCAAGCAAACTAATTCCTATAATGACCTTATATTTAGTGTATAATCGAAAGGCTACTTATTTTTTATTATCATATGCAGTCCAAACGTTTAATCAAAAGCGCAAAACATTCTTAGGATGTATTCTATTAAAGACTTTCAATTAAGTCTCAACTCATACAAATAAAACTTAAAAAGGATATGTAAAAAGAGACAAATTACACAAGGACATAGTTCTCCCACTTATCTTCAAGTAGTCGAACATACACCCTAAAAAATTGACTTATCTAAACCTCGCGATAAATAGTATCACCCGAAGTTTTTCGGATGAAATTGCTAAAATTTTTCAATTCGAGATTACTATATAATTAGCTAATTTAACTCATTTTAACTAAAAAAGGTGAACATGTTTTGGCATTGAAGCATTAGCAGACATTTTAAAAGTATTAAACTCCCTGAGTTTCTTCTCTCCTTCTGACTGTATAATCCTTTTGATCCCTTAACATCATTCGTCATAACTTCGCGCCCTAGAAAATATGTCCTTTTTGTGACGTACTCTTCTACATTATCTTTTTGCTCGACTTTGAAAACTCCCATTTGGAGTACTTTGAGTTTCTTCCTATTTTAGTTGTCTGAAATAGAAATTTGAAAACAATAAAAAAGACTATACCATTTAAAGTGACAACATATATCACAATTACTCTAGAAGAGTATCAATAAAGGATTTAGGACTAAGTTTTGTTTGTTTTTCTTTTTTTTTCTTAGGAGATAAAGAGTTATTCGAAGACCAAGTTCTTACATTAGATATAACAGATCAAGTATGAAAAGAAATAGTAATCAGTATTATAGAAAATACATCTGCTTGATTTTGATCGAGAAAAATGTTTTCTCCTGATTTTCTTACGAATATGTATCATTTCGCTATTTTAAATGGGTTTAAAATAGTCCATAACTTTGTGATTTTATTTCCTCTGAATTGTAAGCGTTCAAAGTCATCACCTAGTTTCCGAGGATATATTAGAAAATCTATTTGTATTGAAATGTCTACTCTGTTTTAGTTTATGAGACCTATGGAATTCTGAGCAAATGTTTATGTACTCGTGGGGAAGGTGTTAAGCACTCCTCAAAGCTTATCCTAAAATAGTCCTTAAATTTAGTTTAAGATACATTAGGTGATTATTATTCTACCATCAACACTTGCTAAAAGTATTGAAGTATAAATGCTAAAGTAAAAGAAGATGGCTAAAACAAGCTGTAGTTAAAAATATATAGATATAAAAGTGATATATATAAAATATACGAATAAGGTATACGTATGATATGAGTGATGCTGTGATATATAGGTAATATATTTTATATATATGAAAGTAAAATGCTAAATGGTATGTAGGACAGTATATAGGTGTATAGAGTAATATGTGTGTGTGTGTGTGTGTGTATATATATATATATATATATATATATATATATATATATATATATATATATGAAAATATATGCGTGTATATGAGTGGCATATCAATGTATACGAGGTGGAATCCCGTGCATATATATGTAAAGAATGTGTATGTGATATAGAAAGATAATATATGGTGTATATGTTATGAAAAAAAATTATATGTTGATGTGTATAATGTGTATATCGCCTATGAAGTATAGTGTATAGGATGAGATGATGAGGTTATGAGAAGAGAAGATACTTAGTAATCATGCATATATATGTTATGTATATATCATGTATAAAGATGGTATATCGTATATGTTTAAAAGTGGTTGATTATGATCTAGAGATGATTTATATAAATATATATGGTAAATATGATTTTAAAGAGTCAGTGAAATAAAATAATACATTTATATCGCAAAATAATATATAGAATATGTATCTTTTACTTTATAGCCTTTGTAAAAATAACTAGATAAGTATAACCGGTGTATAATACGGGCTCAACACATAAAAAATTTTAAAATCTAATTTTTATCAATTTTTTTAGTTTATTTATTTTTTTAAAAAATGACAGTCATAAGTTTCTTATGCTTTTTTTAAAACTAAATTCTAAAAAAGTTAAATAATTTTCTATACTCAAGCAAAACTTAAAAGATTACCTTCTTTGATAGAAATGTTTGTTGTCCTATTTTTTTGATCTCATTTTAACATTAATTAATTTACTTTTTATTTTGATCAATGTAAATTTTAATTATTTTGTTTATTTATATTTCAAATATAATCTAAATAAATTTATCTTTGATTCATCATTTTGTATACATACTTTTAGTAAAACTTTAATTATCAATTTTTTATTTGCTCTTATGTAAAAATATTCAATATCTTATGATTGAAAAAATATGTTAGAAAATTAAATCATATTATGTATTTTAATATTGAATAAATAATTAACTTTTATTATTATGAAAAAGTACGTGAGACAATCATATAATATATCTCCTTTAAATTTAAGTAAAAGAGACTTTTTAAGTTTTGATGTTTAACTAATGAAATTCTATAAAATATTATTTTAAAATAATACGATTTAAAATAAATTTAAACTAACTAAAATGTCATTTCCCTCAAATAGAACTACTTATGTTCTTTAATACTTTCGATGCATTTTTCTTACAAAAAAATTAGTCTATACTTATTTTTTTTAAAAATTACATAAGTTATTTTAATTATAACTTTCTTTATTTTTATAACTTATTTTGACATATGAATAATATGTTTTATTTATAGTTATAGCATCATTATTGAACATCATTTTCAGGTTATGGTATTTTTCATTAATTTTATATTCTCAATAAATATTTGAAAATCATCTCACACATATCTAATATACATTTTACTAAATTATTGTATGACTCTATATCATAGCATTTATTAATATATATTATATTTATTTTTATACTTACAGTCGCAATCGTTTCCGATTGAAATTATTTGCATTCAATATTTACGTCAAACTAATGAATATGTGAAATATATTTTGGATATATACTTTTATCACTAAATCACAGTTAATAAATGTACATTTTCTCATTAATATATGACCTAACCATGATAAATTAATGTGATTTAGTTTAAATATCTAGTGTGATACATTTTGACTCTGACCAACACTCAATATAATAACATTTTGTCAATTTTATATCATTAAAATAATTTTAAAAATTCTTTTTATTTTATTAGATATTTTACGCAAAATTCTATTTACATGAGAATTTTAATATTATATCAAATAACATGTATCTTTTTATTAATATATATGTAAATATTAATTTAAATAATGCACTTATGTAAATATTATTTTTATCAAGTAAAAATAGAAAACTTAAATTTAAAAAGTGATATAACCACATTACAAAATAAGGATGAAAAATATTTTTATTTGCTGAAATATAATCAATAGATCAAATAAGAAAGACCCAAATATATGATGGACCTTCTAAAATTAGGTTAAAAAAATAGTCTTGGATTAAAAGAGAAGATCATGATTTTTTTGTTATTTGGCTAAAATATTTAATTCTTATTTCGAAAGTATATAGCACATATTAACATGATCTTAGTGAAATGTCAAAAATACTGTTGATCTCACTCTCATCTTTCTATATAAATATAAAAATAAATAATATAATTGAAAATTCAATTTCATCATAATTACTTACCTTATTATAATTTTTAAATTAAATATAATTCCAATTCAAAGTCATATCTTAATGTTTATAACTTAAGTCATCAATAGTCATATCTTATATAGTGCAGTAAATTTCAAATAAGTAATTATCTTTTGTCTAATATAATTTTTATATATGGTTTATAAATTAATTTCGGTGAATTTTATATATTTGTTAGTAGAAGTTTGTGACAATAATTTTGAGCTAAAATATAATTTTAAAAAGTTTAAATTTTGAAAATATAAATTTAGAAGTACAGTTTGATATTTAAAATAGTTGTATTTTTATTGATTGCACCATTCTATTAATGGTAAATAATGAGTGAAATAAAAAAAATTAAAAAATGTGAAAAAATATAATATGAACGAAAGTTGATAACGGTTAGATATTTAAAAATTTATGAGGTTGAATAAGTCTATATAACAAAAGTACCAAGCTACTATAATTACATGATATTTAAAAAATGAGCTCAACAAAAAATGCAATTAGCCTCATATATATTACATGTGTTTAGAGACTATTGGTGAGAAAATAAGATAAGGGTAAGTATATAGTACAATTTATATTGCTTCTTGTATAATTTTTAATAATCATAGTTGTTCTTTCATGGCTCTTCTATATAATAGAAATAATGATAAATACCAGAAGTGGAATAGATATAAACTCTTTAAAAGAGTAAGAAATATAAAATAACATTCTTTTAAAAAAAGGTAGAATAAAAAATGCGATTGATATTTAACTATGTGTTAAAAAATTATAAGTCAAGTCTACTAAATAATATAATATATAAAAATATATAGAGATATAAATATAAATAAAAAAATAATTTTATCCTTAAATATAAATATAATATAAAAAAACAAATACACCCTTAATCTACCACTTCTTTATCTTTCTTTATAATAGAAAAACCTACGCCAACCGTCGGGCCAGATCTCTACAAAAAGGTCAGCTTTTTAATGAAATAAGTTGGCCAAAACCAGCCCTATCGTTGCCCAGAAAAATGTTTTAAGAATGAAAAATTGACATTGTCTATACACTTAAACATAAAATAATCATAATTTCATTAATTGACATAAAATATTTTTTTCATATTTATTGGGTCAGTAAAAATGACAGTAAATAATTCAAAAAGTTGAGTAAAATAGAGATTTTTTAAATTTATTTTATTTAATTCTGCACGATTTTTAATTGAAAAAGTGAAGTAAAAATAGAAATATTTTTAGGTATCTTTATTCCACATTATTTTTCTATTCTTTCTGCTTTTTATCTCTCTTAGAAATATTTCCTTTTTTTTTCCCCTAAAATATTTCCATTAGAATTCTGAGATTTTATTTTAGGTAAATACGCAGTAATTTTTTTACAAATACTAAAAATATGTATATACAACACATATTATGTATACATACCCTAACACTAACAATGTATATTAAGAATCAAATCATAATAATATATATCACCTATATTAATTATATGTGCATTTTTCTTCATGTATACATTCATATTTATTCATGATGCAAGATCTTTTGCAATTATAATTAAAGTTAAAAATATAGAGAAATTATTTTGTGGTATTATATGTAACTCTTCTTCTTTTTTTTAAGGAGTTAAGCGATTACGGTTAAAATTCTTATGTATACAACTTAAATTAGCGATTGATATTTTAAATCCTAAATTGTCGGCTAAGAAAAAGCCGTAATACACAGGAATTTTTATGTATATTAAAAATATATGATTATATTATTGATCCAATGTATACATATTGCTAATTTATGAGTGTATACGTTTACTAGAATAGATAAACAATAATTCATATATATATACTAAAAATATGTATACACAATAATACAAATCATGTATATTTAGAATCAATTTATTACAATATACATCATCTAAATGCATATATTAATTATATATGCATTTTTCTACAATAAGCCAATCAGTAATGTATCCCTAATCAACTGTATATATTATATATAGATACATTAAATTAATATATAATTTTAACTTTTTTTTTATAATTTCTAATATTTGTATAATCATATTTATAGTATACATCAAGAGTGTTTATTACTAGTGTATTTTAATTTTTTATGTATACATAAATCAATTTTACACATATTTATATATACATTAAATTAATGTATACGTTTAATTTTTTAAATTTTGTTTCTTCCTATTATATGTACATATCTTTATAATCTTATATTGGTATACATTCGTTTGTATTTCACCGTATACATTTATTTGCATTGGTATGCATTATTTTATATTCACCTAATAAATTAGTACACATTTAATAAAGTGGTATACATTTATTTGCAATCATATCTTTCTTATTATAAATATTGGTTCATATTTACCTAATATATTTATACACATGAATATGAATATAAAATAATTAAATAATTATGAATTTCACGTGAAATAAGAAACAAAACTTAATCAACAGAATTTTTTAACTAATAATTACTAAAAATAAAATGGAACAACTTTATAAAAAAAATTAGTTTGAGTAATTTAACTAATAATTACTCAAAATAATATAAGATAACTTCAATAACTAGATAAGAAAATTAAATTCCTAATTTTAGGGATATAATAATGTGATATATGTAGTAGATTTCTAGAATATATAAAAATTGATTTAATAATTGGAATGCAGTAAAATGAAAAATTATAGGCAAACTCTTTTATTTTTCAAGGAGTAAAAAGAAATTACGAGTAAACTTTTTTTTATAATTTAAAAGAGATTATTTTACTGTTTTTTAAATATAAATTGCCAATAATTTAAGGCTAAATTTTTGCTAATTAAGTTATAAAACTGCAATTGTACGTGACACCTGCACTTTCGTATCAATTCCTTAGAAAGGTTGGGCTTGGACATATTTTCTCTATTTTTAAATATCTGGAATAGACTTCATTTCTTGAAATCAACTTGGCAAAATATCATTTATTCTCTTGAAATTCTTAGCTTTTGAACCAAAGTAAAAAAATGTATATATATATATTTTTTTTTTGAGTTGTTAAATCATAAGGAAAAGGTCCTGAATATATATTCCAATTTGGGAAGACTTAATTTTTCCTCTTAAAAGGCTTTGAAACTTGAGCAAGTAAAGCAATTCGAAAGACGGATATAGAATTATATTATCCTAAGCATATTTAACCGAATAAACATCTAAAGGGAATAGGGGAAGACAATTACACAAACTGTTCTACTCTATCATTTTGAGAATTTACGCTCAAAATATTGACAAGGGATAAATATACGCTACTCGTAAATGTTAGTCGAAGATGTAAGTACATGTGTTTGTGTGTGTGTGTGTGTATATATAGAGATAAACTTTGAAATGAAGGAAGAGGTATGCAGACACTTTGATGCGACCCTGTGCTGCTAGATGTGAGCAATGATCGCTTCTTTGATTTAGAAAAAACATAAGAGTTGTATCGCAGACTCTAAACGCGTTCCCAAGTATACAGTTGCAAATACAAAAGAAAGAAAAGGATTAGAAAGACTTGGTCTTAACAATTTTATGAGAATGGTATGATAAATAAAAACTCATAAGCTATTAAATTTCTTTTTTCAGAATATAATGAGATTACATGAGAGGAGGACAGGACAGTTAAACCAGATTTAGATCAAAACAATAAGGCAGATCCAGAGAGGATTTTCACAGCTAGGCTACTCATCTTAACACCTTAAACTAGAGATAAAGGAGTTATCCAAACAGATATGCTTAACAACACCCATAACTCATTTAAATTAGTCCCTGACTAAACAAGAGGCAATACTTAGACATGGTTTTTAAGGTCCACTCGGGTTCTTAACTAACTTATCTGAATACTTTTGGCAAAGAATTCTCAATACAAGGACACAGCAGACTAATCAATCAAGAAACTTCCCCACAACCTCGACAAGTTCATATCGGCTGTAACTTATACTACATATTTGGATCCTAATATCATGATCTCCTGCGTGATTTTCTATGGGAAATGAAAGAGAGAATTCCATTACAAGTATTCAATACCAATTTGAAAAAAAAGAATATGATTTTAATCACATAATAGCAATAGAAATATCATGACAGAGGTGGAAAACCTATGAACATGGTATCTATAAAGGCCATTTTTTAACTTTAAACAAATGCATTAATGTTGGTTGTCCACAACTTGTTTTGATTTTAGACGAGTACAAATAAGCACTTTAAAGGCTTAGTATCCACAAATTCCTATAATCAAATGTTTAGAGCACCTTCAATCTTGAGCCATAATGGGGCTAGGGTTTGCCATTTTAGTGATGAAGGAAGAGGAGAGAAAGGGAGCGTTAGGGTTTGATCTATTTGGAAAAGTGGGTTAAGGGAAAGGGACAGATCTCTTTTGGGCGTCGGGACTCGGAATGATGCGTATCGATTGGATTGGGTCAGGTCAGTTGATCGGAATTGTCTGATGTTTGATCAGTCCGTTGTAGTTAATTAAGCGGATAAATAAAATAAAAATATATTTTATTATGGTACCTTAGATGAGATTTGAACGCCATTAGATGAAAAGAAGTACAATTCACGTGCTTTGTCTATGTAACTTGATATACATGAACTCCTTGATGAAAATGTGTGAATTTTTGCTCACTTTAGGTTACAACTTTAATTGGAAATGGAGACAATTTCTTTATTTATTGTAATCACTTTCTTAAAAAAAATAGCTCTAATTAAAATCAATTATTTTATAAAGTTAAATTAATATTTAAAACTGGACATTCTTAAAATAAGATTTAGATGAATTACATATTTAATTAATTAATTAATCAAGCTTCTTAACTCGAAGTAATTTAAAATGACATCAATTCAAAGCTTAAAGTTCATGAAAAATTTAGATCCTAGTCAAATAGATTATTTTTAAGTAATCCGAAGAAAATTGAAGGCGTGCAAAACTGATTCTCACCTGAAATATATAGTCTCCATAAGCTAGGGATTCCACCGCCGACATTTGAAAGTTGAGGTCGGAGATGAGACAACTCAGAAGATGAAGACTTTGTTAGATTAGGATTTGGTATTGTTATATTCGTTGGTTGTTCTCAGGGGTGGCAAATCTGACCCAAACCCATTTGACCCGCTCAATCCGTCTTATATTTCATAGGTTGCGCATATAACAATTTCTAGATAGATTTATTTGGTCATAACCCATCTTGACCCATGAAATATATCAGCCAAGTTCAACCTGTCAGCTAGCCCAAACTCAGCCCATCTATATTAGAAAAAAAACTTGCTTCAAATTTTTATTGTAAAGATATATCTGTATAGGTAAAAAAAAAGTTAAACAATTTTTTTACAAGCTTTCTGTATAAACTTATAGTAGTAATATCAATGTTTTGAGATGATTGAAGTATTTTACGTCTTTTATCTGAAATTGAATGTGTCATTATTACCCCTATTTTAAGAAAAAAATATTTCATTTTATTAAAAAAAATAAATTTTAAAAATGTAAAAATCAGCAAATCGTGTTTATATTTTAAATAATCTAAAGTCATTTTCTTTTTGTTTTCAAAAAATGACTAATGATGTGCTACTACCTACTTTTGTAAATTGAAAGTTGCAAAAAGAAATATATCAAAGTTTCAAAATTATAATAAATATTATATTGTCAATGTGTATAATTTAAATCATTTTTGTACTTTATATGATATGTATGAAGACTTTTTAGGAATATTTGTTTGAGAACATTTATTGTTATTTTTAATATTTAAAGAAGAGAATTTGGATCAAATTGGGCGGGTTGAATTGTTACCCATTATTTTGCACATCCTGACCCAACCCATCTTAGCCCAAGCAATATTGGGCAGGGTTGAACAATGAACCATTTATTAATACAACTCATTTTAACCCGCCAAAATTCAGTCCAAACCGTCATTTGTCACCTCTATTTGTTACCTATTTCTTTCTACTTTATGCCGGGTTTGGGCCTCTTTTTTCTTTAGAGAAAATTACAGAAATGACAATATTTTGGGAGAAAATAGGCTTAAATAGAAATATTTTTCTTATTTAAATAAAATGACAATATTTTATGTGTCATGTGTTGTATTTACCACAGGTAAAACGCATCAAAATACAAATATAAAATCTGGTTAGGTGAGTGATTTTAAGGATTATATTTCACATAAATAATCAGTCACCATTATTTACTCAATTGATAATTATTACGTTCCTTAAATAAATAGACTCTAATAACGGATGAAATTCTTATTTTACAATAACAACTTGTAAAATAAAACAGAAAAAGTGCGATTTAGTTCCCTTCCACAACGTACATTGTTTCTTTCGTTCAATTCTATACAAGTTTATTTCAATTTGTATTAGATGTAAATTTTCTCAAATAAAATGATGATTTAAATATACTTTTTATTATTTTCCACAAATAAATTATTTTCGTCTTAGATATACATATTATTTTTTCCGAATTATATCAGAACTACTATGTTTGTTGATTAATTTTTTTTTATTGATAGATATTGATGGCAAATATAGCGGTACTGATAAAGCATTCTAGGATATGGCATGAAGATAATTGCTACGTTTGATACAAAGTAGATGAAATTGTATTTAAAGAATATTCTTCTTTCAGGGAATAGGTTGAAATGATTGCCAGTCAGCTTGGAATCGATCTGCAACTGAAATTAATAAAGGTGAAATACAATATTGAAGGGACGAACTCATCTATGGAAATACATAATGACATGGGTGTTAGAGTGTACATTCAATTAAGGAAAGAGTCAACTGATTTTGACATGTATTCATTATGTGCTAATGTTTTCGAATGAGATATCGAAAATAATGTAGAATCCAACAAATCAATTGATACAAATGATAGATTGTCGATTGTAATTGCAGATTCATGTGTACCTTGTATCAAAGAGGAGAAAAATATTATTTTCGACAAGTATCAAAATGAAGTTTTTGTTAATCAGGTATACAAAGACAAGGCAACTATAAAATATGTGATGAGAAACTATGCAATTGGCAAAAGGTTTAAATTTAGAACAAAGAAGATAAATGCTAGAAGGTAATTTTATTTATATTTGATTGTATTTTTTGAATTTATATTGATAATTGAAAAGGTATTATTGTTATTATTTATATTTGATTGTATTTTTTAATTTTTGAAATGCGAATAGGCAGTTTAATATTTTTAATTATTATAAATTATGTTGTATTTATATGTATTTCTATTCAAGTATAAGTACAATAAAATTGTGATGAACATCTATCTAACAATGAAAATTTGGTTTAAAACTTCAATGCAGTTATACTCTTGTATGCGTGGACACTGACTGCATGTGGTTTATGAAGGCTTCTAACATTAACACTTCATGTATGTTCAGAATTAGGTAATTCTACGATGAGCATACATGTAGCTTGAAGAACAAGGTGTGCTCTCAGCCGCAGGCAACAAGTAATCTGATAGGTGGAATAGTGATGCCTAAAATAATGAATCATAAGAGGAAATACACCCCAAAAGATATTAAGGATGATATTAAGTTGGACCTCAGTGTAGATATGTCGTACATGTTAGCTTGGCGAGCTAAGGAAAAAGCTTTAAAAATCATTAAAGGGAGAACCATCTGAGTCATACAATAAATTGCCAGGTTATTTATATATTTTGAATAAAACATATCCTGGATTACATATACGGATGAAGAAAACACATGATAATAAATTTTTGTATTTGTTTGTTGAGTTATTTTCTTTTATCAAAGGATTTGATTATTGTAGACCTATCATAGTGGTTGATGGAAGTCACCTTATAGGATCATACAATGGGACATTTGTATGTGCTAGTACTCTTGATGAAGCAAGTAATCTGTATATATATATATATATATATATATATATATTATGTATTTATATGTATTTAGTAGTGTCAACTTATTAAATATACTTTTTGTATTTTTATTTTTATTAATCAAGTTGAATGATCAGGAAATATATTACCTCCTGCTTATAGTGTGGTGGATTCAGAGAATGATGCATCTTGGACTTGGTTCTTTGAACAGTTCAAAGAAGCTTATGGAAACAGAAAAAACATGTGTGTTGTGTCTGATAGAAATAAGAGTATTATCAAAAGTGTTTCAAGGATGTACAAATCCGTGCAACATTATACTTGCATATGAAATTTGTGGAATAATATTCAGAAGAAGTATTGAAAGTCCCATGAGAAATTATCAGAAGTTTTTTCGACAATGGCCAAAGCATATACAAAAATAGAATTTGATATGTTGATGGAAAAGGTTAAGATTGTTGATGTGAGAGTAAAGAAATATCTGGAGTTGGCCGGATAAGATAAGTAGCCTCAGTTTTATGCACCAATTCACTAGGGTTGGACAATGACATCAAATATAGTAGAGTCGATTAATTTAGCACTTGTATCTGCAAAAGAATTGTCAATTTATGAATTTCTTGAGGAAGTTAGATTGATGTTTGCAAAATGAAATTACACTAACAGAAGGAATGCAACTTTCACATTCACTCTGCTTGTAAGAAAATTTCAAGAATTATTAACTTTTAATGAGGCTAAATGTACACGGATGACGGTATATTTTGTTTAAAATTACTGATATTAATAAATTTATATTAAATTAATATATCATATTAATAATAATTTTTTTGTGTATTTACTGTATTATTAACATTGTTAACAGGTTGTATCATCCATTGACTATATATACACTATGTATGATGATGGAAAGAGATTTATAGTTTTTTTTAGAAGAAAACATGTACCTATGTGAGGTTTCGAGTGGACGAAATACCGTGTCCACATGCATGGGTTGTGTTGAAGAACAAAAATATGAAACCAAATGAATATTGCTCAGAATTATTTAAGTCATATACTTTGTTGAAAACGTATGAATTTCCTCTAATCTCTCTTCCTGATAAGACATATTGGAATATACCTAAATACATTTTAAGGGACAAAATACTGTCCCCTAAATATCGAAGGCCTCCTAGAAGACCAAAAAAGAAATGAGACAAGTCATGTAGAGAGTTATTTGGTAAGAAAAGTTTAAATTTATGTAGTACTTGTGGATTTCCTAGTCATAATAAGCGTTCTTGTAGGAATACACCGCATGTTGCTTAATTGTCATTTTTGTTTTGAGAAAAAATATTATTTTATGTCACGCTCCGAGCTTACACCCTAGACGGGACACGACACTTGGAGTCACAAGTAACCCCAAGTCAACTCCTGATCTATCATACACTGGCATTCTGAGTAACATATAAGTATATATACAGCGGAAGTTTAAAGCAAAATATAAATACTTGAAAGAAATAAAGTTGGTTCATAATATTTAAAAATATTTGAACAAAGCTACATGTCTAAAATCAAATATGTGTCTGAAAGCCACTATGATTGATGAGTTGTTGGGACAAGCCCCCAGCTAACTCCGAATCTAAATAAAAGGAAGGAAAATAACTGAAGCAATAAATATCCGTCCTCGAAGAATGAGGACTCACCAACTAGAACAACTGAAGTCTTCAGTGAGTGATCGGCTAGCGAGGCTGAGACTGAGATCCTTCAGCTGTATCACAAAATGATACAACATAAAAGTATGCATCAGTATTTTGAATGTACCAAGTAAGTAAGAGAAACATAACACAATGGAATGAAAATACTAAACTAAAAAGACATGCAATGACCAACTAAAGCAACAAACTGAATGACTGAAATAACTAAGATGGTCTGAAAGACCCTGTCTGATGGTCAAAGCATGTTCTAAATATGAAATACTGAGCTGAACTGAACTGAAACTGGACTGAACTGACTAGTGGAAGAGTCTATAACCGACATATAACCACGTGAGCTAAACGTGGAGTCTGGTGTATACACCCCACCAGTAGCACCCAATATACTTTGCCAGGGTATAAAGGCATGAACTGGCTGATCAAAAGAGTCTGGGCCCAATCAGACTAATAAATACTGTAACCTACGGTGGCAACATAGTTTTGAAAATTTAGGTGCGCCGGAACCCTGATCCGCTTGGTGATAGTCCTAGAATGAATATTAAGCTGATAGTTCGAAACTGAGGCCCAAGGCTAGTTAGGGATACATATCTGAAAGCACCCTGAGAGTCTTATTGGACCAGATTATGAAACTGGGTTCTAATACTAGTCAGAGTTGCTTATCTAGAAGCGTCGTAACCGTATAAAGAACAACTAAAATCTAAAGTTGGGTTCCTACGGTTAGTCAGAGCTATTTATCTAAAGTGTCATGACCGCCTAGTGGACCAATAAAAACTAAATTTTGAATCTGATTCTGATAACTAGCAGGTACTATTAACACCTCAAAAATTTCTGTAGTCAAACTAATTAGCTGACATTTTCTGACTGACACTGAGAATTCTAATATTCTTACTAAAACTGAACTGACAATAATCTAATTTATTTTCAATATTTCTAGCAACATGGGAGTCTACCACACTGATAAATCCCAGCAAAAATTCAATATTCAAGCACTGGTGCAAATTTTAAGATTTTCTAGTTTAGGAAATAGGGCTAAATTTTACTTCACAAGATTTAACATTGTTTCAATCACGAACTGGTGGAAAGTATCTATAAATAACATGGTATAATATTTCACATGATTTAGACGAAGTATGACTAGAAATTTCTTGACATTAAGTAGTTTGAGGGCTACAACTGATAGAGAGAAATAGGGAGGAATTTGGGGACACAAGGGAAGAACTATTCCCTTGTTGAATTCCCATATACCTGGTGAAAAACCCAAAGAGTTTCCTTGAGAAACCGAGGAGAAAAGGTTGCCTTAGCTCTTGCTTTGAAAAGATCTAAGAGAAGTTCTACGATGGTTTCAGAGAGTCTAGATGGGTAGAATGAGGAAAGAAACTGTTTAACCCCTCTAGTAAGTCTGAAAATATGCTTAAAACGACGTAGTTTAGAGTCTAGGAGGGTAGAAAATTACTGAAAGACCGTGAAAACTCGCAGATAAAAATTGATCGTCAGTCCTTACAGTGACAGAGATCATGGTCAGTGACCACGACACGTGAGGTGCACTACCTGGAACCACTAATGGTCACCACGAGGGACCTAACGAGTGTGGTTAGTGACCATGACTCGTGGTCACCTCTCGTGGACTACACTGCCTTAAAAACTCTGGAGTCCCCATGGGTGACACCACGACTCGTGGTGTCCCAAACAAGTCGTGGTGAGGATCCATTGGGTACACTGTCTGGCCTCATCTAAATCTTAACCAAAACCTGACCACCGGTCACCTAACGAGTCGCGACATGGACCATAACTTGTGATGACAAGTCGTTAGGTGCACTGTTGACACCGATTTTTGACCGACTTGCGCCTTAATATGCTGCTTATATATGTATATATTTGTTTATTTATTTTACACAAATATCCGACTTACTTTTGTATTTATAAAATAATTTTATTATCATAATGTTGTGAAAATTATTTCAAGTTACATATATATATGATTCATATTAATTGTAAGTTTTGATATTAAATAATTACGTCGTGTACAATTTATTTCGTTTTAATTGCGCCCTTATCCTTAAATGTACATATACTTAATAAACTATTTTCATAATTTTACTACATTTTACAAAATTATTTGACTAATATTATTACTCGATTTTATAAATTATTTATGTGAATAATATGATTTTTATAATATTTGATAACTTGATTTTATATTTTAGTCATTAAATTATTCATAAATATAATAATTTAATTATATGATTTACATAAGTATACTAAGATTTATGATTTTATTTATTAATAATAATATTTAAATAATTTTCTATAATTTAAATTATTTTATTATTTATTATTAAATTATCTACAAATTTTATTATGTTTATTAATTTAATAGCAGCTAAATTCACTTTCCTCCAATTTATTTAAATTCTAGCCATTTTATATTCAATTTCATCCAATGTGTTTTAAATCTGGCCACTTCCTATTCAATTTATTTCAATTTTAGCCACTTTTGATCAATCTGACTATTATTTAAATTCAATTTTAGCCAATTCAATTTCAAGTTAAACCTACCCATTGGTTCAAAATCCGGACGACCCATTTTTGACCCATAAACCGACCCGTATTACACCCAGCCAATCCTAACCGCTCATCTCACTTGATCCTACGGCCCTAATTAATTCTAACTCTTTTCCTTATTTAATTATCATTACCCCCAGAACACTAAAACATTTTCTATTTTCCCCTCTCCCTCAACAACAGCCGCCGACCTACCTCCCTTTCTTCCTCGTCTCCGGCAACAACAACGCCACAGTCGCCGCCACCACCTCCTTCTCCCTCACTGCCACCAACCACCTGCGCGCACCATCACTTCCAATTCACCCTCAACACCCGACTGTCGATCACCCAAACCCACCAACGGCCGGAAACCAAACCACCTCACTCCTCTCTTGCTCTCCATTTCTACCCGAAACCAGTCGCCCTCCTCACCTCCGACAACCTACCTCGCCGTCATCTTTTCCCCCTCATCGGCGTCGCACCACCACAAAGCACAACCCCAGGCCCTGGTCCCAGCACAACCTCAAAACCAGCCAACCGGAAAACCCAAACCTACACCCCTGCCAACAACCAGTCCTCTCTTCCCTCTTCTCACTCCGGCGAAAAACAACAGCCGGCGCCGCCCTCCTTTTCTAATGCTTCCTCGTCTCCGGCCAACCCATTTTCCTCTCCCGTCGCCGGCCATCTCCGGTCAAACAACACCACCGGATTTCTTTCTTCTCCCATCTCCGGTCATCCCTCTATTTATTCCGGCAAACCGTCCCGTGAACCACCGAGAACAGCGCCGCCTTCCGGTCGAAATCCGACGCGGCATCCAACTAGTGACACCACCAGTCCCGATCAATGCCACCGATAATCTTGTTCTTAACTCGAACATAGATCCATATCTGATTTAGTTTCTGTCATATATTATTACTATTGATTCTTAATTGTTCCTAATTATTTGTCCTGATAAGGTTCAATTTTTCATCTATGCATGTTAATTGTTTCTTAATTGTTTGTCCTGATAAGGTTAAATTTTTCATCTATGCATGTTAGATGTTGATTTATGACTCCGCTGGCGAAATTCATAGTCCTCTATATTGGTGTAATTAATTTTGAATTTTGGTGAAATCGATTAGTCAATATTAGGCCCTAAACAGGTTGATGTCTTATTTTCTTTATTCGAATGTCATCATATGTGAAAGCCCCCTTAATTAATTATGTGATTTGTTAATAAGTCTGGTGCATTGATGGATTTAGTCTTCCCTGTAATGGCTGTCAAACTCTTATCATTTTGATTTCTTGAATGATTGTAATATATATATTAATTACCTGCTCTATTTTTCTTTTCAAATCAACTTAGAATCACCTCATATTCCACTTATCGTGACGACAGATTTCAATTAGTAGTAGTATGTGATAAATGGATATTGTAACGGTCAATTTTTCATTTCTTTTTATATGCGTGTTAGTTAATTTTGAATATTGATTATTTCTAGATCTTTCTTTTCTTTAATAGTGCTTATATATCTATAGAAAAAGATTCATATTTTCCATCCCTATTAACATCTTGATTGTTCTTCTTTCCTTTCTTGAGTTAGGTCATGACAGTATTTATGTTTAAATATGATATTTTATTTATTTAGTTATTCTGTATAAGGCAAGTATCTTCTTGAATAATTATTCCTTTCTATTCTCCCCTCGATTTAAGCATATGTGCTAACTATTTATTAATGACATTATGGTTAATTTTATTTTCTTTTTATTTAAATAACCTAATACATAAGCTTAATTGACTCCTCCCTGTCGGATTAAGGAAAATTGGTTTGATCAATTACTCTCCTTCCTTAAGTGGTTTAGTATCTAAATAATTATGGTAAATTTCAGATTTAATTTAGTTAATTAGGAAGATTTGCGCCCTTGATTTGTTTTTGTTAATTAGGACAAAATCATTTGTATATGGTAAGTTTTATATGATTACAGCTTTGCTAACTAAGGAAATAATTGCTTGATTGATTCTCTAATACTCCCCCTTGTTTAAACCCTTCTACTGGATTAATATAAATAGACTGCCCTCCTTTTCTTAGAGGGAGGGAGGGAAAAAGAACTTCACCTATTCTAATGCCACAACCTCACGTGGTTCTTTAATAATAACTTTGTTTTTTTTCTTCCCTATAACACTAGAGGTTACAGTTGTGTTAACAATATTCATCTAGACTTGACATGCTTTTCACCGACACAACTCGGCCCTCTCTAGCCACATAATATTAAATATGTCTGTCTCTCTTTCTCTGTTGATACGTTCTCATTGTTGTGCATAACCTTGCTGGGTTTCATGCTCTTTTACACTAAGTAGTATACCATCTTAATGGGTTAGTATACCTAATTTTGTGAGATATTACTCACCGATATAACTTGATATTTATTTATTTTTTATTGCTCTCTCTCTCTCATCATGATTATGTTTTAATATGTTTTTTAGCATCATTTATTAAGCTCGTCTGAAATAAATGGGTTATGATCATGTACATAAGATTGTTATTGTTTGTCTATTATGGTATTTAACCTTTAAGCAGGTATCTTCTGAATTTATTCTTCATTCATCGAAGAGTCACTCGGGAATTACTTAGTTGTAATAAGCATATTAATTCGGGGAGCATGTGAATCTGATTGGTGCCATGTTAAAGAACCTGTCGTTAGATAATATTTCATAATAAGGATAGTCATAAATGAAAGTTGTAGGTTTTACATTATGAATTTGCTCGCCATTAATTAAACATAGTGTTTAAATTTCTTTGGCCACTAATTTAGCGTAAAATAGTTAAGTTCCTACAAGGTATAGGATGTTTGTTTATTTAATGAAGAATGATCATGGAGTAGTATGAATATGTTATGTGCATGTCATGCTTAGTAATCATGTTTACAAGGTTGAGGCATATTTGAAACCCATATTTTCTATCTGTTTAAATATTACCTGTTTGTTTGATTATTTGGCGTTTAATCACCTTTTATAAAGCCCTAGGGATTTTTAGAACAAAAATCCAAAAATAGTAGTCCAATGCTCTTGGACTTTAAGATTGGGACGGGTAGGCAAATACTAGGACGATAGTCTATCACATAGAAAGTTTTAAGTTAATAATTAGCTAGGGGTAGATGGGAGATGATGAAACAGACAGGCTATAGCTGACTTCTCGTATGAAGCGTATATCAGCTTTGTAAATGCAAAGCAACCTATTACTCCCATATTTTCTAATTTCAATTTTAAGAAGCTTTCAAATACTTTAAAATTTCTCCTATTATGTTTGAAATATTGATATACTTTTATTAAAAAGAAAATTTTGTTAAAAATATATAGTATATACATATACACATACTTGATTTTCTTAAAAATGCATTTTTATTCAAGTTATATATATATATATATATATATATATATATATATATATATATATATATATATATATATATATTATTTTCATACTATCTTGATTTTAAAAATAGAATAGAAGGGAGTAATATCGCATTGGGCCCATTTTCAGCCTTGTCAAAACCTGATCCCACTTTTAATTTTAACTTTATAATCTGCGAATTTGGTATTTTGTGTTAGTATTTTATTTTGGCTTAATAATTCATTAACTTTATTTGATCACTTAGTTAAAACCCCCATTTAATGAGTACGGCCGGGAACCACATTTGTGGACCTCGAAAGGTGCCTAACACCTTCCTTTCGAGGTAATTAAAGCTCTTACCCGACTCTGATTACTTAGAAAATAAGTTTAGCTTAGAACGGTGCCCTAACGCACCTTAATTCGTTAGGTGGCGACTCTTCAATTCTCAACCCTTAAGAGTGGTCACATGTTGGGTTCCGTTTTTTCGCAAGGGAAAAATGGGGCGCGACATGCACTGCCTAACATTTTCCCAGTGTTATATTATTCTTGTCCACGGGTCATATCACGACTCGTGGGGGTTGACCACGACTCGGGGTCTCACCCGTGGTTACCCATTTCACTAAATTTTCAATTAAGCTCCCAGTCCTCACCATGAGTCACTTAACGATTCGTGGTCACCTCCAACGGGTCACAGAACGACTCGTTCTGTGACCTGGTGCAGATTTTTTAGTTTTCTCTGATTTAAGTCCTGGGTCTAGTCTTTGAGTTTCTGGGGCATTACATTTTATTTTATTTTTTCTAATAAATATATGTGTTATTATTTCATATGAAGTGAATGATGATATTATTATTCCTTTTTTTTTGATACTGTATTATCTAATTATAATTTATATTGCAAATGAAGTATCATTGCAGGTTAGATTAATTTCTTGTGTATTACTTGTTGTATATGTATATAATATATTTATATGTTTAACTGCCATGTTTCAACATGTTTTTTAAGATGTAAATATCTATTGTATAAAGTACCTTAATAATAAATTTAAACTTAAATTTCTTGTGTGAAAAAATAATACAAGATGCACAATAATTATTGTATTTGTATGACAGTTTCAATTTATATTATGTATGTGTATTCGATGTATATATATATTTTGAATATGAAACTGTATAATATTTGTATTTATATGTATAAACTAATTTTTGTTTACTCAAGTCATTTAAATTTTTAATAAAAGAAGTTGTTATAATGTAGAAGGAAGTAATCATATATAAAGGACTGTATATCGCTAAAAACTTCATATATTGATAGACAGATAAAATGAGTTTGATGACAACTACGATACCACATACATTCGCTTCCAACAAAAAATAAAAAGGTTAAATATGTATTTTTAAGCACAAAAGGAAACATGACCTTTGAATCTATGAAAATATTATTCTATAGCTTCTACTAGAATTTTCAATTGGTCTGATCTTCCTCGGAGGTGCCTCATCATCACTCATGGAATCAACTTCTATCTTCTTCATTGCATAATCCAAAGAATTGAAGCATATCTGTTGCGTAGTAACTCAACATCAATACTACTGTTGGGTATACCTTCACCACCACTTAAAAACTCAACATATGCAGCCATAAAAAGACCACAATCCCTGAATGATAAAAAATAAAAATAAAAATAATAAAAACAATGATTGAAAATAATAAAATAAACTATGTGTTGTTAATATGATAAATATTAAAAATGAGAAAATAAGTTATCTTACATGCTATCACTCTTTTGCTGTAGGATATTATCTATATATATTACTTCGAAAGCATCTGACGGTATCTGTATATTGTATCTGGGATGAGTAGAATTAGTGATACCTTTCTTTTGATAGAAATCTGTTGTTGCAAAGTAGATAGGCAGAAGTTATGATACTTTTCTATTTCATGTTTGATAGCAATATCATGACCTGCAAATATGAGGGAATCATAAACATAACTACATCTATCTCTGAATGATAAAACAGTCAAACACAGTGGAATTGTCCTTCACATTGATTGGGATGAATACATTGTCTACTGTGTACTATGGTACATCAGTATAAAAACATATATCTATTGATGTATTCATATATTAGATCTTCTTCTTTGGCTGCACTAGATGCAAAATCTGCTTCAACATACTTGTCCCAAATCCACGTAATCCTTGTTTTGAAAAGGCAGTCAACAATTGTGTATTTGTATGTATTCACAGGATTGTACTTGCATTTCTTGCACAAGTAGTAAAATATGACATCAATATGTTGTATAAAACACAATAAATACATATCAAAATATTTAAGTATATGTATACATGTATGTATGTATGTATGTGTGTGTGTGTGTGTGTGTGTGTGTGTGTGTCAATTTTTAAAGTTTGTAAAATCAATTTTTATCCTTTACTATATCAACACCAAAATTCATTGTGGCAGGCATTGTGGATTTTTTCTTCCTGAAATGGTCTTCATTGTTTTTCCTGTTTTTTATGTAAAATATTATTTATTTATTTATAAATACGTATCAAGAGAAATATATATTTAAATGATAAAATTTGTATCATATTTCTGCTGATGCCTGACAAGAAGACCATCCCGAATCCATTTCAGATATCCTTCAATAAGAGTCATATCATATGACCCGTTAATTGAATTCTGCTCGAAAGGACCTTTTTTGGTGAAAATGGATGGAATTCTTGATGAACTGTCTGTTACATCGATTGAATATTCGAATAAATGAATTATATATAACAAAAATTTAAAAAATTATATCGTATTTTTATTTTATAATATATATTATAATGTATTTATATACCTGTTGATGATCCAAACCTACTTAGGTATGGTGATGTATTCCATCGGCCTGGTCGCCTATACCTTTGCATGGGTATCGGTGTAACTTCCTCCTATATATTTGCATATGGATGGACTATGATGCTTTTCTCAGGATTTAAACTTGGAAGCAATTCATCAGGAAACTCAAATTGGGAGGGGGGAGGGGAGGGGGCAGATTAATATCTTCAATATGATCATCACCAACATGGGTTTGAACATGAGCGGTATGCTCGGACATCCTGCTTGGGGTCTGATATTGGGAAACCTGAAAAATAAAATTTTTTCATTTTGATAAGAATTAAAGTAAAATTTGAAAAAAAGGATTAAAATATTTAAATTCAGAAGATTATATGCTTCTGAGGTGTTGGATTGACGTCACTTTGTATGTGTTGACACTGATCAAAATTGATATCCGCCGTGTGATTGAATTTTTCCTTATTGATGTATGAATTCGAAATCTATTAAATAAAAAACAAACAATTAATATTGATCAATGAAAATTTATAATTCAGTATTGACAATGTTAAAAAAAATTCATATGTCTGATTATGTACTCCAGCCAAGTCTTTCATCTTCTGTACCTCATCATTTGACTTCGGTTTTGTTTCTCCACACAAATTATCCTTCGGAGCAGGAGAATCAAACAGGTTAAAAACGTGATTTTTTGATTGATATTTTATAATAAATCTTTTTATATCCATTTATTAAAATATTAACTTATAAATAAATACATTAATAACTGCTTAAACAATGGATATTTAATACATTTAATTTATTCAAATACAATCAAATACAAAAATATTTATTACAGTAGATACAATAAAATACATATGAATTTGATACTGTAAAAGTGTACTGAAAGTGTATTTTTTTTAGCGAAAAAAAATTATATCACTAGTATAAGGTTGATTGTACCTATTGTGGTGGTACATGGGAGGCGACTTCAGATTTATGATATTGACCTTCACGATCATATACCTATACATATGAGATATTTACATGCATATTGTTCAGTGAATGAAAATTTTGTGGGATAATCATAAATAGATGATCACCTTTCAGCCTCATGATCGACTCTCAGAGCATCCATAATACTATTGAATTTCTCATTTATCAATTTGCGGATGTCATTTAATTCATCTTTCACCTATTAAGATAAAAATTGTGTGAAATATAATGTCAATTATATTAATTTAGATATTATTTAAAAATAAATACAAAGTTGTTATGTATGTTACTTACATATTTCTTGAGCAAATTAATTTCTTGCCTGAAAGCATTTTGATCTACACTGATTTTTTGCGGGACGTCTGATGAAGCAAATTATTTTTTCCCTTGAACAGCTTGAGTCACAATTGCTTCTTTTTTTTTTGGTGAAGCAGACTTCTTATGCAGAGGCTGAATGGATAGCATCTTCTTTATGACTGGCTTCACAAAATGATGATTTTGTCTCCTTATGGAATGTGAAAATGCGGCAGTCTGCTGCTTTATCTTGTTCTTAATGGGTGATGATGAATCACCAACTTTTTCTTTTCCTTTGGCAGTTGAAATTTGAGATTGAACGTCCATGAAATCATCACCTGACTAATCTGCCTCATTGTCCACTAGATATACTGAGAGAGATTCAACAAATGGTGGTGGTAGTTCAAGGATTGAAAGCTCCCTAAGAGTTGGCACAATGTTTCTAAAAACCAACTGCAAACAAACAAATTAAAAAATGCATGAAAAATAGGAACTTCACATTTAATAACTGTATTTGGAATAAAACATCAAATGACTGATAACTATGTATATATGATATTGTATAACATGTATTATCTGTATTTGTATACAAAACTATCTTAATATAAATTTAAAGTTCATATTGTATGAACTATATTTGTGTAATGTATAAAAAATATACTACAAAAATTATTAATATTTACCGGGTTTTTGACATTACTGAACATTCCTTGCATGAGATTTTCATAGCGTGGGTGATCGTCATTTGTCTTCCAGTTGAGAAGTCTAAGAATTCGATTGCCCACCTTGGTTGCAATCTTAGGATCAACACGGGAACAACATTCATACAACCACACCTGCAATGCTAAAGGCATCCTACTCATTCGGTAATAATTTTTTGAAGCATCCATCTTCTTTGAAATGCTCTTTATCAGATCCTCGAACGATTTCTTGCCCCACGGGTACTTCATATATTTACCTCTTTATACAAAATCAAAGTGAAGCCTTTGAATTGACACACTGTTTTTCTCCCTGAAAAAAATAAAATAATTTATAAAGTATAACAGGGCAAACTTCAAAGCATCATCATCATTGCCCCCCTCCCCATATCTTTTTTAAATTTCTCCACAAATTCAACTTTGCTAATTGGTCTTATATTATCATCTCCAAAATACTGAGAAATAAGCCAGTTTGGGACATCCGTGTCGAACTCAAACTCTGAATCATCTACCGTAATTCAAACCAGATATCAAAGTGAATTTCCTTTGAGTAAAATGTAATGTTGTCCCATTCAAATTAATCAATAATGTATCACTAGAACTTGACTCCACCTCTCAAACGATGACACACCGAATAATTTGTGCTTGCACATGGTACTTGGGCATATGCGTGTATGCAGCGAAACAAGTCTGCTCATTGAACCTCTTAAACTGTGATGCAATAAGATACTTCCTCAAATTCTTATTTATGTCATTATTGGTATAGCAACACATGTGGGGGATAAATCTTGGAGGCTTTTAGCAAAATATTTTATTTCCTGTTACACAATAATAAACAAAAAGAAAGAAAGAAAGAATCAATGAATAGTTTGTATCATAAAATACAGACAATATATATATATATATATATATATATATATATATATATATATATATGTATGTATGTATTTATATGTATTTGTATATGTAAAATTCTAAAAAGGGCATAAAAGATTATGTATTTGAATGTATCAAATAGTACTAAGATGTATTTCTATTAAAATAAATGTTGTCTACTGATAAATACGTAACCATTCAATAAATAAATATATAAGTATTTAAATGTATCTGTATAGCATAATAACATTATTATGATGTAATCTATATGTTTGTTTTATTTCATAAATACAACTAAATACAAGTATGTATTTTAGCAATTATACAACACAAGCCTAAATTGTGATTTGGTTTAGTAATTTAGTTAACAAAAATTATTAATTAACAAAAAAAAATTAATGTATCAAGTTTGAATTAAAAAAAAACAAAACATGTTCATCTGTTTGTTGAACAGAGTTTTTTCCCTTTGTGCTTATATTAGTTGCTTTTGCCTTTTTTCGGGTTCCATCCTTAGAAGCCGAAGGTACATCTTTAAATTTCCTTCTTTTCTCAACAATTTCTTCCTTTCTTAAACAGCTAAAGAACCTCTTTTCTCTTCATTGTTTTTGAACTTTGTTATTTTTCAACAACCATGGGACTAAATTGAGCAAGTTTGGCTGAAATTTCACCATGAATTTGTGTGATTAATAGATGGTGCATGTCCATTTAAATCAACTATTGAAGATATACCCCTTGTTAATCGCTTGGATGGTATATTTTTTGCCATTGAAGAAGCTTTAAAGAATATAAATACAAACCTTAAAAATCAAAATACACACGACTGAAAAAGCTAAATGTCGAAATATGTATAATATATAAACTATAAAAATACACGAATATAATTTTTAAAATTAAGAAATAACTTACTCAAATTAACGGGATTCTAAAATCTATTTGAGATTCCAAAAATCATAAAAATTTGATTACAATAAAAATCAATGATTTACACAGTTGAAGATTTTTATCTAGAATACAAAAAATACATATTTTAAATTAAAAAATAAATAAATCATGAATGAAACTTACCTGGTTTAAATGGATTCTACAGACTTGAAAGCCGGAAGTGCGAGAATCGTGGGTTGGATAATAGACGAGAAATCTGATTTGATGATGAAGAATGAGAGAGAGAAGATGGAAGAGGGGGTGAGCGGTTATTGGAGGATTTTACCGCGATAAATAGGAACGCGGTAAGAAAAACAAATACAAAGTAAAAAAAATAAAATATGGCACATTAAATGAAATAAAGTCATATTTATTTAATTTTTTAAAACCTGTAGCCATTATATGTAAATAGTTTCATAATTGTGCTATGTTATGTAATTTTTTCTTTTTCTTTATAATTTTTGAATTTTATTTGTTTATGGAATAAAATTGGGCCTCGCCGGCCTTTTGATTAAAAGAAAAAAACTTCTTAACTTGAATAATGTAAAAATTATTTATTTTAAAACAAAATAATTAATCATAATGTGAGAATTATAATTATCTGAAAATTGATATAGTTTCTAAATATTTATTTTTAACACAATTTAATTTTACAAATAATATATATAATATATAATTAATCAAAAAATTAATATTTAAAATAATATAGCATATATTATATTTTTTCAAATGAAATAACAAAATTATCAAAGTATCTTTTGAGAAAATATTTTTAAACTTTATAAAATATTTATTTTATATTATATGAAATATAAATATTTAAATAATTAATTAAAATATGAAGAGTCAAAATTAAATACCTAATGACTCAAATATCCCCTCTACGTACTGATCACAGAGAAAAAATAAAGCAACATGGCTGAACATTTAATATCAATTTCAATGATGATGCATAAAATCTGATACCGAAGTGGAAAAAGAACCGATTTCTTTATAAAAATTTGATGTCAAAATTGTACCGACTGTATTTAGTTTCAATTCATTAATGGATGTGATAACTCAAAACTTTTACGTTCTCTCTCTTTTTTTTTAGCAAATGGTATAAAAATGCTCCTTTTTTTATTTTGTCATAGTCTATTTTAGGCAAAACAGTAAACAAAAAAGATAATTATGAAGCCAACATAGCAAACCTTTTGGACTTTGAACAGATATCAAACACCACCACCTATTTTTGTATATCATTACGTTTCTAACACTTTTGTGCCCAATAATAAAGATTTGTCACGAAGAATTCGACATAGAGAAAGTAAGAGATTCTATGAAAATACATGTTTCATTAAGGCAATTTATATACGGAAACAAATAACACATGCTTTAATATCATTGATAAGTAAACCGCGGAGTAAGAATAATAAGTTGTGTATGTTAATGCAGTAGAAGAAGCATTGAATTTGCCGTTAAAAAAAATCGCCCCAAAAATCCCACAAGCTATGTCTTTTAACTCGTGTGTGTTTTATTGAAGAAAAGGGAAAGTTTGTGTCCTCTGTTGTATTAATTGAAAAAAGAAGCGGCAATTGCAGGGAGTTTTCTTAATTTATTACTCACCCATGTACAAATAGTGCACGAATTATACTATGGATTAACTTTTTATTAAAACTTTTACAATTGTATCTCTTTCAAACGGGTCAAATTGAATTTATCTACATGGGCGATCACCATTCAAACCTTATTTCCAACATTAATTAATTTTAGTTATAGCTTGATTCATCAGTTTAAATTCCTCTATAATAACATCTATTTTCTGCCCTTTACGTGTTTCTGTATCTCTACCCATCAAGTCAGATCTCTCAACATCAATATAAAACACTTAATCATGAGTGTCAAAAACTCTAACACCTTCAGCACTGTCGATTAAAAGAATACTTTCATTTTGTTCATCAGGAGAATCATGTATATCAAAACTTATTCCAAAGTCCCAATTAAAATTTTTAGCAGTAGCTCTCCTCAATTCTATAATTTTGTATTCAATCAAAAAAAAAGAAAGAAAAAGGCAGGTATCTCGCTGATTCATGAGCCTTGCAATAACAATTGCAATCTTGACAAGAACTTCAGATAGCAAAGATTTTGCACCTGCCATAAAAGTAAGTTAGAAAAACTTGTAGGATAAATATAGGTTAAAATAATACAGTGAAATCATAACCAACAATTAGGGGTGGGCATTCGGTTTTTCGGTTCGGTTTTTTAAAATTTCGGTTCGATTTTTTCGGTTTTCGGTTTTTCATATAGTGCACCGAACACCGAACCAAACTAATTCGGTTCGGTTCGGTTTTTTTCAAATTCGGTTCGGTTTTTTCGGTTTTTCTAATTCGGTTTTTTCGGTTATGGGCCTAATTAATGGGCTATTTTTTAACTTACAAAATGAGCTACTTTTTAAATTAAAAATTAGTTGTTTTGTCTTTTTAAATTCAAAATAAATTATTTTAAGTTTGAATTCTAAAGTTTAATTCAACTAAGCTTAATTTTAACTTTTTAAATAAAGAAAATAGTGAGATCAATTGATTTACATTTAGTAGTACATACATAACATTTGACTTTTTGATAATAAATTTTCTCATATGCTTAATATCCTTATAACAAAACCAATAAAAAGTTAAGGGTCTTTTAAGATTTTAATAATCTATGATCCCTAATTTCTTGTTAAATAAATATTATATATTTCATTTTTCTTTCAAAGCATATTAATAATAGTAAGAATTTTCTTAACATGCTAAAACTATTATAAAACTTGTTATTTGTAAAAAAAACTTAAGCAATTGTATCAATTATATAAATAATTCTCTAAATGTAAATGTGCTTTGAGATTGGGGTTGGGTGTCATATTTTTATTTTTTTGAAATTAAGTAAAAAAAAAAAAAAAAAAAAAATCGGTTAAACCGAAAAACCGAAAAACCGAAATATGAAAACCGAACCGAACCGAAAAACCGAAATTAAAAAAAAAAAAAAACCGAAACCGAACCGAAAAACCGAATTAATTCGGTTCGGTTCAGTTTTTCGGTTTTCGGTTTTTTTGCCCACCCCTACCAACAATAAATTGTTAGACTTATCAAACGAGTTAGGGAATTTATTGTCTGATATTACTATTTCTTTGCCTTCATGTACAAAAAGTGTTGATAGTAATGATAGTCTCATATTCTAATACAAATTTGAAAAAATCTTAATGATTTAGAAATATAAATTGTCTAAAAGATTAAGTGAAACATATTTATGAAACTGAAACTTCAATGAGGCAATAAATATATAAAAGTATGAGTTAATTTTCTGCAAAAGAAAACAAGCAACTTCAACACTAGATTAAAATTATTATTTTTTTATGAAAGAAGATTATGTTTGGTAATAAGTGCATCACCTCAAGTTACAAGGATGCAAGTGTTGATATATAACAAGGACTTTATTGAAGAACAAGAAAAGAAAGAATCAAAAGGCTAACTACAAAGTTACATAAGAGAATAGAAGACAACAACCTAGAATTGGGAAGGGAGTGCCTATATATAGGCATAAGACTACCTAAAACCCTAAGGCCCATCTGCTAACAATTATATGGGCTAACAATAATATGGGCTAACATTCCCTCTCAAACTCATAATGCGACAGTAATAAGCATTGAGAGTTTGTCACACAAGAAACGAAACCGAGACGCCGACTGAGCCTTCATAAAAAGGTCAGCAATTTTCAAGGCCGATGGAACGAAAGGAAGCGATATGGTCCCGAGCTGGAGATGATGACGAGTGAAGTGACAATCAATCTCAATGTGCTTCGTCCGCTCATGGAAAACAGAGTTCTTTGCAATTTGCATCGCACTCTTGTAATCACAATGTAGAGGAATAGGCAGAGAAATATGAACCCCCATATCTGCAAGAAGCCAGCGTAACCAAACAATCTCACATGTAGTCACTGCCATAGCACGATACTCAGCCTCCGTGGAAGATCTAGAGACAACATCTTATTTCCTGCTCTTCCATGATATCAAAGAATCTCCAAGGAACACACAAAAATTAGTGGTGGATTTGCGATCATTGCGATCGCCATCCCAATCAGCATCACTATAGGCTCGCAACTCGAGAGATGACGTCGAGGGAAACAAGAGGTTCTGAAACTGGGTGCCACGAAGATATCTCAAAATACGAAGTACAGCTCCCCAGTGAACTGAAGTAGGAGCAGTAACAAACTGGCTAACAACGTGAACTGCATGAGCTATATCCGGGCGAGTAACGGTAAGATACACCAAGCTACCTACAACAGTCCGATAAAGACTCGGATCTGTTAACAAAACACCATCACTAGGAGAGTACCGTGCATTGGTTTCAAGTGGAGTATCTGCAGTCCTGTTGTCAGAAAGGCGCGCCCATTTAAACAAGTCAGATATATACTTAGTCTGAGAGAGAAGATATCCTTTCTTAGAGTGAGCCACCTCAATACCCAAAAAATAACGTAGTAGGCCCAAGTTCTTCATGGCAAACCGATGAGCCAAATCATGCTTCAATGACTCAATACCATCATGATCATCACCAGTTATAACCATATCATCTACATATAAGGACAAAAGGATTCGCCCTGCACTCGTACTTCTAACAAACAACGCCGAATCATGGTTACTCGGGACAAAGCCAAGGGAAGTAATCACAGTGGAGAATTTCTCAAACCAAGCACGAGGGGCTTGCTTAAGACCATATAGAGCTTTTCGAAGCCGACAAACTTCACCCAGCTGGTGATCAATACCCGGTGGAGGAGTCATATACACTTCCTCATGGAGATCACCATTCAGAAATTCATTCTTGACATCCATTTGAAATATGTTCCACTGTCGAACGGATGCAATGGCAATCATAGTGCGAACAATCGTCATCTTTGTCACCGAGGCAAAGGTCTCCTCATAGTCCATACCATATTTTTGTGAGTACCCTTTTGCCACAAGTCTAGCCTTGTATTGCTCAACAGACCCATCAGGCTTTTTTTTTTTATCTTATACACCCATCGACAGCCAATCGCATGTTTACCAGGTGGGAGGGTAACCAAATCCCATGTGTGTGTCTGATAAAGAGCAGTGAGTTCCTCCGCCATAGCATTCTGCCAAAGAGGATCAGACACAGCCTCTCTATAGGACTCAGGTTCAGACAATTGATGTATGTTTGTAATAAAGGAAGCAAATGGAGGTGAGTAGGCAGAATAAACAAAATCAGGTAGTTTGGTGGACTTACTTTGACGAGTAAACCTCCTCAGAGGTGGTGGATCTCCAGTCTCAGGATCAGACTCAGACACAGGCGGGGCTGAAGCACTGTCAGGCGGCACATTGGGTGGCACAGCTGAATCTGAAACTGGAGTCTCTGTGTCAATTCCAAATGGATCAATACGCCGAAGATCTGACTTAGTAACATTATGGGATTTAGCTGGAATTGAATAGAAAGGAATATGCTCCAAAAAAGTGACATGCCGTGAAACATATAATTTCTGACTGACAGGATCATAGCAACGATAACCTTTCTGTCCAACACCATACCCCAAAAACACACATATAGCTGATTTTGGCTCCAGCTTGTTTCGTTCAACATGAGGACGAAGAACAAAACAAGTACATCCAAAAACTCGTAATGCAGAGTAATCTGGCATGTGACCATATAATTTCTGAAACGGAGACATCCCTGAAGTCAATGCAGTAGGAATACGATTGATCACATATACAACAGTTAGGACTGCTTCTCCCCAAAAATTACTAGGAACCTCTGCAGATAATAGTAAGGAGCGTGCTGTATCAACAATATGACGGTGTTTCCTTTCGGCAACACCGTTCTGCTCAGGAGTATCTGTACAAGATGACTGGTGTATGGAACCATCAGAGGCAAGTAATTGAGTGAAATCACTGGAGGTATATTCACCCCCTAAGTCACACCTGAAACACTTTATCACAACCGAATGTTGCATTTTAACAAGGGCTCTAAAGTTGTTGTAAATGCCAAAGAAGTCGGACCTGCGCTTCATAAGATAAACCCAGGTATATCGAGTATAGTCATCTATGAACGAAACATAATAGTTCGAACCACCCTTAGTGGATACTGGTGATGGTCCCCATACATCAGAATGAATAATGTCAAAAGGAGCAACTGAATAAGACATACTTTTATTAAAAGGTAAGGCAAAAAATTTTGCCAGTTTACAACCACCACAATCTGAAATATCAGAAGTGTTTAAATGACCCAAAGCACTAGTAGAGGCTAAAAAACATAAACGTGACACTGATACATGTCCCAAGCGGGAATGCCAAAGATAAAACTGCGAAGACAAAGGACTCAAATGAAAAGAAGACAAATCAATGCTAGAGGCGGCAACAACAGATACTTTGAGACTCTCCAGGACATAGAGTTCCCCCAACCTACGGCCAATCCCAATCACTTTCTGAGTGTGTTGGTCCTGTACAACACAAACAGAATCAGAAAAGAATACCCAATGACCAGTCCTACACAACTGACTGACAGAAGCAAGATTAAAAGCAAGTTTAGGAATATAATAGACATCAGACAGAACAATGTGAGAAGTAGTAACAGAACCAACACTCTCGACTGGAATAGACGTAGCACTGGCAGACATAACAGAGAGTGGTGAAATGGGTGACAAGGAACCAAACGATGACAGACAATGTGACATATGTTGGGTCGCACCAGAATCTAGAATCCACAAGGATGAGGGAATACCTGATGTACTAGAGGAAGCTGGGCCTGAGCTGGATGCTGACATGGCAGTAGGATTGGAGGCCAAAAACTGTCTGAACTGTTCGAGCACCTGAGGATCCAACGCCGAAGGAGGCACAGTGCTAACAAACTCAGTATCTACTGATGGTGCAGCAACTGCGAACTGTGGAGGAAGTGGAGGAGTACCAAAGGAGTGTGGCTGTCCATTCTTCTGTTGCTGACCAGACTTAGCCTTGTTGAGTAACAACGGACACTGAGCCTTCCAATGATTTTTCTGCTTGCAAAATGCACACTCATCAAACGCAACTTTAGGAGATCATCGCGATTGATTGGAAGTCTGAGAACGGTGTGGTCTAGACTGATCCGGTGAAGCAGCAAACACAGCAGGAGTAGTAGGTGTTTTCGACCCTTTATCCAATTGAGACTTGATATGAGTCTCTTCTGCAATCAGTTCACGGACAACTGAATAAACTGTGGGGAGGGGAGATCGATGAAGGATTGTTCCACGTAGTCCTTCAAAATCAAAACGCAATGCCATCAAAAATTGAACCAAATATTGTTCTTCCCTCCTAGCAATATACGGTGCAAAACCTTTCAATTCTGGAGATTCAGTAAGGGCCAATTGATCCCACAAATTAGACATAGCAGTATAGAAATCTTGAATGCTCATAGCATTCTGTTGAAGAGCACGAATATAGTATTCTAATTGGTACTGCTTTGCAAAATTAGACTGAGTATACAGTTTCTCCAAGTGATCCCAGATTTCTTTTCTTGTGTCATATTTACCCAATTGCATACCAATTGACTGAGTTACGGAGTTGTTAATCCAAGTGATAACCTTGGAGTTAGCAGTTTTCCATAAATCCAGCGACAATACAAAATCCGCAGCCTTCTTATCCTTAGGTTTGGATTTAACTCCAGTAACATAGCCCCACATATTCTTGCCACGAAGAAAATTCTTCATGACATAACTCCAATACGCATAATTTTTTTCATCTAATTGAGTGTTAATGGATTGGAGAGAATCATCCTTTCCAGCCATATTGACAAAATCAAAGGGTATACAGCAAGATAAGCAACCCCAAAACAACGATAAGAATAAAATACCCTAGTCCAAATCGAACCAAACCAACAACGCCGTCCAAATCAAACCAAACCAACAACGCCGTCCAAACCAACTAGGGAAGGATACAACAACGCGCACGTGGTAGTTGCTACAACTAGGGAAGGATCGATTTATTTGACTCTAATACCATGTTGATATATAACAAGGGCTTTATTGAAGAATAAGAAAAGAAAGAATCAAAAGGCTAACTACAAAGTTACATAAGAGAATAGAAGACAACAACCTAGAATGGGGAAGGGGGTGCCTATATATAGGCATAAGACTACCTAAAACCCTAAGGCCCATCTACTAACAATTATATGGGCTAACAGCAAGTTCTACGAGGGTTGACTTTCATTTCAAGCCTAGAGGCTTGAGATGGAAAAACAAAGATATCGTCTTCGCTTCTCAATTGCAGCAGATGACAAATAAAAAAAAAGTAGCACAAACTTTGAATAGAATTTGGGTTGATTTTGTTATGTAATGTGGAGTACCAAATAATATTTAATGTTGTTTAAGCATTATTTTGTTATTAGTATATAGCAATAAACACTTAGTTTGTTCACTTTTTAAAGGCTGACAACTACTTTTGGTATGTAGCATGATAAGTTTGAGTTCATTATGGAGCACGTTAATGAAGTTGCAGTTGCTTTTGATGTTATGTTGAGATATTTGTGCTTAAAAGCTATTTTGGCTTAAAAACACTTAAAACAAACCAATCCAAGCAGGCTTTTTGTCTAGTTTGATAACACTTTTTTCTGCAAATTGTACAAGTACAAAGTTGAGAAATGTATGGAGCCAAAATAATATTTCATTTTATCAAAATGCAGATTTATATAGCAATGACTACAACAACATTACAACAGGAAACTACACTGAAACAACCCAAAATACTAACAACATTACAGCAACTACTACTATTAGTAGTTACCATTAGAAACTATACCAACACAACACTCACAACACCTATTAACAATTAGGCTTCAATGTCCATATTCCACATATCACCAACCCAGTAGCAATGACACCAACAATAAATATATTTCTTGCTCGATTTCATTTCTTATAAAAAACGTTGACTTTCTTCAACAAATTCCAGATCGCCCTATTTGCTAGAGAAGGGTGTCGATCTTCATACCAATAAAAGTAATCACAAAAATCAATTTTCTACAAAATCAATTAGAAGCCAACAATTAATCATCTAATTAAATAAAAAAAGGGATAAATTTTACCTTTAAAATTTTACAACAACTAAAACTATGATGTGGGTTTAGTTGGACCCAAGAAGTCTTCAATAATGCTTCATAACTACATCTACAATATCAGACATCTTCATCAAAAAAGCCCATGTTGGAGCTCAACATTGTCACAGTTGAAATAGAGGAAAAAGATGAAGAAGAAGAGAACAAAACTCTGCTATTCAAGAAGAAAAGATGATGAAGAAGTGATTTAGGGCTAAATGAAAGTGTTGGAAATGAGGAAGAGGGTATACAATGGGGATGGGTCAATGTAACCGTTGGGGTGGACAAGCTAGAAGCCACATCAGTCCAAAAAGATCATCTATGTGCCGTTAATGGGTGTAAAACACCCAATCTGCCAACTGTGCAAAAAGTGTCAAAATAATATAAGGGGCCACTATATTAGGTGTTTAAAATGAACAAGACTCAGTTGAGGTGTCTAAGTTAAAGTTGGTGCAAACATTAGGGGGCCGTCGATGAATTCCGCCTTTTTGTATATACAAGGTACTCCATTTTCTTCAATTTCATCTTACCTTTTATTTTGATTACAAAAATAATTGTCTTTGTCCCGAATTTTTCTGTTGATTTTGCTCAAAGATCTCAAAATTAGTTGATCAAATCCAAATGCAGATCCCACACCCACATAAATATCGTCTCGACATGGATGCAACCCCGGAAATAAAAATCCGATCAACTTAGACCATGACTATCACAATACTCCGCATCCCTCATATTGGTTCCAAATTTAACTATAAATTAGCATTACTATATCGTTCTAATTTATCTATTAGGCATTACTAAAATACAAAAAATGAAACTAGTTACATCATTGCTCTTACAGTTCTAGATCTCTTGCACGTTAAAACAGTTGGTGGTGCCTTCAAGATCAACTACACATTCATATCTGTGAAATACAATCATGAACAACAGCACTATAGTTGAATTGAAAGTGTTTTGGATCTGTCCAGCATCACTAACAGATGCCTCAACAGCACCATCACATGTATTACAGCCAACCACTAAAGGCTTTCTGGAAGTGCAAGGAAATTCAAATGTTGATGCTTCATCTTGCAGAGCCTGTGGCATCTAATTTTCATCTTGCAAATTAGATCAATGTTTAACTAATTAGCCAAATTATTTGGTAAGTAGAGAAGATAAAAACTAAACCAAGAAACTCCACAAAACAGGTTACAAACGTCTCCAAACTTTGGTATTTTACACATGACAACCCCACACCTACTTAATTAGCATCCATGGAGCGTAATTGCACTATCTGATTAGCAAAAAACATGTCATTACACCAAAAGGTAATAACCCCAACTCCCTTCTTGTAAGTTCTCACAGATGTACATTTTCATCCTAGAGAGAACCCCAAGTCTTCTTCCATTTTTGTGGCAGGCAAATCTGCTTCACAATTAGGGTATATATTTAATGTAAATTTGACATCTCAATATTCTAGTGAGTTGCGAATTCAATTGGTAGTCCACAGGGGAAAGACTTCAGATAACCTTTTAGAACGTACTCAATTGAGCTTATAATGGAAGAATGAAAATCTTCTAAAACCAAATTGAACATACATAACATTAGGAGACCCACAAGTAATTTGTAATGTTGAAAATTATCAATTGATATAGACGAAAAGTTTTTAGATTATGATTCAGTAATCCAAAAGGCCTTACAAGAAGTTTCTACATCCAAACTTGCTAGAAAAAAAGGAAAGGAAAATATGCAAGAAAATCATACGAAAACTAGCTAAAAAGAAAATACTCAAATACTATTATTCCCTCTGTTTCATTTTAATTGATAGGATAAGATTTACATACCCACTAAGAAATAATTAATAGGGATGGTAATTTGGCTAATATAATCCTATTAATTTTTTGAAAACATACAATAATAATTTTTTTTCATATTTTAGAATGACTTTAAGTACTAAGGGCAGAATTGAAAAATAATGGTCAATTATCTCTTGAAATTTAAAACTAGCAAGTATTTTGAAACAACTATTTTTAGTATACCTAGTAATTAAAATGAAACTGAGGGAGTACTTGGTTGTCCCTTCTGCGAATAGCAGAAACTTTACCTCAGGATCTTCCCCATCCTTTCGTCTCTTGCAGTCTTTGTTGGAGTTAAACCGGCTATTAGCTTCGTCATCCAGTTTGAAGCCAGCTGCATCTGTAGCCCCTTGATCACTCATACGACTACATATTATATTTCCTACTACAGGAAGCCTTGCACCAACTATCGGAGTGTTTTGGAGCAGATTTGTATTAGAATTAGTACTACTGGCCCCAGAAATTTCAGCAAAACCTGTGGTACATTCCCTATCAAATATATATAGGTTTTCATCTAAATCAGCTTGTGCTGCCAATAACCATCCCGGTTCCTGAAAGGCATTTACATAATGTTAGAAATTGTCTAAATGATAAAGACAAATCTATCATATGTGTGTTGTGTGTGAGAGAGAGATACTTCTGAAGATCATATTGAAAGTGAAACTATTCATAGAGCCGCATGCACTATATATTGCAAATTATCTTCATGAGACAGTGTATGCCATTAATTGAAGTTGTCAAACCTACTTTTTGGCAAGAAAAAGAAAAAAAAGACAAATAGTAAGTAATTAACTTGGGAAAAAAAGATTAGTTATGAAGATCTATAAAAGGAAAATTGGTTGGTTATGAAGTTTTTACAGTTCGCAGTAGAAAAAGGAGAAGTGAATATGTGGGCTGTTAGGGTTATTCATACGGATGCTACTCAAGTAATCTTTAATTTTTGTCCCTTAAATTCATGGTTTTTAAATTTTGTCATTTGACACTTTAAGTGACAAAAAAAGTTATCGAAATGCCCTTGGCAGTAAAAAAAAATTGCAAGGCCAAAAAATATGCGCAAGACATAAGTTTAGTAGCTTGACATAAGTTTAGCAATATGAATTTGTATCTGGGGCATAAACTCAGCAACATGAATTTGTGTCTGGGGCATAAATTCAGAAGCATAAATGAATTTGTGCATGAGACATAAATTCAGCAGCATGAATAAATTTATATCTGGAACATAAGTTCAGGAGCATAAATTTGTGCCTGAGACATAAATCATGCATTTGTGTGTGAGACATAAATTGAGTAGCATGAATTATGAATTTGTGCCTTGGGCATAAGTTCAACAACATTAACTTGTGCCTTTTAGGGCTACATTATGCCTGACGATTATTTTAAAAAAAGATTTAAGTTAAAAGGTATGCGTTACGAATTAAATAACACTTAGTTTATACCTTCAAATAAATATTATCAAAAAAGATTTGCCCAGTGAACTGAAGCCATAATTAAGAATATTTTAGACATATCTCATCTATGATTGATCAGATTCCATAAAGCACTCATTTTCTTCTTCATCTAATTGACCACCAGAAGAGAGTCCATTTCCACTAAAATATTATTGATGTTATGTTCCTTACACCACTGAACACCAAATTTTAGAGCCTTTGCTTCCGCAAGATTATTGCTTTTAGTTCCAAATGGTATAGCAAATGCCGGTAAACAACTTTCTTTGTAATCTCTGAGTATATCATCTCTCCACTGGTTTCCGGATTACTATTAAGCATCCGTCAGTCCTTTCAAGAGGAAATTTTCATGTGACCATAATTATTTTCAGGTGAGGAATGGCCTTCTCAATGATCTAGATCAGCTGCAAAACTAATCTGGTTAAATTATTTGTGAATATTCATACAGCCTACTGAAAAGTATGATATGAGATCATCTTGATACTGACCCTTCGCTGTTCCTATTTGATTTTACACCTGGACTTTCATATTTTCCAGCAGATCATCAATAGCATTATTTGAAAAAGAAATTTATGCATAGAGCTATTTGTCTCAGTGAACTGCCAACACAAATATTCTTGTCCAATATTTTCATTACATTCCCTTACTCCCAATTGATCCCTAAATATCTTCCAGCTATTTTTACATAAGTTGGTAGGTGATTCACATCTTCATTTCCTGGAGAAACACAACAAACACATATAGAAGCATTCCACTTAATATTGTCATCAATTAGGAATTTTGTTCCAACAAAAAAGAAAATTTTGAAAGGTATAGAAGGATGCCATAAGTACTTATTCACAAAAGTGGTGCCTTGCTTCTGTCTCACAATATCTCAGGTTGATGAACAACTAAATGAACCAGTTGGATTACCGCTCCAAATTGCATGATCTTCCTTACCGATATCACCAATATTAATTTTTTCAATTTGGTAACCAATTTTGGTGAACCAAATGACCTGGAATATAGCTTGAGAGAATTAATTTGAGGAGCACCAAGAGTTGTGGGAGAAGACAAGTATGGGTAAAAGATCCCCTCAAATCTTATCTATTCATGACTTCAAGAATCATATTTTAAGAAATCATCTTCTATAATGTCCCAAGTTGAATGAAAAAAAATATACCATTGTTCCCATCAGGCCCTCCAGCACTATTAGGATCAATATTGAAAACTGCTTGCTTTAGTTCCTCCTTGGTAGACAATTTCATAAGATCACTATTGTCCTCATGATATGTTATCATCTTAAGGATTGGGGGTCAACACTCTTAGCTTCCTGGTTGAAAAGGTTCTCACAGAAATCATTAGCAGCTTCAACAATATTCTTTTTCCCCTTAATCCATTGGTTGTTTCTATCTTTAATTCAGTGAAGAAGTTACCTGCTTCTTTTACCCTTGATAATGTTATGAAAGTATCTAGTATTACTGTCTCCTTCTAGGTTCCATTTCAAACGAGCCTTTTGTTTCTCAAAAGAGTTTACCCCGATTTCACGTGGAGGATAAACTCAGCCTTGAGCATGTTGACATTCATTTTAGTAATACCATAGTCATTCTCTTGCAACTTTCTTTCTTCATCTTCAATTTTATTTTCCATTTTTTCAGCCTTCTAAAAGATTTTGCCAATAATATGTTTAGACCATTGAGAGAGAGTCTAATGAACCATCCATTGAGCATTTCCATCAATGTGAACATTCAATACCACTAAAATCCTGTTGGTCAATCCAAAAATTAAGGAATTTAAAATATTTAGGAATATTCACATCTCTGTCCTTAAGTTGAAAGAGAAGGGGACAGTGATCAGATCCCACTCTAGCTAAGTGTTGAACAAAGGTAAAAAAAAAGAAGTCCTCCCAATATATCATTGTTAGTAAGAAGTCTATCCAATCTCTTCAATATTTTACTGGAAAGATTAGACACAATGTTGTTGAATGTCGTGCTTAAAAATAAGGAAAGCTAACATGGTTGAAAGAATCATGGAGAATGATGACTTGTGTGATATGGTGTCTGAATGCAACCTAGTGAGAAACCCCACAGACTGGTGGCTTGACTCTAGAGTCACTCGACATGTTTGTGCTGTCAGAGGAGCATTTGCTTCCTATGCCCCTGCTGGACCCAATGAAACCATGTATATGAGAAACTCTGGACAACCAAGATTGAAGGCTATAGGAAAATATTTCTAAAAATGACATCCGAAAAGGTGGTGACTCTCAATAGTGTCTGTCATGTTTTAAAAATGAGGAAGAACTTAGTTTCTGCTGGTCTTCTCATCAAGAACGGATTTAAGTGCGTTCTTGTTTCAAATCATACTGTAATAAGTAAGAATGATGTGTATGTAGGAAAATGTTACCTAACTGAGGGCCTTTTCAAACTGAATGTAATTATTGTTGAAAACAATAAAATTACAACTTCTTCTTACTTGATTGAGTCAAATTATTTATGGCATTCCCGTTTGGGATATGTCAATTATAAAACCTTGCATAAAATGATCAATATGGAATTATTGCCAAAGTTTGAATGCAATCAATCAAAATGTCAAATCTGTGTCCAATCTAAGTATGTTAAACATCCTTATAAGTCAATTGAAAGGAACTCAAGTCCCTTAGACTTAATTCACACAGACATTTGTAACATGAAGTCAATACCATCTCGTGGTGAAAAGAAGTATTTCATAATTTTTATTGACAATAGTACACGGTACTGCTATGTTTATTTAATCAAAAGTAAAGATGAATCAATTGATGCATTTAAGCAATATAAAAGTAAAGTTGAAACACAACTTAACAAAAGGATCAAAATGATAAGGAGTGATAGGGGCGGAGAATATGAATCTCCTTTTGAAAAAATATGTTTGGAATATGGCATTATTCATCATACAACTGCCCCTTACTCGCCACAATCTAATGGAATTGCAGAAAGAAAAAATAGAACATTAAAAGAGATGATAAATGCTCTGTTGATAAGTTCTGGTTTACCCCAAAACTTGTGGGGGGAAGTTATCCTTACGGCTAGCAGAATACTCAATCGAGTGTCCTATAACAAACACAATCCATTCCATATGAAAAATGGAAAGGAAGAAAGCCTAACCTTGAATACATGAAATTGTGGGGGTGTTTGACTAAGGTACAAGTTCCTAAACCCAAAAGGGTTAAGATAGGACCTAAAACCATCGATTGTATTTTCATAGGATATGCTACAAATAGTAATGCATATCGATTTCTGGTTCATAAATCAGAAAATCCTGACATTCATGTTAATACAGTAATAGAATCAGAAAATGCTGAATTCTTTAAATATATATCCGTATAAACAGAATTGTGAGTCGTCTAGCGAAGAATCTAAACGGCCTCGGGAAGAGACAAAGTGTTCCTAATGAGGAGAATCCAAGACGTAGCAAACGTCAAAGGACTTCTACTTCCTTTGTACTAGATTTTCTAACATTTTTATTGAAAAATGAGCCTCAAACTTTTTAAGAAGCTATGACTTCTTCAGAAGCTAAATATTGGAAAGAGGCAGTCAATAGTGAAATTGAATTCATAATGAATAACCATACATAGGAATTTTGACCTTCCTCCAAGGAAAAAACCATTAGGTTGTAAATGGATTTTCAAAAGGAAAGTTAAAGATGATTGCACTATTGACAAATACAAAGCAATACATGTAGTCAAAGAGTTTAGACAAAAAGAAGGTCTTGATTACTTTGATACGTACTCGCCGTTAACCAGAATTACATCCATTCGGGTGTTAATAGTGTTAGCCGCCGTATACGGTCTTGAAATCCATCAAATGAATGTGAAAAAGCCATTCTTAAATGGAAATTTGGATGAAGAAATTTACATGGAACAACCTGAAGGGTTTGTAGTTCCTGAAAATGAAAAGAAGGTGTGCTGACTTGTAAAGTCCTTGTACAGACTAAAACAAGCGCCCAAACAATGGCATGCAAAATTTGACCAGACTATGTTGTCAAATGGTTTCAAGATTAATGAGTGTGATAAATGTATTTACATTAATAACACTCAAAATCAAATCATCATTGTTTGCCTACATGTGGATGACATGTTGATAATGAGTAACGACATTGCTAATATAAATGCTACCAAGCGTATGCTTGCTAGTAAGTTTGAGATGAAAGATCTTGGAGTCGCTGACTTGATATTGGGAATTAAGATCCACAAAACTCTTAAAGGTCTAGTATTGTCTTAGTCTCATTATATCCAAACAATACTTGAAAAATTTAAGTATTTGGATTTCAAAATTGCAAAGATACCAATTGATGTGAATCTTGCTCTCTCAAAGAACAAAGGTGAAAGTAAGTCCCGATTGGACTATGTAAGAGTATTGGGAAGTCTAATGTACATCATGAACTGTACACGATCAGAAATAGCTTGTGCGATAAGTAAACTTAGTCGATACACAAGTAATCCCAATCAGAGTCATTGGATGACTATGAAACGAGTTTTGGGGTATTTAAAACATATTCAAAACTTTACTTTGCATTACAACAAGTATCCAACGGTTGTTGATGGATATTGCGATGCAAATTGGATCATCGGATCAACTGAAACAAAATCCACAAGTAGATATGTGTTTACCATTGGTGGAGGAGTAGTGTCTTGGAAGTCATCCAAATAAATATGTATTGCTCGCTCTACAATGGAGTTTGAATTCATTACAAGGCTGGTGAAGAAACTAAATGGCTCAGAAATTTCCTAGAAGACATTCCATCCTGGCCCAAACCATTGGCACCAATATGTATACATAGCGATAGACAAGCGACAATCAGAAGGGCTGAAAGTTTAATTTATAACGGAAAGTCTCGTCACATACGACAGATACATAACATTGTTAGACAACTACTCTCTAGTAGAATTATCACAATTGACTATGTAAAGTCAAGAGATAATGTGTCGGATCCACTTACAAAAGGCCTAACTAGAGAGGCGGTTGAAATATCATCGAAGGGAATGGGACTATGGCCAAGGAACAGTCATTGTGGCGGTAACTCTATCTAGAAGACTGGATATTCCAAGATCTAGGTTCAAGGAGATCAAACAAAATCATTGATGATGGTTCAACATTGTCAAAATAACTTTTGGTCCATTCTCATGATGAGACAATGTTCAGTAACAAGGATAAAGCATTAAAAACTTTTTAATGATTTCTAAGTTTGACACGGGGTATGTCAAATGGTGTATCTACGGGATAACACATTTAGGAATCACCTATATAAGTGTGAAGTGTAAGCCGCTTCAAGGAGAATTCTGTAAGACCAATTCTCTACGCACTTATGAAACCAGACAGTGTTCATGGCTAAAACAAAAAATAATAATGAGAACCTAAGATGGTTAAAGGATTAATTGTGTGACTTATATTGTCTAGATATACATCAAAGCTCGACGGTTCAAAAATATTAAATCTACAGATTGACCAAGTATATCCGATATATGTTCACTACAGAAAGTTCAAGGGAAAACTTACTTATCCAGATGCAATTAGTTCTTACTTACGAATCACACAGTTTTACATGCATTAAAAATTTTTATATAGCCATTCCCCATTCATATGAGGGATTGTTGGAGTTAAGTATTGGGTGTGAATTGGGAAATAGAGAGAAATAAATTGGAGGGAAGAGAAAGTTGAAAAGTTTCTTTCCTAATGGTAGCCATTCCGAACAGACACCATCTGAACAAGTATCTTCACACCCCTTCACTTCAGATCTTTGGATATAAATAAAGGCCTTTCGCCTTTATTTTTGGAGAGAGAATTTTCAAAAATTATGCAAATTTTCATACAAACAAAATCGAGTCTATTGTGTGATTTGTTACTTCTCTTAGAGTTCGACGAAGTTATTGGTGTTTGAGGTACTGCTACACCATTAACAGGTATATCCATTTTATCCTGGGAGGAAGTAATCCAAAACCTTGAGTATAGTGAAGGAATTAAATTCCTTAAGGACACTTAGCGAATTCTGTAGATCCGGATATTATTTATTTTCTTTGCTTTGCATATTTGAACACATGACAACAACACTTTCTTGTTACCTCTGTTCAACACTTAGCTAGAGTGGGATCTGATCACTGCTCCCTTCTCTTTCAACTAAAGGACAGAGATGTGGATATTCCTAAATATTTTAAATTCCTTAATTTTTGGATTGACCAACAGGATTTTAGTGGCATTGAATGTTCACATTGATGGAAATGCTCAATGGAAGGTTCATCAGAAGCTTAAGACAGCCAGTTATGCTCACGATCTATCAACGGTCTAAACATATTATTGGCAATATAATTTGAGAAGGCTGAAAAAATGGAAATTAAAATTGAAGATGAAGAAAGAGAGTTGCAAGAGAATGATAATGATATTACTAAAATAAATGTCAACAAGCTCAAGGATGAATATATCCTCCACATGAAATCGATAAACTCTTTCTGGAAACAAAAGGCTTGATCGTTTGAAATGGAATCTAGAAGGAGACAATAATACTAGATACTTCCATAACATCTTCACGGGTAAAAGAAGCAGATAACTTCTTCAGAAAATTAAAGATAGAAACAATCAATGGATTGAAAGGAAAGAGAATATTGTTGAAGCTGCTAATGATTTCTATGAGAACCTTTTCAACCAGGAAGCTAAGAGAGTTGACCCCCAATTCATTAATCATATTCCCAAGATGATACCATATCATGAGGACAATAGTGATAATTGTCTACGAAGGAGGAACTAAAGCAAGCAGTTTTCAATGTAGATTCTGTTGTAGTCCCGTGTTCAAATATGTAAAACAAAGAAAATAAATAATATTCGAGTCCACATAATTCACTGTGTATCCTTAAGGAATTTAATCCCCTAACTATACTTGAGGTTTTAGTTTACTTCCTCCTATGATAAAACGGATAAACCTGTTAATGGTGAGCAGTACCTCAAACATCAATAACTTCGTCGAACTCTAAGAGCAGTAACAAATCACATAACAGACTCGATTTTGTTTGTTTGAAAATATGCAGAATGTTCAAAAATTCTCTATCCAAAAATGAAGGCAAAAGGCCTTTATTTATATCCAAAGATCTTAAGTGAAGAGGTGTGAAGACACCTGTTCAGATGGTGTCTGTTCGGAATAGCTACCATTGGGAAAGAAACTTTTCAACTTTCTCTTCTCTCTAATTTATTTCTCTCTATTTCCCAATTCATACCCAACACTTAACTCCAACAATCCCTCACATGAATGGGGAATGACTATAATATAAAAATTTTAATGCATGAAAAACTGTGGGATTCGTAAGTAAGAACTAATTGCATATGGATAAGTACGTTTCCCCTTAAACTTTTCGTAGTGAACATATCGCGGATATATTCGGTCAATCGGTAGATTTAAAATTTTTGAACCATAGAACTTTGATGTGTACCTAGATAAGTCACATAATTAATGCTTTAACCGTCTTAAGTTCTCATTGTTTTATTCGTTTCAGCCATGAACACTAACTAGTTTCATAAGTGCGTAGAGAAATAGCCTTATAAAATTCTCCTTGAAGCGACTTACACTTCACACTTATATAGGTGATTCCTAAATGTGTTATCCCATAGATACACCATTTGACATACCCTATGTCAAACTTATAAATCATTAAAAAGTCTTTAATGCTTTATCCTTGTTACTGAACATTGTCTCATCACAAGAATGAACCAAAACTTATTTTAACAATATTGAACCGTCATCATTGACTTTGTTTGATCTCCTTGAACCTAGATCTTGGGATCTATACTCTTCTAGGTAGAGTTACCGCCACAATGACTTGTCCTCGGCCATAGTCCCATTCCCTTTGATGATCTTTCAACAGCCTCTCCAGTTAGGCTTTTTGTAAGTGGATCCGACACATTATCTCTTGACTTTACATAGTCAATTGTGATATTTCACCAGAGAGTAGTTGTCTAACGGTGTTATGTCTCCGTCGTATGTGACGAGACTTTCTGTTATACATTACACTTTCAGCCCTTTTGATTGCCTCTTGGCTATCGCTATGTATACATATTGGTGCCAATGGTTTGGGCCATAATGGAATGTCCTCTAGGAAATTCCTAAGCCATTCAGCTTTTTCACTAGCCTTGTCTAAAGCTATGAATTCAGACTCCATTGTAGAGCGAGTAATACATATTTATTTGGATGACTTCCAAGACACTACTCCTCCACCACTGGTAAACACATATCCACTTGTGGATTTTATTTCAGTTGATCCGATGATCTAATTAGCATCATAATATCCTTTAACAACTGCTGGATACTTGTTGTGATGCAAAGAAAAATTTTGCATATGTTTTAAATACTCCAAAACTCGTTTCATAGTTATCCAATAACTCTAATTGAGATTACTTATATATCGACTAACTTTACCTATCGCACAAGCTATATCTGGTTGTGTACAGTTCATGATGTACATTAGACTTCTCAATACTCTTGCATAGTCCAACTGAGACTTACTTTCACCTTTGTTCTTAGAAAGAGCAAGATTCACATCAATTGGTGTCTTTGCAATTTTGAAATCCAAATACTTAAATTTTTCAAGTATTATTCAGATATAATGAGACTGAGACAATGCTAGACCTTTAGGGGTTTTGTGGATCTTAATACCCGATATCAAATCAACAACTCCTAAGTCTTTCATCTCAAATTTACTAGCAATCACGCTCTTGGTAGAATTTATGTCAGCAATATCATAACTAATTATCAAAATGTCATCTACACATTGGCAAACAATGACAACTTGATTTTATGTGTTCTTAATGTAAACACATTTATCACACTCATTAATCTTGAAATTATTTGACAACATAGCTTGGTCAAATTTTGCATGTCATTGTTTGGGTGGCTTGTTTTAGTCTGTATAAGGACTTTACAAGTCGACACACCTTCTTTTCATTTTCAGAAACTACAAACCCTTCAGGTTGTTCCATGTAAATTTCTTTCTCCAAATCTTCATTTAAGAAGACTGTTTTCACATCCATTTGATGGATTTCAAGACCATATACAACGGCTAATACTATTAACATCAGAATGGATGTAATTCTGATTACCGGTGAGTATGTGTCAAAGTAATCAAGACCTTCTTTTTGTCTAAACTCTTTGACTACAAGTATTGCTTTGTATTTGTCAATAGTGCCATCATCTTTAACTTTTCTTTTGAAAATCTATTTACAACCTAATGGTTTTTTCCCTGGAGGAAGTTCAATCAATTCCTATGTATGGTTATTCATTATGAATTCAATTTCACTATTGACTGCCTCTTTTCAATATTGAGCTTCCGAAGAAGTCATAACTTCTTAAAAAGTTCAAGGCTCATTTTTCAACAAAAATTCTAGAAAATATAGTCCAAAGGAAGTAGAAGTCCTTTGACGTTTGCTATGTCTTGGATTCTCCTCATTAGGAACACTTTCCGTTGTCTCTTCCCGATGCCGTTTAGATCTTTCGCTAGATGACTCACAATTCTGTTTATATGGATATATATATATATATATATATATTCAAAGAATTCATCATTTCCCGATTCCATTACCGTATTAACATGAATGTCAGGATTTTCTGATTTATAAACCAGAAATCGATATGCATTACTATTTACAGCATATCCTATGAAAATACAATCGAGGTTTTAGGTCCCATCTTAACCCTTTTAGGTTTAGGAACTTGTGCCTTAGCCAAATATTCCCACACTTTCATGTATTCAAAGTTATACTTTCTTCCTTTCCACTTTTCATATGGAATGGATTGTGTTTTGCTATGGGACACTCGATTGAGTATTCTGCTAGCCGTAAGGATAGCTTCACCCCACAAGTTTTGGGGTAAACCAAAACTTATCAATAGAGCATTCATCATCTCTTTTAATTTCTATTTTTTCTTTTTGCAATTCTATTAGATTATGGCGAGTAAGGGGCAGTTGTATGATGAATAATGCCATATTCCAAATATATTTCTTCAAAAGGAGATTCATATTCGCCTCCCCTATCACTCCTTATCATTTTGATCCTTTTGTTAAGTTGTATTTCAACTTCACTTTTATATTGCGTAAATGCATCAATTGATTCATCTTTACTTTTGAATAAATAAACATAGCAGTACCGCGTACTATCATCAATAAAAGTTATGAAATACTTCTTTCCACCAGGAGATTGTATTGACTTCATATCACAAATGTCTGTGTGAATTAAGTCTAAGAGACTTTCCTTTCAACTAACTTATAAGGATGTTTAACATACTTAGATTCAACACAGATTTGACATTTTGATTGATTGTAGTCAAACTTTGGCAATAATTTCATACTGATCATTCTACGTAGGGTTTTATAATTGACATATCTCAAACGAGAATGCTATAAATCATTTGACTCAATCAAGTAAGAAGAAGCTGTAATTTTATTTCTTTCAACAACAATTACATTCAGTTTGAAAAGGCCCTCAGTTAGGTTATCTTTTCCTACATACACATCGTTTTTACTTATTACAGTATGACTTAAAACAAGAACGCAATTAAATTTGTTCTTGATGAGAAGACCTGCAGAAACTAAGTTCTTCCTCATTTTTGGAACATGATGGACATTATTGAGAGTCACCACCTTGCCGGATGTCATTTTTAGAAATATTTTTCCATAGCCTTCAATCTTGGCTGTTGAAGCATTTCCCATATATATGGTCTCGTTGGGTCCAACAGGGGCATAGGAAGCAAATGCTTCTCTGACAGCACAAACATGTCGAGTGGCTCCAGAGTCAAGCCACCAATCCGTGGGGCTTCCTACTAGGTTGCATTCAGACACCATAGCGCACAAGTCATCAATCTCCATGGTTCTTTCAACCATGTTAGCTTGTTTCTTTTGCTTTCCTTTCTTTGGAGCACGACATTCAGCAACGTTGTGTCCAATCTTTCCACAACTGTGACAGTTTTCTTTGAATTTCTTCTTGCTAGAAGATTCTTTGTTCCAGAAGGCTTCTTCCTCTTTTTGGGATTAGATGGAGTGGTCTCAACATTATTTTCCTCGATAATTGTTGAGTTTCCCCTTACCTTCCTTTCAGCAGCTTTGTTATCTTCTTCGATTCTCAATCGAACGATAAGATCTTCAAGCTTCATCTCCTTGCGCTTGTGCTTTAAATAATTCTTAAAATCTCTCCTTTAAGGAGGTAACTTTTCAATCATGGCTGCAACTTGAAAAGGTTCATTGATGACCAAACCTTCAGCAGGAAGATCGTGAATTATCACTTGCGGTTCTTGGATTTGTGTGATAACAGGCTTGCTGTCTATCATTTTTTAGTCCAGAAACTTGGCTACAACAAATTTCTTTATACCGACATATTTCGTTTTGTACTTCTTCTCTAGCGCATCCCAGAATTCTTTAGAAGTCTCCATATTTCTGGATACATTATATAGATCATTCTCCAGTCTGCTCAGGATATAGTTCTTGCATAAAAAATCTGAGTGCTTCCAAGCCTTAATCACCAAGAACCGTTCATTTTTGGGAGTCAATTTTGGCAGAACCAGTTTATCCTCCTTAATGAACTTTTGCAGACACAATGTGATTATATAGAAGAACATCTTCTGCTGCCAGTGTTTGAACTTAATGCCAGAAAACTTTTCGGGCTTTTCTGCCAGAGCTGGTTCTTGCACAACACGGTTGAAGGAGATTCCATTGCTTCTACGGGCAAGCACGGAGTCAGTTGTTCCTGTCATATCTATTAAACAATAACAACAAAATTTAGCAATCTATAAAGATTCTATTTTTTCAAAACTGAAAATTTTTTGACAGAACTAAACTGAGTAATCGGTGAAGTTTCTATATCTTCAAATCGAATTATCAACAATCAGATTTTCTTGGCGAAGTTTTTAAATTTTCAAATCAGCAATCATAGTGAGTAGAAAATCACAAGAATTTTAATCTCAACGGAAATAAAAAATTCGAAGATTTTAATCTCCAACAATGGAGTAGAAAATCAGAAAGGTTTTAGTCTCCAAAATCAGAAAATAGATGAACATAAAAAAATTAAATTTCTTAAGAATATTGTTGTCTTATCTTCAAATATGCAAAACAAAGAAAATAATTAATATCCAGAGTCCACATAATTCACTATGTGTCCTTAAGGAATTTAATCCCCTCACCGTACTCGAGGTTTTGGATTACTTCCTCCCAGGATAAAACGGATATACTTGTTAATGTTGTAGCAGTACCTCAAAAATCAATAACTTCATTGAACTCTAAAAGCAGTAACAAATCACACAATAGACTCGATTTTGTTTGTTTGGAAATATGCAGAATTTTCGAAAATTCTCTCTCCAAAAATGAAGGCAAAAGGCAAAAAGCCTTTATTTATAGTCAAAGATCTAAAGTGAAGGGGTGTGAAGACACCTATTCAGAGTGGGAAAGAAACTTTTCAACTTTCTCTTCCCTCCAATTTATTTCTCTCCATTTCCCAATTCACACCCAACACTTAACTCCAACAAAAAGAAGTCCTCCCAATGTATCACTGTTAGTAAGAAGTTTATCCAATCTCTTAAATATTTTACTGGAGTTTTTCTTATGGTTGTTGCACCAAAAAATATAATTCGAACTAGATGGAGACGCCAGTCTAAAGTAAGCCTTTGTCTCATCGATAGTTTGTGACCCATGAGTCGGGAAGAATTTTGACAAGGGAGTTTATGAAAAAATTCAAAAATCTTAAGCCTAACAATGTGAACAGCCTACCTGCATCTTGAGCATACAGTCATCGATACAAGATATAAAGGCATGTTCTTTCTCAATTGAAAGGTTTGCCTCCCTTCTTTTATTCTTTTCTGGTATTGGAATTGAAATCTCCACAAACATCCCATGGAGAATACACACTAATAGCGATAATTCTAAGAGAATCCCAGAGAACACTCTCTTAATCACAATGAATGTAACATAAACAATATTACAATATAGAGGAGATTTAAGAGAGTTGTGAGATGATTTAAAATTAATAGATTATTCTGTATTGATTAAGATGTCACAGTTGACTTCTGAGCTCTAAAACAACCATATTTTGTTGGTGGAGTTAGAAAAATAGTTGGCCATTCCAAACTTTGTAGAATAACCTTTAATATTGATGTCCCCTACGGAAGGTTCTTGGATAGCCAAGAAAGAGATTTTGTGTCTTCAGAGATGAGTCATGGCTCTTACTTATGCAGCTTGGAAAACCATTCTTCTAATATTTCAATTTAGAATATTAATCATTGAGAATTTTGTTATTTTTTTTGGAAACATTTTGGGATTCTTTCCTTGTTGAACCACTTTGTCAACATGCTTCTGTACTCCCTTTAAAAAAATTATCTTGAGGGCCAAAAGATTGACTTAGCAGGTTGGCTGTCTCTTCAGAGCCGACATTTGAAGCTTGATCATTGTCAGTATCAAAGTCCTCTTTATCTTTCTCATGATTAGTATCTTCTCCCAGAAACTTCAGAATTGAGGGCACCAAAGAGCTCTACAACAAAATTAAAGTTTCCATCAATTTTGTCCACTATATGTAGAGGTTGTGGATAAGAGCTAATATTTTTGGTGCTTTGGGTATTATTTTCATGTCCTGTTTCTTGTTGTCTTCTCTTCCAGTTGGCTCTCTTTCTTTCCAGACTTGAAGTTATAGTAGTAGCAGTTTTCTTAGGTGTAGGAATCTGATTAGGACTCTAGGATGAGATGACTATTTGATCAATGAGATCCTCCTCAGTTTCCTCCTGAATTGATTCTGTACACATTCCCTTAGTATCCTGATTTTCCTTGCTAGTCACGACTTATATATCAGTATCCTTTATCTCCAGGCTTGTCAATTATTATTTATCATATTCTTTGTTCTCCATAACCAGATTCTCTTTTGTGGGAACCTCTTTCGAATACCAAAAGATTCAGATTCATGGTTCTGCATCTTCTTTATACTCTCTCTGAACAGGTTTAGTTTTCTTTGAGGGAGTACTATTAGGCATCTTATCCACTTCTTAATGTTAAATTTGTCTGATTTTTCTTGAGTTGAAGTTTGGGTTTGTTCTGGACTTCGCTATTGTTTTAATTTCCTTAATTATTTCTAGTGCCAAGGTTGCATCTTTTCTTTGTCCTTGTCATAATTAAATTAATAAAACCGAACTACTCTATCTAACATCTTAAGATTTTAGACGAGATAGTTACACAATTCAACATTGTAAAGTGATATATGATATTAGAAAAATCAACTAGAAACATAAATACAAACCGTTGAGTACTGCAGATAAGTGTCGTGCATTATTTACCTCCATATATGAGAATCACTTATCAAGAATTTCTCAACCTTTATAATGAAGGAGAATAAGTATTGTCTAAAGAAGGTAAAATCGAATAGTGTCGCGGTCAACTATTCAAAAAATGAGGCAATTCTCTACATTCATCAATAAGTTAAAAAAGAAATTGTTAGCTAGTGAATAACACATTTTGGATTTAAAGGAAGATATGGTGTATGTAATACTTAGGAGTATCTATATTTAGTATTTCTATAATTACCTTGGTTAAGATGAAAAAGTTGGTGACAGCCTATATGAAGGAAACTGATTGGATGAATGATGACTACATTCCAAAATGTGAGGAGTATATGACAATTGCACTAGTAACATCAACATGTATGCTTCATGTAACACATTCGTTGATTGGCATGGAGGAACCTGTGACAAAAGAGACTATTGAGTGGATGAAAAATAGGTCTTTAGACATTCATGCTGGAGCAACAATTTGCAGATTAATGGATGATATTTCTGATCATGAAGTAAGTACAACTATAATTTTTCAATTTCCAACTCTTAATTTCCAGAGTTAAAATTTAATCTACATTATTCGTCAAATTTTTCCTCAAATAATAATAATCAGTCTAAATAGAAGCATTTTTTTTGGATGGATTGGTTGGTTGCTTTGCTTTTCTCCGCTGAAGAATTGTAGGAAGACTACTTATGGAGCTTCTAAATAATTTATGGAGTATTTGGTTTAAACACATACCACTTATTCATTTCAATTAGATCCCCGTACACAACATTGTTATCCCAAAGCATGACTATGAGTGTGTTCGGAATGGAGGAAAATATTTCTCATGTTCGTTTGGTCAAAAATTTTGAAAAACATATTCTTTAGAAGAACAAGTTTCATGAACATAAGAAAAATGTCTTCCCTAATAAAAATAGGAAAAGTAAGTCACATTGTCTACTCCCCACCCTGACAATTATCCACCCCAATCCACGCCCTACCCCACTACAACACCCATCACCCTAGCTCACTCCATCCTCATAATTTTGTGTTAGATATATATAAATATTTTTAGGATAATATTTTTTAGTTACATACCGAACACAAGAAAAATAAGTAAAAAATAACTTTTTTTTTCAATAAAAAATTTTTCTTTCCTACCGAATACACCCAATATCTAATAAATTTCCCTATGTCGGTCAGCAATAGATTTTGTCTTTATTGTGCCTCAATCAGCCTTAAAGTGAAGTATGAAGCTTTAGACTATGACTGAAAAATGTAAAAAACTTTTATTGAAATCTATGATTCTGTTGTAGGGTGTTAGAAACTTGATAGAAGACCTTGTCTATTGCAAAAGCAATCAATCACATTCAACCAGTAGCCATTACAAAGGAACATATTAGAGTATTTTCTTCATTTTTATCAATCTTCCCTCTTCTCGCATTTATAGCTTACTTGAGCTATTTATACAACTCAACTAACTTCATTGCTTTTTCTCCTAACTGCCTAACAACCTAACTGACTTAGTCCTCATTCTAACTACCTTAGTTAACCTCCTAACTTTACCACAGTTACATCAGCTTGTTAGTCTTTTAGATATCTCAACACTCTCCCTCAAGTTGATGGCTTGAAGAGGTCTTTTAATCCTAGTTTACTTAGAAGATACTCATGTTGAGCTCTTCCTAGACTCTTTGTAAATACATCTGCCAGTTGTTCTTCAGTAGAAACATGAATGGTTCTGATCATTCCTTGACTGATCATTTCTCTCACAAAATGAAAATCTATGTCAATATGCTTGGCTCTCTCATGGAATATGTGGTTTGCTACAATTTGAATGTCAGCCTTGCTGTCATAACATAAATCTACAGGTTGTTTGACTTGGACTCCAACTTCCTCGAGCATTCCTATCAATGAAGTGATTTCTGCAGTACACACTACCATGCTTCTAAATTCAGCCTCTGCTGAACTTCTGGACACAGTTTCTTGCTTCTTTGACTTCCAAGAAATGAGAGCTCCACCAGGACTAACAATGTAGCCAGTAACTGATCTTCTAGTTTGTAGGCATGCACCCCAGTCGGAATCATAGTAGGCATGTAACTGATTTGTATTTTCAACTAGCATAAACAAGCCAAGACCTGGAGAGCCTTTGATGTACCTCACTACTCTTAGAGCAACTTCCATGTGAGAGACTTTAGGACAATGCATAAACTGACTTAGGAGCTGAACTGCAAAATATATGTCAGGTTTAGTCATAGTAAGATATAGGAGCCTTCCCACCAATCTTTGAAAAATACCAGGTTCATTCAAAGCCTTATCTTTCTTAGCTTCTCCATTAGATATATGTTTGCCATATTCCAGTGATGTCAACTTCTAATTTAACTCAAGTGGAGTGCCAGCAGGTGGCAGGTTTTGCTCCACCTAAACCAGCTTCTAAAATCAACTCCAAGGCATATTTCCTTTGACATACAACTATGCCTTCTCTGGACCTGGCCACTTCCATGCCTAGAAAAAACTTAAGCTCTCCTAGATCTTTCATTTTAAAGTTGTGTTGCAAGTCTTGTCTGGCTTGATCTATCAACTTTGTATTTTTTTCAGTAATCAGTAGGTCATCCATATAAACCAAAATAATCACAAGATCAGGTTCTGACTTCTGTGTAAACAAAGAGCAGTCATAATGGCTCTGAGTGAACCCCATTTGAAAAAGTGCATCTGTTAGCTTCTTGTTCCATTTCCTATGTGCTTGCCTCAGCCCAGATAAAGACTTATGCAGTTTGCAGACCTTCATAGTCTCCCCCTATCTAGCAAACCCTTCAGGAATGTGCATGAAGACCTCTTCTAGCAAGTTACCATTGAGGAAAACATTATGAATATCTATCTGGTAGAGACACTAGCCCCTGGAAGCTACAAGAGCAATAATAGATCTGACTGTCACCAACTTAGCAATAGGTGAAAAAGTTTCAGAATAGTCTAAGCCTGCTTTCTGGCTATAGCTCTTTGACACTAGTCCGGCCTTATACCTCTCTATCTCTCCTGATGCCTTGTATTTAATATTAAAGATCCATTTACATCCAATGGGAGACTTCCCAAGTGGAAGGTCCACGACAGACCAAGTTTTATTTTTCTCCAAAGCTGTTATCTCAAGCTTCATAGCTGCAATCCATTTAGGATCACAAGCTTCCTTTTGAAATGTAGTAGGTTCATAAATGGAAGAGTAGGTAGTGAGAGCCTGCTTGTAAGAATGGGATAAGTGATCATAGGACACAAAGGATAACATGGGATATTGACAGGAATGAGACATAGAAGGAGTAATAAAAATCCTATAACCAAGATGGAGGATTTCTGACTCTAGAGGACTTTCTAGGAGTAGGACTAGGCAAATCAGATTGTGTGCTTACTGGTGAGGAAGTGTTGGGCAAAGAAAAAGTACTAGCTGGAGATGGAGAGGGCAGGAGCTCCTCCTGAGAAGGAGTTTCAGGAGGGGAAGCCTTGATAGGAACATGATGTGTGGAAGGAACAGTTGAGGATTGCAGATCTAACATAGGGAAAAGAGGAAAACAGATGAGGTAGCATAAAGAAAAGGAAAGACAGATTCTCTAAAAACTATAAGACTGCTTATAAAGAATGACTTGGAGTGGAGATCATAGATTCTATAACCTTTCTGAGTGAGTGAATATCCCATGAAAACACTAGGTATAGCCCTAGGTGCACATTTGTTTGAAATCCTAGTGTTGGTTGCATAGCTTAGGCGGCCAAATACTCTGATATGATCAAGGTTAGGAGGTTTATGGTAGAGTAGTTCAAAATGAGTTTTGTAGTGTAACAACTTAGAAGGCAGTCTATTAATGATGTAGACTGTTGTGAGGACACATTCACCCCAAAACTTCAATAGAATAGTAGCCTAAAATATGAGGGACCTAGCCATATTTAAAATGATTCTGTGCTTCCTTTCTACCACTCCATTTTATTGTGGAGTGTAGACATAGTAATTCTGATGCAGAATGCCAAGGTTAGACAACATAGACTGGAATTCAGTACTGACAAACTAACAACCATTATCAGTTCTTAACACCTTGATAGAGCAAGCAAACGAATTTTTTATTTTTTTGAGGAAATCTGTCAATACAACAGTAGCCTCAAACTTGGCATTTATCAGAAATAGCCAAGTGAATCTAGAATAGTCATCAACTACTGTTACAAAGAACTTTTTATTATTATGAGTAGGAACTTTATATGGACCCCTGATGTCATAGTGCAGTAAATCAAAAGAAACCATAGAAATAGAACTACTATGTTGAAAAGGGAGTTTGGTGTGCTTAGCTAGAGGACACACAGTGCACACATGATCTGCTTGCTTTAATCTACTAAGACTTGTATGATGCTTGATAATATATATGGAAGTATGTCCCAGTCTCATATGCCAAAGAGTTCCAGATTCATAAGCTTGTTCAACTATGTTGACACACTTATTTATTGACATCTTCTGTTCTTTGTGTATAGACTTTCTCTTCAGAATGTATAATCCTTGTTCCTCTCTACCAATCTCCATCACCAAACCAGTGAAGAGATCCTGAAATATGCAGAAATTGAGAAAGAAAGCTAGAGAATATTTCAGTTCCTTAGTGAGCTTGGACACTGATAACAGGTGAAATCTAAAGTCTGGTATAAATATAACATTAGATATATGATGATGATTTAGCACCACTGAGCTACCTTTATGAGTCACAGATACTTGACTGCCAGTTGAAAAATGCACTGAGTTTCTTTCATATTCTAGTATTTCATGATATTTATTCAACAGATCAAAACAAGCAATCATATGATTTGTTGCACCAGAATCTACTATCCAACTATCACTTACATTATCAGTAGCTAAAGCAGTAAGGATACTTGTATTAGCAGCTTGATTATGAGCTAGTTCCTCATTACCTCTGTTAAGAATGTGCACAATTAGTTGATATTGTTCAGGAGTGAAGTAGGGATGTGTTTTAGGAAAAATCTGGGAGGTGCTAGATTGGCTTCCCCAGAATTTGCTAGCATCAGCCTCTGGTATGGATGAGCTCCCTACTTGATTTGCATATTGATTATTAGTTCCTCCTTTCTTCTTTGGTTTTGGTTAGTCAGATGGATATCCAATCAGTTTATAGTAGTTTTCCTTGGTGTGCCCATTGTAGCTGCAATGTTCACAAACCAAGGGTCCTTTTCTAGGCCTAGAAATGTTACTACCATGCATACTTCCTCTTCCGTTTCCTGCATATCTTCCTCCTGAGCTCATACCTCTTTCAAAACTACTTCCTCCTGATGTCATGCCATCTCCTCTGCCATATACACCCTTATCTCCTAAGTTTGTGTCTGCTCTACTGCTGAAAAAAGTTGCCTCCTCTTTAGACTCAATAACCTGACTTGTCTTAGTTAGATTTGCAAGTGACCTCTGACTTTCATGAATCAATGATCATTAAGTATGCCCTATTCAAAGTTGGAATTGGAGACATCATCAGGCTATGACTTCTACACTGTAAGTAGGTCTCATTTAAACCTATAAAGAACTGCAGCAGTCATTGATATCCAAAATGATGAGAGCAATTCCTTGACTCTGGGCAGTTACATCTTCGACAAGGCATGAATGCATTGAACTCATCCCACAAGGTCCTCATTCTGGAAAAATACTCAGCTATTGACATTGTTCCCTGTGTTAGAGTAGTAATCTCCCTGTGAAAATATAATATTCTAGAGCCATTAACTTTGTCGAATCTCTCCTTCAGATATAACCATACTTTGTGAGCATCTGAAGCATAGATGATGCTTCTTAGCAGATCCTTCTTCACAGCATTCATGATCTATGATAGCACTACCGCACTCACTCTTATCCACTACTCATGCAGTGTATCAAACTTGTCTTTGGTGTGTCTTCCATCCACCAGACCTAGCTTGCTTCTCCCTAGTAACGCAATAGCCATAGATCTACTCCACAGAGCGCAGTTCTCTAATCCTGTTAATTGCAGTGAGATAAGCGAACTACATGGAGTGTCATTAGGTTGCAAATATAGTGGACGATTGTGAGAGATATCCAGATTTGCGCTTGTAGTTGCTCTAGTGGCGATAGTTTCATCTCTTCTAGTCATGTTAATGAATGAATTATTCTAGATCTTCAATCATTCATGGATCCTTTCTATTTCCGATCTTCGAATCTTCTCCACACCAAAATCACTGAATCTATATTCACCTTCTCGCGACTATGAGCTTCTATTACTGTCGATCCAAGTAACCTAGCTCTGATACCATGTTAGAAACTTAATAGAAGAATTTGTCTACTGCAAAAGCAATCAATCACATTCAACTGTAGATTAGAGTATTTTCTTCATTTCTATCAATCTTCCCTCCGCTCTCATTTACAACTTACTTGAGCTATTTATACAACTCAACTAACTTCGTTGCTTTTCTCCTAATCGACTAACAACCTAACCGACTTAGTCCTTATTCTAACTACCTTAGTTAACCTCCTTACTTTACCACAGTTACATCAGTTTGTTAGTCTTCTAGATATCTCAACATAGGATCAACTAGAAAGAGAACATGTTGCTTCAATCATCGACTACTACATAAAAGAATATGGAGCTTCAAAGGAGGAGGCATACGTTGAGTACCGGAAGGAAGTCACGAATGCACGGAAAGACATAAATAAAGAATTCATCCCTCTAAAACTACCAATATTTATTCTTGAGCGAACTTTGAATTTTGCGCGATTATCAGATACATTTTTCGAAGGTGGTTAGGATGGATATGCATGTTATCCCAAATCCAAAACTAAAAATCTGATTACTTTGTTGTTTGTTGAATCCGTCAACATATGATGACGATGCAGATGCACCTTCGGCCCAAGTATTTTGGAGCAAATATGGAAGGTTTTATACTAGCTATGTTGTAACAACTAAACGTAATTTTCTTAATAAACAATTTATCTTAATTGTTGCCTGATACTTTTTTGTTTTCGGTTATTCTATTCTATTCTCTCTGTTTTAATTTGTTTGTCTTATTTTTCTTTTTAGTCCATTTCAAAAAGAATATATTTTCTTTTGGAAACTCTTTAATTCTAACTTGGGAAAAGGGTCAAATATTACCCCTCTACTTTAGTTTAATAACTAAGTTTACCCTTTGTCATACTATGAGACTATATTTGCCCTCGCCATCATCAAACTAATCATTTCTACCCCTCATTTAACGGAAATCCCCAAATCACAATAAAGTGCTTGTTTTTAAAAATAAAACTCATAAACCTAGAATATAACCCGCCCACTCCGACCCAACTAAACCAAAATGGACCCAACTTTTCCCTTTCAAATTCGGAGACCAGTTTTCCGAAGGTGAACGCTATTTTGGTCTCGAAAATTTCGGCAACAGCGTCTTGCAGATTTCCACTCTTTTCCCTACTTTCCTTATTTTCTTTTCTGGGATTCTTCTTATATAATGGAGTTTCTAATTCTTTTTTTCTTTCCTTTTCATTTGATGGTCAATATTTTTTTATTATTAATTTTTTTTAATGGTCAATTTTTTGAGTTTATAAAATCTGGATTTAGCTTTGTATTTCTATAATAACGACACCCTTTTTGGTTTTTCACTATTGAGTTCTCGACTTATAAGTGTTGGATGCATAGTTTTGCAGTTTGATGCTTTAACTAGTATTCTAAGGATAAACCAAAGTCTGTAATGAATATTATACTCGTGAACAATTTGAGTGATAAAGAAACTTCAGTTTAGGAGTGATTGTTGCCTCCAATGTGATTTGATTGTGCTTTATACATAATCGAAGCTTATGTTTCGTGTAAAAAGAAAGGAATAAATAAACTGCCAATCAACTTTATGAATTTCACCATCCATCTAATAAAATTTATTAACTTTTAAAAGTAAAGTAAGAAATATTGGATCAGGACGAGCGGGTTAGATTGTGGATTTATGGTTTTTATTTTTAAAAACGGGTAATTTATTGTGATTTGGAGATTTTCATTAAATGAGGGGTAGAAATGAATAGTTTGATGACGGCGGAGGCAAATATAACCTCATAGTATGACGGAAGGTAAACTTAGTTATTAAACAAAAGTAGAAGAGTAAATTTGACCCTTTTCCCTTGTAACTTTCCATGTGACATATTTAAAATTACAAAATTAAAAAATATTTTAATATATTTTACATATATTTAATTAAAGAATGTTCATAATCCATGTGTTGTGCAGCAAGTAAGAACCATTCTAAGCACATAGCCAAAGACAAAGCTGAATCAAGTCAAAACATATTTGAATGAAGTATATCTGATCATCTGCATAACAGAAGCTTATGAGATTATATATGTTATTAACAGTGATAACTGACTAAGGTTGTTCCGTCAGTAATTTCCGAAGAGCAATAAATTGTATTGAAAAGACTGAATTCGATATTGTCATTTCTCTTTCTCGTGCTATTCTTTATCGCAAAAACGAACGAAAAAAATTAATATTAAAAAAATATAACGACTTAAAGTTATAAATGGTTGATCAAATTTAAATGAAGATATACTCATCATCAAGGAACCTTTATTCACAGAAAGCAGATTTAGCTCAAATGGGTTCTGTGCTAATTTCCTTTATCTTATTATTTTTCACGAACCAAAGGATTCTCCTTATCTTTCTTAATTAAAGCACAACTTGTTGCGGTCAAACTCAGTTTGCGATTGTCAAATACTAAAGTGATTAAAAAGTTGGATGTTGAATTCATAAAAAATTGTGATTAACCATTAATTAAAATTTATGCAAATTATTTATACAAGAGATAAAATTCAACAATTATTATAAATTAACTATTAAAACAAAAAAAGAACTAATGAGTTTTAATCAAGAAAGAACATATTTTAATGTTATCAATGATATGAATCTAAGGTTAGGATGATCTAACAATTATGTTGTATCCTTCAATTTATATAACTAATTAATTAATTTATTTCGTTTATTGATTGACAGGATTAAATTTACTCGTAGTTTTCTGTTGAACAATTGTGCGTCTATTCAAATTAACCTAGTTCTTTCTGCCTAGCAGAATAGAATTAACGGAAAAGGTTAAAAAAGCCTTTAACGTATTAGAAATGGTTCAAAAATATCCTTCTTCCATCTATTAGATCAAATTTGCTTTCTTTTTCCTCACTTATTTGGATTAAAAATGCCCTTAACGTTAAATTTAAGTTTAAAATTACCTCTTCCTGTAACAAAAATTAATATAAAATATATAACTTTTTTAATTAAATATGTAATATTATTTTTATTGATCCAGATGTTATTGAATCTAAATTCATGCACAATCTTAACCAAATCCATTAACGCATTTCTTCCTTTAGTATAGTTATAAACTCGTCTCTATCATTTGATCTGTTAAATTTAATAAAATTTTATGTGAACTAGTGTGAACATTTGAAAGAAAAGTAATTTTTCTTTGGTATAAAATGTCAAGATAATAAATTTGGAGTAAAAAATTTTGGCAACCATTAAATGGTTTCCCATGTTTAAACTTGACATTTACATATATAGGGATGTCATTTATGACATCAAGAAGAACAATTCATTCCGATAAATAGGTAGCTCTTGGTTCATTTGTAATACACCTCTTACTTGCCTTCTCATTTTCTAAGCCTTTTGAGTCTTTTTTTTTCTCTCTTGTAGTATTTCACTTGTATTCTTTTGGAGTAAAATAAACTTGGGTTGGTTGTGTCCGAAGACTAGAAGAAAATAAATTTTGCCGAACCTCGTAATTTTTTTGTGTTCTTTATTTATTCTTGTCTCATTTACTATTTATTAGCTGCATTTTGATATAGTAGTTGTGATTTAATCTCTCTATATATACGGCCTCTGCAATAATTGGTATCAAAACCAAGGTTCTATCTGAGTATACTCTGTGGTTGCAGCATAGTCTGAACTTCCACATCAAAAAAGAATTACTTTAGTCCTTTGTACTATTAGCTAACAAATAGTATGTATAGAAGAAATGAAAGACAAGAAAAATAAAGAGTCCACATCGGGTGTCGGTAATACGTTATTGTTATCACTAGAAGAAAGACTGCCCAAAGATAGAAAACAAGGCCAAACTTAACAATGGGAAGGTTGTCATGGATTCAAATGTAGCTGATTGTGATGATTCTGATTTCTCACTAGTTACAATGGAGTCATCCAAATCTTCTGACGTATGATTGACGGACTCAGCTTGTAGCTATCATATGTGTCTTAATCGGGACTGGTTCGTTGATTTGCAAGAAAGAGAATGTGGAGTTATTCACACTGCAAATAATAATCCTCTTACCACATATGGTGTTGGTTCAATTCGATTAAGAAATGATGATGGATTGAGCAGAACATTAGCAGATGTTTAATACATACCAGATTTGAAGAAAAATTTCATTTCAGTGGGGGCGCTAGAGTCAGAGGGGTTCAAAGTCATTGTAGATAATGGGGTAATGAGAATATACTCCAGTGCACTGGTGGTAATGAAGGAGATTCAAAGAAACATGTACCACTATCAAGGTAGTACAGTTATTGGGATAACAACAGTAACATCCAGTGATGACAAGGAGGTAGAAATGATCAAGTTATGGCAAATGCATTTGGGACATGCTGGAGGAAAATCCTTAAAACTTTATCAGATCAAGGATTGTTAAAAGAAGTAAAGACTTGCAGCTTGGAATTTTGTGAGCATTGTATCAAGGGAAAAAAACAAGGATTAAATTTGGAACAACTATCCATAACACTAAAGGTATTTTGAATTATGTTCACTTTGATGTTTGGGGTGCTTCCAAAACATCTTCATTAGGTGGGAAACACTATTTTATAACCTTTGTTAATGGCTTTTCAGGGAGAGTGTGGGTGTATACAATGAAAATTAAAGATGAAGTGTTGATAATTTTTCTCAAATAGAAGGTGATGACAGAGGCTCAAACTGGTAGAAAGATCAAGTATCTTCGTATAGACAATAGTGGAGAATACAAAAATGATATTTTTCAGAAGATTTGTGAAGACAATGGCATCGTCAGACACTTGATCGTAGAAATACACCACAACAGAATGGAGTGACAGAATGTATGAACCAGACTTTGCTGGAGAAGGTTTGATGTATATTATCCAACGCTAGCTCGGGAAAAGAATTTGTGCTGAGATAATAATATATGCACGCCACCTCATTAATTGTTTACCGTCTGCCGCTATTGGTGGCAAGATATCATTAGAGAAATGGTATAGAAAACCTGCTGAAGATTATGGTTCTTTGCATGCATTTGGCTCAATTGCATACTATCATGTGAGAGTCAAAATCGAATCAAGAAAGCTATATTTATAGGGATTATTTCTGGAGTCAAAGGATACCGCTTATGGTGTCCAGAGACAAGAAAAATTATATTCAGCAGGGATATTACCTTTGATGAATCTGCCTTGACAAATAAGGTAATAAATAAAGATGTAAAATAAATTGAAGGTGTTTCAAAGTAGGTGGAGTTTGAGGAAAAATTAGTTTTCCCAACACTGGGAGCAAATGAGGAAACAACGAAAGATTTTCCTCTAGAATAAGAGCCAGTGGAGGGGGAGACTCCAACTCAAGAACCTCAACCACAACTTGAATCAATAGCAACTAACAAGCCAAAAAAGACAATAAGAAAATCCGCTCGTCTCATGGATATGGTGGCTTGTGCATCCTCAATTGTAGTTGATGGTATTCCTACCACTTATAAAAACACAGTGCAAAGTTCAGAAAAAGATAAGTGGGGAATTGCTACAAATGAAGAAATGCAGTTCATTCATCAGAATGGCACATGAAAATTGGCCAACCTCCTGAAGGGAAAGAAAGCAATTGGATGCAAATGGGTGAATACAAAGAAAGAAGGATTTCCTAACCAAGAAGATGTTCGCTACAAAGAAAGGTTGGTGGCAAAGAATATGCTCAAAAGGAGGAAATTGATTATAATGAGGTATTTTCTCCGGTCATGAAACACTCTCCATTAGAGTTTTATTGGCTTTAGTAGCACAATTGAATTTGAAACTAGTTCAGTTGGATATAAAAACTGTGTTTTTACATGGACACTTAGAAGAGAAAATCTATATGACTCATCCAGAAGGATTCAAAGCTGTTAAAGAGGAAAATATGGTGTGCAAACTTGGAAATCGTTATACGGGTTAAAATAATCTTCTAAACAATGGTGCAAATGATTTGACAAGTTTATGTTGCGGCAAAAGTACAAAAGAAGCAATTATGATCATTGTGTGTATTTGCGCAAGCTTGAAGATGGATCCTTTATATATCTTCTCCTATATGTTGATGATATGTTGATTGCTTCCAAAAGTCAAAAAAATTGAGAAGTTTAAGATTCAACTAAAAAAGGAGTTTGCGATGAAGGATTTGGGAGAGGCAAAGAGAATTCTTGGCATGGAGATAAATGGAGATAGACATTCAAAGAAACTCTATTTATCTCAAAAAAAATACTTGAAAAGGGTACTAGACCAATTTGGCATGAATGAAAAAATAAAGTCGGTTAGCACTTCACTTTTTCCTCATTTTAAGCTTAACACACTATGCCGCCAAAGGATGAAGCTGAACGAGAATATATGTCAAGAGCACCATATGCAAATGTTGTTGGTAGCTTAATGTATGCAATGGTTTACACAAGGACTAATATTTCACACACTGTTGGAGTTGTAAGTAGGTATATACATAATTCCAGAAGGGAGCATTGGCAAGCTGTGAAATGGATTCTATGATATATTGGTAATATTGTAGATGTTGGGTTGGTTTTTGAATAGGAAGATAGTCAGTATCTGGTTGGATATTGTGACTCGGATTATGCAGGTGATTTGGATAAATAAAGATCATCTACTGGTTATGTTTTCACTTTTGCAAATGCACTAGTTAGTTGGAAGTCTACTTTACAGTCAATAGTTGCTTTATCTACCACTGAGGCAGAGTACATGAAAATTGCAGAGGCTGTAAAGGAGGCAATTTGGCTTCAAGGGTTGCTTGTAGAACTTAGTATTGGACAAGTAAGCATCATTGTATTTTGTGATAGTCAAAGTGTTATACAATTAGCAAAAAATCAAGTTTATCATGAAAATTCGGACATTATGTATGAGACATTCGACATCATTTTGTACGAGACATTATAAAAGAAGGTGGAGTCATGGTACAGAAAATTCAAACTATAAAAAATTATGCCGATATGCTGATAAAAGTAGTGACTGTGGTCAAGTTTCAACATTATTAAATATTAAAGAATGAAGTTGAAAATACAATCAAAATTTATCGCGAAGAGAAATTAAAAATGGAGAATCTTGTCAAGGTGGAGATTTGTTAAATTTGAAAAGATTCTATGTGAACTAGTATGAATATTTAAAAGGAAGGTAATCTTTCTTTGGTATGAAATATCAAGGTAATAAATATGTAGTAAAAAATTTTGGCAACCATTAAATGGTTTTTCATGTTTAAACTTGTTATTTACATACATATGGATGTCATTAATGACATCAAGAAGAGTAATTCATTCCTATAAATAGTAGCTCTTGGTTCATTTGTAACACACCTCTCACTTACCTTCTCATCTTCTAAGGCTTTTGAGTTTTCTTTTTTCTCTTTTGTAGTATTTCACTTGTATTCTTTTGGAATGAAATAAATATATGTTGGTTGTGTCCGAGGACTAGACAAAAAATAAAGTTTTTCTAAACCTCGTAGACTTTAAATATTCTTTATTTATTCTTGTCTCATTTACTATTTATTAGCTGCATTTCGATATAGTAATTATGATATATATATATATACATACATACATATATATATATATACATACATACATATATATATATATATATTTATTTATTTTATTTTATTTTATTTTATTTTCAGTTTCCCCAACATGATCGACATGTGACAGAATATATTGAAAAAGCAGAACCTCATGAAATGAGAGACGTGAAACCTCATCTTCAGTAAGAAGCTCTTTAATACAAATTTTACACATTTGTGATCTTTATGATCGTAAAATATGATGTTTGTGGATGTAACTTTGGGCCTACTAGCGAGTTCATAGAATTTCTTTTGCAATAATAGGTAATGATATTATTGTTAGAAAATTATTGTATTTAAATATAATTATTAATTAATATTTTAAATTTAAAATTAAATGAAAGGATGTCTTTTATTGAAAAGGTGCGTTGATTATTAATTATTTGCAACTATTTTTCTATTTAAATGAATTCAAAGTTACTTTGCAGAGTAACTTTTTTCTACTTCTTAACCTTCTGCAGAACACTCTTTCTTCATTATTTGCTTAGTGCAAAACTTCATAGATTGTCATATCCACTAAAACTATTTGTGTACAATGCCATAAAAATCTCGCAGAACAGAGAAAGAAAATATCATTTTTAGTAAAGCGTTTCGCATATGTTCCAAGCCTTCAACTCTATGTTACTAGTTCATATTATCAAACCTTCATCTTTGTGTATTTTGTGTTTATGGTACATATTTTCCAACAATCAAGAAATGACATCTATGTGAATGTGGTACTAATGGCTGTGGAGATTTAAAAAAAAGAATGATCTAGCTACCAGTAGTTCTTACAATGCCATGGCAGAAGAAGAAAAGATACATAAATATGTATTTGATTTTAGACCATGAAAACTTCATTGACGATGTTTCCTGACAGTGGTGTGAAACCAAATGGTGAAACCTGTTTACAAGATGATGAAGAAAAGCAATCCATTAATATTATTTTGAAGAACGAGTTCTGCAAGCCTTTACCATGCCCCTAATATGAGATTAATTTGATGTTGCATTAATGTAACACCCCAGAAATTCCGGAGACTAGCCTTCAGACTTCAAATATGATCATGCAGAAAACTGAGAAAAAGATCTCAATACGAGTCAAAGTACGACTCGTAGGATCATGGTATGAGTCGTACCAGGACTCGTAGCAGGGAGGTCAGGGAAACAATATGGGTGACTGGAATAAACCACGACTGCATGTCACGATTCGTACAACCATGGTACAGATCATACTGACCAATCGTGAAAAAGTTCAGAGAAGAGGTCAGGAATTCTAGAAAAAACCATGAGCCAAGGTATGACTCGTGGTAGGCGGGTACAGATCGTACCATCCAATCATGACTTGAATTTCAAAAAATTGTTCAAAAGGATTTGAGGAAGCTACGAATCATAGTAAGATCCATTGTAAGATCTAATCGGTCGTGGTAGACTTCTGCGGAAAACTTCAGAGAATGATGTTGAGAAGGTCCCTTAACCAGGAACATCAGTACGGATCATATGATCCTGGTATGATCATAGGTTGAGTCGTACCACTTGACAGGCAAAATTTTCTTAATAGTTTTCAGGGGCATTTGTATAAACCCTTAAGATCATAACTCCTAAAATATGTCATTTTGGGGTCAATTACCAGGGGTTAAGGGGAGTTAGTTAATTCTTCTCCCTCATTTCTCACTAAATCTCTCAGAACCAGAACGTAAGTGCGAAGGGTGTCTCTCCATCAAGAACAAGGGTTTCAATCTTCTTCTCATATTCTCAAGAATTTATTCTGGAAATTCTCCATCAGGTATGTGTGACTTCAACAAAGGTTTCCTCTCACCTTTGTGTCTCGAGATTCTTCAGTAACCCTAGTCAGATATTTTAGAAATCATGACCTAGGGCTTTCTCTTTAGTTGTTGAAATTCCTTGTCATCCCAATGTTTTTGAGTTTTCATGTATAGTATCATGTTATAACCGAGATATAGTCTCTTGAATTGTGATTCTTGAGTTGATCCTTGTATGATTCAGTAGATGGTCTGAAATGCTATATTTTCTGTGGGATATTAACTGAGTATAATCTCAGCATGTACGATTTAAATTAAAGTCAGAAATTTCCAGACTTTGAAAACACTTAGCATTCCCCAAAAATGTCATCTGATCAGTTTGAATCTTTATTAGTATTTTATTATATTCAGTAGTATTAGTTTATGAGCGTGATTGTCGTTCTTTAAACTGTCATGACACTTTCAGAAAAAGCAGCTCTGACAAGTCTTAGAACCCAGTTTCTTTTAGGTCTTTAGACTCTCAGGACACTTCCAGATAAGTAGTTCTGACTTAAGTCTTAGAACAGTAGTTGTGAGCTATCAACACATTTAGAATTTTCAGGGGAAATAATACTTAGCACCGAGCGGGTCGGGGTTCAGTGCACTCAGGTTCCCAGAACTACATTGCCACCATAGGTTAGTAGCCCGAATGAGCTCCAGACAGTGATCACTCAATGCAGCCACTATACCCTATCAAGGTACAGTGGGCCTTATCTGATGGAGGGTATACATCGGACTTCACATTTAGCTCACATGGTTACATTCCAGTTATACTTTCTCCCACAACTGTACAGTTCAGTCTAGTTCAGTTATGATTTTTAGTTTGGTCCAGTTTCTTCAGATTTCAATCTATTTTACAATATTCATTGAAACTTATTATTACTTAGTATATGTATGTTTTAGTTCCTTCTCGCATACTCTATACATTTAAAGTACTGACGCATACTTTCAATGTTATACATTTTATGATATAGGCTCAGGTACCCACCCTCAGTGCCACAGCTAGTCACTCAGCGATTTCCAGAAGTTTCAATGGTGAGTCCTCATATGTCGAGGGCTGGAGTTCCATTTTCAGTTGGTTTTCCTTATTTAGTTTTAGACATTAGAGTTAGCTAGAGGCTTGTCCTAGCAACTCATCAGTTCATTTGAGAAGGCTTTCAGACAGTAATTATAGTTTTAGCTTGGGTTTCAGATTTTGTTTCGGATTTTATCATTTTTCAATATTAGTTTATTTCTTTTATCATCTTCCGCTTTGATAAGATTATTTTTAACAGATCAGTTTTAGTATAAGTATGCTTTATCATGGGTTTTCTTAGGGTCACTTGTGGTCCTAAATACCGGATCGTGTCTAAGGCGTAAAGTCGGATCATGACAAACTTGATATCAGAGCATTAGGTTTAGAGTGTCATACGATGTCTGAAAGCCGTGTCAAGTAAAGTCCTTTTCATGGGTGTAAAGCGCACCACACTTATGAAGGAGAGGCTACAAGGCGTTTTTAGGAAAATTCTCTTTCTTCATGATTCTTATCGTGCGTAGAGTTTGATTTCTAAAATTATCCTCTTAACTCGTGCTTTACCCTTTTCTAATAACAATGCCTCCAAAAAGGGAAATGGAAGGAGGAGCAGAAATGCTAACTGGCCAGCCCCACCAGCTCCCGTAGCCCCTTAGGACGATCAGGTGTCCCACACAGAATTTCGGGATACTATTCAGATGCTGGCTCAGGCAATGACCAACCAGGTTAATCAGCAGGTCGTGGTACTAGTTAATACAAATGGATATGCAACTGCTACTAGAGTTCGAAATTCCCCTTGTATTTCACGGGTCTATACTAGAGCAGGACCCGTAGGAATTCATTGATGAGATTTAGAAAATCACCTAAATCATGGGTGTTAGCTCTGCAGAAAGTGCTGATCCGGCTGCCTACTAGTTGAAAGGGGTGTCTCAGATTTGGCACAAGCAATAAAAGGAGGGAAGGCAGAATGGTGCATGTCTGGTAGAATGGGATGAGTTCGTTATGGCATTCTTGGATAGTTTCTTTCCCCGGGAGTCAAGGGAAGCTAAGTCTACTGAATTTATGAATTTTAGGCAGAACAATATGACAATACAGGAGTATGCACTAAAGTTCACTCAGATGTCGAGATATGCTCCAGAAATGGTTGCTGAGTCGAGGGCTTGCATGCTCAAGTTTGTTAATTGAGTCTCAGACTTGGTGGTCAAGGAATGTAGGACCGCCATGCTTATCAAAGACATAGACCACTCCAGTCTCATTATTCATGCACAACAGATAGAGGTAGAGAAGTTGAATGAGATAGAGAGGGAGAGTAAACAGGTCAGAACAGGTCAGTTTGAATATTCCTAATAGAGGTCAGGCGATGGTAATCACCCCCAGCAGCAGCAGTAGAGGCCTCCAACACCTTCCTCAGCCAGTGTTCAGTCTTCCAGGCCCCGTAAGGATAGAAAGGGTGGGACATCAGGCTCCTAATCCCAGAGCCATGTCTCCAGCAGCCGCACTTTTCCAGCCTGTCTTAAGTGCGGCAAGAAACATTCGAGGGAGTGTCATTTGGGAAAAGATGATTGTTTTGGGTGTGGCCAGCTGGGTCACAAATTGATGAATTTCCCATCAGTAGGATGGGGGAAGGCCTAGTCCACTACGCCAGTAGCTCCGCTAGGACGTCCAACTCAGCAGGGTACCACCACCAAAACCGCTTCTATGCTTTATCCTTTTGACAGGACCAAGAGAACTCACCTAACATAGTGACTGGTATGTTACACCTCTTTCAGATAGATGTGTGTGCTTTACTAGATCTGGAAGCCACACTTTCCTTCGTGACTCCTTACATTGCTGTCCAGTTTGATATAAGTTTAGAAATCCCCTCAAAACTATTTTTAGTCTCTACTTCGGTTGGTGAGTCAGTTAGAGCTAGTCGGGTGTATAGGGATTGTCCGGTTACAGTGTTACATAAAGTCACCCCAGTTGATCTAGTAGAGCTAGATATGATCGATTTTGACCTTATTCATGGCATGGACTGGCTGCATTCTTTTTATGCTTTTGTTAACTGTAGAACCAGGATCGTCAGGTTTCAATTTCCTAATGAAACAATCTTGGAATGGAAGGGTAGTACTTCAGCGCCTAAAGGTCGCTTCAGCTCATACCTTAAGGCTAGGAAGATGATCGCTAAGGGTTACATCTGCTACCTGGTTAGGGTCAAAAATTCTAGTTTCAAGACCCCAAAACTGCAATCAGTTTCAGTTGTAAATGAGTTTCTTAATGTATCTCTTAAAGATCTCCCCGAAGTCCCTCACGAGCGGGAAATAGACTTCGGCACAGACCTTCTTTCAGATACCAAGCCTATCTTTATTCCTCCCTACAGAATGGCTCCAGCTAAGCTTAAGTAGTTGAAGGAACAACAAAAAGACCTTCTAGATAAGGGCTTTATTAGACCCAGTATCTCTCCATGGGGTGCCTCAGTCCTATTCGTGCGAAAGAAAAACGGTACACTCAAAATGTGCATCGACTATTGTCAGCTGAACAAAGTCACTATCAAGAACAAGTATCCTCTATCCAGGATTGATGACTTGTTCGACCAACTTCAGGGAGCTAGTTGTTTTTCCAAAATAGATCTCAGGTCAGGATACCACCAGCTCAGGGTCAGAGAATGTAACATTCTGAAAATAGCCTTTAGGACTCGGTGGTCACTACGAATTTGTAGTTATGTATTTTTAACTAACCAATGCTCCTGCAGCTTTTATGGAGCTAATGAATAGGGTATTCAAGTCGTACCTGGACATGTTTGTTATTTTCTTTATAGATAATATTCTGGTTTACTCTAAAACAGAGGAGGAGCATGTAGACATCTGAGAATAGTTTTGCAGACTCTCAGGGACCTCCAATTATTCGCTAAATTCAGTAAGCATGAATTTTGGCTGAAATCAGTTGCCTTCCTCAGCCATATGGTCTCTAGAGAGGGTATTCAGGTGGATCCTATAAAGATAACGGCAGTTAAGGATTGGCCAAGACCCACTTCTCCATTATACATTAGGAGTTTTTTAGGCTTAACCGGTTATTACAAATGGTTCGTAGAAGGATTCTCCTGCATTGCCTATCCTTTGACCAGATTAACTCAAAAGAAGGTAAAGTTTCAGTGTTCTGATGTATGTGAGAAGAACTTTTAGGAGCTTAAGACTTGAATCACTACTGCCCCAGTCTTGACTCATCTAGAAGGTTCAGACGAGTTTGTGATCTATTGTGATACCTCCAGAGTTGGCCTCGATTGTGTTCTGATGCAACATGGAAAATTCATAGCCTATGTTTTTAGACAACTCAAAGTTCATGAGAAGAACTATTTGACTCATGATCTTGAATTGGCAGTGGTAGTGTTCACTTTGAAGATTAGAAGACACTATCTCTATGGGGTTCATGTGGATATTTTTGCTGATCACAAGATTTTACAATATGTGTTCAGCCAGAAGGACCTGAATTTGTGTCAGAGAAGATGGTTAAAGTTTTGAAAGACTGCGACATGAGCATTTTGTATCACCCGAGTAAGGCCAACATAATGGTTGACGCCCTTAGCAGATGGTAAGAAAGAGATGGTTAGAGATGTTCACAGACTAGCTTAGTTAGGGGTCTAGTTGGTTGACTCAGCAGAAGGTGGATTTATAGTCCGAAGCGGGTTAGAATCCTCCCTGGTGTTAGAGGTTAAGTCAAAGCAGGATGAAGAACCAATTTTGCTCAAGTTGAAGGAAACAGTCCTAAGAAAAGAGGTGGAAGCATTCTCCAAAGGTGGAGATGGTGTACTCCATTACCAGGGCAAATTGTGTGTTTCAAATGTAGATGACTTGAGGCAGCGGATATTAACAGAAGATCACAGCACCAAGTACTCTATCCACCCAGGTGCCTTTAATATATACCGTGATCTACGAGAATTCTACTGGTGGAATGGCATGAAGAAGGACATTGCAGAGTTTGTATCTAAGTGTCCAAATTGTTAGCAGGTCAAGGTTGAACATCAGAGACCTGGGTGTATGACTCAGGATATCAACATTCCTACTTGAAAGTGGGAAAAGATAAACATGGACTTCATAATGGGTTTACCTCGTACTCGCCAACAGCATGACTCAATTTGGGTGGTGGTAGATTGGATGACTAAGGAAGCATATTCCTACCGGTCAAAACCACAGATTCAGTAGAGGATTATGCTAGACTATATATCCAAAAGTTAGTCAGACTAAACGGAGTCCCATTATCCATCATTTCAGATAGGGGTACTCAATTCACCTTGCACTTCTAGAAGTATTTCCAGAAAGGACTTGGTACTCAGGTTAAGATCAACACAACTTTTCACCCACAGATAGATGGCCAGGTTGAGCGGACTATTCAAACTTTGGAAGATATGTTGAGGGCTTGCATGATCAATTTCAAGGGCAGTTGGGATGATCACCTACCTCTCATCGAGTTTGCATACAACAACTACCACTTCAGCATTAAGTTGGCCCCGTTTGAGGCATTATATGGTAGGAGGTGTAGGTATCCTATAGGGTGATCTGAGGTTGGTGAAGCTACATTGATAGGACTTGATTTAATACATGAGGCTATGCAAAAGGTTCAACTTATCAAGGATCATCTAAAAACATCTCAAAGCTAACAAAAATTATATGCAGATGTAAGAAGAAAGGAGTTGGAGTTTGTTGTGGATGATAGAGTATACCTAAAAATTTCACCGATGAAAGGGTGATGAGATTCGGGAAGAAAGGTGTTATACCTCGAAAGCTCAAAGATCAGACCCGCGAGTTGAAACGGAGAAAAATTGAAAATCTAGCACCAGGTCACAGAACGAGTAGTTGTATGACCCGTGGGGTAGACCACGAGTCATGAGGAGACTCATGGTGAAGTTCAAGTCTTGGGTTGAAATTTTGAAATTTGAGGTCCCACGAGTCGTGGTCAGTCCCCATGATTCGTGGGATGGGTCATGGTTAGCATGTTGGAAATAATTTGAATCTTAAGCAATGAAGGTGACGGTGGTGACCACGAGTCGTGGTCAATCCCCATAATTCGTGGGATGGGTCATGGTCAACGGGTTGGAAATAATTTGAATCTTAGGCAGTGAAGGTGATGAGTGGTGACACGAGTCGTAGTCACCAGCAATGACTTGTAAGGTCCCCCGTGACGAGCCCCAGATGATCTATTAGACAGTACACTTGACGACTGATGGCACGACTCGTTCCCTTGGGCGACGACTCGTCCAATCCCTCATTGGGACTGGCAGTCAGTTATTTTTTTTGAATTTAGTTAAGGCTTCTCCATAATTACTATGATCCTAAGGCCTAAACTACATCTTTTTAAGCTATGAATAATGGGTTTTGATAATGGAAAATCTATTATAAGACATTCCTATTCATGCATGCAAGAGTAAGGGTCTAAAGAGGTGATCAAGGATAATCCTTCAAGGTTCTCCTTCAAACCTTCCTTGGGCAATCAAAGAAGTGGTAGAATCAAACCCTTTCAGGTATGTAGGATTATGAGTGGGTGAATCTGTTCACATCCATGCCCAAACTCTCTCTAAATCATGAAATTTTTTTGTTGATTCTATGGGGTTTTAACCTAATGCATTAAATTCCTAATTTACTACATGGGTATTATTTAAAGATGTTTCTATTATTGAATTATGATTCATGGGCAAGTTTTACACTGTTTTCAATTAAAATCATATTTCAACCTTTATAAATTAAAATACCCAATTATGAGAAGTTCATGAAAGTTGAGATTTATGATGAATGTTCAAGTATGATGAGATATTTTTGATGAAAAGAATGATTTCAAGTTACCCATGTTTAAGATCATGTTTTCAAGTGAATTATGTATTTTCAAGCATGTTAAAGTATAATGCAATGCTCATATATTCAAGTATGATTATGATTTTATGAATTTAAGCTTACCACATGGTTTTGGAGCGAAGACGCCCATTTATGTTCATCTTGTGGTATGGTTTGAGACAAGGCTCCTCATGTATGATTCAGATTTATGTATTCATGATCATTTAGCTTCGTCAATAGATAATGGTAAGCTTCGTTGAAAAACGATAGAGAGCATATACATGTTTTAGGAGTAGTGTCCAGTACCGAGTAGGCTAAGGTTCGATCACCCTATACCTCAGAACTACATGCCAATGTAGGTTGATTCATGTGATATATACTTTGGGACCTCCATTGTGAGCTTCCCCCTGCCCGATTGGGCCACGAGCTTGATATCGATATCATAGTATCATCCTTAGCCCTGGCAAGGCTTTGGGATGCTCTATCCACTTGAGTGTGATAGTTCGGATCACGTAAGCTCTATCGTGGTATGTCAGTTATAAGACGAGTCTCACATTGTTCTTCATGATTTTAGTTATGCATGTAGATCATACATGATATATATATATATATATATATATATATATATATATATATGTATATGTATGTGTGTGTGTGTGTGCGCGCGCGCGTGTGTGTGTGTGTGTTCTAACGCAGGTATGACCCAATGTTCAACTTTACTTTTGACTATCAGATTTCAGCTTTGGGTTAACCTATTCAGTTATGATGTTATCTTATGTTGAGACCATGATTTCAGAAAAATAGCATGCAGACCCTACTCTCAGATTCTTATTTTGTTCATGTTTTTATATTATGCATGCTTTAAATGATTTTACTTATCTAAGAGGTTTTACTTACCATGCATACTCGGTACATTTCACGTACTGACCGCATACTCTATGCTGTATCATTTCATGATACAGGCCCCAATACTCAGACTCAGCCTTGTCCATAGCTGGCCTTTTAGAGTTAGCATCCGACATCTGTTGGTGAGTCCTCATCCCCCGAGGACCATGCTTTATCAGTTTTTCTTTATGTACTCAGTATCAGACTTAAAGAGTTAGTTGGGGTCTTGTCCCATCAACTCATCAGTATTAGAGGCTTTTCAGACATAAGATGTGATCAGCTTCAGATTCGTGTATATTTCTGATGTTATGCTTATTTCAGACTTCCGCTAAGTTATCATGTTGATCTTCCGCTTTTATGATTGAGTTAGATGTTATGTTCATGCCATGGGTAGACTTGGAGTCCCTCGGGATTCCTTGTGCTGTGTTGCGGTTCGAGCCTATATTAGGGTCGTGACAAACTTGGTATCAGAGCAATAGGTTTGAAGTGTCCTAGGGTGTCTGAGCGCCACGTCAAGTAGAGTATTTTTCATGGGTGTGAAGCGCGCCACACTTATGATGAAGAGGCTACGAGACGTTTAGAAAATATTTCCTTCTTTCATGATCTATGTCGTGCAATAAAATATCTCCCTATCCTTCTAATTCGTTCTATTCGTGATTGCAGAATCATGGATCCCCGTAGGGTTAGCGGTAGGAGGAATGGGAATGGAAATGTCCATGAGGATGGCAACGGAGACGGGCACCAGCAAACCCCACCAGTCCAGGAGCACCATACACCGGAGCCGATTTCCCATGCTGAATTTAGGGCAGCTATTCAAATGCTAGCGTGGGCCTTGACCCCTCAGGTCAACCAACAGGTAGTGGCGCATGTCCCGCCAAACGAAAATACGGCGGCAGCTTGAGTCAGATATTTCTTGAGGATGAACCCACTGGAGTTTCTTAGTTCCAAGGTGTACAAGAATCCACATGAGTTTATTGACGAGATTGTAAAGATCACCCAGGTCATAGGGGTGAATGGAGTTGAATGTGCTAAGTTGGCCTCCTATCAGCTGAAAGGGGTCACAGACATTTGGTTTCGACAGTGGAAGGATAGTAGGGCAGCCGGAGTAGGCCCTATCAGTTGGAAGGAGTTCCATGCAGCCTTTTTGGATCAGTTCTTCCCTCGTGAGATGAGGGAGTTGAAGGAAGCTGAGTTCGTAAATCTTAAGTAGGGGAAAATGACGGTGCAGGAGTAAGCTCTTGAGTTCACTCGCCTATCAAAGTACGCTCCACAGTTAGTGGTTGATCAGAAGGTACGGGTGAGTAGGTTTGTTCATGGGGTGGCGGACTATTTGGACAAGGATTGAAGGATCGTTATACTCCATCAGGATGTGAATTTCCCTCGGATAGTATTATACGCCCAGTAGATAGAGGTGGCGCATATGAGGGAGAGAGAGGCTAAGAGAGATAGGACTGATAGCTATAGATTCTCTCAGCTGAGGTCAGGGGATGGGCACTGACAACAGACCCACCAGAAATCTTCAGCCCCAACATCTTCAGCATTGAGTGTGCCATCCAGACCTAGGAACGATTAGAGGGGATGGGCATCAGGCTCTAGGGGTCAAAGTTGCAGACTCACAGATTCTAGCATCCCAGTTTGCGGTAGGTATGGCCGGGGGCACACAGGCCAGTGCTTGGCAGGTGCAGGTGCTTGCTTTGAGTGTAGGAAGCTCAGACATATGCTTAGGGATTTCCCAGCAGTGAGACAGGGCCATGATGGGGGTTGAGTCCCAGTTTCCAGTTCAGCAACTCCACCCACACGCTCAGCAGGGGGCATCTACTAGCACAGGTGGCGGTCAGTGCCAAAACAAATTCTACGCCTTAGTATCCCGCCAGGAGCAGGAGGCCTCCCTGGATGTAGTCACTGGTAGGTTATGAGTTTTCCATCTTGATATTTATGCTTTATTAGATCTGGTAGCTACCTTGTCTTTTGTGACACCTTACGTGGCTAGTAGCTTCGGAGTCGGTCTAGAAATCTTGTCAGAACCCTTCTCAGTCTCTACTCTAATAGGTGATCAGTTGTAGCTAGACGAGTGTATAGGAGTTGCCCGATCACATTCATTCAGAAAGTCACCTCAGCAGATCTAATAGAGTTAGTCATGGCCGATTTTGATGTTATCCTCGGCTTGGATTGGCTATTTGCATGTTATGCCTTAGTTAATTGTAGAACCCGGGTAGTAGAGTTTAGATTTCTGGGTGAGTCAGTCATAGAGTGTATGGGTAGTTCAGTTGTACCTGTAGATCATTTTATTTCCTACCTTAAGGCCAGAAAGATGATCTCCAAAAGTTGTGTGTACCATCTAGTTAGGGTTAAGGATGTGAAGTCTGTCACCTCGACTATCCAATCAGTCCCAGTAGTATGTGAGTATCCAGAAGTCTTCCCAGATGATCTACCAGGTATTCCTCCCGAGAGGGAAATCGATTTTGGTATTGACCTCCTACCCGACACCCAGCCTATATTATTCCTCCCTACAGAATGGTTCCAGCCAAGCTAAAAGAGTTGAAAGAGCAGTTGAAGGACCTGCTAGACAAGGGTTTCATTAGACCTAGCAAGTCGCCATAGGGTGCATCAGTTCTATTTTCCGAAAAGAAGGATGGTTCCCTTCGGTTGTGCATTGACTATCGGTAATTAAACAAAGTTACCATCAAGAACAGGAATCCTCTCCCCAGGATTAACGACTTATTTGACTAGCTTCAGGGTGCCAAGTGCTTTTCCAAGATAGACCTCAGATTCGGGTACCATCAGCTCAGGGTTCGAGAGAGTGACATTTCGAAAATAGCTTTCAAAACTCGATATGGTCACTATGAGTTTGTAGTTATATCTTTTGGACTAACGAATGCTCCTGCAGCTTATGGATCTGATGAACAGGGTGTTCAAACCATATCTAAACATGTTTGTGATCGTATTCATTGATTACATCCTTATATACTCTCGGAGCGAGGAGGAGCATGCCGCTCATTTGAGGGTGGTGTTGTAGACTTTGAAGGATCGTCAATTGTATGCAAAATTATGTAAATGTGAGTTTTGATTAAATTCTGTGGTGCTCTTGGGTCATGTGGTGTCTAGCGAGGGTGTGCAAGTAGACTCGCAGAAGATAGAGGCGATGAAGAATTGGCTCAGACCGGTGACTCCTTCAGATATCAGGAGTTTCTTGGGCTTAGCTGGCTACTATCGGAGATTCGTTGAGGGCTTTCATCTATTGCAGCACTGTTGACTAAATTGACCCAAAAGAAAGTGAAATTCCAGTAGTTGGATGCTTGTGAGAGGATCTTTCAGGAGTTAAAGACTCGACTTACCTCAACGCCGGTGTTAACTCTACCGGAGGGTACCAGTGGGTTTGTGGTGTATTGCGATGCTTCGAGAATCGTACTTGGTTGTGTGTTGATGCAGCACATAAAGGTTATAGCTTATTCTTCTAGACAACTAAAAGTGCAAGAAAAGAATTACCCGACTCATGATCTTGAATTGGCAGCGGTTGTATTTACCTTGAAACTATGGAGACACTATTTGTACGGGGTCCATGTAGATGTGTTTACGGACCACAAGAGCCTACAATATGTGTTTACTCATAAGGATCTCAATCTGCGTCAAAGGAGGTGGTTGGAGATACTTAAGGATTATGACATGAGTGTCCTTTACCAGCCAGGCAAGGCTAATGTAGTAGCAAACACACTTAGTAGACTCTCTATGGAGAGTGTGTCCCGTGTGGATAAGGGGAGAAAGGAGATGGTGAAGGATGCGCATCGAATTTCAAGGTTGGGAGTTTGTTTGGTTGACTCGACCGATGGCGGTGTTATAGTTCAGAATGGATCAGAATTGTCCTTGTTGACTGATGTAAAAGCTAGACAAGATGAGGACCCTATTTTGGTAAGTTAAAGGAGGCCGTTCAGAATTAGAAGGTAGAGATCTTCTCTAAAGGGGGAGATGGCATGCTTCGATACCAGGGTCGCTTATATGTTCTGGATGTTGATGATTTGAGGAACCGAATATTGCACGAGGCTCATGGATCCAGGTATTCTATACATTCAGGTGCCACCAAGATGTACCGTGAGCTACAGGAAGTCTATTGGTGGAACGACATGAAGAAGGATATAGCAGAATTTGTGGCTAAGTGTCCAAACTGTCAACAGGTGAAGGTTGAGCACCAAAGACCCAGATGTGTGCTCCAATATATTAGCATTCCTACCTGGAAGTGAGAAGAAATCAATATGGACTTTATATCAGGTTTGCCTCGCACTCATAGATAGTACAACTCCATTTGGATTGTTCTAGACAGGTTGACCAAATCTGCTCACTTTCTACTGATCAAAACCACTGATTCCGCAGAGGATTATGCCAAACTATATATTTGGGAGTTGGTTCGATTGTATGGAGTGCCCTTGTCCATCATATCAGACTGAGGCACTCAGTCAGTGTTAGATGTCGTTTCAAAAAGGATTGGGTACTTAGTTTAAGCTCAACACAGCATTTCACCTGCAAAAAGATGGTCAGGCAGAGCGGACTATTCATACTCTTGAGGATATGTTGAGAAGATGTGAGATTGACTTCAAAGGTAGTTGGGATGATCATTTGCCTCTTATCAAGTTTGCATACAATAACAACTATCATTCCAGTATTCAGATGGCTCCATTTGAGGCTCTTTATGGGCAGAGATGTAGATCGCCTATCGGTTGGTTTGAATTTAGTGAAGCTACAATAATAGGACCAGATTCAGTCCATGAGGACATGGAGAAGGTTCAGCTCATTCAGGACCGGTTGAAAATAGCTCAAAGTCGCTAAAAGTCCTATGCTGATGTGAGAAAAAGAGAACTTGAGTTCTAAGTTGATGATTGGGTGTTTCTAAAGGTGTCTCCCATGAAGGGAGTGATGAGGTTTGGAAAGAAAGGAAAACTCAGCCCTCGTTATGTTGGCCCCACCGGATTGTGAAACAGATTGGCAAGGTAGCATATGAATTGGAGTTGCCCTCAGAGTTTGCTTCCGTGCATCCTGTTTTCCGTGTATCGCTCCTAAAGAAGTGTTTGGGTGATCCATCTCTAGTTGTCCCGGTGGACAGTGTCGGTATGAAAGACAACCTTAGTTATAAGGAGGTTCCGGTGGAAATACTGGATCGTCAGGTTTGAAGGTTAAGAAACAAGGAAGTAGCTTCAGTTAAAGTTTTATGGAGGAATCAACATATGGAGGGAGCTACATGGGAAGCCAAGGCAGATATGATGGCTAGATACCTACATCTATTCCCTTGCAGCTCAGTTTCTGCTTGAGGTATCAGTTTTTCCCTAAGATTCTATTCAGTTTTCACATTCAGTTCATCTGACCAAGTTTCTTTTATGTCAAAGTATGTATGTATGATTCATGAATTCAATTCAACCATGTAGTTTAGTTTGGAGGTAGTCATTCCGTCAGTTTTCAGCTTAAATGATCAGTATTTGAGTATGATGATTGCATTTCTCTGCTTTTCTGTGTGTTTTCCAACATTTGAGGAAGAATGTTCCCAAGAGGGAGATATTGTAATGCCCCGGAAGCCTAAAGATCAGACCCGGGAGTTGAAACAGAGAAAACTAGAAATTTAGCATCAGGTCACAGAACGAGTCGTTCTGTGACCCGTGGGGTAGACCACGAGTCGTTAGGTGACCCATGGTGAAGCACTTTCCTTAAGTTTTGGAAGTTGTGATTTGAAGTCACCACGGGCATGACCACGAGCCGTGGTCAGACACCACGACTCATTGAGTCAACCGTGGTCAGTGTTAGAGAAGGATCAAAGGATTTTAGGCAGTGGAGATCACGAGAAGTGACCACGAGTCGTGGTCACCCTTAATGATTCGTTGAGTCCCTCTTGGGGTCCCTTGAGGAAAATGGGCAGTGCACCCGACGTTTGATGCCACGAGTCGTGGTCTTGGGTGACGATTCGTCTAGTCCCTCGTGGGGACTGGCAGTCAGTTATTTTCTGCGAATTTAGTAAGGGCTTTTCCATAATTTCTATGATCCTAAAGCCTAAACTATATCGTTTTAAGCTATTAATGATGAGTTTTAAGAGGGGTAAGTTCATTTTAGGTCATTCTTACTCATGCATGCAAGTTAGAGGTCTAAAGAGGTGATCAAGCTCATTCTCCTTCAAGTTTTCTTCAATTCTTCGTTGGGCAATCAACAGAGTGGTTAAATCAGATCCTATCAGGTATGTAGGGTTATGAATGAGTGATTTTGTCCACACCCATGGCCAATCCCTCTCTAATTCATGAAAATCTATGAGTTGATTCTATGGGGTTTTAACCCAATGTGTGAATTCTCTAAGTAAGTGTCATGGATATGATCTAAGTATGTTTTAATTGATGAATTATGATTCATGGGCAAGTTTTATCATGTTTTCAATCTAATTATGTTTACTAGTTTTTCAAATTATGATGCCCATTCATGAAAGCTTATGAGAAGATGAGATTTATAAAGTATATTCATGTATGATGGATATTTGATGAGAAAAGCATGTTTTCAATCTATCCACGTTATGTTCATGTTTTCAAAGTGAATCAAGTTAATTTCAAGCATGTTAAAGTATTGGGCAAGCCCATATGTTCAAGTATGATTTATGATTCATGTTAAATTAGCTTACCACAAGGTTTTGGAGTCTGGACTCCCAATTTTACTCAGCTTGTGGTATGATTTGAGCCAAGGCTCCTCATGTATGATTCAGATTTCTATATATTCATGATTATTCAGCTTCGTCAATAGACGATGGTCAGCTTCATTAAAAAATGATGGAGAGCATATGCATGTTTTTGGGAGTAGTGTCCAGCACCGAGTAGGCTAAGGATCAGTCAACCCTACGCCTCAGAATTATGCGCCAATGTAGGTATGATCAGATTATATTGGGACCTCCAATGTGAGCTATCTCTTGCCCCAAGGGGCATTCATCTTGATATCGATATCATGGTATCGTTCTTAGCCCTAGCAAAGCTTTGGATGACTCTACCCACTTGAGTGTGATAGTTGGTACCACGTAAGCTCTATCGTGGTATGTCGTTTATATGACGAGTCTCCCATTGTTCCTCATGATTTCAGTTGTACATGTTATCACTCATGATATATATACCTATGTTCTAAAGAAGGTTTGACCCAATGTTTAGTTTTACTTTTGATTATCTGATTTCAGCTTTGGGTCAATCAATTCAGTTATGATGTTATGTTATATTCAGATCTTGATTTCATAAAATCGCATGCAAGTCCTACTCTCAGATTCTTATTTTGATCATGTTTTACATTATGCATATTTTAAATGATTTTACTTACTTAAGAAGTTTTACTTACCTTGCATACTCGTACATTCCACGTACTGACCGCATACTCTATGCTGTATCGTTTTATGATACAGGCTCCGATCATCAAACTCAGCCCCGCCACTAGCCAGCTTTCGGAGTTAGCATCAGTCCCTATTGGTGAGTCCTCATCTACCGAGGAACCCTCTTTCATTCAGTTTTGTTTGAGTATTTACAGTTTCAAACTTAGAGAGTTAGTTGGGGTCTTGTCCCATTAACTCATCAGACTTAAAGGCTTTTTAGATAATAGAATATATTCAGCTTCAGACTCGTGTTATATTTCTGGATTATGCATTATGCTAGACTTCCTCTATGTTTACTAGGTTGATCTTCCTCTTTTATGATTGATTTAAATGTTATGTTCATGCCATGGGTCGACTTGGAGTCCCTCGGGGTTCCTTGTCCCGTGTCTTGGTCTAGACCCATGTTTGGGTCATGACAACCTCTGTACAGCTTCTGCTCTATTGATGGACCTATTTCACAAGGTCTAATTTTGTGGTGGTGGCAATAGGAGTATCAATCTCTTTGGCAGACTCCATATCGAATCTTTTAAGCAACTCTTTCACATACTTCTGCTGATGAATCAAGATTCTAGTGGGAATTTGCTTAATTTGTAATCCAAGGAAGAAATTTAATTCTCCCATCATGCTCATTTCAAGTTCTCCATTTATTAGCATGGAAAACTCTTGAGTCATGAGACTGTTTGTAGAACCAAATATGATGTCATCTACATACACTTGCATAAGCAATAGATCCTGACCTTTTATTTTTAAGAAAAATGTGTTGTCAATCTTTCCTCTTGTATACCCATCCTGCAAAAGGAATTTTGAAAGTCCTTCATACCAAGCTCTTGGAGTTTGCTTCAATCCATACAAAGCTTTGTCTAGCTTGTAGACATAATTAGAAAATTTAGAACTTTCAAATCCTGGGGGTTGCTGCACATAGACTTCCTCTTTCAGATAACCATTCAAGAACACACTCTTTACATCAATTTGGTAAAGAGTGATTTCTTCGAAGGTTGCAAAAGCTATGAGTAGTCTGATTGATTCAAGTCTTGCAATAGGAGAAAATGTCTCATCATAGTCAATTTCCTCTTCTTGACTATATCCTTGGACCACTAACGTAGCTTTGTTCCTTGTAACTGCTCCATGCTCATCTAGCTTATTCTGGAATACTAATTTAGTGTCAGTCACAGTTCTTCATTAGTGTCAGTCACAGTTCTTCATTCAGGGGGAGGTATCAAGTGCCACACTTTGCTTCTTTCAAACTGATTTAGTTCCTCTTGCATAGCCAGAATCTAATCTTCATCAAGAAGAGCCTCTTTTACCTTTTTGGGTTTCAGTTTAGATAAGAAGGCATTGAAAGAACATAAGTTCTTCAATCCTGATCTGGTTGTGATCCCAAAGGTAAAATATGTGAGAATATTTTCAATGGAATGTAAATCCTGATACTTGTAGCTTTTCGACTGCAATCCTTGTGAGGTTCCTGCATTTGTATTGGCTTCCTGCATTGATGATGGCTCAGCTTCATTAAATGCTGTTCCACCTATCAGTGAACCCACATTTTGTTCTACAGATGGAACAGGTGATGCAACCTGTTCCTGAGGATGTTCATCAGTTTTGCTTTCATCCTGCATGTTAGTCTCAATCATAACACAAGTCTCATCAAAAACAACATGCACACTTTCCTCAACACAGTTTGTTCTTTTATTCACCACCCTATAAGCTTTACTATGTTGAGAATAACCTAAGAAGATCCCCTTATCACTTCAGGCATCAAACTTTCCCAGATTATCTTTTTCATTATTACGGATAAAGCATTTACACCTAAAGATTCTAAGATAAGCAACATTAGGTCTCCTGCCTTTGAGTAATTCATAGGGAGTCTTCTCTAACAGAGGTCTTTTCATACATCTATTCAATGTATAGCAAGCAGTGCTTATGGCTTCAGCCAAAGATTTTTTACTAGATCACTTGCAATCGTCATAGTTCTAGCCATATCCTCTAAAGTCCTATTTTTCCTTTCAACTACTCCATTTTACTGTGGTATTCTTGGAGCAGAGAAATTATGATATGTTCTATTTAATGAACAGGATTCTAAGAATTTAGCATTTTTAAATTCTATTCCATGGTCAGATCGTATGGAAATTAAGGAAGAGCCTAATTTCTTTTCCATCTTTTTCACAAAAGAAGAAAAAGCATCAGAAGCATCATCTTTAGAGGCTAAAAACAGAGTCCAGGTCAACCTAGAATAATCATCAATAAGAACAAATATGTACCTTTTTCCACCTCTGCTTCTTACTCTCATAGGTCCACATAAATCCATATGCAGTGGATCCAGACATTTGGTTGTACTTACTTGATTCTTTGATGGAAATGATGACCTCACCTACTTCCCCCTTACACAAGCACTACAGACTTTGTCATTTTTTAACTTAGTTTTAGGTAAGCCTATAACCATGTCCTTTGAAGCAAATTTATTCAAATATTTAAAACTAGCATGCCCCAGTCTTTTGTGCCAGAGAAAGGGATCACAATTCATTGCGCTAAGGCAAGTTAGATTTGTACCAGGATTCCCATAATGTCTGCCTTGTATACATTTTTGTGTCTGTTTGCACTTAGCACAATTTTCTTTGTATCCAGCCTTTTGACCTTGCAACCTGCAGAAGTAAAGGTTACCTTGTCGCCTTTGTCACACAACTGAGATATACTTAGTAAATTATGTTTCAATCCATTAACATGATACACATCTTTTAAGGCCCTTGTTTCTGAACTTCCAATTTTGCCAATTCCTAAAACAGTACCCTTTTTCCCATCATCAAAGGATATATTCCCCCTTTTTAGTAGATTGAGTGAAAGGAATTTTTGTTTCTCCTATCATGTGTCTTGAACAAGCACTATCTATGTACCAATGCTTGCTCCCTTTCACTCTCACCTGCAAAACGGTTAGGGGTTAGTTTTAGGAACCCAGACAAGCTTGGGTCCTTTTTTTATCAAAGGGATGAATCAAGTTTCTTCTTGCCCAGTGTGGCAACAAGTTGTACGACCTGTTCCTACTAGCAGTTTTGTACTTAATTCCTTTAGCTAAAAAGATGCTCCTATTTCTTCTTCTAACTGCTACTGGACATTCAATGGTAGGATGACCATGTTGACCACATAAGTAACATATATCTTCAGTGACACTTGATTCTTTAAAAAAACCTATTCCAATCCTTTCATTGTGAACCCTCCCACTTAGATTATATATAATCCTAGAAGACTTGGTCCACCTATTAGCTTTCTCAAGATCACCTTTCAGACTTGAAACTTCCAGAACTCAATTTTCTTAATTTTGGTTTTACAAAAGTAATCAATTTTATAGTGCTTGAGTTCAGACTCAACCTTCCTTAATTTCTCACTAGCTTCTCCTTTTTGACTTGAGAATTTTTTTAGACTCTCACTGACAGTTTCAAGTTCAACAATGTGTTTCTTCAAAGCACAATTTCCCTTATTAGTGATATCTTTACCATTTTTTGGATCAATGAACTCAAATTTTAGACTAGAAAGAGCATTAAACAACTGATCTCTATCAGAGGTGATTGCCTGGAGTTTATCCATTGCAGCATTCATCATAGATATAAGTTTCTTTTTAGACAAAGTATGAATATTTTCATTTAGATCAGAGATGCATACCTCGGAGTTCTAGTCATCTTCTTTAATATTAGAGCCTCCTAGTGCCATGAATGCAGTTTCATCAACTACAATGTCAGACTCATTAGAGTCAGATCCCCAAGCAGCCATTATTGCATAATATTCCTTCTTTTTTGTCTTTTCCTTTATTTCTTTTTCAACTTTCTCTTTTTCAGCTCTTTCTTTTCTCCACTCAATTTCTCAGAGTGGACAATCTTTGATCATATGATCAGTTTTGTAGTATTTATAGCATCCAGCTAAAGATTTTTCATTGAAACTCTTTTTACTACCTGATCCTTTCTTGTAATATCCCTTTTCCTTCTTGAGAAATTTTTTAAATCTCTTTGCAAGGAAGGCAATATGCTCATCATCACCATCAGGCTCGTCACTATCACAAGCCTTAAGAGCCAGTGACTTTTCTCTAATTGACTCTTCTTTCTTTGAATCATCCATATTCATCTTGTACGTCTTCAAGTGTCCTACCAATTCATCAAGCGTCATGGTAGAAATGTCTTTAGCTTCCTGAGTAGCAAGTGACCTTGATATCCCATTTTTCCTTAGGAAGGACCCTTAAGACTTTGTCAACTTGTTCTTCAATGGTGAGAACCTTTCCCAGGGAGGATAGTTCATTTACTAGTGATGTAAGTCTTGTGATCATTTCTTGCAAAGACTCACTTTTCTTCATCTTGAATGTTTCATATTTAGTAAATAGCATAGCAACTCTGAACTTTCTGACCTGACTTGTTCCTTCATGAGCATTGATCAAAGCAGCCCATATCTGTTTTGTTGTTGAGCAATTTGAGATCCAGTTGTATTCATCAAGACCCAACCCACATATAAGGATGTTCTTAGCTTTGGAATTTTTCTTGAGAGCCAACAAGTCATCCGCAGTAAATTCAGACCTTACTTTTAGTACTTCGACTCCATCCATCATCTTCTTTGGAATAACAGGTCCGATAGTGATCCTATCCCACAGCTCATTGTCCTCATCTTGGATAAAATTCTCCATGCGAGCCTTCCACCAGATGAAGTGTGATCTGTTGAAAAGAGGTGGTCAAGTGATTGACTTCCCTTCACAGTTTACAATGGGTGGTGCAGAATTCATCATGATCTATCTTAAGTGTTAATATTTTAAGATATACCTACTCTGATACCAATAGATATACTGCACAACCTAAGAATTTATCTTAATTGTTTGCCTATGAATGAAATAAATCGTCAGACGTATTCCACTTGAGTAAATAAAACAGTAAGTAAATAAGATAATGATTTAGCGTGGAAAACACCCGGCTCTAAAGGAGAAAAAACTATGATCTGTACTCCATAGGATTTTTCTCCAACTTCACTAACTCCAAGAGCCTCTTCAAATAGTTGATTACAACTCTGGCAATCTAAGAAAATATAAACTCTAATTCCTAACTATTCAATCTCCTAACCAACAACAATGTCTTCCTAGTAACACTACTTGAAGACCAACTATTCTCAATTTATTTTATAACTCACTGAATTAAGAATGCAATACTTACAACTCAACGACAAACTCCTGGTAAACGAAAAGCTAAATCTAGCTTGACACTTTACTAGAACAAATTTGTCAACAAGAATCTCACGAAATGCAATATACTCCTTTTATCTCTTTGTAAGTGTGTATCTACTCTGAGATATCACACTCCTTTATAGCATACGTCTCCAAAGAGTTCGTCTTCCTTCAGACCTCTTTACGGCAACACCTTTGCCCGCCTTAGAGTTCCTTCTCGTGTGGGAGTCTTTATTCAAGTTAATCTCTTGCACTTGGTTGTATTGTAATCAGACTCCAACTCTCCTGACTTATCCACGTGTTGATTTTGCTGAGTTTGTTGAAAATTGCTTATCAGCTCCTTAATTCACGCGCCTTTACTTCTGAATATTCCCCGCTTCTTAAGTATTATGTTCAACCTTTCATTGGACCAGCGTACTCACATGTTTCATCAACTTGTTAATCATCAAAACTTCAAACACCCCCAACAATGTACAATTCTTGATGTACATCAAACTTTTCATCACTCGATTATATTCCGATTAAAACTTGCTTTGACCTTTGTTCTTCACAAGAGAATAATCTAAATTAATTGGAATTCATGCTACTTTGAAGTCCAAATATTTAAAATTTTCAAGTACCATGTTAATATAATGAGATTGTGACAATGCTAAATCTAGAGGAATCTTATGAACTTTAACTCCTATAATTAAATTGGTAACTCCTAAGTCTTTCATATCAAACCTTCTCATAGCACTTATATCGGCAATGTACTCATTGTTAACATACCATCAACATATTAAAAAAAATAAGGAGTACACAATTTGGAGTGCTCTTAATATAAACACATATATCAAATTCATTAATCTTAAATTCATTTTACAATATTATATGGTTAAATTTCACATGCCATTATTTGGGTGCTTGTTTGAGTTCATATAGAGACTTAAGAAGTCAGCACACCCTCTTTTCATTTTCAGGAATCATGAAATCTTAAGATTGTTTCATGTAGATTTCTTCCTCAAAATCTTTATTTAAGAAGGTTGTTTTCACATCCATTTGATGGATTTCACGACTGCACGGTGGCTAACGCTATTAACACCTAAATAGATGTAATTCTCGTTATCAGCGAGTAAGTGTCAAAGTAATCAAGACCTTTTTATTGTCTAAGTTTTTTAACAACAAGTCTTGCATTGTTTTTATCAATAGTACTATCATCATTTATTTTCTATTAAAAATCTATTTGAAACATAAAGATTTATTCTCTGGAGGAAGATCAATCAATTCTAAAGCATAGTTATTCAATATAGATTCAATCTCCTAATTGATTCTCTTTTCAATATTATACTTTCGAGGAAGTCATAGCTTCTTTAAAAGTTTGAGACTCATTTTCGACAAAATATGTTAGAAAATCTAGTCCAAAAAGTAGTAGTCCTTTGACGTTTGTTACATTTTGAATTTTCCTCATCAAAAATATTTTTTTTAGTTTCTTCTTGAGGTCGTTTAGATCCTTTGCTAGACGATTCACATTTTTATTTGTAGGGATATATTTTCAAAGAATTTATCATTATCTGAATCCATCACCATATTAACATGAATATTGGGATTTCTAATCTATCAATATGCTTTACCATTTGTAGCATATCCTATGAAAACATAATCAATAGTTTTTAGTCCTATTTTTACCCATTTCGGTTTAGGAACCTGTGCTTTAGCCAAACACTCCGATACTTTAAGGTTAAACTTTTTTCCTTTTTATTCTTCGTATGGAATAGATTGTGTTCTACTATGGAAAACTAATTGAGTATTCGGCTAGCTATTAGGATAGCTTTCCCTCACAATTTTGAGGGTGAATCAAAACTTATTAACAAAGCATTCATCAACTCATTTAGTATTCTATTTTTTCTTTTCGCAACTCCGTTGGTGTGGCATGTAAAGGGCAGTTATTTGATGAATAATGTCATATTTCACATATATTTCTTCAAAAGGAGACTCACACTGTCTCCCTTGTTATTATTGTATTGCTTGAATATATCAATTGCATCAATGAAATTGATGAAATACTTCTTTCCATCATGAGATGATAGTGACCTCATATAAGTTTGTACAAATTGACTTCTAATCCATTAAGGATACAATTTTTGAACTGAAAATCAAAATATTTTCACGTCTCAGTCACAAAGAAATGTTTATTATGGAGAATTCCTTCTTATAGGACTGGAACATCCTCCTAATAAACTTTTGCTGGCTTAGAATACTCAGATAGTAGAATATATTTTTCTATTGTCTCTTGAAATTAGTGCTAAATGTTTTTTCCAGCCTTTTTTGCCAGTGGCGGAAGTGATACAGAGTGGCTTGAAGAGGCCGCCTGACTTGTAAAACCACATAAACTATTGTTTGTATCATGACACAACCAAAATTAATAAACAGTAAAGTTGTTTATCTTCTAATCAAAATATTATTTATCACAAGTGGTGAAATTATTATATCTTTAAATCGAACAATATGTGACACAAGCATATTTAATAAAACAGCAGATGGTACGTCGTCCGCGAGATGGCTAACACAAGTTTGGTATGTATTCCATGTTTAAGTTTGGAATGGATTTTGTCGTATAGCCTTCATGACCGACCCCAGGGTTATTAGCTGTGGCAACACCCGCTAGGGACGAGATGACATCGCTCTACAGATGGTACGTCGTCCGCGAGGGATGACGATGGGGTCCCAGGTCCTCATATGTGGTGGTTGGCTCTATACACCCCCACCGAGCCTGGTGCCCCGAATGCGGACATCAGGAGTCCACTAGACTCAGACACAGCTACAGTCAGGGGCAGTGTGGGCTTAGTTGCAGACCCAGGGGACCAATAGGACGGCTATAGCTATTGACCCAGTGCGACCTTGATAGGGGTATATAGACTGAAGTGTACTCACCAGGGCTTATGGGGGCCCCAGGTGGGTTATTCTGTGCTTGTTGTACCTTCCGGCTTATGGGAGCCAGGTAAGATTTTTATTTGCTTTAGTTATTTATAAATTAGATAGCAAGAAGTTCTACTACTCAGGTATGATCTCTATCCCTTCATTTCAGTTATTCTCAGTTCTATCTCTTTATTTCAGTCATTTACAGTTATCGTCTTACATATTCAGTACATATTGTACTGACGTCCTTTCTGGGGCACTGCATTACTTTCCTGCAGGTAAGGATAGACGAGGTGCAGGTCCTTCTTAGCCTCCAGTCAGGATTAGCAGAAGAGTAGGCTCCTTTCTTCCGGAGCTTATAGACAGAAGGTTTACCTTTTTGATTGTATAGTTTATGGGTAAGTCAGGGCCCTGTCCTGACCATCATATTACTCCTAGAGGCTTGTAGATTATTTCTATTTCCCTGTGGTTAGCTATTATTGACCGTGTGGGGTCCATATGTGTTTTAGTTTACGTGTTGGCCATGTGGGGCCCATATGTGTTTTAGTTTACGTGTTGGCCCTGTGGGGCCTCGTTTAACTGACAGATTAGCGGCCTTGTCGGCCCTAGTTCAGCGTAGCACTGGATTTACTTTACAGTCATAACTAGATATCATGGTGGTCTTGTCGGCCCGCATAGGATTTCCTATTATTGCCTGGTTCGGTTAGCTGTTTTTCTTTACAGGTGGCTATAAGGCCTTGTCAGCCAAGGGTTGTATTTACAACCGAGATATAGCCCATTGTTTTCTTGATTTGGAAAGTAGGCCTACACCAGGAGTGCACAGGCCTACTTAAGCCAGTTCAGATCCTAGTAGGGCACCAGGTGCCAATCATGCCTCCCAAGGTAGGGTGTGACAAACTTGGTATCAGAGCAGGTCATATCACAGGGATTCTGCAAGCCGTGCTAAGAAAAGTATTGTCTATGGATGTGTCATGCACCACATTCTACAGGCAAGAGCTTGTGAGGCATGATAGGATGGTTACTCTTTCTTCTTATCAAGTTGTGCTATAGAGCTGTACAATATAGGGTTGAATCCTAAGCTTATAATATCATATTCTTTTATCTACAGAGAAATGGCAGACCCACAACATACCATAACTGGTAGGAGGTTGGACGTTGCAGCAGGGAAGGCACCAGCAAGGTGCCTCAGTCAGAGTTAGCCCGATCTGAGGGCGATGGAAAGACTTCATCTCGGTCTCCCAGCACTCACACCACGCTAGGAGCCGCTCGGAGCGGCAAATGTGATGGCACCGCCTCCAGCAGTTTCTATTCCAACACCGTCCGACCAGGAGGTTAGGAGTGTTGTTGTTATGCTAGCTCAGATAATGGTTGCACAGTGTCAGCCAGTGGCACCCACAGTGGCAGAGTCCTTAGGAGGACCTGGTAGTTCGAGGGTCGAGGAGTTTCTCGCACTGATTCCCCGCAGTTCACAGGGACGGATTGGGTAGAGGACCCTCAAGATTTCTTGGATCAGATGCAGCGGATTTTCAGGGTGATGCATGTTACACTTGCAGAGTCAGTTGAGTTAGCGGTATTCCGGCTACGGGATATCGCAGTACTGTGGTACGAGAGTTAGGAGAGGTCCTGAGGGAGAGGTTCTTCCCCTCCGACTTGTCCTAGCTTCTCAGAGGCTTTTCTGATTCACTACCTGCCACGGGAAATTCGGCAGGCTTGGGTTGATCAGTTTCTACATTTAGAGCAGGGGTTGATGAGTGTACGGGAGTATGCTATGAGGTTTGACTCCTTGGCCCGATATGCACCATCTTTTGTAGATACCATGCCGGCTAGGATGCACCGATTTATTATGGGGCTAAATCTAGAATATGTAGAAACTTGTATAACAGCCACTCTACGAGGGGATATGGATATTTCCCGTGTGCAGGCTTTGCTCAGAATATTGAAGGGATCAGAAAGCGGCAACGGGAGATAAGGAGGGAAAATCAGGAGCAGCGCCGCCGGGCCAGACTAGTGACATGCAGGCGGAGTCCTAGGGTGGACCCAGGCCACAATTTTCAGACAGACCACCTAGACCCCTACCCCCACCACAACAACAGGGAGTAGGTCTGGTCTCTAGGGCCGTTAGGGCCCGGCGAGAGCTCACGATCAACAGGTTTACAATAGCAAAGAGGAGTGGAGCAGAGCAAATTTATTGTACCACCCTGCCCTATCTATAGTCGACGTCACTCTGGAGCATGTAGGTATGGTTCCACGGCATGTTATACCTGTGGATAGGAGGGTCATCAGATGAGAGATTGTCCAGCCAAGGGTCAGAGTGATCGGGACCGTCAGGATAGACCTTCAGTAGGGTCACGTGCCCCAGCATCTCTAGTAGGGTGTAGGCCCTCAGCTCCAACCGGCAGAGGCCGAGAAGACCAGGGGTATCTAGCTCAGGTACCGGTTCGGATCGCACCTATGCCTTACCGGGACGACAGGAGTCAGAGTCGTCGTCGGAGTGGTGACAGGTACGCTGGACATTTGCTCTTATTCTATTTATGTATTGATAGATCCAGGATCCACCTTATCTTATGTTACACCATTAGTAGCCCGAAAGTTCGACATTACGCCAGAATCGCTTCAGTGACCTTTTTTAGTGTCTACACCCGCCAGTGACTCTATTATAGCCAAAAAGTTCAATCGGGGATGCACAGTAGAGGTTGTTGGTCGTCAAACTTTAGCATATTTGATAGAACTAGAAATGATTGATTTTGATGCAATTATGGGTATGGATTGGCTGGCGCCATGCTATGCCAATGTTGAATGTTGGACCAAGACTGTCTGATTCCACTTTCCAGGGGAGGTTGTACAGGAGGGGAAAGGTTGTGAAGCCACGCCAAAAGGTAGGTTTATTTCCTATCTTCGAGCGAGAAAATTGATAGCAAAAAGGATGTATTTATCATATTGTCAGGGTTCAGGATGTCCAAGAAGAATCTCCGCCTCTCCAGTTCATTCCAGTAGTCAATGAATTTTCGGATGTTTCCAGATGAACTTCTTGGTATTCCCCCAGAACGGGAGATGGATTTTGCAATTGATTTATTACCAGGTACTCAACCCATATCTATTCATCCATACTAAAAGGCTCCTACGGAGCTCAGAGAATTGAAGGAACAATTGAAAGATCTGTTAGATAAGGGCTTCATCAGGCCGAGTACTTCACCATGGGGAGCATCAGTTCTATTTGTGAGGAAGAAGGATGGCTCCCTTCGTATTGTATATATTACCGGCAGCTGAATAAAGTCACTATCAAGAACAAATACCAGTTTTTCATAATAGATGACCTGTTTGATCAACTACAGGGAGGCGAAGAATTTCTCAAAAATTGACTTAAGTTCAGGATATCATCAGGTTCGGGTTCGTGAGAGGGATATTCCAAAGTCTGCTTTCAGGACCAGGTATGGCCACTTTGAATTTCTAGTCATGTCCTTCGGGCTGAAGAATGCTCCAGCAGTGTTCATGGACTTGATAAACAGCATCTTCAGGCCGTATCTGAACCTGTTTGTGATAGTATTTATTGATGATATTCTGGTATATTCTCGCTCAGAGGTAGATCACCGAGATCACCTACGAACAGTGCTCCAAATTCTCAAGGATCGCCAGCTATATGCGAAGTTTTCTAAATATGAATTTTGGCTGAATTCAGTAGCTTTTTTGGGCCACATTGTGTCAGATGTTGGTATACAGGTAGATTCGCAGAAGATTGAAGTAGTAAAAAACATGTCCTAGACCTACCACTCTGACCGAGTTACATAGTTTCTTGGGGTTAGTCGGGTATTACATAAGGTTCGTGGAAGGATTTTCTACCTTAGCAGCTCCTTTGACCAAGTTAACTCAGAAAGTAGCTAAATTTCTGGACTGAAGCATGTGAATAAAGCTTCTAAGAGTTGAAAACTAGATTGACCTCAACACCAGTATTAGCCTTGCCAGTGTACTGCGATGCTTCAGGTGTAGGGTTAAGATGTGTTCTGATACAGCATGGTAAAGTAATTGCCTATGCTTCTAGGCAGCTGAGGAAGCATAAAAAGAACTACCCCATGACCTGGAATTAGCCACGGCAATTTATGCCTTGAAAATATGGAGGCACTATTTGTATGGCGTTCATGTAGATATTTTCACTGATCATAAGAGCCTTCAGTATATTTTCACACAGAAAGAGTTGAATCTGCGGCAGTGTCGCTAGTTAAAGCTGTTGAAAGACTATGATGTGAATATTTTATATCACCCAGGAAGAGCTAATGTTGTAGCAGATGCCCTCAGTCGCAAATCCATAGGAAGTTTGGCATATTTGAATCCCGAACAGAGGGGACTGGCTCGATAATTGCATCATTAGCCAGTTTGGTTGTCCGTATAGTAGATTCAGGAGATGGCGAAGCAGTAATTCAAAATACGACAGTATCATTATTAGTTGTGGAAGTGAAAGAACGGCCGTACGAAGACCCTAACCTGGTTCAACTCAGAGACAAGGCTCAGCGAGGGAAGGTAGAGAATTTCAAAGTAACAGAAGACGGAGTTTTAAGATATAGGGATCGCCTCTGTGTTCCGGATGCAGTAGGACGTCGCCAGCAAACTATGGACGAGGTGCATTATTCCCGTTACTCTCTTCATCCGGGTTCAACAAAGATGTATCATGATATAAAAGAGAATTACTGGTGGTCGGAAATGAAAAAGGAGATAGCAGAATTTGAAGTTCAATGCCCTAATTGCCAACAGGTGAAAGCTGAGCATCAAAAACCCGTGGGACTGACACAGGAGATAGCAGTGCCTATGTGGAAATGGGAGGCAATATGGATTTTGTGATAGGGTTACCTCGTACCAGGCGTAAATTTGATTCTATCTGGGTAATTGTTGACAGGTTGACGAAATCAGCTCATTTTTTGCCAGTAAGGGCTACTTTTTCAGCTAAAGACTATGCTGAACTGCATATCAGAGAGATAGTCTGATTGCATGGTGTTCTGTTATCAATTATTTTTGACAGGGGAGCGCAGTTTACAGCTAAATTTTGGCAATCCTTCCAGAAGGGTCTGGGAACACAGGTTAACCTAAGTATAGCCTTTCATTCTCAAATAGATGGGCAGGCAAAACGTACAATTTAGACGCTCGAGGATATGTTATGGGCGTGCGTGCTAGATTTCGGGGGCAGTTGGGATGAACATTTACCCCTTATTGAGTTTGCCTACAATAACAGTTATCACTCGGCAATCCAAATGGCACCTTATGAAGCTTTATATGGGAGAAAGTGCAGATCTCCAGTTGGTTGGTTCAAAGTCGGAGAATCAGAATTAATTGGACCAAATATGATCCATCAGTTAGAGGAAAAAGTGAAGCCCATCAGAGAACGCCTGTTGACAGCTCAAAGTCGCCAGAAATCTTACGCAGATATACGGCGTAGGAACCTGGAGTTCAATGTAAATGATTGGGTGTTTTTGAAAGTCTCACCAATGAAGGACGTAATGAGGTGTGGCAAAAAGGGTAAGCTCAGCCCAAGGTTTATTAGGCCATATGGAATACTCCGGAGAATAGACCAGGTGGCATATGAGCTAGATTAGCATTCAGAATTGGAATCCGTTCATCCGGTCTTTCATATACGAAGCTACGAAAGTGCATAGGGGATCCGTCCTGAGTTGTGCCAGTTGAGGATGTCCAAGTCACTGAGGAGTTAGCTTATGAAGAGGTTCCAGTAGCTATATTGGATTGACAGATTCATAGGTTGAGGACTAAGGATTTTAAAGTACTGTGGAAAAACAAGAATAGAGAGGAAATGACTTGGAAAGCTGAGGACGACAAAAAATCCATATATCCTCATAATTTTCCAGGCTTAGTCCAGATCATGCAGTTAAGGTAAGTTATTGATTTAGCTGTTGTTTCATGATTTGTGTTATATATATTGCTTAGTTGACTTCAGCCTTATTGGGAAATAGTTGTTATAGTGTTATATTAAGTGACTGTATTGAAATTATCTGCGTCTCAGGGTTTTTAGATAGTCCATATTACAAGGGAGACTCTGCCAAAAGTTTTCCAAAATAATAGTCCTAAAAGAGATAAACCCCTGTAAACCAAGTTGACATTCGAGGACGAATGTTCCTAAGGGGGGAGGATGTTACATTCCATGAAAGTTAACGAATAGTAGGCGTACGCGTGAATTTGAAATAGATAAAGAAAGTATGATGCGTGTAGAAAAGCCTTAGAAGCAGGATCAGGCGAGGCTAGGCCGCGAAGGGCCAGCAATGCGCCAGCCGGCAAGGCACCGGCCAGCGCAGCCTGCCATCCCACTAGCGCAATGAGGGGAGCGACGTGGGGCTGCTACTGGCGCCTTGGGCGACGCGGGGCGCCCCCCTGCCACCTCCCAATATGTATAAATTGTCCCTTCGTTAAATTTTAATTCATTCATATATGTTAGCCACGAACAGACTAGAGAGAGAACGAGGAAATCAAATAATTTTCATCCGTTTACGCTACGAAACATCGTTCGAATTCAAGTTAACTTTGGGTATTGAAGTTTAAGGCTTCAGGGAGCATTTCTACAGAGTTATTTTCACGAAATTCACCCGGCAAATCATAACCCCACTGAGCCAAAGTCATTGGAATTGCTCCAAACTAATTTCTATACGATCACAGGCTTCAAGTAAGCATTTCTTCCTTCTGGATTCTTGAGAAATTATGAGTTTTCAACTATGTTCCGTTAAGTTGAAATATAGTTAATATTTATATATAAAGTTGTCGTTTTATCAAATTTAGTACTGAAACTAGTTATATTCCCCCTGTAATAAGATTGCAGTTGAGGAGAACAGTTGAGTACGAACTGAAACTCGCCAGTTAATCAGTAATCAGCGAACAAGGTACGTTAAGGCAGTTTCCTTCGGCAAGTTAGTTTCTTTAGCCTGGTAACTCAGTTTGAATCCCAGTGAGAATACAAACAGCATGTCTATTGTGATTAGTTGTTGTTATTAGCTGAAACCCATATTCCATGTTTAAGTTTGGGATGGATTATGCCATAACCTTCATAACCGACCCCAGGGTTATTAACTGTATCGACGCCCGCCAGGGGCGAGATGACGTCACTCTACGAAGCAGTATGTCATCCGTGAGAGACGAATATGGGGTCCCAGGTCCTCATATATGGTGGTTGCTCTATACACCCCCGTCGAGCCTGGTACCCGGGGTGCAGACATCAGGAGTCCACTAGACTCAGACACAGCTACAGTCAGGGGCCAAGAGGGCTAAGTTGCAGATCCAGAGGACCGGTAGAACGTCTATAGCTATTAGTTGACCCAGTACGACCTTGATAGGGGTATATAGACTGAAGTGTACTCACCAGGGCTTATAGACAGAAGGTTTACCTTTTTTGATTATACAGTTTATGGGTAGGTCGGGGCCCTGTCTCGACCATCATATTACTCCTAGAGGCTTGCAGATTATTTTTATTTCCCTGTGGTTAGCTGTTATTGGCTGTGTGGGGCCCATATGTGTTTTAGTTTATGTTTTGACCGTGTGGAGCCTATATGTGTTTTAGTTTACGTGTTGGCCGTGTGGGGCCTCGTTTAGCTGACAGATTAGCGGCCTTGTCGGCCATAGTTCAGCGTAGCACTGGATTTACTTTACAGTCATAATTAGATATCATGGTGGTCTTGTTGGCCCGTATAGCATTCCCTGTTATTGCCTAGTTCTGGTTAGCTGTTTATCTTTACAGGTGGCTATAAAGTCTTGCCGGCCGGGGGTTGTATTTACAGCCGAGATATAGCCCGTTGTTTTCTTGATTTGGGAAGTAGGCCTGCACCAGGAGTGCACAAGTCTAGTTAAGCCAGTTCAGATCCTAGTAGGGCAACAAGTGTCAGTCATGCCTCCCAAGGTGGGGGGTGATAAAATAATCCTCCACATATATCTAGAAAATAATCCTCCACATATTTCATGCATACTCCAAATTGTGTATCAACTAATTAATTTTTATGGCACACAAATATAATATTCTTTGAGATCATCTAATAATAATGGCTACCCAGAGATTTAATTTCATAAATTATAAAGGATTGAAAATTAAAAAATGAGAAGAATAGAAAAAATAGAATCAGAGACTGCAGTGGAACTATGTTGTGGCTGGTCTAAATACAAAGTATCGGTGTCACTGAAAAATTGTAGCCGCACTTGTCTGTAATACTATTACATCATGTTAACTTGCTTATAAACCAGAAATTATGTGCTTGAAAGTTCTCTTTCAAATATTTTGGTGTACATTTCCATTAGCAATTGTTCCCTGGTATTCATTCACATTCTCATAAGTTTTAACACCCTCATAACAAACAGAAGTTCTAATACTCTCTTCTTTTTATTCATTTTGACCCTCCACCCCATCCGAAGTACAATTCAAAGTAAGTCAACTGTCACAATGAAAAGTTATTGATTCTTTGTTCTCTCCCTATCCTTATAAGTAAATCAGGTTTACATGACTTGGTAGCTAGTTCTTGTTTAAATAATGTGTTATTAATATCCTCTAATTGTAGAAGACTCTCCATTATTTTACTGGCAATGCTTTTGATTGCTTGTAACAAGTCATATCTAATGTCCTCCATTGTTTAGTGTCATCATAAGATGAAGTCCTTTGTTGGCTTTGGTGGCCTCTTCTCTTAACTTTATGTCTTTCTGCAAAGTTATGAAAAGTTTGGATCTACCTCCAACAATAAATACTTGCACCTCAAACCTGTTGATCATTTAAAGTAATGAGAATTAACTTGTGTCAGTGAGCATAACTTGAGGTCATGTTCGGATATAATTGTAGAATATTATAATATGAAAATATAAATTTATATTTCGCAAAAAAATATTTATTATGAAGAGTATAAATTAAAGATCGGCATAAAATAAAAGAAAGTACAAATCTAAAATGACCCATCCAATTTCACTCTATTTAGACCGTATAAATAATGTGTCTATTTCACAGCAATATAAAGATTTTCAAATTTTAAATTTGCCTTTGTGCGAAACTATTTCTTTGAAGAGAATTTAGTCCATGTATTCTAATTTCTTTTCTCGTGAGTCATCATGGAGTTCTTACAACTCAAAAGTTTTTCTTAATTTGAAACGTTAAGGTAAAATCACTGGGATTACACAAAAATTAGTTTTTATGATTTTTTCCGTCATATAAAATCCATCCAATCTTAAAGTTCATTATAAAAATGTTATTCTTTTTATTTTTTGTCACATAAAGTTATGCAATTTTGTCCAAGTGAATTAAAAAATAAATTTTACTTGAATTCTTACATTTTTATATTAAAATACGATATGACTCTCTAAAATAGCTAGTTAACTCAATCAAACATATTAAATGTAATGAATTAATTTCAAAGACCTTTCCTAAAGAATTTATAAATTTATATTTACCTTCTTATTTTGATTTTTTATAATAATTTGAAGTCATTGACTGTATCAAGCTCGTAGATTTTGTGTTTGTCATTGAATTCTTTAATTTTCCAAGAGTAAATTTTTTGCTAATCAAAAAAAGTGTTTACAAAATTAACTAAACAAATGAATATATTAGTAAGGAAAAAATAGTTAAGTTATATTTCTTACATTAGTGATAGTGAATCAAAATTATTACAAAGAAATCAATAGAAAGACTGTAAATGTAATATCATAAATCACAATGAAGATTAGTATTATAAAGAGAAACATCAAGGGAGATTTATAAAATTATCTCAAATGTAATTAACTTATTTTGGAGTGTCATGTCATATTCTCAGAGCAAAATATAAAATTTTAGGTGAGATTTACTTTTTAGTTAACTTGTAAAAAATTGAATGACTTTATGAAGCAAAGAAAAAATAATTTAAAAATGAATTTTATGTGAAAAATTTTAAAGTTAATTGACTTTTATATGATATAAAATAGAAAAATAATTATTATATGATAATATTTAAAATTAAATGATTTATATAATAACAAATAAAAAAATAACTTTAATATGATAATACACAAAATTAAATGACCACAAATGAAATTTACTATCTAGTAAGGCTAAAAATTGCAAGTATTTATACGTGAAAAAGAAAGGGAGAAGGGCCGTAAAACTGGATCTAGATATATACTATAATTTAACCAAACAAAATTACCTTTTAAATTCTTAGAAGAACTCTTAGAATTGTTGAATCAAGAAATCAACCTCCTCTTGTTCAAAAGTCAAATTATCTATGAAATATATTAGTTTGGGATTTGAACTTGAAAATCTTGATGAAGATCAATATAATGTGTCGATATTATTGATAAATTCGACGATATCGGAAAGAGCTGGGCTGGACACAGTACTAACAAAGAACTCATTTAATTCCAGGTATACGTATCTCAGCTGATATTCTATGATGTTTAAATAGGCATATGATGCATCTATTGGATACATTGATGACGTTGTAGTATTTACTGAAATATTAGTTAGGAGACCTACAGATTTTTCTTTGCGAAAGCGAATCTACAATAATATTAATTTTGTTTTCTTATAAAAGAAATCGTTTAACTAGGAGTGTTGTATTTCATTCCAAAAAATACAAATTACACACAAAAATAGAGTCTATCCTTAAAAGAGAACATGGGCCACTCACAAAAAGGAGCTTATTGCCCATGTCTAAAAATTTGTGTAAGAATTTATTTTGGATTGACTTATTTTAAGTGTTTTTAAATCAAAATAGCTTTTAAGCAGTTTTGTAGTGTTTGGATAAAATAAAAAAGTGTTTTTAAGCACTTATTTTTAAAGTAAAAGAATAAAATTAAATCAAAAGTCATAAGTTAGATATTCTAACTTATTGCTTATAACCATAAGTAAAAAGCTATCCAAACAGACTCTAAATGCAGAGATTGAAATTTTAGAACATCTATAATTCTTGATTTATTTTTTACTTCAAACTCTAAATTTGAAGCAAAAAATGGAGTTGTATAAATTTGGAGCAAATCAACTCCAATCCACTACTCTAATTTTTATCCAAAAAAGAATATTTTTCTTTTATTCTTCGCTCTCGTCAATATTATATTATTTTTTTATTTATTATATTTTTTCACTTCATAAAATAAATTTTTTCTTCTTTTTTTCTACATAATCACCCTATATAATTTATTATTTTCTTATATAATTATTTAATATAAAATTATAATCAAATTAACTTACATTTTAAATAAAAATATTATATATAAAAATTATACATTAATTTAAATATAAAATTAATATAATAAAAATATTACATAAATAAATAATTATGAATATTAGAGGCTTAATTAATGATCTTATAATTTATATTATGTTAAATTAAAGGTGTTATATATTACAAATAATAATATAATATTTAAAAAAAATATAGAGTTGATGAATAGTGTAACTACAAATTTGGAGTTGCACCATGTACACTCCATTTTTGGAGCCAAAATAAAGTGGGATTGGAGTGCACATCCCATTTTTTGCTTCAAATTTGGAGCTTGGAGTAAAAAAATGGAGTAGGGTTGGAGATGCCTTTACTACCCAAAATCCTAATTAACCCTTTTATTATAATGAAGAACGTTTTCTTTTCAACCTGTTTATTGTGAAAAAGTTAAAGTTGATTTTTTGAAATATCCTAGATTTTTCTTAATTTTTAGAATAGTGTAGTGTAGTTTCTTGAATAATCATCTTGAGAAATATCTAGATAAAGTCGAAAGCTATAATGTAGTCTCTTTGATATTTGTACTTAGGAAGAGTCTAGATTCTTAGAGGAGATATTTATATAAGTTGATACAATAGTCTAGATTTTGTTGCATCTAGAATCATCCTCCCTACACAAGTATAAATAGGGATGACCTTTGTCATTTGTAACCAACCAAATCCAAAGCACTTCAAGATGTCTTCTTCTATAACATATTTTCCTATCCAAATTCTTACTTCTCTTTTTATAGCTTCCTCTTCTTTAATTGATTCTTTTGATTTTAATTAACGATTTTGGACTAGCAAAAGATTTTTCCGTTTCTACTTTTCTTCTGCTATTCTCGACATTTATGTATAGGTTAGATTAGGAGTTAAGATGTAGGATTAATTAATGTGCTAACTAACACGTGGGCGAAGTTCACAAATGACCCCAAAAGGAGTTGGTCTTGATTTTTAGACTCCGGTTAATAACTTCTTAAAAAATAATCTTCTCTTTAGAAAATTTGCTTAGCAAAGCTTTTATTGTCTATGGGGCATAAATTGTGGACATAAATTAATTTTGTCTATGAGAAAGAAGTTTAGGTTATTTCAGGACGATAAACCTGCTCATTGGCCACAAGTTCTGCCTTATAGGAAAAAAAAGTTAGAACTTATGTATGATGTAAAAAAAACATTAAGCATAAATTCTAGCTTTTGCCTATAAGACAAAAATATATAATATGTCAAGACAGTGAACCTTCTTAATTGATCACAAATTCAATCTTATAGGAAAAAAATTATAACTTAGGTCTGATGGGCAATAAAAAAAATTTCCCAACAAAATTTTTCAGCTTAAGGTCATTTTATTTCCCCTAATCCTAGTAAAAGAGGGGACTTTCCCCTAATCCCTGGTAAAATGGTAAATAAACTTTTAATGGGCAATAAATAAAAATTGTTGCAACAACTATTATCCTATCGTAATAACAGAAGTTGGATTTTAATTTTGGATGAGTTTTGAGTGATGAAATTATAGGATGAAGAATGAAAATTTTTTGGTTTTACATTTTTAATAGGTTGGGCAGGTTAAAAGAGTTTAAATGGGCTAGTAGATTTCATTGAAAAAAATCACGTAGCCACTATATAGAACAATTAAAGTCAGAAATGGAGACCTAATGCAGTAGGGTTAATTATATTTTTTAAGAGTAAACGAGCTAATATGGCCCTAAAGTTGGATGAAAATGACAAATATGTCGAAGGCATAGTGATTTAACCTCATATGGGTAAATATGACTTTTTCTGAGAATACAAGGGAAAATATGACCCTAAAGTTGGTGAAAATGACAAATATATTGAAAAGGTATAACACCAACATACCCAGTATAATCTCACAAAGTGAGGTCTGGGAAGGGTAGAGTGGATGCATACCTTACCTCCACCTTGGAGGTAGAAAGACTGTTTCGATAGACCCTCAACTCAATCGATCGTCCAAAGAAGCCCAGATAAAAGTAATAGACGTACAAGTGATAATCAAATAGTAACAAAAACATCAAAAAGTAACAAGACAATAACTACAATAAAATAATATAATAGTCGAAGTACATATAACAACACATAATAACAGAAATCAAAGGACAAGAAACTACCGGGTAATGCTACAACTACTAATATAGACTGATAACAAGACAACAAACTGCTACCTACTACTCTTCTATCAACATGTCCTTGGTAAGCTGAAACTGCGTCATGTCCTATCTAATTACCTCTCCCCAATACTCCTTCGGTCTACCTTTACCTCTCCTGAAATCATCTATAGTCAGCCTCTCACATCTCCGTACTAGGGTATCCATACATCTCCTCTTTATATGTTGAGCCATCTCAGTCTCGCTTCCCGCATCTTATCCTCCACCGAAGCCACTCTTATCTTGTCCTAGATCTTATTTCTAATCTTATCTCTCCTAGATAGTCATCGCAACATACTCATTTCTGCAACTTTCAACTTCTGAATATGAGAGTTCTTGACTGACCAATACTCTGTCACATACAATATAGTCGGTTTAGTTACCACTCTGTAAAACTTATTTTTAAGTTTTGATCACAATATAACTAATTTGTAAAAGTATAATAATAAATAGAGTACAATATAATGAAAATCGATGAGTGGAAGCCTAAATTTGCTCGACCCAACATAGTGAAACTTAGATTAACAAAAACCAAAGAATTAAATAAGAAGAAATTAGAGTCATGTTGGGATATATATGAAGCTATTAAGGAGCATTTTACTTATATGTTAAATGTTTTAATGTGAATTTAAATTTAATTGAATTATAATACAGATATTGAATATTGAATCAAAAACCAAATTAGAAAAAAAATTTAAGAGAAAAACTACCTTTTATCCTATACACTAGTAAGAACATGCCCGTGACTTCAAGAGAATGCTATTCCAAAATTTTTTAAAATTTGCACTTTTTACTATTCATAAAATTACAATTTCATCGTCCCTTAATTCGTAATTTCTTAATGTAAATTTAGATCTCATCTTATAATAATTTTCAAACTTATACTCCTTCTATTCTATTTATGTGGTATCTTTTGAATTTCAAGAGTCAAATAAAAGAACTATACTGTCGATTCTTAATATTGCTTTTAAATTTTCAATTATTGTGACTTATAATATTTTTATGTTATTTTTGTTGATATATAACAAGAGTTTATTGAAGAACAAGAAAGGAAAGAGTCAAAAGGCTAACTACAAAGGTACATAAGAGAATAGAAGACAATACACTAGAATGGGGAAGGGAGTGCCTATATATATAGGGATAAAACTACCAAAAACCCTAAAACCCATCTGCTAACAAGTATATGGGCTAACATTCCCCCTCAAACTCACAATGCGACAGCAATAAGCATTGAGAGTTTGTCACACAAGAAACGAAACCGAGACGCCGACTGAGCCTTCGTAAAAAGATCAGCAATCTGCAAGGCCGATGGAACAAAAGGAAGCGATATGGTCCCTAGCTAAAGATGATGACGAGTGAAGTGAAAATCAATCTCAATGTGCTTCATCCTCTCATGGAAAACAGAGTTCTTTGCAATTTGGATCGCACTCTTGTTATCACAATGTAGGGGAGTAGGCAGAGAAATGTGAACCCCCATATCTGCAAGAAGCTAATGTAACCAAACAATCTCACATGTAGTCACTGTCATAGCACGATACTCAGCCTCCGTGGAAGATCTAGAGACAACATTTTGTTTCTTGCTCTTCCATGATATTAAAGAATCTCCAAGGAACACACCAAAACCAGTGGTGGATTTGTGATCATTGCGATCGCCATCCCAATCAGCATCACTATAGGCTCGCAACTCGAGAGATGACGTCGAGGGAAACAAGAGGTTCTGAAACTGGGTGCCACGAAGATATCTCAAAATACGAAGTACAGCTCCCCAGTGAACTAAAGTAGGAGCAGTAACAAACTGGCTAACAACATGAACTGCATGAGCTATATCCGGGCGAGTAACAGTAAGATACACCAAGCTACCTACAACAGTCCGATAAAGACTCGGATCTGTTAACAAAACACCATCACTAGGAGAGTACCGTGCATTGGTTTCAAGTGGACTTACTCTGACGAGTAGACCTCCTCAGAGGTGGTGGATCTCCAGTCGCAGGATCAGACTCAGACACAGGCGGGGCTGAAGCACTGGCAGGTGGCACATCGGGTGGCACAGCTGAATCCGAAACTGGAGCCGCTATGTCAATGCCAAATGGATCAATACGCCGAAGATCTGACTTAGTAACATCATGGGATTTAGCTGGAATTGAATAGAAAAGAATATGCTCCAAAAAGGTGATATGCCGTGAAACATATAATTTCTGACTGACAGGATCATAGCAACGATAACCTTTCTGTCCAACACCATACCCCAAAAACACACATATAGCTGATATTGGCTCCAGCTTGTCTCGTTCAACATGAGGACGAAGAACAAAACAAGTACATCCAAAAACTCGTAATGCAGAGTAATCTGGCATGTGACCATATAATTTCTGAAACAGAGACATCCCTGAAGTCAATGTAGTAGGAATACGATTGATCACATATACAGCAGTTAGGACTGCTTCTCCCCAAAAATTACTAGGAACCTCTGCAGATAATAGTAAGGAGAGTGTTGTCTCAACAATATGACGGTGTTTCCTTTCGGTAACACCGTTTTGCTCAGGAGTATCTGTACAAGATGACTGGTGTATGGTACCATTAGAGGCAAGTAACTGAGTGAAATCACTAGAGATATATTCACCCCCTAAGTCACACCTGAAACACTTTATGACAGCCGAATGTTGCGTTTTAGCAAGGGCTCTAAAGTTGTTGTAAATGCCAAAGAAGTCAGACCTACGCTTCATAAGATAAACCCAGGTATACCGAGTATAGTCATCTATGAACAAAACATAATAGGTCGAACCACCCTTAGTGGATACTGGCGATGGTCCCCATACATAAGAAGGAATAATGTCAAAAGGAGCAACTGAATAAGACACACTTTTATTAAAAGGTAAGGCAGAAAATTTTGCCAGTTTACAACCACTACAATTTGAAATATCAGAAGTGTTAAATGACCCAAAGCACCAGTAGAGGCTAAAAAACGTAAACGTGACACTGATACATGTCCCAAGCGGGAATGCCAAAGATAAAACTGCGAAGACAAAGGACTCAAACGAAAAGAAGACAAATCAATGCTAGAGGTGGCAATAGCAGACACTTTGAGACTCTCCACGACATAGAGTTCCCCCAACCTATGGCCAATCTCAGTCACCTTATGAGTGTGTTGGTCCTGTACAACACAAACAGAATCAGAAAAGAATACCCAATGACCAGTCCTACACAACTGACTGACCGAAGCAAGATTCAAAGCAAGTTTAGGAATATAATAAATATTAGACAGAACAATGTGAGAAGTAGTAACAGAACCAACACCCTCGACTGGCATAGATGTAGCACTGGCAGATACAACAGAGAGTGGTGAAATGGGTGACAAGGAACCAAACGATGACAAACAATGTGACATATGCTGGGTTGCACCAGAATCCAGAATCCACAAGGATGAGGGAATACCTGATGTACTAGAGGAAGCTGGACCTGAGCTGGATGCTGACATGGCAATAGGATTGGAGGCCAAAAACTGTCTGAACTATTCGAACACCTGGGGATCTAACGCCGAAGGAGGCACAGTGCTAACAGACTCAGCATCTACTGATGGTGCATCAGCAGCAGCAGTGAACTATGGAGGACGTGGAGGAGTACCAAAGGAGTGCGGTTGTCCATTCTTCTGTTGCTGACCAGACTTAGCCTTGTTGAGCAACAACGGACCCTGAGCTTTCCAATGATTTTTCTGCTTGCAAAATGCACACTCATCAAACACAACTTTAGGAGATCGTGGCGATTGATTGGAAATCTGAGAATGGTGTGGTCTAGATTGATCCGATGAAGCAGCAAACACAACAGGAGTAGTAGGTGTTTTCGACCCTTTATCCAATTGAGACTTGATACGAGTCTCTTCTGCAATCAGTTCATGGACAACTGAATCAACTATGGGGAGAGGAGATTGATGAAGGATTGTTCCACGCAGTCCTTCAAAATCAGAATGCAATGCCATCAAAAATTGAACCAAACGTTGTTCTTCCCTCCTAGCAATATACGGCGCAAAACCTTTCAATTCTGCATATTCAGTAAGGGCCAATTGATCCCACAAATCAGACATAGCAGTATAGAAATCTTGAATGCTCATAGCATTCTGTTGAAGAGCACGAATATCGTACTCTAACTGGTACTGCTTCACAAAATTAGACTGAGTATACAGTCTCTCCAAATGATCCCAGATTTCTTTTGTTGTGTCATATTTAGCCAATTGCAAACCAATTGAATGAGTTACGGAATTGTTAATCCAAGTGATAACCTTGGAGTTAGCAGTTTCCCATAAATTCACCGACAATACAAAAGTCGCAGCCTTCTCATCATTAGGTTTGGATTTAACCCCAGTGACATAGCCCCACATATTCTTGCCACGAAGAAAATTCTTCATGACATAACTCCAATACACATAATTTTTGTCATCTAATTGAGTGTTAATGGACTGGAGAGAATCATCATTTCCAGCCATATTGACAAATTACCCTAGTCCAAATCAAATCAAACCACCAACAGCAGCAATAATAGAGTACAAACAGCAAAACAAGAATCCAGCAGAAGCAACAAACCAACCCTACGAACAGTAGATCTAAACGGATCTAGTGGAAGCAGCAAACCTAGGTGAACAGCAGTTCGAAAAAAAACTAGGGGAGTTCAAAAAAAAAATCGTACCCCCCAGCGAACTCACTGCGGAGTTCGATCCACGCACCGGGTGGTTGCTACAAATAGGGGAGGATCGATTTATTTGGCTCTAATACCATGTTGATAGATAACAAGAGTTTATTGAAGAACAATAAAGGAAAGAGTCAAAAGGCTAACTACAAAGGTACATAAGAGAATAGAAGACAATACACTAGAATGGGGAAGGGGGTGCTTATATATATAGGCATAAGACTATCTAAAACCCTAAAGCCCATCTGCTAACAAGTATATGGGTTACAATTTTTAAATATGTAAATTTTATTTCAAAAATATAAAGACTTCATGTACCAATTCACGCTCAAAATTAAAAAATTTGACTTTCAAAATTCAAAAAGTGATTTTGAATCTAGTAATGCGTCTATTATAATTGTTTTTAATATAACTCTTAAAATAATTTAATATAATGGCGTCTTTAATTGTTATCTAAAATTTTCGAAAATGTTAAAGCAGTTTATTACGTGAGAAATATTTCTGGACAAAAAAAAATTGATAAAGCATTTTCATCAAATAAAATTATAAATGTGAGAAGACATATATATAAAAACCTGACTTATTTGAGAGCTCAATATGATACTCTCTTTGTTTATTTTACTTGTCCATATTTAACTTGATATATTTTTAAAAATTAAATACTAAAATAATAAATTTATTATATCAGCCTTTAAATATAATAAATTCAATGTTACTTCATTATTAGTTCTACCTGGTAAATGTTTGGCTACACATCTTAATTGTACACCGTAGAATTTCTCTCGGCGCCCAAATGGCTAGGGGCCGACTAAAAAAAATAAAGTTGAACTCGGCAAAAGCGGGAGGCTCAACAAGAGTGAAAAAGAGGATAAACAATAATGGAACAGAAATCCTAACTGAAACTGGGGGAATGTCGTCAGAAGCGGCAAAGGCACCCCAAAGGCTACTGAAGAAGTAAAAGGAGATGACATGCGTGTTGCACCCTTATTTTATAACTGGCCAAAATATATTTGCAACATCCGGCTCTTCTACTTGATTTTGAAAAGGTATAGAATCGTCAACTAAGTTTTAGGAAAATACTAGAAAATCATTTGTAAAAATGTAACATCTGCTTTAGTCTATGAAAAACAGTTGAAATTTTAGGTAAGAATTTTATTTACTGCAAGGAAAAGGTATTACGCACCCTCCGGAGCCTATCCGAAAATAGTCCTTAAATTTAGTCTAAGGTATATTAGGTGATCATTTATTTATTTATTACTTGCTGAAATGTGTTAAAAGAAGAGATAAAAAATGGGCTAAAGTGATTTGAAAATAATTTGGAATTAACAAATGTATGAGCTATGTAAAATATACATGTGATATACGTAAAATATACAGGAGTGATATGCAAAATATGCATATATTACTAAGTAGTTGTTTGAATAAAATGAGGAAAATATAGTAAAATAATTTTAAAAATTTTGTAGTTAAATTGTATGTAGCATGTAGAAAATATATAAAATATACATATACATATAAAAATGATATACTTATAACATATAAAATATATATAGTGTGAAAAGTAGTATGTATAAAGTAGTTGTAAAATAATGTATATTTAGTATATATAGAGTTTATAAAATAGTATATATGAGATGAAATGTATATTTATAACTATATGTGAGTTACAAATAGCTTATAAATATTTATATGTATATGTATATAAAATAATATTTCTAGCATATATAAGAAAAATTAGTCTATGGATATGTACATGAGTAAAAAAATAATGTATATGATGTGTTATATGTGAAGGTAAATATTTATAAATAGATGTTCATATATGAGTAGAAAATAATTTAAAATGTATGTATGTATGAGTAAAATAGTATATGTGGTAAAAATAAATATTCATGTATAGATAATAATATATGAAAAAGAAAAAAATAATATAATAATATGTGTAATATACTTGTAAGACAATATGCATATAACTCATACTTGACTTTTGAAAAAAAATCTGAAATAGGTCGAATAGTGGGCCTGATTTTATGATTTTAAAAAAAAGTTGGGTTAGCAGCCCACTTTAAAGAGCTGACAGATTATTAGCTATTATATGGGTATGATATTTGAACTTAATTTGTTTGGATTTTGAATAATTAACTGTTGTCTCTTTTAAGCCTAAAAGAAGTTGCTTATTTAAAATATGTATAAAGAGACATTGAAATGTTATTAAGCTATGTAAAAGAGAATACCATATATATGCCTTTTTTCATAAAAATTCTTTAGACAATAATATAGTACGAAGAACAATTATGTTTAAAACACGCTTATGAAAAGAAAATAATTTTTATGCAGAGGAGATCATTCGCTAATTGTAAGTTGGCACTAGACCACGCAAAAATACGTATAAAGTAAGCAAATAAAAATAAGAGAAAATTACAGAAATGGCAAAATTTTGAGCGAGAATAGGCTTAAGTAGCAATATTTTACTTATTTACATAAAATGACAATATTTTATGTGTCATGTGTTGTATTTACCATAGGTAAAATGTATCAAATACAAATACAAAATCTGAATAGTTGAGTAATTTTAGGGATTATGTTTCACATAAATAATCAGTTACCATTATTCAATCAATTGATAATTATTACATTCCTTAAATAAATGGACTCTAAAAACGGATAAAATTCTTATTTTATATTAGCACCCTGTAAGGAAAATCTGAAAAAAGTGTTTTATTTTCATACTCATTCATTATTCATGCAATTGATAATTATTACATTTTTTAAATAAATAAACTCTAAAAACTTATGGAATTCTTATTTTATATTAACACCTTGTAAAGCAAATCTGAAAAAGTGATTTATTTACATAATCATATACATTTTATTCTTTGAATTATTAAAAAAATGAATAATTTGTATCATAAATACAACAAAATATATGTACTTTAACAAATAAATTCTGAAAAAGGCATAAAGGATTGTGTATTTAATTGTATCAAAGAGTACTAATATATATATATATCTATTAAAAGAAACTATGTCCATTGATAAATACATAAAAATACAACTTATATATATGTATGTATATGTATATATATATGTATAACATAATAGTATGATTATGTTGTAATCTATGTGTTTGCATTGTGTCATAGATATAACTAAATAAAAATAGAAGCCCTAAAAATCAAATACATACGGGTGAAAAGATAATGTCAAAATACATAGTATACATAACCTATAAAATATACTAATAGGATTTTCAAAAAAATAAAAAAATCAGTTATTACAATTAACGGGATTCTATAATTTATTTGAGACTCCAAAAATCATAAAGATTTTATTAGTAAAAATTCAATGAATTACACAGTTGAAGATTTTTGTCTAAAATACAAAAAATACATATCTTAAATTGAAAAGTAAATAAAAATCATGAATGAAACTTACATGAATGAAAATTTCTCCTTCCTTATAATATAAAATTTCAAGCAAAATGCAAAAATACATCTGAATTTGAAAAAAAAATTCTATAAAAAATACATACAGAAGAAATACTTTTGGGATAAGAAATAGAGGAACATCATCATATTTGCTCTATTGTTCTACGATCAAAATTTTATATTTTCGATCTGATCTGATCAGCGAATTAGTCGTAGACAACTTGAGTTGACTTTTAAAGAAGGCGGGTTGAAAAATTATGATTTTTCGAACAAGAATAACCAAAGAAAAAGAGAGAGATGCAAGAGAAAAAGAAGGGGGGAGGGATAGAAAGATGGAAGAGGGATTGAGTGGTTATTGGATGAATTTACGGTGATAAATAGGAGAGAGGTAAATAATAATCAAATACAAAGTAAAAAAATAAATACATGGCACATTAAATGAAATAAAGTCATAGTATATAATTTTTTAAAACTATGGTCATTATATGTAAGTACTTTCATAATTGTGTTATGTTATGTAATTTTTTCTAAAAATAACTATAATGTAAGAAAAAGTAAAGGAGGAAACTAAAAAGTGTTGGGCTCTCTTAAGAACCCAACTCCTAATACTTGACTCTGTGTGGATCCTATAAGTTGTTGACCTACATATGTTGGTCATTGATCAAGCCTCAAAGTAGAAACTCCAGGATCAGTTACGACATGAAAAAGAAAGAGTAAAGGATTAGAGAATTAATTAGTGATGCCAAAATATATGCGAAAGATAAAGTCGGAGGAAAACTCATTCAACCACTTTGGTCATGCTAGATTCGAAATAATAAAGCAGCCCCCTTACTACAAGAATTCATCCTAGATGACATTAAAGTCATTGGTTATCTCATCTTTATTATAAAACTAAATCCACATATGATAATCAAGTCTACATCCTCAAAGGAGCACATCACTTGGTCTCGATACCACTCATTTTGTGTTCATGATAAATAGACAGAGAAAGACACATAATAGTTAAAGAAGCATTCTTAAAATAATTCTGAACTATCAAAAACAAAAACAAAAACAAAAAAAATTGATACACCACCATATATGAATCATTTATGGATCTCTGAACTCACTCAATTAAGGTTATTCATATAACCTATTAAAGAAATAAGAGTAGGACAGTTAAAGATCATATATATACATAATTTTAGTAAGAAGAAACAATGTGTGACATTCTTACGAGTACAAGCTTATCATTTCAATACTATAATACTTGTTAGTTTAAGAAAGAATCAAGCCTAGAATTCAATAAAGTGATCTATGTAGAAGTTAAAAAGTAGTTTAAAAATAAATAAATAAAATAAAAGTTTACAAGAATCCCTCCAATTATTTTCGTTTCCCCAAAAGTTTGTCAAAATAGCAGGCATATTATAAGACAAGTTTTAAAACGCAAGTTCCAAACTAACAAAAATAGGCATACTATAAGACAAGTTTTAAAACACGTGCCCCAAACAAATAAAATAGCTATTTCAATACTTTAAATAAGTCACATTTGTCTCAAGGGAGTGAGGGACCTACAACTAGAAACTAAATTGATTTGAAGGTATAATTATTGAACTCAAAAGCTTGAAATAAAAACTGGAATAGAGATACAACACTCTTAAATAAAAATAAAATAACTCATATCCCTTATTACGATTTTGATTAAATGACCATTTCAACACATACAAACAATTAACTCATAACAAAAGTGAACCCATAGAAGTAGCCACAAGAGAGAACCAGCAGTTCCACTAGCCAACAAAGTTGTAATCACATTAAAAATCTTTTACTTTAACATAGTTGTTATTTAAGAACATGAATCCATATGAACACTTTAAAGAAGAGTAACAGAGCTACTATGTTTATGAGTTCTAGTTCAGATCTCTATATTCACTTTAGTTGGACTATTTTTAAGCGGTTTAAACTTACATAACACCTAGTCATATTAAAAATGCATAACCTAAAGAGTTTAGTCAAAATACAATAATCAGGCTTATCTAAATCACCTCATACTTTAGTTCATATTGCCCACACACTGCTATTGTCATATTAAGATATCTGAAAAAAATATTATGATAATACTTGGAGCAAATAACATAATCATGTTCCAATGCTCAACTCTTTTGGAGACCTTTTATGCTAAATTAGAGGCTACAAAACAGCTTGTAAACGCACAATAAATTAGAAACATAACTACACAGCTATAACCATATTCAAACAATCAAATCGACATCACATTGACCTCAAAATGGGCAGTCAGCCGACACCTAAAGCTTCAAACTTCATAGAATTATTTTAAGCTAAATCACAAGTAGTACACACCTTACAAGCATACAATAGGATACATACTAATGATCAAAAACTACTTTGCTTCACACTTTTTGCAATAACATTCATCGATCAAAACGACCAACTCATCCCAAACATAATTAATGAATTACAAAGTTAAACATAAAATAATTGATACTGGATGTGATTTTACCTTGTGTTGTGTAGTGATAAAGGCTGTTGAGAGTTGTCGAAGTCTTAGGCAAGGGATTCCGACTCCAGACGCGAGTACGATGAATTAAAAAAAGTAGAGTAGGGTAGTACGACAGTAAAAACGAAAAACAAACTAGAGAACAAAGCAAAGAGATGAAATCAATACACTCTTTCTCTCGCCACTTTGTTTTGTTCCTGTCTGTGTATGCATTTTTTCTGGTGTTTCTCTCCCGTCTCTTGTTTATGTTTCTAGATCAAGAGTAATAGAAAAAAACTGAGAAAAATATTTATATCTTTATGTGTAATCATCATCTATATTTTTAAAAGTAAAATACTGGGCTGAATTACTTATCAAAGAAAAGAATTATTCATGAACGACAAAATATTGCCTGAATTGTAATTAAAGTTCTAAATAAGAAACTTTGAAACAAACTATATTGAGCAATTCTTATCTATGGCCATTTTGATTGACTGTTGATATTGTATTTGTCGATCGGGCAGACATAACATGACTCATCTTATTTGGTCTACTTAAACAATCTATTTTTCAATATGTATCTAATCATATAAAACTATAGATATGTATGATTGTGTTATTTCAAATTTAAAATTTAGCTTGCACAGGATGCTAACAATAAGAAGGCTAAATTCTGCCATGACTAAAAATATAAATGCTGAATTTTGTGCTAATGAAGTTAAATTTTGATTCAAGGTGGGTTAGATTTGTATAGAAGAGGGAGTTAAAAGTGAATGAGTCATGTGTGGTAGAAAAGTTAGTTTTGAATGAAGGTGAGTTAGATTTAAACCTTCTTAGTTAACTTTTAGAATCAAAATGTTGGGTGTGTGCTCATAACAAAGGCATGTATGCAAACGCCAAATTCTAGTTTGTATTCAATTTGAGTAATCTGAAACTCCATATCCAGTTTAGTTGTTAATGTCTTAATGTCAATTTCAAGCTATCTTTTTAAATTTAATTTTGCATATTTGAAGAGATCTATTGTATTGATGTAACTTTATTCTTTAATAGCTTGAAGGTATTTCGAAATTAAGAGAAATGGATAAAAGTGACTATCTTGTTTCACAGTTTTCTTCCTAAAAATTAATAAAGTACATGTTATAATAAATTTAATTACCTTTTTAGTGTTGGTGCATTTCATTTTACATTGTCTTGGAATGACTGATAAATATGTAGTTACAAAAATATATATGTTGAGAGTAATTTTTTTGTGAAAATTTGCTGAAGTATTTATTTGTCATCTTTTGTAGGTGGAGCAAATGAATAAAGGATGGATTAAACCAGGGAATGACCTTATTTAAGAGTATTGGTTGATTATTGTTCTAAAAAGCATAATGTTCTAGGATTTCTTTTTTGAATATTTTTTAAGCTTATGTATACTAACTCTTGAATAATCAAACAATATTGTATATTTTTATTTTAATGAATACTACCAGTTGCATATTTGAATTATGATTTTGTTATTATTGTAATTGATTCCTTTTTTAATTTATATAAATTTAGTCAATTTTGAAGCTCAATAATTATATAAAAACCATTACAATAGTCTATATCAACGATTTCAATAATTTCAAGAACAGTTGTGATAGCTTTAACAAACCATTGCAATAGATGCAAACAACTATTGTAATAGCCTAAAAAGATCATTGCTAAAATGGATATTGAAACTGGTTTTAAATGTTCCATTTAAGTATAATAACCGTTGCAATAGATATGGCTATTGAAGCGGGTTCCAAACCGTTGCAATATCCTATCTATTACTACGATTTTACAACTATTATATCAAATCGTTGCAGTAAATCTATTGCAATGCGATCAGATGTAACAGACCTTTAAAATGTGCAATAGGTCTATTGCAACGGTTTTCCTATCTATTGCAACAATTTTTGAGAGTTGCTGTAGATTAAATTTTTTTTACTTTAACTAATAGTTGTTATTTAATAACATGAATCCATATGAACACTGTAAAGAAGAGCAATAGATTCCAAACAAGTAACAAAGCTGTGTGTATGAGTTCTAGTTTAGATTTCTATATTCACTTAGTTGGACTATTACTAAGTGGTTTAAACTAGCATAACACTTAGTCATATCAAAAGATACGGAACCTAAAGAGTTTAGCCAAAAAAGAATAATCAGGCTTATCCAAATCACCTCATACTTTGGTTCATATTGCCCGACATACTGAGTTGCTACTATCATATTAAGAGATCCGAAAAAATATTACAATAATACTTAGAGAAAATAACATAATCACGTTTCAATGTTCAACCCTTTTGGAGACCTTTTATGCTATAATTAGAAGCTACAAGGCAGCTCGTAAACGCACAATAAATTAGAAACATAACTATGCAACTATAATCATATTCAAACAATCAAATCAACATCGTAATGACCTCAAAATGGGCAATCAACCAACATCTAAAGCTTTAAACTTCATAGAGTTATTTCAAGCTAAATCACAAGTTGTAAACCCTTCCAATAAACAATAGGATACATATAAAACTAATGATCGAAAACTATTTTGCTTCACACTTTTTGCAATCACATCCGGTCGATCAAAACGACCAGCTCATTCCAAACATAATTAATGAATAACAAAGTTAAACATAGGTTATTGAGACAGGATGCGATTTTACCTTGTCTTGTGCAGCGATTAAGGCTGTTGAGAGTTGTCGAAGTCTTAGGCCAGGGATTCCGATTCCAGACGCGAGTGCAATGAGTGAAAAAAATAGAGTAGGGTAGTACGACAACAGTAAAAATGAAAAACAAACAAGACCACAAAGCAAATAGATGAAATCGATATACTCTTTCTCTCCCCTCTCTGTTTTGTTCCTCGGTGCATATGTATTCTTTTCCGGTGTTTTCTCTCCTGACTCTCTATTTCTGTTTTAAAAATACTAAATAAATTGTTAATATATCTAATGGCTGAGATTAAAGTAAAAGAAGTACAATTTATGTGCGTGCTTACGTAGCATACGTGGATTGACTGATTCTTTGTGATAAAGATTGAGAAAATGTACAGATTTTTTGCTCAATTTGGGCTACATTTGCAATTTAAAACAAAGCAACATTTATTTAAGTTGTAACCACATTCTTAATAAAATAGCATTAATTGATAAAATTTAAAATTAATTAAATTGTAAAATTATTTCATTCTTAAAATATAAATAAAATTTAAGATGTTTTATTAATTGATTAATTTAATTAATCTTTCGAACTTAAACAAATAAAATATTTATTTACAAAAAAATAGATCTAATCTATTATAGTGTTGAAAAATATATCTGACTTAAAATTAATAATTTAAAATACATACTTAAATAAAATACTTATTTTGACACAAAAAAATGACAAATATATATATGTGTATATATATATATATACACACATACTTTAAATTAATTTTCCTTTTACATAGTTATTTATTCTTATTTTAAAGTGTTTCGTCTACTATTGATATTTTCTAAATCATATTCGTAATTTACATGTATATTATTACTCTCTATTATCCGTAATTTTCATAAAATGTCGTATATAATTTATTTTTTAAAAATGAATATAACGTACTTTAATTTTTACATTCATAAATATATGTGTGTGTGTGTGTTAACTAAATAGCATTTTATTCTATACATAAATCTACTTGGCTTCTATTATTTATTTGTAACTAATTTAAATAATAATATAAATTATGTTATTGAATTATCTATTTACTAAATTTATATACGTATAATATTTGAAATCCTATTCAACTTCGATTAGACCCAACTTCGCAACCAAGCATATGATACCATTAACCCAACCCAAATTCCAAAAATAACCCTCATTCTCATTCTCCCTCGCCAAACCCTAACCAGCCGCACAACCTCTTCTCTCAACTCCCCTCTCTTCTACTCTCTCCCCTCACGAGCCGGCCGACACCCACTACACCACCAGTCATTATCGGCCATCGCGACCGGTGGACAGCCAAACACCACCCTCTCATCACCTGTAACACACAGTCGCGCCCTATCTCCGACCACTACCACCGTAAACGCCACCATCAAAACACCGTCCAAATAAACTCCTCTTCTCCCCTCCCGAAAACTTGCTCAGAAATAGGCAGCGCCTCCACAAACCGCGGGCTCTCTTCCTTCATTTGGTTGTGTAAATGTTCACATTCCACTATCCTCTCTAATTTTGAACAGCAATAGTACACAAAAAGAAACAAACAGTAGAAAGCTGTTTTTAACTGTCTTGTCTAATCGCCAGAAAGATATGCTCATTTTTCCTCACTAATTCGACCAACAAACTATTCTAATTCTCACTTTTAAAATTACTAAATGAATTCTCTCATCACAGATTACCTTTTATGTAAAGGTATTATTATTTGTAGAGAGAATTAATTTTTGAAAATAATAATATTATTTATTATTTGATTTGTAGTATTTTTTTTATTTAATTTTCAAATTATGATAATTATTTTTTTTTTAAATTATATCCAAAATTAAATTGAAATTCAAATATTTTAATCCCTGCACTTTAAACTCTTTCGCATAATTAATTTGGAACAGAGAAAATACTATTTCAAGTTCAAATCCCGTAGCAGATGCTCCCTTTTCATCACATTAAATTTGATTTACATTAAAAGTCTAAGAGCTTGTTTGGATTCACTCGTCAAAAATATTTTCTTTATTTTTTTAGTTAAACACATTTCATTTTTTTAGAGTTAAATTATACTTCATTCATTCCATTTTAATTGTTAGGTATATTAAAAGTAGTCAGTTTTAAAATACTTGCTAGTTTTAAAATTCAAGAGATAATTGATCATTTTTTTTCAATTTATACTTAGTACTTAAAGTCATTCTAAAATGTGAAAAGAAATTATTATTGTAAGTTTTTAAAAAACTAATAGGGTTATATTAGTCAAATTACCATCCCTATTAATTTTTTTTAAATAAGTGTTCAAATTTTATCCTAACAATTAAAATGGAACATAAGGAGTATAAGTTTTGATAATATTTTAAAATATATTTTTTCATCATAACATGAGAAGGATTGCAATTTATAGTATTTTCATATAGTCTTTGAACATCTAATTTTAAATTTTAAAATATTAAACTTGCTCACATTTTTATATTTTAACACTCCATCTCAATTTTAATTTAATTTTAATTTTAATAATATTATTAATTATTTGATTTGTAGTATTATTTTATTTAATTTTCAAGTATCATAATTATTATTATTTTAAAATTATATCCAAAATTAAATTGAAATTCAAATATTTTAATCCTTGCACTTTAAACTCTTTCGCATAATTAATTTGAAACAGAGAAAATACTAGTTCGCTTTGTATTTTTGCGTTTGCATGAAACAAAAAAAATTAAAAGTAATGGATTAAAATAAAAGGTACAAACAAAGAATAAGGACAAATTTGAGGAATTATCTATATTTGACATATGTATTTTGTACTCCTATTTCTTCGAGAGCAAGGTAATTAGAAAGCCTATTTGTAAAGTTGCACAGTCAGGCAAACCAAAGCCGTATTGGAAATTGCTTCGGAACAAATTCAAAAGGATATCCTTTATTTTCAGGTAAGGATAGTCGTATTTTTAGAATAAACATATTTTTGGTTGTACAATTTTTGATTATTATTACAACATATATGATGTTATTGTTAAATCCTCTACATATCATTTTTATGCCGTTACATAAGCCTTTTGAGACATCCAAATTTCTTAGTAACGTGATTGGTGCATTTTCCTTCAAAACTAACCTGCTCAAAAATATATTTACTTTTCATATTTGAAGTAATTCTACACATTCACGCCCAAGTTACTCGAAGTGGATAATTAGGATTAATACTTGTGCCGTGATAGACCATTTGGGGTCAAAGTATTCAAATAATTCTCTTGATAGTAGTTGCTTGTGTCATCCTAATGATCTTGCTTTCACCGGAAAACGTTGTTATCATTCTCTCATTCAGTTGATCAACATACTCATTCTACTCGCTGGGATAGCCCTATGTGAGATTTTACCTGTGATATTTTCTTCATATGTTGGGCGGTTAAAATAATGGTCATATTTACTGGCACCAACAACAAACTTTCCTTTAACACCTACATAATAGTTTTGCAACATTATAAGACTATATTAATAAGTATGTTCAGGTTTTGAAGGTCTTCATTTAGCATTTTTGTTTATTGTAACAATCTATATTTATTACGGATAAAAAATTCTACATGATGCATAGGTGATAGAAATCACCGAATAAAAGAAATAAGTTACTAACTTTGTAGGACTATAGCAATATGCTTATCAATATTTGACAAACTTAAATGAAAATTTCAATAAAATCATATGGGATCTTACATAGATTTTTCTTTCGTACCTATCATTGTAGATATGTACAAGTATAAATTATCTGACTAATTAGGCTAAGATAATCACTCTTTTAGATATACCATGAAGTTGTTGTTCATCCTCTTCATCTTGATTTGGTTTGGTTCAATCACTTGTAACGTAGTTGATGATACATATCTGCTCAGTTGTCGGGGAGCGTATGCAATTATCTCATGATCTATATACTAAATATAGATAAATAAATATTGATAAATGTAGTATTTTGAAAAGTGATATCAATTATTAAGTATTTATGTACCTTTTTATGTCATTCTTGTAACTTGAATAAACTTTGCTTCACATAATGTTATCTCTAAATAAAATAATTAGTAGATAACATGATTAAAAAATATACTCTCTATACTATCATAACATGTTATTTTATCTATTTTGGGATAATTATTTTGCCATAAAATTTATAATTTCATATAGTGTTGATTGCACTGAAACCTTTTGTGAGTGAGTATTGTATTGATTTTTCAAAAATTTGAGTGAGTATTGTGTTGATTTTCCTCAATAAGTGTGTGCAATATGTAAGGAAGAACTAAAGTGAATATATTGTGTGATTATGAAATTTATAAATTTAATACAATTACTAATGAGAAAGTAAAATAAACAGTAAAAGTCATGCCAGCTGAAGTTGGTTGGTCAATGGTCATAGAGAATAAAAAAATAGTTGCTTAAGTTTATTTAATTAGGAATTAGCTAACTAATTTTTCTGCATATTAATTTTTTTATCAATTAATATATATGGTTCTTCTTCAATGTTGTCATCATCTTTCTTGGTCCTCTTGTTTATTAATTTTGTTGATGTGTCATCCTCTTCTATATCTACGGTTGCAACATCTTTTTCAACTTCATGCATATTCATGGCCATTAAATTTATGCTTCTCTCCTCTTTTGTTGATTTCAAATCTTGAATCTTCACAAGGAAATTGAATTCTTTTTCCTTACTCAAAACCTACTTGCGGTAATACTTAGAGTCCTCTTTCTGTTGCATAGTATGAAAAAATACACAAATAAATTAGTTATAATTAACTTTAATGAAATATTTTGAATTTATATTAAAATAAATTAATTACAATATTAACTTATAGTAAAGCAAACTTTTCCATCTGTGGAGTGAATATGCTCCTTCATATCGCAACCAAAAAAGTATCGAGTAACATCAAATAGTGTAATACTAATATATTGTTGGTCAGCTGAGACATCCATCTTTAATTTATATGTGAAGCAAAAGTTACAAATCAAATCATAATATTATCAATTCGTTGCTTTGAAAAATATTCTATTTTAGTTTTTCTCCTTTTTACCTCTAGAGGTGAAAACCACTATATCTGGTGAAACCAACAAGGTTAAGAAAAAAAAGTTGTTTTAAAATATATATATATATATATATATTAAAGAAGTTGATATTCTCTTATTTTATAAGACGAAGCTAGCCGGCAGCACTCTATCAATATGCTAACTTCATCTCAAGGATAAGTTGGTCATTTAACGTGTTTTGTACATTCTGTTTAATTAGGAGGTGTATAGTAATGGATTTTTTTTGTGTTGAAAGACAAAAAGTTAATATTATTCGTTTTTAGATTATTTTTTTAGGATATTATTTATCCCTACTTTATCTCATTACTGCTTCACTTCTTCTCTGGGACTTCAATGAATATATTAAGCCAGGAGCAGGATCGATACTTTGCTTAGCCAACACATCTTCACATTGCCTTCCCTCCAAATATGTCTCAATTCACACCTCCAATCCCTTCTCATTAGCTCTCTAATTCTCAGGATAATATTGAAATGTGGATTCTCATGCCCAGATACTTTAAGCTCTTTTTTGGTAGATTCCTCCACAACTTTTGAATTTTTGATTTCACATGGCCCCTTGAATAACAGAATTGGTCACTTTAAAAAATAAATAAAAGTATAACAATAAATAAAAACAAATTAAATATAAAGGAATAAAAAGGAAATCCTCAATATTCCAACACAAGAAATGTTTATCGGTGAGCATGTGCATTTAATTACTTGGACGTACTTTGCGCTTAATATGAATTCTTCAAGAATTAAGAAATACCGAAATAAATAAAAACTACAACATTAATAAAAATATATGAATTAAATTATTTTTTATTTTTTTATTTTTTGCAAAACCTTATCATGATAACTAAATAAGAACAAAAAAAACTATTTAATATGATATTTTTGGATTACGTAAAAGCTTACTTATCTAAATAAATATATTTCTTTTTTAAAGAATAATATGTTATAAAAATTATTTATTTTGAACTAAATATAAAAGTTAAAACTATCTTATATATGGACAAGAGGAACCATTATAAATATTTTTTTTCCGTTCGTTTTTACTTATTTATTATATTAAAAATAGATATTTATTATTTAAATATAGATATTTTGAATTATTATTAGTTATGTTGACTTATCATATTTATTTAAATTTAATTTTTTTAAAAAATATTCAAAATTAAATTAAACTTCAGATATTTTAGTTCTCGTACATTAAACTCCTTGGCATAATTAATTGGAACAGAATAAAATACTAGTTCGCTTACTATTTCAATTTTCAAAGTTCAAATCGCCTGAAAGGTACTTCTTTTGATCACATTAAATTTGACTTACAATATAATGGAAGTCAACAAGTCTTAGTCTAAGAACCAGTTTGCATTAACTGTTTAGAAGTATTTCTTTAATTTTTTTATGAATAAAAATAAACTCTTATAAAAATTCTAAAAAGAAACTGTTGGTAGGAGGAAGTGCCACAACTAAAGTTTGATATGATAATAAATAATGAAAATATATAGAAAGAAAAACCACGGGATAGAAGGATTGACTATATAAATATAGGAGTACACTACTCTCAATTTCAAGAAGAAAATAATATATAAACACTTTTCTCTTATCAATGGAATAACTCACTAAAGAGGACACTCAAAACTACAATATTTATCTTGGTGTATAACTCTCTTTGTGTTCTTACTCTTTTGGATAGTGGATGATCAAATAATGAAGGCAAGATGTTCTATTTATAATAAAACTAGATCGTGTGGATGTGTAGTGTGGACGCGTAGACTTCTAAAAGATCAATACGGCTTCTGCATGTCTTTACATTTTCCTCCTGCCTTTACACGTTCCTCCTTCCTTGTTTGACTAACTTTGTTGACATTCTCCCACTTGAAGATTTAATTGAGAATCAATTATGTCTTCGCACTATTCTTTCTACCCAATCACTGCAATGTTACGTTTCTGCTAGGCCAATAGAAGATCGACACCATATAAACTTGTTACTGTTGATCGGCTTCGTAAACATATCTGCTAGGTTGTCATTAGTGTGAATTTTCTGAATATCCACACTGCCTTCTTCCACCTTCTCACGGACAAAGTGATACTGAACTCGTATGTGCTTTGTCCTTGAATGAAATGTCGGATTCTTTGCAAGATGCAAAACGCTCTGACTGTCACAAAATAGAGCAACATTCTCTTGTTTGTGCCCGAGCTCCTCCAGTAACATCTGCATCCATATTGCCTCTTTGCTAGCTTGTGTAGCTGCTACATATTCTGCTTACATCATAGATGTAACCACGATAGACTGCAGTTTTGAAACCCAGCTTACAGCTCCTCCAACAAGAGTAAATACATAACCCATGGTGGACTTGCTTTTATCAAGATCACCTGCATAATCTGAATCAACATAACCTTTAACAGTAAAGTCTGATCCTCCATAACACATTGCAACATCTGAGGTACCCTTGATATATCTCAGGATCCTCTTCACAACATTCCAATGCTCTCTACTAGGATTAGCTATGTATCGACTAACCACTCCCACTGCTTGTGCAATGTCTGGTCTTGTACATACCATGGCGAACATTAAACTTCCCACTGCTGATGCATACGGTACTCGAGACATCTTCATCCTCTCTACTTCATTGCTAGGATTCATACTTGAGGATAACTTGAAATTAATAGGAAGTGGGGTAGAAATTAACTTACAGTCTTGCATCTTGAAGCGTCGCAAGATTTTCTTCAAGTAGTTCTCTTGAGAAAGCCAAATCTTCCTATTATTTCTGTCTCGGTGAATTTGCATCCCTAGAATCTTGTTTGCTGGTCCCAAATCCTTCATTTCAAACTCCCTAGCCAACTGTGCCTTTAAATTTGTGAGACGATCTTTGTTGGGGCCTGCTACCAACATGTCGTCAACATACAACAGCAAAATAATGAAATCACCATCACCAAATCTTTTGTAATAAACACAAGGATCTGAACTATGTTTGTTGTATCCAAGACTTATAATGAAGGAATTAAGTCTCTTATACCAACACCTCGGCGCCTGTTTGAGACCGTATAGAGATTTGTTCAACCTGCAAACCAAGTTCTTTTTTCCCTATTCTTCAAAACCTTCTGGTTGGAGCATATATATTTCTTCTTCAAGCTCTCCATGAAGAAATGCAGTGTTGACATCTAACTGCTCCAAGTACAAGTCAAATGTAGCACACATCGCCAGAACCACTCGAATTGTTGTGAGTCGAACCACTGGAGAAAATATCTCGTTGAAGTCTATACCTTCTTTCTGAGCGAATCCTTTCACCACCAATCTTGCACGATACCTCTCCACTTGATCATTACCATTTCGTTTGATCTTGTAGACCCATTTGTTTTCAATGGCCTTCCTTCCTCGTGGTAATTGAACAAAATCCCATGTTTTATTCTTATGAAGAGCTTCAATTTCTTCTTGCATTGTTGCCATCCACAGAGATGATTCTTGGCCTTTCATAGCCTCGTGAAAAGTTGAAGGCTCTCCATCTTTTATTAATAGACAGTATGCAAAATTGCCCTCCATAGAATAATCTGAGTGCCAAGCTGGTTCTCTTCTCTCCCGAGTTGACCGTCGGACTTGTGGAGTTTCAATCTCAGCTTGCTCTTGTTCTTCGTGCTCTGGTGCTGCTTCAGAAGAAACTGGGACTTCTTCTATCTTTTCAACTTCAACTGTAGTAGACTCTGATTTTTCTGTTGAAGTGCTACCTTCTTTGGCTTGTATCTTGTTTTCAAAAAATACAACATCCCTGCTGATTACCACCTTGCGGGCAGTGGGATCCCACAAGCGATACCCCTTGACTCCATCAGCATACCCTAAGAAAATGCATTCCCTGGATTTCGGATCCAACTTCGATTTTTCTTGGGCATTGTGCATAACATAAGCAGGACTTCTGAATATATGTAAGCAAGAATAATCAGCTGGTTTTCCTGTCCACATCTCCATTGGCGTTTTTAGATCAATTGCAGTTGATGTTGACCGATTGATCACATAACAAGCGATTTTGACTGCTTTTGCCCAGAATGGTTTTCCAACCCTGCAGTTGCCAACATAGCTCTTGTCCGTTCCAACAAGGTTTTGTTCATCCGCTCTGCTACTCCATTTTGTTGTGGAGTATATGCCGTTGTGAACTGCCTTTTGATGCCTTCTTGTTTACAGAAGTTATCAAATCATCACCAGTGTATTCTCCTCCATTATCTGTCCTCAAACACTTGATCCTTTTCTCAGATTCAAGTTCCACCCGCGTTTTGAACTCTTTGAAAACTGAAAAAACATCTGCTTTTCTCTTGATTGGACACACCCAACATCTCCTGCAGTAGTTGTCGATAAATGACACAAAATATTTTGCTCCTCCTAGGGACTCCACCGGTGCTTGCTAGACATCAGAGTGGACATGATCTAATATTTCCTTGCTTTTAGCAGAGGAACTGCTAAACTTCAGTCTATGTTGCTTATTGTAACACAATGCTCACAAAAAGGTAGTGAAACCTTTTTGAGTCCTGAAAGAAGCTTTTGCTCAGCAAGAATCTTCAAACCTCGTTCCGACATATGGCCAAGTTTGCGATGCCACATCATCGTCGATTCTTCAAATGAACTTGCTGACACGGTTGATGTTTCTCCTTCTTGGTGTGTTTCACCCTTAAGCACATATAGATTTGCAATAAGTTTTTCTACTTTCATCACTACAAGTGCTCCTTTCAATATTTTCATGACTCCACCATGAGTCTTATATGAACATCCATTATCATCTAATTGTCGCAAAGACAATAGATTCTTCCTCAAGTCTTTCACATGTCGTATCTCTTGGATGGTGCGTACCGTGCCATCATACATCTTTATTTTGGTGGACCCAATACCAATAACATTCAAAGCATGATCGTCTCCCATGAACACAGATCCTCCTGAGATAGGTTTACATTGATGGAACCATTCTCTCCGGGAAGTCATGTGCCATGTTGCTCCTATGTCCATAATCCAGACATCAGTGAAACGTTTTCTGCCTTCATTATTTGATATTGCTTCACTACATAAAATATCACCATCATCCGAGGTATTTGCAACATTCCCTTGAGCATTTGATGACTCGGGGTGCTCACTCTTCTTCTTAAATCAACAATCTTTCTTGACGTGTCCTTTCTTGCCACAGTTGTGACACTTGATATTCTTCTTACTTCTTGATTTAGATCTACTATGATTGTGACTCCCACTGGGGCCATGTTCCATTGGTCTTCCTCTCACCATTGTCAAAGCTTCAGCTTGCTGCGAACTTGCTTGTCTGCCTTCCTTATTTTTGCGCCGATTTTCTTCTTCTAGGACAGCGGCTGCAATTTCATCGAAAACTAGACTGTTTGTATTGTTCGTCAGGTTGATGATGAGTTGATCATACGAGTCAGGCAGACTTTGAAGTAGAAGCTCCGCACGTTCAGTCCCTCTCTATTTTGCAACTCATTGTTGTAATTTGCGAAAACAGAGTATTCAAAGTATTGATGTGTTCAGTAACCGACATGGACTCTGCCATTCGAATAGTATACAATCTTCTTTTTAAGAAGATTTTATTATGCAAAGAATTGGACTCATACAATCCCATAAGAGTATCTCATATTTCCTTCGTTGTCCGTTTTTCAGCCACACTAGACAACACTTGATCAGCTAGTGCCAAGTGTAGATCAGCAACTGCGTTGCTGTCTATGTCGTTCCACTTGTTGTCATCAATAAAGTCTGTGGGCCTGCCTTCAATTGCAACTAGGCAACTAGGCAATTGTCTTTTCTCAATATCACCCTTATTTTCATTTTCCACAATGAGAAATTAGTCCCATTGAATTTCTCAACGTCAAATTTTGTTGTACTCGACATTGTTATTTGCTTCACACCCTTCTAGATCATTTCTGAATATTTTTGCAAACAATCGTGACAAACTGTATCGTCACCGAATTTTACTATTTACGTGAATAATATTTTCACCGGATTTTACTATTCACGAAAATTTACTATTCACGGATAGTAACTTCGCATAAAACAGACAGAATAACCGAGGCTCTGGTACCACTGTTGGTAGGAGGAAGCACCACAACTAAAGTTTGATATGATAATAAATAATGAAAATATATAGAAGGAAAAATCACTGGGTAGAAGGATTGACCATATAAATATGGGAGTACACTACTCTCAATTTCAAGGAGAAAACAATATATAAACACTTCTCTCTTGTCAATGGAATAACTCACTAAAGAGGACACTCAAGACTATAATATTTATCTTGGTGTATAACTCTCTTTGTGTTCTTACTCTTTTGGATAGTGAATGATCAAATAATGAATGCAAAATGTTCTATTTATAATAAAACAAAACCTTATGAACACGTAGACTTCTAAAAGATCAATACAGCTTCTGCATGCCTTTACACTTTCCTCCTGCCTTTACACTTACTTCCTTCCTTAGTTGACTAACTTTGTTGAAAGAAACTAATTCTGGAGGTCTAAACAAACATAGTCTAATTATGAAGGTAACATTTTTAGTTCCACGTTTAAGGAGACAAAGTGGCCCTCCTCTGTCTCCTATTTTACTTTCTCTTCCGTCAAATCAATTGCATTTATTTTGTACTCCTATTTCTTCAGGGCAAAGCAGATGCCAACGTAAGGTATATATTGACTGTTTTGGCATGCATTTTATATTTTGTTTGTATAATTCTAATGTAATGTTGGACAGTCGAACAACTCGGAAGAGAGTGAGTGAGATATGTAACATTTTGGGTCTTACATGTGTTACTTTTTTTGTTGGATGTTTTAGGTGAAGTTTTTTAAGTGATTATGTATTCGCGCCTCAACCTGAATATTTATTTATTTATTTATTTTTATTTTCAATTGTAATTTTTGATGAAGATATGAGAAAGCAATTGTAATCAAAGGCAATTAAGAGGAAAAGAAGATGACACCAGAAGGAGAAAAAAAGAGTTAATATATAAAGAAAGAATGTCTAAGTGTTGTATTGAAGGTAAAAGGAGAGAACAAAGTAGTGAGTGGAGTCCATGGAAAGTGAAACCCCTTGACCTTGGAGAAAAACACTACGCAAAGGATGGAATAGTCAAACTATAATTCAATTAAAACAAAAGTCATATAGCTCTAATAATAACTCACTTGGACTTGTCCCAAATTAAAGTCCTAAAGGTGTGGGGCAGTCCATGAGGGGCGCCTAGGGTGGGCGATTCCAACTTTTTTTTTGGAGCAAAATAAGCCGGAGAACTAGGGAAAAAGGGACTGCATGCTTTATAGGAACAGAAGGGCCCGCTGTCATTATACTTAAAAGATTTTACTGATATGATGGTAAAGCATCCATTTACAATCATAATATGTGGAAAATACGTGAAAGTAAGAATTTTATTTTCTCTTAAGTTAAAGTAGAAGTTAAACTGGAAGATATGACTGTTAAGCTCAACCGGTATGTCTAAATATACCCATTAAGCAGCTAATTAAGAAACAAATTTAACTTCATTAGTTGATTCATAATGACGAGAGTAGACTGGAAATTCTGCCACCCTTTTGGTAAGTTACCTAATTAATCTTCATCAGTGAATTTTATATACATATATTTGTCCGTATTATTGACATTACTTTAATTTCTTCTTCTCTTGTAATGAATCAATTTTTCTGCACAATTCTCCTATTCATACATACATGTTCACATTCAAAAAAGATAGATACTTTGTTATTGCTTTAAATTATCCTAAACGAGGGAAGCTGTAACCTGTCCATGTTTAAATTATACCTCCTCTATTGTCTTTAGTAAGATTTAGAAATATGGAATAATGAATCGTACCATTATTTTCTCCGAACCAATGTTTTATTTTTCAAACTTTTGAATGTTGTTTACGAATGTACCATTATTTTCTCTGAAACAATGTTTTATTTTTCAAACTTCTGTCTTTTTGAGATTATCTTAAAATGTTTTTTTTTAATGAATGCACCATTACAATAATGACCGTTGATTCCCATATTTTCTAGGGTCTCTTTGGAAAATTATGAGAATTGAATTTTTTTGTGTGTAATTATACAATGTGGCCTTTGTTTGATCAAATAAGTACATGATTAACAGAGAATTATGTGTAATTATAGTATGGTAAAATTACAAACTTACTTTTTAATTTCTTTTCTTTTTAAATTATTTCTTTTAAAAAAATTAAAATATATTTTCCATTTTACATTATTTATCTTCCCTTTTCTTTGTTCGCATTACCTAACCTTCTTACTATTTCATATAAATGCTTGTATTTTATATTATGTTGAAAGTTAATATAGGAATATCATGACTACTTTTTATTTTTTTTTAATTTTAAATTTGTGATATATTTCCGTTTTCCAAATTTATTATTTTGATAGTACTGACTTATTATTTCACGTTGTATGCCATTTATTTTTCAGTAGAATTGATGATTGTTTTTCTGTCAAATATTTGAGAAATTTTATCACATTATATTTATTTATATTAATCTTTTTATCAAACGTGAATTTCATAATGATCTTAAAAATGTAGAACTTTAGTTTTTAAATTAAGATTTTATTAATTATATACACAAAAACACATAAATTATTTTTTATAATATTAATTAAAAAATATGTTTATTAATTAATATATTTTTAGAGACAGTATGTATATTAAATGTTCTAAATTAATATAATTTATAAAGGCACATATTTGTTAAATATTAACTTTTTATTTTAGAAATTTAATTTAACTATGTAATTATACTTGTGCAATCAAACTGTAATTATATAATGACAAATAAACAGGTCATCCTAATTACGATACCTTATAATAACCTACCCTAATAATTAGGTCAATTTTATTTATGAGATGACTTTCCAAACGGACCCCTAATCTTTCTAGAATTGCCTCCAAATAATAATATATCTTATCATCTTGAACTAATTATTATTATTATTTTATAATATATTTTTGAAAACAGGAGTTCATGAGGATCCAACAACCATATTAACAAAAATACTAACACTTCGGCGTGACATGATGGTCGGACTGTAGCAATTCTGGGAGTTTAATATCGAAGGGTTATCTAGTTCAGATATGGATAGCTGGAGCAGGCGGTACAGTACTTCTAGCGCAGGACTCCCTTTATGACATTGACGCCAATGAAGGGGCCTTGACGAGCCAGCAGCTTCAACGTTACAGGAAAGAGTCTACCAAAATTCAAATTCTAAACGATGATATGATAAATCGTGGTTTCTTGCAATATGAAGTTGCGGAACGTTGCGGCATTCAAGGCTCCAAACTTGTGCCAGTTTTCAGCTTGGATTCTCCTGACTCCTGTGTTGCTGTGATTGAGCTAGTGACAGTCGCACCAGACACAGAATTTGGTATAAAGGACTTTAACGAAATGAAGCAAGGACTAGAGGTATTTCATCATCTTTTTTAATTTCATTGAAAATGTTAGTACTACATAACTATACATTACCTTAATTCCATTACTTCTTGAAATGCAAATCGTAGAAAGACCATTCTTATATGTTTAGATCGTAATTGAAATCCTTAAGACCTACTTCAAAATCTAGTACTGTTATCGTGACAATCACAATTCCAATAAGAAGAACCAACCAACTTAAGGCTCTTAGGTTCGAATATAAGGCACGAGTTAGAGATATGAATATGGCAAGAGCATAGAGAATTAAATCAAGAATGATATCATAATATTCCTTGTATGTTATACATTCCAGCCCATTCATTCACTTTATGACATAAAACATTTTCTAGTAATTTCATAATCTTGAAGAATCTCACTTCATATTTCAACATAGGAAACTCTGAGGTAATTCATCAAACATGTTGGGTACAATAGCTCCATTGCAATTCTCGAACTAGAATTCGTGCAATTGAAAGAAGGTTCACCTTTACATACCTCTAAATGTGACCTCAACTCAGCCGACAATAATTTGGCTCCAAACTGGTGATTCTTCCAAGCTTTAGCCAATAAACCCCAAAGTTAAACAAGTGCATGTCAAGAATTTGCCCAACAAGATCACCCATTTGAAAATATAAAAACAATCTGTCACAACACGCTCAATTCGACACTTATGCATAAAATTATTACAGCTTAGAGGGATGAGAACACTTACTTTATCTTGTAGATAATCTTGGTTTTGCAAGAAATAAGCCTCCACACTTTCGCTAACTAGAGCCTCTCATCAATCCGAGCAAATTTCAACATGAAACCCAATAGAAGTGTTCTTCTTAAATTCAAGAATCTTTATCCCAGATAAATTTGTGTTTGAAGTACTCTTGATGCCTCTATCATCTGCAGTATTGATGAAACTTATAGAGAAAATAATGATTCAACACACGTGACTTTAGCATATATATAGGCATGGGGCAATGGGTATAGGTTTACCACATGCAGGCCAATGCAGGGCAAGCAGCCCACATTGCGTAGGCCAAGGCCCCCGTCTTGTAGGCCATCATAGGCAAAGGCTCGCGACACTCAGCCCTTGTACCTGATGGCAGCCGCGACGTGCAAGCCCCTGCAACCTGGCCTTACCTTGCAGCGTCTGGCTCCTCAACCTAATTTTGAAAAAGGGATTTAGAATCGCCACCTAAGTTTTAAGAAAATGTTAGGAAAACCATTTGTGAAAATGTAAAACTCTTTTTTAGTTTGCAAAACATCGTCGACAATCTGGGTAAGAGATTTATTTACCCAAAGGGAAGGTATTAGGCACTCCTCGAATTCGAAGATAGTTCGTAAAGTTTGTCTAAGATATATCAGGGGAAATGTTGTCATTACTACTTGTTAAAAAGGTGTTAGAAAAAGAGTGATAAAAGTAGGATAACGTGATTGAAAATAATTTAAAATTAAAAAAATGTATGAGGTATATAAAATATGTAATTGATATACATGAAATATACAGAAATGATATGTGAGATATACATATATTAAGAGGTGGTAGTTTAGATAAAGTGAGAAAATCGTAATAAAGTAAATTAAAATTAATTTGTGGTGAAAAGTGTATGAGGTGTATAGAAAATCTAAGTAATATACATTATATATGACATGATGCATCTGATATGCGAAGATATAGATAGCGTAAAAAAAATAATATATGTGAAGTAGTTGTAAAATAGTGTACATTTAATATATATAGAATGTATAATTGAATATATATATGAGATAAGACATATATATCTAAGCAAATATGTGAGTGCTAAATAACTTGTAAATATATGTATGTTTATGTATAAAATTGTGTGTGTAGTATATGTGTACGTGGATATATATATATATATATATATATAAATATATAAAATTAGTCTATGATATGTACATAATTAAAATGATTATATACGGCGTGACATGTGAAAGTAAGAATGTGTGAATAGATGCTAACATATGAGTAGAAAATAATTAATGTATATATGCATATAGAGGTAAAATAGTATGTGTAGTATGTAAAAAATAAATATTCTTGTATAACATTATATAAGGAGGAAATAATTATAAGATAATAATACATAAAGTATATTTATAAATAATGTGTATATACCTCATACTTGTGCACTTTTGGAAGAAGATTCTGAGATGGGCCAAGTTTTTGGGCTTAAATTTCTGTAAACAGATTCTTAAAAAATAATTGGGCCAGCAGCCCACTTTAACAATTATTGACAGATTCTTAATTACTTGGGCCTGATGTTGGACTAGCTTGTTTGGACTTCAAACAATTTTTACTCTAGTAATTTGCCTTAAAAAAAGCAGTGATTAATAGTAAAAATAAGCTAAAAGATAAAGTTAAATTGTCACTCTGGTCATATTAACAAAAAAAATTTATCTAGAATTATTAGTTGCTAGATTTACTTTAGACCCTCTTAAGAGTCGTGAAAGTTAACTACTTTATATGTTGTGAGACACTAGTCAACCTTATTTCAACCAAACTAAAAGTAAAAAAGAAAAGAAAGTGGAAATATAAGGGGCCTTTAATTAAAATGACACATAAATATTAGTTAATGAACTCATTCCACGTTAATATGACGAAGAACAAGGCAAAAGCCGGCCTCTTTGGAGTTTTGGTAATAATTTTTCAGTAGGGATAGATGAGTTAACTATGATGATTTTCATCCCAGCAATCTCCATTGTAAAATAATTATCTTCTCAACCACTTTCACATTTTTTGCATAGAGAGATGGCATACTAATTTTAGAAGTGATAGTTAAGCACACAGATGTCAGTGAAATATACCTATAACAGTAAGTTGAACAAGCAACTAGGTAATTTATACATTTTGTAATATGGCCATTATTTTGTTTGTAAATATGTGGGCTCTATCCCTAATATGCTCAAGCCTATTATAATTAAAAGCTTGTTTGTAAAAGTAATGTTTTCTAACTTTTATTCAGATCTTCTAGGTTTATTTCCTGAAAAATAAAAGTGATGTTTTCGTAACTTTCAAACAATGAAGAGTTTTGATTGAGAAACAAATAAAAAATAAGCGGCTTAGAACAAATAATGACGTGGAATTTCGTAATGATGAGTTTAACGAATTTTACAAAAATGAAGGAATTGCTCAACATCACACTGTGACGATGACTTCTTAACAAAATGGTGTTGTACAAAGGATGAAAGAACTCTTTTAGAAAGAACTCATTGCATGATCTCAAATGTTGGGTTGGAAAATAATTTTTGGGCAGAGTCTATCTTTACAGCTTGTTACAAACTCAACCGTGTTTGTTCTATACCTTTAAACTTTAAGACTCCGGAGGAAACATGGTTAGGTACACCTGCTAATTATTTTGAATTAAAAATTTTTTGGTTGTCCCGCGTACATGCATGTGAATGATGAAAAATTAGAGCGAAGGGATAAAAAGTATATTTTTCTTGGATATTCATCCGGGCTGAAAGGATACAGACTTTGTTGTCCTGATCCCAAGTCACCCAAAATTTATAATTAGCAGAGATGTAACCTTTGATGAATCCTCTATGTTATATCCCAAAAAAGAACCTTCTAGTTCATCTAACAAGAATAAAGAGAAGGGTATACATAAGCAGGTTGAGGTTGAGCTTGTCATTTCTTCTGAGCCAAACTCATCAACTGTGAAACAAACTATAGTTGAAACTCCAGAAACTAAAGCTCCAGAAGTTGACCCAGAAGTTGTGACTTATGAAGAAGAACCAGATGAGTATTCTATAGCCATACACAGACCAAGGAGACAAATTCAAAAATCAGGAAAGTATGGAGATTATGTTGCATTTGCTTTTTCAGTTGCATAGAAAACTGAAGAAATAGGAGAACCATCAAATTATTAAGAAGCAGTTTTTGGTGCTGATTCAGCCAAGTGGCTGATTGCAATGAATGAATTGAATCTCTATATAAGAATGACACTTGGTCTCTTGTTAAGCTGCTACTAGGAAAAAGAATTTTTGGTTGCAAATGGATCTTCAAGAAAAAGGATGGAATTATAGGGGTTGAAGCTGCAAGGTATAAGGCACGATTAGTTGCAAAGGGATATAGTTAGGTACAAGGAGTTGATTTTAATGACATTTTCTAACCTGTTGTTAAACATGCTCTATTCGTGTCTTGCTTGCTTTAGTTGCCATGTAAGAGTTGGAATTAGAACAACTTGATGTTAAGACAGCTTTCTTACATGGTGAACTTGAGGAACAAACATAAATTGAAGGAAAAGAAGATATCCTTATACAAATTAAAGTAGTCTCCAAGGCAATGGTACAAGAGGTTCGATTCCTTTATATTGGGTTATGGTTATTCGAGGAGCATGTGTTACAATTGTTTTACTTTCGAAAATTAAATAATAATTCATTTGTTTACTTATTGCTATATGTTGATGACATGCTCATTGCTACTAGGGATTTGATAGAAATTCACAATTTGAAAAATCAATTGAGAAGTAAATTTGAAATGAAATATTTGGGAGCAGCTAACAAAATTCTTGGCATGGAGATCAAAAGAGATAAAGGAGCCAACAGGTTATTCCTAACCCAGAAAAAGTACTTGGAGAAGGTCTTGGAGATATTTAGCATGAAAAATGCTAAATCAGTTAGTACTCCTTTTGCTGCTCAATTAACGCAGTCAGAGTAAGAAGAGAGGTATATAGCACAAGTACCATATTCAGTGCAATTGGTAGTATAATATATGCAATGGTGTGTACATATCCAGATATTTCACAAGCATATAGTGTTGTAAGTCGATATATGGCTTATTGTGGTAAAACATATTGGCAGGTTGTGAAATGAATTCTCAGATACTTGTGAGGTACTTCGAACGTATGTTTGGAGTTTGGAAGAAATACTAATACTTTTGTTGGTTTTGTAGACTCAGATTATGCAGGCGATCTTGATAAAAGAAGATCACTGACATGCTACTTAGTTTGCATTGGTGGTTGCACTATCAGTTGAAAAACTACATTACACCATGTAGTAGCTTTATCTACTACTGAAACAGAATATATGGTAGTGACTAGGCGATCAAAGAAGCCTTATAATTAAAGGGTCTATTTGTTGAACTCAGCTTACACCAAGGTGGTATTACCATTTTTTGTGACGGTCAAACTACCATTCACTTAACTAAAGATCAGATGTATTATGAGAGGATGAAGCGTATTGATATCAAGTATTACTTCATTTGGGAAACCATTGCTGAACGAAAAGTCTCGTCTAGAAGATCAACATTAGAGATAATACTGTCAACATGTTTATGAAGCTCCATCCCTAATAGGCTCAAGCCTATTATAATTAAAAGTTAGGCTCAAAATCATTCTTGGTGCCAAAGAAACCAATTAATGGATGAGAATTATTGTGATAGTTTTTCCTTTTCTATTTTGCTACATGGAGCCCAAGAATTTATACTATAAACAGAGGAGAGTTCTTTCCTTTATTTTAAAGTATTTTGTAAGAGAGTTGTTGTTGGGAAACACTTCTGTGAACCCTTTCTTTGAAGTGATCTTGTGAGATTATTCTCCGGAGAAATTTGGGATACTAGAGTATTTACTCTAATTTTGAAATCTCTTTTTAATCTTGTTGATATAGTGACATTTCTCTTCTCCGCCTGTGGACTAGGTCACACTGACCGAATCACGTTCAATTTGTGTCTTCTTTATTTTCTTTAATTGTTGTTATTATCAACTTACTATTGTCTTTGTTATTTTATTTATAACACATTCATTCATGAATTAACATAAAACAGGGACTATCTAATGTAACCAAGTAATTCACGTGTTTCCATATAGTAATCGAAACAACTAAACATAATCTGTGAATACTAATAAGCTACGAGATACATAATCAAAGAAAGAGAAAATAGTATGGAAAACATTAAGTACTAAAATCAAATAATTTACCCAAACTAAACAGGAAGGAAAAGATAAACTAGAAATAAAACCAAAAAGAATGTTACCTTGTGCTGTGCAGCGATTGAAGCTTATGAATCAGCAAGTCAAAGGCTAACGACTCCGACTTCGAAATGAGTGTGAGAAGTGAAGAAAAGTAAAAACAAGAAGCACGCAACAAAGAAGAATGATAAGTATAATTTCGAGTGTTAAAACAACTTTAAAATCTGAAAAACTCCTTAATCTCGACTTCTGTCTTTCTTTTTTTGTTTTCCTAGTTTCTCTATTTCTCAGTGTCCTTTTTTTTTTTGTGTGTGTGTGTTCTAGTGTTGCTCTGGATCTGTGTGTTTTTCTCTAGTCTTTTTCCCTTCACTGTCATCTCCTTTTATAAGAGAAGATTGGGGGTTCTCAAAATTAAAAATCATAGAACATTGAAAATTCAAAATTTTGAATCTCAAAAGTTGATGGGATAAGAATCTTAAGACAAAGAAGAAAATAAAAAAAAATATGATGAACAATTTTGACAAAAGGAAAGATCGTTCGTACTCGAAGGATGGGGTTAGCAGAGTTTCGGGGTCTTCGAGGTGGGGGAAGACTGGTGTGAAGGGGGGAGGGAGTCACAGGTCTGTGAGAGGGAAGAGTAAGAAAAAAGTATTTTAACCATTCAAATATTTATTTCGTTTCATTTAAAATTTCAGATAGTTAAAATAATTAATCAAAAATGTACAAAGCTAAAATTAGTTGTCAACACTTATCTCTTAAAATCCAACATGTTCACACATATATCGGCTTAATGATAAAAAAAATTCTAGGGTGTAATAGGAGGTAGGTCCAGAGTACCTCTTCTAAAAGAAAGATCTGTTACTGTTCCCATTCCTTTGTTGATTGCCTCATGGCCTGCTGACTTTGCCCTCTTACTTTAATGCTTCTCTATATCTTTCTACTTATCTTCCTCGAGCTACTGGGCATACGTCATAAGTTTGGAGATATCCATGTCACTGATCAACAATGTACCATTACACTATTTTTTCACGTGCTTACCCAAACCAAACAGAAACTTTCGCAACCTAGCTATTATGTCTGGCACCATCTCTGGAGCATACCTAGATAACTAGGTAAAGCTTAGGCCATACTCTTTCATTCTCATGGCGCCTTCCTTCAAAAGTTCACTAACTTTTCTGTCTTAGCCTTTGTTAACTCCTAGGAGAAGAAATGGTTCAAGAATGCATCCTTAAAACTTTCCCAGACTGTTGGAGCTGCTTTCTCACCACGACTTTGGCGGCAGGTCCTTATGAACAACGGACCGTTAATAACTGGGGAAAAAATTGACAGACTTTGACGGCATGTCAATTGGTCGTCAACTAGGACGACGAACCGTTGACTGGACCATCTTTTTTCTCTTAAGGTCTGCCCAAATTCTCTGGAGTTATTCCATGGTTGACAGGACAGATGGTTAACTACAACGACGTCCTTTGGACTCATCCGTGGAAAGTTTCTAAAGGTTGGCCAAGAAGTTTTTCCACGGTTAACAGGACAAACCATCAACTAAACAATGGACTATTAAGTCATCTGTAGAAATCTCGAAAAGGAACAGGGTCAAGGGACAGAACCACAATTCAATTGATAGATTGTTCTTTGAACAAGGGCTGTGGAATCGACCATGAAATTCCAAAAATAGTTGAGACATCTATAAATAACTGTTGAAATACCAATTCAAAATCCGAGGTGTTACATTGTCCTTGTTAATGTATACAAAATAGAGAAAGAAGATAGAGATAGATATTTCATAAAAGGCACTACACACTTCTACCAATAATGGTAGGAATACAAGGAAATAAAAATAGAAACTATACTAGGGACATAAAAGTAATTACATAATTATACTAATAATTCCTAAACGGCTAAAATGGCTTAATGAAAAACTCACAATAGACATTTGTGACAACTCATCCTCCTTAAAAATAGCAAGCATTGTCTTCTTGTCTTCAAGCATATTCAAAGTCAAGGACTTTAGATTTACTGAAATAGTAATCCTCCCAATAAGCAACTCATCCAATTTTCTTTATAATCTAATAGGGCCCATAAAATTTTGAGGCCAACTTAAGACTCTATTTGGTCAACAACTTTATCTTTAGACTATGCAATCAGTTTAAAGGATCGTTGTGGTAGATCATAATCATAAAACACTTTGAAAGGGAGTCATTTTAAGAGTAGTGTGGTAGTAGTTGTTCTACCAGAACTCACCTAGGGGAAGCCACTTACTCCATTCTTTTGGTTTATGCCCTGTCATGCATCTGAAGTAGTTTCTCAACATTTGTTCAACCTCTCAGTTGACCATCTGTTTGTGGATGGAATGCAGATCTATAGAGTAGTTGAACTTGCAAAAGGTGAAAGAGTTCCTTCTAAACATTGTTGAGAAATATCTTGTCTCTGTCAGTCACCCTACTCTTAGATAGACCATGTATTTTCTGGATAGTATATAGGAATAGTTTAACCACTTGAGAAGTAGTGAATGGGTCAGAAAGAGCAACAGAGTGGGAATATTTACTATACCTATCTATCACTACCATAATAGTGTCTCTCCCCTATGATTTTGGTAGTCCTTTAATGAAGTCCATAGATATATGTTTTCATGCCTTTTCAAGTGTAGATAAGGGGTTGAGTATACCTGGATATGCTACTTGTTCATTCTTACACCTTTGGCAAGTATCATACTCTTGGACAACTATTTTTACTTGGTCAATCATGGTACCTAGGCCAATAATAAATTACCTTCAATCTTTGATAAGTAGCCCAGACCCCTGAATGACTCCTAAACTGTGAATGGTAGAAATCAATTGTTGTTTCACTTATTTGGGGAATTGCGGAAGTGAGAATGGAAGAGAGTTATGTGGATTGCGGATGCCTTTGGCTTCCGTCTGCCTTTCTATTTATGAACAAAATTTTTACAAACGACTCTTTACAAATTGACCTTTACTATTCACAAATGACCTCTACTATTCATGAATAGTGGCCGACATGTCTACTATTTACTTTGCGACTTTTCTGCAAAAGTAGCCGCTCTCTACTGTATACCTTTAGACTTTTCTATATAAAAACAAAAAACTTTACAAAAGTAACAACATATCTACCTTCTTTCTTATCTGATCTTTCTTTATGTCATTTTCTCTTATCTGATCCTCTGCTTTTTCTTTTTCGTCCTTATCTCATTCCAGCTGTACCTCTGGTATCTGGTTGTCATCTTCACCATGGCACTTTGAGCAATGGTGGTCCGGATATTTTTATCCGATTGTTTTGCAATATCTTGTCAATAATGCTGGGGAGATGTAGTTCTTCCGTATAGCTCTAGTAGTGGGTATCTCTTCTGATTTTAGAAGACTGATTATCTATTGCCTTAGCTCTTCCATATCTGCTTCTTTGTATTCCTTGGAGTTGGCGTATATTATTGTCTGATCTCGTGAATAATAACTCCAAATTGAATTTCCGTTTAGGTAGTTGTTAGCTAGTTCACTTAATATAGTGGCGAGTCCTATTATTCTTTTATTCGAATAGAACTCAGGTATCTCCGAGCATGGTATCTCGTCTTGTTGATCTATTTTTTCGGGGATTATCATCTCCTTCGTCAGTCCTATTTTTACAACTTGTATGATAGGTTTTATCTCATTATGTAATATCTCTGCGGGTGCTGAATAAATTTTTACATAGAAAAATGTTCCTTTGGTTATTCTTTTGTACATATAGTGAATGCTTTGTATATCTCAGGTATTGTAGCTATTTCGTCCTCTGTTGCCGTGTATACGGTACTGAGTAGTCCGTAGTCGTAACAGGTTCTTACTAGATTGGCATTTGTTTTAGGTTGTGCAATAAGTTTATTGTATCCTTGTAGATACTGGGTTACATAGTCCTCTGTTGGGTTATTTGTGTTGGTAGATCTTGGGTTTTGTTCAGGAAGGTTTGTATCCTGTGGATGTTCTGTATGTATCTGTTGGATATATGGTTGTAGGTCTGTTTGGCCTGGTTCAGGCTTTCTTTGTAGATTGTAGTTTGTGGAGTGGAAGCTATTGGTATATTTTTCTTTGTAAATGGTTTGTCGAATAGCTTGTTTTTGATGATATCTCTTCTTTCTCTTGCAGATTTTGATGTTCCTGCAGCTGCACTAGGTAAATTGTTAGATTGGGTTTTTCGGTGTTTCCCAACGTCACCTTGTAGCTCTGGATTTTTACGTCTTTCGATCGACGTAGCTCCGCATTTTTAGAGTCATGCTGCTGACTATTAGTTTTGCTTTTCAACTGTTCTATCTCTTCCTTCATACTGTCCACTTTTTTACAAAGTGTAGTTAGTAGTCCGAGTATCTGTTCCATCTTTTATATCTGTTCCATATAGTTTTGGTAGTTTTGTTATCAGAACTGAAAGAAATACAATTGCAGATTACCTCTCCAGATACAAAAATTGAAGAAAGCAAAGAAAAGATGGAACAGATACTCGGACTCCTAACTACACTTTGTAAAAAAGTGGACAGTATGAAGGAAGAGATAAAACAGCTGAAAAGCAAAACTAATAGTCAGCAGCATGACTCAAAAAATGCGGAGCTACGTCGATCGGAAGACGTAAAAATTCCAGAGCTACAAGGTGACGTTGGCAAACACCGAAAAACCCAATCTAACAATTTACCTAGTGCAGCTGCAGGAACATCAAAATCTGCAGGAGAAAGAAGAGATATCATCAAAAACAAGCTATTCGACAAACCATTTACAAAGATAAATATACCAATAGCTCCCACTCCACAAACTACAACCTACAAAGAAAGCCTGAACCAGGCCAAACAGACCTACAACCATATATCCAACAGATACATACAGAACATCCACAGGATACAAACCTCCTGAACAAAAACCCAAGATCTACCAACATAAATAACCCAACAGAGGACTATGTAACCCAGTATCTACAAGGATACAATAAACTTATTGCACAACCTAAAACAAATGCCAATCTAGTAAGAACCTGTTACGACTACGGACTACTCAGTACCGTATACACGGCAACAGAGGACGAAATAACTACAATACCTGAAATATACAAAGCATTCACTATATATACAAAAGAATAACCAAAGGAACATTTTTCTATGTATAAATATATTCAGCACCCGCAGAGATATTACATAATGAGATAAAACCAATCATACAAGTTGTAAAAATAGGACTGACGAAGGAGATGATAATCCCCGAAAAAATAGATCAACAAGACGAGATACCATGCTCGGAGATACCTGAGTTCTATTCGAATAAAAGAATAATAGGACTCGCCACTATATTAAGTGAACTAGCTAACAACTACCTAAACGGAAATTCAATTTGGAGTTATTATTCACGAGATCAGACAATAATATACGCCAACTCCAAGGAATATAAAGAAGCAGATATGGAAGAGCTAAGGCAATAGATAATCAGTCTTCTAAAATCAGAAGAGATACCCACTACTAGAGTTATACGGAAGAACTACATCTCCCCAGCATTATTGACAAGATATTGCAAAACAATCGAACAAAAATATCCGGACAACCATTGCTCAAAGTGCCATGGTGAAGATGACAACCAGATACCAGAGGTACAGCTGGAATGAGATAAGGATGAAAAAGAAAAAGCAGAGGATCAGATAAGAGAAAATGACATAAAGAAAGATCAGATAAGAAAGAAGGCAGATATGTTGTTACTTTTGTAAAGTTTTTTGTTTTTATATAGAAAAGTCTAAAGGTATACAGTAGAGAGCGGCTACTTTTGCAGAAAAGTCGCAAAGTAAATAGTAGACGTGTCGGCCACTATTCATAAATAATAGAGGTCATTTGTGAATAGTAAAAGTCATTTGTAAATAGTCGTTTATAAAAATTTTGTTTATAAATAGAAAGGCAGACGGAAGCCAAAGGCATCCGCAATCCACACAACTCTCTTCCATTCTCACTTCCGCAATTCCCCAAACCCCCATTGATATCAGAGCTATAAACATAAAATAAAAAAGAATCTACTTAAGAGAAATATCCATCTATGGAGAAACCTAGCAATGATGCAGAACTACAAACTAAGGTATGGAAATTCATGAATATGAATAGCTAAACTTATATATTCCTTATAATCTCCTAAGTATTATATGATATTATCTTCTTGTTATACCGTTATGATGAAAGCTTGATTAAGTTTGTTATGTACGTGATTAGTAAGCTGCGAGTAAGTAAGCTCAGACTATGCCATCCTAAGGTGGAAACCAGTGAGGCCAAGAGAGCCGTTTTAGGAGAGTACACGGTGTTGAGGCGCTGTTAGAGTAACTGATCAAAGCTGAAAAAGCATAGTAATGACCGAAAAAGACTATTCAAAATAACGTTATAATAACTGGATAATTTCTACTAATACCTAAGATGATTAGAGGAAATATTATGTTTTGAAAATATTCAAAAAAATGAATCCGAACCAACCAGGTAAAGATCATAGATATGAGATACTTATCCTATGTATAATAATAATCTTAGTTCAAATGTTAGAAGAAATAACAGAACTCAATGAAACCATAGAATTAATGAACCAAGGATGGACGGACGTAACTATAACAGAAATTATTGAACTAAATAAAGATTCAGACCAGTAATGATAAACTACGAATATATGGAGTACTGGTTAGAAACTATGGAAGAAATAAGGTTATTAATAATTTTATTAGAAACCAATATAAAAGATTATATAACAAGTAGAAATTTAGAACACTTAGAATATGCACTAGAAAATATAAAAGAAATACAGAGATTAGAACCATTAAAAATTAAATATTATAATAAAATGTTTACACAGAATTAATGGATAAAAAACTACATAAACCAAGGAAGGAATATATTCAGAAAAAAGCTAAAAAATTAAAGAATCAACTAAAAATATTATATCCCGAATATAAACGGTTAAACCCAAATAAAATAGATAATTTTAGACTTGAATACTTAATTGATCTGATTTCAAAAACAGAATATAACTATATAAAATATCTAAAAAAGAAAACATGAAAAACAATATAGATAACGACAAAAAATACAGACGCCAACTACTTAATAAAATAAATGAAATAACAAATAAATTGAATTTAGAAAAAATAGATTAAATTACAACATAATTGCAGGTGTATGTCATATATCAATTAGAACACAAAAAAGAGAAATATTTTATTTAGAAATACAACTACAAAGCCTAAATATAAACTACAACACGGACTTCCATGAATAAAGAAGAATATGCTTTAGAAGAAGAAAAATATACGAGTCAAAAAGGACTAGAAATAAAAATTATACATTCGAATCTAGAACGAAGATTTAAAAAGATAGGAGACCAACTATATTTAATGTTAGAAAAAAATCAGCAAAATTTGAAGATAGCTTAACAGCAATGGTAAGAATTAATAAAGAAAACGAAGAGATAGATAGGAAAAAAGAAATAGAAAAAATTAAAAGACAAGCACTTCTAGAAGTACAACAAGTTAAAGAAGAAAAAGATATAAAAATCCAAGAGCTAGAAAAAGAATTAGAAAAACTTAAACAATTATACGAAGAAAAATTAAAAATTAAAGAAAAACAATGTGAAGAACTAAAACTCACAGAACAAATAGCAAAATTTAAAACATTACTAGAAGAAACAAGTATTTTGGAAAACCAACCTAGAATAGCAATAGATGAAATAAGTGAACAAAATAATGACAATTCAGAAGCAGACTCAGATCAATATTCAGAAACTTCGGAAACCTATACTAATCTAATAGAAAAAAAAATAATATAGAAATTAATGTGGAAGATGTTGATGGAAAACCTAGTACGTCAGGAACAAAAAGCCCCCCAAAAAGGTTAGATACTAGCCCAATTTATTATACTTACGAAAGAGAAAATAAAAATAAAACATTATGGGATAAAAGATTAAATAGAAACTGGACACCTAGACAAAACATAGAACAATATAACTTTTTAGATCTAAATTGTGTAGCAGATACAAATAAAACAATCCAATTATGGATAGGATACATTTCAAAACAACTAATAGATAATAAAATATTAATATCAGATTCCCTTGAATACATAGAAAGAACACTAATAGGAGCAATAAAAATATGGCTACAAAACTTATCAACAGAAAGTTTAGAAACATTAAGAAATAATAAGAAACTTGAGATTCTCTAACTTGACTGTGACTCATCAGCCACAAGACAAGATCTCAAGGATTTCTTATTTGATAATGAAATGTTAATCAATCTTTGGTATAGACTCTTATAAGCTTGAACAAGATTTAGCAACCTTCAAGATCTGGGAGAACTAGAACTTTCACAATCATCTTTTAGAATGACTCGAGTGAAGGCATGAAACTTTAGCTCAACTAGGGATTCCTTTCATATGAGTTTTTTTGGTAGCAAAAAAAAAGATACAAGCTCCAACTAGTTCAATTCTACCCAATTAGGGCGGGTCACATAACAATAGTACTTAGTTTAACGAGTGAACAATACTACCAATATTATAAATCCCAAAGGACTAATAGCAAGGGAGTGTGGGTTCTCGTATGTAGCAAGAGTATAAGTCATAGAAGTAGAAAGGATAATAACACCTCACTTAGCTTAGAATTGATATTTACAATGGTTGAACCAATAATATTGCTATCACAACTTGAGTCAACGATATATAATGAAACTTCAGATTTCGTGTGACCCGAAGAAAAGAGCAATGCCTTTGCATACCTTAATTGAGCTTAGAGCAAGATAAGAACACACTAGTCAAGTTTGGTGAAGAGGGCTACTAGGTCTACTTGAGTTAGAAATGAGTCTCCCTTGAAACTCTAGGAGGAGAGAAGCTAGGAGATCAATAAACTAAGCTTGCGTGCAAGAATTTCCTCAAGAAAATAGCTTTAAAATAGACTTACCTAAGCTTGGAGGGCTTGAGGAAGAGATAATGAAAAGATAACCAGCTTTCTATAAAATAAGATTTAATAATTGGTTTATAACTCAACATTATAAAATATTAAGAGACATAAGGCAGACCAAGAACAGACTCAAAAACCTTGCAAAAATTACTCAAGAACTATTAGACGAAAGTTTAGTTAGCAACGAAACTCAAGAAAGTTTTCACGATACCTTGTCAACAATACGGTGGGAATTACAGGGTTTAGAAACATCTAGACAAATCTCTACAGATACTATAAGATTATACAAAAAGAAAGAAATATCTAGTTATTAAATAACAAAATAGATCCCTTTAGAAACTTGGAATATTTAGATCTAAGAATACTGCCGGAAAAGAAATTTAAACGAATAAATAAAGAGACCAACTCTCAGATAAAGTGTAATTTTCTTATAGGAGAACATATTTTACATAGCGAAGACCAACATCTTAATTTAATAATAGACTTACTTATAAATCTAAGTGATAATATATATAAAGATAACCAAAAAATTATTTCAAGACTACAAGAAATAGAAAATAGTCAAATAAAACAACAAGACATCATAAAAAAATTAGAAAGAAATCAAGATTTCTTGAAAGACCAACAGAGTGAAATTAATAAAAAAATTATTATTTTAAGAGATACAGAAAAAAATTCAGAAAAGATAGAACAACTACAAAAAGCTATAAAATAAGTAAAAGAAATTATTTTAGCATAAGTACTTTATGTACGAAACTAATAACCCACTTTATAAACAAATAATCATTAAAAGTGCTAATATACAACTAAATCCAGAAAGACTAACAGACTATCAACCACCAGGGAAAGCAGATCAAATTATAATAAAATAAAATAATACAATCATTTTATTATTACTAGAAATAAATAAAAATCTAAAAAAATTAATAGAACAAAAAAACTAACATAGGCCAGACACCTAAAGATAAAGAAATAGACGAACTTGTAAATCAACTTAAAAGATTAGAAATTACCCCTCAGAAAGAAAAAATAGTCGTAACAAGACAGCAGCCATGGAAATTTTTCAAAGTAAAAGAAGATGATGTTCGACCAGAGACACCATAGGAAATAACATAGGAAATAAATTAATAAATCAAAACCCATATAGTACAAACCACCAGTTAGAAGAAATAATTGATATAGACAAAGATATACAAATTTTTCAACAAAATAGTTTAAAATTATTAGACTCAAAAACTTTATACAAAGTAGGAAGATTTTCGTCATTAGCACAATTATACAGACACTATAGAGAAGAACAATTATGCGTGTTGGGAAAATATTCAAACCATAAAACATTGGAAAGAATTAAGAGAAATTTTTGGAAGAAAAATATCCCAATTTAAAAAGGAAAAGAAAAAGTATGCAACAAAATAATAGAAGAAACAGAACCAACAGAAGAACTAATAAATACTCTTAATTATGAAGGATTGGTTTGTAATGAAGACAAAAAGGTACATACAATTAAAGTTTTAACAAGATTAGCAATCCAGAAATATGAAATAGAAACATTAGCTTTAGTAGACTCAGGATGTACCAAGAGTATAATATAATAAATAAAAAAAATCTACCAGCATCTTTAGTAAAAGAAATGAAAAAACCACAAAATGTCATGCAAATGGATGGCACTTCAAATACTTATAAACATTATATTGGAAAGACAGAGATAAGTTTTGTCAATACATGTTCTGAGTTCTATAAACCTAAATACAGTTTAAACTATATATGGACTAGAGATACTGACATCCAGATTGATTTCGTGATAGCATTAGACTTTATATTAAAAAATAATGGAGGATGTTGGGTAAATAGAGATGGGGTAATATTCACTAAAAATATAAACCAGACACCAGTACTTAGAGCAAAAATACCTACCAAGGGAAGGATAAAGAAAAAAATGCAAAAAAGCAGACAATTGGACTTGTGAATCAAAGAAGGAATTCATAGAAAAAGAAGAAGAACAAGTAGAAGAACGAGATTACTATGAACCAAAAATAGAAAAAGATTACGAATTAATAGAAGTTGCTACAGAATTTTACAATTTTCAACAAGGAATACAGAAAATAGGGGTCATCGGAAACCAAGATGACTTACAAAACATACTTAATACTCTAGATAAGTTAGAAATTATAGGAGAGAAACCTTTAGAACACTGGAAGAAAAAAACAAAATAGTATGTAAACTAAACATTATAAATCCAGAGTATACCATAAAAACTGCATCAATAGAAGCTACGAATCAAGATATAGAGAATTTTGAAACCCAAATTAAAGAATTATTAGATTTATGAGTAACACGAAGATCAATTTAGCGACATAGATCAGCTGCCTTCATGGTTACAAATCATAATGAGACAATAAGAGAAAAGGCAAAAATGGTAATAAATTATAAAAGAATTAATGATAATACAAAAATGGATAGATATAAATTACCTGACAAAACAGAACTAGTTAATACAAAAATGGATCGATACATTAAAAGAACTACAAACATTTTTAGGTATTTATGTTTTGACTGATCAATTTATTTTGAGTACAGGAAAAATACAGATCTATCAAAGACAGGGGCTTCAAGCTCCAAAGATGCAGAGACTTATCTACAGATGTTATTAAGCCAGACTCAGTTTAGACCCAGAAATAAGCTAGAAGATCAGACATTAGAAAGACTATATTTCGGTCCATATTCTCTTATCTGCTGCCCCCCAACTAATCTGAGTTTAAGACAAAAGATGATGTTATTATAGACAGGCCCCAGAGATGTCTATTAGACAATCTATGGATGGCATTCCACAAGAACCCCAAAGACACAAGTTATTTTATTGCAGTACTCAATGCACTGACTAAATACTTTACAGACAAAAATCAAGACAAAAAGTTTAAATTCTATACAGTATGTCAAGGAGGAGCTCCCGAAGTATACAAGACTTGGTTACAAGTAATGAGCGCAATTAAAGGTCATAAGACTCCTTTATACAAAGGATTTGATGATCTACAAGAAGCGCTAGACTTTGCAAGAGGACATTTGGGTCCTAATTTCTTTATTTCTCCAGAACTCAAAAATCCCAATTCAGTTCCTCAATATACTATAGCCAAAGATACAAATAAAATAATTTTTTGTGACCATTGTTCTTCCATGACAGAAAGATTCAAAAGACTAAATCAAAAGAATGAAGCCTTAATAAAAGAAAACCAGACATTATATACCTCTCATAGACAACTTATTACAGAAAATCAAGCCTTAACCAAACAAAACAACCTTTTACAAAGACAAGTAAAAATGCTACTAGACAAGATATCCTTAAATACACAATATCCTATACAGAGTTCTCCATCTCCAATTAAAATGGATGAGATGAGTGTGCATTCCTCTCTGAATGTAAAAAGCTCTACTGTATCGGAGAAAGATACAGCTAGTCCGGTTCAAACGGTGACCGATAAAGACTTATTAAATCCGTTGATAGCTGACACTTTGCTAAAAAGTGTAAAGAGATTGCCCGCTAGCTTTTCACGAATACCAAAAGTACCAGAATCTTCAAAGAACAAGAAAGGAAAAGGAAAGGCGGTAGCAAAAAAGACACTGAAACAAAAGAAAACTACTAAGACAAATATCGATGACACATTCAGTAGAGAATTCAGATTTTCAATTTGCACAAGACCCTAATGCCGACGATGAAGACTCAGGTTACAGTTTCAATTCTATTGCAGAACATAACCTGAATACCTAAAGACGTAAGCACTTACGTATTTTGAATACATAAAGACGTAAGCACTTACGTATTTCAGAAAAGACGAAATAAGAAGCAGAAGTCACTAGACACATGGACGGATGAGGATTAAAGATAGATGTCAGAAGCACGTGACAATGGGGCCCAATGTGTACCCGATGTGCTAGAATTATCTAAAACAAATCCGAATTTGAAATCCGAAGACCACTATAAATACCCCTCTACTCACTCCAAGAAGGATATGAGCAAGAAAGAAGTCAGAAAGAGAGTAGCAAGAAAAGCAAGCATCGAGCAATAGTAGTAATAGTTTTAGTCCAAAAAAAAAAGTCTTTGTATAGTTTTCAAGAGTATTTTCTCATTTTTTTTCTAAGTCTTCAGGACAGCTTTCGGGGACTCCCGAAAGGGAAACCTGCATAGCGCAATCATGTAAGCTCGATAATCCCTCTCTCCATATATGTATAATTTTTTTTTTATCATTTAATGTTATTATGTTTTGTTATTATGTAAATACTGTTTAAATTTTTACAAGCTTTTTACTATTGTGATATGATACCTCTAGTAATGGTTATTCCTTTAAACTGTTCAACAACCTCGATGGATTAGCCTGTAAATTCCTAGAAAAGAGTAAAATGTCATAGGCAGAAGGCCGTTAGACTGCTTATATCCGGGGTATATATATATATATATATATATATATATATATTATGCGCTACTTATAAATTTTTCCTAAATATTATGCACTTTTCAAGTAATTAGAGAACTACTCATAAATTATGGTGTATGTGACACATAAAATATAAATTTCTGGAAGAGAGATCATGTGGCGACTTGATTTCAAAAAGAAAACAATTGGAGTATACGTATCTGTACATAAATTAACTTAACTTTTGTTCTTTTTGTTTCTTTCTACTTCTCTTAGAAAAAAAATCGAAATAATTAATATTCCATGAAAGAAGACTTGTGAAGTTACTTGTCTTCCTTTTTGCAGAAAGTAGGCTTGACAACTTCAAACAATGTCGAATATTTTTTAAGGACGGTATGTAATGTCTTTGCAATATTGCATTTATTATATTTTTGAAGCTCATATATATATTTATATATATTCGACTTCTTTTAGACAGTTTGTTTGTTAATAACTTCCAAATCTGAATCAGCAACATGGATCATCATCGGCAGCACAAGGTTTTCAAGATAAACCATGTTCAATGGTGAGATCATCATGGAGACGATCAAATTCAGAAGGTCAATTCTACGGTAAGTGGCATTGCCTAGTCATTATTATTGATCCCAATTTATGTGAAAGAGTTCGGAGTACAACTAACTTTGACTGTGAGTTTGGGTATTGTTGAAGAATCATGAAAAAGAAAAATTGGTGGTCTCTTTATATGGTCTTATCATTAGCTGGATTTTGGAGTTAAAGTTAGATTCAAACTTCATTTCTTGTAACTTTCTGTGGCAGTTGGTTCGCCTTCTTCGGACGACGACAAGACTTCAATTGTTAGTGCAAGGCTTAAAATCCCGAGGATGGTCCGTATCTTCCGTTTTAAGCCCCCATTTACTATTGTAAGACTGAAGAGGTCAGTAAGAAATGTGTTTAAGTGGGATGATAATGCTAGAATTAAATTTGATCTCCACTCAGTGAATAACCAAAGCGAAAGAGTTGGTTTGATCGATAACGATAAGGATGTGATGGAACTATTTAGCACTCATTCAGTTGTCTTCGTTATGGATGTTCAATTGCATGAAGGCGCCCTCCTCCTTCCTCCCAAGAGGAACAAAAGAGGTAGAGATGGAGACACCCGTCAAGGGGTAGCGCTAGATATTAACGGAGATGGATTCAAAATGGCTTACGAAGCTGCAGACAGAGTTTACACCGAGTGAGAGATAAAATGATGCAGAACATTATAGCTGGTAAGGGCGTGCCTTAAAATATATTCTCAAAGGCACTTAATTCCGTTAATGAATTAATTTTTGCATGCATGCTTGCAGCTTCTCCGAGTAAGGTGAAAGCTTTACGCATAAAATACTGCAGTCCCCCTTCTCCTCCTGATCTGGATGGGAGGCACAAGAAGATGAGAAGAGGAGAGTCCAGCTCCAGCTCCACACTTGAAATGCAACATTATTCTGGAGGTCCGAGCAACATGGTTAGTGTGCGGGGGAAGACCCAAGATATATTAATGTCAGCAGAGACAACGACTGAACAAGTACAAGTGCAACCGGTAATTAGTGTGGAACAACAAGTGCCACATAATTACGTGGTACCTCCTGTTTCTGCTTCACATATGGAGGAAGACCCAAGCAACATGAAGCTTCTGGTTAGTGAGGGAAAGGGTAGAGTTGAGGAGACTGCACACGGAGCTGTTTCTGCTTCGCAGATGGAGGGAAATGACTGCCCTGCAGATAACTTAAGGGTGGGATTTAGGGTTGATGATCAGTTGGTGTTTTATGATGAGAAGGGCAGAGAGATCGATGCAAGCAGTCATGATCATGACATATTCAGTAGTGTCGAATTAAATGCTCCAACAGTAGTGGTTGAGTCCATTGATCCTGAACAACACGTGCAACTGTCGGAGCTGGATTCGGGAATCGCAAGAAACATGGAGGTAATTAATGTGCAAAAGTGTACAGCTGAGGAGACGACACATGGAGCTGTATATAATTACGTGGTACCTCTTGTTTCTGCTTCGCAGATGGAGGAAAACGTTAACCCAAGAAACATGGAGCTGCTGGTTAGTGCAGGAAAGATCCAAGATATAATGTCAGCAGAGACGAGTGAAGAACAAGTGCAACCGACGACGGAGCTGAATTACGGAATCGCAACAAACGTCCATTTCGATGGGCATGCCGTTGGAGACATGGAATTGTCAATCCCCGATTTTCCTTCGAGTCCCTTTGGATACTTGGGATTGCTAAACGTCTATGGAGACTTCTCTTTGCCAAACGACAATTTTGGTTGGAATGACAGTGGAGATTACGACGATTTTGATCTTACAGATATACTCCATGAGATCCCTTAAATGTATTCTATTTTAATTTGGGTAGAGGACTAGCTAGCTCGTATATTGTGTGAGAATTGAAAGAAGACAAACTCTTCGGCGGAACAGATACTAACTTCTGTGGGTCAGAATTAGATAGAGTGAAAGAATACAAATACTCTTTGTATTGACTTGTAAGAATATTTTTGTAGTATTGTGTGCCTTTTTCCCTTCAGCAAAATCATCCCTGCAAAAGACGGAACACGAGACATTTTAGTTATCTAAGAATCTCATACTGTATTACTTGCTCCGCCATATGGCTTGGCTCAATGATAATTCATACGGAAGCATATGGAAATTTCTTACTGCGCAAGAGAAGATCTGTACACGTTGCTACATCATCTTCTGTTTTCTCTATCCTCTATGCGTATCAACCAATTAATACTTACTAAAGAATTAAGCTACTTCCTCTTTAGATCATGATATACACTTAAACGCAAGACAGCACTTCTTAACTTTTACTGCAACCAATCAAGAATACTTTTTCTTTTGTGGTGTGTGAATTTTGAATTAAAAAACATTACCTTATATAGACGTTTAAACTCTTCCATTGTTAATATGAAAGATAAATAGCATGAGCTTACGCTTTAAACTTTGTTATCTGTTGAACAATGAGTGCAACTAGCAATTAGCAAATAAAAGAGTCACAAATCTAACTGACTCAAATATATATATCAACATGTATGATGTATAAGGTACAATAAAAACGAACGAACTTGTTAAAAGGAAGATACAATGATGCTTGAATATATTTATGAAGAAGTAAGTTAGGTTTGTTTAAGATAACCGGAAAACAAAGCAAGAGATAATAGACTTCACTTACAGGAGGAAGATGGATCACTGAAGAAGGAAATAACCATTTGATCATCCAAAGTCAGACCTGCAAAACGGAGGTACACAGATTTATAAAGGACATAACTAAACTAATTAACAAGGAATAGATGTAGAGGCCTTATCGTGAACCCTTTTGCATATATGTTATTAATTGGTCTTTGTGTACCTTTCATATTAGCTGCGGGTTCAACATACCAGAATTAAGCAATAATAGAGGGACAATATTTATGAATGATTGAATAAATTAAAGGACGTTTGATAAAAGAAAATGTATTCCCACCATCCACGGCGCCGAAAGCGGCTTTATGACTAAAAAAATATAAAAAGTATTTGGCCTATCAATTATTATGTCTCACCTTAAACTTTTTTCAGATTCTAAATTTTGATTGTTAAATAATAACGAAATGAATATCAATTTTCTATGCTAACCACTACTTTGGCGACTTGTTGAAATGGTACAGCAAGACACCCATTTTCTAACCTTCTAATTACGCTTTCGTGGTCGAATTATATATCTTTATCGTAAATTATTTTTTAAATTTTTTTTTTAAAAAAAAATACATTTAGAGCATATAATACTTGTTCTGTCTCAATTTATATATATATTTTTAAGTCCGTCTAAAATAAGAATATCACATTTTTATAGAAAAAATTCAACTTTAAAATTTTTCAAAATAACTTATAACCATATAATATCTAAGATTTATTTAGTTTTTTCCAAAGGGAGTAATATATTAATATGTCAAGCACGCTTTTAAAGAATGTATTATATATCTTTGCTGATCATGCATGTATTTTAAAACTTTCACTCTAGAGATTTTCAATATAGTACAATATATGAAAATCTCTAAAGTTACCCTTCTATCGGATAAACTTAGTAAAGTTTAAATATTTAAATAAAAATGCATAAGTCGTTAAATTTTTCTACTAAATAATTACGTTTTCTCATGTATGACGCGTGCTTTTAAAGACTGTATGTATGTGAAGTCCTGAAACTAGGATTTGGCTCCTCTCCATTGATGATCTCTACAGTTTGCTCCAGTATTAATTTACACGTGTTTTTTCAATTCTAAACCTTTCTCTGCCTCCCAAAAAACAATTTTGTAAATCAAATAACTGGGAATTTAAATTTTCATCAATATTTTAAAACTCTGAAATTTTTGCCATTTACATGAACAAATAGGGAGAATCTCAAAACATAAAAACTGAAACGGAGTGAGTAGCCCCAATCAAAAAGATAACAGTTATAAATGCAACAAAAGAAGAAGAAATATAAGAAATCAAATAGAGAATTTCAAATTGGTGCATCGAACATTTTTCATGCCATCTCTATGTCCTTTAGCTGGCCTTCGTTGAAAATGTTTATGTTTTGTTGATCATCATTGCCACCAAAATCAAGCTTCAAAGTAGTCTCATCGGTTGGATTTTTTGAAATTCTATAACCGGGTGCATCCTTTGAATTTTGTTCTCTCCTTCTTATTGAAAAATTTGAATGAAATGTATTTTCTTTTATCAAGGTCTCAACATAATAGTATGAAAAAGTGATTTTGTTGTTAGCAATCTTCATCTTCTTATGGTATTCATTTCAATTCAAATTTTTTAAAAATAAATAAATTTTATCCTAATAAATAAAAAAGAAGAAGGAGTATTTTATTCACGCTGACACTATTTTTTGTCAACTTTCTAGTGCTGAGCACTAATTCTTTGTCAACTTTTATGTCCTCCTTAATTAGTAGTTGAAATGACGGCCACTATCATGATAGCTACACATGCATTTTCTTATTTCCTAATTGCGATTTTTGACCTAGTCAATTTAAAATGATTATGGGTTGTGTCTTGGGTATAGAGGAAATCTTTTTTTTCATGAAAGTTATTTTTTTTTTAAATTAAATTATATTTTTATTTTTGAGATACATATGAAAAAGATATTATTTTAAAATTATTTATATATAATTTAAATAAATATTATGAAGGGAAGAGTTGGATAATGAAGTGGTGGGGATGAGCTGTGTGCTACAAGATGGAAAGGACACTATCAACCTAGAAAGAAAGTTAACAGAAAAATTTGTTTTTTCTTTTTATTTTAAATAATTTATTATCATAAAAATATTTTTTTAATCAATTGAATATAAAAATAAATTGTTACACCTCGTAAATTCTTAACATGTAGATGGCCTATTCAGATATTGGTTAAGAGTTTTAGAATGCCATATATGCTAGAAAAAGACTCGGGAGAAGACCGGACAACGCCAAGTCGGAGAGTCGCAAGAGGGAGCCAGGCAGAATCCCTCCGCGATGGCAGCGTGTCATGGAGGGGGGGCCTCCACGATGACTGGCGTGTCACGGAGGCCCTGTTCAGGTCCCAAGTATAAAAAGGCCTCCCACTTCGGTTTTAATCATTTACTCCCTTTAAATTTTCAGAAACGAACAGAGAACAAAGGGCACGAGAGAATTCAACCAAATTTCATCCGATTACACCGTCAAACGCGGTCCAAACTCAAATTAACCCTGGATACTGAAGTATAAAGCTGCAGAGAGCATTCCTGCGGAGTTAGTTTCGTGAAATTCAACCGGCGAATCGTCGTCCTACCGAGCTAAGGTAAATAAAATTGCTCCAAATTAGTGTCAATATACTCATAGTCCTAAAGTGAGCATTTCTCCCTTCTGGACTTCCGAGAAATAGCAAGTTTCTGATTATTTTTCGATAAGTCAAAGTTTGGGCTATATATATATTCAAAGTAGTATTTTCTTCTAGAATATTGATGAATTTAGTTCTAATTGCTATGAATGTGACAGCAGTTGGAAGAAATAGCTGAATATTGGACGAGTTACGCCAGTTAGCCGGAAAACCGACAATTGAGGTATTTAAAGCCAGTTTCTTCGGCAAGTTAGTAATTCTAGTATAATAAAATAGAATAAATTCCAGAAGGAAGTTCCAGAAGCCGAGTATTAAGTATGTTTACGTTATTATGTCATATTCAGAATAAAAGTCAGTAAATCAGTATTAAACAATGAGATATTATTTCAGACTCAGTACCAGATTCAGTTTAGTCCAGCCAAAGAATCAGAATAGAATATCAAAGCATGAACCGTATTATCAGATTTATTATACATGTTATATGTGATATTGTTGTTTGTTGAGACCTGATTGTGTTATGTGCGCACCCTTAAAGCTTCCTTGCCGCCCTAAAGTTAATAGCTGTGTCGACTCGCCCGCCAAAGGGTGAGGATACGTCACTCCAAGGAGTGGCATGCCGTCCGCAGTAGGACGAAGATGGGATGCAATATTCCCCATAGCAGGCTAATCAGCATTACAGTATACCCTGTCGAGCGCTTGCGACCAGGGCATAGATTACATATTACAGATACAGATTTCATATTACAGTTACAGGAGTCCTCCGGACTCAGATATAGTTATAGTCAGAGGTCCAGAGAGCCCAAGATGCATACCCAGGGGGCCGACAGGGTGCTCGTAGTTATTAGGTGAGTGGAGTGAATTTATTTTTGGATGGTTTGACCCTGGTAGGGGTATATAGATTGCATGTTGATTGGCACCTTTCGGCTTATGGGGGCTGGTATAGGTTCTTGTATGCTATATATATATATATATATGTTACTAACTAAATATATATACATGTTACTTATTAAATGAATAGTTAGCAGGACGCCGCATCGACAGGTATGATTCTTATCTTCCTTCCAGTACAGTTAAGCTCAGTACAGATTCTACTATCCCAGACAGTTTTAGCTATCCTCTGTCACTTCAGTAACTATCAGTATTACTGTTTATCTTCAGTTATGTTCAGTTTGCTTTTCATACTCGGTACCAGTGGTACTGACGCCCGTTTAGGGGTGCTGCATTACTTGCCTGCAGGTACTCATAGACGAGGAGCCGATCCCTCGTAATTCTAGCCAGCACACAGAGTCATCAGTTCCAGTCATCCGGAGCTAGACAGCTAGAGGTTTATTTCTTTTCTTTTATTGTACAGTATGGGTAGGCCGGGACCCTTTCCCGACCATATTATCAGTATTCTTAGAGGCTTGCAGCTTGCATATTCCCTGTGGTTAGCTGTACCGATCGTGTGAGGCCATGTGTATGTTTTAGTTTGTTTATGATGGCCGTGTGGGGCCTTATTCAGTTAGTAGTGGTGACCTTGTTGGTCACGTAGTAGTTTAACACCTGTTTTCTTGATCCAGAAGTAACTAGACAGCATGGTAGCCTTGTCGGCCCGCATAGGTTCCTTTAAACTTCTGTTGTTCTGGTTAGCTGTTGTTGTCTTACAGGTGGCTATAGGTGATCGTGGGCAGAATTGCATGCCCAAGTGATACTTTATTACTTAATTTTGACTTGTTTATCTACTTCTATGTGTACATTCTCATGTGATTTTTATGTAAATATGGATTTATACTAACTAACATGATTAGCTATTGCTTTTGCAGTTTAAAATAAATTTTGAAAACTAATCTATAAGTTGGTGAATTGAAGGAATGAACTCGAAAGCAAAATGCGGAAGTCGGCAAGAAAATACTAAGCAATTGATGCTCCGCGATAGAGGCCGTGGCACGCTACCATCATGGTAGCATTCTGCCTAGAGTGAAATTTTAGGCAAATTCCAGTAAAGGTGCGTGATGGCACCATGTCACGGAGCCTATGCTCCGCGTTCACTTCTGTGACACGTTGGGAAGACTTTGTTGCACACCCGGATTCCTGTGAAGGTGCGCGACAAGTCCGTGGCACGGAGCTAAGGCTCCGCGATAGCCTCCGTGCCACGCTGAGCCTAAGAATCTGTGCATCCAAGTTCCAGTGAGGCTCCGCGACAAGGCCGTGGCACGGAGCTGATGCTCCGCGATAGCCCACCCGTGCCATGTTGCCAGTTTATTCCGGGAAATTTCTCACTTGTATAAATAGCACACTTAGGTTTTATTTTAAAGTATCTGACATTTCTACGAGAACGTGGGTATCAAGCAGTTGAGCTGAAGAAGTCCTACGGTTAATTCTCTTACTTTTTCTCTTAAATTTCAATTGCTTGTATGTTTTCTACTTGTTTGAAGATGTTTAATCCTCAAATGAGTTGCTAACTCACCTTTGGCTGAGGTTGAGGATAATTGCAGTAGTATGTAATTGATGTTATTTCAGTTTTTATCTTCTCTAAAATGGTTGTTCTACTGATTCTTGTTTTTACTACATTAATGATTGGCCATTGTTAATGTATATATTAAAATTCCAATTTTATTTTCAAAAGGAAGATTATTTGGATGGATGTGAATTGGTAGAATATGTTCTTGTCTTGGTTGAGAAATTAAGAGAAGATTAACGTTCAAAATAGAAATATATTTGTAATGTCATATTTGGTCATCTATGGAATTTAGTTTGGTTTGTGAGAATATGAGTTGTTGCATCACAAAAATGTGTAATGTAAATCTCATACTTCTTTAATTGGTGAGGAGTTCGAAAGACCCAACCCATTGTTAATAATTCCTGACTAACAACCGAAGAGAAGTGTTGACTGAAATTTAATCAATAAATTACATATCTGCATATTTTGCCTTAACCTCAGCTTGTTCGTGCTATTGTTCAGATTATAATTATGTTCATAATTTTCACTTAAGGTTACATTAACTAATATTCTTGAAAAATCACCATTTGTTTTGCTTGTCTACTTGTATAAAGAAGTGTGTATACTAAACACTTAGAGAAAACTTACTCCTTCGTTGCAGTCCCTGTGGGTTTGATACCTGGCTTGAAATAAAGCCACTTTATTACTTGTACCACCACATGCACTTGCGTGCGATTGGGAGTGAACAATAGGCCTAGTCGGCCGGAGGCTGTATTTACAGCCGTTATATAGCCCGTCGTTTCCTTGAATCCAGAGTTAGAGCCAGCCTGACACCAGAAGTGCTCAGGCTCAGCTAGTCTATCAGTCCAGGTCCTAGTAGGGCACCAGGTGCCAGTCATGCCTCCCATGGCGGGGCGTGACAAACTTGGTATCAGAGCAGGTCGTGTCCCAGGGAGTCTGCAAGCCGTGCTAAGTAAAATCTTGTCTATGGATGTGTTGTGCACCACATACCATAGGCAGGAGGCTGCAAGACATGATAGGATGGTTACTCTTTCTTCATATTCAGTCGTGCCATAGAGCAGTACAATATAGGGTTGAGTCCCTAAAACTTATCATACTCTTTGCTTACAGATTAAAATGGCAGACCGGCGACACCCTGCCACAGGCAAAAAACTGGATACCGCAGCAGGAGAAGGCACCAATAGGATGCCTCAGCTTCATTTAGAATCAGCCCGATCTGAGGGCGATACAGAGGCATCATCACAGCCTTCTCAGCAGTCCCCACCTCACCAAGAGCCATTTGGAACGACACTGCCTCCGACAGCTCCTGTACCTACACCATCCGATCAGGAAATTCAAAGTGCAGTAGTTATGTTGGCACAATTGATGGCTACTCAGCGCCAGTCAGTGCCACCTGTAACAGTAGAGTCATCCGGTGGGTCTGGCAGTTCGAGAGTCCGAGAATTCTTGGCACTAGGTCCCCCGTAGTTCACAGGGTCAGATCAGGCAGAGGACCACCAGGATTTCCTGGACCAGATGCAGAGAATCTTTCGGGTCATGCATGTGACGTCTACAAAATCAGTTGAGTTAGCGGTATTCCGGTTGTGGGATATTGTTGTGTTGTGGTATGAAAATTGGGAAAAGTCTCGAGGGAGAGATGTTGCCCCTCCGACTTGGTCTAGCTTCTCAGAGGCCTTCCTGGATCGTTATTTTCCACGAAAAATTCGACAGCCCCGGATGGATCAGTTTTTGCACTTGGAGCAGGGGGCTAGGAGTGTACGGGAATACGCCCTACAGTTCGATTCCTTAGCCCGCTATGCTCCAGCTTTTGTGGACACCATGCCATCTAGAGTCCATCGATTTATTATGGGTCTGAACCCAGAATACATTGAGGCATGAATGGCAGCTACATTGCGGGAAGATATGGATATTGCTCGGGTGCAGGCCTTTGCCCAGACTATTGAGGGCCTTAGACAGCGGCAATAGGACAGTAGACGTATAAACCAGGAGAAGCGCCGCAGGGATAGATCAGATGAAATACAGAGAGAGATTCAAAGAGGACTCAGGCCCCGGTTGTCAGACAGGCCACCTAGACCCCCACCTTCATCACAGCAGCAGAGGGGTAGATTTATTCGCCGAGGACAGCCAGAGTCCGGCGCAGTTCTCAAACGGTAGATTCACCTCAGCAGAGGAGGGCAGAGTAGAGCAGATACACACCTCCACCTTGCACTATTTGCAGCCGACCCCACACTGGAGCTTGCAGATATGGCTCCACAAGGTGTTATATATGCGGGAAGGAGGCTTATGTGATGAGAGACTATCCAGCCAGAGGTCAGGGTAGCCGAGATAATCAGGACAGGGCGTCAGCAGGTCGCGAGCTCCAGCAGCCTCGGCAGGGCGTAGGCCCTCAGGTCCAGCAGGTAGGGGCCGAGGTAGATCAGGGGCCTCTAGTTCAGGTACGGGCCCAAGCCGTACCTATGCATTACCAGGGAGGCAGGACTCAGAGGCGTCTCTAGATGTAGTAGTAGGTATGATGACTATTTGCTAATACCCTGCTTATGTATTGATTGATCCAGGGTCTACTTTGTCCTATGTTACCCCATTTGTGGCTGGAAAGTTCAGTGTTGTACTAGAGTTGCTTCAACAACCCTTTTCAGTATCCACACCCGTTGGTGACTCCATTATAGCTAGAAGGGTTTACCGAGGGTGTACAACAGAGGTTGTTAATCGTCAGACCACAGTAGATCTGGTAGAATTAGAGATAATTGATTTCGATGCCATTATGGGTATGGATTGGTTAGTGTCGTGCTATGCTAATGTAGAATGCTAGACCAAGACGGTCCGATTCCACTTTCTAGGGGAGGCAGTACAAGAGTGGAAGGGCAGTACAGCTACGCCAAAAGGTAGGTTTATTTCCTACCTTCAGGCGAGGAAGTTGATAGCTAAGGGATGCATTTACCACCTAGTCAGAGTCCAGGATGTTCGGATAGAGCCTCCGACCCTCCAGTCTGTTCCAGTGGTTAATGAATTCCCTGACGTATTTCCAGATGAGCTACCTGGTATTCCCCCAGAAAGAGAAACAGATTTTGCAATTGATTTGCTACCAGGCACTCAGCCCATATCAATCCCTCCGTATCGTATGGCTCCTGCAGAACTCAGAGAATTAAAGGAGTAGCTGAAAGATCTGTTAGATAAGGGCTTTATCAGGCCGAGTACTTCACCTTGGGGTATGCCAGTTCTATTTGTGAAGAAGGATGGCTCGCTCCGTATGTGTATAGATTACCGGCAGTTGAATAAAGTTACAGTTAAGAATAAGTATCCGCTTCCCATAATAGATGATTTGTTTGATCAGTTACAAGGGGCCAGATATTTCTCTAAGATTGACTTACGGTTCAGATATCATCAGGTTCGAGTTCGTGAAAGGGACATTCCAAAGACTGCCTTCAGGACCAGATACGGCCATTTTGAATTCCTAGTCATGTCCTTTGGGCTAACGAATGCTCCCGCAGAATTCATGGACCTGATGAATAGCATCTACAGACCATACCTGGACCTGTTCGTGATAGTGTTTATTGATGACATTCTGGTGTATTCTCGCTCTGAGGTATATCACCAGGATTATTTGCGGACAGTGCTTCAAATTCTCAGGGACCGACAACTGTATGCCAAGTTCTCTAAATGTGAATTTTGGCTGAACTCAGTAGCTTTCTTGGGGCATATTGTGTCGGATGCTGGTATACAGGTAGACACACAAAAAATAGAAGCAGTAAAAACATGGCCTAGACCTACCACTCCGACCGAAGTCCGCAGTTTTCTAGGGTTAGCGGGGTACTATAGAAGATTTGTTGAGGGGTTTTGCACCATAGCGGCACCTCTGACTAAGCTGATGCAAAAAGCAGTAAAGTTTCAGTGGACGGAGGCATGTTAGCAGAGTTTCCAGGAATTGAAAGACAGATTGACCTCCACCCCAGTATTAGCATTGCCAGAAGGTACAGAGGGTTATGCAGTTTATTATGACGCTTCAGGTATTGGGTTAGGATGTGTGTTGATGCGGCATGGAAAGATAATTGCTTATGCTTCCAGACAGTTGAGGAAACACGAAAGGAATTATCCTACCCATGACCTGGAACTAGCCGCAGTGATCCATGCTCTAAAGATATGGAGACATTACTTGTATGGCGTCCATGTGGATATTTTCACTGATCATAAGAGTTTACAGTATATCTTCACTCAGAGGGAGTTGAATTTGCGGCAGCGCCGCTGGTTGGAATTGCTGAAAGATTATGATGTAAATATTCTGTATCACCCAGGAAGAGCCAACGTAGTAGCAGATGCCCTCAGCCGCAAATCCATGGGGAGTTTTGGTGTACTTGCATCCCGAACAACGGGAATTGGCCCGAGAAATACACTAGTTAGCCAGATTAGCCATTCGTGTAGCAAAAACAAAGGACAACAGAGCGGTAATTCAGAACACCGCAATGTCGGCATTAGTTGTGGAGGTAAAGGAACGACAGTATGAGGATCCTGACCTGGTTCAGCTTAAAGATAGAGTTCAACAAGGAAAAGCGTCGGATTTTCAGGTAATGGAGGATGAAGTGTTGCGATGTAAAGGCCTCCTTTGTGTTTCAGATATTTCAGGGCTTCGCCAGCAGATTATGAGTGAGGTACATTACGCCCGCTATTCTCTCCACCCAGGCACGAGGAAAATGTACCACGATATCAAAGAAATCTACTGGTGGCCAGGTATGTAGCGGGAAATAGCAGAATTCGTAGCCCAGTGTCCTAATTGCCAGCAAGTAAAAGCGGAACACCAGAAACCAGACGGGTTAACTTAAGACATATTTGTGCCTCTTTGGAAGTGGGAGCAGTAAATATGGACATTGTAGCAGGATTACCCTGTACCAGACATAGAAATGATTCGATTTGGATAATTGTTGACAGGCTGACAAAATCAGCCCATTTTCTGCCAATAAGGGCTACTTTCTCTGCCAAAGATTATGCTGAGCTGTATATTAGAGAAATAGTCAGACTGCACGGTGTTCCATCATCCATTATCTCTGACAGAGGGGCGCAATTTATAGCTAGATTTTGGCAATCATTTCAGAGAGGCCTAGGAACACAGATTAATCTGAGCACAGCATTCCACCCTCAGACAGATGGGCAGGCAGAATGCACTATTCAGACGCTCGAGGATATGCTGCGAGCGTGTGTGGTAGACTTTGGAGGTAGCTAGGATGAGAACTTACCACTTATTGAGTTTGCTTATAACAATAGTTACCACTCAGCTATCCAAATGGCACCCTATGAGGCTTTGTATGGGCGAAAATGCAGATCGCCAGTTGGCTGGTTTGAAGTAGGAGAGTCAGCGTTGATTGGGATGGATATTATTCATCAGTCAGAGGAAAAGGTAAAGCTTATCAGAGAATGCCTACTGACTGCTCAGAGCCACCAGAAATCATATGCTGATGTGCGGCGCAGAAACCTAGAATTTAATGTGAATGACTGGGTGTTTCTGAAAGTTTCTCCAATGAAAGGGGTGGTGAGATTCGGCAAGAAACGTAAGCTCAGCCCGAGATTTATTGGGCCTTATCAGATTCGTCAAAGAATAGGTCAAGTAGCATACGAGTTGAACTTACCTCCAGTATTAGAGTCTGTTTATCCAATTTTCCATGTGTCTATGCTGATGAAGTATATAGGAGACCTTTCCAGAGTTGTTCCAGTTCGGGATGTCCAGGTTACGGAAGAGCTGACTTATGAAGAGGTTCCAGTAGTCATACTAGACAGGCAGATTCGCAGGTTGAGAACTAAAGATATTGCTTCTTTCAAAGTATTATGGCGTAATAGGAACCGAGAGGAGATGACTTGGGAAGCAGAGGAAGATATGAAAGTCAAATATCCTCAATTGTTCCAGACTTAATCAGCTAAAGGTACGTTAGTATTGTTGTCTTAAGAATTGCCTTATATTATGCAGATGAATGAAATAGCTGGCTTATGTGGTGAATACTAGTGTTGTGTGGAGTACCTGTATTGGACTTTTCTGCGTTTCAGGATTTTTGAGATAGTCCATATTACAAGGGAGACTCTGCTGAAAGTTTTCTAAACTAAGTCAAATAAGTTGAAATTCTTGCAAGTAGAAGTTTACATTCGAGGACAAATGTTCTTAAGGGGGGGGGGGGAGGATGTTACACCCCATAAATTCTTGACATGTAGATGGCCTATTCGCATGTCGGTTAACAGTTTTAGAATGCCATACATGCTAGAAAAAGGCCCGAGGGAAGACCGGACAAGCGCCAAGTCGGAGAGTCGCAAGAGGGAGCTAGGCAGAACACCTCCATGATGGCAGCGTGTCACGGAGGGGGGCCCTCCACGATGACTGGCGTGTCACGGAGGCCCTGTTTAGGCCCCAAGTATAAAAGGGCCTCCCACTTTGGTTTTAATCATTTACTCCCTTTAAATTTCTAGAAACGAACAGAGAACAGAGGGCACGAGAGAATTCAACCAAATTTCATCCGATTACGCCGTCAAACGTGATCCAAACTCAAATTAACCCTGGATACTAAAGTATAAAGCTGCAGAGAGCATTCCTGCGGAGTTAGTTTCGTGAAATTCAGCCGGCGAATCATCGTCCTACAGAGCTAAGGTAAATAAAATTGCTCCAAATTAGTGTCAATATACTCCTAGTCCTAAAGTGAGCATTTCTCCCTTCTGGACTTATGAGAAATAGCGAGTTTTCAGCTATTTTTTGATAAGTCAAAGTTTGGGCTACATATATATTCAAAGTAGTATTTTATTCTAGAATATTGATGAATTTAGTTTTGATTGCTATGAATGTGACAGCAGTTGGAATAAATAGTTGAATATTGGCTTAGTTACGCCAGTTAGCCGGAAAACCGACAACTGAGGTATGTAAAACCAGTTTCTTCTCCAAGTTAGTAATTCTAGTATAGCAAAATAGAATAAATTCCAAAAGGAAGTTCTAGAAGCCAAGTATTAAGTATGTTTGCGTTATTATGTCATATTCAGAATAAAAGTCTGTAAACCAGTATTAAACAACGAGATATTATTTCAGACTCAGTACCAGATTTAGTTTAGTCCAGCCAAAGAATCAGAATAGAATATCAAAGCATGAACCGTATTATCAGATTTATTATGCATGTTATATGTGATATTGTTGTTTGTTGAGACCTGATTGTGTCATGTGGGCACCCTTAGAGCTTCCTTGCCGCCCTAGGGTTAATAGCTATGTTGACTCGCCCGCTAGAGGGCGAGGATACTTCACTCCCAGGAGTGGCATACCGTCCGCAGTAGGACGAAGATGGGATGCAGCATTCCCCATAACAGGCTGATTAGCATTACAGTATATCCTGTCGAGCGCTTGTGCCCAGGGCACAAATTACAGATTACAGATACAGATTTCAGATTAAAGTTATAGGAGTCCTCCGGACTCAGAAATAGTTATAGTCAGGGGCCTAGAGAGTCCAAGCTGCATACCTAGGGGGCCGGCAGGGTGCTCGTAGTTATTAGGTGAGTGGAGTGAATTTATTTTTGGATGGTTTGACCCGGGTAGGGGGTATATAGATTGCATGTTGATTGGCACCTTCCGCCTTATGTGGGCTGGTATAGGTTCTTGTATGTTATATATATATATATATATATATATATATATATGTTACTTACTAAATATATATATACATGTTACTTATTAAATGAATAGTTAGCAGGACTCTGCATCGACTGGTATGATTCTTATCTTCCTTCCAGTACGGTTAAGCTCAGTACAGATTCTACTATCCCAGACAGTTTTAGCTATCCTCTGTCACTTCAGTAACTATCAGTATTACTGTTTATCTTCAGTTATGTTTAGTTTGCTTTGCATACTCGGTACCAGTGGTACTGACACTCGTTTGGGGGCGCTGCATTACTTGCCTGCAGGTACTCATAGACGAGTAGCCGATCTCTCGTAATTCCAGCCAGCACACAGAGTCATCAGCTCCAGTTATCCGGAGCTGGACAGCTAGAGGTTTATTTCTTTTCTTTTATTGTACAGTATGGGTAGGCTGGGGCCTTGTCCCGACCATATTATCAGTATTCTTAGAGGCTTGTAGATTGTATATTCCCTGTGGTTAGCTGTACCGTCGTGTGAGGCCGTGTGTATATTTTAGTTTATTTATGATGGCCGTGTGGGGCCTTATTCAGTTGGTAGTGGTGACCTTGTCGATCACGTAGCAGTTTAGCACATGTTTTCTTGATTCAGAAGTAACTAGATAGCATGGTGGCCTTGTCGACCCGCATAGGTTCCTTTAAACTTCTGTTGTTCTGGTTAGCTGTTGTTGTCTTACAGGTGGCTATAGGCCTAGTCGGCCGGAGGCTGTATTTACAGCCATCATATAGCCCGTCGTTTCCTTGAATCCAGAGTTAGAGCCAGCCTGACACCAGAAGTGCTCAGGCTCAACTAGTCTAGCAGTCCAGGTCCTAGTAGGGCACCAGGTACCAGTCATGCCTCCCAAGATGGGGCGTGACACAAATTATAAAATATTTTTTAAAATTATTTTCCGCATACCTAACACACTCTTTAAGTGTTCATAAGTAGAAAATACCTGCTAGAATTAGCTGGTCTTCGTTGAAAATTTCAATCACCATTGGTTAGATTTTTTAAAATTTTATAATCCAGGTGCATCCTTTGAATTTTGTTCTCTCCTTATTGAAAAATTTGAATGAAATGTATTTCTTTTATCAAAGGTGTGAACATAATAGTATGAAAAAGTGATTTTGTTGTTAGCAATCTTCATCTTCTTCTTTTAAAAGAATTGATGGAAAAAAAATTCACCAATTCATATATTTTTTGATGATGAATTTAATTATAATAGCACAATAAATTATATTTGGTAAGTGAATAATGTTATTTTGTGTATATTATTCATCTAGGTAAATTCCATTTATCAAACAGATTCAATAGTAGTTACAATTATTGCAACAACTAATTAATATGTTGTAAAAAACTTTTTATTGTTTCCGCAACAACCTATAAAGAAGTTGCAAAATAGTTGTTGTAATTGCTGCAATAATTGTCACACATTTTTATTTAGTTATTGCAACAACTGAATAATCTTTTTTATAAAAGCTTCTATTTTTATCCGCAATAATTTATAAAGAAGTTGGAACAGTTGTTGTACTTGCTGCAAGAGGTTGCAACAGTTGTTGTACTTGCTGCAACAATTGCTCTAGTAGCTGCATTTTTTGATGTTAGTTATTGCAACAATTGAATAATTTGTATTTAAGAAGTTTCTAATTTTTCAACAACTTCTAAAAAAGTTGCAACAGTTGTTGTACTTAGCTGTAACAACTGAAACAGTTGTTGTAGTTGCTGCAACAATTGTAGCAAATGTTGATCTTTTGCTACTAGTTGTTGCAACAACTGAGTAATCTGTTGTAAAAAAGCTTCTATTATTTTTGCAACAACTTATAGAGACGTTGCAAAGCTGTTACTGTACTTGCTACAACAATTGTAGTTGCTGCTACACCTTTTGTTATTGGTTGTTGTAACTACTGAGTAATTTATAGTAAAAAACTTCTAATTTTTTAGAAGAATTTGTAACAGTTGTTGTACTTGCTGCAACAACTAAAACAGTTGTTGTAGTTACTGCAACAATTACAACAATTGCTTAACCTTTTGCTGCTAGTTGTTGCAACAACTAAGTAATCTGTTGTAAAAAAAAGCTTCTATTATTTCCACAATAACATATAAAGAAATTGCAAAACAGTTGTAGTACTTGCTGCAACAATTGTTGTTCTTGCTGCAACAACTACAACATTTGCTACACTTTTTGTTATTAGTTGTTGCAACAACTGAGTAAGTTATAGTAAAAAACCTTCTATTTTTACGCAACAACTTATAAAGAAGTTGCAACAGTTGTTGTATTTGCTGTTGTTTTAGTTGCTACAACAATTGCTGCACCTTTTGCTGCTAGTTGTTGCAACAACTAAGTAAACTATTGTAAAAAAACTTCTATCTTTTTACAACTTATAAAAAAGTTGCAACAGTTATTGTACTTACTGCAACACTACAAAAATTATCGTACTTGCTACAATAATTGTAGCAACAGCTGCACCTTTTGTTGTTAGTTGTTGCAACAACAGAGTAATTTGTAGTTAAAAAATTTCTATTTTTTTAGCAACAACTTAAAAAGAATTTATAACAGTTGTTGTGCTTACTGTAATAATTGCAGCAATTACTGCACCTTTTACTGTTAGTTGTCGCAACAATTGAATAATTTATTGTAAAAAAATTATTATTTCTTCCGCAACAACTTAAAAGAAGTTGCACAGTTTTTGTACATTCTGCAACAACTGCGATAATTATCATAGTTGCTGCAATAATTACAGCAGTTGCTGTACCTTTTGATGTTAGTTGTTGCAACAACTGAGTAATTTGCAATAAAAAATCTTCTAATTTTTTAGCAACAACTTATAAAGAAGTAGCAACAGCTGTGTACTTGCTGTAACACCTGAAACATTTATTGTAGTTGTTGTAATAATTGCAGTAATTATTTCACCTTTTGCTATTAGTTGTTGCAACAATTGAGTAATCTGTTATAAAAAGCGTCTATCATTTCCGCAACAACTTATAAAGAAGTTGCAAAATAGTTGTTGTACTTGCTGCAACAATTGTAGCTGCTACTGTACCATTTATTGTTAGTTGTTTCAACAACTAAGTAATTTATAGTAAAAAAGCTTCTAATTTTCAGCAATAATTTATTAAAAAAAGTTGCAATAGTTGTTGTACTAGCTGCAACAACTGAAACAGTTGTTGTAATTTCTGCCATAATTGAAGCAATTGCTGCATTATTTGCTTCTAGTAGTTACAATAACTGAGTAATTTATTGTAAAATAACTTCTATTTTTTCCGCAACAGCATATAAAGAAGTTACAACAGTTGCTGCAACAATTGCAGCAACTACTACACCTTTTGCTCTTAGTTGTTCCAACAACTGAGTAATTTGTACTAAAAAGCTTCTAATATTTCAGCAACAGTTGTTGTACTTGCTGCAATAACTGAAACAGTTGTTGTAGTTGTTGCAACAATTGCAGCAATTGTTGCACCTTGTTGACACCCAATTTTGACCGACCTGCGCTTCAATATGCTGCTTATATATGTATATATTTGTTTATATATTTTGTGCAAATATTTGACTTATTTTTGTATTTATAAAATAATTTATAATCATAATATTGCGAAAATCATTTCAAATTATATATATATGACCTATATTAATTTTAAGTTTTGATATTAAAAAATTACATCGTGCATCATATATTTCGTTTTAATATGCGCCCTTATTTTGAAATATATTCTTTATTTAATAAATTATTTTACCTAATTTTAATAAGTTTTATAAATTTATTTGACTAATAATATTACTCTAATATATAAATTATTTAGGTTAATAATGTGATTTTTATAATATTCGATAATTTAATTTTTTATTTTCTTTAGTCATTTATTTATTCATAAATATAATATTTTAATTATATGATAAGTATATTTAAATTTAGAATTTATTTATTAGTGATAATATTTATATGATTTTTTTTATAATTATTTTATATCTATTTATTAAATTATTTTTAAGTGTAGTATATTTATTAACTTAATAGCAGCTAAATCCAATTTCAATCAATTCATTTAAATTCTAGCCATCTTTCCATTCAATTCATTCAATTTATTTCAAATCTGGCCACTTTCTATTCAATTCGTTTTCAATTTTAGCCACTTTTGATCCACTGTGGCTACAATTTAAATTAAATTTCAGCCAAATTAATATTTACCCATTTTCCTATCCGCAACCCGCACTCCATAACCCGCGACCTGACCCAAACATACTAATTAAATCCTAGCCGTTCATTTTTCTTTAATCCTACGGTCTAGATTAAACCCTACCTACATTCCCTCTTTCTCACCTACCCTAGCAGCCTTCTCTCTCCCTTTCCTCTCTCCTTCACCTACCTCCTTCCTCTCTCTTCTCTTTCTTCTCCTCTCCCTTTCCACCATTAACGCCGACCTTCCCTTCCCCAAATCCGCCGGCGTCGCATCATCTTCTCCCCTTCTTTTCCATCTTCCTCTCTTTCTCCCTCTCATCTCCGGCCGGCCGGACAACTACCGCCGGAAAAACACCAAACCGCCATAACTTCCGGCGAACAACAACACTACCAAGCTGCCGTCGGCGACAGCTCCCTCTCTCCCTAGCCGCCGAATCTCCCTCTCTCCCTCTCCATCTTCCTCTTCTCCCAACCTCCATAAGCTCCGGCGATCTCCTTCTTCCCTCTTCCCATCGCGGGCCACCACCATAATCTCCATTAATTCCGGCCAAACAACAAAGCCGCCACCATCCACTTTTTCCTCTCCTCCCTCTCTTCTCGCTGAAAAAAAAAAACGACCGCCGAATAGCCGCCGGAAAATTCCCGTCGCTCCGGTTACAGTCCGATCGGACATATCTCAGATCTTTCCGTAAATTATTTATTCATTTATTATTTATTTTATTTTTATTTTTATTTTTTGTTTTGCTGTTTATTGTTATATATATATATATATATATATATATGTATATAATATGTATAACATAGGTATATCAGTATATATGATATAATATAGGTGTAATATATAATATATAATATAGAAATATATATGTGTGTATAATTATCTACTGTTTTTTCTTTCCTGTCCATCTATATATAATAGAAACGTATACATAATATTTATATAGTATAATATATGTATGTAAGTAGTATATACAGTTATCCTTCTGCTTCATAATATATATGGCTAATGTATCATTCTGTTATTGTTATTGATTGTGGTGTTATTGTTATTATTATTGTTATTATTATTATTATTATTACTATTATTATTATTATAGTTATTATTATTATTATTATTATTATTTTTATTATTATTATCATTTATTTGTGTAGTGGTGACAAAATGATTACCATTATAGGATACTTTTTTTTAGTGGTAGCATGATTATTAGTTTATCATAATGGTTAATTATTTTGTTTCTACTTTATTTTGAAATAATAGGGCCCATTGGTTTTTATCTTGACTTTTTTCGGAAAGTGCTTTTAGCTTTTCAGCTTTTTTTTTTTTTTTGGAATTAAGTTCTCTTTAAAAGGGATAGAAAACTCCAAAACAGAAAAAAGGGAAGAACAAGAAGAGACTTAGAGAGAGACTACCTCTTCTTTAGAAAAAGAATTTTATTTTTTAACATTCAAATATTGCTATTCCTTTATTAACATAAGTACTCGAAATTTGCTTGGCTCCTGAGCATTTTCCGCTCTCTGCTCCTCTATTTAATTCTCTGGCTCTTTTATATCTCATCTATGCATACACTGCTCGGAATTCTTGAGATTCTCATGTCCTTGACGCGTTGAGGATGGTTACTAATCAAGGCGTTTTGTTGCATTATTAATTCGTGATTTTCCTTTCAACTTTGGCATTCGTCGGTTAGTTTATTCACCTTTATCTGATTATCATTTACTATGTTAATCTCTTTGATTGCTTTCTTCTCGTGACTATATGTTTAATATGCCCTTAATGTGATTTTTCCAAGTTTAGTCAAACTCATGACTAAGAAATATCAGAATATTATTCTTGTATCTATCATTGTACTAACCCTTAAGCAGGTATCGTCTTATACCGACATTCATCAAAGAGTTACCGGGACGAAAGGAGGCTGCCGGATTTTCTTTAATGTTATTTATTTTAATGTATCATAATTATTCATTCTATTTTACGTCTGTAAATATTTGTAATAAACTCATAATAGTAAAAAAAAAAGGGGGGGTTATGAGGGCGGGGGTTTATTTTATCGTCTTATTTGCTTTATTAGAAATCATACCTATAGGAATTAAAATAGTTTGATGCACATAGAAATCATGCCTATAGGTCTTAATGAGTAGGTTTTACACGCACTAGACATCATGGCTTTAAGATAAATTTTAACATTGCTACGTTCACTAGAAATCATGATCATAGGTTTAATAAAGAGGCCTATTTGAAACCCCCTTAATGTTAATTGTTTGTTTGAATTTACTTGTTTGATATTAATGTCCTTTAACAAAGCCTAAGAATTTTTTAGACCCTAAAATCCCTTCTAGTAGTCCATCGCCTCTTGGATATTAGGATTGGGACGGGTAGGCACTTGTTAGGTTGTTAGTCTTTTCCATCACCTAGATCGCTTAAGCTTAACAATAATAATCAATTAAGTGGGTAGACGGGAGATGATGAAACAGACAGGCTATTGCTGATTTCACGTATGAAGCGCATATTTGTTTTGTAAATACAAAGCAACCTATTACTCCCATCTTTTCTAAATTCATTTTTTCTAAGAAGCTTTAAATATTTTAAAATTATCATTGTTATGTTCAAATATTGATATATTTTCATCTAAAAAAAAAAATTTGTTAAAAATATATAATATATACGATTTTCTTAAAATGATTTTTTCTCAAGTTATACATATATATATATATTATTCTCTTCAAACTATCTTGATTTTAAAAATAGAATAGAAGGGAGTAGTATCGAATTGGGCCCGTTTTCAGCCTTGTCAAAACCTGATCCCACTAAGTTTTATATTTTAGTTTCTGCTAATTTAGTATTTAAGTTAGTATTCTATTTATGTTTAATAATTCACCGACTTTATTTGATCACTTAGATAATCCCCCATTTAATGAGTACGACCGGGAACCACATTTGTGGACCTCGAAAGGTGCCTAACACCTTCCTTTTGAGGTAATTTAAGCCCTTACCCAACTCTGGTTGACTTAGGTAACAAATTAGTTTAGAACGGTGTCCTAACGCACCTTAATCCGTTAGGTGGCGACTCTTCTTTTCCACCCTCAAGAGTCCTCGACGTCGAAACCCGCTTTACCCGCGAGGGGAAAAATGGGGCGCGACAGAATGGCGACTCTGCTGGGGATATTAGGCTTTAACCATTACGTGTTTATTTAAATGGGGTTTAATTAACTATTAACTTGCTAAGTGTTCGATTTATTTTCTTCTTTTTGACTTTATCATGAAGTTACTAATCGTTTTCTTTGTTTTCTTATTCTTTATTATTTTTTATGTAATTGTCGATAAATAAATTGTTATAATTTTCTTTTATTTATCTGACATATCGCTCATACTTCCCCCACTTGGGAATTTCACACTTTCACACACAATGACGGTTGCGTGGTTTCACGGCCGTTCACCAGTTTAAAACACCTCGAGGATTGTTTGTGATTTGGTCGATCAGCGGTGCGTCGACGGTCATAAGCTTCCTCACTCTCGAGTTGTCCGCTCGAGGGAACCGTGTCATACCCACTTCTACTCTTAGATCGTGACCGTGTACTCCTTTAGCAAGGCTTGCACTTCTTTTAAAACTTAAAAAAATCGCGACGTCCATGGTACGTCAAGATTAAATAGGAACTTGCCCTAAGTCTTAAGGGATCAGTTTTAATCCCGATAAAAGACGATTCATGAATTGTGTGCATCTTAAGATAATTTTGTTTAAAATATCGTCATTGTGCTCCCAGGTGGGTAGGATAGCCTAACCTTTCTTTTATTGCAGGCACAATGAGTCTCCCAACTTCATATCCAAGATTCGGCATGGTTAGCTTGGTGGTCGAATTTAGGAGATCGCCACCATTTCGACAAAGTATCAGAAGATCCGAAGAAGTTGGATGCAGACTAAGATGTTTTTAAGATTTACTGTTTTATTGTAATTCTTGTGATCTTATATAATAATAAAGTTTATTTTTTGGGGTTTATTTTGGGAGCAAAATGACGATATTTAATAACAAGTTCTCTTTAACTCGTTAGGCCTACCTCTGGCATAAAAGAGGCCCCCAAATCAGGAAGACGTATAAACGTGTTTAATTTTTTTTATTTACCATGTGAAATATATTTAATGTGTTTGTTTCATCAACTACATGTCATGCTTCAATTTTTCTGTTTATTATTTATCTTGGTCCCCTTCCTAAAATCATGCTTCTATCAAGCCTCGCATCACTTTCATAAGTTTTCCTCCGACATACCATCAACCTTATATCCTCAAAACAATCTTCGTCATGCCTACTCCCTTCCTCAAAATCAACATTCGCATAATACATATGCAACTCATTCAAATCAAGCCATATCGCAAAAAATCGCCCACCATGTTTCATTATTTACCTCATATAGTTACATCCAACATGTCTCACGCTTCAAGAGATCGTACCCTAAGCCCATTTATATCGAGACTGCTCCGGTCATCCATCACATAGATGATGCGAACTACGTCCGACCTGATTCCTTTCGGATACGTAGGCAGCCCATTTTGGGTTCGGTCTCAATCAAATAAATTTTCTTTCTCCTCATATCCCAATCAAATTGCCTTCTCCACCTACACTCCAAAGGCAACCAATTTTTTTTAAATCCTCTGATTCAACAATCTCGCAAGCCCGCGAGACCCCGAGCAAGTTTATCTGAGCAGTATACTCCTTTGGATGAATCTATAATCCAATTGAAAGACATGATCCAAGCGCTAATTGATGCCAAGGTGATCCACCCGAGTTAAAACTTGATGCCCTAAATTATCCTCAACTTTATCTATTCTTTTTTTTAAAACCTTTCGTTCCTTGTATTCTGAACTACGTTGGACCTGATTCCCGTTTAAGAGGGATACGTAGGCGCCCTTATGAGGTTCGGTCTATATCTCAATAAAATTTCCTTTCTCCTTTCCTTTTCCAACTGGGGCAGAATTTTTTAGAGGACCTCAAAAATTCACAACTTTGCGTCATTTGCAACAGAAGTCTACATTGGGGTAGAATTTTTGAGAGGACCTCAAAAATTCAATAGATCGAGCATTTCTATGTAACTGGGGCAGAAATTTTGAGAAAGATCTCAAAATTTCATCAAGACTCAGTCAAGCCAAGGAGTTGATTTCGAAAAAGGACGTGACATCCAATTTGATTGTCAAGTTCATGAGATCAGGATAGCAATGGACGAATGAAGGCACAAATCAGCCTTTCCCATTTTAATCTTATAATCATTTCTTTGAACGCAGGATGCAACAGGTACCAAATTTGCAATCATTCCATATGGATCTTCAAAGGTATTTTCTAAATTTATTTTTCAAGGGCTAAGCACTGTCCTAGGGTTAAGCATTACCCTAAATTATTTGTTCAAGGGCTAAGCACTGTCCTAGGGTTAAGCATTACCCTAAATTATTTGTTCAAGGGCTAAGCACTGTCCTAGGGTTAAGCATTACCCTAAATTATTTGTTCAAGGGCTAAGCACTGTCCTGGGGTTAAGCATTACCCTACATTATTTGTTCAAGGGCTAAGCACTGTCCTGGGGTTAAGCATTACCCTAAATTATTTGTTCAAGGGCTAAGCACTGTCCTGGGGTTAAGCATTACCCTAAATTATTTGTTCAAGGGCTAAGCACTGTCCTGGGGTTAAGCATTACCCTAAATTATTTGTTCAAGGGCTAAGCACTGTCCTGGGGTTAAGCATTACCCTAAATTATTTGTTCAAGGGCTAAGCACTGTCCTGGGGTTAAGCATTACCCTAAATTATTTGTTCAAGGGCTAAGCACTGTCCTAGGGTTAAGCATTACCCTAAATTATTTGTTCAAGGGCTAAGCACTGTCCTGGGTCTGTCCTAGGGTTAAGCATTACCCTAAATTATTTTTTCAAGGGCTAAGCACTGTCCTAGGGTTAAGCATTACCCTAAAATTATTTTTTTCAAGGGCTAAGCACTGTCCTAGGGTTAAGCATTACCCTAAATTATTTGTTCAAGGGCTAAGCACTGTCCTAGGGTTAAGCATTACCCTAAATTATTTGTTCAAGGGCTAAGCACTGTCCTAGGGTTAAGCATTACCCTAAATTATTTGTTCAAGGGCTAAGCACTGTCCTAGGGTTAAGCATTACCCTAAATTATTTGTTCAAGGGCTAAGCACTGTCCTGGGGTTAAGCATTACCCTAAATTATTTGTTCAAGGGCTAAGCACTGTCCTGGGGTTAAGCATTACCCTAAATTATTTGTTCAAGGGCTAAGCACTGTCCTGGGGTTAAGCATTACCCTAAATTATATGTTCAAGGGCTAAGCACTGTCCTGGGGTTAAGCATTACCCTAAATTATTTGTTCAAGGGCTAAGCACTGTCCTAGGGTTAAGCATTACCCTAAATTATTTGTTCAAGGGCTAAGCACTGTCCTAGGGTTAAGCATTACCCTAAATTATTTGTTCAAGGGCTAAGCACTGTCCTGGGGTTAAGCACTACCCTAAATTATTTGTTCAAGGGCTAAACATTGTCTCCTAAATTTTAATTCGATTAAGCGCTAATTGTTAGCTACTTCATGCTTATCGACTAATCATTTATCCAAGTTTTTTAGCTTGCAGGCTGCTATTGCGTTCCTTCTCATGTTATCTGATCAAATGACTATCACGTCATTTTCAAACTCCCCCCGCTCTTTGATATTCTTATGCTACTCTCTGCTATTTTTAACCTATCATTCTCGTGCTACCCCATTCTTATTCAAGCCTCGTGTTGTCAATTTTTAGGGATCTCTTTCGTCCCTAAGATCCAGAACTACACGCGGCCTGATTCTCGTGAAACCCGAGATATGTAGGCGACTTGAAACTGAAGTCTCGGTCGCAACATCTACATGACTTTCTTTCCTTTTTACTTGGCCCTACTGAAATTTTTCCTTCGGTCGGACAAAATTGGCTACTAAGTCAACGTTCTTTGCTCGACAATTCATCCTTCATTCCCGAGCAAAGAAGGGGCAGCTGTTGACACCCAATTTTGACCGACCTGCGCTTCAATATGCTGCTTATATATGTATATATTTGTTTATATATTTTGTGCAAATATTTGACTTATTTTTGTATTTATAAAATAATTTATAATCATAATATTGCGAAAATCATTTCAAATTTTATATATATGACCTATATTAATTTTAAGTTTTGATATTAAAAAATTACATCGTGCATCATATATTTCGTTTTAATATGCGCCCTTATTTTGAAATATATTCTTTATTTAATAAATTATTTTACCTAATTTTAATAAGTTTTATAAATTTATTTGACTAATAATATTACTCTAATATATAAATTATTTAGGTTAATAATGTGATTTTTATAATATTCGATAATTTAATTTTTTATTTTCTTTAGTCATTTATTTATTCATAAATATAATATTTTAATTATATGATAAGTATATTTAAATTTAGAATTTATTTATTAGTGATAATATTTATATGATTTTTTTTATAATTATTTTATATCTATTTATTAAATTATTTTTAAGAGTAGTATATTTATTAACTTAATAGCAGCTAAATCCAATTTCAATCAATTCATTTAAATTCTAGCCATCTTTCCATTCAATTCATTCAATTTATTTCAAATCTGGCCACTTTCTATTCAATTCGTTTTCAATTTTAGCCACTTTTGATCCACTGTGGCTACAATTTAAATTAAATTTCAGCCAAATTAATATTTACCCATTTTCCTATCCGCGACCCGCACTCCATAACCCGCGACCCGACCCAAACATACTAATTAAATCCTAGCCGTTCATTTTTCTTTAATCCTACGGTCTAGATTAAACCCTACCTACATTCCCTCTTTCTCACCTACCCTAGCAGCCTTCTCTCTCCCTTTCCTCTCTCCTTCACCTACCTCCTTCCTCTCTCTTCTCTTTCTTCTCCTCTCCCTTTCCACCATTAACGCCGACCTTCCCTTCCCCAAATCCGCCGGCGTCGCATCATCTTCTCCCCTTCTTTTCCATCTTCCTCTCTTTCTCCCTCTCATCTCCGGCCGGCCGGACAACTACCGCCGGAAAAACACCAAACCGCCATAACTTCCGGCGAACAACAACACTACCAAGCTGCCGTCGGCGACAGCTCCCTCTCTCCCTAGCCGCCGAATCTCCCTCTCTCCCTCTCCATCTTCCTCTTCTCCCAACCTCCATAAGCTCCGGCGATCTCCTTCTTCCCTCTTCCCATCGCGGGCCACCACCATAATCTCCATTAATTCCGGCCAAACAACAAAGCCGCCACCATCCACTTTTTCCTCTCCTCCCTCTCTTCTCGCTGAAAAAAAAAAACGACCGCCGAATAGCCGCCGGAAAATTCCCGTCGCTCCGGTTACAGTCCGATCGGACATATCTCAGATCTGTCCGTAAATTATTTATTCATTTATTATTTATTTTATTTTTATTTTTATTTTTAGTTTTGCTGTTTATTGTTATATATATATATATATGTATATAATATATATAACATAGGTATATCAGTATATATGATATAATATAGGTGTAATATATAATATATAATATAGAAATATATATGTGTGTATAATTATCTACTGTTTTTTCTTTCCTGTCCATCTATATATAATAGAAACGTATACATAATATTTATATAGTATAATATATGTATGTAAGTAGTATATACAGTTATCCTTCTGCTTCATAATATATATGGCTAATGTATCATTCTGTTATTGTTATTGATTGTGGTGTTATTGTTATTATTATTGTTATTATTATTATTATTATTATTATTACTATTATTATTATTATAGTTATTATTATTATTATTATTATTATTATTTTTATTATTATTATCATTTTTTTGTGTAGTGGTGACAAAATGATTACCATTATAGGATACTTTTTTTTAGTGGTAGCATGATAATTAGTTTATCATAATGGTTAATTATTTTGTTTCTACTTTATTTTGAAATAATAGGGCCCATTGGTTTTTATCTTGACTTTTTTCGGAAAGTGCTTTTAGCTTTTCAGCTTTTGTTTTTTTTTTTGGAATTAAGTCTCTTTAAAAGGGATAGAAAACTCCAAAACAGAAAAAAGGGAAGAACAAGAAGAGACTTAGAGAGAGACCACCTCTTCTTTAGAAAAAGAATTTTATTTTTTAACATTCAAATATTGCTATTCCTTTATTAACATAAGTACTCGAAATTTGCTTGGCTCCTGAGCATTTTCCGCTCTCTGCTCCTCTATTTAATTCTCTGGCTCTTTTATATCTCATCTATGCATACACTGCTCGGAATTCTTGAGATTCTCATGTCCTTGACGCGTTGAGGATGGGTACTAATCAAGGCGTTTTGTTGCATTATTAATTCGTGATTTTCCTTTCAACTTTGGCATTCGTCGGTTAGTTTATTCACCTTTATCTGATTTATCATTTACTATGTTAATCTCTTTGATTGCTTTCTTCTCGTGACTATATGTTTAATATGCCCTTAATGTGATTTTTCCAAGTTTAGTCAAACTCATGACTAAGAAATATCAGAATATTATTCTTGTATCTATCATTGTACTAACCCTTAAGCAGGTATCGTCTTATACCGACATTCATCAAAGAGTTACCGGGACGAAAGGAGGCTGCCGGATTTTCTTTAATGTTATTTATTTTAATGTATCATAATTATTCATTCTATTTTACGTTTGTAAATATTTGTAATAAACTCATAATAGTAAAAAAATAAAAAAGGGGGTTATGAGGGCGGGGGTTTATTTTATCGTCTTATTTGCTTTATTAGAAATCATGCCTATAGGAATTAAAATAGTTTGATGCACATAGAAATCATGCCTATAGGTCTTAATGAGTAGGTTTTACACGCACTAGACATCATGGCTTTAAGATAAATTTTAACATTGCTACGTTCACTAGAAATCATGATCATAGGTTTAATAAAGAGGCCTATTTGAAACCCCCTTAATGTTAATTGTTTGTTTGAATTTACTTGTTTGATATTAATGTCCTTTAACAAAGCCTAAGAATTTTTTAGACCCTAAAATCCCTTCTAGTAGTCCATCGCCTCTTGGATATTAGGATTGGGACGGGTAGGCACTTGTTAGGTCGTTAGTCTTTTCCATCACCTAGATCGCTTAAGCTTAACAATAATAATCAATTAGGTGGGTAGACGGGAGATGATGAAACAGACAGGCTATTGCTGATTTCACGTATGAAGCGCATATTTGTTTTGTAAATACAAAGCAACCTATTACTCCCATCTTTTCTAAATTCATTTTTTCTAAGAAGCTTTAAATATTTTAAAATTATCATTGTTATGTTCAAATATTGATATATTTTCATCTAAAAAAAAAAATTTGTTAAAAATATATAATATATACGATTTTCTTAAAATGATTTTTTCTCAAGTTATACATATATATATATATATATATATTATTCTCTTCAAACTATCTTGATTTTAAAAATAGAATAGAAGGGAGTAGTATCGAATTGGGCCCGTTTTCAGCCTTGTCAAAACCTGATCCCACTAAGTTTTATATTTTAGTTTCTGCTAATTTAGTATTTAAGTTAGTATTCTATTTATGTTTAATAATTCACCGACTTTATTTGATCACTTAGATAATCCCCCATTTAATGAGTACGGCCGGGAACCACATTTGTGGACCTCGAAAGGTGCCTAACACCTTCCTTTTGAGGTAATTTAAGCCCTTACCCAACTCTGGTTGACTTAGGTAACAAATTAGTTTAGAACAGTGCCCTAACGCACCTTAATCCGTTAGGTGGCGACTCTTCTTTTCCACCCTCAAAAGTCCTCGACGTCGAAACCCGCTTTACCCGCGAGGGGAAAAATGGGGCGCGACACACCTTTTGCTTCTAGTTGTTGCAATAGTTGAGTAATTTGTTGTAAAAAAACTTGTATTTTTTCCGCAATAAATTACAAAAAAGTTGCAACTATTGGTCTACTTGTTGCAACAACTGCGATAACTGTTGTACTTACTACAACAATTGCAGCAGTTGCTGCACCTTTTGATGTTAATTGTTGCAACAATTGAGTAATTTATAGTAAAGAACTTTTAATTTTTTAGCAACAACTTATAAAGAAGTTACAACAATGTGTGTGTTTGCTGAAACAACTTGAACAGTTGTTCTAGTTGCTGCAACAATTGCAGCAATTGTTGCTCCTTTTGCTGCTAGTTGTTGCACCATCTAAGAAACCTATTATAAAAAAGTTTCTATTATTTTCATAACAACTTATGAAGAAGTTGTAACTGTTGTTGTACTTGCTGCAGCAACTGTTGTACTTGCTGCAACAACTATTGTACTTGCTATAATAATTGCAACAGCAGCTATATCTTTTGATGTTAATTGTTATAACAACTCAGTAATTTGTAGCAAAAAACCTCTAATTTTTTAGCAACAACTTATAAAGAATTTACAATAATTATTATACTTGCTGCAACAACGTGAAAAGTTGTTCTACTTGCTGCAACAATTGCAGCAATTACTACCCTTTTTTGCTGCTAGTTGTTGCAATAATTTAGTAATCTATTGTAAAAAAATTTCTATTTTTTAAAAACAACTTATAAAAAAGTAGCAATAGTTGTTATAGTTGTTGCAACAATTGATGTACTTGTGGCAATAATTACAGCAATTGCTGCACCTTTTGTTGTTAGTTGTTGCAACAACTGAGTAATTTGTAGTAAAAATGTTTTAAATTTTTCATCAACAACTTATGAAGAAGTTGCAACAGTTGTTGTACTAGCTGCAACAACTAAAATAGTTGATAGTTGCTGCAACAATCGCTGCATCTTTTGATGCTAGTTATTGGAAAAACTGAGTAATTTGTTTAATAAAAACTTCTTCTTTTCCGCAATAATTTATAACAAAGTTGAAACAGTTGTTGTACTTGCTGCAAGAGGTTGCGATAGTTGTTGTACTTGCTGTAATAATTGCAGTTGCTGCTTCACTTTTTGATGTTAGTTGTTGCAATAAGTAAGTAATTTGTAGTAATACAATTTCTAAGATTTCAAGTAACTTATAAAGAAGTTGTAACAACTGAAACAGTTGTTTTTGCTGCTACATTGCTGCACCTTTTGTTGCTAGTTGTTGAAACAACTGAGTAATCTTTTGTATAAAAGTTTCTATTTTTTCCGCAATAATTTATAACAAAGTTGTAATAGTTGTTGTACTTGCTGCAAGAGATTGTAACAGTTGTTGTACTTGCTGTAACAATTGCAACTGTTGCTGCACCTTTTGATGTTAGTTGTTGCAACAACTGAGTAATTTGTAGTAAAAAAATTTCAAATTTCTCAACAACTTATAAAGATGTTACAACAGTTGTTGTACTAGCTGCAACAATTACAACACCTTTTGTTGCTAGTTGTTGCTACAACAAAATAATCTATTGTAAAAATGCTTCTATTATTTTCGCAACAACTTATAGAGAAGTTGTACAACAATTGTTGTACTTACTGCAATAATTGTTGTAATTTCTACAACAATTGCTACTACTGCACCTTTTGTTATTAGTTAATGCAACTACTGTGTAATTTGTAGTAAAAAAGTTTCTAATTTTTCAGCAACAACTTATAAAAAATTTGCAATAATTGTTATACTTGCTGCAACAACTTAAATAGTTTTGTAGTTGTAATAATTGCAACAATTGTTGCACCTTTTGTTGCTAGTTGGTGCATTAATTGAGTAATCTGTTGTTTCTATTATTTCTGCATCAACTTATAAAAAAGTTGCAAAACCGCTGCTATACTTGCTGCAACAACTGCGGCAATTGTTGTTCTTGCTGCAACAGTTGCAGCAGCAGCTGCACCTTTTGATATTAGTTGTTACAACAACTGAGTAATTTGTAGTAAAATTTTTTTTAATTTTTCAGCACCAACTTATAAAGAAGTTACAACAGTTGATGTACTTACTGCAATAACTACAATAATTGTTGTACTTGCAGCAATAGTTGTTGCACCTTTTGCTGCTACTTGTTGCAAAAATTGAGTAATCTATTGTAAAAAAACTTCTATCATTTCTGCAACAACTTATAAACAAATTGCAAAACAATTGTTGTACTTGCTGCAACAATTGTTGTACCTTTTGATGCTAGTTATTGCAAAAACTAAGAACTCTGTTGTATAAAAGCTTCTATTTTTTCTGCAATAATTTATAAAGAAATGGTAATAGTTGTTATACTTGCTGGAAGAGGTAGTATCAGTTGTTGTATTTGTTGTAACAATTGCAACAACTGTTGAACTTTTTTATGTTAGTTGTTGCAACAACTAAGTAATTTATAGTAAAAGAGTTTCTAATTTTTCAACAACTTCTAAAGAAGTTGCAACAGTTGTTGTAGGTGGTGCTGCAACAATTGTAGTAATTATTGCACCTTTTGCTGCTAGTTGTTGCAACAAATGAGTAATCTATTTTAATTTTTTCTAATTATTTCTGCAATAACTTATAAAGAAGTTGCAAAATAGTTGTACTTGCTTAAACAATTGCAGTTGCTACTGCATTTTTGCTATTAGTTGTTGCAACTACTGAGTAATTTGAACTAAAAAAACTTTTAATTTTTCAATAATAATTTATAAAGAATTTGCAACAGTTGTTATACTTGCTGCAACAACTGAAACAGTTGTTGTAGTTGTCGCAACAATTGTAGCGATTATAACACCTTTTGCTGCTAGTTGTTACAACAACTGAGTAATCTGTTGTAAAAAAACTTTTATTATTTCCACAACAACTTATAAAGAAGTAGCAAAACAATTGTTGTACTTGCTAACAATTACAATAATTGTTGTTGTTGCTGTAATAATTACAACATTTGCTATACATTTTGTTGTTAGCTGTTTCAACAACTGAGTAGTTTATAGTAAAAAACTTTAAATTTTTTAGCAATAATTTATAAAGAAGTTGCGACAGTTGTTGTACATACTGCAACAACTGCAACAATTGTTGTACTTGCAACAACAGTTGCTGCACCTTTTGTTGCTAGTTGTTGTAACAATTGAGTAATCTGTTATAAAAAAATTCTATTGTTTCCGCAACAACTTATAAAGAAGTTGTAAAACAGTTGTTATACTTGCTGCAACAATTGCTGCTAATTATTCGCAACCACTGAGTAATCTGTTGTAATTTTTTATTTTATTTTTTTCATAATAATTTATAAAGAAGTTACAACAGTTGCGACACTTTCTACAAAAACTGCAACAATTGTTACTGCAATTGCTACACTTTTTTCTATTAATTGTTGCTATAACTGAGTAAGTTATCATAAAAAAACTTCTAATTTTTCAACAACAACTTATAAAGAAGTTACAATAGTTATTGTACTTGCTGCAACAACTGAAATAATTTTTGTAGTTGCAACAAAAATTGCTTCACCTTTTGCTACTAGTTGTTGCAACAACTGAGTTGTCTATTGTAAAATAAGCTTTTACTTTTTTCATAACTTATAAAAAAGTTGTAATAGTTGTTGTACTTGCTGCAATAACTCTAACAATTGTTGTACTTATAGCAACAATTACAGTAGTTGCTGCACCTTTTTGCTCTTAGTTGTTGAAACAACTAAGTAATTTATAGTAAATGTCACACCCCACCTTGGGGGGTATGACGGGCACCTGGTGCCTGCTAGACTCTGGCTCTTATATTAAGAAACAAACCGGCTACATAGCGGCTGTAAATACAGCCCCCGACCGATTAGGCCTATAGCCACCTGCAAAGCACAACAGCTAACCAAAACAATGACAGTATAATCTGAAGCAACTACTATTCACATTTGTGACCGACAAGGTCACTAACTATAACTAGAAGAAGGCCCCACACAGCCAACATCAACAACTAAACACATATATATATGCACGGCCCCACACGACCGGCTCTACCACCACAAAACATCATACTGCAAGCCTCTAGGAAGTAATAATAGAATGCTCGGGACAGGGCCCCGACCTACCCATACTATACAACAAAAGAAAATGAAATACACCTCTGAATATCAAACTCCGGATGGCAGGAGTTGATAACTCTGCGCTGGCTAGGATCACGAGGGATTGGCTCCTCGTTTGTGAGTACCTGCAGGCAAGCAATGCAGCGCCCCACGGGTGTCAGTACCACAGGTACTGAGCATGTAAAGCAACTGAAATACACAACTGAAATGAATAACAACAATAACATGACATATAAGCAGAAAGTAGCTGAGTCTATCTAGCTGAGGATAACTGGGGAGAGTTTATTTATTCTGTAACTAAACTGAGTGTACCTGATGACGTGTCGTCCTACTGTCTATCAGTATCTAATAGCACATAGAGATATACATAATAATACACACAATACCTGACCGACCCCCATAAGCCGGAAGGTGCCAACCAACAGAACAATCTATTTACCCCTACCCGGGTCTAAACCAACCAAAAATAAATCACTCCACTCATCTCATAACTGTGAGCTCCTCCTACCGGCCCCCTTGGGTATGTAACTCAGGCCTTGGCCTCTGACAATAAACTGTGTCTGAGTCCGAAGACTCCTGCCTCTGGGCGCAAGTGCGCAACGGGGTAATCTGCTGCTGTATCTGTGACTGAAACTGCCCCTAGGTGCAAGCACGCAATAGGGTAATTTTATAAAAAAATCTGTATCTGAAACTGCCCTCGGCCACAAGCGCACACAGAGTAATTTGCCCCTGTAAACAGGGTAATCTGAACTGTCCCTGCAAGCAGGGTAATCTGGACCGTATTATCATGGTGGTCGGCCATCATCGTCCTCTAGGCGGACGACATCGCCCAACTGGTGGCGGTATCTGAATTTGGTATCGACACAGCTATAACCCAGGGGCGGTGGGGATGCTAAGGGACACCCACATGCCATAGCAAGTCTCAACATGCAAAATACATACACAACAAGCATTCTCAAATGAAAAATACTAATCCTATTCTCTTTATTTCAAGGCCAGTCCATATTAAACAACTGATGCTATATTCTGTTTTACGCTATTTCTGATTGCTGGGCTAACTGCTACCTGGCCTTTATCTGTTTATCTGATTATTGTTACCCGTGATCTGAAGCTATATTAGTTTCTAGAACCATATCTATTTCTGGAGCTACATCTGTATCTGTAGCTATTTCTATATCTGATTACTGATCTGATTACATCTGGATATAACTCAATAACATAGGACATGCCATCTGTAACTGGATATAGCTCAATAACATAAGATGTGTCATTTATTACCGGATATAGTCTCAACAAATGTAATACATATTATCTTGTAATCTTGCTAGCTCATTATACTGCTTTTACAACTTCCATTCTGGGTATTACGTAAGAACATGCTGAGCTACTAGCTGATACTACATTACTATCTAAAATCATCCGACTATCCGTTATTCTGATTATCGCATGATACGTAATGATGTACTAGCATGCTTGCTGAAAATTATACTAAAATCGTTCCTGTACCCTGGGTATGTATTAATAGCCTTTATTCTAATTATTTTCTAGACTGTATTTTCTGGCTTGCCGAAAGAATAACTTTACATACCTGGTTTCTGAGTACCCGACTGACCGATGTGATTTCTGTCGGTACTTTTGCTGTTTCTCCCAACTACATTCATATACATGTCAATTAGAACTAAATACATTAATATTCGGGAGAAATTATCAGTTTTGATATATATTTATCCCAAACTCCAACCTTTCGAAAAATGGTCGAAAACTCGTTATTTCTCGATAGTCCAGAAGGGATAAATGCTCACTGCAACGCTAGGAACACATTGGTATTAATTGAAAGCAATTCTATTTACTTTACCTCGGTAGAACAACGTTTCACCGGCCAAATTTCACGAAACCAACTCCGTAGGATTGCTCTCTGCAGCTTTATACCTCTGTATCTAAGCCGGAATGGAGTTTAGACCGCGTTTCGTAGCGTAATTGAAAGGAAATTATATATATTATCGTGGGTTCTTCTTCTCACTATTCTCCCCTCTTTTTTTCTGGAAATTTACTGCTTTGAATGGAAAAACCGACCTTTTATTTAATTTTTATTTTTATTTTATTTTATTTTTGCCTTCTAAATCCCTTAACCAACATGCCATTAGGCTATTTATTCATTTAAAATTTACGGGGTGTAACATCCTCCCCCCTTAAGAACATTCGTCCTCGAATGACATTTTGTCTAGAGGACTTCTCAACTTACTCAATTTGTTTCTAGAAAAATTTTGGCAGAGTTTTCGCTGTGTTATGGACTATCTCAAAATTTCTGAAAAGCAGAAAAGCCCAATACAGGTACTCTACACGATATAATAACATTCATGTATAAAACTGTCTATAATCAATCGCCTGCTTTCATATATGAAGTATAAGCATTAATAAGGAAAAATAGTTCTAACATACCTCCTGTTTGCATATGCCTGGAATAAGTGAGGATATCTAGCTTTCATTTCCTCCTCAGCTTCCCAAGTCATTTCTTCTCAGTTCCTATTACGCCACAATACTTTGGCAGACGCAATATCTTTAGTTCTCAGTCTACGGATCTGTCTGTCTAAGATAGCTACTGGAACCTCTTCATATGCTAACTCTTCTGTGGCCTGGACATCCTGAACTGGAACAACTGTGGAAGGGTCTCCTACGAACTTCCTCAATATAGATACATGGAATACTGGGTGAACAGATGCTAACTCCGGAGGCAAGTTCAATTCGTATGCAACTCGGCCTATTCTCTGCCGAATCTGATATGGCCCAATGAATTTCGGGCTAAGCTTGCCTTTCTTGCCAAATCTCATTACCCCTTTCATCGGAGACACTTTCAGATATACCCAGTCATCTACTGCAAATTCTAGATTTCTGCGCCGCATATCTGCATAAGACTTCTGGCGGCTCTGAGCAGTCAGTAGGCGTTCTTTGATAAGCTTTACCTTCTCCTCTGACTGTTGAATGATGTCTGGCCCAATCAATGCTGATTCTCCCACTTCAAACCAGCCAACCGGCGATCTACATTTTCGCCCATATAATCCTTCAAAGGGCGCCATCTGGATAGCTGAATGATAACTGTTATTATAGGCAAATTCAATCAACGACAGATGCTAATCCTAGCTACCCCCAAAATCTAGTACACGCTCGTAGCATATCTTCGAGCGTTTGGATAGTTCGCTCAGCCTGTCCATCTGTATGAGGGTGGAATGTTGTGCTCAAATTAATCTGCGTTCCCAGACCCCTCTGGAACGACTGCCAAAATCTAGCTGTAAACTGTGCTCCCCTGTCTGAAATAATAGATATCGGTACTCCATGTAATCTAACTATTTCTCTGATATATAATTCGGCATAATCCTCGGCCGAGAAGGTAGCCTTCACTGGCAGGAAATGAGTTGATTTTGTCAGCCTGTCAACTATTACCCTTGGAATCATTTCTGCGTCTGGTACGGGGTAACCCTGTTACAAAATCCATATTTATCGCTTCCCATTTCCACATAGGCACAACTATATCTTGCGTCAAACCGCCCAGTTTCTGGTGCTCCGCTTTCACCTGCTGGCAGTTAGGACATCTAGATACAAATTCAGCTATTTCAGCTTTCATACCTGGCCACTAGTAGATGTTTCTGATGTCGTGGTACATTTTCGTTGCTCCTGGATGGAGGGAATAGTGAGCATAATGTACCTCATGCATGATCTGCTGGCGAAGCCTTGAAACATTCGGGACACATAGACGGCCCTTACAAGGTAGCACTTCATCCTCAGTCACTTGGAAATCTGACTCCTTACCCTTCTGAATTCTATTCTGAGCTGGACTAAGTCAGGGTCCTCGTACTGCAGTTCTTTTACCTCTGTAACTAATGATGACACAGCAGAATTCTGAATTACCTCTCTGTTATTTTCTGTTTCTACTACTCGAACGGCTAAACCAGCTAGCTGATGAATTTCCTCTGCTAACTCCCGCTTCTCGGGTCGTAAATAGGCCAAACTCCCCATTGACTTACTGCTCAGGGCATCTGCTACACATTAGCTTTCCTCGGGTGATAGAGAATATTTACATCATAATCTTTCAATAATTCTAACCAGCGACGCTGTCGCAGATTTAACTCCCTCTGTGTGAAAATGTACTGCATCAACACACAACCCAGTCCCAAACCTGAAGCGTCGCAATACACCGCATACCCATCTGTTCCCTCTGACAATGCTAGTACTGGGGCGGAGGTCAATTTGTCTTTCAATTCTTGAAAACTCTGCTCACATGCCTCCGTCCACTGAAATTTCGCTGCTTTCTGTGTCAGCTTTGTCAGAGGTGCTGCTATAGTGGAGAATCCTTCAACAAATCTCCGGTAATACCCTGCTAAACCCAGGAAACTACGAACCTCGGTCGGAGTGGTGGGTCTGGGCCATGTCTTGACCGCCTCTATTTTCTGTGTGTCTACCTGTATACCAGCATCCGACACAATATGCCCCAAAAAGGCAACTGAGTTTAGCCAGAACTCACACTTAGAAAACTTGGCGTACAGCTGACGGTCTCTAAGGTTCTGGAGTACTGTTCGTAAATGGTTCTGGTGATCTGTCTTTGAACGAGAATATACCAGAATATCATCGATAAATACTATCACGAACAGATCCAAATACGTTCAGAATATGCTGTTCATCAGGTCCATAAACACTGCGGGAGCATTCGTCAGCCTAAAAGACATGACTACAAATTCAAAGTGACCATACCTGGTCCTGAAAGCAGTCTTTGGAATGTCCCTCTCACGAACCCGGACCTGGTGGTATCCGGATCTCAGATCTATCTTAGAGAAACATTTGGCCCCCTGCAACTGGTCAAACAAATCATCTATTCTAGGGAGCGGGTATTTGTTTTTAACCGTTACCTTATTCAGCTGCCGGTAGTCTACACATATACGGAGTGAGCCATCTTTCTTTCTTACAAACAGAACTGGCGCACCCCACGGGGAAGTAATAGGCCTGATAAAGCCTTTGTCGAGCAAATCTTTTAACTGCTCTTTCAACTCTCTAAGCTCAGCTGGTGCCATGCGATACGGGGGAATGGATATAGGTTGAGTCCCTGGCAACAAGTCAATTGCAAAATCTATCCGCCTTTCGGGAGGGATACCAGGCAACTCATCTGGAAATACGTCAGGAAATTCATTGACCACTAGAACAGACTGAAGAGTCGGAGGTTCCACCCGAACGTCCTGGACTCTAACTAGGTGGTAAATACATCCCTTTGCTATTAATTTTCTTGCCTGAAGGTAGGAAATAAACCTACCTTTCGGTGTAGCTGTGCTCCCTTTCCACTCTCGCACTGCTTCCCCCGGAAAGTGAAATCGGACCGTCTTGGTCCAGCATTCTAAGTTGGCATAGCATGGTACTAACCAGTCCATACCCATAATGGCATCGAAGTCGACCATCTCAAGTTCTATTAAGTCTATTGTGGTCTGGCGATCAGCAACCTCTACCATACACCCTCGGTAGACTCTTTTAGCTGTAATCGGGTCACCGACCGGCATAAGCATTGAAAAGGGTTGCTGAAGCAATTCTGGTTCGATACCCAACTTCTGGGCCACAAATGGTGTAATATATGACAAGGTAGACCCTGGATCAATCAATACATAAACAGGGTATGAGCAGATAATCAATATACCTGTGACCACGTCGGGAGATGCCTCTGAATCCTGCCTCCCTAGTAATGCATAGGTACGGCTGGGGCCTGCACCTGAGCCAGAGGCTCCTGATCTACCTCGGCCCCTATTTGCTGAACCTGAGGGTCTGCGCCCTGCTGAGGCTGCTGGAACTCGTGGCCCCGCTGATGCTCTATCCAGACTATCCCGGCTACCCTGTCCTCTGGATGGACAATCTCTCATTAAATGCCCTTCCTGTCCGCAGTAATAGCACCCTGAGGAGCCTTGCCTGCAGGCTCCAGAATGTGGTCGGTGGCATATAGGACAAGGGGTAGGTGCAAATCTACTCTGTTCTGCCCTCCGCTGCTGAGGTGATATTACTGTCTGTAAAATGCTACCGGACTCTGATTGACTCCGGCGAACAAATCTGCCTCTCTGCTGCTGTACCGGAGGTAAAGATCTGGGTGGCCTATCTGAAAACCGTGGTCTTGGCCCCCTAGGGATTTTCCCTTGAATCTTAGCGGGTCTGCTTCTACGATGCTGCTCTGAAGTCGCCTGCCTGTCACCCCATTGTCGCTGTCTCAAGCCCTCAATTGTCTGTGCAAAGGCCTGTACCCTGGCTATGTCCATGTCCTCTCTCAAAGTAGCCGTCATGCACGTCTCTATGTAATCTGGATTCAGGCCCATAATAAAGCGGTGGACTCTAGACGACATGGTGTCCACAAATACTGGAGCATAGCGGGCTAAGGAGTCGAACTGTAAAGAATACTCACGGATGCTCCTGGCCCCCTGCTCTAAGTGTAAGAACTGGTCCATCCGGTCCTGTCTGACCTCCCGGGGTAAGTAGTGGTCCAGGAAGGCCTTTGAGAAGCTGGACCAAGTAGGAGGGGCTGCATCTCTTCCTCGAGATCTCTCCCAACTTTCGTACCACAAAACAACAATATTCTTTAACCGAAACACTGCTAACTCAACTGATTCTGCTGGGGTTACGTGCATGACTCTAAAGATTCTCTGCATCTGGTCCAGAAAGTCCTGAGGGTCCTCCGCTGAATCCGACCCCGTAAACTGAGGGGGTCCCAATGCCAAGAATTCTCTAACCCTGGAACTACCTGGCCACCTAGAGATTCTGCTGCTGCAGGTGGTACTGGCTGACACTGAGTAGCTAGCATCTGGGTCAACATAACCACCGCACTACGTAGCTCCTGATCAGATGAAGTGGGTGCAGGAGCTGTGGGAGGCGGTGCTGCCTCAAATGGTGTCTGGCGAGGCGGAGACTGCTGGGAGGGTCGAGATGACACCTCCGTATTGCTCTCAGACCGGGCTAAATCTGGCTGTAAATGAGGCATCCTACTGGTGCCTTCGCCCGCTGCTGTATCCAATCTCCTGCCTGTAGCTGGGTGCCACTGGTCTGCCATAGTATCTGTAAACAAAGAGGGTGGTAAGTTTCAAAAGAACCAACCCTATACTGTACTGTGCAAGTCACGACTGAGTATGAAAAGAAGGGTAACTATCCTATTATGCCTCGCAGTCTCCTGCCTATAGTATGTGGTACACAACACATCCATAGACAAGACTCTACTTAGCACGGCTTGCAGACTCCCTGGGACACGAACTGCTCTGATACCAAGTTTGTCACACCCCACCTTGGGGGGTATGACGGGCACCTAGTGCCTGCTAGACTCTGGCTCTTATTTCAAGAAACAAACCGGCTATATAGCGGCTGTAAATACAGCCCCCGGCCGATTAGGCCTATAGCCACCTGCAAAGCACAACAGCTAACCAGAATAATGACACTATATTCTGAAGCAACTACTATTCACATTTGTGACCGACAAGGTCACTAACTATAACCAGAAGAAGGACCCACACGACCAACATCAACAACTAAACACATATATACATGCACGGCCCCACACGACCGGCTCTACCACCACAAAACATCAGACTGCAAGACTCTAGGAAGTAATAATAGAATGGTCAGGACAGGGCCCCGACCTACCCGTACTATACAACAAAAGAAAATGAAATACACCTCTGAATATCAAACTCCGAATGACAGGATTTGATAACTCTGCGCTGGCTAGGATCACGAGGGATCGACTCCTCGTCTGTGAGTACCTGCAGGCAAGCAATGCAGCGCCCCACGGGCGTCAGTACCACAAGTACTGAGCATGTAAAGCAACTAAAATACACAACTGAAATGAATAACAACAATAACATGACATATAAGCAGAAAGTAGCTGAGTCTATCTAGCTAAGGATAACTGGGGAGAGTTTATTTATTCTGTAACTAAACTGAGCGTACCTGATTACGTGTCGTCCTAATGTCTATCAGTATCTAATAGCACATAGAGATATACATAATAATACACACAATACCTGACCGACCCCCATAAGACGGAAGGTGCCAACCAACAGAACAATCTATTTACCCCTACCCGAGTCTAAACCAACCAAAAATAAATCACTCCACTCATCTTATAACTGTGAGCTCCTCCTACCGGCCCCCTTGGGTATGTAGCTCAGGCCTTGGCCTCTGACAATAAACTGTGTCTGAGTCCGAAGACTCCTGCCTCTGGGCGCAAGTGTGCAACGGGGCAATCTGCTGTTGTATCTGTGACTGAAACTGCCCCTGGGTGCAAGCACGCAACAGGGTAATTTTATAAAAAAATCTGTATCTGAAACTGCCCCCGGCCACAAGCGCACATAGAGTAATTTGCCCCTGTAAACAGGGTAATCTGGCTCTGCACAGAGTAAACTGAACTGCCTCTGCAAGCAGGGTAATCTGGACCGTATTATCATGGTGGTCGGCCATCATCGTCCTCTAGGTGGACGACATCGCCCAACTGGTGGCGGTATCTGAATCTGGTATCGACACAGCTATAACCCAGGGGCCGTGGGGATGCTAAGGGACACCCACATGCCATAGCAAGTCTCAACATGCAAAATACATACACAGCAAGCATGCTCAAATGAAAAATACTAATCCTATTCTCTTCTTTTATTTCAAGGCCAGTCCATATTAATAACTGATGTTATATTCTGTTTTACGCTGTTTCTGATTGCTGGGCTAACTGCTACCTGGCCTTTATCTGTTTATCTGATTATTGTTACCCGTGATCTGAAGCTATATTAGTTTCTAGAACCGTATCTATTTCTGGAGCTACATTTGTATCTGGAGCTATTTCTATATCTGATTACTGATCTGATTACATCTGGATATAACTCAATAACATAGGACATGTCATCTGTAACTGGATATAGCTCAATAACATAAGATGTGCCATTTATTACCGGATATAGTCTCAACAAATGTAATACATATTATCTTGAAATCTTGCTAGCTCATTATACTGCTTTTACAACTTCCATTCTGCGTATTACGTAAGAACATGCTGAGCTACTAGCTGATACTACATTACTATCTAAAATCATCCGACTATCCGTTATTCTGATTATCGCATGATACGTAATGATGTACTAGCATGCTTGCTGAATATTATACTAAAATCGTTCCTGTACCCTGGGTATGTATTAATAGCCTTTATTCTAATTATTTTCTAGACTGTATTTTCTGGCTTGCCGAAAGAATAACTTTACATACCTGGTTTCTGAGTACCCGACTGACCGATGTGATTTCTGTCGGTACTTTTGCTGTTTCTCCCAACTACATTCATATACATGTCAATTAGAACTAAATACATTAATATTCGGGAGAAATTATCAGTTTTGATATATATTTATCCCAAACTTCAACCTTTCAAAAAACGGTCGAAAACTCGTTATTTCTCGATAGTCCAGAAGGGATAAATGCTCACTGCAACGCTAGGAACACATTGGTACTAATTTAAAGCAATTCTATTTACTTTACCTCGGTAGCACGACGTTTCACCGGCCAAATTTCACGAAACCAACTCCGTAGGATTGCTCTCTGCAGCTTTATACCTCTGTATCTAAGCCGGAATGGAGTTTAGACCGCGTTTCATAGCGTAATTTGAAGAAAATTATATATATTATCGTGGGTTCTTCTTCTCACTATTCTCCCCTATTTTTTTTCTAGAAATTTACTGCTTTCAATGGAAAAACCGACCTTTTATTTAATTATTTTATTTTATTTTATTTTATCCTTCTAAATCCCTTAACCAACATGCCATTAGGCTATTTATTCATTTAAAATTTACGGGGTGTAACAGTAAAAAAGCTTCTAATTATTCAACAACAACTTATGAAGAAGTTGTAACAATTGTTGTACATGCGCAACAACTGAAACAGTTGTTGTAGTTGCTGCAATAATTGCTACACCTTTTACTGCTAGTTGTTGCAACAACTGAGTAAATTTGTTGTAAAAAAACTTCTAAATTTTAAGCAATAATTTATAAAGAAATTGCACATGTTGTTGTACTTGCTGCAATAATTGTATCAATTGTTATACTTGCTGCAATAACTGTAACAATTGTTGTACTTGCTGCAACAATTACAGCAGGTGCAACACCTTTTGCTGTTAGTTTTTATAACAACTGAGTAATTTGTAGTAAAAAAATTATAATTTTTCAGCAACAACTTATAAAAAAGTTGCAATAGTTGTTGTACTTGCTGCTGCTGCAATTGCAACACCTTTTGTTGCTAGTTATTGCAACCAGTTTGTAATCTATTGTAAAAAAGCTTCTATTTTTTCCGCAACAACTTATAAAAATGTTGTAACAGTTGTTGTACTTACTTTAACAACTGCAATAATTGTTGTACTTGCTACAACAATTGTAGCAGCAACTACACCTTTTGTTGTTAGTTGTTGCAACAACAGAATAATTTATAGTTAAAAAGTTTATAATTTCTTAGCAACAACCTAAAAGGAAGTTATAATAGCTGTTGTACTTGCAGCGACAATTGAAACAGGTGTTGTAGTTCCTGCAATAATTGCTGCACTTTTTGTTGTTAGTTGTTGCAACAATTGAATAATTTGTTATATAAAAGCTACTATTTTTTTCGTAATATTTTATAAAGAAGTTGCACAATTTCTGTACCTGCTGCAACAACTGCGATAATTATTGTACTTGCTACAACAATTGCGGCAGTTGTTGTACCTCTTGATATTAGTTGTTGCAATAATTGAGTAATTTATAGTAAAAAATCTTTTAATTTTTAGCAACAACTTATAAAGAAGTAATAACAATTATTGTACTTGCTGCAGCAATTGCTGCACCTTTTACTGCTAGTTGTTGCAACAACTGAGTAACTATTATAAAAAAAACTTCTATTATTTTCCAACAACTTTTAAAGAAGTTGTAAAACAGTTGTTGTACTTGTTGTAACAATTGCAACTGCTATTGCACCTTTTGCTATTACTTATTGCAACAACTGAATAATTTATAGTAAAAATGCTTCTAATTTTTCATCAACAACTTATAAAGAAGTAGCCATAGTTGTTATACTTGCTGCAACAGCTGAAATAGTCGTTGTAGTTTCTGCCATAAATGTAGCAATTGCTGCATCTTTTGCTTCTAGTTGTTACAATAACTATAATCTGTTGTAAAAAAAATTCTATTTTTTCCGCAATAACTTATAAAGAAGCTATAACAGTTGCTTCACTTGCTGCAACAATTGCAGTAACTGCTGCATCTTTTTTGGTTAGTTGTTGCAACAATTGAGTAATAATTTGTAAAAATATTTTTAATTTTTCAGTAACTTACAAAGAAGTTGCAGCAGTTGTTGTAGTTGCTGCAGCAATTGCTGCGCCTTTTGCTGCTAGTTATTGCAACAACTGAGTAATCTATTGTAAAAAAAATTCTAAATTTTTCGCAAAAAATTATAAAGAAGTTGCAATGGTTGTTATACTTATTACAACAACTACAATAATTGTTATACTTGCTGCAACAATTTTAGCAGCCGATGCACATTTTGCTCATAGTTGTTGCAATAATTGAGTAATTTATAGTAAAAAAAAAATTAAAAATTTTCAACAACTTATAAAGAAATTGCAACAGTTGTTGTACTTGCTGCAACAACTGAATTGTTGTAGTTGCTGCAATAATTGCTACATCTTTTGCTGCTAGTTGTTTCAACAACTGAGTAAATTTATTATAAAAAAAATTCTAATTTTTCCACAATAGTTTATAAAGAAGTTGCATTTGTTGTTGTACTTGCTGCAATAACTGTAACAATGATTGTACTTGCTGCAACAATTATAGCTGCTACTGTACCACTTGATGTTAGTTGTTTCAACAACTAAGTAATTTGTAGTAAAAAGCTTCTAATTCTTCAACAACTTATAAAGAAGTTGCAACAGTTGTCGTAGTTGTTGTAACAATTGCAGCAATTATTGCACTTTTTGCTGCTAGTTGTTGCAACAAATAAATAATTTATTGTAAAAAAACTTGTATTTTTTCCGCAACAAATTATATAGAAGTTGCAACTGTTGTTGTACATGTGCAACAACTACGATAATTGTTGTACTTGCTGCAACAATTGCAGCAGCTACTACACCTTTTGATGCTAGTTGTTGCAACAACTGAGTTATTTGTAGTAAAAAAAAATTCTAATTAGCAACAACTTATAAAAAAGTTGCAATATTATTGTACTTGCTGCAACAACTTGAATAATTGTTCTAGTTGCTGCAACAATTGCAGCAATTGTTGCTCCTTTTGCTGCTAGTTGTTGCAACAATTGAGTAATATGTTGTAAAAAATCTTTTATTTTTTGCATAACAACTTATAAAAAAATAGCACCAGTTGTTGTAGTTATTGCAATAATTGATATACTTGTTGCAACAACTGCAGCAGCTGCTGCACATTTTGTTGTTAGTTGCTGTAACAACTGAGTAATTTGTAGTAAAAAAGTTTCTAATTTTTCATCAATAACTTATAAAGAAGTTGAAATAGTTGTTGTACTAGCTGAAATAACTGAAATAGTTGTTGTAGTTGCTACAACAATTGCTTCACCTTTTGATGCTATTTATTAAAAAAACTGAGTAATCTGTTATAAAAAGCTTCAATTTTTTCCGCAATAATTTATAAAGAAGTTGTAACAGTTGTTGTACTAGCTGCAAGAGATTGCAATAGTTGTTGTACTTGCTGTAATAATTGTAGCAGCTGTTGCACTTTTTGATGTTAGTTGTTGCAACAACTAAGTAATTTATAGTAAAAAGCTTTTAATTTTTTAGCAACAACTTATAAAAAAGTTGCGACAATTGTTGTTCTTGCTGCCACAACTAAAATAGTTGTTGTAGTTATTGTAACAATTGTTGCACCTTTTGCTGCTAGTTGTTGCAACAATGAAATAATTTGTTATAAAAAACTTTTATTTTTTTCACAATAACATATAAAGAAGTTGCAACAGTTGTTGTACTTGCTGCAATAACTGCGATAATTGTTGTACTTGCTACAACAATTACAATAGCAGCTGCATCTTTTGATGTTAGTTGTTACAATAACTGAGTAATTTTGTAGTGAAAAAAACTTCTTAATTTTTAGCAATTACTTATAAAGAAGGTGCAACAATTGTTGTACTTATTGCAATAATGTAATGCCACGGAAACCTAAAGATCAAACTCGAAAGTTAAAACGCATAAAAGTTAAAATCTGCATTAGGTATCAGGACGGGTCGTGAGGTGACCCGTGAGAGCAGCCCACGAGTTGTGATGTGACTCGTGGGGAGGCGAGGTGAGGAGTTTGAAAACTTGAGAAATGAGGTCCCCACAGGCATGACCACGACTCGTGGTTAGGCCCCACGAGTCATTAGGTTAGTTGTGGGGTGGGTGAGTAAGAAAAGAGAAGGGAAAGATACAGTGTACTTGACGGGAGGTCCCCACAAGTCATGGTCAGTCCCCACAATTCGTGAGGTGAGTCGTGACCAAGCAAGAAAAATATATCTGAGGCTAAGGCAGTGTACATCAAGGATGGTGATCATGAGTCGTGGTCACCTGGAACGAGTCGTTAAGTCATCCGTGATGAGCCCAGGAGACTTGAGAGGCAATGTACTTCACGAATCAAACCATGAGTCATTGTAAGAGGAGACGATTCGTTAGGTCAGTCTTTGGGACTACGTGACAGTTATTTTCTGTGAATTTTCTAAGGGTGCTTCAGTGATTTCTTAACCTCCTAAATCCTAAACTAAGTCATTTTGGGTTATTTTTAGGAGATTTAGAGGGGAAAAATGGCTTTCCCCCTCATTCCCACTTATCTTCAGAAACTATACCATAAGTTTTCCTCTCAAGAAGCTCTCAAACAAGACTAGGATTTTCCTCCATTGCACCAGTCCAAGCTTCCTTCTCCAATGAAATTCTAACTCAGGTATGTGAAAATTCAACAAAGGGATAGTTCTTCCCTTGTGTCCACCAAAACTCTTCTCTAGTTTCTCTATAAATTCTAGCCCTGAGCTTTCGAATGCAAAGAGAATATATGTCAGTTTTCTTTGAATTCACATAGAATGATGTCCATGATTATTTTATACATGATTTCCATCAGTTCATATTTAAATTGACGTTATTCCCAAAAAAGTGAATTCTAGCCCGATAGATTTTTGAATGTTAAGAAATTCTTGGTAATGCTTCGTTCAATCCATGTGGAATTATTATGTTATACTAATTATGGATATTTTCCACCAGTTAGTGACAGTATCTATGTTTATCCCTTTACATTGATGTTTAGCCCTAGTCCTTGAGAGTAAAAAAGACTAGAATCTTGCTAAAGTGAACCTATTTTCCTGATTATATCAGTATGGTGAATTTTCTTATTATTTTATATGCTAATTTCTTAGTCAGATACATGGTTGCCTAGCTTTAGTCAAAATGTGAAAATACTCAGTCTCAGTTAGAAATGTCAGTTGATCAGTTTGATTATAGAATTTTCTAAGGTGTTAGTATTACCTCCCAATTATCAGAATTAGATTCAGAATTCAGTTTATTAGTCCACTAGGCAGTCATGGCACTCTTTACATATAGCTCTAACTAGCCTTGGGACCCTAGTTCATATTACAGTTTGTTCTTAGACAGTTACGACGCTTCTAGATAAGCATCTCTAACTCGTCTTAGAACCCAGTTTCAGAATCTGGTCTGATAAGACTCTCAAGATGCTTTCAGATATGTATACCTGACTAGTCTTGGGACCCAGTTTTGAGCTATCAGCTTAGTGTTCAGTCTAGAATTATCCAGTGGGAGTAGGATTTAGCACTGAGCAGACCGGGGTTCCAGCGCACCCAGATTTTCAAAACTACGTAGCCAGCGTAGATTACAGTATTTATTGGATTGTTTGGCCCCAGACTTTTGAGATCATCCAGTTCATGTATTTATACCCTAGCAAGGTATATTGGGTCCTATCGGTGGGGTGTATACATCGAACTCTACGTCTAACTCACGTGGTTACATGTCGGTTATAGACTCTCCTACTAGTCAGTTCGGTCGAGTCTCAGTCCAATTCAGTTTAGATTAGTATTCCAAACTTAGAACATGTTTTGACCATCAGACATGGTCTATCAGATCACCTCATTTATTTCAGTATTCAATTCAATAGTTTTACTTGGTCATCACATGTTTTTTCAGTTCAACATTTTCTTTTATTTATTTCATTATGTTATGTACCTCTCACTTACTTAGTACATTCAAAGTACTACCGCATACTTTTATGCTGTATAGTTTATGATACAACCGCAGGTTCTCAGTCTCAGTTCCGTTAGCCGACAATTCACTGAAGATCTCAGCTATTTCAGTTGGTGAGTCCTCATCCTTCGACGACAGAGATTTATTATTTCAATTATTCGTTTCTTCCTTTTTACTTAGATCAGGAGTTAGCTGGGGGTTTATACCAGTAGCTTATTAGTCATAGTGGCTTTCAAATGTAGATTTGTTTTTCAGACTCAGATTGGTTTTTATTAGACATGTAGCCTTGCTCTAATATTTTCAAATATTTATATTTTTGCTGTAAATTTCCACTGTATGTCATTTTTTGTTACTCAGAATGCTACTGTGTGATAAACCAGGGGTTGACTTGGGGTCACTTATGACTTCAAGTACCGTATCCCGTCTAGGATGTAAATTGGGGATGTAAAAGACTTGGTATCAGAGCACTAGGTTTAGAGTATCCTCGGATGTCTGAAAGCCGCATCGAGTAGGTTCCTCTTTATGGGTGTGAAGCGTGCCACACTTATAATGGAGAGGCTACGAGATGTCATTAGAAAATTTTAATTTTATTTCATACTCCTTATTGTGCGTTGAAACTCAGTTCCAAAATCATTCCCCTAACTCGTGCTCTGCTTTGTTTTTGTGAATTATGCCTCTACAACACGGTAATGGAAGAAGGGCTGGTAATGCTCAACAAACTGCCCCACCAACCCCGACAGCCCCTCAGGACGACTCGATATCTACCGCAAAATTCAAGGCGTCCATTCAGCTGCTCGCCCAAACTGTTACCAACTAGGTGAACCAATAGGTGGTTCCAATCAACAACGGTTCTGCAACAGCTGTCCGAGTGTGAAATTTCACTAGGATGAACCCTTCGGACTTTCATGGATCTAAGGAGGAAGAAGACCCACAAGGATTTGTGGATGAGATTAAGAAGATCACCCGAATCATGGGTGTCAATCCCTCAGAGAGTGCCGACTTGGCTGCCTACCAGCTAAAATGGGTAACCCAGGTCTGGTATGAGCAGTAGAAGGAGGGGAGGCCAGTGGAAGCTAGACCGCTGGAATGGGAGGAGTTCACTACAGCCTTCCTGGACAGATTTTTCCCTCGAGAGCTCAAGGAGGCCAAGGTAGTAGAGTTTATGAACCTGAGATAGGGAAACATGATCGTATAAGAGTATGCTCTGGAATTCATCTGGTTGTCCAAATACGCTCTAGAGATGGTGGCCGAGCCAAGGGATCGCATGCTAAATTTTATAAATGGGGTGTCAAATTTGGTCCTCAAAGAGTGCAGGACAGCTATGCTAATTAAGGATATCGACCTCTCCAGTCCGATTGTCTATGCTCAGCAGATAGAGGCTAAAAAATTGAGGGACATGGAGAGAAATAATAAGTGGGCAAATATAAGCCAATTAGATTATGGCCACTAGAGGTCTAGCGATAGCAGTCTTCCATAGCAGCAACAACAAAAGACTCCAATGCCCAGATCAGCCAGCGCCCCTCCCTTTCAATCCCTCTAGAATTGGAGGGGTGGAGCATCTAGCTCTCGATCTCAGAGCTACAACACAACGAACAGGTATCCAGCTTGCCCCAAGTGCGGCAAGAATCATCCAAGAGAGTTTCTTCAGGGTCAAGAGGGTTGTTTTGGTTGTGGACAGCTTGGGCATCCACTTAAGGAATACCCGTCAGCGGAACGAGGAAGATCACAATCCACTACCTCAGCAGCTCCAGCAGAACGACCAGCTCAGTAGGTTAACACATCAGGTACGGAGGGTGGTCAACACCAAAACCTTTTTTAATGCATTATCATCTCACAGGATCAGGAGAACTCACCGAATGTGGTCATGGATATGTTATGTCTTTTCCACCTAGATGTATATGCGCTACTTGATCTAGGAGCCACACTATCATCCGTGACTCCCTACGTAGTACTCCAGTTCGATATCAGTCCAGAGATCCTCTCAAAATCATTCTCAGTCTCCACTTCAGTTGGCGAGTCAGTTAGAGCCAGTCGAGTGTATAGAAATTGACCAATTTCAGTCTACAATAAAGTCATTCTAGCTGACCTTGTAGAGTTAGACATGGTCGACTTCGACCTCATCCTTGGCATGAATTGGTTACACTACGGTTATGCCTCAGTCGACTGCAAAACTTGGGTCATCAGGTTTCAGTTCCCTAGTGAGTCAGCTTTAGAATGGTCGGGCATTAGTTCAGTGCCAAAGGGTAGGTTTTTTCCTACCTTAAGGCCAGGAAGCTTATTTCTAAGGGATGTATTTATCATCTAGTTCGGGTAAAGGATTTCGACTCTGAGACCCCAACTATCCAGTCAGTCCCTGTTGTCAGCGAGTTTCCATATGTGTTCCCGAAGATCTTCCCGGAGTTCCTCCTGAATGGAAAATTTACTTCAGCATAGACCTTATTCCAGATACTCAGCCTATCTCCATCCTCCTTATAGAATAGCTCCGGTTGAACTTAAGGAGTTGAAGGAGAAATAGAAAGATCTTCTTGATAAGGTTTTATCAGACCTAGCATCTCTCCCTAGGGTGCTCCAGTTCTATTCGTGCGAAAGAAAGACAGTACCCTCAGAATGTGCATTGATTACTGTCAGTTGAACAAGGTCAGAGTCAAGAACAGGTATCCCCTACCCAGAATTGATGACCTGTTCGACCAACTTCAGGGAGCCAGCTGTTTCTCCAAAATAGATCTTAGGTTGGGGTATCATCAGCTAAGAGTTAGAGAGTGTGTCACATCAAAAACAACTTTCAGGACATGGTATGGTCACTTCGAGTTTGCGGTTATATCCTTCGGAATAACAAACGTCCCTACAGCTTTTATGGACCTTATGAACAGAGTTTTCAAGTAGTATCTGGATATGTTCATCATTTTATTTATCAACGACATTCAGGTATACTCCAGAAATGAGGAAGAGCATGCTAATCACCTGAGGATAGTTCTTCTGACACTCATAAACCGCCAGCTATTCGCCTAGTTCAGTAAGTGCGGATTCTGGTTGAAGTCCGTGATTTTCCTAGGTCATGTAGTCTCGGGTAAGGGTATTCAGATTGATCCTCAAAAGATAGTAGCGGTAAAAGACTGGCCCAGACCTACCTCTCTAACTAAAATTAGAAGTTTTTTGGGTTTGGCCAGTTATTACCGACGCTTTGTAGAAGGCTTTTCATCTATAGCATCTCCACTGACTAGGCTGACTCAGAAAAAGGTGAAATTCTAGTGGTCAGATGCGTGTGAGAAGAGTTTCTAGGTGTTAAAAACTCGACTCACTACTGCTCCAGTGTTGACTCTACCAGAAAGATTAGATGGATTTGTAGTATATTGGATGCTTCCAGAGTTAGACTTGGCTGCGTTCTAATGCAGGTCGCGTTAGCGCCCCCTATTTCACTAAAGCAAGAAGGGAGAAAGTTGACTTTGAGAAAGAAGGGGTGGGGCAAAGTGATAGCCTACGCCTCCAGACAGCTCAAGGTTCATGAGAAGAATTATCCAACTCATGACTTGGAGTTGGCAGCGGTAGTGTTTGAATTGAAAATATGGTGACATTACCTATACAGGGCTCACGTTTATGTTTTCACCGATCATAAGATCCTTCAGTATGTATTCAGTCAGAAGGACCTGAATCTCCATAAGAGAAGGTGGTTAGAGCTCCTGAAGGATTATGACATGAGCATGCTATATCACCCGGGCAAAGCCAATGTGGTGGATGATGCCCTAAGCAGAGTGTCTATGGGTAGCGTGGCTCATATTGAGGATGGCAAGAAAAAGTTGGCGAAGGATATTCGCAGACTAGCTCGGTTAAGAGTGCAGTTGGTTGACTCGGCTGAGGGTGGAGTGGTGATGCAAAGCGAGTTAGACTCCTCTTTGGTTGTTGAAGTTAAGTCCAAACAGGATGAAAATCCCATATTACTTAAACTTAAGGAAGCGGTTCTTAGAAGGAGGTTGAGACTTTCTCCAAAGGGGGAGATGGTGTGCTCCATTATCAGGGCAGATTGTGTGTATCAGACGTCGGTGACCTGAGATAGCAGATATTGGCCGAGCACACAACTCGAGATACTCTATCCACCCTGGTGCTACTAAAATATACTGCGATATGTAGAATATTTACTGTGGAGCGAGATATTTACTGTGGAACGACATGAAGAGAGACATCATCGAATTCGTAGCTAAGTACCCAAATTGCCAGCAAGTCAAGGTTGAGCATTAAAGACCTAGAGGTATGACCCAGGATATCAGTATACCCTCGTGGAAGTGGAAAAAAGTAAATATAGACTTTATTACGGGTCTACCTCGAACTCGTCGGCAACATGATTCCATCTAGGCAGTCATAGATCGAATGACTAAGTCAGCACATTTTCTCCCAGTTAAAACTACAGATTCAGCTAAGGACTATGCTAGACTTTACATCCGGGAGTTGGTCCGACTTCATGGGGTGCCATTATCCATCATCTTAGACAGAGGTACCCAGTTCACCTCAAATTTCTGAAAGTCTTTTCAGAAGGGACTTGATACCCACGTCAAGCTCAGCACAACTTTTCACCTGCAGACAGATGGACAAGATGAGCGGACTATTCAGACACTAGAGGATATGTTGAGAGTGTGCGCGATCGATTTCAAGGGCAGTTGTAGGACTGGTCATTTTGTCGGGACAGGACGAACGGGATGGGACGGGACGAGACGAGGGGAAGCGAGATGGGAAACCGGGCGGGGACGAACCGGAACGGACCTATAGTCCCTTCCCATCCCATCCCACTACATTAACGGGTCGGGACGGGACAGGATAAATGGGTCAAACGGAACAAAAATAATTTTTTTAAAATTTTTTTAATATTAAAATTTAAATATTTTTAAAAATTTTATAGTCTTAAAGTCTTATATTTAGAAATAAGAATTTCAATTTTAAGGCTAATGCCTCATAGTTAGAAGTTATAAGTTAGAACTTAGAACTTAGAAACTTAGAACTTAGAAGTTAAAATTTATAAATAAGAAAGAACTTCAAAGTTCAAAGTTGAACTTGAAATTTAAAATTTTAAATTTGAAAATTAAAATACAAATTTAAGGTTAAAAATTCAATTAAAGTCTAAACTCTAAACTCCAAACTCTAAAGTCTAAAGTTTATTAAAGACCTAAAGTTTTAAACTTAAAGTCAAAAAATTTAAAGTTTGAAATTTGAAATATGAAGTAAACATTTAGTTATTAATTTAAAAGTTGAAAATTGCAAATTGAAATTAAGAATTTAATATTTTCAGGCTAAATAATTTATAAATTTTATTAAAGACTTAAAGTCTTAAGTATTAACTCTTAAATACTTAAAGACTTAAAGTTCGAAATTTGAATTTTGATTTTTGAAATATGACGTAATTATTGAATATCTATTTGTATCTATAATTTATAGATATGTTTGTAAATAATTAAGATATAATACAACAGATAATGAAATTAAAAATTAAGCTAAAAGCCTTTAAATTTATTCATATAAATATTAAAATAATATCATAAAAATTTCTATTACAGTTTACAAATTTAGTAGAGCGTCTAATCTACGCAGCCACCTTCTAGGAAGGGTTCTGTTTGGATTAAGAGAATATAATACTAATATTTGTACATCTTTATGAAATCTCTTTCTAATTCTTCTATTTGTTGAACCGAAATATTTTCCGGCACCGACATAGATTGTTGTCGGTCTTGCGCTTCCATGTCATCATCACTATTAATTGTTGAATACAAAAAAACTTCTAGTTGGGAAGTTAACTTCGGTAGCCCGTGATTTCGCATTGATCCAATCTCTAAAATTTATAGATACCTCAAGCTGTCTTCTGCTAGTGAATATCGATGATCTCCAAGTTGAAATCTTGTCGCACTGAAAGCAGCCTCCGAAGCAAAAGATGATGCTTGAATAGCTAGCACGTCCCGAACCATCTTTCTAAGCCTTGGAAATATGCTGCCACGAGCTCTCCACCAACTCAGAATGTCCGGTGTGCCATCAGCGGAAATTGTAACATTTTCCCTAGCTGAAGAAAGATAGCCATCAAAATCACAACTGTTAGAAAAATCAAGATCAATAGTACTTTGCACATATCCATGGGTACTATCTACTCGGACCCTAGAAGTTCCAGGAGCATTAACGGAATTACCACTATGCAACTGGCAATAAGTCTCATACATCATTTTAGCCTGCACTCTAATACTACTTTTACAACTTTCTAAAGTTGGAGTTTCATTATTTTCTATTTCCAAATTTTCATAAATTTTTTGAACGACTCCTCTTGTACCTCGTTCTTTATATTCTGGGTTAAAAGCATAGCAGTTAAATAAATTTGAGGGATAGGAAAAAAAATTTTAACTTCTGAATCATGACCTCAATAGCCGGTGCAAACTTTTTATTGTTTTTATATTCAGCAAATTTAGTAGTAACAATACATACATTTATTAAAACTTCACAAATAGTTGAAAAATACACGCCAGAAAAAGTTTTTGTTTCTTCATAAAATAATTTTAAAAATTGATTAAGTTCATTTATTTCCTCCCAGTCATTATCATCAAGTTTCAAATTAGGTTCGGAATTATGAGCATTATACAACATAGTGATAGGTATTTTATAAATATATGCAACTTCTAGCATTTCGTATAATGAATTCCATCTAGTTTTTACACGTTTTGGAACTTTTCTATATGGAAGTTCACATATTCTACAAAGTTCTTTAAATTCACGAATTCTAGAACTTTTATTCATTCGAAAAATCCAAAAAACATGCTAATTCAACTTTAGAGCACCCAATATCAAATAATTTAATGTCATCCTGTATAGCCAAATTAAATATATGAGCAACACATCTAACATGGAAAGCATCATTATTAATTGAACATAATTGAGTTCTTAACATACTAATAGCACTAGTATTAGAAGAAACATTATCTAGTGTAATACTCAATATTTTATCACAAATGTCAAAAGATTGTAAAACTTCAAGTATAGTAGCAGTTTTTCTCTGCTCACAAATTATCTAACCTAATATTCTTTTTTGTAAATTTCAATTATGATCAATCCAATGTGCAGTAACAGTTAAATAATCAACGGAATTGACACTACGACCCATATCAGAAGTAATAGAAAATCTACCATCAAAATAACTAAATAAACAACGAAGATAATGAGCATGCTTTGCTTGAAATTCAAAAATGTCATGTTTAACCATGTTTCGCAAAAAACCTTCAAAAGAAGGATTATATGTTTGTTGAATATACATAATAATTCCAGGATGGGAGGGAAAACTAAAAGGAAAACCACAGACCGCAACCATTTTTGCGATGTTTTCACGGTCTCTATCTCTATCATATTTTTGTTGTGTAACAGGGCCACTTTGGTTTGAAGGATTTAACTGGACCTGAACCATATTGGAACCCCCTTGGGATCCAATAGGGACATCACAACCGACGGCTTAGAGGCTTCTTTAGACGCCAAATATTCAAGTTTAGAACATTGTAATAAATGTCTATGTAACCCCCCCCCCCCCCCCCCCCCCCGCCAGTTCCACCTTTGCTTCTGCCGCATTAATGCTTGAATACCTTTTTACACTTATTACAAATAGCTTGAGTTCGCTCCTCATTTTGATGCATAAATTTTCAAACAGCAGAAGTTTTAGCCCATTGAACCCTAGTCTTACCCCTAGTAGGATGCAAAGGGGGAAGTTGAGCTTCACACTGAGGAGTATCCTGAGTTGGAGCTTCGGTAACGGGACTAGTAGGTGTATCATCTAATTCTTCTTCTTCTACTTCTACTTCTACTTCTTCATTTAATTCTTCCTCTAATAAATTACCATAAACCCTTTTCAGAACTTCATTATCCAATGGAGTATCTGAATTAATATTAACAGAAATATTATCAAATTGAGTAAAATCTTCGTTATTAATTCTAACTCTAGGGACTGAAGAAGAACCACCAATTTTTTTAGCAGTTGAACTAGAACCTGTACTTTTTTTATTAGTACTAATACCAAATGTACCTGCAACCTTGGCCATAACACCCTTTCCTTTTCTAGATTTTTTTTCCAGAATCCATATTATAATTTATGAATAAATAAATAAAACACAACTAAAATTATGACTAAATAAATATAACACAAGTATATTTAAATAAATAAGATAGAAAAATTAAATGCGTAAAGCCATAAATAAATAATTAACAGAAGTAAGTATGAATTATGGAACGAATGTACCAAATGTCTGTGTAAAAAACAGAAGACTATAACCAATTATCGGGAACTCAAAATTCAAAAATTGATGTAGCAAAACTAGTGAGTAGCAATTAGCAACTTGAGAGTTGAGACTTGAAACTTGAAGCTTGAAATTAAAATAACTAACACAATTTCAACTAGATTAGAGAATGCAGGGAAATTTGAGAGAAATTGATAATTGATAATATTTGAGACTTGAGAGAATGAGTGTGTAATAAAGATTAGAGAAGAGAAGAGTTGAATTGTCAGATGTGAATAAATTGTGAAAATGTGGGGGTATTTATAGTTTTTAAGAAAAGGACCAAAGTGTAATTTTAAAAACTAAGGGGTACAAAAAAAATTTTAAAAATAAAGGTGGTTGGGGGCTGGGGGGGAAGGCTGAAAATAGAATATAGCCATTGGGGGCCCCCACCCCAACAGCTATAAACGACTATAATTATAAAAAAAATTCTGGCCGAAATCGGGACGGGATAGGTCCGGTACCGGGATGAATCGGGCCGGGATGACCGGTAATTAAACCCAGCCCGTCCTGTCCCACTCCCGTATTCCCCCATCCCGTGACACGAGCCAGGCCAGCCGGACAGGGACTATCGGGACCCAGAACTGGGCTGGTACAGGAACGGACTGGGACGTCCCGTCCCGCCTGCCAGCCCTAGGCAGTTGGGATGACCACTTGCCCCTTATCGAGTTTGCGTAAAACAATAGTTATCACTCCAGCATCCAGATGGCCCCGTTTGAGGCATTGTATGGTAGAAGGTGCAGGTCTCCTATTAGATGGTTTGAGGTTGGTGAAGATACAAAAATCAGGCCAAACTCGGTTCATGAAGCTATGCAAAAGGTACAACTCATCAGAGAAAGAATGAAAACAGCTCAGAGTCGTCAGAAATCTTATGCTGATGTGAGGAGAAGAGAATTGGAGTTTGTTGTGGATGACTAGGTCTACCTGAAAATTTCACTCATGAAAGGGGTGATGAGGTTTGGGAAGAAGGAAAAGCTCAGTCCGAGATCTGTGGGACCCTACAAAATTCTAAGGCGAATTGGCAAAGTAGCCTATGAGCTGGACTTACCTTCAGAGTTGGCTTCTGTGCGTCCAGTATTCCATGTATTACTATTGAAGAAATGTATTGGTGATCCAACTTCAATTGTGTCATTGGACAGTGTAGAAATAAAGGATAGCCTCTCATATGAGGAGGTCTCAGTCCAAATCCTTGACCGTCAGGTTCGTAAGTTGAGGAACAAGGAGGTAGCTTCAGTCAAAGTCTTATGGAGAAATCAACATATTGAGGGAGTTACATGGGAAGACGAAGCAGATATGATGGCCAGATACCCACGTTTGTTCTCTTCCGGCTCAATTTCAGTTTAAGGTACCAATGTTCTCCCTAGAACTCCATTCAGTTGGTGTGTTTTAGTTTCTTTCATGTAATTTATCATGTGTATGATTAGTGAATTCAGTTTAGACTTGTAGTTCAGTTCGGAGGTAATCGTTCTGTTAGTTTCCGTCCTTTACGGATAGTATTTGAATATAGTGATTGTAATTCTATGCTTTCTTGTGTGTTTTCCATCATTCAAGGACGAATGTTCCCAAGGGGGAGATATTATAATGCCCTGAAAACCCAAAGATCAGACCTGAAAGTTGAAACAAAGAAAAGTTAAAATCTGGCACTAAGTATCAGGACGGGTCGTGAGGTGACTCGTGAGAGCAGCCCACGAGTCGTGATGCGACTCGTGGGGAGGCCAGGTGAGGAGTTTGAAAACTTTAAAAATAAGGTCCCCACGGGCATGACCACGACTTGTGGTCAGGCCCCACGAGCCATTAGGTCAGTCGTGGGGTGGGTGAGTAAGAAAAGAGAAGGGAAAGAGACAGTGTACTTGACGGGAGGCTCTCACGAGTTGAGGTCGGTCCCCACGATTCGTGGGGTGAGTCGGGACCAAGCAGGGAAAAATATATCTAAGGCTAAGGCAGTGTACATCACGGATAGTGACCACGAGTCATGGTCACCTGGAACAATTCGTTAAGTCATCCATGACGAGCCCAGGAGACATGAGAGGCAGTGTACTTCAGTGATCAAACCATGAGTCGTTGTCAGAGACAATTCACCAAAGATCTCAGCTATTCCAGTTGGTGAGTCCTTATCCTTCGAGGATAGAGATTTATTGCTTTAGTTATACGTTTCTTCCTTTTTATTTAGATCAAGAATTAGTTGGGGATTTGTCCCAACAGCTTATCAGTCATAGTGGCTTCCAGACGTAGATTTATTTTTCAGACTCTAATTGGTTTTTATTAGACATGTAGTCTTGTTCTAATATTTTCAAGTATTTATATTTTTGCTGTAAATTTCCGTTGTATGTTTTTTTTATTATTCAGAATGCCAGTGTGTGATAGACCAGGGGTTAACCTGGGGTCACTTGTGACTTCAAGTACCGTATCCCGTCCAGGGTGTAAACTCGGGGCGTGACAAATAACTTGAACAATTGTTCTAGTTGCTGCAACAATTGCAGCAATTGCTGCTAGTTGTTGCAACAATTGAGTAATCTGTTGTAAAAAAGTTTTCTATATTTTCTATAACTTATAAAGATGTTGCAACAATTGTTGTACTTGCTGCAACAATTGTTGTACTTGTTGCAACAATTGCAGCAGCTACTGCACATTTTGTATTTAGTTGTTGCATCAACTGAGTAATTTATAATAAAAACTTCTAATTTTTCAGTAATAATTTATAAAAAAGTTGCAAAAATTGTTGTACTAACCACAATAACTGCAACAATTATTGTAATTGCAGTAGCAATTGCTGCACCTTTTGTTGTTAGTTGTAGCAACAACTGAGTAATCTATTGTAAGAAGTTTCTATTTTTTCCACAACAATTTATAAAAAAAAAATTGCAACAGTTATTATATTTGTTGCAAGATGGTGCAACAATTATTGTACTTGCTGCAACAATTGCAGCAGTTGTTCACCTTTTGTTGTTAGTTGTTGCAACAACTGAGTAATTTATAGTAAAAAAAATTTCTAATTTTTTCACAATAACTTATAAAGAATTTGCAACAGTTGTTGTGCTTGCACCCAACAATTACAACAATTGTTGTACTTGATGCAACAATTACATCAACTGCTGCACCTTTTTCTATTAGTTGTTGCAACAATTAAATAATCTATAGTAAAAAACTTCTAATTTTTTAGCAATAATTGTTACAATTTTTTTTAAGTTGTAAAAATATTAAAAGTTTTTTACAACAGATTACTCAGTTGTTGCAACAACTAACAACAAAAAATGCAGCATTTGCTGCACTTGTTGCAACAAGTACAACAGATGCGACAACTTCTTTATAAATTATTGGGAAAATTTAAAAACTTTTTTACTGCAGATTGCTCAGTTGTTGCAACAACTAACAAAAAAAGGTGCAGCAAGTATAACAACTATTGCAGTTGTTGCAGAAAGCACAATAACGACTGCAACTTATTCGTAAGTTGTTGCAGCAAGCACAACAACTGGTGCAACTTCTTCACAAGTTATTATGCAAGTATTAGAGGCTATAGATTACTCAATTGTTACAACAACTAACAGCAAAATGTGCAACAACTGCTGATTATATTATTGCAGCAAGTATAACAACGGGTGCAGTTGTTGTGCAAACTTGTGTCACTTTTTATAAATTTTGAAACCTTTTTGTCACCCTTAGTTCACTCTCGTAGATCGACAGCCACTCCTCCGATACGAAAATAATTATGCATCATTCGCATACCGGTGGTCCCTAGTATATAAGTCAAATAAACATCAACAGTTTTTTTTAAAAGACGCTATTATAGAACTGGGAGATGGCTAAAGAAAACTCGTAAAAGATCACATTCAAGGAGGGGCTTATGAGATAAAACCTTAGATTAGTAGTAACAGAAAACAAATGCAGCTTTCAGATAAATGACAACTTCTAGTCACATGAGCAATGATTCAGGAGACATTTTATGCAATATAAATTTATCTTCAACAGTCATAACAAAGTAGTACAAAAGAAAAATGGCTTGTCCACTAAGGTAGCCTCCATTCAGCAGCAAGATTAAGGATTCAACTGCAAGAACAGAGAACAAGTTGGATGTTTAGTGACTTTAGCACTTCACATATTAAGATAATCCAGTACTCGTCCAGCAAGTATTGTATAAGAAATTGTCTCGTATAAGAAACATGAATGATAGAGATGCAACTTTCCTTCACATTAGAATAGCTAACATGGTTTGAGGAATCTTACTGTAGATATCAAGTTTCACCATGCGATATGATGCAGCATTAAACTTTAATACAGCCTTTAGATCAGCCGATTTGGGTTCACTTACAAATGAGAAAAATAGATAAAATCCCTATTCAATATAATCCAGATAGTTTAAAAAGGTTTTTACGTCATTGCTTTTCTGGCTACACTTCAAGCTGGATATAGTGAAAATTATCCAGGGATATTTTTATCCGGCTTCAATGGGATAATATCATGATTGCCTTAAGTGGCTAATTCATCGTACTGCTCTCAGCACAACTCATGGTTTTAAGCAGAGATGAAACTAGGATTTAAGGACGACGAGTGCACCATCAAGAACCAATGCACGTTAGTTAAAGCATGTCATCTAATACCAATTCATACAATAATTTTAATAAACATAAAACTAATGTACTAACATATAAATATGAATTAAATGACTGTAATTATTAAAGTTTGTATTACGGAGTGATGGTTGTGATCTCTGCTTTCCACCATGAAGTCACGTGTTCGGAACTATCCAGCCCCGTATTTTATTCAATTTTTTAAGCTTTTGCCTGCTAAAAAGGTAAAAAAAAAAAAAAAGGTAAATGAGATTCGAACCCAGCTACTTCACCTCGAGAAGAGAAACTACCTAGTGCTTTCAACTAGTGCACCCAAATCACTTTACTATCTTAGGGTGCCTAATAAAATCTATGTTCAAACCTAAAGATATATATATATATATAACTTCTTTCAAAGTTAACGGGTGCACCCTTACATGGACATGTGGGTCCGCCTCTCATTTTAAGCCACATATGAACATAACATTCCATTATACTGACAAAGGGTACAGCCGAACCATAGTTTGATATTAATTTACAATTAACAGTAGATGAGTGATACTAAGAATACTTAGACTAGGACCCCAACACATCTAGACGAAAGTTAATCATCTCAACAATTTGCCAGACGTTTGACCTGTAGCCTGTAATACTCCTTTCTGTTATTTTGGGTCCGAACTTGCTATTTTCATACCTAACCTAATCCCTTTTTTAGTTAAATTTAAGCTAGATAACAACTTCTAAATTGTTCAAGAAAAATTACATTCAGAACATCTAAAACCAACCATCTAAGAGGAAATTTTTTCGAGATTGACCGACAGTGTGATACAGCAAGCCCATTAAAAGAGACCAAGAAATGCACACAAACCAATGGTTCACAATTAGGTCCAGCGGCACCCAAGTCATGTTTTTCTTTCTGTGCTCTAGACAGCTCAAACATGATTCTTTATGTATAGGTCAATTAAAATTTATTAGAATAGAAGCACCCAAAACTATGTTGCTCGGACTTTTTAAGTTTGTCAACGGATGAGTGTCAGATTCTCTAAAAGTAGTGCATTTTTAGAGAGTTCGATATGGATGCGGCATCGAAAGTGAAGAGTCCACGCAACTTAGAATCAAAGGATAACCCATGTACATCGAAGCTTAAATTATGCAAGAGACAACCAAATAAAGTAAAATTAACTCCCATATTCTGAACGTTAACTCAACATCCCTTAATCCTATTTCTCGGTTACTTTTTGATGTCCCTTTTGCTTCACTTTTTTCCCTTTATATAACAACAAAAAAATACCAAGGTGACACATTACAAAGATTCAAATTAAGACCACAAAGAGTTCAAAAGGTCAATAATGGTACCCACTTCATCTACATGGTCCTGGTTGCCCCAAAATAATTGTTGTCTTGCAGTTTAATATTTTTCTATTTGGAAATGTTTTAGTTAAGTCAATAGTCTATTGGAAACAACCTCTCTATCTTTACAAGTTAGGAATAAGTTCGGCGTACAGACTATTCTCCCCAGACCCTACTTGTGAGATTAGACTGGGTATGTTTTTGTTTTTGTCGTTGTTGCTGCTTTCCCATCAAAACATCTCTTGATTCTTTACAAGCTACGTACAATGGTATCATTTCCCATTTTTGCTTCTCTCCATATTTGCTATGCTACGTACCATGGTATCATCTCCCATGTCTTCTTTGCTTCTTTTTTCATTAGCACATCAATTTTTTATGACTGTTCCAGATAAGGTAGAAACATATTCTACATATCTTCTCCTGTTCAAACACGTAGCATCTATTTTAAGAATCCATCCCTTTTTCTTTGGGTTGCCAGGAGCTCGGATGGCCTCATGTACGATCGTCCACCTGAAGAAAGCAATTCTTGGTGAAACTTTTGTCCTCCAAAGTTCTTTCAGAAATGTTTTCACAAGGACATTCCCCTTGGACAAACTAAAATAGTAGAATTTAGCAGAGAAATTGCTGGCCTTGTCTCCCTTCTATTTTAATTCATCTCTATTTTGTAGCAGAGGTAACTAGATCTGTATCATAACTAGGAAATTGCTCGTCATTTCAAACTCCTAGTCATTTAAGTCTCCTCTCAATCTTACGTTTACACAGATTCTTCCAGAAACAATCAGATCTTCTGGATGCTGTACAGCTCACAACCAAGCCTTTGCAACTCACCTTTTAGCCTGTGTCTTGTTCTGTCTTTTAACCTGAAAATTTCCTTTGTTACTATGCTCTGCATCCTATTCCACCGCGGTTGCAGTTCTTAGCATGAGTTTGTTTAGTTTTTGCCTCTACATTACACCTAAGACTTTCCTACTATAAATTTTTGCCTTGCTACATCTGAGATTGTTGTTTTTACCTGTGTATTCACATATATTATAGTTTGAGGGCATGTACCCTTTCTTTGACAACTAGTCACTCCTGTATTCACTGCCATAAACTCTGGCTCACTTCACTAAAAAGTATCTCAGTTTTTATCATCTATTGACAATCGGGAAGGCTAACATAAATAAGCTTTTTACACTCAACAATTGAACTTTTCAAATTAACAGTTTGTTATACATAGTCATCAAACGTTAAAAGCTAAATTTCAACTCATTAGCCACCCTTAGTTTCTTAAACATTTCATCCTTCTCCCTTGCCATAAGGTTATAGTACCTACAGGTCATAAGGTTATGATATCCCTGCGTCTATAGCATGATAAAATAAAAAAATTCTCAACCTCAAACTATTCATTTTTTGCAAATTAGGGCAATGGAGTAAGTTGTCCATAACTACAGTGCTAGAGCCTGAAGCCATGCTTGATTTTTTCTTTTTTTCATTACATTCCCTGTAATGATCTATTACCTTTTTAACGTAACAAGGGGAATTAGCAAACGTGCTTAAGCTTTTCATCACCCTTATCAACACAAACAATAAAAATACACAAATTGGATTATTCAAGTCACTGTCAACTCACTGATGAAAAGCAAACACCGGAAGAGCACATCATAATATAAAGATGAATCAACATACAGATCTACAGTATCATGTTAGTCTGCAGCTGCACTGGACTTACTTCTTATGCCTCTGGGCAAATCGAGAGTTCTTTGCTTCCTCCTCTGCAAAAATGAACAATCACCACAAGAAAATTAATCAGATTCAATAATCAAAGTATAGAAATTCAGGCATATAAACAGGTAGGAAAGAGATTAACTAAGGAACGAACCAGTGAAGCCGAGGGACATCTTGGTGATGATAGCGCCGGTGACGGCAAAACCCACCAGGAACGGCCAGTTGCGGCTCCATTCCCGACGGAAAAAGATCGGCCACGGATCGAATTTTCTCATTTACAAAATTAGACTTCTGCGTTATCTCTGGTTGAATTTTCGTCGATAGTGCCTGTATAATGGGGACAATATATAATGGCAGATGGAGTGTTATAAATATATTGTGTTATAAATATATTTGTGTTATAATGAATTTCGTATTTGCATTGTAGTGGATACATGTGTCTATATTATAGTGAAAGTCTATCTTCTGGAGAAAATTTAGGATTTATAGGGATTCTCCTTCATTATATTTATCACATCAAGAGAAATAAGAACTTCTCTCATTCTCTCTTTCTTTACAATATTCTTGTTCTTTCTTTATTATTTTATAACAAGTTATCAGTACGAGTCTCTGCCTTGTGCACTCACTTTGAAAGATCTGAGGAAAGAAAAATTAAAATTTCTTTTTCGAAAGATGTATTACTTAACCACATGAGTAATATTTCTTTGGTGATATTGTTGCTCTACGACTCTACTATCTCAAAATTTGAAGACCAAGATATTATTTTTCTCTTTCTTTTAATATGGCTAACCTTACGAAACTTGATTTCGTTGCCCTTCAAAGTTCGGGCAAGAACTACCTTTCATGGGTGTTAAATGCTGAAATCCATATGGATGCAATGGGTCTTGGAGACACCATTAAAAGTGAAAACAAAGCATCAAATCAAGATCGTGCTAAGGCTATGATATTCTTGCGTCATCATCTTGACGAAATTCTTAAAATTGAATATTTCACGATTAAGGATCCACATGTTTTGTGGAATAGCCTAAATGAAAGGTATAACCACCTAAAGATGGTCATCCACCCAAAGGCACGATATGATAGGATCCATCAAGACTATAAGTTTTTTCATGAGTATAGCTCATCAACATTCAAAATTGTTTCTAAATTGAAACTATGTGGAGAAACTATTAATGATGTTGATATGATTGAATATGTAATAGTACACAAAATTAATTGAGAGCTCCGGAAGAGCTAATGTATTACTACCTGAAGGAATGAAATTATTGTAGTAAGTCTCAAAAGGAAACTTATAAGTTTCAAGATCGAAAAAAAATTGAGACTATAAACTATGGGAAGATCTAATATCTTCATGCTACTACAATTGAAGTGGGTTATAAATATTTATGTAAAAGATTACTTGCCATTTTTTTTATTTGTAGTACATAAATATGGGTATGATGATGAAATCACATACGAAAGTAAACTAGAAGTTTACTGAAATAAGTTGGCACAACTGGTTGGCCATCCCGATTAAGATGTGATGCAAAAATAATTGAGAATTCACGTGGCTATATGTTGAAGAAATAAAAGACTCTTGAAGAATTCTCTTGTGTTGCTTGTTCTCGTGATAAAATAATCTTTATCAGCTAAGATTGAAATTATATTCCCTGAAATTTTGGAACTTATAAAAGGGTGAATATGGGCCCATTCATCTACCATGTGAATCGTTTGCTAATAGATGCATCTATGGTATGGTCACATGTGTTTTGATATCAACTTGCAATTAATTTTTGTAAGGTTGTTGCTCGAATTATTAAATTAAGAGCATAGTTCCAAATTATAAAATCATGTTGATAATGATGATTCATATCTATGTTGGTTTATCAAAAATTGTATGCCTCTCCAATTATAGCTAAATCATTGGTTATGAGAATAAAACTCCCAAGTAAAATTTGGTATGACATATGTTTATTTAACATATAGAAACACTTGAATGCATCAAGCCAACAAGTTTCCCCTATCACAATTGGTTCAGGGTCAGGAACCAAATAATTCCATCTAAAAATTTGAATGTGCGATATATGATTCAATTGCTCCACCACAACGCACAAAGATGGGTCCCCAAATGAGCTTGGGAGGTAAATGTTAGTTTTTCTAACATTAGGGGGAGAAGTGATTAGCAGCTGAAAATTGAGTATGGGATGAATTATCTAGATCCTCAGGAAAAATAAGTGAACTTAAAGTTCAATAGATAATTCACTTGCAAAATATTGCAAATCAATTGCCAGATATATTTGCTAACTCTATTTTATAATTCAATTGCAAATGCTCCAATGAAAGGTCCTTAAAGGAGAGGGTCTATGAGATGCCTGAAGCGTGATAGAGCAAACGGTTCCAAATATAGAACTCCTTGAAAAAGGAGAAGAGCAAATGATTAAGATGATCATAATGATGAGGCAAGTGCTTTAAGAAAGCACCATGACATAACACTTCATAAAATCTTGGCAAAGGTTCAGGTACCTGAAAATGATGAAAAATGAAGAGATCTCAATAAGTTATGTCGCATTGGAACTGATATCAAAATGACGTCGTCGATATCTTTGATACAATATAGCGCGCAATATTGTAAAAGATTGTGAGGATCTAAATTCTATATCTATTAAAGCATGCTGACATAGAAATATTATCAAGTGAAATGATGTATATTAATAAGCGTAAAGTTTATTGGACCTGTAGTCCAGACACCACAAGATATCACGCATTTAAATACTAATGAATGTTATCACTTGATAAAATTTATATGAAAATAATGAAGGATTCAAAATGCCTGAAGCATTTATAAGTTTCTTTAAACTTGTTCATAATTCTTATATGAGAAAAATCAAATAAGAAAACGACATCGGAATTTGTTGTACTTGCTATTTATGCTAATGACATGAAGCTGATTGCAACTCCAGCAGAGCTTCAAAAGGCAATTGATTATCTAAAGGAAGAATTTGAGATGAAGGATCTAGGAAAGACAAAATTATGTCTTGGTTTGCAATTAGAGCATTTGACAAACAGTATCTTTGTTCATCAATCTGCCTATACAGAAATATGTTGAAATTTATATGGATGGTGCACATCCATTAAGTACTCCGATGGTTTTCGATCACTTGATGTGAATAAGGATCCATTCTGACCTCAAGAAAAAAATGAGGAAATTCTTGGTCCTGAAGTACCATATCTTAGTGCAATTGGTACACTAATGTAGCTTGCTAACACTACAAGACCTGATAAAGCCTTTTCGGTTAATTTGTTAGCAAGATATAGTTATGCTCCTATTAGGAGACATTGAAATGAGATCAAACACATAATATGGTATCTAAAAGGGACTACCTATATGAGCTTATATTATTTTAACAATTGAAGTCCCGATCTTGTTGGTTATGCTGATGCTGGGTATTCATCGGACCCACACGAAGCTCAATCTCAAACTGGCTACGTGTTCATATATGGAGATGCTGCCATATCTTGGAGATCTATAAAGCAGTCTCTTGTAGCTATTTCATCAAATCATGTTGAGATAATAGTTATTCATGAATCAAACTGAGAATGTGTGTGGTTGAGGTTCATGATACATCTCATTAGAGAAAAATGTGGTTTACAATATGACAAATTACCCACAATTTTATATGAAGATAATGCAGCATGCATAGCACAACTAAAAGGAGAATTCATAAAAGGAGAGAACGAAACACATCTTACCAAAGTTCTTCTACACACATGAGCTCCAAAAGAATGGTGATATTAACGTGCAACAGATTCGTCCAAGTGACAATGTGGATGATTTATTCACCAAGTCTCTACCAACTGCAACTTTCAAGAAGATGGTGCACAAGACCAGGATGCAAAGATTTAAGGATGTTCTCATTAGGGGAAGTTAATACATTTCCTTACGAGATTTTGTCCCACTGGGTTTTTCTTGCAAGGTTTTTAGTTAGGCAGCCAAAATGCGTATTATTAGATATGTGTACTCTTTTTCCTTCACTAGATTTTTTCCCACTGAATTTTTTCTAGTAAGGTTTTAACGAGGCACATTATCATCAAATAGATATTCAAGGGGGAATATTATACTATATTTGTATTATAATGAATTTCTATAAAGGTATTTGTATTGTAATGGATACATATGTTTATATTATAGTGAAAGTCTATCTTTTGGAGAAAAGTAAGGAGGAATTATCCCTATAAATAGAGGGGTTCTCCTTCATTGTATTTCATCCCATCAAGAGAAATAAGAACTTCTTTCCTTCTTTCTTCCTTTACAATATTGTTGTTCTTTCTTTACTATTTCATAACACAAAGGAAAAAATATATATAATACAATATTACTAACTTATTTTTGCATAATTACTTCCTCTTTCAATTTATATGAAAACTAATAGATTTGTTTGTGCTTCGTGTATTTATAAAAAATTTCCTTGAAGTTATGATTTAAATTATATCTAATACCTTAATATCATAAATGATTTAAAAGTATATTTTTCTCTTTATTTTTTGTTCATAAAGATAATTCAAATGCACAAGATATAGTTTTAATTTACATGTGTATCGCAAAACTTAATTTTGAAAATTAAATCAAACTTACAATTAAAATTTAAACAAAGTGAATATATAAAAAATAATCAGGATAATATAATAAGAAGAAAGCTGAAAACAAAAGTTTCGATAACTCATTTATAGTTAACTTTTTCACATAGTGTAATAGAAGAAAAATGAGTAGGTAGAAAAGATTTATATCAGATTTGTGAAAACATTGAAATAACAATTTACTTATAAGTATTTAAAATAACAAAAAACCTTAAGAACTTCAGCTAACATAAAATTATGTTGTACTTCAATTCATAAAAGTGTATTTGGATATCTATTTTTAGTAACTCATAGATGTGATGATAACCATGTTCTACCTATATAAGTAGCTCAAAATTGTCAAGAAAAAAGAATCAATTAAAAATATTTACTTAAAAAAAGCTCGAGTAAAAGCCTTCATTCATGCTCCCAATTATTCTTTATAGCAATTGAAAATTTGGCAAAAATCTTTGTGAAATATCTAACCATTGTGAGCCAAATCGATCATTGGTCGAAATGGGGTTGGAGAACAGGTTATTTATCAAGTTTTTAGCTCCCACAATTTGAAGGAGGGACAAAAAAAAGGTCAAAAGAATTTGCGCTTTCCTTTGTTCTTTTACCCCTTGTGACTTCTGTCTTCCCTGTGATACTGCTCACTTAAATGTACATTCAACATGTTTTTCACATAAATGATTATGAAGGATATATCTTTTCATATAATTATCAAACAATTTTATGTGATCCTTAAAATTCCTCTATAAGTTTAATAGTATATTGACAAATTAAAGACATTAAATATGATTTAAATAGAGAAAGAGAAAATGTCATTTTTAAATATTAATAAGTGATTGTATGACTAATCTAATATTGCTTTCACCGTTCTACGTGGGTTGAATGAGAGAGTTAATTGCACTTTATTGCAAAATTTTACGTGGATAATAAAGCTAATACAAATATTTACTTGACTTTTTACTTTACAAAGTTTGTGTTAATCCAACTAATTAGTAGATTTTGTTAACAAGTGAAATAAAAAAATGATGAAAAAAATGAATGAGAATGATGGTCATAGAGAGGTGTAAATTATTTTATTTATGTCTAGCTTACACACGCGCGCGGGGCACAATAAGTACTTTGGTCTTACACATTTTTATTTAATTATTCTTCATAAATAATACATTAATTATCTAACTAATAATATTTATGGTTATTATACTCATAATTAAATGTTATCCATAAATTAAAAATAATTTTGGTCTTACATAAGTCTTTTCATATTTTACTAATTAAAAAAATAAAAAATTAAAATTAAAATAAAATATGTACTATGTCAGATGTAATCTTATGGTATATCACTTTGATTTTGTTTTGGTCCCTAATGAATTTTTTAATTATTTAGCAACTGTGAATATCTAATTAACTTCTAAAATAAAATTAACAGAGAAAATAGAAATTAGAACTCTTAAAAATAAAAGGTACAGGAATGAGTTCATAGAAGCAAAATCTCTTTTCCCCCCTTTGGTCCTTAAAATAATGTCAAGAGCACAATTTTTTTAAGCTTGACAATTAATCGTACATTTATATCTGGACATTTATAATTAAATGTGTGATAATTAATAAAATATTAAGAGGTTTATTTTAACTACAAAATGTAATTCATATCATATCAAAAGGAAACTGAAAAATGAGATGATGAAAAAATATATAATTTGTAGCTACAACAGCGTGTCTAATCACAAAAAATCCTACAACATCTTTATCATTTATGACACATGGCAGAAAAACTTCAAAAAATATATTGATATAACTTCTACAATATTTCTTAGGCCAATCAATTTTCTTAGAGGAACATTGCACGTGTTGTGACATTCATGAAAGTGAAGACTTTTGTGGAGAGATTTCACTATAACATGAGTTCATATGAGATGACAAATATCTTTTTACACAATATAGATTTATAACAACCTGCAAAATTAGATGATTATTTCATTTGTAAAGATGTGCATATAAAAAGAGAGAGAGAGAAGAAAGTGTATTAAATAGCATTAATTGTCATAATTTGATTTCGGTTACCTTTATATATGAATACTCTTCATTAACTTCAAAAATTTTATTTCACTCCCTTCTTATAATAATAAGCAATAATAATATATATTCTAAGAAAATGAAAAATAACTAAAGAATTGAGTGAATTAAAAGTTTTTTAAATCAAGATTAATAAGATTTTTAGCCTAAGAAAAGTGATACATCATCTCTTCTAAGAAGCATTATATAATATATAAATGTAAATAAATAAATTGTTTCATGCTACTTAAATAATCTATATTAATAAAGTAAATGAAATAACAAAAAATATAGAAAAAAGAAGTTTAATTTTTTAGACATTTCAAAAAAAAAAAATAGAAAATCCTTAACAAGGAAAAAAAAGTTAGAAAAAAAAGGTAGAGAATTGTCACCATGATTCTCATATAAAATTTCATTCACGATGAACTTATGCAACCTCTTTTACTTAGGAAAGAAAAGAAAAGAAAAGAAATTTAGATCTGTGCCTCTTCGAAATTTCTTGAAAATTATTGATGCAATTTTTCTATTGTTCCTCTAATAAGTTTGAACATGGAAAATCAGCTCTACCTTAATTGCTCTTCATTGAAACTCTAAAAAATTTGAGTTTATCTAAGCCTCCTCTTCATGTTCATCCAAACAATTCATGGATCTCGTCCAACTACATCCTATAAAAGATAAGATGTGGTTCATTGCAATTTAAGAAGAAAGTTGATTCTCTTTAATTTTTTTTTAAAAAAACAACTTAAAAAGTAAGTCTTCAATGTGGGGAGAGGAAAAGACCTTTTTGCCTTTACTAATATATTTAATACAAATTAATGTAACTAATTATATATTTATTAATAGAGTGATTTTTATCTTAAGTAAATATCTTGAGAAAAATATAAGAAAAATAGTCAAAAAATTGATAAAAAAGATAAATATCAACGGTGACCTAAGAGAGGTGCCACATCACCTACTTAATACCTAGATTTATTATATATATATATATATATATTTAATTGAGTACGAAATTTAAGAATGAAAAAAAGATTTAAATTTGTAATCTAAAATAAGTCATATTTGTGTAGCTATATATCATTTCATGAAGGAATATTTTATTTATAAACTAACAAATCTTTGAATTCACTCTACAATCTCAACAATTCTCACAATATCTCATTACACAAAGATATGTGATAGAGCACTTCTATTTATAATACTAAATGACCAAATTAAACTAGGACTAGAAATCCTATTCCTATATGAATTTGACCATCAATCCTAACTAGACATGAATTAAATAAATACCATATTCTAAACAAATTTGGTTTCCTACAACTTTGAATTATTATTCCAACATTCTCCCATAATTCAAACTTGTGTGCTCCTTGCCTTTTGTTGTTGTTATTTTATTGGAGCACTTCTCTCTAATCTTCCAGTTTGTTGTTTGTATTGGAACACTTCTCTCCAACTTTCAACTTTTTTTTCAGAGAACTTCTCTCCTACTTTCAATTGTTGATGCACTTCTCATCAACCATCAATTGTTGAAAGACTTCTCTTCAACCTTTAGTTGTTGGAGCACTTTTCTCCAAATTTCAATTTTGTTGGAGCACTTCTCTCCAACTCTCGTTATTTTTTTCTTGGTTATGTTGGAGCACTTTTCTCCGACTTCCAATAGTTGATGCACTTCTCATCAACATTAAATTGTTGAAGCACTTCTCTTCAACCTTCAATGTTGAACCACTTCTCTCTAACTCTCATTGATGCACTTTATCACCAACACCTAATTTTGTTTATTCAATTGTAATCAACTTCCCAATTTTTTTTATATCAATGTCTTATCTTCATTTTTTAGAGAAGAAACTCGTCCTTTGTCCATATTTATCTGCACCTCTTTAAACCTGCAATATTTTCTTCAATTCCTCTTCAGCATGATTGTTTTTCATGTATACATCGTTAAACTAAATTTTGCTAATATAATCATTGGCCAAACGATTTTCTAGCATAATCATTGGCCAGATGGACTCATATTGGCTAGGCCGCTCACTGGCAACAGAAGATAGCAATTTTAAGAAAAATATTTTATTTAATTAACAAATCTTTGAATGCTCTCTACAATCTCAACAATTCTCACAATATCTCACCACACAAAATATGTGACAGAGCACTTCTATTTATAATGATGGCCAAATTAAACTAGGACTAGAAATTCTATTCCTATATGAATTTGACTATTAATCCTAACTAGACATGAATTAAATAAATATCAAATTCTAAACCAATTTTATTTTCTACAACTTTAAATTATTATTCCAACATTTCATTATGAATAAAATAAAATATTTAAAACTAAATTGTTATGGAATATAAAATGTTTCATTCTTTTTTTAGATGAACTAAAATAAAAAAATATCATTTACATTGAAATAAAAGTGGTAGGATATTTGCTTTCTCCCAATGAAATCCGGTAAAACTAATGTAACATCTAATTTTTGTATTATTCTATATTAATATAAATTTTCCCTTTTATCATGCAAAGGATTAAATTTATTATTTGTTATATTTTTGATATAAAAATATCCTCGACATTAGTTAAAAGTTTAAATATATCATTATTTCGTTAGAATTATTCAAAGAGGTATTAGTGGTGGAACAAATGGAAGGAAGGGGTAAAATGGATTAGGGCGGTGAATTGGCATGCCAGGGTATTCACCTCGTCAAAATTCCAGTGTCACGCGGGATAAGACGTCTACTTTGGATAACCCTAACAAAGGAGGAGTATATTTGAGCCTTTTAGCTAATGTTAGGGGCATTTATATTGAAAGTATAATAAAGGTAAATTGATTTATTCCACATAGTTGAGAGATAAAATTTACCCCCCACCCCTCCCCCCTCCCCCTTAAATATATAATTTTATAAAGAATAAGAAAAATCCTTCAACTAATCAAATAACTCAAAACTGTTACACTTGCTCCAAACTAGAAAATGAGTCGATTTTGTCTTTCATCTATTCAATATGAGGTAATGCTACCCTTATTTTTTTAAGGAAAGGTATATCCAAGAAATATAATAGAAGAAGAAAATAAATAGTATAAAAGATTTTTCATTTTAAAATTAAAAATGAGTACATACAACTTCTTCTTTTTTTGATTTCTAACGTATTACGTATGAGTTATTATTTCTGAATATGAAGTCGTATATCTTTTCTTATATAATTATTTAAAATATTATCTTTCTGCATTAATAATGATATATTTATTTTATTAAAATAAATTTTAAAAATAATTAATTATACCTTAACACAATATAATATTTATTATAATGATAAATTATTCAGATTTCAATCGAGAGTATAACATTTTTGAAAGGAAGTAGTATACCTTGAATGTCTTGCCATCAAAAGTTTCCTCCATATTTGAGCAGACTCTTCGCATTTAAAAAACAAGTATGATATTCTTTCATTCTCCTTTTTACACATTGGGCAGACTTGGTCACGGTCAATCTGCCGTTTGAATTGTTTGTCCTTTGTGTAAAGCTTTTCGTTGGCTATTAGTCATAGCAAGAAGATTCATATCTAGGTAGCCCCTAATCAATGGTGAAAATCAGAAATTGCATTAAAGAATATTCAAGATTTAATGTGTACGATGAAAAATAATTTTTAATTTATATATTTTATATAACCTTTAATATACATAATATAACTTTTTGATGAAAAGTGATGCAATCCATGTTCCTTTAAGACCGTTTACAAGGAGTCAAGCAAGGGAGCTCCAAGATCTACAAGACCTTTTCATGAAGAATGAGGCACATGAGTGCATATGGGAGATGTTCAAAGGATTCCATGTTTGGATCATAGTTTGGGAAGAACAAGAAACACAAGATGGAAAAAGAAGTAAAGAAAGTGGCTAAAAGTGAAATTGGCTAATCTTGATTTTCTAGGAAAAGGAAGACCATCCAAAGAAAGCTCTTATTCATTAAGGGCATATTTGTGATAGTCTCTCCTTTTCCTTACTTAGTATGAGTTCTTTTAATTGTCATAGTAGAATTTTCATAATTTTGAGCAAAGAATATTTTGAGTGTAGTAATTGTCGAGCTTTCTCTAGCTTTGGGTTGTTAATTATGTAGAGAGGAGGGTTGCAAGGGGGTCATCTCTCTTGAGGTCTTCCTGAGAACTAGGTGTTTCCTGATTTGTGAATTGTAGGTCCTTGTGCTATCACAAGAGTTGCTAATTTCAATTACTTTATATCTAGTTAGTTATCTTCCTTTAATTTTCTTGAAGCATTTGGTATCAGATCTAGAATTAGTATTGTTTTTATAATACTAATCTTGGGAATTATGTATTAAAACAAAAAATTCCTTCAAAAATTAAAAAAATGAATTCGAACATTTTTATTAATTTGTTGTTTTTGACACTAGATTCTTTTCTATTTTTTTGAGTCTAGATCTTAGGTTTCAACTTGAAATTTGAGTTTTGGACTTGATTCTACCATTAAAGAATTGGAGCTTGAAGCCTAGAAGAAATTTATAATTTGATTTCATAGGTAGAGGCTTCATTTGTGGCTTAATTTTGATTGGGATTTATTTTCTACATCAAGGGAAACATAATCCTAAAGTTTGAAGCGATTTGGAGTTGTAGAGAAGCTTCCAACATTGAAGGCTTTGAAGGTTTGAAGACTTTGTAAAAATTGCAATTGGATCTTGTTGATTGGGGTTGAATTGGAGCTTAATGTTAATTGGGGTTTGTTCTCTACATCAAGGGGAACATAATCCTAAATCTTAAGGTCATTTGAAGAAGTTTTGATCAAGGGTTTATTCTTGGTGTTCTTCAGATCTTCATATTGGAGAAGAAACCCAAAAAGTATATTTGGTCCATTCCACCTCTTTAATTTTTGTCCAAAAGTGTTGTTGGGTCCACAAGTGAAAATGTTTATTTTAAAAAAAATTGAATTTAAGAAAACGAAAAAGAGAAGAAAAAGAAAATTCGGATTTTACAAAAAAAAAAAATTATTCCCCCCCTCGCGCGTGTGGCCTAGTTTCAGAGGCCTTTTGTGTAGATTTAAATTTTTTTAAGTGTTGGGACTTTTTTGGGCCCCAAAATTCTTTTAAGTGTCCAAACTTCATTGTTCTTCTTCCAAACTCAAATTTCTTTCGATTACTTGTTAATCAGTTTTCATCCTTTTTTTCATCTCTTTAATTCCCAAAAACTACTAACATCAAGTAATTCACCTACTTTTTATTACTTAGTTTTTTTGAGTCCGATTTTTTTTCGTGCTTCTTCTTCTATCTTTTTTTCTTCTTTATTCTCGTTGAACCTTCTTGATTCTATCCCGTTAGCTTGAGTATTCTTCATTGAGTCAACTAGAATCCATTCTAGACCTCAAGTTGAGCTTGGACACTTGAAACTCAACGAGTTACACAAGCTGCAGGTTTTGGCCGTGGCAATTGTGAGGCATATTATAAGGTTGAGCATTTCTTATACCTTTTCCTCCACCAAATACCCGTCTTCCAATTTGAAATATCCATCCAATCCGCAATGTCCAACCTTTGGATGGTGAATTCCATAAGGAGTTCCAAGAGGAGTTCAATGATGTTCCCAATGAGTACCACGACCATATGAGTGGGCCACACATGAACTTTCAAGGTCCTTACCGTGGAAGAGGGGGTCGACATGGTCCGATCTATCACATGAATCGAAATGGGTATGATTATTGAAGAGATGGAGACCATGGTCGGTGTTACCATGATAAGTTCTATGTTGAGGACCCTTATGGGGTTCATGAGTTCAATGGCAACAATAGAGGTCGGGACATGAATCTCAACTCCATCAAAGTGACTCTTCCTTCATTCCAGGGCGAAAGCAACCGGGATGTCTTTCTTGATTCGGTGATGCAATGTGATAGGAACTTTTTGACAAATGAGATGTCTGATATTCGGAAGGCGTCTTATGTCATTGCTCAATTTGAGGGGTTTGCTTCCACATGGTGAGAAACTCAATTCATGGCATGACGGATGCATGATTTATCTCCTACCCCACCTTGGGAAGAGTTGAAAGCCATTTTTAGGCGGAAGTATGTTACCGAGAGGTACTTTCAAGAGAAACTAAAGAAGATCTATACTTTACACCAAGGCACCAAAAGCGTTGAGCAATACTATGATAAGTTCCAACTTTTGAAGATGTGGATTGTTTTTTATGAAGATCCTTTGAATGCTATAACTCGGTTTAGAACCAGGTTGAGTAAGGAGATCGCTTCCCGCATGACACTCCACCACTATCGTGATATCGATGAAACTTTTAAGGTGTCTATTGAGATAGAAGTAAGGCTCCAAGAGGAGAAACTTGACAAATCAAGGGGTTTCAAAGGTACTTGAAACTATGACAAAGTTGGAGGAACTTTTTCTTCCAATTGGCAAAAGGACAAGGATGACATGCAATATGTCAAGAAGTCCTTTGTCAAAAATAATCAAGTGGAGTGGTCCACTACATTCTTCCTCCCAAAAAATAAGGTAACACTTCTCGTCCTCTTAAATGTCACAAATGTCAAGGTTTTGATCATAAGATAAGTGAGTGCCCCAACCGGAGGAATTTTGTTGTGTTGGCCGATGGTCTTTATTGTTATGATGATGTTGATTTTGTTGAAGGGGTTGACATTATGAACCCCAAGTGTAGGTTTATGTTGTATTTGATGAGGAGTGTGGGATGGTGATGATGTTGGTGTTACTTGTGGACGAGCCAAGCGGGTCTTGATAGTCAATGATATGCCTCAAGAAGGGGAGCTCACTGTTCCAAATTGAATAGTGCGTCATGCCATGATAAGTAAGGCTATGGATGACCCTAGTCAAAGGTAAAATCTATTCCATTCGAAATGTCTCATTAAAGAGAATGTGTGCTCCTTGGTTATTGATGGTGGTAGTTGTACCAATGTGGCAAGTTCTTATTTGATAGACTTTCTCCACCTTCCCACCACCAAACATTCTTCTCCTTATGAGTTTTAATAGTTGAGTGAGTGTGGGGAATTGAGGGTCCATCACCAAGTTGTGATCAAGTTCAAGATTGGTATATACCAAGATGAGATTCTTTTTGATGTGGTTCCTACGCAAGCTTGTCATATTCTACTTGGGCAACCTTGGCAATATAATAGAGCTACTCATCATGATGGTAGAATCAATCGGTATTATTTTGTACATGAGGGGCGCAAAGATGTTCTCTATCCCCTGAATCCATTACAAGTGAGTGACATATACATTAAAATGAAGGAGTTGAAGGAGAAATCTAAGGGAGTTGTAGGTAGTAATGGAGTTGGTACCGAAAAGGAGAGTGAAAGAGAGGTGAACCCGACAACAAAAATGAAGGTGGCTCTCTTGGCAAGTATCAAGGAGGTTAGGGAGGAGTTGGAAGAGAGGCAAACGGTGGTCCTTCTCATGCATAGGGACTATTCTTTGCTTACTAACGAACTAACCCCTTATTTGACTAGTCCTATTTCTTCTCTTTTGCAGGATTATGATGATGTGTTTTCATTGGACTTTCCGAAGGGATTACCTCTTCGGAGGAGTATTGAGCATTAACTTGACTTCATTTTAGGGTTACAATTGCCAAACAAACCGGCTTACCGGTCTAATCTGGTGGACACCAAAGAACTTCAAAAGTAAGTGAATGCACTCCGTGAAAAGGGGGTGGTGAGAGAAAGCATGAGTCTGTGTGTGGTTTTGATAATCTTGGTGCCAAAGAAAGATGGCACTTGGAGGATATGTGTCAATTTCCGCGCCATCAAAAAAAATCATGGTGAAGTATCGTCATCCCATTCCTAGACTTGATGATATGTTAGATGAATTGAATGGTTCTTGTATATTCTTCAAGATTGATCTTAGGAGCGGTTACCATCAAATTTGAATGAAATTCAGGGATGAATGGAAAATGGCATTCAAGACCAAATTTGATCTATATGAATGGTTGGTGATGCCTTTTGCTCTCACTAATGCTCCTAGTACTTTCATGCACCTAATGAACCATGTGATGAAGCCTTTAATTGGTAGATTTGTGATTGTATATTTTGATGCTGTGTTGGTGTATAACAAGACCATGGATGAACATGTTGATCATTTGAGATGTGTGTTTGATGTGCTTCGACGTGAACAACTTTATGCTAATGTTGATAAATGTTCTTTTGGTGTTGATGAAGTTTTTTTCTTAGGTTTTTATATGAGTTCAAAGGGCGTTGAGGTTGATGAATCCAAAATAGACGCTATTAGAAATTAGCCAACTCCTACATCCATTGGTGATGTTCATGTTTTCATGGATTGGCTAGTTTCTACAAGCGGTTTGTTAAGGGTTTTAGCACCATAGCCGCTTCCTTGACCAAGGTGATTTGAAGAGATGTGCCTTTTATTTGGGGTGAGGAGCAAGCAAGGTCCTTTGAAACCTTGAAACAAATGCTTAGCTCCGCACCATTGTTGCAATTGCGCAACTTTGATAATACTTTTGAAATTGAATATGATGCCAGTAAAGTGGGCATTGGTGCCATTTTGATGCAAGCTTTGAAACCCATTGCTTATTTTAGTGAGAAGCTCAAAAGTGTGACCTTGAATTATTCCACATATGATCTTGAGCTTTATGCTTTGATTAAAGCTTTGGGTAATTGGCAATATTATTTGTGGCCTAAAGAGTTTGTCATTAGGACGATCATGAGTCATTGAAATATCTTAAGGACCAAGTAAAGTTGAGCAGGAGGCATGCCAAATGGATTAAATTCCTTGAAATTTTTCCTTTTGTATCCAATATAAAAAGGGAAGGATAATGTGGTGGAAAATACATTATCTAGGAAGCATGTTTTGGTTATTACTTCGATTTTCAAATTGATGAGTTTTGAAAGTTTAAAGTCTTTATATTTCGAGGACTCCAAATTTGCTCAAATCTTCAAAGACTGTGAAGCATGGGAAAGGGACCATGGGCTTAAGGATAAACCCACAACCCCTTTTGCGAGATTTGATGGTTACTTATTCAAAAACAAGCGTCTATGTATGCCAATGAGCTCTTGAAGGAAACTCCTTATGAGAGAGGCACATGATGGGGGTTTGATGGGCTATTTTGGCATTGATAAAACTTGGAGATTCTTGAAGAAAAAATTTATTGTCCTATGATGCGTAGTGATGTTGCTAAACTTTATGGTCAATGTGTTGAATGTCATAGTGTTAAATCTAGACTACTTTCCCATGATTTGTATACCCCTCTTTCCATGCCCCAAAGGCTTTGGCTTGATATTTTTATGGACTTTGTGTTGAGCTTGCCGAGGACTAAAAGGGGTAGGGATAACATTTTTGTGATTGTTGACCGATTTTCAAAGATGGCTCATTTTATTACATGTCACAGAATGTGATGAAGCTTCTCATATTGCATCCTTGTTTGTTGAACATGTGGTTAAATTGCATAGCATTTCTAAAACCATAGTGAGTGATAGGGACCCAACGTTTTTTAGCAACTTTTGGAAGGAATTGTGGGGCTGGCTTGGTATTAGGTTGCTATTTTCTGCATCATGTCACCCCTAACCGATTTCCAACCGAGGTTGTGAATAGGACTCTAGGTTCTATGCTTCGGGCCATAGTTAAAGGTAAACTCACATCTTGGGAAGATCATCTGCCTCTAATTGAATTTGCTTATAATTGTATGATTCATAATATTATTGGCATGTCTCCATTTAAGGTTGTTTATGATTTTAACCCCCTAATCCTTCTTGATCTAACCCCTTTGTCTCAAGATGTTGTGTTGAGTTAGATGGAAATAAAAGAGCTGAGGCCATGAAAAACTTGCATGAGAAGGTGCAACTCCAACTTGTGAATAAAAATTGAGATATGGCCAAGAAAGCCAACAAGGGTCGCAAAAGAGTTATCTTTAAACCAGGTGATTGGGTTTGGGTCTATTTTCGCAAGGATAGGTTTTCCAACAAAAGGAAGACCAAGCTCAAGCCTAGAGGAGATGTTCCATTTAAAGTGCTTGAAAGGTTAAATGATAATGCTTACAAGGTGGATCTCCCTCCTAATTACCATGTGCACAACACATTCAATATGTGTGATCCTTCCCCGATGGTGATGCGTGATGATGACCCCTCGAATTTGAGGGCAAATTCTTTTCAAAAAGAGGAGAATAATGCAATTTGTGTTCCTTCAAGACCGTTCACAAGGAGCCAAGAAAGAGAGCTTTAAGATCTACAAAGCCTCGTCATGAAAAGAAGGCACTTGAGTGCATATGGGAGACGTTCAAAGGATTCCATGTTTGTATTGTAGCTTGGGAAGAATAAGAAATACAAGATGGCCAAAAAAGTAAAAAAAGTGGCTAGAAGTGAAATTGACTAATCTTGATTTTCAAGGAAAAGGAAGACCATCCAAAGAAGGCCCTTATTCATTAAGGGCATATTTGTAATAGTTTCTCCTTTTTCTTACTTAGTATAAATAAGAGTTCTTTTAATTGTCATAGAAGAATTTTCATGATTTTGAACAAAGAATATTTTGGGTGTATTAATTATTGGGCTTTTGTCTAGCTTTGGATTGTTAATTGTGTAGAAAGAAGGGTTGTAAGGGATCATCTCCCTTGAGATCTTCCTAAGAACTAGGTGCTTCTTGATTTGTGAATTGGAGGTTCTTATGCCATCACAAGGGTTGCTAATTTCAATCACTTTATGTCTAGTTAGTTATCTTCCTTTAATTTTTTTGTATCAAAAAGTGTTCGATTGTCCATACATCATTAAGTGTGGCTACGCTACTTCCACCTGATTATTACGAGTTTGTTGCATTTTGCACACTTAATGGGTTCTATTTTGTGATAGGCACCTTATTTTATTGTTTTATAACGTGCACCATAACCTTTTCAATTTCTTGTAAAACAATAAAACCATCCTGTTTATAAAGTGATAATGCATAAGTACCCCTTATCATATGACCGAATGTTCAGAGACACACTTTTTCTTTACGGGGTCCTATTAAACCTAAACTTTTTAAAAGTGAAATAATTTACTTACTCAGCTGACATTTCTGTCTGACACTGAGAATTCTAACATTTTGTCTAAAACTGAAATGACAATAATCTGATTGAATTTCAATGCTACTAACAACATGGGAGTCCCCAATACTGATAAAATCAAACAAAATTTCGATATTCAAACACTATTGCAAGATTCATGATTTTCTACGTTCAAGAACAAGGGCTAAATTTCACTTCACAAGTATAAACATTATTTCAGTCACAAACTGGTGGAAATGTCTATAACTAACATGAAATAACATTCCACATGAATTAGACAAAGTATGACCAAAATTTCTTAACATTTGATAATTTCAGGGCTAGAACTGATAGAGAAAAGAAAGAAGGAAATTGGGGACACAAGGGAGAACTATTCCCTTGTTGAATTCCCACATACCTGGCTAAGAATTTCTGGAGAATATTCCTAAGAAAAATCTGAAAAGATAATTGTTTGCCCTAGCTCCTGGTCTGAACTGCCTGACTATTCCATGCTTAGACTTTGATGGAAGAAGTGAAATGAAGGGAAAAAGATTGTTCTAACCCTTTAAATCCCCTCTAAACAAACCTAAAATGATGGGGTTTAAGCATTAAAATATGGAAAATAACCAACGTACCCTGGAAGAAGGAATTGAAAACTGGCCGACACGGAATAATGGGCCTCAAAACGGGTTGTTAGTTGGACCCATGACCCGCTGAAACCCACCGTTAGTTCTGGGTCCAGAAACCATGCCCATTGGAAATGAACAATGGGAGGGTACCACGATCCTTTAGAAGAAAAGACGGGTCGTTGTTACCTTTCATTAGTACTGGTAGGGGAACTGGGCCTTGAGATAACTATCAGCACAACGATTCGTTGGTAGGACCAACTGGTCATTGTATCGACTCGTGGTCTGCACATAGGGCCTGGAACTAGGAGACGAGTGGTAGAAACGACTCGTTGGTAGGAACCACGAGTTGTTAGTCCTCTCATTGCCTTAGGAAAGGGTCCGCTAGGATTCTGAACTTGGGATCTAATGGACAATACGGCTCGTTGGTTCAACCAATGGATCATCCTATGCCTCGTTGTTTCCCCTGAAGGAAAACTGCTATGCTAACAATGACTCAGACAATGACCCATTGGAGCTTCCTACGGCCCGTTGCCTGGGTCATTCTGTAATAAAATTTTTAATTTTTCTTCTTCTAAACTTTCTTGAAATGCCTCAGTTTGGTCTAGGAAAGTCTGGGGTGTTACAATATCTCTCCCTTGGGATCATTTGACCTTGAATGAAGACTAAAACTGCTGAAAAACTAGGAAAAGAGCTGAGATTTCTAGAATGAGACTATGAGCTGGTTTCTAAAGGAGTAACTGACTCCGAATTGACTTAACCGTACTAACAAAGGTTATGCAACTAAAATGCACATAGAAAATTCTAGATAAAGCTGATGAGTATGGGACTGAATAGAGTACTAGGGAGGAATTTAGTACCTAATGCGGAACTGAACTGGAAGGGAACAAGTGTTGGTATCTAGCCATCATAGCTGCTTTGGCTTCCCATGTAGCTCCTTCTACATGCTGATTTCTCCATAAGACCTTGACTGAAGCTACCTCCTTCTTCCTCAGCTTACGAACCTGACGGTTAAGGATCTGGACTGGAACCTCCTCGTATGAGAGACTATCTTTCACTCCCACACTGTCCAATGGCACAATTGAAGTTGGATTATCAATGCACTTCTTCAACAGTGACACATGGAATACTGGGTGCACGGATGCCAATTCTGAAGGTAATTCCATATAACACCCTGTATAGATTAAGCAATAAATTTGTACTTTGAGATAAGACTAAGTGTACTTAATAGGCTATGAAGAAAGTTTTATGAGGTATTTGAGTCACTCTATGATCGTATTTAATATTGAACGTCGATCAAGTTGTAAAACGAAATTTGGCAACAGTTATCGCAAAACTTCCTTCTTGAGATTTTTTGAAATTTAGGTCAAATGTCTAGAGTCTTTTATCCTAATATATAAGGAGTTAGGGGGTGTAAGACCTATCAAATTAAAGGTCTAGGAGTCTAGTTTCAACACATTAAACCATTGACCAATCTGACTTCGAAGTAGATAGATATTCGTGTTTTAGTGAGACTGCACAAGCAGATACGTCAAATATAAGTAAGGCGGTGGAGGATTATTTAATCCCCTTTGGTCGGTTGTTGGTCATCAAAATTCATTTTCCAGAAAAATATTTTGTATGAAACCTCTCTCAAGTCCTCTCCATGGTTTTATTTGTGTTTTGTAGCTAGAAGTCATAAGTCCAAGTGATTTTGGTGTCGGGGGGTTGGATTCTTCGAGTAGATCACGTCATTGAATTGTTTTTCCAGCAGTTTGGTGGTTGCTTCGTGTTTCTAGTTGGTATGTTCTTGTTCTTTTTGGTTCTTAGTATTCTTAGGATACTTAAGGAGTTGTTTATCTTGGTAAAATGTTATTTTAGATTTCCTACCGCCATATTCATAAAGAACTAGTCGGTAAACTTTCTTTTGTGTTGTTTCTCTTTTTGGATCTTCTAGCAGTGTGTTGGTGGTTTGTTTGCTACATTTATACAGTATCTTGGTGTACTTAGTGGAGGTTCGTCTATCTTGGGTTCATCGATGTCCAAGGTATGTGTAGGCCGTTTGTTCCCTTTTTCGGATTGATTTCTGTAGACTTGTGTTAGTGTTATTGTCGTGCGTGTGGGCTGTCTCATGAAGCCTTGAATTCGTGATAGGTGTATCCTTGGTTGAGCTACTGGTTGTGTGGTGTTGTGGGTTAATGTTGTCACATGCTTGGGTTAGACTCGTGCGCTAGTGGGCACGTTGTCGAGTCAAGCAACCCTTAGAATTAGTTTGTGTCGCTTGACGCCATCGTGAGTCGTATGTTGCATTACCGAGGACCTCATTTCAAAATAATACGCCACCTGGGGGATTTACCAGGTCTAACTAATAAAAAGCCCAGGACCGGAAATGATCTTAGAAACCAATCGCGTTCCAGGAAAAAAACCTCAATATCGTATTCATCTAGAAGAAAAACAAAAATTGAAGGGTCCTTACTTGTGAAAATTGATTGTGAATGTTTCTGATTATGGTTGTATGTTCTAATTGAGTCCTTGGGGCTTGTGGATACCCAACGCACGAGAGTGTTTCCGGCTGAGGGGTTGAGCCCAAGGGTTGATCGACCTATGGGGTTGAGGATGATGTCCTCTGTAGTGTCAAATCAAGACATGATTCGAGAGTGGTCCGACATATCTGAGCCTTCCTGGGATTGCGTTGGTTATGCCATATGGATTGATCTTGCTAACTACACAGCCGAGAGATGGTCAGGCAGTGCCTGATTGATGATATGTTTCACTTGTGTTATCTTTGTATTGATTGGTGGTGTTATATTGTTGTTTGAAGCTTCCTATATGTCCAGGTATGCAGATTGATAGGTTTTTTTTTGAGGTTGTCGCTCTGTGTTCTGTCAGTTGTCTATTATCTCTAAACTCTTGTCTTATAGTCACCTCTCATATTTGGTACATTGTGTACTGACGCCCTAGTCGGGCGCTGCATTCATGCCTGCAGGTCCTAACCATCAGGTTGATTGAGGTTTCCGAGGTTGAGTTGAGTTCTAGATAGGTGTGGTAAGCTCCAGCTTGCTCGGAGATACCTTTTTGTGATTTGTGTACATATTGGGTATGTCGGGGTCCTGTCTCGATCAGTATAAACTTGTTAAACTCTTTAGAGGCTTATAGACAGTACCTGTTGGGTTGTAAATGTTGTAGTAGGTCATGTGAGTCCTTGTGTATGCCTTTTGGTTATATGTGGTCTTCACGACCCTAGTAGCATAATACCTACTTGCCACGTTTTCTTGATTACTACTTTCAGGATGTTATTTTATGCTAAAACCTCATCAATTTTGGTCTTTGTTTTATATTTGGGAATCATGTATGCTCCTATCAGGGGTGGCACCAGGTTCCTCGGGTTGGGGTGTGACATTCCAACTCATAAGCTACCTTGCCAATTCGCCTCAGAATTCTGTAGGTTCCCACATATCTTAGACTGAGTTTTTCCTTCTTCCCAAATCTCATCACCCCTTTCATGGGTGAGATTTTTAGATAGACCTAGTCATCCACAACAAACTCTAATTCTCTTCTCCTCACATCAATATAAGATTTCTAATGGTTCTGCGTTGTTTTCAATCTTTCCCTAATGAGCTGTGCCTTCTGCATAGCTTAATGTATCGAGTCTGGCCCGATTATAGTAGCTTCACCATCTTCAAACCACCCAATAGGAGACCTACACCTCGTACCATACAATGCCTCAAACGAGGTCATCTGGATACTGGAGTGGCAGTTGTTGTTGTACGCAAACTCGATAAGAGGCAAATGGTCATCCCAACTGCCTTTGAAATCGATTGCGCACGCTCTCAACATATATTCTAGGGTCTGAATAGTTAGCTCAGCTTGCCCATCTGTCTGCAGGTTAAAATTTGTGCTGAGCTTGACCTGGGTACCAAGTCCCTTCTGAAAAGACTTCCATAAATATGAGGTGAATTGGGTACCTCTATCAGAAATAATGGACAGTGGCACCCCATAAAGTCTGAACAACTCCCGGATATAAAGCCTAGCATAGTCCTCAACTGAATCTGTAGTTTTAACTGGGAGGAAATGTGCTGACTTAGTCATCTGGTTTACTACTACCCTGATAGAATCATATTGCCGATGAGTTCGAGGTAGACCCATAATAAAGTCTACATTCACTTTTTCCTACTTCCACGTGGGTATGCTGATATCCTGGGTCATACCTCCCGGTCTATGGTGCTCTACCTTAACTTGTTGGCAGTTTGGGAACTTAGATACGAATTCAGTGATGTCTCTCTTCACGCCGTTCCACCAGTAAGTATCCCGCAGATCGCGGTACATTTTAGTAGCACCAGGGTAGATAGAGTATCTCGAGCTGTGTGCTTCATCCAATATCTGTTGTCTCAAGTCACCGATGTTTGGTTCACACAATTTGCCCTAGTAATGGAGCACACTATCTCCCTTTTTGGGAAAAGCCTCGACCTCTTTCCTGAGAACCGCTTCCTTAAGTTTAAGTAAAATGTGATCTTCATCCTATTTGGACTTAACTTCAACAACCAAAGAGGAATCTAACCCGTTTTGCATTATCACTCCACCCTAAATTGAGTCAACCAACTGTACAACTAACTGAGCTAGTCGGTGAATATCTTTCACCAATTCCCTTTTTCTTTCTTCAACATGAGTCCCGCTATCCATAGACACTCTGCTCAGGGCATCAACCACCACATTGGCTTTTCCCGGGTGATATAACACGCTCATGTCATAATCCTTCAGGAGCTCTAACCACCTTTTCTGACAAAGATTTAGGTCCTTCTGACTGAATACGTACTGAAGGCTCTTGTGATCGGTGAAAACATCCTCGTGAGTCCTGTAAAGATAGTTCCTCCATATCTTCAATGCAAACACCATTGCTGCCAACTCCAAGTCATGAGTTAGATAATTTTTCTCATGAACTTTGAGTTGTATGGAGGCGTAGGCTATCACCTTGCCCCGCTATATCAGAACACAATCGATACCAACTTTGTAAGTGTCACAACAAACTACAATCCCATATGATCCTTTCGGTAGGGTCAACACTGGAGCGGTAGTGAGTCAAGTTTTTAACTCCTAGAAACTCTTGTCACACGCATATGACCACTAAAATTTCACCTTCTTCTGAGTCAACCTAGTCAGAGGAGATGCTATATAAGAAAAGTCTTCCACAACATGTCGGTAATAACCAGCTAGACCCAAGATACTTCTGATTTCGGTTGGGGAGGTAGGCCTGGGCCAGTCTTTCACTGTTGCTATCTTTTGAGGATCAACCTAAATACCCTCAGCCGAGACCACATGACCCAGGAAATTTACGGACTTCAACCAGAATTCACACTTGTTGAACTTGGCGAATAGCTGGCGGTCTCTGAGTGTCTGAAGCACCATCATCATGTGATTAGCATGCTCTTCCTCATTTCTAGAGTATACCAAAATTTCATCGATAAATACAATGATGAACATATCCAGATATTGCTTGAATACTCTGTTCATCAAGTCAATAAAAGTTGCAGGGGCATTTGTTAGTCTGAAGGATATAACCACAAACTAGTACTGACAATACCGAGTCATGAAAGCTATTTTCAGTATGTCACACTCTCTGACTCTTAGCTGGTGGTACCCCGACCTGAGATCTATTTTGGAGAAACAGCTGGCTCCCTGAAGTTGGTCGAACAGGTCATCGATTCTGGGTAGGGGATACATGTTCTTGACTATGACCTTGTTCAACTGACGGTAATCGATGCACATTCTGAGGGTACCGTCTTTCTTTCGCACGAATAGCACTGGAGCACCCCAGAGAGAGATGATGGGTCTGATAAAACCCTTATCAAGAAGATATTTTAGCTACTCCTTTATGTTGACACCCAATTTTGACCTCCCTACGCCTCGTCTTAGCTGCATATTGATATATATAATGCATATTTAAAATTTTCTCTTTTACGTAATTGTTTAGTTTGTATTCATAATATTTTAATAATTAATTATCATAATTCTTAAATTTTACATAATTATTTTAAATTATAATTCTAAAATATTTATTTGCATTTAATTTTAATTCATCAATTTTCTTATGTTATGTAATTAGGTCATATATGGTATATTGTGTATTAACGTATGCATACATATTTTCAAATTATCATAAATTAAATTATTATATTAGCTATTTATTAATTTATGTTCTACAAATGTAGTAAATTAAACTATTTATCAAATTATTTTTACAAATGTAGTCTTTTTAATTTAATAGCAGCTAATTCAATTTTTCTCCAATCTATTTAAATTCTAGCCACTTTCTATTTAATTTCATTCAATTTATTTAAAATCTGGTCACTTGTTATTCAATTTACGTCAATTATAGCCACTTTTGATCAAATCTGGCTATTCTTTAAATTCAAAATCAGCCAATTCAATTTAATTACCCGTAACCCGACCCATCTTTGATAAATTTTAATCCTAACCATCCATTTATTCTAATCCTATGGTTGATAATAAACCCTACCCATTTTCCATATTTATCCTTATACCCCTAAACCTAATCTCATTCTCATACATCCCATTCTCCCTCTTCCTTAGCCGCCGCCACACTCCCTCTCTCTCTAACCATTTCTCCCTCTCACCCTTACCACCTTCACCCCGCCGCACCACCTCTTTTCCTCCACCTCCTCTTCTCCTTTTCTCTCCATAACCTCCGGCAAACCACCGGCCGAAACCACCATATCCATTAATTTCGGTCGCCGCCTCTCCTCTTTTTCTCTTCCTCATCTTCTCCTTCGAAACACACCATAGCAGCCTCCCAACTCCCTTCATCTTCACCATCTCCGGCCACCGGTAAAACAACCACCGCCGAACACCACTGGATCCCCCTCTATCATTTTCTTTTCCACCTCACCAACACCACGCCGCCACCCCCTTTTCCCTTTCCTCTCTTTCATTTTTTTCTCTCTTTAACAACTGCCGAAGTCCGACCCTCACTGCCGACCGGAGCTGCCAGCTCGGACGAACGACAGTCGTCCGATCCCTCTCCCTTTTCTTCTTTCTTTTTCACTCCGACCAACTACCGGAAAACACCCACCGGAAAAATCCCGCATTTCCGGCATCACACCACTATCCACCGGAAACAAATCTCTGGCCAACGACCCCCACATCTCCCTCTTCTTATCCTCTCCGATCCTCGCCAATATTCGGACCTTAAAAAAAAATTTGACAAATTTTCATGAATTTGTCCCTAGTTTAAATTTTTTCACATATTATTTTTACTACTACTGGCTGATTTTCTATAATAAGTGTTAATATTAATTGTGTGTGTTAATTTTGGGTCTCCCATGTTTGTGTTTTGTGAGAAAATCTCAGATTTGCTACAATTTTTTTTAATGTGATTTGTTCATTAATTTTTGTATTTTTTACCTGAATAAATAGATATTTGAATGTTTTAAATATGGAGCATGATTATGTGCTTACTAATCCTTAATTGCATGATTTGCTCTGATTAATAATTCATTTTGGTAAAATTATATTAATTTTAGTTGCTAATTAGTTTTTTTTGTCCGTTGAGTATTTCATTTTTTTACTTGTCTTGATTCATGGTATAAACACTTTACAGCTAATTGGTCATGTCTACTGTTTAAAAAAAAGTAAAGATTATTTACTTTACTTTAATCATCACCAGCTCTCAATTACTTCCTTTAATCATTCAGACAACTTGAGTGTGTATTCATTTTTTATGGCAACTTTTGACTAGTTTTCACCTTTTGGTTAGTTCACCGTTTTTTTTAAAAAAAAAAAGAGAAAAAAAAAATCTCGGGGATTGCTCAAAAAATAATTTCCGTTGCCTTTAACGGCTCTTACTGATAGCTATATAAGGATTCCCTTCTCTTCTCCTAAAAAGGGGGAGGGGGAGGAGACCTTCTTCTTTTAAAAAAAAATTGATGAAAATATTCTTGCTCCTCTAATACAAAAGAACTCAAGTCTCATTATCTAAAAAGCTCAATTAAGTTCCCAACCCTTAATCTTTATTATATTCTTCTTAATTGGTTAGTCAATCTGACTATAAAATTCTCACTCTATTAGTTTAGCTTCTTGTGATTCATGCTAAATGCATGCATCGTGTTTAATTTATTATCTGTGTATTAGACTTTTTCTTATGTCTACGTGACCTATATTCATCTTTGAATTTTAATATTTGTCATTATGCATTAATTTTATGTATTTTATTTATTTATTTATTTACCTATTTTTCATTAATTATAATGATTGTAATAATAAATGCTAATAATAGTGAAAAAGGGGTTTCATCGTTTTAAAGGGGGCGGGGAATTATGTGTTGATTTTTGCTTTTCTCTTTCAACCTCACATTTTTCTCACAAAACCAATTTGTAGTACTTTTCATTGCCCATTATCCCTTTTTTTAAATAAAAATAGATAATATGTTATTAACTATATAACGAATACTATCCCTTAACATATAGTTAATGGGAAAGTAAAAAGGAATTATGAGGTCTAATTCTGAACTTTTAAATTAAGCCGACCCTTGTCCCCCAGAAGCAACATCAACCCAAGTTTTCAAAAGTGATTATGTGTATTTATGTGTAAATATTTATTTGCTTATATTTCAAAGATTTAAATCATTATTAAAATTTTAAAATATATATTATTTTATTTTCAATTTAATACCGACCTCCAATTAACTTGTTGCTAAGGTTGAAGGTCACGATTCATAATATCGTGTGGCCATCCCTATAAAGCAACAAACATTATTTTAGACTTTCAACTCTTTTAAGCTTATCAAATAAAAAAATATGTTTAAATTATCATAAAAATATTAATGAATTATAGTCCTTCTTTTATTTTTATTTGGGATAATTTAGTTTTATAGGTTTTGAGTTAGTAAATAAAATTTTGTTTATGGTATTTCTTTTATTTGTTTTTCAATTTTTTCCCTTTGCGTGTTTGAATAATTTAGATTCTTTAATCAATAACGTCTTTGTCCTCCTTATTGATCATATATTTAATAAATAAATCAATGTCTTATGCACTTAGTATCACATTTAAGAAATAAGTTTAAAATAAATAACTTCTTCCTTTGAACAAAAGGATTTTATATTTAGTAAATAAGTTTTGTTGAAATTGTTTGTTATTAAAATTTTATATTAAATCAGTGTATTAATTTAATTTATGTTGAGACACTCATTTGTTTTAAAACAAATTTTATAAGTGTAATTTAGGAAATAGTTTAATTATTATTTTTGTCACATAGTTTTTGCATTAATTTAATAATTGACTCAATTTTCTGTTAATTTATTTATGTTGCAATTTAATTGTCTTTGTTTACTGAATATTTTATAGTATTTTATTTTGATAAATTTGCATTATTTTATCATTTAAATCATATATTAATCATGAATTAATTAAATTTTGCTTGAGTATTTATTTTGTTAAAATAAATTTGCTTGATAAAATTTCAGCTTTATCTTATCATCTAGTTTTCACATTAATTTGAAAAGTGTTTAATTTTTGTTTAACTTACTTACTCATTTTAATATTATATGAACTTATTTTTTTTTCTAAGCATTTAGTCAATTAATTAGTCCTTATTTGACAACTTAGTTTTTCCCACATAAAATGAATTCGGTAGGGGCACACAATTGTGGACCTCGAAAGGTGTCTAACACTTTCCTTTCGAGGTAATTTGAATCCTTACCCGACTCTGGTGACCTAGACTAGTAAAACAAATCCTTAGATTAGTACGTGCCCTAATGCACCTCAAATCGTTAAGTGGCGACTCTTCTCTTTAAATAACCCTTAAGAGACGTCGCATGTCGAGTTCCACTTTCCGTGAGGAAAAATGGGGCGCGACACTTCAACTCCTTAAGTTCATCCGAAGTCATTCTATAAGGAGGGATGGAGATGGGCAGAGTATCTGGAATAAGGTCTATACCGAAGTCGATTTCCCGTCAAGGAGCAACTCCGGGAAGATCTTCGAGGAACACATCTGGAAATTCGCTGACAACAGGGACTGACTGGATAGTTGGGGTCTCAGAGTCGGAATCCTTGACCTGAACTAGATGGTAAATACATCCCTTAGATATAATCTTCCTGGCCCTAAGGTAGGAAATAAACCTACCCTTAGGCGCTGAACTACTGCCTGTCCATTCTAGAATTGGCTCATTAGGGAACTGAAACCTGATGACCTTTGTTCTGCAGTTGACCAAGGCATAACCCGAAGTGTAACCAATCCATGCCAAGAATGAGGCCGAGGTCGACCATTTATAACTCTAAAAAGTCAGCTGAATTGACTTTATTGAAAATTGAGATTGGACAGTTTCTATATATCCGGCTGGCTCTAACTGACTAGCCAACTGGGTGGAGACTGAAAATGGTTCTGAGAGGACCTCTAGACCGATATCAAACTGAACTGATATGTAGGGACTCATGAATGATAGTGTGGCCCCCGGATTAAGTAGGCAATATACATCTAGATGAAAAAGATGTAACATACCCGTGACTACATCCGGTGAGTTCTCCTAATCCTGATGAGATGATAATGCATAAAAATAATTTTGGCGTTGACCGCCCTCCGTACCTGATGTATTAGCTTGTTGAGCTGGTCGACCTGCTGGAGCTGCTGAGGTAGTGGATTGTGACCTTCCCCGTCCTGCTGATGGACATTCCTTAAGCCGATGACCAAGCTGTCCACAACCAAAATATCCCTCTCGACCCTAAAGACACTCTCATGGGTGGTTCTTGCCATACTTAGGGCAAACTAGTACCTTTTACCTGCACTGTAACTTTGGGACTAAGAGCCAGATGCTCCACCCCTCCGATCCTGGCGGGATCGAAAGGTAGGGGCGCTGGCTGAGTTGGGTGTTAGAGCTCTGTGCTGCTGCTGCTGCTGTGGGTAGTTGCTACCGCAAGACCTCTAGTGGACATAATCTGGTTCGTCAGTACTTGCCCGCTTGTTCTTTTGCTCATGTCCCTCAGTTTTTCTGTCTCAATCTGTTGGGCATAGATAATCAGGCTGGAGAGGCCGATATCGTTAATCAGCATCGCTGTCCTGCACTCTTTGAGAACCAGGTTCGACACCCTATTAAAAAACTTCAGCATGCGAGCCCTTGGCTCGTCCACCATCTCTGGAGCGTATTTGGAAAACCTTGTGAACTCTAGAGCATACTCTTCTACTGTCCTGTTTTCCTGTCTCAGATTCATAAACTCCCTACTTTTGCCTCCCTAAGCTTCTAAGGGAAGAAGCTATCTTGGAAGGGTGTAATGAACTCCTCCCATTCCACCGGTCCTACTTCCGCTAGCCTCCCCTCCTTCCACTGTTCGTACTAGACCTGAGCTATCCCTTTTAGCTGGTACGTACCCAAGTCGGCAGTCTCTGAGGGACTGATATCCATAATTCGGGTGATCTTTTTAATCTCATCCACAAATCCTTGTGGGTCCTCTCCCACCTTAGATTTATCAAAATTTGGAGGGTTCATCCGAGTGAAGTCCCGCACTCGGGAAGCTACTGCGGAACCGTTGTTGATTGGAACCACTTGCTGGTTCACCTAGTTGGTAAAAATTTGAGCGAGCAGCTGAATGGCTGCCCTGAATTCTGCGGTAGACCCTGAGCCGTCCTGAGGGGCTGTCGGGGCTGGTGGGGAAAGTCGGAGAGCATCACCGGCCCTTCTTCCAATACCACGTCGCGGAGGCATAATTCATTAAAATTAAACAAAGCACGAGTTATGAGAATAATTTTGGAACTGAATTTCAATGCACGATAAGGAGTATGAAACAAAGGAAATTTTCCTAATAACATTTTCTAGCCTCCCCGTCATAAGTGTGGCGCGCTTCATACCCATGAAGAAGATTCTACTCGATGCGGCTTTCAGACATCTGAGGTCTAAACCTAGTGCTCTGATATCAAGTTTTTCACGCTCCAAGTCTACACCCTGGAGGGGACATGATACTTGGAGTCACAAGTAACCCTAAGTCAACCCTGGTCTATCATACACTAGTATTTTGGGTAACATATAACTATACTGGAATCTTTAAAATAAAAAATATATATAAGGCATTCATGAAAATGGAGACTGAATCATAAAGTTTGAAACAACTTAACCAAAACTACAAGTCTGATAACCAAATTTGTGTCTGAAAGCCATTATAACTGATAAGTTGTTGGGACAAGCCCCCAACTAACTCCAAATCTAAATAGAATAAAATAAAAAAATATAACTGAATTAAATAATCTCCATCATTGAAGAATGAGGACTCACCAACTAGAAAAGCTGAAGTCTTCGGTGAGTGATTGGCTAGCGAGACTGAGACTGAGATCCTGCAGTTGTATCATAAAATGATACAACATAAAAGTATGAGTCAGTACTTTGAATATACTGTGTGAGTGAAAGAAACCATACGCAAGAAATGAAATAACAGAATTGGAAAGACATGTAATGACCCATTGAAGCTACTAAACTAAATAACTGAAACGCTCTAAAAGACCATGTCTGATGGTCAAAAACATGTTCTAAATCTGGAATACTAATCTGAAATGATCTAAAACTAAATTGAGCTAACTAGTGGGAGAGTCTATAATTAGCATATAACCACGTGAGCTAGACGTGGAGTTCGATGTATACACCCCACCGGTAGGACCCAATATACCTTGCCAGGGTATAAAAGCGTGACCTGGGTGATCACAAGAGTCTGGGGCCATCAGATCAATAAAGAATTGTAAACCACGGTGGCAATGTAGTTTTGGGAACTTGAGTGCGCTTGAACCCCGGTCTGTTCGGTGCTAAGTCCTACTCTCATTGGATAGTCCTAGAATGAATACTAAGCTGATAGCTTAAAATTGGAGCCCAAGACTAGTCAGGGATATATATATGAAAGCACCCTGAGAGTCTTATCGGACCGGATTCTAGAGTTGGGTTCTAAGACTAGTCAAAACTGTTTATCTGGTAGCATCTTAACCGTCTAAAGAACAAACTGTAATATGAAATTGGGGTCCTAAGGCTAGTCAGAGCTGCTTATTTAAAGTGTCATGACTGCTAAGTGGACCACTAAAATGGAGTTCTGAATCAGATTCTGATAACTGGGAGGTACTATCGACACCTCGGGAATTTCTGTACTCAAACTGATCAGCTGACATTTTTGTCTGATACTGAGAATTAACATTTTGTCTAAAACTGAAGTGACAATAATCTAATAGAATTTCAATGCTACTAACAACATGGGATTCCCCAATACTGATAAAATCAAGCAAAATTTCGATATTCAAACACTATTGCAAGATTCATGATTTTCTACGTTCAAGAACAAGGGCTAAATTTCACTTCACAAGTATAAACATCATTTCAATCACAAACTGGTGGGAAATATCTATAATTAACATGAAATAACATTCCACATGAATTAGACAATCTATAACTAACATGAAATAACATTCCACATGAATTAGACAAAGTATGACTAAAATTTCTTAACATTCGATAATTTCAGGGCTAGAACTGATAGAGAAAAGAAAGGAGGAAATTGGAGACACAAGGGAAGAACTATTCCCTTATTGAATTCCCACATACCTGGCTAAGAATTTCTGGAGAAGATCTCTGAGAAAAATCTGAGAAGACAATTGTCTGACCTAGCTCCTGCTCTAAACTGTCTGACTATTCCACGCTTAGACTTTGACGGAAGAAGTGAAATAAAGGGAAAAAGATTGTTCTAACCCTTTAAATCCCCCCTAAAGAAACCCAAAACGATGGGGTTTGAGCATTAAAAGGTGGAAGATTACCAATGTACCCCTGAAAGAAGGAATCGAAAACTAGCCAACATGGAACAACGGGCCTCAGAACGGGTCATTAGTCAGACCCACGATCCGTTGGAACCCACCGTTGGTTCTGGGTCCAGAAACCATGCTCACTGGAAATGAACCATGGGAGGGTACCACGATCCATTGGCAAAAAGGACGGGTCGTTGGTACCTTTCATTAGTACTGGTAGGGGAACTGGCCTTGAGATAATGATCAACACAATGACTCATCGGTAGGACCAACAGGTCGTTGCATCGACTCGTGGTCTACACTACTAGGTCCTGGAACTGGGCGACGGGTGGTTGCAACAGCTCGTTAGTAGGAACCACGAGTCGTTGGTTCCTCTCGTTGCCTCAGGGAAGGGTTTACTAGGATTCTGAACTTGGGATCGAAAGGACAATAGGATGGCTCGTTGGTTCAACCAACAGGTCATCCTATGCCTCATTGTTTCTCCTGAAGGAAAACTGCTATGCTGACAATGACTCAGACAATGACCCATTGGAGCTTCCCACGACCCGTTGCCTGGGTCATTCTGCGATAAAATTTTTGGTTTTTTTTTCTTCTAAACTTTCTTGAAATGCCTGAGTCTGTTTTAGAAAAGTTTTGGGGTGTTACAACTATCCATTGTTGCTGGTTCATTAAATAACTGATGACCCGACAGGACAATCAATTAAAGAGTTAACATCGACTTTCACTCCTCATTTTACCATTCAAGCATCGGATAAGAGCGGTAGGATTTTGAAGAGCTGAATTTCGTTGGAATAATTTTGAATATTTTCTTCTGGAATCTCGATCTTGGAGGTAAGTTCTCTCCTATTTTAGTATGTACTCAAATTTTTTGTTTATTTTTATTAGGATCTTAACCATTTTTCGTTGTTATGATTATATTTTGAATTTAGGGTGTATATGTTTGTAAAGATTGATGTCGTGCTGATAATTTTTTATATTTGAGATAAAATATTATTTTTCATGTGTGTTGGAGTTTGATTTGTACTTCCGGATGAGTTAAAGGTCTTTGAAATAATTTTATGTTGCTACTTGCACCTTTTTATTTGACGATTTCTTATTTTTGGTGTCCTTTTTTGCTGTTTTTATGTCTATATTGACATTTTTTTAGGCTGCATGTGAATAGTTTAGGATTTTTATTTTTAAATCTGAATGTGTGGTTCCAATCCACCTTTTTATTTTTTATTGCTTCTCTTTCGCTATAAGTCATTTTTTCCTATTTTTAATGTTGTAAAAGTCAATGTCTTCTGTTTATATATGTTGTTCAAATCAGTGGCCCTTTATGATTTTTCTTTCTTTTACTTGAGATCGTATGGTGCTTTTTGTGATCCCTTATGTGTTTATTAGTTGAGATTTCCTCATGTCCTTTGTCTATACATGTTGGAAGCTCTTTTTCCTTTTATATCTGCTTTCCATTTTTTTGCAAAGTGTAGTTAGGAGTCCGAGTATCTGTTCCATTTTACCTTCTTCAGATTTTGCATCTTGAGATGTAATCTGCAATTGTATTCTTTTCAGTCTTGATAACTTCAATTGTAAATGAGAAATTTAATATATTCAATACCAATCTCCTTATTTCTTTTGTTGTTACAGAATCTTGTACTTTTCTAGTTATCCATCATTTCACTTGTGTATTATCTGTTCTAACAATAAATTTGTTATAAACAATATATGGTTCGAATGCAAGTAAACATTTATATAATGCAAATAATTCTTTTCTGTTTATCTCCCATTTAATCTGTGGTTCTGTATATGATCCTGAGTGATATCTACAGTGGTGTTCTACCTTTTCATTTTCATATTTATGTTTTAGTACTCCTCCATAGCTATGGTTACTAGAATCTGATTCCACTATATAAGTAAATTGTTTATTTTCATCCGGGAAATATAATTTTGGTAATTTTTTACACATTTCTTTTATCTTTTTTATGTAATTTCTGTCTTTTTCATCGAAATTATATTCTATATCCTTTTTTAATTTTCTTTGTAATGGCTTTAGATTTTCTGCTAACTTTGGTATATATTGATTCTTTTCTTGTATTTATATTTATTTGTGCATCCAAATTGTGGTGTTGTTCTAGTTGTGCAACATGCTAAGTTTTTTACTAATATTTTTTCCATTTTTATTTCTTCTTTATGTTTTTCACATAATTCTGTAAATCATTTTTGTAAAAATTTTATTCTAGATCCTAGTGTATCTACCAATCCTGATTCTTGCCATTCTTTAGGGAACTAAATGGTTCTGGTAATTTTGCATAGTATAATTTTCTTATTTCCTTACTTTCCTCATTCGTATATAGTCCTTTATAGTAGTATTCTTTAAATGCACATGTGTATTCATCCATATAACTCATCATATGGTTTACAACCCTATCAATATTATATAACAGGAATACTAAACCAACGAAAATATCTAATAAAAATAGATACAGGACAGATTGAAAGCTACATTACAAGGGAACTGGTAAAAGAAGAAGAAATTGATAGAAACGAGAATATAAATACAGAATTACCAGGAATACTAACAAATATGGAACAAAGTACAGAACAAGAATTAATTATTGGCGGAATACCAATAAAGATAAAATTCAAAATACACCAAGGAAAAGATAATATTATTTTAGGAATAAAATGGCTGGAAATAGTAAAACCTTATAATCTAGATGAAAGACAGCTAATAATACACTATGAAAACAAAAAGATAATCATTAAAAGGACCCTAATATGAAAGAATGACAAAAATCTATATACTAATGAAAATTATAGTAGAAGGATATTACAATAGATACTACACACCTATGGTAGATACGGGAGCAGGAGCAAATATGTGTAAACATAATTGCTTACCAGAAGATAAATGGGAAAAACTAAAAACACCACTTATAGTTACTGGATTTAACAATGAAGGTAGTATGATAACACATAAAACTAAAAATATAAAAATACAGATATGAGATAAAATACTAATAATAGAAGAAATGTATAGTTACGAATTCACTAATAGAGATATATTATTAGGAATGCCATTTTTAGAAAAATTATACCCACATACCATAACAAAAACACATTGGTGGTTTACTACCCCATGTAATAAGAAAATAAGAGCAAAAAGAGTAAACAATAAAATAAGAAAAAATACGCCATGGATAAAAGGAAGCGAAAAAATTACTCAAAAATTAGAAAATATAACACCAAACGACCAAAAGATTGAGATGATAATATTCACAATAGATAAAATACAAATATTACAAGATAAGTTAAAATCATTATATAATGAAAACCCATTACAAGGATGGGAAAAACATAAAACAAAAGTAAAAATCGAACTAATAGATGAGAATAGTATAATAACACAAAAACCATTGAGATATAATTTTGAAGATAAAAAAGAATTCCAGATGCACATAAAAGAACTACTAGAAAATAATTACATACAAGAAAGCAATAGTAAACATAACAGTCCGGCATTTATAGTAAAATAAGCATAGTGAACAAAAAAGAGGAAAAAGCAGAATGGTAATAGATTACAGAAATCTAAATGCAAAAACCAAAACTTACAACTACCCAATACCAAATAAGATACTAAAAATAAGGCAAATACAAAGGATATAACTACTTCAGTAAATTCGATTGTAAATCAGGATTTTACCACTTAAAGCTAGAAGAAGAGTCAAAACAACTAACAGCATTTACTGTACCACAAGGATTCTACGAATGGAACGTATTACCTTTTGGATACAAAAATGCACCAGGTAGATATCAACACTTCATGGATAGTTGTGGAATGGATATTTCGGATGCCTTTGGCTTCCGTCTCCTGTCTATTTATAAACAAAAATTTACAAGTAACTCTTTACAAGTGGCATTTACTGTTCATAAACGACCTCTACTGTTTATGAATAGTAATTTGTGGCCGACACTTTACTATTCTACTTTGCGACTTTTGTTAAAGCAGCCGCCCTATTACTGTAGACTTTACGACTTTTGTACAAAAGTAATAAAACAAAAAACTTTACATAGCTGTCTTCTTCTTTTCTGTTGGCCGACACCTTTATCTGCTGGCCGACATCTTTATGTTATTTTCTTCTGTCTTCTTGCTTTTCAGCTTTTCCTCTATGTCGTTTTCTTTGGTTTTTCTTTTCTATCTTATTCCAGCTGTACTTCTGGTATTTGGTCGTCATTTTCACCATGACACTTGGAACAATGGTGATCTGGGTATTTTTGTCCTATAGTCTTGCAGTATCTTGTCAGTAGTGCTGGAGAAATATAGTTTCTTCGTATAGCTCTTATTGTGGGTATTTCTTCTGGTTTAAGTAGACTGAGTATCCACTGGCGTAATTCTTCCATATCTGCTTCTTTATGTTCTCTGGAGTTTGCATATATCATTGTTTGATCTCTTGAATAGTAGCTCCAGATAGAATTTCCGTTTAAGAAATTATTGGCTAGTTCACTTAATATCATAGCTAAACCAATAATTCTTTTGTTTGCGTAGAATTCTGGTATATCTGTACATGTTATCTCTTCCTGTTGTTCTATCTTTTCTGGTATAATCATCTCTCTTGTCAGTCCTATCTTTACCACTTGTATAATTGGTTTTATTTCATCAAATAATATTTCCGCAGGTGCTGCGTATATTTTAATATAAAAGAATGTTCCTTTTGTTATTCTTTTATATGTCATAAATGCTTTATGTAGCTCTGGTATAGTTGCTATTTCGTCTCCTGTTTTGGTATATACTATACTGAGTAGTCCGTAGTTGTAACATGTTTTAACTAGGTTGGAGTTGGTATTTGGTTGTGCTATTAACTTGTTATATCCTTGTAGATATTGGGTAATATAATCCTCTTCTGGATGTTTGGTATTTATAGATCGTGGGTTTCTATTTAGGAAAGTTTGTATTTTGTGGATGTTTTGTATGTAGGTACTGGCTATATGGTTATAGGTCTGTTTAGTCTGGTTTAGACTTTCCTTGTATGTGCTGGTTTGTGGAGTAGGAGGTACATTTTTCATTGTAAATTGTTTGTCGAATAGTTGTTTCCTGATGATATCTCTTCTTTCTATAGGTCTTGAAGTACCTGCAACTGTACTAGGTGAAATGTTAGCTTGGGTTTTATGGAGTTTCCCAACGTCTCCTTTTAGCTCTGGAAGTTTAACGTTAGTTCCGCGTTTTTTGAGTCACGCTGCTGACTACTAGCTTTTCCTTTTAGCTGCTGTATTTCTTCCTCCATACTTTCCACTTTTTTGCAAAGTGTAGTTAGGAGTCCGAGTATCTGTTCCATTTTACCTTCTTCAGGTTTTGCATCTTGAGATGTAATCTGCAATTGTATTCTTTTCAGTCTTGATAACTTCAATTGTAAATGAGAAATTTAATATATTCAATACCAATCTCCTTATTTCTTTTGTTGTTACAGAATCTTGTACTTTTCTAGTTATCCACCATTTCACTTGTGTATTATCTGTTCTAACAATAAATTTGTTATAAACAATATATGGTTCGAATGCTAGTAAACATTTATATAATGCAAATAATTCTTTTCTGTTTATCTCCCATTTAATCTGTGGTTCGGTATATGATCCTGAGTGATATCTACAGTGGTGTTCTACCTTTTCATTTTCATATTTATATTTTAGTACTTCTCCATAGCTATGGTTACTAGAATCTGATTCCACTATATAAGTAAATTGTTTATTTTCATCCGGGAAATATAATTTTGGTAATCTTTTACACATTTCTTTTATCTTTTTTATGTAATTTCTGTCTTTTTCATCGAAATTATATTCTATATCCTTTTTTAATTTTCTTTGTAATGGCTTTAGATTTTCTGCTAACTTTGGTATATATTCTCGTACTTGGTTAACTAATCCTAAAAAGGATTGTAATTTTTTCTTAGTATCTAATAATTTTTCAGAATTGATTATCTTTTGTACTATATGTATCTGTATTTTTACTCCATTCTTGTCTATCTGTATACCTAGAAATTCTATTTGGTTTTTCAGTATTTCAACTTTCTTTTTGCTTAAGCTTATTCCTGATATTTCTATAATGTGTACGAATTTTTTCAGTAATCTTATATGTTCTTCTTTTGTTCTTGAATAAAGTAATATGTCATCTATGTATACTATACAGTTTTCTAGTTGGTTAAAATAACTATCCATGAAGTGTTGATATCTACCTGGTGCATTTTTGTATCCAAAAGGTAATACGTTCCATTCGTAGAATCCTTGTGGTACAGTAAATGCTGTTAGTTGTTTTGACTCTTCTTCTAGCTTTAAGTGGTAAAATCCTGATTTACAATCGAATTTACTAAAGTAGTTATATCCTTGTATTTGCCTTATTTTTAGTATCTTATTTGGTATTGGGTAGTTGTAAGTTTTGGTTTTTGCATTTAGATTTCTGTAATCTATTACCATTCTGCTTTTTCCTCTTTTTTGTTCACTATGCTTATTTACTATAAATGCCGGACTGTTATGTTTACTATTGCTTTCTTGTATGTAATTATTTTCTAGTAGTTCTTTTATATGCATCTGGAATTCTTTTTGATCTTCAAAATTATATCTCAATGGTTTTTGTGTTATTATACTATTCTCATCTATTAGTTCGATTTTTACTTTTGTTTTATGTTTTTCCCATCCTTGTAATGGGCTTTCATTATATAATGATTTTAACTTATCTTGTAATATTTGTATTTTATCTATTGTGAATATTATCATCTCAATCTTTTGGTTGTTTGGTGTTATATTTTCTAATTTTTGAGTAATTTTTTCGCTTCTTTTTATCCATGGCGTATTTTTTCTTATTTTATTGTTTACTCTTTTTGCTCCTATTTTCTTATTACATGGGGTAGTAAACCACCAATGTGTTTTTGTTATGGTATGTGGGTATAATTTTTCTAAAAATGGCATTCCTAATAATATATCTCTATTAGTGAATTCGTAACTATACATTTCTTCTATTATTAGTATTTTATCCCATATCTGTATTTTTATATTTTTAGTTTTATGTGTTATCATACTACCTTCATTGTTAAATCCAGTAACTATAAGTGGTGTTTTTAGTTTTTCCCATTTATCTTCTGGTAAGCAATTATGTTTACACATATTTGCTCCTGCTCCCGTATCTACCATAGGTGTGTAGTATCTATTGTAATATCCTTCTACTATAATTTTCATTAGTATATAGATTTTTGTCATTCTTTCATATTAGGGTCCTTTTAATGATTATCTTTTTGTTTTCATAGTGTATTATTAGCTGTCTTTCATCTAGATTATAAGGTTTTACTATTTCCAGCCATTTTATTCCTAAAATAATATTATCTTTTCCTTGGTGTATTTTGAATTTTATCTTTATTGGTATTCCGCCAATAATTAATTCTTGTTCTGTACTTTGTTCCATATTTGTTAGTATTCCTGGTAATTCTGTATTTATATTCTCGTTTCTATCAATTTCTTCTTCTTTTACCAGTTCCCTTGTAATGTAGCTTTCAATCTGTCCTGTATCTATTTTTATTAGATATTTTCGTTGGTTTAGTATTCCTGTTATATAATATTGATAGGGTTGTATTTCATTTATTCTTTGTTCTAATAATCTTGGTTGTATTTCATAATCTATCCTTTTTGAGGTGCTATTTCTAGATGATGATGGTGTATCATAGTTTATTCTTTTTGATGTGCTTAATCTTTCTTTTACTATTTCTAAATCTTCTTCAATGTCTATTTCTTTGTAACTATAATCATTATTATCAATGATAGTAACTATTTTATCGAAAGGATTTTTTATTTTAATTCTTTGGATTTTATTTCTAGCCATTATTTTATGTTTTGTTGTTAATTTATATAGATTTTTACATCTTGCTGTAAATATTTTACTTCCTGGTGCTAACTCTATTCCTGACATTTTCCAGTATAGTACTAGTGATTTATCTATGTTTCTGTCATCTAATGCTACTGAGTAGTTTGCACTTATTATAAATTTAAATTTTTGGTATATTAAATTTCCTTTAACTGCGCTTATTATATTTTTTTCTATTGGGTGGATAATTCTGTCATCTGCTAAATATATTTCAATTGGTGTATCTATTCCTTCTCTAAAACATGCTTTTATAAGTATTTCTGTTCCTCCTAAATGTACATATTTTATCGGATTTTTAGCTTTTATTTCTTGGATTTCTTTGTTTATTATCTTTTTATTTATTATGGGTATTTTAGCTTTACCCTGAGTATATTTGCAATCTATTATATGTTCTTTTTGGCTTACTACGTAATATTCTTCTTGTCTTATTTTAAAGAAATTTCTTAGTTTAGGTACTTCTAATATTTTATCTATACTTAAATCTAATTCTTTTCCTTTTATTTGTTCAAACATATTATTATCAAATATTATTTTTTGCTCTGTACTTTCACTATCTTGGTATTCTTCTTTACTTATAATTCTTATATCTGTCTCAGTCATTATCTGTTTCGTATTCTATTATCTCATTTTCACTATCTGTTTTCTCATATTCTGTTAGTTCGTATATACTATCATCACCGTTTAAATTATAGTCTATGTATTCTATTTGTCTGTATTCTTCATTTTCTATTACTACTTCTGATACTTGTTTTTTGGTTATATTCCTAGGTATTTTACAATCTCTAGCTAAATGTCCTAATTTGCCACAATTGTAGCATTTACATTCTGTTATATTTTTCTTAGTTCTGTGAGGTCTTTTTTGTTTGTAATTTTTTATATAGTATCTTTTTCTTGGCTTTTTATACTTATATTTTGTTCTAAATGGTCTGTATTTTTTTATTCTTTTCTTGTATTTATATTTATTTGTGCATTCAAATTGTGGTGCTGTTCTAGTTGTGCAACATGCTAAGTTTTTTACTAATATTTTTTCCATTTTTATTTCTTCTTTATGTTTTTCACATAATTCTGTAAACCATTTTTGTAAAAATTTTATTCTAGATCCTAGTGTATCTACCAATCCTGATTCTTGCCATTCTTTAGCTACTTTTGAACTAAATGGTTCTGGTAATTTTGCATAGTATAATTTTCTTATTTCCTTACTTTCCTCATTCGTATATAGTCCTTTATAGTAGTATTCTTTAAATGCACATGTGTATTCATCCATATAACTCATCTTACATATACTTAATTTATTCAGTAGATTTCTGTTTAGTTCTTTATCTTTTTGTCGCTCATCTATTTCGGTAGTCATACTACTAAATTCGTTTCTTATTGCCATTTCATATTTATTTAATATGTCTATAGATGTTGTTGCTGGTTCATTATTAATTTTCTTATTATTTCTTAATGTTTCTAAACTTTCTGGTGATAAATTTTGTAACCATATTTTAGCTGTTCCTATAAGTGTCCTTTCTACATATCCAGGGGTATCTGTTATTAATATTTTATTATCTATTAGTTGTTTTGAAATATATCCTATCCATAATTGGATTGTTTTATTTGTATCTGCTACACAGTCTAAATCTAAAAAGTTATATTGTTCTATGTTTTGTCTAGGTGTCCAGTTTTTATTTAGTCTTTTATTCCATAATGTTTTATTTCTATTTTCTCTTTCGTAAGTGTAATAAGTTGGGCTAGTATCTAATCTCTTTGGACTTCTAGTTCCTGACGTACTAGGTTTTTCATCTACATCTTCTACATTAATTTCTATGTTGTTTTCTCTTTCTATTAGGTTAGTATAGGTTTCCGAAGTTTCTGAATTTTGATCTAAATCTTCATCATTTTGTTCACTTATATCGTCTATTCCTATTTTAGGTTGATTTTCTATTGTACCTGATTCTTCTAATAATATTTTAAATTTTTCTATTTCTTCTGTAAGTTTTAACTCTTCTCGTTGTTTTTCTTTAGCTTTTAATTTTTCTTCATATAATTGTTTAAGTTTTTCTAATTCTTTTTCTAGTTCTTGGATTCTCGTGTCTTTTTCTTCTTTAATTTGCTGAACTTCTGTTTGTGCTTGTTTTTTAATTTTTTCTATTTCCTTTTTTCTATTTATTTCTTCATTTTCTCTGTTTATTCTTACCATTGCTGTTAGACTATCTTCTAGTTTTGCTGATTCTTTTTCTAACATTAAATATAGTTGATCTCCTATCTTTTTAAATCTTCGTCCTAAATTTGAGTGTACAATTTTTATTTCTAGTCCTTTTTGACTTGTATATTTTTCTTCTTCTACAGCATATTCTTCTTTATTCATGGAAGTCCGTGTTGAAATTTATATTCTAGGTATTGTAGTTTGATTTCTAAATAGAATATTTCTTTCCTTTGTGTTTTTATTGATGTGTGACATACTCCTGCAGTTATGTTGTAGATTAACCTTTCCTTTCTAAATTCAATTTCATCAGTTATTTCATTTATTTTATTAAGTAGTTGTCGTCTATATTCTTCGCTGTTATCGATATTATTTCTCATTTTTGCTTTTTTAGATATTTTATATAATTATATTCTGTTTTTGAAATTAGGTCTATTAAGTATTCAAGTCTAATGTTGTTTGTTTTATTTGAGCTTAATTGCTTATATTCAGGATATAACATTTTTAATTGATTCTTTAATTTTTTGACTTTTTTCTGAATATGTCCAATTTTTGATTTCCATAGTTCTTTATTCGTTAATCCTGTGTAAATATTTTATTATAATATTCGGTTTTTAGTGGTTCTAATCTCTGTATTTCTTTTATATTTTCTAGTGCATATTCTAAATATTCTAGATCTCTATTTCTCATATATTTTCTTATATTTTCTTCTAATAAAAGTTCTAACAGTCTTATGTTTTCTACAGTATCTAGCCAATATTTCATATATTCGTAGTTTATCATTTCTAATCTGAATTTTTATCTAATTTTCTAATTTCTTCTATAGTCATCTCCGTCCATCCTTGGTTTATTAATTCTATGGTTTCATTGAGTTCTGTTATTTCTTCTAATATCTGAACTAAGATTTTTATCATACATAGAATAAGTATCTGATATCTACGATCTTTTCCTGGTTGGTTTGAATTCATTTTATGAATTTTTTCTAAACATAATATTCCCTTTAATCCCTTTAGGCATTATTTGAAATTATCCAGTTATTATAGCGTTATTTTGAATAGTCTTTTTCGGTCATTACTATGCGTTTTCAGCTTTGATCAGTTACCCTAACAGCGTTTCAACACCGTGTACTCCCCTAAAACGGCTCTCTTGGCCTCACCGGTTTCCACCTTAGGATGGCATAGTCTGGGCTTACTTACTCGCAGCTTACTAATCACGTACATAGCAAACTTAATCAAGCTTTCATCATAACGATATAACAAGAAGATAATATCATATAATACTTAGGAGATTATAAGGAATATAGCAGTTTAGCTATTCATATTCATGAATTTCCATACCTCAGTTTGTAGTTTTGCATCGTTGCTAGATTTCTCCATAGATGGATATTTTCTGAGTAGATTGTTTTTATTTTATGTTTGTAGCTCTGATACCAATTTGGGGGTTTGGGGTTTTGCGGAAGTAAATGAGAGAGAAGTTGTGGAATGGAGATTTCGGATGCCTTTGGCTTCTGTCTCCTGTCTATTTATAAACAAAAATTTACAAGTAACTCTTTACAAGTGGCCTTTACTGTTCATAAACGACCTCTACTGTTTATGAATAGTAATTTGTGGCCGACACTTTACTATTCTACTTTGCGACTTTTGTTAAAGCAGCCGCCCTATTACTGTAGACTTTACGACTTTTGTACAAAAGTAATAAAAAAAAAACTTTACATAGCCGTCTTCTTCTTTTTCTGTTGGCCGACACCTTTATCTGCTGGTCGACATCTTTATGTTATTTTCTTCTGTCTTCTTTCTTTTCAGCTTTTCCTCTATGTCGTTTTCTTTGGTTTTTCTTTTCTATCTTATTCCAGCTGTACTTCTGGTATTTGGTCGTCATTTTCACCATGACACTTGGAACAATGGTGATCTGGGTATTTTTGTCTTATAGTCTTGCAGTATCTTGTCAGTAGTGCTGGAGAAGTATAGTTTCTTCGTATAGCTCTTGTTGTGGGTATTTCTTCTGGTTTAAGCAGACTGAGTATCCACTGGCGTAATTCTTCCATATCTGCTTCTTTATGTTCTCTGGAGTTTGCATATATCATTGTTTGATCTCTTGAATAGTAGCTCCAGATAGAATTTCCGTTTAAGAAATTATTGGCTAGTTCACTTAATATCGTAGCTAAACCAATAATTCTTTTGTTTGCGTAGAATTCTGGTATATCTGTACATGTTATCTCTTCCTATTGTTCTATCTTTTCTGGTATAATCATCTCTCTTGTCAGTCCTATCTTTACCACTTGTATAATTGGTTTTATTTCATTCTTTGAGAGGTATTGATTCAAATCACTTATTTGATTAACATAGAAGAGAGGTTTGCAAATAACTTGAGAATTATAAAAGTTAAAAAAGTACTTGTAAAAGGACCTTCTGGAAATTTGTTCTTTTTTCAAGATTTTGATGGTATTAGGATATTTCAAGAGTTATTAATTGAAGAGTTTAGGGTGGTTTATTTATTTGTTATTGATGATTATGAAGATATGTTGCTGCCCCTAAGATTATCCATTATAGTAAAACTTATCATGTCGATTGTGAGTATTAAACTGATGCAGAGTCAGAAAGTGATGATAGTTTAGTTGATAGTAGTTCAGATGGTGAGTATGACTTTGATGAGTTGGAGCTCATTAAGATGCAAAAGAAAATGAAAGTCAATAACAATCTGAGTCATTACAAAGAGTTGCATCTCAATATGACTTTTAAGGACTTAAATGAGGCTAGTAAAGTTTGTAATTTTTATGCCCTTGCAACTAAAAAAGCTTGATAGTTGGAAAAAGTGACAGAAAAATATTAAGATACAAATTCATAGTTGGTTGTCCCTTTGTAATTCTTATTTCACTTGATGGTAGAGGTCCAGGATATAAGGTTAAAACGTTTAAGACAAAGCACAATTGTGAAGGTACATTACAAGATCCTAGAGCTACCACTACTACTGTAGTCCAATATTTCAAAAGCAAAGTTCATAATAACCCAAGTACAAACTCAAGGAGATGAGACAAGACTGGAAGGATAACTTCAACTTAAATGCTAACAACACAAAGTTGAAAAGGGCTAAGAAAATGACCCTTCGAAAAATGCAAGATAGATTTTTGGATGAAGACAATAGATTGGAAGCTTATGCAAATGAGATTAGGATGACTAATCCTGGTAGTGATGTGGTGATCAATTTATCAAAAGATGAAATGGAACAAGGTAAAAGAAAATTTCTTAGAACATACATATGCTTTAATACATTGAAGGTTGGATGGAAAGAAAGATTAAGACCATTCATTGGACTTGATGGGGACTTTTTTAAAGGGTCATTACAAGGGACAATTATTGGTAGCCATGACACAAGACTGTTAGAATTCATTCTATCCATTGGCACGGGTTGCAGTGGATAAAGAGACCACTAAGACATGGACATGGTTCTTACAGTTGATGGAGAAGTTACTGTATCTGAAGAACGGTGATAACATCACATTTATGTCTGATATGCAGAAGATAAATAATACTCTGTGTTTATGTAATTTATTTATATGCAATTTTATTTTTTTAATATAATTATTAATTGATTTGACATGTACAAGGATTATTGGATGCAGTGAGAGATGTCCTCTCATTACAAATCATAGGTACTATTAGGGTGCTTTAAATGTTATCTTTTTTTTTATTAACTAACCATCATTTTTTAATTATTTATAGGTATTGTGTAAGACATATTGAGGCCACTTGGATAAATAAATTTAGGACATGAGAGATGAAGAAACTTCTTTGGCGGGCTTCTTAGAGTACATATGAAGAATATTTTAAGGACCAACTGAATGCTCTTGTGCATTGTAAAAGGATGCTGCCAAAGATTTGGTTAAGTTTCCACCATAAAAATAGTGCAGGGCATATCTTGATACTATATGTAAAAAACAGATGGTAGACAACAATTTCACTGAGTCATTCAACTATTGGATCTTGGAACCAAGAGGCAAGCCTATCTTGAAAATGCTTGAAGAGATTAGAGTCAAAATAATGAACAGGTAGAGAAAGAAGAAAGAAGATGTAAAAACATGGCCTATTCATTACAAGCACAGTCCTAAGTGCATGGAATTGTTCATTGCCTACAATACTATTGCCAACTTAGATGTTGATTTCAATGGCGACCTTGGGTGTGAAGTATCTCAGGGTGATGATAGGCACATAGTGAATATAATGGAGAAGAAATGCACTTGCAGGTAAATATACTAACTTTGATTATTATTTAACTTTGACTATGTAATATTCATGTGAACTAAATTATTGATTTTCTATTTAGGTCCTGCCAGTTGACTGGCATTCCATGCCTCCGTGCCATCAAAGCACTGAAGTGCAAAAATATTGAACCTAAGGATGAAATAAGCTGGTGGTACACTAAAGAAGCCTATCTTAAAATATATAGGGCCAAGTTGTTGTCTATGAGAGGTATTTCTGGCAAGTATTGCCAGAAAATGCCATGGACCCACCTGATCTTGTGAAAATAGTTCAAAGATCAAAAATTAAAGAGATAGAGAAAAGAATGAAGCAATTAAAAGAGCAGGAGACTGGTCTCACTCAAGAAAAGGAACTAAAATGGCATGTGCAAGTATGGTTCACAAGCTCACGATACAAGGACTTGCAAGGTAACAACTTTTTCTATTTAAAGTTAGCTACTCCCTCCATTTTAAAATAAATGTTATTTTAATCTTTTCATTTTGTTTCAAAATAAGTGGTGTTTCATATTATCAAGAAGACATTAATGAAATTTTTTCAATTTTACCCTTATTCAAATGAAGAGAGATTTATAAACTACTAAAGAGCTGCCTGTTTTTCAAGGTATTTATTAAGGGTAAGTTAGTAAAATTGCATATTGCTTTCGAGAAATGAGTAGTTTTTAAGAGGTGTGCCCAAGCTAAAAACACCACTTATTTTGAAACGAGTATATAATATTCAAGTGATCCCATTTAATGACTTCTTTATATTTTAGACTGGTGAGGAAAGAAATACTTCAGGTCTGAAGAGGAAGAGGGCCAGAACTGAAGAAGTAGAACAAGATGAAGTGTTTGATGTTAATAGTTTAGCCCCTCAACTAATTCAATAAGGAGACTATCATGTCATGCCTTTACCTGGTCTTCCAAAGAGACAATATGAATCATATGGTCCTGCTACAGAACTTGAAAGGGATCCAGTTTTAAGGCCTCATATAACATCTGAAGAGTTAACAAGGCTTGAGATGAAGAAGACTCGAAAAATACAATCTGGAAGTAGAATGATCTCTTTCAGAGGTGATCATAGAGGAGTGAGCCTAAGGACTTACCTTACTTACCCACTAAGCTCACTTGGAAAGGAAAAATCTTATCGTTAACAACTAGTTGGAAAGAGAAAGAGAGAAGAATCTAGAAAAGTTGAAGGCTAGGAAGGCTAATGAGAAATCCCAAATTTAATATGTTGTGACTTGCTGTGCATTGAATGCTTTTATCTATTTTTGATTGAAGTTGGTAGATACAAAACAATGAATGTTTGTTCTTATTTTGTCTTAATTTTGGTAGATGCAAAATAATGAATGCTTATGTTTGTTTTGGCATGTTGATGGTATTAAGTTATGAAGTTGGTATTAAGTTAATATGCAGCACTATTTTCAGGTTTTTACAAATTGTTTTTGAGTTTCTTGCATAGTTACTGTCCAGATTTTGATCTGGCATTGATTGAGTATTTTACATAGTTGCTGCCCAGATTTTGATATAGCTTTGATTGAGTTTTTGCATAGTTGCTGTCCAGATTTTGATATAGCTTTGATTGAGTTTTTTACATAGTTGCTTCCATGAAAGGGATACAGACATACTGTTGTTATATAAACATTATCTGTGCTTGGATGGCTTGGATAATATATAAGAATAGTGTTGCTTGGGATGTTTCTTGAGGAGAACTTTTATTCCGTTTGTGTGTTTCGTTTGTGTGTTGGTTGCAGTTAGGGGTGTACAAAGAAAACTAATAAACCGCACCAACCCAGTAATTCGAGTCAAACCGAGAAAAAAATTTAAAATTAGTGGTTTGGTTCAATTTGGTTTGTGTTGGAAAAGAAATTCGATCACAATTGGTTTAACTAAAAAAAGTCAATCAAACCAAACCAACCCGATATTATATTTATATAATTTTTATAAATATTTTATGTAATTTATAAGTACTTTTTAAATTTTTTTCATAGTTTTTGTCTTTTAACATGTATTACTTCAAGTTTGGACTTAGAATTTTAAAGGATCCAATAAGTTTTATAGTTCATAGATGCATGTTATTAACTCAAATAACAATCAAACCAAAATCAAATCAATATTAATACTAAAAAAAGAAATAATTTTAATACCAAAAATGTCAATAATACATATTAGATATTTGTTCTTTAATTTTATAGGTGACTTTACACTGTGAAAATAAATAACTTAATTTTTTAATGTTTAGTTACGTAATTAATATTTATTACTCGTACTTTATTTGGTATAACTAGTACTTTTAGAGTATGATCATTTTCATTATGACTTATTAATTTTCAATATTTATTTTATACGACTTCATTATCTTCTTTGTTGAATGTTTTAGTACAATGTCATCACTCATCTTATATTTTGTGTTATTTTCTTAATTATGAAACACCTTAGATAGTTGTATGTTACTAGAATTAAAGAAATATTTCAAATATAAGTTATATATTTGTATGGAGACTTTATCGAAAAAACATCCAAGAAACACTTGAAAAATCTGGAAAACCCAAAAAATTCAAGGTTGAAAAATTCGACTTTTATTAGTTTGATTTAGTTTGTAGAATTAAAAACCTGATACAATTGGTTTGATTTTGTATTTTAAAAATTCAAACCAACACGGACTATATACAACCCTAGCTGCTGCTGTGTTTGATGTATTAGCTGGCGGGCCGGGTCATCGGATATTTAATGGATCAAAAATAATAGATAGTATTAATAGAGGATCGGATCACGAGTATTATAAATGGATCAGCAACAAGCTTAAAAGTTATTAGTCGTAGTTGACTTGCTTAGGTGGAGGAATAAGTCCTACGTGACTTGCCACGTCAGTTTAGAAAAAGGGCTATTAATTTTAGAGGTATTTGTAGTCTTATACTTGGACAATGGGGATATTTTTGATATCAAAATATAATGGAGGGTATATGTGGTCCATTTTCAATAGTTCAGGGGAAATTTTGACCCTTTTCTGTTAAAGATATTTTCTTTCTCTTTTTCTGTATCATTAAAATATTATAGTTTTCTTACTTAATCAATCACACATTTTTATCTCCTTCCTCTCCATGTTATTCAACTTTGGATCAAATTTCATTCTTTCGCTAGTTTCTTAACCTTTTTTTTTCATTTTTTCACTACCCTTATTTCTTTCTTCTTTTCACCGATTCGGATTTGTTTCGTGGTTTAGCAAGTCAATAAAAAATATTGATCAAAGATTGAATTTTATATTTAAAGGCCATGATTGAGAGAAAAAGGATTGAATAAGAACATAAATATTGAAGTACTAAAAGGTATACTACTCAATGAAAAAAGAATATGAGATCGTGAGAAAAAAAAATGAATATCAAAGAACTATTGCCATAATCACTATTTTTTTCGGTGAGAAACATTGTGGATAAGGGATGCAGAAAATAAAATATAATAAAATACATTTAGTAATTACATAAATAAAGTTTTAATCTTTTTTCGATGGTTGTTGGGCAGGAATGGGAGTAACAAGAGGTGGTGATGCCAGTTATAATGATGGTGGAGGATGTATAGGTGGTGAGATGATGATAAAGAGAGAAATAAAAAAAAAAGAAACAAGAAAAAATAGAAAATATATTTAGTTAATACAAAAAATAATTTTGACTTCTAAAAGAAAGTGAATATACTCTCTCTGCCACGTCAGTATTAAGGTAGTAAATAATTTCCCTTTAAAAAAATTTAGGGGGTAATAGGGCCCCTAAGAACTATGTCACATCATGTCATAAACCACAATTATATAATATATAGATATAAATATAGATAAAGATGCTCTGTTACATATTTATTTGTAATGAAATTTAAAAGTTTATGAGTTATTGAATAAAGTCTTCTACCCCTTCTCTCTAGTTTGAGAAATTTCTTCTATATAATCTATGTTGTATCTTTCACTTGTGCCTATATTATTTCGCTGGATATTTTTATTTCCTTCAAATTGGTAGCAGAGCCTCATTGAGATCCATTAGAGCCTCATGTGATATCCGACACAAATAAAACAATATGAATATTCTATATTTATCTAATTATCATATTTTTGTGTTTGATGAAAAAAATAATTTTGAGAGTTGGTATCACCAGATGAAGCATTTTTTCAATGTTGTTGGACTATGACCTATTATTGGTAAAGGGTTTCTGGAAATCCCAGAAGGCAAAACATTGACTGGTGAAGCAGCTATGCAATTAGAAAAAAAGTAGACAATTGAATTATAAAGAATTCAACTACCTCAATAGCAAAGTTCAATTACATGTATCTAATAAATAGGCCAAATACATAAGCGGCCCCTTAAAATTGTCAAAAATTTTCACTTTGACATCTTAACTAATACTTATTCCTATAAGACATCCCTACTATCTTTCCCATTATGTAGCTATGCTTTTTAATTTGTTGCTTATTATTAGGGAGAAAATATTGTGAAAAATTCTGACACATATTCCTTCTAGGTCGTGGTGTGTCAGGCGATCAATATGAATTTTTTTTAAAAAAAAATATGATGAATCATGGTACTAATCATGATCAAGAAAGAAAAAATGAAAAAAAAAATATGATGGGTCGTGATGCTAACCCCGACCAAGGAAAAACTTTTAACGTTCGTATACATTAAACGAATCACAAAATTGATCATGACAATTATCACGCTTTATCCCTTTTAATACGACACACAAATAAGTCACTCTTTTAAAAAAATTTCTCTCAATCTTAACTGTTTTGATCTCCCACACAAGTAAAAGATTTCTTTTATGCTTAAAAGATTGGGGTAGTGAACAAATCAATAACACTGTTTAATCATCATCATTAATTTTTCTACATTTTATTTACTCAGGTCCATAAGAATATGTGATGTTTTTGCCGCATATAAGAATGTGTTTATTATCCACTATCCTCTTTATATACAAAAAATATTTTTAATTTTTTTCACTTTTTTAATTGCGCATTCTGTCATTATTCACATAAAATCTCATTTAAGAATTTTAATATAATACATGATTTTGCTTTTCTTTATCTACCGCACCTGTTAGGGATTGAGAATTCGAGTATTGCGAAATTTAGCGAAATAATATTATAATGACAATAACAAAAATAATAGTAAGTTGATAATAATAATGATTAAAGAAAATAAAGAAGGCACTAATTTAATGTGGTTCAGTCAGTGTGACCTAGTACACAAGCGGAGAGGAGTAATTTCATTATACCAACAAGAGTATAAAAGAGAGTACAAAATTAGAATAAATACTCTAATATCCCAAATACCCCAAGAGAATAACTTCACAAGATCACTCCAAAGAAAGGGTTCACATAAGTGTTTTCCAACACTAACTCTCATACAAAATACTCTAAAATAAAGGAGGAGAAGAAAGACAAGAGAATGAAACTCTTGAATTGATGTTGATGTGTTTCAAATGAGAAGAAGTGGTCTCCTTTTGTAGGAGTAAAACTTGGACTCCAGTTGGATAAAAAAAAAGATATGATCAAAATAATCTCCTCCACGTGAGCCAAACTTTGGCGCCAAGAAACTTTCTCTACCAAGAGTTTTCTATTAGGCACATGCCTATTACAAATAAATATCTCAAAAATGCTTTCTAATGTAGCCAAAATATAGCCACATTACAAATCTCTACCTTGGCCTATTTTTGGTTGATATAGTAAATATGCTCCACTTTCTCCACAAAAGCCCCTATGGGCTGAATCATTGTTCATAAACAACAATCAAGTTCAAGCAAAGCTGGAACTTGCTAACTGGAAAAGGCTTTGTAAAAATGTCGGCATGATTGTCTCTAGTGTTAATATTCTGAACAGAGACTTTTCCTTCAACAATAGTTTCTCGAATGAAAAGATACTTGATATCAATATGTTTTGTCCTCTCATGATACATCTGATCTTTAGTGAAGTGAATTCCACTTTAACTATCACAAAAAATGATAATACCAGCTTGGTATAAACTGAATTCAACAAATAAATCCTTCAACCATATGGCTTCTTTGATTGCCTCAGTCACTGCCACATATTCTGATTCAGTAGTAGATAAAGCTACTACATGTTATAATATAGCTTCCCAACTGATAGCATAACCACAAATGCAGTACGTAGCCTATCAGTGATCTTCTTTTGTCAAGATCGCCTGCATAATCTGAGTCTACAAAACCAACCTAAGTGTTAGTATTTCTCTCAAACTCCAAACATGTGTGTAAAGTACCTCGCAAGTATTTGAGAATCCATTTCACAGCCTGCCAATGTGTTTTACTAGGATAAGTCATGTATCGACTTACAACACTAACTACTTATAAAATATCTGGATATGTACATACCATTGCATACATTATACTTCCAACTGTACTGGAATATGGGTACTTGTGCCATATACCTCTTTTCTTCCTCTAACTACGGTGATTGAGCAGCTAATAATTTGAAATGAGCAGCAAGAGGAGTACTAATTGGTTTAGCATCTTTCATGTCAAACCTCTCCAAGACCTTCTCCAAGTACTTCTTTTGGGTTAGGAATAGCATGTTGGCTCCTCGATCTCTTTTGATCTCCACGCCAAGGATTTTCTTAGCTGCTCCCAAATCTTTCACTTCAAATTTACTTTTCAACTGATTTTTCAAATTGTAAATTTCTGTCAAATTCTTAGCAGCAATGAGCATGTCATCAACATATAGCAATAAGTAAGCAAATGAACCATTATTTAACTTCCGAAAGTAAACATAACTATCATACATGCTCCTCGAATAACCATGACCGAACATAAAGGAATCAAACCTCTTGTACCATCATCTTGGAGACTGCTTTAATCCGTACAAGGATTTCTTCAACAAGAAAACATGATCTTCTTTTCCTTCAATATCAAATCCTTCAGGTTGATGTATGTATATTTGTTCCTCAAGTTCACCATGTAAGAAAGTTGTCTTCATATCAAGCTGTTCTAATTTCAAATCATACATGGCAACTACGGCAAGCAAGACACGAATAGAGCTATATTTAACAACAAGTGAGAAAATATCATTAAAATCAACTCCTTGTACCCGACTATAGCCCTTTTCAACTAATCGTGTCTTATACCTTGCATCTTCAACCCCTGGAATTCCATTCTTTTTCTTGAAGACCCATTTGCAACCAACAATTCTTTTTCCTAATGGTGGCTTTACAATAGACCAAGTACCATTCTTGTGGAGAGACTCAACTTCTTCATTGCAATCAACCACTTGGATGAATCAGCACCAGAAACTGCTTTTGAATAATTTGAAAGTTCTCCAATATCTTATGCAATTGAAAAATCAAATGCAACATAATTTCCACACCTTCCTGATTTTTGAATTTGTCTCCTTGATCTATGTGTGTCTATGGAATACTCATCTGGTTCAACTTTAGAAGTCACAACTTCTAACTCAATTTCAAGAGCTTCAATTTTTGGAGTTTCAACTGTACTTTGTTCTACAGTTGATGAGTTTGGCTCAGAAGGAATGCCAAGCGCAACTCCACCTGCTCTTGTATACCCTATTCTTTGTACTTGATCCAAGAACTAGAAGACTCTTTTCTGGGATGCAACATAGAAGATTTATCAAAGGTTACATCTCTGGAAATTATAAATTTTGGTAACTTGAGATTAGGACACTAAAGTATGTATCCTTTCACCCCAGATGCATATCTAAGAAAAATACACTTTTTATCCCTCGGTTCTAAATTTTTCAACATTCACATGCATGTATGCAGGACAATCAAAAATTTTTAAGTCAGAATAATTAGCAGGAGTACTTAACCATATTTCCTCCGGAGTCTTAAAGTTCAAAGGTGCAGAAGGAGCACGGTTGACAATATAACAAGCAGTAGAATAGCCTTTGCCAAAAAGGCATTTGTCAACCTAGGATTTGATATCATGCAACGAGCTCTTTTCAAAAGAGTTCTGTTTATCCTTTCTGCAACACCATTTTGCTGAGAAGTCATCCTAACAGTGTGATGTCGAGTAATTCCTTCATTTTTACAAAATTTGTTGAACTCATCATTACTAAATTCCAAGTCATTATATATTCTAAACCACTTGATCTGTTTTTCTGTTTCTCAATCAAAACTTTCATCGTTTGAAAGTTAGGAAAATATCACTTTTATTTTTCAGAAAATAAACCCAAACTTTCTTTGAATAATCACCAATGAAAGTTAACATATACCTGACACCACCTTTTGATGGGGTACGTGAAGCCCCCCAAAAATCTGAATGAATGTAACGCAAAGTACCTTTTGTTCAATGAATTGTTGGAGATTTGAAGCTGACTCTTTTCTGCTTTCCGAACACACAGTGTTCACAGAACTCCATACTTTCAGTACTTTATCCACACAAGAGATTTCTTTTGCTGAGGATGGAAAGACCTTTCTCACTCATATGCCCCACTCACATATTCCACCGTTTGGTGATGTTAGAATCAGATTGATTTGAAGTAGAAGTTGTAGTAGCACCTATAACAGTGGATCCCAATAAAATGTATAATGTACCACATTTGTGTGTTTTTACGATCACAAGAGCACCTAGAGAGATTTTCAGAAATCTACCTTCACATGTATATTTGCACCTAAAAGATTATAGAGCGCCCAAAGAGATGATATTTTCCTTTAAGTCAGGTACATACCTAACATTGGTGAGAGTTCTCACCGCATCATCGTACATTCTGATTCGATTTTACCTTTACCAATGACTTTGCAAGGAGCATTATTGCCCATGAAGACAACTCCACCTTTAACAGATCTGTATATGGTAAATAAATCCCAATTGGGACACATATGATAAAAACAACTCGAATTCAAAATCCACTCATCGTTAGATTTAAAACTACTATTAGTAGCTAAAAATATTATTCCCTCGGTCTCATCAGCAGCTACACTTGCTTCAGTGAGGTCAGTATTTTGGTGCTCATTTTATTTTTTCTTTGTTTTTTTTTTGTTTTTTAACTTATAGCATTTGGAAATAACATGACCTTTCTTATGACAATATTTGCACACTATATTTTTGTATTTGAACTTTGACCTTGATTTAGACCTCTCACTACTTGATTCTTTCTTATTGGATCTACCTCTTACAAACAATCCTTCCCCATGGGTACTACTACTTTATGCAGTAATATCTCTATCTATCTATTCTTTTGATTTTAAGATAGATTTGATTTCCCTGTAAAAGATATTATCCTTTTCATAAAGCATAATATCTCTTATATGCTTAAATGACTAGAGTAAGGAAATAAATAACAACACGGCTTTATCCTCATCTTTAATTCCAGCATCTATATTACTCAAATCCATAAGAATTGAATCAAATGCATCAAGATATGAGGGTATAGAAGTACCTTCAACCATAGGAAATATGTAAAGCTTTTGCTTCAAATAAAGCCTATTTTCCACTGTCCTCTTCATATACATGGTTTTAAATTTTTTTCACATGCCTTTGGTTGTGGTTTCTGCAGATACATCACGTAAAACCTCATTTGAGAGATTTAAAATAATACCTGATTTTGCCTTTTTGTCTATGACGGCAAACTTCGAATCCGTCATATTTTTAGGCTTCTTCTCCTATCCTTGCAACGCCACCTCTAGGCCATCCTGAATTAGGATAGCTTCCGTCTTTAATTGCCACATTCCGAAGTTTGCACTTCGTTCAAATTTCTCAACGTTAAGTCTTTATTATAGTCATTTGGCTACTGAAATTAATCCGGTTAAATTTGGCTCTGATACCATTTTGTTAGGGATCGAAAATTCAGATATTGCAGAACTTAGCCAAACAATGTTATAATGACAATAACAAAAATAATAGTAAGTTGATAATTACAACGATTAAAACAAATAAAGAAGGCACAAATTTAACGTGGTTTGATTAGTGTGACCTGGTCCACAGACGGAAAGGAGCAATTTCACTATACCAACAAGAATATAAAATTAGAGTAAATACTCTAATATCCCAATTACCACAAGAGAATAACCTCACAAGATCACTCCAAAGAAAGGGTTCACACAAGTGTTTCCTAATACTAACTTTCTTACAAAATTCTCTAAATAAAGGAGGAAAAGAAAGACAAGAGAATGAAACTCTTGAATCGATGTTGGTGTGTTTCAAATGAGAAGAGGTGGCCTCCTTTTATAGGAGCAAAACTTTGGCTCCAAGTTGGATAAAAATTAAAATGAGAAATGATCAAAATAATCTCCTCCACATGAGCTAAATTTTGACACCAAAGAGTTTTCTATACCAAGAGTTTTCCATTAGGCACATGCCCGTTGCAAATTAATATCTCAAATAGTTTTCTAATGTAGCCAAAATACGGCCACATTACAGCAGAAAATCGCTTGAAATTTGTCATATTTTCCAAAGTTACTTTTTTTTCTTATAGCGCCATATTTATGTAGCTATTCCGGATTAAAATAGCTTTCATTTTTAGTCGCTTCTCTCCGAAATTTGCATTTCGATCGAAATTGCTCTACATAATTAAGTCTTTGTTTATTGACATTTTATTACACTATTTTATTAAATTCTGTATTATTCCTGAACTCCCAATCCTTATTAATAATAAGAATTTGTCAATAATAGTTGACTCAAATAATTAGGCACCATGACTAAAGGGCCACAGGAGATCATATATATATATTTAGCTCACACTAATTAAGTAATTATTAGTTGTTATTATATACTTATACTATATAGTAATCAGCTATAATACCCTAACTAACGATATAACACATATTGATTTGATGTAGAGATTTGTCAGAAAATTTTAATATGTGCAATATCTTTTTCAGACCCTTAAAAAAGATCTAGATGCTTTTTTTAGTAAAAGAAATAATAAAAATAGATACTTTTAGTAGATTTTGTCTATATTTTCCTTTTCTGTAAAGTGGCTTGTATTGGTAGGGGAAATGGAAGTGTTTGGCGTGAATGAAACAAAATTGAAGTCTAATGATTTTATTTAGATTCATCAATTTAAAATTTTAATATTCTACCTAAATTCACTTTTAATTTGCAATCAAAGATCTATTGTAGTTTATGAAGAGTTCTTAGAAATATCTTTTTAATTATAAAGGTATATGGTAGAGGTGTTAAATGGACATATCGGAATGCACACATTCAATAAAAGGTAAATTTCATATATATATCATTTAACAATATAAAATATACTAAAAGTTTTTCAATTTACAGAATATTAGTTTTTCTATAATAAATTCGCTCAAAATTTCGTGTGTGAAAACAATATGAGATATGTATATCTCGCTCAAGGCTTAAAGATTTCATTCAAAATTTCATATATAAAAATTATATGAAATAGTATATTTTGCTGAAAACTTAAAAATTCTCTAAAAAATTGGTGTATGAAAATTATATGAAATTCGTATACAAATTTGTATAAAGTTCATATTACGTTTTTAAAAAGTTTATACATCTACAACAAACATTGTATACAACTTTCATACAAATTTATTACGACTACAACAACATAAACTTAAATTCATACAACTTTTAAATACAATTTTATTCAAAACCACATCAAATCTACACTAAATCATCCTAAATTTAAGATATAGGCTTCCCAAGGTATTCTCTAATTTTTGAAACCACATTCATTTCGAAATTATTTTAATTTTTCATACCCAAATTTTAACTTTGAAGTATTAAGCTTCATCCATGGTAAAACTCGAGATTGAATCTGAAATTTTTTTCAAAACCACATAAAATCTACACCAAAATCATCCTAAATTTGAGATATAAATTCCTCAACATGTTCTTAAACTTTTTTAACTACACCAATATGAAATTATTCTAATTTCTTAAAATTAAATTTCAACGTTGAAGTTTTAAAATTTTAATCAATGGTGAAATTCGAAATTTTAATTAATAAACGAAGAAGAAGAAGAAGGGGAAGGGGAAAGTGGGATGGCAGTGAAGGAGAAGCGAAAAGGAGGCTGACAGTGAAGAAATAATTTTTTTTTTCTTGCAAATCTGTTTTGTTTTGTAATAAATTTTTTTTTATATTTTTGTAAATAAAGAAAAACTATCCCTATGTTTGAAAATATAAAGTTTTAAATTTATGTGGGAGGTAAATTTTTTCTTAATAAATGGATGGATTATTGACTCGTCTAAAAGTTAGTTGAGCTGAAATAGGTTGGGCTAAAATATGGTTCATAACCCAACTCCCTCAATTCTTATTAAGTTTTAATTGTTATTTGCTTTGTATTAAATCTTTGAGTACCAAATAAAATTATTATTTTTTCTTTATTATGACTATATATCATATCAAACAAAAAAATGTCTTTCTGAAAATATTTTAATAAGATTTCTCATGAGCTAATCTGAGCTACATGTCACCCAATTTTTTATAGGGATATTTTCAAAAATATACATTTCAATATAAAATATTACATCACATAGTTATATTTTTAATTTACACTCGCATAGCCAAACAAAATTTCGCAACAGTGTTTATTCATACAGTATATAATTTTATACAATATTATATAACGTTATACAGTATTATACAACATTATACATTTACTGTAGACGATATATTAACTTTATATAAAAATATACAAAAATATATAAAGTGTATAAAAAGTACTTATACACACTTTTACATGATTATATAAACTTATACAAAATTGATATACTATCGACTAATTCACTATGAATAACTAATTTATACTTTTTTATGCAATACGATTTCAAATCAACAAAAATAAAAGGACCAAGAAATTAAAGAAGCAACACTAATTCTTCATCTTTATTTCTTTTCTCATATACCTAAGATGTGAAAAAGAATACCAACAAAGATATATAAAAGACAAATAGCAACAAAAATAAAATAAAATTCTATTGCTATTTTAAATTAGTTATTCAACTGCGGTAAAAAAGGGGTGAGTATTGATATAAGAGAAGAGAGGGTTAGGATAGAGGAGAAAACTCAAAAAAGAAATGAGAAAAATAAGTGTTCTTATATAGAGCAAAAGAAAAGACAAAACAACAATTTCGAAATGACACCATTAATGAATTAAAATTATCAATTTGTTAAATTTTCAACAAATTCAAAACTCATTTATGAGTTTTCAAACTTTTAAGAATTTTAATAATGGGGTTTTAAATTTTTCAATTTAATTCACCTAATAAATAATATTTAAATAATAATAAAAATATTAAAATTACACATAATATCTACAAATCTAAATATAAAAATTATGAGAAGGAGGAGGAGGAGGGACAGAAAGAAGCTAACAGGGAAAAAAAGAATGAAGAAGAAACAAAGAAAGAAAAGAAGCAGTAGAAAGAAGCAATAGTTAAAAAAAACGAAAAACAGAAAGAACAAAAAAAAAGAGAAAATAATAATAGAAAAAAAAAGTAACAAAAAAAAGATGTTGGAATTGGTTTTAATGATATTTGATGATAATTTAAAATATGTCTGAAATATTAAATTAATAGGAAGTGGTCAATATTACATGGTACTTTATTTAACGTGTGCTACTAATTGTGGTGTAGATTTCTAGTTTCTTAATTAAATTGCAGGAAAAGGGACAAAGCACTAAAAGTCTACAAGGATTCTACAAGGAAAGAATTTCACTCCTCTAAGGAAAGAATCAAAGGTTGAGCTGAAAAGGAAAGATAATATTTGGAGTCTTAGAAGGAGTCAACAAGATCTTTCAAGAAAGGAAAATGAGTCCAAAGTTTCCTTTTTCTAGTTAAAGACAAATTGAAAATTTGTGTGATATAAATAAAGAGTCTACCACATCCAGAAAATCATTCACTCACAAAAGATCTTCAACAAAGTCCATTATTCTTGAACTTTCAATTGGCATTCAAGTTGAAGAAGAGCTGACCGGTGCTAGAAACTGTCCCCTAAGTCTGTTCCGTCACTGTCTAAGTCTAGGGTCAATTTGTAATGAATCATTGAACGTATTTTATTTAAATTTTATTTTTATTCAGTTGTAATTGTGTTAAAGTTCATCTTCTTAAACTAAGGGTAGTTTATACAAGTTAGGAACTTTGTAAGGGCTTAAGGTTAGTTCCTTAGATTGCGGGGTTTGCAATCCAAATTTGGCTCGGTGTTTAATGGAGTTAAGTTGAAATCCTACCAGGGAGTAGGTCGTGGTTTTTACACCCATTCAAGCCTGGGTGGTTTTTCACGTAAAAATTCTTGTCTCTCGTTTTATTTTCTGCACTTTATTATTCTGCTTGAATTAGGCTACTACTCCAAGGGACAAAGTTCAAGTTTGTTCCCGTCATAAAAAAAAATTCAAGTTAAGTTTTAATTTGTGGAAAAATCTGTTAGACCCAATTCACCCCCCCCCCCCAGATCTAATCTAGGAGTCATTACTATAACAATTGGTATTAGAGCAGGTTGCTCATTCATAAGTTAACCCCTTAGAGAAAGATCCGTAAAAATGACTTCCAAAATAACCCTGCCTGAGGAACAATCTAGCACTCGACCTCCTCTCTTTAACGACCAACACTACAGTCTTTGAAAAAATAGAATGAAAATTTATATAAAAGTTGAGGACTATCCGCTTTGGTTGATTACCATGAAGGGACCTCTTGTTCCCATCAAAGTTAAACATGACGGAACAAAGGTGCGAAAGGCTGAAGATGAATTTGAAGCTAATAATCTCAGGATAATGTAGAAGAATGCTAAAGCAATAAAAATACTCTACTTTGGACTGGGCATTGATGAGTACAACCGTATATCTGGATGCTCTAGTGCCAAGGAGATTTGGGACTCCCTTACTCTGGCACATGAAGGAACAAATCAGTTAAAACAATCCAGAATTGATATGCTTATAAGAAAGTATGAACTCTTTGCCATGGGCGAAAGAGAATCAATCAAGGATATGTTTACCCAATTCACGCACATCACAAACGAGCTCAAATCTCTTGGGAAGTAATTCACGACTGAAGAAAACATCAGAAAAATTCTGAGAATCATGTCTGCTTCTTGGGAACCCAAAGTTACTGTCATTGGAGAAGAAAAATAAATGAGCACAATGAAAATGGATGATCTCATTGGAAACTTGCTAACATATGAACTCAAAAAGAGTGATAAAGCTGCTGAAGAACCTAAGAAGGAACGCAGTCTCAATTTGAAGGCTGAATCAAAATCTGATGATGAAGAGATGGCTATGTTTGTTCAAAGGTTCAAAAAGTTCTTCAAAAAGAAAAACTTAGAGAAAAGGGACTCTCGCAACAAAAGAAAGTCATTCGAGAAGGGACAGTTCCAGAAATGTTTCAAGTGTGGCAAAATGGATCACTTGATAAAAGACTGCCCCCTCTTAAAGGAAGAACAGAGAAGAAACTCTAAAAAACAGCAGCAACTGGCCTCAAAATCTTTCAAGAAGGCCATGAAAGTTACTTGGGGTGAAACTTCCGATGAGGAATCAGAAGTAGAAGATGGTGATAATGGCAATCTGGCTCTCATTAACAAAAGTGATACTGACTTAGACAACGATTCACCCGAGGTAAGTTTATCTGATCTAAAGAGTCAAATTCATAACCTGTCAGAAAGAAAAGTGGTCAAATTATTGCTTTACTTGATGAATAAATGTCAGCAAATGAGTGTTGAAAAGATAGAAATGTCTAAAATTTTCTCCAACTTTAAATTTGATTACAAAATCTTGAAAAAGGAGAAAATTGAGTCTGAAAATACTATCAAAACACTCAATATTAAAATTAAAAATTTAGAGAAAACTGTCGCTGTTCAGAAGACTGAAAAATATATTTTTGATCAGAGGTCGGGAGGTTAGCCTATATATTATGTACTACTATATTACGCGTACCTGTCAATGATGAACCGTTAAGATTCCGACAATCAGAATAAAATTAGCTGTTTACCAAATATCAAGTGTTGAATTGCACAAATCTGAATCAATTACACATCATCATCTTCTAATACGTTACAAACATTATTATCACTACAATTCTAATTTTTTTTTAAAAGAAAAAGAAAATACCCAAGTTTTACTTTAGCAACTAGAAAATGTATTCGTGCTTCGCGTGATTATAAGAAATATATTAATGATTGATCTTATGAATAATTGTCTTTAATATTATAACATGTTCGTGAAATTATAATAATTTCTACTTCATATACGACACATTATGATCTAAACTTTCATTCAAGTCATATTTAATTTACTTTAGAATATTTACATATAAACAATTTTCACCACGTTTGGTAATTAAAGTTATTACCACTTACAATACATATATTTTGGTTTTTTTCTTCATGCAACACTTACACAGTAGAACATTAAGTGATTTTAGGAGTTGAATACTTTTTTTTGGCAAAACCTACCTGCATATTCTAATCATTTTGTGTAATTTTACTAAATACATAACTGAATAATATTTTTACCATAAGTTAAGTTATTCAATCTCTAACTTATTTTTTTCAACCATAATACTCAAAAATAAGATATGCATATTCAAGAACCAACTATAATTCTACAAAGTAAATTTTATCGTCCAACCAACAATAAGAAATATTAGATTCATATTATGAATTATGAATTTTTAAAGTTACTCTTTGCTAGTTTGTTTTGAAGATAATAAATACTATAGAACCTCCCTTCCCCAACCATTTAAATTTTCACTCCAAAAAGAAAAAAATTATTAGATACTACGAATATATATATATATATATTACATTATATTTTGTACATACGTTATTTGAATGAGTTTCTTGCTTCTTCATATTTTATTCTCTCTTTTGTGTGTGTGTTGTAGAATTATTTTCTTGTTTATCAGTTTGATAATTTTTTTTTTAAAAAAAAAACAAACTATAAGAGAATAGAGATACAGTTATCACTTACAGTATCACTTTTTACATCTTCAAATAAATCAGGTGTCCATTGAAATTGCTAAAGAGGCATATATACATGTATATATAGATGTCTTTTTAATTGACGTTGAGTCTCTCAGATTAGGCTTAATGTTAAACTACTATAATAAACTCGTAGTTAAGCCTAAGGATCAAGATGAATGAAATAAGATGATTTTAATAGCCCTCAATTTTTTACAACTTCTCCTTTTGCCTTCCTTTCGTTATCTTTTTTTTGTTAATCAACTAATTATTGCCATTATATGATAGAGAATAATTAACAAAATCAACAAAAGAAAGAAGAGGATACAAAATAGCTCGAAAAGTACTATAAGTTGTAACTAATGTCATATATAATATAGTGAATTTTTTTATAAAATATTATCAAAATTCATATAATTTGACTCTAGAAAAAAGAAATATGAGAAATATTTTAGGGCAGAGAAAGTAATATAAAATGTACAACGGAAGAACATATATAAAACACTTGATATATTGAAAAAGACTTCTTCTAATGATAAATTAAATTTGAAGGTTCATTAAATCAAAAGTTTCTACTTAATAAGTATAATCTGAGATTGTATTTTTAAAATTACCTCATTATATGATAGGAAAAATGATTTCAATTCTTCATTTTCAATAACCTATTTCTAAAAATCAACAAAAAATATGCTAGAGCATGCAAATTAAAATATGTACAGAAATTCACTTTCAACTTATATATAGCTAGTGCATAACGAAGAATATTAAAAGGCATAGTGATTAAATATCAATGCAATTGTAGGATATTAATACACATTAAATATTATTCTAATTAGAAGTTACCTAAATGAAAAAAACTGTTATAAATTAGGAAAAATTGTTATGGAATGTGAAATATATAACATGTGATGACAAATATTATTTAACATGATAAATGTTGTTCTGCATTACATCATACGTTTGATCTTAGGCAGATGAAACATTGAATGTTTTATATACTTATTGAATTGATTTTATTTTTCAAAAAATATTTTGAGGAGAAATATAAGAAAGGTTAAAAAATTGACAAAAACTATAAATATTAATATTGGTTTAAGAGAAATACTTATAATTGTGGTTTATAGCAATGACACTCACACACACATATATAATATGAAGAAGCACAGCAATTAACTAACATATAATTATTTAGAAATTAATACATATTAAAAGTCATTGTAATAACAAATGATGTAATTATTTTAAAATATTTATAATTAATATATAAATATAAATTTCAAAATAAAAAAATATCAAAAAAATTACAGAAAAATAAAGATCATAAAAGCATGCTGCATGCATCTATATCCTCCCTTTATATACAGAGATATGCCTTGGGCATGACAATTTATTAGTATTAAATTATGGGTTTACTGAAAGTTTTTTTCTTTTTCCTATTAAAAGTCATCATCTTCCTTTGCCCTCAAACTACGCCTGCAGATCACTTTATTCTGAAGATAGCTTACATGTAAAAAGTATGACGTGTATTTAAAAAATAATATAATAATAAAGTCAAAGGCTCAGGACGGCAAGATAAGCTGTATAGTCAACACATGATTAACTGTGAAAAAAATAGTCAACATGATTAACCGTTGTAGTCGGCAGTCGGTGAAAAAGAAAAAAAATATAGGGAAACTTAGGTAAATTGCACCCTTCTATATCTAGTTTGTTAATTTAACTATTATATATTTTAATTTTATTTTTTTTATAATTAACTTAATTATATTGAATTTATACCCGGTGTGAACAAATTTTTATCAAATATACCTACCTGTATATTTTGGATATATATATATACACACACACACTCACATATTAAGTAAATTAAATGGTACCCAAGGAAATGATTTGTAATTATTGCATAAAGATTAACGATTTATGTTATGATTAACCAAATAAGATTTTCATAAATAGTCAACTGATTCTCATTAAAATGTCAGCAAATGTCTAAATTAAAGACTAGATCTATGTTTGCATGTGTATTTCGAATTTTAAATTGTCGTGTAAGGCTAAATTAGAAGCATTAATCATCAAAATTCTATTCTTTAAAAATATTTAATTTCCTTTCTTTCTTTCTTTCTTTCTTTTCTTTTGTTTTTCAAATGCTAGCTTCTCAACTAAAAAAAATGTACAAACTACTCAGAGGCACCTTCCCAAAAGTACAATATGAAGAAAATTAGTGCGCAACAACTTGAGTTCACCTAGATGAATGTTCATGCTAAGACCTGTAATGTATGAGAAGTTGCTAACCAGAGACAAACTAGCACAATCGGGACTAATTGAAAATGCAACTTGCCTTGTGTCACGACTATTGCTATATGTCGGTGAGACTGTCTCACACTTGTTATTTGACTGCACCATCTCATCTGTGGGATATGGAGGAGACTGTCAATATGGCAAGGTCTTACTAGACCAACACTGGATTGGCAAAATGAAGTGATATATATATATGGATTTGGATTCAAATATATGTTACAATAATCAACTTACGTTCATGTAAGGAAAATGCATAAATAAAAAATGGCTGTTGTTAATACTTCCTTTATTTCAATTTGTATGCCTTAGTTTAATTCGGCACATCGAAATATTTTTTGAATTTTGTGATTTTAAATATATTATGTAGGATATTATTTGTAGTAGTTACTAAATATAAAAAGTAATGGTCTTTTTATATAAACGAAAAATAAAAGTAAGACAAATAAACTAAAATTAAGATAATAATATCAGAGTATCTTCTTTTAATCAATTATTATTTGGCAATGATCCTGGGAATATAGCATCACTAGCTACGTATAATGCTTCTCAATGACTCACAAAGAATATTAACCTTGTTTTTAAATAAAGTAAGTAAATATTGTGTCACACCGTCCACTTAATTAACTTATACTCTTAACTGCAAGAATATAATATTGCCTTTTAATTTGTTGTTTATTTTTGGGGAGAATATTATTTTTGGCTATAAAAAGGGTGTTGTGAATATTTTCTACACCACCAAACTGCTACAATAAATCTTTTGCTGTTATTCTCTAATTATTCTCTAAATATTCTTTGTGTTTGTTGTTACTTCAAGAATGACTACCATTCCGGTGATTGATTTCTCAAAGCTTGATGGCGAGGAGAGAGCCCACACTTTGGCTCAGATTTCCAAAGGCTGTGAAGAATGGGGTTTCTTTCAGGTATTTTTTTCTAAAGCGAATGATTAAAAATATATTTAAAATATCTCAATTTTTCAAGTTTTATACCTATGTTATTTAATCAGGTATGCAAATTCTCTATCTGAACTATCACCAAAAGTAAAAAGGAACAACTCATAGTTGAAGTAAGTTTTGATAAATAGTTGATGATAGTTCAGATAGTAAAAATGAACACGTAATACTTCAGATATATATGAAACTCAAAAAATTTGTGCCACTTCATGTATGTCTGTGACTGTTAACTTTTTTTCCTATTGTGAAAGTTCATGCATGGATTGCGTTTCATTAATTTTCTTTCATTTGGTCATCACCCAAGGGAGAAAATTAAATAAAGGGGTCATCATCTGATGGTGTACAAGTAAAAGGAAAGTTTGTTGATTTCTCTCTTTCTCCTCCAACTCAACAATTCAACCCCTTCTTAGTATTAATAACATTCTGCTGACCATCATTCTTCCCATGAAAATGGGACTTAAAACATATATTTTGATAGTAAAAAAGGAAAAATAATGTTCCTTCACTTTTTTTTTTCAAAATTCTTTTCTTCTCAAGTCAGGATAAAAGAAGAGGATTGCAGTATGCTGATAGTCAGCACAAAATTAGTCAATGTGTGATGAATCTTTACAATGATGATATGTTTGACTTAAATTTATATAGCGGATAATTCCAACTTGCTTGGAATTGAGGCATAATGCGTTGTTTTCGTTGTTGATATATTATAATTATGCATGTGGATAAATATAATTAAATCCTCAAGGAAATAAAGTGGGTCAATTTGTGGATTCAGTTGGTGAATCATGGGATTCCAGTGGAGCTGCTAGAGAGGGTGAAGAAGGTGGCTGCAGAATGCTTTAAGCTGGAAAGAGAAGAGGCTTTCAAGAACTCAACACCAGTCAAGTTGCTTAATGAGTTGGTTGAGAGCAACCAAAATGGCAAAGTTGAAAATGTGGATTGGGAAGATGTCTTTCTTCTCACTGATGATAATGAATGGCCCTCCAAGATTCCTCAATTCAAGTAAAATTTCCACACTAGCTATATATGCATCTCATGAGTCTCAATTTTTTTTAGCCGGCGTTTGAACATAAAAAATATTGAAATTTGAAAGAAAAAAAAGTTGAAAATTGAAGTTGTGCTCGGACGTGAGTACAACTTAGACAAAATGTTAAATTTTTGTTAGTGATTTAAAGTGAAAAATATTAAAATAAGTATTTGGACTTTTTCGAATTCTAAAATATACCGAAATACAATTTCAAGTATTGAATTTGGAAAATTATAACAATTTTATGTTCAACCATGATTTCAAAATACAATTCCAAAAAAGAGAACAAAAAAATTATCCATGGCCACTCGGACATTTTTATATTTCCCACCATTTTTCATGATATCTTCAAAATGTATTGAAAGAGTAAAACAAAAAAAATAAGGCCACACGAAAACTTGTTTTGGTCACATTAAAGTCGAAATTAAATTAATCTGATTTTATAAAATAATGTAATTACAGGGAAACAATGAAAGAGTATAGATCAGAGTTGAAGAAGGTAGCAGAGAGAGTGATGGAAGTAATGGATGAAAATTTAGGTTTAGCAAAAGGGTACATCAAGAAAGCCTTCAATAATAATGGTGCTGCATTCTTTGGGACAAAAGTGAGCCATTACCCACCATGCCCACATCCTGAAAAGGTGTATGGCCTAAGAGCTCACACTGATGCTGGTGGTGTCATTTTGCTCTTTCAAGATGATCAAGTCGATGGACTTCAAATTCTCAAAGACGGCCAATGGATCGATGTCCTGCCTATCCCCAACGCCATTGTTATCAACACAGGTCTATGATCCCTTCTTCTTCATAAGAGTGCTAGCTAATATTAAGTACTGTATTTAAGTTATATATGCATTGAGGGGGCGTGCATAATCAATCTTGTCATTTTAATTCTAGTATTTACGCGCAGGTGATCAAATTGAAGTGCTTAGCAACGGGAAATACAAGAGTGTTTGGCACCGTGTTTTGTCAAAACGAGATGGGAACAGGAGATCCATTGCTTCATTCTACAACCCTTCATTGAAAGCCACCATTGCTCCAGCACTAGTGGAATTAAGTAGTAGTAGTAGTGCTACTTATCCAACTTTTGTTTTTGGGAATTACATGAGTGTTTATAATGACCAGAAGTTCCTTCCTAAAGAACCAAGGTTCCAAGCTGTGGGTGCAATCCCCTTTTAGATTAACTTTTCACTTTTGTTAGGGATGTTTCAATCTTCATTTAAATAAAGGCACTTACGTATAATTAATTTTATATCCATCAATTCATGTCTTTGTAAATTTACTTCTACTTTCATTCCTTATTTCTAAGTACAACTTGACCTAGTGCTTCATGTATCACTCCAGATTGAGATTTTTGACCAAGGTAATCTCAATTTTGGTCAAATATAATTTTTTAAACAGAAGTCCTATGCTTCTACTTCAAAGGAAAAGCTATCGTTTCTAGTTTCTTTCCCACAGCAGCAAAACAACTTATACTACTACATTGCTTAAAAATACTTATTTTACTTTGCTATTTAATTTTTGCTTCTTATATTGATGATTTTAAATTTTTACCCTTATAACTCATTTAATGAAAATTTTATGTCTAAAATATCTAAATTTTATGTCCAAAATATCCCTAATTATGGCTTAATTTAGCCAGGCAAATCTTTTTACAGAATATTTTCATGGAGGTATAACTTAAGTGTTATTTAATTCGCAAGACGTACTTTTATATTTGATCTATACTATCTTAAAAGTGTGAAGGTCCTTTAAATGTTGTTTGGACGTTTGCCCTTCATTAAAAAAAACATGACAAAATAAGTACCTTATTTTGTCAAAAAAAAACATGACAAAAAAAAACATGACAAAATTTTAAAAAAAAATTATTACCTTATTTTGTCATATTACTATTGTGCAAAATTTTTCTTCTTAAATCGTTCCTTATTTGAACTATATTAAAAGTACTAACATTTAAGACTTTAAAATTAATTACAATTCTGTTAACTTATATATCAATCCATTCCATCATAATATTTTAATAGAAAAAAATAAATTAAAGAGTGTAATTTTATTATGTATTAATACATGTGTTCCTCCTCCTTCTGCTTCTTCTTCTTTTAAAAAAATTGTATAATCGAAAAAAATAATAATATAGAAACATAACATATTTTAAGTTGTTTCAATTAATTGAGTATTCTTGTTATTCACTCTCTTTAGTTAAATCTACACTGTTCTTTTTCGTTTCAATTCATGTGAATTGTTTGACTAAACACATAGATTAAGAGAAAGAGAAAGAAAATTGAGCTGAAATTATTCCATAAAGGGTAAAATGAAATCTTACACTCCGTAAGTTTCTATCGTTTAACTGATGCGTTCGTATGTATGTTGAGAGTTTAAGAGTACGACGCATGCAAAAAAAGGATCGGGGGATAAGTGTATGAACACGACGGCGAGCGAGCAGGAGGTTGCCGAAATTGCTCCAAATTTGATTCTAAACGGCTACAGGCAATAGGTAAGTATTTCTCTCTTCTAAAATCTCAAGAAATTATGAGTTTTCAGTCGAATTAAACAAAGTTGAATTATAGTTAATATTAATATTGAAAGATATCATCGGCTGCCGACTCCTACTATTGAAATAGCTTTATTCTCTCAGTGCAAAGACTGCAAGTGGGTGAAATTGCTGGCTCCAGGTTGGAAACAGTTTGAGTGAATAAAAGTTGGCATTCGAGGTATGTTAAGGCTTATTTCTTCGGCAAGTTATTCTCGTCGTATAATGATACGACCTATGTTTTTTAACGTAGATAATGATCCCATATGTTATATTAGTTGCTACTTGTAGATAATGCTTATAGATGTTGTCGTTAGGTATTAGAAAACTTATTGAGAATAGATTGCAGTATCCCTCATCGGGAAAGAGTATGTTAGGTGTGACCCACACTAGAAGCGTCACAGTAAGCCATCTATTCTTCTGTTCACTATGTTAGTAGGATTTTGATGTTTTACTGTCACGCTAAGGCCTTAGAAGCTTAGGGTTAGCTGTTGGGCCTGATTTGGTAAGTTGGACAACATCGAGCACACACAGGAAATATAACTTTCAGTTTGACGTCCGTATAGATAGTAAAGCTCACTCAGAGGCCGTTGGCGTACCATCACACCTCCAGGGCCAGAATTTGAATAGGATGGTCCTACCCTAGAGTCAGCGGCACCAGGGTTGCCCCGATGAAATGAGTGACAATCTGCCATCTAGTTAGCTATTGCTAGTGACTGTTAGTTTCAGTCGACTTAGTGCTTGTCATGCAGGTTTCCCAAGAAGTTATTCCAGTTGTACGAGTCAGATAGACCCGTGGATACCCTACAGAGGGAACCTTATCAGTAGTTGAATGTGTGGCCAACGCCCCAGCTTGTTCTTATAAGATACTCAGGTACAAGTTTCCATGAGTGGCTAAGTCCAGATAGACTTACCTACAAAGTTAAGAATCATCCAGCAAAGATATAGGAAATCTGAACAGATCAAGTTAAGTCTCAAGGACTAGAACCATGTTAGTGCAGTATTACCTTCAGGTTAAGAATTATAGTAAATTGTTTGTAAATGGTTAGGGGCTGACTGCTCAGGAGCATGTACGATTAGTAGCATCCCTACAGTCGTTCTAAGCAATGGAACTAAGTAATTGTCGTCTGAGACCTCACAGTTCACTTATGAGCTGTCGTTGTCCTAGCATGTCATTCAGAGTATCATTTAGGCCACTCCAGATCTCTCCCTATCCATTCTAGACCATTAGAGATTATGATCACTACCAGGACCCTCTGATCAGGTGTAGGCACATGGAGTGTGCCTATTGGAAGTCATACATACTATCCTAGGGGCAAGTAGCGGTCATGGTAGGCCTTAAGAGCCGGATATGCCTTTTGAGTGGCTAGTTTGAGATCAGAGTGTAGGATATAGGTTTGGATTAACCCTACCTAGGATAGCCTTCTGTTGACCAACTTCAGGGTTGCTAATTGTATCATCGCCTACGGGGCTATTGATTGCTCAGGGGAGCTATATGATAATGTTATCACCTATAGGGCTATTGATCGCTCCAAGGAGCTATATAATGTCCAACGGGACCATATTCAGGCCTAGGCCACAGTTACATCCATCCAGGTATGGAACTCTTTTATGTCGTATTAGTATCACTGACCCTTGTCGAGCCTTGTGTACCCAGGGTGCAGTTACAGGAGCCCACCGGGATCAAACACAGTTACAGAAGTCCAGCAAGCTCAGATGTGAACCAGAAGCCAGGTAGGTTGGCTATAGCACTAGTAGAATCATAGGAACCTGAATAAGGGTATATAGATTGAAATGTACTTGTTGGGGCTTATCAGGGTCTCGATAGGTTATTTCTGTGTTGCTTGTACCTTGCAGGCTTATGGGGGCCAGGTTAGGTTCTTGTTTGTATACTTGCTTGCTAGTTATAGCCTATGAATGTATAGTTGTACAGTTTCAGCTCATATATGTGTAGTGATTTACTGGATGCAGGTTATGAATAAGAAAGTTTACAGGTTATCTTCTGCTCCTTCTTGTTATTCACTTTCAGTTCTTTATCAGCATTTATTCAGCTTTTCATTACTGCCTTACATATTCGATACATATTATACTGACGCCCAACTATGGTGCGTTGCATTCTTGCCTGCAGGTTTAGACAGACAGATTGTGAGACCTCTTAGCAACTATCCAGGGTCAGCAGTTTGGCCAGTTCCTTTCATTCGGAGTTGTCAGGTTGTAGAGATTTGTCTATATTTTATTTGTACAGTATTTGGGTAGGCTGGGGCCCTGTCCCCACCAATATCTTCACTTATAGAGGCTTGCAGACGATAGTATTCATTTAGTTGGTTGTTGTTGGCCGTGTAGGGCCCATGCATGTCTTATTTTATGCATAAGTCGAGTGGGGCCTAGTATAGTTGCTTAGTTTTCTTTCTGTTATAACTAGACAGCATGGTGGTCTTGTCGGCCCACATAGGATGCCTATTAATGTTATGTTGTGTAACACCCCGAAACTTTTCTAGATCAAATTCCGATGTTGCATGAAAAATCACATAAAACCAAAAAAGAAATCTATCTCAGATGACCCCTACAACCGACCGTTGGTTGAACCAATGGACCGTTGTAACGAGTCGTGGGTTGCAACAACATTCATCCAGGGGAAAACAACAAGTCAAAGGACAACCCGTTGATCCTAACAACAGGCCGTCCTATCGCACATTGAATCCCAATTCAGAGGTCTTCCGGACCCTTTCTCAAAGACAATGGGAGGGGACAACGGCCCGTCGTAGCCTCCAACGAGCCATTGTAACCACCTGTCATTCAATTCCAGAACCCAGCCGTGTGAACCATGAGGGGATACAATGGCCCATTGGTCCTACCAACGAGTCATTTTTATCACCCGTCGTCCCCGTGCCCAATTTTTTTACCAGTTCCAATGGGAGGTATCAACGGCCTGTTGCTTCCAACGGACCATTGTACCTAACTGTGGGTCACCAGTGAGAATCTAGTTTCTGAACCTAGAAACCTCGGCCAGATTCAATGGGCTGTCGTTACTACCAATGGCCGTCCTGAGGCCCGTTGGTTCCTGTCGTCAGATTTCTGATTTAAATCCCAAGGTTATTTTTGTAAAATTTCACCTACCTATTCCCTAAACTATGTAGTTTGGGGTTAATTCAGGGGTTTTAGAAGGGGTAACCTGTCACACCCCACCTTGGGGGGTATGACTAGCACCTAGTGCCCTTCTGGGACCTGAACTGCTGAACTGCTAAGCCTTGGCACATCTGGTTCCTGGCTGGCTCTAACTCATATTTCTGGACACAAAGGGCTATATAACGGCTGTAAACACAGCCCCCGGCCCATTGGCCTATAGCCTCCTGTACCTGTAATAACAGCCGACCAGAACATGCAACTATAGGGAAACCTATGTGGGCTGACAAGGCCACCATACTGTTTAGTTATCTGCAACTCAGCAATGAAATACTAGAAAGCTACGTGACCGGCAAGGTCACCACTACTGTCAAACTTATGGCCCCACACGGCCAACATAAAAGAAGCAAAAGTACCAACAGCTAACAACTGCACGGCCCCACACGACCGGCTCAACTGGTCACAGGGAAATATACAGACTGCAAGCCTCTAGGAATAGCAATAGAAATGATCGGGACAGGGCCCCGACCTACCCGTACTATACAACAAAAAGGAACTGAAATACACCTCTAGAATTCAGTCTCCGAATGAAGGAGCTGAATACTCGATCGCTGACAGGAATCACGTAGCATCACCTGCTCGTCTATGAGTACCTGCAGGCAAGTAATGCAGTGCCCCACCGGGCGTCAGTACCGCTGGTACTGAGTATGTAAAGCAATAACTGAAAGCAAAATCTGAAAACAATAATATAACTGATGAAACTGAAGTAGAAGGAATAGCTTAACTGTTTGATAATGTAAGTCATACCTTCTCTTAATCATACTGGAAGGAGTAGGAGTCATACCTGAGGATTGATCGTTCTACTGTCAATCTACTCATATCTACTGTAACACAGTGTAACATATTATAACATACATAGCATACACAAACCTTACCCGGCCCCCATAAGCCGGGAGGTACAATCAGCACAGAATCTACACCCCTACCCCGGTCATTCCATCTCCTATAATGGCTGTAAGCATCCTACCGGTCCCCTGGGTATGCACTTGGGCTCGCTGAGCCCCTGACTATAACTGTACCTGAGTCCGAAGGACTCCTGAATCAACACCCCGGGCGTACCCACTCGACGGGGGTGTATAAAAGCCGACCAAGGCAAAATATGGGGAAACTGGCATCCCATCTTCGTCCCCTGGGGGACGACATTCCACTCCGTAGATCGACGTATCCTCGTCCCCTGGTGGACGAGTCGATACAGCTATTAACCCTGGGGAAGTTATGGATGCTAGGTAGTCCAACCCCAAACAATACAACGGTCTCAACTAGTAATACTGTCTGCATATCTCACATGCTGAGGCTAATAGGGGTAAAGTATCGTATACATTACATGCTGAACTAATGATAGTAATCTGTACGTATTCAATACATGCTGGGACTGGTAAATATATATATATGAATGTAGTCTGCTGCCAAACCATACTGGGGCAAATGCTATACAAGATAATGTTTCTGCTGAAAACTATGTTGTTTACTGAGTTTCTGTATTAACATGATCTGCTATCCCTGACATGCATTCTAAACTTTATTTTAGCCTGTCATTCTATTTCTGAAGTGCTTTACGGATATTGCATCATCTCACGGGGTTTCAACTAGATACAAGGATATCTTAACATGTCATATTACATCACATACTGAGCATACTGGGCAATCTCTAACACTTGTGTTAGAGTCTATGTCGTACTAGTAGGTTTCATACAAGTTACAACCCAATGCTTCTCGTATCGTATCAATATTCATAATAAACTTAACATTTGACTTCTGAACGTTCTACTGGCCTGAAAATCACTATACTATACTGATATTACTTAACTTGCCGAGGGAACTAGCTTTACATACCTTATCCTTGAACTATCCGTCTGTCGGACGAGGCTCGGCCGGTACTTCAACTGTTTTCTCCCAACTGCATTCATAAATATGTCAGTCAATACTAAATACAACTTTATTTCAAAAGGCAACGTCACTTTCGATATAGTTTATAGCCTAAACTTAGGCTTATTGAAAGACGGCCAGAAACTCGCTATTTTTCAGAGGTCCAGAAGGGAGAAATATTCACTTCACAGCTAGGAACGCATAGACACTAATTTAGAGCAATTCCACTTACCTTAGCTCGGTGGCTCGACGATTCGTCGACCGTATTTTACGAAACTGAATCTGTAGGAATGCTCTCTGCTGCTAAATACCTCGGTATCTGGGATTAATTTGAGTTTGGGTAGCGTTTAGCAGCGTAATCGGACGAAAATTATATAATTTCTTCGTTTCTCCTTTCTCTCTGCGTTTGCCCTCTATTTTCTGGAATTTCCTTTGATTTAAAATGAAATTAAACTGAAGTGGTGCTTATATACTTGGGCCTGAGCCTGGGCAACGTGTCACGGAGCCATCGCAGAGGCCTCACCTCCGTGACACGCTGCCATCGCGGAGGGGCTCTGCCTCGGCTCCTCCCGCGATGGTTCGACGGGTTTCTCGTCCGATCTTTTTCCCGTCCTTTCTCTAGCACGTATGGCCTTCAAATATACTTAACCAACGTGCGAATAGGTCATCTAGGTGCCGAAAATTCTACGGGGTATAACATAACCAATGGTTTCTCCCCATATTCCACACTCAAACTTTCATGAAACAGAACGCGGAGTTCCTCTCAGAGCAGTTCAGAGCTTCAAGCTAGGGCAGATCCTTCTTTATCAATTCTCCAACAATTTCTCTAGGCTTCTTCGCCAGGTATGTGGGAATTCAGCAAGGAGATTGTTCTCCACTTGTGTCCCCCAGAACCCCCTCTCAGTTAACTTTCAGTTCTAGCCCTAAACTTATGAACTTTAAGATATTGTTATTGTTCTTGATTAATTCTTGTGGAATCCTAATTTATGTTCATTGTAGTTAATTTCCACCGGTTTGTGATTAATGATGCCTACTCCAGTGAAGTAGGATTTTAGCCTAACTTTTGGAGCAGAAACTAGAATCTTGTGTGCTTGTTGAATTATCAAATCATGTTTTAAAAATTCTTCAAAGTTAGGAAATTCCTATAGTAATTGTATGCAACAGAAACTCAGTCTCATTTAGAAATTTGTTTACTCAGTATCACTCAGGAATGTCAGTTCAGTGTCAATCACAGTATTAGAATATTTCAGTGTTAGTCAGTAATATCAGCTAATGTTTGACTATAGTCTTTTTTCGAGGTGTCAGTGGTACCTCTCAGTTATCAGAATCAGACTCATATTACAGTTTTTTGGTCCATTAGGCGGCTATGACATTCCACTTATAGCTCTGACCATCCCCGGACCCCAGTTCAGTTATTAGTTTATTCTCGAGATGGTTACGATGCTTCTAGATAAGCAGCTCTGACCAGTCTTCGAACTTAGTTTTCAAATTTGGTCCTATAAGACGCTCAGGGAACTCTCTCACAATATCTCTGGGTCTGTATAGTCTTGGGGCCCATTATAGAGCTATCCGCTTGTCAGTAGTAGTAGTAATAGAATTTTTCAGTGGGAGTAGGACTTAGTATCAAAAGGGTCGGAGTTCCAGTGCACCGAGGTTCCAAAACTACGTTGCCATCGTAGGTTTTATTTACTTGGCGTAACGGCCCCTCTTTGATAGTGATTTTCACATTCCATGTTTTATACCCTGGAAAAGTATATTTGGTCCTACCGACGGGGTGTGTACATCGGACTCCACATCTATCTCACGTGGTTATATGTCGGTTATAACATCTCCCACTAGTCAGTACAATTTACTCTCAGATTCTTCAGTCCAGATCAATTCAGTGCAGTATTTCAGACTCAGTATTTCAGACATAGGACATGTTTATGACCATCAGCCAGGATCACTTTTGACCATATCAGTTTATTATCAGTTGTATCAGTTTTCAGTGTTTCAGTTGGTCATTTCATGTCGTATTAGTTCAGTTACTAGTTCTATCATGTTATTCATGTTTCTCTCACTTACTCAGTACATTCAAAGTACTGACGCATACTTTTATGTTTTATCATTTCATGATACAGCTGCAGGTTCTCAAACCCAACACCGCTAGACGCCGCAGTTTAGGTTCTCCACCTCAGCAATTGGAGTGTGAGTCCTCATCATCCGATGGCATTATTTCTTGATTTCAGTCATATTATAGTTTCAGTTAGATTAGAGTTAGCTGGGGGCTTGTCCCAGCGACTCCTCAGTTAGATGGCTTTCAGAGAGACATGATTTTTTCAGATTTTCCAGCATTATTCTAGTGTTTTAAATTTTATGATTACATATTTTCTTTTATAAATGTTTTTATGATATTATTTAAAAGTTCCACTATGCATGTTTACTCAGAATGCTAGTGAATGATAGATCAGGGGTTGACTTGGGGTCGCTTGTGGCTACAAGTACCGTGTTACGTTCAGGGTGTAGACTCAGGGCGTGACATATTGACTGGGTTAGCTGTTTTCTTTTACAAGTGTTGCATGGCCTTGTCGGCCCGAGGCTGTATTTACAACCGAGATATAACAGTTTGTTTTCTTGATTTTAAGTCATTAGTAGGCACCAGAGGTGCCTATGCCTAGCCAAGTTAGCCCAAATTCTAGTATGGCATTAAGTGTCAGTCATGCCTCCCAAGGTGGGGCGTGACAAACTTGGTATCAAAGAGGGTCATATCTCAGGGAGTCTGAAAGCCATGTCTAGTAGAATCTTGCTTATAATTATGTTGTGCACCATATTTTATAAGCAGGAGGATACGAGACATTATAGTATGGTTACCCCTCCTTCTTCTCAAATCGTGCTATAGAGCCGAAGTGGTATAGGGATGAGTCCCTAAGCTTTCATTGTTGTGTCTGTCTAGAGTAATGTTTGATATGGGACAGACTTCAGTCAGCTGCAAGTCAGCTACAGCAGCAGGAGAGGGTACCAGCAAGGTGCCATAGTTGTTGGGACATGATACCAAGGACAGTCATCATAAGGGAGGAAACAAACATCTTCTAATCTCCCCAGTACCCTTCCAAGGCACCAGGAACCTCATAAGATAATAGATATTCCAGCATCGACCCCAGTTCTTCCAACAGCCCCAGAGTAAGAGGTCAATAATATGATATATGTACGAGTTGGCTTACTTAGTAGATAATTAGAATTAGCTAAGGGCAGCAGTTAATGTTGGACAATCTGGAAGGTAAAAAAAAGGGGAAATCACGGGATTCTTACCCCCAACTCTTCGGAGGTTGTAAAGTTCCATACCTCAGCCTTACCATAGTAAGATATAGTTATTTCCCACCTCCCATCCCTTTTCTAGTATAACAGAAAGTGTAAGTATTAACGCGATGTTGCCTAGAGAGAATAGTAAAGGAGGGCTAGAACCATTGATTCCAGGGGAAGTGTTAGAAAGTGATTAAGACCCCCAGCGTTTAAATAAGTTACCTAGACCCTTATGGCAGCAAATCAGGAGGGCAGATAAGATTTCTAGTGGTACCCAAGTACGTGTGAGAGTCCATAAGAAATAAACCCCCAACAATAGTAAAGATCAGGTCAGAGATAGGTTGATTCCGCCGCAGTGAGCTGACGACGGTAATAAATACCTGAAGAATAATGGCTATGCCCCTAGTTTGTTTTGTTGAAGGACGGAGAGGTTATACGAGTGAAATTGGCCTGAGCGTGGATCATAACAATACAGGTTGATGAACTTGGTCAGTAACATCCTTGTCAGTACGGTGCAGGGGGTCACGAACCGCAGATCTCAGCCTACAGAAGTAAGGGGAAGGCACAAATATTTAGCTCTGGAGGAAAACAGAATCACCTCCAGGATGTAGCCAGTTGATAGAGCTTGGGGTCGCTTTGAGAAATAGGCATCAGGCCGATATTCAAGAGATAGTACAATTATAACCTAGAATATTGTAATGTCACCTCTAGTTGTGGAAGCGAAGGGATAACAAACAGCCTAGTACAACCCAGAGATAAGGCCCAGCGGAAGGAATCATAGGCCTTTAAGATAGTAGGGGATAGAGTCATGAGACCCAGAGGTTGACCCTACGCTCTAAATATGCCAGGGCTTCGTCAGTAGATTGTAGTAGGGCATACCATGTCCATAATTTCCTCCACCGAATTTGACGAAAGCACGTTAGGTTATAAAAGAGATCTACTTGGCACAGAAAGAAGAAGGATATTATCGAGTTATGACACAAAGCTCCAATGGATAGCAAGAGAAGGCTGGGCATTGAAAACAGGGCAGGCTAATTCAGAGAATAGTCGTGCCTGCGTGAAAGTGGAAAGTAGACAATATGAATATAGCTACAGGGTTACCTCGTACAAGGAGTAAATGTGACCCTATTGTGTCATTGCTGAAAAGCTAATGAGATTAACTTACTTCTTATTAGTCAGAATGACGTTTCAGCTAAAGACTATGTTCAATTAAATACTAAAGAAATATTCCGGCTATATGGTATCTCAATGTCTATTAACTTCTGACAAAGAGGCACAACTCACAGCTATTTTGGAAGAGTTATCAGGACAGATCGGGATGCATGTTAATTTAAGTACTGCCCCTCGTCCCCAAACAAATAGCCAAGCATAACACACGACTCAGATGCCTGGAGTTATGTTAAGGGTAGAAATGCAGGTCCCCTATATGATGGCCTGAAGCAGATGAGTCAGGGATAATTGAACCGAGCATACTGCATCAGTCGAAGTGAAATAGTTAAACTAATTCAGAGATATGTACCGGCAGCCCAGGGTCGCCGGAAGTTGTACTCTAGCATATGGAGAAGTTAGAAATTGAAGAAATGATCGGATGTTCCAAAAACTTCGCCAATGAAAGTCGTTATGAGATTTGACAAGCAAGGCACGTCCAGCCCTAGATTCATTAAGCTATATCGGGCCTTTCGGGAGATTGGCCAAGTGGCCTATGAGATAGAGTTTCCTTCGGGGCTAGGATCTGTTTATCAACAATACGCAAGCGCGTAGGAGGCGTTTTATCAGATTGACCCAGTCGGGAATGCTCAAGGTACAGAAGTGTTGTTCCAGGAAGAGACTCTAATAGTTATATTAGATTGTCAGGTTCGTAGGAGCTAATATGAGGACTAAAATTGTGACTTATTAGAGTATCGTGGGGGAACAGAAATATAACATAAATGGATTGAAAAAGTATGAATGATGCGAAGTTGGATAGTCTCAGTTGTTCCAGCCCTAATATGAAAGTATACAGACTTAGCCGATTTCAGTTGAGATATGATAGTTTCAGATGTTGTATAACTGACTTTGTTGCTATTGTTATCAGTTGGTTACATACATGTAGTACTACTGTGTTATTTAGTTGCAAATGGCGTCTTGTGTGGCACCTGTGTTGGACTTTTCTGCGTTTCAGGTTTTCGGATAGTCTATATTACAGGGAAGACTCTGCCGAAATTTCTCTGGCAATAGTTAAAGGAGTTGAGTCTTTTAAGTTTAAAGATCATATTCGAGGATGAATGTTCCTGGGGGGGGGATGATGTTACACCCCCTAAGTTCCTATCGTTTAACCGATACGTTCGTACGTCTGTTAAGAGTTTAAGAATACGACACATGTGGAAAAAGGCTCGGGGGATGAGTATATGAACACGACATCTAGTGAGAAGGAGGTGGAGGTTGGAGGCTATGTGCACTAGGCGTCGTGCACCTGGTGCCTTGAGCGGCGCGTCGCACACCCTTGGCTGGCGCTATGAACGACGCACCACACACCCCTGCCTAGCGCAATGGGTGACACACCGTGCCCCCTGCCCACTGCCTCAATAAGTATAAATAGTGAAGTGGGATTTGAGTATTCATTTGTAAACATTCTCCTCGGTCCCGAATAGAGAGGATACGCAACTCTCATCCAAATTTCATCAAATTACTCCATCCAAATACAAATTAACTTTGGGTAACAAGTTCTAGGCCTACTGGAAGCATCACTACGGAGTTATTTCTTAAAAATTCGCTCGGCATATCGGAACCCCATCGAGTAAGGTTGTCGGAATTACTCCAAATTGGATTCTAAACAGCCACAGGCAATAGGTAAGAATTTCTCCCTTCTAAACTCTCACAAAATTGTGAGTTTTCGGTTGAATTAAACAAAATTGAATTATAGTTAATATTAATATTGAAAGATATCGTCGGTTTCCGATTCCTACTATTGAAATAGCTTTGTTCTCTCAACGCAAGGGCTGCAAGTGGGTGGAATTGCTGGCTCCAAGTTGGAAATAGTTTGAGTGAATAAAAGTCGGCATTCGAGGTATGTTAAAGGCTTATTCTTTCAGCAAGTTATTCTCGTTGTATAATGATACGACCTATGTTTTTTAACGTAGATAATGATCCCATGTGTTGTATTAGCTGCTACTTGTAGATAATGCTTATAGATGTTGTGGTTAGCTGTTAGAAAACTTATTGAGAATAGACTACAGTATCCCTCATTGGGAAAGAGTATGTTAGGTGTGACCCACTAGAAACGTCATAGTAAGCCCTTTATTCTTCTGTTCACTATGTTAGTAGGATTTTGATGTTTTACTGCCATGCCAAGGCCTTAGAAGCTTAGAGTTAGCTGTTGGGCCTGATTTGGTAAGTTGGACAGCATCGAACGCAGACGGGCAAAATAACTTGCAGTTTGATGCCCATATAGACAGTAAAGCTCGCTTAGAGGCCATTGGCGTACCATCACGCCTCCAGGGACAGAATTTGAATAGGATGGTCCTACCCTAGAATCAACTGCACGAGGGTTGTCCCAGTGAAATGAGTGACAGTCTACCATCTAGTTAGATACTGCCAGTGGCTGTTAGTTTCAGTCGACTTAGTGATTGTCATGCAGGTTGCCCAGGATGTTATCCCAGTTGTACGAGTCTGATAGACCTATGGGTACCCTACGGAGGGAATCTTATCAGTAGTTGAATGCGGGGCTAACGCCCCAGCTTGTTCTTATAAGATACTCAGGTACAGGTTTCCATGAGTGGCTAAGTCCAGATAGACTTGCCTACCAAGTTAAGAATCGTCCAGCAAAGATATAGGGAATCTGAACAGACCAAGTTAAGGTCTCAAGGACTAGAACCATGTTAGTGCAGTATTACCTTCAGGCTAAGAATTATAGTAAGCTGTCTGTGAAAGGTTAGGGGTTGACTGCTCAGGAGCATGTCCGATTAGTAGCAGCCCTACAGTTGTTCTAAACAAAGGAACTAAGTAATTGGTCGTTTGCGACCTCATAGTTCACTTATGAGCTATCATTGTCCTAACATGACATTCAGGATATCGTTTAGGCCACTCCAGATCTCGTCCTATCCGTTCTAGACCATCAGAGATTATGATCACTGTCAGGACCCTCTGATCAGGTGTAGGCATACGAAGTGTGCCCGTTGGCAGTCATACATACTATCCTAGGGGCGAGTAGCGGTCGCGTTAGGCCTTAAGAGCCAGATATGCCTTTTGAGTGGCTAGTTTGAGATTAGAGTGCAATATATGGTTGGGATTAACCCCACCTAGGACAGCCTTCCGTTGACCAATTTCAGGGTTGTTAACTGTGTCATCGCCTACGGTCTATTAATCGCTCGGAGAAGAAATATGATAATGTTATTGCCTATGGGGTTATTGTCGCTCCAAGGAGCTATATAATGTCTGACGGGACCATATCCAGGCCTAGGCCACAGTTACGTCCATCCAGATATGAACCTTTTTTATGTCTTATCGGCATCACTAACCCTCGTCGAGCCTTGTGTGCCCAGGGTGCAGTTACAAGAGCCCACCAGGCTCAGACACAGTTACAGGAGTCCAGCGGGCTCAAATGCGGACCCAAAAGCCAGGTAGGTTGGCTGTAGTACCAGTAGAATCATAGGAACCTGAATAAGGATATATAGATTGAAGTGTACTTGCCAAGGCTTATGGGGGCCCCGGTAGGTTATTTCTATGTTGTTTGTACCTTCTAGGCTTATGGGGGTCAGGTTAGGTTCTTGTTTGTATACTTGCTTGCTAGCTATAGCGTATGAATGTATAGTTGTACAGTTTCAGCTCATATACGTGTAGTGATTTACTGGATGCAGGTTATGAATAAGAAAGTTTACAGGTTATCTTTTGCTCCTTCTTGCTATTCACTTTCAGTTCTTTATCGGCGTTTATTCAGCTTTTCATTACTGCGTTACATATTGTACTGACGCCCAACTATGGGGCGCTGCATACTTGCCTGCAGGTTTAGAAAGACAGATTGTGAGACCTCCTAGCAGCTATTCAGAGTCAGCAGTTTAGCCAGCTCCTTTCATTCGGAGTTATCAGGTTGTAGAGATTTGTCTATCTTTTATTTGTACAGCATTTGGGTAGGCCGGGGCCTTGTCCCGACCAATAATTTTACTCCTAGAGGCTTGCAGATGATAGTATTCATTTAGTTGGTTGTTGTTGGCCTTGTGGGGTCCATATATGTCTTATTTTATACGTTGGCCGTGTGGGGCCTAGTATAGCTGCTTATTTTCCTTTCCGTTATAACTATACAGCATGATGGTTTTTGTTGGCCCACATAGGATCCCTATTAATGTTATGTTGGTTGGGTTAGTTGTTTTCTTTTACAGGTGTTTCGTGGCCTTGTCGTCCCAAGACTGTGTTTACAGATGAGATATAGTAGTTTGTTTTCTTGATTTTGAGTCGCTAGTAAGCACCAGAAGTACCTATGCCCTGTCAGGTCAGCCCAGATTCCAGTATGACATTAGGTGTCAGTCATGCCTCCCAAGGTGGAGCGTGACATGAAAAGTTTAAAATTAAGTTATTATTAAATATTTAAAGTACAAACCCTTAAAGCAAAATATCATTCACCTTTTTACCCTTTTAAAATAGAATTCACACTTGATAAAATAGTTATTTAATTTTTTTTTTTAATATTTAGGATTTTAAAATTAACTAAATTTTATGTATTAAATTCTTCCTTATTTGAAATATATAGAAAATATTAATATTTATATATACATATAATGCATGCATTTAAGTGCTCATGTAAAAGTAAACGATTTTTTTCCCTTTTAATCAAACGCTATTTCTATGACGTTTTTATTCATTGAAACAACTATTAGAACATACTGAAGAAAGAACAATTAGATTGGATTAAACTATTAAATATAATTATTTATCAATTTGAAATTCATAATTTTCTTTCTAAATTATTATATTGTTATATAAACACATTTTTAAAATATTATTTATGCCATTTTTATAAATTTATTCTTATTAATATGATAAATACGCGTGAAGCTAATATATGTAGACTAGTATTAAAAAGAGAAATTTGCCAGGTACATATTTGCCCTAGAAGGCACAAGTAATGTTGTTGAACTTCTACCATAGGCACAAATTCATACTAGTTGAACTTCCGGCCCCAGGCACAAGTAATGTTGCTAAACTTCTGCCACAAACACAAATTCATGCTGTTGAACTTCCGCCGCAAACACAAGTTCATGCTACTGAACTTATGCCCTAAGACACAAATTTATGTTGTTGAACTTCTGCCTCTGGGAATAAGTTAATGTTGCAAAACTGCTACCCCCTAGGCACAATTCATGTTGTTGAATTTATATCATGCTAATAAACTTATATCTCTAATGCATAAACTATATGAATTTATGTCCTGAGACATAACTTATGTTTTACAATTTTTATTTTTATTTTTGGATTGTTAGGGGTATTTTTTGCTACTTTTTTTATCACTTAAAGTGTCAAAGGACAAAATTAAATACCACAAATTTAAGAGACAGATTTTTAAAATCACCTCAAAATGAGGGTATTTGTGTGAATGACCCCTTTTTTTTTCCTCGAAAATTTGGCCCAAACACTATAAATCTCCAAGATAAGCACTTTTAGTTTCGCCTAAGCTGGGCCAAATAAGCTACAACAGCGAAAGAAGATGAGTGTGACTAACTCGAAGATCCACACTAAAAATTGGAGAACTGGAGTTGCTATAGATATCAAGAGAAAGACTAGTAGTGTGTTTTCTGAAGTACTTTAGCTAAATGTAAAACAAGTGCTCAAGGCATAACAAGTTTGATGTTAAAAAAATAAAACAAAAACAAAAAGTGACAAAAGCCTACCATATTTCAATCAGGTAAACTTCAACAGACTCTTGATGAAGTTACATCGTCAAGGACCACGATGAAGAAGCAGAAATATCTCAGCCAGATGTGTAAAGATTGGAACTTTATAATAAACCCTGTGAAAATAGCTCTGTACAATTTTCTTACTTTGAATAGTAAAATAAATAAATCAAGACAGCTGAAAAGGAGGGTATAACCTAACTGCATATATCACAGCCAGACAGTGAAGTATAACTGTATAGACTCTTACTATAGTATTCTTTTGCTCTTACCTATATGACTGTACACTAATTTACATGATCGAGAGGAGGACTAATCTCAATAGCTTCAGAGTGCTTTCTGGTCTAGTCTTTCGTTCCAATTTAGACAACGAACCAAGCTATGAAACCAATCACCTGTCTGATCAGACTTGTTAACTGTAGGTAGTGGATGCTCGCTCATATATATGCGAACAGAATCTCCTCTAGAGAGTTGTTGCCTTCTCTTCCCATCAAAAGAGACCCAAGCATTGCTACGTGCATCCTCTGGTATCTGTTCATATGCCAAAAAACAACTTATAAGATTCTTAGAGAGTGATGAAATGAGAATGACAAAGGAGAAGCAAAGAATCTGGAATAGACATTAGGCTTTGAGCTTCCCACGAGAGAGATCTCACTGCAAACACTGCTATAATTGAATGTCATGACATGGATATCAAGTGACGGTATTGGACGTGTATTATTAAGGAACTAACCCATTTAGTTGTGATCTAAAATGGTGCTCTTAATGAATATGTACTTCCATAACTATGATAACTGCTCTAAAAGAATTGAACGTATATATTTAAGCAACATATTGAAAAGGATTCAAGTTTGAGTTGGTATTTGGAATGTGTATAGTTGTAAAAAGTGTTCCACATATTGGAATCAGGGTGCTTCGTTCTCCAACTACATACTTCAGCAGAATAAAGCAATACACCTAACAAGGAACTTTAAGTTAGGTATTTCATTGATGGCATTTTTTCTTTCCATGCTGTTAATCCAGAGTGTTGATCATGGGACCCTCAACTACCTAAGTATCTCCTAAAGAAAATCATACTATCATGCTGAATGTTTTGCCTTACACAAACAAGTTTCAGCAAACAGAATGCTGGTGTGAGAAAAACACAGTATATTCGCTCAGAATCAGATGGGTAGTAGTATCCTATCTTCATTTGTTCAAGAAATAAGATACAGCAACCTCAAGCCTTTGCTAAAAGAAACGGTAAGAGAGCTTGACATTTTGGGTGGTAATAAGACATTTGCCACTCACTCCCTCTCCCCGATCTCCCCATCTGTAACAACTACAAGCTTCAATTCTTTTTCTCCTACTTCAATTCTAATACTACAAAGCCTACTTCATAATAACTAAAACACAATAATGTGTATATATGTATAATGCTTTGTTCCAAAAGTCTCTATATTGGGAACTGGGGCAAAGACAATCGCACATAAAACGCAGAACATTGCAAAGACAGATTTTTTTGGACAAATAGCTCGACGAGAAAATTGGAATTTCCTCAGGAATGATGAGATAAGATCTAGATGAATTCTTGTAAAAAAGAAGAAATCAATAATGGTAAAGAAATATTCAGATAATCTAAGAATTACATGATCGGATGCATCAGTTAAAGTAATTTTCCAAGAACTATTTTCCAGGAAGACAAGAACATGGTGGATCGAGCATGTGTGAGGAAAAGATTAAAGATAGAATTTGGAAAGGGATTTGGAGAAGAAATTTATTGGGGATGGTTGGTTAAAGTTTAGTGTTTGGATGAGCATAAAGTGAAGAGAGGAGGCTACAGGTGAGCCAGAGAAGAGAGGAAAGCTTGTGTCAATAATATAGCAGTACAAAGTATGAGATGGAAGAATTGGGTCATGATGGAAGACAAAAGGAAATGAAAGATAAGAGATGCATTGGAGAGGGGAACTGTTGTGCTAGAGAGAGGGAGGAGGAACGGCACGGTATAATGGGGCCCACAAATGGCATTTGGAAAACAAAAACCATCTTCACACCAGTATGAGTAATTATATTCAACCACAACAACATATATCCAGTATAATCCCAAAGTGGGGTTTGGGGAGGATAGGGTGTACAGACCTTAGCCCTACCTCATGGAGATAGAGAGATTGTTTTTGATAGACCTTCAACTTCAAGAAAAAAATTTCAAAGCAGTTTGAAAAAAAAAATACGAAAATGAAGAAGACATGACAACCAAAAGGAAAGCAGTATATCGCATTCAGAGAAAAAAGGAACAGTAAGTTAGTAACAACAGTGAAATAATGCGACAACTCAAGCACAAGAAACATCGATGGTAACAAAAAACCGAAGACAAGAAACTACGGGAACAATGCTAATACTACGGTAAGAATGAGAAAATAGATACAACAGATACAATGCTCCAAATTACCACCAAGCCTATCTCGCCGAAAAGCGAGACAACCCTAACCTGCCTAGTAACCTTTTACCCTAATTCGCAATCTCCATACCCTCCAATCTATGCTCATGTCCTCGGTAAGTTGAAGATGTGTGATGTCTTGTCTAATCTCCCTCAATACTTCTTTGACCTACCTCTACCTCTGCTCACCCACCATAGTCAACCTCTCGCACCTCCTCATTGGGACATCTATGTATCTCCTCTTCACATGTTCAAATCATCTCAGCCTTGCCTCCCTCGTCTTGTCCACCACAGAGGCGCTCCCACCTTATCCCGGATATTTTCATTTCTAATTTTATGCTCTTGGTACCCCCACGCATCCACCTCCGCATTCTCATTTTTGCAACTTTCATCTTCTGTACATAAGAATTCTCAATAGGACAACACGCCACCTATACAACATGGTCGGTCTAACCACCACCACTCCGTAGAAATTATCTTTAAATTTTAGTGGCACTTTCTTATCACGAGTAGTTATATTCAACATAAAGTAAAATTACCGAAATCCTAATACTTAAGTCTCCATAACTTTTTTTACAATGGCAATATTGTATTCATCAGCATTAAGGATATGTTGGAACCTCCAAAAGTATTGTTACAACACTAAACGAAAAAGGAGCAAAAATATCCTATACAATTTACAAGGATCCAAGGAAATCAAATAATTGATCAACTTCCACTATCTCTTCTTCTTTGCACCAAAAGTAGAGGGTTGCAATGTACTTCTCTTTGATTTTCTGTATTGGATTAGCAATATCTTCAAAACATCTGTTATTTCTTTCTCTCCAGATTGTCCACCATATGCAAGGTGGTACCATATTTTACCACTTCTTCTGGCTTTTATTCCCACCTCTCCTTATTCAGCAGCTAAGAAGGTTTGTTGTATGTACTGGCATAGACCATTCCATCTGTCCGAGATTAAGAAACAGTGACCACAACTGTGAGGTAACTTTGCATCGAAGAAAAAAGTGGCTATTAGTTTTCTCAACTTCATTGCATAGAGAACATCGTGATGCTATTTGAAAGCCTCTCCTTTTTAGCCTTTCATGAGTGAGACATGCTCTTCTAGCTAGTAACCATGTAAAACATTTTATCTTTGTTGGGGTCTTGCTCTTCCAAATCTGCTTCCAATGACCTATGCAGCACCCAGGTTGCTCTCTCATCTCCTTGGCATAAAGGCTCTTTACATAGAATTTCTCACCATTGTCATGCCTCCACCGAAGGAGAGCCTTGGAGTAACTGGTAAAGTTGCAGCCATGTGACCAGGAGGTCACGGGTTCAAGCTGTGAAAATAACCTCTTGCAGAAATGCAAGGTAAGGCTGCGTATAATAGACCCTTGTGGTCCAGCCCCTCCCCGGACCCCACGCATAGCGGGAGCTCTAGTGCATCGGGCGACCCTTTTTTGTCATGCCTCCACCTTATTGAATCTGACTCTGTGTTTATCCCTTTGAATTCAGTAAGCTCTTCAGTAGTTCTGCAATTCTCACCACTTCCCAATCATTCAGAAGCCTTCAGGTTCCATCCTTGAGGAAACCAAACATCAGCTACTTTAGCATCTGGATTAGTACACACAGAGAATAGATCTGGGAAGGTAACCATCAAAGACTCTTCTCCAATCCAGTTCTTTTTCCAAAAAAGGGTACTGGTGTCATTTCCTATTTTATATTGGATATGTTTGTTCAATTGTGGCCATAAATTCCTGATTATTCTCCAAATTGACACCCCATATGTGTTGAACACTAAATTGGAGCACCAATATTCATTTTGACCAATGCTTGTTTAGGATTACTTCCCTCCATAGTGCTTGTTCCTCAGTGGTAAATCTCCAAACCCACTTTGATAGTAAACATGTGTTTTCTAACCTCAGGTTCCTGATGCCAAGCCCCCCTCCCCCCGATGTCCTGCCTAGTTGTGCAGTCTTCCACTTGACCAAGTGCATCCCTGTGCCCTCCTTGTTGCCCAGCCATAAGAAATCTCTTCACAATTTATCTAGTCTTTCTTCCACCTTGCCAAACAGTGGAAAGAGAGACATTACATAAGTTGGAAGGGAGTCTAATACTGAATTTATCAAGCTGCTTCTTCCTCCAAGTGAGGTATTGTACTTTCCAGTTAGCAAGTTTCTTTTCAATTTTTTCTATGACCTCGTCCCAAATTTCCAGCTCCTTATGTTTGTTGCCAAGGGGCATTCCTAAGTAGACTGTTGGTAAGCATTCTATTCTACATCCCAGGATATTTGCAAGACTTTGTATGGGTTTACTTCTGTAATGGGGAAGATACTGCTCGTCCACCAATTAACTGCCAAACCAGAAGTTGCTTCAAAGATCACCCAAATCATTCTGATGTAAGCTAGTTGCTCTGTCTCTACTTCACAGAAAATAATAGTAGCGTTTGCATATTGCAGATGACAGACCTGCATTTCCTCCCCAGAGAGGCTTTCTATGTTGAAGCCTTTTATCCACCTATTCTATACAGCTACCCTCATCATATTGTTGTACCCTTCCATTGCCAATATGAATAGGAAAGGAGAGAGAGGATGTCCCTGCCTCAAACCTCATTCTAATGGGAAAAGAACCAGCAGATTCTCCATTAACAAGAATTGAGAACCTAACAGTCTTAATACAAAAGCCAACTCACTTCAACCACCTCTCCCCAAAGCTCATTTGTTCTAGAATTTTGAGAAGGAACTCCCAATTCACATGGTTATAGACCTTTTCTATATCAAGCTTACAAATTATTTTTTGATAGTGTCAATCTTACACATTATTCCTGGAATCTCACCTCAAAGCCTTGAGTCCACACACTTACTGACCATCAAAGCAACATCCATAATCTGTCTCCTTTTTATAAATGTCATTTGGTGTTACTCACTAGCTTGTTGATCACCCTTTTCATTCTTTCTGCTAATAGTTTAGCAATGGTCATATATACTCCACTTATCAAGCTTATGGGCTGAGGGTCTGAAGTCCCTTAGTTCTATGGCCTATGTCTTCTTTGGAATAAGAGCAACATATGTAGCATTTAGGCTTCTCTCAAAGACCTGATAGTCATGGAAATGTCTGATAGTATTCATAATGTCCTCCTTGAGCATCTCCCACAAGTCCTAGTAAAAACTCATAGGGAAATCATCTAGGCCTAGAGCCTTGTCGCTGACACCCATTTTCACACATTCAAAGACTTCAATTTCTTCAAATTGCCTATGCAACCGCTCCTCTTCCTCCTTGTTAACTCTTGTATACCCCCTTGGAGATTGAAATCCGGCCTCTAGTTCTCTGTTTCTTTGTATAGCTTCTGATAGAAAGTAGTGATTGCCAGTTTAATCCCTTCAGGATCTGTCACAGGGTTTCCTTCTACTTCAAGATTATCTATTGCACTGTACCTCGTGTGCAGTGGCAGTTCTATGAAAGATTTGGTATTCTTGTCACCATGTTTGAGCCATTGAATTCTAGATCTCTGTCTCCAAAATATCTCTTCATTTCTGATCACCTCCTCAAACTCCATTGACAGTTGAGCTTTTTGTAGGAGTTCATCCTATGTGAGTATCCTCTGTCCTTGTATGCTTTCTAAGCTAGCTATCTGATTCAGGACATCTTCCTTCTTTTGTTTCCAGTTGTTCTTGTTTAGTAGTCCCCACCCCTTCAACTTTTCTTTCAATAGCTTCAACTTTGTCGTTTGAATAAATGAAGGTCTCCCGTTAACATTGAAGGAGGACCACCATTCTTTGACTTTATCCATGAATCCTTCCTCTTTCATCCACCACTGTTCAAATTTGAAGTATGACTTTTTGAAGTTCAAATCACCATAGTTCAACATTACAAGTCTATGATCTGAGCCCAATTTAGGTAGAAGAGTGTGCTTAATCTGAGAAAAGAGTTCCTCCCACTGGTGGATACAAAAACCTATCAATTCTGGAGGCTGACATGTGGTTATCCCTCTACTCCATGTAAAAGATCCTCCAAATAAAGGAGGTCAAAGAGCTCCATATCATTGATCCAATCAGTAAACTTAGTCGTGGCTCCTGATATTGTGTGGCATCCTGATCTTTCTTCTGGGAATCTTGTAACACTAAAATCTCCACAAACCACCCAAGGCCCAACACATAAGGCTCTCACAGCAGCCAAATCTCTCCAGAGTTCCTTCCTGATGTTTCTGTAACAGGCTGCCTAGACAGCACTCAAAAACCAAGTTAGATCCTAGTCTATGCCTTCAAACTTACAAGTAATCATTTGATCAGAACATTCCACAAATTCTCCTTTCCAAGATCCTTATCCCACATCACCAATATTCCCCCCACTCCTACCTACAACATCCAAATGTGTCTCACCCATCCACCTATTTTGCCATAGCTGTTTTATTAGCTGTGATTCAAATCCCCTTTCCCCAGCTTGGTTTCCAACACATATGTCCACCCCCTATTATTGAATTAAACCCCTGACTAGTTCCCTTTTACCTCACTGATCACCCCCTGACATTCCAGGAAACAATTTTTATCTTCATTGATTGATTAGAGGTGTTATTCTCCCCCTGCTTCTTGGCTCCCCATCCTGAAAATTCACATGAAATGCCAAGTTCCTAATTTCCTTAGGAACTGTGTTTGGTTGGTGGCTTTCTTGATCTCATCCTTCTTTTGTCCAATCAGTCCCCATTCTTTATCTATCTTTAGGAAAAGCTCAAAGGCTTCTTTGTCGCATCCCTCGAAAGCTGCTCCAAATTTTTGGCTTAGTTTGATCACATTCGATTGCATCCATAGCGTGGCGCTGTCCTCGATGGCCTTCTCCATCAATTGTTCATCAACCTAAATGGGCGGCAGCTCGTCAAAAACTATCAGTGGACCTCCAATTGTCAGTTCTTGATGTTCTTCTCTACCATGTATGTAGGTTCTCTATTCTTTGTACCCTTCTTTTGTATTTCGTGCTCCTGCATGTCAAAGATCACTATTCCCCTGTCGCTAACCTCTTCTTCAGCGTAAAGAGTCTCCACCATTCCGATCCGAGCTTCCAGTTCGTCTTTTGTCAGAGAAACTGTTGTTTGCATGTATGAGTTAGTGTTGTTGAGAAAAAGATGTTCAGTAAATGGTTCTGGAGTAAATGGTGTAGAGGTTATAAAGTTTTTTGGGCTAATTGGAGTGTGGGTTGTATCAGGTCCACTACACTTTTTGCATAACCCCAAACCCTTGTCACTTTTTAACTTATCTGAGCCGACTAGTGTTTTAGATGGACTAGCCACGTGTCTTTCTCCCAAAGTCATGTGTCTCTCTTTATCCAGAGGATCATAAGCTTCATTAACTTCAATATTTTCTGGATATTTCCTCCTATAGGTTTGCCCCTTTCTCTCGACCGTCTCCATCGCAAGAGGCGTAGGTTTCGTAGTAGCCTTTCCTCTTCCCATCATCGTACTGACATCTCGTACGTTGTGCTCCCCTTCTTCAATTTGAAATTCGCTAGAGCTTCGCATCGTACCAACAAGTAGAAAGTTAGGTCACCATCGTTGATTTCAACTTGGGAGGGAATATTTTCCTTCAGTCCCTTTACTCGGAGACGAGCCCACCTCAAATGGTTCTTCAATTGTGTTTCTTCCTCTGTTTCAATCCAACCTCCCCACTGGTCGCCTATTGCTTCCATAACTCGATTGTTCCATAAATGAAGTGGGAGTCCTAGAATGCACACCCAGAACCAGTGAACTTGGTTTGTTCTGGCATAGCACCAGCTGTGGGTGACCACCACTCTAGAGCCAGATGGTCCTTCTTCTTCCAGTCTCCTAACGTTATGTGCTCCGCATCTCTCCTAGACTGTAACTTGAATAGAAATTGATTCCGTTCATGTCGTATATCTGTAGATTGTGGACCATAAATCTACTTAAGACTCCCAACATCGGTGACTTAAGACCATAAATCTTCACGGAACGGGTCAAATTATATGTGACCTATAATTATATGAGAGTTGGGTTCTCACTTGATCTGTGTTGCGACCCATTAGTGAAATTTTAATTTAGAGCCCCTTTGATTTCCCCTTATGTGAAATTCTTTTCCTTTTCTTAGATGTAGTGTTTGCTAACCTATTTACTATTATAAAGCATAAGCATTATTTTTCACCACATTGCAAAGTGTAAAATTGTCAGACCAATGGTTGGTCAAACTCCCATTTCAATTTAAATTACTCTATTACCAGCAATAACTCCAAAGTAAACAAGAGTGATGTACGATTATATTGGGAATCAGCAAAATTTGATAGTTCCAAATATGTGGAAAATAATAGCCAGAGAAATGTAATTTCTAGTGGATTTCATATAGCTCAATGAAAATGTCTCTTATTCTTTGTATATGACGCTTTGGTGTTTACATAACCTCCAGGTGAGGAGTGAGGCCCTATCACTACCAGTCGAGAGAAACTCTCTTGTTCTTGAAATTGCATTCTCCTACTTTGTTCTTTCAGCTATAACTTTTGAAGGGAATTCGAAGAGGGAGGTCAGATCAATTTACTTCAGAGATTGCCTGCAGGGACTTCCCATGTATTTCGAGCTTATGTGTATCACCGTCACGTAGAACCTTCACATAGTAATGGCTCCTTGACCAAAATTATATGTTTCCCACAACAATTTGGTGGAATACACGTATCTGGCAAGCAACTGGACACTGGTATCTCCAAATCGGATCTATCTCGACCTCGTCTGCATCACTAAATGGAACTATAATTAGCAGCAGCCCCTTTCTCAACAAAATTCGTATTTGGTTGTCATATTCATCCAACCAAAATCATACTTCTTAGATTATTATATTAGAGCTTCTCTCACCTTTCTCTCTTTGACAGCATCCTCTTCAACTTCATTATACTAAGCAATCTCTTCCTAATATCTGACATCTTTGCAACTTCTAGTTCAATATCCTCTAGTACCGCAAAATTTTTTGGGCTAACTAGGCCCAGTTGGGTTATCTCACTAGCATATTTAGTGGTCCTTTGTTATTGTCACTACTAGTACCTAACTCTATAGGCTCGATTTTTTTGAAACACCAACCCTTACTAGTGGTCCTTTGCTATTGTCCTCTAGTACCGCAATCCAAAAGGGAGAATAAGAACAGCTGACTACTGTTAAAAGTCAGACTAAGAGTACAGATTATATGATTGAAAACTGCCGCTACATGCTCTCCCATGCTTGAAGGTCTGACTAGTACTTTCTTTCCACCAGCTGCTTCAATCAATGTTAAGTCTGCTACGCCAACATCTACCACAGAAGCAGCTCTAATACCTTTGCACTAAACTTGCTAGACTATATGGGCATAGGTAGCATCTTCAATAATGAAAATGTTACCATGTGTGAAGGTTTCCATCATCAAAAAAAGTTATTCGCTCTTGCCCAGCATCTATCTAAAAATTACAAATTAAAATTTCATTTTCATCAGTGTGGCCCACAAAGAGCATTCGGCTACCAAATTATCATTTATTTCACATGATATATGGAACTAAGTTACGTCATCCCACTCTAAGATTTTGAGGAGTTAGACTATAGAAGATCTCCAGAGAGTTCTCGTTCATTAAGGCTCAAGAAATACTATGTTAGCCCATTGTGATTAATGTGCAACGTGTGATTCTACTAAACCCTATATGTGATGCCAAGGAGATTTTGGAAGTGAAACCTTGAACACCATTCTCTAGAAAGCCCTGTCAGCTTTGTTATTATTTCTAAAGATTCTTGTTCTCAGCCTTTTCCCACCTCTAAAGCAGTACTCATCCCTTACCAATAAAAGAATCGACCTAACAAAACCATTTCGAACCAGTTTAGCCATATTTATGCTCAAATTTAAAAAACCTATAGACCTTCCCCATAGCAACAAGCCAACAGCCATATTATGTTAGCAATAAGCCAACAGCCATATTGTGTTAGCAACAAGCCAACAGCCATATTATGTAAAGAGAATGGTTGCTAGTTAATTGCATCTTTTTTTTAATCTGTGATGTCCAAGCCAGCTTGCGCGCACCTCGACTAATTTCGACGAGGCACCTGCTACCTCCCACCAGCATAAGTACCAGGTAACACTATCCACCAAGATTTGGATAGATGACACAGCATTGAACCCGAGACCTCATGGTTCGCAACCCACTTCATCGACTACTGGCCACACCCTTGGGTGCACTAGTTGACAGCACATTATGAAGATACAACAATTTGAGCTGATTTACAGCTTAGATTTAAGAGCTTCTCGCTCACAGGTGCAACACCTAAGGAAGACCTGAACAAACCACATACTTGATCTATATGGATCTCAAGAACATTTTAATCAAATCTTTATCTATACTTTGCAACATTGGTCTCCAGATCTATCCTAACGACTTTGAGGAAAAGAGTCTATTCGTATACAAAGTTTTTATGTACAATGTCCTAGAATGAAATTCAGCAACCTGTGTCCTCACCTATTGCAAGACTTTTGAACTAATGATAAATTTAACAAGGTGTACTTTTGAACTAATAACATATTTAATAGGATGTACGTTGCACCCAAGAATGTGGCCTAGTGGTTAATGGAGTGGATTGAGAACTATGAAATCTCAAGTTCAAATTCCAGTGGAGGCAAAACACTAGGTGATTTTTTCTCAAATGACCAAATCTAGGTGGACAAAGTTACTCAGTGCCTGTGCTGGTGGATGGGAGGTAGTAGGTAGGTGGCGGACCCAGGACTTTATTCAAGGGGGGTCAATTAGACAATGTAATAAATACTTACCCGCAACCGAATATTTACACCAAATCATAAAAAAATTACTATAGTTCAGTGATTTAATGAGGTGAAAATGCATGTTAACTATGCTAAAAGTCTATGCAAACACATATCATGCATCTATTTAGTGTAAACACCGAGTGCAGATAAGCCCTTACCATAATATATAATCGACCATAAAGAGAATACCATGTACAACAAAGTGAATTTTGTATGTTGCTTCATTTTTCATAATATCGTGAAAAAAATGTCGCTATCAGGTGGTGTCCTTTTTCTTTTAAAAAAAAGCCTAGTTAGAAAAATACACTATTTTTGTTATGTTTCATTAAATCTTAAATATAACTTAACAATTTTAAACCAACTATAAGACTAAATATTGTCATTTGAAGTCTTCAATTTTAAATTTTCATATTTTACCCTTATAATTAATTCGTAACAAAATCAATCTAGCAAATTGAAACACCATAGACATAATAAAAATAAAATACTCAAACAATTTACCAAAACAATAAATAAGTAAAATATAAAACTGACCTCACCTTCATGCACCCCAAAAAATAGAAGGAAAAAAAAACACAACTATTTAAAGTGTAAAATTATTAAAATAAAAAATAAACAGTAAATAGACAAATTTACAGACAGTATATACATAATAATGTAAATTATTATAACAATTAAAAGCAACTTTAATATGACACAAATAATGAATTTTAAAAGGAAACTGAGCCAACGGCTTAAATATATTATAAAATTGAATTAATTTAACACAACAACAACAAAAACATACTTAGTGTAAGTTAACACAAAAAGAAAAAAGCAAAGTTAATTAACTAAAATAATACGCACAATGTGGCAGATCAGTCAAAACTTGCATTTCATTTGTTCCTTTGGCTGCATGTCCCTTGTCCTAATTCTATAGTACTAAGTACTAAATAACGTGTCCAACCCTTAAGACTTCAAAATATTAAAAGTATTTGAAAATGTTTTGCATACAGTAGAACTCGAACTCACATCCTCTTATCCAAGAAGTTGACCTCACACAACCACTGCGCTGCCATTAATTATCGTGTCAAGCGGACTCAATTTATGCTATATATCCAATTTTGGTATAATTTACATATATAATTACCGAAAATTTTCGGCAAAGCAGATTCACTTGAACCCACTTGCTACTATTTGGGCCCCCCGAGTAGTAGGTATCTCGTGAAATTAGTCAAGGTGCACGCAAGCTGGCATGGTCACCAGGTTATCAGAAAAAAGTTTAACAGGATGTATCCCCCAAAATAACTTGATCCGTTCTCTCCTTTTTTTAGCCTTAGTCTGCTTACACATTTAAACTCTGTATTTTTCTTTCATCCCAAGAGATGTACCAATCTGAAAAAAATATTTTATATTTAGGCTGCCCTGGAAAAATATGTTTAGATTATTTTTATGAGGGAAAATTATTTTTAGATATCGCTTAGTTATTAATACATAAAAGAAAAGGCCAAGACAGCTAAGTTGATACAGGAACTACATATTTTTCTTCCCTTTTATATGTATTAGTGATTACATATTTCCAGACATTGTACCATCATATACAAATCCATGAAGCAGGAGGATAAGATTAGTAGCACTAAAAAAGGAAAAGCTCCTATGCCTCTATCATTTTACTTGGGAAATACTGTCAACAGTATAAAGTTTTTAGTTAGGAAATGAGAGGCACTAGCACAAACTAGTCATATGTCTTTTTGATAAGTAAACTAGTTATGAGATTCTTTTCCAATAATCATAAAACATATATTAAGACAGTCACCTTTAGTTCTAGTCTTGCAGAATCTGGAAGTATGACAGGTCTAAACGAGAGAGAATGTGGACAGATTGGTGTAAAGAGCATGCATGGAACATTGGGATGGACCTGCATGACATAAATTTCCCTGTCAAATAATGTTTATGCAATCACTAGGTGAAGGCAAAATAAAATTAATAATTGTTGGCAGGATGAAGGATGGTTTCAAAGAGTCAGGTTTCATCACCACTAAGATCAGCAGCAAGTCGGTATAATTTTCAAAATTTCCCTTCACAAGTAAATCCTTAAAAACATTGCGCGTCAGAACCAAATTTAAGTTGCAAAAGCCATCTTTGTCACAAAATTGCAACTTCAAGTTTTTGTTATTAGAAAAAGAATAGCTAAACACAGTTTCTAAAAAAAATGAAAACAGGTTCAGATATGTAACGGTAACTCAAGTGGTATGACAAAGCTCAGTTATCTTATTACACATAGGATTTTCCAAAATTGCTGCTTTTGATGCCTAATAGAAATTCCTAGTCCAAGTAGACAAGGAAGTTATTTAATATAACTATTGCCTCTTTGGAATCGTTTACCATAAAAGGGAGATACCTATTCAATTATTTACTTTAATGTATGACAGGTGTTATCAACCCAACTTTGTCAATAATTCTTAAAAGTCGTACTTGCAAAGTGACTGCATTTTACAACGAAGTGCACAGTGTCCTTTCTATTTTTCATGTTTCCAATCTTAGTCTTTTCCTTGCTTCTATTTAGGGGCAAGGGAGCTTAGTGAGTGTGTTCTCTCCTCCCTGTAGTAACATTTTTCAGTTTCCATTGCTGCCACATTAACTGCTCGAGCTTTAAACGTCAACCTTCTGATATGAATTTAAGGACTTTCACTATTTTTGATTGTTAAGGCTTTAACTTTTAACTTGGTCTAGTAGATTATAATGCAGTATTCACTTGTGACATTTCACAACATATATTCATAACTGATGTGTCTCAGAAGTACCATGGAACCCCCAGCAGCTGTTGAGTAAGCTGTACTTCCAGTTGGTGTGGCCACAATGACCCCATCACCTTGCACCTGCCAAATAATATAAGGCAGTATGACAAGATTATTCTTTGATCTCTTGCTCATTAGTTCAGCAGCGCACTTGTTGGAATCACTTTTTTTTTCTAAGAAGAAACATGATCCAAAATATTAAAATAGAGTTCCTCTTTAAATCCTTTGGCAGGGCCAATTGACAGTTAAGAATGTAAACAGCACCTTGGTTATGAGGCGGTCATGTTCATAACACTCTATTTTTGACAGGTATGGATTAGAACCACGATCAACTACAACTTCATTTAGGACATCAAACACCTTTCCTGGCATTGCTTTCCCGCTTCGAAATATCTCACATCGGAGACGCATCCTTAGAGTTATATACACACCATCTAGAGTGTTGTTTCCATGTATGACTTGTCTAAGGTCCTTCTTATAATCTTCAAACTGTATGAATTGATGACAAGAAGCAAAGGATGAGTATTTATAGATAAAGAAATAAAGCTTAACATTTAAGTTGAGAGGCATACTGGATGGGAAGTGAGGAATCCAAGGGATCCTAGGTTAAATGAGATGACGGGTGGCACAGCACCTCGAAATATATTTGATGCATGGAGTATCACACCATCTCCTCCCAAACACGCAACAAAGTCAACCCTCTCATGAAGATCGCTGCATTTAGTACATCAGGCAAGGTCACACCACTCTGTGAAGTAATGAACACAGAGAAAAAAATAAAATGAAAAGGACAATGCTTTTGCACGTACAGTTATGAGTCATCCCACCTGGTATCTTGACTATAGAAGGTCTGAACAAACCCAAAGCCTGGGATTCGTGCAAAAATATCATGCACCTCAGGTTCAACTAGAACAGTCATCTTCTCTTGGGAATACAAAAAAGAAGCAACCTTCAAGGAGAAATGAAATGAAAAAGGAGAGAGAGTGTTAGAATTTCTATTTGTTAAGAGAGTGTTAAAACCTATGAGTATATGTGAATGAATACCAGAGACAATTACTAATGGAAATGTAAACAAAAATATTTGAAAGAGAACTTTTAAGCACATACTTTCCAGCTTATAAGAAAGTTGATAGGATATAATATTTGCAGTTATAAGACATCAATTAAGTTAAAAACATATAGTTCATCAAACTGATCCATAAGGTTTCCGAAATGAAAAGGACAGATGGAACTCATGACAGGCTAGATAATAACTTGAGATTCATATTGATGAAAGATCTCTGCATCCTGCCAGTTGACCATGTAGAATGGCACATTTAAGGTATGCTAGTAGGAGGGGAAGGAAAATCAGAGGTAAAGACAATTCAAATCAAGAAGAGAGAACTAAATGATCACATTTTCCTTTCCTCAAGTTGGTTGATGGATGGCAATTTCAATGAGATACACAGAGTGACTATTAAATATAGTCACAATTACTCAAAATCAGTTCACATTTTTGGGCAGCTTTTGCAACATACGAACAAAATCATACAGACAGATATGTCTACAATTTATCAGTAACACAATCAAGCCTACGTTGTATTTGTACCAGCCACAACAGAGTCTGACCGCAGCCTCTGGTATGATGAGTATCCATCTTAGGATGCTTGATTATCCTCCCTTCATTAAGGCACAATAATTTCCAAATGTGTTCTATAACTACACAGATTACTTTTTAACTTGTGAGCTCCCCTCCCAATCCATCAAGCAAGAGTGAATCAAATGTCATTACCCAGATTTGCACACCCCCTCCTGTTGGACATTTGTTTTATAAGCTCACTTTCCCCACGGGAACAAGAATAAAAATGGCATCACTCTCATGGCTGGAGCTGATTACTTTTTTCTTCTTTGTCGTCTTCTTCTTCTTTTTTTGTGGGAAAATTCATGTCAGGAGCTGATCTTATGTCCTCAATGCAATCCCAAACCAAAATGAATCCAATGAATATGCAAATATGCAATTTCTCCTGTTTCCTCATGAACTTTATGCCATCCTTCCTCTCAATTATTCGCAATTTGAAACAGTATGAGCAGCACAAGTATATTTACTAACTTCAATTATTCACAATTTGAATTTTCTTAAAAGGCTTTGAACATTTCCACATCAGTTCCCATAAATAGGATTACAGCAAACATTAAAATGAAGCAAACACAGATGAAAAGAATTGATAGCAATGTTAGTTCTTGCCTTGTCCATGGTGCTTAAGATCCTACATGGCCTTATGCACCAATTTGCGGCATATGTTTATTGCAGATACGTACTAAGCTTTGGCATAAATAACAGTAATGATGGCACTTTAGAGCTTTTATTTACTTTCATCTAGTTTACTAGAAGATAGAAATTCTTTTATGTCTTTCTAGGACATGGAAAATTTCATCTATAATTTAACTTTTAGCAACAATGGAAACCATATAAGAAATACTTGCGAAAATGTTTTCAACACTTAAGAGAAGTACTAGATTATCCTCCCTTTTGTACTTGATGTTAGAGAGATCTTTTCCTCCTTTCCTTGGTTAATAGCAGCAAAGATTACTAACTTGGATACTTGCACTAAGATCTACGCTATCTTCTTTATCAATGATAAGCACACGTTCACTCTAAGCATTGCTCAGAACTTGAAAGAAGTGAAGAATGAAGAGGGATACCCAGCATCAGTAGTAAATGGAAATCACAGGGTAAAAATTCGACTAAATTCTTGAGAACTGTGCAGAGAACCTCTTTAGCTTCTTCCATGAGTTCGTGTCCCAGCTTCTTCAACAGCAATACAGTCTTTGGTGTGGATTTCCACAAAAGCATCTGCTGCTGGGTGCTAGGATGAGTGAAGGCCAAGGAAGATTCTGTTACCTTTTCTCTGGTGCACGAATACCCATCTGTGCGGACCAAGAACATCTCTGCCTTCTTTCTTGACTGCACTCTTACGACACCGGTGGCAGAAGCACACATATTTCCTTCAATCTGCTCCAAGTTATCTTCCAGGGAAGGTGTGGCAACCTCAATATTTCTCCTCTTTGCAGTAGTGACTCTAGAGTCAGCAATACATTCTAACTCATTTCTTGCATCAACAATATCAGCATTCTCTATCGAGGTTTGCACTTTCCCATTGCTGCTTCCATTCAAAATTGGAGTCGCAGAGCCATTTTGACCAGCATACATCTCTGTATCCGAAGTGGAAGTTGAAGGGTTAGTAATTAAGGGTTTATCAGAAGATGAACCATTTAAATCTTCTGATTCCATCAGTATGGTCTCACTGTATATGCTTGTGGTTTCATTTCCTTTCGGTACTCTCTTGTAGTTATATCTTGAAGCAGAAAGCACCTCCAATCTTTTCCTTTCATGAGTAAAATATGCTGCCGGCGAAACCTTCCTACTTCTGAAATATGTGGACATCTCTTTTCTGGAGAAGACATTACAGGGAGGCAGCTGATTATTCAGTGGGTTCACATTGATGTAGGATGCTACTCCATTGTCCGATGCTAGCACTGTGCTTTCCGGATTGGACGAAACAGTTTCATCACCTTCATTCTTGCCTAGATCTGTAGCTTGAGAAATGTGCTTGATATCTTCCTCAGCAGAATTTATGTCATCTGATCTCGTAGGCGGCAGTGAGCCATCTTGATTATCAGACGCAGAGCTGACTTCATCATTAAAGCTTTTACCATCTTCTGACCTAGGGGACAATGTTCCTTCAATTCCTCTAGCATCACATGATGAGTTCTCAGTCGTGTCCGCGGCCTTATATGTACTGGCTACAACATGTGGTGTGTAGCGAGCAATGTATTGCCTCCATCTAGAGACCATAGCTGATGTCCTCTTAATTCCTTCTCTACTGTGGAGATATATCGGCTTTTTGTTTAAATCAGAGACCAATGCTGCAAACTTTTCAACCTGCTCCACTGAAGGTGAAATACCAACTTCAACAGGTAGTTTAATTAATTCAATATTCCCTGATAATATGGCTTCATCTAGCACTTTCTCATAGAAGATGTCTTTTACAGCCTCAGCTCTGAGATCTACAACGGTTTTGAACCCTCTCTCCAACAGCCATCTGAGACCTTCATCAGTTACCTGGCCACCTATCCAGAAAGCAACCTCAGAAGTTGCAGACTGTGTCTCTTCTTTTGATGTTGACACATAAACAGGATTAAAGTTAGCAAACAGTGTATGGCTGGGGTTCTTTTCACCACGAGGAAATCCGGCATCATAACATACATTCTTCAGTCTTTGAAGTCTTTTCCACACAACACTGCTGCGAGGATCATCAGGTGTCAAATAGTTTTCAAGAGCAACATGCAAGCTCTCACAGTACCTCTTCATTTCACCTCTGAAAATAGCAAGTGGGGGAAGCTTATCATCCATCATATGCACATCAACATCTTGAAATGAGTTCATAATCGACGATCTCCCAGATATTACTTCCTCCCTTCCTTTGTTTAGAAGACATACCATGCATCCTAGAACAGAAACTAGTTTATCTTCCAGTATTGGTTTATCATCTGACGGTACATCATATGAGACATTACATTCTCCAGTCAGTGGATTGCATAGGGTGTCCATTAATGAATTATGAAGTTGTTCAGCAGCCCGAAAGATTCTACAGTAAGCCTCTATCTCTGCAATATCCCCAGGTAGTGGACCAATCCGGGGAAACTGTGAAGTATCACTGGCCTGGACAATTTGAAATTAGTGGGAAAAATAATATCAGGCAATATCTAGTATTCAACGCACAACTATCAAAGGACTGATAATTAGAACCTCTGTTTTCTTTTTCATGATGGTGGTGTCAGTACAATACTTATACTTAAATACTAATGAACTAGAAATTTGGCTAGAAAAAACTGTTACAGATCAATTAAAAGATCTATGTGAAAAGAAAATGTAGAACCTATATAGTGCGGATGTCTTACATAATCAATGAACAGAAGTGATAAAATGTGAATAATAATGCAGTTGAAACGTCAAGTGGACCTGATGGATTCTTAGGAGACAATTATTTATTCAAAAAAAAGTCAAGGTCCTTCGAATTGTTTGTTGACATGGATAAAGTCATGGAAAAACTCCAAAATTATTTCAATATGCCTTTGACAGCTAATTGAATAGCCATGTTTCTCTCTTTCCAGATAGGATCGGAAATCCTATAATTTACATATCCATATGAGTAAGTCCTTAGGTTTCTGAAATTGTTTAAAGAGTACACCAAATCATTGTTATTTGACTCAGACTTGTTCTAAAAAAGGTCAAGGTATTCTGAATTGCTTTTGACACCGACACTATAAAGAATAGAAGATGCATCTGACAACTTCATGCATACTTCACTTGGTTCAGGGGATATGCTTGGATGGTAGAATTCTGTTCCTGCAATTGGATCATCGCAATGAAGGGTTGAATCTTTAATTGCCCAGGAGTAAATTAATGATAGTATGTTGTACCTGAATAGGTGGCTCAACCTTTTCTAGTGATGAGGAAGAGGATCAAAAATGCCAGTTGATACAAGAAACATCCTAACTACAATAGAGATGGTCAGATAGTTTACATCACCATCACAAACACATTTCGAGCAAGATCCCCTGTGGAATTCAACTACAGTTCCTTAACACAACCTTAGTACTTTTTACATTGATCGTACAGGTTCGTAACTGAAGAGAAGCAAGAAAAATTTACCTGAGAATCCAAGCCAATGTTGACGGAGAAAGCATTGGACAGCTCAGCACTGACAGCAAACTTGAGACGACGATACCCATACGACAATGCAAACCCAAACCGAGTCCCATTCGGAGAAATCTTTGCATAATTAAGGTGGCAATACTGAAGATGGATTCCTGTACGACCCATTTGGAAGTGGCACGGACAATAACGAAAACATGTTGCCATACCAGTTACCACTATGAACAAATTGTGTTTCTATACTAATGAATCAGTAGAATGCATCAAGAACCATCAATTTGTATTCCAAGATTTTGGGTTCTACTTGTGGGTTATTTGAAAATTTTCACAATCTTCCGTAAAATCCGAATTCTGAAGCTGATTTTTGTATAGAATATGTTATATGGGTGTGTGACAAAAGAGGGGAAATTTGTGTGGAAATGAAAATTTTGTGTGGATAATAGGGAGGAGGAATAATGGGACAAAGAATTGTGGAAATCAGTGGTGGGTTTGAGATGGTTCGAATTTGGGACTCTCATTTTTTCCAACTTCGATTTGATGTTTTTGAGTATGTGATGCACATTAATCCGAGCTTTTGGGTCAAAATGCGGAATGGATTTTGCTTCATGATTTTCTTTTACTATTCATCTTTTCAGATTTATTAAGTATAAAAATAATAATTTTTTATATATTACATAAATAAAATGTCTTGTTTTATAATTTAAACGGAAGTAAATAATTTTTTCAGTAAAGTCGTTAATATAGTTTAGATTTGGTGAGCCGGTTCAGCTTAACTTGAAGCCCATTTAAAATCGAGGATTTTTGAGTAATTCTACTAACCCATGGGACTTGAGTAAAGTGGGTTGGGCAGTCCGTGATCTAAATAAAAAATAATTAAAAAACAAATACTATGATAATTAGAGGATCTCAAACTTAAAGTCTACTTAAATCACCATTTTAATAGGTGGAATATAGTCATTTGATTTTGTGTTTTATTGTGATCTAGTGGAACATAATTAAGTTAATATTTTGATTTATATAGTTGTATTGTTATGCATTAACGGTTTAGTTTGCTCATTAATATCTCCATTTGGTTTGAGTGTTATCATGTCAAAAGTTATTCAGTTCTACATAAATTTATATCCAATAAAATTATTTTTTTGTACGATTGTATCCGAGATATTTGCATTAAATGACGATAATTTGAGATTGAAGTCATACAATCAATTCTTTATTTGAAATCACACTTAATAACTATTATTAGAATTATTTTGTTGATAAATGAGATTTGATTAATAAGTAGTAACATCGTGTAATATTATCTTGTAAATATTTATGTTTAGCATCTTTAAATTTTAATTTAAAAATATATTTTTTTTTAAAAGTGAGTTGACCCGATACGGCTTACAGCCCAATCTAACACGTTAAATTTTAAGATCTGCATAAGATAGCCCGCATATATTGACAGCTCTACTTTTTAAATTTCTTAAGTATAAAAATAATGATAAAAAAATTTATAAAAAGCTAGATAATTATTTTTTCTTAATTCCCTTACCCAGTTATCATGAATTTTCAGTTACGTATTTAAATTTTGTCAACAACCGAATTCTTTTTAATATTGTCCAAACTATGTCTATTACCACGTGAAGGCATGTGCCCAACACTCAATTTTTTGTCAATTTGTTGTTAAATAAGCTGAAGTTTGTTCTCTCTATATTCAGATATATAATTCCAACTATTAAAACAATATAATTAGCATTTGATTTTTTTTTTAATTGTGTTCTTCATGAGTAAAGCAAATAGTTTTATGGCTTTAGCCTAAATTTAGATTATATCAAGTAAAAATACCAATTAGTTAGAGCTACCAAAATAGTCATAAGTTTTTTGCTGTACATTTGCTTTCCTTTTGTAGGGGGTTTGTTGGTTGAGGGAAGTACATAACTTAAAAATATTTCACCAAGAAAAAGAAATTAAATTAAAAATGTTGAAGCGAAAAAGAATTTTATTTAATTAAAAGAAAAAACTTGAAGTATATAACTATATATCAGCGTGATTCGATATTATAGAATGATAATTTTAAATTTTTTTGATAATAATCTAGCTAGACTCCATATTTCCCCACTGTGTTTTAAAAGACTTTGCTTTGAATAACATTTCAAGCATATAGTTTAGAGATTGTATTTTTCAACATCGTATTATTATATAAGTGGGAAGTCATGTAGTTAAAAGTTAAATTACGAGTTTACCCCTATTAAAATTTAAAATGTTATAATTAATTAAATATTAAAATATAATATTTTAATTACTTGAAGGTCCAATTTAATATATAATATTTATTATACTGTCCATAAAACTTATTTATAACTACGAAAACTGTTTTTTTTTTCTTTCATTTTCTTTCATTTTTTAAGAATATAAAACTAAATTAATTATCTTTAAATATTTGTTTTCTTCCTTTTGAGAGTAATGACGAGCATTATACTTCTAATTAATATAGAAGTTAGAAACGTATTTTTTCAATTAATGAGAAGTTGAAATGAATTCAATTAATTAAGTTAGTAATGTGAAAGAATTTAACCATTAAACTTTGAAGTTACTGTATAAACACACTTATGATTAGTCATTCAACATATGCTTCTGGCCATAAGTGAGTACAATTTTCAGCTATATTCTCATTAAGTCTAGATTATTCAGTTTAATTTGTTTGATCCATTTGAATGATGATTTTTTTTTCTTTACTGTAGGTGCTAGAAATGGTAAATTTCACCTAAAGAAATAATTTTGTTGTATACATGTGATTTCGTGTTAGATGATGATACATTCTCATTATTTTTAGATGTTGCAATGAAATTTTTTTTATTGTTATGTTAATACTATTAATTACAGTTTTTTTCCAGCAAATCATATTGCTTCATCTTTTTGTTCATTTTACTAATCTTGATTTATTATTGTTTTTTAATTAGTTTCTTGATCAGGGAGTTTATCAACAGTTTCGGATTGTTTAGTGTTGCGCTCCAGCGCACTCGCAAGCGTGTGCGGTCGTACAAGTAATACAGTGGCCCTTTTTAAGAGCCGGATGTCGAACCCACAGGGACTGGACCAATTCAGCGAATTATCAAGTTCAAGTGTTAAAATTAACCTCCACAAGTGTTGATTATAGAAATTTTTGAGAAATTATAATTAAGTCTAGGGGTGATCACAAAATACTTGAGAAACAATATAAGGAGCAACTAGAGTTAAGGTGTAATACTCATGCAATGCTACAATTCTCAATGGTTCGAGTATGAAAATTTCAGTTGTTGCCTCACATAATTAAAATGCTATGTTCATGGTCTTTCGAGCCTCTAAACATGACAAACTAGTCTCACACCTACATCGTTGAGCGGGGATGTGACGTCCTAATTCGTGAGCAATTTAACTACATGGATGTGGTTTACGGGCTTTATGCTCTTGATTAGGGACTTTCATACCTGTAGTCATTAGATCCGACTTAGCTTCACAACTACTTCTACGAGTGGTGGAGTGATAATTCTAAGCCGGTGTCTTGCTCTCATCCCGTTTTAGCAACCAAGCAAGGAAAATTAGGTATATTTTCTATCCTAACCACGAATCATATCTAAAGATAAGAACTTGCTCCCTACATTCTTATGTTCTTGCCTAGGGTTACTCTTTCAAGCTTTTACCTAAGCTTAACGCATTTGTTTTCATGGTAATCAAGCATAAAAACAACAATAATGAAGAATGTAAGACAAAACAATAATTAACAACCCAAACCAAAACGAATTCATGCAATTACAATCATATCACGTGACCTCAACCCTAGAGGAAGGGTTTTAGCTACTCATGTTCGTACAAATACTCAAAAACATATTTAAAGTAGTGTACTTACAAGAATAATTAAAGGAGAATGAAATATAATCAACCCTAGGTAGAGTTCTTCACTTCTCCCTTCGCTCCTTTATGATTTTCAGAAAATATTTCGTGATAATGATTTTAGAAGCTAAGGGTTCAATTTATACTATGCTGAAAAAATGCAAAATTTGGCCTGTGGTGGAACAGCTCCGTGGTACGGAGGCTATCACGGAGATTTTCCTCCGTGCCACGGAGCAAACGTGGAAGTTCACTGTTTGGTTGTGTCACACCCCGCCTTGGGGGGTATGACTGGCACCTGGTGCCCTATTAGGACCTGAACTGCTAGACTACTGAGCCTGAGCACATCTGGTGCCTGGCTGACTCTAACTCAGATTCAGGGAAACAACGGGCTATATAACGGCTGTAAATACAGCCTCCGGCCGACTAGGCCTATAGCCATCTGTACCTGTACTAGCAGCTAACCAGAAATATATCAATATAAGGGAACCTATGCGGCCCGACAAGGCCACCATGTTGTCTAGTTATCTGTAACTCAACAATGAGATATTGGAAAGCTACGTGACCGGCAAGGTCACCACTACTGTCAAGCTATGGCCCCACACGGCCAACATAAAAGAAACAGAAGTACTAACAGCTATACAACTGCACGGCCTTACACGACCGGCTCATCTGACCACAGGGAAAATATATACAGACTGCAAGCCTCTAAGAATACTGATAAGATGGTCGGGACAGGGCCCCGGCCTACCCATGTTGTACAACAAAAGAAAAGGGATAGACCTCTAGCTATCTAGCTCCGGATGACTGGAGCTGATGACCCTGTGAGCTGGCTGGAATCACAAGGTATCGGCCCCTCGTCTATGAGTACCTGCAGGCAAGTAATGCAGCGCCCCAAACGGGCGTCAGTACCACTGGTACTGAGTATGTAAAGCAATACTGAAAGGAATATCTGAAAACAACAATACAACTGATGAAACTTGAAATAGGAAAGAAAAGATTAACTGTCTGATAATGTAAAACTATGCCTACTCTTAACTATACTGGAAGGAGTAGGAGTCATACCTTGAGATGTATCGTTCTACTGTCGATCTACTCGTATCTAATGTGACATGGCATAACATAACATAACATAACATAGCACACACACAAACCTTACCCGGCCCCCATAAGCCGGGAGGTACAACCAGTACAAAATCTATATCCCTACCCCGGTCATCCCATCTCCTATAATAGCTATAAGCATCCTGCCGGTCCCTTGGGTATGCACTTGGGCTCGCTGAGCCCCTGACTATAACTGTACCTGAGTCCGGAGGACTCCTGAATCAACACCCGGGCGTATCCGCTCGACTGGAGTGTATAAGGGCCGACCAAGGCACAATATGGGGAAAACTGGCATCCCATCTTCGTCCCCTGTGGGACAGCATGCCACTCCGTAGAGCGACATATCCTCGTCCTCTGGCAGATGAGTCGATACAGCTATTAACCCTGGGGCGGTCATGGATGCTAGGTAATCCAACCCCAAAACAATACAACGGTCTCAACTAGTAATACTATCTACATATCTCACATACTGAAGCTAATAGTAGTAAAGTATTGTACATACTGTGTGCTGAACTAGTGATAGTAATATGTACGTACTTAATACATGCTGAGCCTGATAATAGTATATATGTATAAATATAATCTTCTGTCATACTATGCTGAGTCTAATGCTGAACAAGATATAGTCTTTCTGCTGAAAACCATGATGTATACTGAGTTTCTATAGTAACATGATTTACTATCTCTAACATGCTTCCTAAACTTCATTTTAACCTATCATTCTACTTCTGAGATGCCTTACAGATATTACATTGTTTTACTGGGCTTCAACTGAATACGATAATATCCTAACATTCTGTAACCAACATAATACATGACTTCTGAACATTCTACTAGCCTTTAAATTACTTTACTATACCGAGAGTACTAACTTACTGAGGAAACTAGCTTTACATACCTTCGCTTCTGATTTCCCGACTAACTGGCGTAGCTTGGTCAGTATTTCAGCTATTCCTCCAAACTGCATTTATATATATATATATATATATATATATCAATCAGTACTAAATACAACTTTATTCTGAAGGACGACATCACTTTCGATATAATTATAGCCTAAACTTAGGCTTATCGAAAGACGGTCAAAAACTCATCATTTTTCAGAAGTTTAGAAGGGAGAAATACTCACTTCACAGCTAAAAACACATAGACACTAGTTTGGAGCAATTCCACTTACCTTAGTCCGGTAGCTCGACGATTGGTCGACTGTATTTCGCGAAACTAAATTCATAGGAATGCTCTCTGCTGCTAAATACCTCGGTATCTGAGGTTAATTTGAGTTTGGACAACGTTTGGCAGCATAATCGAACGATTATATGTTAACCTCCTTCGTCCCTCTCTATTTTCCTACGTTCTCTGGAAATTTTTATAAGTTTTAATGGATTAAAACCGAAGTGGGGCTTTATATACTTGGGCCTGGACAAGGCCAACGTGTCACGGAGCCAACGCGAAGACTCCACCTCCGTGACACGTTGCCATCGCGGAGGGGCTCTGCCTTGGCTCCTTCCGCGATGGTTCGACAGGTTTCTCGTCCGATCTTTTTCCCGGGCCTTTCTTTAGCATGCATGGCCTTCAAATATTCTTAACCAACGCACGAATAGGCCATCAAGGTGCCGGAAATCTTATGGGGTATAACAAGTTGCCCCTGCTTATATAAATTAATTCTTTGCTCCGTCGCACGTTGTTGAACGTCCCAATGCTTCTCCGTGGCTGACTCCAAATGTTCCTTTTAGCTTGTCTCATCATCCATAATCCATCCTTTAACATTTATCTTCAATATTAGGACCATTATATTCACATTGAGCTCCATACATCGACAATTTCAACCTACAAAGAGAGCTAATCATATTTGTTAGTCCATGACCACAAATTACACAAAATACATGAGATTATTCTTAAATTAAGGTACAACATGGGTAAAAGATGGGTATAAAAATAGTATTTGGGAATGTAAATATGCTCAAGATCATTTAGAATATTTAACTTCAAATAACTTGAAAAGTTAAATGATTCAGGACTTGATATATTTTTGTTAGCTGTTGATGATTATGCATGTGTGCTTATAGACTGTTAAGCGTGATTTGGATATGTTCCATTTTGAGTCTTATATGTTTGTAATGAAGGAAGGGGAGAAGCTGCTAACGTTGAAGGAAGGAGCAGTTTGGAAAGTTAGTTAAGCTAGAAATTAATTGATTAGTAGTTAGCTTAATTTTCATGCAATACATGAGCGCAACGTGCGTGTCAAGAAACTAGTTAATCAATATATATAATAAATGAGACTTAGAGGCATGCTGATGTGGCATGCCTCTTTGAGCTCAATTCATTTTTTTTCTTACTTTTTTAATTTTAATTTTTTAATTGAAAACTATTTATATGCTATGTTTAAAAGCTCAAAATTAACTTATTTAATTACTCTTTTAATTATATTAAATATAGTACATTAAAAAAAATTAAAAATTATTTTTTTTATCTTTCTTAATTACACCTTCTACCTTTACTCTTATTTATTTTTCACTGTTTCTTAAAATTTAGGAAGCCCAAAGGTATATTATTATTTGTCTAAATAATTTCACTTGAATGGCAACTAACTATATATATTAAACCTCAATTGAAGGATGTTAGAGGTCTTAATCTTTTGTCAAACATCTTGATCCGGGTGAAAATAATATATATTAATAATTTTTTTTATAATAATGAAATATTATTATATTTTAATATTTAAATATATTTTAATTATTTTAATTTTTAATAAAATTTAAAAAAAACTTGGGTATTGCAAAATTATTTTTTTTGATCTTTTTAAAAGAATACTAAGAATAGATTCAACATTTTCTGATAAGAAAGTATTTCTTGGAAAATCAACCCTTACCCGATTATATCAAGGATTTTTTAAATATATTTTCTTTTTTTACAAATTTACATTATGATCTTAAACTAATAAGAATCTTTAATGGTTTCCTGATTAACTTAGAAATGCACAAAATTCCCCATTATACTTAAATTAACATTTCAGTTTTTATTTGTATTCACGTTCAATATTATAAATGATAATTTTAAAATTTTTGATAATAGAGTAGCTAGGCTATGCACCTCCCCACTACAATTTAAAGACTTAAAATTGCTCTTTGAATAACATTTCAAATATATAATTTAGACATCGAGGTTTTCAGCAAAAATTTTTAAAAAAAAAATATTGAGCAGATCATGTAGCTTGGCTTGCCCACAATATTGATGGGACCTAATAGAAACCTTTGGAAATGTTATCTTCATCCCTTTGCATAAAGAGAAAACTACGTAGTTGTTTCATTGGAGTAAATTATTTACGGCTCTCTATTCTTTTATTTTTATATTCCTCTAATTATTAAAAACATCTCATTTCGCTTCAAAATAGAATAAAGCGTTGGCGAGCGAAGTAGAGTCCAACAAAAAGTGTACCTTCCTTCCTCAATTCAAATCAACCCTAGTTGAGATTTGAGTTTTGTTTCAGCTGTCACGATTATGCTAATGAATCAGATTATAATTTTAGTGCAGCACAATGGAAGCTAGGATTCAAATCAACAATACATCAATTTTAACGTTGATGCAATCCTAGTCGGCACTACTTGCAATTTCACAGATTTGATTCGACAAATATATACTGAAAAAAGGATGTACTACTAGCAACGTTGAAATCAAGTATGCACTTTCCCATGGATTTCCATCGATGAAAATATTCAACAATATGGGAGTAAAGTGTATATTGAATTGAAGAAGAACAATCTTGTCATCACCGCATATCCATTGACTATATCTTTCACTCACACAACCATCTCCATATGCACGCAAAACATTGATTGTTGGAAAGCTCATCAACAAATACACACACCTAATGAGCGCAATTACATTAATGCTGCTGGAATTGACCATAAAGAGATATATTTGAAGAACATCATTACTGACATATCCAAACAAGCAATTGAAGTTTACTAGATCTACACTAACAAGAGCACACTATCCAGAGTTGTATGACATCATTCACTCCAAGAAGATTCTCAATATCGAACTGATTAGAAGTCATGTAAAAGTAGGTTAATACCTGTATAGCATATATGATACTACTAAAGTAGCGTGAAGTGATGACTATTCCTTTAGGGACACACTCCTTGATCGTGCATGATACAATCACAGTATATCCATGACATGTTATTATGAATAAGTACTTAGTTTATTCAATTAGATACTCCTCAATCCTTCATGATATCATCATAATATATTCATATACTGACATGGTATCACTAAGGAATGGGTGGTCCTTCAGGGATACACTCCTCGATCATGTATGATACCATCATATTATATCTATATACTGGCATGACATCATATAAAGGAATGCATATGTCATTCAATGAGACACTTCTGAATCCTTCATGATACAATCGTCGTATATCCATATACTAGTATGATATCTATTATGGAATAAGCAATCCTTCAGGGATACACTCCTCAATCTTCAATGATACCATCATAGTATATGTATATACTAGCATGGTATCATTGAGAAACTAGCAATCCTTCAGGAAGATACTCCTTAATCTTATATGATTCCATCACAGTATATCCATATACTGGCATGGTATCATGAAAGACTGCTTAAGTCATTCAATAAGACACTCCTCAATGATACCATCACAGTATATTTGTATACTGACATGGTATCATAAAGGATTGCATAGGTCATTGAATGAGACACTCCTTGATACAAGAAAAATTAAAGAAGATAAAAGAGATAACTAGACACAAAATTAGAAGGAAAAACAACCCTTGTTAAAAAACATGGACCTCAAATCCGTAATCCAATAAGCATCAAGTTCTTAGAAAGACCTCAAAGGAGATGATCTACCCTTACAACCCTTCTTTCTATACAAATAACAATCCAAAGTTTTAGACAACCTTTTTACACTCAAACAATCTATCAAGTCAAAATCTCATATCACCCAAATCTATCTTTCAAATTAAATGAGCACCTATTTATACTAACTAAAGAAAAGGGGAGACTATTACTGTTACACCCCGTAAGATTTCCGGCACCTAGATGGCCTATTCGCGCGTTGGTTAAGCGTATTTGAAAGCCATACGTGCTAGGGAAAGGCCCGGGAAAAGATAGGATGAGTAACCTGTCGAACCATCACGGAAGGAGCCGGGGCAGAGCCCCTCCGCGATGGCAACGTGTCACGGAGGCGGGGCCACTGCGTTGGCTCCGTGACACGTTGGGCCTGTCCAGGCCCAAGTATATAAAGCCCCCACTTCGGTTTGTGATGTTATAACCTTTATTTAATTTCCATAAAAACATAGAAAACAGAGAGAGATGAAGAGGGTTAATATATTATCATCCGATTACGCTGCCAAATGTAGTCCAAACTTAAATTAACCTCAGGTACCGAGGTATTTAGCAGCAGGGAGCATTCCTACGGATTCAGTTTCGCAGAATTTGGCCGACAAATCATCGTGCTACCGGGCTAAGGTAAGTGGAATTGCTCCAAACTAGTGTCTATGTGCTCCTAGCCGTAAAGTGAATACTTCTTCCTTCTGGACTTTTGAAAAATAGCAAATTTTCGACCGTCTTTCGATAAGCCTAAGGTTAGGTTATAATTATATCGAAAGTGATGTTTTCTTTTAGAATAGTGTTGTATTTAGTACTAATTGACGTATATATGAATGCAGTTGGGAGAAATAGCTGGAGTACTGACCGAGCCTCGTTCGACAGTCGAATAACTTGAGGTTAAGGTATGTGAAGTTGTTCTTCGGCAAGTTAGTGAGCCTTAGCTTGGTAAGTCATAGTAAACTCCGTATTTGAAACTCTCGGAGTTGAATGTTGAGAATTAAGTGAGTCTAATAGATTCTAAGTTGTGTTGCCGTATCGTATTCAGTCCGAAAGTTAGTAAAGCATGCGCCAAAGGGCGAGTTAGCATTCCAGATTCAATATAGCTTATTGTATGATTAGCAAGCATGTTGTAGAATAAAAAGATACAGATTTTCAGAATAAAGGCTAATAAAGTAAAATCAGATAGACAAACAGTTTTATGGCTACAGATTAGCCATTCAGACAGATAGTATCCCGGCTACAGATTAGCCAAACAGTTAAATAAAGATTTCAGCATCAGTATAATCAGTAAGGAATCAGTATAATACAGAAAGAGATCAGAATAAGAAATTAGACTTTCAGATAGTCTTTTTCGGTTATACATGCTTGCTATTTGTATGTGCTATTTTTTTGTTGAGACTTGATGTGGCGTGAGGGCACCTTATTGAGCGGGTGGGTTTACGTCACTCCAAGGAGTGGCATGCTGTCCCCAGTTTGGACGAAGATGGGATGAAGCTTTCCCCATATCAGGCTGATCAGCATTACAGTACAGATAGCCCTGTTGTGTACTAGCGCCCAGGGAATAGATACAAATATAGTTACAGTTATAGATCTTACTACAGGTGCAACTCCGGTTTCAGATAGCCCTGAGGAGAGTTCCGGGGAACCAGAACCTATCTGTTACTGTCTGCACAGGAGTCCTTCGGACTCAGACACGGTTATTCATATCGGAGGCTATGGCTCGAGCCAGAGACCCAGGGGGCCGGTAGAGGAGCTCCGAGTGAGCAAATGAGTGGAGTGACTTATTTTTAGCTGGTTTTGACCCGAGTTGGGGTATATAGATTGTTTGCTTGCTTGGCGCCATCCGGCTTATGGGGGTTGGTATTGGCTCTTGCTTGCTAAATGTATATCTATTTATGTGCTATATATATATATACTAATTAATAGACAGCAGGCCGTCGTGACTACTGACACGCTCCTGCCTATCAGTACAGAAAGGTTTGATCTAGTTCCTATCAGCTCTTCAGATTCAGTTACCTTCTGCTCACAGACTTGTTAGTTATGTTATCTGTATTCAGTTGTATTATTTCAGTTGCTTTGCATACTCGGTACCAGTGGTACTGACGCCCAGTAGGGCGCTGCATTACTTGCCTGCAGGTACTCATAGACGAGGAGGCGATCCCTCGTGATCCTAGCCAGCGCAGAGTCATCAGCTCCTGTCATTCGGAGCTTGATATTTCAGAGGTTTATATCATATCCCTTTTATTGTACAGTACGGGTAGGTCGGGGCCCTGTCCCGACCATCTTATCAGTATTCCTAGAGGCTTGCAATCTGTATATATTTTCCTGTGGTCAGCTGAGCCGGTCGTCTGAGGCCGTGCAGTTTGTTATGGCTGTTTAGCATTTCAGTTTATGTTGGCCGTGTGAGGCCTTAGTTTGATAGTAGTGGTGACCTTGCCGGTCACATAGTTATTCAGCATTTTATTATTGGGTTACAGATAACTAGACAGCATGGTGACCTTGTCGGCCCGCATAGGTTTTCCCCTTGTAAGTATGTTTCTGGTTAGCTGAAATTTCATACAGGTAGCTATAGGCCTAGCTGACCGGAGGCTGTATTTACAACCGTCATATAGCCCGTTGATTTCGTGAATCTGAGTTAGAGCCAGCCAGGCACCAGATGTGCTTAGGCTCAGTAGCTAGCAGTCTAGATCCTACTAGGGCACCAGGTGCCAGTCATACCCCCTAGGCGGGGCGTGACAATTACAAATACACCCTTAATGAATAAGGGCCTTGTTTGGGTGGTCTTCCTTTTTCTTGAAATCAAAGAATGACCAAATACACATCTAGCCATTTTCTTCATTGTCTTGGCTATCTTCATTCTCTTTGCCATCTCGTGCTCCTTCATCCATCAAAACTATGACCCAAATATGACACCATTTGGATTGTATCATTCTCGCCTTCTTTAGATTCGTCCTCGAATCTAAACCTTGCAAAAGTATAAAGAAAACACACAACAACAAAGGACCTTATAGAATGAGGGTTAGCAGAAATATAATTAGGCCAATCCAACACACATACATTCAAAGGGCCATCTGGGTCAAAAGGAAATGATATCCATCCATTTTGGTCAAAACCAAAACCAATCGTCTCAATAAAACCCATTTTCTCACAAGGTAAGCCCTAAATGCAACCATGGGTATCATCATAAGCAAAGAGATAATAAAGGAAGGTATCTGACAAGGCAACTTCATTCACAGTGTCCCCAAAGGTAAGATCATCGATAGATACAAAAACATTATCAAGCACATTATCAAGAATTGGGACACTCAAAGACGAAGTACTTATTTGATCATAAACATCACTTTTTTCGTCAACATTTCATAGTGAATTATCATACAAGGTATATCCATGGATAATAGCTACACCACTATCATGTTGAATAATATTATGCCCAACATTAGAAATTATTTCATCATCATCAAATAAGACATTGTACTTTAAGAGAGAACAATCAAATGAAGACGAAAAGTCAAAACATGCAATATCATTCTCAAAAAGACCAATGCCATCATTCAAAGCATTTTCATTCAAGTGATTTCCATGAGCAAAACAAGTAATAGGATCTAAAAGGGAGATGCTCAAAGAGTTACACTTTTTCAAATGACCAACTTGTTGACACCCAATTTTGACCTCCCTTACCTTATTTAAGCTGCTATTTTACTCGTAAATATTTTACATATTTTCAACATAGTCACAATTTTCATTTATTTATTATTATATACATAACCATATTACTATTTTGATATTGTGTTTAGTGAATTATAAATGTCATTGTCTTTTTGTTACATTTACATGTACAAACTATCATCATCATCATCATCTCATTCCTCACTTGTAGAATTATTTATTTATTTATTTTTTACTTGCTTACATTTATTCACTATTTATAAACCCTAGAGCAAATATTTTAGAGTATTTATTCTTTTTATCATAAATGTTGATAAACTATTTTTTTTAAATAATAAAATACAATTATTAATTTTATAGTTTTTCAATCACTTAGTAATTGAGTAGTTACTAAGTTTAAATATTTTGATAGAATATTATTTAAACCCAAATAACAATAATGAGCATAAATTTTAAAATTTTAAACTCAACTTTTCAAATCTCTTAAAATATTTTTCACCTTATAAGAAAGAAATCTTTTCTTTTTGGAAAATATTACCCATAGCCTTAATTGTCTCTTTCCTTTTTCTCCCTCCCCTATCGTTCTTTTGGTTCTTTTTTTCTTGTTTTCTCATGAAAAAAGTATCCATATATGAAGAGAGAAAAAAAAGAAGAGAACGCCAGCCATGGACGTTATCAAAAGCAACCATGCCCAAAACAAGCAATCATCATCGGAGTCTCGCCAAGAAGAGCACCAATAGAAGCTATAGAACGGAACGGCGAGAAATTCAACAAGAAAGCCTAAAAACTCCATCATGGCAATGTTCGTCTGAGATAGGTCATCTCTAAACCTTCTTAAGTTTTATCCTCATCATATTTTTTTTTCTACCAGTTAACGGTGCTACAACCGTTTCTCTTTGTATTTAGTTCAAATTTATTCCTTATACATATTTATGCTTGGGAGTTGCGTGTACATGAAATTATTATTTGAAAAGTGAAGAGTGTGAAGCTAACTTAATCGTTTTCCTTTAAAGAACATATATAGTGACCATTGATTTCTTCATTTTGCATGTTATATGATTGAGATACAGGTGTTTTGGTGGAAGAAGTTATTTTCAATAATTAAAATATGCACGTTTTAGTATATTCATATCTCGATTTTTTCTTAAGTCCTCACGCTTCAGATCCATACTTTGGCTTCTTTAGCAGATCTAATAATAATATAGAAATAATCCTCATCCAAGAATTGATTTAATTTGGCTAATACATGGGTTGTTTTGGCCTTAACAGTCACATGGATTTGAAAATTTTTCACTAGGAACCAATTGTAAGATTGTTCCTAATTAGTTCTTAAGTTCCTATATTGTGAGTAGTATATTTTCATATTAGCATTTAATTATATATATAATCTCTATATAATGAATTTGGATTGATTTGAGGAGCTAAGCTATATATAAGTTACTCTCTATAATATCAAAATATATGCTTACTTATTTGAGAAATTTTCTAAGGTTTACTTTTATTTTTATCACGTATATTATCTTTTAAAGAAAAAAATGTTGTTTGTTGGAATTGATCACACCATTCTGGAAAATAATAATGAGCAACTACTTCATGTATGTACCGCATCTAATTTTGTCAGAGTTAATTATCTTCGTCTCTATTTCACTCCTTGTTTTAATTTCCTTTATTCTATAAACAAGTTGTTAAATTTGATTACAATAATAATCTGAAGCATATTACTATTTACTACTTTGGTCTCATTTTAGTTTCCTGTTAATATGTTTTCTTTGATCAAGAATGTCTTCAACTATTTTATTATTATTATTTTTTAATCTTTCCTTTGATTATTTAAAATATCAAGAATTGATATACTCTCACCTCTTTTAAATTTCTTGCATGTGCATCAGAATGAGATGACATCGCTTGGCGTTCAACCATGGTGAATGGAGAATTCAACGCGTGAAGTAGAGCTCAAGTGGAGTCATCGCCCCAAGCGGGGCGTTAGGTACGTTTCAAAAAATGATGAAAAGATAGGTTATAGTTGACTTCTTGTATGAAGCATAAGTATAGCTTTATAAAAAATAAAATCAACTTGTTACTCCCTTGATTTCTAATTTTATATGTCGCACTTTTAAAAGTTCCAAAGATTTGACAACTTTAAATTCTATGCTAAATCAGACATACTTTTATGCAATTTAAACATCAAAATATATATGTATTTTAGCTATCATGAATTTTTAAATGCTTAAACATTTTATTCGTTATATATATTAGAATTCTTTTCGTCTCGTCTTAAGACATTTAAGAGAGTCGATCATAAAAATAAAATAGAAGGAGTAACATCGCATTGGGCCCGTTTTTAGCCTTGTCATATCCTGATCCCACTTTCTTATCCTTAACTTTATGCTTTGTTAATTTGTTATTTATCTTAGTATTCTGCTTGGAAGCAACCAGATTAGTTCCTTTATTTTTACTCCCCTGATTTTTTTTATCTTAGTTTCTCTTTATTGTTTGTACTATTCAATTATTCTAAGTATTTTATTGAAAACGAACATGTACGATTTCTCTTCTTCAGTACTTGAATAGTATATTTTGATTGTGTGTATTTTCATGAAAGTAAATTCAGCATGCTTAGTCACTTAGTTATTTTAGATTAGTTAATTAATAATTTCCTTATTCTATCACATAATTCCCACGTAGAAATGAATTCGGAAGGGACCCACAGTTGTGGATCTCGAAAGGTGCCTGACACCTTCCTTTCGAGGTAACTTGAACCTTTACCCGACTCTGGTAACCTAGGCCAGTTAAACAGGTTTTCTTGTTAATTAGTTTAGTTTGGTGCCCTAACACACCATAATTTGTTAGGTGGTGACTCTTCTTATTAATAATCCTAAAAGAGTTGACACATGTCCTGACCTGCTTTTCGCGAGAAAAATGGGGCGCGACACAACTTCATTAATATCATCACTAAATTGAGGCTCATTAACCACATCACAAAATTTCTCAATTAGTGTGCAAGTAGCACAAACAAGTTGATTATTATAAACTTCACATAATAATGTACTATCATTCACATCACAAGTGTTAACACTAGGTGGACACAAATCAATCTTGCAAAAAGAATCGATTTGGTCATCAAAAGGATAAGCTAGTGTTTGAACACTCTCAACATTGATATTATCAATATATGGCAAGGAAGTGGGATAGTACATATGGTAAAGTCTTTCTATTCGAGTATCAAATCTATCCAATCGCTCATTAAGTCGGATGAGCAAGTTCATCAAGTCAAACTTAGTGGGTTCCCTAGTGAGCATCCGAATCATCTCTTCGTGACTGGTTATTGTACCTATTAAAGACACAAAATCAAAGCAAGAAAACTCGTTAAGTTAGTGAAAAGAATTCACACTCGCTCAAGGAAAGCTCACCTTATATGCCTCACAATTGTCACGGCCAAGGATTGTAGCGTGTGTAATTGGTTGAGTTTCAAGTGGCCAAGCTCAACTTGAAATCTAGAATGGATTCTTGTTGACTCAATGAAGAAAGGCTCAAGCTAACGTAACAGAATTATGAAAGTTCAACAAAAATAAAAAAAATATAGAAGAAGAAGCACGAAAAAAATCGGACTCAAAAAAAACTAAGTAATAAAAAGTAGGTGAAGTACTTAATGTTAGTAGTTCTGGAGAATTAAAGAGATTAAAAAAAAGAACTAATTAAACAACTAATTAAATGAGTTAGATGTTAATTAGTGTAGAAATCGAAAGAAAAATGATTTTGGAAGAAGAACCGTGAAGTTTGAACACTTAGAAAAATTTTGGGGTCCAAAAAAATGTACCAACACTTAGAAAATTTTTGGCTAAAAAGCCAAAAATCTGCACACTTACTCTCTGAAAGTGAGACTCACATGCCAGGAGTGAGAATGGGGAAGGTTGGAGCTGCTTCAGCTAATGTGGCTGCTGACTGGCGTTGACGTGGCGCAGAGTCAACACTGATGTGGCTGCTGAGTGCTGAGTGGGCTGTTGAGTTGGCTGCCTTGAGGGCAATCCAGTAGATTTCTGCTGACTGGGCACTGACGTCCATGTGATTTTTTTTTTTACAAATCAGACTTTTCTTTTTGATTTTTTTTTCAACCTATAATTTCCACAAGTGGAGCCACTGACATTTTTTTTTAAAAAATCAAAGAGAGAAGAAGGATCAAAAGTACCTTGGTGTCTTTTTCTTCACCTTGAAGATATGAAGATCTTCAAGAACACCAAGAAAATGAAGAGCAAACTCTTGATCAAAACTTCTCCAAATAACCTCAAAATTTAAGATTATATTCCCCTTGATGTAGAGAACAAACCCCAATCAAAATTAAGCTCCAATTTAACTCCAATCAACAAGACCCAGTTACAATTTTCATAAAATCTTCAAACCTTCAAAGTCTTCAATGGTGGAAGCTTCTTTACAACTTCAAATCACTTTCAACTTTAGGATTATGTTCTCCTTGATTTAGAGAACAAATCCCTATCAAAATTAAGCCACAAATCAAGTTTCACAAATGAAATTCAATTGCTAATTTCTTCAAGTTCCAAGGTCTCCAATGGTAGAATTAAGTCCACAACTCAAATTTCTAGAGAAACCTAAGATCTAGACTCAAAAAAATACTAGGGAACAAGAATGTAGTGCCAAAAACAATAGATTAAACACACAAAAAAACAAATTTCAGATTTTTTTGAATTTTGAGGAATTTTAATTTTTTTTATTTAATACCTAAATTCCAAGATTAGTATTATAAAAACAATACTAATTCTAGCTCTAGATACCAAATGATACAAGAAAAATTAAAGAAGATAAATGATAGATAACTATACACAAAATTGGAAGGAAACGCAACCTTCATTAAGAAACAAGGACCTCAAATCCGTAATCCAACAAACACCAAATTCTTAGAAAGATCTCAAAGGAGATGATCTACCATTGCAACTCTTCTTTCTACACAAATAACAATCCAAAGCTTTAGACAAGCTTTCTACACTCAAACAATCTATCAAGTCAAAATCTCATATCAAGCAAATCTACCTTTCAAATTAAATGAGCACCTATTTATACTAACTAAATAAAAGGAGAGACTATTAAAAATATACCCTTAATGAGTAAGGGCTTTGTTTGATTAGTCTTCCTTTCCCTTGAAATCAAATAATGGTCAATTGCACATCTAGCCACTTTCTTCATTCTCTTGGCCATCTTGTGCTCCTTCATCCACCAAAACTATGATCCAAATATGGAACCATTTGGATTGTATCACTCTTCAATCCTTCATGATATCATCACAATATATATATATATATATATATATATATATATTAGCATGGTATCATCAAGAATGATAGTCCTTCAGGAACACACTCTTCAATCCTCAATGATACTTTCACAGTATATGCATATACTGGTATAGTATCATTGAGAAACTAGCAGTCCTTCAGTGAAACACTCTTCAATCCTACATGATAACATCATAGTATATTCATATAGTGGCATGGTATCATTGAGAGATGAGAAGTCCTTCAGGGAGACACTTTCCAATCCTGCATGATATCATCACAGTATATCCATATAATAGCATGGTATTATTAAAGTATGTTTCAGTACATTGAGATATTGTAACCATTTTATGCAGGTATTTTGTTATTTGTGTAAAAGACATGTGTTGATGGACTCTTAAAGCAAGAATCATATGGAAATTAAAATTGTTTCGAGTGACACAGTTCAATGATGTCCACACCTGCCCACGTACTGAAATATCTTGAGCGTAGAGACATGCTGCCGCAATCTTTGTAGTTGTATTATATTTATAAAAAAAAACTTAATGATCCAAAATAAGTGTACACACCAACAAATATAAAATGATATTTCAAAAATGAGTATGATATCAACTTGACTAACATGAAAGCATGGCGGGCAAAGGAAAGAGCAGTTAAAATATTAAAAGGCAACCCAACAAATTCATACATACAATTACCAACATACCTATACATGTTGGAATATGCAAACTCGAGGACAGTTACAAGACTAGACACTAAAGAATATGACTCTTTCTTATACCTTTTTATAGCATTAAATTCATCTATTCAAGGGTAAAAGTATTGCAAACCTATATTAGTGGTGGATGAGACCTTTTTAAAGGCAACATACAGAGGTACAATGCTCACATCTGCTACACAAGATGCACAAAGTAAATATGCTCATACCTTGACTGGTTTATTGCTTCAATGTTCTATGATACCCATAGAATATTTACATATATTAAAAGAGCATCAAAGAGTACTACTTCCATTTTTTACTACTATTATTTTTAAAATTTGTTTTGATCTTCTTTCTAACATTACCAACACATGTTCACACAGGACAAATTATGCCCCTTACTTATGGTATTGTTGATTCAGAAAATAATGCATTTTGGTTATAGTTCTTCAAACTTTTAGAATAAATATATTATAAAGAAATAAAATGTGCAGTCTTAGATAAATATGAGAGTATAGCTAAGGCAACTGCAATTGTTTATCCAGTAGTTCCTCACTAAGTCTGTATGTTTATTTGTGGAACAATGTGAACGGTAAGTTCAACAAGAATACAAAAGATATTAAAGAATGCAAGTGTCGTGTATTTTATCCAGTGTGTTATCAAAAGCACACACTGTCTAGGAATTCAATGCTCTTATGGAAGAGTTAGATGTTATTGATCATAGAGTAAAATATTACTACAAGAATTTGGATACCACAAATAGATCCGATCACATTGCACAGTCAATCAAACAACAATAATGACATCACACATAGTAAAATCAATAAATACAACAAACAAGCATGCAAGAGAGCTTATAGTATTTTTTGATTTTATGACAAACTGATACAGAGACGGAATGGCACAAATGATACTGCTAAATTTGAAAATATAACACTAACCAACAAGTACGAGGCTTTATTGATTAATGCACTCAAAGCATCACAAACGATGTCAGTGAGATACTTTACCAAATCTACTTCTACTTTTAAATTTGTTTATTGCTATAATTTCAGTAAACTACTAATTACATTTTTTCATAAATAAAAATACATGTCGTGCCTTCAATTCAATTTATGTATTCAGTAAAAGAAGCCGAAAGGGGGCTTTCAAATATTAAACCATCCAACTCTAATAAAACCCTCTCGTTATCACTTTGGGAAAATATTCCTCAACTGAAAGTACAATTTACAAACTATAAAAATTATAAATTTACCATACGTTATAACCAAAATTAAAATAGAGATACCTGATCAGATTGTAAGTTGAATATTTGTAGATAAACATACTCATGGTTATCTGTTTCTCTATGCTCTAGTTTAAAATACACGACACTTGAAAACTATTATACTCAATAAAACGACCTTTCAACTTTGGACAATATTTGTACAACCAAATTTGTAAAGCCAATGGAAATCCATCATACCTATAAAGCTCAAGCTTTGTCTTAAACTTATTGGAGCATGATTGGAATGTCGTCTGAAAAACATCGATGCCCCGTGGATAAGAATTGAAATCACCAATCTCGACCAGATTAAAGTATGATATATAAACAACATTGGTCTTCAGCATAGAAAACATAAATGTGTTTACAAAATACAGAATTACAATCTTCACCGCATAAACATCAGACTTGATTTTTTTGTTAAGAAACAAGACTTAAGTTGGGACCATGTCATATTAGATGAACTTTTAAAGTATTTTCTCACCAACCGATTGACCTTTGATGACACCTTAATAGATGTACTACTCTTACATCTTAAAGTAGTAATAAAGGCAAACTCTCCCAACCCAAATCAAATTTTTGTGCCACTAACAAAAAGAATGTAAAACTTCATCCTCGTCATCATGCATCTGCCTCATTAATAAGTTGTGCAAAACACGCCTTTGCACAAAAATTGAGGGCAAATCTAGAAAGTAACAAAAACAAGTTTTTCTAAACAAACTAATCTGCTTCTTTGATAACTTCGAATGCAAATGTGTAAGAATAGAGAAATTGGTGAAGCATGCAATCTTCGGTTTATAATCAATATCCATCTTGATATTAAAATTTTCTAGTTGCAAATACAATAAGTATACAAATAATTCAGCAAAACAAGATCCAAATAAAATAAAACTAAATTTCAATAAAGGACATGCTACACATTCCTCTATGATTCCCCATGATATATAAAATACACTACTAGTGTATCACGAAGGATCAAATAACCCATTACTAAATTCTATATGTTACTCAATTAGTATATTCTATATATTATTAGAGTATCATACAATAGACAAAGTTTGCCTTCGTATTATTTCCATTACCAACAAGCTCATTGGGGGTTTGAGGAACTATCTCAGTTGTTATTTGAGAAATCAATTCACACAGAGAATCCGATATATCAACAACAATTTTTCTTTTCTTATTCATATTCTCATTACCTGAACAACGCTCTGCTTTTTTTATTTATTTTGGCATTCTCATCAACACCTTTATCAGTCAAATCCCTAATATTCGGTATAATATTGTCACACCCCTCCTTGGGGGGTATGACTGGCACCTGGTGGCCTACTAGGACTTGACCTGCTGAGCTGTTAAGCCTGGGCGCATCTGGCGCCTGGCTGGCTCTAACGTACATTTCTGGAAACAAAGGGCTATATAACGGCTGTAAATACAGCCCCCGGCCCGTTGGCCTATAGCTTCCTGTACCTGTACTAATAGCTGACCAGAAACAATTAAATTCAGGGGAACCTATGCGGGCCGACAAGGCCACCATGCTATCTAGTTATCTGCAACTCAAACAAGACGTACTGAAAAGCTACGTGACCGGCAAGGTCACCACTACTGGCAAACTATGGCCCCACACGACCATTACAAAGAAAGAAAGAATAAAGGCAACTATACAACCGCACGGCCCCACACGACCGGCTCATCTGACCACAGGGAATATATACAGACTGCAAGCCTCTAGGAATAGTAATAGAACTGGTCGGGACAGGGCCCCGACCTACCCGTACTATATACAACAAAAGGAACTGAACTACACCTCTGAAATTCAGCCTCCGGATGACTGGAGCTGAATACTCAACCGCTGACAGGGAGTCACGTAGAATCGCCTGCTCGTCTAAGAGTACCTGCAGGCAAGTAATGCAGCGCCCCACCGGACGTCAGTACCACTGGTACTGAGTATGTAAAGCAATGACTGAAAAGATATCTGAAATCAACAATGTAATTGACAAAACTGAAATAGAAAGAGCTAGATTATCTGTCTGATGATGTAAGTCGTACCTGTTCTCAATCATACTGGGAGGAATGGATGTCATATCTGGAGGCGTATCATTCTACTACTAGTCTACTCACGTCTAATATAATATAGCATAACATACATAACATAACACAGCATACATAAACCTTACCCGGCCCCCATAAGCCGGGAGGTACAATCAACACAGAGTCTATGCCCCTACCCCGGTCATCCCATCTCCTATAGTGGCTGTAAGCATCCTGCCGGTCCCTGGGTATGCACTTGGGCTTGCTGAGCCCTTTACTATAACTGTATCTGAGTCCGAAGGACTCCAAATCAACACCCCGGGCGTACCCGCTCGACGGGGGTGTATAAGGGCCGACCAAGGCACAATACGGGAAAACTGGCATCCCATCTTCGTCCCCTTGCGGGACGGCATATCACTCCGTAGAGTGACGTATCCTCGTCTTCTGGCGGACGAGTCGATACAGCTATTAACCCTGGGCGGTCAGGGATGCTAGGTAATCCAACCCCAATCAATACAATGGTCTCAACTAATCATGCTGTCTGTGTATCTCATAAGCTAAGGCTAACAGGTGTAAGGTATCATATAAATCACATACTGAACTAATAATAGTAATCTGTAAGTGTCTGATACATGCTGAGACAGGTAGGTATAAATATGAATATAGCCTCCTGTCAAACTGTACTGGGGCAAAGGTTATGCAAGAAGGTGTTTCTGCTGAAAGCTATACTGTTTACTGAGTTTCTGTATTAACATGATTTCCTACTTCTAACATGCTTTCTAAACCATATTTAGTTACTATTCTATGTCTGGAATGCTTCACGGATACTGTACTACTTCGCGAGGTTTCAGCTAAACACAACAATATCTTAACATGACATATTACATCACATACTGAATATACTGGGCAATCTTAATCACTTACGTCTGAATCTATATCGTACGGATAGGTCTCGTATACGTTACAACCCAAAACTTCTCATATTGCACCAATATTCATAATAACACCATAATCGATTTCTAAACATGCTACTGGTATATAAATTACTATACTGCTTCAAGGTTACTCAACTTGCCGAGGAAACTTAACTTTACATACCTAATCTTTGAATTATTCGTCCGTCGGACGAGGCTCGGCCGGTACTTTGACTATTTTTTCCCAACTGCATTCATAAATACGTCAATTAATACTAAATACAGCTTTATTGTAAAGAGCGACATTACTTCCGATATAGTTTATAGCCTAAACTTAGGCTTATCGAAAGACGGTCGAAAACTCGCTATTTTTCAGCGGTCCAGAAGGGAGAAGTATTCACTTCTCAGCTAGGAACACATGGACATTAATTTAGAACAATTCTACTTACTTTAGTTCGGTGGCTCGCCGATTCGTCGGCCGTATTTCGCGAAACTAATTCCGTAGAAATGCTCTCTGCTGCTAAATACTCGGGTATCTGGGATTAATTTGAGTTTGGGCAGCGTTTGGCAGCGTAATCGGACGAAAATTAATTAATTTCTTCGTCCCTTTCCTTTCTCTCAACGTTCAGCTCTGTTTTCTGGAAAATGTTTAAGGATTAAATGATTTCCAACCGAAGTGGGGGCTTTATATATTTGGGCCTGGACAAGGGCAACGTGTCACGGAGCCATCGCGGAGGCCTCACCTCCGTGACACGCTGCCATCGCGGAGGGGCTCTGCCTCGGCTCCTCCCGCGATGGTTCGACAGGTTTCTCGTCCGATCTTTTCCCGGGCCTTTCCCTAGCACGTATGGCCTTCAAATATACTTAACCAACGTGCGAATAGGTCATCTAAGTGTCGGAAATTCTATGGGGTATAACAAATATTTGCATGATCAGAGTTTGATTCACCTCGATTCTAATTAGAACTGCCAGTAAAAACCGACTATGACTCATCCCCAAGCAATAAGAAATTTAGAACCCACACTATTGACAGGAGACTCTTGTTCACTTGCAACATCATCTGACGGGATGTTAAAATAAGTAAAATCTAAAGGATGATGACACCACTAGCAACTCTCTACACGATGCTCACGACTCATACCAAAAAAATTCAACAAAAGCATACAAACACACCACAACAGAAGTAGAGCCTTGAGTATTCGATAAACTACAAAATAAGACAAAATTTATATTCGCATATGCACTAAAAAGTTTTAAAAAATAAAAAAGAAGAACACAAATGCATATACCCATTAATGGAGGTTATTTGATTGAGGAGGAATAACTACCAAAGCTGCAATTTTTTCAATTTGAATCACCGTGAATGAGAATGGAAGAAGCCACGCGAAAATACGCGCACAAAAAAACTCAGCCTTAACTTCATAATGGGTCTCTAACAAAAGAGTAACTTATGCACAAGGAAAAATTATATACGCACACAATATTACTAATTTAATTATCTATAATACCACTAATTTTATGTTTATCAAAACTGTCATTTTTTAATTATCAAGTTTAGAATGGATCCTAATTAAAATTGATCACTTAATAACAATGAATCTTGTTGGGATGCGCCGTATTTTGAAGCCACACAAATATTAAAAAAAGAAAAAAAAACATAAGCAATTCAGTTTTTGTATATAACTTTTTACTTTATAAAATATGTATTTAACAATGAAGAATACAAATACTATCAACATATATACATCAGAACTATAAAAAAAAATAAAAAATTAAGGAGCACATATGTCAGTAAACACAAAACAAATACATATTAGTACATACAACAATATTTCAATATACAATATACAATCGAAATTACAAAAATTATCTAAATACATATATAAAAAAAACAAAAGAAATTTTTTGAAAATACAATAAACTTGTATTTATAAAAGTTCCCTACCATCAGAAAGGGGAAAAAAATAAAATTCCAAATTAAAAAGGAAAAACGTTTTAGTCGAAATAAAAAAAAAACTTTTATGGACTTTTTTTTTATTTTTTTTACACTATAAATAAAGTTATGCCACAATTAAAAACATAATATAAAAACCTACATTTCTCCTCTTTTCCTCTTTTTTCCCCCTTTTTTCCTTTATTTCTTTGCATTTTCTTTTGCTTCTGCATCTGCGTTCTATTTGTTTCCTTACGTCTGATGGCCTTAGCAGCCATCAGACTTTAACTCCTTTCTTACTCTTTCTCTCTCTCTCTCCCCCCCTCTCTCTCTCTCTTTTAAAAAATAAAATCTTTGTTTCTTTTTCTTCTGGCTAGTTACCAGATAATCTCTAATTAAATTTGGGTTATTACAATCTCTTCCACTTAAAATAATGTTTGTCTTTGAATGTGCTCAAAATTTTTTTGAAATGTCAAGATGTGAACACTCGCGTATCACTCGTACTCTCAAGATGATAACTATCTTCTCTGAAACTCATCTGATCACTTCGAAAATCATGTCACCATCGTTGCAAGTCATAAATCACATATAAAAGCTATGATGAGGGTTAAAATGGGAAAAATAGATAAAATTCACAAAATGACTAGGAGGATCGTTACAAAATAGTGCCACCAAAACTTAAAGACAAGTTCTACAAAGTGGTGGCTACACCAACTTTGTTGTATGGGGTGGAATGTTTTCCAGTCAACAATTCTCATGTTCAGAAGATAAAAGTTATGAAAATGAGGATATTGCGATAGATGTGTGGGCATACTAGGAGATATAAGATTAGAAATAAGGATATCCTAGACAAGATAAGAGTGGCTTTGGTGGATGACAAGATGCGAGAAGCGAGACTGAGATGATTCGGGTATGTAAAAAGGAGATGCATTGATGCCCCAATGCGTACGTGTGAGAGGTTGGCTACGGATGACTTTAGAAGAGATACATATAAATTGAATAAGTATTGGGGAGAGGTGATTAGACAGGACATGACACAATTTTAACTTACCAAGGACATGACCTTCAATAGAAGGGGTGGAGGATACAACTTAGGATCAAAGGTAAGTAGGTAGCAGTGTGTTGTCTTGTTGTCCGTTCATACTAGTAGTTGTAGAATTGCTCCTATAGTTTCTTTTTGTTCAATTACTATTACTATCTGTTATTTCTTGTACCTCAATTATTGTATTTCTTTGTGGTTTCTGCATTGTTAATATCTGTTGTTCTTGTTATTATCTGTTATTTTTTGTACTTCTATTGCTTCTTTTTTGGGACTGCTTTGGACTATTTTTCTGGAGCCGAGGGTCTGTCGGAAATAACTTCTCCACCTCTGAGGTAGGGATAAGGTACAAATACACTCCACCCTCCTCAAACCCTACTTTATAGGATCACTCTAGGTATGATGTTATTATATATATATGCGGATTTATGATTTAAAGGTTGTAGGTGCCACCTTTTTTTATGTATAAAATTTGCTATCTAGTGACGAAGATTAAATAAAAACAATGAGTTAATGAATTATTTTTTTGTCTAATTCAATTAGGTATTTATTTACAAATCTATATATATTATAAAACAAAGTTACAGAAAAGTGAGTGGCACCTCTCATAGGTTAGGATTTGTATTTATATTTTTTCTCAAATTTTTGACTTTTTTTCTCTTATATTTCTCTTAAAATATTTGCGGAAAATTTTATTTCATAACTCACACCTCTTTATTTTCATGACCTATATCTTTAATAATCTCAATAACTCACAAAATTTTCATTTCATGACCTTCCAAATACTTAATTTATAAATTTTATGAATCTATATATATATATTCCACCTAATTCTTATGGCTTAAACAAATCTATAAATAATAATATATCATCTATGAAGATGTTCCATGTTGATTTTCGTTTTCTCCTTCTTCTTTTTTATTAGTATATATTTTTTTCTTTATTTTTTTAATTCTTGTGTCATAATATTGACAAACACAAGTTCATCAAGATGAAGAAGGAAGTTTGATAGCGGTGTAAGATTTATCAAAGAGAGATGACAAAATTAGTTTGGTACAAGTTCTTCAAGATAAAGAAGAAAGCTTAATGACGATGCAAGATTCATAAGAGGGATGGTTAGATTAGTTTGAAAAAATAAAAGTTTGAGTGATTTATATATATACGGTGCAAGATTCATCAAGAGGGATGGTTAGATTAGTTTGAAAAAATAGAAGTTTGAGTAATTTTTATATGTGTGTGTGTATTACACACACACACACCTATTGTTGCTTATTTTAGTATTTTTTTAATTAATTATTTTTTCAAATACAAAATATGTACCCTGCAACAACAAGACTCTATTATTATATTTTGTGTATCAAGAACACCAGAAAATGGTCTTCAATTAATTATTTTATGGCTAACATATTGGTAGTTCATTATATAAATTTTTACCTTTTAAATATATAAAATCAATATACTATATAATTGTGGTCCATAGTCTGTTGATGTGACATAGTTCTATGCAAAATAATACATCATTTTTGACTTCTTTCTCTTCTTTTCTTCTTCTCATTCAATTCAGTCCAATTTTTCTTCTTCCCGTTTGTATAATTTTTTTTATATTTTTGTATATGTCATTTTAAGATGTCAATAAATATTTAAATAAGTTAACGAATTAAACGTTAAGATATTTAAGAAAACGAAAGATGAAACAACTTCAGTTTCTAAGACTTTTCATTTTCTAGAACTCTTACATATTTTATATTTATTCGCCATCTTTTTATTTTCTGTTTTTTCTTATTCAATCCACACGTATTAAGTTAAATTAGTTGGTCTTTATTTAACTTGAAATGTTTCTCACAAATTCTTTATCAAAGAATTTCATATATAAGATACTAAAAGAATTATAATAAAAAAAATGATAGAATCATAAATAAATGTTTGACTAATAAAAAATAATTTTCTTCACTTAAAATTATGAAATTAATAATCAATCATATATTAATTTTTGTTTTAATAACGGCGTGAAGCGCGATCAAGTAGCACTAATAGACAAATAACTTTGATTTTAGTTCACTTTATTACCTTGATTCAAATAATCTTTTGAACAAAATTACCAATAAAATCATGAAAGAGCACCTCCGTCCTCCACCCAATTAGAAATTTGCCAAAAGTAACTTAATTACTATGTATTTTTCATGTGACTATTTAATTTACCTTAATTGTTCTTGAATAAAAATCTTTATATTAATTATCGAGTTACATAACAATTATTTTGAAGAAAAAGGTTAATATTTCCAATATATAGGAATAATTCAAAACGTTAATGAACGTGGAGCCATATAATTTTTTCAAAAGCTAATAAAAGATTAAACTCTATACTTGAACATATAAATTATCAATAAAAAGAAAGAAATTGAAAATTAATTAAAATTAACTTAAATTACTTATTAAAGAAATTGCTCACGCGGTAAGGTATAATAAAAATAAATCGAACAATAATATCACGGAAAAGAGTTAAATTTACCCTTCTACTTTAGTTTAATAGCTAATTTTATCATCTGTTATACTATGAGGCTATATTTGCCCCGCCATCATCAAACTAATCACTTCTATCCCCAATTTAACGAAAATTCTCAAATCACAAATAATTGCCCATTTTTAAAAATAAAACTCATAATATAACCCGCCCGTGTAACGACCCATACGATCGTTATAGTATTTCAACCATATAAAAATCGAAGAATTAAATTTTTTAGAAATTTGCAATAATTCCTGAGAAACGAAGGACACACGGAGAGTAAATTCAAATGGGCTTAGTCGCGATCGGGCTGACCCAAGTGAGTGCCTGCCCCGACAGGATAGTTTCTGCCACAGCAAAACCGTTGCAGCGAAAATGGTGTCCACTGTAGCGGATGACGCGAACCAAAAATCCGCAAATCTCGTTCTGATTAGGATTTTAAAAACCTAGTCCTTGAAGAGGACTTATTAAAAACGTCTAAAAACATAAAATAGACTCTTAAGGAAAACAAGAGGATCCAAAAGGTGAAATTCGACCTCCACAGTTGAGAGCTCTCGCGAGGAAATCAAAGAACGGTGTAGCTGCAGTCGAGGACAATCGGGACGATAGTTTGGCGCCAGGTGGGCTATGGTTTACTCAATTTTGTGTTAGACTTTGGTTAGCTAAACATATATGCGCGCAAAATTTATATGATTCGATGAGTAGGATTAAACTTCATCTGTGTTATGGTTTATTACTCGGGATCAATGAAATTATAAGAATAAGTGTATTAGAAGAGGGGTGATGAAATCTCATAATGAGGTAAAACCCTAGAGAAGATATTTCGACCAATAAATGGGTTCATGTGTCATTGACAGAATATTCCCGGGTATAAAATATGGACTTTTTCTTTCTTCTGAATCAAAATCTTTGAACGAGTAATTCACGTAGACTCTGAGTAGGAGATAGTATTTATGGGTGGATAATAAGTTATGACTATGTTTTGAGCATGAGAAAAAGTGAGTGACACAAGATAGTAATCCCTCACGCAATGACTTGAATGTGTAGTGGATAGTATTGTGTTTCCTAGGTTGATAGATTGTTGTAGTATTAACAGTGACACTATGGTTAGTTTATGGTTGAAGTGAGCTCGATGTGATATTAATTCTATCTTGGTGAGTATAAAGGAGCGAAACGCCGACGAAACGAAATAAAGACTGGTTGTAATACTGTTAACAGTACTGCTGTAGCGGGTGGTATACCGCTGCAGCGAAGTCTAAACCAGTGAACGGGCCAAGTCAGAAGTGTAATAACGTGCTAAAATAATTGTATTTACAATTGGTTGGACACAAGGTTGTTTTAAATTCATGTGATTGTACTTGTTGTGGTGAATGTGTATTTTTGTCGTGTGATGATTTGATATGTGTGTGTTACATTATGCATCCCGTGATTGAGGGACGAATTGGCATCAAATGAACATGCAACTGAGATGACGGTTAACCCGAATGGAATATCATTGATATGATGGTAAATGAGCAACCTATGGCTGAAGGTAAGGAACTCAGATGAACAGTTAATATAATCAGTTTTTGAACAAGGTTTGGACACACAAGTGGCTTGTGCCTGAGGTAAGCATCCGAACGAGCTGTATAAGTGAGTACACAAACAGGTATGGCTAAAGGACCATGCGGCTGGGTGTACGAGTGAGTATACAGACAAGTATTATGAATGTTTCATATGGTTGGGTATACAGTATACAGATTTCTAAAGTCTCCTGCAGGTCATGACTGGAAGGGCAAGCATAAGACCCTCTGACATGTGTGTACAGTGATATGACAGAGGCGTGTGTCCGGTATATCATCGATGATATGATTGTGAGACAGATATTATGCGGGTATGATTTGATACACATACAACTGCAGATACAAAAAGGTACTAGATATACCAATGAGATATAGGATATACCGACATGAATCGAGTTTGAGGTAAGGAATAGGTGTGGGATATCGTATATGGCTATCCAGTTCAGGTATGGTATCTTATGGCATTTCGTGGTATGAAATCAGGTATGTGCATATATTTTACTATTGGGGAAATTGACTTCCTCATATTGTTTGATGACCTTTGTGTGTACTTGAGTTAGTTACGTAACTGCATTTGATTGTCTTATTTTAAATTGATGTTGTGGGCTATGGATGATAGCACGAGATTGAACAAGAGATAGTGCAGTACCGTGAGATAGCAAGTAGACATTGTCATTTGATGTACTACACTAAGGAGAGATGAAAAATCCTATAGATAACTAAATAGGTTAATAAATGGAAGAAATAAACTAGGTTAATTCTAGTGAAATGGTCAGAGAGATAGTGGTGCTACAAAATTTTTACGGCAGGAATAAACAGAACTAGATAAGGGAAAGATTGGGTAGTGACGGTTGGGTCTACTGCTGCAGCGGGCATATAGCCGCGGTAGCAGGACCGCTGTGGCGATCCGCGTATTCGCTACAACGAAAGTGAAGGGAGGCAGATTGAAGAACTTTAATGATGAATAGGTTCGTAAAAGTATTGCGTACAACTTTGAGGAGATTTAAGAATGAGAACATGGTAGTTACACCTAAATGTCACATTTAGGAGTGAGATAATCGTTACATTTATTGATATCGATTGTATATTGATTTTATGCTGTTGTGTTAACTAACCCTAGTCGGTCGATGATGCTCACTAGTACGTGTGGTGTACTGATACTATCTTGCTACACCTTTTTCTTTTGGCTGTAGGATGTGGCAGGTTGAAGTTCCTTAATTGGCATGGAGTACCCAGCACCAGCTTCAGTATTTTTCTTTTTGGACGAAACTAGCATTTTGTTTGTCAAGTATTCAAATAGAGCTCTTGTCCTGTCTAGACTAGATCTTGAAAAAGTCATGTTAGAGAAATCTTGTAATGTTAATTTGTTGGGGACTTTTAGCAATTAATGAGAAGTAATAAAAATATTAGAAAATTATTTTCTCGTATAATTAATAGGAATATTGTAAGGGTTCTCCTATCGAGTAGAGTAATTGTAGGTGCCCACACGGCCCGTCCTATTTTGAGTTGTGATAGCCAGACCCGATCTAACTTAACAAAAATAGATTCAAATTTCTAACCGGCCCACCTAAATAAATAAACCCATATTCCGTGATTAGAAATTCACTTAAAAGATAGAAATGCATGAAACATACATTCCAGAGGAATTTGATGTTTGTGCCGTCACTGTATAACCAATAAACAAAACCTGCACAGGCAAAGAAAAAAAATGATTTTCAAAACTACTCAAATCATATAAATTATTTTCTTTTATTGCATTAAAACGCCTATGCCTAACGTTCACTTTGGAGGCAATTGGGCAGAAGTCACGACTAGTTAGCCAGCTTATAAAATTATACAACAACATTTATTACTTGAGTAACTTCCTCCCTGAAAAAGCACACTTGCAAGTGAAAATCTTAACATACTACTGAAATCCGCCAGAAAGAGAGCACATAAACGAGATTCTTATTTTTGGCCACAATTGAACAAGTCTTTAGATGAAACAGATGCTGCAAAAATTAAAATTTAAATGCAGACGACTGCGTTCAAACACCACATAAAGGTTGAATATGGGGTTTATTTATTTGGGTGGATAAAATTTGGATCGCGATGAGCGGGTTATAATATGGTTTTATTTTTAAAAATGGATAATATATATATATATATATATAATTTAAACTTGTGACAGTTAAAAATTCATAAAAATTCAAACTAAAGAAATTACATAGAGAGAACATACAACACACACAAGATCTTAATCATAAGAAAATAGATGAAAGAAATTACGAAATCAGTGCATAATTTTTTGAGCTTTTGTCTGACATCCCATCCCACAAATTGATCCACATTCAAGAGTCTTCTTAATCGAGTCAAACTAAAGCATGAATTTGATGCTATAAAAATAATATAAGGAAAATACTACTTCAAATATGAAATAATAAAAAGGATAATCGTGAGTTGGGGTCTCATGAAACAAAAAAATTGTGAATTTATATAGACAAAAATGAAGAAATATCATACGGTATCTTAAATTTTATAATTAAATAGTTGCTGGTTATAAATATAAAAACTTAAAAATGATGGAGTTAATGATATTATTAAGAATATAACCTTAATAGATATGAGTTATGGAGATGAAAATTTAAAAAGATAAAGGAGACAAAAAAAATGACTATAAAGATATTAAAAAACATATTCTTCAGAAGTCTTTTGGGTTGATGTGTGAAACATTCATTTGTTTTAAAAAAATACTCATTAGTTATACTTTAAAACTTTTGAATTGGAAGAGTGCAATATTAATTAAACATAGACATTAAAGAATAAGTATAAATAAAGGAGTAGTAATTGACATATTTATTTTTACACAATCATAAGTAAATAAAAATATAGAAAAAAGTTATAAAATAAATGAAAAAAGAGATAAATAAATTTCTTGGCCAAAGAGAGGTCATCACTTTTTTTTAATGCGTAACTTAATATTATATTTATATAAATTTAAGAGAGTAAGAAAATTAGTGAAAATACTCTTAAATGATAAATCCTTGACTGATGAACTATGGCACATCATCATGCAACAAACGACAGTATAAAATAAATAAATATATATATATATATATATATATATATATATATATGTATATAATATTCTTTTAATAAATATATGAATTTAAAATTATTTCTATGGATTAATTGGGTTATAACTATAAATATTTTCATTTATAATTCTTTTGTTATATAATACTACGCGCAGTACTAACAAACATTATGAAGTATAGTTTCTAGAAATTTTAGTCTTACTAATAATTTTTTTGTTACACCCCGTAAGTTCTTGACACTTAGTTGGCCTATTCGCATGTTGGTTAAGAGTTTTAGAATGCCATACGTACGAGAAAAGACCCCGGGGAGAGACCGGACAAGCGCCAAGTCAAAGCGTCGCAAGGCAAATGCAGCTTATAAATCGCATTCGACAAATGCGACTTATAAATCGCATTCGACAAATGCGACTTATAAATTGCATTTGACAAATGCGACTTAAAGGGGGTTCAGGTCCAAGTATATAAAGCCCCACTTCGATTTATTTTTGGTCATTTTCATTCTTCATTTCCAGAGAACGAACAGAAACAGGGTAAGGACGAAGGTTCAACATAAATTTTTTTCCGTTTACGCCGTCAAACGTAGTCCAAACTCAAATTAACTTTGGGTAGCGAAGTATAAAGCTGCAGGGAGCATTCCTACGGAGTTAGTTTCGTGAAATTCGGCCGACGAATCATCGTCTCACCGATCCAAAGTAAGTGGAATTGCTCCAAACTAGTGTTAATATACTTCCAGCATTAAAGTGAGTATTTCTCCCTTCTAGACTTCCGAGAAATTACGAGTTTTCGGCCGTTCTTCGATAAGTCGAAGAATAGGCAGTAGGTATATCCATAAGTATGGTTTTTTCCCAAAATAATAGTAGAATTAATTATGTTCTTTCGTGAATATGAATACAGTTGGGAGAAATAGCTGAACATTAGTTGAGCTGCACCAGTTAATCAGAAAGTCGCCAGGCGAGGTATGTAAAGCCAGTTTCTTTCGGCAAGCTAGTAGTTCCAGTATAGCAAAATAGTACAAATTCCAGTAGAATATTTCAGAAGCCGTATATTATGTTCAGTAAGATAGGCCCTGTCGCCCATCTTATTACTCCTAGAGGATTGTAGATTGCATTACTTCCCTGTGGTTAGATAATATCGTTCGTGTGGGGCCCATATGTGTTTTAGACTATGTGTGTTGGCCGTGTGGGGCCATGTTTAGTTGTTGATTGATGGCCTTTTCGGTCATAGCTCAGTTTAGCATCTGATCTCGCTTTCCAGTTATAACTAGATATCATGGTGGCCTTGTCAGCCCGCATAGGACTCCCTACGATTGCTTGTCTCTGGTTAGCTGTTTATTTTCACAAGTGGCTATAGGCATTGTCGGCCGGAGGTTGTATTTACAGCCGCTATATAGCCCGTTGTTTTCTTGATTCTAGAGTTAGAGTTAGCCCTACACCAGAGGTGCTTAGGCTCAGTCAACTTATTAGTTCAGGTCCTAGTAGGGCACCAGGTGTCAGTCATGCCTCTCAATGTGGGGTGTGACAAATATCAACCATAAATAGAATTTTAAGAGAAAAAAATACCCCACCCTCAAAGGTTAGAATCAATTTTTGTTAACATATGTTGACAATTAAAACCAAAACCACCAAAGTTCAACATTCATATCGACTTATAGATGGTAAATATATTAATGACTCCAAAGTAATTTACCATCTCAAACTACTGTGCTATCACCATCAGACAGGGAAGAATAGGGACTACCTTTATGAATTGGTAGTTGAATAACACCAAAAATACAGTTCACACTTTTTTTATTTACAGTTTTCCTCTCTTTATATGCTGAAAATTTTGGAAAGCTAGATGTAATCATAAATATGAAGACATCAAAAGTTATCCAGGCAGCATTATTAATCTTACCATTCATCAACTTAATATGTTGCTAGAAACTCAAATTTTCAAAGTCAAATTTATACAATAGTGGGCTAAATTGTCTCTTTATATTAAAAGGTTGAGACCTAGGATCAATATCAAATATCTAAGATGGAGCAAATCTAGTTCTGACAAATTCAAATTAAATACTGATGGATGCAGCAAAGAAAATTCAAGCAGTGCAGGAGGAGGAAGAGCACTTTGAGATGACAAAAGACAACTGATCATGGCCACAGTGAGTTCTATTAGATCAAAGGTTGTGAGGGCCGTGTTGAGTTACAAGTATACTGCGATCGTCGGTAATCAAGTAGTAGAAGATATATTTCTTGTACCTGCCCAAGCTTATGGGGGCTCAGGTAGGTTATTCTTGTATGAGTTGTACCTTCCAGGCTTATGGGGGCCCGGTTAGGCTTTGTTTGTATATATGTATTTATGTGTACCTTGTTAATTAAGTACTACAAATAGCGAGATTGTTCAGGTTAAACTCTTACCTTTCAATATGATTATTTCAGGTCTTCAGCTTCTGTTCAATTATTACTTTACTGTCTTACATATTCGGTACACATTGTACTGACGCCCTCCATGGGGCTGCATTACTTGCCTGCAGGTGCAGCTAGGCACAGACCAGGACCCTCATAGCTCCCAGCCAAGACTAGCAGTACAGTTAGCTCCCTTCTTCCAGAGCTAATAACTAGAAGGTCTGTTTTTGTTAATTGTTCAGCTTTTAGGTAGGTTGGGGCCCTGTCTCGACCACTGTTCTACTTCTAGAGGCTTGCAAATGTACAGTACCCTGTGGTTAGTCTGTTGTTGGCCGTGTGGGGCCCAGATGTATGTTTTGTTTTGTGATGACGGCCGTGTGGGGCCTTGTTTAACTGTTGAGTAGTGGCCTTGTCGGCTATAGCATGTGTTCACCTGATTCTCATTTCAGTCATAACTAGACAACATGGTGCCTTGTCAGCCCGCATAGGACTCCCTATCATTATCTGTTTTTGGGTAGCTGTTTTACTTTACAGATGGCTATGCGGCCTTGTCGGCTGGGGGCTGTGTTTACAACCGAGATATAGCCCAGTGTTTTCGTGATTTGGGGAGTAAGTTTGCACCAGAAGTGCATATGTTCAGTTAGATAAGTCCAGACCCTAATAGGGCACCAGGTGCCAGTCATATCCCCCAAGGCGGGGCATGACACGCACCAAATTAATCGTTACATAAAATGGAACATTTCGTCTTTACATAACGATGGATCAAATTAAACGATATAATATAATAAAATTTAAATAATAATTAAGACAAATATTATATTTAAATTAGCAGTTAACGCAATACAATAACTCAGCAGTTGATGCAATGATGAGTTGGCTAAAAACTATCACCAGAAACCTAAAATAGCAAACATGATATCCAGCCATACTAAAATTTCTCTATAATCATATCAAATGTAACAAAGAGTTATATGATCAAGTGAGAACGAATATCAGATATATTTATAGGGAGAAAAAGAAGTTGTGTTCTTAATTAATTAATTAATTCAAAGTAATTAGAATTAAAAATATATTCAAGAAACATCAATAGGAATTGTGATGGGATGAAATGAGATGATTAAGATTCCTTCATCTCTAACTAAAGGTTTCAGGTTTGAGCTCCTGGGAATATAAAAAAATTCCGTTGGGAACCCCCCCCCCCCTCCCCCCCAAAACGAGTTCTGCAATGCACGATTTTGGATTTAGTCGGATCAACATAGGTTCACTACTAAAAATTTATTTTTTTCCCAGTAAAATTTCCCATGAAAAATGTTAAGTGGTTATCAGTGAGAAAAAAAAAATAGTGTTTTCACATGAAAAAATCATGAAGCTTCCCACTATTTCAATGGGAATCTGTTTCCCACCATGCATTTTTTCAGTGAATTGGTTCGGTAAAAAATGAGTGAAAAAAATCATGATTTATAACATAAATTTTCCATTGATTTGCGGTGGAAAAATTTATATTTCTAGTAGTAGTTGTGATGGGATGGTTGGGATCCCCCCCTCCCCCTTTTAACCAAAGGTCTCGGGTTCAAGCCCCTGAGAATGAAAAAAAATCTATTAATAGCGCCTCAGAAACGAATCCTACAATATACAAATTTAAATTTAGTCAAATCTCAATACATATATCGAACACTGAGTGAGAAACCAACGACTGTGACAACAAAAAAAATCAAGAAACAACTTTCTTGGTATCTTCAAAATGATTTCTATTATTATTATTATTTCTATTATTATTATTATTTCTATTATTATTATTATTTCTATTATTATTATTATTATTATTATTATTATTATTATTATTATTATTATTATTATTATTATTATTATTATTATTATTATTATTATTATTATTATTATTATTATTATTATTATTATTATTATTATTATTATTATTATTATTATTATTATTATTATTATTATTATTATTATTATTATTATTATTATTATTATTATTATTATTATTATTATTATTATTATTATTATTATTATTATTATTATTATTATTATTATTATTATTATTATTATTATTATTATTATTATTATTATTATTATTATTATTATTATTATTATTATTATTATTATTATTATTATTATTATTATTATTATTATTATTATTATTATTATTATTATTATTATTATTATTATTATTATTATTATTATTATTATTATTATTATTATTATTATTATTATTATTATTATTATTATTATTATTATTATTATTATTATTATTATTATTATTATTATTATTATTATTATTATTATTATTATTATTATTATTATTATTATTATTATTATTATTATTATTATTATTATTATTATTATTATTATTATTATTATTATTATTATTATTATTATTATTATTATTATTATTATTATTATTATTATTATTATTATTATTATTATTATTATTATTATTATTATTATTATTATTATTATTATTATTATTATTATTATTATTATTATTATTATTATTATTATTATTATTATTATTATTATTATTATTATTATTATTATTATTATTATTATTATTATTATTATTATTATTATTATTATTATTATTATTATTATTATTATTATTATTATTATTATTATTATTATTATTATTATTATTATTATTATTATTATTATTATTATTATTATTATTATTATTATTATTATTATTATTATTATTATTATTATTATTATTATTATTATTATTATTATTATTATTATTATTATTATTATTATTATTATTATTATTATTATTATTATTATTATTATTATTATTATTATTATTATTATTATTATTATTATTATTATTATTATTATTATTATTATTATTATTATTATTATTATTATTATTATTATTATTATTATTATTATTATTATTATTATTATTATTATTATTATTATTATTATTATTATTATTATTATTATTATTATTATTATTATTATTATTATTATTATTATTATTATTATTATTATTATTATTATTATTATTATTATTATTATTATTATTATTATTATTATTATTATTATTATTATTATTATTATTATTATTATTATTATTATTATTATTATTATTATTATTATTATTATTATTATTATTATTATTATTATTATTATTATTATTATTATTATTATTATTATTATTATTATTATTATTATTATTATTATTATATTATTATTATTATATTATTATTACTACTACTACTACTACTACTACTACTACTATTACTACTATTACTATTATTACTATTACTATTATTATTATTATTATGATTAGAAATGGATCTTTTGATTCCTCTAAGCTACTAGGAGCCAGCAACAAGGTATTTTTCGATTAATAAGAGATATGAAGTGAAATAATTATGCTTTTTTAAATTTATTATTATTAGTTCTTAATACGAATTTTTTATATGTCTTTTTAAAAAATGAACGTATATCAATTAATAATACGTGTATAATATCTGTAACAATTCAACTCCTCGTTTTGAATATTAACGCTCAAAATTAAGTTCTAAAAGTGTTTATATTAATGTTGGTATGATTATTTATGACTTGTTAATATGATTTGAATATCGAGGGTTCAAACATGTTTCGAAAAAAAAGTTTAAAACTTATAGAACTATGTTGTTGTCGATATATATGGTGCCTACCGCAATCACGAGGCAAGAAGCTATCCGCGATCACGAGATAGTTGAAGTACTTGACCAGGGAAGTTGACTCTGAGAGGCCGGGCCTTTATTGCGAAAGTTTGACTTGGTCAAGCCTCCGTTATTGTAAAGCTTGGTCCGCGATCGTGAAGAGGTTCTACGATAAAAGTAAATGCATAATATTTAAGGAACAGTAAAACGTAACTATCACTATATGATATGATTGTGCGGGTGATTATATATGTATCATTATATGATATGATTGTGCGGGTGATTGTATATGTATAAGGTAATGAGCATATACATAAAGATCAGGATGCTATATACTTGAGTAATTATGGTATTAGCGTAATTAGTATTATGATCAATGTGTATGACATGATACATGTTTAGTATATATGTCGCGTTGGAGCCTGATTAAATTTGAAAGATTTTTTTGTACTCAGGGCTCGAATCTAAGGCATCTGATTAAGAATGAAAGAATTTCAATCATCCTATCACAACTCATGTGGGTAAATTCTCCCTAGCACTAATACACCTCAATATATAATATTTGATGCATACATTTTGTCTTGGGGGTCAAAAGAGATATTCCCTCGGTCCCAATTTATATGACATTTTTCTTCTTGTTACTTAGTTTCAAAAAGAATGACATCTTTCTATATTTAATAACAATTTAATTTTATAATAGAAACTATCTTACCCTTATCGAGATGATGCATCGCCACACAAATATCTATGTAGTTTATTCTAGACCACAAGTTTCAGAACTCTTTCTTTCTTTCTTAAATTTTGTGCACATTCAAATATATGCCATCACATAAACTAGGATGAAAGGATCATCATAGATTATTATAAATATAAGGTGTTGGATACTCTCAGCGGTGTGAGGCCTTTTGGAGAAACCGTGCAGGCTTGGCCCAGAGAGGACAATATCACACTATATTAACAGTATTTCTTGGACCGTTTTAATTCAACAACTGGTATCAGAACCAATAATTAGGCGAGACAAGTATGAAGATGGTGGAGTGTGGTGTGGGGACGATCTTAGTGTCTTTGCCCGTCTATTGGCTGCATTACAACATTTACATGTAATGTTGAAGACATATACATAATCTTTGAGATTTGATGATCATAAATGCTCTTACTATGTGGATGAAACATAAACACGTTAAATCTCTGATTCGTGAATCATGATAATGAGGCATGTGAATTTAATTTCAAAGAGAAATTGTTGAGTGTGCAAGCAAATGAGTAGAATACAAATAATAAATTACATGAAATATAATTATACACTTTTCTTTTTGTGATACAAAAATTGTTATGTATTTTGAGATCAATTCTTTTTTTTCATGATGTTTGATATTTATATTTTAAATTCTAATTTACATATTGCAAAAGCCATATTTGAATCAAATAACATTGTCAATATAATTTTTTTTTTATTTTCAAAACTCAAACTTGAAAAGAATTATTGAGTCAGCAAAAATATTGGCACAAGCAAGCAAAACCCCAATTAGTTCCTCTCCACTCACACTGTCCAGATGGATATCCTTCTTTATTGCAATTTGTCTCACAATGAGATGACACATAGCATTGCCCATCAAATGTTGAACTAAATACCTCACAAATTTCATTTTCCACACCTTCGATATCTGCAATAAATAAATAAATAAGGGAAAAAAAAAGAATGAGAGAGAAATTTATTACTAGTACTTTAATGTTTTAGATAAGTTGGTTATACAATTCAAATAGTATTAATTGTGTCAATGTAGAAATTTCTTAAGAAGGAAATATTGTTATTGGGTCGAGGCCGTATAAATAAAGGGTGCTAATAGTCAATGTAGAAATTTCTTAAGAAGGAAATATTGTTATTGGGTCGAGGCCGTATAAATAAAGGGTGCTAATAGATCATTAGTATGTTCTCCTCCTAAACTCTACTTATAAAATATAAATACATCATTATGGATAGTAGAAAAGACACACGAATTTCCCACCAAATATGACAACTAGGGTTTATAACTATCAAAGATTTCTGCATCTTGGAACAACAATTTTAGGTTGTGGAAACAAGAAATTCATCCGTCCTGCGAGGATTTTCAATGAGCGTCACTTCAAACCACCTCTTTTTTTATTATCTAAAAAAAAAACTCACCATTTGAGGCAATGAGGAATATGCTAAAAATTAATACCAGGAAGCTAGAGAACCAAATTTGAGATTTAGTCATATTCAAATTTCTCTTTCAATCAAACAGCAACAAGTTATATAAGAATTGGGTATTTATAATAGGGAGAAAAGTTGGACTATTAACACCTTGTTTGGATGATTGTTACTCATCGTTTAATAATGTATTGTATGGCATTGTATTGTATTATTTTGATGAGTATAACATCTAAATAGATTGTATCATTTTTCATTATTACATAATATTACACATCAACAATTTAAAGGATAAACCAACAAGAACAATAAGGTACGAAAAAAGCTATTATAAAAAAAGTAGGATAAATGATAAAATAGAATAATTAGATAATAAACAAAGAAAATATGAAAATGAAAAAAAATGAATTGCACCAAATCAGTTATCACGTAAAACAAGATTTTTCATTATTATATAACAATGAATTAACGATATGATAAAATAAATAGAGAAAAAAATTAATTTCTTAATCAATTTAAATTTACATTTATAATAAAATAATTCAAGAAGCAATGCTCTTGGTATCCTCAAAATCACCAAGAAAAACACAGCAAATTAACAAATCCTTTTGTATGTTGTTTTCATCCTTGTTATATTTGTAGTTTTGTGTCATATTGATTCCTCTAATTTAATTTACTATCAAATCTCTGTGTAACAATCATAATTTATAATAATATTTTATTATAATAATTTAAATTTTTTATAATTAATTTTTTATATTATATTAACATATTTTTTAAAATGTATTTCACCGTAACAATAAAAAAATATGCAGATAAGCAACGCATTATAAAGAGGCTTGACTGAGCTTAATACAACATTGAAAGTTAAAGACTCTCTTTCTCATATTTTATGTGACACATTTTATTTTTAGGTTACAATTCATGCGTGAAAATGTGACCATGTAGTATTATACATCACACGGTCATTTTTTAATTTCGTATTTGAAAAATAGTTATTATTATGAAGCTTTAAATTCTACAAGTGAAATGGCACGATAATGTTCAAGAGTTCACCTATACAATTTGACACCTCATACTTGTGGCTATTGTTTAATAACGGGTCATTCACACAAATGTTCCTATTTTAGGATGGTCTTTAATTTTTGCCCTTCATCACTTAAAAAAAAAAAAGGTGGTTGAAAATACTCCTTACACCAAAATAAGAAATAATTTTCATTCGACATAAGTTTATATTTTTGTATCATAATATAACACAAGTTATGCCACTTAATTCCTACATAACTTATGTTGATTGAGGCAAAAGGTCAGTTCAAAACCCACAGGTTATGTCGCAAATGGTATAACTTAGTTCCTAAGAACTTATGTCAAGCTAGACAAGAAGTAATCTAAACTTATGTCGAGCTAATTATATACTACACAACTTATGCCGGATAACTTAATTCCTACATAACTTACTCCGGACGAGATAAAAATTCTCTAAATTTAAGCTAAACAAAATTAGGTCATAGCTAGATAAGGGTAGCTTGGCGCACAAATTTTTATTAAATGAGTGGCAGAAGTAAAATTTAAAATCGTTATATTTTAGGGCAAAAAGTAAAGATCATCTCAAAATAGAAGCTATCCATGCAAAAACTTATTTAATAACAGAAATTGAAAAGTGATAATTTATGAATTTTACCCTATTTTGTAGAACAATTAGCCCAGTGGGCCTAAAGTTTATTCACAGAGTATAAGTTGTTCGATTTGGTAGCTGGGCTTTTACATTCTTGGAGAAGGTTAGACTCTCATTAATTTTACAGTGGAACCAACTTTATAAGTTTAATTTTTAAGAAAAAATTACATGGCATAGAAAATATATGCTATATATTTATTATTAGTAGAAAAAGTTTTAAAAAATTATATTTTATAGAAATTAATTACAATTTGTACCTCCTCTTTCTCCCTCTCTCTCGCTCGCCTATCTCCCTCATCTCTCTCCTTCCTTCGGCTCACTTTCTTTCTCTCCTTCTCTCTGTCTCTCTATTTTTTATTTTTTTTCTTTCTTCCTCTTTGCCTCTCTCTTTGATACATATTGATAAACATTAAAGAAAAAAAAAGGATGCACATTCAAAGAGTACATACTGATAAGCAAAAAAATAAATACAGGTAGATACACATTCAAAGCGTATAAGTAGATACAAGAGTGAACGAATACAAGTGATACCAGAGCGAATGAATACAAGTAATACAAAAGTGAATGGATATAAGCTCAATTAGAGATAGATATACATCCAAAGATACACATAATGATACACAGTCAAAGAATACAAGTAGAATGAATGAATGCAAGTGATACAAGAGTTAATGAATACAAGTGATAAAAGAGTTAATGAATACAAGTGATACAAGAATGAATGAACTAAAAAAATAGATACACATTCAGAATTTTGATACATACTGATAAGTATTAAAAAAAATAAACATTCAAAGAATACAAGTAGAATGAATGAATACAAGTGATACAAGAGTGACTGAATACAAATTCAATTAGATACAACAAGTATTTGTCGATACAACTAATGCACATATGAATACAGTTGTTTGATACACTCCCAAACAATACAAAAAATACAAGAGAGAAAGATGCAATTAAAATATAGTATATAAAGAGGGAGAGAGAGAAATAGAGAAAGAGAAAGAGAGAAAGAAAGAAAGGGAGGGGCGAGAGAGGCAGAGAGAAAAAGAGCAAGAACGAGAGAGAGAGACATAAAAACAGAGAGAGAGAAAGAGAGAGAGAGAGAGAGAGAGAGAGAAGAAGGGAGGGAGGCGAGCGAGATCTGTAGAGAGGGGAGAGAGTTTTTTTGTCCTAAAAATTATTGTTGTAAATTATAATTATGCAAAAATTATAACTATTTATGGTAATTAGTTTTCAAATGGATGTTATTTATGAAAGATTCTCAACTTTTAATGTCATGTCTTATTTTATTAATAAAATTGTGCGATGTGTCATCTTCATCTTCGTCTACATCCATATTCAAATTTAATTAGTTAAACATTATCATATAGCTGTATATCAAAATTAATAATATTTAAATTCACTTAAAAAGATTACTACTTTGAATTTAGGTAAAGTCATGCAACAAATTTCGAGTTGCAACAAGTATTTGGACATTTTCATAATGTTTTAAACTCATTTAGGGTAGGATTAGGTTAAGATGTTTTAAACTCATTTATAAACTGACGCTTATAAGCCTAGCCCAAATTAGCCCGCTGGCCCTTGAGACTTGACCAAGGCTGGGCCGAGGCTTACCCGTGGTACAAAAGAATATTTAATTTAAATTAAAAATTTAAAAGAAGATTTTGAAAAAAAAGGTAGAAACCAAGAATAGTGATTACCGAATAAGTCTTAATACCTTACACAAAACTTTACTCATTTAGCGTTAAATTCTAATCATCAAGTATAAAAATTGCATTTAATCATGAATTCAATTTAAACTTATAATTTAAAAGAAAATTATGAAAAGCGGTTGTTTTCCTTTTAGTTCTTTCTTCCGGTAGGAACTACATCTTTCTAGATGAGATGAGAGTCCATTTGTCAAGAACTTAAACACTTCTTATTACTATTGTCGTCGTTTGGTTGGATTTACTAGAAAAATAATATATGTATTAGCAATGAAATAGCTAAAATTTTAATTAAAAATGTTCAAACTTAGAAAAATAAATAATTTTTTTAATAAATGGATACACCAAACTTTTAAAATCAAACTACACAATATTTAGTTAAACAATAATTTATAATATTTGTTTATTTTTAAAAAATAAATAATAAAAATAAAATTTAAAAAAAGGAAAAGAAAACACCTGTATGGAAATTGATATGGGCGCTTTTGAACAAAAGAGTTAGCTCTGTGTCAGTTGTTCCTTTCAAAGACAAAATTATAGGCACCAACGTTGCTAATGAGAAGCAATCACGTACTTCCGGTAGACTGTTTGCACAGCGACTAGCTCTCCCATCTGCCTCAAGAGTGTTCAAAATATTATATTTGTTAGTATAAAATGATAATATATATATATAATATAATTTTTTAGTGAAGGGTGTTCACTTGATCATTCTTAGGACATTAAATTTTGCCGGTATTAGTTGACTTTTACTAATAATTTATTGGGAAAATAATTGTTTTCGTCCCTGTGTTATTATCTTATTTTGATTTTGGTCCTTGTGATACCTAACTTCCCATATTTAACCTTTAATTAATCGAAATCTATAATTTTAGTCCTTCTAGTAACGGTGATTATCAATGCAAACAGATTAATTACTACTGTCAGGGGCAATTATGGTATTACAAGAAGGAACACTTTTATCCAGAGAACAAAACCTAAACATACGAACAAGTTTACCACTGTTCTATAGCATCCTTTCTCATACACAACCATATCCCAGCCCTATTCCCTTCTTCTATTTGGATGTTAATTAATCCTCTAATACACAGATGATTGAGCGGCTCTTTGTGTTTGTTGCTTGATGAGCAATTATTCTCTCTAGTTGCCTCCTTCTCTTATATGAGAACACAATTTAGCAACTCCTCCTGCGACACATAAAACAACTCAGTGCACCTATTGAAGAGAAATAAAAACATTCTGTTTGACAATGGAACTCTGTTACAAGAGTGGGCTACAATTCATGCCGATATGTAAGTACTCCATCAATTTAATTAACCTAAATCTTTAATATTGATTGAAGAAAAAAAGACCAAAATCTTTGATTATATGAAAATCTTTTGAGTAAATTTTAATTACAGAAATACTAATGCATCATCTAATATTTCACATAAAGAATAAATTTCATTAAAAAAAAGGCTAGAAGAATCATACAAACTGAATATTTATATTGCATATTCTGAATTTGTACGACATATTACATTTTATATTTGTTCTACTTATTAGAATGACATAAGCAACTTATTCTTGTTTTCTTTTTCCAACAATAGATCAAAGTGAAAATTCAGATGTACACATAATTAAGCTTGAAGTAGTCAAAAACCATCATAAATATAAGTCAACTCTTTAAGAACAGAAGTCAGCATAACTCAAATTCAAAATTAATTTGGATTTCCATGATTGGTTACATATTTTTGCATTGGATTTGCATCATTTTACATTTTTTATTGGAGCTATTTATTATAATAACACTAATAGATCTGTTTTTTTTCTTTTCTCACAACAGATGAAGGTGAAGATTCAAATATGTACACCATTAAACTACACTATAATGGTTAGTGGGTGTTTGAACTAGTGATGAACTATGTTAGTGGAGAAATAGCTTATTAAGACTATTGCAAGGGAGATGAAAATTTCATCATTCAGATGACGCAATGTATTAAGAAGTTGAAAGTCAATGATAGAAAGGTGAAATTTTGGTTCTAGTTTGGGCCTTGTTTTGAGACAAGTATAAGACTTTTATCAACTGATTTAGATATATATAACCTTGTCTATGAAATAATTGACAGTAGAGAAGTGAAAATATTTGTTGAGCACATGGATGAGGACCAATGGAACTATGATGTGATTGATTCAGGGGGCGGCCCACTACAGGATGAAGAAGGTTTGGTAGATGTGGATGTAATGGAGAAAAGTAATAAGAGTGATGCCACAAGTAAAGAATGTGAGTCATTTTATGACTCTGATTATTCATTGGAAGAAGATGATATAATTTTTGATAAAATCATCGACTCTACTGTAGAGTAGATTGGTTTTAATGGAAAAAGTAGAGATCACCAAGTTAAAGAAAAAGTTATAGAGCTTGGAGTTGCATCAAACATGTTGGCTATGTTTCCCAATGACACTCAAGAAGATGATTGTGCTACATCAGATGAGGAATTAATGAGTTTGCATGGAGACTGATGATAAAAATCTTAAAAGATCCACTGTGTTTAATCCATCTAAGGATTTGGAGGATCCAAAATTTAAGTTTGCACTTAATATGATTTTCAGTAATAGCAAGGAATTCAAGTGGGCAGTTGAGGTACATGTTGTGTTACAAAAAAAAGACATCAAGTTTAAAAAGAACGAAAATACAAGAACGAGAGCAATTTGTAAGGTGTCAAGTTGCAAATGGTTCATGTTTGCATCAAAGGCTAATCAAGATGAACCTTTCAAGATTAAGACAATAGGCCCTGACCATTCCTATGGAAATCAAAGAGATAACAAGACTATTGACTCTGGATTTTTAACTAAAAAGTATGCAGAAGAATTTAGAATTAATCCAAGTTGGGGAATGAAAGAATTTCAAACTCATGTGGTGAGAACTCATAATTGTACCATTACTCGAAATCAAGCTTATATGGCAAAGAGGAAGGCATTAGATCTAATTACAAGGACTAAAGAAGAGTAATTTGACATGTTGTGGGATTATTGTGCTGAGTTAAGGAGTAATCCAGGGATTACATGTATTTTGAAGTTGGACGAAAATCCAAAAACAATGGTCGATGGTAGAAAAATATTTTTAAGACTCTATGTATGTTTTGAAGCTTGCAAACATGGGTTCTTAGCCGAATATCGACCCATAATAGGAGTTGATAGATTTCATGTGAAGGGACACCAAAAGGGGAGCCAGTTGTTGACAACAATAGGAATTGATGGAAACAACAACATGTATCCTATTGCATTTGCAGTAGTGAAAGGTGAATTGAAGGAAATATGGAGTTGGTTTCTCACACTTCTTGATGAGGACCTCGGAATCTCACAAAATCCTTTTTCATGGACTTTCATTTCTGATAAGCAAAAGGGTTTAATTCCAGCATTTGATGAGATAATGCCAGATGTTGCGCACAGATTTTGTGTGAGGCATCTACATAAAAATTTCAAGACTGAAGGTTTTGGAGGACAAGCGCTGAAAGATATCCTATGGAAAGCTGCCAGGGAAACTACAGAACCTGGATTCTCCAAGCATATGGAAGATATGACAAATTTAGATCCAAAAGCTGCTGAATGGTTTAATAATAAACCTCCCATTCACTGGTCAAGGGCTTTTTTCTCTTCTTTCCTAAAATATGATGTGTTATTAAATAATTTGTGTGAGTCATTCAATAGTGTACTTCTACATGTAAGAGACAAGTATATTTGGACAATTCTTGAATCAATTAGGATCTATATGATGTCCAGACTTCAAAAGAACAGATATAAAATGATGAAGTATTACCAGAAAAGCTGTCCAAAAATCATGTTGAAGCTAGAGGAAACAAGGCTAAAGCTGCTGAATGTATTGTCACTAAATCTGACCAATTTCACTACCAAATTAATGACATCTATCTTAGACTATTCTCCGTTGATCTTAAGGAGAAGACATGTTCTTGTAGGAGATGGCACTTAACAAGAATACCTTGTAATCATGCTATTGCAGCTATATGGGTTAAGAAGGATGAGCCTGAAATGTATGTTCATTAATGCTATACAGTTGAGCAATACATGAAGAGTTATAGTCCATCCATCTTGCCAATTGTCAGCTCTGAGCAATGGCCTAAGACGAGGATTGAAGCACCACTGCCACCCATATACAAAGCACAACCAGGTAGACCAAAAAAAACTAAGAAAGAGAGGGATTGATGAGACAACTCAAAAAGAATCAGATTCTAGAAAGCTTACCTTACTAAAAGCATCAAGAAAAAGCAGGAAAAATAAATGTGGATCATGTGGAAAATTAGGACACAATAGTAGAAAGTGCCCTATTCTTATGGGAAGCAACCACTCTGAAGTTGAACAACAACAAGTCCATCAGCAAGTCGAAAAAGAAGGTCTTTATACACCTAGTAATGCAACAGAACTAAGTAGTCCAATAAATTGATTTGATTCATTAAATATAATAATAATAAAAATATTTTCTTATTGTAGGTTTCAAGCACCATTATTGACAGTGCGTTATCAATGCAATCCAGTTTCTCATTTATAACTGAGCAAAATATAATTACCTTTCTTATTGTCTACTTATGTTGTTTGTATCAAATCTTACATCCTGGCTTATTTTCTTCTGTTTATTGTAGGTCAATCAACTTAACCAACCAAGAGTACCGCGAGAGCAATTGAGGAGTTCTGCATTCATTTTAGAAGAAATTGGTGAGTATTTCAGAGAAGGTACAAGGCCATTCTTCATCGAAAGAACGGGAAAACAATACGTCCCACTATCAAGATTACAAGAAACACTTTCTCAAAGTAGCAAGAGAGTAAGAAGTGATCCACGAGACAAGAAGAAAAATGTTCCTTAAATAAAGAAGTTAAAGAAAATCGATGAAAATACATATATGAGTTTAGATCTAGTACTTTCTTTATGACTTTGGAGTTAATCATGCTCATGGATAATTATTATTTCCCTTTTAAGACTGTATGCAACTTAAATAGTTACGTTTTATCTCTGATCTTAGCTTTATCCCTGATTTTGCAGATTTCTTGGCATCTCCCTAATATCAATTTTAAATTACAATACATTTTTAATGAAAAATTATAATTTAAGAGAATAAGAAACTCTATCTCAATAATGTGGAGAACTATGTATACCCAACATAATAGGTTGTCCAAAAACCACAAAAACACATGTATTTAGTTGATTATATGATAAAATATGGTTGAAGTACAAAATTTTAAAACTACAGTAGTAAAGTCCATATAAATTAATCATACACAATATTTCACATGCAAAGGAAAATTTTGGGTTTCACAAGGATAAAAACTATAAAAGACAAAAGAACCAATTCATTTATCTCACGAGAATTTGAAGTTACTGATTTAGAGACTTTGCATCAACTTTAAGTTCAAAAAGGATTAGTTTACGCAATTGCTTTAGTCTATCAAATTAAACTTGTGCATTGCATTTAAGGATAATGTATCATGTAAATAGTGAAAGGTGAAAAAATACTCTATAATGTTATGTATAACTAGAACCTTATTTTCTTGAAAAAATCTCAATCAGTTCAAAAATCAGAGTGCATTTCATTGATTATCTCCTTACTGATTCAGTTGCATAGACAGGAACCATGAAAAGGACCCCCACGATCAATTTTTGTTCCTGATAAGCAAACACAAATTTAGATTCAACATTCTAGGAAACAAAAGGTAATTCTCAATGTATACCTAAAGAGCAAGTGAAATATTTGTATTATTAGCATATGTTTCAAGTGTTACCAAGTCCATGATTTCTTGAGTTGAGGTCATTAAATTTGCATAAGACGACCCTATTGTTGTAACCTAAGTTGCGTGAACTCTTCACTTTTTATGTCACACCTGTGTCAGATTCTCCAAAAATACATTACTTTTGTCGAATCCGACATGCACCCGTTGACATTTTTAAAGAGCTTGAGCAACTTAGGTTTTCACTTATTTTCTCCTCGTTTGAAGAATGAAGCAAAGCTAATCACAAACAATTTTAGTTCACCAAGTACACTGTGAAAACACATCAAAATATCCTAAAAGGATGATATTCCTTCTTTCAGCTCCAATAAGAATTGAAAATTATGAAGAAGATTGTTCTCGATGTTGGTATAGATTTTACAATTCATATTTCAGATCATTATAAAGTTCTAAACTTGGAAAGCTAAGCCTTATTACTGCAATAATAATTTCATATCTGAAAGTAAGGACTTAAGTTATAAAGATCGACAATGTAAATAATTTCACACTATCAATTCAATTTTACATGCCTTAAACTTGAGCTACCATGCACGAATTACTTGTAAGAAAAAATTGCAGATATCAAATCAGATAAAACACTAATAATAGAGCTTAATCAAAAATGAGATAAAAATAATAGAATCCAAGAATCAAAAGAGTTTGACCGAGGCTTGAAAAAAAGATCGAAGAGGGATGGAAAGAAAGTATACCTCTAGCTCGAACTGAAAAAATGGAGAAAAGAACTCGAAAGTTGACATAATTTGAGCAAAAATCACTCCAACATGAGTTTCATCATGAATTTCCTCTTGAAATTTCATCAAAATTATTTTGAGTTTTGCCATTGAAGAGACCAGAGGATAACAAAGAGACGGAGAGAGAAGGAGCAGCTTAGAAATTAGATAGGGAAAGTAAAGTCTTCCTTGTGAAATGTGTTTCCCAGTTTGTCACGTGAATTCTGACAAAATTTTTTATTAGTAGTATATAATATTTTATTAAATACCATAATTTCTCCTGACAATAGTAATTAATCTATTTGTATTGATAATCACCATTAGTAAAAGGATTAAAATTAATGGCTTTAATTAATTAAAAGTTAAATGTAGGAAGTTGGGTATCACAGGGACCAAAACCAAAATAAGACAATAACACAGGGATGAAAACAATTATTTTCTCTAATTTATTTGGTATATTTTATATATATATAAACTAATGCTCTATTTGGTATTATGCTTGGTATTAGTGTACTCCCTCCATTTCAAAATAAGTGGTGTTTTACATAATCAAGAAGACATTAATGATGTTTTTTCAATTTTATCCTTATTTAAATGGAAAGAGTTTTTCATAACCAAGAAAATACTAAAGAGTTACAGATATTTATTAAGTGTAAGTGGGTAAAAGTATATTTTACTTTTTAGAAATGAGTAGTTTCTCTAAGAGATGTGCCTAAGCTAAAAGCATCATTTATTTTAAAACGGAGGGAGTAATACATGAAAAATCATAGTATTAGTAATACAATAACTTTTAATGCATGCATTAGCATGGTTAAAGACACAATTGTCCCTCAAAACATTTTTCACGTCCTGTTTATCTTATTTGTGGAGGGTATTTTTATAAACAAATAATGAATGTTATTTTTAACACACCAAACCAAACAATGCATAGGAAATAATGTCAGCATAACTAATGCAAGTATAGGTAATACTAGCATTACCTAATGTCAACATTACTAATACATTGTATTCCTCATTATTCTTTAACACCTACCAAACCATACATAAGAGTGTTGGTTTTTGTAAGATTGCTAGGTGAAGAAGTCATCCGTTATGAACAGAGGGCAAGACTTCCCTGAGATAATTGACCTGAGTCACCATTGCAGATTCAGAGTGCAGGGATTTGTTTAATGTGTTTGTGCCCAAAATGTGTCCTAAACAAACTAGAGTCCAGAAATAATATGTCACGTGCACATCTCAACAAATATGATAGAATGATTTGGGCGATGTAGCGACTTCTTAATTACCGGGAGTATAATGAAAAAGAGAATCAAAATGGATTCAGGCACTTGTTACTCCATATAGCCTTAATTTGCAAAGATGGAATAGTTTGAGGTTGACAAATTGCTCTCTGTATCATGCCCTAAACGTTCGAAAATCATGATCTTACAAACCGTAGATACTATACGTATCTCTTGTCAAAATTTTCAACTACAACATTATGTATGGGACTTGGTGTAGGAGCATGTGAGCATGAATTGGGTGAGGGAAAGTAGATAAATAATATCAAGTTATAAAACATCGAGTTAGGCAATTGTTGCTGAGAGTTCTATGTATATCAAGAAATTACTTGGAATTCACACGTTTGATACATTCAACTATATTTGAGTCGGTCATGCCTTAATTTAATCACCCGCAATTTTATACTTCTTCAAATAAGTCATCTGGGTTTCCTTTCCTAACTTAAATTTTCTTTCTCCAACTTCTACTATTATTTTAATGATTGTTAGCAAGATTGAGCTACTGTATCGCATTTAAATATAATATTGTTGTTTTTTAACAAAATCTAATTCTTTTTCATTATTTTCCATACAATTATAAGATACTTTTTCAATTTATAATATGTTATTGCTTTCTTATTGTGATGGCTATAAATTTTTGAGTTAGGGAGATGATATGCTCAAATTACACTGTAATAAAGATATAAAATGGTCGCTGGTCAAATATGGAACCCAACTAGATTGGGGTGGATCCCACAAAGAATATGACGTGAAATGCGTCGAAAGTGAGATTTCAAATCTCTAGTTAATATTTCAGGGGGATATAATAACACTTAGAATCAATTGTAATTGTAACAAATATTTGAAATAATTTCTTGATTGTTTTCAGTTATTTGGACTAAGCTAGAGCTATGTTCCCCGTGATTTCAAAATATTCGCAGGTCTATTTTTATTTGAGATTTATTCGTAGTTATTCATTCAATACCTTCTTGCAGTGGTCCAACCCCCTAAAAATACTCTAGAACAAATTGACCAGATTGTTGCCAATTTCTTTTGGGGACAGAATGACAATAGAAGCAAAAGACACTGGAATGCTTGGGAAGATCTATGTTACCAAGTGCTTGAACAAGGAGTTGGCTTTAGAGATCTGAAAGATATTTGTAAGGCCCTTTTTACCAAACTTTGGAGGAACTTTAGAACTAATAATATTCTTTTTAAAGAATTTGTTGTGTCCAAATACTGTAAGAGATCCATCCGGTGGCAAGAAAATGGAACTATGGGCATTCTCATACTTAGAGAAGACTAATGAATATTAAGATGGAGGTAGAGCCTCATATACTTTGGGAGATTGGTTGTGGAGATGCATCTTTTCTATGGGATAATTGAACTGGTTTAGGGGCACTAGCCAATGTCATCCAATTGGAAAGTGTAAAGATATGGCACCTGGGCCTAACTCAACCTCAAAAGCTAGCTCATGAGGGGAGGATTGCCCAAGTCCATATAAACAAACTACCAGTCCATTCCCCAACCAATGTGGGACTTTAACTCACTCTAACACTCCCCTTCACACCCAGGCCCGACTGGAGTGTGGACTGGGAGCCCAAACGGAATGGACCTGGCTCTGATACCATGTAAAGATATGACACCTGGGCCTAACTCAACCTCAAAAGCTAGCTCATGAGGGGAGGATTGCCAAGTCCATATAAACAAACTACTAGTCCATTCCCCAACCAATGTGGGACTTTAACCCACTCTAACACTCCCCTTCACACCCAGGACCGACTGGAGTGTGGACTGGGAGCCCAAACGGAATGGACCTGGCTCTGATACCATATTGATATATAACAAGGGTTTTATTGAAGAATAAGAAAGAATCAAAAAAGGCTAACTGAGAATTGAATACAATAATCTAGAATGGGGAAGGGGGTGCCTATATAGGCATAAACTAAAATCCTAATGCCAATAGGAATAGGACTGCCTAAAATCCTAATGCCCATATGCTAACAATTATATGGGCTAACCGAAAGGACCTCTTGACACACTAAGGTAAAATAATTCATCCACAATGGGGCTTTGGAACTATGAAAAAATTCTTAATTTTCTCCCTATAGATCTGATCAGCTAGCACTATTCAGAAGATAAAAATCAATAGAAATGGCAAATATTACCATCAATGGCTACCTGAGCCTACTAGTATGTTCACTACTAATTCTGCCTGGCAGACTCTCAGGGAAAGGAAATAGAGTACTCTTGCTTGTAAAAACATCTGGCAGAAGGGCATTCCTTTTAGAATAACCCTTTCTTTTTGTTAAAAGATTGCTTCAAAAAAAGATTACCACCGATGAAGCACTCAAGAAGTTTAGGGTAGTACTACCTTCTAGATATGATTGCTGACCATCTGCTTAATACTAGTCAAATTACTAATGTCGTCTGGAAGTATTTTGGCAAAGCAAATTATGTTCCTTATAACAACCACCATATTAAGGACAGACTTATGATGTGGTGGTTGTCAAATACCAAGAATGAAGTTCACACTATCATGATTAAATATACCCTTCTAGTCATCTATTGGGAGATATGAAAAAACAGATATGCAGCCAGGTTCGATAACAAGAAATTATTCAGTTGGTTCATAAATCCATCAAGTTACCAAATATATTAGTCTTATTTTGAAGGCTCACTTTCCTACTCTACAACTACCCTTCACTTGACTGGATAAGTGCAAGTTTATTGAAAATTTGAGACCGGTGATTCAATCTCAAATCATCCTATTAGAGAAATCAAATCAGGGCCGATTCAAGACTAATGTTGATGGTTGTAGCAAAGGTAATTCGGGCCCCACAGGAGAAGGAGGAGGACTCATCAGAGATGCAGAGGTGAATTGATCAAAGATTTTACTTATTCTTATGGGATTTGCAGCAACAACAATGCCGAAGCCAAAGTTATGCGTCAAGGCGTGCTTGTCTGCAATACCATATGGCTCTCTAATGTCTTAGTAGAGTCTGATGCCCATATGATTGTTAACATGATTAACAAAAGGAATAAAAGCCACTAGTGGTTCAAACACATTATTGAAGAAATCTGGAAAGTCATATCTGATGGCAGTTTTCGATCCGTTCATACCTATAGAGAAGCAATGCTATTGTAAATCACCTGGCCAATTTGGGAGCGCAAACTAGGAAGCATGATATCTTCAATGAAGTTGTTTCTCTACCAAGTTGTGTTAGAGCTCTATTAAAGCTTGAACAAAAAGGGATATCAAATTTTAGGTTCAAAAGAAGAAGAAAATATTTTACCAATTCTAATGGAGTCTCTTAAGCTTAGTATAAATAGCTCCTGGACGACATACATGTATGTTTTCTTCTTTTGCAATTATGTGTAGACTCATCTACCTAGGAATGATTTCCCAAATCTTTTGTCCTTTAAGCCCCATTATTTTTCTAATACACAGATGTATATCAATAATTATATTGTAATTGAGGCCAAGGTGCATGTCCTCCTCTATGTAATTATGATTTTGAAATATACAGGTTGGAGTCAAGCCTAACTCCTCCATCACTATGATGGAACCTTCTTTTTAACCAAAAAAAATAAAGACAACGTATCCTACATAGTATCTATTAATAAATATTTTTGTGAATTGTGCAATTGTAAAAATTATTTGATTCTATCAATATCAATCTTAAATAGAATTTTAAGAGAAAAAACACCCCATCCTCAAAGGTTAAAATCAATTTTTATTAATATATGTTGACAATCAAAACCAAAACCAGCAAAGTTCAAACATTCATGTCGACTTATAGATGGTAAATACATTAATGACTCCAAACTAATTTACCATCTCAAAAAACTGGGGCATCATCATTATATAGGAAAGGATAAGGACTACTTTTATGAATTGGTGGTTGAATAACACCAAAAATACAATTCACACTCTTTTCTTTACAGTTTGCCTCTCTTTATATGATAGAAAATTTAGAAAGTTGGATGTAATCATAAATATGAACATATCAAAAGCTATCCAGGCAATATTATTAATTTTATCATTCATCAGATTAAAAAATTGCTGAAAATTCAATTTTTCAAGGTCAAATTTATACAGTAGTGGGCTAATTTGTCTCTTTATATTGAAAGGTTGAAGCCAAGGATCAAATATCAAATGTCTAAGATGGAGTAAACGTAGTTCTGTCATATTCAAATTAAATACTGATGAATGTAACAAAAGAATTTCAGGCAGTGCATGTAATGACCCGTCCGACCGCTTAAATACTTGACAATGATACCCCTGGAATTTGAAGTTTTACAGTTAGATTTAATTGTTGGCACAAATAGAGGTAATGACTACATTTCATACGGTTGGATGTACAGTACATGAATTTTTAGAGTCCCCTGTAAGTCATGACTGGAAAAGCAAAAATAAGACCCTCTGACATATGTGTATAGATATAGAGATGTATGATAGACATACAGATATACAGATGTGTGATAGCCATACAGATATACAGATGTGTAATAGACGTACAGATATACAGATGTGATACGTGATATACCGACATGATTCAGACATGATGTGAGAGACACAGACGTGAGGTAGTATATGATGATATGATACAATTATGGTCCTACATGATATGAATACGGTGTAGAGGTGTACAGATGGAGATCAAGGAGGTGCAGATATATGTTTTTATCTATATTTCTATGGAAACATGACTCCATTAGTACGATAGAATGCCTTCTTTATTGATGGCTTAATTGTGTTACTTGATGATTGTTGATAAATGTATCATTGACGTAGTTACCCGTAATTCGTAGGCGATTTTCTGATTTGGTAGAGTCTAATATAGCTGAGTTAAGTTGATTTTTGGTTATTAATGCTTCATACTGGGTTGATCCTAACTGTGAGATGGTTTCACTAATAGGTATAGAGCTGAGGGTTGCAAAAGATAATATGGTTTATCGAATATTAACAATGGCTAAAATAAAATGGTAACTAGCATAGGTAAAAATATCACAGAGTAGTTGAACGAATAGAGAATGAATAAAAAGAGTTTTTTGCTAATGAAATTTGGATTAGATAAGGGGTAATGGGATTATAGTCTTAAAAAAAGAGAGTTGAAGAAGATATGTGCTAATAGTGTTGAGACACTATTTAAGCAGGTTACTGCTACAACAGGCATGTCTCCGCAGCCGCGAGATTATTATTATTATTATTATTATTATTATTATTATTATTATTTATTATTATTATTATTATTATTATTATTAATATTATTATTATTATAGCTTCTCACCACACGCTAGACGTAGCCACTAAGGCAAATCTGAAATTCTATAGTACTTGCATCGACTGTACCACCATCTCGGAACCAAGCTAAGCATTCAAACAGCATTGGTTGAAGTCATATAGTATTGATTAATTATCTTTATGAATGAATCTCTAAATTTTAATAGGCCTAATTAATCATCAATATGCAATTAATAAGCTTGTATTCAATATAGAGAGAAAACTTAGCCGGATATCATCCGACTTATGCAAATAAAAGAAATAAAAGAAAGAGAAATAAAGTACCTGTTAACACCAGAGTTGTGTCCAAGAGATGGACGATTTTCTTCTTTTTCTTATTAAAACTTTACAAGACTTTATTACAAAAACTTCTTCTTCTAGGGAGAGACTAGAGAGAGGCTAGAGAAAACCTTTTTTACAAAGACTAAAACTTCTGCCTAAAAGCTAAGGCAAATGCCTTATTATATAGAAAATGAAAACTCGAGCCTTCACTGGACCGTCTTTCTCTTCCTCTCTCTTTTTATCATCCTCCCTTTTAGAGAGAGAAAGCAAAAGGCTACTCTTCCAATATGTTGGTTTATCAAGATCTTCTCACCGGTGATGAGCTTCTCTCTGACTCATTTCCCTACAAAGAACTCGAGAATGGAATTCTTTGGGAGGTTCAAGGGAAGTGGGTTACTCAAGGTGCTGTTGATGTAGACATTGGGGCAAATCCTTCTGCTGAGGGTGCAGATGAGGATGAAGGTGTGAATGATCAAGCTATCAAGGTTGTTGATATTGTTGACACTTTTAGACTTCAGGAGCAACCTTCTTTTGACAAGAAGCAATTTGTTACATTCATGAAGAGATACATCAAGAACCTGACACCCAAGCTAGAAGGAGAAGCACAAGACGCATTTAAAAAGAACATTGAATCAGCAACTAAGTTCCTCATGTCAAAGCTCAAGGACCTTCAATTCTTTGTTGGTGAGAGCATGCATGATGATGGTGCCCTGGTGTTTGCGTACTACAAGGATGGTGCAACTGATCCTACCTTTTTGTACATCGCACCTGGCTTGAAGGAGATCAAGTGCTAGATGTCTGGTGGAGTGCTTCAGCTAGAAGTTTTGCATTGGTGATAATGTTCCATGTAGTTTTAATTTCTTGTGCTTTTTTCTTATTTGTGTCTGTTTCTTCCGAACCTTGGGTACTTGTAATGAATATTTATTACATTACTTAATGACCTAGAATAGCCTTGAGCTATACTGGCAATTAAGATGTGTTATTTGGTTTTAAAAAAAAATAAAAAATAAAAAAAAAATAGAAAATGAAAATACTATTCAAACATCAATGAACAGTGAGAATCTACAGTAAGATACTGTTCATTTATCAATGAACAGTGACAACTTTACTATTTACACAGTGACAACTATCTTTGTCATTTTATCACGGATCCCACCGAATATGAACTGTGAGGTCTTCAATTTTATTCCATTGGTTTCTTTCCTTCTTTCTTTGATAATTTTCGCAAAAATTCTTCTGTCTGATTTACAGTTATCTCTGGATCATGTGATTCTGGTTCTTGCGAATCATTGAGTTCTTGTATAAAACTCAAGTAGTCATCACTATCATTGATCTGGCTGTTATTACTCTTCATCGAAGTATCATATTTATCTGCAATCTGCTCAATGGTTTCCATCAAATTTTTTCTTATTTGATCCAAATATTGAGCTATATACTCTTCCTTATCACCTTCTTGAAAATTGATTTTTCGAGCCATATACTTGATAGAATTATCCTCCACAAATATAGTCTTGGCTCTGGACTTATAAGTCTTAATTGTTTGAGAAATTAAGTCTATAAGACTTTGACCATATAACTGCCCTGTGCTTGGATCCTTTTTCAATAATTTATCCCTGAAATTATTATAATAAGCTCTGTATAAACATGGGATCTGTTCTTCGGTATATCCGAATTCTGGAGTCCATTTATGGATCCATGGAATTGAGAATTTCAAAAAGAAATAGACTTGACCAATTTTTTCTGGCCAACCGATATGATTTTCCCTGAATAGAGCATCCACTTCAGGAGATACCTGTACCCATTCGTTGTATAATTCTCTGAATGGTGATGGTAGAATATCAACTATAGGTCCATGATAGGTCCACCAATTTAGGAACCAATTTGGGATATTACCCGAAAATATTTTTGCACATACCTTTATAAACCAAGTATGTTTGTGCTTATCATTGTCATAAATCAAAACAATTTTAAAAGCTTGGATATAATCCCAGTAAGTATAATTGATTCTTACTTTATTAAGAATCACCTGTCTTTCTTTCATTGAGGAAATCCCCCATTGTTCGATGGATATAACCTTTTTTATAATCATTTTCGAGAAGTTATAAACTTCATCAGTAACATTGAATCCTTTGAAATGCTGAAATTCAGCACTTTCAGTAGAAATCAAGATATTTTCATAATATGATCGGGTTTTGTATGACTCACCCGGAAAATATAAATTATCTGTCAAATATCTTTACAGTATTCGCCATGGATCATTTTGCCATTGAATTGCCTGATTATCTACAAGAAATATAATTTCCTTTTTTGGCAATTTTTCATAACTCTTTATATCATCAGAGTCGTCTTGAGCCATTTTTGCATATGTATCACTATGCTTTGGCTGCTGTGTGGCTAAATATGCCTGCAAATGTTCGTATAAGGAACTGTCTTTCGGAATATCCTCTAATTTTATAGAGTTTGAGGATTCTCCTCTTTCTTGAGAAATCTTCTCATTTATCAATGGTTTTCCACCCCTTTGTATTACAGAGTTCTCATATCTTGGAGTATTAGTGGAGCTATTACTTCCACTTTAACTTGTATAACTTGTTCTTGTTCTTCCTCTATTTCCTCGTCCTCTTCCTCTATCAGGAGCATGCAACCCTGGCCATTGTGGCCTCATGCTACAACTAAAACAAATTTTATTAGCACATATAAAACAACCTTTATTAGTCATCCTAAACTTGCTGAATGATTTGATATATAAATATCTTCTACCATTCTTATCAAATTCTTCTGATTTTCTATTATATCATCAAAATCAGATATTATTCGAATAACTTGATTAACATCATTAGCATTTTTATCAGTATTTTCTAGTAGTGTTTGACATCGTTCTTTATGAAATATGGCATTTTTCAAACACCTCTGAAATTTCCAGTATAAACTAAAATTATCCTTTATTTCTGAAAATGATTGTACATTATTCATTGTATATATTCACGAGATAAAAAATCAGGAAGAGAATTATCAATTCCCTTTTTATACTCAATTTCGAAATCAAATGGAGCCAATTGGGCTTGCCATCTAGCAAATATCATTTTCGAAGCATCATGTTTAAAATCTTTATTAAACATAAACTTTACTGCCTGAGCGTCAGTTCTTATCAAGAAATTCTGATTATACAGATCATCCTGAAATTTCAAAACACATTTAACAATAGTAAGCATTTCGTGAGCAACAGTGGCATATTTTTTCTGGGCTTCTGTCCACTTGCCTGAATAATATCTAATCAAATATTCAATTTTATCATTGGGATTTATTTGTTTAAGAATTCCCCCAAAACCAATATTAGATGCATCTGTTTCTATTATCTTTTTCCACAACGAATTAGCAAGAGTTAAACACGGAAGAGCTTTAACCTTCTCTTTAACCTTTTTTACTAATTCAATATGACTATCAGTCCTTGGCAAATTATGACCTTTCTTTAAACGATCATATAAAGGAGCTAGATCTCGAGATAAATCTTTATAAAATGGAGAAATATAATTTAAATTACCAAGAAATCTTTGTAGTTGTATTTTATCAGTTATAACATCAGGAAATTTTGATGCAAAATCAATAGATCGCTGTATAGGAGTGATCTTGCCTTGGCAAATATAATGACCAAGAAATCTAACATTTGTTTGAAATAAACTCATTTTTGGTTTTGATATGACTAGACCATTTTGAATTACTATTTTCTTAAAAATATCTAGGTGTTTATAATGTAATTCTAATATTTTAGAAAAAATAAGAATATCATCAATATAAACAATAATAAAATCCATATAAGGATTAAATATATCATTCATAATTTTCTGAAATTCAGAAGGGGCATTTTTCAAACCAAATGGCATAACATTCCACTCGTATTGACCAAATGGAACATTAAAAGCAGTTCTATAAGTGTGTTCTTTAAACAATTGTATCTGCCAGTATCCTAATTTTAAATCGAATTTAGAAAATATATTAGCATCATATAATCGAGAAAGTAAATCTTTCTTGTTGGGGATTGGATATCTAATCCATTTTAAAACTTTGTTTAATGGTTTATAGTTTATAACTAATCTAGGCATACCTCGTTCTTTTTCAGCTGCATTATTAACATAAAACGCAGTACATGACCATGGAGATTTAGAAGGTTTTATCAAGCCTTTTTGTAAAAGATTATCAATCTCCTTTTTGCAAAATTCAACTAACTCAGCATTCATTTGACAGAGCCGAGATTTTGTAGGAATATTTTCTTCAGAGAAAGAATCTTCATATGGAAGAAACACTACATGCTTTTTCCTATCCCAAAAAGCACTTGGATGATCAGCACAAATAGATACAACAAATTGTTCAGAAATCAATTTAATTTTTTCTTGAACTTTAGCAGATTTTAATGTATCATTTATTTTCATGCTATAAATTTCATATTGTAAATAATTTAAATGACTTTGTTTTGAATTAATCAAAGTGTTAATATTACGAGAAATAGGGTCAGTAATAAATGTGAAAGAAATCCTTTCACCATTATAAGCAGCCTCGAAACCCTTTTCATCTACCCTAGTAAATGGGTAAATGGCTTGAATAAAAGGGGTTCCAAGTATAATTGGAGGATTTAAATGATCCTTTATTAGAATAAAGAAATGAGGAATAAAAACTTTTTGCTGACATATATAAGCATTAGGCAATTTGTATTCTATTTGCATTTTATTACCCGAAGCAGATTTAACATTGTGCGAAGTCTTATGATAATATCTAGTTGGAATTAATCCTTCTTGAATACAAGAAATATCAGCACCACTGTCTATTAAAGCAGTTTCAGTTATAGAAAAGTTATTATCGATTAAAATAGTACATCTTACATACCATTTATGTGCAGTAACTATTTGCATCATTCCAAGAAACATATCATTTTTTGGGTTTAAAATAATTTGTGTAGAAGATCTAGAAAAATCATTTTCTTCCTCGGGTATATAAATTCCCTTTTTCTTAATGTCAACAGGTAACTCAGAGTTAGAATTTTCTAACTGGGTTACTCTATGATCTAAAATCATCTGATTTTGTTTAAGAGATTTAATTTCATTTTTGAGTTTTTCAACCTCAATTTTTAAATCATCCATAGAAGAATCATGACTATGAACTTTTGATTGATTCTTTTGTAAAAGCCTTTTTTGCACTTCTGCAAAAGTATACGGAGTTTTATTAAAAATATCCTTTTTAATTTGAACTGGCTTATCTGCCGATTTTGAAGAACTGGAGGTCATAGTAATAATCTTTTCTCGAAGATTATTATCATTGATTTCTTTTAATAATTTTAAAATATTATCAGAATTAATAGGTTTAATTTCAAAATTTTGAAATTGTGATTGTAATTTATAAAAATCCATATTACAAGTACAACTTTCAGGTTCACAATTATGACAAGTATCACTATCAAAATCAAGTAATTGCACAGAATCGTCAGAATCATAAACATCAGAAGAACTGCTATCATATTCGTCTACCGATGTCTCATCTATAACCTTAAGGAGTTGATCCTTATACTTATCGTCTAATTCTAACGCCAAAGTTTTCAACTTCTCTTTTTTACAATTAGGAGCAATATGACCAAATTTACCACATCTATAACATTTGGTATTCTTCAAATCTCTTTTCGATCTATTTTTAACAAATCTTTTTTCTTTCCGATGTCTTTTGTGTTCTTCACGCTCTTCTTTTGACCTTCGTCGATTTCTCTTACCTTTCCTTTGGTAAGTTTTTCCTTTATCACTTCTTTTCTTTGAAGAAGGAATATCTTCCATTGCAAACTGATTGCAAAAATCTCCTAACTGATTTCTTTCAGTTAGTCTCTGCTTTTTCAACTGGTGATTTAATCTCAATTCATTACACAGATTTAATCCTTCCTGTGTACATACACCAATAAGTGTACCATACGTGTAAACATTATAAGGAATTTGAGTATTATTTCCTCTAAGAGTTTTCCTTACTCTTTCTGCAAACAAATAAGGCAAACCGTCTATAAATTTTGCCTTCCAATGAACAGAATTGCTTTCGGGTAAATCCATAACCCTACTAAGAAATGTATCTTTGTACCATCGAAATTCACCTAAGTGTCTACACTTAAGTCCATTTAACATGGTACGAATATTTTCATATACATTGGTAAATCTACCACTAAAATGTTCTATAATGGTAAGTATTAATGTATAAACCGCATCAGGTCTATTTGCTGGTAATTCTTTTCCAAAAATATCAACTCCTGGGCTTGAAGTAGTGGCCTTATAAATGGCTTATCTATCAGCTAAGGATAAAAAGTTTTCCCACCAACCTCTTAATTGTCCAATAAATCCTGCGACAATCATTCTACATATTACCGGGTCGGTATTTCCACTACTTGTGGCTCTACAAATAGTAGAGTACATCATCATTCTATGAATTAAAATGCTAATCTGTCTATCAGTAAGACCATCTAGATTCCATTCGTAAATGGCATTACCTTCATAACTAGTATTAGTCTGATTCCAATCTCTTTCTTCCACTAAAACATCTTGTGGAGTGGGTCTTGGATAATAATGGGTATTCATACGAGGTTTATCAGCATACTTTCCCCCATAACGACTTTCAATTTTTCTGAGCTTATTAAGCTCAGACGAAATTACTTCCTTATGATCTTTCGAAGGATCCTGAATATCATCAGAAAATTCAGAAGCTAGATTCAAGGGTTTTAAGTCTAGTTTAGCTAGTTTTTCATCTATCATTTTTCTTAATTCCTCCTGTGCTCTAAACCGAAATCCATCTACCACTATTGGTCTCTGAATGGACGGAGGTAGTCTCGTAGCACTAGATGATGGGGCAGAATCAAATTTAACTTGACCTGAATGTATAACCATGGAATTTTCCAACTTAGAAGTAACAAATTTTTTAATTAAAGCAGATAATTCATCAATTTTTGAATCAAGAGAAGTAATATGTTCTCCTAAAATTTTAGCATATAAACTCATATAATTATTTTGAGAAATTAATTTATTAATTTCTTTCATAGTGATACTAGAAACTTCATTATCAATAAATTGCTGAAATGCAGTAAATGTTATTCCAGTATTATTTGGTAAAGTAAATGATGCCTGTGGAGGGTAAATACCTTTTATCAAATTTTTACTTTCCTTATCCTTATAAGTTCGTTCAAGAATTTTTATGTACAAAGGTACATATGTAGTTATAAACCAAGGAACAAAATACATTACTTTATTATGTAATGCACATACTTCATAAAATTCTTGTGAAATACTTCGTTTATCCTCATCCGTATAATTTGCAAAAAATCAAGTTCTAAACTGGTTCCATTTATCATTGTAAAATTCAGATTGAATATGCTTCCTTGCCAGAGATCCTGGACTAAATTCAATTTTATACGGAATCATTTAAACAGAATTTGGATCAAAATCCATCTCGGATTGTGAAGGAATATCCTTGTCAAAAGAACTATCATCTCTTATAATATTATTAGAGTCAATTTTTATATGATCTACTCTTTTATTATCATTAGTAGAAATCGTATGTAATGACGCGACACGATTTAATCTAGCCGGACCATAAACTGGTTCTACTGGCGCAATAAAAGAATGAGTGGAAGGTAAAGTTAACCTTCTGTTACCGGAATAAGAATGCCTATAAGGCGTCAAAGATTATTATCTTCAAACTGAATACAAATCTGTCCTTCAGGGGTCTGAGATATATGAGAATACTCAGAATTAGTAACACTATCAGCTTGTTGACTAGGAGATATAACAGAGTCTAAGATCCATGTAGAGGGGAAATTAATTTCATCCCATTTAATAGGTCTTCTAGTAGTAATCTTTGACTTAGAAAAATTAGTTTCAAATATAATAGACTGATTTGACTGATCTGTCAACTTACATTTAGGATTTAAAGTAGATAAAAATTTATAATAAATTCTATATGATAAACAAATTAATTCAGATCCAGGTGCATAATTATAACCATGCGTTTTAACATTTAATGTTAATGCATCAAGAATATTAACATCAGACAATGATAATTGTAAATTGGGTTGTGTATTGAAATATACAGGACCATAAGCCACGGTGGATTCAATCGAACCCATTAGAGACTGTCTAAAATTTAAATTTCTAGCGTCTCTAAGAGCTGCCAGAAAAGTCTCTGGTAATCCTTTAAGAGTTAATGGTTTAAATGCAATTTGAATCATACCAATATGCATAAAAGGATATTTATGTTTATGAACATCGATATCATGTTTGTTCAATAATTTAATCGTTTGTTCTGACGAAGTCAAAGCAAGAGATTGTTCAGTTGTTTTTATTAAATATTTAGGTGAAATCTTATCAAACCACCCATATTCATAAATCTTTTTAATCAGAACATAAGGAATTGTCCATTTGTTTAATAAATCCAAATTTTGAGGTACATCCACCTCTTCTAATCTAGTATTCTTTATATTAGGTTCACTAATTTCCATTTTATAAGAGTCTCTATATAGAATACTTACTTAATCAATTACATACCAATGATGTCCTAGGCTCTGATACCAAGTTTTCACCAGGATTCAGAAAGGCTGGCGGTAGTCCGCACGGCTTCTCCAGAACTAGGCTAAATTAATATCCTTAAACAAGGATTATGAGTTTTTATGCCTGAATCTCTCTATTTTAATCCTTCTTTAAGGATATTACTACTATCAAAAGAGGAAAGATATTTCCGAAGAAAACATCGCAAGGAAAAGAGATTTGTTAAAGACAGATCTGGAAAAGATTTAAATGATGTTAAGTGTTATAGATGCGGTCAATTTGATCATATTGCCCCAAATTGTAAGAAAGAGCGGATCAAAGCTCTAGCCATGGATTTGGACAATAAATCCAAAGAACAGATTATGAAAATCATGGATGAAACTTTAGTCAGTGAAAATGAAAGTGATTATACTTCTTCCTCTGAGTCTGAAGCTTCTATTAAATTATTTGATTTACCTGACGATAATGGTTGTGATAAATGTGATACAGGTACAAGAAATTGTTCTTGTGACAACCTGGATTTTTATAAATTACAATCTCAATTTCAAAATAATTTTGAACTTAAACCTATCACTTCTGATAATATTTTAGAATTATTAAAAGAAGTCACTGATAATAATTTAAGAGAAAAAAATATCAGTATGGCCTCTATTTCAAAATCGGCAGATAAGCCTATTCAAAAAAGAGACATTTTGGAGGAAGTTCCATATTCTATGGCAGAAGTTCAAAAAAGACTTTTAGAAAAGAACTCGCCACAAAATATGAATCTTCCCGGTTATACTTCTTCAATGGATGATTTAAAATATGAAGTTGAAAAATTAAAAAATGAGATTAAATCTCTTAAACAAAATCAAATGATTTTAGACCATCGAATGAACCAAATTGAAAAAATTACTATTAATGATAAAGGAAAAGGAGTTTTATTAAATGAAACAAATGATTTAAACGAAATCTCTGATTTCACAAAAGGGGCTATTTCTTCCCCTAATGATGATTTGTTTATAGTAGTGATGCAAATAGTGACCTCTCATAAATGGTATGTTAAGTGCACTATTTTGATTGATAATAATTTTTCAATTACTGAAACTGCGCTTATTGATAGCGGGGCAGACGTTAGCTGCACTCAAGAAGGGATAATTCCCTCCAGGTATTTTCAAAAAACATCCCATAAAGTTAGCTCAACTAGTGGAAATAGGATGAAAATTGATTATAAATTACCAAATGCATATATTTGTAAACAGAAAGTATGTATTCCTCATTTCTTCATTTTGGTAAAAGATAAAATGTTTCCTCCTATTATATTAGGAACCCCGTTTATTCAAGCTATATATCCTCTTACTATTGTCGACAATACGGGTTTTGAAGGTACTTATATTGGAAAAACAATTTCGTTTCAGTTTATAACTGAACCATTAGAGCGTAATATTAATGCTTTAATTGATAAAAAAAATTTCATATGAATTCTTTACAACATGAGATTTACAGCATGACCATTAATGACGCTCTATTATCGGCGAAAGTTCAAGAAAAAATAAAAGTAATTTCTGAACAATTTACTGTTTCTATTTGTGCTGACCATCCCAGTGCCTTTTGGGATCGAAAGAAGCATATTGTTTCTCTTCCATATGAAGAGGCCTTTAATGAGGAAAATATTCCTACTAAGTCCCGGCCTTGCCAGATGAATGTTCAACTGGTAGAATTTTGTAAACAAGAAATTGATAGATAATCTTTTACAAAAGGGCTTCATTAAACCGTCTAAGTCACCTTGGTCCTGCACAGCCTTTTATGTCAATAATGCTGCAGAAAAGGAAAGAGGAACGCCAAGGTTAGTAATCAATTATAAGCATCTTAATAAAGTATTAAAATGGATTAGATACCCAATCCCAAATAAAAGGGATTTACTGACCCGTTTATATGATGCAAATATATTTTCGAAATTCGATTTAAAATCAGGATATTGGCAGATTCAATTATTTAAAGAACATACTTATAGAACTGCTTTTAATGTACCTTTTGGTCAGTATGAATGGAACGTTATGCCTTTTGGCCTAAAGAACGCTCCTTCTGAATTTCAAAAAATTATGAATGACATTTTTAATCCTTATATGGATTTTATAATCGTTTACATTGATGATATTTTAATATATTCAAAAACTCTAGAGTTGCATTATCAGCATCTTGATATCTTTAAAAAGGTTGTTATACAAAATGGATTAGTTATTTCCAAACCAAAAATGAGTTTATTCCAGACTAATATCAGATTTCTTGGACATCATATTTTCCAAGGGAAAATAACTCCTTCAAAGAGCTATAGAATTCGCTTCTAAATTTCCATATCTGATAGAACTCAATTACAGCGATTTCTGGGAAGTCTTAATTATATATCACCTTTTATAAAGGATTTATCTAAAGACTTAGCCCCGTTATATGAAAGGCTAAAAAAGGTCTATAAAGAGCCTTGAAATGATATTCATACTCATATTGTTAAACAGGTTAAGAAAAGGGTTATCACTTTACCTTGTCTAACCCTCGCTAATCCAGCTTGGAAAAAAATTATAGAGACCGATGCCTCTAATATTGGTTTCGGTGGTATTCTTAAACAAATTAATCCCAATGATAATCGGGAGTATCTTATAAGATATTATTCGGGAAAATGGACTACAGCCCAACAAAAATATGCTACTGTAGCTCATGAAATGCTCACTATTGTTAAATGTGTTCTGAAATTTCAAAATGATTTATATAATCAAAAGTTTTTAATCAGAACAGATGCTCAAGCAGTGAAATTTATGTTTAATAAAGATTTCAAGCATGACGCTTCAAATTAATATTTGCGAGATGGCAAGCCCAACTGGCTCCATTTGATTTCGAAATCGAGTATAAAAAGGGAGTTGAAAATTCCTTACCCGATTTTCTCACTAGAGAATATTTAAATGAAGATTCTCCTTAAAAGAACTAACGATTGTTATATTTGCAGGATGAGGCCAAATTGGCCACTCCCATCCTCCCACAGAGGAGGAGGAAGAGGAAGAGGACAAAATCCTGGAAGAGGGAGAGGCAGTTATACCAACCCTGTTATAAGAATGGGTAGTAAAACTCTCATAAATGAGAAAAGCTCTCAAGCATCCTCATCTGGAGTATCATCCGGATCAATAAATATGGAAAATATTCCAAAGGACAGCCCATTATATGAGGCTTTGCAGTTATACATGCAAACTCAAGTCCCTCCAAACTTGCAAAGTAATAATATGCAAGTGTTACAATGGAAAATGCTGATGATAGCAAACATTGTGAAAGATGTCCAAAAAAGGAAGTTATACTCCTTATCGAAAATGTCGATATTGGACCAGACCCATGGAAACTCCTCCAGAGATATCTCTCTGACAACTTATATTTTCCCGGGCAGTCATACAAGACCCGAACTTATTATGAAAGAATTTTAACTGAAACAGGAAGCGTAGAGATATCTCACTTTCGAGACGCTAAAGACAAGAGAATTATAAATTTCTCAAAATTTATCATTAAACGGATTATATTCGGAGAAAATTGGGGGCTCTCCTCTATGAGGAAAAGACCCATCGAGTTAGAAAATGGGGCTAATATAATGGCCACCTACTGGGATTATATCCAGGCATTCAGATATACTCTTTATCATAACAATGACAAGCATAAACACACCTGGTTCATCAAAGTGTGTTCAAAGGTATTTGGGAATCATATTTCTAACTGGTTTATAACCTGGTGGTCCTATCACGGGCCGACTGTAGCCATTCTACCAAAACAATTCAAGGTTTTATATGACCAATGGATGAATATTTCTCCAGACTTAGACTCATTATATCAAAGTCGCAAGTCAGCTGGCCCGAAAAAATTGGGCAGATCTATTTTTTTATAGAATTTTCCATTCCTTGGATTCATAAATGGATCCCGGAGTGCGGGTTCACCGATGAGCACATTCCATGTGTTTACAGGATATACCATAATAATTTTTGGGACAAAATGATAAGGATAAATCCTGAAACAGATCAACTATTTGGTCAAGAAACACTGGATATAATAGAAAAATGATTAAAGGAATATTCCTCTCAAAAGAATAATAGCAACGTGGAGGATGCCCCGTTAAAACATATTGCCAGAAAGATAATGTATCAGTCTGATAATGCAGAAGTAAAGCTTGATAAAATCGAAGAATATCTGCAACAAGTCAGACAGAATCTTATGGAACAAATTTCTGGGAAATCAGATAAAACTGATGCCTCTATGGACAGTCATAACCGTCAGTCCCTATACCAGGACTCCCAAAAGGAAGAAAGCACCAGCGCCGAGTCAATTTTAGCAGCGGCCGAAAAAATTATACAAGAAGAAAGAAATAAAGCGGATCAAGAAGATGAAGAATTCGCACGAATGATGATAATCTTTCAGGGAAAAAGGCCAGCCAAATAATGAGACGGCCTTACAAGACAAGACGAAGGTTAAACATTCAAAGGAAAAAATGGGGATATGCTCCCGTGACCTCACAACAGTATAAATACTGTTGCTCCACAGTAAATTTACTGTTAACGGACCCACATGGGACCCGTTTTACTATTTATAGATTCCTTTTGTTTTCTTTTCGCCTATAAAAAGGCATTTGCTCAATTGTTTAGAGCACCAAGTTTTTCTTTCAGATTTTAGTTTTTCATTCTCTCTCATAGTCTCCTCTCATCTCAATAGTTCTTCTTTTATAATTCTCTGTAAACAAAATTTTTGTAAAGAAAAATCAAGAAAACCGTCCAACTTTGGGCACAAATCAGGTGTTCTCAGGTATTAGTTTTATTTCTATTTATACTATTTATTTTCCAATGGCCGGATTTATAACCGGCTAAACATCTATCTATGTTGAATACCATGCTGCTTGAATCCCCATAAAAATGAACTAGACTTTATTAAAATCAAGAGATTTTATTACATGAACTTTAAAGATTTAGTGTTAATATTGATAGCTTGGTTCGGAGATGGTGGTACAGTCGACAAGAATACTGTAGATCTTGGATTTGCCTTAGTGGCTACGTACAGTTGCCCGGTGAAAAAGCCCGTTATTTGGAGTTGTTTAGGGTTGTTGTTATCCCGGGGAGCCCCTAAAAAGGTATCATGTACACATGGTCTCAAGATCCGGCAGTATTCTTTGGTCAGACAGGCCCCATGCTTCGGTGAAAGGTTATCATACAGCTATTAATCTATATACTAAATTTTTACACAGTTCATATAACAATCTCTCTTTGTTTTGATTCTTGTTTGAAGACAAGGGTATTATTTGGATAAGGTCTATCACCGTCGAGCGGACTACCGCATAATAATAATAATAATAATAATAATAATAATAATAATAATAATAATAATAATAATAATAATTATTATTATTATTATTATTATTATTATTATTATAAATCCTTTTACCGTTATAAGTAGCATGAAAACCTTTGTTATCAATATGAATAAAAGGATAAATAGCCTGTATAAAGGGTGAAATGAGAGTGATTATACTTCTTCCTCTGAGTCTGAAGCTTCTATTAAATTATTTGATTTACCTGATGATAGTGATTGTGATAAATGTGATACAGGTACAGGAAATTGTTCTTGTGACAACCTGAATTTTTATAAATTACAATCTCAATTTCAAAATAATTTTGAACTTAAACCTATCACTTCTGATAATATTTTAGAATTATTAAAAGAAGTCACTGATAATGATTTGAGAGAAAAAATCTGTTGTTATCCCAGAGAGCTCCTAAAAAGGTATCCTGTACACATGGTCTCAAGATCCGGCAGTATTCTTTGCTCAGACAGGCCCCATGCTTCGGTGAAAGATTACCATACAGCTATTAATCTATATACTAAATTTTTATACAGATCAGATAATAATCTCTCTTTGTTTTGATTCTTGTTTGAAGACAAGGGTACTATTTGGATAAGGTCTATCACCGTCGAGCGGACTACCGCCGGCATCGAAAGATCCTGTTTACATGGTATCAGAGCCTAGGAAATGTTTTATGGGATTTAAAGTATGATGGGATTCAACATAGATATATTATTGTTATGAATATTGGAGAAAATAGTATTAAAAATACTAGACTTGAAGAGGTAGATATACCTCAAAATCTTGATTTATTAAACAAATGGACTATTCCACAAGTTCCTATTCATACAATTTATGATTATGGTTTCTTTGATAGATTATCTTCTAAACAGTTGATAAAAACTACTGAGCAGTCTCTCGCTTTAAATTCTTCTGAACAAACTGTTCGTTTATTAAATGAACGTGATATTATGCTTTGATATTATGCTTTATAAAAAGAAATATAGCTTTATGCATATAGGCTTCGTTCAAGTTGCTTTTAAGCCATTAACCCTTAAAGGCTTACCTGAATCGTTTATGGATGCTTTAAGAGACGCTAGAAATTTAAATTTTAGACAGTCTCTTATGGGTTCTATTGAATCTATGGTGGCATATGGTCCCGTATATTTCAACACTCAACCAAATTTGCAATTATCCTTATCTGATGTCAATATTCTTGATGCTTTAACATTAAATGTTAATACTCATGGTTATAACTATGCTCCTGGATCAGAACTTATATGTTTATCTTATAGAATTTATTATAAGTTTTTGTCCACTCTTACTCCTCGATATAAATTGACAGATATGTCAAATGAGACTATGATTTTTAAAACAAATTTTGCTAAGTCCAAAGTCACCACTAGGAGACTTATTGGATGGGATGAAATTGATTTCCCTTCTACTTGGATTTTAGACTCTGTTATATCTCCGAGTCAACAATCTGATGATGTTACTAATCATGAATATTCGCATGTTAGTCAAACTCCTGAAGGTAGAATTTGTATTCAGTTTGAGGACAATAAGTCTGTAACACCTTACAGGCGTTCTTATACTGGTAGTAGAAGATTATCTACATCTGTAGGACATTCATATATTGATCCTTTAGAACCGATCTATGGCCCGACCAGATTAAATCGTGCTGCCTCTCTCCATACGATAAACACGGCTGATGGTAATAAGCGTGTTGAACATATAAAGGTTTCTAACAATATTGTTAAAGATGATAATTCTGACAAGGATATTCCTACTTTATCCGATATGGATTTTGATTTTAATAAAACTTAAATGATTAAGTTTCAAATTGATTTTAGTCCGGGATCACCGGCAAGAAAACATATTTTAAACGAATTTTGTCAAGATAAGTGGAAAAGTTTTAAAAACTGGTATACTGAATTTTATAGCATTGATGACAAAAGGAATATTTTCCAAGAGTTTTATGAAACTTGTGCTTTACATAATCAAATTATATATTTTGCTCCTTGGTTTATAACCACTTACATGCCTTTATATATTAAAGTTCTTGAAAGAACCTATCAAGAAAATAATGGCAATCTTATAACGAGTATTTATCCTCCACAAAATCCTTTTATTTTACCAAATAATACTGGTATTACTTTTGCTGCCTTTCAAAAATTTATTGATGATGATGTTGCTAGCAAAGGTATAAAGGAAATTAATAATTTGATTTCTCAAAATAATTATTTGTCTTTATATGTTAAAGTTTTGGGAGAACATATTAGTTCTCTTGATTCTAAGCTTGATTATTTAACTGAGCTGGTAAAGAAGATTGGTATTCCTTCTTCGTCTGATATGTCTATGGTGGTTCATTCTACTCACGTTATACCTAGCCAACCTGAAACTTCTACAAGGCTAGAACCTTCTATTCAGAGACCTCCAGAGATTACTGGATTCAAGATTAAATCTAGAGAAGAGTTGGAAAAGTTAGTCAATGAAAAGCTAGCAGGTTTAAATCTTAAACCTTTGGAGCTCGCTTCTGAATTTGCGGAAAATATTTTAGATCCGTCAAAAGATTATAAGGAAGAAACCAGGTCTGAACTTAATAAGCTCAGAAAATTGGGAAAAAGATATGGAGATATGCCTAGAATGGATACTTATTATTATCCTAGACCGACACCTCAAGATGTTTTGGTGGAAGAAAGGGATTGGAATCAAACCAACACCAGTTATAACGGTGATGCCATCTACGAATGGAATTTAGATGGTCTAACGGATAGACAGATTAGTATTTTGGTGCATCGTATGCTGATGTATTCTATGATCTGCAAAGCTACTTTTGATAAGAATACTGAAACAGTAATTTACAGAATGATAGTAGCAGGATTCACCGGCCAATTAAGAGGATGGTGGGATAACTTTATGACAACAGAAGATAGAGCAGCGATCTATAAAGCTGTTAAGTCTGAACCTGGAGTTGATAATCTAGGAAGAGCCTTAGTAGCGGGAAGACAGGATTGTGTCTACACCTTGGTGCTTACTATTATCGAGCACTTTAGTGGCAGATTCACCAATATGTACGAAAATATTCGTACCTTGTTGAACGGACTTAGATGCAAACATCTAGGCGAATTTAGGTGGTATAAAGACACCTTTCTCAGTCGGGTTATGGACCTGCCCGAAAGTAATAGTGATCATTGGAAGGGTAAATGTATTGATGGTTTACCACATTTATTTGCAGAAAGAGTAAGAAAAACTCTTCGTGGAAATAATGTCCAAATTATGTATAATACTTATACTTATGGACGTCTTATTGGAGTATGCACACAAGAAGGATTAAACTTGTGTAATGAATTAAAGTTGAATGCACAGCTTAAAAGACAGAGACTAACTGAAAAGAACCAGTTAGGAGATTTCTGTCAACAGTTCGGAATGGCAGGTGCTACCACAACCTCTTCATTAAGAAAGAAGAATAGGAAAAATGACAAAGATGAATTTTACTAAAGGAAAGGTAAAAGACGACATCGTCGATCAAAAGGGGAAGATATTTCCGAAGAAAACATCGCAAGGAAAAGAGATTTGTTAAAGACAGATCTGGAAGAGATTTAAATGATGTTAAGTGTTATAGATGCGGACAATTTGTTCATATTGCCCCAAATTGCAGGAAGGAACGGATCAAGGCTCTAGCCATGGATTTGGACGATAAATCCAAAGAACAGATTATGAAAATCATGGATGAAACTTCAGTCAGTGAAAATGAGAGTGATTATACTTCTTCCTCTGAGTCTGAAGCTTCTATTAAATTATTTGATTTACCTGATGATAATGATTGTGATAAATGTGATACAGGTACAGGAAATTGTTCTTGTGAGAACCTGGATTTTTATAAATTACAATCTCAATTTCAAAATAATTTTGAACTTAAACCTATCACTTCTGATAATATTTTAGAATTATTAAAAGAAGTCACTAATAATGATTTGAGAGAAAAAATTATCAGTATGACCTCTATTTCAAAATCGGCAGATAAGCCTATTAAAAAAAAAAGACATTTTGGAGGAAGTTCCATATTCTATGGCAGAAGTTCAAAAAAGACTTTTACAAAAGAACTCGCCACAAAATATGAATCTTCACAGTTATACTTCTTCAATGGATGATTTAAAATATGAAGTTGAAAAATTAAAAAATGAGATTAAATCTCTTAAACAAAATCAAATGATTTTAGACCATCGTATAAACCAAATTGAAAACACTATGAGTCATGATATTAAAGGAAAAGGAGTTTTATTAAATGAAACAAATGATTTGAACGAAATCTCTGATTTCACGAAAAGGGCTATTTCTTCCCCTAATGATGATTTATTTATAGGAATGATGCAAATAGTGACCTCTCATAGATGGTATGTTAAGTGCACTATTTTGATTGATGATAATTTTTCAATTACTGAAACTGCTCTTATTGATAGTGGAGCAGATATGAGTTGTATTCAGGAAGGTATAATTCCCACCAGATACTACCAGAAAACTTCTCATAAAATTAGTTCTGCATCTGGTGATAGAATGAAAATAGATTATAAACTACCTAATGCTTATGTTTGCAAAAATAAGGTTTGCATTCCGCATTTTTTCATTCTTGTCAAAGATAAAATGTTTCCTCCTATTATACTAGGAACTCCCTTTATACAGGCTATTTATCCTTTTACTCATATTGATAACAAAGGTTTTCATGCTACTTATAACGGTAAAAGGATTTCTTTTCAGTTTATAACTGAACCCCTTACGAGAAATATAAATACTTTGATTGATAAAAAAAAAATTCATATGAAATCTTTACAACATTAAATATATAGCATGTCCATTGATGAAATTTTACAATCTTCAAAAATTCAAGAAAAAATTAAAATAATTTCTGAACAATTTGTTGTTTCTATATGCGCTGATCATCCAAGTGCTTTTTGGAATAGAAAAAAGCATGTGGTTTCTCTTCCATATGAAGACTCTTTTTCGGAGGAACATATTCCTACCAAATCTCGACCCTGTCAGATGAATTTGGAATTACTTGAATTCTGCAAAAAAGAGATTGATAATCTTTTACAAAAGGGTCTTATAAAACCTTCAAAGTCACCATGGTCTTGTGCAGCTTTTTATGTCAACAATGTTGCAGAGAAGGAACGTGGTGTACCAAGATTGGTAATAAATTATAAACCTTTGAATAAAGTTTTAAAATGGATCAGGTATCCTATCCCTAATAAACGGGATCTTTTGTCCAGATTATATGATGCCAATATATTTTCAAAATTTGATTTAAAATCTGGATATTGGCAGATTCAGCTTTTTAAAGAGCATACTTATAGAACGACATTCAATGTCCCATTCGGGCAATACGAGTGGAATGTTATGCCTTTCGGTTTAAAAAACGCGCCTTCTGAATTTCAGAAAATCATGAATTATATTTTTAATCCATATATGGATTTTGTCATTGTCTATATCGATGATATTTTAGTATTTTCTAAAACTTTAGAATTACATTATAAACATTTAGATGTTTTTAAAAGAATTATTATTCAAAATGGGTTAGTTATATCTAAACCCAAGATGAGTCTTTTTCAGACCAGAGTCAGATTTCTTGGGCATTATATTTGCCAGGGAAAAATAGTTCCTATTCAAAGATCTATTGAATTTGCTGCAAAATTTCCTGATGTTATTAATGACAGGACGCAATTGCAAAAATTTCTGGGAAGTCTAAATTATATTTCCCCTTTTATTAAAGATTTGTCAAAAGACCTGGCTCCTTTATTCGAAAGACTAAAAAAGGATTATAATTCGCCATGGTCTGAGATGCATACTGATATTGTTAAAAGGGTAAAAGAGAAGGTAATCTCTTTACCTTGTTTAACCCTTGCTAACCCTAATTGGCAGAGAATTATTGAGACCGATGCCTCTAATATAGGTTTCGGCGGTATTCTTAAACAATTAAATCCCCATGATAAAAGGAAATATTTAATTCGTTATTATTCAGGAAAATGGACTGCGGCCCAACAGAAGTATGCTACTGTGGCCGATGAGATGCTTACCATTGTTAAATGTGTCTTGAAATTTCAAGATGATCTTTATAACAAAAGGTTTTTGATAAGAACTGATAATAATGCTGTTAGATTTATGTTTAATAAAGATTTTAAACATGATTCTTCAAAAATTATATTCGCTAGGTGGCAAGCTCAATTAGCCCCTTTTGATTTTGATATAGAATATAAAAAAGGGAGTGATAATTCCCTACCGGACTTTTTAACGAGAGAGTTCTTAAATGAAAACTAACAAAATCTGTTTTCACTGCAGAATGAGGCCACAATGGCCATCCCAATCTTCCTCTAATAGAGGAAGAGGAAGAAATCCAGGTCGATATAACGACCGAGGAGGATCAAATTCTATCACAGGAAGTTATACTTCTCGGAGCTCAACTTCAGGAAGTTATACTTCTCAGAATCCAATTATTAGGAGAGGAAATAGAACTCTCATCAACGAGGATCTTTCTCGAAGGGAGGAAATTTCGTCCCCATCAATTAACATGGAAGATATTCCAAAAGATAGCCCGTTATACGAGGCTTTACAGCAACATATAGCTAGCAAAAAGAAGCAAAGTAATACCTACGCTTCTATTGCCATGGAGACGGCAGAAGATCAGAAGAATTATGAAAAGGTCTCAAAAAGGGAAGTTATACTTCTCCTTAAAAATAAAGATATACAATGAAAAGATAATATTTGGGAGATAACCCAAAAATACTTGATGGAGAAATTATATTTTCCGGGTGAATCATATAAAACCCGAAATTATTATGAGAATATTCTTCTCTCCACTGGAAGTGCAGAGATATCTCACTTCAGAGACAATAAAGATGAGACTGTTTATAACTTCTCAAAAATTGTTATAAAAAGGATTATATCCACAGAAGAGTGGGGTATCTCCACTATGAAGGAAAAATAAGTTATACTTGAAGGTGGAAGGATGAATTTCACCTACTAGGATTATATGCAGGCCTTCTCATACGTTTTATATTACAATAATGATAAACACAAGCATACATGGTTTATAAAAGTATGCTCAAAAATATTTCAAAAGGTTATACCAAATTGGTTCTTGAATTGGTGGACATTCCACGACCCTTCTATCGGATATTACCTGAACAAATTAAAGAATTGTATGACTCTTGGATACAAGTGTCCCCTGATTTGGATCGGTTATACCGAGAAGAACATATCGGCTGGCCAGAAAACATCAGTCAAGTTATGTTCTTTATAGAATTCTCTATTCCCTGGATCCATAAATGGATTCCCGAATTCGGTTATACCGAAGAAAAAATACCTTGCATATATCGGACCTATTATAACAATTTCTGGGACAAAATGTTAAAGATTGACCCAGTAACCAAGCAGATTTATGGTCAAGAGACCATTGATTATATTAACAAAACTTTGAAGAAATATCAAAGTAGGGGAAAAATTGAAACCATTGATGACAGTCCCCTAAAGCATATTGCGAGACGGATAGCTTATCAGCCGGGAGATAAAACCCAACAGATCGAAGATTATCTAAATCTCGTAAAGAAAAATCTGCTGGAATCATTCGAACAAATTTCCAGCAAGTCCGATACCTCTATGAAGAGTCAGTCAAATTATGAAGACTCTCAAGCAGATGAAGAGTCCGACACTGAAGAAGTGTTAAGAGAAGCAGAAAGGCTTTTACAACAAGATAAACTAGAAGATGGAGATAGTGACGAAGATTTCATCCAAAGAATGATGAACGCACAAGGGAAAAAGAAGATCGGATAAGATCAAGAGACCCTGTGGACCCCTTGACAGAAATATCTGTCACTGTGCGATGCTAAAGCACACTGTACAAAAATTCTTTTTCTTCTATTTAAAGAGGCCTTTGCCTCATTTTGTAGGACATCAGAAAATTTTATTTTCCTCTCTCTCTCTCTAGGTTTTGCTCTGCCTTCTCTCTAAAAAGAAGACACAGCTTTCTGTAAATCCTCTCTTGTAATTTTACATTTTGTATAGAAAAACCAAAAATCGTCCAAGCTTTGGACACAACTTTCGGCCTCAAGGTATTTTATTTTCTGTCTATTTATTTTACTATTTCTCTGATGGCCGAGCTTATAGCCGGCTAAACATCTATCTATGTTGAATACCATGTTGCTTGAATCTCCATAAAGATGAACTAGACTTTATTAAAATCAAGAGATTTTATTATGTGAACTTTAAAGATTTAGTATTAGTGTTAATAGCTTGGTTCGAAGATGGTGGTACAGTCGGCAAGAATACTGTAGATCTTGGATTTGCCTTAGTGGCTACATACAGTTGCCCGGTGAAAAAGCCCATTTATTGGAGTTGTTTAGGGATGTTGTTATCCCGGGTAGCCACTAAAAAGGTATCCTGTACACATGGTCTCAAGATCCGGCAGTATTCTTTGCCCAGACAGGCCCCATGCTTCGGTGAAAGATTACCATACAGCTATTAATCTATATACTAAATTTTTATACAGATCAGATAATACTCTCTCTTTGTTTTGATTCTTGTTTGAAGACAAGGGTATTATTGGATAAGGTCTATCACCGTCGAGCGGACTACCGCCGGCATCGAAAGATCCTACCATGTGTACAGGATACTTTTTTAGGGGCTCCCCGGGATAACAACAGCCCTAAACAACTCCAATAAACGGGCTTTTTCACTGGGCAACTGTACGTAGCCACTAAGGCAAATCCAAGATCTACAGTATTCTTGCCGACTGTACCACCATCTCCGAACCAAGCTATCAACACTAACACTAAATCTTTAAAGTTCACATAATAAAATCTCTTGATTTTAATAAAGTCTAGTTCATCTTTATGGAGATTCAAGAAGCATGGTATTCAACATAGATAGATGTTTAGCCGGCTATAAGCTCGGCCATCAGAGAAATAGTAAAATAAAAGAAACAGAAAATAAAATACCTTGAGACCGGAAGTTGTGTCCAAAGCTTGGACGATTTTCGGTTTTTCTATACAAAATGTAAAATTACAAGAGATGATTTACCAAAAGCTGTGTCTTCTTTTTAGAGAGAAGGCAGAGCAAAACCTAGAGAGAGAGAGAGGAAAATAAAATTTTCTGATATTCAGAAGGCGCGTTTTTTAAACCGAAAGTTCATAACATTCCACTCGTATTGCCCGAATGGGACATTGAATGTTGTTCTATAAGTATGCTCTTTAAAAAGCTGAATCTGCCAATATCCAGATTTTAAATCAAATTTTGAAAATATATTGGCATCATATAATCTGGACAAAAGATCCCGTTTATTAGGGATAGGATACCTGATCCATTTTAAAACTTTATTCAAAGGTTTATAATTTATTACCAATCTTGGTACACCACATTCCTTCTCTGCAGCATTGTTGACATAAAAAGCTGCACAAGACCATGGTGACTTTGAAGGTTTTATAAGACCCTTTTGTAAAAGATTATCAATCTCTTTTTTGCAGAAGTCAAGTAATTCCAAATTCATTTGACAGGGTCGATATTTGGTAGGAATATGTTCCTCCGAAAAAGAGTCTTCATATGGAAGAGAAACCACATGCTTTTTTCTATTTCAAAAAGCACTTGGATGATCAGCGCATATAGAAACAGCAAATTGTTCAGAAATTATTTTAATTTTTTCTTGAATTTTTGAAGATTGTAAAATATCATCAATGGACATGCTATATATTTCATGTTGTAAAGATTTCATATGAAATTTTTTTTTATCAATCAAAGTATTTATATTTCTCGTAAGGGGTTCAGTTATAAACTGAAAAGAAATCCTTTTACCGTTATAAGTAGCATGAAAACCTTTGTTATCAATATGAGTAAAAGGATAAATAGCCTGTATAAAGGGAGTTCCTAGTATAATAGGAGGAAACATTTTATCTTTGACAAGAATGAAAAAATGCGGAATGCAAACCTTATTTTTGCAAACATAAGCATTAGGTAGTTTATAATCTATTTTCATTCTATCACCAGATGCAGAACTAATTTTATGAGAAGTTTTCTGGTAGTATCTGGTGGGAATTATACCTTCCTGAATACAGCTCATATCTGCTCCACTATCAATAAGAGCAGTTTCAGTAATTGAAAAATTATCATCAATCAAAATAGTGCACTTAACATACCATCTATGAGAGGTCACTATTTGCATCATTCCTATAAATAAATCATCATTAGGGGAAGAAATAGCCCTTTTCGTGAAATCAGAGATTTCGTTCAAATCATTTGTTTCATTTAATAAAACTCATTTTCCTTTAATATCATGACTCATAGTGTTTTCAATTTGGTTTATACGATGGTCTAAAATCATTTGATTTTGTTTAAGAGATTTAATCTCATTTTTTAATTTTTCAACTTCATATTTTAAATCATCCATTGAAGAAGTATAACTGGAAAGATTCATATTTTGTGGCGAGTTCTTTTGTAAAAGTCTTTTTTGGACTTCTGCCATAGAATATGGAACTTCCTCCAAAATTTCTCTTTTTTGAATAGGCTTATCTGCCGATTTTGAAATAGAGGTCATACTGATAATTTTTTCTCTCAAATCATTATCAGTGACTTCTTTTAATAATTCTAAAATATTATCAGAAGTGATAGGTTTAAGTTCAAAATTATTTTGAAATTGAGATTGTAATTTATAAAAATCCAGGTTGTCACAAGAACAATTTCCTGTACCTGTATCACATTTATCACAATCATTATCATCAGGTAAATCAAATAATTTAATAGAAGCTTCAGACTCAGAGGAAGAAGTATAATCACTCTCATTTTCACTGACTGAAGTTTCATCCATGATTTTCATAATCTGTTCTTTGGATTTATCGTCCAAATCCATGGCTAGAGCCTTGATCCGTTCCTTCTTGCAATTTGGGGCAATATGACCAAATTGTCCGCATCTATAACACTTAACATTATTTAAATCTCTTCTAGATCTGTCTTTAACAAATCTCTTTTCTTTGCGATGTTTTCTTCGGAAATATCTTTCCTCTTTTGATCGACGATGTCGTCTTTTACCTTTCCTTTGGTAAAATTCATCTTTATCATTATTCCTATTCTTCTTTCTTAATGAAGAGGTTGTGGTAGCACCTGCCATTCCGAACTGTTGACAGAAATCTTCTAACTGGTTCTTTTCAGTTAGTCTCTGTCTTTTAAGCTGTGCATTCAACTTTAATTCATTACACAAGTTTAATCCTTCTTGTGTGCATACTCCAATAAGACGTCCATAAGTATAAGTATTATACATAATTTGGACATTATTTCCACGAAGAGTTTTTCTTACTCTTTCTGCAAATAAATGTGGTAAACCATCAATAAATTTACCCTTCCAATGATCACTATTACTTTCGGGCAGGTCCATAACCCGACTGAGAAAGGTGTCTTTATACCACCTAAATTCGCCTAGATGTTTGCATCTAAGTCCGTTCAACAAGGTACGAATATTTTCGTACATATTGGTGAATCTGCCACTAAAGTGCTCGATAATAGTAAGCACTAAGGTGTAGACACAATCCTGTCTTCCCGCTACTAAGGCTCTTCCTAGATTATCAACTCCAGGTTCAGACTTAACAGCGTTATAGATCGCTGCTCTATCTTCTGTTGTCATAAAGTTATCCCACCATCCTCTTAATTGGCCGGTGAATCCTGCTACTATCATTCTGCAAATTACTATTTCAGTATTCTTATCAGAAGTAGCTTTGCAGATCGTAGAATACATCAGCATACGATGCACCAGAATACTAATCTGTCTATCCGTTAGACCATCTAAATTCCATTCGTAGATGGCATCACCGTTATAACTGGTGTTGGTTTGATTCCAATCCCTTTCTTCCACCAAAACATCTTGAGGTGTCGGTCTAGGATAATAATAAGTATCCATTCTAGGCATATCTCCATATCTTTTTCCCAATTTTCTGAGCTTATTAAGTTTAGACCTGGTTTCTTCCTTATAATCTTTTGACGGATCTAAAATATTTTCCGCAAATTCTGAAGCGAGCTCCAAAGGTTTAAGATTTAAACCTGCTAGCTTTTCATTGACTAACTTTTCCAACTCTTCTCTAGATTTAATCTTGAATCCAGTAATCTCTGGAGGTCTCTGAATTGAAGGTTCTATCCTTGTAGAAGTTTCAGGTTGGCTAGGTATAACGTGAGTAGAATGAACCGCCATAGACATATCAAACGAAGAAGGAATATCAATCTTCTTTACCAGCTCAGTTAAATAATCAAGCTTAGAATCAAGAGAACTAATATGTTCTCCCAAAACTTTAACATATAAAGACAAATAATTATTTTGAGAAATCAAATTATTAATTTCCTTATACATTTGCTAGCAACATCATCATCAATAAATTTTTGAAAGGCAGCAAAAGTAATACCAGTATTATTTGGTAAAATAAAAGGATTTTGTGGAGGATAAATACTCGTTATAAGATTGCCATTATTTTCTTGATAGGTTCTTTCAAGAACTTTAATATATAAAGGCATGTAAGTGGTTATAAACCAAGGAGCAAAATATATAATTTGATTATGTAAAGCACAAGTTTCATAAAACTCTTGGGAAATATTCCTTTTGTCATCAATGCTATAAAATTCAGTATACCAGTTTTTAAAACTTTTCCACTTATCTTGACAAAATTCGTTTAAAATATGTTTTCTTGCCGGTGATCCCGGACTAAAATCAATTTGAAACTTAATCATTTAAGTTTTATTAAAATCAAAATCCATATCGGATAAAGTAGGAATATCCTTGTCAGAATTATCATCTTTAACAATATTGTTAGAAACTTTTATATGTTCAACACGCTTATTACCATCAGCTGTGTTTATCGTATGGAGAGAGGCAGCACGATTTAATCTGGCCGAGCCATTTATCGATTCTAAAGGATCAATATATGAATGTCCTGCAAATGTAGATAATCTTCTACTACCAGTATAAGAACGCCTGTAAGGTGTTACAGACTTATTGTCCTCAAACTGAATACAAATTCTACCTTCAGGAGTTTGACTAACATACGAATATTCATGATTAGTAACATCATCAGATTGTTGACTCGGAGATATAACAGAGTCTAAAATCCAAGTAGAAGGGAAATCAATTTCATCCCATCCAATAAGTCTCCTAGTGGTGACTTTGGACTTAGCAAAATTTGTTTCAAAAATCATAGTCTCATTTGACATATCTGTCAATTTACATCGAGGAGTAAGAGTGGACAAAAACTTATAATAAATTCTATAAGATAAACATATAAGTTCTGATCCAGGAGCATAGTTATAACCATGAGTCTTAACATTTAATGTTAAAGCATCAAGAATATTGACATCAGATAAGGATAATTGCAAATTTGGTTGAGTATTGAAATATACGGGACCATATGCCACCGTAGATTCAATAGAACCCATAAGAGACTGTCTAAAATTTAAATTTCTAGCGTCTCTTAAAGCAGCCATAAACGATTCAGGTAACCCTTTAAGGGTTAATTGCTTAAAAGCAATTTGAACTAAGCCTATATGCATAAAGCTATATTTCTTTTTATAAAGCATAATATCACGTTCATTTAATAAACGAACAGTTTGTTCAGAAGAATTTAAAGCGAGAGACTGCTCAGTAGTTTTTATCAACTGTTTAGAAGATAATCTATCAAAGAAACCATAATCATAAATTGTATGAATAGGAATTTGTGGAATAGTCCACTTGTTTAATAAATCAAGATTTTGAGGTATATCTACCTCTTCAAGTCTAGTATTTTTAATACTATTTTCTCCAATATTCATAACAATAATATATCTATGTTGAATCCCATCATACTTTAAATCCCATAAAACATTTCCTAGGCTCTGATACCATGTAAACAGGATCTTTCGATGCCGGCGGTAATCCGCTCGACGGTGATAAACCTTATCCAAATAGTACCCTCTTCTTCAAACAAGAATCAAAACAAAGAGAGATTATTATCTGATCTGTATAAAAATTTAGTATATAGATTAATAGTTATATGGTAATCTTTCACCGAAGAATGGGGCCTGTCCGAGCAAAAAATACTGTCGGATCTTGAGACCATGTGTACAGGATACCTTTTTAGGGGCTCCTCGGGATAACAACAGCCCTAAACAACTCCAATAAACGGGCTTTTTCACCGGGCAACTGTACGTAGCCCGGGCTTTATCACCTAGGAAATTATTATTATTATTATTATTATTATTATTATTATTATTATTATTATTATTATTATTATTATTATGTTATTGTTGTTATTGTTGTTATTGTTATTATTCTTATTGTTATTATTGTTGTTATTGTTATTATTGTTATTATTGTTATTGTTGTTATTGTTGTTATTGTTATTATTAGTATTAATAACATTATTATTATTATGTTATTGAATTTTGACTCTTATCTGTAAGTAAGGAGCTGAAAACAAGTCCTTAGGAGGGCCCTACTACTACTACTACTACTACTACTATTATTATTATTATTATTATTATTATTATTAGCAAATTGGTAATCTAACTTTTTACTTTTTGGATTCCTACTATTATTTATATTTAGTTATTATTATTATTTTAAGTATTTAATTGAATCTTCATTTAGTGGAGGAAAAAAATGGTAATCTAACTTTTCGCTTTTTGGCTTCCTTCTTATATAATAATATAAATTATATGATACATTATGATTTATAATAAATATTTAGAGTTTATATCATATATTTCAAACTTTATAAATAATCTCAAATTATGAATCATGTCAATACTAATTATTTCAAATTATGCAAATATGTGATGCTTTAAAGATCTTCACGTTGTAATCTTAAGAGATGATAATTTAAAGGAAAAGTGGCCAAATTTACCCCTCTATTTTTGAAAATTGGCTAATTTTATCTTTCATCATATTACTCCCGCCATTATAAAAATTTTCATTTATACCCTTCATTTAACAGAAAAATCTATATCAACATAAATGACCCATTTTTTTAAAAATAAAACTCATACCCCTAATCTAACCCGCCCACCCAGTCCCGTCTTAACATAAATTAAACTCCTCCATTCTGAAGGGCTTAGAGTCATTTTCCCCGCTAAAAATCCCCTGGCCAAAATCTCTCTTTTGTTCACTAAAAGAAAATCAAAGAAATGGATGACATTGATCCCAAGTTTGAAACCGACCCCAAAATGGATGACATCAAAAATTTGATCTTATCGGACACATTCTTTAAGGTCTCGGATAGATAAAGAAGATGCTTTGCTCCCGTACCTGGGCGTGGTCACCATCGAAGATGTAATTACCACAGCAGTAACTTCGTTCCCATGGCTGACATGGGAAAGAAATTGAAAACATTGTTTCACCTGTAGTTTGTGTTATTACTGGACCAAAAAAAAGCATTCATCATCCTAATACAATAGAGTAATTTAAAAAGCCCAGACTACAAGTTATAACACAATTATGACCCGGGGTTGTTTCATAATTAGTTAGTTATTACATCATTCATGCCCAAAATTCAACAAATATAGTGCAAACTGACCCGCTCGCGAGATTGGGCTTCACTGAAGCGGCATCACTGCCACCACCATTGTCTCACAGCCAACAGTTCTAGTGTCGCTGCAGCAGTACTGTTCAGGCAGTACTCCGACCCAGATGTCCACCTAGAGTCCCCTCGAATTGTATCCTCGCAATCAGCTTACCATTATGCAAGACTAATTAATCCATCCCTACTGTCAATTTACCTTTCTTCCTCGAGTAACGATAATCAATTTGACACGAACCAAATAATAATAGCACACAAACGTAAACAAAATGAATTAACTTACTAGTCTCTTAACTTATTCGAACGCATGTACTGCCCGATTCTCATGCCCTTGACCATACTCCGGTCCTCATTCGGGGCATACCTCAGAGGTAGCCTTCACAGTTTCCCAACTAAGACAGAATCTAATGGTCTAGGTTCAACACTTTTCGTACCCACGAAATTTCATATAATGGGGATTTCATCACCTCGTTTATATTTCCTTTCAATTTTCTTCATCTCATACACACTTACTGATTATAATATATCTAATGGTGATTAACTTGGAATTTCTCCCTACTCATCAATGGCACATTGAGTATACGCACGTATACAATTTGCTAATTAAAGTCTAACATGCAAGTAAGTAAGTCATAACCTACCTAGGCTCCAAGTTTCCAACTGTGTGCTTGCCTCAAGTTTCGAGTTTTTGCAGAAAATTGTCATGACGAAGGGTGAAATCTTGCCTTCTATAGCCTCCTTATTTAAAAATCTTAGTTTCTATTCCTGGGCATTTTTATTCAACACCCTTTATGGAAAGAGGTTTTTAAATCCTAACCTGGACAGGATTGCGGAGTTCTGATCCACGTCGCCCGCTGCAGCAGTTCCGTTACAACGAAAACAGTCCATCGTGGCAGCACTCCGCGTGGGCCCACCTAATTTTAACTCAGCCTATTCAAAATTATCCGTCACATAATTCTTTAAATCTGGGGACTTAACCTAGGCTTGTAAAAATTTTAAATTTTACCCATGCTTAGGTCATTAGGGTGCTATAAAGATCGGATGGATCATTACATATATATAGTTATGTATACATAATATATTATTTTTTATTACTAATTGTATTCATCAAATTTTATTTAATAAATAAAAGACTATAAATGTACAACCAAAAGAGAAATAAGAAGGCCTATATTAGATCTAAACCCAACAAAATAATAAATAAGGTTTTAGCACTAAGGTTATTGTTGAGCTACTTCACTCTTCCCAAAACTTTAAAAAATAGCGTAGTAGGTTATTTGGCATTCGATTTACGACGTTACTATGATGTTTCTCTGATGAGAAGTTTAATTGAGGAAGATGATCTGTCACGATCCCAAATAAGCGGTCGTGCAGGCACCTACATCGACTCCATTCAATAGAAGAACCCTTGCGGAACATTACAATTAAAATCCAAGAATTTCCGTTAGTTCTCATTAATCAATAATAACTTCAAAAATAACAATACAAGATTTTTCAAAAATAACTCTCCCAAGATCTAGTCTAGACAGGTACAAGAGCTCTAATTGAATACATGATAAGATAAAAGACACAACTTCGTCTAACAAGAAAAACACGAAAGTTGATACTTAGTACTTCACGCCAATCAAGGGACTTCAAACCTACCACAACCTACACCCAAAAAGGTGTAGCAAGGTAGTATCAGTACATCACACGTACCGATCGGCATCATCATTCGAATAATCTTAATTAACACAACAACATAAGTCAACATACAATCAATATCCTTAAATTCAACAATTATTCCACTTACCAATCATTAATTTCGATAACTACATTCTCTTTTCTTAGGTCTCATCAAGGTTCTAAAAATTACCCTACCTCTTTAGCCATTAGTCAATCCTTCCATCTGCCTCCCTCGATTTCCACCACAGCGAAGACTCAAGCAGCTACAACGATCCCGCTGCCACAGCAATGTACCCACTACAGCGCTATTTCGATTAGTCAATAGTTAATCTTTCTAATCTCGTTCTGTTTTATATAATTTTATAACACATCTACCTCTTTTATCACTTCCCTGTGATCAACTAAGTCCGTTCATTACCATTTATTAACCTACTCAATTACTTACATATCTCTCACACCTTTCCAAATCTAGCGTATTAATTAATAAAGTCTACTCATGTTACCTTCCGTACCCTACTAAACCAACTAAAACAATATTCAATCATAATTATAGATTATCTAATTCAGTACACTCAAGAAGTCATTAACACATGTTGAGGGAGTCAACTTTTCAAACATTAAAGTACATGAATATACCTGTCTCATACCATGAAAATACCATAAGATATCATACCCGGACTGTATGGTCATGTACGATATTACAAATATGTTTCTCACCTCAAACCTGTATCATGTCGGTATATTCTGTATCACACTTGTATACATGTACCTTCCTATCTTTGCGGTCGTATGTATAATTAACCATACCCACACAATCTTTTTCTCATAATCATCCATCGGTGATATGTCAGGCACACGCCTCCATCACATCACTGTACACACATGCCAGAGGTTCTTATGCTTGCCCTTCCAGTCATGACCTACAGGAGACTCTAGAAATTCATGTACTGTACATCCAATAGAATGAGTCCTTTATCATACCTGTCTGTGACTCATGTTCGTACATCCAGCCACACGATTTTTTAGCCATACCCGTTTGTGTACTCTCTCATACCACTAGGCCGGATGTTCACCTCGGGCACAAGCCACTCAAGTATCTAATCCTCATTCAGAGTCTAATCATATTAACCTGTTCATCTGAGTTCTTTTCCTTTGGCCCCAGGCCCCACATTCACCATCATATCAATGATCTTCCTTCCATATCATCCATTATCACAATCACACGTTCGTTCGATACCGTCTCGCTCCTCAATCTCGGGACGCACAACATAGTACAATGAACAATAAATCACAAACGATAAAATTATTTCGTACCTAAATAGTAATAATATCAGTTATGTTAAATACATTATAAGAAATTACAACTTGGCGCGCTCACTGGTTTGGGCTCCACTGCAGCAACATTACTGTCACCACAACGGTCTTGCTATAAAGGTACTGCTGGCAGTACTACGACCAGTCTTTATCTCAGCTTCTTCCACATTTTGTTTCTTTCCCATCTACTGTCTCATTCTCTATCATGCCTACCACAATGAAGGCAGTATCATGTCAAGCCTATTTAAACCATTAACTTTTCACAGTGCAATCATCAACACGAACAAAGTTCATTAATCCAAATAATATTAACCACAACACATTCAGGTCATTATGTAGAGTATAATTACCCTTATTCACGACTTCAACTCACGTTTTGTAATAGTCATAATCTATTAACCCTTCAGTTATTGCTTCTTCTAAATATGATATACATGATTAATCATCCAAGATTTCAATTCGAAAAGAGCGATTCTATAATTCTATATATAGGAAAATATATTTAAATGATGCCAGAAAGTTAATCTACATACCATTGATTCGATCACACATACACCCCTAAGCATGGACTAGTTATTACTGCAATCTTTCCTCTAGCCTCTATGGATTTTCTCATTATAGGAATGTCACTACCCCTTTTCTAGTACGTTTATCCTCAGAATCTCACCAATTTCGATTAAACAACAACAAGTCATCTAAGTTTTGATCCTGCCCATCAAAAGCATATCAATCATACGCACGTATATGTTTGGCTAATCAAAGTCTAACACAAGAGTGAGTAAACCATAGCCTACCTGGGCACCAAGCTACAGTCAAGATGTTTTCCATTGTATGCTTGCACCGATTCCTGAGTTCTTGCAGAAAATCCCTAGCTATGGAGGATGAATCTCCCCCTCCTAGCTCCTTTTCTTTTTCCAGAAGTCTATTTTCTGTTTTGGGCATTTTTATTAAGCCCTTTTTGAGAGAGTAGGTTGAAAATCCTAATCAAAATAGGATTGCGGAATTCTGGTCCGCGTTACCGCTGTAGCGAGCACCTTTACCGCTTCAACTAGGGGTGGGCATTCGGTTTTTTGATTCAATTTTTTTGGTTTTTGCTTTTTCATTTAGTGTACCAAACACCGAACCAAACTAATTCGGTTCGGTTCGTTTTTTTTCAAATTCGATTTAGTTTTGTTCTATTTTTCTAATTCAGTTTTTTCAGTTATGGGCCTAATTAATGGGATACGTTTTTACTTACAATGAGCTACTTTTTTAATTAAAAATGAGTTGTTTTATCTTTTTAAATTCAAAATAAATTATTTTAAGTTTGAATTCTAAAGTTTAATTCAACTAAGCTTAATTTTAAATTTTTAAGTAAAGAAAATAGCGGGATCAATTGATTTACATTTACTAGTACATACATAGCAATTGAATTTTTTATAATAATTTTTCTCATATGCTTAATATCTTATAACAAAACCAACAAAAAATTAAGGGTCTTTTAAGATTTCAATAATCTGTGGTCCCTAATTTCTTGTTAAATAAATATTATATATTTCATTTTTCTTTCAAAGCATATTAATAATAGTAAGAATTTTCTTAACATGCTAAAACTATTATAAAACTTGTTATTTGTAAAAAAAACTTAAGCAATTGTGTCAATTATATAAATAATTCTCTAAATAGGTTTTGAGATTTGGGTTGGGTGAAGTATTTTTATTTTTTTGAAATTAAGTTATAATTTTATTTTTAATTTTTCATTTTTTTAAAAAATATATATATAAAATTTCGGTTAAACCGAAAAACCGAAATTCCAAAATTTTAAAACCGAAAATCAAACTGAATAACCGAAATTTTAAGAAAAAAGAATCGGAATCGAACAGAAAAATTGAAAACCTAAAACTGAAAAACCGAATTAGTTCGGTTCGATCCGGTTTTCGGTTTTTCGGTATTTATGCCCACCCCTAGATGCAACTTTTCCGCTATGGAGGAAAGTGTCCCTCCGCTTCGGCCACACGCTTGGGTCCACTCGATTATGACCCAGCCCATTCAACTTGTTTGTTGCGCGCCCTTCATTTCTCGGGAATTTTGTTTCAGCTCTCTAAAATTTTAAATTCACTCGCTATTAGGTGGTTGGGGTGCTATAATAGACGGGCGGGTCGTTACATGATTATTTTTGCCTTCATGGATTTTGTTTATTATTATATTAAAAAGTTGAGTTGAGGAAGTAGAGTTCATGTTTTGCAATTAAGTAACAAAACTAATAATATATTTCATTCAAGGTTACTGCTTTAATATTTACTTAATTTAATACTTTAAAGTTGTGTTGGATGTATTAAATTTTGGATTGTTGTCTTATGTGATGAAAATGTTAAAACAACCAACTAGAAAAAGTACTGTATTATGCCTAATATTGGTGTTGTTTTATTGGTTCTTCATGCAATATACAAATAATACTTGGTCCATATACATACCAAATCATGGTTATTCTTTTTTATCTATGCATTCTAGTATTGTAGTTTCTTTATTGATGTAGTCTTATTATTTTTATTTTATTTTCATGTATGATGAATAGCCGAATAATCGAACCATATCTAACCAAAACTGGTAACAACCAAATTGATAAATATATATATATTTTAGTTGGTTTGATTTGGTTCTAATAATTTTAAAATTGATTAATTTGATTTGATTTTGATTTTGACCAATAACTGAACCAAATCGACCCGTGAACACCCCTAACTATGATAAGTAATATAATTTTGTGAAATTATTAATAATACTGTATTGCTATTGCCCTAGAAATTTCTGTTCTAATTATCTTACCAAATGTTTGTACTGTTGTACAATACCTTTCTATTATCTGCTTGGCACTTGTTTTTCCTTTTTAAGAGTCCCAACCTATCAAAAACTGAAGTTCTTGGAGTTGGGTTGATAAGCGAATCGAACACAGAAGGCCTTTTATTAGACATCATAGACTCTTCTTTAATGGTAATGCAACTGTTGCTTTCACTTCTTATAGAGATATAGATTGGTGATGGTTGTTCGTAATCCAAACCTTCACACGATTATTTGACAGCATATCCTAGGTTGTTTGTAATCCAAACCTTCACGCGATTATTTGGCAATATATCCTTTCTCTATCATAATCTTTTAAGTAGGTTTTAGGTCATGGTTTCCCTTTCCATCAGCTTCAGAGGGGAGCTTTCTAGTTTAAAAGGTTCATCGGAATTGTACCCAACTTTCACCAATAACTTGTAAGCGTTTGGGTCAAAACCCTCAGCTATGCGCTCTCTAGAAGTGTCTCATGTAAATTATGGTTTGATGATTTGACAAATTCTTTCACCAGTTTTGAAGATGTTTGATTATATCAATTTGCTTGATAGGAAAAGTTAATCTTCCTAAAACATTATGCTGGAACCCAGAAGACTGGATCTCAAGCTTCTTTGCCTTTGGGACATAGTGAAGAAAATGGGTAACTTCCTTACTTGAAGATGCAACATTTATCTTGGTTAATTTTTTATATTAGAAAATGGTTGATATTTTCCAACTATAATTTTTGTATCTCTAGCTGGGATAGTAGCCATTTTCGCAATATCAACCATTTTGATCGACACTGTGTTATCATATCCATCTTTTTTGGAGATACGATTCTTTAGGTAGAATTTTGCATCTATAAAATGTACTTCTGTCTCAGCAAAAGGTTCATCATCAGCAACTATCTTCTTTTGAACTCCATCTTCAAAATACTCAAAGCACTGATGGCATGTGTATGGAACCACTTTGTTATTATGTATCCATGACCTTTCTAGTAAGATATTTTACGAGGTCTTTGCATTAATTATGTGCATCCACGCTCTTGAATGCATATCTCCTATGCTGATTTTTAGTTTCACAACACCTATGGCTCTTTGCCCCCCTTGATGGAATCCCTGAATCATCAGACAACTTTCAGACAGTTGATCTACTGAGATTTCAAGCTTTTTTATAATGAGAATTGGGATAACATTAACTCCAGACCCATTATCAATCATAATACTGTTTACGTTATGCCCACGCACAAAGCCCCATATATAAAGAACGATTATGCAAGGTTTCACCCAATAAAAGATCATCATTAGAGAATGTTATTTTTGCATCATAAGTGTCCACTTCTTCAGAGAGGGACTCGATGGGCTTTTCACGTAATGGAAGTGAAGATAATGATAAATCTTTTTTTTTATGCTTCTTCATCAATATTACATCATGATACATTGGTATCATGATGAAAAATATTCCTGCGAAACCAGCTTGGCAAGAATTCCTCCAATGTTACTAGACAATGTAGCCTTTGATAGTGGTTCTCCTTAATTTTAGCTTTCTTCACATACTTCTTAATGCTTTGAATTTTTGGATTTTTTTATCGTCTTCCTTCTCATCACTTGTTTTTTGGTTCTTCTTGCAAGCTTGTTTTGTAGTGTCTCCATCGTGTCACCAAAATCCATCCTTCATCATCAGTATGATCACTAAGAGGTTGGCTTCCCTCTAGAGGTTTCTCCTCCACTATCATTTCGTTCATCATAGGCAGGAGTAATGGCACGCTAACATTGCTTGGTTCAAAGTCACCAAATTTAACCATCTTCGCTAGTGAAACAGCTAAGATACCACCACATTCATATACTTTGACAAAGTTGCAAAGAACTATAGGATCAAGTGAACCAAAAGTGACAGAGACTTGATTTGAACTTTTATTCTCTTCTCTAGCAATACTTTATATTTGTGGTCCAAGTCCATGACCTTTTCTTGAATATGAAACACTTTTCAATGGGGTGACCTATCAATCGATGATATTTGAAGTAATTTTGGATCATTAGTCCTCCTAGCTTCATATAGCCTCTTCATTTCAGGTAGCTCAAAGAGTTTTAACGCAAGGAGTCCTTCAAAAATTGCTAGAACATCTGAGTCCAAGAATGGATACTCCTTTGCTTGCATTCTGCTCAAAGTTAACTTTCAGCCGATAAATTTTGGAAAGATGTAGTCTTCACACTCTGCTTTTTTCTTAGCTTTGTGATGACCTTCGACCGTGAGGCATTAAAATTGATCGACTCTTTGCTCTCAAATTTTGCCACAAATTTGTCCCCCTTTTTTTTACTTCTAGCTTGTATTTTTCTTTGTGAGGCTCATACACAGTCGGTCTTTTCCACTTGAGGACATGCTTAATTCTATATCATGAGCGCGTGTAGCTAATTCTTCAAAAGACTTGGTCTTGATGCCTTGTAGGATATAAAAAAGACCTAAGTGAATTCCTTGGGATACACATTTCTATTCCAGAAGCTTCATTAAGTTTGTCTTTGCAATCGAGGCTTGCATTCCTCCATCGATAAACGAAAATAATGACAGGTTCATCCTTCCATTGACACATATTCGTGAGTTCAACCATACTTACAATGCGCCTCTTGCTATAAAAATAGTTGAGAAATTCATGTTCAAGTTGCTCCCGGCTATCAATTGAACTAGTCTCGAGATCTGTATACCAATCAATGACATTTCCTTGCAAGAAGCGCACAAACTGTTTAACAACATAATCTTCATAAGTTGCAGCATTATTACAAGTATCAACGAAGTGTGCGACATGTTTCTTTGGACTTTCCTTACCATCAAGTTGTTGAAATTTTGGAGGTTGATAACCTGCAGACATCTTCAAACCATCGAATCTTATAATGTATGGCTTGGAATATTTAAGGGAAGAGTTGGCAGCAATGTCATACTTGTCTTTGATGGTTTTCATAATGAAGTCCTTTAATTGATGAAATGAGATTAATCCTATAGCGGATATTTACAGTTCATTGACAACATGCACTCGCTTCGTCGCCGAATATCCTTTGGCTTGTACCTTAGAGAGCTTCCCAGGTGCATAACTTGAATCCCCCTCCATCACACTTTCGACTCTTTCTGTCAACTTGACAATTCGATTATCCTGATATTGCACATATTTTGTTAAGCCTTCAATTGCCTTTTTCAAGCTTGCAAGTTGTTTTTCGACAGTTGATGTATTAGTCACCATTGCTTGGATGGACGTTGTAGATGATGGAGTAAAACATGAATTTTTCCTCGAATTAAACTTTGGGTGGAATAGGTCACGTGGAATGATTGGGGTCAGCTAGTGATCAATATATCATCGTCACTTTAAATGGTAGGATTCTTAATATTAAATGGGCTAAGTTGAACCAATGTCTTTTCAACTATCTCAGTGATATCATTTCCTTCTTCTAATTCACTAGGAAAGAATCTTACCCCCTTTTGAGGATTGAAGATCAAAGATAGGAACTGATGCAGATGGCACTTGAAGTGCTTGTTATTCTAGCAAGTTTGCTTTGTTCCTAGTGATGGCTCCCAAACTTCTCGTAGTAACATCCAGTATGTTCTCCACCTTAGAGAAAATCTTGAAATCAAAAGTCTTAGCAACAAAAAAGTTAGAGTTAAATTTCTTAGATGTCACTTCTGTGATCTTGAAACATGATGCTTAATATAGAGAAATGGTCCCATTGGGCGTGCTAAAATTTATTGATGATAAATTTTTGAGTCGAGAAAAATAATAATCAAGACAAGAAAAATTGAATAACAAAATATAATATTTGATTTCACATATGATGAGTGTTACAATCTCTATGTAGTTAATTCTCTGATTCTTCCAACAATAATGCGAACTATGTTGAGCTTGAATTTGATTTAGATTCAAGGGCCTAAGTAGCTTGATCTTGAATCTTCGTTTTTGACTTATTTGCCACAAATAAGTAACTTGATCTTGAACGCCTCGATGTTTGCCTTTGTTCTTGATCTTGTGGCTTGAACTTAATTGCTTGAGTTGTTAGCTTATAGAGAATTTGTGATCTTTGATCCATGAGCTCTCTTCTTTCTCTTGTTCTTGATTTCGATCCCTATTTATAGTTGTAGAGGTGATGTAGTTGTGTGATTTGATTGGTTGGTTTGAACTGATCAATCACACTCATTTGGTGACAAGCTCCAATTTGATTGGCCAGAACATGTCATCTACATACTTGCCATGATTTTATTGGTTCGTTAATTTGATTTGAATTGCCACATTATTTGACATATGACATGATTGCAGTAGCTTATTTATTTAATTTGAATTGCCACCTCATTTAACACGTAGTATGATTTTAGTGGCTCATTTATTTAACTTGGATCACCACCTCATTTGACACGTGACATTTTTTCAGTGGCTCATTTATTTGACTTGGATTGCCACCTCATTTGACAGGTGGCATGGTGCCAAATTGGGCTTCTAGGAAGATAACATCTTGGGATCAATATTAAATCATTAATAAATGAGAAAATTTACATAAATGACATACTTTTATCTGAAAATAGGTCCCTATACAGTCAAGCCTTTCTATAGTGGCAGTGTTTGTCTGGAAATTTTATGGCTGCTATAGTGAGATGTTGTTATATATGTATAGTAACATTTGACCTTTAGATCTCATTTAGTTATCATAAACAAAAGTATGCAAAATTTTAGTTTAATGATTTTTTGTGTACCGAGAAGAAAGAATATATTTGTTAACCAATTTAACCAAAAAAATAGAAAGAGTATGAATGTAAAAAAAAAAAAGCAAAGATATGTAGTCTTTTCTTGTAAAGTTACGACCATAGCTGGTAGACACTATTTTAATATAGTTTTTCCTTTTAGATATTCATACTTGAAATTTACCATGTGCATGACACTAATGATGATTACCAAAAATATTTTAATATTTGTTTTTATACTTTTTTTAATTCTTACAAAATATTATTACGCAATATTTGAATAAGACTGTTATAGAGAGGTAAATTTACAAAGTGTGTATTGTTATATTAAATGTCACTGTTGTTATAAGTAGAATGTTGTTATAGAAAAGTAAAATATAACATGAAAAATCGGTTCTGAAAAAAACCAGGCCATTATAATGAAATGTCGTTATATCGAACGGTTGTTATAACAAGGTTTGATTATAGCTATATTTTCATTAATTACAATTTATGGCCATTATGAGATGTATTCATTTAAAAAGTTAAAGTATTTTATAGTTGGATGGACACAAATATACTAATTAATGTGTTGGGAGAAATATGTGATATTATCTTTTTAAAATGAAAAATTTTTAAAAATCATGTTAGAATTAAATACATAATCTTCCCTCCCTCTCTCTCTCCCCCTCCTCTTCTTTCTTTCTACGTCTCTCCTCTCTCTCTCTTTCTATTTTTTTCTCTCTCCCTCTCTTCCTCTTTGTATATTGTACTTTCACCTCTTTTTGTATTTGTACTTTTACCCTTATATTTCTATATTTTTTGAGGTATTAGACAACTATATTTGTTGTATTATTGCATTCATTTAGGTTGTATATATCCTATCTCTCTATATGTTGTATTTTCACTTCTCTTTTTGTATTTATATATTTTTTTTTGAGATGTGGGTGATTGTATTTGTTGTATTAATACGTGCATTTAGGTTGAATTCATGCATTCTAATTTAGCTTGTATTCATCACGTATATTTATTTACTCTTATATTAATTGTATCATTTGTGATACAGAACATATAAAAAAAATAACACAGAAGAGAGGAAAAAGAGAGAAAAGTAGAGAAATAACACAAAAGGAGGAAGACAAAAAAGAGAGACGAGCGAGATTGGAAGAGAGATTAAGAGATTTAAATACAATAAAATTTGATTGATTAGAAAGGCAGACCTGTATAGTTTACACGTTTCCTTTTAATTTTTTGATGGACCAGATTCATTTCGTTAAGCAAGTATGATTATCATTTCTTTCTCACTTGTGCATTCCTTCTTGGTACTCACGGTAAATAACAATCTTTTTATCTATTCCATCTCTTCAAATACCATAAGAAGAAGATGAAGATTGCTAACAACAAAATCACTTATTCATACTATTATGTTGAGACCTTGATAAAAGAAAATACATTTCATTCAAATTTTTCAATAAGAAGGAGAGAACAAAATTCAAAGGATGCACCTGGGTTATAAAATTTTAAAAAATCTAACTAATGGTGATTGAAATTTTCAACGAAGACCAGCTAATTCTAGCAGGTATTTTCTACTTGTGAACACTTAAAGAGTGTGTTAGGTATGGCGGAAAATAATTTTAAAAAATATTTTATAATTTATTTTTATATTCAGTTGATTAAAAAAATATTTTTTATGATGATAAATTACTTAAAATAAAAAAAATATTTTTTTTAAAAATAAAAATAAGAAAAATAAATTTTACGATTAACTTTCTTTCTAGGTTGATAGCGTCCTTTCCATCTGGAGCACACTCATCCCCACCACTTCATTATTTAACCTTCCTCTCTCATAATATTTATTTAAATTATATATAAATAATTTTAAAATAATATCTTTTTCATATCTATATCAAATATAAAAATATAACTTAATTTTAAAAAAAAAATAATTTCCTTTGTACCCAACACACAGCCCATAGTCATTTTAAATTGACTAGGTCAAAAACGCAATTAGGAAATAAGAAAATGCATGTGTAGCTATCATGATAGTGGCCGTCATTTCAACTACTAATTAAGGAGGACATAAAAGTTGACAAAGAATTAGTGCTCAGCACTAGAAAGTTGACAAAAAATAGTGTCAGCGTGAATAAAATACTCCCTTCTTCTTTTCTATTTATTAGGATAAAATTTATTTAAAAATAATACAAAATAAGAGGTGCCAAATAAATATTAATACTAAAAATGATTATTTTTTATTTAAGAAGATAATAGTATTATTACTAATACTAAATATGTTTCATATAAACATTAAATACCTAAAGGTGGAGGTGACTCAAAAGACTAATAAAAAGTTCTTGGTTGGCTCTCCATTAAAAATATGCAAGTGTGACTCACTCATTACTTATAACAACTTTAAATACCTAAAGAAACACTAAATTAAAGAGAAAAAAAAATATTCTTTTTTTATTTTCTCTTTTCTTTTAAACCGAAAGTAATTAGAACGTCAAAAGGCTAAAGCTAAATGAGGTTGATTAGTGTAAAAATGATTTTGAATGAATGAAGGGGTAAAGTTAGGTGCCTGCAAAACAAATTTAAAACAGGAAAAGAAAGGGGTTAATTTTCTATCAGCTGAGATAATGCAATATCTTAAAAGTTATTCAGTAGAATCGCATTTTCATATGATCTCTAAAGTGAAAGTTTTAAAATATATACATGATCAGCTCATAAAATAGCAAAAGATATATAATTCTCTGCTCCATTTTAATTGCTAGGCGTATTAAAAATAATTATTAAGAGATAATTGATCATGTTTTTTTAATTCTATCCTTAGTACTTAAAGTCATTCTATGAAAAGAATTATTATTGTATGTCTTCAAAAAATTAATAGGGTTATATTAGTCAAATTACAACCTCTATTAACTTTTTTCTTAATAGATATGTAAATCTTATCTTAACAATTAAAATGAAATAAAGGAAGTAATACATTCTTTAAACGCATCCTTGACATATTACTATATTACTCCACCGTCTCAATTTTTGTGCTTTTATTTAATTTAAAATATTTATATAGTTAGAAATTATTTCAAAATTTTTTAAAGTTGAACTGTCTCTATAAAAAAGGACATTTTTTTATAAATAAATTAGAAAAAAAAATTACATAAATTAAAATAGAATAAATATTATATTTTCCAAATGTAATTGTAATTTAAGCGGACCTAAAAAAAGCTGAAGAAAGTAATTTACAATAAAGATATATTTTGTGTGTTTTTTATTTGTTAGGATAAAATTTATACACTCATTAAAAAATAAGGATTATAATTTTATTAATAAAACCCTACTTTTTGAAACATACAATAATTATTCTTTTTATATTTTAAAGTGACTTAAGTATTAAAAATGGAATTAAAAATAATAATTAATTATCTTTTAAATTTAAAATTAATAATTATTTTAGAACAAATATACGGAATGATGACTTCATGTTTAAATTCTCAATTTGAGATTTTTGACCTTAAAAAATGACTTACCTTGAAATGCAGTGAGGGAGCCCGAAGCTATTGAATTATTTCATAACCAAAAAAGAAAAATAAAACTCTTTACCAATCTCTATTTAGCAAAGAGAGACGGAAAAGAACAACGAAGTTGAAAAAAAAAGTATAATATATCTGATCACTAAAAAAACGGAGAAAATATTATTTTGACCATGAAAACGTAAGAAAATGCGTGTCTTGCTATCATTTCAAAAAGCCATATTTAAATATTTAAAAATTATCACATAAATTATAATTTTCTCGTCATATTAATATAAAATAAAATTTAGAATCTCTAAAAAGTTAAAATGAGAGTAAAGAATAATGGTTTGTGTGAATAAAATAGGGAAAAGATAGGCAGGCCAACTACTTTAATATATTTATTTATAGTCATAAAGCCGCTTTTGGCGCCGTGGATGGTGGGAATGCATTATCTTTTATCTCACTTCCTTTAATTTATTCATCATCATTCATACATACATGTGAAAAATAGTCCCTATATTATTGCTTAATTCTAATTTTAGTCCTTTATGTTATTCAACCTAGCAAATTTTTAACCTTCAATCAATATATATGGTAATTGTGCAACTATATAGTCCACAATACTACATTAAATAATAAATTTATTTAAAATATTTAAAAAATTACATCAAATCACTTTAAATTTTAAATTTAAACTTCTAAATATGTACTCAATTTTTTATAATAATATCCACTCGAAATAAATATGTTTTCATGAACTAGGCAAGAATAAAATGGATTTCACAAGCAAAGAGAGGCTGGGTGATTATATCATAAATTAATAAAAGAATATTAAATAAAATCTATTGAGTTTTGAGACACAAAGTGTCATATAAAATAATCAATTCTAGGGACAGTGGACATAGTGTGAACATGGGGTAGATCTATTACCATATGGCAAGGTAGATATCTTATTATCATATTAAAATTAATTTTTAAGATAAAATATCAATTTTTTTAATATTATACAAAGTATATAATTGCATATACGATTCACAATAATAAATTTATAAAAAACGGTTGAAATTTCAAGAGTTAATCAAAATTTTGTTTGACCAGAATATTTTTATATGCCTTTTAAATATTTTAAGTCGTTAATTATTGTGATTTATAATATTTTTTATGTAATTTTTAAATATATAAATTTTATTTTAAAAAACATAAAAGCTTCTACGTCCGAAATTACGGTCAAAGTTTAGAGTTTAAATCTCAAAATTCCAAATGTATATATAAATTGAAACAAAGAAAGTAATTGATCAATAAAGGAAATTATTGTACTTTCTTTGAATATAATTTCTACATGTTTAAGAAGTTAGTATGATATAAACGTTTCTTAAATAATCAAATTTATGATTATATATAAATTAGAATCGAACAAACTATGATTACCGATTTACCTAACTTAAAAATATCAAATCATATTATAATAAAATATTAATTTTAATATCGTACCGTGGCCGCCCTAATTATTGCTTCCAAAAAGATAACGTGCGAATTGGTTGTTTGCAACACATAAAGTTAAGGTCAGACAAGTATAGTAATTGAAGGTTAAAATAGCTAAGTTGAATAGCGCAGGGACTAAACTCGGAAACAAGCAAAAATACAAGGACCAAAAATGTTATTCCCCCAAGACGTATATATAGGTATTTCTTAATGAACCCTTTGATGAAATATTGTGCCTGTAGTTTGCTGAACCCGCATTAAATATGAAAGGTACGCCAAGACAAAATGCAAAAGGATTCAAGATAAGGGCTCTAGTTTATTGGTTTAGTTTATGTCCTCATAAATCAGTGAACCTCAGTTTTGCAGGTATGACTTTGGGTGATCAAATGGTTATTTCCTTCCTCCTGTAAGTGAAGTCAATTATCTCTTGTTTTATTTTCCAGCAGTTATCTTAAACAAACATAACTTACTTCCACATAAATATATTCAAGAATCATTGTATCTTCCTTTTAACAAGCTGTTTGTTCGTTTTTATTGTACCTTATACACCATACATATTCATATATATATATATTTGAGTCAGTTAGATTTGTGACTCTTTTATTTGCTAATTGCTAGTTGCACTCATTGTTCAACAGATATCAAAGTTTAAAACGTAACCTCATGGTAATTAATTCTCTTCATATTAACAAGGGAAAATTTTGAACACCTATATAAGATAATTTTTTTTTTATTTTATGTATACATATCGCTTTTGAATCTTCTCGAGACAAGAGTAAAAGTTGACTCAATAGATTAGAAGGTTCAAAATTTACTTTAAAATTATTGTTGAAGTTCAAAATCCCCCCAACAACACACATCAGAGAAGAAAAAGTATTCTTGATTGGTTGTAGTAAAAACTAAGAATTTTTACTTTGAGTTTGACGTGGTTTACGTGTTACTGGTTCCCGGAAGAGTTAATATCTCCATTAGCTAAATCTTTTTTTACCCTGCCTTTGGATTCATATTTTGTTCATACACAATTTTTAAGAGTATAATAGTACTTCCTTTGTTCCATTTTAATTGATAGGATAAGATTTGCATACTCATTAAAGAAAAAATTAATAGAGATAATAATTTGACTAATACAACTTTTCACATTATAGAATTTTACTTTAAGTATTAAGAGTATAATTGAAAAAACATGACCAATTATTTCTTAAATTTTAAGACTAACTATTTTTGATATACCTATCAATTAAAATAAAACACTGGGGAATATATCATGATCTAAAGAGGAAGTAGCTTAATTTATTTGGTAACTATTAATTGGTTGATACACATAGAGGATAGAGAAAAGAGAAGATGATGTAACAACGCGTAAAGGTCTTGTCTTGCACAGTAAGTAATTTGCATATGCTTCCGTATTAATTATGGTTGAGTCAAGCTATATTGTAGAGCATGAAATTCTTAGATAATAAAAGTGTCTTGTGTTCCGTCTTTTGCAGAAGGAATGAACAAGCAGGGATGATTTGCTGAAGATAAAAAGCACACAATACAATAACAATACTCTTTCACACGATTACAACTCATACAAGAATTAAGAAATTAAACAATACAAAGAGTATTTGTATTCTTATGTCTTGTGTTCAGTCTTTTGCAGGGATGATTTTGCTGAAGGGAAAAAGGCACACTATACTACAAAAATATTCTTACAAGTCAATACAAATTCTCAGAAAGCATACACATGCGGGAATTAAGAAATTAAACAATACAAAGAGTATTTGTATTCTTTCACTCTATCTAATTCTGACCCACAAAAGTAAGTATCTGTTCCGCCGAAGGGTTTGTCTTCTTTCAATTCTCACACAATACACGAGCTAGCTAGTCCTCTGCCCAAATTAAAATAGAATACATTTAAGGGATCTCATCGAGTGTATGTGCAAGATCAAAATCGTCGTTATCTCCACTGTCACTCCAACCAAAATTGTCGTTCGGCAAAGAGAAGTCTCCATCGGCGTTTAGCAATCCCAAGAATCCAAAGGGACTCAAAGGAAAATCGGAGATTGACAATTCCATGTCTCCTACAGCATTCCCATCGAAATCGACGTTTGTTGCGATTCCGTAATTCAGCTCGGTCGTCGGTTGCACTTGTTCTTCACTCGTCTCTACTGACATTATATCTTGGGTCTTTCCTGCACTAATCAGCAGCTCCATGTTTCTTGGGTTAACGTTTTCCTCCATCTGCGAAGCAGAAACAAGAGGTACCACGTAATTATGTACAGCTCCATGTGTCGTCTCCTCAGCTGTACTCTTTTGCACACTAATTACCTCCATGTTTCTTGCGATTCCCGAATCCAGCTCCGACGGTTGGACGTGTTGTTCAGGATCAATGGACTCAACCACTACTGTTGGAGCATTTAATTCGACACTACTGGATATGTCATGATCATGACCACTTGCATCGATCTCTCTGCCCTTCTCATCATAAAACGCCAACTGATCATCGACCCTAAATCCCACCCTTAAGTCATCTGCAGGGCATTCATTTCCCTCCATCTGCGAAGCAGAAACAGCTCCATGTGCAGTCTCCTCAGCTCTACCCTTTCCCTTGCTAACCAGAAGCTCCATGTTGCTTGGGTCTTCCTCCATATGTGAAGTAGAAACAGGAGGTACCACGTAATTACGTGGCACTTGTTGTTCCACACTAATTACCGGTTGCACTTGTACTTGTTCAGTCGTTGTCTCTGCTGACATTAATATATCTTTTGTCTTCCCCTGCACACTAATCATGTTGCTCGGACCACCAGAATAATGTTGCATTTCAAGTGTGGAGCTGGAGCTGGACTCTCCTCTTCTCATCTTCTTGTGCCTCCCATCCAGATCAGGTGGAGAAGGGGGACTGCAGTATTTTATGCGTAAAGCTTTCACCTTACTCGGCGAAGCTGCAAGCATGCATGCAAAAATTAATTCATTAACGGAATTAAGTGCCTTTGAGAATATATGTAAAGGCACGTCCTTACCAGCTATAATGTTCTGCATCATTTTATCTCTCTCACTCGGTATAAACTCTCTGTCTGCAGCTTCGTAAGCCATTTTGAATCCATCTCCGTTAATATCTAGCGCTACCCCGTGACGGGTGTCTCCATCTCTACCTCTTCTGTTCCTCTTGGGAGGAAGGAGGAGGGCGCCTTCATGCAATTGAACATCCATAACGATGACAACTGAATGAGTGCCAAATAGTTCCATCACATCCTTATCGTTATCGATCAAACCCACTCTTTCGCTTTGGTTATTCACTGAGTGGAGATCAAATTTAATTCCAGCATTATCATCCCACTTAAACACGTTTTTTACTGACCTCTTCAGTCTTTCAATAGTAAATGGGGGCTTAAAACGGAAGATACGGACTATCCTCGGGATTTTAAGCCTTGCACTAACAATTGGAGTCTTGTCGTCATCCGAAGAAGGCGAACCAACTGCCACAAAAAGTTAGAAATGGTATTATATAATTATTAGTTAAAGAAAATGAAGTTTGGATCTAACTCTTAACTTCAAAAATATAAAAAGACCACCAATTCCGTTTTGTCACGGCTCTTCAAAACTCTCAGTCAAAGTTAATTGTACTTGGAACTCTTTGCATAAATTGAGATAGAGGGATCAGGGCAATGCCACTTACCACAGAATTGACTGTCCGAATTTGATAGTACCTCTTTGCCTTTCCATGATGATCTCACCAATGAATATGGTTTATCTTGTAAACCTTGTCCTGCCCCCTGTTGCTGTTTCAGATTCGAAAGGCATTAACAAAGGAACTGTCTAAAAGAAAAAGTCTAATATATATGATATCCATCTTTCAAAAATAAAATAACCGCAATATTGCAAATACATTACGTACCGTCGCAAAAAGATATTCAACGTTATTTGGAGTTGTCAAACCTAGTTTCTGTAAAAAGGAAGACAAGTAATTACTTCAGAAGCCATCTTACATGGTATAATAATTATTTTCATTTTCTTCCTAAAGAAACTAAAAGAACAAAATATAAGTTAATTCCCATATTTTAAACTGTATTCCTATCTCTATTTTGTGTCTCATTCCTGAGAATTTTTTACTTATAAATTAAGTCATAGTTTAAATCAAAATTCACCAAAATAATATATTTTTTAAAAATTTTATAAAATTATTTTGATGAATTGATTTAATTATAACTTATTTTGTTCAAAAATTTGATTCCTGAAGAACTTAAAATCAAAAAGACTGTTTTTAGTCTAAGTGACTCAGGTACTGCAGGATCAGATGGATATAATTGCACATTCTTGTAGAGTTGTTGGGACTTCATTGCTTATGCCCGGAAATTCTTTAAAGTTAAAAAACTTATCAGGTACTTCTCTCATTGTCTAGTGTTAATTCCTAAGATGACACCCCTAATAGTTTTGGTGACTTTAAACTCATTAACCTTTCAAACTTCACCAACAAAACTTTTCTTTTTAAAAAAAAATTAATTTTTTTTCTGGTTGATTTTTTCTTATGGCTTTGACAAGGAAAGGCTTATTACTGAAAATATCATGTTATCTTAAGAGATTATTCAGAATATTTCCAAAATTAACAAGGGTGACAATGTTGTGATTAAATTAGATATGATCAAGACATATGATAAGATGTCATGGCATTTTATCTAAATTTGACTTTTCTAAGAATTGAACTGACATGATTTATAATCTTTGTTTCTAAACTGGTAATTTGTGATTGTTAATGGTTCAAGATATGATTTTTTTCCTTTTTCTCAAGGGTTTAAAACAAGGTTACCCTCTCTCCTCATCTCCTTTTATTTTGGCAGCTGAGGTTCTCGTTGAACAATCTCATCAATGATAGCAGGTTCATCTCCTGTACTATGACCCCAAAATTCCCTGATATTAATCACCTTGCTTACGCATATGATGTTATTATTTTTAGACGTGAAAAATTATTTTTAATAGTGACAAATCCTCTTCTATGAAATTCATCATCAATCAGATTAGTAAATATGAGAGCTGTTCTGGCTCAAATGGTTAATAGAGATAGAATTTTCTTCTTCCCAACCACTAAAACCTCTCTGACATGATTAATAGGATTACAAATTGTAAGAATTTTTCTTTTACTTATTTAGGTTTTCTTTTATACGTTGGAATTAGGGGAAGAAAACAACTTTTGAGGATTTTGATTATATGATTGATAAGGTAGTAAAGGGGCTCAATTAATGGCATCATAAATTATTATCTTATGGTGGAAAAGTTATTTCAATTAGAAGTGTTTTGAAATCTGTTACTATGTACGCTCTTTTTGTCTTGACCACTCCCAAATGCATTTTAAAACTTATCGAGCAACACCTGACTAATTTCTTTTGATGTAAAAGACAAGACCACAAGCTTTTTGGTTCGAGTTCCTGACTTAATTTGTGGGTACCTTATGATGAAGGGTGTATAGAAATAAGATCTATGAAAGACATTATTACAACTTAATTTCAGAATGATTAGCTGATTTTACAGGTGTCTAGAAGACCTAAATTCAAGTTAGAAGAGATAACTTAGGGCTGAAAAATTCTGAGGAAGTGCACACCAAAATAAAAAATAAGTTGTTTCTCTATTTTCTAGTTTATTTAAAATTTTGTTAGCTATTTTTAAGTTTAGTTCCTTATTTTTAGCAGTATTTGACTAATATTTTAGTTAAGCTATGATGTACATATTCAGTCCAATACGTGTTTTCTTTTTCTTCTCTGTTTAACACTAACATTGGCATCAAAGCCCCTTTAGTTCATAAGGGACCTGTGAGAACTTGTGTGAAACCCAAACATTAATTAGACCATTCCATAAAACCAGCTTGCGTAATTAGGGAAGGTATGAGTATTTTTTTTCATCAATTGCTCTGCCAATTTTTTATGGAGAGAAAATTATCTGGTTTGGGCTGTTATGATGGAAGCCTACATGATTGATTGCATGTGATATCTGGGAGCCAGTAGAGGAGGATTATGAAGTTCCTCCTTTACCAGACAATCCTACCGTAGCTCCGATGAAAACTCACAAAGAGAAAAAGACCAGAAAGTCTCTATGCTACAATATCTCTTACTATTTTTTCTAGAATCATGAATCTTAGTTCGGCTAAACTAATATGGGACTTTCTATTGAGTCAAAAGAATTCAAGGCATGAAAATCTTAAACTTGGTGAGGGAATTTGAAATCCAAAATATAAAAGGGTCATAAACTTGGCCATATTGAGAATATTTGCAAAGAGAAAGGACTACAATAATTGAATGAAGCCAAATTGCAGACAAAGACGAAGTAGAGAAACTTTATGTGGCTAGTTGTTTTGTAAGTAAAAGTTCAAGTGGAAGTTGGTTAATTGACGGCGGTTGTACAAATCATATGACTCATGATAAGGAGATTTTCAAAGAGATCTGCAATCTGTAAAGTCAAAATTGGTAATGGTGAATATCTTCCAGCCAAGGGAAAGGCACAGTAGCTATTGAAAGCTATTTCAGATGTACTTTTTATTTCTAAACTTGATCAAAATTTGTTGAGCACTTGGCAACTTTTGGAGAATAGTTTCAAGATTATTTTTTAGGACAACAAGTGTGTGATATTTGATCTGAAGGGTCAAGAAATCTGTCAAGTTAAAATGAGAGGTCAATTTTTTTCCTTTGATCTAATGGAGGAAAAGTTGGTTGCCTATCCGAGCCAAGAAATGTCTGCAGATGTATGGCACAAGAGACTCAGAAATTTCCATCAGGCACTCTTATACATGTCGAAGAAAGATATGGTTCAGGGATTACCACCTATGGAGGACGATAATTCAAGCCGGAACACAATTTAGGATGCTTTTTTTTCAAGGAAACCTAGAGAGCATCAACGAAGCTTCAGCTAGTCCATACTGATTTGTGTGGATTACACAAGACTGCTTCTCTAAAAGGAAGTAAATGTTATACATCATTTATTGATGATATGACAAGAATGTATCGGATTTCTTTTCTCAAGTTCAAATCTGAAGTACCTGATGAAGTGTTCTGAAAATTCAAAACTTTGGTAGAAAATTAAAGTGGTTTTAGGTTGTAAATGTTAAAATCAGATAACGGTACTGAGTACTTATTTGATTGATTAAAAAAGTTCTAAGCATCGACTCAACAAAGTGAGATTAGTAAAAGGAAGAATAGGATGATAATGTAGATGTTGAGGTGATTGTTATATGATAAGGTCCTACCAAAATATTTATGGGCAAAAGCAGCTAACACTACTGTTCTTTTGCTGAACAGGCTGCCTGCAATTGCAGTGGAGGAAAAGACACCTTTTGAGGCATGGCATGGGTATAAGCCTTCCTTAAAAACAATCTCTAAAGCTTACAAAATTTTTCAGCTTATACAGGAAAAATTATGATAAGCAGGGGATGTATCTTTTATGGAGAATGAGCAATGGAGCTGGGAGGAAGGTAACCGGAAGCAGATTACAAATAATCTACTAGATTCTGATGATGATCAACTTATGAGAGGAACAAAGTTGCTCTGTGACATCTCTTTAACAGTACTAGATTTTGAAGTAGGTCTTAAGGATTTCAATTACGATCTAAAGATATAAGAATGGTCTTTCTACGATTCGCATTTCAAGAAGTAATGGAATTAAGGTAATGTATAGTTATGTAGTACTAACATTTTCAATGAAATTAAAAAAGATGATGAAATACCTCAAGTTCTTGCTTGATTTCGCTAAAGTCCTTTCTACCAAAGTCAGTGTCAGGTGCGACGGTCACTAGCTCAATCACAGCAACACAGAAGTCAGGAGAATCCAATCTGAAAACTGGCAAAAGTTTGGAGCCTCGAATGCCGCAACGTTTCGCAACCTCATATTGCAAGAAATCGCTATTTATCATATCATCATATGGAATTTGAATTTCGGTAGACTCTTCCCTGTAAAGTTGAAGCTGCTGGCTCGACAAGGCCGCTTCATTGGCGACAATGTCATAAAGGGAGTCCTGCGCTAGAAGTAGTGTACAGCCTGCTCCTACAGCTATCCATATCTGAATTAAATAACCTTTCGATATTAAACTCCCAGGATTACTACACAGTCCAACCAGCATCTCACGCAAAAGTATTAGTATTCCGGTTGATATGCTTTCTGGATTCTCATGACCTCCTGTTTTCACAAATATATTATAAAATAATAATAATAATTAGAAGATTAATAAAATTTCAAGATGATAAGATATATTATTATTTGAAGGCAAAAAAAAAAAACCCTAACGAATATTAATTAGGTAACTACTTACCAAAAGTGTTGCCGAATTTCCAATCTACTCTCCTCATTGTAAATTGCTAGTGATTATCAACTAATGAGTATATGTATCTTAGCTCCTTTAGCTCCTTGGGTATATATGCAGATGTTGTTGGTTGATCTTAACTTCCCTCGGATAAACCAACTTTCTCAGCTTAAGTTCACTTTAGGTTAAGTGGGGAGAAGCAATTACAAGATACAAATTGAAAGTTTAATGTATTTTTTGGTATATTATGAGTATGAATATATGATTTTTCAACCATATAATAATATTTTAAGTATAAGTGAGAGGGGGACCCTACTCTTCCAGTAAGCATTTGGGTGCAAAGCTTCACTTTTTCGCTAGTTTTCCGGCTTCCCTTTTTTTCCTTGAGAACTCTAAGTTTCAAAAAGAAAAAAGAAAATAAAAAGCTCCTTGATTGGTGGGGGTGTAACGCTATTAATTTAAACATAATCACACACTCAAGTTCTTCTTCTTCTTTTTTGTTTCAGTAGTAACTAGTAACATACAACAATAAATAGTTGAGTTTATTGTATATTATATATTCTTAACATAATCAAATATTTTATTTCTATGACCTTTTGTAATGAAATTTGCACGTAAGAATTTTAGCCATGCATTGAATATTTCGTGCATAAATTCATCCCAATAACTGGTTCTATGTAAGATCAATTCATTCTTTTTTTTTTTTATGGATCACTGAAATTATTAATTAGGCATTTGAAGGCATTTGAACTTGTGCATATGTCATGCGTCAAAAATTAAGTATTATTTTATTTCCGGGAAATAGTACACTAATCATTAGAGCTTCAAAGTTAGCTATGATTACGTTACTTTTGACTTAATTATCTAATAATAATTATATAATATATAGAATTTTGTCCTACCATTCTCTTAACTTGACTAATTTCATTACAGTTATTTTTAAATTATCTGAATCACTGAAAAGCAAATTAAGAAATTTGTTTTTAAAAAAAAAGCTATGATCAGGTGCAACCATCATAAGAGAATAGAGAAACACACGTAAAAGATAGAGTGCATTCTTAATTGGAATAATTAATTCATATATTATGTAACTTTATACCAAAACTAACTAACATGGAATAATAAACAAATAATTATCGAGGAGTCTAGTCATAAAAAGGATACTATAATCGTGCCTCGCATCTTCTCCTTTCAATGTATATTCATTTTTTATTTTTTGGATTGTTCTTTGATAAATTCATTATGTCTTGAGAACCTTAATATTCAAACAGATTTATGGTTTAATTATGTATTCATGACTGTAAATGAAAGAGATAGTAGAGTAGATTTATATTCCGTTATTTATATATCCTTCATGTATGTTTTCGTGAAATTGATATTTATGAATAGCCGGAACAACTATAGTGTCTCTTTAACCATCTAATTTATTTCATTTCTTTTTTACTTTTAGTCTCTGTCGCCAGTCTATATACTACTCGTTCCGTTTCATTTTAATTGCTAGGTATACTAAAAATATTTGCTTGTTTCAAAATTCAAGATATAATTAATCATGTTTTTCCAATTCAACCGTTAGTACTTAAAAGTCATTTTATAATGTGAAAATAATTATTATTGTATGTTTCCAAGAAATTAATAGGTTATATTAGTCAAATTTCCATTCCTATTAATATTTTCTTAATGGGTGTTCAAATCTTCTCCTAACAATTAAAATAGAACCGAGGGAGTATGTTATATCAACTACTAATTGTGATTATATTAACGTAATTATCCTTCTTTCATATTAACAATTTATTTTCTTAACTCATATCTCTTTCAATTACATAAATTCATCATAACTCACAAACTTTTCATATTCATAACCACCAAGATACAAGTTTATGATACTTTAAAATCATACTAATAGAAATTTATTTTGATCTATATATGAAAAAGAAATAATTTTGTAGACAATTATAAACTTATGGTATGAATATATAAATTATACCTTAAAAAAGAATTATATATGCCTAATTTAAGATAATAGATGGTTAGATCGTGAATCCTTTAATAATAGAAAGAATATAATATTTGATTGAAAGAACAATTAAATCTATAAATATATATAATTGGTACTACTTAAACTCCACAGATATTTCACGAGTATTCATTACTAATAAATAGTCAAAAAATGAGGGCTATTTCTGACGGACAGAGTCGGTTTTTTGGCTAAAAACAATGAAAAACCGACGGAAAAAGGGTCGTCGGAATATGTTGCGTCGGAAATAAAAAACGCGGACAGCATCGGATATTACCGACGGACGTCCGTCGGTCTGGTGAATTTTAATTCCGTGGATTTTTAAAATATTACCCAACAGGAAAAAAATTACCGATGGACATTGTCGGTAATTTTTAATTATTAATTAATTTTTTAAATCATATTTACCGATGGTATCCGTCAGTTTGTTCTTAGTTTTAAAGAACATACGGAAGGACACTGTCGGTTTTCTGGGTTTCTTGTGGTATGTATTTGCAGAAAACCGACGGACTTACCTATGCTGTCTGTCGATTTTCTGCAAATGCACCAGTAGCAAAAAGCTGCAAATTCTGCATTCCCACCTGCCAAATTAAAAATCAATTCAATTTCAGCTAATATCCAACACTAATTGCTGCCAAAACTATTTCAAATGAACAAGAACATCAATAACATAGTAATTATCGAATTAGAACATAAAAAACAACACTAAATATCCACCAAAATTATCAACAAAGTTTAGAAATATCAAAAAATATTTACAAAGTTTGTTTTCAATTTACAATAATCCTAACAACTAAGGCGTCTCTTCAACATTTTCATCATCTGTTGAATACACTTCGTCATCCGAAGGAGGAGAACGGGAACGTCGTCTCCGTATTCCACTGCTAGGCTATTCACTCGTGCCTTAAGAGCCTCGACGGTATGACACATTATCCTACTCTCTGTAATGCGTCTTGCCTCGGCATCTGCCTACGTTGTCCGTCGGTTTTCTACAAACGCACCAGCAGCAAAAAGCTGCAATTTCTGTATTTCCACCTGCCAAATTAAAAATCAATTCAATTTCAGCTAATATCCAACACTAATTGCTTTCAAAACAATTCCAAATGAACAAGAACATCAATAACATAGTAATTATCAAATTAAAACATAAAAAATAACACTAAATATCCACCAAAATTATCAACAAAGTTTAGAAATATAAAAAAATATATACAAAGTTTTTTTTCAATTTACAATAATCCTAACAACTAAGGTGTCTCTTCGACATTTTCATCATCTGTTGAATACACTTCGTCATCCGAAGGAGGAGAACGGGAACGTTGTCTCCGTATTCCACTAGCTAGGTTGTTCACTTGTGCCTTAAGAGTCTCGACGGTATGACACATTATCCTACTCTCTTCAATGCATCTTGCCTCGGCATCTTCCAAGGCACGTGTAAACTGTTAAATCTTCTGAGACATTGCATTGACCTGAACACCATCAACCGCCTCAACCTAGCTAGAAGAGCCAATACCTTCCAGTCCAGACTGAATCCGTCGAACTGGGTTTCTAGATTCTAGGCCGTAGACTCTCCCCTTTTACCTTCCCCCGACCACCTTTTTAGTCCAAATCTGGGTAGCGTTATCCGGTGGAGGCTTGTTCGGCCCACCTAGGCTTCTTGAGTCTGGTTGTACTCAGACAAGAGTTGTTGATAATCCATTTACATAATTAAAAAAAGTTAATTAGTATAATATGGTTGTTCAAATTAAACTTAAGATATTACTATTTATATATAATATGTATGAACTTACATAGTCTTGTTAAGCTCTTTGTTCAATCCATGTGTCAGCATCAGACTCATTCTTCTTCTTTTTTACGTAGGTAGCCCGAAATAGCTCCTCTTGAGTAGGGTCATGATCCAATTTTTTGGCCTGCAAATAAAATATAATCAAAATAAAGCAATATGTAAAATTTAATCAAATTTATATAAGTATTAAATATAATAATTACTTACCAATTCTCTAGCTATCGTTCCTTGGCTCTTTGCACCCCTAATGTGCAATGAACCACCTTTTCCTTCACTCTTAGCCTTCTTTGCCTGTTTACACTTTGACTTAAATTCAGGCGTATTCCAATATTCCTGAAGCGCCTCGAAAAGATGAGGTAGCATCCATTCAGGCCTCTTGTTCTTTAATCTTGCATCCCTAAACCAATCTGACATCCTTGAACTGCCCTTCCTCTCATAGTTCGTGGCTATCTTCTTATCGTACTGAGTTAGCCAAGTACACAATGTCTGTAATCAAGGATCAATAGTGTTAGATGATATATAATAATCACGGGTCAAAGAAGAATTTTATGAAATAATAATTCATTTATATACCTTAAACTCATTAAACATGGCTTGTTGAACCCGATGTGGTATTTCAGTCCAACTCGGATAAGGTCAATCATATATCCTCTGAATGCTCTCCTTTAGATGATTTCCGGCCTCTTTTCCCGAATGAAACCTATAAAAATGACAATAAACATGTCAAATAATAAATATAACATTAATATTAAATATTATAAATCTAAATAAAAAATAAAATCAAACTTACCCAGATCCATCAGGCACAATCACCAGTCTACCGAGACTGTCTATATCTCCTAGCTGTGGCTCTCCAAATGCTGGTGCCAGTGGTGGTGCCGGTGCTGGTGCTCTATATGACTGGGTCAAGGGTGGAGTACTAAAAACACTCTGTGAGTTTGAGTCAGAGCTGCTATCTCTGAGTCGCAAGCCAGCAATGTCAGGAGATGATCCAATCGGGGAATGAGTACGGGATGATGAATACGTCGAGTTTTCTCGTAGTGGACGAATGCCAGGTGTAGACATGAAAATGTGAGAAGTAGTAGGAAATGGAGGCAGAGATGAATGTGCTAGATGCCCAGTACCATAGGGGACATAGGAAAGACGTGGAGAAGAATGTGTATGTGGAGTAGATGAAAGGCCACCAGAAGCAGCACTGGAATCTAGTGGTCTCCTATGTGTTTTCCTACTACTCTTACTAGATTTACTACCCTTACTAGTTTGACCTCGATCACCCGATGACATCTGCATTCAAGTTTACATGCATTATATAATATAATTACAATAATAATATAAGTATATATTAGATATAATAATTACTTAAAAGAAGTAATTAAGTTACTTGTTAATCATCATTCTCCCATTCTTCCTCCTCACTTGTTTCACTTCCATCATTCTCCCATTCTTCCTCATCACTTGTTTCATAATCATAATTTGATTCTTCTCCCTCACTTAGTTCATTTTCATTATCTAATTCATCCTCAACATTTGCAATTTCAATTATTACATCATCATCAGAAACTTCTTCTAATATGTGTTCAGAATGTTCTAAACTTTGTTTTAACTCAGCATCCACAGTTTGATGAACAACTGTCAAATCATTTTGGTACGCCACATCCAACACATTATCAACTCCATCCAACCCACGGGTTTAGTCTTTATAACAATCCACCAATCAGCCTTGTCTCTACGCAGGGGATATGAAGCATAATACACTTGCTTAGCATTTTGTGCAATGAAGAAAGGATCATAACGATCATACTATCTGGTGTGCTTAACTTCAGTTATATTATGTTGTTGATTAACCCTAGTACCTCTGTGCGATGGATCAAACCACTTACACCAAAATAGTACTATCTTTTTCCTCGGTCATCCAGCATACCTAACTTCCATTATCTCTTGTATCACACCATAATAATCAACAGTTTGGCCATTACCGTTCACATCGCCTTTAACGCTCACTCTGCTATTATTTATTTTCTTATACTTAGAAGTTTCCTCTGTTTGAAACTTGAAACTATTGAAACAATATTTATGTACGGACTGAATTTGACTATCAGGCCCGAGTGCAACATCACTCATAATTTGCAAATGTTCAATTTTGTTATTTTCATCATGAACCTACATAGTGTTTAAAAAAATTATTTAGACAAATGATTATGTTGTATTTATATCGTTAACATGATATTCAACACTTACATAGTCTTTCAACCAATTAGAGAACCTTATATATATGGCATCATTACCCCACTATCCTACAAAGTAACTGTTCAATAACATTAATTTTTAAATAAGTTTAAGAATTAGTATTTAAATAATATTATTCAATAATAATATGTATGAACTTACTCAAGATATGGTTGTATTTCAGTGCAATTAAGCAAAACGTGTGTCATAATAGATTGTATTTCCATACTACTCAAACCTCGTCTGAATTGTTTTTTAGAAACTCGACCTGGTTGATTAAAAATTGAAATCGGCGGGTAGCTTGGATTAATATCACCATCGTCATTGTGGATAGGCCTATTTCTTAAAGTTGACACTTGCTGCTCAAAATAGTAAGAACAAAAATGAGCAGTTTTCCTTGCAAGATAAGTTTCACAGATAGATCCTTCAATCTTAGACCGCTGCTTAACAGTTCTTTTGCACTTGCCAATAGTTCTTTATAAAATTTTGATGTTAGTAATTTGGTTAAACCAACTTTAAAAAAATAAATTCGTTGTGTAAAAAGTCATAGTTTTAGTATCTTTCGAATGGATACATCCATCTGTATTGTACTGGGATCTAAGACGTGCCTCATGTACGAGGTGCATCGGTAAATGCCTCATCACATCAACAGGAGACTGGAAGATCAAAATGGAAGCACAAATCTTCACATCCACTGGATAATTTATTATCACCTTTGGACTTGAGCATTCACACAAGATCCAGAAATATATTTGTCTCCTCAGCCTTCATCTCATAGATAGAACCCAAGAATATCAAGGAGGCCCTAGTTGATGTAGAGTGGGTGAATTCAATGCAAAAGGAGCTTCATCAGTATGAAAGGAACAAGGTTTGACAACTAGTTCCTAAGCCCTTAGATCGAACAGTTATAGGTATCAGGTGGGTCTTTAGGAATAAGTTGGATGAACAAGGTAATACTACAAGAAACAAAGCCAGGTTGTTGGTGTAGGGATACAATCAGGAGGAAGGCATTGATTATGATGAAACCTTCACTCCTGTAGCACGAATTAAAGCAATAAGAATGTTAATAGCCTTTGCAACCTTTATGGAGTTCAAGTTATTTCAAATGGATGTCAAAAGTGCTTTTTTGAATGGGTACTTAAAAGAGGAAGTTTTTGTGAAGCAACCTCCGGGGTTTGAAGATATTGATCATCCACATCATGTGTATAAGATGGATAAGACTCTCTATGGATTGAAGCAAACACCTAGGGCATGGTATGAAAGGCTTTCCAAGTTTCTCCTGAACAATTGTTTCAAGAGAGGAAAAATTGACAACACTCTCTTTTTGAAATCCAGAGGGAAGAATCTTCTTATTGTTCAAGTATATGTGGACGATATCATATTTGGAGCTATAACCGACTCCCTATGTGAAGATTTTTCTAAACTCATGAGTAGTGAGTTTGAAATGAGTATGATGGGAGAGCCAACTTTTTTCCTCGGGCTTCGAGTGACACAAGCTCAAAATGGCATCTTGATAAGTCAAAAAAAGTACATCAAGGAGCTTCTTAAAAGATTTCATATGGACAGTGCTAAACCAATTGATACACCAATCAGTACTTCATCAAAGTTGGATGCAGACGAACCAGGTCCCCTAGTAAATGAAACAATGTATAGAGAAATCATTGGATCTATCCTATATTTGACTGCCAGCAGACTTGATATAGTTTTCAATGTGGGCATTTGTGCTCGATTTCAAGCTTTTCCAAAGGAGTCTCATCTCAAAGCTGCAAAGAGAATTCTCAGATATTTGAAGGGAACTCTAGATCTATTTCTCTTCTATCCTTCCGGTGGTTCATTTGACTTAGTGAGATATTCGGATGTTGATTACGCTGGATACCTGGTGGACAGGAAGAGCACCTCTGGAATGACTCATTTTCTTGGCTCATCACTGATCTCTTGGGGCTCAAGAAAACAAAATTCAGTGGCTCTTTCCACTGCTGAGGCTGAATATGTAGCGGCGGCCTCATGCTGTGCTCAACTATTATGGATAAAACAGCAACTTGAAGACTATGGGATCCTTTCAGAGTGTGTTCCCCTTATGTGTGATAACACCAGTGCTCTTAACATGGATTGAAATCCATTTCAACATAAAAGGACCAAACACATAGATATTCGTCATCATTTCTTGAGAGACAATACGGAGAAAGGAAATGTTCGAGTGGAGTTTTGCAAGACAGAAGACCATATTGCTGATATCTTCATGAAGGCCTTGAACATGGACCAGTTTAAGAAAAATCATATGAAGTTGGGGTTAATAAAGTTAACTTAGTCTATTATTCCTTTGTTTTCTCTTCTTACTTTTTCTCTCTTTTGGCTACGAATAGACAACGGGTATTCGGGTGAGTGCTCTTCAATCAATGTGTAGCTCGATTCCATACCTTAACTAGGTATACATGCATGGTAGGCATGAGCAAAGAAGGTAAAATACAGGGCAGAGTTGGAGAAAATGATTCAACTATTCATCGGAGGTACCAGGTCCTCCCAGGTTAGTATTTCAACTATTACTTGCAAATAACTCTTTGAGACATATAAAGGTAATCATACAAGGCCTCTATTTTCCCACCTTTTGCATCTCTGGAGTTTCAATTTTTTTTTAAAAAAAAACAACAGCCGAATCGTTGTCTCCTTTTTCTCCCTCTTCTGACACGTTGCCTCTCTCCTCTTAAATAGTCGTCTCTTTTTTCCTTTGTCTTCCACATCCCTCTCTTCTAATGCATCCATTCTGTTTTTTCTCAAAAATTTCTTTAAACCCTCGACTTACTCTTACTCTTATTCTCTCTCACCATGTCTCTTCCATCTTCCCCGGCTCCCTCTTCAGCCCCTCTCTCTGAAACAACTGCTACTCCACCCGTATTTGAAAACCCCTTCTCCAAATCTTCAGACTCCCCTCAAATCCCTCCTGTTGAAGGAACATCTATGACCTCTCCACCCTGTAATGCCTTAATTACCCCCATTAATCTCAATACCTCTCTAAATCTCCAAACTGATGATCCTCCGATCAACACCTCTGCTGAAAATTTCACTCAGATTGGCCCCTCTGACCATAGTCTGCTATCTACATCTGGTCCCTCAAAACCTCTGAACAGTGCTACCGAGGTTGTTCCTAAGAAAGATCCACTGAAAACCTCTTATGATTATCTTTTCGAAGGAGATTTTCCAGTAGAAAAGGGGACTTCTTCCAATATCCTTGCGCATGGTGACCAGTTGATTATTCAAAGTCTCACCCAAATGGCCTTGGGGGAGAACGTTCTCCCAGCTTTGAAAGAACCCTATCTCGATCTCCTTCCTCAGTACCAAAATCTCCAATTCTGTCTTCTACTCCCAAATGGGATGGGACTCCAGGGGTTCTGAATCTTCAATGAAATGCTAAAAATAAAGCTGATTTAAGTGATGATGATCAACCTTTAATATGGAAAGTTAAGAAGTTGGCAGTTCGCTCACACCAGAAGGAGTCCGGGGACCAGGTTTGTCCCTTAGTTACTAGGTCAAGTTCTAGAAGGTTGATGGAGGATCCATTAAAGGACAACCAATAGAAAACGACACAGAGGAGAAAACTCAAGCAGAAGATGATTGTGGAGGAAGATGTACCAGTTCAACCAGAAAATGTTCTTGACCTAGAGGAGGGTGAAAAAGACCCTGACGACATTTTTCTTTCTACTGTGAAGCGAGGCAAACAGACATCACCACCTACCTCTAGGAACTACTCCACAGTGACAAAATGATTCCCCACCAAGAGGATTGCTTCGAGCTCTCGAAGGTGACTAGGAAATGCCCTTGCTGAAGATGTGCCTGCTAAGAGTGTCACCTCCATCAGAACCAAACGAAATCCATTATCCACTAATAGACCCTCTGAGGGACCAAGTACCTCTTCTGTATAAGGTTCTTACTAGAGAAGAACGTCAGGCATTAATGAAGCAACAAAAGGTGTTGAGAGGCAGAGTGTTTGATCCCGATGTGGCTGGTATGCATGGGATGGTTGATTTGATTGAGATGGTAGTGTATCAGGAGTGGAAAGATCTTTTCTCTCCACCTGTCCCTGATCTGCATGAAAAGGAAGTTCATGAATTTTATCATGAAATGGCATTCACTGAGAAAGGGTTAGAATTAAGCACAATGGTTCATGGGGTCTCTATTGTTCTTGATGAAGCCATACTTGGAAAAATCTTGGGAGTTCCTATTGAGGGAATTAAATCAGTGAAGGACGAGTGTGCATCTCGAAAATTTATGGAAATGATTGGGAAGTTAGATACTCTTTCTGGTGAAAGACTCCTCAAGAAGCAATTGAAAGGGGAGTATCAATTAGTCTTTGAATTTGTCAACAAAGTCTTGCTTCCACGGACTGAGAAGAGAACAATCGCAGGAGTTGCGGATCTTTACCTCATGGAGGCCCTGAGTACATTTCAAGTCATAAGCTTGCTCGCTATCATGATTGAGCATATGCACAAAATCCTGACTGTTAAAGATGGGAAACATGGGCTGGAGTATGGTTTTCTTCTGAACAAAGTGTTTGACTATTTTCAAGTTCCATGTGAAAAAGGAATTCCAGGCTCGAAGAAGCAGATGCTTACACTTTCTACTCTTGATGAATGTGATTGCGTTAAAAGAAATGGGGGGTTTGGGTTCTCAATCGATCATTTCTGACTTGATCGCCTCTCAAGAAAATTCCACAAAGGAAGTAGAAAGGCTGACTGCTCTCCTTGGTCAACGTGATGCTGAAATTTCTAATCTGAAGGAGGCTCAGACCGAGGGACCAAGTCCAATGCAGGCTCTTCACCAAGAGAATGAGGAGTTAAAAGCCAAGGTTAATGAATTCACTCAGAAATTGTTACATGCCCATGAAGCTGCTGATGAGCGCATGTCTCTCTTGCTTCAAAAGCTCTCTGGCCCTTCCTGTCCTTAACTCCAGATCCTGATCTCTTTTTGCTTTTCTTTGCCTCATGTGTTCTACTCCCGTCTTAATCATGGCCTTGCGTGATTTTCCCCGGATGTTGATGTTTTTGCTCTTAATGCTTGTAATACTTTTCCTAACTATGGTTATTGAAATCCTGTTGGCTCCTTCTCTACTGTTTTTTCTTTACTCTTATGATTATTGTTTATTCATGTTAGTATTGCCCCAATGGCCATGAGTTATCTTTGATACAAATTGTGCTCTGCTTGGTTTACTGTGTGTTCTTTCTAATGATGCAAAAAAGGGGAAGAGAATGAGGGGAAGGGGGAATATGGAGTCAGGGGGGAATATGGAGTCAAGAGAAATCAATGGGGTTTTTCATCATCAAAAAGGGGGAAGTTGTAGTAGTGTGTCTGAGCATTTGTTTTGATGATAGACAAACCATGCAGGGACCTGGTTCAGATGTTTTATGAAGTGTGTGATAGATAACAAACAAAACTTACAGCTGTTAAAGTGTATTATTTTCTGTCTGCGAGTGGGACTGCTGCTGAGCAAAAAAAAAGCACCACTATGTGTCAGAGAGGCAGAGTACTAACCAATAAGGATTCACCTTTAGTTATGTGCTCTCATATTTATTCTCCTTGGACATCTTTTCAAAACCTAGTTTTTGAAAACTGAAAAAGAAGCTTTTCTTTTCTCATATTTTCACTGCTGCCGCCATGGAGAAAAAGTGAAGATTTGTTTCTCTGAATGCAAAAATGATGGGATGCTTTGAAGAAGTTGAATATTTTCTTACTCTTTGTTTTTTCTAGTGTCATTGATTCTGAATGTACATCTACTCTTCATTGTGAAGCTTGCATAGATATTTTTCTCTTGTAATCATTCTTACAACTTGCGTGTGGAGTTTTCAACTAGAGTTGGTTGAGTGATAGCTAGAGTTAGCTGTGTTGGCTGGCTAGAGTTAGCTGGTTGTGAAGGTGCAACAGAGTTGTTGCATTAATGCCTTGTAGTAGAGTTGCTTCAAGGGAGTGTGGGATTAAGAGTTTAATCTCGTGAAGTGCTTGTGTCTGTAATCACTCTTTGCTCAGAATTTTTGTGAAGATGATTGGTAAATCCTACGAGGTAGGTCGTTGTTTTTTTTTCCCTTAAGCAAGGAAGTTTTCCATGTGAAAATCCGGTCTCTTGTTTTGTCTTTACTTTATTTATCTTAATTGTGCTACACAACTCTAGGAACCTGATCCCTAGATTGTTGGTGGACTCTTTTAAGCTAACACAACTACTAATTATGGTGATTATATATATTAACGTAATTATCAGTCTTCATATTAACAATTGACTTTGCCAAATTATCTAATTTGCAACAATTATTGAGATTTATTGTCTATTATACAAGTAAAAATTTAAATCTCAAATTCTAAATAATAAGAGAAAAAATGTGATTTTGTGAAGAAAATAATTGAATTAGGGTGATAATTTTGTTTCTGAAAGAATAAAACTCAATACTCTCATATGAATTCCTCAAAAAGTAAAAGGAGAAAACCTAACTAATTAATATTTTATTAAAAAGTCCCATTAATTTTTCTTAATTGTATTTTCTTTTTTTCTTCTTTTATTGATGGAAAACATCATTAGCGACAGCTTTGATTACTTTTTGGGGTCTCCCCTCCACAACATCACCAAGATATTGATAGAGGTCTAATTATAACTGCTGGCAACCTAGATATATATAATCACATTATTCAATTATAGCATTACGTTAATCCTTTAGGACTTTAATTTGGGACAAGTCCAAGTGAGTTATTATTAGAGCTATATGACTTTTGTTTTAATTGAATTATAGTTTGACTATTCCATCCTTTGCGTAGTGTTTTTCTCCAAGGTCAAGGGGTTTCACTTTCCATGGACTCCACTCACTACTTTGTTCTCTCCTTTTACCTTCAATACAACACTTAGACATTCTTTCTTTATATATTAACTCTTTTTTTCTCCTTCTGGTGTCATCTTCTTTTCCTCTTAATTGCCTTTGATTACAATTGCTTTCTCATATCTTCATCAAAAATTACAATTGAAAATAAAAATAAATAAATAAATAAATATTCAGGTTGAGGCGCGAATACATAATCACTTAAAAAACTTCATCTAAAACATCCAACAAAAAAAGTAACACATGTAAGACCCAAAATGTTACATATCTCACTCACTCTCTTCCGAGTTGTTCGACTGTCCAACATTACATTAGAATTATACAAACAAAATATAAAATGCATGCCAAAACAGTCAATATATACCTTACGTTGGCATCTGCTTTGCCCTGAAGAAATAGGAGTACAAAATAAATGCAATTAATTTGACGGAAGAGAAAGTAAAATAGGAGACAGAGGAGGGCCACTTTGTCTCCTTAAACGTGGAACTAAAAATGTTACCTTCATAATTAGACTATGTTTGTTTAGACATCCAGAATTAGTTTCTTTTTAGACTTTTTATAAGAGTTATTTATTTTTATTCATAAAAAATTAAAGAAATACTTCTAAACAGTTAATGCAAACCGGCTCTTAGACTTAAGACTTATCGACTTCCATTATATTGTAAATCAAAAGGAAGTACCTTTCAGGCGCGATTTGAACTTTGAAAAATTTGAAATAGTAAGCGAACTAGTAATTTTTTCTGTTCAAAATTAATTATGCCAAGGAGTTTAAAGTACGAGAACTAAAATATCTGAAGTTTAATTTAATTTTGAATATTTTTTTTAAAAAAATTAAATTTATATAAATATGATAAAGTCAACGTAATTAATAATAATTTCAAAATATATATATTAAATTTAAATAATAAGAAAATTGAGTTGTAATCAAAAAGCGATCGAGTAATTTTCAAACTATTTAGGGCATCATTGAGAACAAATAATAAGTCTGAGTGTCGTAACCTCCTACTTTTGATAATATTTAATAGTTTAATTAAATATTTAACTATCTCACCTTTTTTAATTAAATATATTTGTTTCACCAAATTATAAAAAAATAATATATTTTATGCGATCAAATTAATTATATATTAAAAACTTTAAAATATACATAATTCTTCCTGGGACCGTGGATGGAGACTATCCTATATTAGTGAGGAAAAAAGAGTAGGAAAATCAGCATATCTTCGTGGCGATTGACAAGACAGTTTAGGAAATGACAGTCTATTGTTTACTGTAATTAATATTCTTTGCGTTCATCTCTTTGAAAAATAATAATTTTATTTTTATATTATTTAAAAATTATTATAATTAATAATAAAAATAATTAAAATTTATGTCAGAAATTATTTTTTAAATTAAATACATAATAGATATCTATTTTTAATATAATAAATAAGTAAAAACGAACGAAAAAAAATATTTATAATGGTTCCTCTTGTCCATATATAAGATAGTTTTAACTTTTATATTTAGTTCAAAATAAATAATTTTTATAACATATTATTCTTTAAAAAAGAAATATATTTATTTAGATAAGTAAGCTTTTACGTAATCCAAAAATATCATATTAAATAGTTTTTTTTGTTCTTATTTAGTTATCATGATAAGGTTTTGCAAAAAATAAAAAAATAAAAAATAATTTAATTCATATATTTTTATTAATGTTGTAGTTTTTATTTATTTCGGTATTTCTTAATTCTTGAAGAATTCATATTAAGCGCAAAGTACGTCCAAGTAATTAAATGCACATGCTCACCGATAAACATTTCTTGTGTTGGAATATTGAGGATTTCCTTTTTATTCCTTTATATTTAATTTGTTTTTATTTATTGTTATACTTTTATTTATTTTTTAAAGTGACCAATTCTGTTATTCAAGGGGCCATGTGAAATCAAAAATTCAAAAAAAGACCTTAAAAGTATTGTATATTCATTGAAATCCTAGAGAAGAAGTGAAGCAGTAATGAGATAAAATAGGGATAAATAATATCCTGAAAAGATAATCTAAAAAAGAATAATATTAACTTTTTGTCTTTCAACACAAAAAACATCCATTACTATACATCTCCTAATTAAACAAAATGTACAAAACACGTTAAATGACCAACTTATCCTTGAGATGAAGTTAGCATATTGATGGAGTGCTGCCAGCTTGCTTCCTCTTATAAAATAAGAGAAAAAAATATATTTTAAAACAACAAAAACATAAGTATGCAAATTAGAAAAAGAGAGAGAGAGAGAGAGAGAGAACGTGCCACAAATCAGAAGAGACTTCTTTCTTTCACAAACATCAAACCCAAAATTAGATTTTTTTAAGAGATCCAAAATCTATTTGATTTCTTCTTTAAAAACTACAAAAGTCTTTACAATTTATTCATCCTCTATTGGAGTTCAAACCTCATGATTGGTATGTACAACAACTGTTTTTAGTCTTTCTCTCCTCTTTTATTTATTTATTTATATTTTATTTGTTTGCCTATTATATTGTGTAACAATATAGTTATAAATTGAATTTTAATCTTTAATTCTGGGGTTGTAAGATCATGAAGCTTGCTACATGTTATCCAAATGAGTTTGGTGTTTTTAAACTATAAGATCTTAGTTTTACTCTTGGCAACTATATTTACTATGTGAGGAAAATGGATAATTCTTTCTCAAATTTAAAACGACCTGGAGATTTTTCGATGATATTAATCAAAACAAATACACACAAGATGTAGAGACTTGTTTATTTGCTTGTGAAGTTAAGCTTGATATTACCTGTGACTATTACAATAGTGGAAATGTCATTTTCCTCTATGAAGTTTATTAAAAATGACTTGTGAAGCAGAATTGGTGATGATTTTTTGAATAATTATTTAGTTTATTATATAGAGGATGAAGTATTTGCAAGTGTAGCTAATGATGCGATCACTAATTGTTTTCAAAACATGAAAAGTCGTCGAGTGCAATTGTAATGATAATGTCTATACTTATATGATATTTAAGTGGTTCTGCTTTTTAAAATATATATTGAGTATCAATACTTGTTCGTTAATTTGACAGTTATTATATATTAATTTGAGATTGTTGTCCTGTATTAAAATTCAGAAAAACATATGATGTTATAATTTTAGGAATATTTTCACGGTGTGAAAAGAGAGATTATTTTGGTTGATTTATATGAAAAATATATAATGATTTAGAAATTTGAAAAATGATAAAATTAAATGGGTAACTAATATGAATAAAGTCCAAAATAATGTCTAAAACATAGAACAATGCTTATTCTACATTTGTGATATTTTGTAAATTTTTACTATATATTTTATAAATTTTAAAAAATATCTTTATATTTAATAATATAAAATCTTATTTAATTATGAAAATGTAATTATGGCAAAAGAGTTGCTGCCTCGCTAAATAATACTGACTTAAAAAGCTTTACACACATTTCAAAGGAACACTTGTGCGCCCCAAAATTTTACATCTCACTCTCTTTTCCTTTCACTTGGTAAAAGGGTGTTCATCCCTCCAATTTTGAATGGATAAAATAAATTAAATTTATGCTAGAATATATTGAGCTAAAAAGTGAGTTACAATTTAATTTTTTATTTAATTTATTATTGCTATAGCTAGCAGTATAAAACATTAAATAAAAAACGAAACGAGAAAGTAAGGTGGTGTGAGGTGTGTAACAGATAGGAGACATTGGAGGAACACTTTTAAACTTGTCCACAAAGAAATTGCACATTTGTGGCCTTTTTCTCATGAGTCATGAGGTCCCCCTAGGTCAACTAATCTGCTTCACATAAGGGCATTTAAGTCATTTAATCTACAATTGAAAAATATGATTGGACCAGTAGAGAAAAGTGTTGTAGCTCCCTTCAAAAATATTTTGTTTATTGGACTATTTCATCCTTCTATCTTTTGATCGAGAGCTTTTGCTTAGTGTCAAAAGGCTAACATGTCCTCTACTAAATGCCAAGTGGCATGTCAGTAATCAAATGTGCTTTTCTTTACTTTTATTGTGCATTTTTGTACATCAAAAGACCTCATTAATTATTGTTTGTTGTAAATAATAGTAAATGTTCATGTGATCATGCATTATAGCATCATTTGAAGTCCAAGTAATTTATCCTAGCATATTTTGTATGCAAGTGTAATCTATAAGAGCTTATAAATAGTCATCTTTAGTAATAAGAAAAATATGGAAAAGTGGTTCTTCTTTTTTATCTTTTATTATTATTTATTTTTATATTCATTTTTATTTTATAATATGTTATCAGCATGAATCTCTAATCGCCTTTATAGAAATAGATTATATTCTTAAGTTACATTTCTGATTTAAGGTTATCAGGTAATGATTGATTTTTTTCATATTTTATTGTATTATCTTTGATATATTGTGTTAAGGTATATTGTTTCGGCATTAACAACGATTTTTATATCTCACATTGTTACCACTATATTCACTAATATTTGTGGATATCAAATTTTAGTAGACACCATCCGTTTATGTTCTAAAGTGGAGGTTAATCACTTTTTTACTTTGATTGATGCTTGATTATCATACAATTAGACAACATATATACTGCCTATTTACATAAATGGTAACATCTTTCTTTATCAATTCAATCATAGTGATTTTTCATCTTTTCATAATGATTATGTCCATAATAAATATTTCACCATATATGTTTATCATATTCATAAACAAAATGATCAATGATTATTAACTTTAAATATCTATTAATTATGTATTCAGATTATTTCATATCTTATATATGTGAAATTCTATTTAAACTAGTGGTTACATAGCCTATTATAATTAACAATTATTGGCTATAGTGAGGTGCTTGAAATAGTAATTATCATTGTTATTGAAAACAACCATACATCTAACCAATTGTAACTAGCAACGGTAAAGAATAGGTTCAGATTTGAACATTAATAAAACAAAATCAACATAGGAATTTATCATGAAAAACTCCTTGCTCGAGATAAAAAATCACGACCTACACCTCCGTAGGATTTTCAAATCGCAAATCCTTTAAATTAACAAGAGAAGATTTTAGATTACAACTCTATAATCTAAGATACTAACTCTAGTACATCAACTCAATAGTTAACTATAACTGTATAAATTCACAAAAGAAGAATGCACCTTGTTCACCTTCTTCTAACTAAAGACCCAAGCTAATCAACAATGTAAATTACTTTAATAAGAACTTCAAGTTATAGACTCAAATTCACAACCTAAACAAGAAAGAACTATCTTTGAACTTAATGTAGATTGAGTTTGTTCTCTCCAACTGAATTCCTCTTCTGAATTGCTTCAACGAGAATTTGCGCCGTATATGATTTTGTATGGAAGAACCCTCCTTCTGATAATATTCCCACTCTTTTTATACATGCCTCCCTTAGGTTTCCCTGTAGTTTCCTTTTAGGCACAAACTCGTATAAGGAAGCACTTTTCTTTTGCAACTCTTCCTTATCCATCCGTAGCCAGCTGATTATATGCCTCCTTCATTGTTATGAATAGACCCCGTTCACCTAAAATAAGTAAATCACGTGAAAGCAGTCATAATCACTAAACCTTGGTTCTCTCAACAACTTACCTAGAACCTAGTTCACCTTTATATATTTGTCCATCATCAAAAATACATGATACAAGATCTCAGTTTCCAACACATTTTTCCTTTTTTATGATGACAAACTGCATTTGCTTTACAGCCTATCATAATAAACTTTTCTTTTTTGGCATCATTAAAAACTTTAATAAGAAAGGAGATAATAAATAAAGAAGTAGTGCAATATCAATTAATTCATAGCCACTGGGGCAACACTACCTAGTATATATGCACTGTCATAAGTATCAGTTAGTCTGAGGATATTAGTCATCGTACGCAAGTATCAAACATTCATTCAAAGAAGAAAACATTATATTGCATCACATAGTACCATATAAAAAGCCCTTTGGGCCAAAAAAAACATAAGAGTTTCAAGGTACATAGTGAAGATATAGCAAAAATAAATACTTCAGATTAAAAGATACATCAAAGATTGCGACTGGAACAACAACAAAAGGGAAACTCAGGAGATTGGGCTAGGGAAGAGGGGTGTGCTTTTCAACAAGAAGGAGGAGGTTATCATTGCGCTAATTGTGGATAGTCTGTTCTTGATGCATCTACTCCTTCAATTTAGCAATTTCAGCCTGTGAAATCCTGAGATCCTTACGCAGGGCCATATTTTCTCCCACGGGGCTACCAAACAAGCGGTTGCTAGTTGATAGTCCAACATAAATTGGGTCACTGTGCTATTGACCTTGTAACAAGAAATACATTCCCCAAAACTACACTCCTCCAACGTCTTTCTATCAAACAACTCCTTTCTGGAACAAATCTTGCTAGACCCAAGAGAAACCTTGTAGGCTCGAGCATTTTTGACAATAGGATCCCATAATTATAGACCATGTTCTCCCCTGGAAAGGTCCACCACCCTAGTCATATGCTTGATCATTAAAGTAGGGAGATTGACTCGCCGCTGAGTATCCAAAGCCTCTATTGAACCCAAATCATGATACACAGCCTCATGACAACGCTCAGTGCGAGGCAACATGCACTTCTTGACTAATTCAAAAAGCAATTTTTAATTAGGCCTCATTTTCTCTTTCAATACCCTTCGTGGACCAGAGGTTTCCTATCCTGAGTGCACTTGTAAGTGACAGCGGAATTAGTGAATCTCTCCAAGTCATAAGCTTCATACCCACTAGAAGGAACATTCAACAGCCTTCCCAAATCCGACACACCAACAACAATAGTAACCCCATGAACTAGAGAACTAAGAGTACAATCCTCAATTTCACGTAAATTCGTCTAAAATTCAACCACCTCTGCTACATAGATATAGGGTGAAGTACCCATAAACAAGTGCAACCAACCCTGAAAGGTCAGTGTTACAACTAGAGCTGTCATACCAGGTTCATTAGTAATATAATGATCAATCATCCTTCCTTTCAAAACCTTTTGCGAAGCAAAATACCTTTCCCTCCCCAGACTCAGGAATTTTTCCATGTTCTTCTTCACTTTAGAGGGAATGGAAAATGATTAAAGTTTGATCAAAGACTCACTACTAGGTTCATCATTCTCAGAGCTATCATCTACCCTAATAAGATCGCTTGTACCTAATGCGCTGGAATCCTTCCCCTTACTAACCTCTAAGTGCAATGAATTTTGCTACTACGGACCTCAACATCAATCTCAGCCTTTCTTTTGCTGTGAATGATTGGGGTACGAATAGACACTAATTATGTAGGTCTTTTCTTGATAGATTTCTTACTTTTCTTTGAAAGATCTTTGCGTGACCTAGGCATTCTGATTTTTCTCAAAACCAAAAGCTTTTCCCCAATGGGAACATTATCATCAATATACTATCAACTTGCTCTTTTGGATGCTCAATTTAAACTCCTATGTAAAGAGCATCATGGGAGGACTAACTATAACTCAAAGACTTTGGTAATTTTGGGGGATCAATGAATGGATCGGGAGTGGGCTTCGAGGCATTTGTAGGGGAATGGAAGAGAGTTGGTTCCCCGTGAATTTGCGTGAGGTCAAAAGAGTCACCGACTGGATGGTCTAAAAGAATCAAGTGTGTCTCATAACTTAGGGTTTGGGGGTAAAAGAAGGAAGTGACAGTGATAAGATAGTTTGCGAGACAGTAGAATTAGGGTTATGGTCACCTTTAGTCGTATCATGGACTTGAGGAGGTAATGACATAGAAGAATTGAGTTCTCTTTGAAAAAACCTGGTAAAGAGAGAGGAGTCGAAGAAAAAGAATTTCAATTCTCTTGTCAAAACTGATGATGGTGTTCATTTTAGAGATTAAATTATTAGAGAAATGGAATAAAAAATGGTAGATAAACTGCGGAGAGAAAAAGAAGTCGAGATGATGATATATTTTATATGTATTTATATTCTAAAATGCATGATTTAAAATTTAATTTATTGTCTAATTTGGTGTTGCGTGCTCTCACAAAATAAATCGATATTGACTTATTAGCGTGTTATATTTTATAATACGGTTATATATATATATATATATATATATATATATATATATATAACTCAATTAATATTTTCTATCAAATTCATAGATGAAAAGGTTCATATATTTGACAATGATCTACTAGTCATCCTAAAAATAATATATATTAATGAATTTTCATATAATTTTTACTACTTACTACTTTCATTCGACATTAATATCTTGATATATATGATGCAAGGCACAAACTTTAGACTAGAAATATTTACAATCATATGTGTTATATATATATATATATATATATATATATATATATATATATATATATAAACTTCTTCAGAATTTAGGAAATTTTTTTTATAAATTCATCATGTTTTGATAGCAGTAATTTATTTGAAATTTTGATAAACTCCACCCAGACTCACTCAATCCAAAGAATCATAATACATTTTATTCCCACTCTTGCTTTACTCATACTACCTATATATATATATATATATATATATATATATATATATATATATATATATATATGTATGTATGTATGTATGTATTTATATTAAGTGGCCTTCACTGGTGGGGGGTTAGGTCGACCCCTACCATGTATATTAAAATAAGCTAGTAGCAAAATACATGGAGAGAGGGATATAAAACTCATCCTCTCCATCATAGTTAGCAAGATTGGACAGTCCCCAATCTTCATACAAAAAGTGATAAGTACCTAGTCTAATCTAATTTTTCCAAGAAAAGAGATAAGCTATGAGAATAAAATTCTCATTGAAGCTATGAACAACCCTCGAAGAGAGTGAATCAAAGTTTAATAGTATCATCAAAGGTTATGTCAATGTTTTTCTTGTGCCAAATTATGAAATTATGCACTTGACATTTGCTGAGGCTGATCAAACCTCTTGCTCTTCTTGGAAATTCTTCAAAATTAACAAAAATAGTAGCTTAGTTCCTCTGATGGCTGAGATTGGCCAGCTTTTCTGCAATTATATTAGCTTCCCTAAAGCAATGAGATAAAGAGTAGCTTCTTCTAGCCATCAAGTCGTTGATCTTCTTTATAGTGTTTTCAATTTGCCAGGGGATTTGGCATAAACCAAGTACCCTAGACACAAGGAGCATGGAGTCTGATTCCATATAGAGGTGATTAACATTATTTTCAGCACAACATTGGATCCCAAAAAGGAGACTTTTGGCCTCCGCTTGGTTAGAGAACTCAGACAAAAGGAGATGGAGAAGGCCATGATCAACTTTAATTTCCAATCCCTTACTATACTACCTCCCCCGCCCTTTCCCTCCTTGGAGCTTCCATCATAATTTAATTTATAGAAGGGCATAGATGATTTTTTTAGAGAATTATCTTCGAGGATTAAAATTAATCCTCTTATCAGCCAACAAGATGATATCTTCCCAATTGGGGTCATTTTTCATATTCGAAAAAAATTGAGTCAAAACAACCAACCACTTTGAAATATGAGAAATGATATTAGGATGAAAGAATTTTTTATTGTCATACATGAAGCTACACCTCACTTTTCATAATCTCAAAAGAATAATAATAGGTTTCAAATTAACAAGTTTGGATAAAATTATACTTTTGTTCTGAAATCCCACTATTAACTAAGATTGGCCCTCAGAATCGTATGGTGCAATATCAAGCCAAGAGAGTTTCCATAATAATTTCAATTTTTCTAGCCAAATCTCCTAAGTTGAAAGCATGATCAAGGCTATCAGCCTGATAAATGCGACAATATCCAAAATTAGTAGGGTCAAAGTTCTCAAATCTAGTAGTAATATTATCAGGAGGGACTCTCCTATTAATGATTCTTCATGCCATAAAGGACATTTTGAAAGGGAGGTGTTTTTGCGTGACTATGGCTACAAAATAGTCTCATCCCTGCTAATCCTTAGATGGTTCCAAGCACTTTCTACTAAAAATTTCCCAAAGGTCTCAAGGGTCCAGATAGGCATATCATCATTTTTTATGAAAGTGATATTCAAAGTAATGATGTATTCTTTAAAAAAAATTGGGGACGTGGTATCCACAAGCATTCCAGTACCATACCTCTCCATTAAAAACATCATTGAAGTTAATATTAAGGGCCTAGACCCACTCGACAGAATGGTGTATAGAGGACCATATGTGTCCAGTTATTATACCAAAAAGAGATATTTTCATATCCAATCTTCCAAATAATCTTTCTTCCAAGCTTATCTCTAATCTTGCAATGCTCCTTCCAACTATTAGAGTTACCATTATACCATATTTTCACCACCATGTGAGATTGTTGGCAGTACTTGTTCTTCAAGAAGATTGCCAAGAAGCTCTTAGCAGATCTACCTCTCCACTATTATTTTGCAGTAAAGACCCTGTTGATGTCAATGATTTTTCTAAAGTTGGCATCCCCTTCCTCAAAAGGGAAAGTTAGATTATCCTATGACACCCAATGTTATTTTTTGTGTTAGTCATTGCTCCCCCCAAAAATTTTAACCAGAACCTTCTCAACCAGTTCAAATAAGAATTTAGGAGGTTGCATAACCGCAAATATGTGAGAGGCCATAGCTTGGAGGACATGCTTGTTAAGGACGGCTTTACCCTCTATAGAGAGGAGTTTGTTACACCACCCTCTAGTCTTCTTGATAATATTGTAACTAGGCGTGAGAAGAATTACTTATGTTTTCTTCCCAAGTAAAGCGGGCAACCAAGATATTTAAAAGGAAATCCTTCCTTTCTCATTCCAATAATTCTAAAGTCTTTTTGAACTCTTCTATGACTAGCTCCAAGATGAAGAATGACACTACTTTTAATCTTATTGATACATTGTCCTGAGACTTTCTCATAAGTATCCAAAACCTACATGACTTTTTTGAGAGACTTCCTATTCCTTGAAGAAAAAATAATAATATCATCAATAAAACATAAATGATTAATAATAGGGCCCTTCTTTTTCATGTAGAAGTTGGTAAAATGAGGGTCCTCATGCAGTTTATTTAGCATGAAGAAGGGAATTTCAGCACTGAGAATAGATAAGGAGTGAGAGATAGGGTCTCCTTGTGTTAAGCCATTTCCAGATTTGAAGAAATCATATCTACCTCCATTAACAACTATAGAGTACCAGTTGTTGGAAATAAATTTGGAAACAAGATTGGGTGCATTTGTTAGAAAAATCAAATTTCTTGAGAATGAGGCAGAGATAGGAGCAAGATACCCTTTATAAGCCTTGGACATATCAAGTTATAAAATCACATTTTCTCCATTGTTAATCTTACCCATGTCATTAATGATTTTCTAGGCAAGAAAAATGTCTTTCAAAGATCATTCTACCTTTTGCGAAATCACTTTGATTCTACGAAATGATATTAGGGAGGAGAGATTAATCTGTTATTGATAATTCGAGAGATAATCTTGCTAGTGACATTGAAAAAGTTAATTGGTCTGATGTCAGAAAAGTCTTGAGGGGACTCCACTTTAGAAATCATAAGCAAACAAGTACGAGAGTAATATCTAGGCAAATCAGCCCCCTTGAAGAAACTCTTAATAACATTGGAAATATCATTCCTAATAATATCCCAGGTAGTCCGAAAGAATCTGACATTAAGTCCACTAGGAACTGGAGCACTATCCAGGTCTAAAGACATCACAACATTCTTAATTTGTTGAATGAAGAAATAGAATCGAGCATTTCATTGTCCTCCCTAGTCATTTTAGGATTGATAAGGTCAAGAATTAATTCACCCAGAGCATCTTGGTCGGAAGAAAATAGGTTTTGCAAGTAAGAGATAGCAGCGTAAGTTATACTCTAGTTGCCTCTTATCCACATATAATTTTCACCTTTGATCTAATGTATACTAAGCCTCTTTCATTTTTCCTTAATAGTGCTATAAAATAAGAAAGAATTAGAGTCTCCATCATTCATCGATTTGATCCTTTCCTTTTGTCTAAGAAAAGATTTCTTTCTTTTAATAACCATGATATAAGCGTTGAAGTGCCTCAAATTAGTCATATTGGAAGGACTTCAATCCTGAGTTAGAATCTATTCTAGCTCCGCCACTTTAGATTTAAGATTGTCAGTCTCTTAAACACATCACCAAAAGTTTCTCTAGACCACCTGCTAAGTCTCTTTGCTGGTTCTCTTAAGTTACTGTTGAAGGATCCAGAAGGGGTTACTAGCAACATTGTCCTCCCATTATTGTCCTCCCATTCTTATTCGACCACACCAAGAAAGTCCATGATCAATCCAAAATTAAGGAATTTAAAGTATCTAGTAGTAGTCCCATTATTTTTATCAAGATTAACTAGAAAAGGGACAAGATCTTAGCCAGTCCTTTCGAGGTGGTTGATAGTAACAACATCAAAGAGATTAGACCGATCTAAATTATAAAAAAGCCTATCAAGTCTCTTCCAAATAGTGTTTAAAGCATCCCTATTATCACACCAACTAAAAATATTGCCAAAATAGCCAACATCCTATAACCTTGCATCTTCTATACAGTTAATGAAGTCCATATTGTTAGCAACCAGAAATGGTCTACCTCCCTTCTTCACTGAAGGATCTACGATGAAATTGTAATCACCAATCACCCCTCAGGAGTCGTTAACAATATTGGACATGTCAACAATGTCTTCCCAGAGCTCTTTTCTTTCTTGAATCAAGCATTTAGCATAAACAGTTATTATGCAGATTCTATCGGAGCCTTGAATGCCTTTAACAACCTCCGTCACTTGTTGTTTAGTGTTAGAAATCATAAAAATCTCATAATTGTTGCTTGAAACCACCAAAATTTGACTGGTAATGTTTCTAAAACAGTAATCCATGCGCAATATCCTCCTATAACAATCAATAAACTCAGCAGCCATAAAAGGTTCCTGAATAATCACTATAGAAATCTTATGTTGTTTCTTCAAATTAATAAGCTTATAAGAATTCCCCCTGAGAGTTAACACTCATTATATTCCAAGATATGATACTAATCATTGGATATCGATGAAAATTTTTCTTTTTTTTTAAGCTTTTGGGCTCTAGTTTTCAAAGGGGAGTTTGGCCGGGACTTCATAATTTTGTCTCCCCTGGGAGATAAATTACCTGTTGCACAGTTTATATTCTCAGGTTCTTTATGTGCAGTAACAACATATATCAAGCTCCTTGTTGTTTCATCATCTGATTTGCTTCTTTCACATATGATTTGTCGTCTTCTTCTGATGAATCCAACTTCTCAGAATTGTCCTCTTGCTCATTTCTTTCCTCCCCTTCTGTCTCTTCCTATTCTTCATGAATGAAAACAGATGTATCTAGTAGGTTTTGAAAGCTATCACCTAAGTTGATGACGATAGTACCTTCTTTAGTTATATCCGAACTCTGGATTTCTCTGCAAACACTTCCTTTTTGTTATTGTTGATTTTTTCTACCATGGGGTCAAGCCAGTCTCCTGGATCAGTGATACTCATAGTGTTTTTTCCTCTTTATGTATATCTCTTTTGGTTCTAACTCTCCTGTTTTTCATTAGAAGATTCTTTCTCAGCCGAGTTATAAGGAATATGAGTAGGTTGATCCTGCTGTGTTTCTGAAGTAGTCTCCTTCTGTTTCAACAAAGGATCCAACTTATTATTAATCTTTTTTCTCCAACCCTTTGCATTGAGTTTTGCTTCTTATTATTGGTATCAGTCCCACTTTTATGTATCTTACTGGTTTGAGCATCCTTATTATTCTTATCATTCTCTTTCCCTGTATTTTTTTTCTTGACCTTGTTGGCTTCACTAGATATAGTGTTTTGCACCTCTTTATCAACCTTTTGGTTATTCTATTTCTCCTTAGTAAGTGTAACCTCCTTTTAAGAGCTTGTGTCTTGGGATGTCTAGGCTTCATTCGACATTCTTTCTTTGAAAGCATTTCTCCTTTTTTTCCTCTTGGTGACTGTAATAAAACCCTCATCTTCCTCCCCATTAGTAAGTTCACTGGGGTCTCACTTTCAACATCCTTCTGTATTTTGTCTTGTTCTTCTTCCTTGTTAAGATCCTCAGCTTTGGCATTTTCAACTTTGTTTTTCGTTTTCAAAACTCTACATTGGGCAATATAATGCCCTAATAACTGACAATGTTTGTAATACTTCGGAATGGATTCATATTCAATCTTCTATTAGAAACCACCTAGACCAATATTCTCGTCTTCCAAGCCTACTCAGAATGATCTTAGAAGAGGCTTACACAAGTCAATTTCAACTCTTACTTTGGCCATATTTGGCCTACTACGAGTGTTACTAGTGTAGTCTAAAGCTAATGAGGTACCAATCAGTCCCAAGATTTGCTTGATATAGTCCCATCTATGATAATGCATAGGTAATTTAGGGAGGAAGACCTATACTGGAGCAAAAGGAACATCTTCCTCAAGCTTCCAATATGGAGTCCATTTAGTGAGCCACATCTCCAAATTTTCAATCTCAATTCTTATTCTAAATCTAACGATGTTGTAATCTTGTTCTTTCGATAATTCTTTGAAAACGTTACGTAAATCATAATCCCAAAATTTTGTTTACCCTTTGTAGGGCCTTTTGAACAAACATTGAGTTGATTTTCTCAATTTGGGGTCTTACTTTTATGATTATTTTGACAATTATGAACTTGAAATCTTCCGCCATGAATCCATAAAATCCATATCTTTGAAGATGACAGCGAGCATGCCGTTGTGAGTAGAGATTCTAGAGAGAACCGGGGTTGAGGAAAAAGGTAGTTGAGATTTTAGCGGAGGTTACCACAATAGCATAGGTGGCTTGAGGTTGACCACAGTAGCATAGAGCACTTTAGTTACTTGTTGACCAACTCCAAGCATGAAAAAAGGAGGCTATCCCGTTGGTGGAGGTAGGTGAAAGGGTGAGAGGACGAGTTGACGGGCCACCGTTCAATGACTTCATGGGCGGAGGAGAGCGGAAGGTGTAATAGTTACCGTTAAAGTTAGCCGTTGTTGGGAGACAAATATTTAGAGACAGAAAAAATGTATATGACTTGGCTCGGCACACTACCCTTTGATATATTCATAATACTTAGTTTCTTTTTCTATTTTTTATTTTGATCCTAAAAAAAAAAAGAGGTTTTAAATGAGATCTATTGACCTCTTGCAAAATGAATATAAAATAATGATCTTATTAGATTTTTTATATATAAAAAATAAAAATCTCTTATAAAATTAAAAGCCATAAATTAAAAAATTTATAAGTAACCTAAAAGGTTAATTCTACTATTAATGCATAAAAAAATAATTACAAGCAATATGGTATAACTCAGATATGATATTGGTACATAAATTTGTTACATTAGAGGATGAAGGACAACCATCAGTCCTAGGTGATTGATGATAATTAGTAATTACACGCAGTTGCTCTCTCATCATAACTGCACTACTAAGAAAAATAGAAATTAGCTAGTAACATAGAATATTTTTAATTAAACAGTAAAATCTATCATCATATTATTATATAACGGAGAACTCAGAAAGTAGAAAGTTGAATTATTGAAATACACTTCAAATTATTAAAAGATTAATATACCCTTGAAATTAAAAAGAATATTAAAAGATTTTACAAATACATACAAAAAATTATAATCTTATCTAAAAGACTAGTATAGATATCCGTGCGTTGCGTGGTCGATAGTAAAAAATATTAATGACGTTAAATTATAATTTCTCTTGTTGAGTATATTATAATATATTATTTTAATAAAATATTAAATATTATTAAATTTTTTAATATAATACACCTAATTAATGAAATTTTTATAAAATTAAAGGAAACAAATTATATATCTAACATATAACTTCTATGTTATTTTTCTTTATCGCATACCAATTATTTTATAATTTTGCACTGTAAATGTGCTTTTTAATCAACTTCTCACTTAATTTAATATTAATATCTATGCTTAACTTTTTAATATAGTGGAGCTATGCCCTGTTCTTATTCATGAGATATATATTTTTCGTAAATAGAAATTTTATTCTACTGTTCTATATTATTTAATTGTCCAAATCTTTCAATAATTATTATTTTTTATACAAAAAGAAAAAAAAAAGCGAGAAAATTTATATGGGATGAATTTAGATAAAGCTAAGAAGTTGTAATTGCATTGAATTACTAAAATTTGTTTTATTTAAAAACTAATATAAAAAATTTGTAATATTTTTTGAATATATAGATTAGATGTATATATTTCTATTTTATGTAGGTAATGGTTTTTTATTTTAATCAATGAGCTAATATTTTTGTTTTCAATGGTACTTGATACACACCTACACAATGATGATGGAAGGACAAAAAAAATTTAAAATACAATCTTCTTCTTCTTTCTTTCTAATATGTTCTATAGTTTGAGGGGATAACTTAAGATATTATTGTCTAAGATATAACGTCTTTTTTATTTGCACAAATCAAATGGAATAATTCAAAAATTTATAACTATCTTTAAAACTGTAAATATTAAATTTAAATTTTAAAAATTTATATTTTAATTAACTTCTTATATAATTTCAATATAAAATTTTATTTTTCAATGCAGATTCAAATATAGATGAGAGATTGTTAAGTTTATAATTCAAGTATGATCTATATATTCATAAATAAAATGATTGATTTTAAAATATATTTAATCAATTCAAATGAAAATATTTTTATATTTGAATTAAAATCAAATTTTTATTTTTTAAAACAAATTTAAAATATTTTTAGTGTTCAATATTTTATCTTTTAATTTAAATTCAAATATTTTATACTTTATAAAAGAATTTGATAGTTTCTAAAAGAAACTCTAAATATCTATCTTTTCATTTAAATTCAAATAAGTTAATTTAATTAATATTTTCTAATTTAAATAATTATAATTAATAATTTGATAAATTCCAACAAAAAATAAAAAATCCCCCTATCGTGCCTAAAATAACGGCTACACATTTTTGGGATTCCTTCATGTATACATTGAGTGACCGCATATATATTTTTTTAAAAGAATATAGATAATTAGATCTTGTAATTATGCTAATACCATTTCAAAAAATTGATTTTCCTTTTTAATGTTGTTTCCTTATTATTACAAATTTGTAGTCAAGAAAAAATAAAAATAAAAAAAAGTTAAATTATTTTTAAATACAATGAATTAGTTCAAGATTTCTAAGTTTATGGAGATATTGAATTATATTTTTCCTTGTTTTATTTCAAAAAAATAAGGATATAATTTATTACTTAAATAATTAAAATCTGTAATTATGCTAGTACCATTTTCAAAAATTGATTTTCCTTTTTAATATTTTTTTTTCTTATTTTAAAATCGTTACAAATTGGTAGTCAAGAAAAAATAGAAAAAAAAATCAAATTACTTTTAAATACAATGAATTAGTTTAAGATTCCTAAGTTTATGAAGATATTGAATCATATTTTTTCTTTTTTAGTTTGAAAAACTAAGGATATAATTTATTATTTAAATAATTAGAACCTGTAATTATGCTAGTACCATTTCAAAAAATTAATATTTCTTTTTAATATTTTTTTCTTATTTAAAACCATTACAAATTGGTAATCAAGAAAAAATAAAAAAAAAGTCAAATTACTTTTAAATACAACGAATTAATTTAAGATTCCTAAGTTTATGGAGATATTGAATCATATTTTTTCTTTTTTAGTTTGAAAAATTAAGGATATAATTTATTACTTAAATAATTAAATTTTGTAATTATGCTAGTACCATTTCAGAAAATTGATTTTCCTTTTTAATATTTTTTTCTTATTTTAAAACCCTTACAAATTGGTAGTCAAGAAAAAAAAGGTCAAATTACTTTTAAATACCATGAATTAGTTTAAGATTTCTAAGTTTGAGATATTGAATCATATTTTTCCTTTTCTAATTTCAAAATTAAGAATATAATTTATTACTTAAATAATTAGAACTTGTAATTATGCTAGTATCATTTCAGAAGATTGATTTTTCTTTTTAATTCTTTTCTTATTCTAAAACTGTTATAAATTGGTAATCAAGAAAAAATAAATAAAAAAAGAAAAAATCAAATTACTTTTAAACACAATGAATTATTTAAGATTTTTAAATTTATGGAGATATTGAATCATATTTTTCCTTGTTTAATTTGAAAAATTAAGGATATAATTTATTACTTAATAATAAGAATTTGTAATTATGCCACTACCATTTCAGAAAATCGATTTTCCTTTTTAATGTTATTTTCTTATTTTAAAACTGCTACAAATTGGTAGTCAAGAAAAAATAAAAAAAGAAAAAGTCAAATTACTTTTAAATACAATGAATTAGTTTAATATTTCTAAGTTTATGGAGATATGCTACTCTTCTCTTCTTCTTCATTCTCTCCCTCCATTGACGATATTGACCACACCAACCGCCGCTACTTCGTATTCTCCGGCGAATCCATTAACCACCACCGGCGCCGCAAGTCCAACTCTCTCCTCCCAGCAGATGCCACAAGGCCACCAACAGAACTTCTCCTCTTCGTCTCCAGCGAAACTCGCTAACTCTTTCCTTCTCTGGTCACCTCCGACCGGTGAACTAAAAAGTCACACCACCATTCTTTCTTCGACTCCCTTCTTCGCCACCTCTCGTTCGACGCTGCAAGTCGACACCATCCTCTTCCATTTCGATACATCTTCTTACTATGCACTTAGCAATGTTGTTCCTCTTATTTAGGTGTACGAAATAAATCAGTAAAGTTAAAAATATACAGGCATGACAACATGAAGACAAATGACATAGACATAAGTTTAATTCCAAGTAGGCTAATGCGAGAAGCTAAAAAAGTTAAATTTGGTGATATTATTGACGGCTCACTTATCAATGGGAAGGTACATTTGCGTCGAATAATTTCACATATTGTATGCTAATTTTATTTTTATTTATTCTAACAAAAAATGTACCTTTTATTTTTTATATGGGATATTTATTGTAAGTTTCGTGCCTATATTGCCGATATTAAAAATAAAAATGACACTTGGTATCATGTTTGCACAAAATGCTCAGGAGAATGACTGTTATAAAGAATAGTGCAAGTTGTTCCTATTGAATGAGAGACCATAATGACTACGACAAGAGGTAAAAAGGAGAAAAACTAAAACAGAATATTTTTTAAAGCAACATATTGATAATATTATGATTTGATTTGTAACTTTTGATTGAGATATAGATTAAAGATGGATGTCTCAACTGACCAACAATATATTAGTATTACACTATTTGATGTTACTCGATACTTCTTTGGTTGCTATATGAAGGAGCATATTCACTCCACGGATGAAAAAGTTTGCTTTACTATAAGTTAATGTTGTAACTAACTAATTTTAATATAAATTTAAAATATTGGATTAAAGCTAATTATAACTAATTTATTTGTGTATTTTTTCATATTATGCAACAGAAAGAGGACTCTAAGTATTACCACAAGTTGGTTTTGAGTAAGGAAAAAGAATTCAATTTCTTTGTGAAGATTCAAGATTTGAAATCTGCAAAAGAGGAGAGAAGCATAAATTTAATAGCCGTGGATATGCATGACGTTGAAAAAGATGTAGCAACCGTAGAGATAGAAGAGGACGACACATCAACAAAACTAATAAACAAGAGGACCAAGAAAGATGAAGACAATATTGAAGAATAACCTTATATATTAATTGATAAAAAAATTAAAATGGAGAAAAATTAGTTAGCTAATCCCTAATTAAATAAATTTAAGCAACTATTTTTTTATTCTCTATGACCAACTTCAGCTGGCATGACTTTTACTGTTTATTTTACTTTCTCATTAATAACTGTATTAAATTTATAAATTTCATAATCACACAATATATTCACTTTAGTTCTTCCTTACATATTGCACACACTTATTTGAGGAAAATCAACACAATACTCACTTAAATTTACGAAAAATCAATACAATACTCATTCATAAAAGGTATCAGTGCAATCAACACTATATGGAATTATAAATTTTATGGCAAAATAATTATCCCAAAATAGATAAAATAACACGTTATGATAGTACAGAGAGTACATTTTTCAATCACGTTATATACTAATTATTTTGTTTAGAGATAACATTATGTGAAGTAGAGTTTATTCAAGTTACAAAAATGACAGAAAAAGGTACATACAAAACATTTAATAATTGATATCACCTTTCAAAATACTACATTTATCAATATTTATTTATTTATATTCTATATATAGATCATGAGATAATTGCATACGCTCCCCGACAGCTGAGCAGATATGTATCATCAACTATGTTACAAGTGATTGAACTAAACCAAACCAAGATGAAGAGGATGAACAACAACTTCATGGTATATCTAAAAGAGTGATTATCTCAGCCTAATTAGCCAGATAATTTATACTTGTACATACCTACAATGATAGGTGCGAAAGAAAAATCTATTGCTCCTCCATCTAATGTTGATCAACATGGCAGTCGTATTAGTATAACCGATGAAAAAAGTTATACATGTAAGATCCCATATGATTTTATTGAAATTTTCATTTACGGTTGTCAGATATTGATAAGCATACTGCTATAGTCCTACAAAGTTAATAACTCATTTCTTTATTCGGTGATTTCCATCACCTATGCATCATGTAGAATTTTTATCCCTAATAAATATTGATTGTTACAATAAACAAAAATGCCAAATAAAGACCTTCAAAACCTGAACATACTTATTAATATAGTCATATAATGTTGCAAAACTATTATGTAGGTGATAAAGGAAAGTTTGTTGTTGGTGTCAGTAAATATGACCATTATTTTAACCGCCCAACATATGAAGAAAATATCACAGGTAATATCTCACATAGGGCTATCCCAGCGAGTAGAAATGAGTATGTTGATCACTGAATGAGAGAATGATAACAACGTTTTCCGGTGAAAGCAAGACATTCATTAGTTTTGACTCTGCAGAGGATGACACAGACAATTACTACCAAGAGGATTATTTGAATACTTTGAACTCAAATGGTCTATCACGGCACAAGTATTAATCCTAATTATCCACTTCGAGTAACTTGGGCGTGAATGTGTAGAATTACTTCAAATATGAAAAGTAAATATATTTTTGAGCAGGTTAGTTTTGAAGGAAAATGCACCAATCACGTTACTAAGAAATTTGAATGTCTCAAAAGGCTTATGTAATGGCACAAGAATGATATATAGAGGATTTAACAATAACATCATATATGTAATAATAATCAGAAATTATACAACCAAAAATGTATTTATTCTAAAAATACGACTATCCTCATCCGAAAATAAAGAATATCCTTTTGCATTTGTTCGGAAGCAATTTCCAATACGGCTTTGGTTTGCCTGACTGTGCAACTTTACAAATAGGCTTTCTAATTACCTTGCTCTCGAAGAAATAGGAGTACAAAATACATATGTCAAATATAGATAATTCCTCAAATTTGTCCTTTATTCTTTGTTTGTGCATTTTATTTTAATCCATTACTTTTAATTTTTTGTGTTTCATGCAAATACAAAAATATTAATTTTTATATTTTTATTATTTTTATTTATACTTTTTAACTGTAATTTTAGATTTTAAAAATTGACAAAAAAAAAAATTTATTATAGTAGCGGAAAAATAATCGATGAAAGAATATTAATTTTTTAAGTACGTTAATTATTTTTTCTATAAATTATTGACAATTTGATGGAGTCCATTGAATTTTAGTGCTTTTTAGTAGTATTATTAGCAATGAATTAGAATCTTATTTTTACCAGTACGGAAGATGTGTTTTTTTAATCTGTATTAAAACGAGTTAAAAGTTAGAAAGCGATATTTAAGTTAAACTCAGATGACCTAAATGATACAAAAAAAGGTATGTTGTTATTTAATTGAAAATTTCATATTTTTTTAAAAATATTTGTTAATATATGTTGAATAGTTTGCACCTAATAATATTATTTGTGATTAAATAAAACATAAAAAATAGAATCTAAAAATTTATATAAATCATAATTGAGATGGAGTGCCAAAATAAAAAATGTGAGCAAGTTTAATATTTTAAAATTTAAAATTAGATGTTCAAAGACTATATGAAAAATACTATAAATTGCAATCCTTCTCATGTTATGATGAAAAAATATATCTTAAAATTTTCATTTAAATTGTTAGGATAAGATTTGAACAATTATTAAAAAAAAATTAATAGGGATGGTAATTTGACTAATATAACCCTATTAATTTTTTGAAAACATACAATAATAATTTCTTTCACATTTTAGAATGACTTTAAGTACTAAATATAAACTGAAAAAACATGGTCAATTATCTCTTGAATTTTAAAACTAATAAATATTTTAAAACGACTACTTTTAATATACCTAACAATTAAAATGGAATGAATGAAGTATAATTTAACTCTAAAAAAATAAAATATGTTTAATTAAAAAAATAAGGAAAATATTTTTAACGAGTTAATCCAAACAAGCTCTTACACCTTTAATGTAAATCAAATTTAATGTGATGAAAATAATATTATTATTTTCAAAAATTAATTCTCTCTACAAATAATAATACCTTTACATAAAAGGTAATCTGTTCCAAATTAATTATGCCAAGGAGTTTAATGTACGAGAACTAAAATATCTGAAGTTTAATTTAATTTTGAATATTTTTTTAAAAAATTAAATTTAAATAAATATGATAAGTCAACATAACTAATAATAATTTAAAATATATATTAAATTTAAATAATAGATATCTATTTTTAATATAATAAATAAGTAAAAACGAACGGGAAAAAATATTTATAATGGTTCCTCTTGTCCATATATAAGATAGTTTTAACTTTTATATTTAGTTCAAAATAAATAATTTTTATAACATATTATTTTTTTAAAAATAAATATATTTATTTAGATAAGTAGGCTTTTATGTAATCCAAAAATATCATATTAAATAGTTTTTTTTTGTTCTTATTTAGTTATCATGATAAGATTTTGCAAAGAAAAAATTTAATTCATATATTTTTATTAATGTTGTAGTTTTTATTTATTTCTGTATTTCTTAATTCTTGAACAATTCATATTAAAGCACAAAGTATATTTTTTAATCACGTTATCTACTATTATTTTATTTAGAGATAACATTACGTGAAGCAGAGTTTATTCAAGTTACAAGAATGACATAAAAAGGTACATACAAAATACTTAATAATTGATATCACTTTTCAACATACTACATTTATCAATATTTATTTATTTATATTTAGTATATAGATCATGAGATTATTGCATACGCTCCCCGATAACTGAGCAGATATGTATCATCAATTACGCTACAAGTGATTGAACCAAACCAAACCAAGATCAAGGGGATGAACAACAACTTCATGGAATATCTAAAAGAGTGATTATCTCAGCCTAATTAGCCAGATAATTTATACTTGTAATACCTACAATGACAGGTACGAAAGAAAAATATGTTGCTCCTCCATCTAATGCTGATTAACATGGCAGTTGTATTAGTATAACCGATGAAAAAAGTTATACATGTAAGATCCCATATGATTTTATTGAAATTTTCATTTAAGGTTGTCAGATGTTGATAAGTATACTGCTATAGGCCTACAAAGTTAATAACTCATTTCTTTATTCGGTGATTTCCATCACCTATGCACCATGTAGAATTGTTTATCCCTAATAAATATTGATTGTTACAATAAACAAAAATGCTAAATACAAGACCTTCAAAACCTGAACATACTTATTAATATAGTCTTATAATGTTGCAAAACTATTATGTAGGTGATAAAGAAAAGTTTGTTGTTGGTGCCAGTAAATATGACCATCATTTTAACCGCCCAACATATGAAGAAAATATCACAGGTAAGATCTCACATAAGGCTATCCCAGCGAGTAGAAATGAGTATGTTGATCACTGGATGAGAGAATGATAACAACGTTTTCCGGTGAAGCCAGGCATTCATTAGTTTTGACTCTGCAGAGGATGACACAAACAACTACTAGCAAGAGGATTATTTGAATACTTGACCCCAAATGGTCTACCATGGCACAAGTATTAATCCTAATTATCCACTTCGAGTAACTTGGGCGTGAATGTGTAGAATTACTTCAAATATGAAAAGTAAATATATTTTTGAGCAGGTTAGTTTTGAAGGAAAATGCACCAATCACGTTACTAAGAAATTTGGATGTCTCAAAAGGCTTATGTAACGGCATAAAAATGATATGTAGAGGATTTAACAATAACATCATATATGTTGTAATAATAATCAAAAATTGTACAACCAAAAATATGTTTATTCTAAAAATACGACTATCCTTACCTGAAAATAAAGGATATCCTTTTGAATTTGTTCCGAAGCAATTTCCAATACGGCTTTGGTTTGCCTGACTGTGCAACTTTACAAATAGGCTTTCTAATTACCTTGCTCTCGAAGAAATAGGAGTACAAAATACATATGTCAAATATAGATAATTCCTCAAATTTGTCCTTATTCTTTGTTTGTACCTTTTATTTTAATCCATTACTTTTAATTTTTTTTGTTTCATGCAAACGCAAAAATACTAAGCGAACTAGTATTTTCTCTGTTTCAAATTAATTATGCGAAAGAGTTTAAAGTGCAAGGATTAAAATATTTGAATTTCAATTTAATTTTGGATATAATTTTAAAATAATAATAATTATGATACTTAAAAATTAAATAAAAAAATACTACAAATCAAATAATTAATAATATTATTAAAATTAAAATTAAATTAAAATTGAGATGGAGTGTCAAAATATAAAAATGTGAGCAAGTTTAATATTTTAAAATTTAAAATTAGATGTTCAAAGACTATATGAAAATACTATAAATTGCAATCCTTCTCATGTTATGATGAAAAAATATATTTTAAAATATTATCAAAACTTATACTCCTTATGTTCCATTTTAATTGTTAGGATAAAATTTGAACACTTATTTAAAAAAATGGAATAGGGATGGTAATTTGACTAATATAACCCTATTAATTTTTTAAAAACTTACAATAATAATTTCTTTTCACATTTTAGAATGACTTTAAGTACTAAGTATAAATTGAAAAAACATGATCAATTATCTCTTGAATTTTAAAACTAGCAAGTATTTTAAAACTGACTACTTTTAATATACCTAACAATTAAAATGGAATGAATGAAGTATAATTTAACTCTAAAAAAATGAAATGTGTTTAACTAAAAAAATAAAGAAAATATTTTTGACGAGTGAATCCAAACAAACTCTTAGACTTTTAATGTAAATCAAATTTAATGTGATGAAAAGGGAGCATCTGCTACGGGATTTGAACTTGAAATAGTATTTTCTCTGTTCCAAATTAATTATGCGAAAGAGTTTAAAGTGCAGGGATTAAAATATTTGAATTTCAATTTAATTTTGGATATAATTTAAAAAAAAAATAATTATCATAATTTGAAAATTAAATAAAAAAAATACTACAAATCAAATAATAAATAATATTATTATTTTCAAAAATTAATTCTCTCTACAAATAATAATACCTTTACATAAAAGGTAATCTGTGATGAGAGAATTCATTTAGTAATTTTAAAAGTGAGAATTAGAAAAGTTTGTTGGTCGAATTAGTGAGGAAAAATGAGCATATCTTTCTGGCGATTAGACAAGACAGTTAAAAACAGCTTTCTACTGTTTGTTTCTTTTTGTGTACTATTGCTGTTCAAAATTAGAGAGGATAGTGGAATGTGAACATTTACACAACCAAATGAAGGAAGAGCGCCCGCGGTTTGTGGAGGCGCTGCCTATTTCTGAGCAAGTTTTCGGGAGGGGAGAAGAGGAGTTTATTTGGACGGTGTTTTGATGGTGGCGTTTACGGTGGTAGTGGTCGGAGATAGGGCGCGACTGTGTGTTACAGGTGATGAGAGGGTGGTGTTTGGCTGTCCACCGGTCGCGATGGCCGATAATGACTGGTGGTGTAGTGGGTGTCGGCCGGCTCGTGAGGGGAGAGAGTAGAAGAGAGGGGAGTTGAGAGAAGAGGTTGTGCGGCTGGTTAGGGTTTGGCGAGGGAGAATGAGAATGAGGGTTATTTTTGGAATTTGGGTTGGGTTAATGGTATCATATGCTTGGTTGCGAAGTTGGGTCTAATCGAAGTTGAATAGGATTTCAAATATTATACGTATATAAATTTAGTAAATAGATAATTCAATAACATAATTTATATTATTATTTAAATTAGTTACAAATAAATAATAGAAGCCAAGTAGATTTATGTATAGAATAAAATGCTATTTAGTTAACACACACACACACATATATTTATGAATGTAAAAATTAAAGTACGTTATATTCATTTTTAAAAAATAAATTATATACGACATTTTATGAAAATTACGGATAATAGAGAGTAATAATATACATGTAAATTACGAATATGATTTAGAAAATATCAATAGTAGACGAAACACTTTAAAATAAGAATAAATAACTATGTAAAAGGAAAATTAATTTAAAGTATGTGTGTATATATATATATATACACATATATATATTTGTCATTTTTTTGTGTCAAAATAAGTATTTTATTTAAGTATGTATTTTAAATTATTAATTTTAAGTCAGATATATTTTTCAACACTATAATAGATTAGATCTATTTTTTTGTAAATAAATATTTTATTTGTTTAAGTTCGAAAGATTAATTAAATTAATCAATTAATAAAACATCTTAAATTTTATTTATATTTTAAGAATGAAATAATTTTACAATTTAATTAATTTTAAATTTTATCAATTAATGCTATTTTATTAAGAATGTGGTTACAACTGAAATAAATGTTGCTTTGTTTTAAATTGCAAATGTAGCCCAAATTGAGCAAAAAATCTGTACATTTTCTCAATCTTTATCACAAAGAATCAGTCAATCCACGTATGCTACGTAACACATGAATTGTACTTCTTTTACTTTAATCTCAGCCGTTAGATATATTAACAATTTATTTAGTATTTTTAAAACAGAAATAGAGAGTCAGGAGAGAAAAAATAAAAAAAAATGCATACGCACGGAGGAAAAAAACAGAGAGGCGAGAGAAAGAGTATATCGATTTCATCTATTTGCTTTGTGCTCTTGTTTGTTTTTCATTTTTACTATTGTTGTACTACCCTACTCTATTTTTTTTACTCATTGCATTTGCGTCTGGAATCGAAGTCCCTGGCCTAAGACTTCGACAACTCTCAACAGCCTTAATCGCTGCACAAGACAAGGTAAAATCGCATCCTGTCTCAATAACTTATGTTTAACTTTGTTATTCATTAATTATGTTTGGAATGAGCTGGTCGTTTTGATCGACTGGATGTGATTGCAAAAAGTGTGTTTTCGATCATTAGTTTTATATGTATCCTATTGTTTATTGGAAGGGTTTACAACTTGTGATTTAGCTTGAAATAACTCTATGAAGTTTAAAGCTTTAGATGTTGGTTGATTGCCCATCTTGAGGTCATTACGATGTTGATTTGATTGTTTGAATATGATTATAGCTGCGTAGTTATGTTTCTAATTTATTGTGCGTTTACGAGCTGCCTTGTAGCTTCTAATTTAGCATAAAAGCTCTCCAAAAGGGTTGAACATTGAAACATGATTATGTTATTTTCTCTAAGTATTATTGTAATATTTTTTCGGATCTCTTAATATGATAGTAGCAACTCAGTATGTCGGGGAATATGAACCAAAGTATGAGGTGATTTGGATAAGCCTGATTATTCTTTTTTGGCTAAACTCTTTAGGTTCCATATCTTTTGATATGACTAAGTGTTATGCTAGTTTAAACCACTTAGTAATAGTCCAACTAAAGTGAATATAGAAATCTAAACTAGAACTCATACACACAACTTTGTTACTTGTTTGGAATCTATTGCTCTTCTTTACAGTGTTCATATGGATTCATGTTATTAAATAATAACTATTAGTTAAAGTAAAAAAATTTTAATCTACAGCAACTCTAAAAAATTGTTGCAATAGATAGGAAAACCGTTGCAATAGACCTATTGCACATTTTAAGGGTCTGTTACATCTGATCGCATTGCAATAGATTTACCGCAACGATTTGATATAATAGTTGTAAAATCGTAGTAATAGATAGGATATTGCAACGGTTTGGGACCCACTTCAATAGCCATATCTATTGCAACGGTTATTATACTTAAATGGAACATTTAAAACCAGTTTCAATATCCATTTTAGCAATGATCTTTTTAGGCTATTACAATAGTTGTTTGCATCTATTGCAATGGTTTGTTAAAGCTATCACAACTGTTCTTGAACTTATTGAAATCGTTGATATAGACTATTGTAATGGTTTTTATATAATTATTGAGCTTCAAAATTGACTGAAATTTATATAAATTAAAAAAGGAATCAATTACAATAATAAACAAAATTATAATTCAAATATCCAACTGGTATATTCATTAAAATAAAAATATACAATATTGTTTGATTATTCAAGAGTTAGTATACATAAGCTTAAAAAATATTCAAGAAAGAAATCCTAGAACATTATGCTTTTTAGAACAATAATCAACCAATACTCTTAAATAAGGTCATTCCCTGGTTTAATCCATCCTTTATTCATTTGCTCCACCAACAAAAGATGACAAATAAATACTTTAGCAAATTTTCACAAAAAATTTACTCTCAACATATATATTCTTGTAACTACATATTTATCAGTCATTCCAAGACAATGTAAAATAAAATGCACCAACACTACAAAAGTAATTAAATTTATTATAACATGTACTTTATTAATTTTTAGGAAGAAAACTGTGAAACAAGATAGTCACTTTTATCCATTTCTCTTAATTTGGAAATACCTTCAAGCTATTAAAGAATAAAGTTACATCAATACAATAGATCTCTTCAAATATGCAAAATTAAATTTAAAAAGATAGCTTGAAATTGACATTAAGACATTAACAACTAAACTAGATATGGAGTTTCAGATTACAATTGAAGATACAAACTAGAATTTGGCGTTTACATACATGCCTTTGTTATGAGCATACACCCAACATTTTGATTCTAAAAGTTAACTAAGAAGGTTCAAATCTAACTCACCTTCATTCAAAACTAACTTTTCTGCCACACAAGGCTCATTCACTTTTAACTCCCTCTTCTATACAAATCTAACCCACCATGAATCAAAACTTAACTTCATTAGCACAAAATTCAGCATTTATATTTTCAGTCATGGCAGAATTTAGCCTTCTTATTGTTAGCATCTTGTGCAAGCTAAATTTTAAATTTGAAATAACACAATCATACATATCTATAGTTTTATATGATTAGATACATATTGAAAAATAGATTGTTTAAGTAGACCAAATAAGATGGATCATGTTATGTCTTCCCGATCGACAAGTACAACATCAACAGTCAATCAAAATGGCCATAGATAAGAACTGTTCAATATAGTTTGTTTCAAAATATTTTATTTAGAACTTTAATTACAATTCAGGCAACATTTTGTCTTTCATGAATAATTCTTTTCTTTGATAAGTAATTCAGCCCAGTATTATACTTTTAAAAATATAGATGATGATTACACATAAAGATATAAATATTTTTCTCAGTTTTTTTCTATTACTCTTGATCTAGAAATATAAACAAGACACGGGAGAGAAACACTAGAAAAAAATGCACACACACAGAGGAACAAAACAGAGAGACGAGAGAAAGAGTGTACTGATTTCATCTATTTGCTTTGTGCTCTGGTTTGTTTTTCATTTTCACTATTGTCGTACTATCCTACTCTATTTTTTCACTCATTGCACTCGCGTCTGGAGTCGGAGTCCCTGGCCTAAGACTTCCACAACTCTCAACAGGCTTATTCGCTGCACAACACAAGGTAAAATCATATCCTGTCTCAATTACTTATGTTTAACTTTCTAATTCATTAATTATATTTGGAATGAGCTGGTCAGTTTTGATCGACTGGATGTGATTGCAAAAAGTGTGAAGCAAAATAGTTTTTGATCATTAGTTTTATATGTATCCTATTGTTTGTTGGAAGGGTTTGCAACTTGTGATTTAGCTTGAAATAACTCTATGAAGTTTAAAGCTTTAAATGTTGGTTGATTGCCCATTTTGAGGTCATTATGATGTTGATTTGATTGTTTGAATATGATTATAGCTGCGTAGTTATGTTTCTAATTTATTGTGCGTTTACGAGCTGCCTTGTAGCTTCTAATTTAGCATAAAAGGTCTCCAAAAGGGTTGAGCATTGAAACATGATTATGTTATTTTCTCCAAGTATTATCGTAATATTTTTTTCTTATCTCTTAATATGATAATAGCAACTCAGTATGTCGGGCAATATAAATTGAAGTATGAGGTGATTTGGATAAGTCTGATTATTCATTTTTGGCTAAACTCTTTAGGTTCCACATCTTTTGATATGACTAAGTGTTATGTTAGTTTAAACCACTTATTAATAGTCCAACTAAAGTGAATATAGAAATCTGAACTAGAACTCATAAACATAGCTTTGTTACTTGTTTGGAATCTGTTGCTTTTCTTTAAAGTGTTCATATGGATTCATGTTCTTAAATAACAACTATTAATTAAAGTAAAAGATTTTTAATCTGCAGCAGCCCTTCAAAAATTGTTGCAGTAAATAGGAGATCGTTGCTATAGACCTATTGCAAAGATTTAAGGGTCTGTTACATCTGATCGCATTGCAATAGATTTACCACAATAATTTGATGTAATGTTTGTAAAACCCTTGCAATAGATAGGATATTGCAACGGTTTTGGGACCCGTTTCAATAGTCATATCTATTGCAACGGTTATTGTACTTAAATGGAACAGTTAAAACCCGTTTCTATATCTATTTTAGTAATGGTCTTTTTAGGCTATTATAATAGTTGTTTGCATCTATTGCAATGGTTTATTAAAGCTATTGCACCAGTTCTTGAACTTATTGAAACCGTTGATATAAACTATTGTAATGGTTTTTATATAATTATTTAGCTTCAAAATTGACTGAAATTTATATAAATCAAAAAAGGAATCAATTACAATAATAAACAAAATTAGAATTCAAATATCCAACTAGTAATATTCATTAAAATAAAGATATACAATATTGTTTGATTATTCAAGAGTTAGTATACATAAGCTTGCAAAATATTCAAAAATTAAAAAAAATCCTAGAACATTGTGCTTTTTAGCACAACAATTAACCTAATACTCTTAAAAAAAGGTCGTTCCCTTGTTTTATCTATCCGTTATTCATTTGCTCCACCTACAAAAGATGACAAATAAATACTTCAGCAAATTTTCACAAAAAAATTATTCTCAACATATATATTCTTGTAGCTACATTTTTATCAGTCACTTCAAGTCAATGTAAAATGAAATGCACCAGCACTACAATGGTAATTAAATTTATTAAAAGATGTGTTTTGTTAGTTTTTAGGATAAGAAAACTGTGACACAAAATAGTCACTTTTATTCATTTCTCTTAATTTGGAAATAACTTCAAGCTATTAAAGAATAAAGTTACATCAATACAATAAATTTCTTCAACTATGCAAATTTAAATTTAAAAAGATAGCTTGAAATTAACACTAAGACATTAATAACTAAACTGGATATGGAGTTTCAGATTATAATTGAAGATACAAACTAGAATTTAGCGTTTGCATACATGCCTTTGTTACGAGCATACACCCAACATTTTGGTTCTAAAAGTTAACGAGAAGGTTCAAATCTAACTCACTTCATCCAAAACTAGCTTTTCTGGCACACAAGGCTCATTCACTTCTGACTCCCTCTTCTATACAAATCTAACCCACCATGAATCAAAACTTAACTTCATTAGCACAAAATTCAGCATTTACATTTTCAGTCATGACACAATTTGGCCTTCTCATTGTTAGAATCTTGTGCAAGCTAAATTTTAAATTTGAAATAAGACAACCATACATATTTATAGTTTTATATGATTAGATACATATTGAAAAATAGATTGTTTAAGAAGACCGAATAAGATAGGTCATGTTATGTTTGCCTGATCAACAAATAAGGACACAATGTCAACAGTCAATCAAAATGACCATAGATAACAACTGCTCAATAGAGTTTGTTTCAAGGTTTTCTATTCAGAACTTTAATTACAATTTAGACAATATTTTGTCTTTCATGAGTAATTCTTTTCTTTGATAAGTAATTCCACCCGGTATTTTACTTTTAAAAATATATAGGATGACTGCACATAAAGATATAAACACTTTTCTCAGTTCTTTTCTATTACTCATGATCTAGCAACAGATCCAGAGAGATGGGAGAGAAAGACACCCCAAAAACTGCACACACATAGAGGAACAAAACAGAGAGGCGAGAGAAAGAGTGTACTGATTTCATCTCTTTGCTTTGTCTTCTAGTTTGTTTTTCGTTTTTACTATCGTACTACCCTACTCTACTTTTTTTAATTCATCGTACTCGTTTCTAGAGTCGAAGTCCCTGGCCTAAAATTTCAACAGCCTTTATCGCTACACAGCACAAGGTAAAATCACATACTGTCTCAATTACTTTATGTTTCACTTTGTAATTCATTAATTATGTTTGAAATGGGCTGGTCGTTTTGATCGAATGGATGTGATGATGAAAAGTGTGAAGCAAATTTTCGATCATTAGTATGTATCCTATTGTGTGCTTGTATGGTGTGTACAACTTGTGATTTAGCTTAAAATAACTCTATGAAGTTTGAAGCTTTAAGTGTCGGCTGACTGCCCATTTTGAGATCAATGTGATATTGTTTGATTGTTTGAATATGGTTATAGCTGTGTAGTTATGTTTCTAATTTATTGTGCATTTACAAGCTACCTTGTATCCTTTAATTTAGCATAAAAAGTCTCCAAAACGGTTGAACATTGCAACATGATTATTTTCTCCAAGTATTATCATAATATTTTTCGGATATCTTAATATGACAATAGCGACTCTGTATGCAGGCAATATGAACTTAAGTATGAGGTGATTTAGATAAGCTTGATTATTCTTTTTTGACTAGATTCTTTATGTTACACATTTTTTGATATGACTAGGTGTTATGTATGTTTAAACCACTTAGTAATAGTCCAACTAAAGTGAATATAGAGATTTGAACTAAAACTCATAAACATAGTTTTTTTACTTGTTTGGAATCTATTGCTCTTCTTTGAAGTGTTCGTATGGATTCATGTTCTTAAATAATAACTATTAGTTAAAGTAAATTTTTTTTAATATGATTACGACTTTGTTGGCTAGCGGAACTGCTGGTTCTCTCTTGAGGCTACTTCTATGGATTCCTTTCGTCAAAATCGTAATAAGGGATATGAGTTATTTTATTTTTATTTAACAGTATTGTATCTCTATTTCAGTTTTTATTTCAAGCTTTGAGTTTCAATAATTATTCCTTCAAATTAATTTAGTTTCTAGTTGTAGGTCCGTCACTCCTTTGAGACAAATGTGACTTATTTAAAGTATTGAAAGAGATATTTTATCTGTTTGGGGCTTGAGTTTTAAAACTTGTCTTATAGTATGCCTATTTTTGTTAGTTTGGGACTTGCGTTTTAAAACTTGTCTTATAGTATGCCTGCTATTTTGACAAACTTTCAGGGGAATGAAAACAATTGGAGAGATTCTTGTAAACTTTCATTTTATTTATTTATTTATTGTTAAGCTACTTTTTAACTGCTACATAGATCACTTCATTGAATTCTAGATTTGATTATTTTTTCCTAAACTAATAAGTATTATAGTATTGAAATGATAAGCTTGTACTTGCACGAATGTTATGCATTGTTTTTTCTTACTAAAATTATGTATATATATGATCTTCAACTGCTCCTACTCTTATTTCTTTAATGGGTTATATGAATAACCGTAATTGAGTGAGTCCAGAGCTCCATAAATGATTTATATATGGTGATGTATCTTTTTTTTTTTTTGGTGATAGTCCAGAATTATTTTAAGAATGTTTTTTAACTATTTGTGTCTTTCTCTATCTATTTATTATGAACACAAAACGAGTGGTACTGAGACCAACTGATGTGCTCCTTTGATGTTGTAGACTCGATTTCCATATTTGGGTTTAGTTTTATAATAAATAGGAGATAATCAATGACTTTAATGTCTAGGATGAATTCTTGTAGTAAAGGGGCTGCTTTATTATTTCGAATTTAGCATGGCCAAAGTGGTTGAGTAGTTTGTTTCCTCTAATTTTATCTTTCGCATATATTTTGGCATCACTTAATTAATTTTCTAATTCTTTATTTTTTCTTTTTCATGTCGTAACTGGATCTGGAATTTCTATTTTGAGACTTGATCAATGGCCAATATATGTAGGCCAATAGCTTATAGAATCCACGCACAGTCAAGTATTATGAGTTGGGTTCTTAAAAGAGCCCAACACTTTTTAGTTCCCTCCTCCTTGACAGTTTTCTTACATTATAGTTATTTTTATTTTCTTACCTTATATATATTTTTGTGCGGTTTAGTTCCAAGTTATAATGTTGGCAAATGATCTCCTCTTCGCAGAAATTATTTTCTTTTCACAAGTGTGTTTTAAACATAATTGTTCTTCATACTATATTATTGTTTAAAAATTTTTCAAGAAAAAGAACATATATATGATATTCTCTTTCTCAAAGCTTAATAACATTTCAATGTATCTTTATACGTATTTTAAATAAGCAACTTGTTTTAGACAAATTAGTAATTAAAGAGACAACAAATAATTATTCAAAATCCAAACGAATTAAGTTCAAATGTTAGACCCATACAATAGCTAATAATCTGTTAACTCTTTAAAGTGGGCTGCTAGCCCAACCTTTTTTTTTAATTTATTTAGTATGTTCGCAGAAAATCAGGCCCACTATTTGGCCTATTTCAGATTTTTCTCCAAAAATCAAGTATGAGATATATACGTATTATCTTACAAATATATTTCACATATTACTATATTATAATTTTGTTTTTCATATATTATTATCTATACATGAATATTTATTTTTACCAGATATACCATTTTTCTCATACATACATATATTTTTAGTTATTTTCTACTCATATATGAACATCTATTTATAAATATTTACCTTATAACACATCATATACATTATTTTTTTACTCATGTACATATTCGTAGACTAATTTCTCTTACATATGCTACACATATTATATATATATATATTTATAAGCTATTTGTAACTCACATATAGTTAAAGATATACATTTCATCTCTATATATAATTTTATACACTCTCTATATACTAAATATACACTATTTTATAACTACTTTATACATACTGTTTTTCACACTATATATATTATAAGTATATTATTTTATATATATATATATGTATATTTAATGTATTTTCTACATGCTACATACATTTTAACTGCAAAATTTTTAAAATTATTTTACTATATTTTCCTCACTTTATTCAAACTACTACTTATTAATATATTCATATCTCGCATATCACTCCTATATATTTTATGTATATCACATGTATATTTTACATAACTTATACATTTGTTAATTTTAGCTTATTTTCAAATCACTTTAGCCCATTTTTATCACTTCTTTTAACACCTTTTAGCAACTAATAAATAGAAATAAATGATCACCTAATATACCTTAGACTAAATTTAAGGACTATTTTTGAATAGGTTCCGAGGATGCCTAATACCTATCTTTTGGAGTAAATAAAATCCTTACCTAAAATTTGTTTTTCATAGACTAAAGCAGATGTTACATTTTTACAAATGGTTTTTCTAAAACTTAGGTGGCGAATCTATACGTTTTAAACCAAGTAAAAATAGTCGGACGTTGCAAACATATTTTGGTCAGTTCAAAATAAGGGCGCGACATGTATGTCATCTCCTTTGCTTCTTCAGTAGCCTTTGCAGGTACCTTTGCCGCTTTCGATGATATTCCCCCAACTTCAGTTAGGATTTCTGTTCCATCACCGTTTATCCTCTTTTTGACTCCTGTTGAGCCTCCCGCTTTTGCCTTCACCTTCGAGTTCAACTTTATTTTCTTTGGTCGGCCCCTAGCAATTTCATTACTGAGAGAAATTCTAGGGTGTACAATTAAGATGTGTAGCCAAACATTATCAGCTAGGACTAATAATGAAGTAACATCGAATTTATTATATTTAAAGGCTGATATAATAAATTTATTATTTTAGTAGTTACTTTTTAAAAGTATATCAAGTTAAATATGGACAAGTAAAATAAACAAAGAGAGTACCATATTGAGCTCTCAAATAAGTCAGGTTTTTATATATATGTCTTCTCACATTTAAATTTTTATTTGATGAAAATGTTTTATCAATTGTGTTTTTTTTGTCCAGAAATAATTCTCACGTAATAAACTGCTTGACATTTTTGAAAATTTTAGATAACAATAAAGACATCATTATATTAAATTAATTTTAAGAATTATATTAAAAACAATTATAATAGACGAATTACTAAATTCAAAATCACTGTTTGAATTTTGAAAGTCAAATTTTTTAGTTTTGAGCGTGAATTGATACATGAAATTTTATATTTTTGAAATAAAATTTATATATTTAAAAATTATATAAAAAATATTATAAGTCACAATAATTGAAAATTTAAAAACAAATATTAAAAATCAACAGTAAAACTTTTTTATTTGATTCTTGAAATTTGAAAGATGCCACATAAACATAATAGGTGTATAAGTTTAAAAATTATCATAACATGAGATTTAAATTTACGTTAAAAAATTACGAATTAAGGGACGAAGAAATTGTAATTATGAATAGTAAAAAATGCGAATTTAGAAGTTTTGGAATAGCATTCTCTTGAAGTCACGGGCATGTTCTTACTACTGTATAGGATAAAAGGTAGTTTTTTTTCTAAAATTTTTTTCTAATTTGATTTTTGATTCAATATCTATATTATAATTCTATTAAATTTAAATTCGCATTGAAAATTTTAACATATAAGTAAAATGCTCCTTAATAAAGGCGGTTTCATATCCCAACACGACTCTAATTTCTTCTTATTTAATTCTTTGGTTTTCGTTTATCTAAGTTTCACTATGTTGGGTCCAGCAAATTTAGGCTTCCACTCATCGACTTCCATTATATTATACTCTAATATACTTTTATATTTTTACAAATAAGTTATATCGCCATCAAAACTTAAAATAAGTTTTATAGAGTGGTAGTTAGACCGACTATATTGTATGCGACAACGTATTAGCCAGTGAAGAACTCTCATGTTTAGAAGTTGAAAGTTACAGAAATGAGTAAGTTGCGATGGATGTGTGAGCATACTAAGAGAGATAAAATTAAAAATGAGGAGATCGGGGACAAGGTGAGAGTTGCTTCGGTGGAGGATAAGATGCGGGAAGTGAGACTGAGATGGTTCAACATATAAAGAGAAGATGTTTGGATACCCTAGTATGGATATGTGAGAAGCTGGCTATGGATGGTTTCAGGAGAGGTAAAGCAGAGACAGATCCAAAATTTGAAGATTACGGGTGCCATATTATTTTAAATATAGACGTATTGATTAAATCGATCAAATATTTAACCTATTTTTTAATTTTGTAAACAGAAACTTAGGGCGACTTGGATTCGATTATTCGTCTTTTTGATTTATAAAAATAAACAGATCAAACAAAAAAAATCAATTAATATATATATGCACTCAACAAGTTTTTATATTCTTAAAACACTCACTGATGGTATAATTGTTTATATTTATAAACACTTCACGCTCGATGTAACAGATTAAATATAAAGAGGCTGAAGAATTTCACATATAATTTCAGTAACAAAGACAAAGTCTTATGTTAAGGTATTGACTCACACCAATAGAAAATCTAAAAAGGGTCAAAGAAATCAAATAAGATTTCCGTATAATTTTCATATCGTAATTTATTGCAACATGCATTTTATTTTATAAATTAAATTTTTTAACAATATTTAAATTGTCATAGCCTATTTTTTTATATGAATTTTATCCAAATAATTTAGATAACAGAACAAAGAATAAGAGAAAATTATTGTCGAATTTTTGAAATTTTGACGAAAAGAGGGGACAAAGAATTTGTTGGAAGAAGGAAATTATTACTCCTTCCGTCTCAATTTATGTGGCATCATTTCACTAGATTCAAAATTTAAGAAGGAAAGGAAGATATTTGAAATTTGTGGTCTAAAACAAACCTTAGATATTTGTGTAGCTATAAAAATTTTCATTAAGAATAAAAATAGAATTTTAAAGTAAAGTTGTTTATGATAATAGAAAAATAATATTCGTTTTGGGATAGACTAAAAAAGAAAAATGCATCATATAAATTGAGACAAAGTACGAGTAATATTTTATGTTTAAAATAAGAAAAGAGAAAAATAAAATCAGCAAAAATTAAAAAAAAATGTCAGAAAAATCAAGTTATAAATTTTTATGATTTAAATATCAGATGGATTATATTAATATAAATAGTGATGTATATTATAAAAATATGGTGTCCATGGCTGAATGGATAAGGCGTTATACTTGGATTTGAACTCACGGCCAAAAGGTGTAACACTTGAGCATTAACCACTGGCACCAAGCACTAACTTGGTACCATGGGTGGCACGTCTAATATTTATAAAATATATTATACATATATACATATATATACAAAATTTCAACTGAAGCTTACCGTTGCACGTAGATCCGCCCTAAAGTAAAGGTAGACCGAAGGAGTATTGGGGAGAAGTAATTAGATAGGACATGGCGCAGTTCAGCTTACCAAGGACATATTGGTAGAAGAGTAGTAGGTAGCAGTTTGTTGTCTTGTTATCAGTCCATATTAGTAGTTGTAGCATTACCCGATAGTTTCTTGTCCTTTGATTTTTATCATTATGTATTATTGTATGTACCCCGACCATCATATTATTTTATTGTAATTATTGTTCTGTTACTGTTTGCTATTTTGTTACTTTCTGCTTATCTCTTGTACGTATATTACTCTTATCCGGACTTCTTTGGACGATTGATTGTGTTGAGGGTCTATCTGAAAGAGTCTTTCTACCTCCAAGGTGGAGGTAAGATATGCATCCACTCTACCCCCCCCCCCCCCTCCACCTTACTTTGGTGGGATTATACTAGGTATATTATTGTTGTTGTTATACTTTTCAATATATTTGCCATTTTCACCCAACTTTAGGGTCATATTTACCTTGTATTCTCAGAAAAAGTCATATTTACCCCTATGAAGTTAAATCACTATGTTTTCAACATATTTGTTGCCTTCAACATATTTGTCGTCTTCATCCAACTTTAGGGCCATATTTCCCCTGTACTCTAAAGAAAATTCATAATTATCCCTGTTGCATTAAGCCTCCATTTTCAACTTAGTTGTTCTATGTGGTGCCCATATGATATTTTTTCTCAATAAAATCTACTAACCCATTTAAACTCTTTTAACCTGCCCAACCTATTAAAAAATTTAGAACCAAAAAAATTTTCATTGTTCATCCTACAATTTCATCACTCGAATCTCATCCAAATTAAAATTCAACTTCTGTTATTACGATAGGATAATAGTTGTTGCAATAATTTTTATTTACTGCCAATTAAAAGTTTATTTACCATTTTACTAGGGATTAGGGGAAAGTCCCCTCTTTTACTAGGATTAGGGGAAATAAAATGACCTTAAGCTGAAAAAATTTGTTGGGAAAAACTTTTATTTCCCATCAAACCTAAGTTTTAATTTTTACCTATAAAATTGAATTTGTGGCTAATTAAGCAGGTTCACTGTCTTGAAATATTTTGTATTTTTCTCTTATAGGAAAAAGCTAGAATTTATGCTTAATATATTTATTACCCATCATATATAAGTTCTAATTTTTGCCTATAAGACAGAACTTGCGGTCAATGAGCAGGTTTATCATCTTGAAATATCCTAAACTTCTGTCGCATAGACAAAATTAATTTATGTCCACAATTTATGCCCCATAGACAATAAAGCTTTGCTAAGCAAATTTTCTAAAGAGAAGATTATTTTTTAAAAAAATTATTAAGCAGAGGCAAAAAATTAAGACCAACTCCTTTTGAGGTCATTTGTAAACTTCGCCCACGTGTTAGTTAGCACATTAATTAATCCTACATCTTTAATCCTAAGACTAACCTATATATAAATGTAGAGAATAGCATAAGAAAAAGTAGAAACGAAAAAAATTTTGCTAGCCCAAAATCGTTAACTAAGATCAAAAGATTCAATTAAAGAAGAGGAAGCTATAAAAAGAGAAGGAAGAATTTAGATGGGAAAACTTTATTATGGAAGAAGACATCTTGAATTGCTTTGGATTTGGTTGGTTACAAATGACAAAGGTCATCCCTATTTATACTTGTGTAGGGATGATTCTAGATGTGATAAGATCTAGACTATTCTATCATCTTCTACAAGTATCTGACTCTTTCTAAGTACAAATATGAAAGAGACTACACTTTAACTTTCTAGATTATCTAGAATTCTAGATATTTCTCAAGATAATATTCAAGAAACTACACTAGACTATTCTAGAGACTTTACTTAGAAAAATTTAGGATATTTCAAAAAATCAACTTTAACTTTTTCACAATAAACAGGTTGAAAAGAAAACATTCTTCATTATAATAAAAGGGTTAATTAGGATTTTGGGTAGTAAGGGCATCTCCAACCCTACTCCCATTTTTTGCTCCAAACTCCAAATTTGAAGCCAAAAATGAAGATGTGCACTCTAACCCCACTTTATTTTAGCTCCAAAAATGGAGTGTGATTAGTGAATTCATCAATTCCATTTTTGATTTGAATATCATATTATTATTTGTAATATATAACACCTTTAATTTAACATAATATAAATTATAAGATCATTACTTAAGTCTCTAATATTCGTAATTATTTATTTATGTAATATTTTGTATTATATTAATTTTATATTTAAATTAATATTAATTTTTATAAATTATTTTTTATATATAATATTTTTATTTAAAAAGTAAGTTAATTTTATTATAATTTTATATTAAATAATTATAGAAGAAAAAAATGAATTATATAGGGTGATTATGTAGAAAAAGAAGAAAATATTTATTTTATGAAGTAAGAAAATAAATGAAATAAAAATAATAATATAATATTGATGAGAGGGAAGAATAACAAAAGAATATTCTTTTTTGGAGTAAAATTTGGAGTAGTGGATTGGAGTTGATTTGCTCCAAATTTATACAACTTCATTTTTTGCTTCAAATTTGGAGTTTTAAGTAAAAAATAAATTAAGGATTGTAGATAGTCTAAAGATTCAATCTCTGCATTTAGAGTCTGTTTGGATAGCTTTTTACTTATGGCTTATAGGTCAAAAGCCATAAGTTAGAATATTTAACGTATGACTTTTGACTTATTTTTATTTTTTTACCTTAAAAATAAGTGCTTAAAATCATTTCTTTATTTTACCCAAATACTACAAATGCTTAAAAGTTACTTTAGCGTAAAAGCAATTAAAATAAGACTCTTGAACAAATTTTTAGACAGGGGCAATAAGCTCCTTTTTGTTAGTGGCCCATGTTCTCTTTTAAGGACAGACTCTATTTTTGTGTTGTAATTTGTATGTTTTGGAATGAAATACAACTCTTAGTTAAACGATTGATAAGATGTATGAGTCCACCACCGCACTCAGGACCAGGTCCTTTCACTAGGTTGCACAGAATAAGAACACACGAGCAGTAAAGCAACAAGAAAAGTGACACACGAGGTTTACGTGGAAACCTCCTTGCTCAAGGGAAGAAAAAACCACGACCTACCATGTAGGATTTCACACAACTCCACTAAATCTGAGCAATGGTGATTACAAACTCTTGTAATCCTAAGAGATTAAACTCTTAATCTCCCACTTGCAACAACTCTATTACAAGACTTCAAAACAATGACTCATTTGCTATCTCTACTAGCTAACTCCAACTAGTACTACAAGGCTAACTCTAGTCGATTATCAATTAACTCTAGCTGACAACTTCAACAATACATTTGAAGGAAATAATAAGAAAAGGTTTCCACAACATTCATGTTTTTCTAGCTATTACAACTCAACACATCACAACTCTAACAATATCCCTAGGACAAGAATACACGAGCACCAATCTTCAAATCTGCCAAGACAGTCACAGCTTCAGAGAGTAGGGAATATGCTTGAGAAGTGTTTGTATCTTTTCCTATTTTGAAAAACATGAATTTGGTTGTCCAAAAGACAAAGATAAGTTGGACACATCAACAAGAAATCAATCCCATTGGTCTAGTACATTTGACCTGCTGGGACAGGGCTGCTGCTCTGCTGCACTGCTGCCACTCACCAACCTCCTGCAAAAAAGTACTTTTTACAGCTGTAAAAAGTTTTCCGCCCAACTCAGTCCAAAGCAAACTCTTCAGGAGGATCGAAACGAGGGAACTGGTCCCAGTATGGCTCCGTCATCATCAAAACTAGCAATCTAACAATTTTCCCCTTTTTGATGATGACAACCATCTTCTCAGTTACCAAGACTGCACAAGTTCACCCTATTCCCCCTGCCTTATGTGTTCCCCCTGGCTACCATATTTCCTTACATATATTCCCCCTGTCTACCATATTTGTCCCAGCTGAGAATCTTCCCCCTTTGGCATCATTAAAAAGAACCATAGTAAACCTAAGCAAGAAAACATAGATATGAAAATTCATGGCTACTGGGGAAACACAAACATGAATGAGATATAAAGCAAGCATAGAGATAGACAATAGGAGCAAGGCAACATTAAACGCAAGTCAGTCAGTCAGGTCAGCATTACAAGATCACTTTAAAACTAAATTGATTAGAAACAAACTGCAGCTGTCATAACAAAAGAAACAGAGGTTTGATAGGGAAACGGTTATCGGGGCATGGAAAGAGAAGGAGACAGGAGAGGGAGGTGATTATGGTTCAGACAATTTGGGAAAGAGAGCTGAAATACGGTCATTAAACGTCTCATGAGCATGAAGCAATTTCCTGGTCTATTCCTTGACCTCGCCTTGAGAAAAAGAGGGAGAGTCCTCTACAGAATCTTCCACAGCAACTTTTGAGCTTTCTTGAGTTTGCTTTCTCTTTTTCTGGGCAGCCATCACTTTTCTTTTTGGAACGGACTTTGTCTTTTCTTTGCTGGAACTGGGGATTTTGCCTTTCTATTTGGTCTTTACACTAGTTATCTTTGCCTTCCCCCTTTCACTGGTATCCCTTCCTTGCTGTTCACCATCTTCTTGAACAACCACAATGTCAGGATGAATATTTTCCTCGTCAGTGACCATTTTTCGTTTTAGCTTTATGCGCTTTGCAGACTGAACTTGGCTCTCCTTTAGGGCGTCAGCCAAAAGTTTCTTTGTTGAAGCTCTGGTGTGAAGTGAGCGACCTGGTCCCTTGACTGGTCCTTTGGTGGATGAGAGATGAATTTTCGAACATCCCATAGAAGGGGTTGTTCATCCTCACTATCCTCACTCTCCCCACCAGCACCTGGGTTAGGGAGTATGTGTAGACCTTGGGGAGTTCCATCACATTTAAGGGACGAGGCAACAACAGGTGGGGTAGCAGAGGGAGAGGAATTTTTAGGGATGAGCTCAGATGCGTCAGCCTTAGAGGGATTTTGCTCCGGAAGTGGAGGAAACTGTGAAACTAGGTTCCTGGAAGGTTTCTTCCCTTGTGGAACTTCCCAAAAAGGTACCAAAAATAGGGTTAGTAGAGGGGGTTTCTGTGTCGAACACAACAGAGGGGATAATTTTCAGGGGAGGGAGAGTGGCGAGAGGGGTGGCAGATATGGGGTTTTCCAAGCCTTGCTTATTAAATTCATCAGATGGACCTGAGGGGTCAAAAACTGTCGTTAAGGCTATATTCAAATCGGCTAATGGAGATTGAGGGGCTAAGGATGGGGTTTTTGAGAAAGGGTTTTCAAAAGGAGTAGATAAGGGTGTCGGCTCCACCGTTTCATATGCAGTGGGGGAGAATGTGACAGGGGTTTCCACTTGTTTGGAAGATGAAGGAGATTGAGACATTGTTGCTGTGAAGAAAAGAGAGAGAGTCTTGCAAAAGATGGAGAGGGTTTTGATCTAGTGAAGAGAATGAGAGCGAGTGGCTGGTTTTCTTTTAGGAGAGGAGAATTTGAAATGTGAGAGAGAGGGTGACAGTTGATGGGTTTTAAAGAGAGAGAGAGACGTGTATAATCAAGAAAACGTTTGGGCTTAAAGGAGTGAGGGGGATACGGTCCGAGTGACCGGATACCGGATGAAATGAGTGGGAAAGTTTGGCAGTTGACAGATTATTTCCACAATCTGTTCATAAGTGAAGAAGTAATACTGACCTGGTCGGGACCTAGTCCCTTCTTGAAGTTTGAGTAAAATGTGCCAAGTTTCTATCTTGTCAACTTCTAGCTTCCTCACATCCACTATACGTGTATACCTGTAAGGGTATGAAACTGAGTTAAGCACACCATTCCCAACCTTGCAAGGATACCTGCATTCTGATCATAGCCAAGGAAAGAAAACTATAGTTCAGAGGGGAAAAATGGAAGGTAGAGTTAATTCATTTTGATCAGCCCCAGCTTCAGTCTATTTCTCTCAAACTGGTCCCTATTCAAGGCTTTAGTGAAAATATCTGCAATCTGATCTTCTATTCTATATAACTCTACTCGAGTGTTCCCTTTTTCCACATTATCTCTCAAAAAATGATGTCGGATGTCAATGTTCTTGGTTCGCTTGTGTTGCACAGGGTTCTTAGCCATGTTGAGAGCAATAGCATTGTCACACATCAATGGCACACATTCAGTTAGAACTCCAAAATCCTCCAGCTGCTGTCTGATCCATAATAACTGAGCGCAACATGAAGTTGCAGCCGCATACTCTGCTTCAGCCGTATAAAGTGCTAATGAATTTTGCTTCCTTGACCCCCAGGAGACTAGTGAGGGGCCTAGAAAATGAGCCATCCCCAAGGTACTTTTTCTGTCAACCAGGTATCCAGCATAGTCGGCATCGGAGTAACGAACAAGATCAAACGAACCTCCACATGGGTAGAAGAGAACCAAGTCCATGGTTCCCTTAAGATATCTGAGAATTCTCTTGGCAGCTTTCAAATGAGATTCCTTGGGACAATCTTGAAATCGAGCACACATCCCCACACTGAACACAATATCCAGCCTGTTGGCTGTTAGGTATAGAAGTGATCCGATGATTCCTCTATACATGGTCTCATTCACCGAGGGACCGGGTTCATCATTGTCCATTTTTGAAGTAGTTCCGATGGGTGTATCAATTGGCTTGGCATCATCCATGTGAAATATGGTGAGAAGCTCCTTGATGTATTTCTGCTAGCAGATCATGTTTCCAGCTCTGTCTTGCTTGACTTGTAAACCCAAGAAGAACTTGAGTTCACCCATCAAGCTCATCTCAAGCTCATTTCCCATAAGTTTTGCAAAATCCTCGCATAGCGAATTGAGAGTGGCTCCAAAAATAATGTCATCCACGTACACCTGAACAATGAGCAGATTTCTCCATCTTGATTTAAGGAAAAGAGTGTTATCAATTTTTCCTCTCTTGAACCCATTGTCTAAGAGAAACTTGGATAATCTCTTATACCATGCTCGAGGAGCTTGCTTTAGTCCATACAATGTTTTGTCCAGTTTAAACACATGATGAGGTCGATCAATGTCCTCAAATCCCGGAGGCTGATTCACATAAACTTCTTCCTTTAGGTATCCATTCAAAAAAGGCACTTTTAACATCCATCTGAAACAATTTGAATTCCATAAAGGAAGCAAAAGCAATCAACATTCGAATAGCCTCCATTCTTGCCACAGGAGCGAAGGTTTCATCATAATCAATTCCTTCCTCCTGATTGTATCCTTGGACTACCAGTCTAGCCTTGTTTCTGGTAGTAACTCCTTGTTCATTCAACTTGTTCCTAAGACCCACCTAGTCCCAATTACAGTTCGATCGGTTGGTCTGGGAACCAGATTCCAGACTTTATTTCTTTCAAATTGATGAAGTTCCTCCTGCATTGCATTAACCCATTCAATATCCTTCAGAGCCTCCTTAATGTTTTTGGGTTCAATTTGAGATATGAATGCTGAGGATGCAAACATGCTTTGAGTCTTTGATCTGGTTTGCATGCCTGAGTCCAGAGGTGACAGCAAGTTGTCCATTGGATGAGATGATTTGTGTTTCCAGTTGGATCTTATTATAGTGGATTCTCCTGCTTCTGTACCTGATCCCTCTTCTGGGCTGCTTTCTGCATTTTCTCTCCTGTGAATCTTCTGCATCATCTGAAATAACATGATCTTTATCCCGTGTTGGGTTTTTCATTAGCTCCGGCTCCTTAGGTAGATCACAATCAACTGCATCTCTTTGGGTTTGCCACAGTTCTTCAAGTTCATCATCATTGGTCACTTCTGCATCTTTCAGCTTTTCGATCTCATCAAAAATAACATGAATACTCTCTTCAACACATTGTGTTCTCTTGTTGTAGACTCGATATGCCTTGTTGTTTGAGGAATAACCTAGGAAAATTCCCTCATCGCTTTTGGGATCAAATTTTCCTAAATTATCCTTGCCATTGTTCAGAATAAAGCATTTGCACCCAAAGACTCTGAGATAGTTCAACATTGGCTTCTTCTTATTCAGCAGCTCGTAGGGAGTTTTCCCTAGTAAGGGTCAGATTAGACGCCTGTTTACCACATTACACGCAGTATTGACTGCTTCTGCCCAAAAGGACATGGCTACACTTCCATCTATAAGAAGTGTTCTAGCAATATCCACAAGAGTTCGATTTTTCTTTTCCACCACTCTATTCTGTTGTGGGGTCCTGGGAGCAGAGAAGTTGTGACTTATCCCATTAGCAACACAAAAGGCCTCAAATTTTGCATTTTCAAATTCAGTCCCATGGTCGGGCCTGATCCCTGCAATGTTGCAGTTCAACTTCACTTGAATTTGATTTGCAAATGATTCAAAAATCGTGAATGTTTCATCCTTAGAGCGAAGAAACATTGTCCAGGTATATCTTGAATAGTCATCAACAACAACAAAGATGAGCTTCTTTCCTCCACGACTTGCAATTTTCACAAGTCCGCACAAGTCCATGTGAAGTAGCTCTAAAGGTCTAGAGGTGCTTACCTCCTTTTTATTCTTAAAAGATGACCTAGTATGTTTCCCTTTGGCACAAGCATCACATATCTGACTCTGAGCAAATTTTACCTTTGGAAGTCCTCGAACCAGGTCCTTTGATACTAACTTGTTGAGAAGGACAGAGCTCACATGCCCTAACCTTCTGTGCCACAGGGTAGCTTCATCTTTCACCCCGCTCAAACAGGTAAGGCCATCACCAGCAGCTGAGTTGAGATCAACAACATACATACTCTTGCACCTGTTAGCAATCAGAACCACTTTTCCGGATTGAAGGTCTGTCACTGTATATAAATCTGAAAGAAATTTGACCTCATTTCCTTTGTCACAAATCTGAGACACACTCAGAAGACTGTATTTCAACCCGTTTACATAGAAGATATTTTCTATGGCATGACCAAGTGTCTTCCCAATCTTTCCTACACCAAGAATGTACCCCTTCTTGCCATCTCCAAAGGACACTGAACCTCCTTGACACGCCTTGAGTGAGAGAAAATTCTCAATTTCTCCAGTCATGTGCTTTGAGCAACCACTATCCATGTACCATTTTTGACTGATTCCTCTCACTCCTTCCTGCAAGAATGAATTATGGATTAGACTTGGGAACCCATTTAAGCTTAAGTTCCCAAAATCGGGACAGAGGAAAGATCATATTTCTTTTTGTCCATTCAGGCAGCCTGACTCGAGACACCTTAGGACCAGATACCCTGATGTTCATCAAGTTTTCTTGACCATTTACAGTCTTTCTTAGGGCAGCTTGTCTAGCTATACAATTGGGCTTGAGATGACCATTTCTCCCACAGTGTGTGCACAACAGGTTGTCAGGGTTAGATACATATTTGCTATGAGGATTGTAAGAAGGATAGGTCTTTTTATATCCAATTTCTTCACCAGTGTTAGATATTTGATTTGTCAGCTTCTCCAAGATCTGAGAAGAGGCATTCTACTTAAGAGATTTGTCTAGGTCAGTCTTAAGTCTGACCAATTCCTTCTCAAGTTTAGAATTTCTTTTCATCATAAGAGTGAGCTCCTCTCGAGAGTTTTTCAATTTGGCTTCCAGTTCATTTTGATAATTTTCAACATCACTTCCAGTACCCCTTTCAATGATAGAATTTCTTTCATTCACTAACTCCTGACATTTTTCATCTAGCTCAACTAGGTTAGTGATCAATACTATTTGGACCAGGCCCCCTATTTGCGTTTGACCTCTTCAAAAAGCCACCACTTCGCCTGATCATCTTCTGAAATCTCCTTGTTATGTAAGTCATGTCTTCATCATCTTCACTTGAGTTTGCCTGAGCTCCTTTGAGAGCCAAACTCTTGTCTTTTCTCTGCTCACTTCTACTCTGATCTTGCTGCCTCTTGAGTTCATAAGTTTTAAGATTTCCTATGAGTTCATCCATGGTAAGAGTGTCAAGATTTCGAGCTTCAGTAATGGCGTCCACCTTGATTTTCCATGACTTGGGAAGAATGCTGAGGATTTTCCTTACCAACCTATTTGGATTTATAACTTCTCCCAAACAGTAGAGCTCATTTGTGATAGAGGTGAATCTAGTGTGCATTTCTTGAATCGATTCTCCCTCTTTCATCGAAAACATCTCATATTGAGTAGTGAGCATATCTACTTTGGATTGTTTGACCTGACTAGTCCCTTCATGAGCTGTTCTAAGACAATCCCAGTTCTCCTTGGCTGTCTCACAAGCTGAGATTCGGTTGTATTCATTCGGACCTATGCCACAAACTAGAAGTTTTTTCTCCTTGTAGTTCTTCTCAATGAGTTTTCGATCACTGTCACTGTACTCTTTTCTCGTCTTGGGAACAGATTTTGTGGTCTCCCTTCTGTTACTGTCTTCATGGGAACATAGGGACCATCCAACACAATATCTCATAGCTCGCTGTCTTCAGCCATGATGAAATCATGCATTCGAGTCTTCCACCATCCATAGTATTGTCCATTGAATCTAGGGGGTCTAGTAGTAGACTGTCCTTCCTCCAGATTTGGTGGTGCTGCCATGTTTTACAGGATTCTTTCTAGGTGTTAACCTTTTAGAAAGAACCTGCTCTGATACCAAATGATAAGATGTATGAGTCCACCATCGTACTCAGGACCAGGTCCTTTCACTGGGTTGCACATAATAAGAACACACGAGCAGTAAAGCAACAAGAAAAGTGACACATGAGGTTTACGTGGAAACCTCCTTGCTCAAGGGAAGAAAAAACCATGACCTACCACGTAGGATTTCACACAACTCCACTAAATCTGAGCAATGGTGATTACAAACTCTTGTAATCCTAAGAGATTAAACTCTTAATCTCCCACTTGCAACAACTCTATTACAAGACTTCAAAACAATGACTCATTTGCTATCTCTACTAGCTAACTCCAACTAGTACTACAAGGCTAACTCTAGTAAATTATCAACTAACTCTACCTGACAACTTCAACAATACATTTGAAGGAAATAATAAGAAAAGGTTTCCACAACATTCATGTTTTTCTAGCTATTACAACTCAACACATCACAACTCTAACAATATCCCTAGGACAAGAATACACGAGCACCAATCTTCAAATCTGCCAAGACAGTCACAACTTCAGAGAGTAGGGAATATGCTTGAGAAGTGTTTGTATCTTTTCCTATTTTGAAAAACATGAATTTGATTGTCCAAAAGACAAAGATAAGTATTGGACACATCAACAAGAAATCAATCCCATTGGTCTAGTACATTTGACCTGCTGGGACAGGGCTGCTGCTCTGCTGCACTGCTGCCACTCACCAACCTCCTGCAAAAAAGTACTTTTTACAGCTGTAAAAAGTTTTCCGCCCAACTCAGTCCAACGCAAACTCTTCAGGAGGATCGAATCGAGGGAACTGGTCCCAGTATGGTTCCGTCTTCATCAAAACTAGCAATCTAACAACGATTTTTTTTTAATAAAAAAACATTTAATATTATTGTGGATTCGCTTCCGCAAAGAAAAATCTGTAGGTCTCCTAACTAATATTTCAGTAAATACTACAACGTCATCAATATAGATGCATCATATGCCTATTTAAACAACATAGATATATCGACGCATTATACTGATTTTCATCTAGATTTTATCCCTAAATACGTCGCTATAATAATAGACGGAAATAAGAGATGGGCTAAGGCTAGAGGCCTACCCATGCAAGACGGTCACAAATTTCTTGCCCCAAATCTCAAAAATATTTGTAACGGTTCTTCCAAATTGGCAGTACAAATTATCACTGCTTTTGATTTTTCTAATTTCTACTGAAAACTGAACTTATTTTATGATATAGTACATTGTATATATAAGGTACTTCTAATTTACTTTTATGTACATATATAAAATTTGAATCCCCGAATACAAGAGGAGACATTAACTTAATGATTTAAGTAAGTTTAAATTTATTTCGAGGTTTCGAGCTCAAATTTCAAATTAATATATTATCTAGGTAATTTGACTTCGAACAGAAGGAGGTTGATTTCTTGATTCAACTACTGTTCGAAGAGTTCTTCTAAGAATTTATGAGGTAATTTTGTTTGGTTAAATTATAGTATATATCTAGGTCCATTTTTATGGCTCTCCTCCCTTTCTTTTTTATGTATAAATTCTTGAAATTTTTTAAAGTCTTCCTAGATAGAAATTTAATTTGTGGTCATGTTTGTGTGTTATCAGATAAAAGTTTTTTATTTTATTTTTTGATTATACAAAGTCATTCAATTTTAAATATAAAAAATATTTTTCTATTTTATATCATATAAAAGTCAATTAATATTAAAATTTATCATATAAAAGTCATTTTTAAATGATTTTTTCTCTGCCTCATAAAGTCATTCAATTTTTTCCAAGTTAACTAAAAATTAGTTTCACCTAAATTTTTATATTTTTCTCTAAATATATGACATGACACTCCAAAATAAGTTAATTAGATTTGAGATAATTTTAGAAACCTCCCTCAATGTTTCGCTTTATAATACTAATCTTCATTGTGATTTATGATATTACATTTACAGTCTTTCTATTGATTTCTTTGTAATAATTTTAATTCACTGTCACTAATGTAAAAAATATAATTTAACTATTTTGTCATTACTAATATACTCATTTGTTTAGTGAATTTTGTAAATAGTTTTTTTGATTAGCAAAAAATTTATTCTTAGAAAATTAAAGAATTCAATGACAAACACAAAATCTACTGATACAGTCAATGGCTTCAAATTGTTATAAAAATCAAAATAAGAAGGTAAATACAATTTCATAAATCCTTTGGGAAATGTCTCTGAAATTGATTCATTACATTTAATATGTTTGATTGAGCTAACTAGCTATTTTAGAGTATCATATCATATTTTTAATATAAAATTAAACATTCAAATAAAATTTATTTTTTAATTCACTTGGACAAAATTGCATTACTTTATGTGATAAAAAATAAAAAGAATAACTTTTTATAATAAACTTTAAAATTGAATGGCTTTTATATGACGGAAAAAATTTGAAATAATAAATTTTGTGTAATCCCAGTGATTTACCTTAATGGTACAAAATAAAGAGAACTTTTGAGTTGTGAGAACCCCACGAAGACTCACGAGAAAAGAAATTATAATACATGGACTAAATTCTCTTGAAAGAAATAGTTTTGCACAAAGGCAAATTTAAAATTTGAAATCTTTACATTGTTGTGGAATAGACACGTTATTATTACACAGTCTAAATAGAGTGAAATTTGATGGGTCGTTTCACATTTGCACTTTTGCTTCTATTTTGTGTTGGTCTAATTTATACTCTTCATAACAAATAACTTTTTTGCGAAACATAAATTTATATTTTCATATTATAATATTTTACAATTGTATCCGAACATGACCTCAAGTTATGCCCACTAGACACAAGCTAAATTTAGCTATCGCTAAATTCTCATTACTTTAAATGATCAACAGGCTTGAGATGCGGGTGTCTGTTATTGGAGCTAGATCCAAACTTTTCATAACTTTGCAGAAAGACATAAAGTTAAGAGAAGAGGCCACCAAAGCCAACGAAGGACTTCATCTTGTGTGGCACTAAACTATGGAGGACATTATGACTTGTTACAAGCAACCAAAAGCATTGCCAATAAAGTAAAGGATGGTCTTCTGCAGTTAGAGGATATTGACAACATATTATTTGAAAAAGAACTAACTACCAAGTATGCTAAACCTGATTTACTCATAAGGACCGGGGGAGAACAGATAATCAGTAACTTTTTATTGTGGCAGCTGGCTTACTCTGAATTGTACTTCGGATGGGTGTGGTGGGGGTGGGAGGCAAAAATGGATAAAAAGGAAAGAGTATTAGAACTTCTGTTTGTTATGAGGGTGTTAAAACTTTTGAGAATGTGAATGAATGCCAGAGAACAATTGCTAATGGATATGTAAACCAAAATATTTGAAAGAGAACTTTCAAGCATGTTAATATGATGTAATAGTATTATATTTTCAGAGTTAATAAGACTTCAGCCTAAGAGATGTTTAAGGTTTACAAAATGAAATGGACAGACAGAAATCTTAAGGAAAGTCAGAGGTAAGAAAATCCAAATCAAGAAGAGAAAACTAAATGATAATCATATAGACAGGTATGACTACAACATAGTTCCACTGCAGCCTCTGATATGGTGAGTTGCTTAAGATGCTTGATTATGTTATCTTCATTCAGGTACAGTAATTCCAAATTTGTTATACAATTACATAGATTTTGTTTCTTAAAATTGTGAGTTCCCCTCCCAATCCATCAACTAAGAGGGAATCAAATGTCATGACCCGTATCTGCACATTTCCCTATTGGATATTTGTTTTATAAGCTCACATCCTCTTTGGACATGAATCAAATGTCATTATTCTCATGTATGGAACTGTTCCTTTTTTTCCTTTTCTTTTCCTTCTTTTATTTATTTTTTTTTTGAAAAATTCATGTCTGGAGCTGATCTTATGTTCTCAATGGCCAATGCAATCACAAACCAAAATGATCCAATGAATACGCAAATATGTAATTTATCTTGTTTCATCATGAACTTTATGCAATCCTTCCTCTCCATGATTCCATACTCTCGTTTCTATTAATGATAAGCATAATTTCACTTTCTGCATTCCTCAGAACTTCAAAGAAGTGAAGAATGAAGAATGAGGAGAGGTTTCAGCATCAGTAGTAGATGGAAATCACAGGATAAAAGATCAACTTAATTAATGAGAACTGTGTGAAGAACCTCTTAGCTTCTTCCATGAGTTCGTTGCCCAGCATCTTCAACACCAATAGAGTCTTTGGTGTGGATCTCCACAAAAGCCATCTGCTGCTGCTGGGTGCTAGGATGAGTAAAGGCCAAGGAAGATTCTGTTGCCTTTTGTTGAGATAATATGCTGTTGAGTTAGTTAAATGCTGAGTTAGTTAGTAAGTTAGGCTTAGTTAGTTATAAGTTAGTTGAGAAATTAGTTAGGGGGTCAGTTTTGTCATTTTTCATAGTTCGTTGTGAAAGTTAGTTACTATACTTTGTATATAAATATGACTAAGAGAGGAAAAAGCTTAACATAGTTTTTGAGCCTCTTCCTCAATACCTTCTTCTTCCTCTACCCTCTTCAATTTTTCTTTCCTTCCATTGATGAATCAATCCTAATTGCAGCAATGTCAAGTGAGTACAAATCTAACATGGTATCAGAGCAGGGATAAATAATACATTCGCGTCTGCCGTTTGAAGAATAGGAGCATCGACTGTTCTCTCTTCGATTTGTGATTGCAGATCTGTGTTGTTTTTCCTTTGCAGATATGTGTTGGTTCTGGTTCATCTTCTACCTCTTAGATTTCACTTTAAACTCTATTTTTCAGCTCTTCTATCTGATAATGGATCAACGTCCAGATGATGTTCGAATCCAGACGCCAGATATCAACAATGCATTGTATATGCATCCATCAGAAAGTGCCAGTTGTTCTCTGGTTTATACTTTATTTGATGGAACTGGATATCGATCGTGGAAGAGAGGCATTCTTCATTCCTTATCAGTGAAGAATAAGACTGGTTTTATCAATGGAAAAATCAAAAAACCAGCCATTAATTCACCAACATTCACTCAATGGGAACGATGTGATGATATGGTGACTTCCTGGATTTTAAACTCACTGTCGAAAGATCTCAGTGATAGTTTGCAGTTTGTGAGTAATGCTAAGGATTTGTGGGATGAGTTGGAAGCAAGGTATGATCAAGCGAATGGAGCTAAACTCTATCAACTTCATCAGGAAATAAATGATCAAACACAAGGAAATTTGGATATCACTAGCTACTATAATAACATCAGGAAATTGTGGGAGGAACTAAGTGTTTTGGATGCTAATATGCAGTGCTCATGCTTGTGTCAGTGTGGTGGTAAGAACAGGATGCATAAGGCTGAACAAGATAGGAGACTCATTCAGTTTTTGATGGGTTTAAATGAGGTATATACAGTGATAAGAGGCAACACTCTGATGATGAACCCTTTGCCAACTATGACTCAAACTTTCTCTATTTTAGTACAAGAGGAGAAGCAAAGGGAGCTTAAACCCTATAATAGAATTCACTTGGATTCCACCTCTCTAAATGTCAATGCAGGAAGCAATGTAATTGATAGAAGCACAGGAGCAAGTAGTAGCAACAACTACAAAGCACAACAGGTGACTAGAGCAGGATCAAACAGTAGCTTCAGGACCAATTATGCCCCAAGGAATGGAGGAAAACAGGTCTACAGATCTGGCAGTTTACATGGAAACAATAATAAGTCTCTATTATTCTGTGATTACTGCAAGAGAACTGGACACACTGAAGATAAATGCTATAGGATCCATGGTTTTCCTCAGGATTATAGGTTTACAAAGGGAAGGAATTCAGGCAAAGCTGCTAATGTGATGGGAAATGTTGGAGGTGGAAGTTCTATGAACAACAGTAGCAGGTATGAACACAGCCTGACAAGAGACCAATATGACAAACTGATGAATCTCTTAGGAAGCATACAAGTCAGAGGAGACAACACACAAGGGGAGGTCAAAAACCAAGCAGCAGGCATTCTCAATGGACAAGGAGTTGCAAGCCTTGCAGGTATACTATCTTGCCACTCTTCTATGACTGAAATAGGTGAATTATCATGTAATTGTGTAAACCTGTCTGCTGATTCATGGATCATAGATTCTGGAGCTACAAACCACATGACATTCAACAAAACTCTGCTAACTAAAGTTAAGACATTACCTTATCCTTTTCTAGTAACTTTGCCAAATAGTTATAAAGTTAAGGTGACTGAAATTGGAGAAGCACATTTGAATCCAGTTTTAATCTTACAGAAAGTGTTATTTGTGCCTAGCTTCAAGTTCAATCTAATTTCAGTTCATTGCTTGGCCTCACAACTTCAGGGAATTGTTAGTTTTAATAACTCATCTTGTCTTATGCAGGGCCCTTCACTGAAGAGCCCTCTGGAGATTGGTAGAGCAAGAAATGGTCTCTATTTCATCTGTCCAAAATGTCATAAGAGTTCAGATCTTCACAACACTCCATCTGGTCATGTTGATTCACAGTTTCATTCATTGGCTAGTTGTTTTTCTTTTCCTATTTCTGCTGGTAGTTCTATTTCTTCTGTTGACAACAAGCAGTCTTGCATTCCATTTTTTTTGTCATGTGTAAAATACAATCATTCAAGAGATAATAAGACTTACTGTTGTTTCTGATTCTGAACATTCTGAATGCACTGCTCTTCATACAATGAGTTCATGTCATGAAAATGGTGTAGATTACTTATGGCATACAAGGCTAGGTCATATACCTTTTGTAAAGATGAAGGGCATAACTACAATACCAATCACCTTTGCTGCCAAACAACCTTTTTCTTGTGTGATTTGTCCAATGGCTAGACAAACAAGGTTACCATTTCCTCAAAACTCTTCCTCTAAATCATCCAGAATCCTTGACCTACTACACATTGACATATGGGGACCATATCACACACCAACTCATGATAATTACAAGTATTTCTTGACTGTGGTCGATGACTATAGCAGATCAACATGGACACTGCTCCTCAGCTGCAAAAATAATGCTCTGCAATCCATTAAAGGACTGATATGCTTGATAGAAAATCAGTTTGATGTCAAAGTTAAAACTGTTAGGACTGACAATGGTTTGGAGTTCATCAATACAGAGACATCTGCTTTCCTACAAAGCAAAGGAATTTTACATCAAAGTACTTGTCCTTATACACCTCAGCAAAATGGTGTAGTGGAAAGAAAGCACAAACATCTCCTTGAAGTAGCTAGATCTCTGCTGTATCATTCAAAAATTCCAGTGAGATACTGGGGTGAATGTATACTTACTGCTACTTATCTTATCAATAGATTACCCTCAACCACAATACATGATAGTACTCCTTTTGAAAAACTTTATCACAAACAGCCTGCCTATTCTCACTTAAGATCTTTTGGATGCCTTTGTTTTCCCACCAATGTCAAACCTCACAAAGACAAGTTTGATCCAAAATCCACACCTCATGTGTCTGTAGGTTATCCCTTTAATACAAAAGGTTATAAGGTCCTAGATTTGAGCACTAAGAAGATTCACATTTGCAGAGATGTCTTATTTTATGAGCATATATTTCCTTTTGCATTATCATTTCCTGTCTATGATTTCAATTCCATCATGCAAAAACTTACTCCTCATTCTGCAATATTGAACTACACTAATGATGCTTTCAAAAAAGGTTATAATCTGGATGAAAATGTTAACAATTCAGTCACTACTTCCACATGTGATACACTTCTACCAAGTCAGAATACACAGACTAACACACCTGGCCATATATCTGATACTTCTACTCACTTACCAACTATTTCAAGTCCTGATACTCCTACTCACTTGCCAAATATTCCCAGTTCTTCCAGCAATACTACAACCCAAAATACCAGAAACACTAGTCATGATATTAGAAGGTCCAACAGACCACACACTGTTCCCACCTATTTGAAAGATTATACGTACTCACTGCCTACTTTACAACCATCTGCACCTGTTACACTCCATACTTCACTTGCTCCTTTAGATTCTATTGATCAGCAACAGAAACATGTTCATGATAAAGAACCTTCATCATATGAAGAAGCAGCTGTACATCCTGCCTGGCAAGCAGCAATGGACCTTGAGTTTGAAGCACTTCACACTAATAACACTTGGGATCTGGTTGTTCTTCCACCTGGGAAGAAAACTATAGGATGTAAGTGGGTGTATAAGATCAAACATAAGACAGATGGAAGCATTGAAAGATACAAAGCCAGACTTGTTGTGAAAGGATATACACAACAGGCTGGAATTGATTACAATGAGACTTTTTCACCTGTTGTCAAGATGACTACCATAAGAGTTTTAATTGGGCTAGCAGTCAAAAAAGGATGGAATCTGTATCAACTGGATGTAAATAATGCTTTCCTCCATGGAGATTTACATGAAGAAGTATATATGAATTTGCCTCAAGGATTACTTGTGAAGGACAGAAGACTAGTTTGCAAGCTCAACAAATCTTTATATGGTTTGAAACAAGCAAGCCGACAATGGTATGAGAAGTTAGCAACATCATTACATTCCAGAGGTTATTCCCATTGTACAGGTGATCATTCTCTCTTTTATAGGAAAGTTGGTACCTCAGTAATCTTTGTGGCAGTGTATGTGGATGACATTATAGTTACTGGAACTGACTTGGTGGAAATAGAAGCTTTGAAATCTTTCTTACATGGACAGTTTAAAATAAAAGACCTAGGAAGACTACATTACTTTCTGGGGATGGAGATCATCTACAAATCAACTGGAGTGCTCATTTCACAAGGAAAATTTGCTACTGACCTGCTCAAAGAATTTGATTGTGTTAGCTATATTGCCACCTCCTCACCTCTTGATCCAGCTGTGAAGTTAAGATCTGATGTAGGCAGACTGCTTGATGATCCCACATACTACAGGAAACTTATAGGAAAGTTGAATTTTCTTACAAACACAAGGATTGACATAGCTTATAGTGTACAACACTTAAGCCAATTTCTACAAGAACCTAGAGACACTCACTTGCAGGCATCCATACATGTACAACACTTAAGCCAATTTCTACAAGAACCTAGAGACATCTCAAAGGAAGTTTGCATCATGGGATATTCTTATCACATGAAGATGACTGCACCATCACAGCTTATTGCGACTCAGATTGGGCATCATGTCCAGAGTCCAGAAGATCTGTGAGTGGCTACGTGGTGTTCTTAGGAGATAGCCCTGTTGGATGGAAATCCAAGAAGTAGCCTACTGTTTCCCTATCCTCAGCAAAAGCAGAGTACAGGGCCATACGAGTCGTAGTGGGAGAGCTGGTTTGGATGCACAGGTTGTTAATTGAATTAACAGGGGAATGTTTACTACCTATAAGTGTATTTTGCGATAGCCAAGCGGCAATTCACATTGCGAGAAATCCGGTGTTTCATGAGCGTACCAAACACATCGAGGTAGATTGTCATTTCGTTCATGATAAACTTCAAGAAGGTGTCATCACACTTCATCATGTTCCTACTGTCGGACAACTAGCGGATATCCTAACAAAGGCTCTTAATGGCCCAAAACATTCGAGTATCCTTAGCAAGTTGTCGTTGGAGTTACCCCCTCCAACTTGAGGGGGGGTGTTGAGATAATATGTTGTTGAGTTAGTTAAATGCTGAGTTAGTTAGTAAGTTAGGCTTAGTTAGTTATAAGTTAGTTGAGAAATTAGTTAGGGGGTCAGTTTTGTCATATTTCATAGTTAGTTGTGAAAGTTAGTTACTATACTTTGTATATAAATATGACTAAGAGAGGAAAAAGCTGAACATAGTTTTTGAGCCTCTTCCTCAATACCTTCTTCTTCCTCTGCCCTCTTCAATTTTCCTTTCCTTCCATTGATGAATCAATCCTAATTGCAGCAATGTCAAGTGAGTACAAATCTAACACCTTTTCTCTGGTGCAGGAATATGTGCAAACCAAGAACATCTCTGCCTTCCTTCTTGACTGCACTCTTACAACACCAGTGGCAGAAGCACACATATTTCCTTCAATCTGCTCCAAGTTATCTTCCAGTGAAGGTGTGTGGCACCTCAATATTTCTCCTCTCTGCGGTAGTGACTCTAGAGTCAACAATACATTCTAAGTCATTTCTTGCATCAACAATACCAGCATCTTTTGTCAAGGTTTACACTTTCCCATTGCTTCTTCCATTACGACCAGCATAAATCTCTGTATTCGGATCGGAAGTTGAAGGGTTAGTAATTAAGTGTTTATCAGAAGATGAACCATTTAAATCTTCTGGTTTCAGTGTATATGCTTGTGGTCTCATTTCCTTTTGGTACTCTCTTGTAGTTATATCTTGAAGTGTAGAAAGCATCTCCAATGTTTTCCTTACATGAATAAAATATGTTGCAGGTGAAACCATCCTACTTATGAAATACGTGTACATCTCTTTTCTGGAGACGACATTAGAGGGAGGAGGCTGAGGTTTGAGTATGTAGGAAGGAGATAAATGTGTAATATATACTAGGACATCTATATCCTATAATGCCTCTCTCAAAATTTCCAATTCCTACACCTCACTCAAAAGTCCCACAAAGGGCCCAAATCAACCACAACTAGAATTTTCATACTGATTTTGAATTAATAATTAGTATATAAATGAATAAACAAGCTATTCATAGATTTTTGTCTTTCATTTAACACTTTTGGCTTTGTCACCAGTAGTCAAAACAAGAGCATGATCCAAGCTTGAAACAGTGAAAGCAATCACGATCTCTTATTACAATTTCTCTGTTGTAAACTTTGGAAACAATCTTAATGGCTGAATGACAATCTTGGCATATCCTTAAATTCTTGAAAATGTACAGAGGCATGCCAGCTTGTGTGCTTATGAGTCCTTTAAGACATACATAGCGAAAGCAACAATTCATGATCATACTTGCATGTAATATAGACAATAATAAAATATAGATTTTAATCAAACATAAAATCGATACTTATCTCTTGAAGCGTGACTGCGAATCAATCCTCTTGAAGCTTTGTACAAATCGTCCAATGCGTTCTCCAAGTCTGCAATCTTCTGCTATAGCCTCAAAAATCTCCGAGTAGGGAATACTTGTGTAGACAAATACTGCTTCTCAGAAAGGTTAAAATTTCTCTCTCTTATTTCATGGAAGAAGAGAATCCTATTTATAACCATATTTTAGGGTATAAAACCCTAGTCTTAAAACATATATGAATCTTTTTCTCCAAGTAATAGTCAAACTTTCCTTCTAGAAGACCAGTTTATTTTTAACCAAAATCTGGTAGGATTTTACTTCTTCTAGAAAATTGATTTCTTCCTTTCCAAGTTCATTAATTAATGGGAAAAGGGTCAAAAATACCCCTATACTTTAGTATATTAGCTAACTTTGCCTCTGGTTATACTATAGGGCCAAATATACCCCCGCCATTAACAAAGTAAACAAAATTGCCCCTCAATTGGATGGAATACCCCAAATTGACTTAAAATACCCAATTTCAATTAAATTACCCATTTTTTCTTTAAATTCGTATCCGCCCCCATTAAACTAAATAAACTCATTAGGATTTAATTATTCAAAGAAAAACAAGTTCTCAAAAACTATACAAAGAAAAAGCCTTAAAAATAAAAGGAGTTCGATCATACAGTTATTTCTCCTCCAAAAATATTGAAACAAATAAAATAACAACCAAATATTTACCAAATCAAGCTTCATCGTTCTTAATATGAAGAGATTTGGTAAATATTTGGTTTCTATTTTGTTTGCTCCAATATTTTTGGAGGAGAAATAACTGTATGATCGAACTCCTTTTATTTCTAAGGTTTTTTCTTTGAATAATTTGAAAACTTGTTTTGTTTTAAATAATTAAATTCAAATGAGTTTATTTAGTTTAGTGGGTCGAGTTCAGATTTAAAGAAAAAGCGGGTAATTTAATTGAAATTGAGTATTTTAAGTCAATTTGGAGGATTCCATCCAATTGAGGGATAATCGTTTTTACTTTGTTAGCAGCGGGGTATATTTGGCCCTATAGTATAACTAGGGACAAAGTTAGCTAATATACTAAAGTAGATGGGTATTTTTGACCCTTTTCCCTTAATTAATCAGGCATAGCAGGAACCACAGATTTAATTAGTGAGGCTTCTAATTATGGTATTAATTTGCAAAATGAATGAATTAACCTACCATAATAAATATAGATTATTTCACTAAAAATCCGTAATTGCACTCCTCGGTATAATTTCAAAATCGTTCAGTAAATCTTATTTAACTCCCCATGTTAAGATTACAGATACCAATCAATCGAATTAAATTTCTGACTATTTAATACATTGATTAATTTAATCCTTTATTCAAATGCTTAACTTATTTCATGTGACGAATACTAAATCCACCTGTAGAGTTTTCACATGAAAACTTATAAGCAATCATAAAGGGATATCATCAATCTCAAGGCCGAGATATGGATTCCATCAACTAATTATTATTTCACAAATGTCATTTGTCATCATCCAACCTATCGGGAACATTTTAACTCACGAATGATCGAGTTTCACCCTTTGATAGATCAAAACAACAAAAAAATTACATTGATCATAATAATTATATCAAGATTAAGAGTATAAGTACATTTAATGATCTAGAGAATTTATTCTATTAAGTCAGATAAAATACTTATCTCTACTTGGTCCGGTCAATACATACAAAATGTACTAGCACAAGAAGTTGAAATTATACCATTCCCATAATCAAGATAAATTATATTTAATCTTGTGCTACAATCATACCGACAATCGTACCGATGAATTTGTCCAATTTTCATCTTAGATTGTGAACATATATAAACTTTATACTTATAAGAACCGACGATTTAATCTTCCGTGTATAAGCTAAACTCTATACACTAAATCATCTACTATATAAGTAAAGGACACATCGACTAATATATGATCTATTTGAACCTTTATTAAAATTGAATAAACAATTGTTCTATAATAAATACTATATCTAAACACATAGTTAACAGTACATAACCCATGGTTAATAGTATATATCCCACCATCCAAAACAAACAGCCAGCTTCTCGCTGTGAGAGAACAAAGCCTGTTCCTTCTCCTCCCGGCTGTAAACATAATACTCTCCATCATCAGATCCTGAAACTTTTGGCAGGCTGTGTCTGGTGCATAACCAGCCAATCTTATTTTTTGAATCATCTCATCCAACATCATATATATTTCTTGACTCTGAGGATGCAATTTATCCCCTGTACTGAAGCAATGGATTTGACTACCGAAATAAATAGAAATCATGCCGGGCACTTTTCTGACATCTCTGCTTCTAAGAACTACTCGAATAGAATTTGCCTTGTCATCTTTTCCAGCTAAAGAGTACATATTCGAAAGCAAGACATGATACTCAGTATTATCAGGATACAGTTGGACCAGCTCTTTCATTAGGCATTACCCCAGCTCGAGGTTCTTATGGACACTGCAGGATCCTAATAGTGAACCCAAGACAACTTCATTGGGGATAATCACCATTCCCCTGATTATAGACTCTGCTTCTTCAAGATGTCCTGCCCGACCCAAAAGATCCACAACACAAGAATAGTGCTCTATAGAAGGCTTTATTCCATATGTCGATTTAAGGCTATAGAAAAGATGCCTACCTTGATCAACCAAACCTGAGTGACTACAAGCACTTAATACAACTGTAAATGTTATATCATCTGGTTTGACCTCTCTAATCACCTGACCGAACAAATCCAATACCATATCTCCCTTTCCTTGCATTGCCAGGCTGCTTAGCATGGCATTCCCTGAAATCACGTTCCTTTGATGCATCACCTTGCTAATTCGAAAAGCATCATCAATCCTGCCACATTTAGCATACATATCAATCATTGCTGTTGCCACCATTATATCTATTTCATGTTTTATCATCTTCAAAGCATACATATGTACCCATTTACCCACCAAAACATTCTCCTACTGTGCAAAAGCTGATAACCATGAACAAAGTGTCACAAAATTCAACTTAAATCTAGATTCAAACAACATTTCACGTAGAAGCCCAAAAGCTTCCTTTGTTAAACCGTTCCCAGTATACGCTGCAATCATTATTGTCAAAGCTACATCATTTCTCAGGCAACTGATCGAACAACAACCTTGCATTTTCAAAACCTTCCCACTTCACCACTCCCTCCAAAAGCAGTGTCCAAGAAACAAGACTCTTTTCTGCCAGCTCATTAAAAAATTTTCTTGTTTTATCAATTAACCTACACTTCACATACATATCCATAGCAGCATTACACGCTTTAATAGTTGAACTAAAACCCATTTTTACCATACCATCATGTCCCTGAACGCCAAAATGTTCACATCCCAATTTTGTGCAGGCAAGGAACACATTAACCATAGTAAATTCATCAATCAAGGGGCAATCCTCCGCATGCATAGCAACCCATCAATGTTGTCCAGTCGACAGTGTCTTTATATGAAAGTGGAATTTCATCGAACACCTTGTGTGCAAGATAAGATTATTAGAATATCTCCTCTTAGCACAATAGGTCGCTTCCTTTTTGTCGGGGGCAAAAACTTGAGACCCGGACAGAGTATGCTACACTTATTCAGTATACTAAGGAACACTAAAACGATTCAAATTGCCGGGCGCAAAATGATTCGTGGCTTTCCATTATATTTGGATCCACTTCGCCAATCTAAAAGATAAAGATTTTCATTTATGTTGGGATCAACACATATATTAAAATGAACCCATAGCACTCTATTGCAAAGACAAATATGAACATACATGTTAGAGGGACCAACAATTCTTCTGAGAAATGCAATTGTCTCCGAAAAGGTGTTGTCAATGAGTTGTAACTCAAGTAGATCAAGAGAAGGGACTATGCCGAGAGACAGATTTGACCCAATGTCAAATTGGCCAAAGGCTCGAAATAAGACGAGTCAGGATAGAATGACTTCATTCACTGATTATTGAACAAGAAAAACACTTTAAGCAGCTGTATCTTTATTCGATGAAATGGCAAGCAAATTCAGGGCGATGGATGAAGAAGAATGCCGAGAAAACCCGGTTCTATTTTTTCTATTCTTCTCCTTTTTAAATTTTCTATCCTTTATGATTTATGAAGTTAAATTTCTGGGTACACATTATCATCAGATAATCTCAAAGTAAAAATTAATTAGTTGATACCCAATTTGGAGCATGTTGTTGTAAAATATATTAAAAATATGTACGTTCATTTTTTATTACTTGAAGAGTAAGTATTAGTTATTAGAACTAGTTAGAGAGTAATTATTAGTTACAAAGTAATTAGAAATAAATCAAGTTCATTTTATTATTTGGTGATCAAGAAATATTCCTTCTATTTATAGGATGTTTTCATCTATTAGATATTAAGAGAAGATATAATACAATCTCTCCTTCCTCTCTATAAAGTTTTTTTATTTTTCTTTGTAATTCTTTAACTTTTATAACATGTTATCAGCACGAATTTTTAACTGTCTTCACCGTAATAGATCATATTCTTAAGTTTTATCCCTGATTTAAGATTATCAGGTAATGATCGATTTTTTCATATTTGATCATTGTCTTATTTTTTTATATATTGTGTTAAGGTAAATTGCTTCGGTATTAACAATGATTCTCATATCTCATGTTATTGCCACTATATTCACTAATCTTATGGATATCAAGTTTTAGTAGACACCATATGTTTATGTCTTAAAGTGTAAGTTAATCACTTTATAAATTTCGGTTCATGCTTGACTAATATATAATTAGACAATATATACTGCCTATTTACATAAATGGGGACATCTTACTTTATCAATTTCAAGGAGTAACATACTGATTTTTCATCTTTTCGTAATGATTACGTAAATTATAAAATATTTTACTATATATGTTTATCATATCCGCGAACAAAATGATCATTGACGGGTTAACTTTAAGCATCTATTGATTATGTGTTTGAGTTATTACATATTTTATACATGTGAAATTTTGTTTAAAGAGTGGTTACATAGTCTATTATGATTAAAAATTATTAGTTACTGTGAGGTGCTTGAAACAATAATTACCATTGTTATCTTATTGTTCATGATATTAACTCGAGTGTTTTTCTTGTGATAATTTTCACTATGTAAATTTATCAAAGTTTGAGTTTGTGGCTCTTGATATTTTTAGAAAAAAATATTTTTCATGGGTCCTTGATGATGGAAAATTTGTGTGTAAATGATTCAGTTGAATTGTGGCAAAATTTAAAAGAATGATATGACCACCTTAAAACAATAATACTATCAAAAGCTTGCCATGATTGAATTCACTTATGGTTACAAGATTTAAAATTGTAACTGAATATAATTTTGTTGTTTTCAAAATAAGTTCACGATTGAAATTATGTAGTGAACATATATGGAAAAAAATGAGGACTTATTGGAAAGACTTCGCCTACTTTTCATGTTCTCAAATATGGTGTTACAATAATAATATGGTTACGAAATATGATGTCTTTTGGTGGCTAAGTAATATAGCACCCTTTTGATGAAAAAAATAATTATGAAGCCTGTCCTACTGGCTTTGCTCCATTGCCTGAAGTGAATGTGGTAGCAATGCATAATATATCTGAAAGAAGACAAGTGAATGAATGACACGTGAATATGAAATGGGACAAAATTAAAATAGTCATCATTATGATAATTATAAGAACATTATAGGTTCTCAAAATGGTCCTTCAAAAGGTGTAGATAATTTTCGCCATAAATAAGCATGATATGAAAGGTCATTGGCATGCAGTTGTTGTGCGACCTAATTTGATAAGTTTTATAAATTCTCCATCAAAATAAAAGAATATAAAGTGGTGGTACACTTGACCTTTCAAAGTGATGTTGAGACATGTCATAAAAATTTCAAGGCATGAGAATAAGCTTATAATAAAATTTTATGAAGCATATACAAATGCTTATTACATAGCTTGCATTAAGCATCGTAAATTCTCACTAGTTCTTAAAAGTGAATTTGTCAAGGTGTAATAAAAATTATGAATAAAAACATTAACATATATGGTTGGATAAATGCCATAACTCATCTCTATGAGAGGTCTGAGGAAAAAAATATTATTTTGACATAAACGGTCGTTGGTCGCGTACTTTTGGTACATCACAAATTTTGTGATATATTTTATCATGAATTATCAAAGGGTAAAAACAAGAAATAATTCTTGCATATAAAGATTTTAACCATGACCAGAATGAATATTATTATGTGACCGCATGAATTTGTCATTGAAAGCGTACCTATGATACGTTAAAAAAAGTATTTTGCTAAATCTTATGAAAAAAAAAATTAATAAAGGCAAAAGTAAAACAAGAAAAGAGTCTTCCCTATAATAATTTTGATCATGACATAATAATATGGTTTTCTCCCTAAAAGGAGACATTCACCATATACATGGTGTTATAAAATATGTGGTAGTACATAATTATTTGAAAGTTCCGGAAGAGCTAATGTGTTACTACCCAGATGAATGAAATTGTTTATAATATTGGTATTGTAGTAAGTCTCAAAAGAAACTTATTAAGTTTCAAAGATATTGGTCAAAAATAAGTTATGTTGAGACTATAAATTATGAGAAAATTTAATATCTTCATGTTACTACAATTAAAGTGGGTTATAAATATTTATGTAAAAGGTTACCCGCCTTTTTCTCTTGTTTGTAACACAAAAATATGGACATGATGATGGAATAATATGCGATAAATGTCAGTTGGCATAACCGGCTGGTCATCCCGGTTCAAGTTATGCGAAAATAATTGAGAATTCACACAATTATATGCTGAAGAAATAAAATTTCTTCAAGAATTCTTTTGTGTTGCTTGTTCTGATCATTATACCAGCTAACGTTGGAATTGTACCCCTAGATTTTTGGAACGTCTAAAAAGGTGAATATGCACCCATTCACCTGCCATGCAGACCATTTGTTATTATATAATTTTAATAGATGCATCTATGATAAGGTCATATACGTCTTTAATATCAATTTGCAATTTGGTATTTTGCAAAGTTTATTTGCTCAAATTATTAAAATAAGAGCGCAGTTCTAACTAACTAACTATATATATATATATATATAATGCTGATTTATATCTAAGTTGGTTTAGCAGAAATTATTTTTCTCCAATTATAGCTAAATTATTGGTTATGAGAATAAAATTTGATATGAAATGTGTTTATTTAACAGGTAGCAATATTTGTACGCATCAAGCCAACAAGATTCCCCTATCACAATTTGTTCAGGTTTGGAAATCAAATAATTCTCATTTAAAAATATGAATATGCGATATATGACTCAAATGTTCAACTATGCACAAATATGGATCCCCAAATAAGATTGAGGGTAAATGATAGTTTTCTAAACATAAGGGGGAGAAATGATTAACAACTGAAAATTATGTGTGAAATGAATTATCTAGCTTCTCGTAAAAAATAAAATGTGAACCTGAAGTTCAAGAGATAATTCATTTGCGAAATGTTGCAAATCAATTGTCAGATATATTTGTTGACCTTATGTCATAATTCAGTTGTAAATGCTCTAATGAAAATTAAAGTCCTTGAACGACAGAGCCTATGGTACATTTAAAGTGTGATATATCAATCGATTTCAAAGATAAAACTCCTTGAATAAGTAGAGGATCAAATGATCAAGATGGTCATAATAATGAGGCAAGTGCTTTAAAAGAGCACTACGATATAATATTTCATAAAACCTTGGCAAAGGTTCAGGTACCTGAAAATGATGAAAAATGAAGAGATCTCGATAAGTTATGTCGTATAGGAACCAATATCAAAATGACTGTTAATGATATCTTTGATATAATGTAGCACTCAAAATTATAAATGGTGACGAGGATCTTGAATTCAAATTTGTCAAAGAGTGTGACATATAAATTACTGGCCAAATAAAAAATGCAATTCAAGTATATTTCATTCACATGATAAATGTGAAATATTTTGGATCTACACTCCAAACACTTGAAGGTATAAGTTAGTGGGTACAAATAAGTTCTTGTGCGAAAGGTGAAATGAAAAATAAAATCGTAAGATATAAAGTACGGCTTATGCTTTGTGACATAAAGTTTTTTCACATAGGTCCTGACATTATTATATAGAGATGTGTTCTCTTATGGTGGATGCAATTATTCTCAAGTTTCATATGAGTCTGACAATACATGAAAAACTTGATATGCGTATATGAAATTGTTGTCATGTCTAGCTAGACAGTGAAGTTTATACGAAAATTCTTGAAGGATTTAAAAGGTTTTAAAGTGATTCCATTGAGTACCTTAATGGTTATGACATCCCTTAACATACGGAAAGATCAATCTCGATCTAAGAAAATGGTTAGAAAGTACCATGTCTCAGTGCAATTGGTGCACTTATGTATCTTTTTATTATTATTCATGAGATAATATTCTTATAAATATGAAGGCAATATATAATTTTACTTTTATGTGAAGATATTCGAGTAAGATCAAATATTAGTATGAATTTATTATTTCTAACCAATATTATGAAGGAATTGTTGGTTATGCAAATGCAGAAAGATTTTTTGATCTATATTTTATTTGATCGCATGAAAGTTATCTATTTGCATGTGATGATACTAAGGGTGACAGCGGATCGGAACCAAAACCACCGGTCCCCTTTTTTCGTGAATGGACCGGGTTCAAAATCCAGTTGACCAGAACTAGGTCTACCAGATATTCTCCCTTGTCCGATCCAGTCCGTGTATTACCGGTGTGGAATCGGGTCAAATTATTTTTTTAATTCATTTCTTTATATATTTTGATAATTTTTTTAAAATTTATAACTTACAAAGTTAATAACTTATGAATTTTTAAATATTTTAAATAACTTATTAAATAGTTTAAAGTTAATATTTAAGAATTGTTTTACAAAACTAACTAATTTTTTAGAAAAGTCAAAACTAATTAAATTTATAACTTATTAAAGTTTTAATAAAATAGTAAACAGTAATAAATTTATGAAGTAAGTTACTAAGTTAGCAAATTAAATATAAATTAAATTTTAAGTAAGTAATACTAAGTATCTATGAAATGAGTTGCATTAAATAAAAGACAATTATTAAAAAAATTAGGCGAATAGCCTATAGATTTATTCAAATAAATAAAATCGCACATGTATTACAGAATATTAGAAGACTAAAAGAGTACCTAATCTACGCAACCACCTTGTAGGAAGGGTTCTGTTTCAATTAGATCTCTATTATTATACTAATATCTAAAATCTCCAAAATGTGATTTTCGTAATTTAATTATCATGTCCTCTGAAATATTTTCTGAAATTGGTACTCTTCCTTGTTCCTCCATTGTGTCCATGGCGTCATTGCTATTTACCCCAAACTCTTTATCTATTTCATCTTTAATTTGGGTCAATAACTTTGGTAGTCCAAAGTTTCTTCATTAAGCATTTATCCAATCTTTAAATAACACTGATATTTCTAAACTGTCTTTTGCCAAAGAATACCGGTGGTCTCCAATAATAAATCTTCCCACGCTGTAAGCTTGCTCTGAAGCTACTGAAGATGCTTGAATGGCTAAGACATCTCGAACCACCCTTGAAAGTATTAGATATTATTCCCTATGGTTTTTCTACCACGCCAAAAGTTGCAGCCCTCCATTTGCATCTCTGATACTATCTCGTGCCTACGAAATATATGAATCAAACTCATTACTGTTAGATGATTCGAGACCAAAAGAATCACCCATCAAGTCATCAGCTTCTTCTACCCTGGGCATAGAACTAACATGTAGCGTCGGTGGAACATTTTGTTCGATTGTGAAACTAATACCGTTAAATGGTATTAAAGCCATATTGTCCAGGAGGAGTATGAGCTTGAGTAGCTAAATCTTTATACTATCCTAGAGCCAATCGAAATTATGTTACTCTTGAGTGATTATTTCCGTGTTTAGTTTTGATGATACTGTTACTCTATTTTCTTAGTTTTATTCCTTAAGTTGGGTAACCATTTAATTACGACCTAGACGTTGGCAAGCCTGTATTTTTTGTTGGATTAGCTCTAAAGTTTAGATACTAGAGCCGGACCCGGATGGTGTTTCCGTCACCAGACCTAAAGGAATAAGATAAAAGAAATTAGATAAGATAACCAGTAAATACTTCACAAAGAAATAACTATTAAGGAGTAACATCTAAAGTAGATATTGGCCCTAGGATAGTACTACCATTCCCCTGAATACTTCGTATTATATTAAAATTTATGCTTACACATCCATTTACAGAACAAATAAAATACTACAATAGGAGAAAATGGGTATGTTTGAAATACCAGAGTAACTATAAAAAGAAAAGAACAGAAATATTAAAGAACTTAAACTATTATAAAAAACTAATACCTTCAGAAACTCTAGATAATTATTCTAGAAAATAACTAAAAAATTAATTCTTGACAATCTAATAAGGTTATATAATGAATTATGTTATGTTAGTTATAATTTGCCAATACAAAGAAGACAATTAGATGATATATTAATTATTCAGTTAAAACTATCTGCACAATTTTAATGGATACCTCTGAAAATCATAACATAATAAATAGTATTAATATTTATGCCACAACTACTAAAATAGCTAAGATAGAGAGCGATTTTACAAAATTGGAATATCCCAAAGGAACGTTTTGAAAAGGTATATAGGACTGGACACTTCAATTTTATTGAAAATTATAATATTAAAACCTCCAAATCTATGGTCCTATTAATAAGTCTATTGAGACTATTAAAGTATTAGCAGCTGAAGACAGTAACAAATATAGGAAAAACTACATGTTTCTTCACTTAGGACTTGTCCAAGTCACGGTTAAACCGTTGTATCGATTAAGATGTACCTATATGTCTTCTATTAAGAGACAATAGGCTATTAAACTTTGATGATTCATTATTAGCAGTATTACAAAGTAACCTAGCTAATGGCCCGATATATTTTAACTGTTATCTCAATTTTTCTATGGATATTAATGATCAAAATGTTATGGATACCCTAACATTAAATGTTAAAACAAAAAACATGAGTAGAAAATAAAATACAAGAGAAATAGCCATAATATACATAGTATATTACAGGCTAATGAAAACTACCCTATCTCCAAAAGCAAAAATAGTAAGTAACAAAGGGGTTACCATGCTTATGGAAGCCAATCACAATTACAATAATATTTTCGTCCCAAAAATGATAAAATGGGATGATGTGTTAGTAAAATATAATTGACATTTTGACTCCATAACGGAGCCAGAAATTGAGGAAGAAGATTCAATCATTGAGCAGGTAATACAATTTTCGGATGGAACTATAGATTTAAAATTTCTAAGATCCCAGTCCTTTAGTCATGCTTCTTCAAGTAAAAGAATGTCTTTTTCGAGACCTTCATTTCTCAAAAATGCAAGAAGAAAAGGAGGTAACACTTGAAGGCATAGAAAAAGAATTAAAGGGAGTAGATTTCTCTGAAACAATTCCTAAGGTTGAATATGAACCTAGAATTACCAAAAGAACAAGTCCCACTGCTAGTGAGATGCTAGGAGTAAGAGACTCTTTATGCATGATTAGATCTGATGAGGAGTTCGAACTAGGCTTTGAATATTTAGATAAACTCTGGTTAGATGCAGAAAATAGCGTTGCCAAATCGGTTGAAAGAATTGAAAGGAATGCTGGAAAATGAGCTTCAAAGCTTGAACTTCCACTTTCAATAGTCAGAAGAAGCGCGGATGGCACCAGTCCTGATTGATTGTTTTGAAGTGAAGGGCTTTATCCTAATAAAAAGCAATGGTATGCAGAAAAATATTCATAATGGAAAGATTATCCTTTAAGAAAAAATGGTGCGCCGATATGAAAAGGATGAGATGCAATATATAGTTCTTTAAATGGTTTGAGTACACAAAAAAATTGGATGATCAAAAGGAAACATTGAGCATGATCATTAATAAATGGCATACCATAACTAAGGTGGTTGAATCTATAATTCCCCCACTAGAGGAAATTAGTTTACCAATAGATGGTAGAATTGTTACAGCTACATCTTTTAAAATTGATATAGTAGACATCTAAGGTGATCCTAAGAATAAAGATATAAATAAATTAATTCAACAAAATCATTATACTAATCATTTACTATACGTAGTCTCTAATCAGATCCTTAAGACTGATAATAAATCAATTTTCAAAGATAAACCTAGCCCTTCCTATAATAATAAAAAATTAGAAACCTATCCAATATTTAAATCAATCACCAGAATTTTCCAAAGATAAATTCCCCAAATTTCAAGAAAAGTTTGAAATCACAGATGATCTTATAGAAAAGATTAATGAAAACTTAAAAGCTGAATTAAAATTAAAGAATAAATTAAAATTAAAGGATGAATTAAAATTAAAAGATGATAAGGTCATAAGAACAATATCCGGAAAAGTCTGATAACGACATTAATAAATTAAGCTCTAAATATTCCATCAAAAAGAATTATTATAATAAACCCTCGTTCCCGGATATGCAGTATGAAGAAAATAAATTTGTCTCATACTTCACACTCTGGAAATGAAATTGTTGAATGAAATATTGATGGACTTGCAGAACATCAGATATACAACAAGTTACATGAAATGGGGATGGAGATTATGGCCTATAAAAATAAAAAATTGCACGGATAAACAAGTTGTTACTCTAATTATATCTGAATTTATAGGAACATTAAAATATTGATGGGATAATTATCTTACTGAAGATAATAGACATAGTGTAAGAAATGCTACAATCATCACTCAAGTTATTAAGACTGAATCTACAGGACAAATTTTTGAAAATTTATGCGTAGAAGACGCCACCGATACCTTAATTTTAGTATAGCAAAACATTTTATAGGAGAACCTCAACTTTTTCAAGACAGGAGTTTAGAAATATTATCTAACCTATCTTGCCCAAAGTTAGATGATTTTAGATGGTATAAGCATGTATTTCTCAATAAGATTATGATCAGAGAAGACTGTAGTCATGATTATTGGAAAGAAAAATTATAAGTGGTCTACCAACATTATTTGCCGAAAAGGTTAGGATAAAATTAAAAGATAGATTTGATGAAAAAATTCCGTATAGCCAATTAACCTATGGTGACCTTATAAGTTTTATAAATGTCACAGAATTTGAATTATGTACAGATATGAGGCTTAAAGATCAACTTAAAAAGGATAATAAAATATCCAAAAAAGAAACTTATAAAGGATAATAAAATATCCAAAAAAGAAATAGGAAGCTTTTGTCAAGATTTTGGATACATCAAGTTGTCTGCCCCTTCAAAAGAAGCATCCAAGAAAATTAAAAGAAGATACAAGCACTATAAGAATAAATTTGAAAACCCCCATCATTACAGAATAAGATTTAAAAAGTATAAACAAGAAGCCAACAAAGGTGGTTTTCAAGAAAATGATGATAAGTGTTGGAATTGTGAAAAATTTGGCCACAAGTAATACTAAGTATCTATGAAATGAGTTGCATTAAATAAAATACAATTATTAAAAAAATTAGTTGAATAGCCTATAAATTTATTCAAATAAATAAAATCGCACATGTATTACAAAATATTAGAAGACTTAAAGAGTACCTAATCTACGCTGCCACCTTGTACGAAGGGTTCTGTTTCAATTAGATCTCTATTATTATACTAATATCTAAAATCTCCAAACACTCAAGTTATTATCCATGCCGTCATTGCTATTTGCCCTAAACACTTTATCTATTTCATCTTCAATTCGGGTCAATAACTTTGGTAGTCCAAAGTTTCTTCATTAAGCATTTATCCAATCTCTGAATAACACCGATATTTCTAAACTGTCTTTTTCTAAAGAATACCGGTGGTCTCCAATAATAAATCTTCCCATGCTGTAAGCTTGCTCTGAAGCTACTGAAGACGCTTGAATGGATAAGACATCTCGAACCACTTTTGAAAGTCTTGAACATTATTCCCTATGATTTTTCTACCACGCCAAAAGTTGCATCTCTCCATTTGCATCTCTGATACTATCTCGTGCCTGCGAAATATATGAATCAAAGTCATTACTGTTAGATGATTCGAGACCAAGATAATCACCTATCAAGTCATCAGCTTCTTCTACCCTGGGCTTAGAACTAACATGTAGCGTCGGTGGAACATTTTGTTCGATTGTTCTATATACATTATATAAGTTGCTTTAGGTATTATACTACTCTTACATATCTCAAGAGTTGACAATTTATCCGGTTGAATTTCTAAATTTGTACAAATAGCTTTAACCATTTTTTCAACACCTTGAGCTTTATAAAAAGGGTTGCATAAAGTAGCAGTCAAACAAATTTGGGGAATAGGAAAAAAATATTTTTTAAATTTTTTTAATTATATATTGAATAGGCTCTTTAAATAATTTAATTTTTAAATATTATAAATTTCCTTGAAATAGTAGTAATATTTACTAACAATGAAAATATAATCGGATAATATTGACCAGATAATTGCATTTGTAGCTGCATAAAAAGTTTTTAAAAATCTAATAATTTCATAAACCTAAATCCAATCATCATCACAAAGTCTTGAATAAGTATCCGCATTATGAACATTATAAACTAATTGTATAGGCATGCGATAAGCATAAGCTACTTCAAGCATTTCATATAAAGAGTTCCATCTAGTAGACTCTTCTTTTGAAACTTTTCTATATTCAAGTTGACATTCTACACAATGATTTTTATATTCAACAAGTCTAGCTTTTTTTTTCGCTTTAACAATCCAAGCACAAGCAAGTCTAACTTTTTGACAACTAACTTCAAAAGTATCAAGACCATCTTTTACAATTAAATTAAAAATATGTGCAGCACATTTAACATGAAAGACATCATTATCAATTGGACAAAGTCTAGGTTTTAGAAAATCAACTGCTTTCAAATTATTCGAAGCATTGTCTAAAGTGTCCATTATTTTATCACAAAGATTAAAATACTGTAAAATATCTGCTATTATAAAAGCTATGTAAGAACTGGTTTTACTCTCTTCTACATATTTATATTCTATTATTCTTTTTTGCATATTCCATTCATGATCAATCCAATGAGTGGTAACAGTAAAATAATCATTACCATTAATACTACAACTCATATCAGATGTAATAGATATTCTACCATCAAAATATACAAAGAGACAACTAAGATAATGACAGTGTTCTACTTGATATTTAAAAATATCATTTTAAATTGTGTTTCTAGAAAAACCTTGAAAAGATGGATTATACACCTCTCAAATATAATGAATAAAATAAGGATGTGAAGGAAAACTGAAAGCCAAACCACAAACAACTACCATTTTAGATAATTCTTCGTGATCTTTTTCTGACTATATGTGACGAGTGTGTTTGGGCCAGCCAAGTTAGTCCTATTTAAAATAATTTGAACCATGTTAGACCCTCCCACTCCTATAAATTCTTCAGGCAAAGGTATATCATTTTTTTAGCCTTAGCAACAGCTTCTAGGTGAGCAAATTTTTTATTACATGATGTCAAATATTTAGTTAGCAACCCCGTCCCACCTTTCAATCCCCCAGTCAAATGTTTCAATTCTTTCTTATATTTAAACAAGTAGCAGTAGTTTTTTCACTATTTTGCTCCATAAATTGCCAAACTAATGTCCTTTTAGGACGTTCGTCCCTAGTGGCCCTAGTAAATGTAGGTAATTGCGTAACCGGACTAGTAGAGGTAGAGGTCTCCTCTAACTCTTCTTCTTGTACATATTGAGAATCCTCTAACTCTTCTTCAAAATTAGTATAAATTCTATCTATGGTATTATTGTCTAATTGAGTAGTAGAATTAACATTATAAGGGTGTTTGACGTGATAAATAAGTTTCATCTACATTATTAAATCTAGGCGGTGGCGGTGGTGGTAATGATCTAGAACTATTTTCACGTCTCCTATTAGTAGCACCCATAATTCTTTTACCTCTACTTTGTTTACCAGCATCCATATAAAAAATATAAAATAAGAAAATAGAGATATTAAATAAATAAAAAATGAATAACAAATTAACAAGAAATATAAATATAGCAACAAAAAAAATAAGTAAATAAATAAAGAGATTAAAGTGGAATAAATGTACCAAACATTTGCGTTTTACGCAAATGTTAAAAGCCGAAATTGAGATATGACAATTGAAGCTTACAAATGGCTTCAAAAAAATTTTCTAACTCCAATTAGCCAATACCACAAAATATAAAATTAAAAGCTTAGAGAGTAAAAACTAGAGAAAATTTGTGAGTTTAAGTCTTTAAAAGAATAATAGAGAGAATTGAAGATTTTGTGTAGGATGAATATGAGATATATTTAGTGTAGAGGTATTAAGGGGATAGGGGGTGTTTGGATGGGGGGGGGGGTGAAGAGCTGTTAGGAGCCGTTGGTGGACCCCATTGTCCGTTGCCAAACGGCTCCTAACGGTAACTACAAAAAAAAATTAAAAACTGACCGTTAACCAGTACCGAAATTGGGTCTACTGGTATCAATTTAACCGGTAAAATATCCTATTCCGCACCGATTCCCCTATTCGGTACCCCCATACCAGTTCCTACCTAAATCGGATCTTACGGTACTGGGTCTGTTACCGGAATCGGATCGGACCAGGTCATTTGGTTCCCTTGCCACCCTTAGATGATACTGCCATATTCTACAAGCCAATCAATTATTGATATTTATTCAAGTCATGCCAAGGCACAAATAACTTATAAAGCAAGTGACTCAACACGTAGGAGATATGTTATTTTCCTTTGAATTGAAGGTTTCAATATTGTATGAAAATAATATTGCTTGTAAGTTCAACTGAAGGGAAGAAACATCAAAAGAGATAGAATAAATCATATTTCACCAAAGTTCTTTTCATGTATGAACTTCAACAAAATAGTGTGATAGATGTTCAACAAATTCGTTTCACAGATGACTTGGCAGATCACTAAAACCTTACCAACATAAACATTCGAGAAGTTGATATATAAGATTGGAATGCATCGTCTTCGACAAATAAAGTGATGTTTTCATTAAGGAGAGTAAAATACACACTGCACTCTTTTTTCCTTAACTAATATTTTATCCCACTGAGTTTTCTTGCCAAGATTTTTAATGAGGCAGCTCTCAATGCGTATTACTAGATATGAGTATTCTCTTTCCTTCACTAGAATTTTTTTTACAAGATTTTTTTCTAGTAAGGTTTAAATGAGACACATTATCTATTTATGGACTTCCAAGGGGAAGCGTAATAAAATATATTAAAAATATGTATGTTCATTTGTATTACTTGAAGAGCAAGAACTAGTTACTCGAACTAGTTAGAGAGTAACCATTAGTTATAAAGTAGTTAGAAATAAATCAAGTTAATTTTATTACTTGGTGATCAAGAAGTATTTCTCCTATAAATAGGAGGATGTTTTCATCTGTTAGATACTAAGAGAAGATATAATACAATCTCTCCCTCCTCTCTACAAAGTTCTTCTTTTATTTTTCTTCGCAATTCTATAACTTTTATAACACTTGCATGAAATATGTGGAATATTATTTTCTAGATATATGTGGAGGATTATTTTCAAAATAGAAAGACATGAATTAGGTTTTACATTAATACTCAAAAAATTTTCTTGAGATCATAAAAATAATATGTATATTATATTTTGGGTCAATAAAGATATACATGTGTTAATTTGATAAGAATAATATGTCAAACTATTGAAACGTTTAAGGGATGCAAAATGATTTAGCTGGAAATCGATTTGAAAAGAAAAATCAAAATCCTCGTGATTTTCTACTCCCGTTTTGGAGACAAACTTTTTTATAGTTTGGACATTGAAATCTATGTCATTTTCTACTTCAATTTAACACTCGATTTAAAGATATAAAAGCTTCACTGGTTTATTAAATATGCTTGTGCCACATATTGTTCGATTTGAAGATATAAAAATTTCACCATTTTGTGATAAATAATATTTGATTAGAAGATTAAAAAATTAACCGTTTATTAATTTTGGTTATGCCATGACATAAACAATAATTTCTGTGATTTTTTACAAGTCAGACTACCTCTTCAAGCCATTCTGTATCACTTTCACTGCCGGCAACAAAGCCTGAAAAAATAATCTGGCACTAATTTTAAGAGATGATAGAAAAAGATATTCTACTACCTGAGTATTCTAAGTTAGTAAATAATTATTAGGAGGATGTTCCAATCTTATCACAAGGAACTCCTGACAATAAATGTTTCTTTGTGATTGAGACGTAAAAATTATTCTGACTTTCGGTACAAAAATCAAATCCTTAAAGGATTAGAAGTCAATTTATACAAACTGATATGAGGTTACTATCATCTCATGATGGAAGAAGCATTTCATCAATTTCATTAATGCAATTGATGTATTCAAGCAATACAATAATAATAAGGGTGACGAATATGAATCTCCTATTGAAGAAATATGTTTGAAATATGACATTATTCATCAAACAACTGCCCCTTACACACCACACCAATGAAATTGCTGAAAGAAAAAAAAACACTAAAGGAGATGATGAATGCCTTGCTAATAAGTTTTGATTCACCCTCAAAATTGTGGGGGGAAGCTATCCTAACAGTTAGACGAATACTCAATCGAATTTCCCATAGTAAAACACAATCGATTCTATACGAAGAATGAAAAGAAAAAAGTCTAACCTTGAATACTTTATCGTAAGAGGGTAATTGGCTAAAGGGCAGGTTCCTAAACCGAAATGGGTAAAAATAGGACTAAAAACTATTGGTTGTGTTTCCATAGGATATGCTACAAATGGTAAAGCATATTGATAAATCAGAAATCCTGATGTTCATGTTAATATGGTGATGGAATTAGATAATGATGAATTCTTTGAAAATATATATCCCTACAAATGAAAATATGATTCGTCTAGTGAAGGATTTAAACAACCTCAAGAAGAAACAAAGAAAAATATTTCCGATGAGGAAAATCTAATTGTAGCAAACGTCAAAGGACTACTACTTTTTTGGACCAGATTTTCTAACATATTTTGTTGAAAATGAGTCTCAAACTTTTTAAAAAGCTATGACTTCCTTGAAAGTATAATATTAAAAAGAGACAATCAATTGGGAGATTGGATCTATATTGAACAACTATGCTTTAGAATTGGTTGATCTTTCTCCAGAGGATAAATATTTATGTTCCAAATAGATTTTTAATAGAAAATAAATGATGACAGTACTATTGATAAAAATAATGCAATACTTGTTGTTAAAAAACTTAGACAATGAAAAGGTCTTGATTATTTTGACACTTACTTGCCAATAACGAGAATTACATCTATGCAGGTGTTAATAGCGTTAGCCACCGTGCAGTCTTGAAATCCATCACATGGATGTGAAAATAACCTTCTTAAATGAAGATCTTGAGGAAGAAATCTACAATAAACAACCTTAACTTTTCATGATTCCTGAAAATGAAAAGAGGGTGTGCCGACTTCTTAAGTCTCTATATGGACTTAAACAAGCACTCAAATAATGGCATGCGAAATTTAACTAATATAATATTATAAAATAAATTTAAGATTAATGAGTGTGATAAATGTGTTTACGTTAAGAACACTCCAAATTGTGTACTCATTATTTTCTTATATATTGATAGTATGTCAACAATGAGTAAACACATTGCCGACATAAATGCTATGAGAAGGTTTGATATGAAAGACTTAGGCCAATTTAATTCTAGGAATTAAAATTCACAAGATTCCTCTAGATTTAGCATTGTCACAATCTCATTATATTAACATGGTACTTGAAAAGTTTAAAATAAATTGACTTCAAAGTAGTATGAACTCAAATTAATTTAGATTATTCTCTTGTGAAGAATAAAGGTCAAAGCAAGTTTCAATCAGAATATATTCGAGTAATGAAAAGTTTGATGTACATCAAATTGTACATAATTAGATATAGCTTGTGTGATAAGTAAACTATGTTAATACATAAGTAATTCCGATCAAAATCATTGGATGACAATGAAACTAGTTTTGGGATATTTGAGATATACCCAAGACTGAATTTTGTACTATAATTCATATGCCGAAATTATTTAGGGGGTATTATAATGCAAATTAAGTCACTAAATCAACTAAAACTACATCCAACAAATGGATATATTTTTATCATTAGTGGAGGAGCAGTGTCTTGAAAATCATCCAAACAGATATGTATCGCTCATTCTACAATGGAGTCTGAGTTCATAACTTTAGACAAGGTTAGTGAAGAAGTTGAATGTCTCAAAAATTTCTTAGAAAATATTTCATTTTGGCCTAAATTATTGGCTCCTATATACATACATTGTAATAGTCAGCCGACAATAGGAAGGGCTGTGAGAGTTATGTATTATGAAAAATACCATCACATACCAATGAAGGAAAAATATAGTTAGACAACTACTCTCTAGTGGAATTATCACAATTAACTATATAAAGTCAAGAGATAATATATTGGATCCACTTATAAAAGACCTAACTAAGGAGGTGGTTGAAAGATCATCAAAGGGAATGAAACTATGACGAAGAACAAGTCATTGTGACGGTAACCCTACTTAAAAGATTGGAGATCCCAAAATCTAGGTTCAAGGAGATCAAACAAAGTCATTGGTGATGGTTCAACATTGTCAAAATAATATTTTGGTCCATTCTCATGATGAGATAATTTTCAGTAACCAAGATAAGGCGTTAAATTATTTTAATGGTTTCTTAATTTGCTATAGGGTATATCAAATACTGTATCTATGAGATGATATGTTTAGGAATCACCTATATAAGTATGAAATGTAAGCCGCTTCAAGGAGAATTCTGTAAGGCCAATTCTTTACGCACTTATGAACCAAACAATGTTCATGGATGAAATGAACAAAACAGTGAGAACCAAAAGACAGTTAAAAGTTAATTATGTGACTTATGTTGTCTAGGTATGCACCAAATTCTGGCGGTCCAAAGATATGAAATCTACCGATTGATCAGTATATTCGATATATATTCACTATAGAAAGTTCAAAGGAAAACCTACTTATTCAGATGTAATTAATCTTTACTTACGAATCACACTGTTTTTTATGTTTGTTTTTCTTCATATAGTCATTTTCCATTCATGTAGGGGATTGTTGGGATTTTAAATGGTGGAAATGAAAAATGAAGTGTTTTTCCGATAAAACACCAGCAAAAACGATGCAATTTGAATAACACCTTTTCACATTGAATAAGTTGTGACTATTCTAATAAGGCACAATAACACTTGTTATACTACATTTGGTAGGCTATAAATTCAGAGGATTAGCCTCATTTTTAAAAATTAATTTTCTGCATATTTTCTTGAACATAAATATCGAGCCTTTATGTGATTTATTCTGTCCTTTAAATTTGATGAAGTTGTTGGCATACAACATGTATATCTATTTATTACGGGCGGAAGTAATCCAGCACGTGATACAATAAGGGGATCATATTCCTTAAGGACACAAAGTAAATTTTGTGGCCTCAAATATTTCAATTAAAGTTTTTCATCTTTTTAGTTTTCAAATTTATTTCAATAATTTTTTTACTATTTTGAACATAGAATACCAACAAAAATGTACTATTTCCTCTTGTATCCCAATTTATACACAATTCGAATTTAGAGAATTAATTATTTTTTTTAATATTTAAAAATAATGTAAAAAAATTATAAAACATAATAATTAATAAAACTATTTCAAAGACATATGAAAAAATTGCATTCGAAATCAGAATGGTGCGTCATAAATTATAGGGAGGGAGTACATCACAATGTATCCGTAGAAGAGTTCTTTGGTGGGGTCGAATTTGTCCAAATTTTGGCCAAAAAACTGATGTGACATTTTATACCAGTTTTATGGACTCAACTAATTATACCAAACTTAAAAATAAATCCGACTGAAGAAACAATACATAATGATAATAAAAACTTACTGAAATACTTTATCACCTACTGATATCTTAGTAATATTTTAAGGCACTAAATCAGATTCAGCCTATGAATAGAAAATTATAAAAAACTGTAAAGTAGCAATAAAAATAATGATATAGCGTGAAAAATTTCCTTAGTGGGATAAATTTATCGGCTAAACAACAAGAGCAAGTTTAGAACTTCATAATCAAAGGAATTAACTCCTGTATCTCACACACATCGGTTTACTCCAACAAATGAATACAGTTAAGACTGGTTACTGTATTCTTATAGTACCCACGCCTTCAATTAACAACTAAATCTTGCAGAAACTTAATCGTTAATACTCCCTTCTTATAGACTCAATCACATCTAACAACTAATAGACTTGTTCTAGTTTTGTTGTGACGAAGTTCTTGTTGCACTCTAATGGCTATTCCTTTCAAGTAATGACTTTTTCAGTGTTACAATCGTCAACCCTACCAATCTTCCTTTTTCTATATATATATATATATATATAGGAGAGATTTCTATATCGTAGAATAACTCGGAGACTCTGTTGTCTTGTTTCAATAGGACATCGAATTCTATAAGGAAATTTTATTTTCTTTTTCCGTTGAACTGCTGCTTTGCTGAGTTCTACTCGGGCTCAACTCAATATCTGCTCCTTTATTTTCTTTCCTTATTTGAGCTTTCTTCTAAGGCCTTAGCTCGTAGTATCTGGGAGGTGAACCTGATTCATCTGACACAGTGAAGATAAGATAATAGTAAAGTAGGTTCACGTTGTCAATCATCAAAACTAAATAAGTAAATATGAAATCTACTACCCAACACTTACAACAACAACCCAATTTCAATTTACAAAGTTCATGTGCCATCTCATTATTTCCTAAAACAGTGTCTTCCTCGATCAGGCAAAATCAAAGCCCCCATCTCTAGCTCTTACACCTGATTAAATGTTTTCTTCTTCTTCGACAAATGGAAGAGAGAGGGTGAATATATACACACACATATATATATACCTATGTGTAAAATGCTCACAACAATGAATGGAGATAGACGTATAAATTAGGAAGCGCTATAAAGTCATCAACGAGTTAATAATGGAGTCTGAAACTTTTAGGCTATCACGGCGCTCTGAAATCCCCGCTAGGCTAAAAATCTGAGCATATGGTGCTAAGATTTAGCAATATCTGATTTTTATAATTTCAGTACTTTAAAATCTATAAGAAAAATGGATTACCAATTAACGTGAATTAGAAATTATATTATGCTAGATACATGAAAGTCGTTTGGATCATTAGACACGTTCTTTAATTTGAGCTATAATGATTAGTAACGTGAAGACTACATTGAGGTATGTCAACTTTTAAATTATGTTGTGAGTTTTCATGATTTAAATTAATAAATAAATTAAATGACGGGTTATGAACGTGCAAGACAAGCTTGCATAGTTTGATTTAGAATGATAAAATCGTGTAAATAACTAAGACTTGAAGTTTGTAAAAGTGTTCGTCATGACTTTTATGCAAATTTTTGTGCGACACATCACATTATTTAAATGTCTCTCATAATTATTAATGAAGAAATTCATTGCATGCTTTCAAATGCTAAAACGGATTTTTATTAATAAAATGAACTGAACCTTTGAAGCTATTTGAGATAATGAAAGTGAATTCAGCTAAACGTCATGAGTCATTTTTTCCAACTTGGAACCTAGTTTTTCCTAGCTGGTTGAGAGAAATGCTAGCTATCTTAAATTCTTGATGTATATAATAGCCTGTCCTGGTCGAGAGAGAACATGATGGTATCGTGATTCATACATCACCTATTTTTATAAGACATAGGCTAGCTGGTCAGGAAGAAAATGCCAACAATCGATGCATGGTTATCTACGGTTATGAGAATTATGTATATCGGATATACGATTTATTTTTTATGATGTATAAAATCACCTATATTATTTTGGAAAAATGAGATTTGAGATTTTGAACTAATTGACACTTGTCACATTTTAAAAGGGTATAATTTTAAATTTATTCTTTGTTTGAAAAATAAAATCAAAGAACATTTGAGGCGCGAAAATAATTTTCCTTAATATTCAACCCGGTCCAACCGCAAAATCAGGTGTGTGTTCTCACAAATATATAACTGATCCACAATCAGTCTCAAAGGATTAAAAAACAATTGAATAACGCAACAAGGGACTCTAAGACGCCGTCGTTGGAGAAGCCACTTTCCCTATCACCTTAACAAACTATCTAACAATACTATCGATGGATCTTGTTCTTATATTTAAAGTTTCGATGAATTGAAATGCTTAGCTGAATTAATCAATTTCATTTGAACTTAAACTATTTACTTTAATATATCTTATATATAATTTTTGCCTGATTGTGAGGTGATTTGGCTATGACGCATACTTAATATTTTAATATTCAGACATCATTTTCAGAATATCACGTTTAGAAGTTAGATTGTGAGCAGGACAGTCAACATGTGAGCTAGGTTCCAGCGTCTGCGCACTTTGAGACCGTGGCTCGCGTGTCGTACTCCATTCTTTTTTGTATATTGTGTGTTAGCTAGTAACTTTTATTTGTTTTGGTTATAGGTACTCATTTTCCTTTGAGAATACATGTTTATTTTATGATTTAATAAAGAGCAAAGAGCATGTTGATTTGATATTTACCTTATTTTAATCAAATGAATCATGGTACATGGGCGAAGCCGCGGGGATCGGAGTTATTACACTAAAACCGGTTTACTCGGTGCAAGTCATAGGGCATCAGGTATCCCTGTCACGTCTTAAACTTGATATCATACAACATATGAGTGTCTTATTTTATTTTAAAAAAAAATACGAGAGAAATAGACAATTACTCTTCTTTTGCTGGGAATATATATGCAGTTTCAAGTTTAATGCATGGCAGAATTTTAACAGTACGTTCGAAATGGCAAGTGTAAACATTTGGTACTACAGATTCTGAAGTTGTTTTTCAATTGGAGTCTTATCTTCAATTCGTAGATAGGGCTTATTTTTCTCCAAAAGGATACGTTCCATCTGCGCCATTATCTTCGTATGCTAATAGATTCAATCAACATCAAGTTAGCTAATCATGTTCTAAACATTACCTTTGGAGTTTGTATATCCATCTCCCTCTTTGTACAGAGTGTTCATCGCACCTGCACAATTTAAAACTCGTTCGAGGATAAACATTGGATATATTAATGCCTTGTTTATATATTTCCATGCATGCATGATTTCCTTCTAATACTCAATGTATGCCTCTTCCGTTGAAGCTCCATATTTTTTTTAATGTAGAATTCAATAATTGAAGGTATATACATGTTCTCTTTGTTGGTCAACCTAGATCAAACAAAATAGTAGTTAGTTAAGTTTAAGTTGTAATATTGTATTTACAAGGTCAATAATTTAATTATTATTTTTAGTTGTTGTACTTACCTCATGTCCAGTCATATCACATGTTATCCTGTTATTTACTGAGATAGCTTGAACTATCAAGGGCTCATTTATAATCACCAACCAAGGAAGTTGTTGCTGTCATCATATAGCCACAGCTTACAAGTGCATTCTTCATATACTTACTCACAATTTGGAGTATAGCCAGCTTCCAACCATTGGGCTTTCTCACCAGCTTCCTCATCTAAAAAGTAAATACAAGTAAGCTTCTTCTGTTTTGGAATCTTGTCTGACTTATATATATGTATGTGTCTTAGTCAAGCAATATACTATTACATACCACATATTTTGCATAATATATGCGGTCCGATTTACCTTCTTTAGCCAATATTTCTTCCATTTCACTGTAAACATCTAGAGAGCTTGATAAACAGGTCTCATATATGACGATATTGAATCCATCTCAATAATGTCCCATCTAAAAATTAGGATTTGTATTACAAGCTAATTCCTATCGTTTCACTCACACAATAACAAGAGGAGACATTTGTTTTTCGTATTCATCAATGAGATCGATTGTAAAAACAGATTTAGAAAGTTTATGTTTTACCTTAGGTTCGCATCAGTGAAAGGTGCAACTTCATCAAGGGTTGCATAAGCATCAAAAGTGTCATCAAGGATGGTGTCAATCTGAAGTACTTTTGTTAGCATTTTTCTCGCACGACTGTGGTGAGGCTCAAAATATACTCCTAATATCGAAAAGTAATAATAAATAATAATAATAATAATGATAAATAATAATAATAATAATTAATAACTAAATAAATAAATAATAATAATCATATTATACTAAAAGTAGAAAGCCCTTATTCTAAAAGTTGGATTATCATTTTGTCCCTATAATAAATTTAAATATAATAAAATATCTAATTAAATATTAATATTTTACCATCAAATATCTAATATCTAATTAAATATTAATATTTTACCATCAAATATCTAATATTCTATATATATATATATATATATATATATATATATATATATATATATATATAAACAAAAAGAAATGAATAAAGTCATTCATTGAGCCGAGTAAATGAGGAAGATTGTTTCACCTGCCACTAATTATTGTAGGTTACATTTTTATATTTTTTTAATTATTATTTCATATACTACCTTCTCATCTTTCAATTGTAAGCTTCTACCGGTTACAATAGTATTTATACACAATCCTCTAATGAAGATCTATACCATTAAGCAGACTCAATAGGAAAAATATATGTCTTTGCGTTATCTTCGTACTCTACACCTTTTAATAGGTATTTTTTATGAAGTTGTTGCATTCTTTCTTTTTATTTTTGATAGTTTTTCAAATATTTTATGATTTACCTTCTTGTTTTGTTGTTGTTTGCATTTTGGGTTTATATGAAATGTCCATAAACTTGATAGAAGCAGCCTCAAATCTGCAGATTAAATTTACTCTTGGCGCATGGCTTATATTTATGTCCATCATAGTAACTTGTATTTTATGTAATTCTTGCACTTTTCTGCATAAATGTTGAAATTTTTTTTGTTTTTATTTTATTCTGGTGATCTTGTCGCGCTTTATACTTAATCATCATCAAAGTATGATTAGTAAATGAAGGGTAACCAGAACGTCAGTTCAATCACTTTCAATTTACACTTATCACAACTCTATATTTAATTATTTAATTATTTAATGTGGATATACATGTGCAAAGCACGTGTCCAGAAACTAGTATATATATAAGGGATATGGCTATACATTTTTATTTTCATGGCAAACAGAAAAAAAGGTTACAATTTTATATGTCGTAACAAAAAAGTATGAGAGTTTAACTATGAATTTTTAAATTTGTAGCTAAACATAAACCCTTTAATTTTCACATATCAAGAACATGACTATAAATTTCACTTTCATAGCAAATAAAAAGAATTTCGCACTTTTATGTATTTCATGGCTAAACATATGGATATTTAGCTACAATATGAATATGTTTGTAGTAAATAATTCAATTCATAACTATGAATTTTTCTATTTGTAACTGAATACGCGCATTATTGCCATGAGACTAAGCTATAAAATCTAAATTTACGTGGCAAATAAATATAATTTTTTGCTATAGTACAATACCTTATGGATACAAAATGAAGATAGCTATCAATATTATTTGTCATGGAAAAAGAATAAAATCACTTGCTATAAGTATATTTTTTTATGGCAAGAATATTTACCATTACAGCTACAACAAAAATATCCCGTAGCTATAACTATTAGTCCATAGCCACGGACCATGTAAAGTCTATAGCTAACTTTTTAGTTACGCTACATCTTGCTATGAATGCTACAAAAATTTTTTTATGGCTAATTAAAATTTTTATATTTAGCTTTAACGTATTTTGTAGCTATATATGCATTTTATTGTAGTGATATATGTGTTGATGTACAAATGTGTACTTAATTGAGGAATAAATTAAGAACTGGACATAGCCTATGTGTGTGTTTTGTTGTTATTGGTAAAGGTTAATCAATTGCATGTTAATTATATACTGTTGAGTGAACTAATTCTAGTCGGCCGATGATGGCTACCAGTACGTGTGGTGTATTGATAATACCTTGCTACACCTTTTTGAGTGTAGGCTGCTACACCTTACTCAATTTTTTTGAATGGTCCACCTTCTCTAACCCCACCCTTTACTTAGTTCCAACCCTTCCTTACCCTCGATCCTAACTCGAGATTTGATCTTGACTCGAAATCTGAGCTAGATAGCACCGACTTTTGTCCTCAATCCTAGAGTTAAGACCTAACTTTGATCTAATCCTGACCTAAGACTTAATAGCCGAGCCTCAATTCGGACATGAGACATGAGACTAAATACCTGACCTAAGGCCTGATTGGACTGAGACCCAACCCCAAATCCAACACTACTAAAAAATACTAACCTCAGGAGGTTGGTCTTATTTTCTTTTAATTTGTATTTTCGGGAGTTTTTTTTTTTTAATTTTTTTTTACAAAAGCGACCTGTGGAGGTCTTTTTTTGCTATATATATATATATATGAAAATCGACTCAAGAAGTCATTTGCATTTTTCATCTTTTTTGGCGCTAAAAAGCAGATCTTCACAGGTCGTTATATATATATATATAGATATATATTAAAAAATTGACCTCCAAAGGTTTGTTTGCACTTTCCGCTCTTTTGAGGTCAGTTTTTGAAAGTTTTTTGGTAGTGCGATGTTACATCCCGTAAGTTTCTAATGTTTATATGGCCTATTCGTACGTTGGTTAAGAGTCTTAAGATATAAAATGTATGAGAAAGGGGCCCGAGAAAAGGTCGGACGAGCGCAGAGTCGGGACAACGCGAGAGAAGGCCGGACCAGCTGCCCAAAGGGGCAACGTGGCAGGGCCCCTCCCTGGCGCGTTGGGCTTCGTGGCACGACCCAGAATTGGTGCGACAGGGTCCGTGCCACGGACCCCTGTCCACCGCCTCAAGTGTGTATATATATATATATATATATCACTCCTTTTGATTTCATTATAACATATATATATATATATATATATATATAATCGAGCGGAGGAGAGAACCAACGAAGGAAACCAATATTTTTTGTCTGTTTACCCTACGAAACGCCGTCCAAATATGAATTAACTTCGGGTATTAAAGTATAAGGCTGCAAGGAGCATTACTACGGAGTTAGTTTCGCAAAATTCTCCCGGCGAATCGTAATCCCACCGAGCTAAAGTTGTTGGAATTGCTCCAAACTAGTGTTAATATGATCACAGGCTTAAAGTAAGCATTTCTCCCTTTTGGATTCTTGAGAAATTACGAGTTTACGACTGTGTTCCGTCAAGTTGAAATATAGTTAATATTTATATATAAAGTTATCGTTTTTATCAAATTTAGTACTGAAACTAGTCATTTTCTTCCAATAATGCAATTGCAGTTGAGAAGAGCAGTTGAATACAAGATGAAACTCACCAGTTAATCAGTAAACGACGAACGAGGTATGTTAAGGTAGTTTCCTTCGGCAAGTTAGTTTTCTTAGCATGATAACTCAGTTTGAATCCCAGTGAGAGTACTAGAAGCATGTCTATTATGATTATGTTACACCCGTTAAATTCTTGACATTTAGATGGCCTATTCGCATGTTGGTTAAGAGTTTTAGAATGTCATACATGCTAGAAAAAGGCCCGGGGAAAGACCGGACAAGCGCCACGTCGAACCATCGCAAGAGGAGGCTGGGCAGACCCCCTCCGCGATGGCCAACATGTCACGGAGGGCTCACCTCCGCGTTGGCCGGCGTGTCACGGAGGTGAGGTCCAGCCCTAAGTATATAAGCCCCCACTTCGGTTGTTAAGTGATAATTATCAATATTTCCAGTGAGTAAACCAGAGAACAGTAGAGAAACAGAGAGGACGAAGGTTTCCATTAAAATTCCTTCCATTTATGTTGTTAAACGCGGTCCAAACTCGAAATAACTTCGGGTAGCGAGGTATTGAGCTGCAGGGAGCGTTCCTACAGAGTTAGTTTCGTGAAATTTCTGTCGGCGAATCACCGTCTCACCGAGCTAAGGTAAGTGGAATTGCTCCAAATTAGTGTCAATATACTCCTATCCCTAAAGTGAGTATCTCTCCCTTCTGGAATTCCGAGAAATAGCGAGTTTTCGGTTGTTTTTTGATAAGTCAAAGTTTGGGATATATATATATATATATATATTCAAAGTAGTGTTTTCTTCCAGAATATTGATGAATTTAGTTCTAATTGCTATAAATATGAACGCATTTGGAAGAAAAAGCTGGATATTGGCCGAGCTACACCAGTTAGCCAAGAAGTTAGTAACTGAGGTATGTAAAGCTAGTTTCTTCGACAAGTTAGTAATTCTAGCATAGTAAAATAGAGTAAACTCCAGAAGAAAGTTTCAGAAGCCGAGTATTATGCCCAGTGTGAATTCAGTAAGAATGTATGAGTTATTATACCATATGCAGAATAAAAGTCAGTAAATTAGTATCAGACAGTGAGTTATGATTCCAAACTCAGTATAATTCAGTATCAGATTCAGTTTAATTCAGCAAGAGATTCATAACAGAATATCAGATCATGGACAGTATTATCAGATTTATTATACATGTTATATGTGATTATTGTTGCTTGTAGAGACCTAATTGCTTTATGTGGGCACCCTTAGAGCTTCCTTGCCGCCAAGGGTTAATAGCTTTGTCGACTCGCCCGCCAGAGGGTGAGGATACGTCACTCTAAGGAGTGGCATGCCGTCTGCCGGAGGACGAATAGGATGCAGCATTCCCCATAGCAGGCTGATCAGCATTATAGCATACCCTTATCGAGCGCTTGCGCCTAGGACACAGATTACAGATCTCACATTACAGTTTACAGGAGTCCTCCGGACTCAGATATAACTATAGTCAGGGGCCCAGAGAGCCCAAGTTGCATACCCAGGGGGCTGACGGGATGCTCATAGTTACTAAATGAGTGGAGTGAATTGTTATTTTTGGATGGCGACCCGGGTAGGGGTATATAGATTGCATGTTGATTGGTACCTTCCGGCTTATGGGGGTTGGTATAGGTTCTTGTATGCTATATGTGTTATTTATTAAATTGATAGATAGCAGGACGCTGTATTGACAGGTATGATTCTCACCTTCTCTCCAGTATAGTTAAGCTTAGTTTAGATTCTACCATCCCAGACAGTCTTAGCCATCTTCTGTTATTTAGTAACTATCAGTATTACTATCTATTTTCAGTTATGTTTATTTATTGCTTTGCATACTCAGTACCAGGTGGTACTGAAGCCCGTTTGGGGGCACTACATTACTTGCCTGCAGGTACTCATAGACGAGGAGCTGATCCCTCGTAATTCTAGCCAGCACACAGAGTCATCAGCTCCTGTCATCCGGAGCTTGACAGCTAGAGGTTTATTCCTTTTCTTTTGTTGTACAGTACGGGTAGGTCGGGTCCCTGTCCCGACCATCTTATCAGTATTCTTAGAGGCTTGCTGATTTTATATTCCCTGTGGTTAGTTGTACCGGTCGTGTGAGGCCGTGTCTATGTTTTAGTTTATTTATGATGGCCGTGTGGGCCTTATTCAGTTAATAGTTGGTGACCTTGTCGGTCAAAGAGTAGTTTACCATTTGATTCAGCGTTTCAGTGAAACTAGTCAGCATGGTGGCCTTTTCGGCCCGCATAGATTTCTTTATACTACTATTGTTCTAGTTAGCTGTTGTTATCTTACAGGTGGCTATAGGCCTAGTCGGCTGGAGGCTGTATTTACAGCCGTTATATGGCCCGTTGGTTCCATGAACCCAGAGTTAGAGCCAGCCTGGCACCAGAAGTGCTTAGGCTCAGTAGTCCAGTAGTCCAGCAGTCCAGGTCTTAGTAGGACACCAGGTGCCAGTCATGCCTCCCAAGGCGGGGCGTGACAAACTTGGTATCAGAGCAGGTCGTATCCCAGGGAGTCTGCAAGCCGTGCTAAGTAGAGTCTTGTCTATGGATGTGTTGTGCACCACATACCATAGGCAGGAGACTGTAAGGCATGATAGGTTGGTTGCTCTTTCTTCATAATCAGTCCTGCCATAGAGTAGTACAATATAGGGTTAAGTCCCTAAAACTTATCATACTCTTTATTTACAGATAAAATGGTAGACCAGTGACATCCTGTCACTGGTAGAAGACTGGATACTGCAGCAGGAGAAGGCACCAGCAGGATGCCTCAACCTCACTTAGAATCAGCCCAATCTGAGGGCGATACAGAGGTGTCATCTCGACCTTTTCAGCAGTCTCCACCCCACCAGGAGCCACTCGGGACGACACCGCCTCTGACAGTTCCTGTACCCACACCATCCGACTAGGAAATTCAAAGTGCAGTAGTTATGTTGGCACGAATGATGGCTACTCAGCGCCAATCAGTGCCACCCGTAACAGTAGAGTCATCAGGTGAGCTTGGAAGTTCGAGGGTCCGAGAATTCTTGGCACTAGGTCCCCCACAATTCACAGGGTCGGATCAGGCAGAGGACCCCCAGGACTTCCTGGATCAGATGCAGAGAATCTTCCGGGTCATGCATGTGACATCTACAGAGTCGGTTGAGTTAGCGGTATTCCGGCTGCGGGATATTGCTGTGTTGTGGTGTGAAAGTTGGAAAAGGTACCGAGGGAGAGATGTTGCCCCTCCGACCTGGTCCACCTTTTCAGAGGCCTTCCTGAACCATTATATGCCACGGGAAATCCGACAGGCCCGGATGGACCAGTTTTTACACTTGGAGTAGGGGGTGAGGAGTGTATGGGAATATGCCCTGCAGTTCGATTCCTTAGCCCGCTATGCTCTAGCCTTTGTGGACACCATGCCATCTTGGGTCCACTGGTTTATTATGGGTCTGAACCCAGAGTATATTGAGGAATACATGACAGCTACGCTGTGGGAAGATATGGATATTGCTCGGGTGCAGGCCTTTTCCCAGACTATTGAGGGCCTTAGACAGCGACAATAGGATAGCAGATGAATAAATCAGGAACAGCGCCACAGGGATAGATCAGATGAGATACAGGGGGAGATCTGGAGAGGGCCTAGGCCACGGTTGTCAGATAGGCCACCTAGACCCCCACCTCCATCACAGCAGCAGAGGGGTAGATTCAGTCACCGAGGGCAGTCAGAGTCCAGCGGAAGCTCACGAATGGTAGATTCACCCCAGCAGAGGAGGGCAGAGCAGAGCAGGTATACACCCCCACCTTTCCCTATTTGCAGCCGACCCCACACTGGAGCTTGTAGATATGGCTCCACAGGGTGTTATATATGCGGGAAGGAGGGTCGTGTGATGAGAGACTGTCCAGCCAGGGGTAAGGATAACCGAGACAGACAGGACAGGGCGTCAACAGGGACACGAGCTCCAGCAGCCTCGGCAGGGCGTAGGCCCTCAGTCCCAGCAGGCAGAGGCCGAGGCAGATCAGGGGCCTCTAGTTCAGGTACGGGCCCAAGACGTACCTATGCATTACCAGAGAGGCAGGACTCATAGGCGTCTCCAGATGTGGTAACAGGTATGATGACTATTTGCTCTCACTCTGCTTATGTATTGATTGATCCAGGATCTACCTTGTCCTATGTTACCCTATTTGTGGCTCGAAAGCTCAGTATTGTACCAGAGTTGCTTCATCAACCCTTTTTAGTATCTACACTCGTCGGTGACTCCATCATAGCCAGAAGGGTTTATCGAGGGTGTACAGTAGAGGTTGCTGATCGTCAGGCCACAGTAGATCTGGTGGAATTAGAGATGATTGATTTCGACTCCATTATGGGTATGGATTGGTTGGCACCGTGCTATGCCAATGTAGAATGCTGGACCAAGACAGTCCGATTCCACTTTCCAAGGGACGCAGTACGAGAGTGGAAGGGCAGTACAACTACCCCGAAAGGTAGGTTTATTTCCTACCTTCAGGCAAGGAAATTGATAGCTAAGGGATGCATTTACCACGTAGTCAAAGTCCAGGATGTTCAGGTAGAGCCTCCGACTCTCCAGTCTGTTTCAGTGGTTAATGAATTCCCCGACGTATTCCCAGACGAGATACCTGGTATTCCCCCAGAAAGGGAAATATATTTTGCAATTGATTTACTACCAGGAACTCAACCCATATCAATTTCTCCGTATCGTATGGCTCCTGCTGAACTCAGAGAACTAAAGGAGCAGCTGAAGGATCTGTTAGATAAGGGATTTATCAGGCCGAGTACTTCACCTTGGGGTGCGCCAGTTCTGTTTGTGAGGAAGAAGGACGGCTCCCTCCGCATGTGTATAGATTACCGGCAGCTGAATAAGGTTATAGTTAAGAATAAGTATCCGCTTCCCAGAATAGATGATTTGTTTGATCAGTTACAGGGGGTTAAATATTTCTCCGAGATTGACTTGAGGTCCGGATATCATCAGGTTCAAGTTCGTGAAAGGGACATTCCAAAGATTGCCTTCAGGACTAGATACGACCATTTTGAATTTCTAGTCATGTCCTTTGGGCTGACGAATGCTCCCGCAGTATTCATGGACCTGATGAACAACATCTTCACACCATACCTAGACCTGTTCGTGATAGTGTTTATTGATGATATTTTGGTGTATTCTCGCTCAGAGGCAGACCACCAAGATCGTTTGCGGACAGTGCTTCAGACTCTCAGGGACCGTCAGTTGTATGCCAAGTTCTCTAAATGTGAATTTTGGCTGAACTCAGTAGCCTTCTTGGGGAATATCGTTTCAGATGCTGGTATACAGGTAGACACATAAAAAATAGAAGCAGTAAAAACATAGCCCAGACCTACCACTCCGACTGAAGTATGCAGTTTTCTGGGATTAGCAGGGTACTACAGAAGATTAGTTGAGGGATTCTCCACCATAGAGGCACCTCTGACTAAGCTGATGCCAAAAGAAGTAAAGTTTTAGTGGACGGAGGCATGTGACCAGGAATTGAAAGACAGGTTAACCTCCGCCCCAGTGTTAGCATTGCCAGAAGGTACAGAGGGTTATGCAGTTTATTGTGACGCTTCGGGTGTTGGGTTAGGATGTGTGTTGATGCAGCATGGTAAAGTAATTGCTTATGCTTCCAGACAGCTGAGGAAACACCAAAAGAATTATCCTACCCATGACCTGGAACTAGCCGCAGTGATCCATGCCCTAAAGATGTGGAGACATTACTTGTATGGCATCCATGTGGATATTTTCACTGATCATAAGAGCCTACAGTATACCTTCATTCAGAGAGAGTTGAATTTGCAGCAGCGTCGCTGGTTAGAGTTGTTGAAAGATTATGATGTAAATATTTTGTATCACCCAGGAAGGGCCAACGTAGTAGCGGATGCCCTTAGCCATAAGTTTATGGGGAGTTTGGCATACTTGCAACCCGAGCAGCGCGAATTAGCCCGAGAAATACACCAGTTAGCCAGTTTGGCCGTTCGTGTAGCAGAAATAGAGGAAAACAGAGCGGTAATTTAGAATACCGCAGTGTCGTCGTTAGTGGTGGAAGTAAAGGAACGGCAGTACGAAGATCCTGACCTGGTTCAACTCAAAGATAGAGTTAGCAAGGAAAAGTGCCGAATTTTCAGGTAACTGAGGATGAAGTGTTGCGATGTAAAGGCCGCCTTTGTGTTCTGGGTGTTGTAGGGCTTCGCCTGCAGATTATGGGCGAGGTACATTACGCCCGCTATTCTCTCCATCCAGGCGCGACGAAAATGTACCACGATATCAAAGAAATCTACTGGTGGCCAAGTATGAAGAGGGAAATAGCAGAATTCGTAGCCCAGTTTCCTAACTGCCAACAAGTAAAAGCTGAACACCAGAAACTAGGCGGGCTGACTTAAGATATAGCGGTGCCTATTTGGAAGTGGGAAGCAGTAAATATGGATTTTGTAGCAGGATTACCCCACACCAGGCATAGAAATGACTCGATTTGGGTAATTGTTGACAGACTAACAAAATCAGCCCATTTTCTGCCAGTAAGGGCTACCTTCTCTGCTGAAGGTTATGCTGAGTTGTATATTAGAGAAATAGTCAGACTGCACAGTGTTCCAGTGTCCATTATCTCTGACAGAGGGGCGTAATTCACAGCTAAATTTTGGCAATCATTTCAGAGAGGCCTGGGGACACAAATTAACCTGAGCACAGTTTTTCACCCTCAGACAGATGGGCAGGCAGAACACACTATTCAGACGCTCGAGGATATGCTGCGAGCGTGTGTGTTAGACTTTGGAGGTAGCTGGGATGAGCACTTACCACTTATTGAGTTTTACTATAATAACAGTTACCATTCAGCTATCCGGATGGTGCCTTATGAGGCATTATATGGGCGAAAGTGCAGATCGTCAGTTGGCTGGTTTGAAGTAGGAGAGTCACCGCTGATTGGGTCGGATATTATTCATCAGTTAGAGGAAAAGGTAAAGCTTATCAGAGAACGCCTACTGACTGCTCAAAGCCGCCAAAAATCGTATGCTGACGTGCAGCGCAGAAACTTGGAATTTAATGTGAATGACTGGGTATTCTTGAAAGTCTCTCTAATGAAAGGGGTGATGAGATTCGGCAAGAATGGCAAGCTCAGCCCGAGATTTGTTGGGCCTTATCAGATTCGCCGAAGAATAGGCCAAGTGGCATACGAGTTGAACTTACCTCCAGAATTAGAGTCTGTTCACCCAGTTTTCCACGTGTCCATGCTGAGGAAGTATATAGGAGACCCCTCAAGAGTTGTCTCAGTTCAGGATGTCCAGGTTATGGAGGAGCTGGCTTATGAAGAGGTTCCAGTAGCCATACTTGATAGGCAGATTCGCAGGTTGAGAACTAAAGATATTGCTTCTGTCAAGGTGTTATGGCGTAACAGGAACCGAGAGGAAATGACTTGGGAAGCAGAGGAAGATATGAAAGTCAGATATCCTCAGTTATTTCAAACTTAATCAGCCAGAGGTATGTTAGTATTGTTATTTTATGAATTGTCGTATGTTATGTGTATAAATGAGATAGTTAACTCTAGTCTACTGCGTGATAAATGCTATAATATTGTGTGGAGTACCTGTATTGGACTTTTCTGCATTTCATGAATTTTGAGATAGTCCATTTTATAGGGGAAACTCTGCCAAAATTTTTTTCAGAATAAGTCGAGTAAGTTGAGATTCCTGCGAGCAAAAGTTTACATTCGAGGAAGAATGTTCTTAAGGAGGGGAGGATGTTACACCCCGTAAATTCTTGACATTTAGATAGCCTATTCACATGTTGGTTAAGAGTTTTAGAATGCCATACATGCTAGAAAAAGGCCCAGGGAAAGACCGGACAAGCGCCACGTCGAACCATCGCAAGAGGAGGTTGGGAAGACCCCCTCCGCGATGGCCAACGTGTCACGGAGGGCTCACCTCCGCGTTGGCCGGTGTGTCACGGAGGTGAGGTCCAGCCCCAAGTATATAAGCCCCCACTTTGGTTTTTAAGTGATAATTATCAATATTTCCAGTGAGTAAACCAGAGAACAGTAGAGAAACAGAGAGGATGAAGGTTTCCATTAAACGCGGTCCAAACTCGAAATAGCTTCGGGTAGCGAGGTATTGAGTTGCAGGGAGCGTTCCTACGGAGTTAGTTTCGTGAAATTTGACCGGCGAAGCGCCGTCTCACCGAGCTAAGATAATTGGAATTGCTCCAAATTAGTGTCAATATACTCCTAGACCTAAAGTGAGTATTTCTCCCTTCTGGAATTTTGAGAAACAGTGAGTTTTCGGCTGTTTTTCGATAAGTCAAAGTTTGGGCTATATATATATTCGAAGTAGTGTTTTCTTCTAGAATATTGATGAATTTAGTTCTAATTGCTATAAATATGAACGCAGTTGGAAGAAAAGGCTGGATACTGACCGAGCTACACCAGTTAGCCAAGAAGTTAGTAACTGAGGTATGTAAAGCTAGTTTCTTTGGCAAGTTAGTAATTCTAGCATAGTAAAATAGAGTAAACTCCAGAAGAAAGTTTCAGAAGCCGAGTATTATGCCCAGTGTGAATTCAGTAAGCATGTCTGAGTTATTATACCATATGCAGAATAAAAGTTAGTAAATTAGTATCAGACAGCGAGATATTATTCCAGACTCAGTATAACTCAATATCAGATTCAGTTTAATTCAGCAAGAGATTCAGAATAGAATATTAGATCGTGGACAGTATTATCAGATTTATTATACATGTTATATGTCATTATTGTTGCTTGTAGAGACCTGATTGCTTTATGTGGGCACCCTTAAAGCTTCCTTGCCGCCCCAGGGTTAATAGCTGTGTCGACTCGCCCGCCAGAGGGTGAGGATACATCACTCCAAGGAGTGGCATGCCGTCCGCCAGAGGACGAAGATGGGATGCAGCATTCCCCATAGCAGGCTGATCAGCATTATAGCATACCCTTGTCGAGCGCTTGCGCCCAGGGCACAAATTACAGATTACAGATCACAGATATTAGATTACAGTTTACAAGAGTCCTCCAAACTCAGATATAGCTATAGTCAGGGGCCTAGAGAGCCTAAGTTGCATACCTAGGGGGCCGGTGGGATGCCCATAGTTACTAGATGAGTGGAGTGAATTGTTATGTTTGGATGGCAACCCGGGTAGGGGTATATAGATTGCATGTTGATTGGTACCTTCCGGCTTATGGGGGCTGGTATAGGTTCTTGTATGCTATATGTGTTATTATTAAATTGATAGATAGCAGGATGCTACATTGACAGGTATGATTCTCACCTTCTCTCCAGTACAGTTAAGCTTAGTTTAGATTCTGCCATCCCAGACAGTCTTAGCCATTTTCTGTTATTTAGTAACTATATGTATTACTGTCTATTTTCAGTTATGTTTATTATTGCTTTGCATACTCGGTACCAGTGGTACTAACGCCCATTTGGGGGCACTGTATTACTTTCCTATAGGTACTCATAGACGAGGAGCCGATCCCTCGTAATTCCAGCCAGCACACAGAGTCATCAGCTCCTGTCATCCGTAGCTTGATAGCTAGAGGTTTATTCTTTTTCTTTTATTATACAGTACGGGTAGGCCGGGGCCTGTCCCGACCATCTTATCAGTATTCTTAGAGGCTTGCTGATTGTATATTCCCTGTGGTTAGTTGTATCGGCCGTGTGAGGCCGTGTTTATGTTTTAGTTTATTTATGATGGTCGTATAGGCCTTATTTAGTTAGTAGTTGGTGACCTTGCCGGTCATAGAGTAGTTTAGCATTTGATTCAGCGTTTCAGTGAAACTAGTCAGCATGGTGGCTTTGTCAGCCCGCATAGGTTCCTTTATACTACTGTTGTTCTGGTTAGTTGTTGTTGTCTTACAGGTGGCTATAGGCCTCGTAGGCCGGAGGCTGTATTTACAGTCGTTATATAGCTCATTGGTTCCATGAACCCAGAATTAGAGCCAGCCTGGCACCAGAAGTGCTTAGGCTCAGTAGTCCAGCAGTCCAGGTCTTAGTAGGGCACTAGGTGCCAGTCATGCCTCCCAAGGCGGGGCGTGATAGATTAGTTATTGTTATTAGCTGAGACCAGTATTCCATGTCAGTTTGGAATGGATTATACCTATATAGCTTTCATGACTGACCCCAGGGTTATTAGCTGTGTCGACGCCCGCCAGGGGTGAGATGACGTTGCTCTACGGAGTGGTATGCCATCCGGCAGGGATGAAGATGGGGTCCCAGGTCCTCATATACCGTGGTTGGATTGATACACCCCCATTAAGCCTAGCGGGATCAGTTGCAGACCCAGGGGATTGGTAGGACTGCTATAGCTATTAGCTAACCCAGTGTGACCTTGGATAGGGGTATATTGACTGAGGTATACTCACCAAGGGTTATAGGGGCCTCAGATGGGTTATTCTGTGGTGGTTGTACCTTTCGGCTTATGGGGGCCAGGTAATGTTTATGTTTGCTTTAGTTATTAATAATTAGAAAATAAGACGTTCTATTACACATGTATGATCTCTACCCCTTCATTTTAGTTACTTTCAGTTTTACTTCCTTATCTTAGTCATTTACAGTTATCGCCTTACATATTCAGTATATATTGTACTAACACCCTTTCTAGTGCGCTGCATTACTTGCCTGCAGGTGTAGATAGGAGGAGCAGGTCCCTCTTAGCCTCCATCCAGGATTAGCAGAAAAGTTAGCTCCTTTCTTCCGGAGTTTATAGATAGAAGGTTTACTTCTTTTTTATTGTACAGTTTATGGGTAGGTCGGGGCCCTTTCTCGGCCATCACAATACTCCTAGAGGCTTGCAAATTATTTTTATTTCCCTTTGGTTAGTTGTTATTGGTCGTGTGGGGCCTATATGTGCTTTAGTTTATATGTTGGCTGTGTGGGGCCTTATTTAGCTGATAGATTAGCGCCCTTTTTGGCCATAGTTTAGCTTTGCACTGGATTTACTTTACAGTTATAACTAGACATCATGGTGGTCTTGTCGGCTCGAATAGGATTCCCTATTTTTGTTGTTTCTGGCTAGCTAGTTTTCTTTTACATGTATGTGGCTATAAGGACTTGTCGACTGGGGCTGTGTTTACAGTTGAGATATAGCCCGTTGTCTTCTTGATTTGGGGAGTAAGCCTGCACCAGGAGTGATTAGGCTCAGTCAGTTAAGTCAGTTCAGATTCTAATAGGGCACCAGGTACTAGTCATGCCTCCCATGGTGGGGCGTGACAAACTTGGTATCAGAGCAGGTCGTATCCCGGGGAGTTTGCAAGCTGTGCTAAGTAGATTCTTGTCTATGGATGTGTTGTGCACCACATTCTATAGGCGGGAGGCTGTGAGGCATGATAGGATGGTTACTCTTTCTTCTTATCCATTCGTGCTATAGAGCTGTACAGTATAAGGTTGAGTCTATAAGCTTACCATATTCTTTTATCTACAGAAATATGATAGACCCGCGACACCCCACGACTGGTAGAAGATTGGATGTTGCAGCAAGGAAAGACACTAGCACGGTGCCTCAATCAGAGTTAGCCCTATCTGAGGGCAACAGGGAGACTTTATCTCGATCTCCCCAACACTCTCCACTACGTCAGGAGCCGCTTGTAGCGGCAAATGGGATGGCACCGCCTCCAACAGTCTCCATACCAGTACCATCGGATCAGGAGGATAGGAGTGTTGTTGTTATGATAGCTTAGATTATGGATGCACAACGTCAGCCAGTGGCATCCATAGTCGTAGAATCCTCAAGGGGTCCTGGTAGTTCGAGGGTATGAGAGTTCCTCGCCTTGAGTCTTCCGCAGTTTATAGGAACGGATTGGGCGGAGGACCTTCAGGATTTCTTGGACCAGATGCAATGGATTTTCAGGGTGATGCATGCTGCACTTGTAAAGTCGGTTGAGTTAGCACTATTCCGGCTACGGGACATTGCGGTACTATGGTACGAGAGTTGGGAGAGGTCCCGAGGGAGAGATGTTTCCCCTCTGACTTGGCCCAGCTTCTCAGAGGCTTTATTGGATCACTACCTACCATGGGAAATTCAACAGGCCTAGGTTGATCAGTTTCTACATCTAGAGCAGGGGCCGATGAGTGTCCGGGAGTACGCTGTGAGGTTCGACTCCTTAGCCCGATATGCACCAACTTTTGTGGATACCATGCCGGCTAGGGTGCATCGGTTTATTATGGGACTGAATCCAGAATATGCGGAACATGGATATTGCCCGCATTCAAGCCTTTGCTCAAAATATTGAAGGGATCAGACAGCGGCAACGGGAGATAAGGAGGGAAGATCAGGAGCAACGCCAGACCTAGTGACATGCACGTGGAGTTCCAGGGTGGATCTAGGCCATGATTTTTAGGCAGGCTACCCAAACGCCCACCCCCACAACAGCAGCATGGGAGTGGATCTAATCGTCGGGAGCACTCAGGACCCAGCGAGAGCTCACGATCAGCAGGTCCACAGCAGTAGAGAGGAGTAGAGCAGAGTAGATTCACTGCTCTTTGCCCTATTTGCAGTCGCCGTCACCCCAGGGCATGCAGGTATGGTTACACAGCATGTTATACATGTGGATATGAGGGTCATCAGATAAGGGATTTTCCAGCCAGGGTCAGGATGATCGGGATCGACATGATAAATCCACAGTAGGATCACGTGCCCCGACATCTCTAGCAGGGCATAGGGCCTCAGCTCTAGCCGGCAAAAGCTGAGGCAGATCAGGGGCATCTAGCTCAGGTACCGGTTCAGATAGCCCTTATGCTTTACCAGGATGATAGGAGTTAGAGTCGTCGCCGTATGTGGTGACAGGTATGCTGGACATTTGCTATCGTTCTGTATATGTACTGATAGATCCAGGATCCACCTTGTCTTATGTTACACCATTAGTAGCTCGAAAGTTTGGTATCACGCCAGAATCGCTTCAGCGACCTTTTTCAATGTCGACACCCGTCGGTGACTCTATCATAGCCAAGAGGGTCTACCGGGGATGCATAGTAGAGGTTGTTGGTCGTCAGACTTTAGCAGATTTGATAGAACTAGAAATGATTGATTTTGATGCAATTATGGGTATGGATTGGCTAGCGCCATGTTATGCCAATGTAGAATGTTGGACCAAGACCATCCGATTCCACTTTCTGGGGAAGGTTGTACGGGAGTGGAAAGGTAGTGCAGCCACGCCAAAAGTTAGGTTTATTTCCTATCTTTGGGCGAGAAAATTGATAGCGAAAGGGTGTATTTATAATATGGTCAGGGTTCAAGAAGTTCAAGCAGAATCTCTGACTCTTCAGTCCATTCCAGTAGTCAACGAATTTCCGGATGTATTCCCAGATGAGTTACCTGGCATTCTCCCAAAATGGGAAATCGACTTTGCAAATGATTTATTACAAGGTACTCAGTCCATATCTATCCCTCAATATCGAATAGCTCCTACTGAGCTCAGAGAGTTGAAGGAACAGTTGAAAGATTTGTTAGATAAAGGCTTCATTAGGCTGAGTACTTCACCGTGGGGCGCGCCAGTCCTATTTGTGAGAAAGAAGGATGGCTCCCTCTGTATGTGTATATATTACCGGCAGCGGAATAAAGTCACTATAAAGAATAAGTACCCGCTTCCCAGAATAGACTATTTGTTTGACCAGTTGCAGGGGAGAAGTATTTCTCAAAAATTGACTTAAGGTCAGGGTACCATCAGGTTCGAGTTTGTGAGAGGGATATTCCAAAAACCGCTTTCAGGACCAGGTATGGCCATTTTGAATTTCTAGTCATGTCCTTTGGACTAACGAATGCTCCAGTAGTGTTCATGGACTTGATGAACAACATCTTCAGGCCGTATCTGGACTTGTTTGTGATACTATCTATTGATGATATTCTGGTATATTCCCGCTCAGAGACAGACCACAGGATCATCTACGAAAAGTGCTTCAGACTCTTAGGAATCGCCGGCTGTATGCGTAATTTTCTAAATGTGAATTTTAGCTGAATTTAGTAGCCTTTTTGGGCCACATTATGTTAGATGCTAGTATTCAGGTAGAATCGCAGAAAATTGAAGCAATAAAAATATGGCCTAGACCTACCACTCCGATTGAGGTACGCAGTTTTCTGGGGTTAGCTGGGTATTACAGAAAGTCTGTGGAAGGATTTTCCACCTTAGTAGCACCTTTGACCAAGTTAACTCAGAAAACCGCTAAATTTCACTGGACTGAAGCATGTGAACAGAGCTTTCAGGAATTGAAAAACAGACTGACCTCAACACCAATATTAGCCTTGCCAGAAGGATTAGAGAGTTATGCAGTATACTGCGATGCTTTAGGCGTCAGGTTGGGATGTGTTCTGATTCAATATGGTAAAGTAATTGCTTACGCTTTCAGACAGCTGAGGAAGCACGAGAGGAAATACACACATGACCTGGAATTAGCCGCGGTGATTCATGATTTGAATATATGGAGGAACTATCTGTATGGCGTTCATGTAGATATTTTCACTGATCATAAGAGCCTCCAATATATCTTCGCACAAAAAAAGTTGAACCTACGGCAGTGTTGCTGATTAGAGCTGTTGAAAGACTATGATGTGAATATTTTGTATCACCCAGGGAAAGTCAATGTTGTAGCAGATGCCCTCAATCGTAAATCCATGGGGATTTTAGTACACCTGAAGCCAAGATAGCGGGAACTGGCTCGAGAATTACATTAGTTAGCCAGTTTAGTCGTCCGTATAGTAGATTCAGGAGATAGTGGGGCAGTAATTCAAAATACAGTAGTATCGTTGTTAGTTGTGGAAGTGAAAGAACGACAGTACGAGGACCTTAACCTGGTTCAGCTCAGAAATAAGGTTCAGCGAAGGGAAGTTACAGATTTCTAGGTAACTGAAGACAGAGTTTGAGATATAAGGATCGCCTCTATATTACAAACGCGGTAGGACTTCACCAGCAAATTATAGGTGAGGTGCATTATTCTCGTTACTCTCTTCATCCGGGTTCAACAAAGATGTATCATGATATAAAAGAGATTTACTGATGGACGGGAATGAAAAAGGAGATAGCAGAATTTGTAGCTGAATGTTCTAATCGCCAGCAGGTAAAAGCCGAACATCAGAAACCAAGCGGACTGACATAGGAGATAAAAGTGCTATGTGGAAATGAGAGGCAATTAATATGGATTTTGTGACAGGGTTACTGCGTACCAGGCATAAAGTTGACTACATCTGGGTGATTGTTGATAAGTTGACGAAATCAACTCACTTTCTGCCAGTAAGGGCTACCTTTTTAGCTGAAGATTATGCTAAACTATATATCATAGAGATAGTCTAATTGCATGGTGTTCCGTTATCGATTATTTCCAAAAGAGGAGCACAGTTTACAACAAATGGCAGTCCTTTTAGAGGGGCCTGGGGACGCAGGTCAACTTGAGTATGGCCTTCCATCCTCAGACAGATAGGCAAGCAGAACGTACAATTCAAACGCTCGAGGATATATTACGGACGTGCATGCTAGATTTTGGAGGAAGATGGGATGAACACTTGCCGCTTATTGAGTTTACTTACAATAACAATTATCACTCAGCAATCCAGATGGCACCTTATGAGGCCTTATATGGACGAAAATGCAGGTCCCCAGTTGGTTGGTTCGAGGTTGGAGAATCAGGGTTAATTGGGCCAGATATAATTCATCAGTCAGAAAAGAAAGTAAAGTTTATCAGAGAACGTCTGTTGAAAGCCCAGAGTCGCCAGAAATCATATGCGGATGTACGGCGTAGAAATCTGGAGTTCAGTGTAGGTGACTAGGTATTTTTGAAAGTCTCGCCGATGAAAGGCGTGATGAGGTTTGGCAAAAAGGGTAAGCTCAGCCCGAGGTTTATTGGACCGTATTGAATACTCTGGAGAATAGGCCAGGTGGCCTACGAACTAGATTTTCCTTCAGGATTGGAATCCGTTAATCCGGTCTTCCATGTGTCGATGCTACGAAAGTGCATAGGGGATTCGTGCCAGTTGAGGATGTCCAGGTTACCGAGGAAATAGCCTATAAAGAGGTTTTAGTAGCTATATTAGATCGACAGGTTCGTAGATTGAGGACTAAGGATGTTGCTTCAGTTAAAGTATTATGGAAAGACAAGAACAGAGAGGAGATGACTTGGGAAACTGAAAATGATATGAAATCCAGATATCCTCATTTGTTCCAGACTTAGCCAGGCCATGCAGTTAAGGTACATTTACGATTCAGTTTGTTTTGTGATGTATGTTACGTATATTGCTCAGCTAAATGCAATGTTGTTGAGAAACAGTTGTGATGGTATTATATGAAGTGCTTGTACTGGACTTTTCTGCGTTTTAGGATTTTCAGATAGTCCATATTACAGGGGAAACTTTGCCGAAATTTTTCTCGAAATGAGTAGTTATAAGAGTTAAACTTCCTATAAGCTGAAGTTACCATTCGAGGACGAATGCTCCTAAGAGGGGGAGGATGTTACACCCCATAAGTTTCTAATGTTTAGATGGCCTATTCGTACATTGGTTAAGAGTTTTAAGATATAAAATGTACGAGAAATAGGCCCGAGGAAAGGTCGGATGAGCGCAGAGTCGAGACCGTGCGGTAGAAGGCCGGACCAACTGCCCAAAGGGCCAACATGGCACGACCCTCCGTGGCGCATTGGGCTCCATGGCACGGCCCAGAATTAGCGCGACAGGGTTCGTGCCACGGACCTCTGTCCATCGCCTCAAGTATATATATATCACTCCTTTTGATTTCATTATAACACATATATATATAATCGGGCAAAGGAGAGAACCAACGAAGGAAACCAACATTTTTCGTTCGTTTACGCTACGAAACGTCATCCAAATCTGAATTAACTTTGGGTATCGAAGTATAAGGCTGCAAGGAGCATTACTACGGAGTTAGTTTCGCAAAATTCGCCTGGTGAATCGTAATCCCACCGAGCTAAAGTTGTTGGAATTGCTCCAAACTAGTGTTAATACGATCACAAGCTTAAAGTAAGCATTTCTCCCTTCTGGATTCTCGAGAAATTACGAGTTTTCGACCGTGTTCCGTCAAGTTGAAATATAGTTAATATTTATATATAAAGTTATCGTTTTTATCGAATTTAGTACTGAAACTAGTCATTTTCTTCCAATAATGTGATTGCAGTAGAGAAGAGCAGTTGAATATGAGCTGAAACTCGTCAATTAATCAGTAAGCGACGAGTGAGGTATGTTAAGGCAGTTTCCTTCGGCAAGTTAGTTTTCTTAGCATGATAACTCAATTTGAATCCCAGTGAGAGTACCAGAAGCATGTCATTATGATTAGTTGTTGTTATTAGCTAAGTTCAGTATTTCATCTTAGTTTGGGATGGATTATACCTGTATAGCTTTCATGACCGACCCCAGGGTTATTAGCTGTGTCGACGCCCGCTAGGGGCGAGATGACGTCGCTATACAGAGCGGTATGCCGTCCGTCAGGGATGAAGATAGGGTCTCAGGTCCTCATATACCGTGGTTGGCTTTTTACACCCCCGTCGAGCCTAGTGCCAGGGGTGCAGATATCAGGAGTCCACCGAACTCAGACACAGTTACAGTCAGGGGCCGAGCGGGCTCAGTTGTAGACCCATGGGATTGGTAGGACCGCTATAGCTATTAGCTGACCCAGTGTGACCTTAGATAGGGGTATATAGACTGAGGTGTACTCACCAGGGCTTATGGGGGCCTCAGGTAGGTTATTCTGTGTTGGGTGTACCTTCCAGCTTATGGGGGCCAGGTAAGGCTTATGTTTGCTTTAGTTATTAATAATTAGACAATAAAACGTTCTATTACACAGGTATGATCTCTACCCCTTAATTTCAGTTACTTTCAGTTTTACTTCCTTAACTCAGTCATTTACAATTATTGCCTTACATATTCAGTACATATTGTATTGACACCCTTTCTGGGGTGCCAAATTACTTTCCTGCAGGTGTGGATAGACAAGGAGCAGGTCCCTCTTAGCCTCCATCCAGGATTAGCAGAAGAGTTAGTTCCTTTCTTTCAGAGCTTGCAGATAGAAGTTTTACTTCTTTTTAATTGTACAGTTTATGTGTAGGTCGGGGACCTATCCCGATCATCATATTACTCCTAGAGGCTTGCATATTATTTCTATTTCCTTGTGGTTAGCTGTTATTGGCCATGTGGGGCCTATATGTGCTTTAGTTTATATGTTGGCCGTGTGGGCCTTGTTTAGCTGATAGATTAGCAGCCTTATCGGCCATAGTTTAGCTTAACACTGAATTTACTTTACATTCATAACTAGACATCATGGTGGTCTTGTCGTCCCGCATAGAATTCCTTGTTGTTGTTGTTTCTGGCTAGCTGGTTTTCTTTTATAGGTGGCTATAAGGCCTTGTCGGTCCGGGGCTGTGTTTACAGCTGAGATATAGCCCGTCGTCTTCTTGATTTGGGGAGTAAGCCTGCACCAGGAGTGCTTAGGCTCAGCCATTTAAGTCAGTTCATATCCTAGTAGGGCACCAGGTGCCAGTCATGCCTCCCAAAGTGGACGTGACATGCGAGACCTGATCCTGGCCTAAGACTTAAGATCCAATCGATCACAATCCAGGACCAATGCCCCCACCATAAAAAGATAAAAATAAATCTAAATTAGTAACTATAAATTAAAGTTAATCTTGAATATGAGCTAAAATTGAGTTAGTATTGAGCTAGATTGAAAATCACTTAAAAATGAGTTATGTTAGTTAGACTAAAATCAGTCCAATATAAAATTAGTTTAGTTATATCCAACCTATAAAATATCGGACAAATTGAAAGGACTATGAATTTTTGAGCCAGGTTTGACACCCTTAATGTATACTTTTATAAACACAGGAAACCTATACATGAAGTGTTGTTCAGTCCTTTTACCCATTGAAAATAAATTGTATATGAGATAGAATTTTCATTTAATTTTTTTAAATAATATTTAACTAAAATTTTGAAATTAATCAAAGAATTACCTGAAGAGATGAAATGACCTTGTTGCCTCACAAGTCGGAAACGAAGAGCAATAAGGTAAAGATTATCATCAATATTATTCTCAATCTGTAGGTGAGATGCACTAAAGATGTTTTAAATGGATATTTCGATCTCATTATAGAAATGATATATATGCTACTCCCATTCGTTGAATTGTGTCTATCAAAACAAGTTTTTAATTTGTGCACTATTATCTGGAGTTTCTACCAACATTTTCTTGACTTTTTCTTTCAACTCTTCAAGTTCAAATTACTCCTAGGTACTAATTTACTGGAATTGAAAGTTCAATATATTAGTTTTAACTAACTTCAAATGAAATACTAGTATACTATATATGCTTTTTAGCCACTCTTTTTTTTTTTAATGTGAAGGACCAATTTTTGTATAGTTTGAAGTGAGGCCATTCTGAATAGTCATATTGAATATAACATACTGTAAGTTGAGAAGTGTAGGAGAGGAAATGATATCCTCAGATTTTGCTAAGTTACGAGATTTTGAAGAAGCATTCGTTGCTATTTCATCAGGAGTAATCGTTCACTCCTTGTAATCCCCAATTCATGTTGAACTTATTTTTTGGAGAGGGAACTGAAACTATGTCTAACCATAATGGTGAATTGAAAACTTGCCAAAATGGGAGAAGCAACCATTGCTTGATTCATACTTAGCTTCTCTCTTTTTATTTTTTGCAAGGTTGATGGGCCTCTATAAGGAGACAACGAATTTGTCAATTCACGTTTAGTATATCTCCTACATGTGCAAGCAATTTCGTAATGCATTTGTGGTTGTCAAAACTTTTTCAAACAATTTAATAATGCTTCAACATTATTAATAAGAGTTTCTTTAAACATTTTATCATGGTTCCTGAATCACAAATAATACTTGGAATATTATTAGTAAGAGCTTTTTTGAATTTTTTATCAAGATGTATTTGGGATTGTTAGAGCTTCTTCAATAATATATTTTCATGCACTTTAAGAAGCGATGATGCTTCAAAAAACTTATAATATTCGTACATCATTAGTAAGAGTTTCTCTGAATTTTCTATCATGATGCATTTGTGATTGTTAGAGTTTTTTCAAGAATCTCTTCCCCTGCACCCTCAGATGTGATGCTTCAGCAAACTTAATAGTGCTTGAACATCATTACTAAGAGTTTCTTTGAATTTTCTATCATGATGTATTTGTGATTGTCAAAAATTCTTCAAGAATCTCATCCCTTGTACTCTCAGATGTGATGCTTTAGCAAACTTAATAATGCTTGAACATCATTAGTAAGAGTTTTTTTTTGAATTTTTCTATTTTGATGCATTTGTGATTGTCATAGCTTCTTCAAGAATCTCTTCCCTTTCACTCTAAGACGTGATGTTTCAACAAACTAATAATGTTCGAACATCATTAGTAAGAGTTTCTTTGAATTTTCTATCATGATGGATTTGTGATTGTCAGAGCTTCTTCAAGAATATCTCTCCTTGCACTCTCAGATGTGATGCTTCTACAAACTTAATAATCTACCCCCGTATTTTTTTTGAGTGCAGACTGTGTTTCAAGAACTTCTTCGAGACCTCACATTTAGTATCAATGGTTGACTGATCTAAGGGGTGAGTTGTTCCTATCCAGGCTGTCGCATATCTTCTCTTGGATTGATGTCTATTCTATGTAGACATTGTTTATACTTTCTTTTGTTTTATTATTCTTAGACATTAGAGTCTATGTACAATGACTTTTGAATTTTTAGAATTGTAATAAATAGAATTCTGCTATTATTTTATATTTAATTAAAACTTTTGTTATTTATCTCTTGAGTGCTTTGTTTGGTTAAATGAATTTTTAATAATTTGTTAGTTGGAAAGTTATGGTTCGCCTATCGAATGGTTAGTGTGAGTGTCAATCATGACTTTTTGAGTTGTGGCTCGCCTATGGAGTTTCTGATTACAATAGTACCAACATAAAAAGGGAAAGGAAAAAATGAGAATCTAGAGGAATAAAAACAAGAATGGAGGAAGAGATCGGTGTTTTTGGGGTTGTTGGGCTAAGGAATGAAAAATAGATTTTTATTTACATATACATTGGACTAAATTAGGTAAGAAGCTAAAATATGAGTTAAATTTGATAGCATTGTTACCTTACATGATATACAATATAATTTTCTCAAGAAAGAAGTCCATTTCATCTTAACAGTTGTTGTTAGGTTTCTACAAAAATGTTTGGAGACGAAAGGTGTATCTATAACTTATATTAGAGAGATTAAGGACATATATGATATAACCAAGATCTAAGTGAAGATAATGAAAAGAGACTCAAAGCATTTCCACCAAGGTTCAGCTCTTAACCCGTTTTTATCTATCGTGGTGATAGATGAACTAACATCGGCGTATTCAAGAGAAAATGTCTTGGTATATATTATTTGCATATGACATATTGTTGATTGACGATACACCAGTCGATTTAATGATATGCTGGAGATTTGGTGATAGACCCTGAAATCAAAAGTGTTCAAGTTAAGCAGGACTAAGACACGTTATTTTGAGTTCAAGTCTAATGACATATCTCATGAGATAGATGTGTAAAAGTGAAGATTGATACTCAAGTCATCTCCAAGAGAGGAATTTTCAAGCATATTGGGTCAATTATACAAGAAATGAGAGATTGATGTACACATCATATTAAAGCACGATAGATGCAATAGAGGCTAGCATATGGTATCTTGTTTGATAAGAATGTATTACCAAGACGTAAAAATAAGTTTTATAAAGTGATTATTAGACCAACTATATTGTTTGGGGCAGAGTGTTATCAGGTGAAAAACTCGCACGTTCAAAAATGCAAGTAGTGGACATGAGGATGTTGAGATGGATGTGTAGGCATATTATGAGAGATAGGATCAAGAACAAAGCTATTCCAAACAAGGTGCAAGTGGTTTCTATAGTGGACACAATAAGGGAGGTGAGACTGAGATGGTTCGGGCATGTAAAGAGGAGATGCACAGATGCCCCAGTGACAAGGTATGAGAGGTTGACTATGGTAGATTTTAGGAGAGGTAGAGGTAGGTTAAAAAGGTATTAGGAAGAGTTGATTAGATAGGACATGACATACCTAGATCCTATCGAAGACACGATCGTAGTTGAGAGGATATGAAGGTCGAAAATTAGGGTAAAAAATTTATAGGTAGTCCAGCGTTGTTCAGTCTTTCTTATTAGTAATATTATTAATAACTCTCCTATAATCGTATAATTCAATTTTATTATTATCTGTGATTTTCTTTGCTTTATTTATTATAATATTTGTGGTTGCTAGTTTGCTACTATTTTTAAAAAAAAAGTATTTTCTATATACTTCACTTGAGTCGAGGGTCTATCAAAAACAACATCACTACCATCACAAGTTAGGGGTAAGGCGACATATAAACCACCCTCCTCAAACCTTAGTTGTGGCTAGGGCTGGGCAAAGAGCCGAGCTGACTCTGAGCTCGGCTTGGCTCGGCTCGGCTCGGCTCGCATGTATTTAGCTCGGCTCGACTCGGCTCATTTTTAAAAAAAAGCTCAGCTCGGCTCGGCTCGGCTCAGTTTCAATTAAATTTTGACTCGGTTCGGTCAAAGCTCGGGATTGAGCTGGCTCGGTTGACTCAATATAAGAAATAATATCCTTTCTTTAAGCTCAATTATTAAGTATATTAGAAATTTAACTTAAAATACTATGTTAACTTAAACATTTTCTAATTTAAGCCTATTATATGAGTATGGGTATTCATAGTTCGGTTTAGATCGATTTTTGATAATAATCAAGATCAAATCAAGTTTTTAATTATTAAAATCAAGTCAAATCAAACATAATACATATTCATCGATTTGGTTGTTCTCGGATGTGATTCTGTTTTTTCAATTTTTAAAAAATCTATTGCTATTTCTCTCTTTATATTTCTTCCTACAATTAGAAAAATAAATTTCATTATTAATCAACTTATAATCCTTTGATGTCCTTTTATTACGGTGGGTATAATTTCTTTTGATTATTGAAAAAATGTCTTGAGAATTATAAGTTTTAATTAGGTAAATAAAATTTACAAGAAATATAAAAAAGTCTAGAAAAAAAAAGTCGGCTTGGCTTGGGCTCGGGGTCGGTCAAAATGTAGAAAAGCTCGGTTGAGCTTGGCTTGGCTCGACTCAGCTCGATATTATTTAAAGCTCGGTAAGGCTCGGCTCGAGCTCAGCTCGACTCGGTATATACTCAGCTCAGTTGGGCTCGGCTCGCTGGGCTCGATGCCCAGGCCTAATTGTGGGCATACATTGGATATGTTACTGTTGTTGTAGTTGTTGTTAGAAGTGTTCATCGTTCGGTTTGAGGCAATATTTGATTAAATCAAAATCAAACTAATTTAATTAATTTTTAAATTATTAAAATTAAATTAAATAAAATATAATTTTAATTTATGGATTTGATTTGACTTTTGGATTGAAAATTTGCCAAGTTGGGAGAAACAACCATTGCTTGGCTCATCCTTTTTTCTCTTCTATCTCTTTTCTTTTTTCTTTTAAAAGGTTTTACGTCTAAATTTATGCCTAATATAGTGACATATTTATAATGAAGTGTCCTTTTTGTTTTCCTAAATAATGCATTTGTGAGAAGAGTCTGTTTTTTACCAGTAGCAGAGCCATGTGTGTTATTGAAGAGGGTCAATTGAATCCCTTTAGACCGAAAAATTATAGCGTACGAATATCATAAACACTTTTATTTTTTGTTGGTATATATGAAAATTATTGAATATTTAAGTGTTTTCATTCACTGTCCAAGTTTTAGTTTTTTTGGAATTACATTGTTGTAAATTTCTGGCTTTACCATTTACATTTTTACCCCTATCTCATTTTTTGCAAGGTTGACGGTGCCTTACGAGGAGACACTGTATTTGTCAATTCATTTTTAGTTGTAGTTTTCAATTCCTCATGTCTATACTTTTGTATATGATCTCCTACATGTGCAAGCAATTCCATGATGCATTTGTGATTGACACTGACTTCTTCAAGAATCTCTTTTCCTACATTCTAAATTTAATGATAGCCTGAACATTATTAATAAAAGTTTCTTTAATGTTTTAATTACCGGCCCTGAATTGCAAATAATACTTAAATATTATTAGTAAGAGTTTCTTTGAATATTCTATCATAATGTATTTGTGATTCTCAAAACTTCTTCAAGAATCTCTTCCCCTGCACTCTATGTGATGCTTCAACAAACTTAATTTTGAGTGAGATATATACATTTTAAGTCTTGAGCGAGATATATAAATTTCATATAATTTTTATACACGAAATTTTAAGTAAATTCTTTTAAGAAAAAAATAGTTATATTTTTTTATAAACTGAAAAATCTTAATGTATTATATAATATATATATTCCTCTGAAAAAATTGAATCAAATTAATCCCCTTTTAGACAGCAGGCTCAATATTCTGACTGTGTTTTCCGATCTTATGTATGTATAGATGTACATATTTACCTACGTCCATCTATTTAGCAATTCTACTATAACGAAGTCGGTATACAAAATATTAATCGATATTTTTATTTTTTAAAAATAAATTATCATTTTATTATTTTTTTAATAATATTTAAAATTTTAAAATTAATAAAAAATTTAATTATCAAAATTTTTTCATATTTGAACAATGTAGAAAATTCTAATATTTAACTATTTAAAGACGAAGAAGGTTATAATTACATAATTTTGTGTAAAGTAAGTATAACTCATTCTTCTTCCTCTTCTTTTGTCAAAGGTTCCCACAGTGAGATATTATAGAAGGATCAAAAGACATGTCTTGAATTTGCAAATTAGAGATATTTTGATCATCTGAATAATGAGCAGAGCACATTATTTTGGAGTAGCCATTCTCAAGGCATCATTGCTTAACCATACGCATCAACATATTAATTTGATCAATAATCTTGTATGTGTTACTCTTAATTATTTCAAGTTTGACACTACATCTAAATTTCCAAAATGAATTCCATTTTGAGGTTTTACTCACACCCCCCTATCTGATTATGTTGGCTCTAGCATTATAAGATGTAGAAATATTGATATTATCATACATGTTAGAGAAGTGGTTCCAAATGTGATTAATCATATTAATTCTCTTAATTACTAAAGAGGCCATCAATAGTTTCTAACATCATTATTAGTGTAACAAAATGCATTTAGAACCCCCCAAATCTTGTAAGCTTGTCATGGTCTGTGGGAAGTTTTTCTTTTGATGGTGTCTCATCATTAAAAAAAGAAAAAGAAATTTTGTTGTGCCAAGTCTTCTTGTGAGTGAGAGGAGTGACTCTGGACTTCCTAAGAATGTCTCTTTTACTAAAATTTATTTCCAATGTCTCTGTTATCTATCAAACATAAATTTTTATTTTTGTCTATAACATAAAATTTGTGGCTAGTTGAGTAGGTAAATATACTAATTAAAATTTCTGTCTCAAAGACAATTAATTTTTTAAATTAAGCAAGTAAAAATGAATATTTATATTTAATATAATAAAAAGTAAAGTGAATGAAGGGAGTAATATAACGTCATCAATGTGTTCAATAATTTCAGCATACCTATATTTAAACAACATAGATATATATCACTTGAGATAGGTACCTGCCGACCCCCCTATCTCCGTTTAGGACAAACTAAAATTGAGGAAATTAAAAGAGTTCTTTGTTAGTACTGTGCCCAGCCCAAAAGAAGCTCTTCTCAGTTCTCAATATGGTCCAATAATTTGGGTGTTCCATCGTCAAATTCATCAGTAATATGTGGGCGTGCCCATTTCTCCATGAGTTCGACGCATTATGTTGATCTTCATCCAGATGAAATCCCTAATATTGGACGGACACAGGAGATGGGCTAAGCATCGAGGCTTACCGGTGCAACACGGTTAAAAATTTCTTGCCCCAAATCTCAAACATGTTAGTAACGTTTCTTCCAAATTGGGAATACAAGTTCTCATTGTTTTTGCTTTCTTTACTGAAAACTGAATTTGTTCTAAGATATAGTATTTTCTTTATCTCAATTTATGTAACGATATTTCACGAATCACAGAGAATTTAACGGAAAAGTAAAACTATAAGCATTAATTGTGTGGTTATAAATTGTAAGTAACAATTTAACTTTGAACAAGAGGAGATTGATTTCTTGATGCAACTGTTCAAAGAGTTCTTCGAAGAATTTATGAGGTAATTTTGTGTGATTAAATTATATTATATATCTAGATCCACTTTTATGCATTTCCTCCTCTCTCTTTTTTCAGTATAAATTCTTGCAATTTTTAAAAGTTTTTCTTTATGGTAAATTTTATTAGTGGCCATTAAATTTTATGTGTTATTACATAAAAATTTCTACTTCTTTTTTTTTTTCAAATATAAAAGTTATTGCAATTTTAAATATTATCACATAATAATTATTTTTCTATTTTATATCATATAAAAGTCAATTAATTTTAAATTTTATCACATAAATTTTTTGGGGGGGTTACATAAAGTCATTGAATTTTGCGCAAGTTAATCAAAAAGTAAATCTTATCTAAATTGTTATATTTTTCTCCGAAAATATGACAATGCACTCCAAAATAAGTTAATTACATTTGAGGTAATTCTCGAAACCTCCCTTTATGTTTCACTTCACAATACTAATCTTTATTGTGGTTTATGATATTACATTTACTGTCCTTGCTTTGATTTTTTTCGTAACAATTTTAATTCATTACCACTAATGTATGAGAATATAATTTAACTACTATTCCCTTATTAATATACTCATTTGTTTAGTGAATTTCATAAACACCTTTGTTAATTAGCAAAAGATTTGTTCTAAGAGAATTAAAAAATTTATTGACAAACACAAAATTTATGAGTTTGATATGGTCAATGACTTTAAATTGTTACAAAAAAATCAAAACAAGGAGGTAAATATAATTTCATACACCCTTTGGGAAAAGGCCAAACACATATACAACCCCTTAAATTTACCTTCATTTTTCATTTTGACACTCCAACTTAACCTTGTTTCATTTTAAAAATTCAACTCTATTTTTCATGTTTCATCTAAACACAAAATATATTTTTTTTATACTCTTCAACTATAATTTTATATTTTAAAAATTGACGGTCATCCTTTAATTTTTTTTAAATAAAATAAAATATTGACGAAAAACTGTTGATTTTTTCTTTTATAATTTCTTTTATAGTTTTTGTGCATTTTTATGAAAAAGATAATCGACCAACATATGCCAATTTTCTTAATGTTCGCCAGTTTTTTGTTTTTTTTTAAAAAATCATTGACAACCCGATGGAGTCTATTAAATTTTAATACTTTTTAGTAGTGTTATTGACAATGAATCAGAGTCTTTTTTATCTATATTAAAGATGACTTTTTTTTACTCGTATTGAAGTGAGATAAAAATTAAAAAGTAGGGTATTTGGGTTAAAGTTAGATGACTTGAATGATATAAAACAAATACATGAAATTATATAATTAAATATTTTATACCTTTAAAATAGTACCCAACATGTTGAATAGTTTACACTGAATAATATTCAGTATTTACACTCAATGTTTTATTTTATATTTACGAAAACTAACAAAACTCCGTTGATTTTTAAAGTGTAAAATTACAGTTGAAGAGAATAAATAAACATAAAAATTATTTTGTGTTTAAATTGTTATATCCCGTAGGATTTCCGGCACCTAGATGGCCTATTCGTGCGTTGGTCAAGCATATTTGGAAGTCATACGTGCTAGAGAAAGGCCCGAGAAAAGACCGGACGAGTAACCTGTCGAACCATCGTGGGAGGAGCCGAGGCAGAGCCCCTCCGCGATGGCAGAGTGTCACGGAGGTGAAGCCTCCGCGTTGGCTCCGTGACACGTTGGCCTTGTCCAGGCTCAAGTATATAAAGCCCCACTTCGGTTTATTTTGGTTTTAAACATAAAAATTTCCAGAAAACAAAGAAGAAAAAACAGAGGAAGGAAAAGAACGAAGAGGGTAATATAATTTCATCCGATTACGCTGCCAAACGCAGTCCAAACTTAAATTAACCTCAGATACCGAGGTATTTAGCAGCAGAGAGCATTCCTATGGATTTAGTTTCGTAAAATACGGCCGACGAATCGTCGAGCTACCGAGCTAAGGTAAGTAGAATTGCTCCAAACTAGTGTCTATGTGCTCCTAGCTGTGAAGTGAATGGTTCTCCCTTCTGGACTTCTGGAAAATAGCGAATTTTTGACCGTCTTTCGATAAGCCTAAGTTTAGGCTATAATTATATCGAAAGTGACGTTGTTCTTTAGAATAAAGCTATATTTAGTATTAATTAGCGTATACATGAATGCAGTTGGGAGAAATAGCTGGAGTATTGACTGAGCCTCGTCCGACAGACGGATAACTCGAGGTTAAGGTATGTAAAGCTAGTTCCTTCGGCAAGTTAGTAGCTTTAGCCTTGTATAGTACAATAAACTCCGTAGTAGAATTCCCGGAGTTGAATGTTAAGTATTGTGCAAGTTCAGTAAACCTAGTTTGCGTTGTTATATCGTATTCAGTCTGAAAGTTAGAAGAGCATGCACCCGAGGGTAAGTTAGTATTTTAGATTCAGTATAGCCTATTACGTGATTAGCAAGCATGTAGTAGAATATAAGAAACAGATTTTTCATAATAAAAGTCAGTAAAGAAAGATCAGATAGACAGACAGTTATGGCTACAGATTAGCCATTCAGACAGATAGTATCATGGCTACAAATTAGCCGTACAGTTAAACAGAGGTTAGAGAATCAGTATAATTAGTAAGAATCAGTTCAGTGTAGAAACAGATCATAATAAGAAGTTAGATTTCAGATAGTCTTTTCAGTTATACATGCTTGCTATTTATATGTGTTATTTGTTTGTTGAGACCTGCTGTGGCATGTGGGTGTCCCTTTAGCATCCCCACCGCCCCTGGGTTATAGCTGTGTCGATACCAGATTCAGATACCGCCACCAGCTGGGCGATGCCGTCCGCCTAGAGGACGATGATGGCCGACCACCATGATAATACGGTCCAGACCACCCTGCTTGCAGGGGTAGTTCAGTTTACTCTGCGCAGAGCCAGTTTACCCTGTTTACAGGGGCAGATCACTCTATGTACACTTGTGACCGGGGGCAGTTTCATATACAGATTTTTATAAAAATTACCCTGTTGAGTGCTTGCACCCAGGGGCAGTTTTTAATTACACACCCCGTGTGCACTTGAGCCCAGAGGCAGGAGTCTTCGGACTCAGACACAGTTTATTGTCAGAGGCCAAGGCCTGAGCTACGTACCCAAGGGGACCGGTAGGAGGAGCTCACAGTTATCAGATGAGTGGAGTGACTTATTTTTGGTTGGTTTAGACCCGGGTAGGGGTAAATAGATTGTGTGTTGGTTGGCACCTTCCGGCTTATGGGGGTCGGTCAGGTATTGTGTGTATTTATATGTGTACCTATATGTGCTATTAGATACTGATAGACAGTAGGACGACACGTCATCAGGTATGCTTAGTTTAGCTATAGAATAAATATACTCTCCCCAGTTATCCTCGCCAGATAGACTCAGCTACTTCCTGCTTCTGTATCGTGTTACTGTTGTTATTCATTTCAGTTGTGTATTTCAGTTGCTTTGCATGCTCAGTACCTGTGGTACTGACGCCCAGTGGGGCGCTGCATTACTTGCCTGCAGGTACTCATAGACGAGGAGGCGATCCCTCGTGATTCCAGCCAGCTATTGAGTATTCAGCTCCTGTCATCCGGAGTCTGAATTCCAGAGGTGTATTTCGTTTTCTTTTGTTGTACAGTACGGGTAGGTCGGGGCCCTGTCCCGATCATTTCTATTGTTATTCCTAGAGGCTTGCAGTCTGTATATGTTTCTCTGTGGTCAGTCGAGCTGGTCGTGTAAGGCCGTGCAGCTTGTTATAGTTATTTGTTATTTCTGTTCCTGTTGGCCGTGTGTGGCCATAACCAGTCAGTAGTGGTGACCTTGCCGGTCACGTAATTATTTAGCGTGCTATTGTTAAGTTACAGAGAACTAGACAGCATGGTGGCCTTGCCGGCCCGCATAGGTTCCCTTGACAGTAGTATGTTTCTGGTTTGCTGTTTTTCAGGTACAGGTGGCTATAGGCCTGTTGCCCGGAGGCTGTGTTTACAGCCGTTATATAGCCCTTTGTTTCCAGAAATTGGAGATAGAGCCAGCCAGGCACCAGATGTGCCTAGGCTCACCAGATAGCAGTCTAGGTCCTACTAGGGCACCAGGTGCCAGTCATACCCCCCAGGGCGGGGCGTGACAAACTTGGTATCAGAGCAGGTCGTGTCCCAGGGAGTCTGCAAGCCGTGCTAAGTAGAGTCTTGTCTATGGATGTGTTGTGCACCACATACCATAGGCAAGAGGCTGCGAGGCATAATAGGATAGTTACCCTTTTTTTCATACTCAGTCGTGCCTAGCACAGTACAGTATAGGGTTGGTTCTTTTGAAACTTACCACCCTCTTTGTTTATAGATACTATGGCAGACCAGTGGCACCCAGTTACAGGCAGGAGATTGGATACAGCAGCGGGCGAAGGCACCAGTAGGTTGCCTCATTTACAGCCAGATTTAGCCCGGTCTGAGAGCGATATGGAGGTGTCATCTCGACCCTCCCAGCAGTCTCCGCCTCGCCAGACACCATTTGAGGCAGCACCGCCTCCCACAGCTCCTGCACCCACTTCATCTGATCAGGAGCTACGGAGTGCGGTGGTTATGTTGACCCAGATGCTAGCTACTCAGCGTCAGCCAGTACCACCTGCAGCTGCAGAATCTCTACGAAGTGCGGTGGTTATAAGATGATTGCTTCTATTTTGTACTAATTTTTAATTTATATTTTTTCATAATAAATAATACTTTTTATAAAACATAAATTTATATATTTATATTATAATATCTTATAAATTATTTTCAAACATGACTTGTCACAACACCAGACACAAGTTAAACTTGTTCTATGCTATCATTAAATAAAATTTGGGAGCCGGTTACCCTCCAGTTCCTCGAATTCCATTTTCGATTTTGTGACATGTGTCATTTAATACAGTTAATGAATCAGATTTATAATAATATGCTGCCCAACACTAGAAGATCACGTGTCATTCTTAAATTTTTGATATTGTCAAATATTAGCCCTCCATGGCGGTAATTGAAGGTCAAATAATACATATAGAAATACTATTCTAAATGGAGTTGAACAGAAGATAAATTGATTTTTGTTCTCTGTGAAATATTGAATACTGCAATAAAATCTGATCTATTAACTATATTAAATGACACATGTCACAGGGAACTAGAGGACCTGGAAAATTTTGGTGGCTTTAATTAACTTTACGCCTATTCTTTCACTTAAAAAATAAATAAATTCATGACAATTTAGCACAAAACATACAATTTAGAAGAAGAAAATTATTTATATTTTATGCCTAAATAAAAAGGAAGAAAAAGAAGATCAACAAAAATTAATAAAAGAGAAAAAGTAAACGAAGATTAAGTTAAAAAAGTTAAACAGGTTGGTGTTAATCCTAAACGCAATATACTAAAAAAGTTTTAAAACTCAACAATTTAAATTAGAAGGACAGTAGAAATGGATGATTCCATAATTGGTTAGAATCTGCAAATTAACCGATCGCATGAGTGACGAAAGTTGAAAATGAAAAAAAAGCCATTCTGAACGAAAATCGAACCCATGTCTTCCGCATGAAAATACAATATCCTAACCGCAGGATGAACAGGACCAAAAAGTCTTTCTTCACATACTTTAATTTCGAGAAAAGGTTTTTTTTTACACTATTCAAAATTTCCTTTGGGTTCATACAACCCCTTCATCTCCTTCTTTTCCGTTTATGCGAGGATATTTAACCGGGCACAGAGTGTTTTTTTTAAAAAAAAAATACTACACTTGAAGGTAAAATTTAAATTTAAATTATTTTCAAATATAAAAATATGTCATTCTTTTGGGATGGACTAAAATTGAAACAAAAAAAAATAGTGTTTTCAATTTTCTCATTAGTTAGTTTAGATCAATAGATTTGGGGTATGAGTGTCTGTTATTGGAGGTAGACCCAAACTTCCCATAACTTTACAGAAAGGTATAGAGTTAACAGGAGAGGCCACCAAATCTAATGGAGGACTTCATGTCATGGTGGCACTAAACTATGTGGGACAGTATGACATGTTACAAGCAACTAAGAGCACTGCCAGTAAAGTGAAGGATGGTCTTCTACAAGTAGATGATATTGACAATATATTATTTGAACAAGAACTAGCTACCAAGTGTGCCAAGTTTGCTAAATCTAATTTACTCATAAGGACTGGGGAGAACTGAGAATCAGTAACTTCTTGTTGTGGCAGCTCGCTTATTCTGAATTGTACTTTTCAAAGAAGCTATTTCCTGATTTCGGAGAAGAAGATCTTAAGGAGGTCATACTTTCCTTTCAACAAAGACACAGACATTTTGATGGACAGACATATTGATACATTACCTTTTCCACTAGTTCTCTTATTTTATATGTGTGTAATTCGGGATCTGCATCCTTTCTATGAAGTAAGAGGCTTTGATTTCTTTATGCTAGTTTTATCTATTATAATCTTGAACGTGTATAGATCTCTGCAGATAATGGGATTAATAATTAAATTCACTATGGAGATAAACAACTACAAAACAAGCTTGGAGTTGTGCAGGTTCCACTCCAGTTTGAGGGAAAATGTTAGAGATGTGGATGATAATAAGGGCTAGAAATGTTCTAAATAGATGCAACAATATGATGCAAATAAATGAAAAGGACAATGCTTTGCATGTACAGTTATGAGCATCTCACCTGGTATCTTGACTAGAGAAGGTCTGAATTGTGCCAAAATATCATTCACCTAAGGTTCAACAAGAAGAGTCATCTTCTCTTGGGAATAATACAAGAAAGAAGGGGAGGCTGTAAAAATGGATAAAAAGGAGAGTATTAGCAATTCTGTTACTTATGAGAATGTGAATGAATGCCAGAGAACAATGGCTAATGGAAATTTAAACCAAAATATTTGAAAGAGAACTTTCAAACACATAATTTCCAGTTTATAAGCAAGTTAACATGATGTAATAGTATTACAGACAGGTGTGGCTACAACTTTTCAGTGACAACGGTACTTTGTATTGGTGTGGCTACAACTTTCAGTGACAATGTTACTTTGTATTTAGACCAGCCACAATATGGTGAGTTTCTTAAGATGCTTGATTATGTTATCTTCATTCAGGTACAGTAATTCCAAATTTATTATGTAATTACACATATTGTGTTTCTTAAAATTGTCAGTTCCCTCCCAATCCATCAACCAAGAGTGAATCAAATGTCATTACCCATATCTGCACATTCTCCTATTGGATATTTGTTTTATAATCTCACATCCCCTTTGGACATGTATCAAATGTCATCACTCTCATGTATGGAACTGCTTTTTTTTTTTCTCTATTCTTTTTCTTTTTCTTCTTCTCCTTTTTTTTTGAAAAATTCATGTATGGAGCTGATCTTATGCTCTCAATGGCCAATGCAATCACAAACCCAAATGATAAATAAATATGCAAATATGCAATTTATCTTGTTTCATCGCGAGCTTTATGCAATCCTTCCTCTAAATGATTCCAAAGTAGCGCACTTATTTACACAGATGAAACAAAGAAGTATGAGCAACACAAGTATATATACTAACTTCAACTAATCACAGTTTGATACGTTTTGAAAAGGCTTTGAACATTTCCACATTGGTTCCCACAAATCAGGATTATGGAAAACATTAAAAATGAAGCAAATACAAAAGAAAAGATTTGATAACAATGTTAGTATTGAAGAAGGTATCACTTAGTGTGGGTATTAAATTGTATATATTTGAAAGTAGAAGATAGACTATGTATTTAGCAAGAAGTAGTTAGATATAGTCGGTTAGTAGTTAGTTACTAGTCTGTTATTTTGATAGGCAGTATACACTTGTATATATACTTAGCACTGATGTGCTAACTGATTAAGAAATGCAGTTGTAAATTTCCAAAATATATCTTCCTCCTTATTCTTTCAAGTTCTATATTTGCTCTATGAGAAAAGCTTTAAACCAACTTTCATGGAGAAATTTTAACATGGTATCAGAGCCCGATGATCACTAAGAAGTGATATACTAATTGATTACTCATATTTGTTCTGTGCAATAGACACACAAATATTCAGCCATGGCAACTGATAATGAAGTGCCGGAGAAACTAAGTCACAATCATCCTCTATTCTTGTCAACAATAGATAATTCAGGAGCATTTCTAATCTCTATACAATTGATAGGAGTAGAAAACTATTCGGTATGGAGCCAAGCATGCGTATTGCTATTTTAGGACGAAATAAGCTGGGTTTCATTGAAGGAACTTGCAAAAGAGAGAATTATGGTCCGAATCTTACAGATCTATGGGAAAGATGTATGCAATCGTCTTGTCATGGATAATGAATTGTGTATCCAAGAAATTGCTCAGTGGAATCATTTATTCATATAATTCAGCAGCTGTTTGGAGTGATTTGAAGGAGAGATTTGATAAAATTGACGGATCTAGAGTTTTTCAACTTCATAAAGATATAGCTACGATTACTCAAGGTACCAACTCTATCTCAACTTATTTTTCTAAACTTCGTGCTCTATGAATTGAGTTTAATAGCATCGCTCTTGTTCCTGGTTGTAACTGCGAACAATCTAGGGAATTTATGTTGTTTATGAGCAATTTGAAGTTGTTATAGTTTCTAATGGGTCTTAATGAATTATATGAGCAATCTCGAGCACAAATTCTAATGATGATGCCTCTTTCATCTATAAACAAAGCCTACTCTATGTTAATTGAACGAGAAAGTCAGAGATTTATTACTCAACACAATATCTTATCTGGAGGTATGGACAGTACAACATTATTAGCAAACAGAGGTACAATGCATATGCAGAAACAAAAGAAAAACTTTAACAACTTTCATAACAATCACTATAACTATAACAACTCTTTCTGTGACTATTGCAAGATGAAAGGTCATACTAAGGAAATTTATTATAAGTCAGTTGGATATCCCCCTGACTACAAGGCAAAGAATAAAGGAAACTATCCTAATGCTCATAATGCTATGGTTGAAAGTAACAGTTATGGCACAGAACAAAGTTTTTCTAACTATTCAGGAAATGGATATTCACACTATGAGAGGAAGACCATTCTACTATGAGCAAAGAGGGCCTTCAAACTATGAGAGAGGAGAACTTTTTCATTATGACAGGGGAATGAATCATCATTATGAGAGAGGGGTGAATCTTATGAATAACAACTATCGTCCTAGTTCTTCTAGGGAACAGTGTCAGCAGATTCAACAGATGCTTGGAAGGATACAAATTCATGGTCACTCTGATGGACCAGTCAATACTACCACTGCTGCAGATCACACCAACACTCATTCAGGTCCTTCTACTAGCTCCAATAATGCTACAGGTACTATTACTGCTCTTTCTGAACATACAACCAATTCTGCTAAAGATGATTGGATTGTGGACTCTGGAGCCACAAATCACATACTCCACATAAGGAAATTCTGACCAACAAACAACAATTACCAATTTCTGAAATGAAGAAAGTACACCTGTCAAATGGAGATACCACTATTGTTACTCATGTTGGTGCACACAACATCAATGCATCTGACTTTATTCAAAATATTTTTCTTGTTCCAGCTTTTAAATTCAATCTCTTGTCAGTTTCAAAGTTAACTATAGACCTACACTACTCAGTGAGTTTCTTTCCTGATTTCTTTGTTCTACAGGATCTCTACGATGGGCAGATGAAGGTGATTGGTAAGGAGACTGATGGTCTCTACCTTATACCTACTCATGGCTCCAGTACAGAGGTCCTAAACTTAGTTCACTTAGCTCAACTTTCCACTATCCTAGACATGTCTTCTCCACCAGATTTTCAAGTTGCTCTTTGGCATAGGAGACTTGGTCATACTTCTTCTAGAGTCTTATCTTATCTTTTGCCTCTTTCATCTGTTTGTAATAAGGAAGTTCACAAATGCACTATATGTCCATTGGCTAAACAGCATAGATTACCATTTTCTACTAGTGAATCTAGATCAGTCATTCCTTTTCAATTGCTACATATAGATGTATGGGGTCCCTTCCGGATTCCTACCTATGATGGCAATAGATTCTTTGTAACTGTTGTTGATGATGCTACTAGAATGCTTTGGGTTTTCTTAATTAAACTAAAAAGTGATGTGATTGTTATTCTTCAAAACATTCACCTTGGTTAGAAATTAATTTGATGCAAGTGTTAAGTCAGTTAGAATAGATAATGGTTCAGAGTTTGTAAATGTTGCTTGTTATAACACCCCGGATTGTTTGAGCGATAAAATCATGCTTTCGAGGTAGGACTAAGAGTACCTAATAGGCTAAGAAAGAAGTTTTATGAGTTATTTGAATCACTCTATGATCATATTTAAGATTGTACGTCGATCAATTTGTAGAACAAAATTCAAAGAAAAAGCTATCGCAAAATTTCCTTCTTGAGATTCCTTGAAATTTATCTCAAATGTCTTGAGGCTTTTCTCCTAATCTATAATGAGTTAGGGGGTGTTCTACCTATCAAATTAAAGATCTATGAGTCTAGTTTCCAGCGCATCAAACCATTTGTCAATCCGACTTCCGAGTAGAGAGATATTCATGTTTTCGTGAGACCGCGCAAGCAGGCACCTCACAAGGTCTTAAGGCGGTGGAGAACTATAAATAGCCCCTTGGTCGGTTGTTCTTTATCAATAATTCATTTTCCAGCATATATATCTTATGAAACCTCTCTCAAGTTCTCTCCATGGTTTTATTTGGGTTTTGGGGCTGGAATCCATGGCTTAACGTGATTTTGATGTCGGAAAGTCGGAAAATGCGTATAGTCCGTGGTTTGGTGTTTTTTTCAGGCTTTTGGTGGCTATTTCATGGTGAAGCTGTTGGTAATACTTCTTCCTTTGGTTTTATTTAGTATTTAAGGTTGGTTATAGGTTTTTTCACCTTAGTAGGTTGTTGTCTCAGAATTTCTACCGTCGAATTCCTATGAATCTTGTTGGGTAAGCTTCATTTGTCTTGTTTTATTGTTGAGTTGTGTTGGCTGCGTTTTGGAAGAATCTTGGACTGCCTTTAGGCAGTAATTTCATGGTTTTGAAGGCTCAAGTTTTTCTATGCTTGAAGCTAAGGTATGTTAGGCTTGTCCCTCCCTTTGTCGGCATGGATTCCATAGTCGTTGTCGTCCGTATCGACATGTGTGTTGGCTGTGTTGTGATGGCTTGTGTTTTTGCTATTATTGAACTCTTGCTCTATTGTTTATATGGTGATAAAGGTGTGTATAAGGTGCTGATTTTTTTGGTGGCTCGGGCTTGAGTGCGGAGAATCCTAGTCATGGAAAATTGTTAGGCTCGTGTCGTGAGGCCGTGTGTGAGGTGCGTGGTTCTTGTAGCAAGTTGTCGGAGGGTTGAGTGAATAAGATTAGGTGATTACATTGTTAAGTGAATGAGGGATTAGAGTAGTAAGATCGATGGTCGCGATGATCTTTTGTCATATTCGAATAACCGATCGTGTCGACTGTGTTGATGGCACGTGATGGTAGTGGTGGCACTTGGGTTGATTTGGCCGTGTCCCTTGATGTTAGTGGTAAGTAGAGTGGCATGTAGGTTATTTTTAAAGCTTGAGGATAGACTGGTTAGGATGGTAATCCTTAGCTTGGTAGGTGGCTCGTCGATGGATGGCTAGACGTGAAAGAATAGTATTATGTTGTATTAGTTGGGTTGTGGGGTTTGAGAGCCAATTGTGGGCTGTTTGATCATGTATTATTATTGTTGTTGCTTTTGTGTGTGCTGTGTTGAGGCCTTGTGGCTTGTGGATACCCGACGCACGAGAGTGTTTCCGGCTGAGAGGTTGATCCCAAGGAGTGAAATGACCTACGGGGTTGAGAATGATGTCCTCTGTAGTGTCGAGTTGATACATAATTCGAGAGTGGTCCGACATGTCTGAGCCTTTCCAGAGATCACGATTGGTTCTCCTAGATGTATTGAGCTCCGCTAACTGTGCGCAACCGAGAGAGTGTCCGACAGTGTCTGATTGATGATGTTGATTAACTGGTGTTTACTTGTGATTTTCTTGGCATTATATCTTGGTTGTTGCTTGTGTTATTTGTTATTTGATAGCAGTGGATGCTAGATGTTGGCTGGTGTTAGCTTAGGCCATTGAGAGGTCTAGAGGTGATGACACGTGAGTTGGGTCAGCTAGGTGCCATTATATTATTATTTACTTTTTGGACTTACTGGGCTTATGGGGACCAGGTAGGTTCTGTTTGTATGTTTGCTTGTACTTGCCAGGCTTATGGGGGCCAGGCAGGTTTTATGTGTTTATTTAAGTTCAGTTCTATTTCTGCAATATTTGGTATATCTGTTGATCTCAATCTTAGTCTTCCAGTTATTTCTGTCTTTCATGCTTGGTACATTAGTGTACTGACGCCCTAGTCGGGGCGCTGCATTCATGCCTGCAGGTGATGATGGGTTGATAGATCGAGTTCTTTGTTGCTGAGTGGAGTTCCAGCTGAGTCAGTGTGCTCCAGGTATTTCAGAGTTGCCAAAGGTCGAGTTATAGGTAGTTCGGGGCCCTGTCCCAAACAGTTGATTTCTATTATATTTTTAGAGGTTCGTAGACATTTTTTGTGGGTGTAGTGGCATTGTTGTAGGTCGAGTGGGCCTTGTAGTATAATTTGTCTTCCATTCTGTGGCCTTGACGGCTTATGTATATCCTTTTGGTTGGCCAGGTGAGCCAGCTTCCGCTATTGTCTATCATATTATTCTGATTGTATAGTTATTGTGTTGTTGGTCCTTATCGGTTTTAGCTTTTGTTTTATATTTTGGGCGTCGAGTATGCTCATATCAGAGGTGACACCAGGTGTCAGTCATGCCTCCCTGGGTTTGGGGTGTGACACTTGTACTAGTTTGTTTACTGGTCTTGGCATTATTCATAAAGAACTTGTACTTATACTCCTCAACAGAATGGTATAGCTGAGAGGAAACACAAACACATTCTTAAGGTAGCAAGGGCTATTAGATTTCAAGGTTCTATTCCTTTAAAATTCTGGGGGCATTGTATTCTTGGTGCTGCCTATATTATCAATAGATTACCCTCACCTGTCACTCATGGAAAATCTCCTTATGAGTTGTTTCACAAATGCAGTCCTTCAATCTCTCACATGAGAATTCTTGGTTTTCTATGGTTTGCCAAGAACTTACATTGTACTGATAAGTTTCAATCCAGAAGCATCCCTTCTGTTCATATGGGGTATAGCGAACATACCAAAGGCTATATTTTGTATAGTTTACATGACAAGCAGTTCTTACTTAGTAGGGATGTTCTATTTCATGAAACTGTCTTTCCCTTCACATTTCCCTCTACATCTGACTGGAGGTTATTTGTATCTTCAGAACCTTTTGTTCCACTAACTCCTCCAGCTTCTGTTCCTATTGATATTCCTCTAATTCCTTTTCATTCTCTTTACTAAGAAGGTTGGATCACAATTGGTAGTTATTCTTGATTATATGCATGACTGGCTGATCACAGGCAATGATCTAACACCGATTAAAGAGGCCAAATAAGTATTGCAGCAGACATTTAAAATCAAAGCCTTGGGTGATCTCAAATATTTCCTTGGCATTGAATTTGCCAGGTCCAGCAGAGGCATTGTCATACATCAGAAGAAGTATACCTTGGAGATTATATCTGAAGTTGGACTAGGTGCTGCCAAACCAACTTCAACACCACTTGATCCTAATATGAAGCTGACAACTAAAGAGTGTGATGAATTTACTGGAATTAATAAGGATGATGAGTTACTTGAAGATGCAGGCAAATATAGAAGACTGATAGGAAAACTTCTATATCTTACTGTTACAAGACCAGGTATCTCCTTTGTTGTTCAAACTTTAAGTCAATTTTTACATCAACCTAAGAAATCTCACTTGGATGCAACACTGAAAGTAGTGAGATACATCAAAGGTCAAATTGGCTTGGGAATTCTCCTATACAGCAGCAAATCGAAGAGTCTTGAGGTGTTCTGTGACTCAGACTGGGCAAGCTGTCCAAATTTCAGGAGATCAGTGATTGGTTATCTAGTAAAGTTTGGAGGTTCTCTCATTGCATGGAAGTCAAAGAAACAAGGGACAGTGTCAAGAAGCTCAGCAGAAGCTGAGTACAGGAGTATGGCAAGCTCAGTAGCTGAAGTAGTTTGGATACTTGGACTGTTCAAAGAATTAGGGGATGAAATAACAACACCAGTGATCATTCACTGTAATAGTAAATCAACAATTCAAATTGCTGCAAATCTTGTTTTTCATGAGAGAACAAAACATATTGAATTAGATTGTCACTTCATCAGAGAGAAAGTTCAACAGGGTCTAGTAGAAACAAGGTATCTGCATACAAAAGAGCAAGAAGCAGACATACTTACTAAAGGCCTATATAAATCACAACATGACTATCTTTTATCCAAGTTGGGGGTACTTATCTGTTTGCACCCTCCAACTTGAGGGGGAGTATTGAAGAAGGTATCACTTAGTGTGGGTACTAAACTGTATATATTTGAAAGTAGAAGATAGACTATGTATTTAGCAAGAAGTAGTTAGATATATTCGGTTAGTAGTTAGTTACTAGTCTGTTATTCTGATAGGCAGTATACACTTGTATATATACTTAGCATTGATGTGCTAACTGATTAAGAAATGCAATTGTAAATTTCCAAAATATCTTCCTCCTTATTCTTTCAAGTTCTATATCTGCTCTATGAGAAAAGCTTCAAACCAGCTTTCATGGAGAAATTTTAACAGTTAGTTCTTGCGTTGCCTATGGTGCTTAAGATCTCTTATGTGGCCTTGTGCACCAATTTGTGGCATATGTTTAAAGCCGATACATGCTAAGCTTTGGCATAAACACCAGCATTGATGGCATTTTTTCAGAGCATTTATTTACTTTCATCTACTTTAGTATGGAAACCAAAAAAAAAAAAAAACTAAGACCTGTAGGACATGGAAATTTTTAGCATAATTTAACTTTTAGCCAAGATGTTAAAAATATAAAACAAGCAGTGGTAAACAGGGAAAATGTTTTCAACACTTGAGAAAAGTTCTAGATTTTCCTCCCTTTTCTACGTGATGTTAGACAGATTTTTCCCCTCCTTTCCTTGGTTAATCTAAAGATTCGACAAGCAAAAATGGAAGAGGATCTTTTTTACTGTATGATACACCGTGCATGCTATGCAAATTACAGACTTGGATACTAGTACAAAGATCTACGCTATCTTTTCTATTAATGATGAGCATAATTTCACTTTCTGCATTCCTCAGAACTTGAAAGAAGTGAAGAATGAAAAGAGGTTCCAGCATCAGTAATAGATGGAAATCACAGGGTAAAAGATCAACTTAATTAATGAGAACTGTGTGAAGAACCTCTTTAGCTTCTTCCATGAGTTCATTCCCCAGGGTCTTCAACATCAGTAGAGTCTTTGGTGTGGATTTCCACAAAAGCATTGCTGCTGGGTGCTAGGATGAGTGAAGGCCAAGGAAGATTCTGTTGCCTTTTTGTGCACGAATATGTGCAAACCAAGAACATCTCTGCCTTCCTTCTTGACTGCCCTCTTACGACACCAGTGGCAGAAGCACACGCATTTCCTTCAATCTGCTCCAAGTTATCTTCCAGTGAAGATGAACCATTTAAATCTTCTGATTTCATCATTCTCTTCCCACTGTATATGCTTCTAGTCTCATTTCCTTTTGGTATTCTCTTGTATTTATATCTTGAAGCAGAAAGCACCTCCAATCTTTCCCTTTCATGAATAAAATATGTTGCAGGTGAAACCATCCTACTTATGAAATACATGGACATCTCTTTTCTGGAGACGACATTAGAGGAAGGCAGCTAAGGTTTGAGTGGGCAGAAAGGAGATAGATGTGTAATATATACTAGGGGAAAATATGTTTATCTATCCTATAATATAATTCCTCTCTCAAAATTTCCCATTCCTACACCTCACTCAAAAGTCCCTCAAAGGGCCCAATCAACCACAACTAGAAAATACTGATTTTGAATTAAAAATATGTATATAGATGAATAAACAAGCTATTCATAGATTTTGTCTTTCATTTAGCACTTTTGGCTTTGTCACCAATAGTCAAAACAAGAGCATGAACCTAGCTTGAAACAGTGAAAGCGATTACGATCTCTTATTACAATTTCTCTATTGTAAACTTTGGAAACAACCTTCATGGCTGAATGACAATCTTGGCATATCCTTAAATTCTTGAAAATGTACAGAGGCATGCCAGCTTGTGTGCTTATGAGGCCAAAACAAACAGCCAGCTTCTCACTGTGAGAGAACAAAGTCTGTTCCTTCTCCTCCTGGCAGTAACCATAATATTCTCCATCATCAGATCCTGAAAACTGTTGCCAGGCTGTGTGTGGCACATAACCAGCCAATCTTATTTTTCGAATCATCTCATCCAACATCACATATATCTCTTGACTTTGAGGATGCAATTTATCCCCCGCACTGAAGCAATGGATTTGACCACCAACATAAATGGAACTCATGCCAGGAACTTTTCTGACACCTCTGCTTCTAAGAACTACTCGAATAGAATTTGCCTTGTCATTTTTTCCAGCTAAAGAGTACATATTCGAAAGCAAGACATGGTACTCAGTATTATCAGGATACAGTTGAACCAGCTCTTTCATTAGGCGTTCCCCCAGCTCGAGGTTCTTATGGACACTGCAGGACCCTAATAGTGAACCCAACACAACTTCATTGGGGGTAATCACCATTCCCCTGATTATAGACTCTGCTTCTTCAAGATGTCCTGCCCGACCCAAAAGATCCACAACACAAGAATAGTGCTCTATAGAAGGTTTTATTCCATATGTTGATTCAAGGCTATAGAAAAAATGCCTACCTTGATCAACCAAACCTGAGTGACTACAAGCACTTAATATAGCTGTAAATGTTATATCATCCGGTTTGACCTCTCTAATCATCTGACCAAACAAATCCAATACCATATCTCCCTTTCCTTGCATTGCGAGTCCGCTTAGCATGGCATTCCATGAGATCACGTTCCTTCGATGCATCACCTTGAAAACTCGAAAAGCATCATCAATCCTGCCACATTTAGCATACATATTAATCAAGGCTGTTGCCACCATCATATCTATTTCATGTTTTATCATCTTCAAAGCATACATATGTACCCATTTACCCACCAAAACATTCCCCGACTGTGCACAAGCTGATAACCATGAACAAACTGTCACAAAATTCAACTCAAATCCAGATTCAAACAACATCTCACGTAGTAGCTCAAAAACTTCCTTCGTTAAACCGTTCTCAATATACGCTGCAATCATTATTGTCCAAGATACTTCATTTCTCTCAGGCATCTGACTGAATAACAACCTTGCATTTTCAAAACCTTCCCACTTCACCACTCCCTCCAAAAGCACTGTCCAAGAAACAAGACTCTTTTCTGCCATCTCATTAAAAATCCTTCTTGTTTTATCAATTAACCCACACTTCACATACATATCCATAGCAGCATTACACGCTTTAATACTTGAATTAAAACCCATTTTTACCATACAACCATGTCCCTGAACGCCAAATAGTTCACATCCCAATTTTGCGCAGGCAAGGAATACAGTAACCATAGTAAATTCATCAATCAAGACGCTGCTCTTCCTCATGTTAACAAACAAGTGGAGGGAATCGAGGGGCAACCCTCCGCGTGCATAGCAGGCCATCAATGTAGTCCAGTCGACAGTGTCTTTGTGTGAAAGTGGAATTTGATCGAACACCTTGCGTGCAGAGAGAACGCACCCACACGCCGCATACATTTGGAGAACGGCATTAGGGAGAAATGTATTTGGGAGGGTTTCAAGACCTGTGGTGACGATAGAAGCGTGGAGCTTCTTACCCACGTCCAAAGCTAAACATCGAGCGCAAGTTCTGAATAGGGTCCGATGGTGGCGAGCCAGCAATGAGAGAGTACACTCTGTTCCCCATATCATGAGAAAGCTAGTAATAGTATACTCCTTTAGCAATGGTCAGCATACAAATAAATGGACTTGGATAAGATTATTGGAATCTCTCCTCTTAGTACAATAGGTCGCTTCCTTTATGTCGGGGGCAAAAACTTAAGACGCGGAGAGAGTATGTTACACTTAGTAACTCGTCGATGCAGCTCGAGAATGAGGAGCAAAGCAGATGAAGAAGAAGAAGAAGCTCCAGAAACAGTTATAGGAGAAACATATTGGACAGAAATGAGTGAAACATAACTAGAGAAATTTGGCTAAAAGGACACTTTAAAAAATCATTTGGCAAAATGGCACTGAATTTTTTCTCCCTTTATTTGTTCCGTTTTAGGGTTTAGAAAAATGAGATCGGAGGTTTTTTTAGAGAGAAATTTTCATAAATAGAGTTAATTTGCATAAATAGAGTTAATAGTGATAGTTTTGGAAATGACAATTCGGTTACTCATATAATCTATTAAAAAAATACGTTTGTATCTAAATTTTTACTCGTAAATTCTTCTTAATTGGTGCTGAATAAGTTTTTTTTTAATGGAAGCTATGTATTCGATGAGAGTAAATCACTCATTTATGATCTAGACCATTTTTCTTTTTTTTTTTTGGGCGATCTAGAAGTTTAAACAATATACAATTTCCTATCTGTGTGAATCTAAAATTCGAAAATTTGAGATCTTTTTTTTCTTGGGTGTATCATTATTACAATTTCGAAAATATTTTTATTCTTCATGTGCAACTGTATCATCGTGAAGAAACGATGTCTAACATCACCATACTGCTTCTTCCTTCAAGTGAGTAGACTTTGGATAATATTTATATTGATTATGAGATTGACAGAATCATCATCAAAGAATATGCTTCGTATGAAAAACTTGCTGCAGCGATTGTAAAGCAATTGGGGATCGATAATATAAGTAAAAAAAATAATCAAATAAGATACATTGTAGATGGTAATTCCACACCAATGGAAATACGAAATGATATGGGAGAATGAGATTATATGTTGAGTTAAAGAAATTCAACAGAGATTTTGGATTGTATCCATTATATATCAAAGTATCAGATAAATTACCAGTACAACACGATATTGTGCATAGTCATTTTCAGCTTGATACAGTGTCGGTTGGTTGTTTGGAAGACGTACATCATGCGAATTCATTGGATACCTTAGCCCTTACTCCGTCTGTATCAAATGAACCGTTATGGATACAAGAAAATGGTTTGATTTTCATAATTTCAGACCGTAAACAAAAAGATGTAAAAGAAGCTCAGACAGACAAGAATAAAAGAACTGTGGTTGCGGTGATGAGGTGATATGCAATTGATCAAAGTTTCAACACAGAGTTACTAGATCTAATTCTAAAAGGTTAGCTTCTTATCAATGTATCTGAATTTAACTATAATTAGAATCTGTATCAATATTTAATGTGATAATATATGCATATGTATCATATGTATACTAAATTATGATGATATAAGTTATTATCCATGTTTTTCATAGTTTGCTGAAGAATTTTTTTATAGATACATTAATAAGTAAGTAAAAGTTAGCTTCTTATCAATATATATGTATTTAACTATTATAAGAATCTGTATCAAAATTTAATGTAATAACACGTGCATGTGTATCATATGTATACTAAATTGTGATGGTATCAGTTATTTATCATGTATTTTAAAGTTTGTTGCTGATTAAACTTTTTTTTTTATAGATACATTGATCAAAAAGTAAAGTTAGATTCATATTATGAATCTATATTTAACTGTAATTTAAATTTTGTATCAAAATTTCATGTGATAACATGTGCAATACTTATACTAATTAAATTATTATGGTATCAGTTATTAATCGTGTATTTCATAATTTTCTGATGATCAATTTTTATGGTATCGTTGCTTTCATTATTGCATACTGAAATAATTATAAAATGATCATTTATGTATAGTTACACTATTCTGTGTGTATCTAAGAAATATGGATGGTTTTTGAAGGCATCGAGTTTGAATTAGTTTATATTATTCAATATTAGGGAATTCCACAATAGGCCTAACTGTCCATTGAAGGAAAACGTACATTCTCAACGCCAGACAAGTAGTGCATTTATGGGTGGTATATTTGCAATAAATTATGAAAATCACCAGAGAAAGTACACAACAAGGGACATAATAGATGATATGAAACTAAATCTTGGTGTTGGTATTTCTTACATGAAGGCATAGCGTGTTAAGGAGAAGACTATGAATATGTTCAGGGGTGTCAGATTCATACAGTATATTGCTAAGTTATTTTTACAAGTTAGATAAGGTGTATCATAATTCGTATTTTAGGATGCACAAGTCTCTTAATAAAGAATTCATGTATTTGTTTGTATCTCTACATGCATTCATCATAGGATCTGAGCACTGTAGACCGATTGTTATTGTGGATGGCAGTCACCTTATGTCGAAACATAATGGTATTTTTCTTTCTGCAAGCACTCTTGATGGAACATCTATCAAAATTCTATTAATTTACTGATACATCATGTTTGATTAAAACATAGATACATTTTTTATTATTTTTATAAAAATATAGCTAATTTCCATTTTTTCAGGCAGCATACTACCGCTAGCATATGGAGTAGTTGACACAAAAAATGATGCTTCTTGGACATGATTTTTTGAGAATTTTAAGGTTGCTTTTGGTGTACGGGCTAATATGTGTATTGTTTCTGATAGGAATGAAGGTATTATCAAATCTTTTTCCAGGCGGTGTCTTGCTCTACCTCATTATACTTGCATATAGCATATTTGAAACAATATATATAAGAAATACACAAAAAGTCATGAGCATCTGAGGGATGTATTTTATGCAATGGCAAAAGCGTACAAATAAGAAGATTTTAAGGCGCTAATGGCAAAGGTAGAGAAAGTGGATGTTAGAGTTAAAGAATATTTGGTATTTGCTAGATATGAAAAGTGGGCTAGACTATATGCTCCAATTAATAGAGGGTGGACAATGACATCCAACATTGCTAAATCTATTAATTCTAGTTCAAGAGAGGCTCAAAAACTCCCAATATATAATTTTCTAGAAAAAGTTAGAGTTTTTTTTTTTGCGGGTGGAATTGCAATACAGGAAAAATGCTACATATAAATTTACGGCACTCAATAGAAATTTCATGAGTTGCTTCTACTCAATGAGTCAAAATTTACTCATATGACGGTATGTATATGTTACGCGTTCAGATTTTACTACTGGTAAAATATGTCTATGTTATTTATAGATATATTATATTTGTTTTTTTAATCCTTTTTTATTGAAATATTTATATAATGTATGATATATCTAAAAAATATTTCATGTGTACTTATTCATAAATTTTATTCTTTTGTAGGTGATGCCTTCAACATAATACTTGTACACAGCAAATGATGAAGTTAAGCATTTCATTGTTAGTCTTGAGAAGAAAATATGCAATTGTGGAAGGTTCCAAGTCAATGAGATTCCATATTCACATGCATAGGCTGTTATAAAAAGTAAGAATTTAGAAGAAGGTGCATTTTGCTCAGACTTCTACAAACCAGCAACATTGCTAAAAACATATGAAGTATCGATGTTTCCACTAACAGATGAAAAGAATTGAAATATACCAAAACACATCTTGAAAGAATTTTTTTTGCCACCCATTTAGAAAAGACCGCCCGAAAGGCCAAAAAAGATAAGTCAAAAATTATTCATAGAGACACTCCCGAAGAGCACCAATATATGCGTATTATGTGGTCATGTTGGTCATAATAGTTGTACTTGTAACTATAATCCTATTAGAAAATGATATAAAGTATTTCTTATTATACATTTAGTGGTGTGTTTTTTGATAAATTGAGTGACATGTTTTTAGTGCACAATTTTATTGTGAGACATTAGGTTAACTAATGCTAAATATTTTTTTTGATATCTCGTATTTACTCAATATATTGATTATATTAATTTAGTGTTCTTCAAAAAATATATATATATCTTTAATTTGTGTGTAGCTATATTGTTTGTACTCTGTTAATTTGTAAGTGATTAAATGTAAAAACAATAAATTCACATGTAAAGTTGAATACATATTGTATCACAAAACAAATATTTATATCTTCTGAAGTGATATATGACGAGGAAAATCAGGTGAATGAAATCATATATATTCTAAAGGTGACATATGCATATGTTATCGATGATACAAAACATGGGTATGTATGTCATGATTCATGGACACTATTTGCTCGTCATGTGCTAAAAATCATAAGTAAAAATAAAAACATGACGTATCATAATGTATGATTATATTGGATACAGTTATACATTGTATCACGGTATCAGAAATTTCATTGACAAACAAACTGGTTCATACAAAAAACGAAAGTAAGATACTCAAAATATACAAGAAGTTTAAATTAAAAAAACAATTATTCAATAATAATATGTGGCTATGATATAGACTCCTATAATGGTTTGCTAGGTTTTGTCGGCGCTTCATTGTCACTTATTGCACCACTCTCATTTTTTCGAGTTCTATAATCCCATAAGGGTGTATTATATATAGATCGGTGTAGATTAGCATCCAAACCATCAACATGTACATCAAGTCCATTTTTAAAATGTTTTGCATATGTTGCTACATACACACCACATTTCCTATAAGAAATGACAGAAATTAACAAAAAATTAAAATAAAAGTACATGATTTTATTTATATATATATATATATATATCATAAAAAATACATGCTACCATGAGTTTGTTGAGGCAGATTATTGACAAACTGAACCTCTAAAGGTTTGGATTGTGCTTTGTCCATATATGATTCCTCCTTTAACCAGTTAGTTCCTTTTTTGTCACGATAGAATCCACTCAATATCAAATTAAGTGGTAAAATCTTTGCTAGTTTATGAACTTCAATAATGATAGAAGTATCGTGAACTGCAAATTGATGTGAATCATAAATCTTGATACATCTGTATCTAAATGACACGACAATCAAATCCAATGATGTCTATCTTTGCAGTTGAATGGAATCAAAATTGCGTCAATCATGTGCCATGGATATTAGCGATTAGCCTGTATCCCTTGACATTGTCACACCCCGAGTCTGCACTCTAGACGGGGCACGGTACTTGGAGTCACGAGTAATCCCAAGTCAACCCCTGTTCTATCATTCATTAGTATTCTGAGTAATATAAATACATACAATGGAAGCTTGAAATAGTAACATAAAGCATTTATGAGAGAGTTTAAAAACTGAATCATAAACATCAAAATAGTGTGAGTTACACTGATAATCTGGAAAAAAAAAACAACGATGAGTTGCTGGGACAAGTCCCCAGCTAACTCTAAATGTAATGGAATGTAACAACATAACTGAGATAAATGAAATAATGTCCTCAAAAAATGAGGACTTACACTTCTGCTGCTGAGAGAGGGAGATCTGATCAAAGTCGGCTAGTGGCGCTGGGTCTGAAAACCTGCTGCTGTATCATGAAAAGATACAACATAAAAGTATGCGTCAGTACTTTGAATGTACAGAGTAAGTGAGAGAAACATAACTGAATATAAAAGACTGCACTGAAAATGACATGCAATGACCAACTGATGTACTGAACTGAATAACTGTACTAAATAGAGATGATCAAGCTGACCCTGTCTAATGGTCAAAGACATGCCATAAGTCTAAATTCTGAGTCTGAGATACTGTATTGAACTGATCTAAACTGATAGAGATGAAATTGAACTGAAATGATTAACCTAAGACTGGACCGAGTTGACTAGTGGGAGAGTCTATAACCGACATGTAACCACGTGAGCTAAACATAGAGTCCGATGTATACTCCCCACCGGTAGGACTCAATATACCTTGCCAGGGTATAGAGGCATGAAATGGGTGATTACAAAAGTTTGGGGCCAATCAGGCCAATAAATACTATAACCTACACTGGCAACATAGTTCTAGAAACCTGGGTGCGCTGGAACCCCGGTCCCCTCAGTGCTAAGTCCTTCTCCCACTAGAATATCTAAACTGGATACTAAGCTGGTAGCTCGAAACTAAGGTCCAAGACTAGTCAGGGATATATAACTGAAGGTACCTTGAGAGTCTTATCGAACCAGATTCTGAAATTGGGTTCTAGACTGGTCAGAGCTGCTTATCTAGAAGCGTCATAACCGTCTAAGAACAACTGTAATCTGACTGGGGTCCTAGGGCTAGTCAGAGCTATCTGTCTAAGTGTCATGACCACCTTGTGGACCTGTACACTGAGTTCTGGATCTGATTCTGATAACTGAGAGGTGATACTGATACCTCAGGAATTTCTGTAGTCAAATTGATCAGCTGACATTATTTTGGTCAACCCGGAGGTTGCTAAAAAACTGACTGAGACTAAGTTGACATTTCTGAGTATATAAACTTTCTGACTGAAATTGTCTAACATACATTTTGAATGAGTTTCCAATACATACAATTATTATAGAAACCCCTAACTCTGAAAGATTCAATAATTTCGAGAATTCAATACTTATGCAGGATTCTAGTTTCTGCTTTCAAGAGTTAGGGGTAAAATTCCCATTTCAAAGGAACAAACATCATTCAAATTACAAATTGGTGGAAAGCATCAAAATTTAGCATAGAATAATATTCCTCAAGAATTTAAACAAGGTCTAATAGAAATATCTTCACAATTGAAAATTCAAGGCTAGAACTGATAGTGAACTGAGGAGAGTTTTAGGGGACACAAGGGAAGAACAATCCCCTTGTTGCATTCCCTCATACCTGATGAAGAAACCCGAAGAATTTTCTTGAGAATCGACGAGGAAAGTTCTGCCCTAGTTTTTGCTCTGAAATGCTCTGAGAGAAAATTCTACATTCTGCTTCCTGAAGGTTTGAGTAGGGAATGAGGAAAGAAACCGTTTACCCCCACTACTAAGTCTGTATTTATGACTAAAATGATATAGTTTAAAGTTTAGGAGGGTAGAAAATTACTAAACGGCCCTTGAAAAATCGCAGGAAAAAAACTGGTCGTCAGTCCTCACGGGTGACCTAATGGGTCGTGATCAGTGACCACGACTCGTGAGGTTCACTACTTTAAATTCACTGATGGTCACCACGAGGGACCTAACGAGTCATGGTTAGTGACCACGACTAATGGTCACCCTTCATGGACCGCACTATCCAAAATCCCTAAAGTCCCCACGGGTGACACCACAACTCGTGGTGCCCCAAAATGTGTCATGGTGAGGATCCGTTGGGTACACTACCTATCTCCTCTAATTCGTGACTCATGCTTGACCACGAGTCACCTAACGGGTCGTGGTGTATGACCACAACTCGCGGTGACAACTCGTTAGGTGCACTACCTAACATATTCCCGGTTATAATTATCCTCGACCACGGGTCACCTCACAACTCATGCTGGTAGACCATGACTCGTGATCACACCCGTGGTCTCCCAACACACCAACTTCCACTTAAGTCCCTCAGGCCTCACCAAGAGTCACTTAGCGGCTCATGGTCTGTCCTCACGGGTCACAGGACGAGTCGTTATGTGACTTGGTGCAGATTTTTCAGATTTTTCTATTTTGAGTCCAGGGTATGATTTTTGAGTTTTCGGGGCATTACAATATCTCCCCCTTGGGAACATTCATTCTCAAATGTTGGAAACACACAGAAAAGCAGAGAATTGCAATCACTATGTTCTAATACTGACCGTAAAGGCTGAAAACTAACAGAATCACTACCTCTGAACTGAACTACAAGTCTGAACTGAATTCACTAATCATACTCATGATCAGTCATATGATAGAAACTGGAACACACGAATTGAATAAAGTTTTTGGGAGGAAATTGGTACCTTAAACTAAAACTGAGCCGGAAGGGAACAAGTGTGGGTATCTAGCCATCACATCTGCTTCGGCATCCCACGTAGCTCCCTCAACTTGCTGATTCCTCCACAAGACTTTGACTGAAGCTACTTCTTTGTTCCTCAACTTACAAATCTGATGGTCAAGAATCTGGACTGGGACTTCTTCGTAAGAGAGACTATCTTTCACCCCCACACTTTCTAATGGAACAATTGAAGTTGGATCACCAATGCACTTCTTTCAATAAATACACATGGAATTCTGGGTGCACAACTGCTAATTCTGAAGGTAATTCTAGCTCATAGGCTAAATTGCCAATACGCCTCAAAATTCTATAGGGTCCCATATAACTGGGACTTAGTTTGCCTTTATTCCCAAATCTCATCATTCCCTTCATGGGTGAAATTTTCAAATAAACCCAGTTATTAACTGCAAACTCCAACTCTCTTCTCCTCACACTAGCATAAGATTTCTGACGACTTTGAGCTGTTTTCTGTCTTTCTCGGATCAGTTAAAATTTCTGCATTGCCTTGTGAACTGAGTCTAGCCCTATCAAGGTAGATTCACCAACCTCAAATCACCCTATAGGAGATCTACACCTTCTACCATATAATGCCTCAAATGGGGCCATCTGAATGCTAGAGTGGTAGTTGTTGTTGTATGCAAACTCGATAAGAGGCAAATGGTCATCCCAATTGCCCTTAAAATCAATCACACACGCTCTCAACATATCTTTTAGGGTCTGAATGGTCCGCTCAGCTTGCCCATCTATCTGCGGGTGAAAAGTTGTGCTGAGTTTGACCTGGGTACCAAGTCCCCTCTGAAAATACCTCCAGAAATGAGAGGTGAATTAGGTACCTCTGTCTGAGATAATGGATACGGGTACCCCATGAAGTCTGACTAACTCTCAGATGTAAAGTCTGGCATAGTCCTCAGTTGAGTCCGTGGTTTTAACTGGGAGGAAGTGAGCTGACTTAGTCATCCGGTTAACTATTACCCAGATTGAGTCATGTTGCCAATGAGTTTGAGGTAGACCCGTAATGAAGTCCATATTTACTTTTTCCCACTTCCATGTAAGTATACTGATATCCCGAGTCATACCTCCTGGTCTCTGGTGTTCTACTTTAACTTATTGGCAGTTTGGGAACTTGGTTACAAATTCAGCAATATCTCTTTTCATGCTGTTACACCAGTAAATATCCTGTAGATCACGGTACATCTTGGTAGCACCAGGGTGAACGGAATATCTAGAATTGTGTGCTTCAGCCAATATCTGTTATCTCAACTCGCCGACATCCGATACACATAAGCTACCCTGGTAACAGAGCACACCATCTCCTCCTTTGGAGAAAGCTTCTATTTCTTTTCTGAGAATTGCTTCCTTAAGCTTGAGTAAGATAGGATCTTCGTTCTGTCTAGACTTCACTTCAACTACCAAGGAAGAATCTGATCCACTTTGCATTACCACTCCACCTTCGGCTGAATCCACCAACTGTACTCCCAATCGAGCTAGCCTGTGAATATCCTTTACCATTTCCTTCTTTCCCTCTTCAACATGAGCTACGCTCCCCATAGACAACCTGCTTAGTGCATCAACCACCACATTGACTTTTCCTGGGTGATACAACACACTCATGTCATAGTATTTCAGTAGCTCCAACCACCTTCTCTGTCGAAGATTTAGGTCCTTCTAACTGAACACATACTGAAGGCTCTTGTGATTTGTGAACACATCCAGTGAGCCCCTTACAGGTAATGTCTCCATATTTTTAGCGCAAATACCACCGTTGCTAACTCCAAGTCATGGGTTGGATAATTCTTCTCATGAACCTTGAGTTGTCTGGAGGCATAGGCTATCACTTTGCCCCGCTGCATCAGAACGCAATCGAGTCTAACTCTGGACGCGTCACAATAAACAACCAACCCCTCTGTTCCTTCTGGAAAGGTCAAAACTGGAGCGATAGTGAGTCGAGTCTTGAACTCTTGGAAACTCATTTTACACGCATTCGACCACTGGAATTTCACTTTCTTCTGAGTTAACTTAGTCAGAGAAGATGCTATAGAGGAGAAGTCTTCCACAAACCGTCGATAATAACCATCTAGGCCCAGGAAACTCCTGATTTACATCGGAGAGGTAGGTTTGGGCCAATTTTCACTGCTACTACCTTTTGAGGATCAACCTGAATACCTTCACCCGAGACCACGTGACCTAGGAAAGTCACAGACTTCAACCAAAATTCACACTTGCTGAACTTGGTGAATAGATAGCGATCTCTAAGCGTCTAAAGCACTATCCTCAGGTGATTAGCATGCTCTTCCTCATTTCTGGAGTATACCAGAATGTCATTGATAAATACAATGACGAACATATCTAGATACTGCTTGAATACTCTATTCATCAGGTCCATAAAGGCTACGGGGGCGTTTGTTAGCCCGAAAGACATAACCAGAAACTCATAGTGACCATACCGAGTTCTGAATGTTGTTTTCAGTATGTCACACTCTTTGACTCTTAACTGATGATACCCCGACCTGAGATTGATTTTTGAAAAACAACTGGCTCCCTGAAGTTGGTCAAACAGGTCATCAATTCTGGGCAGGGGATACTTGTTCTTGACTGTGACTTTGTTCAGCTGACAGTAATCTATGCACATTCTGAGGGTACCGTCTTTCTTATGCACGAATAGTATTGGAGCACCCCAGGGAGAGATGCTGGGTCTGATAAACCCTTGTTAAGAAGATCTTTTAGTTGCTCTTCAACTCCTTAAGCTTAGCTGGAGCCATTCTCTAAGGAGGGATGGAGATGGGCTGAGTATCTAGGAGGAGGTCTATTTCGAAGTCTCTTTCCCGTTCAGGAGGAACTCCAGGAAGATCCTCAGGAAATACATCTAGGAAGTCGCTGACCACTGGAACTGACTTGATAGTTGGGGTCTCAGAGTTGGAATCTTTGACCCGAACTAGATGATAAATACATCCCTTGGAAATGAGCTTCTAGGCCTTAAGGTAGGAAATAAACCGACCCTTATGCACTGAACTACTGCCCGTCCATTCTAACACTAGTTCATTTAAAAACTAAAACTTGACAACTCTAGTTCTACAGTCAACTGAGGCATAACCAGGGTGTAACCACTCCATGCCAAGGATAAGGTAAAAATCGACCATGTCTAACTCTACGAGATCAGTTGGAATAACTTTAAATCGAGACGGGACAATTTCTATACACCCGGATGCTCTAACTGACTCGCCAACAGGGGTGGAGACTGAGAATGGTTTTGAGTAGACCTCTGGACTGATATTGAACTAGACTGCTATGTAGGGAGTCAGAAATGAAAGGGTGGCTCCTGGATCTATGAGGGCATACATGTCTAGATGAAAGAGGTGTAACATACCCGTGACTACATCAGGTGAGCTCTCATGATCCTGATGGGAAGACAATGCATAAAAATAGTTTTAGAACTGACCGCCATCCATACCTGATGTGTTGGCCTGCTGAGCTGATTGTCCTGCTGGAGCTGATGATGTGGTGGGTTGTGCTCTCCTCCGTCCTGCTGAAGGGCAATCTTTAAGCGGATGATCAAGCTGTCCACAACCAAAACAACCCTCTCGACCCTGAATACACTCTCCCGGGTGGTTCTTGCCGCACTTAGGGCAAGCTGGATATCTGTTCCCAACATTGTAGCTCTGAGATTGAGAGCCAGATGCTCCACCCCTCCGATCCTGGCGGGACTAGAAGGTTGGGGCATTGGCTGAGATTGGTGCTGGGGCTCTCTGCTACTGTTGCTGTTGCTACTGTGGGCGGCTACTACCGCTACACCTCTGATGGACGTAATCTGACTAGCAGTCCTTGCCAGTTTATTCCTTCGCTCCATTTCCTTCAGTTTTTTGGCCTTAATCTGCTGGACATAGACAATCAGGCTGGAGAGGTCTATATCCCTAATCAGTATCACTATCCTGCACTCCTTGAGGACCAGGTTTGACACTCCGTTCACAAACTTCAACATGCGAGCCCTTAGCTCGGCTACCATCTCTGGAGCGTACTTAGATTGCTTGGTAAAATCCAATGCGTATTCTTCTACCGTCCTGTTGCCCTATCTCAAATTTATAAACTCAGCCACCTTTGCCTCACTCAGCTCCAGAGGGAAAAACCTGTCCAGGAAGGCTATGTTGAACTCCTCCCACTCCACTGGTCCTGCTCCGCTGACTGTCCTCTTTCCACTATTCATACCAGACCTGGGCTACCCTTTTTAGCTGGTAGGCCGCCAAATCAGCACTCTTAGAGGAGCTGACACCCATAATATGGGTAATCTTTTTGTATTATCCATGAACTCTTGGGGGTCCTCCCCCACCTTGGATCCCTGAAATGATGGGGTGTTTATCGGGTGAAGTCTCGCACCCTAGTAGCTGTTGCGGACCCTCTTATGCTAACCGAAACCACCTGCTGGGTCACCTAATTGGTGACTGTTTAAGCGAGCAGCTGGATAGCCGCCCTGAACTCCACCGTGGACACTGTGTCATCCTGAGGGGCTACTGGGGCTGGTGGGAAAAGTTTGTTGGCATTGCCAGCACTTCTTCCGTTACTGCGTCTAGGAGGTATAATTCATTGAAACAAAATAGAGCACGATTACGCGCCTGGGATTTAAATTTAATGCACGATAAAGAGTATGAACAAAAGAGAGTTTTCCTAATAACATCTTGTGACGCGCTTCACACCCATGAAAAGCACTCAACTCGATGCGGCTTTCAGACATTCCGAGGATACTCTAAACCTAGGGCTCTGATATCAAGTTTGTCACACTCTAAGTCTACACCCTGGACGGGACATAGTACTTGGAGTCACGAGTAACCCCAAGTCAACCTCTGGTCTATCATACACTAGTACTCCGAGTAATATAAATACATACAGTGGAAGCTTGAAATAGTAACATAAAGCATTTATGAGAGAGTTTAAAAACTGAATCATAAACATCAAAATAGTTTGAGCTACACTGATAGTGTAAAAAAACCAAGTTTATATTTAAAAGCCATCTAAGTGATGAGTTGCTGGGACAAGTCCCCAGCTAACTCTCAGTCTAACGGAATGTAACAAACATAACTGAGATAAATGAAATAATGTCCTGGAAAAATGAGGACTTACACTTCTGTTGCTGAGAGAGGGAGATCTGATCAAAGTCGGCTAGCGATGCAATGTCCTGGAAAAATGAGGACTCACACTTCTGCTGCTGAGAGAGGGAGATCTGATTAAAGTCGGCTAACGGCGCTGGGTCTGAGAACCTGCGACTGTATCATGAAAAGATACAACATAAAAGTATGTGTTAGTACTTTGAATGTATTGAGTAAGTGAGAGAAACATAACTGACTATAAAAGACTGCACCAAAAATGACATGCAATGACCAACTGATGTACTGAACTGAATAACTGTACTAAACAGAGATGATCAAGCTGACCCTGTCTAATGGTCAAAGACATGCCCTAAGTCTGAAATTCTGAGTCTGAGATACTCTACTGAACTGATCTAAACTGATAGAGCTGAACAAAACTGAACTGATTAGCCTGAGACTGGACCAAGCTGACTAGTAGGAGAGTCTATAACCGACATGTAACCACGTGAGCTAAACGTAGAGTCCGATGTATACGCCCCACCGATAGTACCTAATATACCTTACCAGGGTATAGAGGCATGAACTAGGTGATCACAAAAGTCTGGGGCCAATCAGGCCAATAAATACTGTAACCTACGCTGGCAATGTAGTTCGGGGAACCTGGGTGTGCTGGAACCCCGGTCCGCTCGGTGCTAAGTCCTGCTCCCACTGGAATACCTAAACTGGATACTAAGCTGGTAGCTCAAAATTGGGTTCCAAGACTAGTCAGGGATATATAAATGAAGGTACCCTGAGAGTCTTATCGTACCAAATTCTGAAACTGGGTTCTAGACTGGTCAGAGCTGCTTATCTAGAAGCGTCATAACCGTCTAAGAACAATTGTAATCTGACTGGGATCCTAGGGATAGTCAGAGCTATCTATCTAAGTGTCATGACCGCCTTGTGTACCTATAAACTGAGTTCTGGATCTGATTCTGATAACTGGGAGGTGATACTGACACCTCGAAAATTTTTGTAGTCAGTGATCAGCTGACATTATTCTGGTCAACCCGGAGGTTGCTAAAAATCTAACTGAGACTAAGCTGACATTTCTGAGTATATAAACTTTCTGACTGAAATTGTCTAACATACATTTTGACTGAGTTTCTAATACATACAACTATTATAGAAACCCCTAACTCTGAAAGATTCAATAATTTCGAGAATTCAATACTTATGCAGGATTCTAGTTTCTGTTTTCAAGAGTTAGGGCTAAAATTCCCATTTCAATGGAACAAACATCATTCAAATTACAAATTGGTGGAAAACATCAAAATTTATCATAGAATAATATTCCTCAAGAATTTAAACAAGGTCTCCTAGCAATATCTTCACAATCGAAAATTCAAGGCTAGAACTGATAGTGAACTGAGGAGAGTTTTAGGGGACACAACGGAAGAACAATCCCCTTGTTGAATTCCCACATACCTAATGAAGAAACCCGAAGAATTTCCTTGAGAATCGAGGAGGAAAGGTCTGCCCTAGTTCTTGCTCTGAAATGCTTTGAGAGAAAATTCTACGTTCTGCTTCCTGAAGATTTGCGTTGGGAATGAGGAAAGGAACCGTTTACCCCGACTAATAAGTATGAATTTATGAATAAAATGATGTAGTTGAAAGTTTAGGAGGGTATAAAATTACTAAACGACCCTTGAAAAATCACAGGAAAAATATTGGTCGCAGTCCTCACGGACCATCTAATGGGTCGTGATTAGTGACCACGACTCATGGTCACACTTGTTAGGTTCACCACTTGAAATTCACTGATGGTCACCACGAGGGACCTAACGCGTCTTGGTTAGTGACCACGACTCGTAGTCACCCTTCGTGGACCACACTGTTCAAAAGCCTTGAAGTCTCCACGGGTGACACCACAACTCGTGGTGCCCCAAAACGAGTCATGGTGAGGACCTGTTGGGTACACTGCCTATCTTCTCTAATTTCTAACTCAGGCCTGACCACGAGTCACCTAACGGGTCGTGGTGTATGACCACGACTTTTGGTGACAACTTGTTAGGTGCACTGCCTAACATATTCCCGATTACGATTATCCTCGACCACCGGTCACCTCACGACTCATGCTGGTATACCAGGACTCGTGGTCACACCCGTGGTCTCCTAACACACCAATTTTTTCTTAATTACTTCAAGCCTCACCACGAGTCATTTAACGACTCGTGGTCTGCCCTCACGGGTCACAGGACGAGTCGTTCTGTGACCTGGTGCATATTTTTTAGATTTTTCTATTTTGAGTCCTGAGTCTAATTTTTTAGTTTCCGGGGCATTACAGACATAATCACATATCACATCCTTTTCTCTTTCTACACTAATGTCCCCATCTTGTTGGGCATAATTATCTTATATCTCTTCAATTCTTGTTTTGAAAATACATTCAACTGTTGTGTATCTGAAACTTTTATTTATATCTCAATTGTCTTTTTTCTGCAAGTAATAGAAAATGACATCCATATGTTGAAAGTTGAGAGCATATTAGATTTGATGTATGTGTAATATATAAAAGAAAGTATGTAAAAAGATAAAGATAATATGGACTTTGATTTATCTGATACATGTATTAAAAAATATTCAAAAAGTTTGAAAGATTTGCTACCTTTTAAACAGGATTGTCAAAACTAAATTGGTAATAAAATTATAGTGGTTATACCTCATCATTCTAGCATCCTCCAGCAAACGATAATAGGTAAAATTAATCTTTCTTCTATCACAAGCTTGGCGATAAAATCGAAAGATATTTAAAGGATTGCTGATTTTATTTTGTAGTGCTCATTCTTATCCTTCCTGAAAGATTTTTAATGTACAAATCAAAAAAAATTATAAAATCATAAAAATTTATTTGGAAAAACTTACTTTTGTGCATGATATTTTAGCAACCCCTCTTGTATCTATTTGGCATAAGATTTGAGCAAGTCGCCATCATATGGCCTATATTGGCGGACTCAAATAAAAGCTTCTTATCCAAAATTGGAGTCGGAACGATTGTGCTGGTCGAAGCAGAACCAAAATTCATTAAATATGGAGATCTATTCCACCGGTTAGGTAGCCTTTTTCTGTGCATTGGCATGGTATAATTTAGGCTAATTGGGCATCACATGATGATCCTATTCTCTGAAATTTGGCTTGGCAGTTGATCATCATCCAACTCAAATTGAATAGGTGTATCATGTTTTTGATCTGTTGATACTTTTGGATGTTCAACATTTTGATATTTTTTTAGTATTTGGACCCTTCTTCATTTGAGATGCATTGTCATGACATGTATCATCTTTAGTCTTCATAAAAGTATCACTTTTAGAAGCTATAGGTTCCCTTTGCCCTGATTTTGCACATCATGTAGCACTTCATTAATGGTTGCCTCAATAGAAATCTGTATCAATAAAATATAAAGTTAAAAAAAGATTGTATCCATATTCAATAATTTGTGTATATAATATTAGAAAAATGCTTTGATACAACTACAAATTTTTAGATACAATAAAATATGACATAATATATAAATAAGCACTTAAACTTGACCTCAACTAGAAATTAAGCACTCAAACTTTGAGAGTGCGCATCTAGGCACCTCAACTTGGTCTTAATTGATAACCAAGCATTCCAACTAGTCCTCACTATGTATTATAGGCACACGATGCTGACGTGACACATGACACAGTGAAACCAAGTTGAGGTGCCTAGATGATCATCTTGTAAGTTGGAGTGCTCAATTGACACAGTGAAATCAAGTTGAGGTGCTTAGATGCGCATTTTCAAAGTTTAAGTGCTTAATTGCTAGTTTAGGCCAAATTTGAGTACCTATTTATGTATTATCCCATAAAAGATTCATTGATATATTTAAAATGCGTTGATGCATTTGACAACCTATATATATATTTCAAATTTATTTATGCATTGATACATTTAAGTTTGTATAAATAAGTACCTCAGCATCCTTGTTGATATAAGAATAGTCAGCTTGGCAGTCTTGTATCACTATGTGCCATAAGTTACTACCAGTGGGGTATCCTCCCTTTATCTCTTTGTAGTTTGAAAAATTAAAATATTATATTATATTATTTATAAACAACAAGTATAAATAAAAAATAATTAAAATGTAAAAACCTCTAAATCATCTCTTTCCTAAATTTCTTCTGTGGAGGCCTTTAGTGTATCATCACTCTCATTACCGTTCTGTGGTGCAACATACGGATTTTTCATATGATCCTTACCTCTTCTTTCATTGGAACCATTAAACATGTTGAGAGGGGCTTCACTGTCAGCACCCTATTAAAATAAATTTTTTTTGTACTAATAACGCATAAATTTGAGAATTCTATGTATTGTATTCTAGATTACATTTGAACCAATGTTTTTGTGTCGGAATGATATTTCTCTTTTATAGCCTCCATAACTTTTATAAAATGGTCGTTGATAAGATTATGTATATCGATAAAATGGATTTCAACCCAATAAACAATGCAGTAAATAAAAAGTAAGTTCAATATTTGATATTGTATCAATAGTAAAGACTATCACCTAACAAAAAGAGTTACTTTAATATTTTATAACATCTCCTTATTGACTTCTTGAATAGCATCAGATCTTGCCTCAACAACATAATCTCATCTAGTTTATTTTGACTTGCCTCTGTGTTTTCTTCAGGAACGGAGTATAATTTTGATTTGATAATCTTTTTGATTGGTTTATCTACAAGTTGTGCCTATTTATGTTTCTTTGCACGTGAGACTTGCTTTTGGGTTATAATTTTCTATGGGGTTTATTAATGGACAACCTCTGATTTAGAATTTTTTGAAGGTTTGGATGAAGATACACCAACGTATTGATTGAGCCTTTTGTGCCCCAAAATGGGAGGTGTAGTGCTAAAGCCGTCAAAGTCATCTTGATCTAAGGATGTGTCCATCTCAAAATCAACAACTGTAGATTCAGTCAACTGGTACACTTTCAGTTCATTTGGGGTCGGTAAAATATTTATACATACTAATTGCCAACTAAAATTTTGATAACATCAAATATAGTATATATAAATTTTGATACAATATATGCATGACTTATTTAAAAGAAAAATAAAAAGGAAAGAAAAATAAAAAGGCATTGTGAACTATGTATCACAAAGTACTATATATGTTTAATAAGTACTGATACATGTATCAGAATTCATGATGATCTTTTACTCACATGAATCAAAATTTGTAGCCAAATAAGAACATAATACTTATGTACATAGCAAAAATAATAGTGCTTACATATAAAATGTTGATACCTCTATCATTTTTACACATGAATTAATAAATAGTGTTTACTGTTTATCATTTTGATACAATAAGATATATCTTATAAATTTTAATACATCAAATACATGCTTTATTTTAAAAAAAGAATTACTCTGAAAAATGCTAAAAAGAATTTAAAAGAATCATTATTAAATTGTTGTTGTTACTATCCCTTCCATCATCATTGCATATGAGATTTGATCAGTAATGACTTTTCAGTTCAAAATTCTTGGAATGAAGTCACTAACTTGTATAGAAATTTTAGGGTTAACATCGGAACAACATTCATACAGCCAAACTTGCATTGCAAGTGTCATGCCATTAAGTCGATAAAACTACTTGTCATATGACATACTATGTCTGACTGATTTTAATAAAGTGCCAAAAGCATCCTTACCCCAAGTATATTCATTGTATCTTCCGCTCTCTACTAGATCAAAGTGGATTCTTGGAATAGAACTGGTTGTATCTTTTGAAAATATAAAGGTTTAATGAAGTATAATAAAGATATCTTGATAATTTTCATCCCGCAACTTCTTCTAAAAATAATCGACTAATTCAGACTTTTTGACAATTCTTCTTCCTCCAGAATATATTTGGATAAGTCTTTTTGCTTTTTCTTTAGAAATACAAAATTAAATGCGTTACTAATACATATTTGGTAATTAAGACAAATTCTATAAGCTTAAATCGTAATATAGTTCCATTAACACACATTCAAAACTCATCATTCTTGGTCTGATCTAATTCAAGGACCATAAAGCACATTACAATTTGTGCCTGAACTGCACAATGTGGTAGATTGAAATAAACACCAAAACATGTATTGCTGAATAATGAGAATTGATGTGGTGTCAAAGTGGAAGTTAAATCATTCACAATCTGTTCACTTGGATAGCAAGCCATGTTGTGGAGACTTTGACCGGGCTTTTTCTAAAAAAAACTCAATTTCTGGAAATAAAAGGGGATGTAAATTACAATTAGTATTATAAATATAATAGTTAACTAAGTTAGATACTAATACATGTATCATAAGAGCAATATAATCTCTTGTTCACATGAATCAATGTTTATGACCCATTTAACAATACAACACTTAAGTACACAACAACACTAATATTGCTTACTGTCTAAAATATTGATATCTATTTAATTTTAATTTTAATTTTAAACATAAATTTACAAAATAGTATTCACTGTCTATAATACTGATCCTTGTATCAATTTTGTAAATAATTGTTATAAAATGTAAGTTCTAAAATTGATATACATGGCATTTATTATGTGTCTACAGTGAAAAATTAATACATATATAGAAGTAAAAAAAAAAAAAAAAAAAGCCTACATCAATATAAAGTGTCTATAATGAAAAACTGATACACTGATAAAAAACTCAATAAAAAGCCTACATCAATGTAAAGTGTCTACAGTAGAAAATTGATACATAGATAAACGATCAAAAAAAAGCCTACATCAATATAAAGTATCTATAGTGAAAAATTGATACACGCATACAACTTAGTTAATATTTGATGTTTTATAAAAATGGATACATGTAATCTATTTTTTGTTAAATATGATTGCTAATATTTGGAAATTTCTATATTTATAATTTATTCAAGCTATGAATCTAGTAGAGCAAAAAATTAAAAAATTATCTTCGTCTTATAAAATCTGGGTTTGGAAGGTTCGCCTTGAAATTGACCTTTTCTTTTGCTATCCTGAGATGTATCTCTATTTTTTCTTTGTATTTGTTGGATACATGTATCATCATCCAATTTATTAATATATGCATCTTCGGTAGCTGCTTTTTCTTTTTTCAATTCTGGTTGTTCTTCATTAAAAGATCACATTCTAATTGGGTCATGTATGAATTTAGTCCTCCTCTCCGCTTCTAAAGCAGCAAGGGTATCCATATCATTATCTTCTTCTTGAGTGAAAATACATAGATCAAACAATGAACGATCATGAATAGAGTATTCGTTAGATGGGGTACCTCAAGTTCATCTCCTATCTCCTGATAGAAAAATCATCCGCCATTTCTACCCCAATCTAAAAGTTGATAAAACTCTACAAATTAAAAAGTTACATAGCTTGAAGTATGGAATATGAAGAAGAAGAAGAAGCAGCAAAATACACATACAAAAGACAGTTTTTTGCATGAGCATTCACTTACCCAAGAATCACAGTTGAAGGGGTAAGCGTGGGAGAGATATCCAAAGGAAATAATGGGTACTTCGATGGAGGGAAAAATGGAGCCTGAATTGAAGAGAGAAGTAGGATAAAGATGATATATGGAAATTAGAATAACCATGGTAATTTGCTATTTTTTGTAATATTTTTTCTTTCATAAATTTTAAAACTATAGTTATATATTGTAAATATAATAGTTAAATTTATTTAGTTATGTAATTTTTTCTTCTTTTTTTTTTGTTTAATTGTTTTAAAGAGTTTGGGGCAATGTTTTAAATTTATTAAAGTATACTTCGGTCTCTATCTCTTCTTTTAAAATATATACAAGTCTCTTTCTCTCTCCAACTCATCCCCACTTTCTTCTCTTCAAGCTTTGAATCTCTCTATTAGATTTCTCTTCTTCCCCAAACTCAAAGTTCTCTATTCGAAACCTCAGACGAGCTCGACCATACTTTAATCCTCATTCTTTTACTTCAAATCAAATCAAAATATTCTTCTTTTATTGTGTTCATTTAACATACTTTCTACACACATAAAACTTGTAATAAGCTTAAAACACTAAAAATAACAATATAGCAACACAATTATGCATAAGATATGAGGCGATAATATAATATAAAATATATAATTTTACACAAATATTAGGCATCAAATGTGATCTAGGACAAATAAAGAAAATTTGCTTGGGATTTAGATGCAACAAAGAATTTGGATGCCTACTTCAGGGCGTCGCAGCTGTGATAGCGCCGAATTTCGAAAACTTTTCCCGACTTGTTTGGACTTGGTTATTTTCTTTAGGACCTTTGTTTATACCTATAAATAGTTTTTAAACACATTTTTGAAATAATTTTTGACCTCGAGAGAGATAGAATCCGTCGTGAAGGCCAGAGTTTATGGGATTCTACCTTGCTTCTTCATATTATTACTTTTTATTTTTCTTTCGATGATTTATTATTTGTCTTCCATGTCTACGTAGAACTAAATTTCTCATTCTAGAGTTGTGGTTCTTTAATGACTGTTGTTAGTTAAATATTTACATAATTAATTAGTTTACCATTTGATTTATTTATTTAATCTTGAGCTTAATTATTTGATTGTTTGATCACCAATCAAATACTATTTATGAATCTTGAATTGAACTCGAAAGTAAAATTTCAAGATTGTCATAGAATTAAGTAGAACATGATTTTAACCCTAGACATAGGAGAGCAGATTTGCACTACTTATGATAGATGTATACCTAAGTTATCTTACTTTGGTTAATTTACACAAATCATAAATGCATCAGATTAAGGTTCATGACCATAAATATATAGACATAAAAGTAATTCGAATAGGCGAATAAGGACTTGACCGATGCTTATTCGTTATATTATCCATATTAATCAGTAAACTAGATAAATTAAGAAGTTGATTCAATTGAAGAATACGTGATTGTCAGATAGCCCATAGTCTTAAATCGATTTCATCCCATTGATAATATAAAAATCTATTCTTTCATGGTTAGAGTTCATTATTTATTTTCTTTTATTTTTAGTTAGTTGATAATTATATCTTTGGATTTTATTTTTTGTTTAGATAATTAGCATTAGTTTAATTTAGTTCACGATTAATCACAAGTCTCAGAGAGTTCGACATTTGATTTCTAAATCACTATACTACTTGTAAGATCACGTACGGTTGCGTGTGCGTTTGAAAGCAACACATTTTTGTCGCTGTTGATTGCGCCAAAAATTCATTAAATATGTATAATATTTAATTATGAACCTAGTAATTAAGACGATCTATAAATTTGATGATAAATTCAAAATCTATAAACTTTAAATTTTATCTTTGACCCTGACTAAAAATCTCTATAAAGACATCTACGATCAATAAACTAATAAATTTAAAGTGATCGACCTATTATATTGGAAAGCTAAACTCAAAACGAATTAGATGAACAATAAAAATGGGTGATTCTATGAATTGAATTGGTTAAAATATGCAAACAATTGTGCATGACTGAAAAAGTTAGGGGGAAAAAGTGAAAATTACATGCTAAATGTCTACACATTTTCGCTCATATTTTAAATTTGTTATCTTGTTTAACTTATATTTTTGTATAATACCTTTTATACACTAGTAAACACTTTTATATAATATTGATCCATTATATATAACACTTTTTCTAAAATAAAATATTATACAATATTGTATAAACTGAAAAAATGACAATGTAATTGTAATATTTTATATTGGCAGAACACATAAACAAACACTTAAACTTGACCTCTGATGGCAAGTATGCCCTCAAATTTTGGGTGTGCACAAGTAGACACTTTAAATTGTATAAAGTTGAACAAGTAGATACAAATTCCTGGCAGGCCACATGTGTGAAAAACACACGCTCCTACGTGGATTAGTGATATGCCAACTAATTTACACATAGATTTGATATTAAAAATAAATAAATCAAAATAGTTTTAAGGGTAAAAATCGGTCAAAACTAGTTATTTTGAAGAACTTAACTTCGTCCGTTAAAACCCTAATCCATTGTTCAGATTCTTTGATTAAGCCAAATCAATTCGTTCAGATTCTTCAAATTTGGGGAAGATTGTTCTGTAACGACTCGAACATCATTATGGGATGATTAGGGACCTAGAACACTAGAAAACGGGCTAAGAGAGGGATAAAATATGCTGTAAAATATTCTAAGTGTAAAATTGACCGAATTTGGGTAGCTACTGGTTCGAGGGACTGCTGCAGCAGTGTAATATCCCGCTGCAGCAAAATTGTGGTAACGACCGGAGTCCCGCCATGACGAATTTGGAAATTAACCGCTAGAACTGCCACAACAATACTCTGGCCGTTGTAGCAGACATGCGACCGCTGTAACGGACAACGAGAATTAAAAGTGGGTTTTAAGTGAGAGTTCTGGGGTTATTTTCTGTTATTTTCAAAATGTGAGATAACAAGGTCTGAAGGTAGTTTCTTCTCTAGAGTAGAGAATTGATACCCTAAGGTGAGTTTCTTGATCCCTTGCCCCTTTGATAGTTATTGTCAATTGTAGAAAGCTTAGGGGACCTTTTAATGGTGGAATTGTATGTTTAGAAACCCTAGGTTCAGGAACTAAGTTGGATCATGGGTGCTAATCGCTTCCCGAGGACTTTCTTGCTAACAGTTATAGGTTAGACGAGGACGGAGACCTAGAATTAGGTTGAATGGAAGGGTTTTATTGATAAAGTGTCCTAAAAGGAGAGGGTTTGATCTATTTAGATACATAATTGAAGAGTAAGTAATGAATTACTCTATATTGAATAGATTTTGAGTGTTCCAAAGCTTTGAGGAAGGGCAAGGCTCCGGCAGAGTAGTTGAATTGCTATATTCGAATATTGAGGTAGGTTATGGTAGAGGGTTAGACCCTGTATAATAACTTGTATGGATGTGTGATAATGGTATGTGATTGGAATTTGAGAATTATTTGATATGAAATTGTTAATTTGAATAAATAGTAGAGATCATGTTAATATGAGATGATTATGGACTGTTGTGAAAATTTTTTGGAATTGTGAAGTGAAACTCTATTAATAAACTATAATGTGAATCGATGAATCGTACTTATACAAGTGATGTAGTGGAAAGTATACTCCTATGTGTTGAAATATATATATATATATATGGGCTGTAACTTGTTACATTCCGTGATGAAAAATAATTTGAATGGTAAAAGTATCCTGAGGTGAGTGGCTTGTGCCCGAGAGGAGCATTCGGGTGAGCGATATTATTGAGTGACTCATGTCTGAGGGGAGTATCTGGATGAGCATATGAGTGAGAGCAGGTAGCACGCCGATACAGTACATGAATTTCTAGAGTCCCCTGAAGGTCATGACTGGAAGAAAAAAAATAAGACCCTCTGAATATGTGTACACTGATTTCGTGGATTGAGTGTTTATGGGGATATGGCGGAGGTGTGTGCACGTCATGTCACCATTTGTTTACTTTGTTTATATTACTTTTGTAATCATATGTAAGACTGAATGAAGTATGTGCTAAGTGATTGTGGAAATTATGGATTTTATTTATGTATTTTGAAATGAAGGACATGAACCTGATTCTAAGTGTGACCCGGTCACGATGCTAGTAAGTATTGAGTGGATTTTACTTGTGATTACCTATTGCGTTGTAAGTGATTTGTATTTGTTTTTGCTCAGACTTTTGAGATGTGTGAATTGATTTGTACAGTATGTGAATTGTTGACTCTGATAAACTGATGAAGGTGCAGCTAAGTCGAGTTAATTGTCTAAAACAGTACCGCTGCAGCGGAACTTCTTCCGCTGCGGTGAGATTGCTGTAGCGGTCAAGTGACCGCTGTAGCGAAAGACCCATCCAGTAAGCAGGTCGTCTGTCACTGTCGCGCCCCATTTTCTTCGCAAAAAATGAAATTCAACATGTGACAACTCTTGAAGGATAAAAGAAGAGGCATCACCTACGAATCATAGTGCTTTAGGGCACCGTATAAACTAACTATGTGGAAAATCCATTTAACTAGCCTACTTCACCAGATCCGGGCAATAGTTTATATTAACTCTAAAGGAAGGTGTTAGGCACCTTTCGACGTCCACAAATGTGGTTCCCAGCTAGATTCATTACTATGTGGAGAATTATCTAGCGAGCAGAGAGAAATTGATTTTAACTATATTTATTTAAAAATAAACTAAATACCTAAAGTTGCCAAAATATGCTAAAACTTATTGATTGAAATAATAGAATTATCAGACAAGCGAGGAGAAAGAAATTTGAGACTATACGTACTAAAAAACAAAAGTTATTATTATTATAATAACTTTTTACAACATACAAATATTGATAAAAGATAACAAGAATGAATCCAAAATTAAAAACCACAGCTAATAATTCATAAAATAAAATAAGATTCTATAAAATGCAAAGAATAACATAAACCAAATAAATAAATATTCGAAGGATTGGACCAAGCCTTAGAGAGACGCCTACGCTTCCCTGAAGGGAATCAGGTCAGACGTAGTTCTGCATTTAAAAGGGGGGGGGGGTTATTTTAACCTAATGGGATCACCCCGTGCAACTTAAATAATACTTCGCAATCATTTAGATTGCTCGTATTATTCAGTGAGCACAGACTATCATGTCCCACTGCCCACCTAATTAATTAGTTATTAATCCTAAAATCGTTCTAAAGAAAGAAAGATACTAAGGCCCTACCATTTGCCTACCCGTCCTAGACTTAATGTCCAAGAGACATCTGGACTACTATTTTAGATTTTGGGGTCTAAAATTCTTAGGGCTTTTTAAGAGTGATTACGTCAAGTAGATAGACAAGAATTAAACAAACAATTGGCACATAAAAGAATTCAAGTAAGCCTCTACGTTAAATAACACAGGCATGATTTCTAACTATTGAACATCACACTTAATTAAGCATGCTGAAAAAATGATTAATTCTTGTAGGTCAACTAATTGGTAGTTCAATAGGCAGATTCAGGCACCTTATATGCAAACTGTCTCACAAATACAAGTATACGTGAGATTATTATGGGCATGATACTGATTAATATTGCCTCGTCAAACGTCTCCCCTGATCTTGTGATTGAGTATTAATGCCAGTATATAGACGGTTCAATTAGGTGGAGATTATGCAGGCAGGATAGTCATGAAATCATATGTTGAGCATGTTTTCACAAAAACATTACAATAGGTTGTCATGAGACCAGATTCTAGCATTGTGGATTAAGCAAGTTAAGCAATAGTTAAATCCTATAGATATGGTCTCTAGCCTCGTCGGATTAAGCATATTAATTCATGACAGATAAATGCTTTCATGACAAGTGAATTTCGGCAGATTCATTGATATGGACAAATTAATCAAGTAACAGTCATCTAAATAGATCATTGTTAATCAGATTCTAAATCCTTATACCGAATACATACAAAGCAGTTCATTAAATATGCTAGTTCATTAATATTGAACCGATTAGAAATTCTGAAGCATACTGAAAATAATTCATATAGGCAAATTTACTAACATTTAAACATGAAACATGCTTCAAACCAAATGCTCGTAGTCCCTATAGGCATGATTTCTAATAATTATACGTATCAATTCTATAGGCATGCTTTCTAATGAGATTGCCTAATTAGAAGTCAAGAAATAAAAACAGTAAAAAACATACAAACCCGGCCCCATAAACTCCCTTTCACTATTATCAGTGTTTATTATAATTATTACAAATTGATAAAATAAGAGAATAAATAAATACAACATAAAAAACAACATTAAACTAATTTCAAAAAACCCTCTCTTATCCCGGCGACTATTCGCTCCACTTCACGAAGAACCTGTTAAACAAATAAATACAACAAAGATACACATACAGGTATATACATATTGAACTCGAGGAGTTAGAATATACTTTGAATTTTTAATTACTTAATCGAACATGGACACGTTGGATAAGATTTTAGACACATATTATTATGTGATGAAGTAAAAACATCAAATACCACAAAATACATATTAGCGAAATTTAAATAGGGCATTAGATGAAACTAACCAGTTAATAATAATTCCGGCAAACAACAAGTATCAGTAATTTCAAAAGACCTTTTCAACAATTGAGACCCAAACCTCAATACATCAAGATCACAAGAATCTCAAGGATTCTGAGCAGTGCTTGTGTTGAGGTGGAATAGAGGAGTTATAGAATTAATAGAGCATAGAACAAAGCAATATTTAAGAGTAAAGTAATTTGCGAGTTTTTTAGACAATGTTCGAATGAATAATGAAAAGAAAGAGGGCTGCTTTTATAGTTAAAACCTAAAAAGCTAAATGAGAAAAGTTAATTAATTCAGAGAATCAATTAGAGGCATAGAAGGAAAGAAAATAACAGAAAAATCATCCAAAAGGGTTCTTTTCCTTAAGCAAAGTATAATTGAGCCAAATAAGTATAGAATTATTACAATTCCTTAAAATCACATTGCATCATAGAAGGAAACTAATCAATAAGGAAATCCTGATAATATTCCAGTCAACTAATTAAGTATACAAACAAATCTAATTAATTAAGGAAAGTAAATAAGCGTTTGAAATTCAGCAATACCATAAACAATACCGGGCATATATAATTCTATTTTAAGAAGGAAGGTAAATTAGCTTGGCAAGAATAGCAAACCTCTGAACTAGTTGCCATAACGGATGCATATAAAATATTATTATTTTTTAAAAAAATCATAGTCACATGCTAGCCAGAAAAGGAAAACAAATTAAATAAAAGAGAACTTGCCATAAATTATTGAGTACTAAGTTACTCTATATTTTGCAAGCGAATTTCATACTGCCATATTTAAAATACCTTACACATAGATCAATCTTGGAAAGGAAACAAATCAGCCCTTATTTGAATCAGAACTGGTCGAAGCAATCATACGCTTAGACTATGGAATTCAAATTGAACAGGGAACTTCAACTTGTCACGTAAATGAGAGCTTTAAAGGATATTAACGGAGACTAGTCATATTCACAATGTCTTGCCACACAACACTGAAAATATATACGACATCATTCTTAACAGGGGGCAAGAGGAATCGACATAGCTATAATATATCAACATCCTATACAGAGGGAAAATAGAATAGAGGAACAATGATTTTATATAGATATTTATACATACACATACTTACCGAAAGATATAAAACCAAATATCAAACAACTTCACCAAAGTTCAACAAAAGCAGCGATACACCATATCTCCAAACATGTATAAATTGATAATATATATATATATATATTATTATTATTATTGTTATTATTATTATTATTATTACTACTACTACTACTACTACTACTACTACTACTATTAAGAATTATTTTGCCAAATTAAGGTGATAAAAACAAAAAGTGCCTAAACATTTAGGGCTTTCATGCACCCTATAAATTTAATCTATTAATAAGCAACCGTTATAGAGAGTAAACCGAAACTTTTACAAAGATGTTACATCTAGGAAGTCCATCTTAAAAGATATTGTAAACAAGTAAAGTAATAATTAATCAAGGATAGACAACCCATGTGCAAGAGGAGGAAAAACCATAAAAGAGGTAGAAAATTAGAGGGAGAGTGGAGCGGTGGATCTGGTTGTTTTTCGGCCAACAGTGGCCGGAACTAATGAGAAAAAACGACGAGGCTAAGAGAGGCGAGTGTGGTAGAAGAAAAGGAGGGTAGGAGAGGGAAAAAGGACTGGTTTTGGTCGAAACTGGGGTTTGATGGTATGCAGAGGCAGCAGGAGGAAAAGAAATGGAGAAGAAGAGAGTGAAGGGTGATGTGCAGCGCTGGGTGGCGGCATGGTTTACCAGAGAATGAGGGTTTGGTGGCTTCTGGTGGTGGTTTTCTCATTGGAACAGACTAAGATGAGGACGGAGGTTGGGCAGTGGTGGTGCGGCTGTTTGGTTTCGCCAGAGAAGAAGGTTGTTGTTCGAAGTGGTGATTTTGGTGGTCTATGGTAAAGGGGAAAGTTAGAAAGAGAGCAGAGGGAGGTCTGGTGGATCTGTTCGAAGGTTGAAGATGAGGGAGAGTGGGACTTTCGTCCGCCGGAGAAGACGAAGGGGCGAATCACAAGGGTGTGCGGCGGGTTAAAGGAGAAAAATAAGGAAAAATGATTTAGGGTTTGGAGGGGTGTATACTAATAAGTATGGAAAGAGATGAGGGGTTTAATCTAGACCATGTGATGAGATGGAATAGAGGGCTAGGATTAGTTTAGGGATCTGGACATGTCTGCAGGTCGCAAAATGGGTTAAAAGGGTTGGATTGATTTAGAATTGAATTGGATTTGAAAATGTGGCTAGAATTGATTAAAATGGCTAAAATTGGTATGAATTAAGTGAAAAGTGGCTAGAATTTAAATGAATTTTAGAAAATAGCTGCTATTAACTTAATTAAAATACTATACTTGTAAATGATTTAGTAAATAGATAATATAGTAGTTTAATTTACAAAAAAATTATATAAAAATTATTATCAATAGAAATAAGTTATAAAATTTAAATAAAATTATGTAAATCTTATTATGTAAATAGTTTATAACATGAAATATACTACATATGACATAATTATATAACACTAAAAAATTAATAAATGGAAATTAAATGTAAACAAACATTTTAAAATTTTAATTTGGAATGATTATGCAAAATTTAAGAGTTATGATAATTAATTATTTAAAAATTATGAAAGCGAACTGAACAATTACGTAAAAAAGGTAATTTTTTTAAATACGCATACGCATATATATATATATATATATATATATATATATATATATATATATATATATATTAAAAAGCAGCTTAGACAGGGCATAGGGAGGTCAAAATTGGGTGTCAATAGTCACCTGAGTGGAGTTAGTGTTCTTGAGGTTTCTGTACTTCTGTAAAATGCTGAAGACTTATTTTATATCATTGTTGTTATGTTTGTGTGTTGTTATGTAAGGTCGGCCGATGATGCCTACCAATACTGTGTTATGTTCTGCCCCTACGTCTACACTTCTTTCCTAAGTGCAGAGTTGGAACTAGGAAGTTCCTCTCGTCCTCACTTGTGAAGCTGCAATAATTTTCTTGAAAGGTGAGCAAACCAAGGAGGCAGTATCACTCTCATGTTGAAGATGTCCTTCCCTTCCGAACATTTATTTTATTTGTGTTTAGACTTAATCGTTCTTAGAGTTGTAAGCACGTCTTGTGCAATGACAATTAGGTCTTGGGATTAGTTTAGTTTTGCTTGTTTTGGTTGTAAGAGGATTGTTACTGCTTTTGATGACTCCTTTTACTTTATTAACTCTTGTCTCTTTCTTAACATTTGATGTTAGGATATTTACTGGGAATCATTGGTTTGCCCACCGCGGGGGGGGGGGGGGTGCTGTGGTTGCCAATCACTACTATTTGGAACGTGAAAAAGTTGGTATCAGATCTCTAGGTTCGTTGATCTCATTGCACTAAGACGGGTCTAGTAGAGTCTCGCAGATCGGTGCGGAGACCTCTATAACTTATCTTCGATAGGCTGGAGGACTTTAGGGAAACTCCTATCTTCTTTCCTTTCGTGCGATTACTTGATTCCAGTGGGTATCTGGTGATCCAAATTGGTATCTAATAACTTTTCTTCTTTCTTCTCAGATAGTGAGAACACGCGTAAATGGTAACAAAGACGCAGCACCGAACCAACAGTGGCAACCGTAGTTCATGGCAGAGGAAGGGGCAGAGGTCGTGGACGGATGCTTGTTGCTGCTAGAGGAGGGGCTTGTGCTCTTGCTCTAGTCAGGGAGAGGTCTGCATCTCTCGTGCCACTAGTAGTATAGGAGCAGGTGGCTATTGAAGTGGAAGTTCCGATTCAGGGAGAAGATCCTGCCTTTCCAGCATCCTCCGAGGTTATGGCTCAGGTTCTCAATCTCTTGAGTGGCCTCGTAGGTAATGGAGTAGCACCGACAACTCTTGCGGGGTAGCAGTCGGAGATACAGTATGCAGCTGCTGTGGTTCCTCGGATTGATGACTTGTCGAAAGCTGTCATTTTCTCGAGACCAGTAGTGGGACCTGTGATGGGGGGGGGGGGGAGATAGCATGACCTGCTTTGGAGGTTCACTAAGATAAAGCCTCCCACTTCTTACGACACTGAGGCGGAGGATGCTTATGAGTTCATCATCGACTTTCATGAGAGGCTCCATAAGATAGGGGCGGTAGAGAAGTATGGTGTAGAGTTTATTGCTTTTCAGTTGATATAGGATGCTAAGCTCTGGTGGAGAGCTTTTATGGAGTGGAGACCAGTGGGGTCACCACCCTTGACTCGAAGCCAATTCTACTCCACATTCCTGGAGAAGTATGCTCCCCGCACTCTGAGGGATAGGAGATGGGATGAGTTCACCACCATCGAGCAGGGGAACTCATATATTGTAGCATACAAGGCTCGATTTCATTTCCTGTCCAGGTATGCCCTACCTTTACTGCCCACGAAGGAGGAAAGAATCAGATGTTTTGTTAAAGGGATAAATATGGGTCTCCAGGTATCAGCTCTTCAGATGGTCTCCTCAGGTAAGACATTTCAAGAGGTGGTGGAGCATGTGAAGTCTACGGAAGGGGTGAGACAGGAGGGATATGTAAAGAACTCTGAGAAGAAGGCTCGCTGGGTGGGTTTCTTCAGCAACTCTTTTGCCAGGGCTCCAGCATTGCAGGGTTTCTTTGGGTGCCCTATTTAGTCTGCCATGCAGGTATCAGCTGGAGGTTCCCCAGATACAGCTCTATGACTATCAGGTGCAGTTAGGGGTACTCAGGTTGTTCGATCAGACTTCGGAGCTCACCCTATTTCCTCTATTTCGGCTCAGAGGCCTGTGATTAAGAAGGTCTATCATGAGTGTGGTAAGTGTCGTGAGTATGCAGATGTGTCCTAGGTTTGGATAGGGTGGGCGATTGTTCCTCACCCCGATCCTCGAGCTCCGGCCTCTACTAGGAGAGGAGGTAGTACATTCAGTCCAGATCATCTGCAGTTGGGACGAGATAGTCAGCTAGCCATTAGAGGTGGTGGCAGGGTAGAGGATATGCTCAGGTGGGTAGAGGTGGCACCTTGTCATGTAGAGGGGTGGCCAGCCCAACCGAGGCAGTTCTCAGGTGGGTAATCAGGCCTATTTCTATGTTTTTCCTGGTAGACCAGAGGAAAAGGCTTCAAACGTCGTTATTACAGGTATGATCTTTGTGGCCTATAAAATAGCTATTGCGTTATTTGATCTGGGCTCTACAATTTCTTACATGTCTGCTTATTTTGAATTGTGTTTGGATCTTTTTTATGATGTGCTTGATACTCCTATTTGTGTGTCTACCCCTGTTGGGGATTCTGTGTTGGTAGATAGAGTTGTTTGTGATTGCATTGTTGATTTTATGGGGTTTAACACTCTGGCAAACTTAGTGATCTTAGACATGGTTGATTTTGATATAATTTTGGGAATGAGCTGGTTGTCCCCTTACCATGCCATTCTAGATTTTCATGCTAAGACCGTCACTATATGGGGGCCTGGGGTGTCTAGATTGGAGTTGAAATGGGAATTGTAGCCCTGCTCCTAAGAAACTCATCTCTTATATTCGTGCCTGTAAGTTGATAGAGTGGGGTTGTTTAGCGTATCTAGTAAATGTTCGGACATTAGTTCCGAGGGTCCTTCCATAGAGTCGGTCCTAGTTGTTCATGAGTTTTTATAGGTATTCCCTGCAGATCTGGCCAGCATTCATTGGACCGTAATATCGACTTCTGTATAGATTTAGAGCCAGGGAATTGACCTATTTCTATTCTTCTGTACCGTATGGCACCAGCTGAGTTGAGAGAACTCAAGGAGCAGTTGCAGAAGTTGCTTAGTAAAGGTTTATTAGACCAAGCGTGTCACTGTGGGGTTCCCTGATTTTGTTTGTGAAGAAGAAGGATGGTAGTATGCCAATGTGCATCGACTACCATTAGTTGAACAAGGTGACTATTCAGAACAAGTACCCTTTTCCTCGAATAGATGATTTGTTTGATCAGTTACAGGGGGCGGCTGTGTTTTCAAAAATTAACTTCAGGTTATGTTATCACCAGCTAAAAATTCGGGCTGAAGATATTCCGAAAACAACATTTTGGACCAGGTATAGGCATCATGAATTTCTAGTCATGTCATTCGAACTCACTAATGCCCCAACTGCGTTCATAAGACTGATGAACAATATTTTCAAACCTTACTTGGACTCCTTTTTTATTGTATTTATTGACGATATCTTGGTGTATTCTAAGACCAAGCAGGAGCATGAAAATCATCTGAGAATTGTGCTGGGATTATTGAAGGAGAAGTAGCTGTATGCCAAATTCTCTAAGTGTGAGTTTGGTTGGAATCAGTGTCTTTTCTGGGGCATGCAGTTTCGAAGGAGGGGATCCAAGTAGACCCACAGAAGGTGGAGGCGGTCAGAAACTAGGTGAGGCAAACTAACGTACGGAAATTCAGAGTTTTATGGGGCTGGCCATTTACTACCATTGGTTCGTCCATCACTTTGATGCTGACCAAGTTGACGCAAAAGGATGTACCTCTCCAGTGGTTAGAGGAAGTGAAGAAAGTTTTCAGAAACTCAAGACTTTGCTAATTACAACACCTATCCTGGTGTTACCAGTGGAAGGTGAAGACTTTGTTGTTTATTATGATGCCTCATGATATGGGTTGGGTGCTGTGTTAATGCAGGAAGGACAGGTCATGGCTTAGGCCTCGAGCCAGTTGAAGGTGCACAAGAAGAGTTATTCCACGCATGACCTAGAGCTAGTAGGGCTGGTGTTCACTTTGAAAATCTAGAGGCACTATTTATACGGGGCTCGTTGTGAGATGTTCACAGACCATCACAGCTTGCAGTATGTGTGCTCCCAGGAGGATATCAACTTGAGGCAGATGAGATGGATGGAACTGCTTAAAGATTATGATGTCACCATCTTGTACCACCCTAGAATGGCTAATGTGGTGGCAGATGCATTAAGTCAAAAATTAGTGAGCATGGGCAGTCTAGCTTGCTTAAAGGCTACCCAGCGACCAATGGCCAGAGAAGTTTACACTTTGGCAAAAAGTTTGGTGAGGTTTTCGTTGACTAAAATAGGTGGAATATTAGCTAGCGTGGAGGCTAAGTCATCCCTGCTAGAGGAAATCGAAGCAAGACAGTTCGAAGATGAAAGGCTGGATAAGATTCGAGGTAAGGTTTTGCCGGGAGAAGCCAAAGAAGTAGAGTTAGATGATGAAGGGGTCTTGAGAATAAAGGGGTGGGTGTGTGTTTCCCGAGTTGGTGAGCTAATTAAATCTCTTTTGGCAGAATCTCACAACTCGAGGTACTCTATTCACCCTGGAGTCACCAAGATGTACCATGACCTGAAGCAACACTATTGGTGGGGCAGGATGAACAGAGATATTGTTAACTACATCGCCCAATGTTTGAATTGTTATAAGGTGAAGTACGAGCACCAAAAGTCAGGAGGAGTACTTCAGAGAATGCCCATCCTTAAGTGGAAATGGGAGAGAATAGCAATGGATTTTGTGGTGGATCTTCCCAAGACCTTAGGGAAATTTGACTCAATTTGGATAATTATGGACAGGTTGACCAAGTCGGCTCATTTATTGCAATTTGAGGTGACTTACAATGTCGAGAAACTAGAAAACTATCTGTGAAGGAAGTGATCCGGTTGCATGGGGTGCCTGTTTCAAATGTGTCAGATAGGGGCACTCAATTCACTTCTCATTTTTGGAGAACCTTATAGGCTTAGTTGGGCACAAGGTTGGACTTCAGCACAGCCTTCCATCCTCAGATAGATGGATAGTCAGAAAGGGCTATCTAGGTATTGGAGGACATATTCCGGGCGTGTGTGATAGATTTTGGAGGCCATTGGGAGAAATTCTTACCCTTGACAGAGTTTGCCTACAACAACAGCTATCACTCGAGCATTGATATGGTGCCATTTGAAGCTCTGTATGGGAGGAAATGCAGGTCTCCAATTGGTTTGTTTGATGCATTTGAAGTGGGACCCCGAGGAACTGATTTACTGAGGGACTCCTTGGAAAAAGTTCGAATAATTCAAGACTGTATGGTAGTTGCTCAGAGTAGACAGAAGTAGTACGCAGACAAGAATGTGAGGGATATGGAATTCATGGAGAGAGAGCAAATGTTGTTCAAGGTATCTCCTATGAAGGGGGTGATGAGGTTCGAGAAGCGAGGCAAGATTAGCCCGAGGTACATTGAACCGTTTGAAATACTTCGACATGTTGGGAAGGTAGCTTATGAACTAGCTTGCTGCCAGGGTTGTCGGGGGTACATCCAACCTTCCAGTCTCAATGTTGAAAAAGTATCATAGGGATGGAACATACATTATCAAATTGGACTCTGTGTTGTTAGATAAGAATTTTTCTTATGAGGAGGAGCCTGTGGTAATATTGGCTAGAGAGGTTCGGAAGCTAAGGTAGAAGGAAATTGCGACAATAAAGGTCCAGTGGAAGAATCGTCCTATTGAGGAAGCCACTTGGGAGACCGAGGCTGACATGCGGATCAAGTATCCTAAACTATTCGTTGAATATGGTAAGTACTATCCCTTTCTTTGTATAGACCGTTCGGGGACGAATGGTGTTTTAATTGGCATCTAATGAACAATCTGAACATCATTACGGGATGATTAGGGACCTAGAACACTAGAAAACAGGATAAGGGAGGGATAGCATGTGTTGTGAAATATCCTAAGTGTAAAATTGACCGAATTTGGGTAGCTACTGGTTCGGAGGACCACTGCAGTGGTGAAATTTTCTGCTACAGCAAGACCGTGATAATGGTCGGGGTTCCGCCGTAACGAATTTCGGAATTAACTGTTGGAACTACCGCAACGATACTCTAGCTGCTATAGCGGACAATGGAAATCAGAAGTGGTTTTTAAGTGAGAATTCTGGGGTTATTTTCAAAATGTGAGAAAACAAGGTCTGAAGGCAGTTTCTTCTCCAGAGTAGAGAATTGATACACTAAGGTGAGTTTCTTGATCCCTTGCCCCTTTAATGGTTATTGTCAATTGTAGAAAGCTCAAGGACCTTTTAATGGTGGAATTCTATGCTTAGAAACCCTAGGTTGACAAACTAGAGTTAGATCATGGGTGATAATCACTTCCCGAGGACTTTCTTGCTAACAATTGTGGATTAGACGATGATGGAGACCCAAAATTAGGTTGAATGGAAGGGTTTTATTGTTAAAGTGCCCTGAAAAAGGGAAGGTTTGATCTATTTAGACCCATAACTGAAGAGTAAGTAATGAATTACTCTGTGTTGTATAGATTTTAAGCATTCTAAAGCTTTGAGGAAGGGCAAGGATCCGACAGAGTAGCTGAATTGCTATCTTCGAATATTGAGGTAGGTTATGGTTAGAGGGTTAGATCCTGTATAATGACTTGTTGTCACGACCCGAGTACCCTGGATGAGACACGGTACTTGGAGTCACAAGTAACCCCTAGTCAACCCATGGTCTATCATAACAATGGTAATCTGAGTAAATCATAGTGGAAGCATAAATCATAAAACCATTTAAGGAAAGATGAATAATAAAAATTTACACATCTGGAACACAAGTCTGAAAGTTTGAGTCTATGTCTGAAAGCCAGCTATATCTGATGAGTTACTGGGACAAACCTCCAGCTAACTCTAAAGTCTAACTGTATGAAAATAACTGAAGAAAATTAAACATCGTACTTGAAAGATGAGGACTCACCACTGGTGCAGCTAATAACTCATAGAAAAGATCTACTAACGGTGCTGAGACTGAGAACCTGCGGTTGCATCATAAGACGATACAACATAGAAGGTATGCGTCAGTACTTTAAATGTATTGAGTAAGTATGAGAAAACATAACACAGAGAATAAATAATTGAACTGTATTGATATACAATGACCAACTGAAATACTAAAACTGAATAACTGAAATATAACTAAAATGGTCAAAATAACCCTATCTGATGGTCAAAGACATGCCTTAAATTTGAGATACTGATTTGAACTAATTATACTGAACTGACTAACTGAAACTGTTCTAAGCTAAACTAAACTGAGACTGTACTTACTAGTGGGAGAGTCTATAACCGACATATAACCACGTGAGCTAGACGTGGAGTACGATGTATACACCCCATCGGTAGGACCCAATATACCTTGCCAGGGTATAAAGGCAAGAACTTGGTCATCATAAGTTAGGGGCCATAAGGCCAATAAAATAACCTACAGTAGTAACGTATTTCTGGGAACCTAGGTATGCTGGAACTCTGATTCGCTCGGTGCTAAATCCTACTCCCACTGGATTGTCCTAGACTAACTACTAACCTGATAGCTCAAAATTAGGGCCCAAGACTAAATCAGGAATACCTATCTGGAAGTACCCTGAGAGTCTTATCAGACCGGATTCTAAAACTGGTGTTCTAAGACTGGCCAGAGCTGCTTATTTGGAAGCATCGTAATCGTCTAAAGAACAAACTGAAATCTGAAGCTGGGGGTTCTAAGACTGGTCAGAGGTGCTTATCTAGAAGTGTCATAACCGTCTAAAGAACCACTAAAATCTGATATCTGAGTCTAATAACTGATAACTGGGAGGCACCATTGACACCTCAAGAAAAGACTATAGTCAAACTGATCAGCTGACATTCTAGACAATACAGAGTATGCTAATAATCTGACTAAGACTCGACTAACATGCATCTGACTGAGATTTCAACATATACTAACAATATGGGAATCCCAAAACTGATAGAATCAAGCCACTGGGAAAATTATTCCAACATGCAAGATCCTAATTTACTGAACTGAGAAACTAGGGATTAATCATTCTACTAGATGCTAGTTCCACAAAATATCAGAAATTGGGAATAATAAAGAAGCTAATATCATGAATAATATTTCACTTGAAATTTAAAGAATTATGTCTGAAAACTTTCTACATTTTGAATCCATAGGGCTGTAACTGATAGAAGAAATTGAGAAAGGTTTTGTGGACACAAGGGAAGAACAATTCTCTTGTTAAATTCCCACATACTTGGATTAGAAATCCCTTGAGAAAAAGCTTGAATTTTTGCAACTAACAAAGAGCCCTAGTTCTTGATCTGAGAGTTTCCTGACTGTTTCTACGCTTTAGACTTGAGGGAATGAGTGGAATGAAGGGGGAATGTCATTCTACCCCATTAACTCCCTCCTAAGCGAGCCCAAAATGATGGGGTTTTAAGATAAAAAGGCTAAGAAATTACAAAAATACCCCTGGAATAAAATTTGGAAAACTACCTAATAGGGGACCATCGGGTCATTTAATGAGTCGTTGGTTCTACTTCCTGGTTCTGGGCTTACTAGAATTGGCAACGGGAGATACCATGACTCGTTGGATGAACCAACGGTTCGTTGGTTCCTCCCGTGGTCACTGGACGAGAAAACTGGAAGGTATGGCGATAGGCAGCATAACGACTCGTTGGTGGACCCAACGGATCGTTGTGTCCCGTCGTTACCTTAATTGACAAGTTTATGAAAATCCATGGCGAGACACGATGGGTGGTCACAATGACTCGTTGTGTGATACAACGGGTCGTTGCTATTACTCGTTGTCACTAAATAGGGTTTCTGGGATTCTCAACCAATGACTCACACCATGAGTCGTTGTATCTAACGACTACTTGTTGGTTGAGTTGTGGGGTCCTGGAAAAGGAGTTCTGAGATGGGAAACAAACAAGAGACAGAATGACTCGTTGTTTCTCATAACGGGCTGTTCGATGTACCATGGGTTCCCAAAGGACCAAGCAGGGCTAACCATGGCTGACACAACGATTCATTGGAGCTGACCATGACTCATTGTCTGAGTCGTTCTGAGGCGTTTTTTCTTGGTTTCTTCTGAATTTTTCTTGCAATGTCTAAGCTTGGTCTAGGAAAGTTCCTGGGTGTTACAATATCTACCCTTGGGATCATTCATTCTTGAATGAAGACTAAAACTACTGGAAAACTAGGAAAAGAGCTGAAATTCCCAGACTAAGACTATGAGCTGGGTTTTTGAAGGAGTAACTGACTCTGAACTGACTTAACTATGGTAACAGAGCTGATGCAACTAGAATGCACATTGAAAATCTGAATAGAGCTAATGAGTACGAAACTAAATAGATTATTGAGGAGGGATTTAGTACCTAATGCTGGAACTTAACTAAAAGGCAATAAGTGAGGGTATCTGGCCATCGTGTCTGCTTCTGCCTCCCATGTAGCTCCTCAACTAGCTGGTTCCTCCATAGGACTTCCACCAAAGCGACTTCCTTGTTTCTTAGCTTACGAATTTGATGGTCAAGGATCTGAACTGGGACCACTTCGTAAGAGAGACTATCTTTTATTCCCACACTGTCTAGTGGCACAACTGGAGTTGGATCACCGATGCACTTCTTCAATAGTGACACATGGAAGACTGGGTGCACAGATGCTAACTCTGGAGGTAATTCCAACTCCTATGCCACGCTGCCAATTCGCTTCAGAATTCTGTAGGTTCCCATATATCTCGAACTGAGTTTTTCTTTCTTCCCAAATCTCATCACCCCTTTTATGGGTGAAATTTTCAGATAAACCTAATTATCCACTGCAAACTCTAACTCTCTTCTCCTCACACCAGCATAGGATTTCTAACGACTTTGCACTATTTTCAACCTCTCTCTGATAAATTGCACCTTCTGCATAGCCTCATGAACTGAGTCTGATCCTATTAGGGTAGCTTCACCAACTTCAAACCACCCTATAGGAGACCTACATCTCCTACCATATAATGCCTTAAACGGGGCTATCTGGATACTGGAGTGGTAGTTGTTATTGTACGCAAACTCGATGAGAGGTAGGTGATCATCCCAACTGCCCTTGAAATCAATCACACACGCTCTCAGCATATCTTCCAAGGTCTGGGTAGTCTGCAGCTTGTCCATCGGTCTGTGGGTGAAACATTGTGCTGAGCTTGACTTGGGTACTGAGTCCTTTATGAAATGACCTTAGAAATGCGAGGTGAACTGGGTATCTCTATCTGAAATAATGGATAAGGGCACCCCATGCAATCTAACCAACTCCCGGATATAAAGCCTAGCATAATCCTTATCTGAGTTTGTAGTTTTAACTGGAAGGAAATGTGCTGACTTGGTCATCCGGTCTACCATCACCAAGATTGAGTCACGTTACCGATGAGTATGAGATAGACCTGTAATAAAATTCATATTTACTTTCTCCCACTTCCATGTAGGTATGATGATATCCTGAATCATACCGCCCGGTCTCTGATATTCCACCTTAACCTGCTGGAAGTTCGGGCACTTAGCAACAAATTCTACTATGTCTCTTTTCATGCCGTTCCACTAGTAAATATCCCATAGATCACGATACATCTTTGTAGATCCTGGATAGATAGAATATATCAAACTGTGTGCTTCAGCCGGTATTGCTGTCTCCGATCACCTACATCCGGTACACACAGCCTACCCTAGTAATGAAGTACACCATCTCCCCCTTTGGAGAAAGCCTCCACTTCTTTTTTGAGAACTTTTTCCTTTAGCTTAAGTAGTATAGGATCTTCATCCTTCCTTGACATAACTTCAACAACTAACGAGGAATCTAATCCACTCTGCACTACTACTCCGCCTCAGCTGAATCAACAAACTGCACTCCTAACCGAGCTAACCTATGAATATCCTTTGCCAGTTCCTTTTTTCTTTCTTAAACATGAGCCAGGCTCCCCATAGACATCCTGATTAGGGCATCATCCGCCACATTGGCTTTGTTCAGATGGTATAACACACTCATGTCACAATCCTTCAATAGCTCCAACCATCTTCTCTGATGAAGATTTAAATCTTTCTAACTGAACACATACTAAAGGCTCTTGTGATCGGTGAAATAATCCATGTGAGCCTAGTAAAGGTAGTGCCTTCATATTTTCAACGCAAACACCACTGCTGCCAACTCAAGGTCATGAGTTGGATAGTTCTTTTCATGAACCTTAAGCTATCTGGAGGCGTAAGTTATCACCTTACCCCGCTGCATTAGAACGCAACCGAGTCCAACTCTAGAAGCGTCACAATACAATACGAAGTCATCTGTTCTTTCCAATAAGGTTAACATCGGAGCGGTAGTGAGTCAAGTCTTCAACTCCTGGAAACTTTTATAACACATATCTAACCACTGAAATTTCACCTTTTTCTGAGTCAACCTAGTCAGAGGTGATGCAATAAAGGATAAACCTTTCACAAAACGTCGGTAATAACTGGCTATACCCAAGAAACTTTTAATTTCGGTTAGGGAAGTAGGTATTGGCCAGTCTTTCACCACTGCTATCTTTGAGGATCTACCTTAATACCCTCACCCGAGAACACGTGACCAAGGAAAGTCACAGACTTCAACCAGAATTCACATTTGCTGAACTTAGCGAACAACTGGCGGTCTCTGAGCATCTGAAGCACTATCCTCAGATTGTTAGCATGTTTTTCCTTGCTTCTGGAGTATACCAGAATGTCATCAATAAATACAATGACGAACATGTCTAGATACGGCTTGAAAACTCTATTCATCAGGTCCATGAAAGCTGTAGGGGCACTAGTTAGTCCGAAGGACATAACCATGAATTCTTAGTAACCATACTGAGTTCTGAAAGCTGTTTTCGGTATGTCACATTCTCTAACTCTTAGCTGATGATACTCCGACCTGATTTCTACCTTGGAGAAACAACTGGCTCCCTAAAGTTGATCGAAACAAATTATCAATCTTGGGTAGGGGATACCTGTTCTTAACTGTGACCTTATTCAACTGACGGTAGTCGATACACATTCTGAGGGTACCGTCTTTCTTTCGCATGAATAATACTGAAGCACCCCATGGAGAGATGCTGGGTCTGATGAAACCTTTATCAAGGAGGTCTTTTAGCTGCTCCTTCAACTCCTTAAGCTCAGCTGGAGCCATTCTGCAAGGAGGGATGAAGATGAGCTGAGTGTCTGGAAAAAGGTCTATACCGAAGTCTATTTCCCACTCGGGAGAGACTCTAGGAAGATCTTCGAGAAACACATCAGGGAACTCGCTGACAACTGAAATTGACTGATCAGAGCTGGAATCTTTGACCCGAACTAGATGATAAATACACCCTTTAGAAATAAGCTTTCTGGCCTTAAGGTAGGAAATAAACCGACCCTTAGTCACTAAACTACTACCCAGTCCACTCTAAAACTGGCTAATTAGGGAACTGAAATCTGACGACTCTAGTTCTACAGTCGACTGAGGCATAACTGGAGTGTAACCAATTCATGCCAAGAATGAGGTTGAAATCGACCATGTATAAATCTACGATATCAGCTGGAATGACCTTATTCAAGATTGAGACTGGGCAATTTTATACACCTGGTTGGCTCTAACTGACTCACCAACTGGGGTAGAGACTAAGAATGGTTCTGAGAGGACTTCTAGACTGATATCAAACTGGACAGCTACATAGGGAGTCACGAATGATAGTGTGACTCCTGGATCTAGTAGGGCATACACATCTATATGGAAAAGACGACATACCCGTGACCACATCAGGTGAGCTCTCCAAGCCCGAGTCTATACCCTGGACGAGACATGGTACTTGGAGTCATAAGTAACCCCAAGTCAGTCCATGGTGTATCATAACACTGGTAATCTGAGTAAATCACATCGGAAGCTTAAATCATAAAACCATTTAAGAAAAGCTGAATAACAAAAATTTACACATCTAGAAAACAAGTTTGAAAGTTTGAGTCTATGTCTGAAAGCCAGCTATATCTGATAAGTTACTGGGATAAGCCTCCAACTAACTCCAAAGTCTAACTGTATGGAAATAATTGAAGAAAAATAAACATCATCCTCGAAAGATGAGGACTCACCACCAGTGCAGCTAATGACTCCTGGAAAAGATCTGCTAACAGTGCTGAGACTGAGAACTTGCAGCTGTATCATAATACGATACATCATAGAAGGTATGTGTCAGTACTTTGAATGTACTGATTAAGTAGGAGAAAACATTACACAGAGAATAGATAACTGAATTGTAATGACATGCAATGACCAACTGAAATACTGAAACTGAATAACTAAAATATAGCTGAAATGGTCAAAATGAACTTGTCTGATGGTCAAAGACATGCCATAAATCTGAGATACTGATTTGAACTAATTGTACTGAATTGATCTGAACTGAGTAACTAAATCTATTTTGAGAAGAACTAAACTGAGACAGTACTGACTAGTGGGAGAGTCTATACCGACATATAACCACGTGATCTAGACGTGGAGTCCGATGTATACACCCTATCGGTAGGACCCAATATACCTTGCCAGGGTATAAAAGCATGAACTGGGTGATCACAAGTCTGGGGCCATAAGGTCAATAAAATAATCTACGGTGGCAACGTAGTTCTGGGAACCTGGGTGCAAAGGAACCCCAGTCCGCTCGGTGCTAAGTCCCACTCCCACTGGATAGTCCTAGACTGACTACTAAGCCGATAGCTCGAAATTGGGGCCCAAGACTAAGTCAGGAATACCTATCTAGAAGTACCTTGAGAGTCTTATCAGACAAGATTCTAAAACTGATGTTCTAAGACTGGCCAGAGCTACTTATCTGGAAGCGTCATAACCGTCTAAAGAAAAAACTAAAATATGAAGCTGGGGGTTCTAAGACTGGTCAGAGGTGCTTATCTAGAAGTGTCATAACCGTCTAAAGAACCAGTAAAATCTGATATCTGAGTCTAATAACTGATAACTGGGAGGCACCGCTGACACCTCAAGAAAAGACTATAGTCAAACTAATCAGCTGACATTTTTGGACAATACTGAGTATGCTAATAATTTGACTAAAACTGGACTAACATGCATCTAAGTGAGATTTCAACATATACTAACAATATGGGAATCCCAAAACTGATAGAATCAAGCCACAGGGAAAACTAGTCCAACATGCAAGATCCTAATTTACTGAACTGAGAAACTAGGGCTAAATCATTCTACTAGATGTTAGTTCCAAAAAATATCTATAAACTGGGAATAATAAAGCATCTAATATCATGAACAATATTTCACTTGAAATTTAAAGAATTGTGTCTAAAAACTTTCTACATTTCGAATCCACAAGGCTGTAACTGATATAAGAAACAGAGAAAGGTTTTGGAAACACAAGGGAAGAACAATTCCCACATACCTGGATAAGAAATCCCTTGAGAAAAAGTTTGAATTTCTTCAACTGATAAAGAGCCCTAGTTCTTGATCTGAGAGTTTTCTGACTGTTTCTACGCTTTAGACTTGAGGGAATGAGTGGAATGAAGGGGGAATGTCATTCTACCCCTTTAAATCCCTCCTAAACGAGCCCAATAGATAAAAAGTCTAGGAAATTACAAAAATACCCTGGAATAAAATCTGGAAAACTGCCCGACAAGGGACCAATAGGTCACTCAACGAGTCATTGGTTGAGAGCATGACTCGATGGGACTAGACTTTGGTTCTACTGCCTTGGTTTTGGGATTACTAGAATTGGCAACGGGAGATACCACGACTAGTTGGATGATTTAACAAGTCATTGGTTCCTCCCGTGGTCACTGGACGAGAAAATTGGAAGGTTTGACAATGGGCAACACAACAACTCGTTGGTGGACCCAATGGGTCATTATGTCCAGTCGTTACCTTCAGTGACAAGTTTATAAAAACCGCTGGATAGACACGACGGGTGGTCACAACGACTCGTTGTTTGATACAACGGGTTATTGCTACCACTCATTGCCACTGAAGAGGGTTTTAGGGATTCTTAACCAACGACTCACACCATGAGTCGTTGTATCTAATGATGACTTGTTGGTTGAGTCGTGGGGTCTTGGAAATGGAGTTCTGAGCTGGGGAACCAACGAGTGACAGGACGATCGTTGTTTCTCACAATGGGTCATTCTATGTCCCATGGGTTCCCGAAGGACCAAGCAGGGCTGACCACTGTAAAAATAGTGCAGTTCCGTGAGATAGCAAGTAGACTTTATTAATTGATGGACTTCATTAAGGAGAATTGAAAAATCCTAAAGATAACTAAATAGGTTAATAAATCTCAAAAACAAACTTGGTTAATTCTAGTGAAATGGTCAGAGAGATAGTGGTGCTATAAGGTCTTACCGAAGGAATAAATAAAGTCGGATTTGGGGATATTCGAGTACTGACTATTGGGTATGTCGCTGCAGCGGGCAAATGGCTGCGGTAGCGGGACCTCTACAGTGATCTGAGTGCTCGCTACAGCAAAACCGAAGAGAGACGGATGGGAGGACTTAAATAATGAATAGGTTTGTCAAAGCATTTGCTTAAACTTTGATGATATTTAAGAACATGAAAGTAGCAGTTACAGCTAGTGTTATGTTTAGGAGTGAGATAATAGTCACATTTATTGACATTGATTGTATATTGATTATTATGTTGTTGTGTTAATTAACCTTAGTCGGCCGATGATTCTTACCAGTACGTGTGGTGTACTGATACTACCTTGCTACAGCTTTTTAGTGTAGGTTGTGACAGGTTGAAGTTCCTTGACTGACATGGATTACTCAGCACCAGCTTCAGTGTTCTTCTTTTCAAATGAAGCTGGGTCATTTTGTTTTGTCAAGTATTCAAATAGAGCTCTTGTACCTATCTAGATTAGATCTTAGGGGAGTCATGTTTGATGAATTTGTAATTTTATTTTGTTGAGATTGTTATCAATTAATGAGAAGTAATGGAAATATTTGAGTTTATTCTCTTGTATAATAATAGTAATGTTGCAAGGGTTCTATTATCGAGTAGTTTTGATGTAGGTGTCTGCTTGACCTATCCATTTGGGCCATGACAAGTTGGTCTCAGAGTGTCTAGGTAACAGTCTATAATGTACAGGAGTAATGTCAAGTAGATTCCTGCGGATTGGTATGCAGACATCCGCATCTAATCTTCGAGAAGCTACAAGGCATTTAGGAAGTCACACTTATTTCTTTCCCATCATGCTATCCGATTGTGTCGATCACCCGAGTTAAGTTCCAATTAGTATTTAGAAGATTTCAATTGGTATCTCGACATGCCTAATTGGTGTCTGCCTAAGAGTGATTAGTGAAAACCGCGATAAGACTAGTGAGTGGGATCGACTTGAGTTGACCAGAGAGACGAAAGCAACCTTGTTATATATTTGTACTTCTTAGCGAGTTTCGCTGCAACGGACTCGCTACAGCGGAAGGGGTACCGCTGTCACGGTAGAGCGACCGCTGCAACGAACATGTTTAGGCAGAATGTCGGATTCCAAAAGTTTCAAGTTCCCCTGTTTTAAAATAACAACTACAAGCCTCAAGCGACAAACCATTCAAGCAATGCGAATATAGGTGAAACAACTACGATATTACAGGAAAGGGACAAAAACACAACTAATGTCTGAAGATGCCAAACGGGCATCCATACATCAAGATAGAAGCAAGATCATCATCCAACAACAAAAATCAGAAAATAAAGAAATTAGAATTGTCTTACAAGCCCTAAATGGGGGCTAGCCAACAAATAGTTATAAGCTAAAAATGGGGAGGGGGGGATACTGCGACCCATCTAGCTGGAGGCCTCATCGCTACCATTGTCTGCGTCCTCGTCCGCTCCCTCCTCAATCCCGCTAAGGAAGGAAAACTCGGAGAGATCCTGCCGGGTCATCTACGGAGGCCTTTCTCTAGGGGCTAGGGTCTTCAGAATCTTCTTTATCCCCTTCCACATCCGAACGGTTAGCTTTTCCTAAGAGCGCCGTCTACTCCTCTCTCGCTCCAAGTCCTTTCGGAGCTCAACATGGCCCTGGGCTAGAGCAGCAATCGACCCCTACATCTTTTCTGAATCAGCAGCGACAGCACCGGAGGGTCGACTGGTAGAAGGCTTGCTGGGGGAAGGAGGTCTAGGCAAACCTCCAAGAAGCTCACACATGGCCTCCATCTCAACCTCTATCCTCTCGAACGGCCCCAAGGGTCTAGAAGTGTTATCCCCGCCATCACCGTCAGTCGAGACAAACCTCCTCTTCTTTCTGCCCCTTCCTGGAACCCCCTTCACCCTCAAGGGATCGAAAGGCCTGTCATATTCCACAATAATATTCCGGGATTCCAGATGGACGCTGGCCCGCTTGCATAATCTGGTGATAAGGGAAGAAAACGGCAGGCCAGTAATGGTCTTCGTGTGGAAGTACCTCCACTCCTCAATAATATAGGCCCCCATATTAACCCTCACTCCACTCAGAACAACAGCCACCATCAACGCTCGAAGATTGGTCACATCCGTGACATTAGAGGATGGGTGAATCCTCTAGGACACTAGGTTGAGCCACCTCCTTGCCTCCACTGTAAAGTGGGTACTCTAGATATCTGTCCTGGTAATGCCTCAACTAACAATATCCCTCCGCTCCTCCACCACCGAAGTGTTCACTAGACACTGCTCGTTTTCGGGTATGTCACAGTCCTTCAGCTTAGACTCAGGAGGGTTGCGCAGACCCAGAGCGTCGTTTATAGCAGTAGGGGTCAAGATAATTTGCATGCCCCTGATGTAGGCCACCAGCTAATCCTGGCTCTAGAATACGATAGAGAGGTGAGCATAAAACTCCCGCACCCAGGCCTTATTGGCCTTACCTGGGTCCTTCATCAAAGGGCCCCACTCGATCTCATGGAGGAGAGTATAGAACTTCGGGGCTTTCTCCTCCATGTCCTGCATAATGAAACCCTTCTCATGAAGCAGATACTTTGTGGTCTGTTCGCTATCCCAAAATTGACATTGGTCATTAACAAAACGGATGTAGTCCTCGGTGCAAATGTTGCTTCTAGAAGTGGCCATGATAATTAAACTGCATTGAGGAAAATGTGTTAAAAGAGCAAAACAACTAAGGGAATAGGAATAAGGAAAGGAAAAGAAAGACCAAAAACTCACAGAGGAGCCACTGCCCAGGTGAACCCCTACAACGTCCGCTGTAGAGAATTCTCCATAGAGAAAAGAGGCCCATTGTGATGGTAATGGTGCAGTGGAAACTGTTTTGCTGCAGTGGACATCGTCTTTCCCAAACCTTCAGACCTCATCAATGGAGGTTGAAATATCAACCTCCGTATTTCTCCAAATTAGCAATAGATCGGGCAAAGAGAAGGCTTGCCCAAGTTTTGGCAACTATTACCCGTCCCTATACGACACGAATTCAAGTCGAAGGGCTCGAAAACGTCGAAACCACCACCCCACCCAAGGCACCTCATTTTTGGTCTTACAACCTCATGAAAATGACCAGTATCATGCAGAGAATAGTAGTTAAGACATGAGGACGTAAAAACAACTAGCATGCTTCGAAAATCTAGCTAGAAATTCATAATGAGGAGGCCTACATATATTACCCTATAACTACCCGAAAAACAAGAGCAACAGGCCATACACATCTATTATTCACTAGTAAATGAGGTAGAGATGCCATGAGGGTGAGAACTACCTGAGAAATCAAGAAAAATTATTGGGGGAGTCGAGAGGATTTGTGCAAATCAGATGGGAAAAATGGAATAATGAAACTTGAAAACCCTCTTTCTATATTTAATTGACCCCATCATACGCTGCAGCGGACCATATTCCGCTGTGGTAGGACCGTTGTAGCGGGAAACCCACTCACTACAGTGGATGGTCAAAAGCAGTTACTGTTGGAATTCTGCGGCCGAACCCCGCTATTTAAAAAATAATCGATCCGGAGTTCGAAACACAGGAGTTAAACAAGTTTAAATGCTAATTAGGAGTAAGAGGAAATTTGTGGTAATTGTTTAAACCCGCCTCAAATTGTAGCGTCATTCGGGGATGAATGGATTTTTAATTGGTATCTGATATAACGACCTACCTGGCCTTATAGCATCCCGACCACAAAAATATGGGTAAATTTAAATTTTTAGAAATTCTATAAATCCCCAAGGGACGAAGGGCGTACAGAGAGCAATTAGAGTGGGCTTAGCCATAATCAGGGGGATCTAAGCGGGTGTCCGCCGCGGCGGGACGTTCTGCCACAGCAAAGTCACTGCAGCGGGAAGGGTGTCCACTGCAACGAATGACACAGAACAGAAATTTGCAATCTCATTCTGATTAGAATTTTGAAAACCTAGTCCTTGAGGAGGACTTATTAAAAAACGCCTAAAAATAGAAAATAGACTTTTTGGGGAAACAAGAGGATCCAAGAGGTGGAGATTCGACCTCTGTAGCTAGGAGCTCTCGCGAGAAAATCAAGAGAATGATGTAGCCGCAATCGAGGACAATCAGGACGATATTTTGGCGCTCAGGTAGGCTATGGTTTACTCACTTTTGTGTTAGACTTTGGTTAGCTAAACATATACATGCGTATGAATTATATGCTTTCAATGAGTAGGATTGTACTTTTATCTATGTTATGGTCTATTAATTAGAATCAATGAAAATCTAAGAATAAGCATATTAGAAGAGAAGTGACAAAAGCTCATAATGAGGAAAAACTCTAGGGGAGATATTTCAAAAAAATAAATGGGTCATGTCCTAGGATATGTGTTGAGTCAAACTTATTTAGGAGATTAACTTTCAGGTGTCGTTGCTAGATTATTATCGGGTATACCTATGGACTTATTCTTTCTTTTGAATCGAAACCTTGGACGGGTAAATCACGTAGACTCTGTATAGGAGATGCGATTAACAAATTGATTAATACGTTATAGCTACGTTTGAGCGTGAGATGAAGAGAGTGACGTACGATAGTAATCACTTACGTAATTACTTGAATGTGTTGTGGTTGGTATCGTGTCATTTGGATTGATGATTATTGTTAGCATCAACGGTGACGCTATAGTAAGTTAGTTGCTGAAGTGAGCTTGATGTGACGTTGTTTTCATTATGATGAGTATAAAGGAGCAAAACGCTGAAGAAACGAAAATAGAGACTGGTCGCAGTACTACCAGTTGTACCGCTGCAACGGGTGGTATACCATTGCAGTGAGACCACTGCAACGTCAGAGATGCCGCTACAGCAGAGCCCAAACCAGGGAGTGAGCCAAGTCGAAAGTCTTATAACGTGTTAAAATAACTATTGTTTCCTACTTTTCGAAAATGAGGTTGTTTTAAATTCATGTGATTGTACTTATTGCGGTGAATGTCTAATTATTGTTATGTGATGATTTGTTACGTATGTGTTACATTATGTGTCCCGAGATTGAGGGGTGAATTGGAATCAAAAGAATGTGTTGCTAAGATGACGGCTAATATGAAAGAAAACGCATTGATATGGTGGTGAATGAGAGGCCTATGGCCGAGGGGGAGGAAACTCAGATGAACAAGTTAATACGATCAAGTTCCGAATAAGGGTTGGAAACATGAGTGGCTCATGCTCGAGGTGAGCATCCGGGCGAGCGGTATGAGTGAGCACACAGATAGGTATGAAAAAAAGACCATGTGGTTGGGTGTACAAGTGAGTAACAGACAGGTATGATGAATGTTTTAAACGGCTGGGTGTATAGTACATGGATTCTAGAGTCCCCTGCAGATCATGATTGGAAGGGCAAGCATAAGACCCTCTGGCATGTGTGTATAGTGATATGACAAAGGCATATGCCCAGCATATCACCGATGGTATGACTATGAGGTAGAGATTACGCGGGTATGGGTTGATCTACATACGACTGCAGATAAAGAAAGGTACTAGAAATACAAGTGTGATATAAGATATACCGACATAAATCGGGTTTGAGGTAAGGAACAGGGGTGGAATGTCGTACATGGCTACCCGTTCCAGGTATGATATCTTATGACATTTTCATGGTATGAAGCTAGGTATGTGTACATACTTTACTGTTAGGAAAATTGACTTCCTCATATTGTTTTGATGACTTTTTAATCTGTAATTGCGATTGAATATCTTATCTTACATTGATTTTGTGGGCAATAAATGATAGCATGACGGGTTTGAACAAAAGTATAGTGCAGTTCCATAAGATAGCAAGTAGACTTTATTAATTGATGTACTTCATTAAGGAGTGTTTAAAAATCCTGTAGATAACTAAATAGGTAATAAATAGCAGAATTGGACTTGGTTAATTCTAGTGAAATGGTCAGAAAGATAGTGGTGTTATAAGGTCTTACCGTAGGAATAAACAAAATCGGATTTGGGGAAATTCGGGTACTGACTATTCGGTATGTCGCTGCAGTGGGAAAATGACCGTGGTAGCGGGATTGCTGCGGCAATCTGAGTGCTCGCTACAACGAAACCGAAGAGAGACGGATGGGAGGACTTTAATAATGAATATGTTTGTGAAAGCATTTGCATAAACTTTGATGATATTTAAGGACATGAAAGTAGCAGTTACACCTAGTGTGATGTTTAGGAGTGAGATAATCGTCACATTTATTGGCATTGATTGTATATTGATTATTATGTTGTTGTGTTAACTAACCTTAGGCGATCGATGATTCTTACCAGTACGTGTGGTGTACTGATACTACCTTGCTATACCTTTTTAGTGTAGATTGTGGCTGGTTAAAGTTCTTTGACTGACGTGGATTACTCAGCACCAGCTTCAGTGTTCTTCTTTTCAGACGAAGCTAGGTGACTTTATTTTGTTAAGTATTCAAATAGAGCTCTTGTACCTGTTTAGAATAGATCTTGGGGGAGTCGTGTTTGAGGAATTTGTAATTTTATTTTGTGAGATTGTTATCAATTAATGAGAAGTAATGGCAATGTTAGAGCTCATTCTCTTATATAATAATAGCAATGTTGTAAGGTTTCTCCTATCGAATAGTGTCGATGTAGGTGTGCGCATGACCTATCCATTTGGGCCGTGACAATGTCTATTGTTCAAAGTTGAAGAAGAAACTTGATTTTTAAAGTAGAGTTGAGAGTGAAAATGATTTCACCCGTTCAACTCTGTCACAAGAATTGAAATGAAAGAAGTAATATTATTTAATTACAAGTGAATACCTGATACAAACTAACATATTAATATGTTATAGTGATTGAGAATATGAACAATAAAATAGACATTACGCATGATAGAGAGGGAAGACTATGTATAGTTTAAATTGGAGGAAAGTTTTAATTTTTAAAAATAACGTCCAAAGGTGTAAATGATTTGTCTTTTAAATTCTATTTAAAACTTAGAACAATTGTATATGTTTGGCCTTGAGGATTCACCCACAGCACATGAGTTCATATGCAATGTGAGATGGTTAATTTGTCATGTGAACGGTTCAAAGTTGTCACAGATATTGATGAATTTGAACTAAAGTAAAGACTCACTACGCCTTATTTCTGGGTTGGTTTTTTGTAAAGAATTACACGGATATAGTGGTACTTTAAATTTCAGTATACAATGAATACAAAAAATAATCAAATCATCCTTTAAATTTATTCTACAAGTGCAAAAAGTATTACAGAAAAAAAGTGAGTATCTAAGAATTTTCGCAAGGAACATTTGAGAAACGATGATCGATCTTATAGTTAGAAGGTTTGGATTCAATCTGAAGAGACGCAACTCCCTAACTTGGCTTTTCATGAAAATATGGCTGTTACGAAAACGACTATGTCCAAAAAAATTAACGAGAAAAATAAATTATTATTGAAACAATACTAAAATATCAATAAAATAATAATATTAATGAAATAAATTTTATTCAAAAAGCAAATTCGAAGCCAAAATCGAGCGACAACGGCGCAAGAAAAAAATCTCAAAAGAAATGTTTCTATGTATAAACACACTAGTCTTCACTCCTTCACTTTGTCCCTCATGAAAAGAAACTTTTCATTTCCTTCCATTTTTGAGTTTGTCATTTTGTTCACCTCCATTGAACTCTTTCATTTACCATTCACACTATTCTCAAACCCAATAATTCCCCACATTAATGAGGAATGATTATATGAAGAAAAAAATTGTGTAATTTGCAAATAAGGGGATAAATAGGTTTCCTTTTGTATGTTTCGTAGTGAACGTAAATCAGATATATTCTAGCAATTGATAGATTCGATATTTTTGAATTGTCGAATTTTATGATATACCTTGACAACATGCATCACACAATTAACCTTTAACCGTCTTAGGTTCTTATTGTTTTTTTTTTTGTTTTAGCTATGAATTCTACTTGATTTCATAAGTGCGTAGAAAATTGGTATGACAGTATTTTTCTTAAAGCGGCTTACATTTCACACTTACATAGGTGACTTTTAAATGTATCATCAGGTAGATACACTATTTAATATATATCCTGCATCAAACTTAGAAATCATCAAAAAGCCTTAGCGTCTTATCCTTGTTACCAAATGTTGTCTGATTACGAGAATGAACCAAAATTTTGACTTATCTGTGTATCTCTGTGTGTGTGTACTGAAAATTTTCTACAACTATATTTTTAGATATAAGATCTGTTAAAATCTATGTACGTATGAAAATATAAAAAAAGGTGTATATATGGAATATAAAAAAAAATACACATACGGAAATGTTAGAAATTATTTTAAATCATATTTATCGATACGAGATTTGCGATAAATTTGTGTACATATGAGAATAAAAAAAAATGTACATATAAAAACATATATTTAACAGAAAAGTGCACATATAAACATATTGATATATTTCTACAACCATATTTGTAGACTTCACATCAGTACCTAAGACCTACTGAAAAAGAACCACAAAATTAAAATTAACATATATTATTTTAATAAATCAGAAAAAAAAAACATTACACAAAAGAAGAGTTGAAAATTTCAATAAATATGAAAATATTACCATTTATTATGTGATCTAAATGAAACTCCTCTGATTTGCTCCACATATTCGATCATTTTCTAACTACCACTTTAGTCCATGAAGACTGGGAAAAAAAAAAAAAGTGAAAATCAACTCATCAATATTTCTTTTAAAAATACATACACAATATTGTGTGTATAGCATATACATACGCATCTTACATATATTAAGTTAAAATCTAAATAAATAGAAAGAGAAGAAAAAAAGAAGACACCTTACATATTTTTTACTCTAAAAACCATCATTGAAGCTGAAAAAAGAAAAATATTAATGAAATCTGCTATAAAAAAATACAGTTGGTATTTTTGCTCCATTTGACCAATAAAAATAATTAAGAAACATAATAATTATGAAAAAAAAATTGATTTATTAATACACATGCAAAAAAATTTTAATGAAAATTTGATTAGGAACAAACATTGTTAAATTATTCCTTCTATTTAATTACATTCATTAAACATGAGAAAAAAATTGAGGAAGAAAATATATGTACATTTATAAGTTATAACTAGGTTTGCCTAACCATTAAGATTAAAGTTTGACCAGCAAAATAATTAATTATGAAAAAAATTATTTTACTAATACACATGCAGAAATTAATTTACTACACATATTTGTGTAAAAGAATCATCCATACCCAATGTATTTGAGAAAGTTTTCATGTATTAAAAAAGTAACTAATAAATAAATTGATAGAGAATCTTAAATTTGAAAGAAAAGATTAAAATGTCAAAAAGAAAATATGTTTACAATGTAAATGGACAATACTATTATATTTGGATCACTGTGGCCAAAAGAATTTTTTCTTTTTATATTTATTAATAATTTAATTTTAAGCTTTATATATTACTTTTAATAAGATAATTTACAATCATATTCTTTTTTAAAATTTATTTTGAATCATAAATTTTTCTTAAATTTCATGCTCAATTAATATTTTTTAAAAACCAGCTATTCATTGCTTTGCTTTGGATAGCATGAGTATGACATTTTGGATAGCAGGGAGATTACAACTAATAAATAGTGTTTTGACAGCTATACAAGCATTTTGGTCACAGATCATATCCTTATAAAACAGATTGAGGAGACATGTAAAAAAAAAAAAAAAAAATTGTGAACTGGGAGCTGCAAGTCAAGAAGAAAGCATTAATAGGATGAGATAAATTATGCTGGCCAAAGGCAGCAGGTGGATTTAACTTTACTGATATTTATCCGTGGACTCAACTAATTCAAATTATTAAGCATTTGAAGATTATCACAAGTGTATCATCTACCCTAACACTTATGAAAATAAATTCACAAAGTCACAAAGGGTAGAAATTCATAGATAATTAGGGTTAGAAATCAAAATTTGATTATTGACAGTTTCTTCCAGATTCATCGCTTTAATTTGATCAGTTTTAAAGCAACGTCACTCTAGTTGAGACATGCGAAAATATATCCGACTCCAGGGTTTTATCTAAAATCTTTCTATCTCAAAATGAAAAATGGAGATCCTTGATAATGAAAATTAATGCAGCATCAAATTAATCTCATAATTAGTCGCATGGTAAAGGCTTGCAAAACTCATTCTTCAGAATAATATTAATTGTTTGCTTTTCTTCATCATCTTGTAAACAGGTTTCACCATCACTGTCAGGAAACATTGTTAATGAAGTTTTCATGGTCTAAAATCAAATACATATTTATGTTTCTTTTCTTCTTCTGTCATGGCATTGTAAGAACTACTGGTAGCTACATCACATATTCTTTTTTTAAATCTCCACAGCCGTTAGTATCACATTCATACAGATGTCGTTTCTTGATTATTGGAATATATGTACCAAAAACATAAAAATATATAAAGATGAAGGTCTGATAATATGAACTAGTAACACAGAGTTGAAGCCTTGGAGCATGGGCGAAATGCTTTACTAAAAATAATATTTTCTTCCTTTTTTCTGCAAGATTTTTTTTAAAATTATACACAAATAATTTTAATGGACATGACAATCTATGAAGTTATATATTTCACATTAACGTCTGTTACAAGGAGTAATTTTTAGACTTAATTAAATTTAATATTAAGGGCATTTTTTATTCAAATTGATGGAAAAGGTGAAAATTTGATCCAATAGATGGAAGAAGAGCATTTTTCAATCATTTCTAACACATTAAGGATATTTTTAACCCTTTTCGTTAATTCTATTCTGCTAGACATAAAGAATTAGGTTAACTTGAATAGGCGCGCAATTGTTCAATAGAAAACTGCTAGTAAATTTAATCTTGTCAATCAATAAATCAATTAAATAAATTAATTAGTTAAATAAATTGAAGGATACAACATAAATTATTAAATCATCTAAGTTTAGAGCGATATCATCCCATTGATAACATAAAAATATGTTATTTCTTGATTAAAATTCATTAGTTTTTTTTTAATTAGTTTATAATTATTTTTGAATTTTATCTCTTATTTAGATAATTCACATAAATTTAATTTAATTAATGGTTAATCACAATTTTTTTATGAATTCAACATCCAACTTTTTAATCACTTTAGTATTTGACAATCGCAACTGAGTTTGACTGCAACAAGTTGTGCTTTAATTAAGAAAGATAAGGAGAATCCTTTGGTTCGTGAAAAATAATAAGATAAAGGAAATTAGCACAGAACCCATTTGAGCTAAATCTGCTTTCTGTGAATAAAGGTTCCTTGATGATGAGTATAAATTCATTTAAATTTGATCAACCATTTGTAACTTTAAGTCGTTATATTTTGTAAAAAATATTAATTTTTTCGTTGGTTTTTGCGTGATAAAGGTGAATCAAGAATAGCACGAGAAAGACAAATGACGATATCAAATTCAGTCTTTTCAAATACAATTCATTGCTCTTACCTTGTTCTGCAGATTTTGTTGTGTGAGTCAGTTATCACAGTTAAATAACATATATTGATTCAACTTTGTCTTTGGCTATGTGCTTAGAATGGTTCTTATTTGCTACACAACACATGGATTCTTGGGGTCTTAAATTAAATATATGGAGAATGTATTAAAATGTTCTTTAATTTTATGGTCTTCTATATATATCACGTGAAAAGTTAGAATTAAAGATTTGTCAAAAAGGAAAGAAAGAAAGAAATATTCTTTTTGAAATGGATTAAAAAGAAAAATAAGACAAACAAATTAAAACGAAGAGAATAAAATAAAATAACTGATAACAAATAAGTATCAACCAACAATTAAGATAAATTGTTTGTTAATGAAATTACATTTAGCTGTTACAACTTAGCTAGCAGAAACCTTCCATATTTGCTCCAAGTACTTGGGCCGAAGGTGCATCTGAATCGTCGTCATATGTTGATGGATTCAACAAACAACAATGTAATCAGATCTATAGTTTTGGATTTGGGATAAATTGCATATCCGTCCTGACCACCTTCAAAAAATGTATCTGATAATCGCGCGAAATTTAAAGCTCGCTCGAGGATAAACATTGGTAGTTTTATAGGGCTGAGGAATTCTTTATTTATGTCTTTCCATGCATTCGTGACTTCCTTCCGGTACTCAACATATGCCTCCTTCTTTGAAGCTTCATATTCTTTTATGTAGCAGTCGATGATTGAAGCAACATGTTTTCTTTCTAGTTGACCCTACAACAGATCATAGATTTCAATAAAAGCTTTCTACATTTTTCAGTCATAGTCTAAAGCTTCATACTTCACTTTAAGGCCAATTGAGGCACAATAAAAGACAAAAGTCTATTGCTAACGGACATAGGGAAATTTATTAGATGTAGGGTGTGTTTCGCAGGAAAAAATATATTTTTCGTTAAAAAGTATTTTATAGGAAAATAAGTTGTTTCTTATTTATTTTTCTTTGTGTTCAGTATGCAAGTAAAATGTTAGTTAGCAAAGTAATACTGTTGATTATAGAAGCACTAAGAAATCCGGAAAATAGTTAAGGCAGTTAAAGTTAGTTAATTTAACTAATCCTACTGCTATGCGAGTTCTCTTGAACTCTATATATACCTTCATTGCATGTAGAATGACTTAGATCAATCAATAATATTGAACACATTATTTACAATCTAGCATCTCATTCTCTCTTCTTCTCTTCCTATCATCTTCTTCTCTATAATTATGTAATACTCAAACCTTCATATCTTTGAATCTTCATCTATTATTCTTGTTGAACATGAAGATGTTCAGAGCTTGTTCATAGTTGTATTAGGGAAAAATTTTGTGAATTAATAAGGTAGATTAAATATTAACTCTGGAAATTAAGAGTTGGAAATTGAAAAATTATTATTGTACTTACTTCATGATCAGAAATATCATCCATTAATCGGCAAATTATTGCTGCAGCACGAATGGCCAAAGACTTGTTTTCCATCCACTCAATAGTCTCTTTAGTGACAGGTTCCTCCATGCCAATCAAGGAATGTGTTACATGAAGCATACATGTAGAGGTTGCTAGTGCAATTGTCATGTACTCCTCACATTTTGGAATGTACCCAGCATTCATCCATTCAGTTTCCTTCATATAGGCTATCACCAACTTTTTCATCTAACCAAAGTAATTATAGAAATAGTAAAAATAGATACTCCTAGTTATTACATACACCATGTCTTCCTTTAAATCCAAAATGTGTTATCCACTAGCTAAAAATTTCTTTTTAATTACTTATCAACGAATGCAGAGAATTACCTCATTTTTTGAATAGGAGACGGCGACACTGTTCGAGTTACCTTCGTTGGACAATAATTGTTCTCCTTCACTATAAAAGTTGAGAAGTTCTTGATAAATGATTCTCATATATGGCGGTAAAGAATCCACGACACTTATGTCCCATCTGCAGTACTCAATGGTTTGTATTTATGTTACTAGTTAATTTACATATATATCACTTCACAATGTTGAGTTGTATAACTATGTATTTCAGTCTAAAATTTTAAGGTGTTGGATAGAGTAGTTCACTTTTATTAATTTAATTATGATAAGGACAAAGAAAAGATGCAACCTTGGCTCTAGAAATAATTAAGGAAAATGAAAAGAATAGCAAAGGCCAGAACAAAGCCAAATATACTAAACAAGTATATTTACCTGTTCCCCAAACTGCCATTCAACAAAAATCAGACAAATTTAATATAAGGAAGTGGATAAGATGCCTGATAGTGCTCCCTCAAAGCAAACTGAACCTGTTCAGAGAGAGTATAAAGAAGATGCAGAACCATGAACATGAATCTTTTGGTGTTTGAAAGAGGTTCCCACAAAAGAGAATCTGGTTATGGAGAACAAAGCATATGATAAACAATAATTGACAAGCCTAGAGATAAAGGATACGGATATCATGAAGAGCAAGGAAAATCAGGATACTAAGGGGATGTGTACAGAATCAATTCGGAAGGAAACTGAGGAGGATTCCATTGATCAAATAGTCATCTCATCTCAGAGTCCTAATCAGATTCCTACACCTAAGAAAACTATTACCGCTATAACTTCAAGTATGGCAAGAAAGAGAGCCAACTAAAAGAGAAGACAATAAGAAGCAGGAAATGAAAATTATACCCCAAGCACCAACAATATTAGTTCTTATCCTCAATCTCTACAAATAGTGGACAACATTGATGGAAACTCTAATCTTGTTGGTGAACAAATCGCATGTGCCCTCAAATCTGAAGTTTCTGGGAGAAGATACTAACCATAAGAAAGATAAACAGGACTTTGATACTGACAATGATCAAGCTTCAAACGCCGGCTCTGAAGAGACAGCCAACCTCCTAAGCAGATAACTTCTTCACAGAATGATAGAAACAACCAATGGATTAAGGGGAAAAAGAATTCTGTTGAAGCTGCTAATGATTTCTATGAGAATCTTTTCAACCAAGAAGCTAAGAGAGTTGACCCCCAATTCTTAAGATGAGAACATATCATGAGGACAATAGTGATCTTATGAAATTGTCTACCAAGGAGGAACTAAAGCAAGCATTTTTTCAATATAGATCCTAATAGTGCTGGAGGGCCAGATGGATACAATGGTAGATTTTTTTTCAACATACTTGGGACATTATAGAAGATGACTTTTTCAAATATGGTTCTTGAAGTCATAAATGGACAAGATTTGAGAGGATCTTTTACCTATACTTGTCTTCTCCCACAACTCTTGCTGCTCCTTAAATTTATTCTCTCAAGCTATATTCCAGGTCATTTGGTTCACCAATATTGGTTACCAAATTGAGAAAATTAATATTGGTGATATCGCTAAGGAAAATCATGCAATTTGGACCGGTAATCCAACTAGTTCATTTAGTTGTTCATCAGCCTGAAATATTGAGAGACAGAAGCAAGGCACCACTTTTGTGAATAAGTACTTATGGCATCCGTCTATACCTTTCAAAATTTTCTTTTTTTGTTGGAACAAAATTCCTATTGATGACAATATTAATTGGAATGCTTCTGTATGTGTTTGTTGTGTTTCTCCAGAAAATGAAGATGTGAATCACCTATCAACTTATGCAAAAATAGCTGGAAGATATTTAGGGACCAATTGGGGAATCCTGAACTTAATCGGTAAAAAAATTTGAGTATAACTGTTCAAAGGGTAATTTACCTGGGTTATGCACCAAAGGGGGTAAGGCGCCTCAAGTATCACGCTCCATTTGTAATTCCGCTACACTAATAGTAGTGACGTCAAACTTTGTTGGGCGTGGGACTTTCCACGACATGTTTTGGTGATACTCTCTCTTTTTGGTCGTACACTTAGTAGCGCCTCTTTTATTTTTATTTTTTTAAAAAAAATTCATTAATTTATGGTGGAAGATCCCCCGACAAGCTTCGGTGATAATCTCTTCTTGGTCGTACACTTAGCAGCGCCTCATTATTATTATTTTTTTAAAAAAAATATTTTGGCATGGGGAAACCCACGACCCATTTGATTCATGTGTTAGTCTTTGATATTTTTACACTTCATGTTAATATCAACAACATTTTAGAGTGTTGTATACTAGTAGTTGTATACGTACAAGTAGTAGTAATGATTAATTTGAGGAACTAAGGTTAAAAAACAATTAAAATTCAAAATATTAAAATTAAGGTTTGAACTAAAGTCACTTAAATATTGGGCTATTTTCAAATTATTAGTTATTAATCAATACATGAGTTTAAACATCGAATGATCTTTTAAATTTGAAGATACATCTATTTTTGTCTTTATTTTAATATTTGTGGACAATGATTCTTTAAGTTTGTAAAATTGAACACTTCTAACACAATTAATAAATATTCAGACTTAAAACTTTTTAAAATAATGTTATGTGTTCTCTAATTGAATGATCTTAAAAAGACAAATGATATTTTCTATAACAAAAAAGTTATACTCTTAAAAGTACATTACATCTTAATTAATGAGATATATATATTGCAACTAATCATTTGATAAGAACTACCTATATATTTTTAGAATAATTAAATATCTCAAAATCAAACGAGGAATATTAATTAATCATTCATTATGTAATCATTTTTAATACATATAGTGGATTCCTCTTATAAGATTTCAAGATTTTAGTTTAGACTCTTTGTTGTTGTGTATTTGTAATTACTTTTTCTTATTTTTATTTTTTGTTTAAATAAATAAAGTGACACTTTAATTTGATTTGACTTTAATTTTAACTTTTGAAAATTAATTTTTGGCAAAGTACATATGAATTTAAAATTATAAATTTAATTGTTTAATTATCTTTTAAAAGGAAAACTAACAATAATTTTAAATGTCACAAAATATACTTTGTAATTATTTTGGTATTTGAATTAATTATAACTACTACTTGTACTTATAAAACTACTAGTACACAACACCAAAGTGCTGCTGATATTAACATGAAGTGCAAAAATATCAAGATTAAAACATGGGTCACGGAGTATTACATGCCCAAAGATTTAAATAAATAAAAATGGGTCGTGGGTTTCCCCACGCCTAAAATGAAAATTAAAAAAAAAAAACAAAAATAATGAGGCACTACTAAATGTACGATCAAGAAGAGAGAGTATCATCAAAGCGTGTTGTGAAAAGCCTCACGTCCAATAAAGTTTGACGTCACTACTGTTAGTGTAACGAAATTACGAATGGGGCGTGAGGCCTGAGGCGCCTTACCCTCTTTGGTGCATAACCCCGGCAGATTACTTTTTTGGCATTTTTGCTCAATTTCTTTACTGATTAGGTTCGAGGGTCAGTATCAAGATGATCTCATATCATACTTTTCAGTAGGCCATATGAATATTCACAAATAATTTAACCAGATTAGTTTTGCAGCTGATCTAGATCATTGAGAAGGCCACTCCTCACCTGAAAATAATTATGGTCACATGAAAATTTCCTCTTTAAAGGACTGACGGACACTCAAAATTAATCTGGAAACCAGTGGAGAGATGGTATAGTCAGAGATTACAAAGAAAGTTGTTTAATTTACTGGCATTTGCTATACCATTTGGAACTCAAAGCAATAATCTTGCAGAAGCAAAGGCTCTAATATTTGGTGTTCAGTGGTGTAAGGAACATAACATCAATAATATTTTAGTGGAAATGGACTCTATTCTGGTGGTCAATTGGATGAAGAAGAAAAGGAGTGCTTCATGGAATCTGAACATCAATCATAGATGAGATATTGGATGTGATCCCTTTCTTTAATGAATTCAAGATTAATACACTGTTTTAGAGAGACGAACAAAATAGTCAGATATTCTTGCTAACAAAGGGGTGCGAACTAGATCAAGCAAAGGGGTACCATACGACCCAGGATCTCCCAACTAAAGCCAGAGAACAACTCGCTTGGATAAACTCCAAGTACCAAGTATAAGCGACTGAACTCGAATTGTAATGAATTGGGCATGTCCAATTCACATATGTTATTTGAGGAGGTTAGTGTTGGGATCTATGTAGTTTTGATCATTGACAAAGTCAATCAAACAGGTCAGTCAAGTTGTTCCAAGGGAGTATGAAATTTATTGTCTAAAGAAGCTAACATGGCAGTAGTAAATATTCCAATAAAGATAAGTTGCACGTATCAAAAGATGGTTAAGTCATGTCACACAATCTCAGTGAAATAAATAAGTGCTAAATTGAAGTATTGGAGTTCTACTACAATACTAAAGAGGCAATGAGTTTGACTCGAAGAAGAAGTCTCACTTGAAGTAGAACTCTAAGTCAAAAAGAGTTTGATTTGATGGGCACTTTGAAGTGAAGAACAACTCTTTGAAGAGTTGAATATGTGCTGATTTATAAGAGTTGAAGTTTGATTTAAAACACAAAGGAAGCCAAAAGATAGACTTGAAGAAGGACTCCTACTTGGAGTAGACTTATAAGACACGTAAATGTAGTTGCTGCAAAGATGTTGAAGAGTTGTGTATATACATAAGTGTGACTTCTCAAAGCAACTCGTGCACTCATAAAGAGAGAAAAACGAAATATGTAAAGTGTGAGATTTTGCACCATTTGGAGTTTGAAGAAATTCAATTGACGAACTTGGTCCTAGTAAAGTAATAGGCTAGAGTTAGAAATCTTGTACTAGGAGTTAGTCATTGAGTTGTAATTGATGTGATCTTAATTCAGTGAGTTATAAACTAGATTAAGAGGATTTTGTCTTCAAGTAGAGTATACTAGGAGACGTAGGAACACATTCCTAGGGAGGAGTGTGAATAGCTAGGAATTAGAATTTATAATTCCTTTAGGTTACAAGTGTTGTAATCTGTTGTTTGAAGAGGCTCTTTGAAGTTAGTGAACTTGGAGAAAATCCTGTGGAGGTACAGGTCGTGGTTTTTCACCTTTTGAGCCGGGTGTTTTCCACATAAAAATACTGTGTTCTTTACTTACTGTTTTACTGCATTGTTGAAACATGTCAGGAGACCTGTTTCAATTGTAGGCAATAAGCTAACGTAAACAAGTAAAATTGTGGTCGTGTAGTCTAACAGTTAGGTTCCATATCCTCTTCCTCTATGTTTTCATCTTTTGTATTTTAATTTACATAGTAAGGGTCCTTGCCAAGTATTAACAAGTTTTTCCAGACTCATATAATAGATAGATGAAGTAAATAACTTACCTCTGAATTGCATTAGTGAAAAGCACAAGTTCATCAAAGGTTCCATAGGCATCATACATGTCATCAATAATAGAGTTCAAACATAGTAGTTTTGTTAGCATTCTTCTCACTCGGCTATATTGAGGCTCAAAACACATTCCGATAATCCAGAAGTGACCCTCCACTAATCTGTCTTTTGTGTATGGAATTTTGTTTGGAACATCCAAATCTTTCCACCAGCTAGATATATATAGCAAGGGCATTTCATAGTTAGAACTATCTTATTAACCATACATATTCATTTAGTAAGTAAATATGATCAATGAAAATATATATACCTTGTTAGCTCGACAAGCTCTTGCTGATGCAACTTTTGTAACATGTTAAAATCCAACTTAGCAAATTTCAAGAGTAAATCATTACGCGCTTCACTGTTTTCGTAAATAGATATGTATTTCCTTGCTCCCACCCTTGATAGAGTTCTACGAATAGGCCGGCTTAAGGCTTCAGTAACTTGAATCTTAAGCGAGTTGCTCAAGTAAGGGACCATGGACTCGAGACGAGAGGTGGTAAAGGTAAGTGCTTCTTCAAGAATTTCTTCCTTGTGCATTCTCATATGTGCTGCTTCATACAAACTCAATAATCCTTGGACATCGTCATTAATAAGTGTTTCGTTGAAATTTCCGTCATGATCTATGAACTGCTTGAACACATCTGGTTAAATCATCATGTTTATATTAGTTTTTTATCAAAAAGAAATATTTACATATTGAACATAAATATTCTTATAATAAATGATTGCTGAATTTCATAGCTAAGAAATTTATAATTGCCGCGTTAAAGTTGGTAACCACATTTAGCCCTTGAACAAAATTGTAATTTGAAAGAAAAGGATAACAATATGTATTTCAACGATACACTACAGGTGTTGTAAGCGCATTAAAAAAGTAAAATCATTAGCCATATTTGATCAAGTTTCCTCTAAAATGGATTAGCTAGTATCCTCTCAAGAATTCAAGATTATTTATTTGGGGAAGTGGAAATTTAGAAGCAAGAGGGAAAAATAAAGATGTCTTTGGAAGGGAAAGATCATTTGGGAAATATCAATAATGAATCCATATAGCAAATTAATGACTTGTATGATGGATTCAAAATCCGAGTGAGAATATTGGAAGGAGATTTGGAATATTTTTCAATCAAAATGGTGGTATGTCAAGGATCACACTCTTAACACGTTTTTACTTGTCTTGGTGATGAATAAATTAACGTGACATATTCACGGGGAGGAATCGTGGCGTATGCTATTTGTAGATAATATCGTATTGATTGACGAGACACGTGGTGGAGTTAACGATAGACCGGAGGTTCAGAGACAAACCTTAGAGTCTAAAGGTCTTGAGTTGAGCAGGACAACAGCAGATTAATTACATAGAGTGCAACTTCGTTAACGCATCATAAAACGCAGACGTGGAAGTGAGATTTTATACTCAGGTCATCCCCAAAAGATAAAGCTTCAAGTATCTTGTGTCAATAATCTAAGAAAATGAGGATATTGACGAGGATGCCACACAATCAAATGAAGGCTCGCATCCAGTGTACTGTGTGATAAGATGATGTCACCAAGACTTAAAGGTAAGTTCTATAGAGTGGTGGTTAGACCTACTATGTTGCATGTGCAAAGTGTTAGCTAGTCAAGACTGTTGGGACAACGGAATAACAACAATAAACACACACACACAAATTAACTGCGAGAAAATAGAGAAAAAATGGAACACAAACGACACACAAGAATTTACGTGGTTCGGTCTCACGACCTAGTCCACAACTGCAACTAGGAGGAATTTTATTTCTCTCTCTCTTGTGGTGTATAGATTACAAGTACAAGCTATCTATTTATAGAAATAGATTAGGGTTATTAGGGTTTCTAACGGGCCTAATTAATCAGGCCTCCACAAGCCCAACAATCTCCCACTTGGAGGCATGATAATCTTCAACTGCCATCCACTGTGAGCACTTGTACGTCTAGTAATCTCCTCCTCATCTTCCTGGTTGCAGCGGCCTTTTCATCAGTTAACCTGAAGGCCCGTTGAAGCTTCCCCAAGCTCCAACATCAGTCACGGCTAAAACTGCCCCTGACTCGTCCTCTGTCCCTACCGACTCCCACTTGCACGAACTGCCGAATCCTGGGATACTCTGAGAACAAACAACACTCTCCATAGTTAGCAGGTAATCATCCGGAGAGACTTTGACAGCTGGAACACTGGTTCTCTTAACCCACTGTCTGGTAACTCTCGCTGAAGTTTTAACTGGCTGACCGCCGATGCTCCCACTGCCACGAGAACCCCTGACTGGTTTACCTGAACCTTTCCAAGCACGTTCAACCTGAATCTGACCTGTGGCTCTGGGTTTATCTCCTGCAAAACGAACCTTCTTATGCCCACGAGACTCTGTGAACCGGATTTTGTTTCTCTTCTGATCTGGGACAGTCACTCCCTCAGATGGTAAATAGACCATATACAGTGAACTCCGTTTCTTTCCTCGAGCTATGACCAAGTTCCCCTTCATCACCTTCCACTGTCCGTTTCCGAACTTAACATCGTGTCCCTCATCATCCAACTGCCCAACAGAAATCAACTGTTTCTTCAAGCTTGGAATCACTCGGACATCCTTTAAAGTCCACGAACCGACTGAAGTTTTCAGAATCATGTCACCCATGCCCGTTACATCAAGAACTTTATTGTTTGCTAGTCTTACCTTTTCAAAATCCCCTTCTTTCAGATTCTGCAATGCTTCACTGCTGTGGGTAGCATGAATGAAGCACCAGAATCCATGACCCAGGAATCCACACTGCTCTCCACGCTACATATCAAGAGATCATTATGAGCATAGTCTCCTGCAATGTTAACTTGTTTATTATTCGGGCATTGATTCCTGAAATGCCCCACCTCCTTGCACGTCCAACACGTTACATCTGAGCAATCCTGAGTCTTCGACTGACTCCTTCTTCTGTTCCTGCTCCCACTACCTCTGCTATTTCTCCTTCCTCTGCTGACATTTAGCAATTCACTCGATGATTCCCCAGAACTCCTTCTTCTAACATCCTCGCCTAGAATGAGATCACGAATCTTCTCAAAAGTGAATCCATCGGGTCCCGCTGAACTGGTAACTGCTATAACCGTTCCGGACCAACTGTCAGGTAATGACGATAGCAGTAGTAAGGCTTGAACTTCATCATCGAACTTAATGCCCACTGACGTAAGTCTGGCTAAGATTGAATTCATTGTATATGTGCTCGGTAACTAAACTGCCTTCCTTCATTTTTGTGTTCACCAATTCTCTAATCAGAAAGACCTTGTTTGCTGCAGATGGCTTCTCGTACATGTTAGACAGCGCTTCCATGACACCTTTCGCTGTCTTCTCCTTCAAAATGTTAAACGCAACATTCTTGGTCAACGAGAGTCGGATAACTGCCATGGCTTTCCGATCCAAACCTACCCACTCTGCATCAGACATCTTTTCTGGCTTGTCACCCAATACCATGTCTAACTCCTTCTGAACCAGCAAATCCTCAATTTGCATTTTCCACCAACTGAAATCTGCACCATCGAACTTTTCAACTCGATACTTCCCATCTTCTGCCATCTCAAACGACTAGATGAGGTACCCGGTATAACTGATCTCAGATCTTGGTAACTGCCGGTGAAAAAAATTTCTCCGGCGACTCGACCTCCTGCTCGATCTGTTGTTGCTCGCTCCGCTTCTCCGGTTGGCTGCACAGCAGGTAGCTGCTGCTTTCGGTTCTTCTCCAGGCGTCGGCTGCCCCTTTTTTTTTTTCTTTTTCCGGCGTCGGCTGGTCGCGGTGGCAGCAGCTCGCGATTGAGGCAGCGGCGACTGCTTTCTCTCTCTGGATCGGGGGCGGCGCTGCTGCTGCTCCGGTCGGCAGTTTTTAGTTCTTTTCCAAAAATTTTAGGTGATTCTCGCTAAAAACTTTTTTCGTGTGTATAACCTCGCTCTGATACCAATTGTTGGGACAACGGAATAACAACAATAAACACACACACACAAATTAACTGCGAGAAAATAGAGAAAAAACGGAACACAAACGACACACAAGAATTTACGTGGTTCGGTCTCACGACCTAGTCCGCAACTGCAACTAGGAGGAATTTTATTTCTCTCTCTCTTGTGGTGTATAGATTACAAGTACAAACTATCTATTTATAGAAATATATTAGGGTTATTAGGGTTTCTAACGGGCCTAATTAATCAGGCCTCCACAAGCCCAACAAAGACCAACTCACACATTCATAAGATGAATGTAGTGGAGATGAGGATACTTAGATGGATGTGTGAGCACACAAGAAGAGATAAGATTAGAAATAAAGATATACAGGGTAAGGTGGGAGTGACCTCAGTGGTGGACAAGGTGCGGGAAGCGAGGTTGGGATGGTTCAAGCATGTAATAAGGAGAAACACGAATGTCCCAGTAAGGAAGTGCGAGAGGTTGACTGCATTAAGTCTAAGGAGAGATAGAGGTAGACTGAGGAATAATTGGGAGAAAGTGATAGACATAACTCATCTTCAGCTCATCAAGAACATGAACTTAGGTAGGAAAGCGTAGAGGTTGACGGTTAGTAGGGAATCTAAGACTTTTCTTATGGGAGAAAATTGTTCTAGCTTAGGGTGTCTTGTTTGCTCCTCTTCTATTATAATTATGCTTCAAATTGTGCTCCTACTATTACTTCGTTTATTTGAGTTGTCTTTAAAAATTTTACTGTCGGTACCTTTGTTTTTCACGATTCTTCACCATAATTTTTACTATTTCATTAGTCTAATCTATTTCCAAAAACACTTTTCTTGAGTCAAGAATCTATTAAAAATAATTTCTCTAACTCACATAAGTTGAGGATAAAAATCTATGTATATTTCACTTTTTCTATCTCATTTATAAAATTTTACTGAATATGTTATTATTATATTAAGAATAAATTTATTCCTTAATTAGGCCTTACTTAAGCTGGATATTGTCATATATATATATATATATATATATATATATATATATATATATATATTCCTTAATTTGGCCTTATTTTTAAGCTTTGCTTGTTGGATATTGTTTTATGTTTTTTTTTTTTTAAGAAAAATTCTGTCAGTTTGTTGTTAATTCTGATGATTTTATTTTGCCTCCGATTAAAAAGTGGATCTATTAAAGCCTTTTTCAAATAGGGGGCTCCAATTGTTCTCACTCTGTTTCTAACTCAAATCATGGGTAAATGTGTGTGTAACAGTGTAAGGTGTTTAACAGGTGGGTTGAATTTTGAACTATTTAAAATGAATTAAATTAATTAATTCATTCAAAAATTATTTAAATTGAGTCAAATAAGTTAAAACCTAAGTTATAATCCAACTCACTTAATCACTTTCAAGTTTTAGCTAATCTAATTTATTTGTTCCCTTATGAATTATTCAATTACCAAAGATCTTTTTTCCTTGGTTGGAGCTATATATATAACATATAAATAAAATAAAATATTTATTTTAAAATATTTTAACAGAGTTATTTGTGAGTTAATTTGGGCTAAAACTAATTCAATCTTAACTAGGCTGAATTGGGCAAGTTAAAATCAATTAAGTTAAACAAATGGTGCAGGTTGGATGGGTTAAGGTTTTTGGGGCCAATTTTGACACCTTTATGTGTGTATACAAACTTTAAAAAATATAAATACTTCTTCCATTTTAATTTATTTATCTAATTTTTATTTGGTCTGTGAATTTAAATAAAAACATAAAAAAGACTATTGACTAAAAATATGTTGAATAAATATTAAAATACCTCTTAATATTGTAAGTTTAAACATGTCATGTGAAAATTTTAAATTAAAAAATTATATACATAGACATACATATATACATATATATATATATATATATATATATATAACATAAAAATAAATAGGCCAAACAAATTGAAAGGGAAGTGATTATAATCTCTCACACCAATTCTAAATCTAACTAAAACAAATTCAGACCAGCGCTTTTCAAAATTAACAAACTGTGCAAAAGTACTTTTCGTACAAACTTTATATTTAAAATTTAATTTATAGAAAAATCTAATATTTTTATCTTTTTCTTTTCTATTTGGAAAAGGCTAAAAGAAAAATTTTAAATTATGTGAAATTGAAGAAAAAATATTTTCCATCATAGTTTAGTTTAAAAATACTTTTATTGTTACAAGTTTGGTTCTAAAATGTTTTGATGTGAATAATTTGATTAAAAAGTATCTATATTGTTATTTTTGGACCAAAAATATCTTTTCCTAATAAATATATTATTCATTTATTTTTTAGACATATTCTTTTTCTAATAAATTATTATTTTTAAAGAATTATTTTCTTATTTTTATTCTTTTAAAATCTCTTTAACTAATAAAAAAGTGAGAAGTAATATTTTTCTTCTTAATCTCATTTTTATCAATAAAAATAGAATAACTCCGTTTTTGAACTGATAATATAAGTCATATATATAAAGCACGGTAACCTCATCATTAATTTTTAGTTAAATAATAATTAAATTTTTTTAATAAAATAAAAAATATTATTTCTTAATATTTTTTGAATTGAAGTAGGATAAGCATTTGCTAACATATTTTTTGATTTTAAAGTTAAAATGAAAACAAATGATCAATAGTAACTCTATCTATGATATTTTATGTTTTGAAGCAATATTATAAATTTTAGTGTTTTATGACATTATGATTATTGTATCTTAACTTTAAAATCAAGGATTATATTAGCTAATATTTATCTTTCTTCAATTCAGAAAAGATTAAGAAATAAAAAATATTTTTTATGTTATTAAGAAAAAGAATTTATAGTCATCTAAATAAAATAAATGATGAATTATTGTGATCTTATATATATGAAAATTTATAATGTGTTACAGTACTTTTATTAGGAAAAAAATATGTTGTTTTTTTATTTAAAAAAAAGAATATGTTTATTAGGAAAAAGATAATTTTGACTCAAAAGTAATAATGAAGATATTTTTGGTCCAAACTATTAATGGCTAAGATATTTTTAGATCAAAATATTAATGACAATAATATTTTTGAACAACTATTAATGGAGGACATTTTTGTTGAGTTTCACATATATAGTTTAAGGATACTTTTACGCTTTTCCCTTTTCTATTTGGTAATTTCATAGTTTTTCATTAATCCATCAAATTCTCTGCACGTTCTCTCATCAACAATTCCCATACCCTGCCAATAAAGTTAATTTCCAGTTTTATTGTTGTTGACAATAAAGTTATTGATTCTTAATCAAGAAACTGTTTGATAATCATAAATTAGCTGAGGAAAAGTTAGATTATCGGAGAAAGTGGAGTAATATTCTCTCTAACTATTAACCTTATACTAACTGTTAGAGAAAAAATTATGCAGTATGCTTGACCTGAATTAGGAAATCTTTGCTGGTCAATAAAATAAGTTGAGAATCATTAAGTTTCAAATTCAAATCTTAATGGAGGTAAGTAACATTGAAGAATGAAAAAAGTTTCACATTGGTGTATGATTTATTTTTTATGGACTTGGGCAATTCGCCCCTCATGAACTTGTTTTTGGGTTGAGTTAGGCCTAATATTTGTGAGGTAAGAGTTAGATCCTTTATTAGAACAAAACAAAAGTAGCTGCTATCTAGCTAGATAGAGAAAGCTAGTGCAAGTTTTTGAAATAACGAGGGACCAAAAGTGATAACTATAAAGAAAATGAAGAAGGTGCAGGGATAGAATTAAGAGCAGAAATATATAATTTACCAGAAGACATGTGATGGCCTTGTTGCCTCAGTAGTCGAAAACGAAGAGCGACAACGTAAAGGACGTTGTCATCACTCTCACTCTGCTGCAGTACTTGGGACGACGTCGTATCAGAGATGTTTTGGATGGATTTTTGGATCTCATTATGAAAATGATATGCTACTCCTAATCGTTGGATTGCGTCTATCAACACAAGTTTTTGTGTGCTATTGTCAGGAGTTTCCACCAACATTTTCCTGATTCTCTCTTTTAACTCTTCAACTTCATGCTTTTCTTGGCTACTAATTTCCTGCATGCCAAAATTCAGCATATATAGTATTAATTTAATTACACTAAATACTCCTCAAATATATGATTCAGTTTCAGATACACCCCTATATATGTATATATATACTACTACATACTGTTTGTTGAAAAGTGTCGGAGAGGAAATGGTATCCCCAAACTGTTGGTTGAAAACCTGCCAAAGGACGTGAAGAAGAATCCATTGCTTGGGTCATTGTTGTAAGCTCTCGCTCTCTCTTCCACTGCCCCCTAAAGGCGGGAGAAGCAACCATTGCTTTATTAATCCTTGTTTCTCTTCGCCTGCCCCCTAAAGAGGACTGTGCTCTCAGTTCACTACTACTAGTCGACTGAAACATTGGAAAAGTGACCGTGACCGTTGCTATTGCTAGACTCATCTTTCTTTCTCTCTCTCAAAAGATTTACCCTTCTAAGCTTTGCAGCTAATTTGGCCACCTACATATAGTGCTGTTGAGACTACTGGTGGGTATGATATTTTAAATATTAAAATTTTGATATTGCAATTTCGATATTATGATATTGAGAATGCATTATAAATATTTTTTAATATTCAATATTAAAAATAAAATATATAGTAATGAAATATATATTTATATATATATATATTAGCAGCCAACGATGCGACAAGGTCTATAGATCGAGATTGATAGACTTTGCTTGAAAAGGCAAATTTAATACAATTATGATTTAATTTAGCGATTATTGGAAATTTTCACTATACCATAAGTAGATTAAAGATACTACCTTAATTTATTATAACTTGGTCATTAATAGCAGGGACGGATTTAGAGGGGTCGAGGATATTCACCCGAGTACTCTCAATAAAAAAAAATTATACAATATATAATAATTTTTACTTTTTATATATATAAAATTTGTATCTTATAAAAATAAAAATAGGAGATTAATTCAATAATTTAGCGGATTTAAAATTTATCTTGATATTTTAAGTTCAAGTTACAAACGCTAAAAGTCAATTTTACGTTCTAGAAGACAATTTTACGTTCTCTTCAAATTGTTCATCAAATGACGTCCAAATATGGATAAAGCCAATTTTACGTTCTCTTAAAATTGATCACCAAATGATGTATGTCTATATATGGATACTATTTCTTCCGTTTATTTTACTTATTTAATATTATTTTGGTATATTTTTTAAGAAGTAAATAAATAAAATAAAAATTTATTATATCTATTTATAATAATTTTGAGTCGAGAAAAATAATAATCAAGATAGAAAATATTTGATTTCAACTATGATGAGTGTTATAATCTCTATATGATCCTCTAATTCTTCCAACAATAATATGAACTATGTTGAACTTGGATTTGATTTGGATTCAAGGGCCTAAATAGCTTGATCCTGAATCTTTTTCTTTGAATTATTTTTCACGAACAAGGAACTTGATCTTGAACTTCCTGATACTTGCCTTCGTTCTTGAACTTGATTGCTTGAACTTGTAGCTTGAGAGAATTTGCGATCTTTAATCCACGAGCTCTATTCTTGATCTTGTTCTTAATTTTTCTCCTCCTTTATGAGTTATGAGGACCCCTATTTATAATTGTAGGGGTGATGCCATTGTGTGATTTGATTGGTTAGTTTGAGCTGCTCAATCTTATTCCTTGATGACAAACTTCAATTTGATTGGCTAGAATATGTCACTTACACACTTGACATGATTTTAGTGACTCATTTATTTGATTTGAATTGCCACTTTATGTAGATACATGACATGATTTTAATGGTTCATTTGTTTGACTTGAATTGCCACCTCATTTTGACATGTGACATGATTTTAATAGCTCATTTATTTGACTTGGATTGCCACCTAATTTGACAGTGACATGGATCTGAACTTTAATATAGGCTAATAACTATTTGGATCTTAGACTATTAAAGTGGGTCCGTCATTTGGAGTCCAATTAAATGGACTATTCCAATTAAATGATTAATCCAATTATATTAGGCTATTAGCCATATTACTAGACTATTTTCTTGAATTTAATATAGTCCAAATAAATTTATGAATTTAAATCTAATAAAATTTTAATACTTACAAATGCCTCCTACTTCAAAACGTATTGAGAATGCACGTAGCTTAGGGACTAGGCTTGAAGTATCCCTAAACTATAAGGAAATTAGAATCTTTTTTGAATTTCTAATATAATTATTTTATCTCCTTCATACACAGACATCTTGGTGATTTCACATAATTGTACTTGAATTTGTAATTCAATTTTGTGTCGGAGCTTCTTTTTTTTTCTTCTATAAAAACTGCAAAATATCATAAGAAGGAGTACTTTTGTGTTTTTTCCACGAAGCATTCGTTGTGCTCCACTTTTTTTTCTCAGCAGGAATGACTCATATATATATATATATATTCAAATATTTTGCATATTGTTATCACGCTTGGAGAATGCAATGCATTTATTTATCTGTTGCAAAGTGAATGAACCTAGTGACTTAAGGATTTGTGAAGTTAGTTTGACTTCAAACTAGACAGAGAAAGTATTTGACTTTGATTGGGATAACTATTATCTCTTTATCCCAAGAATATTTGCCTTTTCAGGTCTTTGAGTTTGATTGTGGTAAAAAGAAGTATTTTCTGTGCCTAACAAATGAGTATAGTCCAAAACATAAACCCATATTCAATTTAGCTGCTTCATATAATTCTCGTCCAATTTTCTAGCAGTCAAGTGAAATTTATTTTTTCGGGTGATGCTAAATAACCACAATTTTGTGTTCACAATTTGATCACAAAGGTAAAAAGAACATATTGATTTTTTTTCTTCCAAAATAAAATTAATTGTTTATTAATAACAACTAATAAATAAATTAAAAAGAAATTTTAAATTTTTAAGAAAAGAATAAAAATATCAATAATAAATCAATTTATAATATGAACAGAGAATTATGGCTATTGTGGCCAAAATTCTTGTGATCATTTAAATTTATCTTTTTTTTAATTATTAATCAAAGTAATGTCATCTTCCTCTCCACTATTGCTCGCAGAGATTTGTTAAATCTAATAGATAATACACCTTTTTGGAGGTGACTTGAACATGTGAGCATGTAGTACTTTTTTCTTATCATTAGTGTAGACCTTTACTTTTATCAATCTTTAGATTGTTTGTCATTTTGTGTGTGCTTTAAAGTTTTTGTTATATTAAAAAAGAAATTATCTTCATTGGGCATAGTATTGATTTTATTCTTTGCATATTTGCTTGTTCTTGATATTTCTAAAAGCCAACTTATTTTTGTATTGAATTTTCTTTTCTTGGTTCCATCGTGAACAATTCAACAATTTCAGTAAGTGAAAATTTTTCTTTTCGCACCCTCCGCCAAGTCCACATATTTTTCACTTAAATAATTCTTTTTAAATCTCATGTTCACATCAATAGTGTAATTTGCAAGTAGTTAAATTCAAGGATTACAATAATCACCTACTGAGCCAAATCATATAGCACAAATGATTTTTTTATTTTTTATTTTTTGAATTAGCTGGACATTGAAGGAACCAAGCTAAAATTGTAGTACATGATGGATTTCATCGCACTTTATTATTTGGATTATTTCTTGAAAAACCCAGGCTTGAGGCGTAATACATGATGAATTTTATTCATGCCTTAAGATTTTGGTTATGTTCTTGAAGAAATCAAACTTGAGGTGTAGTACCAGATGAATTTCATCCGCACTTCAAGATTTTGGTTATGTTCTTGAAGAAACCAAACTTGAGGCGTAGTACAAGATGAATTTTATCCCCGCTTCAAGATTTTGGTTATGTCTTGAAGAAATCAAACTTGAGGCATAGTACAGGATGAATTTCATCCCCACTTTAAGATTTTGATTATGAACTTGTCTGTCATAATCTTTATATTCATCCTAGTTTCTTTGAGCTGGATGGTAATGGTGATTTTTTTTTGTTCTTGCAGCTTAACCAGATGGTGAATTTTAGAGGCTACACCCTCCTTCATCCAAATTTAAGTATCTTATTATTGTAAATAATGAAAGTTCAATGCAAACAAAATTGTTGGTTCAAATTCCCTTGACTGGATAATAGACAGGTCCATGGCCACTTCTTAGGAACTCACTTCATATGACAAATTGGACTTCAGAATGCAAATCCACTTTAGCTCGATCTTCTCAGACGTGGTCTCTTCAGGAACCTCAGCACCGTTACACAAATATTGCAAGTGCTCTTCCTAGCCTGGATCGTCGGATAGTCCGTGGAGAAATATATTGAGGATAGACAATTGTATTTGAGGGTGAATATTGTCATATTTCAAGATATTGGGAGTCGGCTGAGGATATACTCGGTAGAAGTCAAGAAGTCTTATTTGCAGTAGATATTAATAACGCCGTTTATGCCTCGCTTTTTACCTATGATCGAAATTTAGATATATTACAAGCATTTTGTGAGGCGTGGTACCTGAAGAGAAATACACTACTTACATCCGTTGGTGAATTATCTATTTCTTTATGGAACTTATATAACCTTAGATGCTTACCAATTGGAGGTTCCTTTAATCAGGAAGTCATTCCCGAGGTTACGGAACTCATATGTATTGATGCAAAAGTCCAGATATACATATCTCGAGTTTGCGAGATCTTGTTCACTACTTTTCACTATTTACAGGAGAGCATGACTGATAGCTCAAGAGTCTCTTTGAGCAAGTGGATAGAGTTTTGGTATAAGAAAGCTCTAAAGTACGAACTTGCTCTACCAAGGAGGGAGAAGAAGACTGCACGCTTAAAATCTACGCACAACCCTACTGGGACTATACCTGAAACATCTCAATGGTCAATAAACGAGGAGGGGGTATTTTCTAAACTTGGGGTGAGGCCTGCAAAGAAGGAGGAAACATATCTTGCAACATTTTTGTCATGTTGATTGTGTGCTTTCGTGCTTTCTTCTAAAGAGGGTGATTTTATTTGACCTGAGACTTTTAAGATAGAAACTATGATGACTACCAAACGAAAGATCATTGTTGCAGTGTCTGTTTTAGCAAGCATCTATAGTAGTCTTAGTAAGATTTCTCGATCGTCACAATTTGATCTTGTCAGAGTTTGCTTTCCCATCCATTATATTTATGGTTGGCTTGTTCACTATTTCAAAACTCATTTTGCGCTTGCAAATGGTCTGTCTAATCCATCTATGGTAGCATTTTCAGGAGAGGGTGTTGCACGATACTTTGATAAAAAGGAAGCGAGAAAATATATCCATCAAGGAGATAACACAGCTTGAGATTCTACTATGTTAAATAATTATGAGCCCTATAACTATGTCGACAATAATGATGCACCAAATTTGGAGTTAGATTACATCATGAGCATCCTCTTTGGCTATCTCTCTTTCAAGAAATGAAAACTTAGTCATTATCGATCCATATAGTCTACATCGGTTCAGTCGTCAATTTGAGTTTTATCAAAAATCCTAGGTGCTTCAACATATGATAATCATGGTGTTTCATTAGCTAAAGGACTCAGATATTGGAGAATTTTCGAGTTGCATTGATGATGTCTCGTGTGACTTTTCTCGCCTGTTACACCTAATGTAAAGAAATTCTTTGCAGATGACTATAAGACTTAATGGTCCAAAACACATGGGAATTTTCTTGATGACTACTTGCAAACCTTGGTGGATGCAGCTGAGTCAATTTCTACTAAGATTTCAAAAGTCACACATCAAGGATGTAGCAATGCAACCCAAAGACTGGCAATCTCTCAACTTCAATGGTCATGTTATCTGAGCAATGCAAAGGCAAGGGACCTCAGTTACTTGTAGAAACTGCAACTGAACAAGCATATGATCAAGATAACTAGGGTGGTAAAGGCTCTTTTCCATTAAGTATAATTGCTCATGATTCTAAAAGGCGATTATCTCAAGGCGAGAGTACTGGTAGTCATGAAGATTGTTGTTGGAGAAAAGTGAGGTCACGTTTAGACAAATCAAGAGATGCAGATTTAGCAATGCTTAAGATTCCTGACAGTGTTGATGGCCCTTCAAGGACCTTGACCGTTCTTTTTAAAGAGGTATGCTTAAAACTCTTAGTTTACCCAACATATCATAGTGACTTTTACTAATTATTTATTTTACCTCTACAGTCAAAATGTGCTGGAGCATTACCACAAGGAGGGTCACGGGAGAGTGACGAGTCTGTTTCTGGTCTGAACCCAATAAAATCATCTTCCGCAAGTAAAATAGAAAAAGAGGCAACTCTATTCCTCGTGATGGAGTAAGAGCGAGACTGAGTTTTGATTTATAAAAACATCCAACAACTGCAGTATCTGTGTTCGATGGAAAGAAGGTTGTGCTAAATATCAAAAGATGTTTATTTCTGAGCTTTGGAGTGTGATTTGGGGTAAGCTTTCCGAAAGCGATGTAGATTGTGCTTCCTCTCTTAAAGAAGAGGTCCAAGTGATTCTCGAGGATATGGATGGCAAGGATGTGGATGCTTCTCCTTTGATGAAATTAATATCTTTATTGAGCTTGTTGTTATGTATGACTAGGAACGATTGACTCTACAAGATAAGGATATGGAAGCTACAAGAAAAGAGTTATCCATAACAACTAAAAGAACGTCTTTCAAGTTCCATGTTTGATGAATATGAGAAGATTGAGAAATTTTTCTCCATCCTTCAATCTCTTAGCGAGGTGAAAGAGAAGATAGAAAAGCTGCACCAGAAAATAGAAGGATTTAGAAGTCCTCTTACAAGCTACCGAGAAAGAAGTTGAAGAAGCCAAACTAGGAGTCTCAACTGCTGAAAAGGATTTTGATGCATGCAGTGATGCAGATTTATTGAATGTTGATGACTTGACCAATTTAGAGCAGAAGAAGGAGCGCCTGGAAGCTATGTGCAAGACTTAATCAATACTATGTTTAGATTAGCCTCAAAATTTCGCTTGCTCTTTTTTTTCTCCTTTTTTTAAATTTAATTCATCAGTGGATACTCTTATTAAGAATAAAATCTATTTCCTTTTCTCTTCAAATAATTAATTTTATTTTTAAGATAAACTTTGAATGTTCATTCACTGACAGTTTCAAATCTGCTCGCGCACACCAAATAAAACAGTATCTTGATGCATGGATGTCAGAATCACAATCCGTTTGATTCACCAGAAATTAAACTTCTCAATCTAGAACATATCTAAAATTCAGATTTTAAAATCATTAAGAATACCTCAGATTATCTTTTTTGAAATCGACTTTGAATCTAGCAGGCTGACAATTTCAGATTTTTGCGGCTTCACTAAAAAAAATTGCATCTTGATGAAGAAATGTTGAAACTATAATCCGCTTAATTTTAAAGGAACTAGACTTAACGATCTAGAATATATCCAAAACTTAAATTTTTAAAATTTTTGGGAATATTTCAGATTAATTTTTTAAAATCGACTTTGAATGCTGGCAAGCTAACAACTCCAAATTTACCTATGTAGTGGATTTGAACCTAGAACTCAAGGAGTTTGTAAATTTGAAGACTCCGACTTGCGAATTTGACAATTTAATTGCAAAATTTGAAGACTCCGACTTGTGAATTTGACAATTTAATAAAAGATGTAGTCGTCTTGTTGGGGAAGCTGATTTTCCACAGAGGTTTGTCCCCATTATATTGAACCATCAAGGTTTGATGAAGGTTCGAAATTCAAAAGAAATAATCCCTGTAGATATAATCTTTATGTGTTGGTTAGATAAATTTTATCTCATCACCTATCTCTTGAACATCACTTGGAGTGCTATATCTTTTTAAACTCATGAGGCTGAATTTAAAATAAAACTCTAAGTTGCCTACGACCTCGATGAAGAGGATCAAGTCATTCCGTAGTTCACAAAGAGTGATTTTTTTTTGTTTTTTTGGTGTCTTAACTTTTTCCTAGGCCATCTCTTGCGAGGTTTTCAACCTAGCAGACTTATTTTTCTTTTGGAGCTGTGCACAGTTTATATTCTTGTGAGCCAGGAATGACATGCAGTTTATACTCGTGCCTTAAGGAGAAGGATTCTTTTTTCTTCAAGGATAGTATCTCTTCATGAATTTCCCATTGATAGGGACAATTCAGAAATCTTCTGAGTCGATAAGCTTGTAAGCTCGATTTGAGTACACTTCCTGCATAATATAGGGCCCATCCTATTAGCAGAGAACTTTCTTCCAAATCGGCGAGAAACAATAATGGGCCTTCTTACAACGGGGACTTGATCACTCGTTTGGAAGCATCTAAGATGAACCTTCTTATTGAAAGATTGAGATAGGCGGGCTTGATAACATTTCAAGCTTTGTTGAGTTTCTAGTCTTTTTTCATCAAGATCTTCTAACTCTTCAAGGCGTAACCGAGTATTCTTGTCATCAGCGAATCCTTCTTGAATGGAAAGTCGGAAAGATAGAATTTGACGCTCAAGTGGAAGGACTGTTTCAACTCCATAAACAAGTGAATAAGAAATCGTTTGCGTTGGTGTGTGATATGTAGTCCTGTATGCCCAAAGTGCTTCTTCCATTCTCTCATGTCATCTCGCTTAGACTTGGAGATGACTTTCTTTAACAAATTGCAAATTATCTTGTTAAATACTTCAGCGAGACCATTATCAGCAGCATAATACATAGAGAAATTGCATTACTTGAAGCCAATAAGGTCACATATTTTAGCCTATCAACTTGTTACTAAATAATTTACCATTGTCTGTCAATATATGTCGAGGTATGCCATAACGATAGATAATATTAACTCGATGATGTTTGCTACATTCTCTTTTTTTACTTCTTTAAGAAAAACAACTTTGGCCCATTTTGAGAAGTAATCAGTTGCAACCAAAATGTACAAATGTCCACCAAAAGACTTTGGCAATGGTCCAATGACATCCAAACGCTAAGCTTCAAATGGCCATGCGGCAACAGTTGGGTGCAATACTTCTGGAGGTTGATGTATGAAATTTGCATGGAATTGACAAGCCTTACACCTTCGGGCATAATCCAAGCAATCTTTCACCATAGCCTGCCAATAATACTACATCCTTTTTATATGAAAATGAAGTTTTCCCCAGATTGATGTGCTCCACATACTCCAGAATCTGCTTCTTGCATGGCCTGAACAGATTCATTCGTTCCCGAACAACATAAGAGCACTCCATCAAATTATCGTCTATAGAGTGTATCCTTATCATAAAGAAAGTGAGGGGCTCGTTTTTGGATTTCTATCTTCCTTCGAAGATCCTTTAGCAATATACCATAGAACAAGTAACCAATTATTGGTTGTCACCAATCTTTGATTTCAACCTCAGAGGTTGTGAATACATACTCAACTTCTTCTTCATGTTCATTTAGTGGTGATGTCACCCATCTTCGGCAAATGGAGACTTGCATTTGATTGAGCAATACCAATGTAGAAGCTAAAGCTACCAGTGCATCAACCCGTTATTTTTCGTCCTAGGGACATGTTGGATAGTCACCTCTCCAAGAGAACTTATCATCTTTTGAGCATAATTGCGATATGGAAGAAAACTTGGGTTTCTTGACCTCATAACTACCCAAAATTTGATTGATCACTAACTTGGAATATCCAAAGATTTGCAGCTATAATTGTTTCATCTTAACAGTCATTTCGATTTCAAGTATGAGTACTTGATATTCAGCGACATTGTTGGAGCAGTGTTGTGTTAGAGTGAAAGAAAAGGGAAAAACTTCCCCATAGAGAAGTGAAAAATACTACTTCAACATCAACTCCTTCATGATGTGCAGCGCCGTCAAAGTACATCTTCCAAGGAGGTTGAATCTCTATCAACATCACATCCTCATCAGGTAGTTTATCAGACAATTCCAAATAATTTGGGATTGGATGGTCGGCCAAGAGATTTTCTAGCACTTTTCCTTTCACTGCTTTTCAAAGGATATACACAATTTCAAATTGGAGGTACCATATTGATAATCGATCACTTAAGATGGGCTTGGACATGACGAATTTGATAGGATTTGCTTTCGAGATGAGTCGCTTAACATGAGCTTGGAAGTAATGCTTCAACTTTTGAGTTAAGAATACAAGTGCCAGACATCACTTCTCAATGGGTGAATACTTCACCTCATTCGATGTCATCATTCTACTCAAGTAATAAAGAACATTTTCTTTCCCTTCATTATTTTCTTGTGCTAGATGCGCCCAGACTGACTTTCTTGTGCTGCAATATATAATACCAATAGTTTTCTAGGAATGGAAGTGACAAGAACTAGAGGCTTCATCAGGTAAGATTTTATGCTCTCGAAAGAATTTGTGCAAGCTTGGTCCCAATGAAAAGGAAAATCATTCTTCATGAGACGACTGAATGGTTGGCATCTCCCAGCTAGATTTGAAATGAACCTTCTAAGGTACCCCAACTTTCCTTGCAAGATTTTTAATTCATGAATATATTTAGGCTTAGGCATCTTCAAAATAACATATATCTTAGCTTGATCAATTTTAATTCCTCGATGTTGAACAATCAATCCTAGGAACTTTGCATAAGCAACTCCGAAGGCGTATTTCAAAGGATTCATTTTGAGTTGGTACCTTCGAAGTTGTTCAAACACCATTCTCAAGTCATGCATGTGGACGTCTCTTTTCCTTGATTTCACCACCAAATTATTAACATAGCACTCAACGTTTTTATGAAGCATGTCATCAAAAATATTCTGCATGGCTCATTAATAGGTAGCACTAGCATTCTTCGACCTCAAAAGGCATCACCTTGTAGAAATATATACCTTTGGGAGAGCATAAGGCTGTAAGTAGTTCATCTTTTGGTGTTATGCGAACCTGATTGTACCCAGATGAACCATCCATAAAAGACATTACCTCATACCCAGTCGTGGCATCAATTATAAGCTCAAGGATTGAAAGAGGAAATTTATCCTTAGGGTATGCATTGTTAATATCCCTAAAGTCAACACAAACTCGGATTTACCCATTTTCCATCCTTACAGGTACAATGCTTGAAATCCATGTGGGATACTTGACTTCATGAAAAAAACCTGCCTTGATGAGCTTGTTGACTTCAGTTTCAATCAAGGACATCAGTTTAGGTCTAGATCACCGTTGTGCTTGTTTAATAAGGAGAGTACCTCATTTTACAGTGAGATGATGAACTGCAACTTTGGGATCTAATCCTGGCATCTCCCTATAATTCCAAGAAAATACATCTTTGAACTTCATAAGCAACTCAATATATTTATTTTCTTCATCATCATTTAGTGAGGCACTTACATATGTGGGTCTTTGATCTTCATCACTCTCAAGATTGACTTCGTTTAATACAACAACAGTAGTCTTCACCCCTTCCTCGAGCTCAGGTGGTGCATCTTCAGCGTCTTCATCCTTTTTAGGATCATCATGATCCAAAGATATGTGATAACATGAATGATTGTCAACAAACCTTGCCTTAACATCTGCATGAAGGGAGGTACTTTCATCGTCACAAATTGTGATGTGACATGATGATCCCACAATTTTCCTCATCTTCATCACGCTCCTTAGTATGGATTATAGTATGAGTTTTTACTTTGAGGACATTTTCACATAAAACAACAAGTTTTGTTTCTCGCCTCATTCTAGAAGGAATCAAACTTAGGCAATCCTCTGAAAAAAAATTGCTTTCTAGCATAAACTAGTGCTTTTGCCTTTTTATTATTTTCTTGGTGCTTGTGTTTACCTTTCAACATTCCCAACCTATCAAAAACTGAAGTTCTAGGAGTTGGGTTGGTAAGCCGCTCTAACAAAAAAGCCATTTCGTTAGACATCGTAGACTCTTCTTCAGTGGTAATGTAGTTGTTGCTTGCCCTTCTTATAGAGATACGAATTGGTGATGGTTGTTTGTAACCCAAGCCTTCACACGATTACTTGATAGCAAACCCTTTCTCTATCATCAGCTTTTGAGTAGGGTTTAAGCCATGGTTTCCCTTTCCATTAACTTCAAGTGGGAGCTTTCCCAATTTAGAAGGTTTATTGGGATTGTACCCAGCTTTTTCCAACAATTTGTAGGCGTTTGGGTCAAAACTCTCATTTGTGCGCTTTTTAGGAAGTGCCTCATATGGACTATGATTTGTTGATTTGACCAATCCTTCCACATGTTTTGAAGATGATAGGAAAAGTTAACTTCCCTAAAACATTATGTTGCAACCCAGAAGATGGGTCCTCAACCTTCTTTACCTTTGGACATACTGAGGAACATGAGTCACTTCTTTCCTTGAAGATACAACATTCATCTTTGGTACTTTATTCATATCAGAAAGCGCTCGATTCTTTTTAACTATAACCTTAGTATCTCCAACCGGGACATCAACCTTCTTTGCAATATCAACCTTCTTGGTCGGCATTGCGCTACCATATCCAACTTCTTTCGAGATGCAATTCTTTAGGTAGAATTTTGCATCTGCAAAGTGTGCTTCTGTTTCAACAAAAGGTTCATCATCAACAACTATCTTCCTTTGAAGCCCATCTTCAAAGTACTTAAAGCATTGATGGTACGTGGACGGAACCGCTTTGTTCTCATGTATCCATGGCCTTCCTAACAAGATGTTGTATGAGGTCTTTTCATCTATCACGTGCATTCATGCTTTTGAATACATATCTCCCATGTTGATTTCCAGTTTGACAGCATCTATGGTTCTTTGCCCCCTTGATTGAATCCATGAATCATTAGACGACTTTCAAATAGTTCATCTACCGAGATACCAAACTTTTTCACTATAAAAATGGGGATAATATTGACTCCAGGCCCATCATCAACCATAATTCTATTTACTTTACGCCATTGCAAAAAACCTATTATATATAAAAGGACAACTATGCAAGGTTTTACCCAATAAAAGATCATCATTGGTGAATGTGATTTTTGCATCACAAATGTCTATTTCTTTAGAGAGGGACTCGATTGGCTTTTCATGCAATGAAAATGGAGACAATGATAAGTCTTCATTTTGTGTCCCTTCTTTATCAATATTACAACATGAGACCTTGGCATCACAATGAGAAACATTCTGGTGAAACCAACTTGGCAAGAATTCCCCCAATATTACTGGACAACATGACATTTGATAGCGATTCACATCAATTTTTTCTTTCTTCACATACTTCTTCAAGCTTTGATTTTTGAGTTTTTTATTGTCTCCCCTCTTGTTACTTGTTTACTTGGCACCCTTTGCAAGCTTGTTATGCGATGTCTCAACCGTGTCACCAAAATCCATCCTCCATCATTGATATGATCACTACGAGATTGGCTTCCCTCTAGAGATTTCTCCTCTACCATTACTTCACTCACCATAGGAAGGAGTAGTGACGCACTAACATCAATTGGTTTAAAGTCATCAAACTTAATCATATTTATTGGTGATGCAGCTGGGATATCACCACCTTCATGTACTTCGACAAAATTGCAAAAATGATCGGATCAAGCGAACCAAAAGTGACAGAGACTTGATTCGAACTTTCTTTCTCATCCTCTAGCAATATTTTTCCTTCAGGAGCCAAGTCCATGACCTTTTCCTTGAAGATGAAACACTTCCCATCAGTCGATAATATTTGCAGTAATTTGGATCATTAATCCTCCCAGCTTCGTCTGGCCTCTTCACTTCAAGTAGTTCAAAAGTTTCAACCTAAGGAGTTCTTCAAAAATTTCTGGAACATCTGAGTCCAAGAATGGATACTCTTTTGCTTGCATTTCCTTCAAAGTCAACTTTTGGTCGGCATTATTTTGGAAAGATGTGGTCTTCACAACCTGCTTCTTGCTTAGCTTTGTGGTGGCCTTTAGTGGTGGGGCATTAATATTCATTGACTCTTTATTCTCAGACTTCGGTGTAAACTTTCCCCCTTTATTTACTTCTAGCCTGTCTTTCCCCTTACGAGGCTCATAAAAAGACTGTCCTTGATTTCCGCTTAAGAACGTGCTTAACTCCATATCATGAGTACGTGCAGCTAATTCTTCAAAATACTTAGGCTTGATGCCTTGCAGGATATAAAGAAGTCCCCAGTGCATCCCTCGGATACACATTTCTATCCCAGAAGCTTCGCTGAGTCTAGCTTTGCAATTGATGCTTGCATTCCTTCATCGATTGATGAAATCAATGACAGGTTCACCCTTCCACTAACGCATATTCGTGAGTTTAATCATACTCATGGTGTTCCTCTTGCAATAAAAATGGTTGAGAAATTCATGTTCAAGTTGCTCCTAGCTATCAATGAAACCAGCCTCAAGTTCCATGTACCAATGAAAGGCATTTCCTTGCAAGGAGCGCACAAATTGTTTAACAAGATAATCTCCATAGGTTCTAGCATTATTGCAAGTTTCGACAAAGTGTGCGACATGTTGCTTTGGACTTCCCTTACCATCAAATTATTAAAATTTTGGAGGTTGATAAATTATAAGCATCTTCAAGCTATCAATTCTAATAGTGTATGGCTTCAAATATGCAAGGGAAGACTTGGCAGCAATATCATACTTTTCTTTGATAGTTCCCATAATGAAGTCCTTCAATTGATGAATTGGAATCAATCCTTTGGGAGATACTTACGGTGCATCAGCAACATGCACTCGCTTCATTAATGAATCCCCTTTGTCTTATGCCATAGGAAGCTTCCTAGGTGCGTCACTTGAATCCCTCTCTATCACACTTTCAACTCTATCAGTCAACTTGACAATTCGATTATTCTGATCTTGCACATATTTCGTTAGCTTTTAATTGCCTTTGTCAAGCTTGCAAGTTGTTGTTTAACAGTTGAGGTGTTAGTCACTATTGCTTAGATAGCAATTGTAGATGATAGAGCAAAGCATGAATTCTCTCTCGAATTGAACTGTTAGTGGAATAGGTCACGTGGAATAATCGAAAAAGATCCGGTGATCGAAATAGCATCATCGCTTTGAATGATGGAATTCTTAATCTTATATAGGTTGAGTCGGGCCAATGTCTTTTCAACTATCTTGGCAATACCATCTCTTTCTTCCAATTCACTCGGAAAGAATCTTTCCCCCTTTTAGGATTGAAGATCCAAGACAGGAACTGATGCAGACGACACTTGAAGTGCTTGTCGTCCTAGCAAGATTGCTTTGTTCCTAGTGATAGGCCCCACACTTCCCGTAGTAACATCCAATATGTTCTCCACCTTAGAAGAAAACTTGGAATCGATAGTCGTAGCAGCAACTTATGTAGAGTCAACTTTCTTAGATGCCATTTTTTTGTGTTCTTGAAACTTAGTGCTTAATATGGAGAGATGAGAGATAGAGATGGTCCCGCAGGGCGTGGCAGAATTTGTTTACAATAATTTCAAGTCGAAAAAAATTATAGTCAAGACAAAAAAATTGTGTAACAAAATATAATATTTGATTTCAAATATGATGAGTGTTACAATCTCTATATGATCCTATAATTCTTCCAACAATAATATAAACTATGTTGAGCTTGGATTCGATTTGGATTCAAGAGCCTAAGTAGCTTGATCCTGAATCTTCATCTTTGAATTATTTTTCACGAACAAGTAACTTGGTCTTGAATTCCTTGATACTTGCCTTCATTCTTGAACTTGATTACTTGAGCTTATAGCTTGAACTTGTAGCTTGTAGAGAATTTGCGATCTTTGATCCACGAGCTCTTCTCTTGCTCTTGTTCTTAATTTTTCCTCTTCATTTGTGAGTTATGAGAACCCTTATTTATAGTTGTAGGGGTGATGCCATCGTATGATTTGATTGGTCAGTTTGAACTGACCAATCATATTCCTTGGTGACAAACTTCAAATTTGATTGGCTAAAATATGTCACTTACACACTTGGCGTGATTTTAGTGGCTCATTTATTTGGTTTGGATTGCCACCTCATTTTGACACAACATGATTTTAGTGGCTTATTTATTTGACTTAGATTGCCACCTCATTTGACATGTAGCAATGATTTGGACTTTAAGATGGCTTAATAGCTATTTGGATCTTGGACTATTAAAGTGGATCCATCATTTGGAGTCTAATTAAATGGACTAGTCATATTTACTGGACTATTTCCTTGAATTTAATATAGTCCAAATAAATTTATGAATTTAAATCCAATAAAATTTTAATACTTATAATATCACTTTTTAACTGTAATAATTTTAATATTTTAAAAAAATACATTAAAAGATAACTATAGTTAAAAATAAAAATAAATTAAAAATTATGTGATAAATTAATTTTTAAATTTTTTAAATTAAATAAATAAAAATAAATACTTAATTTTAATATAGTAAATAAATTAAAGTGGATAAAGGAAGTACTTAATATATTAGTTTGTATCAATATTTTTAGATTTTCAGTTTATTGGAAGTGATTCATTTTATTTTTGATATGTTCTTTAAGAAAATTTTTGTTAGCAGTGATTTAATTTACTAAATTAACTTTATTAATCATGCTTTGAAAAAAAATCAATTTTACTATACTACTTTATATAATTATTTATTGATAAGGATATTACGTAAATAAATTAATAAATTTTTTATCTTTTAAAATGAACAAATAAAAAGAAAAATTTATTTTTAATACAAGGGAAATAAAATGAAACAGAGGGAGTTATTCTTTTTAATGATTTTTATTAATATTACATGCATCTAATATGTTGTAAACATATATTTGTGCGTGCGTGTATTTACTGTTTAGTATATATATAAGTTTCATCATCTCTTACTCTACCGTGTATTTAGATTTTTGGGTATTGATTGTTCATCGAAGAAATAATTTCTACATTATTATTTAAAAATAATTTAAATTATAAATATATAATTTTTTTAGATAATTATTTTCTTGCATGACCTAATTGAGTGTATGTTTAAATAGTTTTCACTCTCTTTTATTCTTAATTATGTAAATAAATTTTGAATTGAGTTCCTATTAATAAAATTAATAATACGAGCAAATTATATTTATTCTGCTCATTTATTTCATCACTGATCGTCATTAATATATTTGTTTGATTACTAGTTTACACTCTCTTTTTTTTTTGTTTGAAAAATAATATTTATTTGCTTAAGAATAAGTTCAAAATATAAATAAAAGATCGGGATATTTTAAAAGGAAAAAAAAGGAGAAAGATTGATAATTTAAAAGGTAAAATATGCATTGGAAAATGATAATTGAAATATGATAGAAGAAAATATCTATTATTTTGGAGGGAAGTTTAATATCTTTTGAAATAGTCTGACTCTGAAAAAGAAATTGTTGTCGTCGCCAAAAAAAAATATCTTATCTCGAGTGATAGAAATCCTTTAAGGTAATTAGCTGAACAGGCTAACAGTCGGTAGAAAATGCTGAGCAAAACTGTTAGCCTAAAGAGTAAGGCTAATCTGTAACATCAATTGCAGAAGAATGAGGTTCAAGTTAATGAACAGAAAAAAATTAATTGAAATATGATGGAGAAAATGTTTATTATTTTGGAAGGGATTTTAATTTTCAATAAAAATTATACACACACACATACATACATACACACACACACACATACATACATACATACATACATATATATATATATATACATACATACATACATACATATATATATATATATATACATATATATATATATATATATATATATATATATATATATATATATATATATATATATATATATATATATATATATATATATATAATTTTCACCTCTTACCAAATAAATTTGATTGTAATGTGTTATCTTAGTGTGGAAGGGTGTACAATCAAGATCGATAAATTGCACCAATCTGATAATTTGAGTCAAATCGAGGGAAAAAAATCTAATTAGTGATTAGGTTTTTGATTTGGTTTGATGTTGAAAAAAAATCTGATCATAATTGATTTGGTTTGCTTTTAACTAAAAAAGACCAACCTGAACCAAACCAATCCGACATTATATGTATGTAAATGTTTTATATGATTTACAAATACTTTTTAAATTTTTATCATAGTTTTTGTCTTTTAACATATTATTTCAAGTTCCGGATTAGAATTTTGAATGATTTAATAAGTTTTATAACTCATAGATATTTGTCATTAACTCAAATAAAGCCCAAATCAAAATCAAATCAGTGTGCACATTAACAAAAGAAATGATTTCAACACTAGGGACGATAATAATACTAGACATCGATTCTTTAATTTTGCATTACTTAATTTACACAGTGAAAACATATAATTTTTTTTAATGTTTAGTTATGTAATTAATTTTATTAGTCATACTTAGTTTGGCATGACTCAGTACTTTTAGAATATAATCATTTTCATTATAACTTATTAACTAGCAATATTTATTTTATGCGATTTCGTTATCTTTTTTTGTTGAATATTTTAGCATAATGTCATCATTCATTTCATATTTTGTGTTATTTTCTTAATTAAGAAATATCTTAAATAATTGTATGTTATTAGGATTAAGGAAATATTTTAAATATAAGCTATATATTTTGTACAAAGACTTTATTGAAAAAAAATCTAAAAAATTTGAAAAAACTGGAAAGTTTAAAAAAATATCCGATATTAAAAAAAATTAATTTTTATTAATTTAGTTTAATTTAAAATTTTAATAATCCAAAATAATTAATTTAATTTATTATTTAAAAAACTCAAATCAAGTCGAACCATGTAAACTCTACTAGTCTGTTATCATAAATAGAATCTTTCACTGCACATAATTATTATTATATGATGAGTGAACAAAATGTGAAAATTGATAGTTTATATGCGTTCACCAAACACAACGAAGAACCAGGTCCCTTACCTGGTTCTTTAACAGAAAACAGAAACTAAATAACATAAGAAATTTTAAGGTGGAAACCTCTTTGCGCAAGAGAGTAAAACTACAACCTACACTGGTAGGATTTTCAAACTCCACTAAAACAGCCGGGAAAGTTCAGATTACAAACTCATGTAACCTAGGAATTAACCTATTAATCTCTTCCCCCTTACAATACCTCTATTGTAAGCCTTTGCAATAACTCTATTACAAAGAAAATCAAAGGCTAACTCTAGCCTATCAAACAACGATTTTACCACCAGAAATAGCTACTTACGAATGCTTCTCATAAGAGGAGTAGGTTTACAAATTAAGAACAAAAGACAAGAAATCAACAACCTAGAACTAAACAAATACACATGAAATAGCTCTGGTTCTTGTTGTTGTTGAGTCTTGTCTTCGGATGGCTTTTGCAAGAGAGGAAGTGTCCTTCTTGTGTGTTTGCAAAAGTGAAGACCCATTTGTCTTGTGTCAAGTCTATATCAAAGATGAGATTGAGACAAATGGGATATTGTCCAGCGGATAAATGATAGGAGCAGTAGCAGTGTGGCTACTGTGTTGTGGCAGCCGTGACAGGCTGTAAAGCTGTTATTGACAGCTGTGAGAGTTGACTTTTGCTAGAGAGAAATCTGGTCCCTGATCTGGTCCCCCGATAGGTTTGTCAAATCATCAAAACTTATGTATAGTACTTCAAGGTATCTATGCTACATCAATTTCCCCCTATTTGATGATGACAAACACATGATACAGATTTCTTCCCCCTGCGAGTCAGGTCCTTGCCAAGGTTCACTCTCCCCTTGATTTCCTCCCCCTACGAGTCAGGTACTCTTCTAGTTAGCCCATCGATAGGTTTGTCAAGTCATCAAAACCAACGCATAGTACTTCAAGGTCTGTGCTTCTTCAATTTCCCCCTTTTTGATGATGACAAACCCAACATCTATGCCTTCAAGTAGTACCAGTTCCCCCTTACGCCTGCAAGCTACTAGTTCCCCCTTACACTGTCAACTTCCCTTCAGTATTTAGTAGTTCCCTTTTACCCAACAATTCCCCTTCACCTCTAACATTTAATTCCCCTTTACGCCTTCAGTAGTTCCCCTTACCCTTACGCCTAACTTCCCCCTTTTGGCATTATTAAAAAGAAAAGCAGTAACACGATAGAGGGAGACAGAGATAATGTTAACTCATGGCCGGTGGGGCAACACTAACATGAATGACCAGAGGCAAAGAGTAATGAGAAGAACAAATAAAGTTCCATTCAGACAAAATAGAGTGCCCAAGGTACAAAAAGGAACATTAGCATTCCCAGCCATATAAAAAGTTTCTTAAAAACATATAAACTATGCCAGAAGAAGAGCAAGGACTAGGAGAAAAGAGAATTAGGAAAGAAAAAAAAGGAATCCTAGACAAAGGAAGTAGATCAGATTTTGGATAGGAGCTTGTAAAACCTTGCATTAGCAGCATCCGGATCTCAAAGCAGCTGTTGTGCCAGGTCCTCCACATGTTTTTGTAAGGCACAGTTTTCCTCTCTTAACAGAGCATTCTTATTCTGGAGTGCTAACATTGCACCGGGTTCCCAACTTATTCCTGCTGTGGTCTATTCTGCTTTTAAGAGAGCCATGTCTGCCTCCCCTTGAGCAAGTAGCATTGTTAATCGATCAATCTCCTCAGTTCCATGTCTTTGTATCTCGATCAATCCTAAGATCGTGGACTGTACACCAACACCACTCCTTTTGGCCATACACTCGCATTTCTCCTACATGTTTAAGGTGAACATTTGCTTCCTTGTAGCCACTGTACCTTTCCCAACATCAACCCTGAAATGCTCATACACCCTAGAAAGAAATTAGCCATACCCCAACCCATGTCGACCATCCTTGGTTCGCACAATCTTTACCATATGTTCAATCATGAGGGCGAACAAATTTAGCAATTGAAAAGTGGATAATTCCTCCAAGATGAATAGGTCGGCAAGGGCAGCAATGGAGCGTCACTCAGTGAGAGGAAGGACATCTTTATTCAAACACTCAAAGAGGAGTTGATATTCAGGTTTTAGTTGTTATTGAACATCTAGTCGCTCTTCAGGTTGCCTTCCAGCTTCCTTGCTTACAATCCTCTTACCCTCGAGGACTCCTCAACTACAAGCTTTCTTTTTGATTTCTTTGCAAGTGCACTAGGTTCCTCTGAAGGTTCATTTGGTACAACCACTTTCTTTTCCATGAGAACGAAAGCAATTAGATATTTATATTCAAGAGTAAGTGAGAAAGAGACAAAAAAGGGATAGATATGAGACTTTTAGGAGAGAAAAGAAAGAAGAAGCAAACTAAGGGTTTACTGTGAGGTTCAGGTAAATAATGGGACAAAAAAATGCGTCGATTCAGAGGGATGGGACGTTTTAGGAAATACGTTTCGTTTCTATAGGTGGGAAGACAGAGATGACGTGGCACAAATTTATACATTTAAAAGGATACTTAAGGTAAGACTGAGAATACTGACCTGTTCGAGAGACCTGGTCCCTCATAGGGTTCCCTGGAGCATTGTCTTTGACAAATGTACTATCTATTCCTAGCCTTACTCTTAGATCCCATCACCATGCATGCATACCTGTGAAAGTAGAAGATTGAGTTAGACATATCTGTTAGCCTTTCTCCAGCATATACCTGCTCTCTACTTCTGGCCAACTCAAGAGAAAGTCTTAAAGAGAGACCGATGTTCCATTTTCAACAATCCCAGCTTCAAGCAATTTCATTTAATATGTTCTCTGCCAAGAGTCTTCGTGAATCTGTCCGCTACTTGGTCCTCCATTTAGCAGAAATTCATTTGTTCCCCTTATCTAGCTATTCTCCCCTTCACTCCTGATTTGCTTCCCCCTACCACAGAGCCCCCATTTCACCAGTTCCTTTCATTTGTTCTCCCTTTTCATTCAGATTTTTCTTCCCCCTGTCAAGATGCTTCTCTCCATCATGATTACCTCCTCTTGTGAGGGGGACCAGGTCCGTCCTCTGAAATTTTGAATCAAGTTGCTCAACATCTGTCCTACCTCTCCTCTTGCTTCTCCCATGCTTACCATATGTGTATACCTTCACCTAGTTCCTTTAGAACTGGTCCTTGCATAGATCCTACTCCTCTAAGAGAACAGAGAGGATCCAAGAGAGTGGGCAATTCTGGAGGTATTCTTCTTTTCAACTAGCTACCTTTGACACATCTAAGCAACGGACAAGTTTCTCCCCTTGATTTTCAAGAATTGAGATTTATCAATCTTCCCCCTTTTGAAGCCATTGCTAAAGAGAAAAATTATAACCTCTCGTGCCATATTCTCGATCCTACCTCAGCCATACAAATATTTTTTTTTCCAAAACTTGTACACATAAGGGGAAACTGATACCAATTTTTCATAATCTTCAAACTCATGTAGTAGCTTGTCACGAGCTTCTTCTATTCGATAGCCATTCCGAGATGCCTTTATTATATCCAATTAGAAAAGGTTTAACTTTCATGAGGCTTGCTTCTAGTGGAATTTTCTTCCTCAACCAACTCATATCTAAACACCCACCTGGTTCCCACAGTGTTCCTAATGATATGCTTCGAACTAAGGTACCGTACTCTATTTCTTTCATAAGATGGGGATCTTCTTGAATTTCAGAGATCTGATCCACATTTTTCAAAGCCTCACTTATATCCATGGAATTGAAATGAGATGGATAGATGTAAAGAAAACACATTTCTTGATCTAGACCTGGTTTGAGTGCCTGAGTTCGAAGGAGCAGACATATTGTTTGAAGGATGAGTCTCCTTGAGTTTTCAGTTTGCACCTCTATTGCTAATTGATCCTGATTGATTGATAGGACCAGGTCCCTCTGCTGGCCCTCCATCAATAGTATTCTCATGTTGGACTCGTTTTCCCTTCTGACACTTCACCATTCCATCTTAAGTCTGCAGGAACTCCTGTTCTTTACTTCATCAAGGAATTCGTGGGAAATTAAGGCGGATGTTCCCAGGCTTGAAACCTCAATATTTGTACAAGCTTCTTCATCTCGTGCTAACTAGTAACACCACAATCGAACACACAGCCGACAATACCTTCTGTATGCGTAAATTTCTATATGTTCCTTCAAAATATTCATTTGGAGAAGTACATCTCACTGTGCTACCCGGTCCCTCTATGCTAGTAATCCTGTCTCTCTTTGAGGATGTGAATCAACATCGTCTTCTTTTCAGTTATTTCATTACCAGTCTTCATGATTAATCAGGAATTTCATGCATACTTTCTTCAGTAGAGACCTAATCATTCATATGAATATTTCACAGCTTACCATTCTTACAACCTTTGACCATTTTTTTTCACTTTAAGGATGCATCCCTTCTTAGCAATCTCAAGGATGCATTCCTTCCTTGGAGGTACTTGAGTATGAGGTGATTCTTCATTAATATAATTAAATGCTTTAAGCAGTTACTAGCCAAGTACCATTTTGACTGCTTCCTCTTACTCCTCCCTGCACAAAGGATCACTTGCTTGATTTAGGAACCCATTTCAGCTTGAGTTCCCAAAATTGCGACAAAGGAAGGATCAGATTCTTCTTAGTCCAAGCTGGTAACCTGGTTCTATTAAGGACTGGACCAGGTACGCTCACCTTTTTCACGGCCTCTGACGCCTTCCATTGTTTGGTCAAGGTAGAGAGTCTAGATGGACACTCACCCTTGAGATGACCATTTCTATCACAATGGATGCACAACCAGTTGTTGGAATCAGGCGCATGATTGCTTTGAGGGTTGCGAGGAGCACCAGACTTCCGATAACCCAGTCCTTCACCTCTATCGAATCTTTGATTTAATAGACCAATCAAAACTTTGGATGAGGCTGTCCATCGAAGAGACTTCTCAAGCTCGGCCTTGACCTTAACCAGGTCCTGTTCAAGTTCCCTGTTCCTTTGTAGAGTGGTTGTGAGGCTTTAATGAGATTTTTCAAGCTCTTCTTCCAGCTGAGCCTGGAGATCACTGGCTTCATTTCTTCCTTTTTCGCCACAAGAAAATGCAACCTCCGAATTTTCATGCAATTTCTTATTCTCATATGCGAGTACATTGTATTTTTCTTCAATCTCGGTGAGTTGAGTCACCATGAAGGTTTTTTCAACCTCATACTCATCAAGATTTTTATTTAGAGATTCCTTTTCTTTGGTGAGGTCATAGAATGCATCAATCAACACACTTGCTAACGAACGTAACTCTTTCAATGTGTAATCCTTAAGATTTTGTTGGATGTCCAGAAAGATTACCTCTTCATTTTCTTCATCATCGGATTTAGTTATGAGAGCAAATGGAGAATCAAAGGTGGAGTCTCCGTCTTCCACCACCATCATCGAGGCATCCTCAGGGCCTTCAGGCATATCTGATTCACTGGATGAGTCACCACAAGCTGCTAGGGCTTGTTTGACAGCATGGTCTGCAATTGCTCTTCTTTTGAACTTCTCAGGGACCTAGTCCCTTCTTCTTCCCTTCACTGCATTATTCCTTGCATAATATTTATATTCAGCTTTGTGTTGTGGGAAATCTTCGATAAAATGACCCGGTTTTTCCATACTTGTGACACCAGTCATTTCCATTTGTAAGCCTGCTCATATTTTCCTTTCTGGGAAAACCTTCATTTCTTCTGATGACCTTCTGAAATATTTTCATAAGGTAGTCCATATCCTCATCTTCTTCACTGGAGTCTGCTTTGGTGACCTTGAGAGCTAAACTTTTCTCCTTTGTGGATAGGTTCTTACTTAAGTATTCTGCCTTTTGAGTTCATAGGACTTCAGGTTCCCTATCAGTTCATCCATGGTGAGGGTCTGCAGATCCTGAGCTTTAGTGATAGCACCAACCTTGCTTTCTCGTGACTTGGGCAAGATGCTAAGAGTTTTCCGAATAAGCCTTGTGATTGACTGACCTTCTTCGAGATTTGGTGGAGCAGCCATCTAAGCAGGATACTTCCTAGGTGTTAACCTTTTAGGAAGAACAGGCTCTGATACCAATTGATAGTTTATATGGTCCACCAAACACAACGAAGAACCAGGTCCCTTACCTGGTTCCTTAACAGAAAACAGAAACTAAATAACACAAGAAATTTTACGTGGAAACCTCTTTTCCCAAGAGAGTAAAACCACGACCTACACTGGTAGGATTTTCAAACTCCACTAAAACAGCCGGGCAAGTTCAGATTACAAACTCATGTAACCTAGGAATTAACCTATTAATCCCTTCCCCCTTACAATACCTCTATTGTAAGCCTTTGCAATAACTCTATTACAAAGAAAACCAAAGGTTAACTCTAGCCTATCAAATAACAATTTTACAAATAGAAAATAGCTACCTATGAATGCTTCTCATAAGAGGAGTAGGTTTACAAATTAAGAACAAAAGACAAGAAATCAACAACCTAGAACTAAACAAATACACATGAAATGACTCTGGTTCTTGTTGTTGTTGAGTCTTGTCTTCGGATGGCTTTTGCAAGAGAGGAAGTGTCCTTCTTGTGTGATTGCAATAGTGAAGACCCATTTGTCTTGTGTCAAGTCTATATCAAAGATGAGATTGACACAAATGAGATATTGTCCAGCGGATAAATGATAGAAGCAGTAGCAGTCTGGCCACTGTGTTGTGGCAGCCGTGACAGGCTGTAAAGCTGTTATTGACAGCTGTGAGAGTTGACTTTTGCTAGAGAGAAATCTGGTCCCTGATCTGGTCCCCCGATAGGTTTGTCAAATCATCAAAACTTATGTATAGTACTTCAAGGTCTCTATGCTGCATCAAAAATGTTTCAGGTGTGGGTGGTGACTCATCCTAATTGTTTATTGCACGTAGAATTATTAGTAAACAATGAGTATATATAAATAAAGCAGTAAATTTGTTCGCGCATCACGTGGTTATAATAAAAGATGATAAGATATCAATAATTTTATTTAATATAATATAAATAGAAGAGATATTTACAACAAAATAAAGAAAAATCATTGAGAGAACATACACAAAAATAAAAATGCAACATTACTCTTACAATATAACCCACATTGACCATTCACAGAAACGTGTATTTTATTTTTTCATGTATATTTATTTATTTAAATATTATTGATATAATTTTACAATATTGCATACTATAAAACTCGATATATATATGTGTCATAAAACTAATTATTATGAAAATAGAAATATAAATATTTGTTGACCAAAATAATACTATTAACACCTCTACTTCTCTATCAATACTATTGCTTTGTTTTTGTAATTTCCTATCACAGTTTGTTAAATACAATCTATCTTCCCTGTTGATTACGTATTCGGAGTAGTATTCTTAGTACAGTAAGATTTGAGTATGATAGCAAAACATCAATATTTCTCATGCTTTCCAAGTTCAACTAATTTGAGTTTTTCTTGGACCTGCAGTATCTTTATTGCCATTTGGCTGCAGCAAATATATTTTATTTTTGTAGGCTTAAACATGCAATTTGAAAAGTTAAAATTAAAGAGTTGTAAAAAAAGAAAAGAGACTTCTTTTTGAAACAGACTAAAAAAAAAATAAGACAAATAAATTGAAATGAACAGAGTAATTTTTTAAATATTAATATGATAAAAAAATATATTTTGTATATGATTTAACTCTCGATAAGTAAAACGTGATCAGTTAAGGATAGAGAAAGTAGTAACTAGCTAGTACTCCAAGAAAATTTATTTCTAAGTTGAGACCAAACAAATCCGCCTTTCGTTTCAAAGTAAATGGTGCCTTTATTTTTTCATTTTATTTCAAAATAAGTGGGTTTTATATATTCAAGAAGACATTAATGATATTCTTTCAATTTTACTCTTATTTTAAAAAGTCAATTAGGATAAAAGGGGAAAAATGTCTATTATTCAAAGTTGAAGGGGTGTTTGATTTTTAAAGCAAAGTTGGGTGGTGAAAACGATTTTCACCATTTAAATAAAGGGAGTTTTATATAATCAAGAAATTACTAAAGAGCTATATCTTTTTTTATCATATATCGAAGTACGTAGTTACATATATAATTCATATGTATTATTATATTAGAAAATACATAAAATAAATTATTCTAACAAAACTAATTATTTAGACATTGAAACTTTGACTACCCCATCTTTATTGAAATGTTCTTTGCATAGTTGATTATCGAAGAGAATTGCATGCTTGTAGATTCTTTTGAATATTTCTACATGTGTAAAGTGTTAATATAATATAATTAAGACATTTCTTGAAAAATTAATCTCATAATTTTCTATTATATAAATATATATAAGTCAAAAACAAACTATGATTACGGATATACAATACGGCATTTCAGTCTAGCGAGTCATGTCGTCGCCTTCTTCAAATGCAACAAGTTAGTAATTTGTGTTCTAAAATTAAAATAATAAAGACAGGTAATATCGTAAACCACGAGTTTTGGTTGTTTTTTGTAGGTTAATATTATATAACCCACATTAATCATTCACAAAAAAATATATTTTATTTTTTCATGTATATTTATTTATTTAAATATTTTTTTAGTATTATTGATATTATTTTATAATATCGCAGACCACAACATTTGATATATATATATATATATATATATATATATATATCTGTGTGTGTCTCGAAAAACTAATTATTATAAAAACAGAAATATAAATATTTATTGACCAAAATAATAGGCCAAACTGTACCATTATATTAACACCTCTACTTCTCTATCAAATACTATTGCTTTATTGTTGCAATTTCCCTATTACAGTTTGTTAAATACAATCTATCTTCCCTGTTGATTACGTATTCGGAGTAGTATTTATTTTTGTCTTCTGTTTAAATATGTAAAACAAAAAAAATGGATAATATTCGAGTTCATTGAATTTACTGTGTGTCTTTAAGAAATTTAATCCCCTCACTGTACTCGAGGTTTTGGATTACTTCCTCCCAGGATAAAACGAATATACTTGTTAATGGTGTTGCAGTACCTCCAACACCAATAACTTCATCGAACTCTAAGAGTAGTAACAAATCACACAACAGACTCGATTTTGTTTGTTTGAAAATATGCCAAATGTTCAAAAATTCTCTATCCAAAAATGAAGGTAAAAGACCTTTATTTATAATCAAAGATCTAAAGTGAAGGGGTGTGAAGACACTTTTTCAGATGATGTTTGTTCGGAATGGCTACCATTGGGAAAAAAACTTTTCAACTTTCTCTTCCCTCCAATTTATTTCTCTCCATTTCTCAATTCACACCCGACACTTACCTCCAACAATCCCCCACATGAATGGGGAATGACTATATAAAAATTTTAATGCATGAAAAGTTGTGTGCTTCATAAGTAAGAACTAATTGCATCTGGATATGTAGGTTTCCCCTTGAACTTTCCGTAATGAACATATATCGAATATACTCGGTCAATCGGTAGATTTAATATCTTCGACCCGTCGAGTTTTGATGTATACCTAGACAACATAAGTCACACAATTAATCCTTTAACCGTCTTAGGTTCTCATTGTTTTGTTCATTTCAGCCATGAACACTGTCTGATTTCATAAGTGCATAGAGAATTAGTGTTAAAAAATTCTCCTTGAAGCGACTTACACTTTACACTTATATAGGTGATTTCTAAATATGTTATCCCGTAGATACACCATTTGACATACCCCGTGTCAAACATAGAAATCATTAAAAAGCCTTTAATGTTTTAACCTTGTTACTGAATATTGTCTCATCGCGAGAATGGACCAAAACTAATTTTGACAATGTTGAACTGTTATCAATGACTTTGTTTGATCTCCTTGAACCTAGATCTTGGGATCTCCAGTATTTTAGGTAGAGTTACTGCCACGATGACTTGTCTTCGGCCATAGTCCCATTCCTTTTGATGATCTTTCAACCGTCTCTCTAGTTAGGCCTTTTATAAGTGGATCCAACATATTATCTCTTGACTTTACATAGTCAATTGTGATAATTCCACTAGAGAGTAGTTGTCTAACGGTGTTATGTATCTGTCGTATGTGGCAAGACTTTCCGTTATACATTACACTTCCAGCCCTTTTGATTGTCGCTTGGCTATCGCAATGTATACATATTGGTGCCAACCGTTTGGGTCAGAATGGAATGTCCTCTAGGAAATTCCTGAGCCATTCAACTTCTTCACCAGCTTTGTCTAAAGCTATGAATTCAGACTCCATTGTAGAGCGAGCAATACATGTTTATGTGGATGACTTCCAAGACACTACTCCTCCACCAATGGTAAACACATATCCACTTGTGGATTTAGTTTCAGTTGATCCGGTGATCCAATTTGCATCACAATATCCTTCAACAACTGCTGGATACTTGTTGTATGCAAAGAAAAATTTTGAGTATGTTTTAAATACCTCAAAACTCATTTCATAGCCATCCAACGGCTCTGATTGGGATTACTTGTGTATCGAGTAAGTTTACTTATCGCACAAGCTATATCTGGTCGTGTACAGTTCATGATGTACATCAGACTTCCTAATACTCTTGCATAGTCTAATTGAGACTTACTTTCACCTTTGTTCTTAGAAAGAGCAAGATTCACATCCATTGGTATCTTTGCAATTTTGAAATTCAAATACTTAAATTTTTCAAGTATTGTTCGGATATAATGAGACTGAGACAATACTAGACCTTCAGGAGCTTTGTGGATCTTAATGCCCAATACTAAATCAGTAACTCCTAAGTCTTTTATCTCAAATTTACTAGCAAACATGTGCTTAGTAGCATTTATGTTAGCAATGTCATTACTCATTATCAACATGTCATCCACATATAGGCAAACAATGACGACTTGATTTTGAGTTTTCTTAATGTAAACATATTTATCACGTTCATTAATCTTGACCATTTGACAACATAGTTTGATCAAATTATGCATGTCATTGTTTGGGTGCTTGTTTTAGTTCGTACAAGGACTTTACAAGTCGGCACACCTTCTTTTCATTTTCAAGAACTACAAACCCTTTAGGTTGTTCCATGTAAATCTCTTTCTCCAAATCTCCATTTAAGAAGGCAATTTTCACACCCATTTGATGGATTTCTAGACCGTATACGGCGGCTAACGCTATTAATAGCTGAATTGATGTAATTCTAGTTATCGACTAGTACGTATCAAAGTAATCAAGACCTTCTTTTTGTCTAAACTATTTGACTACAGTGTCATCATCTTTCATTTTCCTTTTGAAAATCCATTTACAACCTAATGGTTTGTTCCCTGGAAGAAGGTCAACCAATTCTCATGTATTGTTATTATTCATTATAGATTCAATTTCACTATTGGCTGCCTCTTTCCAATATTGAGTTTTCGAAGAAGTCATAGCTTTTTGAAAAGTTCGAGGCTCATTTTCCAATAAAAATGTTAGAAAATCTGGTCCAAAGGAATTAGAAGTCCTTTGACGTTTGCTACATCTTGAATTCTCCTTACTAGGAACACTTTCCTTTGTCTCTTCCCGAGGTCGTTTAGATCCTTCCTAGACGACTCACAATTCTGTTTATACGAATATATATATTCAAAGAATTCAACATTGTCTGATTGCATTACCGTATTAACATGAATGTCAGGATTTTCTTATTTATGAACCAGAAATTAATATGGTTTACTATTTGTAGCATATCCTATGAAAACATAATTGATGGTTTTAGGTCCTAACCCTTTTGGGTTTAGGAACTTGTACCTTAGCCAAACATCCCCATACTTTCATGTATTCAAGGTTAGGCTTTCTTGCTTTCCATTTTTCGTATGGAATAGATTGTGTTTTGATATGGGGAACTCGATTGATTATTGTTCTAGTTGTAAGGATAGCTTCAAGTTCTGGGGTAAACCAGAACTTATCAACGGAACATTCATCATTTCTTTAAATATTCTATTTTTTTTTTCGCAATCCTATTAGATTGTGGCAAGTGAGGGGCAGTTGTTTGATGAATAATGTCATATTCGAAACATGTTTCTTTAAAAGGAGATTCATATTCATCTCCCCTATCACTCCTTATCATTTGGATCCTTTTGTTAAGTCGTGTTTCAATTTTACTTTTATATTGCCTAAATGCATCAATTGCTTCATCTTTACTTTTGAGTAAGTAAACATAGCAGTACCGCGTACTATCGTCAGTAAAAGTTATGAAATACTTCTTTCTACCACAAGATGGTATTGACTTCATGTCACAAATGTTTGTGTGAATTAAGTCTAAGGGGCTTGAATTCCTTTCAACCGACTTATAAGGATGTTTAACATACTTAGATTCAACACATATTTGACATTTTGATTGATTGCATTCAAACTTTGGCAATAATTCTAAATTTATCATTTTACGTAAGGTTTTATAATTGACATTTCCCAAACGGGAATGCCATAAATCATTTGACTCAATCAAGTAAGAAAAAGCTGTAATTTTATTGCTTTCAACAATAATTACATTCAGTTTGAAAAAGCCCTCAGTTAGGTAACATTTTCATACTTACACATCATTCTTATTTATTACAGTATGATTTGAAACAAGAACGCGCTTAAATCCATTCTTGATGAGAATACCAGCAGAAATTAAGTTCTTCCTCATTTATGGAACATGACAGACACTATTGAGAGTCCACCACCTTGCCGGATCATTTTCAGAAATATTTTTCCATAGCCTTCAATCTTGGCTGTTGCAGGATTTTCCATATACATGGTCTCGTTGGGTCCAGCAGGGGCATAGGAAGCAAATGCTTCTCTGACAGCACAAACATATTGAGTGGCTCCAGAGTCAAGCCACCAGTCCGTGGGGCTTCCCACTAGGTTGCATTCAGACACCATAGCCGATAAGTCATCAATCTCCATGGTTCTTTCAACCGTGTTAGCTTGTCCCTTTTGCTTTCCTTTCTTTGGAGCACGACATCCAACAGCCTTATGTCTAATCTTTCCACAGTTGTGGCAGTTTCCTTTGAATTTCTTCTTGCCAGGAAAATTCTTTAGTCCAGAAGGTTTCTTCCTTTTTTTGGGATTAGTTGGAGCAGTCTCAACAACATTTGTCCTTATAATTATTGAGTTTCCCCTTACTTTCCTTTCAGCATCTTTGTTATCTTCTTCGATTCTCAATTAGACAATAAGATCTTCAAGCTTCATCTCCTTGCGCTTGTGCTTTAAATAATTCTTAAAGTTCCTCCATAAAGGAGGAAGCTTTTCAATCATGGATGTGACTTGAAAAGCTTAATTGATGACCAAACCTTCAATAAACAACTCATTATTAGCACCATAGTTAATACTTTTGATAAAAGCATACCTTCAGCAAGGATATCGTGAATTATCACTTGCAGCTCTTGGACTTTTTGTAGTCCAGAAACTTGGCTGCAATAAATTTTTTAAATCGGCATCTTTTGTTTTGTACTTCTTCTCTAGCTCATCCCAGAGTTCTTTAGAAGTCTCCACATTGTTGTGTACATTATACGGATCATCCTCTGATCTGCTCAGGATATAGTTCTTGCATAAAAAATCTAAGTGCTTCCAAGCCTCAATCACTAAGAACCGTTCATTTTTGGGAGTTGATTCCGGCAGAACCGGAGTATCCTCCTTAATGAACTTCTGCAAACATAATGTGGTTAGATAGAAGAACATCTTCTACTGCCAACGTTTGAAGTCGATGCCAAAAAACTTTTCAGACTTTTTTGCCGGAGCCGGTGCTTGCACAGCACGGGTGGAGGAGATTCCGTTGCTTGTAGAAGCAAGCATGGGGTCTGTTGTTTTTTTCATATCTGTTAAATAATAACATCAAAAGTTAGCAATCAATGAAGATTCTATTTCTTCAAATTGAAAAACTTTTGACCGAACTAAACTAAATAATCGGTGAAGTTTCTATATCTTCAAACCGAATTATCAACAATCAGATTTACTTGGTGAAGTTTTTAAATCTTCAAACCAGCAATCACAATGAGTAGAAAATCACTAGGATTTTAATCCCAACGGGAGTAGAAAATTCGAAGATTTTAATCTCCAACAATGGAGTAGAAAACCAGAAAGGTTTTAGTCTCCAAAACCAGAAAATAGATAAACAAAGAAAAGAAAAAAAATCCTTAATATTGTTGTTGTCCTGTGTTTAAATATGTAAAACAACAAAAATGAATAATATCCGAGTCCACAGAATTCACTGTGCGTGTCCTTAAGGAATTTAATCCCCTCACTGTACTCGAGGTTTTGGATTTCTTCCTCCCAGGATAAAACAGATATACCTGTTAATGGTGTAGCAGTACCTCAAACACCAATAACTTCGTCGAACTATAAGAGCAGTAACAAATCACACAACAGACTCGATTTTATTTGTTTGAAAATATCCAGAATGTTCGAAAATTCTCTATCAAAAAATGAAGGCAAAAGGCCTTTATTTATAGCCAAAGATCTGAAGTAAAGTGGTGCGAAGACACCTGTTTAGATGGTCTCTGTTCGGAATGGCTATCATTGGGAAATGAACTTTTCAACCTTCTCTTCTCTCCATTTTCCAATTCACATCCAACACTTAACTTCAACAGTATTCTCAGTACAGTAAGATTTGAATATGATAGCAAAACATCAATATTTCTCATGCTTTGCAAGTTCAACTAATTTGAGTTTTTCTTGGACCTGCGCCAAATCTGTCATAGTGATTTTGGTTACTCCAAGGTCCGCAAGCCTTAATTCTGTCTTCTGTTCCACATGTTCGCAAACACGTAACAAATTTCTTGTAAATTCACGTGTTTTTAATTATCAAGTAATTACTTATCAAAAGTATCTTAATAATGTTTAAGATTAGATGATTTATGTTGGTGGTGATAGCATGTATGACGAAGATATTGATGATTTTGAGTAGTGGTGGATGAAAAAAGGTTAGTTTGGTGAGTTGACATATCATTTTAGCTTAGAATTGATGAGGTTAACGGATGAAGGACAAATTTGAGTCACTTTTATTATAACTTTTAAGGAATTAGGCCATTATAAAAGCATCTATGCATGGCTTCTTTGTTATTTAAGTCATATTATCACCTACTGTTGCTAAAGAAATTCTAAAATCACATGATCTTGCCTTTGTAGATAGACCACAACTTACATCCACAGACATCTTATTTTACAATTATAAAGACATTAAGTTTCGCCAATATGCGCAAAATTTTGTTTCTTAGTAGGAAGATGGTCGAATGATTTAGTGCAATTCGAGAAGATGAACTTTCAAATGTCATCTCATCAATTCGTCGTTCAATGAGAGGTTCTACAGTAAACATTACAGAAAAGATGTTTTGCCTTTGGAAAAAATATGCAGAGACAGAGATCAGTTTATAACAATAGTGAAGGAAGTAGAATTACTAGTCGGAGGATTTGATGTGGCAGATCTGTTCCCTTCTTGGAAGTTACTTCACAAGATCCGTGAGTGCCCATAAGAAGATAGATAGATGCAGTTATGGAGGGCATCCTGAATGGGAAGAAGAGAAATGGTGAGTTTGGGGATGAAGATTTGGTTCGTTGATGTATTCCTAAAGGTGAAGGAGAACGCCCAACTTCAATTTCCAGTCACAAATGACGACATTAAAGCTGTGATTCTTGTAAGTTTGCTCTCATCTCCTTCCCAACAGTTTTATCTTTGATTAGTTCCTCACAACACCAAAATATATCCTAGTTGTCTGAGGGAAAAATATTAATTTGTGTATATTTTAAGTGTTTGAGTAATTATTGTAAGGTGTTCACATTTTCCCCATCAAAGTAATTCATCCAAAATTTCAAATCTTTCAAGCTAATTGGTTTTTTCTTGCAAGCTCATCATAAGAAATGCAAAGATAATCATTTTTAATTTTTGTAGTAAATCAATGTCCTAAGGGCCGTTTTGCTAGAGTTACGCAAATATTAGTTAATATATAATTGTGCATGTTTTCGTTGTTCATGTATTAGTTATGCAAGTATTAGTTACGTAAGTATTATTAATGTAGGATTTAGTTATTGTGGCTTTTCTCCTTAAAGTTTCTTAAAATTGAAGAAATTTTTTTTTCTAACTGAAAAAAAAAATTCATGAATGATGTTTTTCACTTTAAATTGAACACAAAACTTTTAGAGACAAATAATAGGAATTAGATATCATTAGTTTTCTCCCCAAAGTTTTCGTCAAATTTTCAAGCAAATAATGCAGTGTGACTACAACTTTCTCTAATAATATTTTGTGAGTTTTAAAAGAGTGTTCTGCTTATATAACTTGACAAATGGACAAGTCATGCGGGCACCTACATCGACTCTAACTCGATAGGAGAATTTTTTTTAAACCAAAGAATTAAATATTTACAGTTCTCATTAACTTGTACAAATCAACATTTTTCTTGAAATATCAACAAAAATACTTCTCAAAAATCTTGACTCTCCCAAAATCTAGTCTAGACAGATACAAGAGCTCTATATCAAATACTGACAAATAAAAGGCACAGCTTCGCCGGCGGATGAAATGTGGGAGTTGATGCTGAGTATCGCCTCGTCAATTGAAACGTCAAACCTGCCACAACCTACACCCAAAAAGATGTAGCAAGGTATTATTAGTAAATCGCACGTACTGGTAATCATCATATCAACTGACCAGAATTAGTTCACGCAATAGTATATAATCAACATGCAATCGATTAACCAACTCTAACTATAATTTCAACTTATAATTATATCCTACCAAGTTTATCTATCAATCATTAATTCATATAATTCAAACAATATTCATATCCCTTTCTCTCAAGACCTTAGCCATCAATCACAAACCTCTATTCTGTTTTCTTATCTCCCTGCAGCGGACACTTGCAGTGGTCTCGTGGTAGCAAGATTTAGTTCATTGCAGACACTTGCTTGCTACAGCGGACACTTGCTTGCTATAGCAAACACTTGCAGCAGTCTCGTGGTAGCGAGATTTAGTTCGTTGCAGTGATGCCCTATCTAGACAGTAGCTCGATTGCACTGGCCATTCCCTTTTTTAACCCACCATTTAAACCCTATGAAAACACCTTATTCATTCCTACACCAATTACTAGCAACTAAGTCCGTTCCAGTCATCCAAGGCTCATTTATTGACTCAACATAATTAACTAACCCTTTTGAATTCTTTTCCTACTCATTTAACCCTTCCTCGATATTTACCTGTATCGGCTATCTCATTGCTAGTCACTACCATCGTTTAAGCAGTCATGTTACTGTAATAACTCCCAACTATACATTCCTTAGCAGAACCACCCTATACCCCCACTAATAACCCACAAGTAGCTCAACTAATTTATTTTAAACCCTGCCTAATCGGGCATTCCCTCACAACTCATGGTGACCACATTACACAAGCATTCAATCAACAAAATGTCAAATAATAAACTTAAGTACTCAATAAGGAAAAACATCAAGTCATATCATTGGAGTTGCGTTCTCAAAGTACGGGCACAAGCATATACTTGCACCTTCACAATTCCACATTGTACAATTCAATGCCAATTCTTGTATCATGCAATGTTATACCTGTAACATATTATCATATATTATTTCACCTCTGTGTCTCTCACATCTTGCCCAAAACGCATCGGTATATCACGAATCACGTTTGTATATCTGTAGTCTGTCACTCATATGCATATTTGTGTACACATGCTAGAGGGCCTTCCCTTCATGACCTGTAGGGGACTCTAGAAATTCATGTACTGTATACTCAATCATATGATCTCATCGTACCTGTCTGTGTACTCATATCCGTATACTTAGCCGTATGAATATGAACCATACCTGCCAGTGTACTCATTGAATACTGCTCGCTCGGATGCTCACTTCGGGCACGAGCCACTCGTATTCAAGTGCTCACACACATGCTCAATCATACTAATCCGCTCGTATGGATGCTCACCTCAGACACGAGCCTCTTATCTCATAATAAGGATGTCTCATTCTTCTATCCAACATGTTTCCTCATTCCCTCAACCGGTTACCACGGACTCTGCCCATAGTTCAGGGATGGTAAATCACAATTCAATTCACTTAACAGAATATACTCACAACAAGATTAATCAATATATATCCTAACACAATCATTGTCTGAAGACCAGTTCATAGAAACAACTATTCGATGTGTCACCCTATTTCCAAATTCATTCAGAGCACGGTGTAAATTGGGCTGCTCACTAGATTAGGCCTCATTGTGGTGGGGTTACTTCCGCGGCGATAGTCTCGCTACGGCGAGTATAGTATGTTGCAGCGGTACTGCGTAAGCAGTACTTCGACCAAACTTTTCCCTTTAGATTTTTCTTTATAGCGGTTTTCACAGTCATCTTACCTACTCAATAATTGCATATCAACCAAGCTCTATTGTCAATTTTCCCTTCTTTCACATGGAGAAACAATCAATACAACACGTAAAACAAGAACTACAGACATATAGATTATCGCAAGTAAACTATTAACTCATCAACCAACATGAATGCATGAACCACCCGAACGTCTACACCCATGTCTATACTCTAATCATCTTATTTAGGAGCATACCTTAAAAGTAGCCCTTAAGACCTTCCACCTAAAACGGAAATCGAATAGTCTAGGTTCAAGCCTATTCGCACCACGTGATTGCATAATACAATAATTTCATCTCTTCCTTCTATCTTTTTCCCGATTACTTTCCCCTCTTACTAACTACTACTATAATCTGACTAGTTGTGATTAGCATGATAACTTCTGTTTTACTTATCAACGACACATCAATCATACACACATATACGAATCTCTAATCAAAGTCTAACACGAAGGTAAGCCATAGCCTACCTGGACGTCTAGCTGCCATCAAGAAAATCACGGCCTGTGTGTTTGCCTTGAGTTCTGGGTTCTTGCAGGGAATTATCGAGCAGATGGTGAAGTCCTTACCCCCTCTAGCCTTCTTATTTCCTTTCTTTATTAGAAATCCTAAATTTTATTTTTGGGCGTTCTTTTTTAATTTATCAGACCTTATAGAAATAGGTTTTTAAATTCAATTATGGACAGAATTATAGGGTTCTGGTCTGCATTGCTCGTTGCAGCGAGGGATCTTCCGCTACAGCGGTCCCATTATAGCATAATTAGTTCGCTGTGGCGGCCCTGCGCCTGCGCCCACCTGATTTTGACTTAGCTCATTCTAAATTTGTAAATCACATCATCACTTAATCAGAGGACATAACCCAGAATCACGAAAATTTTAAATTTTTTCACGTTTATGTCATCAAGGTGCTATAACGATCGGTCGGATCACCACATAAATCTCTCTATTTTTCTTAATAATATCGATAATAATAATTATATCTCAATTTCAAACAACTTAAAATTGATTATATGAATTCTTATTTTTTAAAATTCTATATCTCTTAACAATAAATCTCGAATATTAATAATAATAATAATATTTTTTTAATAATATCAATGATAATTTTTGAAAAAGATATCGAATTAAAAAAATTTTAAAATTTAAAAGTAAATTGATCGGGGTAAAATATGTAATTTTATTATGTTAATCCATATCGAACTAATACCCACACAATTTATTCTACCTTCTACCTCGCATAAAATTATACATAGATTTCCTCATAAGTTATGTGAGTATTAATAATGTAGAATTACTAAAACACAACCAAACACCATATAAAATCACTACATGAATAACTTTTATACAACATTTGAAACCTACCAACCAAACATTGTATAAAATTAATACATGAATAACTTTTATCCTATTTAGAAACCAAACAATGTACAAAATTAATAAATGAATAACCAAGTTATTGATCATGTATTAATTTGAGTTTTATCCAATAACCAAACGGCCCTAAGTGCACTCTCAAAGTTAAAAGTATATAGCTCCACACCTAGAGTCTGTTTGGAAAGCTATTATATAATTGAAATTGGTATAATTACTAGGTTAGTAATTACATAACCTAATAATTATACGGTATAGTAATTTTGATGACCTATTTATTTGTCATGATGTAATTATAATATAATAACAATCATAATATTTGGTTGCAAAAGTGTAATCATACAGTTAGATTAAAATTTTAAAATAAAAGTTAATTATCAAAAATTAATTTGACAAATATGTGTTTTTATAAATGATATAAAATCAAGTATTTAAGATACACATTATCTACGAAAAATATATTAATTAATAAAATATATATTTTTAACTAATATGATAAAAAATAATTGATATATGTTTTTAAATTAATAATATTTTATTTTAATTAATTATAAAAACTAAAAGTCATATTTTAAGAACATCATGGAATGCATGAAACAAAAATATTAATATTATAAATATAATATCATAAAATTAATTAAATATTTTATGAAAAATAATTTATCAATTCTAATTAAAAAATGAATGACATGCAATGTGAAACAACAAGTCAATATCAGGCCAAACAAACAGGCCAAACAAACAGGCCAAACTATGAAATTACACCAAATTATACTCAAATTCAATTGCTAGGTGACTTTCCAAATAGGCCCTTAAGGTTTCTCTTTAAGCATTTTAGTACACATTTTCTTTATTTTTTTTCGATTTTCTCGTGTACATTTGATTAAAAATTTAAAAAATATTTTCTTTACAAAAACAAGTTCCTTGATAAAAAGAAATTACTTCCATAATAAAGTAGGGAAAATAAATCACATTGTTTCCTCACTCACAACTAGTCACCCCAACCTCCACCACTCCACCCTACCAACACCCCAACCCAAACCCACCCCCAAACCCTACCCATTGCCCCCGCCCTTGTGGGGCCAACCCCTTCCCTCCACCCCAACCCCAACCTGCCCACCTCACCCAACACCCCACCCAACCACCCATGGCCCACCCTCACCCCAATACGCACTCCCACACCAACCTCCATCTCCCCTACTCACAATACCCACACCTTATCCCCACCCCATTCTCATCTTTATAGTTTTGTTTTATATATATATAAAGAAACAACTTGTTTTCCTAAAAAAAATATTTCTTGAAAATTATTTTTCATGAAAAATATTTTCCTTCATATCAAACACACCTTATATATAAGGATGGCAATAGGGTGGGGTAAGTTTTGACCTATTTAAATTTAAACTCGCCCTATCCTGTCCTATTTAGCACTTTTCAAAAAAAAATTACCCTGCCCCGCTAAGCCCTGTTGGCCCGCTCCATTTATGTTATCTTTCATTTTTTTCCATTTAACAACATGAATTTTTTAAAACTTCTTTACTATCTATAAATGAAAGTTAATTGGATAAATACTTTATTACGATGTCTCACTTTTCATCCTTCAACTTGACAAAAATAAATTATTCTAATTTGGTAAGTAAAATTTACTCTTTATTATAATTCTTTTGGCTTGATTAGAAATATGAAGGTTAAAACTAACTAATGTTTGATGTGATTATGAACATACAATCTTCAGTTTTAAAAAAATAAAATTTACATATTTAGAAATTACATAAAAACTACTATAAGTCATAATAGTTTACCATTCAAAATATGTAAAAAAGAATATTTGAAAAAATTATGATTAAAGAAAATATTCTTTTAATTATTTAAATAGTAACTAAGACAAATAAATTAAAACAAAATAATGAGCATAAATTTTTATGATAAAAGAATTAAAAATATATTTTAATTAAAAAAAATTCATTTATTTTAGGACTATGTCTAAAGATGATAGTCCTCCCATCTTTTAAAATATTGGCATGATGTTGTACAAAAAGACCACGTCCTTTTCGATATAAACTGTTACCGGTAATTTTAATTTTTTTTAACTTGACTCTTACCCTGCCCTACCCTAACCCATTAAAATTTTTTAGAAATAATATTTTTTCCTGTCCCGCCGCACCCTAATTGCTACCCCTACTTATATATTGACTTTATTAATTTTTTAGTGATGTAGGATATATTTCTAGCTGGAACTGAAACTTCATCTGCGATTATTATTTGGGCACTATTAGAAATGATAAACAAATCCAAATGTTATGGCCAAGGCCCAAAGTGAAGTGAGACAAGTCTTTAAGGGAAAGAAAAAAGAAAAAATTACATTGTATATTATGTAAGGCAGTAATGCTATCAAATTTAGCTCATTTTTTAATTTCTTACCTAATTTAGCTCAATGTTTATATAAATTAAAATCTACTTTTTATTCCTTAGCCCGACAATCCAAAACACTAATCTCTTCCTCCAATCTCATTTTTCATCCCCCAATTTTAGTTTGCTTTTTTTCTTTTTCTTTCTTTTTTTCTTTTTGCTTCTGTTTCTTCTTTCTTTGTGCTTTTTATTTTTTTTTGCTGCTTCTTCGTTGTTCTTTTATTTTCTGCTTTTTCATGTATTTTTTGCTTCTTCTTTCATAATTTTTATAATCAACTTTGTAGACATTATGTGTAAATTTGATTTTTTTTTCTAAAAGGATATGTACAAATTTTTATAGATACATCACTACAAAAATGTATTCATGTAGCATTGATATTATATTATTGATATCTAATGTATTTGATGTGATAATGTATTTCATATCTTGATACTTAAAAACTGATTGAGAGTGATACTCAATTTATCATTACAAATTTAAACATTAATTGTTCGGTGAATTAAATTAAAAAATTTAAAACTCCATTGTTGGAGTTTTTAAAAGCTAAAAATTCACAATTGGGTTTTCAATTTGTTAAAAATTTTAACAAATTGATGATTGTGATTCATTGGTGGTGTCATTTCGAAGTTGTGGTTAAAATTTGATGAGGAATTAAGTGTTGCTTCTTTAATTTCTTGGTTCTTTTATTTTGTTGATTTGAAATAGTGTTGCATAAAAAAGTATAAACTAGTTATTCATAGTGGATTACTCGATAATATATCAATTTTGTATGAGTTTGTATATTTTATATAATCATGTAAAAGTGTGATAAATATTTTTTAATCACTATTATATTTTGTACATTTTTATTTAAATAACATAACTATACATATTTAGAGTAATAATTACAAAATATACCAACATTTTTTAGTTTTCAGAAATAACAAAAAAATATTTACAAATATATCAGATTAGGTAAAACTAAAAAAAAATGGTAAAATTACTATCCCATAAATTAGGATAGTCTAACTAATTATCTAGATGTCTTCCTTGATTTGTGGTCTGGTAAAATAATTAAATATCTAATTTACACTACATTAATATCTAAACACTAAAATCTTTTTTTTTCTTCTCAAATAATTCAAATCTTTCTTGATATTCATTCAATAAATTTCTCCCGGATATTTGCCTTTCTCTGTCCATAAATTTCTTGTAAATTTTTTTCCGTATTTTTTTATACATATATTTTTTTTTCTTTTATGCACAATTGATATACTAAATCATTTCGTATATAACCTGCTATTATAAAAATTAAGTAATCGAGTTTGTATTACCATATTTTATATCCAATTCATACACTAAAATAAGTATAAATTTATTACATACTAATATGTAAAAAAAAAATTAGAGAATTGAAGATATACTAGTTTCTATACAAATTTCAGACAAAAAAAAAAACACTTAGACTAATTAGATATATCATATTTTATACACAGTGCATTCATTAAAACATGTTTGTATATAATATGGTATTCTCTTATGAAAATATGATGTTATATTTCATGATATTCTTTTTAAAAAAATAAATATTTCCTCAGTAGAATGAAAGTGTTTAAATTTGATAGAGATTTAGGTTGCCAATTTGTATATATTTGCATTTTTAAAAAAAAAAAATTTCTTACCTACAGAATATAAATCAATTTGTGAAAATATATTATGCATTGTGTATATAAGTTGGTTCCATCTATATATATGTAAATTACTTTCCCAATTAATAATTATATGAATTATGTTTATGGTCGAATATATGCTTTCAAATTTTACGTGATATATATTTTGTTTATAATATGATAATTTTTAATGTTATAAGTAAGTGTTTAAAAGTTGGTAGAGATTAGTATTAAGAAAACTTAAAAATCAGCAGAGATTTAGAATATTAAGGAGTTTTAGGGAAGAAGGAGTTCTGGAGAAGAAGTGGATTAGATTATTAAGGAAACTAGATAATATTGAAGAAAGAGAAAAATATATTTTTGATAAGTATGATAAAGTAGAACGATTACTTTCCATTAATAAGTGTGCTATAAAATAGGAAGTTTAACAACTAATCTGGATTTAATAACATTTATTAAAAAATCATGTATTATATTTAAATATAAAATTTGGTAGTTTTGTAAATAATCTGGTAGTTTAGTAAATAAAGAAGACTATTGGTATATGTTGTAATTAAATATCTTATATTATTATTTTATGTAATTTTTCCTAAAGTTAATATATTGCCTAAAGTGAATGTATAATGTTGTATAATATTGTATATCAGTGTATAAACATTACTTATGATTTTATATAAGGTTTCTATACTAGGTGTATAATATTATATATCGAGTTGTTAAACATTATTGTAAGAGAAAAACATAAAGTTTTTATATATTATTGTATACCGAATTTGTTTTAAGCTATAGAATTGCAGTGTAAATTTTAGGCTATATTCTTGCAATGTGAATTTGATAATTATATATTTTTATAATTTCCCAAAAAAGATATGATGAAGAAGATCTTGAAAAATTGACATAGCTGAAGTTAGTGACTAAAGAAACATTAAGGCTACATCTTCCGCTCCTTTTATTGGGCCTAGGGAATGTAGGGAGCAAACAGATATTAATGGATACACCATACCTCTTTAAGACAAGAGTATTGATCAATGTATGGACACCGGCGAGAGATTCTGAAAGTTGGGATGATTCTAAAAGTTTTATATGAGAGATTTGAGAACTCTTCTATTGACTTCATGGGAATTCATTTCGAGTCTATTTCATTTGGGACAGAAAAAAGAATTTGTCCAGGAATGACATTCGATTTAGCTAATATTACACATCCTCTGGCTCAATTACTCATCCACTTTACATGGGATCTTCCTAATGGAACTAATCAAGAAGATTTGGATATTAGGGAAACAAATGGAATAACAACAACAAAAAGGAAAGATCTATTGTTAGTTGCCACAGATCATGAAAACGATGAAGAATTTTGATGGCAGCACAGCCTATGTGGTTCACCTCCTTTTCTCTTGGTTTCTCTCTTTGAGAAAAGGCCAAGGAATAATTAGTTCATCAATTTACTGAAAATTGTATTCATGCAACATGGGCTTTGGTTTTAATTTCTTAAAGACATCGTTCTTGATCTGCGAGTTACCTAACCCAAATCTACAAGTTAAAATGTAATCTTCAGCCTAGAACTACATTGCCCATATTTTAAGTTCTCATGTTTTTCCGTTTTCTTATTTCAAGTTCGCAGGAAGTAAATATTATCCATGCATGACCATTGCTTTAAAGGATGATTTTATTACTTTGATGATTATTCTTCTGTGAGTTCCTTAAATTTCCAGCTTTCTCTGTTCATCCTTCATTGTGATGGAAAATAGTACGCTATAAACAATTTTTCTCTGTTCTACATAATTTTTTTAAAGGTAAATTGTGTTCCAATTGTGCTAGGTAAATGTCTGGTCTTTTTTTTCGCTAAAAGAAATAATTTCAGTTAAATCCTACTTATTCAGGCACACCGGCGGTCATAAAATTAATTAATGAGACTTCCTATTATGAAATTAATTAGTTTCTTCCACAATCAATCTCACCATAATAAATTATGAATTATACCACTAAAAATTCATATCTGCGGTACTACTCCGTTCAATTGCGTATTCTTTTATTACCCCTTATTTAACTCCTCACATTAAGATTAAGATGCTAATCAAATAAATTAAATTATTGATGATTTAATTTGTTGATTATTTTCTTTAGATTTCGCTTAACTTATTTCATGCATTGGATATAATATTCACCAGCGGGTTTTGCATACAAAGGGTTATAAGCTTTCATAAAGGGGTATTATCAATCCCTAAACCGACACATGAATTTCATCAACTAATTATTGTTTTGCCAATGTACATTGTCACAATCTAATTTACTAGGCATGTTGACGCACAAAAGAATATTCTCACCTTTTAATAAATCAAGATAACTAATAACATACACAATTAATAATAATTATATTAAGATTCAGAGTATAAGTACATTTAGTGGCGTACATAATTTATTTTACGAGGTCAGTACAAAATACTTATCTTTACTTGATCCGTTTAGAAATACATAATGTACTAACACCAAAAGTCGGAACTATACCGCTCTCATAATCAAGATAAACTATATATAATCCTATGTTATAATCACACCGATGACTTTGTCCAATTTCCATCTTAGATTGTAATCATAAACTTTATAATTACAAGAATTGATGATTTAATTTTTCGTGTAAAAGCTAAACTATATATATATATATATATATATCAAATCATCTAGGATATAAGTAAAGGACACACATGTGAATGCATAATCTATTTAAAAGTAACCCTTATTAAATAAATAAAAAATTATTCATAAAAAAAATACTATAACAAAACGCGTGGTATATAATATATCCTATCAATCTATAACCACCTGTCTGATTGTTATAGTACCTCAACGACATAAACATGGATGAATTTAAAATTTTTTGAAGGACTGAGTTATGTTATCGGATTAAGGGATAGTGGGCCAGACTAAATTATAACGGGCCGAGTTGAAATCAGGTGAACCCAGCTGGGGGATTGCCGCAGAGGGCCGAATTTCTGTAGTAGCGGAATTATTGCAGCGGTTAGTCTTTCAATTCAGTGGGTGACGCGGAACAGAACTCTAAAATTCTGTCCAAAATGGGATTTAAAAATGTATTTTTTAAAGGTTTGGTGAATAAAATGTTCAGGAAATAAGAGTGAGAATTTCTAACAAGGAAAGAAAAGATGGAGGCTAGAGAGGGCGAGGGGTTCACCATCCGCCATGAAAAATATTTACAAGGACTTGAAACTTGATATAAGTACGCAGTTGGGAACGTCTCGACGATAGCTCGGGTCCCAGGTAGACTATGGTTTACTCACCCTTGTGTTAGACTTTGATTAACGAAACATATATGTGCGTATATTTAATTTGCTATTGATGAGTAGGAAAAATTTTTTAAGCAAATTATCAGCAAAAATTATAGCTGGTAAGTGTCTGGGGGGGGGGGGGGGATAGGGAAGGAGTGATGATATCCCCATGAGATGAAATTTCATAGATTATGGTTTAACGTGAATAAACTTTAGATAATAGAGATATGAGAGTGGATTGATTTCATGTGTAAGGGTCCTCAGACATTGCTTGGTAATATGTGTATATGGTCCTTCTTATCCAAATTATAATATTGAACAATCAGTCATAAAACCTTATTTATATAATGCGGGGATTGAACTTTGAAGGGTGGACTATGATTGTTGCTTGGCTTGAATCGTGATCCTTGAATTGTGGGAGAAAATGAGCCACGAGGCTAGTAAATTTTTCTTTTCTACATTGTGACTTATGCTTGTTTGTTTCGTATCAATTCAACTGTCATTGCTTGAGGAAGAAGGTAGGATGATTATAGAGACGTACCGATGTAGTTTATGTAAAAGGGGGGGAGAGATTGCAAAGAAATAATTCGTGGAAAATCTGAAAAGAGGAACGACTAGAAGTACCACCTGAACAGTACCGCTGCAGCGGTTCGGGAACTTCGTAGCGAAATCGTAGTGGCAGCAGTGATGCCGCTACAGTGGAGCTCAATCTCGCGAGCGGGCCAGAGTTATACCTCATCATGGAATTTTTGATATAATTGATGTAATAATTAACTGGTTATAAAATAGCTTCGAACTAGGATTGTACTATAGCTGGTGATGTGTAATTCTTATTTATGTGTGATTTTATTGATATTTTAACTGTGATATATCGTGTCTGAATGATCGAAGGAATTTGGGATAATCGAGCAAGTAGATGAAGAGGTTTTTCGTCATTAAAAGTTTTATTTCTGGTCAGTAAAGGTGCCCCACCAGATTCCATTTGCACCAATAGCCCATTTTGTAGACTTTAGTCAGACTTTTCAAATTATAAACTTTCAAAACTGAGAATCTTCTTTGAAACACATCCGATCACCTTAGGAATCACGTCACCCATCACCGCAAGTCACGAACGAAAAAATAAAGCTACTGAAAGGGTCAAACAGAAAAAAGAGAGTAAAAACACAAAATGACCAGGAAGGTCGTTACAAAATTAAAGCTAAATTAAGCTGGATTTCATACTATAACAATTGAAATTAATGCCTTTGTGGATTGAATAGAAAATTCACCCAAAGATTTAAGAACATTTAACAAAGAGAAAAATTTGAGGGTTTTGAGTTTCTATGGTAATATCTCACTCTACTTTTGTATGTTACTTCAAAATAGGTGTATGAAGTACGAGCACTCTATGAAAATGCCAAAAGAATGAGCTAGAAATTAAAACGTTGAAGTTAAGGCTCTTTAGCCAAAGATTGAATTAGGGAAAATTGAATCCCTTTGGGATACAAGAAACTTTACTCAAGTCTTTTTGATGTAGATTTTGGTGATCAATTGTGGTTGACACGTATGAAAGTAACCATTTGTGGTAAGTTGAGATTGTTTTTCTAAGTGAAGGACTTGACAAAAAAATGTTTAATAAAAAAAGTGACTTAATAAGAAATAAGTGATTATCTTTAAAGCGTAAATGCTTAGCTATTTACTTGAAATACCTTAAATCCATGAATCTAGCCACTAGTTCACGTTACATCTTATATGTTGTTTAATAGAAAGTGAATTGTTTTGCATCATAACTCAATTAGCTCAAATTATCAAAAGTAATTAAATCATTACTTGATATAATTGCTGTTCTTTTTTGGCAATTATTTTGCTTTCCTTCTACTCAATTTAACACACTGTGATTAAAATCTGAATACTAAATAATTTAAAATAATTTTTTTTCTCAATATATAAATATATAAAAATTTTCTTTTAGTTAAAAACTAGTCCTAATAAATACAAAATTCAAACAAAGGATGCCTAGTTGGTGTTTCTTAGTATTTTAACAAGACGTGTGCATTTGAGTATTGAGTCATTGCAGAAGCAGGTAGAGTTAATTAAGCTAAGCTTCCTTATTCCTGTTCAATGGAGATTAACTCCTCTGCTTTTAACCTAGTGTCGTTGCTTCTAATCTTCCTCTCCTCACTTTTTATTCTAATTAGAAAATGGAGAAACAGAAAAAAAATTAGGTTGCCTCCAGGTCCATGGAGACTTCCCATTATTGGAAGTCTGCATCACTTGACCGGAACACTTCCACATCGTACTTTCAGAAGATTAGCACAAAGGTATGGGCCTCTTATGTACTTGCAACTCGGCGAAATTCCTACGGTGGTCGTATCATCACCTAGTATGGCAAAACAAGTTCTAAAAACTCAGGATCTCAACTTTGCTACTAGGCCAGAGTTCACATCCACAAAAATCATATTTTACAATAATAAAGACATTGCATTTTCTCAATATGGTGATTACTGGAGACAGATGCGTAAAATTTGTACCATTGAACTTCTTAGCGCCAAGATGGTCAGGTCGTTTAGTGCAATCCGACAAGATGAACTTTCAAATCTCATTTCATCAATTCGTTCCATGAGGGGTACTACTGCAATCAACATGACGGAAAAGATTTTTCTGTTTACCAACTGTGTCACTTGTAGATCAGCCTTTGGAAAAATATGCAAAGATCCACACCAGTTCATAACAATTTTGAAGGAAGTACTGTTATTAGGAGCAGGATTTTTTGTGGCAGATTTGTTCCCTTCATGGAAATTACTTCACAACATAGGAGGTGAGATATCTAGAATGGTGAGTGCCCATAAGAAGGTAGATGCAGTTATGGAGGACATCCTCAATGAGCATATCGAAAATAAAGCAGCTGGGAAGAATGGAAATGGTGAGTTTGGAGATGAAGATCTCGTTGATGTTTTCCTAAGGGTTAAGGAGAATGCCGAACTTCAATTTCCAATCACAAATGACCACATTAAAGCTGTGCTTTTTGTAAGTTTGCTCCCAGTTTCTTGCTTTTCCATTTTATTTTTTCAATTCAAGTGTGTTTTTGGCCATTAATTTCTTTAATTATCTGCATGGAGTATTATTTGACATCATTTTTTGACAAAAAAAATATATATATATACACACCACATACCATCATATACTAGTCAAGATAGTTCAATTAGAAAACCTGAATACCTAATAATTCAGATAGAAAACTCATAAAAAAGTATTACTTCAGTGTGTTTTTGACTATTATCTCTTCAGCTTGATATTTTTTTTTTATGTTATACCTTATGTAAAGACTTATTGAATTATTTTTATTTGTTTGTTGATGTAGGACATCTTTATGGCTGGATCTGAATCTTCATCTACAGTTATTGTTTGGGCATTGTCTGAAATGATAAAGAACCCGAATGTTATGGCCAAGGCTCAAAGTGAATTGAGACGAGTTTTAAAGGGAAAACAAATTTATGATGAAGAAGATCTTGAAAAGTTGACCTACCTAAAATTAGTGATTAAGGAATCACTAAGGCTACATCCGCCAGCTCCTCTTATAGGACCTAGGGAATGTAGGGAGCAAACAAATAATGATGGATACACCATACCTTATAAGACAAGAGTATTGGTCAATGCATGGGCAATTGCAAGAGATTCTGAGAATTTGGATGATCCTGAAAGTTTTATACCAGAAAGATTTGAGAATTCTTCTATTGATTTTACTGGAAATCACTTTGACTTTATTCCATTTGGTGCGGGAAGAAGAATGTGCCCTGGAATGTTATTTGGTTTGGCTAATGTTACACATCCTTTGGCTCAATTACTCTGCCACTTTGACTGGAAACTCCCAAATGGAAGTAATCCAAAAGATTTGGATATGACTGAAACGCATGGATTAGCTGCAGAGAAAAAGAAAGATCTATATTTAATTGCCACAGATCACAGAAACAATGAAGAATTTTGATGTTTTTCCCTTTGTTTAAGTATGTATGTTTACCCCTTTCCATCTTTGAAGAACGCTCTGGACATGTAATATGAGCTTTGGTTTTTTAAAATTTTGTCAAAGATGTTGTTCTTGGTTTACAATCCAGTTCACCAAAAAACTACTCGAGAAAATCTCCCTACTCTATTTCATTATGTGTTAATTAGGTGATATTTTAGTTGTTGGGTTCATAAGGTTGTGTTTGGTTTCAAGTCAAATTCATGCTCATGGTTAAATTAATCCCAAAACAGATGCCTATGATCCGCTTGAGATTGTTCATTTGCGGTAGTTATGTTTTTCTTGGCATACTAAAATAACAAATTTATTCACATTTTGTTAAAATCTAAATGTGGTTGTTACGCCTCAGGTCAAATCAATCCGGTTCAGTCAAAATTGACATCGACCGGCTTGGGTTGTGGTTGAATATCAGATTGGTGGGTATTGATTCCAACTGAGTGGGTTTTTACAGGGTTAATTGGTCCCGTCCGGTTTCAGGTCGGTCCCGATTTATTAATAAAAAAAATTAATTAATTAATTTTTAAAAAGTTGTATTTATTATTTATTTAAAAAATTTACAAACTTAATAAACAGCTACATAAATAAATTATAATATTTTTTAAAAAAAAATAGCAAAAGAGAAGTCTTCTAATAAATATATTTTATTAAATTGAATTACTTTTTAGCTACCAGATAGCAACTAAATTTAATTATTATGAACTTATGAAATACGAACTATAAACTATAAACTACAAAGTAAGTGTAAGACAATTTTTAATAAAATTCAAGGCTTTAGTACTCTTTAAGTTTATATAATATAGATTTCAAATTGCAAATACAATGATACAAATTACAAATACAAGAAGAATACATAATCTATACAGTCACCTTTTAGGAAGGGTTTTATTTGATTAGGCCTCTAAATAGCTAATTTGTAAATCTAAAATAAAGTAAAAATTTTAAAAGTACAGTTTTTATTTTTCTCATATTTTTCATCATTTTTGAAACTTCTTCAATGTCACATGAGGTGTTGATCCTATTACAACATCGCATGGACCTCCACTTGACAATATATCTCCAATTTTTTCATTCTCTGGCTCAACTAAATCTTTATCATCATGTCCTTGATTTTTTCGTTATGATTTAATCCAATCTCAGAAACATACTAGAACTTTCAAAGTATTGCTACCTAATGAGTGCCAGGTGTCTCCTAGCTATTGCCTTGCTTGGCTAAATTCGCTCTTTGATGCAATTGTTGAAACTGTCACATTTAGCACGTCTCGAGCCATTGCTCTGCAAGAACTGAAAATTGTTTTGCATTGTCATTCCACCATTGCCATGGAAAAAAAATCTTTATTTGGCTCGTTCGTCTTCTGCAAGTAGAATTGAAGTTCGTTGATGTTCGTGCTACTGTGGGGTTGAGAAGTAGAAGAAGATGTAGACACAAAAGTAATAGGAATATTATATCAAGTTCACTAGATGTCAATTGCATTTGCATAATAATTAAATAAGTGTAAATATGTGTTTAGGATAGACATACAAGTCATGATAAAAAGGGTTTCAGTTGGTCCAACACTCATATATGCATACAAACTTCTAATTATTAAATTTAGAGTATCATTTATTTTAGTGGAAGGATTTAACATCACTAATTAGACAAAAGGGGGGGATATAAATTCTTTTTAAATTTTTTCATTATTTTTTCAACATCTTTATATATATCTTTCGTCTTCAATTGATAGAGTAAATAAGAAATTTCTGCAATATTATGAATTAGAACATTAGAAACAATAGGGTAGTAAGATCCCAAAAATTCAGCAGTAGCCACATAAAATTTATGTACAATTTGCACAACTTCGTCAATGGTATTCCAAGTTTCAATAGTTAACATACAACTTGGAATAGTACAATGAACATTAGCAACTTCAATTATAGGCAATCTATATTTGTAACAATATTTCAAGAATATATGTGTATAATTTCACCTTGTAACAACTTCTTTAGGTATATATCTGGGGGCATTGTCGTATATAGCACACTTATTCTTAAATTTAATTCTAGAAACTCTATTATTTCCTTGAATAACAACAACTCTTTTAACCATAGTATCTCAAGTTTAAATAATTCAAGACCACCTTTAACAATTAGACTATAAATATGACATGCATACCTAACATGAAAGATGTCATCAAGTGGTGGGTCCATATGCAATTTTAATAGTGATACAATAGTAGTATTGTTAGAAGTATTATCAAAAATTATACACAATACTTCTTGAGAAAGATTATATTCTGTCACAACTTCAACAATTGCAGTGCTTATAAATGTAGTTGTATGACTTTAATCTTCATCAAATCTAAAAACAATAATATATTTTTGCATTGTAAAGTTATCATCTTTCCAATGACATGTGATTGTCAAATAATCATTTTCATTAATAGCATGACCAATATCAAAAGTAAGACAGACTCTACAAGAAGATTGTAAACATATATTGTAAGAAAAATAAATATTGTCCATGTGTCTTAAAGATATCAGCTCTGCAATTACTTCTATAAACACCTTTAAATAAAAGATTACGAACTCTTTGAATATAAGTAATAAGATGTGACGAAAATGCAAAGAAAAATGAAAGACAATCCAAAGTAATCATTTTTGCTAAGTCCTCACAATCCTTTATTTTATCATATTTATGGTATCTTTCACTTTTCAAATTTATGATTGTGTGATCAGCGCTATCAACACCATATCTAAAGGGTATTTTCTCTTCAGGTGTCTTCTAGATGTGTCTGTCCATCCACAACTATCTCCGATGGCATGTATAAAAGATAGAGCACAAATATTACACTTAACCTTATCGGTCTCCTGAAAAGTAGTAAAAAATTTCATACCCTATTTTTCCTTCTACGATTTGTTGGTTCCGGCAAAGGTGACCTACTACCCTTTCTTTGGCTAAATTTAGTATAACTAACTCCACTAGTAGGTGTAGGTGGTGTATAATTATTACCTAATTTAATTTTATCATCATCATTATCATCTATCTATAATCTTTTTGTATTTGTACATAATTCATAGCATTATTAGGTGATATTTTAGAAACACATGTGAAAATTTGATTTGCATTCTACTAGTATTACAAGAAGAACCTCTTGAATTTCTACCTTTATCACCATTAATGTTAGTATTACTAGTACTGCTACTACCCAGAACAAATTTGCCAACTTTTAAAATCAAATTCATTGTCTAAGTTTAAAATTAAACTTATAGTGCAAATACAATATCTAATTGTAACTATATGTGTAGAAGTTGGATGTATGTGTGACCAACAATATTTGTATGTATGTATTTTCAATGTAGAAATTGGATGTATGTGTGACCAACTATATGTTTATGTATGTATTTTCAAAGCAGGAGTTGAATGTTGTTGATGAATGAAAAGGAGTCCACATTGGTGGTTAATGAGATGGGTTGTAATACCCCAAAAGTGCCTAAGACTAAACTGGGAGGTGAAAAAGAAGATTAGCAAAAAAGTTTGGGATTTCCCCTAAGACAACTCGTGGTACGAGTCATTAGAATAAAGGACAGGCCGTTAGAAGTGGCCGTGGTGAAAGGTTGCAGAATTGGATTGGGAAATAACGGGTCTTGAGATGACTCATTGTTGGTAATAATGGGTCGTGGTATGTGCCCGTTGGGAGGACTTCCAGGTTAGTGACTGTGGTGATGATGACTGGTAACCACAAGTCGTTGGTGGTTGGAATGACTCGTCCTGTCCGGTCATTGTAGGAATGCAGAGACCTAAATTCAGGGTGTAGCAACGGAAGGTAACAACGGACCGTAGGAGTTCACAACGTACTGACGTCCATTGTCACTGGCAGTTTAGTTTTTTTAAAATTTTTATTAAGGGTATTTTCGTCATTCCTAAGTCCTAGGGCCCTAAACTACGTCGTTTTAAGATCGAAATAGGCATTTTATGAGGGATAAGCTCATTCTAGGCTTATTCACATTCATGTATGCAAGATTGAGGGCTTAAAAGGTGATCAAGCTTAGGTTCTCTACAAGTTCTTCCTTAATTCTCTTTGGGCTATCAAGGAATTGGTGTAATTAGATCCTATCAGGTATGTAGGATTATGAATGGGTGAATTCGTTCATACCCATGTCTAATCCCTCTATAAATCATGAAAATTCATATGTTGACCCTATAGGGTTTTAACCTAATGCATGAACTTCCTAATTTTCTACATGGGTATGATCTAAATACATTTCTACTATTGAATTATGATTCATGGGCAAGTTTTACATTGTTTTCAATTATAGTCATGTTTCAAGCTTTATAAACTAAAATGCCTATTTACAAGAAGTTCATGAAAGTTGAGATTTATGATGAATCTTCAAGTATGATGAAATATTATTGATGAAAAATATGTTTTCAAGTTACCCATGTTTATAATCATGTTTTCAAGTGAATTAAGTATTTTCAAGCATGTTAAAGTATTGGGCAATGCCCATATGATCAAGTATGATTTATGATTTCTCGGATTAAGCTCACCACATGGTTTTAGAGTTAAGAATCCCATTTATGTTCAGCTTGTGGTATGGTTTGAGCAAGAGCTCCTCATATACGATTTCAGATTTGATATGTATTTGATTATTAAGATTCATCAATAGATGAAGGTAAGATTCGTTGAAAAATGATGGAGAGCATATGCATGTTTTTGGGAGTAGTGTCTAGCACCGAGTAGGCTAAGGGTCGATCAACCCTATGCCTCTGAACTACGCGCCAACGTAGGTTTATACATATCATATATATATTTTGGAACCTCCCTTGTGAGCTATCCCCTGCCCCGATTGGGCCTCGAGCTTGATATCGATATCATGGTATCGTCCTTAGACCTGGCAAGGCTTTGGACGGCTCTACCCACTTGAGTGTGATAGTTGGGACCACGTAAGCTCTATCGTGGTATGTCGGTTATATGACTAGTCTCCCATTGTTCCTTATGATTTTAGTTATGCATGTTTATCATTCATGATATATATATATATATGTTCTAAAGAAAGTTTGACCCAATGTTCAGTTTTATTTATGATTATCAAATTTCAGCTTTGGGTCAATCTATTCAGTGATGTTATGTTATGTTCAAATCATGATTTCAGAAAATAGCATGCAAGCCCTACACTCAGATTCTTGTGTTGATGATGTTTTATATTATACATGTTTTAAATGATTTTACTTATTTAAGCGGTTTTACTTACCTTACATACTCGGTACATTCCATATATTAACCGCATACTCTATATTGTATCATTTTGTGATACATGCTCCGATCTTCAGACTCAGCTCCGTCACTAGCCAGGTTTTGGAGTTAGCATCAGTCTCTTTTGGTGAGTCCTCATCTTTCAAGGGACCCTCTTTTATTAAGTTATGTTTGCTTAGCTTCAGGAGAGTTATTTGGGGTCTTGTCCCATCAACTCATCAGACTTAGAGACTCTTCGGACAATAGATTGTATTTAGCTTCAGACTCGTGTTATATTTTTGGATCATATGTTATGCTAGACTTCCTCTATGTTTATTATGTTAATTATTCTGCTTTATTTGATTGAGTTAGATGTATGTTCATGCCATGAGTCGACTTAGAGTCTCTTGGGGCTCCTTGTCCCGTGTCTCAATCCGGGTCTATGTTCAGGTCGTGACAAACTTGGTATCAGAGAAATAGGTTTTGAAGTATCTTAAGGTGTCTAAAAGCTGAGTTAAGTAGAGTATTTTTTATGGGTGTGAAGTGCGCCACACTTATGAAGAAGAGGCTAGGAGACGTTTAGGAAATGTTCCCTTCTTTCATGATCTATGTCGTGCGGTGAATTGTCTCTCCATCCTTCTAACTCGTGCTATTCGTGATTGTAGAATCATGCCCCCCCCCCCGTAGAGTTAACAGAAGAAAGAATGAAAATAGAAATGGCCACGAGGATGGAAATGGAGACGGACTCCAACAAGCCCCACAATTCTATGAGCACCATGCACCGGAGCCGGTTGCCTACTCTGAATTCAGGGCAGCCATTCAGATGCTAGCGCAGGCCTTGACCACTAGGTCAACCAGCAGGTAGTGGTGCATGTTCCACAGAACGGGAATGCGGCGGCAACGCGAGTCAGAGATTTCCTAAGGATGAACCCACCAGAGTTTCGTGGGTCAAAGGTGAATGAGGATTCACATGAGTTTATCGACAAGATTGTGAAGATAACCTAGGTCATGGGGGTGAATGGAATAGAGTGTGCTGATTTAGCCTCGTATCAGTTGAAGGGGGTCGCACACATTTGGTTTAGACAGTGGAATGATAGTAGGGCAGCCGCAGTAGGCCCTATCAATTGGGAGGAATTTCACGTCGTTTTTCTAGATCGGTTCTTCCCTCGTGAGATGAGGGAGTTGAGGGCAGCCGAGTTCGTGAACCTAAATCAGGGAAGATAACGGTGCAACAGTATGCCCTAGAGTTCACTCATCTGTCAAAGTACGCCCCAGAATTTGTGGTTGATCAGATGGCGTGAGTGAGCAGGTTTGTTCATGGGGTGGCGGACTATCTAGACAAGGATTGCAGGACCACTATGCTCCATCAGGATATGGATTTCCCTTAGATATTCTTATATGCCCAGTAGATGGAGGTGGCGCACATAAGGGAGAGAGAGGCCAAGAGGGCCAGGACGGATAACTATAGGTTCTCTCAGCCGAGGCCAGGTTGTGGGCACCGATAGCAGACCCACCATAGATCTTCAACCCCAACATCTTCAGTGGTGAGTGTGCCATCCAGACCTAGGCATGAGCAGAGAGGGCGAGCATCGGACTCTAGAGGTCAAAGCAGCAGGCCCATGGATTCCAGTGTTCTAGTTTGCGACAGGTGTGGTCAGGGGCGCACGGGTCAGTGCTTGGCGGGTACAGGCGCTTTCTTTGGGTGTGGGAAGCCCGAACCTATGCTCAGACATTTCCTAGCAGCTAGATAGGGCCATGATAGGGGCTGAGGCTCAACTTCAGTTCAGCAGCTCCACCCGCACGCCTAGCCTAGCAGGGGGCATCTACTAGCACAGGTGGCGATCAACGCCAAAACAGATTATATGCCTTAGCATCTCTCCAGGAGCAGGAAGTCTCTACGGTTGTAGTCACTGGTATGTTACTAGTTTTCCATCTTGATGTATATGATTTGCTAGATCCAGAGGCTACCTTGTCTTTTGTGACACCTTACGTGGCTAGTAGTTTTGGAGTCAGTCCCAAAATCTTGTCAGAGTCCTTCTTAGTCTCTACTCCAGTGGGTGATTCAGTTGTACAGAAAGTTACTTCAGCAGATTTAGTAGAGTTAGCCATGACCGATTTTGATGTTATCCTCGGCATGGATTGACTATTTGCATGTTATGCCTCGGTTAATTGTAGAACCCAGGCAGTAGAGTTCAGATTTCCAGGTGAGCCAGTCATAGAGTGGAAGGTTAATTCAGTTGTGCCTATAAGTCATTTCATTTCTTACCTTAAGGCTGGAAAGATAATCTCCAAAGGTTGTGTATACCATTTAGTTAGGGTTAAAGATGCGTCGTTCGAGACCCCGACTATCCAATTAGTCCCAATAGTATGTGAGTATCCAAAAGTCTTTCCAGATGATCTACCGGGAATTCCTCCCGAGCAGGAGATTGATTTTGGTATTGACCTTCTTCCCAATACGCAGCCTATATCTATTCCTCCTTACAGAATGGCCCCAGCCGAGTTAAAGGGGTTGAAGGAGCAGTTGAAGGACCTATTAGATAAGGATTTCATTAGACCGAGAAAATCCCCATGGGGTGCACCAGTTCTCTTTTTCCAAAAGAAAGATGGTTCTCTTCGTATGTGTATTGATTATCGGCAATTGAACAAGTTCACCATCAAGAACAAGTACCCTCTACTCAGGATTGATGATTTGTTTGACCAACTACAGAGTGTCAAGTGCTTTTCAAAGATAGACCTCAGATCCGGATACCATCAGCTCAGGGTTCGGGAGAGTGACATCTCGAAGACGGCCTTCAGAATGCAGTATGGTCATTATGAGTTTGTAGTTATGTCTTTTGGACTAACAAATGCTCTTGCAACTTTTATGGACTTGATGAATAGGGTGTTCAATACATACTTGGATATGTTCGTGATTGTGTTTATTCATGACATCCTGATATACTCTCGGAGTGAGGAGGAGCATGCCGCTCATTTGAGGGTGGTGCTACAGACTCTCAAGGATCGCCAACTATATGCTAAATTCAGTAAAAGCGAGTTTTGGTTGAACTCAGTGGCATTTTTAGGCCATGTAATGTCAAGTGAGGGCATAAAGGTGGACTCTCAGAAAATAGAAGCGGTGAAGAATTGGCCTAGATTGGTGAATCCTTCAAATATCAGTAGTTTCTTGGGCTTAGCGGGTTACTATCGGAGGTTTGTTGAAGGTTTTCCATCTATTGCAGCGCCATTGACCAAATTAATCCAAAAGAAAGTAAAATTTCAAATGGTCGGATGCTTGTGAGAGGAGCTTCCAGGAGTTGAAGACTCGACTTACCTTAGCACCGGTGTTAACCCTACCCGAGGGTACCAATGGTTTTGTGGTGTATTGCGATGCTTCTAGAATCGGCCTTGGTTGTGTCTTGATGCAGCACTGCAAGGTTATAGAATATACTTCCCGACAGTTGAAAGTTCATAAGAAGAATTACCCAAGCCATGATCTTGAATTAGCGGCAGTGGTGTTCTCCTTGAAGATATGGAGACATTATTTGTACAGGGTCCGTGTAGGTGTGTTTATGGACCATAAGAGTCTAAAATATGTGTTTACCCAGAAAGATCTAAATCTACAGCAAAGGAGGTGGTTGGAGCTAATTAAGGATTATGATATGAGTGTCCTTTACCATCTAGGCAAGGCCAATGTAGTATCAGACACACTTAGTAGACTCTCTATGGAGAGTGTGTCCCATGTGAATGAGGGGAGAAAGGAGCTAGTGAAGGATGTGCATCGACTTGTAAGGTTGGGAGTTCATTTGATTGACTCGACCGATGGCGGTGTTATTGTTCAAAACGGATCAAAATCTTCCTTGGTGACTGATGTAAAGACGAGGACCCTATTTTGGTAAGGTTAAAGGAAGTCGTTCAGAATCAAAAGGTAGAGGTCTTCCCCAAAGGGGGAGATGGTGTGCTTCGATATCAGAGTCACTTGTATGTCTCGAACATTGATGATTTGAGAAATTGGATATTGAATGAGGCTCACGGTTCTGGGTATTCAATCTATTCAGGTGCCACCAAGATATACCGTAACTTAGAGGAAGTTTATTGGTGGAATGACATGAAGACAGACATCACAGAATTTGTAGCTAAGTGCCCAAACTGTCAGCAAGTGAAGGTTGAGTATCAGAGGCTGGGAGGTGTGCTTCAGGATATCAGTATTCCTACTTGGAAGTGGGAAGAAATCAACATGGACTTCATCACAGGGTTGCCTTGCACTCTTCGACAATATGACTCCATTTGGGTGGTTATGGACAGGTTGACCAAAGCCGCTCACTTCCTACCGGTCAAAACCACGGATTCAGCGGAGGATTATGCCAAATTATATATCTGCGAGCTAGTTCGGTTGCATGGAGTTCCCTTATCCATCATATACGATAGAGGTACCCAGTTTACCTCTCAGTTTTGGAGGTGGTTTCAAAAAGGAATGGGTTCTCAGGATAAGCTCAGTACAACATTTCACCTGCAGACGGATGGCCAAGCGGAGCGGACAATTCAGGCTCTCGAGGACATGTTGAGAGCATGTGTGATTGATTTCAAGGGTAGTTGGAATGACCATTTTCCTCTTATTAAGTTTACGTACAATAACAACTACTATTCCAGCATTCAGATGGCTCTGTTTGAGTCTCTCTATGTGCGGAGATGTAGATTTCCTATTGGTTGGTTTGAAGTCGGTGAAGCTACGATAATAGGACCAAATTCAATCCATAAGGCCATGGAGAAGGTTCAGCTCATACGGGATAGGTTAAAAACAACTCAAAGTCGCCAAAAGTCCTATGCCAATGTAAGAAGGAAAGAACTAGAGTTTGAAGTGAATGATTGGGTATTTCCCATGAAGGGGGTGATGAGCTTTGGAAAGAAAGGAAAACTCAATCCTCGTTATGTTGGCCCCTATCGGATTGTGAAGAGAGTAGGCAAGGTGGCATATGAATTGGATTAGCCCTCAGAATTAGCTTCCATGCATCCTGTTTTTCATGTATCACTCTTAAAGAAGTGCTTGGGTGATCCAGCTCTAGTTGTCCCGCTGGGCAATATCAGTGTGAAAGATAGCCTTAGTTATAAGGAGGTTCCGGTGGAGATACTGGATTGGCAGGTTCGAAGGCTAGAAATAAGAAAAATTTATAGCCTGTTTGGCCAAGCTTCTCAAATTAGCTTATTTTGAGAAGTGCTTTTTTCAAAAGTGCTTATCAAAAAAGTACTCTTGGTGAGAAGCAGTTTGTGTTTGGCCGATAAATTTAAAAAACACTTTTGAGCAGCAATTAGTGTTTGGCTAAGTATTTGAAAAGTGCTTCTAAGTGTATTTTTCACAAAAGTTCTTTTCAAATAAGTACTTTTGGAGAGAAGCTACTTTTTTAGCTTCTGAAAAACAACTTCTGCTACTCCGTAAAAGCACTTATTTTCTCTCAAAAGCTTGGTCAAACACCTCATTTTTCTAAAATAAGCACTTTTAGCCTCCCAGAAGTTTGGCCAAACAGGCTATTAGTTAAAGTTTTATGGAGGAATCAACATGTTGAGGGAGCTACGTGGGAAGTCGAAGCAGATATGATGGCTAGATGCCTTATCTATTCCCTACCAACTCAGTTTCAGCTTGAGGTATTAGTTTTGCCCTAAAACTCTATTCAGTTTCGTGTTCAGTTCATGTATTTGGATGTACATATGATTTATGAATTCAGTTCAGCCATGTAGTTTAAATTGGAGTTAATCATTCCGTCATTTTTCAGCTTGTATGATCAGTATTTGACTATGATGAATGCATTTCCCTATTTTTTTTTAATGTTTTCCAACACTCGAGGATGAATGTTTTCATGGGGAGATATTGTAATACCCCGAAAGTGTGTAAGACTAGACCGGGAGGTGGAAAGGAAGATCAGTAGAAAAGTCTGGGATTTCCCTTTAGACAATCCGTGGTACGAGTCGTTAGAAGAAAGGACGGGCCATTAGAAGTGGTCGTGGTGAAAGGTTGCAGAATTGGATTGGTAAATAACGGGTCTTAAGATAACTCGTTGTTGGTAATAACGGGCCGTGGTATGTCCCAGTTGGGAGGACTTAGGTTAGTGACAGTTGTTGACACCCAAATTTGACCTACATATACCCTGTATAAGCTGCTTATTAATATATGTAATGCATATTTTAAAATATACCTTTTTACGTAATTATTTAGTTCGCATTCATAGTATTTTAATAATCAATTTTGCATGATTATTTCAAATTACAATATTATTTATATTTAGTCTCAATTTATTAATTTTCTAATGTTATTTAATTATGTTATATTAATATAAACGCATACTTACTCTCAAATAGATGATTTTACTTAAATTTCCAAACTATTTTAAATATTTATATAATTTTACTTAGTTGTATAAATTATTTATATTTAATTTCATAATAATAATATTTATATAGTTTTATCTCAAATTAAACTATTATGTTACCTATTTACTAAATCATTTGCAATTATAGTGTCTTTATTAATTTAATAGCAGCTAATTCAATTTTCCTCCAATTTATTTAAAATCTAGCCACATTTTACCCAATTGATGTCAATTTTAGCCATTTTGATCAAATTTTGGCCACATTTAAATGCTAATTTAATTTTAATTTAATTCCTACCCATTAGCCCATTTGTGACCCGCGCAACAAACCGACCCATCAACTCCAATCTAATCCTAGCCTTCCATTCCAGTTGATCTAACGGTCACGATTAAAACCCTCGTTATTTCTTTATTTACCATTTCACCTACCCAAAAACCTAAAACCTAATCATCATTTTTCTCCCTAGCCGCCACACCTGAGCCTCTCCCCATCTCTCCCTCTTCGTCTCCCCATAGCCGGCCGAGCAGCAACCGCATCTCCTTAATTTCCGACAAACAGCGCCGCACCTACCACTTATCTCTTCTTGCACCTCCACTGCTCCACGCCCCCAGCCATCACCAAACACCGGCAAGACCCTCCATTAATGCTGACCTCCCTATCTTCTTCCTCTCCTCTAGCCGCCACCCGAAATCCGATGAAACACCTCATCCCTCTCCCTTTCATTCCTCTTCTCCGACCAAAAACTATCGACGAAGCCTCCATTAATAGACCACAAACCCACCTCTATCTCTTCCCTTCACCCCTCTCTTCTTTTCATCTTCACCACCTCAATCAGACCCCTCTCCATGAACTTCGGCCACTGTTGGCTGGAAAACAATTCCGCTCACTGCGAAACCAACCCGAGAACACCAGTCACCTTTCTTTTGTTCGTCATCTCAACCTCACCGCCGGCCACCACCCTCTCTTCTCCTATTTTTCTCTTGAACATCCACTAGAAAACCTCATTCACCAGTCGCACCTCCCTCTCCTTTTCCCCACCACCATTTGGCCACCACAACCACGGGGAACAACCAGAACACCAAATGTTCGTTTCCATTTTTTTATTCGATACTGGACAGATTTTTATGAATTCATTTACGGTATGATTTGTTAGTGTTTATATATTTAATTGATTACCTTTTTCCAGATCCATTATTTCTATTGACCTAGTATAGGTTTGGAAATTAGTGTGGATTGTACTGTTAAGTTTGTTCTACGTATGTTATTTCTTATGCCTCTATGTTTGCATCTTGCCATATGTAAAACTCCGTAAATCTCCATTAATCCCGTTTAACCTTGGCGTTTTGTTTAACTTTGTTGCTAGGATGCTTCGCCCTATGTATTTGGAATCACTGTGCAGGATTTTCAGAAAAGACCTCGGTTCTTTCCTTCTCAAATTTATTGTAAAAACATCCTAGTTGCTTTATTCGACATCAATTCCTAGAGTGACATGGCGGTATAATTGATTTGATTTTCCTTTTCCTCAATTTTTTATTCATGATCACCTTTGTTTATGATGTGTTAACTTAGAAATTATGTTAAAGTGTGGTAGACTGATGTACGAATGTATATTTTAAAATTTCATACCCCTAACATAGCGATTCCGTTTTGTCATTGATACATATGCTAACAAACCGGTGTAACTATGTTGTATTCCCTTCTTTTCTTCATTAGCTGAGACAATCTTTGGTACTTAGTCTTTTTTCATTAATTTTATAGTTTGAGAGTTATCCTGCATTTGCACATTTTAGTAAAATATTGGATGATCTGTTTATCTTATTGTTTTTGATTCCATGATAGCATTCTCCCCGTACTAATTATAGTATTTAGATCTTTTGCTCTATAAGTTCGCTTCTCTGTTCATTGTGGTAAATCATATATTGCTTATGCAAGATAACTTTAACGCCCATGTATTTATGGAATATAATCTCTGAAAATAGTTTGCTTCCTTTCAACCATGCAATAAGCTCTAGAATGATTAATTATGGTATAAAAGTGACAAATTTCATGTTTGATTGCTTTATAGTTTCATAATTTACTCTTTTTGGAATAATGGATAGTCCTTACTTGAATGTTATGGCAAGATTGTGATATTTATTCATTAAAGGATAATTTATGTGATTGATTAATTAAGGGAGGTCTTAATTGGATATCTATTTATGTTAAATTGTTATTAGTTTATACTCAATTGATTACGTTCAAGGAAAGCTTGCGTGGTTGACTTTTTTTCTTCTTAGATGATTAGTGCATGATTTATTTATGTTAAAATTATTATTAAGTAATTCTATTTAAGGAAATCCTGTGACAGATTTTCTCCTTTCCATAACTGATTTTATGCATGACAAATCATGGTAAATTCTGTTTATTTTTATACATTTTGATTAAGGAAATAATTTCATTGGTTGATTTTCTTAATATTTTGTTTCCCTTTACCCCTCTACTAATTAAATATATGCTTGTTAATTAAGGAAAGAATTTCATTGATTGATTTTTTTTTCTTTTTGAATATATATTACTGCCTTTTATCCTTCTACTAATAAAAATATATAAGGAGGCCTTGCTATTCTTTTCTATCAATCAGTTAACGGCTATTCTCTTAGCCTTATAACATTAAGATATCACCTATTCCTGAGGGAAAAAACTTTGTTTAACATTTGAACATTACTTTTCCTTTAGCAACATAACGCTCGAAAATTATTTTATTTATAAATATCTCTTTGCTCTCTGCTCCTCTATATAATTTTATGACTCCTTTATCCCACCTCAACACAAGCATTACTCAGAATCCTTGAGATTCTTGTGATCATGATGTGTTGAGAACTGGGTACCAATCAAGTCAGTTTGTCGCATTATTAATTTGTTATTTTTCTTTCAACTTTGGCAATCGTTGGTTATTTTACTTATCTTTACAAGATGTCATTTACCTTGTTTAGTCTCTTCGATTGCTCTTTTCTTGTGACTAGATTTTTAATATGCTCCTTAACATAATTCTACTAAGTTAGCCAAATTTGTGGTTAAGAATATGATATTATTGTTATGTGTTTACTGTTGTACTAATCTTGCATGAGTCATTTTATCTTGGGATTCATCGGAGAGTCGCTGGAATGAAGGAGGGCCACCGGAATTAGTCTAACATTATTTTTTTCCATGTGTTGTAGCCATTTATTTATTTTAGTTTGTAATAATTGTAGTAAACACTTGTAATAGTGGAAAAGGGCTTTCGGGGTGGGGTTTGTATGCTTTTCTTTACTACTTCTTTTGAATGCTAAATTCATCTAGAAACCAAACCCATAGAATTAAAACATACATCAATAGAAACCATGCATATATGATTGACGAATTTAATATTTTTTGTTAGAAATTATAGAAACTAAAATGACTTGATTTGAAGCATATTAGAAACCATGCTCACAGGATTTACATGATGCAATAATATTTAGATATCATGCCTATAGGATTTTCATTATTAAATCACTCGTTATTAATTAAATTATAGGTTTATAATATTTTTATTCATGTCTTGACACACAAACAGCTCAAGGATTGCTCATTTAAATTCTTAGGCTATATTTGTTGTTTGGAATTCACTAAAAAGACCCTTTAAATTTGGGTGATGATAGAATTTCATTTTTTTTATATTTTTGATGTTCATAAGTTCTCTCATAATTTGTGCTACATGTCTTGTGACATTAGTTTACTTGGATATCCTGTTTATAGGACTTGCTCTTTTCAATTATAGAAATCATGTTTATAGTATAATAATCTCTTTGTTCTTTTAGAAATCATGTTTTTGAAGGTCCTGCTCATATATATTTAGAAATCATGTTCATAAGTTTTGAGGCTATGTGTAACCCTTATATGTTTATTTTTTATACTTGACTTTGTTTGGTGCTAATCACCATTTAATAGCCCTAAGTATTCTAGATCCCAAATCCAAAATAGTAGTCCAAACGCCTCTTGGACATTAAGTTTGGGACTGGTAGGCACATGCTAGGGGGTTAGTCTTTTCTTGTTTTAGAACGCTTATAGGGTTAATAACTAATCAATTAGGTGGGTAGTGGGACATAATAGTCTGTGCTCGCTGGATAATACAAGCAATCTTAAATAATTGCAAAGTATTATTTTAGTTGCACGGGGTGATCCCGCTAGGATAAACTCTCCCCCTTTAAAGTGCAGAACTATGTTTGACCTGATTCCCTTTCAGGATATGTAGGCGCTCAATACTTAAAATTTCTTTGGGTTTGTTTGTTATTGTATTCTTCTATTTGTTATTAATTGCCTTTATTTGTTAATTATTACTTGTATAAGATGCTAGATTTATAGAAATATTATGCATGTTCTGGTTCAACTATGTTTTTATCTTGGATTATGTTGTCAAATTATGCTTACTTAAATCACCTAGTTAAAGTTAGATTTTTTTATTATTTTAAAATAACTTAGTTAAAATCAATCTATTTTTTGTCACTAGTTAATCCCACATAAATAATGAATCCGGGAGGGGCCCACAGTTGTGGACTTCGATAGGTGCCTAACACCTTCCCTTCGAGGTGACTTGAACCCTTGCCCGACTCTTGCGACCTAGAATAGTAAAATATATTTCTTAGATTAGTACGGTGACCTAACACACCCTAAATTCGTTAGGTGGTGACTCTTCGATTTAACAATCCGAAAAGAGTTGTCACGTGTTGAATTCCGCTTTTTGCAAGAAAAATTGGGTGTGACAGTATGGCAACTCTGTTGGGGATATTTTAGGTTCTAGCCATTACGTGTTCGTTTTATGTGAGATTTTACTTAAGTTTTTTATTGAGTTTTGAAAAAAAATAATCCTTTCCTTTTCTGCTTACTTATTTCCTACCATGTGTAATCCCTTTCCTTTTCCCACTAATTTGTTTCCTTGTTTCATTGATTGTTTTTTTCTTATATAGCTTCAAACACGAAGTTACTAACGTTTTGCTCTCCCTTTTTGTTTTTTCTATTTATTATTATTTGATTAATTCCCCCACTTGAAAATTTATCACTGTCACACACTTGACAACGGTTGCGTGGTTTCACGGTCATTCACTATTAAAGTACCCTCTGAGAAATGCCTCATGATTTGGTCGATCAGCGGTGCGTCGACGGTCATGAGCTTTCCCATTCTCTATTTTTCCGCTTGGGGAAACGTGCCATATCCATTCTTATTCTTAGATCTGGACCATGTATGCCTTTAATAAGGAATACACATCATATCAAACCTAGAAAATCGCGACGTCCATGACACGTCAAGATTTAGTAAATTTTTGTCTTTGAGTCTTAAGGGATTCTCAATCCCGAAAAGGAAACTTCCATAATTCATGTGCATTTACATTATTCCCTTTTCCTTATATGTTGCCTTGTTTAAATTATTATATTCTTCCATGTTTAACTCTTCTCTTTATTCCCTTTATTTGTTCCTCGCTTAAACTATTTTTTTCCATCTTTAGCTTTTTCTGTATCTTTACTTGTTTGAATATCTTCCTTCTCTTATGACCTGATTAATCTGTTGCAACTATTCCTTTACCTATTTGTGTTACATAACTTATGACTTACTTATTTATGTATTTACTTTTATTGCTTCATTAAATAATTGTTGCTTTTCTTAACTGCTTATTGTGTGCACATTATAATTATTATAGTTTTTCATTCCGCTCATACTTCTCCCACTTGGTAAATTCTCACTATCACACACTATACACGTGAGTTGTGCTTTGCACTTCTCCGAATTTCTTTTCAAAAACCCATTTAGAGAGTTGGCATATACGTGGGGTGAATGGATAATTTTACTACCATGTGACCACGTGTCTTCTCGCATAAGAACACTTTTCAGTCCGTGTCTATCCAACTCTTAGAAATTTATGCTAAGTCATGCATACATTATCCCTAGGAGATCTCGATATCCTTGGAGTGTTGAGACCATTAGTTTAACTTTGCTCAAAGTCCAAAGAGATTTACAATCTCGAAAGGACATTATCATATTTATTTGTATTTTCTTTTGAAAGGTCAATATGCCTAAAAATGAAAACCATTTGCTATTTAGGTGGGAAGGATAAAACTAACATTTTATAATGCAGGTTGTTAAGCATCAATTCACGTCATATAAGCCAGGAAGAAGCCAAAGAAGGAAGAGCATTTTCATTTAGGCTATAGCTTTTACTTTTGCAATTTATTTCTTGTAATATTTCATCATGTAAACTAAAGAAATTTTTTTATTTATGTATTTGGGGATTTTAGTAGAGCAAATGGAATGATACATTATGGCATATTCGTCTTTCAAAATGCACTAGGTCTACCTCTGGCACGAAAAGAGGCTCCCAAAAGTAGGAATGCATCAATATGTATATTTTCTTTAACCTTAATTCATGTATTATTATGCTTGATTTTCATTACTAATTTAATCTTGTTTTTATCCTATCATCCCCCTTCCTAAGGTTGATTTGTGCGTAACTAGCCGCTATATCTTTCTCCTAGTCGATCCAAAGGTAAAAGGAAAATGAATGATAGTAACAATTCAGCTGATAGAGTAGATACGACCGCTCCAAGAGATTCTGCAGAGAGTTCAGAGAGGAGGTATCATGAGTATAACGACATGGTACTAAGGATGGAACAAAGGATTTTAGAACTTCAAGGAGAACTATCCCAAGTTCGTAATGCAACTAATTTGTCGGTCCCACTGGAAACTTCATTGGAATCGCAAATCGAGGTTCATGCTCCTCCAAGCCTTATGTCACTTTTACAAGTCTTCTTCTGTAATCCCATTAAGTCTCATATCCTCAAAACAATTCTAGTCATATCTACCCACTTTCTCAAAATCATAAACATTTTTCGCACAATGCATACCCGACTTCATCAAACGTATATCAAAACCAAGTTGTCCCACAAGGACCACCCACCATATATCACATCCATCACTTACCTCCTCCATTCGCCTCCAACATGTCTTATGCTCATGCTTCTGAAAATCATATCTTGAACCCTATTTACATTGAGACTACGCCGCTCACTCATCACCTAAGAGAATTTGGACTCTCAGAGAAGGATATGTTGATACAAACTATGGCTAAGGAGCTCAAGAATATGAACAACCGGATACAGAATATTGAAGGGGCCAAGGAGACAGAAGGCCTAAGTATTAAGACCTATGCATACTTCCGACGTCGAACTACCAGTGGGGTACAAACCTCCGAAGTTTGAAATGTTCACTGGGACTGGTGATCCAAAAGCCCATTTAAGGATGTATTGTGACAAGCTGATTGGTGTGGGAAGAGACAAAAAAATAAGAATGAAGTTGTTCATGAGATATTTGACTAGAGATGCTCTCAATTGGTACGTAGAGCAAAATCTGAGAAAATGAATTAATTAGACTGATATGGCTGCAGCTTTCATAGAGCGGTTCAGTTTTAATACAGAGAATGCACCGGATTTGCACTACATTCAAAACTTGAAAAGGAAGCCTATAGAGACATTCAGAGAATATGCCACCCGTTGGAGGTCTGAGGCCTCTAGAGTGCGACCACCAATGGAGGAGGTACAATGAAGGATATCTTCATGCAGAATCTGGACCCGTAAGTTTATGACAGGTTGATGTTGGTTAATGAGAAGAGTTTCATCGAAATCATCAAATTAGGCGAAAAGATTGAGGATGGTATCAAGAATGATACCATTATCGATTGGGGAGCATTGCAAGCAGCTAGCAAGACTTTGCAGTCTGGTAGGACCACTGAGAACAAGAACATGAAAGAGGTGAATGCTGTATCGCCTACAGAAGGGCCGAAAACTCCTTGGAGCTACCAAGCACCTCCACTCCAATACCAAGTGCCTTCATTTCCCTCACCAACATACAATCATCCAATACCGTTCTACAAGCCTGCTACTTATCCTGTCCATAATGTGCAACCTACACATTTCTCGCTTCCTCCACCTGTACTCCAAAGGCCACCAGTTTATCAAAATCCACTGAATCAACAATCTCGCCAGCCTATAAGATCCCAAGCAAATTCATCCAAGCAGTATACTCCTTTGAGTGAGCCTATAACCCAATTATATGAAAGATTAAAGGTTTCCAGCTATATCACTCCAATTCTTGCAATAGTGATGGATACACATGCAAAATGGCTTAATTATGCTAAGGTTTGCGACTATCATTCAGGGATGAGAGGACACACCACAGAAGAGTGTCGAGATTTGAAAGATAATATTCAAGCATTGATTGATGCCAAGGTGATACACCCGAAATGAATGTTGATGTCTACTTAGGATATTGAAATTGAGAGTTATCCTCAGTTTATTACCTTATTTGAAGTTCTTTTTACTACTTTTACTCTGAACTACGTTGGACCTGATTCCCGTTTAAGAGGGATACGTAGGCTCCCTTATAGGGTTCAGTCAATATCTTAATAAAATCTCCTTCTCCCTTTTGTTGAGAGGGTCTCGACAATTCTATCAGGTTTTCTATGGTGATATGGTTAACGAGCTGCAGAACTAGGGCAGAATTTTTGAGAGGATCTCAAAAATTCATAGATCAAGCTTTTCTACATAACTAGGGCAGAATTTTTGAGGGTATCTCAAAAATTCACAACATTACATCATTTGCAAGGAAGTTTATGTCATGTTCTACACTGGGCAGAAGTTTTGAGAATGATCTCAAAATTTCATTAGGATTAAGTTAAAGACCCAGGATTGATTCTTCAAAAGGACGTCTATGGAAGGGCGTGACATCCAGCCTGATCATAAGTTTGAATCTCGTGAAATCAGAATAGCAATAGACGAGTAGAGGCATAAATCAACCTTCCCCCTTTTAAAGCTTATAATTTTTCTTTGACCACAGGAACGACAGGTATGAATTTGCAGTCATTAGGATCTATGAAGATATCTGTTATCAATGATAAAAACTAAACAACTTAAAGCTCGTCAATGCCTTGCGAATTATGAAGGGGGTTAAGCATTACCCTCTTAGTAAGTTACTCGAAGCTGAACACTGTTGTATTTAAGGCTAAGTATTATCACTTTTGATTTCTCTATGGGTTAAGCGTTACCCTCCAAATTTTTAAAGGGCTAAGAATTGTCCTATAGGTTAAGCACTACCCTGAAATTTTTAAGGGCTAAGCATTATCCTATGAGTTAAGCACTATCCTAAAATTTTTAAGGGTTAAGCATTGTCCTATGGGTTAAGCATTACCATAAAATTTTTAAGGGCTAAGCTAAGCATTACCATAAAATTTTAAGGGCTAAGCATTGTCCTATGGGTTAAGCACTACCCCAAATTTTTTAAGGGCTAAGCATTGTCCTATGGGTTAAGCACTACCCTAATTTTTTAAGGGCTAAGCATTGTCCTATGGGTTAAGAACTACCCTCCGATTTTTTAAGGCTAAGCATTGCCTTCTAAATTCTGATCGGATTAAGCACTTCCCTTTCAAATTTATTCGAGTTAATCGTTAATTTTGTAAATATTATCTCATGTTTATTGACTAATCGCTTTTATCCAGTATTTTAAAGTTGCAGGCTACTTAAGTTACTCCCGTGATATCGAATCAAGCTACTATCATGCTACTTTCAAGCTCCTATGCTGTTTTGTCACTCTTATGCTACTCTCAAACTTTCAAGCTACTCTCAAGTTATTTTTCTTTAAACTAATATTTTACTACTTTTGAGCTAATGTTATTGTGCTATTTTTGTTCTTTGATTTCTGGATGAGTTAAGCATTGCCCTCCAAGTTTGCAAGGACTAAGCGTTGTCTTATGGGTTAAGCACTACCCTCAATTTTTAAGGTTAAGCACTGTCTTTTAATTTTGATCGGGTTAAGCACTACCCTCTCAAATTTATTTGAGCTAGTCGTTCCTTTTGCAAAATGTTATCTTATGCTTATCGAGTAATCATTTTTATCCAGTATTGCATTATTCTCGCAATATTGAATCAGGTCACTTGCTACTCTTATGATACTCTCAAGCTTTAAGCTACTATTTGCTATTTTTAACATATTATCATCGTGCTACTCTCTCCATTCTTGTGATTTTTGGATGGGTCAAGCATTACCCTCCAAACTTCTACGGGCTAAACATGGTCCTACCGTTTTTAATGTCATTTGGGTTAAGTTCTATCCTCCCAATACACCCCATAAGTTTATAGCATTTAGTCGACCTATTCACATGTTGGTTGAGAGTTTTAGAATGTCATACGTGCGAGAAAAGGGCCCGGGGAATGGCCGAATGAGTGCCAAGTTAGAATTTCGCAAGAGGAGGTCGAACCGCGCTGCCCAAAGGGGCAAAGTGGCACGGAGCTGGGCGTTAGCCAATGTGGCACGGAGCCAAAACGGCGCATTGGCCAGCATGCCATGTTGCCATGTATTTTGCTGCAAGTATATATAGGCCTCACCCGTAGATTATTATCATTCTCCATATATACCACGCGATCAGTAGAGATAGGGTCGAAGAGAATATATAATTTTCTTTCGATTACGCTTCCAAACACCGTCCAATGTCAAATTAACTTCGGGTATCGAAGTATAAGGCTGCAGAGAGCATTTCTACGGAGTTAGTTTCGTGAAATTCGCCCGGCAAATCGTCGTCCCGCCGAGCCAAAGTGATTGGAATTTCTCCAAACTAGTGTTAATACAATCCCAAGCTTAAAGTAAGTATTTCTCCCTTCTAGATCCTCGAGAAATTACGAGTTTTCGATCATTCTTCGATAAGCTGAAGAATAGTCAGTATATATACATATAAAGTATTGTTTCCTTCTGGCATAGTAATGAAGTTAGCTCTATTCTACTGTGAATGTGATTACAGTTGGGAAGGACGCTGAATACCAGCCGAACCTCTCCAGTTAACCGGTAAACCGGCAATTGAGATATGTAAAGGCAGTTTCTCTCGGCAAGTTAGTTTCTTCAGTATAGTCATCCAATATGAATCCCAATAAAGTAGTTGAGGAATATTATATCATGTTCAACATGTTATTACGTATAGTCGTTGTTATCAATTGAGACCTGTATTTGTCCTATTTTAGGATGGATTACCTGTATAGCTTCCGTGATCGCCCCAGGGTTAATGGCTGTATCGACTCGTCCGCCAGAGGGAAAGGATACGTCGCTCTACGGAGTGGCATGCCGTTCGCTAGAGACGACGATGGGATGCTAGTTCCCCATATTTTGCCGTGGTTGGCCTTTATACACCCCCGTCGAGCGCTTGCGCCCGGGGTGTTGATTTCAGGAGTCCTCTGGACTCAGGTACAGCTATAGTCAGGGGCCCAGCGGGCCCAAGCTGTATACCCAGGGGACCGGCAGGATGCTTATAGCTACTAGGTGATGTGGTATGACCTGGGTAGGGGTAAATAGATTGTGATGATTTCACCTTCCGGCTTATGGGGGCCAGGTAAGGTTTATGTTATGTTGTTTTAGTTATTGATAGATAGACAGTAGGACAACACGTTATCAGGTATGACTCTTACTCTTCTCAGTATAGCTATGTTAGCCCTGATTCCTCTATCTCAGTTAGTTTCAGTCCGTTTCCTATTACTTCAGTTACTGTCAGCTTTATTACTTAATTTCAGTTGTTTTCAGTTATTGCTTTACATACTCAGTACAAGTGGTATTGACGCTCTCTTTTGGGGCGTTGCATTACTTGCCTACAGGTACACATAGATGAGGAGCAGATCCCTCATAGTCCCAGTCAGCGATACAGAGCCTTCAACTCCTTTCATACGGAGCTTGAAAGACAGAGGTTTACTCTCCTTTTTACTGTGCAGTATGGGTAGGTCGAGGCCCTGTCCCCGACCATCTTATTATTCTTATAGGCTTGCAGATTGTATTATATTCCCTGTAGTTAGATGTATCAGCCGTGTGGGGCCTTGTTCAGTTGTTAGTTGGAGACCTTGTCGGTTACAAATCAGTTTAGCGCAGATTTCATTTTTCAGTTATAACTAGACATCATGGTGGCCTTGTCGGCCCGCATAGGACTCCTTATAGTTGGTTGTTCTGGTTAGTTGTTTACCTTTTACAGGTGGCTATAGGCCTTGTCGGCCGGTGGCCATATTTACAGCCGCTATATAGCCCGTCGTTTTTTTAAATCCAGAGTTAGAGTCAGCCTTGCACCAGAGGTTCTTAGGCTTAGTTAGTTCAGCATTCCAAATCCTAGTAGGGCACCAGGTGCCAGTCATGCCTCCTAAGGTGGGGCGTGACAAACTTGGTATCGGATCTGGTCGTATCCCAGGGAGTCTACAAGCCATGCTAAGTAGAGTCTTGTCTATGGATGTGTTGTGCACCACATACTATAGGCAGAAGGCTGCAAGGCATGATAGGATGGTTACTCTTTTTTCTTATTCAGTCGTGCTATAGAGCGGTACAGTATAGGGTTGAGTCCCTGAGCTTATCATACTCTTTGTTTACAGAGATAAAATGTCGGACCAGCGACATACTACGACAGGCAGAAGGTTGGATATAGCAGCAGGAGAGGGCATCAGCAGGATGCCTCAGCCTCAATTAGAATCAGCCCGATCTGAGGGCGATACGGAGGCATCGTCTCGACCTTCCTAGCAGTCACCATTACATCAGGAGCCCTTGGAACGGCACCACCTCCGGCAGTTCCTATACCTATACCATCTGACCAGGAGGTCAGGAGTGCGGTGGTTATGTTAGCGCAGATGATGGCTGCTCAGCGCCAGTCAATACCACCTACCGCTGCAAAAGCATCAAGAGGACCTGGTAGTTCGAGGGTCCGAGAATTACTGGCATTAAGTCCCCTGCAGTATACAGGGACAGATCGGATAGAGGATCCCCAGAATTTCTTAGACCAGATGTAGAGGATCTTCAGGGTAATGCATGCTACACCCACAGAGTCAGTTGAATTGGCGGTATTCCAGCTACGGGACATCGCTGTACTGTGGTATGAGAGTTGGGAGAGGTCCCGAGGGAGAGACGTTTCCCCTCCGACCTGGACCAGCTTTTCAGAGGCTTTTCTGGATCATTATCTACCATGGGAGGTTCGACAGGCCTGGGTTGATCAGTTCCTACACTTGGAGCAGGGGTCGATGAGTGTTCAATAATATGCCCTACGGTTCAATTTCTTGGCCCGATATGCGCCATCTTTTGTGGATACAATGCCATCCAGGGTACACCGTTTCATTATGGGGCTGAACCCAGAATATGTTGAGACTTATATCACAACTACTTTGCAAAAGGATATGGATATTGCCCGAGTACAGGATTTTGCTCAGAATATTGAGGGCATCAGGCAACGACAACGGGAGATCAGGAGAACAAGTCAGGAACAACACCGCAGGGACAGGCCAGATGATTTATAGGAGGAGGCCCGGGGAGGACCTAGGCTACGGTTATTAGATAGGCTGCCTAGACCCCCGCCTCCATCACAGCGGCATAGGAGCAGGTTTAGTCGCCGAGGGCAGTCAGAGCCCGGCGGAGGTTCGCAAACGGTAGATTCACCGCGGCAGAGGAGGGCGGAGCAGAGTAGGTATACAATACCTCTTTGCCCTATTTGCAGCCGACGCACTCTGGAGCGTGAAGATATGGCTCCATGGGATGTTATATTTGTGGACTGGAGGGTCATCAGATAAGAGATTGTCCAGCTTGGGGTCAGGGTGTATGGGATCAATAGAATAGGTCATCAGCAGGGTTGCGAGCTCCAGCATCCCCGATAGGGTGCAGGCCCTCAATTTCAGCAGGTAGAGGCCGAGGCAGATTAGGGGACTCCAATTCAGGTGCGGGCCCAGACCGTACCTATGCATTACCGAGGAGACAGGATTCAGAGTCGTCACCAGATATTATGATAGGTTTGCTGAATATTTGCTCTTATCCTGCTTATGTGTTGATAGATCCGGGATCCACCTTGTCCTATGTTACACCATTAGTGGCTCGGAAGTTTTATATTGTACCAGAATTACTTCGGAGACCTTTTTCAGTATCTACACTTGTTGGTTACTCTATCATAGCTAGAAGGGCCTATCGGGGGTGTACAGTAGAGGTTGCCAGTCGTCAGACGACAGCAGACTTGATAGAGCTAGAGATGGTTGATTTTGACGCCATTATGGGTATGGATTGGTTAGCTCCATGTTATGCCAATGTTGAGTGCTGGACCAAGACTTTCCAATTCCACTTTCCAGGGGAGGCAGTACGGGAGTGGAAAGGTAGTATAGTTACGCCAAAAGGTAGGTTTATTTCCTATCTTCGGGTGAGGAAGTTGATAGCAAAAGGGTGCATTTACCACATTGCCAGAGTTCAGGATGTTCGGCAGAGCCTCCGACCCTTCAGTCTATTCCAGTGGTTAATGAGTTCCCCGATGTATTTCCAAATGAGCTTCCTGGTATTCCCCCAGAAAGGGAAGTTGATTTTGCAGTTGATCTATTACCAGGCACTCAGCCCATATCTATCCCCCCTTATCGGATGGCTCCTGCTGAACTCAGAGAGTTAAAGGAACAATTGAAAGATTTGCTAGATAAGGGCTTTATCAAGCCGAGTACCTCACCATGGGGTGCGCCAGTTCTGTTCGTGAGAAAGAAGGACGGCTCCCTCCGTATGTGTATAGACTATCGGCAACTGAATAAAGTTACTGTTAAGAATATGTACTCACTTCCCAGAATAGACGATTTATTTGACCAGCTACAGGGAGCAAGGTATTTCTCAAAAATTGATTTAAGGTCCGGGTATCATCAGGTTCGGGTTCGTGAAAGGGATATTCCAAAGACTGCCTTCAGGACCCTAAACGGCCACTTTGAATTCCTAGTCATGTCCTTCAGACTGACAAATGCCCCAGCAGTGTTTATGGACCTAATGAACAGTATCTTCAGACCATACCTGGACTTGTTCATGATAGTATTTATCGATGATATTCTGGTATATTCTCGCTCAGAGGCAAACCACCAGGATCATCTGCGAACAGTACTCCAGATTCTCAAAGACCGCCAATTATATGACATGTTTTCTAAATGTGAATTTTGGCTGAATTCAGTAGCCTTCTTGGGCCATATTGTGTCAGATGCTGGTATACAGGTAGATACACAAAAGATAGAAGTAGTGAAAACATGGCCTAGACCTACCACTCCGACCGAGGTACATAGTTTCCTAGGGTTAGCTGGATATTACAGGAGGTTCGTGGAAGGATTTTCCACTTTAGCAGCACCTTTAACCAAACTGATGCAGAAGGCAGCTAAATTTCAGTGGACTGAGGCATGTGAGCAGAGCTTTCAGGAACTGAAAGACAGGTTGACATCAGCACCAGTGTTAGCGTTGTCAGAAGGAACAGAGGGTTATGCAGTTTATTGTGACGCTTCGGGTGTTGGGTTAGGATGTGTGTTGATGCAACATGATAAAGTGATTGCCTATGCTTCTAGGCAGCTGAGAAAACATGAAAAGAACTATCCTACCCATGACCTGGAATTAGCCGCGGTAATTCATGCCTTGAACTATGGAGACACTACTTGTATGGAGTCCACGTGGATATTTTTACTGATCATAAAAGCCTACAGTATATCTTCACCCATAAAGACTTGAATTTGCAGCAACGTCGCTGGTTAAAGCTGTTGAAAGATTATGATGTGAATATTTTATATCACCAAGGAAGGGCCAATGTGGTAGTAGATGCCCTTAGACGTAAATCAATGGGAAGTTTGGCATACTTACAACTCGAGCAGCGGAAATTGGCCCGAGAATTGCATTAGCTAGCCAATTTAGCCGTTCGTATAGCGGAAACAGGAGACAATAGAGCAGTAATCCAGAACACCGCAGTGTCATCTTTGGTTGTAGAAGTGAAGGAACGGCAATATGAAGATCCTAGCTTGATTCATCTTAGGAATAGAGTCTAGCGAGGGGAAGTGACAGATTTTCAGGTAACCGAGGATGGAGTTTTGAGATATAGGGATCGCCTCCGTGTTCCAGACGTTGCAGGGCTTCACCAGCAAATTATGGGCGAGGTACACTATGCCCGTTACTCTCTCCATCTAGGTTCGACAAAGATGTACCATGATATAAAAGAGATCTACTGGTGGCCAGGAATGAAAAAGGGGATAACAGAATTTGTAGCTCAGTGTCCCAATTGCCAACAGGTAAAAGCTGAACATCGGAAACCAGGCGGACTGACACAGGATATAGTTGTGCCTCTATGGAAATGGGAAGAAGTTAATATGGATTTCGTAGCAGGATTACCTCGCATCAGGCATAAATATGATTCGATCTGGGTAATTGTCGACAGGTTGACAAAATCAGCTCACTTTCTGCCAGTAAGGACTACTTTTTCAGCCAAAGATTATGCGGAGCTGTATATTAAAGAAATAGTTAGGCTACACGGTGTTCTGTTATCAATTATCTCCGATAGAGGGGCGCAGTTCACAGCTAAGTTTTGGCAATCATTTCAGAGAGGCTTGGGGACGCAGGTTAACCTGAGCACAACCTTCCATCCTCAGACAGGCGGGCAGGCAGAACGTACCATCCAGACTAAGGATATGTTACGAGCATGTGTGTTAGATTTTAGAGGTAGCTGGGATGAACCTATACCGCTTATTGAATTTGCCTATAATAACAGTTACCATTCATCAATTCAGATGGCGCCTTATGAAGCGTTGTATGGGCGGAAGTGCAGATCGCCAACTGGTTGGTTTGAGGTAGGAGAATCAACACTGATTGGGCCAGATATTATTCATCAGTCAGAAGAGAAAGTAAAGCTTATCAGAGAACGTCTAATGACTGCCCAGAGCCGCCAGAAATCTTATGCCGACGTGCAGCGCAGAAAATTGGAATTTAATGTGAGTGACTGGGTGTTCCTGAAGGTTTCGCCCATGAAGGGTGTGATGAGATTGGCAAGAAAGGCAAGCTCAGCCCGAGGTTTGTTGGGCCTTATCAGATTTGCTGAAGGATAGGCCAGGTGGTATATAAATTGGACCTACCTCCAGAATTAGAATTTGTTCACCCAATTTTTCATGTATCAATGCTGAGGAAGTGCATAAGAGATCCCTCCCGAATTGTCCCAATCCAAGATGTTCAGGTCACAGAAGAGTTAGCTTATGAGGAAATTCCAGTAGCCATACTAGACCGGCAGATCCGTAGGTTAAGAACTAAAGATGTTGCTTCTGTCAAAGTGTTGTGGCGTAATAGGAACCGAGAGGAGATGACTTGGGAAGCAGAAGATGATATGAAAATCAGATATTCTCACTTGTTTCAGACTTAGTCAGATTATGCAGCCAGAGGTATGTTGTTATTGTTGTTTCATGAGTTGCTTTATATTTATGTATATGTGGAGTAGCTGGCTCCAGTTTATTGTGAAGACAAATGCTATAGTATCGTGTGGAGTACATGTATTGGACTTTTCTGCGTTTCAAAATTTTCGGATAGTCCATATTACAGGGAAGACTCTGCCGAAATTTCTCCAGAATAAATAGTGGTAAGTTAAAATTCTTGCAAGCAGAAGGTAACATTCGAGGACGAAGGTTCTTAAGGAGGGGGGGAGGATGTTACACCCCGTAAGTTTTTAGCATTTAGTCGACCTATTCGCATGTTGGTTGAGAGTTTTAGAATGCCATATGTGCGAGAAAAGGGCCCGGGGAAAGGCAGAACGAATGCCAAGTTGGAATTTCGCAAGTGGAGGCCGAACCGTGCTGCCCAAAGGGGCAAAGTGGCACGGAGCTGGGACCTTCGTGTTATCCAATGTGGCACGGAGCCAAAACAGCGCGTTGGCCAGCGTGCCACGTTGCCATGTATTTTGCTGCAAGTATATATAGGCCTCACCCTTAGATTATTATCATTCTCCATATATACCACGCGATCAGTAGAGATAGGGACGGAGAGAATATATAATTTTCTTTAGATTACGCTTCCAAACACCATCCAAATCCAAATTAACTTTGGATATCGAAGTATAAGGCTGCAGGGAGCATTTCTACGGAGTTAGTTTCGTGAAATTCACCCGGCAAATCGTCGTCCCGCCGAGCCAAAGTGATTGCAATTGCTCCAAACTAGTGTTAATACAATCCCAGGCTTAAAGTAAGTATTTCTCCCTTCTTTATCCTCGAGAAGTTATGAGTTTTTGATCGTTCTTCGATAAGCTGAAGAATAGTCAGTATATATACATATAAAGTATTGTTTCCTTCCGGCATAGTAATGAAGTTAGCTCTATTCTACTGTGAATGTGATTACAGTTGGGAAGGACAGTTGAATACCAGCCGAACCTCGCCAGTTAACTGGTAAACCGGCAGTCGAGATATGTAAAGGCAGTTTCTCTCGGCAAGTTAGTTTCTTCAGTATAGTCATCCAATATGAATCCCAATAAAGTAGTTCAGGAATATTATATCATGTTCAACATGTTATTACGTATAGTCGTTGTTATCAATTGAGACCTGTATTTGTGCTATTTTAGGATGGATTACATGTATAGCTTCCGTGATCGCCCCAAGGTTAATGGCTGTATCGACTCGTCCGCCAGAGAGAAAGGATACGTCACTCTACGGAGTAGCATGCCGTTTTCTAGGGACGACGATGGGATGCCAGTTCCCCATATTTTGCCGTGGTTGGACTTTATACACCCCCGTATAGCGCTTGCGCCCGGGGTGTTGATTTTAGGAGTCCTCTGGACTCAGGTACAGCTATAGTCAGGGGTCCAGCGAGCTTAAGCTGCATACCCAAGGGACCGGCAGGATGCTTATAGCTACTAGGTGATGTGGTATGACATGGGTAGGGGTAAATAGATTGTGATGATTTCACCTTCCGTCTTATGCGGGCCAGGTAAGGTTTATGTTATGTTGTTTTAGTTATTGATAGATAGACAGTAGGACGCCACGTTATCAGGTATGACTCTTACTCTTCTCAGTATAGCTATGTTCGCCCTGATTCCTCTATCTCAGTCAGTTTCAGTCCGTTTCCTATTACTTCAGTTACTGTCAGCTTTATTACTTACTTTCAGTTGTTTTCAGTTATTGCTTTACATACTCAGTACCTGTGGTACTGACACCCTCTTTTGGGGTGCTGCATTACGTGCCTGCAGGTACACATAGATGAGGAGCAGATCCCTCGTAGTCCCAGTCAGCGATACAGAGCCTTCAGCTCCTTTCATCCGGATCTTGAAAGACAGAGGTTTACTCTCCTTTTTATTGTGCGGTATGGGTAGGTCGGGGCCCTGTCCCCACCATCTTATTATTCTTATAGGCTTGCAGATTGTATTATATTCCCTGTAGTTAGATGTATCGGCCGTGTGGGGCCTTGTTCAGTTGTTAGTTGGAGACCTTCTCGGTCACAAATCAGTTTAGCGTCAGATTTCATTTTTCAGTTATAACTAGACATCATGGTGGCCTTGTCGGCCCGCATAGGACTCTTTATAGTTGGTTGTTCTGGTTAGCTGTTTATCTTTTTACAAGTGGCTATAGGCCTTGTCGGCCGGAGGCTGTATTTACAGCCGCTATGTAGCCCGTCGTTTTCTTAAATCCAGATTTAGAGCCAACCTTGCACCAGAGGTGCTTAGGCTCAGTTAGTTCAGCAGTCCAGATCCTAGTAGGGCACCAGGTGCCAGTCATGCCTCCCAAGGTGGGGCGTGACATTTTCATTGCATATTACTTAGAAGCAATTTTCGTTTTTATCTCGCCTTTCAATCCTTCACCTTTCAAATTAAATCTCATTCTGACATTACCGCATTTTGATACGAAAGTAATAATTTTGTCTATCTTTCTCATCTCTCTATTTCCATATTTTCATACTTGTTTCGTTATTTAATCAAGCTCATATTATGAATTTTCTTTAGGGATCTCGTTTGTATTTAAATCTAGAACTAAACATGGCCTGATTCTTGTATGTAGGCGACTTGATACTGAAGTCTCAGCCACAATATCTTAATAATCCCATTTTTATATCATCCGGCCCCATCGCAAATTTTTCTTTCGATCGGACAAAATCAGCTACTAAGTCAACTTTCTTTACTCGACAATTCATCATTCATTCCCGAGAAAAGAAGAGGTAGCTGTTGATACACAATTTTAATCTCCCTATACCCCGTATATGCTGTTTATTAATATATGTAATGTATATTTTAAAATTACTTTTTTTACGTAATTATTTAGTTCGCATTCATAGTATTTTAATAATCAATTTTTCATGATTATTTCAAATTATAATATTATTTACATTTAGTCTCAATTTATTAATTTCTAATGTTATTTAATTATGTTATATTAATATAAATGCATACTTACTCTCAAATAGATGATTTTACTTAAATTTCCAAACTATTTTGAATATTTATATAATTTTATTTAGTTTTATAAATTATTTATATTTAATTTCATAATAATAATATTTATATAGTTTTATCGCAAATTAAACTATTATGTTACCTATTTACTAAATCATTTACAAGTATAATGTCTTTATTAATTTAATAGCAGCTAATTCAATTTTCCTCCAATTCATTTAAAATCTAGCCACATTTTACCCAATTGATGTCAATTTTAGCCATTTTGATCAAATTTTGGCCACATTTAAATGTCAATTTAATTTTAATTTAATTCCTACCCATTAGCCCATTTGTGACCCGCGGCCCATTCAACAAACCGACCCATCCACTCCAATCTAATCCTAGCCTTCCATTCCATTTGATCTAACGGTCACGATTAAAACCCTCGTTATTTCTTTATTTACCATTTCACCTACCCCAAAACCTAAAACCTAATCATCATTTTCCTCCCTAGCTGCCACACTTGAGCCTCTCCCCGTCTCTCCCTCTTCGTCTCCCCATCGCCGGCCGAGCAGCAACCGCATCTCCTTAATTTCAGACAAACAGCATCGCACCTACCACTTATCTCTTTTTGTACCTCCACCGCTCCGTGCCCCGAGCGATCACCAAACACCGGAAAGACCCTCCATTATGGCCGACCTCCCTATCTTCTTCCTCTCCACTAGCCGCCACCCGAAATCCGGCGAAACACCTCACCCCTCTCCCTTTCATTCCTCTTCTCCGACCAAAAACTACCGATAGAACCTCCATTAACAGACCACAAACCCACCTCCATCTCTTCCCTTCACCACTCTCTTCTTTTCATCTTCACCACCTCGACCAGACCCCTCTCCATGAACTCCGGCCAGTGTTGGCTGGAAAACCACTCCGCTCACTGCGAAACCAACCCGAGACCACCAGTCACCTTTCTTTTCTTCATCATCTCAATCTCACCACTGGCCACCACCCTCTCTTCTCCTATTTTTCTCTTTGACAGCCACTAGAAAACCTCAGTCACCAGTCGCACCTCCCTCTCCTCTTCTCCACCACCATCTGGCCACCACTAACCACCGGGAACAACCAGAACACCAACTGTCCGTTTCCATTTTTTTATTCGATACCGGACATATTTTTATGGATTCGTTTACGGTATGATTTGTTAGTGTTTATATGTTTAATTGATTACCTTTGTCCAGATCCATGATTTCTCTTGACCTAGTACGAGTTTGGAAATTAGTGTGGATTGTACTATTAAGTTTGTTCTACGTCCGTTATTTCTTGTGCCTCTATGTTTGCATCTTGCCATATGTAAAACTCCGTAAATATTCATTAATCCCGTTTAACGTTGGTGTTTTGTTTAACGGATGCTTCACCCTATGTATTTGAAATTGCTATGCAGGATTTTCAGAAAAAACCTCGGTTCTTTCCTTCTCAAATTTATTGTAAAAACATACTAGTTGCTTTATTCGACATCAATTCCTAGAGTGACATGTCGGTATAATTGATTTGATTTTCCTTTTTCTCCAATTTTTTATTCATGATCTCCTTTGTTTATGATGTGTTAACTCAGAAGTCATGTTAAAGTATGGTAGACTAATGTACGAATGTATATTTTAAAATGTCACACCCCTAACATAGTGATTCTGTTTTGTCATTGATGCATATGCTAACAAACAGGTGTAACTATGTTGTATTCCCTTCTTTTCTTCATTAGCTGAGACTGTCTTTAATACTTACTCTTTTTTCATTAATTTTATAGTTTGAGAGTTATCCTGTATTTGCACATTTTAGTAAAAGACCGGATGATCTGTTTCTCTTATTATTTTTGATTCCATGATAGCATTCCCCCCATACTAATTATAGTATTTAGATCTTTTGCTCTATAAGTTCGCTTCTCTGTTTATTGTGGTAAATCATACATTGCTTATGCAAGATAACTTTAACGCCCATGTATTTATGGGAATATAATCTCTGAAAATAATTTGCTTCTTTCAACCATGCAACAAGATCTAGAATGATTAATTATGGTATAAAAGTGACAAATTTCATGCTTGATTGCCTTATAGTTCCATAGTTTACTCTTTTTGAAATAATGGATAGTCCTTACCCGATGTAATGGCAAGATTGTGAAATTTATTCATTAAAGGAGAATTTATGTGATTGATTAATTAAGGGAGGTCTTAATTGGATATCTATTTATTTTAAATTGTTATTAGTTTATACTCAATTGATTACGTTCAAGGAAAGCTTGCGTGGTTGATTTTTTTTCTTAGATGATTAGTGCATGATTTATTTTTGTTAAAATTATTATTAATTGATTCTATTTAAGGAAAACCTGACAGATTTCCTTCTTTCCATAACTGATTTTATGCATGACTATTCATGGTAAATTCTGTTTATTTTTATATATTTTGATTGAGGAAATAATTCCATTTGTTGATTTTCTGAATATTTTGTTTCCCTTTACCCCTCTACTAATTAAATATATGCTTGTTAATTAAGGAAAGAATTTCATTGATTGATTTTTTTTGAATATATATTACTGCCTTTTATCCTTCTACTAATAAAAATATATGAGGCCTTGCTCTTCTTTTCTATCGATTGGAGAACGGTTATTCTCTTAGCCTTATAACATTGAGATATCACGTATTCTTGAGGGAAAAAACTTTGTTTAACATTCGAACATTATTTTTTCTTTAGCAACATAACGCTCTAAAATTGTTTTGTTTCTAAATATCTCTTTGCTCTCTGCTCCTCTATATAATTCTATGACTCCTTTATCCCTCCTCAACACAAGCACTCCTCAGAATCCTTGAGATTCTTGTAATCTTGATGTGTTGAGGATTGGATACCAATCAAGTCGGTTTGTCGCATTATTAGTTCGCTATTTTCCTTTCAACTTTGGCAATCGCGTGTTAGGTTACTTATCTTTACAAGATGTCATTTACCTTGTTTAGTCTCTTCGATTGCTCTTTTCTTGTGACTAGGTGTTTAGTATGCTCCTTAACATAATTCTACTAAGTTAGCCAAATTTGTGGCTAAGAATATGAGATTATTGTTACGTGTTTATTGTTGTACTAACCTTTAAGCAGGAGTCATTTTATTTCGGGATTCATCGAAGAGTCTCCAGAATGAAGGAGGGCCACCGGAATTAGTCTAACATTATTTTTTTCCATGTGTTGTAGCCATTTATTTATTTTAGATTGTAATAATTGTAGTAAACACTTGTAATAGTGGAAAGGGATTTCGGGGTGGGGGTTTGTATGCTTTTCTTTACTACTTCTCTTGATTGCTAAATTCATCTAGAAACCACACCCATAGAATTAAAACATACATCAATAGAAACCATGCATATATGATTGACGGATTTAATATTTTTTGTTAGAAATCATAGAAACTAAAATGACTTGATTTGAAGCATATTAGAAACCATGCTCACAGGATTTACATGATGCAATAATATTTAGATATCATGCCTATAGGATTTTCATTATTAAATCACTCGTTATTAATTAAATTATAGGTTTATAACATTTTTATTCATGTCTTGACACACAAACAGCTTAAGGATTGCTCATTTAAATTCTTAGGCTATATTTGTTGTTTGAAATTCACTAAAAAGACCCTTTAAATTTGGGTGATGATAGAATTTCATTTGTTTTATATTTTTGATGTTCATAAGTTCTCTCATAATTTGTGCTACATGTCTTGTGACATTAGTTTACTTGGATATCCTGTTTATAGGACTTGCTCTTTTCAATTATAGAAATCATGTTTATAGTATAATAATCTCTTTGTTCTTTTAGAAATCATGTTTTTGAAGAATGTCATGCTCAAACACTAGAAATCATGCCCATAGGTCCTGCTCATATATATTTAGAAATCATGTTCATAAGTTTTGAGGCTATGTGTAACCCTTATATGTTTATTTTTTATACTTGACTTTGTTTGGTGCTAATCACCATTTAATAGCCCTAAGTATTCTAGATCCCAAATCCAAAATAGTAGTCCAAACGCCTCTTGGACATTAAGTTTGGGACTGGTAGGCACATGCTAGGGGGTTAGTCTTTTCTTGTTTTAGAACGCTTATAGGGTTAATAAATAATCAATTAGGTGGGTAGTGGGACATAATAGTCTGTGCTCGCTGGATAATACAAGCAATCTTAAATAATTGCAAAGTATTATTTTAGTTGAACGGGGTGATCCCGCTAGGATAAACTCTCCCCCTTTAAAGTGCAGAACTATATTTGACCTGATTCCCTTTCGGGATACTTAGGCGCCTCTATGAGGTTTGGTTCAATACTTAAAATTTCTTTGGGTTTGTTTGTTGTTGTATTCTTCTATTTGTTATTAATTGTCTTTATTTGTTAACTATTACTTGTATAAGTTGCTAGATTTATAGAAATATTATGCATGTTCTGGTTCAACTATGTTTTTATCTTGGAATATGTTGTCAAATTATGCTTGCTTAAATCACCTAGTTAAAGTTAGATTTTTTTATTATTTTAAAATAACTTAGTTTAAATTAATCTATTTTTTACCACTAGTTAAACCCACATAAATAATGAATCCGGGAGGGACACACAATTGTAGATTTTGAAAGGTGTCTAACACCTTCCTTTCGATGTTACTTGAACCCTTACCTGACTCTGGCGACCTAGACTAGTAAAATAGATTTCTAGCTTAGTACGGTGCCCTAACGCACCTTAAATTCATTAGGTGGCGACTTTTCGATTTAACAATCTCAAAAGAGTTGTCACATGTTGAGTTTCAATTTTCATGAGAAAAATGGGGCATGACAACAGTGGTGACGACGGTTGGTAACCACGAATTATGGTGGTTGGAATGTCTCGTCCAGTCTGGTCGTTGTAGGAGAGCAGAGACCAGAATTCAGGGTGTAGTAACGGAAGGTAACAACGGATTGTACTAACATCCGTTGTCACTGGCAGTTCAGTTTTTCCAGGATTTTCATTAAGGGTATTTTCGTCATTCCTAAGTCCTAGGGCCCTAAATTACGTCGTTTTAAGCTCGAAATAGGCAGTTTTATGAGGGGTAAGCTCATTCTAGGCTCATTCACATTCATGCATACAAGATTGAGGGCTTAGAAGGTTATCAAGCTTAGGTTCTCTACAAGTTCTTCCTTAATTCTTTGGGCTATCAAGGAATTGGTGTAATCAGATCCTATCAGGTATGTAGGGTTATGAATGGGTGAATTCGTTCACACGCATGCCCAATCCCTCTATAAATCATGAAAATTCATATGTTGACCCTATAGGGTTTTAACCTAATGCATGATCTTCCAAATTTTCTACATGGGTATGATCTAAATATGTTTCTACGATTGAATTATGATTCATAGGCAAGTTTTACATTGTTTTCAATTATAGTCATGTTTAAAGCTTTATAAACTAAAATGCCCATTTATGAGAAGTTCATGAAAGTTGAGATTTATGATGAATGTTCAAGTATGATGAAATATTACTGTTGAAAAACATGTTTTCAATTTACCCATGTTTATAATCATGTTTTCAAGTGAATTAAGTATTTTTCAAGCATGTTAAAGTATTGGGCAATTCCTATATGTTCAAGTATGATTTATGATTTCTCGAATTAATCTTACCACATGGTTTTGGAGTTAAGACTCCCATTTATGTTCAGCTTGTGGTATGGTTTGAGCAAGAGCTCCTCATATATGATTTCAGATTTGATATGTATTTTATTATTAAGCTCCGTCAATAGAAGATGGTAAGCTTCATTGAAAAATGATGGAGATCATATGCATATTTTTGGGAGTAGTGTCTAGCACCGAGTAGGCTAAGGGTCGATCAACCCTATGCCTCAGAACTACGCACCAACGTAGATTTATACATATCATATATATACTTTGAGACCTCCCTTGTGAGCTTTCCCATGCCCTTATTGGGCCTCGAGCTTGATATTAATATCATAGTATTATCCTTAGGCCTGGCAAGGCTTTAGATGGCTCTACCCAATTTAATGTGATAATTGAGACCACGTAAGCTCTATCGTGGTATGTCGGTTATATGATGAGTCTCCCATTGTTCCTCATGATTTCAGTTATGCATGTTTATCATTCATGATATATATATATATTGTAAAGAAGGTTTGACCCAATGTTCAGTTTTACTTATGATTATCAGATTTCAGTTTTGGATCAATCGATTCAGTTATGATGTTATGTTATGTTTAAATCATGATTTCAGAAAATAGCATGCAAGCCCTACTCTCAGATTCTTGTGTTGATGATGTTTTATATTATACATGTTTTAAACGATTTTACTTATTTAAGTGATTTTACTTACCTTGCATACTCAGTACATTCCACGTACTGACTGCATACTCTATGATGTATCATTTTATGATACAGGCTCCAATCTTCAGACTTAGCCCCGTCACTAGCTAGCTTTCAGAGTTAGCATCAGTCTCTGTTGGTGAGTCCTCATCTGTTGAGGGCCCCTCTTTTATTCAGTTATGTTTACGTAGCTTCAGTTTCAGACTTAGAGAGTTAGTTGGGGTCTTGTCCCATCAACTCATCAGACTTAGAGGCTTTTTAGAAAATAGATTGTATTCAACTTCAAACTCATGTTGTATTTTTGGATCATATGTTATGCTAGACTTCTGCTATGTTTATTATGTTAATTCTTTCACTTTATTTGATTGAGTTAGATGTATGTTCATGCCATGGGTCGACTTGAAGTCTCTCGGGGCTCCTTGTCCCGTGTCTCGATCCGGACCTATGTTCGGGTCGAGACATAGGTGGTCTCTTTATATGGACTTGGACAATCCTCCCCTCATAAACTAGCTTTTGAGGTTGAGTTAGACCTAAGATCCATTTCTTAATATGGTATCAGAGTAGGACCAAGTTCACTCGATGTTGGGCCCCCAAAATTAAATTGCCCACTCAGCAGATGTCCACCCTAGGCATGTGGTGGGGTATTGAAAAATTAAAAAAAGTACCACATCAGTGGTTAATGAGATGGGTGGCCTCTTTATGTGGACTTGGATCCCCTCATAAGCTAGTTTTTGGAGTTGAATTAGGCCCAAGATCCATTTCTTTAGAGATGTATGTGTATTTATGGGAAAACATCAATTGAATGTTTCACCAACTGAATCTAATATGTGTTTTCAATCTATATGTGCACAGTTGTTACACCCCGTAAATTCTTGACATGTAGATGGCCTACTCGCATGTTGGTTAAGAGTTTTAGAATGCCATACATGCTAGAAAAAGGCCCGGGGAAGACCGGACAAGCGTCGCATCGAACCATCGCAGGAGGAGGCCGGGTAGACCCCCTCCGCGATGGCAACGTGCCACGGAGGAAGCCCCTTCGCGATGGCCAACGTGCCACGGAGGGGGGTGTCCAGGCCCAAGTATATAAAGCCCCACTTCATTTTTTTATTCATTTTCCATTATTATTTCCAGAAACCGAACAGAGAACAGAGAGGAATGAGGTTTCAATATAAAATTCATCCGATTACGCCGTCAAACGCGGTCCAAACTCAAATTAACCCTGGATACTTAAGTATAAAGCTGCAGAGAGCATTCCTGCGGAGTTAGTTTCGTGAAATTCGGCCGGCGAACCATTGTCCTACTGAGCTAAGCTAAGTGGAATTGCTCCAAATTAGTGTCAATATATCCTAGCCCTAAAGTGAGCATTTCTCCCTTCTGGACTTCCGAGAAATAGCGAGTTTTCGACCGTTTTTCGATAAGTCAAAGTTTGGGCTATATATATATTCAAAGTAGTATTTTCTTCCAGAATATTGATGAATTTAGTTCTAATTGTTATGAATGTGAATACAGTTGGAGGAAATAGCTGAATATTGGCCGAGTTACGCCAGTTAGCCGGGAAGCCGATAATTGAGGTATGTAAAGCAAGTTTCTCCGACAAGTTAGTAATTCTAGTGTAGTAAAATAGAATAAATTCCAGAAGGAAGTTTCAGAAGCCAAGTATTAAGTATGTTTGTATTATTATGTTATATCCAGAATAAAAGTTAGTAAATCGGTATCAGACAGCAAGATCTTATCCCAAACTCAGTTTAACTCAGTATTAGATTCAATTTAATTCAGCAAGAGATTCAGAATAGAATATCAGAACATTGATAGTATTTTCAGATTTAATAAACATGTTATATGTGATTACTATTGCTTGTTGAGACTTGTTTGTGATATGTGGGCACCCTTAGAGCTTCCTTGCCGCCCCAGGGTCAATAGCTGTGTCGACTCGCCCACCAGAGGGTGAGGATACGTCACTCTAAGGAGTGGCATGCTGTCCGCTGTAGGACGAAGATGGGATGCAGCATTCCCCATAGCAGGCTGATCAACATTACGGTATACCCTGTCGAGCGCTTGTGCCCAGGGCACAGATTATAGATTACAGATAAAGATTTTAGATTACAGTTACAGGAGTCCTCCGGACTCAGATACAGTTATAGTCAGGGGCCCAGAGAGCCCAAGCTACATACCCAGGGGGCCGACGAGATGCTCGTAGCTATTAGGTGAGTGGAGTGAATTTATTTTTGGATGGTTTGACCTGGGTAGGGGTATATAGATTGCGTGTTGATTGGCACCTTCCGGCTTATGGGGGTTGGCATAGGTTCTTGTATGCTATATATATATATATGTTACTTATTAAGCTGATAAATAGCAGGACGCCGTATCGACAGGTATGATTCGTATCTTCTTTCCAATACAGTTAAGCTTGGTACAGATTCTACTATTCCAGATAGTCTTAGTTATCCTCTGTCATTTCAGTAACTACCAGTTTACTGTTGATCTTCAGATATGTTCAGTTTGCTTTGCATACTCGGTACCAGTGGTACTAACGCCCGTTTGGGGGCGCTGCATTACTTTCCTGCAGGTACTCATAGACGAGGGAGCCGATCCCTCATAATTCTAGCCAGCCCACGGAGCCATCAGCTCCTGTCTTCCGGAGCAAGACAGCTAGAGGTTTATTTCCTTTCTTTTGTTGTACATATGGGTAGGCCGGGGCCCTATCCCGACCATCTTATCAGTATTCTTAGAGGCTTGTAGATTGTATATTCCCTGTGGTTAGCTGTACCGGTCGTGTGAGGCCGTGTGTATGTTTTAGTTTGTTTATGATGGTCGTGTGGGGCCTTATTCAGTTGGTAGTGGTGACCTTGTCGGTCATGTAGCAGTTTAGCACCCGTTTTCTTGATTCAGAAGTAACTAGACAGCATGGTGGCCTTGTCTGCCCGCATAGGTTCCTTCATACTACTGTTGTTCTGGTTAGATGTTGCTTCCTTACAGGTGGCTATCGGCCTAGTCGGCCGGAGGCTGTATTTACAGCCGTTATATAGCCCGTTGGATCCATGAACCCAGAGTTAGAGCCAGCCTGACACCAGAAGTGCCTAGGCTCAGTAGTCCAACAATCTAGGTCTTAGTAGGGCACCAAGTGCCAGTCATGCCTCCCAAGGCGGGGCGTGACAACAACATTGACCAATTGTATATGAAGAATATGTAAAGTGTACATAAAGTATATGTTTTATGTATGTGAGAGAGGTCTAGCACCTAAAATATATGTTGTGTGCATATCATACGTGTATATCGAGTATTTGTTCTTATATACAGTCATACACATATAACATACAATTTTCATACATATGACATGCAATTGTACATGAAGAGCCGAAATTAGAAAAGTCATGATGGCATGAATTTTGAGCAAGAATGGTATGAATTTTGAAAGAGATTTTCGTGGAAACCTTTAAAGGTTGATGTTCTCTGACGAAGTAGCATCGATTTTCCAACAACTAATTGAAATATTGATGAATTTCGATAATAATAAATGGGTAAAGTTGAGATGGACATAGACGACTGAAATTTTTAAATACACAAATACGTACATACATATTGTCACGCCCCACCTTGGGAGGCATGATTCGCACCTGGTGCCCTACTAGGATCTGGACTGCTGAACTAACTGAGTCTAAGCACCTCTGGTGCAAGGCTGGCTCTAAATCTGGAATCAAGAAAATGACGGGCTATATCGCGGCTGTAAATACAGCCCCCGACCGACAAGGCCTATAGCCACCGGTGAAAAATAAATGGCTAACCAGAAATAACCAAATATAAGGAGTCCTATGCGGGCCGACAAGGCCGCCATGATGTCTAGTTATAACTGAAAAATGAAATCTGGCGCTAAACTGATCTGTGACCGACAAGGTCACCAACTAACAACTGAACAAGGCCCCATACGGCCATCACATACAATCTGAAACACATATATGGCCCCACACGGCCGATACATCTAACCACAGGGAATATAATACAATCTGAAATCCTCTAAGAATAATAAGATGGTCGAGACAGGGCCCCCGCCTACCCATACTGCACAATCAAAAGGAGAGTAAACCTCTGTCTTTCAAGCCCCGGATGAAAGGAGCTGAAGGCTCTGTATCGCTGACTGGGACTACGAGGGATCTGCTCCTCGTCTATGTGTACCTGCAGGCAAGTAATGCAGCGCCCCAAAACGGGCGTCAGTACCACTGGTACTGAGTATGTAAAGCAATAACTGAAAACAACTGAAAGTAAGTAATAAAGCTGACAATAACTGAAGTAAAAGGAAACAGACTGAAATAGAGGGATCAGGATTATACATAACTATGCTGAGAAGAGTAGGAGCCATACCTGATAACATGGCGATCTACTGTGTATCTATCAAAAACTAAAACAACATAACATAAATCTTACCTGGCTCCCATAAGCCGGAAGGTGAAATCATCACAATCTATTTACCCCTACCCAGGTCATACCACATCACCTAGTAGCTATAAGCATCCTGTCGGTCCCTCGGGTATGCATCTGGGCCCGCTGGGCCCCTGACTATAGTTGTACCTGAGTCCGGAGGACTACTGAAATCAACATCTCAGGCGCAAGCGCTCGACGGGGGTGTATAAAGGCCAACCACGACAAAATATGGGGAACTGGCATCCCATCTTCGTCCCTAGCAGACGACATGTCACTCCATAGAGCGACGTATCCTCGCCCAGGCGAGTCGATACAGCCATTAAACCTAGGGCGGTCACGGAAGCTATACGGGTAATCCAGCCCAAAACAATACAATCAAGTCTCAACTGATAGCATCAACTACATATAATATGCACTGAATAAGATAATAATATAATCTCTAACATGCTGTACTGAGTCTCATACTGAACATGATATACTGTTTCTGAAATATCTTACTGGGATTCATACTGTTTTACTATACTGGAGAAACTAACTTGCCGAAAGAGACTGGCTTTGCATACCTCGACTGCTGGTTTACCGATTAACTGGCGAGGCTCGGCTAGTATTCAGCTATTCTCCCCAACTGTAATAATATTCACGAAAGAATAGAACTAACTTCATTATTATACTGGAAGAAGACAATACTTTAAGTCTATATACTGACTATTCTTCGATTTATAGAAGAACGGTCGAAAACTCATAATTTCTCGGGAGTCTAGAAGGGAAAAATACTCACTTTAAGCCTGGGAGTGTATTAACACTAGTTTGGAGCAATTCCAATCACTTTGACTCGGCGGGACGACGATTCGCCGAGTGAATTTCACGAAACTAATTCCGTAGAAATGCTCCCTGTAGCCTTATACTTCGATACCCAAAGTTAATTTGACTTTGGACAACATTTGACGGCGTAATCAGACGGAATTCTATTGAAACCCTCGTTCTCTCCCTGTTTCTGGTCGTGTGAATATGGAAAATGAAATGAAAATGAAGGGTGAGGCCTTTATATACTTGGAGCCAGAAGCATAGCAACGTGGCGCACTGGCCAACGCACCAATATGGCTCCGTGCCACGTTGGCCATCGCGGAGGAGGTGCCTCCGTGCCACGTTGCCCCTCTGGGCAGCACGGTTCGGCCTCCTCTTTGCGGAAATCCAACTTGGCACCCGTTCGACCTTTCCCCGGGCCCTTTCCTCGCACGTATGGCATTCTAAAACTCCCAATCAACATGCGAATAGGCCAACTAAGTGCTAAAAACTTACGGGGTGTAACACATATATGTATATACATACATATACATACATACATACATATATATATATATATATATATTTATTTATTTATTTATTTTATAAAATTATATAATTTTGCTATAATTTATTATTATTTAAACTTATGACTGTAAAAAATAATTACAAAATGGAATACATTGCGTCAGATAATTATATCATTAAATAATGGTCACTTGCTATGATTGTACATGGAGGTGTTCACGGTTTGGGGCAAAATCGAATCAAATCGAAAAACTGAATCAAGCCGGCTAAATAAATCGATTTTTATTTGGTTTGGTTTGGGTTGGTTCTATATTTTTAAAAGCCGTTAATATTTGATTTCATTTTGATTTTGTTCAAAATAACCGAAGAAATAACTACATATATGTGTGTATATTATAATTATGTATACATAATATATTATTTTTTATTACTAATTGTATTCATCAAATCTTATTTATTTAATACATGAAAGACTACAAGTGTACAATCAAAAAAGAAATAAGAAGACTCATATTGGGTCCAAATTCGATAAAATAATAAATAAGGCTTCAACATTAAGATTATTGTTGAGCTATTTCATTTCCCCCAAAACCTAAAAAAATAGCGCAGCGGGCCATTTGGTATTTGATTCACAACGGTGAGATGGTGTGCGATGTTTCTCTGACGAGAAGTTCAATTGAGGAAGATGATTTCCTCACGACAAATTATTGCCTAATGTTGGTGTTGTTTTGTTGGTTCTTCATGCAATGTATAAGTAACATTTGGTCCATATACACACCAAATTATAGTTATTCTTTCATCTATTCATTCTAGTAATGTAGTTTCTTCATTGATCGTGTAGTCTTATTAATTGTTTATTTTATTTTTGTGTATGATGAATAACCTAACCGAACCAAACCGAACCGAAATTGGTAACAACCAAATCAATAAATATATATTTTAGTTAATTTAATTTGATTTTAATAATTTTTAAAATCTATTAATTTAATTTAATTTTAATTTTAATCAATAATCGAATCAAACCGACCCATAAACCGACCCGTAAACACTCCCGTTGTACATGTTATACTTCCAAGAATAGTGTATTTATGATTTATCCCATATGTTCTGCCAGTAGTTAATTGGCTGTAGGGCACTGTAGACCATTTTTTTTTTGTATAGTATTATAAGGTGATAATTCTCTATCTGGCGTCATTTTATAATTTATATGCCCAAATTCGACAAATAAGTAAATTAAATATATCACTTTGATAGTCTAAAACTCTAAATAATATTTACTATATCTTTTAACGATTCCATAACATATACTATTTCCAAATTATTTGCGTAAGTGGATTTGTCTAAGTATTCCATTAATGACCTGGAGATATTTTTTCATGTAATCTATTGATATTTTGATGAATGTTGATTTGTTTGTATTTATTATTTTATTATACACACAACTAATATAATCTATATTAGGGACAATAGTTAGCGCATAGAAGGGATTATTCATTTCAGGAATAATTATATCTTTGTAGACCAACCTAAATAAGTTGATTTCAAGCCTCCATGAGAATTATGTTATTTTTTATCTCAATTCATGTGATATTATTTGATATGATATAAAAAATTTTTAAAAATAAAATAAATTTATAATTTAAAATATATCTTAGATATTTATGTGGTTATAAATTATTATATTAAAAATAAAAAATTAAAAGTTAAAATTATTTTTAATTAGGTAATATTATTTATAAGACATAATAAAAAATAAACGTGTAAAATAAATTAAGTATATTCTATTGTGTGGTGGTAGAATTATTACGTTGAATTGAAACTTGTCGTAAGGGAAGGATCGCACACAATTAATATTATTCGGTCTTACACATAATAAATTCTATTAGGGTAAATTTACTATTCTTTCGGGTTCATATTATATGGAATTCTATTACTTTTATATTCGTTTTACAATAAATATTTTTTTATATAATTAAAAAAATGATTAATTATTCTTTTTTAAATTTACATCTATTTAAATAAATAAATTTTTTATATATTCAAGAAATTATTTTTAATTAGTATTATTTAATAAAAATACTTTTTATATTTTAAATATGTATAACTTTATAAGAAGTGTGATCAAATTAATAACATTGTATAATATGAATCGAATAGAATATATTTGAAGCGTGTCACATGTCTTAATGGATCCGTTATTAAATTGATGATTTAAGAAACTTACTTTTATCTAATTTTCCAAGTTTTAGCGTGAGCAAAAGACTTTCCCACATCAGGAAATCTTATCCGACTGACTATATTACTCTTTGTTTATTTATTTTTAATTTGTTCTCATTATTTATTTACTTAATAATAAATATATATTTGCAGGGGACGATTATGGTAATCATGTACCCCCTCCGTTTACTTTTAGCATATAAAAAAACATTTTATTTTTAGTATTGATTATTTATTTTAAAATTATTATAGTGATAGTATTTATTTAAAAATTTTATAATTGTATATTAAGGTCTTTATATATATATATTGATATTTGCGTTTAGATTTTATTTAGTTGTTACAAATAATAAAACGTAAAAGATTAGTTTACTGATTCTGTGTACCAAAAAAGAAAGAATGTATTTGTTAATCAACTTAATAAAGAAAAAAAGAGTATGAATGTAAAAAAAATAAAAAAATCAAATATCAATACCCTTTTTCTCGTGAAGTTATGAACATAACTGATGGGTACAAATCAAACACCAGTAGCCTTTTTTCGTGAAGTTATGACCATAACTGATGGGCACCATTTAAGTACAATTTTTTTCTTTCAGATATTTATACTTGAAATCCACTATGTGCACGACATTAATAGCGATTATCATAATATGTATTTTAATATTTTATTTTTATGCATAATATATTTTTTTACAAAATATTATTGCACAATATTTGAATATAACTGTTACAGATGGGTAATATTATGAAGAGTGTATTGTCATAATGATGTCATTACTGTTACATGTAAAATGTTATACAATTTTTGGTGTGAGTGTGCTCCAAAGTTTGGTGGTGTCAAGGATATTGCGCAAGATCACAACATTAATGCATAATTCTCTTGAATTGCTATTAACTAGGATCGACATATATGAACTATATGATTTTTATGATTTCTATAATGTGTCCATGTCTATCATATCTAAAATATTTTGAGTTTTGACTACTGTTATTGAAACTTTTTTAGATTGTATTTTAAAAATTATTTAACAGTAGTTTAAATTTAGGGAAAATAACTATACATATTTAGAGTAAAAATCACAAAATATACCAACATCTTTTAGTTTTCAAAAATAACAAAAAATATTTACAAATATACCAGGTAAAAACTAAAAAAAATGGTAAAATTACTATCCTATAAATTAGGGTAGTCTAACTAATTATCTATATGTCTTCCTTGATTTATGGTCTTTTAATTGTAAAATAATTAAATATCTAATTTACACCATATTAATATCTAAACACTAAAATCTTTTTTTTCTTCTCAAATAATTCAAATCATTCTTGATATTCATTGAATAAATTTCTCCCAAATCTTTGCCTTTCTTTGTCCATAAATATCTTGTAAATTTTTTTTCGTATTTTTTATACACATTTTTTTCTTTTCCTTTTGTACACAATTGATAAACTAAATTATTTCGTATATAACCTGTTATTACAAAAAATTAAGTAACCCGATTTGTGTTACTATATTTTATATCCAATCCATACATTAAAATAAGTATAAATTTCTGACATACTAATATGTAAAAAACATCAGAGAATTGAAGATATACTAGTTTTTATACAAATTTCAAACAAAAAAAAAATACTTAGACTAATTAGATATATCATATTTTATACATAATGCATTCATTAAAATATGTTTGGGCATAATATGGTATTCTCTTATGAAAATATGATGCTATTTTTCATGTTATTTTTTTAAAAAAATATTTCGTGAGCAGAACGAAAGTGTTTAAATTTGATAAAGATTTAGGTTGCCAATTTGTATATACTTGCATTTTTTTTTAGTTTTTTCTTATCTAAAGAATATAAATCAATTTTCGAAAAAATATGTATGTATTGTATGTATAAATTGGTTCCATCTATATATATGTGAATTACTTTTCCAACCAATAATTATATGAATTACGTTTATGGTCGAATATATGCTTCCAAATTTTACATGATATATATTTAGTTTATAATATGATAATTTTTAATGTTATAACGTAAGTGTTTAAAAGTTGGTAGAGATTTAGAGTATTAAGAAAGCTTAAAAATTAGTAAACATTTAGAGTATTAAGGAGTTTTAGGGAAGAAGATTAGATTATTAAGAAAACTAGATAATATTGAAGAAAGAGAAAAATATATTTTTGATAAGTATAATAAAGTAGAATGATTACTTTCCATTGATAAGTGTACTATAAAATAAGAAGTTTAACAACTAATTTGGATTTAATAATATTTATTAAAAAATTATATATTATATTTAAATATAAGATTTGATAGTTTTGTAAATAATCTGATAGTTTGGTAAATAAAGAAGACTATTGCTATATGTTGTAACTAAATATCTTATATTATTATTTTATGTAATTTTTTCTTAAATTTATTTAAACATAAATAATTAATAAAATTAATTAGTTTGAGGTCATATTAATAATAAATATAAATAATGATTCACAAGTTATTAAATCGATGTAACATAAAGCACAAGACTATAACATTAATGTGTGACTCTCTTGAATTATTTTTAACTAGACTTTACATGAAAATCTACTACGCATGAAAAAAAAATTTAATGAAATTTGAGTGTGTGTGTATTTGTGTACTTATGAAAATATTTTTTAAAAAATATACACATGAAAATCATGAAAGTCTGATACACCATATGTATAGATGTGTTGAAATTTTTTTTATAATAGTATTTATAGATATAAAATTTTCTATAAATTTGAAAAAATATAAAAAAAATATACATATGAAAATATTTTTTTTAAAAAAATGTACATGTGATAATGTTGGAAAATTTCTACAACCATAATTATAGATATGGAATCTACTATAAATTTTGTGTTCGTAAGAAAAATTATATAAAAAATGTGTACATATAAAAATATTAAAAAAGAAAAAGTTGTACATATGAGAATATGAGAAACTTCTACAACTGTATTTGTAGAAATGAGAGCTGTTAAAATTAAATAGTGAAACTGAAAAATATTTGATAAGTTTTATTGGTAATCATCCAATTCTAAACTTATCATATAAAAAGTTATTTTTTTTTGGTTACATAAAAGTCATTTAACTTTAATTTGTTACACAAAATTATTTTTTTATTTGTTTATCACATAAAAATATTCTAGTATTGAAATTTATCATACAAAAAATATTTTATTTATTTTTAAAAAGTATTTATGAAATTTATTACACAAATGAATATATTAGCAAGAAAAAAATAGTTAAATCATATTTTCTTTAATATTAATGATGGTGTGTTAAAATTATTATAAAGAAATCAAACTAAGGAAAGAAAATGTAATATTGTATACCACCATCGAGTTTTGTGTTAATATTTCTAAAATTATACTAAATGTAATTAACTTTTTTTGGAGGGTTATGCCATTTTTTGGTATAAAATATCAACATTCAGGTATTGGCTAAAATTGAATGACTTTTAAATAATAATAAAAAAAAAAAAAAATTTGTGTGATAAATTTTAAAATTGAATGACTCTTAGGTAAATAAAAATATTTTTTGTGTGTATTTTACAATTAGACGACTTTTATATAACAAAAATAAAAATAAAATAAAATTTTTTGTGTGATAAATTCAAATTAGATCAGCATTGATGAGCTTTTTCTAAAAATATCTTAAAGAATTATGGACGTATATAATAGAATTAGTTTTAAAGTTTGATGAAAACAGTAAAAAGAAGTAGTGAATTGGAGAGAAAAAAAGTGAATTGAGATGACATGATGAGTCCCACATTATAAAGTTAATTAAATGATCTGTTCAAACAACTAATGATATTTATGCCTCACCTAACATAAAAATTTTATAACTTGTTTGATCAAGCTTTTGGAAGGCCAAAAATATTATTATCTTTTTTTAGAAGGTGTTTATTTAAAAAAAAAAAAGAGGTGTTTGACCAAGTTTTTAGAATAAAATAAGTGCTAAGGAGTAGCAGAAGCTATTCTTCAGAAACTAAAAAAAGTAGCTTTTCCTCAAAACACTTATTTAAAAAGCACTTTTGAGAAAAATACACTTAAAAATACTTTTAAAAAGATTGGTCAAATATTATTTGTTGCTCAAAAATACTTTTCAAATTTATTGGCCAAGTACAAACTGCTTCTTACCAAAATACTTTTTTGGTAAGTACTATTAAAAAAAAATACTTCTCAAAATAAACTAACTTTAGAAGTTTGGCCAAATAGGCTATTAATTACGCATACTTTTAGAATTTAGAAAAAAATAAAAAATTACCTTTATTTTATAGAAAAAATCTAATGTAGTCTTTTTACATTTATAGTCATATTTGGATCACAAAATTATGATTATTTAGCGGCTCACTTATTTATATATGTTCATTATTTAATACTAATATCATGTGCAATGGACAATTATGTGTGTTATTTTTATTTATTCACAGTGGAGAAATGATTTTCTAATTCTTTATACATTTTTTAAAGTTTCATCGTACTTTTACAAAATATTTTTATTTTTACATATAAGAAAACATCATTTTTTTACACAAAATATCTAAAAAGATCATATTCAACTATTTAAATTACAAAAAAGGCAAGAGATCTATAACAACCTGTATGTCAGTACGAGGGAAAATAAACCTAGAACACTCTAACGAGGCTAGACTGAAGATAGAAGAAGTGTTGTGGAGTGAAATAGTGAAAGCTGATTGATTCTAGGGAGCTACTGGTTTCGGGGGACCGCTGCAGCGGTAGAATTCCTGTTGCAGCGAGACCGTGGTGACGGTCGTAGTTCCGCTGTAACAGACCAATGAAGTAACCGTCGTATTCGCTATAGCGGCTTCTTGACCGCCATAGCGGGTCCGCTACAGCGGAAAGGTGACCGCTACAGTGGACGGCGGGAATCAAAAAGCGAGTTTAAGTTAAATTTTTGGAGTTATACCCCATAATTTCTAAAACACGAAGGTTCAAGGGCTGAAGGCGATTTTCTCCCTCAAAGCAGTTGAAATTCCTTCTCAAGGTAAGTCTCTTGAATTCCTACCTCTATGATGGATTATGTAAACACTAGGATTCAAGGAGAACCTCTAGTGGTGATTTTCTAGCAAAGAAATTCTATGTCGATAGACTAGGGCTGGATCATGGGGAACTAATGGGGTAGTTTGATTATGAGTTTAAAGGGGGTAATGATCATCCCCCAAGGTTTATTTGTTAAAGAATGTGGTTTATGCGAGAATTGAGACCTAGAACTAGGTGAAACTAGGGGTTTACTCTTAAAATTTCCCTTAAGGGAAGGATTTGAGTTTCTAAGACCTTTGTGTGGGTGGTAGGATACTGGATTATGTCATATTCTTGTTTAGATTTTGCGCATTCGGAGGTACTAAGGAAGGGCAAGGCTCTAATAAAGTGATTTCCATTCGAACCCTTCTAGTTTAAGATAGGTTATGGTTTAAAGGAGTTAGACTTTATATAATGATCTATATTTTTTTGAATGATAATGTGTTGCTTGATCTATGGACATTATCTGTGATGATGATTGTCTGGTTAAAAATCGACTGTTGAAATAAATTTGATATGTTGTGGCTACCGAACTGACGTGGAATTGTATTGAACTATTAATGTGTTCTTATATTGTCATGGAATGAATGATGAACCGTTGAATGTATGAGTGGGAGAGATAGTTGTGATCTCTTGAATGTCATAATGAAGAACTTGGCTATGAAAACACTACCGTGAGAATGGTTAAGGATAGTAAGAATATCCTGAGATAAGAGGCTCGTGCCCGAGGGAAGCATCCGGGCGAGCAATATTGATTGATTGGCTCATGTTCGAGGGGAGCATCCGGACGAGCATATGAGTGGGAACGGGTACCACGCCGGTATAGTACATGAATTTCTAGAGTCCCCTGCAGGTCATGACTGGAAGGGTAGAAATAAGACCCTCTAGCATGTGTGTACACTGAGGTCTAACGCTGGAGGTTTGTGCCTGGCATTCACTATTTATGCTATTTCATGGTGCTTTATATTAATATGTAGAAATGGAATGGAATAATGCTAATTGGTCGAACTGATGTTTGAAAATATGTGTGTAATTTGAATGTGGAAAAGTTGAATGGTCTTGATGTTTTATAGAGGTGAATGAAAGTTAGAAATTGCGTTGTGCTATTGTTGTTATGGGTTAATCTATATTATATGTGATTATGAAGCGTTTCATGTGTCATATTGTAAAAGCTGTTATATTTATGAAATAATAAGATGATATGTGATGTTGTGAATAGTTGGTGAAATGACTAAGTGCAGCTAAGTCGAGCTACAGCCCAGGGCAGTACCGCTACAGCGGGACATATTCCGCTACAACGAAGAGCCTAATCCAATGAGCAGGATGGTTGCACCTGAGCAGAGTTGAATTTCTTGGTACGTGTAGTATGTATTTAAATAGTGTTTTAGACTGGTTACATGTTGTTGTTTGCATTCTTATATATTATTATGTAAGGTCGTCCGATGATGCCTACCAGCATTGTGTTTGTTATTGACGCCACTATTGCACCTCTTTTTTGAGTGTAGAATCTGATCCAGGAAGCCCTTCTCGCCCTCACCTTTAAAGAAGAAACAATTTTATTTTGAAAGATGAACGATCGCAAGACAGGCAATCCTACTCCTCCATTGAAGATGTCTCTCCTCCTAACATTTTAGTTTCTTTTATTTTCTTGATTTATCACTCCTAGCTTTATACTTAGACGTCTGAAGTGCAATGACAATCGGATCTTGAAAATGTTATTTTATTTTAGTTGGTTGTTATCATTTCGGATATTTCATTTCATTTCATTATTGAAGTGTTATTTCTCTTCCGAATGATTGATGCCAGAGTATTAGTGGGAAATGTTGGTTCATTCATGGGGTTAGTGTGGGTTATAATCATGACCACTTGGATCGTGAAAAAATTAGTATTAGAGCTCTGGGTTCGTTGATCTCATTGCACTAAGATGGGTCTAGTAATGTCTCGCGGATAGGTACGGAGACGTCCGTAACTTATCTTCGAGAGGCTATAGGACTTTACGGAAAACTCCCTTCTTTTTTCTTTCATGCGATTACTTGATTTCAATTGGTATCTGTTGATCCAAATTGGTATCTAACAACTCTTCTTTATTTCTCTTACTGATGGTGAGAACACGTGTAGATAGGAACAGAGAAGCAACACCCTATCCACTAGTAGCAGCAACAACCGCAATTCGCGGTAGAGGACGGGGCTGAGGATGCGGGCGAAGGCCTACCACTGCCAGAGGAGGGGCTCGTGCTCTTGCTCTAGTGCGGGAGAGGTCAGCATCTTCGGTGCCTCCCGCTGTTCAGGAAAAGGGTGGCTGTAGAGGTAGAAGTTCCAACGCAGGGAGAGGCTCCTGCCATTCCAGCATCCTTTGAGGTTATGGCTCAAGTTCTTAACCTCCTGAGTGACCTCGTGGGTAATGGGGGAGCACCAGCAACTCCTGTAGGACAACAATCAGGGATACAACATGCGGTTGTAGTGGCTTTCTTGCATTGATGACATGTTTGAGGAGGTTATGTTTCCAAGGCCGGTGGTTGGGCCTGTGATGACAGGGGAGGAGCATAACTTGTTCTGGAGGTTCACCAAGATGAAGCCTCCCATTTTTTATGGTATAGAGGTAGAGGACGCCTATGAGCTTATTATAGACTGTCACGAGAGGCTCCATAAGATGGGGGCAGTGGAGAAGTAGGACGTGGAGTTTGTCACCTTCCAATTGATGGGTGATGTTAAGCTCTGGTGGAGGGCTTTCGTGGAGTGCAGACCAACAGGGTTGCCATTGTTGTCCTGGACCCAGTTTTACTCCACTTTTCTAAAGAAGTATGTACTCCTCACCTTTAAAGATATGAGGTGGGATAAGTTCACCACCATCAAGCAGGAAAGCTCTTCTGTCGCAGCCTATGAGGCCCGATTCTATTCACTATCCAGGTATGCTCTACTCTTACTACCTACAGAGGTAGAGAGAATCAGGTGATTTGTTAAAGGCCTAATTGTGGGTCTCCAATTATTAGCTCTTCAAATGGTCACCTCAGGTAAGACCTTTTAGGAGGTAGTAGAATATGTGAAGAACATAGAGGGGTGAAACAGAAAGGGTACGCAAAGAATGCTGAGAAGAAGGCCGGAGGGTGGGTTCCTACAATGGCTCTCTTGCTAGGACTTCGGTACCATAGGATTTCTCTGGGAATCCTATTTAGTTGGCTATGCAGGTGTTAGCCGGAGGTCCATCAGGAAACACTCCTCGACCAGTAGGTACAGTAGGGGGTACTCAACTTATGCCCTCAAACTTTGGGGATCGCCCTATTTTTTCTGTTCCGGCTTAGAGGCTAGTGATCGAGAAGGTATGCCACGAGTGTGGGGAGTATGAACACATTCACAGATGGTGTCCCAGGTTTGGACAGGGCAGACAAATCATCCCACACCCAGCTCCTTGAGCTCCGGGCTATGCCGGAAGAGAAGGTAGTGCATTCAGTCGGGATCGTCCACAGCTTGGGCGAGGTAGTCAGCCAGTCATCAGAGGTGGTACTCAGCCGAGTAGAGGAGGTGCTCAGATGGGTAGGGGTTGAACCCAGTCTGGTAGAAGGGTGGCACAACCCAATCGTAAAGGGAAGGGGGTTCGTAGGCAGGTAACCAGGCAACCAGGCTCACTTTTATGCTTTTCTCGATAGGCCAGGGGCAAAGGCTTTAAATGTTGTTATTACAAGTATGATCTTTGTGTCCGACAAAATGGCTATGGCTCTGTTTGATCCGAGTTCTACTTTTTCCTACGCGTCTGCTTATTTTACATTGGGATTGGATCTTGCTTGTGATATACTTGATACTCCTATCCATGTGTCTATTCCTGTCAAGAATTCTGTGGTGGTGGATAGGGTCCGTCAGGATTGTATTGTTGAGTTTATGGGGTTTGACATTCTGGTAGACTTAGTGATATTGGACATGGTTGATTTTAATGTGATTCTGGAAATGAGATGGTTATCTCCTTACCATACCATTCTAAATTGCCATGCTAAGACCGTCACTATATCAGGCCCAGGGTCGTCTAGGTTGGAGTGGGAAGGAAATTGTAACCCTACTCCTAAGAATATCATTTCTTATATTCGTGCCCATAAATTGGTAGAGCAGGGGTGTTCAACATATCTAGCTCATATTCGAGATACTAGTTTCGAGGGTCCTTCCATAGAGTCAATCCAGTTTGTGAGTTCTTAGAGGTGTACCTTGCAGATCTGCCTGGTATGCCGCTGGTCTGTGATGTTGATTTCTACATAGATTTAGAGAAAGGGACCTGACGCATATCCATTCCGCCATACTAAATGGCACTAGATGAGTCAAGAGAACCCAAGGAGCAGTTGCAAGAACTGCTTAGTAAGGAGTTTATTAGGCCAGGTTTCTATCCGTAGGGTGCCCCAGTCTTGTTTGTGAAAAAGAAAGACTGTAGTATGCGGATGTGCATCAATTATCATTAGTTGAACAAGGTAACTATTCAAAACATGTACCCTCTCCCTTGAATAGATGATTTGTTTGATCAGATACAAGGGACGGTAGTGTTCTCAAAGATTGACTTGAGGTCAGGTTATCACCAGCTGAAGATTTTGGGCTAAGGATATTCCCAAAATAGCCTTTTGGACTAGGTATGGACATTATGATTTTTTGTTTCATTTCATTTGGACTCACTAATAACCCAGCTGTGTTCATATGCTTGATGAATGGTATTTTCAAATCTTATTTAGATTCTTTCATGATTATTTTTATTGATGATATCTTGGTGTACACTAAGACCAAGCAAGAGCATGAGAATCATTTGAGAATTATGTTGGCGTTGCTGAAGGAGAAGCAATTGTATCCCAAATTCACTAAGCGTAAGTTTTAGTTGGATTCAGTATTTTATATGGGGCATGTGGTCTCCAAAGAGGGAATCAAAGTTAATCCCCAGAAGGTGGAGGCGGTTAGAAACTAGGCTAGGCCAATTACTGTGACCGACTTCAGAGTTTTGTGGGGCTGGCCAGCTACTACCGCCGGTTTGTGAAGGGGTTTGCATTCATTGCATCAGTATTAACCAAGTTGACTTAGAAGGATGTACCTTTCTAGTGGTCTGAGGAATGTGAAGAGAGATTTCTGAAGCTCAAGACCCTTCTAACCACAACACCTATCCTGGCATTACTGGTGGAAGGTAAAGATTTTGTTGTTTATTGCGATGCCTCACGGTCTGAGTTGGGTGCTGTGTTAATGAAGGAAGGGCAGGTCATTATTTATGCCTCGAGACAGTTGAAGGTGCCCGAGAAGAATTATCCTACGCATGACCTGAAGCTAACAATGGTGGTGTTCGCCCTAAAAATCTATAGGCACTACTTGTACGGGGCTTGTTGCGAGGTATTCACAGACCATCAGAGCCTGCAATATGTGTTTTCTCAGAAGGATCTCAATTTGAGCCTGAGGAGGTGGATGGAACTGCTCAAGAATTATGACGTCACCATCTTGTATTACCTAGAGAAGGCTAATGTGGTGGCAAATGCGTTGAGTTGGAAAGATGTAAGTATGGGCAAAGTAGCTTGCCTAGAAGCTACTCAACTACCAATGGCCAGAGAAGCTCAGACACTAGAAAACAGTTTGATGAGGCTCTCTTTGACAGAAATAGGTGGGATACTAGCTAGCATGGAGGCTAAGTCATCGCTGTTAGAGGAAATAGATCCAGACAGTTTGAGGATAAAAAGTTGGGTAGGACCCGAGATAAAGTTCTGCGGGGAGAAGCTAAGGAAGCAGTGCTAGATGTCGAAGGGGTCCTGAGAATAAAGGGACGCATGTGTGTTCCCCAAGTTTGTGTGCAAATTAAGACTCTCCTGGCAGAAGCTCAGCACTCGAGGTACTTCATTCATCCTAGAGTTACCAAAATGTACCATGACCTGAAGCGGCACTATTGGTGGGGTAGAATGAAGAGAGACATTGTTGACTATGTCGCCCAGTGTTTGAACTGTCTGCATGTGAAGTACGAGCATCAAAAGCCTGGGGGAGTAATTCAGACGATGACTATCCCTAAGTGGAAATGGGGGAGAATACTGATGGACTTCGTAGTTGGTCTTTCAAAGACATTCGGGAAGTTGGACTCCATTTGGGTCATTGTGGACAGATTGACCAAGTTTGCTCACTTCTTGCCTATCCAAGTGACTTACAATGTTGAGAGTTTGGCCAAGCTGTATATGAAGAAAGTGATTTGGTTGCATGGGGTGCCAGTGTCAATTGTGTCTGATAGGAGCACTCAATTCACCTCTCATTTTTGGAGAACCTTGCAAGCAGAGCTAGGCACTAGGTTGGATTTAGCACATTCTTTCATCCTCAGATAGACGGACAGCCAGAAAGGACCATCCATGTATTAAAGGACATGCTCCAGGCCAGTGTTATAGATTTTTGGGGCCATTGGGATAAATTCTTACCCTTGGAAGAGTTTGCTTACAATAATAGCTATCACTCGAGCATTAGCATGACGCCATTTGAAGCTCTGTACGGAAGAAAATGCAAGTCTCCAATTGGGTGGTTAGATGCATTTGAGGTAAGACCCTAGGGAACCATTTGCTGAAACAATCCTTGAAAAAAGTTTGGGTAATCCAAGAACATCTAGTGGCAGCTCAAAGTAGAAAAAAAGATTATGCAGACAAGAAGGTGAGAGATATGGAGGGAGAGAAAGTCTTGCTCAAGGTATACCCCATGAAGGGGGTCATAAGGTTCGGTAAGCAGGGCAAGCTTTGCCCGAGGTACATTGGACCGTTTGAAATCCTTCGAAGTGTTAGTGAAGTAGCTTATGAGTTGACCTTACCGCTAGGGTTTCCAGGGGTGTATCAACCTTCTATTTTTCTATGTTGAAATAAATACCATGGGGATTGATCGTACATCATCAAATGGGACTCCGTCTAGATGAGAATTTGTCCTATGAGGAGGAGCCAGTGGTGATATTGGCTAAGGAGGTCCGCAAGCTGAGATAAAACAAGATTGCGACGTTAAACGTCCAGTGAAAGAATCGTCCTATAGAGGAAGCTACTTGGGAGATCGAGGCCGATATGCGAATCAAATATACTCAATTGTTCGTAGGATCTGGTAGGTTCTCTTTCTTGACTTTGTAGACCATTTGGAGATGAATGGTATTTTAATCAGTATCTGATGTAATAACCCGTATGTCATTATGAGGGAAAATGAACCTAGAACACTCTAACAGGGCTAGACTATGGATTGAAGAAATGTTGTGGAGTGAGATAGTGAAAGTTAGTTGGTTTTGGAGAGCTACTGATTTCGGAGTACCATTGCAACGATAGGATTCCCACTACAGTGCGACCATGGTTACGGTCGGAGTTCTGCTGTAATGGACCGGGGATGTAACCATCGGATCCATTGTAGCTGCTTTCTGACCGTCAAAGCGGGTCCACTGCAGCGGAAAGGTGATCGCTGCAATGGACGACGGGGATCAAAAAGTAGATTTAAGTAGGATTTCGGGGGTTATACCCCATAATTTCTAAAACACAAAGGTTCAAGGGTTTAAGGCGATTTTATCCCCCAGAGCAGTTGAAATTCCTTCTCAAGGTAAGTCTCTTGAATTCCTACCTCTATGATAGATTATGTAAACACTAGGATTTAGGAAGAACCTCTAATGGAGATTTTGTAGCAAAGAAATCCTATGTTGATAGACTAAGGCTGGATCATTTGGAACTAATGGAGTGGTTTGATTATGATTTTAAAGGGGGTAATGATCATCCCCTAAGGTTTAGTTGTTAAAGAATATAGTTTATGCGGGAATTGAGACCTAAAACTAGGTGAAATTGGGGTTTTACTCTTAAAATTGCCTTGAAGGGAAGGGTTTGAGTTTCTAATACCCTTGTGTGGGTGGTAGGATACTGAATTCTATCATATTCTTGTTTAGACTTTTTGCGTTCAAAAGCTCTAAGGAAGGGCAAGGCTCTAGCAGAGTGATTTCCATTCAAACCCTCCTAGTTTGAGATAGGTTATGGTTTAGAGGAGTTAAACTTTAAATAATGATCTATATGTTTGTGAATGATAATGTTATACCCCGAGAACTCAAAGATTGGACCGGGGAGTTGAAATAGAGAAAAACAGAAAATCTGGGTTGCAGGTGCAGAACGAGTTGTCGGAAGACTCGTGAGAAGAGCCGACGAGTCGTCAGGTGACTCATGGGGAGGTCTGGGGAAGCTGGGAAGGGTTGAAGGACAAGGGGTCCCCACGGCCGTGGGAACGACTTGTGGTCAGGCACCACGAGTTATCAAGTCAACAATGGGGTGAGGGTGAAGAATAAATAGAGGAAGTCAACCAGTGAACTTAACGGGAGGAGACCATGACTCGTCATGTCAGACAACGAGTCGTGGTAAGATTCGTTGGATGAGATATAAGTAAATTGATATAAGAGACGCAGTGTACTTGACGATTGGTGACCATGAGTTATGGTCACCCCTAATGAGTCATTATGTCATCCGTTAGGAGCCCAGTGATCAGCCAAGACGGTGAACCCAATGAGCCACGTGACGAGTCTTGAGTGCTAGTAACAAGTCGTCAGGTCACCCGTCAGGGTCACCTAGCAGTTATTTTTCTGCGAATTAGTAAGGGATTTTTCATAAATTTCTAAGATCCTAAGGTCTAAACTACGATGTTTTGGGTTATGAATAGGGAAATTTAAAGGGGTTAAGTTCAGTTTTTACTTCATTCGTTCATGCATGCTAGGTAGGGGAATTAGGAGAGTGATTCAAGCTTAGAACACATCAATTCATTGCAATTTCTTCTTGGGTTATCAAGAGTGGTTAAGAACTAGTTATTCCCAGGTATATAAGGCTATCAATGGGTGGTTTCTTCCACACCCATACCCATCCTCTTTGATTTTTACAAAAATTGTAATAAAAACTCATGGAGTTCTGAAGAAGATTTTTTTTTATAAAAGTCTAATGATTTGATAATGGGTATTGTGATTTTAGATTCTCATCATAATCTATGGGTTTTAATCAATTTTATTTATTTAAATCATTTATAAGTTTTATTGATTTTGATTTCTATGAAATTAAGCCTAATGATGCATGACCCATGATGAATCAATTTATGATCTTTTCTTCAAATGATGATATTTACGAACCCAACATGATTTACGACTTAAAATTATGGATTTATGATATTACCCATCATGATTTTATGAATTTCAAGCTCTATGCATGATTTACAAGTACGTATGAACCTTATGAATCATGAATTATGTTTTGGCCAACTCACTGGCCTCGTTTCATGGCTAGTTCACGTAGTACAAGTATATTTATGATTATCATCATTTAACTAGCCCATGAATTCATGTATATTATACTATGAGTACTATATATGTTTTGGGAGTAGTATCGAACACCGAGTAGGTTCGGGGCCTAAGATCTGCCCCAGATCTCGTAAACTATGTGCCACCGTAGGTATGTTGGGACCTCCTATGGGACTGTCCACCTCCCAAATGGCTCTTTTCATGGTGAAATCACACTTTCATGATCCTACCCTTGGCAAGGTGCGGACACCCTCCCGACTAGGGTTACAAGTCGGGCTTCATGTGTGCTCATATGGGGTATGTCGGTTAAGAGAATCTCCCACTGTTCCTCATGATTTATGCATGTTTACGATTATGTATATGGGCTCAAGTCATGTTAAACAAGGATTTTCTCTTACGATTATGATTACGATTATATTATGAATGTTTTGAAAATCTTGAGCCTTATGTTATGGTACGATATTTATGATATGAGCGTGATGTCCCACTCTTATGATCATTTATGAGATTTCTATATTTTATGTGTCTTTTTTACTTACCTTGCATACTCAGTATATTCCAAATATTGACTGCATTTTTTCTATGTTGTATCGTTTCATGATACAAGACCGGCCTCTCAGGCTCACCCTCCTCAGTAGTGCTTCCGAGATTGTTATCAGCTTATTTGGTGAGTCCTCATGTTCCAAGGGCCATATGTTCAGACTCTATGCTTTTCTTTTAGTTTCAGAATTTTTGGGTTAGTTGAGGAGTTTTTCCATCAACCCGTCTTTCATGATTAGAGGCTTTTCAGACTATGAGTTGTATTCAACCATCATATATGCATTACGTATTGTCTTTTCTACTTGTTATGACATGTTTACATTTTCTTATGTTAAGTCTTCCGCTTATGTGATTGAATTAGATGTACGCTCATGCCATGGGTAGATTTGGGGTCTCTCGGGACTCCTTGTCCCGTGTCTATGATCCGGGTGTACGTTCGGGTCGTGACAAACTTGGTATCAGAGCCACAGGTTTGAAGTGTCCTAGGGAGTCCCAAAGCTGCGTTAAGTAGAGTATTTTTCATGGGTTTGAAGCGTGCCACACTTATGACAAAGAGACTACTAGACGTATAGGAAATGTTCCCTTCTTTCATGATCTATGTCGTGCGATGAAAAGTCCTCTACCCTTCTAATTCGTGGTACTCACGTTTGCAGCATTATGCCTCCACACCAAGTGAACCCCAGGAGGAATGGTAACGATAATGATCATGAGGGTACAAATGGTGAGGAGCATCAACCATCCCCACCCGTTCACGAGGAGCACGCACCAGAGCCGGCTACCCACACTGAGTTTAGGATAGCGATTCAGATGCTGGCACAGGCCATGAATGCCCAGGTTCAGAATCAGACAGTGGTGCATTACCCTCAAAATGGGAATGCAACGACAGCCAGGTGAGGGATTTCTTGAGAATGAACCCTCTTGAGTTCACGGGGTCGGAGGTGGATGAGGACCCCCACGATTTTATTGAGGAGATTTTGAAGATCACCCAGGTTATAAGGGTGAACAATCGAGAGTGTGTTGACTTGACCTCCTATCAGCTAAAGGGGGTAGCTCACATATAGTTTAAGCAATGGAGAGATACAAGGGCAGTGGGTACAGGCCCGATAGGTTGGGAGGAGTTTCATACGACATTTATGGATCAGTTCTTCCCTCGGGAGATAAGGGAGCTCAAGGCGGCCGAGTTTGTTAATTTGAAGCCGAGTAACATATCCTTGTAGGAGTATGCATTGGAGTTCACCCGATTATCCAAGTATCCTCCAGAGTTGGTGGTGGATCAGAGGGCTCAGGTGAGCCATTTTGTCCATGGGGTGGTGGATTACTTGGACAAGGATTGCAAGATCGTCATGCTTTATCAGGATATTGACTTCCCCCATATTGTATTACATACACAGCATATGGAGTCGGTCTACCGGAGGCAGAGAGAGTCCAAGAGGGACAGGACCGATAGCTATGGGGTTTCGTAAGTCAGGTCAGGGGGTAGACAGCACTAGCAGTCCCAACACAGGTCTATCGCGCCAGCTCAATCATCGGCCAGCACGCCATCTAGTTTCAGAGGAGATCAGAGGAGCAGGGCTTCAGGATCAAGGGATCAGGGTAGCATGCAGATGGAGCGCACTTTTCCAACTTGTGTGAAGTGTGGCAAGAATCATATTGGGAGGTGCTTAGTTGTCTTAGATACATGTTTCGGGTGTGGAAAACCCGAGCACCGACTTAGGGACTTCCCTTCAGCTAGGTCAGGGGTCGGTGGAGCTCGTGTGATAGCAGCTAGTTCTTCCGCTCCAGCAGCACGTCCCCCTCAGCAGGGTGCCTCTACTAGTTCATAGGCGGTCAGCGCCAAAACAGGGTTTATGCTTTAGTACCCCGCCAGGAGCAGGAGGCTTCTCCAGATGTGGTCACTGGTATGTTGCAAGTCTTCAATATTGATGCTTATGCCTTATTATATCCAGGAGTTACTTTGTCTTTTGTGACCCCTTATATTGCTAGTAGTTTTGGAGTTAGCCCAAAAATTCTGTCCGAACCGTTCTCAGTCTCTACCCCAGTTGGTGAATCAGTTGTAGCTAGGCGGGTGTATAGAGGTTGCCCCATCACAGTATTGCATAAGGTTACCTCTGCAGACTTAGTAGAGTTAGCTATGACTGACTTTGACATCATTTTGGGTATGGATTGGTCGTTTGCATGTTATGCTTCGATGAAATGTTGGGCTTGCGCGGTGGAATTCTGATTTCTGGGCGAGTCAATTTTAGAGTGGAAGGGTAATTCAACAGTACCAGCCGGTCGGTTTATTTCTTATCTTAAGGCCAGGAAAATGATTTCTAAGGGATGCACGTATCATCTAGTTAGGTTAAGGATGTCGAGTCCGAGACCCCGACTATCCGATCAATCTCTGTAGTATGTGAGTATCTAGAGGTTTTTCCCAATGATTTGCCAGGTGTTCCTCCTGAGAGGGAAATTGATTTCGGCATTGATCTCTTACCCGATACGTAGTCTATCTCTATTCCTCCATATAGGATGGCCCCAGCGGAGCTAAAAGAGTTGAAGGATCAGTTGAAGGACTTGTTGGATAAGGGCTTCATTAGACCGAGCAAGTCTCCATGGGGTGCATGGGTTCTCTTTGTTCGAAAGAAGGATGGATCCCTTCGCGTGTGTATTGATTATTGGCAATTGAACAAGGTCACCGTCAAGAATAGGTACCCCTTACCCAGGATCAATGACTTGTTTGACCAGCTTCAGGGTGCCAGATATTTCTCAAAGATAGATCTCAGGTCCGGGTATCACCAGCTCAGGGTTCGGGAGAGTGACATCCCAAAAACTGCTTTCAGGACTCGATATGGTAACTACGAATTTGTTGTTATGTCTTTTGGACTAACCAATGCCCCTGCAGCTTTCATGGACTTGATGAACAGGGTGTTCAAGTAATATCTTGATATGTTCGTGATCATATTCATCGATGACATCCTTATATACTCTCGGAGCGAGGAGGAGCATGCTGCTCATTTGAGAGTAGTGCTGCAAACTCTCAAGGATCGTCAGTTGTATGCAAAGTTCAGTAAGTGTGAGTTTTGGTTGAACTAAGTTTCATTTTTGGGCCATGTATTATCGAGTGAGGGCATAATGATAGATTCTCATAAAATCGAGGCGGTGAAGACTATCCCAGACCGGTGAACCCATCAGATATCAGGAGCTTCTTGGGTTTAGCGGGTTACAATTGGAGATTTGTTGAGGGCTTTTCATCTATTGTAGCACCTTTGACCAAATTGACTTAGAAGAAGGTAAAGTTCCAATGGTCGGAGGCTTCGAGAATCGTACTTGGGTGTGTATTGATGCAGCATGGGAAGGTGATAGCTTATGCCTCAAGGTAGTTGAAAGTTCATGAGAAGAATTACCCGACCCATGATCTTGAGTTGGCCGCGGTGGTGTTAGCATTGAAGATATGGCGGCACTACTTTTATGAGGTCCATGTGGATATATTTATGGACCACAAGAGCTTGCAATATGTGTTTACACAGAAAGATCTCAATCTTTAACAAAGGAGGTGGTTGGAGCTACTTAAGGACTATGATATGAGTGTCCTTTACCACCCGGGTAAGGCTAATGTGGTAGCGGACGCACTTAGTGGGCTCTCTATGGAGAGTGTGTCCCATGTGAATGAAGGAAAGAAGAAGTTTATGAAATATTTCCATCGACTTGCGAGGTTGGGAGTTAGATTGGAGACTCAACCGATAGTGGCCTTTTTGTGCAAAATAGATCAAAATCGTCCTTAGTGATGGATGTGAAAGCCAGACGAGATGAGGATCCCATTTTAGTAAAGCTGAAGGAAGCCGTTGGAAGTTAGAAGGTGGAGGTCTTCTCCCAAGGGGGAGATGGTGTGCTGCGGTACAAGGGCCATCTATGTGTTCTAGATGTGGATAATTTGAGGGATCGAATATTGCATGAGGCACATGGATCCAGGTATTCTATCCATCCAGGTGCCACCAATATGTATCATGATTTGCGTAAATATATTGGTGGAATGGCATAAAGAAGGATATTGCAGAATTCGTAGCCAAGTGCCCGAACTGTCAGCAAGTGGAAGTCGAACATCAAAGGCCGGGAGGCGTACTTCAAGATATTAGCATTCCTACTTGTAAGTGGGAAGAGATTAATATGGATTTCATTACAGGCCTACCTCATACTCACCGACACTATGATTCTATTTGGGTGGTAGTAGATAAGTTGACCAAGGCTGCACACTTCATATCGGTCAAAACCACAGATTTAGCGGATTATTATGCCAAATTGTATATCGGGGAGTTGGTGCGATTACATGGAGTGCCCTTGTCTATTATCTCAAACCGAGGTACTCAGTTTACCTCTTAGTTTTGGCGGTCTTTTCAGAGAGGGCTTGAGACTCAGGTTAAACTCAACATAGCATTTCATCCGCAAACGGATGGTCAGTCCGAGCGGAGAATTCAAACTCTCGAGGACATGTTGAGAGCTTATGTGATGGAATTTAAAGGTAGTTGGGATGATCACTTGCCCGTGATTGAGTTCGCTTACAATAACAACTAGCACTCCAACATCCAGATGGTACCATTTGAGGCCCTCTACGGCCAGAGGTGTAGATCGCCCATCGGTTGGTTTGAAGTTGGTGAGGCAGCTATGATAGGGCCTGATTCGGTTCATGAGGCCATGGAAAAGGTCCATTTGATAAGGGACAGGTTGAAAACCGGTTAGAGTTGTCAAAAATCAAATGCGGATGTGAGAAGGAGAGAGTTGAAGTTTGTGGTGGGCAATTGGGTATTTCTGAAGGTATCTCCCATGAAGGGAGTCATGCGATTCGAAAATAAAGAAAAACTCAGTCCTCGTTATGTTGGCCCCTACCGGGTTATGAGAAGAGTTGGTAAGGTAGCGTATGAGTTGGACTTATCATCAGAGTTATCTTCAGTACATCCCATCTTTCATGTATTGCTCTTGAAAAAGTGCTTGGGTGATCCAAATTTAGTTCTCCCGGTGCAAAGCGTTATTGTGGGAGATAGCCTCAATTATGAAGAAATTCCAGTAGCAATTTTGGATCACCAGGTTTGAAAGCTGAGAAACAAAGAAGTAGCTTCGGTGAAGGTGTTATGGAGAAATCAACATGTTGAGGGAGCTACGTGGGAAGTAGAAACAGATATGATGGCTAAATATCTTCACCTGTTCCCTACCGGCTCAGTTTCAGTTTGAGGTATCATTTTTCCCTAATTCTCTAATCCGTTTCCATGTTCAGTTCATGTGCGCAAGTTTGATTTATGTTATGATAGATGTATGTGAAGTCTGAATTCAGTTCTGCTATGTAGTTCTTTTCAGAGGTAGTCATTCCGTCAGTTTTTGGATTAAATAATCAGTATTTGCGTATGATGAATGTATGATTCTGAGTTTTCTACTTGTTTCTAACATTAGAGGATGAATGTTCCCAAGAGGGAGATATTGTTATACCCCGAGAACTCAAAGATTGGACTCGGGAGTTAATATGAGAAAAAATAGAAAATTTGGGTTGCAGGTGCAGAACGAGTCATTGGATGACTCGTGAGAAGAGCCCATGAGTCGTCAGGTTACTCGTGGGGAGGTCTGGGGAAGCTGGGAAGGGTCGAAGGACAAGGGGTCCCCATGGGCATGGGAACGACTCGTGGTCAGGCACCACGAGTCGTCAAGTCAGCTGTGAGATGAGGGTGAAGAATAAATGGAGGAAGTTCAACTAGTGAACTTAACAGGAGGAGACCACGACTCATCATGTCAGACAACGAGTCGTTGTAACAGTCGTTGGATGAGATATAAGTAATATTGACATAAGGGATGCAGTGTACTTGACGATTTGTGACCACAAGTCATGGTCACCCCTAACGAGTTGTGATGTCATCCGTTAGGAGCCTAGTGATCAGCCAAGACAGTGAACCCAACGAGCCACGTGACGAGTCGTAAGTGCCAGTAACGAGTCGTCAGGTCACCCGTAGGGGTCACCTGGCAGTTATTTTTCTGCGAATGAGTAAGGGTTTTTTCGTAAATTCCTAAGATCCTATGGCATAAACTACGACGTTTTGGGTTATGAATAGGGAAATTTAAAGGGGTTAAGTTCAGTTTTCACTTTATTCATTCATGCATGCGAGGTAGGGGAATTGGGAGAGTGATTCAAGCTTAGAACTCATCAATTTATTGCAATTTCTTCTTGGATTATCAAGAGAGGTTAAGAACTAGTTATTCCCAGGTATGTAAGGCTATCATTGGATGGTTTCGTCCACACCTATGCCCATCCTCTATGATTTTTACAAAAATTATAATAAAAACTCATGGGGTTTTGAAGAAGACTTTTATAAGTCTAATGATTTGATAATGGATATTCTGATTTTAGATTTTCATCATAATCTATGGGTTTTAATCAGTTTTATTTATTTAAATCATTTATAAGTTTTACCGATTTTGATTTCTACGAAATTAAGCCTAATGATGCATGACCCATGATGAATCGATTTATGATCTTTTCTTCAAATGATGATATTTACGAACCCAGAATGATTTACGATTTGAATTATGGATTTATGATATTACCCATCATGATTTTATGAATTTCAAGCTATATACATGATTTACAAGTATGTATGAACCTTATGAATCATGAATTATGTTTTGGCCGACTCATGGGCCTCGTTTCATGGCTAGTTCACGTATGTACAAGTATATTTTTGATTATCATGATTTAACTAGCCCACGAATTCATGTATATTATACTATGAGCACTATATATGTTGGAAGTAGTATCGAACACCGAGTAGGTTCGGGGCCTAGGATCTGCCCCGGATCTCGTAAACTACGTGCCACCATAGGTATGTTGGGACCTCCTATGGGACTATCCCCCGCCCAAATGGCCCTTTTCATGGTGATATCACACTTTCATGGTCCTACCCTTGGCAAGGTACGGACACCCTCCTGACTAGGGTTATAAGTCGGGCTTTATATGTGCTCATATGGGGTATATCGGTTAAGAGAATCTCCCACTATTTCTCATGATTTATGCATGTTTACAATTATGTATATGGGCTCAAGTAATGTTAAACAAGGCATTTGTCTTACGATTATGATTATGATTGTATTACGAATGTTTTGAAAACCTTGAGCCTTATGTTATGGTACGATATTTATGATATGAGCGTGATGTCCCACTCTTATGATCATTTATGAGATTTCTATATTTTAAGTGTCTATTTTACTTACCTTGCATACTCAGTATATTCCAAGTACTGACTGTATACTTTTTATGCTGTATTGTTTCATGATACAGGACCTGATTCTCAGGCTCACCCTCCTTAATAGTGCTTTCGAGACTGTTATCAGCTTATTTGGTGAGTCCTCATGTTCCGAGGGCCATATGTTTAGACTCTATGCTTTTCTTTCAGTTTCAGAATTTTTGGGTTAGTTGGGGAGTTGTCCCATCAATCCGTCTTTCATGATTAGAGGCTTTTCAGACTATGAGTTGTATTCAGCCATCATGTATGCATCACGTATTGTCTTTTCTACTTGTTATGACATGTTTATGTTTTCTTATGTTAAGTTTTCCGCTTATGTGATTGAATTAGGTGTACGCTCATGCCATGGGTTGACTTGGGGTCTCTCGGGGCTCCTTGTCCCATGTCTACGATCTGGGTGTACGTTCGGGTCATGACAGATAATGTGTTGCTTGATCTATGGACATTATCTGTGATGATGATTGTCTAGTTAAAAATCAAATATTGAAATAAATTTGATATGTTGTGGCCATCGAACTGACGTGGAATTGTGTTAAACTATTAATGTGTTCTTGTATTGTGATGGAATAAATGATGAACTGTTGAATGTATGAGTGAGAGAGATAGTTGTGATCTCCTGAATGTCATAATGACGAACTTGGCTATGATATCACTACCGTGAGAATAGTTAAGGATTGTAAGAATATCCTGAGATGAGAGGCTCGTACCCGATGGGAGCATCTGATCAAGCAATTTTGATTGAATGGCTCATGTCCAAGGAGAGCATCCGGACGAGCATATGAGTGGGAGCGGGTACCACACCGGTACAATATATGAATTTCTAAAGTCCCCTACAGGTCATGACTAGAAGGGCAGAAATAAGACCCTCTAGCATGTATGTACACTGACGTTTAGTGCTGGAGTGTTCATAGTGATATGACGAAGGTGTATGCCCAACATTCACTATTTATGCTATTTCATGGTGTGTTATATTAATGTGTAGAAGCGGAATGGAATAATACTAATTGGCTGAACTGCTGTTTGAAAATGTGTGTAATTTGAATGTGGAAAAGTTGCAAGGTCTTGATGTTTTATAGAGGTGAATGAAAGCTAGAAATTGCGTTATGCTATGCGTTATGGGTTAATCTATGTTGTATGTGATTAGGTAGCATTTCATGTGTCATATTGTAATAACTGTTATGTTTCTGGAAGAATAAGATGATATGTGATGTTGTGAATAACTGGTGAAATGACTATGTGCAGCTAAGTCGAGCTACTGCCCAGGGCAGTACCGTTGCAGCAGGACATGTTCCGCTATAGTGAGATCGTTGCAGCGAAGAGCCTAATCCATTGAGCATGCCGATTGCACCTAAGTAGAGTTGAATTTCCTGGAACGTGTAATGTATATTTAAATAGTGTTTTATATTGGTTACATGTTGTTATTCGCATTCTTATATGTTATTATGTAAGGTCAACCAATGATGCCTACCAGTATTGTGTTTCATACTGACGCTACTCCTGCACTTCTTTTTTGAGTGCAGAATCTGATTCGGGAAGCCCTTCTCGCCCTCACCTATAAAGCAGCAGTAGTTTCATTTTTAAAGGTGAGCGACCGCAAGACGGGCAATCCCACTCCTCTGTTGAAGATTTTCCTCCTCTGGACATTTTAGTTTCTTTTATTTTCTTGATTTATCACTCCTACTTTTGTACTTAGACGTCTTAAGTGCAATGAAAATCGAATCTTGGGAATGTTGTTTTGTTTAAGTTGATTGTTATCGTTTCAAATATTTCATTTTGTTTCATTATTAAAGTGTTATTTCTTTTCTAAATGATTGATGTTGGGGTATTAGTGGGAGACATTGGCTCGCCCACAGGGTTAGTTTGGGTGCCAATCATGGCCATTTGGATCGTGACAAGATCTTATTTTCTTATTTATATTCTCATTATCTATATTATGTTAAAAGGATGAAGGTCTTTATATATGTTTATTGAATTTTTTGCCCTTCATTAAAAGACTCAATAATAGACAAAATTATTATTTATTATTTTTCTTAAATAACTATTATTTAATTACTATCCAAATATTTAAGATTTTGAAATTAAAAAGCTATAGCTATTAAATCTTTACTTATTTGTAAAGGGTAAGAACTTCTAATATTTAGTATCTCCTAATATTTAGTATCTTAGAATTGACTATTATTACGCACTGAATAAAATTATATTTATAATGCAAATCAATCTTATGTTTAAAACTTTTTAAAATACAATTTGAAAAAAGAATTTCCTGGTGTACAAAGTGATAAGTGAGCACCTACTTATCTTTTGCTTAACCTTAAAATTATTGTTTGTTTTGTGTTAAAAGATATGCATTTCTTGGTCTAATTTCTTATTTTGCATGTGTTGTGTCATGACCCGAGCTGACACTCTGGACAGAAAATGGTACTTGGAGTCACAAGTAACCCCAAGTCAACCCTTGGTCTATCATACACTGGCATTTTGAGTAAACATAAAATATAGCGGAAGCTTTATAGTAAACTATAAAACATCTATATATCTATAAAAAAGAAGATCCTAGGCTCAGCGATGTGGCGCAACTATAATACAGGATTGGTATTTATCTGTTTTTATAATTTTTTAATAATTTTTGGGCAATAAAACCTAAGCAACGACAATCCAAACCGCCACTTCACCGAAAAGGTGAGATCAAATCCCTCTTCTATTGTTCCCTTAATTCTTCATCCTATATTCTCTCTTCTTGAATTAAAATTGACTAACTATACAGAATTAAAGAATCCCTGTTCTATCACTTTTCCTGTTCTTCTTCAAGGCGCACCAAATTTCAGATTTTCTACTTTCCCATTCTCAGTCATTTTTAACAAATTGTCTCATCAAAGAACCCTAAACATCACCATTTTCAAAATAGATTCTTACGTTTGCAGTTCCTCTATAAAAGAAGATCCTAGGATCGCTAATGTGGCGCAACTACAACACAGGATTGGTAATTATCTATTTTTATAATTTTTTGACAATTTTTGGACAATAAATCCTAAGTCGCGCTTACATAAAAATAAGCTGCTTAAGAAGCGACAATCCAAACCACCACCTCACCGAAAAGGTGCAATCAAATCCATCTTCTATTGTTCCCTTTATTCTTCATCCTAAATTCCCTCTTCTTGAATTAAAATTGACTAACTATACAAAACTAAAGAATTTCTGTTCTATCGCTCTTCCTGTTCTTCTTCAGGGCGCACCAAATTCCAGATTTGCTACTTTTCCATTTACTAACAAACTGTCTCATCAAAGAACCCCGAACATCACCATTTTCAAAAAAAGATTCTTAAGTTTGCAGTTCTTCCAAACAATTAAAGGCTCTTTTGTGGTTTATTTTTAACCCTCCTTCCCCTTAATGCTTTCATTGTTTGATCAAATGTTCTTTGCCAAATTATATGGGACTTTCAAGGTTATCAATTTTGAGTGCTTTGTGATTTTCTAATTTAAATTATCCCCTGTTCTCGCTAGCATCTCTTTCCATCAGTTTTCCTTTCAGAGACCTTTGAAATTCTCCTTCGCAATGCACAAAATTCCCGGGGAAAACCTCCGAATGGCCCACTGTATGCTACTTTTCCTTTCTCTACCAATTTATTTTACTCTTCTAGCAATAAATATTTGCATGAATATTTCATTGACTTTATTTGGTTCCTTAGAGTTTGATCCTATATGTTTTGAGTAAAAAATATATTTCATAAGCACTTTAATAGATTCATGATTCTTAGGATATATGAGTTTTTCCAAATTCCAACCCGACCAACATTAGTACATATTAAGCACAACAATCCCATGAATCTCTAAAAGCATAAGTGTTATTGAGAGGAAGTTTGTTTTCTCTCAAGAAGTAAATTTTACTTTTCTCCATTAAAGCGGAAATTTCTGTCTTCTAAACAATTTTAACTTGTAACCTTCACCGAACTTTATCACATTCAATGTCATTGCACCAATTCATTTAAATCAAGACTGATATACTTTATAATCCTGTTGTCATTGTCGTCACCTGTGATTTTTGCATATTGCTTTTTTGTGTTGACATATACTACAATAATCATCATTCATCACACTAGAAAATGCAAACCACCATTACTAAGTTACATGGAGCAATGACTGTTAAATGATATTTGTGATGCAAGTTTTATGTTTTGAGATAATAGATCAATATGTTTCAGAGAAGCTTTAAAAAAACAACACTTATTGGAACAAATCAATTTTTAGGAATGATATGACTGTTTCGTTAGGAATGATTCATTCAATTTCTTCTTCTCAGTGGTTGTTTTAACAACATATGTGATTCAAATATATATATATATATAAGCAGTGAAGTTAAGATACGTTTCAAAAATACTAAACTACTAATAATAAGATAGATTTGAGGAAGAGACTTTTACACTGATGAAAAATATGAAATTTTTAGTTCTATGTTTGAGATAACATGCTAAAAGTAGTTACTATAATGTTAACTTATAAATATGAATTGCATTATTTGGTTAGAAACAATAATGGGCTTGCACTACTGTTTTTAAACTTACTTAATTTAATTCAATGTTGAATTAATTTTATGAATTCATACCCTCGACATAGTATAAGGAAAAAGGATTAGTCTTCACAGTTAAGGATTCTTCTCAAATTTACTTCTCGCCATCGAGGTAAATCTCCTTTTTTTCTTTTTGAGTATTTAAGGCTTTCTTTCATATTTAGTTGATGTTTCATTTATCTTGATATTTTATATTCTCAATTTCCTACTTTATTTATGTTTATTGCAGAATTAAAATTGCACTGTTTTATTTAATTTGTGGCCTGTTTATGAGACTCAATTAATATTGAGCTGAATATACAAAAAAATTACATTTTTACACTTAAAGGATTGTAGTGATACGGATTTTGTTGGAGTTTTAGAAAAATAAGACGCAAAATTCGAAGATACAAAAGTTTCAGGCTCTTTCACCCTTCTATTTTTTCTACCACACAATGAGTTGGAGTCCTTTAGGAGTTTGATGATAAGTTAAAGTTACTTAGAATTAGAATAAGTAGATGCTTAAAATAATTTCATGGTAAGTTCTACATTTTGTTCTAAGATCCACACCATGGGTCTCACCCTTGAAAATTAATGAAATATTGCATACCAATACTCACAACCACTTTCATAACAAATATAATATTTTTTTAAAAATTATATTATCTGATGGAGTATTAATTTCTATCACCAAAAAGACAATCAGACTTGACTATCAATCTTATTCCACATAATGTGTTGTTGGTAATTATATAGTAAAACAAATTTTGGTTCAAACTTGATAAGAACGTGCCAGTGTACTAGGCTCTCGCTATGACTTTGTTCAAGAGAAGGAGCGACAAAATAGGGTCTTATTTATGCACATTAATTTGCATTTTTGTAAGAGGTTATTTTGTAGCTTGAACATGTAACCTGGTCACATGATGATAACTTTTATAATTGCGTGAGGCTCGCCCAATGTTGGCTTAAACTTGACAACCAACATAAATTTTTGAATTTCAAAAATATTAATAATTTATATATAAGCAAGTACAACTTTTGATTATAACGTTGAGCCTCTTTCATTTTCAAGAAGAAACAAAAAAGACTAAGAATAGAAAATTCTATAGTGCATCACATTTGGTACATTAATGGCATGATAAAATACCATAACATTCACTACAACTACAACGATATTTCTTTTTTCTTGATCAGCTGCACAAAATAAAATAAATCATTAAATCAAATACTTTGTATATTATATCGGACCTATCACTCATCACTATACATGAAATTTATTTTTTTCCGCTTACTAGACAAACTACAAGAATAAGCTAAGTCATTTTTTACCCTAACTATTCTATAAGAAAATTCAAAAGTCACTTTTACCAATCCCAATAATTGTGTCTCTTCCTCTAATTTTTGAAAATCTTATTTAATTTAAAATTCTAAATACTTATATAACTTTATTGTGCATTTGTATACTTGATCTTCAATTGAATTTATCAAAGAAGGAAAGAAATAATGATTTTATGTGAACTTTGTCATTGAGGTTGTTGTGATGCGAGATGTCATATCTTGAAATGTTGATGTTGAACAACAACATATATGATAGAGAAGTTCTAGCCTTGCTTTATAATGTAATTAAATTGCATTTGGTGAAAATACAAAGACGTCACCTAAATTATACGTGCTAATGTTTTTATTGATAATATTATCTGGAGTGAATGCTTGATATTTTCTTATATCATTGGTCACCAAGTTCCTATTATCCATTTACATTAAATTTCAACTAGTTGTTCAATTTTAGTTCACTTCTTGATGTGTAAATTCAAGATATCTTGATACTGACATCTATGTGAAAAAAAAGTTTTACATGTTTGGATAACATGTTTTACCCTAGAAATAAACATGTCACAAAATTATTATGTTGTTTCTCTTTTCTTGACTTTAACAAACTTAATTTAACCTTATGTCCAGGTTACGTGACATATCCCAAACACGGGGATTGTATTTCTCTATACGTATAGATTTTTTACCAATTACTCTACTTTCTAGCGTAAAAACAAAACTACCAAACTATATATGATGCAAGACTTTTGAAATTCTTTCTAATCCCTTATTTCTCTCTCTCCTTATTCTTCATCATTTCCAATTCCATCTTCCCCTGGTAGACTTACTTGTGAATTCCTTTCTTTCTTTCCTCTCTCTGTATTCTTCCTTCATTCTCAATTTCATTTTTCCTCCTACACTAACATGTGATAAGCTTTATTTATATCATTACAACTTTCAATCACTCTCATCTTTGTATTCTTCCTTCAATTAATTACAACAATAACTGAATATAATCTCAATCATGCTAATACATGTAACTAAAATTTCAAAAATAATCATGGGGGTGCAGAAAAATTCCAATTAGTAGGTTGTATGCAATTTTTTATTTTCAATCACTATATTTTTCTTTTGTGGCATTAGTATCTTGGTCCCTCAGCTATTTTCTGGGACATTTTCTCACATTTATTTGTTTTGCTAAAAGATAGCTCTTTAACTCTGATATCACGGCTAAAGCAGTATTTTATGGGGAAAAAAATTTGAATCTCCATACTACTTTAACATTTTCTGGAACTCTCTCCTTATTCTGTGATACTACTTACAAACTTTAGGTTGTTGGAAAAATTTCCTTACCAATAGGTTGGAATTTTTCAAGAATTAACATTTTCACTATTGGTAAATTTTCTCTTTCCAATAGGAATGATGCTTTCCAAGAATTATCATGGTGGTGTAGAAAATTACTCCAATCGGCACAGATATGCAACTTTTTCATTTTACAACGACTTTATGTTACTTTTTCACATTAGTATTTCGGCCACTCAATTATTCCCTGTAGATTTTCTTAGACTTTTTTCTTTTACTAAAAGTCATGTTTCATCTTTTCAAATTCTCTGTTTGGTGCAAATAAATTCAGTTTCCTTCTCCATCGGACCCCACATTCATGCAAAGCACAACACATTAAAATCCCTATTACTCTATTGTAGAAAATCTCAAACAACAACTTACTCAATTTCACATTTTATGAAATCCTCTATACCCTTCACCTCCTTAATCCGTGATTAAACATAAAGAGAAAAGTAACTTTCCTTCTTTGTTCCAAAAAAATAAAATACATCGATAATCACCATCAAAATCCTTCGTCTATCTGATAGTAACAATTCACCTTTATCATAAATGACCATATGAATTAACGACTGGGATTTGGAGAAAACTCTTTGTAAAGAAATTATTTTAATTACATTATAATTGTAGTAAAGAGTTTGAATTTTCAAAAAATGAAGAGAATAAATTTTATTGATGTATAATATCTAAAAACTAAACGGATATTTGCAAATGATGATCCTAAGTAAATTTAATAAGGTTGTTCACCATCGCGCGAAGCGCAAATAATTTATCTAGTTTATGAAATAGATCTGGATCATAAAGTTTAAAAAAAACATCTGAGCAGAACTACAAGTTTGAAAATCCATATCTGTGTCTGAAGGCCACTACAACTAATGAGTTGCTGGGACAAGCCCCCAACTCACTCCAACTCTAATAGAAGAAAGCAAAACTGAATAAAATAATCTTTATTCTCGAAAGATGAGGACTCACCAAATAGGACACCCGAAATCTTCTGAGAGCGATCAGCTAGCGAGGCTGAGACTGAGATCCTGCAGCTGTATCATAAAATGATACAACATAAAAGTATGCGTTAGTACTTTCAATGTACTGAGTAAGTGAGAGACACCATGCACAAGGCATAAATATACTGAACTGAATAGGCATGCATTGGCCAATTGAAACTGTTAAAACTGAATAACTGTAATAAACCGTGATGGTCTAGAAGACCCTATCTGATGATCAAGGATATGCCCTAAATCTACAATACTAATTTGAAATATTGTGCTGAACTGACTAATCTGAGACTGAACTGTGCCGACTAGTGGGAGAGGCTATAACCGACATATAACCACGTGAGCTAGACGTGGAGTCCGATGTACACACCCTGTCGGTAGGACCCAATATACCTTGCCAGGGTATAAAGGCTTGGACTGTGAGATCACTATCAGGGTCCATGAGGCTAGTAAAATATAACCTACAGTGGCAACATAGTTTTGGAACCTGGGTGCATTGGAACCCCGGCCCTCTCGGCGCTAAGTCCTACTCCTAATGGATAATCCTACCATGACTACTAATGCCAAGCGGATAGCTCGATACTGGGGCCCAAGACTATAACTGACTCAGAGATACTGTCTGAGAGCACCCTGAGCATCTTATAGAATCGAATTGGAAAACTGGTGTTCCAAGACTGGTCATAGATGCTCACCAAGGAGCGTCGTAGCCGTCTAAAGAACAGACTAAAGCTGAAGCTAGTGATTCTAAGACTTGTCAAATCTACTTATCTGAAAGCGTTGTAACTGTCTATAGAACCACAAAATCTGATAACTAATATCTGAGTCTAAATTTTGATAACTAGGAGGTATCATTGACACCTCAAAAAGTAACTATGGTCAAAATGATCAGCTGACATTTTTTTTTCGGGCAACACTGGAGTTGCCAAAGATCTGACTGAGACTAGACTAACATGATTTTGACTAAATTCTCAATGTTTTCTAGTATTATGGGAAACCCAACTAATAAAATCAAGCCTCAAAGAATAACTAGTCTAACAGGAAAAATCCTAGTTTGTTGAATTCAATGCTAGGGCTAAAACCATTCTTATTAGAATGAATATTAACATAATAATTAGATAGTGAAAATAAGACAACAATCACATAGATAATATTCCATATGCAATGTACGAAGTCTGACATATCATTTATTCACATTTTAGAGTTTCAGGGCTAAAACTGATAGAGAAGATAGAGAAGAATTTGGGAACACGAGGGAAGAACTATTCCCTTGCTGAATTCCCACATACCTGGTGAAAAGACTAAAAAATTCCTTGAGAAACTAAGCAGAAAAGGTTGCCCTAGATCTTGCGTTGTTGCCCTAGCTCTTGCGCTGAAAAACTCTTAGAGAAGTTCTACAATCTATTTTTTTAAGGTCTCAGTGAGGAATGAGGAAAGAAATCATTTAAACCCTCTAATAAGATGAAAATATACTTAAAATGTGGTAGTTTAAAGTTTAGGAGGGTATGAAATTACTGAAAGACTCTTAAAAACTCGCAGGGGAAAATTGATCGTCAGTCCTCACGGGTGACTTACTCGTGGTCACACTCGTGAGGTGTACTACCTAGGACACACTGAAGGTCACCACGAGGGACCGAATGAGTCATGGTCCGTGACCACGACTCATGGTCACCTCTCGTGGACAACATTGCCTTAACAACCCTGGAGTCCCCACGGGTGACACCATGACTCGTGGTGTCCCAAACGAGTCATGGTGAGGACCCATTGGGTACACTGCCTGGAATCCTCTATCTTAACCAAAACTTTGACCACGGGTCACCTAAAGGGTCATGGCATGGACCACGACTCATAATGACAAGTCATTAGGAGCACTTCTTAACATTTCTCGGTCTTAAATTTATCCTAGACCACGGGTCATATCACGACTCGTGGTGTTGACCACGATTCGCGGTCACACCCTTGGTCACCCCATTCTCCAAAAATTTCACTAAGTCCACAGGCCTCACCACGGGTCACTTAATGACTCGTGGTCACTTCCCACGGGTCACAGAATGACTCATCTTGTCACCTGGTGCAAAATTTTCAGTTTTCTCTATTTTAAGTCCCGGGTCCAGTCTTTGAGTTTCTGAGGCATTACATGTTGTGAGATTAAAATTTCAAAGAGCTATTCCTATCTAAAAAGAGACCAAAAATTAAGTCAAGAAGCTAAGCCACACAAAGGACAGAAAAAAGGTGGAGAACAATGAAGTGCAGACTGCGTATGCCAAGACAACTATGGATCCATCGCAAATTAGGCCAGAATGCCACCTCTAATGAAGAATAAAAGTAATCAAAAGGCGGGCCATAGATTGCCAACCGCAGAATGCGGATCAAACGCATTTCATGACAGAATGACCATTCCATCACCAAACAAAATGTGTTCAAGGTGCGCACTACATTTCACCAAACATAGACCGCAGATTCAAGGTGTATCAGGATAGAATGTCTAGTTAAGAACTAAGTCAGAAGCAGCCTAGGTGTAGCCCATGTCTTGCCAATCGCTATGGAAAAAGCACGGCGAATGCTGTGACGGTGGCAATTTTATAAATACTTAAGGCACAAATTAGTTGCCTTTTTAATACTTGGCAGGGTTTATTTTTAGAGGCGCTCAATTTTTGAACTCATTACTCGATACTTGATTCTCTAAAGAACGAAAATACAAAACAAACATCATTGCTTTTAACTAGATTTTTGATTACAATCTCAACACAGATTTCTACACTTTGTAAGTTTATGTTAAATACTAACTACTTATTTATTATTATCATGTCTCGCATTATGAGCAGCTAAATCTTTTAACTAGGATTGTGGGAACCATGAATAATTATGGTTAACAGGTCTACTAACTTAGAGATTTTAAACAACATTACATTTACATTATTGGTTTCTTCATGTTTAATGCTTTTTGCTGGTTGCAAATGTGTAGCCTATGGTCTTTCTTGCTTAATAAAAGAAGCAAAGACTTAGGAGAAAAACTAATAACGGGGATTTGAGGCTTTTAACCCTCATCTAACAACTAGTATTGTCACAAGAGTAGTTAACCCAAAATAGAAGATAAATGGTAAGATTGAAATACTCAAATGCCGGAAAGATTTAGAGTGATAATCATTTAATTGAGTCGAAATACTTTAGATGAGCTTATTATTCATTAATTTTGTGGATGTATTGCTAAAATCAATCTCAAATAAAAGTAGACCTGCGAATGTTATGAATTCATGGGGAACACGACCGTAGCTTAGTTCAAACTATTGAAAATAGTCAAGAAACCATTTAAAATATTTGTCAAAATTTCAATTGATTTGAAGTGTGATTTTATCTCTCTCTTTCTTGAAATATCAATTAGATATTTGAATATTTATTTTTGATGAAGTTTGCACCATATTTCCTGTGGAATTTTATTCCAACTTTGTTGGTTTTTGTTATTTGATCAATGACCGCTTTATATATTTTTAAAGGTATAATTTGGGCTTATCAAATTTTGACCCCGTTGCTGAGGAGTATGATTTTGAGATTGACTATAGGTGTTGATTCAGATTTTTAGTCCATATTTCTTATATTACTTTATTTTTGTTATTTTCATTTCTTTGTAGATACAAATGGAACATCAGGATGAAGTTGAGCTAACTAAAGCGCACTCGCAGTAGCTATTGCTGCCGCAGTTGTGCTCTAAAATGTGCCACTGATTGCGAGAAATCAAGCCCCACCTAGCAGGCATGCCAATCCAACTAAGAAGGTTGACCTAGAGAATACTGGGTTTGCTGGTGCTATTGTATTGCCAAAATTTGATGAAAATGCCAAGTTCAATATTACTAGCACTATAATGCACCTCCTGAGCATGAAGGAGCTATATGGAGGTTTGGCTCATGAGAATTCAAATCAATATCTAAAAAATTTCACTGAGATATGCAAGGTATATAGGTTGCCGGATATGTCTCAAGAAGCCATACGACTCAAACTATTTTTTTTTCTCCTTAACCAGAGATGCAACTGTATGGATTGGAGAGATACAAGATGAGTCTATCACATGTTGGGTAGAGCTAAATGCTGCTATCTCAAAATTTCCTAGAAAGGTTTTTCCCTCCGTCTCAAATGATCCAACCGAGGGACGAAATTACTAAGTTCAAACAATTGCCAAGTGAAGCACTACATAAGGTGTTGTTAAGGTTCATGAAGAAGATCAAGTATTGTCCTAATCATAGGCTTCCTGAAGAAGTTCTTCTGCAGTCATTTTACGGGTCACTAGATGGATACTGGTTACAATCAGATCTTTATTTCTACTGAAGATCAGGAGGAGACGACCTTTACATGTCGTTATGGGACGTTTTCTTTCAAGCGAATTTCCTTTGGATTATGTGATGCTCTTTCCACCTTTCAATGATGCATGATGTCCATCTTTACATACATGGTGGAGGATACAATTGAAATCTTTATGGATGACTTCTTAGTAGTTGGTGATTCATTTAAGATTATTTAGCTCATTTGACTTCAGTATTAAAGCGCTGTGAGGAAACAAATTTTGTGCTGAACTGGGAGAAGTGTCACTTCATGGTAAATGTGGGTATTGTGGCGGGGCACAAGATTATTGGAAAGGGCATTGAGGTTGACAAAATAAAGATAGAGGTCATCTCCAGATTACCACCTTCCATCTCTGTTAAAGGTGTTTGAAGCTTTCTTGGGCATGTTGGATTCTACTGAATGTTCATAAAAGACTTTTCCAAATTTGCTAACCCCTTGTGAAACTTATTGGAAAAGGAGACCAAATTTGACTTTGATGAGGTATGTTTCAAGGCATTTGAATGCAGAAAGGAGAAGCTCACTACTGCGCCTATTATTGTTGCATCCGACTGGACCAAACCTTTCGAGGTTATGTGTTATGCAAATGGAGTGGCTTTGGGAGCTATTTTGGGATATAGAAGAGAGAAACTTTTTTACCCCATATACTATGCTAGCAAGGATCTTAATGGAGATCAAAAGAACTAGACATTGACTGAACAAGAATTGCTAGCAGTAGTATATGCTTTTGAAAAGTTCAAGGCATAACTGGGCATGAACGTGATTATCCATACTAACCATACAACCATCCATTATTTGATAGCAAAGTAGGATGCAAACCCTAGGCTTATCCGGTTGGTTCTGCGGCGGTAGGAATTTGACTTTGAGGTCAAGGATCACAAATGTTGCAAAAAGCAAGTGGCTAACCTCTGTTAAGATTGGAGGAAGAAGGAAGACCAAAGCATAAGCTGGAAATTAATGAATCCTTTCCAAATGAACAGGTATTGGCAGCCTCTCATGACTTGATCCCTTGGTCTGCTAATTATGCTAACTTTGTTGTTAGCAATCTGATGCCAGAGGATCTGAACTTTTATCAAAGGAAGAAATTCTTACATAATGTGAGTTAGTGATACGCCCAAATTACACCTTTTAGAAAAGATATAAAGAGGACCTTGGTCAAATATAGAACCAACAAGGTTGGGGTCAAATCCCAGTGAGAATATGGTGCGAGCCGCGTCAAAAGTGAATATTTAAATATCTAGTCGATATTTCAAGCATGGGAGAGATAAAATCACACTTAAAATTAATTGGACTTTTAATAAATATTTGAAATGATTTCTTAGCTGTTTTCAATAGTTTGAACTAAGTTAGGGCAATGTTCCTTAAGAATTCATAACATTCGCAGGTCTATCTTTATTTGAGATTTACTTCAGTAATACATTCACAAAACTAATGAATAATATGCTCATCTAAAGTTTTTTGATCCAATTAAATGATTATCACTCTAAATCCTTTCGGCATTCGACTATTTCAATCTTACCATTCATCTTCTATTTCAGGTTAGCCAATCTTGTGAAAACACTAGTTGTTTGATGAAGGTTAAAAGCCTCAAATCCCTGTTATTAGTTTATTTCGTAAGTCTTTGCTTCTTTTTTCAAGTAAGTTAGGCTAGTATAGCGTTTGCAACCACTAAAAGGTGTTAAGCACGAAGAAACCAATAATATAACCGTAATGCTATTCAAAATCTCTAAATTAGTTAACCTATTAACATTACTCATTCATGGTTACCACAATCCTAGTTAAAAGATTTAGGGAAACATGATAATAATAATTAAGTAGTTAGTACTCAGCATTAACTTACAACAAATATAGAAGAATCTGTGTGGGCATTGTAATCGAAATCTACTCAAAAGCAATGATGTTTCTTTTTAGTATTTTTTTCTTTAGAGTATTCAATATCGAGTAGTGAGTTCAAAAGTTGAGCGCTTCTCAAAATAAATCATACCAAGTATTAAAAAGGCAAATAATTAATATCTTAAGTATTTACAAAATTGCCACCGTAGTTGGCAAGACGCTAGTCATGCCTTGGCTGAGTTCTGGATTGGACATTCTGCCCTGATACACCTTGCACCCACGGTGTGCATTTGGTGAAATGTGGTCTGCACTTTAGACACACTTGGTTTGGCGATGGACTGGTCATTTTGACATGAAACACAATTGTTTCATATTTTGCAATTGGCAATTTGCAGCTCGCGTTCTGACTACATTTAGTCGTGCTTAGAAGTGGAATTCTGGTTTAATGTGCGATGGATCCGTGGTCTGCTTCTTGGCATATGCAGTCCACACTTCATTTTCCTTCACCTTCTTTTTTGTCCTTTGTGTGTTTTAACTTTTTGACTTGCTTTTTGGTCTCTTTTTTAGCTAGGAATAACCCTTTGATCTCTTTTTTAGCTAGGAATAACCATTTGACCTTTTCATCTCAAAACACCAGCAAAATAAGAAATTAGACCATGAAATACATATCTTTTAATACAAAATAAATAACAATATTAAGTTTAAGAAAAAGATAAGTAGGTGCAATACCCACTTATCAAAACCCCCAAACTTAAACTATTGTTTGTCCTATAACAAGTCTAAAATATTAGCTACACCCATATCCCAAGCACTGACCTTGATTGATACCAAGCATATAGCCTTCTTACTCAAGTTAGATAGTCAACATGATTCCACCCACACTAAGTATCCTGATGTGACACACCAACTTCTAAGGCTACTTAACACTTTTGTATTACTATTATCTTGGTCATAGTCTCCAATCGAATGACTGAGTCAAATCCTTACATCTATTGCAATATCCTCACGAGAAGATAAGATCCTCCTCCTTGCATATTGAGATTTCTGTACTGAAAACAGTGATGAATCTGAATACTCACTTTCAGAAAGATATTCTCATGCATGCACTTAGTATTATATGCTTTCCCTTCATGTAATTCTCCACTAATATAGGCACACCTGATTCAAAATCAACTAGGACTTGAGGGTATTGGGGTATGAATTTGGTTCAGGTAGGGTTGTGATTCTAGTATCACCCTTTACTTTCCTAAACACTGCCAAGTCCTACGACACATGAGTAGGATTCTCTAAAAAGCCAAGGTCGTGGGTGGCCAAAAGGGCCCACTTGGAGACTTGGGATCATTTTCCAACTCCACACATTTTATTTTGTCCATTTCATCTCCCACTCACTCATCTAGTTATAACTCTCATTTTTCATTTCTTTTGTCGTATGATTTAATTGTATTTATTTCCTTTGTATATAAAACTAATTTTTATTAGGAAAACGTTACACCTTTTTAACCATTTATTTTCAACTAACCAATCATTTCTCATGCCGACTCCACTTGTCTTCCCCTGTCCAGAGATAAGTAGTAAACAATCAAGCTCATAAGGTTGAAAAAAAATCTTAGGCTCAAAGGGGTTAACTAGGAATAGTATATACAGGTAGGTTATTTTGGTATAAAAGTAGTAGTCCAAAGAAAGCCTAATGTCATTTTCCAAACTAGGTGTGGTCTACGATTTCATCTCAAAAAACATTTTGGATAAGTTCTAGACTATAATGCATGCAAGAAACTACACAAAATGTTACATTCCATAAGTTTCTATCATTTAACGGATGCGTGCGGGAGTATGTCGAGAGTTTCAGAGTACGACACATTTGAGAAAGGGCCCTGGGGATGAACGTATGAGCGTGGGATCGAGTGATTAGGAGGCCAGGGCCAAGGCTAGGCGCCCTAGGCGCCGCGCCGCACCAGCCGCTCTGGTGCTATTGCCGGCGCACCGCACACCCCTTCCTGGAACATTGGGTGGCGCCCCCTGCCCATATTCTCTTATATATATATATATATTTGTTTAAGAGAAATTAATTTCATTCTAATATTTCCTCAAACAAACCCACGACCCCTATGGTGTTCTCTCTTGAATTTTCTTCTGTTTTTCGCCAATTTACGCTGTTTAACTCTGTCAAAATGCAAATTCACCTTGGATAATGGATTTCATGCCTACGAGGAGCGTCCCTACAGAGTTATTTCTTGAAAATTCGCTTGGAGTACCGGAAACCCACCGAGTAAAGGTTGTCGAAATTACTTCAAATTGAGTCCTAAGCGGATAAAGGTGATAGGTAAGCATTTCTCCCTTCTAAACTCTCGATAAATTGTAAGTTTTCGGCCGAATGAAATGGAGTTAAAGTTATAGTTAACCCTATTAAAAGATATTGTTATTCATCGATTCCTACTAATGAATTAGCCTGGATAAGGTATATAGTCTAAAGTGTACTTGCCAGGGCTTATGGGGGCCCGGTAGGTTGTTTCTGTGTTGCTTGCACCTTTTAGGCTTATGGGGACCAGGTTAGGTTCTTGATCGCATACCTGCCTGTTAGCTGTAGCCTATGAATGTATACTCGTACAGTTTCAGCTCATGTACATGTAGTGTCTTAATAGATGCAGGTTATGGAGAAAAAAACTTACAGGTTCACTTCTGTCCCTGCTTGTTATTCACTTTCAGTTCTTTATCAGCTTCTATTCAGTCTTATTTATTGCCTTACATAGGGCACCCCAACCTACTCTGATAGATACTCAAGTACAGGTTGCCGCTAATGGTAAGGTCTAGATAAACCTGCCTAAGAGGTTATGAATCGTCCAGAGAAGTCATATGAAATCTAAAAAGACTAAATTAATGTCCAAGGGACTAGAAACACAGTAGTACAATGTTACCTTCAGGCTAAGAATTATAGTAAACTGCCTGGGGATAGACTCCACTTAGGATAGCCTTCCGTTGACCAAGTTCAGGGTTGCTAACTGTGTAATCACCTACGGGCTATATGATGTTGCTCAGAGGAGCTATATGATGTTGCTTCAAGGAGTTATGTGATGTCCCAAGGGACTATATACAGGCCCAAGGGCCATATTACAGTCCATCCATGTATGGGCTTCTATTTTTATGCTATATCAGCATCACTGACCCTCCGTCAAGCCTTGTGTGCCCAGGGTGCAGCTACAAGAGCCCAACAAGCTCAGACACAGTTACAGGAGTCCAGCGGGCTCAGATGCGGACCCAGAAGTCAGGTAGGTTGGCTATAGAACTAGTGGAATCATAGGAACCTGGATAGGGGTATATAGATTAAAGTGTACTTGCCGGGGCTTATGGAGGCTCCGATAGGTTATTTCTACGTTGCTAGCACCTTCCAGGCTTATGGGGCCAGGTTAGATTCTTGTTTGCATACTTGCTTGTTAGCTATAGCCTATGAATGTATAGTCGTACAGATTCAGCTCATATATGTGTAGTGTTTTACTATATGCAGGTTATGAATAATAAAGCTTACAGGTTCACTTCTGCCCCTTCTTGCTATTCACTTTCAATTCTTTATCAGCTTCTATTCAGTCTTATTTACTGCCTTACATATTTGGTACATATTGTACTGATGCCCAACTATGGGGCACTACATACTTGCCTGTAGGTTTAGACAGATAGATTGCGGGGTCTCCTAGCAGCTATTCAGAGTCAGCTAATTGACTAGCTCCTTTTATATGGAATTTCTAGGTTGTGGAGTTTTATCTGTTGTTTTATTTGTATAGCATTTGGGTAGGCTGGGGCTATGTCCCGACCAATATTTTCACTCCTAGAGGCTTGCAGACTACAATTTTCAATTAGTTGGTTGTTATTGGTCGTGTGGGGCCTATGTATGTCTTATTTTGCATGTTGTCCTTGTGGGTGCTAGTTTGGCTAGTTAGTTAGTAGCCTTATCGGCTATAGTACGAATATGACTGCCTGCTTCCTTTTTGTTATAAGTAGACAGCATGGTGGTCTTGTAGGCCGGCGTAGGATCCCTTTATTGTTGTGTTGGCTGGATTAGCTATTTTCTTTTAAAGGAGTTGCATGGCCTCGTCGGCCCAAGGATGTATTTATAGCCAAATATAACAGTTTGTTTTGTTGATTTTGAGTCGTTGGTTTGCACCATAGGTGCATACGCCTAGCCATGTCAGCCTAGATCCCAGTATGGCATTAGGTGTCAGTCATGTCTCCCAAGGTGGGGCATGACAAACTTGGTAGCCGAGCAGGTCGTATCCCAGGGAGTCTGCAAGTTGTGTCTAGTATAGTCTCTTTTATAAATGTGTTGTGCACCATATTTTATAAGGAGGAGGCTACGAGGCATGATAGTATGGTTACCCCTCCTTCTCAGATCGTGCTATAGAGCCATCTTGCATAGGGATGAGTACCTAAGCTTTCATTGCTATGTCTGTCTAGGATAATGTTTAATATGGAACAGACTTCAGTCAGCTACAAGTCAGCTACAACAACAGGAGAGGTACCATTAAGGTGCCACAGTTGGGGGACAGTCAGCCTAGTGGCGGAAGCATACATCTTTTAATCTCCCAATTATCCTCCCAAGGCACCAGGAACCTCATAAGGTAATAGATATGCCAGCACCGTTCCCAGTTCTTCCTACAGCCTCGGAGTAAGAGATCAGGAGTATAGTATATATATGTTGTCTTACCTACTAGATATTTAGAAGTATATAGGGCGACAATTTATGTTGGATTACCTGAAAGGTACGAGAAAAAAGGGAAAATTACGGGATTCTTACCTCCAAACCTTCAGATATTGTAAAGTTCCATACCTCAGTCCTACCGCAGAAAGATATGGTTATTTTCCGCCTCCCAGCTTTGTTCTTAGTATAACAGAGAGCTTAAGAATTAAAGTGATATTGCCCAGAGTAAATAGTAAAGGAGGGCTAGATCCGTTGACTCCTAGAAGGTGTTAGAAAGTGGTTGAGACCCCTAGCGTTTAAATAAGTCATCTAGACCTTTACAATAGTAAATCAAGTGGAGTAGATAAGATTACCAGTAGCACCCGAGTACATGTGGAAGTCCATAAGCAGTAAAGCTCAAATCAGAAATAGACTAATCCCACCTTAGTGCGTGGATGGCGGTAGGAGATACCCGGAGAACAGAGCCTACAACCCCTAGTTCATCGTGTTAAGGGATAAAGAGATTATGTGATGGGAGATGGTCTGCGCACGGGTCAGGACGATATAGTTTGGTAGACTTAGCCAGTAGTATCCTTGCCAGTATGGTGCATGGGGCACGAACCCCGATTTTCAGCTTATATAAGTAACATCAAGACATGAGCGTCGAGCTAGGGAGGATAATAGAACCATCCCCAGGTTGTAGCGGTCTAATAGAGCTTGGAATCGCCACTGAATGTTGAGGACTGAGCATCAGACTGACATTTAAAGGGTAGTGAGATTGTGACCTAGAATGTTGCGATACCACCTTTAGTTATGGAGGTAAAGGAGTGACAGCATGGAGACCCTAGCCTAGTGCAGCCTAGAGACAAGGCCCAGCAAGGAGTCGTCGGCCTGTGAGATAGTAGGGGACAGAGTCTTGAAACCCATAGGTCAACTCTGCATCCTAAATATGGCGGGCTTCATCAGTAGACTGTAGCAAGGTACACCATGTTCTTTATTCCCTCTGCTCGAATTTGATGAAAATGCATCAGGTTGTGAAGGAGATCTACTGATGATATTAGGAAGAAGAAAGAAATTGTCGAGTTGTAGCATAGAACTCCAATGGCCAGTAGGGAAAGGGAAGACCTCGAAAACTAGGCAGGTTAATTCAGGAAATAGCCATGCCTGTGTGAAAATGGAAAGTAGACAATATGAATATGGCTACAGGGTTACCTTGTACTGGGCATAAACATGAACCCATTTGGGTCATTGTTGAAAGGCCAAGGAGATCAACACATATCTTGCTGGTCAAGATTATGTTTCAGCTAAAGATTACACTGAATTAAATATTAAAGAAATATTCCAGCTATGTGGTATCTCAGTGTCTATTAACTTCCGACAAAGGGGCACGACTCACATCTAGGTTTTGGAAAGGCTTTGAGAACAGATTGGGATGCATGTTAATTTGAGTATGACTTCTCATCCACAAATAAATGGCCAAGTGAAGCAAACAACTCAGATGACTGGAGATGGGTTACGAGTCGAAGTGCATGCCCCCTATATGATGGCCTGAAGTGGGTAAGTTAGGGATAACCGAATCGAGCATACTACATCAGTCAGGGTGAAAAAGTTAAACTCACTAGAAGATATGTGCTGGAAACCAGGGTCATTAGAAGCCTTATTCTAACGTATGGCATGGAGAGTTAGGGATGGAAGCAATGACTGGGTATTCCTCAAAGTCTCTCCTATTAAGGGCTTTATGAGATCTGATAAGGAGGGCAATCCCAGCCCTAAATTCACTAAGCTATACCGGATGCTCCAGAAGATTGGCCAAGTGGCCTATAAGATAGAGTTGCCTTCGGGGCTAGGATCTATTCATCAACCCTACGCAAGCATGTGGGAGACCTTTTCTCAGGTTGACCTAGTTGAGAATGCTCAGGTTACAAAAGAGTAGTCCTATGAAGAAACTCCAATAGTGATATTAGATTGGCAAGGCCGTAGGGGCTATTTTGAGAACCCAAACTGTAGCCTAGTAAAGTCTTATAGAGGAACAAAACGGGTCTAATTCTAAAATCTAAATAGAAGGAATTACTTGGGGAGCTGAGGACAACGTGAGGTTTAGATATCCTCACTTATTCTAGACCTGACCCGGATTAAGCAGTTGAGGTAAGATTATTGTTCAGATGCTACTCAATTGCTTATATTATTAGTGTTTTTCAGTTGTTCACTTCTATATTGTGGAGTAGTTGGTTATAGCATCCTGTGAGATGCCTATGTTGGAATTTTCTATGTTTCAGGTTTTCAGATAGTCCATATTACAGAAGAGACTCTGCCGAGTTTTTTTCTAGCAATGGTCGAAGGAGCTAAGTCCCCTAACTCTAAAGATTACATTCGAGGATGAATGTTCCTAAGGGGGGGATGATGTTACACCCCATAAGTTTCTATTATTTAACGGACGTGTGCGGGCGTATGTTGAGAGTTTTGGAGTACGAGGCACGCGAGGAAGGGCCCGGGGGACGAACGTATGAGTGTGGGATAAAGCGAGCAGGAGGCCAGGGTCAGGGGCCAGGCGCCCTGAGCGCCGCGCCGCGCTGCACACCCTTGCCTAGCGCTATGGCCAACACGTCGTACACCCCTGCCTGGCGCGATGGGCGGTACGCCGCTCCTCCTTCCCACTGCCTATTATATATATGGGCTTAAGTGAAAGTAATTTCATTCTAATATTTCCTCAAACAAACCCACAGCCCCTACGATGTTCTCTCTCGAGTTTTCTTCAGTTTTTCACTGATTTACATTGTTAAACTCTGTCAAATGCAAATTCACCTTGGATAATAGGTTTTAGGCCTAGGAGGAGCGTCCCTGCGGAGTTATTTCTTGGAAATTCACTCAGAGTACCAGAACCCCCCCCCCCAAGTAAAGGTTGTCGAAATTACTTCAAATTGAGTCCTAAGTGGCTAAAGGCGATAGATAAGCATTTCTCCCTTCTAAACTCTCGAGAAATTGTAAGTTTTCGACCGAATGAAACAGAGTTGAAGTTATAGTTAACCCTATTGAAAGCTATTGTTATTCACTGATTCCTACTATTTAAATAGCCTTATTTTCTTAGTATAAAGGCCACAATTGAATGGAATCGCCGGCTACATGTTGAAATTAATCGAATAAATGAGAATCGACATTCGAGGTATGTTAAGGCTTATCCCTTCAGCAAGTTATTGTCATCATATAATGATACGACCTATGTTCTTGAACAGAGACAACGATCCTATACATTGTAATTAGCTACTGCTAGTTAATAAGGATTATATATGTTGTGATTAACTATTTTTAGTAGAATATGATTATATATATATTGTGGTTAGCTGCTAAAAGACATTTTGAGTGTATATTACAGTATCCCTTGTAGGGAAAGAGTATGTTAAGTATGACTCACGCTAGGAGCTTCATAGAAACTCCTCTATTCTTCCGTCCACTGTATTAGTAAAATTCTGATGTTTTGTTGTCATGCAAAGGCCTTCGAAGTTTAGGGTTAGTTGTAGGACCTGAGTTGGTAAGTTGGAAAGCATAGGGCACCGCACGATATAACTTTTAGCTTGGTACTTGTATTGTCAGTAAAGCTTGCCAGAGGTCGTTGTCATGCCTTGATGACTCCAGAGCCAGATTTTGAATTGGATGGTCTTACCCTAGAGTCAGCGGCACCAGGATTGCCTAGTGAAATGAGTGACAGCCTGCCATGTTGTTAGCCACTGCCAGTGATTATTAGTTGCAGTCGACTTAGTGCTTATCACACAGGTCGCCCAGGAAGTCATCCCAGTTATACAAGTATGATTGACCCATGGGTACCTTAAGAAGGGAACATTATTAGTAGTTAGATGCGGGGCCGACGCCCCAGCCTGCTCTTATAGGTACTCAGGTACAGGTTGCCATGAATGGCTAGGTCCAGATACACCTGCCTACGAGGTATGAATCGTCTAGAGAAGTCATATAAAATCTGAGCAGACCTAATTAATGTTTAAAGGACTGGAACCACAGTAGTACATTATTACCTTCAGGCTAAGAATTATAGTAAACTGCCTGGGGAAGGTTAGGGGCTAACTGCTCAGGAGCATATTCCATTAAGTAGCAGGCCTACAGTTGTTCTAAGCAGTGGAACTAAATAGTTGGTCATTCGTGACCTTACGGTTTGCTTATGAGCTATCAGTGTCCTAGCATGACATTCAGCGTATCGCTTAGGCTACTCTATCCTGTCTAGACCATTAGAGATTATGATCGCTGTCAGGGTCCTATGATCAGATATAGACACGCGGGGTATGCATGGTGACATCTATATAGACTATTCTAGGGCGAGTAGCGGTTGCGTTAGGCCTTAAGAGCCATATATTCTTTTTGAGTAGCTAGAGTGAGACTTAATTGTGGTATACCAATTGGGATTGACCCACCTAGGATAGCCTTCCGTTGACCAACTTTAGGGTTTCTAACTGTGTCATCGCCTACTAGGCTATATGATGTTTCTTAGACGAGCTATATGATGTTGCTCCAAGGAGCTATGTGATCTCCTAAGGGACTATATATAGGCCCAAGGGCCATATTATAGTCCATCCACGAATGGGCTTCTATTTTTATGTCGTATCAGCATCACTGAACCTCCGTCGAGCCTTGTGTTCCCAGGGTGCAGTTATAGGAGCCCAACAGGCTTAAACATAATTATAGGAGTCCGGGGGGCTCAGATGCAGACCCAGAAGCCAGGTAGGTCGGCTATAACACCAATAAAATCATAGGAACTTGGATAAGGGTATATAGATTGAAGTGTACTTGTTGGGGCTTATAGGGGGCTCGATAGGTTGTTTCTGTGTTGCTTTCACCTTCCAGGCTTATTGGGACCAGGTTAGGTTCTTGTTTGCATACTTTCTTGTTAGATGTAGCCTATGAATGTATACTCATACAGTTTTAGCTCATGTACGTGTAGTTTCTTACTTGATACAGGTTATGGATAAGAAAGCTTACAGGTTCACTTCTGCCCCTGCTTGCTATTCACTTTCAGTTCTTTATCAGCTTCTATTCAGTCTTATTTACTACTTTACATAGGGCACCCCAGCCTACTCTTATAGATACTCAGGTATAGGTTGCCGCGAATGACTAGATAACCCTACCTACGAGGATATGAATCGTCCAGAGAAGTCATATGAAATCTGAACAGACAAATTAATGTCTAAGGGACTCGAACCACAGTAGTACAGTGTTACCTTCAGGCTAAGAATTATAATAAACTTCCTGGGGAAGGTTAGGGGCTGACTGTTCAGGAGCATGTCCAATTAAGTAGCAGCCCTACAGTTGTTCTAAGCGATGGAACTAAATAGTTGGTCGTCTGCGACCTTACGGTACGCTTATGAGCTATCACTGTCCTAGCATGACATTCAGAGCATAACTTAGGCCACTCCAGATCTCACCCTATCCTGTTTAGACCATTAGAGATTATGATCACTGCGAGAGTCCTCTGATCAGATATAGGCATACAGAGTGTGCTTGTTGGCAACTATACAGACTATTCTAGGGGAGAGTAGCGGTTGCGTTAGGCCTTAAGAGCCAGATACACTTTTTGAGTAGCTAGAGTGAGACTTAATTGTAGTATACCGGTTGGGATTGACCCCACCTATGATAGTCTTCCGTTGACCAAATTCAGGGTTGCTAACTGTGTAATCGCCTACGGGCTATATGATGTTGTTTAGAGGAGATATATGATGTCCAAGGGACTATATGCAGGACCAAGGGCCATATTATAGCCCATCCATGTATGGGATTCTATTTTTATACCGTATCGGCATCACGACCCTCCATCAAGCCTTGTGTGCCCAGGGTGCAGTTACAGGAGCCCAACAGGCTCAGACATAGTTACAGGAGTCCAGCGGGCTCAGATGCATACCCAGAAGCCAAGTAGGTTAACTATAGCACCAGTAGAATCATACAAACCTGGATAGGGGTATATAAATTGAAGTATACTTGTCAGGGCTTATGGGGTGCTCGGTAGGTTATTTCCACGTTGCTTGCACCTTCCAGGCTTATGGGGCCAGGTTAGGTTCTTATTTGCATACTTACTTGTTAGTTGTAGCCTATGAATGTATAGTTGTACAGATTCAGCTCATATACGTGTAGTGTTTTACTATATGTGGGTTATGGATAATAAAGCTTACAAGTTCACTTCTGCCCCTTCTTGCTATTCACTTTCAGTTCTTTATTAGCTTCTATTCAGTCTTATTTACTGCCTTACATATTTGGTACATATTGTACTGACGCCCAACTATGGGGATCTATATACTTGCCTATAGGTTTAGACAATCAGATTGCGGGGTCTCCTAGAAACTATTTAGAGTCAGCAGATTGGCCAGCTCCTTTCATTCGGAGTTTCCAGATAGTAGGGGTTCATCCATTTTCTTATTTATATAGCATTTGGGTAGGTCGAGGCCCTGTCCCGGCCAATATTTTCACTCCTAGAGACTTGGAGACTATAATTTTTTGTTAGTTGGTTGTTATTGGCCAAGTGGGACCTATATATGTCTTATTTTGCATGTTGACTGTATGGGTCCTAGTTTGGCTAGTTTGTTAGCAGCCTTATCGGCTATAGTACGAATATGACTTCCTACTTCCTTTTTGTTATAACTAGACAACATGGTGGTCTTGTAGACCTGCGTAGGATCCCTTTATTGTTGTATTGGCTGGGTTAGCTGTTTTCTTTTATAGGTGTTGTGTGGCCTCGTCGACCCGAGATTGCGTTAACAACTGAGATATAGTAGTTTATTTTCTTGATTTTGAGTCGTTGGGTGGCACCAGAGGTGCATATGCCTAGCCAGGTCAGCCCAGATCCTAGTATGGCATTAGGTGCAAGTCATGTCTCCCAAGGTAGGGCTTGACACAAAATTCTCACATACACTTGGCATAAGCAGTAACTCAGACTCGATCATAATTAGGGACAATGAACTTGACAAGTAATGTTTGGTGTAAAGACTGATGTGGTGCATAGAAAGTCAAGCAAGGATTATTTGGAAGTCACAATCAGGAATTAATTCATTAATATTCATTCATGTTCAAGTGTCTCGAAAGCTTATACATTTGGTATTTAACAAGTGACATGCTGATGACAGATAAGACTTTTTCCCTTAAGAAAGTCGTGCAGCTATCTATCATCGAGAAAAGCCACCTAGTTCGACTCAAAATAAATAAAAACAACTAGCTCCTTGGGAAAGAACCGTGACATGAAGAAAATCCTCAAAGTTTTATTTAACACAACTATATTAACACAAGTATAACTTAACTTGATAAAAGATGTTCATATTCATATTTCAATTAAAACAAGCAATTTTTATCAATAATATAATCCACAATGGGCACCTGTATACATTACATACCATAATATACATCACCAACCCACCACACTTCTAGCTATTCTACCCCCATAAAATAGTCTATGTATTGTCCTTAATGCATAAAAAATATGAAAATAAAGAGGGTAGGAGTTTCCTGGAGCGCTCTAAACACTTTAATCTTCCTGAGTCTGATCGGCCTTCTCAGACTGGGACATAGCAGTAGGGACTATGGTAGGAGTGGAAATGTATGACGTCTTTAAAATATGTGAGCTTGGGCTTATGCCTACCATATGCTGCTGTCAAGTCATCCATGGAGAGCTGTGTAGCCATCGGCACCTCTCGCTCCTCATTGGTTCCCCTTGTCATATGTACATCCTTGAAAGCGTCCTCATCTATCTCTTCTCTCTCGTCCTCGAAGTCCTCTTCTTTTAGTAGCGGGGCATCGACGATGCTCAAATTAGGCTGCAACTGTTGTATGTCCCCCTATAACTTGCCCATATCTACTCTTAGTGCAACAATAGCTTTCCCTACATCAATACCCTCAAAGTAGAGACCATTTGCTCTAGATTCTAAATTGAAGCGTGTACCTGAGTAAGTGCCTTGTCAATGGCTTTCTTGATCATCTCAGGGAAGCTCTCAATTAGGAAGGTAAGATTTATGTTGTTTTCTGTTGTCATGTTTGCAACATGAACCATCTAAGCTATGGAGAGTGACAACACCGGTTGTGGGGGAGTAGAGGAGGAAGGTGGGGCATCAGATAAAGCTGGTGTAGGTGCATCAGTGGTTGTGTCACCCACTGAGTGATGGTCAAAAGTCATGGTTGCCTCTAAAGAATAAGTAACGACTGGCTTACGATTTCTCTTTTTAATATTTGTATTAATCTGATCCTGGATCTTTGGGATATCTATGGTATGGTTTTCCCACTGATATTTATAAATCCTTGTTATATCTGGGGAACCAGCTTCATGCCAGATATTTGTGACCAGCACGGGGAAGGGTAGGGATGTGTGTGCCTGTCGAGCTTGATCCCTCATCTTAAGGGCAATGATATTCCCCACATTGATAGGCACCCCACCATGATATGAGCAATTAGAGTAGTTCGTGCTGGCGATATCTCATTATTGTTCTTGTATGGTGTTAATCTAGAGCAAAAAAATCCTAGCCAATTCTTGGTTTGAATGTTGAGGTTGCCCTTGTAGATTGGCCAGACAGTAGTGGCCCAAGATGGTATACCGACTACTATTAGAGATGCAACCCAGGTGTAGTGGTTTTCTTGGTTGTTCAATTTGGCCAGATACTCTGTTACATCTGCATCATCATCACTGAAGTAAGCTATGTTAATGGCCTTTGAGGTACATTCCACTCAAACACCTCTTACTTTCACACTTTCAAGGCATAGCCAAGATCTTATCGTACACATTGCTTTCTGATGTTTCTAAGCTTCCCCATATGAAGTATAGAATTCCCAGACTGGTTGAGGGCAGAACCTGCCAGGTTGCACTGTGAATATCTGCCAGTCCCTCTCACTCCCTTATCTGTTGTAATATCTCTGGGAAATCTTATTTTGTTCCTTTAAGGATGAACTTCTTATCCTCATTGAAGTTCATATTTGCGTTCCCCTCAAAGAATTTTTTTTCATGCTAGGGTGTGATCACAGGCAAAAATATATGCCCGAGATACTCTTTATTACTTAAATTAGTCTTGTTTATCTATGTTATCGTATACATTTTCATGAAATTTTAGATAAAATAAAGATATGCGCTAAACAACATGATTAGCCTTTGTTTTGTAGGTTTTGATGACGTTTGAGTAACTAATCCATGAGTTGGTGAAGTAGAAGCTTGGAAACGGAATTAACACGCGAACGTCGGCAAGGAAGAGGCACAAAACAGCCCACCGGCGCGTCGACAAGGTGCCACGGCAGGCAGGCCGCTCAAAACAGCCCACCTGCGCGTTGGCAACGTGCCAAGGCAGGTGGACTCCACGACCATGGGGCTACAACGTGCTGCCCAGGCAGCGTGACACGTTGCCAATGCGGCAAGGTGCTGCCTGGGCCGATTTCGGGTGATTTTCCAGAGAGCCTCCACGTTCGTAGCGTGTCACGGGGGCCGTGCTCCGCGATGCACTCCGTGACACGTTGCTTGTTAATCCGGGAAAGATTCCTACTAATATAAATAGCAAACTTAGGTTTATTTTTCATAATTCAGACTTGGTGGAGCTAGGACGTGGGTTAGCAGCAGTTGAGGGACGAAAAAGCTAAGGGTTTTTCTCTCTTTTTTTTCTTCTTTCAATCAATTGTACATATGATTTACACTCATTTGAGGATGATCAATCCACAAATGAGTGGCTAATTCTCTTCCTTGCTAAGGTTTTGAACATGTGTAGTGAATTTTGATTGTGAATTATATGGTTTTTCATCTTCTTCTTTCATGTTGTTCTATTAATTCTTGTTCTTACTGCATTAGTGTGTGGCCAAATCTCCCCCCAGGCTCTGGTTTGCGGATGCTGGAATGTACATTACTAGCGTGTGGGATTGCCACCTCGCGAACCGGCCTGACTGCTACTTCCTCGGGCACTAACACTGCCCGCACAACTGGTGGATTTGGTTGCTCCATCATAGACTATTTGAGCAACTGCAGCTTCTTCCGAAGAGCTTCTCTACGTTGACTGTGCAATTCACGTTCTGGCTCTAAGTAAGATTCCACCAGCTCCTTGTCCCTTGCCAGTGTTCACAGAAATAAAAATCTGCAAAATACAGGCTAAGACCAAGTTGTTAACACTTAAGAAAATAAAAATAAAAATACAACAAATTTACACTAAACACAATTTTACAAATCGCCTAGCCTCCCCGGCAACGGCGCCAAAAACTTGCTCACGGTCGTATCGCTGCTCGGTATATATTAAAAACCGACACACAAGTGTACGTGGTCAAACAAGTAATAAAGTGGCTAAGTAGCCAAGTATCGATCCAAGGAGGCTGCTCTAGATATGCAAAACTGCCTAGTTTACTATATCTCTATTCTATTTCTAACTTGTTAACAACAATCCAACCAAGATTTGAGTGAGTTTTGTTTCTAAACTAATTAGATACTAAAATTAATAACTACTATTTACGTTGAATTTAGACAATGGATATGCAAATGCCAAGGTTAAGAACGAGTAATGAACTTGATAATCATGATAATTTGGTCATCCTCTTCTTCATATTGCTAGCCAAGAACATTTGCCTAGAAATTAAAACTTCCGTATTTAATTTCACTTTAGAATCATAAACCATCCGTCTACATTTCTGTGATCAAATGCAATTTATGACCTAACACTCTAATTCCGGTTCCTAAATTGACTAATACGGCTTTCAAGTATATTTCTATCAAGAAAGCACATCAAAACCCAATTTTCCCAAATCAAGTTAAGAACAATACCCTATTAATTCACAACTTTCCAATTTTATGCTTTCTCGAGTGAAATTGGACTTTTTAGATATACATTAATGGTGGCCAATCAATAATGTAATAAACACAAGAATTAATAGAACAACATGCAAGAAGAAGAAGAAACCATATCAATTATTACCAATATTCATTACACAAGTTCAAAACCTCAGCAAGAAAGGAATCAGCCACTCATTCTTGGATTAATCATCCTAGAATGAGTGTTAATCATGCATACAATTGAAGGAAAGAAGAAGGGAAGAGAAGAAAACTCTTATCTTTTCTATTCTTCAACTTCCACAAAACCACGTTCCTGCTCTCCACTTCTGAACTCAGGCTGAAAAAACTAAAACTAAAAACTCCTCCCTTAAAAATAACCTAAGTACTATTTATACTAGTGGGAAATTTTTCCCGGAATAACAAGCAACGTGTCACGGAGGCCAACGCGGAGCACTGCCTCCGTGACACGGCGTGGACGCGGACCCTCTTTGGAAATTGCAGGGTCCGGATAATTGGCGTCAACGTGGCACGGAGGCCATCACGGAGGCCTATCTCCGTGACATGGAGCTGACGCGCAGGCACACTAGAAATTGCCAATTTTAATTCTGCCCAGGCAGTGTGCTACCGCGATGGCAGCGTGGCACGACTCCATCGCGGAGCCACTGTAAAATGTGCCATCCAAGGCCTTTTCCACGCTCGCATCCCAGTCCAACTCTGACATAGTTCCAATACGCATTTTAGCTCCTAAAAATCACATTATCCTGCAAAACAAATGCTAATCATGTTGGTTAGTATAAATTCGCATTTTATTAACAAATACATGATATTATATACACATTGCACAACAAACAAGGTAAAAATGATATGTTTGAGTATCACTTGGGTATATAAATCTGCCCAAGATCACTAGGGATGACATTGAATCAAATAGCATCTTCTTCTCTCTTTCGATGGAGTTCAGCCCGTCTCTCCTCATCCTCCTTCATCTTATGAAGGGCTTCCTCTCTTTCGAGGTCTGAGTCTGACTCTGAATCTGCAGGTCTCTTTTCTTTTCCCTTTCCGTTTTTTCCTTAGAGACATTTTATTAGCTATGCAAGGATGAGAGGTTCTTCATGAAGTCATCCTGCACAATAATCATTTGTCAGTATAATTTTGAATAATAAATATACAAGTTATTTGGCACAGCTATCATTCGCGGTGGATATGTGATCCGCATCTCAATAAATGCGTTCCGCATTTCCATCGTGAAATGAATACAGAAAAATGAGTCCCTTCTGTCTGTATTCGCGGTGAGTTCATACTGTAGTACGGGAGGCACAACCTGCATTTCTATCATAAACACAGTCAGTGACTCTAAGCCTTCTGAAAGGTATCCATGTCTTTAAATGCGGCCTCACATCATGAGATGTGGTCCATAAAACATATGAGTTTCCTTCCAGTCACAACCTTTGATCATTCCTAGTCCCGCTCTTTAATTTCAACTTAGGGGTGTAAAAATCAATCCAAGGCCTGAAGGATCTCATTGGGTTATTGAAATGCCTTTCCAATCATGCCAAAACTTAACACAGCCTATGATCTTTGGCAGATTTATATGCCCAAGTGATACTCAAAAGTATCATTTTAGCCTTGTTTATCTATCAATGTGTATACATTCTCATGTAATTGGTAATAAAATGTGGATTTATACTAACCAACATGATTAGCATTGTTTTGCAGGTAAAATGTGATTTCGGGAAGCTAAAATGCATTTTGGATGACATCGGAGTTGGACTTGGATGCGAGCAAGGGAAAAGGCGTTGGACAACATGAATTAAAGGGGCTCCGCGATGGAGCCGTGTCAAGCTGCCATCGCGGAGGCATTCTGCCTGGATGGGAAAATTCACCCAATTTCTAGTGGAGGTCCGCGTTTGCTCCGTGGCACGGAGCCAGTGCTCCACGATGCACGCCGTGCCACGTTGAGCCTTAATTCCCGGACCCCCAGTTCCAGTGAGGGTCCGCGTTCATGGCGTGTCACGGAGGCAGTGCTCCGCGATGCACTCCGTGACACGTTGCTCGTTATTCCAGGAAAAATTCCCAGCAGTATAAATAGAACACTTAAGTTCATTTTTCAGAGGGCTGACTTGGTGGAGCAAGGACGTGGGTTACAGGCAGTTGAGGGACGAAAAGTTCAGGGTTTTTTCTCTTTTTCTTTCTTCTTTAATTCAATTGCTTGTATGATTAACACTCATTTTATGATGATTAATCCACAAATGAGTGGCTAATTCCTCTCCTTGCTGAGGTTATGAACAATTGTGATGAAATTTGATTATTGATTCTATGGTTTTTCATCTTTTCTTCCATGTTGTTCTATTAATTCTTGTTTTTACTGCATTAGTGTGTGGCCTACATTAATGTACATCTAAAAAGTCCGGTTTCACTCGAGAGAGCACGAAATTGGAAAGTTGTGAATTAATAGGATATGTTCTTTACTTGATTTGGGAAAATTGAGTCTTGATTTGCTTTCAGGATAGAAATATACCTGAAAGTCGTATTAGTCAATTTAGGAACCGGAATTGTATGGCTAGGACATGAAATGCATTTGATCACAGAAATGTAGACGGATGGTTCATGATTCTTAAGTGAGGTTAAATACGAGAGTTTTAATCTCTTGGCAAATGTTCTTGGCTAGCAACAGGAAGAAAAGATTAACCAATTTATGATGATAATCAATTTCATTACATGTTCGTTTAACCTCAGCGTGCTCTTATTCATAGTTCAGATTCAAAGTAGATAATTGTTCTTAGTTTTAGTCTAAAATTTATAAAACAAACTATCAACGTTTTGGTTACACTGTTGTCTGCATTTTTAGAAATAAAATATAGTACACTTGAGCAATTTGCACTTCATCCAAGTCTCTGTGGGATCGATACTTGGCTTACTAAAGCCACTTACTACTTGTTCGACCACGTGCACTTGCGTGTCGGTTCAATAACCCCAACAAACACCCGAACAAGTTTTTGGCGCCGTTGCCGGGGACTTGGCAATTGGTGAAATTGTTTTAAGTGTTAATTTACTGTATTTTTATTTTCTTAAGTGTTGACAACTTGGTCTTAGCCTGTATTTTGCAGACTTAATTGCTGTTGAACACTGGCAAGAGACAAGGAGCTGGTGGAATCTTATATAGAGCCTGAAAGAATATTTCACAGTAAACGAAGAGAAGCTCTACAAAGAAAGCTACAGTTGCTCAGACAGGCGATCATGGAGCAACAACAGAATCCACCGGTAGTACGAGCAGTGTTAGTGCCCGAAGAAGCAGCAGCACGGCCGGTTCGCGAGGTGGCAATCCCACATGCCAATAATGTTACATCAAGTATCCACAAACCAGAGCCGGGAGGGAGATTTGAACTTAAACAAAATATGGTGCAGTTGTTGCACACAAGCGGGAAATTTACCGGTCTCCCTCATGAAGATCCACAGCAGAATCTCCAAAATTTTTTGGAGATAAGTGACACTTACATACCCGCTGGAGTTCACCATACTATGTCTGGCTTACGTTATTTCCATTCTCATTACTAGGAGAAGCCAAGAGGTGGTTGAAAGCTGAGCCACTGAATTCTATTTCTACGTGGGATGATCTTGCACGGAAGTTTTTGATACGGTTTTTTCCCTCTGGTAAAACAGCAAGACTTAGAAGTCAAATTCTAAGTTTCAAACAGAGAGAGGGAGAAAATTTATATCAGGCCTGGGAGAGATTTAAATCCATGTTGGGGGACTGTCCTCATCATCATCAGTCCAATGATGTGTTGGTGCACACATTTATTGAGGGTTTGGAACCCCACACCAAAATATTGCTAGACTCAGCAGCTGGAGGGCAAGCGCTGGAGAAGACATATGAGGAGTTGTATACCTTGTTGAACCGGATTTCACAGGGCAATTCAGAATGGAATGCTGATTTATCACGAGGTGGGACAAGGAAAGCAGTAGGAGTGCTTGAAGTGGATGGGTTTACAGCTATCGCTGCACAGATAGCTGCATTGCAAAATCAATTGAACAATCACTTCAGCAACATGACATTGAACCAGCCTCAAGCCCCAATTAATGCAGTCCAGCAGATGTGGTGTGAAGTGTGTGGAAGCAGTGACCACTCAGCTGAGTGTTGTGGAGCCAATCCTGACTCGGTAAACTTTGTGGGTAATGAAAAAAGGAACCACCAGTAGTATGGTAGTAGCTACAACTCCAATTGGAGGAATCATCCTAATTTCTCATGGGGTAGCAACAACCATCAGGGCCAAAGTTCGGGTCAGGGTGTGCAAAGGAACCAAGGAGGGCAGCAGAACTACCAAGCTCAATTCAGAAACAATAATGCACCTCCTCCACCACCATCACCCAGCATTGAGGAGATGTTCAAGACCATGATAGCTAACCAAGCTCAATTGCAGGCTGACTATGTGAAGTTGGCAGACGAAGTGAAAAACAACCAGTTAGCTACCAAGGCTCTTGAGTATCAATTTGGGCAATTTGCTAGTGCCCAAAATACAAGGCCTAGAGGAGGACTGCCAAGCGACACGGATCCCAATCCCAAGCAGCCAAATGCAGTGACCACAAGGAGTGGTTTGCAGCTGAAAGAGGTGGAACCAGAAAGACCACCTCAACATTCGGGAGCAACAGAAGTTGAGAGGGAGCAAAGTTCTGAAAGGGGGAAGACCAAAGAAGCTGAATCAGAAAGACCTCCACCCCCGTTCCCTCAACGACTAAAGAAACACAAAGAGGAGGCGTGTTTCAAGAAATTCATGGAGGTGCTGAAACAGGTACATGTTAACTTACCTCTTGTTGATGTCTTGCAGGGAGTGCCGAAATATGCGAAGTACATAAAGGACATCGTTGCCAACAAAAGTCGGTTGACTGAGTATGCTACGGTGGCTCTAACGGAGGAGTGCACTTCCCGGATCCAAAATAGACTGCCCACAAAGTTAAAAGACCCTGGGAGTTTTACTATCCAGCTTACTATTGGGCAGAGCATCCGAGCTTGTGGATTGTGTTTGCCCTGGGAGCGAGCATAAATTTGATGCCGTCTTCGATATTCAGAAAGTTGGGTCTAGGGAGTCCTAGACCCACAACGGTAATCTTGCAGTTGGCGGATCGATCCTTAGCTAGGCCGGATGGCATTGTTGAGGACGTTCTGGTGCAAGTTGGCTCCCTAATTTTCCCGGTAGATTTTGTTATGCTGGATTTTGAACCAGACGCGGAAGTCCCATTTATTTTGGAACGTCCCTTCTTGGCAACCGGGAAAGCACTAATTGACATAGCTGCGGGGCAGCTAACAATGCGAGCACATGACAAGGTAGAGGTGTTCGATGTGTACAAGGCACCCAAGCTCCCGATGGTGCATGAAGAACTCTTGGTGATCAATGTGATTGATCAAGGTGATGGTAAGCAGATGAAGGATTCCCGAGAGTTAATGGGAAAACCACCGGAAAGGTGTAAGAACTACTGGGGCGAGGACGGTGATCGAGAGAAATCGTCCATCACCCTAGCGGACAATTGAGCTTAAACGACGTCGAGCCGCGACGGTAAACCAGGCGCTGCACGGGAGGCAACCCGTGAATTTTTTTTCCATTTTGTAAAGTGTAAATAGATTTTTCTTTTTTCTTTTTCTTGATTCATAACAAAAATTTTCGTTTTAGTTTTTGTTTTATTTTTATTTAGAGTGAAACCTATAATTCTAACCAATTTTGTATAGTGAGATGATTTTCAGGTCAAACGGAGAAAAATACGCACGGAATCGCGAAGGAAAAGTTGAGGTATGAAAAATTAATAAAAAGTGGAAAACAGTGAGCTGGGGCGATAGCTCCGTGTCACGGAGGAGGACCTACGCGTTACCCTCTGTGACACGTTGAGGTATAACCCGGAAATTTTAAAAATTTCCAGAACAGCCTCGCGATGGCTCCGTGTCACGGAGGTAGTGCACCGCGATGCATTCCGTGACATGTTGCCGTGTATATTGCGACGGGTCACACCGGGTCGCCGGGTGACCCGCGCGATTTTCTTCCTTTTTAACCCCGAAAACCTCCCCTTTTCCCTCATTTTCTAATCCCTCCACGACCAAACCCCCCAAAACCCATCCCCCATCAACATGACACGGAGTAAGGCAAGAAATTCACCAAGTTTTCTTTGATTCTTCAAAAGCAAGGTATGTTCTTCGATTCCCTCGCAAATTCTTGTCGATTTTCTTTGATTTTTTGCATGGGAGGTGAGCTAAATTGCCCTAAGTCGAAATTAATCATGAATTTGATTTCATTGTTGATTGATGAATGTTCGGAATGTCGTATGATTGTTTGAACTTGTCGATTGCATAAATTGATCGAATTTGATTGATAAAGTCAATTCTAGGGCTTGTTTGTTGGAATTTGAAGTTGGAAATGTATTGAAATTGTGAATTCTATGCCGGGGTATACGTGTTGAATGAGATGAGTCGATGTACAAATTGTTAGGATGTTAATAGAACGACGGATTCTCAGGTTGGGGGAAATGGTGAAATTTGTTAGAATTGGGTTGGTTGGATAGGTTCGTGTGTAGATATATTTTTGGTGTTATTTTTGTTTCTTCGTTTTTCTTTGCTAAGTGCGATGGTTAAAATGTTAGAGATGGTAGTGATTGTGATTAGCTGTACGAAGTCTGAGTAGTATGTAGAAGTTATACCGTCGAATGTTTCGAACGCACTAAGCATGATTATAGAGTTGTTTGTTTGGTGTAAATAAAGATATTCTTGCCGTATTGTTGTAACTGTAGCTAAGGACTAAGTGTGGGGTAACCTAGCGTAACCCAACCTTAGCCGAAGTTAATATCCGTGAGCTTAACATTGATCTTGTTTACTTGGGTTGACAGGTGAAATGGAAAGATAAAGGAAAAGGCGCGTCAACTTCAGGCGCCGGAAGGAAACGAATCAGATTGGGCACAGCAGTCCCAGCCGCACCAGCAGTTCCACGCAGCCAGCGCCGCCAGTACGGAACAAGATGGGTGACCAATGAGGGGAAACGTGGTACGCAAAGCACAAAGAAAATAAATATTTCCCCGAGGAGCATATAGCACGGGAGCCATTGGCACAGGAGTTCCCTAGAATGGTCCACCGGATCAAGGCAGCTGGGCTCAAGTTCATCTTTGAGGAGCCCAAAGAATGCAATCTGCACTTGGTTCGGGAGTTCTATGCCAATTGGAACCCGACGATCAGGAGTCACACCATCAAGATCAGAGGGCAAATAGTCACTCTGGAGCCCCACCACCCCGATGCCATCATAGAAGCGCGGGGCACAGATGCCCACGTCCTCCGACAGCTGAACATTACCCCACCGTATGCGGACATCAGACGCACATTGTGTGGGACTCGATCAACAGCTAGATGGAGCAGACACAAAGAGAGGGGCTACCACCAGACTTTGCCATATTCACAGATGAATAGGGAAGCCCGAATCTGGCTGAAGATAGTCTGCTCATGCCTCATCCCGGGGGTACATATGACTGATGTAACCCGGGATCATGTTTCCCTAGTGTACGCCCTGATGAAAGGGCTGGAGATCAATGTAGGGGCGGTTATTATATCCGCCATGAAGAGAGCCCGGTTGCACCAGGGGAACAGGTATGGTTTTGGTGGACTACTCACCACCTTTCTCAGGGGCCTCGATGTTGAGGAGGAGGCCCTCGATTATATCCCACAGTTGGAGCGGCGGGCCTTAGATGTTACTAAAACTAAGGCTCCCGACACCACCCATGGGCCAGTGCTTACACTTGGCGAGCGACATGCTCGTGATGACCAGTACATGGCTCGGATGTATGGGATGCAGATGCTCCAGCTAAGGATAGGTGGGAGGCCAGCGACAGAGGAGGAGTTACGGCAACTCAAGCTAGACTACCCCTTCGGCGAGAACGCCAGGGCTCTATGCTGAGTGGGGCTAGCATTTGTAGATCCCACAGATGATGACGTCCCCACAGACGAGGAGACGCGTTGGGAGGACTCCGATGTGGAGTCTGATGATGACGACGGAGGCGACTCGGATATGGGAGATGAAGCAGCAGCACCCGACGAAGAAGTGGAATACTTTGACTGATCAGGGAGTTCCACCACCCGAATTTGTGCTATTTTGAATTTTTGTGAACACTGGGGATAGTTTTTGGACTAAGTGTGGGGTGGGAGTAGTTAGGTGCTGGGCTGGGCTGTTTTACATGTATGCTCTATTTTGCTGTCGTGTATGTGAAAATGTGTTTGTCCTTGTGAGTTGTGAATTGTCAAGTTGTTGTTTCGTATTTGTAAATATTTGTTAAATTGATGTGTGTTGCTGAATGGTTGCTAGCTGATTCTAATTCTGTACATATTTTTGTTATCGAAATGATCGATATTTGTAAGTTTTTAAAAATATTTTGTAAATAATTTTTCTATCAAAATGATCAATATTTTTGACATTTTTAATTTTGGGTTTCTCGGCGTTTGTTTTCGGTTCTTTTACCGAGAATGGTCCCATTAAACCGACGTCTTAAGTAATGACCGTTCCCTATGATGGATGGATGACGACCATCTTAAGGGAAATGTAGTCGTTAGGAGTAGATTTTTTTCAATTAGTTTTTCAGTTTTTCTTTGGTGGATTGCATCCCGTAACTTGTAGTTACTCTATGGTTGCGAAATTTTGGTTGCGTGTTGTACATGATATTCAAAATGCAAAGGTGATTCATATGAAAGCATGCAAATTTGTAAATATGTTGAGATACCTAGGCTGTAGAGTTCGATTCAGTGTGATTGAGGCTTAATGTTTGAATTCATGTAATTAGCTGATTGAAGAGTCTGTGAATACATCTTGAATCGAGCATGTGCAGAAGTGTGAAGTGAGGTGTTGACATTCCATGCTATTGTGAAGTTTCTAGAACTTGCCTGGTGTGTGTACAAAACGAAATGAAGGAGGTGTATTGTAGGAAAGGATGTAGGCATTTCTTTGTTTTAACCAAGAGTTTCTATTTTTTTCCTTGTCATACCCCCCTTTCTGTGATTGTATACCCTAGTCAGCCCTTTGAGCCTTTAGCCTATTATTTCTTTCTTTTGTCCAAAAAGTGTAAACCGAGCTTAATTCCTTCTTTTCATTAGCCGTAAAGTCTATACAAAACTCTTAAGCGCTTAAGAAGAGAAAATCATTTTCCCAAAGTGTCAAAGAGTGAGAAAGGTGAAAAGAAAAAGAAAAGCAGAGTGAGGGAAGAAAAGAAAGGTTGAAGGTGCACTTGTTATAAATAAACGATAATGAAGGTGCAGGAACAATCTTTGTTGTTGTGTCAAGTATGCTTAATGAAATGGGTCATACTAAAGAAAATCATCAAGAATGGGATGATAAAAAAAAAAGGAAAACAATGTCCATGAATTGATGGGATGTGTTAAAAAGGCGCTTAAGGATGCGAGTGGCTATTATTGGCTAATCCAATATTTAATAGTTCCATAGCTTCCATTACAACCCCTTTAAAGTCCTACATGATCTTACATCGCACTTCTTTATATTAGTGGAGTAATATACAAAGGGCAAGCTTATGGGTCATGACATGATGCATGTGAATTCTTTTGGGAGAGAGAGTGAAATTGTGTGTACATGCCCCTGTTTGAATGTTTGTGAGTCATATGAGCAAAAAGGGGAAGATTCTCTTGTGTTGTGAGGGAACATGCTTGATGAAAGATTAATTTTCGTGTCGGATATCTTGATCAGCTGATTTGCATGAGTTTGCCGATATTGAGAGTTGATTCTTAAAGTCTAGGAGGTCTTAATGTATTGAAGGTCATTGCATTGATAAGACCATGTATGTTTTCTTGATGATTTGCTGTATTGAATAATCGGTATGACCGTAGCTTAAATTGTCGAACCATAGTAGTGAGGTTGGGATGTAAATTGCATGAATTGTATGTTTGTTGTTCGAGGACGAACAAGGATTTAAGTGTGGGGTAAGTGATCTTGGGCAGATTTATATGCCCAAGTGATACTCAAAAGTATCATTTTAGTCTTGTTTATATATCAATGTGTATACATTCTCATGTAATTGGTAATAAAATGTGAATTTATACTAACCAACATGATTAGCATTGTTTTGCAGGTAAAATGTGATTTCGGGAAGCTAAAATGCATGTTGGATGACATCGGAGTTGGACTTGGATGCGAGCAAGGGAAAAGGCGTTGGACAGCATGAATTAAAGGGGCTCCGCGATGGAGCCGTGTCACGCTGCCATCGCGGAGGTATTCTGCCTGGATGGGGAAAATTCACCCAATTTCCAGTGGAGGTCCGCGTTTTCTCCGTGCCACGGAGCCAGTGCTCCGCGATGCACGCCGTGCCACGTTGAGCCTTAATTCCCAGACCCCCAGTTCCAGTGAGGGTCCGCGTTCATGGTGTGTCATGGAGGCAGTGCTCCGCGATGCACTCCGTGACACGTTGCTCGTTATTCCGGGAAAAATTCCCAGTAGTATAAATAGAACACTTAAGTTCATTTTTCAGAGGGATGACTTGGTGGAGCAAGGACGTGGGTTACAGGCAGTTGAGGGACGAAAAGTTCAGGGTTTTTTCTCTCTTTCTTTCTTCTTTAATTCAATTGCTTGTATGATTAACACTCATTTTATGATGATTAATCCACAAATGAGTGGCTAATTCATCTCCTTGCTGAGGTTATGAACAATTGTGATGAAATTTGATTATTGATTCTATGATTTTTCATCTTTTCTTCCATGTTGTTCTATTAATTCTTGTTTTTACTGCATTAGTGTGTGGCCTACATTAATGTACATCTAAAAAGTCCGGTTTTTCACGCCCCACCTTGGGGGGTATGACTGACACCTGGTGCCCTACTAAGACCTGACCTGCTGAACTGTTAAGCCTGGGCGCATCTGGCGCCTGGCTGGCTCTAACTCAAATTTCTGGAAACAAAGGGCTATATAACGGCTGTAAATACAGCCCCCGGCCCATTGACCTATAGCCTTCTGTACCTGTATTACAGCTGACCAGAAATATGTTAATTCAGGGGAACCTATGCGGGCCGACAAGGCCACCATGCTGTCTAGTTATCTGTAACTCAAAAATAACATACTGAAAAGCTACGTGACCGGCAAGGTCACCACTACTGGCAAACTATGGCCCCACACGGCCATTACAAAGAAAGAAAGGAGTAAAGGCAACTATACAACTGCACGGCCTCACACGACCGGCTCATCTGACCATAGGGAATACATACAGACTGCAAGCCTCTAAGAAGAATAATAGAAATGATCGGGACAGGGCCCCGACCTACCCATACTGTACAACAAAAGGAACTGAACTACACCTCTAGAAATTCAGTCTCCGGATGACAGGAGCTGAATATTCGACCGCTGATGGGGATCACGTGGTATCGCATGCGCGTCTATGGGTACCTGCAGGCAAGTAATGCAGCGCCCCACTGGGCGTCAGTACCGCTGGTACTGAGTATGTAAAGTAAACTGAATACAGCTGAATACAAGCAATATAACTAAAAATTCTGAATAGTAGGAGATAACTGAATCTGTAAGAACTGAAGGGATATCTGAAATCAATAACATAACTGTCAAAACTGAAATAAGAAGGAGTAGATAACTGTCTGATGGTGTAGATCGTACCTGTTCTTAATCATACTAAAGGGAGTAGGAATCATACCTAGAGACGTATCATTCTACTACTAATCTGCTCGTATCTACTATAATATAACATAACATACATAACGTAACATGGCATACACAACCTTACCCGGCCCCATAAGCCGGGAGGTACAATCAACACAGAATCTATACCCCTACCCCGGTCATCCCATATCCTATACTGGCTGTAAGCATCCTGCCGGTCCCCTGGGTATGCACTTGGGCTCGCTGAGCCCCTGACTATAACTGCATCTGAGTCCGGAGGACTCCTGAATCTGCACCAGGGCGTATACGCTCGACTGGGGTGTGTAAGGCCGATCAAGGCACAAATATGGGGAAAAACTGGCATCCCATTTTCGTCCCCTGGTGGGACGGCATGCCACTCCATAGAGTGACATATCCTCGTCCTCTGGCGGACGAGTCGATACAGCTATTAACCCTGGGCGGTCATGGATGCTAGGTAATCCAACCCCAAACAATACAACGGTCTCAACTGGTAATACTATCTGTGTATCTCACATACTGAGGCTACTAGGGGTAAAGTATCATATATATATTACATGCTGGGCTAATGATAGTAATCTGTACGTATTTAATACGTGCTGAGGCAGGTAAAGATATATAAATATGAATATAGTCTCCTGCCGGGCTGTACTGGGCAAATGCTATATAAGATAATGTTTCTATTGAAAACTCTGCTGTTTACTAAGTTTCTGTATACACTATATGCTGGACTAGTGATAGGAATAAGTACATACTTAATACATGCTCAGGCTGGAAGTACTATTATATGTATGTACGAATATAATCTTTCTGCTAGACTACGCCGTATGCTGACTTTCTATAGTAACATGATTTACTAATCCTGACATGCTTTCTGAACTTCATTTTAGTGTGCTATTCTATTTTTGAAGTGCTTCACGGGTATTGCATTACTATACGGGGCTTCAACTGAATACAACCATATCTCAACATGGCATATCACATTACATACTGAGTATACTGGGCAATCTCTAACACTTGCGTTAGAATCTGTATCATACTGATAGGTTTCATATACATTACAACCCAATGTTTCTCACATCGTACCAATATTCATAATAACGCGATACTCGACTTCTGAACATTCTACTAGTCCGTAATTTATTACACTATACTGATATTACTTAAATTGCCGAAGGAAACTAACTTTACATACCATATCTTCGACTATTCGTCCGTCGGACGAGACTCGGCCGGTACTTCAACTATTTTCTCCCAACTGCATTCATAAATACGTCAATAAATACTAAATACAGCTTTATTGTAAAGAGTAACGTTACTTTCGATATAGTTTATAGCCTAAACTTAGGCTTATCGAAAGACGGTCGAAAATTCGCTATTTTTCAGCGGCCCAGAAGGGAGAAGTATTCACTTCTCAGCTAGGAACACATAGACATTAATTTAGAGCAATTCTACTTACTTTAGTTCGGCGGCTCGCCGATTTGTCGGCCGTATTTTGCGAAACTAACTCCGTAGAAATGCTCTCTGCTGCTAAATACCTTGGTATCTAGGATTAATTTGGGTTTGGGCAGCGTTTGGCAGCGTAATCGGACGAAAATATTTAATTTTCTTCGTCTTCCCTCGGTTCACAGCGTTTCTGGAAATTTTTATAAGTATTGAATGATTTTCAACCGAAGTGGGGGCTTTATATACTTGGGCCTGGACACGGGCAACGTGTCACGGAGCCATCGCGGAGGCCTCACCTCCGTGACACGCTGCCATCGCGGAGGGGCTCTGCCTCGGCTCCTCCCGCGATGGTTCGACAAGTTTCTCGTCCGATCTTTTCCCGGGCCTTTCCCTAGTACGTATGGATTTCAAATATGCTTAACCAACGTGCGAATAGGTCATCTAAGTGCCGGGAATTCTACGGGGTGTAACACGGTTTCACTCGAGAGAGCACGAAATTGGAAAGTTGTGAATTAATAGGATATGTTCTTTACTTGATTTGGGAAAATTGAGTCTTGATTTGCTTTCAAGATAGAAATATACCTGAAAGTCATATTAGTCAATTTAGGAACCGGAATTGTATGGCTAGGACATGAATTGCATTTGATCACAGAAATGTAGACGGATGGTTCATGATTCTTAAGTGAGGTTAAATACGAGAGTTTTAATCTCTTGGCAAATGTTCTTGGCTAGCAACAGGAAGAAAAGATTAACCAATTTATGATGATAATCAATTTCATTACATGTTCGTTTAACCTCAGCATGCTCTTATTCATAGTTCAGATTCAAAGTAGATAACTGTTCTTAGTTTTAGTCTAAAATTTATAAAACAAACTATCAATGTTTTGGTTACACTATTGTCTGCATTTTTAGAAATAAAATATAGTACACTTGAGCAATTTGCACTTCATCCAAGTCTCTGTGGGATCGATACTTGGCTTACTAAAGCCACTTACTACTTGTTCGACCACGTGCACTTGCGTGTCGGTTCTATAACCCCAACAAACACCCGAACAGCCTACTCACTAGAAAGACTTTCATTAAAGCAATTTATCAAACATATGGCGGACATGAAAATCATTTTCTCTATTTATTTAGATTCTTCATCCTACAAGTTCACACATCTACTCCTTATGGCTATACAATCATTTAACATCATTTAGGTACCATGGGTTACTCAGAATTCACCATAAATGGTCCTCCCAACCATAGTAATACAATACATAAAATAAAGTAAAACAAGGGCAAAGTTTCAACTCTCATACCTGTCTTTCTTGTGTTCTTGATCAACTGTAGTGCTTGATAAGAGTAATGAAAGAAAGGAGAGGCAAGGAAAGTAAGGGAGATATTATTGTGTGTGTAAAGGTGTAGGTCATGGGAGAGAGGGGGAGTTGGAGAAAAGAAAGAGGCAAGAAAGAAGGAAGGGGGATGGGACCGTTACTTTTGAAGTAACGGTCCCATTTAAAATAATTTTTTTAATTTTTTAATCATTATTTTTTATTATAAATAAATAAAAATAAAAAATGCAATATATATATATTACACACACATATATTGTGAAACAAGCAAAAGTAAGCTAGGTAAAACTTGAGGCACAACCGCGCTTAGGCAGACGCAGGCTGCATATTCACTGTATTATGTTGATTTTCAAGACGCTAGACGAGTATCTTTCTAGAATTAGATGTGGTGCACATGTGTCCACACTTAGCAAATGTGGCTTGCATTTTCAACGTGGATGCTCTATTTTTCTTTTGTTCTTTCTAGAAGGAACCGCGATGTCATCCACGTTCCATGTCTGTAGATCAGCGGTTCGCATATGCCACATAGTTACTCCCTAGAATTTATCTCCATCTTGCTTTCCTCTTCCATGTGAGTTGTACAAAGAATAAACACTACTAATTAAAAACTTGAGTTTCCTCCCAAGCAACACCTGATTTAACATTGCGGCACAACAAGATCACATTGATTACTCAGACTTCATCTAGGTAGATTATTTCCATCTACTTTATTTTGAACCCCAAGGTACTGCTTTAAAACCCTTAGGACATTAACCTTGAATCTTTTTCTTTCATAGCCTTCAAGCTCAACAGCACCATAGGAGAACACCTATATGACCTTAAAAGGACCAAACCACTTAGACTTCAAGTTTCCAGGGAACAATTGGAGTCTGGAGTTGAACAAAAGGACTAGGCCCCTAGGAGAAATCTCTCTCTTCAGGATTTTCTTATCGTGATATATCTTCATCCTCTCTTTGTGCAAGGCAACACTTTTATATGGTTTAAGATAAAACTCGTCCATCTCATTTAGCTGCTCAAGCCTCAAGTTCAAGGCATCACTCAAGTTAAGATTCAGCTTTTTCAAAGTCCACAGTGCCTTGTGTTCCAATTCCACAAGTAAGTGACATGTGTTCCCAAAAACCAACTGATAAGGAGACATCCCAATAAAAGTCTTGTAGGTTGTTCGATACGCCCATAACGCATTATCTAGCTTTTGAGACCAATCTTTTTTGTTTGCATTTACAGTCTTGGACAAGATAGCCTTAATCTTACAATTTGAAACTTCCACTTACCCACTAGTTTGAGGATGATATGGGGTAGCCACCCTATGCTTCACCCCATATTCTCTAGCAGAGCACTAAACATCCTGTTGCAAAAATGCGACCCTCCATCACTTATAATCGCTCTTGGGGTGCCGAACCTAGAGAATATGTTCATTTTGAGGAACTCTATGACACTTTTCCCTTCATTAGTGGGAATCTTAATGGCTTCCACCCATTTGGACACAAAGTCCATAGCAACCAAGATATGCTTCTGCCCGCAGGAGCTGTGACGACTTGAGTCTATACACTAGATGTGACATGGTGCCTAGAGCCACAAGTGACCCCAAGCTAACCCATGACATAACATATTTTTAATATGACATAGATTATTAAGGAAACTGTGCGGAAACTAATGAAGTGTAAAACATTCTTTTAGTACAAAGATATAATCTGAAAAACACTAAAGTTTTATAACGATGCTGAGAAGTAAAGCTGAAACTATTACAACTCTGCCTAAAAGCCTCTAATAATTGATGAGCTGCTAGGACAAGTCCCCACCTAACTCCAAAATCTGAAACTAGTCTGAAGACAAATATTGAAATAAGAAAGATAACTCTGGTCCTTGGGAGATGAAGACTCATCACTGTCAGGTGCAGGTTGTTGCTGGAAAGAGTCCAACTGCAATGCTGAGCCTGGATACCTGGATCTGTATCATAAAATAATATAGTATAGATAGTATGTGGTTAGTACTTTAAATACACTAAATATGTGAGGTATACAACGGAAATAAAAAGTACTTTAAATACATTGAGCATGTGAGATATACAACTGAAATATAAAGCATGCTTGTAAAATCTGAAAGATTTAACTACACTGATGTACGATGACTCTATCTGAATGCATGAGTATTTAGAATAACATAAAAATTAGAAATTATTGTAACAACTAGTAAAACTGATTTTTAGGGCCATGTACATGTACTAAAACTAAAAATTGAAATTAAGACTAAATACTGTAATTGTATTGCAGGAGAGTCTGTTAATCGATATATAACTACGTGAGCTAAACATGGAGTTCGATGTATATGTCCCATCGATAGGACTCAATATACCTTACCAGGGTATAAAGGCATGGATGTGCGATCACGAAACTGAAGCCCATGTAGGCTAATACCTATGGTAGCGCATAGTTGTGAGAACCTGGATACGCTGAACCCCGGCCCACTCGGTGCTAAGTACTACTCCTAACTAGATATATATCTACACATATATAGTGATATACTAATAACTCAAAATATGATTCCCTACGACTATATTCAGAACTACTTATATGAAAGTGTCCTCAGAGTCTAGGACCTAATAAACTAAAATATACTGAGATTATTGATAATATTGATGATACCAAGTATACTGAGAATACTTGTAAAACATAAATTAAGTAAATCATAAGAAAATCATGTGTACTTTGAAAGATCATGTTATTCGAAAATAATGCTAGCTCATGAAGTAAAATCTCTAAGATCATGCTAAAATCAAGATTATGGAAATACATTCTACAAGTTGAAAATAACATCATGAATATCGTATAATACTAGTCATGGAAACCTTGAAGCAGTGAGAAAAGATAAGGGAAATCAACTGTGGAATGAAAACCTTAAGATATGAGTTCTAGAGAAATTAACTTGCCATGGTTTCTAAAATTTCTTGGGACATAAGGGTGGAAGAAAACCCTTGTTAAAGTCCCACATACCTGGAGAAAGAAATCCCCTTGATAGAACTTGAATTCTAAAGCTTTGAGGAAGAACCCTATCTTAGCTTAGAGAGAGTTCCTTGGAGTTCTACAGTTGTTCTTGAGAGTTTATGAGAGAATGAGAGGGAATGATCGACTAATCCCCTAAATTCCCTTCCAAATTACCCCAATACTAATTTGAGACCCATGTGGGCTAATAACCTATGGTGGCACGTAGTTCTGCTAACCTGTGTATGCTGAACCTCGGCCCACTTGGTGATAAGTACTACTCTCAATTGGATATTTATATATACATATATACTAATATATTTATAGCTTGAAATCTAATGTCCTACGACTAAGTCAGAACTACTTATCTGGAAGTATCTTGAGAGTCTATAAGACCTGACAAACTGATAATACTGAAATATAATGAGATTAATTATAATACTGATGATACTGAGTATACTGAGAATGCTAATAATACATTAATGCATAAATATATAAATCATGAGAAAATCATGTGTACTTTGAAAGTTCATGCTATTTGAAAATAATGCTAGCTCATGAAGTGACATTTCTAAGATCATGCTAAAATAATGATTATGGAAATACATTCTACAAGATGAAAATAACATCATGAATATTGTATAATACTAGTCATTGAAACCTTGAAGCATTGAGAAAAGATAAGGGAAATCAATCGTGGAATGAAAACCCTAAGACATGAGTTCTAGAAAAATTAACTTGCTAGGGTTTTTGGAATTTCTTGAGACACAAGGGTGGAAGGAAACCCTTGTTGAAGTTCCACATACCTGGAGAAGAAAACCCCCTTGATAGAACTTGAATTCTGAAGCTTTAAGGAAGAACCCTAACTTAGCTTGAGGGAGAGTTCCTTGAAGTTCTATGGTTGTTCTTGAGAATTTAGGAAAGAATGAGAGGGAATGATCGACCAATCCCCTAAATAACCCTCCAAATACCCCTATACTATATATTTTAGGAATTAAAAGAGTGGAAAGTTACGAATCCCTAGAAAATTGTACTTAAAATTTCCCGTCCGGTACCAATAACCCACACCACGAGTCATTGGTTGTCACCACGACTCGTGGAGACCATTTGTTGCAGGCTAGACCAAATTTTCACTTCTCTGATCCTCCATCCTACGGGTATATGATATGATCTATACCATGATACCATAGACTATTACATGAGCCCGCACCATCAGAAGCCATACTGGTTATTCCTTGAAGTTCATCCTACGGAAGGATACTATGACACGTACCACTATACTAAGGGTCATACCACGGCTCATGGTTACCTGAAAAAATCCCTAAACACTTCTCTGAATCCCTTCCCATGACTCCTCCGTACGGATTGTACAATCTTGTTATGATTCATGGGATCCTATCATGATTTTCTAGAAAAGTTTTGCTGATTCACTAGACTCCTTTGTATAAGTCTCGATACAGTTCGTACCTTCATGCCACAAGCCATACTAAGGCTCGTACTGAGGGGAAATTCTAGTTTTTATACGATCTCATACTCCAAGTCTAGGGTCTCATCATAGGAACTTTTGGGGTGTTACAGGTTCTTACAAAAGGCCCACTGAAGTCGATCCCCTACACATCAAATATTTCCTCTTCCAGAATAGGAGTCAACGGTAGCTTATATTTCCTTGAAATGCCACCATGTTGCTAACATTGATCACAAGCCTTGACAAAGTCATGGGAATCTTGATAAACTGTGGGCTAGTAATACCCACTCTACAAAATCTTCTGTGTTGTCCAAATACCACTATGATGTCCACCAAATGGAGAAGAGTGGCATGCTTCAAAAATATGCATCTCTGGATTATGTTATCTGCACCAAATTCTGAACAAGTACGGTTCATTCTAGTAGAACTTCCTTACATCATGCAAGAATTTCTTCCTTTTATGGAAGTTCAAATCATTAGACATCAGATCGTTAACAAGAAATTTAGCATAATCAGAAAACTAAGGGATCAGGTCATGATAAGTTGCCAATACCTATTTAGATGGAAAGGATTCATTAATTTTTAGCTCATGCTTCAGTCTTCTTCTTCCTCCAATCTTGATAGATGGTCAGCCACTTGGTTTTCACATCCTTTGTGATCCTTGACCTGAAAGTCAGATTCCTGCAGTAGCAAAATCCATTGGATAAGCATAGTATTTGCATCCTTCTTTACCATTGGATACCGAATGGTTGCATGGCTAATATGGACAATCATCTTCAAGCCTAGCAGGTATTCCAAGTGCTTTTTGAAAGCATATACTACTGCTAGCAATTCTTGTTCAGTTACTGTGTAATTTTGTTTAGCTCTGTTAAGAGCCTTGCTAGCATATTATATGGGGTGAACGATCTTCTCCCTTATCTTTCCTAGAACAGCTCACAAATCCACTCTGCTTGCATCATACATAACCTCAAAGGGCTTGGTCCAGTCGGGTGCAACAATAACAGGAGCAGTGGTGAGCTTTTCCTTTAGGCATTCAAATGCCTTATCAAATTCAAATTTGGTCTCTTTCTCTAATAACCTGCACAAGAGGTTAGCAATATTAGAAAAGACTTTTATAAACCTCCTGTAAAATCCAGCATGTCCAAGGAAACTTCAGACACCCTTAACAGAGATGGGAGGTGGAAATTTAGAGATGGGCTCTATCTTTGCTTTATTGACCTCAAGCCCTTTTCAGAATATTATGCCACTAGCACAGTGCTCTCATTCACCATAAAGTGACACTTCTCCCAGTTTAGCACCAAATTTATTTCCGCATAGTGCTTCAATACTAAAGCCAAGTAAGCTAAACAATCTTTAAATGAATCACCAACTTCTGAGAAGTCATCCGTAAGGATTTCAATTGTGTCCTCCACCATATCTAAAAAGATAGACATCATGCATCTTTGGAAGGTGGCAAGGAAATTGCATAATTTGAAAGGCATTCTCTTGAAAGCAAGAATCCCATACAGACATGTAAAGATGGTCTTCTCCTAATTTTCAAGAGCAATGGATATTCGATATAGCCAGAATATCCATCTAATAAGTAGTAATAAGCTCTTCCTGCAAGCCTGTCTAGCATTTGGTCCATGAAAGGCATCAAAAAATGTTCCTTATGGGTCCATGAGTTTAATTTCTTGTAGTCTATACATACTCTCCACCCTGTCACTGTTCTCGTTGGCACCAGTTCGTTCTTCTTATTTGGTACCATACTGATCAAATGGCTGTCTGAGATAGATTATATCAAATAGCATCTAAACCACTTAATAATATTTTTTTACCACTTCTTACGTTGTAGGATTCAACCTCCTCTGGTGTCCAATGCTCAGAATGCAGTTCTCCTCAAGCTGAATCTTGTGAGTGCAAATGCCAAGAGGAATTCCATGAAGTCAGCAATGGACCAACCAATGGCCCTCTTGTAAGTTCTCAACATGGAGACCAAAGCTTTGACTTGCCACTCCAATAACCTTGCAGAGATGATTACAAGTAGAGTGTCATGTGGTCTGAGGAACACAAAACACAAATGAGCTAGAAAAGGTTAGAGGTCCAAAACCGGAGGCTTTTCAATAGACGACTTAGCAGGTGGGGTTTCGCTATTCTTTAGGTCTAGATCCATCTACTTAGGCGCAAATGAATAAGACCCCATGCCTACCATTACATTCACCATCTCCTTAAATTGTTCTATAGTTTCACTAGAGAAATTCATGACAACTACTGCTAATGCTTCGGTGATGAGCTTTTCCTCAACAACCACCTCCACTACTTCATCAATAGTGTCCACCAAAGAGATGACACTCATGTATTTAGGCTGCCTCATGGACTTGCAAACATTAAATACAACCTCCTCCTTGTCTAGCCTGAAATGCAGTTCTCTTTTCTCAACATCCCCTAGTGCCCTGCCTATTGATAAGAATGGTCTTCCCACACTAATGTGAACCTCAAAGTCCACTTCACAATCTAAGATAACGAAGTTTGTATGGAAAACACAATTCTCCACCTTTATAATGCATTACAAAGAATACCCACCGACTATTTTACGGTGTGATCAGCCATCAACAGCCTCATGGTCATCGGTCTAGGAGCTCCAAGACCCAACTTCTTGAAAATCACAAGTGGCATTAAGTTGATGCCTGCACCTAAATCACAAAGAGCTTCAGCAAAGTTGAATGTATTAAGTGTACATGGGATAGTCACTACTCCGGAGTCCTTCTTTTTCTGATCCAATGAGTGTGACCCAATAACACTATAAAGGTACATGTTATTAGTAGGATTGAAACTCATAGTCCTCTTCTTTGTCACCAAGTATTTCATAAATTTGACATAACGTGACATTTGCTCCAGAGCATCCACCTATGGAATATTCATAGATAGTGTTTTAGCATGGAAATAAACCCGCAAAACTTTCTAACCTCTATTTTCTTCTTTAACCTTTGAGGAGAAAGAGGAGGAGCCCTAGGTATTTGAGGCAATACCTTAGGTTTTTCATTCTCTTTTTCCTTCTCTGTGGCTATTATACCCCAGGACCCAAGAAATAGACCCAAGAGTCAAAACGGTGAAAAATTAAAATTTAGCACCAGGTCACAAGATGAACCGTGAGGAGACTCATAAGGAGTGACCACGAGTCGTGAGGTGACTGGTGGTCCAGAAGAGTTGGCAGGGCTTGTTGAGAAGACCACGGGTATGACCATGAGTCACGGTCATGGCTCACGACTCGTGAGGTCTCTGGTGGCCTAGACTAGTTGTTGGCAAGGGGGTATTGGGCAGTAGAAGCCACTGATGGTGACCATGAGTCATGGTCAACCACCACGAGTAATGGTGTCTTCCGTAAGGTCCCTTAGTTATTTTGAGCAGTGTACTAGACGACTCAGGACCACGAGTCATGGCCTATGAGCACGAGTCGTCCAGTCCCTCATGGGGACTGGCAATCAGCCAAATTCTGCGATTTTAGTAAGGGTTTTTCCATTATTCCTAAGTTATAGGGACCTATACTACGTCGTTTAAGGCTCGTTTCAGTGGGTTTAAGGAGGGGAAAACCTATTCTAAGTTATTTCTTTCCATGCATGCATACTTGAGAGTTTGAAGAGAGGATTTAGAGCAAGTTTTGAAGGTTTTCATTGGAATCTCATCTTTGGCAATTAGAGAAGTGGCAAAATTATCCCTCCCAGGAATGTAGGATTATGAGTGAGTGTTTCCTTCCTCGCCCATGCCCAAATCTCTAGCAAAGTATGAGAAATTCATATGATCTAGTTATGGGGGTTTTACCCAATTGCATAATTCTTCAATTTCTATACATGGGTACGATTAGATTATATTTCTATTGATGAATTGTGAAGCTTGGGCAGATTTTAAATTGTTTTCAATCAAAAAAAGTGTTTTCTAAATTATGAAATTAAATTTCCATGGATGAGAAGATCATGAAAGAAGAGAATGATGATGAATGTATGATGATGATGAGATTTGATGATGAAAAACATGTTTCTAAAGCTACCCATGATTATGATATTGTTTTATAAATGAATTGAGTATATCCAAATATGGTAAAGCTTTTGGCAATGCCTACATGTTGATTTAAAATGATGATATTCCCGAAATAAGCTTACCACATTGTTTGGAGAGAAGTCTCCCAAATTTCATATTATTAGCTTGTGGTACGTTTCAAATTAAAGCTTCCCATATGCATAAGTTCATAATTGAGATGTATGTCATTATAATATATCTTTGTCAAAGGACAATGTTGAGCTTCATTTTCATATAATGTCGAGTCTATGCATGATTTCATTATTGAGCTTTGTCAAAGGACAATGTTGAGCTTCATTTCATACGATGTTGAGTTATGCATGATTTCATCTTGAGATTCATCAATAGACGATGTTGAGATTCATTATATACGATGTAGAGCATTGCATATTTTTGGGAGAAGAGTACAGCACCGAGCGGGCTAAGGGTCGATCACCCTATGCCTCAGAACTACGCGCCAATGTAGGTTGATACCATTATGTTATTGAGACCTCCCTTCTGAGATATCCCTGGCCCTAATGGCCCATGAGATTGATATTGATATCATAGTAAAGTCCTTAACCTTGTAAAGATTTTGACGGCTTTGCCCACTTGAGTGTGATAGTCGAGACCACGTAAGCTCTATCGTGGTATGTCAGTTAAGTGATGAGTCTCCCATTATCTACATGATTCAGATTTGCATATTCACTACTCATGGTCATTACTTTAAGCATTCATGTTCTAAAAGTAATGTTTGACTCAATGTTCAGCTTTTCTATAAATGTCATATTTCAGCTTTGAGTCATTTGAGTCTGTTATGATGTTATGAAGCTATGTATGGTCATATTATGAAAAGATTATGATTTCAAAATGAGTGCATGTAGTTCTCCCCTCTCTAATTTGAAAGATTATGATATGTTATGAAATGTTTTAAATGATTTATTTTATTTAAGTGGCTTTACTTACCTTGCATACTCGGTATATTCCACGTATTGACCGCACACTTTCTATGTTGTATCATTTCATCATACAGGACCAGGCTCGCAGCTTCAGCCCCGCTATTAGACAGCTTTCTGGAGTTAGTATCTTCTCGGATTGGTGAGTCCTCATCCTTCGAGGTCTAGACTATCATTTTCCTTTATGTATTGCCAGTTTTAGTATTGTTGAGTGAGTTGGGGTCTTGTCCCATCAACTCATCAAGACTAGAGGCTTTTCAGACTTATGTATGTGTTAGCTTTGAATGTTATTCTGACGTGATGTTGAATTAGACTTCCGCTGAGATTATATTGATGTTTTTCTTCAGTTTATTGAATGAGTTAATGGTATGCTTATGCCATGGGTCGACTTGGGGTCTCCCAGGATCCCTTGTCCCATGTCTACGATTCGGGCCTCGGTTTGGGTCATGACAACTTGGTATCAGAGCTGTAGGTTTGAAGTGTCCTAGAGTGTTTGAAAGCCACATTAAGTAGAGTATTTTTCATGGGTGTGAAGCATGCCACACTTATGATGAAGAGGCTAATAGACGTTTAGGAAATGTTTCCTTCTTTCATGATCTATGTCGTGCGATGAAAAGTATTTCTATCCTTCTAATTCTTGCTAATCATGATTACAGAATCATGGCTCCCCGAAGACTGAACGGAAGGAGGAATGGAGGTGGTGAGGGCCATGAGAATGGAAATGGTTATGGGCATCAGCCAGCCCCACCAGTTCAGAAGCCTCAAGCACTGGAGCCAGCCGCTCATGTTGAGTTCCCAGCCGCTATTCAGATGCTTGCGCAGACCTTGACCGCTCAGGTTAATCAGCAGGCTGTTGTGCATGTTCCTCAAAATGGCAATATAGAAGTGGCCAGAGTCAGAGACTTCTTGAGAATCAACCTGCAGGAATTCCTTGGGTCCAAGGTAGACGCGGACCCACATGATTTCATTGATGAGATTGTCAAGATCACCCAAGTCATGGGGGTGAGTAGTTTTGAGTGCGCAGAGTTGGCCTCCTACCAGTTGAAGGGGGTTGCGCATATCTGGTTTCGCCAATGGAAGGACAGTAGGGTCGCAGGAGCAGGTCCAATCACGTGGGAGGAGTTTCAAGTTGCATTCCTAGATCGGTTCTTCCCTCGAGAGATGAGGTTGCTGAAGGCAGCTGAGCTTCTAAACCTGAAGCAAGGAAGGATGACAGTGCTAGAGTATTCCCTTGAGTTCATTCACCTATCGAAATATTCCCGGGTGAGCAAATTTGTGCATGGTATAGTAGGGTATTTGGACAAGGAGTGTCGGATTGCTATGCTTCACCAGGATATGAACTTTTCTCGCATGGTATTGTACGCCCAGCAGATGGAGGTGGCACATTCGAGAGAGGGAGAGTCCAAGAGGGCATCGAGTATCACAGATTCTCTCAGTAGAGGTACGGTGGTGGGCACTGACAGCAGACTCACTAGAGATCATATTCCCTAGCATATTTAGCATTGAGTGTGCCATCCAGGCCTATACATGATCAGAGAGGGTGAGCATCAGGCTCGAGGGGTCAGAGCAGCAGATTCTAGCATCCCAGCTTGTCACAGATGTGGTCGGGGACACACAAGCCAGTGCTTGGCAGGTTCAGGTGCTTATTTCGGGTGTGGGCAACCCAGGCACATGCTTCATCATTGTCCAGCTGCAAGGCAGGATCAGTTTGGGGTCCAAGGCCTAGCTTCTAGTTCAGCAGCCCCTCCCCCATGCTCAGCACATCAGGGGGCATCTACTAGCACAGCTGGCGGTCAGCGCCAGAACAGATTCTATGCTTTAACTTCTCGCCAGGAGCAAGAGGTCTCCCTGGATGTGGTTACTAGTATGTTGTGAGTTTTTCATATTGATGTATATGCTTTGTTAGATCCGGGGGCTACCTTATCTTTTATGACACCATATGTGGCTGGTAGCTTCGGATTCAGTCCTGATGTTTTGTCAGAAACCTTTTTAGTTTCTACTCCAGTAGGTGACTCAGTTATAGCACGAGTTTATAGAGGTTTCCCAGTCTTAGTCTTTCATAAGGTCACTGCTCGGGTGTTCCGGTATAGGTTAAAAACCGACACGCAAGTGCACGTGGTCAAACAAGTAATAAAGTGGCTAAGTAGCCAAGTATTGATCCAAGGAGGCTCAAGATATGTAAAGTTGCCTAGTTTACTACATTCCTATTTCACTTCTAATTATGCTAACAACAATGTAACCAACAGTTACTTGAGTTTTTGTTTCTAAACTATATATACTAAAATTAATAACAACTATTTACTGAGAATATAGACAATGGATATGAACATGCCAAGGTTAAGAACAAGTAATGAACTTGATAATCATGATAATTTGGTTAATCTCTTCTTCATGTTGCTAGCCAAGAACATTCGCCTAGAAATTAAAACTCTCGTATTTAATTTCACTTTAGAATCATAAACCATCCGTCTACATTTCTGTGATCAAATGCAATTTATGACCTAGCAATACAATTCCGGTTCCTAAATTGACTAATACGGCTTTCAAGTATATTTCTATCAGGAAAGCACATCAAAACCCAATTTTCCCAAATCAAGTTAAGAACAATACCCTATTAATTCACAACTTTCCAATTTCTTGCTCTTTCGAGTGAAATTGGACTTTTTAGATGTACATTAATGTCGGCCACACACTAATGCAGTAAGAACAAGAATTAATAGAACAACATGGAAGAAGAAGAAGAAAACCATATCAATTATAATCAAAATTCATTACAAGTTTCAAAACCTCAGCAAGGAAGAGAATTAGCCACTCATTTGTGGATTGATCATCCTAAAATGAGTGTAAATCATACGTACAATTGATAGAAAAAAGAAAAGAATAGAAGAAATCCCTTAGCTTTTTTGTTCCTCAACTGCTCCTAACCCACGTCCTTGCTCTCCACTTCTGAACTCAGTCTAAAAACTAAAAACTGCTTAAAATAAACCTAAGTGTGCTATTTATACTAGTGGGAAATTTTTCCCGGAATAACAAGCAACGTGTCACGGAGGCCAACGCGGAGCACTGCCTCCGTGACACGGCGTGGACGCGGACCTTCACTGGAATTTCAGGGTCCGGTAAATTAGCCTCAACGTGGCACGGAGGCCAACGCGGAGCACTCTCTCCGTGCCACGGAGCTGACGCGATGGCACATTGGAATTTGCCATTTTAATTCTTGTCCAGGCAGTGTGCTACCGCGATGGTAGCGTGGCACGGCTCCATCGCGGAGCCCCTATAAATTGTGCATTCCAATGTCTTTTCCACGCTCGCATCCAAGCCCAACTCCGATATAGTTCCAACATGCATTTTAGCTCCTAAAAATCACATTTACCTGCAAACAAATGCTAATCATGTTGGTTAGTATAAATTCGCATTTTATTACCGATTACATGATATTATATACACATTGCACAACAAACAAGGTAAAATTGATACGTTTGAGTATCACTTGGGCATATAAATCTGCCCAAGATCAGTCACCTCAACAGCTTGATAGAGTTAACCATGATTGATTTTGATGTTATTCTCGACATGGATTGGCTATTTGCATGCTATGCTTCAGTTAATTGTAGAACCCGGGCAGTAGAGTTCAGATTTCTGGGTGAGCCATCCTTAGAATGGAAGGGTGGTTCAGCTATGCCTATAGGTCAATTCATTTCCTATCTTAAGGATAGGAAGATGATTTCTAAGGATTTCATGTACCATCTAGTTAGGGTTAAGGATGTCGAGTACGAAACCCCGACTATCCAGTCAGTTCCAGTAGTACGTGAATATCCAGAGTTCTTTCCTGATGATTTGCCAAGTGTCCCTTTCGAGCGGGAGATTGATTTCAGTATAGATCTTCTTCCCGACACGCAGCCTATATCTAGTCTGCCCTACAGAATGGCTCCAGCTGAGCTAAAAGAGTTGAAGGGTCAATTGAAGGACCTGTTAGATAAGGGCTATTAGGCCGAGTAAGTCTCCATGGGGTGCACCAGTCCTATTCATTTGGAAGAAATATAGTTCTCTTTGGATGTGCATTGATTATAGACAGTTGAACAAGGTCACCGTTAAGAACATGTATCTGTTACCCAGGATTGATGATTTGTTTGACTAGCTTCAGGGTGCCAAGTGTTTCTCCAAGATTAATCTCAGATCCAGGTGATCTTGGGAAAATTTATATGCCCAAGTGATACTCAAATGTGTCATTTTGCCTTGTTTATCTATCGATGTTTATACATTCTCATGTGATTTGTAATAAAATGTGAATTTATACTAACCAACATGATTAGCATTGTTTTGTAGGTGAAATATAATTTTGGGAAGCTAAAATGCATGTTGGGAGAAATCGGGAGTGGACTCGGAAGCAAGCAAGGAAAAGGCCAAGGACAGCATGAATTAAAGAGGCTCCGCGATGGAGCCGTGTCACGCTACCATCGCGGATGCCTCTGCCTGGATATGGAATTTTTGCCAAATTCCAGTTAAGGTGCGCGTTGGGGCCATGGCACGTTGGCCTAGCCCCGCGTTGCACGCCGTGCCATGTTGGGCCTTAATACTTGGACACCTGAATTCCAGTAAGGGTTCGTGTCGGTGGCGTGTCACGGAGGCAGTGCTCCGCGATGCACTCCGTGACACATTGCTTGTTATTCCGGGAAAAATTCCCACTAGTATAAATAGAACACTTAGGTTCATTTTTAATAATTCTGATGGGGTGGAGCAAGAACGTGGGTTACAGGCAATTGAGGGGACGAAAATATCAGGGTTTTTCTCTATCTCCTTCTTCTTTATTTCAATTGCTTGTATGTTGAACACTCATTTAATGATGTTCAATCCACAAATGAGTGTCTAAATCCTCTTCTTGCTGAGGTTAAGAACAATTGTATTGAAATGTGATTATTGATAAATTGGTTTTTCATCTTTTCTTCCATGGTTGTTCTATTGATTCTTGTTCTTACTGCATTAATGTGTGGCCAACGTTAATGTACATCTAAAAAGTCCAGTTTCACTCGAGAGAGCAAGAAATTGGAAAGTTGTGAATTGATAGGATATGATCTTTTCTTAGTTTGGGAAAATTGAGAATTGATTTACCTTCAGGATAGAAATATACCTAAAAGTCATATTAGTCAATTAAGTAATCGATTTTGTATGGCTAGAACATGAATTTCGTTTTATCACAAAAATGTAGGTGGAAGGTTCATGATTCTTAAGTTGGGTTAAATACGAGAGTTTTAATCCATAGGCAATAATTCTTGACTAGCAACCGGAAGAAAGATTAACCAAATTGTATCGATAATTTATTTCTCTACATGTTCATTTAACCTCAGCATGCTCATACTTATAGTTCAGACCTAAATTGTATATTCGTTTTATAATTAGTGTAAAATTAGAAACCAAAATATCAAACTTTTCTTAACACTGTTGTCTGCATTTTTAGAGTTAAGGTTTATTGACACTTGAGTAGATTGTTACCTTAGCCCAGTCCCTGTGGGATCGATACTTGGCTTACTTGAGCCACTTTATTACTTGTTCGACCACATGCACTTGCGTGTTGTTGTGAAAAACACCGAACACCAGGTATCACCAGCTCAGGGTTCGGGAGAGTGACATCCCGAAAATCGCTTTTAGGACTCGGTATGGTCACTATGAATTTGTTATTATGTCTTTTGGACTAACCAATGCCCCTGCAACTTTTATGGATCTAATGAACAGGGTGTTCAAGGAATATTTGGACATGTTCATGATTGAGTTCATTGATGACATCCTTATATACTCTTGGAGCGAGGAGGAGCATGTTGCTCACTTGAGAGTAGTGCTTCAGACCCTCAAGGATCGTCAGTTGTGTGCAAAGTTCAGCAAGTGTGAATTTGGGTTGGAGTATGTGGAATTTTTGGGCCATGTGGTATCGAGTGAGGGCATAAGGATGGATTCTCAAAGGATCGAGGCGGTGAAGAATTGACCCACACCGATGAACCCATCGTATATCGGGAGCTTTTTAGGCTTAGCGGGTTACTATTGGAGATTCATTGAGGGCTTTTCATCTATTGCAGCACCTTTGACCAAGTTGACTCAGAAAAAGGTAAAGTTCCAATGGTCAGAGACTTGTAAGAAAAGCTTCCAAGAATTAAAGACCCGACTCACTTCAGCACCAGTGTTGACCCCACCCAAGGGTGCCGATGGTTTTGTGGTGTACTTTGACGCTTCGAGAATCAAACTTGGGTGTGTGTTGATGCAGCATGGGAAAGTGATAGCATATGCCTCAAGATAGTTGAAAGTTCATGAGAAAAATTACCCGACCCATGATCTTGAGTTGGTCGCGGTGGTGTTCGCATTGAAGATATGGCAGCATTACTTGTATGGGGTCCACGTGGATGTATTCACGAATTACAAGAGCTTGCAATATGTGTTCATGCAGAAAGATCTCAATCTTCAGCGAAGGAGGTGGTTGGATCTACTAAAGGACTATGACATGAGTGTCCTTTACCACCCGGGTAAGGCTAATGTGGTAGTAGAGACACTTAGTAGGCTCTCTATGGAGAGTGTGTCCCACGTGGATGAGGGAAAGAAGGAGTTGGTGAAAGATGTCCATCGACTTGCGAGGTCGGGAGTTATATTGGTCGACTCGACTGATGGCGGCGTTATCGTGCAAAACGGATCAGAATCGTCCTTGGTGAAGGATGTGAAAGCCAGACAAGATGAGGATCCAATTTTGGTAAAGTTGAAGGAAGTCGTTGGTAGTCAGAAGGTGGAGGTCTTCACCCAAGAGGGAGATGGGGTGCGGTACCAGGACCGTCTATGTGTTTCAGATGTTGATAATTTGAGGGACTGAATATGGCATAAGGCACATGGATCCAGGTATTCTATCCATCCGGGTGCCACCAAGATGTATCATGGCTTGCGGGAAATATATTGGTGGAACGGCAGGAAGAAGGATATTGCAGAATTCGTAGCCAAGTGCCCGAACTGCCAGCAGGTGAAAGTCGAGCATCAAAGGCCAGGAGGCGTACTTCAGGATATTAGCATTCCCACTTGTAAGTGGGAAGAGATCAATATGGATTTCATTATGGGCCTACCTCGTACCCATCGACACTATGATTCTATTTGGGTGGTGGTAGACATGTTGAGCAAGGTTGCACACTTCCTACCAGTCAAAACCACAGATTCAGCGGATGATTATGCTAGACTGTATATCCGGGAGTTGGTACGATTTCATGGAGTTCCCTTGTCTATTATCTCAGACCGAGGTACTCAGTTTACCTCTTAATTTTGGAGGTCTTTCCAAAAAGGGCTTGGGACTCAGGTTAAAACTCAGCACAACATTTCATCCATAAATGGATGGTCAGGTGGAGCGGATAATCCAGACTCTCGAGGACATGTTAAGAGCTTGTGTGATGGACTTTAAGGGTAGTTTAGATGATCACTTGCCCTTGATCGAGTTTTCTTACAATAACAGTATTCTAGCATCCAAATGGCACCATTTGAGGCTCTTTACAGGTGGAGGTGTAGATCGCCCATCGAATGGTTTGAGGTTGGTGAGGCAACCATGATAGGACCTGATTTGGTTCATAAGGCTATGGTGAAAGTTCAGTTGATAAAGGACAGGCTGAAAACCTCTCATAGTCATCAAAAGTCATATGTGGATATGAGAAGGAGATATTTGGAGTTCGAGGTAGACGATTAAGTGTTTCTGAAGGTGTCTCCCATGAACGGAGTCATGCGGTTTGGAAAGAAAGGAAAACTCAGTCCCCGCTATGTTGGTCCCTACTGGGTTATGAGAAAAGTTGGTAAGGTAGTGTATGAGTTGGACTTTCCATCAGAGTTATCTTCAGTTTATCCCGTTTTTCATGTACCACTCTTGAAAAAGTGCTTGGATGATCCATCTTTAGTTATCCCGGTGGAAAGCGTTGGTGTGGGAGATAGCATCGGTTGTGAGGAAATTCTAGTTGCAATCTTGGATCGTCCAGTTTGGAGGCTGAGTAACAAAGAAGTAGCTTCATTGAAGGTGTTGTGGAGAAATCAGCATGTTGAGGGAGCTATGTGGGAAGCTGAAGCAGCTATGATGGCTAAATACCCCCACCTGTTCCCTACCAGCTTCATTTCAGTTTGAGGTATCAATTTTTGCCTTAACTCTCTAATCAGTTTCCATGTTCAGTTCATGTGCACAAGTTTGATTTATGTTATGATAGATATACGTGGTGCCTGAATTTAGTTCAGCCATGTATTTCTTTCCAGACGTAGTCATTCCATCAGTTTTCAATTTAAATGATCAGTGTTTGCATATGATGATTGCATGTTTCTAAGTTTCTGTGTGTTTCATTCAAGGACGAATATTCCCAATGGGGAGATATTGTTATACCCCCGGGACCCAAAAATCATACCCGGGAGTCAAAACGGTGAAAAATTAAAATTTCGCACCAGGTCACCGGACGAACCGTGAGGAGACTCGTGAGGAGTGACCACGAGTCGTGAGGTAACTCGTGGTCCAGCAGGGTTGGCAGGGCTTGTTGAGAAGTCCACGGGCATGACACGAGTCGTGGTCAGGCCTTACAACTCGTGAGGTCTACCATAGCCTAGACTGGTTGTTGGCAAGTGGGCATTGGGCAGTAGAAGCCACGGATGGTGAACATGAGTCATGGTGTCTACCGTGAGATCCCCTAGTTGTTTTGAGTAGTGTACTAGATGACTCAGGACCACGAGTCGTGGCCTATGAGCACGAGTCGTCCAGTCCCTCGTGGGGACTATCATTCAGTCAAATTATGCGATTTTAGTAAGGGTTTTTCCGTCATTCCTAAGTTCTAGGGGCCTATACTACGTCGTTTAAGGCTCGTTTCAGTGGGTTTAGGGAGGGGATAACCTATTCTAAGTTATTTCTTTCTATGCATGCAGACTTGAGAGTTTGAAGAGAAGATTTAGAGCAAGTTTTGAAGGTTTTCATTGAAATCTCATCTTGGGCAATTAGAGAAGTGGTAAAATCATCCCTCCTAGGTATGTAGGGTTATGAGTGGGTGTTTCCTTCCTCACCCATGCCCAAATCTCTAGCTAAGTATGAGAAATTCATATGATCAAGTTATGGGGGTTTTACCCAATTGCATAATTCTTCAATTTTTATACATGGGTACGATTAGATTATGTTTCTATTGATGAATGTGAAGCTTGGGAAGATTTTGAATTATTTTCAATAAAAAATTGTGTTTTTTAAATTATGAAATTAAATTCCCATGAATGAGAAGTTCATGAAAGAAGAGAATGATAATGAATATATGATGATGATGAGATTTGATGATGAAAATCATGTTTCTAAAGCTGCCCATAATTATGATATTGTTGTCAAAATGAATTGAGTGTATCCAAGTATGGTAAAGCTTTGGTCAATACCCACATGTTGATTTAAAATGATGATTTTTTCGAAATAAGCTTACCACATTGTTTGGAGCGAAGTCTCCCAAATTTCATATTATTAGCTTGTGGTATGTTTCAAATTAAAGCTTCCTATAGGCATAAGTTCACAATTGAGATGTATATCATTATTGAGCTTTGTCAAAGGACAATGTTGAGCTTTATTTTCATATGATGTAGAGTCTATGCATGATTTCATTATTGAGCTTTGTCAAATGACAATGTTGAGCTTCGTTTCATACGGTGTTGAGTTATGCATGATTTCATCTTGAGCTTCATCAATAGACGATGTTGAGCTTTGTTATATACGATGTACAGCATTGCATATTTTTGGGAGAAGAGTCTAGCACCGAGCGGGCTAAGGGTCATTCACATATGCCCCAGAACTACGCGACAACGTAGGTTGATACTATTATGTTTTTGGGACCTCCCTTGTGAGCTATCCCCCTCCTTAATGTCCCATGAGCTTGATATCGATATCATGGTAGCGTCCTTAGCCCTAGCAAGGTTTTGGACGGCTCTGCCCACTTGAGTGTGATAGTCGCAATCACGTAAGCTCTATCGTGGTATGTCAGTTAAGTGACGAGTCTCCCATTGTCTGCATGATTCAGATTTGCATATTCACTACTCATGATCATTACTTTAAGAATGCATGTTCTAAAACTAAGGTTTGACTCATTGTTCATCTTTTCTATAAATGTCATATTTCAGCTTTGAGTCATTCAAGTCGGTTATGATGTTATGAAGCTATGCATTGTCATATTATGAAAAGATTATGATTTCAGAATGACGGCATGTAATTCTCCCCTTTTAGATTTGAAAGCTTATGATATGTTATGAAATGTTTTAAATGATTTAGTACTTAAGCAGTTTTACTTACCTTGCATACTCGGTACATTCCACGTACTGATCGCATACTTTCTATGTTGTATCATTTCATGATACAGGACCCGGCTCACAGCTTCAGCCCCGCTCTTAGACAGCTTTTCGGAGTTAGTATCCGCTTGGATTGGTGAGTCCTCATCCTTCGAGGACTAGACTATCATTTTCCTTTATGTATTGCCAGTTTCAGTATTGTTGAGTTAGTTGGGGTCTTGTCTCATCAACTCGTCCAGACTAGAGGCTTTTCAGACTTATGTATGTGTTAGCTTCGGATGTTATTCTGACGTGATGTTGACATAGACTTCTGCTGAGATTATATTGATGTTTTCTTCAGTTTATTGAATGAGTTAGTAGTACGCTTATGTCATGGGTCGACTTTGGGTCTCTCAGGGTCCCTTGTCCCGTGTCTACGATCTGGCCTCCGTTCGGGTCGTGATAGTAACATTCTCTTAAGCTGCAGTTTGAGACTTATATGTCTCCTCTGAGTCAACATTAATAACCGTCGGTTTATCAACACCACCCGATTTCTACTTTTCTTCATCCTCATTGACTACCACCACTGCATTAGTAGTAGCCTCATTACTCTGGTCATCAACAACTATTTCTGTGTTCAGTTTTAATACACTACCACTCCTCATAGTAATAGCCATATAGTGAGTGTAATTTTTCGAATTTGGCATAGTTTCACTAGGTAGTGTACTTTTTCTTATAGGATTAAGAGCTACTGATATCTGATTCATCTGTTGCTCCAGCTACTTAATTGTTGTGCGATGAGATTATTAATCGGTTCACACTGGAAAGATCCCCTCTTATCTCTTTAATCTCCAAGTTCGTTGATTCTACCTTTTTTCAACACCTTTGCTAGCATTTTCTCCATCTTTGACATCACTGGCTTACTTCTCGAAGGGTGATTGGGGCCCTGTTGATTTCCTTTAAGAGAAATATATACACTTCCACGATTGTCTCAACAACCCTGGTCCTTGTCTCTCCAGTTACCTTGGTCCCTGCCTCTCTAGTTACCTTGATCTCTATCTCTCCATCCAGACCTCTCATAGTTGTTTTCTCTGTATTTGTTCTAACCTTGATTTTCTTGACCCTGCTGCCAAGAATCTTGATTAAATCCTTGAGCATTGGTTTGGGAAAACCCAGCTTGATAATTTACAAAATTAACCTCTTCCTTATATTCAGGAAAATAATCATCATTTCGAGGCGCTTGATCTTGAGTTCCTACTGCATTTACTTTTTGAAAACTAGCTCCCATTAGATGCTTTATGATCAATCCATCTGTGTTTTAAATTGAGCCATATCTTTATCTTGTTCTTCTTCCCTTCTGATCTACTCTCTGGACAAACTTTTTGACTGCACACCATTTATTACTTCAGACTCCCGAGTTTGCCCGAATCTATTAGTCCTAGTCATTTTATCCAGTATAGCACTGGCAATAGCAAAAGAATGATCCATCAACAAACCTTCTACTTGCTTGCTACTACTTTATTCAACCCATCCATTGACCTGTAAAATGACTGTAGAAGAACTTCATCAGGAAGTTTATGATTAAGACACTATTTGATTTTCTTCTTGAACATCAAGCACGCCTCATGTAATGCTTCATTCGGTAGTTGTCTGAAGTTAGTAATTGCATCCCTCAGCTGGCTCATCCGAGATAAAGGAAAAAACCTTTTCAAGAAAGAAGTAGTTAGCTCTATCCAACATGTGATAGACTCATCCGGCAACTCTCCAAACCATATAGTTGCTTCTCCGGTCAAGGAAAAGGAAAATAGTTTGAGTCGCATGGTTTCTTAAGATACACCTGGCAACTTATATACCTTGCATATCTCAGTGGAATTCTTCTGATGCTGATTTGGATCTTCATGAGTCAACCTCCATATAGTCCCTTCATGCTCAAAAGGTGCATCATAGTTCTGGTAATATCGAAACTTGGTGTTTTCACCATGTTCTGGCAATACAATAGCACCAACAAACCCAGTATTTCTAGGTCACTTCCTCAACTGAATGTGCATGCCTTCTAGGTGGGGCCTGATTTCTCCCAACCAACTGCACATATCGGAGTGAAGTTGCTGTGAGCTGAGCTTCAATTAACTCAAAAATCGTACTGGTGTTCCATTGTATCTACAAAGAAACCAAAACAATAAAAATAAACTAATATAAACAAATATGGACTAAAAATTTGAATCAACACTTATAGACTATCTCGAAATTGTATTCCTCGGAAATAGCATCAAAATTTGGTACACCCAAATTATACCATATATAAAAGATATAATTCAGTCGTTGATCAAATATATAGCCCAATGAGTTTGAGTTCAAATACCACAGGGAATATGGTGTGAATTGCGTCAAAAGTGAATATTCAAATATTTAGTCGCTATTTCAAGAAGGGGAGAGATAAAATCACACTAAAAATCAATTGGATTTTTAATAAATATTTGAAATGATTTCTTAGTTGTTTTCAATAGTTCGAACTAAGCTAGGGTTTTGTTCCTCATGAATTCATAACATTCGTAGGTCTCTTTTTATTTGAGATTTATTTTAGTAATACATTCACGAAACTGATGAATAATAGGCTCATCTAAAGCTTTTTGACCCAATTAAATGATTATCACTCTAAATCCTTCCGGGTTGAGTGTTTTAATCTTACCATTCATCTTCTATTTCAGGTTGACCAATCTTGTTACAACACTAGTGATTAGATAAGGGTTAAAAGCCTCAAATCCCCATTATTAGTTCTTTTCCTAAGTCTTTTCTTCTTTTGTCAAGAAAGAAAGATCATAGGTTAGTTCTAGCGTTTGCAACCGCTAAAAAACATTTAGCATGAAGAAACTAATAATATAAAAATAATCCAATTCAAAATCTCTAAATTAGTAGACCCGTTAACATTACTCCTTCATGGTTCTAACAATCCTAGTTAAAAGATTTAGCTTCTCATAATGTGAAATATGATAGTAATACTTAAGCAGTTAGTATTTATAATGAACTTACAAAGAATGTAGAAGAATCTGTGTTGGTATTGTACTCAAAAAACTACTCAAAAACAAGGACAATTCTTTTCTGTATTTTGTTTCTTTAGAGTATTCAATATTGAGTAGTGAGATCAAAAATTGAGTGCCTCTCAAAATAAACCATACCTATTACTAAAAATAAAACTAATTAATGCCTTAAGTATTTATAAAATTACCATCGTCACAACATCCGCTGTTATTTTGCCACCGGCGGTTGGCAAGACGCGACCTGCGCCTTGGCTGTGCCTGACTAAGTTTTAGACTGGACATTATGCACTAATACGCCTTGAATCCATGGTCCCCTTTTGGTGAAACATGGTCCGCGCTTTAGACACACTTGATTTGGTGATGGACTGGTTATTCTGACATGCTACGCATATGTTTCGCGTTCTGCGATTAGCAATCTGTGGCCTATGTTCTATCTATGTTTAGTTTTTCTTAGAAGTGGTATTCTGGTCTAACGTGTGATAGATTTGCAGTCCACTTCTTGTCATATGCAGTCAGCGCTTCATTGTTCTTCACCTTATTTTCTACCCTTTGTGTGTTTTAACTTCTTGGATTACTTTTTGGTCTCTTTTTGAGCTAGGAATAGCCCTATGACCTTTTCATCTCAAAACACCTGCAAAATAAGAAATTAGACTACGAAATGCATATCTTTTCTAACACAAAACAAACAATAATTTGAAGCATAACAAAGATAAGTAGGTGTGGTACCCACATATTAGGAAGTTCTACTAGGATGAACCATATTTGTTCAAAGTTAGTGTGGAAAACATAATTTGGAGATGTGTGCCTGAAATAGAGATGATACACATTCTTGAAGCATGCCACTCTTCCCCTATTAAAGGACATCATAGTGGTATTCAAACAGCATAGAAGATATTGTAGAGTGTGTATTACTGGCCCACAATTTATCAAAACTCCCATGACTTTGTCAAGCCTTATGATCAATGTCAACGGCACGGTGAATTTCAAGGAAACATGAGTTGCCACTGACTCCTATCTTGGAAGTGAAATGTTTGATGTATGGGGGATTGACTTCATGGGACCTTCTGTGAGCTCCTCTTGGCAGAAGTATATTCTTGTGGCTATGGACTATGTGTCCAAAATTCGTGGAAGCTATTTTGCTTCCTAACAATGAAGGGAAAAGTGTCACAATTTTCGTCAAAAAGAATATATTCTCCAGGTTTGGTACCCCAAGAGAGATCATAAGTAATGGAGGGTCACATTTTTACAACAAGCTGATTAGCTCTCTACTAGAGAAGTACGGAGTGAAGCATAAGGTGGCCACCCTGTGCCATCCTCAAACTAGAGGGCAAGTAGAAGTTTCCAATCGTGAGATTAAGACTATCCTATCTTAGTCTCAAATGTTAGAGGATGCTTTGTGGGCATACTGAACAGCCTACAAGAATTCTATTGGGATGCCTCCTTATCAGTTGGTGTTTGGCAGGGCATGTCACTTTCCAATGGAACTAGAACACAAGGCATTGTGGGCCTTGAAGAAGTTGAACCTTAACTGAAGTAAAGCCTTCAATTTGAGACTTGAGCAGCTGAATGAGATGGATGAGTTTCGACTAAAGACATATGAATGTGTTGTCTTATACAAGGAAAAGATGAAGTTGTACCATGATAAAAAGATCATGAAAAGAGAGATCATTCCCGGGGACTTTGTCTTGTTGTTCAACTCCAGGCTCCGGTTGTTCCTTGGAAAGCTGAAGTCCAAGTGGTCTGGACCTATAGGTGTTCTCTTATGGTATTGTAGAATTGGAGTGTCGGGACAAAAAAAGGTTCAAAGTTAATTGCCAAAGGGTAAATAAGTACCTTGAGGTCTAAGATTAAGTGAAGTGGATAGAAATGATTTACCTTGATGAAGTCTGAGTAATCAAGGTGATTGCGTCGTGCCGCGACATTAAATTAGGCATTGCATGGAAGTCAACCCAAGTTTTTTGATTAACTTTGTTTGTTCTTTGTGTAGTTTACAGGAAAGAAGAGAACAAAATAGGGAGCAGTTCTGGAAAGAAACATATGGTAATCACGAACCACGAATTTGCAGATGCGGAATGCAGATAAGTGGCTTTTCCTTCTAGAAAGAATTGAGGAAAAGATGACATCTGCATTTGAAATATGGTCCATGCTTGTTAAACCGTAGTCACGTTTTTATCGCACCTGCATCTAGAGAGAAACTCGTATTGGGTCTTGAAAATCCAGGAAGCATGGGGCAATTGTGGATCGCATTTGCCTAAATGCGATCGCGCATCAGGTTTTCCCAAAGAAAATTTTTAAATTTTTTTATTTATTTAAAGTGTGTGTGTGTGTGTGTGTGTGTGTATAAATGTATATTGAAAAAAATTAAATTCTTAATGAGACCGTTACTTTAAAAAAGTAACAGAGCCATCACCTTCTCCCCTTTCTTTTTCTCACTTTCTTCTATCAAACCTCTCTCTCACACACATGATTCTCTTGCACACACATACAATCACTTCTACAATTCTCCCTTACTTTACCTTTCTCCCTTTGTCTCATTACATTCGGCACACACCAAAGTCAATCAACCGCATAAGACAAATAGGTATGAAAGTTCAAACTTTTTTCCTTGTTTTACTTTAATGCAAGTAATTCATTACGATGATTGGGGGTCCTTGTGTGGTGAATTTTGAGTAACCCATGGACCTCAAATGTTGTTACCAACCTTGTAGACGTGATGATCATAGATTTGTGAATTCATAAGGGAAAACTTAAATGAAATAAAGTAACATAAATTCATGCCCACCATGTGTTTGATAAATTGCTTAAATGAACTTCCTTATAGCTAACGTCTGAGTAGGCTCTGTGTGGGTTACTGAAAAGGAGTATGTTGCTAAAGCGTAAGTAGGAAGGCATCTCAATCATATAACAAGACTCTACGAGCTTCAAATTGAGTTGCCCGCCCTTGGTTTGAAATCAAAAGAGCAGAGGTAGGGTTAAAGAAGTGGAAGAATTGGCATGAACAGCATTTGATTCGTTGGCCGAATCATATGACGTGCGGCCACATTTCAAGATGCGGATGCCTCCCGGAATGTTCAAATTCACTGACTATTTATGCAATGAAAACGCAGGTAGCACCACTTGAGATACGGTCTGTGGAATCACCACAATTCTGTCTGAAAGGACTAATTTTCTGTTTTTATTTTGTGATGGACACGTGGAATGCGTTTCTTGAGACACGGATTGTGTATCCACCACGAGAGATACCAGTGTCAAATAAATTGTACATTCTTTATTCATACTTGTACTAAAAAATGATTACTTTTGCAGAATGATTTCACGAAGAACCTCTCGTCCTCGCATAGCTAAACAAAATGACCTTAAGGAAAAGGGCAAAGAAAATGAAAAGAGACTTGCAGAGTCGGAATCCGACTCATATCCCAAAATAGAGAAAGACCTTCACAAGATGAAGGAGTATGAGGAGAGACGGGCTGAACTCCATTGAAAGAGAGGAGAAGATGTTCTTCGATTTAATACCATCCATGGCATGAAAGAAAAGTTCTTTGAGGGAACGCAAAATAGGAACTTCAACAAGGAGAAGCAGTTCAACCTAAATGGGATAGAATAAGATTTCTAAAAGATATTACAACAGATACAAGAGAGCGTTTGGCAGATATACATGGTAGTACCTGGCAGGTTCTTCCCTCAACTAGTGCAAGAAATCTATCCTTTGTATCAGGTAGCTTAGAAACACTAGAAAGCGACTGGTCCCTTGAGATCTCATCCATGCCTTGAGAGTGTGAAAGTAAGAGATGTTTGAATAGGTTGTACCTCAAAGGACATTAACGTGGCTTACTTTAGTTATGATAATGCAGATGCAATAGAGTATCTGGGCAAATTGGAAACCCCAAAAACCACTGCAGCTGTTACACCATCTTAGGTTACTATTGTTGGGCCAATCTACAAGAGTGACCTCAAAATTCAAGCCAAGCATTAGCTAGGATTTTTTTGTTCCAGAAGACACCATCCAAGAACGATAATGAGATACTGTTAGCAACTACCCTAATTGCTTGTATCATGACGGGGTGTATATTAATCTGGGGGATATTATTTCCCTTGAGATGAGGGAACGAGCTCGACAGGCACACATATCCCTACCCTTCCCGGTGCTGGTTACAAATATCTATCATGAAGCTGGTGTCCCAAAGATAACAAAAATTGATGAATATCAGTGGCCAAACTAGATTATAGATATCACAAAGATTCACAATGAGATGAATCCAAAGCTGAAAAAGAGAAAGCGTGAGCCAGTCATTACTCATTCTTCATAGAAAACCATGACTCTTAACCCTCACTCAGTGGATGACATAGCCACTAATACACCTACACCAGCTTCATCTGAAGCCCCACCTTCCTCCTCTACTCCCCCAGTTACACCACACCCTATGTTGTCACTCTCTATAACCCTGATGGTTCAGGTTGCAAACATGAAAGCACGGAATAACACAAAGCTTACCTTCCTGATTGATCACATCCCAAAGATGCTTAAGAGCCATTAACAAGGCACTTGCTCCAGTATATGCTTTAGTTTAGAATCTAGAGCAAAGGGTCTTCACTCTTGAGGGCATTGGTAGGGTGGAAGTTATTGCTGCACTTCAAGATAATATGGGCAAGGTAAAGGTGAACATACAACAGTTGCAACCTGATCTGAGTATCTTCAATGCTCTACTACCAAAAGATGATAACGTCGAGGATGAGAGGGCATATACAGATAAGGAGCCCCTTTAGGATATGCCTAAGACAAAGGGTAGAGATGAGGAGAGAGAGGAGTAAATGGCTACAGAGCTCTCCATGGATGAGGCCCTAGTTCACGTATTTCAAAGGTGGCAGACATCGCTACTCCCACCACAGTCCCTACTGCGATGGCTCGGTCTAAGGAGGTTAATCACACTACAGATCAGAGCACCTAGAGTGCTCCCGGAAGCTCCTACCCTCTCTTACTTCCTTGTTTTGTATGCATTGAGGACAATACATATTTTTGGGGGGTAGGGTAGCTAGAAGTGTATGGTGGATTAGTGATAATATACATGAACATGATGGTTTGTAATAATATGTTGTTATGTAATGTTGTAAATGTGCCCCCATGGGTTTGCTTTTTGTGTAAAATGCTTGTTTAAATTGAAATATGATTATGAGAATGTTTTATGAAGTTCACCTTGTGTTGATATAATTGTGTTAAATAAAACTCTAAGAGTTTTCTTCATGCCATAGTTCTTACCCAAGGAAAAAGTTGTTTTTATTTATTTTGAGTCGAACCGGATGGCTTTTCCTGATGATAGATAACTAGAAAACTTTCTTAAGAAAATAAGTCTTGTCTATAGTCAGCATGTCACTTGTTTGATACCAAATGTGTAAACTTTTGAGACACTTGAGCATGAATGAATAATAATTAACTAATTCCTGATTGTTACTTTCAAATACTCCTTGCTTGACTTTCTGTGCACTACATAGAGGTATTTTAGACCAAATATTGCTTTTCAAATTCATTGTTATTAACTGAGGATCGAGGCTGAATTCGTTCAATTACTGCATATGCCAAGAGTGTGTGAGAATTTTGTGTAGTTCCTTGTATGCATTATTCTCTAGAACTTTCCTGGAATGTTCTTTGAGACGAAATCATAGACCACACTTGGTTTGGAAAATGATATTGGACTTTCTTTAGACTGCTACTTTTATACCAAAATAATCTACCCTTACACACTATCCCTAGTGAACTCCTTTAAGCCTAAGACCCTTTCTTTGATAAGCTTATGAGATTTAACTGTTTACTGCTTATCTCTTGATACCCAACTTCTCTAAACACTCAACAATGTGAATTTTGACTAAATGCCTAAATTTGGGGGTGAACCGTTTTGAAAGTGCAAATATAGGCTAAAAGTCTAAGTTTAGGGGGAGGGGGGAGGGAAAGGGGCGAGAAAAAGAAAAATGGAGTCCATATGATAAATAATTGGTTAGTTCAAAATTAATGGTTAAAAAGGTGCAAGTTTTTCCTTTCAAAAACAAAGTTAGTCTTGTATACATAGGAAGTAAATGTGATTTAATCATATGAAAAAATAAGGAAAAAGAGAGTTGTGACTAGATGTGTGAGTGAGAGATGAAGTGGGCCAAAATAAAGGAAGTGGAGTTGGAAAATGCAGTGTTTAGGGATGGAAAAAGTGATCCCAAAATCATAACCTTACCTGAACCAAATTCGTATATCGAATCCTAGTTGATTTTGATTCAAGTATGTCTACATTAGTGGAGAATTACATGAAGAGCAAGCATATGGTACTAATTGCGTGTATGAAAATATCTTTGTGAGAGTAGCATTCAAATTAATTATTGTTCTTCGTATAGAAATCCCAATGTGTGATTAAGAGGATCTTCTCGGGCATTGTAGTAGATGTAAGGATTTTACTGTTTCATACAATTAGAGACTATGAGCAACATAGCAGTAATATAAGAGTGTAAGGCGGGCTTGGAAGTTGGTGTGTCACGTTAGGATACTTATTGTGGATGGAATCATGTGAAATGCATACCTTGAATAAGAAGGCTATATGATTGGCATCAATCAAGGTCGGTGCTTGGGATCAGGGTGTAGGTGATGTTGTAGACTTACTTGAGGACAAGCAATAGTTTAAGTTTGGAGGTTTTGATAAGCGGGTATTGCACCTACTTATGTTTTGCTTAAGTTTAAGATTATTATTTGTTTTATGTTAAAACATATGCATTTCATGGTCTAATTTCTTATTTTGCCGGTGTTGTGAGATGAAATGGTCAAAGGGCTATTTCTAGTTAAAAAGAGACCAAAAAGCAAGCCAAGAAGCTAAAATACACAAAGGGCAGAAAAGAAGGTGAAGAATAATGAAGCTCAGACGCCAAGATGGGGACCGTGGATCCATCGCACATTATGTTAGAATGCCACCTCTAAAAAAGACTAAACATAGTCAGAACATGAACCACAAATTTCCAACCACGGAACGCGAATCAAACACATTTTATGTTAAAATGACCAGTCTATCGCCAGACCAAGTGTGTCCAAGGCGTGGACCGCGTTTCACCAAATGTGGATCGCGGATGCATGGCATATGAGGACAAAATGTCTAGTCCAGAACTAATTTAGGTGCAGCCAACGCACGACCCATGTCTTTCCAACTGCGGTGGCAAAAGCACAGCGGATGCTGTGATGGTGGCAATTTTAATAATATTTAAGGCACAAATTAGTTACCTTTTAATACTTGATGGGGTTTAATTTTAGAGGCGCTCAGATTTTGAATTCATTACTCAATACTTGATTCTCTGAAGAATGAAAATGCCAAAAAGAAACATCATTGCTTTTGAGTAGATTTTCTATTACAATCACAATGCAGATTATTCCACATTCTTTGTAAGTTCATGTTGAATACTAACTACTTAATTATTATTATCATGTTTCTCACTGTGAGCAGACAAATCTTTTAACTAGGATTGTGGGAACCATTAAAGAGTAATATTAACAGGTCTACTAACTTAGAGATTTTAAATAGCATTATGTTTATATTATTGGTTTTTCATGTTTAATGCTTTTTAGCAGTTGCAAATTCTAGAATTAGCCTATGGTCTTTCTTTCTTGATAAAAGAAGCAAAAACTTATGAAAGGAACTAAAAATAGGGATTTGAGGCTTTTAAACCTCATCTAATAGTTAGTGCTATCACAATACTAGATAACCCGAAATTGAAGATGATCGGTAAGATTGAAATACTCAAATGCTAGAAGGATTTAGAGTGATAATCATTTGATTGGGTTGAAAGACTTTAGTTAAGCCTATTATTCACCAATTTTGTGGATGTATTGCTGAAATAAATCTCGAATAAAAATAGACCTGCAAATGTTGTGAATTCATGGGGAACGCAACCCTAGCTTAGTTCAAACTATTGAAAATAGTCAAGAAATCATTTCAAATATTTGTTAAGATTTTAATTGATTTTAGGTGTGATTTTTACTTTCCCCTGCTTGAAATATTGATTAGATATTTGAATATTAACTTTTGACGAAGTTCGCTCTATATTTTCTGTGGGATTCGATCTCAACCTCATTGGGTTCTATATTTGATAGATAACGCTTTATATCTGTAATTTGGATGTATTAAATCGTGTTAAGGGTTTGGAGAAGGATTGCATCACAAGAAATGTGATATGGACACCACAAAAAGCTGGCTAAAAAATGACAGACGGAAAACCATTGGACAACGTCCACTACTAGAAAACGACAGATTATATGGGAATTTTTATGCAGATTATATATAAAAATTTGTAGGTAACATAGTTTCCTGCGGATTTTCTCACTAAAAAAAATTCGATGATAAAACCTTCATCGGTAATTATTACCTGCGGATTTTAAAAATCCTCAAATAAATTACATGAGAATTTTTAAATAGCATATAAATTATCTACGAATTTTCTTGAAAAAATATTAAAATTCGCAGGAAAAATTTGGTAAACTTTCATGAAAAAAGGAATTTCTTGCAGATTTTCATAGAAAAAATCCACAAGTAAATTCCTAAGTATCTTTTGGCAAAAAAATATGTGGAAAGTAGGAGTTAATTTATTTTTAATTCACTTTCTCAGATTTATTTTTTATGACTACAATAATTTCAGGATATATACTTTATTAGCCTACCCAATTAATGATTATTTTATTTTTAATATACATATACATTTCAAATATAATACAACAAGCAAATTCACAAAATTAGTTGTTATCCTCACTACAACAGAGGCTTGAACTCACAACCCATGCTTTATTTTTAACCCTCTAAAACCACTGCTCTACAACCCTTGCTTGTGTTTAGTTGGTTCATTTTTTTTTTATTAAAGAATTTTATATTTTTATGATGAAAATTACATATAAAAAATATTTTTATGGATGAAGCGGAGCAACTGGACCCTCTTCCTATAAGGTGGGTCCGCCTTTGAAAACAAATGCACGACAATAAATAAATGAATAATACACAGCTATGTGTATGAAATTTTTTCAATGTAAATCGGTATCTTATGTGGTACAAAGTAAAAGTCAGTATGAAACATTCTTTGCTCCTATCTGATGCAATATCTAACATATATTTTATCATTGACATTTTCATTTCTTTTCTATACAATAATATTTTATGTCTAACCTAGGTATTTTATCAATAGTTTAAATAATTTCATATATTATTAGAGATTTTATTTAAGTTTATAATTAACATTATAAATAGAATAATTTTTTTATGAAGTTGTTACAAGATTTAACATTATTTTTTAGAATTTTTATTTTTTAATATATGCATTAAATATGTATATGTTTTTGTGTGTGTTTATATTTATGTTTCACTTATTCTCTATTGTTTATATGAATAAATGAGTTTTGATTGTCATTAAAAAGTATGAATAAATGAGTTTATATGAGTACTGTATTGAAATATGTTAATAAAACTATCAATATATATTACCACAGTAAATAAATATTAGAATTTTGATTATTAATAAAATTAAGCTTTCGTATTCTGTTCATATTTATACTCACTCTGTTGTCTTGGAAATAATATTTATTTTTTATAAGTAAATTAGTTAGATAATTTTTTTAAAAATATATATAGCATGACTTTTTAAAAAGTAATAAATAAATAAATTTGATAAGATAAGATTAAAATAAGTATTAAATAAATTTAATTGACATATGAACAGAATAACATCTATTTTTTAAAATAATGGAAGGAATTTAATTTTTAAATCAATTTGAAAATATGAATGATTTTCACCCTATATAAATTTAACAAAACATGAAAATGTTATTACTAATTATGTCCAAATTGTTGTCTTAGACCTTTTCTTTTCAAGATCTTACTAGAGTGAGAATACTGCATAAAATATTACTTTTAAATTTTCTAAAACCTACTTATTAAATAGAAACTATTAATATTTTTTAAAATAAACTTTAAAGCTTACAAAACTTTTTAAAATCCGAAAAAAGAAAATCTACAAATAATTTTCTAGTAAGAAAATCCACAAATAAATTTTCTAAAATTAAATACTAAGTTAAATCTCTAGAACAAAAATCACCAAGTATTTTTCTAGGTAATAAAATTCCCAGATAAATTCTCAAGCAAATTTTTTTAGCTAAATTTACAACAAAAAAATCTCAAGTAAATCTTCAAGAAAAGACTTTAGCTAAACTCGCAATAAAAATATGGCCAAGTAATTTTTCAGTTAATATAATCTTCAGATAAATCTCCAAAAAAAGATTTTCAGCAACATTCGTATAATCAAAATCCTCAGATATACCTCGAGGTAAAAATATTCTTAAGTAAATCCTCAGATAAGTATCCCTAACTAAATTCACAAGTAGCTTTACTTGGAGATTTTCCTAATTAATAAAAAAATTATTTTATCCATTTACTTGCGGATTTATCTATGAAAATAATTTTTTCCGATTAATTTTCCACATAATTCTCTAGGTAATATTTTTGCACAAAATGACATCAAATTTACCTGCGTATTTTGTTGAAAAAATATTTTTCGAAGGTAAAATATACTAAAATGTAGGAATTTCAAAATTTTTATGAAAATTCACAGAAAAAATCTACGAATAAAATTCTCACGTAAAAATTCTAGGTAATTCACAGTTTTCTTGTAGTGGTCGGTCAAAAAAATTGTGGGAATACCGACTATGTCCGTCGGTTTATGTCATTTTTAATTCTTTTATAATTATTTTATTATTATACCCATATTGTCTGTTAGTTTATCCCTTGTTATTTTTCACGAATTTTTTCGTGAAATAAATACCCGACGAACACGATTGATATATATTTTTAAAAAAATAAAAAATATTTTAAGTGGCCGAGGGGCAGGGTTGGTCTTTTATATAATAATTATTTATATAAATATAATAATTTTGAAATTATTTTTTAATTTAATTTTAAAAACAGACGGACAATTTCAATTTGTCTGTCGATTTTTTAGTTAAATGAGTTGATCCGATCTTAACCAAAAAACTGAAGAACTAATTGACACTATCCATTGTTAAATTGTTAGATTTTATTGTTAAATTTCAATATTATTGTAATTGTTAAATTATTTTATTCATGTTAATGTTATTGTTAGAATTGTTAGATTTCATTGTTAAACTGTTGGATTCATCGTTAAATTGTTAGAATTGTTAGATTTTATTGTTAATGTTATTTTTAGGATTGTTAATTAGGTTTAGTTGAAACTTGTTAGATTGTTAGATTTCATTTTTAAATTGTTAAAATTATTAGATTTAATTGTTATGGTTAGGATTGTTAGGTTTAGTTGAAAATTTGTTAGATTGTTAATTTCATTGTGTTTGAAACATTGTTAAAAGTTAAGTTAGAAATTTATCAAAAATATTTATTAAAATAAAATGAATTTGTCCATAATTTAGTTTTTTTCTATAATTTTAGTAATCAATCAATATGAATGTGTTAGTTAATATGAAATTTATAAATTTAATTTAATTTAGATTCTTGATATTATTATGTAGATTAATAATTTAAAATTAATAATTATTAAAATGTAGATTAATAATATAATAATTTAAATTTAATAATTAATAAAATCTTATATTCATAATTCAATAGTTATAAAAATTTATCATTACATACTCACATTCCTTGACCACATATAATTTTAGTAATTAATTATTATATACTAATTTAATAATTACATCAAAATTCGACTTACTTTTGGAGGATGTTTGTTGAATAATTAGTAACTATTACATAATAAAATCTAATTATCAATACAAATTGGTCAATCTAAATTTTTATATGTAATTTAAAACATCTATATTTTTATAGATGAATCATCATTTGTGGATGTATGATAAAATTAATGCAAATCATGGGGGCATGAGAGATGAATTTGTTGAAGGTGTTATAGGATTTATCAATCATGAAATATCACTATACCCTTTTCAAACTAATGGGTTAATTAGGTGTCTTTGTAAGTGATGCAATTGCATGAAGTTTTTTAAACCTGAAAAATTGTTAGTTCATATTTACCGTTATGGGTTTAAGCCTAGATATTTTGTGTGGACTGATCATGGTGAGACTGATAGAGAGAATGGTATATTTTATAATTTGACAGTGGGTAAATGTAGTAGGTATGCACATGATCAAAGTAGTGGTCAATATGATAGAGTCCATGAAATGGTCAATGATGTTTTCGAAATACAATATGAGATGGAACCAAAACAGTATTTCAAAGAAACTCCCAATGAAGAAGCAATGCGCTTCTAGCAATAACTAGAAGAGATTAGTCGTCCACTATGTGTAGGGAGTCCACATTTTGAGTTGTCCGTTACAGTTAGACTAATGAATATCAAATCAAATTGGAGGGTTCCTCAAACTGCTATGGACTCTATGGTTGGTCTTTTGGGGAACTAGTTAACCCTAAGCTGAACATATCTAAGAATTTCTATCAGATAAAGAAATTGGTTTTCAAGTTAGAATTGTCGTATGATAGAATTTATTATTGTGAAAATAATTACATGTTGTTCTATAAGAATGATGGTGATCTAGAAAATTATAAGTTTTGTGGACATGCTCGTTTTAAGCGGGCTCCTGGTGGGAAGATGGTTTCAGCTAAGGCGATGCATTATTTACCTCTTATACCTTGGTTACATACGCGTCGATGAGTTCTTCTCCTCATATGAGATGACACCATGAGAATAGAAAGGCTCCCAGTGTTATGTTTAATCCATCTATGGAGAAGCTTGAAAATAGAACTTATCCTGATTTTACTAGTGAACCAAAAAATGTTAGATTAAGCTTGTGTGCAAATGGTTCCACACCATTCTCTATTTCGGTTGCACTCTACTCTTGCTGGCCTGTATTCTTTACTCCATATAATCTTTCACCTGAAATGTATATGACAAGTCCCTACATATTTCTAAGTTGTATTATCTCTGGTTCCTGTAATCCAAAAAGTTTTATTGATGTTTATATGCAACCTTTGATAGACGAGTTAAAAGAATTGTGGTCTAAAGGTTCAGTGACTTGTGACATTCAACTAAGCAGAATTTTTTTTGGGTGCTTGTTTAATGTGAACTATAAATGATTTTCCTACGTATGGGATGTTGTCTAGTTGGATGACTACTGAAAAATTAGCTTGCCCGTATTACATAAAAAATAATAAAGCATTCACATTCAAACATGATCGTAAAAATTCATGGTTTGATTGTCACCGTCGGTTCTTGCCAATGGATCACAATTTTAGAAGATTAAAACATGCTTTCCAAAATAATAAGATTGAAAATAATCCACCACCTCCATCATAGTAAGAAAATGAAATTTGGGAGAGATGTTCCGCCTCAGGCGCACGCAAGTGCACGCGATCGTACAAGTAAAATAGTAACTCTTAAGAGTCGGATGTCGAACCCACAAAGATTGAGTGAATTTACAAATTCAAGTGCTAAGTCCAATTTCACAAGTGTTAAAGTTTCAAGATTTTTATATTTTGTCTAAATCTATAGGTGTTCACAAATAATTCGTAAAACAATAATAAGAAGCATCTAGAGTTAAGACGTAACAATCATGAAATGCTACATTCAACTTGGTTCAAGTATGGAATTTTATTTGTTGTCTCACAAATTTAATTTTCATGTTCATTGTCTTTCGAGCTCTAAACACAGACGAACTAGCCTCACAACTACATCGTTGAATGGGGATGTGACAACCTAGTTCACAAGCAATTATTCTTGTGGAGTGGTTTACAGGGTTAATTCCCTTAGTTATGGACTTTTGAACCTCTAACCATTTAATATAACTTGATTTCAAATCTACTTCTACGAGCGGTGATGTGATAATTCCAAGTTGGTGTCTAGCTATCTTCGCGTTTTATAACCAAGCATGGAAAATTAGGTATATTTCTATCCTAACCGCGAATAAAGTCTTGAAAACTTTGAACTTGCTTCCTGCATTCTTAGTTCTAACCTAGGTTTTCTCTTTCGAGTCTTTGCCTAAGCATAATGAGTTAATTTCAATGGTGATCAAGCATTAAAACGAATAAAATCAAGAATGCAAGATAAACAACAATGAAAACTTGTACCAACAATAAAATTACGCAATTACATTCATGTCATGCGGCTTCAATCCTAGAGGAAGGATTTTAGCCACTCATGTTCATACAAGAGTTCAAAAACATATTTGAATTCAAGTACTTGCCAGAGATGGTAAAAAAGAATGAAAGAAAGCGAACCCTAGGTGAGTTTCTTCCATTCTCTCCTTCGCTCCTCTTGCTTCTCCAAAAATAAAATCGTGATAATCAAATAAAAATCCTAAGGGTTTAATTTATACAAAGTAAGTTTTTGCAAATTTTTCCTGTGATGGACCAGCTCTGTGTCATGCTGCCTATCACGCAGCACAGCCTTCGTGACGTAGACTTGTCGTGCACAGCTACTGGAATGGGCGTGTGGCATGGTCGCTGGCAAGTGCCATCGGGCATGGCATGACGCTTGTCTCGCTGCCTACCTTGCACGGCAAGGAGACTGGCGTGCTGATGGATGAGCGTAGCACGACCTGGAGCATAGGCCTCCTACTTTGGCATGTCATTGCGCATGCACGCACGACATGGCACAGCGCCTAGCGCGCTACCCACCTAGCGTGGCACGCTGGCATGTGCTAGCAGCCCTCTTCTCTTGTGACATCATTTTTTCCTTCTTGGGCATTCACTCCATGCTTTCGTCTTGTGAATTGAACATCAAAGTTATCGCCTCTTTAGTGTATTTCACCTATAAAATTGGGCAAATCATATTGGTTAGTTCCGTCACATAAATATAAGAAATTACATGAGAATTCTATAACTAAATTTACAAACACAACTAAAATGTAAATATAAAACAGAACTTGGGCATGTAAATATGCCCAAGATCACTACCCCACACTTAAAGTCTTGTTCGTCCTCGAACAACTCTATTACATCTCATGCACAAGCAGGACTCCACCTCACCAATTAATGCAAGACAACTCAAGTTAAAGCTACCATGATTGATTTAGACGGCAAGTGTAAAATAGAGCATGCTATATATATAACCAACTAAAATCACATATAATCAAGTTAAGACCTCCTAGCCTCAAGAATTGACTCTAAAACTTAGAAAACTCATCCAATTTAACAAATCAAGAAGTCCGATATGAATTTCATCTTTCCTCAAACATGTTCCCTCACACAAAGAGATACCCATTTACACTCTCAATATTTCAAAATATACATGTGTGGGTATATGAATAAAAATCAAGCTCAGTCTCACAAAGAATTCACATGCAACATGCAATGACCTATATGCTTGCCCTTAGTGTATTACCCAACTAATCTAGAAACATCCAAACGTAAGATCAAGTAGGACTTCATGGGTTGTAATGTAAGCTAAGGGACGAGTAGGTACTATTTTGTCCAGTAATAGTGACTATCTTCCCTAAGCGCTTTTTATACATCATTTTATCATTAAGCACAATCTCTTTTTCACTTAACCTCTTGTTCTTTTCACTCTCAATTTCCTTTTTGCTTTCCCATTTCTTTAAGAATACTTATAATATTAGTAAGGAGTACTTTAGAAACTTTTTCATTCTTTTGCTCTTTTACTCTCTACCAACACTTATGCATTTTGAATACTACACCCTTAGTCTTTTCTTCAACTTTCACAACCACTATTTCCCCTTTTCAATATTCTCACTCCTTAACTCTTGTGCATTTTTCACTTAAGTGCTTAGGAGTTTTGGATCAAATTTAGTTCTATTGAAAGAAAAGGATTAAGCTTTTGATATGGCTAATCAAGGAATAGGCTAAAGGCTCAATGGGGCTGACTAGGATCATGTGTTAAAGGTAGGTAAAGCAAAGGATAAAAATTAGGCTCCTTCAAAGAAATGCCTAAATCATCTCTTACAATTAACATCCTTCATTTCACTTTGCAAACACACGAGGCAAGTTCTAGACATCACACAACAGCATGGAATACACAAGAAACCTTACCCTCATTGCGCATGTTCAAATCAAAACAGACCCATACAGACTCTCAACACAGCTAATCACAAGAATTTAAAATTAAGTTTACAGCATACAGAGTCATATTCCTGAGCCTAAATGTCTTAAATAAAGTCATACACTATGTTTAACATGCTTCAGAATTAAAATCACGTGCATCTTACAATCATGTACAACACTCACAAGAGCATCAAACAGTCAACCAGCTAAGGGTTCAACCACAAAAACCTACTAACTAATTTTTTCTCAAGACAGTTTTCATCCATTCATCATTGGAAAAAATCTTTAACTATGACTAAAACAGCTATGTACAGACACAGAAAAATCTTTATTCTCGATTCAAAGTGCCCCTTTTTGGAAAAGAACCGAAAAGAAAAACCAAAGGGTGGATGAGATATTCTCAACTCAAACTTTTAATACAAATAATTTTCACACCAAGCACTAACTTCACCGGAGATCAATCATCACACAAATTTTTAAATTACCCTTCACCCCACACTTGAAATATGTTATGTTCCCAAAGCATGAATTAAATTTAAAACAAAGGTGAGAGATAATTCTTGAGGCCTCTAGGCCTAACTAGCAACATGTTTTGTCCTTTTCAATTACATAGGTCACCGACCCCACACTTATAATTTTTTCATGCTCCTTAGCTTCTGCTTTTCAGGGTACTCAGACTTCCCCTCAATCTGTTGTCAAGTCACCAAAAACAACAACACAAGTGAAATAAACAAAATCAAAACCAAAAGAATAAGAAAATTGTATCTATGGTACCTCCGTGATTTAGCCTTGTGCATTGAACATCAAATTTAGCCCCTCTTTAGTGTATTTCACCTACAAAAATGGGCTAATCACATTGGGTTAGTTCCAACACACAAATATATAAAATTACATGAGAATTTTATTAATTAAATTGACAAACACGACTAAAAAGTATATATATAGAATAGCATTTAGGCATGTAAATATTTTCAAGATCAAGAGAGTTTTTCACTTGCCAAAGATTACAGAAGTTATACCTTCTAGAATTTTTAGATATGGTGTTGGATATAATTGGACAAAATAGAGCATATTTTGGGAGTTGTCGTATTGGAAGGACAACATTCTATGACACAATATTAATGCGATGCATATTGAAAAAAATTATTTTGATAATTTATTCAACACAGTAATGGAAGTTCAAACAAAGATAATCCAAAGGCCAAAATGAACTTAAAGGAATACTACAAAAGGAATTACGGCTGCAGGAAACACACAATAATAAACTGTTAAATCCCAAGGTGAACTTTTCATTCACATTGGATGAAAAATGTGAGATTTGTGTAAAGCCTAGCATAGTTTTTGGCTGAATCTGTAATCTTAATTTGCAAAAAATATGCTGAATTAATCATTCGATCCACAATCACCCATATAGAATTATGTTGCCGGCGTGAACGAGGAAAACTTGTAATAAAGTCTATTTATCTCCTCCCACTTTTCCAAGTGGGAATACTGATATCCTGAATCATGCCTCTAGGTCTCTGATGCTCAACATTTACCTGTTGGCAACTTGGATACTTAGCCACAAATGCTGCAATATCCTTCCGTCACACCCCTAGCCTACACCCTGGATGTAACACGGTACTTGAAGTCACGAGTGACCCCAAGTCAATCCCTGGTCTATCATACACTGGTGTTTTGAGTAAACATGCACAACGAAAATTTGAAATAATACATAAAAGCATTACCGAAAAATTCAAGACTCAACATAGAGATTTTAAATATCTGAAAGTCTGAATATCAAGTCTGGTTGAAAGCCATCTAATTGAGGAGTTGCTGGGACAAGCCCCAGCTAACTCTAAGTCTAACTGAAAAAATAAAGAAACTGAAATGAATAAAATGTGCCCTCGGAATATGAGGACTCACACTACTGCTGCTGATAGAGAGACCCGAACGTAATCGGCTAACGGTGCTGGGTTTGAGAACCTGCGGCTGTATCATGAAATGATACAACATAAAAGTATGTGTCAGTACTTTGAATGTACTTATTAAGTGAGAGAAACATGACTAATATGATATAATTAATAATTGAACTGATACGACATGAAATGACCAACTGAAATACTGAAAACTGGTACAACTGGTAATAAACTGATATGGTAAAAAATGACCCTGACTGATGGTCATAAACATGTCCTAAGTCTGAGATACTGAGTCTGAAATACTACACTGAACTAATCTAGACTGAAGAATCTGAGAGTAACTATACTGACTAGTAGGAGAGGCTATAACCGACATGTAACCACGTGAGCTAGACGTGGAGTCCAATGTACACACCCCTTCGGTAGGACCCAATATACCTTGCCAGGGTATAAAGGAATGGACTGTGAAAATCACAGTCAAACGGGGTCCGTAGGCCAAGTAAATAAAACCTACGGTGGCAACGTAGTTCTGGGACCTGAGTGCGCTGGAACCCCGGCCCTTTCAGTGCTAAGTCCTACTCCCACTGAAAAATCCTATTACTACTACTACTGACAAGAAAATAGCTTGATACTGGGGTCCAAGATTATACTGACCCAGGAATACTGTTAGAGAGTTCCTTGAGCGTCTTATAGGACCAAATTTGGAAACTGAGTTCTAAGACTGGTTAGAGCTGCTTATCGTGAAACGTCGTAACCATCTAGAAAACAAATTGATAACTGAACTGGGGTCCGGGGGTTAGTCAGAGCTATAACTCGAATGTCATGACCACCTAATGGACCAAATAACTGAAATCTGAGTCTTAGTCTAATAACTGAGAGGCACCACTGACACCTCGGGAAAAGATTATAGTCAAACTGATCAGCTGACATTTCTGATTAACACTGCATATTCTAGTACTTTGACTGAAACTAAACTGACAATTCTGAGAAATACAAAGTATATAAACTTTCTGACTAAATCTGAATAACATACATGTAACTGAGATTTTAACACAAACAATCGATATAAAAGCCCTTAAATCTGAAGCATACAAACAATTCTCAAGAATTCAAAGCTTAAACAGGATTCTAATTTCTGGCTTTTCAAAAGCTAGGGCTGAATTTCTAATTTGATGGAACAAGCATCATTTTAGTTACAAAGTGGTGGATAATAGGTATAATTAACATAGGGTAGGATTCCCTATGAGTTTATCAAAGAACGATAACAATATCTGCAAATTCGCCATCATAGGGCTAGGACTGAAAGTGAACAGAGAGAGAGTTTTGGGGGATGAAAGGGGAGAACAATCTCCTTGCTAAATTCCCACATACCTGTAGAACGAACCCTGGTGAAAATCCCTGAGAAGAACTGAGAAGACTGACGTTTTGCCCTAGCTTCTGCTCTGAACTCCTTGACTATTTCTATGCTCTGATTTTTTTGAGAGCATGAGTGAAAGTGAAGGGGAAATGTCGTTCTATCCCTTTTCCTTCCTCCTAAATGACCCTAAAATGAAATCTGGCCGACAAGAACCAACGGGCCTCAAAACGGGTCATTGGAATTAACGATGGCCCATTGAATCTGGCCGTGGTTTCTAGGTTCAAAAACTAGATTCACACTGGTGTCCCACGGTTAGGTACAATGGTCTGTTGGTAGCAACAACGGGCCATTGATACCTCCAGTTGGAATTGGTAAGAAAATAGGGCACGGGGACAACGAGTGGTAACAATGACTCGTTGGTAGAACCAATGGGCCGTTGTATCCCCTCATGGCTCACGCTTCTCGATTCTAGAATCGTACGACAGGTGGTCACAATAGCTCGTTGGAATCTACGACGGGCCATTGTTTCCTCCCATTGTCTCGGGGTAGGGTCCGATAGACCTCTGAATCTGGGATTCAACGGATGACAGGACGACCCGTTGTCAGTATCAACGGGTCATCCTATGACTCTTTGTTTCCCCTTGGAACAATGTTGCTGCAACCCACGACCCGTCACAACGGTCCGTTGGTTTCACCAACGGTCCATTGTGGGGGTCGTCTGAGATAGAAAAACTTCTGGTTTCCTGTGGTTTTTCATGCAACGTCTGAATTTGGTCTAGAAAAATTTTAGGGTGTTAAAATATCTCCCCCTTGGGATCATTCGTCCTCGAATGAAGACCAAAACCAGGAAAAGAGCTAAGATTCCTATAATTGAGATTATGATTGATTTCTAAAGGAGTAACTGACTTAACTGTATTACCTGAGCTGATGCAACTAGAATGCACGTAGAAAATTTAAATAAGGCTGATGAGTATGGAACTGAGTAGAGTACTGAGAAGGAATTTAGTACCTGATTCTAGGTCTGAACTGGGAGGGAACAAGTGAGGGTATCTGGCCATCATGTCTGCTTCTGCTTACTATGTGGTTCCCTCAACTTGTTGATTTCTCCATAGTACCTTAACTGAAGCTATCTCCTTATTCCTCATCTTACGAACCTGATGGTCAAGGATCTGGACTGTCTCCTCCTCATATGTGAGACTATCTTTTATCTCCACACTGTCTAGTGGCACTACTGAAGTTGGATCACCAATGCACTTCTTCAGAAGTGACACATGGAAAACTGGGTGTACTATTGCTAGTTCTGAAGGTAACTCTAGCTCATAGGCCACCTTACCAATCCGCCTCAGAATCTTATAGGGTCCCACATATCGTGGACTGAGCTTTCCCTTTTTTCCTAATCTCATCACTCCTTTCATGGGAGAAATTTTCAAGTATACCCAGTCATCAACTGCAAACTCCAATTCTCTTCTCCGACATCGACATAAGATTTCTGATGGCTCTGAGTTGGTTTCAACCTTCTTCGAATGAGTTGAACTTTCTGCATTGCTTCATGAACCGAGTCTGGCCCTATCAAGGTATCTTCTCCAACCTCAAACCACCCTATAGGGGATCTACACAGCCTACCATATAATGCCTCAAATGGGGCCATCTGAATGCTAGAGGGATAATTGTTGTTGTAAAAAAACTCGATAAGAGGCAAATGGTCATCCCAATTACCCTTAAAATCAATTTCACATGTTCTTAGAATATCTTCTAAGGTTTGAATGGTCTGATCAGCTTGTCCATCTGTCTGCGGGTGAAAAGCCGTACTGAGGTGAACCTGGGTACCAAGTCCTTTCTAAAAAGACTTCCAGAAGTGAGAGGTGAATTGGGTACCTCTGTCTGAAATAATGGACAAGGGCACCCCATGAAGTCTGACTAGTTCCCGAATATAAAGTCTAGCATAGTCCTTAGCTGAATCTGTGGTTTTAACTGGGAGGAAATGTGTTGACTTAGTCATCCGGTCCACTACTACCCAGATAGAGTCATGTTGCCGACGAGTCCGAGGTAGACCCGTAATGAAGTCCATGTTTATTTCTTCCCACTTCCATGTGGGTATACTGATATCCTGAGTCATACCTCCCGGTCTCTGGTGTTCTACCTTTACTTGCTGGCAATTCGAGCACTTAGCTAAAAATTCAGCAATATCTCTTTTCATACCGTTCCACCAGTAAATATCCCGTAAATCACGATACATCTTAGTAGCACCAGGGTGAATGGAATATCTAGAACTATGCGCTTCAGCCAATATCTGTTGTCTCAACTCGCCGACATCTGGTACATATAATCTACCCTAGTAACGGAGCACACCATCTACCCCTTTGGAGAAAGCTTCTATTTCTTTCCTGAGAACTGCTTCCTTCATCTTAAGTAGGATGGGATCTTCATCTTGTCTGGACTTAACCTCTATAACTAAAGAGGAATCTGACCTGCTCTGTATTACTACTCCACCCTCAGTCGAATCCACCAACTGTACTCCCAATCGGGCTAGCCCGTGAATATCTTTAGCCTGTTCCTTTTTGCCTTCTTCTACATGAGCAACGGTGCCCATAGACATTCTACTTAGTGCCTCAGCCACCACATTGGCCTTGCCCGGGTGATATAGCACGCTCATGTCATATTCTTTCAGTAGTTCTAACCACCTTCTCTGATAAAGATTTAGGTCCTTCTGACTGAACACATACTGCAGACTCTTATGATCTGTAAATACATCTACGTGAGCTCCATATAAGTAATCTCCATATTTTTAACGTGAACACCACCGCTTCCAGCTCCAAGTCATGAGTCAGATAGTTCTTCTCATGGACTTTGAGCTGTCTGGAGGCATAGGCTATCACTTTGCCCCGCTGCATCAAAACGCAACCAAGTCCAACTCTGGAGGCGTCACAATATACAACAAACCCATCTGTTCCTTTTGGCAAGGTCAAAACTGGAGCGGTAGTGAGTCGAGTCTTTAACTCTTGAAAACTCTTCTCACACTCATCTGACCACTGAAATTTCACCTTTTTCTAGGTTAACTTGGTCAGAGGAGATGCTATGGAGGAGAAACTTTTCACAAGCTGTCGGTAATAACCTGCTAAGCCTAGGAAACTACTAATTTTAGTAGGAGAGGTAGATCTGGGCCAATCCTTCACTGTTGCTATCTTATGAGGATCTACCTGTATCCCCTCACCTGAGACCACATGACCCAAGAAAGTCACAGACTTCAACCAGAATTCACACTTTCTGAACTTGGGGAATAACTGGCGATCTCTGAGGGTCTGTAATGCTAACCTTAGGTGATTGGCATTCTCTTCCTCATTTCTAGAGTACACCAGAATGTCGTCGATAAATACAATGACGAACATATCTAGGTACTGCTTGAAGACCCTATTAATCAAATCCATGAAAGTTGATGGGGCATTCGTTAGCCCTATGGACATCACCACAAACTCGTAGTGACCATACTGAGTTCTAAATGTTGTTTTCGGTATGTCACACTCCTAACCCTTAGCTGATGGTACCCTGACCTGAGATCGATCTTGGAGAAACAACTGGCTCCCTCGAGTTGGCTGAATAGGTCATCAATTCTAGGTAGGTGATATATGTTCTTGAATGTGACTTTGTTCAGCTAACAGTAATCTATGCACATTCTGAGGGTACCGTTTTTCTTACGCATGAATAGCACTGGAGCACTCCAGGGAGAGATGCTGGGTCTGATAAAACCCTTATTAAGAAGATCCTTTAACTACTCCTTCAACTCCTTAAGCTCAGGTGGAGCCATTATGTAAGGAGGGATGGAGATGGTCTGAGTGTCTGGGAGGAGATCTATTCCGAAGTCTATCTCCCGTTCAAAGGAACTCCGAGAAGATCTTCAGGAAATACATATGGGAACTCGCTGACAAATGGAACTGAATCTATGGCTAGGGTTTTAGAGTTGGAATCCTTGACCCAAACCAGATGATATAGACATCCTTTGGAAATGAGTTTCTAGGCCTTAAGGAAGGAAATAAACATACTCTTAGGCGTTGAACTGTTGCCCGACCATTCTAACACTGGTTCATTCGTAAATTGGAACTTGACAACTCTAGTTCTGCAATTAGCTGAGGCATAGCAGGAGTGTAACCAATCCATGGTGAGAATAAGGTCGAAGTCGACCATATCTAGTTCTACGAGATCAGTTGGAATTGCTTTGGTCAGGACTAAGACTGGCAATTTCTATACACCCAGCTGGCTCTAACTAACTCGCCAATTGGAGTGGAGACTGAGAATGGTTCTGAGAGGACCTCTGGACTTATATTGAACTGAAATGCTATATATGGAGTCACGAACGAAAGAGTAGCTCCTTGATATAAGAGGGCATATGCGTCTAGATGGAAGAGACGTAACATACCTGTAACTACGTCAGGTGAGCTTTCCTAATCCTGACGAGAAGATAGAGCATAGAAATGATTCTGGCGCTGACTTCCATCTGTACCTCATGAGTTAGCCTGCTGAGTTGGTCGACTTGTTGGAGATGCTGAGGTAGTGGATTAATATCTCCCTCGCCCTGCTAACGGGAACTCTCTGAGTCGGTGCCCAAGTTGTCCATATCCAAAACAACCCTCTCTGCCCTGTAGACACTCTCTAGGATGATTCTTTCCACACTTGGGGAAAACTGGATACCTGTTCCCTGTACTGTGGGCCTGATACTGCATGCTAGATGACCCACCCCTCCGATCCTGGCGGGATCGAAAGGTTGGGGCGCTGGCTAAACTAGGTGTTGGGGCCCTCTGCTGTTGCTGCTGCTGTGAGCGGCTATCACCACCAGATCTCTGTTGGCCTAAATCTGAATGACCAGTTCTTACCCACTTGTTCTTACGTTCCATATCTTTTAACTTCTCTGCCTCAATCTACTGGGCATAAATAATTAGGCTAGAGAGGTCCATGTCCTTGATCAGTATTGCGGTCCTGCACTCCTTGAGGACCAGATTAGACATTCCGTTAATGAACTTCAGCATGCGAGCCGTGGGCTCGGCCACCATCTCTGGAGCATACTTTAATAACCTGGTAAACTCCAGAGCATACTCCTCCACTGTCCTGTTGCCCTATCGCAAGTTCATAAACTCTGCCATCTTATCCTCCTTCAGCTCCCGAGGGAAAAACCTGTCTAGAAAAGCTGTGTGGAACTCCTCACACTCCACCGGTCCTGCTTCCGCCGGCCGTCCCTCCATCCACTGCTCATACCAAACCTGGGCTACACCTTTAAGCTGGTAGGCAGCCAGATCATCACTCTCGGAAGAGCTGACATCCATAATACGGGTAATCTTCCTAACCTCCTCTACAAACTCTTGGGGGTCCTTCCCTACTTTAGACCCCTGGAACGACGGAGGGTTCATACGGGTGAAGTCTCGCACCCTTGTTGCTGCTACAGACCAATTCATATTAACCGGAACAACCTGTTGATTTACCTGGTTGGTCACGGTTTGGGCCAGTAACTGAATGGTCGTCTAAACTCTGCGGTAAAAACAGAATCATCTTGAGGAGCTATCGAGGCTAGTGGGGCAGGTCTATTGGCATTTCCGGCCCTCCTTCCATTACCGCGTCTGGAAGGCATGGTTCATTGAAATAAGGTATAGCACGAATTAGAAGGACATTTTTGGAATTGAACTTTGACGCATGATAAAGAATATGAACATAAGGGAATTTTCCTAATAACATCTCGTAGCCCCCTCATCATAAGTGTTGCGCGCTTCACACCCATAAAAAGGACTCTACTCGATGTGGCTTTTAGACTTTCTGAGGATAATCTAAACCTAGGGCTCTGATATTAAGTTTGTCACGCCCTGAGCCTACACCTTGGACGTAACATGGTACTTGAAGTCACGAGTGACCCCAAATCAACCCCTGGTCTATCATACACTGGTGTTTTGAGTAAACATGCACAACGAAAATTTGAAATAATACATAAAAGCATTACTAAAAAAATTAAGACTGAACATAGAGATTTTAAATATTTGAAAGTCTGAAATCAAGTCTGGTCTGAAAGTCATCTAACTGAGGAGTTGTTGATAAAAGCCCCCAACTAACTCAAAGTCTAACTGAAAACAATAAAGAAACTAAAATGAATAAAATATGTCGTCAGAATATGAGGACTCACACTGCTGCTGCTAATAAAGAGACCCGAACATAATCAGCTAACGTGCTGGGTTTGAGAACCTGCAGCTGTATCATGAAATGATACAACATAAAAGTATGCGTCAGTACTTTGAATGTACTAAGTAAGTGAGAGAAACATGACTAATATGATATAATTAATAATTGAACTGATACGACATGAAATGACCAACTGAAATACTGAAAACTGGTACAACTGGTAATAAACTGATATGGTAAAAAATGACCCTGACTGATGGTCATAAACATGTCCTAAGTCTGAGATACTGAGTCTGAAATACTACACTGAACTGATCTAGACTGAAGAATCTGAGAGTAACTATACTGACTAGTAGGAGAGGCTATAACCGACATGTGACCACGTGAGCTAGACGTGGAGTCCAATGTACACACCCCTTCGGTAGGACCCAATATACCTTGCCAGGGTATAAAGGAATGGACTGTGAAAATCACAGTCAAACGGGGGTCGTTAGGCCAAGTAAATAAAACCTACGGTGGCAACGTAGTTCTGGGACCTGGGTGCGCTGGAACCCCGGCCCTTTCAGTGTTAAGTCCTACTCCCACTAAAAACTCCTATTACTACTACTACTGACAAGCAAATAGCTCGATACTGGGGTCCAAGATTATACTGACCCAGGAATACTGTTAGAGAGTTCCTTGAGCGTCTTATAGGACCAAATTTGGAAACTGAGTTCTAAGACTGGTCAGAGCTGCTTATCGTGAAGCGTCGTAACCATCTAGAGAACAAACTGATAACTGAACTGGGGTCCGGGGGCTAGTCAGATCTATAACTAGAATTTCATGACCACCTAATGGACCAAATAACTGAAATCTGAGTCTTAGTCTGATAACTGAGAGGCACCACTGACACCTCGGGAAAAGATTATAGTCAAACTGATCAGCTGACATTTCTGATTAACACTGCATATTCTAGTACTTTGACTGAAACTGAACTAACAATTCTGAGAAATACAAAGTATATGAACTTTCTGACTGAATCTGAATAACATAAATGTAACTGAGATTTTAACAGAAACAATCGGTATAAAAGCCCCTAACTCTGAAGCATGCAAACAATTCTCAAGATTTCAAAGCTTAAACAAGATTCTAATTTTTGGCTTTTCAAAAGCTAGGGCTGAATTTCTAATTTGATGGAACAAGCATCATTTTAGTTACAAAATGGTGGATAATAGGTACAATTAACATAGGGTAGGATTCCACATGAGTTTATCAAAGAACGATAACAATATTTGCAAATTCGCAATCTCAGGGCTAGGACTGAAAGTGAATAGAGAGAGAGTTTTGGGGGACGCAAGGGGAGAAGAAGCTCCTTGCTAAATTCCTGCATACCTGTAGAAGGAACCCTAGTGAAAATCCCTTAGAAGAACTGAGAAGACTGACGTTTTGCCCTAGCTTCTGCTCTGAACTCCCTGACTATTTCTAAGCTCTGATTCTTTTGAGAGGATGAGTGAAAGTGATGGGGAAATGTTGTTCTATCCCTTTTCCTTCCTGCTAAATGACCCTAAAACGACATGGTTTAGGGATTAAAAAGGTGGAAAATTACAAAAGTGACCCTGGGAACTGAAACTGAAATCTGGCCGACAGGAACCAACGGGCCTCAGAACGGGTCATTGGTAGAAACGACGACCTGTTGAATCTGGTCGTGGTTTCTAGGTTCATAAACTAGATTCACATTGGTCACCCATGGTTAGGAACAATCGGTCCATTGGTAGCAACAACGGGCTATTGATACCTCCCATTGGAATTGGTAAGAAAACAGGGCATGGGGACAATGAGTGGTAACAATGACTCGTTGGTAGAACCAACAGGCCATTGTATCCCCTCGTGACTCATGCTTCTGGATTCTAGAATCGTACAACGGTTTGTCACAACGACTCGTTGGAAGCTACGATGGGCCGTTGTTTTATCCCGTTGTCTCGGGGTAGGGCCCGGTAGACCTCTAAATTTGGGATTCAACGGACGACAGGACGACCCGTTGTCAGTATCAACGGGTCATCCTATGACTCGTTGTTTCCCCCTGGAACAATGCTACTGCAACCCATGACCCGTTACAACCGTCCGTTGGTTTCACCAACGGTCTGTTGTGGGGGTCTTCTGAGATAGAAAAACTTCGATTTCTTTTGGTTTTTCATGCAATGTCTGAATTTGGTCTAGGAAAGTTTCGGGGTGTTACAACATCTCCCCCTTGGGATCATCGTCCTCGAATGAAGACCAAAACCAGGAAAAGAGTTGAGATTCCTATAATTGAGGCTATGACTAATTTCTGAAGGAGTAACTGACTCTGAATTGACTTAACCGTATTACCTGAGCTGATGCAACTAGAATGCATGTAGAAAATTTAAGTAAGTCTGATGAGTACGGAACTGAGTAGAGTATTGAGAAGGAATTTAGTACCTGATTCTGGGTCTGAACTAGGAGGGAACAAGTGAGGGTATTTGGCCATCATGTCTGCTTCTGCTTCCCATGTGGCTCCCTCAACTTGTTGAATTCTTCATAGTACCTTAACTAAAGCTATCTCCTTATTCCTCATCTTACGAACCTGACGGTCAAGGATCTGGACTGGCTCCTCCTCATATGTGAGACTATCTTTTATCTCCACACTGTCCAGTGGCACTACTGAAGTTGGATCACCAATGCACTTCTTCAGAAGTGACACATGGAAAACTGGGTGTACTATTGCTAGTTTTGAAGGTAACTTTAGCTCATAGGCCACCTTACCAATCTGCCTCAGAATCTTATAGGGTCCCACATATCTTGGACTGAGCTTTCCCTTTTTTCCCGAATCTCATCACCCCTTTCATGGGAGAAATTTTTAGGTATACCCAGTCATCAACTGCACATTCCAATTCTCTTCTCCGCACATCGACATAAGATTTCTGACGGCTCTGAGCTATTTTCAACCTTCCTCGAATGAGCTGAACTTTCTGCATTGCTTCATGAACCGAGTTTAGCCCTATCAAGGTAGCTTCTCCAACCTCAAACCACCCTATAGGGGATCTACACCTCCTACCATATAATGCCTCAAATGGGGCCATCTGAATGCTAGAGCGATAGTTGTTGTTGTACGCAAACTCGATAAGAAGCAAATGGTCATCCCAATTACCCTTAAAATCGATTGCACACGCTATTAGAATATCTTCTAAGGTTTGAATGGTCCGCTCAGCTTGTCCATCTATCTGCGGGTGAAAAGAGGTATTGAGCTTAACCTGGGTACCATGTCCTTTATGAAAGGACTTCTAGAAGTGAGAGGTGAATTGGGTACCTTTGTCTGAAATAATGGACAAGGGCACCTCATGAAGTCTGACTAGTTCTTGAATATAAAGTCTAGCATAGTCCTCAGCTGAATCTGTGGTTTTAACTAGGAGGAAATATGCTGACTTAGTCATCCGGTCCACTACTACCTAGATAGAGTCATGTTGTCGATGAGTCCGAGGTAGACCCGTAATGAAATCCATGTTTATTTCTTCCCACTTCCATGTGGGTATAGTAATATCCCGAGTCATACCTCCAGGTCTTTGGTGTTCTACCTTTACTTGCTGGCAGTTCGGGCACTTAGCTACAAATTCAGCAATATCTCTTTTCATGTTGTTCCACCAGTAAATATCTCATAAATCACGGTATATCTTAGTACACCAGGGTGAATGGAATATCTATAACTGTGCGCTTCATCTAATATCTGCTGTCTCAACTCGCTGACATCTGGTACACATAATCTACCCTAGTAACGGAGCACACCATCTCCCCCTTTGGAGAAAGCTTCTATTTCTTTCCTGAGAACTGCTTCTTTCATCTTAAGTAAGATGGGATCTTCATCTTGTCTAGACTTAACCTCCACAACTAAAGAGGAATTTGACCCGCTCTGTATTACTACACCTCCCTCAATCGAATCCACCAACTATACTCCCAACCGGGCTAGCCTGTGAATATCTTTAGCCAGTTCCTTTGTTCCTTCTTCTACATGGGCCACACTTCCCATAGACACTCTACTTAGTGCATCAGCCACCGCATTAGCCTTGCCCGTGTCATATAGCACGCTCATGTCATAGTCTTTTCAGTAGTTCTAACCACCTCCTCTGATGAAGATTTAGGTCCTTCTGACTGAACACATACTGCAGACTCTTATGATCTGTAAATACATCTACCTGAGCTCCATATAAGTAATGTCTCCATATTTTTAACGCGAACACCACCACTGCCAGCTCCAAGTCATGAGTCGGATAGTTCTTCTCATGGACTTTGAGTTGTCTGGAGGCATAGGCTATCACTTTGCCCCGCTGCATCAAAACGCAACCAAGTACAACTATGGAGGCATCACAATATACAACAAACCCATATGTTCCTTCTGGCAGGGTCAAAATTGGAGCGGTAGCGAGTCGAGTCTTTAACTTCTGAAAACTCTTCTCACACTCATCCGACCACTGAAATTTCACTTTTTTCTGGGTTAACTTGGTCAGAGGAGATGCTATGGAGGAGAAACCTTCTACAAACTGTCGGTAATAACCTGCTAAGCCCAGGAAACTACTAATTTTAGTAGGAGAGGTATATCTGGGCCAATCCTTCGCTGCTGCTATCTTATGAGGATCTACCTGTATCCCCTCACCTGAGACCACATGACCCAAGAAAGTCACAGACTTCAACCAGAATTCACACTTGCTGAACTTGGCAAATAACTGGCGATCTCTGAGGGTCTATAATGCTAACCTTAGGTGATTAACATGCTCTTCCTCATTTCTAGAGTACACCAGAATGTCGTCGATAAATACAATGACACACATATCTAGGTACTGCTTGAAGACCCTATTCATCAAATCCATGAAAGCTTCTGGGGCGTTTGTTAACCAAAAGGAAATCACCACAAACTCATAGTTACCATATCTAGTTCTAAATGTTGTTTTCGGTATGTCACACTCCCTGACCCTCAACTGATGGTAACCTGTCCTGAGATCGATCTTGGAGAAACAATTGGCTCCCTGAAGTTGGTCGAACAGGTCATCAATTCTAGGTAAGGGATATCTTTTCTTGACAGTGACTTTGTTCAGCTGACGGTAATCTATGCACATTCTGAGGGTACCATCTTTCTTACTCACGAATAACACTGGAGCACCCCAGGGAGAGATGTTGAGTCTGATAAAACCCTTATCAAGAAGATCCTTAAACTGCTCCTTCAGCTCCTTAAGCTTAGCTAGAGCCATTCTGTAAGGAGGGATGGAGATGGGCTGAGTGTTGTTCGGTGTTTTGCTTTGGGTATTTACTACACGCAAGTGCACGTGGTCGAACAAGTAGTAAAGTGGCTTAAGTAAGACAAGTATCGATCCCACAGGGACTGGGATAAGGTAACAAACTCCTTAAGTGTTACTATACTTACTCTAAAAATGAAGACAACAGTGCAAAGATGTCACACCCCGCCTTGGGGGGGTATGACTGGCACCTGGTGCCCTACTAGGACCTGAACTGCTGGACTGCTAAGCCTGGGCACATCTGGTGCCCGACTGGCTCTAACTCACATTTCTGGAAACAAAGGGCTATATAACGGCTGTAAATACAGCCCCCGGCCCATTGTCCTATAGCCTCCTATACCTGTACTAACAGTTGACCAGGAACATATCAATTCAGGGAACCCTATGCGGGCCGACAAGGCCACCATGCTGTCTAGTTATCTATAACTTAATCATGAAGTCCTGGGTAGCTACGTGACCGGCAAGGTCACCACTACTGTCAAACTTATGGCCCCATACGACCAACATAAAAGAAACAAAAGTACTAACAGCTAACAACTGCATGGCCTCACACGACCGGCTCATCTGACCACAGGGAACATATACAGACTGCAAGCCTCTAGGAATAGCAATAGAAATGATCGGGTCCGGGCCCCGACCTACCCGTACTATACATCAAAAGAAAATGAAGTACACCTCTGGAATTCAGTCTCCGGATGACAGGAGCTGAGTACGCGATCGCTGACAGGAATCATGTGGTATCGTCTGCTCGTCTATGAGTACCTGCAGGCAAGTAATGCAGCACCCCACCGGGCGTCAGTACCGCTGGTACTGAGTATGTAAACCAATAACTGAAAGAAATATCTGGAAACAATAATATAACTGATGAAATTGAAGTAGAGAGAAATAGATTAACTGTTCGATAATGTAAGTCATACCATCTCTCAATTATACTGGAAGGAGTAGGAGTCATACCCGGAGACGTATCGTTCTACTACTGATCTACTCGTATATATCATAACATGGCATAACATAACATAGCATAACATAGCACACACAAACCTTACCCGGCCCCCATAAGCTGAGAGGTACAACCAGCACAGAATCTACACCCCTACCCCGGTCATCCCATCTCCTATAAATCCTGTAAGCATCCTGCCGATCCCCTGGGTATGCACTTGGGCTCGCTGAGCCCCTGACTATAACTGCATGTGAATCCGAAGGACTCCTGAATCAACACCCGGGCGTATCCGCTCGACAGGGGTGTATCAAAGCCGACCAAGGCATAATATGGGGAAAACTGGCATCCCATCTTCGTCCCCTGTGGGATGGCATGCCACTCCGTAGAGTGACGTATCCTCGTCCTCTGGCGGACGAGTCGATACAGCTATCAACCCTGGGGCGGTCATGGATGCTAGGTAGTCCAAACCCAAACAATACAACGGTCTCAACTAGCAATACTGTCTGCATATCTCACATGCTGAGGGTAATAGGGGTAAAGTATCGTACATATTACATGCTGAACTAGTGATAGTAATCTGTACATATTTAATACGTGCTGAGGCTGGTAAATATATACATATGAATATAGTCTCCTGCCAGACTGTTCTGGGGCTAATACTGAACAGGATATAGTATTTCTGCTGAAAACCATGCTGTTTACTGAGTTTCTATAGTAACATGATTTACTAGTTCTAACATGCTTTCTAGCTTCACTTTAACTTGTCGTTCTATCTCTGAGATGTCTTACTGATATTACATTGCTTTACTGGGCTTTAACTGAATACAATAATATCCTAACATTTCGTATTACATCACATACTGAGCATGTTGTGCAGTTTCTAACACTTGTATTAGAATCTATATCGCGCTAGCAAGTCTCGTGCTAATCATAATATGATACTTCTAATATCGTACCAACATTCGTAATAACACAGCACATAACTTCTGAATATTCTACTGGCCTTTAATTTACTTTACTAAGTCGAACTTGCTAACTTGCCGAAGGAACTAGCTTTACATACCTTATCCTTGAACTATTCGTCTGTCGAATGAGACTCGGCCGGTACTTCATCTATTTTCTCCCAACTGCATTCATAAATATGCCAATTAATATTAAATACAGCTTTACTTTAAAAGGCAACGTCACTTTCGATATAGTTTATAGCCTAAACTTAGGCTTATCGAAAGACGGTCGAAAACTCGCTATTTTCCAGCGGTCCAGAAGGGAGAAATATTCACTTCACAGCTAGGAACACATAGACACTAATTTAGAGCAATTCCACTTACCTTAGCTCAGTGGCTCGACGATTCGTCGGCCGTATTTCGCGAAACTAAATCCGTAGGAATGCTCTCTACTTCTAAATACCTCGGTATCTGAGGTTAATTTGTGTTTGGACAACGTTTAGCAGCGTAATCGGACGAAAATTATATTATTTCGTTCCTTTTCCTTCTTCTGCGTTTGCCCTCTGTTTTCTGGAAATTTATAAGAGATTTAATGAGACTAAACCGAAGTGGGGCTTTATATACTTGGGCCTGGACAAGGCCAACGTGTCACAGAGCCAACGCGGAGGCTCCACCTCCGTGACACGCTGCCATTGCGGAGGGGCTCTGCCTCGGTTCCTTCCGCGATGGTTCGACAGGTTTCTCGTCCGATCTTTTCCCGGGCCTTTCTCTAGCACGTATGGCTTTCAAATATGCTTAACCAACGTGCGAATAGGTCATTTAGGTGACGGGAATTCTACGGGGTATAACATTCTCCCCCCCTTAAGAACATTCGTCCTCGAATGTACACTGTTATCTAGAGGACTACTTACTTTACTTTCTAGAAAAATTTCGGCAGAGTTTCCCCTGTAATATGGACTATAGCAAAAACCTAAAATGCAGAAAAGTCCAACACAGGTACTGCACATAATAGTCTAGGATCCACTGGATAACTAAGTATCAATCTTTCTCATTCACACACATACAACTATAAGGTACTGCATAAGCAATAATACAGACATACCTGTCGCCTGACTAGGTCTGAAATAGGTGAGGGTACCTAGCTTTCATATCTTCTTTAGCTTCCCCCGTCATTTCCTCACGGTTCCTGTTACGCCACAATATTTTGACAGACGCAACATCTTTAGTCCTCAGTCTGCGAATCTGTCTGTTTAAGATAGTTATTGGAACCTCTTCATAGGCCAGTTTTTTTGTAACCTGGATATTATGGACTGGGACTGTTCTGGATGGGTCTCCTATGCATTTCCTTAGCATAGATACATGAAAGACCGGATGAACGAATTCTAATTTCGGAGGCAAATTCAACTCATATGCTACTCGGCCTGTCCTTCGATGAATCCGATAAGGCCCAACAAACCTCGGGCTGAGCTTATCTTTCTTGCCGGACCTTATTACCTCTTTCATTGGGGATACTTCAGAAATACCCAGTCATACACATTAAACTCCAATTTTCTGCGCCGCACATCTGCATATGATTTATGGCGGCTCTGTGCAGTCAGTAAGCATTCTTCGGATAAGCTTTACCTTTTCCTTCGACTGCTGAACAATGTCTGGGCCAACCAACACTGACTCTCCGATTTCAAACACCGTTCGGCGATCTGCATTTTCACTCGTATAATGCCTCAAAAGGCCCCATCTGGATGGCTGAATGATAGCTATTATTGTAGGCAAATTCAATTAACGGTAAATGCTCACTTTGGCTACTACCGAAATCGAGCATACACGCTCGCAACATGTCTTCGAGCGTCTGAATTGTGCACTCAGCCTGCTCATCTGTCTGAGGGTGGGAAGCTGTGCTTAGATTAATCTACGTCCCCAGCCCCTTCTGGAACAATTTCCAAAACCTAGCCGTGAACTGCGCTCCTCTGTCTGACTATCTCTCGGATATACCACTCCGCATAATCTCCAGCCGAGAAAGTAGTTCTAACTGGCAAGGAATGAGCTGATTTAGTCAATCTATCAACTATTACCCATATAGAGTCATGTCTGTGTCTGGCACGGGGTAATCCTGCCACAAAATCCATATTCACCGCTTCCCATTTCCAGAGAGGCACAGCTATGTCCTGAGTTAACCCGCCTGGTTTCTGATGTTCTGCTTTCGCGTGTTGGCAGTTAGGACACTGGGCTACAAATTCAGTAATTCCTCTTTTCATATCTGGCCACCAGTAGTTCCCTTTGATGTCATGGTACATTTTTGTCGTACCTGGGTGGAGAGAATAGCGGGCATAATGCGCCTCGCTCATAAGCTGCTGGCGATGCCCCCAAAATATCTGGAACACAAATGCGGCCTTTATATCGTAACACTTCATCCCCGGTTATCTGAGAATATGTCACCTTTCCTTACTGAACCTTGTGTTCAAGTTGAACCTGGCTAGGGTCTCTATACTGCCATTCCTTTACTTCCACCACTAACGACAACATTGTGACATTCTGTATTATCGCTCTGTTATCCTTTATTTCTGCTATGCGAACGGCTAAGCCGGCTAACTAGTGTAATTCTCGGGTCTATTCTCGCTGTTCAGGCTGCAAGTATGCCAACTCCCCATAGATTTACGGCTAAGGGCATCTGCTACCATATTAGCCCTTCCTGGGTGATACAAAATTTTCACTCTTTAAGGCATAAACTACTGCAGCTAACTCCAGGTCATGGGTAAGATAATTCTTTTCACGTTTCTTCAACTGCCTGAAAGCATAAGCTATTACTTTATCATACTGCATCAACCCTCTGTATCCCCTAGCGATACTAACACTGGAGCTGATGTTAACCTGGCTTTTAACTCTTGGAAGTTCTGCTCACACGCCTCAGTCTACTGGAACTTTGCTGCCTTCTGTGTCAATTTAGTCAGAGGTGCTACTAAGGTGGAAAATCCTTCCACAAACCCTCTGCAGTACCCGGCTAACCGCAGGGATTGCGTACTTCGATCGGAGTGGTAGGTCTAGGCTATGTCTTCACTATTTTAATTTTTTGTCTATCTATCTGTACACCAGCCTCCGACACAATGTGACCAAAAAGGCTACTAAACTCAACCAAAATTCACATTTACAAAGAATTGGCATATAACTAACGGTCATACTGGTATATTATGCTGGAGAATCTGACAAGTAATCTACCGGTATAGCTAGAGCTTATCTGGCCTTCTGGCCGTATGCTAAGGCTACTTGTTGCTAAGGTAACCTGAACGACTGTCTGCGCACCTTGTGCCTTTATCTGATCAGAGGATCCTGATATTGATCATGACCTCTAACGATCTGGCTGCATAACCTTAAATAACTGAATAGTCGGGTTGAACGACCCGAATGTGGCAGTAGTCTAACAATGCTCTAACCGTTCTACTTGGGTACTTATAGTTCGTGCATAACCGCAGACTTGTGGGCATCTAATTGCTCTGTTATTTTGCTTAAATCACTGTAAGGCTGGGCTTAATCAACCTTACTCCCAGGCGATCAATCTCTGGATCTTCACGGGGAGTCTACTGATCCCCTGGTCTTAATAAACATTGTGCTAGTAGGGTACTATCAATTTCTTACACCTTGTATGTATCCACTTGGATGTATACTGCTATTCTGGGGAATTCTCGGTCTTATGAGCTATTCTGTAAATACTAGCCTTCTGCTAGGGCTCTGTATCTAAATATCTTATGAGAACCAGCTGAAGTACTAGTCTGTCGCTGACTACTGATGTGGACCCTTCTTTGGGGTACCCACGGGTATTCTGACTGGGGCGGCCGACTGACTTATGGGGTGTTTCACATAATAACTGCTAGGTTGACTAAGGCCGACTCTCACCTAGAAGGCTGGGAAAATGACGTACGACCACCTAACATACTAGAACAATTCTGGTATTGCTAATCTCTGAAATTTGCCTATTCGGCCTTTAATCCTGATTCTAGCATATGTACTAATGTTACCGATCTTCAGGAATGCTTCCCTGCTAATGCAGGCGCCAGCTGGTCAGTAGACCGTCTAACTGCGCCCTTATCATCTAGTCATCTGGTTTAGGCCATTAACTCTGATAAGCTCCTAGAGCCTAGATCTGGCAACAACACATAAGTCTATTAACTTAATAACTGAGAACTGAGATAGTTTCTGTGACTTCATACGTAATTCACACTTAATCTGTCCTTTCTCTTCTCCTTTCCCTTTCTCCTTTCTTCTCTCCTTTTCTTTCTTTCTTCTCCCCTTTTTTTTTGGCAAGGGGGGGGGGGGGGTCCTGCAATGCAATCTGTACATGTTTTCTATTGCTAATCAGCATCTGTGATTGTACCCCTTATAGGCAACTACTCACAACATATCTATTATCTGTATATATATATATATATATATATATATATATATCAATAGCTACGTACAATATGTACTGAATTCTGTGGTAATACATAATCTCTGACATGCTCTGTTGAGTCTCATCCCGTACATGATACACCGTTTCTACGACCTAATAATATCTCCTGCCCTGACTTATCATTTCATTGTATTGTCACCCCATTCTGAAAGTAACAAACATAAACACTTTAGTTATTGTCTGCTGTTTGAAATTCTGCCACTCTTGCGATGTGGGGTCAACGTTCGAATCTTGTGGCCTTACTAGGCATATATTGAGAGCCCATGACTGTCTGCTGGGCCTTATCTCTAGGCTACACTAGATTAGAATTACTGTATCAGTAATTTCTTAACTTCTCCATAGCGGACATACTGCAGTATTCTGAACCGCAATCTTACTGTCAGTCCGAGGCTTAATTCTTAATATGATATTTTATCAATCCGGGGGTAATTCTAATTTCCCCACAAGATCTGACATTCCTGCTTCTTCCTCTCATCTTGCTTAAGCTGAACTCTGGGGTTCAAGGTACCTGTTCTTCATTGTTAACAAGATTGCTCGTCCAGTATCAGTTCATACTTCCCCTGACTTGCAGTCAGACCTATCTGATTCACATGACCGCTCACCTTTTTGATATCACAATCGGATCATAACTACAATCTTACAGGTATGTCTTGCTATCTGTTAACATACGTGGCGGACTTGGCCTTTTTCTGACTCGAACTTGACTATTACCCGGCATTCATCACTAACAGGTCTTTTACCCCTGCTTCGGGTAAGCTATCGGTCTTACTTTCTCTACTGGCTTATTATCATAAGGGTCTGCACAACTTACGGAATCATAGGGGCTCTTTATACTTTCTAATACTTACTAGGATCAATCAGCCCATCTTTACTTACCGCTGGATTTGGCAACCCCATCTCAAGTCTTATGCCCCTTTACTATACTGGCATCAAAATCAAGAGGTAGGAATAGCCCTTTTCTTATTGCAACAAATAAAAGCATTTAACTGTACCATATCCAAAAAGATGTATTTGGGATTCCTGCATTTCCCTCTCTTTCTTATACTTACCTGGTGGCCTGACCTTGTCTGTAATCTTAATCAGATCTTATATAGCTAATAAATAAATCAACTCGTATGTGCATTACACTCCTGACTTCCTATTCTGATGTTATCAACGTATACTGGGGATAGTACCGATAAAGGTATCATGTTGGGAGGTCTCGGGTACCTCCTCCTGCTGTTGTAGTTATCATATAACTGGCTGATGCCTTTTTCTGTTGCTATATCTGATCTTCTGCCTGTAATAGGGTAATGCTGATCTGCCTTTGTATTTGTAATCAAAGAATATGGTAAGTTTTTAGAGACTCCACCCTATACTGTACCGCTCTAAAGCACAACTGACTGAGAAGGAAGGGTAACCATCCTATCATGCCTCGCAGCCTCCTGCCTATAGTACGTGGTGCACAACACATCCATAGACAAGACTCTACTTAGCACGGCTTGCAGACCCCCTGGGACACGAACTGCTCTGATACCAAGTTTGTCACACCCCGCCTTGGGGGGGTATGAATGGCACCTGGTGCCCTACTAGGACCTGAACTGCTGGACTGCTAAGCCTGGGCACATCTGGTGCCCGGCTGGCTCTAACTCACATTTCTGGAAACAAAGGGCTATATAACGGCTGTAAATACAGCCCCCAGCCCATTGGCCTATAGCCTCCTGTACCTGTACTAACAGCTGACCAGGAAAATATCAATTCAGGGAACCCTATGCGGGCCGACAAGGCCACCATGCTGTCTAGTTATCTATAACTTAATCATGAAGTCCTGGGTAGCTACGTGACCGGCAAGGTCACCACTACTGTCAAACTTATGGCCCCATACGGCCAACATAAAAGAAACAAAAGTACTAACAGCTAACAACTGCACGGCCTCACACGACCGGCTCATCTGACCACAGGGAACATATACAGACTGCAAGCCTCTAGGAATAGCAATAGAAATGATTGGGACAGGGCCCCGACCAACCCGTACTATACAACAAAAGAAAATGAAGTACACCTCTGGAATTCAGTCTCCGGATGACAGGAACTGAATACTCGATCGCTGACAGGAATCACGTGGTATCGCCTGCTCGTCTATGAGTACCTGCAGGCAAGTAATGAAGCGCCCCACCGGGCGTCAGTACCGCTGGTACTGAGTATGTAAAGCGAATAACTGAAAGAAATATCTGGAAACAATAATATAACTGATGAAACTGAAGTAGAGAGAAATAGATTAACTGTTCGATAATGTAAGTCATACCTTCTCTCAATTATACTGGAAGGAGTAGGAGTCATACCCGGAGACGTATCGTTCTACTGCTGATCTACTCGTATCTATCATAACATGGCATAACATAACATAGCATAACATAGCACACACAAACCTTACCCGGCCCCATAAGCCGGGAGGTACAACCAGCACAGAATCTACACCCCTACCCCGGTCATCCCATCTCCTATAAACCCTGTAAGCATCCTGCCGATCCCCTGGGTATGCACTTGGGCTCGCTGAGCCCCTGACTATAACTGCATCTGAGTCTGAAGGACTCCTGAATCAACACCCGGGCGTATCCGCTCGACAGGGGTGTATCAAAGCCGACCAAGGCATAATATGGGGAAAACTGGCATCCCATCTTCGTCCCCTGTGGGACGGCATGCCACTCCGTAGAGCGACGTATCCTCGTCCTCTGGCGGATGAGTCGATACAGCTATCAACCCTGGGGCGGTCATGGATGCTAGGTAGTCCAACCCCAAATAATACAACGGTCTCAACTAGCAATACTGTCTGCATATCTCACATGCTGAGGGTAATAGGGTAAAGTATCGTACATATTACATGCTGAACTAGTGGTAATAATCTGTACGTATTTAATACGTGCTGAGGCTGGTAAATATATACATATGAATATAGTCTCCTGCCGGACTGTTCTGGGGCTAATACTGAACAGGATATAGTATTTCTGCTGAAAACCATGTTGTTTACTGAGTTTCTATAATAACATGATTTACTAGTTCTAACATGCTTTCTAGCTTCACTTTAACTTGTCGTTCTATCTCTGAGATGTCTTACAGATATTACATTGCTTTACTGGGCTTTAACTGAATACAATAATATCCTAACATTTCGTATTACATCACATACTGAGCATGCTGTGCAGCTTCTAACACTTGTAGTAGAATCTATATCGCGCTAGCAAGTCTCGTGCTAATCATAATATGATACTTCTAATATCGTACCAACATTCGTAATAACACAACACATAACTTCTGAATATTCTAATGGCCTTTAATTTACTTTACTATGCCGAACTTGCTAACTTGCCGAAGGAACTAGCTTTACATACCTTATCCTTGAACTATTCATCTGTCGAACGAGACTCGGCCGGTACTTCAGCTATTTTCTCCCAACTGCATTCATAAATATGTCAATTAATATTAAATACAGCTTTACTTTAAAAGGCAACGTCACTTTCGATATTGTTTATAGCCTAAACTTAGGCTTATCGAAAGACGGTCGAAAACTCGCTATTTTCCAGCGGTCCAGAAGGGAGAAATATTCACTTCACAGCTAGGAACACATAGACACTAATTTAGAGCAATTCCACTTACCTTAGCTCGGTGTCTCGACGATTCGTCGGCCGTATTTCGCGAAACTAAATCTGTTGGAATGCTCTCTGCTGCTAAATACCTCGGTATCTGAGGTTAATTTGTGTTTGGACAACGTTTAGCAGCGTAATCGAATGAAAATTATATTATTTCTTCGTTCCTTTTCCTTCTTCTGCGTTTGCCCTCTGTTTTCTGGAAATTTATAAGAGATTTAATGAGATTAAACCGAAGTGGGGCTTTATATACTTGGGCCTGGACAAGGCCAACGTGTCACGGAGCCAACGCGGAGGCTCCACCTCCGTGACACGCTGCCATCGCGGAGGGGCTCTGCCTCGGCTCCTTCCGCGATGGTTCGACAGGTTTCTCGTCCGATCTTTTCCCGGGCCTTTCTCTAGCACGTATGGCTTTCAAATATGCTTAAACAATGTGCGAATAGGTCATTTAGGTGCCGGGAATTCTACGGGGTATAACAAAAGAAGAGTTTGATATTTTGATTTCTAATTGTATGCCAAGTCTACAACAAATATCTAATGTGAGTCTGAACTATGAATGTGAGCATGCTGAGGCTAAGTGAACATGTATAGAAACTAATTATCGATACAATTTTTGGTTAATCTTTCCTCCGGTTGCTAGTCAAGAATTATTGCCAATGGATTAAAACTCTAGTATTTAACCCAACTTAAAAATCATGAACTGTCCACCTACATTTCTTTGATTAAACGAAATTCATGTTCTAGCCATACAAAACTGATTCCTTAATTGACTAATACGACTTTCAGGTATATTTCTATCCTGAAGGTAAATCAATTCTCAATTTTCCCAAACTAAGAAAAGATCATATCCTATTGATTCACAACTTTCCAATTTCTTGCTCTCTCGAGTGAAACCGGACTTTTTAGATATACATTAACATTGGCCACACATCAATGCAGTAAGAACAAGAATCAATAGAACAACCATGGAAGAAAAGATGAAAAACCCAATTGATCAATAACTACATTTCAATACAATTGTTCTTAACCTCAGCAAGAAGAGGAATTAGCCACACATTTGTGGATTAAACATCGTTAAATGAGTGTTAAACATACAAGCAATTGAATTAAAGAAGGAGATAGAGAAAAACCCTGACAATTTCGTCCCCTCAACTGCCTGTAACCCACGTTCTTGCTCCACCAAGTCCGCATTATTAAAACTGAACCTAAGTGTTCTATTTATACTTGTGGGAATTTTTCCCGGAATAACAAGCAACGTGTCACGGCGTGCATCGCGGAGCACTGCCTCCGTGACATGCCACTGACGCGGACCCTTACTGGAAATTAATAGTCTAGGTAATAAGGCCCAACGTGGCACGGTGTGCAACGCGGGGCTAGGCCAACATGCCACGGCCCCAACACGCACCCTCACTGGATTTTAGCCAAAAAATCCCTATCCAAGCAGAAGGCATCCGCGATGGCAGCGTGACACGGCTCCATCGCGGAGCCCCTTTAATTTGTGCCTTCAAATGCTTTTTCTCTTGCTAACATCCGAGTCCAACCCCAATCTCTCCTATAACACGCATTTTAGCTTCCCAAAATTATATTTCACCTGCAAAACAACGCTAATCATGTTGGTTAGTATAAATTCACATTTTATTATCAATCACATGAGAACGTATAAACATTGATAGATAAACAAGGCTAAAATGACACCTTTGAGTATCACTTGGGCATATAAATTTGCCCAAGATCACTTACCCCACACTTAAATCCTTGTTCGTCCCCGAACAACAATGTTACACCTCATGCACTTTACACCCCATCCTGGCTACTTTGGTTCGACAATTTAGGTTACAGTCATACCGATTATTTAATACAGAAAATCATCAAGAAAACATGCATGGTCCTATCAATGCACTAACCTTCAACACATCAAGACCTCCTAGACTTAAGAATCGACTCTCGATATTGGCAAACTACTGCAAATCAGCTGATCAAGATATCCGACATGAAATTTAATCTCTCATCAAGCATGTGCCCTCACAACACAAGAGAATTTTCCCCTTTTTAATCACATGAACTCAAACGATTACATGCAGGGGCATATAGAAACAATTTCACTCTCTCCCAAAAGAATTCACATGCATCATGTCATGAACCATAGGCTTGCCTTTAGTGTATTACTCCACTAATATAAGAAAGTGTGATGTAAGATCACGTAGGACTTTAACAGGTTGTAATGTCAGCTACGGAACTAGTAAATATTGGGCTAGCCAATAATAGCCACTAGCATCCTTAAGCACTTTTTCAATACATCCCATCAAGCTCATGGGAATTGTTTCTTCCTTCATCCTCCCATTCTTGAAGTCTGTCTTTATTTTGACCCATCTCATTAAGCACACTTGACTCTATCACGAAGAGTATTCATACATCTTCATTATATTTTTATTTATAACAAGTGCACCTTCAACCTTTTCTTTCCTCTCATCACTCTTCTTTTCTTTTCTTTTCACCATTCTCACTCTTTGACACTTTGGGAAAATTATTTCCTCTTCTTAAGCGCTTAAGAGTTTTGGATCAAATTTACAGCTAATGAAAAGAAAGGGTTAAGCTCGGTTTACACATTTTTGACAAAAGAAAAAATAATAGGCTAAAGGCTCAACGGGCTAACTAGGGTGTACAATCAAGGTGGGTACAATAATGAAAAAGAGAAACTTTCGGTTGAAAACAAAGAAATGCCTACATCCTTTCCTACAATACACGTCCTTCATTTCGTTTCGTACATACACTAGGCAAGTTCTAGATATTTCATAATAGCATGGATAAACAAAACCTCACCCCACACTTATTGCACATGCTCAATTCAAGACATATTCACAGACTCTTCAATCAGCTGATTACAAGAATTCAAAATTAAGCCTCAACCACACTGAATCGACTCTATGGCCTAGGTATCTCAACATATTTACAGAGTTGCATGCTTTCATACGAATCACCTTTGCATTTCAAATATCATGTACAACATGCAACCAGAATTCCGCAACCATAAAGTAACTACAGGTTTTGGGATGCAACCCACAAAAGAAAACAACTGAAAAGTAAATGAAAAAAAAATCTACTCCTAACGACTACATTTCCCTTAAGACGGTCGTCATCCATCCATCATAGGAAATGGTCACTAACTAAGACTTCGGTTCAATGGGACCAATCTCGGTAAAAGAACCGAAAACAAACGCCGAGAAACCCAAGAATTGAAAAAAATTTAAAAATATCGATCATTTCGATAAAACAAAAATATGTACAAAAATCAGCTAGCAACATTCAGCAGCACACAACAGCTCACACAACATCTTCACATTAATTTACAATACTGAACAGAAACATCACAATCACAAGGTCACAAAATTTTTCCACAGGCACGACAACAGAACAGAAACATAAACAACAACACAACCAGCACCTAACTACTCCCACCCACACTTATATCGAACACTGTCCCCAGTGTTAACAAAAATTAACATAGCACAAAAAAATGGGTGGCGGAACTCCCTGATCAATCAAAATACTCCACTTCTTCATCAGGTGTTGCTGCCTCGTCTCCCATGTATGAGTCGCCCCCATCGTCATCATCGGACTCCACATCGGAGTCCTCACGACATGTCTCCTCATCTGTGGGGACATCATCATCCGTGGGCTCTACAAAAGCTGGCCCCACTCGGCATAAAGCCCTGGCATTTTCGCCAAAAGGGTAGTCTAGCTCGAGCTGCCACAGCTCCTCTTCTGTTGTCGGCCTCCCGCCTATTCGCAGCTGGAGCATCTACATCCCGTACATGCGAGCCATGTACTGATTATCCCGAGCATGTCGTCGCCTAGTGTAAGAACTAGCCCGTGGGTGATGTCGGGCGCCTTAGTTTTAGTGACATCTAAGGCCCGCCGCTCCGTCTGCGGGATGTAGTCAAGGGCCTCTTCCTCAATATCCAGGCCCCTCAGGAACGTGGTGAGTAGTCCACCAAATCCGTATCTGTGCTCTTGATGCAAACGGGCTCTCTTCATGGCGGAGATAATCACCGCCCCCACATTGATCTCCAGCCCTTTCATAAGGGCGTACACCAAGCATACATAATCCCGGGTTACATCCGTCATATGCACCCCCGGGATTAGGCAGGAACAAATAATCTTTAGCCATATCCTGGCTTCCCTGTTCATCTGTGAGTAAGGCAAGGTCTGATCGTAGCCCCTCTCCTTATGTCTGCTCCACCGAGCTGTTGATCGGGTTCCACACAAAGTGCATCTGATGTCCGCATATGGTGGAGTGATATTCAGCTGTCGCAGCACATGGGCGTCTGTTCCCGTGCCCCTAGGATAGAATTGAGGTGGTGGGGCTCAAAAGTGACTATTTGCCCCCTTATTTTGATGGTGTGACTTCTGAGAGTTGGGTTCCAGTTGGCGTAGAATTCCCGAATCAAGTGCAAGTTGCATTCCTTAGGCTCTTCAAAGATGAAGTTCAGCCCAGCTACCTCAATCCTATGGACAATCCTGGGGAACTCCTGTGCCAATGGTTCCCTTGTTATGTGTTCCTCGGGGAAGTACTTGCTCTCTTTGTGCTTCGCATACCATTTCTTCCCCTCCTCTGTCACCCACCTGGTTCTGTATTGACGGCGTTGGCCGCGTGGAACCGCTGGTGCTGCTGGGACCGCTGTGCCCAGTCTGATTCTTTTTCTTCCGGCGCCAGATGTTGACGCGTCTTTTCCCTTGTCTTGCCTGCTTGCTATTGTTCCTGTCAAACCAATCAGACAAGTTCAATATTAAGCCAATTAAAATTAGCTTCGACTAAGGTGGAATTAAGCTAGGCTACCCCACACTTAGTCTTTAGCTAAAATTAAAACATTAAGGCAAGATCGTACTTATTTACACAAACAAACAACAAAATATAACAAATATGCTTAGTGCCTTGCGAGAATTCGGCGGTATATATTCCATGTACTACTCAGACTTCGTACAGCTAACCACCATCCTTACCTATCGATAACATTTTATCCCATAGCACTTAGCAAGGAGAAACAAAAGAAAAAATTTTAACTACATGATCCTATACAATTCTCCCATTTCTTGCAATTTCCAATATTTCCTTAACCCGAGAATCCATCGGTCTTTTAGCATAGTCACAGTTAGCACAATCGACTCATCTCACCCAACATGTACAACCCAGCATGAATTTCACTAGTTCAAGTCAGTTTTTCCATTTCAAACTCAAAGTCAAGCCCTAGCTATGATTTTATCAAAAATTCGATTAAGCTATGTAATTATCGAGTTCAAGCAATCACACCGTTACTCCGAACATCAATCAACAATAATTCAATTGAATTTAAGCTTAATTTCTACTTAGGGCAAGTGTTGCTCATATCACATGTTCAACATTGAAAAAATTCGACAAGAATTGAGATAGAGTTGAAGAACATACCTTGAATTCGAAGAAATGATGAAAACTTGATGAAATTATAAGCCTAAGTCCGTGTCACGTTGAGGGGGGAGGGGTTTTTGGGATGCTGGTCGCGGAGGGTATGAAAAATGAGGAAAAATGAGGGGGAATCGGGGTTAAAAAGTGGGAATTTCGCGCGGGTCACCCGGCGACCCGGTGTGACCCATCGCGATATACACCTCAACGTGTCACGGAGGGTAACGTGGAGCATGCCCTCCGTGACACGGAGCCATCGCGTAGGTATTCTGGAATTTGTAAAAATTCCAGAATTACCTTCAACGTGTCACGGAGGGTAACGCGGAGGTCCTCCTCCGTGACACGGAGCCATCGCCCTGGCTCACTGTTTTGCCACTTTTTATTATTTTTCATACCTCGGATTTTCCTTTGTGATTCCTTGCATGTTTACCCTCCGTTCAACCTGAAATTCATCTTACGACAAGAAATTGGTTAGAATTATAGGATTCACTCAAAATAAAAATAAAAACTAACGATTTTGTTGTTAATCACAAAAAAGAAAAAGAAAAAGAAATCTATTCACAATTTACAAAGAAAAATTTCACGGGTTGCCTCCCGTGCAGCGCCTGGTTTACCGTCGCGGCTCGACGTCATTCAGCTCAGTGATCTTCTAGGGTGACGAACGTTTTCTCTCGACCACCGTCCTCACCCCAGTATTGCTTACATTGCTCCGGTGGTTTTCCCATTAACCCTCGTGATTCAACTATCTGAGCATCATCAGCTTGATCAATCACATTTATAACCGAGAGTTCTTCGTACACAGTCGGGAGCTTGGTGGCCTTGTATACATCAAACACTTCCACCTTGTCATGCGCTCGCATGGTTAGCTACCCTGCAGCGACATCAATCAGCGGTTTCCCGGTCGCCAAGAAGGGACGTCCCAAAATAAATGGGACTTCCGCGTCTGTCTCAAAATTCAGCACGACGAAATCTACCGGGAAGATAAGGGAGCCCACTTGCACCAGCACATCCTCCACAATGCCATCAGGTCTGGCTAAGGACCGATCTTCTAGTTGCAAGATCACTGTTGTTGGCCTAGGACTTCCTAGACCCAACTTCTTGAATACCGATGCCGACATCAAATTAATGCTCGCTCCCAAATCACATAATCTGCGAGCTCGGATACTCTGCCCAATTGTAATTTGTATAGTAAAGCTCCCAGGATCTTTGAGCTTTGTGGGCAATCGGTTTTGTATCCAGGAAGTGCACTCCTCAGTGAGAGCTACCGTAGCATACTCAGTCAACTGACTTTTGTTCGCCACGATGTCCTTAATGTACTTTGCATACTTCGGCACTCCCTGCAAAACATCAACAAGAGGTAAGTTAATATGTACCTGTTTCAGCACCTCCATGAATTTCTTGAAACACATCTCCTCCTTGTGTTTCTTTAATCTTTGAGGGAATGGGGGTGGTGGTCTTTCTGATTCAGCTTCCTTTTTCTTCCCCCTCTCTTCACTTTGCTCCCTCTCAACTTCTGCTGCTCCCGATTGTTGAGGTGGTCTTTCTGGTTCCACCTCTTTAAGCTGCAAACCACTCCTTGTGGTCACCGCATTCACCTGCTTGGGGTTGGGATCTGTGTCGCTCGGAAGTCCTCCTCTAGGCCTGGTGTTTTGGGCTCCAGCAAATTGCCCAAATTGATATTCAAGTGCCTTAGTAGCTAACTGGTTGTTCTTTACCTCGGCTGCCAATTTCACATAGTCAGCCTGCAATTGAGCTTGGTTAGCTATCATTGTCTTGAACATCTCCTCAATGCTGGGTGATGGTGGGGGAGGAGGTGCATTGTTGTTTCTATATTGTGCTTGATAGTTCTGCTGCCCTCCTTGATTCCTTTGCGCCCCCTGACTAGAACTTTGCCCTTGATGGTTGTTGCTACCCCAAGAGAAATTTGGATGATTCCTCTAGTTGGAATTGTAGCTATTGCCATATTGTTGGTGGTTGTTCCTCTGTACATTTCCCACAAAGCTCACCGAGTCAGGATTTGCCCCACAACACTCAGCTGAGTGCTCACTACTCCCGCACACTTCACACCAAATTTGCTGCATTACATTCACTGGGGCTTGAGTCTGGTTCATTGTCATCTTACTGAAGTGGCTGTTGAGTTGATTCTGTAAAGCAGCTATCTGTGCAGCAATAGCTGTAAAACCATCCACTTCTAGAACTCCTGCTGCTTTCCTTGTTCCTCCTCTTGACGAATCAACATTCCACTCCAGATTTCCCTGCGAAATATGATTTAACAAGGTATACAACTCCTCATAAGTTTTCTCCAAGGCTTGCCCCCAGCTGCTGAGTCTAGCAAGATTTTTGTGTGGGGTTCCAACCCTCTATAAAAGTGTGCACCAACACATCATTGGATTGATGATGATGTGGACAATCTCGCAACATGGACTTGAATCTCTCCCAAGCCTGATATAGATTCTCCCCCTCTCTCTGTTTGAAACTTAGAATTTGACTTCTAAGTCTTGCTGTTTTACCGGATGGAAAAAATCGTATCAAGAATTTCCTTGCAAGATCATCCCACGTAGTAATAGAATTAGGTGGCTCAGCTTTCAACCACCTCTTGGCTTCTCCCAATAGTGAAAATGGGAACAATGTAAGCCTGACATAATCTGATGACACTCCAGCGGGGATGTAAGTGTCACTTATCTCCAAAATATTTTGGAGATGCTGCTGTGGATCCTCATGAGGGAGACCTGTGAACTGCCCGCTGGTGTGCAGTAATTGCACCATGTTTTGTTTGAGCTCGAACCTCCCTCCTGGCTCAGGTTTGCGGATGCTAGATGTGACATTGTTAGCATGTGGGATTGCCACCTCGCGAACCGGCCTAGCTGCCATTTCCTCGGGCACTAACATTGCCCTTACTACTGGTGGATTTTGTTGTTGCTCCAAGATTGTTTGTCTGAGCAACTGCAGTTTTTTCTCTAGAGCTTCTCTCCGCTGACGATGAAATTGTCTTTCAGGCTATAAATATGAGTCCACCATCTCCTTGTCTCTTGCCAGTGTTCAACAGAGATTATATCTGCAAAATACAGGCTAAGACCAAGTTGTCAACACTAAGAAAAAAAATATAGTAAATTTACACTTAAGAAAAATTTACCAATTGCCAAGTCCCCGGCAACGGCGCCAAAAACTTGTTCGGTGTTTTGCTTTGGGTATTTACTACACGCAAGTGCACGTGGTCGAGCAAGTAGTAAAGTGGCTCAAGTAAGCCAAGTATTGATCCCACAGGGACTGGGATAAGGTAACAAACTCCTTAAGTGTTACTATACTTACTCTAAAAATGAAGACAACAGTGCAAAGAAGAGTTTGATATTTTGATTTCTAATTGTATGCTAAGTCTACAACAAATATCTAATGTGAGTCTGAACTATGAATGTGAGCATGCTGAGGCTAAGTGAACATGTATAGAAACTAATTATCGATACAATTTTTGGTTAATCTTTCCTCCGGTTGCTAGTCAAGAATTATTTCCAATGGATTAAAACTCTCGTATTTAACCCAACTTAAGAATCATGAACCGTCCACCTACATTTCTGTGATTAAACGAAATTCATGTTCTAGCCATACGAAACCTATTCCTTAATTGACTAATACGACTTTCAGGTATATTTCTATCCTGAAGGTAAATCAATTCTCAATTTTCCCAAACTAAGAAAAGATCATATCCTATTGATTCACAACTTTCCAATTTCTTGCTCTCTCGAGTGAAACTGGACTTTTTAGATATACATTAACATTGGCCACACATCAATGCAGTAAGAACAAGAATCAATAGAACAACCATGGAAGAAAAGATGAAAAACCCAATTGATCAATAACTACATTTCAATACAATTGTTCTTAACCTCAGCAAGAAGAGGAATTAGCCACTCATTTGTGGATTAAACATCGTTAAATGAATGTTAAACATACAAGCAATTGAATTAAAGAAGAAGGAGATAGAGAAAAACCCTGACAATTTCATCCCCTCAACTGCCTGTAACCCACGTTCTTGCTCCACCAAGTCCGCATTATTAAAAAAGAACCTAAGTGTTCTATTTATACTTGTGGGAAATTTTCCCGGAATAACAAGCAACGTGTCATGGCGTGCATCGCGGAGCACTGCCTCCGTGACACGCCACTGACGCGGACCCTTACTGGAAATTGATAGTCCAGGTAATAAGGCCCAACGTGGCATGGCGTGCGATGCGGGGCTAGGCCAACGTGCCACGGCCCCAACGCGCACCCTCACTGGATCTTAGCCAAAAAATCCCTATCCAGGCAGAAGGCATCTACGATGGCAGCGTGACACGGCTCCATCACGGAGCCCCATTAATTTGTGCCTTCAAATGCTTTTTCTCTTGCTAACATCCGAGTCCAAACCCAATCTCTCCCAACACGCATTTTAGCTTCCCAAAATTATATTTCACCTGCAAAACAATGCTAATCATGTTGGTTAGTATAAATTCACATTTTATTATCAATCACATGAGAACGTATAAACATTGATAGATAAACAAGGCTAAAATGACACCTTTGAGTATCACTTGGGCATATAAATTTTCCCAAGATCAAGTGTCTGGGAGGAGATCTATTCTGAAGTCTATCTCCCGTTCAGGGGAACTCCGAGAAGATATTCAGGAAATACATCTGGGAACTCACTGACACTTGGAACTGACTTTATGGCTAGGGTCTCAGAGTTGGAATTCTTGACCCGAACCAGATGATATAGACATCCTTTGGGAATGAGTTTCTGGGCCTTAAGGAAGGAAATAAACCTACCCTTAGCCATTGAACTGCTTCCCGACCATTCTAACACTAGTTCATTCGAAAACTAAAACTTGAAAACTCTAGTTCTACAATCAACTGAGGCATAGAAGGAGTGTAACCAATCCATACCGAGAATAAGGTCGAAGTCAACCATGTGTAGTTCTACGAGATCAACTGGAATTGTTTTGGTCAGGATTGAGACTGGGCAATTTCTATACACCTGGCTGGCTCTAACTGACTCGCCAACTAGGGTGGAGACTGAGAATGGTTTTGAGAGGACCTCTGGACTTATATTGAACTGAAATTCTATATATGGAGTCACGAACAAAAGAGTAGCTCCTGGATCTAAGAGGGAATATGCGTCTAGATGGAAGAGACGTAACATACCCAGTAGCTACGTTAGGTGAGCTTTTCTAATCCTGACGAGAAGATAGAGCATAGAAACGATGCTAGCGCTGACCTCCATCTGTACCTGATGAGTTGTACTGCTGATCTGGTCGACTTGCTGGAGCTGCTGAGCTGGTGGATTGTGATCTCCCTCGCCCTGCTGACGGGCACTCTCTGAGTCGGTGCCCAAGCTGTCCACATCGAAAACATCCCTCTCTGCCCTGAGACACTTTCTAGGATGATTCTTGCCGCACTTAGGGAAGACTAGATATTTGTTCCCTATACTGTGGGCCTGAGACTACGTGCCAGATGACCTACCCCTCCGATCCTGGCGGGACCGAAAGGTTGAGTCGCTGGCTGAGCTAGGTGCTGGGGCCCTCTATTGTTGCTGCTGCTGTGGGCGGCTACCACTGCCAGATCTCTGGTGGCCTAAATCTGAATGACCAGTTCTTGCCCACTTGTTCTTATGTTCCATATCTTTCAACTTTTTTGCCTCAATCTGCTGGGCATAAACAATTAGGCTAGAGAGATCCATGTCCTTGATCAGTATCGCGGTCCTGCACTCCTTGAGGACCAGATTAGACACTCTGTTAACGAACTTCAGCATGCGAGCCCTAGGCTCGGCCACCATCTCTAGAGCATACTTTGATAACCTGGTAAACTCCAAAGCATACTCCTCCATTGTCCTATAGCCTTATCGCAAGTTCACTAGAATAGGGTCCTCATCTTGCTATGCCTTAACCTCCACCACCAATACAGATTCTAACCTATTTTGAACAATGACACCACCATTTGCTGAATCAATAAGGAGAACCCCCAAGTGAGCAAGCCTATGATCATCTCTGGCCAATTCCTTCTTCCCATCCTCCACATGAGTCATGCTCCCCATGGGCAACCTGCTAAGAGTGAACACATACTGAAGGCTCTTGTGGTCCGTGAACATATCCACATGCACCCCATACAAATAGTGCCTCCAAATTTTTAAGGCAAACACCACCGCTGCTAACTCAAGATCGTGTGTCAGGTAATTCTTCTCATAAGTCTTAAGCTAACTCGAGGCATAAGCAATGAAGTTTCCATGTTGCATCAACACATACCCAAGGCCATCTATAGAGGCACCAATATACACTACAAAACCATCCGTTCCCTCTGGTAGGGTCAAAATTGGAGTTGAAATAAGTCGAGTCTTTAACTCCGAAAAACTCTTCTCACAAGCACTGGACCAATGAAATTTGACCTTCTTATGAGTAAACTTGGTCAAAGATGGATGCAAAATCCCTCTACAAACCTCTTGTAGTAGCCAACTAATCCCAAAAAACTTCTAATATCGGTAGGATTTACAAGTCTAGCCCAATTCTTTAGCGCCTCAATCTTTTGAGAGTCTACATGCAAACCCTCACTAGACACCATATGACCAAGAAATGCAAATGATTTCAGCCATAACTCACACTTTCTAACTTAGCAAATAGTTGATGGTCCTTAAATATTTGCAACACAATCCTTAAATGAGCATCATGCTCCTCCTCACTCTGAGAGTATATGAGGATTTCATCAATGAAGACAATGACGAGCATATCCAAATATTTCTTGTACACCTTATTCATCAGATCCATATAAGTTGTAGGAGCATTCATTATTCCAAATGACATAATTACAAACTCATAGTGACCATACTTAGTCCTGAAGGCTGTCTTCGGAATGTCACACTCCCTAACACTGAGCTGATGATAGCCGGATCTGAGGTCTATCTTTGAGAAGCAATTAGCACCGTGAAGCTAATTGAATAAGTCATCAATCCTGGGAATGGGATACTTATTCTTGATTGACCTTGTTCAACTGGCGGCAGTCAGTGTACATTCTGAGAGAACCATCTTTCTTCCGCACAAAAAAGACTGGATCACCCCATGGGGACTTACTAGACCTAATGAAACCCTTATCTAGGAGATCCTTCAATTATTCCTTCAACTCCTTAAGCTTGGCTGGAGCTATTTTGTAAGGGGGAATGGATATCTATGTATTAGGGAGAAGGTCAACCCCAAAGTCAATTTCCCTCTCAAGAGGAACTCCTGATAAATCATCTGGAACACATCTGGATACTCACAAACAACAGGGACTGACTGAAAAGTCAAGGTCTCAGACCTAGAATCCTTAACCCGAACAAAATGGTATACACAACTCTTGGAGATCATTTTCCTGGCCTTAAGGTAGGAGAAAAAAATGACCTATAGGCACTACTAAACTATCCTTCCACTCTAGGACTGGTTCACCCAAAAATCAAAACTCTACTGTTCGAGTTCCATAATTAATGGAAGTATAACAAGCATACAACCAGCCCATGTCGAAGATGACATTGAAGTCGGTCATGTCTAATTCTATTAAGTTAGCTAAGATGACTTTCTGAAGATCTGTAATGGAGAAATTTCTATATACCCTCTATGCTAAAACGGACTGATCAATAGGAGTAGAGACTGAGAAGGATTCTAAGAGAATTTTAGGACTAACACCAAAATTGATAGCAACATAGGGAGTCACGAAGGATAATGTGGACCCTAGATCTAGCAATGCATAAACATCAAGATTAAAAACTCATAACATATTGTGACCACATTTGTTGAGATCTCCTACTCCTGGAATGATGAAAGGGCATAGAAATTATTCTGGCATTGTCCACCACCTACATTAGATGATGCACCCTACTAGGGTGGGCGAGCTGTTGGAGCTGCTGAAGAAGTGGCTAGGTGTCACGACCCGAGTCTTCACCCTGGACGAGACACGGTACTTAGTGCCACAGGTGACCCCAAGCTAACCCATAGTCTATAATTACACTGGTAAACTTAAGAAAAAATAAGCGGAAGATGTATAAAAATAGTTATCCAAGTAATACTGTTTGAAAAGTGTGAGCATAACTGAAATGAATACTGTACAACTGTGTTTGAAAGCCCATTACTAACTGATAAGTTGTTGGGAAAAACCCCCAGCTAACTCTAAAGTCTAACTAAATAAAGAACTAACTGAATAAATAACCATCGTCCTTGGAAGATGAGGACTCACCAAATGACGTTGTTGTTGATATCGTCAGAGGGAACTAATGATGATGTTGAGACTGAGAACCTGCACCTGTATCATAATATGATACAACATAGAGAGTATGCGTTTGTACTTTGAATGTACTGAGTAAGTAAGATATACAATAAGCATGGAAAAATAAGCACTGAACTGAAATAACATAAAATGACCAACTGATACTGAATACTGATAAAAGCTGAGTTATAACAGATATGTCCAATAAACATGTCCTGGAACTGAGTGACTAAACTGAACTAAATTGAACTGAACTAAACTAAAGCTGTACCGACAAGCGGGAGAGTCTATAACCGACATATAACCATGTGATCTAAACGTGGAGTTTGATATATAAACCCCATCGGAGAAAGCCCACTGTACCTTGAAGCTGGGTGATCACAAGTCTAGGGCCTGTTGGGCCAATAACCTACGGTGGCAACATAGTTCTGGGAACCTGGGTACGCTGGAACCCCGATTCGCTTGGTACTAGGTACTACTCCCACTGGATAGTCCTAACTTGACTACTTAGCCGATAGCTCGAAGCTAGGGTCCTGGGCAAAGTCAGAAATACTTATCTGGAAGTAACCTGAGAGTCTGTAGGACCAGATAACTGAAAACTGGTGTTCTAAGACTGTTTAGAGCTACTTATCTGAAAGCATCATAACCGTCTAAAGAACTAACTGATAACTAAAACTAGGGAGTACTACTAAACTGAACTCCTCAAGATCTGACTATTGTCAAATTGATCAGTTGACTTACTGAAAGATACTGAAAATGCTAATTTCTTATTGAGACTAGACTAGCATGCAAACTGATTACAAACTCATATGATAGTAATAACAGGGAATTCAAGAACTAACAGAGTCAAGCAACAATATTATCTAATCAACTATGCAAGACCCAAATTTACTGCATTTCATGGAACTAGGGCTAAAATAATATTTTATGAAAAGAGTAATGACATGCTTGTTGAATAGTGAGAATATTGCAAGAATTCAAAAGAATTTCATTACACAAGAATATTCATAATCTGACTGAAGCTAACCCTATTTTTGATGTTTAGAGCTAAGACTGATAAGGAATTACAAAAGGGTTTTGGGGCACAAGGGAAGGGCAATCCCCTTGTTGAATTCCCACATATCTGGAGTAAAATTTTTAGAAGAAAGCTGGAAGCCCTAGCTTAGCTCTGAGATGCATGTCTGTAACTTCTTCGCACTTAGTCTGAGAGTTGAGAGAAAGAATGAGAGGAATACGTCGATCAACTCCGTTAATTCTCTCCTAAACGTGCCCAAAGTGACGTAGTTTAGGGATTAAAAAGGTGTAAAGTTACATAAATGTCCTCAAAAGAAAATATAAAAAACTACCCGACAGGAACCAACAGTTGACACAACGAGTCATTGGTTGACACCACGACTCGTTGAGACTAGTCGTTGGTCCTAGGCCTAAAATATGGGCTCACTAGAAATTGGAAACTGGTGGGGAAAATGACTCATTGGATGAACCAACGGGTCATTGGTTCCTCTCATGGCCACTAGAGGAGTTGGGACAAAAATCCGGAACCACTACCAATGGATGACCCAATGACTCGTTGGTAGAACCAATGGGTCGTGGTAACCGCTCGTCGCCTCCACTGGAAAAAATGTGGGATTTTTGTATCTAGCGATGGGTGAAAATGATGACTTGTTAGAGGTAACAACGAGTCATTGGTTCCTATCGTTGCTTCTGGGAGATGTCTGGCAGATTTCTGTACTGAGCAACAACGACTCCACAGAATGACTCGTTACTCTTCTTAACGATTCGTTGCATGACTCGTTGATTGCCGAATGAAAACTTGCATATCAAATAATGACTCATACAACGGTCTGTTGGTGCTGACAACGACTCGCTGTTTGAGTCATCATAAGAAAAAAAAATTTTCATTCTTTCTGGTTTTTCATGCAAAGTATGAGTTTAGTCTAGGAAAGTTTTATTGTGTTTCAATATCTCCCCCTTGGGATCATTCGTCCTAGACTGAAGGCTAAAGCTGCTGGAAAACTAGAAAAGATCCCAGAATGAAACTATAAACTGATTTCTGAAGGAGTGACTGACTCTGGACTGGAACAGGCATACTAACTGAGTTGATGCAACTAGTGTGCACCTTGAAAACATTAATAGAGTTAATGAGTATAGAATTGGATAGAGTACTGAGGAGGAATTTAATACCTGAAGCTAAAATTGGACTGGAAGGGAATAAATAGGGATATTTAGCCATCATGTCTGCTTCTGCTTCCCATGTGCCCCCTCAACTAGCTAGTTCCTCCACAAGACTTTTACTGAAGCGATCTCCTTGTTTCTCAGCTTACGAACATGATGGTCTAGTATCTGAACTAGGACTTCTTCATAAGAGAGAGTATCCTTCACTCCCACACTATCTAGTGGCACAACTAAGGCCGGATCGCTGATGCACTTCTTCAATAGTGACACATGGAAGACTAGGTGCATAGATGCTAACTCTGAAGGTAATTCTAACTCATAGACCACACTACCAACTCACTTCAGAATCCTATAGGGTCTTATAAACCTCAGACTGAGTTTCCCTTTCTTTCCAAACCTCATCATTCCTTTCATGAGGGAAATTTTTAGATAAACCCAATCATCTATGGAAAATTCTAACTCTCTTCTCCTCACATCAGCATATGATTTCTGTCGACCCTGAGCTATTTTCAACCTTTCTCTGATAAGTTGCACTTTCTACATAGCATAGAGAAGTGAATATGGTCCTATTAAGGTAGCTTCACCAACTTTAAACTACCCTATAGGAGACCTACACCTTCTACCATATAATACCTCAAATGGAGCCATCTGAATAATGGAGTGGTAGTTGTTGTTATATGAAAACTCGATGAGAGTACGTGATCATCCCAACTACCCTTGAAGTCGATCACACAAGCTCTCAGCATACCTTCTAAGGTCTGCATAATCCGCTCAGCTTGTCCATCCGTACGAGGGTGAAAAGTTGTGCTGAGCTTGATCTAAGTACCGAGTCCTTTCTGAAATGACTTCCAAAAATGCGAGGCGAACTCGGTACCTCTATCTAAAATGATGGACAAGGGAACCCCATGATGTTTAACTAACTCTAATATATACAGCCTAGCATAATCCTCAGTTGAGTCTGTAGTTTTAACTGGGAGGAAATATGCTGACTTGGTCATCCGATCTACTATCACCCAAATTGAATCATGCTGCCGACGAGTACAAGATAGACCTGTAATAAAGTCCATATTCACTTTTTCCCACTTCCACGTGGGTATGTTGATATCTTGAGTCATACCACCAGGTCTCTGATCTTCAACTTTATCTTGCTGGCAGTTCGAGCACGTAGCCACAAATTTTGCAATGTCCCTCTTCATGTCGTTCCACCAGTAGATTTTTCGTAGGTCACGGTACATCTTAGTGGAACCTGGGTGGATAGAATATCTGGAGCTGTGTACTTCTACTAGTATTCTCTGTCTTAGGTCATCTACATCCGGAACATATAGTCTGCCCTGGTAACGAAGCACGCCATCTCCCCTTTTGGAGAAAGCCTCCACTTTCTTTCTTAGAACTGCTTCTTTCAATTTAAGCAGTATGGGATCTTCATCCTTCTTTGACTTAACCTCAACAACTAACGAGGATTCTGACCCACTCTGTAGTACTACTCCGCCCTCAGCTGAATCCACCAACTGCACTCCCAACCGAGCTAACCTGTGAATATCTTTTGCCAACTCTTTTTTGTCTTCTTCAATATGAGCATTGCTCTCCTGGACATCTGCCACAAAATTTGCCTTCCTCGGGTGGTACAACACACTCATGTCGTAATCCTTCAATAGGTCCAACCACCTTCATTGACGAAGATTCAAATCTTTCTGAATGAACACGTACTGAAGGTTCTTGCGATCGGTGAAGATATCCATGTGAACCCCATAAATGTAAGGCCTCCATATTTTTAAAGCAAAAACCACTGCCGCCAATTCAAGATCATGATTGAATAGTTCTTCTCATGAACTTTGAGTTTTCTAGAGGCATAAGCTATCACCTTAGCCCGCTGCATTAGAACGCAACCGAGGCTGATGAAGGGCGTACTCACGCACTTCATATACATATTTTGCTCGTATTTTACTATGTTTTGAGAACAAATTGTGTGTGTTTGCTTGTGTTTATGTTATATATTTGTGAAAAATTAGCTAATGCTTGTGATTAGATGTTTTCAGGGCTAAAAGGGATGGATTTGAATGTATTTGAGGCTTATGAAATGAAGATGAAAAGAAGTTGAAGTCGTGAGCAAAGGTTGAGTTTGGAAGATGCACAAACAGTGTACCTGACAGGTTGAGGGAACGACACGTTACAGTTGGTAATGAGTTGTGAAGTCAGTCGTGAAAACTGTGAGAGAAATTATTGATAAAGTAACCAGTGGAGATGACAAAAGACATAACGAGTCGTTAGTTGACTAAACGACTCATTGGCAGATCACTGGAACCAACCGTAAGGTACACTGAAAATTTGAAGGAGTTAGACCACGAGGGGCCTAACGACTCGTGCCCATGCACAATGAGTCATTAGGTGACCCGTTGCCACAAGTGGAAACACGACAGTGGTTGGGGCGATGCGCAAGGCTCCCAAAACAGCAAAAATTGGCTTTCCTACTTCAACTAGGAAAAGGAAAAAGTTAAATCCCAAGTCAAATTCATCAAGGAACAAGGAAAACATAAAACTACTACTATAAATACCCCTTTATTTTCATGTAATAGGATGTTTTCAAGAGTTGAAGTTTCAAGTTCAAAAGTCTTCAAGTAGGATTAGAGTTTTAAGTCTCAAGTTTTTAGATACAAGTTTGGTGTCTTACGTTTGGAACTTTGAGATAATTGTTGAATTGTTCTTCTTTATTGTTGCAATAATCAAGTGAGTTTCTTCCTATCAATGTTGTAAGTAATAATTTTTGTTTTTATTTATGAAATCTATTAATTTACTTACAAACATGATAGGCTAAAACCACCACAACTAGGATTGTGGGAACCATGACAAATTAACACACATAGGTAAAATACTTAGTGATTCTTGAATAAAGTTTATGCATGTATTGTTTCTTCCTTCATTTTAATTGATTTTTAAAAGTTGCAAATGTTAGAACTTGCCTTATTCTTACTTACCGGGCCAGGTAGTGAATGGAATAAGGGATTAACAATGGAGATTTGAGGCTATCAACCCTCATCTAATAGCTTGACCTTGTCCAGAATAGCTAATCCAATATTAAGGGTAAGGGTAAATCAAGAATACACCTGTAGACGGACCAAGTTGCATGGTGAAAATCATCTAGATAGGGGACCAACCATTTAGGTGAACCTAGCTTACCAATATTGCATGCTGAGCAATGGAATAAATCACTAGTATAAAATGCCTTGTGGTTATGAAGTCATGGGGAACACTTACTCTAGTTAGTTGCATTAATTTGGAAACAACAAACAATTTCTCAACATTGTTATTTATTATTTTTACAAATTTTCCCCTCTTAGGAGATAATCGACTTAAAAGATTGAATACTAGTGTTCTTCTACATCCTTCCATATTCCTTGTGGATCGACCCCAACCTCTAGTTGGGTTCTTTATTGATAACGTCTGCTTCATACTTCGTAAGGAGGTGTGGTTTGAGCGTTATCAAAAAGTGGGGCCATTGCTAGGGAATACAGTTTAGGATTAGATTAATTGCTTATGTTTAACTTTTAGTCTTTATTTCCTATTTTCTTGTTTTTCTTTTATTTTCTGACGTATCATAGGGTGACGTGGTAAAACAAGCGGCCAAGATGTGAGCACGGCCTCAACAGGTATCTTGATGAAGCCTGAGTAATCAAGATACCTGTGTCGTGCTACGACGTTAAATCAGGCGCTACTTGGGAGGCAACCCAAGATGATTTTCTTTGTTTCATTTTTATATGTTTGTTCAAGTGTACAGGTGATAGGTCATGAGTTTCAATAAAAATTGAGCTTAAACATTGAAAACGAGGAGTAGAGGCCAAGGGAGTTCTTCTTGCACTCTATTACTTTATGCTTATTTGTTGTAGCACTAGGGATAGTGAAACCAATTAAGTGTGGGGTGGGAGAGTGAACTCCATAGTACCATGCATACCTTAATTGCAAAATTTGCACATGGTAGGCCTAATTTTTTGGATTTATGATTTGTCATGCATGATTGTTGGTTTGTAGTATTTTTTAGTTTTATTTTATTTGGGTTCCTCCGATTTTTTTCGGTACTTTTTCGGTGGATAGTCCCTTAGAACCGATTAGAGATTCTAGATATTTTTTATTTTTTTAGTCATTGAGTCATGACTTTTTCAGATGATGGATGGATGACGGCCGTCTTAAGGGTAAATTAGTCATTAGGAAGAACAAAAACTTGAACCTTACGAATACTAGATGCTTCATTTTAGGTATCATTAAGACTTTAAAAAATTCATGCAAAAATGCATGAAAAAGGTAGAAACACTTAGTCTTTTTGGAACTTGACTCTTGTACTTGAAAAAATGGGCTTAATTATGTTATGCATGCAATATGAGTATATGTGTTTATGTGATCTTGATTTCCATTGTTAAACCATTTTGTGCCAATGTGTGAGTAAGGAATCTTTTATATACTCCATGCTTGTAAATTGACGCCTAGAACTTTCCCGGTGTGTGTGCGAAGCAAAATAAAAATGATGGATTTAGGAAGTGATATAGACATTTCTTTGGCAACCATATTTTTATCCTATTTTACCTACCTTGAGTGTAATTATCCTAGTTAGTTATGTTGGAGCCTTAGACTATTCTTTTGATAGCCATATTACAAGCTTAATCCCTTTGTTCTATTGACTTCTATTTGATCCAAATGACTCCTAGAGCACTTTAATGAAAATTTTTTGTAGGAAAGGTGTCACGCCCCTCCTCGGGAGGCATGACTGGCACCTGGTGCCCTACTAGGATCTGAATTGACTTACTGACTGAGCCTAAGTGCTCCTGGTGTAGGCTTACTCTTTAAATCAAGAAAACAATGGGCTATATCTCGGCTGTAAATACAACCTCCTGCCGACAAGGCCTTATAGCCACTTGTGAAAGAAAATAGCTAACCAGGAACAAGCAATAACAGGGGATCCTATGCGGGCCGACAAGGACACCATGGTGTCTAGTTATGACTGTAAGGTAAATCCAGTGCTAACCTAAACTATGACCGACAAGGCCGCTAATCTATCATCTAAATAAAGCCCCACATGGCCAACATGCAAATTTAAACACATATAGGCCCCACACGACCAATAACAGCTAACCACAGGGAAATAGAACAATCTGCAAGCCTCTAGGAACAATATGATGGTCGGGACAGGGCCCCAACCTACCCATGGACTGTACAAAAGAGATAAACATTCTATCTACAAGCTCCGGAAGAAGGGAGCTAACTGCTCTATGATGCTGGCTGAAAGCTACGAGGGACCTGCTCCTCATCTATCTGTACTTGTAGGCAAGTAATGCAGCACCCCAGAAAGGGCGTCAGTACAACATGTACCGAGTATGTAAGGCAATAACTGTAAATTACTGAATATGAAAGATAAAGCTAAAAATAACTAAAGGAAAAGGAATAGGACCCATACCTGAGTAGCTAGGTTTTCTATTATCTAGTCTATCAATAACTAAAGAAAACAAGAACCTTACCTGGCCCCCATAAGCCAGAAGGTACAACCAGCACAGAACAATCCACCTGGGGCTCCCATAACCCTAGTGAGTACACTTCAATCTATATACCCCTATCAAGGTCATAACGGGTCATACTGGTAACTATAGTCGTCCTTACAGTCCCCTGAGTCTGCAACTAAGCCCGCTCAGCTCCTGACTGTAGATGTGGCTGAGTCCAGTGGACTCCTGATGTCTGCACCTCGAGCACCAGGCTCGTCGGGGGTGTGATGTCGATATGGCATATGTATAATGGTCCAGCCATGGAATGGACTGTATGAGGACCTGGGACCCCATCTTCGTCCCTCGCGAACTGCATTCCGCTCTCTCTGGAGCGACGTCATCTCGCCCCTGGCGGACGTCGATACAGCTAGTAACCCTGGGGTTGGTCATGGAGGGCTATATAGGCAAATCAAATCCCAACAAAGCGTAGTTACTGGTCTCAGCTAATAACAACAACTATTCATGATTACGTACTTCTGATTCTCTTACTGGGATTTAGACTGAGTTATAATGCTATAGGAACTAACTTGCCGAAGGAATTTGCCTTAACATACCTCATTTGCTGATTATTGATTAACTGGCGAGTTTCAGCTCGTATTCAACTACTCTTCTCAACTGCAATCGTATTATTGGAAGAATAAGGCTAACTTCATTACTAAATTCGAAGAAAGCGATAACTTTATATATAAATATTAAATATACTTCAATTTGATGGAACACGGTCAAAAACTCATAATTTCTCGAGAGTCCAGAAGGGAGAAATGCTTCCTTTAAGCCTGTGATCGTATTGACACTAGTTTGGAGCAATTCACACAACCTTAGCTTGGAAAAGTTACGATTTGTCGGGTGAATTTCGCGAAACTAACTCTGTAGTAATACTCCTCGCAGCTTTATACTTCGATACCTGAAGTTAATTTGAATTCGGGCAGCATTTGACAGCGTAAACAGAAGAAATATACTTGGTTTCTTCGTACTCCCTCAGGTCTGGCCGTATATATTTGTTGAAATGAAATAAAATCCAAGGAGGGAACATATATATATACTTGAGGCGGTGGACAGGGGTCCATGTCATGGACCCCAACACGCCATTTTACGGGCGTGCCACGGAGCCCAACATGGAGGAGCAAGGTCCTTGCCACGTTGCCCCTTTGGGCAGTTGGCCCAACCTCCCCAACCCCCCACCCCACCCCACCCTCCCATGCGGTCCCGACTATACGCTCGTCTGACCTTTCCCCAGGCCCTTCCTCATACGTATTAAACTCTAAAACTCTTAACTAACGTACAAATAGGCTGACTAAACATTAGAAACTTACGGGGTGTAAAAAAAGGAGCATAATTGGAGAAGTGAGGGAAAAACTGAAATGTGTGGTGAATTGAAAGAAAAGAAAAAGGTGAAATTTTTCTAAACAGGGAGGGTGATTTTAGTGGGAAAACAAAAGGAAGAAAGAGCTTTGAAAAATTGAAGATGAAAAAGATCATGATTTACCGATTAACCATACCCATTTGTTTACAATGAACCTATTTTGGCCCTGATCTTTCCATGGATATTGTGAACCTCAACATAAGAAAAAATGCTTAACTTGAGGGTGGCTAGAGCAGGGGTGCATAAAGGGTGGAAACGGAAGAAAGGAAAAGAGAAAGAAAAAAAATGCGTGAATAAGCTCATTGTTGAAAGAAAAATCCCCACTAGTCACCTAAGTTGAAAAATTGAGAAATAAAAGAAGGAATAAGGAGAGAATTTGAAAATTGAGGAAAGTGCTAAAAACATCAAAGTATTGTGAAGTATTAAAGTGCTTAGGGAGATTAGTCACTATCTTGGTCAAATAGTTCCTACTGGTCCCTTAGCCTACATTACAACCAAATTAAAGTCCTAATTGATCCTTGATTCATAATTCTATATTAGTGGAGTATTACACTAAAGGCAAGTCTATGGGTCGTCTTTTGCATGTATGTTGAGTTCTTTTGTAAGAGTGAACGGAAATTATTTTATTTATGCCCAAGTGAATCTTATTCTATATCTTGTGTGAAAACGGGCATCTCTCCTAATTGTGAGGGGTACAATGGTAAGACTTTGGTTTAATCTTGATTGCTAAATTACATATAATTCATGTTGGCCCAAAATATGTCTTGATGAGTTAGTTTTCAAAAGATTTTGAACTTTGACATCTTAATGTTGAACCTATATGCATGCGAGTGAGTTATTTGAGCTTCATTGATTTGTCTCATGATCCTAAGTGTAAGTAGATCTATTCGTACGATGAATATTGTGCTTAATTGTTAGAACGGAAGTAGTAGATTGTTCGAGGACGAACAATAGTTTAAGTATAGGGTGTTGATGAAGGGAGTACTCACGCACTTCATAGATATATTTTTCCCGTACTTTACTATGTTTTGAGAATAAATTATGTGTGTTTGCATGTGTTTATGTTATATATTTGTGAAAATTAGCTAACTCATGCGATTAGATATTTTCAGGGCTAAAAAGGATGGATTTGAATGTATTTGAGGCTTATGGAATGAAGATGAAAAGAAGCTGAAGTCGTGGGCAAAAGTTGAGTTTGGAAGATGCAGAAACAGTGTACCTGACGGGTTGAGGGAATGAATCGTTACATTTGGTAACGAGTTGTGAATTCAATTGTGAAAACTGTGAGAGAAATTATTGACAAAGTAACCAGTGGAGACGGCGAAAGACATAATGAGTCGTTAGTTGACTAAACGACTGTTTACAGATCACCGGAACCAACAGTAAGGTACACTGAAAATTTGAAGGAGTTAAGATCACGAGGGGCCTAACGACTTGTGCCCATGCAAAATGAGTTGTTAGGTGACCCGTTGCCAGAATTGGCAACGCGGCAGTGGTTGGGGCGACACACAAGGTTCCCAAAACGGCAAAATTGGCTTTCCTACTTCAACTAGGAAAAGGAAAATTTTAAATTCCAAGTCAAATTCATCAAGGAACAAGGAAAACATAAATCTACTATTATAAATACCCCTTTATTTTCATGTCATAGGATGTCTTCAAGAGTTGAAGTTTCAAGTTCAAAAGTCTTCAAGTAGGATTAGAGTTTTAAGTCTCAAGTTTTTAGATACAAGTTTGGTGTCTTACATTTGAAACTTCGAGACGATTGTTGAATTGTTCTTCTTTATTATTGCAATAATCAAGTGAGTTTTTTCCTATTAACGTTGTAAGTATTAATTTTTTTCTTTTATTTATGAAATCTATTTATTTACTTATAAACATGATAGGCTAAAATCACCACAACTAGGGTTGTGGGAACCATGACATATTAACACACATAGATAAAATACTTAGTGATTCTTAAACGAATTTTATCCATGTATTGTTTCTTCCTTCGTTTTAATTGATTTCAAATGGTTGCAAATGTTAGAACTTGTCTTATTCTTACTTACGGACCAAGGAGGTAGTGAATGGGAAAAGGGATTAACAACGGAGATTTGAGGCTATCAACCCTCATCTAATAGCTTGACCTTGTCCGGGAATAGCTAATCCGCTATTAAGGGTAAGGGTTAATCAAGAATACACCAGTAGATGGACCAAGTTGCGTGGTGAAAATCATCTAGATAGGGGACCAACCATTTTGGTGAACCTAACTTACCAATATGGCATGCTGAGCACTGGAATAGATCACTAGTATAAAATGCCTTGTGGTTATGAAGTTATGGGGAACACTTACCCTAGTTAGTTGCATTAATTTGAAAACACAAACAATATCTCAACATTGTTATTTATACTTTTACAAATTCCCCCCTCTTAGGAGATAATCGACTTAAAGGCTTAAATACTAGTGTTCTTCTACATCCTTCCATATTTCCTGTGGGATCGACCCCAACCTCTAGTTGGGTTCTTTATTGACAACGTCTGCGTCATACTTCGTAAGGAGGTGTGGTTTAGGCGTTATCAAAGGCCAACTCTAGAAGCATCACAATAGTCTACCAACCCATTTGTTCCTTCTAGTAAGATCAAAACTGGAGCTGTAGTGAGTCGAGTCTTCAGCTCTTGAAAACTCTTCTCACATGCATCTGACCACTAAAACTTCACCTTCTTTGAGTTAGCTTAGTCAGAGGAGATGCAATAGAAGAAAACCCCTCTATAAACCGTTGGTAATAACCGGCTAGACCTAGGAAACTCCTGATATCTGTTGGGGACATGGGTCTTGGCCAATCTTTCACCGCTGCTATCTATTGAAGATCTACCTGAATACCCTCACCTGAGACCACATGACCAAGGAAGGCCACCAACTTCAACCAAAATTCACACTCACTGAATTTGGCGAATAGTTGACGGTCTGAGAGTCTGCAACACTATCCTCTGATGGTTAGCATGCTCCTCCTCATTTCTGGAGTATACCAAAATGTCGTCTATGAATACAATGATGAACATGTCCAAATATTGTTTGAATACCCTATTCATTAGGTCCGTAAAAGCCATCGGGGCATTAGTTAGTCCAAAGGAAATAACCACAAATTCATAGTGATCATACCGAGTTCTGAAGACTGTTTTCGGTATGTCACAGTCCCTGACTCTAAGCTGATGATATCCGGACTTGAGATCTATCTTGAAAAAACAACTAGCTCCCTAAAGCTGATCGAATAAGTCGTCAATCCTAAATAGGGGATACCTATTCTTAAATGTAACTTTGTTCAGTTGATGGTAGTCAATACACATTCTGAGAGTACCATCTTTCTTCCGCACGAACAACACTGGAGCACCCCATAGAGAGATGTTGGGCCTGATGAAACCCTTATCAACAAGGTCCTTCAGTTGTTCCTTTAACTCCTTAAACTCAGTTGGAGTTATTATTTAAGGAGGAATAGAGATAGGCTGAGTGTATGGAAGAAGGTCTATGCTAAAGTCTATTTCCCGCTCGGGAGGGACTCTAGGAAGATCTTCGGGAAACACGTTAGGGAATTCACTGACAATTGAAACTGACTGAATCATTGAGGTTTCGGAGCTAGAATCTTTGACCCAAACTATGTGATAGATGCACCCTTTTGAAATGAGCTTCCTTGCCTTAAGGTAGGAAATAAACCGACCCTTAGGCGCTAAAAATTACCCCTCCATTCTAAGACTGGTTCATTGGGAAACTGAAACCTGATGACTCTAGTTTTGTAGTCGACTGAGGCATATTTGAAATATAACCAATCCATGCTAATAATGAGGTCTAAATCGACCATGTCTAACTCTACCGGATCAACAGGAATAACTTTACTCAATACTGAGACTAGGCAGTTTCTATATACCCGGCTGGCTCTAACTGACTTACCAACTGGGATAGAGACTGAGAACAATTCTGAGAGGACTTCGGGACTGATTTCAAACTGAAAAACTACATAAGGGGTAGCGAATGATAGTGTGGATCTTGGATCTAGTAGGGCATATACATCTAGATGGAAGAGACGTAACATACCCGTGACTACGTCAGGTGAGCTCTCCTAATCCTACGAGAGAACAAAGCATAAAAGCAGTTTTGAAACTTACTGTCATCCATACCTAAAGTATTACCCTGCTAAGCTGGATTCTTACTGGGGCTGCTGAAGTGGTAGACTGAGTTTTCCCCTACCCTGCTAATGGACACTCCTTTAACCTGTGACCCAACTGCCCACATCCAATGCAACCCTCTTTGCCCATGCGACATTCACCTGGATGGTTCTTGCCACACTTAGGACAAGCTGGATAATGGTTGTTGGCACTGTAACTCTGGGATTGAGAGCTAGATGCTCCACGCTTCTGATCCTTGTAGGACCGGAAAGAAGGGGCGCTAGCTCATGTAGGTGCTTGAGTTCTCTGTTGCTGCTGTTGTGGGCGATACCGCTGTCGGACCTATGTTGGCCATAATCAGACTGGCCTGTTCTATCCCTCTTGTTCTCCTACTCAATATCCTTCAACTTCTCTGCCTCAATCTGTTGTGCATGAATGATGGGGCTGGATAGGTCGATGTTCTTGATGAGCATTGTGGTTCTGCAGTCCTTAAGTACCAAATCTGACACTCCATTGATGAATTTAAGCATGCGAGCTCTTGGCTTAGCAACCATATCTAGAGCATACCTCGACAACCGAGTGAACTTCAATGCATATTCCTCCTCTATCCTGTTACCCTGTCTCAGATTTATAAAATTAGCGACCTTGGCCTCTCTCCATTCCCGAGGGAAGAATCTGTCTAGAAATGTTGTAGCGAATTCATCCCACTCTACTGATCCTACTTCTACTGGCCTTTCTTCCTTCCACTGATTATACCAAATCTAAGCCACCCCTTTCAACTTGTAAGCAGCCAGATCAGCACTCTCCATGGAACTAACACAGATGAACCCTCCCACCTTAGATCCATAAAAAGATGGTGGGTTCATCCAGGTAAAGTACCAAACCCTATTAGCTGACCCATTTGCATTCACTGGAACCACTTGTTGGTTCACTTGGTTGGTCACAGTCTGTGCCAACAGTTGAATCGCCGCCCGAAATTCTACCGACACTTGATCGTCCTGAGGGGTTGTTGGAGCTAGTGGGGCAGGTTGTTTGGCATTGCTAGCACTCCTTTCGTTTCCTTATTTTGGAGGCATATTTTCATTGAAATGAATAGAGCATATGTTAGGAGGACATTTTTGGGATTCAACTTCAACCCACGATAAGGAGTATGGAGTTTTCCTAATAACGTCTTGTAGCCTCCCCTTCATAAGTGTGGTGCGCTTCACACCCATGAAAAGGACTCTACTCAACGCGGCTTTCAGACATCCTAAGATACACTAAACCTAGTGCTCTTATACAAAGTTTGTCACGACCCGAGTCTGCACCCTAGATGAGACATGGTACTTGGTATCATAAGTGACCCCAAGCTGACCATGGTCTATCATTACACTGGTAAACTTAAGTAAACATAAGCAAAAGCCGTATAAAAATAGTTATCCAAGTAAAAATGTTTGAAAAAAGTAAGCATAACTAAAATGAACACTACACAACTGTGTCTGAAAGCCCACTACTAACTGACAAGTTGCTGGGACAAGCCCCCAGCTAACTCTAAAGTCTTAACTGAATAAATAACTATCATACTTGGAAAATGAGGACTCACCAAATGACGTTGTTGTTGATATCATCGGAGGGAACTAATGACGATGCTGAGACTGAGAACCTGTGCCTGTATCATAATACGATACAGCATAGAAAATATGCATCGGTACTTTAAATGTACTGAGGAAGTGAGATATACAATAAGCATGGAAAAATAAGCATTGAACTTAAATAACATGAAATGACCAACTGATATTGAATACTGATAAAAGCTGAGCTATAACTGATATGTTCAATAAACATGTCCTGGAACTGAGTGACTGAACTGGACTAAATTGAACTAAACTGAACTGAAACTATACTAACAAGCGGGAAAGTCTATAACCGACATATAACTATTTGAGCTAAATGTGGAGTTCGACGTATACACCCCATCGGAGAAAGCTCACTATACCTTGCCAAGGTATAGTGGCTAAGCTGGGTGTTCACAAGTCTGGGGCCTGTTGGGACAATAACCTACGATGGCAACATAGTTCTGGGAACCCTGGTGCGCTGGAACCCCGGTTCACTTGGTACTAAGTACTACTCCCACTGGATAGTCCTAACTTAACTACTAAGCTGATAGCTCGAAGCTAGGTTCCTGGGAAAAGTCAGGAATACTTATCTGGAAGTAACTTGAGAGTCCATAGGACCAGATAACTGAAAATTGGTGTTCTAATACTAGTCAGAGTTGCTTATGTGAAAGCGTCATAACCGTCTAAAGAACTAACTGATAACTAAAACAAGGGAGTATTACTGAACCGAACTCCCCAAGATCTGACTATTGTCAAACTGATTAGCTGACTTACTGAAAGATACTGAAAATGCTAATTTCTTACTAAGACTAGACTAGCATGCAAACTGACTGCGAACTCACATGATAGTAATAACATGGGAATTCAAGAACTAACAGAGTCAAGTTACAATAGTATCTAATCAACTAAGCAAGACCCAAATTTACTGCATTTCATGGAACCAGGGCTAAAACAATATTTCATGAAAAGAGTAACAACATGCTTGATAAATAGTGAGAATATTGCAATAATTTCATTACACAAGAATATTCATAATCTGACTGAAGCTAACCCTATTTCTGATGTTCAGGGCTAAGACTGATAGAAATTACAGAAGGATTTTGGGGAACAAAGGAAGGGAAATCCCCTTGTTGAATTCCCACATACCTAGAGTAAAATCCTTAGAAGAAATCTGTAGAAGTCTTGAAGAAAGCTGGAAGCCCTAGCTTAGCTTTGAGATGCCTGTTTGGAACTTCTTCGCACTGAGTCTGAGAGTTGAGAGAAAGAATAAGAGGAATACGTCAATCAACTCCTTTAGTTCTCTCCTAAACATGTTCAAAATGACGTAGTTTAGGGATTAAAAAGGTGTAAAGTTACAAAAATGTCCCCAAAAGAAAATTTGAAAAACTGCCTGACAGGAACCAACGGGTCACACAACGAGTCATTGGTTGAGGACTAGTCATTGGTCCTGGGCCTAAAATCTGTTTCACTGGAAACAGGAAATAGGAGGGGAAAATGACTTGTTGGATGAACCAACGGGTCATTGGTTCCTCTCGTGGCCACTGGAGGAGTTGGGACAAAAATCTAGAACAACTACCAACGGACGACCCAACGACTCATTGGTAGAACCAGCAGGTCGTGGTGACTGATCGTCGCCTCCACTGGAAAAACTGAGGGATTTCTGGATCTGGTGATGGGTGGATACGATGACTCGTTAGATATGACAATGAGTCGTTGGTTCCACTCAATGCTTCATGGAGATTTCTGGCAGATTTTTGTACTGAGCAACGACTCCACAGAATGACTCGATACTCTTCTTAACAAGTCGTTTCATGACTCATCGGTTCCCGAATAAAAACTTGCATATCAAACAACAAATCATACAATGGTCCATTGTTGCTAACAACGACTCGTTGTCTGAGTCGTCTTGAGACAATTTTTCTAGTTCTTTCTGGTTTTTCATGCAAAGTCTGAGTTTGGTGTAGGAAAGTTTTGGGGTGTTAGACTAGGACACTAATGTTGGGCATATTTGTGCACTTATTTTTCATATTTCTCCCATGCTTAGCTATGTTTTGAGAATAAATTATGTGTGTTTTCTTTGATTTTAGATGATATTTGTGAGAAAGAGTTAACGCATATGATTAGATGTTTTCGAGAATTAAAGTGACGGATTTGAACTCAATTGAGGCTTAAAAGAGCAAGCATTGACAAGTATAACTTAAATGAAGCAAGTTCCACATCATGATACAGATTGGCATAACGCAGTCACTCCTATGTTATATCACGCAGGCAGACCCAGGCAAGGAGAGGCGTGACGTGCAGGCATGTATGGAACTATGGCCTGCGCGGCGCATAGGGTACTCCAAGTAGCCAAAAGTTCAATCCTAGTTCAAGTCAGAGTAGAAGTTGTAAATTCTAATCCCAGTCTAAGAAGGAACGATGATGACGTAATCTACTATTATATATACCCCTTCTTAGAATGTTATAGGTGTGGAATTTGGTGTCAATTTTTGAACAACTCATAACTTACGAACATCATACGATTTAGTGCAATTACTTCATTAAATATTTGTTGAAGAACTCATCAAGTTCTTATGATTCTACTTAGCTTTGAAGATTTGTTAAACGATTTCATATTATTGTAAGTATTTCATTATGGATTCTTCTAAATCTTATGGTATTATTTTCTCAAATATGAGCAGCTAAATCTCTTGAAGCTAGGGTTGTGGGAACCATGATGGATTAACAGAAGTAGGCAAAATAAAATAGTGATTCTTGATTGGTGAATTGTTATTCTCTTTGTTTAATGAGTTTTAGTAGTTGCAGACATTGCAATGTGCATATACTTTCAACTTGCTCAACCAACCAACCCTCATCTAATTAACTTTGAGCTCTAACTGAGGATAGTTAATACAAGACCTATGGTGAGGGACTGCAGCTTGGGCAAGTCTATTACTACTTGGGCAGAGCTGACTGCAGCTTTCTTAGAGAGGTTTTTCCCACCCTCACGAATGATTAAGTTAAGGGATGAAATTAATAATTTTAGATAGTTACCTGGGGAAGCCTTACATGAGGCATGGCTAAGATTCAAAAAATGTTAAAGCAGTACCCTAATCACAAGCCTTCTAAGGAAGTTCTTTTGGAAGTATTTTACAGGTCTTTGAACGTCTCAAATAAAGCTGTAGTAGATGGGATAGTAGAGGGGTCCATGATGGCCCATACTTTTGATGAAGCCAATGAAATAATGGATAAAATGACAAAGACCAAAAGGGCATGGTACACTAGAGAATCTGAGGACACTGTAATAAATTATTCTAGAGGCATGTCAGCAGAGTAGCGGAAGAAGGAAGAAGAACAGGACCAAGATATAGCCCATCTCAAGACCCATTTAGAACTGCTCACCAAACATCTAACCACACTAAATACACAAAAAGTGCATGCGGTTAATGCTCAAGAGAAGGTGCCCAGGTATGAAGATCACTACACTGATGTGAAAAATGAGGCTAATTTTGTAAATAATTAGGGGGATTTTCAGGCTAACACGCAAGGAATGTCACGGGAAAGAAAATCAAGGTCAAAACTACTATGGGAACAAAAATTATGACAGGTCTGGGGCTAGAGATAGGGACCAAGGTGCGTGGAGAAATAGAGAGGCCCCCAAGAATGATAGGAATGGAGTCTATGTACCTCTAAGGGCTAGAGAGCCTATTGCAAACGACTCTAGACAGCAGGTAGAGGACATGATGAGTCGAATAATGAAAAAGGTTGATTCCACTGAGATAGGAGCCAAAGAGATAAAGGGTAATATATCAAGCTTGAGTCAGCTAGTAGACTCACATTCGACCTCCAAAAAGCAACTAGAGCACCAGGTGGGGCAAATCTTGTCAGCACTAAATCAGAGACAAAAGGGCACTTTACCTGGCGATACCATTCCTAACCCTCGGAATGAGGGCCATTGCATGTGATCATGACTCAAATAAGTATCTTTATAAAGTCTGAGTAATCAAGATACATGCGTCGTGCTACAACGTTAAATGAAGTGCTGCTTGAGAGGCAACCCAAGGTATTTTAAATATTAATTTCTTTTACTTTTTAGAGTTGATATGTTTGTTCAAGTATGCATAAGTTAATCCATAAGCCACGAAAAAATTTTGAGCATAATGATCTTGGGAAGATTTATATGCCCAAGTGATACTCAAACGTATCATTTTTACCTTGTTTGTTGTGCAATGTGTATATAATATCATGTAATTAGTAATAAAATGCGAATTTATACTAACCAACATGATTAGCATTTGTTTTGCAGGTAATTGTGATTTTTAGGAGCTAAAATGCATGTTGGGACTATGTCGGAGTTGGACTTGGATGCGAGCGTGGAAAAGACCTTGGAATGCACATTTTATAGGGGCTCCGCGATGGAGTCGTGCCACGCTACCATCGCGGTAGCACACTGCCTGAACATGAATTAAAATGGCAAATTCCAGTGTGCCTGCGCGTCAGCTCCGTGGCACGGAGAGAGGCCTCGGCGTTGGCCTCCGTGCCACGTTGAGGCTAATTTACCGGACCCTGAAATTCCAGTGAAGGTCCGCGTCCACGCCGTGTCACGGAGGCAGTGCTCCGCATTGGCCTCCGTGACACGTTGCTTGTTATTCCGGGAAAAATTTCCCACTAGTATAAATAGCACACTTAGGTTTATTTTAAGTAGTTTTTAGTTTTTTAGACTGAGTTCAGAAGTGGAGAGCAGGAACGTGGGTTAGTAGCAGTTGAAGAACGAAAAAGCTAAGGGATTTCTTCTCTTCCTTTCTTCTTTCTATCAATTGTACGTATGATTTACACTCATTTTAGGATGATCAATCCACAAATGAGTGGCTAATTCTCTTCCTTGCTGAGGTTTTGAACATGTGTAATGAGTTTTGATTGTAAATGATATGGTTTTCTTCTTCTTCTTTAATGTTGTTTTATTAATTCTTGTTCTTACTGCATTAGTGATTGGCCAACATTAATGTACATCTAAAAAGTCCAATTTCACTCGAAAGAGCAAGAAATTGGAAAATTGTGAATTAATAGGGTATTGTTCTTAACTTGATTTGGGAAAATTGGGTTTTGATGTGCTTTCCTGATAGAAATATACTTGAAAGCCGTATTAGTCAATTTAGGAACCGGAATTGTAGTGCTAGGTCATAAATTGCATTTGATCACAGAAATGTAGACAGATGGTTTATGATTCTAAAGTGAAATTAAATACGAGAGTTTTAATTTCTAGGCAAATGTTCTTGGCTAGCAACATGAAGAAGAGATTAACCAAATTATCATGATTATCAAGTTCATTACTTGTTTTTAACCTTGGCATGTTCATATCCATTGTCTAAATTCACAAGTAAATAGTTGTTATTAATTGTAGTATATATAGTTTAGAAACAAAAACTCAAGTAACTCTTGGTTACATTGTTGTTAGCATAATTAGAAGTGAAATAGGAATATAGTAAACTAGGCAATTTTACGTATCTTGAGCCTCCTTGGATCGATACTTGGCTACTTAGCCACTTTATTACTTGTTTGACCACATGCACTTGCGTGTCGGTTTATAATATATAATACCAACCTGAACAGCAGAACACCGAACAAGTTTTTGGCGCCGTTGCCGGGGAGGTAGTGCGATTTGTGAAATTGTGTTTAGTGTAAATTTACTGTTTTTTTATTTTTTATTTTCTTAAGTGTTAACAACTTGGTCTTTGCCTGTATTTTGCAGATTTTGTTTCTGTGAACACTGGCAAGGGACAAAGAGCTGGTGGAATCTTACTTAGAGCCTGAACGTGAATTTCATAGTCAACGTAGAGAAGCTCTACGAAAGAAGTTGCAGTTGCTTAAACAGTTTATGATGGAGCAACAAAATCCACCAGTTGTGCGGGCAGTTTTAGTGCCCGATGAAGCAGCAGCAAGGCTGGTTTGCGAGGTGGCAATCCCACACGCTAATAATGTACATTCTAGCATCCGCAAACCAGAGCCTGGAGGGAGGTTTGAATTAAAGCAGAATATGGTGCAACTTTTGCACACAAGCGGGAAATTTACCGGTCTCCCTCATGAAGATCCACAACAACATCTCCAAAACTTTTTGGAGATAAGTGACACTTATATACCCGCTGGAGTGTCACCTGATTATGTTCGGCTCACCTTATTTCCATTTTCCTTACTTGGTGAAGCCTAGAGGTGGTTAAAAGCTGAACCACCCAATTCTATATCAACGTGGGATGATCTTGCACAGAAGTTTTTGATCAGATTTTTCCCTCCTGGTAAAACAGCCAGACTTAGGAGTCAAATCCTAAGTTTTAAACAGAGGGAAGGAGAAAATCTATATCAAGCCTGGGAAAGATTTAAATCCATGTTGCGGGACTGTCCTCATCATCATCAGTCCAATGAGGTGTTGGTACACACATTTATTGAGGGTTTGGAACCCCACACTAAAATTCTGTTAGATTCAGCAGCTGGAGGGCAAGCGCTGGAGAAGACCTATGAGGAGCTGTACACTTTGCTCAACCGAATTTCACAAGGCAATCCAGAATGGAATGCAGATTCTTCAAGAGGTGGAGCAAGGAAAGCAGCGGGAGTGCTTGAAGTGGATGGATTCACAGCTATCGTTGCACAGATAGCTGCTTTGGAAAATCAGTTAAACACTCACTTCAGCAATATCAATTTGAACCAGCCTTCAGCTTCAGTCAATGCAGTTCAACAGATGTGGTGTGAAGTGTGTGGTAGTAGTGAGCATTCAGCTGAATGCTGTGGTGCAAATCCTGATTCTGTTAACTTTGTGGGCAATGCACAGAGAAATCAGCAGCAGTTTGGTAGTGGCTACAACTCAAATTGGAGGAACCATCCGAATTTTTCGTGCGGTAGCAACAATCAACAAGGCCAAAGTTCAGGGCAGGGTATGCACAGAAACCAAGGAGGGCAACAAAATTATCAAGCTCAGTTCAGAAATCACAATGCCCCTCCTCCACCACCATCACCGACTATTGAGGAGATGTTCAAAACCATGATCGCTAATCAGGCACAATTGCAGGCTGACTATGTCAAATTGGCAACCGAAGTGAAGAACAATCAGTTGGCGACCAAGGCTCTTGAATATCAGTTTGGGCAGTTTGCTAGTGCCCAAAATACTAGACCCAGAGGAGGATTACCTAGCGACACGGATCCTAATCCGAAGCAGGTAAATGCAGTGACCATGAGGAGTGGTTTACAGTTGAAGGAGGTGGAACCGGAAAGACCGCCTCAAAAGTCAGGAGCAGCAGATGTTGAGGGAGAGCAAATCTCAGATAAGGGGAAGACTAAAGAAGCTGAACCAGAAAGGCCTCCACCCCCGTTCCCTCAACGACTTAAGAAACACATGGAGGAGGCGTGTTTCCAGAAATTCATGGAGGTACTTAAACAGGTACATGTTAACTTACCTCTTGTTGATGTCTTGCAGGGAGTGCCAAAATATGCGAAGTATATTAAAGACATCGTGGCTAACAAAAGTCGTTTGACTGAGTATGCCACGGTAGCTTTAACGGAGGAATGCACTTCCCGTATTCAGAATAGGTTGCCCACAAAACTGAAAGACCCTGGAAGTTTCACTATCCAGCTTACTATTGGGCAAAGTATCCGAGCTCGTGGATTATGCGACTTGGGGGCAAGAATAAATCTGATGCCATCTTCGGTATTCAGAAAGTTAGGTCTAGGAAGTCCTAGACCTACAACGGTAATCTTGCAGCTAGCAGACAGGTCTTTAGCTAAGCCGGATGGCATTGTTGAGGATGTGTTAGTGCAAGTAGGCTCCCTTATTTTTCCGCTCGATTTCATTGTTCTGGATTTTGAACCAGATGCTGAAGTCCCATTTATTTTGGGACGACCCTTTTTGGCAACCGGAAAAGCATTAGTTGATGTAGTTGCGGGTCAACTCACGATGCGAGCACATGACAAGATCGAAGTGTTCGACGTGTACAAGGTACCTAAGCTCCCGACTGTTTATAAGGATCTCTCGATGATCAATGTGATTGATCATGGGAATGCTAATGGAATGAGTGATTCCCGAGAGTTACTAGGAAGGCCACCGGATAAGGTTCAGCACTACTGGGGGGATGACCATGATCGGGACAAATCGTCCATCTCCCTAGTGGACAAGTGAGTGTAAAGGACGTCGAGCCGCGACGGTAAACCAGACGCTGCACGGGAGGCAACCCGTGAGAAAAATATTTTTTTTCTTTTACACAGTGTAGTTAGTTTTTATCTTTATTTTTGTTTTTATTTGTTTATTTCCAATTTTTATTTTTCTTTTTCTTTTCTTGATTAGGTTTAGATTTTCATTTTAGTTAGTATTTTTTTATTTTAGTTAGGGAAATCTATTAATTTAACCAATTTTTGTTTAGTGAGGTAATTTTCAGGTATAACGGAGGAAATATACATGGAATCGAAAAAATGAGGCAAGGTATGAAAAATCAAATTTATTGAAGAAACAGTGCACTGGCGCGTTGGCGCCGTGTCACGGAGGTAGTGCACCGCGTTACCCTCCGTGACACGTTGAAGGCAAAATCTGGATTTTTCAAAAATTCAGTAAGCCAACGCGTTGGCTCCGTGTCACGGAGTAGGGGCTCCGCGTTACCCTCCATGACACGTTGCCCCTTATTCAGTGCCGGGTCACACCGGGTTGCCGGGTGACCCGCTTGTTTTCTTTAAATAAACCCCCAATTTCGCCCCATTTTTCCCCATTTCCCTCTTCCCTCCGCGAGCAAACACCCATTTCCCCCTCCCCAAGCACCGTGCCACGTTCCTAGGTAAGGAAAAACATCAAGTTTCTTCGGTTCTTCAATTCAAAGGTATGTTTTCATCGTCTATCTCAATTTTTTTTGCGATTTTTATCAAATTTGGGCATGTGAGGTGAGATATATCACCCTAGGTAGAAATTAAACGTGAATGTTGGATTATTTGTGATTGATACATGTTTGGATTAGTTTGAACTTATCGATTGCGTAAATAATTCGAAATTGATCATAGAATTGTATTCTAGGGCATGGGTTGTTGAATTTTCCTTGGGCACTTGATAATTTGATGAAATCGATGCCGGGGTGTGTTTGTTATTTGAGAGAAGTCATGGTAAATATTTTGTAAATGTTAAGAGACGACGAATTCTCGAATATTTGTGGGAAAATGCATAAAATGTGTAAATTGGTTAGATTGTTTAGATTAGATTGTATATAGAATGTTTTGATTGTTGTTTTTATTTTGTTGTTGTTTTGTTGCAAAGTGCGATGGTTGAATTGTTAGCGATAGTAGGATTGGGATTAGCTGTATGAAGTCTGAGTAGTACGCTAACCGTTATGCTGTCGAAATTTTGTTGTGAACGCACTAAGCATGTAGTAAATAGTGTTGTCTGTAGTGTAATTAGAGTTATCTTTGCCGTAATTTTGTAGAAGTAGCTAAGGCCTAAGTGTGGGGTAAATATTGTGTAACCCGACCTTAGCCGAAGTTAACAAGTTTTTATCTTAACGTTGTGCTTGTTTGCGTAAATTGACAGGTACAATGGCTAGCAGACAAGATAAAGGCAAGGATGCTTCTACCTCAGGCACAGGTAGGAAAAGGATGAGACTGGGCACTGCAGTCCCAGCTGCACCTGCTGTTCCGCGCGGCCAACGCTGCCAATACGGAACAAGATGGGTCACCGATGAAGGGAAGAAATGGTACGCAAAGCATAAAGAAAACAAGTACTTCCCCGAGGAACATATTGCATGGGAACCACTTGCACAGGAGTTCCCTCGCATTGTACAGAGAATTGAAGCAGCTGGGCTCAGCTTTATTTTTCAGGAGCCCAAGGAGTGCAACCTTCACTTGGTCCGGGAATTTTATGCAAACTAGAACCCGGCCATCAGAAGCCACACTATAAAAATCAGAGGGCAGATTGTCACTCTGGAACCCCAGCAGCTAAATGCCATCGTTGGAGCGCGGGACACAGACGCCCATGTTCTCCGCCAGCTAAACATCACCCCACCGTACGCTGACATCAGACGTACGTTGTGTGGGGCTCGATCCACGGCCCGATGGAGTAGACATAAGGAGAGGGGTTACCACCAGAATCTGCCTTATTCGCAGATGAACAGGGAGGCCAGAATCTGGCTGAAGATTGTATGTTCGTGCTTGATCCCGGGAGTCCATATGACAGATGTAACCCGGGACCGTGTCTGCTTGGTGTATGCCTTTATGAAAGGGCTTGAGATTAATGTGGGGGCAGTAATAATATCCGCCATGAAGGGAGCCAGACTGCACCAGGGCCACAGATACGGGTTTGGCGGACTCATCACCACCTTCCTCCGAGGCCTCGACATTGAGGAAGAAGCCTTGGATTATATTCCGCAGTTGGAGCGGAGGGCCCTCGACGTGACAAAGACTAAGGCCCCCGACACTACACACGGACCAGTATTGACTTTGGGCGAGCGACATGCTCGTGACGATCAGTACATGGCCCGTATGTTCGGCATGCAGATGCTGCAGCTACGGATTGGTGGGAGACCAGCCACCAAGGAGGAATTATGGCAGTTGGAGCTGGACTACCCTTTTGGCGAGAACGCCAGAGCCTTATATCGGGTAGGGCCAGCCTTCGTGGAGCCGACAGATGACGATGTCCCTACTGATGAGGAGACACGTCGTGAGGACTCCGATGTGGAGTCCGATGATGACGATGGAGCTGATTCAGATATGGGCGACGAGGCCGCAGCACCGGATGAAGAAGTCGAATATTTCGACTGAGCAGGGAGTTCCACCACCCAAAATTTTGTGCTTTGTATTTTTGTGAACACTGGGGACAGTGTTCGATTTAAGTGTGGGGTGGGAAGTAGCTAGGTGCTAGGGACATAGGCTCTAAATTGCTGTATGTTTTTTCCTTGGTTTGTATGTATGTTTGTGCTTTCCCTGTGGCGAACTGATTTGTGATGTATCTGCATATATTTGTTTGTGTGGTTAATGATGTGTGTTTTTGAAAGTTATGGTTGCTAGTGTAAATATTTTGTAAATTTTGTAAATATTTTTTTTCTCTATCGACATGATCGATATTTTTCAAAATTTTTGCGAACATATTTTGCAATTATCAAAATCTTTTGTAAATATGTTTCTATCGAAATGATCGATGTGTTGCAAAAAATTTTCAATTTTTTATTTTATTTTTTTTGGGTTTCTCGGAGTTTGTTTTTGGTTCTTTTACCGAGAATAGTCCCATTGAACTGATGTCATAGTTAGTGACCGTTCCCTATGATGGATGGATGACGACTGTTTTAAGGGAAATGTAGTCGGTAGGAGTAGGATTTTTATTTGTTTTTTTTTAGTTTTTCTTTGGTGGATTGCATCAATGAACTGTAGTTTCTTATGGTTGCTAAAATTTCGTTGCGTGTTGTAACTGATGTTCAAAATGTGAAAGTGATTCGTTTGAAAGCATGCAATTCTGTAAATATGTTGAGTTACCTAGGGTATAGAATTTGGTTCAGTATGATTGAGGCTTAATCTTGAATTCATGTAATTGACTAATTAAAGAGTCTGTGAATGCATCTTGATTCGAGCATGTGCATGAAGTGTGAAGTGAGGTTTTGCTATTCCATGTCATTGTGAATTGTCTAGAACTTTCCTGGTGTGTATACAAAACGAAATGAAGGAGGTGTAGTGTTGGAAAGGATGTAGGCATTTCTTTGTTTTAACCGATAGTTTCCATTTCTTTTTTCTCATGTCAAATTCTACCTTTCTATGTGTTGTATACCCTAGTCAGCCCGTTGAGCCTTTAGCCGATTTCTTTATTTTGTCCAAAATTATATGAACTAAGCTTTATTCCTTCTTTTCATTAGCCTTAAAGTCTATAAGAAGCTCTTAAGCGCTTACAAAGAACAGAAAATGTTTCCCAAAGTGTTAAAGAGTGAAAATAGTGAAAAGAAAAAGAAAAGCAGAGTGAAGAAAGAAAAGATGATGTTGAAGAGGCACTTGTTGTAATTAAATGATAGTGAGGGTACATGAAAACCCTTTGTTTTGTGTCAAGTGTGTTTGATGAAATGGGCTGTATGAAAGTAAACCAGCATGAATGGGAGAAAAAGAGAAAAGAGAGGAACAATGTCCCTGAGTCGATGGGAATGAGTTGAAAAGGCGCTTAAGGATGCTAGCAACTATTATTGGCTAATCCAATATATATATACTAGATCCATAGCCCCGTTACAACCCATTAAAGTCCTATGTGATCCTATATTGCATTTCTTTATATTAGTGGAGTAATACACTAAGGGCAAGCCTATGGGTCATGACATGATGCATGTGAATTCTTTTGGGAGAGAGAGTGAAATTAATTTTTATATGCCCCTACTTGCATGTTTGTGTGCTGCATGAACATAAAGGGGAAGTTTCTCTCGAGTTGTGAGGGCACATGCTTGATGAAAGATTGATTTTCGTGTCGGATTTCTTGATTAGCTGATTTGCATGAGTTTGCCGATATCAAGAAGCAATTCTTAAAGTCTAGGAAGCCTTGATGTATTAAAGGTCATTGTATTGTACGACCAAGCATGTTTTCTTGATGATTTGCAAAAATTGAATAATCGGTATGACCGTAGCGTAAATTGTTTAACCATAGTGACGAAGGTTGGGATGTAATTTATATGATTTGTGTATGTGTTGTTCGAGGACGAACAAGGATTTAAGTGTGGGGTAAGTGATCTTGGGCAGATTTATATGCCCAAGTGATACTCAAACGTATCATTTTTACCTTGTTTGTTGTGCAATGTGTATATAATATCATGTAATTAGTAATAAAATGCGAATTTATACTAACCAACATGATTAGCATTTGTTTTGCAGGTAATTGTGATTTTTAGGAGCTAAAATGCATGTTGGGACTATGTCGGAGTTGGACTTGGATGCGAGCGTGGAAAAGACCTTGGAATGCACATTTTATAGGGGCTCTACGATGGAGCCGTGCCACGCTACCATCGCGGTAGCACACTGCCTGAACATGAATTAAAATGGCAAATTCCAGTGTGCCTGCGCGTCAGCTCCGTGGCACGGAGAGAGGCCTCCGCGTTGGCCTCCGTGCCACGTTGAGGCTAATTTACCGGACCCTGAAATTCCAGTGAAGGTCCGCGTCCACACCGTGTCACGGAGGCAGTGCTCCGCGTTGGCCTCCGTGACATGTTGCTTGTTATTTCGGGAAAAATTTCCCACTAGTATAAATAGCACACTTAGGTTTATTTTAAGTAGTTTTTAGTTTTTTAGACTGAGTTCAGAAGTGGAGAGCAGGAACGTGGGTTAGTAGCAGTTGAAGAACGAAAAAGCTAAGGGATTTCTTCTCTTCCTTTCTTCTTTCTATCAATTGTACGTATGATTTACACTCATTTTAGGATGATCAATCCACAAATGAGTGGCTAATTCTCTTCCTTGCTGAGGTTTTGAACATGTGTAATGAATTTTGATTGTAAATGATATGGTTTTCTTCTTCTTCTTTAATGTTGTTTTATTAATTCTTGTTCTTACTGCATTAGTGATTGGCCAACATTAATGTACATCTAAAAAGTCCAATTTCACTCGAAAGAGCAAGAAATTGGAAAATTGTGAATTAATAGGGTATTGTTCTTAACTTGATTTGGGAAAATTGGGTTTTGATGTGCTTTCCTGATAGAAATATACTTGAAAGCCGTATTAGTCAATTTAGGAACCGGAATTGTAGTGCTAGGTCATAAATTGCATTTGATCACAGAAATGTAGACAGATGGTTTATGATTCTAAAGTGAAATTAAATACGAGAGTTTTAATTTCTAGGCAAATGTTCTTGGCTAGCAACATGAAGAAGAGATTAACCAAATTATCATGATTATCAAGTTCATTACTTGTTTTTAACCTTGGCATGTTCATATCCATTGTCTAAATTCACAAGTAAATAGTTGTTATTAATTGTAGTATATATAGTTTAGAAACAAAAACTCAAGTAACTCTTGGTTACATTGTTGTTAGCATAATTAGAAGTGAAATAGGAATATAGTAAACTAGGTAATTTTACGTATCTTGAGCCTCCTTGGATCGATACTTGGCTACTTAGCCACTTTATTACTTGTTTGACCACGTGCACTTGCGTGTCGGTTTATAATATATAATACCAACCTGAACAGCAGAACACCGAACACATAACTATTGAAAACGGGGTCCGAAAAAAAATATGCCCTATAGCATACCAAGTAGCATGGTGCGCAGGCCTAGAAGCGTAGGGACCAGCACGACATGCAGGCCACACGGCACCTGGACTAGTACAATGCATAGGCAGGTTGGCGCATGGCATGGCGCGACGCATAGGGTGTATTCCAAGCCAAAATTTTCGGTCAAACTCGACATAAGTGGGTGCCTTAAAGTACAAAACCTAATTTTTCTCCCACTTTTCATCCATACCTGCACCACACACCTCTCTCTCTCTCTCTCTCTAAAAACTTTTCTCCAAAACTTCATATTCTTCATAAAGTTTTCCAAATTTCTTCACTCAAATCATAATGAACATCATTATTCTTGAAATTCCACCAAAATTGGCTCCAAAAGTAAACAAAGAAAAGGGTGTGGCTTCTTCAAGCCATGGAAATGAAAGGTTAAGTATGCCAAAACAACCACCAAGGCATTATAGGCTCCGTTGAGTCATGGAGTAAGAAGGTAAAAAGTGGTTCAAAGATCATAAGGAGTCAAAATATTCTCATGAATTGATTGTTGATAGAGATAGCTTAGCATTCGAATTTTCACATACTGTTGATAGAATACATACTCTTGGGTTGGATTTTGTGTTTAGTAATCCGGCGGAATGTAATTTGAATATGGTAAGGGAATATTTCGCGATTTGGGAGCCTAAGGAGAGGACGGACCAAGTTAATATTAGAGGGTAAATTGTGAATTTTTTGCCCGCTATTTCAAATAGATTGCTTGATATGCCTAGTATTGGCCCACATCCATTTAAAGAAATTATTTTTAGACTCCTCGTATAGAGAAATTAGACATACTCTCAGTGGCCCGAATTCGATCACAAGATGGTCCTACCACCAACAGTACAGATATCACGTAATTCGATCACAAGATGGTCCTACCACCAACAGTACAGATATCACGTATCTTTTCCTTATGCATACAAGAGCAGGGAAGCTAGAATATGGTTAAAAATTATTTGTGCTTGTTTGGTGCTTGGAAAGCATGTGACATATGTAACGAGGGAGAGAGTTTGTCTTGTTTTGACTTTGATAACTAGGAGGCCAGTAAATGTTGGTGTGATAATCAAGGATGTCTTGAGGAGAGCGATGGTGAAAAAATTGCAAAGATTTAGTTTTGGGGGTCTTCTGACCCGATTTCTGAGGGAGCAGCAGATTGATAAGGAGGTAGTTGACTATAAACCACGCTATGACTGGAAGGGCTTGATGTGACGAAGACAAAGGAGCCTGAGGGTATACATGGTCCTGTGTTTTCTCTAGTGAACACAATGCGTGCATTGATAATATTCTTAGTCACTTGTAGGACATGCAAATGCTGCACATGAGTAGGGTGATGGAGGAGCAGCTACAGTAGCTAAACATGGACTACCCATTCAGCGAGCATTCTAGAGCTTGCTGCAAAGTTAGGCCATGTTTTGAGGAGCCCTTCGATGATGATGATGTCACTGATGAGGCACAGGCTAGAGTTGACTCCAATTTGGAGTCTGATGATAATGGAGACAACTCAGAGATGGGGGAAGCTACTTATGCCCCCACAGACGATGAGGATTAGGCCAGGGAGTTCTTCTTTCATTATTTTACTTGTGTATTATTATTTTAGCAGTGCGAACAGTGCTACTGATTAAGTGTGGGTGGAAAAAGTAAATTTCCTTATAAATATATGCCTTGATTGCTAAATTTATTCATGGTGGGCCTAGATTTTTAATGATGCATGACTTTATCCTGCTAGCTTGTAGTATTTTTTGTTATATTTTTGGTTTTATTTTTATTTGGGTTCCCCCAATTTTTATTTTCGGTACTTTTCCGGTTGATAATACCATAGAACCGATTAGAGGATCTAGATTTTTTGAGCCATAGTCATAACTGTTCCCATTGATAGATGAATGACGACCATCTTAAGAGAAAATTAGTCACTAGGAGAGCAAGAAATTGAGACCTTATGAATGTTAGGTGCTTCACTTAAGGTATCATTGATACTTTGCATGATTCACTCAAAAATGCATGAAAAGATAGAAACACTTAGACTTTTTTGAAATCTGACTCCTATGCTTGAAAAATTGGGCTTAATAATGAGAAATATTCAATATGGATACATGTGTTTATGTAATCTTGATTGCCACTATCAAACCATTTATGGCATTGTGTGAAAGATATTTTTGTATACCCCATGCTTGCAATTTTATGTCTACAACTTTCCCGATGTGTGTGCAAAATGAAATAAGAATGATGAATCTAGGAAGTGATACAGACATCTCTTTGGTAGCCTATTTGTATCCGATTTTACCTACCTTTATGTGGTTATCCTAGTTAGTCATTCTGAGCCTTAGATTATTCCTTTGATATCCATATTACAAGCTTAATTCCTTTTATTCTATTCACCATTGTTTGATCCAAATGACTCCTAAAGTACTTTAATTAAAAAATTTGCATAAAAAGGAGCACAAGTGGAGAAGAAAAAGGGGGAAAAGATAAAGTGTGAAAATTAAAAGAAAAAAGGGTGAAAGAATTGCTAAACAAGGAGGGTGATATTAGTGGAAAAGAAAAAAAAGAAAAAAATGTAAGAATGAATCAAGAATGAAAAGAAAAAAAAAAGTGAATGAGCTTCAAGTAAAAATTCATACTAGTCACCTAAGTTGAAAAATTAAAAATAAAAGGAGGTATAAAGAGAAAATAGGAGATTGAATAATATGTTAACAAAGTGAAAACATTGTGAAGTATTAAAGTGCTTAGGGAGATTAGTCACTATCTTGGCGAAATAATTTTTGCCCGTCCCTTAGCCTACATTATACCCATCTTAAGTCCTAATTTATCTTAGATTCGATGTTCTATATTAGTGGAGAATTTACACTAAGGGCAAATCTATGGATCGCCTTTTGCATGCTTGTTGAATTCTTTAGGAGAGTGAGCGAATTTTGTTTTATCTATGCCCAAGTCCAAATTGTAATATATATCATGAGAGTGAAAGAGAATATCTCCAAATAGTGAGAGGCACATAATGGTGAGATTTTGGTGTATTTTGATTGAAAAATTACATATGATTTATGTTGGCCCAAATATATCTTGTTGAGTTAGTTCTAGAAGCTAAGTGATTTTGATTTGTGACCTATGAATGATGATCTTATATTCATCTTGAGTGGATTTCTGGAGCTTGATTGACTTTCTAATGACCCTAAGTGTAAGTATACCTATATGTAAGGTGAATTTTGTGGTTGGATTTGAGAAGGGAAGCAGTAGATTGTTCGAGGATAAATAATAGTTTAAGTGTGCGGTGGTGATGTTGGATCTATTTGCGCACTTATTTTCTATATTATTTCCATGCTTAGCTATGTTTAGAGAACAAATTATGTACTTTTTTCTTTGGTTTTAGATCATATTTGTGAACAACAGCTACGCACATGATTAGACATTTTTAAGGATTAAAGTGACGGATTTGGACTCAATTGAGGCTTAAAAGAGCAAGCATTGCCAAGTTAAACTTAAATGAAACAAGTGTCAAAGCATGATAGAGGTTGGCATCGCGCAGGCACTCCTGTGCTATGCACAAGCAGGACTAGGCAAGGAGAGGCGCAATGCATAGGTATGTATGGCGCTATGGCCTGTGCGGCACACAGGGTACTCCAGGCGGCTAGAAGTTCAATCGCAGTTCAAGTAGGAACTGAAGTTGTAAAGTCCAATCCTAGTCTAAGAAGGAACAATGATGACTTAATCTACTACTATATATACCCCTTCTTAAGACGTTTTAGGTGTGAAATTTAGTGTCAATTTTTGTACAACTCATAACTTACAAACATCATATGAATTAGTGCAATTACCTACTCAAATATTTGTTAAAGAATTCATCAAGTTTTTGTGATTCTACTTAGATTTGGAGATTTGCTAAACAATTTCATATTATTGTAAGTATTTAATTATGAATTCTTCTATATATTATGTTATTATTTTCTCAAACATGATCGGCTAAATCTCTTGAAGCTAGGGTTGTGGGAACCATGATGAATTAACAGAAATGGAAAAAAATAAAATAGTGATTCTTGAATGGTGAATTGAGTGGATTGTTATTACTTTGTTTTAATGAGTTTTAGCGGTTGAAAACATTAAGACGTGCCTGTATATTCAATTTGCTCGACCAAAGAGGTTGAAGTTAGAAAAAGAAAATAGCAATGGAAATTTGAGGCTACAAACTCTCATCTCATTAACTTGAGCTCTAACTGAGGGTAGTACATCCAAGACTTATGGCGAGGGCAAAATATACACACCTAAAAAATTTGAGAGGATTTAGGTGAAATTCATCTATGTAGGTCAAGAGATGTTAGATGAACTTAATCATCAGTCTTGCACAAAATTCACTAGGATAGATCAATAATAAAATAAGCCTACTACATTATGAAATAATGGGAAACACAATTCTTGTTTTGTCTCATCAATTTGGTAACAACTCATCATTGTTTAGAAATTACTTTTTCTTTTATTTGCAACCCCCCCCTTTGAAATATTGACTACCGGTTGCTTTATTCATCATGAACATAGTCATGCCCCACCTTGGGAGGCATGAATGGTATCTAATGCTATATTGGAACCTGGGCAAACCTGGCTGTGCATATGCACCTTTGGTGCCTGCCAGCAACTTAAATCAAGAAAACAAACTGCTATATTTTGATTGTAAATACAGCCTCGGGCCGACAAGCTCACGCAGCACCTGTAAAGGAAAAACAGCTAACCCAACAACATAACGATAAAGGGATCCTATACGGGCCGATAAGATCACCATGTTGTCTAGTTATAATAGAATGAAAACAGGCAATCCTATTCATACGATAGCCGACAAGGATTCTAACTACCTAGCTAAACTAGGCCCCACACGGACAACACACAAAATATAACATACATAGGCCCCACATGGAAACAACTGAGAAACTATAGCTTGCAATCCTCTAAGAGTGGAATAATGACCGGGATAGGGCCCCGACCTACCCAAAAGTTGTACAACAAAAGAGAAAACCTTTCTAACTATCAACTTTGGAGAAAAGGAGCTGATTGCATCGCTAACTCTGGATGGTAGCTAAGAAGGTCCTGAAATACATCTATCCACACCTGCAGGCAAGAATGCAGTTCCCCAAAGATGGGCGTCAGTACAATATGTACTGAATATGTAAGGCAGTATTAAAAGGATTGAAAAAACCTGATAAAAGAATTGAAAGTAACAACAGAAAGGATAGGAGTTATAATCTGAGTAGCCTCACAACCTGCAGTATAGCTAATAAGTAAGTAATACAAACAAGAACCTTACCTGGACCTCATAAGCCTGGAAAGTACAATCAGCACAGAATAACCCATCTGGGCCCCCATAAGCCCTAGCGAGTACACTTCAATCTATATACCCCTAGCATGGTCAATATGGGTCAACGGGTAACTATAACAACCCTACCTAGCCTCTGGGTCTGCAACGTAGCCTGCTGGGTTCTTGTAGCTGTGTTTGAGCCCGTTGGGCTCCTGTGACTGCACCATGGGCACACAAGGCTCGACGGAGGGTCAGTGATGTCGATACGGCATAAAAGTAGAAACCAATTCATGGATGGACTGTAATATGGCCCTTGGGCCTGAATATAGTCCTGTCAGACAACATATATCTCCTCTGAGCGATCTATAGCCCCGTAGGCGATGACACAGCTAGTAATCCTGAGGTTGGTCGACGAAAGGCTATATAGGGTGGGGTCAGTCCCAATCGAAATAATAAACTTTAATATCAAAACTATCTGTAGAATCTAATCGCAATATACGTGCTTACGGCTTGCTTACAAGGACATAGGTTGTATTACTATACGTTAGGAATAACTTACCAAAGAGATTAGCCTTAACATACCTCGAATGTCAATTCTCGTTTAATTGATTAGTCCCAACCGATAGTTGGCAAGTCCACCCAATTGCAGCTTCTATGCTGAGAGAATCAAACTATTTTCAATACTATAACTCGACAAACGAAGATATCTTTCGATAGTATTAACTATAATTCAACTCCATTTAATTTAGCCGAAAACTCACAATTTCTCGAGAGTCTAGAAGGTAGAAATGCTTACTTATCACCTGTAGTCGCGTAGAAGTCAATTAGAAGTGATTCCGACAACTTTTGCTTGGCGGGGTTCTAGTACTCTAAGCGAATTTTCAAGAAATAACTCCATAGGGACATTCCTTGTAGGCCTAGAACTCGATATCCAGGATGAATTTGCATTTGTACAGTGTTTTAAAGGAAAAATTTGATGAAAGCGGAAGAAACCTATGCTACACTCTCTTCTTCAACCGAGGGAAATATTAACAATGAAATATTTTACAATTAAACACACATATATAGGTGGCGGGCGGTGTCCTAGGGGCGCGGCACGCCACCCATCATGCTAGCTAAGAGGCGCGATGCGCCGACCATGGCGCCAAGCTGTCTGGCGCGGCGCGGCGCCCTGTACACCGGGCCTCTGATCCCAGCCTCCTGCTCGCTCAATGTCATGTTTTTATATTCATCCCCCAGGCCTTTTCCCCAATGCATCGTACTCCAAAAACTCTCAACATACGCACGCATGTTTCAATTAAATGATAGAAACTTACGGGGTGTAACATCATCCCCTCCTTAGAAACATTCGTCCTCAAATGTAACCTTGAGCTTAAGAGACTCGACTCTTTTAACTATTGCTAGAAAAATTTCGGCAGAGTATCCTCTATACTATGAATTATCCGGAAACCTGAAATGCAGAAAAGTTCAACATAGGCGTCTCACAGCAGAGACACAATATAGCTCCATATCATAAAAGCAAATACTAAACAATACTGATAACATAAGCACTTGACAATAGGTAAACAACTACCTCACCTCAACTGCGTAAACCTGAGTCAAGTCTAAAACAAGTGAGGATATCTAGACCTCATGTCGTCCTCGGCTTCCCAAGTCATCTACTCTACATTTTTGTTCCTCCATAAGACTTTAACGGAGGCTATATCTTTATTTCTAAGTCTACGAACCTGTCTATCTAGTATAGCAACTGGAGTCTCATCGTAGGACAACTCTTCAGTAACCTGAACATCCTCAATTGGAACAACCCGGGACGGGTCCCCTATGCACTTCCGTAGCATTGACACGTGGAAGACTGGATGAACAAATTCTAGTTCTAACTTATATGCCACTCGGCCTATTCTTCGAAGGATCCGATATAGGCCAATGAACTTAGGGCTAAGCTTGGCCTTCTTGCCAAATCTCATCACGCCCTTTATTAGCAAAACTTTGAGAAACACCCAATCGTCGACATTAAACTCCAAGTCTCTATGCCAACACATCGGAATAAGACTTCTGACAACTCTGGGCGGTCAGCAACCGCTCTCTGATGAGTTTTACCTTTTCTGCTGATTGATGCATCATATCAGGTCCGATCAATCCTTCCTCTCCTACTTCAAACCATCCTATGGGGGACCTGCATTTCTGCCCATATAAAGCCTCATAAGATGTCATCTGAATAACAGAATGATAACTATTATTATATGCAAATTCAATAAAGGGTAGATGCTCGTCCCAACTCCCTCCAAAGTCTAGCACACACACTCGTAGCATATTCTTGAGCGTTTGAATGGTGAGTCTGCCTGACCGTCTATCTGGGGGTGGAAAGTTGTACTAAAATTAACCTGCTTTCCCAAACCTTTTTGAAATGACTGCCAGAATCTAGCTATGAATTGTGCCCCTCTGTCAGAAATAATGGATGCTGGCACACCATGTAGTCGGACTATCTCCTAGATATACGACTCAGCATAGTCTTCGGCTGAAAATGTAGTCCTGACTGGCAAGAAATGAGTTGACTTCGTCAGTCTGTCCATAATGACCCAAATGGATTTAAATTTCCACTTGGTGCGAGTTAACCCTATCACAAAGTCCATATTAATTGCTTCCCAGTTCCACATAGGAACCGCTATCTCCTAAGTCAGTCCACCAGGTTTCTGATGTTCAGCTTTCACCTGCTGGCATTTAGGACACTGTGCCACAAAATCAGCTATACCTTTCTTCATTCCAGGCCACCAGTATATCTCCTTTATATCATGGTACATCTTCATCGAACCTGGATGAAGAGAGTAACTAGAATAATGTACCTCTTCAATGATCTGCTAGCGGAGCCCTGCTACATCTGAAACACAGAGTCGACCTCTGAATCTCAAGACCCCATTTTCGGCTAACTCAAAGGCTGATAGTTCACCCTGCTGAACCTTATCTCGGAGCTGTATTAGTCTAGGGTCCTCGTACTGTCACTCCTTCACCTATACAACTAGGGATGACACTGTTGTAATTTGGATTACAACCCCATTATTATCTCAATCTACTACCCGGATTGCTAAATTGGCTAACTGGTGCAGCTCTCAAGCCATTTCTTGTTGTTCTAGCCTCAACTATGCTAAACTACCAATGGATTTGTGGCTAACGGCATCGACTACAATATTAGCCTTCTCTGGGTGATACAATATGTTCACATCGTAGTCTTTCAGTAATTCTAGCCAGCGATGCTACCGCAGATTCAACTCTTTCTGCATGAAGATATACTGGAGGCTTTTATGATCAGTAAAGATGTCCACATAAACATCATACAAGTAATGCCTCCATATTTTCAAAGCATGAGTCACTGCCGCTAAATCCAAATCATGGGTGGGGTAGTTCTTTTCGTGCTTCCTTAGCTGTCTCGAAGCATAGGCAATCACCTTGCCGTGTTGATCAGAACACACCCTAATCCCACACCTGAAGCTTCACAGTATACAGCGTAGCCCTCTAAACCTTCGGTAAGGCTAGTATTGCCGCAGATGTCAACCTATTTTTTAGCTCCTGGAAACTCTACTCATAGGCCTCGGTCCAGTGGAATTTGGCTGCTTTCTGAGTCAATCTGGTCAATGGCACTGATAGGGCAGAAAATTCTTCCACAAACCTTCTATAATACCTGGCTAACCCTAGAAAACTACGAACTTTAGTTGGAGTTATGGGTCTAGGCCATGTCTTGACTGCCTCAATTTTCTGGGAATCAACCTGAATACCAGCATCTGACACAATATGGCCCAAAAAAGCTACGGAATTTAATCAGAACTCACATTTCGAGAATTTCACATATAACTGGTTGTCTCTAAGGATTTGAAGTACCATTCGCAGATGATCTTTGTGTTCAGCTTCTGAGTGGGAGTATACCAGAATGTCATAAATGAACACTATCACGAACAGATCTAAATATGGCCTGAATATGTTGTTCATCAGATCCATAAACACTACTGAGGCATTTAACAATCTGAAGGATATGACCAAAAATTCAAAATGACCATACCTAGTCCTGAAAGCTGTCTTCGAAATATCTTCCTCCCGAACTCGCACATGTGATACCCTAACCTTAAGTCGATCTTGGAGAAATATTTTGCCTCCTGCAGCTGGTCAAACAAATCATCTATCCTTGGGAAAGGATATTTATTCTTGATAGTAACTTTATTCAACTGCCGATAATCTATACACATTCGTAGGGAGCCATATTTCTTTCTTACAAACAGAACTAGCACACCCCACAGTGAAGCACTTGGCCTGATAAAACCCTTGTCAGGAAAATCTTTCAACTGATCTTTCAATTCCCTCAGCTCGGAAGGATCCATTTGATACGGAGGGATGGATATAGGTTGCGTGCCTGGTGACAGGTTGATAGAGAAGTCAATCTCACACTCTGGAGGGAATACCAAGGAGCTCATCTAAAAACACATCTAGAAACTCACTAACCACTGGGATGGACTGATGAGTCGAGGGTTCTGCTTGCATATCTCGAACCCTAAAAATATGGTAAATACAACCCTTCGCTATCAACTTTCTCGCCCGAAGATAGGATATGAACCTAGCTTTTGGTGTAGCTGCATTGCCTTTCTATTCTCGCACTACCTCACCTGGAAAGTGAAATCGGACGGTCCTGGTCCAACACTCCACATTGGCATAACATGGCGCTAGCCAATCCAAAATCATAATTACATCAAAGTCAATCATTTCTAGCTCCACTAAATCTGCTAATGTCTGGCGATCGACAATCTCTACTATACAATTTCGGTAAATTCTCTTAGCAACAATAGAGTCACCGACGGGTGTAGACACCAAGAAGGGTCACTGGAGTAATTCTGGTATTATACCAAACTTCGCGACCAAATGGAGTAACATAGGACAAAGTGGAGCCTGGGTCTATCAAAGAATAAATGGAGTGAGAGCAAACATCCAGCATACCTGTCACAACATCTACTGACGACTCTGACTCCTATCATACCGGTAGAGCATAAGTGGGATCCTAACCACTTCCCGAACTAGATTCCCCTGATCTACCCGGGCCTCTGCCTGCTGGAGTTGAGGGTCTGCGCCCTGCCGAAGACGCTCTAGCATGTGATCTTGTTGTGGACTTGTTTTGCTGGTCCCGATCACCCTGACCTCTAGCTAGAAAGTCCCTCATCATATAACCCTCTTTTCCACAAGTATAAAAAGTAGTAGAACCATACTTGAATGTACCAAAATCTCGTCGACCACATATATTACAATGCGGTACAGCAGGCCTGCTCTGATCTGATCCCCTCTGTTGCTGGGAATCGGATGCTCGTGAGCTCTCCACGGGAACTGAATGTCCACGACGATCTAATCTACCACTCCGATGTTGCTAGGGTGAAGGTCTGGGGGTTCTACCTAATATCCGCGGTCTGGGTTCAACCTAAAATTCTGCCTGCATTTCACTAGACCTGGACCTCCGGCGCTGCTCCTGGTTCGCTCTTTCAACCTCTTGCTGCCGCCGCCCAATCCCTTTAATATTTTGAGCAAAATCATGAATGCGAGCAATATCCATATTTTCCAGTAAGGTAGCTGTAACACAGGTTTCCACTTACTTTGGAAGCAGCCCCATGATAAACAGATATACCCTGGCTGGCATGGTATCCACAAATGCTAGAGCATACCTAGCCAAGGAGTCAAACCTTATTACATACTCTCGAACACTCATCAAACCCCGTTCCAGGTGCATAAACTGATCCACTCGGACCTGTCGGATTTCTCGCAGCAAGTAATGATCTATGAAGGACTCTGAAAAACTAGACCAAGTTGGAGGAGGTACGTCTCAGCCTTAGGACTTCTCCCAACTCTCATATCACAACACCGCTGTGTCTCATAGCCGAAATGCTGCCAACTCAATTGACACTGTGGGCGTAGCATACATCACCCTAAAGATCCTTTGTAACTGATCCAGAAAGTCCTGAGGGTCCTCTCCACGGTCTGTCCCTGTGAATTGTGGAGGACTAAGAGCAAGAAACTCGCGGACCCTCGAATTTCCAAGTCCTCCAGTAGATTCAGTGACAACTGGTACCACTAGTTGGCGCTGCGCAGCCATCATCTGAGCCAGCATATAAGCAACTCCTAACCTCCTGATCTGATGGTATAGGTATAGGGATTGCTGGGGGTGGTGTTGACATTTCTGCTGCCTTGGGGGGCTCTTGGCGTGGCGGAGAATGCTGGGGAGACCAGAATGAAGTCTCCCTATCGCCCTCAAATCGGGTCGGCTCTGACTGTGGCACTCTGCTAGTTCCTTCCCCTGCCGCAACATCCAACTCTTGACTAGTCGTGGTCTATCGTGCGTTAGAAATTTCTCTGTACATTAGCAAAATGATGTAAACTTAGGGAGTTACCCTATACAACATAGCTCTATAGCACGCCAGAAGAAGAAAGAAGGGTAACCACACTATTATGTCTCGTAGCCTCTTGCCTATGGAATGTGGTGCATAACACACCATAGACAAGACTCTACTTGACACGGTTTGCAGACTCCCAGGGATACGACCTGCTCTAATACCAAGTTTGTCACGCCTCACCTTGGGAGGCATGACTGGCACCTAATGCCATACTGGGACCTGAGCTGACTTGGCTGGGCATATGCTACTTTGGTGTCTGCCAGCAACTTAAATCAAGAAAACAAACTGCTATATCTCAGCTATAAATACAGCCTCAGGCCGATAAGGCCATACAGCACCTGTAAAGGAAAAACAGCTAATCCAGCAACATAACAATAAAGAGATCCTATGCGAGCTGACAAGACTACCATGTTGTCAAGTTATAACATAATGAAAACAGGCAGTTGTTCGGTGCTTTGGTTAGGGGTTAAAAACCGACACGCAAGTGCACGTGGTCAAACAAGTAGTAAGTGGCTTAAGTAAGCCAAGTATCGAACCAAGGAGACTCTGGATAAGTAAAAATTGCTCAAGTATACTATATTCTATCTTACTTCTATATATGTTGACAACAAAGTAACCAAAAGTTAAATAATTTGTTTATAAATTATATACTAAAACTATTAACAAATATCTACTTTGAATTGAAACTATGGATATGAGCATGCCAAGGTTAAGAACAAGTAATGAACTTGATTATAATCATAATTTGGTTAATCTTCTCTTCCTGTTGCTAGCCAAGAACATTAGCCTAGAGATTAAAACTCTCGTATTTAATCTCACTTAAGAATCATAAACCATCCGTCTACATTTCTGTGATCAAATGCAATTTATGACCTAGCAATACAATTCTGGTTCCTAAATTGACTAATACGGCTTTCAAGTATATTTCTATCAGGAAAGCACATCAAAACTCAATTTTCCCAAATCAAGTTAAGAACAATACCCTATTAATTCACAACTTTCCAATTTCGTGCTCTCTCGAGTGAAATCGGACTTTTTAGATGTACATTAATGTCGGCCACACACCAATGCAGTAGAAACAAGAATTAATAGAACAACATGGAAGAAGAAGATGAAAAACCATATAATTCAATAATCAAAATTCATCACCATTGTTCATAACCTCAGCAAGGAAGAGAATTAGCCACTCATTTGTGGATTAATCGACCTAAAACAAGTGTTAATCATACAAACAATTGATTGAAAGAAGAAAGAAAGAGAGAAAAACCCTGAGCTTTCGTCCCTCAACTACCTGTAACCCACGTCCTTGCTCCACCAAGTCTGAATTAATTAAAAATAAGCCTAAGTGTTCTATTTATACTAGTGGGAATTTTTCCCGGAATAACAAGCAACGTGTCACGGAGGGTAACGCGGAGCACTGCCTCCGTGACACGGCGTGGACGCGGACCCTTTCTGGAAATTTAGGGTCCGGGAATAAAGCTTCAACGTGGCACGGCAGGCAACGCGGAGGCTTGCCTCCGTGCCACGGAGCTGTCGTGAGGCTCCACTGGAAATTGGCAAATTATTCACCCTCCAGGCAGTGTGCCTCCGCGATGGTAGCGTGACACGGCTCCATCGCGGAGCCCCTTTATATTGTGCAGTCCAATGCCTTTTTCGTGCTCGAATCCAAGTCCAACTCCGATATTGTTCCAACATGCATTTAGCTCCTCAAAATCATATTCTACCTACAAAACAATGGTAATCATGTTGGTTAGTATAAATTCACATTTTATTACCAATTACATGAAAATGTATACACATTGCACAATAAACAAGGCGAAAATGATACGTTTGAGTATCACTTGGGCATATAAATCTGCCCAAGATCACTTACCCCACACTTAAATCCTTGTTCGTCCTCGAACAACAAATACACAATTCATGCAAATTACATCCCAACCTTCGTGACTATGGTGCGACAATTTACGCTACGGTCATACCGATCATTCAATATTGTAAATCATCAAGAAAACATGCATGGTCTTACAATGCAATGACCTTTAATACATCAAGACTTCCTAGACTTTAAGAATCGACCCTCGATATCGGCAAACTCATGCAAATCAGCTAATCAAGATATCCGACACGAAAATCAATCTTTCATCAAGCATGTGCCCTCACAACTCAAGAGAATCTTCCCCTTTTTGTTCATGTGACACACAAACATTCAAGTAGGGGCATGTAGAAATTACTTTCACTCTCTCTCCCAAAAGAATCCACATGCATCATGTCATGACCCATAGGCTTGCCCTTAGTGTATTACTCCACTAATATAAAGAAATGCAATGTAAGATCACGTAGGACTTTAATGGGTTGTAATGGAAGCTATGGAACTAGTATATATTGGATTAGCCAATAATAGTCACTAGCATCCTTAAGCGCCTTTTCAACACATTCCCATCAACTCATGGACATTGTTTCTCTCTTTTCTTTTTTCATCATCCCATTCATGCTGGTTTACTTTCGTATGGCCCATTTCATCAAACACACTTGACACAACAACAAAGGTTTTTCATGCACCTTCATTATCATTTAATTATAGTAAGTGCACCCTCCACCTTTTTCTTTTCTTTCCTCACTCTGCTTTGCTTTTTCTTTTCACCATTCTCACTCTTTGACACTTTGGGAAAAATTTTTGTTCTTCTTAAGCGCTTAAGAGTTTTGTATAGACTTTACGGCTAATGAAAAGAAAGAATTAAGCTTAGTTTATACATTTTTGGACATAAGAAAGAAAGAATCAGCTAAAGGCTCAACGGGCTGACTAGGGTATACAATCACATAAAAAGGAGAGTATGACAAGAAAAAAAATAGAAACTCTCGGTTAAGACAAAGAAATGCCTACATCCTTTCCAACACTACACCTCCTTCATTTCATTTTGTACACACACCAGGCAAGTTCTAGACACTTCACAATAGCATGGAATAACAATACCTCACTTCACACTTTGTGCACATGCTCGATTCAAGATGCATTCACAGACTCTTTAATTAGCCAATTACATGAATTCAAAATTAAGCCTCAATCACACCGAATCAAATTCTACAGCCAAGGTAACTCAACATATTTACAAAATTGCATGCTTTCATACGAATCACTTTTGCATTTTGAATATCAGTTACAACACGCAACCAACATTTCACAACCATATAGCAACTACAGGTTCCGTGATGCAATCCACCAAAGAAAAAACTAAAAATAAATTAAAATCACTACTCCTACCGCCTACATTTCCCTTAAGACGGTCGTCATCCATCCATCATAGGGAACGGTCACTAACTATGACTTCGGTTCAATGGGACTATTCTCCATAAAAGAACCGAAAACAAACTCCGAGAAACCCAAAAATAAAAATTGAAAAATTTTGCAAACATCGATAATTTCGATGGAAAAATATTTACAAAATATTTTTGCAAAATTTTAAAAATATCGATCATTTCGATAGAGACAAAAAAATAAATTAAATGAAGAAAATATTTACAAAAATTTTTACAGACTTAGCTGGCAACCACAACATTTCACAACACACATCAATTACCACAAATATGTACAAATACAAAGCAGATTGCACTTTGCACTTCACAAACACAGGGCAACATAAACATACAAAACAAACAGAGGAAAAACACACAAACAAACCAGCCCAGCCCCAGCACCTAACTACTCCCCACCCCACACTTAAATCGAACACTGTCCCCAGTGTTCACAAAAATTAAAATCACAAAATTTTGGGTGGTGGAACTCCCTGATCAGTCAAAATATTCGACTTCTTCATCCGGTGCTGCTGCCTCATCGCCCATGTCCGAGTCACCTCCATCGTCGTCATCGGACTCCACATCGGAGTCCTCCCGACGTGTCTCCTCGTCCGTGGGGACATCATCGTCAGTGGGCTCTACAAAGGCTGGCCCCACTCGACATAGAGCCCGGGCGTTTTCGCCAAACGGATAATCCAGCTCGAGCTGCCATAATTCCTCCTCCGTGGCTGGTCTCCCACCAATCCAAAGCTAGAGCATTTGCATACCAAACATCCGTGCCATGTACTGATCGTCACGAGCATGTCGCTCGCCAAGCGTCAGCACTGGTCTGTGTGTGGTGTCGGGGGCCTTAGTTTTGGTCACGTCAAAGGCCCGCCGCTCCAACTGTGGGATGTAGTCCAAAGCCTCTTCCTCGACGTCGAGGCCCCGGAGAAAGGTGGTGATAAGTCCGCCGAACCCATACCTGTGGCCCTGGTGTAGTCGGGCTCTCTTCATGGCGGATATGATGGTCGCCCCAACATTAATCTCTAGCCCTTTCATCAGGGCATACACCAGGCAGACACGGTCCCTGGTCACATCAGTCATGTGCACCCCTGGAATTAGGCACGAACAGACTATCTTCAGCCAGATTCTGGCCTCCCTGTTCATTTGAGAATATGGCAGAGTCAGGTGGTAACCCCTCTCCTTATGTCTACTCCATCTGGCTGTGGATCGAGCCCCACACAATGTGCGTCTGATATCGGCATATGGTGGGGTGATGTTCAGCTGGCGGAGAACGTGGGCGTCTGTGTCCCGCGCTCCAATGATGGCATTTAATTGCTGGGGTTCCAGAGTGACAATCTGCCCTCTGATCTTTATTGTGTGGCTTCTGATTGCCGGGTTCCAATTTGCATAGAACTCCCGGACTAGATGTAGGTTGCATTCCTTGGGCTCCTGAAATATGAAGCTGAGCCCAGCTGCCTCGATCCTTTGCACTATGCGGGGGAACTCCTGTGCTAGTGGTTCCCGTGCAATATGCTCCTCGGGGAAGTATTTGTTTTCCTTGTGTTTGGTGTACCACTTCTTCCCTTCATCGGTTACCCACCTCGTTCCGTATTGGTGGCGTTGGCCGCGCGGAACTGCTGGTGCAGCTGGGACTGTTGTGCCCAGTCTAAGTCATTTTCTCCCGGTGCCTGAAGTAGATGCACCCTTACCCTTATCCAGCCTACTTGCCATTGTACCTGTCAATACAAATAAACAAGCGCAATGTCAAGCTAAATGCATATTAGCTTCGGCTAAGGTCGGGTTAAGCTAAGTTTACCCCACACTTAGTCCTTAGCTACGGTTACGATACTACGGCAAGGATCACTTTATTTACACCAAAAACAAACAACTATACAATTTATGCGTAGTTCGTTCGCAAAGAAAATTTCGACGGTATACTTTAGCGTACTACTCAGACTTCATACAGCTAATCCCAATCACTACCATCTTAAGCAATTCAACCATCGCACTTAGCAAAGAAAACAACAAAACAAAATCAACAACAAACATTTTATATATACATGAACCTATATAATCAACCCAATTTGAACAATTTTCAACATTTTCCCAAAGTCCTCGAAAATTCATCGTCTATTACATTCAAACAATATTTACAACGAATTATCTCAATTCACAAGCATACCCCGGCATATAATTCACCAATTTACCAAGTTACCCATTTCGATTTCAACAACCAAGCCCTAGAATTGAATTTCACAATCAAATTCGAATCATTCACGCAATCGACAAGTTCAAACACGCATTACAACATTCCGAACATTTATCAATCAAGGAATAACTCAATTTCATGCTAAATTTCGACTTAGGGTGATTTAGTTCACCTCCCATGCTTAAATTTGAATGAAATCGACAAAAACTTGAGAGAGAAGAGGAAAACATACCTTTAAGTTGAATACTCGAAGAAAACTAGATAATTTCTTTGCTTTATACCGTGGCACATTGATGGGGGAGGGAAATTTGGGTGTTTGGTCGCGGAGAAGTGTACAAAATGAGGGGAAAAGGGGGTTTTTGTGGTTTAAAATGAAGAAAAACACGCGGGTCACCCGGCAACCCGGTGTGACCCGTCACAAATTATAGGGCAACGTGTCACGTAGTGCATCGCGGTGCACTGCCTCCGTGACACGGAGCCATCGCGATAGTCCTCTGGAATTTTTTAAAAATTCCAGATTAAACCTCAACGTGTCACGGAGTGCATCGCGGAGCACTGCCTCCGTGACACGGAGCTATCGCCCAGCTCACTGTCTCTGCATTTTATTCATTTTTTCATACCTCGCCTTTTCCTTCACGATTCCGTGCACATTTTTCTCCGGTTGACCTGAAAATCATTTCACTAAACAAACTTGGTTAGATTAATAGATTTCAAAAACTAAAAAAAAAATACTCCTAAAACGAAAAATTTGTACTAAATCAAGAAAAAAAAGAAAAAAAAATATTTTTCACGGGTTGCCTCCCGTGCAGCGCCTGGTTTACCATCGCGGCTCGACGTCCTTTATGCTCAATTGTCCACTAGGGTGATGGACGATTTCTCACGATCATTGTCCTCCCCCCAGTAGTGCTCACCCTTATCTGGTGGTCTTCCCATCAACTCTCGGGAATCATTCATTTGTTTAGCATTCCCATGATCAATTACATTGATCACCGAGAGTTCTTCATTTACCATCGGGAGCTTGGGTGCTTTGTACACATCGAACACCTCTACCTTGTCATGTGCTCGCATTGTAAGTTGACCCGCAGCCACGTCGATTAATGTTTTCCCGGTTGCCAAGAAGAGTCGTCCCAAAATAAATGGGACTTCCGAGTCTGGTTCAAAATCTAGAACAATGAAATCTACCGGGAAAATGAGGGATTCCACTTGCACAAGCACCTCCTCAACAATGCCATCCGGCCTAGCTAAGGATCTGTCTGCCAACTGCAAGATTACGGTTGTAGGTCTAGGACTCCCTAGACCTAACTTTCTGAATACCGAAGATGGCATCAGATTTATGCTCGCCCCCAAGTCACACAATCCACGAGCTCGGATACTCTGCCCAATAGTAAGCTGGATAGTAAAACTTTCAGGGTCTTTTAACTTCGTAGGCAGTCTATTTTGGATCCGGGAAGTGCATTCCTCCATCAAAGCTACCGTGGCATACTCAGTTAAACGACTTTTGTTGGCCACGATGTCTTTAATATATTTGGCATATTTTGGCACTCCCTGCAAGACATCAACAAGAGGTAAATTAACATGTACCTGTTTAAGCACCTCCATAAATTTCTTGAAACACGCCTCCTCTTTGTGTTTCTTGAGTCGTTGAGGGAACGGGGGTGGAGGCCTTTCTGATTCAGCTTCTTTGGTCTTCCCCCTATCCGAAGTTTGCTCTCCCTCAACATCTGCTGCTCCTGACTTTTGAGGTGGTCTTTCTGGTTCCACCTCCTTCAGCTGCAAACCACTCCTTGTGGTCACTGCATTTACCTGCTTCGGATTAGGATCCGTGTCGCTAGGCAGTCCTCCTCTGGGCCTTGTGTTTTGGGCACTAGCAAATTGCCCAAATTGATACTCAAGAGCCTTGGTCGCTAACTGATTATTTTTCACTTCGGCTGCCAATTTAACATAGTCAGCCTGCAATTGCGCCTGATTAGCGATCATGGTCTTGAACATCTCCTCAATGCTAGGTGATGGTGGTGGAGGAGGGGCATTGTAATTTCTGAATTGAGATTGGTAGTTCTGTTGCCCTCCTTGATTTCTTGGCATCCCCTGACCCGAACTTTGGGCTTGTTGGTTGTTGCTACCCCACAAAAAATTTGGATGGTTCCTCCAATTTGAGTTGTAGCCGCTACCAAACTGCTGCTGATTTCTTTGTGCATTGCCCACAAAGTTAACAGAATCTGGGTTTGCTCCACAGCACTCAGTTGAGTGCTCACTTCTTCCACACACTTCACACCACATTTGCTGGACCACATTGACTGAAGCTGAAGGCTGGTTCAAACTCATGTTGCTGAAGTGGTTGTTCAATTGATTCTGCAAGGCAGCAATCTGTGCAGCGATAGCTGTAAATCCATCCACTTCAAGCACTCCCGCTGCTTTCCTTGCTCCACCTCGTGATGAATCAGCATTCCATTCTGGATTGCCCTGTGAAATCCGGTTTAGCAAAGTGTATAGCTCCTCATAAGTCTTTTCCAGCGCTTGCCCTCCAGCTGCTGAGTCTAGCAAAATTTTAGTATGGGGTTCCAAACCCTCAATAAATGTGTGTACCAACACCTCATTGGACTAATGATGATAAGGACAGTCTCGCAACATGGATTTAAATCTTTCCCAGGCTTGATATAAATTTTCTCCCTCCCTCTGTTTGAAACTTAGAATTTGACTTCTAAGTCTGGCTGTTTTACCAGAGGGAAAAAAATCTTATCAAGAACTTCCGTGCTAGATCATCCCACGTTGAGATAGAATTTGGTGGCTCAGCTTTTAACCACCTCTTGGCTTCACCAAGTAATGAGAACGAAAATAGTGTGAGCCGAACATAATCAGGTGACACTCCAGCGGGTATATAAGTGTCACTTATCTCCAAAAAGTTCTGGAGATGTTGTTGTGGGTCTTCATGAGGGAGACCGGTAAATTGCCCGCTTGTGTGCAACAGTTGCACCATGTTCTGCTTGAGTTCAAATCTCCCTCCAGGCTCTGGTTTGCGAATACTTGAATGTACATTGTTGGCATGTGGGATTTCCACCTCGCGAACCGGCCTTGCTGCTGCTTCATCGGGCACTAACACTGCCCTCACAACCGGTGGATTTTGTTGCTCCATAATAGTCTGTCTGAGCAACTGCAGCTTCTTTTGTAGAGCTTCTCTGCGTTTACTATGAAATTCACGTTCAGGCTCTATATAAGATTCCACCAGCTCCTTGTCCTTTGCTAGTGTTCACAGAAATCAAGTCTGCAAAATACAGGCTAAGACCAAGTTGTCAACACTTAAGAAAATAAAATAAAAATACAGTAAATTTACACTTAACACAATTTCACCAATTGCCTAGTCTCCCCGACAATGGCGCCAAAAACTTGTTCGGTGCTTTGGTTAGGGGTTAAAAACCGACACGCAAGTGCACGTGGTCAAACAAGTAGTAAGTGGCTTAAGTAAGCCAAGTATCGAACCAAGGAGACTCTGGATAAGTAAAAATTGCTCAAGTATACTATATTCTATCTTACTTCTATATATGCTGACAACAAAGTAACCAAAAGTTAAATAATTTGTTTATAAATTATATACTAAAACTATTAACAAATATCTACTTTGAATTGAAACTATGGATATGAGCATGCCAAGGTTAAGAACAAGTAATGAACTTGATTATAATCATAATTTGGTTAATCTTCTCTTCCTGTTGCTAGCCAAGAACATTAGCCTAGAGATTAAAACTCTCGTATTTAATCTCACTTAAGAATCATAAACCATCCGTCTACATTTCTGTGATCAAATGCAATTTATGACCTAGCAATACAATTCTGGTTCCTAAATTGACTAATACGGCTTTCAAGTATATTTCTATCAGGAAAGCACATCAAAACTCAATTTTCCCAAATCAAGTTAAGAACAATACCCTATTAATTCACAACTTTCCAATTTCGTGCTCTCTCGAGTGAAATCGGACTTTTTAGATGTACATTAATGTCGGCCACACACCAATGCAGTAGAAACAAGAATTAATAGAACAACATGGAAGAAGAAGATGAAAAACCATATAATTCAATAATCAAAATTCATCACCATTGTTCATAACCTCAGCAAGGAAGAGAATTAGCCACTCATTTGTGGATAAATCATCCTAAAACAAGTGTTAATCATACAAACAATTGATTGAAAGAAGAAAGAAAGAGAGAAAAACCCTGAGCTTTTTCGTCCCTCAACTGCCTGTAACCCACGTCCTTGCTCCACCAAGTCTGAATTAATTAAAAATAAGCCTAAGTGTTCTATTTATACTAGTGGGAATTTTTCCCGGAATAACAAGCAATGTGTCACGGAGGGTAACGCGGAGCACTGCCTTCGTGACACGGCGTGGACGCGGACCCTTTCTGGAAATTTAGGGTCCAGGAATAAAGCTTCAACGTGGCACGGCAGGCAACGCGGAGGCTTGCCTCCGTGCCACGGAGCTGTCGCGAGGCTCCACTGGAAATTGGCAAATTATTCACCCTCCAGACAGTGTGCCTCCGCGATGGTAGCGTGACACGGCTCCATCGCGGAGCCCCTTTATATTGTGCAGTCCAATGCCTTTTTCGTGCTCGAATCCAAGTCCAACTCCGATATTGTTCCAACATGCATTTTAGCTCCTCAAAATCATATTCTACCTACAAAACAATGCTAATCATGTTGGTTAGTATAAATTCACATTTTATTACCAATTACATGAAAATGTATATACATTGCACAATAAACAAGGCGAAAATGATACGTTTGAGTATCACTTGGGCATATAAATCTGCCCAAGATCAGCAGTCTTATTCATACTATAGCCGACAAGACTGCTAACTAACTAGCTAAACTAGGCTCCACACGGCCAACACACAAAATATAACATACATAGGCCCCACATTGCCAAAAACTGAGAAACTGTAGCCTACAAGCCTCTAAGAGTGGAATAATGGTCGGGATAGGGCCTCGACCTACACAAAAGTTGAACAACAAAAGAGCAAACCTTTCTAACGATCAACTTTGGAGAAAAGGAGCTGACTGCACCGCTAACTCTGGCTTGATACCTAATAAGGTCCTGAACCACTTCTATCCGAACCTACAGGCAAGAATGCAGCGCTCCAAAGATGGGCGTCAGTACAACATATACTAAATATGTAAGGCAGTAATAAAAAGGACTGAATAAAACTGATAAAAGAACTGAAAGTAACAGTAGAAGGATAGGAGTTATAACCTGAGTAGCCTCACAACCTAAAGTATAACTAACAAGTAAGTAATACAGACAAGAACCTTACCTAGCCCCCATAAGCCGGGAAGGTACAATTAGCACAAAATAACCAACCTGGGCCGCCATAAGCCCTAGCAAGTACACTTCAATCTATATACCTCTAGCATGGTCAATATGGGTCAACGGATAACTATAGCCAACCTACCTGGCCTCTGGGTCTGCAACTAAGCCTGCTGGGCTCCTGTAGCTGTGTTTGAGCCTATTGGGCTCCTGTAACTGCACCCTAGGCACACAAGGAACAATAGAGGGTCAGTGATGCCGATACGGCATAAAGGTATAAGCCCATTCGTGGATGGACTGTAATAATGTCCCTTGGGCCTGAATATAGTCCTTTCAGAAAACTTATAGCTCCTCTGAGCGATCTATAGCCTCGTAGGCGATGAAGCAGCTAGTAACCCTGAAGTTGGTCAACGAAAGGTTATATAGGGTGGGGTCAGTCCCAACCGAAATAATAAACTTTAATCTCAAAACTATCTGTAGCAGTTAATCACAATATACATGCTTATGGCTTGCTTACAAGGACATAAGCCGTATTACTATACGACAAGAATAACATGCCAAAAGATACTAGCCTTAACATACCTCAAATGTTGATTCTTTTAACCGATTTGTCCCAACCGATAGCTGGCAAGTACCAATTGCAGCTTCTATGCTGAGAGAATAAGGCTATTTTCAATACTATAACTCGGCAAATGATAATATCTTTCAATAGTATTAACTATAATTCAACTCTGTTTAATTCAGCCGAAAATTCATAACTTCTCGAGAGTCTAGAAGGTAGAAATGCTTATCTATCACCTGTAGTCGCGTAGAAGTCAATTAGAAGTGATTCCGACAAATTTTTCTCAGCGAGGTTCTGATACTCCGAGCGAATTTTCAAGAAATAACTCTACAGGGACGTTCCTTGTAGGCCCAGAACTCGATATCCAGGATGAATTTGCATTTGAACGGATTTTAACAGCATAATTTGACGAAAATGGAAGAAACCTACGCTACTCTCTCTTCTTCAGCTGAGGGAAATATTTAGAATGAATCATTTTGCACTTAAACACATAAATATAGGTGGGGGTCAGTGGCCTAGGGGTGCGTCGCACCGCCCATCGTGCCGTCCAAGAGGCGCGACGCGCAGGCCATGGCGCCAAGTTATCTGGCGCGACAAGGAGCCTAGTGCGCCGGGCCTTCGGTCCTAGCCTTCTGCTCGCTCGATTCCATGTTCGTATATTCATCCCCTGGTCCGTTTCCCACATATGTCGTACTCTGAAAACCCTCAACATATGCACGCACGCGTCGGTTAAACAATAGAAACTTACGGGGTGTAACAAACATGTTATTGTTTTCCTATTCCCTGTAGGATGACCCCAACCAGTTGGGTTACTATATTTGGCAATGACCACTTTATACTTTATAGCAAGGTGTAATTTGAGCGTGATCGAGCACGACTTCTACCGTTACCCTATCTAGAGAAAGGATAACCTATGAGTTTGTGTCTGGGCTTCCCACACACGAAGCAAGCATCTAGACCAACTAAGTACTCTCTAGGGTGGTTCCTAGTACACTTCTTGCAAGCTGGGAATATACGTCCTCCTGATGATCTACCCCTCCGATCACAGGAGGAAGGAGGATTTAAAGTCTCCTTACATGCTTCCCTGTGTCATAGAGCCTGATGATCTACCCCTCTGATCACATTGTCTCCTGGATAGAACACTAGTTGATGATGAAGCTAGAGATGATGACCTCTGATGGGACTGTGAGCGGTGTCCACCACCAGACCGCTGCTGAGAATGCTCAAATTTCCCTGTCCTAGCCCTCTCGGTTTCCCTTTCCTTCTTTTTCAACTTCTCCTACTCGATCTGCTGGGCATAGATCATAAGTCGATAGATATCTATGTTGCTGATAAGCATAGCGGTCCTGCACTCCTTGACCCCCGAATCTAAAACCCTTGACACAAACTTGCTCATGCAAGCCCTTGGCATGGCAATCATATCTGGAGCTTATTTGGACAGCTAGGTGAACTTCAAAGCATACTCTTGAACCATCATTTTATTATGCTTTACGTTGATGAACTCTATTGCCTTTTCTTCCCTTAACTCTTGAGGAAAGAACTTGTCCAAGAAAGTTGTCACAAACTCATTCCAATCCACAGGAATTGGTCCGGTCGTACGGCCTTCTTTCCATTGCCTAAACCATATGTGAGATACCCTCTTTATCTGATAGGAGGTCAAATTTGCACTCTCCTCTCCTGAAACCCCCATAATCTGTGGAATCATCTAGATCTCATTAATGAACTCCTTTGGATCCTCGTCCACCTTAGAACCATGAAACTCTGGCAGGTTCATCCTGGTGAAGTCTCACACTCTAGCCTCTACAGCATTTCCATTGATGTTTATAGGTTTAGCCACCTATTCGTTGACCTGGGCTGTCATAGCTTGTGTCAACATCTAAAAAGCATCCCTAAACTCGACATGTGTTACCTGCTCATTTAAAGAAACCGTTGGAGATGGTGAGGCTAGCTGATTTCCATTGTTATTGCCATTGTCGTTTCTCCTTTTGTTGGCTCTTTAGGGAGGCATTTTCTGCAAACACATATAGCACGAGTTAGAAGAATAGAGAGAGTTGAACTCCACCACACAATATAGAACATGAAAGAAGGAAATTTTCCTAAAACATCTCGTAGCTTCTTCCCTATTAGTGTGGTGCACTTCACACCCATGAAAAAGACTCTACTTAGCGTGGCTTTCAGACTCCTCAGGATACACCTAAATCTGATGCTTGATACCAAGTTTGTCATGAACCAAGTATAGACCCCGGACGTAACACGGGACCTAAAACCACGAATGGCTCCAAGCTAACTAAGGTTACATGCATAACATAAGCATAAGCATACACTAAGCAGAAAAAACATAATATAAGGCATAAGTAGAAGTCTAAGATATCATAAAATGTCAAAACTGAGATGACAAGTGAAACAGCTAAATATCTTTACATTAAATTTGAAAAGCCTCTAAATATAAGGTGAACTGAAGTGTCAAAACTCCTAACTAGCTCTACTAAGTCTGAAAACTAAACTGAAATGAAAAGACATGAATCAAAACTGACATCCTTAGATAATGAGAACTCATTAAGACTATGTCGAATCTGGAGTAAGATCGAATCTAGCAGCGGACCTGAGATTGATCACCTGAACCTATATCATGAGAAGATACAGCATAAAAGCATGCGATCAGTACTTTGAATATACTGAGTATGTAGGAGATAAATAAAGCATGAGATTAAGTACAACATGTTGTAATTCATGATCGTGAGGTAGTCATAAAACGTGAGTTGTTGATCATAAGCTGAACTATAAAGACCCAAGGTTTTGTAAATAAAATCATAAAGCTTAATATGTTAGATATAAAGTAAAATTCATAAGTTGATCAATTGGTCAAAAATATTATAAAACATGATATCATAAGTCCTGAACATGAACAACATAAAACATGAGGAACAATGAGAGATTCTCATAATCGACATACTCCAAGTGAGCATCATGGAGCCCGACCTGTACTCCTGGCCCGAAGGATGTCCATACCAAGCCAAGGGTAAGAACCATGAAAGTGTGATATCACTCATGAGCCAAGTAGCGTAAGCAAGACACTCTCAATTGGTGAGGACTCCTTAGGCTAGGGGCAAGGGAGACACTCTCTACTGGCGAGAACTCCTTATTCTACGGTGACACGTAGCTCAGAAACCTGAGTGCGTTGAACCCCAACCTACTCGGTATGAAATACTACTCCCAAAATCATACATAGTGCTCATATCATAATCATAAAATATAGGTTTTACATGGACTAAATTAAAAACATGGTGAATACATAGATCCCTTGACATACGTGAAGTAGCCATGAAAATAGTTGCTGAAAATTACAGCCATGATACATAACTTGAAATTCATGCATACTTGAGTAATTCATCATAACTTGAAAATAGAGATTCATGAGAGTTTTTCATAGAAATCATGTAACCATAATCATAAATCATAGATAGAAGCATGAGAGACTAATAGAGTTTTGCATAAAAAAAGTCTAACCCTAGAAACTCAAATTCATAATTGGAGAGTTAAAGGAATTAAATTCATCGAATTAAACTTGAGATTAGGAATGAGGGTGGAAGAAATCCCCTATTCAAAATCCCACATACTTGGACTTTGATAACTTCTTACTTAGATTTAAGACCCAATAGATTTGAGAAAAAGAACCCTAGAAACTTGAGAGCCTTGAATGGTTAGATCCTCAACTTACGGTATTTTTAGAGGATTGAGAGTTTAGGGTAAGTAAAACCCTCTAATACACCCTTAAGGAGTCCTAAAATGACCTAGTTTAAGAGTTAAAAGCATAGGAAGTTATAAAAAATACCCTTAGAAATTCACACTTAAAAACTACCTGCCAGTCACCACGACTCATTGTAGGATACAAGGAGTTATCCCACGACTAGTTGGTTCTGGGGAAAAAAATTTCACCAAATTAGGATTTCCTCATGACGGGTGAAACGACGACCCATTGAAGCACATAATGGCCCGTCCCATGTGTCGTTCTATGTCCTGGTGCCAATTTCTGTTGATTTTCTGCTTCAAGTCTAGGATCTGATCTTAGAAACTTTTGGGGTGTTACAATTATGACTTACCTTTGTGTTAGGCTAGATTAGTGAATCAGATACATGTGTACTATCAATGTACGACTGATTGTGAAGATAATATTTGATTAATTCTACGATATCATTATAACTTTGAATATTTTGAACTAACCTTTAAACAAATAAATATTATTTTTCAAACAGAAAAAAAAAGTGTAAAATGGTAATCAAACATATAAATTAATGATGATCAATTATGAAATGAATAAGCAGAATAAATATAATTTACTCGTATCAATAATTTATTAACAGAAAACCAAACTCAAATTTATTTACATAATTGAGAATAAATTAAAGAAACTAAGAACTTAGTATTTTAGGTAGTGCAAGAAAATAATTATCTAAAAATAGAAGTAAATTTTATAACAAATTATAAAAAGATTGTATATTTTAAATTTAAATTATTTTTAAAGAATAATTTAGAAATCATTTCATTGATGAACAATCAATACCCAAAAATCTAAATACAAGATAGAGAATAAGAGAGAAGGTGAAACTTATATACTATATAAATAATAAATATACATACGCGCGGAGGTATATTTACGACATATTAAATGCATGTAATACTAACAAAAATCATTAAAAGAGATTCACTCTGATTTATTTTATATTCTTATATTAAAAATTATTTTTTATTTATTTATCCATCTTAGTAAATTTAAAAAAATTATTATTTTATTTCTAATATTATTTTTATCATTAAATAACTATATAAAGTATTATAATAAAATTTAAATTTTTCAAAGCACAATTAATAAAATTAATTTAATAAATTAAATCATTGCTAATAAATATTTTCTTAAATAATATCAAATTGAAATAGACGAATAAAAACAAATAGAGAAAATAGTGGTAAATCTTGTTGCAAATTAATTTTTAAAAATATTTTATTTTTAATGTTAATAAACTAAATTTGGATTTGCGCAATAGAATAAACAACTTGTAAGACATAATTCAGTAACCAAAGGACAAAAATGAATCATTCCAATTTTGAAGAGAACGTAAAACTGGCTTTATACATATATAGACGTCATTTCATGATCAATTTCAAAAGAACGTAAAACTGGCTTTAGTGTTTGAAACTTCAACTTAGAATATTAAGGTAAATTTTAAATTTTTATTGAAGTAATTTTTATTTTTATTTTAATGAGATTCAAAATTTATATGTATAAAATTTAAAAAAAATTATATATTATATAAATTTTTATTGAGAGTGTTCAGCTGGACACCCTCGATCCCCACTCCCCTCTAAATCTGCTTTTGCTATTAATGACCAAGTTATGATAAATTAAGATAGTATTTTTAATTCACTTATTTTGTTAAATTATTTATAAGTTGTGACGAATTGACAAAACTTAGTTTGGTATTATTTTTATTCTACCTATTTTGTTAATAGTTCATTATATGGATTGGTATGTTTTGATATTATTAGATTCATATGACTTTATACTATCTTTGTTCTATCTTTTTTGTTAAATTGTTCACAAATCCTGACGAATTAATATAACTTGATATTGTCTTCATTTTACCTATCTTGTTAAATTATTCACAAAGTCTTGAATAGATTGATATTATTTGATTGATACTATCATCATTCTATCTATCTTACAAATTATTCACAAGTCATGAATAAATTGATATGATTTTAACTTTTACTATCTTTATTTTTTATCTTGTTAAACTATTCACAAAATCAGAAAATAAATTAACATAATTTTAATTTTTACTGTTATTTTTTATTTTATTAAATTATTCACATTTCATATCAAATTGACATGACTTTACATCATCTCTATTTTATCTGCTTTTTAAATTGTTCACAAATCATGACTAATTACTAGAAAAACAAATTTGCTTCTATCTAATATGACGTAGCACTTATGATATATATATATATATATGAATGCTTGTTTGTCAGTTCATGTTGGAAAAATGTTAGTTAGTTCGAGTCTATTCGTAAGGAATGGTAATAAATCTATTAGGACATTAGTTTTTTTAAAATTCTACTTATAATATATAAATATATTATTATGTGTATTAAAAAAATATTTTTTCATCATAATTAATATAATGACTAAAATATATAAAGAGAAAATTCTCCGTATTTGATAAGAACTTTTAGGCTATGAAAATAAACATGTACAGTTAAAATTTTCGACAACTAAATTAAATCATAATTATATTAAATTTGCTTTTTCAAGAAAAGTCTATAAATCTCTTAAACCAGCATTTATATTGAAATATTTCAATTCAAAACTTTATTAGTTATGTCCATTTCTTGATTAGAATTATGAAAAAACAATCTTAAATTCTTAATCGTCAACCTTTTCAATGAAAAAGATCATAAATTTGATGTTCTCATACAGACACTGAAATCCACCCACAGTTCAAGAAAAAAAAAATCACATTTCTAAATTTGTAAACATTTAATTAATTTTAAGTTTATCATTTCAAAAAAATTTTATAGTCACACAAATATTATGACATATTTAATTTTATAGGTCTCAAATGTCTTGAGAAAAAATTACAGTTAGAAGCGCTTTTAAAATTTTGGCTAAACATTAGTTATTGCTCAAAAGTACTTTTTTAATGTATTGTCTAAACACAAACTATTTCTCACCAAAAGTACTTTTCTAATAAACAATTTTGAAAAAGGCACATCTCAAAATAAGTTAATTTTAAAAGTTTAGCTAAACATGCTATATGCCAAGTTAAATGATGAGGGTATTTAGCTAAACTTATAAACTAGTCGAACTAGCTTTTATAAGCACTTTTTAGCTTATTAAGCATTTGATAAACATCAAAGTGCTATAAGTCAAAATCAATCAAAAGTTATAAATTAATCGCTCTTTATTTAAGTTTACTATTTATAAACACTTTTGATTTGATTATACCATTTATAATTTTATCGCTAATATTTTTATAATCTCTCAAATACTCCGTCCAAAACATAACTTCTAATTAACTATCTATTCATATTTCTTTGGTACGTCCTTTTCATTTTTTGTAAAAGTACTTTTACATTTATATTAGTATTTTTAATAGATAAGGACATTCCAGTTATTTCAATATTTTTTACAAAATAAAATAAATGTTTATTATCAGTTTTAATATTTCTATTGAAACACATAATTATTTATTTGTTAAATTAATTTCAGCACCTAAAGCGGGTGTCAATTGATTTAAAAGAACCGACTTAACCTATCTAATCATACTGTATCAAGTTTTTTCTTAATAAAATCATGGACTTTTAGATAAATTTATAACCGTACTCAATAACTAGGTAGATTTTTAATTTTTATAAAAATAATTCAAACAAATATTAAAATTGTACAGAATAAATTTATACGTATAAGATATACCTTATATATTACATTTAAAAATAATGAAAATCATTATAGTTTTCACTTTGGCCTAGGGCGATAAAACAACTACAAGCCAACAGGTATTAACAATCAAAGTTCTTACTCTAAAACCTATTATGCTACTCCAATTGAAATCAAATTAGTTCAAGCATTTTAAGTAGTAAGCTACAACGTATTTCAATGATCTTGAGTCCATCTTGATTAACTGTTTTCCACTCATCTTATTTAGATTTTTGTCTTTATTTAACTTCATTTTACACAACTATAAAATAGTAAGATGAATCTCTATTCTTCTCATCTTTCATGTTCCCTTGATTCATCATCTTTTAGATAGTAAGAGGTCTAAAGAAAAATTGCTAAAGTTCTATGAAAGTATATATGCATAATATCATGTTCTAATTTCTATTTATAACTCTTAAATAATGTTTTTAAGAAAACCGCACCTTTATCAATATGAAAGAAAAATGGATATGAAGAGACGATTTCAAAAAGTTTAATTTTAATTATGTAAAATAAAATAATTAAAAAATTGATATGATATAAATTTTAAAAATAATTAACCAGCCAAATCGTATCATTGACACTCCACCTGAAAGTGATTTTCAGCCCTTATTTATGTGTATCAGTTTCTTTTAACAAGCTTATCCAAATAGACTTTATATACTTCCTCTGTTCTTCAGGTTACCTTTATAGTTTCTTTTAATAAGCTTATCCAAATCAACTTTGCCTTTTTAGCATTAATTATTTTTTAATTTAAAAAGCACATAAATAAACAAAAATTAAAAACTTAATAAAATATATATATCAGTCAAATTACACTTTCACTTCATTCTTTTTAAGATTGTGCAAAAAAAATTCATAACAATTAAATAGAAACGGGGGAGTATGCCACGTAAATTAAAAAGAATTAAACAGATTTTTAATTAATTTCGCAAACATTCAAACAAACTAATTTCGCAATCGTATGGAGTTGCGTAAGTGTAAATTAAAAATAATTAAACAGATTTTTAATTATCTTAATTTACTAATCACGCTTTGATGATGATTAAGTATAAAACGTGACAAGATCACCTAAATAAAATGAAAACAAAAAATTTTCAACATTTATGCAGAAAAGTGCAAGAATTACATAGAATACAAGTTACTATAATGGGAATAAATATAAGTCACACGCCAAGAGTAAATTTAATCTGCAGGTTTGAGTCTGCTTCTATCAAGTTTATGGACATTTTATACAAACCCTAAATGCCAACAACAACAAAACAAGAAGGTAAATTATAAAATATTTGAAAAACTATCCAAAAAAAAAAAAAGAATGCAACAACTTCATATTACCTATTAAAAGGTGTAGAGTATGATCATGCAAAGATATATATTTTTCATATTGAGTTTGTTTAATGGTACAAATCTTCATTAAAGGATCGTCTATAAATACTATTGTAACCGATAGAAACTTAGAAGATGAAACAATTGGAAGGTGAAAGGGTAGTACATGAAATAATAATTAAAAATATAAAAGTATAACCTATAATAGTTACTGGCAAGTGAAACAATCCTCCTCACTTACTCGATTCAATGAACAACTTTATTCCTTTCTTTTTGTTTTAATGAATATATATATATATATATATATATATATATATATATATATATATATATATATATTAGATATTTGATGCTAAAATATTACTATTTTATTAGATAAGTAATTAATTTAGAATTCCCCGTCTTTAGAGAAAAAACAAGAGAAAGAGGAGAATTTTTGTTATATTTTAATTTACTACATGAGCAAAATGGTAATCTAACTTTTAAGATAAGGGTTTTATACAACAACAACAACAACAATAAAAATAATAATAATAATAATAATAATAATTATTATTATTATTATTATTATTATTATTATTGTTATTTAGTTATTTATTAATTATTATTACTATTATTTATCATCATTATTATTATTATTTATTTATTTAGTTATTATTATTATTATTATTATTATTATTATTATTTATCATTATCTTTATTATTATTTATTTATTTTAGCTTTTCACTTTTTGACTTCCCACTTATATAATAATAAATATATAAATATGATATGATATGATAAAATATTAATATTTAATTATATATTAATTAAATTTTAATTTAGTGGAGAAGCAAAATGGTAACCTAACTTTCGACTAGGAGGATTCTCACGTATTATGATAGGATGATGTAGACTAGTTTTCTCTTATCACTGAGATCTCTACTTTGATTTCACTTCACTTTACTAGGAAGGAAAAAAAGGAAAACTTTTTTTTGAGGAAATGAGGTCTTTGTTAGTAGGGGGACAGACCCATCTATTCCCAGTATCCAAAAACTCTGATAGTCTGGGTATTCCATCATCAGTATCAGTACGTGGGCGTGGCAAGAATTCAAATAACTCACTTAGCCTCAATAATAATGATGGTGATGGTAGTATCCAACTAATTCATCATCCAGAACTTATACCTAAACATGTTGCTATAATAATGGATGGCAACAGGAGATGGGCTAAGGCTAGAGGCCTGCCAGTGCAAGAGGGTCACAGATTTCTTACTCCTAATCTGAAGAAAATTTGCAACGTTTCTTCCAAACTCGGAATACAATTCCTCACTGCTTTTGCTTTCTCTACTGAAAATTGGACTCGTTCCAAGGTATGTACGTGCGTCTTTTGTTAACTTGAATTTGCTTTCTCTCTCTTATCATTGCATGCATGTACTGGACCTGAATCTTCTTTCTAATTCCATTAATTTGCATATCGATAATATATATTACTAATAACGAAAATTAAATTAAACGCATGCAGAAGTATGTTGACACATGAAGATAATTGTTAGCTACATGCATTAAAGGCGTAACAAAGATTTGAAGTTTATTTTTTTTAAGATAAATATAATGTTTGAACTAAATCTTTAAGGTGAATCCGTTGCTGCACTATAACTTCACCCCCGATAATATTCGAGCATGATCTATTCATCATTTAAAAATTAATGAGGTACAATTTTCACCCATGAAGTTCCGAGTTGTTTTTATATGAATTATAACGATTTAATTTTGAACAGGAAGAGGTTGATTTCTTGATGCAACTATTCGAAGAGTTTTTTGAAGAATTTTTGAGGTAATTTTTATTTGTTTGGTGTGTGTATTGAAATATAATATAATTAAAATGTGCTCTCTTCGAACTATTTAAAAATTTTAGATTAAATTGTCATAAGTTTCAGTATAATATCAAAGTAGACAAGACATCTTGGATTTGATTCTCTATTCATGCCACCCATTATTAATCTTTTTTTTTGTTTTTACGTATAAAATAATTATGTCAGCACATGAGGAGACATGTAGAGACTTAATATAATTAAAATTATACTCTTTACAATAATTTAAACTTTTTGCTAAGATGATCACGCACTTTAATAAAAAGACACTAAAACTAGGAGTATACAAAAACCATTAAAACTTCTTAATCAATAATAATTGAAAACTTTCTTCAAAGAAGATTTAAAAAGTTGTGAAGAATTTACACGTAAAAGGGAAGAGGAAAGCCAGGAAACTGAGGATTTTGCAATACTAATCCCAGCGATTTATTTTATCTTAACGGATATAATAAAAGAAAATTTTAGGAGTTGTGAGAAACCATTAAGACCCACGAGAGGAAGAAAAGTAAAGATAATATGTGGACTAAAAACAGGGCAATATCTAGTTTACTAATTAGGATTTGTTCGAAATTTAATAACTTTTCCATAGATCCTATATTATATTAAATTTTTTTATTAAATATATATAAATATTTAATTATATTATTAATAATTAAGAGGACTTATAAATTCAATGACAAATTCAAATCGTATAAACTTTAAATTTTAACAAAATCTCCAGAAAGAAATACTTCTACGATCAATAAATTAATACTTTAAAGCGGTCAAGCCGTTATATGGAGAAGCTAAACTCAAGAGGAATTAGATGGATAGCAAAAATGGGGAGTAGTTTAAAATACAAGTTTTTGCATGAATTATTCCTATTAGGCTAATTCTAATTTTTGCTCTTTAAATTTATGGTCTTTGATTTTTGTCCTTAATATTTATTTAATGAAATTATGACCTAATTTTATCGGGGAACATTAATTTCACAAGGCAAAACTTTTTAGAGAAAGTTTACCTCTGAATATAAGTTCTATAGTATTTGATTCCCAAGCCAAGACTTTTAGAGAATTTGTGTCTTACGGCATAACTTCTTCCATTGAACTTACGCCCTATGACACAACTTGTGCCATTGGACTTATGTCTTAAGGTATAAGTTATGTTGTTAAACTAGTGCCTTGAGCTTAATTTCTTTTACTTTCAAGCATAACTTGTGTCGTTGCACTCATGCCTTGGGCATAATTTCTTTTGCCTTGCGACATAACTTGTGCCACTGAAAGCATAATTTATACCTTGAGCTCAATTTCTTTTGTCTTCGAGCATAACTTGTGTGACTGCACTTATGCCTTGAGCATAATTTCTTTTGTTTTTGGGCATAACTTATGCCTTGAACATAATTTGTTGCGCTTATGCCACTTAATTTATGTCCTGAGACACAAGTCGTGTCATTGAACTTAGGCCCGAGGCATGACTTTAATTAAACTTGTGCCTTGCAAATTTTCTTTTGCCTTGAGAACTATTTTGTTTTTATTTTGTTGTTAAGGATATTTCTAATTTTTCTTTTTATTACTTAAAATTTCGAAAGATAAAAGTCAATGACCAGCAATTTTAAAAACAAAAATTAAAAACCACCCATAACAAAAAAAAATTTGTGCGCATGTCCGTTAAAATATGCAAAGGATTGTGCATGACTGAAAAATAAAAATAAAGTATTACTGCTTTTCAATTATCTTGTTATTTAATATGATCAACAGGTTTGGAGTACAAGTATCTGTTATTGGAGGTAGATCCGAACTTCCCCTGACATTACAGAAAGGCATAGAGTTAACAGAAGAGGCCACCAAAGCCAACGAAGGACTTCATCTTATGATGGCACTAAACTATGGAGGACATTATGACATGTTGCAAGCAACTAAGAGCATTGCTAGTAAAGTGAAGGATGGTCTTCTACAATTAGAGGATATTAACAACACATTATTTGAAGAAGAACTCTCTACCAAGCGCGCCAAGTTTGTTAAACCTGACTTACTCATAAGGACAGGGGGAGAACAGAGAATCAGCAACTTCTTATTGTGGCAGCTCGCTTATTCTGAATTGTACTTTACAAAGACTCTATTTCCTAATTTTGGAGAAGAAGCTTTCAAGGAGGCCATACTTTCCTTTCAACGAAGACATAGACGTTTTGGTGGACACACATATTGAGACATTACCTTTTGTATTAGTTCTCTTATTTTATGCAAGTGTGTGTATTTCATGCTCTGCATCCTTTCATGAACTTATCGGCCAAACAAAAGGTTTGAAGCAGGAGGGCTTTGATTTCTTTATGCAGCACCCTTAGTCTTATCTATTATGATCTTCGATGTATGTAGATCTGTGCAGATAATGGGATTAGTAATTAAATTCACTATGGATATAAACAACAACTGAAGCAACCTTCACTGGCAATCCTAAACCTGTTTCTCCAAGATAGTAGTACTGTTTTACTAGCATCAATGCCATCCTTATAGTTTCCGATTGAAAAAAATCACTAAGACATATAGTCCCGACATATTCATACACCACAACTGGTTCTGCAAATTCTAGGAAGCAGCCAACAAGTCTTGGCACATTTTTGAGAAGTAATTGTTATATATAGGTACATATCGTTTAGTCATATAACTTTTCGAAAGGAGTACTCTCTTTTCGGAGCAATTGTCCAAGTGAACTTGAACAAGGATACAAGAAGCACTCTACAACATGCGAGTAGCTTCAAGAATTTCAGCTAATGGCAGTGGCACCATTAGCTTTAAATATTGAACATTATTCTGTAGGTCGTCCACTACTAGATCTCCTACTATGTCTTAACTCCTCCAGAGACAATTTTCAATATACTGAAAACTAGTTAGATTTGAAACTACTCGATAACCAAAAGGTACGAACATCTACTGAAAAAACATTTGATAGGTGAGACGAAAATCAAAGAATCATTGTTAACTATATATGGCTTCACAGTGTCACTTTTGCTTTGTGCAGTAGCAAAGTATTAGAAATTTAGACATCTTTTGTATGCTCTATACCTGTAGAAGATGGGAAAACTTGTCCTGCTTGAAGGAGAGAAAGAGGAAGAGTTCTATCGAAGAGATCAACGGAGTCCAGATGCCAAGCAATGAACTCTAAGCAGTCTGCACGGGTTCTTCTAAAGCACATTTGAAGAACTGTGCGTGCAGGTAATTTGGCCCCCAAAAAAATTGGGAGTTCATCCAGACATTCCAAAAGCAGCATGCTGCTGCTGTAAGTTTAGCTCTCGTAGAAAATATTAATCCAGAGTGCGGCTTGACGTCAGTGGCATAGAGGGAAATGATCAAGAAAATGAAGGCAAGATACGTACATCTAATCCTAGTCATCAGGATCCATTTCCTCATCCTGTTCCAGGGATGGAATTGCATCAGTTCCAGTGTATCCTTCAGATTCTGACTGCCCGTCTAAATCAGTCTCATCTTCTTGAGAATCAACTTCATCAGCATTAGTCTCTTGCGCTCTTAGTTGTTGCATCCATTTGGGGCACTCGTCCTGCCCTTCAAACAACTGATGGAGATTGTTCTTTCCTGAATGCACAATATCAGTAGCCTTGACAGTTGAACATGAGCATTCTGGAATAGGGTGAGAGAGGAAAGACTTTGTTTTTGATAGATTAGATTCCTGCAAAAGGCCCTCTTCAACCAGGCTTTTGTTGAGATGTTCTCTGACAGCAACAGTCCAATTACGCGGTGGATAATACAGATGATCGACAGTAGTATTAAAGAGCTCTGCCAGATATTTCCTGCATATACAAAATATATTTTAGGAAGTGAAGGTAAAATAAAAAGAGATGGATAAACACCAAACAAAGAAAGGACCAGGAGTGTTGTTAGCTTACCTGTTTGGCCGATATGTTCTTGCAGATGCCATCTCATAAAGTCGGTGTCCCATCACCAAGCTCGCAAAATCAGGCCCACTACCATCATTGTCAAAACCAGGAAAAAAGACTTCAGCGTCCACCGAGACTATGTAATCAAGAGCATCCCATAGCAGTCGGTGTGCTTGCTCCCTCTGATCATTGGGAGAAGGTTCTGGTTCCATATCTTTCTCTGCAATCCACCCATACCAGCCTTCTTTTTCATGTCGATAAATGGGTCGATCAGGAGGAGGTGGTAGAGGCCTTGGGCGGGGCCCAGCCTTGTCCCATTCTGCTTTTAGTTGATTTGGACTTTTTACAGGTAAAAGCTGATCAGGATCAGGAATAAGGGGGGTTTCATAGCCTACTAAATTGGATAGCTCTTTTTTGCTGCACAAAGAAGTACGATCAACTAAATTGGTGTACATGGCGCGTAAAGGAATCATAACCCGTTGTCCGCCAAAGGTTTCAGAACCTGATAGGTATATTCTTGTTCTAGGTGGATAACCCATGGCTCGAAGCAGAAGGCCAACCTAAATTTTGCAAAAATGTATAAAGAACTAAGAAATAGAATGAGGACAACCATGCATATTAACAATTATCCTCCGTCTGTAATTACAAAATAGGAGGATTAAAAAATTATTAACCATAACATGAATGTGACGTCTACTTAAAATTCCCTTCTTTTCCTTTTCTCCTTTTCTTTTTTCCCTTTTTCTATAACTGTGTGTTTGCAACAAATTTTAAAGTGATGAAAAATTGACTGCAATCACAAATAAAATATAAAGAAACAGAGATTTTATTCACTAACATTGTGAGTACAAATCCATATATTGCCTAGATTCTTCAATGAAAATTTTCTCCATAATTCGACAGCCGTCAGTGGCCTATTTCTTGAATGTAGGATGATTTGGATCGACATTTTTGCGATGTATCTGCTCGCTAGGAACATCCGGCAGTATTTGATATTTGATCTTTTTATGAAATCCCAAGAGTTTATGAGATTTCGATATGCTCTGTCCTAATCTCTTTATGATTATCCAAGGATTTATGCGATATTCGAAATGCTCCTTCAAGGGAATATGTGTCCCTTTTTATAGGCGTGAGCAAGGATTTAGGGTAAAATAGCTTCCAAGAAACCTTAACTGACCTTAGAATTTGAAGATGGATTGAACTCGTCTTGTAGAGTCTTATCCTAAGAATTTGAAGATGGATTAAACTCGTCTGGTAGAGTCCTGTTCTAAATCCGGTAAAATTGCAATGTCTACATCGTAATGTCCAGGCCAGCTTATATGCACCTCGACTAATTTTACGGGATACCCGTCACCTCCCATCAGCAAACAGGTACGAGTAACTCTGTCCACCAAGCTAGGACTGATGAAAAGAAGTCACATAGTGTTTTTGTCTCTGCTGTAATTTGAACCTGGGACTTCATGATTCTCAATCAACTTCATTGACTCTGTCACACCTTTTTCTCCTTTTTCTTTTTTCGACTAACAGTTCCAATTTAAGCAATGATTTCCTCTTTAAGGATTTTTTTGGAAAGAAGACAGTAGCAGAAAGCAATAAAGAACATCAGCTCAGTTAGTGAAGCAATCTCTTGTTTTTTCTGAAAACTGGTAATATCATATTCCTCGGCATTAAGGATATGCCGGGGACCTTCAAAAAAAAAAAAAGAGAGAAAACAGAAAAGGAAACACTTACAAAGATACTAACTTATCTACAAGCTAGTTAGTTTCCTCTGTACCTTTCCTTTTACACCAAAATTAAAAAGATTTATACAATTCCACTTAACTTTCTGAATGGAATGGACCTATCTTCGAACTTCTACTATTCCTCTTTGTTACAGTCCCCTGATATAGATCTAGTTATGGGACACTGCAAGACGAAATCAGATTTTTTTCTTCCTACGACCCATGGCACTGGTTCGTTAAGAGAGAACCTGCAATCTCTCGAGTTAAAGTACTCAAAAACTGGAACAATTTTCTGCTTATCTTTCCATTGAATACAAATAACTTTAAATACAACACTGGTGGATTAACCGCCCATCTAATAACAAGGAGAGAACTTCCTACTACCACTGAAATGATAAATTGGAGGAATAACCTCTTTACTGAGAATAACTACTACAAAAGAAATAGGAAAACATAGTTAATAGACAAGCTGAAGTAATCTACTCTCTGATTTCTTTAAATTTTCCATGTGTAAACTGTTGGTAGACTAAAGAGGTGCTAACATTACTCCTCTACTTCAAATTGCACTTGTCCTCAAGCAATAAGTATGGAAAGTACTAGTATTTCCCTCTTTTTCAGCAAATTCTTCCTCATCGTCAATGGAATCAATCCAAAATAATTTCTTGCACGGATGGCCCCGAGTGAATAGTTCATCACAGTTGAAACAGAGTCCCTTTAGCCGTCCTTCATCCATTTCAGATCTGGTCAATTTCTTCACATGTCTTGCAGATTGTTTAGGTGAGAAATTTGTTGTCTTTGATCTACAAGCATCTAACAATTGAGACCAAAGGGGTTGTTCCTTGTGTTCATAAAGACAGGAAATGCTCATACACACAGCCAAATCTGGAGGATTATGCAACTCTACCTCAATTGCTATTTAATCAGTAAGACCACTGATATAAAATTCAATTTTCTGCGCTTGTGTAAGGGTACCAGCTCATGAAACCAATTGCTCAAACCTTTCTTGTTAATCTGCCACAGATCCAATTTGGTGTAACTTAGTCAACTCTCCCAACTTTTGACTTCTAACTGGTGGTCCAACACAAAGGTTGCATTGACGCTTGAACTCATCCCAAGAGCATTGAGGCATATATTTCTCTAGTTGAAGAAACCAGAGTTGTGCAATTCCTTCCAAATGAAAAGAAGCAAGTCCAATTATTTCTTCTTCTAGTGTCAAAAGAAATGCTCGCACCTGTTCAGCCATCCCAAGGGGTCCTCGTGGCCACGAAATCTTGGAAAATCCAACTTTGTATATTTAGGAATCATGGAATTCTCACTAATTTCTAATCCTAAACCTGCAACCACTGTTTTACCTTTCCAACCTCGACTGTAACTGCCATTTTTAGTTGCTTTAACATCCGCCTTTGAATTTGCTAAGTCTTTCCTGAGTGCATCCAAGCGAGCATTTATGGTTTCTAATCTTACTTAATTGGTCGCGCGTTCTTCTTGGAACGAAGTCAATAGTTGTGCCAATGGTTGCTGGATTAGATTTTCCATAACTCCCTTCTTTAATACGAAGTTTTCATGGTCCGCTGATGTGGATCTAGTTATGGGATGCTGCAAGATGAAATTAGATGTTTTCTTCCTACGTCCTATGGCCCTGGTTCGTTAAGAGAAAACCTGCATCTCTTGAGTTAAAGTACTCAAAAACCCCTGGTTCGTTAAGAGAAAACCTGCAGCTCTTGAGTTAAAGTACTCAAAAGCCCCTGGTTCGTTAAGAGAAAACCCGCATCTCTTGAGTTAAAGTACTCAAAAACTGGAACAATTTTCGGCTTATCTTTCCATTGAATTCAAATAACTTCCAATGCAATACTGGTGGATTAACCACGGTCCCCTGATATGGAACTAGTTATGGGATGCTGCAAGATGAAATTAGATGTTTTCTTCCTACGACCTATGCCCTGATTCATTAAGAGAAAACCTGCATCTCTTGAGTTAAAGCACTCAAAAACCCCTGGTTCGTTAAGAGAAAACCCGCAGCTCTCAAGTTAAAGTACTCAAAAACCCCTGGTTCGTTAAGAGAAAACCCGCATCTCTTGAGTTGAAGTACTCAAAATCTGGAACAATTTTCGGCTTATCTTTCCATTGAATTCAAATAACTTTCAACGTGATACTGGTGGATTAACCACGCACCTAATAACAAGGAAATAACTTCCTATTAATTCAAAGGAATCTGCTTCCTTGGCCCTCAAACTCTGGTTCTCACCCATCTCAAATGATTTTTAAGCTTTGTTTCTTCCTGGAATCTGCTCCCTTGGCCCTCGAACTGTGGTTCTCACCCATCTCAGATGATTTTTAAGCTTTGTTTCTTCCTTGTTCTCCAACCAACCACCACATTCATGTCCAATCTTTTCCATTACATCTTTGTTCCATAGTTGAAGAGGGAGCCCTAACACCCTAATCCAAAACCAGTCAAACCTTGTTTGGACTGGAAAAGCACCCTTCGTCGGCGACCACCAATCAAGTTTCAGGGAAATTCCGTCTTCTCCAATTCCCCATAATAATATGTTCTGCAACTTTTCTTGTCTGAAATTCAAAAAGAAACTAGAACCCATTCATATCATAAACTTGGACAATTTGAGCACCCTTGCAAGTCTGCTGATCCCATCTCCTTACATCATTGAAAGTAGGAGCCTGCTCTCCACCATAGAATCTACCAACGAGATAACTTTGATAAAAATCAATTTCTTCAAAGTTTGAGTTCGTCTTCAGCAGGTGCTTCTCCTTCAATTCTTCAATCTACTTTAGATTTTGTTTGAAGTTATGCAAAACCTCCTTGTAATTCCCTTCTTCCCTAATAAATGTTTTGCCACTTGTTTCCCTTGATGTAATATCTTCACCAAGAGGGAGATTCTTTCTATTAATGAAATCCTTTACTATTTTAGCAACTCCCCCACCCCTCATTAAATGTGTTTTATGGAAGAACGACTGATCTATTTTGCCCCTTAACAGTAATGGCTGAGATGAAGCGGCCGTATTTATTGAACTTCTGAGATCAATAAATACTGGTAGAAAAATCTTGACAACTCCACGACTTAAAGCTCGTTTCTTTGTCATATGAAGCTTCCTTTGGCCTTCTGCATAACCACAAAAGAACCCTCTTGCTAAGAACAATCCTTCTAATCGAGAGTCTAGCACTCTCCACCCAATCAAACCATCTTTCTTTAAAAGAAATAGTTTCCGTGAGATCGTCTGACTTTTCCCCTAATTTGAAGTATAGCCTGTTCTCCATGGTTTCAAGTAAACATATACTTTCCCCCTAATCTAAAGTATAGTCAGTTCTCCATGGTTTCAAGTAGGGGTGATCATAGTTTGGATAAAAACTGATCCAAACCGAAAACCGATTAAATAAATCGATACTCTTTCGGGTTGGTTTGGGTTTGGGTTTGGTTTAGTTTTAAATTTTTAAAAACCAACTATAATTGGTTTGATTTTGGTTTTAATTAAAAAAACGAAGAAAAAAAAAACCGAACCAGACCGACAAACTATGTATACAATGTTTATAATTATATTATACATAATATATTAATTTTTATGAACAATTTTAAATATCTTATCATAATTTTTTCTATGTCGGCTTGTAATTGTGCTATCAATTCTTGAATGAAGCATGTCTGGTTGGTGTTTAAGTAGATTTAACTTTTGTATTGGTGGTTCTGTTAATTCTCTTGAACCTGTGCAAGTTTCTTTTGCAGATTTATCTGGGCTCTAACTTATGTGTAGCTTTTTACAGTAAATCAAAATTACCATGAACTTCATGAAGTTTATTTACATTTTTTCTCCATAAGGATTAGTCAATCATTCTTGTGCCATTGGAAAGATAAGGTTTCAGGAATCTTTAGCATTCTAGTATTCTAGCTTACACAAAATTATCATATACTCGGTGCATTCACATTGGAAGCCTCCAATTCTAATTAAGTCACTGCATAGTTAAATATATTAGACCTATTTAGAGTTTATATTAATGAAATGATATTACATTTACCTAATAAAAATTGTCACTTTATTTGTTTGCTTAATGTCAAGAAATAATAGTTAAAAAAAGAAGAAGAAGAAGAAGAAGAAGAAAAGGGTATACATTTATGTATAGTAAAAAACCGAACAATCGAATCAAACTGAACTATAATCGATAACAACCAAACCAGTAAATATATATTATATTTGGTTTGGTTTAGCTTTAGTTTTAACTAGAAACAGACCCAAACCGAACCGTGAACACCCCTAGTTTCTAGTAACATAATTCTTTGGCTGGGCTGCAATACTAATCAAAAGATTATAAACAAGAAAAAGGTTTTAATCAATAATCACAGTGAGTGATTACTGTTGGCAGAAGGAAAGGGTCTAATTCCGGTGGTCCATGCAGGAAAAATGAGCTTCTACAATCCTAGAAAGTAGGACAGAGAAAAACCTTAGTAAACGTGCCCGAGTGAATATTTTCTAGCTAGTAACAGAGGTGTTCTTTACTAACTCTACCACAGGCAAATGCTTGGCATTTAAGAGGAGAAGAGTAGAGGGGGAGAGCCCATTATCCACCGAGTTTTGAACCATGCTCTATTGGTCTTCAGGGATTCCTCGGTTATAAAAAGAAGTTCTTCTATACTAACCTGCAGATCGGTTTTTCTTTATCTCGTTTTCCTTTTCTTCTAAAGTAATCACTTTGAGGAGAGCAATTTTTCTATTATGCTCTTAAAGCCTACCCAAATCCGCCATCTTACACACCCACACCTGTCATCCCCATGGTCCCGTATCCTACCCTGCAACCCCGCATATTTTTAAAAAAATTGAAGGTATAACTATACTTCCTCAGACCCCAAGTGATTACACTAGGTATGTTGTTGTAAGGTATAACTATACTGTTAGTAGGTACAACAAAATTGTTTTTAAAAAATTATCTTACTGCACGTACCTTTTACTCCAAACAAATTAAAGGACAGAAAACCTTAACTAAATTTTGACACATGATGTGTTGAAGATCTGGAAGACAATGACAAGGGAGACCTTAACCTATGAGCCTTATCTTTATGCTCATTCCCGTGTATATGAAGCTCAGTAAAAAAAAATTAAGGGAGGAGGAAGAAGAAGCAACAGCAGTTCAATATAGCATAAACTTGCAATAATGGAAGGAAGAACATACGATTCTTTTTTTTTTTGAGTTAATACCTCAAAACTATCCACTTAAACTATGAAATGTTGTTGCTACCCCTGAACTATAACATTTCCTATCTAACAAACCTCTGCAGTGCCAAGTGGCGTGGAGAGTAACCTTACTCTTTTTGTAGTGTATAAGAGCTAGAAAATAGGCCAAAAGAGTATGCATGTGGCATTTTACATTGATTTTTATTTCTTATTTGTTATTTTTTCTTTTTTCTTTAATTCATTTTTCTTCTTCAAATCCCTACATCTTTTCCTAGTAACAGTAAGCTACTTGAAACTCATAACCTCAAAATAATAGAACATAAAAATAAAATAATTAGAAAAATAAATCTAATTAAAAATGATGACTAAAACTTATCATAACAGTAAACTGAATTAAAAAAGATAACTCTAAAATAATAGCAATACTAAAAAATTAACAAAACAGAAACCAATATTGTATGTTAAAGCATAAAATAATTTTTTTACTTATTCATTCTTTCTTATTGGCTTAACTATATTTATTGATTTCTTCTTCTTCTTCTTCTTCATAATCAATAACAGTAAACCTAATTGTAAATTAAAACAAAATTTACACAATACTAATAAACCTAATTGAAAAGTTTGAATATTAAAACATAACCAAAATAAATGTTGGACGGGCTATGGGTTATATCCTTTTAATTGAGTTTACTAGAAGAAAGAAAAAAAATTTAAAAATAACGTAAAATATCACATAGTTGCTCTTTTTGGCCAATTTTCTAGCTCTCACACACTACCGAGAGAGTGGGGCAACTCTCCATACTACTTGGCATTGCATGTGGGTTTTACATAGGAGATGTTATAGTTCAGAGCATAACAGCAACACCCAATGATTTAAGTATTAAACTAACAAAATGTGAATACTTTAGCGGAATTTTGAGGTATTAACTTTTTTTTTCTTTTGAGAAATAACTGAACATGCAATTCTGCAAACGAAAGAATTTGGGCTTATAACTAGAAAGCATTAGCATCACCCTTCCCAAGCTCAATCAATGAGCGATAAAGAGGGTTTGAATTATCAACAGTTGCTCTGTGAAAACATCTCCAGAAACAAGCTATGATGTCTCAACTATATCTTCTAAGGCAATCTTTATTTATTCCATGATATAGAAGATAAATCAGGTGGATGTCCCACCATCTCAAAACTATATTAGCAGCAATTGGCTAAGCTAACTAATAGAAAAAGAAAATTGAGGGATAATTTCATAGACATCCTCTCATGTTTCGCTTCGCAACACTTACCTCCATGTGGTATACGATATTACACTTACCTTCCTTATTTTGGTCTCTTTGTAATAATTCTTTTAACCTATTTATTATTAATACAAAAAGATTACAATTTGACTAATTTATCCTTTTAAATTATTATTTAACTTTTGAATATCTTCTTAAACATATTCCTTAAGGATAAAACCCTAAATCCTTTGGCTGAAAGTCCTCACAGGTTGAGTTGCCAAGGAGAAGGGCACGAATCATTCATGTACTTAGAAAGGGGAAAAGCTCTGCAAGAGTCATTGTTGATTTAATTTATCTTCTCCACTGTACCAAATATCATGAACTTTCAAGGAGGTTACTTATTTTCAAAAAATCAAATTTAGGAAAAGATGTAAATTTAGATTTACATTTTATTACAGGGTACGACAGTTTACTTTTCTAATATTTCGTTTGTATTTGTTTTCCTCTGTTTTTTGATTGTAGGCACACGACCTGCCAAATATATCAACAGGTATACTACACCAAACAGTGTGTAGTCCCCCTCAAAAGTAGGTCATTACAAGGAGTCCTATATATTACTAAGATTTACAAACTGTCAAGACTATCTAAAATATCTACAATTTGTCCTACCAAAAACTGTTTACACCAAAAATAGTATAGATATAAGCAGTTCATTTTGAACTTATGAATGTTGCATTCCTTGCCCTCAAAACATCTCTAATTTCTTTCTGCCCGGACAGACCACCAAATACAGGCTGGGAGAATCTTCCATCTGTCCTCTCTGTTTGTTGCATTTCCACCTCTGTTCCAGCATGTTAAAACTTCTTTGATTCTTCCTGGCATCACCCATTTTATCTTCCTCAGGGTTATGGAGATTCTCCATAGCTGGTTTGTATTACAATATAGAAAAGATGGCTAATTTGTCTGTGTCTGTTCCTTACAGAAGTAGCATCTGGAACATGATTGTATACCTCTCTTGATTAGCTTCTCATGTGTCAGAACTTTTTCTTTGGTTAGAAGCCAGGTGAAGCATGCCACCTTGTGGGGTACTTTAACCTTCCAGATCATTTTCCATGCCAGGAATCTCCTTGATTGTTGTTAGAATTTAGGTCTCTATATGCAGATTTTACAGAGAACTTCCTTTTTTTGTCACATTGCCACATCAAGTTGTCTTCCTCTGCAGAAAAGTCACTGACATGGGGGAGTAGAAGTAGGAACTCTGTTGTTCTGTCAATCTCCAGTCATTTAGGAGTCTTATGAAGCTGAGGTTCCATCCCTGTCTTATCCACGTATCAGCAATTGATGCTTCCTGTTGTTGGCACAAACTGTGTAGTTCTGGAAATAGGTCTTTCAATGTGTTTTCTCCACTCCAGTTTTCATTCCAGAAGGATAATTTCCTTCCAGTTCCCAATTTGAATCTCACACTTAATTAGAAGGTTGGGCATTAATTTCTGATGGACCTCCAGGTGCTGCATCCATAAGGGGTGCTTACTTCCTTTCTTGTCCAGCTATCTTCTTCACCATATCTATCATTAATGACTTCTTTCCAGAGTTGATTGTCATCTGTATTGCACCTCCACAACCATTTCATGACTCTTGTTATGTAGTCTCGTGTTTCTGACACCAATCCCCCCTTCTTTCTTGCTTTTTGTCAAAGTTTCCCATTTAGCTAGATGGAATTTCTTCTTTTCCTCACTTCCTTGCCAAAAGAAGTTTCTCCTCAAAGTATCGATCTTGTCTTTCACATTAATGAGTGCATGAAAAATGGACATATATGTTGGTAAGGCATCAACAGCACTGTTAGTTAGTGTCGGTCTGCCCACCATGGATATATATTTACTCTTCCAACTAGATAGCCTTCTTTCACATTTCTCTAGCATTCCATTCGAGATTCCTCTGGACTTGCACTTAGCCCCCAATGGCATGCCCAGAAAAGCAGTGAGTAAGGCCCCAATGCTACCTCCCAAGATATCCACCGAAGCCTGTATGTCAACCACCTCATTTATGGATAAATGAAGCTCTTGTTCTAGTTGATATGTAGTCCTGAGATGGCATCAAAAAGGATGAATATTACTCTTAGGATAAGAACTTGTTCTTTGGAAGCCTCACAGAAGATCAAGGTATCATCTACATAGTGTAGATGAGTGACTTCTAGGTTGTTCATTCTATATGGGTTTGCCATAAATCCTCTAATCCACCCATTTGTTTTAGCAGTCTGTAGCATGTAGCTCATGCCCTCTATGGCTAGAACGAAAAGGAATGAGGATAGGAACCCTCTGGTGGAAGAGAAGAAACCTACAGGTGACCTGTTTACTAAGACTGAGAATTTAACTGTGTTGATGCATTGTTTGATCCATCCTATCCACCTAAGGCCAAATCCGATTTTCTACATTAGCACAAGAAGGTAGTCCAAGTTGAGATGATCAAATGCTTTTTGAATAACTAACTTGCATAGCATTCCTGGTATGTTACTGTTTTATCTGCCTTCAACACACTCATTTGCTATCATGATTGCATCCATGATATGTCTTCCTTTGATGAATGCCATCTGTTGTCTTCTTACCAATTTGTGAATCACTTTCGTCAATCTTTCTACTAGGATTTTAGAGATGATCTTATAAACACCCCCAATCAGGCTGATTGGTCTGAAGTCGGTCAGTTCAGTAGCACCTACCTTTTTTGGTAATTAGTGCAACAAAGGGGCATTAAAACTCTTCTCAAAAAGACCTTCAGCATGGAAGTTTTGTACTGCAGCTACTACTTCTGTGTTTATCAGTGGCCAACATTGATTGAAAAAGGCCATAGTATAGCCATCTAGACCTCGAGCTTTGTCTCCTATACATGCCTCGACACAATCCATGATCTCCTGAGGTTCAAAGGGAGCCATCAGCATCATGTTATCCTCATTGTTGATCATAGGGCAATCCTTCATGTTGAACTCTGGCCTTCCTTCCTCTGTTTCTGCATATAGAGTTTCATAGTAGGATACTATTTCTTTCTTAATGTCAGTTGGTTCTGTGAGAGTCCTTTTACTATTAATTTTTCAATAGTGTTTACTACTCCTATGTGCATTGGCTGTCTTGTGGAAGAACTTTGTGTTTCTGTCTCCCTGCATCAGCCAAAGTGCCCTTGATCTCTGCCTCTAAGCAATCTCCTCATGCCTAGCAGTGTCTTCAAATTTCTTTGTTAACTCCAACCTTCTGTTTATTTCTTCCTCTATCAAGATCCCATGCTCTTGGATTTCCTCTAGCTCTGCTAGTTGATTGAGGATATTCTACTTCTATAAGCCCAGATTGCCATTGATTCTTTTGCTCCATTGCTTCAATTTCTCCTTCAAAGATTAAGTTTGAAAGCTAAAACATAATCAGGCCTGCCAATGCAATGAAATGAGTCCCACCATGTCTGTACTCTGTCACCAAAGTCTGCTGTTTGTAGCCACCAATTCTCAAATTTGAAGTAAGAATTGTTCTGTTCCTATCAGGCCTGCCAGTGCAATGAAATGAGTTCCACCATGTCTGTACTCTGTCACCAAAGTCTGCTGTTTGTAGCCACCAATTCTCAAATTTGAAGTAAGAATTGTTCTGTTCCTGTTCACCCCTTTGTAGTATAAGTGGTGAATGATCAGAAATCACCCTAGGGAAGCTGGTCTACCTTATGGTCCTGAAGTGTGAATCCCGTTCTTCTGAGACTAGAATCTATCTATTCTTGCAGCTACTACATGTCTATCTCCTTTCTTCCATGTGAATCTGGCACCTGTGAGGTCCAGATCTATTAGTTCCATGTCATCAATGAATTCTGAGGAATCTGACATTGATTTGCTGAATCTGTTGCAGTTCATCTTTCTGATGGGAATCCAACTGTGTTGAAGTCTCCACATACCCCCAATGCACATTGAGAAGGCCTCTGGTTGATCCTACTTCTCCCCATACTTCTTCCCTCTCCTATCTATTGTTTAGAGCATATATTCCAGTCAAATGCCAAGAGAAGTCATTGTTTTTACCGGTAAATCTGCATGTTACTGAGTAAGAACCTAGACTGCTAATCTCCCCTTCCCTGTTTCAGTTATCCCACATTATAATGATCCCTATCCAAGTTGCACTTGCATCCAATTGTGCATACTTGCTCCACCTGTTTCCCATAACTCTCTAAGTATCTCCTTGATAACTCCTTCCAATTTGGATTCTTGGAAGCATATCACATCCGCCTTCCATGAGGGGATAAGATTTTTTATCAAAATTCTTTTCCTCTCACAGTTCAACCCCCTTACATTCCATGAAACAATGTTAAGCTTCATTGATCCAAGGATTGCTAAGTAATCCTCTTGCTCCTAGTTCTATTGCTCATGAATCGATTTCCCATTTCTAAGCCTTTCAATTCACTTGCACACTTCTTTTTTGCGGCAGATTGGTCTTGTGGTACTTCTGTGCTTTTCTGTTTGTTGCCATCAATCCTCATGAGAAGTTCGAGAGTCTCCTTTTAATGCCTTTTGAATTTGATTCCAAACTCCTTGCTTAATTTCATGATATGCTGGTGTATCCTTATGGGGACGTCGAATTCTGAGTTTGTGTAATCTATCGGAATGTGTATCACCAAGGAGATCGCATCCTCTATTGTAAGGTTGAGGTCTGCTTCCTTCTAGAGGGAAGGTCTTTGAAAACCTGAATTTCTTGTTTAGTGTTATGAAGCAAAACCTGAAGAAAGGTCTTTGAAAATATTCCAAAAATCAAATAAAGATAATGGATCAAAATCCCCCTAAACTATCACGTTTTTATCAGTTTCATACTTAAACTATGTCTTATTTATGTTACCCTCCTGAACTATAACTTTCAAGTGTTAAAACCCTCCTGACTTGACAGAAGGCAAAGTGTGTGTGAACACCTCCTTGGAGGCGCGTGAAGTGCAAAAAAAGTCATCTACGTTGCTTTTAGAATGGCTAATTAAGCCAGAAAATGATTTTCTACTTTTTCGTTATTTCTTTTAATTTTTCTTTAGTTCTTTTTCTTTCTATAGATGAGGTATTCTCCCTCGTCCTCTTCACTTTCTCTACATCCGAATTTTTTTGGGTATGTAAATGCGCGTTTACATTTGAAATTTTTCTCATTCTATTCCAACCCCAAGACACAAATAAAATGAAAGATTATAGACTAAATTCATGGTGGAATCGAACTAATGGAGCTGGTTTGCTTCAATTTCTCTAGAACTAGGGATCTCTCAACAAAATGGGACAATCAGGATGGATCAGTGGTTTCTCTCCTGCATTTAGAGGCTCTAATCGCATGAACATTTCCCACATCCTTTTTGCAGATGACACATTAATATCTTCTGATGCCAAGGGCGCCAGATTGTTCCCTTAAAATAAGGGATTTTCATTATGCAAACAATGCTCTCTTTGCGAGAATGAGGATGAGGATGTAAATCATTTATTCCTCCATTGCAAGTTCTCTTCCAACATGTGGAGCTTATTCTTTAATATCTTGAACATCTAGTGGTGAATGCCAGGAACCACACGGGATTTTCTCCTAGCTTGGCAAAAAACAGGTTTGACCAAGTACTCTTCGAAGACGTGGAATTCAATCCAGCAGTTGTTTGGTAAGTTCTCTGGAAGGAAAGAAATGCAAGTTTTCGAAGACGAGGAGAACGGTGTAGTCAAGCTAAAACTCAATTGTATATCCTTGCTTAGTTATTGGTGCAGTATGGGGTCAGCATATGTGTTAGAGCCGGACTCCATGATTGATTTCCTTAGTTTACTACACTTTCTCTGAAGTTCTTACTCTTTTTTTTGGATGTAACCTGTAACAGCATTCTCTTTATGCTGTAGTTTACCAATAAAAATAAAAACTGTATTGATCTTTACAGTGCCTTGATCTCATCTCTACGTCAATTGGCAAGCTAATAAGGAACCCGCAATGTCTTCCCAGTTGTGAGAAAAGAATCTAGAGCATAAATTAAATTTAGGAACATGAAGACCCTTAGACTGTATAAGAGAAGTCCGAACTGGAGATTAAACTATGAGATGGTAACGAAGTGCACTAATTAGCAACAAAAAAAAAAAAGAGAGAGTACTGTACTGCATGGATGCTATCTAAAAAGTCTCTGCATCAAAAGTAACTCTAGATGTAATAGATTGTATAAAGCTACTTACGAAAATTGTAATTCAAGCCAGATGAATAAACTGTTTATAAAGATTTGAAGAGAAAAGTCAAAAAGTACCTCTTCTGGCATGAGTGGGCACGATCCATTCCTCTTCCGAGCATGTGAGTCAACATTAAGTTCTTCACTGATAATTCCTTGTTTAATCATCTGGGCCCTCCTGTATTGTATAAGTTCTGTGTGAACATCCTACAACAAAAAGCAATAGGTTACAGATATCATGATATCAGTTGTTTTTAATGAGGAAAAGGCATCATTAGGTTCATTAGACCAGATAGGCTCAATAGATTAACTGCAGCAATACTCTCCCTTGCTTCGCACTGCTAATACTGCCTCTTTCTCTGCCCTCCTTTTTTTTTTTCTCTTGTTCCTTTTCTCTTCTATATTCCCATCAATAGAATGATGAACTCACTTCATGGTCCAGATTACAGTCATAATCACTTCCTTCAATTTTCATTTTTTTCTCGAACGATTCAAATGAATGACAATTAGCCACACTATAAACACTGAAGAAGTGGTGGGAAGATTGTGTATTATTATTGAAAGCAGAAGCTGATTAAATAGAGTTACAACATCTATGAAGACTCCTAGCTGAACACCAAAAAAGTATCCTAACTAAACAATAACTGCTGAAGGATAAACATAAAATGAAACAACTAACAGTACTAAAAGAAACAACTAACAGCACTATACTAAACCAACTACTGGACAGGAAGTAATGTTCCAATACACCCTCCACAAGTTGGGTGATGGGTCTCTAAGTCTAACTTGAATAGATTTCTTTCAAATGCAAGCTTGGCCAGCGCATTGGTGAGAGTGTCAGCTGTCAGCTAGCTGGTCGGCACCATGGACCAAAAGAATATGATAAGAAGATGGAGAACTGAAGAGCTGGACACAGACTACTACTGTACGAGGAAATTCAATGCTCATGATATGTGCATTATATCCTTAAAAAGAGATCAAAGGTCGGTTCTAATTATTCCGTAAGGAGCTTTATCAGCATCAAAACCTACTGATAAGGCAGAAACCCCCCCCCCCCTCTCTCTTCCCTCCCAGATTGACTGAAGCTAACTACCCATACACTAAGGCAGTACAAGAAAGCAAATGGCAATCTGAAAAGTTGCAGAAAGCACACGTCGAGAAGAAAGGATGATGGGTTGCTAAAGAGATGTCTGGTAGGCCATTTTGGCAGGGAAGAAGATATGAAACCTACTCTAGCCGACCTCAGGAGATGGACATCTTCCAAGTGGAAAACAACTTTTGAGGTTAACACTTTTGAGATGATGGGCAAGCTATTTCTTATAGAGTTTCCCAACAGAAATATGGTGGAGAAGATCCTACAACGAAATTGGTTTTAGAAAAAATCCAGATTTCAATTGGAATAGTGGAGCCCAATAGCAGGATGCACTCCTAACAACTCAGCGTCAACAGCAACTTGGGTTAGGGCTATTGAAATTTCTCTCAACTTCTGGTCCAAATAAGTATTTCATGAGCTAGGTGAGAGGTGCGGAGGATAGGTTTGCTACACAAGAGGAGCCCCAACTGAAAAACCACCTCAAAAGGCTAGGATGCTAATCAATGGAGATGGCCGGAATGTCCCAAATGAAGTTGTCATTCCGAGAAGGAATAGTACTTTATCCCAATCTGGGTTGAGAGAAACCCTAGGTTCTAGCCGCCGGAACCTTCCAACACTGTAGCTGTCGGAGTAATAGAGGATATCGAGGTAGAGGAGCATAGAGATAACCCAATGGACATTAGCGAGTGCCCCTGAAGAAGAGGTACCAGAAATCCCTAAGTCTACGAACTTGATGGATACGTGCGTGCCTGGTTTGATAGCTAGTGATATTACAGCGCCTTATTCACTCATCTTACTACTTCAAAACTGTTCAGTAGACACGTGGAGTCGAACATCTCTCTATCGTGCGCTATGTTGCATGGACTCTTCGCTTTTGATGTCGTACCCGTGTCGGACTCTCCAAAAATACACTACTTTTGGAGAATCCGACACGCACCCGTCGACATTTTTGAAGAGTCCGAGCAACATAGATCGTGCGTATTGCCAAGGGCGAACATATTTGTTTTCTCTTGTGTTAGCTTTGCAAGTTCTGAAATAAGCGGTAATTCTTGTTATCGTAGTCCTAATAAATACCACGTGAAGCGCGTGATCACCCTATTCATTGAGAGGTTGCTTGCAACAGTAGCATTAGCTAGGCAATCAAGGCAGCTGGGACCCACTCGCACAACAACTGCCTGTTTTAATCTCGAAGCTAGGCCTTTTGTCTGGGCCTAAAGTTCCAAATGTTGTTAAGAAACCAATTGGGCCAGACCCAACGGGACAATAGATTTTTAACAATATACAAGGACAAAACCCAGGAGAAAACCAAGTCGACCCTTTCATAGAAGCTCTTGATGTCTGCAACTCTCCACTACAAATAGAAGTACATGCAAACCAACAAACTACCATTGAGACAAGTTCATATGCAGAAGCGGTCGGGAATTGTGACTGTGACGACTGGGGAAAATCCATCGGAAGAACTGGGAGCAGAATTACAAGGTAATAAGAGGGGAATGACAGGATCTCTTTGGAGGTTGATGAAACTCCATTGGCAAGTCAAAACACAATTTCAGAGGGTGGAAATTGGGAGGTGGAAGGCGTGGAACCCCTTTTCGTGAAACAAGTAGTCTCTACTCTTGACAAAGAAATGGATGCAACAATTTCGATTCATCAAAATTTAATGAAGTTGAACAAAACACTTCGGGTGGATTTTCAGGGATATGAGAAGGAGGCCCTGGAACTTTTGACGCAAATAGACAGTAGTAGACAAGCGAAAAAGATGGAGCAGTACATTGATTACAAGAAATCAAGATCCGTGGGTGCTCAAGAATTGAAAGATCTAGTATCCTTTAATGTGAAATTCAAGAACAGTGGTAATAGGAGCAAGAGGAGTAGTTTGATGTCAAATTTCCATGAATATCAAATTAATTTCATGGGATATAAGGGGATTGAATGGGAGGGATAAAAGACGTCTGGTGAAGAGTTTGGTTATGGATTGGAATGCAGACATCATGTGCTTTCAAGAAACCAAATTGGAGGGAGGTATTAAGGAGTTGGTTAAACAAATTTGGGGGGTAGATGGGAGAGGTATGCCTCTTTGGAAGCCAGTGGCACAAGAGGGGTGTTACCTGCAATTTTGAAGCACAGCTTCAGGATTTTTTTTGAAACTGGCAACTTTGTATACATCTTTAATCAAAGATGAGCAATACATGAGTAGTACTGCCTCCCTATTTACAGAATCCTACCGTAGCCTATGATCATATTTATACAGTGAGTCTAATACATCAACAATAGAAACAGGATCATTAGCCCATAGTTGATTACACCAAAAACACAAAAGTAGTATGCAATTCAACTTAACTTGTTGCATACTATTCTCCAAGTTCTCAAACATCTAGAGTTCCTTTCTTTCCACATAGTCCACCAGATATTGGCAGGGATCATCCTCCATCTGGTTCTGTCCTTACTGTGTGAGCCTGCTTCTTCCCAGCCTTGTAAAGCTTCTGTGATCCTCCCGGGCATAGACCAAAGAGATGCTTTTTAGATTTAGGAACAACCTCCATAGCATTCCTATGTTTTTACAATGTAGGAACAGGTGATTTACTGTTTTTTCTTCCTCCCCATAGAAGAAACATCTTGAGCAGAAATTGAAGCCCCGTTTCATCAGGTTCTCCTAGGTGAGTACAGCCTCTTTGGCTAGTACCAAATGAAACAGGATACCTCATATGATATTTTTTTCCTCCAAATGCTTTTCCATGGCCAGTTGGCAATCAGCTGATTTGGTTGATTCATTCTCCTGTAAGCTTTGCCCAATGAAAACATCCCCTTTCCTTTGTCTATCCATACTCTGCTGAAGACATCTAGTGATGTGCTCTATAGTGCTGAGAAATTCAGAAATTCTTTGCATCTCTCAATCATTAAACTGACTTCTGAATGTAAAATTCCATCCACCTTATGCCGAGATTTCTGCTATGTGGCTCTGCTGGTGATGAGCTAGGTTGCATATGTCTGGAAGCAATGACTCCAATGTACCATTTTCAATCCACTCGTCTTTCCAGAATTTAGTTCTCTCCCCATTGTTCAACTTTATACTAGTGTGCAGCTTGAGTTCTTTCCACAACCCTCTAATGGATAACAAAAGGTTCACCGACAAGGGGTTGTTACTTCCTTTGTCATCCATTTTTCTTCCTCGTCATACTTTGCTTTGATCACCTTCTTCCAAAGTTGTTGGGTATCATTTGCATATTTCCACAACCATTTCATTTTCCGTGCCTCGCTGTGATTTTTCAAATTTTTGATGCCTAGTCCCCCAAGTTTCTTGTCCACTATCAGTGACTCCCATTTGACCAAATTGTACCCTTTTCTATCTCTGTTTCCTTGCCATAAGAACTTCCTTCTGATTTTGTCCACTCTGCTAAACACTCCTGCTGGGATTGGGAACAATGACATCATATAAGTTGGTAGAGAAAATAGAACTAAATTGATGAGAGTTACTTTGCCTCCTAGAGATAGGTATTGTCCCTTCCATACAGCCAGCTTCCTTTCACATTTCTCTATCACTGGGTTCCAAATCTCTGCTAACTTTGATTTAGCTCCTAGTGGCATACCTAGATAAGTTGCTGGCAGTCTTCCTACCTCCCCTCCAAGTATAGAACTCAGCTCCTCCATGTTTGCAACATTGTTAATTGGATACAAAAAGCTCTTTCTCCAATTAACATGTAAACCAGAAATACCTTCAAATAGCACTAGAATTGTTCTCAGGTACCTCAGTTGATCATCTTCAGCTCCACAGCATATCAATGTATCATCTACATACTGCAAGTGTGTGATTTCTAGGCTCTCCTGACCTTGTCTAGTCACATCAAAACCTCTAATCCATCCCCTGGTGTTAGCAGTTTTGATCATACTGTTCAAACCCTCCGTTGCCAATAAGAAGAGGAATGGAGATAAGGAATCTCCTTGTCTGAGTCCCTTTTTGAGCTTTAAAGAAACCTGCAGGAGCATCATTTACTAGTAATGAAAAGCATACTGTAGAGGTGCAATGTTTTATCCAATGTATCCATTTCTGACCAAATCCCATCTTCTCAAGTGTTCCAAATAGGTAATTCCAGTTGACATTGTCATAGGCCTTCTCAATGTCAAGTTTGCAGAGGATTCCTACTCTATTCTGCTTCATCCTGGCACCCACTGCTTCATTGGCAATTAGAACAGCATCCATGATTTGTCTGCCTTTGATGAAAGCCATCTGTTGTACATCTACTAGCTTTGCCATAACTCCTTTTAACCTTTCTGTTAAGACTTTGGAGATAATCTTGTAGACACTGCCACTTAAGCTAATGGGCCTGAAATCTCTCAACTCATCTGCTCCCTTCTTTTTAGGAATAAGTGCTATGAAAGTTGCATTGAAGCTATTCTCAAACTTTTCATGCTCATAGAAGTGGTTAAGTGTGCTCATGATATCTTGTTTGACTACCTCCCAACATTTTATGAAAAAACCCATGGTGTAACCATCTGGTCCTGGAGCTTTGTCCCCTGCACACATTTTAAGACATTCTAGCACCTCTTCTTCCTCAAATCTTCTTTGTAGGTTCTCTCTCTCTGCTGATGACAATTATGGGCAGTTGGGTTGTGAATAAGTTGGTCTCCAATGAACTGTCTCTGTGTATAGCCTCTGATGGAACCTAACTATTTCCCCTTCAATTCTGGCTGCATCTTTTATAATCTCCCCTTGAATGTTAAGTTGATCAATGTTATTGTACCTTTTGCGAGCATTTGCATCTTCTGAAAAAACTTTGTATTCCTATCCCCTTCTTTCAACTAGAGAGCCCTTGATCTCTACCTCCATGCTATTTCGTTCTCTTTTGATCAGTTCCTCATATTGAAGTAACAATTCACCTTTACCAATGACTTCTTCTTGGGTTAGCTGCCTGTTCTTTCCCACTGTGTCCAAATCAGATAGTTTGTTTAGTAAGTGCCTCCTCTGAGTTCCCAGGTTCCCTTGAGTGGTCCTATTCCATTCCTTTAGCTTATTTTTAAGTGCCTTCAGCTTACTAGCTAAAATGTAGTCTGGCCTCTCAACATATTTAAAACTGTTCTAGCTTCAGGATTTTTTATGTCATATTACAGGGTTATTGTGGCATTGACGAAGAATAGTTTGGGATGAAATTAGTGCAGTCAGGGTTAGATGGAAGGAGCTTGGGCTGTATGTGGGGACTTTAATATTTCCAGATACCCCTCAGAGAAAAGGAATGGCACTAGAAGATCTAGAGAAATGGTGGAGTTCTCTGACTTTATAGAAAGTATGAATCCGATTGATCTTAATCTGGAAGGTGGACTTTGCAAGTGGTTCAAAGGGGATAACAAACTGATTGCATCTAGGATTAACAGAATTCTTATTTCAGAAGAATGGGATAACAAGTTCAATAACATCAAGCAGATCCTAATGTAGAGATTGATTTAAGATCATACTCCAGTAGCTTTACAATGTGGAACATGGGTACAAAGGAAGTCTTCCAAAACAAGTCCTATTTCAAGGTTGAAAAATGATGGTTGAGGACTGAAAGTTTCACTGACAGAATCAGGAACTGGTGGAGCTCTTTTGATTTCTCAAGAAAGCCAGACTATATTCTGGCTTGAAAATTCAAAGCCCTCAAAACAAAGCTTAAGGGATGAAGTAAAAGTTACCAAGAAAACTTGAATTCTCAGAAAAAGAATCTACTTGGGCAAATAGCATAATTGAATACAATCTTTGATAATAGAGCTCTGACTGAGGAGGAGAGTAAGGAGAAAGTTGCAGTGTTAATGGAGTATAAAGATTTCATCAAAAATGAAGAAACTTTTTAGAAGCAAAGGTCTAGGACACTATGGCTAAAAGAAGGAGACAAGAACACTAAGGTTTCTCATAAAATGGCAAATGCTCATAGAGGTACAACAACATTGATTAGTTGATGATTCAAGGAGAAACAATTGAAATCCAACAAGAATTAAGGGGGAGACTGTTGATTTCTATCAGAAGTTATACAATGAAACTAAGAGATGGAGACCTACTTGTACTTTCGTCAACATCCCTGTTATTTCAGAGGAAGAAAAGAAAGATTTGCAAACCAATTTTGAAGAAAAAAAAAGTTCTGCAATACATGAAGTGGTGTGCAGGAGACAACGCCCCAGGCCCAGATGACTACACTATGAGTTTCATCCTCAACTATTAGGAGATAATGAAGCAAGATAGTGTGGATGCATTCAAGAACTGTCATGAGATGGAAGTCTTTGAAAAGAGCTTTAATGCAACTTTCATAGCTCTAATCCCTAAAAAGAAAGGAGCTAAGGAACTAAAAGACTTCAGACCTATCAGCTTGATAGGTAGTGTTTACAAGTATGTTCAACGGTGTTGACTGAGAAACTTAAAAAGGCAACAACAACAATATACCCGATATAATCCCACAAGGTGTGGGTCTAGGGAGGGTAGAGTGTACGCAGACCTTACCTCCACCTCAGAAGTAGAGAGGCTGTTTCCGATAGACCCTCGGCTCAAATCGATCGTCCAAAGCAGTCCAGATAAAAGCAACAAACATACAAGAAATAAGCAGATGGTAACAAAAGTAGCAAATAGTAACAGGACAGTAACTATAACAAAATAATATGACAGTCGAATTATACGCAACAACACATAATAACATAAATCGAAGGAAAGAAACTACTGGGGCAATGCTACAACTACTAGTATGAACTGGTAATAAGACAACACACTACTTCCTACTACCCTTTTACCCTAATACGCGTCCTCGATAACCTCCTATCTAAGGTCATGTCCTCGGTACTCTCCCTAATACTTCTTCGGTCTACCTCTACCTCTCCTAAAATCATCTATAGTCAGTCTCTCACATCTCCACAGTAGAACATCCATAGTCATGTCAAAATTTGTAGACTCTCAACAAATGGCTTTTATTAAGGGAGGCAAATTATTGATGTTGTCTTAGTGGCTAATGAAGCAATTGACTCAAGACAAATAAACCATGTATTATATGCAAGCTTGACATAGAAAAGGCATATGATCGTGTCAACCAAGGGTTCTTATTTGAAATCCTGGAGAGGATTAGATTTGGACTCAAATGGATTAAATGGATCAGACAATGCACTCAATAGTATGCTTTTTTGTCCTCATAAATGGTTCTCTTGCTAGTTTTTTCAAGGCTCAAAGAGCGCTAAGACAAGGTGACCCATTATCTCCCTTTTCGTTCATATTGTCTATGTAAGGTCTTAACAGCATTGTGAAAATTAACACAGTACTATGCTGAATTATGGGCTTTGATGTGGCTAAGTACAGCAACAGCAACATGGAGATTACACATTCAGGGGCCGTTTGGTTACGGGTTAGTGTTATGCAGGTATTAGTGATACATGATTTAGTTATGAGGGAATCTGTGTATTATTTTAGAGAGGGATTAGCTGTGCAGGTTTTAGTTATTCATGTATCAGTTATGTAGGTATTATTTATGCAAGTATTAGTTATGTAGGTATTATTTATGTAGGGTTTAGTTAATGTGGCTTTTCACCTCAAAGTTACTTAAAATTGACGAAAAATATTTTTTCTAAGTGAAAAAAAATTCATGAATGACGTTTTTCAAATTAAATTGAATGCAAAACTTTTAAGAGACAAATAATATGGATTAGATATCATTAACTTTTTCCCCAAAATTTCTTCATCAAATTTTCTAGCAAACGCAGTGTGTTTACAACTTTCTCTAACACTATTTTGTGAGTTTTAAAAGAGCCTTCCGCTTATATAATTCTCTCTATTTTTCTTAATAATATCAATAATAATAATTATATCTTAATTTCAAACAAATTAAAAATCGATTATATGAATTCTCATTTTTTTATTCTACATCTATTAACAACAAATCTCGAATATTAATAATATAATAATATTAATAATATTATTTCTTAATAATATCAATGATAATTTAAAAAAAAAAACATAACGCATTAAAAAAAAATTTAAAATACTGTATATACATATTTAAGAAACTATTTTGAAAATCTCATATGAACGAACACAAGGTGCTCATTATAATTCAGTAAAGTATGTGCATTATCAAGTAGTTATTCCAACAAATGGATTAATAAGTTTACAGTTTAACTTATAGAAATGTGTAATATAACTGATAGAAACGTATTATGATTAATTTATTTGTCGAAGGATTTTCCCATGAGTAATTTTATTATGTTAATTCATGTATAACTAATACTCACATAACTTATTCCACCTTCTACCCTACAAAAAGTTATACATAGATTCCTCATAAGTTATGTGAGTATTAATAACGTAGAATTACTAAAACACAATCAAACACCGTATAAAATTAATACATAAACAATCTTTATACAACATTTGGAATCTACCAACCAAACATTGTATATAAGTTAATACATGAATAACTTTTATCCTATTTAGAAATCAAACAACGTATAAAATTAATACATGAATAGCCAAGTTATTCATGTATTAATTTGGATCTTATCCAGTAACCAAACGGCTCCTTACATTATGCAAATGACATTCTTATCTTTTGTGATGCTAATGAGGAGCAACTTAAGTTTCTAAGGGTAATTTTAGTTCTATTTGGAAGTATTTCTGGACTCCACATCAATTGGAGGAAAAGCTCCCTCTTGGAGTATCTAGCTTCAATCTTGAGGGGGGTGGAGTTGGGTCCATGCCTATTGTATATCTCGGTATGCCTTAAGGGGCACAGTCAAAATCTAAGGAAATCTGGATGTTGTAATTTGGCAATGTGAGAAGAAACTAACCAGGCAGAAGTCCCAATCTTTTTCATTGAGAGGAAGACTTATACTTATCAATTTGTGTTAGATCCCCTCCCTACTTACATGATGTGTTTGTTTCGAATTCCAATGGGATTTTTTAAAAGACTAGACAACATAAGAAGAACTTTCTTGTGGCAAGGAAATAATAAGGAGAAGAACGGCTTTCATTTGGTAGAATGGAAGGCCATAGACGTGAGCAAGAAGAAGAGGGAACTAGGAAACAGGGAATTGAAGTTTCAGAACATGACTTTAAAGATGAAATGGCATTTGAGATACACTCAAGAAGATCATCTGTTATGGGGAAGATCTATCAAACGAAAATATGAGGAAGAGGACAAATGGATGACCAAGCGGGTCAATACTCCTTATGGGGTCAGTTTATGAAGCCAGTCTATGGAGATCCAGTAGAACCCTATGGCCTGATTTGAAGAATAATTCATCCATCAAAGTAGCTGATAGCAAAAAAACAGTTTTTTGGAAGGATGTATGCTTGGGACAGAAAACCTTCCGGAGAGATTTCCTGATATTTTTAACCTAGTACAGCATCAACAAAGGCACTGGCAGAACTTGGACAAACCAAGGATGGAATCTTACCTTTAGAAAGATGCCTAATGACTGGGAGCTGTATAGGGTGACTGAATTTTACAATTTTCTTGGAAATTTTGATGGCGTACAGGAAGGGACAGATAGATTTTGGTGGAATGGGCACAGTAGTGCTGCATACAAGGTGAATGCAGCCCACAAAGTTATGAACCAAACCAGTCATCAGATTGAACACTGGTGTTGGAAGCACATCTTGAAAGCTAAGATACCATATAAAATATCTTGTTTTGTTTGGCTTCTAGCAAAAGAAGTTGCAGTTACTTGATGAGAAGAGGGATTACTCTTTGTTCCGGATGTTTTAGTGGAGAAACAAAAGAGACGATACACGATCTTTTTCTCCATTGCAAGTTAAAAAACAATTATGGAGGATGTTCTTGAATCTAAGAGGCATCATTTGGATAATGTCAGGCAAAATTTCTGAAACCTTAGTAAGTTGGGCAGAAGTAGGATTTGAGGCAAAAGATAAGAGGGAGATGGAAGATGGAGAATTGTCCCAGTGAGTATTTGGTGGACAATTTAGAAAGAAAGAAATTCCAGATGTTTTGAGAATATGAGCAACTTTGTTCAAAGATCAAATTGAACTGTATTTTGCTCTTTTGTTTTTAGTGTATACAATCCTAGTCAGGAGAAACTGTAGAAACTCTTCATGTACTAGACTCTATTTAGATGGTCAGAATAGCTTTAGTTTCTTAGAAATAAATTGCAAATATGGTTTCAGTACAAATGTTGTACTGTTTTGTTCAATTATAGTAATATACAAAAGTTAGCAGTTTAAAAAAAAATTTTATTTGAGGACTCAAAGTTAGTTGGGTTATTGCAATGAATTTCAGGATAAACCAATCATTCTTGTAATCCTAGTGGGCTATTAGTTAGTTCTTTACTATGCTCGGCAAAGTCAATTAAGAAGGAACTGGTAGTAACTGGGAGGGTCTGTACATTAGGTCCCCAGATTAATAAAAAACTCAAGTGGATTCGAAAGAAGCAATAGAGTTGACTAGCAAGAAATCGGGAAAATCATGACCTAGAATCCCTTCTTTTAATTGTTAAAAGTAGTATATTAAAGATCAACATCAAGATGTTGCCAAAGAATGTACAGGGAAGCTACATCATGGCTTGTGTAATCCGCTCAAAAGGTCAATCATAGCATCTAAGGCATTTGCAATCGCCATGTTGCACCCAAAAAATAATTAAAGATATACATGTATATATGGTAAACTTACCGACTCCTTTTTGATCTAAAAAAATCTTGCATTCTTCCCCTTCCACATAGTCCACCAAGTTGCTGAGAGGCAAGAGATCCAAATTTAACTTTGCCTTTTCCAATCCTCTCAAGTGCCAGCTTTGTAGCAGATCCATTATTGTCCTTGGCATTGTCCATGTGACTCCCATTCCCAGAATATTGAGTATGAAACTCAATATCTGTGATATGAAGGAGCAGCGAAGAAAGAGGTGGCTAGCATCTTCATTGTGGTTCTTGCAAAGTGGGCATCTACTATGAATGTTGATTCCCGTTTTCCAAAGAAGATGATGTGAGAGACATGCTTCCCTTGCCACCAGCCAAGTAAAACATTCCACCTTCAAAGGTGCCTTGTTTTTTTCAAATACATCACCAAGGCAAATTGTCCATGGTGGGGTTTTAGTTTCTGGTAGCATGCCTTTACAGTGAACCTTCATTTGGCATCCATAATAAAGAATCTGATCTTGGCAGTAAAGATGGTGTTGTGAAGCTGGAGTGCACAGAGACTATCCATTTCTCAATCATTTAAATGCCACCTAAAAATGATACTTCATCCCTGGTCTGATCTGTATTTGAAATTGTGGCTTCATAGTCTTGCGCCACAGTGAAAAGATAGGATATTGCTCCTTTTGAGGTGATTGACCAGGCCATGTATCTTTCCAAAAACTCAATTTTATGCCATTGCCAACAGCTACAGAAGTGTTGAGCCGAAAAGAGTTATGTTTCCAGACGCCACAAATACTGGGAAATTGTGGTTGCTTGGTAATCCAGGGATTGAGAAGATCATATTTCATAAAAACTACTTCCCTCAACAAAGTCCCATCTTCCATATTGAATCACCAAACCACTTGTGCTGCAAGCTTAAACATTGAGAACTCAAATCCTTGACCCAGATCCCCTGCTCTTTTCTCTGTAGTACCCACTCCCCACTTAACCAGATTGTTACTTCATAAGGTAATCCATTTAATTAATTGTTTAGTTGTTTTTATTTAAATTCTCAATTCATCCTTGTTTTCTTGTTTTGTTTTAGGAAGTAGGATGATAATGCTATTAGAAGTTATTTGTGCTTATTCTCTCCGGGATTCGACACTTTGGATTCTTTCCCTTTGCTACACTTGCATCTGATTAGTCTTTTTGCTTAATTAATTTATTTGATTGATTATTTGGGGCTGGGCAAAGTTCGGATCAATTTCTCAGTATGGTTATGAAGTAATGAAGCAAAGAGGAGAAGAAGTAAAAGTTGAAGATTGCATATGGAAGCTTGATTCAGACAGCTTTTATCAACACCTTCAAAATTGGACCAAAAGGAAGACGTAGTTCTCATGCACTTTCCTTTGTCATGCCAAAAAGGATGTGCCAATGATAAATCCTTCTTTTTAAGTAAACTTAACAGGAGGCTTTCCCCCTTTCTCTTCCCCTCCCATTGGATCAACCAAACCTTTTTGGTTTGAAGACTTGGTTGAACTAAATATATTATGTAGGTAATAAGAATATGCTGCTGATTATAGTCCCAGATTCTCATCAATGTAGAGTGGTCTTGGCATTTGTAACTGTTTGTGGAATCTTTAGGACCATCAGATCCTCATGCACAATTCTTGCATTTGCCAAGATCGAAAGCTACGGAAGGGAATTCAAGAACACAAGCTAGAGTTGATACTAGCTACAAGATAACAGACGCACATGATAGTTATGCTAATTTCTATTTTCATCCCCTGTTCTCAGCATTGATACCCACACTACAATTTGAAGACCAATATGGCTTTTCTTATGCTAATTTCCAGAATAAGTCACCAGAATTTACCAAAATTATGCCATTTTCCAACAGAGATGTACCGATTAGACAGTCCAAGTAGGATACAACCGCAATAAGATTAAGAGAGCACATTGATAAAGGAAAAGTTAGGAACCTGAAATATTTCAGCACAACCATGATAGGCGAGGGCATCTCTCTTAAGCCCAGGATGATAGGCAAGGTAAGGTTGACCTGAAGCTCGTAACCTGCAGAGAGGAATAAATATTTTTATCATCTGTTTACAAGAGAAACAAACACTCTCCCGGCACCCCAAAAAGAAAGGGGAAAAGAAAGAGACAAGAAGTTGATCAGATAAACTTTCATTTGATATGTAATTTTATTTTGTCACTGTCCAGCACCAAGTACTGGAAATTTGCATTAGAGAAGATACAAATACTCAGTTCTTTCACTTCACATGTAATACTCTGGAAAAATCTATTATCGTATCCACTTCATGTATATCCACCATGTTGAACCAAAAAGCAAATGAAAAAATGTGTATATTTGAGTCTGAGTAAGTAAATTTGAGCAAGCCAAGCAGAACTCAAGTGCAAAAGAAATCTGCAGCCACCAAGTATCTAGTGAAGGATCTCATATGAAAACAAACTATGGACAGCTGCTTCTGAACATAGACAAGTAAAGATTATGTGACAAATCATTGAACTGGCATTTTTTTTTCGAACTAGTAAATTAGTAATCGCATCAGATCAGATATCTGACTCTAAGTTAATGCCAGGGAAATACAAATTTGGAACCATTCTCTACAAAGCAAAAGAGAGAAGATTCCACCTATACAAAATCCTACTCCTGTAATGAGTCTATGAAGTCGAGCCTTATGAGGTGTTTGGCCAAGCTTTTAGGAGAAAATAAGTGCTTTAGGGAGTAGCAGAAGCTGTTTCTCAGAAACTAAAAAAAGTAGTTTCTCCCCAAAAGCACTTATTTGAAAAGCACTTTTGAGAAAAATACACTTAGAAGCAGTTTTCAAAAGTTTGGCCAAACACTAATTGCTGCTCAAAAGTGTTTTTTAAATTTATTGGCCAAACACAAATTGCACTTTTGATAATCACTTTTTAAAAAAGCACTTCTCAAAATAAGCTGATTTTAGAAGCTTGGCCAAACAAGCTATTTGTCTTTTCATCTTTAACCTCCTGTAGGTTATACCAAAAAGCCAAAAACTGCAAGCAAGTGTACTTAATCTTCTGTATAGCCTCTATTATCCCTTCAAAGCGTCTTGCATTCTTTTCCTTCCACATTACCCAACACACACATGCTGGTACTGTATTCCAAATTTTCCTCACTGATTCATGCATTCCCCTAGCATCACAGCTGGCTAGATGATCCTTTACTGAACAGTGCATGACAAAAGGGACCCTGAAAAGTTGGAAAAACAGCGACCGGACCTGTCTTGCTACTGTGCATTCTAAAAATAGATGGCTGCCACTTTCCTCACCACTATTGCACATGAAGCATCTGCTATGGATAGACGCCCCTCTCAGCTGTAGGTTGCCTTGGGTGAGGTAGGCATCGTGCGAGGAATCAAAGAGCACATCATTAAAACATAAGGGGTGTCAAAAATATGCATAATGTGAGTATGTAGGATATGTAGGCTAGAGTTGATGTTCTGTCAAGCCTGTCTAACTATCTACATGAACGATATTCTTTCCTCAAATTGAAAATATATGAAAAAGAAAGTTCTTTTTTCATATTTCTTGAGTTCGTCTTCATAGAGTTGAACCACCTCCTATTCCTTTCATACCAAAATGTTCAAAAAGTTACATAGTGGACTAGCTTTCCTCTCAGTCACTCTACCACTATGCTTTCCACACAGCTTTCCTCTCAGTCACTGTACTTCCTTATTCTCCAACTCAATAGCACATTATTAAGCAGAACCCAATTGATATCTTATGGAGAACATCACTGCCCATACTTGTGAAGTCGCTCTACAATGCAACAGTAAGTGATTTGCACCTTCTCCAACTTCGTTGCACCTGCAACATGAACTCACAACAATCCTTTTCCTCCTTCTCAGATTGTCTTCCGGGAGAGTTGAATTCCACACCGTACAACTTATTTATGCAATAAAACTGTATGATCCCATCAAATAAATCCACACATTCACCAAGCAAATTTTCACAATAAATATTATAACGACTTCAACCTTCGCAGTATTAATATGATTAGTGTTACTAAAGGTCATCACCTTGTCGATTATTGAATATAATAATGGCTGCAACCTTTGCAGTGTCAAAAAGATTAGTGTTATTAAAAGTATCAGCTCATTGTTCAAAGCGACAGGTGATGTGTATTAAGCGTCATTATCTCATCTTATCATCATTAGCATTAGTTACTGGTTATAGTTACAGTCTTTGAGTATTTGTACAAGACTCCTCCTATTGTTTAGGAGTATAGCTACCAGTTAGTTTCCTTAAGTTTAGTTGTAGGTTGTTATTCTCTGTTGTATTTAAAAGCCTGACTGCTGAATGAATAAAATCATCCTTCGATTATTATTCTCTATCATATTTTATATGGTATTAGAGCTCATAAGCTCTAACGAGTCAGATCCTTTTTCTGTTCCCATTTATGGCTGCATCCCGAGACACAATCCCTTCATTTATTATTAACTCTGGTGATGGTACTGCTGCCAATAGCAGTGCTTCTGCAGTTTCACCTATCGTTCATGTGGCACAATTCAATCCCGCTTCTCAGTTACCTATCACACTGTAAGGTCTCAATTTCCCAACTTGGAAAGCGCAACTCATGATGCTACTCAATGGACATCAACTCACGGGACATCTTGATGGATCAAAACCAGCACCACCACTGACTGTTACCCAAGATAACCTTACAATGCCAAATCCCAGATACCAAGTCTGGTTCTCTCAGGACCAACTGATCCAACAAGCAATGATGGCATCTGTCAATCCTACCATTGAGCCAACTATCGCCACAGCTCCATCTGCTTAGAGAGCCTGGGAACTTCTTCACACGGCTTACGCAAATAAGAGCCATACTCACATTTTTAGCTTGCGGGACCAATTGCAAAATATTAAGAAAGCCTCTAAATTCATTGCAGAATACTCACAAGAGGTTTGCTCTGTCTCTGATGCACTCAAAGTTGTTGGATCACCAGTAACAGATGATGAACTTATTGTCAAGATTCTAAGCGGTCTGGGCCCCGAGTACCGTGAAATCTCTGCTGCTATAAGAGCACAAGATTCTTCCTTGAGTTTTGAAGAATTACTTCACAAGCTCACAGATCATGAGCTTTTCCTCAAGCACCAAGATCTTGAGAAGTCATCTTCCATTATCACAGTTGTTGTAGCACAGAAGACAACCATGCCACCCCAGTCTAACAGGAACAATCGTCACTTCAACAAACAACAATGGAAATGAAATGTGACTTGACAGTCCAACTCCAACAATCAGCAAAACTGGAGATCGAGACAATAAGTTCATTGTCAATTGTGCCAAAAAGAGGCATTAAACATTTAGTTTCTCCACCCTACACACCACAACATGTTGCCATAGTTGAACGTCGCCATCATCACATTGTTGAAACCGCCAAAACCCTTCTCCCTGAAGCATCCCTACCACCAAAATTATGGTCTTTTGCTTGCCATCATGTGGTTTATCTCATTAATCAGATACTCGCACCCATCTTGAATAACGACTCACCCTATCAAAAATTATTTGGTAAACCACCCAACTATGTCAATCTTAAAATTTTTGGTTGTCTTTGTAATCCTTGGCTTAAACCCTACACGAAAAATAAGTTGGAGCCTAAGTCCACCCCGTGTGTGTATTTAGGTATTTCTTAGAGTCATCATTCACACCTCTACTTTGACCCAGTCCAGTCAAAAATATTCATAAGCAGTGATGTTCTTTTTTTGAAAAAAAATTCCTTTTAAAATGATGTTACTACATATAAGGAAAAGATAGAAGTTGACTCGGGGGGGGGGGGGGGGGGGGGGTCCCACTCTGAAGTCAGTTCCCATTCAAACTCCCTCTCCTGATATCGCCACCTATACCAGTCTCCTTAGAATCCAATCTACCCAAACCACCAGTAACCGATACTCACACGTTCAATTTCAGCTAGGTACCAATAGCTGTTGCAGCTAATCCAGGTAATTCTCCACTTTCTTCTCTTTCTTCCCAGCATCACACAACCTCAAATCACCTGCACCTTTGCTAACTTATCAGAGACGTAAATCCAACACCAACAATCTACTCCAAACCCCTGCTGCTACATCTCCAGCCACCAATTCACCATTGACAACTTCTCCACTTCCTGGCAGAGCAAATCCCTCCACCCCATTCGCTAGTAACCCCTCCCTGGAACAACCCTCCAATACAAATTCCAAAGCCTGCACCAAATCGAACGACCACTAGGTCCCATAATAATATTATCAAGCCCAAAAGACAATTCAGTTTTCTAACTCATTTCACTCATACGCCAACAACCTTCAAACAAGCTACCATCCATGAAGAGTGGAGACAAGCTATGAAAGGAGAATATGATGCTTTGATGAAGAATCAGACTTGGGAATTGGTACCACAGGAATCAACAAAGAATGTTGTGGACTGCAAATGGTTGTATCGCATTAAAAGAAAAGCAGATGGCTCTATCGATTGTTACAAAGCTCGCCTCGTTGCAAAGGGGTTCACGCAGCACCCTAGCTTGGATTTGCATCAAACCTTCAATCCTGTTATCAAGTCAACAACAGTGCAACTTGTGTTATCCATAGCAGTGCAACACAATTGGCCGATCATCAACTCGACGTCAAGAATGCTTTCCTACATGGCTAGTTGACTGAAGAGGCTTCTATGTCTCAACATCTAGGCTTTGTTAATTCACAATTCCCTTCTCATGTTTGCAGATTAAAAAAGCCATTTATGTTATCAAACAAGCCCCCCGGGCTTGGTATACTGCATTGCGTAATCATCTACAGAAAATGAGATTTATTAAGTCTGAATCTGACACCTCTTTGTTCATTTTGAAGAATCTGGCTGCAACTGTTTATGTGCTCGTCTATGTTGACGACATTTTGATCACGGGAAATCATCCCAACTTGATTAGACACATTATTGATTCCTTGGGTTCTCATTTTTCTTTGAAGGATCTTGGTTATTTAGACTACGTTTTGGGTGTCGAAGTTAAAAAAAGTGTCAGATGGTCTCTCTCAATCCAATACATTCTTGACATTCTGTCTGAATTGGATATGCAAAATTGTAAAGGAGTCTTGACACCAATGTGCTCCAGCAAACTACCTCAAGAAGCTGATGGTTCTCCACCTGCTAGTGCTACACTCTACAGGCGCACCTTCGGTAAGTTACAATATTTATCATTCACAAGGCCTGATATATCTTATGTTGTCAACAAACTGTCATAGTTTATGCATGACCCCACTGATGAACATTGGAAGGTGGTTAAAAGGATGCTACGGTACCTCAAAGAAACAACAACTTCAGGTCTTTGTATTCTCTGCAATTCAAACCACAATCTTTACATGTGCGCTGATGCCGATTGGATCGAAATCCCGAATAACAGAATATCCACATCAGGTTATGTTCTTTTCTTTAGGCCCAATCCAGTAAGTTGGTCGTCAAAAAAGCAACAAGCTGTAGCTCGCTTACCCACTGAAGCGGAGTACAAATTAGTTGCAAATGCGCTTGCAGAACTCACATGGGTGCGCAACTTGCTCAATGAAATGTGTATCACAATTCGAAAAACACCCACAATCTTTTGAGACAATGTTGGTGTCACTTATCTCTATCATAATCCAGTGTTCCATAGCCGAATGAATCATATTGTTGTAGACTTATGCTATGTTAGGAACCAAGTTCAAGCGCACAGGTTCTTGTCAAACACACTCATGCTTGTGATCAACTTGCTGATACATTTACCAAGCCGTAACCAAAACCAACCTCCGCAAGGTGTCTTTCCAAGTTAGGCGTTGTTGCTCCACACCTAACTTGAGGGGGTGGATTAAGCATCATTATCTTATCTTGTCATCATTAGCATTAGTTACTGGTTATAGTTACAGTCTTTGAGTATTTGTATAAGACACCTCAAATTGTTTAGGAGTATAGCTAGCAGTTAGTTTCCTTAAGTTTAGTTGTAGGTTGTTATTCTCTGCTGTATTTAAAAGCCTGACTGCTGAATGAATAAAATCATCCTTCAATTATTTTTCTCTATCATATTTTATAATGTGAAGCAAATAGTTATTGCCTCCTGTATGAAGGACATTGCACTTTGGAGAAACTCATGCTCCAATGAGGCACAAAGTGGTCCAAACACAGGCAGTCGGTCTGATTTTAGAGTATGAAAAACAAAAAGAGAAAAGGGGGTAAAATTAAGGATCTCTGGTGTTAAATAATAGAGCTCCACTCCATGTGGGCTTCAGCGTCCTCTTTCTCATCATTATCTTCTTTTTCTTCTCGAATTTGTGACCCATAGTCTTCTAATACTGCTGTTACATAGCTTCCTTTGATTAGATTCCCTTTTTCATCTCAAACACTCTTTCTTTATCTTCTAGTATGGGTCATTTTCCTCTGCTACTTTTGATTCTAGCCTTCTTATTTGCTTCTCTATCTTGCACTGTCAATGCAGTCAGTAAGTTACTGAAGGAATTAATATGAAACTGAAGAATGCATATTCACGTCGTGTTATGGTTTATTAATTATAAGGCGCCCATCAATTTTCAATTAAAGTTATCCACTTCATGGTTGATCATTTGTAACTTGAGAATCAATTTTGTAATGGAAGTTGTCTTTCAGTGGCCACCTTGAAATTACATTAAACGATGTTAAACTTGAGGATTGAACAAACATTATCATTCTTGTTAGCGGAATTAAAAGTTTTAATTGCATTTTGATACTGAAGGGGAGCCTTGGAGTCACCGATAAAGTTGTCGTCATGTGATCAGGAGGTCACGAGTTCAAGCCGTGGAAACAACCTCTTGCAGAGATGCAAGGTAAGGCTGCGTACAATAGACACTTGTGGTCCGGCCCTTCCCCGAATCCTGCGCATAGCGGGAGCTTTAGTGCACTAGGCTGCCCTTTTTTAATTGCATTTTTATGTCATAAGAACCAAATTCCTATATTAGGTCTCTTTTGTATTTTCAATTAACTTTTCTCCCAGGTAACCGAGAAATCCCAGAGGGCCACGTTTCGAGACTCAGTGGATAAAGGACCTGACCCCTACCCTTCTCCACTAAAATATCAGGCTTGTATCTGCAACAAGAAACGAACCTATGACGTGCGGAAAACTACACATCATGCGTTGTGCTTTTACCACTAGATTAAAGCCTAGGAGCTTGTATTTTCAATACATTGTGCATTTCATTTCAAAAATGGTGCACTTCACTTCTCCCATTCTCGCTAAAACTTTTAAGCATCGCCATTTTCTCTTAATATTTTCCTTTTGGAAACATTACATATGATGTTCTTCATCCCTTAGTGCAACTTAGATCTAAACAAACATATCAGTAAGATTTCATCTTCCAGGACATTATGATATTTAAGGAATGAAAAAATTTACACTTTCACCAAACATGTCTTTTCAACCTTAAAAGTAAAGCTTTGACATTCTTCAAACATTGGTGGTAAGATACAAATTCTTTTAATCAATATTTTTTTAATGAACCGAAAAAAATTATGAGAACACATTCTTTAAATCAATATTAGCTACCAATTCCCAGATACAAACCATTTTAGTTCAAAAAACATGAGGTGCTAAGATGATAACAATTAAGACGGCAAATATAGAGTACAAAAATTTCAATTCCTTACCTTTCCACCATGAGCTTTCCAAGAGCTTCAATTTCTGGGCGAAATTGAAGGGAATGAAATGACACGCGACATCTAAGCCTCTGATACTCAGCCATGCTAGGGGAAAGGGCAGACTGAGAAGAAACTCAACTTGATTAGATGATCATTTTAGGCCAATACAAACTAAGGATTCACATAAATATTAAATAGGGTAAAATCAGCAATGATCATGTTGAACTCTCCTCTTAAGAAAATAAGCATGAAATATTCTTAAATCCGAGGTTACGCGAGTGAATGTTGGGCAGCTAATTTAAATGAGTACAAAGATGTAAATTCTAGGATGGATGTGCAACCATACAAGATTACACGAGATTAAAAATGACCACATTCTCCAAATGATGCAAGTAGCACACATTACGGATAAAATGAGAGGTCACTTGAGACGTTTGGTCATGTCGTGTGTCAACCTTCAGATATACTTGTCCCTAGATGTAAAGATGAGGAGTGAAGATGTCAAGGAATGAGGTAAACCTAAAACTCCCTTAATCCATGCAGACTTAGCTAAAGATTGGGCTCAATTGAAGAAAAAGATTTATATAGGTGACATTATTAGTTGGAAATATGTTTTGGTCATGCTAGTATGTTCACTTTAGAGCCTAAGCTTTTTAGGAATTATTTAGCCCTAGCAGAAATTTTTACGCCAATAGAAAAGATTGAGAACTTCTAATACTTCTTATTTTGTTTTTGTTTTGCACATTGTTGGCTTAAGATAAACTTAAACAGAGAAGCATGGTCAATGAGGATTCTTGTAGCCAATCCCAACTTGTTTCAAACTGAGACGTAGTAGTAGCTGTTGCAAAGATTAAATGGAAAACTAGACAAAGGTAGTAATATCTTTGTCCCATTTTATGTAACATTTTCCTTCTCAATTTATCAATTTGTCCTAAAATGAATAACACATTTTCTCTTTTTGAAAACTATTTAAGTATTGCATCCCCGTATCCTTAATGACATGACTTGTTGGAACCCACTTGATATAAAAAATCAGTCTTTATAAGGAAAGGAAAATGAAATTATGTGTGAAACTCCCAACACCGCTCATTTAAAAGATAATACTTGTTTAAGGATAACATTTGTACTTTGCATATATAATATCATATTTGGCTTACAAGTCAAGTTTTCTTTAGTTTCTTAAATTTTGTGTGCAACTAATGTCTTCACATAAAATAGGACAGAGGGAGTGCTTTTTGAAAGATGTAAGGAAGGAAATATCCATGATCCAAGATAATATTACATATTAAAAAGGAAAAATGCAATCCCTCAAATGCCAAAGGGATGCAAGAGCTTGCTTTGCCCGTTGACTAGCCAAACCCGAAGCAAACGCCACATAGATGACCTGAGTTTCCAAGGTAGATGATAGTGTTCATCCCTAGCACAAGTAATAGGGTCACTAATGAAAAAATGGCAGAAATATCGCATAATTTTCTACACCAGACAATTGAACTTTCTAAAATGGTGTTAGAGTTGGTGTCAGGTGACTTGGACACAAAAATGGTGATTGCTTTTGATTTATTCCAACTTTCACTTTTCTTTTTCCCAAAAATAGGCAAAACAAAATTGTTAACAAACTACGGCACCAAGAAGATAGTAAGAGTGTAGAAAAGTATATGTGGAACTGATTCCTTTAAGTATATAAGGAGTCTATGAATTCAATCATATTGTTAACATCATTTACAGCATCTTTAGTACACCAAAACTTGATATGATCTATCCGCCTTTGTACTTCAGAAATACCTAATTCAGAGATTTTTAACAAAAGAATTCTGCTACATCCCTTATTTCTCTGGAATTTGTGGTTTAGTTGATTAGAGCACCACCCTATCAAGGGAAAAGCATGGATCTCGAATATGCCCTTGATGTTCACTTACCTAGCTCATATTCGGCCGGAAGGACATGAGGAAATATTTAGTCCTCTATGTTCAATCTTCTGTCGATCTTCCAGTACTTCTCCATCGATTGAAGTTCTACACTTCTATTTCCCAAAAAAAGTCCCACCAATTCATACAACTTCTTTGCATTGCACCTAGCTTCTTCAGTTCAAATGACTTATTCCTAGGCAAGAAGAAATGTTTTTATTCCATCTTTTTTTTTTTTTTTTGAGATTAAAACGTTTCTATTCCATCTTATGAGCAATTGATTCTTTTGGGATAAGTGAACTAATAATTGCTATTTGAACATTTACCTAAATCCCTCTACATTTCTCACCTCTGTAAACTAGGCTTGAGTTACTTTGCAAATCAAATATCTACCTCAGCAATTAAGGATGATTTAAAATCATTGGTGCTTAACAGAGATGGTAGAAACTCTGTTGCTCGGACTCTCCGAAAATGCTGCTGCACCCATATTGGATCCTCCAAAATGGACTACTTTTAGAAGATCCGACACGCACACAGCGACATTTTCGAAGAGTCTGAGCAAGTTGGAAATACCCCGTTATAAATGGGTGTGTCAAATGATAAAAGATAAATTCTATGATAAATGTAAGATGAGATTGCAAAGAAGACAAAAGATGACTTTCTGAGAGAAAGTTGGGCAATGTTTGGGACCATTTCCAGAGATTGTTTGTTGATGTCTTGTGTCTAGATAAAAGACAAAGCTTCTCTCTCCATCCATTCCGCACTAACAGTTGTATTCCTCCTTTCACTATCTCACTATTTCCTTTTCTGGTTGCTCTCTTTCATCATTAAATATATAAAAAAGACAAGAATCATCCTTGACTTCCTGAGGGCTTCTTCAAGCACTGAACAAGCAACTCCCTCTAAAAGTTGATCATCTTGTCAAAGGTTAGGGAGTGCAATCATAAAATCGTTGGCAGCATATTCAAGATATGCTCGTCTGATCGGCATACCAGCTGGACACCTATCTAATACCAATCTAGTAGTGCTCTCCTTTTTAAGAAAATCTCCATAGCACAGATATAGTGAATATAGTTAGACATTCAATAGTGTTTAAGCTTTGTTTAGTGCATAGTCATTGCTTTTATTAGTCATAAATGAATGTGGAATAACATGAATCTATTGTTTGTGATGTTAATAATATGAAAAGAATGTAGTAAGTGTTTTGTCTTCTAATGTTTTTCATTACATTAAGACTCTAAAAAGAATTACATATACAAGTAGAGTTGTGTTCCCTTAATTTTGAAAAATTCCACGTCTTCAAGCTTATAAATGTACAATTTACGCTATAACTTTGAAAAAGGATACAAATATCTTACTACTACTCAATACAATTTAATACACATCTAAGATTCAGTGGTTTGCAGAACAAAATTGAAGGGAACAATCATACCTGTAGACATCCTCCATCTGTCAATATTAGTCCGATGACCTTTGCTTTCTTCAATCTAGGTAGAACTTCAGACGTATAAAATCTTAGAGAAGCAGAACTTTTGGGCTTGAAAATTTGGTACTCTTTCCGTCTCCTAGCCTCCCTCAAGATAGGTGGCAGACTCTTCACAATGGTGACATCATTTGCTAAGGCTGCTATAAACTGATCTTCATTATAGAGGTATGAAAAACTCTTGAACTTGGAACTGCAAAATTTAAAGATAATTTAAAATTCAGGAATGTCAATAAAGCATCACGAAAACCCTCCTTATCTTTTACATCAAATTAATCAGGACCTGATGCCTTTTGAACGAGCACTTTCTTGGATCTCTGGAATTACAAGGGTGGCATTGAGAAGCCTTGATATGACGACCAGATCAACAATCTATGAGGAAAGGAAAACCTGTTAGGAACTCGTCACCCAACAATTTGGTGCAAAACGGGTAGAAGTCTTTTCAACAATATAAGGAGCATACCGAGTTCCTGATCTTCTCAAAACTGCCAGATATTTTTGCATAGATGAAGCCATTGTTCTGTTCAACGGCCACTGAGACCGTGACAAAATAGGTGAAAAGAAAGAATCAGTTCCAAATGATGATGGAGGTACTTAACATAGTTGTAGGGAAAAAATACAGTTAACTTTAAAATGCCTAAGGCAGCGAGTCAATTTCAATCTTCAGATAGCCAGGCACAGAATCTCCAACCTATAAGTAACTAGCACCATAACTGCCTTGTGTAAACTATATGCTTCTATAACCTAGAAAGCAAAAGCAACAGCACATTAAACTTCTTAGTAAAATATGGTACTCCCTCCATTCCTTTTTTTTAATAACCATGGTGTCCCAGCCTACTTGCGCACAAATTCCGTCCGGGCCATTTTATATGTTACTCTTTCATTTCCTATTAGTTCCAAAAAGATTTATATTATTCTATATTAGGTTACATTCCCACTTTACTTTAAAACATGATCTAATAAGAATTGACATGGCACGTTGTAGACCACAAGGTACTAAGAGTACTTATGGTATGTCATACATTTTTTGCTTACATGTCAAAAGTCCTTATTTCTTTCTTAAACTCCATGCCCGATAAAATACCATCAATTTGTCAAATAATGGAGGGAGTAGCTTTTTTTTTTTTCAAAAGTGCTTCCTGAGGAAACTACTGCTGCTCCATTACCATCATCAGATACCATAAGATAATCTCTCCAATACCTTCATTTCTTGCTTTATACATAACACATTACATTGCATTATATCCATTGCGTTTCCAACTATGCAATTTATCATTAAATATTTGCAAGTAAAGAAAAAGAAGAGCACAAAAGAGGGATTCATAAAAATACATAATCTAGTCAGGATCCTGTGACTAATTCAGAGCAGTAAATAACTAAAGAATTACAAGGATTACCAGGATATGTAATTCTTGGATTTGGATAAGGGTGCAAGGGCTCCAATGACTTCACATTTCCCCACAACTTGCGAAACCCAGGACCCTAATCAATGTTTTCAACATCAAAATATAATTACAAGCATAGTGTGATGAAATTAATCTAAAAAGATGTAGCAATCATTGTATTGAGAAAATATGTATATACTCTTAAACAATGAAATAAAAGTATCCGGATTAGTACTAGAAACAAGACATAACAAAGTCTGCAACATTTTACTTTTTAAAATATACATTTTGAGCCCTTGGAAATTCTGGTTAGTGCCGATAAATGGTGCTGTTTGTAGATTAAATTGTAATATTCTCTACATGGGTATACTAAGTCTTCTACACCATTCAATAAAATCATCAACTTTTATCAAAAACATAAGCATGGGGAAAACAAATCAATTTAATAGATGTAGCATTATATTGAATTAGGTACATAATCTTAATCGAGTAGGAACAGTAGATAAAATAGAAACTTGTTATCATCTTTTACCTTTCTGCTGGCTAAAGTTGGAGTTAAATCCTCAGTAAAAACGGTAATTGCAGTGTATTGTACAAGATCAGCACTGGACTTGGCAAGAAACAAGTGAACGAGCAATGAAGCGAATGATAACACCAACCCTCCTAGTGCTGCCCATTTTATTTTCGATTTCATCTCAATAATTTAATATAGCAATGCAACAGAATCTCTCCACCGAATCTGCAAACTCAATTTATCAACAGAAAATAAATGTCCAGAAATTATTCAGCTGATGACCGACAGAACCGAACCCGGGGAATTAGATCAAACACTTGGAAGAAATTAAAAGAAACTTGAAGCTAAGGGATATAATAAACACGAATGCGATAATTGAATTTAGAAAAAGGTATATGTAGAGTTTTAAGTGGTTATGAAGGAACTTTGTTTTAATAGATCGAGGAGAAATTGAAGAGGAAGTTATTGGAATTTGATCTAGTTAGAGGAGAGAGGAGAGGAGAGTGAAGGATTAAAAGAAGGGTTTAAGCGGATTTTGCGAGATAGGAACTGGGATTGGGACGACGAGGACTGATGCCAGGTGAGAGCTTTCATCTGCTGGAACGCCACACAGGCATAGAGGCAGGCAGCAGCAGGTGAGTTCAGAACAAGTTCGAATGCGAAAAGAACAATGCAAAAAAAAAGAACATATATATATACATATATATACAATTATTACAATTCTCTTACTAGTAGTATTCCGTTAGTTCTTTTTCGCAGAAGAGGATAAAGTTTAAACATTTTTTACGAAAACATTTGTAGAAGTTATAATTTGTCTAACATAATTTTATTAGTTAATAAATATTTTTTTAAAATATATAATTATTATTTTTTTATATTCTAAAGTGATTTAAATATTAAAGATAGAGTTGAAAAAAATAATTAATTATTTTTTGAATTTTTATATTAACAATTATTTTGAAATAAGTATTTTTACTATATCTATTAAGTAAAAAAGAACGGAGGAAGTATTTTTCTTTTTTCTATTTTTGGTTTTGATTAAATATTTCTAGGGAAACCTTTGAGTTGGAATTAATATACAAAAATTTAGGTTAGGGCAGACTACATATATTATACTTTTTTTTAGAGTGTAATTCATGCTTGAATTTTATATAAACACGGAATATATCACATCGAGCTATTCTTTTAATTAGAGGATTTGATAAATTAAAGTCGGTAGTTTTTGATTTTTTTATTCATGCTTATTTCATCAACAAACATTCAATTAAAAGTTATAAATGACGTTCATGAAGCAAATCTTATTAAACTTAAATTTTATCCAAAAAGCAAATGGGATTAAATGTTTAAAATTACTTATTTTTAAGGCTATTCGTGTAAATTATCCTTTAAATTTGGCACTTCATGCAGCATTAGTGGTGTGCCAAGACTGTCTAACTTTTCTTACGTAATTTTACTGAACTTTAATAATATATCTGCATTTTTTCTTGATCATCTTTAAAATTATTACTTTTATAAAATATGGACTTGATAATTGATTCATTATTGTGAAAATCATAATTTCTGTAATGCTAAATTTGAATTATGTTATGTCACTTATATGATAGACTACTTAATGTTTATAATCAATCGATCAAATTTTGCTATAATGTTGTTTGGATTAGTTCTTCAAAAAGTTTTGGATTAAACAGTTATTTTACTTGATTTTTGAAGTTTAAAATTATGCTTCAACCAAAATGTGTATTAGTCTTTGAAAAGAATTTCTGAAAAACTTGTTTAGATCAAATGGACTAGGATGTCAATGAACCTTAGGAATGTGTGTCTTGTATTTTAGTAAAAATTGTATGGATAGTCTTATTAAGATTTAGCCACTATTTGAAATGTCATGAGAAAATTTATTTTTTTAATATGAAAATAAATTTAAATAAAAATATTCATATCTAAAATATGAAAGAACTCCATTAAAGTATAATAGAGTTCCAAACTTTTATAAGTGAAATTATTAACACAAATTACCATTAAACTCAGATGGAGGTCATAAAAGTTTCCTGGTCTTTTTCTTTCTTCTTCTTTTGCTCCTTGCCAAGACAAGTTAAGTAGTAGAAATCCAATGATGAAGGAGATAGTTCTTTACTTCCACTCAACTTCTACAATTATGTAATGTTCAAACTTCTTTCATATTTAAATTAGAGATGTTTTTGTGTTAAAAGAGTGACCGATTGTTAATTAGTTCTAAAATAATGGCTAATGTTTAACTAGTGGCGCTAAAAGTGACTATTTGTCAACTTCGTCTGCCCTTTAATTCATAATTTTACATAAGTTAGAAAATTTTATGGGCCTTTACAATATGTCCAATATCTAATAAGTGGCTGAGTTAGGTAAGATTTGGACAAGTTTAAAATATGTGAAACAAAAACAGATTGGATTGTAACCCGCTCATATTAATATGGATAAAAATGAATTGAATAAAAGAAAAATTATATGGTCAGCAAATCAAGTTCCAACAAGTATCTATATCATATGTTTATATATATATATATATATATATATATATATATATATATATATATATATATATATAGCCTTAATAGTTCCTTCTAAATTATTTCTCAAGACTTAATTAATATACATATTGTGATAAAATACTCAGATTAATTATTATTTTTTAAAAAAGTACAAAGTGCGAACCGAATAAGTACACAAAACGAAGCAAACATATGGTAATATATTTATCATTAGTAGAAAAGTTTGAAAAAAATTACATTTTATAGAAACTAATTACAATTTGTAGCACTTCTCTCCACCTAACCCTAAATCTCTCTCGCCTCCCTCCTCTTTCTCCCTCTCTCTCGCTCGCCTCCCTCCTCTTTCTCCCTCTCTCTCGCTCGCGTCTCTCCCTCACCTCTCTCTTTCCTCCTTCTCGCTTTCTTTCTCTCCTTCTCTCTGTCTCTCTATTTTATTTTATTTTTCTTTCTCCCTCTTTGCCTCTCTCTTTGATACATATTATATTGATAAGCATAAAAAATAAAATAAAAAAAGATACACATTCAAGAGTACATATTGATAAGCATAAAAATAGATACAAGTAGATGCACATTCAAAGAGTATAAGCAGATACAAGAGTGAATTAATACAAGTGATACAAAAGTGAATAAATACAAGCTCAATTAGAGATAGATACACATTCAAAGATACTAGTAATGATACAAATTCAAAGAATACAAGTAGATTGAATGAATACAAGTGATACAAGAGTTAATGAATACAAGTGATATAAGAATGAATGAATTAAAAAAAATACATACACATTCAAAATTTTGATACATACTGATAAGTATTAAAAAAAAAGATACACATTCAAAGAATACAAGTAAAATAAATGAATACAAGTGATACAAGAGTGAATGAATATAAGTGATACAAGAATGATTGAATACAAATTCAATTAGATACAACAAGTATTCTTCGATACATCTAATGCACCTATAAATACAATATGAATACAGTTATTTGATGCCCTCCAAAAAAATATAAAAAATATATGAGAGAAAGATGCAATTAAAATATAGTATACAAAGAGGGAGAGAGGGAGAGAGAGAAATAGAGAAAGAGAAAGAGAGAAAGAAAGAAAGAAAGAAAGAAAGAAAGGGAAGGACGAGAGAGGCAAAGAGAAAAAGAGCAAGAGAGAAAGAGGGAGAGAGAGACATAGAAATAGAGAGAGTGAGAGAGAGAGAAAGACAGGGAGGGAGGGAGGGAGGCGAGCGAGATCTATAGAGAGGAGAGAGAGTTGTTCTTTTGCCATAAAATTATTGCTATAAATTGTAATTATGCAAACTATAGCTACTAATGATAATTAGTTTTTAAATGGATATTATTTATGAAAGATTCACTTGAATAAATATAAATTAAATAATATACGATCCTAACCATTTTTATCTTCTAAAGCTTAAAAAGCTTATTGTGAAACATTTTTAACTCTTCAGAAATGTAATGTTTGCCAGTAATTTCTTGTTCTAAAAACCTACAGAAGTAGACAAAGCATGATGCACACTCACTAATATTTATGTTCTTGTTGTTACACTTCAGTTCAACATAGACATTAACTTTTCTTTCAAAAACTTCATTTCTAGATTCAAAATTTCAATGGATGATTAATAAAAAATAAAGGCTAAATATACTATCTACACCCTTCTAGTTAATTTCTTCAGTTAACCCATGTCATGTCTTCTTTTTCATACACACAACTAAATCGATCTATTTTCTATCTTCTTACCATAATTTTTACTATCACAAAAAAATATTTTTCATCATTCATTTTTATTCTAATAAGTTAATTTCCCATTGAAGAAAGAAATGTGGCAATCATCATTAAATCTTTAAGTTTCCTGAGTCCATATTATAATTCTGTTCCCTCAACATCATCTTGCGGTTGTGAAAGAGGATTGCTTAAAGAAAAAAATCAATACTCTAATAATTAAAACAAGCAAAAGAACTTGCTTCTCATTCTTCAATCAACACGTAAACAAGATTTGATTAGTTATTCAATCATAACAAACATTAACAGTCTAGTTATGAAACAACATAGCCCACCTAGAAGAACCTTTTTTATTCACATTTTGCCCATATTTATTCATATTCTTATGAATTAAATATGAACTTGTTACGTCCCACCTTAGAAGGCATGATTGGCACCAGGTGCCCTACTAGGATCTGACTGAGCTGATTGAGCCTAAGCACTCCTGGTGCAGGGCTAATACTAACTCTGAAATCAAGAAAATAACGGGCTATATCTCGGATGTAAACACAATCACGACCGACAAGGCCTTATAGCCACCTGTCACAAGAAAACAGCTAACCAGAAACACATATCAACAGGGAGTCCTATGTGGGTGGACGAGGCCACCATGATGTCTAGTTGTGACTGAAACTTAAATCCGATGCTAAACTAAGTTATAGCCGATAAGACCGCTAACTATCAGCTAAACAGGACCCCACGTGGCCAACAATCAAGATAAAACACATACGGGCCCCACACGACCAATAACAGCTAACCACAGGGAAATAGAAATAATCTGCAAGCCTCTAGGAGTAATATGATGGTCGGTACAGGGCCTCAACCTACCCATGAACTATACAATCAAAAGGAGTAAACCTTCTATTTATAAGCTCCGGAGGAAAGGAGCCAACTCTTCTGCTAAGCCTGGATGGAAGCTAAGAGGGATCTGCTCCTCGTTTATTCGTAACTGCAGGCAAGTAATGCAGTGCCCCAAAAGGGCATCAGTACAACATGTACCGAGTATGCAAGGCAATAACTGTAAATAACTGAATATAAAAGATAGAACTGAAAATGACTGAAAGAAAAGGGATAGGAGTCATACCTGAATAGTTGGATTCTCTATTATCTAGTCTATCAATAACTAAAGCAAACAAAAACCTTACCTGGCCCCCATAAGCCAGAAGGTACAACCAACACAAATAACCCACCTTGGGTTCCCATAAGCCTTGGTGAGTACACATCAACCTATATACCCCTATCAGGGTCACAATGGGTCAACTAGTAACTATAGCCGTCCTACCAGTCCCCCGGGTCTGCAATTGAGCCCACTCGACCCCTGACTGTAGTTGTGTCTGAGTCCAGTGGACTTCTGATATCTAGACCCCGGGTACCAGGCTCGTCGGGGGTGCGGTGCCGATATGGAGTATGTACAATAGTCCAGCCATGGAATGGACTCTATGAGGACCTGGGACCCCATCTTCGTCCTCGCGGACGGCATGCCGCTCTTTCTGGAGCGACGTTATCTCGCCCCTGACGGGCGTCGACACAGTTAATAACCCTGGGGTTGGTCATGGAGGGCTATATAGGCAAATCCAATTCCAAACAACGCGTAGGATACTAGTCTCAGCCAATAACAACAACTATTCATGATTAACGTACTTCTGATCGTCTTACTGGGATTTAAACTGAATTATAATGTATAAGAACTAACTTTTCGAAGGAAACTTCCTTAACATACATCGATCGCTGATTACTGATTAACTGGTGAGTTTCAGCTTGTATTCAACTGCTTCTCTCAACTGCAATCGTATAATTGGGAGAATGAGGCTAATTTCAATACTAAATCAGAAGAAAACGATAAATTTATATATAAATATTAAATATATCTCAACTTAACAGAACACGGTTGAAAACTCATAATTTCTCGGAAGTCCAGAAGGGAGAAATGCTTACTTTAAGTCTGTGATCGTATTAACACTAGTTTGAAGCAATTCCAACAACTTTAGCTCGGCGGAGTTATGATCTTCCAAGAAAATTTCGTGAAAATAAATCCGCAGTGATGCTCCCTGCAGCCTTAAACTTCAATACCCGAAGTTAATTTGAATTCAGGCGGCGTTTTGTGGCTTAAACGGATGAGTTTTACTTGTATTCCTCGTGGTTCCTCTCTTCTATCCGCATATATATTGAAATATAACTTAAAATCAAAGGGAGAGACTTATATATACTTGAGGCGGTGGACAGGGGTCCATGGCACAGACCTTGTCGCGCCAATTCTGGGCCGTGCCTAGGAGCCTAACGCGCCAGGGAGGGTCCGTGCCACGTTGCCCCTTTGGGCAGCTAGTCCGGCCCTCTCCCGCGCGGTCCCAACTCCGTACTCGTTCGACCTTCCCCCAAGCCCCTTCCTCGTACGTATTATACTCTAAAACTCTTAACCAACGTATGAATAGACCGTCTGAAAGTTAGAAACTTACGGGGTGTAACATCCTTCCCCCTTAGGAACATTCGTCCTCGAATGTTATCTTTAGCTTACAAGCGTCTTAACTCTTATAAGTACTCATTCTGGAAAAATTTTGGCAGAGTCTTCCCTATAATATGGACTATCCAAAAATCCTGAAATGTAAAAAAGTCCAGTACAGGCACTTCATATAATACTATTACAACTATTTCACAATAAGGTTGGAGTCAACTGAGCAATACATATACCAAAAATCATGAAACAACGACTGAATCCATAACTTACCTTAACTGCATAATCTGGACTAAGTTTGGAACAAATGAGGATACCTGGATTTCATGTCGTCCTCAGCTTCCCAAGTCATTTCCTCTTTATTCTTGTTTCTCCATAATACTTTAACTGAAGCGACACCCTTTGTTCTCAGCCTGCGAACCTGTCGATCCAATATAGCTACCGGAACCTCTTCATAGGCTAATTCCTCAGTAACTTGGACATCCTCAATTGACGGGACGGATCCCCTATACACTTTCGTAGCGTCGACACATGAAAGACCGGATGGACGGATTCCAATTCTGAAGGCAAATCTAGCTCGTATGTCGCCTAGCCTATTTTCCGGAGTATTCGATACGGCCTAATAAACCTCGGCCTGAGCTTACCCTTTTTACCAAATCTCATCACGCCTTTCATCAATGAGACTTTCAGAAATACCCAGCACCTATACTGAACTCCAGATTTCTACGCCATACATCGGCGTAAGATTTTTGGCGCCTCTGAGCTGTTAGCAGACATTCTCTGATAAGCTTTACTTTCTCTTCTGACTGATGAATTATATATGGTCCAATTAACCCTGATTCTCCAACCTCAAACCAACCAACTGTTGACCTGCATTTCCACCCATATAAGGCCTCATAAGGTGCCATTTGGATTTCCGAGTGATAACTATTATTGTAAGAAAACTCAATCAGCGGTAAGTGTTCATTCCAGTTGCCTCCAAAATCCAGCACACATTCCTGTAACATATCTTCGAGCGTTTGAATTATAAGTTCTGCTTGCCCATCTGTCTGAGGATGGAATGTCGTACTCAGATTAACCTGGGTTCCCAAACCTCTCTGAAAAGACTGGCAGAATTTAGCTTAAACTGTGCTTCCCTGTCAGAAATGATAGATACTGGGACACCATGTAATCTGACTATCTCCCTGATGTAAAGCTCGGCATAATCCTCAGTTGAGAAAGTGGTCCTGACTGGCAGAAGGTGAGTGGATTTCGTTAACCTGTCAACAATCACCCAGATGGAATCAAATTTACGCCTGGTACAAGGTAACCCTGTCACAAAATCCATATTAATTGCCTCCTACTTCCACATAGGCACTGCTATCTCTTGTGTCAGTCCACTAGGTTTCTGATGTTCGGCTTTCACCTGCTGGCAATTAGGACATTGAGCTACAAATTCTGCTATCTCCTTTTTTATTCCCAGCCACCAGTAAATCTCTTTTATATCGTGATACATCTTTGTTGAACCCGGATGAAGAGAGTAACAGGAATAATGCACCTCGCCCATAATTTGCTGGCGAAGTCCTGCCGTGTCTAGAACACAGAGGCGGTCCCTATACCTCAAAACTCTGTCTGCGGTTACCTGGAAATCTGTAACTTCCCCTTGCTGAACCTTGTCTCTGAACTGAACTAGGTTAGGGTCTTCGTACTGCCGTTCTTTCACTTCCATAACTAGCGACGATACTGCCGTATTCTGAATTACTGTTGCACTGTCTCCTGAATCTACTATACGGACGACTAAACTGGCTAATTGATGCAATTCTCGGGCCAGCTCCCATTGTCCTGGCTTCAGGTCTACCAAACTCCCCATGGATTTATGGCTGAGGTCATCTGCTACAACATTGGCTTTCCCTGGGTGATACAAAATATTCACATCATAGTCTTTCAACAGCTCTAACCAGCAACGCTTTCAACTCTTTCTGTGTGAAAATGTATTGAAGGTTTTTGTGATCAGCGAAGATATATACATGAACGCCATACAGATAGTGCCTCCATATTTTCAAGGCATGAATCACCGCGGCTAATTTTAGGTCATGGGTGGGGTAGTTCTTTTCATGCTTCTTCAGCTGCCTAGAAGCATAAGCAATTACTTTACCATGCTGCATCAGAACACATCTTAACCCGACGCCTGAAGCATCGCAGTATATTGCATAACCCTCTGATCCTTCTGGCAAGGCTAATATTGGTGCTGAGGTCAGTCTGTTTTTCAACTCCTGAAAGCTCTGTTCACATGCTTCAGTCTAGTAAAATTTAGCTGCTTTCTGAGTTAACTTAGTCAAGGGTGCTGACAGAGTAGAAAACCCTTCTACAAACCTCTTGTAGTAACCGACTAACCCCAAAAAACTACGTACCTCGGTTGGAGTTGTCGGCCCAGTCCATGTTTTTATCGCCTCAATCTTCTGGGAATCTACCTGGATACCAGCTTATGACACAACATGACCCAGGTAGGCCACTGAATTCAGCCAAAACTCACACTTGAAAAATTTCGCATATAACTGACGATCTCTGAGAATCTGGATCACTATTCGTAAATGATCCCGATGTTCTACTTTGAGCGGGAATACACCAGAATATCATCAATAAATACTATCACAAACAGGTCCAGATACAGTCTAAAGATACTGTTCATCAAGTCCATGAACACCGCTGGAGCATTCGTCAACCCAAAGGACATGACTAGAAATTCAAAGTGGCCATATGTGGTCCTAATAGCGGTTTTTGGAATATCCCTCTCACGAACTCGAACCTGATGGTACCCTGACCTTAAGTCAATTTTTGAGAAATACTTTGCCCCTTGCAACTGGTCAAACAAGTCATCTATTCTGGAAAACGGGTATTTATTCTTGATAGTGACTTTATTCAGCTACCGGTAATTTATACACATACGGAGGGAGTCATCCTTCTTTCTCACAAACAGAACTGATGCTCCCCATGGTGAAGTACTCGGCCTGATAATGCCCTTATCTAGCAAATCTTTCAACTACTCCTTTATTTCTTTGAGCTCAGCAGGAGCCATCCGGTACGGAGGAATGGATATAGGCTGTGTATCCGGTAATAAGTCAATCGCAAAGCCGATTTCCCGTTCTGGGGGAATACCAGGAAGTTCATCTGTGAATACATCTAGAAATTCATTGACCATTGGAATAGACTGAAGAGTCGGAGATTCTGCTTGGACATCTTGAACCTTGACAATATGATAAATGCATCCCTTTGCTATCAGTTTTCTCACCCGAAGATAGGAAATAAACCTACCTTTCAGCATAGCCGCACTACCTTTCCACTCCCGTATTGCCTCCCCAAGAAAGTGAAATCGGGTAATCTTGGTCCAGCATTCTACATTGGCATAACATGGAGCTAGTCAATCCATACCCCTAATTGCATCAAAATCAATCATTTCTAGTTCTATCAAGTCTGCTAAAGTCTGACAACCAACAACCTCTACTGTACATCCTCGGTACACCCTCTTGTCTATGATAGACTCACCGACGGTGTAGACACTAAAAAAGGTCGCTGAAGTGATTCTGGTGTAATACCAAACTTCCGAGCCACTAAGGGGTAGCATAAGACAAGGTGGATCCTGGATCTATCAATACATAAATAGAGTGAGAGTAAATGTCCAACATACCTGTCACCACATCCGACGACGACTCTGACTCCTGTTGTCCCGGTAAGGCATAAGTGCGATCTGGACTTGCACCTGAGCTAGATGCCCCTGATCTGCCTCGGCCTTTGCCGGCTGGAGCTAAGGGCCTACGCCCTGCTGGAGATGCTGGGGCATGGATCCTACTGAAGATCTATCCTGTTAGTCCAGATCACTCTGACCCTGGCTGGACAATCTCTTATCTGATGACCCTCTTGTCCACAGGTATAACAGGTTGTGGAACCATACCTGCATGCCCCGGAGTGACGTCGACTGCAAATAGGGCAAAGCGGCACGATGAATCTACTCTACTCCACTCCTCTCTGCTGCTGTGAACCTGCTGATCGTGAGCTCTCGTCGGGTCCTGACTGCCCCGACGACCAGATCCACTCCCCTACTGTTGTGGGGGTGGGGGTCTGGATGGTCTGCCTGAAAATCGTGACCTGGGTCCACCCTGGGACTCCGCCTGCATGTCACTAGGTTTGTCCCTGCGACACTACTCCCGATCTGCCCTCCTTATCTCTTGTTGCCGTTGTCTGATCCCTTCAATATTCTGAGAAAAATCCTGAACGCGGGCAATATCCATGTCTTTTCATAGAGTGGCCGTAATATAGGTCTCCACATATTCTGGATTCATCCCCATAATAAACCGATGCACCCTAGCCGGCATGGTATCCACAAAAGCTGGTGCATATCGGGCCAAGGAGTCGAACCTCATAGCATACTCCCAGACACTCATCGACCACTGTTCTAGATGTAAAAACTAATCAACCCGGGCCTGTCGAATTTCCCATGGTAGGTAGTGGTCCAGAAAATCCTCTGAAAAGATGGGCCAAGCCGAAGGGGTAACACTATAACAGCCCAGGTCGCCGCTTATAGATATTGTCCGCTTTGGGCAGCTAGTCCCTCACGGCTTTAAAACGCGTCTACAATGTAGAGGTATCTAAGCACTTATAAAGCACTCTTCGTTCCCCTCCACCACCGATGTGGGATTTGCCTAAGTAAACCAGGCGTTACGTATCGCCGTCCCTGGTTAACCCCCGTAGGGACTCAGCGTCCTCGCTGAGGTTTGCCCCACCATCGGCCCGGCACCAGCTCTGATACCACTGTAACAGCCCAGGTCGCCGCTTGTAGATATTGTCCGCTTTGGGCAGCTAGTCCCTCACGGCTTTAAAACGCGTCTACAAGAGAGAGGTATCCAAACACTTATAAAGCACTCTTCGTTCCCCTCCACCACCGATGTTGGATTTGTCTAAATAAACCAGGCGTTACGTACCAGGGACGGCGATACGTAACGCCTGGTTTATTTAGGCAAATCCCACATCGGTGGTGGAGGGGAACGAAGAGTGCTTTATAAGTGCTTGGATACCTCTCTCTTGTAGACGCGTTTTAAAGCCGTGAGGGACTAGCTGCCCAAAGCGGACAATATCTACAAGCGGCGACCTGGGCTGTTATAGTGGTATCAGAGCTGGTGCCGGGCCGGTGGTGGGGCAAACCTCACCGAGGACGCTGAGTCCCTACGGGGGGTAACCAGGGACGGTGATACGTAACGCCTGGTTTACTTAGGCAAATCCCACATCGGTTGGGGAGGAGAACGAAGAGTACTTTATAAGTGCTTGGATACCTCTCTCTTGTAGACGCGTTTTAAAGCCGTGAGGGACTAGCTGCCCAAAGCGGACAATATCTACAAGCGGCGACCTGGGCTGTTACAAACACCTCTCCCTCGGGACCTCTCCCAACTCTCGTACCACAGCACTGCTGTTACACCCCGTAAGTTTCTAACATTTACTCAGCCTATTCGTACGTTAGTTAAGAGTTTTGGAATTTAATACGTACAAGGTAGGGCCCGAGGAAAGGTTGAATGAGTATGAGGACGGGACTGCGCGGGAGAAGGCCGGGCCAGCTACCCAAAGGGGCAACGTGGCATTGACCTTGCTCCTCCGCGTTGGGCCCCGTGGCACGCCCGTAAAATGATGTGTTGGAGTCTGTGCCACGTTGCCCTATTCACCGCCTCAAGTATATATATGTTCCCTCCTTGGATTTTATTTTATTTCACCATATCTTCGGCCAACAGAGGGAGAAGACGAACCAACTAATAGGAAATCTTCTGTTTAAGCTACGAATATTATACATATGTTGTATCGGCACCACATCCCCGACAAGCCTGGTGCCCGGGGTGCAGATATCAGGAGTCCACTGGACTCAGACACAGCTACAGTCAGGAGCCGAGCAGGCTCAGTTGCAAACCCAGGGGACTGGCAGGACGGCTATAGTTACCAGTATGACCCGTTATGACCTTGATAGGGGTATATAGATTGATGCGTACTCACCAGGGCTTGGGGGGCCCCAGGTGGGTTGTTTTGTGCTGGTTGTACCTTTCGGCTTATGAGGGCCAGGTAAGGTTCTTGTTTGCTTTAGTTATTGGTAGACTAGATAATAGAAACCCAGGTATTCAGGTATGACTTCTGTCCCTTATCTTTCAGACATTTCAGCTTTATCTTTACTACTCAGTTATTTATAGTTATCGCCTTACATATTCAGTACCTATTGTACTGACACCTTTTCTGGGGCGCTGCATTACTTGCCTGCAGATATGGATAGATGAGGAGCAGGTCCTTCGTAGCTTTCAGCCAGCATCGCCAGAACAGTTAGCTTCTTTCTTCCGGAGCCTATAGATAGAAGGTTTACCCCTTTTGACTGTACAGTTTATGGGTAGGTCGTGGCCCTGTACCGACCGTCGTATTATTCCTAGAGGCTTGCAGACTGTATCTATTTCCCTGAATAGCTGGATTCTCTATTATCTAGTCTATCATTAACTAAAGCAAACAAGAACCTTACCTGGCCCCCATAAGCCGGAAGGTATAACCAACACAAAATAACCCACCTTGGGTTCCCATAAACCCTAGTGAGTACAAATCAACCTATATACCTCTATCAGGGTCACAATGGGTCAACTGGTAACTATAGCTATCCTACCGGTCCCCCGGGTCTGCAACTGAGCCACTCAGCCCCTGACTGTAGCTGTGTCTGAGTCTAGTGGACTCCTGATATCTACACCCCGGGCACCAGGCTCGTCGGGGGTGTGGTGTCGATACGGCTTATGTACAATAGTCCAGCCATAGAATGGACTCTATGAGGACCTGGGACCCCATCTTCGTCCCTCGCGGACGACATGCCGTTCTTTATGGAGCGACATCATCTCGCCCCTGGCGGGTGTCGACACAGCTAATAATCCTGGGATTAGTCATGGAGGGCTATATAGGCAAATTCAATCCCAAACAATGCGTAGGATACTAGTCTCATCCAATAACAACAACTATTCATGATTAACGTACTTCTGATCGTCTTACTGGGATTTAAACTGAATTATAATGCTATAGGAACTAACTTGCCGAAGGAAACTGCCTTAACATACCTCGATAGCCGATTACTGATTAACTGGTCAGTTGCAGCTCGTATTCAACTGCTTCTTTCAACTGCAATCGTATTAGAGAATGAGGCTAATTTCAATACTAAATCTGAAGAAAACGATAAATTTATATATAAATATTAAATATATCTCAACTTAACGGAACACGGTTGAAAACTCGTAATTTTTCGAAAGTCCAGAAGGGAGAAATGCTTACTTTAAGCCTGTGATCGTATTAACACTAGTTTGAAGCAATTCCAACAACTTTAGCTCAACGGAGTTACGATTTGACGGGCGAATTTCGTGAAAATAAATCCGCAGCGATGCTCCCTACAGCCTTAAACTTCAATAACCGAAGTTAATTTGAATTCGGGCGGCATTTTGCGGCGTAAACGGACGAGTTTTACTTGTCTTCCTCGTGGTTCCTCTCTTATGCCCGCTTATATATTGAAATATAACTTAAAATCAAAGGGAGAGATTTATATATACTTGAGGTGGTGGACAGGGGTCCGTGGCACGGACCCTATCGTGCCAATTCTGGGTCGTGCCATGGAGCCCAATGCGCCAGGGAGGGTCCGTGCCACGTTGCCCCTTTGGGCAACTGGTCCGGCCCTCTCCCGCACGGTCCCGACTTCGTGCTTATTCGACCTTCCCCTGGGCCCCTTCCTTGTACGTATTATACTCTAAAACTTTTAACCAACGTACAAATAGGCCGTCTAAAAGTTAGAAACTTACGGGGTGTAACAGAATTGACCCCAAATTTTATTCTTTTTAGATTAATTAACCCCTATATGCAAAAATTCTTTTCAATATTTTATAAGCATAAGGCTATTTAGTACTTATTCTAAAGGGATACTTATATAACTTTCACAAAATCGAATTATCCCTACCCACTCATTTACTTTTCTAGTCATCAAATTAATTACCCTTTTTACCCATTACAATTATTGTGAATAATTTTCTCCTTTTCCTTGTTATTTCTCTATTTCTTTCATCTTCTTTTTTCTCCCTCTTTTTTTAAAAAAATTTTTTTCCTCCTTTTCTATTCATTTATTTAATGTGACATAATAGACATGATACATGTATTTTCTCTGCAAGGGAGAGAATTTTTTATTTTTATGATATGATAAATATATACGAAAGATGACTTACGAGCCCTAAGCTAAATGTTATTATGGAATGAACGAAAGTAATAATATTAACCAAGAAGGCATAAGTCCAGAAGACAAGTTTCTAAAACAACCTATGCCAATGTAAGATAAGGATCGTTCTATTGGTTAGGGTAAATACTCATGTGCCCCTAGTAAGGGTTATTTTTATAAATAAACATGATATTATAAAATAACAGACATGATACATGAATTTTCTCTACAAGGGAGAGAATTTTTTATTTTTGTGAGATGAAAAATATTTATGAAAGATAATTTACGAGCCCCTAAGCTAAATGTTATCATAGAATAAACGAAAGTAATAGTATTAACCAAGGAGGCATAAGTCCAGACGACACATGCCTGAAACTACCTATACCAATGTAGGATAAGGATCGTTCCATTGGTTAGGGTAAATACTCATGTGCCCCTGGTAAGGACTTATTATGAATTTTTTCTATCAACACATTATGAATGTCTCATTCACTATCAAGGTATGAAGTAGCTTAGTTGATCGAGCAAAGATCAGATTCCACATACTCCTATGGTAGTTTATATGTCGATTAGTCTAAAAAAATCTCCCATAATGAACTTAATGGAGATGAAATAATGAAAACGTTAAGGTCAACCTATTTATTTGAACTCTTGCTTTATTCTTCATGATATGACATATAATTTCTTTAGTTTCCTTTGTTCTTTAGTTGTGTCTTATGTTTTTCATTCATTTTTTGTTACATATGGTACAATTTTAAATGTATTAATATCCTTTTTTATCAGCGCACTGCATTGTTTAATAATGCATACTCAAATATTTAGATAAATGATCGAACGACATGCTAGGTTATACACTTTCAACTATAATTGAGCTCCACTTACTTTAGGGGCAATGCCATTTATTTTAGTTCTGAAAGTTTTATGTCGAGTGTCTTGTCCTGATAAAATAGTTATTCATATTATGATATAAGCTTCATTAGTGGATTTAGTGAGTCTAGATGTCAATAATGTAAACAATAACAAATCCTTCTATTTATTAATTATAATGATTTTGACTTAATATAGCTTACTTATGATATTGAACTATTCCATCACATGTCTCATGATTAGGTTAAGTTAGATGGTTTGCTCAGTAAGTTAAAGATATTAAGTATCGATCCCGTCTAGGCCAGGGTCGTGATACGACAAAGTTGATATTTGAGCCTCAGATTCAAATGTCCTAAGGAGTGTATGAAGTTTTGTCTAATTAAGTCTTAATTATGGGTGTGAAGCATGGCACATAAATAATTAGAAGGCTATAGGATATTTAAGAATATTATTCTTTTTTCATACTCTAGATTATGCTATAGAAATGAACCTTAAGAAAGATTTTAACTCGTGCATTATGATGTATTTCAAAAAATGTCTGCTAAGAGGAAAGTAACAACAAGCCAAATGGTTAATGCTACAGTAGAGACGAACGCCAGTGAGTTACCTTAGACTCAGAATGTTCACACAAAGTCTCAAGGTCAGTCGTTTATTCAGGCCACCTATATGTCAATTCCACCACTAATAGAAAGTCCGATGGGGAATCCCACATTATACACTCCATCGCCAAATTCTTTTGACGTAGATATGAGAGAAGTTATTCAGATGCTTATCCAAATTGTTGTTGCACAATCTCAATGTCAAGGAATGACACCACAAAGTACTAGTTCTCCTGAGGGTTTAACCACTTCAAGAATGAGAAAGTTTCTCCAGATGAACCCACTAATTCTCACATAATCCAAACCTACAGAGGATCCCCAGAACCTTGTGGACGAGGTGCAGAGGATTCTCCAAGTTATGCATGCCACGGAGACCAAGGAAATTAAATTTGCCTCATATTAGCTGAAAGAGGTGGTTATTTCATGGTATAAGCAGTGGAAACTATCCTGGGAGAATATGCAACTCCCGTAGTCTGGGATGCTTTCATGGATACTTTTATTGATAATTTTCTGCCCCTATAGCGGAGGAAATCCAAGGTAGACAAATTCACAGCCCTCAGAAAAGGTATCATGAGCGTGAGGGAGTACAACCTTAAGTTCACGCAGCTAGCTCATTATGCTCTAGGGCTGGTTTCCAACATATGGGCAAGGATGAACCAATTTGTGCATGGACTTGCAACTCACCTTTCTAGTGTTGCAGTATTATTGAAAAAGGATACAAAACATAGATATATTGATGGCATATGCACAACACTATGAGGAGCAAAAACAAAAGATCATATCTGACAAGGATAAGAGTCAGAACAAGAGGGTCAGTTTAGCTAGCAACAATAAGGATTATTAGAGAAATGGTAATATGTCTTTCTTCAATAAGAGGTCATTAGGACCTGTACCTTCTAATACTAGTTCACTATCTCAGAGGCATAGGTATGATCAGGGAGGTCATGTTAGTTACTTTTTTTAAAATGCTAGTTGTAACACCCTGCTCGTTCAAAATATTTAATACTCGTACTTTCAGGGTAAGATGAAGAGTACTTAATATGCTAAGAAGGATGTGGTATGAGGTATTCAAATCCCCAATGATTGTATATTAAGTTTTGTAGTCAAGCAGTTGTAAATAAAAAGTCGGCAAATTAAAGTTATCACAAATTATTTTTATAAATTTTCTAAAATTTGGGTTAGTTGTCTTTGAGCTTTTGGTTTTAGGGGGTCTACTACCTACCAAATCGAAGGTCTATGTGTCTAATTTTAAACATATTAAATCGTTCACTGATAAGACTTTAGAATAGAGAGAGATTCGCGTTTTCGCGAGACTGCATAAGCAGGCACATGAAAGTAGGCTCTAGAGCGGTGGAGTAAGTATGTATATATATGTATGTATGTGTATATGTGTGTGTGTGTAATGCCCTGTATTATTTCAAATCAGTCCAAACATTTCCCTTGAGAGATCAGCTCGTCCCTCTCCATTTTTTTCCCTAGGGTTTCAAGGTAGAATTGAAGAGAAATCAATCATGGATGTTAGATCCAAGGTAGGATGAAGTTGAGAAAGTCGTAGAGCTCGTCTAGAACTCGTTGGGTCCATCAATTGCAAGTTTATTAGTCAGAGTAGGCAATATCAACATACTCTTTGAAAAGGATATGATTGTAATCTATATCATTTTTGAAATCAATGTATACATGTAGATAGTTAATATAGGCAATTTTCACATCCCCTCTCAAATGAAATTAGCTAACAAAAGTTTTCCTAATTTTCTCCGTGAAAGGTTTTCCTCTATAGAATTTATTGGAAATCTTACAGAAAATATTTGATAATGTGTGTATGCGAATTTGGGCTGAATAGGATGAAAGTGTGATTGACCTAAATGTAATACAAAATAAAAATAACATGCAAATGAGCTTCAACAATGTATATACCGACTCATCATTCTCGACAACATCGTCACTTCATTCTTTCCTCTTCTCTCAACCAAAATGTAAACAACAATGAAAACAAACAGAATCAACAGTCCTCCACAACACATTGAAGATGATTATAGACAGAACTAGAACAATGACTACCGCGATATTTTAGTAGACAGCTTAGATGGGACACAGAGAGGTCAAAATTAGGTGTCAACAACGCGTCAAAAGAGCATCATTGAAAACATAATTGGAATATTCTCCATAAGAACGTAGAAAAAATATTCTTAAGATTGTTGAAAATCTTACGGAAAATACTTGATCACGAAACTTGTAGAGGATTGTCATATCTTGAGGCATGTCAAAAACACTGTCCTTAAAGATATTTCACCCGGTATAGGTGTATCTTTCAGAATTTAACAAGCTCTTCTAATATAAAATCAGGAGCACAGAAACTAACAAAGATTCACAGAAAAACCCAACACTTTGAAATATAGAAAAACGAAGATATATTAGTGTTTTCCCTTCATCTCTTTTTTCTCCGTAGAAGGTAGGACTAGAAAATATATATAGAACCATCTCAATATAATTGAGTCTCAAGACCAAAGAAACGGTTGAAAAGGATTAATGGCTCATAATGATTATAAAGAATATGTTGTAAATGCAAGGTGATAAATGGCTAATCAATAGGTCATTTACAAATTAGGAATTAAAAATGATTAATGGCTAATAAATAATAAAAACTATATTATTTATTTTTGAGATATAAAATTTATTTTTCAACAAAATTTGCCTACCAATATAAGCTTAAATTCACTAGTCAAATTCACAAAATAATCTTGAGCCGAAGAGAAGACAACAAGTTTACCTAGATGTGTTTCAGGACGGATTTCTACTGCAGAAGGTTCATTATTATTCGAATCATGGTGCTTCACTTGAGCAACCCCAACAAAAGAAGGCTTCGACGGATTTTGATCATCTGTATTTTTGCTCGTTCTGATTGGTAGAGGGTTGGTAGCATTGGTTCGATTGTAAAATATGGACATCTCTGTATATTTGAAATAAATATAGAAATATAAATATTGTGTTTATAAAGTTGATAAAAAATGAGGTGGTATATAATTGATTACACATGGTCGTCATTTCAAATAACATGATAATTATATCCTGTCCACTTATCTCATTTGTACATGTTGGATGAGCATAAAAATGAAAAATAATCTATCTATATTAAAAGTGTGAAGTTTTTCTTTTAAAATATTAATTAAATTATTTATTTAAAATTTTATAAGATAAAATTATTTTTAAATATTTTTATATATAATATCTAGTAATTAATTTCCTTAATATACGTATGATATCAAGATGATTATTAATAGAAAATATTTTTTATAATGATAAAGATAATCAAAATGACAAAAAATTAAATTAATAATATCTTATAAAGAAATTGTTAGGTAACATACAACAAATTATAACATATCGGAGATACAATATTTATTTATATTATTTAAATAAATATCATATTTATTTTGACATCAATTATTTATTTTCAATGATTTTACTTTTCATATACATATATACATATATATATATATATATATATATATATATATATGTATTGACGCGAGATACACGAACAATGCAGGTATATATATAGTGAATTAGTATGTTTAAAAGCGCTATATATCCTACATATATAAGATAAAATAATATTGCACTCTTTATCCTTATAAAGATAAAATAATATTACCTTTCATGTAAAATTAGTTGGTATTTGCATGACATTTATAGTTTGTTTGGCCAAACTTTTCAAATCAGCTTATTTTGAGAAGTGTTGTTTTCAAAAGTTCTTATCAAAAAATTACTTTTGGTGAGAAGCAGTTTGTGTTTCACCAATAAATTTAAAAAATATTTTTGAGCAACAATTAATGTTTGACCAAACTTTTGAAAAGTGCTTAAGCGTATTTTTTACAAAAGTGCTTTTTAGATAAGTGCTTTCGGAAAGAAGCTACTCTTTTTAGCTTATGAAAAACAGTTTTTGCTGCTCCCAAAAAACACTTATTTTCTCACAAAAGCTTGATCAAACACCTCATTTTTTTTAAAGTAAGTACTTTTTAGAAAAAATATGCACTTTTGATCTTTCAGAAGTTTGGCCAACAGGCTATTAATCCATTTTCATGTAAAATTACTCGGTAATTACGTGATATTTAATCCATTTTATTAGTCAGTTAACTGCTTTTACCAAACTAGTTACTGCTCAATGTTTTTGGATGATTGAATTTTTAAAATACATATGAAGTGTATAGATTATACATATAATATATATAATTGGTATATATATTATTTGTATTTTGATCACTTTATACATATTTTGTAAATTAATTGGTCAAGCCGTAAGTTAGAGCATATTTGATTAAAAAAATTAGCTTATTTTGAAAAGTATTTTATTCAAAAAATAATTTTTTGTAAGAAACAATTTATATTTGACTAATTAATTTTAAAAACACTTTTGATCAGCAATTAATATTTGACCAAACTTCTAAAAAAAATTTTAATAGTCTGTTTGAGCAAATTTTTGGATGGCCAAAAAGTGCTTTATTTATTTATTTATTTTTAATGAGGTGTTTGATTAAATCTTTTAGAGAAAATAGGTGTTTGGGAAGTAACAGAAATTATTCTTCAGAAATTAAAAAATAGTTTTTTCCTACAGATTTTTTTTTGAAAAATACTTTTGCTAAAAATATACTTAGAAACACTTTTGAAAAATTTGACCAAGCATTAATTATTTTTTAAAATTTATTATTCAAATAAATACTTTTTAAAAAGCACTTTTCAAACATAATCTAATTTTATAAATTCAAAAAAATATACGTGGAATTTTAAGATTTATCAATTTCTGTTGATAATAATCTTTTATCAACGTTATCCAATTTTTGTTTAAATTCTTGATAGCAAACCATCATCAAGAGAATTGACGAGTTCTTAATTACTTTAATCAATAAATTTGTAACGAATCAAAATTGAGTTTGAATTTGAAAGGTCTTTTCTTTTTTTACATTATATATGTTTGGAAACTACTGAATTATTTTATTATTAATTACTCCGTTACATATACTTGAAAACTATTTTTCACTTTTTTTTACTTGATAAATAAAATTAATTTATTCTGTAGTAAGTCCATCTAAATTTAAAAAAATATAAATAATACTATTAAAAAGTAAAAGAATAATAAAAATCAATAAGTTAAAGAGGTAAATAAAATATTCGGTCGATTGAGTGATTTTTTGAGTGATACGAATATTGTTAAGTGATTTTTTTTTTCAATAAATAGAAGAAATAAAAATTTTCTAATTGGCAAATGAAATAAAATCTACACGCAATATTTGATTTTCCAAGAAGCTGAAGAACTTCTTTATCCAGACTACATTTTTGACCAATATGTACACTTAAAATTGTCCACAAGGCAAATGATTGAATCTTTGCCAAAACCCAATGAAATTAAACATTGGGACATCAATCAAAACCTAAACCTAGGTCTAGAACTTATATACCCTTGGTCTTTTGTTTGATTTTTTGACTGAGAATTTTCCTTCATTTGATGGATAGAGACATTTTAAGACAATCCCCCCCCCCCCCCAACCCAACCCTTTCAAACCTATTGTAGTAGTCGATCACTACAACAAGACAAAACATTTTGATTTGATGGTTAAGATTTGATTAATTTCATTTATTCTAAGGTTTGATCACTCATGACCTAGACAAGAACCTTGCAAGGTCTAGGTTATATTCAAATTGATACCAAAGTTTGACGTCCAAGTTCCAACTTATATTTTGCATCTTTACGCTTTGTCCATTTGATAAGACAAGACCCTTTTACACGTTCAAAGGAGATTACAACCCTAGTTAATTATGTAATTCATTTAATTTTTTATACTACAACTATTTATTTGATCTGGATAAATATGTAACAAAGTTTTAATATCATTAAGATGTTTATGTAAGGATTTCTACAATGATGATAGTTCACCAATTTCATAATATTGTAACGTTCCGTAAATGCGGGATAGATCTTAACCGTCAAATTTATCGCGGACTAACCTGAAGTATAATGAACGTGTGTGTATGTATGAAAGTTAATATCTAAGCATGTACCTAGTGTATAAGAAGATTTGGAGTTGAAAAATATTGGGAAAAAGCTCGAGAGCAAATATGAGGACCAATTATATGCGGTCGCAGAATGTCATATGCGATCTGCATATTAGTCGCATATTGAGTCCAAATTAAATTGGAAGTCCCAAGTGCATTATTTGGATCAATATGTGGCCGCCACCCACCATTATCAACTATCACTACCCACCCACAACTACCATCTCAGTCAAAACCACCACCATGACCAATATATCGCTACAATCAACCGTCACCACACTATTCCACAATTTACGATCATCACCCCCAACTATCACTACCACAACAACCACCAATCACTACAGACAACCAACACTATCAGTAGCCATTATATAATAATGCTAATCACCACTATCATTTACCACCACTAACATCCTCCACGAGTATCGGCCGCCACCATCAATACTACCACCATCTACCTGTTAGCTACCATACCACTAGCTACTACACGCAGAGTCACCATTAGCGAACACCATCTCTAGTTGGCACTCACAACCACCACCGCTAGCATCACCACCATCAACTGCCATATAATTTTTCTTTAAAAATATTATTTGATATACTATTAAATTAATTTAATATTTTATAAATCTTATATTTATTAATTTTTACATAAAGACAAGTTTTATACATTGAGATGTTGAAAAAATAAAGTCTTAAGTATTTAGTATTCATATCTTAGTATTCAAATATATATTTAAATTTAGCTATCTCAATCATAATGCACATCTTAATATTCAAATGTGTATTCAAATTCATGCCATCTTAATCTTAGAAAAGCCTTAAACTCAATTCAATGGCTATATATATGCAACTTCACGTAGACTTGATAGTTTAAACTTTAGACATATGGATCTCAGGTCAAGAATAGCAGATGCCTAACTTCATAACAAAATGTCTAAAATTCTAATTGCAAAAGCAATATTATGCCAAGTTCAAACATTTAAGTTTGAAGTTAGGTGTGTTGAACTATATAATTTCAGCAAATAATTAATGGCTATAATTATAATTAAAAACTTGGTTGATTAATTAGAAAATGGAAAGGAGAGACCTAAGGATAAAAAAGTGTAACAGAGGGATAAGAGGTTTTGTATATATGTCTAATTTAACAAGCCAGTAAAGCTAGCTAGGATCAAAGGACAGGATATTAATCAGTGGTTTGGCACTGTCAAATGCCCATAAAAAAACCTACTTTGCTGAGAAACATAGAAAGTTTCTGGTCGGCCAAACCTCTAATAGAAAAATGCCATTACTTTCTTCTTTCTCTCATCTTCTTCCTCTATATCAATAATTCATCATCAAATTAAATTCCCCTCTTCAAGAGCTAATTTCAACAAGTTAGTTTTTGTGTAGGTATGGGGAGAGGGAAAATAGAGATAAAGAGAATAGAAAACTCAAGCAATAGGCAAGTGACTTACTCCAAGAGAAGAAATGGGATAATCAAGAAAGCAAAAGAAATCACTGTTCTTTGTGATGCCAAAGTCTCCCTTATCATCTTTGGTAGTTCTGGCAAGATGCATGAATATTGTAGCCCTTCTACTACGTAAGTTTGTCATGTTTAAATTAAAATTTTAGTTTTGGTTTGAGGGGAAAAAAATAAAAACCCTAATTTCTTGGTTGTTCTTTTTTTTTTTTTTTTTAATAATATTAAGGATAAGTGATCTGCTGGATGGTTACCAAAAGACTTCTGGGAGGAGGCTATGGGATGCTAAGCATGAGGTACATATATATATATATATATATATATATATATATATATATAAGTTTCACTCTAGTTATGTACAGCATGTTTTTCTTCAGCAAGATTCTGGCTTTTTTCCTGCGGTTTTTTTGCTAAAATTATGTCAAGTGACTTGAAACATGAAATCTAGGACCAGATCTACAAATAGGATGTTTGTGCGGCTACGATACTATCTTTCTCTCTCTAGATGTCTCAATACTGAAAATCATGAATGCTTCTTTATGGATAGATTCATAAAGAACAGAAATTGTGAGATGTTACATCGTCTATCAATAGATCTGGAAAAATTAACACAAAAATCATCTTCTTCTTCTTCTTTTTTTTTTTTGCTTTATCTTTCATGCAATTTCTTTGGTAAACTATAACTAAAAAATTCTTAAAAGACTAGCAATTTTTAGTACCTTGCAAAATCAGCGATTTCCAATTACACTACTAAAAGTCACTATTTTTCTATTGAAATATTTAAGTGAAAAATATTTTGATTGAATCGGTGAGAAAAAAATAATAGTGTTTTACATGAAAAAATCATTAAGTTTTTCCCTACTTCAGTGAGAACCATCATGCATTTTTTAGTGAATTGATTCGGTAGAAAATGGATTGAAAAAAAATCATATTTTACAACATAAATTTTTTATTAATTCGTGATTGAAAAAATCTTTATTTCTAGTAGTACCGATAATTTCATTAAGGGTACAACATAATCAAGGGTAGATGGATCGGCGTTAGACAAATTTGGAAGGCTGCAGTTGGGCTTGAGGGTTGGCGCTAGATGGATTCTCGGTCATTAATTAAAGAAAATCTTTAAAACAAGTTCAAATAATAATACACAGTTGCATTACTTATTTGACACCTTTTGTTGAATCTTGAGTATACTTTTTCATATATTTGAGCTTTATTCGGATACTTTATACAGAACTTGAGCAATGAAATTGATAGAATCAAGAAAGAGAATGACAGTATGCAGGTTAAGCTCAGGTAAATTTAATTGATACCTCTTTTAATTTTCTCCTTTATATATTTAATTTTTTAAATTTATCACCCAGTAATACTCTTGCATATATATATATATATGTACAAGCTATAAGCCAAGTATGTGTGTGCAGGCACCTTAAAGGAGAAGATATCAATTCACTGAACCACAAAGAACTTATGGTTATGGAAGAAGCCTTACAAAATGGGCTTTCTAGTATCAGTGCCAAACAGGTACCTAAAATTTCCCCCAATTTTTCTAAGAACGTAATTAATCAACTTTATAAGTCCGATTACCAAAAAAAAAAAAAAGTACTTTTGATGCCTGTTCTTTTTTCTTTTTTCTTACTGTTTCAGTCTGAGATCTTGAGGATGGTCAGGAAAAATGTAAGTGTGCAAATAACAATACATATGTGTGTTGTGTGTGTGGGTGTAAATGAAATCATAAGTAGCCCTTGGGGCTAGTATTAGTAACTAATGGCTTTATTCATTTGTGGGAAATTAAAATTATTCAGGATCAGATTCTGGAGGAGGAACACAAGCAACTTCAATATGCTTTGGTAAGTCATAAGAACATAACTTAATTTGACTATGTGCAAACATGAGAATACTAACTATATATCAAGAGTTATAATTTTGTCACTAGCTATAATAATTCCTGGCATTCATTCTCTCCTTCTGAATTAATTGTGAGAAACTCCTTTTCACCATATGCCAATTTATATATGTACATGCATGAGAAGAATACAAGGTTTTCAATTTTCACAGTACTGCTTATATAGAGAACAATTATACAGTGCTTCTATATGTTGACTACCTGTAATGCATATAGAGTGTGTTTGTTACGAAGGAAAATATTTTTTTATTTTTTCGTGTTTGGTTGATCAAAAATTTTATAAAATATTTTCTTTAAAAAAATATGCTCTTTGAAAATTAAAAGAACAGTCTTCCACCCCCACCCTCACCCCATCCTTATAGGATTCTCTTATATTTTTTACTTGCATACCGAATACAAGAAAATAAGTAAGAAACCGCTTGTTTTTCCAACATTTTCCTTCCTACCAAACACACCCATAAGGTCTTCCATTTTCCCGCTTATAAAATTGTTGCCTCCCCTCCCCAACTCACACACACAGAGCCAACAAATCATTTTTCTATTCATTTCATAGTGACAAATAAAAAATAGATCGATCTTTGTCTAACTATTTTGTCTCTTCAAATTGTACATTTATTGGAAAATAAGTGGCTATATATTTAATATTAATGACAGCACCAAAAGGAGATGGCAGCGATGGGTGGAAATATGAGAGGGATTCAAGAGGAAGTGTATCATCAAAGAGAAAGGGATTACGAGTACCAGATGCCATTTTCCCTACGAGTTCAGCCAATGCAGCCAAATCTACATGAAAGAATGTAGCATTATATATTAATTATAATAATTCCACTGCAGTTTAATTAAATGAAAATCTCTAATAATTTAAATTCGGTTTTGTACTAGAAAGACTAATTAACGCTAGCTAGTTATATATGGTGAACTAGCTTAGCCACTTAATTTGTTGCAAGCTGCAACTTTTCATGTTGAAATTGCCTAACAATTTTTATGGCCCTCTTCCCATGGTTTTAATTAAGTACGTAGTAATTTTTATATATGCACTGCTAATGCTATATGTAAATGGCATTTGATCATTATACTCTTATTAGCTACGTACGTTATTGTTTTTTTATATTGGCATGTGTTGAGGAAAGAAAATATTTTTTAATTTTTTCATGTTTGATTAATTATATTTTTTTTAAAATAATGAATGTACTTGTTAATAACATATCTAGGGTTTGTACTAGAAACTTAAACTAGTTATTCTAGTGTCCTGAACTAATATAGATTATATATAAAGAGAGGGTGACACATCTTTTGATATGCCAATTACGAGATGCTTATTTTAAAAATTATAGTAATTGTTTTTTTTTTTTTTGGTAATCCCATTCATAAATGGAGGAGTTTAGGCATGACTCAGACCTTTATATTTCTTCAAAATTAAAATTACATTAAGGAGGACATAAACCTTGGCCAAGGCAATGTGAAGGTTAGAAATAATATTCCTACTATCCAAAGTGTATAGAAAGTGTATTGATACAAAAGAGAGATGAAATTGAGGTCTCCTCCATTGGTAATATGTACATCCTTGAAATTGCCAAATCCAAAAAGTTATCAAACTACGTACTTTAGAATTCTCACCATGTCCATTTGTTTAATGTCTCTTTTAGTCTCTTTCACTGTAACTTGATAGCGAAGGATTTTAATTCTAGTTCATTGACTTTTTTTCTTGTTTATCTAACTTTCCTTTTTTTTTTTCTAAAGAAAATTTATTTCAACTAGGTTCAGTATGAGTATCTTTGATTTTTTGGCTTCAAATTTTCTAGTACTCTTTTCATACTAAATAGTTTTACTTTACGTGGATTTTTTATTTTGTACAACTTTATCTTTTAGTTCTAATAAATATTTCTTGTTAATTTCTTCATTCTCTATATGATTTATTAATTTTAATAAGAATTCCTTATTTTCTCTAGTTATTACCTTGATAGACCCTGTATCACAAGTACATATTTCAGCAGTACTGTCTTTTAATTCATACGCTATATATTAATCTGTTCTTCTTTGCTAATATAGCTTTAAGTAGGAATAAGTATAGTTTAGTAGTATTAATTAAATTGAAATTAGTAGTCTTAACTAGCATTACGTAGCGTTAATTAAGTAGTGTTAATAGGAATATGTAATGTTAAGTAGGGATAAGTATCATTAAGTTGAAAATAAGTAATCTTAACTAGCATTAAGTAGCACTAAGTAGAAATAATTCCATTAATTTAATTAATTTGTATAATAGTCTATCTAATTAAGATATTTCTTGATTATGTTGCTACTTCATTTGCTTTTCATTAGGATACAGATAAGTCTGAAAAAAAAGTTGTGTAAATTAGAGTAACGCTTATAACAGTTACTTCGCCCGTTTCAATTTATGTGATATAATTTGCTTGAACACGAAATTTAAAAAATATAAGAAGATTTTGCAATGTATCAAAATTACTTTTAAAATAAATGAGTTTTTAAATAGAAAAGTATATCTTTATAGACTTTTTGCTAAATAAGTTGGACTCAATATGGAAAAATATTAATAGTGATATTAAATATTTGTTGAATAAAAAAAATATATTTTTTAAAACTAATTAAATAAAAAAGTGTATCATATAAAGGAAGAGTAAGTATAACAAAAATATGTTAAAAAGGAAAAATTGGTCACATTTCCAAAACTTTGCCTTGAAAATGAGTAAATTAAAGTATATATTTTTTTAAAAACTAGAATAAAAGAGGTGATCAGTGTAGATAGTTTAAATTGCAAGAAAGATTAGTGTTACATGTTGAGGTGAGTGTGTGTATATATATTATATCGTTTATATATATATATATATATACACGCATGTATTGAAGTCTTTGAATTTAAAGAGGAATGTGTGTTGTGATTACTGTTAGAAAAATTATAGGAATTTTAAAATTGGTTTTTGATAGTGTATTTATTATCCTTAAAGTATTTAAATCTCTCATAAAATTATCAGAAGAATTTAGCTGAATTATTCTAGAATTTACAAAGCCATTAAAATTCGAATATCAACATTAATTCCATTTTTCCAAAAAAAAACCATAATATTGTGTTGTAATAAAAGTGAAAGAGAAAGAAAAGTCTGATATTTTTATATTTTAGCGCAATTAGATATTTATAATACTTAAGTGTCTGCTCAAACCAGCAGATTTAAACCCTTTAGGATTTGACACCTTTTCAATCACAACCAGACACTCCTTTTAAATTGAGGGGGTCTTTGAATTTTAAAGCAAATTTGAGGGTGAAAACCATTATCACCCCTTTTAAAAATATTTTTAATTATTATATGTTTTTTTATTAAAAAATAACTGAAAAATATTCACAAAAACCTCTTTTCAATACTTCCCCATTAATAACACTAACTAATACTAACAATCTCATTTAGTTAGTAATTGATGTTGGTTATGGTATTTATACATATAGTAAGTCTCTTTTGAGTTGAACTTTCTACTTATATAAACGATTCAAATCTTTTTCGAAATCGATAGTTAGATTAATTTCTATTGAACTACAATTCCTTAATGATAAAGACAGAAAATTTTACACATATAAATTATACCAACTTCACAACTTGTTCATCGTGAATTTTAGCATTCTATTAAGATCTTGTGTAATCTCCTGAACTCATAAACACTTTACCAACTCTGGCTGAAACAACACCACTTTAAATATTTATATAGATGAAGTTTTAAGCCAAGTCCATCTTAGACTTACCAAGTTCTAATCCTAAACTTAGTTCTTAATCCGAACTTTGGTTTCTTCACTAAGAGTACTTTTGTTCTCACCCTCATTTTCATAAGTACCAAGTTTCAGTACTTGCTAACGGTTACAGAATAATTTGTTGTTACCTTTTGAACATCTAATATTACTGTAGAGCAATAATAGAGGTAATGATTCTACGATAATTTAATTACGTTAAACTCTAACCTTCGTTGTGTTATCATTGATTGTGGCCACTATTCTATATTTAATAGTAAATTTCTCAGTCATTTTGCCTCTCTATCTACGGTTGTCAGTACAATAAACTCCAATTTCATAGCGGAATGAGTAATACACGTTTGTTTGTAGAAGCCCATAAAATCTCTCCTCCACAAGTTGACTTGTTATCGCCAATATTAGTTATCCAACAAGCATTACAATATCCTTCTAAAACTGAAAGAAAATCTTTTATAATACAAAGCAAATTCTTTTGTTCTTTTAAGGTATCTAAGTTTTCTCGTTATACCTCTCCAATCATCATTACTTGGATTATGTATATATCTTGATAGTTTACAAACTGCAAAAGCAATATCCAACCCGATACAATGCTTAGTGTACACTAAGTTGTCAATTAGATTAGCATAGTTTAATTGACGAATAAATTTTCTGCAGTTCAACCATCTTAATGGAAGCATCAAATGGAGTATTAGATTTCTTAATATCCAAATGATTGAATTTAGAAAGAATCTTATCAATGTAGTGAGATTGACATAAAACAAAACCCTCCATTATTTTTTTTAATTCCAGTACCTAAGATAGTAACAGCCTCTCCCAAGTCTTTCATTTTAAACTGAGGAGTTAAGTATTTCTTAGTTTCATTTATGTCTTTCATATTGGTTCCTATAATTAGCATGTCATCAACATAAACACATATTGTCACTCCATAATTCTTTGTGAATTTAGAATACATGTATCTATTTCACTGTGTTTAAAACCATTTGATAATATAATACCATCAAATTTTTCATTTCATTGTTTTGAAACTTGTTTAATCCGTATAATGATTTTACCAATTTACAATTCTTTTTCTCATTTTCTGAAAGGACGAATCCTTTGGGTTGATCCATGTATATTTATTCATCAAGATCATTATTAAACTGTTTTAACATCAGCTGATAGATATTTAAAGCACGGATTGATGTCAATGCAAACAACATTCTTATTGAGGTAATTCTGATCGCAGGAGCATAAGTGTCAAAATAAACTACTTTTGCCTTCTGTCTAATTCTTTTGGTTACTAGTGATAAGAATCGGGTTACTTGAATAACAATAAGAAAATAATGCGAAAGCAAAACTATGAAGATTAAAGACAGGATTTAAAGATATGTGAAATTTGTGAATAAAATCCCTAAATTTCAAGATTAAGTGCTAAGAATCCTAATTGATCTTAGTATTCATAATTAGCGGATTAAAACTAATTATGATACTAATAGAGTCAATTCAAGAACTTAGATCAACAGTGATCTAGACCCCTATTTTGAAGAAATTAGAGACAATAATTAATACAAGACTAATTACCTTTTTTAATTTACTTTAATAGAAACCAAAGATATCAAGTTAAAGAATTAATATTACCTCCAAAAATATTTTTTGTATGGTTGCAAGATAAATCCATAGTTATCAGAAATAAAGGTATAAGGAATAGAAACCTCTCAAATAATATTTATAATATTCTTGTCTAATGGAAATAACAAAATCCACCCATATATATAGGGGAAACCTGTCACGACCCAAGTGGTCGTGATTGGCACCCATACTAATCTCCATAGTGGGCGAACCAACGCGTCCCAATTAATTCATCCAATGGCAACATTCTACTATAAAATAAGTAATCTCAAAGTAAAATGCAGTAGTCTTACAATAATAAAAGGAAATGTTTGTCACATCTAACTATTACATCCCTAGAAACTGAAAGTCGTTGTACCAAGGACATCTACTTAATCATTGTCTACAAGTAATAAATAAAAAAAAAATTCATGTCTAAATCAAATATATCTTCTTTTAGGAGGATTTGCAGCAGTCTTGTAATGAAATTAGCTCACCCTAGGATAACTCGTTGTTGCTCTACTGATAGGGTCGAGCGAAACTTCTTGTCTCGCAATCTGCACTTAGAAAATAAGTGCAAGTGTAGCATCAGTATGACATATTGTACTAGTAGGCATCATCGGTCGATCTTAAAAAATAATGTATATGCATATAAAATAAACAACATACGATCACTGAACAGATAGTCACCAAGTAACATAAATTTTAGAATAATTCAGAGTATGATTTTAAGTTGGCCTGCTTACTAGATTAGGCCTTGCTGCAGTGGTGGCTAGACTACGACAACAGTCTCGAAACAGTAGTAAGGGTACCATTGCAGCGGTACTACGTAGGTAGTAACTCGACCAGGCTAACAATCTTAGATTTCTCACTTACGAATTTCTCAACAATCAGTTCATCAACTCCATACTGGTTTATGCATAGCTAAAATTGCAACAAGCAACTCATCAACTTATCACATGTAATATACAACTGAAACTTCAACAATTAATTCATCAACTCTTTACACATTCACACATAACTTTGCAAGTATAAGATAGTCATAAACAAATACATCAACATTAATCCACAAGTAAACTACGCGTTGAAGGATTTCAATTTCACACGGTTCTCAAATCCTCGAACCAATCTTCACTCTTCGGTCATTCTTCAGTATCATACTATTGGTAATTTGTCGGGCACACACCTCCATAACATCACCATACATACTCAACACTAAATATCACTGTAAACACATGCTAGAGGGTCGTATTTCTGCCATTCCAGTCATGACCTGCAGGGGACTCTAGAAATTCATTTACTATACTGGTGCGTTACCCGCTCCAACTCATCTCCTCGTTCAGATGCTCCCCTCGAACATGAGCCAATAATACCATAATCGCTCACTTGGATACTCACCTCGAGTACGAACCTCTCATTCAGGATAAAACATGTTACTCATTATTATTTCCTTGTTCTATATGCTTCCAATCGGTCAATTCACAGGACCATTCAGGGTATCAATCTGTCCTAACCTTCTTGGTTTCGCTCATCATTAATTAACCATTCATGGGACAATTAAAGGGAAACACATTGAATATTGCGAAGTACCATACATTCATACAAATTTTTCCAACAATCAACACCTCAAGTTTTGAGCTATCAATACAACAATGACATCATAATCTAGCATCAATTAGTGTTTGAAGATCAAGCATGTTGTAATTTCATATACATACAAGTCATTATCTAAAGTCTAACTCCTTATGAAATCATAACCTACCCCAATTGCCAGAAGAGAGAATTCAGCTACTCTGCAGAAATTTTGCCTTTTCATAACACTTCCAAACGTTCAAAATCTAACAAGTAAAGAAACCATATTCAATCATTTAACACTTCATTCGGGACTAGAATTTGATTCTACCACCTTCTCCTCATTATTATGGTCAAATGTAATATCCCAAGAGTCAATTCATCACGTTTTATTCCCTATATAGGCAATTCCTACCTATCTCATGGAGTTTCTACTCCTTGAACCCTTTATAAGAAGTTAACAATCGTAGAAGTCTCAATTTCATCAACACCCAAGTCTTAAACTTCCCCAAAATCGACATACGTACCTTCATATTCCCTAAGAAGAGATCATTCCCCCACTTTTAAGTCTAGGAGTCAGTATCCAGTCATTTCTATAACCCTGGCCCTAGTTTTCATAGCCCTAGGGTTCTTGGCTAAAATTTCACCATTAGAGACTATCCTTTGATTCTAGGATGCTAGGAATCAAATGGGAAGAGAATTAGCTAAAAATCTTTCCTTGGGAAGGAGAACCTGGTTTGCCTTCTGAAATTCGCCCTTCTACTCTTAGAGTTCGTGCCTTAGAGTAACCCGGTGAAAAACCCCGAAATTCTAACTTAAACCATCATACTGTTTTTCATCGTCCACTGCAGCGGACCCGTTGTGGCAGGCAAGGCCTCGCCATAGTGGATCCCACGGTTAAATCTCCCTCTCCCTGTAGTGGACCTCCAACCATCATAATGGTCTCGCTACAACAGGACTCCCACCACTACAGTGGTCCCCGTTAACCAGTAATTCAGAATTCCCAGCAGATTTTCATCCCTCAAACACAAATCTTAAATTTAACTTTTCTAACACTCCCCACCATGTACCTAGGCGAAAATAGGTTGGTCTATCCTTAATTCCCCCATAACGACAGATGGATCGTTACATCAGATGTCAATTAAAACATTGTTCATCCTCGAATGGTCAAAAAGAAAGCAAGAGAAAGGAAAATACCTGACTCAACAAATAGCTGGGATATTTGTCTTACAAGTCTGCTTCGGTCTCCCAACTATCTTCCTCTACTGGATGATTCTTCCAGTGAACCTTTACAGTCGCTATCTCCTTTGATCTCAACTTACAGACCTCTCTATCTAATATAGCCACCGGCTCCTCTTCATAAGACAGATTCTTGTAAAGAGATAGTGAATCCCATCGAATGATGTAAGTATCATCCCCATGATATTTCTTCAGTATGGAGACATGAATTACTAGATGAACTCCAAATAAATTTAGCGGCAAGGCCAGTTCGTAGGTTACGTTCCCCACACGTTGAAGGACCTCAAATGGCCCAGTGTACCTCGGGCTAAGCTTTTCCTATTTTCCAAATCATATCACCCCCTTCATCAGGGAAAGCTTGAGCAAGACCTACTCTCCCTTCATGAACTCCATATCTCTCATATTCCGGTCAGCATACTTGTTTTGCTTGGTTTGGGCTGCCAGGAGCCTTTCTTAGATTATCGTGACCTTCTTCAAGGATTCCTTCAACGACTCAGTGGGCCATGGCCTCACCTCGAATGCATCAAACCAGTCGGTATGGGATTTATATTTCCTCCCATATAAGGCCTCAAATGGTGTCATGCCAATACTTGAGTGATAGCTGTTTTGTTTGCAAATTCTTTCAAGGGTAAGAACTTATCCCGATGGCCCCCAAGGTCTATCACACAAGCCCGAAGCATATCCTTCAACACCTGGATCATCCCCTCTGACTGTCCATCCGTATGCGGGTGGAATGTTGTACTCAAGTCCAGCATAGTGCCCAATTCAGCCTATAAGGTTCTCCAAAAATGTGAAATAAACTGCTTGCCTATGTTTGAGATAATCGAAACAGGCACCACGTGCAACCGAACCACCTATTTGACATACAGTTTGTCCAGCTTATATTGTAAGTCACCTGAACTGGTAAGAAGTGGGCAGACTTAGTTAGTCTATCACAATGACCCAAATTTAATTGAACTTTTCCAAGGTCTTCGAAAGACTAACTACAAAGTCCATTGCTATCTGCTCCCACTTCCATTCTAGGATGGGCGTACTCTAGAGCATTCCTCTAGGCTTCTAATGTTCATACTTCACTTGCTGGCAATTTAGGCATTAAGCAACATGCTCTACAACGTCTCTCTTCATCCTGCTCCACCAATAGTGTTGCTTCAGGTCATGATACATCTTGGTAACTCTGAGGTGTATAGAGTACCTAGAGTTGTGAGATTCTAATAATATGGTTTTGATGATGTCACCAGCCTAAGGAACACATACACACTCTTTTATCCTCAAGATCCCTTCATCATCTATTACCGCCTCCTTGCCCTCCCATCGCAAGACCAGGTCACGAATCTTACTCAGTTTTGCATCTTCAAACTGTCTGGATTTAACTTCATCTAGCAATGACAATCTAGCCTCCACACTGGCCAATACTTCACCCGACTCTGACAGCCTAAGTCTCACAAGGCTATTGGCCAATGTCTGAACTTTCCTAGTTATCGAGCGCCAGGTAGTTTCCACGCAAGCCAAATTACTCATACTTACAACTTTTCTGCTCAAAGCATCTACCACCATATTAGCCTTTCCCAGATGATACAGGATCATGACATCATGGTCCTTAAGCAGTTCTATTCACCTTTGTTGTCTCAGGTTAAGATCCTTTTAGGTGAATACATATTGTATGCTGTGATGGTCGGTGAACACCTCACAATAGGCCCTATACAGGTAATACCTCCAGATTTTCAAAGCAAACACCACCACTGCCAACTCCAAGTCATGCGTCGAGTAGTTCTTCTCATACACTTTTAGTTGTCTGGAAGCATACGCAATGACATGTCTTTCCTGCATTAACATAGCACCCAAACCAGACCGTGATGCATCACAATTAGGGGTGTTCAGGGGTCGGTCTGGTTCGATTATTGGTCAAAATTAAAATCAAACCAAATTAATCAGTTTTAAAATTATTAAAATCAAACCAAACCAACTAAAATATATATTTACCAGTTTAGTTATTATCGATTTCTGTTCGGTTTGATTCAATTATTCGGTCATTCATCATACCCGAAAATAAAAAAATGAATAATAAAATTACACGGTCAATGAAGAAACTACATTACTAGAATCAGTAGATAAAGATATAATCATAATTTAATATGTATATCGACCGAATGTTATTTGTACATTGCATGAAGAACCAATAAAATAACACCAACATTAGGCATAACACGGTACTTGTTGTGGTTAGTTGTTTTAATCTTTTCATCACAGAATACAACAATCCAAAAATTTATATATCTAACACAACTTTAAAGTATTAAATTAAGTAAAAGAAAAATTCAAAACAGTAATCTTGAATGCAATGTATTGGTTAATTTTATTACTTAATTGCAAAATATGAATTTTGCTTCCTCAACTCAACTTTCCAACAAAAAAATAAACAAAACCCATGGAGGCAAAAACAATCATATTCCTTAATTGAACTTCTCATCAGAGAAACATCGCCGCACTGCAGCATCGTCGTACCGTCGTGAATCAAAGACTAAATGACCAGTTGTGTTATTTTTTTAGGTTTTGAAAAAAGTGAAGTAGCTCAACTAGGGGTGTTCATGGTTCAGTTTGAGTCTGTTTTTGATTAAAATCAAAACCAAACCAATTTAGTCGGTTTTTAAATTTTTAAAACCAAATCAAACCAAATAAAATAAATAACCATCGGTTTCATTCTTGTTGGTTTGGTTCAGTTGATTCGGATTTTCGGTTTATAACTAGCTAATGATAAATTAATAATAGTAAAACAACAGAGACATGAGAAAATTATTTCAAGTGAACATTAGGAATCAATAAATTTCTCTCTACTATCACGAGATGAATGTATCTGAATCTTCTATTATTTTTCAACACTGTTCCAAAGTTTTAGCATGTGTAATTTGCATTAATGTAGAGGTTTTTTCATTTCACATATCTAATATCCACACAGAAACAATATATAACTTCATATAGAATGGTCAATTCTTCAAAAATCAAAGAGGTAAACGATTGAAGAGTAGATGAATGTCTTATCAAAAGAAAATAAAAAAAATCAGCAATATGTCACACCACATATAAACAATTAGACTTAGAGCATTGGGTTTGGACATATTTTTTAAGTAATAGAATTGAAAAGTATTGTAGTGCATGTGAAATAAAGTATACTAAAACCAAATTAATGATTAAAAGATATAAAATATTTATAATTATTTATGAAAAACTACAAATATTTATTCAAATAATTATAAAATTTACGTATAAAATTTATCGGTTCGGTCTGGTTATTTTTTTGATTTTTTTTAGTAAAATTAAAACCAAACCAAATATCATCGGTCTTTAAAATTTAAAACCAAACCAAATCAATTCAAACCAAATGTTGGTTTTTTTAATTGGTTTGGTTTGGTATTTTACCAAACCGTGAACACCCCTAAGCTCAACAATGACCTTAATGTTGTAACCTTATTTATTATTTTGTTGGGTTTGGATCCAATATGAGCCTTCTTATTTCTCTTTGATTGTATACTTGTAGTCTTTTATTTATTAAATTAAATCTGATGAATACAATTAGTAATAAAAAATAATATATTATATATACATAATTATATTATATATATATATATACATAATATTTATCGGTTCGGTTCGGTTATTTTAAAAAAATCAAAATCAAACCAAATATTATCGATTTTTAAAAATATAATACAAAATCAAACCAAACCAAATAAAAATCGATTTATTTAATCGGTTTGGTTCGATTTTTACCCAAACCGTGAACACCTCTAATCACAATAAACCGCAAAGTCTTTACCTTCCACTAGTAGCGCCAGAATAGGAGCCATGGTCAACAAGGTCTTGAGCTTTTGAAAGCTCTCTTCATACTTACGGCAAGAAAGTAGGGAATTTCAATAATTTTTTTGTTGCTATATATCGAATATCATTGCAATAAGTATTTTTGGTAACAAAAAAAAAGTTGTTGCATGCTGTGGCAATAACAATCATTGAAAAAAATTTCTGCAACAATAAAAAGAACTTGTTGCTAAAAATCAACTTAACGCAATAAAAAATATCGTTGCAATAAATTATATTTGGTTGGTAAAGCATCATATCGTCGTGGCTTATGAAAATATTTAGCGACAACAAATTATTATTGCGATAAATTAAATTTTTTGCCAATAATTCTAATTGTTTTAAAAAGTAACAGAAAAAGTTAGCTAACATTTGTTAAGAATTTTACCTACAATTATTATTGTGGCCATAAATTACTCTTTGCCAATAATACTTTATGTTGTACAATTTTAACAACTTAAAAGTAGTTGTTATATAGGCAATCGACATTTCTTTTAAATATTTTTAGAAATGTATATATAAATTAATAAACTATATATATATATATATACACACACATATATGCAAAGGTTAATACATAAATAGATGCACTAAATATCTAGTTTCACAAATAACTACTCCTAAAAAATATATGTTTACTTGCAAAACAAGAAAGCATCATATATCCACGATCATTAAATTCTAATGTAACTAATAGTAATCTAAATAGATCTTCCAATCCGCTGTGCATTACATGAACCATATTCGCAGTCGGTTTACGCATATTCATCCAACAAAAAAATATAATTATATTTTGATAAAAGAAAATCAAAAAGTAAACAGGTACATATCAAAAAATAATTTCTATATGCAATCACAACATATAAAATCAAGGCTATAGCAAAAAAAATAGAGTAAGTGCACCATAATAGCTTCATAAAAGCTAAATTTCAGCACAAGTTCATATTCACATCTGCAGGATGTACTGTTTTGATTGAAAAATCTGACTTTCGAATTATGTAATTACACATTTTCTTTTTGGAATAAGTAAAAATATAATTTATCAAGATAATTAAGCCATTATTTAAATTTTTGGAGTATCGATGTTAACCCAACATGCACGACTTGCAATAACATTGAAACTATTAAGCATATATTTATGGAATATCCTACTTTCCAAAAATACTGGAAAAAAAAAGTTCCTTGGAAGTTGCTACAGACTCCAATTAGGTATTGAATTTCTTACAAGATGGAATAGGTTAAGTTAACAAAAAAAATTATAAATTCAAACGTCAAATAATTAAATTTATTCCTGTTTTGGATGATCCTGGAATCATAAGTAGAAAATCACAGCCAAATGATAGAGTCTTCAACATATATAAAGATTGATTCTAGCAAGTAAATGCATTCGTGCATACCTACAGCCAGCCCAAAAAATTACTTTTACATGAATTAGATGAAGTGTGCTTATCATGATATTATCCATAACTCTTGTAGGATTTGCATCATCTGAGCTACTTGAAGTAGTAATAATGTTGAAAATTATAGCAGGAAAGATAGTCTATTAAACAGTAGAACCTAGGCCATGTCAACATCCCAACTTTACTCCTACAATTTTCACAAATACAACATTCACAATAGAGTCCATATCAGCACCCCCTTCAATTTCTTGAACTTTTTAACAACAAACTCTTTTACCTTATCCTACAAATAAGTTACACAAGCTTTAACTTTTAATATTTGTTCAACAAACCCAGATTCTAGGAATAAAGATAAGAGTTCTTCATGTACATTTAATTTAGCAAAGGAATCATCAATTCAATATCCATTCTTCATGTGAGTCATTTCTCAAAGTTTTTGAAAGTTTAGCTCTTTTCCATTATTTGTGTCTTTCTATCAAAATAATTCGAATTATATTATTAAAGAGAGAATAATCAAAATTCATCAAATTAAAGATATCTCACTCCTACAAAAGATACTGCTTGAAAGGATTTTCGTTCACAAATATATTTCGTCTTGCTTTGGCTTATTAATTTGTTTATTTCACTCACTTTCTGCATTAAATTTGAATTCATGAATATATTTGGAATTAAGTAAACGCAATAGAATAAGAAATTAATAATATTATAAAGTTAACTCTGTAAATTTTATGTATTCCTCGTTACCTAAAAAGAGTCAGAATTGAAATATTCTACAAAAAAATTTCGTTCAGCTTTATCAAGCTTTATTGGCATGTTCTGTAAGATTTCCTCCTTTATAGCAAATTCTTTGAAATGCTTATGATGTCTGCTACGACGATGTCGATACAAATTCTTAGTTGTTTCAAGAATAGTATCCCGTTTGTGTTGTATATCTGGAAGTTGAAAAGTATCCTGTACTCGAAACAAAATTTATGTGAGCTTAAATAAGACTTTGATTATCTAATTAATTGATTGATTAACTTTTATATATTCCTTTAGATCAAATTGTCATCTTCTCTACTAAAAGGAAAAGAAAAAAGAAAGAAGGTTAAGAAGTAGTTTATTTACTAAGTTACTATATTAGATAAGCAAAGTGCTTAACTTCATACTGCAGTACGAAGTTGAATAAACAGAATTATCATAAAGAAGTTAAACCAAAAAAAAAATTTATGAAACTATTATAATAAGAGAATAATTTTTTCATAAGATTTTCCATCACAAAATTTATTTTTTATTTTAAATTTGTGAATGGATTACATGTCCATTACAATTTAGTGACTGGAAGTGCTGGAATATAAGTTTTAGTAACTTTCTGTATTAATGTTATTACAAAGAAAATTAAGACAATTATTTTCATCACTTCAAATGAGGCCCAGAATTTATACTTTCAATATCATCAATAACCGATACTCCCTCCATTGAAAAGTGATCATTCACCTTTATCTTTATTTTCTAGTTATAATAACATATTGTTCATCTAACAACAAAAGAGAAAATTTAACAGAAGAGGAATTAAAATTCGAATGACATTCATCTATAAAAGTAGTCATGAAAAAGTTACGCTAAGCTTCCATACAAGTTTCTTGTCATTATAATTGACAAGTTCCAAGTAGTAAGGCTGATTCTTTTAAGGACTTCATATCAAAAAGAAAGATAACGTATGTATGCTTCAGTGCCTGATAAGAATAGCCAATGGATATAATAAGGACATAAATCATATCCCCCATATAAAATTCAGAAACACTAATAAGACTAACAATTCAATCAGATTCTAAATTTAAATAGAAACTTAAAATCATATATAACAGATTTGATAATGAACTAATATCATAATGTTAAGCTACATTTTTCCTATGCTAAGTTGCAGGAACTGCTAAGAGTCTGAAACTTAATCCTAATTTTAAATTTACATAGAAACTGAAGTTCTGAATCCAAAATAATATCATAATCCCGACAAAAAAAATACTAATATACACGTTACTTTTTATTAATCGTGCCGACTCATCTTAATGACTAAACTTTCTATAATTTCACAAGAATGAGATAAAATACAAGTTGATATGCATAATATATATTGCTCAAGAAAATGAAAAATCTAAACATATAAAACGCGTTAAAGCTAAATCACTAATTTTCTAAAATAAAAATATGACACATTGGTTATCATTCCACTGTTAAAAGAACTATAATGATTGTTATCTTATGAGATATTAGTTATTTTGTCACTTTACGGTGAGCCAATTAGTGAAGGTAAAAAGTAACAAGAAAAATAATACAAGGGTAAAAAGGGATAAATTTAAGGGTAGGTTAGCACTTCATGATGTCATGTAATGAAATTTCTTATCTAGTAAAAAAAATATTTCTCTGTGTTAACACTTCCATGTGCTTCTCGATACAAATTATAAATGGAAAGTTAGCATTTTATATTTAAGATTCATTCGACATGTTAATTGCATTTAGAGAGAAGAAATTTAATTGAAAAAAGAGCAACAACAAAGATGTGACCGAAAGAAAGATCAGATATAAAATTATTAGTCAAAATTGAGCTTTCTTTTCTTCTATTTTTCTCCTAGCTTGAATTCAACCAATTAATTTCCTCTGCTATAGATTTAGCAAATAACAAGTATGTTTTTTTCTTTTTATTTTAATATGTAACAAATGTTTGCTCAATCTCTTAGTACTACCTAAACTTTACCTTATCAAAAAATTAATTCTTAGTACTACCAACCAAAGCAGCTGATTTACTACTTCTAATTTCATAACACTAGAAACTAAAGACATAATGGGGTGCTAAAAGATCTGACGACAGTTAAAACAATGATGATTTGGAGGATTATCTTCATTAAGTCTAACATCTATTAAGATCCAACAAGGCAAGGAACTATACTGTCCAGAATGTCGATAGGAAATCATTAGCAAGAGAGGGATTGTGGGAAATGAGCCCACGATGCAAGACACAAATAAGAGAGATTATCTAAAGATTTTAAAAATTCTCAATTGTTTACTAATTTAATGTAGAATACATTTTTCCCAATAAAAAGGAGGGAAAGTTTCAAAAATCAAAACATGAGCTTAATGTAGGTTTAATATAGTTTAGATTTCAGTTCAACTAAAAATCTAATATTTCAGCAGGGGACTCTTCAATAAGCCCCTTTATTGGAGACAAAAATTTGAGCATTATTCAAAAAAAAAAAGAGATGAATAAAGGAACTAGAAACTTGAGAATAAACTAAGCCAAGTGAGTATATCATTTATACTCGGTAGAAACTGCAGTAATCTTTCAATTTTGATTAGACATGCCTTTAATTGATCAACAGCTAATTGTCTACTAAAAGGGAAAGAATCAATGTAGACAAACTCTAATTAGATATCTCTCCTTTTTAGCACTTGAAGCTCCAACCTGAGGTCAGCACGGAAGGGGGGGCTTAATACTCAGGTCATCCCTATGAGAGGGTGTTTCAATTACTTGGGGTGTTTAATTCAAGGTAATGGGGAGATCAATGATGATGTCACATATCGTATTGGAGCAGGATTGGCAAAATGGAGGCTCTCTACTGGAGTCTTGTATGATAATAGTGTTCTATCGATACTTAAAGGTAAGTTATACAAAATGATAGTTAAACTGGCTATATTGTATGCGACAACATGTTAGCCATTTAAAAACTCTCATATTCAAAAGATGTAATTCGTGGAGATGAGGATGTTGAGGTGGATGTGTGAGCATACTAAGAGAGCCAAGAATAAGAACGAAGATATCTGAGACAAGGCCTCCTACTTATAAAATGTGGTGCACAACACATTTATAAACAAGACTCTACTAAACACAACTTGCAGATTTCCTAGGATACGATGTTGCTGTTATACCAGTTTATCACGCCCCACCTTGGGAGACATGACTGGCACCTACTGCCACACTAGGACCTGAGCTAACCTGGATGAGCATATGCACCTCTGGTTCCTGCCAGCAACTCAAAATTAAGAAAACGAACTGCTATATCTCGACTGTAAACACAGTCTCGGGCCGACAATGCCACATAGCAACCTGTAAAGGAAAATAGTTAACCCAGCCAACGTATAAATAAAGGGATTCTATGTGGGCGGACAAGACCACCATGTTGTCTAGTTATAATGGAATGAAAACAGGCGGTCATATTAATATTATAGCTGACAAGGCTGCTAACTAACTAGCTAAACTAGGCCCCACACGGCCAAAACGCACAACACAACATACATAGGCTCCACACAACCAACTACAACCCACAACTAAAAGACTGTAGTCTGCAAGCATCTAAGAGTGAAAATATTGGTCGGGCAGGGCTCGGGCCTACCAATATGCTATACAAATAAAAGACAGGTAACCTCTACGACCTGACAACTCCAAATGAAAGGAGCGGGTCAATCTGCTCTTTAAATAGCTGCTAGGAGGTCCCGAAACCTATCTGTTTGACCCTGCAGGCAAGTATGTAGCGCCCCATAGTTGGGTGTTAGTACAATATGTACCGAATATGTGAGGCAGTAATTGTTCGGGTTGTTTGTTACATGGGTATATAACTACACGCAAGTGCACGTGGTCGAACAAGTAGTAAAGTGGCTTAAGTAAGCCAGGTATCGATCCCACAGGGACTGGGATAAGCCAGGTATCGATCCCACAGAGACTTGGATAAGGTACAATCTGCTCAAGTGTACTATATTTTAATTCCAACAATGAAGACAACAGTGTAACCGAGAATTTGATATTTTGAGTTCTAATTTTTATGCTAAGTCTAAAACAACTATCTAATGTGAGTCTGAACTATGAATGTGAGCATACTGAGGTTAATTGAACATGTAAGGAAATTAATTATCGATATGAATTGGTTAGTCTTTTCCTCCGGTTGCTAGTTAAGAACTAGTGTCAATGGATTAAAACTCTCGTATTTAACCCAACTTAAGAATCATGAACCGCCCACCTACATTTCTGTGATTAAACGAAATTCATGTTCTAGCCATACAAACCCGGTTCCTAAATTGACTAATACGACTTTCAGGTATATTTCTATCCTGAAGGTAAATCAATTCTCAATTTTCCCAAACTAAGAAAAGATCATATCCTATTAATTCATAACTTTCCAATTTCTTGCTCTCTCGAGTGAAACCGGACTTTTTAGATGTACATTAACGTAGGCCACACATTAATGCAGTAAGAACAAGAATTAATAGAACAACCATGGAAGAAAAAATGAAAAACCAACTCAATCAACAATCACATTTCAATATAACTGTTCTTAACCTCCGCAAGAAGAGGAATTAGCCACTCATTTGTGGATTAAACATCGTTAAATGAGTGTTAAACATACAAGCAATTGAATTGAGGAAGAAGGAGATAGAGAAAAACCCTGATAATTTCGTCTCCTCAACTGCCTGTAACCAACGTTCTTGCTCCACCAAGTCAGAATTATTAAAAATGAACCTAAGTGTTCTATTTATACTAGTGGAAATTTTTCCCGAAATAACGAGCAACATGTCACGGAGTGCATCGTGGAGCACTGCCTCCGTGACACGCCACTGACGCGGACCCTCACTGAAAACTGGGTGTCCAGGTAATAAGGCCCAACGTGTCACGGCGTGCAACGCGGAGCTAGGCCACCGTGCCACGGACCCAACGCGCACCCTCACTGGAAATTGCCAAAATTCCCTAGCCAGGCAGAAGGTCTCCGCGATGGCAGCGTGACACGGCTCCATCGCAGAGCCTCTTTATTTTGTGCCTTCCAATGCCTTGTCCTTTGCTAACACCCGAGTCCAACCCCGATCTCTCCCAACACGCATTTTAGCTTCCCAAAATTACATTTTACCTGCAAAATAATGCTAATCATGTTGGTTAGTATAAATTCACATTTTATTACCAATCACATGAGAATGTATAAACATTGATAGATAAACAAGGCTAAAATGACATATTTAAGTATCACTTGGGCATATAAATTTGCCCAAGATCAGTAATAAAGCTGAATAAAAGCTGATAAAGAACTGAAAGTAATCAGCGACAAAGGAAAAAGTTAACTTGTAAGCTTTCTTATCCATAAGCTGCATCTAATAAGACACTACACAAATAAGAACTAAAGCTGCACAGCTATAGATCCATAAACTATATTCAACAAGTAAGTATACAAACAAGAACCTAACTTGGCCCCAATAAGCCTGAAATGTACAAGCAACACAGAAATACCCTATCGAGGCCCCCATAAGCCCTGACAAGTGCAATTCAATCTATATGCCCCTAACAAGGTCCTTATGATTCTACTGATAACTATAGCCAACCCACCTAGCTTCTATGTTTGCAACTAAGCCCGTTGGACTCTTGTAACTGTGTCTGAGCCCGTTGGGCTCCTATAACTGCATCCTGGGCACACTAGACTCGACGGAAGGTCAGTAAAGCCAATATGGCATAAAAAGAGGTTCATACGTGGATAGACTTAAATATGGCCTTATAGGTCAGAATATAATCCCTCCGGACATCACATAGCTCCTCTGAGCGGTCTATAGCCCCGTAGGCGATGATACAGTTAGCAACCCTGAAGTTGTTCAACAGAAGGCTATCCTAAGTGGGGTCACTCCCGGCTGAAACACTATATTTTAATCTCAATCTAGCCACACAAAAGGCGTGTCTGGCCCTTAGGCCTAACACGACCACTACTTGCCCCTAGAATAGTCTATATAGCTGCCAACAGGTATACCCCATGTGTTTACACCAGATCAGAGGGTCCTGGAAGTGATTATAATCTCTAACGGCCTGGACAGAATAGAGAGAGGTCTGGAGTGGTCTACGTGATACTTTGAAGGTCATGCTAGGGCAATGATGGCTCATAAGCAAACAACCAGGTCGTAGGCGACCGTCTATATGATTCCTTTGCTTGGGACAACTATAGGGCTGCTACCAACTAGATACCTTCCTAAGCAGTCAGCCCTAACTTCCCACAGGCAACATGTTAATTCTTAGCCTAGTGGTAATGCTGTAAAACTAAGATTCTAGTCCCTTAGTCACTAACTTGGTCTGTCCAGATTTTGGATGGCTCTTCTGAATGGTTCATAGCCTCGTGGACAGGTATATCTGGACCTATCCCTTCATGGCAGCATGTACCTGGGTATCTATAAGAGTAGCCTGGGATGATGGCCTCACATCTCACTATTAATAAGGTTCCATTCTTAGGGCATCGACTAGTCTATCAGACTTGTAGCAACTAGAGTGGTTTCCTGAGCGACCTGTAGGACAAGCACTGAGTCGGCTAAAACTAACATTCACTGACATTAGCCGATCATATGGAAAGATGCCGCTCAGTTCACTAGCAACTATGGTGCCACTGACACGAAGGTAGGACCACCCTATCCCAATTCTGGCCCTGGAGGCATCAAGGTACGCCAAAGGCCTCTAGGCAGGCTGTACTGACAATATTGGCATCAAACTGAAATTTATATCACTCGGCTACTCCCTATGCTGTCTAACTTACCAAGTCAGGACCAACAACTAGCCATAAACTTCTAAGGCCTTGGCACAACAACACAATATCAGAAAACCTCTAAATGGTAAACAGGTGAACATGGAACTCTCTATGGCGCACCCAGATTTAGTCATACTTAACATACTCTTTCCCGACGAGGGATACTATGGTATAATCTCAATACGTCCTATAGCAGCTAACCACAACATACAAGATCATTATCTACTTTTAAGGGCATAGGTCGTATCACTATATGACTAGAACAACTTGCCGAAGAGATAAGCCTTAACATACCTCGAATGCCGACTTTCATTCACCCAAATAGTTTACAATCTGAAGCTAGTATTTCCACTCAATTGCATCCTTTACCCTGAGAGAATAAGGTTATTTCAATGCTAGGAATCGACAAATGTCACTATCTTTCAAAGATAATAACTACAATTCAAACTCTATCCAATTCTGTCGAAAGCTTAAAAATTTTCGAGAGTTTAGAAGGTAGAAATGCTTACCTATCACTTGAAGTCACTTAGGACCTGATTAGAAATGATTCTGACAATATTTACTCGGCGGGGTTCCGGTACTCCCAGCGCATTTCCAAGAAATAACTCCGTAGAGACATTTCTCATAGGCCTATAACTCGTTATTCAAGATGATTGCATTTGGATGGAGTTTAGCAGCGTAATTTGATTAAAAACAGATGAAATCGTCGCTCAAGGTCACTCTTCTACCGATTGGAAATGTTAAAATGAATTAATCCAACATGAAGGAGCTTTATATAGTTATTGAGGCGGTGGAAGGGGGTACAACGCGCCTCCTATCACGCCAACATATGGGCGCGGCGCGCCTCCAATCGCGCCAAGGGAGGGGCGCGACGTGCCAGCCATTGCACCATAAGAGGGGCGCGACGCGGCACTTGAGGCGTCCTGCCTCCGGCCCCGGCCTCCTGCTTGCTCGATGATGCACTCGTGTGCTCCTTCTTTGGGCCTTTACCCACACGTGTTGTGCTCCTGACACTATCACAATCGCACACACTCGTCCAATAACCAATGGCAACTTACGAGGTGTAACATCATCCCCCCTTCAGAACATTCGTCCTCAAATGTAATTCAATCTTAAGAGGTTTAAGCTTTTGCCCGAAAATTTAGCCAGAGTCTCCTCTATAATATGGATTATCCGAAAATCTTAAACATAGAAAAGCCCAACACAGGCACCTCACAGGATGCTATCTGCAACTAAATAACACATTAATACCATATTATGTAAATAACTGGTAAAAATAGTAGTAAAGTCAACTATATAGCATATGAAACTATCATGCCTTAACTGAAGTCGGCAGAGTCTGTATACTATCGTCACAGAGCCTAGAACAACTTAAGATATCCAGACTTTGCGTCATCCTTAGCTTTTTAATTCATCTCTTCTATACTCATATCCCTCCATACAACTTTACTAAACTATATCCTTGATTTTCGAGATAGTCCCTGCGAATCTGACGATCTAGTGTACCTGTCAAGGTCTCCGCGTGGGACAGATCTTTTGCAACCTAGGCATCCTTGATTGGGAAAAATCTGAGAAGGGTCTCTTACGTGCTTGCGTAACATTGATAAACAGATTCTACCCCCGAAGACAACTCTAACTCATAGGCCACTTGGCCGATCTTCCGAAGGATCTGGTATAGCTCAGTGAATCTAGGGCTGAGCTTGCCTTTCTTTGGCGAATCTCATAACGCACTTCATTGGTAAAATTTTCAGGAATACCCAGTCATTGCTTCAATCTCCAACTCCTTATCTCTAACCTTGGAATAGGACTACTGACGACCCTGGGTTGTCAGTAAAACTCTTTCTCCTGACTGATATGTTATGTCAGTATCGCGCCCCATTTTCCTAACGGAAGGCGGAACTCGATACGTGAAAACTCTTGAAGGATTATTTAAAATAAGAGTCGCCACCTAACGATTTTAGGTGCGTTAGGGCACCGTATTAAGCCAATGGCCTGTTAGACTAGCCTAGGTCGCCAGAGTCGGGTAAGGGTTCAAGTCACCTCGAAAAGAAGATGTTAGGCACATTTTGAGGTCCACAAATATAGGTCCGTTCCGGATCCATTAATTATGTGGGATTAACTAGTGGCAAAAATAGGTTGATTTTAACTAAATTATTTTAAAATAAAAAAATCTAACTTTAACTAGGTGATTTAAACAAACATAATTTAACAACATATTCCAAGATAAAAAGATAGTTGAATCAGAACATGCATAATATTTCTATAAATCTATCAACTTATACAAGTATAATTAACAAAAAAAGGCCATCAATAAAATAACAAATAAAAAAATGAGAAGAAAACAATAACAAACAAACCAAAAGAAATTTTAAGAATTGGACCGAACCTCATAAAGGCGCCTACGTATCCCGAAAGGTAATCGGGTCAAATGTAGTTCTGCATTTAGAGGGAGGGGGTTATTTTAACCTAACGGGATCACCCCGTGCAACTAAAATAATACTATGCAACCATTTAGATTGCTCGTATTATCCAGCGAGCACAGACTATCATATCCCAACTACCCACTTAATTGATTAGTTATTAACCCTAAAGCATTTCTAGGCGTAGAAAACTAACGTCCTAGTATTTGCCTACCCGTCCCAAGCCTAATGTCCAAGAGGCATTAGACAGCTAATTTGGATTTTGGGTCTAGAAATCTTAGGGTTTTTAACTGGTGATTAAACGTCAAACAACAGAAAAATCGGACATACGATTGATATATAGAAGGTTTTTCACAAGCCTCTACATTAAATAAATAAACATGATATCCAAACAGGTATAAACAGATTGTGAATCCTACAAACATGAGTTCTAAGAAAATAAATGCAAGCAGATTATTATATTGCATGATTTCTAACAAATGCGAGAAGATTATCAGGTTACCTATTATAATGGCTAATTTTGTACAATTCATCATAAATCTAGTTCCTAGAGGCAGAATTTTGATGCAATTAGATAGCTATGTTAAAACAGTAACTTGAAAGCATGACTTCTAGTTGTTAGGTTAAGCAAATTTTACAAGTAGTGAAATCCCATGGTTTCTAACGAATATGATTTATTCATCATGAAGGTCATAATATTTAATTGCATTAAAAGAATTTGAAACTGTTATAGTTGCACAATCAAGAATAAACATTCAAACACATATTTTCTAGAAGACAACAACATTAATTATAAATCTTGTAGGCAAATTTTCTAATCAATTGCTTCAATGTTCTCAAAAACTACATGCGGCGATTAATGAACAGGTTCTAGATTAATTCTATAAGCAGATTATTGACTTTGAGGATTAAACTGATTGTAGCATAAAAATAGGATGCTGATATTGAAATTTATTTGGCCATATATATGGATTTAAATACTTCACATGTTTTAAAAAAAAAGTTATAACTAACACAATGTGGTCCATACAGACATGAATTAATCATACTTATTTTAGGTTCAATTCCTGTGAGCTCTAGTGAGGCGATCCTATAGACATGATTTTTATTTGTTGTGTATGTTGTGAAAATTCTATAGGCATGCTTTCTAGGCGAATTAACAATGCAAAGCAATATAATCCCCGCCCCCAAAAAACCCCTTTTCACTATTATTTTTTGTTTATTACAATTTACAGCTCATGAAAAAAGAAAAAAGAAATAAATAAATTACAATGAAACAAAATAGTAATAATTAATTAAACAAGTCCTAGACCCCCATCATGTCCCGGCGATTCTTCATTTCATTACAAAAAAAGACCTGTTAAACATGTAAGACCACAAATACACGTACAAATATATATGTTCGGGGATTCCATGAATCCTAACTCGTTAATTAACTATTTAAATATGCAAGCAGATTACTAGAATATAGCAGGGTAACAAAAGCAATTTGAAGTCATTATGGCTTAAGACAACTAGCAAATTCACACATTATTATCGAAAGTGATGCAGGAAAATAAAACTGATCAATGAATCAGTAAACGAATAGAGCAACAACTAGCTATTTCAGAAAAAAAAAGCTTTCCAATAATTGAGACCCAAACCTCAATATGTCAAGATCACAAGGATATCATGGATCCCGAGCAGTGCTCGTATTGACGCGGGAAGATGAATTATGAATTTAGAGTGAGAAAAGTAGTATTTTAAAAGTAAAGTATATTATAGGTCTATAACAGTGTTCCCATGAATATTGAAAAGAAAGAGGGTTGCTTTTATAGCTAAGACCCAAAGGGCTAAATGAGAAAGGTTAATTAATTCAGAATCAATTAGAGGCATAGAAGGAAAGAGAATAAGAAACCGGCTAAAAGAGATTTTTTTCCTTACTTAACAAAAACTGAAGCTATAAGAAATATTTACTATAAATAAAATAAATAAATGATAAATCAAATAAAGGAAAAATCAAATCAGAATTTATACTAGACCAATTAAGGGAAAGAACAGTGTGTAAGAAAGTGAAGAACTTATTTTTTCCTCAATTAACGAAAATCAGAAATCAGGATCCATCAATAATTCTCTTTTTATCATAACTAATAAATTTAGAGAATAAATAACTGTCACATAAATATAATCAAGAAAATAAATAAATAAATATTTCATTACCATTTTGCATCAGTCGGTAGTCATAATACAAATGAAGACCCAAAAATAACTTAGTTAGACTAATTTAGAGGAAAAAATTAAATCAGTTAAAAGGGAATTTCCCATAAATCAATAAATATTAAGTTACTTTATGTTCTGCGAACAAATCCTACTTACCAAATTAATATTTTTTTAATTATTATTTGTAGCTTTCATTGGCAGAAACAAATTAATTCCGAATAACACACTTAACAATTGACTATAGGATTTTATGAAATATAGAATCATGTTGTATATATAATGATCGTGGGCAGAATTGCATGCCCAAGTGATACTTTATTACTTAATTGTGACTTGTTTATCTACTTCTATGTGTACATTCTCATGTGATTTTTATGTAAATGTGGATTTATACTAACCAACATGATTAGCTATTATTTTTGCAGTTTAAAATGAATTTTGGAAACTAATCTACAAGTTACTGAAGTAAAGGAATGGACTCTGAAGCAAAACGCGGAAGTCGGCAAGAAAATACTAAGCAATTGATGCTCCGCAATAGAGGTCGTGGCACGCTACCATCGCGGTAGCAGTCTGCCTAGAGTAAAATTTTAGGCGAATTCCAGTGAAGGCGCGCGATGGCACCGTGTCACGGAGCCTATGCTCCACGTTAACTTCCGTGACATGTTGGGAAGACTTTGCTGCACACTCGGATATCAGTGAAGGTGCTTGACAAGTCCGTGGCACAGAGCTGAGGCTCCGCGATAGACTCCGTGCCACGCTGAGGCTATGAATCTGCGCATCCAAGTTCCAGTGAGGCTCTGCGACAAGGCCGTGGCATGAAGCTGATGCCCCACGATAGCCTCCATGCCTCGTTGCCAGTTTATTTCGGGAAATTTCTCACTTGTATAAATAGCACACTTAGGTTTTATTTTAAGTGATCTGATATTTCATGCTAGAAGGTGGGTATCAAGCAGTTGAGCTGAAGAAGTCCTAGAGGTAATTCTCTTCCTTTTTCTCTTAAATTTCAATTGCTTGTATGTTTTCTACTTGTTTGAAGATGTTTAATCCTCAAATGAGTGGTTAATTCACCTTTGGCTGAGGTTGAGGATAATTGCAGTAGTATGTAATTGATTTTATTTCAGCTTTTTTCTACTCTAAAATGGTTGTTCTACTGATTCTTGTTTTTACTACATTAATGATTGGCCATTATTAATGTATATATTAAAATTTCAATTATATTTTCGAAAGGAATATTATTTGGATGGATGTGAATTGGTAGAATATCCTCTTGTCTTGGTTGAGAAATTAAGAGAAGATTAACGTTCAGAATAGAAATATATCTGTAATGTTATATTTGGTCATCTATGGAATTTAGTTTGGTTTATGAGAATATGAGTTGTTGCATCACAGAAATGTGTAATGTAAATCTCATAATTCTTTAATTGGCGAGGAGTTCGAAAGACCCAATCCATTGTTAATAATTCCTGACTAACAACCGAAGAGAAGTGTTGACTGAAATTTAATCAATAAATTACATATCTGCATATTTTGCCTTAACCTCAGCTTGTTCATGTTATTGTTCATATTATAATTCATAATTTTCACTTAAGGTTACATTAACTAATATTCTTGAAAAATCACCATTTGTTTTGCTTGTCTACTTGTATAAAGAAGTGTGTATACTAAACACTTAGAGAAAAATTACTCCTTTATTACAGTCCATGTGGGTTCGATGTCTGGCTTGAAATAAAGCCACTTTATTACTTGTACGACCACGTGCACTTGCGTGCGATTGGGAGTGAACAAGTTTTTGGCGCCGTTGCTAGGGATTGGCGCAATTGGTGACTTAATTTTCTTAGTGTTAGTTTACAAGTTCGATACAAGTGTTGACAACTTGATTTTAGCGATTTCTCTTGCAGGTACTAAGTTGTTTCTAAACGCTGGCAAGAGATAAGGAGTTGGTAGATCCGTTTTTAGATCCAGAGAGACAATTTCATCTACAGAAGAGGAAAGCTCTAGAAAAGAAGTTGCAGTTATTAAGGAGGGAAATACTAGAGCAACAACAGCATCCACCGATTGTAAGAGCAGTTTTAGTGCCAGAAGAGATGGCAGCAAGAACGGTCCGCGAGGTGGCAATCCCACATGCGAATAATGTAACATCCAGCATTCGCAGGCCGAAACCAGGAGGAAGATTTGAACTTAAGCAGAATATGGTGCAATTATTGCACACCAGCGGGCAATTTACAGGTCTCCCTCATGAAGATCCACAACAGCATCTCCAAAACTTCTTGGAGATAAGTGGCACATATATACCCGCTAGAGTATCATCTGATTATATGAGGCTTACACTATTCCCGTTTTCACTCTAGGGGAAGCCAAGAGGTGGTTAAAGGCTGAACCGCCAAATTCTATTACTACTTGGGATGACCTAGCGAGGAAGTTTTTGATACGATTCTTTCCATCAGGGAAGACAGCCAGGCTTAGAAGTCAGATCTAATTTTCAAACAGAGAGAGGATGAGAATTCGTATCAGGCTTGGGAGAGGTTCAAGTCAATGTTAAGAGATTTTCCTCACCATCATCAATCTAATGATGTGTTGGTGCATACATTCATCGAAGGCTTGGAACCGCATACAAAGATTTTGTTAGACTCAGGAGCCGGGGGACAGGCATTGGAAAAGACATACGAAGAGCTGTACACCTTGTTGAACCGTATTTCACAAGGTAATCCTAAATGGAATGCTGATACAACCCGAGGGGAGTGAAGAAAGTGGCAAGGGTCTTGGAGGTAGATGGATTCACAGCGATTGCTGCACAAATAGATGCTTTGCAAAATCAAACTAACACTCATTTCAGCAGCATGAGTTTGAGCCAGGCACAAGCCCCAGTGAATGCAGTTCAGCAGGTGTGGTGTGAAGTTTGTGGAAGTAGTGAAAACTCAGCTGAGTGTTGTGGTGCCAATCCAGATTCGGTAAATTTTGTTGGAAACGCCCAGAGGAGCAACAATCAGCAGTATGACAACAGTTACAACCCAAATAGGAGAAATCATCCGAATTTTTCATGGGGGGAGTAATAGTCATCAGCGACAGAGTTCAAATCAGGGCGTGCACAGAAATCAAAGGGGTCATCACAATTTTCAGTCGCAGTTCAGAGGAAATAATGCACCTCCTCGGTCAAGCAACATCGAGGATATGCTTAAAACCATAATAGCTAACCAGGCGCAGATGCAGGCTGATCAGGTAAAATTGATAGCTGACATGAAAAATTAGCAGTTAGCTACAAAGGCATTGGAGTATCAGTTGGGACAGTTAGCTGGATCAAAAGTACTAGACCGAGGGGGGGATTACCAAGTGATACAGACCCAAATCCTAAGTAGGTTAATGCAGTTACTACCTGGAGTGGAAAGCAACTCGGGGAGGTGGAACTCGAAAGGCCACCTCAGAAATCTGTAGCAACAGAAAAGGATGAAGCAAACGATGATGTGAGGGGGAATGAAAAGGCAGCAGAGATGTAAAGACCACCACCCCTGTTTCCTCAAAGATTGAAAAAGCACAAGGAAGAAGCATGCTTCAAGAAGTTCATGGAAGTGTTGAAGCAGGTACATATTAATCTTCCTTTAGTAGATGTGCTGCAGGGAGTGCCTAAATATGCTAAGTACATCAAAGACATTGTAGCAAACAAGAGCAGACTGACAAAGTATGCTACAGTTGCACTTACATAGGAGTGCACCTCCCGTATACAGAATCGATTGCCGACAAAGCTCAAGGATCCTGGGAGCTTCACTATTCAGATTACAATTGGGCAGTCTATTCGAGCTCGTGGTTTGTGCGATTTGGGAGCAAGTATAAATTTGATGCCAACATCAGTTCAAGAAGCTGGGGCTGGGCAGTCCTAGACACACCACTGTTATCTTGCAGCTAGCTGACCATTCATTGGCCAGACCTGATGGAATTGTGGAGGATGTGCTAGTGCAAGTAGGCTCCCTCATTTTCCTGGTGGATTTTATAATTCTTGATTTTGAGCCAGATGCGGAAGTCCCATTTATTTTGGGACGTCCCTTCTTGGCAACCGGGCGAGCCTTAATTGATGTAGTTGCTGGGCAGCTAACCATGAGAGCTCATGATAAGGTAGAGGTCTTTGATGTCTACAAGGCCATGAAGCTACCTGCCATCTATGAAGAGTTATCAGCAATCAATGCTATGAATCAGGAATCGACCCTTCAGATTATTGACTCACAGGATCCCTTGGACAGAGCCTTGGTAGAACGTGATCATTTTTAGGACAGTGCGACATATGAAATGGTGCAGACTTTGAATGAGCCAAAATGGTTCTTCAGGAAGCAAGATTTTGAACCATTGAAGAGGTCCTTGGAACCATCCCCAAAGCCATCAATAGAGGAGGCACCTAAATTGGAGTTAAAGACATTGCCTCCATATTTGCAATATGTATTCTTGGGTGAAGATGACACCTTACCAGTCATCATTTCAGCAGCACTGACAGATGCACAAGTGAAAGATGCATTGGTGGTCCTTAAGAGGCGAAAGAGAGCAATGAGATGGCAGATGTCAGGCATTAAGGGGATCAGTCTAGCTTTCTGCATACACAAGATATTCATGTAAGAGGGATCCAAGACAACCGTGCAACATCAGTGGAGGTTGAGCCCGGTGATGAAGGATGTAGTTAGAAAGGAAGTGATCAAGTGGCTGGATGTAAGAGTGGTATATCCCATCTTAGACAGTGAATGGGTTAGCCCAGTTCAATGCGTTCCCAAGAAAGGGGGAATGATAATGGTCACAAATGAAAAGAATGAGCTAATTCCCACACGCACAGTCATGGGCTGGCGAATTTGCATGGATTATAGGAAGCTCAATGAGGCCACTCGGAAAGATCACTATCCAATTCCATTCATTGATCAGATGTTGGACAGGCTGGCAGGGCAGGAATATTATTGCTTTCTGGATGGTTACTCTGGCTATAATCAAATAGCCATAGCACCAGAAGATCAGGAGAAGACCACGTTTACATATCCTTATGGGACATATGCTTTCAGGTGGATGCCCTTTGGTCTATGCAATACACCAGCCACATTCCAACGATGCATAATGGCAATATTCCACGATATGGTGGAAGACTATGTCGAGGTATTTATGGATGACTTTTCTGTTTTTGGTAACTCATTTGCTATGTGTTTGCATAATCTAGACAGGGTGTTAGCCAGATGTGAAGACTCAAACCCGGTGCTCAACTGGGAAAAGTGTCGCTTTTTAGTCAAGGAGGGTATTGTCCTTGGCCATAAGGTGTCATGCAGAGGTTTGGTGGTCGATCGTGCAAAGATAGAGGTGACTGAAAAGCTACCACCGCCAGTATTAGTTAAGAGTGTTCACAACTTCTTAGGACATGCTGGGTTTTACCGACGGTTTATTCAAGACTTCTCTAAGATTTCTAGACTGATATGCCGGTTGTTAGAAAAAGAGGTGAAGTTTGAATTTGACAAGGAATGTGTAGAAGCATTTGAGGAGCTGAAAAAGAAGCTGGTGGAAGCTCCTATTCTCATTGCTCCTGATTGGGAATATCCTTTTGAGTTAATGTGTGATGCAAGTGATGCGGCTTTAGGAGCGGTATTGGGGAAGCGAAGGAATAAGATTTTTTCATTCCATCTACTATGCAAGCAAAACGCTTGATGCTGCACAAGTTAATTATACAGTCATGAAGAAGGAGATGTTGTCTCTAGTGTTTGCATTTGACAAGTTTAGATCCTACCTGGTGGAGTCGAAAGTGGTGGTACACACTGATCATACGGAAATTCGGTACTTATTTGGCAAGAAAGATGCGAAGTCCAGGCTAATCAGGTGGATATTATTGCTGCAAGAGTTTGATCTGGAGATCCGAGACAGGAAGAGAAGTGAAAATCAGGTTGCAGATCACCTATCGTGACTAGAGAACCGTTCACATGTGAAGGAAGGTGAACGCATCCGAGACGAGTTCCCTGATGAACAACTCTTGGCAATAAAGGAAGCTGAACTCCCTTCGTATGCAGATATTGTGAACTTGTTAGTAAGTGGAATATACCCACCTGAGGCAACGGCTCAACAAAGGAAGAAGCTGAAGCATGAGTCCAGGTATTACATGTGGGATGAGCCGTATCAATTCAATCAAGGACCAGATCAAGTGATGAGGCGGTGCATTCCAGAAAGTCAGACGACAAAGGTGCTGAGGAGTTGTCATTCATCGTCGTATGGAGATCATCATGGAGGAGAGCGTACCGCTCACAAAGTGCTGCAATCCGGGTTCTTTTGGCCCACACTGTTCAAAGATGTTGCAACTTATGTCAAAGTATGTGATCGATGTCAAAGAGCAGGAACAATCGGCAGGAGACATGAGATGCCATTGCATCACATATTGGAAGTTGAGGTGTTCGATGTGTGGGGGATAGATTTTATGGGCCTGTTTCCACCATTGTTTGGCAATAAATACATCTTGGCGGCAGTGGACTACGTGTCCAAGTGGGTTGAGGCAGCAGCGTGTCCCAGGAACGACAACAAGGTGGTGGCTAGATTTGTGAAAAAACAGATTTTCACCAGGTTTGGTACACCACGAGCAATTATCAGTGATGGAGGGGCACATTTTGTGAATGCAGGATTCAGGAATTTGCTAATGAAATACGGGGTGCGGCATAAAGTGGCTACAACATATCATCCCCAAACTAGCGGACAAGTAGAGGTGTCAAACAAGGAAATTAAACAGATTTTGCAGAAAACGGTGAATGCATAACGCAAGGATTGGGCAAGCAAACTGGATGATGTGTTGTGGGCTTATCGAAATGCATATAAGATACCCATTGGGACTTCACCATACATATTGGTTTATGGGAAGGCATGTCATCTCCCCGTAGAGCTTTAACATCAAGCTTATTGGGATGTGCGGAAGTTGAACATGGATCCTGAGCTAGCAGGAAAGAGGAGATTGATGCAGCTGAGTGAGTTGGACGAATTTTGATGGCACGCATATGAAAGTACAAAATGCTACAAAGAGAAAAAGAAAAGGTGGCACGACAGGCATATGGTGCATCGAATCTTTGAGCCGGGCCAAATGGTGCTGCTATTCAACTCTAGATTGAAACTCTTCCTAGGGAAATTGTGCTCAAAGTGGTCGGGGCTGTTTGAAGTAGTAAGGATGACCCCATACGGGGCGGTTAAATTGTGGCAAGAGGATAAAAGTGCCACATTTTTAGTGAATGGACAAAGGTGTAAGCATTACTGGGGTGAGGGCGTTAATCGAGAGAAGACGTCTATCACCTTAGTAGAAGAATGAGGATGACAGGCATCGAGCCGCGACGATAAACCAGGCGCTGCACGGGAGGCAACCCGTGAATGTAATGTACTATAGTAGTTAGAAACTATTAAAAAATGGTCATGCCATGACAAAAACTAAAGCGCTGGGTGGGAGGCAACCCACTATTTTCTAACAAGTTGTTGTTGTTGGATGATTTTCAGGAAGTATGGAGGGCAAAAAAAATACAAAATCAAAGTGGAAAAATAAAGGTAAAAAGGGAAAATTGGGGCAAGAGGCAGTGAGCCTACGCGTTGGTACCGTGTCACGGAGCCTGTGCTCCGCGTTAACCTCCATGACACGTTGAGGTTAAATTCCGAGTATGTCAATTTCCAGTGAGCCTACGCGATGGCTCCGTGTCACGAAGCTTGACCTCCGCGATGGCCTCTGTGACACGTTGAGGCCAATTTCGCGTTGGGTCAGCTCGGGGCATCGGGTCAACCCGCGTGAAATCATTATTTTTAACCCCAAAAACACATTTTTCCTCCATTCTTCTACAATTCTCCGCGACAAAAACCCCATTCCCCCTTCTCCCTCAACGTGCCACGGCTCTAACTTAAGAAATTTCTTCAAGTATTCTTCAAACTCTTCAAGTAAAGGTATGTTCTCGAATTTTTGTCATTCTTGCTGCATATTCCGATTCTTGAACATGTTTTATGATGACATTTTGTCCTAAGTTATTAATAAGATGTGCAATTGATTGGGTCATGGATGAATCTTGATTTTGTGCTACTGTTGTGTTATGAACTCAATAATTACATGATTTGTATTGAAAATCTTACATTGTTAATAATTAGGGATGCGAAATTGAGTTTGGAAGAAGAAGAAGAAAGGGTAGGAAAAGGAAAAAATCTTGGGCTGTGTATGTTGTTGGAGTTAAAAATTTGTGATTAAACTTCGATTATGTTAAGGTTGAAGGTTGGTTTTTGGGGATAAAAGTAGGAAAAATCCAATAGGTTGTTGTGCACAAAATTGTGAATTGGTCATGCACTTTGTAAATGGATAGATGGATGAACTTTAACAATGCATTGTATGAATTCTGAGTTTTATTGATGCACTGCACCTTGTGAGAAATAAGAGCTGGAATTATGTGGTTGTTCTTGTCGAATTGTATGAATTACGGCTAACAACTAAGTGTGGGGTGATCAATTTAAGCCCAGCCTCAGTAGTAGCTAACTATACCATAAATGACATTTGAAATATATGCTTTTGATGAACAGGAAAAATGTCTGGATGGCAAGACAAGGGAAAAGGTGCATCCACATCCGGCGTCAGCCGAAAAAGACTTAGAGTTGGGGCAGCAGTGCCAGCAGAAACACCAGTTCCAAGGGGGCAACGAAGGCAGTATGGAACACGATGGGTATTGGATGAGGGGAAGAAATGGTACTCCAAGCACAAGGAAACCAAGTATTTCCCTGAGGAGCAAATAGCAAGGGATCCACTAGCTCAAGAATTTTCGAGAATCTTACACAGGATAAACATTGTGGGGTTAAACTTCATCTTCGAAGAACCCAAAGAGTGTAATCTTCATCTCATAAGGGAATTCTACGCTAATTGGAACCCCACCGTGCGCAGCCACACAGTCAAGATCAGAGGACAGGTGGTTACTTTTGAACCACAGCATCTTAATGCCATCTTGGGGATGCAGGACACAAACATGCATGTCCTCCGCCAGCTGAACATCACTCCACCGTATGCAGATATCAAACGCACATTATGTGGAGCACGTTCAACAGCCAGGTGGAGTCATCAAAAGGAAAGAGGATATCACCAGACATTACCATACTCCCAAATGAATAGAGAAGCAAGGATTTGGTTGAAGATAGTGTGTACTTGCCTGATCCCGGGGGTGCATATGACTGATGTCACCCGGGACAGAGTTTGTTTGGTATATGAATTGATGAAAGGGCTCGAGATAAATATTGGAGCAGTGATTATTTCAGCAATGAAGAAAGCCAGACTTCATCAAGGGTATCGGTATGGGTTCGGTGGTCTTCTAACAGCTTTCCTCAGGGGCCATGGTATTGAAGAGGAGGCCCTGGATTACATTCCTCAATTTGACCGGCGTGCTTTGGATGTCACTAAGACCAAAGCACCTGATACCACATTCAGGCCTATGCTTACACTTGCCAAGCGACATGCGCGGGACGACCAATACATGGCCCAAATGTATAGAATGCAGATGCTGCAACTGCGGATTGGTGGAAGGCCTGCTACTGAGGATGAATTGTGGCAGCTCGAGATGGATTGTCCATTTAATGAGCATGCCCGAGCATTATGCAGAGTTGGGCCCACATTTGTAGAACCAGTTGATGATGATGTACCCACTGATAAAGAAACTCGCCGAGATGACTCAGACATTGATTCAGAGGAAGACGGCGGAGAAGATTCTAATTTGGGAGATGAGGCATTGGCACCTGATGAAGAGATTGAGCATTTTGATTGATCAGGGAGTTACACCACCCAAACTGTGTTTTTAATTGCAGATATGTGAACACTGAGGACAATGTTCCGACTAAGTGTGGGGTGGGAGTAGTTAGGTGCTGGTGTAGTAAGACTGTGTTGTGCTTGTGCTTGTGCTTAAGTGGTTGAATGTGTGACATTGTGTTCCGTGATGTGTTGATGATTGTGTGTGTGTGTGGTGCTTGTTAAGGATTTATTTGTGTAATTATTTGTGCAAGTTGTTTCTATTTTAAAAATTTTTGTTTGGGTTTCTCGGTTTTTGTTTTCGGTGCTTTTTCCGAGAATAGTCCCTTTGAACTGAAGTCGTAGATAGAAATTATTCCCTATGATGGATGGATGACGACCGTCTTAAGAGAAATTTAGTCAGTAGGTTTAGATTGTTTTGAACACATAGCTAATTAATGGTTCGACATTCTTGTTATGTGTTATATTGTAAGATGCAAGTGTGATTAGGATGGAAGCATGCAAGTGCTTTAAACATGTTAAGACACTTAGGCTCTAGAATTTGACTCGATGTGATTAAAGCTTAATTTTGAATTCTTGTAATTAACTAAGTTAAGAGTCTGTGAATATGTCTTAAATTGAGCATGTGCAATGAGTGTGAGTTTTTCTAATATTCCATGCTACTGTGAAGTGTCTAGAACTTGCCTGGTGTGTATATAAAACAAAATGAAGGATGTGGATTGTAGGAAAGGATGTAGGCGCTTCTTTAAATGAACCTAAATTTTATCCCTCATTTTACCTACCTTGAATATTGAATCCTAGTTAGCCCCATTGAGCCTTAAGCCTATTCTTTCATAGCTATAACATAAGCTTAATCCTTTTCTTTCATTAGCCTTGAATTTGATCAAAAACTCCTAAGCGCTTAAGTGAAAAAATTCAAAGAGTGAAGGAGTGAGAAGCGTGAAACAGAAGGAAGAGTGGAAGTTGTGAAAATTGAGAAAAGAATAAAGGTGCACTTGTTGAAAATGATTGATTATTAGTAGGGAGTAAGAAAATAAATGAATAAAAGAAAAAAAAATTGAAGTACTCTGGACTTATAAGCTTAGTGTGCTTAAAGAAAGGGGAACAAGAAGAGAATATTCAAGAGTGAGAAGAGTGAGGAGGAAGTATAGAGGAGATGTCTTTAATGAATGTGGATGTATTAAAAGCGTTTGGAGGAAGATAGTCACTATTACTGGCCAAAATAGTACCTACCTGTCCCTTAGCTTACATTACAACCCCTTAAGTCCTACTTGATCTTACGTTCATACATCCTTAAATTAGTGGAGTAAACACTAACGGCAAGCTTATGGTTCACTACATGATGCATGTGAATTCTTTGAGAGAGTGAGCGTAATTTTATTCATATACCCATACTTTTGCGATTTGAAAATTTTTTTGAAGTAAAAATGGGGTAACTCTCTTGTGTTGTGAGGGTACATGTTTAATGAGAGATAACATTCATGTTGGATTTCTTGATCGGTTGATTTGCATGAGTTTGCTAAGATTGAGAGTCGATTCTTGAGGTTAGGAAGTCTTAACATAGTTGTATTTCATTTCAATGATTAAATCATGCATGCCCTATTTTTAACTTGCTATCTTAAACAATCATTAGAGCCATAGCTTGAATTGTCTTGCTAAATTAGCTATGTGTGAGTTTCATTTGCATGAGATGTAAAAGGGTTGTTCGAGGACGAACAAGGCTTTAAGTGTGGGTAGGTGATCGTGGGCAGAATTGCGTGCCCAAGTAATACTTTATTACTTAATTGTAACTTGTTTATCTACTTCTATGTGTACATTCTCATGTGATTTTTATGTAAATGTGGATTTATACTAACCAACATGATTAGCTATTATTTTTGCAGTTTAAAATGAATTTTGGAAACTAATCTACAAGTTGTGAAGTGAAGGAATGGACTCGGAAGTAAAACGCGAAAGTCGGCAAGAAAATACTAAGCAATTGATGCTCCGCGGTAGAGGCCATGGCACGCTACCATCGCGGTAGCAGTCTGCCTAGAGTGAAATTTTAGGCAAATTCCAGTGAAGGCGCGCGATGGCACTGTGTCACGGAGCCTATGCTCCGCGTTCACTTCTGTGACACATTGGGAAGACTTTGCTGCACACCTGGATTCCAGTGAAGGTGCGCGACAAGTCCGTGGCACGGAGTTGAGGCTCCGCGATAGACTCCGTGCCACGCTGAGGCTAAGATCTGTGCATCCAAGTTCTAGTGAGGCTCCGCGACAAGGCCGTGGCACGGAGCTGATGCTCCGCATAGCCTCCGTGCCACATTGCCAGTTTATTCTGGGAAATTTCTCACTTGTATAAATAGCACACATAGGTTTTATTTTAAGTGATCTATCATTTCATGCTAGAACGTGGGTATCAAGCAGTTGAGCTGAAGAAGTCCTAGGATTAATTCTCTTCCTTTTTCTCTTAAATTTCAATTGCTTGTATGTTTTCTACTTGTTTGAAGATGTTTAATCCTCAAATGAGTGGTTAATTCACCTTTGGCTGAGGTTGAGGATAATTGCAGTAGTATGTAATTGATGTTATTTCAGTTTTTATCTTCTCTAAAATGGTTGTTCTACTGATTCTTGTTTTTACTACATTAATGATTGGCCATTGTTAATGTATATATTAAAATTCAAATTTTATTTCTGAAAGGAAGATTATTTGGATGGATGTGAATTGGTAGAATATCTTCTTGTCTTGGTTGAGAAATTAAGAGAAGATTAACGTTCAGAATAGAAATATATTTGTAATGTTATATTTGGTCATCTATGGAATTTAGTTTGGTTTATGAGAATATGAGTTGTTGCATCACAGAAATGTGTAATGTAAATCTCATAATTCTTTAATTGGTGAGGAGTTCGAAAGATCCAATCCATTGTTAATAATTCCTGACTAACAACCGAAGAGAAGTGTTGACTGAAATTTAATCAATAAATTACATATTTGCATGTTTTGCCTTAAACTCAGCTTGTTCGTGCTATTGTTCATATTATAATTCATAATTTTCACTTAAGGTTACATTAACTAATATTCTTGAAAAATCACCATTTGTTTTGCTTGTCTACTTGTATAAAGAAGTGTATATACTAAACACTTAGAGAAAAATTACTCCTTTATTACAGTCCATGTGGGTTCGATGTCTGGCTTGAAATAAAGCCACTTTATTACTTGTACGACCACGTGCACTTGCGTGCGATTGAGAGTGAACATATAACCCATAATTTAATCAAACCTATAGCAAAAAGCCTATAAAGAATATTCAACTTACACCATAAAAGTAAAGAATATAAAGCATGCAGGTAAATACATATTAAATTTCCCATAGAGAGCAAGGAGTGTAAAGGAACCAGTGAAATATATGTATTTGTCCATACTGAATCTAAACCCGAGTAATCGAATGTCATCTAATCAGAAAAATCAGCAAGATTAGTAAACCCATTTAACAGCTAACACAAAAATAACAATAATGAAAATAACCAAAACAATTATAGGAGAGGGTGTTACTATCATACAAAATTAATTTAGATCTAGTTTAAAACAAATGAAAAGGAGGCAGATCTGGATGATGGCAGCCGGAGAAGGGAAGAAAAGAGAGAGGAGGGAGATCTGGGTGTTTTCTGGCCAATGATGGCCGAAAATAATGAAGTGTGCAGCAGCGTCTGATTGTTCATGGCGAAGAAGAAGAGGGGGAGGCGGTTGTGATGGTTGCTGGACAAAGAGAGGGGAATGCTGGTGGTGAGGGGGTCGGCAGTGGCCGAGAAGAGGGAGATAGGGGGAGGTTGAGGTCCGGCGAGGGGAAGGGTAAGAGAAAGAGGGAGGTGCAGCGTTAATTGAGGGTTTCGCCGGAAGTGATGGTGGGGGTTTAGTTTAACGGGGTCACTATTAAACAATGAGGGAGAGGGATGAGAGGAATGGGTAAGGGAGTTTTTTCCGGGTTTGGGGGGAATATTAGTTATTAAAGGAAATAGGGTATGGTTTATTCTAACTGTAGGATTGGATTAGATGGACGAATGAGATTTAAAATTAGAGTTAGGTCGTACTAGTGAATGCGTCGACCGGTTGGGTCGATGAGTTGGAATTAATTGGGTTGAATTGATTTAGGTTTAAATTTGGCCATATTTGATCAAAAGTGGCTAGAATTGAATGAAAAGTGGCTAGTTTTTAAATAAATTGGGAAGAATTCAAAATTGGTTGTTATATAATTAATAAAATACTATGTTTGTAAATAATTAGATATATAATAGTTTAATTCACAGAAAAATTATATGAACATTATTATCAGTATAACTAATTTATAAAATTTAATTAAAATTATGTAAATAGTTTATAATATTTAAGTGTGTGTGTGCATGTATATATATATATATATATACACACACATACACACACACATATATATACATATCTTTTTTGAAAAAAATAAAGGTTTGTTTTGTAAAGGTCTATACACATATTAATATGAAGTATACTACGCATGACATAATTACCTAATATCAAAAAAAATAATAAATTAAATTAAATTAAATGCGAAATATATGAAATAATTTTTGTAAGAATTTGATAATTAATTATTTTAAAAATATGAAGGCAAGCCGAACAAATTGCGTAAAAAGATAACTAAAAATATACATATATAAGCAGCTTATGCGGGCATACAGAGGTCAAAATTGGGCGTCAACAGTCAGGTTTAATTAACCCTGACTTATCTACTTCAGACCATCCTATAGGGGCTTATATTTCCACACGCAATATATCTCCGATCATCTGAATCACGTGCCCTACTTGTCCATCTGCCTGGGGACGAGAAATTGTACTCAAATTAACCTGCGACCCAATCCGTTCTGACATCATTTCAAAATCTAGCTGTGAGTGGTGCCCCTCTGTCAGACTTTGGTAGACACTGGGACATCATGTAGCCGGACTACTCTTCAGTATTTAGCTCAACATATTCTTTAGCTGAAACGTAATTTCGACTGGCAAGAAATGAGTTTATCCCATTATCACTCCAACAGTGACTCAAGTATGGTCAAATTTATGCTTGCTACGTGGTAGATCTATAATTAATTTCATATTGGCTCCTTCCCACTTCCCGCTTCCCGCTTCTCGCTTCCACGCAGGCATGACTATTTTCTGAATTAGCCTACCCGGTTTCTAATATCCAGCCTTTCCCTTCTAGGCAATGGAGCTTTATGTTATAACTCAACCATATCTTTCTTCTTCCCTTGCCATTAGTAGATCTCTTTTATAATTTGACGCATTTTCGTCAAACCTGGGTGGAGGGAATAAAGAACATGGTATACCTTTACTATAGTCTACTAATGAAACCCTGCCACATTTGGAAAGTAGAGTCGACCTATGGGTCTCAAGAATCTATCCCCTGCTATCTCAAAGGTCGATGATTCCTTCTGCTGGGCCTTGTCTCTGGGTTGTTCTGCGCTAGGGTCTCCGTACCGTCACTCTTTCGCCTCTACAACTAGTGGTGATATTGCAGTATTCTAGGTTACAATCTTATTATCCTTTAAGTATCATCCTGATGCTTATTTCTCGATATTCAGCGGCAATTCCAAGATCTATCAGTCTGCTACCACCTAGGGATGGCCCTATTCTCCTCCAGAGCTAGATGCTCATGTCTTGCCCTTACTTTAATAGGCTGAGATCTAGGGTCCGTGCTTCATGCACCGTACTGGCAAGGATTTTACTAGCCAAGATTACCAACCTATATCATCCCAACCTGCACTCAGGTCGGTTCCCATCACATAATCTCTATGTCCTTTAACATAATAAGCTGGGGGTTGTAGGCTTTATTCCCCAGGTAATTCCCTACCGTTATCGACATATTGTGATGGGATTAGCCTATTTTTTACCTGAGTTTTACTATTACTGGAAGCCTATTGTTTATGGACTCTCACATGTACTTGATTGCTCCTAGCAATCTTACATGCTATCCTGATCTTTGCAGTAGTGAAGGTCTAGGTGACTTATATAAGTACTAAGGGTCTTAACCATTTTTTTTGACACCTCCCAGGAATCAACGATTTCAGCCCTCCGTTACTATTTACTCTTGGCAACATGGCATCAATACTCACACTCTCTGCTGTATTGAGAAAGGCTGGGAGGTGGGAATTAACCATATCGTACTATAGTAGAGCTGGAGTGTGAAACCCAACAAACTCTAAAGGCTAGAGGTAAAAATCCCACAATTTCACAACCTCTTACACCTTTCAGGTGATCCATATTAATTGTTGTCCCTGTCTGATACTGAGTATCTACCAAATAAGCGAACACACACACACACATATATATATATACTACACCTTTGACCTCCTTTTCCGAGGATGTAGGAATGGTTGGAATGGTACTGGCATGTCTGTTACTTTATGAGGTTCCTGTTGCTCCGGGAGGATGCTGGGAAGATTAAAAGAACCTCCCTCATTTCGTCTTCAGACAGTGCTATCATCCAACTGTGGCACCCCACTGGTACCCTCTCCTTCTGTTGTATCTGACTTGCGACTGGCTGTAGTCTGTCTCATATCAAACATTATTCTGGACAGACATAACAATCAAAGCTTAGGGACTCAACCCTATACAACTCAACTCTATAGCACGATTTGAAAAGAATGAGAGGTAACCATACTATCATGCCTCGTAACCTCCTGCTTATAAAATACGGTGCACAACACATTTATAAATAAGACTCTACTAGACACGGCTTGCAGATTCCCTAGGATACGATGTTGCTCTGATACTAAGTTTGTCACTCTCTATCTTGGGAGGCATGATTGGTACCTACTGCCACACTAGGACCTGGGTTGACCTGGCTGGGCATATGCACCTCTGGTGCCTGCCAGTAACTCAAAATCAAGAAAACAAACTACTATATCTTGGCTATAAACACAGTCTCGAGCCGACTAGGCCACATAGCAACCTGTAAAGGAAAATAGCTAACTCAACCAACGTACAAATAAAGAGATTCTATGTGGGACGACAAGACCACCACGCCGTCTAGTTATAATAGAATGAAAACGTGCCGTCATTTTCATACTATAGCCGACAAGGCTGCTAACTAACTAGCTAAACTAGGCCCCACACGGCCAACACGCATTACACAACATACATAGGCCCCACACGACCAACTATAACCCACAACTAAAAGACTGTAGTCTGCAAGCCTCTAAAAGTGAAAATATTGGTCGGGACAAGGCCCCGGCCTACCCAAATATTATACAAATAAAATATAGGTAAACCTCTACAACCTGGCAACTTCGAACGAAAGGAGCGGGCAAATCTGCTGACTCTAAATAGCTGCTAAGAGGTCCCGAAACCTATCTGTTTTACCCTACAGGTAAGTATGCGGCACCCCATAGTTGGGCGTCAGTACAATATATACCGAATATGTAAGACAGTAATAAAGCTAAATAAAAGTTGATAAACAACTTAAAGTAATCAGCGACAAGGGCAAAAGTTAACTTGTAAGCTTTCTTATCCGTAAGTTGCATCTAATAAGCCACTACACAAATAAGAACTAAAGCTGCATGGCTATACATCCAAAAACTATATTCAACAACCAAGTATACAAATAAGAACCTAACTTGGGACCCATACAAAAATACCCTACCGGAGCCCCCATAGACTCTGGCAAGTACAATTCAATGTATATATCCCTAACAAGGTCCTTATGATTCTACTGGTAACTACAGCCAGCCTACCTATCTTCTAGGTTTACAACTGAGTCTGCTGTACTCCTATAACTGTGTTTGAGTCCGCTGGACTCCTGTAATTATGTCCGAGCCCGTTGGGCTCCTATAACTGCACCTTAGGCACACAAGGTTTGACGGAGGGTCAGTAATGCCAGTATGGCATAAAAAAGAGGTCCATATATGGATGGACTTAAATATGGCCTTATAGGCCGAAATATAGTCCCCATGGACATCACATAGCTCCTCTGAGCGATCCATAGCCCCGTAGGTGAAGACACAGTTAGCAACCCTGAAGTTGGTCAATGGAAGGCTATCCTGGGTGGGGTCACTCCCGATCGAAACACCACATTTTAGTCTAAATCTATCCACTTGAAAGGCGTGTCTAGCCCTTAGACCTAGCGGGACCACTACTCACCCCTAGAATAGTATGTATAGCTGCCAACAGGCAAACCCCGTGTAACTACACCTGACCAGAGGGTCCTGGCAGTGATTATAATCTCTAACGGCCTGGACAGAATAGGGTGAGGTCCAGAATAGTCTACGCAATACTTTGAAGGTCATGCTAGAGCAATGATAGCTCATAAGGAAACAACCAAACGTACGCGATCGTCTATATTTTTCCTTTGCTTGGGATGACTATAGGGATGCTATTAACCGAATACATACCTAAGCAGTCAGCTCTAACTTCCCATATGTAACATGCTAATTCTTTTCTTGGCGGTAATGTTGTGATACTAAGATTCTAGTCCCTTAGTCACTTACTTGGTCTATCCAGATTTCAGATGGCTCTTCTGGATGATTCATAGCCTCAGGGACAGGTATATCTGGACGTAGTCCTTCACGACAACATGCACCTAGACGCTGGCCTCACATCTCACTACTAATAAGGTTCCCTTCTTAGGGCATCGACTAGACTATCAGACTTGTAACAACTGGAGTAGTTTCCTGAGCGACCTATAGGACAAGCATTGAGTCGGCTAAAACTAATGGTCACTGACAGAAGCCGATCATATGGCAAGTTGTCGCTTAGTTCACTAGGCAACCCTGGTGCCACTGACTTGAAGGTAGGACCACCTTATCCCAATTCTGCCCTTGGAGGCGTCAAGGTATGCCAACGGCCTCTAGGCGGGCTTTACCGATAATATAGGCATCAAACTAAAAGTTATATCGCCCGGCTATGCCCTATGCTGTCCAACTTACCAATTTAGGCCCAACATCTAGTTATAAATTTCTAAGACCTTGGCATGACATTACAATATCAGAATACCTCTAAATGGTAAATAGGTGAACGGGGAACTCTTTATGGTGCACCCAACATTAGTCATACTTAACATTCCCTTTCCCGATGAGGGATAATATTGTATAATCTCAATACATTCTATAGCATCTAACCACAACATACAAGATAATGATCTACTTTCGAGGGCATAGGTCATATCACGATACGATAAGAATAACTTGCCGAAGAGATAAGTCTTAACATACCTCAAATGTCGACTTTCATTCACCCAAACAGTTTCCAATATGAAGCCAGTAGTTCCACTCAATTGCAGCCTTTACACCGAGAGAATAAGGCTATTTCAATGCTAGGAATTGGCAAATGTCACTATCTTTCAAAGACAATAACTACAATTCAAACTCTATCCAATTCAACCGAAAGCTTACAAATTTTTGAGAGTTTAGAAGGTAGAAATGCTTACTTATCGCTTGCAGTTACTTAGGACCCAATTAGAAGTGATTCCTACAACATTTACCCAGAGGGGTTCTAGTACTCTGAGCGAATTTTCAAGAAATAACTCCGCAGAGACATTCCTTGTAGGCTTGTAACTCATTATCCTAGATGAATTTACGTTTTGTCGGAGTTTATCAACGTAACTTGACTAAAAACGGATGAAATCGTCGCTCAGGGTCACTCTTCTACCGAGGGGAAATGTTAAAATGAATTAATCCAATATGAAGGAGCGTTATATAATTATTAAAATGGTGGAAGGGGTGCGTCACGCCTCCCATCACACCAACATACTGGCGTGGCACGCCTCCCATCGCGCCAAGGGAGGGGCGCGATGCTCTGGCCATTGCGCTGTGGGAGGGGCGCAACACGGTACTTGGGCGTCCTGCCTCCAGCCTCGACCTCCTGCTCACTCGATGATGCACTCGTGTGCTCCCCTCTTCGGGCCTTTTTCCACACATGTCGTTCTCCCGACACTATCATAAGTGCACACAGTCCACTAACCAATGGCAACTTACGGGATGTAACACACCCATACCTATAAGTCATAAAAAAGCATATGATTCAGCGAGAAGGGTCATAGTGTGGAAATAAATTCAAAAGCACAAAAAGACCATGCGGGTCACTACAAGGCTAGGTCATGATCCACCTAAATTTACTTTGGACTAAATGTAACACCCCGGAAGCTCAAAATTATTATTCGGGACTTAAATCAGAAAATCTGAAAAACTACAGAAATGTTGCAGAACGACCTACCTAACGAGTCGTTAAGTGACCCAACGTCTTGTTAGGTCAATCATGAGAAGGAGGTCTAAGAATAAACAGTGTTCCTAACAGACGAACTCACAACTCGTGGTCCGATCCCACGACTCGTTAAGTCACACGTGGTCAGGCCGGAATCTAGAAACTTGAGAAGTTGATAGTGTACTTGACGAGTGGTCAGGCCGTGTACCTGACGTGGTCAGGCCGGAATCCAGATTTATGAGTAACCTCAAAATAATTGCATCCACCACAAGAGGACCTCTCCACATAATAATGTCAGGGTTTGCAAAAAATCTTTATGCCACAAAAATTCATTTATACTCACTGGCATTATACTTGAATTATGTATTTTTATTTGGCCAATCATTTATCTGTCCATACTTTTTGATAGAATTGAATTCAAGATCCTCATCGATATTTATAATATTTAGTGCTACATTATATCAAAGATATCATCGACTATCACACCTCACCTTGGGGGGTATGAGTGGCACCTGGTGCCCTATTAGGACCTGAACTGCTAGACTACTAAGCCGAAGCACATCTGGTGTCTAGATGGCTCTAACTCTGATTCACGGAATCAACGGGCTATATAGCGGTTGTAAATACAGCCTCCGGCCGACTAGGCCTATAGCCACTTATACAACAACAACAGCTAACCAGAATCATATCAATATAAGGGAGCCTATGCGGGCCGACAAGGCCACCATGCTCACTAGTTACTTCTGAATCAAAATAACAGATGTTAAACAGCTACGTGACCGACAAGGTCACCACTACTAATTAGATATGGCCCCACACGGCCAACATAATCAACAACACTAAATAGCTAAACATACGCACGGCCCCACACGACCGGCACAACTAACCACAACGAGATATATACACAATCTGCAAGCCTTTAAGAATACTGATAAGATGATGGTCAGGACAGGGCCCCGACCTACCCATACTATACAACAAAAGAAAATGATATAAACCTCTAAATATCAAGCTCCGGATGACAGGAGCTGATGACTCTACGCTGGCTAGGATCACGAGGGATCGGCTCCTCGTCTATAGGTACCTGCAGGCAAGTAATGCAGCACCCCAAACGGGTGTCAGTACCACTGGTACCGAGTATGTAAAGCAAACTGAGCATAACTAAAATATAAGCAACAATACTAGATATTCTGAAAAGCATAAAGTATCTGAAATTGTCTGGGCTGGCGGGATCTGAAATAAGTTTATTTGTACTGAAGGTAAGGTAGAAGCATGCCTGTCGACGTGGCGACCTGCTGTCTATCAGCTAATAAATAACATGTATATACATATATAACACACAAGGACCTATACCAGCCCCCATAAGCCCAAAGGTGCCAACCAACACACAATCTATATACCCCTACCCTGGTCAAAACCATCCAAAAGTAAATTGCTCCACTCGCCTACTAACTACGAGCATCTCTACCGGCCCCCTGGGTATGCAGCTTGGGCTCTATGGGCCTCTGACTATAACTGCATCTGAGTCCGGAGGACTCCTTTAACTGTAAATTGTAATCTGTATCTGTATCTGCATCTGTAATCTTCCCCCTGAGCGCAAACGCTCGACATGGTAAGCTATAATGCTATGCTGATCAGCCTGATATAGGGAATGCTACATCCCATCTTCATCCTACTATGGACGGAATTTCACTCCTCAGAGTGACGTATCCTCACCCTCTGGCGGGCGAGTCGACACAGCTATTAACCCTGGGGCGGCAAGGAAGCTCTAAGGGTGCCCTCACAAACAATATTCACGTATAGCAAGCATGTTCAATCTGAAAATACTATCCATGTTTGGTATTCTATTCTGAATCTCTTTTCTGCATTAAACTGATTCTGTTACTAAGCTAACTGTATCTGAGACAATATCTGGCTGTCTGATACTGACTTACTGATTTTTATTCTGAATATAGCATAATAACATAAAACATGCTTGCTGGATTCATACTGGACTCAATATTCAACTTCTGGATTCTTTCTTCTATAGTTCACGCTATTTGCTATACTAGGATTAGTAACTTGCCAAAGGAACTAGCTTTACATACCTTCGCTTCAGATTTCCCGACTAACTGGCATAGCTCGGTCAGTACTTCTGCTATTTCTCCCAACTGCATTCATATATATGTCAATTAGAACTAAATACGCTAATATTCTGAAAGAAAATATCACTTTCAATATATATATAGCACAACTTTGGCTTATCAGAAAATGGTCAAAAGCTAGCTATTTCTCAAAAGTCCAGAAGGAAGAAATACTCACTTTAGGGCTAGGAGTATATTGACACTAATTAGGAGCAATTTCACTTAACTTAACTCGGTAGCACGACAATTCGCCGGCCAAATTTCACGAAAGTAAATCTGTAGGAATGCTCCTTGCTGCTTAACACCTCGGTATCTTGAGTTAATTTGAGTTTGGACCGCGTTTGACAGCGTAATCGGAAGGAATTTTACTTCAAAACCTTGTCCCTAACTGTTGCTGGCCGTTTTCTGGAAATGAAATTATTATACCCCGTAGAATTTCTGGCACCTAAATGACCTATTCGCACGTTGGTTAAGCATATTTGAAGGCCATACGTGCTAGAGAAAGGCCTGCGAAAAGATCGGATGAGAAACCTGTCAAACCATTGCGGAAGGAGCCGAGGCAGAGCCCCTCCGCGATGGCAGCGTGTCACGGAGGTGAAGCCTCCGCGTTGGCTCCGTGACACGTTGGCCTTGTCCAGGCCCAAGTATATAAAGCCCCACTTCGGTTTTAAATGATTAAACATTTATAAAAATTCCAGAAACAGAGAGGAAAACGCGGGAGAAGGGAAAGGAACGAAGAAGTAATATAATTTTCGTCTGATTACGCTGCTAAACGTTGTCCAAACTCAAATTAACCTCAGATACTGAGGTATTTAGCAGCAGAGAGCATTCCTACGGATTTAGTTTCGTGAAATACGGCCGACGAATCGTCGAGCTACCGAGCTAAGGTAAGTGGAATTGCTCTAAATTAGTGTCTATGTGTTCCTAGCTATGAAGTGAATATTTCTCCCTTCTGGACCGCTGAAAAATAGTGAGTTTTCGACCGTCTTTCGATAAGCCTAAGCTTAGGCTATAAACTATATCGAAAGTGATGTTGCTCTTTATAATAAAGCTGTATTTAGTATTAATTGACATATTTATGAATGCAGTTGGGAGGAAATAGTTGAAGTACCGGCCGAGCCTCGTCCGACAGACGGATAGTTCGAGGATAAGGTATGTAAAGCTAGTTCCCTCGGCAAGCTAGTAATCTCGGGACAGTGCAGTAATTTAAAGGCCAATAGAATGTCAGAAGCCATGTATTATGTTTATTACGAATGTTGGTACGATATTAGAAGCATCAGGTTATAACTTGCGCGAAACTTGCTGGCGCGATATAGATGCTAATATAAGTATCAGGAATTCCACAGCATGCTCAGTATGCGATCTGACACAGAATGTTAGGATATCATTGTATTCAGTTGAAACCCAGTAGAGCAATGTAGTACTTGTAAGACATCTTAGAAATAGAATGATAAGTTAAAATGAAGTTGGAAAGCATGTTAGGAATAGTAAATCATGTTACTATAGAAACTCAGTATACAGCATAGTTTTCAACAGAAATACTATATCATGTTCAGCATTAGACTCAGTACAGTATGGCAGAAGATTATATATATATATATATATATATATATATATACTATTATCAGTCTCAGCATGTATTAAATACGTACATATCACCATCACTAGTTCAGCATACAGTATGTACAAACACTTTATTATCATTAGCTTCAGTATGTGGTATATGCAGATAGTATTACTAGTTGAGACCATTGTATTGTCTTGAGGTTAGATTACCTAGCATCCATGACCGCCCCAGGGTTAATAGCTGTATCGACTCGTCCGCCAGAGGACGAGGATACGTCGCTCTACGGAGTGGCATGCCGTCCCACAGGGGACGAAGATGGAATGCCAGTTTTCCCCATATTGTGCCTTGGTCGGCCCTTATACACCCCCGTCGAGCGGATACGCCCGGGGTGTTGATTCAGGAGTCCTCCGGACTCAGGTACAGTTATAGTCAGGGGCTCAGCGAGCCTAAGTGCATACCTAGGGAACCGGCAGGATGCTTATAGTTATTATAGGAGATGGAACGACCGGGGTAGGGGTATAGATTGCGTGTTGGTTGTACCTCTCGGCTTATGGGGGCCGAGTAAGGTTTGTGTGTGCTATGTATGTTATGATATGTTGTGCCGTGTTGTAATAGATACGAGTAGATCGACAGTAGAACGATAAATCCTCAGGTATGACTCCTGCTCCTTCCAGTGTAATTAAGAGAAGGTATGACTTACATTATCAGACAGTTAATCTATTCCTTCCTACTTCAGTTTCATCAGTTATATTGTTGTTTTCAGATATTTCTTTCAGTTATTGCTTTACATACTCAGTACCAGCGGTACTGACGCCGGTGGGGTGCTGCATTACTTGGCTGCAGGTACTCATAGACGAGCAGGCGATACCGCGTGATTCCTGTCAGCGATCGAGTATTCAGCTCCTGTAATCCGAAGACTGAATTCCAGAGGTGTATTTCATTTTCTTTTGTTGTATAGTATGGGTAGGTCGGGTCCCTGTCCCGATCATTTCTATTGTTATTCTTAGAGGCTTGCAGTCTGTATATATTTTCCTGTGGTCAGATGAGCCGGTCGTGTGAGGCCGTGCAGTTGTATAGCTGTTAGTACTTGTGTTTCCTTTATGTTGGCCGTGTGGGGCCATAGTTCGACAGTAGTGGTGACCTTGTCGGTCATGTAGCTATCCAGTACTTCATGGTTAAGTTATAGATAACTAGACAGCATGGTGGCCTTGTCGGCCCGCATAGGTTTCCCTATGTTGACATGTTTCTGGTCAGCTGTTAGTATAGGTACAGGAGGCTATAGGCCAATGGGCCGGGGGCTGTGTTTACAGCCGTTATATAGCCCTTTGTTTCCAGAAATGTGAGTTAGAGCCAGTCAGGCACCAGATGTGCCCAGGCTTAGCAGTCCAGCAGTTCAGGTCCTAGTAGGGTACCAGGTGCCAGTCATACCCCCCAAGGCGGGGTGTGACAGAAATGATAAGAAATGAAATTAAAATGAAGTGGGGGTGTTATATAGTTGGGACCTATAAGTCGCATTCGTCGAATGCGATTTATAAGTCGCATTTGTCGAATGCGATTTATATATGTCGCATTTGCCTTGCGACGCGCCGACTTGGCGCTTGTCCGGTCTCTCCCCGGGCCCTTTTCTCGCACGTATGGAATTCTAAAACTCTTAACCAACATGCGAATAGGCAATCTACATGTCAAGAATTTACTGGGTGTAACATTGACGATCACTTTGATATCGATCTAATATGACATAACTTATCAAGATCTCTTTATTTTTCATTATTTCAGGTACCTGAACCTTTGCCAAGGTTTTATGATGTATTATGTCGTGATGCTCCTTTAAAACACTTGCCTCATTATTCTGACCATTTTGATCATTTTCTTTTCTCCTTTTTCATGGAGTTTTTATTTATAGATTGATTGATTTATCACGCTTCAGGCGTGTCATAGACTTGTCCTTCAAGTACTCTAATTTTCATTAGAGCATTTGCAGTTGAGTTATAAAATAGGGTCAGCAAATACATCTAGCAATTGATTTACAATATTTTGCAAGTGAATTATCTCTTAAACTTTAAGTTCACATTTGTTTTTCGAGGATCTAGATAATTCATCCCACACATAATTTCAGCTGCTAATCACTTCTCCCCCTAATGTTAGAAACACTAACATTTAACCCCCCCCCCCCCTCCCCCAAGCTCATTTGGGGATCCATCTTTGTGCATTGTGGTGGAACAATTGAATCATATACTGTACATTCAAATTTTTAGATGGAATTATTTGGTTCTTGACCCTGAACCAATTGTTATAGGGTAACCTTGTTGGCTTGATGCATTCAAGTGTTGTTATATGTTAAATAAACATATTTTTGTTCTTACAATCAATGGTTTAGCTATAATTGGTATCATACAATTTTTGCTAAACAAACTTATATATGAACCAGCATTATCAACATTATTTTAGAATTTAAAACTGTGCTCTTAATTTAACAATTCGAGCAAATAATCTTGCAAAATCAATTGCAGGTTGACATCAAAGCACATATGACCATATCATAGATGCATCTATTAAAGTTATATAATAGCAAACGGTTCACATGGCAGGTGAACGGGCTCATATTCACCCTTTTATAAGTTCCAAAATTTCAAGGAATATAATTCCAGTCTTAGATGATCAAGATCATTCTATCATGAGAATAGGCAACACAAGAGAATTCTTGAAGAATCTTTTATTTGTTCAACATATAGCCACGTGAATCCTCAATTATTTTTGCATCACACTTGAATTGGGATGGCCAACCAGTTATGCCATTATCTTTATTTCAGTAAAATTCTAGTTTACTTTCATATGTGATTTTATCATCATACTCATATTTATGTACTACGAACAAAAGAAAACAACGAGTAACCTTTTACATAAATATTTATAACCCACTCTAATTGTAGTAATATGAAGATATTAGATCTTTTCATAATTTATAATCTCATTTTTTTTCAATATCTTTGAAACTTATAAGTTTCCTTTTGAGACTTACTAGTAACACATTAGCTCTTCCAGAGCTCTCAATTAATTTTGTGTACTATCACATATTCTATCATATCAACATCATTAATAGTTTCTGCACATAGTTTCAATTTAAAAACAATTTTGAACATTGAAGAGTTATACTCATGAACAAACTTATAATTTTGATGGATTCAATCATATCGTTCCTTTGGGTGGATGACCATCTTCAGGTGGTCATACCTTTCTTTTAGGCTATTCCATAAAACAAGTGGATCATTAACCATGAGATATTCAATTTTAAGAATTTCATCAAAATGATGATGCAAAAATATCATAGTCTTAGCCCGATCTTAGTTTGATGCTTTATTTTCACTTTAATGGTGTCTCCAAGACCCATTGCATTCATATGAATTTTAGCATCCAACACCCATGAAAGGTAGTTCTTGCCCGAACTTTGAAGGGCAACGAAATCAAGTTTCGTAAGGTTATCCATATTAAAAGAAAGAGAAAAATAATACCTTGGCCTTCAAATTTTGATACGGTAGAGTCATAGAGCAACAATATCACCAAAGGAATATCATTCCTGTGGTTAAGTAATACATCTTTCGAAAAAGAAATTTTAGTTTTTCTTACCTCAGATCGTTCAAAGTGAGTGCTCAAGGCAGAGACTCGTGCTAATAACGTGTTATAAAATAATATAAAAAGAACACGAATATTGTAGACAAAGAGAGAATGAGAGAAGTTATTATTTCTCTTGATTGGATGAAATACAATGAAGGAGAACCTCTCTATTTATAGGGATAATTCCTCCTAACTTTTCTCCAAAAGATAGTCTTTCACTATAATATAAACACACATACTCATTACAATACAAATACCTTTATAGACATTCACTATAATATAAATACATTTATAACATATGAATAATAAATACATAGCACATATTTACTCTAACATGTAAAATAAATTGTCTCATTCGCACAAATACCCTTACTTTAAAGTGATCTTTAATTTTTATCCCTCAAATTCATGACTTTTAAATTTTGTCTTTTAGTACATTAAGTGACAAAAAAGTGGTCAAAAATGCCCCTAGCAGCCAAAACAAATCGCAAGACAAAAGAAAAATTTGCAAGACATAAGTTTTGGCGCAAGTCATGCCTCGGTATAAATTCACACAGTTTATGCATCAGAGGCATAAGTTTAGTATCATAACATAAGTTCAATAACATGAATTTGTGTTTGGGGCGTAAATTCAGCAGCATGAACGAATTTGCACCCGGGGTATAAATTCAGCAGCATCAATTTGTGTTTGGGGCATAAGTTCAACAACATGATTTTGTACTTGGGGCACAAATTCAGCAGCATAAATTATGAATTTGTGCCTTGGGCATAAGTTCGGTAACATTATTTTGTGTCTTGGGCATAAGTTCGGTAGCATTAATTTATGCCTTCTAGGGCTAACCCGTGTCTAGCGATTTTTTTTTTTAAAAAATATTAAGGATAAAAGTATGTCTTACAAATTAAATAACACTTACAATTTAAGTTTCATGCAAATAGTCTTTAAAAAAGTTTGCCTAACAAAATTATGTCATAATTAAGGATATTCTGAACATAAAATTTTCATTAAATGCTCTGTAAGAGTAAAAATTAAAGGCCATCAATTTGAGAGACAAAAATTAAAGACCACTCTAAAATAGAGACAATCCATGTAAAAACTTAAAATAAATTTATCAAATTTTAAATTATCTTAAATCCAACTCATAAAAATCTAAATAAATAAAATAAATCATTTATTTTTCAACTCAATTCGACACCCTTACATTTCTATCATTAAATTCCACCGAGGAAAAAACAATAAACCAAACAACTACGAATATCTAAAGTCAAAACCTCATCTGGTTATCGGTCAAAACAAAAGGGACTTTGAAAAAAAAAAAAAAGATAAGAAATGGCGAAGACAAATGCTATCCCTAAAACACCCCTATACGCCACGTTTCATTCAACAACCCATCTGCTAAAAGAAGTACAAAAAGAAAACCCATTGTACTACTCTCTAAACTCCCTTTCATTTACCACTTTCATTAAAAAGAATTTGATTCAAAGTATTTATTATATTAAAAAGTCAATAAAAGCTAAGAGTACACCACCTAAAGGTCTTGGCTTTTGAGCTCTAAATATAAAAAAAATTGGTGGAAAATATATTCTATTAAAGAATTTTAGGTGTCGTGAATTTGAATTAGTCGAATTTTAATGAGTATTAAAAACTGAATGAAAAATAAAAAAAAGAAGAAGCTAAGGGTACATTCCATCATTAAATTTCAGCGAGGGAAAAAAAGTTTTTGCACAGATTGTCCTAATTTTAGGTGGTCTTTAATTTTTGTTCTTTAAATTGGTAATTTTTAATTTTTACCCATACAACATATTTAATGAAAATTTTATGTCTAAAATATCATTGATTATGACTTAATTTCACTAGGCAAATCTTTTTAGAGAATGTTTGCTTGGAGATATAAATTAAGTAGTATTTAATTCGCAATACATACCTTTACCTCAATATTTAAAAAAAAAATTGTCTGTCACAGGTTAGTTTTGAAGACATAAGTTAATGTTGCTAAACTTCATACATAAGTTAATGTTGCTGAACTTCTACCCTACAGACACAAGTTTATGTAACTTTTGCCTCAAGACACAAATTTATGTTGCTGAACTTATGCCTAAGACACAAATTCATTCTGTTAAACTTATGTCATGCTGCTGAATTTCTGCCCCTAAATACAACTTTATGCTGCTGAATTTATATCCCAAGACACAAATCCATACTATTGAGCTTGTGTCATATTACTGAACTTGCCCTTGAGGCATGAATTGTGTCAACTTATGCCATGAGGTATAACTTGTGTCAAAAATTATGTGTTACGATTTTTTTTTACCTTGCATTTTTTAAAATTTTTAATTTTGCTGCTATGTGCATTTTCGACCTTTTTTTTATCATTTAAAATATAAATTGGGCAATAATTAAAAATTCTAAATTTAAAAGGTAAAACATAAAAACACTCTAAAATAACAGCATTTGTGCCGATGACTCGGGAGAAAAACCCAACAACTATCAATAACAATAAATCAATTAATTAGAAGACATACAAATTATTAATTATTCATTTAGAAAAGAATAATAATAATTTAACAAACATCTTTTATGAATAAAGCGGTCATATAATTTTCTTAATTGGTGTTCCAATATTTCAAATGACATGTAAAAAGAATCAAAAGGAGTGATATATTAAAGTTTTACTAGCTTTTTACTTGTGTATGAATTATTAATATTTTCAATTCAAATTCATCTTTATCTTTTGATAATATTTTGATATTTTTAGTTTTAATTAATAAAATATAGAACGTATGATTTATATAGGAGCAATACTTCTTATTATCTAAATTTTATATTAAAAAGATTAAGAAAACTAATGATCGAATTAAAGCAGAAAATTAATATGGTTGACCTTCGTGTTCCAGGAAAATAATTATTTACAGCCCAATACTAATAATAGTCGGATTAAAAATAAAAGAAAAGAAAAAGAGAAGAAAAGCTCATTCCGCCGGAGCCCTTTCTCTTTCGCAAACTCTTAAAAACCGTTGGCTGACACCCTCAAGTGATTCCTCTTCTCTCTCTAAAAGGCTACAATAAATATCCATTCTCTCTCTTTCTCTCTCTCTCTCTCTAAAATAGACACACTTCTGTATATTTCCTGAAATTGGTCTTCTTACTGTTCGTGAAGTTTCTTCAAATTCACCGGGTATGATCTTTATGTTGATTGTTCTCTTTTGTGTAGTTCAATTTTTTTTTAAAAAATTTTGTGGCAACTAGGTGGATATATATATGTATATGTATGTATCTGCATTGGTGTTGGAGCTTTGATTTTAGGGATTTTGTTGTTAGCTGCTTAGGGTTTTCTTTTGTTGGTGTATCTATTCTTTCGCTTTTGGACTTTTCTGGGAGAAACGGGACTCCGTTACTTTTCACTTTTCTAGGTACAGACATGTTATCTGTGTCTACATTAAGTTGCAGTTTTGAAAACTAAGCATTTTCCAGCAAGTGATCATCTCTCCTTTAATGGACCTGGATCATCCTCTCATCCGTACAGGTATTGAAGTGAGTAACTCTGCCACCGAGGCTTAGGCAGATTAAAAAGAAATCATCTAGCTTCTTTGACTCTGCCAGGGTTTAAACCCTGGTCACCCATAGTCTTAATCCCAGCTTCATCCATTGCTAGGCACATAATAAGTGTAGAACTAAAAAGAAAAAACTAAAATCAAATTTGTATAATTTATGTCTTTGTGCAAGATATTTCAGCAGTAATTTTGGGTTAGGTGGGTGTTGGAAAGAGTTGGGCTGCATTATTTTGATTAATATTTAGCAGATCTGAAAATGTTGAGTCATGCACTGTCCAATTGCTTAAACTTCCTTTAGCATGTGTATGCACTGTGCTGTTTTGTTAATTCAAAAAATTTCATTAATGTCCCACCAAGCTAGGGATGCGTTATCAAAGTATGGTGTTATATCAAACTCCACGAGATTTAATCATTTATATGATATGGGAACATACTTTTCAGACCAAAAGTATAAATGGTGAAAAGAAAGCAAGAACTTTCCACAAGGGGGTTTTATACCTTAAAAGATTCTATCTTTTCCTTCTCCTAATCGATCAAAAAAATACAAAGATGAGAAATCTTCCACAGCTCCTCTTTCTGACCTCCAATTACTTGTCATCCAACTTTCCATGACATTCACCACTGCAAGGTGGCAGCCATGGCATATTAAACATGGAATAGACTAGAGCCCATAATTCTATTGCAAAAATGCAATGTATTAGTTGGTGATTGACTTGTCCCCCAAGGATGTGGCCTAGTGGTGGAGGAGAATCATAATGTCTCAAGTTCAAATCCCATGGAGGCTAAAAAATGCTAGATGATTTTTTCCCATTTGTGTAAGCATTGGTGGGTACTTGTGCAGGTAGGAGGTAGCAGATATTCATTGGAATAATCGAGATGCACACAAGCTAGTCAACATTAAAAAAAATGTATTAGTTAAGAAGCTTTACCATTTTCTTTGAGAAAGAAAAAAATATGTAAAGTCGATCACCTACTACCATTTAAGAAAGAAAGAAGAAATTATCCCCACTCCTTCTCATACCTGGTAACTTGATTTTACTCTTTAGTACTCCTTTCGTTCCCTTTTACTTAGTAGGTATACTAAAAAATACTTGTTCCAAAGTAGCTGTCAATTTAAAAATTCAAGAAATAATTGGCTATTTTTTCACAACTCTAACCTTAGTAATTGAGTAACTTTAGAATGTGAAAAGAATGATTATTGTATGTTTCCAAAAAGTACTTGTCAATTAATATTGAGTCACTTTAGAATGTGAAAACAATGATTATTGTATGTTTCCAAAAAGTACTTGTCAATTAATAGGGTTAGGCAAATTGTAACCCCTATTAATTTTTTCTTAAATGATGTGTTAATTTTATCCTACCAAGTAAAAAGGAATGGAGGGAGTACCATTTAAGAAAGAAAAAACAAAATAATGCCCGCTTGCTTCTCATACCTGGTAACTTGATTATATCCCCAACTTTATAGCTATGTTTGGTGACGTCGTTGTTGTTTATGGTGGTGGGTTCCTTCTCCATGTTATAGCATTTCCCCCCTGGTGAATGGGTGGGGAATTTCTCCCTATTTCCAGTTCCCATCCTTTTTGTGTGTATGTTTGCTTCAAGACTTGTTTGATGAAGATTATGAATGCTTTGTAATTAATATAATTATCATTTGCTTTTACAGATCACTGCAGTGAATTTATGAGGAAAGCATATCTTTACAAGTCACAGGCTATTCTTTATGCGTGGATGTGAATATCTTGACTTCTGATTCAATTGCAGTTAGTTCTTGACATCTTATGCTGGTATAAGGAGAAATAATAATTGAGGCCTATGCTTTCTTTGAACATTGCTGTTGAACTGTTGATATGCTTTCCCAGATATCAATAGGAGACAATGTCTGCGAGTTTGGGCAAAGTTCATATGTCATGGATCCGAATTGCACGACCGAAAACTTATCTGTCTCTTTGCAATCACCTCAACCCTTTGAGATAAGATCTGCTGATATGTCTCAGAGAATGGTCAAACTTGATGTTTCAGGAACTAACGTTCTTTTGAATGCTTTTGACTCAATTGGCATATCCGAGTTGTCAAAAGAAGAGGACGATAAAGGAAAAGATACTGTAAAAATTGATAATGCTTCTGAAAGTGAATGTCTTGACAATTCATGCGTTGCCCCTCGGAGAAGGAGTGGGCGCAACAGCAAGTTAATCCAGAATGTGGCTACAGTACCAGCAAGAAATGACAGGAGAATAGCCCTTAAAAAAGCCTCCATTGATCTTAGTTCTTTTCAGATTACAAGAAAGAGAAGAAGCTATTTCAGTAAACAAGCTCGTTCTTCAGTCTGGGGTTTGCTAGAAAATACGGTGCAATCTTTTGAACGTAGTGTCAGGCTTGAGATACCTTCGGGCAAGCAGAAAACTCTAAGAATAGCAACAAAGGGTGGTAGGGGAAATGAGAAACATGGTAAGAATCAGATTGGTCGAAAGTCGCGGAAATTAAAGGGTAAAAGCTCCATTCCAACTGGCCCGATCTCCTTGAAGGTTAAATTTGGTCCGCGTTCTCTAATGGATGTTATTCCTCTTATTGATAATGATACTAACAAAAACTGTACTGCTGGAGAAGAATTTAAAAAAATACCTACTGTTGCCAGCGAAGTTGATGATAGGTTGGGAGAGGAGGTGCTAAATGTGCAGTTCCATGGTTGCAATGGAAATTTGGATAATGACTATGTTTCTTTATCAGAAGGATGCCAACCTGGAGAGAACACAGTTCAAGATCCAGCTGCTAAGACTTTAGTTTGTCATGTTGAGTCTCCTTCCCAGGAGGTAAGATCGATCAGTGACAGGTTTTCGGATCCTGGAACTTCACCTGATTCAGAAGTCATTAACCTTATTCCTGATACTCCAATCGATGTTCCTGAAGACTTTCATGATTTGACTTTGTCTAAGCCTTGTGCTGCTCCTGTGGACTCGCCAATTCTGAGGATGCATGAGAAAAGCAGTATAAAGGGAAAGAAAAAAGAGAGGCTCCCAAAGGTTTCCAATTGTGGTGTGAAAGATTTGCCTAGTCCAGAAAGTATGAGCAATACACTAGTAATTGGGAATCTCATGCATGGAGAGAAACATAGGAATGGTTCATCTTGTTCTGATACTTCTGATTTAACTACAGCTGGAAATGGAACGGGCAACATGTTCAGCACTGTGATATTTTCAGGAGAACTGCTACGTTATTCAGGAGTGTCAAGCTTGGGAATCTCCGGTGCTTCCTCAAACGTTGAAAGTGATCTAGAGGGAAATCATTGTTCTAGTCTTGGCACTGAGTCTCCCAAGTCAGGGTTGTTGGAGAAACTGGTATCCTCTCCTGATGAGCAAAAAGTTTCTGAAGGGGGGAGACCAAAGGTATCAGAAAAGAGCAGGCCAGAATTCCCAAATTTGTCAAAAGGACGAGATAGTAAAAAGAAGGGGAACAAAGAGAAGGAACAGATTATGCATGAAGTGAAGCACAAAAGTGACCTTGTTAAGTGTTTAGGTGAAGCGAGACTGCACTCAGGAGCAGGTATTGTCAGATGATTCAAATACTAATAAATTGAGCCTTTTAAGTTCAATTTGTGTAAGCTAACCTTGGTATATTGTAGTATTCAGTGACTATATTAACTAATGTTGTAGAAAATGGAATACTACCTGGGCTTGGGCAAGTTGGCTCTGACAAGAAAATTTTTGATGGAGACATTTCAAACTTGGACATTCTGCAGAGAGAGATAGGCGAGGATCTCTTGCCACCAAGAAATGCTTGGGTGCAGTGTGATGATTGCTTCAAATGGAGGCGAATACCTTCATTGCTTGCTGATAAAATTGAAGAAACAAACTGCAGATGGTATGTAATATGCTCATCCAACCTCAGGATCACAGATATGCCAATAGTATATTCTTCTGTTCCTAGTAGTCTTTCTTGGTGGACTATAGCTAGATTACACTTCCCGATTATGTGTCTCTGCATATGTGTGTGCACTCGCATATGTGTGTTTTGCATGGAATTACATTTCCCTGCTGTAATTCGAGAACTAGTAAGACGAATGCCTTCTTGGAATTTGCACTCCATAGCTTCTGTTGGTTACCATAAAAGTCAGCCTTCCTTCCATGATTAGATGCTATGGTGATTCTATATGTTCATAAACTAAGCATGTTGAGATTGAGAAAGTTAAATTAGATTTTTATTGTTATAAGCACTATATGTCCTATATGTTAGTTACTTTTTGTATTTTCTGTAAATTGTGGTTTTACTTAAGAAGTGTGTGTTTCTTGCTTCTAGCTTAAAGCTGTGGGAGCCTTGTTGTATATTTGCTCTTTTCACTGTAAAGGCACTGCTACAGTGCTTTTCCTTCCTTTCCATTTTATATGCCACTCTTTTCATTTGTGTCCCAAAATAATTAACACCATTCTTTTCTTAAACAACTTGTAAGGATTCAAATCCATTAATGCATTCAACTTTAGACTTTGTGTGATGTTTTCTCTATTAAACTAACTTTTCATTTAACCAACATTAATATTTTACTCGACTATCACTAACATAATATACACATCAAATCAGGGGTTTGGTTTGAGAGGTAAAGGTAGTACAATGCGAGATGTGTGGAAGGAACATGTCACGAGTTGGAATCCAGATATGAACCAAGTGTGCTATTTAAGTGAAGAAGAATAGAGGGGCAGGTCGATTATCCACCAAGTTTTCGAGCTGAAAAAAATGAATTTCTCAGTTATCATTAGACACATTTATGTGTGTGTGTACATACACACATGTATGTATGCATACACACATGTATGTACGCACACATCAAGTTTAACATCTTAAACTTGTGCCTGTCAAATGGCATCATACAGAATGGGACAAAGTGAATAATACTTTTGTATTAGTGTGAATTATTGGAATGAGAAGTTTCCATTTAAGGAAAAATCAAGTTTTGTGGGGCAGACCAAAAGAATTGTAGATCATTTCCGTTGGACCCGAGAGTAGTTAAATGTGACTTAACAGCCATTGCTTCGCAATTTCCCCAAGGACCCTGAAAATAGTTGGTGTGTAGTCTTTTGTTTGATATGAAGGACCTACTCTTAAAATCTAAGGCCGAGTGAATTTTCCTGTTTTATTGGTCTACTTGAGTACGCAGATACTTAAACTTCTAGTTGTTGACCTAGGAAATAAACTATTCTCTTTGTAGAACGAACCTTGTCCTCTCAAAAATATAAGATATAAAAGGAAAAAAAAATATGATTCACCAGAAGAACTAGTCTATGGGAAATGAGGTTTGTTTTCTTCTCTTTATTATGATAAATGACACTTGCATTCCAACTTTCTGTATGTGAACTAGTTAAGGTTTTGTTATACGCAATTCGGATTTAAAAAAGAAATATATAGTTTGCTTCTTAGTCATGAATAGCTAATTATATCTTCCTATCTAGTCTAGATGTATAAATGCAATCTTGATGAAGGGGCTTTGCACTCATTTACTTGTTTAATTGATCAAATTGTGAAGACCAAAACTATTGCCGAGAGAAGTTGCCACATGTGTATAGTTTATCTTGTAGAGATCTTTGTAAGTGGTGACATGCTATATTGCTGAAAACAAAATCCTGAGGTGGCATTGCTTATTAAACTCTTTTTGCCCAATAGGCAACTTATTCTGTTTATTGCATCTTCCATTTCCTTTCTCTTGTTCATTGACTTGTTCTTTTTGATAAGCTAAGTAACTTTATTAACAATGGAACATTCTCACTTCTCTTGTTTATTGACTTATAAAAAGTTCTAATTTGAGTGCATCCAAAATTCTTCTGCACTGCTGGTTGTTTGGTGTAGGAACACTGAGGTGATGATTTGATATTGCTTCTGCAATATTAAGTGGATCTATTAAATTTAAGCATCAGATGACTGTTAGCTCCATAAGTTGGGATAATAAACAATTTTCCAGAAAAGGGTGTGTGTGGGGGGTGGGGGGTGGGGGGTGGTTGGTTGATAATCTCGACTTAATATTTGAGGTTTCACTAATGGAAATGGTAATACTTGTGATTGTCAATGTATGTTATGTTTTTGTTTGGTTAGAGTTAATGGCTTACAGTCTCCTACCGATCTTAAAGGACTTGTAAGGATAATCTGGATAAAGCTTTTGCTGATTGCTCATTTCCCCAAGAGAAGTCAAATTCAGAAATTAATGCTGAGCTGGAAATATCAGATGGCTCTGGTGAGGAAGATGTTTCTCGTGCACGCTTAAGTTCAAATGGATCAGGACAGAAGAATCCACTTGGTATCTAGTGATTATACTTATGAAATGACGCTGGTATTGTCTTTGGGCACATAATACCAGAGTAAACTTGCACAAATCTGATTATCTTCCTTCTTTATGTTTGTTGCAGGGGCCCATCAATCATCTTGGACTAGGATCAAGTCAAATTTGTTTCTGCATCGCAACCGCAAAAATCAACCTATTGATGAGGTAGATGCTGGGTCAAGTCTGCGTTATTGCCTCGTATATCCTGTGGCGTACGTTTCAAGAATAAAAAGAATAGGAACATAAAGGCGTTAGAATTGCAGTGTTTTTAGACAAAGTTTGTCTCTGAATTTAAAAATCATCAGAACAAAGAAAAAACTCTAAAAAGTTTGATTACCTAATTTTTTTTGTTTATCGTAAATTACCTTGTGAGTTTGACTTATTCTTGGTAGAAAACTGTTGCCTTAAAATAATAAATTCCATCAGAAAGGGTTGATTTACAAATAAAATCACCTTTTTGGTGTTGTAGGTCACCATTTCACAAATATGAATCATCTTACTTCCGGGATGGTAATTTATTATGCGATTTTGCGATAAGGAAAGTGGCGTTTCAGCGATTATGGTACTGTACACTTAGTTATGCACATTTCTGTTGTTAACTTTCTGGACTTGTAATTTTTCTTTGGCGAGGGGTCTAGGCTTGATATTATCTATTTCTTGAGACATGTTGTGGTGGTCAAATGTACTTACGTATAACATTACTAGGCCAATCTCGTGGGTTTCTATTATTTAAGTCTTGAGATTTTTTGTTGTTGTCAAATGAAATTTCCTAAAATACATAAACTATGTCGTATCTGGCCTCTATCGATGCGTCTTTTCCCTTTTCCTTTACTCTTCCTTGGCTTTGTCTTTGTGTGGCATTGGTGTATTGTTGGCTGCACTGAGACATTCAGGTACATCTGTTTGAAGAAATCTGTGGAGGAGTAACAGTCGGTTCCCCTAAACAACTAATTGGTGTGTATACTATAAGTTTTTCTTGTTGTAAATCTATTGGTGATTTGCCTTCTCCAGTATGGTTTCGATGTTATGAGCTTCAGCACGGCTATGATACTAAGTGGAGATATGGTTTATGTGAAGTGGATTTTTGCGGTAAAATGGAAGGAAATGATTGTTAGGAGGAAGGATCATGTGGTTCTTTTGGGGTCCTTTCTATAATGTTTTTTTAGAAGGTGTTCTTGTCCATTATCATGATAACAAACCTACATGTTCTCCACTAATAGTTAGAGCACTGAATTAACTTCTAAAACAGAGAAATGGACTTATGTTAACTAAAGCATTTTGAGGTGGGTGAAGTAAATATAGTTTTCAGCTCTCGATAGAAATTGGGTTTTGAGGAGATTCTTCCGTAACTTCCAGAGAAGCAATTCATTTGTAGAATTAGATATCAAGTGATATGCAATGTGAAGACTGACATGCTATTGGGCTTTATTGATCTTGTTTCACACTAAATTAACTTATATGATGCACACCATGCCCATGACTGGCCCTATGCTGGGGCTAACATCTCGTAAAAAACATGCACCTTCCATTGTCCCTACTTATTTCTTTGTGAACAGCTGCTTCTCTGAGTATTTTGCATGTTCATCTTTAACCTACCTTTAAAATGAGTATTTGCATGTTCATCTACAATCAACTTATGATTTCTAATGTGCTTGCGGTAACAGAAACTAAGTTACTTCCTTTCAGTAACTTCTATTTCATTCTGTTATCCGTCCCTATTAGATCATGGTCTGCCATTGCAAGCCACCTTCAGATGGACGAATGGGCTGTGGAGATGGATGCCTGAACCGGATGCTCAATATAGAGTGTGCTAGAGGGACTTGTCCTTGTGGAGAATTCTGTTCAAATCAGCAGGTTCTTTAACTTGCAAAGGGTTACTTCTATTTTTCTTGTATATTGCTTCTATTATTCAGGTTGTATCATCTCTATCATGTACTGCTTGCAGTTCCAGAAACGCAATTATGCTAAATTGAAGTGCTTTAAATCTGGAAAGAAGGGTTATGGCCTGCAGCTGCTTGAAAATGTATCTGAAGGGCAGTTTCTGATTGAATATGTTGGGGAGGTGAGATATCTTCTCTACAGAATTATGGAGACAGTTGTGGGAATTGCCGGAAGTGGACACAATACTTGGAACCACAGATAGTTTTTTCCTATGTTAACCTAAAAATAACCTATCTTAACCTAAAAAATACCTAAACTTTACTATGCTTATCCCAACCTCACCCCTCGGTGGCTACCCCTTCCCAAGGAAAGAGATTGCGAAATTAAGAGATGATCATGCTATTAGTAACCAAATTGTTTTTTTGAAAATCACCAACTTGAGGTGGGAACCCCATCGGCACCAAATTGACATCATAACCCGTTTCCGTGGGAAAAACACCCTTATTTTTTGTCAGAAAACAAAACACCTTTGTCCCCTCTTTTATGTCAACACATCTTTGGGCCCAGGCATGTTCCTTCTCAGCTGTAATTGATTATGTCGCAGTAATTCTTCAATCTTACTCCTGTGCTGCTCCTAAATTGTTTTAGCTCCTAGAGAGCTAAGAATCATCATCCAATTTCCCCAACTTTTTTGCACACCTTCCCTATAGTCATCTTTCCTATTATTCTTTTTCTTTTGCTGTCTTTCCAGTTACACCCTCAAGCAGTGCTGCCTTCATCCCTTCAGATATTATGGCTTTTTATGAATTCTGTTTTTTAACCTTATGACACTCTGCTGCAATACTGTGTTTTAAAAGAGAAAGGATACATAACCAAGGGGCTTACCTACTCAAATACTCATCTGTTTGCTTTACAACTTTTGGCTTTATTTCCTACTTGATCCAACTGTAGTTCAAACAATGTTGCATCATTTTAACCCGAGAGTTCTCCGAACTTCCTCGCATTGAACTCCAATAATGTATGATTCAAGGAGTGTTTTAAAGGCCGAGTCTTCGTCTGTTTCTGGCTATTTCCTATCTGTCTAACTCACCCATGATCTATCTTAGAAGGCTGGTTGGTACATATTTCACATCTTGTTTAGGCATTCCGTCTACAACCCATAGTTTTCCTCATATCTTTTCCTGGATTCCACAGTCCATATTTAGATTTGACGTTTTCCTCTTCCACTAATAGTTACAAATATCAGAAGAACTTCTTGCCAATGGGCATCTCTATCGGTGGCTAGCAGACATCTGATTCTTTGGCCTTCCTGCTTTTATATACAATTATTTTATATCAATCCCAAATACTTGTTTGCATTTTGGCAGTTGCTCACTACTCTGTTTTCCTCATCAGACTTGGTGGCAGGTTAGCTCATTCAGAAATTTATTTCATTTGATATGGTAAACCTCACTTCCTAAGCGCCCTGCTCAGGAGATGCATAGTGGCTTTTCCCACTTTGCTCCTTGGTTACTTGAACTTCCAACATCATGGTTAGAGGTGAAGGGCCCTTTCCAGTTTACTTCATTCAGAAATAATCTAAACCATTAGTTCCCTCCAAATCTCTGCCATAACCATTTATTGGTACTCTGGCACTTCTAGGTTGTCTATTCTTTCCTTGAAGAAGGATAGTATCTTACCATTGTTTACTGTCTCGAAAATTCCATCTCTCACCACCAGGGCTTGCTCCAACTATGAATATTCGTTTCAATTCCTTGGACGTTTTTCTAGGAAGAAGTGAAAGCCCTGCCATTGATGCATTTCTTTTAGTCCAAACGTATGATTGTCTATTTGAGCTCCTAGCTCTTGGTGCAACACCTCCATCTTGCGAATGTGTGACTTTGTCACTTCCTGGGACCCGCTAGACATGGTATTTGAGGTGATTTAGAATAACAGTATGTTAAAAATGAAAGGAAAAGTGGACGAGAATGCCTAACTTGGGTGTAAGTTCAATACAAATTCACGACATCTCACCATTAATGTCATTGATCCTTGTTTTATTTTCATCAAAAGATTGTCTAGAAATTTCTGTCTAGAAATTTCTCTTTTGATTTCTAGAGGTTCTCTCTTCATATTTATGATATGTCTATGCATGATTTTCTTTGCGTTGCTGAGATATTATAGGCTTATAGATTTAAATTTTTAAAAAATTCCTAGGTGCTGGATATGCATGCTTATGAGGCACGGCAAAAGGAGTATGCGTTGAAGTGTCATAAGCATTTTTATTTCATGACCCTTAATGGCAGTGAGGTATTACAGTTTGCCTTAATATATCTAATTAACAGATATTAATGCTGTTATGTGTTTAATATAGATGGATTTATAATGTGAAGGAGATAGATTTTTTGTTGTATGTATCTCTTGACAGATTTATAATGTGAAGGAGATAAACTTTTTCTATATGTATCTATTTTTAATCTGTTTTCGTTCTATGGTCAATATGTCCAAATTTTTAATGTCTTAGGGTGTGTTCAGTATGAAGGAAAATGTGTTCCATGAAAAATATTTTCCAAGAAAACATTTTCTAGGAAAACAAGTTTTTTACTTATTTTCTTGTATGCAAGTAAAAGATATTATTCCAAAAGCGTTTGTATATGTCTAAGACAAAACTATGGGATGGGGTTAGGGATGGATAGTGGCGAGAATGGGTGGGGATAAGACAATGTGACTTTTTTTCTCTACTTTTATTAGAGAAGTCATTTTCCTTATTTTCAAGGAGTTTGTTTTCCTAAAGAAAATATTTTTCAAAATTTTTGACCAACCGAACATGAGAAAATGGAAAAACATTTTCCTCCATACCAAACACATCCTTAGTGTATATTATGGAGCTGTTTTCTCTCACCTGATCGTGTCATGTCCTTTTTATGCCTCATGTTTCAGGTAATTGATGCATGTGCTAAGGGGAATTTGGGCCGTTTCATCAATCATAGCTGTGACCCTAATTGTCGTACAGAAAAGGTGAACATTCTTGGCAACTGCACTGTGCATTTAATTCTGTAAAAGAAGAAGAGATTTGAGAATGAATTACTTGATTATTCCTTCAAGCATAATGGGTTTATATAGTGTTTACAAGTAATCCCCTCAAAAAGGAAAGTATTCAAGTAATCCTGAAAAGGGAAGGAAAGTTATTGCTAATAATCCTTTTCCTATGTACACAACTACAGAGATTCTAAACATTTCCTACAGATGCAAGTGGGTTCTTGGCATGTTAAAAATTTTCTAACTCTTAACAATCTCCCCCAAGTTGGAGCATACATATCGTATGGTGCTAACTTGCTAAAAATATACTCAATTCTGAAGCCACTAAGTAATTGTGTAAGAATATCTGCTAACTGATCATTTGAGTTGACGAAACCTGTCACTGCAACCTTGATGATCTTTTGTTGAATAAAATGACAATCTATTATTATATGCTTCGGTATTTCATGAAATACTGGATAAAAGCAATCTGTATTGCAGCTTGATTGTCATGGATCAATTTCATGGGTAATAGAATGAGGTGTTTGATCTGTTGCATTGGACGAAAGGTTGGATTTCAGTTCCATTGGTCTGGACCACCATCTGTTTTCTTAATAAGAAGTAAAAGATATTCTTTTTGCTTTTTGTGTGAGATTAAAAGAAAAAGATATATATTTTTTTGGAAAGGAAGTTGTCCTTTTTGCACCTAAGGGTGCGACCTAGTGGTCAATAAAGTGGGTTAAGAATCATGAGGTCTCAGGTTACAATCCCAACAAAGACAAAAAACACTAGGTGATTTCTTCCCATCTGTCCTAGCCTTGGGGACAGCGTTACCTAGTAGTTGTTATTGGTGAGAGGTGGCAGGTATCCTGTGGAATTAGTCGAGGTGCGCCAAAGATGGCCTGAACACCATGGTTATCAAAAAAAAAAAAGAAAAGAAAAGAAGAAAGTAGTCCTTTTAAAAAAAGAAATTGAAACAGAGAAAGTGAAGGAACTTTTTAACAAGAGAGACTTTCTTTTAGTGAGCAGAAAAATATTGTGGAAGAAGAAAAAGAATATTCAGAGTAAAGAGTAAGGATTCAAATCCTTGGCTCTTATAGAAATACAAGATAAGAGGATGGCACCAGTCCCATAGAAAGTACCAATTCCAGTTGCTGAAGAGATAGTGGCACCATAAAGGTCGTCGGAGAGGTGAACTGTGCTAGACACAAAAAGGGAGAAGAAAAGAAGAAAATCATTGACTAAGCGGGCAACACACATTGGTTGGTTTTTCCTGTTAATAGAGGAAGCTATTCAAGTCTCTACCATGATCTTAAAATCTTTGATTCCATTCCAACTGTAACTCCACCTTTTTAAAAAAGGTCGAGGAGCTCTAACTTGGGATATGCCCTCGGTCTTTCTCTCTCTCTGAATCATGTTTGGTGACATCTTTCTTCAATAACACTGCAATATCAATTAAATTACCATGGAAAACAAGACCTTTTCCATTTCAGGTGAAAAATCATTCGAACTAATTGATTCCGTGGTTTGTTTTAGTTGAAAGAGGTAAATTGTTTTTTAGCAGAACCAAAATAGATGAGGAAAACCTTTGTTGGGCATGTGATGCTCTCAAGCAAACATCAAAAAGAGCAGGATATTATTAATATATTTTTGGATAATTGTGGTGCTTGGGCCAAATGGGCACCTCAACTAATTCTACAGGACACCTGTATCTCTCACCAGTATAAGTGTTGTCACCAACGCAAGTGTTGGGTAACTCTGTCCACCAAGACTTGGATAAATAAGAAGAATTTACCAAGTGTTTTTGTCTCCATTGGTATTTGAACCTGAGAGTTCATAGTTCTCATTCCATCCGACCACTAGGCTATGCTCTTGGGTGCAAGCAAGATATTATTACAGAGATTGGGGAGGAAGTCTCAAGCATACATTTTGTAGAGTTTTTCTATACTAAAAAAGTTATGGTCGATCCATACTTACTGAAGCTTGGTTGGAGGTCATGAAGTCTGCAGTGATCATTCCTGTTGTAGATTACAACTTGGGATGGTAGATTTAACTGGGAAAATATTATAGTTTCTGAGGAAGCAAACAAAACAAAACTTTAGGCATGTCAATACACCTCAGATGAGGTCATATGTTGGCATGGCTAAGATGATTCAATGGCTAAAGGTGGCGAAGCTCCCAGCATGGGTGGTTGATGATGTGATTACAGTCAACTCAGGAACTGACTATGATAACCATCAATTTCTTTCAAGATGCTTACTTTGCAGTTTTTGCTGATCCATTCAATTACTGTCCAAACCAAGAGGTGATTCAAAATGGTTTTTGAACAGGTAGAAGATTTGTGCTGGTATGGAAATTACCTCACTCTCACAACCAATTTCTATTTTGAGTTACCTTCATGGAAAGAAGTTGTGAGAGTCCATGCTAGTGAATAGTTCTGGAATGGTTGTACTCTTATCATTAGAGTGGTGGTCACCAATGATAGACACCGAGTTAGCTTGCCAGAGATCTGACTCTAAACCAATTCATACGAGACAATATTTTGAGGTCAAATTATCAGTTCTATTGAGAATTCCTTCAATTTCAAAAATGAGCAAATTGTGGTACAAGAGGAGAATATAGTTGAACCTAATAGAATCAAGAGGGAGATCATTTCTTTCTACAAGAAACTTTATGTAGAAACAAAAGAATGGACACCCACCAGAAATCTTAGTAATTATCGTGCAATTTTAGAGATGGAAAAAAAGTCCCTGCAAGAAAACTTGATCAACATGAATTTCTTTTGGTTGCTTAAAAATGTGTGAGATAAAGCACCTGGCCTTGATGGTTATACAATGAGTTCTATTTGAAATGCTGGGATGTGCTGAAACAAGACATTATAGAGGCTTTTCATAACTTTCATTCTCAGGAAATGTTTGAAAAAAGTTCAATGCAACTTATATTGCCTTGATACCTAAGAAGACAGGGGAAAAGCCAAAGGAACTCAAAGATTTCAGACCTATCAGCTTGATAGGAAATTTCTATAAACTGGTTTCTATGGTTCTGACAGAGAGACCAAAAAAGGGTGGTGGATAAATTTGTGGACAACCAACATAATACCTTTATCAAAACTAGACAAATATTGGATGCTGTGTTGATTGCCTATGAAGCAATTGATTCCAAAATTTCACAAAAATAGCCTAGCATCTAATGTAAACTTGATATTGAGAAAGCCTTAGACCTTGTTAATTGGGAGGTCATCCTCAAAATGTTGAGACAGATGGGATTTGGGAAGTGGATCAGCTAGGTGAAATTTTCATCTCAATTGTGAAATTTCCATCCTTGTTAATGGGGCACCAAAAGGTTTTTTCAGTTCGCATAGAGGGATAAGACGAGGTGATCCTTTTTCCCCCTTTTTATTTATCATAGCAAAGGAGGGTCTTAACAACATGCTCAAGATTGCTGAGAATAATCGAAGGATCCAAGGTTTTGAAGTTGCTAGAAACAGAGACAATAATTTGTAGATCACCCATCTCACAATAATATATAGATCACCCATCTCCAATTTGATGATGATATTCTAATTTTTTTGACTTAGAGGAGGAACATTTATTGGTTTTGAGGTTAATTTTGGTCTATTTTGAAGGCATTTTTAGGCTTCATATTAATTGGAGTAAGATGTATCTTTTTTCAATGAATCTGTTACCTATGGAGCATCTGACACAGATACGGGGTGATGTAGTGGGTACCTCACCATCATTTTATCTTGGCATGTCCTTGGGAGCAAAATTTAGATCCCAAGAAATTTGGAATCTAATTTTGGAGAAATGTGAGAAGAAGTTGTTCAGATGTAGATTACAATATTTGTCTTTGGGAGGCAGACTTTGAATTTGTTACCTATGGAGCATCTGACACAGATACGGGGTGATGTAGTGGGTACCTCACCATCAGTTTATCTTGACATGTCTTTGGGAGCAAAATTTAGATCCAAAGAAATTTGGAATCTAATTTTGGAGAAATGTGAGAAGAAGTTGTTCAGATGTAGATTACAGTATTTGTCATTGGGAGGCAGACTTTGATAAATTCTGTTTTAGATGCTTTACCAACTATGTGTTGTCCCTTCTCCATATCCCTCAGAATGTTATTTAGAGGCTAGATGAGTTTGGATAAATTCAGGAGATTTTTCCTTTGGCATGGTAATAAGGAGAAAAGAGATTTCCATTTGGTCAAATGGAAAAATTTGATAATAACAAAATTCAAGGTGGTTTACGTATCAAGAACCTTAAGAATTGGAGCAAAACTCTTAAAAGTGAAATGACTATGGAGGTGCTATCAGAAATCCCAAAATTTGTGGTGTAGTGTCATCAAAACCAAATATGGAGAGCTGGATAACTAGGTCTCTAAATAAGTTACTACCTCCTAGGTCTCTAAATAATCGATCTCCAAAGATCGATTAGATCTTACTGGCCTCTCCTCAAAAGTCAAACTGAAGTCAAGGTTCACAATGGAAACACAAACTCTTTTTTGGACATATAATTGGTATATAATTGGTTGGGCTCTGCTAGCTTACAAGTTTTTCTTCCAGATATGTTTAACCTTGCACAACACCAACACAGGACAACAACAGAGATGTGGAGCCATCAGGGATGGAGGGTTGGAACTTGGTACTCAAAAGGCCTCTGAATTATTGAGAGATTTCAAGATTGATTGAGTTACACAAGTTTTTGGAGACCTTTCAAGGATTAAAAAATGGAGTGGATTGTCTATGTTGGAAGGGACATAGCAAAAGGGTATACGATGTGAAGGAGGGGTACAAGGGTTTAATCAAACAGAACCTCAGATTGCCAACTGCTCATGTAAACACATCTGAAAGATTAAAGTGCCTTGTAAAGTAGACTGTTTCTTATGGCACCCCGCCAATGAGGTTGTTTTAACTCAGGACAAAATTTGTCAAAGAGGGGATTACCCCTAGTTTCAAGCTTTTTCTATGTGGTAGGGATGTGGAAATGGTTAATCATCTTTTTCTACACTCTGTAGTCACTGACCAGCATTGGGAGATCTTTATCAATCTCAGAGGCATTTCATGGACAATGCCTAGTAAGATTCTTTGAAACTCTTTTCAGCTAGGAGGATGCCGGGGTTAATGCTAGAAATAGAGATAGATGAGGATATCCCAGTGTTATCAAAAGCGAAAAGCACAAAAAAGCTCTAGGGTCCTTTGGAGCTTTAAGCCCAAATAAAACATGAGCTTCAATGAGAAAAGACGCAAATGGAGGAAACATATAAATATATATATGTTTAGTCTAAGACTAATAATTATAAGCACCAATAATAAATATATGGACAAAAAAATTGAATTTTTTAAGGATAATGTGAAATATCAATTGTTTAGTGTCACCTCCTCAGGAAGCGTTCATTTGCAAGGAAAAGTTTGTCTTAGAGCCTTGATGATTATACTAAAGTGCACATTAAGCGAGGCCAAATGCTCAACATGTTTTGAGCTAGGGGTGGGCATAAATACCGAAAGTCAAAAAACTGAAAAACCAAAAAATCGAAATGAACCGAACTAATTCATTTTTTTTGTTTCAATTCGGATTTAGTTCTTTTTTCCTAAAACTTCGGTGTTCGGTTCTATGTTTTCGGTTTTAGGATATCGATTCTTAAGTTTTTCGGTTTAACTGAAATTTTATAACTTCTTTTAAAAAAATATAAAAATAACTACTTAATTTCAAAAAAAATAAAAATGCTACACCTAACCCATTCCCAAAGCCCATTTACAGAATTATTTATCTAATTGACACAATTGTTTAAGTTTTTCACAAATAACAAGTTCTATAGCAGTTTTAGCATATTAAGAAAATTCTTGCATTTACTAATATGCTTTGAAAGAGAAATAAAATATATAATTTTTATTTAACAAGAAATCAAGATAATTGATATTCTTATAAAGACCCTTATTTTTTTATTGGGTCATTTATAAGGATGTTTATTATGAAATGCTGTATACTTTATACCTGCTACTAAATGTAAATTAACTAATCCCTCTGAGAACCGGTGAAGAAAAAAACTAAAGATGTTTGCCTAGTTATGTTTTTTTACTTGAAATTTAGCTCATTTTGAATGAAACTTTGGAACACAAAACTTAAAATTATTTATTTTGAATTGAAAAAAAATTTAATTAACTCATTTTTAATTAAAAAGTAGCTCATTTTTACAAGCAGAAAAATAGCTCATTAATTAGGTCCATATCGATAAAACTGAATTAGAAAACCAAACTGAACCGAACTTGAAAAAAACCATACTGAATCGAGTTAGTTCGGTTCGGTGTTCGATACTCAATAATGAAAAATCGAAATTTAAAAAAATCGAACCAAAAAATCAAACGCCCACCCCTATTTTCAGCCTTGCTTTAGGGATTAAGCACGCTTTAAGCGTGCCTTTGACAACAGTGGATTATCCCAACGTGCATTTAGTGGACCATCTGGAGAGAAAGAATGCCAGATTTTTTGAAGATAGGAGTAGCAAAGCACAAAAGATTAAGCTTGACTATATTTTGTTATTCTGTTTTTGGTGTACAAAGGCTAATTCTGATGATACTCATACAATCCTAGATGTCTTGGAGTCTGTTTAGGATGGTAGTTTCAGTTTAGAAGTTTCTCTACCTTTTTGGTAAATATGGTTTTTTCAAGTATTGACTTTAATACAAATTGTTGCCAGATTCAAAAGTCCAATTTGCCACATAAATCGCTACAAAGGTTGGGCACAATTTCGTTCTTTCAAAAGTCTAATTTGCCACATAAATTGGTACAAAGTAGGGTACAGTCACGATGTTTGTTTAAGAGTTGTGATTGGTCATTCAATGTAAACCCCAAATTTTGTGATTGTTTTGCTCATTTTATCTATTGTAACTTGAAACTCATGGTCAGTTTATTCCACATATTCCTCTTGCTTTCTTTGTGATTTGCCCCAAGATGTTACTGCTCCTTTAAGCGGAGTTTGTTTTTCTCATGGAAATTCAGAACTTTTTGGACACCATGTGGGATGCTGCTTTACAAGTTAATTGCAGCTATATTTTCCCTTATAGGATATCAATAATGTTAGAAAGTGACCTTTAACTCAACATCAAGCTTATTTCTTCAAGTAATTTTACTTCTGGCTTGGCACTAATAAAAATGGTAGTTGTGTTGAATGGGTTCAATGAAATGCAGCTCTTTTAATTCTAGAAAACAATCTAAATAGTTACTGCAGCTTAGTTTTCCTAATAATGTATACAAGTGATCGTAAGTGTTGCGTTGGTTCTTTTGTGGACTCAATATATTTTAAAAGTCCTCGATATTGGTTACAACTCATTGTCTTAGGTAAGGCTAAATTTTTGGAAGTAAAATTACCATCACTTGCAAACTATTAGGGTGTGTTTGGTACGAAGGAAAATGTTTTCTTGCAAAACAAGTAGTTTCTTACGTATTTCTAGTGTTTGGTAAGTAAACAAATAAAAATTATCTCAAGAGCATTTATACGTAAGCTAGCAAACACTATTGGAGTGGGATGGGAGTGTGGGATGGTCAAGGGGTGGGGTTCTGAGTGTTGGGTAGGTGGGAAGGAGACAATGAACTCGGAATGTCACTTATGGGACTTGTTTTCCCTACTTCCATTAGGGAAGTCATTTTCCTCATTTTTAAGGAACTTGTTTTTCAAAGGAAAATATTTTCTAAAAAATTTTGGCCTATCAAATATGAGAAATTGAAAAACATTTTCTGAAAAATGTTTTCGTCCCTGCCAAACACACCCTTAATGAAGATAAGTTAACCCTGCCTCTAAAATCTTTATGTTGGGGTTGAATTGTTACATTAGTAAAGATTTTCTTGGTTAGCGTGATCTTACCTTGGTGATTGGTCTCTGTATTATCTATGAATATGACCTTTTTCTTTTATTTTTGAAAAAAAGCTATCTATGTCCACCCAATTATCAGTTTTAGTTTTGCATCTTATTATTTTAATTCTAGAGGGTTATTAGGAAATAGGAAGTAGCTTCATTGCTTATAGATACACCTAAGCCTGTGCATTCAGATCCTTTGTTAATTGGGCTATATCCAAACCAAGTTCCCCTCCCCTCCCACCAATTGTATTCAGCAGAAAATGCTTGATATAGTTTCAAACATAGTTCTCTCATGTCTCATCTTGTTTACATGGAGGTTTTGAGTTCATGATTCAATATTATTAATGTTGTGACAAATTTCTCTCATTTACTGAACAGTGGATGGTGAATGGAGAGGTCTGCATAGGACTCTTTGCTTTAAGGGACATAAAGAAGGTAAAATCTGATTTCCTATTTAATTCATCTTACTTGGTTTTTGACCATTTACAGAATCCTAAATGCTCCGCATGTAGCAAATAGAAAATGTGTCCTTTATTAACGCTTATTGTGTTCTAGTTTTATGTATAGCCAACAAGAGCCGTCAGTAGGTCCGCTAGGCCGACTCAGCCCAACCCATGAATTGATAGAATCGGGCTAAAATTTTTAAAGCCCATTTAAGAACGAGGCTTTTTATCTTGGTCCAAGTAAGCTTGCTGGCCCGTGAGGCTTGACTGAGGCTGCACTGGGCCAGCTCTTGAGTCAATTAAAAAATATATAAATAAAAGTGAAGTACAAGGAGAATCAAACTCAAAGTCTATATAACCCATCATATATCTATATTGCAAAGTCTAAAGACCAAATTAGTACAATGCAAATAACAAAGTTATATTATATATATATATATATATATATATATATATATAATTTATTTATTTATTTTTGATTAAGTAAAAGATTTCATTAATATAAACAAGGCCAACTTGGCCATATACAAGCGGTATAACAAAAAGATGAGAAATGTACAAAATATGATTCTCTCCAAAAGACACCCAATCCTCTATACAAATAGGAACTATATGGGTGCATTAACAGAAATAAGGTATCAGAGACTACTCCTCAATTGAGCAAAGCTCATCTCCACCCCTTCAAAAGCTCTCCTATTTCTCTTTCCAAATGTCCCACATTAAAGCAAGAGGAGTAACATTCCAAGCCCTTGTGCTTTCTTCTCTTGGCTCCACTCTTCCAATTGGACATCAAGTCCTTCGGGGATCTTGGCACAACCCAAGAAATGCAAAACCATCGAAAGATATTCTCCCATAAACTCGTGGATAATTTGCGATGTAACAAAATATGGTTCACGTCAACACCTGCCTCCTTACAAAGGAAACACCAACTCATGCATACAATCTTTCGTTTCCTAAGGTTCTCTGTCGTAAGAATCATCCCTCTAGTAGCTAACCATACGAAGCACACCTTCCTCGACACCTTAGGTATCCAAACAAAGACATATAGAAACCTATCCTCCACCTTAACCAGAAGGTTCTCATAAAAAGACTTAACTGAGAATATTTTGTTATTTCCCAACTCCCAACTCAGAGCCTTAGGTCTATCGATTGGCTCACATTTCTTTTCAAGTAAAGCTAGCAATCTCTGAAGCTCGGTCACCTCCCAATCTTGAAAATTTCTCCTGCACCTCAATTCCAAAATTCTCATTCCCATATGCCCCCTTAATTTGCTGAATAGATAATTTCCTTTGGCAAGAAACTCTATACAATACCGGGGATTCATTCTTAAGAACCAAACCTCCACACTATTTCTTCCCCGAAAAAACTAACTCTATTCCCGTCCCCAATCTTAAAAACAATATTTTAAAGGCATCCTGCCCCTTCATGATTTTCCTCCACACGCCACACTCGAAAGGCATAGTGGCATAGTGATCACATTTGTTCTCCAACCCCCTTCCGTTCTCCATATTTATCTGCTATCACCCCTCTCCATAAAGCTTCCCTCCATCCCAAATCTCCATAACCATTTACCCAAAAATGCTTTGTTAAAGACCTCCAACTCCTTAACCTCGAGTCCTCCCCATCATTTAGGAGATGTCACGGCTTCCCAACGAACCAAGTGAAACTTTTTTGCCCCATCCGGCACATCCCAAAGAAAGTTTGTTTGTAACTTTTCCAACTTACCCATCACAATGGTAGGTCTGTTGAACAAAGACATGCAAATTTGGTAGCCTCTTAAAAAGCACTTCTTTGTCCCCTTTGGGCAAGTATCTTTTCTGCCAACCTTCTAGCCTCTTCTTTACCCTCTGAATGACCGGATCTAATCACGGAGATCCTAGTTCGTTGTGCCTAGAGGTAACCAAGGTAGTTAGTAGGGAGAACACCCCCCCCCCCCCCCCCCCCCCCCAAATATCATCCACTGCACCAATGCGTAGGATCTCATATTTGCTAAGGTTAATTTTAAGCCCTAGCACCACTTGGAACCAAGTTAAGACTTGCCCAAGAAAGTCCAATTGGATCCATCTACATCACAAAACACCAAACACGAAGATATCATCTGCAAACAAAAGATTGAGTGATTGTCATGGTACCCACACCATCAACAACAACCTTGAATCCTTTGATATGTCCTCCTAAAACTGCTCTGTCCATCATTTTGCTCAAAGCTTCCATAACCAAGATAAAGAATATAAGTGATAAAGAATCTCCTTGTCTCAAGCCCCTTGAACTATCAAAAAACTATCATTCACCAAGACCGAGTATCTCACTGAAGAGACACAAAAGCTAACCCACTTCCTCCATTTCTCCCCAAAACTTCAACATATTGAAATTCAGGAACTTCCAACTTACATAGTCATAAGCCTTCTCAAGATCTAACTTGCACAAAACACCTGGTACAAACTGTTTTTCCTCGAATCTGCCACTTTATTAGCCACCAAAGCTGCATCCAGAATCTGTCTTCCCGTGACAAAGGCATTTTGCGGAGAAGAAACCGTCTCGTCCAGAACTCTCTTAAGTCTCTATTAGTTAGCACTTTAGCAATAATCTTGTATTAGCTACTGCCAATCTGTGGTCCGCTCTTTCAATTACCGGTTTCAAGTTGTAAGATCCTAGAAACTCCTAGCAGTAGTCCTAAGTAGGTAGTCAAGGGTGCTCCTACTCTGCATTTAAGCACAATGCTAGCTGTTCAATGTTTTGCTCACATCCCCGATGAGGATGCTTTGACAGTTCTTCGTGTTGATCTTCAGCCGTGAGACTATTTATAAGTATGTCAAGATCTGTCTCAAGTAAACTAACTGTTATGACTTTGCATCCCAATTATTTGACTTTCGTCTGCAAAATGAAGGCGGAAACTGTGATGTTATCATATTCCCTATACATGCCTTGAGGCCCTTCAAGATACCCCCTGTGATCGCTTTGTCCATCAGCTTACTCAGTGCCTACATTGCCAATATAAACCACATGGGAGGTAAAGGACCCCTTATATCAAACCCCTAAAGCTCTCCTTCAGTCCTTCTATATTTCGAACTTTAGTAGAAGTATACCAGGTAACATTAGCTGCTGAAGGGAGGATGTGATTGGTTACTTGATTTTGTCCTAGAAACTTGTTAACTTGTATATATGGAGGAGATATGTTTTCTAGTCTGTTACCATTCAAAAGTTTCCCATTTTGGTCACTACTGGTTTATGTTTGTGTTCCTGGTATGGACTCTTATTCTTTTACCTTCACGCCACTACTACATTGATTCACATGATTACGTTATATCTCTTAAGAAACAGCTCTCATCTATGTTCAATCAGAATACAATAGTAAGAACGCTGAACTCCTGGATAGTATGTTCAGTGTTGCAAAAAGTGAAAGTACACCACTCTATATTATAATTTGAGATCTCGACTTCTCTTTCATGCCGATCTTGGATGTCATACTTACCTTCAAAGGGCTTCTCCTTTATAGGAGAGTAAACAATCTGTCCAGCAAGGACCCACACCCACACCCACCCACCGGGCAGAACTAATAACGCCCTCCATTTTAACAACATAATCAACTATTAGACAAATATTTATTGTATTGCATTTTGGTTTCTTCTCCTCTACTATCTTCATCAGTAGAGGAATTTAAGATATATGGTTGTCCCGCAGATTATCTGGACTGCTTTGCTTCTTCAGTTCCCTAAGTAGGCATGGTTACTATACCTGTTTGAATCGGCTCTTGGAGTAATTCCCCTCTTAATATTAGCGATGCCTGCTTTTGATTTGTTTTATTATGTTGCCAACTAATATATGCTTTGGATTCTATTATCAGGGCGAAGAGGTGACATTTGACTACAATTATGTCCGGGTCTTTGGGGCTGCAGTAAAAAAGTGTGTATGTGGTTCACCTCATTGTCGGGGCTATATAGGTGGTGACCCGCTGAATGCAGAAGTGATCGTTCAGGAGGATTCGGATGATGAGTATGCTGAACCTCTCGTGCTGTGCGATGATGCTAACATGAATCATAAAGAAGACAACCATATATGTGCTACAAGTGCTATTAATGGTGCTAAAATTAAAATCCAACAGAAACCATCTAAAAAGAAACACACAGAGGATGAATTTATCGCTGGAAATCAGGAGACTTCCTGTCAAACAGATATTAACAGTCTTGTTGTGGGTCAAGAAAAAGTTAATTTGGGCAACTCCATTGCTGTTCTTAGCTTGGACGTTAGAAAAGAAAGCGAAAACATCCTTGATGTATCTCCTGCATCAGCCTTAAAGGAAGAAACATGTGCGGCACTGAAAGCCCCAGAATGTCTGTCTCGTTCTTCTGCTCAACCTGTTGAGACTTCCTTGTCATTGAAAGATACATGTCAAACCGTGTTTGGCGTGAGAAAAGGGTGCACAGTGGCTGGCAAAGTTGCAAAGTCCTCTTTCTCTTCCGCACAGGAAGTGGAGATAATTTCAACTGATGCAGTAGTTAGCAAGTCTTCGAGGAAGGCAAAATCCAGCAATGGGCTAGAGACACATGGTTCCTTGAAATCATGTCTGTTTGTGAAAACTTCGCGTGAATCTTCTTTACTGAAGAAGGGGAAACAGAGAAATAACGTTGTGAATTCCAGACCACCGCCTGATGGGGACAGTAAGTTGCAAGTTTCACAACCTAAACTCAAGAAACCTCCAGATGGCTCCTTACATGGCCATTTTGAAGCAGGTATATCATTGTTAGCATTTTGTGGAATCTGCAGATTGTGGAGTATTGTTACGTTATCCTTTTCTTTCCCTGAATATGCAGTTGAAGAGAAACTTAATGAGTTGTTGGATCATGATGGCGGAATAAGCAAACGCAAGGTGAGTAGTTAAAAGCTATATGATCTAATCTGTACTTCTTTACTTTTTCTTGCTGGGTGAAACGTACTTAATTATTGTGCTGGTTTGTGGGATGGTCCTGTCTCCTGCTGCATTTTGCTGCTGCCTCTTTGGGATTAATTCATTGAGAGGGAATAGGCCAAACAGTTGGTGAAAGGTGTCCATATAGTGGGTGGTGATAGGAGATCATCATTGTTGGCCACATAATGTAATCTCGACTTAGTGACCTCTCTATTAGATTTTCATGATCCTATTGATCTTCTGAGGCATTTCCGGTTTCTTAACTTAGCCTTGGCTTAGTAACCTCTACATCTAGATTTTCATCGTCCTATTATAATATTTTGAAGCATTCCGGTTTTTTAAACTTCTGCCATATGTGTAAATGTGTGCATGACGAACCGACGGCACTCTACATTTTTCTTTCAATTATTACATTTCTCTTTTCTTGGAGCAGGATGCTTCCAAGTGCTACTTGAAGCTCCTCCTTTTAACTGCTGCTTCAGGGGATGGCTGTAATGGTGAAGCTATCCAGAGGTAACCAATGGCTCACCTTTTTAACTCTGTGGTGCTAAGAGTTGTATTATTAGCTAGTGCTACTTCTTATTTACATAATTGTTAATTTATGCATTGATTTGTTTACAGCAATCGTGACCTTTCTATGATCCTTGATGCAATCTTGAAAACAAAGTCACGCACAGTTTTGATGGATATTATAAACAAAAATGGTAATAAAAGTGGTGCTTACTGCATGAATTAGCTTTTATGATTTTCAAATATATACCAATTGTTGTATCTGTTATTATTTTGCTTGTTAGGTTTACAGATGTTACACAACATAATGAAGCGATACAGGAGGGAGTTCAATAAGATTCCAATTCTCAGAAAGTTGCTTAAGGTAATGCAGTACTCTGTAGTCCTATATTTCTGCTCTACTGATTGAGCAGTTAGCTTGGAAGTACCAGAATTTGAGAGGCTATATGGGAAAATATAAGTTAGCACCAGCTCATGATCTGAAGTTTTGTTACTGACAGTATTTATTCATTACGCAGCTTCTTAAGATGTCACTCTAACATATGTAGTGATAAACATATATCAAATAGCTAGCAGCTTATGGAAGGTCTCAACTAGCTGACATAGAAATGCAATGATCACTATAGTTCAGTTTGCTAATCAAAAAAATATAAAAAAGGCATTTGGTGGTGCTGTTGATCAATTCATGCGTTTGTGAGTTTAAGTCCAAAGATCAAGCCAAGTAAGTAGCACGAGTAATATGCCTAAAGTCTGACATTATAATGTCACTGAATGAGTAGGATAATATAAATATAATTGATAAATAAACATGAAATACTGGATATACTCTCTATATTTTGTCCATTCTAGCATAAAAAACAATATATTTAAATCATTGAACGGTTAGACATATAAAAACAATGTGAAGTAGTTCCCAACACTAGTAAGAAGAGCATAAAACCCAATGTCACATATCTAAATCTGTTAGTAATCTCTCGTCCTGTCTGGCTGGCATGGAGATTTGATTTTGTCACAAGTCTCTTTAGGATTTAAGAGGTAACATTTTTTCCTTTCAAGATCTTGTCCTTAACTAACAAAAACATTTTAGCAAAAGTAGCAAATTGGGCGGTGGCCTAAATGGGTACGAAGCTTGTCTTTCTTGTCATTAAGATGCTGTAGCATAAATTTCAGTGAGAATTACGTTAGTATGTAATGGGCAATGTATTAGTGTCTTTTTAAGTCACCTTCTTTTTTGTTGTACCCATTTGTCTTACATGAGATCTTCTCTTGGCTAAACTTTTTCTCGTAGAGGGTTCTCTTGATATGCCTAGCGGATCTATTATTTTTCATTGCTATCACCAAGCTTTTGGTTTCACAATATGTCAACTCACTTTAACAGGTTTTAGAGTATCTAGCTGTAAGAGACATCCTTTCTCCTGAGCACATTAACGGAGACACATCTAGAGCTGGAGTTGAGAGGTTAGCAGATGTTATTGCATGTTACTTATATATAATATTTCTAACTTTTGTTCTGATTGTTTACATGGATTTCATGCATGTGTATGTTTGGGTAGAATTTCCTTTTTCTTCTTCTTGCAGTGACAACGATCTAAAGTTATCACTGAATGTGAAACCCAAATATGAATCGTGGTGTAACCAGAAAAACGTGAGGGCTAAATTAGAAACTACAGAAGTGGGACAGTTTTACAATAGTTGTTTTTGAGATAGAGTTTTACAATAGTTATTTAAGAGAGAAGGAAAAATGGTAGCAGAAAAAAAGGTTTCACAATTACAGTATTTATATGCCACTATATTGGAAGTTCCAAATTGTTGGAGTTGAATCTTGATTTTGTTTAAATTTCTAAATTGGGGAAGATCTACTAGAATTTCATCTTGTTAAATTCAATGGTGAGTCAAACTTCTTCACATAAAGTGGGCCGGAGGAAGCACTTTGTATGACTTTTGGAAGAGTGTGGGTGAAGGATCAGAAGAATGTGTAGGAAGGATCAGAGAGCTTTTGCAATTATTGTGTCTTTCCATCATTCATAGTATTTGGATATTGTACATCTTTGAATATCCTCTGTTGTTATTTCCCTTGCATCTCTTCTGGAGACTTCTGTTGTAGCACTTGGTTCAGTGTCTTCTCGTTAATAATATTATCCTCCTATTTTCTGATAAAAGATAAATATTTATGATTGATCTTCCATAACCATGGAAAATAAATTATATAAAAAGAATTCCTTTCTAAGAAAAGTTTTATCAAGTTTAACATGTAAATAAATAAATGGGAATTGGAAGACTTATGTTGATCTATTATTGTGAGAAGAGGCTTTTGGACTCTCTTCTTCACTCTATCCATTCGTCTGTATCTTTTTTCCTCCACGATTCACTTTGATTCTCCTGTATGCACACTTAGTTCATTACGTTGTCCTTGAACAATATAGTATGCATCTTCTTCTTGAAATTCTAGAGAACTAAGTTATTTGTTTCTTGAGCACTGCAGGCAATAATGTGCTTATTAATGCTGATGAGTTTGCTTATTTCATCCATCTTATGCCATATCTTCACCTTCATTTGCTTATCATAAAATCTGTTCAATTCCCTTTCTTGTTCGTCTGCAGTCCTGAACTAAACTATACAAGTGCCTCCTCTTTGGCAGTTTAGCTCTCAAATGAGGCGGTTCACACAATTATGGCACCAAAATAGCAGAGATCCTCAATTATGTCTCGTCATCATACATGAACAAATATTTTCACATATTTTGCCCAAAAGTGGGACCCGCACTTTAGTGGTGTGTTTAGACCTAAAATAAATAAATATATAAGACTATTAAAGTGTTCATCTTTGGTGATTCTCATTGATACGAGTCTCGAAACCTTGATCTGTTAACTCTTTAACCATTTAAGCTTTTCGATATGACATTCACATAGTTAAGTATTGTTAAGAGAATTTGATCCTCCAGCCCAAAAACTTAATGAAAATGTGTGTAGTAGTCCATGGCTTGCTGCCCATTTTGATGCCCTTATACTTGTGATATATTATATGTCTCCAGCATGCTCGAGCATTTGTAACTTGATTTTAGGCTTTTCACATGTAATTTGATTTTAGGGTTTATATGTGATCTTCAACATGAGGTTATGAGTGTAATAACAAACCTACCAAATGTTAGCTTTGATACCAGGTGAGAAGAATACGAGAATTCAACTTTAAACTACAAAACAACCGATGTAGTAGCTTGATATCCATATTATCTTCTTAAGATGCCCTTATATTTATATAGTGATGTGGGACATTATACAAATAAAAAAATAGAAGAGGGTATATTGATGAACCTACAATGGAAACTAGTACCACACCTCATTCCATTCTCTTTGTGATTTTCTCTATGGATTTTAGCTATCCTTATGGTTTCTTTGGACCAATTTCATTTCAACATTCAAATTACTTGAGATACTAGACGTTCTTCATAATTTTGATGGGCACATTTCTAAATATACTAGAAAGACTCTTAGCAAATACTAAAGCTAATGTAAACATATCGTCATAACTCAACTTCAATCTCAACTAGTTTGTATTTGCTTATGTAGATTTTTTACTTCTTTTATGTTCTCTCCTTTAAGTTTGCACGGATTCCCCCATCTCCAAAAAAAAAAAGATTCTCTTTCTTGAAAGAAGATTGTGTTGATTCCAAGATTCGTGGTCTTTCAAGGCAATATTCTTCCATTTGATTTTAGGCCTTACCTCTTCCCCTTGTAATACTTACCTCACCATTCACATTTGTAGATGGTGTATTAGAAGGTCTATGTAGGACATAAATCATGATAAAATAATCTTAGTCAACCTTCTCTAATTTAATCATAAATGTGTCTTGATTGCACCTTGCACCTTCTGTTGGTTGTGATTATTTTTTCTCTCTTATTACCGTACGAGAGCGAACATTCACCTAAGCATTCACACATATCTGCTGCATGCATCTCGTGGATATGTTGGGTCTCAGAGACTTAATATTTGCTCCCATATAATATTGTTGGCCTTATAGCTGATCTATAGAATTTTGCCTTTTTCTTTGCTGAATACCCTCCGATTGCATAACTCTCTTGTGGCTCTCCTCCATTTCAGCCATCTCTTTCAAAATTTATTTTTAGGTGTTAAATCTTCATATGTCATACCATTCTCATGGCATATTGAACATGGAGTTTGATTTAAGCACGGCAATCTAGATTAGTCTCTATTCAGTTTTCATTCTTATTGTGTTGGATAAACTTTCAATGAATACTTTGTCTTATTTGTACATTTCTTAAAACCTTTTATTTCTCAAGTTCTCCCTATTTTAGCCTTTGGTTGACATCTTCATTGATTTTGACATTTAACACAATATCGTCTCTGAATAGCATACACCATATGATCTCATCCTGTATACTGTTTGTTAGTCCATAATTAGGATAAACAAGCAGACACTTAGTGTAGATCCTGGTGTAAATGCCACAGTTGTGGGACTTCTCTATATTTCCTACTATTGTTTTCACACTTGTCCGTCAACCTAAAGCCCCATGTTTTATTTGTTCAATGGTAGACAATATCAAACTTTATAATTTCTGACATTGTAATGTCACTATATAATGCTTTCATGCTGATACTTTAACATTCTAACACTCCTCCAGTCAATCCACTTTTGCGTCTTCCTTTTCCTGCAACTTGCTTTAATTTCCTGCATGCATGCTTAGTTTATTATCTTTCCCTTGAACAATATACTGCATGTATTGTTGCTGAAGTTGATGACAGCTATGCCATATGTTTTCTGACCATTATGGCAATACATCTCTCCGAATGATGACTACTTAAGATTGTGTCGTCCATCTTCTGTCTTATGTGGCGCCTGTCAAATCTTTCCTACATTTGCTTGATATAATTCTCTAAAATCATAATCCAGATTTGAAATTACTTCTGAAAGTCATGTTTTTGCCTCTTTGCAGCTTAAGGAACTCAATTTTTGGATTGACAGAGCACGAAGACAAACAGGTACCTGCTTTCTTGTTACTATGCAGGTCTTTTATTTCCATCAAGTGGTTTTAAGACCACACTTTTCCTTTTAATTGTTCCAGAAAAATATCTGCATTGAATTGATTCTTAGAGTTGGAAATTCGTATTGGTATGATATTGAAATGCTCAAGTTATCTTGCAGTTCTGTTTATGCTTGTTGGTTGAGGTTGTATGGATGCATGAAAAAGACTGTCTCTTTAAGTCTCAACTAATTCATAACCATACTTTGCCAAGGAGCTAATATATAAAAAAAATGACGTGAACATAAAAGGCAAATAGAACAAATGTCACCACTTGTCTGCAAGTCTCAACTATTGGACAAAGCCTAAGCAGTGCCAAAAGAATCGTTACAGATATAAAATTCTGGGGGAGCGGTCATAAGCTTTGTCTCACCTTGTTGCTACAGGGAAAGTTGATCGATCTCTGATGCCTTAGACTGGGACAAAGTTACTTCATGTTGTCTTTAACCTTGTTTATCCTAGCCATACATGATTTAGGCTACTGATTTCCAATCTCAAATCAACTCCATTTAGAGATGATGGATAAGTAAGAAACTAGCATCTCAAATACCCTTGCATGATAGGAAGGAAAGAGGAAAGAGGGAGCTTTGGTTAAAAGAGGATGAAACATCCCCGAAATGATCACAGCTTGTTAAAGGAGGCACTCTTTATGCTGATCTTAGCTATTAGGCTAGCAATTAGCATACACTGAAAAAGTTGTGTGCACGATATTCTGTTACTGCATGTTCTCGGACCTTCTGTGTATGCTTCTAATTCCCTTAACTTTATGAAGCTGATTGTTCACATGCTTGTTATGTTTTTGTTGTTGATCTGTGTTTCTAGTTATACCCATAGTTTGATTGTAGGGATCATTTTTTCAGTTAATTACTTTGTTTCAAAATTTTGTTTATTCAGAGCAATTAGGTGACAAGATCTATGTGATTTACTGCATGTTAGGTTCATCAAATTGCAAGGAACTTTAGAGATAGGTGGATACACAGACCTCTCAGGAAAAGAAGCTGCACTGATAGAGATGATTGCCGAATCAACACACATTCTGGTTCACAGTACAATAGGTCTCTAGCATCACAAAATCAATGGTGTGATTTGGGTTGTAAACCTTCGGAAGGAGCTGAGTATGCCTGTCATTCAACAGGTGCATCTGTTCAAGCAGATGCTGGTGTGCATGATGGCTCCTCTGCTTCATGTTCTGATATTGGGGCAGCCTGTAGGCCAAGGAAACGTAAGCGGGAAAGTCGATGGGATCAAGAGGCTGAAGCAAAGTCAGATCCAAGAAATGAGAGCGATGTAGCTGATGACCAAAGGCAGGTCCTAGATGATGATGTTCCTCCTGGTTATGAATTTCCTCCTGGATTTTCGGTCCCTGTTAAGGCTTGTAGGGTTTTATCTGATGCTTCTTCAACAGATATTTACAGTCCCAAAGAACGTTTGTGCAGAGAACATCCACAGCCAGTCGCTATAGGGCACTTGCAGCAACGGTTCATTTCACGGTTGCCCGTCTCTTATGGAATTCCATTTGCCAAGGTGCAGCAATTTGGGTCTCCTCAAAATGGAAGATTTGATGATTGGACTGTTGCCCCCGGAATACCTTTCCAGCCGTTTCCTCCTTTACCTCCATATCCCTGTGCTAGAGGAGGTTCTGTGCCTGCTACTGCTAATCCTGGGGTAATTGGGGAGCTGCCTCAAAATGCTGGAGAAGATTCGGGTACTTGTTCTCCTGGTCACTTGGCTCAAAATCCTCCAAGCGTATCTGGAGCAGACCAGCCTCAGGATGGCAATGGAAACCAACTTGGTTCTGAAAGAGCTAGTGATTCTCATAACTTGGGAAGGAAAAACTTTAGGAAACAAAAGTTTAATAATTCCAAATTAGTACCTCCCTGGCTTCGGATAAGAAGTGGCTGGGAATATACAGGAAATAAAAATAGCATGTGCATGGCAGGTGTAGCAAGCAGGGAAAATGAGTTTAGGAGTACGCATAGTTGGGTGGAGCATAACCTTGGAATGCAGAATATGGGCCACGCTCTACGACAGAATACTTTCCACAGGTATTAGATTTATCTCATATAGGAAAAGTTCTTGGCAGCTTCTAAATTTTCTTCAGTGCTCCTTTTGCACTTGCAATTCTCTGTCGCCCACAGAAAATGAAAAGCACCTTTTAGTTTTGTAATTTGATTCTTTCACAATTTTTAGGTTTAGGACCAGAGTTACTCTAATTTATTTGATTTCATACATTGATAGTGACCTTTCAATGCCTCAAAGAGGTAAACTGCTCAATTCTTTTGGTTATTAATTGAACATTTAAATTGTCTGATAAAAATATAATATCTTGCTGTCCCTGGATGTGTCAATCGCGTGCTCTATTTGCACTGAGTTCCTTGTGCACTTGCTTGTGACTCATTTGATGACTTGGTTGTTGCTTCTGCGAATTAGTGTATGCATCGACATAAATTAATCTGCCAGGGGCATTTGGGTCATTTCAATCTGCATATAGCAGATATCTTTTTTGTTTTCATTTTTGAGGTAACAGGCTTTGATGAACTTGTGCTGGTGTGAACCCATGAATTTCTGTAGTTCTGCAAAAATACTCTTGCCGTTAACAGTTTGTAGTGTAGTTTGGGATGAAACTCAACCTGGAAACACGGTTTGAGTACCTTCCGGTGTTACTTCAAACCATTTAAAAATTTGCTACTACATCTGACTGGTTCAGTTTGGTTTAGTTTGATTTGTAGTTGGTGTCTTGTTCTCTGAAAACTATTTTCTACAACTAAACATCGCATGAACATCTATAAAAACATGAGGGAAGGGGAAGAGAGATAATGACCTTACATCAGGCAAGGTCATTTCTTTTCTATTACATGAGGGAAGGACAAGGAGGACAGTGAGAATCGAATCTACACTTGTTGTGTAGAAGATTTTCACTGGTATCACTAGACCGTAAGCATTGGTGGTCATTATGCAAGAGCTTTTCCTCTTCAATCTTCATGTAAAAGAAACCAATATTTTCGAAACAAGCTCTTCATACAGATGAAGCACCAAGTTTTCAGTAATATTTTTTGCCTTCTCCATCCATCAATCTATCTTTCGATCACCTTCTTATAACTAGGCTTTTGCTTCACCACAGCTCAATAATCTGCTAGATATGATCGAGTTTTTATGTACTCATCTTCCAACTTCAACAATTCTACTCTACCTAGAATTGGAATAAGCATCACATCAGCTAGATTGAACTCTGCCCCAGCTAAATATGATGTTTCACCAAGCTCAACTTCCACCTCTTCAAGAAGCTTTACAAGATGATCCTTACACTTCAACATTCTTCATCTTATCATCTGTATCATATGCTGCTTTTAATTTGTACTGATAGTCACTTGCTAAATTGGGAGAATCTGCCTTTCGAGCAATTATTGCTTGCCTTGAGAATTTAGAAACATACAAGTGATACTTGACAGGGATGTGGAAAAAGGGTGAAATGAGTCCCACTCTTGTATCTTATGCATCCATTCGATGATGTTGCTGCTAAATATTGTACCTTTGCCACCAGAAGACACTGTTTCAGCAATTCTTTCTATATACTTGTGCATTTTGGAATAGATTTTTGATATTCAACAACCAAGAAAAAAGAATTTCAAAAGCATTCAAGACATATTTATTACTCCTGTTTCTTTTTATATTGTGTGTTTGATCGATCAAGCAGGTCAAGAGAAAAAAAGGACTTCCACTACATACCACACGTACTTTTAAAACTTGTGGTTCTAAATATGCCAAGATATGTTTATAACCATAAAGTACACCATTGGGGAAGTAAGGGTTTAAAGTTACAGGGTTTCAAATATAAGGTGTTATTTTGAAGATTTTTAGAGTGGGTGCTCTGTGCTATATTTTTTATGTTTCTTTGTATTTGTTTTGAAGTTGGATCAGCCGTTTTCCTTAGTATGTCAAGGGTGGAATAATGAATGACTGCTTTAGCTATAACCACAGGCCCAACCAAGCATGATAGCAAACTGACACAAAAATGGGGCGCCGCTTGCCTTGGGGGTACTTTTTTATGTTTGTCTGTATTTGTTCTGTAGTTGGATCAGCCAGTTTTCTTAGTATGCGAGGATAGATTAACGAATGACCACTTTAGCTCTAACAACAGAAGCCCAGCTAGGCACGATAGCAGACAGACAAAATGGGGCGCCGCTTTCCTTGGGGTACTTTAATGACCGCACTTTAGCTGTAACGACAGAAAGCCAGCTAGGCACGATAGCAGACTGACACAAATGGGGCGCCGCTTGCCTCGGTGAGCTTGAGAAAGAAGAAGGGCAGGATGCTTTTGCATAGGAACAAAGGTTCAGTCACGGGAGATCCGTTGTTACGTCGAGGGGGTTGAAAGGCTTTAAGAAGAAAGCACTACTACTAGGTCCACAGGTTCTCGATGTCGAGAGGCTAAACAAGTCGTGGAAAACAGAGGGAACGTCTCTTGTTCCTTATTCACTTCTCGTTTCTTTTTTCTGAATACTAGATAATAATCAGGGTCAAAGTCGGCTAGTGAGATGATGAGGGATAGCTTCTTCATCGAGAGGGAAATAACTCGGTTTGAATCCTACTTGATAAAAGGACTTGCTTTGCCTGTTAAGAGTGCATATCCCGTTTCCTATCTTTTTTTAACCTACTAAAAAGGAAAAAAATGTCGTACAAAATGTAACAAGGGAATACTTTCCAACAAAAGAAACTAAGGCACTAAAATAACGGAGGTATGCATTAAAATGTCACGGTACCCAAGGCTGAGGTGAAAGATGACTCACTCAATTTATCTCGATAGTGTCATACATGATGTGGGATCCATTCTGCAAAACTGGGATTTTGCCACTTGGATTCATCCCGAAGAAAAACACATCCATGTTCTTGCCAGTGAAGGGTTTCACATGAGAAGATGTGTAATCTCGAAGCATGTCTAACCTTCTGACTATCAAAGGAAAATGGATAATAATACAGCAGCATTGTGTCATCAACTTAAACAAGCAACACTAGTATTCCTGTTCCTGATTAGAACAAAATAGCTGGATAGACACCTCACCCTATCTCTACAAACAATTAAAACTAATTGGGAAATCCACAAAACCACTAATAATAATATTAATATTACTATACTAATCTATTGGAGAAAATGACTGATTGAATCTCCAGAAGAGAAGGAAACAAAAAGAAGGTTTTAAAGGGAAGATTAAAAGTTTAAAGAAGGATACAGAGGTATGACAGAAGATACTTTGCGGAGGGTTGCTGAAGAAGTAAGCTAAAACAGAAAGAGTAGGGACTTTGCGCAGGAATGCTGAATGAATAAGCTAAAATGCGTTTATGCCTTTTATGTATGGAAAGAGAGAGAGAGAGAGAGAGAGAGTGTGGGGGTGGGAAGCGGGAACCATCAAGACTGTGGTTGAACAAACGAGATTTCTGCACTTTTAATTAAAAAATTTGGGTCTAAGCTTAGAAATAGAAAAAGAAGAAGAGAGTGAGCGCTTAGTTAGGCCTTGTATTGGTACAAATTCGGATCAGTCGAGAAGTCAATTTGAATACTGAATGAGTTGGACCAAAAAATAAGTGGATGAGAGAGAAAAAGGGGTTACTGAAAGAATTTAACAATCAAGAAAAACAGTTATCAATTTGTTTTATTCCCTTTGGTTCTGTTGCTCAAATCCTTTAAAAATATCATTGAATCCTCTGAAGTTAGATATTTTGAAAGATTCATCACGTGTGCCACTATATTTTGAAAAGATCCGAGCAATATAAAAAATGACTATTTGACTTATACACTTTCTTTAGTTTTTTTTTTCTTGGTGGAAGGGACTAAAATGAGTAAAATATATGGTAACTTCTGTTAGTTATGTACAGCCAACTGCTAGTCCCCTGCCAACAACATATTAAAATATGGAAACTTGTTGTGGCATGAAACTGCTTATAAGAGAGGACATAATGTTTCCTTTGGGGGTTTACAGAAATTTCTACAACTTCACCGTTCTCTACTCAGAAGCTAATGCTTTATTCAGAAAGTAGGAAATAAAAGGAAGCCAAATTCGAAGATGTAAATTAACGAATTACTCTTAGTTTCAGAAGCAAATTCGTTATCTGGAAACTAAGTAAGGAAAAAGGGCCAAAAAGAAGTTAAAACAAGAAAATTGAAGGAATAACAGGAGAGGAAATATACAACGTCATTTCCTTGAATCTTTAATCGCTTAAATAAGGGAGAAAAAGAATTTTATTTTAGATGGATGAAAATAATTTATATTATCTACATTTTGGAAGAAAATGAGAAGGAATGTTTTGATAATTATAATAGATATAGACGTCAACGGAGCAAGGTGACAGTTATCATGTAAGCAATGACACACCACTAAATCTATAAGTGTCAAGTGGGTTGATCTGGTCCAACCTGTACCATTAAGGATATCAGTCCGTGCCCATAGTCGCCTCATCAAGACCCTTCATCTGAATTCAAGCTAGGGAACTTCAATATTGATTATGAAAATGGAAGCTTCCATAGATCATTTGAAGAAACCCCTTTCATGTTATACTTTGCTATAATTAAATTAAGACCATGATTTGAGACTTGGAGTTGAAAAGGACATCATGGATTCTTGCTTTAAACCCCCAATAAAATTATGATCAATGATCTTCTTTGATTGGTGTGGATAATTTCATAAATAGCTTTGGTATCTCTTCCATATCTGTGCCAAGGATTCACCATTTTTCTGAATGAATTCAGAAATTTTTTCTCTCAGCTTTTTTGTTCTGCTGAATAAGAAGAACCTGTTGATGAATTCTCCGAATAGAATCTCCCAAGAGGTAATTGATTCTGTAGGCTTATTCTGCAACTACTCCATTACTTTTGTAATTAGTAAAAATTGGAAAAGAGTTAGCTTCCCATACTCGTCTGAGATATTTTGATAATGAAAGTTTTCACTCAACTCGACGAATGTCATCAAGTGCCTCTTGATGAGGTTTACCCTGACACTGGAACGTATTCTGTACCAGAGATACTGTCCCTTCCTTGAGTTTAAAGTTCCCTGTGATCATTAGCTTGATGATGACCTTCAAAGCATATTTCAGGCTGCGCCTGGCGAAATTTAGCATAGGAACTCATTCTTGTGCGTTATCAGGATCCCGTGGAACCTCCCTGTTGTTTGTTGGGTTTAGTTCACATTTGTCAGTCATTTGTGTTAGCCTTGGGAAGTTCTTTCGATCTCTAGGTCGAGAGAGGTCAAGAGATTGCCTTGACTCCTAGTATTGGGCATACATTGAACAGAAACACCTGAGATGCACAAAAACAAGCAAACAAATAAATAATAAATAATGTAATAATAATTCAAGCTACTATATCAATCTTGACGAAGTCTTTGACAACCGTGTAAAAACTTAATGCGTCCAAATGCATGTGCAAGTGCATATGATCGTCAAGTAATACCAGATTTTCAAGTCCAGATTAGCATACCCATAACGACTTTGTTAGATTTATTTCACTATTCTAAAAAGACAATTGGTTCTTGAGTTTTATGATACTAAAATGTTCACGAATCAAAAGTAAATGATTTTAAGTGTTGAAACGGTTAGTTTTCATTCAATAGAGATAAAAGTTCAAGGTATTGGCAACTTAATAATCCGGTTGAGTTATTAAATTATTATACTTATTTATTCTCCTGATTACTAGTTGCAGGTTGATATTACTTTGTTGAGCATTTTGCCGATAACCCTAAAACTACAACTATCCTTAACACCTATATTTCTATGATCGTCGGCTAATAGTGAAGTGCATGTATATTCTGTCTGTATCAACTAAGCAACGTTAAAGGGTATATTCTGCCCATAATAATGAACTGATCCCCCTTTTCCTATAAAGTTCACAAACAAGCTCTATTTCTTCTTATTGCCCTCACAATTCTCTCTTTCGAGTTCAATTAACGAGTCATATATACTATTTGAAAGATGATCAAACTAACAAAAAATTAAGATCAAGAAGAAATAACCCAATGGAGAATTCAATAACCATAAATGATATTCGAGTCAACCGTCATGTTTCTGCCAAACCCCTAAAACTAGATAGTTTAGCTGCTCATAATCCTCATAAGCATATAAGAATTCATGAGTTTATAAGAATTAAATAAAAGAAATAAGGATAAGAAATAAACTGGAAGAAATTCTCGCTTTTCCCTAGCCTTGGTCTTTAAAAATTCATCCAACTCTTTTTTTCCCGTCAAAAGTCCTACTTATAGAGTCTAGGATCGAGTAAAAGATTAAAATAGTCAAATCCTAACTCATACTAGAAAACTGCTACCTCGCGCCACCCTTAGTTCACAAGAGGTGGCACAACAATGCACTTTGGGTTTAGAAATTAGGAAATCTCGTGCCACCTTTGCTATGGCTGAAGTGTAGCAATGTCCCTGCCTTCACACCACTCTTATGTCACAAGGGATGGCACAACAGTGCGTTTTATATTCTGTCAACCTATTTTCTTGCACGTTCTTTGCTCTGACTGGTATGTGGCAAAAAATTGTGTTCTCGCGCCACCCTTGCGTTGCAAGGGGTGGTGCAACTTTTTCAAGGAGTTGTTAGTTTTGCGTCATCCTGTGATCTTCTTCAAACTTCGACCAAATACCTCGAAATACTTTTTTTAATTAAAAAGTGTCTATACACACCAAAATCACAATATTGAAATTTGATAAAATTAATATGCAAAAGTGACAAAAATAAATAAAATGCGAGGTAATTAATGGCTAAATATATGTATTTTTGTTCCAACATCTACTTTACGGAGGGATGGTGAAGAAGTAAGCTAAAATAGAACGAGTAGGGACTTTACGCAGGAATGCTGAATAAATAAGCTAAATATGTCTATGTCTTTCATATAAGGAGAGAAAAAGTGTGTGGGAAGTGAGAATCATCATGGTTGAGGGCATAAAAAAAAGAAAAGAGCGCATAGTTTGGCCGTATATCAGTAAAATTTGGATTAGTTGAGAGGTCAATTTTGAATACTGAATGAATTGAACCAAAAAATTAAGTGGATAAAAGAAAAAAAAACGGGTCAAGGAAAGAATTTGACAACCAAAAAAATCATTTTCAATTTATTTTTTCTGCTTAATTCTTATGAAGAAAGATTTATATTGCTCGAATTCATTAAAAATATCATTAAATCTTTCAAAGTTAAACATTTTTGAAAAATTCAACACATATGCGACTATATTTTAAAAAGATTCGAGCAATATAAAAATGGCTATTTGAGTTATACACTTTCTAATTTCTTTTGGAGGGGGGGGGGGGGGGGGAAGGGGGGAGGGGGGACTAAAATGAGTAAAATATATGATAACCATCGTTATCTATGTATAAGCAACTGTTAGTCCTCTACCAAGAACATACTAAATATGAAAACTTGTGGTGGCATGAAATTGCTTGTACAAGAGAAGACATAATGTTTCCTTTGAGGTTTTACAGAAGCTTCTACAGCTTTCCCTTCTCTTATGAGAAGCTAATGCTTTGTTTAGAATGTAGGACAAGAAGTTAAAATATTAAAATAAAGAACGAAAAAGGGTCATATTTATCCTTTGTATCTGTAGACATCAAAATTTAATTGTATTTAAAATATAATTCTAAAAGATGAGTTGTACCTGATTTAAAAAAGTACTCTACAAGATGAGCTTTACTGGATTCGAAACATGACTTTATAAAAGATGAGTTGATTGAGCCGTCATCAAGAAGGAAGAATTGCTGGAGAAGGGCTCGTTATGATATCACTGCCGACCTGACTTCCTTTTTTAGTTAGGAAAGGATTTATTTTATGTCTATAAAAACTTTATTTAGGTTTTTTTTTATAGTTTACGACTTTTGACCATATTTTCGAAGTTGTTGTTCGATATTGACACTCAATAAATAATTTTTCTAATTTTGTTCTTGGGTTTTTGAGATTCAAACAACCTTTGATTATTGATTTTGGGTTATTGGTGATTAATTCAAGAAGTGTGATTTCTTCTACAAATTCTTGTAAGTTCATCGTTATGCTTCCTACTACAAGTATTGATTATCATTTTTCAAGCATGTGTAGCTAAATTCCATAACTAGAATTTTGGGAACCATGATGAATTAACAAACGTAGGCAAAATACTTAGTGATTCTTGAAAGGGATTTATGCATGTATTGTTCTTTCTTTCGTTTTAATTGCTTCTTAACGGTTGCAAACATTAGAAATTGCCTTATTTTTACTCGCCAGACCAAGGGGATAATGAATGGAAAAAAGGATTAACAATGAAGATTTGAGGCTATCAACCTTCATATAATAGATTGACCTTATCCGAAAAATCTAATCCGATAGCTAAGGTAAGGGTAAGTCAAGTGAACATCCGCATATGGATCAAGTTGCGTGGTGATAATCATCTAATAGGGGACCAACTATTTAGGTGAAGTTAACTTACCGATATTGCATGCTAAACACCAAAATAGTTCATTAGTATAATTTAGTCTGCGCAGCTATGAAATCATGGGAAACATAATCCTAGTCACTTCACTCATTAAATACAATCAATTTTAACCAAGAATCTACTCACTTCTATATACTGTTTTTCTATTATTTCTTGTTAGAAACCTCCCCAATAGGAAATAAGTAGATTAATAGTAATAGTAAACGCATTAACTGAGGTACTCGCCATATTTCTCGTAGAATTTGACCTCAATCCTTGTCGGATACTATGTTTGAACATCGACTGCTTTGTATCTCATTTAGAGGTGTAATTTGAGCGACATCATTCATAAAGAGATCAATCTCTCGAATATCTCATAAAATTTTTTGGTATTCACAAAGAGATCAAGGCATCAAATATTGTATTTCTCAAAATAAAATATTGCCCGACATTCTTGGTGATCAAATATATCACAAGAAGGTCCATATTATCCCATGTTCGAGAAATACACTAAACAACCCTTGAATCATGAAGTACATTAAGAGAGAAGAATCAAGGGAGGAACATAATTGTACTCACAAATATTCCAATAAAATATTTATTTTTTAATATTTTATTTGTGATTGTAATTTATTTTTTATCACTTTAAAATTTATTATAAACAAAGTGGAATGCCCAGTGGGACTAAATATGCTATTCATCTCTTCTCTCACAAATCAAATTTGCCGAATCTGGTGCAACAAAACCGCAAAGATGAAAGCTCCATTTTTATGGGTGCTTCAACTCGCGTCTTTGAGTTTCAGCAAGTCTATAATCTAACAAGTTTTGAAGTGGGGGTATTTGTAGAAATCAGAATTTTATTGTATTTAAAATAAAACTCTACAAGATGAGTTATAGTACATTTAAAACATAACTCTACAAGATGAGTTGTACTTGATTAAAAACAGGTGAGTTGTACCTGATTTAAAATAGGACTCTACAAGACGAATACAATCCATCTTCAAACTCTAAGGCCAGTTAAAGTTTCTTAGAGGCTACCTTATCCTGAATCCTTGCTCATGCGTATAAAAAGGAATATATATTTCCTTAAGGAGGCATCTCAGATATTTCATAAATTCTGAGTTATTCATAAAGAGGTCAATCTCTTGAATATCTCATACAATCTTGGGTATTCACAAAGAGATTAAAATATTTTTGGCGATTAAATATATCACAAAGAGGTCATATCATCCTACATTCGATAAATACGCTACTAACAATTTTTGAATCACAGAGAATATTCAGAGATAAGAATCAAAAGAGGAACATAATTGTACTCACAAATATTTATCAATAAATATCTATTTTCTCATATTTTATTTGTGATTGCAATTTATTTTTCAACCCTTTAAAATTTTACTGCCTACAAATTCTGGCATGCCTAGTGGGACCAAATCTGTTGTTTAATGACCTTGGAAGAGGTCTAGCAATATCAAGTCCCCACGCGTCGAAAAGCCATGAAGCTATGGTTAGATGAAGAGGCTCTGGAGGTTGGTAGATGTTATTGACATGCTTGACACCTTTTGTCATGCTCTAGACAATTCATCTCCATGGTTGGCAAGTAGTATCCCATCCTCTTAAGGTGGAAAATGAAGTTTGGGCCCAGATTGGTGTACTCTACAAGTGCAAAATGTGCTTCTTCCATTATTTGTTAAGCTTCTCCTTTGTCAAGACACTGTAGGACTAGTCCTTCATAGAGCACGAAATAATATTCCTTCATAAAAGATGAATCGCGATGCCCTTCTCTTGATGTCTGCTCTTTTTCGCGGATCATCGAGAAGCCTTCCATGTTCGAGGTATTTAATTAGTGGTTGCCTTCAATCTTCTTCTTCAATTACTTGAAAAGATGTATGGTAGCTTTCATTGATTTGGAGATAAAGACATCCAGTAATATCCCATCAATGACATACACACACCTTGATTGACTCATTTTCTCCAAGTGCTATTTTGTGGCCAAGTTAGCCAAAGCATCAGCCATGCGGTTTCCTTCTCTTGGGACGTGGTTTAAGAATACTTGATTGAACGTTTCAAGCAAACAGGCAACAAAATGGTGATATGGCAAAAAGGTCTTTCCTTATTCACCTTACAACTCCCCAAGATTTGATTAATGATCAACTTAGAGTCACCATAAATATCCAACTACAGAATCTTCATTACCTAATGCCATTTGAAGGATAACAATTAAAACTTGATACTCTATGGCATTGTTGAAACATGTTTCACCCAAAATAAAGAAAAATGGCAAATTAGTCTTTTTGGAGATCTCAACACATCACTTGCGCCTGCATCATCATGACATGCAGCTCCATCAAAGAACATTGTCCATTTTGGAAATTCAATGAATAATGCATCTTCATCTGGAAACTCATTTGAAGTCTCCTGCTTTGTTGGAAGAGGGTGATTGGCAAGGAAATTAGCGAGTGCTTCTCCTTTGATAACCTTTTGAGGTGTGTATACAATGTTATATTGGTTAAACAATATGGACCATCTTGCTTGACGTACAAAGAAAACTGATCGAGTAATTACAAACTTTACAAGATCAGCTCGAGAAATTAGCTTAATGATATTTGCTTTAAAATAGTGTCTTAGTTTCTTTATTGCACAAAGCAACACTAAGCATATTTTTTCAATAGGGGTGTAGTAAAAATCAGCTTCAATAAGAGTTCGACTTAGGTAGTACAAGGCATGTTCCTTTTTTGCTTCATTCTCTTGAGCCAACAGTGCGCCAAGTGATCGCTTTTGTGATGGTGATGTTGAGTATCAATGGCTTCCCATGTGTCAGTGCCCCTAACACAGTGTAATACACCCAAAGTGCCTAAGATTAGACTCGGGATTTAAATGAAAGGTGGCTGAAAACTGAGAAAAATTTCACAGGACGGACGACCCTATGAATCGTTGGTCCGACCAACGGCCTGTGGAAAACAGTCGTGGGAAGGACTAGACCTGGTGATAGTGGAAACATTGAGAAAAGTAATGACTCATTGTTGGGTACAACGAATCATTGTTTGGAGCCGTGGTGGGTACTTGACCTCAGCTTAAGTGATAGTAACAGGTCATCCCACGACCCGTCGTGAGAAGTAAGGGTCGTGTTCACTAGTCATGGAATGGGATAGTTATGTTTTCCAGTAGACCTAACAGAAGGCAATCACAACTCATTGGATGAAGTAATGAGTCGTGGTGAGACTCGTTGGGAGACTTGAAGCAGGATCTAAAATAGGAAACAACGGATGATGTTACGACCCGTTGAATGGAAGGACGACTCGTCCTGTCGAGTCGTGGGTCGAATCTGAGATCTAGAATATTGGGTAGTGCAGACGACGGATGGATACCACGACTCGTGGTGTCATCCAACGGCTCGTATGTCCGTCCGTAGGTCCGTCAATGCAGATTTTTCAAGGTTTTTCATTAAGGGTGTTTTCGTTATTCCTACGCTCTAAGGTCCTAAACTATGTCATTTTGAAGTTATTTTCTGAGTGTATTAAGATAGATTAAGCCCTTCTATCCTATTCATTCTCATGCATGCACAAGATAAGAAAATTTTGAGGTGATCAAGCTAGTCTTCAAGGTTTTTCTTCATCAATTCCCTTTGAGCTTTCAAGGAGTGGTGAAAATTGATTTTCCCCCAGGTATGTAGGGTTATGAATGGATGTTTTCATTCACACCCATGCCCAAGCTCTCCTAATTCATGAAGTTTAATAAAAAATTCCTATGGGGTTTTAACTTAAATCTTGTGGAATTCTAATGATCAATTAATGAGTTATTATCTTTCATGATTTACATCATATTTTCTGAATTATGATCAGGTTCTACAACAATTTTAATTATAAATTTATTGATTTTGATTTCTACTAAATTAAGCATAATTATGCATGTTCTACGATGAATCAAGTTATAATCTTTACTTCGATTGTTGGTATTCATAAACCCATCATGATTTATGATTCGTACAATGGATTTATTCTAATGCCCAGTATGAATTAATGATTTACAATGTCTATATATGATTTATAAGTATGTATGAATCCCATGATTTACTAATTATATTTTTGTTCGACTCACGGACCTTACCCTCATGGCTAGTTCACGTATTTACAAGCATGTTTATGATTATCATGATTTAAATAGCCCATGAATCTCATGCATATTATACTATGAGCACTATATATGTTTTTGAAGTAGTATATAACATCGATTAGATTCGGGGCCCAGGTTCTGCCCCGAATCTAAGAACTACGTGCCACCGTAGGACTGATGGGACATCCCTTGTGGCTAGCCCCTTGACCTAATGGACCCCTTCATGGTTCTACCCTTGACAAGGTACGAACACCCTCCTAACTAGGGTTACAGGTCGGGCTCCATGTATGCTCATATGAGGTATGTCGATTATGAGAATCTCCCACTGTTCCTCAAGATTTATGCATGTTTATGATTATATATATTGGCTCGAGTCATGTTCAATAAAGCTTTTCTCTTACGATTATGATTATGATTGATTTACGAATGTTTTGAAAACCTTGAGCCCTATGTTATCGTATGCTACTTATGTCATAAGCATGTTATCCCACTCTTATGATCATTTATGAGTTTTTATATATTTTAAAATATCCCTTTTACTTACCTTGCATACTCGGTACATTCCACGTACTAATCGTATAGTTTTTATGCTGGATCATTTCATGATACAAGGCCCAAATCTTAGGCTAAGCCCCGTCAGTAGTGTCACACCCCGCCTTGGGGGGTATGACTGGCACCTGGTGCCCTACTAGGACCTGAACTACTAGACTACTGAGCCTGGGCACATCTGGTGCCTGGCTGGCTCTAACTCAGATTCAGGGAAACAACGGGCTATATGACGGCTGTAAATACAGCCTCCGACCGACTAGGCCTATAGCCACCTGTACCTGTGCTGACAGCTAACCCGAAACATATCAATATAGGGAAACCTATGCGGGCCGACAAGGTCACCATGCTGTCTAGTTATTTGTAACTCAACAAAGAAATACTGGATAGCTACGTGACCGACAAGGTCACCACTACTATCAAGCTATGGCCCCACACGGCCAACATAAAGGAAACAGAAGTACTAACAGCTATACAACTGGACGGCCTCACACGACCGGCTCATCTGACCACAGGGAAAATATATACAAACTGCAAGCCTCTAGGAATAACAATAGAAATGATCGGGACAGGGTCCCGACCTACCCGTACTGTACAACAAAAGAAAATGAAATATACCTCTGGAATTCAGTCTCCGGATGACAGGAGCTGAATACTCGATCGCTGACAGGAATCACGAGGGATCGCCTCCTCGTCTATGAGTACCTGCAGGCAAGTAATGCAGCGCCCCACCGGGTGTCAGTACCGCTGGTACTGAGTATGTAAAGCAATAACTGAAAGAGATATCTGAAAACAACAATACAACTGATGAAACTGAAATAGGAAGAAAAAGATTAACTGTCTGATGATGTAGAACTATGCCTACTCTTAACTATACTGGTAGGAGTAGGAGTCATACCTGGAGATGTGTCGTTCTACTGTCGATCTACTCGTATCTAATGTGACATGACATAACATGACATAACATAACATAGCATACACAAACCTTACCCGGCCCCCATAAGCCGGGAGGTACAACCAGCACAAAGTCTATACCCCTACCCCGGTCATCCCATATCCTAAAGTAACTATAAGCATTCTGCCGGTCCCCTGGGTATGCACTTGGGCTCGCTGAGCCCCTGACTATAACTGTACCTGAGTCCGGAGGACTCCTGAATCAACACCCAGGCGCATCCGCTCGACAGGGGTGTGTAAGGGCCAACCAAGGCACAATATGGGGAAAACTAGCATCCCATCTTCGTCCCCTGTGGGACGGCATGCCACTCCGTAGAGCGACGTATCCTCGTCCTTTGGCGGACGAGTCGATACAGCTATTAACCCTGGGGCGGTCATGGATGCTAGGTAATCCAACCCCAAAACAATACAATGGTCTCAACTAGTAATACTATCTGCATATCCCACATACTGAAGCTAACAGTAGTAAAGTATTGTACATACTGTGTGCTGAACTAGTGATAGTAATATGTACGTACTTAATACATGCTAAGACTGATAATAGTATATATGTATAAATATAATCTTCTGCCATACTATGCTGAGTCTAATGCTGAACAAGATGTAGTCTTTCTGCTGACAACCATGCTGTATACTGAGTCTCTATGGTAACATGGTTTACTATTTCTAACATGCTTTTTAAACTTCATTTTAACCTATCATTCTACTTCTGAGATGCTTTATAGATATTACATTTCTTTACTGGGTTTTAACTGAATACGATAATATCCCAACATTCTGTACTACATCACATACTGAGCATGTTGTGTAGTTCCTAATACTTGTATTAGAATCTATATCGTGCTAGCAAGTTTCGCGCTAAATATAACATGATGCTTCTAATATCGTACCAACATTCGTAATAAACATAACACATGACTTCTGAACATTCTACTGGCCTTTATATTACTTTACTATACCGAGATTACTAACTTGCCGAGGAAACTAGCTTTACATACCTTATCCTCGACTATCCGTCTGTCGGACGAGGCTCGGCCAATACTTCAACTATTTCTCCCAACTGCATTCATAAATATGTCAATTAATACTAAATATAGCTTTATTTTAAAGAACAATGTCACTTTCGATATAATTTATAGCCTAAACTTAGGCTTATCGAAAGACGGTCGAAAACTCGCTATTTTTCAGAGGTCCAAAAGGGAGAAATATTCACTTCGCAGCTAGGAACACATAGACATTAGTTTGGAGCAATTCTACTTGCCTTACCTCGGTAGCTCAATGATTCGTCGGCCGTATTTCACGAAACTAAATCCTCAGTACCTGAGGTGAATTTGGGTTTGGACTGCGTTTGGCAGCGTAATCGAACGATAATATATTATCTTCCTTCGTCCCTCTCTGCCCCCTGCGTTTCTATGGAAATTTCCAATGGTTTAAATGAAATAAAACCGAAGTGGGGCTTTGTATACTTGAGCCTGGACAGGGCCAACGTGTCACAGAGCCAACGCGGAGGCTCCACCTCTGTGACACGCTGCCATCGCGGAGGGGTTCTGCCTCGGCTCCTCCCGCGATGGTTCGACAGGTTTCTCGTTCGATCTTTTTTCCGGGCCTTTCTTTAGCATGTATGGCCTTCAAATATGCTTAACCAACATGCGGATAGGCCATCTAGGTGCCGGGAATCCTACGGGGTATAACAAGTAGGCCGTTTCAAGGTATCGCATTTAGCTTGTTGGTGAGTCATTATTCTCCGAGGACCATTTAATTCAGACATTAACGTTTTCTTTTAGTTTCAGTTGCCGAGTTAGTTGGGGATGTTGTCTCATCAACCCATCTGTTATGTTAGAGTCTTTCAGACTATATATAGCACTCAACTGTTATGTATTTTTAGTACGTTCCGCTTATCATGCTATGTTATATTACGTTTATGTTTTCGCTATGTCGTATGTTCAGTAATCCTCTCTAAGTGATGTGAATTTAGATGAATGTTCATGCCATGAGTCGACTTGGAGTCTCTAAGGGCTCCTTATCCCGTGTTATGATCCGGGTCTACGTTCGGATCGTGATAAATTTGGTATCAGAGCAATAGATTTGAAGTGTCTTAAGGTGTCTGAAAACCGCGTTAAGTAGAGTCTTTTTCATGGGTGTGAAGCTCACCACACTTATGACGAAGATGCTACAAGACGTTTAGGAAATGTTTCCTTCTTTCATGATCTATGTCTTGCGATGAAAAGTCTTTCTATCCTTTTAATTCATGCTATTCACGATTGCAGAATCATGACTCCTCAAAGAATGCATGGTAGGAGAAATTGTAATGGTGAAGGCTATGAGGATGGAAACGGGAATGGGCACCAGTAAGCCCCACCAGTTCAGGAGCACCAGGCACCAGAGCTAGTTGCCCATGCTGAGTTTTGGGCATCTATCCAGATGCTTGCACAAGCCTTGACCGCTTAGGTCAATCAGCAGGCTGTTGCGCATGTTCCGCAAAATGGCAATGCAACAGTGGCTCGAGTCAGAGACTTCTTGAGAATGAACCCCTCGGAGTTCCTTGGATCCAAGGTAAATGAGGATCCGCATGAATTCATCGACGAGATTCTAAAGATCACCCAGGTCATGGGGGTGACAAATGGAGAGTGCGTTGATTTGGCCTCCTATCAGCTGAAAGGGGTGGCGCATATATGATTTAAGCAATGGAGAAATGGTAGGGAAGTGGGGGAAGGCTCTATAGGTTGGGAAGAGTTTCATGCGGCCTTTTGGATCAGTTCTTCCCTCTTGAGATGAGGGAACTGAAGGCGGCCGAGTTTGCAAATCTGAAGTACGGTGTTATGTCGGTTCAGGAGTACGCTTTGGAGTTCACTTGCTTATCCAAGTATGCACCAGAGTTAGTGGCAGACCAGAGGCTCGGGTGAGCCAAATTTGTGCATGGAGTGGTAGACTACCTGGATAAGGACTGTAGGATTGCCATGCTGCATTGGGACATAGATTTTCCCAGCATAGTGTTGCATGCCCAACATATGGAGTCAGTGTATCGGAGACAAAGAAAGGCCAAGAGGGCCAGGACAGACAGTTATGGGACTTCTCAAGCTAGATGGGGGGGTGGACAGTGCCAGCAGTCTCAACACAGGTCTTTTGCTCTAGCACCATCATCAACCAGTACACCATTTAGATCACGAGGGGATTGGAGGAGCAGGGCTTCAGATTCGAGAGGCCAGGGTAGCATGCAGATAGAGCGCACTTTCCCAGATTGTGCGAGGTGCGGCAAGAATCACCCAGGGAGGTTCCTAGTTGGCTTAGATGCTTTTTTCGGGTGTGGCAAACTCGGACACAGACTTAGGGATTTCCCTTCGACCAGATTAGGGGCGACGGAGCCCGTGTGCCAGCCGCTAGTTCAGCCGCTCCAGCAGCATGTCCCCCTCAGCAGGGTTCCTCGACTAGTTCAGCTTGACAGACGCAATATCTTTCTATGTCATTTCCTCTCGGTTCCTGTTACGCCACTTCCTATGTCATTTCCTCCACTTCCTATGTCATTTCCTCTGGGTTCCTGTTACGCCACAATACCTTGACAGACGCAATATCTTTAGTCCTCAATCTGCGAATCTGTCTGTCTAGGATAACACTGGAACCTCTTCATAGGCCAGCTTTTCTGTAACCTGAATATCCTGGACTGGAACTGCTTTGGATGGGTCTCTTATGCATTTCCTCAGCATAGATACATGGAAGACCGGATGAACGAATTCTAGTTCTAGAGGCAAGTTCAACTCATATGCTACTCGGCCTATCCTTCGACGAATCTGATAAGGCCCAACAAATCTTGGACTGAGCTAACCTTTCTTGCCGAATCTCATTACCGCTTTCATCAGTGATGCTTTTAAAAATACCCAGCTACTACTGAAATCTAACACACACGCTCGGAACATATCTTCGAGCGTCTGAATTGTGCGTTCCGCCTGTCCATCTGTCTGAGGGTGGAATGCAGTGCTCAGATTAATCTGCATTCCCAGTCCCTTCTAGAATGATTGCCAAAATCTAGCCGTGAACTACGTTCCTCTGTCTGAAATAATGGATATTGGAACTCCGTGCAATCTGACTATCTCTCGGATATACAATTCCGCGTAATCTTCGGCCGAGAAAGTAGTCCTTACTGGCAGGTAATGAGCTAATTTAGTCAATCTATCAACTATCACCCATATAGAATCATGTCTGTGTCGGGTACGGGGTAATCCTGCCACAAAATCCATATTCACTGCTTCCCATTTCCAGAGAGGCACAACTATGTCCTGAGTTAACCCGCTTGGTTTCTGGTGTTCTGCCTTTACCTGTTGGCAGTTAGGACACTGGGCTACAAACTCAGCAATTTCCTTTCTTTTCTTTTCTTTTTTTTATTTAGCCACCAGTAGTTTTCTTTGATATCATGGTACATCTTTTGTCGTGCCAGGGTGGAGAAAATAGTTGCTGGCGCAGTGCACCTCATTCATGATCTGATGGCGGAGGCCTAAAACATCTGAAACACGTAGACAACCTTTACAACGTAGCACTCCACCCTCTGTTATTTGCAAATCTGGCGCTTCCCTTGCAGGATTCTGTCCTTAAGCTAGACCAGGTCAGGATCTGCATATTGCTGTTCTTTTACCCCCACAACTAAGGACGACACGGCGATGTTCTGTATTACTGCTCTGTTGTCCTTTATTTCTATCACACGAGCGGATAAATTGACCAATTGATGTATCTCCCTGACCAACTCCCGTTGCTCGGGTTGCACATACACCACACTCCCAATAGATCTATAGCTAAGAGAGGTTGCTGCTCCATTACCTTTCCATACTTAAAGAGCTCGACATATAATTGACGGTCATACTGACTTGCCTTACCGAAAAGATCGACAGGTAGTTTACAGGCGTAGCTAGAGCTTATATGGCCCTCCGGCCACATGCTAAGGCTACTTGTTGCTGGAATAACCTGAACGACCGTCCACGCACCTTGTGCCTTTATTTGATCAGAGGGTCCTGATATTGATCATGACCTCTAATGATCTAGCTGCATAACCTTAAATTACTGAAAAGTCGGGTTGAATGACCCGAATGTAGTAGTAGTCTAACAATGCTCTAACTGTTCTACTTGAGTACTTATAGTTCATGCATAACTGTAGACTTGTGGGCATCTAGTTGCTCTGTTATTTTGCTTGAACCACTGTAAGGCTAGGCTTAATCAAACTTACTCCCAGGCGATCAATCTCTGGATCTTTACGGGGAGTCTACTGATCTCCTGGTCTTAATAAACACTGTGCTAGCAGGGTACTATCAATTTCTTACGCCTTGTGTGTATCCACTTGGATTTATACTACTATTTTGGGAAATTCTCGGTCTTATGAGCTATTCTGTAAATACTGGCCTTCTGCTAAGGCTTTGTATCTGAATACCTTACCAGAACCGGCTGAAGTACTAGTCTGTCACTGACTACTGATGTGGACCCCTTTCTTGGGGTGCCCACGGGCTTGTCTGACTTGCGGGGTATTCCTTGTAATAACTGCTAAGTTGACTAAGGTCGACTCTCACCTACAAGGCTGGGAAAATGATGTACGACCACTTCACATACTGGAAAAATTCTGGTTCCAGCATATGCGATAATGCTATTGACTTTTAGGGATGCTTCCCTGCTAATACAAGCGCCAGCTAGTCGTTAGACCTTCTAACTGTGCTCTTATCATCTAGCCATCTGATTCAGGCCATTAACTCTGGTAAGCTTCTAGAGCCTAGATCTAGCAACAACACCTAAGTCTATTAACTTAATAACTGAGAACTGAGATAGTTTCTATGACTTCATACGTAATTCACACTTAACCTGCCCTTTCTCTTCTCCTTTCCCTTTCTCCTTTCTTCTCTTCTTTTCTTTCTTTCCTTTTTTTTGGCAAGGGGGTCCTGCAATGCAATTTGTACATGCTTTCTAGTACTCAGCAACATCTGTGATTGTAACTCCTATAGGCAGCTACTCACAGCATATCTATTATCTGTATATATATATATATATATATATATATATATATATATATATATATATATATATCAGTAGCTACGTACAATATGTACTGAATTCTGTGGTGATACATAATCTCTGACATGCTCTGCTGAGTCTCATACCGTACATGATACACCGCTTCTACAGCCTAATAATATCTCCTGCCCTGACTTATCATTTCCTTAGACTTTCATCCCATTCTAGATGTAACAACATATGAGCTTGATCATGGCCTGCTATTGGCATTCCTCAACTCTTACAATGTGGGTCCACACCCGAGCCTTGTGGCCTTACTTGGCATTATATTGAGAGCCCATGACTGTCTGTTGGGCCTTATCTCTAGGCCACACTAGATTAGAATTGCTGTATCGGTAATTTCTTAACTTCTCCATAAGCGGACATACTGCGGTATTCTGAACCGCAATCTTACTGTCAGCCCGAGGCTTAATCCTTAATACGATATTCTATCAATCTGGAGGTAATCCTAATTTCCCCACAAAATCTGACATTCCTGCTTCTGCCCCTCATCTTGCTTAAGCTGAACTCTGGGGTTCAAGGTACCTGCTTTTCATTGTTAATAAGATTACTGGTCAAGTATCAGTTCATACTTCCCCTGACTTGCAGTCAGACCTATCTGATTCACATGACCTCTCACCCTTTCGATATCACAACTAAATCATATCTATAATCTTACAGGTATATCTTGCTGTCTATTAGCATATATGGCGGACTTGGCCTTTTTCTGGCTCAAATTTGACTATTACTAGGCATTCATTACTGACAGGTCTTTTACCCCTGCTTCGGGTAAACTAACAGTCTTACTTTCTCTTCACGCTCACTAACACTTACTGGAATTAATCAATCTACCTTCACTTACTGCTTGACTTGGCAACCCCATCTCAAGTCTTATGCCCCTTTACTATACTGGAATCAAATTCAAGAGGTAGGAATAGCCCTTTTCTTATTGCAACAAATAAAGACATTTAACTATAGCATATCCGAAAAGATGTATTTGGGATTCCTGCATTTCCCTCTCTTTTTTATACTTACCTAGTGGTCTGACCTTATCTGTAATCTTAATCAGATCTTATATAGCTAATAAGTAAATCAACTCGTATGTACATTATACTTCTGACTTCCTATTCTGACGTTATCAACGTATACTAGGAATAGTACCGATAAAGGTATCACGCTGGGAGGTCTCTGGTACCTCCTCCTGCTGCTGTAGTTATCATGTAACTGGCTGATGCCCTCTTCTGTTGCTATATCTGATCTTCTGCCTGTTATAGGGTAATGGTGATCTGCCTTTGTATCTGTAATCAAAGAATACGGTAAGTTTTTTTTTTTTGGGACTCAACCCTATACCGTACCGCTCTAAAGCACGACTGAGTGAGAAGGAAGGGTAACCATCCTATCATGCCTCGCAGCCTCCTGCCTATAGTATGTGGTGCACAACACATCCATAGACAAGACTCTACTTAGCACGGCTTGCAGACTCCCTGGGACACGACCTGCTCTGATACCAAGTTTGTCACACCCCGCATTGGGGGGTATGACTGGCACCTGGTGCCCTACTAGGACCTGAACTGCTAAACTACTAAGCCTGAGCACATCTGGTGCCTGGCTGGCTCTAACTCAGATTCAGGAAAACAATGGGCTATATGACGGCTGTAAATACAGCCTCCGGCCGACTAGGCCTATAGCCACCTGTACCTGTGCTGACAGCTAACCCGAAACATATCAATATAGGGAAACCTATGCGGGCCGACAAGGCCACCATGCTGTCTAGTTATCTGTAACTCAACAAAGAAATACTGGATAGCTACGTGACCGGCAAGGTCACCACTACTGTCAAGCTATGGCCCCACACGGCCAACATAAAGGAAACAGAAGTACTAACAGCTATACAACTGGACGGCCTCACACGACCGGCTCATCTGACCACAGGGAAAATATATACAGACTGCAAGCCTCTAGGAATAACAATAGAAATGATCGGGATAGGGCCCCGACCTACCCGTACTGTACAACAAAAGAAAATGAAATACACCTCTGGAATTCAGTCTCCGGATGACAGGAGCTGAATACTCGATCGCTGACAAGAATCACGAGGGATCGCCTCCTCGTCTATGAGTACCTGCAGGCAAGTAATGCAGCGCCCCACCGGGTGTCAGTACCGCTGGTACTGAGTATGTAAAGCAATAACTGAAAGAGATATCTGAAAAGAATAATACAACTGATGAAACTAAAATAGGAAGAAAAAGATTAACTATCTGATGATGTAGAACTATGCCTACTCTTAACTATACTGGTAGGAGTAGGAGTCATACCTGGAGATGTGTCATTATACTGTCGATCTACTCGTATCTAATGTGACATGGCATAACATGACATAACATAACATAGCATACACAAACCTTACCCGGCCCCCATAAGCTGGGAGGTACAACCAGCACAAAATCTATACCCCTACCCCGGTCATCCCATCTCCTAAAGTAACTATAAGCATTCTGCCGGTCCCCTGGATATGCACTTGGGCTCGCTGAGCCCCTGACTATAACTGTACCTGAGTCCGGAGGACTCCTGAATCAACACCCGGGCGTATTCGCTCGACAGGGGTGTGTAAGGGCCGACCAAGGCACAATATGGGGAAGACTAGCATCCCATCTTCGTCCCCTGTGGGACAGCATGCCACTCCGTAGAGCGACGTATCCTCGTCCTCTGGTGGACGAGTCGATACAGCTATTAACCCTGGGGCGGTCATGGATGCTAGGTAATCCAACCCCAAAACAATACAATGGTCTCAACTAGTAATACTATCTGCATATCCCACATACTGAAGCTAACAGTAGTAAAGTATTGTACATACTGTGTGCTGAACTAGTGATAGTAATATGTACATACTTAATACATGCTAAGACTGATAATAGTATATATGTATAAATATAATCTTCTGCCATACTATGCTGAGTCTAATGCTGAACAAGATGTAGTCTTTCTGCTGACAACCATGCTGTATACTGAGTCTCTATGGTAACATGGTTTACTATTTCTAACATGCTTTTTAAACTTCATTTTAACCTATCATTCTACTTCTGAGATACTTTACAGATATTATATTGCTTTACTGGGTTTTAACTGAATACGATAATATCCCTACATTCTGTACTACATCACATACTGAGCATGTTGTGTAGTTCCTAATACTTGTATTAGAATCTATATCGTGCTAGCAAGTTTCGCGCTAAATATAACATGATGCTTCTAATATCGTACCAACATTCGTAATAAACATAACACATGACTTTTGAACATTCTACTGGCCTTTATATTACTTTACTATACCGAGATTACTAACTTGCCGAGGAAACTAGCTTTACATACCTTATCCTCGACTATCCGTCTGTCGGACGAGGCTCGGCCAATACTTCAACTATTTCTCCCAACTGCATTCATAAATATGTCAATTAATACTAAATATAGCTTTATTTTAAAGAACAACGTCACTTTCGATATAATTTATAGCCTAAACTTAGGCTTTTCGAAAGACGGTCGAAAACTCGCTATTTTTTAGAGGTCCAAAAGGGAGAAATATTCACTTCGCAGCTAGGAACACATAGACACTAGTTTGGAGCAATTCTACTTACCTTAGCTCGGTAGCTCGACGATTCGTCGGCCGTATTTCACGAAACTAAATCCGTAGGAATGCTCTCTGCTGCTAAATACCTCAGTACCTGAGGTTAATTTGGGTTTGGACTGCGTTTGGCAGCGTAATCGGTCGATAATATATTATTTTCCTTCGTCCCTCTCTGCCCCCTGTGTTTCTCTGGAAATTTCCAATGGTTTAAATGAAATAAAACAGAAGTGGGGCTTTGTATACTTGAGCCTGGACAGGGCCAACGTGTCACGGAGCCAACGCGGAGGCTCCACCTCCGTGACACGCTGCCATCATGGAGGGGCTCTGCCTCAGCTCCTCCCGCGATGGTTCGGCAGGTTTCTCGTCCGATCTTTTTTCCGGGCCTTTCTTTAGCATGTATGGCCTTCAAATATGCTTAACCAACATGCGGATAGGCCATCTAGGTGCCGGGAATCCTACGGGGTATAACAAGTAGGCCGTTTCAGGGTATCGCATTTAGCTTGTTGGTGAGTCATTATTCTCCGAGGACCATTTAATTCAGACATTAACGTTTTCTTTTAGTTTCAGTTGCCGAGTTAGTTGGGGATGTTGTCTCATCAACCCATCTGTTACGATCTATGTCTTGCGATGAAAAGTCTTTCTATCCTTTTAATTCATGCTATTCACGATTGCAGAATCATGACTCCTCAAAGAATGCATGGTAGGAGAAATTGTAATGGTGAAGGCTATGAGGATGGAAACGAGAATGGGCACCAGTAAGCCCCACCAGTTCAGGAGCACCAGGCACCAGAGCTAGTTGCCCATGCTGAGTTTTGGGCATCTATCCAGATGCTTGCACAAGCCTTGACCGCTTAGGTCAATCAGCAGGCTGTTGCGCATGTTCCGCAAAATGGCAATGCAACAGTGGCTCGAGTCAGAGACTTCTTGAGAATGAACCCCTCGGAGTTCCTTGGATCCAAGGTAAATGAGGATCCGCATGAATTCATCGACGAGATTCTAAAGATCACCCAGGTCATGGGGGTGACAAATGGAGAGTGCGTTGATTTGGCCTCCTATCAGCTGAAAGGGGTGGCGCATATATGATTTAAGCAATGGAGAAATGGTAGGGAAGTGGGGGAAGGCTCTATAGGTTGGGAAGAGTTTCATGCGGCCTTTTGGATCGGTTCTTCCCTCTTGAGATGAGGGAACTGAAGGCGGCCGAGTTTGCAAATCTGAAGTACGGTGTTATGTCGGTTCAGGAGTACGCTTTGGAGTTCACTTGCTTATCCAAGTATGCACCAGAGTTAGTGGCAGACCAGAGGCTCGGGTGAGCCAAATTTGTGCATGGAGTGGTAGACTACCTGGATAAGGACTGTAGGATTGCCATGCTGCATTGGGACATAGATTTTCCCAGCATAGTGTTGCATGCCCAACATATGGAGTCAGTGTATCGGGAGACAGAGAAAGGCCAAGAGGGCCAGGACAGACAGTTATGGGACTTCTCAAGCTAGATGGGGGGATGGACAGTGCCAGCAGTCTCAGCACAGGTCTTTTTCTCCAGCACCATCATCAACTAGTACACCATTTAGATCACGAGGGGATTGGAGGAGCAGGGCTTCAGATTCGAGAGGCCAGGGTAGCATGCAGATAGAGCGCACTTTCCCAGCTTGTGCGAGGTGCGGCAAGAATCACCCAGGGAGGTTCCTAGTTGGCTTAGATGCTTTTTTTGGGTGTGGCAAACTCGGACACAGACTTAGGGATTTCCCTTCGACCAGATTAGGGGCGACGGAGCCCGTGTGCCAGCCGCTCCAGCAGCATGTCCCCCTCAGCAGGGTCCTCGACTAGTTCAGCTGGCGGTCAGCGCCAGAACAGATTCTATACCCTTGCGACCCGTTAGGAGTAGGAGACTTCGCTGGATATGGTTACTGGTATGTTACGAGTGTTTCATCTTGATGCCTATGCTTTTTTAGATTCAGGGGCTACCTTGTCTTTTGTGACACCTTATATTGCTTTGGAGTTAGTCCTAAACCTTTTTCAGAACCATATTCAGTTTCTACTCCTGTTGATGATTTGGTTGTAGCTAGGCGGGTGTATAGAAGATGCCCAATCACTATATTGCATAAAGTCACCTCCGCAGACCTTGTAGAGTTAGCCATGACTAACTTTGATATTATTCTTGGAATGGATTGGTTGTATGCTTCTGTTTGTAGAACCTATGCGGTGTAGTCAGTCTTGGAGTGGAAGGGTAGTTTGGCCGTGCTTGTAGGTCGTTTTATTTCCTACCTTAAGGCCAGAAGGATGATTTCTAAGGGTTGTGTATACTATTTAGTTACGGTTAAGGATGTTGAGTCTGAGATCCTGACTATCCAGTAAGTTTCAGTAGTACGTGAGTATCTAGAGGTCTTTCTTGATGATTTACCGAGTGTTCCTCCCGAACGGGAGATTGATTTTGGGATTGACCTTCTTCTCGACACGCACTCTATATTTATCCCTCCTTACAGAATTGCTCCATCTGAACTAAAGGAGTTGAAGGATCTATTAGAAAGGGGTTTCATCAGACCAAGCAAGTCTCCATGGGGTGCACCGGTCTTATTTATCCGAAAGAAGGATGGTTCTCTTCAGATGTGCATTGACTATCGATAATTGAACAAAGTCACTGTCAGGAACAAGTATCCTCTACCCAGGATTGATGATTTATTGGACCAGCTTTAGGGTGCCAAGTATTTCTCAAAGATAGATCTCAGATCCGGGTATCACCATCTCAAAGTTCGGGAGTGCGATATCCCGAAGATAGCCTTCAAGACGCGGTATGGTCATTACGAGTTTGTTATTATGTCTTTTGGACTAACGAATGCTCCTACAACTTTTATGGACCTGATGAACAGGGTGTTCAAACCATATTTGCATATGTTCGTGATTGTGTTTATCGATGACATCCTAATATATACTCTTGGAGCGAGGAGGAACATGCCGCTCATTTGAGAATAGTGCTTCAGACTTTTAAAGATCGCCAATTGTATGCCAAATTCAACAAGTATGAATTTTGGTTGAACTCTGTAGTATTTTTGGGCCAAGTGGTAACAAGTGAGGCTATAAGGATGGATTCTCAGAAAATAGAAGTAGTAAAGAATTGGCCTAGACTAGTGAATCTTTCGGATATTCAGAGTTACTTGGGTTTAGTTGGATACTATCGGAGATTTGTTGAAGGTTTCTCATCTATCGTAGCACCCTTGACCAAATTGACCCAGAAGAAGGTGAAATTAATGATTGGAGGCTTGTGAAAAGAGCTTCCAAGATTTGAAGACCCGACTTACCTCAGCACTGATGTTGACCCTACCCGAGGGTACCAATGGGTTTGTAGTGTACTGTGATGCTTCAAGAATCAAACTCGGGTGTGTATTGATGCAACGTGGGAAAGTGATAGAATATGCCTCTAGACAATTGAAAGTCCATGAGAAGAATTACCTGACTCAAAATCTTGAATTGGGCGTGGTGGTGTTCGCATTGAAGATATGGCGGCATTATTTGTATGGGGTCCACATGGATGTGTTTACGGACCATAAGAGCTTACAATATGTGTTTACTCAGAAGGATTTCAATCTTCGACAAAGGAGGTGGTTGGAACTACTCAAGGACTATGATATGAGTGTCCTTTACCATCCGGGTAAGCCTAATGTGGTAGCGGATGCACTAAGTAAACTCTCTATGGAGAGTGTGTCCAATGTGGATGAGGGGAAGAAGGAGCTGGTGAAAGATGTACATTGACTCGCAAGGTTGGGAGTTAGGTTAGTTGACTAAACCGATGGCAGTTTTGTTGTTCAAAATGGCCCAGAATCATCCTTGGTGACTGATGTGAAAGCTAGACAAAATGAGGACCCGATTTTGGTAAAGTTGAAGGAAGCCGTTCAAAGTCAGAAGGTGAAGGTCTTCTCCTAAGGGGGAGATGGTGTGCTTTGGTACCAGGGTCGCTTATGTGTTCCGGACGTGGACGATTTGAGGAGCCGTATGTTGCATGAGGCTCATGGATCCAGGTATTCTATCCATCCAGGTGCCACCAAGATGTACCGCGACTTACGGAAAATCTATTGGTGGAATGGCATGAAGAAGGATATTGAAGAATTCATAGCCAAGTGTCCGAACTGTCAGCAAGTAAAGGCTGAGCATCAGAGACCGGGAGGTGTACTTCAGGATATCAGCATTTCCACTTAGAAGTGGGAAGAAATTAACATGTATTTCATAAAAGGATTACCTCATACTCGCCGACAATATGACTCCATTTGGGTTGTGGTAGACAGGTTGACCAAGGTTGCTCATTTTCTAATGGTCAAAACCATAGATTCGGTAGAGGATTATGCCAAACTATAATCTGGGAGTTAGTTCGATTGCATGGAGTACCCTTATCCATCATTTCAGATAGGGCTACCTAATTTACCTCTCAGTTTTGGAGGTCATTTAAAAAAGGACTGGGTGCTCAGGTTAAACTCAGCATAATATTTCACCCTTAAACGGATGGTCAAGCGGAGCAGACAATCCAGACTCTCAAAGACATGTTGAGAGCATGTGTGATGGACTTCAAAGGTAGTTGGGATGATCACCTTCCCCTGATCGAGTTTGCTTATAATAATATCTATCACTCCAGCATTCAGATGGCACCGTTTGAGGCTCTCTACGAGCGGGAGATATAGATCACCTATCGGATGGTTTGAGGTTGGCGAGGTAGATATGATAGGATCGGATTTGGTTCATGAGGCTATGGAGAAGGTTCAATTGATGAGGGATCAGCTGAAAATCGCTCAGAGTCACTAAAAGTCCTATGTCATTGTGAGAAGGAGAGAATTAGAGTTCGAGGTGGATGATTGAGTGTTTTTGAAGCTATCTTCCATGAAGGGAGTGATGCGGTTTGGAAAGAACGGAAAACTCAGACCTCGTTATGTTGGCCTTTACCGGATTGTAAGAAGAGTTGGCAAGGTGGCGTATGAATTGGAGTTTCCCTCAGAGTTATCTTCCATGCGTCCTGTGTTTCATGTATCGCTCTTGAAGAAATGTTTGAGTGATCCAACCCTAGTTGTCCCGGTGGACAATGTTGGTGTAAAAAAAAGCCTTAGTTATGAGGAGGTTCCGGTGAAAATATTGGATCGCCAGGTTCGAAGGCTAAGGAACAAGAAGATAACTTCTATTAAAGTGTTATGGAGGAATCAACATATTGAAGGAGCTACGTGGGAGGCCAAAGCGGATATGATGGATAGAGACCCACATTTATTTTCTACCGGCTCCGTTCCAACTTGAGGTATCGGTTTTGCCCTAAAACTCTATTTAGTTTTCATGTTCAGTTCATGTGTTCAAGTTTCTTATATATATATATGGATGTGTATGTAAATCATGAAATTAGTTTAGCTATATGGTTTGAGTCGGAGATATTCATCCCGTCAGTTTTCGATTTAAATGATTGGTAATTGAGTGTAATGATTGTATGTCTCTGTTTTCTGCTTGTTTCAAACATTCGAGGACGAATGTTCCCAAGGAGGAGATATTATAATATCTCAAAAGTGCCTAAGATTAGACCCGAGATTTAAAATGAAAGTTGGCTGAAAACTGGAAAAAATTCCACAGGATGGACAACCCTACGGATTGTTGGTCCAACCAACGACCCGTGGGAAGGACTAGACCTGATGACAGTGGAAATAACGAGCGAAGTAATGACTCGTTGTGGGTACAACGAGTCATTGTTTGGTGCTGTGGTGGGTACTGGACATCAACTTAAGGGATAGTAATGGGTCATCCCATGACATCGTGAGAAGTAGCGGGTCGTGGTCACCAGTCATGGGATGGGAATAGTTATGTTTTCCAGTATACCTAACGGAAGGCAACCACGACTTGTTGGATGAGTAATGAGTTGTAGTGAGACTCATTGGGAGACTTGAAGCCCGATCTGAAGGAGGAAATAGAGGACGATGCTATGACCCATTGAATGGAAGGACGACTCGTACTATCGAGTCGTGGGTCTAATCTGAGATAAAAAATATTGGGCAGTGCAGATGACGGATGGATACCACGAGTCGTGGTATCCTCCAACGACTCGTATGTCCGTCAGTAGGTTCGTCAATGTAGATTTTTTAGGGTCTTTCATTAAGGTTTTTTTCATTATTCATACGCTCTAAGGTCTTAAATTACGTCGTTTTAAGTTATTTTCTGAGTGTATTAAGATAGGATAATCCCTGCTAGCCTATTCATTCTCATGCATGCACAAGATAAGAAAATTTAGAGGTGATCAAGCTAGTCTTCCAGGTTTTTCTTCATCAATTCCCTTTGGGCTTTCAAGGAGTGGTGAGAATTGATTTTCCCTAGGTATGTAGGGTTGTGAATGGGTGTTTTCTTTCACACCCATGCCCAATCTCTCCTAATTCATGAAGTTTGATAAAAAATTTCTATGGGATTTTAACTTAAATCTTGTGGAATTTTAATGATCTATTAATGGGTTATTATCTTTCATGATTTACATCATATTTTCTGAATTATTATCAGGTTCTATAACTGTTTTGATTATAAATTTATTGATTTTGATTTCTGCTAAACTAAGCATAATTATGCATGTTCTATGATGAATCAAGTTATGATCTTTACTTCGATTGTTGGTATTCATAAACCCATCATGATTTATGATTCGTACAATGGATTTATTCAAATAACCATTATGAATTGATGATTTACAAAGTCTATATATGATTTATAAGTATGCATGAATCCCATGATTTACTAATTATGTTTTTGACCGACTCACGGGTCTTACCCTCATGGCTAGTTCACGTATTTACAAGCATGTTTATGATTATCATGATTTAACTAGCCCATGAATCTCATTCATATTATACTATGAGAACTATATATGTTTTGGGAGCAGTATTTAACATCGAGTAGGTTTGGAGTCTAGGTTTTGCCCTGAATCTCAAAACTACGTGCCACCGTAGGACATGATGCGACATCCCTTGTGACTGTCTCCTTTCCCTAATGGGCCCTTTCATGTGTGATATCACTCCCTTCATAGTACTACTCTTGGCAAGGTACGAACACCCTCCTAACTAGGGTTACAGGTCGGGCTCCATGTATGCTCATATGGGTATGTCGGTTATGAGAATCTCCCACTATTCCTCATGATTTATGCATGTTTATGATTATGTATATTGGCTCAAGTCATGTTCATTAAATCTTTTCTCTTACGATTATGATTACGACTGATTTACGAATGTTTTGAAAACCTTGAGCCTTATGTTATCGTATGCTACTTATGTCATGAGCATGTTGTCCGACTCATATGATAATTTATGAATTTTTATATATTTTAAAATGTCCATTTTACTTACCTTTAATACTCGGTACATTCAATGTACTGATTACATACTTTCTATGCTATATCGTTTCATAATACAAGACTTGACTCTTAGGCTCAGCCCCGTCAGTAGTACGTTTCAGGGTATCACATTCAGCTTGTTGGTAAGACCTCATTCTCCGAGGACCATTTGATTCAGATATTGATGTTTTCCTTTAGTTTCAGTTGCGGGGTTAGTTGGGGATGTTGTCTCATCAACCCATCTGTTACGTCAGAGGCTTTCAGAGTATATATAGTACTCAACTATTATGTATTTTTAGTACGTTCCATTTATCATGCTATGTTATATTACGTTTATGTTTTCTGCTATGTCGTATGTTCAGTATTCCTCTCTAAGTGATATGGAGTTAGATGAATGTTCATGCCATGGGTCGACTTAGAGTCTCTCAGGGCTCCTTGTCCCATGTTACGATCTGGGTCTATGTTCGGGTCGTGACACACAGGTGGATTCAATAAGTATCTTTTGATACATTCAAAAGCATTTTTACATGATTGATCCCAGTGGAAAGAAAAATCTTTCCTCATTAGATGGTTGAATGGTTGACATCGTCCAGCCAGTTTAGATATAAACCTCCGAATGCATGCCAAATTTCCTTGTAGACTAGCGAGCTCTCTTAAGTTCTTTGTCTTAGGGATTTACTAAATGGCGTCAATCTTTGCGGAATCAACTTTAATTCCATGGTGATGCATAATGAATGCAAGAAATTTTCCCGAGGTAACTGCATATGCTCATTTGAGTGGATTCATCCTCAAGACAAATTTCCTTAACAATTCAAAAATAGTTCGAAGGTCTTCAAGATGACTGTGTCTATGTTTTGTATTTACCACCAACTCATCGACATAACATTCCACTCTCTTATGAAGCATGTCATCAAAAATATTTTTATTGCTCGTTGGTAGGTGGCACTGGCATTCCTTAAATCAAAAGGCATCACCTTGTAATAATATATTCCTTTTGAAGTTCGTAAGGAAATTCATTCTTTATCTTTAGAAAACATTTAGATTTGATTATATCCAAAAGACCCATCCATAAATGACATACCTTAATATCTAGTTGTAGCGTCAACTATGAATTCAATGATTGGTAATGAGAAGTCATCTTTTCGCAAGCCTTGTTCAAGTCTCAAAAATCAACGCGAACATGTATTTGACCATTCTTATTCTTGAAAGGTATAATGTTCGAGATCTATGATGGTTACTTCACTTCTCGAATAAATTCGGCTTCGATGAGCTTGTTGACTTTTACTTCAATTCGCGTTACCAACTCAGGGTGAAACATATGTTGTGACTGCTTTATAGGGCATGGTCCACTTTTGATTCCTAAATAATGAATAGCTACCCTAGGACTAAGGCCTGACATTTCTTTTACAACCAAGCGAAACGTCTTTGTACTCAGTCAATAACATGAAGTATTCCCTCTTTTCTTGAGGTGTAAGAAGAATGAAGGTTGGATGTGGTTCTTCGAGAGTGCCTGGATTTAGTTTCTTAAGTTCATCTACAGTTGATTGTATGCTATCTTCTAGTTTAGGGGGAGCCTCTTGAACATCGTCATCCATATCGTCTAGGCATGGACTGTTTTCCACGGTTATGTGATAAAATGTTTGTAGAAAGTCTGAATCTTCCCCTTGATTTTCTTCCAAGGTCGTGATGGCTTCTTCTTGCTCTTCCTTTGTTTCTCCACGAAACTGGTTAGTGAAGACAATGGTATATCTCTTCACCTTCAATGAATAATCTATGGTGATTGATAAAATAGTCTTCGCCTTTATACGTGTGGGAAGGCACCAAGAATCTCTCTATCATCGATCTCTTTACAAGAACATTATTTTTCATGCTCCAACAATATCTTTCCTGATAATTACTTTATTGTGGTTCCCAAGTGATCAAATATAGAGGTATTCGAGGTGGTTATCTCTCCTTTCATTTGTTCAGAGGCTTTACTTTTGTCTTTGCAGTCCCATCTTCAAATACATGGACTTAATGTGTCGATCTTCCTATGCGGTCAAACACTAAAGTCTGTTGTTGTGTTTTCTTGTCCTCAACTTCCTTTGTTTTTTCTACCGAGATGTGGTATGAGCAAGTTGTTTCCTTACCCTTCTTAAATAAAATTCGCAGAGGCTCTATCAAGTTGAATCCTATCCCAAATTTAGAAGTGGCGATATAATGTCCTTGCTTTCTCAACTTCATTTGGAACTCTGTAAACCTATGTATCTTTTCCCAGTGACTTCATCTTTGAGTTCTCCTAGTCTTTCTAGATCAGAGAAGTCATAATCTAATTTTTAAAGCAGTGTGAAGACCTTCTGATCAAAGTTTCCTTTTATCTTATCGACTGAGGTATTGCCTGTAGTAGACTCAAAAGTAATAAATGGGACTTGTGCAATTGGGATAGTCATATTCTCATTTAAATCTTGGAATGCTTTATCAATCATTTGTTTCTTTGGAGCATGAACTTGATGAGTACATTCCTCTAGTAGGGGTTGTCCCTTTCTTAGCGCTCACATAGAGTGTTGAGAAAAATTGGATGTTCCTTATCAATCTTTGTCCTCATGTCTCCTTCAAATGATGAAATCTTAATTGAGACTTCTTCAGTTATCTTCTTAGACATCTTGACAACGTCCCATTGAAATTCATTCTCTTCTTTTGGATCGACGTCAGTTGGGTCGGTTGGTGGCGGGTTTCTCCATATTTGATTTACAAGAATCTAAGTAGAATTTGCATCTATAAAGTATGACTCTATCTCACTGAAAGGATTGATGTCTACGTCAATTTTGACTACCTCACCATCTTTCATATACTTCATGCATTGATACAAAGTAGATAGCACCACTCTATTTTCATGGATCCAAGGTTGTCAAAACAGTAAGTTGTATGATGTTTTGACATCTATAACATAAATCAAGTGTTTGATTTCATGTCACCAGTGGAAAATCCTACACGAATCATACCTATGGCTCTTTGTCCTCCTTGATTGAAATCTTGGATTGTTAGGTTACTTTTGGACAATTCATCATGGAGATTCCAAGCCTCTTTGATACTATTTTGTCATGATATTGACTGCTGAATTATCATCAATTAGTATGCAATGGAGATGTTGTCCTTGAATAGCACCTACAACAAATAGAGGCATGTTATATGGCTTAGACCCTTGCAAGAAGTCATCATCTGTGAAGACAATTGCAACAAAACACTTTTTCATTAGGATGATGCTCTTGGGATATTGTTGGATTATGCTCTTATTTGCTTTCCTTTATTTTATTTATGCTAGAAAATACACGTGTCATACCAATTTGACTAGTCCGAAGAAAATTTCTAGAAAAGAATTCATGCAATATAATAGAATTTCGGACCCTTTGCCACAAAGAATCATTGATCTTCTTTCTAGCACAAGAATTGATGCTTTTTGATGGTTGTAGTTTATCCACATCCCTTCTTATTGATATTGACTTAGGAAGTTGTATCCTTAGAACTACTTGATGTCTTAGTTTTCTTCGAATTGCACGAAGATAGTGCTTGGTATAGTCTGTGACTTCAAGCACTTCTTTTTCTTGGGTACAATGCTAGCATGATTTGCTTTCACTGTTTTATCTATGGTAGTGATGATTTTCCCTTCACTTTCTAACCTCATGATTTTCTCCTTCAAGATGAGACATTTTTATGTCGGCTGTCCAATAATGCTATGAAACTTGCAGTTTCTGGGATCACCAACTTTATTGATTTCCTCCAGCCTTTTTGATTATGGAAGATCAATGACTTTCTTGGCTAGTAATTTGTCAAGTATCATGGGCACGTTTGAATCTGAAAATAGGTAAACCTTTACCTCTAACTCTTTCAAGGTTGGATGACGTTTCTACTCCTTTAGATATTGAATTGGGGCTTCCTCCTCTTTTGGTTTTTGCTTGGTTTTCACCTTTAACGAAGTCACTTTTACTTCCATAGATTCTTTAGTTTGGATCCCTGAGGACCTTTCTTGAATTCCTTATTTTCTTTTGTTAGCTTAGAAAAAGGAGATGTTTTCCCATGATTTGTGATACTAACTCAATGTCACATGCTCATGTTGCAAGTTCTTCAAAAGTTCGCATTTTGATTCCTCATAGAATGTAAAAAGGCCCCAATGCATTCCTTGAACGCACATTTCCACAACAGATATTTCAGAAAGGCAGTCTTTGCAGTCAAAACTCAATGCTCTCCAATGATTGATGTAACCCATCACAGGTTTTTACTTTCTCTGTTTAGCGCCGGCCAACTCTATCATGCTTACGATTCGAAGTACAGTAAAAGCGATTGAGAAATTCCTTCTCAAGTTGATCCCAACTATCAATAGACTCGGGTTTCAAGTCAATATACCAATAAAATGCATTCCCTTTTAGCGAAAGAAACTATTTTACCAATAGATCACTATGTGTTCTAGCGTTGCTACAAGTTTCAACAAAGTGGGCGACGTGTTGCCTTAGGTTTTCTTGGCCATCAAATTATTGCAGCTTTGGTAATTGATAGTTCATCGTCATAGGCAGACAATCAATACATTTGGTATAAGGCTTAAAGTAGTAAAATGAACTTTATGGTGCTCTGCCATATTGAGTCGTAATAGTGTTTGTTATCATGTCTTGCAATTGTTGGATAGATAACACTACAACCGAAATAAATTATTTTTACGTTTATAATTTACACTTAGCAGGTGATTCCTGAACGTCCTTATATCGTGGTGTAAATCCAGCCGAATAGTTCGGGATGTGACTCAACTTTCCAGATGCAAAGCCCTTTAATTTGTTCATAAGTTGAGCAATTTGGAGATTTTTGTCGTCAATAAATTTTTTTAAGGCTTAAATGCTCTATTCCATCACTGCAAACTTCTCATCCATATAAGTTGTGTAAGCATTGACCTTTGTTGAAATCAAAGATTCTGTTGAACCCTCAGATTCGCTAATATTGAAGCCAGTTTGAGAAAGTTCATCCAACAATATGGATGCAAAATTTCCCTCAGGGATTTCAATTATCGCCGTCATATGAGATTTGATCTTTTTTTCCATCTCCAAATAGGTAAAATATTTAGATCCATCAAAAGTGATAGTCTTAAACTTGTGTCAAGTGATTGAGCCAACATGATTGAGATGAACAGATGTAGCAGCAGTAGCGTCCTTGCTTGGAACCTTACTGGTCTTTCTGAGGGTCATTATAGTAGTTGAATTTCATAGTTTTTAATTTGTAGGAGGAAGATATTAAGAGAAGAAATGATCCCATTGGGCGTGCCAAAATTTATTCGCAACAAATTTTTGAAAAAATGTCGAAAAAATAATTGCAACCAAAAATAAAAAAAATTTATTTGATGAATTTTGCAAGTAAAATACTATTGTTCTCTTCATTATTCTCTCCTAAAATGTTTCATGATTCGAGGGCCTTTGGTAGCGTATCTCTTGAATTGCAGGATGATTTGAAGCTCCAAGAAATGTGTTTGATCTCAAGAAATATCAGACAACACTTCATTATTTTGAATTGATCTCCAGGAAGAACTCCGTTGATCACTCCTTTGAAGAACTATGTAGTTAAAGCTGATGCTTGCTCCATTGCTTGCTAAATGTCTCTAGAAATTATGTAACCTTCATATTTATAGTTGTAGAGGATAGACAGTTCAAGTGTAAATGTATTCTTTTGCCTAATTCTGATTGGTTTATGGAAGTCATCAAGTTTTTCATAAATGTCATGTGATAAGCTTGCTTTTGATTGGTTTTTGAATTTAATTTGGATTGCCACATCATTGAACATGTGGTGTCATCTTGTTGATCTTGAATTTGGCTGTGATGCCATGTCACTTGACAAATGACATGATTTTTAGGCTCAAGATAAAAAATAAATTCTGGACTTGAATTTAATAAAAAGGACTTATTTAATTGGGTAGTCCAAATTAATAATTCAATCCAAATAGATATGAATATACGATTTAAATTGGTTATGAATTTAATCCAATAAAATTTATGTGTTTACAGATGCCCCTTACTTCAAAATTCACCGAGTTGTAAATTTGATCAATTGTAGAGATGAGTTTTGAAGTACCGGTAAGAATGATCTCCACTTTTTTGTCTCTCAGTCTTGTTCTAGTAGAATTTTTTTTTTTGATTTAATTTGGATTCTCAGGAGGAGAGCTCTATTTTATAAGAAACTCTTAATTCTTCTCCTACTAAAATATAAATTTTCTTCTTGGACAATTCTTATAAAAAGGAGGGATCGTCCAAAGAATTTCACATTGCAACAGCACAATTGGATTCTCCTTTGCTTTTTTTCTTTGCTTTCTTAGTTTCGTTCCTTTGGTTCGTAACTAATCTATGCTTTCCCTCTATTTTTCTTTACATAACTTCTTTTTGACAGCTTGAAGCACCCGTGGAAGAAAATTTATAACATATGTTGGAGCATCACAAACAATTTATGGCGCTACAAAGTAATCTCGAAGAGCTATGTCATTCATGAAATTCAAAGTCCAATAACTTTTAGATTTGCTTAGGTAATTTTCGAAGTTCATCTTATGAATTCTGATATGTTATTGCTTCAGATTCGTACGTCCTCATCAAATAAATTATATCTTAATATAAGAAAGCCAAAATCATAAACGAATTATGGTGCTGGAAGATAGTGTCAAAAAACTACGTCGTATACGAAAATCGCAGTTAGCTAGCTTTTAGATATGCTCAAGTAATTTTATGAAATTCAGCTTATTAATTCTAATAAGCTGTTGCTTCAGATTCGCGTGTGCTCACCAAATAATTGTATCTTGATCTAGAAATATCAAAATCATGAATGACTTGTGGTGCTGGAAAGTAGTCTTGAAGAGCTACGTCGTATGCAAAATCACAGTCAGATAACTTCTAGATTTGCTCAAGTAATTTTCGGAAGTTCAGCTTATGAATTTTGTGTGCTCACCAAATAATTTGTATCTTGATGCAGAAACACCATAATCATGAACAATTTGTGGCACTAGAAAGCAGTCTCGAAGAGCTACATTGTACGTGAAAATCACATTTAGATAGCTTCTATATTTGCTCAGATAATTTTCTTAATTTCAGTTTATGAATTCTGAGAAGCTGCTGCTTCAAATTCTCTCATGCTCACCAAATGACTTGTATCTTGATGAAGGAACATCAAAATCATGAATGATTCTTGGCACTGGAAAGTGGTCTCAAAGAGCCACGTTTTATGAGAAAATCACAATATGATAGCTTCTAGATTTGCTTAGGTGATTTTCTAAAATTCAGTATATGAATTTTGATATACTACTTATATCAACTTTCCATGGTCTCATGAATCTCATCTTCCTCTTTAATCCCTTTGGTAGGTTTGCAAATACAGAGGATATTTCAGTTTTCCACAAGTGAGATGAACTTCCGAGATAACATAAAATGCTACTTTCACAACTTAAGATAGTGAGCAACAAGTGATATCCACCTGCTAGAGTCCTCGCCTTGGAGTTCCATCCTTCAGTGATTGACGCCTTTCTATTTGACATAGGACCACCTGTTGAATCTCTTCATCTAGTCAAATGGCCGACAAAGTAGAAAATTGACGTTCTCGACTCAAGCAAGATTCTCAACATGACTGCTTTTGTACTAAAATCATCTACTCATAATGAGGAAGTTGCTCAATCCGGCTTAAACGAGTTTCCATATATGGCTTGCAACTGAAAATGGATAAAAGGATGTTCTCAGCCGTAACAAGCAGGTGTTGGAACGTGTTAAGGCTTATGGCGCCATTTTTGCCTTTTTATTCACATACGACAAGAACGTATTGTGGGCTTTTTGTGAACTTTCGCATTCAACGACTAACACAATATATATTGGCATTCATGAGCTCTCTATCACTATGGGATATGCGTATGATTTGAGGTCTTTCTATTCATGGAGCTTTCTATGACGAAGTTGTCCTTTGGCCCAAGAATTGATACACACAGATCAACGTGGGAAATCATTTTTGATGTCTTGATCTCTTGAATATCCAAATCTTAGGTATCCACAAACAGATCAAAACATCAAATATATTGTCTTTCTCAAAGAAAAATATTGCTCGATATTTTTGGTGATATAAATATATCACAAGAAGGTTCATATCACTCTACATTCGATAAATACACTACTAACAACCCTTGAATCACGGTGACCATTCAGAGAGAAGAATCAAGAGAGGAATAAAATTGTACTCACAAATATTCATTAATAAAATCTTTATTTTTTTTTCATATTTTATTTGTGATTGTAATTTATTTTTCATCATCTTTAAAATTATTGTAAATAAATTGGCATGCCTAGTGGGATCAAATCTGCACTTATCTCTTCTCTCATAAATCAAATCTGCAAAATCTAGAGCAACAAAATTGCAAAGATGAAAGCTCCATTTTTATGGGTACTTCAAGTCTCGTCGTTGAGTTTCGGCAAGTCTACATTCCGATAAGCTTTGAAGTGGGAGCATTTTTAGACATCGAAGTTTTATTGTATTTAAAACAGTACTCTAACAAGATGAGTTGTATCTGATTTAAAACAAGACTCTACAAGATGAGCTTTACCTAATTTAAAATAGGACTCTACAAGACGAGTCCAATTCATCTTCAAATTTAAAGGTCAGTTAGGATTTCTTGGAGGTTACTTAATCCTAAACCTTAGCTAATGCCTATAAAAAAGGCACATATTCCTTTGAAGAGACATTTCAGATATCACATAAATCCTAGGGTAATCATAAAAAGATTAATTTCTCGAATATCCCATAAAATCTTGGGTATTCACAAAGTGATTAAAATATTAAATATTTTTTTCCTCAAAATAAAATATTGCCTCACATTATTGACGATCAAATAAATCACAAGGAGGTCCATGCCATTCTATATTCAAAAAATACGCAACTAACTACCCTTGAATCACAGAGAATATTCAGAGAGAAGAATTAAGGGAGGAACAAAATTGTACTCACAAATATTTATCAATAAAATATCTGTTTCCTCATATTTTATTTGTGATTACAATTTATTTTTCATCACTTTAAAATTTGTTTTAAACAGTATCCTCACAAATAAATTATATTGATTCTTCATTATAACTTTTAATATATCTATTTTTAAATTCAACTTTATGGTTATATTTATTTTTATGCTCTAAAAAAGTTATATTTACTCCTACGACATTAAATCTTCATTTCTCCAATATATTTGCTTTTTTTTTTATTCAAATCTAGGATCATATTTTCTCTTTTACTCTAAAAAAAGTCATATTTATCTCTACCGCGTTAAATCCTGATTTTCACCTTAATTTTCTATGTAACGCCAACAAGACACTTTTTTAAAATCAAATATACTAACCCATTTAAACTTTTTTAATATGTTCGCCACCCAAGCCACTAAAATATTATTACTCAAAAACTTCGTTGTTCATCTATGATGGATACGATTTCACCGCTTAAATCTCATCCAAATTGAAATAGAACTTCTGTTATTATGATACCTCCAATAATTTTTATTTATAGTGCTGAAAGTAATTAAAGTGACACGCGATATTTTATACTGTCGGATTCAATGTGAATCTCACTCGGGCGGAGCTATGTACAACTGTGGGGATGTCACGGTATCCGGACATTTCGGTTGAAACTCTTATTTATATGTGTATATGTATAAGAAATGTATATAAATATAAAACATGCCACCCAAAGTGACAGATAGTTGTATAGGGTCGGTGACAGAGTGTTAAGTTTTCCTATCTGCGATCGTGAGTTCAACTATGTGCTTTGACATTCATTTTGACAAATATTTAAAGAGAGGCTTTATTGTTTTAAAAAACACTATGTTTCCTTAGAGTTGAACCAAGACCTCACCTAAGAAAAGACCAAAATATACCAACAAGCCACGACTCTTACATTAATGAAGGCTATGTTTAAAATATTTATTCTTTATTCCGTATAAATATTGAAACCACGCTCCTGCGCTCAAAGGGTGTGGCACCCAGAGCTTCAAAATTTTAGATCCGCCTCTAATCTCACTCCAGTCCCTTGTATTGCAAAGATGTCTTTTATAAGCTCTTGTAATTTGTTCTCATACAGTTGTGATGAATAACTCCTACATCTACGCTCAACATCGTTTCTTGTAACTTTTGATACAATATCTCACCAACAATTTTTTTCTCTCTTCTCTTTTTTTAGTACAAAATTAATTACTCGAATTACAATACTTGTTAAAAGTAAAATATAAAACTTTGAGATAGTTGAGACAAAAATATATCTTAAGTGAGCCTTTAAATAATCTTGAATTTGAAGGTTAGACTTTTTGATTGAGATGACTATGGAAGAGATTTTATCCTTAAAAAGAGAAATTGATTAATTCTATTTTCACCAAAAAAAGGTTACGCTTAATGATTGCTTCTTCGATTCTTGACACACTGGTACTTGTTTCCATCTTTGCTTTTGTCACACAAGTGAAGGTCTTGGTACTTGTTTCCTTCTGAAATGCATAGTATTGATTCTCTATAAAACCCTGCTGCATTCACTTTAATTGTGCCAGGGTTTTATAGAAAAGAAAAGTGAAGAAAATAGCAGAACTGGACTGAGATACACGTTGAATTTTTCTTAACTGCTGCTTTCACATTATTTATTTGTAGTCTTCGAATTATATTCTTTTCTTGATGGCAATATGTCCTGTAGATATGTTTGCTTACACAGTAAATGAGTAGGTCGATTTTTCATGTATAGCTTTCTTGGCCTGGGCTTCCTCTATTTGCTGTTGTTCGATGGGGATGGGGGATGGTTGGGTCATTCACACAAATGCCTTTATTTTGGGATAATTTTTAATTTTGCATTTTAAATTTGTGGTCTTTCATTTTATCCTTCGGCATATTAGGTGACAGAAAAGGTGAAAAATACTCTTAACAACAAAAAAAAATAAAATTTGCAAGACCTAAAAAATAAATAAATTTATAAGGCATAAGTTATTGCTCAAATTATGGCTTAAAACATAAATTCACATAGGTTATGCCTCCAAACATAAGTTAAGTAACATGAACTTGTACCTAAGGTGCAGATGTTCATGCAATTGAAATTGTGTCTGGTGGTAGAAGTTCAATTGCATGAACTTCTGCCCATATGCACAAGTTAAATAACATGAAATTTATGTCTTGCGGCACAAGTTCGGTAGGGAACTTGTGTCTATGAGCAGAAGTTCATACAGTTAAATTTTTGGCTATTGAACTTGTGTCTGAGGGAAGAAGTTCAATCGCATGAGCTTCTGTCCATAGAAACAATTTTAGATTTATTTTGTAAAAATATTAGGGTTTTTTTAATCTTCTTTTTATTACTTAAGATTTTGAAGGGCAAAAATTAAAGACCATAAATTTAAGGAGCAAAAATTAAAGGTCACCCCAAAATAAAATCAGTCGGCGCAAAAAGTTATCTTTTTAAAAAAAATTTAAAATTGTTTTGGGCCTTTCATACTATTTTTCTGCATAAAAAGAAAAAATAACGTAAATAAACAGTTTAACTAATATAACGGTTAGTGGAATGACTATTTCACATTGTCAGGGATTTTAAACACTCATTAATTATCAAATCCTCCTCCCTCCCCTCCATATCTCCATCTTTATCTTCTTCTGAATTTTCTAACACTCATTTAATTTTTCTAGTACTACATCCAATTCCTTCTGCGTTTTGCTTTGATAAATTAGAAAATTTTAGTTTATCGACATCCGGCAAATATCATCATTGGTTGTTAGATTAAAGATATAAATTTAGCTTAAAAATTTTTAAAATATTATTCAACACTAATGCATTGAACTTGTCTAATTTATTGAAAAAGTTCTATCAGAAAAAAATGAAGATGGAGTTCTAAGAAATACTTGGAGCCTTGAACGAACACAGAGGAGTTTCAATATGTGTGTCCACCAAAACGTCTGTGTCTTCGTTGAAAGGAAAGCATGGCCTCCTTGAGAGCTTCGTCTCCAAAATCAGGAAATAGTGTTTCTGTAAAGTACAATTCAGAATAAGCGAGTTGCCACAATAAGAAGTTACTGATTCTCTGCTCTCCCCCGGTCCTTATGAGTAAATCAGGTTTGGCACACTTGGTAGAGAGTTCTTTCTCAAATAATTTGTTGTTGATATCCTCTAACTGTACAACACCATCCTTTACTTTACTAGCAATGCTCTTGGTTGCTTGTAACATGTCATAATGTCCCCCATAGTTTAGTGCCATCATGAGATGAAATCCTTCGTTGGATTTGGTGGCCTCTTCTGTTAACTCTATGCCTTTTTGTAAAGTAACCGGAAGTTTAAGTCTATCTCCAATAACAGACACTCGTACTCCAAACCTGTCGATTTAAACTAGTGAGAAAATTTCTATTGAAAAATAGTTACAACTATTCTAAAAAATGAGATGAATTACCTGGAAAATAAAACATGTTATTTGTTAAAATAGGTTAAAATATATCAAGGAATGGTCAGATTTGTCCATATACTCTTAAAAAAAAAATATTTATCCTTCATTAAACTTTTTTGATATATTTGTCTTTTGTCATACAATTTTGGACACATATTTACCTCTTAATTTCTATTCTCTTCACTTTTATTATCTTACTTGGCGCCTTCGTGGATTTATTTTCTCCAAATTTGATAACAATCTTTTCTTCTTCCCAGATTGTAATTGTCCTAAAAAAATTAAAACATGGGGGGGGGGGGGGGGGGAGGCGGGAACTCAGTTTGATGTTTCGTTCAAGCTACTTGATTTACATAATTATAGGAAAAGAAATCTAGTTAGGTCTAACAATTCTTAGTTGATATACAAAATAACCTAAACTATTCCTAACAGCGTTCAATTTTGCCACTGGAATTTGCCTACCAACCTTTTTTTTTTTTTTGGAGAAAGAATGTGTCCAGTGCTTTGGAAAAGACAAGTGATGAGTTGAGCTAGCACAACAAATGGAGGGCGGTTGAATAGTGATCAATTGGAGATCTAAGTTGGGTCAAGCGGAGGAAAGTGAAGACAACTACTTGAATCTATGGTTTCATTGTAATTTTTGAAAATCTTTGTGATGAGCTTATTTTGCAAACTGTGTCAGGTTTAATGGTGGATTGAATTAATTATGATTAGATTTAAATTGGAAGGAAATAATATTCACACAGGCGTCATTTAGGATAATAAAAATGGGGACAGTGAAAATTAACGGTTTAGGGTAAATAAGTGCACAAAGTTGGACTATAAAGATAAATATATCAAAAAGATACTTTTTTGTTTTAAAATAAGTGGTGTTTCTAGTTTGGACATACTCCTTAAGAAATTATTCATTTTCTAAAAAATAAAATACGTTTTTACTAACTTACCCTTAATAAATACAGAGAAAAAGATATAGCTCTTTAGTAGTTTATAAATCTCTCTTCATTTAAATAAGGATAAACTTGGAAGAACATCATTAATGTCTTCTTGATAATGTAAAACTCCATTTATTTTGAAACAAAATGAAAAAGTTAAAACACCATTTATTTTGAAACAGAGGGAGTATAACGAAGGAAAAGTATAACATTTTTTCAAAAAATACAAAGACAATTCTAACTCTTTTCTGTAAAATATAGTGAAAATATAAAATTAAAGAAGAATAAATTTCATCAATGAAAACAAAACAAAAGCAAATTAATAAAGAAAGAGGGAAAAAGAGGAGGAACAAAAAGTTCCATTACGTTGAAATGCTTGGAAATGAAATTTTTTGCTTTTTTACTATTTGAATAGAAAAATATAGCCTTTTCAAATCTCTCATGTAAAAAAGAAATTTTTATACATAAAAATAAAATTTTTTTATGAAAAGACCATAAAACTAATTATTTTAGTAAGAAGTTAAAAAATCATTTTTTTCACTTTGAATTCTTTAGTTAGACAGATAGTGTTTCAATTTAGAGAGAAGGATAAATTTGAAACGATAAAATATTGCCTCGTCAGTTAAGCGGCTGGAAATATTAACAGTGTGGTAAGTGACTTTTATGTGTAAGATGATAAAAAATGACATAGCTATTTTTCCGTTAAAAAATAAAGTATTGCACAATATTTGTTGAATGACCTTCTAGCTAATGGGAGAAATGATTTTTAGTTCTTTATAATACATTTTTAATTTTATAAATTTTTTTATAAATTTTTTTTATTTTTATATATAAAAAACTTTTATTTTTATTAATTATAAATTTAAAAACGTTATTTTCTTCGATTCAAATTATATTTTTTTTCATTTCCGCCAAGCTAATTGACTCTTGATTAGTGTCATTACATAATTGTTTCAATTATTTCATTTTCTTCGAGCACTCATTATGCAATATTGCAAGCACACATTTTCTCTCTCTATTTAACAAGCATATATTATAACACACTCATACGCGCAACACACACATATATAATAGTATGTTTAAAATAATTTGGGATCAAATCGATCAAGTCAATCGATTTTTAGGTCAGTCGAGAATCGATTTTTTATAGTATTTTTTGATAGTCATAACTAGTTTTGAAGTCTATTTAGTTAGTTGAATCAAAGCTGCACCATTTTAGTAAACATAAGGACTAAATATATTGAAAGTTATATTTAAGAGACAAAAATAAATCAAATAGATACGGAACAATTTTTACTAAAAACTCTTACTCCATAGCATTAACCAAATAAATTACCTCATAAATTCTTCAAAGAACTCTTCAAACAGTTTCATCAAGAAATCAACCTCTTCCTGCTCAAAACCAAATTGTCATGCTTAAACAACAGAAACAGAAAAATTCATATAAATACAAGACGTAACTTCATTGGTGAAAAACTGACACTATTAAGGAAGGAAGATGCTTTTCATGGACGAAAATGTTTTCATGGACAGTGCTTTATTGAAAAAATAGTGATCTATATTTTATTTTATTGCATTTGGTAAGTATTAAAAAAATATTGTTCAACAAGATTTATATGTAATTTATGAGTAAGTAAGTTATTCTCTAGTTCCAGCCGTGATATGCAGTTAGTGAGCTTAAAAATGTCATAACTTGTTTCCTTGACTTCCACTAAAAAAAAATCATGACTTTTAAGGAACTATTAACAAAAAATGCAGTACCTTAGAACGACTCCAATTTTCAGTAGAAAAAGCAAAAGCAGTAAGAAGTTGTATTCCGAGTTTGGAAGAAATATTACAAATATTCTTCAGATTAGGCGTAAGAAATTTGTGACCTTCTTGCACCGGTAAACCTCTAGCCTTAGCCCATCTCCTGTTGCCATCCATTATTATAGCAACATGTTTAGGTATTAGCTCTGGATGATGAATTAGTTGGATACTACCATCACCATCATTATTATTGAGGCTCAGTGAGTTTGAAATCTTGCAGAAACGGCCACGGCCACATACTGATGATGAATTCAAATGGGATGATGATCCAAGACCCAAAGAGCTCTTGGATGGGAGTAACTGGCACACTAACAAAGACTTCATTTCCTCAACCTTTATTAATTTGGACTTTAGCCAAGTAAAAGTGGGGTGCCGAGTGCGGGCTAGGTCGGTGTTTGGGTACCAATACCAACTAATCGCCTATTCTGTTTAAATAGGCGTGATGGAACTTAAAATAGATCGATCGCACTAATATGATTCGAACAGATATTTTTCATGAAAAATAAGTAATTTTCTTAATTCTTATAAGTACCTATTGAGTGTTTACTCCCGTCATTTCATATTAATTATCATATTTTTCTTTTAAACGTCTTTTAAGAAATTATATATAAATATGAAGTATCTTTTACTAATTTTAACTCTTTTCAGTAAAATTAATGTTATTTACTTCAAAAAAATTAATTTTAAGAACAAGAGAGAAAATAATTAATTAATTGTATCTTAAATTTATAAATTAACAATTTTTTTATTAGTATTGACAATTGATATGGAATGAAGGGAATAGTATATAAGCGTAAAATATTTTTCAGAAAATACAACTTGACAAATTAACTGGATTTTGGTGCAGTGTTTTAGGGGTTGGAGTGGGGATGGGAGGGAGGAAACCATCAGTTGAAAATTACCCGAGAGAGTTTTGGAAAAGGACTTTTCTCTCTTGCCAGAGAAATTATTTTTTAGAAATTAGAAAAGCATATTCTAACACGGTTAAGTCAATTAAATATGAAAAAATAAAAATAAACATAGACACACCCTATATATTCAAACAAAGGGGTTAACGGAGTGACTGACAAAAATGTCCTAACGTATCTTTAAACTCTTATTCTTTACGAAAATTCTTCATTTTTAAATAAAAAAATATAATTTTATTTATTTATTTTTAATAAATATTTTTAAAAAGATTTAATTTCTTAATATTTTCTTAATTATGTAAAAAAAAATTTCACTTAAATAAGAGTAAAATTGAAAGAATATCATTAATATCTTCTTGATTATGTAAAATACCACTTCTTTTGAAACAAAATTAAAAGATCAAAATACCACTTATTTTAAACGGAGGGAGTAATGTGTAAGTTCAAGAATTAGTGCATTAAATTCCTGAACAATTGTATTTAGTAGAATTGATTTAAACACCAAGTAAATCTCCTTTCTTCTACTCCCTTCATTTCAAAATAAATGGTGCTTTCAGTGTGAACACACTCCTTAAGAAAACTCTTCATTTCTAGACCGGAAAATATAACTTTACCCACTTACCCCTAATAAATTTTTAAAAAAGATGTAATTCTTTAATATTTTCTTGATTATGTAAAACTCTCTCCACTTAAATAAAGCCAAAATTGAAAGAACATCATTAATGTCTTCTTGATTATATAAAACATCACTTCTCTTAAAATAAAATTAAAAGGTCAAAACACCACTTATTTTAAAACAGAAAGAGTAATTCCCAACATAATAGGAGTTGTATTTATTTAATATAAATATCGACTTTTGGTTACTTTACTAATAAAATAAAAAACTAAATTGAAAATTACAATTTTTTGCTAAAATAATTAAACTGTTACAAATATATTTTCTTTATCACAGTGAATATCTATTTCTTTTAAAGAAAATTAAAATTAATAACTTAGGGACTAAGTTATCTTTTCTATAAATAAAAAGATCTTCATTTATTATAATTTATCCATCAATTTTTTTTCTTTTTTCTCTTTCTCTGTAATATTCTTATTCTTCTTATTTTTATTACTTTATAAAATATTATTAACACGAGTCTTAAATAAACCTGCCGATATATATATATGAATTCTCCTAATTGATTGCAACCTCGCCGCGATAGCGAATTTACTGAACTAAGCACTATTAATTACTATATTTAAATAATAGAAGACAGAGGATGACCCAGTACTCTTCTTGTATTAGGACTTCAACATTGTTCCTTTATAATGAGGAACTTAATTTAATTTCCATGGCAATCCGTGCCTCAAAATTTTTTCTGAACAATAATATTGTGAAAATATATTTATTTTTAAAAAAATAATATTGTGAAAATATATTTATTTCAGAAAAATAATAATATAAAAATAAATGATGATATTAATCTCATAGCCATTACTTGGCAAGAATAAAAATTTGCAAGAAATATCACTAGAAGTAATAATATTTTTATAGGTTTATTACAATTACAACTACAAATATATTAAAAAAATTCTCTATGTTATATGCATACATCGATTTGCTCCCGAAATAGAAATATAGAAAAAAAAGGTTTTAAGCTATGATTATAACATTCTTAGATGATTATGGTCCATTCCCGAATAATGAGAATTTTGAATAATTGTTACAAATATAGATCCACTCCTTGAAGTGAATGTGGACAATACTTAGTAAAATTTTAAAATTTATTCACGAAGTAGTAAATCTGAAATATACTCCCGAAGTAGTAAATACTCTAAAATTTACTTTCAAAATAGTAAATTTGAAATTTATTTTCAAAGTAGAAATTACTCTAAAATTTACTCTTGAAGTAGTAAGAATTTGACATCTACTCCTAAAGTAGTACAATGTTGAAACTTTACTCCTGAAGTAGTCAAACTCTGAAGTTTTCTCCTGAAGTAGAAAGAATTTGAAAGATATCTGAGAAATATTATGAAACAATGTCTTCTTATGCTTGACCAAAATAATGAGCTATTGATAAATATTGTATTTCAAGCACAATTAAATAATCAGGTTTCATTCCTTAAAGTGAATGAAAGAAATACCACAACACACCTCCTAGAGAGATAAAAATAACAAAGGATATATAAGTTATTTTTGTGGTATGAAAGTCCTTGCAATATGAATCTGTCGTACGTAGAAACATCTTGAATAATTTTATTAAAATATCTTTTTAAAGCAAAAAAAACAGAGTAAAATATTTCGTACTACAACCATAAAGATACATCATGGTTATTGATTTCGTCAAAGAAAATAATAATTCATGTATCTTTTTCAGGAGGATGTAGTTATTAGTTAATTGCCACTTTTGATACAAAACATTCATACATTGATTTAGTCTCCTAAATGAGATGTTTAAAATACTGAAGTTTAGAACTTAATGTCTATTTTTCATTATTTATGAATTTACAATTGCTTTTAAATGTTCTTTTATTTACTGCTTATTTCATGACACTAGTAGTGTATAAATTTGCTTTCTTGATACCAGAAGTATCTAAGCAATATTTGATAATATAAATTAATGATGAAGGTCTCCAGAAAAGCATAATTTTTTTTATCTACAAGAATCATGACACTAGTAGTGTCCAAATATATCTTATCTTAAAAAATAAAGTGAAGTCTCTCGAAGAACTTATATATGATAACACAATTCATGATAGATCGTAATATATCAAGTTGTTACGATCGAAACACAAATTGTAGTAAACCTGAAGTTTACCAACAATAAAAATGATTATCACATTGATACTACAAATGATTGAAAGATTAAATATCTCTAAAATACTACGGGTAAGAAGTATGTGTATCAAAGATTACTCGATTTGTACTACAAATATAAGAATGATGAAATTACATGCCACAGTAAATCAGAAGTTTACTGATGTGAAATTCATGACATAATAAACCTGAAGTTTACTAAAATAAATAATATATATCATGGTAAATCAGAAGTTTACTAGTACGGATAATTTTATAAGTTGATATGACCGATCTGGTCATCCTGATATGATGTGTTAATTGAGTACTCAAAATATATTGAAGAACTAGAAGGTTTTTCAAGAAATCTTTGTGTTGCTTGTTTTCATAATAAGTTGATTGAACTAGCTAATGTTGGGACTGAATTCTCAAAATTAAAAAAAGTATAATAGATGAATATAGGCCCATTCACCTACCATGTGATGTCTTAAATAGAGCATCTATAAGATGGTAACATGTGCATGTATTGTCAACTTGTAATTTAACATTTGCAAAGTTGCTTGCTCAATATAAATTGTGTGAAGAGCATAATTTTCAGGTTGTGTAATCAAGATTGTTTATCTTGATAATGTTGGTTTGCCGATTTGGCGTTGAATGTCTTCGATAAATAGTTAAACCATTACTTATGAAAACAAAGCTTATCGGATTGGTCTATGATATGATATATTATATATAATAACATTTGTATGTTGACCAATAAATTATAATTAATCTCCTTCGCTCAATTGGTTCAGGGTTAGGAACCAAATGTTTTTCATCTAACAACTTTTGATGTGCAGTATGTGATTAATGAATCTATCACGATGCACATAAATGAATTCTCCAACGTAGATCAGGCATATATGTTAGTTTTTCTAACATGAAGAGGAGAGAATAAGCAGTTAAGAAATATATTGTGAATAATCATTAATATGATCCTCATTCAAAATAATTCAAATCAAGTTTCTAACGCATTTGCTGTCCTAAAATTAATTTCATATTTCATCTACAAAAGCTCCTACCAAATTAATGTCCCTGAAGGATAGAGTTTACAGTATGCATAATGCATTATAGATTAATTAGTTTCTATTGCAATAATATTTGAAAAAAGAATGGAGCAAATGATCATAATAAGAAGGAAAATGCTCTTGAAGCCTACGACATAACACTTCATGAAACCTCATGAAAGACTTAGGTACCTAGTAAAAATATTGAAATTGATGAGATCTCATTGAGTTATGTCCAATTACAAATCGATATAAATGATATAATGTCGGTGATATCTTTGATATAATATAGTGCACACTATTGTAAAAGATTGTGAAGATATGAATTCTACATCTATTATAATATGCTTATGCAGAAATAATTATCAAGTGAAATAATGCATCGTGATAAGCATAAAGCTTACTGGACCTGTATTCCATACACCAAAAGATGTCACACATTTAAATACTAATGAATGTTATCATTTGACAATTCATATGAAAATTTGAAAGGATTTAAAATGCCCAAAGCATTTACAAGATTTTGTAAACTTGTCCATAATTCTTATATGAAGAAACTTAAATAACAAAACAACATTAGAGTTTTCTATACTTGCGGTTTATGTTGATGATATAAATCTTATCGAAACTCTTGGAGAGTTTCAAAAGACAATTGATTGTTCAAAGAATGAATATGAGATGAAAGACCTTAGAAAGATAAAATTATGTCTTGATTTGCAAATTGAACATTTAAAAAATGGTATCTTTTTCCATCAATCTCCTGTACAGAAAAGATGTTAAAACAATTTTATATGGATAAAGCACATCCATTAAATACTTTGATGGTTGTTCGATCACTTGATGCGAATAAGAGTTTGTTCTGACCTTAAGAAAAGAATGAGAAAATCCTTGGTCCGAAGTACCATATCTTAGTGTGATTGGTACACTAATGTATCTTGCTAATACTATAAGGAATGACATTTGGTTAATTTATCAGCAAGTTCTGATCTTGTTGGTAATGCCGATGCAGGGTATTTATCTGACCCACACAAAGTTCGATCTCAAACAGACTACGTGTTCATATGTCGGGGTACTGCCATATCTTGGCGGCCAACAAAACAATCTATTGTGACTACTTAATCAAATCATGTTGAGATAATAACTACTCATAAAGCAAGCCGAAAATGTGTGTGGCTAAGGTCAATGATACATCTCATGCGAGAAAAATATGATTTGAAATGTAACAAAATACACAAGATCTTATATGAAAATAAAGTAGCACGTATAATACAATTTGAGAAAGGATTCATGAAAGGAGACAGAACGGAACACATTTTACAGATTTTTTTTTTCACACGTAGTCTCCAAAAGAATGGTAATATCAACGGGCAACAAATCCGTTCAAGTGATAATATGACTGATTTATTCCCTAAATCTCTACCAACTGCAACATTCAAGAAAATTGTGCACAAGATTGAGATGGGAAGATTCAAGGTTTTGGATTGATATACTAATCAAGGGAAGTCAATACACACTGTACTCTTTTTTCCTTATAAGATTTTGTCGCCGATTTTCCTTGCAAGATTTTTACTGAGGTAGCCAAAATATGTATTATTAGATATGCATACTCTCTTTCCTTCACTAGAATTTTTTTCGCTAATTTTTTTTTCCTAGTAAGGTTTAAATGAGGCACATTATCTATTAAAAAAACATTCAAGAGAGAGTATTATAAATATATATATATATATATATTTATTATAGTGAATATCTATTTTTTTAAAGAAAAGTTAGGGTTAGTACCTTTGGAAACAAGTTCGTTTTCCCCTATAAATAAAGGATTTTTTATTCATTGTAATTTATCCCTCAAGAGAAATAAGAATTCTTCTCTCCTCTCTCTTTCTCTATAATGTTCTTGTTCTTCCTACTCTATTATTTTATAAAATAAACTGTTATGAAATAATATATTTATGGGTGTCCTTCTTTTTATGATCAATCCTAACAAATAATATTTTTCTAGAAGGAAAGAGTTGTACTGTAGCTGAATTTTTCTTTTAAAACTTTCCGCATTCATTTTTACTTATTTAGTTTAGACTTTGCACTTCTATTAAGAAACAATATTTGACATGAATATTTACCACAGTATCTAAATTAATTAATATTTAGTTTTAGATTTTGAAAAATAAGTTGGAGAATAAATAATTAATACTGAGGGTAAAACATGAAAAAATATATCTTTTTTTTATATGTTAAAAGTGACAAGTAGAAGTGAAAATATATTTTTAGTATAGCTGAAAACTAAAAATGAATAAAAGGAGTAAAAGTTAGCACTTTTTTCTTATGGAACAAGATTTTCTTCTCCTATAAATAAAAGATTCCCTTACTCCAATTGTATTAACATTTTATTGAGAATAAAAATATATATAATTTTCTACATCTCTTTTTTTTTTATAATTATTTTACAACACGTTATAATACGAAACTTTAATAAAAATAATTAATAATATCCAAATCTGAAGCTTGGCACCCCGCGAGTGCAACACCTCTATGCTACTTTAGTTGTCCATGTTGATCATCGAAGTGGCATCAATTTTTTGCAATGGACAAATGGACTATTATCCTGATAAGTATAGTGAATCATGATGATAGGTATATTTACATGTCTATTGACCATATTTTTTTCGTATTTATGTCATGTTTAAGATTTAGGAAGTTAAATATACCTAACTATGTCTCATTATTGCGTCATTGGACAAATGGAGATGTTCTGTCTATTTTATGGGTAAACACTCCCAAAAAGTGGCCAAGTATAAGAAAATGTGATGTTCCATGCGGAGCACAACTCAAAGCAAGCTCACACTTCGCTTTGAAGCATGTTGGACGAGCATAGAAAAAGAAAGAAACGGAAAATAAACCAAGTGTGGAATCCCCTAGTAGTCTCATAGACCGAAGCTCAAAGTAAGCTCCTACTTACTTTGAAACTCGCTGTGCGAGCCCCAAATCTCAAATGGCTGATTTTGTGCTAAGGATGGATAGCAAGTAGATACCTCGTGGAGCACGGGTGAAGGCGAGCCTAGACATTACTTTGGAGCTCGCCTTGCGAGGTGAATGCACAGGAGAGGTGAAGAAACAGCTAAGAATGGAACTGTAGCAACACCTCGCTGAGCGAAGTCCACTCGAGGTACCTCCTTGTTTTGGCGCTCGCTTCATGAGCACGGGATGAATTTCTAACTTTGAAAATAAAAGCCCATCTAATTTTGGGTAAGTCCTTATAAGGTTTTTCACTTACTATAAAAGGACCCCTTAGTCATATTTTGAAAGTATCAGATATTTTGAAGAGAAAAAGACAAGAGCAGTATCTCTCCCGTAGGGTTACTTTTCTTTCTCATTTTCTCTAAGTATGGGATTGAACATGAACATTTATAGTTATAATCTGAATATGAGTGGCTAAACACTCTTATTCTAGGGCTATGACCGTAGTATGATTGTTTATATATGAAGTTGAGTTGGTTTTGCTCATACTATCATTTGAGTTTGTTTAATATTTATTATTAAATTGATTCGCAATCAGTGAGGTACATTCATAGTCTTTACAGAACTCGAAAGAAGAAAATCGAGATAGAACTGGAATCAAGAATAAGATCCTTTCGAGAAAAAGGATTTACAATTAGGATACAGATATACCTTGTCTGCCCTATTTAATTCAAATAGAGTAGTTTGAATGCTTTTTTGTTACAACATGTCATAGAGATATAGTCATGAGTGTAATTTGAGCAGAAGGTTATATACACAAGAGAGTCGTAACTATATCATTAACCCCGTGAACTAACAATCTAGATAAAGTAGTATGTCAATGAAAGTTCCATGAATAGGTATGCGAAAGTATGACATAGTCCTAGAGTTCTTCTCTCATTGTTAATTTCATAAAAGATCCATCAATTCTTGTTCATTTAAATCAAAGGTTAAAACCATCACAACCAAACTTCATTGAAAACACTGGTCATTAAGTAACAACAAATTGTCTTTAATTCTGTATCAACTATGAGTCCCTATGAGTTCAACCTGATCTCTTTATCACTGTATTACTTGTACAATCGCATATACTTGCTTGTGCTTTTGGACATGACAAGTTTTTGGCGCCATTATCAGAACTCAAAATTTATAAAAATCAGGTTTTAAACTATTGTTTTATTTTTTAATTAGTGTTATAAACTTGATCTTGGATACTGCAATTGAAGGTGCTATAGTTGAGTGTAATAAAATCTCAATAGAGAAAATCTCACAAACTTCAAATTGATATTGGAGATATTTTCACTAACTGGGATGAGACAGGCAAGCACTTGAGAAGTTAGCTCATATGAAAACGGAGGAAGAAGCCCTCATAGCATTACGGGATGTGGAAATACCACCCGTATTCAACATGAATTCCGACATTCAAAAAATTACCATTATGGGAAGCTGGATGTTGAAACAAAACATAGTTTAACTCCTACATATAAGTGGGCGGTTTAAAGGTTTTTCCCATGAAGATCTGCAACAGCACATCCATAAATTTTTGGAGATCAGTGACACCTATGTCGCCATAGGAGTCTCACCCAATTATGTGAGGCTCACACCATTCCCTTTTTCTCTTCTAGGTGAAACGAAGAGATGGGTCAAGTACAAACATCCTAATTCCATCACTTTTTGGTCTAACTTAGCCAATAAATTCCTCATTTTAGTTTTCCTATCTAGGAAGACTGCAAGGTTGAGAAGTGAGATCATCGGGTTCAGGTAGAGAGAAGGAGGGAACCTTTATCAGGCCCGGGAAAGATAAGGATCTATTGAGGGATTGTCCACACAACCACCAGATAAGAAAGTGCTATCCCAAATGTTCACTGAAAGCTTGGAGCCACATGCCAAGATTCTATTAGACTCAGTTGTAGGAGGAAAAGCTCTGAAAAAGACTTACGATGAACTTTACCTTTTGTTGAATAGGTTGTCATAGAGAAACCACAAAAGGAATGCTGATGGATGTCGGAGCATAGTAAAGGAAGCCGTGAGAATGTTAGAAGTGGATGACATGACTACTTTGTTTGCTCATATAGATTTTATGAGAAACAACATTAGTTAGCTGACCAGGCTGCTTATAGCCCAAACTCAAACCCATGTTTAGCCGGTGCAGCAAGCACATATTTTTTGTAAAGTGTGTGGAGGCAATCATGCAACAAAGTTATATAGAAAAAATTTAAAATATGTAAATTTTGTAGGTAATGCAGGAAGAGGTGAAGGAAATCAGAATTTCAAAAACAATTATAATTCCACTTGGAGAAACCACCCTAAATTTTCATGGAATGAAAATAAGAATCAAAATCAGTACAAAGAATAGGGACAATCCAATTTTTAGCAATCACAAGGCAATCATGCCATAACCAGTCAAGTGATATAAAATAATTTCTAAAAAATTTATTGGATAAGCAGGATAAGATTGTGGAGAAATAGGATAAACTGTCAGCACATGGTCAGAAAGTAAGATTTTATTGTAAGGGCATTTAAGAGACAAATGGGTTAGATTGTAGAGGCATAGAGTACAAGGCCACAAGGAGGCTTGACCAGCAATGTTGATCAAAATTTTAAGTAGTGTAATGTAATCACACTCAAGAATAATAAAGAGCTAGAGGAGCTGGTACCTAAAAAGAAGGATCCCATAGATATCAACACAGAGAAAGAGATAGTGAAGGAATAGATGTTTCAACCACTAATATCAGTGACATCAAAACCACCTTCTCCATTCCAATAGAGATTGAAGAAGCACAAGGAGGCAACATTCAATATGTTTCTAAACCTGTTGAATGTTAATACGCCAGGTATATCAGGGATATTATTACGAAAAAGAGGCATTGATAGAATATGTGACAGTTGCACTAACTGAGGAGTGCACATTAAGAATACACAACAAATTGCATATCAAGTTGAGGGATCCAGGAAGCTTCACCATTGAAATATCGATAGTTAAAAAAGTGATGGTCAGGCAATTCTGTGATTTAGGGGCAAATATTAACTTGTTTCCCTCATCTAATTGTAAAATATTAGGAATGGGTATACCACGCGTAATGAGCATTATATTGCAATTGGTTGACAGATCACTGGCCAGACCTGAGGGTATCATCAAAAATATATTGGTGTAGGTAGGATCCTTGATATTTCTGGTGAACTTCACAATCCTTGACTTTGAGTCAGGCTAAGAAGTTCCATTCTACTTGGAACATTCATTTTGAAGAGACAGAAGTCACTAATAGATGTTGCTATAGGGAAGCTGACAATGAGAGCTCACAATAAAGTGAAAGTGTTTGATGTCTACAGAGCTCTTAGTGTTTGATGTCTACAGAGATCTTAAGCTTCCTATCAGTTATGAGGAACTGTCAGCCATTACAGTGGTTGAAACTGACTCCAAGTCACTCTTACTCCATCATGGTCTCCTCCAAAAAATGCTTGGAATAATATAGTTGAATTTAAATAGAAAGATAAAGAGAATACTTTTGTGGTCACTGGCCAGTGTTGGCTGGGAGGTTGACCTAGAAAACTCCATGGTGAAAATTTACTAATAAAAGATATGGTGTAACAATGTGCTGCATAAATAAATCAGGTGCTACTCAGAGGCAATCCAAGATGACCGTGCCACGATCTTAACTCAGGCACTATTGGGAGACAACTCAATTTCTAACCATGATTGATGTGATATCATGCAGGTATAAGGAAGAAACATGGCCGAGTGGAATGTGGGATGAAGCTTAAAAAAATTTGTCAAGGCAGGAACTATTCTTTCCCTTGCAAGGCAAAAGCTAAAATGAGGCAGAGTCTCGCAAACTGAAGCACGCAACAAGATACCTCCTGTCACGCCCCGCCCTGGGGGTATGACTGGCACCTAGTGCCCTAGTAGGACCTAGACTGCTATCTGGTGAGCCAAGGCACATCTGGTGCCTGGCTGGCTCTAACTCAAATTTCTGGAAACATAGGGCTATATAACGGCTATAAACACAGCCTCCGGCCAACCGGCCTATAGCCACCTGTACCTGAAAAATAGCTAACCAGAAACATACTACTGTCAAGGGAACCTATGCGGGCCGGCAAGGCCACCATGCTGTCTAGTTCTGTGTAACTTAACAATAGCACGCTAAATAATTACGTGACCGCCAAGGTCACCACTACTGACTGGTTATGGCCACACACGGCCAATAGGAACAGAAATAACAAATAACTATAACAAGCTGCACGGCCTCACACAACCGGCTCGACTGACCACAGGGAAATATATACAGACTGCAAGCCTCTAGGAATAAAAATAGAAATGATCGGGACAGGGCCCCGACCTACCCGTACTGTACAACAAAAGAAAACGAAATACACCTCTAGAATTCAGACTCCGGATGACAGGAGCTGAATACTCAATAGCTGACTGGAATCACGAGGGATCGCCTCCTCGTCTATGAGTACCTGCAGGCAAGTAATGCAGCGCCCCACTGGGTGTTAGTACCATAGGTACTGAGCATGTAAAGCAACTGAAATACACAACTGAAATGAATAACAACACTAACATGAAATATAAGCAGAAGGTAGCTGAGTCTATCTAGTTGAGAATAACTGGGGAGAGTTTATTTATTCTATAACTAAACTGAGCGTACCTGATGACGTGCCGTCCTACTGTCTATCAGCATCTAATAGCACATATAGGTATACATATAAATACACATAATACCTGACCGACCCCCATAAACCGGAAGGTGCCAACCATCACACAATCTATTTACCCCTACCCGGGTCTAAACCAACCAAAAATAAGTCACTCCACTCATCTGATAACTGTGAGCTCCTCCTACCGGTCACCTTGGGTACGTAGCTCAGGCCTTGGCCTCTGTCAAAAAATTGTATCTGAGTCCAAAGACTCCTGCCTCTGGGCGCAAGTGCACACGGGGTGTGTAATTAAAACTGCCCCTGGGTGCAAGCACGCAACAGGGTGATTTTTATAAAAATCTGTATCTAAAACTGCCCCCGGCCACAAGCGCACACAGAGTGTTCTGCCCCTGTAAACAGGGTGGACTGGCTCTGCGCAGAGTAAACTGAACTACCCCTACAAGCAGGGTGGGCTGGACCGTATTATCATGGTGGTCGGCCATCATCGTCCTCTAGGCGGACGATATCATCCAGCTGGTGGCGGTATCTGAATCTGGTATCGACACAGCTATAACCCAGGGGCGGTGGGGATGCTAAAAGGGATGCCCACATGCCACAACAAGTCTCAACAAATAAATAGCACATAAAAATAGCAAGCATGTATAACTGAAAAGACTATCTGAAATCTAACTTCTTATTCTGATCTGTTTCTATACTGAACTGATTCTTTACTGATTATACTGATTCTGAAATCTCTGTTTAACTGTATGGCTAATATGTAGCCATAACTGTTTGTCTCTCTGATCTTTCTTTACTGACTTTTATTACGAAAATCTGTTCCTTTTTATTGTACACCATGCTTGCTATTCACATAATAGGCTATACTGAATCTGAAATACTAACTTGCCCTCAGGCGCATGCTCTTCTAACTTTCAGACTGAATACGATATAACAACGCAAACTAGGTTTACTGAACTTTGCACCATACTTAACATTCAACTCCGGGAATTCTACTACGGAGTTTATTGTACTATACAAGGCTAAAGCTACTAACTTGCCGAAGGAACTAGCTTTACATACCTTATCCTCGAACTATCCATCTGTCGGAAGAGGCTCGGCCAATTCTTCAACTATTTCTCCCAACTGCATTCATAGATATGTCAATTAACACTAAATATAACTTTATTCTAAAGAACAACGTCACTTTCGATATAATTATAGCCTAAACTTAGGCTTATCGAAAGACTACCAAAAACACGCTATTTTCCAGAAGTCCAGAAGGGAGAAGTACTCACTTCACAGCTAGGAGCACATAGACACTAGTTTGGAGCAATTCTACTTACCTTAGCTCGGTAGCTCGACGATTCGTCGGCCGTATTTCACGAAACTAAATCCGTAGGAATGCTCTCTGCTTCTAAATACCTCAGTACCTGAGGTTAATTTGAGTTTGGACAATGTTTGGCAGCGTAATCGGACGATAATATATTACCTTCCTTCGTCCCTCTCTGCACCCAGCTTTTTCTAGAAATTTTTATAAGTTTTAAATGAATTAAGTCGAAGTGGGGCTTTATATACTTGAGCCTGGACAGGGCCAACGTGTCACAGAGCCAACGCGGAGGCTTCACCTCCGTGACACGCTGCCATCGCGGTGGGGCTCTGCGTCGGCTCCTTCCGCGATGGTTCGACAGGTTTCTCGTCCGATCTTTTTCCCGGGCTTTTCTTTAGCATGTATGGCCTTTAAATATGCTTAACCAATGTGCGAATAGGCCATCTAGGTGCCGGGAATCCTATGGGGTATAACATTCTCCCCCCCTTAAGAACATTCGTCCTCGAATGCAAACTTCTATCTAGAGGACTTCCCAACTCACTACTTATGAAAATTCTGGCAGAGTTTCCCCTGTAATATGGATTATCCCAAAAACCTGAAACACAGAAAAGTCCAATACAGGTACTCCATACGATACTACAAGATTCATTTGATAGCTAAACATCAATTTCTTTCACTTATATATAAACAACTGTAAGGTACTGCATAGGTTACAATACTGACATACCTGTCGCCTAGCTAGGCCTGGAATAAGTGAGGATATCTAGCTTTCATATCTTCCTCCGCTTCCCACATCATCTCTTCTTGGTTCCTGTTACACCACAATACTTTGACAGATGCAATATCTTTAGTTCTCAATCTGCGAATCTGTCTGTCTAGGATAGCTATTGGAACCTCTTCGTAGGCCAGCTCTTCTGTAACCTGGATATCCTGGGCTGGGACTACTCTGGATGGGTCTCCTATGCATTTCCTCAACATAGACACGTGAAAGACGGGATGAACGGATTCTATCCCTAGAGGCAAGTTCAACTCATGTGCTACTCGGCCTATCCTTCAATGAATCTGATAGGGCCCAACAAATCTTGGACTGAGCTTACCTTTATTGCCGAATCTCATCACCCCTTTCATCAGTGATGCTTTTAAAAATACCTAGTCGTCCACCTCGAATTCCAGGTTTCTGCGCCGCACATCTGCATATGACTCCTGGCGACTCTTGTGCAGTCAGTAGGCATTCTCTAATAAGCTTTACCTTCTCTTCTGACTGCTGAACAATGTCTGGCCCAATCAACGACGGTTCCCTTATTTCAAACCAGCCAACCGGCGATCGGCACTTCCGACCGTATAAAGCCTCGAAAGGCACCATCTAGATAGCTGAGTGATAGCTATTATTATAAGAAACTCGATTAGGGAAAATGCTCAACCCAGCTACTACCGAAATCTAACACACACGCTCGCAACATATCTTTGAGCGTCTGAATTGTGCGTTCCGCCTGTCCATCTGTCTGAGGGTAGAATGCTATGCTCGAATTAATCTGCGTTCCCAGACCTTTCTGAAACGACTGCCAGAATCTAGCCGTAAACTATGCTCCTTTATCTGAAATAATGGATACTGGCACTCCGTGCAATCTGACTATCTCTCGGATATACAACTCCGCATACTCTTCGGCCGAGAAAGTAGTTCTTGCTGGCAGAAAATGAGCTGATTTAGTCAATCTGTCAATTATTACCCATATAGAGTCATGTATGTATCTAGTACGGGGTAATCCTGCCATAAAATCCATATTTACTGCTTCCTATTTCCAGAGAGGCACAACTATGTCTTGAACCAAACTGCCTGGTTTCTGATGTTCTGCTTTCACCTGCTTGCAGTTAGGACATCGGGCTACAAATTCAGCAATTTCTCTTTTTTTTCCTTATCTAGCCACCAGTAGTTTTCTTTGATATCATGGTACATTTTTTGTCGCGCCAGGGTGGAGAAAATAGTTGCTGGCGCAGTGCACCTCATTCATGATCTGATGGAGGAGGCCTAAAACATCTGGAACACATAGACGACCTTTACAACGTAGCACTCCACCCTCTGTTATTTGCGAATCTGGAGCTTCCCTTGCAGGATTCTATCCTTAAGCTAGACCAGGTCAGGATCTGCATATTGCCGTTCTCTTACCCCCACAACTAAGGACGACACGGCGGTGTTCTGGATTACCGCTCTGTTGTCCTTCAATTCTATCACACGAACGGCTAAATTGACCAATTGATGTATCTCTCTGGCCAACTTCCGTTGCTTGGGTTGCAAATACGCCACACTCCTAATAGATCCATAGCTGAGAGCGTTTGCTGCTCCATTATCTCTTCTTGACTGATATAACATATTCATTCTTAGAGAGCTCGACATATAATTGACGGTCATATTGGCTTGTCTTGCCGAAGAGATCGGCAGGTAGTTTACGTAGCTAGAGCTTATCTGGCCTTCTGGCCACACGCTAAGGCTACTTGTTGCTGGGATAACCTGAACGTCCGTCTGCGCACCTTGTGCCTTTATCTGATCAGAGGATCCTGATATTGATCATGACCTCTAATGATCTGGCTGCATAACCTTAAATAACTAAATAGTCGGGTTGAACGACCCGAATGTGGCAGTAGTCTAACCATGATCTAACTGTTCTACTTGAGTACTTATAGTTCATGCATAACTGCAGACTTGTGGGCATCTAATTGCTTTGTTATTTTGCTTGAACCACTGTAAGACTGGGCTTAATCAAACTTACTCCCAGGCGATCAATCTCTGGATCTTCACGGGGAGTCTACTGATCTCCTAGTTTTAATAAACACTGTGGTAGCAGGGTACTATCAATTTCTTACGCCTTGTGTGTATCCACTTGGATTTATACTGCTATTCTGGGGAATTCTCGGTCTTATGAGCTATTCTGTAAATACTGGCCTTCTGCTAGGGCTCCGCATCTGAATATCTTACGAGAACCAGCTGAAGTACTAGTCTGTCGCTGACTACGGATGTCTACCCCTTTCTTGGGGTGCCCACGGCTTGTCTGACTTGCGGGGTATTCCTTGTAATAACTGCTAGGTTGACTAGGGTCGACTCTCACCTACAAGGCTGGGAAAACGAGATATGGCCACTCAACATACTGGAACAATTCTAGTATTGCTAATCTCTGAAGTATACCTATTCAGTCTCAAATTCTGCTTCTGACACATGCGCTAGTGTTATTGATCTTTAGAGATGCTTCCCTGCTAATACAGGCGCCAGCTGGTCGGTAGACCGTCTAACTGTGCCCTTATCATCTAATTACCTGATTCAGGTTACTAACTCTTATAAGCTTCTAAAACCTAGATCTAGAAACAACATATAAGTCTGTTGACTTAATAACTGAGAGCTGAGACAGTTTCTATGGATTCATACGTAAACCACACTTAACTTGCCCCTTCTCCTCGCTTTTCTCTTTTTCTTCTCTCTCTTTTCTCTTTTTTTTTGGCAAGGGGTCCTGCAATGCAATTTGTATATACTTCCCAACACTAATATGCATCTGTGTGATTGTAACCCTTATTAGCAGCTGCTCACAGCATATCTATTATCTGTACATATATATTAATAACTGCGTACAACACATACCGAATTCTGTAGTGATACATAATCTCTGACACACTTTGCTAAATTTTATATTGTACATGACATACTGCTTCCATGGTCTAATAATATCTCCTGCCTTCTCTTAACATTTCATTGTATTGTCACCCCATTCTGGAAGTAATAAACATAAACACTTTAGTTATTGTCTGCTGTTTGTAATTACGCCACTCTTGCGATGTGGGGTCGACATTCAAATCTTGTGTCCTTACTTTGCATATATTGAGAGCCCATGACTGTCTGCTGGGCCTTATCTCTAGGTCACACTAGATTAGAATTGCTGTATCGGTAACTTCTTAACTTCTCCATGGCGGACATACTGCGGTATTCTGAACCGCAATCTTACTGTCAGCCTGAGGCTTAATCCTTAATACAATATTTTATCAATCTGGGGGTAATTCTAATTTCCCCACAAGATCTGACATTCCTGCTTCTTCCCCTCATCTTACTTAAGCTGAACTCTGGGGTTCAAGGTACCTGCTCTTCATTGTTAACAAGATTACTGGTCAAGTATCAGTTCATACTTCCCCTAACTTGCAGTGAGACCTATCTGATTCACATGACCCCTCACCCTTCCAATATCACAACTGGATCATAACTATCATCTTACAGGTATGTCTTGCTATCTGTTAGCATATATGGCGGACTTGGCCTTTTTCTAACTCGAACTTGACTATTACCCGGCATTCATCCCTAACAGGTCTTTTACCCCTGCTTCGGGTAAGCTAACGGTCTTACTTTCTCTACTGGCTTATTATCATAAGGGTTTGCACAACTTACGTAATCATAGGGGCTCTTTATACTTTCTAATACTTACTAGGATCAATCAGCCCATATTTACTTACTGCTTGATTTGGCAACCCCATTTCAGGTCTTATGCCCCTTTACTATACTGGCATCAAAATCAAGAGGTAGGAATAGCCCATTTCTTATTGGAACAAATAAAAATATTTAACTGTACCATATCCGAAAAGATGTATTTGGGATTCCTGTATTTCCCTCTCCTTCTTATACTTACCTGGTGGTCTGACCTTGTCTGTAATCTTAATCAGATCTTATATAGCTAATAAATACATCAACTCGTATGTACATTATACTTCTGACTTCCTATTCTGACGTTATCAACGTATACTGGGAATAGTACCAATGAAGGTATCACGCTGGGAGGTATCTGGTACCTCCTCCTGCTATTGTAGTTATCATGTAACTGGCTGATGCCCTCTTCTGTTGCTATATCTGATCTTCTGCCTATAATAGGGTAATGCTGATCTATCTTTGTATCTGTAACCAAAGAATACGGTAAGTTTTTAGGGACTCAACCCTATACTGTACCGCTCTAAAGCGCGACTGACTGAGAAGGAAGGGTAACCATCCTATCATGCCTCGCAGCCTCCTGCCTATAGTATGTGGTGCACAACACATCCATAGACAAGACTCTACTTAGCACGACTTGCAGACTCCCTGGGACACGACCTGCTCTGATACCAAGTTTGTCAAGCCCCGCCCTGGGGGTATGACTGGCACCTGGTGCCCTAGTAGGACCTAGACTGCTATCTGGTGAGCCAAGGCACATCTGGTGCCTGGATGGCTCTAACTCAAATTCTTGGAAACATAGGGCTATATAACAGCTGTAAACACAGCCTCCGGCCAACCGGCCTATAGCCACCTGTACCTGAAAAACAGCTAACCAGAAACATACTACTGTCAAGGGAACCTATGCGGGCCGGCAAGGCCACCATGCTGTCTAGTTCTCTGTAACTTAACAATAGCATGCTAAATAATTATGTGACCAGGAAGGTCACCACTACTGACTGGTTATGGCCACACACGACCAATAGGAACAGAAATAACAAATAACTATAACAAGCTGCACGGCCTCACACGACCCGCTCGACTGACCATAGGGAAATATATACAGACTGCAAGCCTCTAGGAATAAAAATAGAAATGATCGGGACAGGGCCCCGACCTACCCGTACTGTACAACAAAAGAAAACAAAATACACCTCTGGAATTCAGACTCCGGATGACAGGAGCTGAATACTCAATAGCTGACTGGAATCACGAGGGATCGCCTCCTCGTCTATGAGTACCTGCAGGCAAGTAATGCAGCGCCCCACTGGGCATCAGTACCACAGGTACTGAGCATGTAAAGCAACTGAAATACACAACTGAAATGAATAACAACAGTAACATGAAATATAAGCAGAAGGTAGCTGAGTCTATCTAGCTGAGAATAACTGGGGAGAGTTTATTTATTCTATAACTAAACTGGGCGTACCTGATGACGTGCCGTCCTGCTATCTATCAGCATCTAATAGCACATATAGGTATACATATAAATACACATAATACCTGACCGACCCCCATAACCCGGAAGGTGCCAACCATCACACAATCTATTTACCCCTACCCGGGTCTAAACCAACCAAAAATAAGTCACTCCACTCATCTGATAACTGTGAGCTCCTCCTACCGGTCCCCTTGGGTACGTAGCTCAGGCCTTGGCCTCTGACAATAAACTGTGTCTGAGTCCGAAGACTCCTGCCTCTGGGCGCAAGTGCACACGGGGTGTGTAATTAAAACTGCCCCTGGGTGCAAGCACGCAACAGGGTGATTTTTATAAAAATCTGTATTTGAAACTGCCCCCGGCCACAAGCACACATAGAGTGTTCTGCCCCTGTAAATAGGGTGGACTGGCTCTGCGCAGAGTAAACTGAACTACCCCTGTAAGCAGGGTGGTCTGGACCGTATTATCATGGTGGTCGGCGATCATCGTCCTCTAGGCGGACGGCATCGCCCAGCTGGTGGCGGTATCTGAATCTAGTATCGACACAGCTATAACCCAGGGGCGGTGGGGATGCTAAAACGGACGCCCACATGCCACAACAAGTCTCAACAAACAAATAGCACATAAAATAGCAAGCATGTATAACTGAAAAGACTATCTGAAATCTAACTTCTTATTCTGATCTGTTTCTATACTGAACTGATTCTTTACTGATTATACTGATTCTGAAATCTCTGTTTAACTGTATGGATAATCTGTAGTCATAACTGTCTTTCTCTCTGATCTTTCTTTACTGACTTTTATTACGGAAATCTGTTCCTTTTTATTCTACACCATGCTTGCTATTCACATAATAGGCTATACTGAATCTGAAATACTAACTTGCCCTCGGGCGCATGCTCTTCTAACTTTCAGACTGAATACGATATAACAACGCAAACTAGGTTTACTGAACTTTGCACCATACTTAACATTCAACTCCAGGAATTCTACTACGGAGTTTATTGTACTATACAAGGCTAAAGCTACTAACTTGCCGAAGGAACTAGCTTTACATACCTTATCCTCGAACTATCCGTCTGTCGGAAGAGGCTCGGCCAATTCTTCAACTATTTCTCCCAACTGCATTCATAGATATGTCAATTAACACTAAATATAACTTTATTCTAAAGAACAACGTCACTTTCGATATAATTATAGCCTAAACTTAGGCTTATCGAAAGACTGCCAAAAACTCGCTATTTTCCAGAAGTCCAGAAGGGAGAAGTACTCACTTCACAGCTAGGAGCACATAGACAATAGTTTGGAGAAATTCTACTTACCTTAGCTCGGTAGCTCGACAATTTGTCGGCCGTATTTCACGAAACTAAATCCATAGGAATGCTCTCTGCTGCTAAATACCTCAGTACCTGAGGTTAATTTGAGTTTGGACAACGTTTGGCAGCGTAATCGGACGATAATATATTACCTTTCTTCATCCCTCTCTGCCCCCTGTGTTTTCTGGAAATTTTTATAAGTTTTAAATGAAGTAAACCGAAGTGGGGCTTTATATACTTGAGCCTGGACAGGGCCAATGCGTCACGGAGACAACGCGGAGGCTTCACCTCTGTGACCCGCTGCCATCGCGGAGGGGCTCTACCTCGGCTCCTTCCGCGATGGTTCGACAGGTTTCTCGTCCGATCTTTTTCCCGGGCCTTTCTTTAGCACGTATGGCCTTCAAATATGCTTAACCAACGTGCGAATAGGCCATCTAGGTACCGGGAATCCTACAGGGTATAACACCTCCTCGCTTTGGCGCTCGCGCCGTGAGATAGTTGAAAAGGTAAAGAGTTCTAAAATTTTAAAAAAATAAACATCCCACACCCCTATATAAACCCCCTCAATCCACCAGTCCTCCCTCACTCTCAACTTCAAAAGTACGAGTTCTCCCAAGGATCCTCCCCCAAGTCTCTCAAACTCTCATTTTAGCTTCACATTCAAGGAGTCGGGTAAGTTATTTTCAACCTCTCTAGTTCATTTTATATATTGCTCCACTCCTCATTCTACCATCTTGCATGATAATGTCAAATTTTGATAGTAGAGTTCCTCATTTGAGTGGTGCAAAAGTTTGATTTATCATCATTCAATCGGTTGAAATTATCATGAATGTATTTGAAGTAGCATGAATGCTATTAAAATTATCTGATAGATGAGATTCATTTGTGGAAAAGAGTTTGTAGACTCCATTGATAACATAAATAATATTCTTAGAATAGTTTACATACTACCTATTTGACCAAATTCCCCAAAGGATAATCATGGGCAATATGTTTTCAATGATAGATGGATGACAACTGTCTTAAGAAAACATTAGTCGCTAGGGATGCACAAAGTTTGACGCATGTTGTAAGTATGGGGTAAACCCGATTACAGGTGGGATAAATTGTATTGTAATATTGTGGTGCTAATAAAAAAAAGTAATTCAATGGGAAAGTCTAAGTACCCATTGACATAACTAGTAGCGCTATGCTAGCAGACTCTATGTGGGGTCAGTTAGCACTCTTGTAGCTTGGATTTCTAGCTACATCATACAAGTTATAATAGGGTATCATTTTGCAGATATAATAGTTCATCCAAGTCAAGTTGAAGCAGATTCTAAAGGTAAAGGAAAGGCCACTAGTGACCAAGAAAAGAAAAGAACTAGAATGGAAAAAGGGCAGGGCAATGGAGTCCCTTCCCTATCAGTACCTGAAGTAGCCCGCTGAACCTCTAGTTTGAAAGCATAGGCTAAAATATGTAAAAAGTTATGTAAATACATGGTTCAAAAGGCTAACCCCAACTATTATACGCTTGAAGTGAAAATTAAAAATGAAAGGCTCAAAGTAGAGTACTCGACCATTTGGCAACAAGTTTGCCAGGAGATTCCAATTCATTCTCACAAACCCAAGTGAATGCAACCTCATTCTTGTCTGAGAATTTTATGCAAGTTGGAATACTGTCATAGGCTCCAATAGGTGAAAGTGAGGGGTACGGTGGTGCCATTCGAGGTAGATGATTCATGCAGATTCATAGGAATTTTGATGGTCACACATGCACCACTAAGTGAGATAGTGTCTCATCCTCCTTATAGAGAGATAATACATACTCTTTGAGGCCAATACTCAAATGCTATATGGGTGTGTCGAAAGGACGAGAGCACCCATAATCTTTTTGCCATAACACACTTGATCAAAAAAACTCCGGTGTGGTTAAAGATCATCTCTACGCGAATCATACCGAGTGAGCACTTTACTACTGTCATTTAGGATCGGGTGTGTCTGATATACATGTTGATAACTGGGCATCCAGTATATTTGGGTCATATAGTGAAGGCCATGATGCATCAGGCACGTGAAAGAAGTGGTCATAGGTTCTACTACGGGAGCATCCTCACACAATATTTGAGGTCTCATGACATTGATGAGGAGGAGCTTGAGTTTTTCCAGGTGATGGTGGACAGGCCTATGGATGTTACCCGTGTGAAAGGGCTAGAGGAACTGTAGGGAAGGACAGTGATTGCTATTGAACGCCATGTGCGGGATGATAGTTATAATATCCATATCTATGGGATGATGTGATTACATTTGACCCTAGAAGGAAAAGCTTCCATACTTGAGGAGCTAGCCATGCTGGATGAGTGCTACCCCCTCAATGAGCACGCACAACAGTTTTGCTGGATGGGGCCTGTCTATGAAGAGCCTCTGGAGGATGAAATTTGCATACCTGATCCTATGGTGCCTGAGGAGGAAAAAAATGATAATGAAGAGGAAGGCGAGTTCGAACCTGAACATGATAGCAAAGAAGGCGACTCAGAGTTTGCCCCTTCCAATGATGAGACCAAGGATTCATATGCCTAGACAGGGAGTTCTTTGTTTCAATTCTTTTTATCTTTTTATTTTGAGCATTAAGGACAATGCAAATATTTAAGTGTGGGGTGGAAAGAAAGAAAATTCTATTATTAATTGTAGTATGTTATATATTGATCATGATAACAGGGAGAAGATGTATATTATTTTATTTTTTATTGTCTTTGGATGATTATTTTGATTTATTTCTTGTTTCTAGGATAAATATGTGTTGACATGTCATATGAGTAGTAGTAGTAGAGTGTCATGCTAGTAATAACACATCCCTTAATTTTTATTTTCAGTTCTTTTTCAAGAGAATCATTGAATAGTATCTAGGTAGATTTATGTTTTTAGTCATATGTAGGGACTTTATCCAACAATGGATGGATGATGATCGTCTTGAGGAAAAATTAATCATTAGGATTGAGATAATATTAGAGAACCCAAATGCCTTTCAAATGCTGGTACTCAACCTAGGCTCACCATAGGAAATATTGAGCAACTCTCATAATATTTTGCATAAAAATATTGACTACTTCTAACTAAGATACTTATACTCTTCCACTTGACTCTAATTATGAAAAGAGCTTAAAAATGGATTGCATTTAATTTTTCCACGCTACCAAGTAAACGGTTAATAAAAAATTGGTTTGAGTCATTTGTTTGCCAAGTTTGGTGAGTTTTAGTAGTATTTCATTCATGATATAGATATTAGAACTTGGCCAGTGCATCTAGAAAGATAAATAAAGTGTATAAGCACAAGAAATAACATAAGTGGACTTTATTAGCTGACATTTGGTGAAATTTATGTTATATTATTTCCTCATATCTTATGCAAAATTATGTTGTTACACTGTTATCTTAGGTATTTTGAACTCATTTCAAGTTTTATGTGTAGGAATTATGCTAGATGGACATGATCAAAGAAGGAGATTTTGACTTGATTTGAAGTGAACGAGTGAAGATTGAAGGGTGATGGGGCTTGCCTATGATCCTTGCTTCACAGGACAGACAGACGAGCCAAGAAATAAGAGAGAGTTTGGAGTTGGTTAGGCTCATCTATGGTCCTTGCTTCACGAGACAGATAGATGAGCTAAGAAAAAAAGATAAATTATTGAGATGGCCAGGCTCGTCTATGGTCCTCGCGAAGTGAGAGGCTGTAGAGGAGCCCAAACAAAAATTATCCAGTGTATTTTATTTAGTATCTGTGATCCCCTACATATCCTATATCATATAAATACCCTATAAAACATATTGAGAAGGGTACACATGACTCTTTGAGGTAGAAACTCATGAGGAACACATTATTTTGGAGGCAAGAACACGCAAGGAGTGGAAGCAATGGAAATTCAGCTTAGAGTTTTACTTTATTCCCTACTTTTACTTATTCATTATGGAATTTCATGTTATATTATAAATAATATTATGAGTAGCTAGATCCTTTATCTAGGGGTTTTGATGAAAGCTTTTGTTGGATGATTTCTTGTTACGTTTTTGTAACATCCCAAGAGTCCCTAAGATCATACCCTAAACTTGGAGTAGAAACCATCAGGAAAACTGGAATTTTCCTTAGTAAGAGCCTCAGTACGACCCATGGTATGGAGGTACGGGTCATAGTACCACTCATGAGACGAAGTTCAGAGGAGCAACCAAAATTAGTTCTGGTAACCACGAGAGGAGCCTACAAATTGAACTATGTAGGTAAGAATGGTACTGTGGGGTTGTGAGAAGAGGAGGCAGAGAGACTGACCAACATGACTCCAGTGACTACGAGGGGTCACCACAAGCCATGGTAAGTCATCACAAGCCGTGGTAATACATGTGGCACTACATTGCCAGATTTGTAATGCAAATTCTCAGGGGTATTTTCGTAACTTTTTATTCTTTTAACTCCTAAATCATATTATTTTGGATTACCAAAGTGGAGTATTAGAGGGTTTTTACTTGGCCTAAACTCTCATTCCTCCCCAAATACCATAGATTTCAAATCAAGCTCTCAAGGATTTTCAAGAAGCTGGGGTTCCTCTTCTCCAAATTCTCTTTGGTCTCAAATTAAGTCAAGAATTCATCAAGCCCAGGTATGTGGGATCATGAATGGGGGATTTATTCCACCGTCATGCCCAATTTCAAGTCTAGTTTCATGAATCCAATTCCTTCATGTCTCCAATTATGATTTTCATGAATTTCTAGGTTTAGACTCTTTTCATGCAAGAACTCTATGATCTCTTATGAAATTGATTCTCTCATGATTCTACTTATATTTTATGATTATGATTACATGAATTTCTATGAAAAATATCATGATTCTCTATTTTCAAGTTAGCATGATATACTCAAGTATGTATGAATCTCATGAATATCAAGTTTATGTATCATGGCTGAATTTTTAGCATTGCTTTCATGGCTGGTTCACGTATGTCAAGCAGCTTATGAATGTCTATGTTTTTAAATAGTCCATGCAAAACCTATCATGTTTTAAGTTTGATTATAAGAACTATGTATGTTTTGGGAGTATTATTTAACACCAAGTATGCCAGGGTTTAGTACACCCATGTCTCGGAACTACATGTCACCGTAGGATAAGGGATCCTCACTAGTAGAGAGTGTCCCCCTCGCTCCTAGCTAAGGGGTCCTCGCCAGTTGATAGTGTATCTCTTATGCTACTGGGTTCATGAGTGATATCACGACTTTATAGTTCTTACCCTTGGCAAGGTGTGGACATCCTCCCAACCACGAGTACATATTGGACTCCATGATGCTCAATTGGAGTATGTCAGTTATGAGAATCTCCCACTGTTCCACATGTTTCATGTTTCTTCATGTTCATGCTTTATTATACCATAACTTATAGTATTTTTGACCCATTAATTAGTTTATGAGTTTTACATATAATTCCAAACGTGTTAAGCTTTACAATGCTGTTTTAAAAACCTAGGGTCATTACACTTCAGATTATGATGAAAAGCTCGTGTTTTATGACTATCTCATGATCATGATTTACAACATGTTATCCTTACTCTCATGTTTAACTTAGACTTCATACTTAGTACGTTCAAAGTACTGATTGCATACTTTTTATACTATATCGTCTTATGATATAGGTTCGGGTGTTCAGTTTCAGTTCCGCTACTAGATTCACTTTTATCTCAAATTTAGCTGTTGTGTTGGTGAGTCCTCATCATCCAAGGAAGTCGGTTTGGGCTTATGTTTACTTTTAGTCATTTAAGTTACAAACTTAGTAGATCTAGTTGGGGACCTATCCTTTCAAAGTCTTATGTTTATATGTTTTTTAGACTACGATATATAGATGTTCAGTGATTTGACTTGTTGTCCTTGTTTATACGCTTTATGATACCTCATACTTTCGCTAATTCTATCTCTTATGATTTACTTCTGATTAGTTGTATGCATGTACCATGGATTATCTTGGAGTCATTTGTGGTTCTAGGTCCTATGTGGTGTCCGGGGTCTATGCTCGGGTCGTGACAGTTTTAATATAATTTAAACCTTTGAATTTCTCTACTTACTATACTACATATTTATTTTAGCTGATTGAATGACCATAAGTTGACTGTGCCTATTTTTTATGTGTTGCTTGAGAAAGAATGTATATTTAAATTATTGTTGAACAACGTTCACTCCTTAGGTATATGAGTGATCAAACTTTGATGTCATTGATGGAGAACTAATTGTTTAGTTGTAGTTGTAAATATTACTATATTTTAAGTTTAATTTTTTTTTTGAAAATTTTAATTACTGATATGAGAAATATGACATCTTGAAATTATGGAAGTTTAGCTGTTGGTAATTCTACTTTTAATCATCCTTATGCATATTGTAGAGGAAATCACTTTTGGCAAAATAATCAAAATATTCCCAGACACAAATTGTGTATACCAATGCAATCCTATGTGTGGAATGTGTGTGATATGTTTGATGGTCAAGATGATCACTTTATAGTTGTGGTCGGGCTTCTTATCCTCCCCTTATCCGTTAATGTGATGGTTCTATTTTTTCTTGTAAAGTTAATAGGAACAATGAACCGAGTGATAGTGATATGAAGGAGATTAAGGATATGTTAAAGTGTATTATGGAGAAATATGATGAGAAACAACTAGTTAGAAAGGCAAGAGGCAATTGTCCGCAACTTGGAGGCTCAATTGAGCCAATTGGTTCAAGCTTTAACTGCACAACAAGTAATACTGTAGACAGTAGCCAAGAAAAGCGTGAATTTGTGGAAGAAATTGAGGTGATAATGCAGGAGTTCAGAGTGGAATACCAACTACCTAACTAACTAAAATTTGAGGATGTCGATACTGAAGAAGTAATGGCAAAGTCAATCAAGAATATTGAGGATACAAATTTAGCTGACTCTAGTGTTATTGATGTTGAGGATATTGAAAGTCATGAGGTTCATGAATATGAGCACGTTGAACCTCATTTCAAAAACTTTTATACATTATGTATGGATGGTGAAATGAGAATAGATACTTATAACATAAAAAGGAGTCGATGAAAGAGGTAGATGTGTCTTATATTCTTAAATTTTTTGAGGCCAAGTAGGAAAAATGACACTCCTCACTTGGAAGCCATAAACAACAGAGTGAAATATTTATTGTTTTGGCTTGAATAGATTTGTAGCTCTACCACTGGAGCATAGCCAAAAATTTGAAGCAAAACTGGGAATGCAATTCATAAGCTCAAGGTAGTGGTAAAATTTTTTTTATGCCGTGCCACGACATTAAATTAGACACTTGTTAGGAGGCAACCCAACTTTAATATTTGTTTTATATTTTTTAATATTTTTGGTAGTGTTGTTTTTATTTTGTAGAAGCATAATACTGAAGCTATTTGAAGGATTCAAAAAGGAATAGAGATAGTTAAAACTAAGTGTGGGTGTCCCTATAAAAGACCATGATTGAGAGAGGTCTGAGTACCCCATGAGCTGCTACTTCCTTGTATTTGGCCTACCAGGGAGTTCCTTCCACCTTTCTTGTTATGTGTAGCATGCATTGAGGGAAATGCATAATTTTAAGTGTGGCATGCAGATATACTCTATGCTTGGTCTTAGTAGTAACTAATAATCCCTCTTGATTTTTCTTTTAGCCTCGATCTTTTTCAAGGATGAATTTTTGAACTGGGTAGCAATTCTTTTTATTTGGTTTTTAGGTATATTAGTTTTTAGTTCAATTTTTTCCAACGATGAATAGAATGACAACTTTCTTGAGAGAATTAGTTTTTAGGATGAACGAGCAAGTAAAGAAAAGAAAGAACTCTAACTAATATCGTGAACTATATGAAATTTTTTTATGTTAGGGATTAGGGCTGAGCATGTGTATTATATACTTTCTTTAGATGCTTTGAGAATTTTTTGCAATCTTCTTTTGACGCTTGAGGCTCATTTTTTGACTTTCATGATTGCTTCTCTCACGCCTCGAGTATACACCCTAGGCGTAACAGGATACTTAAAGTCACAAGTGATCCCAAGTCAACCTTGGTCTATCATATACTGGTATTCTAAGAAAAACATGCATAGCGGATGCTTTGAAATAATATCATAAAAGCATTTATGAAAATAAAACTAAAAATATAAAGTTTAAGAACATCTGAAGTCTAGAATTAATTCTAAGTCTGAAATTAACTCTGTGTCTGAAAGCCTTCTAACTGATGAGTTGCTAGGACAAGCCCCCAGCTAACTCTAAAGCTAACTAAAAATAATAAATCAACTGAAAGGAAATGGAATATGGCCCTCGAATGAGGACTCACACTTCAACTATGGCAGAGGAGGATCTGGATCGTAGTGGCTAACATTAATGAGTATGGGAACCTGCAACTATATCATGAAATGATACAACATAAAAGTATGCATCCGTACTTTGAATGTACTGAGTAAATGAGAGAAAACAAAATTGAATATAATGCCTGAAATGATATGACATGCAATGACCAATAAGTAAACTGAACTGAACTACTGAAGTAAACTGAGGTGGTCAAAATGACCCTGTTTGATGGTTAAGGCATTTGCTAAGTCTGAAAGTACTGAGTATGAGATACTGAACTAAACTGATAGGACTAGAGCTGAACTGAGCTGCTTATTCTGAAACTGGACTGGACTGACTAGTGGGAGAGTCTATAACTGACATATAACCACATGAGCTAGACGTGGAATCCGATGTTTTCCCCACTAGTAGGACCCGATATACCTTGTCAGAGTATAAAGGCATGAATTGGATGATCACAAAATTCTGGGGCCAATCAGGCCAAGTAATACTGTAACCTACGTTGGCAACATAGTTCTGGGAACCCGGGTGCGCTGGAACCCCAGTCCGCTCGGTGCTAAGTCCTACTCCCACTGAAAAATCTATACTGAACTACTAGGTTGATAGCTCGAAACTGGGGTCCAAGACTAGTCAGGGAGATATAACTGAGAGTACCTGAGAGTCTTATCGGATTAGATTCTGAAACTGGGTTCTAGACTGGTCAGAGTTGCTTATCTAGAAGCGTCGTAATCGTCTAAGAACAATCTATAAACTGAACTGGGGTCCTGGGGCTGGTCAGAGTTATATAACTAAAATTTCATGACCGCCTAATGGACCAATAAACTGGATTTCAAGTCTGATTCTGATAACTGGGAGGCACCACTGACACCTCGGGAAAAGACTGGAGTCAAACTAATCAGTTGAGAATTTTTTGAATAATTCGGAAGAGGTTTTACATTCTAACTAAATTGAACTGCTAAGTAGCTAATATAGAACTCAACTAATTCCAACAACACGGGAATTCCAAAATATGGCAAAATCTCAAGAATTAAAAAAATCTCATCTGACAAAGCTAAAATCATTCTTATTGCTGGAATATTTGCTCATCATATATATAAAAAGAATTGCAAGGAATTTCAGCCCAAAACATACTTCATTCATTAAATGGGAAATTAACAAGCAAACAACCTTCATGCAAGAATTTAGGGTTTCAATTCATTTTTGTACGAATATTGGCAATTTAATTAGGAACTGATGAAGATAATATGAACAATCAACATGGATATTATTCTAGGCGAAATTAACAAAAAATAACATGAAATTCATTCGTATTCGAAAGCTCAGGGCTAAAACTGATAGGAAAATTATGGGAGGATTTTGGGGGACACAAGGAAAGGACAATTCCCTTGTTGAATTCCCACATACCTGGCTAAATTTTCTCTAGAGAAAGAAACTTGAAAGGCTGCAATTGGTGAAGAACCCTAGACCTTGCTTGAGAGCTCTTAAGAGAAAACTTACGCAAATCTTTCTGAAAATCTGAGTGGGAATGAGGGAAAAACCGTTTAACCCCTCTAAATCCCTTCAAAAATATCCCAAAATGACGTAGTTTAGAGTCTAGGAGAATATGAAATTACTAAATAGCCCTTGAAAAATCACTGGGAAAAACTGCCAGGTAACCCTAACGGGTGACCTAACAGGTCGTGGTGACTTGACTATGACTTGTGGTCACACCCATTGGGTACACTGCCAAAGTTTCTCCTGTAGGTCACCACGAGGGACCTATCGAGTCGTGGTCACTGACCACGACTTGTGTTCACCAGTCGTGGACCATACTGCATCCTTTCTGAAGATCCTATATCATACTTGGTAATGAGTCGCTTAATCAGTTATTGCCGTAGATGATGACTCGTGGGGGCACTCGTTAGGTACACTGCCTAACAACTCGCAAGGACTGGTAATAGGGGACATAACGAGTCATTGCAAGTGACCACGACTCATGAGGTCTCCCATTGGAAACAATGTCTCCCTTTTATAAATTCTCAAACCTCCTTCTCACGGCTAACCTAACAAATCATTAGGTTACTTAACGAGTCGTTAAGTGAGTCGTCCTATAGCAATTTTGTAGATTTTCCAGATTCTCCGATTTAAGTTCTGGGTCTAGAATTTGAGTTTCCGGGGCATTACAGCTTCATGCGCTTGAATTATATTTATTGATTATGCCTTATTTCTTTAACTTGAGAATCATGCTAAACTATCTAAAGTGGATCATGTGCAGTGTGTGAAGTGAGGTTTAGATGATAAAGTGTCGTCCCTTGTTAGTCTAGAACTTGCCCTATGTATAGTCAAAGCGAAGTAATTAAGTCATGCTAAATTTAAGAGATGAGATAGGTATTTCTTTGGTTATCCCTTTTATCCATTTTTGTCTGCCAGTATTAACAATATCCCTATTAATCCCTTTTGAGCCTATAAGCTTTCTATTTAGCACCTACATTACAAATTATATCCTTTTACTCGTAACTGACTCTTCTTTAACCTTTACCTCTAAAAGAACTTGATTTGTAAGAAAGAACCAGAAAGAAGTATGTAGGGAAAATGAGTAACTTTTGAGTGAAATTATAGAATGGAGAAAAAAAAATATTCATTAGCTGAACGAAAAAGAAAAGAAAAAGAATACTACTTTGTTCTTAGGTTGACCTTATCATATTCATCGAACGTCATTCATTAGTTCTACAATGTAAGCACATGGAGTCTGACCTCTACTCGATTAGCTAAGTCACCTCATATCTTATCGAGGTATGAGAAATATATGACAAGATTGCTAGCAGGATCCATTATAAGCCTTTACTAGGGGCACATAGAGGATTCAGCCAAACCAACGAAATGATTAATATCCTATGTTGACATATATAGTTTCAAACATGAATGACTTCTTGATTATTAATATCACTCCCGTTCATTACATGGTGAGATTAACTCATAATCATAGTTTATCTTCATAAACTCATAAGTCATACTTTATTCATCATGTTGTATTCATAGTTCATAGAAAATCAATGAAGACTTATATTTTTAGAAGAAAAACATAACTCATGTTGTAACACTTTTCACATGAAAATTCATGAAACTCATGGAACGAAATAAAAATGAGCATATAAGGAATTCATAGGAGTTCATGATATTTGAATTAAATTACAGAAGAAGATCATAACTTTCAACATTAGCCCCTATTATCTCAAGAAGGAGAATTTCATGGGTTTTCATGGAAACATAGTGTGGGGAAGAAATAAGATGTTCCCAACTATGAGATAGTATTAAAATAAAATAATTGAAGAAAAACCAAACTTTGAGGAAGAATGCTCAATTTTCCACTTTTGAACCTTGAGATGAGATTATCTTAAAAATCCTTGGATTGTATTGTAGAATTTTTTCAGGAATTCAAAATTATAGATTAGGAGTGGTTAGAAGTACTTAAAAATATATGAGAGGAATATACCTTAGTATTGGAGGTTGACAAGAGGATATAAAATCATCCTAGGACTGGTGGGGTTGAAATATGGAATGAAGAATTTGAGAAGAAAGTGTTTTAAAAAGTCCCATCGGCCATTCTACAGTCCATTCTGTGGACAGTAGAATGGTTCTTCTATTAGCATTCTGGTCCAAGAAGTCGACAAAATGCATGGGACCTCTTATCTATTCCGCAGACAGCATAACTATATGCAGTTTGCAAAATGGGAACTCTAGCCGCAGAATTTCTTAGAAAAATCTCTTCTTTGCTACCTTATAATAATATGATCATAAACTTTCATAGGAAGGTCCAAATGACAAATGGTTTATGCATTGGAAATTATACGCGTACACTTTTAATTTGATAGATAATGCACCACATAATCCTTTATATTTTAGGAGATTTTCTTGTTTAAAGTTGAACCTTGCACAAGATTATACGAAAAACTTCATTAGTGGGGAAGATTTCAACTCAACTTTGTGCTAGAGTTTTCTTGAGAACTTAATTCACATCCAAAACACTTGCCACACCTAGGTACAACCAAATTTAGCAGATTCAGATCTAATTTCATGTGTAGAATGGTTTAAATTATAGCTCAAAAGTACGAGGTGTTACAATATTTTCCCTTGGAATCATTTGTCTTAATATGATGGTCATGGACATAAACAGAATCTAACTCTAGAATTTTAAAAATTTTTGACAGAATTTCCTTTGTAAACAGGACTAACACAAATCTCTCAATTGACTATTAGCTAACCAAAACTATTATCATAAGCCTCACAAGTCATAAAATGTACATAGATATGAATAAATACATAAAAAACATAAAAATGGCCTCATTTGGCCTTTCAAATTATTAAGAGGGGAATCTTTCTCAAAAACTACCTCCTTTTTTTTGCTCATCATCATTGACGTCATTATCATAATTTCATTAAGATTAGGGGAATATAATCATAGGAGATATTTATACTTTAACATAGACGTTTAACATGAGTTCATTATACATGAAGATCGTAACATAATCAGTTTATAGATCGTGAATAACATAACGTAGAGTGTGAGTTTATGGAATCATAGAGTAAGGATAAGACCTTTACGTTAAGCATTTTATTCTATTTCAAGGTATATATGATGTACTTCATCTTCATATCTTATTCGGCTTTCTATGCAGATTCTTCAACATTGTGATTTCTGCGTAGAACTTTTATGGACGCTACCTCTTTGGTCCTCATGCTCTACAAAATAGGTAATTCATAACATTTCTTGATTGTCCTTATATATGTTCTTATTTTATCGACTTATATACTCTCCATGAAGGTAAATAAAAGTATGTACATAGATATTTGCATGATATAGATACATAGAAATTGCATAGACAGGAATCTGATAGTACTTGAATCTCTCTAATAATGATGCATGGTGGTAATTATGAAGATAACAATATTTCATACTTTAAATTCCTAACTTTCATTAGAGTTTCGTACAATCCAATTCATTAAAACTCAAGGCCTTTGGCATACTTCACCATTCCATCTCATTGATGATATTCTCAAGTAATTTAATCACTACACAATGTCACACATTAATTCATTTAATCTATTTTTAATTAGCCACATTCTACAGTATAGCTTTGTCTATAGAACTGTAGAAATCAAAGCTCAAAAGGAAAAGAGAAGCAACGAATATTAATGTGAAAAAGCTGATAAAATACATGAGCCAAGACCTTGAAAATATAGGCAGTGTATTGTATCCTAGTCCTAGTTATATCCTTCTTCCTAGTTCTACCAAAACACATGAGTTATACTCACACTAGGATTATACATTAAGTAAGCCGTAGTTCTTTCAGCCTACATATATGAGTACATAAATACATAAATACACAAACATACAATAACCAACTATACACATAACTAACTTAACTAACATTTCCCCTCAAGCTAGTGAGAGGCGGATCAATCACTCCTAGCTTGACTCTGAAGCTGGTAAATTGCTGCTTTGTAAGAGTCTTGGTATGGATATCAGCCAACTGATCTTGTGATCTGACAAATTGCATGATAAGATGTCCTCTAGCAACCGTCTCTCTGACAAAATGATAGTCCATTTCCACATGTTTGGTTCTAGCATGTAAGACTAGATTCACAGTCATATATAGTGCACTAAGATTATCACAGAACATAATTGGTGATTTGTAGAAAGTGACTCCAATATCTCTAAGGATATATGTTATCCATGTAATCTCAGCTATAGCAGAAGCAAGTGATCTATATTCAGCTTAAGCACTTGATCTTGCAACTGTGTGCTGTTTCTTAGATGTCCATGACACACAATTAGCACCTTAGTAAACTGTATACCCTGTAGTAGATCTTTTTGTAGTAGGACAACCTCCCCAATCTGCATCAGAGTAACCATATAATCTTAGAGGTGACTTGGCAATTAGTCTGAGACCAAGCTATGTTGTCCCTTTTATATACCTAAGAATCCTCTTAACTACTTGAAGATGTTCAGTAGTAGGATTCTCATGAATTGACTGGTGAGATTCACTGCATGAGCTATATCAGGTCTAGTTAGAGTAAGATATTGAAGACAACCAACAATGCTTCTATAGTCCGCAACATTAATGAAACTCCCTTGAGCTTCTTTCAGACCATGATTCTGTGAAAGTGGTGTACTTACTGATCTATCTAAAGCCATTTTAGTCATTTGAAGTAACTCAGTAGCATACTTACTCTAATTCACATGAATACCCCCATCAAAGTATGTAACTTCTATGCAAAGGAAGAAGTGTGGAGGGCCAAGATCCTTCATTGCAAACTCCTTACCAAGTGCTATGATTATGTATTGAATGTGACCATGAGAGTTTCCTGTAACAACTATATCATCTACATATAAAAGAAATAAGAAAGTACCGTCATGCAATGCAGAACAAATAGAGAGGAGTCTGCTCCACTGCACTTAAAACCAAGATGTAGTTGATATAGACTGAATCTGCCAAACCAGGATCTAGGTGCCTGTTTAAGACCATACAAAACTTTGAGGCACATATGCTGAGGATATTTAGGATCAATGAAGCCTGGTGCTTGAGCCATATAGACTTCTTTTTGTAAATACCATGCAAAAAGGCATTTTTCACATCAAGTTGTCTAATTGGCCAGTGCAAACTAATAACTATTGATATCCCTACTCTGATAGTAGTAGATTTTACCACAGGTCTAAAAGTTTCTTCAAAGTCAACTCCCTCCAGTTGAGAATATCTGTCACGCCTCGAGTCTACACCCTGGATGTAACACGGTACTTGAAGCCATAAGTGACCCTAAGTCAACCCCTAGTATATCATTCACTAGAATTCTAAGTAAACATGCACAACGTAACTTTGAAACAATATCATAAAACATTTATGAAAGAAAAGTCTGAAAACATAAAGTTCAAAACATTTGAACAGTACTGATAAATCTAAAAGAAAATCATGTCTGTCTGAAAGCCATCTAACTGAGGAGTTGCTGGGACAAGCCCCCAACTAACTCTAAGTTAATTGAAACTAATAATAACTGAAAGAAGGAAATAATGCCCTCAAATAATGAGGACTCACACTTCACTACTAAGGCGGAGAACCTGAACTGCAGCGACTAGCGTTGCTGAGTCTAAGAACCTGCAGCTGTATCATGAAATGGTAGAGCATAATAGTATGCATCAGTACTTTGAATGTACTGAATATGTGAGAGGAATATACTGATAGATGTAAGTGACTGAACTGGAAAGACATGCAATGACCAACTAATTATCTGAACTGAATTAATCTAAAGTAACTGAGATGGTCAAAATGACCCTATCTGGTGGTCAAAGACATGCCCTAAATCTGAAAGTTCTGAGTCTGAGATACTGTACTGAACTGAGTTAAACTGATGGGTCTGATTGAGATTCTTATTCTGAAACTAGACTGGACTGACTAGTGGGAGAGTCTGTAACCTACATATAACCACGTGAGCTAAACATGGAGTCCGATGTATACACCCCACCAGTAGGACCCAATATACCTTGCCAGGGTATAAAGGCATGACTGGGTGATCATAAAAGTATGGGGCCAATTAGGCCAATAATCTGTAACTGTAACCTACACTGGTAATGTAGTTCTGGGAACCTAGGTGCGCTGGAACCCGGGTGCACTGGAACCCCGGTCTACTCGGTGCGTCCTACTCCCAATGAAAACCTATACTGAACTACTAGGCTGATACCTCAAAATTGGGGTCCAAGACTAGTTAGGGACATATAACTGAGAGTAGCCTGAAAGTCTTATCAGATCAGATACAGAAACTGGGTTCTAGACTGGTCAGAGCTGCTTTTCTAGAAGCGTCGTAACCGTCTAAGAACAAACTAAAATCTGAACTGGGGTCTTGGGGCTGGTCAGAGCTATATAAATGAAATGTCATGACTGCCTAGTGGAACAAATAACTGTAACCTGAGTCTGAGTCTGATAACTGAGAGGCACTACTGACACCTCAGGAAAAGACTACAGTCAAACTGATCAGCTGACATTATTATGGTCAACCCAAAGGTTACTAAAAATCTGATGGAGGCTAAACAGACATTCCTGAGCGATATTGAGTAAATAAATTTTTGAATGAGACTGACTAATTAAAACTTCAACTGAGTTTCTAATATATAAAAATACTATAGGAATTTCCTAACTTTGAAGGATTAACACATGATTCAATAATTCGGTAAATATACAGGATTCTAGTTTCTGCTCTAAAGTTAGGCTAAAATTCTACTTCACTGGAATAGGCATGATTTTAGTCAAAAAGTGGTGAAAATTTGCTACAATAAACATAAATTAGGATTCCACATGAACTATTCAAGTATGACAACAATATCTTCACTTTCGAAGAACTCAGGGCTAGAACTGATAGAGAAAAGAGAAAGAGTTTTAGGGGACACAAGGGGAGAACATTCTCCTTTTTTAACTCCCACATACCTGAAGAAGAAACTCTGGTGAGAATCTCTGAGAAAAAAATAAGAGTATTGTCGTTTGCCCTAGCTTCTGTTTTGTGCTTCCAGAGGAACTCTACGCTCTATTCTTGAGAATGAGAGAAGGAATATGAGGAGAATCCATTGGTTACCCCTTATAAAACCTCTGAATGAACCCCAAACAACGTAGTTTAGGGAATAGGTAGGTGGAATTTTACAAAAATAACCCTGGTATTTAAATATGAATTCTGGCCGATAGGAAGCAACGGGCTTCACAATGGGTCATTGGTAGAAATGACGGCCCGTTGAATCTGGCCATGGTTATTGGGTTCAGAAACTAGGTTCACAAGGGTGACCCTTAGTTAGGTACAATGGTCCATTGGAAGTAACAACGAGCGGTTGATACCTCCCATTGAGACTGGTAAGAAAATAAGGCATGGGGGCAATGGGTGATAACAACGACTTGTTGGTAGAATCAACGGGCTTTTGTATCCCCTCGTGGTTCACACTGCTGTGTCCTGTAAGAAGATGACGGGTGGTAACAACGGCTCATTGGAGGCTACCACGGGCCATTGTTCCCTCCTATTGTCTCAGGGAAGGGTCCGGTAGATCTCAGAATTTGGGATTCAATGGACTACAAGATGACCAGTTTTTAGGATCAACAGGTCGTCCTATGACTCGTTGTTTCCCCTGGAAAAATTCTACTGCAATCCCACGACCCCTTGCAATGGTCCATTGGTTCCACCAACGGTCCGTTGTGGGGGTCGTCTGTGTCACACTCCGAGCCTACACCCTGGACGTAATACAGTACTTGAAGCCACAAGTGACCCCAAGTCAACCCTTAGTCTATCATATACTAACATTCTGAGTAAACATGCACAACCAAACTTATAAATAACAACTTTATTAGTTTAAGAAAATGTAAAGATTGAAAGTAATATATCTAAAATACAATTCTGAAAGACAAGTCTGGTCTGAAAGCCATCTACTGAGGAGTTGCTGGGACAGGTCCCCAGCTAACTCTAAGTCTAAACAAAACCATAACTAAATGAAATAAATAAACAAGGCCCTTGAATGATGAGGACTCAAACTCTGATCTGCTAAAGTGGAATGCTTTGAAACTGAAGTAACTATCTAAGCTGAACCTGAGAACCTGCAGCTGTATCATGAAATGATACAACATGAAAAGCATGCATCAGTACTTTGAATGTACTGAGTAAGTGGGAGAGACATGCTGAAAATAAAGTCTGAACTGCAATGACACGCCATGACCAACAAGTAAACTGAACTGAACTACTGATGTAATCTGAAATGGTCAAGACGACCCTGTCTGATGGTCATGGACATGCCCTAAGTCTAAAACACTGATTTTGGGATACTGCACTGAACTGAGTTGCTTAATCTGACACTGGACTGGACTGACTAGCAGGAGAGTCTTTAACCGACATTTAACCATGTGAGCTAGATGTGGAGTCCGATGTATACACCCCACCAATAGGATCCAATATACCTTGCCAGGGTATAAAGGCATGAACTGAGTGATCACAAAAATATATCTGGGGCCAATCAGGCCAAGTAATATTGAAACCTACGCTGGCAACGTAGTTCTGGGAACCTGGGTGCGCTGGAACCTCAGCCGACTAGGTGCTAAGTTCTACTCCCACTGGAAAACCTAAGCTGAACTACTAGGCTGATAGCTCAAAACTGGGGTCAAAGACTAGTCAGGGACGATTAACTGCATGTACTCTGAGAGTCTTATCAGACCAGATTCTGCAACTGTGTTCTAAGACCGGGTAGAGCTGCTTATCTAGAAGCATCGTAACCGTCTAAGAACAACTAATAACTGAACTGGGGTCCTGGGGGCTGGTAAGAGCTATAACTGAATGTCATGAACGCCTAATTGACCAAATATCTTAAATCTGAATCTGAAAACTGGGAGGCACTACTGACACCTCGAAAATAAACTGGAGTCAAACTGATTAGTTGACATTTTTTGGACAACACAGAGGTTGCTAAAATCTAACTAAAGCTCGACTAATATGGTTCTGATTGAGACTAGACTGATAGAGTTCTATATTCTAACTAACTGAATTTCTAAGCAGTTAATAGAGAGATCATTCATGCCGTCAACACAAACAAATTAATACTAGAAGGCAAATTTCATGAAGTTGGGAGTTTCATCCAACAGTGCAAAAATCATTCTCATTCATGGGATATTTACCCAACAAATGTGAATAGCAAGAAAAAAAATCTAAGAATTCATCCCAAAGGATTCTTCCTTCACTATAGAAAATTTAATGAGCAAAAACCTTTACTCAAAGATTAGGGCTCATATTCACTTCTATAATAATACTGAAAAATTGATGAGGAACTGATGAAGATTATATCAATAATAAATATGAACACCATTGTAAGTGAATTAATGAGAATAAACATGGAGATTTCTCATACTCGAAAACTCAGGGCTTAGAATTACTAGAAGAAACTGAGGGGGATCTAGGGGGCACAAGGGAAGAACAATCCCCTTGCTAAAATCCCTACATACCTGATGAAGAAGCCTGGAGGAATTGCTAGAGAATTGAAGAAGAAGGATCTTCCCTAGTTTGAAGCTCTGAACTGCTCTGAGAGGAACTCTGCGTTCTGTTTTTGGGAAGTTTGAGTGGGGAATAAGGAAAAGAACCCATTACCCCTGATAAAACGTCTGAAACTGGTGCTTAAATGATGTGTTTTAATGCTTTGGAGAATAGGAATTTACTAAATAGTCCCCAGAAATTTGCTGGGAAAAACTGCCAGGTGCTCCTAACGAGTCGTGGTGTCTACAAATGACTCGTGGTCATGCCCATAAGGTACACTGCCTAGAATCGCCAGTGGATGACCATGAGTGACTTAACGAGTCGTGGTCACTGAACACGACTTGTGTTCACCAGTCGTCGACCACACTGTCTCACCCCTCGGGAAATTAATACAAGGCTGGTCGCGGGTCACTCAATGAGTCATTCCCACTGACGACGACCCGTGGTGACCACCCGTCAAGTACACTGTCTACTTCTCAAATTCTAAAACTCCGACTTGGAAACGGGCGACTTAACGAGTCGTGTGGCCTGACAATGACTCATGGGGTCGTCTGTTAGGAACACTTAAACATATTCTTGGCATCCTTCTCACGATTGATTTGACGAGTCGTTGGGTCCCTTAACCACCCGTCAGGTTGGTCATTCTGCAACTTTTCTACAGTTTTTTAGATTTTCTGAATTAAGTCCCGGATATTAATTTTGAGATTCTGGGGCATTACAGCCTGAGAAAGAAAAATTTCTAGTTTCCAGTGGTTTTTCATGCGACGCCTAAATTTGGTCTAGGAAAGTTTCAGGTGTTACAGTATCTCCCCCTTGGGATCATTCATCCTCGAATGTTGACCAAAACTAGGAAAATAGCTGAGATTTATAAAATTGAGGCTATGACTGATTTTTGAAGGAGTAACTGACTCCGAACTAATTTTAGTCATACTATCTGAGTTGATGCAACTAGAATGCATGAAAAAAATCTAAATAAGGATGATGAGTAGGGAACTAATTAGAGTACTGAGAAGGGATTTAATACATGATTCTAGAATTGAACTGGAAGAGAACAAGTGAGGGTATCTGTCCATCATGTCTTCTTCTACTTCCCATGTGGCTCCCTTAACTTGCTGGTTTCTCCATAGGACCTTGACTGACGCTATCTCCTTATTCCTCATCTTACAAACCTGATGGTCAAGGATCTGGACTGATACCTCCTCATATGTGAGACTATCCCTTATCCCCACACTATCCAATGGTACTACTGTAGTTTTTTATGGTTGCTAAAATTTTGTTGCGTGTGTAATTGATGTTCAAAATGTGAAAGTGATTCGTTTGAAAGCATGTAATTGTGTAAATATGTTGAGTTACCTAGGCTATAGAATTTGGTTCATTATGATTGAGGCTTAATCTTGAATTCATGTACTTGACTAATTAAAGAGTCTGTGAATGCATCTTGATTCGAGCATGTGCATAAAGTGTGAGTGAGGTTTTGCTATTCCATGTCATTGTGAATTGTCTAGAACTTGCCTGGCGTGTATACAAAGCGAAATGAAGGAGGTGTAGTGTCAGAAAGGATGTAGGCATTTCTTTGTTTTAACCGTTAGTTTCCATTTTTTTCTTGTCAAGTTCTACCTTTTTATATGTTGTATACCCTAGTCAGCCCGTTGAGCCTTTAGCCGATTTCTTTCTTTTGTCCAGAATTGTATGAACTAAGCTTTATTCCTTCTTTTCATTAGCCTTAAAGTCTATAAGAAGCTCTTAAGCGCTTACAAAGAACAAAAAAATTGTTTCCCAAAGTGTTAAAGAGTGAAAAGAGTGAAAAGAAAAGAAAAGCAAAGTGAGGAAAGAAAAGATGGTGTTGAAGAGGCACTAGTTGTAATTAAATGAAATTGAGGGTACATGAAAACCTTCCGTTTGGGGTCAAGTGTGCCTGATGAAATGGGCTGTATGAAAGTAAACCAGCATGAATGGGAGAAAAAGAGAAAAGAGAGGAACAATGTCCATGAGTCGATGGGAATGAGTTGAAAAGGCGCTTAAGGATGCTAGCAACTATTATTGGCTAATCCAATATATATATATACTAGATCCATAGCCCAGTTACAACCCATTAAAAGTCCTATTTGATCCTACACTGCATTTCTTTATATTAGTGGAGTAATACACTAAGGGCAAGCCTATGGGTCATGACATGATGCATGTGACTTCTTTTGGGAGAATGAGTGAAATAAATTTCTATATGCCCCTACTTGCATGTTTGTGTGCTGCACGAGCATAAAAGGGGAAGTTTCTCTCGAGTTGTGAGGGTACATGCTTGATGAAAGATTGATTTTCGTGTCGGATTTCTTGATTAGTTGATTTGCATGAGTTTGCCGATATCAAGAATCAATTCTTAAAAGTCTAGGAAGCCTCGATGTATTAAGGTCATTGTCTTGTACGACCAAGCATGTTTTCTTGATGATTTGCAAAAATCGAATAATCGGTATGACCATAACGTAAATGGTTGCACCATAGTGACAAAGGTTGAGATGTGATGTGCATGATTTGTGTATGTGTTGTTCGAGGACGAACAAGGATTTAAGTGTGGGGTAAGTGATCTTGGGCAGATTTATATGCCCAAGTGATACTCAAACGTATCATTTTTACCTTGTTTGTTGTGCAATGTGTATATAATATCATGTATTTAGTAATAAAATGCGAATTTATACTAACCAACATGATTAGCATTTGTTTTGCAGGATAATGTGATTTTTAAGAGCTAAAATGCGTGTTGGAACTATGTCGGAGTTGGACTTGGATGCAAGCGTGGAAAAGACCTCGGATGGCATATTTTGCAGTGGCTCCGCGATGGTGCCGTGCCACGCTGCCATCGCGGTAGCACACTGCCTGGGCAAAAATAAAAGTGGAAATTTCCAGTGTGCCAGCGCGTCAGCTCCGTGGCACGGAGACATGCCTCCGCGATGGCCTCCGTGCCACGTTGAGGCTAATTATCTGGACCGTGCAATTTCCAGAGAGGGTCCGCATCCACGCCGTGTCACGGAGGCAGTGCTCCGCGTTGGCCTCCATGACACGTTGCTTGTTATTCCGGGAAAAATTTCCCACTAGTATAAATAACACACTTAGGTTATTTTAAAGGGAGTTCTTTTTAGTTTTAGTTTTTTGAGCCTGAGTTCAGAAGTGGGAGCAGGAACGTGGTTTTGTGGCAGTTGAAGAATAGAAAAGATAAGAGTTTTATTCTCTTCCCTTCTTCTTTCCTTCAATTGTATGCATGATTCACACTCATTTTAGGATGATTAATCCAAGAATGAGTGGCTAATTCCTCTCTTGCTGAGGTTTTGAACTTGTGAAATGAATGTTGGTAATAATTGATATGGTTTCTTCTTCTTCTTGCATGTTGTTCTATTAATTCTTGTGCTTATTACATTCTTGATTGGCCACCATTAATGTATATCTAAAAAGTTCAATTTCACTCGAGAGAGCATGAAATTGGAAAGTTGTGAATTAATAGGGTATTGTTCTTAACTTGATTTGGGAAAATTGGGTTTTGATGTGCTTTCTTGATAGAAATATACTTGAAAGCCATATTAGTCAATTTAGGAACCGGAATTGTAGTTTTAGGTCATAAATTGCATTTGATCACAGAAATGTAGACGAATGGTTTATGAAGCTAAAGTGAAATTAAATACAGAAGTTTTAATTTCTAGGCAAACGTTCTTGGCTAGCAATATGAAGAAGAAGATGACCAAATTATCATGATTATCAAGTTCATTACTCGTTCTTAACCTTGGTATGTGCATATCCATTGTCTAAACTAAACGTAAATAGTAGTTATTAATTTTAGTAGATAATTAGTTTAGAAACAAAACTTACTCAAATCTTGGTTGGATTGTTGTTAACATAGTTAGAAATAGAATAGAGATATAGTAAACTAGGCAGTTTTGCATATCTAGAGCAGCCTCCTTGGATCGATACTTGGCTACTTAGCCACTTTATTACTTGTTTGACCACGTACACTTGCGTGTCGGTGTATAATATATACCGAGCAGCAGAGCGCGAACAAGTTTTTGGCGCCGTTGCCGGGGAGGCTAGGTGATTTGTAAAATTTTGTTTAGTGTAAATTTACTGTATTTGTATTTTTATTTTCTTAAGTGTTAACAACTTGGTCTTAGCCTGTATTTTGCAGATTTTTATTTCTGTGAACAATGGCAAGGGACAAGGAGCTGGTGGAATCTTACTTAGAGCCAGAACGTGAATTGCATAGTCAACGTAGAGAAGCTCTTTGGAAGAAGTTGCAGTTGCTCAAACAGTCTATGATGGAGCAACCCAATCCACCAGTTGTGCGGGTAGTGTTAGTGCCCGAGGAAGTAGCATCCAGGCCGGTTTGCGAGGTGGCAATCCCACACGCTAATAATGTACATTCCAGCATCCGCAAACCAGAGCCTGGGGGGAGATTTGAGTTAAAGCAAAATATGGTGCAACTTTTGCACACTAGCGGGCAGTTTACCGGTCTCCCTCACGAAGATCCGCAACAACATCTCCAGAACTTTTTGGAGATAAGTGACACTTACATCCCCGCTGGAGTGTCACCTGATTATGTTCGGCTCACCTTATTTCCATTTTCTTTACTTGGTGAAGCCAAGAGGTGGTTAAAAGCTGAACCACCCAACTCTATATCAACGTGGGATGATCTTGCAAAGAAGTTCTTGATCAGATTTTTCCCTTCAGGTAAAACAGCTAAACTTAGAAGTCAGATTCTAAGTTTTAAACAGAGGGAAGGAGAAAATCTTTATCAAGCCTGGGAAAGATTCAAGTCCATGTTGCGGGACTGTCCTCATCATCATCAGTCAAATGAGGTGTTGGTCCACACTTTTATTGAGGGTTTGGAACCCCACACTAAAATTTTGTTAGACTCAGCAGCTGGAGGGCAAGTGCTGGAGAAGACTTATGAGGAGCTGTACACTTTGCTCAACCGAATTTCACAAGGCAATCCGGAATGGAATGCAGATTCTTCAAGAGGTGGAGCAAGGAAAGCAGCGGGAGTGCTTGAAGTGGATGGATTCACAGCTATCGCTGCACAGATAGCTGCTTTGCAAAATCAGTTAAACACTCACTTCAGCAATATGAATTTGAACCAGCCGTCAGCCTCAGTTAATGCAGTCCAACAGATGTGGTGTGAAGTGTGTGGTAGTAGTGAGCATTCAGCTGAATGCTGCGGTGCAAATCCTGATTCAGTCAACTTTGTGGGCAATGCACAGAGGAATCAACAGCAGTTTGGTGGTGGCTACAACTCGAATTGGAGGAATCATCCAAATTTTTCGTGGGGTAGCAACAATCAACAAGGTCAGGGTTCAGGGCAGGGTATGCACAGAAACCAAGGAGGGCAACAAGGCTATCAGAATCAGTTTAGAAATCACAATGCCCCTCCTCCACCACCATCACCGACTATTGAGGAAATGTTCAAGACCATGATTGCCAACCAGGCCAAATTGCAGGCTGACTATGTCAAACTGGCGGCCGAAGTAAAGAACAATCAATTGGCAACCAAGGCTCTTGAATATCAGTTTGGGAAATTTGCCAGTGCCCAAAATACTAGACCAAGGGGAGGACTACCTAGCGACACGGATCCCAATCCTAAGCAGGTAAATGCAGTGACCACGAGGAGTGGTTTACAATTAAAGGAGGTGGAACCGGAAAGACCGCCTCAGAAGTTAGGAGCAGCAGATGTTGAGGGAGAACAAACCTCAGATACGGGGAAGAACAAAGAAGCTGAACCAACAAGGCCTCCACCCCCGTTCCCTCAACGACTTAAGAAACACAAGGAGGAGGCGTGTTTCCAGAAATTCATGGAGGTACTTAAACAGGTACATGTTAACTTACCTCTTGTTAATGTCTTGCAGGGTGTGCCAAAATATGCAAAGTATATCAAAGACATCGTGGCCAACAAAAGTCGCTTGACCGAGTATGCCACAGTGGCTTTAATGGAGGAATGCACATCCCGTATTCAGAACAGGTTGCCCACTAAACTGAAGGATCCTGGAAGTTTTACTATCCAGCTGACGATTGGGCAAAGTATCCGAGCTCGTGGGTTATGCGACTTGGGGGCAAGTATAAATCTGATGCCATCTTCGGTATTCAGAAAGTTAGGGCTAGGGAGTCCTAGACCTACAACAGTGATCTTGCAGCTAGCAGACAGGTCTTTAGCTAAGCCGGATGGCATTGTGGAGGATGTGCTAGTGCAGGTAGGCTCCATCATTTTTCCGGTAGATTTCATTGTTCTGGATTTTGAGCCAGATGTAGAAGTCCCATTTATTTTGGGACGACCATTTTTGGCAACCGGAAAGGCATTGATCGATGTAGCTGCGTGTCAACTCACGATGCGAACACACGACAAGGTTGAGGTGTTCGACGTGTACAAGGCACCTAAGCTCCCGACTGTCTATAAGGAACTCTCGGTGATCAACGTGATTGATCATGGGAATGCAAATGGATTGAGTGATTCCCGAGAGTTACTAGGTAGGCCACCAGACAAGGTTGAGAACTACTGGGGAGATGACCATGATCGGGTCAAATCGTCCATCTCCCTAGTAGAAAATTGAGCGTAAAGGCTGTCGAGCCGCGACGTTAAACCAGGCGCTGCACGGGAGGCAACCCGTGAAAAATATTTTTCTTTCTTTTCCCTTAGTGCAAAGTTTTTCTTTTATTTTATTTTCTTTTCTTTTTCTTGACTAGGTTTAGACGTGCATTTTAATTAGTAATTTTTATTCTTTTAGTAGGGAATCTAGTCATTTAACCAATTTTTGTTTAGTGAGGTGATTTTCAGGTATACCGGAGGAAAAATACGTGGAATCGAGAAAACGAGGCGAGGTATGAAAAATAAAATTTGATAGTGAAATAGAGCACTGGCGCGTTGGCGCCGTGTCACGGAGGCAATGCTCCGCGTTGGCCTCCGTGACACGTTGAAGGCAAATCTGGAATTTTTTAAAATTCCAGTAAGCCAACGCGTTGGCTCCGTGTCACGGAGGAAGGCCTCCGCGTTACCCTCCGTGACACGTTGCCCTTATCCCAGTGCCGGGTCACACCGGGTTTCCGGGTGACCCGTGTGTTTTCTTAATAAAAACCTCCGATTTCGCCCCTATTTTCCCCATTCCCTCTTCCCTCCGCGACCAAACACCCATTCCCCTACCCCCAAGCTCCGTGCCATGTTAAGAGGCAAGGAAAACGTCAAGTCTTTATCGATTCTTCAATTCCAAGGTATGTTTTCATCGTCTATCTCAAATTTTTGTCGATTTTTGTTGATTTTGAGCATGTGAGGTGAGATATATCACCCTAGGTAGAAATTAAACATGACGTGAATTATTTTGCGATTGATTGTGTTCGGATTGTTGTAGTTGACGGGTGAACTTATCGATTGATTGAATAATTCATTGTTGATTGTCGAATTGAGTTCTAGGGCTTGGGGTTGTTGAATTTTAACTTGGGTAACTTGATAGTTTGACGAAATTGATGCCGGGGTGTGTTTATTATTTGAGATAAGTCGTGGTAAATATTGTATAATTGGTGAAAGACGACTAATTCTCGATTTTTAGTGGGACATTGCGTAATATGTGAATTGGTTGAATTGCTTCGATTAGTGTATATAAAATGTTTGTATTGTTGTTTCTATTTTGTTGTTGTTATTGTTGCTAAGTGCTATGGGTGAATAGCTGTCGATAGTAGCATTGGGTTAGCTGTATGAAGACTGAGTAGTTCGCTAGCCATTATGCTGTCGAATTTTTGTGAACGCACTAAGCAATATGTTTATAGTGATTGTGTTTGGGGTGTAAATAGATCTATCCTTGCTAACATGTTGTAAATATTTTTAAAGACTAAGTGTGGGGTAAATTTTGTTTAACCCGACCTTAGCCAAAACTAACAAGTTTTTAGCTTAACGTTGTGCTTGTCTGTGTAAATGGATAGGTACAATGGCCAGCCGACAAGATAAAGGCAAGGGTGCTTCAACCTCAGGCACCAGCAGAAAGAGAATGAGACTGGGCACTGCTGTCCCAGCTGCACCTGCTGTTCCACGCGGTCAACACCGCCGATACAGAACACGATGGGTTACCGATGAAGGGAAGAAGTGGTACGCAAAGCATAAGGAGAACAAGTACTTCCCGGAGGAACATATTGCAAGGGAACCACTTGCACAGGAGTTCCCTCGCATCGTACAGAGGATTGAAGCAGCTGGGCTCAGCTTTATTTTTCTGGAGCCCAAGGAGTGCAACCTTCACTTGGTCCGGGAATTTTATGCCAACTGGAACCCGGCCATCAGAAGCCACACTATTAAAATCAGAGGGCAGATTGTCACTCTGGAACCCCAGCAGCTGAATGCCATCGTTGGAGCGTGGGACACAGACGCCCACGTTCTCCGCCAGCTCAACATCACCCCACCGTACGCCAACATCAGACGTACGTTGTGCGGGGCTCGATCCACAGCCCGATGGAGTAGACACAAAGAGAGGGGTTACCACCAGACTCTGCCTTATTCGCAGATGAACAGGGAGGCCAGAATCTGGCTAAAAATTATATGTTCGTGTTTGATCCCGGGAGTACATATGACAGACGTGACCTGGGACCGTGTCTACCTGGTGTATGCCCTTATGAAAGGGCTTGAGATTAATGTGGGGGCGGTTATAATATCCGCCATGAAGAGAGCCAGACTACACCAGGGCCACAGATACGGGTTTGGCGGACTCATCACCACCTTCCTCCGAGGCCTCGACGTTGAGGAAGAAGCCTTGGATTACATTCCGCAGTTGGAGCGGCGGGCCCTTGATGTGACAAAGACCAAGGCCCCTGACACTACACACGGACCTGTGCTGACTCTGGGCGAGCGACATGCTCGTGACGACCAGTATATGGCCCGTATGTTCGGTATGCAAATGCTGCAGCTACGGATAGGTGGGAGACCAGCCACCGAGGATGAATTATGGCAGCTGGAGCTGGACTACCCTTTTGGCGAGAACGCCAAAGCTTTATGAAAGGTGGGGCCAGCCTTTGTGGAGCCGACTGACGACGACGTCCCTACTGATGAGGAGACACGTCGTGAGGACTCTAATGTGGAGTCCGATGACGACGAGGGAGCTGATTCAGATATGGGCGACGAGGCCGCAGCACCGAATGAGGAAGTCGAATATTTCGACTGAGCAGGGAGTTTCACCACCCAAAATTTTGTGCTTTGTATTTTTGTGAACACTGGGGACATTGTTCGATTTAAGTGTGGGGTGGGGAGTAGTTAGGTGCTGGGTCATAGGCTCTAAATCTGCTGTATATTCTTCCTTGACGTTTGTGTATGTCTGTGCTTTCCCTGTTGTTGTGAACTGATTTGTGAATGATGTGTATATATTTGTTTGTGGCTAATGATGTGTGTCTTTAAAAAGTTATGGTTGCCTTTGTAAATATTTTGTAAATTTTGTAAATATTTTTTTCTCTATCGATATGATCGATATTTTTCAAAATTTTTGCGAAAGGATGTTGCACTTATCAACATATTTTGTAAATATTTTTTTTTCATCGAAATGATCGATGTGTTGCAAAAATTTTGAAGTTTTATTTTTGGGTTTCTCGGAGTTTGTTTTCGGTTCTTTTACCGAGAATAGTCCCATTGAACCGATGTCATAGTTAGTGAACATTCCCTATGATGGATGGATGACGACCGTCTTAAGGGAAATGTAGTCGATAGGAGTAGATGATTTGTTTTTAGTTTCTTTGGTGGATTGCATCAATAAACTATAGTTCCTTATGGTTGCTAAAATTTTGTTGCGTGTGTAATTGATGTTCGAAATGCGAAAGTGATTCGTTTGAAAGCATGTAATTGTGTAAATATGTTGAGTTACCTAGGCTATAGAATTTGGTTCATTATGATTGAGGCTTAATCTTGAATTCATGTACTTGACTAATTAAAGAGTCTGTGAATGCATCTTGATTCGAGCATGTGAATGAAGTGTGAGTGAGGTTTTGCTATTCCATGTCATTGTGAATTGTCTAGAACTTGCCTGGCGTGTATACAAAGCGAAATGAAGGAGGTGTAGTGTCAGAAAGGATGTAGGCATTTCTTTGTTTTAACCGTTAGTTTCCATTTTTTTCTTGTCAAGTTCTACCTTTTTATATGTTGTATACCCTAGTCAGCCCGTTGAGCCTTTAGCCGATTTCTTTCTTTTGTCCAGAATTGTATGAACTAAGCTTTATTCCTTCTTTTCATTAGCCTTAAAGTCTATAAGAAGCTCTTAAGCGCTTACAAAGAACAAAAAAATTGTTTCCCAAAGTGTTAAAGAGTGAAAAGAGTGAAAAGAAAAGAAAAGCAAAGTGAGGAAAGAAAAGATGGTGTTGAAGAGGCACTAGTTGTAATTAAATGAAATTGAGGGTACATGAAAACCTTCCATTTGGGGTCAAGTGTGCCTGATGAAATGGGCTGTATGAAAGTAAACCAGCATGAATGGGAGAAAAAGAGAAAAGAGAGGAACAATGTCCATGAGTCGATGGGAATGAGTTGAAAAGGCGCTTAAGGATGCTAGCAACTATTATTGGCTAATCCAATATATATATACTAGATCCATAGCCCAGTTACAACCCATTAAAAGTCCTATTTGATCCTACACTGCATTTCTTTATATTAGTGGAGTAATACACTAAGGGCAAGCCCATGGGTCATGACATGATGCATGTGAATTCTTTTGGGAGAGAGAGTGAAATAAATTTCTATATGCCCCTACTTGCATGTTTGTGTGCTGCACGAGCATAAAAGGGGAAGTTTCTCTCGAGTTGTGAGGGTACATGCTTGATGAAAGATTGATTTTCGTGTCGGATTTCTTGATTAGTTGATTTGCATGAGTTTGCCGATATCAAGAATCAATTCTTAAAAGTCTAGGAAGCCTCGATGTATTAAGGTCATTGTCTTGTACGACCAAGCATGTTTTCTTGATGATTTGCAAAAATCGAATAATCGGTATGACCGTAACGTAAATGGTTGCACCATAGTGACAAAGGTTGAGATGTGATGTGCATGATTTGTGTATGTGTTTTTCGAGGACGAACAAGGATTTAAGTGTGGGGTAAGTGATCTTGGGCAGATTTATATGCACAAGTGATACTCAAACGTATCATTTTTACCTTGTTTGTTGTGCAATGTGTATATAATATCATGTATTTGGTAATAAAATGCGAATTTATACTAACCAACATGATTAGCATTTGTTTTGCAGGATAATGTGATTTTTAAGAGCTAAAATGCGTGTTGGAACTATGTCGGAGTTGGACTTGGATGCGAGCGTGGAAAAGACCTCGGATGGCATATTTTGCAGTGGCTCCGCGATGGTGCCGTGCCACGCTGCCATCGCGGTAGCACACTGCCTGGGCAAAAATAAAAGTGGAAATTTCCAGTGTGCCAGCGCGTCAGCTCCGTGGCACGGAGACATGCCTCCGCGATGGCCTCCGTGCCACGTTGAGGCTAATTATCTGGACCATGCAATTTCCAGAGAGGGTCCGCATCCACGCCGTGTCACGGAGGCAGTGCTCCGCGTTGGCCTCCATGACACGTTGCTTGTTATTCCGGGAAAAATTTCCCACTAGTATAAATAACACACTTAGGTTATTTTAAAGGGAGTTCTTTTTAGTTTTAGTTTTTTGAGCCTGAGTTCAGAAGTGGGAGCAGGAACGTGGTTTTGTGGCAGTTGAAGAATAGAAAAGATAAGAGTTTTATTCTCTTCCCTTCTTCTTTCCTTCAATTGTATGCATGATTCACACTCATTTTAGGATGATTAATCCAAGAATGAGTGGCATTAGAACACAACTGAGTCCAACTCTGGAGGCATCACAATAAACATCCAACCCATTTGATCCTTCCGGCAAGGTTAACATTGTAGCAGTAGTCAATCGAGTCTTCAACTCCTGGAAACTCTTCTCACACTCGTCCGACCACTGGAATTTCACTTTCTTCTGGATTAACTTAGACAGAGGAGATGCTATGGAGGAGAAACCTTCCACAAACCATCGGTAATAACCTTCTAAGCCCAGGAAACTACTGATTTCAGTAGGAGAGGTAGGTCTAGGCCAATCCTTCACTGCTGTTATCTTATAAGGATCTACTTGTATCCCCTCACCTGAGACCACATGACCCAAAAAAGTCACAGACTTCAACCAGAATTCACACTTGCTGAACTTGGTGAATAACTTGCGATCTCTGAGGGTTTGTAATGCTAAACTTAGGTGATTGACATGTTCTTCCTCATTTCTGGAGTACACCAGAATGTCGTCGATAAATACAATGATGAACATATCCAGGTACTGCTTGAAGACCCTTTTCATCAAATCCATGAAGGCTGCTGGGGAATTTGTTAACCTAAAGGACATCACCACAAACTTGTAGTGACCATATCGAGTTTTGAATGCTATTTTCTGTATATCACACTCCCGAACCCTTAGCTAATGGTACCCTGACCTTAGATCGATCTTAGAAAAATAGATGGCTCCCTGAAGTTGGTCAAACAAATCGTCAATTCTGGGAAGAGGGTACTTGTTCTTAACTGTGACCTTGTTCAGCTGACGGTAATCTATGTACATTCTGAGGGTACCGTCTTTCTTACGCATGAATAGCACTAGAGCACTCCAGGGAGAGATGCTGGATCTGATAAAACCCTTAACAAGAAGATTCTTTAACTGCTCCTTCAGCTCTTTAAGCTCAGCTGGAGCCATTCTGTAAGGAGGGATGGAGATGGGCTAAGTGTCTAGGAGGAGATCTATTCCGAAGTCTATTTCATGTTCAGGGGGAACTCCGGGAAGATCTTTAGGAAATACATCTGGGAACTTGCTGACAACTAGAACTGACTGAATGGTTGGGGTCTCAGATTTGGAATCCTTGACCCGAACCAGATGATATAGACATCCTTTGGAAATGAGTTTCTAGGCCTTAAGGTAGGAAATATACCTACTGTGGGCGCTGAACTATTGCTCGACCATTCTAACACTGGTTCATTCAAAAACTGAAACTTGACAACTCTAGTTCTGCAGTCAATTGATGCATAGTAGGAGTGTAACTAGTCCATGCCGAGAATAAGGTCGAAGTCGACCATGTATAGCTGATGTACAAGATTAGCTGGAATGACTTTATTCAGGACAGAGGCTGGGTAGTTTCTATACACCTGGTTGGCTCTAACTGACTTGCCAACTGGGGTGGAGACTAAGAAGGGTTCTGATAGGACTTGTGGACTTATATTGAACTAAACCGCTATATATGGGGTCATAAACGAAAGAGTGGCTCCTGGATCTAGGAGGGCATATACGTCTAGATGGAAGAGACGTAACATACTAGTAACTATGTCAGGGGAGCTCTCTTGATCCTGACGGGAAGACAGAGCATAAAAATAGTTCTGGCACTGGCCGCCATCTATACCTGATAAGTTGGCCTGCTGAGCTGGTCGGCTTGCCGGAGTTGTTGTGATAGTGGATTGTGATCTTCCCTGTCCTGCTGACTGACATTCTTTAATCCGATGCCCGAGTTGTACACAACTTAAACAACCCTCCCTGCCCTGTAGACACTCTCTAGAATGATTCTTGCCGTACTTGGGGCTAACTATATACCTGTTTCCTGCACTGTGAGCCTGAGACTGAGTGCTAGATGACTCATCCTCCAATCCTGGTGGGACCAAAAGGTCGGGGGGCTGGCTGAACTAGGTGATAAGGCTCTCTGCTGTTGTTGCTACTACCGCTAGATCTTTGATGTCTAAAATCTGAATGGACAGTTCTTGCCCGCTTGTTCTTACGTTCCATATCTTTCAGCTTCTCGGCCTCAATCTTCTAGGCGTAAACAATTAGGATAGAAAGGTCCATGTCCTTAATCAACATCGCGGTCCTGCACTCCTTGAGGACCATATTAGATACCCCATTAATGAACTTTAGCATGCGAGCCCTTGTCTTGGCTACCATCTCTGGAGCATACTTTGATAGCCTAGTAAACTCCAGAGAATACTCCTCCACTATCTTGTTGTCCTGTTGCAAGTTGATAAACTCTGCCATCTTAGCCTCCCTCAGCTCCCGAGGGAAAAACCTGTCCAGGAAAGCTGTGTGGAACTCCTCCCACTCCACCAGTCCTGCTTCTGTTGGCTGCCCCTCCTTCCACTACTCATACCAAACCTGGGCTACCCCTTTAAGCTGGTAGGCGGCTAGGTCAGCACTCTCGGAAGAGCTACCACCCATAATACGGGTAATCTTCCTGACCCATCTACAAACTCTTGGGGGTCCTCCCCCACTTTAGATCCCTGAAATTATGGAGGGTTCATACGGGTGAAGTCCCACACCCTTGTAGCTGTTCAGACCCGTTCGTGTTCACCAGCACAACCTGTTGATTCACCTGGTTGGTCACAGTTTGAGCCAGTAACTGAATGGCCGCTCTAAACTCTGCGGTAGAAACCGAATCATCTTGAGGAGCTGTTGGGCCTGGTAGGGCAGGTTTGTTGGCATTACCGGCCCTTCTTCCATTACCGCGTCTAGAGGCATGGTTCACTAAAACAAAATAGAGCATGAGTTAGAAGAACGTTTCTGAAATTGAATTTTAACGCATGATAAAGAGAATGAACAAAAGAGAGGTTTCCTAATAACATCTTGAAGCCTCCTTATCATAAGTGTAGCGGGCTTCACACTCATGAAAAGGACTCTACTCAATGCGGCTTTCAGACTTTCTGAGGATACTCTAAACCTAGTGCTCTGATACCAATTTTGTCACGCCCTGAGTCTACACCCTGGACGTAACACGGTACTTAAAGCCAAAAGTGACCCCAAGTCAAGCCCTAGTCTATCATTCACTAGCATTTTGAGTAAAACATGCACAACAAAACTTTGAAATAATATCATAAAACATTTATGAAAGACAAGTCTGAAAACATAAAGTTCAAAACATTTGAACAGTACAGATAAATCTGAAAGAAAATCATGTCTGTCTAAAAGCCATCTAACTGAGGAGTTGCTGGGACAAGCCCCCAGCTAACTCTAACTAAAACTAATAAATGACTGAAAGAGAGAAATAATTCCCTCAAATGATGAGGACTCACACTTCACTACTGAGGTGGAGAATCTGAACTACGGTGGCTAGCGGTACTGAGTATGAGAACCTGCAACTGTATCATCAAATGATACAACATAAAAGTATGCGTCAGTACTTTGAATGTACTGAATATATATGAGAGGAATATACTGATAGATGTAAGTGACTGAACTAGAAATACATGCAATGAACAAAAAATTATCTGAACTGAATTAATATGAAGTAACTAAGATGGTCAAAATGACCTTGTCTGGTGGTCAAAGACATGCCCTAAATCTGAAAGTTTTGAGTCTGAGATACTATACTAAACTGAGTTAAACTGAACTGAGATTCTTAGTCTAAAACTAGACTGGACTGACTAGTGGGAGAGTTTGTAACCGACATATAATCAAGTGAGCTAAACGTGGAGTCCGATGTATACATCTCATCGGTAGGACCCAATATACCTTGCCAGGGTATAAAGGCATGACTAGGTGATCACAAAAGTTTGCGGCCAATTAGGCCAATAATATGTAACTGTAACCTACACTTGCAACGTAGTTCTACGAACCTGGGTGCGCTGGAACCCCAGTCTGCTCGGTGCTAAGTCCTACTCCCACTGGAAAGCTATACTGAACTACTAGGCTGATAGCTCGAAATTGGGGTCCAATACTAGTCAGGAAAATATAACTGAGAGTACCCTGAGAGTCTTATCTGATCAGATACAGAAATTGGGTTCTAGACTGGTTAGAGTTGTTTTTTCTAGAAGCGTCGTAACCGTCTAAGAACAAACTGAAATCTAAACTGGGGTCCTGGGGACGGTCAGAGCTATATAACTGAAATGTCATGACTGCCTAATAGACCAAATAACTGTAACTTGAGCCTGAGTCTGATAACGGAGAGGCACCACTGACACCTCGGGAAAAGACTATAGTCAAACTGATCAGCTGACATTATTATGGTCAACTCGGAGGTTGCTAAAAATCTGATGGAGGCTAGACAGACATTCCTGAGCGATATTGAGTAAATAAATTTCTAAATGAGACTGACTAATTAAAACTTTAACTAAGTTTCTGATACATACAAATACTATAGAAATTTCCTAACTTTGAAGGATTAAAGCATGATTCAATAATTCAGTAAATATACAGGATTCTAGTTTCTGCTCCAAAGTTAGGCTAAAATTCTACTTCACTGGAATAGGCATCATTTTTAGTCACAAACTGGTGGAAATTATCTACAATAAACATAAATTAGGATTCCACATGAACTATTCAATTATGACAATAATATCTTCACTTTCGAAGAACTCAGGGCTAGAACTGATAGAGAACAGGGAAAGAGTTTTAGGGGACACAAGGGGAGAACATTCTCCTTGTAGAATTCCCGTATACCTAAAGAATAAACTCTGGTGAGAATCTCTGAGAAAAAACTGAGAGGATTTTCGTTTTCCCTAGCTTCTGTTCTGTGCTTCCAGAGGAATTCTACGCTCTATTCTTAAGAATAAGAGAATGTATATAGGGAGAAACCGTTGGTTACCCCTTCTAAAACCTCTGAATGAACCCAAAACCCATAGTTTAGGGACTAGGAAGGTGGAATTTTAGAAAAATAACCCTGGAATTTAAATTTGAAATCTGACCGACAGGAACTAACGGGCCTCAGAACGGGTCGTTGGTAGAAACGACGACCCATTGAATCTGGTCGTGGTTTCTGGGTTCAGAAACTAGGTTCACAATGGTGACCCAAGGTTAGGTACAACGGTTAGTTAGAAGTAACAACGGGCAGTTGATACCTCTCGTTGGGACTGGTAAGAAAACAAGGCATGGGGGCAACGGGTGATAACAACGATTCGTTGGTAGAATCAATGAGCCATTGTATCCCCTCGTGGTTCACACTGTTGGGTCTTGGAAGAAGATGTAGAATGGTCAAAATGGCTCATTGGAGGCTACCCCAGGCCGTTGTTCCCTCCCATTGTCTCAGTGAAGTGTCGGTAGATCTAAGAATTTGGGATTCAACGGACGATAGAACGACCCGTTGTTAGGATCGACGGGTCATCCTATGACTCATTGTTTTCCCTGGAAAAATTTTGCTGCAATCCCATGATCCGTTTCAATGGTCATTTGGTTTTACTAACAGTTCGTTGTAGGGGTCGTCTGAGACAAAAAAATTTCTGATTTCCTGTGGTTTTTCATGCAACGCCTGAATTTGGTCTAGGAAAGTTTCGGGGTGTTACAATATCCTTTGGCAACCAGTCTAGCTTTGTGTCTTTCAACAAAACCATCCGATTTTAGCTTAGTCTTGAACACCCATCTTGATCCAACCACATTCATTTATGATGTTCTGGGAACCAATGTCCATGTTTGATTCTCATGAAGGGCATCAACCTCATCCTTCATTGCTGCATACCAATGTGGAGTCTTGAGTGCTTGACTTATAGTTTTTGGCTCAATTTCTGTTGTTTCCTTCTTTGCTACCGGAGAAGTGTGAGTAGTTTGCATATTCTTTGTCTTCAATCTGGTCATCATGTGGTGCCCTCCTATATTATCAGTAGGTGGTGTCTCTATTACCTCAACTGCCTCAGATGTGCTGCTGCTAGGAGATTCATCTGAAGGTTCAAAGTTTCCATTTTCTGCCATATTGATAGATTAACTTCTAGGTGTATGCCATCTAGATTAGACACTAATACTAATTCAGTTGCATCTAGATCCTTCACACCTTCCTGAGAGCTGTTACCATCAATATCTGATTCCCCTTCACTATCTGAATTGCTTTCCACAGGTACACTTAGATGATTAGCATGATGTTGGTCTGCAGTGTAAACAGGTAGGTGATCTGCAACATATTCACCAGTATTGGTCACATCCATTTTGTAGTTTTTGAAGTCTCTACTCTAATTTGTAGCATCACTGCTTGATGGCTTATCCTGCACATTTGAGAAAAACTCAAGAAAGGTAGCAAGGTAAGAATCAGTAGTAGGAGGATGTTGTTCTGGTTGTACATAAGGAAGCAGATGTTCACCAAAGATCACATGTCTGGATATAAAGAACTTTCCAGTGGATGGTTGGTAGCACCTTTAGCCTTTGTGTAGACTACTATAACTAATAAACATACAAGGATATGTTTTAGGTGCAAACTGAGTATCATCCTCGAGATGTGGATAACACCTACAACCAAACACTTTGAGGCTGTTATAATCTAGAGATTCTCCATGGAGTTTGACAAAAGGAATTTCATACTTTAGCACCTTAAATGGTAGCCTGATTATTAGAAAAACAACAGTAAGAAAGGATTCTACCCATAGAAATAAAGGAAGCTTGGCATGAAAAAGTAATGTCAAACTAGTTTCTGCTATGTGCCTATGTTTCCTTTCAGAGATTCCATTCTGTTCAGGAGTATTTGGACAGGATAACTGTCTAATGATTCCATAATTTTTTAAGTGTTTGATGAACTTGTTGCTACTGAATTCTTCCCCTCCATCACACTAAAATACCTTAATTGGTTTTGAAATCTATTTTTCCACCATTCTCTTAAACTTAAGGAAAATTTCAAAGAATTCAGACTTCCTTTTTAGTAGATACAACCAGGTATATCTTGTGTTGTCATCTGCAAATAATTCATAGTATCTCATATGTTGAGTAGATTCAATAGCGGCTGGTCCCCAAAGATCTCATCAAGGGTTCAGACTCAATTTTACTTCTCAATGTGAAAGGAAGTTTACAACTTTTTCCTAACTGGCAGCTAGTACAAATAGTAGACACTTTATTCTAACTTTCAGCATCTATATATCTACTTTTACTGAAAATTTGTAAAGATTTCAAACTAGGATGACCTAATCTAGCATGCCAAATACAATATGTCTTCTTCCAGTTTGTTATTGTCAAAGCATAGATATTGTTGTCTTCCAGTGTGTAGAGTCCTTTCTTCTTAGTTCCTTTGGTCAGCTGTTTCCTTGAATTCTTATCCTTAACAACAAAATCAGATTCATCAAACTCAATAGTACATGTATTATTTTTTGCAAGCTTACTAACAGACAGTAGGTTCTTATTTATCTCAGGAACTACCAAAATCTCCTTAACCTTCAATCCTGACTTTACTGTATTCCCAACATGTGTGATATTCAGGTGTGAACCATTACCAACAATTATCTGATCATTTCCATTATAAACTTCAAGGTTAGACATATTACCTGTGTTGTTGTTCATGTGATTGGTTGCTTCAGAATCCACATACATGTCATTATCTTCTGTTGGTGTGCCTTGCAAGTTGACTGCTGCTAAGTCTTGTGGGAGATCCTCTGTAGCCTGATATGAGTAGTCCCATCTGTAGAAATACTTGAGAGCAGCGTGGTTGTTTCTACCATAGATTTGACAAGCTTGAGAGGGTGACTGCTTATACTTCATCTGACTTGAGCTTGCATACTTGTATTCTGCACTTTCTGGTTATTCTGAGAGTAGTTTCCCTGTCCATTAGGTCTAAAACTATTACACCCTATAAGTTTTTAATGTTTAATCGACCTAGTGTTGGTTAAGTGTTTTAGAGTGCCATACGTACGAAGAAAGGGCATGGGGAAAGGCCGAATGAGTGTAAAGTCGGGATTTCACGAGAGGAGGCCGAACTAAGCTGCCCAGAGGGGCAAAGTGGCATGGAGTTGCTCCTCCATGTTAGCAAACGTGGCACGAAGCAGAATCAGTGAGTTGGGCAGCGTGCCACGTTGCCTTATCTGCTGCCTCAAGTATATATAGGCCTCACCCTTAGATTTCATGTTATTTACTCATATAACTTCGACCAGCAGAGGTAAGGACGCAGGAAAACATTTAATTTTCATCCGATTACATTGCTAAACGCTTTCCAAATCCAAATTAACTTGGGGTATCGAAGTATAAGGCTGCAGGGAGCATTTCTAGGGAGTTAGTTTCGTGAAATTTGCCCGGGGAATCATCGTACCGCCGAGCCAAAGTTGTTGGAATTGCTACAAAATAGTTTCAATACGATCCTAGACTTATAGTAAGCATTTCTCCTTTTTAGACTTTCGAGAAATAACGAGGTTTCGACTGTGTTCCGTAAAATTAGAATATAGCCTAATATTTATATATAAAGTTTCCCTCTTTGCTGAATTTAGTGTTAACTAGTCCTATCTTTCCACTAACATGATTTCAGTTGGGAAGAGCTATTGAATACTAATTGGAACTCACCAGTTAATCGGTAAACAACGAACGAGTTATGTTAAGGCATTTTCTTTCGGCAAGTTAGTTTCTTCAGCATAGTAGTCCAGTATGAATCCCAGTAAAGCATGTCAGGAGTATGTTATCATGTCTAGTTGTTGTTGCTAGTTGAGACTCGTAAATTGTATTGTTTTGGGCTGGATTATACATGTTAGCTTCCGGTGACCACCCCAGGGTTAATAGCTGTGTCGCCGCTCGCCAGGGGCGAGGATACATCGCTCTACGGAGCGGCATGCCGTCCACAAAGGATGAATATGGGGATCCGGATCCTCATATTCCCGTGGTTGGCCTTATACACACCCCCGCCGAGCGTTTACGCCCGGGGTGTAGATATCAGGAGTCCTCCGAACTCAGACACAACTACAGTCAGGGGCTGAGAGGGCCCAGTTGTAGACCCAGGGGATCGGTAGGATGCTTATAGCTGGTAGTTGACTCAGTATGACCTAGATAGGGGTATATAGATTGAGGTGTACTCACTAGGGCTAATAGGGGCCCAGGTGGGTTATTCTATGCTGATTGTACCTTCCGACTTATGGGGGCCAGGTAAGGTTTATGTTTGCTTTAGTTACTGATAGATAGACAGTAAGATGCCTCATTTGCTAGGTATGAACCCTACCTTCCTTATTACAGTTATGTTTAGTCCTGATTTCACTACCTCAGTCATCTTCAGTCCATTTTCTTTACTTCAGTCATTGTTAGTTCTAATTCTTACTTTCAGTTATTTAAAGTTATTGCTTTACATACTCAGTACCTGTGGTACTGATGCCCTCTTCTGGGGAATTGCATTACTTGCCTGCAGGTGTAGATAGACGAGGAGCAGGTCCCTCGTAGTTCCAATCAGCCATACAGAGAATCAACTCCTTTCTTTTGGAGCTTGTGTGATAGAGGTAAACTTCTTTTGCTTGTACAGAATAGGTAGGTCGGCGCCCTATCCCGACCATCCTATTACTCCTAGAGGCTTGCAGATTGCATTACTTCCCTATGGTTAGATGATATCGATCTTGTAGGGCCCATATATGTTTTAGACTATGTGTGTTGGCCGTGTGGGGCCCTATTTAGCTGTTGATTGTGGCCTTGTCGGTCATAGCTCAATTTAGCATCTGATTTTGCTTTCCAGTTATGACTAGGTATCATGAAGGCCTTGTCAGCCCGCATAGGACTCCCTATGTTTGTTTGTCTCTGGTTAGCCGTTTATTTTCATAGGTGGTTATAGGCCTTGTTGGTCGGGGGTTGTATTTATAGTCGCTATATAGCCCGTTGTTTTTTTGATTCCAGAGTTAGAGTCAGCCCTACACCAGAGGTGCTTAGGCTTAATCAGCTTAATAGTTCAGGTCCTAGTAGGCAACCACGTGCCATTCATGCCTTCCAAGGTGGGGCGTGATAGAAACCTCTCCCTCTTGAGTTGTAGTTAGAGTTTCCTCTATTTCGATTGTAATTTCCTCTACTTCTTCCTCTGCCTCTTTGTGTAGAAAAGGCCATGTTATGATTCTCCTATAGCAGTTCTTCCTCATCTTCTCTCATATTAAATCCTCTAAGAGCATTGACAAATTGATTCAATGTAGAATATGGTGCCTTGCCTAGCATGACAGTCCTAAAAGTTCTGAACTTGGGACCTAATCATCTAGAAAAGTTGATCACTTTGCTATCCTCATCAACAGGTTTGTGTATGGCTGCCAAACCATCACATATCCCTTTGAACTCCTTCTGGTAATCATCAAGTTTTCTGGATCCCAGCTTGATGCTTTGGAGTTGTTTAAGTTGAAATTCCTTGTCCTTGGTTGCTTGAAGATATGCTTCCTCTAAGCATTTCCACATCTCTTTGGCTGTAGTGCAACCTACAATGAGGTACATACTCTTCTCAGTCATAGTACTTGATATACCTTAGCAATACATCTTTCTCTTCCCAGTCACTGTCCAAGTCTTCATGCTTCTTCCTCTGCAGTGTATCACTATCGTGGAAACACGTAGGATTTATCGAATGGATTCTTTTTCTAAGTAATGGGGAAGAGGACCGAAATGTGCCACCGAAAGACTCTACTAAGACAAAGATGGGCTGTCAAGAATGTAGAAGAGGACACAATACAATGTCTCACTCTCAAAGGTGGCCCTTGAGTTCAGTTGCTTTTGGTTTAATATGGTATCAATAGGAATAGTAGTTTTTCTAGTTTGTTCTTTTTCTCCATCATCAACTGTTTTAGTCTTGTTTGTTGGTTTCTCTTCCTTGATCATGCTGGTTACTTTTATGACTTGCATAAGCTGCATAATTTGAGTTCTTCATATCAAGAAGTTGGTAGGCTTAAGCTTGATTGGACAAGCAACAATGAGGTGATGAAGAGAGGAGGCTAACAGTAACATAGGTGTTGTGTTTGTGGCCATTTTTCAGGAACTTTTGAGAGGATTAATGCTGCAGCTTCTGTCATGTCTTCATTGCTCTGATACCATATAGAAATCAAAGCTCAAAAGGGATAGAGAAGCAGTATATATTGATGTTAAAAACCCAATGTAATACATGAGCCAAGACCTTGAATATATAGGCAGTGTATTGTATCCTAGTCCTAGTTATATCCTTCTTCCTAGTTCTACCAGAACACATGCATTATACTCACACTAGGATTTTACATTAAGTGAGTCCTAGTTCTTGCAATCTACATATACGAATATATAAATACATAAATACACAAACATACAATAACCATCTATACACATAACTAACTTAACTAACAAGAACCATATATGTAACTTGCAATAGTAAGCATTTCATCATTTCCAAACCTTGTGATAATTACATGCCAAAAGTAGAGTTTTTCCCATACTGTAGACCCTATTCATATATTATCAAGATATTATTCTTTTCTTTTCAATCCTTTTTATGCATTAAGCTTTGGTAACATACAACTTCACCATAACTCATAAATCAATATTATATCTTTCATTATCCTCTTTCGAACTGCTCATACTATTTCTCATTAGAACCTCTTGGTGAATCAACTCTTAACAATCTTTCTCTTTGGGATATAAACTTATTTGTTCCATTGGAACGTGGAAGCGATACATTTGCAGTTATCATACTTCACCTTGTGGTTTCTATTCACAGACATTTTTAGTCTTAGTAGGACTATCGGGATTAATATTTTCCCAAATCTTTTGGGAAACTTCTTTTAATTCTTTTGAACTCTCACATGAATTTGTCTTGTCTACATAGGATACAAATTGAATAGCTTGTTGATGCCTCTTTGACTTGACGTCTCCAGTGGACTCCTTATTCTAGAAATTGATTACATCGCAATTTCACCATGTCCATGGCTCATACCTAGCATCAAACTTCAAAGAATTAAGTTCATCCTCTTATCTACTTACTTTCTCATTTCATTGGTATCATAACACTCAAATCTAAGTCAAACCATACATGTTCCCTCCTTGTGCCCCAAGCATATTTGAGTTGTTTGCTCAATTCTTGATATTTTATTTGATGATGAAACTAAGATCTTATTTCACTAGTTAGGGGTGTGCATAGATGGGGTTGGTTTGGTTTTTCATTAAAAAATTACTAAACCAATTATGTCAGTTTTTTAAATCCATAAACCAAATCAAACCAAACGATTATTTCGGTTTTGTTTTTAATTGGTTCTTTCGATTTTTCTATTTTTTTCTATTTTTCTAAAAATTAAATCAAACAGTTAAAAAATCAAACTAACTAAATTGGGCCTTTATATCTTTTTTTAAAAAAAAACTAAATCAAATGTAACTAAATTAACCAAAAATTAGAAAACTAGTGACCTCTGAAGAAATAAATAAAAGAAGAAATGAAGGTAGCTTAACGACTTAACTCATAAGGAAAAATAGAAAGAAGAGATACTAACAAACATGTGAAAGTAACCAATGTCTGATGAATGAGGAGAGGAGGAGAAGTTTCTGGAAAGTGAAGATGAAGACTGAAGAATTTATTTTATCTTGCTAGATTTTTAGGTTAATATTGGACCTTTATCTTTAGATCATTTACTTTGTAGTTACTGTTCACTGAAATAAATATTACAATTTATAAATTTACAACTTATAAGCTCAAATCTGAATATATATCTAATTTCTAAATATTGAAAATTAATAAAACTAATATAAAAAGTATTTACAAGATAGATTATAATTAATATTTTTATGTATAAAAATTTCAAATAATACACACACACACACACACACACACACACACACACTAGCTAAACTGCTCGCGCTTCATGCGACCATTTAAAAATAAAAGTGGACTTGTTAAATTGATTATTTAATATAAATTAATTTATAGAAAACAAAAAATATGAAAAATACTCAACTAATTTTCATCTATAAAAGACATGTCTAAAGTCTAAACTAATCAAATCTCTTTATAAGTAAAACTTGAAAGTTTTATAAAGTAATATCGAGTAAAATAACTTCCAAAATTATAGTAAATCAACACAAATAGACTCTTCTTCCATTGTTGCTCCCTTGTCAAAATGGTCTCAAAAATAATTCTAATAAACAAATAAAAAGATACAATAATCTTGGATTGTAAATCCACAAGCATAAATATAATCGTCTTTCCTCTCATTAGGGTGAAAAATATCTATGGCATATGAATAGCAATCTTATCGATAATATTTATAATATCTTTTTAAATATTATTGTTTCTATATTGCGATCGATGCACAAATTTGAACCATATTATCATATATTATCGATTAGAGAAAGCCAACTAAACAAACAAACACATAAATAATAAATACAAATGATAGTGCTGCTAGAACTTCTGAAATCTCTATCCACTTCAAGCAAAAATATATTTTCTATGAAAGATGACACCATGAAAGAAAAATTGTATAACAAATGAAACAAAAAAATATTTCACATGTCACAAAATAAACTACCTGCTAGATTTCACTTTCTACTTCAGAGATATGCAATCCTGAATGGTTAGATCACATAACTTGAATAGATTGCATAACCTTACATATGTATCCTTGGAATCATTTTGGTGAGTGAGATATTCCTACAAGTATTTTTTAATTATTTAGGCATGAAAAATGATATCATCAAATACAATTAAATAAGCGTGTGAATTGATTTTATCAATTAAGGTAAATTTTAAACACCTTAATTAGATAAGTATAGGATAAAATATCTTGAAAGTTTAAATGTAAAAAATTATTTTATAAATAGTCATGTAAATCAGCTCAATATCAACTCAGGATGTTAAGATAGTTCTGATATCCCATAACAAATCATAGATACAACTTCAGACTAATCAATTAATGAAGAGATTATACTTGACTATTAAATTTTATATTGGCCAAAAAATAGAGTTACTTTAAAAAATAAGAAAAAATTATATACATATACTAAAGTCATATCAAATTTGAAAAGGGACCCGTTATCTACTTATTACAAAGAAAAAGAGCATGCTTGGCAGGACGATCATTAACTATTACACAAAAGAAACTATTGGATAAGCTTTTATAAGGACTTGCATAGATTTGTAAGATATAATTATTGAACCAACTATATTCTTTTAATATTCTCCTCCAAAAGCTACATATTTTTGGAAGATCCAACACAATTATGACAACATTTATTGGAAGATCTGAGCAACATAGGTTATCATCATAAATGAAAAGTGATAGGCATGGTGATGATTCGTATAGCTAACTTAAGTATGTTGGGGATAAGGGCTTATAGCTGTTGTAATGAGACATTATTTGTTGAGATACAATAATTTATCCTAACATTATCAAGTTAAACTGGGAAGATACAACTTATATATTTCATACCTTACACAAAATAGAAACACAAAAAGTCTTTACACAAAACAGTAAAACAAAAAGTTATGATGGACTTTCTTGGTATCCTAGTTCTTCCAACTTCAATTTTTAAAATGACTCTTGATTCAATTATGTCTATTCTAGTTGATAAAAGAAACTAATCTTTTCTTTGAAAGTCAATTAGAAATGACATAAATAGAAGTATTTCTGAATGTCTAATTTAAGGCATATAGAACTTGAAAGGTCCACACTTCCTATACAAGAGTCATTCTTGTTCCTCTTTTTTATACTCTTTTCTTTGTTTCTGTTAGTAGAAGTTCAAATCTTATTGATCACTTTAATTATTATATTTAATGAGTATATCATATAACCTCTAAATTTTCTGTAAAAACAATAACCAAGTAAGATAGTGAATAGATGACCCCTAAGTTGGTTACAAAATAGTACTATTAAGTATTTACATCAGATGTTTTCAAGTATATAAGTGCTAAGAATATTCAAAAGAGACACAGAGGAAAAGAAATGGATGGGATCAATGATCATGGTTAAAATTATTGGTGACCTACAAGATTTGAAAAACCACAAGAATAACATACAAAAAATAAAAGAAGAGAGTGATATATATTATCATGCTAAAAAGTAAATACAAAAAGGACATTGCTTTGTCCAGAATTTAAGATAATTTACTATTTTTATGGGACTAATTCTCTCTATTGTCCTTTCATGTTCCTAATAAAACCTTGAAAATCACCATCAAAATCAAATATCATAACATAAATAATAAGAACATATGTGCTTCTTCAAATAAGGAGTAATATTATCAATGAATAAGTAACCAAGAAAATTATAGTCCATCAAGCACAGGCGCATCATAAAACAAAAGACATAACCTATTATAAAACATAAATACAACAACAATTTAACAATTACATTCGATTCCTTAAATGAAAATCTCAAAAGTTACATCTCCAATTTTACTCTTAAGAATATATAGCCGATAAGCTACCAAATCAAACACATTATCTTGTGAAAAAAATTATTTTATTGTGATTAAGAAAATCTATAAATCAACTCAAGCATCCCGTGAAACAATATTGTAGTAATTTATTTTTCAACTTCAGAACAAAGTATTGAAAAAAGACTTACAAAACATAGGAGAAAGAGAAAAATCATTGGTTCTCCTTTTTTATGATCAAAGGAAAAAGTATTGACTTGTGTTTCATCTTTTGCTCATCATAATCACCCAAAATATATACATGTAACGTGAGTAAAGGCAAATATTACTCACAACAAAATTATAAATCTTTGACTTGTTTAAAGTTATTTAGGCCCTATATACATGTCAATTGAAGCTTCAGGTAGAGGCACAAAGTTGGATGAAAAATTACGTAGATATCTTCTTTTTTCCCATCTTCAAGTCATTCCTCAATCTCAAAATTCATTTTGAGATCCTTAAGTTGTTGCAAATCCGTAAATTACTTATATGATCAAAATTTGAAGGTAATTCTATTTAAAAAAATAGTAAAATGAGAAGTCCATCATAATACCATGAACATTGACAAATTAGTTCATAAAATTTAAAACCCAGTAAATCGAAAAATAGATTTCATCCTTTAAGAGTTGAAGCGTTATTTAAGAATAGATAAAAAATTTGCAAAGACTCAAACACATATTTCTCATTTGCTCCACGGCATGCTTGTCATGTATGAAAAATATCCCAACTTTTATTATAAGCTGACATATTCAAGTGAAAGTTTTTATTTGCTTGTTTGTTGGGAATATAAAAGTATAAATTCCGAATCATGAGTAATAGATGAAAAGGGCATGAAGTTGATGGTAATAATTTAAAAACTTCCATTTAAAACAGAGAATATATGTATTTTCATAGAGAGAGAAAAAGCCTTCTAAGAAAAAAATATGGGGAAAAAATATTATATTGTTGGGGAACATAAGATGAGAAAGTGATGGATTGTAAAGAATAGGAGTTAATGTAAGTGAATTTTGATTTTTTAAGAAAGCACCTTATAAGAAAAAATAGAATAAAAACTCCAAAATATAAGGAAAAATGCAAAAAAAAAAAGATAGAAAAAAAGATAAATAGCTTTTCTGATCAATGAAGCATGTGCTACATCATCAGGTTGAGGTCTCTCCTTTATATAAATATATAGATATAGATAGATTATTGGGGAAATACAAAAGAAGGAAAAGTGATGGGATGTAATGAATAGGAGTTAATGTAAGTGACTTTTGATTTTTTAAGAAAACACCCTATAAGAAAAAATAGGATTAAAAATCCAAAAAAAAAAAGAGAAAAAATGCAAAAAATAAAAAATAAAAATAAATAACTTTTCTGATCAATGAATCATGCCACATCACCAGGTTGAGGTCTCTTCTTTATATAAATATATAGATTATGTCGGTTTGGATTGGGTTTGATTTGACTTTTTTTATTTTATTTTTATTAATACCAAATCAAATAAAGAATGATTGATTTTTTTTCTTCAACGCCCAACCAATCAAATCAAACCATAACTCAATTTTTTTTATCGATTTGACTTGATTACTCGGTTTGATTTGACTTGTACACCCCTGCCACTAGTCTCTATAGAATTACAGAAATCATTCCTCTTAATAGAGATATAATGCTTCCTATATGTATTTTAGTGATGTGAAACCTAATTGCTCGTGTTGATTAATAGAATTCTACTTTCATCGCATTCTCATTTCAAGGCAAATTTATTTGTCCCGATTGTTCCCACTTGGGAGAAACCAATTTGTCATAGTATTCTTAAAGTTTTGATAATCATAAGTAGACTCTATTCTAATGATCAGTTGCCTAACATGTCACATCACTCCACAACTGGAGATTTCAGTTCACACTATCAAAAAATTATTTTTTTTATTGATTTTTCATCAAGAAATGTGAAGTGATTATTCCCACAGATTATTAGTGAGAAAAGAAAAAAATAATAGTATTTTCATATAAAAAAGTCATGGAATTTTCCATTATTTCAGTGGAAAACTGTTTCCCACCATACATTTCCCAGTGAATACGTTCGATGGGAAAATCATGTCTTATAACATAAATTTTCCATTGATTTGCTGTAGGAAATTTTTTTATTTCTAATAGTGTCACCACCTTCCCTAGTCACTGACAATCGGATGTTTTTCACATATTCTTACTATCTATCAATATTTTTCCTATAGTTGTAATTTTATGTTGTTGTACCCTCTAGATCTGGTTTATCAACTTACATGAGTTAAACCATTTCAAGATATTCAATATCAATTGATCATAATTCTCATATCGTACAATATCTCTTCTTAATCATCACATGGGTCGTACATGAATACATCTTTTCTAAAGAAATGAATATTTTCACTTTACCCTTAGGCTCTTTTCCTTTGAATATCACAATGAACATTTCTACCTACTTTGGTTAAAAATCATAACATATCTTCCCGTGGAGTCTTTTATTGGAGTTATCATAATTGTGGCTCCATGGTCAAAATTCTAACAAGATCGTTATTCCAAAATATAGAATATTCAAATGTACGACCACACATAAACTTGTCTTACCAAAATTACCATCATTTATGTCTTTCTTTATTTTCATTTAGAGTATCTTGGTTCTCAACTCAAATCTAACACATCTAGAGATTTTGTGAGGATCATTATCATATACCTTCTAAACATTCATACTCCTTTAATCGTATAGGAGCACATTCCTCAATGCTCCAAATATGTCCAATAATAAGTTGTATACATGGCCATTTGGCCCATTATGGATCGTTAGCTTAGCCTTATACAATAGTACGAGCATGCTTCCACTTTAATACTGTGAGGACTATTCAATTCAAGTCAATCCCTCTGATTATACACTTAAATATTCTTTAGGGTATTACTCTAGAAATTCATTATTCCTCTCAACTTGATAAGGTTAAAGGTGTATCTACTTGAACCATTTTTTTACATGATCATTCAGGTTAACTTTGACCTTTAGAGGATATTCTCACCATTTCCGTAATTCCTCGATTGTGCCTTCCCATAAAGTTGGGTTTTAACATTTTCTTATACATACTTTCACACTTGTATTATCTATTGATGTCATTCAATTCGTCTTGACCATTCAGATATTGTAAGACTTTGGTGTACACTATTCACTAACCATCATTGCATATTTACAACTAGCTAAAATCTATAGACCGCATATTGTCTCTGGAGCTCATCTGCATTCCTTAAAACTTTGAATATTTTTATACACATAGCACATGCTTATGCATCAACTCCAAGACGTAATTAAATATGATTTATCATCATTTAGACCGATCCACACAAAATTTGACAGTTTAAATCTAATCCAAGTTTATGAAGTTTTATATTATTTTTTTTATTGGATCATGTTTGTGCTATATTGTCCACTTATTATTTCCCTATGATATAGTAAAGTTAGTCTGATAAATGGGTCATATCACATTCGCACTAATAAGTCTAACAAATGGGTCATATCACAGTAAAGTTAGTCTAACAAGTCTCTTAGGCTTACCGAGAGTTTCCTCTGTAACTGAGTTATCCCAAATTAAAATTCAGCTAATAATCCAATAAAAGAGCATGGTTCTCACACAAACTTCCACAACTAGAATAAATCATGTTATAATACAATTCTTCACATAACATGGAATATATACCTTTGGCCAGTACTTGAAAAAGAAGATTTCCATAATCAGGGGGCACATGCCTGAAATGAGGAACAATGAGAGTATCTTTTTCTTTTCCCTCCTTCGCTTTTGAAGCGACTTTGTATCATTCATCACCCTATATATTACAACCGATGTGGATTACATCACACCATTATTTACTCAGTTAGTATATGTGGCATAAGTTAAAGTCATATCCGTGAAACACGAGTAACAAACACGTCAGAGTGGTCTCAAAAAGGGTTTCAAGCTCTACAATATAATCTAGAGTATATTTTTAAGTGTATTATAGATACTAAATTATAAATGTGGCTCTCTTTTGTTATACCCCGGAAGCTCCAACATCGGACTCGAGAGTTAAAATGGAAAATTTTTGAAATTGATGTTGCAGGCACAAGATGAGTTGTGGGATGATTCGTGAGGAGACCCCACGAGTCGTCAAGTGACTCGTGGGTAGGCTTGGAATAAAGAAAGAATCGAGGTCCCCATGAGTCGTCATGTCACTCGTGGGGTGAGGTTGGGGATGAGATAGAAGAAGCTCCCAGTGTACCTAACGGATGGGACCCCACGAGTCGTGACCTGTCTCAACAAATCGTGAGGTGGGTCGTGGGCAAGCCTATGGACTTTTAATGGAGGATGAGGTAATGTACTTGACGGGACACACGACGAGTCGCTGCCCACTCTGATGAGTCATCAGGTCACCCGTTAGGGTCACCTGACAGTTATTTTCTGCGAATTAGTAAGGGCCTTCTTGTAGGTTCCTAAACTTTTAAGGCCAAAAATATATTGTTTTAAGGTCAGAATAGGGTCTTTAAGGTGGGTTAAGTCCCTAATGCATACCCATTCCCGTGAAAGAGCTTTTAGAGAGGTTTTAGGGAGATTCAAGGTCCTCTCCTCGAAGTTTCCATCACTTTCTTTGTGGGTTTTCAAGGAACTTCGAAATTAGCCCATTCCCAGGTATGTAGGGTTATAGAATGGGTGAAATCCTTTCACACCCATGCCCAAATATCGACTTAAATAATGAATTCTCCTATCCAAGTCTATAGGGTTTTACCCAAATACATGAAAATATGATTTATCTATATGGGTTACATTTAATTGAGTTTTAATTATTGAATTATGAATGATAGGTAGGTTTTACATTATTTTCCTTAAAATCATGTTTCAATCTTTTAAATAAAAAATGCCCATTTGATGAAAGTTCATGAAAGTTATGATTTATGATGAATACTCCATATTTTTGAGTTTATTGATGATGGAAAAGCGTGATTCCAAACTCCCATGTTTACGAGCATATTTTAAATGAATTGAATATGATGAATTATTGGGCAACGCCCAAATATTGAAGATGACTTATGATTTATGAAGTGAATTACATGATTTATCAATATATGATGTTGGCCGATGAAAAGGGCCTATGATTCTTGGCTAAGCATGTTTTAAAGGGGATCAATGATGATAAATGTTATATTCTAACCAATGAATCTTGATGCATGATGTTATTGATTTACGTATGAGCCTATATGCATGTTTTTGGGAGCTGTGTCTAGCTCCGAGCAGCCTGGCTTTCAAAGGACTATGTCAGTGTCTCAGAACCACGTGCCACCGTGAGTTTGTAAATGATATGATGTATTGATAATGATCCCCTCAAATATGATATCATGCCTTATGCACGCCCCTCGCCTGGAAAACCAGGATCGACTCTGCCCACTTGAGCGAGATAGTGGGACATCATGAAAGGCTCTACCATGATGGTGTCAGTTATGATGAGTCCTCCTATTGTTCCACCTATTTTATGCATTGTTATGTTTATGTTGTTGGATCAAATTATGTTTTGATAAAGTTTACTTACGATTATGAAAATAAATGATTATGAATGATTTGAAAGTCTTGAGCCTTATGTTTTATTACGAAGATTTTGATGTAAGCATGATGTCCCTCTCTTATATTGTTTATGAGTTTTATTTACTCTAAAATGTCTGGTTTACTTACCTCGCATACTCAATACATTCCACCTACTGACTGCATACTTTCTATGCTGTATCATTTCATGTTACAGGGTTCGGACCACAGGCTCATCCTCACCCTTAGTCCATCTTGGCTTACGCTTATAGCTTACTAGTGAGTCCTCATGTTCTGAGGGCCGTTTGATAGACTTTCATGTAATTTATGTTTAAGTATTGGCCGGGTTAGTTGGGGATGTTGTCCCATCAACCCATATTATGTATTAGAGGCTTTTAAACAAGTATGTAGTGCTCAACTATGTATATGTCCAGTATTTCCTGATGTTATGCTATAATTACGTCTCAGCTATGTTTTTATAATTATCATTCTGCTTAATTGAATGAGATTAGTTATATGCATGTGCCATGGGTTGACTTGAGGTCTCTCGGGGTCCCTTGTCCCATGTCTACGATTCGGGTGTACGTTCGGGTCGTGACAAACTTGGTATTAGAGCAATAGGTTTGAAGTGTCCTAGGGTGTCTGAAAGCCGTGTTAAGTAGAGTCTTTTTCATGGGTGTGAAGCGCGCCACACTTATGGCGAAGAGGCTACTAAAAATTTAGGAAATGTTCCCTTATTTCGTGTTCTATGTTGTGCGATGAAAAGCCTTTCCATCCTTCTAATTCATGCGATTCGTGATTACAAAATTATGGATCCTAGAAGAATGAACGGAAGGAGGAATGGAATGATGAAGGCCACAGAGATGGTAATGACCATGGGCATCAGCAAGCCCCAACTGTTCAGGAGCCCCAAGCACCACAGCCAACTGCCCACACTGAGTTTTAGGCGGCTATTCAGATGTTGGCGTAGGCCTTGACAGCTCAGGTCAACCAGCAGGCTACACAAGTTCCACAAAATGGCAATGCAACGGCGGCTCAAATTAGAGACTTCTTACGGATGAACCCTCCTGAGTTCACGGGATCAAAGATGGACGAGGATCCACATGAGTTCATTGAAGGGATCTTGAAGGTCACTCAAGTTAGGGGGTTGTCAAATGGGGAGTGTGTGGACTTGGCCTTTTATCAGCTAAAAGAGGTCGCTCATATTTGGTACATGCAATGAAAGGAAAGTAGGGTAGCGGGAGTGGGCCCTATTAGTTGGCATGAGTTCCACAAGGCCTTTCTCGGCAGGTTCTTCCCTCGAGAGATGAGGGAGTCAAAAGAAGTTGAGTTTGTGAACCTCAAGCAGGGAAAGATGACATTGTTGGAGTATTCGCTTGAGTTCACTCATTTGTCAAAGTACGCCCCAGAGTTAGTGATGGATCAGAGGGCACGGGTGAGCCGATTCGTTCATGGTGTGGCTAGTTATTTAGACAAGGATTGCAGGACTGCTATGCTCTACCAGGATATGGACTTTCCTCACATAGTGTTGTATGCCCAACAAACGGAGGCGACTCATGCGAGGGAGAGGGAGGCAAAGAGGGCTCGGACGAATAGCTGTGGGTTTCTACATCAGAGGTCCAGCGGTGGCTACCGTCCACAGTTTCAGCGGAGATCACTAGCCCCAGCACCGTCATCAGCTAGTGTTCCATCCAGGCCTAGGGGTTATCGAAAGAGTAGGGCTTTAGGGTGTAAGGATCAGAGGGGCACCCAGTTAGAGTATACCTCTCCAACCAGCGGGAAGTGCGACAAGAGTCATGCCGGGGAGTGCTTGCTCGGTTAAGATGTTTGCTATAGGTGTGGTTGATCCAGGCACATGTCCGAGCCTGCCCATATGCTAGGCAGGGTGATGATAGGGGTCGTGCACAGGTCACCAGGACAACAGCAGCTCCAGCCCGTTCCGCTCCGCAAGGAGCATTGACTAGTGGAGGTGGAGAACAATGCCAAAACCAATTCTATGTCCTTGCTCCATGTCAGGAGAAGGAAACTTCGCCAGACGTGGTCACTAGTATGTTGCATGTCTTTCATATTGATGTTTATGCCTTTCTAGATATGGGGGCCACCTTGTCCTTCATGACTCCTTACATTGGTAGTAGCCTTGGAGTTAGTCTCGAGACCTTGTCAAAATCATTTTCAGTTTTGACCCCTGTTGGTGATTCGGTCATTGCTAGACGAGAATATAGAGAATGCCCGGTCACTGTGTTGCATAAGGTTACTTCCACAGACCTTGTAAAGTTAGACATGACTGACTTTGACATTATTCTTGGCATGGATTGGTTGTTTTCATGTTATGCTTCAATTAATTTTAGGACCCGTATGGTGGAATTTCATTTTTCGGGTGAGATAGTGTAAGTGAAAGGGTGGTTTGGTGGTACCAGCAGGTCGGTTTATTTCCTATCTTAAGGCCAGGAAGATGATCTCTAAATATTGCATGTACCACCTAGTTAGGGTTAAGAATGTGGAGTCCGAGACCCCGACTATTCAGTCAATTCCGGTGGTGTGTGAATATCTAAAGGTGTTTCCTGATGATTTTCCCGGTGTTCCTCCGGATAGGGAAATTGATTTCAGTATTGATCTAATACCCGATATGCAGCCTATCTCTATTCCTCCCTACAGGATGGCCCCAGTCGAACTAAAGGAATTGAAGGATCAGTTAAAGGATCTGTTGAATAAGGACTTCATTAGACCGAGCCAGTCTCCATGGGGTGCACCAGTTCTATTTGTTCGAAAGAAGGACGGGTCCCTTTGTATGTGTATTGACTATTGGCAGTTGAACAAGGTTACAGTCAAGAACAGGTACCCCTTACCTAGGATCGATGATTTGTTTGCCCAGCTTAGGGGTGCCAAGTGCTTCTCCAAGATTGATCTCAAGTCCGGGTATCACCAACTCAGAGTTCGGGAGGGTGACATTCCAAAGACCGTTTTCAGGACTCGGTATGGTCACTATGAATTTGTTGTTATGTCTTTTGGACTGACCAGTGCCCCTGCAACTTTTATGGATCTAATGAAAAGGGTATTCAAGGCATATTTAGACATGTTCGTGATTGTGTTTATTAACGATATCTTGATATACTCACGGAGCAAGGAGGAGCATGTCTCTCACCTGAGAGTAGTACTTCAGATCCTCAAGGATTGTCAGCTATATGCAAAGTTCAGTAAGTGCGAATTTTGGCTAGACAAGGTGGCATTTCTGGGTCATGTGGTATCAAGTGAAGGCATAAGGGTAGATTCCCAAAAAATTGAGGCGGTGAAGAATTGGCCCAGACCTGTGAATCCTTCAGAAATTCGAAGTTTCTTGGGTCTAGCTGGATACTATCGGAGGTTTGTTGAGGGTTTCTCATCTATTGCGGCACCTTTGACTAAGATGACTTAGAAAAAGGTGAAGTTCTAATGGTTGGATGCTTGTGAGAAAAGCTTCCAAGAGTTGAAGACCTGACTCACTTCAGCACCAGTGTTGACCTTACCCAAGGGCACTAATGGCGTTGTAGTGTATTGCGATGCTTCGAGAGTTGGACTTGGATGTGTGTTGATGCAGCGTGGGAAGGTAATAGCATATGCCTCGAGACAGCTGAAAGTTCATGAAAAGAATTACCCGCCCCATGACCTTGAGTTGGCCGCGGTGGTGTTTGCATTGAAGATATGGCGGCATTACTTGTATGGGGTCCACGTGGATGTATTTATGGATAACAAGAGCTTGCAATATGTGTTCACATAGAAAGATCTAAATCTTCGGCAGAGAAGATGGTTGGAGTTACTTAAGGACTATGACATGAGTGTCCTTTACCACTCGGGCAAGACCAATGTGGTTGCGGATGCACTTAGTAGGATCTCTATAGAGAGTGTGTTCCACGTGGATGGGGAAAAGAAAGAGTTGGTGAAGGATGTCCACCGACTTGGAGGACTGGGAGTTAGATTGATCGACTTGACTGATGGTGGCGTTATTATGCGGAATGGGTCAGAATTTTCCTTAGTGGTCAATGTCAAATCTAAGCAAGATGAGGATCCGACTTTGAGGAAGCCGAAGGAAGCAGTGCGGAGTCAAAGAGTGGAGGTTTTCTCCCAAGGGGGAGATGGGGTGCTATGGCACCAAGGTCGACTATGTGTTTCGGACATTGATAATTTGAGAGTTTGGATATTGCATGAGGCACATGGTACTAGATATCCTATCCACAAGGGATCCACGAAGATGTATTGGGACTTTCAAGAAATCTATTGGTGGGATTGCATGAAGAAGGCTATTGCGGAGTTCGTAGTTTAATGTCCAAACTGTCAGTAAGTGAAATTCGAGCATCAAAGGCCGGGAGGTGTGCTTCAGGATATTAGAATTCCCACTTGGAAGTGGTAGGAAGTAAATATGGATTTTGTTACAGGCCTACCTCATACTCGCCGACACTATAACTCCATTTGGGTGGTGGTAGACAGGTTAACTAAGGTGGCACACTTCCTACCAGTCAAGACCACAAATTCCGTGGATGATTATGCCAAGTTGTATATTTGGGAGTTAGTTCGACTTCAAGGAGTGCCATTGTCTATTATTTCAGACCGAGGTACTCAGTTTACCTCTCAATTCTGGTGTTTTTTTCAATAAGGACTTGGGACGCAAGTTAAGCTCAGTACAACCTTCCATTCGCAAACAGATGGCCAGGAAGAACGAACCATTTAGACCCTCGAGGATATGTTGAGGGCATGTGTTATGGATTTTAAAGGTAGTTGGGATGATCATTTACCCTTAATAGAGTTCACCTATAATAACAATTATGGCTCTAGTATCCAGATGGCACCGTTCGAGGATATTTATGAGTAGAGGTGTAGATCTCCGATCGGTTAGTTTGACGTTGGCGAGGCAGCCATGATAGGACCATATTCGGTCCATGAGGCAATGGTAAAGGTCCAGTTGATAAGGAACAGGTTAAAAATAGCTCAGAGTCGTCAGAAATCGTATGTGGATGTGAGGAGAAGGGATCTAGAGTTTAATGTGGACGATTGGGTATTTCTAAAGGTATTTCCCATGAAGGGAGTTATGTGGTTCGGAAAGAAGGAAAACTCAGTCCCCGCTATGTTGGTCCTTACCGGGTTATGAGGAGAGTTGGTAAGGTGGCGTATGAGTTGGACTTGCCTTCATAATTAGCTTCAGTTCATGCCGTGTTTCATGTATCGCTCTTGAAAAAGTGCTTGGGTGATCCAGCTTTAGTAGTCTCGGTAGACAGCGTTGGTGTAAAGGATAGCCTCAGCTATGAGGAAATTCCAGTGGAGATCTTGGATTGTCAGGTTTGGAGGCTGAGGAACAAAGAAGTAGCTTCAGTTAAAGTATTATGGAGAAATCAGCATGTTGAGGGAGCTACATGGGAAGCCGAAGCAAATATGATAACTAACTACCCTAATTTGTCCCCTACCGACTCAGTTTCAGTTTGAGGTATGAGTTTTTCCCTAAACCTTTAATCAGCTTTTCATGTTCAGTTCATGTGTACAAGTTTGTTTTATGATATGGTATATCTATGTGATGTCTGAATTCAGTTCAACTATGTAGTTCTTTTCGGAGGTAGTGATTCCGTCAGTTTTCGATTTTAATAATCAGTATTTGCATATGATGATTGCATGATTCTGCGTTTTTTGTGTGTTTCTAACATTCAAGGATGAATGTACCCAAGGAGTAGATATTGTTATACCTCAGAAGCTCAAAGATCGGACCCGGGAGTTGAAACAGAAAAAATTTGGAATTGATGTTGCAGACACATGATAAGTCTGGGACGACTCGTAAGGAGACTCCACGAGTCGTCAAGTGACTCATGGACAGTCCTGGAATAAAGGAAGGATCGAGGTCCCCACAAGTCGTCATGTCACTCATGGGCTGAGGTTGGGGATGAGATAGAAGAAGCTCCTAATGTACCTAAAGTATGGGACCCCACGAGTCGTGACCTGTCCCAATGACTCGTGAGGTAGGTCGTGGGCAAGCCTATGGACTTTTAATGGAGGATGAGGCAGTGTACTTGACGGGCCACATGATGAGTCATTGCCCGCCCTGACGAGTCGTCAGTTCACCTATTAGGGTCACCTCACAGTTATTTTCTGCAAATTAGTAAGGGCCTTCTCGTAATTTCCTAAACTCTTAAGACCTAAACTATGTCGTTTTAAGGTTGGAATAGGGTCTTTAAGGTGGGTTAAGTCCCTAATGCATACCCATTCCCATGGAAGAGATTTTAGAGAGGTTTTAGGGAGATTCAAGGTCCTCTCCTCCAAGTTTCCATCACTTACTTTGTGGGTTTTCAAGGAACTTTGAAATCGACCCATTCCCCAGGTATGTAGGGTTCTAAAATGGGTGAAATCCTTCCACATCCATGCCCAAATTTCAACTTAAATAATGAATTCTCCTATCCAAGTCTATGGGGTTTTACTCAAATGCATGAAAATGTGATTTTTCTTTATAGGTTTGATTTAATTGAGTTTTAATTATTGAATTATGAATGATGGGCAGGTTTTACATTATTTTCCTTAAAAATCATGTTTCAATCTTTTAAATCGAAAATGCCCATTTGATGAAAGTTCATGGAAGTTATGATTTATGATGAATACTCTATATTTTTGATTTTGTTGATGATGGAAAATCATGATTCCAAATTCCCATGTTTACGACATATTTTGAAAGAATTGAATATGATGAAGTATTGGGAAATGCCCACATGTTGAAGATGATTTATGATTTATGAAGTGAATTACATGATTTGTAGATTTATGATGTTGGCCGATGAAAAGGGCCTATGATTCTTGGATAATCATGTTTTAAAGGGTATGAATGATGATAAATGTTATATTCTAGCCAATGAATCTTGATGCATGATGTTATTGTTATGTATGAGCCTATATGCATGTTTTTGGGAGTTGTGTCTAGCACCGAGCAACCCGACGTTCTAAGGACTACACCGGTGTCTCAGAACCATGTGCCACCGTGGGTCTGTAAATGATATGCTATATTGATAATGATCCCCTCAAATGTGATATCACACCTTATGCAAGACCCTCGCCTGGCAAGCCAGGGCCGGCTCTGCCCACTTGAGCGAGATAGTGGGCCATCATGAAAAGCTCTACCATGATGGTGTCGGTTATGACGAGTTCTCCTATTGTTTCACATGTTTTATGCATTGTTATGTTTATGTTGTTGTGTCAAGTTATGTTTTGATAAAGTTTACTTAATGAATATGAATGATTATGAATGATTTGAAAGTCTTGAGCCTTATGTTTTATTATGAAGATTTTGATGTAAGCATGATGTCCCTCTCTTATATTGTTCATGAGTTTTATTTACTCTAAAATGTCTGTTTTACTTACCTCGCATACTCAGTACATTTCACGTACTAACTGCATACTTTCTATGCTGTATCATTTAGGGATACAGGGTCCGGACCTCAGGCTCAACCTCACTCTTAGTCCATCTCAGCTTACGCTTTTAGCTTATTGGTGAATCCTCATGTTCCGAGGGCCGTTTGACAGACATTCATGTTATTTATGTTTTTGTATTGACCGGGTTAGTTGGGGATGTTGTCCCATCAACCCATCTTATGTATTAGAGGCTTTCAGACAAGTATGTAGTGCTCAACTATGTATATGTACAGTATTTCCTGATATTATGCTATAATTACGTTACCGCTATGTTTTTATGATTATCATTTCGCTTATTTGAATGAGATTAGTTGTATGCATGTGCCATGGGTTGACTTGGGGTCTCTCGGGGTCTCTTGTCCCGTGTTTACAATCCGGGTGTACATTCGGGTCGTGACATCTTCACACCCATAAGTTAGGCTTTACTAGACATGGATTTATAGACTCCCTAAGACATTTGAACCTAGTGCTATGGTACCAAGTTTTTCATGTCCCGATCTCGGGCCTAGGCAAGACCGACACTCGAAGCCTAACTTTCTAGGCGAACCAATTAGCATGTCATAACTCTTAAAATATGTGGAAGAGAGGAGCTAAATTCATATCATAAGAAAAATTTCTAAGAAGAAAGAAATTCCCATTTCAAAATTCTTCCTTTAGATCAAAACATAATATTCCATAAATAGAGAAATTTTTCAAGTTTATACCATTGAACATTCTAGACTCATTTGATTTATGAATATTAACATAATTAATAAATTATTTTACCGGAATAAGGCATCCGACATACTTCTAAGTAAAAACTAGAAATGCTTAATGTAAAATCTATGTCCCAAAAACAAGTGGAGCTCACCATAAACAGAATATGTAGAACCTAATGTGTTGCTTGATCGTCTGCCTGTGCGGCTGAGTCTACAATTTCTAAAAATGCAGTTCCCCCGACACAATGGATGTAAGTACATATGAAGTCATATTAAATGCAATATGGCAGTATGAAAACGTAAATACAACTGAAACAGATGGATAACCAAGAAACATAATCATAGCATGGAGAGAATTAAAGGATTCAAAATTAGTTGGTTAACCTTATTGTATTCATCTTATGTCGTTCATTAGTTTTTTATGGGAGTTTATTAGTTTAACCTATATAATTCACCAAGTAAGTACATGGAGTTTGATCTTCAACAAATTAGCTAAGTCACCTCATATCTTGTTAGAGTATAAGATCTACATGACATCATTTCTAGTCAGGATCCATAATAATTTTTTACTAGGAGCATATAGAGGATTCACCTGAACCAACCCAATGATCGGTACTCTACATTGACATATGTAGTTTCAGGCATGAAGACTTTCTTAGTTTTTAATAATACTCCTATTCATTATGTGGTTAGATTAATTCATAATCATCATTTAGTTTCATAAGCTTATAAGTCATAGTTCGTTTATCATGTCGTATTCATAATTCATAGAAAATCAATGAAGACTTCTCCTTTTTAGAAGAAAATCATAACTCACGTAGTGTACACTTTATTGAAAAATTCTTGAAGTTTATGAAATGGAACAACAATGAGTACATAAGAAATTCATGGGAGTTCATGGTGTTCGAATTGAATTTACAAGAATAAGATCATAACTTTCAACAATAGCCTAAATATCTTAAGAAAGAGAATTTTATGGGTTTTCATGTTAATATAACATAGGGAAGAAACAAGATGTCCCTGTTCACTCCCCAATGCACGCAAGTGCACGTGGTCGTACAAGTAATATAGTATCTTTTTCAAGCCAGGTATCGAACCCACATGGACTGTAACGTGGCCGTAAATTTCTTACTTAAGTAGTCACAACGTCTTTATACAAGTATATGGATAACACCGAATGAGAATTTGTTAAAGATTAATAGTTAATGTAACGCTAATTAAAATGAAAAGATGTGATTTAAACAATAGCACAAGCAATCTAAGGTTAAGGAGAAACATGCAGGAATGTATAATGTATAATATATTTGAGCTAACCCTTCTCTTCGGTTGATGGTCGGGGCAAGCTCTTCTATTCTGGTTCATGGTTTCTCTTGGCTATATGGTTCTTCCGGGGGAGAGATTGAGCTTCAAGAAATAGTAAATGGTCTTATCAATACACAAATGTATAACTGCCCAGGGGATGGATAACCTATGGCTTGGGTCTGGCGAACCTCTAGCCAACTATAGAATTATGAGCCTTACACAACACATTTCTATGATGCAAGATCTCATCTTCTAACGAATCACAATAGTTTCCCTAGATAACCGAATATGACGTTACAAGTATATGTCTATCCTGCACGCAAATCTTATCTTTAATTCACAACAAAGGTAAGAACATATTCCCCTATTCCACGTATATCCTAATTACTTTCCTCTCAGAAACAAAATTAGGATTCTAATTTGTACATTAATGATGGCCAAACATTAACTCAATGAAAAGAAAGAATAGCAGAACAACCTCTTTTAAGAGAAGAGAATTAAGCTGAATTAATAATAAATTACACAATTCTGCAATTTGCATCAACCTCAGACGGAGGTAATTTAGCCACTCATTTGTTGCTTAAACATCTTCAAACAAGTAGTAATCATACAAACAATTGAAATTTGGAAGAAAAGAGAAGGGAAATAACCCTAGGATTTTCTTCAACTCAACTGCCTGCCTCCCACGTTCGTGCATAAATTGTCAGATAACCAAAACAAAAGCCTAAGTGTTCTATTTATACAAGTGAAAAATTTCCCAAAATAAACTGGCAACGTGGCACAGAGGCTATCTCGGAGCTCAAGCTCTGTGCCACAGAGCCATCGCGAGGCATCACTTGAATCCGGGTACAACAATAATTCCCTCAATGTGGCACGGAGGCCATCGCGGAGGTCAGGCTCCGTGCCACAGCGCCATCGCGAGGGCTCACTGGAATCTAGGCAAGGCACTAATTTCCCCTCAACGTGGCACAAAGGCCATCGCGGAGGTCAGGCTCTGTGCTGCTGAGCCATCGCACTCCTTCACTGTTTTGTGCCTTCCAATTTTTCATAATTTAGTCTCCTCCCATGTAATATGGCACGTTGTTCAACGCGGACCATCCTTAGCGTGACACGGTGGGGGAACTTTCAATTCTAGCTTTACGCCCTCCAGATATTAGCCTATTATCCCTCTGAGTTTGGCTTGCTCCTCTAGTTTAAGCCACTTTCTTCTCCACCCGCAATTAGTCACCACACAATTATTAATCCGAAACTTAAAAAAAGAAAAATAACCTTAATTAACTCTAACATGAGCGAATACATCAATATTCTCCCTATTCAGACGCACAACGGGTTGAAAATATGGAGTTTGGTCGTATAAATACGCCCAATATCACTACCCCACACTTATACCATTGTCCGTCCTCGGACAAGCTTTTAGTATCCTCGACATGCTTGCAACTACTTTACCATCATTATGGGGCCAAAGTAACTCACATCTAGTTGTGCTAAACACTTTAATCATGGAGTAACATTAATTAAGAAAGGTATATGCATTATTCTGCTGAGCAAAATCATACAGGCCTAATGATTAACTCTTTAACTGAAAATCTGGCCAACATGTCTGAATCATAATAGCAAACTATTAGCTTAACCAAAAGTCCCCCAGCATATGCCCTCACTGATGTACACCGGTTCTATTTCCATGAAATTGAGATAATCATACTTAAGCACATTATCCACTGAATCACTCACACTCCAAAGATTATTCCAAGCAAATCTAATGCATCATGAGTTTGCCTTTAGTGTACTACTCAATCGATCATCGCATCACTTATAGGATCAGAAGGACTTTTTCCAGGTTGTAATGTCGGCTAAGGGACAGGTAGGATTATTTCGTCTATAGTGACTCATATCCCTCTGCACTTTTAGACAATTCCACAATTTTGCTTTTTGGCAACTTACTTCTTTCGCCATTCACCTCAATTCCTTTCAAATTATCTTCCTAGATGCACCGACTTTTGTACCCTTGACTGAACTCATCAACAGACTATATGTACACAAGTGTCTATATATATATATATTAACACTCGTGTATATAGAGCTTATGATTACATATGGAGCACTCACACTCTTTCTTTTCCCTTTTCCATGTTGCCTTAATAAAGTGCAATGGGATCTATTGGGATCTAAACATCATTGAGGCTATTTGAACAAATGGGGGAAAATTTCTTAGTGCTGTTGTTTAAAAAAAAAATTAGGCTCAAAGGCTCAAACTGGGCTCACTTAGGGAAATCGATAAGGTTAGGAACACTGAATTAAATGGGTAAACTATCTCGGTTCACAAAGAAGTGCCTTAATCATGTCCTCTAAGCTTAATGCCATTTCCGACTTTTTGTACACATAAGGAGAATTCTAGACGTTAGCTTGCATGAAATACAACTAGTTCTCACCACACATGGCAAAGAGGGTAACTTTTGGTTAGCTTATCTCCTTTCATGATTTCATCCATATTGAGTGACAAGCACAATTAAGCCTAAAATTCAGCAATTTAGAGTTCAACATTCATACCTATGTGATCCGCTTAAATTTAACCATTTGATTATCCAAATGCATGTTCCATGAAGTCTAGCATCTAACCGAGTGAAATGCTTTAGCCCAATAATGATGGGTTTATTGTCTATTTCCTAACGTGACTAACTTTCCTTAAGACGGTCTTCATCCATCCATCATAGGGAACGGTCTCTACCTATGACTTTGGTTCAAAGGGACTATCCTCGGGAAAAGCACCGAAAATAAAAACCGAGGAACCCAAAACAATAGAAATTAAGAATCAAAACAAAACTAACAAAAAAATATAAATAAGAATAACATCTTCACACACACAACAAAGTGCCCTGGGACAGAGCTTACTAGCTATTACAAACCAATTTTTAATGTCACAGCCAACCACATAATTGCACAAACATAGTATTACCAATCAGATTATACATGCCATAGTACCCACACAGATAAACAAACAAAATATAACCTCCACCCCACACTTAGTCTGAACACTGCCCCCAGTATTCGCACATATCAATTTAATAACAAAGTCAGGGTGGTGAAAACTCCCTGATCAATCAATTGGTTAAATTTCGTCATCTGGTGCCAATGCCTCATCACCGAGGTCTGAGTCTTCTCCTCCATCTTCATCCAACTCAATGTCTGAGTCATCACGGCGTGTCTCCTCATCAGTGGGTACATCATCATCCGCCGGCTCTATAAATGTTGTCCCAATCCTGCAAATGGCTCGCACATGCTCATTCATTGGGTAATCCATATCCACCTGCCACAATTCATCCTCTATTGCTGGCCGTCCACCTATCTGCAGCTGTAGCATCTGAAGTCCAAACATCCTGGCAGCATAGCAATCATCACGAGCGTGTCGCTCGCTAATGTGAGAACAGGGCCATATGTGGTGTCTGGTGCCTTAGTCTTAGTCACGTCCAAAGCACGACGGTCGAACCGCGGTCGATATTCCAAAGCCTCTTCTTCAATGTCATGGCTCCTGAGGTAAGTAGTGAGTAGACCACCAAATCCATACATGTGCCCCTGATGCAGTCTAGCCTTTTTCATGGCTGATATGATCACAGCCCCAACATTAATTTCCAAACCTTTCATCAGAGCGTATACCAGACAAACTCTGTCGCAGGTGACATCAGTCATATACACCCCAGGAATGAGGCAAGTGCAAACAATCTTCAACCATATTCTGGCTTCCCCGTTCATCTGTGAATATGGCAATGTTTGGTGGTACCCTTTCTCCTTATGACGACTCCATCTGGCTGCTGATCTTTGTCCACATAATATGTGTCGGATATCAGCATATGGTGGGGTGATGTTCAGCTAGCGGAGATGATGTGGATCTGTGTCAAGTGTCCCCTAGATGGAATTGAGATGGTGTGCTTCCAAAGTTACCACCTGCCCCCGAATCTTGACGGTGTGGCTGCGTAGAGTAGGGTCCCAATTCGCGTAGAATTCCCTCACCGTGTGTAAATTACACTCCTTGGGTGCATCAAAGATGTAGTCCATACCCAAGGCATGTATCCTGTGCAGTATCCGGGGGAATTCTTGTGCCAAAGGTTCCCTCTCAATTTGCTCTTCAGGGAAATACTTTGACTCCTTATGCTTTCCATACCACTTTTTGCTTCCTCCACCACCCATCTAGTGCCAAACTGTCTTCTCTGGACCCTAGGAACTGGTGGGGCTGCTGGAATAGCTGAGCCCACTCTGTATCTTTTTCTGCCCGAGGCAGAAGTTGAAACACCTTTGCCCTTATCTTGTCGAGCCGACATCTTTCCTGTTCAGCAAAAACATATACTCACGCTGTCAGTAACAACATGGCTAGCTAATACTAAGGCCGGGCTTCAATTGGTCACCCCACACATAGTTGCTAGCATGGTTTCATGAGTCATAGTTAGTCGGGTACTCAGACTTCCCCTTCTCCACACTTCCATGCTCGATACTCCCAAAATTGATGTGAGTCACAACTTTGACAAGATAAGATGAACACAATATTGTCTAGCAACTACCAACAAGGCGCATTACATCAGTAACATTCGACAGGGCCATTTTCTTACACACTCAGACTTCGTACAATTAAATTCTCATGTTCATTAGTCTAGCAATTCCGTGAAGTTAATGTTGCTTGACTCAAACTTAACACAGTTGATAACTCACCGTGATGAACACTAGCCTTTGGGATTTTACATGCCCCCATTCACAAAGACAATCATTTCAAACGTCACATACACAAATTCTAATTCCCATTCTAAGAATACAAGAATTAATGATCCATTTTCTGATTTTTCTATCTTCTTCCTCTTCATTCAACTCAACAAGAAGCCCGAACATTTAGATAACTTATGAAATGCAACAATAATCATGCAATTATTGAGTTTACAAATCAAATATTATCCTAATTGCATTATTTACCCATAAAAACTTGATTAAAACAAGTTCCCATGACCTAGGGCATAATTTTTTCTTCCCATGGTTCATGCTAAGAAATTTTACATAAAATGGAAGAATAAACCTTAAACGTACCTGTTACTCTTAGTTGGAAGGAGGGAGGAAGATTTGTTGAAGCTCCAGCGTGGCACGCTATAGGGGGAGTGGGGAATGGGGTTTTTGTCGTGGAGGTGTGCGAGCAAATAAGGGAATTATGCAGGTTTTGGGGTTAAAAAGGGGGGTTTCGGTCTGGTCGACCCATTTTTTTTAAGTAAACCCATTGCGTTTATAACATCAATGTGGCACAGAGGCCATCACGGAGCTCAGACTTCGTGCCATGGACCCATCACGGAGGCTTACTGGAATCTAGGCAAGCCTGCATTTTGACCTCAACGTGGCACGGAGGCCATCGCGGAGGCCATCGCGAGGGCTTTCTGTCCCTCACCCAGATTTTTCCAAAACCTTACCTTAACTCACTCTTCCGCAAATTTTTGTTCGGACTCCGTACCTCCTAAAAATCATCCAAAAACACCACTGAGTCAGAAAATAGTGGGTTGCCTCCCACCTAGAGCCATAGTTTTAGTCATGGCATGAATTTTTTTTCAATAGTTTCTAACTATTACATTACATTCATGGGTTGCCTCCCGTACAGCGCCTGATTTACCATCGTGGCACGACGCCTCTCATCTTCATTCATCCTCTAAGGTGATAGACGTCTTCTCTCGATTCACGCCTTTACCCCAGTAGTGCTTACACCGGTGACCATTTACTAAGAATGTGACACTTTTATCTTCTTGCCACAATTCAACAGCCCCGTATGGGGTCATCCTTACCACCTCAAATGGTCCAGACCACTTAGAGTGCAGTTTTCCAGGGAATAACTTCAACCTGGAGTTGAATAGCAACACTATCTAGCCTGGCTCAAATATTTGATGCACTATATGCTTGTCATGCCACCTCTTCATTTTTTCCTTGTATAATTTTGCACTCTCATATGCGTGCCATTGAAACTCATCCAACTCATTCAATTGCAGCAATCTCTTTTTCCCAGCTAACTCGAGATCCATGTTCAGCTTCCGCACAGCCCAATAGGCCTGATGTTCAAGCTCTACAGGTAGATAACACGACTTCTTGTAAATTAACCGATACGGTGAAGTCCCAATTGGCGTCTTATACGTAGTTCGATACGCCCACAATGCATCATCTAATTTTCTTGCCCAATCCCTGCATTGAGCATTCACTGTTTTCTGCAAAATTTGCTTGATTTCCTGGTTCGACACTTCTACCTGCCCGCTAGTTTGAGGATGATATGCTGTAGCCACTTTATGCCTCACTCTGTATTTAGCCAAAAAATTTCAGAACCAGGCATTAAAAAAGTGTGAACCTCCATCACTGATAATTGCTCGTGGCATTCCAAATCTGGTAACAATCTGCTTTTTCACAAATTTAGCCACCATCTTGTTATCATTCTTGGGACAAGTTGCTGCCTCAACCCATTTAAACACGTAATCCACAACTACTAGAATGTATTGATTACCAAACGATGGTGGAAAATGCCCCATAAAGTCTATCCCCCACACATCAAATACTTCAACTTCCAAGATGTTATCCAATGGCATCTCATGTTTCCTGCTGATTTTCCCCGTTCTTTGACATTGATCACAGGCCTTGACATAAGCTGCAGCATCCTTGAATAATGTTGGCCAAAAGAAATCAGATTGGAGAACTTTGTGAGCGGTACGCTCTCCTCCATGATGACCGCCATACGGTGATGAATGACAGCTTCTCAACAGCTCACCTATCTGACTCTCTGGAATGCACCGCCTCATTATTTGACCTGTTCCTTGCTTGAATAAATACGGCTCATCCCACATATAGTACCGGGAATCATGCTTCAGCTTCTTTCTTTGTTGAGTAGTTGTCTCTGGTGGGTATACCCCACTTACTATCAAGTTTACTATATCTGCATACCATGAGAGTTCTGCCTACTTCAATGCCAAGAGTTGTTCATCAGGGAACTCTTCTCGAATGCGCTCACCCTCCTTCACATGTGACCGGTTCTCTAGTCGTGACAGATGATCTGCAACCTGATTTTCACTTTCCTTCCTGTCTCGAATCTCCAAGTCAAACTCTTGCAGCAATAATATCCACCTGATTAACCTGGGCTTTGCATCTTTCTTGCCAAGTAAGTATCGAATTGCAGCATGATCTGTGTGTACCACCACTTTTGACCCAACCAGATAGGATCTGAACTTGTCAAATGCATAAACAAGTGCCAACATCTCCTTCTCGGTGACTGTGTAGTTCACCTGAGCGGCATCTAGCGTTTTGCTTGCATAGTAGATGGAATGAAAAATCTTTTTCCTTTGCTTCCCCAATACCGCCCCCACAACAACATCACTAGCATCACACATCAGCTCGAAGGGGTGTTCCCAGTCAGGAGCAATGAGAATGGGAGTCCACCAGCTTCTTCTTCAGCTCCTCAAATGCTTTCACACACTCATTGTTAAACTCAAACTTCACATCTTTTTCTAACAATCGGCATATTGGTCTGGAAATATTTGAGAAATCCTGAATGAACCTTCTGTAAAAGTCAGCATGTCCTAAGAAACTGCGGACACCCTTAATCGATACTGGTGGTGGTAGCTTCTCGATCACCTCTACCTTTGCACGATCAACCTCCAAACCTCTGTGCGACACCTTACGGCCAAGAAGAATGCCCTCCTTGACTAGAAAGTGGAACTTCTCCCAATTGAGCACCAAGTTTGAGTCTTCACACCTGGCCAAAACCCTGTCTAAATTCTGCTAACACACAGCAAACGAGTTACCAAAAACAAAAAAAATCATCCATAAATACCTCAACATAGTCTTCCACCATATCATGAAATATTGCCATCATGCATCGGTGGAAGGCGGCTGGTGCATTGCATAACCCAAAGGGCATCCACTTGAAAGCATATGTCCCATAGGGACATGTGAATGTGGTCTTCTCCTGATCTTCTAGGGCTATAGATATTTGATTATAGAAGAATAACCTTCCAAAAAGCAATAATACTCCTGCCCTGCCAATCTATCCAACATTTGATCGATGAATGGTATGAGATAGTGATCTTTATGAGTGGCCTCATTTAGTTTCCTATAATCCATGAAAATCCTCCAACCCGTGACTATTCATGTGGGAATTAACTCGTTCTTATCGTTAGTGATGACTGTCATTCCCCCTTTTTTTGGGACATATTGAACCGGGCTAACCCACTCGCTTTCTGAGATCGAATACACCATTCCTGCATCTAGCCACTTAATCACTTCTTTCCTGACTACATCTTTCATCACTGGGTTCAACCTCCGTTGATGTTGTATAGTTGGCTTAGATCCCTCCTCCATCAATATCTTGTGCATGCAGAAAGCTGGACTAATTCCCCTGATGTCTGACATCTGCCATCCCATAGCTCTCTTCCCCCTCCTCAGGACTACTAACGCATCTTGCACCTGTGAATCTGTCAGTTCTGCTGAAATAATGACCGGCAATGTGTCATCCTCTCCCAAGAATACATATTGCAGGTGTGGAGGCAATGCTTTTAGTTCCAATTTGGGTGCCTCCTCTATTGATGGCTTTGGTGATGGTTCTAAGGACCGCTGCAAAGGCTCAAAATCCTGCTTTCGGACGAACATTTTTGCCTCATTCAGAGTTTGCACCATTTCATTTGTTGCACCATCCCCTCACTGACCATGTCCCACCAATGCTCTCTCCAAGGGATCCTTTGGGCCAATAAGTTGAAGTGCTGACTCTTGGTCCACAATAGTGATGACTGATAACTCTTCATAGATGGTAGGTAGCTTCATAGCCTGGTAGACGTCAAATACTTCTACCTTATCATGAGCTCTCATGCTTAGCTGACCAGCAGCTACATCGATCAGAGCTCGCCCAGTTGCCAAAAAGGGACGTCCCAAAATAAATGGGACTTCTGAATCTAGCTCAAAGTCAAGAATTATGAAATCCACAGGGAAAATAAGGGATCCCACTTGCACTAGCACATCCTCCACAATTCCATCTGGCCTTGCCAATGAACGATCGGCTAGCTGCAAGATTACCGTAGTGGGTCTGGGACTACCCAACCCCAAATTCTTAAATATAGATGTAGGCATTAAGTTGATACTTTCTCCCAAATCACACAAACCACGAGCTTGAATTGACTGCCAAATAGTAATCTGGATAGTAAAACTTCCCAGATCTTTGAGCTTTGTAGGAAATTTATTCTGTATTCGAGAGGTGCGCTCTTCAGTAAGTGCAACTGTAGCATATGCTGTCAGTTTGCTCTTGTTTGCCATAATATCCTTTATGTACTTTGCATACTTAGGAACTCCTTGCGAAACATTTACCAAAGGAAGATTAATGTGCACCTACTTCAACACTTTCATAAACTTCTTGAAACATGCTTCCTCTTTATGCTTTTGCAATCTCTGTGGAAACGGGGGCAGTGGTCTTTCATTCCCTGCTGCCTTTCATGCCCCTTCACATTCTCATTCTATTCAGCCTGTTCTGTTGCTTCAGCTTGCTGTGGTGGGTTTTTGGGTTCCAACTCCCTCAGTTGCTGTCCACTTCTAGTTGTAACTGCATTCACCTACTTGGGATTTTTGTGTGTATCACTTGGAAATCCACCCCGAGGTCTAGTATTCTATGCTCTAGCTAACTGTCCCAACTAAAACTCCAAAGCCTTTATGGCTAACTGCTGGTTTTTCATGTCAGCTGTCAATTTTACTTGATCAGCCTGCATCTGAGCTTGGTTAGCTATAATGGTCTTCAGCATGTCTTCGATGTTGCTAGACTGAGGAGGTGCATTATTCCCTCTAAATTGAGGCTGAAAATTCTGATGACCCCCTTGGCTCCTGTGCAAGCCCTGATTTGAACTTTGCCCCTGATGACTATTACTACCCCAGGAAAAATTCAAATGGTTCCTCCAATTCTGGTTGTAGTTGTTGCCATACTGCTGATTGTTTCCCCTTTGCGCATTGCCAATAAAATAAACTAAATCTGGATTGGCACCACATACATCAGCTGAGTGCTCACTACTACCACAAACTTCACACCATACCTGCTAGACTACATTGATCGGAGCTTGTGACTGACCCAAGCTCATGCTACTAAAATGAGTGTTGATCTGATTCTGCAATGCGACTATCTGTGTAACAATAGTTGTGAGTCCATCTACCTCCAAGACCCCTGCCGCTTTCTTCACCACCCCTTGGGCTGTGTCAGCATTCCATTCAGGATTACCTTGTGAAATACAGTTTAATAAGGTATACAACTCTTCATATGTCTTTTCTAGTGCTTGTTCCCAGCTGTAGAATCTAACAAAAGTTTTGTATGAGGTTCCAAGCCTTCAATAAAAGTATGAACCAACACATCATTTGACTGATAATGGTGAGGACAATCTCTCAACATCGACTTGAACCTCTCCCAGGCCTAAACAAGCTCTCATCGTCTCTCTGCTTGAAGCTTAGAATCTGACTTCTAAGCCTGGCTGTCTTCCCTGATGGGAAGAATCTAATTTAAAACTTCTTCGCCAGATCATCCCATGTGGTAATAGAATTAGGTGGTTCAACCTTTAACCACCTCTTAGCTTCCCCCAGCAATGAAAATGGAAACAGTGTAAGCTTCACATAATCTGATGATACTCCAACGGGTATGTATGTGTCACTGATCTCCAAAAAATTTTGGAGATGCTGTTGTGGGTCTTCATAAGGGAGACCAGTGAATCGTCCGCTGGTATGCAGTAACTGTATCATGTTCTGTTTTATCTCAAATCTACCTCCTGGATCCGGCCTACGGATGCTAGATGTCACATTATTTGCGTGTGGGATTGCCACCTGGCGTACCGGTCTAGTAGCCATCACTTCAGGCACTAACTCTGCCTGTCCAACTGGTGGGTGCTGTTGTTATTCCAGCATTTCCCTCCGTAACAACTGCAACTTCCTTTCTAGAGCTTCCCTCTTCTGCAAATGATGTCTCTCCGGCTCCAAAAATGGATCCACCAATTCCTTATCTCTTGCCAGCGTTCAGAAAAGACTTAGTACCTGCAAGAGTAACTGCTAAGATCAAGTTGTCAATACTTGTATAGAACTTGTAAACTCGCACTAAAAAATTTAATTCACCAATTACACCAGTCCTCGGCAATGGTGCGAAAAACTTGTTCACTCCCCAATGCACGCAAGTGCACATGGTCATACAAGTAATATAGTGGCTTTTTTTCAAGCCAGGTATCGAACCCACAAGGACTGTAGCGTGCCCGTAAATATCTTACTTCAGTAATCACAACGTCTTTATACAAGTATATGGATAACACCGAATGAGAATTTGTTAAATATTAATAGTTAATGTAATGCTAATTAAAATGAAAAGATGTGATTTAAACAATAGCACGAGAAATCTAAGGTTAAGGCAAAACATGTTGGTATGTATAATGTATAATATATTTCAGCTAACCCTTCTCTTAGATTGATGGTCGGGGATGGATAACCTATGGCTCGGGTCTTTTGAACCTCTTGCCAACTATAGAATTATGAGCCTTACACAACACATTTCTATGATGCAATAGCTTATCTTCTAACGAATCACAATAGTTTCCCTAGATAACCGAATATGACATTACAGGTATATGTCTATCCTGCACGCGAATCTTACCTTTAATTCACAACAAAGACAAGGACATATTCCCCTATTCCATGTATATCCTAATAATTTTCCTCTTAGAAACAAAATTAGGATTCTAATTTGTACATTAATGATGGCCAAACATTAACGCAATGAAAAACAAGAATAGCAGAACAACCTTTCTTAAGAGAAGAGAATTAAGCTGAATTAAATAAATTACACAATTCTGCAATTTGCGTCAACCTCAGACAGAGGACTCATTTATTGATTAAACATCTTCAAACAAGTAGTAATCGTAAACAATTGAAATTTGGAAGAAAAGAGAAGAGAAATAACCCTAGGATTTTCTTCAGCTCAACTGCCTGCCTCCCACGTTCGTGCAAAATTGTCAGATAACCAAAATAAAAGCCTAAGAGTTCTATTTATACAAGTGGAAAATTTCCTGAAATAAACTGGCCACGTGGCACGGAGGCCATCGTGGAGGTCAGGCTCCATGCCACGGAGCCATCGCACTCGTTCACTATTTTGTGCCTTCCAATTTTCATAATTTTAGTCTTCTCCCCATGTAATATGGCATGTTGTTCGACACAGACCATCCTAAGCGTGACATGGTGGGGGAACTTTCAATTCTCTCTTTACGCCCTCCAGATATTAGCCTATTATCCTCGGAGTTTGGCTTGCTCCTCCAGTTTACACCACTTTCTTCTCCACCTGCAATTAGTCACCACACAATTATTAATCCGAAACAAAAAAAAAAGAAAAATAACCTTAATTAACTCTAACATGAGCGAATACATCAATATTCTCCCTATTTAGACGCACAACGGGTTGAAAATATGGAGTTTGGTAGTATAAATACGCCCAATATCGTTCCCATATGTCATAAATCCTTGTATACCTTAATTGCAATCAAGAATTTGGATGAAAACCCAAACTTCGAGGAAAAATGCTCAGTTTCTAAGTTTCAAACCTTGAGATGAGTTTATCTTGAAATCCCATGGTATTGTAGTGTAGAATATTGTCATGAAATTGAAATTGTAGATTAGAAGTTCCTAGAAATACATAGGAATACATGGGAGGAATATAGCTTTGTGCTGGACATTGAGGAGAGAATAGAAAATAGTCATAGGGCTTGTGGGGGAGAAAAGTAGAATGAAACATTTGGGAAGAAAAACATTTTAAAAAGTCTCATCGGTCATTCTGCAGACAACATAATAGTTCTTATGTTAGCATTCTGGTGGTAGAAGTTGATAGAATGTCTAGGTATTTAAGTCCATTCTACAGAAAATGGAATTGTTTTGCAGTTCATAAAATGGAAATTCTAGCGGCAGATGTTTTCATAAAAATTTCTACTCTGCTAACTGTTGGCAAAAAGATCATAACTTTTCGTAAGAAGGTCCAAATGATGAACATTTTGATGAGTTAGAAATTGTACTCTTAGACATTTTATTTGATGGGTAATTCACCATATAACACCTTAATATCCTAGGAGATTTTCTTATTTGAAGTTGGACCTTGCACAATATTCTATGAAAAATTTCATTGGTAGGAAAGCTTTTAACCCAATTTTGTGCTAGAGTTCCTTGGGAACTTAATTCACATCCAAAACACTTTCAAACTTAAGAACCGACCTTTCCACCTATGTACAGTAAAATTCACCGATTTAGGATCTAATTCCATGTGTAGAATTGTTCAAACTATAGCTCGAAGGTACAAGGTGTTACAAAAATGGTTTAGGATGATTGATTATTGATGATACTGATGATAAATACTGGTTGTTGATGTGTTGCGGATTTACATCACTTTCGATGCTCAAAACTAAGAAAATAGCATGGACTTAGGTGTATTTATGTGGATATAAGGCACTTTTCCTTTGGTTACAGGATAAATTGGTGTTGGAGCTAAACGATGCAAAAGATAGCCTGAAGTATGCAAAATAGGCTCAAATTACAGTCCACAGTATGAGCTGTAGGAAGGTCCTACGAGTTGTACTGGTGGCCGTGAAAAGTTGCAGAAGGCTAATGTTGAAGAAATGAATACAAGAGTCTCAGGTACGAGTCGTACCAAGCTTGTACGAGTCATGGTGATGAAATCGTGAAAAGATTCAGAAGATTTGCATAAGAGGCTAACTCCTGCTACGGAAAGAAAGTATGAACTGTGGAATGAAGGTATGAGTTGTACCATCGCGGTCATTATAAACTTCAGAAATATTTCAAAATCTCAGAGTCAAGCCATGGGAGCTCCATATGGATAGTAAGATGGAGTTACGGGTCATACCAGGATCCAACACTTAGCCAAAATCCAGCCAGTCATGCAATGTACGAAAGGATGCTACGGATCATAAGATCTCGCTACGGATCATAGGTTGACTCGTGACGCGGGCAGAACCAGATATAGAAATTCACCCTGTTAGCCTAGGAAAAGGATTCTTGTGTCATATAAATATGTTTTATATTTTATTTTTTTCAGGAGATTTTTATAAAATACATTATTAGAGACAACATTAGAATATTGAGAGAAATATAGAATTGAGTTGATTTAACTTGTGATTAACCTTTTCTTGAATTCTTCTTGTTCTTGCTATTTATTCTTCAAGATTTTACTAATTAATTAAAGAAATTATTTTTCTCATTCATACTTGTAAGTATTGATTTATGTTTTTAGTTATGAATGCAATTCACAACCTTACAACTATGAGAGGCTAAAACCTCCATAGCTAGGGTTGTGGGAACCATGGTGGATTAACAAGATAGGGTTGCACAAAGTGATTCTAAAACCAATACAAACACTTATATTGTATTCTCTTCATGCTTAAATGTTTCTTAATGGTGCGCAACGTTAGGACATGCTCGAATTCTTTACTTCCTTAGATCTAAGAGGTGGAGATTAGGAAAAGAGAATTACAACGGAGCCTTGATCTTGATGACCATTATATTAACTTGAGTTGTGGTCACAGGATAGTTAAATTTGGAACTTAGTGATAATGGATAGTTTGAAACCGATCATGAGACTTGGTCGAGTAATTGAGTCTAGTCATTCAATAGGGACTGGTCGGTCGTTTGAATTAACCTAAGTTATTAGTTCTATAAGTAAGTATTAGTGATGATCATGAGTGTATACCAAAAACAGTTATGAACCCATGGGGAACACAAACCCTAGTTATCCTTTAATGTTGATTCAAAATTGGATTTTTGATAATTGTTTTTATTATTGATTTTCTTTAAAACCCCTCAATTTTGAAGTAACTACCTCACAAGTTCACTTACCGGCTGTAATCTAGCTCTTCCATATTTCCTGTGGGATCGACCCCAACCTCTAGTTGGGTTATTTATTGACAATGTCCGCATACTTCAGTAGAAGGTGTGGTTTGAGCGTTATCAAAAAGTGGCGCCGTTGCTGGAGAATATGGCTAAGACTGGGTTATTTGCTTGTATTTGACTTTTTGATAGTTATTTCCTTAATTACATTTATTTTTGTGTTTTTGATACCCACAAGCTATTCTCCGGTGAATGCCAAGAACTCGGAGAAGAGGAGATCCCGTGGTTCCACTAAATCTAGAAATTGAAAGAGCACTGTACAGAATGGAGAACCACGAGCGAAGAGAAGCCCGCATAGCTGAAGAAGCTAGGCAAGCCGAGCTAGCTCGGCAAGCTGCACAACAGCATGCGGAAGATGACACAGAAGAGGCAGTAAATATTGGTCGACATGGGAGGGGCAACAGAGCTCATAGATTTTCCCCTCAGTTCTTTGATAGTGAGGACCCAAATATTGATGAAGTTGGGTCGACTGGAGCAATTCTGCCACCACCATTGCCCGCTGGGGACAAATTCGACATTACGAGCACCATGATTCAGTTATTAAACATGAAAGGGGTGTTTAGTGGTCACACAGCGGATAATGTCAACCTGCACTTAATGAACTTCATAGGAATAGCAAGGCGTACAGGCTGCCCAGAGTAAGCTAGGATGCCATACGGCTCAGACTCTTCCCCTTTTTTCTATCAGGGAAAGCCACTTTATGGTTATCGGAGTTGCCCAATGACTCCATAACCAACTGGAGGGAGCTCAAAAAGTCCTTTTTAGAGAGATTCTTTCCCCCATCCAGGATATTGCAGCTAAAGGATGAGATCTATGATTTTCGACAAATTAAGACTGAGGTACTTCATGAAACTTGGTTGAGATTCAAAAAGAAGTTGAAAAAGTGCCCTAACCACAAATCCCAGATGACAGTTTGTTGGAAATTTTTTATAGGTCTCTAAATAATAGCACCAAAGCTGTAGAAGACACGATGGCTGGAGGAGCATTGATGAGTCACACTTGGGAGCAAGTTGCCACTATTCTTTATAGGGTGACCAATAAAAACAGGGCCTGGCATACGAGGGAGATTGATGCAGTGGCAGGCACATATGTTGTTGGTTTGACTGCAGACCAACAAAGAAAAGAAGAAGAATGCGACCAGGAGTTGGCTCATAAGCACACATCATTGGACTTGCTGACAAAGCATATTATGGAAGGTGGAGCCAAAAAGGTAAATGCAGTGGGAACTCAAGGAAGGGAGCAAAGAGCTGATCACTCTGATTCTGAGAAAGAGGCAAACTTCCTGGATAGCCAAGTGATGGGTTTCCGAACCAACACCCAAGCATCTGGACAAGACAATTGGTTCCAAGGTTTTGGATATCAAGGCCGGAACCAGTATAGAGACAACTATAACAGTAACGGGTTCAGAGACAGGAGTTGAGGTCGCGAGCGTGAAGGAGATTGGAGACGAAACGATGGATACCACAATGATCGGGCTGGAGTCTATTTGTCTCCCATCGCATGAGAAGGGGCGGCTAGGCAATCAAAGTTGGAGAGAATGATGGCTGGGATGTTGAAGGAGGTGAGGTCCACTGATGATCAACTGAAGGAGATTTGAAATGACTTATCAAGTATCAGCCAGAAAGTGGAATCTCATGCTACCGCCATCAAGCAGATCAAACATCAACTTGGGCAACTGTAGCATCAATGAACCCTAGACAAAAGGGTACATTACCTAGCAACACTGTCCAAAATCCAAAGAACGATGCATATTGCATGGCAGTGATGACTAGGAGTGGTAAAAACACAACTGACCCCCTATTTCCAATTGAAGTTGAGCGGACAAAAGAGATCATAATTGAGGAAGATGATACAAGTACTGAGATAGAGAATAGTGAGTCGCAAGAGGGCCCGAGAGGTGAGAAGGAACCTAACATTGATCAAGGGGCAACCCAAGTGCATAAAGCTATCCCACGACCACCGCCACCATTCCCTAAAAGGATGAAGAAAAAGGAGGAGAATGGTAAGTTTCAGAAATTCCTTTCAATGCTTAAGCAACTATCTGTGAACATACCATTTGTCAAAGCATTGAAGCAGATGCCAGGATATGCAAAGTTTATGAAGGACCTGGTGACTAAGAAGAGATTTGTGAGCTATGAGCCTGTTGACAATGTACATCACTGTAGTGCCATAGCTACAAGGGTCCTGGCTCAGAAAAAGGAAGACCCAGGTGCCTTCACTACACCATGTATGAGTGGCAATGTGGAGTTCCTAAGGGCACTCTGTGATTTGGGAGCTAGAATTAATTTGATGCCCTTGGCAATATTCAAGAAATTGGGATTTGGAGCCCTCACACCAACCAACATGAGGCTACTGATGGCCAACTGAACGGTTAAAAAGCCAGTGGACATCCTAGTCGATGTACTTGTCAAGATAGACAAATTTATATTCCCAGTAGACTTCATGATTTTGGATTGCGAGGTTGATTATGAGGTCCCCATCATTTTGGGGTAACCATTCCTTGCAACCGGGAGGGCTCTAGTAGATGTGGAAGCTGGTCTGCTGAAGTTTAGATTAAACCAAGAAGAGGTCACTTTCAACATATACAGGACAATGAAGCAACACAAGGAATTTAGTGTAATCTCAGCGCTAGAGAATGAGTATGAACCACTTGATGAATTTTGAGGAGTCAAGAGATTTGCGTCGTGCCGCGATGTTCAATCAGGAACTTCTTAGGAGGCAACCCAAGTGGTAGTTTAGTGATATCTGAGTAACCAGGCTACCTACGTCGTGTCGCGACGTTAAATCAAGTCCTTCTTAGGAGTCAATCCAAGTTATTGAACTAATGTGTTCTTAGTGTTGATGGAAATTAAAAATAGGAGGCTGAAACATCAACTTCTACGGCTCTTAGTACGACTCATGATGGGATTCTATTAGCTGTAGTAGCAGTCATGGTGAGGATCAGAGAAAAAATGACTCCAAGCTATGACCTACGATTCATCCTACGGATTGTACCTCAATTGTACGAGTCGTAGGATCTATTTGTAGGTTTCCAGGTAAGTTTTCTTTAATAAAGTCACTTACGATTCCAAGGGACGAGTCGTAGGTACTTCCTACGACTCGTGGTACGAGTCGTGACGGGTCAAAAAATAACAATTATACCCAACTTGGCCTGGATTTTTAAAATTTTCCCTTACCTATTTAAATCCCACAATGAAAACCGACGCTTCTCCCACGCAAATAACACACAAACATACAACGTGAACAACCTCCCCACACTTGTAACTCATAATCACCGAACAATCAAGCAAGTTTCTGCTCTAACCAAGTTCTGCCAAACCCTATACATTGATTTCCAGTTGAAGAAGCATCTATCAAGTAAGTATATTGCGTTGAACATTGTTAAACACTCATATACTGAAATTGATGGTGCCAAAACCCCTGTGAGTATACTATGCTCGAAAAATAATTTTGAAAAGAAAGACAATGAACAGGGTGTTTTGAAATGGTTTTCGACTGGAGATATGCTAAAACTTTGATGAACTTAGGTCTTGAAACACTACCAAAGAGTTACAGGTAATAGGTTAAAAAGGGGAGGATTGAGCATGGGTTAAATTAAGTTAATGATGTGCCTAGGCCTTGGGGAAATTTGAGTACCTAAAAATGAAAAGTGAACCCTTGCAAACTAAGAAAAGAAAATAGACTAAGGTCTAGAACTGGTATGAGGCACAGTACGAATCTTAGGTTGCTACTACGAGTCGTACTGAGCACTCATACCACCAAATTGAACAAGGTTGCATAAAAAGCCTTTCCTACGATTCGTGGAGTCGACCTACGGGTCATACCATGAATCGTGGAAAAATCCAGAGAAATACTAATGTGGGGGCTTCATCAGACGACTTAAGGTATCATACTAAGCACTCGTACCACCAAATTGAAAAAGTTACATAAAAACCCTTTCCTATGAATCGTGGAATCGACCTACGGGTCGTACCATGCGTCGTGGAAAAATCCAGAGAAATACTAATGCAGGGGCTTCATCATACGACTTAAGGTACAGATCATACCTTTGTGGTACGAGTCATACTAAAATTTTACTGTAATTCTAGGACTTTTCACAAGTCATACCTTCATGGTACTACCCGTAGTGATGAGCCGTGATGAGAATCTGAAAATCTCTTGCCTAATGCTCCTTTTTCAAAAACAAAATGCTAACTTCTTTCTCTACAGGTACAATGGAAAACAAATGGAGAGCAGACAAATCAACAGTCCGATGGACATTAATTGATGAAACAACTGAGATGGAGTCTGAAGAGGCAGGGAACTCACCTAGTGGTTCAGTCAAAGAGTATCAAGTTGACACCTCCGACACTAATGGAACCAGAGCCACTAGGGAAAAAGAAAAGGCCCAAGCTGAAGCAACCATGGTCACATCCGCTCAAGCTCCCCAGTCTGAGGAGGGAGTTAGAGAGGAGCAACAGAAGTCGGGAAACGACTCCAATGTTGAAGAAGGGTCAGGGGAGACCTAAAATGGTGAAGAGAGCAACAGTGAAGAATCAGAGGAGGAGGCTCCTGATGTTGCACAAGAACAGACCCCACCCAGGGAAAGCCAAACAATTCGGTGGAGAATGCCGGAAGCTAAAGAAATCTATGAGCAAGGCATCTCTCTCACAGCCAAGAATAAACCAAGGAGGAGAATCCAAGAAGAGCCGCGGATCCTCACAAACTCACTAAATGAAATTGAGGTGATGAAGATAATTTTTAGCTTCTATAGTTTTGAGTGGATGGCCAAGACTCCAGCATAGTATACAGAAGAAATAGTCCGGGAGTCTATCCCAACTATTTGGCCACCATAGAGGTAAAGGAAAAGGAAGGGAAGAAGATAAAAGACCAGCCTTGTCTGGAAAATGTTATGGTCCGGGTCGAGAGATTTATATATCTGAGCAGACCATCGCTCGAATGTTGTACGGAACATAATTATTGCTTACAAGGATGATGCTAGAGTATGATTACAGGGTGGAGGCAATGAAGCAGATTAGACAACTGAGTGTGCTGGAGGACAGAGGAAGCTGCAATGGCTAGAAGGGGTGATTGCTGAGAACAAGGAAGAAGCTAAATAGGTTACAGGTGGAAAGCAGGTGACAAAGAACTCACTAAATTTCATAGCGAAAGCCTACTAGACACTAGTGCCCTATCGATTAGCACCTACGGACAACGACAACACGTTGAGTGCTGATAAGGCAGCTTTGGTGGCATGCCTCATGTCTCGTTACACCATCAATATCTGGAGGATCATAGCAGATGAGATACGAGATCGGGCGGTGGGAGTGAGCACTACTATCGCATTCCTGAGTCTTGTATTCAGGTTATGTGTGGAGACAATTTCCACGGGGTGACGAGCGTTTGAGTAGAGGCCAAAGGATTGCATACATAGGCTTTATCTAGGATGAGATGAACCCGGTAAGCAGATCCAAGATTCCCACGACAATTCAAGAAGCCCAACCAGCAGGGAACGCATGGGTGAATGTCCCCATTACACAAGAGTAGAATGAGACACCGGCTATAGACGCCGGTCATTCAGAGTCAGCTCCTAGCACCTCAGTTGCACTACTGCCCAGCCTACAGACTCAGACCCAGCAGGGAATATTTTGGTACCACAGGACTTCCTCCAGAAGCTGGCCAAATGGTTGACCATGGCGGAGCGAAAGATTTAGGACATGATGGACAATGCAAAACCATGGGTCAAGTTATAGATAAAGGAAACAACTCAAGCTCTACATGCTCGCCTAGATAGTTTTGAGAGCCGATTCAATGTGAGAATGGCGGAGCAGAAAGATACCAGCAGTCTCTGTGCGGAGTTGGGGGCTCTTCGGAGCCAAGTAGTTGAGTTTTCATCATGACAACCAACAATTATAGTAGCCCCCACTCTTCCGAACCTAGATGCTAAGCTTGACGAGGAGATCGATTTGGTAGCATATTGGGAGCTAACTGTTGAGAAGGGTAAAATAGGAGCTACTTATTACACCCTGAAATTTTTTTTGATGACTATTTGATGGTTATATGTCATATTAAGGGAATTATGGGTTGTATTTTATCCGTAGGTGAGAAGGGAAACATGTGCAAAAGGAAAAGCGAAGAGTATGTGAAGTTTATACATAATGGTCAATTTTAAATGGTCATATATCTGAAAATATAATGATCCAGAAGTCCCTTAACCTATCAAATGAAAGGTATTTGAGTCTAGTTTACAATAAAAAACACAGCTCATCCATCGGAGTTCGAAGTAAAAAGTTATGCTCATTTGAAGATAGCATTATCGGCTGGGAAAGCGCCCAGGCGCGCGGGCACCGAGACAGGCAGGCAGTAGCCGCGCGTCCCCGCGCGAGGGCATGTCGCACAGGTTCCGCACGCGGGCGCCGCCCAGACCTTGGCCAGCCCGCCTATATGAAGTAAAATTGAGCTAGAAAGCTCATTTCTACTCCGTTTTAGTTGATTTTTTTTCAAAATTCAGAGAATTCAAAGCCCTATCACATGGTGAAAAGATATCCCAGGTGAGAAACTTCACTCTTATTTTGGTCTTTTAAAAGAGAACTTTGGAAGAAAGTCATGGCTTGTTGTTGTCTTGTGGTTGATTGTGGTATTGCTGCGTTTTTAGATGATTCTAGACAGAGGAAAGAGTAGGCGTTTACTCCTAATTTAGCTAATAACATATCCAAGAAAGTGTAAGTAATTCCCTTTTTGATTTCTTCAAGTTTATGAGGTTATAACTTGGAGAATGTTGTAGTATTGTGTTGTTGTTTCTTTGTGTGTTATTGTGGCATGTTGCTGCCCAATTTTTCTAGAACTTTGGTGAAGTGAAGTTTCTGCTTGTTTTGTTTGTAAATTGGACTTGGAAGGATCCTTAAGGTGTAAGCTTGAAAGGAAGATTTTCGGCAAAATTAGAGTCGACGTGCCAAGGTATGTAAAAGCTCCCTTTCCTTGTTTTTTAAGCACGAAACTAACTTATTGAAAGGATCAATATTCCTATATTTTTAAAATCATATTGACACATGTATGATCCTGTCCAAAGGGTTGGAAATACTTGGAATAAAGCTTGAATCGTTAAGAATGGTTGAAGCGAACAAATGTGAAGCGAAAGGCGTAATTTTTATATGATTATTGTCGTAGTTCTAAATCGAGTCTGAAGTCCCCTTAACATGGGAACTGTGAGCTGGTGCTTTGTAGTATACTATATATATGATGTTGAATATATGTTACGATCTAGTCACTTAGTGAAATTGGTAGGAAATGCTAAGACGACGACATGTAATTGAACTTAAGCTAAGAAGATGACGCTAAGCCGATTGAGGGTAAACAATCTTATTGAAATGAAATTTTAATATATTGTTAATGCATCCTATATGTTTATGTTTTAAAGTGCTTAAGGTAAAAAGTATATTTTATGTTTTTCCTCTTTAAAGTTAAGAAAGCGGCACGTAGCGAATAAGCTAAGTCGATACATGTTAACGGGGAAAGCATGGTTAAGTTGTTAATCTTTTTGTGACATTATAAAAAGGGAAGATAAGAGTAAATGTTAGCCCTTTTAAGGTAATATGTGAGTAATATGCACTCTGCCTATAATTGCTTTCTAGAACCTCTAAAAACCGTTAAAATATATGAAAGACGAGGTTTAATAGATAAAGTTGTCAATTAGGCAAAGAGGTAAGTGCGTATAAGAATTGATGGAATAGTAAACACGAGGGTAAAGACTTGAGTGTAGAGTGAATAATTTTTTGCAAAGAAGTTAAGATGAATAAGGAAAGTAGAGCTAAATATTGTTAAAAGACGATACAAATTACAATTGTGAATAAGGTAGGCAAACAGCTAGGAAGATTAACCCTGTTCTAAAGATGTTTAGCAAAAAAGTAATAAATTAAGTTGTTTATGTTCAATATGTGTTACGTTGATGAATAACCACTAAAGTATTAACCTTCTACGAAATAATAAGAGTTGAATGTCTGCAAAATAGTAACTTAAGTTGAGAAGCTCTCTACTATACCCCTAAACGATTATGTTTAGTTATCTATTCTAAGTGTTGAAATTTTCTACCATGTTTGAAAAGGGTAATCCTAGGATCTTCTAAGTCACTTATGATTATGTAAGCTTTCTTAAGCTCTGCAGATAATTGCAAAGTTATATAAGTCAATCCAGCATCACCTGAATTACAGCTATATATCTTTATTTGCCTATAAGGCATCACTTAGAGAGTTACTCACAAGTTCCTAAGCTAGAGAGCTTCAAGTCTTAGACCCTTAAGTTATGTCTTTACATCCCTAATTTATGTTGAAACGTGCTAGCTGATCTAAGAAGTTTTCGAGAGATCATATTTCGAGAATTATGCTAATGTCTCAGTCAAGTATCTGATGTTGCATACAAGTCTAAGAACTCAGGTCTTTATATGTCTTTCTAGTAAGAAGTTTTAATGCATATGATTTTCATGTTATAACATACAATTGAATTCTTTTAGTTATATTCAAGTCATGCATCTTTATTTTTAGCTCTTGTTGAGTTATCAGTTGAATTTCCTAAATTCAGAGGAGAGATTCTCCCATGTACCAATGTTCCTAATGTCTAAGTAAGTATAAGGGCAGGCTATGATAATGATCAATTAAGCTCAGAACTTTGAATTACCAGGAAGTCTCCTAGAGGTCACCCAGTTAACTAAATACGAGTTATACATTATATAGAAGTCTCATACATTCTATGTATGTAGTTTAGTTCTCAGCTCTATGTATATGACAAATAACTCCAAGTTCCTAGTTATTAATTTCCATGGTTTCCTGCAAATAAGTCAAATTAATTAAGAACTATATTTTCTTATCTACATGATAAGTTTGGAAATAAAATTCCAATGTATAGTTGTCGATACAGGTAAAGGAACCACCTGGTAGGCAGTATATAATTGCAGTTCCCAAATGTCAAAGAATTGTGTAGAAATGAGCTCTATGTGTTTTTATCCAAGCAATTTGTTAAATTTGTAGGATTATTTGTATGACATTGTTTGTAAGCCTACAAAAGTTCTTATGTTGTCTAAACCTCTTGAAGGTCCTTCAAGTAACTGAGTCGACATGTTCATGTATAATTTGACAGCTTTACGTGATATATATGCATATTTTCTAGATTTACATGATATGGGTGCTCACTTGCATTTATGGGTTACGAAAGAGGCCTATTTCAGTCACAGATTTAACATTTGTTATTTATATGTCATACATGTTAAATTGACTCAATATAAGCCATATTGGCCCTATTTATGATTATGATTGAGAATTTGTTTTATTTTAGCCTGGTGTGGTATGTTCGGGTTAATTTGTGGGGTATAAAAAATGACACGCAAGTGCACATAGTCGAACAAGTAGTAAGTGGCTTTAGTAAGCCAAGTATCGATCCCACAGGGACTTGAATGAAGTGCAATCTGCTCAAGTGTACTATATTTCGATTCTAAAAATGCAGACAACAGTGTAACCAAAAGTTTGATATTTTGTTTTATGATTTTTATACTAAAGCTAAAACAATTATCTACTTTGAGTCTGAACTATGAATGAAAGCATGCTGAGGTTAAACAAACATGTAATGAAATTAATTATCATCATAATTTGGTTAATCTTTTCCTCCAGTTGCTAGCCAAGAACTATTTCCAAGAGACTAAAACTCTCGTATTTAACCTCACTTAAGAATCATGAACCATCCACCTACATTTCTGTGATTAAATGCAATTCATGTTCTAGCCATACAAACCCGGTTCCTAAATTGACTAATATGACTTTCAGGTATATTTCTATCCTAAAAGTAAATCAATTCTCAGTTTTCCCAAACCAAGTAAAGAACATATCCTATTAATTCACAACTTTCCAATTTCTTGCTCTCTCAAGTGAAACCGTACTTTTTAGATATACATTAACGTAGGCCACACATTAATGCAGTAAGAACAAGAATTAACAGAACAACATGGAAGAAAAGATGAAAAACCAAAGAATCAATGATCACATTTCATCACAATTGTTCATAGCCTCAGCAAGAAGAGGAATTAGCCACTCATTTATGGATTAAACATCTTTAAAATGAGTGTTAATCATACAAGCAATTGAATACAAGAAGAAGGAAAGAGAGAAAAACCCTGATATTTTCGTCCCCTCAACTGCCTGTAACCCACGTTCTTGCTCCACCAAGTCAGAATATTGAAAAATGAACCTAAGTGTGCTATTTATACTGCAAAGAATTTTTCCCGGAATAACAAGCAACGTGTCACGGAGTGCATCGCGGAGCACTGCCTCCGTGACATGCTACGGACGCGGACCTTCACTGGAACTGGGGGTCTAGGAATTAAAGCTCAACGTGGCACGACGTGCAGCGCGGAGCCAAGCCACCGAGCCACAGACCGGACGCGGACCCTCTCTGGAATTTGGGCGAAATTTTCCTATCCAGGCAGAAGGCCTCCGCGATGGCAGCGTGACACGGGTCCATCGCGGAGCCCCTTTATTTCATGTTGTCCAATGTCTTGTCCTTTGCTCGCATCTAAGTCCAACCCCGATATCCTCCAACATGCATTTTAGCTTCCCGAAATTACAGTTTACCTGCAAAACAATGCTAATCATGTTGGTTAGTATAAATTCACATTTTATTACCAATTACATGAGAATGTATACACATTGATAGATAAACAAGGCTAAAATGGTACTTTTGAGTATCACTTGGGCATATAAATTTGCCCAAGATCACTTACCCCACACTTAAATCCTTGTTCGTCCTCAAACAACAATCCTACACTTCATGCAATTTACATCCCAACCTCGCTACTTTGGTTCGACAATTTAGGCTACGGTCATACCGATTATTCAATACAGCAAATCATCAAGAAAACATGCGTGGTCCTATCAATGCAATGACCTTCAATACGTCAAGACCTCCTAGACTTTAACAATTGACTCTCGATATTGGCAAACTCATGGAAATCAGCTGATCAAGATATACGACACGAAAATTAATCTCTCATCAAGCATGTGCCCTCACAACACAAGAGAATCTTCCCCTTTTTGCTCATATGACTCACAAAATTTTAAGCAGGGGCATGTAAACACAATTTCGCTCTCTCTCCCAAAAGAATTCACATGCATCATGTCATGACCCATAAGCTTGCCCTTAGTGTATTACTCCACTAATATAAAGAAGTGCGATGTAAGATCACGTAGGCCTTTAACTGGTTGTAATGGAAGCTACAGAACTAGTAAATATTGGGTTAGCCAATAATAGCCACTAGCATCCTTAAGCGTCTTTTCAACACATCCCATCAACTCATGGACATTGTTTCTTTTTTTTTCATCATCCCATTCTTGATGTTTTTCTTTAGTTTGGCCCATCATATTAAGCACACTTGACACAACAACAAAGATTATTCATGCACCTTCATTAAAGTTTATTTATAGCAAGTGCACCTTCAACCTTTTCTTTTCTTCTATCACTCTGCTTTTCTCTTTCTTTTCACCATTCTCACTCTTTGACACTTCGGGAGAATGATTTTCTCTTCTTAAGCGCTTAAGAGTTTTGTATAGACTTTACGACTAATGAAAAGAAGGGATTAAGCTCGGTTTACTCTTTTTTGACAACAGAAAAAAAATAATAGGCTAAAGGCTCAACGGGCTGACTAGGGTATACAATCAAGGTGGGTACGACAAGGCAAAATAGAAACTCTCGGTTAAAACAAAGAAATGCCTACATCCTTTCCTATAATACACCTCCTTCATTTCGTTTTGCACACACACCAGGCAAGTTCTAGACACTTCACAATAGCATGGAATAACAACACCTCACTTCCTACTTTTTGCACATGCTCAATTCAAGATGTATTCACAGACTCTTCAATCAGCTAATTACAGGAATTCAAACATTAAGCCTCAATCGCACTGAATCAAACTCTATGGCCTAGGTATCTCAACATATTTACCAAGTTGCATGCTTTCATACGAATCACCTTTGCATTTTAAATATCATGTACAACACGCAACCAGAATTTTGCAACCATATAGTAACTGCAGGTTTTGGGATGCAACCCACCAAAGAAAAAAACTGAAAAATAATTGAACAAAAACTACTCCTAATGACTACAATTCCCTTAAGACGGTCGTCATCCATCCATCATAGGGAACGGTCACTACTATGACTTCGGTTCAATGGGACCATTCTCGATAAAAGAACCGAAAACAAACGCCGAGAAACCCAAGAAGTAAAAAAATGTCGAAAATATCGATCATTTCGATAACAAAAATATGTACAGAATCAGCTAGCAACATTCAGTAACACACATCAATTTCACATAAATTTACAAATACAGAACAACAACTTAACAATTCACAACTCACAGGGAACAAAAAAATTTCACATGCACGACAACATATTAGAGCATACATACAAAACAGCACATCCCAGCACCTAACAACTCCCACCCCACACTTAGCTCGAACCCTGTCCCCAGTGTTCACAAAAATTAAAATAGCACAAAATCGAGTGGTGGAACTCCCTGATCAGTCAAAGTATTCCACTTCTTCGTCGGGTGTTGCTACTTCATCTCCCATGTCTGAATCGCCCCCGTCGTCTTCATCGGAATCCACATCGGAGTCCTCCTGACGTGTATCCTCGTCTGTGGGGACGTCATCATCCATGGGCTCTACAAATGCTGGCCCTACTCGGCATAGAGACCTGGCATTCTCGCCGAAGGGGTAGTCTAGCTCGAGCTGCCATAGCTCCTCCTCAACATCTAGGCCCCTGAGGAAGGTGGTGAGTAGTCCACCAAAACCATACCTGTGCCCCTGATGCAACCAGGCTCTCTTCATGGCAGAGATAATCACCGCCCCCACGTTGATCTCCAGCCCTTTCATCAGGGCGTACACCAGGCATACACGATCTCGGGTTACATCTGTCATATGTACCCTCGGGATGAGGCAGGAACATACAATCTTCAGCCATATTCTAGCTTCTCTGTTCATCTGTGAATAGGGCAAAGTTTGGTGATAGTCCCTCTCTTTGTGTCTACTCCATCTAGCTGTCGATCGGGTACCACACAATGTGCGTCTGATGTCCGCATACGGTGGGTTAATGTTCAGTTGTCGGAGTACGTGGGCGTCTGTGTCCCGCGCTCCTATGATGGCATTGAGGTGGTGGGGCTCCAAAGTGACTATTTGCCCTCTGATTTTGATGGTGTGACTTCTGATCGTCGGGTTCCAATTGGCATAGAATTCCCGAACCAAGTGCAAATTGCATTCCTTGGGCTCTTCAAAGATGAAATTGAGCCCAGCTGCCTTGATTCAGTGTACCATCCTAGGGAACTCCTGTCCAATGGTTCCCGTGCTATATGCTCCTCGAGGAAATATTTGTTTTCTTTATGCTTTGCGTACCACTTTTTCCCCTCATCCGTCACCCATCTTGTTCCGTATTGGCGGTGTTGGCCGCATGGAACTGCTGGTGCTTCTGGGACTGCTGTGCCCAGTTTGATTCGCTTCCTTCCAGCGCCCGAAGTTGATGCGCCTTTCCCTTTCTCTTGCTTGCTTGCCATTTTACCTGTCAACCCAAGTAGACAAGATCAATGTTAAGCTAACGGATATTAACTTTGACTAAGGTCGGGTTAATCTAGGTTACCCCACACTTAGTCCTTAGCTACAGTTACAACAATACGGCAAGATTATCTTTGTTTACACACAATAACCAACTATACAATCATGCTTAGTGCGTTCGAAAAATTCGACGGTATATCTTCTGTGTACTACTCAGACTTCGTACAGCCAATCACAATCACTACCATCGCTAACATGTTACCCATCGCACTTAGCAAGGAAAAACAAAGAAACGAAAACAACAACAAAAATTTATCTACACGAACCTATACAACCAACCAAATTCTTACAAATTTCAACATTCCCTTAACCCGAGAATCCGTCATTCTATTAACATCCTAACAATTAGTACATCGACTCATCTCATTCAACATGTACATCCCGGCATGAAATTCACAAGTTCACTACATTTTCAACTTCAAATTCAAAAACAAACCCTAGAAATGATATTATCAAGCAAATTCGATTAATTTGTGCAATCGAGAAGTTCAAGCAATCATAACGATATTTCGAACATTCATCAACAACAATTAACTTGAATTCATGATTAATTTCTACTTAGGGCAATTTAGCTCACCTCACATGCTCAATATCGAAGAAAATCGACAAGAAATTGAGGTGGAATTGAAGAACATACCTTGAAGTTGAAGAAATTATGCAAATTTGATGATTTTCTACGCCTCCTCCGTGTCACATTGAAGGGGGATGGGTTTTGGGGGGGTTTGGTCGCGGAGTAATTGAAAAATAAGGAAAGGAAGGGGTTTTTCGGGATTAAAAAGTAGGGAAATCGCGTGGGTCACCCGGCGACCCGGTGTGACCCGTCGCGATATATACGGCAACGTGTCACAGAGTGCATCACGGTGCACTGCCTCCATGACACGGAGCCATCGCGAGCCTGTTCTGGAAATTTTTAAAAAATCCAGATTATACCTCAACGTGTCACGGAGGTAACACGGAGGTCCACCTCCATGACATGGAGCTATCGCCCCAGCTCACTGTTTTGCCACTTTTTGTTAATTTTCATACCTCGACTTTTCCTTTGCGATTCTGTGCATATTTTCCTCCGTTTGACCTGAAATTCATCTCACTATACAAAATTGGTTAGAATTATAGGTTTCACTCTAAATACAAATAAAACAAAAAACTAAAATGAAAAATTTTGTAGTAAATCAAGAAAAAGGAAAAGAAAAATCTATTTACACTTTATAAAAAGAAAGAAAAACTTTTCACGGGTTGCCTCCCGTGCAGCGCCTGGTTTACTGTCGCGGCTCGACGGCGTTAAGCTCAGTTGTCCTCTAGGGTGATGGACAATTTCTCTCGATCACCGTCCTCCCCTAGTAGTGCTTACACCGATTCGGTGGTTTTCCCATTAACTCTCGTGAATCCTTCATCTGCTCATCATCACATTGATCACCGAGAGTTCTTCATGCACCATCGAGAGCTTGGGTGCCTTGTACACATCGAACACCTCCACCTTGTCATGTGCTCGCATTGTTAGCTTCCCCGTAGCTACGTCAATTAATGCTTTCCCGATTGCCAAGAAAGGACGTCCCAAAATAAATGGGACTTCCACGTCTGGTTTAAAATCCAGCACGACAAAATCTATCGGGGAAATTAGGGAGCCAACTTGCACCAGACCGTCCTCCACAATGCCATCAGGTCTGGCTAAGGATCGATCCGCCAATTGCAAGATTACTGTTGTGGGTCTAGGACTCCCTAGACCCAACTTTCTGAATACCGATGAAGGCATCAAATTTATGCTCGCTCCCAAATCACACAATCCACGAGCTCGGATACTCTGCCCAATAGTAATCTGGATAGTAAAGCTCCCAGGGTCTTTGAGCTTTGTGGGCAGTCTATTTTGAATCCAGGAAGTGCACTCCTCCGTTAGAGCCACCGTAGCATACTCAGTCAACCGACTTTTGTTTTCCACGATGTCCTTTATATACTTAGCATATTTTTGCACTCCCTGCAAAACATCAACTAGAGGTAAGTTAATATGTACCTGTTTCAGCACCTCCATGAATTTCTTGAAACACGCCTCCTCCTTGTGTTTCCTTAAGCGTTGAGGGAACGGGGGTGGAGGTCTTTCTGATTCAGCTTCCTTAGTCTTCCCCCTTTCAGTACTTTGCTCCCTCTCAACTTCTGCTGCTCCCGAATGCTGAGGTGGTCTTTCTGGTTCCACCTCTTTCAGCTGCAAACCACTCCTTGTGGTCACTGCATTTACCTGCTTGGGATTGGGATCCGTGTCGCTCGGCAGTCCTCCTCTAGGCATTGTGTTTTGGGCACTAGCAAATTGCCCAAATTGATATTCAAGTGCCTTGGTAGCTAACTGGTTGTTTTTCACTTCGGCTGCCAATTTCACATAGTCAGCCTTCAATTGAGCTTGGTTAGCTATCATAGTCTTGAACATCTCCTCAATGCTGGGTGATGGTGGTGGAGGAGGTGCATTGTTGTTTCTAAATTGTGCTTGATAATTCTGCTGCCCTCCTTGGTTCCTTTGCACACCCTGACCCGAACTTTGCCCCTGATGATTGTTTCTACCCCAGGAGAAATTTGGGTGATTCCTCCAACTGGAATTGTAGCTATTACCATACTGTTGGTGGTTCCTTTGCTCATTCCCCACAAAGTTTACCGAGTTAGGATTGGCTCCACAACACTCAGTTAAGTGCTCACTGCTTCCACACACTTCACACCTCATCAGCTGCACTGCATTAACTGGGGCTTGAGGTTGGTTCATTGTCATGTTGCTGAAGTGGGTGTTAAGTTGATTTTGCAATGCAGCTATCTGTGCAGCGATAGTTGTAAACCCATCCACTTCTAGCACTCTTACTGCTTTCCTTGTCCCGCCTCTTGATGAATCGGCATTCCATTCCGGATTGCCGTGCGAAATACGGTTCAACAAGGTATATAGCTCCTCATAAGTTTTCACCAACGCTTGTCCTCCAGCTGCCGAGTCTAGCAATATTTTGGTGTGGGTTTCCAAACCCTCTATAAAAGTGTGCACCAACACGTCATTGGACTGATGATGATGAGGACAATCCCGCAACATGGATTTGAATCTCTCCCAGGCCTGATATAAATTCTCTCCCTCTCTCTGTTTGAAACTTAGAATCTTACTTCTAAGTCTTGCTGTTTTAGCAGAGGAAAAAAATCGTATCAAGAATTTCCTTGCAAGATCATCCCACGTAGCAATAGAATTCGGTGGCTCAGCTTTCAACCACCTCTTGGCTTCTCCCAATAGTGTGAATGGGAACAATGTAAGTCGGACATAATCTGATGACACTCCAGCGGGGATGTAAGCGTCACTTATCTCCAAAAAATTTTGGATATGCTGCTGTGGATCTTCATGAGGGAGACCGGTAAACTGCCCGCTAGTGTGCAGCAATTGCACCATATTCTGCTTAAGTTCAAACCTCACTCCTGGCTCAGGTTTGCGGATGCTAGATGTGACATTATTAGCATGTGGGATTGCCACCTCGCGAACCGGCCGAGCTGCTACTTCTTCGGGCACTAACACTGCCCATACTACCGGTGGATTCTGTTGTTGCTCCATGATCGTCTGTCTGAGCAACTACAACTTTCTTTGTAGAGCTTCTCTCTGTTTACTGTGAAATATCCTTTCTGGCTCTATATATGATTCCACCAGCTCCTCGTCTCTTGCCAGTGTTCAACAGAAATTAAGTCTGCAAAATACAGGCTAAGACCAAGTTGTCAACACTAAGAAAATAAAAATACAGTAAATTAACACTTAAAACAAATTCACCAATTGCCAAGTCCCCGGCAACGGCGCCAAAAACTTGTTCGCGTTAATTTGTGGGGTATATAAAACGACACGCAAGTGCACATGGTCGAACAAGTAGTAAGTGGCTTTAGTAATCCAAGTATCGATCCCACAGGGACTTGGATGAAGTGCAATCTGCTCAAGTGTACTATATTTCGATTCTAAAAATGCAGACAACAGTGTAACCAAAAGTTTGATATTTTGTTTTATGATTTTTATACTAAAGCTAAAACAGTTATCTACTTTGAGTCTGAACTATGAATGAGAGCATGCCGAGGTTAAACGAACATGTAATGAAATTAATTATCATCATAATTTGGTTAATCTTTTCCTCCAGTTGCTAGCCAAGAACTATTGCCAAGAGATTAAAACTCTCGTATTTAACCTCACTTAAGAATCATGAACCATCCACCTACATTTCTGTGATTAAATGCAATTCATGTTCTAGCCATACAAACCCGGTTCCTAAATTGACTAATACGACTTTCAGGTATATTTCTATCCTGAAAGTAAATCAATTCTCAGTTTTCCCAAACCAAGTAAAGGACATATCCTATTAATTCACTACTTTCCAATTTCTTGCTCTCTTGAGTGAAACCAGACTTTTTAGGTATACATTATCGTAGGCCACACATTAATGCAGTAAGAACAAGAATTAATAGAACAACATGGAAGAAAAGATGAAAAACCAAAGAATCAATGATCACATTTCATCACAATTGTTCATAGCCTCAACAAGAAGAGGAATTAGTCACTCATTTGTGGATTAAACATCTTTAAAATGAGTGTTAATCATACAAGCAATTGAATACAAGAAGAAGGAAAGAGAGAAAAACCTTGATACTTTCGTCCCCTCAACTGCCTGTAACCCACGTTCTTGCTCCACCAAGCCTGAATATTGAAAAATGAACCTAAGTGTTCTATTTATACTGTTGGGAATGTTTCCCAGAATAACAAGCAACGTGTCACGGAGTGCATCGCAGAGCACTGCCTCCGTTACACGCTATGGACGCGGACCTTCAGTGGAACTGGGGGTCTAGGAATTAAATCTCAACGTGGTACGACGTGCAACGCGGAGCCAAGCCACCGTGCCACGGACCGGACGCGGACCCTCTCTGGAATTTGGGCGAAATTTCCCTATCCAGGCAGAAGGCCTCCGCGATGGCAGCGTGACACGGCTCCATCGCGGAGCCCCTTTATTTCATGTTGTCCAATGTCTTGTCGTTTGCTCGCATCCAAGTCCAACCCCGATATCCTCCAACATGTATTTTAGCTTCCCGAAATTACATTTTACCTGCAAAACAATGCTAATCATGTTGGTTAGCATAAATTCACATTTTATTACCAATTACATGAGAATGTATACACATTGATGGATAAACAAGGCTAAAATGGTACTTTTGAGTATCACTTGGGCATATAAATTTGCCAAAGATCATAGTACATCGACTGGAGATATTTTTATTTTACCTCGATGTGGTACATCGGCTGGAGAATTTTTATTTTACCTCGGTGTGGTACATCGGTTGGAGATATTTTTATTTTATCCCGATGTGGTACATCGGCTGGAGATATTTTTATTTTACCCTATTGTGGTACATCGACTGGAGATATTTTTATTTTAACCCTGTGTGGTACATCGACTGGAGATATTTTTATTTTACCCCTATGTGGTACATCGACTGGAGATATTTTTATTTTACCCCAGTGTGGTACATCGGCTACAGATATTTTTATTTTACCCCAGTGTGGTACATCGGCTGAAGATATTTTTATTTTCCCCTGGTATGGTACACCGTCTGGACGAATTTTATATATGAATTTATTGTTGGCTGGTTGCTGGCATTACAGTTATAGTTTCTTTCTTGTGCATTTCTTAATTGCATTTTCATCTCATTATAGAGTTACTATCAGGTTCTGGATTCCAGGTTGTTCCTATTCCTTATTTCTGGTTCAGTTATCTTGAGTTCACTTATGTTATAGTAAGTTGTTATCAATTACAGGTTGCAGAGTTCTCGATTATATCTATCCTTTATATGTTTATGTGTTGAGTCAGTTATTACAAGATTATTATCTCATGTTTACAGTTTCAGCCTTACATACCAGTACATTTCATTCGTACTGACGTCCTTTTGCTTAGGGACCCGCATTCATGCCGTAGGTGCATGTAGAGGTCAGGATTTCCAATTGAGTAGCAGTTCGTGAGATCAGCGGGAGTTGGAATGCTCCTTTCTTCCTAGAGATAGGGTTTAGTTATTTATGTTTGAGTTTTGAGATGCAGTTATGGGTAGGTCAGAGCCCTGTTCTGACCATCAGTCAGTTTACTTATTAGAGGATTTGTGGACTTAGTTTGTATAGTGTTATTCAGTTTGTGGCCTCATCAGCTCATTGTTGCTTGGTTTAACACACTAATTATCTTGGTTGCATTTCAATTGTTTACCCCGTATTGTTGAGACCTTATGGGTCGAGTTTATACTTCAGTTGATTGTGACAGATAGCCTGGATGGCCTAAGTGTTACAGTTACAAATGTCATATAGACGGCTTCTCGATCAAGCATGAATCGAGTGTTAGTTGCGCCCTACCCTAGTTTTGGGGCGTGACACTACTGAGGATGTTTGAGAGGAGAGTCTGAAAAAGAGGAGGAAGAAGGAGAGGAAAGAGCGCAAGCGGGCCAGAGTAGAGAGCATGCGGACTCATGAAATACATATGTCTGAATTGCAGGATAGAGCTAGAGGAGCAAGTAGCTCCACCATAGCTCAGCCCAAGCTTGCCTGTGGCCGTGACCTTTTGGGTGAGCCACATTCAACCCCGGTAGTTACAGAGGCCGTCCAAGCGGCAATAATTACTGACACATCATAGAGCGCGCCGTCCACCGCTTGCGCCACTATTACAGTGGAGGTATAAAGCAGACAGGTGAGGTGAAAATACTTCATGTACCACGTGTGAGTGAGGTATAGTATTTAGTTCGGTATTGTATTGAAGATCTAGAACTTGTCTGGTTAGTCTTTGCATAGGCTAAGGATGGTTGGTTATGATATGATCATAGGCCATTTTTGTTTAGCTCACTATTACCCTACCAAAGTTGCATGAATCCCTTATCCCATGTTTGAGCCTTAATAGACTATGTTTCTTTGATTTACCGATTAACCGTACCCATTTGTTTACAATGAACTAATTTTGGCCTTGGTCCTTCCTTGAATATTGTGAACCTCAACATAAGCAAAATGCTTAAGTTAAGGGTGGCTAGAGTAGGGGTGCTAAATCGTGGGAATGGGAGAAAGGAAAAGAAAAAAAAAAGAAATGGTGAAAAATGAGGTGTGGTGAGATGAAAAGAAAAGTGATGAAAATGCTGAGAATCTTGAAAAAGAAAACTCAAAAGAAAATGAAAATGCTAAAAAAGTTGAAAACTCACCACACCCATGCAAATGTGTATAAAAAAGGGTGAAAAGGGAAGAAAAGGGAATGGAAGACTAAAGGGTGAAATAGGTAAATGGTGTAGCCAATGTATGTAGTGCCAAGGAAGGGACAGTCACTTATAAAATTTCTCATCTTTATCATGTCCAGCCCAAAGCCTACATTACAAGCCATACCAAGTCCTATAGTGATCCTAACTTGACCATCTGATAAACCAAAGCAGAGAAAATAAGGGCAAGCCAATGGTATTTGACACATAATACTTGTAACTTCTTCGTGAGACTGAGCGTCTTACTTGTTTAGTCCCATGCCATGTTTTACATTTCATATCTTAGTGGGGACTTCATTTGTGTGAGGGTACATGGATTATGTTTACTTTTACCATTGGTATGTGTGGAAAACATTGGTGATGACTTGATTGCCTGTTTATAGCTAGATGACATGTCTTGATCCCTGTTTATGATGTTTTGAGGTTGCTTTTAATGCATTAGCTGATGTTGTTCCATGAGAAAGGGTTAGTAGAGTTTGTATAGAAAGCTCAAGTTTTGTTTGAGTATTGGCTGTAGTATCTTAAGTCTATTTTCTAGTTGAGCGTCGTGTTTAGTTTTTCTTTTCTTTGTCTAAGGACATGCAAAAGTCTTAAGTTGAGGGTGTTGATGTGTTGCGGATCTACAGCACTTTCGACGCTCAAAACTAAGAAAATAGCATGGACTTAGGTGTATTTATGTGGATATAAGGCATTTTTCCTTTGGTTATAGGATAAATTGGTGTTGGAGCTAAAAGATGCAAAAGATAGCCTGAAATGTGCAAAATAGGCTCAAATTGCAGTCCACAGTACGAGCCGTAGGAAGGTCCTACGAGTCGTACTGGTGGTCGTGAAAAGTTGCAGAAGGCTAATGTTGAAGAGATGTAGTATACGAGTCTTAGTAAGAGCCATACCAAGCTTGTATGAGTCGTGGTGATGAAGCCGTGAAAAGATTCAGAAGATTTGCGTAAGAGGCTGACTCCTGCTATGGAAAGGATGTACGAACCGTGGAATGAAGGTATGAGTCGTACCATGGCGGTCGTGATAAACTTCAAAAATATTTCAAAGACTCAGAGAAAAGCCACGGGAGCTCAGTATGGATCGTAAGATGGAGGTACGAGTCGTACCAGGATCCAACACTTATCCAAACTCCATCTAGTCATGTAATGTACGAAAGCATGCTACGACCGTAGGATCTCGCTACGGATCATAGGTTGACTCGTGACGTGGGCAGAACCTAATATGGAAATTCACCCTGTTAGCCTAGGAAAAGGATTCTTGTGTCTATATAAATACGTTTTATGTTTTATTTTTTCAGTAGATTTTTATAAGAGACATTATTGGAGACAACATTAGACAATTGAGAGAAAGAGAGAATTGAGTTGATTTGACTTGTGATCAACCTTTTCTTGAATTCTTCTTGTTCTTGCTATTTATTCTTCAAGATTTTGGTGATTAATTAAAGGAAGTGTTTCTCATTCATACTTGTAAGTATTGATTTATGTTTTTAATCATGAATTCAACTCACAACCTTACAACTATGAGAGGCTAAAACCTCCAAAACTAGGATTGTGGGAACCATGGTGGATTAACAAGCTAAGGTTGCACAAAGTGATTCTAAAACCAATAAAAACACTTATATTGTATTCTCTTCATGATTAAACATTTCTTAACGGTGTGCAACGTTAGGACATGCCCGAATTCTTTACTTGCTTAGGTCTAAGAGGTAGAGATTAGGAAAAGAGAATTACAACGGAGCCTTTATCTTGATGATCATTGTATTAACTTGAGCAGTGGTCGCAGGATAGTTAAATCTGGAACTTAGTGATAATGGATAGTTGAAACCGCTCATGAGACTTAGTCGAGTAATTGAGTATAGTCATTCAATAGGGACTGGTTGTCATTTGAATGAACCTAAGTTATCAGTTCTATAAGTAAGTATTGGTGATGATCACGAGTGTATATGCAAAGCAGTTATGAACCTATAGGGAACAAAAACCCTAGCTATTCTTTAATATTTATTCAACACCTGATTTTTTATAATTGTTTTTATTATTGATTTTCTTTAGAAGCCTCCAACTTTGAAGTAACTACCTCACAAGTTCACTTACCGACTGTAATCTAGCTCTTTTATATTCCCTGTGGGATTGACCCCAACCTCTAGTTGGGTTCTTTATTGACAACGTTCTCTTCATACTTCAGTAAGAGGTGTGTTTTGAGTGTTATCAGTTGTAGACCGAACGAAAATGATTCTTGGCTAGTATATGGACCTCATGAGTTCCCCATGAGTCCTGTCTCATATTATGCCACTATGTAGAAGGTGTATATAGATAGGATCATTGAATATTTTATTATATTGCATTGCATTAGATATCATTATTATTCATTATTGTATACTTTATTGATTATTTGTTTGCTTGTGCTTCATATTTACTTAATGGATGTTTCTGGTCAGCTGTCTGCATGACATTACAAAGTCAAGGAACTATTTTGTTGATTTGGCAGGTTTATTAGTATTCATTATACAATATAGTTATTAACTGTTGTTCGGTTGGTCTATCATCCCTATTGAGTAAACGTGTTATCGTACTCATACTACTCTTGTCGTATCTTTTTAATGCATTCTAGCACTAGTGGACCATGCTAATCCTAACTTGGCTGAGGCCATAACTTTGAAATTGTGGTGAGCTACTTGTGCAAGGAGCAATAGCTTGACTTCAACTATGTTATTTTTCCTATTTTTTTAATATTTTCTTTTAGAATTTCTTGTACTGGTGAGAGTAAGTTTTGGGCTTTTGGTTATCTTCTACATTTTATGTCTTATCTTTGATAGTTGGGGTTTGAAGACTATCCAATTTATTGCTTAATTTCTGTTGTGCTTATTTATGTGTTGATTTATTGATTGAAGGATTGTATTACCTACTAAGGGATTGGGGTGGTTGCCATCATAACCTAGGATTTAGTGTCATAACATATATGCTGCCATCAGTGGATATTTTTGGGAGTAGTGACCTACGAGGGACTCACAAGGTCTATATAGCTCCCAGAATACTTTCCTAATTGGGCTCCTTGTAGGAAATTTGCCTCGACATTACCACTATCCTGAATAAGTTTACATTGGTTTTATATGATATCAATGTGTTGGAACCATTTTATATCGGTGAAACACTTGCTAGAATCATTTTCTATCGGTGTAATACTTATTGAAATCATACAATCTGTATCACAAGAATTGATGAAAGCTTTTCAAAATAATATGAATTTCATAAAGACCAAGACAGTGTGCACCACGGGCTAATAAATATCATGCATCAACAAGAGTGATGTAAGTATGTACAAAGAAGTGCATAACTCAAAATTCATCATTTAACTATTAACTATTTAAATTATTTCGATTCAATGCAATATAATCAATTTCTCAAGTCATCAAATAAATATCTAATAATGCTCATTTATATCAACAAGTGACAAAGATTCATATAAAGGCTATCAACTAATTTTCCAACCTAGAATCACAATAAGGAATCATTTTTCCACTATTTGGATTGATAAAGTACTCTTCACAATACACTAGTGCTGAATACGAATCATCACAAATAAACTTTGGCACTCCTAACACACCCAAAACCCCTCATAATTAATATACAATAATCACCTCACAAGCAGAATATAGAAAGTAAGTCGTAACCTACCTCAAATGCTACATGTTCCACGGACTCTCACAATTATGCCTTTCCTTTTTGGATCACCTTGAAAAGATCCCAATCATAAAAATCATACTTTCTATCAGTATACGAATCTATCCATAAAGGTTTAAGTTGAAAATTAAATTAAAAAGTCAATGTTGAGTCCCCAAGGTCAATTCCTGAAATTGACTTCAAAATCAGTTTACCTTTAAAGTAAAAATCTTATGCACCAAAAATCAGCTAAATCTGAGCATGAATCGAACCCTAAATCGAGAAATACCAATTATAAAGCTTATGGAAAAAACCCTAAATTTTCAATATCCAGAGATGAATTAATTCAACAATTAAGCGATAGATTAGCAGGAAAGAGTCAAATATAGAGTTAGATGCTTACCTTCCCCCCCCCCCCCACTCAATGAAATCTCAAAGTCCCTTTAAGAATATCCTAAAATTAAGCTCTCTGTCTCCTAAAATCAAAGAAAAAGGTCTATGTTTGAATTAAAAAATTTAGCTACTATTCATGTGCAGGTACTTTCGCTGAAGCAGAAAATCCTCACATTCGCGAGCTCACCAAAGTGGAGAATGTATCTCTAGAGAAGAGGTTACTTATGTGCCTCCACTCCACAGAAGCGAAAAATCCTTCCAGGTGCAAAGTTGCTGATGCGGGAAAGTCTCATAGAATTTGACTCTGGTGCACAGTTACAACAGCTGGCTCTGGTGCAATGTGCTCATGCAAAAACAACCTTGTAGAAGTGAAATTCCCCCAGCTACCCCAACTTTATAGAAGTGGAAGATCCTCTCAGGAGTGGCATCACCAAGACGGAGAAAAGGTCGCAAGTGCGACTGCACCAGATACTACTGAACCAACAAATCCAAACTCAAAGAAATCTTGGTTTCAGCTATTGAAAATCATTTCAAACCTCCCAAGCACAACAAATAGTGAATATCAATCATAAAACACATTTTAGACCTGTTGAAATCATTGAATCACCAATTTAGGATCATCTTGATCAAATATTGATTGTGTTAATTCAAATTTTGTAAGAAAACTAAAATTCCACTCAAGAGTCCAAATCATTCCTAAATACCTCGAGATCTGCGAAAACCATAAACCTAAGTCATAAATTATCTTTTGGACCCAATAAAGCTATTAAAACTCAAATCTAGCCTCGTTAACCAAAATATTAATTTTGATCAATCTTTTAAAATTGAAAATCTTTCCCGAAATATATCTGATCACCTTGAAAATCATGTCACCCATATCCACAAGTCATAAACATCTAAAAGAAATAATAGGGAGGGTTGAAAGAGAAAAAGAGGCTGAAATCACAAAACAACTATGAGGTTCGTTACATCATCCAGTATTAAAACACATATTCTTTCTTGAATGTAAAGAGATAGAAAGTTCTTGAATGATAAAAAAGTTGCGTTCACATGTCTAAATTAATCTTCCAAGCGGCGTCCTCCATCGAACAATATCTTCATTGCACCTTCACTAATTATATCTCCTTGTCATGACCCGAGTCTATACCCTAGCCGAGACATAGTACTTGGCGCCACAAGTGACCCCAAGGTAACCCATGGTCTAACATTCACACAAGTATACTAAGTAAACATAAGTGGAAGCTTAAAAAGAAATATATATAAATCAATACTGCTGGAAGTGTAAAACATCACTGAAAACAACACTACACAAATGTGTTTGAAAGCTACTCCTAGCTGATGAGTTGCTGGAACAAGTCCCCAGCTAACTCTAAAGTCTGACTGAAAAGCAAATAACATCCCCAGAAGATGAGGACTCACCAAACAGACTGTTGTTGCTAGAATCGTCAAGAGGAACTACTAATAATGCTAGGACTGAGAATCTACGCCTGTATCATAATACGATACATCATAGAAAGTATACTTCAGTACTTTGAATGTACTCAGTAAGTGAGATATACAATAAGCATGGGAAATAAACAACTAAGCTAAAATAACATGAAATGACCAACTAATACTGATAAATTGAGTTATAACTAATATGGTAAATAATGACCTTGACTGGTGGTCAATAACACATCCTGGAACTGAGTGACTGAACTTAGCTAAACTGAGTTGAACTGAAGTAAACTGAACTAAACTAAATCGATAAGTGGGAGAGTCTATAACCCACATATAACCACATGAGCTAAATGTGGAGTCTGATATATACACCCCATTGGAGAAAGCCAGCTATACCTTGCGAGGGTATAGTGGCTGGCTGGGTGGTCACAATGTTGGGGCCTATCGAGCCAATAACCTACGGTGGCAACGTAGTTCTAGGAACCTGGATGCACTGAAATCCTGGTATGCTTGGTGCTAAGTACTACTCCCACTAAATAGTCCTAACTTGACTACTAAAATGATAGCTCGAAGCTGGGGTACTAGACTAAGTCAGGAATAATTATCTGAAAGTACCTTGAAAGTCTATCATACCGGTTAACTATAAACTAGTGTTCTAAGACTAGTCAGAGCTGCTTACCGTCGTAATCGTCTGAAGAACAAACTAATAAATGATAACTGAAAACTGCGACTAGGAGGTGTTACCAACATCTCAAGAGACTGACTATAGTCAAACTAATCAGCTGACATTTCTGTAAGAAACTGGAATTTTCTGTGTATTGACCGAGACTAAACAATTAATAATTCTACTCTTGATCAAGCAACTATACTGTCCTGGTAATTTCAAGAACAATCGGAATCAAGCAACACTTGTATTTAGAACATGCTGAAATACTCAATTCACTGAATTCAAGAAACTAGGGATAAAATCACACAGTTTTATGAAAAGAGATAATGACCAGAAGTATAGCTAACAACATCCCTAATTATTCATGAAATCATAAAAGGATGAAATTCATAATTTACTGACAAATGAACCCTAACGGTAAACTTCAGGGCTAGAACTGATAAGCATTTCAGAAGAGTTTTGAGGCACAATGGAAAGACAATTCTCTTGTTGAATTCTCACATACCTGGTGTAGAAATCTCGGAGAAAACCCTTAAGAAATCTAAGAAGAAAAAAAATCGAAACCCTTTCTCCTACTCTGTGCTTCCTAACTAAGTTTCTACGTTCTGACGTTGAGAGAATGAGAGGAAATAAAGAGGGAACATCGATTACCTCCCCAAATTCCCTGATATATCCCAAAACGACATACTTTAGGGATTAAAAAGGTGGAAAGTTACAAATATGCCCCTGAAAGAAAATCTGGAAAACTGCCCGACAGGGACTAACGGGTCACACAACGAGTCGTTAGTTGGTACCAAAACTTATTGGGACCAGTCGTTGGTCTTAGGCCTGAAATTAGGCTCACTAGGAACTAGCAACGAAGGGAACCCCAACTTATTGGATGAACCAATGGGTCATAGGTACCTCTTCGTCGTCACTGGTGGGGAAAAGTTGGTTCCTCAGCTAACGGATGACACAACGACTCATTGGTAGAACCAACGGGTCATTATGTCTACTCATGGCCAATATTGCCTGGACCTGAGATCTAGTGACGGGTGGAAACGATGACTCATTAGAGGTGACAACGATTCTTTGGTCCCACTCGTTGCTTCTGGGAGATGTTTAGTAGATTTCTAAACTTGGGATGCAACAAATGACAGGAAAAATTGTTACTTCCTCCAACGAGTCATCCTATGCCTCGTTGGTTCTCGGAGGGAAATTTTGCAGAGCTGACAATGGCTCAGACAACGGCCAATTAGAGGTGACAACGATCTGTTGTCTGGGTCCTTCTTTGATAAAATTTTCTGGTTTCCCTTGATTTTTCATGCAAGGTCTGTGTTTGGTCTAGAAAAGTTTTGGGGTGTTACAATATCTCACTCTTGGGATCATTCTTCCTCGAATGAAGGCTAAAGCTGTCGAGAAAAATGGGAAAAGGGCTGCAATTACCAGAATAAAACTATAAACTGATTTCTGAAGTAATGGCTAACTCTTAACTGATTTAACCATACTAACTAAGTTAACACAACTAGAGTGCACATTGAAAATCTGAATAGAGCTGATGTATGAGGAACTGAATAGAGTACTAAGGTGGAATTTAATACCTGATGCTGAAACTGAATTGGAAAGGAATAAATGAGGGTATTTAGCCATCATGTCTTCTTCGGCCTCCCATGTGGATCCCTCAACTAGCTATTTCATCCACAAGACTTTCAGTGAAGCGACTTCCTTGTTTCTCAGCTTACGAACCTGACAGTCTAGGATCTGAACTGGAACCTCTTCATAAGAGAGACTATCGTTCACTCTCACACTGTCTAGTGGCACAATTAAGGTCTGATCAACGATGCACTTCTTCAATAGTGACACATGGAAAACTGGGTGCACCGCTAACTCCGAAGGTAATTCTAACTCATAGGCCACATTGCCAATTCACCTAAGAATCCTGTAGGGTCCTACATACCTCGGACTGAGTTTTCCCTTCTTTCCAAACCTCATCAACCCTTTTATGGGTGAAATTTTTATATACACCTAATCATCTATAGCAAATTCAAACTCTCTCCTCCTCACATCAGCGTATGATATCTGTCGGCTCTGAGCTGTTTTCAACCTTTCTCTGATCAGTTGCACTTTCTCCATAGATTCATAAACTGAGTCCGGTCCTATCAAGGTAGCTGTGCCAACCTCAAACCACCCTATAGGAGACCTACACCTTCTACCATAAAATGCCTCAAACGGGGCCATTTGAATACCGGAGTAGTAGTTGTTGTATGCAAACTCGATGAAAGGAAGGTGATCATTACAACCGCCCTTGAATTTGATCACACAAGATCTCAGCATATCTTCTAAGGTCTGAATAGTCCACTCAGCTTGTCCATCTGTCTGAGGGTGAAAAGTTGTGCTGAGTGTGACCTGAGTACCGAGTCCTTTCTGAAATGACTTCCAAAAATGCAAGGTGAACTGGGTACCTCTATCTGAAATAATGGATAAGGGAACTCCATGCGGTCTAACCAACTCTCAGATGTACAGTTTAGCGTAATCCTCAACTGAGTCTGTAGTTTTAACTGGGAGGAAATGTACTGACTTGGTCATCCGATCTACTATCACCCAAATTGAATCATGCTACCGACGACTACAAGGTAGACCTGTAATAAGGTCCATATTCATTTCTTCCCACTTCCACGTAGGTATTCTGATATCTTGAGTCATACCCCCAGGTCTTTGTATTCAACCTTAATCTACTGGAAGTTCGGGCACTTAGACACGAACTCTGCAATGTCTCTCTTTATGTCGTTCCACTAGTAGATTTTTCGTAGGTCACGATACATCTTAGTGGCACCCGGGTGGATAAAATATTTAGAGTTATGTGCTTCTGCTAGTATCGGCTGTCTCAAATCATCAATGTCCTGAAAGCATAGTATGCCTTGGTATTGAAGTACACCATTTCCTCCTTTGGAGAAAGCCTCCACTTCCTTTCTTAGAACTGCTTCTTTCAGCTTAAGCAGTACGCGATCCTCCTCTTGCTTTGACTTAACCTCAACAACTAACAAGGATTCCAACCCACTCTGTAGTACTACTCCACCCTCAACTAAATCCACCAACTATACTCCAAATCACGCTAACCTGTTAACATCTTTTGCTATCTCTTTTTTTCCCTCTTCAACATGAGAAACACTCCCCATGGACATTCTACTCAAGGCATCCGCCATTACATTTGTCTTGCTCGAATGGTACAGTACACTAATGTCGTAATCCTTTAATAACTCCAACCACTTTCTCTGATGAAGGTTCAAATCTTTCTGACTGAACACGTACTGAAGGCTCTTGTGATCGGTGAAAACATCTACGTGAACCCCATAAAGGTAATGCCTCCATATTTTTAGAGAAAACACCACTGCTGCCAATTCAAGATCATGAGTCGGATAATTTTTCTCATGAACTTTGAGTTGTTTGGAGACATAAGCTATCACCTTACCCCGTTGTATTAGAATGCAACCAGGCCAACTCTGAAAGCATCATAATAGACTATGAACCCATTTGTTCCTTTTGGTAAGATCAACACCGGAACTGTAGTGAGTCGAGTCTTCAGCTCTTGGAAACTCTTCTCACATGCATTTGACCACTAAAACTTTACCTTTTTCTAAGTTAGTTTGGTCAGAGGAGACACAATAGAAGAGAATCTTTCCACAAACCATCAATAATAACTAGCTAGACCTAGGAAACTTTTGATATCTGTTGGAAAAGTAGGTCTTGGCCAGTCTTTCACTGCCGCTATCTTTTGAGGATCTACCTGAATACCCTCACCTGAGACCATATGAACGAGGAAAGCCACAGATTTCAGCCAGAATTCACATTTGCTGAATTTAGCAAAAACCTAGTGATCTCTGAGAGTCTGCAACACTATCCTCAGATGGTTAGCATGCTCCTCCTTATTTCTGGAGTATACCAAAATGTCATCTATGAATACAATGACAAACATGTCTAGATACTATTTGAATACCTTGTTCATCAAGTCCATGAAAGGTGTCGGGGCTTTAGTTAGTCCGAAGACATAACCATAAATTTATAGTGACCATACTGAGTTTTGAAGGGTATTTTCCGTATTCCATATTGTCTAACCCTAAGATGATGATACCCCGATATGAGATCTACCTTGGAAAAACAACTGGCTCCTTGAAGTTGATCGAACAAGTCGTCAATCCTGGGTAGGGGATACCTGTTCTTAATTGTAACTTTGTTCAGTTGATGGTAGTCGATACACATTCGGAGAGTACAGTCTTTCTTTCACACTAACAACACTGAAGCGCCCCATGGAGAAATGCTAGGCTTGATGAAACCCTTGTCAAGGTCTTGCTTCAACTCCTTAAGCTCAGATAGAGCCATTTTGTAAGGAGGAATAGAAATGGACTGAGTGTATGGAAGAAGGTCTATGCCTAAGTCTATTTTTCGCTCGGGAGGGACTCCGAGGAGATCTTCGGGAAGGACATCAGGGAATTCGCTGACAACTAGAAATGACTAAATAGTTGGAGTCTCGGAGCTAGAATCTTTGACCCAAACTAGGTGATAAGATGCACCCTTTTGGAATGAGCTTCCTTGCCTTGAGGTTGGAAATAAACCAACCCTTAGGCGTTGAAACACTACCCATCCATTCTAAGACTGGCTCATTGGGGAACTGAAACCTGACAACTCTAGTTCTGCAGTCGACTGAGGCATAATCGGAATGTAACTAATTCATGCCAAGAATGAGGTCGAAATCGACCATTTCTAGGTCTACTAGATCAGCTGGAATGACTTTATTTAACACTAAGACTGGGAAATTTCTATATACCTGGCTAACTCTAACTGACTCACCAACCCGGGTATAGACTAAGAATGGTTCTGAGAGAACTTCTGGACTGATTTCAAACTAAAAAACTACATAAGGAGTCATCAATGATAGTGTGGCTCCTGGATCTAGTAGGGCATATACATCTAGGTGGAAAAGATGAAACATACTTGTGACCACATCAAGTGAGCTCTCCTGATCCTGATGAGATGATAAAGCATAAAAGAGGTTTTGGCACTTACTGCCATCCGTACCTGAAGTATTTCCCTGTTGAGCTGAACGACCTGCTGGGACTATTAAAGTAGACTGAGTTTTCCATCGTTGTGTTGAAGGAAACTCTTTTAACCTGTGACCCAACTGCCCACATCTAAAGCAACCCTCCTTGCTCATGCAGCATTCCCTTAGATGGTTCTTGCCACACTTAGGACAAGTTGTGTAATGGTTGCTGGCACTGAAACTCTGGGACTGAGAGCCAGATGCTCCACTGTTTCGATCCTTACGGGACCAGAAAATAAGGACGCTGGTTGATGTGGGTGCTTGAGTCTTTTGTTGTTGCTGCTATGGGCGACTACTGCTGTCGTACCTCTAGTGGCCATAATTCAACTAACCTATTTTAGACCGCTTGTTCTCCCACTCAATATCCTTCAAATTTTCTACCTCAATCTATTGGGCATGAATAGTGAAGCTAAAGAGGTTAATGTTCTTGATGAGCGTTGCAGTTCTGCACTCTTTGAGTACCAAAGTTGACACTCCATTGACGAATTTGAGTATACGAGCCCTTGATTCAGCTACTATCTCTGGAGCATACCTTGACAACCGAGTGAACTCCAAAGCATACTCCTCCACGGTTCTGTTACGTTGTCTTAGATTTATGAATTCCGTGACCTTGGCCTCACTCAATTCTCGAGGAAAGAATCTATCTAGAAATGCAGTTGTGAACTCTTCCCACTCTACTGGCCTTGCTGCTACTAGCCTCCTTTCTTTCCATTGGTTGTACCAAATCTGAGCCACCCCTTTCAACTGGTAAGCAGCCAGATTAGCACTCTCCGCAAAACTAACATCCATAATCTGGGTGATCTTCCCACCTCATATATAAACTCTTGTGGGTTCTCTCCTACCTTGGATTCATGGAAAGCTGGAGGGTTCATTCGGGTGAAGTCCCAACCCCTAGAAGTTTCTGTAGACCCATTTGTATTCACTGGAACCACCTGCTGGTTCACTTGATTAGTCATCATTTGAGCCAGCAGCTGGATCGCCGCTCGGAATTCTGCTGAGGACTCTAGGTCATCCTGAGGGGCTACTGAAGCTGGTGGGGCAGGTCGATCAGCATTGCGAGCCCTCCTTCTATTTCTCATCTTGGAGTCATATCTTACTGAAATGAATAAAGCACGAGTTAGGAGGGCATTTCTAGGAATAAACTTCAATACACGATAAGGAGTATGAATAAAAAGGAGTTTTCTCAATAACGTCTCGTAGCCTCCCCGTCATAAGTGTGGCATGCTTCACACCCATGAAAAGGACTCTACTTGACGTGGCTTTCAGCCATCCTAAGATATTCTAAACCTAGTGCTCTGATACCAAGTTTGTCATGACCCGAGTCTACACCCTGGCCAAGACACAGTACTTGGTGCCACAAGTGACCCCAACTTAACCCATGGTCTAACATTTTCACTAGTATACTAAGTAAACTTAAGAGGAATCTGTAAAACATCACCAAAAACAATACTACACAACTGTGTCTGAAAGCCACTACTAGCTGATGAGTTGTTGGAACAAGCCCCCAGCTAACTCTAAAGTCTGACTGGAAAGAAACTAACTGAAAAGCAAATAACGTCCTCAGAAGATGAGGAATCACCAACTGGACTGTTGCTACTGGAATCATCGAGAGGAATTACTGACGATGCTGGGACTGAGAATCTGTGCCTATATATACAGCATAGAAAGTGTGTGTCAGTACTTTGAATGTAGTAAGTGAGATATAAAATAAGCATGGGAAATAAATGGATGAGCTAAAATAGCATAAAATGACCAACTGATACTAAATATTGATAAACTGAGTTATAACTCATATGGTCAATAATGACCCTGTTGGTGGTAAATAACATGTCCTAGAACTGAGTGACTGAACTGATCCAAAACTGAGTTGAACTGAAGTAAACTGAACTGAACTGACAAGTGGGAGAGTCTATAATATACATATTACCACCGTGATCTAAACGTTGAATCCTATATATACACCCCATTGGAGAAAGCCCACTATACCTTGCCAGGGTATAGTGGCTAGCTAGGTGATCACAAAGCTGGAGTCCGTCAGGACAATAACCTATGGTGGCAACGTAGTTCTAGGAACCTGGGTGCGATGGAACTCCAGTACGCTTGGTGCTAAGTACTACTCCCACTGGATAGTCCTGTCTTGACTACTAAGCTGATAGCTCAAAGCTGGGGTCCTGTACTAAGTCAGGAATACTTATCTGAAAGTACCTTGAGAGTCTATCAGACCGGTTAACTATAAAGTGGTGTTCTAAGACTGGTCAGAGCTGCTTATTTGGAAGCGTCATAATCGTCCGAAGAACAAACAAATAACTTATAACTGAAAACTAGGACTAGGAGGTGTTACCGACACCTCAAGAGACTGACTATAGTCAAACTAATCAGCTGACATTTCTGTAAGAAACTGGAATTTTCTGAGTATTGAACGAGACTAAACAATTAATAATTCTACTCTTGATCAAGCAAATATACTATCCTAGTAATTTCAAGAACAATCGAAATCAAGCAACACTTGTATTTAGAACATGCTGAAATACTCAATTCATTGTATTTAAAAAAATAGGGATAAAATCACATAGTTTCATGAAAAGAGATAATGACCAAAAGTATAGCTAACAACATCTCTAATTATTCATGAAATCATAACAGGATGAAATCCATAATTTACTGAAAAATGAACCCTAACGGTAAACTTCAGGGCTAGAACTGATAAGCATTTCAGAAGAGTTTTGGGGCACAAGGGAAGGACAATTCCCTTGTTGAATTCTCACATACCTGGTGTAGCAATCCCATAGAAAACCCTTACGAAATCTAAGAAGAAAAAAATCAAAATCCTTGCTCCTGCTCTGTGCTTCCTGATTGAGTTTCTACGTTCTGACCTTGAGAGAATGAATGGAAATGAAGAGGGAACGTCGAGTACCTCTCTAAATTCCCTGAATATATCTCAAAATGACATAGTTTAGTGATTAAAAAGGTAAGAAGTTACAAAAATTCCCCTGAATGAAAATCTGGAAAACTGCCCAACAGGGACCAACGAGTCATTAGTTGGTACCATGACTCATTGGGACCAGTCGTTGGTCCTGGGCCTAGAATTGGGCTCACTAGAAACCGGCAACGAAGGGAACCATGACTTGTTGGATGAACGAATAAGTCATTGGTACCTCTCGTTGTCACTGGCAGGGAAAACTTGGTCCCTCGGCTAATGGACAGCACAATGACTCATTAGTAGAACCAACGGGTCATTATGTCTGCTCGTGGCTAACACTACGTGGACCTGAGATCTAGTAATGAGTGGAAACGATGACTCGTTAGAGGTGACAACAATTCATTGGTCCCATTCATTGCTTCTAGGAGACGTCTGGTAGATTTCTAAACTTGGGATGCAGCAGATGATAGGAAGACTCGTTACTCCTTCCAACAAGTCGTCCTATGCCTCGTTGGTTCCCGGAGGGAAATTCTACAAAGCTAACAACGGCTTAGACAACGATCCATTATCTGGGTCATTCTGTGATAAAACATTTCTGGTTTCCCTTGATTTTTCATGCAAGATCTGAGTTTGGTCTAAGAAAATTTTGGGGTGTTACACTCCTTGAATCTCAATATTTTAATTTGTCTATCTAAAATAGCTATGGACTCCTCAAAAGTCAATTTCTAATCCAACTATGTAGATTCCAATTATATCACATGAGAGCCATCATAACAGTACTTCTTCCAAATCAGCACATGAAAAACCAGATGAACACATTATAGACCTAGAGTTAAGGCTAACTCATATGTCACTTCACCAATATGCTACAACACCCTCAAATGAGCCAATGAACCTAGGGCTGAGCTTGCCTTTTTGACTAAACCTCATAACACCCTTCATGGGTGATACCTTTAGCAAGTCCTTCTGTTCAACAATGAATTCTAAATATCGAGCCTTCTGATCTTCATAACTCTTTTGCCTAATCTATTGTAAGAAGCCACTCCAAAATCAATTTCACATTTTCCATGGAATCTCTCAATAAGTCAGTGCCCTATGACTTGACCTCAAAAACATAAAATCAATCAACTAGATATCTACATCTCCTACCATATAAAGCCTCAAATAGAGCCATATGGATACTGGAATGATAACTATTGTTATATGCAAACTCTATTAAAGAGAAGAACTGGTCCCAATGACCTCCAAAGTCGATCATACATGGTCCTAGCATATCTTTCAAAACCTGAATATTTCTCTCCAAGTCTTTGACTGACCATCTGTTTGTGGGTAAAATGTTATGCTGAGCTCAACCTGAGTACCTAACTCATTCTGTATAGAACCCTAAATATAAGATGTAAATTAAGAACTCCGGTCTGAAATGATGGAAATAGGCACTCATTACAAATGGACTATCTCTCACATGTATACTTGCTCCAACCTCTTTGAAGTGTAGGTTGTCTGAACCAGAACAAAATGAGAAGATTTGCTCAATCTATCCACGATGATGCAAATAACATCAAACTTTCTCAAGGTTAATTTTAGCCTTTGATGTTCATACTTTACCTGTTGGCAATTCAAATATCGAGTCACAAACTCCATAATATCTCTCTTTATCCAACATATCCCGTACTGCTGCTTCAAATCATGGTACATCTTTTCTACTTATGAGTTAATAGAATATCAAGATAAGTGAGACTCCTTCATGATCAACCTAGTGAAATCACACACTCTAGGTACACAATACGACCCTTGATCCTCAAAACACTTTTTGGATCCAAAATTCCCTCCCTAGCTTTACCTCTCAACACCTTTATCAACCTCAACTTCGCATCCTCAAACTGTTGAGTCTTAATCTGCTCCTTCAACAAAGACTGAGCCTTCAAATAAGTAAGGACCCTACTAGACTCCGAAATTTCAAGTCTCACAAACCTATTAGCCAATGACTAAATGGCTATCACCAAGGGATGCTCCTTTACTCATAGAGATGCAACACTTCCTATACTCATTACCTTTATACTCAAGGCATCTGCCATCACATTGGCTTTTTCTTGATTGTAAAGAATATTTATGTCATAGTCCTTGAGAAATTCCAACCACCTCTGATGCCTTAAATTCATATACTTCTTGTTGAATATGTACTGAAGGTTGTGATGATTTGAGAAAATCTGACAATGCACACCATAGAGGTAGTGTCTCCAATTCTTCCAAGCAAATACTATCTCTACCAATTTCAAATCACGAGTAGAGTAGTTCTTTTGTTGAATCTTCAGTAGTCTCAAAGAATATGCAATAACTCGGCCCTACTGTGTCAACATACACCCTATGCAAATCCATGATGCATGAAAATACATTGTAAAGCCCTCACCTTGTACATGCAGGTTCAAAATTGGAGCTGAAGTCAATAAAGTCTTGATCTTCTGAAAGCTCGCCTCACACTCATGAGATCATTGCAAAAACACATCACTTTGAGTCAATTTAATCAATGGAGACGCAATAGATGAGAAATCCTCCACAAATCATCTATAGTATCAGTCAATCCTACAAAACTCCAAATCTTAGAACGGGCCTAGCCCAATACTGATGTTACACCCCAAACCGGGGGAGGCATGATTGGCACCTTCTTCCATACATGATTGAGCATACTCTTCCACAAGTCTAACTACAATAAGCCAGAACCAAAGGGGTTCAACAACAGCTATTAAAACAGAGTAAGTGAAAAACTAAAATGGAAACTAGCCCACAGACCAATGGAAAGATATATAATAGGCCCACAAGGACACAGAATGGGAAACAACCTGAGCAACTGGGCCTTCCAAGTCTACAACAATAACTTTACATCCTCAATGACATTTACGAGCCACTAAGAGTATAACAAAAATTAAATTATCATGCTAGAGCCACGAATTACCTGTAAAAACAAACTCTGGCAGCTTTAGATAATTGGATCTTAACGGACTCAGCTAGAATTTCACTTAGAGTCCAAGAACTCAATCTACATGCCGATCAACACCTGCAGTCATGAATGTAATTCCCCAAATAGGGAATCAGTACGAATGTTACACCCCGTAGAATTCCCGGCACTCAGATGACCTATTCCCAAGTTGGTTAAGCATATTTGAAGGCCATACGTGTTGGAGAAAGGCCCAGGAAAAGATCGGACGAGAAGCCCATCGAACCATCGCGGAAGGAGCCGAGGCAGAGCCCCTCCGCGATGGCAGCGTGTCATGGAGGAGAGGCCTCCGCGATGGCTCCATGACACGTTGGCCTTGTCCAGCCCCAAGTATATAAAGCCTCACTTCGGTTTTAAATGATAAAAACTTTATAAAATTTCCAGAGAATGCAGCAAAACAGAGGAGGACGAAGAGGGAATATATATTATCGCTCGATTATGCTGCTAAACGCTGCCCAAACTCAAATTAACTCCAGATACGGGGGTATTTAGCGACAGAGAGCATTCCTACGGATTCAGTTTCGCGAAAAATGGCAGGCGAATCGTCGAGCCACCGAGCCAAGGTAAGTGGAATTGCTCTAAATTAGTGTCTATGTGTCCCTAGCTGTGAAGTGAATATTTCTCCCTTCTGGACCTCTGAAAAATAGCGAGTTTCTGGCCGTCTTTCGATAAGCCTAAGTTTAGGATATAAACTATATCGAAAGTGACGTTGCCTTTTGAAATAAAGTTGTAGTATTGATTGATATGTTTATGAATGCAGTTGGGAGAAAACAGTTAAAGTACCGGCCGAGCTTCGTCCGACAGACGAATAGTTCAAGGATAAGGTATGTAAAGTTAGTTTCCTCGGCAAGTTAAGTAATATTGAGATAATATAGCAATTTTCAGACTAGTAGAATGTTCAGAAGTCGAGTATTGCGTTATTATGAATATTGGTACAATGTGAGAAACATTGGGTTGTAATGTATATGAAACCTATCAGTATGATACAGATTCTAACGCAAGTGTTAGAGATTGCCCAGTATACTCAGTATGTAATGTGATATGCCATGTTGAGATATGGTTGTATTCAGTTGAAACCCCGTATAGTAATGCAATACCCGTAGAGCTCTTCAGAAATAGAATAGCAGACTAAAATGAAGTTTAGAAAGCATGGCAGGAATAGTAGATCATGTTACTATAGAAAGTCAGTATACAGCATAGTTCAGCAGAAAGATTATATTCGCACACACATACATAGTACTTCCAGCCTCAGCATGTATTAAGCATGTACATATTTCTATCACCTAATCCAGCATATAGTGTATACAGAAACTTAGTAAACAGTAGAGTTTTTAGCAGAAACATTATCTTATGTAGCATTTGCCCAATACAGCCCGGCAGGAGACTATATTCATATTTATATATCTTTACCTGCCTCAGCACGTATTAAATACGTACAGATTATTATCATTAGCCCAGCATGTAATATATATGATACATTACCCCTATTAGCCTCAGCATATGAAATACATAGACAGTGTTACCAGTTGAGACCGTTGTATTGTTTGGGGTTGGATTACCTAGCATCCGTGACCGCCCAGGGTTAATAGCTGTATCGACTCGTCCACCAGAGGACGAGGATACGTCACTCTACGGAGTGGCATGCCGTCCCGCCAGGGGACGAAGATGGGATGCCAGTTTTCCCCATATTTGTGCCTTGATCGGCCCTTACACACCCCAGTCGAGCGGATACGCCCGGGTGCAGATTCAGGAGTCCTCTGGACTCAGATGCAGTTATAGTCAGGGGCTCAGCGAGCCCAAGTGCATACCCTGGGACCGGCAGGATGCTTACAGCCACTATAGGAGATGGGATGACCGGGGTAGGGGTATAGATTCTGTGCTGGTTGTACCTCCTGGCTTATAGGGGCCGGGTAAGGTTTGTGTGTGCTGTGTTATGTTATTTCATGTTATGCCATGTTATGTTAGATACAAGTAGATCAGCAGTAGCACGATACATTTCCAGGTATGACTCTCATCCCTTCCAGTAAAGATTGAGAGAAGGTAAGGTTTACATTATCAGACAGTTAAGTTATTCCTTCTACTTCAGTTTTATTAGTTACATTATTGCTTTCAGATTTTGTATTCAGTTATTGCTTTACATACTCAGTACCAGCGGTACTGACGCCCGGTGGGGCGCTGCATTACTTGCCTGCAGGTACTCATAGACGAGCAGGTGACACCACGTGATTCCTGTCAGCATTGAGTATTCAGCTCCTGTCATCCGGAGACTGAATTCCAGAGGTGTACTTCAGTTTCTGTTGTTATATAGTATGGGTAGGTCGGGGCCCTGTCCCGATCATTTGTATTGCTATTCCTAGAGGCTTGCAGTCTGTATATTTCCCTGTGGTCAGTTGAGCCGGTCGTGTGAGGCCGTGCAGTGTTAGCTGTTAGTACTCTTGCTTCTTTTATGTTGGCTGTGTGGGGCCATAAGTTTGACAGTAGTGGTGACCTTGCCGGTCACGTAGCCTTCTAGTATTTTATCGCAGAATGCAGATAATTAGACAGCATGGTGGCCTTGTCGGCCCGCATAGGCTTCCCTATAGTTGCTTGTTCTGGTCAGCTGTTATTACAGGTACAGGAGGCCATAGGCCAATGGGCCGGAGGTTGTGTTTAAAGCTGTTATATAGCCCTTTGTTTCCAGAAATGTGAATCAGAGCCAGCCAGGTACCAGATGTGCCTAGGCTTAGCAGTCCAGTAGTTCAAGTCCTAGTAGGGCACCAGGTGCTAGTCATACCTCCCAAGGCGGGGCGTGACAAACTTGGTATCAGAGCAGGTCGTATCCTAGGGAGTCTGCAAGCCGTGCTAAGTAGAGTCTTGTCTATGGATGTATTGTGCACCACATACTATAGACAGGAGGCTGCGAGGCATGATATGATGGTTACCCTTCTTTCTCAGTCAGTCGTGCTCTAGAGCGGTAAAGTATAGGGTTGAGTCCCTGAGAACTTACCGTATTCTTTGATTACAGATACAAAGGCATATCAGCATTACCCTATCACAGGCAGAAGATCAGAAATAGCAACAGAAGAGAACCTCAGTCAGTTACAGGATAACTATAGCAGCAGGAGGGGGTATCAGAGACCTCCCAGCGTGATACCTTTATTGGCATTATTCCTAGTATACGATGACAACGTCGGAATAGGAAGTCAGAAGTATAATGTACATATGAGTTGATTTACTTATTAGTTACATAAGATCTAATTATGATTACAGATAAGGTCAGACCATCAGGTAAGTATAAAAAAGAGAGAAAAATGCAGGAATCCCAAATATATCTTTTTGGATATGGTACAGTTAAGTGCTTTTATTTGTTGCAATTAAAAAAAAGGGGCTATTCCCACCTCTTAGTATTGATGCCAGTATACTAAAGGGGCATAAGACTTGAGATGGGGTTGCCGAATCCAGCGGTAAGTAAAGATGGGCTGATTGATCCTAGTAAGTATTAGAAAGTATAAAGAGCCCTCATGATTACGTAAGTTGTGCAGACCATTATGATAACAAGCCAGTAAAGAAAGTAAGACTGTTAGCTTACTCGAAGTAGGGGTAACAGACCTGCTAGTGATGAATGCCTAATAATAGTCAAGTTTGAGTCAAAAAAAAAAGGGCCAAGTCCGCCATATACGCCAGAAGAAGTATAGGCCGAGGCTTGATCAGTAATCTCATTAGCAATGAAAGGCAGGTACTTTGAACCCCAGAGTTCAGTCTAAGCAAGGTGAGAGGAAGAAGCAGGAATGTCAGATCTTGTGGGGAAATTAGAACTACCCCAGATTGATAAAGTATCGTATTAAGGATTAAGCTTCGCGCTGACAGTAAGATTATGGTTCAGAATACCGCAGTATGTCCGCCATGGAAAAGTTAAGAAGTTACCGATACAGCAATTCTAATTCAGTGTAGCCTGGAGATAAGGCCCAGCAGACAGTCATGGGCTCTCAATATATGCCTAGTAAGGCTACAAGATTCGAACGTCGACCCCACATCGTAGGAGTGGCGGAATTTCGAATAGCAGACAATAACTAGAATGTTTATGTTGTTACCTTTAGAATGGGGTGACAATGCAATGAAATGATAAGTCAGGGCAGGAGATATTATTAGGCCGTAGAAGAAATGTATCATGTACGATGTGAGACTCAGCAAAACATGTCAGAGGTTATGAATTACCGCAGGAATCAGTACATATTGTACGTAGCCAGCGATATATAGATATACAGATAATAAATAGGTTGTGAGTGGCTGCCTATAAGGGCTACAATCACAAATACGGATTAGTAATAGAAAGCCTATACAAATTGCATTGCGGGACAAAAAAAAAAGAGAGAAGAAAGAGGGAGAAGAAAGAAAGAAAAGAAGAAGAGAAAGGGCGGATTAAGTGTGAGTTACGTATGAAGTCATAGAAACTATCTCAGTTCTCAGTTATTAGATTAACAGATTTATGTGTTGTTGTCAGATCTAGGCTCTAGGAGCTTACCAAAGTTATTGGCCTAAGATAGATGGCCAGATGATAAGGGCGCAGTTAGACGGTCTACCGACCAGCTGGCGCCTGCATTAGCAGGGAGGCATCCCTGAAGATCGGTAACAGTAGTGCATGTGCCAGAACCAGGATTAGAGACCGAGTAGGCAAATTTCAGAGATTAGCAATACTAGAATTGTTCTAGCATGTTAAGTGGTCATACGTCGTTTTCCCAGCCTTGTGGGCGACAGTCGGCCTTAGTCAATCTAGCAGTTGTTATGTAGAACCCCCCATAAGTCAGCCGGCCGTCCCAGTCAGAATACCCGTGGGTACCCCAAGGAAGGGTCCACATCAGTAGTCAGTGACAGACTAGTATTTCAGCTGGTTTTCGTAAGACATTTAGATACAGAGCCTTAGCAGAAGGCCAGTATTTACAGAACCACTCATAAGACTGAGAATTCCCCAGAATAGCAGTATAAATCAAAGTGGATACACACAAGGCATAACAAATTGATAGTACCCTGCTAGTACAGTGTTTATTAAGATCAGGGGATCAGTAGACTCCCCGTGAAGATCCAGAGATTGATCGCCTCGGAGTAAGTTGAATAAATCCAGCCTTACAGTGACTTAAGTAAAATAACAGAGCAATTAGATGCCCACAAGTCTGCGGTTATGCACGATTATAAGCATTCAAGTAGAACAGTTAGAGTATTGATTAGACTACTGCCACATTCGGGTCATTCAACTCGACTATTCAGTTATTTAAGGTTATGCAGCCAGATCGTTAGAGGTCATGATCAATATCAGGATCCTCGGATCAGATAAAGGTACAAGGTGTACAGACGGTCGTTCAGGTTACCTTAGCAACAAGCAGCCTTAGCATGCAGTTAGAAGTCCAGATAAAGCTCTAGCTATACCGGTAGATTACTTGTCAGATTCTCCGGTATAATAAACCAGTATGACCGTCAGTTACATGCCAAATCGTAAATGTGAATTTTGGTTGAGTCCAGTAGCCTTTTTGGTCACATGGTGGCGGAGGCTGGTGTACAGATAGATACACAGAAAAATCGAAGTAATGAAGATCTAGCCTGGACCTACCACTCCGATCGAAGTACGCAGTCCCTGCGGTTAGCCGGGTACTGCAGAGGGTTCGTTGAAGGATTTTCCACCTTAGCAGCACCTCTGACTAAGTTGGCACAGAAGGCAGCGAAGTTCAGTAGACGGAGGAGTGTAAGCAGAACTTCCAGGAGTTAACAGCCAGGTTAACCTCAGCCCCAGTGTTAGTATCGCCAGAAAGTACAGAGGGTTGGTGCAGCATGGTAAAAGTAACAGTTTATGCTTTCAGGCAATTGAAGAAACGTGAGAAGAATTATCTTACCCACGACTTGGGTATCACCTAGTTAGCTGCAGTAACTTATGCCTGAAAAAGCAAGAATTTTGTGTCACCCGGGAAGGGCTAATACGGTAGTAGATGCCCTTAGCCGTAGATTTATGGGGAGTTGGCATACTTGCCGCCTGAACAGCGGAAATAGACCCGAGAATTTCACTAGTTAGCTGGTTTAGCCATTCACATAGCAGAAATAAAAGATAACAGAACGATAATACAGAATATCGCAGCATTGTCGTTAGTGGTGGAAGTAAAGGAACGGCAGTATAGAAACCTTAGCCAGGTTTAACTTGAACACAAGGTTCAGTAAGGAGAAGTGACATATTTTCAGATAACCGGGGATGAAATGTGGCGATATAAAGGCCGCATTGCGCTCCAGAGATTTTGGGGCATCGTCAGCAGTTTATGAGCGGGGCGAATTACGCCCGCTATTCTCTTCATCCCGATATGACAAAGAGGTACCATGACATTAAAGAAAACTATTGGTAGCCCAGTGTCCTAACTGCCAACAGTTGAAGGCAGAATATCAGAAACCAGGCAGGTTAATTTAGAACATAGCTGTGCCTCTTTGGAAATGAGAAGCGGTGAAGATGAATTTTGTAGCAAGATTACCCCATACTAAACACAGACATGACTCTATATGAGTGATAAATGACAGCTTGACAAAAATCAGCTCATTTCTTGCCAGTAAGAACTACTTTCTCGGCCGAAGATTATGCTGAGTTGCATTTCAAAAAGATAGTCAGATTACATGGAATACCAGTATCCATTATTTCAGACAGAGGAGCACACTTCACAGCTAGATTCTGGCAGTCATTTCAAAAGAGTTTGGGAGCGCAGATTAATTTAAGCGCAGCGTTCTATCCTCAGACAGATGAGTAGGCTGAGCGCACAATTCAGACGCTCGAAGACATGTTGCGAGCGTGTGTGTTAGATTTCAGTAATAGCCAAAATGAGCATTTACCATTAATCGAATTTGCCTCCAGAATTAGAATCCATTCATCCGGTCTTCTATGTAACGATGCTGAGGAAATGCATAGGAGACCCGTTCAGAACAGTCCCAGTCCAGAATATTCAGGTTACAAAAAGCTGGCCTATGAAGAGGCTCCAATAACTATCTTAAACAGACAGATTCGCAGATTGAGGACTAAAGATATTGCGTCTATCAAGGTATTGAGACGTAATAGGAACCGAGAGGAGATAACTTGAGAAACGGAGGAAGATATAAGGACCAGATATCCTCACCCTATTTTAGGCCTAGTCAGGCGACAGGTATGTCCGTGTTATTACTTATGCAGTATCTTATGGTTGTATGTCTGTAAATGATAAAGGAAAATTGATATCTAGTCATCCAGTGGATCTTAGAATATTGTGTGCAGTGCCTGTGTTGGACTTTTCTGCATTTCAGGTTTGGCGATAGTCCATATTACAGGGGAAACTCTGCCGAAATTCTTCCAGAAAGTAAAAGTAATCAGTCCTGTAGATAACAGTATACATTCGAGGACGAATGTTCTTAAGGGGGGAGAATGTTACACCCCGTAGAATTCCCGGCACTCAGATGACCTATTCCCAAGTTGGTTAAGCATATTTGAAGGCCATACGTGTTGGAGATAGGCCCAGGAAAAGATCAGACGAGAAGCCCATCGAACCATCGCGGAAGGAGCCGAGGCAGAGCCCCTCCGCGATGGCAGCGTGTCACGGAGGAGAGGCCTCCGCGATGGCTCCGTGACACGTTGGCCTTGTCCAGGCCCAAGTATATAAAGCCTCACTTCGGTTTTAAATGATAAAAACTTTATAAAATTTCCAGAGAACGCAGCAAAACAGAGGAGGACGAAGAGGGAATATATATTATCGCTCGATTACGCTGCTAAACGCTGCCCAAACTCAAATTAACTCCAGATACGGGGGTATTTAGTGACAGAGAGCATTCCTACGGATTCAGTTTCGCGAAAAACGGCCGGCGAATCGTCGAGCCACCGAGCCAAGGTAAGTGGAATTGCTCTAAATTAGTGTCTATGTGTCCCTAGCTGTGAAGTGAATATTTCTTCCTTCTGGACCTCTGAAAAATAGCGAGTTTCTGGCCGTCTTTCGATAAGCCTAAGTTTAGGATATAAACTATATCAAAAGTGACGTTGCCTTTTGAAATAAAGTTGTATTTAGTATTAATTGATATGTTTATGAATCCAGTTGGGAGAAAACAGTTAAAGTACCAGCCGAGCTTCGTCCGACAGACGAATAGTTCAAGGATAAGGTATGTAAAGTTAGTTTCCTCGGCAAGTTAAGTAATATTGAGATAATATAGCAATTTTCAGACTAGTAGAATGTTCAGAAGTCGAGTATTGCGTTATTATGAATATTGGTACAATGTGAGAAACATTGGGTTGTAACGTATATGAAACCTATCAATATGATATAGATTCTAACACAAGTGTTAGAGATTGCCCAGTATACTCAGTATGTAATGTGATATGCCATGTTGAGATATGGTTGTATTCAGTTGAAACCCCGTATAGTAATGCAATACCCGTAGAGCTCTTCAGAAATAGAATAGCAGACTAAAATGAAGTTTAGAAAGCATGGCAGGAATAGTAGATCATGTTACTATAGAAAGTCAGTATACAACATAGTTCAGCAGAAAGATTATATTCGCACACACATACATAGTACTTCCAGCCTCAGCATGTATTAAGCATGTACATATTTCTATCACCTAATCCAGCATATAGTGTATACAGAAACTTAGTAAACAGTAGAGTTTTCAGCAGAAACATTATCTTATGTAGCATTTGCCCAGTACAGCCCGGCAGGAGACTATATTCATATTTATATATCTTTACCTGCCTCAGCACGTATTAAATACGTACAGATTATTATCATTAGCCCAGCATGTAATATATATGATACTTTACCCCTATTAGCCTCAGCATATGAAATACACAGACAGTGTTACCAGTTGAGACCGTTGTATTGTTTGGGGTTGGATTACCTAGCATCCGTGACTGCCCAGGGTTAATAGCTGTATCGACTCGTCCACCAGAGGACGAGGATACGTCACTCTACGGAGTGGCATGCTGTCCCGCCAGGGGACGAAGATGGGATGCCAGTTTTCCCCATATTTGTGCCTTGATCGGCCCTTACACACCCCAGTCGAGCGGATACGCCCGGGTGCAGATTCAGGAGTCCTCTGGACTCAGATGCAGTTATAGTCAGGGGCTCAGCGAGCCCAAGTGCATACCCTGGGACCGGCAGGATGCTTACAGCCACTATAGGAGATGGGATGACCGGGGTAGGGGTATAGATTCTGTGCTGGTTGTACCTCCCGGCTTATAGGGGCCGGGTAAGGTTTGTGTGTGCTGTGTTATGTTATTTCATGTTATGCCATGTTATGTTAGATACAAGTAGATCAGCAGTAGCACGATACATTTGCAGGTATGACTCTCATCCCTTCCAGTAAAGATTGAGAGAAGGTAAGGTTTACATTATCAGACAGTTAAGTTATTCCTTCTACTTCAGTTTTATTAGTTACATTATTGCTTTCAGATTTTGTTTTCAGTTATTGCTTTACATACTCAGTACCAGCGGTACTGACGCCCGGTGGGGCGCTGCATTACTTGCCTGCAGGTACTCATAGACGAGCAGGTGACACCACGTGATTCCTGTCAGCGTTGAGTATTCAGCTCCTGTGATCCGGAGACTGAATTCCAGAGGTGTACTTCAGTTTCTGTTGTTATATAGTATGGGTAGGTCGGGGCCCTGTCCCGATCATTTGTATTGCTATTCCTAGAGGCTTGCAGTCTGTATATTTCCCTGTGGTCAGTTGAGCCGGTCGTGTGAGGTCGTGCAGTGTTAACTGTTAGTACTATTGCTTCTTTTATGTTGGCCATGTGGGGCCATAAGTTTGAAAGTAGTGGTGACCTTGCCGGTCACGTAGCCTTCTAGTATTTTATCGCAGAATGCAGATAATTAGACAGCATGGTGGCCTTGTCGGCCCGCATAGTCTTCCCTATAGTTGCTTGTTCTGGTCAGCTGTTATTACAGGTACAGGAGGCTATAGGCCAATGGGCCGGAGGCTGTGTTTACAGCCGTTATATAGCCCTTTATTTCCAGAAATATGAATCAGAGCCAGCTAGGTACGAGATGTGCCTAGGCTTAGCAGTCCAGTAGTTCAGGTCCTAGTAGGGCACCAGGTGCTAGTCATACCTCCCAAGGCGGGGCGTGACAACGAAAATATATCAAATATGTAAGGAAGAAAAAATAACAAGATACAGATTACAAATTAACACATATACATAAGTTACAGAAAATATCAACAGTTACAAGTTCAGGAAATCAAGTAAGGTAAACGGAACCTACTTGGACCCTATAAGCCTGGAAATTCCAAAACAATAATCAAATAAACAATCATAATAATCAGTCGGCACCTAGCTAATACCATCCATTTGTCACCACATATACCACACAAGATTCATCTAAATCGTCTTACCTGACTCATCTCTAGGTTCTCCAACGCCCATGACCATCACCAAATCACCTCTAGCTTCCATAGCTAACCAAACAAGCAACAAACACATCATAACAGAATATGCATATCAATTCCCAAACAAAGCCTGGTCAGAATAACTCTGGAATTACAGGATATTCCCGATTGATTACAAGTCTAACCATGCCAAAACAACTCTTGTACTTTGGGTACTCGACAAGTCTTAAAGTTTCATACAAATCACACAACATACAATCAACAACAACACATTAATTCACAAGCACAGCCCTTCCAGAAATAGTAACAAACTTATAAGCACAGCGTCGCCGGAAACAACCACAGACTTACAGGCACAACCTTTCCGAAAATAGTCACATACTGAAAGCACAACACTTCCAAAGATAGTCATGGATTTGCAAGCCTTCTCAAGTTATAGGCTCAACCTAGCTAAAAACTTTCATGGATTTACTAGTCCCACCGAGCCTCTAGGAAACATCATGTACCAAGTCATATAATCATTATCCGAACATGCAAATACAAGTACCCATAACCCATAAATGGCAACCTTAATTAATGGACTACTGCAACATAATACTAACTTTAGGTATAATCCAACCACCGATGCATCACATGACATCCTAAGGCCTTTTGTCATATCGAATCTATCTTCCAAGCTTCACAAGCAGCTTAAAGGGCACCATGTACAATACAACCAATTAAGAAGACACGACAATCTACCCCAACTATCACTACTATCCACGACATCCATCGATAAGGTATATAAAGGCTTACTGACTCAAGTATAATGAGAGGTCATTGAAACTATCGACCCTAGCCACCACTATGCCATCAATCAACACACCAAACCATCTTAGACACACAACTAGAAAATATTCTAGGTTCAAGGACAACAACAACTACTGCAACAACTTACATGCATGACTACCACCGCAAATCTATCAACTAGTCATAATTACGCCCTTCAATAGTCACTCCCGAACCAACAATCAACCCAAAAACACATATACACACAATATAATATAATTAACAATGCAAAAAGTTTAATAACCTCATAATTCAAGCTCCAAATGCAGCCAGCACACATCAATTTGTTGTTAGCGACAGTTTAACAAAATGGACAGGACAACCCGTTAGGTGATACGATGTGTCATTGAATCATGTCGTAGCCACTGGAAAGGTTTTGGATAGACTATGGGCTTCTCACAAGGGGTGAATAGAATGACTCATTATCAGATATAACAGGTCATCTAACCCAGTCATTGCCCCTAAAAGAACTTTCATAGTTTCTGGATCGCTTCCCATGAGCCATACCAATGATTGGTTAGATGATACAACGGCTCATTTTTTCTACTCGTTGTTGCGTCTATACTCTTGCTTGGTTTCTGATTCTCAACCAACGATTCAATAGGATGGGTCATTATATCCTCTAATGACTTGTCACTAGGCTTGGTTGTTCTGGGAAAGGCTTGAACATGTTTCTGAACTGAGTAACAATGAGCGACAGGATGACTCGTTATTTTTTACAACAGGTGATTCCATGTCTCGTTGGTTTCGAATAACAATTTGTAGGGCTAACATGGCTTAGACAACCTATCATTGTTGCTGACAATGACTCGTGGTCTAAGTCATTCCAAGATAAAATTTTGTGGTTTCTTTCTGGTTTTTTTTTCATGCTAAGTCTGGGTTTTGGTTTATGAAAATTTTGGGGTGTTATAACATCTTTCCCTTAGGATCATCCATCCTCAAATGAAGGCTAAATAAGCTGAAAGACTAGGGAAAAAGATGCAATTCTGAACTAAATCTATAAATGATTACTAAAGGAGTGACTAACCCCAAACTGAGATAGACATGGTAACTGAACTTATACAACTAGGATGGACATTCAAACATGAATAGGGCTGACTATTATGGAACTGAATAGAGTATTGATGAGGAATTTAGTACTTGATGCTGAAGCTAAACTGGAAAGGAACAAGTGAGAGTATTTAGCCATCATGTCCGCTTCTGCTTCCCATGTAGCTCCCTCAACTAGCTGGTTCCTCCATACGACCTTTTACCAAATGATCTCCTTATTTCTCAGCTTACGAACCTGACGGCCTAGGATCTAAACTGGAACTTCTTCATAAGAAAGGTTGTCCTTTATCTCAACATTCTCTAGAAAAACCACTAAGGTCTAGTTACCTATGCATTTATTCAACAAGGACACATGGAAGACTGGGTGCACCGATACTAACTCTGTAGACAACTCCAGCTTGTAAGCCACATTTCCAATGCGTCTCAAGATTTTATAAGGGCCAATATACCTGCGAATGAGCATTATTTTCTTTCCAAATCTCATCACCCCTTTCATAGGTGAAATTTTCAAGCATACCCAATCATCCACAGCAAACTCCAACACCCTTCTCCTTACATTTGTATACGATTTCTGTTGACTTTGAGTTATTTTCAGTCGTTCCTTGATAATTTGAACCTTCTGCATAGCTTCATGTATTGAATCAAGTTCTATCAAGATAGCTTCACCAACCTTAAACCACCTTATAGGAGATCTACACCTCCTACCATATAATTCCTCGAATGAGGCCATCTGAATACTGGAGTGGTAGCAGTTGTTGTATGCAAATTTAATGAGAGGTAGGTGATCATCCCAACTGCTCTTGAAATTGATCAAGAAAGCCCTCAACATATCTTCCAAAGTCTGAATAGTCTGCTCATCCTGGTCATCTGTTTGTGGGTGAAAAGTTGTGTTGAGCTTGACCTGAGTACCAAGTCCTTTCTTAAATGACTTCCAGAAGTGTGAGGTAAATTGAGTACCCCTTCTAAAATAATGGACAAGGGAACCCCGTGTAGTCAGACTAACTCCCTGATCTACAGTCTATCATAATTCTCTACTAAGTCTTTAGTCTGACAGGAAATATCCTGGCTTATTCATCCGGTCTACAACCACCCAAATCGAGTCATGCTATCGGCGAGTACGAGGTAAGCATGTGATAAAGTCCATATTTACTTCTTCCCACTTCTAAGTAGGACTATTAATATTCTGAGTCACACCCCCAGGTCTCTGATGCTCAACTTTGACCTGCTGGCAATTTGGACACTTAGCCACAAATTCTGTGATGTCCTTTTTCATGCCATTCCACTGATAGGCTTCTTGTAAATCAATTCTGAATCATACCCCCAGGTCTCTGATGCTTAACTTTGACGTGTCAGCAATTTGGACACTTAGCAACAAATTTTGTGATGTCCTTTTTTATGCCATTCCACTAATAGACTTCTTGTAAATCATAATACATCTTGGATGTACCTGGGTGGATGGAGTACCTAAAGTTGTGTGCTTCCATTAGTATTTGCTATCTTAAATCATCTACATCTAGAACACATAAACTACCCTGGTAACAAGGACACCATGTCCCCCTTTGAAGAATTTTTCCACCTCTTTTTGTTAGAACTACTTCCTTCAACTTATGTAGAATGGGTTCTTCATCTTGCTTTGACTTAACCTCTACCACCAGTAACGATTTTGGCCCACTCTAGACTACAAATCCACCCTCTTCTGAATCAACTAACTGAACCCTTAACCGAACCAACCTTTGGATATCCTTTCTCAATTCCTTTTTACCCTCTTTAACATGAGCAATACTTCTCATAGACATTTTGCTGAGGACATCAGCCACTACATTGGCCTTGCTTGGGTGATACAACACGCTCATATCATAATCCTTCAATAACTCCAGCCATCTTCTATGGTGAAGATTCAAATCCTTCTAACTAAATACATATTATAGACTCTTGTGATCAGTGAAAACATCCACACGGACCCCATAGAGATAGTGTTTCCAAATTTTTCAAAGCAAACACTATCACTGCCAATTCAAGATAGTGAGTTGGATAGTTCTTCTCATGAACTTTGAGATGTCTGGAAGCGTAAGCTATGAATTTTTCATGTTGCATCAGAACGCAACCAAGGCCAACTCCGGAGGCATCATAATAGACCACAAACTTATCTGAACCTTCCTATAGAGTCAGGACTGGGAATGTAGTAAGTTGAGTCTTCAACTCCTAAAAACTCTTCTCACACTCATCAAACCCTAAAACTTCACCTTCTTATGAGTTAGTTTGGTCAAAGGGGAGGCAATGGAGGAGAGCCCTCGATGAACCATCTGTAATAACCAACTAGACCCAAGAAACTTCTATGTCTGATGAATAAGGGGGTCTTGGCCAGTCCATAACTGTCGCTATATTTTGAGGATCCACCTGAATACCTTCACTAGAGACCACATAGACAAGGAAGGCAATTGATTTCCACCAAAATTCAAACTTGCTAAATTTGGCGTACAACTGGCGGTCCTTAAGAGTCTGCAACACTATCCTTAGATGGTCTGTGTGTTCCTTCTCTATTTTAGGAGTAAACCAGAATATCATCTATATAGACAATAAAGAACATGTCTAGGTACAACTTGAATACCCTATTTATCAAATACATAAAAGTTGTAGGAGCATTGGTTAGTCTAAAAGACATAACTACGAATTTGTAGTGACCATATTGAGTGCTGAAGGCTATCTTCAGAATGTCACATTCTCTGACCTAAGCTAGTGGTATCCCAGTTTGAGATCTATTTTGAAAAAAAGACTAGCTCCCTGAAGATGATTGAAAAAGTCATCAATCTTTGGTAGAGGATATCTGATCTTGACTGTGACTTTATTCAGTTAATGGTAGTCGATGCACATTCTAAGTGTACCATCTTTCTTTCATACGAATAGTGGATTGGGGCATCCCAAGGAGAGATAATGGGTCTATGACTCCTTTGTCTTGAAGGTCTTTCAATTGTTCCTTCAATTCCTTAAGCTAAGCTAGAGCCATTCATTAAGGAGGAATAGAGATGGGTTGGGTATCTGAACAAAGGTCTATGTTGAAGTCTATTTCCCACTTAGGAGGGAAATTAGGAAGAGCTTTAGTAAACACATCAGGAGACTCATTTACAATTGGAACTGACTGAAGTGTCGGGGTCTCGAAACTAGAATCTTTGACCCTAACCAGGTGGTAGATGTACCCCTTAGAGTATGAAATGAAACGACCCTTAGGAGTTGAAGTACTACCCTTCCACTCTAGGAGTGGTTTTTTAGGAAACTAAAACCTATCGACCCTAGTTCTATAGTCAACTAAATCATAACAAGAATGCAACTAGTATTTGCCAAGGATGAGGTCGAAGTCGTCCATATCTACCTCTACTAGATCAACTGATATGACTTTATTCAACACTATGATTGGAAAGTTTTTAAACACTTGGCTAGATCTAATTGACTCAGCAACTAGAGTAGCAATTGAAAATGGCTCTAAGAGAATTTTTGAACTAATATCGAACTGGACATCAATGTAAGGAGTCATGAAGGACAGTGTGCCTCCTGGATCTAATAAAGCATATACATAAGTGTGGAAAAGGCACTGAGTTCTCTTGATCCTGTTGGGAAGATAGAGTGTAGAAATGATTCTGCCACTGACTACCACCTGTACCTGAGATGGTGCCTTACTGGGCTGGACGTCCTGGCAGAGCTACTGACATGGTGGATTGGGCCTTTCCCTGTCCTACTGATAGGCAATCCCTCAATCTGTGACCTAGCTGGCCACACTCAAAATAACCATCCTTGCCTATACGACACTCCCCTGGATGATTCTTGCCATACTTAGGACATGTTGGAAAAGTGCGGTTGCTGGAGACATAACGCTAGGATTAGGAGCCTGATGTCTCGCCCCTCTTATCTTTATGGGGCCTAGAAGACAAAGCACTAACTTAGGAAGATTTTGGAAGCCTCTGTTGCTGCTGCTGGGGATGATTTCCACTGCCTGACCTCTATTGGAAGTACTTAAACTGACCGGTCCTGGCCCATTTACGCTCCCTCTCTATCTCCATCAAATTTTCTGCCTCTATTTGTTGTGCATGAATGATGAGACTGGAGAGGTCTATGTCCTTAATAAGCATGGTGATCCTGCACTCCTTGACCACCAGGTCTGAGACTCCATTAGCAAATTTGAGCATGCGAGCCCTAGACTCAGCAACTATTTCTGGAGCATATCTTGTCAGCTAAGTGAACTTCAGTGCATATTCTGTACTATCATGTTATTCCGCCTCAAGTTCATAAATTCAGCAGCCTTAGCTTCCCTCAACTCCCGAGAAAAGAACCTATCCAGGAATCCTGTAATGAACTCATCCCATTCCACCAAACCTACAATATTTTACCTTCCTTTCCTCCCATTTCTTGTACCAAATTTAAGCTACCCCTTTCAGCTGGTAAGGAGCTAGATCAACATTTTCTATAGAGGCAACACCCATGATTTAGGTGATCTTTTGCACTTCGTCAATAAATTCATGCAGGTCTTCATCAACCTTAGACCCGTGGAATGCCGAGGGATTCATCCAAGTGAAATCCCAAACTCTGGCAGCAGCTACCAAACCAATCATATTAACTAGTACCACAACCTACTAATTAACCTGGTTGATCATGGCCTGGGCCAATATCTGAATCGCCGCCTGAAATTCTGTGTGAGACACCTGGTCGTCATAAGGAGCTGTCGGAGCTGGTAGGGCTGTCCGGTTAGCATTTTTGATCTTTCTTCTATTTCTTCTTTTAGGAGCCATTGTTATCTAAAAAGGGTAGAGCACAACATAGGAGTACATATTAAAGTCTAAAACTCTACGCACTATAACTACCATAAATAAAGGAAATTTTCCTAAAAACGTCTCGTAGTCTCCCCCTCATAAGTGTGGCGCGCGTCATACTCATAAAAAGGACTCTACTTGACGTGGCTTTCAAACATCCTAGGATACTCTAAACCTGATGCTCTGACACCAAGTTTATCATGACCCAAGTTCACACCCTGGATGCGACACAGTACTTAAGTGTAACAAGTGACCTCAAGAAAATCCTGGTACAGCATATTCTACTAAAATAGATTTACTGAAAATAATCATAAAAGAGTGGAAGCTAACAACAGAAATAAATTGTTATTAAAAAATGAACAACTTGAATAAAATCTGAAGTCCCAAGCTGACACTATAAATCACTGTCTGAAAGCCTTCTAAAAATTAAACTGATAAGTTGCTGGGATAAGCCCCTAGCTAACCCAAATATCTGAAACACAAATTGAAATGACTAGTACTAAAAATGCAATCATGGTCCTCAGGAGATGAGGACTCACCAAAGAGCACTCTGCAATGCTAAATTCAAAGGAGAACTAATCACACTGCTGGGCCTGAGAACCTAAACCTATATCATAAAATGATATAGCATAGAAATATGTGTTAGTATTTTGAATGTACTGAATATGCGAGAAGGAACTAAAACATACATATATACCGAATAATAGTATGACATAAAAAAATACTGCAAAAATAAATTGAAATTTGAAGAACTAAATAGAACTGAAGTCATAACTGGACAGGACTGAACTAGAAAACAACTTGAACAACTAGGCTTTCTAGGCTAATATAATGACTCGAGTTCACACCTTGGACGCGATAAGGTATTTAAGGTCACAAGTGACATCAAGCTAACCCTGGTAGAGCATATTCTACTAAACACTGATCTGCTGAAAATAATTATAAAAGAGCGAAAGCTAACAACAAAACTAAAATGGTATTGAAAAATGAAAAACTTGAATAAAATCTGAAGTCCCCAACTAACACTATAAATCACTATCTAAAAGCCTTCTAAAACTATACTAATGAGTTGTTGGGACAAGCCCCCAGCTAACCCGAATATCTAAAACACAAATTGAAATGACTAGTACTGAAAATCAATCATGTTTCTCGGGAGATGAGGACTCACCAAAGAACATTGCGATGTTGAATCCGAAGGAGAACTAACAACGTTCTGGGCCTGAGAACCAGAATCTATATCATAAAATGATATACCATAAAAGTATACGTCAATACTTTGAATGTGCTGAGTATATGACAAGGAACTAAAACATACATATATACAAAATAATAGTAAGCCGTAATAAAGTACTGCAAAAATAAATCAAAATCTAAAGAATTGAACTGAACTGAAATCATAATTGGACTAGACTTAACTATTCTATATTGTTGTGTGGGAGAGACTATAACCGACATGTAACCACGTGAGTTAAATGTGGATTCCGATGTATACCCCCATTGGAGAAGGCCCACTATACCTTGCCAAGGTATAGTAGATGTACTGGGTGATCAATGTCTGAAGCCCATTCGGGCTAATAACCTATGGTGGCAATCTAGTTCTTGGAACCTGGGTGCGCTGAACCCAATCCCACTAGGTGCTAAATACTATTCCCACTGAAAATTCTAATAGTGTCTAACTATGTTGATATTTCGAACAGATGTCCTAAGACTTAGTCAAAACGACTTATTCGAAAGTGTTCTAAGAGTCTAAGGACATGAAAGAAATGATGCTCTAAGACTCATCAGAGCCGCTTTATCCGAAAACATCGTAATGCTCTAAAGAACAACTAACAAACTGATAAACGGATTCTACTTAGCCATCAAAAGACTAATAATAGTCAAACTGATTAGCTGACATTTCTGGAGACTACTAGTATACTGAGTATTGACTAGAACCTGAGACTGAATATACCAAAATTATAACTTTTATACAAGTGTTTGTACTAATCATTCAAGATTCGAGTAAAATTTACCATAACAAAATAACATTTCTGTCTGAGTCTAGATAATTCAAGTTTTACTCAAATTTATGCTAAAGATTTAAAGCTAAAAAGTCAAACTGAACAAATAAAAATAGGGCATGAATTTCAATTAGGAATACTCATATAAACTAAGAAAATTAACCAGATTAAGGAGTTCCTCAATAATTAAAAACCCTAGCTTCAACTATACAAGGCTAGAATTAGAAAGTTTTCTAAAATTAAATTAGGGCACAAAGGAGAAAGGAAACCCTTGTTGAACTCCCATATACCTAAAGAAGAACCCCTAAGAAAGTTCTTGAGAATTTGAGAAAAAGATTGAATGTCCTAGCTTTTAGTTGAAGGAACTCTGAAGTTTACGTACTGTTTCTGTGAGTTTTGAAAAAGAACGAGAGAAGAAAGCTTACGAACTCCCTAAATTCCATTCAAGCCGCACCCAAAACCAAATTGTTTAGTCATTGAAGTAATGGAATGTTACAAAAATTCTCCTGGAAGAAAGTCTAAGAAACTGCCCGTACGGGATCCACTGGTCACGCACTGGGTCATTTGTTGTGACCACGACTCGTTGGGAGCAGTCTTGGATCCTGGGTCTGGAAATTTGGTTTCTGGACTTCGACCAACAAATGGATAGGACAACTCGTTAGGTGATACGATGTGTCATTGAATCATGTTGTAGCCACTTGAAAGGTTTTCGATAGACTATGGGCTTCTCACAATGTGTGAATAGAACGACTCATTGTAGGATACAACAGGTCGTCTAACCCAGTCATTGTCCCTAAAAGAACTTGCATAGTTTCTGGATTGCTTCCCATAAGCCATACCAATGATCCGTTAGATGATACAACGGCTGATGTTTTCCACTCATTGTTGCAGCCATACTCTTAACTGGTTTCTGATTCTCAACTAACGATTCAATAGGATGGGTTGTTATTTCCTCTAATGACTCATCACTAGGCTTTTTGGTTCTGGAAAGGTTTGAACATATTTATGAACTGAGTAACAATGAGCGACAGGATGACTAGTTATTTTTTACAACAGGTCATTCCACATCTCGTTGGTTCCGAATAACAATTTGTAGGGATGACATGGCTCAGACAACCTGTCATAGAACTACTTATCCAAAAGTGTTCTGAGAGTCTAAGGACATGAAAGAAATGATGTTCTAAGACTCGTCAGAGCTACTTTATCTGAAAACATCTTGATGCTCTAAAGAAAAACTAACAAACTAATAAACAAATTCTACTTAGTCCTTAAAAGACTAATAATAATCAAACTGATCAACTGAAATTTCTGGAGACTACTAGTATACTAAGTATTGATTGGAACTCTGAGACTGAATATATCAAAATTATAACTTTTATTCAAGTGTCTGTACTAATCATTCAAGATTCGAGTAAAATTTACCATAACAAAATAACATTTCTGTTTGAGTCTAGATCATGCAAGATTTACTCGAATTTATGCTAAAGATTAAAGCTAAGAAAGAAAACTAAACATATAAAACTAGGGAATGAATTTCATTTAGGAATACTCATATAAACTAAGGAAATTAACCAAATTAAGGAGTTCCTCAATAACTGAAAACCCTAGATTCAACTATTCTGCAGGGCTAGAATTTAGAAATTGAGACACAAGGGGGAAAAGAAACCCTTGTTGAACTCCCACATACTTGAAAAAGAACCCTTGAGAAAATCCTTGAGAATCTGAGAATAAGATTGAATGCCTTAGCTTTTACTGAAAAGAGAAACTCTAAAGTTTACATACCATTTCTATGAATTTTGAAAAAGAAAGAGAGGAGAAAGCTGATGAACTCCCTAAATTCCCTTCAAAGCGCATCCTAAATGACGTAGTTTAAACATTGAAATAATAAAATGTTACAAAAATTCCCCTGAAAGAAAATCTAAGAAACTTCCCATCGGGATCCAACGGTCACACAATGGGTCATTGGTTGTGACCACGACCCATTGGGACCATTCATTGGTCCTGGGTATGGAAATTTGATTTCTGGACTTCGACCAACGGATAGATAGGATGACCCATTAGGTGATACAATGAGTCATTGAATCCTGTTGTGGCCTCTAAAAAGGTTTTGGATAGACTCTGTGCTTCTCACAATAGGTGAATAAATGACTCGTTGCGTTACACCCGTAAAATATTATCGGTTAATAGGCGTACGCGTGGATTTGGGATGGGTAAGGAGAGCTTGACACGTGTGGAAAAATCCTCAAAAGAAGGGTCGGGCGAGGCTAGGCCGTGAGGGGCCAGCGCAACGCACCATCCATCAGCGCACTGGCCAGCGCAGCGCACCAGGCCCACTGGCGCCCTGGGTGACGCGGCACTCCAGGCAGTATGGTGCCTTGGCCAGTGCGAAGTGCCCCTAGGCCACCGCCTACGTATATATATATATATATATATATACCCCTTTGATTCAATTCCAAGGCATTCTTCAATATTTCCCTCTCGGCCAATAACAAAAGGAGACGCAAGTTTTAGTAGTTATTTGTCTGATTACGCTACCAAACGCCGTCCAAACGCAAATTAACTTCGGGTAACGAGTTCTAGGACTATGGGAGGCATTAATACATAGTTATTTCTTGAAAATTTGCTCAGTAAACCTGAACTCCACAAAGTAAAAGTCGTTAGAATTACTCTAAATTGAATCCTAAACAGCTAGAGGCCTACGGGAAGCATTAATACGGAGTTATTTCTTGAAAATTCACTTAGCAAACTGGAACTCCTCCAAGTAAAATTCATCAAAATTACTCCAAATTGAATCCTAAACAGCCACAGGCATTAAGTAATCACATCCCCCATCTGAACTCTCGGGAAATTATAGGTTTTTGGCTGAATTATTCAAAGTTGATATTATTATTAAAAGTCATTGTTATTTGCCGAATTTAGTATTGAAATTAGTCCTATTCTCTCAGCATAAAGGTTGTAATTGGAAGAACTTCCGATTACAAGTTAAACCTCACCAATTAAATAGGAAATCAACATTCGAGATATGTTAAGGCAAATTCTTTCGGTAAGTTATTCCTATCGTGTCGTAATACGACCTAGACACTTGTATGATCGCAAGAGGCATGATTATTGTGGTTAGATGCTATTATTAGTCTGAGATTAGCATTTTCTATTCAGATTGGGATTTACCTTGCACTGTATAGCCTTTCGTGAGCAACCCCAGGATTAATAGTTATGTCGTTGCTTACGGGGCTATATAGATCGCTCCAAGGAGCTAGATATTGTCCCAAGGCACTACACAGAGGCCCAAGGGTCATATTACAGTCCATTCCATGGCTATATTATTATCTTTATGTTGTATCAACATCACTGACCCTCATCAAGCTTGATGCCCAAGGTGCAGTTATCAGCAGTCCACCTGACTCAGACACAACTACAGATCAGGAGCCGAGGGGACTTAGTTGCAGACCTAGGGGAGCTGGCGGGTTTGGCTATAGTTACCTGTTGACTCATTTTGAACTAGTTAGGGGTATATAGATTGGAGTGAACTCACTAGGGCTTATTGGGCGCCCAGACGGGTTATTCCGTGCTGGTTGTACCTTCTGGGCTTATGGGGGCCAGGTAAGGTTCTTGTTTGCATTACTTATTGTTAGTTATACAACAAGTGGTAAGGCGTATCCAGATTATCTCTCTATCCCTTCTATTGACTCTATTTCAATTTCATTATCAGTATCATTTAGTTATTTTCATTTATTGCCTTACATATTCGGTACATATTGTACTGACGCCTATATTTGGGGCACTGCATTACTTGCCCGTAGGTACTGTTAGATGCAGTTCAGGACCTCCCTAGTCATAAGCCCAGTCAAGTCAGTTCAGATCCCAGTATGGCATCAAGTGTCAGTCATGCCTCTCAAGGTGGGGCGTGACAAACTTGCTATCAGAGTAGGTCGTATCCTAGGAAGTTTGCAAGTCGTGTCTAGTAGAGTCTTTTCTATAGTTGTGTTGTGCACCATATTCCATAGGCAGGAGGTTACGGGGCATAATAGCATGGTTACCCTTCCTTTTTCTTCCATCGTGTGGTAGAGCTATGTTGTATAGGGTTGAGTCCCTAAGCTTACCTTATTCTACTTATCTATAGAGAAATATCAGACACACGACAGACTATGACCGGACAGAGGTTAGATGCTCCGGTAGGAGAGGGAACTAGCAGGGTGCCCCAGTCAGAGCCAGCCCGATCTGAGGGCAATAGGGAGACTTCATATCGGTCTCCTCAATAGTCTATGTCATGTCAGGGGTCTTCTAGAGCAGTGGAAATGTTGGCACCACCCCCAGCAGCTCCTATACCAATATCATTCGATCAGGAGGTTAGGAGCATTGACTATCTTTTAGCACAGATGATGGCCACTCACCGCCAGTCTATGGTACCAGCGGTTGCTGAATCTTCAGGAGGACCTGGGAGTTCGAGTGTCCGAGAGTTCCTTGCCCTGAGTCCCCTGCAGTTTACAGGGACGGACCTGGAAGAGGACCCTTAAGACTTCCTAGACCAGTTGCAGTGTATCTTCAGGGTGATGCATGCTACGCCCGTAGAGTCAGTTGAGTTAGTGGTGTTCTGACTGCAGGATATAGCAGTGCTATGCTACGATAGCTGGGAGAGGTCCCAAGGTAGAGACGCTCCTCCTACGACTTGGTCTAGTTTCTCAAAGGCCTTCCTAGATCACTACATTCCACGAGAGATTCGAAAGGCCCGGGTAGATTAGTTTTTACACCTAGAGCAGGGATCGATGAGTGTCTGAGAATATGCCAATATTTGATTCCTTAGCTAGATATGCACCAGCTTTTGTAGACACTATGCCAGCCAGAATGCATCAGTTTATTATAGGGCTACTCCCAGAGTACGTGGAAACGTGTGTTACAACAACTCTATAGAAGGACATGATATCGCCCGTATTTAGGCTTTTGCTCAGAGTATTGAGGTGATCAAGCAGCGACAACGCAAGATAGAAAGAACAAATCAAGAGCAGTGTCGTAGGGCTAGACCTAGTGACATGCAGGTAGCATTTCAGGGTGGACCTAGGCCATGAATATCAGACAGGCCACCCAGACCCCCACCTCCACAGCAGCAGCAGGGTAGTAGATCAGACCGTCGAGGGCAGTCAAGACCCGATGAGAGTTTACAAGTATCAGGTTCTCAGCAGCAGAATGGGCCAGATCATAGCAGACCCACTCTGTCGCGTTGTGCTATTTGCGGTCGGTGTCATTTTGGGGCATGCAGGTATGGTTCTACTACTTGTTACACCTGTTCACAAGAGGGTCACATAATGAGGGATTGTCCAGCCAAAGGTTAGGGTGATTAGGACCGACAGGACAGATCTTCAGTAGGGTCACATGCCCCAGCACCTTCAGTAGGGCGCAGGCCCTCAGCTCCACGTGGCAAAGGCCAAGGAAGGTTAAGGGCATCTAGTTCATGCAACGGTCCAGTCGCACTTATGCTTTACCGGCGCAACAGGAGTCAGAGTCATCGATGAATGTTGTGACAGTATGCTGGACATTTTCTGCCACTCAGTTTATAGACCAAGGTTCCACCTTGTCCTATGTTACCCTATCGGTGGCCTAAAAGTTCGGTATATTTCCATAATTGCTTCAGCGACCATTTTTAGTGTCTACACCTATTGGTGATTCTATCATCACTTAAAGGATCTACCGAAGGTGTACAGTAGAGGTCGTCGGTTTCCAGACTTTAGCAAATTTAGTGGAGATAGAAATGATTGATTTTGATGCAATTATGGGTATAGATTGGCTAGCTCCATGTTACGCCAATGTAGAGTGTGAACCAAGACAATTCGATTCCACTTTCTAGGGGAGGTAGTGCGAGAGTGGAACGACAGTGCAGCCACGCCAAAAGGTAGGTTTATATCCTATATTCGAACTAGAAAGTTGATAGCAAAGGGTTGTATTTATCACATTGTCAGGGTTAAGGATATAAAAGCAGAATCCCCAACTCTTCAATCCATTCTAGTGGTTAATGAGTTCCCAGACGTGTTTCCAAATGAACTTCCTGGTGCTCCCTCAGAACGAGAAATTCATTTCTCTATCGACTTGCTACTAGGTACACAACCTATATCCATCCCTCCGTACCGAATAGCTCCTGCTGAATTGAGCGAATCAAAGGAACAGTTGAAAGATCTGTTAGATAAGGGTTTTATTAGGCTGAGTACGTCACCGTGGGGTGCGCCAGTTTTGTTTATAAAAAAGAAAGATGGCTCCCTCCGCATGTGCATAGATTATTGACAGATGAACAAGGTTACTATTAAGAATAAATACCCATTTCCTAGGATAGATGTCTTGTTTGACCATTTGCAATGTGTGAAATATTTTTCCAAGATCTACTTAAGATCAGGGTACCACCAGGTACGGGTTCAGGAGAAAGATATCCCGAAGATAGCCTTCAGAACCAGGTGTGGTCATTTTGAATTCCTAGTCATGTCCTTCGGGTTGACAAATGCCCTAGCAGTGTTCATGGATCTGATGAACAACATCTTCAGGACGTATTTAGATCTGTTTGTGATAGTATTTATTGATGATATCCTAGTGTACTCCCATTCAGAAGCAGAACACATAAATCATTTGCGAACGGTGATTCAGACTCTCAAAGATCGCCAATTATATGCAAAATTTTCTAAATGTGTGTTTTGGTTGAATTCCATGGCTTTCTTGGACCATATTGTATCAGAGGCTAGTATTAAGGTTGATTCACAGAAAATTGAGGCGGTAAAGACAACCTAGACCTACAACTCCAACGGAAGTTCGCAGTTTCTTAGGATTAGCCGGGTATTAAAGGAGGTTTGTGGAAGGATTTCTACCCTGCCAGCACCCTTGACTAAATTGACTCAAAAAGCAGTCAAATTTCAGTGGACCGAGGCTTGTGAGTGGAGTTTCCAAGAATTGAAGAACAGGTTGACATCGGCACCAGTGTTAGCTTTGCCAGAAGGTTCAGAGGGTTATGTTGTGTATTGTGACGCTTCAGGAATTGGGTTAGAATGCGTCCCGATGCAGCACGGTAAGGTAATTACTTATTCTTCAAGGCAACTCAAGAAGCACAAAAAACCCCACCCACGATCTGGAGTTAGCTCCAGTGGTTCATGCTTTGAAAATATGGAGGCATTACCTGTATGGGGTGCACATGGATATTTTTGCTTATCACAAGAGCCTCCAGTACATCTTTACACAGAAGGACTTGAACTTACGATAGCGTCATTCGTTAGAATTGCTGAAGGAATATGATGTGAATCTTTTATATCACCCAAGGAAGGCCAATATTATAGCAGATGCACTCAGCCGCAGATCTATGGGGAGTTTTGCACATTTTAGGCCAGAGTAGTGGGAAATAGCTCGAGAACTGCACCGGTTAGCCAGCTTAGCCGTCCGGATTGTAGACTTAGAGGATAATGGAACTGTGATACAAAATACTGCAGTATCCCTGGTTGCAGAAGTAAAAGAGCGATAGTATGAGGATCCTAACTTCGTACAACTCAGAGATAAGGTTTAGCAAAGCAGGTTAATGACATTCAAATTAGCAGAAGATGGGGTCTTAAGATTTAGGAGTCACCTCTGCGTTCTAGATGTGGCAGGACATCGCCAGCAGATTATGGTAGAGGTACATTATTCTCGTTACTCTCTTCATCCAGGTTCGATGAAGATGTATCACGACATAAAGGAGATATATTGGTGTCCTGGGATAAAAAAAGGGTGTAGCAAAATTTATTTCACAATGTCTTAACTATCAGTAGGTAAAGGCCGAACATCAGAAACCCAGCGGATTAACTCAGGATATAGCAGTGCCTATGTAGAAATGGGAAGCAATCAACATGGACTTTGTAATAGGACTACCACATACTAGACAAAAATTTGAATCCATATGGGTTATTGTTGATAGGTTGACAAGTCAGCTCATTTCGTGCCAGTTTGGACAACATTCTCAGCTGAAGATTACGCTAAATTATATATTAAAGAGATAGTCCGACAGCATCGTATCCCCATATTTATTATTTTTGACAGAGGAGTGCAATTTATAGCTAGATTCTGGCAGTCATTTTAGAAGGGCTTGGGGACACAGGTTAATCTGAGTACAACACTCCATCCTTAAATAGAAGATCAGGCAGAACGCATAATTTAGATGGTCAAAGATATGTTACGCGTGCGTGTGCTAGATTTCAGAGGAAGTTGGGATGAACATTTACCTCTTATCGAATTTGTATACAACAACAGTTATCACTTTGCAACTTAGATGGTGCCGAATGAGGCCTTGAACGGGCGAAAATATAAGTCCTCTATCGGATGGTTCGAGGTCAGGGAATTAGAGTTAGTTGGAGCTAATATGATTTACCAGTCAGAAGAGAAGGTAAAAATCATCAGAGAGCACTTGTTAACAGCCCAGAGTTGTCAGAAGTCCTATTCTGATGTACGGCATAGAGACTTCGAATTTGAGGTTGATGATTGGGTATTTCTCAAGGTTTCGCCAATGAAGGGTGTGATGAGGTTCGGTAAGAAGGGAAAGCTTATCCCTAGGGTTATTGGCCCATATCAGATCCTCCAAAGGGTAGGCCAGGTAGCATATGAGCTAGAATCACCTCCAGAGCTCGAATCTATCCATCCAGTCTTTCATATGTCAATGTTATGGAAATGCGTAGGAGATCTGTCCCGAGTTGTGCCAGTTGAGGACGTTCAAGTTACTGAGGAGTTAGCCTATGAAGAGTTCCCAATTGCCATAATAGATTGGCAAGTTCATAAATTAAGAACTAAAGATGTAGCCTATGTTAAAGTACTCTGAAGGAACAGGAATAAAGAAGAGATGATCTGGGAAGCTTAGGACGACATGAGGTCTAGATATCCTCACTTGTTCCAGGATTCATTCAGATTATGCAGTAAAGGTGATGTTGTTCAGCTGTTATTTTACTGCTTATGTTATCAGTACTGCTTAGTTAGCTACCTCTTGTTTGTGGAATAGCTGTTTGTAGCGTCCTGTGAGGCGCCTATATTGGATTTTTCTGCATTTCAGGTTTTCAAATAGTCCATAATACAGGGGAGACTCTGTCGAAATTTCTCTAAATATTGGTTAAAAGAGTTAACTCCTGTAAGTCTAAAGATGATATTCGAGGACGAATGTTCCTAAGGGGAGGAGGATGTTACACCCCATAAAATATTATTGGTTAGTAGGCGTAAGCATGAATTTGGTATGGGTAAGGAGAACTTGACGCATGTGGAAAAAGCCTTGGAAGTAGGTTAGGCAAAGCTAGGCCGTGAGGGGCCAGCGCGACGCGCCAGCCAGCAGTGCACTAGCCAACGCGATGCGCCAAGCCCGTTGGTGCCCTAGGTGGCGCGAAGCCCCCCTAGGACAACGCCTGTGTGTGTATATATATATATATACCCCTATGATTCAATTCCAAGACATTCTTCAATATTCCTCTCCGCCAAGAACAAAAGGAGACGCAAGTTTTAGTAGTTTTTCATCCGATTAAGCTACCAAACGCTGTCAAAATGCAAATTAACTTCGAGTAATGAGCTCTAGACCTATGGGAAGCATTTTCGCATGGAAAATCAAAACTCCGCCGAGTAAAAGTCGTTAGAATTACTCCAAATTGAATCCTAAACGGCCACGGGCAGTAAGTAAGCACTTCTCCCTTCTGAACTCTCAAGAAATTATAGGTTTTTGGTTGAATTATTCGAAGTTGATATTATCATTGAAAGTAATCATTATTTGTGAAATTTAGTATTAAAAATTAGTCCTATTCTCTCAGCATAAAGGTTTCAGTTGGAAAGAACTGTCGATTGCAAGTTAAACCTCACCAATTAAATCAGAAATCAGCATTTGAGGTATGTTAATGCAAATTCCTTCAGCGAGTTATTCCTATCATGTCGTAATATGGCCTAGACTCTTGAAAGATTGCCAAAGGCATGATTATTATGGTTAGCTGATATTAACTAGTGTGAGATTAGCATTTTCTATTCGGATTGGGATTAACTTTGCCCTGTATAGCCTTTCGTGACCAACCCCAGGGTTACTAGCTGTGTCGTTGCCTATGGGGCTATATAGATCCCTCCAAGGAGCTAGTTGTTGTCCCAAGGGACTACACAGAGGTCCAAGGATAATATTATAGTCCATTCCATTGCTGGACTATTATCGTTATGTCGTATCGGCATCACTGACCCTCATCGAGCCTGGTGCCCAGGATGCAGTTATCAGGAGTCCACCAGACTCAAACACAGCTACAGATCAGGAGCCGGGCGGACTTAGTTGCAGACCCAGGGGGACTGCTAGGTTGGCTATAGTTACCTTTTGACTCATTTTGACCTGGTTAGGGGTATATAGATTGGAGTGAACTCTCCAGGGCTTATGGGGGCTCTGGGCGGGTTACTATGTGTTGGTTGTACCTTTCGGGCTTATGGGGGCCAGGTAAGGTTCTTGTTTGCATTACTTATTGTTAGTTATACAACAGGTGGTAAGGGTATCTAGGTTATCTCTCGGTCCCTTCTATTGATTCGTTTTTAGTTTCATTATTAGTATCATTTAGTCATTTTCATTTACTGCCTTACATGTTCGATACATATTGTATAGACGCCCATCTTCGGGGCGCTGCATTACTTTCCTGTGGTTACCGTTAGATGCAGTTTAGGACCTTCCTAGTCATAATCCAGCCAGGTTAGTTCTAATCCCAGTATGGCACCAAGTGATAGTCATGCCTCCCAAGGTGGGGCGTGACACGTTGTAGGATATAATGGGTTGTCTAACCTAGTTTTTGCCCCAAAAGTACTTGCATAATTTTTGGATCCCTTCCAACGAGCTATACCAATGATCTGTTGACAATACAATGGCTCTTTGTATCTGCTCGTTCCAGCTGCTTTGCTCTTGCATGGTTTCTGATTTTCAACTAACAATTCAATAGGACAGGTCATTATTTCCTCCAACAACTTGTCGCTGGGCTCATTGGTTTTGGGAAAGATTTGAACATGTTTCTGAATTGAGTAACAACGTGTGACAGGACGACTCCTTACTCTTTACAATGGGTGATTCCATGTCTCATTGGTTCCGAAATGACAACTTTCAGGGCTGACAATGGTTCAGACAACGAGTAGTTGTTGGTGACAACGACTTATAGTCTAACTCATTCTTAAACAAAATTTTCTAGTTTCTTTCTGAAATTTTTTATGCTAAGTCTATATTTTGGTCTACGAAACTTTTGGAGTGTTACATCCTACAACAGAAACTTTAAAAACAAAACGACGTCTACGAGCCTCTAAAAATACAACATAAATCAAATGATCGGAATTAGGCCCCAAACTACCCATAAATACAAACTCTAGCAACTCTGAATGACTTGGAGCCTGGAACTCCATTCAGCAATCAAGAACGTAATTTACCTGCCAATCAGCACCTGCAAGCATGAATGAAGCTTCCAAACTAGGGCGTCAATACAAAAACACACCGAGTATGTAAGGCAGAAGCGACAGTAAGATGCAGATTACTAATCAACAGATATACAGAAGTTCTATAAAATGCCAACAGTACAAGTTCAAGAAATCAAGCAAGGTTACTAGAACTTATCTTGCCCCCATAAGCCCGACAAGTCTTAAATAATAATCAAATAAACAATCATAACAATCAGTCGGCACCTAGTCGATACCACCTACCGGTACCACAAAAGATTCGTCTAGATCGTCGTACCTGACTCATCTCTAGGTTCTCTAGTGCTCACGACCATCACCAAATCACCTCTAGCTTCCATAGCTAACCAAACAAGCAACAAACACATCATAACACAATATGGATATAAATTCCCAAAAGCCTTGCCAGAACAACTCTAGAATCACAGGCTATTCGCGTTTACAAGTCTAACCATGCCAGAATAACTCACGTGATTTAGGTACTCGACAAGCCTGAAGGACTCATACAAATCATACAACATACAATCAAAAATAACACATTAATAAAAATTCATAATCCTTCCAAAAATAGTCACGAACTTACAAGTGCAGCCTTGCCGAAAACAGTCACGAATTTACAATCACAATCCCTACTGAAAATAGTCAAGGATTTGTAGGCCTTCTCAAGTCATAGGCTCAACCTAGCCAGAAACTATCACAGACTTACAGGTCCCACCAAGCCTCTAAGAACATCAAATAAGTCACAAGTGTCACCATCATTAACTGCGCATGAAAATATAAGTACCCATAGCCCAAAAATGGCTAACGACCTCAATGAACAAACTACCGTAATGTAATACTAACTTTAGGTATCTAGCCAACCATCAATGTATCACATAACACCCTAAGGCCTACTATCCCATCAAATCTATCTTCCAAGCTTCACAAGCAGCCTGAAGGGAACCATGTACAGCACCAACCAATCAAGAAAACACAACAAGATACCCCAACTATCACTCCAATCCATGACACCCATCGATAAGGCAAACAACAGCCTACTGACTAAGGTATGATGAGAGTTTATCACGACCATCGACCCTAGCCACTATTAAGACATCAATAAACACACCAACTCATATTAACCACTGACAATGCTCAAACTCACACTTCCTGACAACGTATGAAGTGGATGTTGTTAATAAAGAACCCAACTAAGAGGTTAGGGCCGAATCCACAGGGAATAGGGTAAGATCTAGACTAATGCCAGTAATTGAACTTATTGGTGAGTTATCCCCAAATTGGGGGTTTTAAAGAAAACAATTAGAAAAAGATTATAATCATGATTTAAATCAAGATTTGAAAAGAACAAGTATAAGTGTTCCCCATGGGTTCATAACTACTTTGGGTATACACACGTGATCAATCCCAATGCTTACTTGTAGAATTGATAACTAGGGTTTATCCAAAATATTGGTTCATCCCTATTGGATGACTTTACTCAATCACTGGGTCAGGTCTCATGAGTGATTTCAAACTAACCATTATCAACATTTTCCAAATTTAACTATCTTGCGACCACAGCTCAAGTTAATACAATGATCATAAATACCAAGGCTTTGTTATAATTCTCTTTTCCTAATCTCTACTTCTCTAGATTCAAGTAAGTAAAGAATTCGGACAAGTCCTAATGTTGTACACTGTTAAGAAATGTTTAAAGATGAAGAGAATACAATACAAGCTTTTAGCATTGGTTTTTGAATCACTTTTGTGTAACCCTATTTCATTAGTCCGCCATGGTTCCCACAACCCCTAGTTGTGGAGGTTTTAGCCTCTCATGGTTGTAAGATTACAATTTGCATTCATAGACAAACACATAATTAAATGCTTACAGCAACAATTGAAAGAAAACCAGATTTGAATATCAAAGAACAATCTTAAGAACAATGGATGAAATCAAGAATTTAATCCCAAGAATTTCTCCTCAAAACATGATAAAAATTCACCAAAAGTATTCTTCACACGTCTACTAATTCATTTCTATTGTTCTCTGAAAAAATAGAATATAAAAGCTATTTATACAGACATTAGAAACCTTTTCCTAAGCTAACAAGGAATTTTCCATATGTGGTACTGACTATGTCACGACTGGACCTACGACCCGTAGCAGGATTATACGGGTCGTACCTGCTTCTTGTACATCCTTGGCTGTTGCGGATTTGTCTAAGTGATGGCAGGCTGCTATGACTTGTACCACAGTCGTATGAGTCGTACAATCCATCTGTGGTTTGACCCTGAGAACTCTAACATCTTTTGAAACTTTCCACGAGTGTTGTGGTACAACTCGTACCTTCCTGCTATGACTCATACTCTTTGTAGTGTCTGGAATTCTGCCAAGTATTTAAGAATCTTCTAAAGTTCCACGGCTCATGGTATGGGTCGTATGTTGGTGTTACGATCGGTAAGTCCATTTGTACCAAGAGACTGCCTTTGTACAGTTTTCTCTGAACAATTCCACGACTCCAGTACGGCTCGTACCATCTTGGTACGGCTCGTACTAAGAGTCATATGTTGCTTTCCCCTCATTCCAGCCTTCTAGTTTTCATCACGGTTCTCAGTACGGTTCATATTGAGACTTGTACTTTGGCTGATTTTCTGCATTTTAAAGCCTCTTTTGCACAGTTTTGCTCCCACACTTATTTTTCCTAAAATCAAAGTAAAAGTGCCTCATATCCATATAAACATACCTAAGTCCATGCTATTTTCTCAATTTTAAGCGTCGAAAGTGTTGTAAACTCACAGCACATCAACACCCTCAACTTAAGACTTTTGCATATCCTCAGCCAAAGAAAATAAAAACTAAACAGGATGCTTAACTAGAAAATGAATCTGGGATACTACAACCAACATCAACCAAAACTTGCATTATATACTCAAAAAGCTTTTGACCCTTATTTCCATGAACCAAATCAGCATATGCACTACAAGAAACCACAAAACATGATAAACAGGAATCAATATATGTCATCTATCTATTAACAGATAGTCATGTCATCACCAATTCTTTTTACACAAACAACTGGTAGAGTTAAACACAAACCATCTACCCTTACATCAAATGAAGTCTCCCACTCATAGATATAGTAAAATATGAAACATAGGACTGATCAAGTAAGACTCTCACTCTCATAAAAAAGTTTCAAATGCTGCATATGGGATACCATAGGCTTGCTCTTATTTTCTCTACTTCGATTTGTTAGATGTTCAGGCAAGGATCACTATATGACTTTCTTTGGCTTGTAATATATGTTTTTGGGCTGGTTATGTTAGATATGGGATCTTTGAAGTGACTAAACCCTCCTTGGCACTACATACATGTGGCTCCATTTTTTTAAAAAAAATTTTCACCCTTTCTGCTTTTTTTCACTTTTTCCTCCCTTTTCACCCTTTTTATGCACTTGTATGAGTGTAGTATTTTTCTTCAAGCTTTTTATGCATCATTCTCTTTTTAAACTTTTTTTAAAATTTTTTTCTTTTCTTTTTCTTTTGTCACACCACACTTTAATTTTCAACTTTTTTTCTCTCCCTTTTTTACCCTCCCACTATTTATGCACCCCTATTCTAGCCACCCTTAACTTAGGTATTTTGGAATTTTGCCTATGTTGAGGTTCACAATGTCCAAGGAGGGACCAGGTCCAAAATAGATTCACTATAAAAATGGGTATTCATCAAAGAAAAATGGTCTATTTGAGGCTCAAAATCAGGATCAAGGAAATCATATCATTTTTTTAGTAGGGTCATTTAAGCTAAAAATTAGGCTAAATAAGAACTGCCTATGATCTTTTCCTAATCAACCATCCTAAAACATATGTAAAGACCAATCGGGCAAGTTCTAGATCCTCTACGCAGTATTGAACTAGGTATTAGACCTTACTCACTCATGGTACATGTCTTGCATTCGATCTACCTGTCCGGTTTATTTATGGATTAACAAAAACTATACATGCTAATATACTACATGGCATAAAAAGATCCATAGAAATCATGCTTGCAATCACAAGTACACATCTAATCATCAAAAATTTTAAAAATAGGGTCAATTTTTTTACAACTTCAAAACTAGTGCATTTTTTGGCTGAGTACTCCTAAGATACTTTCTAATTAAACAAAAATCACAATAATAAAATCCTTAACATGTCGGTTCTACTAGATAGTATGCCCGAGGTAAAAGAAATACGGCAAAAAAATCTCTCGGATGAATCAAAAATTCAAAAATGACAAGTACATCCCTCTCCTTTTTAAAAATCATGCTTCATCCGCGAAGCATAGAATGTAAAAATAGAGGGACAGAAACATACCTGCGGCACACTAAGCACTCCTGTCATCCTATAGAAGAGGTATCTCTGCTATAATCGTGGCGGTGGCGGTGGCCGGTGACAATGCACTCAGTGGTGTATCAGCAGGGGGAATGGTTACACCCTCAGCAGTATCAGCCGTCTCTACAGCCTCTGAAATCATTTGGGATAAATGTGGCTCACCTGCAGGGTCCCTGCCACTCGAAAGCTCTACCTAGGATGTGTGGAGCTACCTGCTCCTCTGGCTCTCTCAAGAAGCTCCGACTGATGCACGTCGTGAGACTTCTGACTCTCTAATATTGCTCGCTTGCGCTCTCTTTTTCTCTCTTTCCCTATTCTTCTTTGGGGTCTCGTCTCTAATATCCTCGGATACCTTTTTCCCTTTCTCTTTGTTTGCTCCTGTGGGCTCCCAATAAGCTGTCAAATCAAGCTCCTCATCAATAATAGCATCGAGGTCAGGAAGAGTGGGGGCCACTATGATTGCTGGCTTCCATGATGACAGCTTTACCACTTGGCTCCGAAGAGCCCCCAACTCCTCACTAAGGCTGCCCATATCAGTCTACTCGACTATGCACATGTTGAATTTGCTCTCAAACCCATCTAATCTGGCATGTAGGGCTTGTGCAACTAACTCAATCTCAGCCTTTACCCAAGGCTTGACATTTTCCATCATCAACTGAAACTTTTTCTTAGCTACGATCAATCTCTTGGCCATATTTTAGCGAAATTCTTGAGGCAGTAGGATGTATCCGGCTGGAGTTTGGCTCGGGAGGCTCATAGGTGGTGCAGTAGAGGTGCTAAGAGTTGCACCTTAATGACCGGCATCTATAGCCAATGTCTCGCCCTACTCCTGTGAAGTAGGGGCATTCACCTGTGCGCCCCCAACTGCCTGTGATAGAAGGACTGCAGTGGAAAGTTAGCCCTAGCTTACCGGGTTCATCTCATCCCAGATTAGGCCAATGTCAGCAATCCGCTATCCTCTAATCAAGTGTTCACACCACGACGCACCTTGATGCCCGCCTCTGTGCATAGTGCTCAATCTTATAGTCTGATCCTGCATCTCCTATGAAATGACCCTCGGGATATTGATGGGGTATTTGGACATGATACAAGGCACCAAAGCTGCTCTGTCTGCACTGAGGGTACTGTCTTTAACAATCGGGGCCAACTGGCGGCATACTAACATCCAACAGGCCCTTTCTATTATATTTAAGGAGTTCTTCATGACCTGCATGCCGCTAGTGACCCACTCTGCCTCTTCTTTATCCTTAGCGATCATGTCTAACAACCACTGTATCTGCCTCCGCCTCTCTTCAAAGTCGAGCTGCTTGATTTATTTCAAAGCTTCCACCCGATATTCATATTCTGGCGTAGCATGTAGTGGTATGAACAGGGGCCCATATAATATCCAAGCAATAGTGCACTTAGATATATCAACCTTTCGGCCTCTAACCAGGACAATCTCCAACTTGGGTTGATCTTTCAACTTCTGCCCCTTTTTTGCTTTCTGCTCCATGGTTGCCAAATGATTGGTGCAGAACTCCCAGACGATTTTTGAAGTGTATCAGTCCGGGGCCCTAGCCATCTACTCAAATCTGTAGAAGCTGAATATTCGCTTCATCTCCTCCACCTCGTTTAATGATTTGTGAGGATCCATGGCTCTACTTAAATGCTCTGCCTAGGTTTCAAATTTGTGTTGGGTACTTAGAATTCCCCAAGTCCAAGAATGCATTAAACATGTTTTACAGTTACCCACTCCTTCCATTTATAATCACGACCCATAACTTCAATTTTAACAGTTCAATTTACAATTTTCGCAGGTTCAAGCCCCTACCTAGTCGCACATATCTTGTTTACATTCCTGGTCATTGTCCTTTTTTAATTTTTTCAAGCATTGACCAGAATCTCAAGGATTTAGCAGGTTTGCATCAAGCACACAAGTCATATCTATCAAGTTTGAAGGAATACACTTACTTGAATTCTGATAATGTCGATTGTCAATTAGAAGTAGGGTTTAGATTGGGATTCTCGGATTAATCTAAGCAAGAACTTATTCAATTGATTTTTGAAGTTGAGTTATGGATATGAGTTTATGGTCGTGACTTTGGTTTTGAAAGCTTGGGAGGAGGGTACGAATGGTTTTGAGTTTAAATAGGATATATGGTAGCTTTGAAAAATCTAGGCCGAGTCGGGTAAATTCAAAATTTTGACCCGTCACCACTCGTACCACGAGTCAAAGGACGGTTCTACGAATCGTCCCTTGGACTCGTAACAGAGAGATTAAGAAACTTACCTATGGACCTATGAGCACATCTTACAATTTCTACTACGGTGATACGTTCGCACTATTACTCGTAGGTCTTTTCTTTTATTATGGTCCTTGCCTTGCATAGTTCATTTCCACAGTGAGTACTACGACCCATACACTGAGGTTACGAGTCATAGGACCAACTGTACCATGAACTAATGCACTAAAATATATCTCTGATTCTCACTATGACTTGTGCTACGGCTCGTACAACACTCTTACGAGCCGTACTGAGACCCGTAGCACCTGCCTGTTCAGTAATTTTTCTGCCACCTATTTTTGTTTTCCCTGCAACTGAACACACATAAGTTAATCAACTTGGGTTTCCTCCCAAGAAGCGTTTGTTTTAACGTCATGGAACAACACAGGTGGTTTAGTTACTCAGAATTCACCAAAAAACCACTTGGGTTGCCTCTCAAGAATAGCCTAAATTAATATCGCAACACGACGCAAGTCTGTTGACTATTCAGACTTCTTCAAGGAACTCGGATTCATCCTCTATTGCTAAGACAACTCTGTATTCCTTCTGCTGCTTAATTGACCGGCAGACGTTGAAGATGACCTCTTCTTTATTGAGTCTGAACTTCAACTGGCCAGCTTCCACATCTACTAAGGCTCTCCTAATGGCAAGGAAAGGTCACCCCAAAATGATGGGGACTTCAAAATCAACCTCTCAATCAAGGATCACGAAGTCTTCTAGGAATATAAATCTATCAACTTTAATAAGCACATCGAACAAGATCCCCACCGGCTTTTTCACAGTTCTATCATCCATCAGTAGCCGCATGGTAGTCGATATGGGGGCTCCCAAGCCTAGCTGCTTAAACACAGCCAACAACATCAGATTGATGTTTGCTCCCAAATCACAGAGTGCCCTTGCAAACTCAACATCGCCAATTGTGCATGGAATAGTGAAGGCACCTGGATCTTCCTTCTTCTTGGCAAGGACCCGTGAAGCTATAGCACTACAATGACACATTATCCATAGGCTTATAGCTCACTGACCTTTTTTTTCGTGAAAAGGTCCTTCATAAACTTGGCATATCCCGGCATCTGTTCCAATGCCTCAACCAATGGTATGTTTATAGGTAACTATTTGAGCATTGACAAGAATTTCTGAAACTTACCATTCTCTGCCTTTTCTTTATTCTTTGAAGGAATGGTGGCGGTGGTCGTGGAATATCCTTGTAAATTTGTGTAGCTCCTCTCTTTTCTCCTTGTTCAGCTTCAGGCCCATTTTCCACATTTGGAGCCTCAATTAACTCGGCATCCTCATGATGCTCCTTCTCAGCAACATTTTCCTCATATTCATTCACTCTTTCTTTCTTCCTTTCAACTACAACCGGCAGAGGAGGGTCAACCGTGGGCTTTCCACTCCTAGTCATCATAGCCATACAGTGACCATCATTCTTTGGATTCTGGACTGTGTTGCTAGGTAGTGTACCCTTTTGCCTAGGGTTCATAGATGTTGACAGTTGCCCAGTTGCTGTTCAATTTGCTTGATAGTTGTAGCATGTGACTCCTTTTCTAACCCATGCTCGATATATCAATACGAATGTATTTCAGCTGATCATCTGTGGATCTCACCTTTTTTAGCATCTCAACCATCATGCTCTCTAACTTTGACTATCCAGCCTCCCCCTCACATGCATTAGGAGGTACGTCCTGCTTGATCATTGTGATAATCATCATTCCTTCTCCAATCTCCCTCGCGCTCACGACCTTGGCTTCTATCTCTGTACTCATTCTAATTGTAATTGTCTCTATATTGGTTCCAACCTTGGTTTGCTGAACCTTGGCACCAAGTGTCTTTTCCAGACCCTTTTGCATTGGCTCAGAAACTCTCCTTCTGGTTTTCCAAGAAGTTTGCCTCCTCCTCAGAATCTGAATGGTCCGGCCCTGGTTCCTGTCCCTATGTCCCCACTATGTTAACCTTTCTTGCTCCAGCTCCCATGATGTGCTTAGTAAGCAAGTCCAATGATGTGCGCATATGAGCCAATTCCTGGTCAAGTTCTTCCTCCTTCCTTCATTGTCCTGCAATCAAACCAATAGCATATGTACCAGCCATTGCTTCTGCTTCCCAGGTATGCCATACTTTATTTGTTTTGCTTACTCTGTCTAGAATTGTGGCAGCTTGCTCCCAAGTGTGGCTCATCAGTGCTCCTCCCACCACTGTGTCTATTACCACTTTTGTACAATTATTCAATGATCTATAGAAAATCTCCAACATACTATCATCAGGAATTTTGAGGTTCGGGCACTTGGTCAACTTCTTCTTGACACTCAACCAGGTTTCATGAAGTGCCTCAGTCTTCAGTTGTCAAAAATTATAGATTTCGTCTTTAAGCTGCAGCATCTTGGAGGGTAGGAAGAATCTCTCTAAGATAACTTTCTTGAGCTCCCTCCAGTTGGTAATGGAGTCGTTGGGAAACTTCGATAACCATAAAGTGGCTTCCCCACATAGAGAGAAGGGGAAAAGTCTTAGCCTTATAGCATCTTGGCTGAGTCCAGGCAACCTGTACGCCTTGCATATTCCGACAAAGTCCATCAAGTGTGGGTTGGCATCATCAGTTGTGTGACCACTAAACACCCCTTTCATATTCAATAAATGTATCATGGTGCTAGTGATATCAAATTTAGCCCCAGCAGGCAATGGTGGTTGTACGATAGCTCCAGTTGATCTGACTTCATCAATGTCCAAATCATCTTCATTGAAGAACTGAGGGGCATATCTTTGACCTCTGTTGCCCCTTCCATGTCAACCAGCATTAACAACCTCATCTCGAGCATCCTCCACATCCTAAAGTGTAGCTTGCCGAGCTAGCTTGGCTTGCATAGCTTTTTCATCAATAGGGGCATTTCTCTGCTCTTGGTTCTCCATCTTTCGCAATGTTCTTTTGATTTTGAGATCCAACGGAATCAGTGGGTTTCCACTCCAATGAGTACTTAGCATTCACAAAGCGACAACCTGTAGATATCTAAAAACAAAAAGAAAACATAATTTAGGAAGTCACAACCAAAAGTCAAATAAAAGCAATTAATCTAATCTTAGTCGTATTCCCCATCAACAGCGCCACTTTTGTTAATGCTCAAACTACACTTTCAGACAAAGTATGAAGCGAATGTTATCAATAAAGAATCCAACTAAGAGGTTAAGGTCGAACCCACAAGGAATAGGGTAAAATCTAGACTAATGCCAATAATTGAACTTGTTGGTGAGTTATCTCCAAATTTGGGGGTTTAAAAGAAAATAATATTAAAACAAGATTATATTCATGATTTAAACCAAGATTTGCAAACAACTAAGGTAAGTGTTCCCATAGATTCATAACTACTTCGGATATATACACGTGATTAATTCCAATGCTTACTTGTAGAGCTGATAATTAGGGTTCATCCAACGGACTAGTTCGTCCCTATTGGATCAATTTACTCAATCACCGAGTCAGATCTCATGAGTGACTTCAAACTAACCGTTATCAACATGTTTCAAATTTAACTATCCTGCGACCACAACTCAAGTTAATACAATGATCACAAAGACCAAGGCTTTGTTGTAATTCTGTTTTCATAATCTCTACTTCCCTAGGTTCAAGCAAGTAAATAATTTGAGCAAGTCCTAACGTTGTACATCATTAAGAAACGTTTAAAGATGAAGAGAATGCAATACAAGCATTTAGCATTGGTTTTAAATCACTTTTATGTAACCCTATTTCGTAAATCCACCATGCTTCCAACAACCCCTAGTTGTGGAGGTTTCAGCCTCTCATGGTTGTAAGATTACAATTTGCATTCATAGACAAAAACATAATTAAATTCTTACAACAACAATTGAAAGAAAATCATATTTGAATATCAAAGAAAAACTCAAGAACAACGGATGAAATCAAGAATTTAATCCCAAGAATTACTCCTTAAAACTTGATAAATATTCACCAAAAATATTCTTCACACATCTACTAATTCGTTTCTATGTTCTATGACTAAAATAGAATATAAAAGCTATTTATACAGCTACTAGAAACCTTTTCCTAAGCTAACAGGAAATTTTCCATATCTAGTGCCGATTGTGTCATGACTGGACCACGACCTGTAATAGGATTGTACGGGTCGTTCCTGTTTCTCGGATTTGTCTAAGTGTTGGCAGGCTTGTACAACTCATACCATAGTCCTACGAGTCATACAATGAATCCATGGTTTGGCCCTGAGAACTCTGACATCTTCTAAAACTTTCCACCAGTGTTGTGGTATGCCTCGTACCTTCTTCCTATGACTCATACTATTTGTCGTGTATGGAGTTTTACCAAGTATTTAAGAATCTTCTAAAGTTCACCATGGTCATGGTATGGGTCTTATGTTGGTGTTATGATCCCCGTTCCATCTATACTAAGAGATTGCCTTTGTGCAATTTTCTCTGAACAATTTCACGACTCCAGTTAGGACTTGTACCATCATAGTAGGGCTCGTACTGAGAGTCGTATGTTGCTTTTCCCTTATTCCAGCCTTTTGACTTTCATCACGGTTCTTAGTATGGCTATATTGATACTTCTACTTTGGCTTATTTTCTGAATTTTTAAAGCCTCTTTTGCACATTTTTGCTCCAACACTTATTTTCCGTAAAATCAAAGTAAAAGTGTCTTATATCCATATAAACATACCTAAATCCGTGATATTTTCTCAATTTTAAGCATTGAAAGTATTATAAACTCAGATCACATTGACCACACAACTAGCCAATACTCTAGGTTTAGGGATAACAACATCTACTACAACAACTTACTTGAATTACCGCCACTGCAAATCTATCAACTAGTCATAAGTACGCCCTTCAGTAGTCACTCTCAAACCACTAATCAACCCAACACACACACATATACACAATATCATATAATCAACAATCCAACAAGTTTAACAACATCATAATTCAAGCTCCAAATGCAGCCAACATGCACAAATTTTTGGTAGTGACAGTTTACAAAAATCATATCGAAAAAAAGAATGGAAGCCTTAACATACCTCAAATATGATGAACTCAAGCTAAGAAAAATTACAAGCTATCCATACCATGCAAATGATTCCTAAGAAGGCCCAAACTACCGCCAAGCCACAGCCAACACGGCTCATTTATTCATATTCAACAAGTCACAATGATTCATATAAGGGGTATCCACTAATTTCTCAACCTACATTCACAATAAAGAGTCATTTCTCCCGCTTTCCACAATTCATAAAGTACTTTTCATAATAACTAGTGCCAAATATGTATCATCACAAATAAAGTTTGACACTCCCAACATGCTCAAACCCCTCATAATCAACATACAATGATCACCTCCCAAGTAGAGTCTAGAAGGTAAGACATAACCTACTCGAATATCGAGTAATATACCACGAACCTTCACAATAATGTCTTTTATTTTTTAATCTTCTTGAAAAGATCACAATCTATCAAAATCTTACTTTACATAAGTATACGAGTCTATCAATACCCATATAGCTATATAAATATTCGATTCAAAAATTGATTCAAAGAGTTAATCCCGAGCCTTGAGGTCAAATCTGAAAATTGACTTTAAATTGGTTTATTCATGCAGTAGAAAGATTATGTACTAAAACTCAGCCAAATTCGAGCATGAATGGAATCTCAAATTGAGAAAATATCAATTTTAAAACTTAGGGTAAACCTCCACCCCCATATTTTCAATGTTCAAACATGGATTAATTATTGAAATAAGTGATAGTTTAGTGGGTAAATGTCAAATATAAAGTTAAATTCGAGTAGATGCCAAATATAGAGTCAAATTCTTACCCTCGCGATGAAATTTCAAATTCTCATAAAAAATATCCCAAAATCAAGTTCTCTAACTCTCAAAGTCGAAGTAAGAAGTCTACCCTCAAATTAGAAAATTTAGCTACTATTCACGCCCTAAGTATTTTCGTAGAAGCATAAAATCCTCACACCCCCAAGCTCATCGAAGCAGAGAAATGATCCCAGGAGCGGAGGTTGCTTATGTACCTCAACTCTACAAAAGCAAAAAAAACTCACAGACACGAAGTCACCAATGGGGGCAATTCTCGCAAAGCGGGCCCTAGTGCATAGTGCACCTTTCACCAAAGCAAAAGAAAAACTGCAGGTGCGACTCCACCTTTGCGGCAACAACCTCGTAGAAGCAAAAGTCCACCAGTTAGCCTAATTCACATAAAGAGGAAAATCCTTGTTGAAGCAATATCGCTGAGGCAAAGAAAGGTTGTAGGTGTGATTGCACCCGATACAACTGAACCAACTAATTCAAACTCAAAGGAATTAGTTTCAACCCATGAAAATCATTCGAAACATGTCGAGAACATGTCAATGGTGCAAATTGATGATAAAATACATTTCAAACCTATTGGAATCATCAAATCACTGATCTGAGGTCGACTTGACCAAATATTGACTATGGTCCAAATTATCCAAGGGTCTAAATCACTCATAAATGCTTCAGGATCTATGCAAATCATCCAACTAAGTCATAAATCACCCTTCGAATCTAATAAATTTGTCAAACTCGAATCCAACCCTATTAAAATGCTGACTTTCATCAAACTTTTCAAAAATCAAACTTCTAAAATTAAAAATCTTCCTCGAAACGCATTCGGTCACCTCGTGAATCATGCACCCACCCTCATAAGTCACAAACAACTACAAAAATAATGGAGAGGATCAAGCAGGGGAAAAGAAATAGAAATCACAAAATGACTATGAGGGTTGTTATTCCTAACTAGTTGAGAAAAGAAGATTGAAGAGAGAAATGATAAAAGCTTTAGGATCGAAAGTATGATTTTCTAAATCTCTGATATCATATTAGAATGAGGCGAAGTGATTAGAAATTTTCTTTTTCTCATTGATGATTAATTTGTATGGTGTAATCTTATATTTATACGAATTTATTTAGCAAAAAAGATATCTTACTTCTCTACCACGTGTAGCTTTCTAATAAATTCTAATATAATTGACTTTGCTAAAACAAAATAGTAAAACTATATACACTATCCTATACAAGAAATCTTGTAAAAAAAATCATGTACAAAGATTATTCTAGGGAAAGAAAACTCAGGAAGAAAACCGTAAATTTTAAGAGGAAAAAATATGTAACACAACAAATTAAGGCCCTATATTTATTCAAAATAGCGTTATTTTGAAAAAAATTACAGAATATAGTGATAGTTTGGGATTATATAACAAATACATGTGGATATATTTATTATCTGCATGGATATATGTGTGTGTGTGTGTGTATATGTATATAGTGATAGTTTGGGATCAAAAAATGAATACTATCACTAAATTGTACAAACACCACACACACACACACACACACACATACACACACACACACACACACACACACACATATATATATAATATTAAATTTTTTTTTATGGCAGACAATTATAACGTGAAATTCAAATGTAAGTGGAAGAGTCAATAAGTCCAAATGAAATACATGAAGGAAAAAGGTAAAAAAAGGTTATGCTCAAGGCACAAATTATGCCTCAAAGTATAAGTTCAATGGTATAAGTTTTGGTCAAAAATAAATTTAGTGACACAAGTTATGCCCCAAAACATAAGTTTAATGGCACAAGTTATGCCTCAAGAAAAAAAATATATGCCTAAAGGCACAACTTATGTCCCAAGGCATGAGTTTAGTAATACAAGTTATGCCTAAGACATAAGTTTAATGGCATAAGTTATGCCTCAAGAAAAAGTAAATTATGCCTCAAGGCACAACTTATGTCCCAAGGCATGAGTTTAGTAACACAAGTTATGCCCCAAAACATAAGTACAAGTTATGCATCAAGGGAAAAGAAATTATGCCTCAAGGCACATTAGTAACACAAGTTATGCCCCAAGACATAAGTTTAATGACAGAAGTTATGCCTCAAGGAAAAGGAAATTATGCCTCAAGACACAACTTATGTCCCAAGGCATTAGTTTAGTAACACAAGTTATGCCCCAAGGCATAAGTTTAATAGCATAATTAGCTTATGTCCAATACAAAAGAAACTATGCTCAAGACACATGTTATGCCCCAAAGTATAAGTAAGTTATGTCTCGAGACACAAGGCATAAGTTTAATAGCATAATTAGCTTATGTCCAATACAAAAGAAACTATGCTCAAGACACATGTTATGCCCCAAAGTATAAGTAAGTTATGTCTCGAGACACAAGCTTAGTAACAATAAATTTAAGTTTATTTTAGCTACACCTTTCGCTCATTTATAATTGTTTTGTATTGATTTGTCATATTTAATAAATAAATAAATAAAATGACAGTTTTACTATATCACCTTTTAAATATATTAAATTTAATGCTTTAAAAATATAATGTGAGATAACTATAATTAATAATAAAAGTAAAATAAAATAAATTATCTCTTGATTTCTAAATTAAATAAATAAAAATAAATAATCATTTTTAATATAATCAATAAATAAAAATATTGAGAGAAAGTGTTAAACAATCTATAATTATCTATATATGTGCCTATACCTGACATCAAACATAAAAAGTGTAATGACGAGGATCATGCACGTGACATGACAACGAATATAAAAATGGACAATGGTGAGGATCAAGTTAAATGTAGTCTTGAAATATGATATACAATAAATTACTTCATTGCACGGTGTTACTATAGGGAGAATATTTAACTGCATATGGTTGGGGACATTAGTTTTATACTTATTATAAATGTTATTTTAGAAAAACGATACTTTATTATTTAATAATAATTTAATTTTAAAATATTTATTTTATTTTTAATAAAATAATTTATAATCACATCAATATCTATAATTTACCGTGAATAATAATTTTTTTGATTTTTAAATACTATATCAAATTAATCTATATTACATAAATTAAAATAAAAATATTTATCTTTAACATAGTGAATAAGCAGAAATAATTAAAAATAAATAAATTAAATATGCATATTTATTCATCGGAGATTGTTACGATAAGAGAATCTATGACTGCATGAATTGTTATGAATATTTATTCATCGAAGATTGTTACTATGAGAGAACATATGACTGCAAGAATTGGGTATGAATATTTATTCATCCGAGATTGTTATGATAAGAGAATCTATGACTGCACGAATTGAGTATGAATATTTATTTATCGGATATTGTTACGATGAGAGAACATATGACTGTACAAATTAGACATGAATATTTATTCATCCTGAGATTGTTATGATAAGAGAACCTATGACTGAACAAATTGAATTTAAATAATTATTCATAAATTATTATGACAGAAGAACCTCTGACTGCATGAATTGAACATGAATATTTATTCATAGGATATTGTTACGGTAAGAGAACCTTTGACTGCACTTAATAATTGTCTAATGGAGGGGAGAACGTGGAGTTTTAAGTTTTGCACCTCCAATGAATAAGAGAAATTTTGGCATGAATCTTTAAAGTTAAAAAAGCTTTCGCGTTAGTCATATCGGTTAGAAAAAATAAGTCATATTAGTTAGAAAAAATAATTTTTCAGAAAAAATAATAATACTTAAAATGCTTCAGAAGTTATGAATTTTTTTAAAAATTTAAAATATTAATTAAAACTCATAATTAATAAAACACTTTTAATATAAATATAGTTAACAGGTTATTTGTATTTGAATATGAAAATTTCATACTAAAAATACTCCACTATCTATATATTTTTATTATTTTTATTATAAAAAATCTGACAAACACATTTATTCAATATTTTTCAGCTCACCCCATTTCGTGCAAATTCTCTAAACTGCACATAATAATTGTCTAATGAATAAGAGAATCTTTGACTGCACAATCTCGAATGAATAATAATCCATTATTTTCATCTGTAGCCACTTTCAAAATACAGCCATGTGCTTTCAGTAAAAAAACAATAGACCCCATTTCAACTTTTTGTTGTTTTTCTAAAAAAAAAAAAAAAAACTGAGAGAATCTCATAGAGAGGAGAAGTCACTGAGATACAAAGATCTCAAATGGGTACATTTATACAAAGAGACGGAAACGAAGGGGTTTACATGGCGAGGTGATGGATAAAGATGAAAATATGAAAAGTGTTATAAATATATTTATATTATAGTAAATGTCTATAAAGGTATTTATATTATAGTGGATATATGTGTTTATATTATAGTGAAAGTCTCTTTTGGAGAAAAATTAGAAGGAATTGTCCCTATAAATAGATGGATTCTCCTTCATTGTATTTTCTCATCAAGAGAAATAAGAATTTCTCTCCTTATCTCTTTCTCTATAATATTCTTGTTCTTTCTTTATTATTTTATAATACGTTATCAGCACGAGTCTCTGCCTTGAGAATTCACTTTGAAAGATTTAAGGTAAGAAAAATTAAAATTTCTTTTTCGAAAGATATATTTACTTAACCACAGGAATGATATTCCTTTGGTGATATTGTTGCTCTACGACTCTACTGTCTCAAAATTTGAAGGCCAAGGCATTATTTTTCTCTTTCTTTTAATATGGCTAACTTTACGAAACTTAATTTCGTTTCCCTTCAAAGTTCGAGCAAGAATTACCTTTCATGGGTGTTGGATGCTAAAATCCATATGGATGCAACGGGTCTTGGAGATACCATTAAAAGTGAAAACAAAGTATCAAATCAAGATTGTGCTAAGGCTATGATATTCTCGCGTCATCATCTTGACGAAATTCTTAAAATTGAATATCTCACAGTTAAGGATCCACTTGATTTGTGGAATAACCTAAAAGAAAGGTATGTCCACCTGAAGATGGTCATCCACCCAAAGGCACGATATAATTGGATCCATCAAGACTATAAGTCCGTTCATGAGTATAGCTCATCAACATTCAAAATTGTTTCTAAGTTGAAACTATGTGGAGAAACTATTAATGATGTTGATATGATTGAATATGTGGTAGTACACAAAATTAATTGAGAGCTCCGGAAGAGCTAATGTATCACTACCTGAAGGAATAAAATTATTGTAGTAAGTCTCAAAAGGAAACTTATAAGTTTCAAGGACATTGAAAAAAAATTGAGATTATAAATTATGGGAAGATCTAATATCTTCATGCTACTACAATTGAAGTAGGTTATAAATATTTATGTAAAATATTACCTGCCGTTTCTTTTATTTGTAGTACATAAATATGGGTATGATGATAAAATCACATACGAAAGTAAACTAGAAGTTTACTGAAATAAGTTGGCATAATTGGTTGGCCATCCCGGTTCAAATGTGATACAAAAATAATTGAGAATTCACGTGGCTATATGTTGAACAAATAAAAGATTCTTTAAGAATTCTCTTGTGTTACTTGTTCTCGTGATAAAATGATCTTGATCAGCTAAGATTGAAATTATATTCTCTGAAATTTTTGGAACTTATAAAAGGGTGAATATGGGCCCGTTCACCTACCATGTGAACTGTTTGCTAATAGATGCATCTATGGTATGGTCAGATGTGTTTTGATATCAACTTGCAATTGATTTTTGTAAGGTTGTTGCTCAAATTATTAAATTAAGAGCGTAGTTCCAAATTATAAAATCATGTTGATAATGCTAATTCATATCTATGTTGGTTTAGCAAAAATTGTATGCCTCCAATTATAGCTAAATCATTGGTTATGAGAATAAAATTCTCAAATAAAATTTGGTATGAGATATGTTTATTTAACATATAACAACACTTAAATGCATAAGCCAACAAGGTTTCCCCTATCACAATTGGTTCAGGGTCAGGAACCAAATAATTCCATCTAAAAATTTAAATGTGCGATATATGATTCAATTGCTCCACCACAATGCACAAAGATGGGTCCCCAAATGAGCTTGAAGGATGTTCTCATTAGGGGGAGTTAATACGCGTTGTACTCTTTTTTCCTTACGAGGTTTTGTCCCACCGGGTTTTCCTTGTAAGGTTTTTAATGAGGCAGCCAAAATGCATATTATTAGATATGTGTACTTTTTTTCCTTCACTAGATTTTTTTTCCACTGGGTTTTTTCTAGTAAAGTTTTAATGAGGCACATTATCTATCAAATAACATTCAAGGGGGAGTGTTATAACATATTTGTATTATAGTGAATGTCTATAAAGGTATTTGTATTATAGTGGATACATGTGTTTATATTATAGTGAAAGTCTATCTTTTGGAGAAAAGTTATGATAAATTATCCCTATAATGTAGTTTTTCTAACATTAGGGGGATAAGTGATTAGCAGCTGAAAATTAAGTGTTGGATGAATTATCTAGATCCTCGGAAAAAAAAAATGAACTTAAAGTTCAATAGATAATTCACTTGCAAAATATTGCAAATCAATTGCCAGATATATTTGCTAACTTTATTTTATAATTCAGTTGCAAATGCTCCAATGAAAGGTCCTTGAAGGACAGGGTCTATGAGACGCCTGAAGCGTGATAGACCAAACGGTTCCAAATATAGAAATCCTTGGAAAAAGGAGAGGAGCAAATGCTTAAGATGGTCATAATGATGAGGCAAGTGCTTTAAGAAAGCACCACGACATAATACTTTATAAAACCTTGGCAAAGGTTCAGGTACCTGAAAATGCCGAAAAATGAAGAGATCTCAATAAGTTATGTCGCATTGGAACTGATATCATAATGATCGTCGACGATACCTTTGATATAATGTAGTGCTCAATATTATAAATATTGACGAGGATCTTGAATTCAAATCTGTCAAAAAGTATGGACAGATAAATGATTGGCCAATTAAAAATACGCAACTAAAGTATAATGCCAGTAGATATAAATGAATTCTTGTAGCATAAAGATTTTTCATAAATTCTGACATTATTATATGGAGAGGTCCTCTCGTGGTGGATGAAATTATTTTGAGGTTCCTCATAAGTCTAGCAATATATGAAAAACTTGATATGCACATAATGAAATTATTTTCATGTCTAGAGAGACTGAAGGATATATGAAAATCCTTGAAGGATTTAAAAGAATGAGGAAATTCTTGATCTTGAAGTACCATATCTTAGTGCAATTGATGCACTAATGTATCTTGCTAACACTACAAGACCTGATATAGCCTTTTCAGTTAATTTGTTAGCAAGATATATTTCTTCTCCTACTAGGAGACATTAGAATGGGATCAAACACATAATGTGGTATCTAAAAGGGACTACCGGTATGAGCTTATATTATTCTAACAATTGCAGTCCCGATCTTATTGGTTATACTGATGTTGGGTATTTATCTGACCCACAAAGCTCGATCTCAAACTAGCTATGTATTCATATGTAGACGTACTTCCATATCTTGGAGATCTACAAAGAAGTCTCTAATAGCCACTTCATCAAATCATGTTGGGATAATAGCTATTCATGAAGCAAGCCGAGAATGTGTGTGGTTGCTGTCCATGATACATCTCACTGGACAAAAATATGATTTGAAATGTGAAAAAGTACCCATAATTTTGTATAAAATAATGCAGCATGCATATCAAAACTAAAGGGAGGATTCATAAAAGGAGATAGAACGAAGCACATCTCGCTATAGCTTTTCTACACACGTGAGCTCCAAAAGAATGGTGATATCAATGTGCAACAAATTCGTTCAAGTGATAATGTAGCTGATTTATTCAGTAAATCTCTACCAACGGCAACTTTCAAGAAGATGGTCTCAATCTTGGGCGTCAGTACAATATGTACCAAATATGTAAGGCAGTAATGAAAAGCTGAATAAACGTTGATACAGAACTAAAAGTGAATAATAAGAAGGGGCAGAACTTAACCTGAAAGTTTTCTTATCCATAACTTGCATCTTGTAAAGCACTACACATATATGAGCTAAGATTGTATAATTACATATTTAAAAATTATAACTAGCAGGCAAGAATGCAAACAAGAACCTAACCTGGCCCTCATAAGCCTAGAAGGTACAATCAACACAGAATAACCCGCTCGGGGCCCTCATAAGCCCAGACGAGCACACTTCAATCTATGTACCCTAACAAGGTCAATCTGAGTCACAAGTAGCTATATCCAACCTACCGGTCCCCTAGGTCTGCAACTAAGCCCACTCGGCTCCTGATCTGTAGTTGTTTCTGAGTCCAGTGGACTCCTGATATCTACATCTTGGGCACCAGGGTCGACGAGGGTCAGTGATGACGATATGGTATAAAAATAATAGGCCAACCATGGAATGGACTGTAATATGGCCCTTGGGCCTCTGCATAGTCCCTTGGGACAACATCTAGCTCCTTGGAGCGATCATATAGCCCCGAAGGCAACGACATAGCTAGTAACCCTGAGGTTTGTTAACGAAAGGCTATCCTAGGTTTGGTCAATCCCAACTGGTACACTACATCTTAATCTCAACCTGGCCACTAAAAGGGCGTATCTGGCTCATAAGGTCTAACACAACCGCTACTCGCCCGTAGAGTAATCTGCATAGCTGCTAACAAGCATACCCCATGTGCCTATATCTGGTCAGAGAATGTCGATTGTGATCATAATCTCTAATAGTCTGGACAGAATAGAGCGAGATCTAGAGTGGCCTAATGATACTCTGAATGTCATGCTAGGATAGTGGTAACTCATAGGCAAACCATAATGCCACAAACAGTCAACTGTCTAGTTCCTTTACTAAGGACAATTGTAACGCTGCCACTTAATCGTACCTGCTCTTGAGTAGTCAGCCCCTAACCTTCTCCAAGCGGTTTGTTGTTATTCCTAGCCTAAAGGTAATACTATACTACTATAGTTCTAGTCCCTTGGACACTGACTTGGTCTGTTCAGATTTCATATAACTTTTCTAGGCGAGCCCTAACCTCGTAGATAGGGATGAGTATCTATAAGAGCGGGTTGGGGCGTTGGCCCCGCGTTTCACTATTGATGAGATCCCCTCTTTAGGGTACCCACGGGTCTATCTTCCTCGTATAACTAGAGCGACCTCTTGGCAACCTGTAGGTGTGACACTAAGTCGACTACAGCTAATAATCTCTAGCAGTGTCTAACTTTATAATAGGTCATCACCTTCCCCATCAGCAACTTTGGTGCTGCTGACTCTAGGGTGGGACTATCTTATTCAAATTCAAGGCCTATGGGCATCAAGATGCAGGTTATATCGCCCATCTACGCCCTATGTTGTCGAATTTACTGAAACAGGCCCACCAGCTAACCCTAAACCTCTAAGGACTTGGCATGGCGGCAACACATTAGAATTTTACTAACACAGTGAACAAAAGGACAGAGGGCTTACTATAAGACTTCTAGTGTGTGCCACACCTAACCTGCTCTTTCCTGACAAGGGATACTATAATCTAGCCTCGATACATTTTCTAGCAGCTAACCACAGCATATATAAGCATTATCTACAAGCGTTATCTAATACAACTCATGGGGTTGTTCTTTATGTTCAAGAGCATAAGTCATATCATTATACGATGAGAATAACTTGCCGAGGAATAAACCTTAACATACCTCGAATATTGATTATTATTTATTCAGTTAGTTCAACCTGTAGCCGGCGATTCCATTCCATTGCAGCCTTTAAACTGAGAGAATAAAGCTATTTCAATAATAGGAATTGGTGAATAATGATATCCTTCAATAGGTTTAAACACAAGTTCAACTTTGTTTCATTCAGCCGAAAGCTTACAATTTCTCGAAAGTTTAAAAGGGAGAAATGCTTATCTATTGCCGTGGCCATTTAGAATCCAATTTGGAAAAATTTCGACAATCTTTACTTGACGGGGTTCCGATTTTCCCAGTGAATTTTCAAGAAATAACTCCGTAGAAATGCTTTCCGTAGGCTTGGGACTTGTTACCTGAAGTTAATTTGCATTTGGATGGAGTTTGATAGTGTAATTCAATGAAAATTGGATGAAACTTGTGTTTTCTCTCTATTCTGGCTGAAGGTACTATCTTTTAAATGATTTGAATCATCAAGGGGGCTTTATATAGTTATTGAGGCGGTGGGCAGGGGGGGCACAGCGCGCCGCGCCACCCATCACGCCAATCCAAGGTGTGTCGTGCGTCGTCCATTGCACCGCACAAGGGTGTGCTGCTCGCCAGCCATAGTTCCAGACCGGTTGGCGCAGCACGACGCCCAAGGCGCCTGAGCCCTAGCCCCCTCCTCCTTCTCGCTCGATGCCACAGTCGTATACTCATCCCTCGGGCCTTTTTTTATGCGTCGTACTCTTAAACTCCCAATATTCGTACGAATGCATCGGTTAAATGATAGAAACTTACGGGATGTAACACCGAGCATATTCGGACCGAGATACGGGACATAGAGTCATGAATGGCTCCAAGCTAATCCATGATACATGCATAGAAATTCAAGAGCATAACTAAAGCGGGAAATTAACGACAACATGAATAAGTGAAGTCTGTAATATAATAAAGTCCATAAATGGAGTCAACACTAGACAAGCTGAATCATCCACATAATGTATGAAAAGCTTCTAAAACATCAGATAAGATGATGGGATAAAACCCACAACTAGCTCACTAAAGTCTGAAAGCTGAAATAACACGCAAAGCAAAACTACTAATTGTCCTCGAAAAATGAGGACTCACCAAGGCTGAGGTGGATCTGGACTGAGTGGGAGTGAGCTAATGATGAGACCGGGTAGAAAATTGGAGTCAATATCATAAAATGATATAGCATAGAGTATGCATTCAGTACTTGGAATTTACTGAGCATGTAAGGTAAGTAAAACATGCTAGTAAAACTACAGTGTGAAATCATGTATGAAAGTCAAGATAGATCATGAGAGTAAAACAGTAAAAACGTGAGATATCAATAATAAACTAAACATAAGGCTCAAACTTCTAAAGATATGGATTTAAAGCTGGAATACCATAGGTCACAACGTCACAAGCATGAACATGCTTATATATATAGAAATTAAGAAAGAATGGGATATTCTTATAACCGACATGACAGGCAGCTACGAGTCGTAGGAAGCTGCTACGGATCATAACTTGGCTCGTGACGACTGCGGCACCAGATATGAAAATTCATCTAGTTAGTCAAGGAAAAGGATTCTTGTATTTGTATAAATACGTTTTAGGTCTTATTTTTCTGTAGACAATCAGACAATCATAGAGAAGAGAAACAAGTAAGGGAGAGAAAGAATTGAATTGATACAACTTGTGATCAACCTTTTCTTGAATTCATCTTGTTCTTGCTACTTGTTTTTCAAGATTTTGGGGTGTAATTAAAGGAAGTGTTTTTTCAATCATTATTGAAAGTATTGATTTTTATTCTTAATCATGAATGCAAATCACAACTTTACAACTATGAGAGGATAAAACCTACATAGCTAGCATTGTGGGAACCATGGCGGATTAACAATGTAGGGTTACACAAAGTGATTTTAAAACTAATACCAAATACTTATATTGTATTCTTTTCATGCTTAAAAATTTCTTAAGGGTGCGCAATGATCTTGGGCAGAATTATGTGCCCAAGTGATACTCAAATGCTTCACTTCGTATTGTTTATCTATTGATAATTGTACATTCTCATGTGATTTGTAGTTAAAATGTGAATTTATACTAACCAACATGATTAGTGTTATTTTGCAGGAAAAATGTAATTTTAGGAAGCTAAGATGCATGTTGGGAGAAATCAGGAAGAGACTCGGAAGCGGGCAGTAGAAAAGGCCCAGGTTATGCAGCAAATTAAGGGGCTCCACGATGGAGCTGTGTCACTCTGCCATCGCGGATGCATTCTGCCCCGGATGATAAAATTAGGCCAAGTTCCAGTGAAGGTCCGCGTTGGGGCCGTGGCACGTTGGCCAAGCCCCGCGTTGCACGCCGTGGCACGTTGGGCATAATTACCTGGAGGACCAAATTCCAGTGAGGGTCCGCGTTTGTGGCATGTCACGGAGGCAGTTCTCCACGATGCACTCCATGACACGTTGCTTGTTATTCCGGAAAAAATTTCCACTAGTATAAATAGCACACTTAGGTTTATTTTTAATTATTCTGACTTGGTTGAGCAAGAACGTGGGTTATAGGCAGTTGAGGGGACGAAATTCTTAGGGTTCTTCTCTATCTCTTTCTTCTTTATTTCAATTGGTTGTATGATTAACACTCATTTAATGATGTTTAATCCACAAATGAGTGGCTAAATACACTTCTTGCTGAGGTTAAGAACATTTGTAGTGGAATGTAATTATTGATCATCTAGGTTTTTCATCTTTTCTTCCATGGTTGTTCTATTAATTCTTGTTCTTACTACATTAATGTTTGGCCAATATTAATGTACATCTAAAAAATCCGGTTTGCGCTCGAAAGAGAAAGAAATCGGAAAGTTGTGAATTAATAGGATATGATCTCTTCTTGGTTTGGGAAAATTGAGAATTGATTTACCTTCATAACAGAAATATATCTGAAAGTCGTATTAGTCAATTAAGGAATCGGTTTCGTATGGTTAGAACATGAATTTCTTCTCATCACAGAAATGTAGGTGGAAGGTTCATGATTCTTAAGTTGGGTTAAATACGAGACTTTTAATCCATAGGCAATAATTCTTGACTAGCAACTGAATGAAAGATTAACCAATTTGTATCAATAAATTGCTTCCTTTCATGTTCGTTTTAGCCTCAGCATGCTCATTACTATAGTTCAGACTCAATTTGTATATTTGTTTTAGATTAGTATAAATTAGGAAACAAACTCCCAAAATCTTCTTGAAACTATTGTCTGCATTATTAGAATTAGAGTTTATTAACACTTGATTCGATTATTACCTTGGTCCAGTCCCTGTGGGATTGATACTTGGCTACTCTAGCCATTTTACTACTTGTTCGACCACGTGCACTTGCGTATAGTCATTTAAATGCCCGAACAAGTTTTTGGCGCTGGTGCCGGGGACTGGCAACTGGTAAAATTTTTGTTTTAAGTGTTAGTTTACAATTTCTTATTAGTGTTGACAACTTGGTCTTAGCTTGTCTTTTGTAGATATTTATTTTTGTGGAACACTGGAAAGGGACAAAGAGCTGGTGGATTCACACTTAGAGTCGGAAAGACAATTCCATCGTCAAAGGAGAGAAGCTCTAGAGAGAAAGTTGTAGTTGCTCAGACAGACAATCCTGGAGCAACAACAGAATCCACCCATTGTAAGGGCAGTGTTAGTGCCTGAAGAAATGGCATCTAGGCCGGTTCGTGAAGTGGCAACCCCACATGCTAACAACGTCACATCTAGCATTCGCAAACCTGATCCAGGGAGGGAGGTTCGAGCTTAAACAAAATATAGTGCAATTGCTACACACCAGTGGGCAATTCACAGGTCTCCCACACGAGGTTCCACAACAACATCTCCAAAACTTTTTGGAGATTAGTGACACTTACATCCCTGCTGGAGTGTCAGCCGATTATGTCAGGCTTAAATTGTTCCCATTTTCACTTTTGGGAGAAGCAAAGAGGTGGCTGAAAGCTGAACCACCTAATTCTATCACTACTTGGGATGATCTTGCAAGGAAATTTTTTATACGGTTCTTTCCATCCAGTAAAACAACAAGACTTAGAAGTTAAATTCTATGTTTTAAACAGAGAGAGGGAGAGAATCTATATCAAGCTTGGGAACGATTCAAATCTATGTTGCGGGATTGTCCTCATCATCACCAATCCAATGATGTGCTGGTGCATACTTTCATAGAGGGTTTGGAACCCCACACAAAAATCTTGCTAGGCTCAGCAGCTGGGGGACAAGCATTAGAAAAAACTTATGAGGAGCTGTATACTTTGTTGAACCGTATTTCGCAGGGAAATCCAGAGTGGTATCCGGACTCTTCTAGAGGAGGAACAAGGAAAGCGACAGGAGTCTTGGAAGTGGATGGTTTTACAGTTATCGCTGCACAGATAGTTGCATTACAGAATCAACTCAATACCCACTTCAGCAATCTGAGCATGAATTAGTCTCAAGCCCTAGTGAATGTAGTGCAGCAGATTTGGTGTGAAGTGTGTGGCAGTAATGAACACTCAGCTGAGTTTTGTGGTGCGAATCCTGATTCGGTGAACTTTGTTGGTAATGTACAGAGAAATAATCACCAACAGTATGGCAACAACTACAACTCTAATTGGAGAAGTCACCCGAATTTCTCTTGGGGTAGTAACAGCCATCAAGGGTAGAGTTCGAGTCAGGGAGCACAGAGAAATCAAGGAGGGCAGCAACACTATCGATCGCAATACAGAAGCAACAATGCACCTCCTCCACCACCATCACCCAGCATCGAGGAAATGTTCAAAATGATGATAGCTAACCAAGCTAAATTGCAGGCTGACTATGTGAAATTGGCAGCCGATGTAAAGAACAATCAGTTAGCTACAACGGCATTGGAGTACCAGTTTGGGCAACTAGCTGGAGCTCAGAACACCAGGCCGAGAGGAGGACTTCCGAGTGACACTGACCCCAACCCCAAGCATGTAAATGCAGTGACCACAAGGAGTGGTTTACAACTCAAGGAGGTGGAACCAGAAAGACCACCACAGCAGTTGGGAGCAGTGGAGGAAGAGAGGGAACAAAATGATGATAGGGGGAAGGAGAAGGAAGCTGAACCAGAAAGACCACCACCCCTGTTCCCTCAAAGATTAAGGAAACACAAGGAGGAAGCGTGTTTCAAAAATTTGATGGAGGTGTTAAATAGGTACACATTAATTTACCTCTTGTTGATGTTTTGCAGGGAGTGCCGAAGTACGCAAAATATATCAAGGACATCGTGGCGAACAAAAGCAGGTTGACGGAGTATGCTACGGTGGCACTTACGGAGGAGTGCACTTCCCAGATACAAAATAGGTTGCCCACAAAGCTCAAAGACCCTGGGATCTTTACAATTCAACTTAAAATCGGGCAGAGTATCCGAGCTCGTGGATTATGTGATTTGGGAGCGAGCATTAACTTGATGCCGACATCGGTATTCAAGAAATTGGGGCTAGGCAGTCCTAGACTGACAACAGTGATCTTGCAACTAGCGGATCGATCTTTGGCCAGACCAGATGGCATTGTGGAGGACGTGCTGGTGCAAGTGGGCTCCCTTATCTTCCCGATTGACTTCATTGTGCTGGATTTTGAGCTGGATGCAGAAGTCCCATTTATTTTGGGACGTCCTTTCTTGGCGACCGGGAAATCACTAATTGATGTAGCTGCAGGGCAGCTAACCATGCGGGCACACGACAAAATTGAAGTATTTGATGTGTACAATGACACAAAACTTCCGGCCGTGTATGAGGAACTCTCAGTGATCAACGTGCTTGATCGAGCGAATATTGCTCAAAGTGTTGATTCACGAGAGCCTATGGGAAAACACCCGGTGAAGGACCCCCCAAAATGGGAATCGTGGCAAGAAGATGGAAGTGCCACGTTCTTAGTCAATGGGCAGTGATGTAAGCATTACTGGGGCGAGGACGGTAGTCAAGACAAGACTTTCTTCACCCTAGAGGATGACTAAGCTTCAATGACGTCGAGCCACGACGGTAAAGCAGACGCTGCACTGGAGGCAACCCGTGAACTTAGTGTAATACTTGAGTAGAGTTAGTAGGAAAAAAGAGAAAAAGAAAGAAAAAAATAAAAAATGAAAATAAAAACAAATAAAAAAATTGTGTTTTATGTTGAAACCTATGAGTGCTAACCAATTTCTTGTTGTAAGATGAATTTCAGGTTGAACGGAGGGCAAAAATTCAAAGGATCGCAAAGGAAAAATCGATGTGAGAAAAATAATAAAAAGTGACAAAACAGTGAGCCTGTGTGATGGCTCCATGTCACGGAGGAGGGCCTCCGCGTTACCCTCCGTGACACATTGAGGTTTAATTCTGGAATTTTTAAAATTTCAGAATACCTCCGCGTTGGTTCTGTGTCACAGAGGGGGTGCTCCGCGTTACCCTCCGTGACACGTTGAGGCTTTAATCGCGACGGGTCACACCGGGTCGCCGGGTGACCCGCGCGTAAATTCCCCTTTTTAACCCCTAATCCCCTCATTTTCCCTCATTTATTACCCCCTCCGCGACAAAATACCCAAAAACTCCCCCTTCCCCAACGTGACACAGACTTAGGCACAAGTTTCTTCGACTTTTCTTCAATTTCATCGAATTAAAGGTATGTTCTTTAACTTCATCTCAATTATTGTCAAAATTTATCGATTGTGAGCATGTGAAGTGAGTAAAACTTGCCCTAATCATTAATTGAGCTTGAATTCCTTTAAGTTAGTGTTGATTTAAGTTCGTAGTATCATTTTGATTGTATGAACTCGAGAAATACATGCTTGATCGAATTTTGGTGAAATATGTAGCTAGGGTTAGAATTTGACTTCAAAGAAATTAAATGTGATTGAAAATGTGGAAATTATGAGTTGGGCTTGTTGGGTAAGGTGAATTGCGTTGTGTTTGATGTGAATATGCTAAGTAAACGATGGATTTTTGGGAGAATGAAATTGTGAATTGCATAGAACTTGGTGAATTGCATAGGTTATGTTGAGAGTTTTTCTGTGCTAAGTGCTCTGTGCTGAAATGGTATCGATGGTGATATTTGGATTAGCTATACAAAGTCTGAGTGGTACATAGAATTTATTCCATCGAATTCTCTGAATGCACGAGGCATGTTTTTTTTTTATAAATTGGAAAGTGAGAGTTGTCTTGCCATAATATCGTACTTCTGGCTAAAGACTAAGTGTGGGGTGGCATAGCTTAAACAAACCATAGTTGAAGCTAATTTTGATTCGAATAACATTGGGACTGTCTGTTTGATTTGATAGGAACAATGGCAAGTAGGAAAGACAAAGGAAAGGGCGCATCTACATCGGGCCAGCAGTCCCAGCAACACCAGCGGTTCCGCGCGGCCAACGCCGTCAATACGGAACCCGATGGGTGACAGACGAAGGGAAGAAATGGTACACAAAGCACAAGGAGAACAAATACTTCCCTGAGGAACATATTGCAAGGGAGCCGTTGGCACAAGAGTTCCCCAGAATTGTACACCGCATTGACGCTGCCGGGATGAACTTCATCTTTGAAGAGCCCAAGGAGTGCAATCTCCACCTAATTCAGAAGTTCTACGCCAACTGGAACCCATCACTCAGAAGCCACACCATAAAGATAAGGGGGCAGGTAGTCACCTTTGAGCCCCATCACCTTAATGCCATCTTGGGGACGCGGGACACAGACGCCCATGTACTCTGGCAGTTGAACATCACTCCACCATATGCGGACATCAGATGCACTCTGTGTGGAGCTCGTTCTACAGCACGGTGGAGCAGGCATAAGGAGAGGGGCTACCATTAGACGCTGCCCTATTTTCAAATGAACATGGAAGCCAAAATTTGGCTTAAGATCGTGTGTTCCTGCCTGATCCCTGGGGTGCACTTGATAGATTTCACCCGGGATCGTGTGTGCTTGGTATACACCCTTATGAAAGGGCTGGAGATTAATGTTGGGGCAGTGATCATCTCTGCCATGAAGAGAGCCCGTTTGCATCAAGGGCATAGGTACGGGTTTGGTGGCTTGCTGACCACTTTCCTGAGGGGCCTAGATGTTGAGGAAGAGGCCCTTGACTACATCCCACAGATGGAGAGGCGTGCCTTGGACGTCACCAAAACTAAGGCACCCGACACCACTCACGGGCCAGTTCTCACATTAGCCGAGCGACATGCTCGGGATGATCAGTATATGGCCCGCATATTCGGGATGCAGATGCTACAGTTGCGCATAGGCGGGAGGCCAGCAATAGAAGATGAGCTGTGGCAGCTAGAGTTGGACTACCCCTTCGGCGAAAATGCCAGGGCTCTATGCCGAGTGGGGCCAGCTTTTGTGGAGCCCACTAATGATGATGTCCCCACAGATGAGGAGACACGCTGCGATGACTCAGATGTTGAGTCAGATGAGGATAGCAGGGGTGATTCGGATATGGGGGACGAGGCAACCGCACCTGACGAAGAAGTGGAATACTTCGATTAATCAAGGAGTTTCACCATCTACTCTTGTGCTATACTGAATTTTGTGAACAGTGGGGACAGTGTTCGATTTAAGTGTGGGGTGGAAGTAGTTAGGTGCTGGTTGTTTTGTTGTTATTTATGTTTCTATTTTGTTGTTGTGCCTGTGAAAAATTGTGACCCTGTGATTTTGATGTTTATGTTTTGTATTATAATTAATGTGAAGCTGTTGTGTGTTGTATGGAGTGTTGTTAGCTGGTTGTGTAAATATTTTTATTTTATCGAAATTATCTATATTTGTAAAAATTTTCGTGAAATCTTTTTTATGATTGGGTTTCTCGGCGTTTGTTTTTGGTGCTTTTACCGAGAATAGTCCCATTAAACCGAAGTCATAAATAGTGACTGTTCCCTATGATGGATGGATGACGACCGTCTTAAGGGAATTGTAGTCGATAGGAGTAGATTTCTTTTGTTCTTTTTAAATTTTTTTCTTTTGTTTGTTTGTATCTCACACGTGTCGTTACTTTATGGTTCGGAATTCAGGTTGTGTGTTGTACATGATATTTGGAATGCAAAGGTGATTCATATGAAAGCATGAAATTTTGTAAACATGTTGAGATACCTAGACCATAGAGTTCGATTCGATGTGATTGAGGCTTAATGTTTGAATTCTTTTAATTAGATGATTGAAGAGTCTGTGGATATGTCTGGAGTTAATCATGTGCAATGAGAGTGTGGTGAGGTTTCGATTCTTCCATGCTATTGTGAAGTGTCTAGAACTTGCCTGGTGTGTGTACGAAACGAAATGAAGGATGAGTATGGTAGGAAAGGATGTAGGCATTTCTTTGCTTTAACCTAGAGTTTTTTTCATTATCGTACCTACCTTGAATGTACATCCTAGTTAGCCTATTGAGCCTTTGGCCTATTTTTTTCTTTTGTCGAAAAGGTACAAACCGAGCTTACCCCTTCTTTTCATTATCCGTGAATTTGATCCAAAACTCTTAAGCGCTCAAGAAAAGAAATTTTTTCACAGTGTCAAGGAGTGGTAATGGGGAAAAGAAAGGAAAAGCGGAAGCGGTGAAAGTAAAGAAAAGGTCAAGGGTGCACTTGTCAAATTTAATAAGATGAAGATGTATAACTAATCTATGTATTATGTCGAGTGTGCTTAAAGAAATGGGAACAAAAATAAAGAAAGGCTTCAAGAAAGGGGAGGATGAAGGAAGAAACAATGCCCATGATGTGGTGGGATGTATGGAAAAGCGCTTAAGGGTGCTAGTTGTTATTATTGGTTAGCCCAGTATGTACTAGTTCCTTAGCTTATATTACAACCCATTAAGTCCTACGTGATCTTACATCACTCGTCCTTATATTAGTGGAGTAATACACTAGAGGCAAGCTTATGCGTCATGACATGATGCATGTGAATTCTTTGGGAGAGAGAGCGAAATCGTGTTCATATGCCCCTGCATATAATGTTTTTGAGATCATATGATTGAAAAGGGGGAAATTCTCCTATGTTGTGAGGGCACATGCTTGACAAGAGATTTAATTTCGTGTCGGATGTCTTGATCAGCTGATTTGCATGAGTTTGCCAAGATCGAGAGTCGACTCTTGAGTCTAGGAGGTCTTAATGTGTTGAATGTCATTGTATTGATGAGACTATGCATGTTTTCTTGAGGATTTTCTATGTAAATAATTGGTATAACCGTAGCTTGAATTGTTGAGTCAAAGTAGCTATGATTGGGTATCAATTGCATGAGATGTGAGATTATTGTTCGAGGAAGATCAAAGTTTTAAGTGTGGGGTAAGTGATCTTGGGAAGAATTATGTGCCCAAGTGATACTCAATTGCTTCATTTCGTATTGTTTATCTATTGATAATTGTACATTCTCATGTGATTTGTAGTTAAAATGTGAATTTATACTAACCAACATGATTAATGTTGTTTTGTAGGAAAAATGTAATTTCACGAAGCTAAGATGCTGTTACACCCCATAAGATTTCCGGCACCTAGATGGCCTATTCGCGCGTTGGTTAAGCTTACTTGGAGGCCATACGTGCTAGAAAAAGGCCCGGGAAAAGATCGGACGTAAAACCTGTCGAACCACCGCAGAAGGCGTCGGGGCAGAGCCCCTCCGTGATAGCAGCGTGTCATGGAGGCGGGGCCACCGCGTTGGCTCCGTGACACGTTGGGCCTGTCCAAGCCCAAGTATATAAATCCCCACTTCGGTTTTAAATCAGATTATTCATTATAATTTCCAGAGAATTCGTAGAAAACAGAGAGAGACAAAGAGGGTTAATATATTATCATCCGATTACGCTGCCAAACGTAGTCCAAACTTAAATTAACTCCAGATACCGAGGTATTTAGCAACAGGGAGCATTCCTACGGATTTTGTTTCGCGAAATAAGGCCGACGAATCGTCGAGCTACCGGAGTAAGGTAAGTAGAATTGCTCCAAACTAGTGTCTATGTTCTCCTAGCTGTGAAGTGAATACTTCTCCCTTCTGGACTTCTGAAAAATAACAAGTTTTCGACCGTCTTTCGATAAGCCTAAGTTTAGGCTATGATTATATCGTAAGTGACGTAGTCCTTCAGAATAAAGTTGTATTTAGCACTAATTAACGTGTATATGAATGCAATTGGGAGAAATAGCTGGAGTACTGACCGAGCCTTGTCCGACAGTCGGATAACTCGAGGTTAAGGTATGTGAAGTTGTTCTTCGGCAAGTTAGTAAGCCTTAGCTTGGTAAATCATAGTAAACTCCATATCTGAAGCTCTCGGAGTTGAATGTTGAGAATTAAGTAAATCTAATAGATTCTGAGTTGTGTTGCCGTATCATATTCGGTCCGGAAGTTAGTAAAGCATGCGCCAAAGGGCGAGTTAGCATTCCAGATTCAGTATAGCTTATTGTATGATTAGCAAGCATGTTATAGAATAAAAAAGATACAGATTTTAAGAAAAAAAGCTAATAAAGTAAAATCAGATAGACAGACAGTTTTATGACTATAGATTAGCCATTCAGACAGATAGTATCCCAGCTACAGATTAGCCAAACAGTTAAATAAAGATTTCAGAATCAGTATAATCAGTAAAGGATCGGTATAATACAGAAAGAGATCAGAACAAGAAATCAGATTTCAGATAGTCTTTTTCAGTTATACATGCTTGCTAATTGTATGTGCTATTTGTTTGTTGAGACTTGATGTGGTGTGAGGGTACCTTATTGAGCATCCTCGCTGCCCCTGGGTTGGTAACTATGTCGCCCACTGAGCAGGTGGGTTTGCGTCACTCCAAGGAGTGGCATGCCGTCCCCAGTTTGGACGAAGATGGGATGAAGCTTTCCCCATATCAGGCTAATCAGCATTACAGTACAGATAGCCCTGTTGTGCGCAAGCACCCAGGGAACAGATACAGATACAGTTACAGTTACAGATCTTATTACAGGTGTAGCTCCGATTTCAGATAGCCCCGAGGAGAGTTCCAGGGAAATAGACCCTATTTGTTACTGTCTACACAGGAGTCCTCCGGACTCAGACACGGTTATTTATATCGGAGGCTATGGCCTGAGCCGGAGACCCAGGGGGCCGGTAGAGGAACTCCGAGTGAGCAGATGAGTGGAGTGACTTATTTTTGGTTGGTTTTGACCCGGGTTGGGGTATATAGATTATTTGCTTGCTTGGCGCCATCTGGCTTATGAGGGTTGGTATTGGCTCTTGCTTGCTAAATGTATATGTATTTATGTGATTTATATATATATATATACTAGTTAATAGACAGCAGGCCGTCGTTACTACCAACACGTTCCTGCCTATCAGTGTAGAAAGGTTTGATCTAGTTCCTATTAGCTCTTCATATTCAGTTATCTTCTGCTTACAAACTTGTTAGTTATGTTATCTGTATTCAGTTTTATTACTCCAGTTGCTTTGCATACTCGGTACTAGTGGTACTGACGCCCAGTAAGCCGCTGCATTACTTGCCTGCAGGTACACATAGACGAGGAGGTGATCCCTCGTGATCCTAGCCAGCGCAGAGTCATCAGCTCCTGTCATCCGGAGCTTGATATTTCAGAGGTTTATACCATTTCCTTTTGTTGTACAATATGGGTATGTCGGGGTCCTGTCCCGATCATTTCTATTGTTACTCTTAGAGGCTTGCAGATTGTATATATTTCCCTGTGGTTAGTTGTGCCGATCGTGTGGGGCCGTGCGTATGTTTAGTTGTTTATATTGGCCGTGTGAGGCCTTATCCAGTCAGTAGTGGTGACCTCGCCGGTCACGTAGCTGTTCAACATTTGTTATACTGGTTTAGACTCAGCTAGACAGCATGGTGGCCTTGTCGGCCCGCATAGGCTCCCTTATATTGACATGATTCTGGTTAGCTGTCGTTATAGTACAGGTGGCTATAGGCCTAGTCGGCCGGAGGCTGTATTTACAACCGTTATATAGCCCGTTGATTCCTTGAATCTGAGTTAGAGCCAGCCAGGCACCAGATGTGCTTAGGCTCAGTAGTCTAGCAGTTTAGGTCCTAGTAGGGCACCAGGTGCAAGTCATAGCCCCCAAGGCGAGGTGTGACAGATGCATGTTGGGAGAAATCGGGAAGAGACTCGAAAGCGAGAAGTAGAAAAGGCCCAGGTTATGCAGCAATTAAGGGGCTCCTCGATGGAGCCATGTCACGCTGGCATCGCGGACGCATTCTGCCCCGGATGATAAAATTAGGCCAAGTTACAGTGAAGGTCCGCGTTGGGGCCGTGGCACGTTGGCCAAGCCCCGCATTGCACGCCGTGGCACATTGGGCATAATTACCTGAAGGACCGAACTCCAGTGAGGGCCCGCGTTTGTGGTGTTTCACGAAGGCAGTGCTCCGCGATGCACTCCGTGACATGTTGCCTGTTATTCCGGGAAAAATTTTCACTAGTATAAATAGCACACTTAGGTTTATTTTTAATAATATTCTGACTTGGTTGAGCAAGAACGTGGGTTACAGGCAGTTGAGGGGACGAAAATCTTAGGGTTCTTCTCTATCTCTTTCTTCTTTATTTCAATTGGTTGTATGATTAACACTCATTTAACGATGTTTAATCCACAAATGAGTGGCTAAATTCACTTCTTGCTGAGGTTAAGAACATTTGTAGTGGAATGTAATTATTGATCATCTTGGTTTTTCATCTTTTCTTCCATGGTTGTTCTATTAATTCTTGTTCTTACTGCATTAATGTTTGGCCAATATTAATGTACATCTAAAAAATCCGGTTTGCGCTCGAAAGAGAAAGAAATTGGAAAGTTGTGAATTAATAGGATATGACCTCTTCTTGGTTTGGGAAAATTGAGAATTGATTTACCTTCAGAATAGAAATATATCTAAAAGTCGTATTAGTCAATTAAGGAATCGGTTTCGTATGGTTAGAACATGAATTTCTTCTCATCACATAAATGTAGGTGGAAGGTTCATGATTCTTAAGTTGGGTTAAATACGAGACTTTTAATCCACAGGCAATAATTCTTGACTAGCAACTGAAGGAAAGATTAACCAATTTGTATCAATAAATTTCTTCCCTGCATGTTCGTTTTAGCCTCATCATGCTCATTACTATAGTTCAGACTCAATTTGTGCATTTGTTTTAGATTAGTATAAATTAGGAAACAAACTCCCAAAATCTTCTTGAAACTATTGTCTGCATTATTAGAGTTAGAGTTTATTAACACTTGATTCGATTATTACCTTGGTCCAGTCCCTGTGGGATCGATACTTGGCTACTCTAGCCATTTCAATACTTGTTTGACCACGTGCACTTGCGTGTAGTCATTTAAACGCCCGAACACGCAAAGTTAGGACATGCCCGAATTCTTTACTTGCTTTGGTCGAAGAAGTAGAGATTAGGAAAAAAAGAACTACAACAGAGCCTTGATTTTGATAATCATTGTATTAACTTGAGTTTTGGTCGCAAGATAGTTAAATTTGGAACTTAGTGATAACTGATAGTTAGAAACCGCTCATGAGACTTGGTCGAGTGATTGAGTATAGTCATTCAATAGGGACTAGTCAGTCGTTTGAATGAACCTAAGTTATTAGTTCTGTAAGTAAGTATTGGTGATAATTATGAGTGTTTGCCCAAAGCAGTTATGAACCCATGGGGAGCACAAATCCTAGTTATCCTTTGATATTGAATCAATACCAGAATTTTAATATTTTTTTTATTATTAACTTTCTTCAGAATCCCCCTATTTTGAAGTAACTACCTCACAAGTTCAACTACCAGCTATAATCCAGTCTCCTTATTCCCTATGGGATTGACCCCAACCTCTAGTTTGGTTCTTTATTGACAACATCCACTTCTCACTTCAGTAAGAGGTGTGGTTTGAGCGTTATCAAAAAGTGGAGCCATTGCCGAGGAGCACGACTGAAACTAGGTTATTAGCTTGTAATTAACTTTTTGGTAGTTATTTCTTTAATTACATTTATTTTTGTTTTTTCATACCCACAGGCTATTCTCCGGTGAATGCCAAGCACCTGGAGTAGAGGAGATCCCCTTGTTCCATTAAATCCAGAAATCGAAAGAGCACTGTGTAACATGGAAAACCACTAGCAAAGAGACGCCCGCATAGATGAAGAAGCTAGGAAAGCCGAGCTAGCTCAGCAAGCCGCACTACAACATGCGGAAGATGAAAGAGATGAAGTGGTAAATACTGGTCGACAAGGGCCCCTCAATACTTTGAAGATGATGATGACCCAAATATTGATGAAGTCAGGTCAATTGGAGAAATTGTGCCGCCACCACTGCCTACTAGGGCCAAATTCGACATTACAAGCACCATGATTCAGTTGCTAATTATGAAAGGGGTGTTTAGTGGTCACACAACGGATGACGCCAACCTGCACCTAATGAACTTCGTAGAAATATGCAAGGCGTACAGGTTGCCCGGAGTAAGCCAGGATGCAATACGGCTCAGACTCTTCCCTTTTTCTCTATCTGGGGAAGCTACTTTGTGGTTATCGAAGTTGCTCAATGACTCCATAACCAACTGGAGGGAGCTTAAACAGGACGTTTTGGAGATATTCTTTCCCCCGTCCAGGATGTTACAGCTAAAAGATGAGATCTATAATTTTTGACAAATCAAGATTGAGGCACTTCATGAAACTTGATTGCGATTCTAAAAGAAGTTGACTAAGTGCCCTAACCACAAAATCCCAGATGATAGTTTGTTGGAAATTTTTTACAGGTCTCTGAACAATAGCACAAAGGCTATAACAGACATGGTAGATGAAGGAGCATTGATGAGTCACACCTGGGAGCAAGCTAGCATACGAGGGAAGCTGATGCAGTGGGCAAGCACATATGTTGTTGGTTTGACTGCAGACTAACGAAGAAAATAAGAAGAGTGCGACCAGGAGTTGGCTCATATGCGCACATTATTGAACTTGCTGACGAAGCATATTATGAGAGTTGGAGCCAAAAAGGTCAATGTAGTGGGTACTCAAGGAAGGGAGCAAGGAGCTGATCACTCTGATTTTGAGGATGAGGCAAACATTTTGGATAGCCAGGTGGCGGGTTTTCGAACCAACGCCCAAGTTTCTGGACAAGACAATTGGTGTAAAGGTTCTGTAAATTAAGGTCGGAACCAGTTTAGAGACAACTAAACAGAAATGGAATTAGAGATAAGAGCCGAGGCCGTGAGCGCGAAGGAGATTGAAGGTGCAATGATGGATATCGCAATGACCTGACTGGATTCTATGTGCCTCCCAATGCTTGAGAAGGGGAGGTTGGGCAATCAAAGCTGGAGAGCAGGATGGATGAGATATTGAAGAAGGTGAGGTCCACTGATGATCAACTGAAGGAGATCCGAGGTGATTTGTCAAGTATGGGTCAAAAGGTGGAATCTTATGCTACTTCCATCAAGCAAATTGAACACCAACTTGGGAAACTATCAGCATCAATGAACCCTAGACAAAAGGGTATGCCTAGCAACACTGTCCAAAATCCGAAGAACGATGCACATTGTATGGCGGTGTTGACTAAGAGTGGTAAAACCACAGTTGACCCCCCATTTCCAGTTGAAGTTGAGTGGAAGAAAGAGTGCATGATGGAGAATGATGATGCAAGTGCTGAGAAAGAGACTGGTGAGTTGCAAGAGGCCCCGAGAGGTGAGAAGGAACTTGTCATGGATCAAGGGGCAACACAAGTGCAAAAATATATCCCACGACCACCACCACCATTCCCCCAAATGATGAAGAAGAATGTGGAAAATGATAAGTTCCAGAAATTCCTTTCAATGCTTAAGCATCTGTTTGTGAACATACCATTGGTTGAAGCATTAGAGCAGATGTATGCAAAGTTTATGAAGGACCTGGTGACAAAGAAGAGATCAGTGAGCCATGATCCTATTGACAATGTGCATCACTGCAGTGCCGTAGGTACAAGGGTCTTATCACAGAAAAAGGAGGACCCAGGTGCCTTCACTATACCATGTATGATTGGCAATGTTGAGTTCGCAAGGGCACTCTGTGATTTGGGAGCTAGCATTAATCTGATGCCCTTGGCTGTGTTCAAGAAGTTAGGATTAGGAGCTCCTACACTGACCAACATGCGGCTGCGGATAGCCGACAGAACAGTTAAGAAGCTAGTGGGGATCCTGGTCGATGTGCTGGTCAAGGTAGATAAATTTATATTCCCGGCATACTTCATGATTTTGGATTGTGAGGTTGATTATGAGGTCCCCATCATTTTGGAGTGACCATTCCTTGCGATCGGGAGAGCTCTAGTAGATATAGAAGTTGGCCTGTTGAAGTTTAGGCTGAATCAAGAGGAGGTCACATTCAACATCTACAAGACAATGAAGCAACCCAAGGAATTTAGTGTGATATCAACACTAGAGGATGAGTATGAATCACTTGATGAATTTTGAGTAGTCAAGAGATTTGCATCGTGTCGCGATGTTAAATCAGGCGCTTCTTGGGAGGCAACCCAAGTTGTGGACTGGTGAAGTCTGAGTAACCAACCTACCTACGTCGTGCCGCGATGTTAAATTAAGTGATTCTTGGGAGGCAACCCAAGTTATTGAACTAATGTATGCTCAGTGTTCAGGAAAACTTGAAAATAGGAGGCTGAAACATTAGCTTCTATGGCTCTCAGTATGACCCGTAATGAGATCCTACGAGCTGTAGCAGCAGCCATGGTGAGGTTCAGAACAAAAAAGATTCCAAGCCCTGACCTATGAGTTATCTTATGGATCATATATTGACGGTACGAGTCGTAGGATGTATTTGTAGGTCGTCAGGTATGTTTTCGTTAACAGGTTGCCCACGAGTCCAAGGGACGAGCCGTAGGATCTTCCTACGACTCGTGGTACGAGTCGTGACGGGTTAAAATTAGGCATTAATACCCGACTCGGCCAAATTTTTTTTAAATTCGCCCATACCTATTTAAAACCCCCTAAAACCCTTCTTCCACACTCAATCACTCAAACACACGACTCAACCTCACTTTCCCCTACCCTTAACTCAACAACACCGAAAGAATCAAGCAAAATTCTTGCTCGACTCAAGCTCAGAAAACCCCACACTGTTATTTACCATTGATGAAGCATCAATCAAGTAAGTGTGTCGTGTTAAACATTGTTAAGAGTCACATATTGAGATTGATGGTGTCAAAACCCCTGTGAGTCAGTCACCAGACTTGAAATTTGATGTTGAAAATAGACAATGATCAGGGTGTTGTTACTGTGCTTCTTTGACTAAAAGGATTCTAGATTCTAGATGAATTGAGGTTTTGAAAATAAATGAGTTACGGGTAGTGGGTTAAGAAAGGGGAAGATTGGGCTAGAGTTAAAAACTTAGTCATTGATATGCCTAGACCTGGGGGAAATCTGAGTACCCTAAAAAGTTAAAAAGAACCCTTGCAAACTGAGAAAAGAAAATTAGAAGTGGTATGAGGCACAGTACGGACCGTAGGTTGCCACTACGAGTAGTACTGAGCACTCATGCCACCAATCTGAACATAGTTGCATGAAAATGTCCTTCCTACGACTCGTGGAATCGACCTACAGGTCGTACAATGAGTTGTGGAAAACTTCAGAACAACATAAATGTGGGGCTTTATCAGACGACTCATAGTACGGATCGTACCTTGGTGGTATGAGTCATACCTGTGAGTCGTACTGAAAAATAGTTGCAATTCTGGGACTTTTCATGGGTCGTACTTTCATGGTACGAGTTGTAGTGGTGACCCGTGATGAAATTCAAAACATCTTCTTTCTAATTCTTCTTTTTCAAAAATGGATTGCTAACCTCTTCCTCTACAAGTACAATGACATACAAATGCAGGGCAGACAAAACAAAAGCCCAACGGACACTGATTAATGAAACAACTGACTCGTAGTCTGACAAGGAAAGAGACTATTCAATTAAGGAGTATCAAGTAGACACCTCAGACACCAATGGAACCAGAACCACTAGGGCGAGAGAAAAGGCCCAAGCCGAAGAAACCACTTCCACATCCTCTCAAGCTCCCCAGTCTGAAGAGGAAGTTAGAGAGGAACAACAAAAGTCAGGGAGCAACTATAATACTGAAGAAGGGCCAGGGGAGTCCCAAAGAGAAGAGGAAAGCGGTAGTGATGAGTCAGAGGAGGAGGCTCCTGATGAAGCACAAGAGCAGACCCCACCCAGAGCAAACCATATAATCCGATGGAGAGTGCCGGGAGCCAAGGAAATATATGAACAAGGCATCTCTCTCACCGCCAAAAATAAGCCACAGAGGAGCATTCAAGAAGAACCGTGGATCCTCACAACCACATTGAAAGAGGTTGAGGATATGAAGAGAATTTTTAGCTTCTATGAGTTTGAGTGGATGGCCAAGACTCCAACATAGCACACATAAGAGATAGTTCGGGAGTTTTATGCCAACTACTTGGCCGCCATAGAGGTAAAGGCAAAGAAGGGACAAAAGATAAAAGATCAGCCTTGGATGGAGAGTGAATTGGTATGAGGTCGAGAAGTTGATATATCCGAGAAGACCATTGCTTGAATATTGTATGGACCACAGTTCGTACGTACCAGGATAACACCATAGATTATTGGATGGAGGCTATGAAGCAGATTAGATCCCTAAGTGTGCAGGAGTGATAGAGGCAGTTGCAATGGCTAGCAGGGGTGATTGTTGAGAACAAAGATGAGGCTGAATGGGTTTCAGGTGGGAAGCAGGTGACCAAGAATTCACTGAACTTCATTAAAAAAGCCTGTTGGACACTCGTACGCCATCAGTTAGCACCTACGGTCAACGACAACACATTGAGTGCTGACAGCGCGGCTTTGGTTGCATGCCTCATGTCTCGCTACCCCATCAATATTTAGAGGATCATAGCGGTTGAGATATGAGACGGGGCGGTGGGAGTAAGTACTACTATCCCATTCTTGTTTTCAGATTATGTATAAAGGCAGGAGTTCCACGGGGTAAGAGTGGTTGATTAGAGGTTAAAGGATTGCAGATATAGACCTTATCCGAGATGAAATAAACTCGGTAAGCAGAGCCATAATTCCCACAACTATCCCAGTAGCGCAGCCAGCAGGGGACGTACAAGTGAATGTCCCCATTACACAGGAGCAAAGAGAGACACCGGCTACAAATGCCGGTCATTCAGAGTCAGCTCCCAGCACATCAGCTGCACCACTGCCCAGCATACAGGCTCATACACTAGTAGGGTACATCTTGGTACCGCATGACTTCCTCTAAAATCTAGTTAAGGGATTGACCATGGCAGAGCGTAATATTCTAGCCATGATGGATAATGTTAAATTATGGGTCAAGTCAGAGATAGAGGTAGTAGCTCAGGCTCTTAATGCTCGCCTAGATAGTTCTGAGAGCCGATTCAATGAGAGAATGGCAGAATAGACCAATACCAGCAGTCTCCGTGTGGAGTTGGGGGCTCTTCGGAGCCAAGTAGTTGAGTTGTCATCATGACAACCAACAAGTTTAGCATCCCCCACTCTTCCATACCTAGATGTCGAGCTTGATGAGGATATTGATTTGGCAGCATATTGGGAGCCGACCATAGCTGGTGATAAAGGCAAGAAAAGAGCTACTGAAGATGGTAGTGAGGAGAGTTTGAGAAAAAAAAAGAAATAAGGAGAGACAAGAGCGCAAGCGGGCTATAGCCGAGAGTATGCAGACTCATGACACACATATGACTGAGTTGCATGAGAGAGCTAGAGGAGCAGGTAGCTCCACCACACCCCAGCCCGTGCTTGCCCATGACCATGACCCTTCGAGAGAGCAACATTTAGCCCAGATATTTTTAGAGGCCGTCCAAGCGGCCACGACTACTGGGGGGGACCACTTCCCCTATTGCCACACAATTGAGCACGCCGGCCATCGCTAGCGCCACTAGTACAGCGGAGGTACCACCTCTGCGAGATGACAGGAGCACCTACCGTGCCACAGGTATGTTCTCTTCCCTATGTTCTTATAGATGACACTTCGGGGACGAAGCTAACTTTTAAAAAATGGGAGAGGGTGTACTTGTGCTTTTTGGGATTTTTGGTCCGTCTGAGGGTTTTTCTTCTCGTGTTTCTTTTCCCTCAGACATGTTATCTAGTAGAACCGGTATGTTTAGGATTTTTATTTTGTGATTTTGGTTTAATTGAAAAGTATCTTAGGAGTGCTTAGCCAAGAAAAATGCACTAGTTTTGGTTTTTGTAAAAATTGATCCTGTTTAAATTTTTTTTTTTGATGCATTAGCTATGTATTTGTGACAACATGCATGATTGCTGTGGATCTTTAGATGTCATTTAGTTTGTCAAAATGAGTAGTTTTTTTAAGCCATGTATAAACCAGACATGTGAGGTGAAAATAGTTCATGTACCATGTGTGAGTAAGGTATATTAGTCAGTTCGGTATTGTGTTATAGATCTAGAGCTTTTCTGGTTGATCTCTGCATAGGATAAGGATGATTGGTTAGGATATAATCAGGGGCCATTTTTGTTTATCTCACTTTTAGCCTATATTTCCCTACCAAAAGTTGCACTAATCCCTTGTTCCCAAGTTTGAGCCTTTAATAGACCATGTTTCTTTGATTTACCGATTAACCCTACCCATTTTTTACAATGAACCTGTTTTAGCCCTGTTCCTTCCTTGGATATTGTCACACCCCGCCTTGGGGGGTATGACTGGCACCTGGTGCCCTACTAGGACCTGAACTGCTGGACTGCTAAGCCTGGGAACATCTGGTGTCTGGCTGGCTCTAACTCACATTTCTGGAAACAAAGGGCTATATAACGGCTGTAAACACAGCCCCCAGCCCATTGGCCTATAGCCTCATGTACCTGTACTAACAGCTGACCAAAAACATGTCAATATAGGAAAAACCTATGCAGGCCGACAAGGCCACCATGTTGTCTAGTTATCTATAACTTAACCATGAAGTACTGGATAGCTACGTGACCGGCAAGGTCACCACTACTGTCGAACTATGGCCCCACACGGCCAACATAAAGGAAACACAAGTTCTAACAGCTATACAACTGCACGGCCTCACACGACCGGCTCATCTGACCACAGGGAAATATACAGACATAAGCCTCTAGGAATAACAGTAGAAATGATAGGTACAGGGCCCGGACCTACCCGTACTATACAACAGAAGAAAATGAAATACACCTCTGGGATTCAGTCTCCGAATTACAGGAGCTGAATACTCGATCGCTGACAGAAATCACATGGTATCGCCTGCTCATCTATGAGTACCTGCAGGCAAGTAATGCAGCGCCCCACCGGGCGTCAGTACCGCTGGTACTGAGTACGTAAAGCAATAACTGAAAGAAATATCTGAAAACAATAATATAACTGATGAAACTGAAGTAGAAAGAAATAAATTAACTGTCTGATAATGTAAGTCATACCTTCTCTCGATTATACTGGAAGGAGTAGGAGTCATACCTGGAGATTTATCATTCTACTGTCGATCTACTCGTATCTATTATAACACGGCACAACATATCATAACATACATAGCACACACAAACCTTACCCGGCCCCCATAAGCCTGGAGGTACAACCAACACGCAATCTATACCCCTACCCCGGTCGTCCCGTCTCCTATAATAATTGTAAGCATCCTGCTGGTCCCCTGGGTATGCACTTGGGCTCGCTGAGCCCTTGACTATAACTGTACCTGAGTCCGGAGGACTCCTGAATCAACACCCCGAGCGTATCCTCTAGACGGGGGTGTATAAGGGCCGACCAAGGCACAATATGGGGAAAACTGGCATCCCATCTTCGTCCCCTGTGGGACGGCATGTCACTCCGTAGAGCGACGTATCCTCGTCCTCTGGCGGACGAGTCGATACAGCTATTAACCCTGGGCGGTCATGGATGCTAGGTAATCCAACCCCAAACAATACAACAGTCTCAACTAGTAATACTATCTGCATATACCACATACTGAAGCTAATGATAATAAAGTGTTTGTACATACTGCATGCTGAACTAGTGATAGTGATATGTACGTATTTAATACGTGTTGAGACTGATAATAGTATATATATATATATATACAAATATAATCTTCCGCCATACTGTACTGAGTCTAATGCTGAACATGATATAGTATTTCTGCTGAAAACTATACTGTATACTGAGTTTCTATAGTAACATGATATTCCTAACATGCTTTCCAACTTCATTTTAACTTATCATTCTATTTCTGAGATGTCTTGCAGGTATTACATCGCTTTACTGGGTTTCAACTAAATACAATGATATCCTAACATTCTGTGTCACATCACATACTGAGCATGCTGTGCAATTCTTAACACTTATATTAGAATCTATATCGTGCTAGCAAGTCTCGCGCTGATCATAACATAATATTTCTAGTATCGTTCCATCATTCATAGCAAACGTCAAACATGGCTTCTGAATATTCTACTGGCCTTTAAATTACTATACTGTACCAAGATTACTAACTTGCCGAGGAAACTAAATTTACATACCTTATCCTCGAACTATCCGGTTGTCGGACGAGGCTCGGCCAGTACTTCAACTATTTTCTCCCAACTGCATTCATAAATGTGTCAATCAATACTAAATACAGCTTTATTGTAAAGAGCAACGTCACTTTCGATATAGTTTATGTCACACCCCGCCTTGGGGGGTATGACTGGCACCTGGTGCCCTACTAGGACCTGAACTGCTGGACTACTAAGCCTGGGCACATCTGGTTCCTGGCTGGCTCTAACTCACATTTCTGGGAACAAAGGGCTATATAACGGCTGTAAACACAGCCCCCGGCCCATTGGCCTATAGCCTTCTGGACCTGCACTAACAGCTGACCAGGAACATATCAATTCAGGGAAACCTATGCGGGCCGACAAGGCCACCATGCTGTCTAGTTATCTGTAACTTAATCATGAAATACTAGAAAGCTACGTGACCGGCAAGGTCACCACTACTGGCAAATTATGGCCCCACACGGCCAATCATAAAAGAAAGAAAAAGTACTAACAGCTGTACAACTGCGCGGCCTCTCACGACCGGCTCAACTGACCACAGGAAAATATATACAGAGTGCAAGCCTCTAGGAATAGCAATAGAGATGATCGGGACAGGGCCCCGACCTACCCGTACTATACAACAAAAGAAATTGAAATACACCTCTGGAATTCAGTCTCCGGATAACAGGAGCTGAATACTCGATCGCTGGCAGGAATCACGTAGTATCGCCTGCTCGTCTATGAATACCTGCAGGCAAGTAATGCAGCGCCCCACTGGGCGTCAGTACCGCTGGTACTGAGTATGTAAAGCAATAACTGAAAGAAAAATCTGAATACAACAATGTAACTGATGAAACTGAAGTAAGAAGAATTAGATTAACTGTCTGATAATGTAAGTCATACCTTCTCTCATTTATACTGAAAGGAAATAGGGGTCGTACCTGGGATGTATCACTCAACTGCTGATCTACTCGTATCTAACGTGACATGACATAACATAACATAACATAGTATAGCACATACGAACCTTACCCGGCCCCCATAAGCCGGGAGGTATAACCAGCACAGAATCTACACCCCTACCCCGGTCATCCCATCTCCTATAACCCTGTAAGCGACCTACCGATCCCCTGGGTATGCACTTGGGCTCACTGAGCCCCTGACTATAACTGCATCTGAGTCCGAAGGACTCCTGAATCAACACCCGGGCGTATCCGCTCGACGGGGGTGCGTAAAAGCCAACCAAGGCATAATATGGGGAAAACTGGCATCCCATCTTCGTCCCCTGTGAGACGGCATGCCACTCCGTAGAGCGACGTATCCTCGTCCTCTGGCGGACGAGTCGATACAGCTATCAACCCTGGGGCGGTCATAGATGCTAGGTAGTCCAACCCCAAACAATATAACGGTCTCAACTAGTAATACTATCTGTATATATCTCATGCTGAAGCTAATAATTACAATGTATTTGTGTCTACTTTATGCTGAACTAGTGATAGCGATGTGTATGTACGTAATTCATGCTGAGACTGATAATAGTGTATATGTACAATATAATCTTCTGCCATACTGTACTGGAGCAAATGCTATACAAAATATAGTGTTTCTGCTGAAAACTATGTTGTATACTGAGTCTCTATATTAACGTAATTTACTATTCCTAACATGCGTTCTAAACTTTATTTTAGCCTGCCATTCTATTTCTGAAATGCCTTACGGATATTGCATCGCTTTGCGGGGTTTCAACTGAATACAATAATATCTTAACATTTTATATTACATCACATACTGAGCATGTTGTACAGTTTCTAACACTTGTATTAAAATCTATGTCGTACTAGTAAGTTCCACGCAAGTTACAACTCGATGCTTCTAATATCATATCAACATTCACAATAAACGCAACACTTGACTTCTGAACATTCTACTGGCCTGTAAATTACTATACTGTACCGATATTACTTAACTTGCCGAGGGAACTAGCTTTACATACCTTGCCCTTGAACTATTCGTCTGTTGGACGAGACTCGGCTGGTACTTCAGCTATTTTCTCCCAACTGCATTCATAAATATGTCAATTAATATTAAATACAGCTTTACTTTAAAAGGCAACGTCACTTTCGATATAGTTTATAGCCTAAACTTAGGCTTATCGAAAGACAACCAGAAACTCGCTATTTTTCAGAGGTCCAGAAGGGAGAAATATTCACTTCACAGTTAGGAACACATAGACACTAATTTAGAGCAATTCCACTTACCTTAGCTCGGTGGCTCGACCATTCGTCGGCCGTATTTTACGAAACTAAATCCGTAGGAATGCTCTCTGCTGCTAAATACCTCAGTATCTGGACTTAATTTGAGTTTGGACAACGTTTAGCAGCATAATCGGTCGAAAATTATAATCCCTCCTTCGTTCTTCTCCTTTCTTTGATTTCTCTCTCTGTTTCCTAGAAATTTCTTAAGTGTTTACATGATTTAAACCCGAAGTGGGCTTTATATACTTGGGCCTGGACAAGGCCAACGTGTCACGGAGCCAACGCGGAGGCCTCTCCTCCGTGACACGCTGCCATCGCAGAGGGGCTCTACCTCGGCTCCTTCCGCGATGGTTCAACAGGTTTCTCGTCCGATCTTTTCCCGGGCCTTTCTCCAGCACGTATGGCCTTCAAATATGCTTAACCAACATGCGAATAGGTCGTCTAGGTGTCGGGAATTCTATGGGGTACAACAGTTTATAGCCTAAACTTAGGCTTATCGAAAGACGGTCGAAGACTCGCTATTTTTCAGCGGTCCAGAAGGGAGAAATATTCACTTCACAGCTAGGAACACATAGACACTGATTTAGAGCAATTCCACTTACCTTAGCTCGGTAGCTCGACGATTTGTCGGTCGTATTTCATGAAACTAAATTCATAGGAATGCTCTCTGCTTCTAAATACCTCGGTATCTGAGGTTAATTTGAGTTTGGACAACGTTTAGCAGCGTAATCGGACGAAAATTATATTACCTCTTCGTTCCTTTTTCCTTTTCTGCTGGTTTGCTCTGTTTTCTGGAAATTTCATGAGTTCATAATGAATTAAAACCGAAGTGGGGCTTATATACTTGGGCCTGGACAAGGCCAACGTGTCCCGGAGCCAACGCGGAGGCTCCACCTCCGTGACACGCTGCCATCGCGGAGGAGCTCTGCCTCGGCTCCTTCCGCGATGGTTCGATAGGTTTCTCATCCGATCTTTTCCCGGGCCTTTCTTTAGCACGTATGTCTTTCAAATATGCTTAACCAACGTGCGAATAGGTCATTTAGGTGCCTGAAATTCTACAGGGTATAACAGATATTGTGAACCTCAACATAAGAAAAATAATTAAGTTGAGGGTGGCTAGAGTAGGGGTGCATAAATGGTGAAAACGGATGAAAGGAAAAGAAAAGAAAAGAAAAAAAGGTGGAAAATAAGGTGTGGTGAGATGGAAAAAAAAGGATGAAAAATGCTATAAATGTTGAGAAATAAAGCTCAAAGAAAATTTTAAAATGTTAAAAAAAAGTTGAAAACTCACCACACCCATGCAAATGTAAATAAAAAGGAGAAAAAGGGGAAAAAGGGAATGAAAGATTAAAAGGGTGAATTAGGTGAATGGTGTAGCCAATGTATGTAGTTCCAAGAAAGGGATAGTCACTTATAAAATCTTCCATCATTATTATGTTCAGTCCTGAGCCTACATTACAAGTCATATCAAGTCCTATAGTGAGCCTAACCCGACCATCTGAAATACCAAAGCAGAGAAAATAAGGGCAAGCCTATGGTATCTGACACATAATACTTGTAACATCTTTGTGAGAGTGAGTGCCTTACTTGCTTAGTCCCATATCATGTTTGAAATTTCATATCTGAGTGGGGACTTCATCTGTGTGAAGGTACATGGATTATGTTTTCTTTTGTCGTTGTTCTGTATGGAAAACATTGGTGATGACTTGATTACCTATTGATAGATGAATAACATGTTTTGATCCCTTGTTTATGATATTTTGAGGTTGCTTGTAATACCTTAACTGATGTTGTTCCATAAGAAAGGGTTAATAGAGTTTGTATAGAAAGTGCAAGTTATGTTTGAATCTTGGCTGTAGTATCTTAAGTCTATTATCAAGTTGAACATCGTGTTTTAGTTTTTATTTTCTTTGCCTGAGGACATGCAAAAGTCTTAAGTTGAGGGTGTTGATGTGTTGTGGGTTTACAACACTTTTGACGCTCAAAACTAAGAAAATAGCATGAACCTAGGTATGTTTATGTGGATATAAGAAACTTTTCGTTGATTGCAAGATGAATTGATGTTAGACCTAAAAATGGCAAAAGAAAGCCTAAAAGATGCAAAATAGGCTTAATGTGCAGACTACAGTACGAACCGTAGGAAAGACCTACGAGTCTTACTGAGGGCCATAAGAAGTTGCAGAAGGGTTAAGGTGCAGAGAGGCAATGTACGAGTCTTAGTACAAACCATACCAAGATGGTACGAGTCGTGATGAATAAATCGTGACAAAATTCAAAAAAGTTGCATAAAGTGCTGAGTCCTGCTACGGAAGGAATGTACGACCCGTGGGAAGAAGGTACGAGTCGTACCATAATGGACGTGTTGAACTTCAGAAAAATTCCAAAGTTTTAGAATTAAACTATGGGAGCTCAGTGCGGGTCATATGAAGGAGGTACGAATCATACCTGGATCCAACACTTAGCCGAAATTCATTCAACAATGCAAGGTACAACAGGCAGCTATGAGTTGTAGGAATTGCTACGGATCGTAACTTGGCTCGTGACGACTGCGGCACGAGATATGGAAATTCATCCAGTTAATCTACGAAAAGGATTCTTGTATCTGTATAAATACGTAGGTCTTATTTTTCTGTAGACAATCAGACAATCATAGAGAAGAGAAACAAGTAAAAGGGAGAGAGAAAATTGAGTTGATTCAACTTGTGATCAACCTTTTCTTGAATTCATCTTGTTCTTGCTACTTGTTTTTCAAGATTTTGTGGAGTAATTGAAGGAAGTGTTTTTCTCAATCGTTATTGTAAGTATTGAATTTTATTGTTAATCATGAAAGCAAATCACAACTTTACAACTATGAGAGGCTAAATCCTCCATAGCTAGGGTTGTGGGAACCATGATGGATTAACAATCTAGGGTTACACAAAGTGATCTTAAAACCAACACCAAATAATTTTATTGTATTCTTTTCATGCTTAAACTTTTCTTAACGGTGCGCAACGTTAGGACATGCCCAAATTCTATTCTTGCTTTGGTCGAAGAAGTAGAGATTAGGAAAAAAGAATTACAACAGAGCCTTGATTTTGATAATCATTATATTAATTTGAGTTGTGGTCGCAGGATAGTTAAATCTGAAACTTAGTGATAACGGATAGTTAGAAATCGCTCATGAGACTTGTTCAAGTGATTGAGTCTAGTCATTCAATAGGGACTGGTCGGTCGTTTGAATGAACCTATGTTATCAGTTCTATAAGTAAGTATTGGTGATAATCACGAGTGTATACCCAAAGTAGTTATGAACCCATGGGGAACACAAATCCTAGTTATCCTTGATATTGAATCAACACCAGAATTTTAATCTTTGTTTTTATTATTAACTTTCTTCAGAATCCCCCTATTTTGAAGTAACTACCTCACAAGTTCAATTACCGGTTATAATCCAGTCTCCCTATTCCCTATGGGATCGACCCAACCTTTAGTTGGGTTCTTTATTGTCAATGTCTGCTTCTCACTTTAGTAAGAGGTGTGGTTTGAGTGTTATTAGAGCTGAACCTGTAAATCCCTAGTCGGGAGAGTGTTCGTACCTTGCCAAGGGTTGAACCATGAAAAGGGCGTGATATTACTCAATATGGCCCATTAGGGCATAGGAGACACTCTTGTGGAGGACCCCATCATGGCTATATTGGCACATCGTTCTGAGACCTATGTATACGGGGACTTCTGTCTACTCGGTGTTAAATACTACTCCCAAAATATATAGAATGCTCATATCATAATTATGAAACATGATTTATATGGCTAGTTTAAATCATGAGATTTATAACATGTTTGAAATACGTGAACTATCCATGATTGAGGCCCACGAGTTGGCCATGAATATAAACATGATACTTGTAAAAGCCAAACACACTTGAGGAAATCATAATATTCTAAAATCCTTTAAATTCATGAAGGATTCTTGTGGAAATCATGCATTATAATCATAAAACATAATTTACTTCATTATACTTGAAATCATAAATCATAGGCTTAAATTTTCTTAAAACATGCAACATAATTTCTAATAGTTTGAAAACATGAATTTATATTCAAATTAAGTGTAAAATGTGCCCACTAGACTTAAATCGTACATTAGAACACAAGTGGATTGGACACATAAACATAGCATAGATAATTTCATAGAATTGGGTTAAAATCCTAGAAATAAATTCATTTGATTAGAAACTTGAATTCATGAAGTAGAGGGAAAATTTTGGCATAAAGGTGGAAGTAATCTTTCATTCATGGCCCTACATACCCGAGTAGACTGATTTCTTGACTTGTCTTGAGACCCAAGAAGATTTGAAGAGGATGAACCCTAGCTTTTCTCTTGAAAGCCTTGAGAGAATTTGATCTTCTAATTAGGGGTTTAGGAGTAGAATGAAGGTTCTAGGGTGAATATCCCCCTTAAATCACTCTTTTCCAAATTTAAAATGACGTAGTTTAGGACTTAGAGCTTAGAAATTGTGATAATTCCCTTAATAATTCAATAGGAAATTTCATATTTCCAGAAACGACAAGTCATTTGACAAATCGTTAGGAAAATGACGAGTCATTTGATGACTCGTTAGACAAATGACAAGCCGTTTTCTTAATCCGTGAAGTACACTGAAATTTTTTACTTTCCCCATTACTGCTCAAATGATGAGTCACTTAACAACTCGTTAGGTCAAATAACGAGTCATTTCCTTAATCCATTATGAATGTTTGAAAAATAACATTTCCCCAAATGACGAGTCATTTGACGATCCGTTGGGTTAAACAATGAGTCACTTGATGACTCGTTGGGAGATATTCCGATCTTTACATATGACGATTCATTAGATCAAACGATGAGTCATTTAATGACTCGTTGGGAGGTATTCTGATCTTTTCAAACGATGAGTTATTTGCCGACTCATTAGATAAAGATCGAGTCACTTAATGACTCGTTAAATAAACGACGATTCACTTAATGACTCATTACGTAAACAACGAATCATTTGACGACTCGTTCTGTGATCTGGTGCAGATTTTTTTTCTTTCTCCATTTCAACTCTCTAATCGGCTCTTAGGGAATTTTGGGGTGTTATGGAACTGATTCAGTTAATGTAACTTTATCCTGCTTTTCTCTATTTATTATGTTGTGTTTTTTTTAAACTCAACATTCAGACTAGTGTCGTCAAAATACTATGATAGATTCTCATGGATAAGCCTTTAATTAAAGCAACAAATAGGTAAACTAGGGCACAAGGCTTAAATTAGCATGATACAAGTAACTAAATTGCAAATGATCGATAATGTAATACTCTCTGTTAGTCTCAAGTTTAAAGCAGAAGGTGATATTTAGTGCTTGATTAAATCAACTTTGTATGTTATTCACGACCCCTATTTTAAGAACCTTTAAGGCGCAAAATAGGAAACTACATGGGGATACACCTCCAGATTGTTTCATGCTTCAGTGATATGAAGGATTTGGATGATGAGGTTCACTGTGAAATATCTCCAAAAGCAAGCAACGTAATATCCAACTTATAATTGTTTTCCCTTCAGAATGAAGCATCCCCTTGAACTGGAAAATTGATAAGAGTTGATTGTTTGGCCTGATGTGTTGGCAGGATAGACTTCTTTACTACACTTTGATTTACTGAGCCCTCCAATATTAATTTTTTCTGTTGGGTGAGGGAGAGAAAGGTTGCTTCCCAGTCTGCTTATATTCTTATCATTTGGTGTTTGTTTTTAAAACTTACAACACATAAAGTATTTATAAGAAATCCTTTAATAAGGTTTTTCATTATCCTCCTTTCCTACTCTTCAACTTAGCTTTCATTATGATCTAGCGTCAAGCTTAATCATCTTATTCATACTGACACTTTCTGTATGTATTTTATTTGAAGAAGTTTCATTAGTTTTATATAATCGTGTAAAAATGTTTATTTAAAATAACGGCCCGTGAGTCGGCTGTAATCATAAACTTGATAATCATGAAAAATTATACATGCTTGAGAAATTCTCTGTACTTGAAAGTCATAAATTCATGAAAAGTGCTTATAGGAGATCATATCATAAATCATAAATTATAAGTTAGGGCTTGTGAGAATTGAAATCACAGTAGAACCATACAATTTCGTAAATAGGACTTTAGCCCTAAAAGTCCCTAATCATGCTTGAAACATAATGAATCATAATTTCATGAAGACTTGAAGAATTCTTATAATCCCAGCATGGGAATCATAATTTAATATCAATTCATCTATACCCATAATAGAATCATAGAGGAATTTTATAATCCAAGAAAAACCCTCTTAAATTTCAAAATTAGGGTTTTGGGAAAAGGGTGATCATGAATTGAGTAGAGGAGGACATGAGGGTGGAAGATCCCATCATTGAATAATCCCACATATCTGGGTTCACTGAATTCTAGCTTTTAACTTGAAATCTAAAGAGGAATTAAAGAAGATGAGACTGAAATTCGTGAGGAATCCTAGCTTGATCTTGGAGAAGGAAATTTGAATCCCAAATAGGAATGAGAGCATAATGATTTTTAGGATAGGTTAAACCCTCTAAAACACCCATTAGAAAGCCCAAAATGATGTAGTATAAGAGTTAAAAATATGGGAGATTAAAAAATAGCCCCTGAAAAATCGGATAGAATTTCAGAACTATGCACCCCGAAGGTACCCGTGATGGGCCGTCACACTCCGGATGGTCCGTAATTCGTGATGTTACCCCAAATGATTGAGGCTAGCCAAAACCTCCTTCAGACAACATAAATGAAGAGCCGACACTACTATGACGGTCTGTCAGGTCTGCCGACACCCCTGAGTTCGGAAATTTTCCTTTTGACGGCTCAATCGACAGTCCTTTGTTGCTCTGACAGCCATCACTAGCACCATCAGGTCCTCGACAGGCTGTCATCCATGCCATTAAACCTAAACATCACCAGTTACAGTCTGTCACCTCCCTGATGACCATCAGTTGCGCTGTCAGGGACGTGATAGACCGTCAGTCACGTCATCACTGCCTGCACCAGACCTGTAATTTCAGTTATTTTCCCTTATCAAACTATTTAAGGTCCGAGATGTTACAGATATCTTATTAGAATGAGGCGAAGTGATTATAGAATTTTTCTTTCCTCATTGATGATTAATTTATACGGTGTAAAGCAAAAATAATATCTTATTTCCCTGCCACGTGTAGCTTTCTAATAAATATTAATCTAATTAACTTTGCTAACAAACAAGATAGTAAAACTATATACACTATCCTATACAGAATATAGTGATAGTTTGGGATTGTGTAACAGATACGTGTGGATATATTTATTATTTGCATGGATATATAAAGTTAGTTAAAGATATTGTATACACGCAGAAACACTTGTTAAACACGAAGGATATAATGTATTTACTATTATTACGCGTGCGGATATAATATACTCCGCTACAAATATATTATATACATGTAGATACACTTAGTTATGCACATGAATTCAGTGTATTTCACTATTATTATGCACACGAATACAATATAATTCACCATGCTTTGAGACCAAAATACTGCTATATTTCATAATTAAATAAAATCTTACTATATTTCATAATTAGGGGCAAAACTATAGCTATATACAAAAATTTCTCAGTTTAAAAGCCTTCAAACGAGATTGGGCTCGTAGATTCTTAAGTGGGTCATCCGGTTGACATTTGGTATTGGACCTCAGATGGTTAAAGAACAGACCCATACGTATGCAAAAGAGGTCTTTTTGTTCCTTCGTTAAGGTTGCAATTCCAACAGAAGTGAAAGAAGAATTCCATTTGTTCAAATCGTAGCTAATCAAAATTCTACTATTGCCATATTTCCACAGATTATAACCACTAATAAGTCCCTGGACGATTAACTGTTGCCTTGATAACTTTTGGCAAATTTTTTGGCAATGAGAAGTTGAATATAGAACCACCAGTTGATTAAACTAAATATTTTAATTAATTAATGTATTGAATGAATATCTTTTTATGTTAAAGAAAGATACCCATCTTATTTATTCAACTTATAATTATTTGCATTAATAATAAATAGACTAAAATAATAATTTTAAGGAAAACAAAGTAAAGGAGGCATGCATAATATTACAAATCATTACTATCCACTAGGGATGTTGACGTTATGCAGTATTAATTTATAAAATTATCCGTTTAGTTTTTTTTTAGTTATAATAATGTTGCTTTAATAAAACCTAGTCTAATTTGAGTGATACAAAAATAAACATAAGTAAATATAGAGAGTTATTTGCATATTTGGATAACATATAAGTTATTAACCCGAGTCAGACAAGTGGCTGGCCCATTTTGAGATTCCCCGCCCTTTTTCATTCGTGTCATTAGCATACATACTCTATTTTTAATTTTTACTCTTAAATTAGAAAATTTTAATTTTTTCTTTTCACCACTTTAAGTAATAAAAATAGTGGTCAAAAATATCTTAACAGGAAAAAATAAATCGCTACTTATGTCCTCTAATCCAAATGATCCATGCCTTCCAGTGAAAAAACAAAAAAAGTAATAAACAAAAAATGAATACTACCACTAAATTGTACAAACACTACACACACACACACATATATATTATGACAAACAATTATAACGTAAACTTAATGAATTTTTGACAGACAATTATAATGTGAACTCCAAATGTAAGTGGAAGAGCCAATAAGTCCAAAGGAAATCCATGAAGCGAAAAGGTAAAAAAAGTTATGCTCAAGCCACAAGTTATGCCTCAATGTATAAGTTCAATGGTATAAGTTTTGGCCAAAAATAAATTTAGTTACACAAGTTATGTTTCAAGACATAAGTTTAATAACACACGTTATGCTTCAAAGAAAAAAAGAAATATGTGTCTCAAGGAACAACTTATATTCCAAGGCATGAGTTTAGTAACAAAAGTTATGCCTAAGACATAAGTTTAATGGCACAAGTTATGTCTTAAGGAAAAAGAAATTATGCCTCAAGGCACAACTTATGTCACAAGACATGAGTTTAGTAACACAAGTTATGCCCCAAAACATAAGTACAAGTTATGCCTCAGGGAAAAAGAAATTATGTCTCAAGGCACAAATTATGTCCTAAGGCATGAGTTTAGTAACACAAGTTATGCCCCAAGACATAAGTTTAATGATACAAGTTATGCCTCAAAGAAAATAAATTACTTCTCAAGACGCAACTTATGTCACAAGACATGAGTTTAGTAATACAAGTTATGCCCCAAGGCATAAGTTTAATAGCATAAGTCGTGCCAGAGACAAAAGAAATTATGCTCAAGACACATGTTGTGCCCCAAAGTATAAGTAAGTTATTTTTCAAGGCATAAAGCTTTGTAGAAATAAATTTAAGTTTATTTTAGCTACACCTTTTCGCCTATTTAAACTTGCTCTGTATTGATCTGTCACATTTTAAAAAAAATACTAAATAGAATGACGATTTTACTATATCACTTTTGAATATATTAAATTTAATGCTTTTAAAAATATAATAAGAAGTGACTACAGATAATAATAAGAGTAAAATTAAATAAATTATCTCTTAATTTTTAAATTAAATAAATAAAAATAAATATTTATTTTTACTATAATCGATAATAAAAAATATATAGAGAAAGTGTTAAAACAATCTATAATTATCCATATATGTGCACCTGACATCAAATATAAAAAGTGTAAAGACGAGGATCATGCACGTGACATGACAGCGAATATAAAAATGTACACAATGGTGAGGATCAACTTAAATGTAGTCTTGAAATATGATTTACAATAAATTACTTCATTGCACGGTGTTACTATAGGGTAGAATATTTGACTGCATATGGTTGGGGACAGTGATTTTATACTTATTAATTATAAATGTTACTTTTAGAAAAACGACACATTACTATTTAGTAATAATGTAATTTTAAAATATTCATTTTATTTTTAATTGAGAGAATTTGTTACCACGTAAATATTTATAATTTTTTTTAATAATAAATTTTAAAAGCTTTTTATATTTTAAAATACTATATCAAGTCAATTTATGTTACATAAATTAAAATATAATAAAATTTATTTTTAATATAATAAATAAGTCAAAATAACTAAAAGTGAATAAATTGAGTATGAATATTTATTCACCAGAGATTGTTACGATAAGAGAACCTATGACTGCACGAATTGTGTATGAATATTTATTTATTGGAGAATAGTTATGACAGAAGAACCTATGACTGCACGAATTGAAAATGAATATTTATTCATAGGAGATTGCTAAGGTAAGAGAACCTTTAACTGCACTTAATAATTGTCTAATGGCGAGGAGAACGTGCAGTGTTAAGTTTTGCACCTCCAATGAATAAGAGAAATTTTTGCATGAACCTTCAAAGTCAAAAAAGCTTTCGCATTAGTCATGTCAATCAGAAAAAGTAAGACACATTACTCAGAAAAAATAACTTTTTCATAAAAAATAATAACATTGAATATGCTTTAAAAGGTTTTAAGCGTTTCTTGAAAATTTAAAATATTAATTGAAGATTCATGGCAAATAGAGTACCTTCAGTGTAAATATAGTTAATGGTCCATTTGATTTTAAATGTGAAAGTTGTACACTAAAGATGCTCCACTATGTATGCGTTTTCACTACTTTGGTTATGAAAAATTTGACAAACACATTTATAGTATTTTTTCCAATCCACCCTATTTCGAGAAAATTCTCAAAATTTTTGTCTGCACATAATAATTGCCTAATGGAGAGGAGAACGTGGAGTGTTGAGTTATGCACCTCTAATGAATAAGATGAAAATATGAAAAGGTTAATGTTTGATTTTGTCACGATTCGAATATTGGCCCAAATCGAGACACGGGACAAGAAATCTCAAGAGGCATCAAGTCGACCTATGACATATTCATAGCATAATATAATAAGATAACAACTAACAGAATCATATCTGAGCGGAAGCTAAATGAAAGAGTCTAATTAAAATCCATAAGAACAAATATAACAAAACTCTAATACAAAGCTGAATCTATCTATACAAGTTTGAAAGCCTCTACTATACTGATGAGTTGTTGCGACAAACCCCCAACTAACTCCTAAAGTTTGAAAACTGAAACATAATGGAATAGGAAACATAAAATGCATCCTCGGAGATGAGGACTCACCACAAGCAGCTGAGGTGGGAATGAGGCGTATCTAACCACGTAGCTGAGTCTGGAAACCTGAATCTATATCATGAAACGATATAGCACATAACGTATGCGATCAATACTTAGAATGTATTGAGTATGCGGGAAGCGTAAGTAAACTAAACATGCAAGTATACAAGAAGGAAGTAAACTGAATACATCAACATATAACCGAGCTGGAATACAGCAACCCTGTCTGAGATACATATACATATATTGACATTAAGCTTTTATTTGAAAATATTTAATGAAGTAAAATTAAACCTGTGCATAAAGGTCATGTGTTGTACATATACTGAGAACTGAAGATATAACTAATATCACACACTATACAAACTATCTGCTGATAATTGAGTCTGAATCCTGCTAAACTGATTTTAACTGAAATATGAAATTACACGGAGCTGAGCTGAACTGATATTGTAGACTAAGGGAGATTTCTCTGCTATGGAGAGTCCCTAACTGACTAAAGAAAATATTCTCTGCTATGGAAAATCCCTGACTGACTAAGGGAAACGATCTCGGCTATGGAGAGTCCCTGACTGACTAAGGGAAGCATTCTCTGCTATGGAGAGTCCCTAACTGACTAAAGGAAATATTCTCGACTATGGAGAGTCCCAATTATACTAGAACATAGAGGTCACTAGTTTGACATCGTTCTCTAGTCTAAGTTGCTTCAGCTAATCAGAGACATGAGCATTCAATTAATTACATCATATTGAATTCATTTAGAGTCAATTATGGCTACTTTCTACTAACAACAAGCCCAAAAGTTTGAAGGATCATTCTCATACTTTATCATTATAATTCATATCATCATAGTCCCGAATCATCATTTAAATCATACATTCTACATTCATGAGACATCTATAGGTATCAGATCATACTTTGAACACCACACCATTTAAATCCCGTGTTCATAGCATATGGTGTATATTCTAGATTCATGTAAGGTCCATAGGTCCAAATTATACTTTAACACTTACCCGAAATCATAATGAAGGCATATACGTATTTCATATTCACCCAAACCCATAAGTTCTAGTCGTATCGCAACATATATATTAAATCATATATTCTAGATTTACGGAACTCATATGATTGGCTCATGCTTTAAACATATATAATGAGTTCATGGTAAGAGCATGTGAATATTTAATGAATCCCATTTCGAAATTCATGCTAAATCATGGTGAAAATTTTAAAATCATGCTTTTCACATATCATGCACATAATTCGAAAAGGTATAAGTAACTTCATAAGCATACACGGCTATTAACCATGATGGGTCTTAGAATTCGAAGAGAACATATGAGAATTCATGCATAAATTGAAACCCTAAAGCATTCTTTTCTAGAACCAAGAAATTTGGATTTTTAGTATAAAGATTTGGGGCATAAGAATGAAAGGAAGTCCTTGTTGAAACCCATATACCTGATTAGAAAGGACTCCCAAATAGATCTTAAAGATTGCAGCACTTGAAAGGAACCTTAGATGGCACTTGAGCTTGAGTATCACGAACCAAACATATACCTGGATCGTAGACACGGGACAAGGAGCCCTGAGAGACCCCAAGTCAACCCATGGCATGAACATACATCTAACTCTATCACCTGAGTGAAAGACGTGACATAAAGAATGTAATTATAACATAGCATAAGGGAAAAGCAGTAGGAGACTTGAAAAATACGGCGGAATACAACCCGTAGTTTGATAAGCCTCTAAACATGAAAGGTGGATTGAAGGGACAACTCCCCAACTAATCCAATATCCAAAAACTGAAAGAAATAACATAGAGTGTGAACATGTAGCCCTCGGAACATGAGGACTCACCAAGTGCGCTGGGGCAAGGTTGAAACTAGCTACAAGTGAGAATGAGCCTGAGAACTGGGACCTGTATTATGAAACGATACAACATAAAAAATATGCGGTCATTACGTGGAATGTACTGAGTATGCAAGGTAAGTAAAATGGACATTTAAAATATATATGAAATTCATAAATGATCATAAGAGTAGGACGCCATGTTTGTATCGTGAATCATAATAACATATCATATGGCTCGAGGTTTTCAAAACATTCGTAACATAACATAATCATAATCATAATAGAAGCGATTTACTTAACATGACTTGAGCAAACATACATAATCATAACATGCATAAGTCATGAGGAACAGTGGGAGACTCTCTTAACCGACATACCCCATATGAGCACACATGAATCTCAACTTGTAACCCTAGTCGGGAGGGTGTTCGTACCTTGCTAAGGGTAGAACCATGAAAGTGTGATATCACCATGAAAAGGGCCATTTGGGCCAAGGACTAACATGAAAAGGGGTCCCAACATATCTACGATGACAAATAGTTTACGAGATCCTAGGCTTAACCTGAGCCCTGAACCTACTCCGTGTTCGATACTACTCCTAAAACATATATAATGCTCATAATAATACATACATGAGTTCATGGGCTAGTTAAATCATGATTATCGTAAACATGCTTGAACATATGTGAACTAGCCATGACATGAGGCCCGTGAGTCAGCCAAAAACATAATTCATGAATAATGAGATTCAAGCATATTTGTAGATCATGTACATATCATAATGGGTAGTAAAATAAATTCATAATTTGAAACATAATTCATATTGGGCTCGTAAAGAACATCAATGGGGAAAAATAGCTCATAATTTGATTCATCATGGGGCATGCACAATTGAGCTTAATTGCTTAGAAGATCAAAATCAACAATATTATAGTCGATTTAAACACAAAAATGATCGAAATCCATAGATTATGAGAATATTTCAAAATCACAAAACCCTCAATTTAAGTCATTAGAGTTTATATAATCAAATATAAAACCCCATGAGTTTTTGATAAATTGTAAGTGAAATCATAGAGTAGGAGCATGGGTGTAGAAGAATTCACCCATTGAGGACCTTACATACCTGGAAACACTTGATTCTTAATCTCCCTTGAAAGCCCAAGATAGAATTCAGAGAAATTGGGGAAGAACACCTTGAATCACCTTCTAGACTCTTCTCTATACTCTTGCATGCATGAATGAGGCTTAACATGGACTAATTCCCCCTTAAAAAACCCTATTCAGACCTTAAAACGACATAGTTTAAGCCTTAAGAGTTTAGAAATTATGAGAATACCTTATTAAAAAGTAGGAATTCCTAGTCGCCAGTCCCCACGAGGGACCTCACGAGTCATTGCCAGAGGGCACGACTCGTGGCCTGAATCTGTCATGCTCACTGCCCAACTAACTCAGGGGACCCCATAAATCGTGGTGGATGACCACAGCTCGTGGTCACTACCCGTGATCCCCACTGCCCAAAAATCTTGACCAACCATACATCCCAGCCCACGGGTGACCTCACGAGTCGTGAGGTTTGGCCACGACTTGTGGTCAAGCCGGTGGCCTCCTCCACCGGAGCCTGCCATCCTTGCTGACCACGAGTCATCTCACAACTCATGGTCACTCCCACGACCTACCTCACGGGTCGTCTTGTGACCTGGTGCGAATTTCTAGTTTTTCTCTGTTTTGACTCCCGGGTCTAATCCTTGGGTTCTCGGGGTATAACAATATCTCCCCCTTGAGAAAATTCATCCTCGAATGTTAGAAACATGAAGAAAACTCAAAAACAAGCAATCACCATATATAAATATTGATCATTTGAGCTGAAAACTGATGGATTGACTACCTCCAAAAAGAACTACATAAGTAAACTGAATTCAAACACTACATACGTATACCATATCATAAAACAAACTTGTACACATGAACGGAACATGAAAACTGATCAGAGGTTTAGGGCAAAACTAATACCTCAAGAGAAAATTGAGGCGGTAGAGAACATGTGTGGGTATCTAGCTATCATATTTTCTTCTGCTTCCCACGTAGCTCCTTCAACATGCTGATTTCTGCACACTACTTTAACTGAAGCTACTTCTGTGTTCCTTAGCTTACGGACTTGACGATCTAAGATTTCCACTGGAATTTCTTCATAGCTGAGGCTATCCTTTACATCAACGCTGTCCATCGGGACTACTAAAGCTAGATCACCCAAGCACTTTTTCAAAAGTGACACATGAAGCACAAGATGAACTGAAGATAACTCCGAGGGAAAGTCCAACTCATACGCCACCTTACCAACTCTCCTCACAACCCGGTAGGAGCCAACATAGCGGGGACTAAGTTTTTCCTTCTTTCCAAACCGCATGAATCCCTTCATGGGAGATACCTTTAGAAATACCCAGTCGTCAACATCAAACTCCAAGTCTCTTCTCCTAACATTGGCATATTATTTCTGACGACTCTGAGCGGTTCTCAACCGGTCCCTTATAAATTGAACCTTCACCATCGCCTCGTGAACCGAATCTGTCCCTATTATAGCTGCCTCACGAACCTCAAACCATTTAATGGAAGATCTACATCTATGCTCGTAAAGAGCCTCGAATGGTGCCATTTGGATACTGGAGTGATAGATATTATTATAAGAAAACTCGATTAAGGGCAAATGATCATTCCAACTACCTTTAAGATACATAACACATGCCCTCAACATGTCCTCAAGAGTCTGGATTGTCCGCTCTGCCTGGCCATCCATTTGTGGATGAAATGTTGTGCTGAGCTTGACTTGAGTCCCATCCCTTCTTAAAAGACCGCCAAAACAGAGAGGTAAACTGAGTACCTCGGTCTGAAATTATAGACAAGGGAACTCCATGAAGTCGAACCAACTCCCGAATATACATCTTGGCATAGTCATCTGCTGAATCCGTGGTATTGATCGGTAGAAAGTGTGCAGCCTTGGTTAACCTATCCACAACAACCCAAATGGAGTCATACAATCTACGAATGCGGGGCAAACCTGTTATAAAGTCCATGTTAATCTCTTCCCACTTCCATGTGGGAATGTTGATATCCTAAAGTACGCCTCCTAGCCTTTGATGCTCGACTTTCACTTGATGACAGTTTGGACATTTGGATATGAACTCTGCAATATCCTTCTTCATACCATCCCACCAATAGATTTCTCGCAAGTCCCGATACATCTTCATGGATCCTGGATGGATAGAATATCTGGTACCATATGCCTCATGTAATATCCGAACCCTCAAATTATCAACATCCGAAACATATAGTCGACCCTGGCATCGTAACATACCATATCCCCCTTGGGAGAAACCCTCTACCTTTTGACTCTGCACTGCTACCTTTAGCTTCCTCAAAATCGGATCCCTATCTTGCTTAGATTTGACATCCACCACCAAGGACGATTTTGACCCATTCTGCACAATAACGCCACCATCGATCGAGTCGAGCAATCTAACTCCCAATCTTGCAAGCTGGTGGACATCTTTTACCAACTCCTTTTTCCGCTCATCCACGTGGGACACACTCCCCATAGAGAGCCTACTAAGTGCATCCGCCACCATAATAGCCTTGCCCGGGTGGTAAAGAACACTCATATCGTAGTCCTTTAATAATTCCAACCACCTCTTTTACCAAAGATTGAGATAATTCTGCGTGAACACATATTTCAAGGTGTTGTGATCCGTGAATACATCCACATGGACCCCATACAAGTAATGCCACCATATCTTCAGTGCAAACACCACTGCGGCCAACTCGAGATCATGGGTCGACTAATTCTTTTTGTGAACTTTCAGTTGTCGAGAGGCATATGCTATTACTTTCCCATACTGCATCAATACACACCCCAGTCCAACTATCGAAGCATCACAATATACAACAAAGCCATCCGTACCCTCAGGTAAGGTCAACACCGATGTTGAAGTGAGTCGTGTCTTCAATTCCTGGAAGCTATTCTCACAAGCCTCCAACCATTGAAAATTTATCTTTTTCTTAGTCAACCTATTCAATGGGGCTACAATAGGTGAGAAACCCTCAACAAATCTCCGATAGTAACTTGCTAGGCCCAAGAAACTCTGAATTTCTGAAGGACTCACAGGTCTAGGCCAATTCTTCACCGCATTGGTTTTTTGAGAATCTACTTTTATGCCTTCACCTGATACCACATGGCCTAGAAATGCCACCGAATCCAACCAAAACACACATTTGCTGAACTTTGTATACAACTGACGATCCTTAAGGATTTGAAGAACTATACGCAAGTGAGTGGCATGCTCCTCCTCGCTTCGGGAGTATATAAGGATATCATTGATGAACATAATTACGAACATGTCTAGATATTGCTTGAACACCCTGATCATCAGGTCCATAAGACGTGCAGGAGAATTGGTTAATCCAAAAGACATAACAACAAATTCGTAGTGACCATACCAAGTCCTGAAAGTGGTTTTTGGGATGTTACTCTCTCGAACTCTGAGCTGGTGATACTCGAACCTTAGATCTATCTTCGAGAAACACCTGGTACCCTGGAGCTAGTCAAATAAATCATCGATCCTGGGCAAGGGGTACCTGTTCTTGACAGTGACCCTATTCAACTGCTGATAATCAAGGCACATCCGAAGGGATCCATCCTTCTTTCGAACAAAGAGAATCGGTGCACCCCGTGGAGAATTTCTTAGTCTAATGAAACCCTTATCCAACAAGTCCTTCAATTGTTCTTTTAACTCTTTTAGCTCGGCTGGAGCCATCCTATAAGGAGGAATGGAGATAAGTTGCATATCGGGCAATAGATCAATACCAAAATCAATTTCCCTCTCTAGAGGAACACCTGGCAAATCATCGGGGAAAACTTCTGGATACTCACACACCACTGGAACTGACAAAATAGTCGGGGTCTCAGATTCTACATCCTTAACCCTAACTAGGTAGTACAGGCAACCCTTAGAGATCATTTTTCGGGCCTTAAGATATGAAATAAACCGACCAGCTGGTACGATCGACTACCCTTCCACTCCAAAACTGACTCACTTGGAAACCAGAATTCCACTGCACGGGTCCTACAATTAATCTAAGTGCAACATGCAAACAACCAATCCATACCCAAAATGATGTCAAAGTCAGTCATTGCCAATTCTACTAAGTCCGGAGGTAACCTTATGCAACACCGTAATGGGGAAACCCCTATACACCTGCCTAGCTACCACTGATTCATTGACTGGAGTAGATACAGAGAACTGTTCTGACAAAATTTCAGGACTAACTGCAAAACTACTAGCAATATAATGGGTCACAAAAGACAAAGTAGCTCCTGGATCAAACAAAGCATAAGCATCAGTATGGAAGGGTTGCAACATACCCGTGACAACATCTAGCGAAGCCTCCTGCTCCTAGCGAGGCACTAGGGCATAAAACCTGTTTTGGCGCTGACCACCTACTGAATTATTGGAAGCACACTGCTGAGGGGTAGAATTGGCTAAAGGGCAATCTCTGATCCTGTGTCTGGCTTGCCACACCCAAAACAAGTATCCGCACTGACCAGACACCTCCTGGGATGATTCTTGCCGCACTTCGCACAAACTGGAAAAGTGCGCTCTACCTGTATCTACCATGATCCCTCGAGCCTATAGCCCTACTCCTCTAGTCTCCCCTAAACCTGGATGGCGTGCTGGCCGATGATGGAGCTGGAGCAATGGACCTGTGCTGGGTCTATTGACGTGGTCCGCCCCATGACCTGGCCTGAGAAACCCCATAGCTGTCGATCCTGTCCCTCTTGGCCTCTCTCTGCCTCTTGTAGACTGACTCCATCTGCTGCAAATGTAATATAATATGGGGAAAATCAATGTCCCAATGAAGCATGGTGATTCGACAATTCTTGTCCAAGTAATCCACTACTCCATGTATAAAACGACTCACCTGAGCCCGCTGATCCACCACCAACTCCGGAGCATATTTCAATAACCGGGTGAATTCCAATGCATACTCCTAGACAGACATATTACCCTACTTCAGATTCAAAAACTCGGCCTCCTTGAGCTCCCTCATCGCTTGAGGGAAGAATTGATCCATAAATGCGGTGTGAAACTCATTCCAGCCTATCAGGCCTGCACTTGCCGCCATGACATCTCTCCATTGCTTAAACCATATATGTGCTACCCCCTTTAGCTGGTAGGAGGTCAAGTAATCACATTCCCCATTGTTCACCCCCATAACCTAGGTGATTTTCAGAATCTCCTCAATAAAGTCATGTGGGTCCTCATCTACCTTTGACCCGGTGAACTCCGAAGGGCTCATCCTCAAAAAGTCCCTCACCCTAGCTGTCACTGCATTCCCATTTGGAGGGAGATGCGCCACTATCTGATTCTGGACCTGGGCCATCATGGCCTGTGCCAACATCCGAATCGCTACCCTAAACTCGGCGTGGGCAGCTGGCTCTAGTATGTGCTCCTCAAGAATGGGAACTCTCATGATCATTTCCATTTCCATTTATCCTGGCCTTTATTCGACTCGGAGGCATGATTCTGCATACGCGAATAGCACAAATTGGAAGAGTAAAGGACGTTCACCGCACGACATAGATCATGAAAGAAGGGAACATTTCCTAAACGTCTAGTAGCTTCATTGTCATAAGTGTGGCGCACTTCACACCCATGAAAAAGACTCTACTTAATGCGCAGACTCCCTATGACACTTCAAACCTATGGCTCTGATACCAAGTTTGTCATGACCCAAATGTACACCCGAATCGTAGACACGGGATAAGGAGCCCCGAGAGACCCCAAGTCAACCCATGACATGAGCATATATCTAATATAATCACCTTAGCGGAAGAATTAACATAAAGAATGTAATTATAACATAGAATAAGGGAAACGTAGTACAAGACTTGAAAAACACGGCGGAATATAACTCGTAGTCTGATAAGCCTCTAAACATGAAAGGAGGATTGAAGGGACAACTCCCCAACTAATCCAATATCCAAAAACTGAAAGAAATAACATAGAGTGTGAACATGTAGCCCTCGGAACCTGAGGACTCACCAAGTGCGCTGAGAGTAAGGCTGAAACTAGCTACGGGTGAGGATGATCTTGAGAATTGGGACTTGTATCATGAAATGATACAACATAGAAAATATGCGGTCAGTACGTGGAATGTACTGATTATGCAAGGTAAGTAATAGACATTTAAAACATATATGCAATTCATAAATGATCATAAGAGTAGGACGTCATGCTCGTATCGTAAACCATAATAACATATCATATGGCTCAAGATTTTCAAAACATTCGTAACATAACATAATCATAATCATAATAGAAGCGATTTAATTAACATGACTTGAGCCAACATACATAATCATAACATGCATAAATCATGAGGAATAATGGGAGATTCTCTTAACCGACATACCACATATAAGCGCACATGAAGCCCGACTTCTAACCCTAGTCAGGAGGGCGATCGTACCTTGCCAAGGATAGAACCATGAAAGTGTGATATCACCATGAAAAGGGCCATTTGGGCTAGGGACTAACATGAAAAGGGGTCCTAACATACCTACGGTGGCACGTAGTTCATGAGATCCTGGGCTTAACTTGAGCCCCAAACTTACTCGGTGTTTGATACTACTCCCAAAACATATATAGTGCTTATAATAATACATACATGAGTTCTCGGGATAGTTAAATCATGATTATCGTAAACATGCTTGAACGTATGTGAACTAGCCATGACATGAGGCCCGTGAGTCGGCCAAAAACATAATTCATGAATAATGAGATTCATGCATATTTGTAGATCATGTATATAGCATGAATTTCATAAAGTCATAATGGGTAGTAAAATAAATTCATAATTTAAAACATAATTCATATTGGGCTTGTAAAGAACATCAATGGGGAAAATAGCTCATAATTCAATTCATCGTGGGGCATGCATAATTGAGCTTAATTGCTTAGAAAATCAAAATAGCAACATTATAGTCGATTTAAACTCAAAAATGATCGAAATCCATAGATTATGAAAATATTTCAAAATCACAAAACCCACAATTTAAGTCATTAGAATTTATATAATCAAATATAAAACCCCATGAGTTTTTGATAAGTTGTAAGTGACATCATAGAGTAGGAGCATGGGTGTGGAAGAATTCACCCATTGAGGACCTTACATACCTGGAAACACTTTATTCTTAATCCCCCTTGAAATCCAAAGATGGAATTTAGAGAAATTGGGGAAGAACACCTTCAATCACCTTCTAGACTCTTCTCTATACTCTTGCATGCATGAATGAGGCTTAACATGGACTAATCCCCCCTTAAAAGACCCTATTCAGACCTTAAAACAACATAGTTTAAGCCTTATGAGTTTAAAAATTATGAGAACACCCTTACTAAAAATGCTGGAATTCTTAGTCGCCAGTCCCCACAAGAGACCTCACGAGTCATTACAAGGGGGCACAACTCACAGCCTGAATCCATCATGCTCATTTCCCAACTCACTAAAGGAATGATGGTGGTTGACATGACTCGTGGTCACCACCCGTGACCCCCACTACCCAAAAATCTTGACTAACCATACATCCCAGCCTACGGGTGATCTCATGAGTCGTGAGGTCTAGCCACGACTCTTGGTCAAGCCTGTGGCCTCCTCCACCTGATCCTGCCATCCTTGCTGACCATGAGTCACCTCAAGACTCGTGGTCACTCCCTATGACTTACCTTAGGGTCATCCTGTGACCTGGTGCGAATTTTTAGTTTTTCTCCGTTTTGTCTCCCAGAACTGATCCTTGGGTTCTTAGGGTATAACATTGAGAGATAAAGAGGAAGAAACTCACGTATGGTTTTTGAAAAAATGGGGGTTTAGCCTAGTGAAAACCCCTTTAATTTAACCCTTGAAATTCCCAAAATGAGGTCATTCAAAAACCGGGAGCATAGGACTTTACCAAAATACCCCTGGAATTAAGCTTAAAATATGCCCGTTAGTGACCACGACCCTCACCATGAGTCATTGGTCCTTACCCCAGCTCGGGTGACTATCTATTGGCACTGGAGAAATAATTTCTCAGCTTCTTCTCTCTTAACGAATGACCAATAGGACGAGTCGTTACCTCATTCAATGACTCTTCATTACCTTCCGTCGTCACCACTAGCCCAACCTTTGGTTTCCTTCCAATGACTAACACGATGGGTCGTTACTCCACCTAACAGTTCGTGGTCTACGCCCGTCGTCAATGAACCAGAAACCCTGAGCTCCAACTAACAACTCTTCAGGATGACCTGTTACAGCAACCAACGGGTATCACTTAGCTCATCGCCTCTGGGAAGCTTGGTCTGCCAGCTTACCATGACTCCATCCAACAGGTTGTTGTTTCCCACAACGACTCATTCCATCCTCCCGCGGTAACAAACATACTTAGCATTTTTCTTGAGACTCTTCCAACGACTCACCTAATGGACCATTAGAGCACCCCATGACTCCTTGGACGAGTCATTTTGAGAGATTTCTCTATTGGTTTTCGGCTGAATTCCATCTAACTCTGAGGTCTGATCTTAGAAACTTTTGGTGTGTTACAATAACTCCCCCTTGGGAACATTTATCCTCAAATGTTGGATTAACACACTGAAAAATGGGTGAATAACTGATATCCCAAGTACTGAGCCTTTACAATTGAAACTGATAAAGTATCTGACTCCAAGGTGATCTTACATAGGTGAACTAAATATTTGAATCATAGTTGCAAGCTAAGACGTGAGAGGGACTGAAAAACAAGGAACTGACATGGAACTAGGTAGATCACTAAGAAGGATTCTTTCCCTCTAACTGACACTTAGCTGATATGAACTGAGTCATCATTCTCAAATAGCTTTCTGATACTGAGCTAGAATTCATGATATCTGGTCTAACTGAAAGTAAAGGAGTCATGAGCACAAATTATTCATGACATCTAAAGCTGAGCACATACGAGGTACCCTTATCTACTGAGCTACGAAAGCAACTTCTAAAGACCGAGTTTAAGCTAAACATACTAGATGACATGAGTTAACACACATAGCTAGTTCATAACATGAAGATGAGCCTTAAGGATTTATAGAATCGGACTGGCATCGTTGTTTGAAGTGACTACCTAGCAATTCTGGAAGTTTGCACCTAGGAATGGGTAGAGCATAGCTTCAACTAAAATATAAAAGAAGTTATCTAAACCTGAAGGTATTGACATACCGCAACTGTCAGGGCTGGAACTCCCCTACTAGCATACTCAAGATTTCAACTTGTCTCACAAACTTTCCATATCCCCCCTTAGCTTGAAGCCATCATTGTAAGGCTCCTGAATCTTTCTTAATGTTGGGCTACACTGCTAAATCTTGACGTTTCCTCCACCTTTAACATTCACTGCAAACCTCATACTCATAGCTATTCACATCATACATCGGCAATCTTTTCTCAACACATATCACAAGGGCTCTTTATTCAATACTGGGTTCTGGGGCTAGCAACGTGCAAAGAGTAATATGAGAAATGCATAACATACCTGTGACTACCTCTGGCGACTTTCCCTTATGCTAATGTGCTACCAAGGAGTAGGAGCAGTTTTGGCGCTATCCGCCACCTATCCAATATGATGCCCTCTGCTGAAATGGGCGGTTCACAGGAGCTACTGAAGAGGTGGCTGAGGCTCTACTCTCGCCCCTCTTAGCTGCTGCGTAATCTCAATGCTTATGACCCAACTTGTTGCACCAAAAACAAGCATCTGAGCCGGCCATGCATTCTCCCAAATGGTGCTTCCGACAACTCTTACAAGATGGATAGGTAATCTCCCTTACCCTGGCTCTGTACGAAACACTGTTGTCTAAGGTGCTGGAGTTGATGATCTCTGGTTGGAGCATGAGTGGTGTCCACCACTCGGCCTTTGAGGGGAAAACTCTGAATATCCTGTCCTAGCTTTCTTGACCTCTCCCTCTTTTTCCATCACCTGTTCCGCTTCTATTTGTTGAACGAATATCACCAAGCATGGAAAGTCTATGTCCTTGAGCAACATTGCAAAACCTGCATTCTTTGATCAAGGAGTCTGACATTCCATTCACGAACTTACTCACACGAGCCCTCTGGTAGTCTACCATCTCCGGTGCATACTTGGAAAATCGGGTAAACTCCAACGCATACTCATGGACAGTTATGCTGTTTTGCCTCAAGTTGATAAACTCTGCCACCTTAGCCTCCCTTAACTCTCTAGGGAAAAACCTATCCAGGAACGCAGTCATAAACTCATCCCAACTTACGGGGGCCACTCCAACTCCCCGACTATCTTTCCATTGACAAAACCATATGTGAGAGATTCCTTTCAGCTGGTAGGAGGCTAAGTCTGCGCTCTCCGTTCCCATCACTCCCATTATTTGGGTGATGTTTGGTATCTGGTCTAAGAACTCATATGGGTCCTCTTCCACCTTTGACCTTGAGAATTCGGGTGGATTTATTTTGAGGAAGTCTATTACCCTAGATGCCGCTACGTTCTCATTCTGGGGAACATGAGCCATCGCCTGCTGATTAATCTCGGCGGTCATGGCCTGCGCCAACATGTGAAAGGCTACCCTGAACTCGGCATGAGTAACATGGTCATCCATCGGGTTCGCTTGGGCTGTTGGGGCTTGCTGGCGCCCATTACCATTTTTTCTTCCATTCGCTTGACTGGGTGGCATTATCTGCGAGCGTGTAAAGCACGCGTCAGGAGAGGAACTGTTAGAGTTTCATACTCCACGCACGATAAGAATCATGAAGAAAAGGGAACATTCCTAAAACGTCTTGTAGACTCTTCGTTATAAGTGTGGCGCGCTTCACACCCATGAAAAAGACTCTACTTAATGCGGCTTTCAGACACGCTAGGACACTCTAAACCTATGTCTCTAGTACCAAATTTTTTTACAACCCAAACATAAGCCCGGATTGAGACACGGGACAAGGAACCCCGAGGGTCTCCAAATCGACGCATGGCATAATCATAGCATAATATAACAAGATAACAACTAACATAATCATAATGGAGCAGAGGCTAACTGAAAGAGTCTAATTAAAATCCATAAGCACAAATGTAACAAAACTCTAATATAAAGCTGAATCTGTCTATACAAGTCTGAAAGCCTCTACTACACCGATGAGTTGCTGAGACAAGCCCCCAGCTAACTCCTAAAGTCTGAAAACTGAAACATAATGAAATAGAAAACATAGATCGCGTCCTTGGGAGATTAGGACACACCACAAGTAGCTGAGGTGGGAATAGAGCGTATCTAACCACCTGGCTGAGTCTAGAAACCTGAATCTATATCATAAAATGGTATAACACAAAAGTATGCGGTCGGTACTTGGAATATATTGAGTATGCGGGAAGCGTAAGTAAACTAAACATACAAGTATACAAGAAGGAAGTAAACTGAATACATCAACATATAACTGAGCTGGAATGTGATATATATATATATATTGACATTAAGATTTTATTTGAAAGCATTTACTGAAGTATAATCAAACAAATGCATAAGGGTCATGTGTTGTACATATACTGAGAACTAAAGATGTGACTGATATCATACACTATACTGACTATTTGCTAATAATTGAGGACAAATCCTGCTAAACTGATTTTAACTGAAATCTAAAATTATATGGAGTTGAGATGAACTGATATCGTAGACTAAGGGAGACATTCTCTGTTCTGGAGAGTCCCTGACCAACTAAGGGAAACATTCTCTACTATGGAGAGTCCCTGACTGACTATGGAAATATTTTCGGCTATGGAGAGTCCCTGACTTACTAAGGGAAACATTCTCTGCTTTGGAGAGTCCCTAACTAACTAAGGAAAACATTCTATGCTATGGAGAGTCCCAGACTGACTAAGAGAAACATTCTCTGCTATGGAGAGTCCCTGACTGTCTAAGGAAAACATTCTTGGCTATGGAGAGTCCCGATTATACTAGAACATAGAGGTCTAGTCTGACGTCATTCGTCTAGTCTAAGTTACTTCAGCTAATTACATCATACTGAATTTATTTAGAGTTGATTAAGACTATTTTCTACTAACAACAAGCGCAAAAGTCTGAAGGATCATTCTCATTCTTTATCATCATAATTTATATCATCATCGTCCCGAGTCATCATTCAAATCATGCATTCTACATTCATGAGACATCTATAGGATCAGATCATACTTTAAACATATCCACACCATTTAAATCCCGTGATCATATCATATGGCATATACCCTAGATTCATGTAAGATTCATAGGTGCAAATCATACTTTAACACATACCCAAAATCATAGTGAAGGCATATACGTATTTTATATTCACCCAAGCCCATAAGTTCTAATCGTATCTCCACATATATATTATATCATATATTCTAGATTTACAAACCCATATGATCGACTCATGCTTTTACAATATATAATGAGTTCATGGTAAGAGCATGTGGATATTTAATGAACCCCATTTTGAAATTTATGCTAAATCATGGCGAAAATTCTAAAATCATGCATTTCACATATCATGTACATAATTTGAGAAGGTGTAAGTAACTTCATAAGCATACACAACTATTAGCCATGATGGGTCTTAGAATTCGGGGAGAACATATGAGAATTCATGCATAAATTGAAATCCTAAAGCATTCTTTTCTAGAATAAAGGGATTTGAGTTTTTATTTTAAAAATTTGGGGCACAAGGATGAAATAAAGTCCTTGTTGGAAACCCACATAACTGATTACAAAGGCTTCTCAAATAGATCTTGAAGATTGTAGCTCTTAAAAGAAACCTTAGATGACCCTTGAGCTCGAGAGATGAAGATGAAGAAACTCATGGATGGTTTTCGAAAAAATGGGAGCTTAGCCTAGTGAAAACCACTATAATTCAACCCTCGAAATTCCTAAAATGCCATCATTTAGAAACTGGGAGCAGAGGACTTTACCAAAATACCCCTAGGAGTAAGCTTAAAAATCTGCCTGTCAGTGACCATGACCCTCACCACGAGTCGTTGGTCCTTACCACGGCTCGGGTGACCATTGATAATGCTCAAACCATACCTCCTACTAATGTATGAAGCGGACGTTGTCAATAAAGAACCCAACAAAGAGGTTAGGGTAGCCCACAGGGAATAGGGAAGAGCTAGACTAAAGCCGATAAGTGAACTTGTTAGGTAGTTACTCCAAATTGGGGGTTTAAAAAGAAAAGAATAATTAAAAAAACACAATTATTATTATGGTTGAAATCAAGAATTAAGGATAAGTAGGGTTTAGTGTTCTCCGTGGGTTCATAACTGCTTTGGGTATACAAACGTGATCATCACCAATGCTTACTTGTAGAACTGATAACCAGGGTTCATTCAAATGACTGGTTCGTCCCTATTAAATGACTATACTCAATCACCGGGTCAGGTCTAATGAGCAATTGCAATTTAATCATTTCAATGCGTCCCAAATTTAACTATACTATGACCACAAATCAAGTTAATATAATGATCATCAAGATCAAGGCTTTGTTTTACTTCTCTTTTCCTAATATCTACCTCTCTAGGCTAAAGCAAGTAAAGAATTCGGGCATGTCCTAATGTTGTACACCGTTAGCAAACATTTAAGCATGAAGAGAATACAATACAAGTGTTTTGCATAGGTTTTGAATTACTTTTATGTAACCCTAGCTTGTTAATACACCGTGGTTCCCACAACCCTAGCTATGGAGGTTTTAGCCTGTCATAGTTGTAAGATTGTGATTTGTTTGCATAATTAGACACATGAATCAATACTTAAAATTATGATTGAGAGAAAAACTTCCTTGAATTAATCAGCAAAATTATCAAGAATAATATGAAGATCAAGAAAAGGTTGATCATAAGTTTGAACAAGTCAATTCTCAAGTCTAATTCTCTCTCTCTTGATTTCTAATCTATTCTAACCACTATTAGCCGCCTCTCCTATGAAAATGAAACATAAAACGTATGTATACAGACATAAAAAATCCTTTTCCTAGGCTAAAGGGTGAATTTACATAATTGAAGCCGCCTGCATCACGACCCGTCCTACGATCAGTAGTAGGTAGGTACGACCCTTACCCACTTTCCGTAAGTCAGTTGGCTGGCTGAAATTTGGCTAAGTGTTGGATCCTAGTATGACTCGTATGTTGTTCCTACGATTCGTACTGTGCTTCCGTCGCATGACTCTAAGACTTCGCAACTTTTCTAAAGTTCTTCACTTGTGCCATGGCATGACTCGTACCTTCAAACCACAACTCGTACTGTCTATCCGTAGCAGGAGTCAGCCTCTTGTGCAAATCTTCTGAATCTTTTCTTAATTTCTTCACCATGATCCCTATAAGCTTTATACGGCTCATATTGAGAGTCGTATAATGAAACTCTCATCCTTAGCCTTCTAAAACTTCTCACGACCAGCAATACGACTCGTAGAACCTTCCTACGGCTCGTACTGTAAACTGTGAGTTGAGCCTATTTTGTACACTTTTAGGCTATCTTTTGCACATTTTTGCTCCAACACCATTTTATCGTGTAACAAAGGAAAAATGCATTATATCCACATAAAGTGCTGTAAATTCACATCACATCAACACCCTCAACTTAAGATTTTTGCATGTTCTCAGGAAAAGAAAAAGAAAAACTAAATACGAAACTCAACTAGACAATAAACCTAGGATACTACAGCCAATACTTAAACCAAATTTGCACTATACATTCAACACTTTCTGACCTTTCTCCATGAACCAACATCAGCTTATGTATAACAAGCAACCATAAAACATGATAAAAAGGGATCAAGACATGTCATATAACTATCAACAGACATTCAAGTCATCACCAATTCTTTTCACACAAATCAATGGAAAAAGCAAACATAATCCATATACCCTAACAACAAATGAAGTCCCCACTCACAGATATAGTATCAAATATTATATGGGATTAAATAAGTATGGCGCTCACTCTGACAAAGAAGTTACAAGTATTATGTATCAGATACCATATGCTTTCCCTTATTTTCTCTGCTTCAGTTTATTAGATGATCAGGTTAGGATCACTATAGGAATTTCTTTGGCTTGTAATGTAGGCTTAAGGGCTGGACATGATAAATATGAAAGATTTTATAAGTGACTATCCCTTCCTTGGCACTACATACATTGACTTCACTCTTCACCTACTTCACCCTTTATGCTTTTCATCCCTTTTCTTCCCTTTTCACCTTTTTATGTACATTTGTGTGGTGTATTTTCAACTTTTTCAAGAATTTTTTTATTTTGAAGTTTCTTTTTCAAGCGTTTCAAAAAATTTCTTCATCTCTTTTTTCTTTCATTTTTTTTCTTCATAGCACATCTCCTTTTTACCCTTTTTCTTTTCTCTCCATTCTTTCATTCCTACCATTTATGCACCCCTACTCAAGCCACCCTCAACTTAGGCATTTTGCCTATGTTGAGGTTCACAATATCCAAGGAAGGACCACGGACAAAATAGGTTCATTATAACTAAATGTGTACAGTTAATCGGTTAATCAAAGAAAAATGGTCTATAAAAAGGATCAAAACTGGGATCAAGGGATTTAAACAATTTTGGTAGTTTTATTTAGGCTAAAAGTGATCAAAAAAGACTGACCTATGATCATATCCTAACCAACCATCCTTAGCCTAAGCAAAGACCAACCGGGCAAGATCTAGATCTTCAACGCAATACCGAACTAAGTACTACTCCTCACTCACTCATGGTACATGACTTATATTCACCTTACCTGTCTGGTTTACACATGGCTTAACAAGACTCCTCATGGTAATAGTCTAAATGACATCAAAAGATCCACATAAATCATGCATGCAGTCACAAGCACATAGCCTATGCATTAAATTTTTTTTAAATAGGTTCAATTTTTTTCAAAAATCAAAACTTGTGCATTTTTATTGGCTAAGTACTCCTAAGTTATTTCCTAATTAAATAAAAATTACAAACTAAGAATAAAAAATCTGAACATGGTGGTTCTACTAGATAGCATGTCCAAAGGAAAAGAAACACGGCAAGAAAAACACTTGGATGAATAAAAAAATCCCAAAAATCATAAGTATACCCCCTCCCCTTTTTTAAAAATCTTCATCCCCGAAGCATGAACTTCAAAAACATAGGGAAGGGAACATACCTGAGGCTACTTAGACTTCACCATTCATGGGTTGCCTCCCATGCAGTGCCTGATTTAACGTCGCGGCACGACGTAGGTGGGGACTGATTGTGGGCTAAAATAGCATGCCCGAGTGATGCTTTATACCTTAATGTAGTCTTGTTTATCTAATGTATTTTATACATTTTCATGTAATTTTATATAATGTGAATATATGTGCTAACCAACATGATTAGTCCTTGTTTTGTAGGTTTCAATGATTTGGAGGAACTAATTTATAAGTTGGTGAAGGAAAGGAATGTAGTCGGAAGCAATCGGCAAAAGTCGGCAAGGAGTAGGCCATAGCAAGGCTGGCCACGCCAGGCAGCGTGCCACGCTATGCGTTTGCCGTGCCCAACGCCGTGCCATGCCTAGGCATGGAAAGCTAGCAGATGCGGCAGCAGGCAGTGCTCCAGCGCGCCAGCAACGTGCCACGACATGCCATCCCCGCGCTAGAGGAGTGTCAACGCGCTGCCCAAGCAGCGTGACACGCTGCCAACGCGGCAAGAAGGCTGACCAGGGTCGATTTTGGGTGATTTCCAGAAAGCCTTCGCATTACCTCTATGTCACGGAGGCAGAGCTTCGCGATACACTCCATGACACGGAGCCGTTCTATGACAAGCTAAATTGGGCACGTTTTCCATTTTCTATAAATAGGTCCCTTAGCTCCTAATTCCACTTGGTCACGATTTTATTCTGGAAAACTACCTAGGAGTGAAGGGAGAAGTGGGAGAACTCATCTAGGGTTTGGCAAATTCCCTTCTCATCTACCAAATTCATGTAAGTATGTTAGTTTAGTAGTAGTTAGTTATAGTTTTATGAACATGAATGGCAAGAACCCTTCCTCTAGGGTTGAAGCCATAAATTATGATTGTGATTTTATGAAATTGTTTTGGGAATTAAGTTATTGATTGTTGTTTTTGTCTTGCATTCTGTATTGTTGGTTGTTTTTATGATTGATCACCATTAAAACATATATGTTAGCTTGGGCAATTGCTTGAGAAAGAATTACCTAGGTCAGGACATGAGAATGTAAGGAGCATGTTTGTATCTCACGATATAATTTCGTGTTAGGATAGAAATATACCTAACACCTTGCTTGGTTGATAAAACGGGGGTTATTAAGAGACCAACTTAGGATTATCACATCACCACTCGAAGATGTAGGTGTGAGGCTAAGTTGAGTTAAATGGTTAGACGCACGAAAGTCCCTAATCGTTTCCCCGTAAACCAGAACATAATTAATTGCCTGCGAACTAGAAATTAGCATCCTTGCTCACAATGATGCAGTGAGGCAAGTTTGCCTTGTTTAGAGGCTCAAAAGACCATGAGCATGCAATTCTAATTATGTGAAATAATAATCGATAGTTGCATGCTTAACCCATTGCAAATCGTAGTATCACATGATTATCTGGTTTTAACTCTATGTTGCTCCTAGAGTGACTTCAGAATATTTCGTTGACCAAAACTAGACTCAATTAAATCTCCCTCGAAAACTTCTATAACCGACACTTGCGGAAGTTAAGTTAAGATCACACTTGAAATGGATAGTTAGAGGAATGGGTCCAGTCCCTATGGGTTCGACATTCTGGTTCTTAAAAAGAGCCACTATATTACTTGCACGACCCGTACACTTGTGGACGCGCAAATAAGGGCACGTCAGGGACTAGTTACTCAGACTTCACCAAGACACCACTTGGGTTGCCTCTCAAGAAGCTCCTGATTTAATGTCGTGACACGACGCAAGTCTCTTAACTACTTAGAATTCATCAAGTGACTCATACTCATCCTCTAGTACTGAGACTACACTGAATTCCTTCGGTTGCTGCATTGGCTGACAAATGTTAAAGGTGACCTCTTCTTTATTTAGTCTAAATTTCAATTGGCTCTCCTCCACATCTACTAGGGCCCTCCCGGTTGCAAGGAATGATCGCTCCAAAATGATGGGGACCTCATAATCAACCTCACAATCCAAAATGATGAAGTTTGCTAGGAATATAAATTTGTCTACCTTGACAAGCACATCGAATAGGATCCTCATTGACTTTTTAACAGTTCTGTCGGTCATCAGTAACTGCATAGTTGTCAGTGTGGGGGCTCCCAAGCCCAATTTCATAAACACTGCCAAGGGCATTAAGTTGATGCTTGCTTCTAGATCACAAAATGCCCTTGCAAACTCGACATTCCCAATGGTGCAAGGTATAGTGAAAGCACCTGGGTATTCCTTCTTCTAAGCTAGGATCCTTGTAGCTATGGCACTATAGTGATGTACATTGTCTGCCAGCTCATAGCTCACGGATCTCTTCTTAGTCACCAAGTACTTCATAAACATTACATATCCCGACATTTGTTCCAATGCCTCCACCAATGGTATGTTCACAGATAACTGTTTAAGCATTGAAAGGAATTTCTGGAACTTACCATTTTCTGCCTTTTTCTTTGTCCTTTGAGGGAATGGTGGCGGTGGTCGCGGGATAGCTTTGTAGATTTGAGTTGCTCCTAGGTCAATGTCAAGTTCTTCTTCACCTCTTGGGGCCTTAGCATGCGCAGTTCCCTTTATCTCAACACTCTTATCATTCTCCTCCATTATGATTTCTTTCATTCATTCATCTATGACCGGAAAAGGGGGGTCAACTGTGGTTTTACCACTCCTAGTCATCACTGCCATGCAATGGTCATCGTTCTTTGGGTTTCGGACGGTGTTGCTAGGTAGTGTAACCTTTTGTCTAGGGTTCATTTGATCTAGCAGTTGCCCAAGTTGATGTTTGATCTGCTTGATGGTTGTAGCATGAGATTCCACTTTCGGACCCATACTTGATATGTCACTTCGGATCTCCTTCAATTGATCATCAGTGGACCTTACCTTTTTCAGCATTTTAGCCACTATGCTTTCCAACTTAGACTGGCCCGCCCCCTCTCTCTTACGTTGGGAGGCACATAAACTCTAGCCCGGTAATTGCGGTATGCATCATTTCTTCTCTAGTCTCCATCACGCTCACGGCCGCGACTTCTATCTTTGTACCCATTTCGGTTGTAGTTGTCTCTATATTGGTTTCGACCTTGGTTTTCGGAACTTTGGTGCCAATTGTCTTGTCCAGACACTTGGGCGTTGGCTCGAAAACTCACCACTTTTCTATCCAGGAAATTTGCCTCTTCCTTGAAATCAGAGTGATCAGCTCCCAGCTCTATTCCTTAAGTTCCCACTACATTTACCTTTTTTGCTCCTGCTCCCATGATGTGCTTTGTAAGAAAATCTAACGATGTGCGCATGTGATCCAACTCTTGGTCGTGTTCTTATTCCTTCCTTCGTTGGTCTGCAGTCAAACCAACAACATATGTACCGATTGCTGCATCAGCCTCCCTTGTATGCCATGCCCTATTAGTCTTAGTCATCCTGTCAAGGATTATAGCAGCTTGCTCCCAGGTGTGACTCATCAATGCTCCTCCTGCCACCGTGTCTGCCACAACTTTGGTACCATTGTTCAAAGACCTGTAAAAAGTTTCCAACAAACTGTCATCCGGGATCTTATGGTTCGGGCATTTTTTCAACTTCTTTTTGAACCTCAGCCAGGTTTCATGAAGTGCCTTGGTTTTAATCTATCAGAAATTATAGATCTCATCCTTAAGCTGTAACATTCTGGAGGGGTGGAAGAATCTCTCCAAGAAAGCTTGTTTGAGTTCCCTCCAGTTGGTTATGGAGTCATTGGACAACTCCGATAACCATAAGTGGCATCCCCTGATAGAGAGAAGGGGAAAAGTCTAAGTTGTATGGCATCCTAGCTTACTCCGGGCAACCTGTACACCTTGCATATTCCTACAAAGTTCATCAAGTGTAGGTTGGCGTCATCCATTGCATGACCACCGAACCACCCCTTTCATGTTTAGCAATTGAATGATGGTGGTCGTGATATCAAATTTGGCCCCAGAGGGCAGTGGTGATGGCACAATTGCTCCAGTAGACCCAACTTCATCAATGTTTGAGTCCTCATCATCGAAGAATTAAGGGGCAAGTCTATAACCTGTTTTTCCCCTTCTGTGTCTACCAGCATTAACTACTTCTTCTCTAACATCTTCCGCATCTTAAAGTGCAGCTTGCCGATCTAGGTCATCTTGCCTAGCTTCTTCAGCTATTCGGGCATCTCTTTGATCCTGGTTCTCCATCCTGTGCAGCGTTCGTTTGATTTCTGGATTCAATGGAATCAGGGGATCTCCACTACTCCAAGTGCTTGGCATTCACTGGAAAACAACTTGTGGGTATCAAAAACAAAAAAAAACATAATTAAGGAAATAACTATCAAAAAGTCAAATACAAGCAAATAATCTAGTCTTAATCGTATTTCCCAAAAACGACACCACTTTTTGATAACGCTCAAACCATACCTTCTATCGAAGTATGAAGTGGACATTGCCAATGAATAGCCTAACAAAGAGGTTGGGGTCGAACCCACAGGGAAAAGGGAAGAGCTAGACTAAAGCCAGTAAATGAACTTGTTAGGTAGTTATTCCAAATTGGAGGTTTAAAAGAAAAGAATAATTAAGAAAACACAATTATGATTATGGTTGAAATCAAGAATTAAAGATAACTAGGGTTTAGTGTTCCCATTGGGTTCATAACTACTTTGGATATACATACATGATCATCACTAATGCTTACTTGTAGAACTGATAACCAGGGTTCATTCAAATAACTGGTTCGTCCCTATTGAATGACTATACTCAATCACCGGGTCAGGTCTAATGAGCAATTGTAATTTAACCATAATCAATGTGTCCCAAATTTAACTATCCTGTGACCACAGCTCAAGTTAATACAGTGACCATCAAGATCAAGGATTTGTTGTACTTCTCTTTTCCTAATCTCTACCTCTCTAGGCTCAAGCAAGTAAATAATTCAGGCATGTCCTAATGTTGTACACAGTTAACAAATGTTTAAGCATGAATAAAATACAATACAAGTGTTTTGCATTGGTTTTGGATTACTTTTATGTAACCCTAGCTTGTTAATCCAACATGGTTCCCACAACCCTAGCTATGGAGGTTTTAGCCTCTCATAGTTGCAAGATTATGATTTGTTTGCATAATTATAGAAATGAATCAATACTTACAATCACGATTGAGAGAAAAACTTCCTTGAATTAATCAGCAAAATTATCAAGAACAATATGAAGATCAAGAAAAGGTTGATCACAAGTTTGAGCAACTTAATTCTCAAGTCTAATTCTCTCTCTCTTGAGTTCTAATCTATTATAACCACTATTAGTCACCTCTTCTATTAAAATAAAACATAAAACATATTTATACAGACATAAAAATCCTTTTCCTAGGCTAACTGGGTGAATTTCCATAACTGAAGCTGCCTGCGTCACGACCCATCCTACGATTCGTAGAAGGTAGGTACGACCCGTACCCACTTTCCGTAAGTCAATTGGTTGGCTAAAATTTGGCTAAGTGTTGGATCCTGGTATGACTCGTATGTTGTCGTACTATGCTTCCGTGGCTTGATTCTGAGACTTTGCAACTTTTCTGAAGTTCTCCACAAGTTCCATGGTACGACTCGTACCTTCAAGCCATGACTCGTATTATCTATCCATAGCAGGACTCAACCTCTTATGCAAATCTTCTGAATCTTTTCATGATTTCTTCACCACGACTTGTATATGCTTTGTACGGCTCATACTGAGAGTCGTATAATGCACCTATTCATCCTTAGCCTTCTGAAACTTCTCACGACCAGCAGTACGGCTCATAGAACCTTCCTACTGCTCGTACTATAAACTGTGAGTTGAGCCTATTTTGTACACTTTCAGGCTATCTTTTGCATATTTTTTCTCCAACACAATTTTATCCTTTAACAAAATGAAAAGTGCCTTATATCCACATAAATATACCTAATTCCATGCCATTTTCTTAGTTTTGAGCATCGAAAGTGCTGTAAATTCACAACACATCAACCATTTGTTGCCACTAGAGAAATAATTTCTTAGCTTCTTCTCCCTAAACCAACGACCAACAGGAAGAGTCGTTACCTCATCCAACGACTCGTCATTACCTTCCATCATCACCACTGGTCCAACTTCCTTCCAATGACCAACACAACGGGTCATTTCTCCACCCAACGGCTCATTGTCTACGCCCATCATCACTGAACTAGAAACCCTAAGCTCGACCTAACGACTCTTCAGGACGGCCCATCACAACAACCAATGGATCTTTACTTGGCTCATCGTCTCTGGGAAGCCTGGTCTGCCAGCTTACCACGGCTCCATCAAACAGGTCGTTGTTTCCCACAATGACCTGTTTTATCCTCCCCTGGTAACAAACATACTTAGCATTTTTCTTGAGACTCTTCCAACGACTCACCTAATGGACTGTTAGAGCACTGCACGACTTGTTGGACGATAGATTTCTCTGCTGGTTTTTTGTTGAACTCCATCTAACTCTGGGGTTTGATCTTAGAAACTTTTGAGGTGTTATAGATTTTTTAGTAAAATTTTTAAAATAGTCTAATGTAGTACTTAAGATAATTATTTTAGGCAAATATTTGGATATGCCAGAGTAGAAGATAAACACTATAAGAAATTTCATTTTTAAGGATCAATTCTTAACAAAGGGATATGAATGTGGTCATTAATAGTGTATTTATAATGACAAATTTTTATTCCCATCGTTAAAATTAAAATTTTAATTTAATATTAGCGAGGGGTATGATATCTAGATGTTAAAAGTTTTAAATTCGGACGTTAATAATTAAAAAGGAACTTTTTATTAATTTTCTTTTCCTCTTTATTTTCCGCCTGACGTTGATAATTAAAAAAACTGTGATTAATTTTACTTCCCTCTTTATTTTCACACAGTAGGCAAACATCTCTCCACCTACCCCTACCCCTCAATGAAAGAAAAAAGAGAGTTGTCCACGATGTCTCTCTTATTTTTCAACTTTTTAGAGAGATATAGCTTGAGTCTCTCAATATTTTTTAATCATCTCCACATTTCTGTAACTCTTTAAAAAGGCTATAAGCATCTATGTTTTGATTGCATAATAAAAATTTATCCTTCTCTTCTTATTCCATCTTGATGTTGCTCATTGTCTCTGCGATTGATAATATACGGACATATTCTTGGAGTTCCCTTCTCTTCAAGGTGAGTTTTTGTTATTTTAACTATGAATTGATTTGTGGAATGTCTAATTATGCCTAATTCTATTTTTGCCTAGTTTCCATCTAAATTTAATTTTTTTATTTGGTGTTTGTGCACTTATATATAAGTCATATGCATATGTTCATCATCATCGTACACATTTGAGCTCTTCTTTTCATAGCTAACTGAATATAACAGAAGATACGACGATGATTATTTTTGAATTAATTTGCTAATTTGATAATTTTCTGAGAACAAAATCTCAACAATCCTTCAATAGTGTAATTCTACCTCATAATTTGATACAATTATTTTGGTGTGAATTGATTCAGTTAATGTAACTTTATCCTTCTTTTCTCTATTTCTTCTATTGTGTTTTTTATAAAACTCAACATTTAGACTAGTGTCGTCAAAGTAGTATGATAGAATCAAATGGATAAGCCTTTAATTAAAGCAACAAGTGGGTAAACTAAGCATAAGGCTTAAATTAGGATGATACGAGTAACTAAACTGAAAATGATTGATAATGTAATCCTCTCTGTTATTCTCTGTAATACCCCAAAAGTCCCTAAGATAGATCCGAGGGTTCAAGCAGAGAAATTAGGAAAGTGTTGCCCAAGTCACAGGAGAAGTCATCCAGTGACCCATGAGGAGACTCCACGAGTCATGGAGTGACTCATGGAGTGAAGGCTGGTTGTCAGAAGTCGTGGTCAGAGGGTGACCACGAGTAGCAGCCGCAAGTGGAAGCCATGAGTCTTCCAGTACCTCACGACTCGTGAAGTGAGCCGTGGTCAAGATGGTTGTCATGCCCCAAGCTTACACCCTAGATAGAACATAGTACTTGAAGCCACAAGTGACCCCAAGTCAATCCCTGGTCTATCATACACTGGCATTCTGAGTAACATAAAATACATATCGTGGAAATTTAACAAGAAAAAATAAATACTTGAAAATATTAGAACAAGGATACATATTTAATGATACCAATATGAGTCTGAAAAAGAATAACTCTACATCTGAAATCCACTAAGACTGATGAGTTGCTGGGACAAACCCCCAGCTAACTCCAAATCTAAATAAGAATAAAAGAAAGTATAGCTAAAACAAATAATTTCCTTCCTCAAAGATTGAGGATTCACCAACTGAGGTAGCTGAGATCTTCGATGAGCGGTCGGCTAAGGGGCTAAGACTGTGATCCTACAATTGTGTCAAAAAATAATACAACATAAAAGTATGCATCAGTACATTGAATGTATGGAGTAAGTGAGAGGAACATAACACAATAGAATAAATAAAAGGAAATGTTGAATTGAAAAGACATGCGATGACCAAATAAAACTATTGAACTGAATAACTGATTTAACTGAGGTGGTCTGACAGACCATGTCTGATGGTCAAAGCATGTTCTAAGTCTGGAATACTGATCTGAGCTGAACTAGACCGAGATTAGATTGAACTGACTAGTGGGAGAGTCTATAACCGACATGTAACCACGTGAGCTAGATGTGGAGTCCGATGTATCACTCCACCGGTAGGACCCAATATACCTTGCCAGGGTATAAAGGCAAAAACTGGGTGATTATAATAGTCTATAGATTATTTGATAAGCTAATGATTTTTTTCATGTTTCAGAATATGGTTCACCAACATGTTAACTAATTGATTACGATAAATTGGATTGGGCAAATCAGACCAATAAATCTGGGAACCTAGGTGCACTGGAACCCCAGTTTGCTCGGTGCTAAGTCCTACTTCCACTGGATAATCCTAAACTAAATACTAAGCTGATAGCTTGATATTGAGGCCCAAGACTAGTTCGGGATACATATCTGAAAGTACGCAGAGAGTCTTATCGGACTAGATTCTGAAACTGGGTTCTAGACTGGTCAGAGCTGCTTATATAGAACCGTCGTAACCGTCTAAGAACGAACTGTAATCTGAACTGGGGTCCTAAGTCTAGTCAGAGCTATATATCTAAAGTTTCATGACCCCCTAGTGGACCAATAAACTAAATTCTAAATCTGATTATGATAGATGGGAGGTAATACTAATGCCTCAGGAAATTCTGTAGTCAAACGGATCAACTGATATTTTGACAGAGACTGAGTATTCTCACATTTTAGCCAAAGCTAGGACAACATGTATCTGATTGATAATTTAACATATAAAATAATATGGAAATTCACCACGCTGATAAGATCAGGAATTTTTTTTAGGTTGATCAATTTAGCAAGATTCTAGTCTTTTCTACTCTCAAGGACTAAGTCTAAACTCATTGTACAGGGATAAGCATCAACATTGTCATTATCTGGTGGAAATATCCATAATTAATATAACATAATAATTCCATATGGAAATGAAGCATTATCAAGAATTTCTAACATTCAAAAATATGCAGAGCTAGAATTCACTTTTGTGGGAATAACATCAATTTAATCATGAACTGATGGAAATCATTACTAAAATAATCATGGATATCATTCTATGTGAATTCAAAGAAAATTTACATATATTCTCTTCACATTCGAAAGCTCAGGGCTGGGATTTTATGGAGAAACTAGAGAAGGGTTTTGGGAGACACAAGGGAAGAACTATCTCCTTGTTGATGCCCACATACGTGAGTTAGAATTTCCTTGAAGAAGGAAGCTTGGACTGCTGCAATGGAGGTAAACCCTAGTCTTGCTTGAGAGCTTCTGGAGAGGAAAGTTTATGGTAAATTTCTCTGATGATGAGTGGGAATGAGGGGGAAAACTATTTTGCCCCTCTAAATCGCCTCAAAATAACCCAAAACAAGTTAGTTTAGAATCTAGGAGGTTAGAGATTTACTGAAGTACCCTTAGGAAAATCGCAGGGAAAAACTGACTGTCAGTCCCAGTGGGTGATCTAACGGGTCGTGGTCATACCCCTGAGGTGCATTGCCTGGAAATTTTAGATGGTCACTACGAGGGACCTAAATACTCGTCCCTTGTAGCCACGACTCATGGCTTGACCCGTGAATACCACTGCTTCTCAAACCTGCAGGGCTCATAACGAAGACTCACGATTTTTCCCTAATGACCACGACTCGTGGTCACTACTCATTAGGTGTACTGCCTCTGATTCTTTCCTTGCTTCATTCCCGCTGCTCATGACTCTCCCCACTAATTGTGGTGACTAATCACGACTTATGGGGTCCTCTTGTCATGTACACTTCCTGCCTTCCTTCTTTGTTCTTACTCACCTACCCCACGACTGGCCTAACAACTCATGGGGCATGAACACGAGTCGTTGTCACGCTCTTAGGGACCCTTTTCCTCCAGTTTCCAAACTCCTCACATGGCCTCCCCACGAGTCACATCACGACTCATGGGATGCACCAACGGGGTGCCTCACGACCCATTCTGTGTCTGGTGCCAGTTTTTAAACTTTTCTCTGTTTTAACTCCCTGCTTTGATCTTTGGGTTCCGGGGTATAATAATATCTCCCCCTTAGGAACATTCAGCCTTGAATGTTGGAAAACACAGAGAAAAGTAGATAGATGTAATTATCATTTTCAAATACTGATCATTAAACCAAAAACTGACGGACTGACTACCTCCATTCAAACTATATAGATGAACTAAATTCACTTTTCATATATACATCCATAAACATAAAAGAAACTTGAACACATGAATTGAACATGAAAACTAAATTTAGTTCTAAGGAAAAACTGATGTCTCAAGCTGTAACAGAGCTGGTAGAGAATAAGTGTGGGCATCTGGCCATCATATCTGCTTCGGCCTCCCACGTAGCTCCCTCCACCTGTTGATTTCTCCATAAGACCTTGACTGAAGCTATCTCCTTGTTCCTCAGCTTACGAGCCTGACGGTCAAGGATCTAGACTGGGACCTCCTCATATGAGAGACTATCCTTTATTTCTACACTGTCCAATGGCACAATTGAAGTTGGATCACCAATGCATTTCTTCATTAGTGACAGATGGAATACTTGGTGAACAAAAGCCAACAATGAAGGTAATTCTAGCTCATAGACTACTTTGCCGATTCACCTCAAAATTCTGAAGGGTCCCAAATATCTCGGACTGAGCTTTCCATTCTTTCCAAACCTCATCACCCCTTTCATGGGGTGAAATTTTCAGATATACCCAGTCATTTACAACAAACTCCAATTCTCTTCTTCTCACATTAACATAAGATTTCTGACAGCTCTAAGCTGTTTTCAATATTTCTCTGATAAGTTGTACCTCTTCATAGCTTCATGAACAAAGTCTGGCCCGATTATTATATCTTCACCAACCTCAAACCATCCAATAGGAGACCAGTATCTTCTACCATACAATGCCTCACACAGGGCTATCTGGATGCTGGTGTCATAACTATTTTTGTACGCAAACTCGATAAGAGGAAAGTGGTTATCCCAACTACCCTTGAAACCGATTGCGCATGCTTTCAACACATCTTCTAGGGTCTGAATAGTCCGCTCAGCTTGCCTATCTATTTGCGGGTGAAAAGTTATGCTGAGCTTGACTTGGGTGCCAAGTCCCTTCTGAAAAGACTTCCAGAAATGTAAGGTAAATTGGGTACCTCTATCTGAGATGATGAATAACGGCACCCCATAAAGCTTTACCAACTCCCGGATATAAAGTCTAGTAGAGTCCTCAGCTGAATCCATAGTTTTAATTGGGAGGAAGTGTGCTTACTTAGTCATCTGATCCACTACTACCCAGATGGAATCATGTTGCCGACGAGTTTTAGGTAGACCCATAATAAAGTCCATATTTGTTTCTTCCCACTTCCAAATGGGTATGCTGATATCTTGTGTCATACCTCCTAGTCTTTGATGCTCTACCTTGACTTGTTGGCATTTTGGGCACTTGGATATGAATTCGGCGATGTCTCTCTTCATGCCATTCCACAAATAAATATCCCACAAATTGCAGTACATTTTAGTAGCACTAGGGTGGATGGAGTATATCGAGCTGTGTGCTTCAGCCAATATCTTCTGTCTCAAGTCACCAACGTCCGATACGCACAAACTACCCTGATAATGGATAACACCATATCCCCTTTTGGAGAAAGCCTCAACCTCCTTTTTGAGAACCGCTTCTTGAGTTTAAGTAGAATGGGATCTTCAACTTGTTTGGAATTACCTTCAAAAAACAAAGAGGAGTATGAAACGCTTTGCATCACCACTCCACCTGCAGCTGAGTCAACCAACTGCCCCCCTAACTGAGCTAGAATGTCATTCGCCATCTCTTTTTTGCCTTCCTCAATATGAGCCACGCTACCCATAGACACTTTTCTTAGAGCATCAACCACCACGTTGACTTTGCCCCGGTGATATAGCACACTCATGTCATAATCCTTCAGGAGCTCTAACCACCTTCTCTGGCGAAGATTTAGGTCCTTCTGACTGAATACATACTAAAGGCTCTTGTGATTAGTGAAAACATCAACGTGGACCCTGTATAGATAATGTCTCCATATTTTTAATGCAAACACTACCGCTGCCAACTCCAAGTCATGAGTTGGATAATTTTTCTTATGAACTTTGAGCTGTCTAGAGGCGTAGGATATCACCTTGACCGCTTTATCAGAGCACAACCGAGTCCAACTCTGGAAGCGATATACTACAAATCCATCCAATCCTTCTGATAGAGTCAATACTGGAGCAGTAGTAAGTCGAGTTTTTAACTCCTAAAAACTCTTCTAACACGTATCTGACGACTGGAATTTCACCTTCTTCTAAGTCAGCCTAGTCAGTGGAGATGCTATAGAAGAAAAGCCTCCTACACAACATCGGTAATAACCGGCCAAACCCAAGAAACTTTTGATTTTGATTGGGGAGGTGGGTCTGGGCCACTCTTTCACTGCTTCTATATTTTGAGGATCAACCTGAATACCTTCACCCGAGACCACATGACCTAGGAAAGTCACAGACTTCAACCAGAATTCACACTTGCTGAACTTGGCGATCAGCTGGCGGTCTCTGAGAGTTTGAAGCACTATCCTCAGGTGATTAGAATGCTCTTCATCATTCCTGGAGTATACCAGAATGTTGTCAATAAATACAATGATGAACATATCCAGATACTACTTGAAGACTCTGTTCATCAGGTCCATAAAGGCTGTTGGGGCATTTTTTAGTTCGAAGGACATAACCACGAACTCGAAGTGACCATACCAAGTCTTGAAAGCTGTTTTTGGTATGTCATACTCTCTAACCCTTAGCTGATGATACCCCGACTTGAGATCTCAGCTGGATCCCTAAAGTTGGTCAAACAGGTCATCAATTCTTTGTAGGGGGTACCTGTTCTTGACTATGACCTTGTTCAATTGAGGATAGTCGATGCACATTCTGAGGGTACCATCTTTCTTTCACACGAATAGCATTGGAGCGCCCCAGAGAGAGATGCTGGGTTTGATAAACCCTTATCAAGAAGATCTTTTAGCTGCTCCTTCAACTCCATAAGTTCAGCCGGAGCCATTCAATAAGGAGGGATGGAGATGGGCTGAGTATTTGGAATAAGGTCTAGAAGGAACTCTAGGAAGATCTTTGGGGAATACATCTGGAAACTATTTGACAACAGGGACTGATTGAATAGCTAGGGTTTTAGAATTAGAATCCTTTACCCGAGCTAGATGATAAATACATCCCTTAGAAATAAGCTTCCTGGCCTTAAGGTAGGAAATAAACCTACCCTTTGGCGCTGAACTACTACCCGACCATTCTAGAGCTGACTCATTAGGGAACTGAAACCTAAGGACCCTAGTTCTATAGTCGACTGAGGCATAACTGGAGTATAACCAATCCATTCCAAGAATGAGGTCAAAGTCAACCTTGTCTAACTCTACAAGGTTAGCTGGAATGACTTTATTGCAGATTGAGATTGGACAGTTCCTATACACCCGACTGGCTCTAACGGACTCGCCAATTGGGATGGAGACTAAGAAGGGTTCTGATAGGAATTTTGGATTGATATCAAACTGAACTGCTACGTCAGGAGTCATGAATGATAGTGTAGGCCCCGGATGAAGCAGGGCATATACATCTAGATGAAAAATACGTAACATACCCGTGACCACATCCGATGAGTTCTCCTGATCCTGACGAGATGATAATACATAAAAACAATTTTGGCATTGGCCGCCCTCCGTACCTGATGTGTTAACCTATTGAGCTGGTCGGCCTGCTGGAGCTGCTGAGGTGGTGGATTGTAATCTTCCCTGTCCTGCTGACGGACATTCCTTAAGCCAATTCCCAAGCTGTCCACATCCAAAATAGCCCTCTCGACCCTGAAGGCACTCTTTTGGGTGGTTCTTGCCGCACTTGGGCAAGCTGGATACCTGTTCCCGACACTGTATTCTGAGACTAAGAGCCAGATGCTCCACCCCTCGGATCCTGGTAGGACCAAAAGGTAGGGGCGCTGGCTAAACTAGGTGTTGGATCCCTCTGCTGCTACTACTGTTGTTGTGGGTGGTTGCTACCGCCAGACCTCTGATGGCCATGATCTGACTGGCCAGTCCTTTCCCGCTTATTATTTCTCTCTATGTCCCTCAGTTTTTTGGCCTCAATCTGCTGGGCATAGACAATCAGACTGGAGAGGTCGATATCTTTGATTAGCATCGCTGTTCTGCACTCTTTAAGGACAAGATTCGACACCCCATTTATGAATTTCAGCATGCCAGCCCTTGGCTTGGCCACCATCTCTGGAAAGTATTTGGTCAACCTGGTGAATTCCAAAGCATACTCTTCTACGGTCCTGTTTCACTGTCTTAGGTTCTTGAACTCCGCTACCTTGGCCTCCTTGACTCTCGAGGGAAAAATCTATGTAGGAACCTGTGTTGAACTCCTCCCACTCCATTGGTACTGTTCCCATTGGTCGCCCCTCTTTTCACTGTTCATTCCAGACCTAGGCTACCCCTTTTAGCTGGTAGGTAGCCAGGTCAGCACTCTCAGAGGAGTTGACTCATACCCATTATGCGGGTAATATTTCTAATATCGTCCACGAACTCTTGGGGGTCCTCCCCCACCTTAGATCCCTAAATGGATGGAGGGTTCATTCGGGTGAAGTCCTGCACCCTAGCAGCTACTGCGGACTCGTTTGTGTTCACCGGCAGCACCTGCTAGTTCACCCGATTGGTCATAGTTTGGACGAGCAGCTGAATGGCCGCCCTAATTTCTGCGGTAGAGACCGAGTCATTCTGAGGGGCTCTCGGGGCTGGTGGGGCAGTTCGCTGGGCATTACCGACCCTCTTTCTATAACTGCATTGTGGAGGCATAATTCATTGAAACGAAGCAGAGCACGAGTTAGGAGAATGATTTTGGAACTGAATTTCAATGCACGATAAGGAGTATGAAATAAAGGGAAGTTTCCTAATGACATCTCATAGCCTCTCTGTCATAAGTGTGGTGTGCTTCACACCCATGAAGAGGAATCTACTCGATGTGGTGTTCAGACATCCGAGGATACTCTTAACCTAGTGCTCTAATACCAAGTTTTTCATGCCCTGAGCTTACACTCTAGATGGAACAAGGTACTTGAAGCAACAAGTGACCCCATGTCAACCCTTGGTCTATCATACACTGACATTCTAAGTAACATAAAATACATGCAATGGAAATTTAAAGAAAAATAATAATAATAATACTTGAACAAGGTTACACATTTAATAAAATAAATCTGAGTCTAAAAACAACTCTACTCTGAAGATAAGATGATGATTATTATTGAATTAATTTGTTAATTTGATAATTTTCTGAGAACAAAATCTCCACAATCCTTCAATAGTGTATTTCTACCTCATAATTTGATACAATTATTTTGGTGTGAACTGATTCAGTTAACGTAACATTATCCTGCTTTTCTCTATTTCTTATATTGTGTTTTTTAAAATCAACATTCAGACTACTGTCATCAAAGTAGTACGATAGATTCTCATGGATAAGCCTTTAATTAAAACAACAAGTGGGTAAACTAAAGCACATGCTTAAATTAGCATGATACAAGTAACTAAATTGCAAATGATTGATAATGTAATCCTCTATGTTATTCTTTGTAATACCTCAAAATTCCCTAAGATCAGACCCGAGGGTTCAAGAAGAGAAATCAGGAGAATGTTGCCCAGGTCACAGGATGAGTCGTCCAGTGACCCATGAGGAGACTCCACGAGTCATGGAGTGAAGGCTTGTTCTGAGAAGTCATGGTCAGAGGGTGACCACGAGTGGCAGCCACCAGTCTTCCAGTACCTCACGACTCGTGAAGTGAGCCGTGATCAAGATGGTTGTCACACCCAGAGCTTACACCCTGGATGGAACACAGTACATGAAGCCACAAGTTAACCCAAGTCAACTCCTGTTCAATCATACACTGACATTCTGAGTAACATAAAATACATATAGAGGAAATTTAATGCAAAAAAATAAATACTTGAAAATATTAGAACATGGCTACATATTTAATAAAACCAATCCGATTCTGAAAAAAACAACAACTCTACGTCTGAAAGCCACTAAGACTGATGAGTTGCTAGGACAAACCCCCAGCTAACTCCAAATCTAAATAAGAAGGAAAGAAAGTATAGCTAAAACAAATAATCTCTGTCCTCGAAGAATTAGGATTCACCAACTGAGTTAGCTGAGATTCGATGAGCGATCGGCTAACGGGGTTAAGACTATGATCTTGCAGCTGTATCATAAAACAATACAACATAAAAGTGTGCATCAGTACTTTGAATGTACTAAGTAACTGAGATGAACATAACACAATAGAATAAATAAAAGGAAATTCTAAACTAAAAGGACATTCAATAACCAAATAAAACTACTGAACTGAATAACTGATTTAACTAAGGTGGTTTAATAGACCCTGTCTGATGGTCAAAGAATGTTCTAAGTTTGGAATACTGATCTGAGCCGAACTATAGTGAGACTAGATTGAATGGACTAGTGGGAGAGTCTATAACCGACATGTAGCAACATGAGCTAGATGTGGAGTCCGATGTATACGCCCCAACGATAGGACCAAATATACCTTGCCAGGGTATAAAGGCATGAACTGGGTGATCACAAAAGTCTAGGGCCAATCAGGCCAATAAATATTGAAACTTACATTGGCAACGTAGTTTTGGGAACCTGGGTGCAGTGGAAACCTAGTTCGCTCAGTGCTAAGTCCTACTCCCACTAGATAATCCTAAACTAAATACTAAGCTGATAGCTCAAAACTGGGGACCAAGACAAGTCCATGACACATATCTGAAAGTACCCTAAGAGTCTTATTGGACTAGATTTTTAAACTGGGTTCTAGACTGGTCAAAGCTTCTTATCTAGAAGTGTCATAACCGTCTAAGAACAATCTGTAATCTAAACTGGGGTACTAAGGCTAGTTAAAGCTATATATCTAAAGTTTCATGACCGTCTAGTGGACCAATAAACATAATTCTGAATTTGATTATGATAACTGGGAGGTAATACTGACACCTCAGAAAATTCTATAGTCAAACTGATCAGCTGGCATTTCTGATAGACACTGAGTATTCTCACATTTTAACCAAAGCTAGGCCAACATGTATCTTATTGAGAATTTAGCATACAGAATACTATGGGAATTCACCACACTGATAAGATCAGGAATTTTTTAGGTAGATCACTTTAGCAAGATTCTGTACTTTTCTACTCTCAAGGAATAAGTTTAAACTCAATATATAGGGATAAGCATCAACACTGTCATTATCTAGTGGAAATATCCATAATTAATATAACATAATAATTCCACATGGATTAAACAAAGCATTATCAAGAATTCTTAACATTTAAAAATCTGCAGGGCTAGGATTCACTTTTGTGGGAATAACATCAATTAAATCATGAACTAATGGAAATCATGACTGAAATAATCATGGATATCATTCTATGTGAATTCAAAGAAAATTTACATATATTCTCTTCAGTTTCGAGAGCTTGGGGCTAGGATTTACAGAGAAACTAGAGAAGGGTTTTAGGGGACACAAAGGAAGAACTATCCCCTTGTTGAATTCCCACTTACCTAAGTTAGAGTTTCCTTGAATAAGGAAGCTTGGATTGATGCAATGGAGGAAAATCCTAGTCTTGCTTGAGAGCTTCTGGGGAGAAAAGTTATGGTAAATTTCTCTAAAGATGAGAGGGAATGAGGGGGGAAACCGTTTTGCCCCTCTAAATCCCCTCAAAATAACCTAAAATGACTTATTTTAGGATCTAGGAGGTTAGAAATTTACCTAAGTACTCTTAGGAAAATCACAGGGAAAAACTGATAGTCAGTCCCTACGAGTGACCTAATGGGTCATGGTCAGTGACCACGTCTCATGGTCAAACCTGTGAGGTGCACTACCTGGAAATTTTAGATGGTCACCACGATGGACCTAATGACTCATCCCTTGTGGCCATGCCTCGGGGCTTTACCCGTGAAGTCCACTACTTCTCAAACCTGCAAGGCTCATAACAGAAGACCTCATGATTCATCCCTAGTAACCACGATTCGTGGTCACCACTCGTTAGGTGCACTGCCTCTGATTCTTTCTTTGCTTTATTCCTGTTGCTCACGACTCTCCCCATGAATCGTGGTGAGTGACCATGACTCATGGGTTCCTCTCGTCATGTACACTTCCTGTCTTCCTTCTCTTCTCTTACTCACCCACCCCACGACTGACCTAATGACTCGTGGGGCATGACCACTAGTCATTGTCATGCCCGTGGGGACCCTTTTCCTCCAATTTCCAAACTCCTCACCTGGCCTCCCCACGAATCACATCAGGACTCGTGGGATGGACCAACGGTTCACCTCACGACTCGTTCTGTGCATGGTACTAGTTTTTAAAGTTTTCTGTATTTCAACTCGTGGGTTTGATCTTTTGGCTTCTAGGGTATAACAATGGTCAAAGTTTGAAGGTTTAAATTTTCGAAGACGTCAAGAGGGGAGTCATGAGTCGTGGTGTACTTTACGACTCATGAAGTGGGTCGTTGTCTGGGCTTTTGATACTTAAGATGGGATTTTCCAGTGTTGACAATGGATTGGACTTCACGACTCATCTAGTACCTCACAAGTCGTGAAGTCCCCCATGAGGACTAGTAGTGTTCAAATTTCCTGCATTTTAGTGAGGGTGTTTTCGTAAAATCCTATGCTTCTAACTCCTAAGTGACGTTGTTTTGGGCAGCTTAGTCGAATTTAAGGGGTTTTCCTAGTCTAATCCCTCATTCCACCCAAAACCTCCCATAAGTTCTTCTTCATTTTATCTCTCAAGGCTCAAGAACACCTAGGGCTCTTCTTCAAGGCTTCAATATCCAAGTTCTAGGAGTGGGACTTCAACAAGAATCTCCTTTCATCCACGTGTCCCGATTTTAGGTTAAAATCCTAATTTCTTGATTTCTGGAAATATATGTCTTAGGGTTTCTATCTATGCATGATTTCTCATATGTCTTCTATGGATTCCAAGACCATCATGATAAGTAGCTACGTATGTTTATGAAATTACTCTCAAGTTCATGATTTATGTATGTGATATGATAGTAGCACGATCTTCTAGAATTTACCAAGAACTAGCATTATTTTTGAGCTTTGGCCCACATGTATATTTACTTGATTTTACCATGATTTCAGTATATATGTTTAAAGTATAATTTGAATCTATGAGTTTTCATGAATTTAGAACACATGTGTTATACTACGATTGGGGTCTATGATGTTATGAATTTTGATGATATAGCATGATCATGATTTTTTGGACTTTCAGGCCTCTTGATAGTAGAAAGTAGCCTGGACCAGATTCTCATAAATTCTGTATGTTATGACTAGTTGAACTCTCTGGTATCTAGTTACTGAAGTAGCCTATACTAGACGAATGATGTCAGTTTTGTGTCTTCCATGAGAGTATAATTGTGGTCTTCTATACTCTCTAGACCTTTGATAGATAAAGTGGTTTTGACTAATCTTAGGGAATCAACTTTAGGGTCATCAATTGTACACGTCCTTTATGTTCAATTGAGAGTAACACCTAGCACCGTCAGGCTAGGGTCAAAGCATACCCAGGTCTCAGAACCGCGTGTCATGTTAGTCAGGGATTCTCATTAGTAGAGAATGTTTCCCTTAGCACAGCTAGGGATTCTCCATAGTAGAGAATGTTTCCCTTAGCCCAGTCAGGGATTCTCCATAGTAGAAAATGTTTTCCTTAGCTCAGTTAGGGATTCTCCATAGTTCAAAATGTTTCCCTTAGCCTCAGTTAGGGACTCTCGATAGTAGAGAATGTTTCCCTTAGCCAAGTCAGGGACTCTCATTAGTAGAGGAGGTTTTCCCTTAGTTTATGATTTTAGTTATAGCCTCAGCTCACGGTGCATTCACATGACCCTTATGCATCAACTGTACTTGTATTCTTACGAAATGTTTTCAAATAAGTGTATCGTGGCAGTATTTATACATATTAAACATGGTCATTGCATCTTAGCTCAGTTATATGTTCAATTATGTATTCAACTTATTTTCTTTTGCTATACTTGCATGCTTCAGTTCTTTTACATTTTCCATATACTTAGTACATTTCAAGTACTGACCGCATACTTTATGTGCTATATCATTTTATGATATAGATCCGGTTTTTAGACTCAGCCTTATAGTTAGACATGCTCTATTCCTACCTCAGTTGTCAGTGGTGAGTCCTCATCTATCAAGGACAACATTTATGATTTTCCTATTTTGGTTTTATTTCAGTTTCAGACTTTAGGAGTTAGCTGGGGACTTATCCCAGCAGCTCATGAGTTTACTAGAAGCTTTCAGACATGTATAAACAAATTCATCTTGTGGCTCAGTGTTTTACAAGACGATGTTCTTATGGTGTTGATTAGACTCTTTCAGTTAGCTTCCGCTGAGTTATGATTTTGTCAGCTGTTATCTTGTCAATATCATGCTGTAATTATGCCATGGGTCGACTTGGGGCCATTTATGGTTCTAAGTTCTGTGTTTCAATCCGAATGTATGTTCGGGTTGTGACAAATTTGGTATCAGAGCATTAGGTTTAGATTCTCCTAGGGAGTCTGAAATTCACGTTAAGTAAAGTCTTTTTCATGGGTGTGAAGCGCGCCACACTTATGATAGAGAGGCTATGAGATGTTTTCATGAAAGTTCCCTTTTCTTCATGATTCTTATCATGTGTAAAGTATGAAATTCTAATAGTTCATCTCCTAACTCATGCTTTACCTGCTCGTAGATAATGCCTCCCAGACGAGTAAACGGAAGGAGAAACGGTAATAGGCACTAGCAAGCTCCACCAGCCTTAGAGAACCCAATGAATGAGCATGTTATTCATGTCGAGCGTAGGGAAACCTTTCACATGTTGGCGCAATCCATGTACACTCAGGTTAATCAGTAGGCGGTGGCTAATGTTCCCCAAAATGCCAATGCGGCTAGAGTACGAGACTTCCTCTGGATGAAACCACCTGAGTTCTGTGGGTCAAAGGTGGACATAGGCCCGTATGAGTTCTTAGAGGAGATCCCGAAGATCACCTAGATTATGGGGATTATGGGAATGGAGAGCACAAATTTAGCCTCCTAACAGCTGAAGGGGATCTCTCATAAATGGTTCCATCAGTTGAAAGATAGTCGGGGAGTTGGAGCAGTCCTTGCAAGTTTGGATGAGTTTATGACTACTTTCTTGGACAGATTTTTACCTAGAGAGTTAAGAAAGGAAAAGACGGCGGAGTTCATCAACTTGAGGCAAAATAGTATGATTGTCCAGGAGTATGCGTTGGAATTTACCTGCTTGTCCGAGTATACGCCGAAGATAGTATCTGACTAGAGGGATCATGTGAGCAGGTTCGTGAATAGAGTGGCAGACTCCTTGGTGAAGGCATCCAGGACCGACATATTGCACAGGAATATAGCATTCTCAAGATTGGTAATATATACCCAACAAATAGAGGCGGAGTAGGTGAAAGAAAATGAGAGAGAGGCCAAGAGAGATGGGACAGGAGATTCAGAGTTCTCCCATTAGAGGACGAGTGGTGGACACCGCTCATGCTCCCAGCAGAGGTCATCAGCCGCAGCATTTTCGACAGTCAGTGTACCGTACAAACCTAGGGTAAGAGAGATTACATATCCAGCTTGTAAGAGTTATGGGAAGAACAATATGAGGGTGTGCATGATTAGTTCAGGTGCTTGCTTTTGGTGTGGCAAGTCAGGTTATAAGCTATGAGATTGCCTAGTAGCCAAGCGGGGTGAGAGTAGGGCCCCAGCCACCTCTTCAGTAGCTCCAACAACCCTTTCATTTCAGCAAGGCACATCATCTAGTATAGTTGGCGGACAACGTCAAAACCGCTCTTACACCTTGTCAGCACATCAGAATCAGGGCAAATCGATAGAAGTAGTCCCAGGTATGTTACGAGCTATTCATGTTATTCTTTACATGTCGTTAGACCCCAGGACCCTAGTATGGACTAGAAAGTCCTTTGATTTATGCTTAGAGGAGATTGTCTATACATGGTGTTAAATAGCTATGAGTATGAAGCTATTAGTGAATTTTAGAGGTGAAGGAGGAGTTAAGAATTAGTTTGGTTTAGCCCAACCTTAAGAAAGATCCAGGAGCCTTAGAATGACGGCTTTAAGCTAAGGGGGAAATGATAAGTCAACAAGACAAGTCAAATCTTGAGTGGGCTAGTGGGGGGAGTCCCGACACTAATAGCTATGGGATGCCAATCCCTTCAGGTTTGGATGATTTCTCTTATGTTTCAGTTGAAGCTACGCTCTACCCATTCTTATGTACAAACTTCCAGAATTTTAGATAACCGCTTCAGACAGCGATCTCAGTTTTACTCTGCGAATTCATAAGTCTCAATTTCATGTCATAAACTAGCTATGTGTGTTAACTCATGTCTTCCAGTATGCTCAACCCTTAAACTCAGTCTTTATAAGTTGCCTTAATGGCTCAGCAGATCAGGCTACCTCATGTATATACCCATTTTTAGATGTAATGAATGATTTGTGCTTAAGAGTCTCTTATTTTCAGTCAGACTGGATGTCGGGATAACTACTCGATATTGGAAGGTAGTTTGAGAATGATAACTCAATCCTTACCAGCTCAGTTCTAGTTTGAGGAAATGAATCCTCCCCAATACTCTATCTAGTTCCATGTCAGTTTCATGTCCTTCAGTCCCTCTCATGTCTCAGCATGCATATATGACTGAAAGATTCAGTTTAGATATGTAGTTCAACTCGGAGTTAGATACTCCATTAGCATTTAGCTTTTAGTATCGATTCTTCGGATTGAAGCTCTTCCCCTAGCCTTTTAGCTCAGTCACTCCGTGACTTTTCAGCTTTAGATGTTCAGTATTTGGGATGAAAGCTTTATTCCCCAGCTTTTCAGTATGTTTATCCATATTCGAGGATGAATGTTCTCAAGGGGGAGATATTGTAATACGTTGAAAGTACCTAAGATCAGACCCGAGGGTTCAAGTGGAGAAAATAAGAAAGTGTTGCTCAGGTCACAGGACTAGTCATCCAGTGACCCATGAGGAGACGCCACGAGTTGTGGAGTTACTCATGGAGTGAAGATTGGTTGAGAAGTCATGGTCAGGGGGTGACCATGAGTGGCAGCCATGATTCGTCAGTACCTCACGACTCGTGAAGTGAGCCATGGTAAAGATGGTCAAAGACTGAAGGTTTGATTTTTTATAGATCACAAGGGGAGTCACGAGTCATGGTGCACCTCAGGACTCATGAAGTGGGTCGTTGTCTGGTCTTTTGAAACTTAAGACAGGATTTTCTAGTGTTGACAATAGATTGGACTTCACGACTCGTCCAGTACCTCACGAGTCGTGACATCCCTCATGAGGACTTGGAGTTTCAAATTTCCTGCGTTTTAGTGCTGGTGTTTTCATAAAATCCTATGCTTCTAACTCCTATTGACGTCATTTTGGGTACCTAATTGGTCGAATTTAAGGGGTTTTCCTAGTCTAATCCCTCATTCCACCCAAAACCTCCATAAGTTCTTCTTCCTTTTCTCTCTTAAGGCTCAAGAAAGCCTAGGGTTTTTCTTCAAGGGCTTCAAGATACAAGTTCTAGTGGGAGATTTCGTCAAGCCAGGTATGTGGGACTTTAACAAGGATCTCCTTTCATCCTTATGTCCTGATTTTAAGTTAAAACTTTAATTTCTTGATTTCTAGAAAAGTATGTCTTAGGGTTTTAATCTATGCATGATTTCTCACATGTCTTCTATGGATTCCAAGAGCCACATGATAAGTTGCTATGTATGTTTATGAATTTAATCCCAAGTTCATGATTTATGTATGTGATATGATAGTAGCATGATCTTCTAGAATTTTACCATGATCTAGCATTATTTTCGAGCTTTGGCCCTTATAAAATATTTACATGTTTTTACCATGATTTTGGTATGTATGCTTAAAGTATGATTTGAACCTGTGAGTTTTCATGAATTTAGAACAAATGAGATATACAATGATTTGGGGTCTATGATGTTATGAATTTCAATGATAAAGCATGATCATGATTCTTTAGAGTTTCAGGCCTCTTGATAGTAGATAATAGATGTTACACCCTGTAAGTTTCTAACGTTTAGTCAGCTTATTTGTATGTTAGTTAAGAGTTTTAGAGTTCAATACGTATGAGGAAGAGCTCGGGGAAAGGTCGAACGAGCACAAAGTCGGGACTGCGCAGTAGAAGGTCGGACCAGCTGCCCAATGGGCCAACGTGGCATGAACCCTCCCTAGAGCATTGGGTTTCGTGGAACGACCCAGAATTGGCGCGTTGGGTTCCATGCCACGGACCCCGTGTCCACCGCCCAGCCTTATATATATTTAATCGGATCATTTTATTTCATTCCTAATAAGCAGGACCCCGCGACCAGAGAAGGAAACTCACCATTTTCATCCTAATTTCCTCCGTTTAAGCTATGAAACGCTGCCCGAATTTGAATTAACTTCGGGTATCGAAGTTTAAGGATGCAAGGAGCATTACTACGGAGTTAGTTTCGTAAAATTTTCCTAGTGAATTGTAGCCTCTCCGAGCTAAAGTTGTTGGAATTGCTCAAAACTAGTGTTAATACGATACAGGCTTAAAGTAAGCATTTCTCCCTTCTTGACTTCAGAGAAATTACGTGTTTTTGACCCTGTTCCATCAAGTTGAAATATAGTTAATATTTCTATATAAAGTTATCTTTTTCATCGAATTTAGTACTAAAATTATCTTCATTCTTCTAATAATACGATTGCAGTTGAGAAGAACAGTTGGATACGAGCTGAAACTCGCTAGTTAATCAGCAATCGGTGACGAGGTATGTTAAAGGCAGTTTCCTTCGGAAAGTTAGTTTCTTTAGCATGATAGCTCAGTTTGAAATCCAGTAAAATTACCAGAAGCATGTCTATTATGATTAGTTGTTGTTATTAGCTGAGATCAGTATTCCGTATTAGTTTGGGATGGATATGCCTGTATAGCCTCCATGACCGGCCCCAGGGTTATTAGCTGTGTCGACACCCGTTAGGGGTGAGATGATGTCACTCTATGGAGCGGTATATTGTCCACCAGGGATGAAGATGGGGTCCCAGGTTCCCCATATTCCGTGGTTGGCTTTATACATCCCCGTCAAGCTTGGTTCTCGGGGTGCAGATATCAGGAGTCTACTAGACTCAAACACAGTTACAGTCAGGGGCCGAGCGGGCTTAGTTGCAGACCCATGGGATTGGTAGGATGACTATAGCTGTTAGTTGACCAGTGTGACCTTGGATAGGGGTATATAGACTGAGGTATACTCACCAGGGCTTATAGGGAACCTAGGTGGGTTATTTTATGCTGGTTCTACCTTCCGGGTTATGGGGGCCAGGTAAGATTTATGTCTGCTTTAGTTATTGATAGTTAGACAGTAAGACGTTCTATTACTCAGGTATTCCTTCATTTCAGTTACTCTCTGTTTTATCTTTTTATTTCAGTCATTTACCATTATCGCCTTTCATATTCAGTACATATTGTACTGACGCCATTTGTGGGTGCTGCATTACTTGCCTGCAGGTACGGATAGACGGGGAGCAGGTCCCTCATAGCTTTCAGGTAGCATCACCAGAGCTGTAGCTCCTTTCTTCTGGAGCTTATAGAAAGAAGGTTTAATCCTTTTTGATTATACAGTTTTGGGTAGGCCAGGGCCTTGTCTTTACCATCACATTACTCCTAGAGGCTTGCAGATTTTTCTATTTCCCTGTGGTTAGCTACTATTAGTCGTGTGGGGCCTATATATGCTTTAGTTTATGTATTGATCATGTGGGGCCTGTATGTTTTTAAGATTACATGTTGGCCGTGTGGGGCCTTGTTTAGCTGACAGATTAGTGGCCTTGTTGGCCATAGTTTATCATAGCAGTGAATTTACTTCACAGTCATAATTAGACATCATGGTGGTCTTGTTGGCCCACATAGGATTCCCTGTTATTGCCTGTTTCTAGTTAGCTGTTTTCTTTTACAGGTGGCTATAAGGCCTTGTCAGCCGGAGGTTGTATTTACAGCCGAGATATAGCTTATTGTTTCCTTGATTGGAAAGTAAGTCGGCACCAGTAGTGCTTAGGCTTAGTCAGCTCAGTCAGTTCAGATCCTAGTAGGGCACCAGGTGCTATCATGCCTACCAAGGTGGGCGTGAAAAACTTGATATTAGAGAAGGTCGTATCCAGGGAGCCTGCAAGCCATGCTAAGTAAAGTCTTGTCTATGGATGTGTTCTGCACCATATTCTACAGGCAGGAGGCTGTGAGGCATGATAGGATGGTTACTCTTTCTTCATATCCAGTCATGCAATAGAGCTGTACAATATAGGGTTGGGTCTCTGAGCTTACCATATTCTTTTATCTATAGAGAAATGACAGACTCGCGACACACCACGACTGGTAGATGATTGGATGTTGCAGAAGGGGATGGCGCTAGCTGGGTGCCTCAGTCAGAGTCATCTTGATCTAAGGGCAACAGGGAGACTTCATCTCGGTTTCCCCAGCACTCTCCACTATTCCAAGAGCCGCTCGGAGTGGTAAATATGATAGCACCGCCTCCAGTAGTCTCTATACCAGTACCATTGGATCAGGAGGCTGATCTTGGGCAAATTTATATGCCCAAGTGATACTCAAAAGTGTCATTTTAGCCTTGTTTATCTATCAATGTGTATACATTCTCATGTAATTGGTAATAAAATGTGAATTTATACTAACCAACATGATTAGCATTGTTTTGTAGGTAAAATGTAATTTTGGGAAGCTTAAATGCATGTTGGAAGAGATCGGGGTTGAACTCGTAAGTGAGCAGGGGACAAGGCATTGGTAAGCACAAAATAAAGGGGCTCCACGATGGAGCCGTCTCACGCTGCCATCGCGGAGGCCTTCTGCCTGGATGGAAATTTTCAGCCAAATTCCAGTGTGGGTTCGCGATGGGTCCGTGGCACGGTGTCTTGGCTCCGCGTTGCATGCCGTGCCACGTTGGGCTTTATTTCCTGGACCCCCAGTTCCCGTGAAGGTCCGCGTCCGTAGCGTGTCATGGAGGCAGTGCTCCGCGATGCACTCCGTGAGACGATGCTCGTTATTTCGGGAAATATTCCCACTAGTATAAATAGAACACTTAGGTTCATTTTTCAATATTCTGAGTTGGTGGAGCAAGAACGTGGGTTACAGGCAGTTGAGGGGATGAAATTATTAGGGTTTTTCTCTCTTTCCTTCTCCTTGTATTCAATTGCTTGTATGTTTAACACTCATTTAACGATGTTTAATCCACAAATGAGTGGCTAATTCATATTCTTGCTGAGGTTATGAACAATTGTAGTGAAATGTAATTGTTGATCATATTGGTTTTTCATCTTTTCTTCCATGGTTGTTCTATTAATTCTTGTTCTTACTACATTAATGTGTGGCCTACGTCAATATATATCTAAAAAGTTTGGTTTCACTCGAGAGAGCAAGAAATTGAAAAGTTGTGAATTAATAGGATATGATCTTTTCTTAGTTTGGAAAAATTGAGAATTGATTTACCTTCAGGATAAAAATATACCTGAAAGTCGTATTAGTCAATTTAGGAACCAGGTTTGTATGGCTAGAACATGAATTGCATTTAATCACAAAAATGTAGGTGGATGGTTCATGATTCTTAAGTGGGGTTAAATACGAGAGTTTTAATCCCTTGGCAATAGTTCTTGACTAGCAACCGGAGGAAAAGACTAACCAAATGATGTCGATAATTAATTTCATTACATATTCGTTTAGCCTCAGCATGCTCTCATTCATAGTTCAGACTCACATTAGATAATTGTTTTAGCTTTAGCATAAAAATAATAAAACAAAATATCAACTCTTGGTTACACTGTTGTCTGCATTTTTAGAATTGAAACATAGCACACTTGAGCAGATTGCACTTCATCCCAGTCCCTGTGGGATCGATACTTGGCTTACTTAAGCCACTTTACTACTTGTTCGACCACGTGCACTTGCGTGTAGTTTTATACCCAAAGCAAAACTAGCCGAACAGAGGCCAAGAGTGCGGTTGTTATGCTAGCTCAGATGATGGCTGCACAACTTTAGCGAGGGAACCCACAGTCGTAGAGTCCTCAGGAGGGCCTGGTAGTTTAAGGGTATGAGAATTCCTCACCTTGAGTCCCCCGCAGTTTACAGGGACTGATCAGGCGGAGGACCCTCAGGATTTCTTGGATCAGATGTAGCGGCTCTTCAGGTTAATGCATGCTACATCTGCAGAGTCAGTTGAGTTAGCGGTATTTCACCTATGGGACATCTCAGTACTGTGGTACGAAAGTTAGAAGAGGTCCCGAGGGAGATATGTTTCTCCTCCGACTTGGCCCAGCTTCTTAGAGGCTTTCCTGGACCACTACCTACCACGGGAAATTCGGCAAGCCCAGGTTGATCAGTTTCTACACCTAGAGCAGGGGTCGATGAGTGTCCGAGAGTATTTTATGAGGTTCGACTCCTTGGCCCGATATGCACCAGCTTTTGTGGATACCATGCCGGCTAGGGTGCATCGATTTATTATGGGGATGAATCTAGAATATGCGAAGACCTGTATGACGGCCACTTTGAGAGAGGACATGGATATTTCCCGCGTCCAGGCTTTTGCTCAGAATATTGAAGGGATCAGATAGCGGCAACGGGAGATAAAAAGGGCAGACCAGGAGCAGCGCCATAGGGCCAGACCTAATGACTTGCAGGCGGAGTCCCAGGGTGGACCCAAGCCACGATTTTCAGGCAGATCATCCAGACTCCCACCCCCACAACAGCAACAGGGAAGTGGATCTGGTCATCGGAGGCAGTTAGGACCCTACGAGAGCTCACAATTAGCAGGTCCACCGCAGCAGAGAGGAGCAGAGTAGAGCATATTCACTGTGCCACTTTGCCTTGTCTGTAGTTGACGTTACTCCGGGGCATGCAGATATGGTTCCACAACATGTTATACCTATGGACAGGAGGGTCATCAGATGAGGGATTGTCTAGCCATGGGTCAGAATGATTGGGATCAACAGGATAGATCTTCAGTAGGATCACGTGCCCAAGGGCATAGGCCCTCAGCTCCGACCGATAGAGGCCGAGGCAGACCAAGGGAATCTAGCTCAGGTACCGGTCCAGATCGCACTTATGCCTTACCGAAATGGCAAGTGTTGGAGTTTTTGTCGGATGTGGTGATAGGTATGCTGGACATTTGCTCGCATTCTGTTTATGTACTGATAGATCCAGGATCCAACTTGTCTTATGTTACCCCATTAGTGGCTCGGAAGTTCGGTATAATGGCGGAATCACTTCAGCGACCTTTTTTAGTGTCTACACCCGTCGGTGACTCTATCATAGACAAGAGGGTCTACCAGGGATGCACAGTAGAGGTTGTTGGTCGTCAGCCATTAGCAGATTTGATAGAACTAGAGTTGATTGATTTTGATGAAATTATGGGTATGGATTGGCTAGCGCCATGCTATGCCAATGTTGAATGTTGGACCAAGACTGTCCGATTCCACTTTCTAAGGGAGGTTGTACAGGAGTGGAAAGGTAGTGCAACCACGCCAAAGATAGGCTTATTTCCTATCTTCGGGCGGGAAAATTGATATCAAAAGGATGTATTTATCATATTGTCAGAGTTCAGAATATCCAAGCAGAATCTCCAACTCTTCAGTCCATCCAGTAGTTAATGAATTTTCAGATATATTCTCAGATGAGCTACCTGGCATTCCCTTAGAACGGGAAATTGACTTTGCAATTGATTTATTACCAGGTACTCAGCCCATATCTATTCCTCCGTACCAAATGGCTCCTGCTGAGCTCAGAGAATTGAAGGAACAATTGAAAGATCTCTTAGATAAGGGCTTCATCAGGCCGAGTACTGCATCGTGGGGAGCACCAATTCTATTTGTGAGAAAGAAAGATGGCTCCCACCATATATGTATAGACTACAGGCAGCTGAACAAAGTCACTATCAAGAATAAGTACCTGCTTCCCAGAATAGACGACTTGTTTGACCAGTTGCAGGGGGAAAAGTATTTCTCAAAAATTTACTTAAGGTCAGGGTACCATCAGTTTCGGGTTCGTCAGAGGGATATTCCAAAAACCGCTTTCAGGACCAGGTATCGACACATTGAATTTCTAGCCATGTCCTTTGGACTGATGAATGCTCCAGCAGTGTTCATGGACTTGATGAACAACATCTTCAAGCCGTATTTGGACCTGTTTGTGATAGTATTTATTGATGATATTTTCGTATATTCCCGCTCAGAGGAAGATCATTGGGATCACCTACGAACAATGCTCCAGACTCCCAGGAATTGCTAGTTGTATGCGAAGTTTTCTAAGTGTGAATTCTGGCTGAATTCCGTAGCCTTTTCGGGACATATTGTGTCAGATGCTGGCATTAAGGTAGACTCACAGAAAATTGAAGCAGTAAAAACATGGACTAGACCTACCACACCGATTGAGATACGTAGTTTCTTGGGTTAGCTGGGTAATACAGAAGGTTCATGGAAAGATTTTCCACCTTAGCAGCGCCTTTGATTAAGTTAACTCAGAAGGAAGCTAAATTTTACTAGACTGAAGCATGTGAATGGAGCTTTCAGGAATTGAAAAATAGACTGACCTCAGCACCAGTATTAGCTTTGCCAGAAGGATCAGAGGGTTATGTAGTATACTGCGATGCTTCAGGCATTGGGTTAGGATGTGTTCTGATGTAGCATGATAAAGTAATTGCTTATGCTTCTAGGCAGCTGAGGAAGCATGAAAAGAACTACCCCACCCATGACCTGGAATTAGCCGCGGTGATTCATGCCTTGAAAATATGGAGGCACTATCTATATGGCGTTCACGTAGATATTTTCACTGATCACAAGAGTCTCCAATATATTTTCACCCAAAAAGAGTTGAATCTATGGCAGCTGCACTGGTTAGAGCTGTTGAAAGACTATGATGTAAATATTTTGTACTACCCAGGGAAAGCCAATGTTGTAGCATATGCCCTCAGTCGTAAATCCATGGGGAGTCTAGCATATTTGAAGCCCAAACAGAGGGAACTTGCTTGGGAATTGCATCAGTTAGCCAGTTTAGCTGTTCATATAGTCGATTCAGGAGGTAGTGGAGCAGTAATTCAGAATACGACAATATCATCATTAGTTGTGGAAGTGAAAGAATGACAGTACGAAGATCTTAACCTAGTTCAGCTTAGAGATAAGGTTCAGCGAGGGGGAATTACAGATTCCAGGTAACCGAAGACGGAGTTTTGAGATATAGGGATTGCCTTTGTGTTCCAGACGCAGTAGGACTTCACCAGCAAATTATGGGCGAGGCGCATTATTCCCGTTACTCTCTTCATCCGAGTTCAAAAAAAATGTATCATGATATAAAAGAAAATTACTGGTGTCCGGGAATGAAAAAGGAAATAGTAGAATTTGTAGCTCAATGTCCTAATTGTCAGCAGGTGAAAGCCGAATATCAGAAACCCGATGGACTGACACAGGAGATAACAGTGCCTTTGTGGAAATGGGAGGCAATTAACATGGATTTTGTGACAGGGTTAGCTTGTACCAGGCGTAAATTTGATTCCATTTGGGTGGTTGTTGACAGATTGATGAAATCAACTCATTTTCTGCTAGTGAGGGCTACTTTTTCAGTTGAAGATCATGTTGAACTCTATATCAGGGAGGTAGTCAGATTACACGGTGTCCCAGTATCTATCATTTCTGACAGGGGAGCACAATTTACAGCTAGTAGTCCTTCTAGATAGGTTTGGAAACCCAGGATAATCTGAGTACGACATTCTACCCTCAGACAGATGGGCAGGCGGAACATACAATTCAGACGCTCGAGGATATGTTACGGGCGTGTGCGGGATTTTGGAGGTAGTTGGGATGAACATTTACCCCTTATTGAGTTTGCCTATAATAAAAATTACCACTCAGTGATTGAGATGGCGCCTTATGAGGCTTTATATGGGCAAAAATATAGGTCCCCAGTTGGTTGGTTCGAGGTTGGAGAAACAAGATAAATTGGCCCAGATATAATTCGTCAGTTAGAAGAGAAAGTGAAGCTTATCAGAGAACGTCTACTGATAGCCAGAGCTTCCAGCAATCTTATGCTGATATGCGACATAGTTTAGTATAGGTGACTGGGTATTTCTTAGAATCTCGCCAATGAAGGGCGTAATGAGGTTTTGGAAAAAGGGTAAGCTCAGCCCGAAGTTTATTGGGACGTATCGAATACTCTGGAGAATAGGCCAGGTGAAATACGAGATAGATTTTCCTTCAGAGTTGGAATCTGTTCATCCAATTTTCCATGCGTCGATGCTATAAAAGTGCATAAGGGATGCGTCCTGAATTGTGCCAATTGAGGATGTCTAGGTTACCGAGGAATTAGCCTATGAAGAGATTCCAGTAGCTATATTAGATTGGCAGGTTCGTAGGTTAAGGACTAAAGATGTTGCCTTTGTTAAAGTACTATGGAGAAACAAGAATAGAGAGGAAATGACTTGGGAAGCTTAGGACGACATGAAATCCAGATATCCTCACTTGTTCCAGACTTAGTCTAGATTATGAAGTGAAGGTAAGTTATTGATTCAGTCGTTGTTTCATGATTTGTGGTTTATGCATTGCTCAGTTGACCCCAGCCTTATTATGAAATAGTTGTAATAGTATCATATGAAGTGCCTGTACTGGACCTTTTTGCATTTTAGGACTTTTGGATAGTCTATATTACAGGGGAAATTCTGCCGAATTCTTTTTTCCAGAATGAGTAGTTGTAAGAGTTAAGGCACTTGTAAGCTAGAGTTAACATTTGAGGATGAATATTCCTAATAAGGTGAGGATGTTACACCCTTAAGTTTCTAATGTTTAGTCGGCCTATTCGTACGTTAGTTAAGAGTTTTAGAGTTCAATACGTACGAGGAAGGGCCAGGGGAAATGTCAAAGGAGCAAGGAGTTGGGACCGCGCGGGAGAAGGATGGACCAACTGCCCAAAGGGGCAACGTGGCAAGACCCTCCCTGGAGCGTTGGGCTCCGTGGCACGGCCCAAAATTGGGGCGTTGGCGTCCGTGCCACGGACTCCATGTCCACCGCCCAGGCCTTATATATATTTAATTGGATTATTTTATTTCATTCCTAATAAGCAGAACCCTGCGACCAGAGAAGGAAACTCACCATTTTCATCCTAATTTCCTCCGTTTAAGCTACGAAATGTTTCCCGAATTAGAGTTAACTTCGGGTATCGAAGTTTAAGGCTGCAAGGAGCATTACTATGGAGTTAGTTTCGTAAAATTCGCCCAGTGAATCATAGCCCCGCCGAGCTAAAGTTATTGGATTTTCTCCAAACTAGTGTCAATACGATCACAGGCTTAAAGTAAGCATTTCTCCCTTCTGGACTTCCGAGAAATTATGAGTTTTTGACCGTGTTCTGTCAAGTTGAAATATAGTTAATAGTTATATATAAAGTTATCATTTTCATCGAATTTAGTACTGAAATTAGCCTCATTCTTCGAATAATATGATTGCAATTGAGAAGAGCAGTTGAATACGAGCTGAAACTCACCAGTTAATCAGTAATCGACAAACGAGGTATGTTAAGGTAATTTCCTTCGGCAAGTTAGTTTCTTTAGGATGATAGCTCAGTTTCAAATCCAGTAAGATTACTAGAAGCGTGTCTATTATGATTAATTGTTGTTATTAGTTTAGATCAGTATTCCGTATTAGTTTGGGATAGATTATGCCTGTATAGCCTCCATGACCGACCCCAGGGTTGTTAGCTATCGACGCCCGCCAGAGGTGAGATGGCATTGCTTTATTGAGCAGCATGTCATCTTCCAGGGACAAAGATAGGGTCCTAGGTCACCATATGACGTGGTTGTCTTTAAACACCCCCATCGAGCCTGGTGCTCGGGGTGTAGATATTTTGAGTCCACCGGACTCAGACACAGTTACAGTCAGGGGACGAGAAGGCTTAGTTGCAGACCCAGGGGATTGGTAGGACGGCTATAGCTGTTTGTTGACCAGTGTGACCTTGGATAGGGATATATAGACTGAGGTGTACTTAACAGGGGTAATGGGGGCCCCAGGTGGATTATTCTATGTTGGTTGTACCTTCAAGCTTATGGGGGCCAGGTAAGGTTTATGTATGCTTTAGTTATTGATAGTTAGATAGTAAGACGTTCTTTTACTCAGGTATGATCCCTATTCCTTCATTTCAGTTACTCTTCGTTTTATCTTTTTATTTCAGTCATTTACAGTTATCGCCTTACATATTCAGTACACATTGTACTGACTCCCTTTCTGGGCACTGCATTACTTGCTTGTGGGTACGGATAGACGAGTAGCAGGTCCCTCATAGCTTTCAGGCACCATCACCAGAGTTGTAGCTCATTTCTTCCGGAGCTTATAAACAGAATGTTTATTCCTTTTTGACTGTACAGTTTTGGGTAGGCTAGGGCTCTATCCCGACCATCACATTACTCCTAGAGGCTTGTAGATTATTTCTATTTCCCTGTGGTTAGCTGTTATTGGCCGTGTGGAGCCTATATATGCTTTAGTTTATGTGTTAGCCGTGTGGGGCCTGTATGCGTTTAAGATTACATGTTGGTCGTGTGGGGCCTTGTTTAGATGAAAGATTAGTGGCCTTATAAGCCTTTGTTTAGCTTAGCATTGGTTTTACTTCACAGTCATAACTAGACATCATGGTGGTCTTGTCGGCCCGCATAGGATTCCCTGTTATTACCTATTTCTGGTTAGCTTTTTTCTTTTACAGGTGGCTATAAGGCCTTATTGGCCGGAGGTTGTATTTGCAGCCGAGATATAGCCCATTGTTTCCATTATTTGGGAAGTAAGCTATCACCAGAAGTGCTTAGGCTCAGTCAGCTCAGTCAGTTCAGATCCTAGTAGGGCATGAGGTTCCAGTCATGCCTCCCAAGGTGGGGTGTGACAGTAGCCCTGACCAGACTCTCATGAATCCTATATGTTATGACTAGTTGAACTCTCCAGTCTCTGGTTAGTTGAAGTAGCCTAGTATAGATGAATGATGTTAGTTTTGTGTCTTCCATGAGAGTATAATTGTGGTTTTCTAGACTCTCGGGACCTTTGATAGATAAAGTGGTTCCGACTAATTTTAGGGCATCAACTTTTGGGTCATCAGTTGCATGCAGCCTTTAGGTTCAATTGAGAGTAGCACCTATCACCTATTAGGCTAGGGTCCCAACATACCCAGGTCTCAAAACCGCATGTCCCGTCAGTCAGGGATTCTCATTAGTAGAGAATGTTTCCCTTAGCTCAGTCAAGGATTTTCCATAGTAGAGAATGTTTCCCATAGCTCAGTCAGGGATACTCTATAGTAGAGAATGTTTCCCTAGCCTTAGTCTGAGACTCTCATTAGTAGGGAATGTTTCTAGAGGAGGTTTTCCCTTAGCTTATGAATTCTGTTATAGCCTCAACTCTCAGTGCATGTACATGACCCTTAGGCATCGGCTTTACTTGTATTTTTATGAAATGTTTTCAAATAACTGTATCATGCACCTTTATACATCTCAGACATGGTCATTGCATCTTAGCTCAGTTATATGTTCGGTTATGTATTCAGCTTATTTTATTTGGATATACTTGCATGCTTCAATTCTTTTACGTTTTCATTATACTTAGTACATTTCAAGTACTAAACTCATACTTTATGTGGTATATCATTTTATGGTATAGATCTAGGTTTTTAGACTCAGTCTTGCATTTAGGAACGCTCTATTCCCATCTCAGCTGTCAGTGGTGAGTTCTCATCTACCGAGGATAAAATTTGTGATTTTTCTATTTAAGTTTTATTTCAATTTCACAATATAGGAGTTAGCTGGGTACTTGTCCCAGCAGCTCATCTTATTTAGTAGAGGGTTTCAGACATATATAGACAGATTCAGCTTATGGCTCAGTGTTTTACTAGACTATGTTCTGATGGTGTTGATTAGACTCTTTCGGTTAGCTTCTGCTCAGTTTTTATTCCATCAGTTGTTATCTTGTTAGTATCATGCTATATGCCATGGGTCAACTTGAGACCATTAATGGTTCTAAGTTCCGTATTTCGATCCAGACCTATGTTCGGGTCATGACAGTCTCAAGTTTAAAGCAACAGTTGATATTTAGTGCTTGATTAAAGCAACTTTCTATGCTATTCACGACCCCTGTTTTAAGAACCTTTAAAGTGTAGAATAGGAAACTACATAGGGATACACCTTGAGATTGTTCCATGCTTCAGTCATATGAATGATTTGAATGATGAGATTCACTGTGAAATATCTCCAAAAGTAAGCAACATAATATCCAACATATAACTTCTTCCCCCTTAAGAATGAAGCATCTTGAATAGGAAATTTGATAAGACTTGATTGTTTGTCTAGATGTGTTGGCAGGATAGGTTTCTTTACTACACTTCAATTTATTGAGTCCTCCTATATTATTTTTTTTCTATCGGGTGAGGGAGAGAGGGTTGCTTTATAGTTTGGTTATATTCTTATTATTTGGTGTTTGTTTTTCAAACTTTCTTACAATAGATAAAGTATTTAAAGAAACCCAATCAAGTTTTTCGTTACCCTCCTTTCCTACCGTTCAACTTAGCTTTCATTATGATCCAGAGTCAAGATTAATCATCTTATTCATATTGGGACTTTCTGTATGTATTTTATTTGAAGAAGTTTCATTAGTTTTACCTTTTTCTAGCTATACAGTAGACCTAATGATGCAAATCTCTTTGACAGTGAGTTGTTTGACTAAACACAGAGCGATTGCTCTCCTAAAATTTCCCCCAGAAAGACTTTCATTTCCCAACTATTTATCTGACCTCTTTCCTTATCAGTTCCAAACTTCTTATCTTTCTCATTCAAACTATTATTTGAGAAATGAATTTTATCATAAATGGTTTTCTCTTGTCACAAGTCTTATGGTTCATGTCACGGAAAAACTCAAGTTGTCACACTAATAAGAATCCAATAGTTAACATGAATCCAAAATAATGTTTGAATCTTTACTAAGAAAATGTTAGAATAACAAAGGAACAAGAAGAAAACAACTGCTGGCCTGCTGCTACGTTATTTGCTGGTAACAACTGCTACTTTATATGCTTCTAACTGCTATTGATGCACTGGGTCTCTTAAGTGTTTATTTGTTGCTTTTATAATAATGTGTTGTATACAAAATATTATTTTGTTAATTCTTATATATTTAAGAGACCAACGAGTAGATTATTTATAGTTGAAAGATTATTCTGCCGTCGAAAAATATATATTTGTGTTAAAAGAAAAACTCTAGCCTTCTCGATTACTACTCATCGCTTATTGCTCATCAAATCTGTTCATCTGTTGGTTTGGCTCTTGTCAACTACTACTGATAAAAGAAACGTATTCTTAAAGTGTTCTTCTCATCAAGGTAAGTTTCTACTTTTGTACATCTATTAATGAATTTGGTTCAATATTGCATCTTATTATTATTATTTACTTATGGGTTGTTATTGGTGGTGTTAATAACTAACTAACCATCGAGGGAAGTTCAAGTGTAACTATTTTTTATTACCTTAGCTAATTCTTGCTGAACATTTTCCTAAAGGATTTTTTTTCTAACTCTTTGTCCAAGAATTCCAGTTCTTTTGAACTCTAAGTGATGTAAATTTTTATTTGTCCTTATAGTGTTCCTAGAGTATTTTAGTGACTTCTTAAATTTCTTTGTTGAAGTGTTTCGTCATTTGTAAAACACATAAATATGAGAAATGTTTTCATAAATAACGAGCTAAGCAACTACTGATTTTTGCACTTGAGGATTAGTTCGTACTATGATATATTAGGTGTTAGAAATTGCAGTTCTTTATGGTTATAACTCTTAAATAGAGAAGACTTAGCAACAAAGACTTAAAGACCTGGTTAAGTCTTGAAAGGCAATCTACAAATATTAAAAAGCTCTAGTAAACTCAACAAACCAACAAAAATTTCCTGGACCTCCTATCTGAAAGAGTAAAATAATTTTAAGATACACCGAAAGATAAATGTCTTATAACGGTAAGTCTTTCTTAAGTGATGGACATTAATCCTATTGATTTGGCCTCCTAAATAGCTAGTTAATACATCAGAAAAAAATGACGAGTATTCATTTTTCTTACAAAAAGACATATGACGTATCAAGTCTCATAAATCTCTTTGCATTTTCTTTTTGGTAATTAACACAACTTTTTTTAGCAAAGTGAGAATATCTGTACAAATTCTCATAATGTTAGAAAGTTAACAGTTCTTTGTTTGAAATATTTGCAGTATTAGTCCACAAAATCCTACATGTTGCTTCAATGACCTTCACAATCTTTTTAGAAAATACAAAATTTGGGACACCAGTAGATCTAGGCAGAAAACAAAACACTGTTGTGGTGCACTTATCTTGATTTATCGTATTTCTATGTTATTTTTGCTATTCTATTTCAGAAACATGCATTACTATTCTATATTGTGTCCATATTTCCATCATCTATCTGAAAAGTTTTTCATAACTGAAATATCGATCTGATATCAAATGTCTTCAGATATATTTAAGAAAATGCAAAAACTAAAAGAACTGAAAGAAGAGAATATTTCACTTTCTGATTAGACAGAAAATCATTATTAAATTCTATAAATATTCATGAACAAAATTGTTTAGTAATAATTGGAGTAATCACTAAGAAAAATCACTAACTAAGAATCAGTTATCTTAAAAAAATAATTAGATTTAAGAAAAAGGACTTCTTTAACTTCTGAAGATCTATTTTTAAGTTCTTTCTTGATGTCTTCCCTAATATTTTTGTTATTTTGTTAAATAAATATTTTCTTCTTCTTTTTGTTATTATAATACTTGTATAACTTCATCAATTGCGTGCAAATCCATAACTTTGAAGTAATTATTTAATTTTTACTCCTTGGTTGTTATACGAATGCATTTTATATTTTTTTACATGCACCAAAATCATGGCATCTAATAAGAAATAGACGAAACTTATTAATGATCGACTTAGTGAGACTTACATAGATGTGGAAGAGAAGTTTTTGGATTATGCTCTTATAAAATTAGGAGAACCACAATTGATACGTTGTCCATGCATCAAATGTGGTAATGCAATTTCAAGAACATGTGTGATAGTCAGGTCACATTTGATAGTACATGAAATAATATCAAATTATAATCTTTGGCATCACCATGGGGAGAGGCCAAGTGAAGAACAATCATATTCTAAATCTGTAAATGATAATTACATTAAAGAGGGTGATGGTGAAGAGACAATACATTATATGTTCAGAGATTTGTTCTCTGATTTTGACTGAGATAATATGAATAATAGTTGTGGTGATTTTCTAGAGGAGGAACCAAATTCTGAAACAAAAAGATTTTATAGGCTATTGAAGGATTTTGATCAACCACTATACCAAAGTGCAAAAATTTAAGCTTTCTATTTTTGTTAAATTGCTTCATATTAAAGTATTGGTCATTGGAGTAATGAGTCATTTATGATGTTACTAAAGTTTTTGAAAGAAGATTTATTGCTTGATAGGACACACTTGTCAAATTCATTTTACAAGGAAAGAAGGTAATTCGAGATCTTGGGATTTCTTATAAGAATATTGATGCATGTAAAAATAATTGCATGTTGTATTGGAAGGATGAAAATTGTCTTGAATCTTGTAAAGTTTATGGCGCATCTAGGTGAAAGGAGGATAAACATAGTCAGGAAACCAAATTTAAAAGTGAAAAAAAGATATCAAATAAGATTTTACATTATTTTCCTCTAAAGCCAAGACTTCAAAGATTATTTATGTGCTCAAAGACGTCTCCTTTAATGTCATGGCATAATGAAAAATGAGTTAATGGTGGAATAATGAGGTACTCGGCTCTTTCAATAGTGATATTGAGCGTATTTATACGTCCGCTTTTCACATTTTACCTATATTTACCGTGTTCTGAGAAGAATACCCTTATAGAATTCATTGTTTTCATGAAATATTGTGAAAAGAGTTGAAAAGTGTGTTTAGATGATGTTTTGCCGGAATGAATGGAAAAATACCCAAAAAAGAGCAATGAAGGAAATTTTCAAAGTTGCAAGGTGTGACAAAACAAGAAGTCGAAAAGAAATTCGCCTGGTGAGATGGCTGGCGCGTCACGCTAGACAATGAGCTTCAGAGATTTTTGGCACATATTAGTTCTATGCCAGGGGTGGCGCGCCAGAGAAGAACGGGGGGCTGAAAATTTTATAACCCTATGGTGCTTTGGGAGGCGTTGCGCGCCAGCTCTTAAACTCCAGAGAATTTTGATAAACACCTTGGTGAAATGAGAGGCGTGGCACACCAAAAGTGAAACTTTAGACGAAGTTCAAGCACAATTTGGTGCTATTGGAGGCGTGACGCACTATGGCTAATCCGGGGAGAATTTATTCAAAGTCTAAAAGATAAATTATTTAAGGGCAAAATGAGAATTTTTCCTATGGTTATAAATACATCACTAGGTCATAAGTAAAAAGGGAGAATTTTTCTTTTGGAAAGAAAACACTGTGTTTGGAGAAAGAGACAAGAGTTCCATCTTTTGGGCCTTTCTTCTTTACTTCATTACCTTTTCTTGTATGAGAATGATGATTTTTGTGGTTTTACGCTTGAACATGAGGCAAATAGCCTTAATCTAGGGTTTTGTCCATAAGCATGATGGTAGTAGTTTAAAATTCATTTATGCTAGACATTTAAACCTTCTTCTTAAGATTGTTTATGCTTTCTTGGTTTAATTATTGTTCACTAGTCTGATCATTTTGCAAATAATATCTATTTACTAATGTGTGGAACTCAAAAGTGGGAGCAGATGAGGGATAAAAGAAGCATAGACTAGGTTTCAATTCTTTGATTAGGATTATAGGGAATTGATTTCGTTTTTATGGATAAGGGTATACCCTGCTATCCTAGTTATTTGAATTAGGTATCTTGAATCATCATTTCACTTTTCTCCTACAACCATAGGAATATAGATGTTAGGGTTAGTGAAATCGTTCTTGACTATTAGAAAGAATAAGTTGAGAAATGAGTTCGTAACCTGAAACTAACAATCTTGAAGGTTAAGTTTAGTGTAGTTGGACTTGATAACTCATCATGAAAGAGAAAGTGCCAAGATCCTGGACTTTAATCATAATTTGAAATACAATCTTCCTGAAACTAAATTTCCAAAAGATTTACTACACATTACTACATTTAGTAGAATTTACTTTAACTCTTGCGAACAAATTTTCCGTCTTTCTTGAATAGTGAAATAAAGATTCAAACTAAGACAATTAATCTAAAAAGTCTCTATGGGATGATATCTGAACTTCTATCCTATATTACTTGAAGACCACATAAAGTTGCGTGTGCGCTTGTTTGCATCAAGTTTTTAGTGCCGTTGCCGGGGACTTGAACATTGGTTAATTATTTTTGGTTAGGATTTTTATTTCACTATTTAGTATTTTATTTTATTGTTGGTTGTTGCACATCTCAGGTATTGTTCATTCAGTGTATGCCAGTTACACGAAGTCAAGGACAACCCTTGGCCTCATTTGATCCTAAAATAGAGAGAACCTTCCATCTGTTGGTAGTAATGGTAGACAATAATAGGCAGAACCGGGCCAACGACCAAGAACGGATTCTAGTGTTGAATTTTTCTAGGCCAATCTTGAAGAATGTTTCTAAAGAAATCATCAAGCCGACCATCATGGGAAACTTTGAATTGAAGGAGGGAATTGTGCGGTTGGTTCAAAACACTTGTCAGTATTAGAGCAAGCCGTATGAGGATCCCCATAGATATTTGATGACATTTATGGAACTGAGTGAGAATTTTCACTACCAAAACATCTCTGATGAGTATGTTAATCTCACTCTGTTTCCATTCTCATTGATTGGAGAGGCAAAGGAACGATTACATAATGAACCAATAGGGTCCTTTACAACTTACGAAGATCTTTCAAGTAAGTTCATAAACAGGTTTTTCTCTTTAAGGAGAACAAAGGAGCTAAGCGGAAAGATTTCAGGGTTCATTCAGAAGGATGGTGAACCTTAGCTCAGGCATAGAAGAGATACAAGGGTTAGCTACGAGAATGCCCTCATCATATGCAGTCAAAAGAGATCATTGGGTATAATTTCATAGAGGGACTGAAGCCAGAGTCAAAGATTTTACTTGATGCTACTACACTAGGTCAGATACTTTCATAAAGTTATGATGAGATAGAAGCTCTGCTAAATCTCATGTCATCTGGAAGCCAGGATTACCAAGTTTTAGGCAGAGGGTTCACAACAACAAAGGTTCTATGGAAACTTGAGGTTGATGGTATGGATGCGATTCAGTTAGATATCAGTCAGCTGGTGAATGTGATCATCAAGTTAGTGACTACACCAGCGATTAATTAGGTTCAAGTTCATACTCCACCTCCATCATGTGAGGCTTCTGGAGAAAATCATGTCTATTTAGATTGTCTGCTAAACCTAGAATCTATTTATTATGTGGTTCAACAGTGTCGCAACAGAGGATTCCAAGGGAACAACTATAACCAAGGGCATAGGAATGTAGTAAATCCTCCATAGGGAGGAAATTAGAACTTTCAAAGACCCCAAAAATTTTTTCATAGAAATCAGGGTCAGCAACCTAGCAGCTCAATAGAGGGAATAACTAATCAATGTATGGGTCAAAAGACCTAGATTGTTAATGAGATGCGGAATTCTATTTATGAGTTAGAGAGACAAATGGGATAGCTTGCAATTTAGCAGACAACTAGGCCTCAAGGAAAACTTTTAAGAAATATAGAGAAGAATCTCAAGGAGAATGTCAGCACAATGGGAAGAGTTAGGTAAAGTGATACCCTGAAACAAAAGAACTGAGGAAAAAAAGGTACCAGAATAGACTATAGAATTAAAGCAGGAGGTTGGTGAGTGAAGTGATTCACAATCGAAAGTGGTAGAGACCAGGCCACCTCCTCTATTTCGATAGAGATTTAGAAAGCAGAAAGAAGATTCAACATGCAATAAATCCATAGATATTTTAAACCAAGTGCATGTAAATATACCAGTTGTAAGACCCTAAAATTTTCCCAGACCAAACTCAGACTCATCAGGAAGAAGTAGAAAATTTTTTCTCAGAATGACCGAGACAATGAGTTGTTATCAACAGTAATGACCCATTGTCTGAGTCGTGGTCAGCGCTGCCGGTTACCTTCAGGAACCAATGAGACATGAGATGACCCGTTAGAGGAAGCAACAAGTCATCCTGTCACTCGTTGTATCCCCATCTCAGAAAACTGTTAGACCCTTCCTAGGATCCAACGAGCCAGACGATGAGTCATTGTCTAGTGTAATGACTCATGGTGTGACTCGTATTGGAGCCCCAAAGTGTTGTTAAAAAATCTCATCTAGTGTCAACGAGCAACAATTAACAACCTGATGTATCACACGATGAGTCATTTTTTTCATCCATGATGATAAATCCAAAAATCCTTCAGAAATTCTTGTGGCAAGGACGAGAGGTGAAAATGACCTGTTGGTTCGACTAACGAGTCGTGGGTCATCCGTTAGTAGGGGTCCAATGTTTTGCTCGAAATCCTGCCAGCGACCATGAGAGGAACCAACGACCCGTTGGTTCTTCCAAGGAGTCGTGGTTCCCTTAGTAAGCTTAAGTTTTTTCCCAAGACCAACGATTTGTCCCAATGAGTCATGGTATCAACCAACGACTCATTGTGTGACCCGTTGGGTCCCGACGGACAATTTTCTAGACTTTCTTTTAGGGGCATTTTTGTAACTTTTAGAAATTTTAATCCCTAAAGTACATCATTTTGGGCACGTCTAGGCGAGAGTTAAAGGGGTTTATTGACATTTTCCTCTCATTCTTTCTCTCAACTCTCAAACTCAATACATAGAAGTTTCAGGCAAATATCTCAAAGCTATGCTAGGGCTTCAGTATCCAGATTTTTCTCAGGAATTCTACTCCAGGTATGTGTGAATTCAACAAGGGAAATTGATCTTCCCTTGTGTCCAAAAATCCTTCTAAAAATCTTTATCAGTTCTAGCCCTGATGATCAAGGTTAGAGTTTGTTGTTACTTAGAATTTAAATTTTTCCTTTTGTTAAATTTTCATGATGATTAAGAGTTGTTGTTAGTTATATTCCATGTTGATTCTAAATTCCATGAAGTAACATGATTTATCCCTAGTTTTTATGAAGACAGTAAATTGGGTCTTATATAATTGTCTAGATACAAATGTTGCTTGACTTTGTTAGTTCTTGAAATTTCCCTGTTATTACTATCATGTGAGTTAACAGTCAGTTTGAATGCTTGTTCAGTCTTAGTAATTATCTTTCCAGTACCTCTCAATAAGTCACCTGATTAGTTTGACTATAGTCAGTTCTTGAGGTGTTTAGTAATGCTTCTTAGTATCAGTTATCAGGTTGTTCTTTAGACGATTACGACGTTTCCAAACAAAACAGCTCTGACAAATCTTAGAAAACTAGTTTCCAGTTATCAAGTCCATTGGACTCTTAGGTTACTTCTAGATAAGTATTCAAGACTTAAGTCTTGGGGCATCAATTTTGAGCTATCACCTAGCAGTCTCAGTTAGGACCTTCAGTGGGAGTAGGACTTAGCACCGAGCGGACCACGGTTCAGTTCACCCAGGTTCCCAAAACTACGTTTCCACCATGGGGTTTATCCCGAATGGGCCTCAAATAGAGTTGACACTAGCCATGCCTTTATACACCTGGCAAGGTATATTGGGTCCTATTGATGGGGCATAAACATGGAACTCCAAGTTTAGCTCACGTGGTTATATGTCAGTTATAGTACCTCCCATAATAGTAGTACATTATCTCTTGGCATTACAACTCAGTCTCAGTTTCAGCTCAGTTCAGTTATTTAGATTTTAGGATATGTTTATGAGCACCAGTCATTACATGTATTTACACTATTACAGTATATCTTCAGTAGTCATCAGCTTATAGTTGGTCATTTTATGTCAACTTAGCTCAGTTATGTATTCTTATTTCTTTACCTTCATCTCACATACTCAGTACATTCAAAGTACTGATGCATATTTTTCATGTTGTATCGTATTATACAGGTGCAGGTGCTTAGTCGCAGCAGTGTCGGTAGTTCCCCTTGGATGATTTCAGCAGCTTTATATTGGAGAATCCTTATTGTTTGAGGATGATGTTTTAGTTTCTTTCAGTTCTTGTTTTTATATTTTAGAGTTAGCTGGGGGTTTGTCCCAGCAACTCACCAGTTAGTAGTTGGCTTTCAGACATAGTAGCGTTTAATTATTTTGCTCTATTTGTATAAGTTTTTAGTATTTTATCAGACCTTCCTTATTTCAAAAATCAGTTATTTCAGTTATGTTTTTCATCTTCCTCTATGTTTATTTAATTTACCAGTGTGATGTTAAACCATGAGTTAGCTTGGCGTCACTCATGGCACCAAGTACTGTGTCACGTCCAAGGTGCAGACTTGGGCCATGAAAAACTTAGTATCAAAGCACTAGGTTTAGAGTATCCTACGAGGCTTGAAAGCCACGTCGAGTAGAGTCCTTTTCATGAGTGTGAAGCGCGTCACACTTATGATGGAGAGTCTACAAGGCATCTTTAGGAAATTTACCTTTTGTTCATACTCCTTATCGTGCATTGAGATTAATCCCAAAAATGTCCTGCTAATTCATGCTCTACTTATTTCATTTGACAACATGCCACCAAGAAGAGGAAATGGGAGGAGGAACGGGAATGCAACTAAACTAGTCCCACCAGCTCCAGCAGCCCCTCAAGATGATCAAGTGTCCCTTGTAGAATTTAGAGCGCAATTCAGCTATTGGCTTAGCCGTGACCAATCAAGTAAACAAGCGGGTGATCTCAGTGAATATGAATGGGTCTGTGCTAGTTTCCAGGGTTTGGGATTTCAGCAGAATGAACCCTCCATATTTTCATGTATCCAAAGTGGGAGAGGACCCACAGGAGTTCATGGATGATGTACAGAAGATCACCCATATCATGGGTGTTAATATCGCAGAGAGTGTTGACCTGGCTACTTACCAATTGAAAGAGGTGGCTCAGATTTGGTACAACAATGGAAGGAGGGAAGACCAACTGAGGTAGGATCACTAGAGCAGCGCAAGTTCGATACGATGTTTCTCGATAGGTTCTTTCCTCAGGAATTGAGGGAGGCCAAGGTTTCCGAATTCATGAATTTGAGACAGAATAATTGAATAGTGAAAGAGTATGCATTGAAGTTCACTCGACTATCGAGGTATGCTCCAGAGATGATCGCTGAGTCGAGGGCTCGTTTGCTCAAGTTTGTGAAAGGAGTTTTAGACCTAGTGCTTAAAGAGTGCAGAACTGCCATGCTGATCAAAGACATTAACCTCTCCAGCCTCATGATTCATGCCCAACAAATAGAGGCCGAAAAGCTAAAGGATTTGGGGAAGGAAAACATGCGGGCCAGAATCGGATAGTTTGAATATGTCCAGAAGAGGGCAAACAGTAGTAGTCACCCACAACAGCAGCAGAAGAGACCTCTAGCACCCACATCAGCCAGTGTCCCTTCTTTTCTATCCACAAGGATCAAAAGGGTGGAGCATTAGGCTCCTAGTCGCAGAGTCACATCTCTAGTAGCCGTTAATTTCTAGCCTGCCCAAAGTGCAGCAAGAATCACCCAGGGGAGTGCCGTTTAGGTTAGGAAGGTTTTTTTGATTATGGCTAGCTAGGCCACATATTAAGAGATTGTCCGTCAACATGACAGGGAAAGGCTCAAGCCATTACCTCAGCAGCCCCAGCAGGTCACCCAACTCAGCAGGGTACTACTTCAGGTATGGATGGTGGTCAGCATCAAAACTATTTTTATGCTTTGTTTTTCTTGTCAGGATTGGGAGAGCTCACTTGACGTGGTCATGGGTATGTTATATTTTTCCATCTATATGTATATGCCCTACTAAATCCAGGAGCCACACTTTTATTTGTGACTCCTTATGTAGCTGTTCAGTTCGATATCAATCTAGACGTCCTCTCAAAACCGTTCTCAGTCTATACTCTAGTTGGTGAGTCAGTTAGAGCCAACCGAATATATAGAAATTGACCAGTCTCAGTATTGAGTAAAGTTATTCTAGTTGATCTAGTAGAGCTAGACATGGTCAATATTGACCTCATTCTTGGTATGGATTTGTTACATTCCGTTTATACCTCAGTTGACTGAGGAACTAGAGTCGTCAGGTTTTAGTTTCCCAATGAGCCAGTCTTAAAATGGATGGGTAGCATTTTAGCGCCTAAGGATCAATTTATTTCCTACCTTAAGGAAAAGAAGATGATTTCAAAAGGGTGCATTTATCACCTAGTTCAGGTCAAATATTCTAGCTCCGAGACCCCAACTATTTAGTCAGTTCAGTTGTTAGTGAATTCCCTAACGTGTTTCCCAAGGATCATCCTGGAGTCTCCAGAGTGGGAAATAGACTTCGGCATACACCTTCTTCCAGAAACTCCACCCATCTTTATTCCTCCTTACAAAATGGCTCCAACTGAGCTTAAGGAGTTGAAGGAATAGCTGAAGGACCTTCTAGATAAGGGCTTCATCAGGCCCAACATCTCTCCATAGGGTGCTCCAGTGTTGTTCTTGCGAAAGAAAGATGGTTTACTTAGAATGTGTATCAACTATTGTCAGCTGAACAAAGTTAGAGTCAAGAACAGGTATCCCCTACCCAGGATTGATGACTTGTTCAATCAACTTTAGGGAGCCAGTTGTTTTTTCAAGGTTGATCTCAGGTCGGGATATCCTCAGCTTAGGGTCAGGGAATGTGGCATACTAAAAATAGACACCAAAACTTGATATGGTCACTATGAATTTGTGGTTATGACTTTTGGACTAACCAATGCCCCTGTAGCTTTTATGGACCTGATGAACAGGGTATTCAAGCCGTATTTGGACATGTTTATCATTGTGTTCATAGATGATATCTTGGTGTACTCTAGAAATGAGGAGGATCATGCTAATCACTTGAGGATAGTGTTGTTGACCCTTAGAGACCATCAATTGTTTGCTAAATTCAGTAAGTATGAATTTTGGCTGAAGATAGTAGCCTTCCTCGGTCATGTGGTCTCAGATGAGGGTATTCAGGTAGACCCTCAAAAGATAGTAGCGGTAAAAGACTGGCCAAGACCTAATCCCCCAATTAATATCAAGAGTTTCCTGGATTTAGCCTGTTATTACCGATGATTTGTAAAGGGGTTTTATTCTATTGCGTCCCACCTGACAAAATTAACTCAAAAAAGGTGAAGTTTCAGTGGTCAAATGTATCTGAGAAGTGTTTTCAAGAGTTGAAGACGCGACTCACTACTGGTCAAGTTTTGACCTTACTAGAAGGAAAAAATGGGTTCATAGTATATTTTGATGCTTCCTGAGTTGGCCTTAGTTGCGTTCTGATGTAGTGGGGTAAGGTGATAGCTTATTCCTCCAGAGAGTTCAAGGTTCATGAGAAAAACTATCTGACACATGATCTTGAATTGCCGACAATGGTGTTTTCTTTGAAAATATAGAGGCATTACCTTTATGGGGTTTACGTGGATGTATTCACTGACCACAAGAGCCTCTAGTACCTATTCAGTCTGAAGGATTTGAACCTTATTCAGAGAAGGTGGTTGGAGTTATTGAAATATTATGAAATGAGAGTTCTATACCACCCGGGCAAGGCTAATTTGGTGGCGGATGCCTTAAGCAGGATATCCACGGGGAGCGTTGCTCATGGTGAAGAGGGTAGAAAGGGGCTAGCAAATGATGTTCATAGATTATCTCCATTGGGGGTACAATTAGTCGATTAGCTGAGGGCAGAATTGTAATCCAGAGTGGGTCGTAATCCTCACTAGTAGTAGAGGTTAAGTCAACGTAGGATGAAGACCTCATACTACTCAAACTGAAGGAAGCAGTTCTAAGAAAATAAGTGAAGGCTTTCTTACTAGGGCAACCTTTGTGTTCCAAAAATAAGTAACTTGAGACAACAGATATTGGAAGAAGCACACAGCTCCAGATATTCTATCCACCCAGGTGCCACTAAGATGTACCATGACCCATGGGAAATCTATCGGTGGAACGACATGAAAAGGGACATTGCAGAATTTGTGGCTAAGTGTCTGAACTTCTAGCAGGTTCAAGTTGAACATAACAGACTTGGGGGTATGACTCAGGATATCAGCATAACACGTGGAAGTGGGAAGAGATGAATATGGACTTCATTACAGGTCTAACTCGTACTCGTCGGTAACATGATTCCATTTGGGTGATAGTAGATCGGATGACTAAGACAACATATTTCCTACCAGTTAAGACTACAGACTCAGATGAGGATTATTCTAGAATGTACATTTGGGAGTTAGTCAGACTGCATTGGGTTCTTTTGTCCGTCATTTTGGATAGAGGTACCCATTTTAACTCACAGTTCTAGTAGTCATTTAGAAAGGACTTGGTACTCTGGTCAAGCTCAGCACAACTTTTCACCCTCAGACAGATGGGCAAGCCGAGCAGACTATTCTGACCTTGAAAGACATATGTAAGAGCTTATGTGATTGACTTCAAGGGTTTGTATGATCACCTATCTCTCATCGAGTTTGCATACAACAACAACTACCACTCTAGTATTCAAATGGCCCCGTTTGAGGCATTGTATGGTATGAGGTGTAGATCTCCTATAGAATGATTTAAAATTGACGAAGCTACCTTGATAGGACCAGATTTAGTTCATGAGGCTATGAAGAAAGTGTATCTTATCAGAGAGAGGTTGAAAACAACTCAGAGTCGCCAGAAATCATATGCAGATGTGAGGAGAAGAGAACTAGAATTTGCTGAAGATGATTGAGTTTATTTGAAGATTTCACCTATGAAAAGGGTGATAAGTTGGAAAGAAAGAGAAACTCAGTCCAAGGTATATGGGACCCTACAAGATTCTGAGATGAATTGGAAAGGTGGCCTGTGAGTTAGAATTACCTTCAGAGTTAGCATCTGTGCACCGTTATTCCATGTGTCACCTTTGAAGAAGTGCATCAGTGATCTAACCTCAATTGAGCTACTAGACAGTGTGGGGGTGAAAGATAGTCTCTCTTAAGAAGATTTCCCAGTTCAGATCCTAGACGTCAGGTCTGTAAGTTGAGAAACAAGGAGGTTACTTTAGTAAAGGTTTTGTGGAGGAACCAACTAGTTGAGGGAGACATATGGGAGGCAGAAGCAGACATGACGTCTAAATATCCTCATTTATTCCCTTCTAGTTTAGTTTTAGCATCAAGTATTAAATTCCTCCTCAGTACTCTATTCAGTTCTGTACTGACCAGCTCTATTCATGTTTTAATTATGCATCCTAGTTGTATCAACTCAGTTAGTATGCCTATTCCTATTCGGAGTTAGTCACTCCTTCAGAAATCAGTGTATAGTTTCAGTTTTTGAATTGTTGCTCTTTTCCCAATTTTCCAATAGTTTTAGCCTTCATTCAATGATGAATGATCCTAAGGGGGAGATATTATAACACCCTAAAACTTTCCTAAACCAAACTCAAACTCAGCAGGAAGAAGTAGAAAATTTATCTCAAAATGACCTAGACAATGAGTCATTGTCAACAGTAACTACCCGATGTCTGAGTCTTGGTCAGCCCTGCCGGTTGCCTTCGGAAACCAACAAGACATCAGATGACCCGTCAGAGAAAGTAATGAGTCGTCCTGTTACTCATTGTATCCCCAACTTAGAAACCTGTTAGACCCTTCCTAGGAACCAACGAGCCAGATGACGAGTCATTGTTTGGTGTAACGACTTGTGGTGTGTCTCGTAAGTTGGAGCTTCAAAGTGTTGTCGAAAATCTCTTCTAGTGTCAATGAGCAGAAACAATGACCCGTTGTATCACACGACGAATCGTTGTTTCCATCTGTGATGACAAGTCCAGAAATCCTTCAGAAATTCCAGTGGCAAGGACGAGAGGTGACAACGACCCTTTGGTTTGACCAATGAGTCGTGGTGTCGTCCGTTAGTGGGGGTCCAATGTTTTTCTCGAAAGTCTGCCAGTGACCACGTGAGCAACCAATGACCCGTTGCTTTGTCCAACGAGCCGTGGTTCCCTTCCATGACCCAATTTCAGTAAGCTTAAGTTTTTGACTCATGAAAAACGACTGGTCCCAACGAGTCGTGGTATCAACCAACGACTTATTGTGTGACCCATTGGATCACGATGGGCAGTTTTTCAGACTTTCTTTCAGGGGAGTTTTTGTAACTTTTTGCTATTTTAATCCCTAAACTACATCATTTTTGGCACATCTAGGAGGGAGTTAAAGGGGTTGATCGATGTGTTCCTCTAATTCTTTCTCTCAACTCTCAGACTCAGTTCGTTCAAGTTCCAGGCAGACATCTTAGAGCTAAGATAGGGCTTTCAGTCTTCTTGTATATTTCTCCAGATTTTTCTCAGGAATTATACTCAAGGTATGTGGGAATTCAACAAGGGAAATTGCTCTTCCCTTGTGCCCCAAAACCCTTTTGAAAATCTTTATCAGTTCTAGCCCCGAAGATCAAGGTTAGGGTTTATTTTTAGTTAGAATATAAATTTTCCTTCTGCTTTAATTTTCATGATGATTGAGAGCTATTGTTAGTTATACTCTATGTTGATTCTAAATTCCATGAAGTTAAATGATTTAGCCCTAGTTTCTATGAACACAGTAAATTGGGTCTTGTATAATTGTATAGATACAAATGTTGCTCGACTCTATTAGTTCTTGAAATTTCTGTGTTATTACTACCTAAGACTTGTACCAAGGATCCATGGTGAATTCTAGAATGAGTGAAGAATGGCAGATTTCAAAGTACGGCTAGAAGTCACGAGTCGTAGAATGAAAGTACGAGTCGTACCAAGCCACTCATGAAAGTCAACAGAGGATGCCAGAGGTTGAAAATTCAAACCACGAGAAGATTTTATGACTCATAGGTTCATGGTACAAATCGTACCAGATTCCAACACTTAGCCAAAATTAGAAGAAGCAAGTTAATGTACGAGTGAAGGTATGACCTGTACAACCATGTTACGGGTCGTAGGTGAAGTAGGCGGTAGTTTTAGCAGTTTCCCTGTTAATTTAGAAAAAGTTTATAATTATTTGATTAAATACTTTTATAGGTTTCTTTTGTTGGAAAGAGAGTCAGATTTTGGAGAAAAACAAATTGTAGAGAGTTTTGATTCTTAAAGAACATCTTTTTGGATCTTCTTGAATTGTTTCTTCCCTTACTTCTTGACTTGTTCTTCATTAATTTTTATAATAATCAAATGGATTTTCTTCCAATAATTTTTGTAAGTTCTAATGTTATGTGTTTGTGTATGAATTGTTATAATTCCATTACAATCATGAGAGGATAAAAACTACACAACTAGGGTTGTAGGAATCATGGTGAATTAAAAACTACACAAAGTGATTCTAAACCAATGCTAAGAGCTTGTATTGTATTCTCTTCATATTTAATGTTTCTTAATGGAGCGTAACGTTAGGACTTGCCCAAATTCTTTACTTGCTTGAACCTAGAGAAGTAGAGATTAGGAAAAGAAAATTACAGCAAAGTATTGATCTTTACGGGTCATTGTATAACTTGAGATGTGGTTGCACGATAGATAATTTGGAACAAATTGATAACGGTTGAATTGAAATCACTCATGCGACCTAAGCCGGTGATTGAGTATAGTCATCCAATAGGGATGAAGCAGTTGTTTGGATGAACCCTAGTTATCAGTTCTACAGGTAATCATTGGGATAGATCACGAGTGTAAAACTGGAAGTAGTTATGAATCCACGGGGAACACTTACCCTAGTTATTTGCATAATCTTGATTAACAATAATTAACTCTCAACATTGTTTTCTTTTATAGAACCCTCCTTTTAGAGATAACATACTTAAAAGCTTAAACACCTGCATTATTCTATATCTTGACCATATTCCCTGTGGGATCGACCCCAACCTTTGTGGGTTATATATTGACAATGTACATGTCATACTTTTATAGGAGTGTGATTTGAGTGTTATAAAAAATGGCGCCATTGCTGGGGTATACGACTTTAGAATAGAGTAATTGTTGTGTTTAACTTTTTGTTGTTATTTCCTTATTTACGTTTTCTTTTTAATTTTTACATCCACAGGTTGTCTCTTGGTGAATGCCAAGTACTCGATAGAGCGGAGACCCTCTGATTCCTCTTGATCTTGACTTAGAGCAAGCTCTGCCGAGAATGGACAACCCTGAGTAGAGAGAATCTCGTATGGATGAAGAAGCTCGGCAAGCTGCACTTCAGGAAGCTGAGAATGCTCGGGAGGAAGTAGTGAGTGATGGATGCCTTGTAAGTGGAAATAGAGGCCAGAGATATGCTCCTCAGTTCTATGATGAGGATGACCCAGATATTGATAAAGTCGGGTCAATTGGAGCCATCATACCACCACCTTTGCCTGCTAGGGCAAAGTTTGATACAACTGCTAAATATAAAAGGGGTGTTTAGTGGCCATGCAGCTGATGATGCCAACCTGAACTTGATGCAAGGCGTATAGGTTTCCTGGTGTGAGCTAGGATGTAATAAGATTGAGACTCTTCCCATTCTCTCTCTCTCTAGAGAGGCCACTTTATGGTTAGTGAAGTTGCCCAACAACTCCATTACCAACTGGAGGGAGCTTAAATAGGATTTCCTTGAAAGGTTCTTCCTACCCTCTAGGATACTACAACTAAAGGACGATATTTATAACTTCTGACAATTGAAAACTGAGGCACATCATAAGACCTGGTTGAGATTTAAGAAGAAGCTGACCAAGTGCCCAAACCATAAAATTTTAGATGACAGTTTATTGGAGATTTTTTACAGGTCCTTTAATAACAGTAGAAAAGATGTAGCAGATACCGTACAAGAGCAACATTGATGAGTCACACATAGGAGAAAGCTTCCATTATTCTAGATAGAATGACTAAGATGAATAGGGCCTAGCACACCAGGGAAGCAGAAGCAGCGACAGGTACATATGTTGTTGGTATAACTGCAGATCAACGCAAGAAGGAGAAGGAGTGTTATTAGGAGCTGGCTCATATGCGAACATCATTAGACTTGCTCGTGAAGCATATCATGGGAACTGGTGCTAGAAAGGTAATGCAGGGGGAGCTCAATCTAATGCCCAAGGGTCTGACAGATCACTTGGCGCCAAGGTTTCAGAAATTAGGGTCAAAACCAGTGTCGCGACGACTACAACAGGAACGAGTATAAATATACGAGCTGAGGTCATGAGAGAGAGGGAGAATGGAGAAAGAACGATGGATATCACAATGATTGCATAGGTTTGTATGTTCCTCCTAATGCACGTGAGGGTGAGACTAGACCCTCCAGATTGGAGAACACGATGGCTGAGATACTCAAGAAGGTAAAGTCCATCGACGATCAGCTGAGAGAAATCTAGGGGGGATATATCCGGTAAGGTCCAGAAAGTTGAATCGCATGCCACAACGATCAAACAGATTGATCAGCAACTTGGTCAAATGTCAGCTTCCCTAAATAAGAGGAAAAAGGGAACACTCCCTAGCAACATAGTGCAGAATCCAATGAATGATAGTTACTGTATGACTGTGATGATTTGGAGTGGAAAGACCACAGTTGAACCCCCTCTACCGATTGTAGTTGAGATGGAAAAATGGAGGGAAATTGAGATTGATGAAGATGAGTTTGCTGAGCATGAGCTCACAGGTGAGGTTGAGTTGAATAAGGCTCTAGGTGGTGTAAAGGAGTCTGAAGCTGATAAAGGTAATAACAAAGGGGCCACAAAGATTTATAAGGTTATTTCTCGACTACCGCCACCATCCCCTCAAAGGATGAAGAAGAAGGTGGAAGATGGTAAGTTTCAGAAATTGCTCTCTATGCTTAAACAGTTATCTATGAACATACCATTGGTCGAGGCATTGGAATATATGCCTGGATATGCCAAGTTCTTGAAGGATCTTGTGACCTAAAAAGGGTTTGTGAGCTATGAGCTAGTTGGTAACTTGCATCATTGTTGTGCCATAGCCTCACGGGTCCTTGCTCAAAAGAAAGAGGATCCAGGAGCCTTTACCATTCCATGCACAATTGGTTATTTTGAGTTTGCGAAGGCACTATGTGACTTGGGAGATAGCATCAACTTGATTCGATTAGCTGCGTTCGAATAGCTGGGATTGGGAGCCCTTACACCAATTTCAATATGACTTTTGATGGCAGACTGCATAGTCATAAGGTCAGTAGGGATCCTATTTGATGTATTAGTCAAGGTGGACCACTTTATCTTCCCTGCAGACTTTGTAATCCTAGATTGGGAGGTTTATTTTGAGGTCCCCATCATTTTGGGGTGACCATTCCTTTTCACTGGGAGAGCTTTACTGGATATTGAGGCTGGCCAACTAAAATTCAAGATGAATAAAGAGGAGGTCACTTTTAGTGTCTGCTGGTCAATGAAACACCCCAATGAGTTTAGGATTGTCTCAGAATTATAGGATGATAGTGAGGTTGAATAAGAGACTTGCGTCGTACCGCGACATTAAATCAAGCGCTTCTTGGGAGGCAACCCATGAGGTGGTTTGGTGAAGTTTGAGTAACTAAATCACCGGTGTCGTACCACGACGTTAAATCAATCGCTGCATGGGAGGAAACCCATGGAAGGTGAATTCTGAGTAGCCAAAAGTATGTCCACTTGTTCTTACATTTTTTGCTTTGGGATGAAGCATGCTTTTTAAAAGGGGGTGTACTTGTATTTTGGGTTTTTATTCGTCCTAGGGTTTTTCTTGTCATGTTTCTTTACCCCCGACATGCTGTCTAGTAGAATTGGTATGTTTAGGTTTTTATTTGTGTAATTATAAGTAGCTTAGGATTACTTTACATCCAATAAAGGCACTAGTTTTGATGTTTTTGAAAAATGACCTATTTGAAAGTTTTTGATAATAGTTGTGTAGGTTGACTACAAAGGATGACTTTTGTGGATCTTTATATGAAATTTATATTATTATCATGTGTAGTTGTAGTTTAGCCATGCATAAACTGGATAGGTAGAATCAATGTAAACCTGTACCAAGAGTAAGTGAGGATTCATACTCAGTTCAATACTACGTTGAAGATCTAGAACTTTCCCGGTTGATCTTTACATTGGTTTTATGATGGTTAGGAAAGGATTATAGGCCATTTCTATTATTGCCTACATTAGCTTAAAATGCCTTACCAAATGAAATGATTCCCTTGATCTCATATTTGGCCTAAAATTTGACCTACTTTATTTGATTACAAATTCACCTTGACCTAGTTTATAATGAACTTGTTTGGCTCTGGTCCCTCATTAGACATGTGAACCTCAACTTAGGAAAACTGCCTAAGTTGAGAGTGGTTGTAGTAGGGGTGCGTAAACTGTGTGAGGGTGGAGAAGAAAGAAGGAAACAAAGTCAAAGAAGGGTGAGGTGTGGTGTGAAAAGAACAGAAAAAGAGATTAAAAAAATGAAAAGAAAAAGAAAAAGGGTTGAAAGAAAAAAAAGATGAGAAAACACACGGCACCCACACATTGCATTTAAACGGAGAAAAAGGGAGGATGAAGTTGAAAAAACAAAATGGGGTAAAAAAGTGAAAAGTGGAAGAAAAGTTGTGTAGTGCCAAGGAGGGTTAGTTAGTAAAATTCATATCTATCAACCCATCTTGAAGCCTACATTACAAGTTTAAAAAAAGTCCTATACTGATCCTAGCTTAACTATCCAAAAATCCAAAGTATAGAAAATAAGGGCAAGCCTATAGTACCCAATGTGCAGTATTAGGAACTTCGTTGTGATAGTGAGAGTCTTACTAGTTGAGTTCCAAAATTCATATTTATATATCTATGAGTGTTGGGGACTTCATTTGCAGTGAGGGTATATGGTTTGTGTTGTGTTCTTCCAATTATCTGTGTGAATAGCTGTTACACCCCGTAAGTTCCTACCTTTTAATTAATGCGTTCGTACATATGTTGAGAGTCTTATAGTACGATGCATACAGAAAAGAGCCTAGGGAATGAATGCACGAGTACGGAGTCGAGCGAGTAGGAGGTCGGGCCCGGGGGAAGGGCACACTAGGCGCCGCGCTATGCCACACCCCTCCCTTGGGGTGTTGGGAGGCGCGATGTGCCCGTCCTCTGCCATGATGGGAGGCATGTCACAGATCCTCCCCCACCATCTCCTATATATATGTGTGTTTAAGTGAAGTTAAGTTCATTCTAATATTTCATCAAACATACCCACGACCCCTACGATGTTCTCTTTCGAGTTTTCTTTGACTTTTGGAAGAATTACACCATTAAACTCTACCAAACACAAACTTGTCCTGGATAATGGATTTTAGGCCTATGAGGAACATCCTTGCGAAGTTATTTCTTGGAAATTCACTTGGAGTACCAAAACCCTGCTGAGTAAAAGTTGTAGGAATCACTCCTTATTGAGTCCTAAGCGACTGCAAGTGACGGGTAAGGTTTCTGCCTTCTAAACCCTCAGGAATTTGTAAGCTTCTAGCCGAATTGAATGAAGTTTGTATTGTAGTTATTTTCTTCAAAATATATTGTTATTCATCGACTCCTACTATTGGAATAGCCTTATTTTCTCAGCGTAAAGGCTGCATTTGAGTGGAATTACTGGCTTTAGGTTGGAAACTGTTTGGAGAAATGAAACTTGACATTTGAGGTATGTTAATGCTTATCCCTTTGATAAATTATTCTCGTTGTATAATAATATGACCTATGTTCTTGAACGAAGATAACGATCCTATATGTTTTAATTAGCTTCTGCCAGTATATTATGATTATATATGTTGTGATTACTGCTTTCAGTAGATTATGATTGTATATGTTGTCGTTAGCTGCTAAATGATATTTTGAGAGTATATTGACGTATCCCTCATCGGGAACGAGTATGTTCAGTGTGACTCATGCTAGGAGCGTCATCAAAACTCCTTTGTTCTTCGGTTCTAGTAGAATTCTGATGTTTTCCTATCATGCCAAGGCCTTAGAAGTTTAGGTTTAGCTGTTGTCCCTTAGTTGGTAAGTTGGACAACATAGGGCGCAATTGGGAAATATAACTATTAGTTTGGTGCCTGTATTGTCAGTAAAGTCGCTAGAGGCCATTGGCGTACCTTGACGCCTCCAGAGCCAGAATCCGGATAGGATGGTCTTATCCCAGGGTCAGCGACACTAGGGTTGCCTAGTGAAATAAGTGACAATCTTCCATCTAGTTAGCTACTGCAGGTTATTGTTAGTTTCAGTCGACTTAGTACTTGTCATACAGGTCGCCAGAAAGTTATCCCTATTATACAAGTAAGATATACCCGTGGGTACCCTAACGTGGGAACCTTACTAGCAGTCGATGTGGAGCTAACACCCCAGCCTGCTCTTATAGATAGCTAGGTATAGGTTGTTGCGAGTGACTTGGTACAGATAATGTTGCCTACAAGATTGTGAATCACCTAGAGAAGTCATATAAAATCTGAACAAACCAAGTTAATGTCTAAGGCACTAGAACCATAGTAGTGCATTATTACCTTCAGGCTAAGAATTATAGTAAGATGCCTATGGAAGGTTAGGGCTTACTACTCAGGAGCATGTCTGATTAATAACAGCCATATAGTCGTTCTAAGCGAAGGAACTAAATAGGCTGTTGTATGCTACCTTACCATTCGCTTATGAGCGATCTTTTTCCTAGCATGACATCCAATATATCGTTTAGGCACCTCCAGACCTCGCCCTATTCTATGTAGACCATTAGAGATGATGATAACAACCAGGACCTTTTGGTCAGGTGTAGGCATATGGGGTGTTCCTATTGACCGCTATATAGACTATTCTATAGGTTAGTAGCAATCACGTTAGGCCTAGAGGGCCAGATAGCTAGATTGAGACTTTAGTGTAGCACATCCATTGGGATTCCCCCCATCTAGGATAGCCTTCTGTTGACCAACTTCAGGGTTGCTAACTGTGTCATCGCCTATGGGGCTATTGATCACTTAGAGGAATTATATGATGTCGCTTATAGGAGCTATGTGATGTTCCAAGGGAATATATTAAGACCCAAGGGCCATAATTAAGTCCATCCATGAATGGGCTTCTATCTTTATTCCATATCCGCATTATTGACCCTCTGTCGACCCTTATGTGCCTAGGGTGCAGTTAACGGAGCCCAACGGGCTCAAACACAATTATAGGAGTCTAGCGAACTTAGACACAGACCTAGAATCTAGGTAGTTGGCTATAGTACCAGTAATCATAAGAACTTGGATAGGGGTATATAGACTGGATTGTACTTGCTAGGGCTTATGGGGGCCCAGGAAGGTTATTTCTATGTTACTTGTAGCTTCAAGGCTTATGGCGTCCAGGTTAGGTTTTTGTATACTTGCTTGATAGTTATAGATTATGAATGTATAGTCGTACAACTTCATCTTGTATACGTGTAGTGATTTACCAGATGCAGGTTACAGATAAGAAAGCCTATAGGTTACCTTCTGCCCTTGTTGCTATTTATATTCAGTTCTTCATTAGTTTCTATTTAGTCTTTGCTACTGCCGTACATATTCAACATATATTATACTGACGCCTATCCTTGGAGCATTTCATACTTGCCTGTAGGTTTAGAAAGAAAGTTTGCGAAATCTCCTAGCAGCTATTCAAAGTCAGCAGATTGGCCAGCTCCTTTCATTCGAAGTTGCCGAGGCTCTGTCCCCACCAATATTTTTCACTCTTAGAGGCTTACAGACTACAGTCTTATGTTAGTTGGTTGTTGTTGGCCGTGTAGGGCCTATGTAAGTCTTACTTTATATGTTTGTCATGTGGGGCCTAATTTAGCTAGTTAGTTAGTGTAATACCCTGGAAATTCCTAAGATTAGATCTAGGATTTAAAAATGGAAGTTGGCAGAATCTGGGGAAAATCCCACAAGACGGGTCACCTGAAGGATCGTTGGTCTAACCAGCGGTCCGTGGTGAGCACCCGTGGTGAGGTATGACTGGGTGGTAGTTGGAAGTAACGGGTCAAGTAATGACCCATTGTGTGTTATGAGTCATTGCTTGGAGTTTGGTGGGACTGGCCCTCAGCCTAAGGGGGAAGTAACGGGTTGTGGGACAACTCGTTGTGAGGAGCCATGGGTCGTGGTGAGAAGTTGTAGGAAGGAGTAAGAAAACCTCCAGTCGATATAATAGAAGGAAACCACGACTCATTGGAAGAAGGAACGAGTCATAGTATGGCTCGTGGAAAGACTAGGTACAGGTTGTCAAAGGGGAAAACAACGGATGACTTAACGACTCGTTGTCTAAAGGGACGACTCGCCCCGTCGAGTCGTGGGATCGAATCTAAGAAGGGAAAATTTGGCAGAGGACATAATAGATGGATACAATGAGTCATTGTATCCAATAATGACCCGTTAGTCCATTTGTGGTTATCACCAGTGCAAACATTTCCGGAATTTCATTTATTTTTGTCGTTTTTATGCTCTAAGGTCATATACTACGTCGTTTTAAGTTACTCTCAGAGTGTATTAAGATAGATTAAGTCATTCTAACCTATTCAAAACCCATGCATGCTAGTTAGAGAAAGTTAGAGAGGAGATCAAGCCTTAGCCTTTCCAATTCTTCTCAAATTCTTCTTGGGCAATCAGAGAATGTGTAAGAATCAACTATAATTAGGTATATAGGGTTATGAGTGGGTGTTTACGTTAACACACATCCCCAATCTCCCCTTATTCATGAAGTTTTTTCTAAAAATCTTATGGGGTTTTATCTTAAATCTTGTGGAATTCTAATGATCTATCAATGGGTTATTACTTCTCATGTTTTACATCATATTTTATGAATTATGATGAGATTCTTGCAACTAATTCAATTATAAATTTATTTATTTTAATTTCTAATAAATTTTACCTAATTATGCATGTTCTATGATGAATCTTGTTATGATCTTTACCTCTATTGTTGATGTTCACAAACCCATTATGATTTATGAGTTATGTCATGGAATTATTCAAATGCCCATTATGTATTTATGATTTAAAAAGCACATACATGATTTACAAGCATGCATGAACCTTATGATTTACGATTTATGACTAGCCAACTCACGGGCCTTATCTCCATGGCTAGTTCACGTATGTACAACAATGCTTATGATTATCATGATTTAATTTGCCCATAAATCTCATGTATATTATCTTATGAGCACTATATATGTTTTGGCAGTAATGTTTAACATCGAGTAGGTTCGCGGCTCAGGTTTTGCCCCGAATCAGAACTACGTGCCACTGTAGGTCATGGTGGGACCACTCTTGACACTATCCCCTTTTCCCCAAATGAGACTTTCATGTGTGATATCACGCCTTTAATAGTTCTACCCTTGGCAAGGTAGGAACACCCTCTCGACTAGAGATTTATAGGTTGGGCTCCAACTGTGCTCATATGGGGTATAACGGTTATAAGAATCTCCCATTTTTCCGCATGTTTTATGCATAATTATGTTTATGTTATCTTGGATCAAGTGATGACTTATAAAGTTTCTCTTATGACTACGGTAATGTATGGATTATGAATTCTTTGAAAACCTTGAGCCTTATGATATTCATGTTATGAGCATGTTGTCCCACTCTTATGATCTCTTATGAGCTTTTATGTTTTTTTAAGTATCCATTTTACTTACCTTGCATACTCGGTACATTCCATGTACTGACCGCATATTCTATGCCTTATCATTTCATGATACCAACCCTGATTTTCAAACCCAACACCGTCAGTAGTTCATCTTAGAGTTTAGCATCCAGCTCTTTGTTGAGTCCTCATCCTCTGAGGACCAGTTTAATTTCAGTTATCTTTTCATGTTCAGTTTTCTAGACTTTCCAATTTAGTTGGAGATGTTGTCCCATCAACCATTCGGATAAGGTAGGGGCTTTCAGACTATATGTAGTATTCAACTGTAATTTATGTAGTATGTTCTGCTTACCATGTTATGTTATGTTTATGCTTTTGCTAAACATTATGCTAAGTAATCTGCTTTATTGATAGAGTTAGGTGTGTGTTCATGCCATGGGCTGATTTGAGGTCTCTCAGGGATCCTTGTCCTGAGTTACAATCCGGGCCTATGTTCGGGTCGTGACAAACTTGGTATTAGAGCCATAGGTTTGAAGTACCTAGGGTGTCTAAAAGCCGCGTTAAGTACAGTCTTTTTCATGGGTGTGAAGTGCACCACACTTATGACGAAGAGGCTACGAGACATTTAGAAAAAGTTTCCTTTTTTCATGATCTATGTCGTGCGATGAAATGTCTCCCTATCCTTCTAATTCGTGCTATTCGCGATTGCAAAATCATGGCTCACCAGAGTAAATGGTAGGAGAAATGGGAATGGAGAAGGCTATGAGGGTGGCAACAAAAATGGGATCTAGCAGGCCCTTCCAGTCCAAGAGCACCATGCATCAAAGCCGGTTGCCCATGCTGAGTTTGGGGTAGCTATTCAGATGCTCACGCAGGCCTTGATCGCTAAAGTCAATTAGTACGCAGTTGCGCTTGTTTCACAAAATGGCAATACAACAGCGACTCGAGTAAGGGATTTCTTGAGAATGAACCTATCGGAGTTCCTTGGGTCAAAAGTAGATGAGGACCCGCATGATTTCATCGATGAGATTCTAAAGATCACCCAGGTCATGGGGGGTGAAAAATGGGGAATGTGTTAATTTGGCCTCTTATCAGCTGAAAGGGATTGCGCATATCTGGTCTGAACAGTAGAAAGATAGTAGGGCAGTCGGAGCAGGCCCTATAGGTTGGGAAGAGTTTCATGTAGCCTTGTTGGATCAGTTCTTCCCTTGTGAGATGAGGCAACTGAAGGAGGATGAGTTTTTAAATCTTAAGTAGGGTGACATATAGGTTTCAGGAGTATGCTATAGAGTTCACCCGCTTAAAAAACTATGCACCAGAGTTAGTGGCAGAGCAGAGGGCTCGGGTAAGCTGATTTGTGCATGGTGTGGTGGATTACCTAGAGAAGGAATGTAGGATCGCCATGCTGTATTGAGACATAGATTTTCCCCGCATAGTGTTGCATTCCCAGAAGATGGAGATGGTGTATCAAAGGTAGAGAGAGGCCAAGAGGGACGGGACCGACAATTATGGGATTTCTCATCCTAGATCAAGAGGCGGACAGTGCCAAAAGTCTCACGGGTCTTTTGTTCCAACACCATCATCAGTTAGTGCACCATCTAGATCACGAGGGGATTGGAGAAGTAGGGCTTCAGATTTAAGGGGCTAGGGTAGCATGCAGATAGAGCGCACCTTCCTATACTATGCAAGGTGCGACAAGAATCACCCAGGGAGGTGCCTAGTTGGCTCAGATGCTTGTTTCATGTGTGGCAAACCCAGACACAGACTCAGGGATTGCCCTTTGGCCAGATCAGGGGGTGGTGGAGCTTGAATGCCAACCGCTAGTTTATTCATTCTAGCAGCACATCCGTCCTAGTAGGGCACCTCGACTAGTTCAGTTGAAGGTCATCCCCAAAATAGGTTCTATGCCCTTACGGCCTGTCAAGAGAAAGTGACTTCACCGGATGTGGTTATTGGTATGTTACGAGTGTTTCACCTTGATGCTAATTCTTTGTTAGATACAGGGGCTACCTTGTCTTTTGTGACACCTTATATTGCTAGTAACTTTGGAGTCATTCCTGAAATTTTTTCAGAACCATTCTTAATCTTTACTCCTATTGGTGATTCAGTTATAGCCAGGTGAATGTATAGAAGTTGTCCTGTTACAATATTGCATAAGGTCACCTCAGCAGACCTTGTAGAGGTAGCCATGACTGACTTTGATATTATTCTCGGCATGGATTGGTTGTATGCGTGTTATGATTCTATTAATTGTAGAACCAGTGCGGTGTAGTTTCTCTTTTCAGGTAAGTCAGTCTTGTAGTGGAAGAGTAGCTCATTAAGATGATTTCCAACAGTTTTGTGTATCATCTAGTTAGGGTTAAGGATGTTGAGTCTGGGACCCCAACTATTCGGTCAGTTTCGGCAGTATATGAATATCCAGAAGTCTTCCCAAATGATTTACCTGGAGTCCCGAGTGGGAGATAGATTTTGGTATTAACCTTTCTCCGACATGCATCCTATATCTATTCCTCCATATGAAATGGCTACAACTGAGCTAAAAGAGTTGAAAGAGTAGTTGGAGCATCTCCTGGATAACGGTTTCATCAAACCAAGTAAGTCTCCATAGTGTGCACCAGTTTTATTTGTTTGAAACAAGGACGATTCCCTTCGGATGTGAACTGATTATCGTCAATTGAACAAAGTCACCATCAAGAACATGTATCCTTTACCTAGGATTGATAACTTATTTGACCAGCTTCATGGTGCCAAGTGCTTCTTGAAGATAGATCTCAGATCCGGGTACCATCAACTCAGAGTTCGGGAGCGTGATATTCCGAAGACAACCTTCAGGATGCGGTATGGTCACTATGAGTTTGTAGTTATGTCTTTTGGGCTAGCGAATGCTCATGAAACTTTTATGGACTTGATGAACAGGGTGTTCAAGCCATACTTGGATATGTTCGTGATTATATTTATTGATGACATCCTGATATACTCTCGGAGCAAGGAGGAGCATGCCGATCATTTGAGGGTAGTGCTATAAACTCTCACGGATCGCCAGTTATATGCTAAATTCAGCAAGTGCAAGTTTTGGTTGGACTTAGTGGCATTTTTTGGCCATGTGGTATCAAGTGAGGGTATAAAGGTGGACTCTCAGAAGATAGAAGAGGTGAAGAATTGGCCTAGACCGGTGAATCATTCAAATATCTGGAGCTTTATAGGTTTTTCTGGCTACTATCAAAGATTTGTAGAAGGTTTCTCATCCATTGCAGCACCCTTGACAAAATTTACCCAAAAGAAGGTGAAATTCTTTTGGTCTGAGGCTTATGAGAAGAACTTCCAAGAGTTGAAGGCTTGACTTACCTCAGCACCAGTGTTAACTCTACCAGAGGGTACCGTTGTGTTCATAGTGTATTGTGATGCCTCAAGGATCGGACTTGGGTATGTATTGATACAGTGCAGAAAAGTTATAACATATGCCTCTAGATAGTTGAAAATTCATGAGAAGAATTACCCGATCCATGATCTTGAATTGGCTGTGGTGGTATTCTCCTTGAAGATTTGACCACATTATTTGTACGGGGTTCACGAGGATGTGTTTATGTACCATAAGAGTTTACAATATGTGTTTACCTAGAAGAATCTCAATCTTCAGCAAAGGAGGTGGTTGGAGCTACTCAAGGACTATGATATGAGTGTCCTTTACCATCTTGGTAAGGCCAATATAGTGGCAGACACGCTCTCTATAAAGAGTGTGTCCCATGTGGATGAGGGAAAGAAGGAGCTGGTGAAGGATGTGCATCAACTTGCAAGGTTGGGAGGTAGGTTGGTTGACTCGACCAATGACGGTGTTATTGTTCAGGACAGATCAGAATCATCATTGGTGACCGATGTAAAAGCTAGAAAAGATGAGGACCCTATTTTGGTAAAGTTAAAGGAAGTGGTTCAAAATCAGAAGGTAGAGGTCTTTTCAAAGAGGCAGATGGTGTGCTTCGATACCAGGGTTGCTTATGTGTTCCAGATGTTGATGATTTGAGGAGACGGATAATGCACGAGGCTCATGGATCAAGGTATTCTATCCATCCAGGTGCCACCAAAATGTATTGTGACTTACGGGAAGTCTACTGGTGGAATGGCATGAAAAAGGACATAGCAAAATTTGTAGCTAAGTATCCAACTGTCAGTAGGTGAAAGTCAAGCATTAGAGACCGAGAGGTGTGCTTCAAGATATCAATATTCCTACTTGGAAGTGGGAAGAAATTAATATGGATTTCATCACAGGTTTACCTCGTACTCGTCGACAATATGACTCCATTTGGATTGTGGTAGACAGGTTGACCAAGGCCACTCATTTTCTACCAGTCAAAACCACGGATTCGGTGGAGGACTATGCCAAACTATATATCCGGGAGCTAGTTCTATTGCATGGAGTTCCCTTTTCCATTATATCAGACAGAGGTACTTAATTTACCTCTCAGTTTTGGAGGTCATTTTAAAAAGGACTTGGTACTCTTTTTAAGCTTAGCATAGCATTTCACCTGCAAACGGATGGTCAAGGGGAGCGGAAAATTCAAAATCTCGAGGACATATTGAGAGCATGCGTGATTGACTTCAAGGGTAGTTGGGACAATCACTTCCCTCTTATCGAGTTTCCATACAATAACAACTACCATTCCAGTATTCAGATAGCTCCATTTGAGGCTCTCTATGGGCGGAGATGTAGATAGCCCATTGATTGGTTCGAAGTTAGTGAAGCTGTGATGATAGGACCTTATTCAGTCCATGAGGCTAGGGAGAAGGTTCAGCTTATACGGCATAGGTTGAAAATAGCTCAAAGTCGCTAAAAATCCTATGCCGATGTGAGAAGGAGAGAATGAGAATTCGAGGTGGATGATTGGGTGTTTCTAAAGGTATCTCCCGTAAAGGGAGTGATGTGGTTTGGAAAGAAGAAAACTCAGCCTCGTTATGTTGGCCCTTACCAGATTGTGAAATGGGTTGGAAAGTTGGTGTATGAATTGGAGTGCCCTCAGAATTAGCTTTCGTGCATCCTGTATTCCATGTATCGCTCTTAAAGAAGTGTTTGGGTGATCCAGTTTTAGTTGTCCCAGTGGATAGTGTTGGTGTGAAAGACAGCCTTAGTTATGAGGAGGTTCCATAAGAAATACTAGATCTTCAGGCTCGAAGGCTAAGGAACAAGGAAGTAGCTTCAGTCAAGGTTTTATGGAGGAATCAGCAGGTTGAAGGAGCTACGTAGGAAGCCGAAGCAGCTATGATGGCTAGATTCCCACATTTATCCTCTACAGGCTCACTTCCATCTTGAGGTATCCGTTTTACTCTCAAACTCTATTTAGTTTTCATGATTCAGTTCATGTGTCTAAGTTTATTTTATGTATGATTCATGAATTCAACTCAACTATGTAGTTTGAATCGGAGAGAGTCATTGCACCGATTGACAATTTAAATGATCAGTATTTGAGTATAATGATTGCATTTCTCTATTTTTCTATATGTTTCCCACATTTGAGGATTAATGTTCCCAACAAGGAGATATTATAATACCCCTTAAATGCCTCAGATTAGACCTGGGATTTAAAAATGGTAGTTGACAGAATTTGGGAAAAATCCCACAGGACGAGTCACCTAACAGATCGTTGGTCCAGCCAACAGTCCGTGGTGAGGTATGACTGGGTGGCAATTGGAAGTAACAGGTCATGTAATTACCCATTATTTGTTACAACGAGTCATTATTTGGAGTCGTGGTTTGACTAATCTTTAGCCTAAGGGGAAAGTAATGGGTCGTGGGACGACCCATTGTGAGGAGCCACGAGTCATGGGAAGGAGTAAGAAAACCTCTAGTTGATGGAACGGAAGGAAACCATGACTCGTTGGAAGAAGGAACAAGTCGTAGTATGGCTCATGGAAAGACTTGATACAGCTTATCAAAGGGGGAAACAATGGACGACGTAGCGACTCGTTGTTTGAAGGGACGACTCGTCCTGTCGAGTCGTAGGATTGAATCTGAGAAGGGGAAACTGGCAATGGAGATGATAGATGGATACAACGAGTCGTTGTATCCAATAACAACCGGTTAATCAGTCATGGTTACCACCAGTGCAGAACTTTTAGGAATTTCATTAAGGGCATTTTCGTTATTCCTACGCTCTAAGGTCCTATACTACGTTGTTTTAAGTTATTCTCAAATTGTATTAAGATAGGTTAAGTCATTCTAACCTATTCAAAACCCATGCATGCAAGTTAGAGAAAGTTAGAGAGGAGATGAAGCCTTAGCCCATCTGATTCTTCTAAATTCTTCTTGGGCAATCAGGAAAGGGTAAGCATCAACTATAATTAGGTATGTAGGGTTATGAGTGGATTTTTTCGTTCACACCCATGCCCAATCTCCCCTAATTCATGAAGTTTTTTCTAAAAATCTTATGGGGTTTTATCTTAAATCTTGTGGAATTATGATGATCTATTCATGGGTTATTACTTCTCATGTTTTATGTCATATTTTTATGAATTATGATCAGATTTTTGCAACTAATTCAATTATAAATTTATTTATTTCAATTTCTAATAAATGTTGCCTAATTATGGATGTTCTATAATGAATCGAGTTATGATCTTACCTCTATTGTTGATGTTCGTAAACCCATTATGATTTATGAGTTATGTCATGGAATTATTCAAATTCCCAATATGAATTTATGATTTAAAAAGCACATACATGATTTACAAATATGCGTGAACCTCATGATTCACAATTTACGATTTTGGCCGACTCATGGACCTTATCTCCATGGCTAGTTTAGTATTTACAAGCATGCTTATGATTATCATGATTTAACTAGCCCATGAATCTCATGTATATTATCCTATGAGCACTATATATGTTTTGGGAGTAGTATTTAATATCCAGTAGGTTCGCGGCCCATGTTTTGCACCGAATCTTAGAACTATGTGCCACCGTTGGTCATGATGGGACCTCCCTTGAGACTGTCCCCTTGTGCACCAAATGGGCCTTTCATGTGTGATATCACGCCTTTCATGGTTCTACTTTTCGCAAGGTACGAACACCCTACCGACTAGGGATTTATAGGTCGGGCTCCATGTGTACTCATATGGGGTATGTCGGTTATAAGAATCTCCCATTGTTCCACATGTTTTATACATTATTAGGTTTATGTTATTTTGGCTTAAGTGATGATTTATAAAGCTTCTCCTATGGCTATGGTAATGAATTAATTATGAATGATTTGAAAACCTTGAGCCCTATGTTACGTTATGATATTCATTTTATGAGCATGTTGTCGCACTCTTATGATCTCATATGAGCTTTTATGTATTTTTAAGTGTCCATTTTACTTACCTTGCATACTCGGTACATTCCACTTACTGACCCCATACTCTATGTTGCATCATTTTATGATATGGGCTCCAATCTTCAAGCCCAGCACCATCAGTAGTTCATCTCGGAGTTTAGCATCCAACTCTTGGGTGAGTCCTCATCCTCCCAAGGTGGGGCATGGTAATAGCATTGGTGATAGCTCGATTCTCTACTAATAGTTGGATGCCATGTCTTGATCCCTGTATTTCATAAGTTGTAGTTATATGTGCGCAGCTGACTTGGTTTGAATGAAAAGGGGTCAGTAACTAATTGTGGTTCGTACTGCAAATTTTGTTGTGTTGACTGTAGGTATTCTAAGTTTACTTTCTAGTTAAACATCATTTTTTGTTTTCTTTTCTTTTCCCGAGGACATGCAAAAATCTTAAGTTGAGGGTGTTGATGTGCTATGGGTTTACAATTCTTTCGATGCTTAAAACTAAGGAAATAAGCATAGACTTAGGTATGTTTATATAGATATGATGCATTTATATGTTGTTTTCAGGGAAATTAGGTGTTGGAGATGAAATGTGCAAAAGCAGTTAAAAATGCAGTAAAAGGGCTTAGTACAAATCATAGTATTAACTGTACTGAGGATCATGGAAAAGTCCAGAACATGTGCTGAACCAAAGAGAAAAAGTATGACTTTTGGTACGAGCCATACCATCCTGGTATGAGCCGTACCAAGGCAGTCATGGTTAAGTTCAGAAGAAGATGCACCGGACAAGTCTCCAGGTACTGGTAGGAACCACGGATCATGATATCTACCTAAGGTTCTTGATTTTGAGTCTCTGGTTGGCACCAAAGGTGCATACGCCCAGCCAGGTCAACCCAGATTCTAGTATGGCATTAGGTGCCACTCATGCCTCCTAAGGTGGGGCGTGACAAACTTGGTATCAGAGCAGTGTCGTATCCTAGGAAATCTGCAAGCAACGTCTAGTCGCTTATAAATGTGTTGTGCACCACATTTTATAAGCAGGAGGCTACGAGGCATGATATTATGGTTACCCTTCCTTCTTCTCAGACCATGCTGTAGAGCCGAGTTATACAGGGTTGAGTCCCTAAGTTTTCATTGTTATGTAAGTTTAGAATAAGGTTTGATATGGGACAGACTTCAGCTAGCCATAAGTTAGCTACGGTAGCAGGAGAGGGCACCAGCGAGGTGTCACAGCTGGGGGGAAGCCCCACCTTAGGAGGCATGACTAGCACCTAATGCAACACTGGAATCTGGGCTGACCTAGTTGGGCATGTGTACCTTTGGTGCCTACTGGTGACTCAAAATCAAAAAAAAAATGCTATATCTCAGCTTTAAACACAGCCTCAGGTCGACAAGGCCACGCAACACCTGTAAAAGAAAATAGCTAACCCAACCAACATAACAATATGTACTGAACTTGTCTGTCTAAACATTCAGGCAAGTATGTAGTGCCCCATTGTTGGGCACCAGTACAATATGTACTGTATATGTAAGGCGGTAATCAAAATCTGAATAGAAGCTAATAAACACTGAAATTAAGTAGCAAGAAGAGGCAGAAGATAACTTGTAAGCTTCCTTATCCATAACCTAAATCTAGCAAATCACTACATGTATATGAGCTAAACTATACTACTATACATTCATAGGCTATAGCTTGCAAACCACTATATAAACAAGAACCTAACCTGGCCTCCATAAGCCTGAAAGATGCAAGCAATACAGAAACATCCTACCCACGCCCCCATAAGCCCTAACAAGTACAATTCAATCTATACCCCTATATAGGTTCTTATGATTCTGCTGGTACTATAGCAAACCTACCTGGCTTCTAGGTCTGTATCTGAGCCCGTTGAAGTCCTATAGCTGTATCTGAGCACGTTGGGCTCCTATAACTGCTCCCTGGGCACACAAGGTTCAATTGAGGGTTAGTGATGCCGATACGACATAAAAGTAGAAGCCCATTCATGGATGGACTATAATATGTCCCTATGGCCTGAATATAATCCCTTGGGACATTATATAGCTCCTCTGAGCAACATCATGTAGCTCCTCTAAGCGATCAATAACCCCGTAGGCGATGACACAGTAAGCAACCCTGAAGTTAGTCAATGGAAGGCTATCCTAGGTAGGATCAGTCTTAACCAATATACTATATTTTAGTCTCAATCTAGCCACTCAAAAAGGCGTATCTGGCTCTTAAGGCCTAATGCTCCCACTACTCGCCCCTAGCATTGTCTGTATAGCTGCCAACAAGCACATCCCATGTGCCTACATTTGATTAGAGGATCTTGGCGGTGATCATAATCTCTAATGGTCTAGATTGGATAAGGCAAGATCTGGAGTGGCCTAAATGATACTCTGAATGTCGGCTAAGAAAATGATAGCTCATAAGCGAATCATAAGGTCATGGATGACCAACTATTTAGTTCCTTCGCTTAGAACAACTGTAGGGCTAGTACTAATCAGACATGCTCCTAAGTAGTCAGGACCTGACCTTCCACAAGCATCTTACTGTAATTCTTAGCCTGAATGTAATACTGAACTATTGTGGTTCTAGTCCCTTAGACATTAATTTGGTCTGATTAGATTCCATATGACTTCTCTAGATCATTTATAGCCTCGTAGGCAGGTTTACCTGGACCTAGACACTTGCGACAATCTATACCTAAGAATCTATAAGAGCAGGCTGGGGCATTAGCACCATATCCAACTACTAGTAAGGTTCCCCCCTTAGGGTACCCATGGGTATATCTGACTTGTATAACTGGGATAACTTTCTGGCGACCTGTATGACAAGTACTAATTCGACTTAAACTAACAGTCACTTGTAGTAGCTAACTAGATGGCAAGCTGTCACTTATTTCACTAGGAAACCCTAGTGCCGCTGACCCTAGGATAAGACCATCCTATCTGACTTCTAGCCCTAGAGGCATCAAGATATTCCAATGGCCTCTGTGTGAGCTTTACTAAAAATACAGGTGCCAAATTGATTGTTATATCACCTGGCTGCGCCCTATGTTGTCAAACTAACCAACTCAGGCCCAACAGCTAACCCTAAACTTCTAAGGCCTTGGCATGACAATAAAACATTAGAATTCTACTAATACAATGAACAGAAGAATAGAGGAGTTTCTATGGTGCTCCCAGCGTGAGTCACACTGAATGTACTCGTTCCAGATGAGTAATACTGCACTATACTCTCAAAATGTCTTTTAGCAGCTACAACATATACAATCATAATCTACTGACAACAGCTAATCACAATATATGTAATAATAATCTACTGACAACAGCTAATTACCACATACATGATCCTTATCTACTAGCAGTAGTTAATTACAACATATAGGATCATTATCTCCGTTTACGAGCATAGGTTGTTTCACTATACGATGAGAATAACTTGCCAAAGTAATAAACCTTAACATACCTTAAATGCCAACTTTCATTCATTAAATAGCTTTCCATCCGAAGCCAATAATTCCACTCAATTGCGGCCTTTACGCTGAGAGAATAAGGCTATTTTAATAGTTGGCGTCCAGAGATAATGATATCTTTCAATAATAATAACTAAAGTTGAACTCCGTTTAAATTTGATGGAAACATACAATTCTTTGAGAGTTTAGAGGGGAGAAATTCTTACTTATTGCCCACAGCCTCTTAGAACTCAATTTAAAGTAATTTTGACATTTTTTACTCGGTGGGATTCTGGCACCCTGAACGAAAATTGAAAGAAAATGTTACCCAAGACGCTCTTATAATTTTGAGAAAATGTTAGAGTGAATCATTAAACATTTAAGGAGGGTTATATAGTTTTGAGGGGGTAGCAAGGGGGGGCGAGGCGCACCGACCGTAGCGCTAAGAATCAGGTACGACGTGCCGCTCAAGGCGCTACGCTAGCCAGTATGGCGCGACACCTAGTGCGCCTGGCCTGTGGCCCCGACCTCCTACTTGCTCAACTTCGTACTCGTTTACTGTTACACTCTATAAGTTCCTATCGTTTAACTAATGCGTTCGTACGTATGTTGGGAGTTTTAGAGTATGACGCATACGAATAAAGGCTCGCGGAATGAACAAACGAGTATGGAGTCGAGCGAGCAGGAGTTCAGGGCCAGGAGAAGTCGCACCACATTGCCCCTATGGTTCAAGGAGAGCTGCGCCGTTCCCCTTCCTTTGTATTGGTAGGCACGTCGCACCCGTCCCCTACTGCGATGGGTGGCGCATCGCGGTTCCGCCCACCTCCTATATATATGGGTTTAAGTGATGTTATATTCATTCTAATATTTCACCAAACAGAGCCACGACCCCTATGATGTTCTCTCTCGAGTTTTCTTTGGTTTTTGGCAGAATTATGCCGTTAAACTCCATCCAAACACAAATTCATCTTGGATAAAGGGTTTCAGGCCTATGAGGTAGGTTATTTCTATTTTTCTTGTACCTTTCAAGCTTATGGGGGCCAAGTTAGGTTCTTGTTTGTAAACTTTCTTGCTAGTTATAGCTTATGAATGTATAGTTGTATAGCTTCATCTCATATACGTGTAGTGATTTACTAGATGCAGGTTACAGATAAGAAAGCCTATAGGTTACCTTCTGCCCTTGTTTCTATTTACTTTCAGTTGTTTATCAATTTCTATTAAGCCTTTGCCACTGTCTTACATATTTGGTACATATTGTACTGACGCCCATCCTTGGGGCATTGCATACTTGCCTACAGGTTTAGATAGACAATTTACTGGATCCTCTAAGAACTTTTCAGAGTCAGCAGATTGGCCAATTCCTTTCATTTGAAGTTGCCAGGTTGCAGAGGTTTATTAGTCTTTTATTTATATAGAATTTGGGTAGGCCTGGGCCCTGTCTTAACCAATATGTTTACTCTTAGAGGCTTGCAGACTACAGTCTTTGGTTAGTTGGTTGTTGTTGGCTGTGTAGGACCTAGTTTAGCTATTTAGTTAGTAGCCTTGTCGACTATAGTATGAATATGACTTCCTGTTTCCTTTCTATTATTACTAGACAACATGATGGTCTTGTCGGCCTGCATAAGATCCTTTATTATTGTGTTGGCTGGGCTAACTATTTTATTTTACAGGTGCTGCATGACCTTATTCTCCTGAGTTTTTTTTTTTGCAGCAAAGATATAGCAGTTTGTTTTGTTGATTTTGAGTTGCTGGTTGGCATCAGAGGTGCATACGCCCAGCCAGGTCAGCCCAGATCCCAGTATAGAATTAGGTGCCAGTCACGCCTCCCAAGGTGGGGCCTGACAAACTTGGTACCAAAGCAACATTGTATCCTAGGGAATCTACAAGCTGTATCTAGTAGAGTCTTTCTTATAAATGTGTTGTGCACCACATTTTATAACTAGGAGGTTACGAGGCATTATAGTATGGTCACCCTACCCTCTTCTCAGATCGTGCTATAAAGCCAAGTTGTACAGGGTTGAGTCCTTAAGTTTTCATTATTATGTCTGTCAAGAATAAGTTTTGATACAAGACAGACTTCAGCCAGCCGTAAGTTAGCTACGGTAGCAGGAGAGGGACCGGTGAAGTGTCATAGCGGGGGGGGGGGGGGGTACAGTTCAATCTGATGGCAAAAAGGGATGTCCTTTCAATCTCCTCAATATCCTCTCGGGGTACCAGGAACCTCATAAAGTTATAGATTTCCCAGCACCATTCCCAATTCTTCCCATACCCTCAAAACAGGAGGCCAGGCGTATGGTATATATATGAGTGGGCTTATTTAGTAAACCCTTAGATTTAGACAGGGATGATAGTTAATGTTGGATTACCTGAAATATGCAAAGGAGTGCGCAAGGTTTGTACCTCCAGCTTCTAGAGTTTGTTGAATTTCATGCCTTAACCCTGTTATAGAAAGATAGGGCTATTTCCCGCCTCCCAGTCTTTTTTTTAGTATAGAAGAGAGCGTCAGTATTGACGCGACGTTTCCCAGAGTAAATTATAAAAGAGGGCTAGATCCATTTGATTCTTGGAAAGTGTTAGACGTGGATAAGAACCCTAGAGCTTAAAATAGTCACCTAGACCCTCACGACAATAAATTAGGAGGGTAGGTAAGAATGCTAGTAGCACCTAAGTACGGGTGAGAGTCCATAAGCAGTAGATTCCCAGCAATAGTAAAGTTTAAGTTAGAAATAGACTAAACCTCGTGGTGTGCTAATGACGGTAGTGTATACCTGAAGAATAATGGCTATGGACTTAGTTTGTTATGTCGAAGGACAGAGAGACTATATTAAGGAAACCAGACCGGGTGCGGTTTAGGACGATATGGGTTGATGACTTGGCTAGTAGTATCCTTGCCAGCATAGTGCATGGGGCATGAACCTCAAATCTCAGCCTATAGAAGTGAGAAGAAGGTACAAGTATCTAGTTCTAGAGGAAAACAAAATCACCTCCAGGCAGTAGCAGCTTGATAAAGCCTGGAATTGCCGCTGATTGTCAAGAAATAAGTATCAAGCTGACTTTTAAAGGGTAGTAAGGTTGTGACCTAGAATACTGCCATATCACCACTATTTGTGGAGGCAAAGGAATGACGGTACATAGACCCTAGCCTAGTGCAGCCAGAGATAAGGCCTAGGAGAAGGAGTCACTCGTCTTTGAGATAGTAGGGGACAGAGTTTTGAGAGACAGAGGTCGACTCTGTGCTCCAAATGTGGCAGGGACTCTTCAGTGGACTATAGCAAGGTACACCATGTTCGTTGCTCCCTCCGCATGGTCTTGACGAAAACGCATCAGGTTATGAAAGAAATCTACTGATGGAATTGGGAAGAAGGAAGAAATTTTTGATTTATGGAACATAGCTCCAATGACCAGTAAGGGAAGCCTGGACATCAGAAACCGTGCAGGCTGATTCGGGAGATAGTGATGCCTGCGTGGATATAGGAAGTAGTCAGTCCGAATATAAATACAAGGTTACTTCGTACTAGGAATTAATGTGACCCCATTTGGGTCATTTTTGAAAGGCTAGTGAAGTTAATTTATTTCTTGCTAGTCAAAATTATGTTTCATCTAAAGATGACACTGAATTGAATACCAAAGAAATATTCCGGCTATATGGTATCTCAGTGTTTATTAACTTTTGACAAAGGGGTACAACTCATAGATAGGTTTTGGGTAAGCCGTTAGAACAGATTGGGACACATATTAACTTGAGAACGGCTTCTCATCCTCAAATAAATAGCCAAGCAGAGTACACGATTCAGATGCCCAGAGAGCTATTATGGGTGGAAATGTAGGCCTCCTATATGATGACCTGAAGTAGGTAAATTAGGAGTAGTCCAACCGGGCATACTACATTAGTCAGGGGGAAGTTAAACTTATTAGAAGATATGTACCGACAACCCAGGGTCGTCCGAAGTTAACATATGGCGTAGGGAGTTAAGGGTAGAAGCAACGACTAGTTATTCCTAAACATTTTGCCAAAAAAGGGCATTGTGTGATCTGATAAAGAGGGCAAGCTCAACCCTAGATTCACTAAGCTATACCGGATCCTTTGGAAGATCAACCAAGTAACTTATGAGATAGAGTTTCCTTCGTTGCTAGGATCTGTTCATCAATGTTACGCAAGCGTGTAGGAGACCTTTTCTTAGATTGACATAGTTGAGGATGCTCAGGTTACAGATGAGCCCTCGCATGTGAGGGCTCCAACAGTTATGCTAGATCTTTTACACCCCATAAGTTCCTATTGTTTAACCGACGCGTTCATTCGAATGTCAAGAATTTTAGAATACGAAGCATACAAAAAAAGGCTCGGGGAATGAATACATGAGTACAGAGTCGAGCGAGCATGAGGTCGAGGACGAAGGCCAACGCATTGGGCTCCGTGCCATGCCATCCAGTCCAATACCTTAAGCGGCACATCGCACCTGATTCTTGGCACTATGGGTGGCGAGCCGTGCCCTATCATGACCCGAACATAGGTTGGGGCGAGACACGGGACAAGAAACCTAGAGAGGCTCCAGATCGACCCATGATATGATCATAGTATAACTTTATCAGAATAACAACTAACAGAAATCATACCCAAGTGGAAGCAACTGAATGAGTCTAATTTAAAGCCTCAAAATAAAAAAAACTCATAAAACTCTGATACAAAACTGAATCTATCTATACAAGTCTGAAAGCCTCTACGAAACTGATGAGTTGCTGGGTAAATCCCTCATCCAACTCCTAAAGTATGAAGAATGAACATAAATGAAAATATAAATCGCATCCTCGAGAGATGAGGACTCACCACAAGCAGTTGAGAAGGGAATGAAGCGTATCTAACCATGTGGCTGACTCTGGAAACCTGAATATATATTATGAAATGAAGGAAGTACATGTACTGAATATGCGGGATGCGTAAATAAAATAAAACATGCATGTATACAAGAGGGAAGTGAACTGAATATATTACTGGACATATAAATGAACGGAAATACAACGACTCTGACTGAGATAAACATATATATATATTAACAAGAAGATTTTTTTTAAAAATAATTACTGAAGTATAATCAACAGATGCACAATTGTTATATATTGAACAAATACCAAGGACCGAAGCCGTGAATGATATCTATAAGAGTCCCTAACTATCGAAGGGAGACGTTCTCGGCTATGGAGAATCCCTAACCATCTAAAGAGAGTGATTATCGAAGGGAGAAGTTCTCAACTATGGAGAGTCCCTGACTGTCTAAGGGAGAACATTCTCTGATATAGAGAGTCACTGACTGACTAAGGAAAACATTCTCAGCTAAGGGGAGTCTCGACAGACTAAGGGAAACATTCTCAGGTAATGAGAGTCCTGAATGACTAAGGGAAACATTATCAGCTAAGGAGAGTCCTGACAGACTAAGGGAAACATTATCAGCTAAGGAGAGTATCGACAGACTAAGGGAAACATTCTTAGCTAATGAGAGTCCCGACTGACTAAGGGAAACATTCTCAGCTTAGGAGAGTCCTGATAGACTAAGGAAAACATTCTCAGCTAAGGAGAGTCCAAACAGACTAAGGGAAACATTCTCAGTTGATGAGAGTCCCGATAGAATAGAGCATGGAGAGCACTAATCCGACATTATTCGTCTAGTCTAAATTACTTCAACTAATCAGAGACATGAGTATTCAACTAATTACATAATATTGAATTCATTTAGAGTTTGATCAAGCTTCTTTTTACTAAAAAAAGACCACAAGTCTGAAGGATCATTCTCATGGTTTATTATCACAATTCATATCATTATGGCCCCGAATCATTGTTTAATCCACACATTTTACATTCATGAAACATCTATCGGATCAGATCATACTTTACACATATCCACAACATTCAAATCTTGAATTCGTAGAATATGGCGTACATCTTAGATTCATGTAAGATCCATAGGTTCAAAACGTACTTTAACATAATTATATTAAATCATATATTCTAGATATATGGAAAACCCATATAATCAACTCATACCTTGAACATGTACGATGAGATAACGGTGAAAGCATACGAATATTTCATGAAACCTCATTTCAAAATTTATTCTAAATAATGATGAAAAGTTGATAATCATGCCATTACCATAGGTTCAACTCATATCCGAAACATTTACACCGAAATAATAGTGAAAACATGCACATACTTCACATCGGTCAAAGCCCATAGGTTCTAATCGTGTTCCATCACATATAAGGAAACATATATTCTAGATTTACGGGAACCCATGTGATCTACATATACATAAAACAAGGATACAACTTCATGATAAGAGCATATGATAAATTAATGAGATCCCATTTGAATTTCTAGACTAACCCATGGTGAAAATTCCACATACATGCTATTGACATATCATACACATATTTTATGAAGGGTCAAAGTAACTTCATAAACATACACTACTATAAATCATAAGAATTCTTAGAATTTTGGGAAAACATGTGAGAATTCATGTATAAATTGGAATCCTAGAAAATACTCTTCTAGAATCAACGGATTTGGAATTTGTTTTGTCCAAAAGTTTGGGGCACAAGGATGAAACGGTATCCTTATTGAAAACCCACATACCTGATTCGAAGAAATACCCACTTGAACTTAACCCTTGAAGCCTTGATGAAATCCTAGTTGAATCCTTAGTCTTGAGAGAGAGTAGGAAGAAGAGTTTGAGGGGATATTTTGAGGGAATTAGAGATTAGGCTAGAAGAAACCCTTTAAAACGTCCCATCTATTACTCACAATGACGTAGTTTAGGAGTTCAAAGCATAGGATTTTATAAAAACACTTTTAGCAACTCGTAGGAAAAGTCCACCCTGCCAGTCCCCACAAGGCACTCCACGAGTCGTGGGGTTGGCAATGACTCGTGGTGCCTATTCGTGGAGTGCATTGGACGATTTCTCAAAATTCTTCTCAGATCTGCTGACGACTGACTTCATGAGTCGTCCATCTTAATGACTTGTGATTCCTTCCGTTTTCACTGAAGCCGACAATTCGTGCTCCTCCTCCCCATGACTGCCTTAACAATTCATTACTTGACACGATGACTCGTTAGGTCGTTCGTGGTCACTAGACCTTTCTTCACCACTTGATTTCTCCTCACAGGTCTGACCATGACCTGTTGGGTCAACTAATGAGTTGTACCATGACTAATTCTGAGGTGAAATTTCCTTTTCCCTTCAGAATTCTTTCTTTAAGTATGGAGTCTGATCTTAGAAACTTTCAGGGTGTTACAATATCTCCCCCTTGGGAACATTCATTCTCGAATACTGGCTAAACATACTGAAAGGATAGGGACGGAATTGAAATCTCAAAATTGATCAATTATAGCTGAATCATACGGAGTATCTGACCCCGGGTTGATTTTTTACATATCTGAACTAAGCATCTAAATCAGATATGCATGCTAAGACATGAGGGGGACTGACAGACATGAAACTGACATGAAACTAGACAGAAAACTGAGAAGGATTCTCTCCCTCTAACTGGCACTAGGCTGATATTGAATGAGCCATCATTCTTAAATCTCTTTCTGATACTGTGCTAGAATTCATGATATCTAGTCTAACTGAAACTAAAGAATTCATGAGCACGAGTCATTCACAATATCTAAAACTGAGCACGTATAAGAGGTACCTTTATCTACTAGACTACTAAGCAACTACTAAAGACCGAATTCGAGCTAAACATACTGGAAGGGATGAGTCAACACACATAACTAGTTTATAACATGAAGATGAGCCTTATGGATTCGTATAGTAAGACTAGTATCGCTATTTAAAGCGGCTACTTAGCAATTCTGGAAGTCCGCACATATGGATGGGTAGAACCTAGGTTCGACTAAAATACGAGGGAGGTTATCTGAACTTGAAGGGATCGACATACAACTACTATTAGGTCTAGAACTTCCCCACTAGCATTCTCAAGATCTGGCTTATCTCACACACTTACACTCTCCCCCTTAGCTTAAAGCCATCATTCTAAGGCTCCTGAATCTTTCTTAAGGTCGGGGTTAAATAACTGACTCCTAGCTTCTCCTTCACCTCTAACATTCATTGCAAGCCTTATACTCACAACTATTCACATCACACATTGACAATCTCTTCTCAACAACCATCATAGAGCTTCTTATTCAATACTAGGTTCTGGGGCTAGCAACATGTGAAGAGTAACACAAGTAATTCATAACTTTCCTGGACTACTTCTGGCGACTTTCCCTTATCATCGTGTGCTGCCAAGGCATAGGACCAGTTTCAATGGTGTCCTCCACCTGCGCTACATGATGCAGCTTGCTGAAATAGACGGGCTCTTAGAGCTACTGAAGAGGTGGCTGAGGCTCTACTCTCGCGTCGCTTAGCTGTTGCGCAATTTCGGTGCTTATGACCCAACTTGTCGCACCAGAAATAAACATCCGAGCTAGTAATGCATTCTCCCAAATGGTTTTTGCCACAGCTCGTACATAATGGGTACGTGATCTCCCTTACCCTGGGTTTATATGGTACACTATCTGGCGAGTATGCTGGGCCTAATGATTTCTGCTGGTAGTGTGAGCGTTTCCACCACTCGTCCTCTGCGGGGAGAACTCTAAATCTCTGGTTCTAGCTCTCTTGGCCTCTCTCGCTTTTCCCTTCACCTGTTCCGCTTCTATTTTTTGAGTGAATATCACCAAACATGGGAAGTATATATCCTTGTGCATTATGGTGGTCCTGCACTCTTTGACCTAGGAGTCTGACACACTGTTCACGAACCTGCTCACTCGAGTCCTTTGGTCGGCTATCATCTCCGGTGTGTACTTGGACAATTGGATAAACTCCAATGCGCACTCCTAGATAGTCATGTCATTTTGTCTCAAGTTGATGAATTCTTCACCCTTGCCTCCCTCAAATGCCTAGGTTAAAACCTATCCAGGAATGCAATTATAAACTTCTCCCAACTTACGGGGGCTTCTCTAACTCCCAAACTATCTCTCCACTGGAAAAACCATATATAAGCGACTCCTTTCAGTTGGTAGGAGGCTAATCCTATGCTCTCAGTTCCCTTCACCCCTATGATTTGGGTGATCTTCTAGATCTCCTCCAAGAACTCATATGGGTCCTCATCCACCATTGACCCTAGGAATTCGGGTGGGTTCATCTGAAGGAATTCCCTTACCCTCGCTTCTGCAATGTTCCTATTCTAGGGAACACAGGCCATCACCTGCTGAGTGATCTGGTCAATCATAGCCTACGCCAAAATATTAAGGGTTTCTCAGAACTCGGCATGAGTAACATGGTCGTCCATCGGGTTCGCCGGTGCTGGTGGTGCTTGCTGGCGCCCATTACCATTTCTTCTTCCATTCATTCATCTGGGAGGCATTATCTATGAGCACTTAAGGCATGAGTCAGGAGACGAATAGTTGGAATTTCAGACTCTACATACGATTTGTTACACCTCGTAAGTTTCTAACATTTAAACGATATATTCACGTGTTGATTGAGAGTTTTAGAGTGCAATATTTTCGAGAAAAGGGTGCGGGGAAGGGTTGAACTAGCACGGAGACAGTACTGTGCAGAAGAAGGCTGGGCCAGCTGCCCAAAGGGCCAACGTGCCATGAACTTTGCTCCTCCACGTTGGGCCCATGGCACGCCCATAAAATGGCGCGTTGGGGTCCCTGCCACATTGCCATGTCCACCGCCTCAACTATATATATGTTCCCTCCTTGGATTTTATTTCATTTCAATATATAAAAACGGTCAGAGAGGAAAATAAGAAAGGAAATCAATAATTTTCTTCCGTTTAAGCTACGAAACGCTACCCAAATTTAAATTAACTTCAGGTATCGAAGTATAAGGCTGAAGGGAATAGTGCTACGGAGTTAGTTTCATGATATATGCCCGGCGAATCATAATCACCGAACTAAAGTTGTTGGAATTGCTCCAAACTAATGTCAATACAATCATAGGCTTAAAGTAAGCATTTCTCCCTTCTAGATTTTGAGAAATTACGAGTTCTCGATTGTGTTTTGTCAAGTTGAAATATAGTTAATATTTATATATAAAGTTATCAATTTCTCCAAATTTATTATTTAAATTAGCCTTATTCTTCCAATAATACGATTGCAGTTGAAAAGAGCAGTTGAATACGAGCTGAAACTCGCCATTAATCAGTAACCGATAATCGAGTTATGTTAAGGCAGTTTCCTTTGGCAAGTTAGTCCCTATAGCAATATAATTTAGTTTAAGTCCCGATAAGACAATAAGAAGTTTTTTAATTATGAATAGTTATTATTATTAGCTGAGACTAGTAATCCACGCATAGTTGGGATCTGACTTTTGTATAGCCCTCCGTGACCAACCCCAGGATTATTAGCTGTGTCGACGCCCACCAGGGGAGAGATGATGTCGCTCCAGAAAGAGCGGCATGCCATCCTCTAGGGACGAAGATGGGGTCCCAAGTCCTGATAGAGTCCATTCTATGGCTGGAGTATTATACATGCGCCGTATCGGCACCACACCCCCGACAAGCCTGGTTCCCAGGGTGCAGATATCAGGAGTCCACTAGACTCAAAAACAGCTACAGTCAGGAGCCAAGCGGGCTTAGTTATAGACCCAGTGGACTTGCAAGATGGCTATAGTTACCAATATGACCCACTATGACCTTGATAGTTGTATATAGATTGACGTGTACACACCAGGGCTTATGGGAGCTCTAGATGGGTTGTTCTGTGCTGGCTGTACCTTCCAGCTTATGGGGTCCAGGTAAGGTACTTATTTGCTTTAGTTATTAATAGTTAGATAGTAAGGCATTCTATTATTCAGGTATGATCTCTTTTCCTCCATTTCAGCTATTCTCAACTCTATCTCTTTATTTAAGTTATTTACAGTTATCGCCTTACATATTCAGTACATGTTGTACTGACGCCCTTTCTAGGCCGCTGCATTACTTGTCTGCAGGTACGGAGAAACAAGGAGAAGGTCCCTCGTAGCTTTCAGCCAGTACCACCAGAGCAGTAGCACCTTTCTTCCGGAGCTTATAGACAAGAGGGTTATTCCTTTTGATTGTACAATTTTTGGGTAGGGCGGGCCCCTATACCGACCATCATATTACTCCTAGAGGCTTGCAGATGGTATCTATCTTCCTTGTGGTTAGCTGTTATTGGCCGTGTGGGTCCTATATATGTTTTAGTTTATGTGTTGGCCGTGTGGGGCCTTTTTTAGCTTATATATTAGCGGCCTCGTCGGCCATAGTTTAGTATAGCTCTGGATTTACTTTACAATCATAACTAGACATCATGGTGGTCTTGTTGGCCGGCATAGGATTCTGTGTTATTGCTTGTCTCTAGTTTGCTATTTTCTTTTACAGGTGGCTATAAGGCCTTGTCGGCCGGAGGTTGTATTTACAGCTGAGATATAGCCCGTTGTTGTCTTGATTTAGGAAGTAAGCTTGCACCAGAAGTGCGTCAGCTCAGTCAGTCCAAATCCTAGTTGGGCACAAAGTGCCAGTCATGCCTCCCAAGGTGGGGCGTGAAAACTTTGTATCAAAGAAGGTCATATCCCAGGGAGTCTGCAAGCAGTGCTAAGTAGAGTCTTGTCTATGGATATGTTATGCACCACATACTATAGGCAAATGGTTGTGAGGCATGATAGGATGGTTACTCTTCTTTGTTATTCAGTCATGCTATAGAGCTATATGGTATAAGGTTGAATCCCTAAGCTTACCATATCCCTTTTAGTCTACAGAGAAATGTCAGACCCACAACACCTTATGACTGGCAGGAGATTGGATATAGCAGCAGAAGAGGGCACTAGCAGGGTGCCTTAGCTAGAGCCAGCCCGGTTTGAGGGCGATAGGGAGGTTTCATCTCGATCTCCCCAGCACTCTCCAATACGTCAGGAGTTGCTCGGGCGACAGATGTGTCGGCAACCTCTCCAGTAGTATCTATACCGACACAGTCCAATCAGGAGGTTAGGAGTGCTGTTGTTATGTTAGGCCAGATGATGGCCGCACAGCATCAGCCTGTAGTACCGGTAGTTGTAGAATCTTCAGGAGGGCTTGGTAGCTCGAGGGTCCGAGAGTTCCATGCACTGAGTCCCCCGCAATTCACAGGGACAGATTAGGATGAGGACCCTTAGGATTTTCTAGACCAGTTGCAGTAAATTTTCAGGGTAATGCCCCTGCAGAGTTAGTGGAGTTAGTAGTGTTTCGGTTGTGGGACATTGCAGTACTATGGTACGAGAGCTAGGAAAGGTCCCGAGGTAGAGATGTTCCCCCTTCGACTTGGCCCGGTTTCTCTGAGGCCTTCTTAGACCATTATTTGCCACTGGAGATCCTCCGGGCCAGGGTAGATCAATTTTTGCATTTGGATCAGGGTTCGATGAAGGTCCAAGAAAATGCTATGAGATTCAATTCATTAGCCCGATATTCACCAGCCTTGGTAGATACAATGCCAGCTAGAGTGCATCGGTTTATCATGGGGCTAAATCCATAATACGTGGAGACCTATTTCATAGCTACCTTGCAAGAGGACATGGATATTGCTCGTGTTCAAACATTTGCTCAGAATATTGAGGGGATGGAGCAGCACAGCTAGGGATAGAGAGGGTAAGTCAGAAGCAACGCCGCCGGACTAGACCCAGTGATATGCAGACAGAGTCCCAGGGTGGACCAGACCACGATTGTCAGATAGGCCACCTAGATCCCCACCTCCACAATAGTAGTAGGGGGATAGCTTTGGTTGTCGGGGACAGCCAGGGCCCGACGAGAGTTCACGATTAGCAGGATCACAACAGCAGAGGTGGTCGGAGCAAAGCAGATTTACTGTACCACTTTTCCCTATTTGCAGCCTACGTCAATCTGGGTCATGCAAGTATGGTTCTACGTCATGGTATGCATGTGGACCAGAGGGTCATCGAATGAGGGACTATTTGGCTCGAGTTTAGGGTGATCAGGATCGACATGATAGGTCTTAAGTAGGGTCACGTGCCCCAAGCTTCTCCAGCAGGGCGCAGGCCCTCAGCTCTAGCTGGCAGCAGCCGAGGTAGGTCAGGGGCCTCTAATTCAGGTACCGGTCCAGATTGCACATCTGCGTTATTGGGGCAACAGGAGTTAGAGTGGTCACCAGATCTTGTGATAGGTATGCTGGACATTTGCACTAATTCCGTATATGCTTTGATAGACCCAGGTTCTACTTTATCTTATGTTACATCGTTAGTGGCTTGGAAGTTCGGTATCACCCCGGAATTGCTTTGGCGACCTTTTTTAAGTGTCTACTCACATCGCTGATTCCATTTTAGCTAAAAGGGTTTATCAAGGGTGCACAATAGAGGTCGTTGGTCCCTAGGCTTTAGCAGATTTGGTATAATTAGAGATGATTGATTTTGATGCAATTATGGGTATGGATTGGTTAGCTCCATGTTATGCCAATGTAGAATGCTGGACCAAAATTGTTCGGTTCCCGAAGAGGCAGTGCGTGAGTGGAAAGGTAGTGCTGCTACGCCGAAAGGTAGGTTTATTTCCTATCTTCGAGCAGGAAAATTGATAGCAATGGGATGGATTTGTCATATAGTCAAGGTTCAGGATTTCCAAACAGAATCTCCGACTCTTTAGTCTATTCCAGTAGTCAATGAATTTTCAGATGTATTCCTAGATGAGCTACCTGGCATTCCCCCAGAATGGGAAATTGACTTTGCAATTGATTTATTACCAGGTACTCAGCCCATATCTAATCCTCCTTACCGAAAGGCTCCTGCTGAGCTCAGAGAGTCGAAGGAATAGTTGAAAAATCTATTAGATAAGGGCTTCATCAGGCCGAGAACTTTATTGTGGGGCACGCCAGTCCTATTTGTGAGAAAGAAGGATGGCTCCCTCCGTATATGTATAGATTACTGGCAGCTGAACAAAGTCACTATCAAGAATAAGTACCCGCTTCCCAAAATAGACAACTTGTTTGACCAGTTGCAGGAGGAAAACTACTTCTCAAAAATTGACCTAAGGTCAGGGTTCCATCAGGTTCGGGTTCGTGAAAGGGATATCCCGACAACCATTTTCAAGACAAGGTATGGCCATTTTGAGTTTCTAGTCATGTCTTTTGGACTAACAAATGCTCCCACAGTGTTCCTGGATTTGATGAACAACACCTTCAGGCCATGTCTGGACCTATTTATAATAGTATTTATTGATGAATTCTGGTCTATTCTCACTCAGAAGAAGAACATCGGGATCATTTACGGATAGTGCTCCAGATTCTCGAAGATCGTCAGTTATATGTAAAACTTTTCAAGTGTGAATTTTGGCTGAATTCAGTAGCCTTTTTGGGCCACATTATGTCAGATGCTGGCATCCAGGTAGACTCGTAGAAAATTGTAGCAGTGAAGACATGGCCTAGGGCTACTACTCCAACTGAGATACGTAGTTTCTTGGGATTAGCTAGATATTACAGAAGGTTTGTGGAAGGGTTTTCCACCTTAGCAGAACCTTTGACCATGTTAACTCAGAAGCAGTCAAATTTCATTGGATTGAAGCATGTGAACAGAGTTTTTAGGAATTGAAAAACAGACTAACCTCAACACCAGTACTAGCCTTTCCAGAAGGATCAAAGGGTTATGAAGTGCACTGTGATGCTTCAGGCATTGGGTTAGGATGTGTTCTTATGTAGCATGGTAGAGTAATTTCTTACGCTTCCAAACAGTTGAGGAAGCATGAAAAGAACTACCACACCCATGACCTGGAATTAGCCGCGGGTGATTCATGCCTTGAAAATATGGAGGCACTATTTATATGGCGTTCATGTAGAATTTTCACTGATCACAAGAGCCTCCAGTATATTTTCACACAGAAAGAATTGAACCTACGACAACATCACTAGTTAGAGCTGTTGAAAGACTATGATGTGAATATTTTGTATCACTTAGGGAAAGCCAATGTTCTAGAAGATGCCCTCAATCGTAAGTCTATGGGGAGTTTAGAACACCTGAAGTCAGGACAACGGGAACTGACCCGAGAATTGCATCAGTTAGCCAGTTTGGTCGTTCATATAGTAGATTCAGGAGACAGTGGAGCAGTCATTCAAAATAGGTAGTATCGTTATTAGTTTTGAAAATGAAAGAATGACAGTATGAGGACCCTAATCTGGTTCAACTTAGATATAAGGTTCAGTAAGGGGGAGTTACAGATTTCCAAGTAACTAAAGACAGAGTTTTTGAGATATAGGGATCCCCTCTGTGTTCCAGACGCTGCAGGACTTCACAGCAGATTATGGGTGAGGTACATTATTCCCGTTATTCTCTTCATACAGGTTCAACGAAGATGTACAATGATATAAAAGAAATTTATTGGTGGCTAGGGATGAAAAAGGGGATAGAAGAGTTTGTAGCTCAGTGTCCTAATTGCCAGCAGGTGAAAGCTGAGCATTAGAAACCCGACGGACTGACGCAAGAAATAGCAGTGCCTATGTGGAAATGGGAGGCGATTAATATGGACTTTGTAACAGGGTTACCTCATAATAGGCGTAAATTTGATTCTATCTAGGTAATTGTCGACAGGCTGACGAAATCAACTCACTTTCTGCCAGTCAGGGCTACCTTTTCAGCCAAGGACTACACTGAATTGTATATTAGAGAGATAGTACGATTGCACGGTGTTCCAGTATCAATTATTTACGACAGAGGGGCACTATTCATAGCTAAATTTTGGCAATCCTTCCAAAAAGGTCTAGGGACGCAGGTTAATCTGAGTACAACCTTCCATCCTCAGACAGATGGGCAAGCAGAACGTATAATTCAGATGCTCAAGGATATGTTACGGGCATATGCGCTAGACTTCGGAGGAAATTGGGATGAGCACTTGCCACTTATTGATTTCACATAAAACAACAGTTACCATTCAACAATTTAGATGGTGCCTTATGAAGTTTTATATGAAAGGAAGTGCAGATCCCCAGTTGGTTGGTTCGAGGTAGGAGAATCGGGATTAATTAGGACAAATATTATTCACCAGTCAGAAGAGAAAGTGAAACTTATTAGAGAACGCCTGTTAATAGCTCAGAGCCGCTAGAAGTCCTATGCTGATGTGCGTTGGAGAAACATAGAGTTTGATGTGGGAGATTGGGTATTCTTGAAGGTTTCGCCGATGAAGGGCGTGATGAGGTTTGGAAAAAAGGGTAAGCTCAACCCGAGATTTATTTGGTCGTATCGAATACTCCGAAGAATAGGTCATGTGGCATAGGAGCTAGATTTGCCTTCAGAGTTAGAATCTGTTTATCCAGTCTTCCATGTGTTGATGCTAGGAAAGTGCATAGGGGATCCGTCCCGAGTTGTGTCGGTTAAGGACGTCCAGGTTACTGAGGAATTATCCTATGAAGAGATTCAAGTAGCTATACTGGATCGACAGGTTCGCAGACCGAGAACCAAGGATGTCGCTTCAGTGAAAGTATTATGGAGGAACAGGAATAAAGAAGAGATGACTTGGGAAGCTGAGCATGATATGAGATCCAGATATTCTCATCTGTTCCAGGCTTAGCTCAGGCCGTGCAGTTAAGGTAACTTTAGTATTTCAGTTGCAGTTTTATGATTTGTGTATTGTATATGGCTCGGTTGACTCCAATCTTATTGTGAAATAGTGGTATAGTGTTATATGAAGTACAAGTACTGGACTTTTCTGCATTTCAGGATAGTCCATATTACAGGGGAGACTCGGCCGAAATTATTTTAGAATAAATAGTTGCGAGAGTTAAGGTTCTTGTAAGTAGAAGTTAACATTCGAGGACAAATGTTCTTAAAGGGGGAGGATGTTACACCCCATAAGTTTCTAATGTTTAAATGGCCTATTCGCACGTTGGTTGAGAGTTTTAGAGTGCAATACGTGCGATAAAAGGGCCTGGGGAAGGGTTGAACGAGCACGGAGATGGGACTGCACGGGAGAAGGCCAGGCCAACTGCCCAAAGGGGCAATGTGGCACGGGCCTTGGTCCTCCACATTGGGTTCCATGGAACATCCGTAAAATGGCACATTGGGGTCCGTGCCACGTTTCCCTATCCACCGCCTCAAGTATATATATGTTCCCTCCTTGGATTTTATTTCATTTCAACATATAAAAACAACCAGAGAGGAAAATAACGAAGGAAATCAATAATTTTCTTCTGTTTAAGCTAGGAAACGCTGCCCTAATTCAAATTAACTTCAGGTATCGAAGTATAAGGTTGCAGGGAGCATTGTTGCGGAGTTAGTTTCGTGAAATTTTCCTGGCGAATCGTAATCCCGCCGAGCTAAAGTTGTTGGAATTTCTCCAAACTAGTGTCAATACGATCATAGGCTTAAATTAAGCATTTCTCGCTTCTAGATTCTCTAGAAATTGTGAGTTCTCAATTGTGTTTTGTCAAGTTGAAATATAGTTAATATTTATATATAAATTTATCAATTTCTCTGAGTTTAGTATTGAAATTAGCCTTATTCTTCCAATAATATGATTGCAGTTGAGAAGAGCAGTTCAATATGCGCTGAAACTCGCCAGTTAACCAGTAACCGACAATCGAGGTATGTTAAGGCAGTTTCCTTCGGCAAGTTAGTTCGTATAGCAGTATAATTCAGTTTAAGTCCCGATAAGATAATCACAAGTACGTCAATCATGAATAGTTGTTATTATTAGATGAGACTAGTAATCCACGCATAGTTGGGATCTGATTTTTGTATAGACCTCCGTGACCAACCCCAGGATTATTAGTTGTGTCGACGCTCGCCAGGGGCGAGATGACGTCGCTCTAGAAAGAGCGGCATGCCATCCGCGAGGGACGAAGATGTGGTGCCAGGTCCTTATAGAGTCCATTCCATGGCTGGACTATTATACATGCTCCATATCGGTACCACACCCACGACGAGCCTAGTGCCCAGGGTGCAGATATCAGGAGTCCATTGGACTCAGACACAGCTACAGTCAGGAGCCAAGCGTGCTTAGATACAGACCCAGGGGACTGGAAGGACGGCTATAGTTACCAGTATGACCCACTATGACCTTGATAGGGGCATATAGATTGACGTGTACACACTAGGGGTATATAGATTGACTTGTGCACACTAGAATTGAGAAGTAAAGTGAGTACCTTGGTCTGAAATAATAGATGAGGGAACTCCATGAACCCGAACTAACTCTCGAATATACAACCTAGCATAATCGTTTGCTGAATCTATGGTTTTGACCGGTAGGAAGTGTGCAGCCTTGGTCAACCTGTCCACCACAACCTAAATGGAGTTGTATTGCCGGCGAGTACGAGGTAGACCTGTAATGAAGTCCATATTGATTTCTTCCCACTTCCATGTGGGGATGGAAATATCCTAAAGTACACCTCAGGTCCTTGATGCTCGGCTTTTACTTGCTGACAGTTTGGACATTTTGCTACGAACTCCGCAATATCCCTTTTAACACCATCCCACCAATAGATTTCTTGCAAATACTGATATATTTTGTGGATCCTGGATGAATAGAATATTTGCTACCATGTGCCTTATGCAATATCCGAACTCTCAAATTATCAATGTTCGGAAAACATAGTCGACCCTGGTATCATAGCACAACATCTCTCCATTGGGAGAAAACCTCTACCTTTTGACTCCGCACTGCCTCCATCAGTTTCCTCAATATTGGATCCTCATCTTGCCTAGATTTAACATCAACTACCAAAGACGATTTCAACTCGTTATGCACAACAACACTGCCATCGGTCGAATTGAGCAAACTAACTCCCAGCCTCGCAAGCCGGTAAACATCTTTCACCAATTCCTTTTTCCCTTCATCCACAAGGGACACACTCTCTATTGATAGCCAACTAAGCGCATCCACAACCACATTAGCCTTGCCCAGGTGGTAAAGGACATTCAGGTCATAATCCTTAAATAACTACAACCACCTCCTTTGCCGAAGATTTAGATCTTTCTGTGTGAACACATATTGCAAACTCTTGTGTTCTGTAAATACATCCATGTGGACCCCATACAAGTAATGCCTCCATATCTTCAGTGTGAACACCAATGCAACCAATTCAAGATCGTGGGTCAGTTAATTCTTTTCGTGCACCTTCAGCTGCGAGAGGCATAAGCTATCACCCTCCCACGCTACATCAACACACACCCAATTCCAACTCTAGAAGCATCACAATACACCACAAAACCATCGTTACCCTCGGGTAGGGTCAACACCAGTGCCGAAGTAATTCGAGCCTTCAACTCTTGGAAGCTTTTCTAACAAGCCTCCGACTACTGAAACTTCACCTTTTTTTGAGTCAACTTTGTCAAAGGCGCTGTAATGGATGAGAAGCCCTCAACAAACCTCTAATAGTAGCCCACTACACCCAAGAAGCTCTGAATATCCAAAGGATTCACCAGTCTGGGCCAATTCTTCACCGCCTCAATCTTCTGCGAGTCTACTTTTATGCCTTCGCTAGACACCACATGGCCCAAGAATTCCACGGAGTCCAACCAAAAATCACACTTGCTAAACTTTGCATATAATTAAAGGTCCTTTAGGATCTGGAGCACTACTCTCAAGTGAGCGGCATGTTCCTCCTCGCTCCGAGGGTATACCAAAATGTCATCAATGAACACGATCATGAACATATCCAAATATGGTTTGAACACCCTATTCATCAGGTCCATAAAAGCTGTAGGAGCATTCGTTAGTCCGAAAGACATAACTACAAACTAATGACCATACCATGTTCTTAGCGCTGTCTTTGCAATATCACTCTCCCTAACTCTGAGTTGATGATACCCAGATCTGAGATCTATCTTTGAGAAACACTTAGCACTCTGAAGCTTATCGAAAAACTCATCGATCCTGGGTAAGGGATACCTTTTCTTGACAGTGACTTTGTCCAACTGTCGATAATCAATGCACATACGAAGGGAACTATCTCTCTCCGAACAAATAGTACTGGTGCGCCCCATGGGGACTGGCTCAGTCTAATGAAACCCTTATCTAGAAAATCCTTTAACTGATCCTTCAACTATTTTAGCTCGACTGGAGCCATCCTGTTGGGCAGAATAAATATAGGCTGCGTATCGGGAAGGAGGTCAATATCGAAATCAATCTCCCGCTCGGGAGGAATACCTGACAATTCATCAAGAAAGACCTCTGGATACTCACATAGTACTAGAACTGACTTGGATAGTTGGGGTTTCGGACTCCACGTCCTTAACCCTAACTATGTGATACATGCAACCCTTAGAAATCATCTTCCTGGCCTTAAGGTAGGAAATGAAGTGTCCTACAGGAACAACTGAACTACCCTTCCATTCTAAAACTAGCTCACCAGGGAATCGAAACTCTACTAACCGGGTCCTACAATTAATGGAAGCATAACAAGCATACGACCAATCTATGTCGAGAATAACATCGAAATCGATCATGGCTAACTCTATCAGATCTTCTGAGGTGACCTTATGGAGAACCAAGACTAGGCAATTTCTATATACCTGTCTAGCTATAACTGAGTCACCTATTGGAGTAGAAACCGAGAAGGATTCTGACAAGACATCGGGACTGACTCCAAAGCTATTGGCTACATAAGGTGTCATAAAGGATAAGGTGGCCCCTGGATCTAAAAATGCATAAACATCAACATATAAGACTCGTAACATACCAGTAACCACGTCCAGGAGAGCTCCTGCTCCTGACGGGATGCTAGAGCATAGAATATGTTCTGGCACTGACCGCTAGCTGCACTGGTAGATGACCCCTAATGTGCTGAGCAAGAGGGTGGGGCTGCTGAGCTAGAAGTTGGGCCACTCTCTCTGCTGGAAAATCTATAAGCATGTGTCTGGGTTTCCCGCACCCAAAACATGCACCTGAACCTGCCAAGCACTGGCCTGTATGCCCTCAGCCATATCTGCAACAAGATGGAACACTTGAATCTACGGGCCTATTGCTCTGACCCCTCGAGATTGATGCTCTCCCTCTCTGATAGTGCTTAGGACGAGATGGCATACTCACTGTTGATGAAGCTGGGGTAGATGACATCTAGTGGGTCTGCTGACGGTGCCCACCACCGGACTCTGCTAGGAAAATCTGTGGTCCTCAGTCTTGACCCTCTTGGCCTCTCTCTCTTGAATGTGCTGCCTCCATCTGCTGGGCATACAACACCATCTTAGGGAAGTCTATATCCTAATGGAGCATAGAAATCCTGCATTCCTTATCCAAGTAACCTGCTACCCAATGCATAAACCTGCTCACTCACACCCTCTAGTCAGCCAATAAATCAGGAGCATAATTCGATAGGCGAGTGAACTCAAGGGAATACTCTAGTACTGTCATCCTCCCTTGCTTTAGATTTATGAACTCAATTTCCTTTAGCTCCCTCATCTCCCGAGGGAAGAACCGATCAAGGAAAGCAACATGGAACTTTTTCCTAAGTGACCGGACCTACTCTAGCAACTCTGTTGTCCTTCCATTGACGGAACCATATATGCGCAACCCCCTTCAACTGGTATGAGGCCAACTCTGTGCACTCAACACTGCTCACCTCCATAACTTGGGTGATCTTGATGATCTCATCAATGAAGTCATGTGGGTCCTCACCTACATTGGACTGCAAGTACTCCAGCGGGTTTATCCTCAAGAAGTCCCTGACTCGAGCCGCCACTGTGTTGCCATTCTGAGGAACATGGGCAACACCTTGCTGATTGACTTGAGCGGTCAAGTCCTGCACAAGCATCTAGATAGCGGCCTGGAACTCAACATGGGCAGCTGGCTCCGGTGCTTGAGGCTCCTGAACTGGTGGGACTTGCTGATGCCCACGACCAATGCCATCCTCGTGGCCTTCACCATCTCCATTTCTCCTCCCATTCATCCTTTGAGGAGCCATGTTTCTGCAATTGCAAATAGCACGAATTAGAGGGATAGAAAGACTCTTCATTGCATGACATAGATCATGAAAGATGGAAACATTTCCTAGAACGTTTCATAGCCTCTTCATCATAAGTGTGGCACGCTTCACGCTCATGAAAAGGACTCTACATTACGCAGCTTTCAGACTCCCTAGGACACTTCAAACCTAAGGCTCAGATTCCAAGTTTGTCACGACCCGAGAGGAGACTCGGATCATAGAAACGGGACAAGAGACCCCAAGTCAACCCATGACATAAGTATTTACTAACATATTCAATAAACATGAAGCAAACATAAATATAAACTCAGAAAAAGTCTAACTTAACATAATAACAGAATGAACATCCGAAGCTGATACATGTCTAAGTCTGATATGCCTCTAATCTAGACTAGCTAATGGGAAAACACCCCCAACTAGTTCAGAAATACCGAAACTAAAAGTACGCTCAAGATAACTAAAAGTCTAGTCCTTGGAAGATGAGGACTTACCAAAACAAGTAGGTGCTAGCTCTGATAAATGACTACAAATGAGGCTAAACCTGAGAACCAGATCCTGCATCACAAAACGATGCAACATAGAAATTATGCGGTCAGTACGTGGAATGTACCGAGTATGCAAGGTAAGTAAAACCACTAGAGCAATAATAGTCTTTTAAAATAAGTTATACATATATAATAGCCTTTAAGAATAAGAAAAGATCACAAGTATTCATTATGAAATCATTCTTATTTATACGTGGTCATGCATGGCTTTAGAATATCATTACTAAATCGAATGACTCAAAGCTAAATTATAACATTTATATAAAAATCTGAACAATGAGTCAAACCTTGCTTTTTAAGCGTGCATGCATAAGATAATTATCATGAGTAATAGATATGCAAATTCGAATGATATAGACAGTGGGAGACTCGTCACTTAACTGACATACCACGATAAAGCTTACATGGTCCCGACTATTACACTCAAGTGGGCAGAGCCGTCCAAAACCTTGATAGGGAAGCTACCATGATATCAACATCAAGCTAAACGGGCCAATAGGGCCGGGGATAGCTCACAAGGAAGGTCCCAATAATATAATAAAATCAACCTACGTTGGCGCATAGTTCTGGGGCATAGGGTAGTTGACCCTTAGCCCGCTCGGTGCTAGACTCTTCTCCCAAAACATGTAATGCTCTACATCTATAAATACAAAGCTCAACATCGTCTAGTGAAGAAGCTCAACATCGTCTAGTGATGAAGCTCAACATGGAATTATGAATAAACTCAACATCATATGAAACAAAGCTTAACACTGTCTATTGACAAGGCTCATTATGAAATCGTGCATACACTAGACATCATATATATATGAAGCTCAACAATGTCATCTCAAAAAAGCTTAGAATAGAATCATACTTAAACTCAACATCACATGAAATGAAGCTTAATGACAACATACATCTCAATTATGGATTCATGCGATATGAGAAGCTTTACTACGACACATACCACAAGCTCAAAGAATAGGGAGACTTTACTCCAAATCATGTGGTAAGCCTACTTATAAATATCACTTCATCATCATCAATATAAGGGCATTTTCCAAAACCTTATCATGCTTGAACTCATACAATTTATTTCAAAACATTGTAATTTGGGAGATTTCACTCCAAAACGAAGTAATAAAGTTAATTCACGAAAATCATCATTCATACTCAACATTGGGCACTACCCAAAGCTTCATCATACTTGGGTCTTATTTAATCCTATTTGAAAATATTATCAAAAATCATGGGTAAGGTTGGAAACATGCTTTTCATTGTCTACTCCATAATCATCACATTCTATTATGAACTACCCAAACATGGATATTTTAGATTAAATTTTTAGAAAAATAATTTTTTAAAGGATGTTAAGGTAGAATCCGTCCAAGCTCAGTAAATCACCAGTGTCAACTCAATTTAATCATACCCACTAGTAAAAATGTAAGAATCATGCAATTAAATGAAAACCCATACTTGATCATCACAACCCAATCACAAATTGATAGGGAATGGGCATGGGTGTGGAAGGAAGCATCCATTCATAGCCTTACATACCTGGGATTGAAGAATCCTAACTCTTCCCAATTACCCAGCTGAGATTCCCCTTGAAAACCTTGAAATTTGCCTCAATTTCCTCCCCTCAAGCCTTCAACCTTGCATGCATGAAGAAAATGGCCTAAGATGGGTTTATCTCTACTTAAAACCCTCTATTACGAGCATAAAACCCTCTATTACAAGCTTAAAACGACGAAGTATAGTGACGTGCTGTGAATTTACAACACTATTGATGCTCAATACCAAGGAAATAACATGGACTTAGGTGTATTTATGTGGATATGAGGCACTTTTTCATTGATTTCAGGATAAATGGGTGTTGGAATAATAAAGCGCAAAAGGAAGCTAAGAGTGTGCAAAAGAGGGCAAAAAGTGCAGAGCACAGTATGATCTGTAGGATGGACCTATGAGTCGTACTAAGGGCCTTAATGAGAAGCTAAAAACTTAACCTGGAAGACTAAACTTTTGAGACTTGTCACGGATCGTACCATGGTGGTACGAGTCATTATAAGCCAATCGTGATGAAATCCAAAAGAATTGCACAGAAGGCTGATTCTCAGTACGAGAGCACCCTACGACCCGTGAGATGATGGTACGAGTTGTACCATACTGGTTGTGGTGAAGTTCAGTAAAAGTTCGAAAGATCAGGATCAAGCCACGAATGTCAATTTATGAGTTGTAGCACATTGGTATGAATCATACCTTGTCCCAACACTTAGCCAAAATTCATTCAACACTCCAAGCCATGAGTGGATGCTACGATCAGTGATAATCCCCTATGAGTCATAGGTGGACTCGTGATGAGGTCGGTGATAGATATGGAAAGCAGTCCTGTTAGTTTAGGAAAGGATTCTTGTGTCTCTATAAATACTTTTTATGTTTTATTTTTAATGGAGGACGACGAATAGACATAATTCTAAGAGGAAAACATTGTAGTAGACAATTTTACATCATTGGAAGAGAGATGAGTTGGTTCAACTTTGTGATCAACCTTTTCTTGAATTCATCTTGTTCTTGCTACTTGTTATTCAAGATTTTGTGGTTTAATTGAAGGAATTGTTTTTCTCAATCATCTTTATAAGTATTGTTATATGTTTTCAATCATGAATACAAATCACAACATTGCAACTATGAGAGGCTAAAACCTCCATAGCTAGGGTTGTGGGAACCATGGCAGATTAACTAATTAGGGTTGCACAAAGTGTGTCTAAAACAAATACTAAATACTTATATTGTATTCTCTTCATCTTTAATGATTCTTAACAGTGTACAACGTTAGGAAGTGCCTGAATTCTTTACTTGCTTTGGTTGAAGAGGTAGAGATTTGGAAAAGATAAGTACAACGGAGCCTTGATCTTGATGATCATTGTATTAAATTGAGTTGTGGTCACAGGATAGTTATATCTGGAGCTTCGTGATAACGGTTAGTTTGAAAAAACTCATGAGACTTGGTCGAGTAATTGAGGATAGTCATTCAATAGGGATTGGTTGATCGTTTGAATAAACCTAGGTTGTCAGTTTTATAAGGAAGTATTGGTAAAGATCACGAGTGTATATACAAAGCTTTTATGAACCCATGGGGAACACAAACCATAGTTATCCTTTAATTATTGATTCACAAATGTAATCTTGACTATTGTTTATTTTTATTATTTCTTTTTATTAAAATTCCCTCATTGTGAAGCAATTACCATACAAGTTCATTACCAGTTGTAATCTAGATCTTCCATATTCCCTGTGGGTTCGACCCCAACCTATAAGTTTGGGTTCTTTATTGACAGCGTTCGCTTCATACTTCAGTTATAACTGTGGTTTGAGTGTTATCAAAAAGTGGCGCCATTGCCGGGAAATACAGCTAAGACTAGGTTATTTTCTTGTATTTGACTTTTTGGTAATTATTTCCTTAATTTTGTTTATTTTTTTTGTCTTTTTATTTGATACACACAGGTTGTCCTCCGGTGGATGCCAAGCACTCAGAGTAGAGGAGACCCCCTTGTTCCACTCAATCCCGAAATTGAACAAACACTGTATAGAATGGAAAACCCTAAGAAGAGAGAAGCCCACTTAGCTGAAGAAGCTAGAAAATCCGAGCGAGCTTCGTTAGCTGCACTCCAGCAAGCTGGTGATGATAGAGATGAGGTGGTAAATGCTGGTCGACATGGGAGGGGAAACCGAGCTCAGAGATTTGCCCCTTAGTTCTTCGATATGATGACCCAAATTTTGATGAGGTTGGGTAAACTGGAGAAATTATGCCACCATCACTTCCTGCTGGGGCCAAATTCGACATTACGAGCACTATGATTCAATTGCTAAACATGAAAGGGGTGTTCAGCGGCCACGCATCGGATGATGCCAACCTGCACTTGATTAATTTTGTAGGTATATGCAAGGCATACAGGTTGCCCGGAGTAAGCTAGGATGCGATAAGACTTTGAATATTCCCTTTCTCTCAATTAGGGGAAGCTACTTTGTGGTTATCGGTGTTGCCCAACGACTCCATAACCAATTGGAGGGAGCTGAAACAAGCCTTCTTGGAAAGATTCTTTCCCCCATCAAGTATGTTAAAGTTAAAAGATCAGATCTATAATTTCCAGCATATTAAGATAGAGGCACTTCACGAGACCTGGTTGAGGTTCAAAAAGAATTTAAGTAAGTGCCTGAACCATAAAATTCCAAATGATAGTTTGTTGGAAATCTTTTACAGGTCTCTTAATAATAGCACCAAGGCTGTAGCAAACATGGTGGCGGTGGAGCATTGATGAGTCACACCTGGGAGGAAGCAACCACTATCCTTGACAGGGTGACAAAGACAAACAGGGCCTGACATACGAGGGAGGCTGATGAAGTGGAAGGTACATATGTTGTTGGTTTGACTGCAGACCAACGAAGGAAGGAGGAAGAACACGATCAGGAGTTGGCTCATATGCGAACATCATTGGATTTGCTGACAAAGCATATCATGGGAGCAGGAGCTAAAAAGGTAAATGCAGTGGGAACACAAGGGAGGGAGCAAGGAGCAGATCACTTTGATTTTGAGGAGGAGGCAAACTTCCTAGATAGCCAGGTGGTGGGTTTCCGAGCCAACTCCCAAGCGTTTGGACAAGACAATTAACGTCAAGGTTCAGGATATCAAGGTCGGAACCAATACAGAGACACCTATAATAGGAATGGCTTCAGATATAGGAGTCGTGGTCATGAGCGACAGAGAGAATGGAGAAGGAATGACATATATCACAATGACCAGGCTGGAGTATATGTACCTCCTAATGCACAAGAAGGGGAGGCCAGACAATCAAAGTTGGAGAGTATGATGGCCGAAATGCTAAAAAAGGTGAGATCCACAGATGATCAGTTAAAAGAAATTCGAAGTGACTTATCTAGCATGGGTCAGAAAGTGGAATCTCACGCCACCGCTATCATGTAGATTGAACACCAACTTGGGCAACTGTCGGCATCAATGAACCCTAGGCAGAAGGGTACACTTCCTAGCAACACTGTCCAGAATCCGAAAAATGATGCTCATTTCATGGCAGTGATGACTAGGAGTGGTAAAACCATAGTTGACCCCCTGTTTCCTATTGAAGTTGAAAGGAGGAAAGAAAGCGTGATTAAAGAAGAAGAGATTGGTGATGAAACACAACATGATAGGTTGCAAGAGGCCCTTAAGGGTGAGAAGGAATGTTACATTGACCAAGGGGCATCTCTAGTGCAAAAGGTTATCCCGAGACCACCACCACCATTCCCCCAAAAGATGAAGAAAAAAACGAATAACGGTAAGTTCCAAAAATTTCTTTCAATGTTCAAACAACTTTCTATGAACATACCATTGGTCAAAGCACTAGAGCAGATGTTAGGATATGCAAAATTCATGAAGGAACTGGTGACAAAGAAAAGATCTGTAAGCTATGAGCTGGTTGACAATGTCCATCAGCGCAGTGCCATAACAACAATGGTCTTAGCTCAGAAAAAGGGAGACCTAGGTTCCTTCAGGATACCTTGCACTATTGGTACTGTCGAGTTTGCAAGTGCACTCTGTGATCTGGGAACTAGCATTAATCTAATGCCCTTGGCAGTCTTGAAGAAGATAGGATTGGGAGCCTCCGCACAAACCAACATGCGGCTACTGATGGCTGACAAAACATTAAAGAGACCAGTGGGCATCCTAGTTGATGTTCTCGTCAAGGTTGACAAGTTTATATTCCCAGCAGACTTCGTGATCTTGGATTACGAGGTCGATTATGAGGTCCCCATCATTCTGGGTGACCTTTCCTTACTACAGGGAGGGCTCTAGTGGATGTGGAAGCTAGCCTGTTAAAATTCATGCTAAACAAAGAAGAGGTCACTTTCAACATCTGTCGGACTATGAAGCAACCAAAGGAATTTAGTGTGATCTCACCACTTGAGGATGAGTATGAGTCCCTTTATGAATTCTGAGTAGTCAAGACACTTGCTCGTGCCACGACGTTAAATTAGGTGCTTCTTGGGAGGCAACCCAAGTGGTGGTTTGGTGAAATCTGAGTAACCAGACCACCTGCATCGTGCCGCGACATTAAATCAAGCTCTTCTTGGAAGGCAACCCAAGTTATTGATCTAATGTGTGCTCACTGTGCAGGGAAATAAAAATAGGTGGAAGAAAAATCTGCTGCTACAGGATTTCAATACGACTCGTGGTGAGGTCCTACGAGTCGTTGTAGCAATGGTGGTGAAAAGCAGAGAAAATTCTAAGGAAAGTCCAACCTACGATTCATCCTACGATTCGTACCTCGATGATATGAGTCATAAGATGCTCTCGTAGGTCACCAGGTAAGTTTTCTGTAACTGAAGACATTATGAGCTAGGAACAAGTCGTAGGTTACTCTTACGGCTCATAGTACGAGTCATGACGGGTTAAATTGACCCGATTCGGCCCAAAATTTTAAATTGGACCTCACCTACTTAAACTTCAAAACCAGCCAATTTCCCATGCTAACACCTCAAAAGCCCAAAAATCCATGACTTGAGGACCTTCTTCCCAACACCCGTAGACTCCCAAAATCAAGAGAATATACTAGAAATTCTTGCTTCAACTGAGTGTACGAAGTCCTTCTCATTTGATTTCCAGTCTATGAATTGTGAATCAAGTAAGTAATTACATTCTAAGTTCTTAATGCTTGAAAGTGAACTTGAGGGAATCGGAAAAGACATAAGAACAACTAGGTGTGCTTGAAAAGCAATGGGTAGGTACGAAATGAACTAACTCGACTGAAAACCCACTATAAATCAATTGAATTCTGGCCCTAGAAGACCTAAGAGGATTTATGGGTAGGAGAGGATTAAGTGGTGTAAAAAGAGAGTTTATCATATGCTAGACCTGGGGGAAGTCTGAGTACCCAAAAATGTGCAAAACAAACACTTACACACTAAGCAAAAGAGTTGTAAAAATGGGCTGAAAAAGGGTATGTAGCACAGTACGGGCCGTAGGTTGATACTACAAATCGTACTGAGTGCTCGAACCAGTTATCTTGAAAAAATTGATCTGTGAAGCCCAACCTATGACTCGTAGAATCGACCTACGGGTCGTACCATGAGTCGTGGTGAAAGACAGAACTTGTGTAAAATGGGACTTCATTAGATGACTTAAGGTATGGATCGTACCTTCATGGTACGAGTCGTACCTGCGATTTGTGGGGCACCATCATGGCTTCTCAGGAGTCGTACCTTCGAGGTACAACTCGTACTGAGGATTCGTGATGAGATACTGAATATTTTCTATCTAATTTTTCTTTTTGAATGATGAAATGCTAACCTATTTCTCACCAAGTACAATGGCATACAAATGCAGGGCAAAGAAAACACAAGTCCGCAGGTAATTGATAGATAAAACAACGGACTCAGAGTCTGAGCAAGCTTGAGATTCACCTAGTGGTTCACTTAAGGATTATCAAGTGGACACCTCAGACATAGATGGGACAAGAACCACTAGGGAAAGAGCAAAGACCCAAGTAGAAGCAACCACGACCATATGCTCTCAAGCTCCCTAGTATGAAAAGGGGACTACAAAGGAACAACAAAGGCCAGGAACAGACTCAAACATTGAGGAAGGGTCAGAAGAGACATATGATGATACAGAAAGTAGTGAGGAAGCAGTGGAGGAGGAGACCCCTTCCAGAGAGAACATAACAATGTGGTGGAGAGTGCCGGGTGCTAAAGAGATAATGAAAAAGGTTTAGCATTCACCGCCAGGAATAAACCAAAGAGAAGCATCCAAGAAGAACCACGGATCCTCACTAATTCAGTGAATAAAGTAGAGGAGATGAAGCGTAATTTTAGCTTCAATGGGTTAGGTTGGATGTCTAACATCCCTTCACAATACACAGAGGAGATTTTCAGGGAGTTCTACGCCAACTACCTGGCCACAACGGAGGAGAAAGCAAAGGAGGGGCAAAAGATAAAGGATCGGCCTTTCTTGGAGAGTGTTCTAGTTTGAGGGCGAGTAGTTGATGTATCTGATCAGACTATGGCACAAATGTTATATGGACCTCAGTTCATCCCAACAAGGTTAACACCCAAGTATGATTATAGGGTGGAGCCGATAAAGCAGATTAGGAGTCTGAGCAGGGGTGAGCGACAGAGGCAGCTTCAATGGCTGGCAGCGGTGATAGATGAGAACAAGGACAATGCTGAGTGGGTGGCAGGTGGAAAGCAGGCGACAAAGAATTGATTGAATTTCATCGCAAAGGCCTGCTGGACATTGGTGAGACATTAATTAGCACCCATAGTCAATAATAGCACACTGATTGCTTATTGAGCAGTGTTGGTGGCATTCCTCATGTCCTGCTACCCTCTTAACATTCCGAGGATCACAGCTACTGAGATACGAGATAGGGTAGTGGAAGTAAGCACTACTGTTCCATTCCTGAGCCTTGTATACAGTTTGTGCAGGGAGGCGAGAGTACAGGGGGCGATGAGAGATTGATTGGAGGCCAAAGAATTGCTGATATAGGCCTTATCCGAGATGAGATAAACCCATTAAGTAGATCCAGAATGCCCACAGCCATCCCAGCAGCTCAGCCAGCAAGGGACGTACAAGTGAATGTCCCCAGTACTCAGGAGCAGAGCGAGACACCAACTATAGATACTCAGGAGTTAGCTCCCAGCACCTTAGCTACACACCTGCCCAGTGTACGGACTCAGACTCCAGCAGGATACATCTTGGTATCGCAGGATTTCCTTCCAGAAGCTGGCAAAGAGATTGACCATGGCCGAGTGCAAAATTCAAGCAATGATGTAGAATGTGAAGCCATGGGTCAAATCCGAGATAGATGCAGCAGCTCAGGCCCTTCATGCCCACTGGATAGTTTTGAGAGCGGATTTAACTTGAGGATGGCGGAGCAGTCCGACACCTGCAGTCTCCGTGCAGAGTTGGGGGCTCTTCGGAGCCAGGTGGTTGAGTTGTCTTTACGGCAACCAACTGTTATAGCAGCCCCCACACTTCCGGACCTGGATGTATAACTTGAGGAGGATATTAACTTTTCGGCTACTGGGACCAACTACAGCCGGTGATAAAGGAAAAAAGAGAGCTGTAGATGATGTTAGTGAGGAGAGTGTGAAAAAGAAGAGAAAGAAGGAGAAGAAAGAGCACAAGTGGGCTAGAGTGGAGAGCATGCAACCTCATGAGAAACATATGGCTGAGCTGCATGAGAGAGTTAGAGGAGCAGGAAGCTCCACCATAACTCATCCCGAGCTTGCTAGTGGCCATAACCCTTCGGGTGAGCCACCTTCATCCCCAGTTACTACAGAGGCCATTCAAGCGGCCATGTACACTAGGGGGGGTAGCACTACCACCATTGTTACACCATTGAGTGCGCCGGCCACCTCTAGTGCCACTACTACTTCGGATGTACCACTTTTGCGAGATGACAGAGGAGATGTCTGAGTAGCCATATGTATGTTCCTTTTCCTTTCAAGCTTATATTTTGTGCTTCATGGACGAAGCTCATTCTTTAAAAAGGGGGGGTGTACTTGTATTTTTTGGATATTCTTGGTTCTCTTGAGAGTTTTTCTTGCCGTGTTTCTTTTTCCTTAGACATGGAATCTAGTAGAACCGGTATGTGTTAAGATTTGTTTTTTTTAGTTGTCATTTTTGTTTGATTAGAAAGTAACTTAGGAATACTCAGCCATGGAATATGCACTATTTTTATTGTTTTTGAAAAATTTGACCGTGTTTAAAAATTTTTTTGCTATGTATTTGTGACAACAATGCATGATTTCTGTGGATCATTTTATGTCATTTAGTTATTGATAGTGATAGTCTTGTTAAGCCATGTATGAACTAGACAGGTAAAGTGAAAATAGTTCATGTACCATGTGTGAGTGAGGTCTTAGTATTTGTTGCGTTATGTTGTTGAAGATATAGAACTTTCCTGGTTGGTTAGGAGATGATCATAGGTCATTTTTGTGTTATCTTACTTTTTGCCTATATTGCCCTACCAAAGTGTCATGAATCCCTTGATCCCAAGCTTGAGTCTTAATTGACCATATTTCTTTGATTTACTTGTTAACCGTACCCATTTGTTTATAATGAACCTGTTTAGCCCTGGTCCTTCCTTGAATATTGTGAACCTCAACATAAAAAAAATTCTTAAGTTGAGGGTGGCTAAAGTAGGGGTGAATAAATTGTGGGACCGGGAGAAAAGGAAAGGAAAGAGAAGGAAGAAAGAAAACAAATGGTGAAAAATAAGGTGTGGTGAGGTGAAAAAGTGAAAAGCTGAATATTTGAGAATGAAAACTGAAGAGAAATTCAAAATAGCTTGAAAGCGTTGAAAAATGTGAAAAATCACCTTACCCATGCAAATGTTCATAAAATGCGAAAAAGGGAAGAATATGAGACAAAAACAATGAAGGGAGAAATAGAGAATGGTGTAGCCAACGAATATAGTGCCAAGGAAGGGATAGTCACTAAAAAATATTTCATCTTTATCATGTCGAGCCCTAAGCCCACATACAAGCCATTTCAAGTCCTATAGTGATCTTAGTTTGACCATCTAACACACCGAAAATGACAAAATAAGGGTAAGCCTATGGTATCTGATGCATAATACTTGCAGTTCTTTGAGAGAGTGAGTTGATCACGGGCAAAAATATATGCCCGAGATACACTTTAAGACTTAAATTAGTCTTGTTTATCTAAGTTATTTTATACATTTTCATGTGATTTTATGTAAATGCGAATATATACTAACCAACATGATCAGTCCTTGTTTTTGAAGGTTAATAATGCATTTGAGGAACTAATTCATGATTTGGTGAAGTGGAGGAATGGAATCAAGAGCAAAACGTGAAAGTCAACAAGAAAACATGCAATAACTGGCACCCTGCGCGATAGGGGCCGTGGCACGCTGCCAACGCGGCAACACTTGGCCAAAAATTGCATTTTTGGCACATTCTAGTGAGGGTACGCATTACCAACGTGTCACAGAGGTCAAGTAGGGCGTTCAGCTCCGTGACAAGTTGCTGTTCCACCACAGGCCAAATTTTCAGCATAGTGTAAATTGAACCCTTAGCTCCTAAAATCTTTTTGTCACGATTTTATTCTGGAAAACTACCTAGGAGTGAAGGGAGAAGTGGGAGAACTCATCTAGGGTTTATCAAATTCCCTTCTCATCTACCAAATTCATGTAAGTATGTTAGTTTAGTATTAGTTAATTGTAGTTTTACAAACATGAATGGCAAAAACCCTTCCTCTAGGGTTGAAGCCATGAATTATGATTGTGATTTTATGAAATTGTTTTGGAATTAAGTTTTTGATTGTTGTTTCCATCTTGCATTCTGGATTGTTGGTTGTTTTTATGATTGATCACCATGAAAGCATATTTGTTATCTTGAGTAATAGCTTGAGAAAGCATTACCTTGGTCAGGACATGAGAATGTGAGGAGCATGTTTGTATCTCGGGAGAGATTTTTGTGTCAGGATAGAAATATACCTAACACCGTGCTTGGTTGACACACGGGGGTTATGAAAGACCAACTTGGGATATCACATCACCACTCGAAGAAGTAGTTGTGATGCTAAGTTGAGTTAAATGGTTAGACGCACAAAAGTCCCTAATCGTTTCCCCGTAAACTACAACATAATTGATTGCCCGCACCTAGAAATTAAACTCCTCGCTCACAATGATTCAGTGAGGCTAGATTGCCGTGTTTAGAGGCTCGAAAGACCATAAACATGCAATTCTAATTATGTGAAATAACAATTGATAGTTCCATGCTTAACCCATTGCAAATCGTAGTATCGCATGATTAATTGGTTTTAACTCTATGTTTCTCCTAGAGTAATTTCAGAATACTTCGTTGACCTAAACTTAGACTTAATTAATCTCGATCGAAAATGTCTATAACCAACACTTGAGGTATTTAAGATCTCACTAGAAATGGATAGTTAGAGGAATGGGTCCAGTCCCTGTGGGTTTGACAATCCGGTTCTTAAAAAGAGCCACTATATTACTTGCACGACTCGTACACTTGCGGACGCGCGAATCGGGTACGTCAAGTTTTTGGCGCCGTTGCCGGGGACTCGGCGAAGTTTTGATAATTTATCTATTTTTGTGTGATTTTTGAAATTTCCTTAAGTGTTGAGAAACTTGGTCTTAGTCCGTTTATTTGCAGGTGACAGGTTGTCCTTCCGAGCTGGCTAGAAATAGAGAGCTTGTAGAACCGTTGCTGGAACCTGAACGTCAAATCCATTTGCGAAGAAGAGTAGCTCTAGAGAAAAAGCTGAAGAAGCTTCTAGAAAAGGTACAACAACAACAAGCCGCGGGACAAGCACAATTGTCATTAGAAGCAATGGCAGCAAGACCAGTTCGCGAAGTGGCAATCCCACTAGCGACAAATGTGACCTCTAGCATCCGTAAACCAGAGTCTGGAGGGCACTTTGAGCTTAAACAGAACATGGTGCACCTGTTACATTCTAGTGGTCAATTCACTGGGATGGCACATGAGGACCCGCAGCAGCACCTACAGAGCTTTTTAGAGATCAGTGACACGTTTGTCCCCACCGGCGTGTCCACAGATTATGTACTACTGAGCCTCTTCCCATTTTCACTATTAGGAGAGGCAAAAAAGTGGCTGAAGGCTGAGCCACCGAACTCCATAACTTCATGGAATGACTTGGCTAAGAATTTCCTTATCAGATTCTTCCCTTCAGGCAAAACTGCAAGGTTGAGAAGTGAAATACTCAGTTTCAAGCAGAGGCCTGATGAGAACTTATATATGGCTTGGGATAGATTCAAGTCATTGTTGAGAGATTGCCCCCATCACCAGCAATCAAATGAAGTGCTGGCTTATACCTTTGTAGAAAGTCTAGACCCACACATAAAAATATTACTAGACTCTGCATCGGGTGGGCAAGCCTTGGATAAGACATATGATGAGTTGTACACTTTGTTGAACAGAATTGCACAAGGAAATCCAGAGTGGCACAACGAGTCATCGAGAGGGGCAGGAAAGAGATCAGGGTTGATAGAAGTAGATGGTTTGAATGCCTTGGTAGCACAGTTAGCTTCGTTCCAGCATCAGATGATGACTCAGTTCAATAAACTGAGTATGAACCAACGCCAGGGCCAGGTTAATACAGTTCAGCAAGCTCCCAGTTGGTGTGAAATTTGTGGTAATAATGGGCACTATGCAGAATCTTGTGGAGCCAATTCGGAGTCAGTCAATTTTGTTAGTAATGTGCAGCGCAACAATCAGAATTTTGAAACCAGTTACAACCGAAATTGGCAGGGCCACCCAAATTTTTCTTGGGGTGGAAACCAAAAGCAGAATTATATGCAACCTCAACAACAGCAGTATCAACAGAATAGGCAAAATGATGGGCAATTGAGTAGCAGCATTGAGGAAACACTGCAGAAAATTGTGGAGACCCAGAATCAGTTAGCAGAAAATCAGACGAGGATGGCAACAGACTTAAAGAATCAGCAAATGGTCACTCGCAATCTTGAAAAACAAGTGGGTCAGATAGCAGCTGCTCAAAACATGAGATCACAAGGGGGATTACCTAGCGACACAGATCCTAACCCCCGGCTGATCAATGCCATCAGTCTGAGAAGCGGTACGCAATTAGCTGATGCAGTGCCAAAAAAGCTGAGAAAGGGGGTGCAGCCAGAGTTGGTTAGACCAGGACCATCCATCAACATGGGGGATAATCAGAGTGTGGGGCAACAAAATGCGGAACTTTCATTGCAGGCAGCACAAAGACCACCACCATCATTCCCTCAGAAATTCAGAAAGAGCAAGGAAGAGGAATGCTTCAAAAAGTTCTTTGAGAGCTTCAAAGAACTTCACATAAATTTGGCTCTTATTGATGTCTTGCAGGGAATGTCCAAGTATGCTAAATACTTGAAGGACGTGATGGCGAACAAAGTGAGATTGGTGGATGTCCAGACGGTAGCACTGACTGAGGAGTGCAGTCATAGGGTATTGAGCAAAATGCCAAAGAAGCTCAAAGACCCAAGGAGTTTTACCCTCCCCATACAAATTGGTAAAGCTGAGGTGCTATGAGCTTTGTGTGACTTATGGGTAGCAGTCAATCTAATGCCCCTATCCTTATTCAACACCCTGGGGTTGGGAAAACCGAGGCCAACAAGGTTGATGCTACAGCTGGCTGACAAGTCGCGAGTGACACCTGATGGAACAATAGAGTACCTTCTCATCAAAGTAGGTAAGTTCATTATACCTGCTGATGTTATTGTCTTAGATTTTCAGGTTGATGACCAGGTACCCCTGATCTTGGGACGACCATTCTTGGTCACTGGAGGAGCGGTGATTGATTTGAAAGCAGGGACCCTGAAAATGAGGGTTGAGGATGAAGAAGAAATCTTCCGCGTTTACCAAGAAATGAACCCATTTGCACACTACAGAAACCTTTGTCAAGTTAGTGTGTTGGTAGAAGGTAAGTGTGGGGTGGAGGATTCCACAGGTGCAGGGCTAAAGGCAATTACAAGTGTTCAGCCCGAGTCTGATAGAGGGCTTTTATTTAAGAAGAAGTTGGAAAAAGAGAGGAACAGAGTGGAGGCTGTCTCCTCTAAACAGCAAAAGAAAAGGAGATGGTTCTCGAAAGAGAACCCAGGTATGAGGATGTCCTGAAAAGGATAGTCCACGTCGGGCCACGACGTAAAATAAGGTGCTGCTTGGGAGGCAACCCAAGGGTACCTCAGGTACAATTTGTAATTTTGATTGTTGTGTTGCGTTTGTTAGTTTCATTTTGTTTGTGTTTTTGGTGGAAAGTTAAGCACAGATTGTGGGAAGTCTAAGTACCGAGACGGTGGAAGCTAAAGAGCATGGAAAAGAAGAAGTGTGGGGTCGAGCACCCACCTCTTAAAACTTGAAAGGAAAGCATGCTTTTAGCTTGGCATAGAGGCTCAGGGAGTATTTCTCATCCTTTAAATTTTAATTTGATGCTATGAAGACATAGAATTATTTAAGTGTGGGGTGAGGGAAATTTCAAGGGAAATTTCAAATTTCTAAATTTTTGTGCTTAACAAGTTTGTGGTGAATGTAATGCTAATGCTTGAGAAATTTGTGGTGAAAATTTGTTGTGAATTAAGCATGACTTCATCACCAGTTGGTTTTTCTTGTCGGTTCTTTTCCGACGGGGGGTCTTTGAACCGAAGAATAAAAATTTTATTTTTTCTTTCCTTTGTCTGTATATAGTGTTTTTAGTCATAGTTGGGGACTGTTTCCGACGATGGATGGATGACGACCGTCTTGAGGAAAATTAGTCGGTAGTTGTTGGGTTTTTGAAACCATAACTAATTGGTGCTTGATGTTCGTGTTATGTGTTGTACATGATGGTGAGATGCAAGTATGTTCAGTGTTGAATATGACAGTATATAACTGTGTTTGAGACACTTAGGCTTTTGAATTTGACTCAATATGATTGAAGCTTAATTCTGAATTCTTGTGATTAGCTGAGTAAGAGTCTGATGAATGTGTCTTGAATTGAGCATGTGCCATGAGTGTAAGGTTTTTGAGTATTCTGTGCTATTGTGGATTGTCTAGAACTTGCCTGGTGTGTGAATTGTAGGAGATGATGTAGGCATTTCTTTGAATGACCCAAATGTTTATCCCTCATTTTACCTACCTGGAAAGATTAATCCTAGTTAGCCCCATTGAGCCTTGAGCCTATTCTTTGACAGCTGCAACATAATCTTAATCCTTTTTCTTTCATTAGCCTTGTGTTTGATCCAAAACTCCTAAGCGCTTGAGTGAAAAAAAATTCGAAGGAGTAAAGGACTGAGAAGAATGAAAAGAAAGGAAAAGTAGAAAGTTGTAGAAGTGAGAAAAGGACAAAGGTGCACTTGTGTGAAAATGGTTGATTATTAGTAAGGAGTAAGAAAACAAATTAATGCAAAATTATTTATAGAGCTCCTTACTAATAAGCTAAAAGTGCCTAAAGAAAGGGGGAACATAAGAGGAAAAAGAAAGCTGAAAAGAGGAAAAAGGTGAAGTAAGGGAAGGGAAGTTCGTAATGAGGGCGTAATGTATTAAAAGCGCTTGGGAAAGTTAGTCACTATTATTGGCCAGAATAGTACCTGCCTGTCCCTTAGCTTACATTACAACCCATTAAGTCCTACTTGATCTTACATTCACACATCCTTAAATTAGTGGAATAAAACACTAAGGGCAAGCTTATGGGTCATTACATGATGCATGTGAATTCTTTGTGAGAGTGAGTGTAATTCTATTCATGTACCCACACATGTTGTGATTTAAAAAATTGTTTTTGCGTGTGATTGGGTAACTCTCTTTCCGTGAGGGGCACATGTTGAATGAAGGATATAATTCATGTGGGATTTCTTAATCAGTTGATTTGCATGAGTTTGCTAAGATTGAGAGTCGATTCTTGAGGTTAAGAAGTCATTACATAGTTGTACTTCATTTCACTGATCAAATCATGCATGCTCTATCTTTAGCTTGTTATCTTACGTAATCATTGTAGCCGCAGCTTGAATATTCTTGCTAAATGAGTTATGGATGAGTCTCCATATGCATGAGATGTAATAGGTTGTTCGAGGACGAACAAGACTTTAAGTGTGGGGTAGGTGATCGTGGGCAAAAACAGCATGCCTAAGTGACGCTTTAAGATTTAAATTAGTCTTGTTTATCTAAGTTATTTTATACATTTTCATGTGATTTTATGTAAATGTGAATATATACTAACCAACATGATTAGTCCTTGTTTTTGAAGGTTAATAATGCATTTGAGGAACTAATTCATGATTTGGTGAAGTGGAGGAATGGAATCAAGAGCAAAACGTGAAAGTCAACAAGAAAACATACAATAACTGGCACCCTGCGCGATAGGGGCCGTGACACGCTGCCAACGTGGCAACACTTGGCCAAAAATTGCATTTTTTGGCACATTCCAGTGAGGGTACACGTTACCAACGTGTCACGGAGGTCAAGTAGGGCGTTCAGCTCCGTGACAAGTTGCTGTTCCACCACAGGCCAAATTTTGCAATTTTTCAGCATAGTATAAATTGAACCCTTAGCTCCTTAAATCTTTTTGTCACGATTTTATTCTGGAAAACTACCTAGAAGTGAAGGGAGAAGTGGCAGAACTCATCTAGGGTTTATCAAATTCCCTTCTCATCTACCAAATTCATGTAAGTATGTTAGTTTAGTATTAGTTAATTGTAGTTTTACAAACATGAATGGCAAGAACCCTTCCTCTAGGGTTGAAGCCATGAATTATGATTGTGATTTTATGAAATTGTTTTAGAATTAAGTTATTGATTGTTGTTTCCATCTTGCATTCTGGATTGTTGGTTTTTTTTATGATTGATCACCATGAAAGCATATTTGTTATCTTGAGTAATAGCTTGAGAAAGCATTACCTAGGTCAGGACATGAGAATGTGAGGAGCATGTTTGTATCTCGGGAGAGATTTTTGTGTCAGGATACAAATATACCTAACACTGTGCTTGGTTGACACACGGGGGTTATGAAAGACCAACTTGAGATATCACATCACCACTCAAAGAAGTAGTTATGAGGCTAAGTTGAGTTAAATGGTTAGACGCACGAAAGTCCCTAATCGTTTCCCCGTAAACCACAACATAATTGATTTCCCACGACTAGAAATTAAACTCCTCACTCACAATGATGCAGTGAGGCTAGATTACCGTGTTTAGAGGCTCAAAAGACCATAAACATGCAATTCTAATTATGTGAAATAACAATTGATAGTTCCATGCTTAACCCATTGCAAATCGTAGTATCGCATGATTAATTGGTTTTAACTATATGTTTCTCCTAGAGTAATTTCAAAATACTTCGTTGACCCAAACATAGACTTAATTAATCTCAATAGAAAATGTCTATAACCAACACTTGAGGTATTTAAGATCTCACTAGAAATGGATAGTTAGAGGAATGGGTCCAGTCCCTGTGGGTTCGACAATCCGGTTCTTAAAAAGAGCCACTATATTACTTGAACGACCCGTACACTTGCAGACACGCGAATCGGGCACGTCATGAGTGCTTCATTTTCCTAGCCCCATGTTTTAGTTTATACTTCGTACTAGAGTGGGGACTACAGTTTTTGTGAGGGTACATGGATTATGTTTTCTTTTACCATTGGTCTGTGTGAAACACATAGGTGATGACTTGATTACTTTTTGATAGCTAGATGACATGTCTCTATCCCTGAATATGATCTTTTGAGGTTGTTGGCAATACATTAGCTGATGATGTTTCAAGAGGAAGGGTCAACAAAGCTTTTATATAGAGTGTAGAAATTTGTTTGAGTTTTGGCTATAGTATCTTAAGCTTATTTTCTAGTTAAGTGTCGTGTTTAGTTTTTCTTTTTCTTTGCCTGAGGACATGCAAAAGTATTAAGTTGACGGTGTTGATGTGCTTTGAATTTACAGCACTATTGACACTCAAAACTAAGAAAATAGAATGAACTTAGGTGTATTTATGTGGATATGAGGCACTTTTCCTTTTATTTCGTGATAAATGAGTGTTGGAACAATAAAGTGCAAAAGGAAGATAAGAGTGTGCAAAAAAGGGCAAAAAGTGCAAACCAAAGTATGATCAATAGGATGGACCTACGAGTCGTACTGAGGGCCTTGATGAGAAGCTTAAAACATAACCTAGAAGACTGAACTTATGAGACTTTTCACGGATCGTACCATGCTGATACGAGTCGTGGTAAGCCATTCGTGATGAAATCTAGAAAAATTGCATAGAAGGCAGATTCTCAATACAAGAGCACCCTACGACCCGTGAGATGAAGGTATGAGTCCTACCGTACTGGTCGTGGTGAAGTTCAGAAAAAGTTCAAAAGATTAGGATTAAGCCACGAATGTCAATGTACGAGTCGTAGCATATTGGTATGAATCGTACCCCGGCCCAATACTTAGCCAAAATTCAGTCAACACTCCAAGCCATGTGTGGATGTCACGATCCATGGGAAGCCCCTACAATTCATAGGTTGACCCGTGACAAGGTCGGCGACATATATGGAAAGCAGCCCTGTTAGTTTAGGAAAAGGATTCTTGTGTCTCCATAAATACTTTTTATATTGTATTTTTAATAGAGGATGAGGAATAAACATGATTCTAGGAGGAAAACATTGTAGTAGGCAATTTTACATTAGTGGAAGAGAGAATTGAGTTGGTTCAACCTTGTGATCAACCTTTTCTTGAATTCATCTTGTTCTTGCTACTTGTTATTCAAGACTTCATGGTTTAATTGAAGGAATTGTTTTACTCAATCATCTTTGTAAGTATTGCTATATGTTTTCAATCATGAACACAAATCACAACCTTGCAACTGTGAGAGGCTAAAACCTCCATGGCTAGGGTTGTAGGAACCATGGTGGATTAACTAGTTAGGGTTGCACAAAGTGTGTCTAAAACCAATACTAAATACTTATATTGTATTCTCTTCATATTTAACGATTCTTAATGGTGTACAATTTTAGGAAGTGCCTGAATTCTGTACTTGCTTTGGTCGAAGAGGTAGAGATTAGGAAAAGAGAATTACAACGGAGCCTTGATCTTGATGATCATTGTATTAACTTGAGTTGTGGTCGCAGGATAGTTATATCTGGAACTTAGTGATAACTGTTAGTTTGCAAAACTCATGAGACTTGGTTGAGTAATTGAAGATAGTCATTCAATAGGGATTGGTCGATCATTTGAATGAATCTAAGTTATTAGTTTTGTAAAGTAAGTATTGATAAAGATCAGGAGTGTATATCCAAAGCTGTTATGAACCCATAGGGAACAAAAACCCTAGTTATCCTTTAATTATTGATTCACAAATATAATCTTGACTGCTATTTATTCTTATTATTTCTTTTTATTAGAATTCCCCCATTGTGAAGTAATTACCATACAAGTTCATTACTGGTTGTAATCTGGATCTTCCATATTCCCTGTGGGTTCGACCCAAACCTATAAGTTTTGGTTCTTTATTGACAACGTCTACTTCATACTTCAGTTGGAAGTGTGGTTTCAGCATTATCATATAGGCCCTTAGATCTTAGGAATTATGGAAAAACCCTTATTGAAATTGCTGAAAATAACTGACAAGGGGTCCTAATGGATGACCTGACAATTCGTTACTAAGGCACACAATTCGTTGGTTCACCCATCAAGTACACTTCATTGTCATTCATGAAAACTCGACTGGCTTGGTAACGGCCCACCTAATGGGTCATTAAGACTGACGATGACTCATTAGGTGCCATCTGTCAAGTACACTGGATAAGCCTCACCATCTTTCTCTAAGACCTCTCCACGACTGACATGATGAATCGTGGTGACTAACCACGAGTCGTTGCATCGGCCATGGGGACCTTGAGTCCTCCATCATCCCATGCCTTCCCCACGAGTCAATTGACGACTCATTTGGCCTCTTCACAAGTCGTTAAGTGACCCATTCTGGAACTTCTGCAACATTTTCCAGTTTTTCTCTCCTGATTCACTTTCGAGTCTGATTCTTGAATTCTCGGGTATAACACTAGGACACTTCAAAACCTATTTCTCTAAAACAAAGTTTTTCATGACTCGAACACAGATTCGAGTTGAGACACGGGACAAGGAACCCCGAGAAGCTCCAGGTTGAACCATGGCATGATCATAACATAATATCAGAATAATAACTAAAAAAAATCATAAGAAAGTGGAAGCTAATTGAAAGAGTCTAATACCTCAAAATAAAAAAATCTCATAAAACTCCGATAAAAAGTTGAATCTGTCCATACAAGTTTTAAAGCCTATAATAAACTGATGAGTAGCAGGGACAAGCCCCCAGCTAACTCCTAAAGTATAAAGACTGAACATAAGTGAAATTATAAATTGCATCCCTAAGAGATGATGTTATACTCAGGAAGCCCCAAGATCGACCCGGGAGGTGAAATGGAGAAAAATTAAAATTTTGCATTAGGTATTAGAACGGGTCATGAGGTGACACGTGGGAGCATCCAATGAGTCGTTATGTGACTCATGGTGAGGCTTAGAAGGTGAATTGAAATATGATCCCCACGGACGTGATCACAAGTCGTGTTCAGGCCCCACGACTCATTAGGTCAGTCGTGGGAAGTGGTAATTGAGAAAAAAAAAAGAAGGAAGTGTACCTAACGGAAGTACCTCACAAGTCATGGTCCGTCACCATGATTAGTGGGATGAGTTGTGCCCAACAGGGTAAAGTTTAATTGAGATTGGGGCAGTGTACATGACGGGTGGTGACAACGAGTTGTAGTCACAAGTAAAAAATCGTTAAGTCACTCGTGACAAGCCCAGATGATTTTTTAAGAAATGTACTTGATGGACGATGCCACGAGTCATGGTCAGGTGTGACGAGTCATCATGTCCCTCATGTGGACTGACTGGCAGTTATTTTTAGGTGAATTTAGTAAGGGCTATTCTATAATTTCTAAGATCCTAAGGCGTAAACTATGTCATTTTGAGCTATGAATGATGACTTTTAAAGGGGTTAAGTTTATTTTAGGCCATTATCATTCATGCATGCAAAAGTGATAGTCTAGAGCGATGATCAAGGCAAATCCTTCAAGGTTCTCTTCAGTTTTCTCTTGGGCAATCAAAGAAGTGTAAGAATCATCTACCATCAGGTATGTAGTGTTATGAATGGGTGAATCCTTTCACACCCATTTTCAATCCCCCTATAAATCATGAAGTCCCTATGTCAAATTTGTGGGGTTTTAACCCAATGCATGAAATTTATAATTCTCTACATGGATAAGATTTAAATATGTTTCTACAATAGAATTATGATTCATGCACAAGTTTTATATTGTTTTCAATAAAAATCATGTTTCAAGTTTTATGAATTAAAAGGCCTGTTGATGAGAAGTTCATGAAAGATGAGATTTTTGATGAATGTATGATTATGATGAGATATTAAGATGAAAAGCATGTTTTCAAGCTACCTATATTTATATTCATGTTTTCAATGTCAATTGAGTATTTTCAAGCATGTTATAGTGTAGGGAAATGCCCACATGTTCAAGTATGATTTATCATTTTACGAATTAAGCTTAACACATGGTTTTGGAGCGAAGACTCCCAATTATTTTTCAGTTTGTGGTATGGTTTGATTTAAAGCTTCTCTTATGCATAATTTCAGCTTTGAGATATATTTGATTATTGAGTTACGTCAATAGAAGATGTTGAGTTTCATTAAAAAATGATGGAGTGCATATTCATATTTTTCGGAGTAGTGTCTAGAACCATGTAGGCTAAGGGTCGATCACACTATGCCTTAGAACTACGCGCCAATATAGGTTTAGATATATATATATTACTTTGGGACCTTTCTTGTGAGCTGTCCCCTACCCTATTGGGCCACGAGCTTGATATCGATATCATCGTATCGTCCCTTGCCCTAGCAAGGCTTTGAATGGCTCTTCTGATCTTGGGCAAATTTATATGCCCAAATGATACTCAAAGGTGTCATTTTAGCCTTGTTTATCTATCAATGTTCATACATTTTCATGTGATTGATAATAAAATGTGAATTTATACTAACCAACATGATTAGCGTTGTTTTGCAAGTGAAATATATTTTTGGGAAGCTAAAATGCGTGTTGGGAGAGATTGGGGTTGGACTCAGATGTTAGCAAGGGAAAAAGCATTCAAAGGCACAAATTAAAGGGGCTCCTTGATGGAGCCGTGTCACGCTGCCATCGCGGATGCCTTCTACCTGGATAGGAATTTTTGGCCAAAATCCAGTGAGGGTGCGCGTTGGGGCCGTGGCACGTTGGCCTAGCCCCGCGTTGCACACTGTGCCACGTTCGGCCTTATACCTGGACTATCAATTTCCAGTAAGGGTCCGTGTCAGTGGCGTGTCACGGAGGCAGTGCTCCACGATGCACTCCGTGACACGTTGCTTGTTATTTCGGGAAAAATTCCCACTAGTATAAATAGAACACTTAGATTCATTTTTAATAATTCTGACTTGGTGGAGCAAGAACGTGGGTTACAGGCAGTTGAGGGGACGAAATTATCAGGGTTTTTCTCTATCTCTTTCTTCTTTAATTCAATTGCTTGTATGTTTAACACTCATTTAACGATGTTTAATCCACAAATGAGTGGCTAATTCCACTTCTTGCTGAGGTCAAGAACAATTGTATTGAAATGTAGTTATTGATCAATTGGGTTTTTCATCTTTTCTTCCATGGTTGTTCTATTGATTCTTGTTCTTACTGCATTGATGTGTGGCCAGCGTTAATGTACATCTAAAAAGTCCGATTTTACTCGAGAGAGCAAGAAATTGGAAAGTTGTGAATCAATAGGATATGATCTTTTCTTAGTTTGGGAAAATTGAGAATTGATTTACCTTCAGGATAGAAATATACCTGAAAGTCGTATTAGTCAATTAAGGAATCGATTTTGTATGGCTAGAACATGAATTTCGTTTAATCACAGAAATGTAGGTGGACGGTTCATGATTCTTAAGTTGGATTAAATACGAGAGTTTTAATCCATTGGCAATAATTCTTGACTAGAAACTGGAGGAAAGATTAACCAAACATTGTATCGATAATTAGTTTCTATACATGTTCATTTAGCCTCAGCATGCTCATATTCATAGTTCAAACTCAACTTGTATATTCGTTTATAATTAGCATAAAATTAGAAACCAAAATACCAAACTCTTTTTCACACTGTTGTCTGCATTTTTAGAGTTAAAATATAGTGACACTTGAGTAGATTGTACCCTAGCCCAGTCCTTGTGGGATCGATACTTGGCTTACCTAAGCCACTTTACTACTTGTTTGACCACGTGCACTTGCGTGTAGTATTTACCCCAGAGTAGACGCGAACAATTTTTTGGCGCCGTTGCCGAGGACTGGCAATTGGTGAATTTTTCTTAAGTGTAAATTTACTATTTTGTTTTTCTTAGTGTTGACAACTTGGTCTTAGCCTATATTTTGCAGATATACTCTCTGTTGAACATTGGCAAGAGACAAGGAGCTGGTGGACTCATATTTAGAGCCTAAAAGACAATTTCATCGTCAACGGAGAGAAGCTCTAGAGAAAAAGCTGCAGTTGCTCAGACGAACAATCATGGTGCAAGAACAGAATCCACCAGTAGTAAGGGCAATGTTAGTGCCCGAGGAGGTGGCAGCTAGGCCAGTTCGCGAGGTGGCAATCCCACATGCTAACAATGTTACATCTAGCATCCGCAAACTTGAGCCAGGAGGGAGGTTCGAGCTCAAACAAAACATGGTGCCATTGCTGCAGACCAGCGGGCAGTTCACAGGTCTCCCTCATGAGGATCCACAGCAGCATCTCCAAATTTTTTTGGAGATAAGTGACACTTATATCCCCACTGGAGTGTCATCAGATTATGTCAGGCTTACATTGTTCCTATTTTCACTATTGGGAGAAGCCAAGAGGTGGTTGAAAGCTGAGCCACCAAATTCTATTACTACGTGGGATGATCTTGCAAGGAAATTCTTGATACGATTTTTTCCATCCGGTAAAACAGCAAGACTTAGAAGTCAAATTCTAAGTTTCAAATAGAGAGATGGGGAGAATCTATATCAGGCTTGGGAGAGATTCAAGTCCATGTTGCGGGATTGTCCACATCATCATCAAAACAATGAGGTGCTGGTGCACACTTTTATAGAGGGCTTGAAACCCCATACAAAGATCTTGCTAGACTCAGCAGCTGGGGGACAAGCATTGGAGAAAACTTATGAGGAGCTGTATACCTTGTTAAATCATATTTCGTAGGGAAATCTGGAGTGGAATGCTGATTCGTCAAGAGGAGGAACAAGGAAAGCAACAGGAGTTCTAGAAGTGGATGGTTTTACAGCTATTGCTGCACAGATAGCTTCTTTACAGAATCAACTCAACACCCACTTCAATAATATAACAATGAACCAGACTCAAGCCCCAGTGAATGTAGTGCAGCAAATTTGGTGTGAAGTGTGCGGGAGTAGTAAGCACTCAGCTGAGTGTTGTGGAGCAAATCCTGACTCGGTGAACTTTTTGGGAAATGTACAGAGGAACAACCATCAATAGTATGGCAACAACTACAATTCCAACTGTAGGAATCACCCGAATTTCTCTTGGGGTAGCAACAACCATCAAGGGCAAAGTTCGAGTTAGGGGGCACAGAGGAATCAAGGAGGGAAGCAAAACTATCAAGCACAATATAGAAACAAGAATGCACCTCCTCCCCCACCATCACCCAACATTGAGGAGATGTTCAAGACAATAATAGCTAACCAAGCTCAATTGCAGGCTGACTATGTGAAATTGGCTGCCGAGGTGAAGAACAACCAATTAGCTACTAAGGCACTTGAATATCAATTTGGGCAATTTGCTGGAGCCCAAAACACCAGGCTTAGAGGAGGACTTCCGAGCAACACAGATCCCAAACCCAAGAAGGTGGAAGCAGTGACCACAAGGAGTGGTTTGCAGCTTAAAGAGGTGGAACCAAAAAGACCACCTCAACAATCGGGAGCAGCAGAAGTTGAGAGGGAGTAAAGTGATGAGAGGGGGAAGAAAAAAGAAGCTGAATCAGAAAGACCACCACCCCCATTCCCTCTAAGATTAAAGAAACACAAGGAGGAGGCGTGTTTCAAGAAATTCATGGAGGTGCTGAAACAAGTACATATTAACTTACCTCTTGTTGATGTTTTGCAGGGAGTGCCGAAGTATGCAAAGTACATTAAGGACATCGTGGCGAACAAAAGTCGATTGACTGAGTATGCTACGGTGGCTCTCACGGAGGAGTGCACTTCCCGAATACAAAATCGGTTGCCTACAAAGCTCAAGGATGCTGAGAGCTTTACTATACAAATTACCATTGGGCAGAGTATCCGAGATCGCGGATTATGTGATTTGGGAGCGAGCATTAATTTGATGCCGTCATCGGTATTCAAGAAGCTGGGTCTAGGGAGTCCTAGACCAACAACAGTGATCTTGCAACTAGCGGATCGATCCTTAGCCAGACCTGATGGCATTATGGAGGATGTGCTGGTGCAAGTGGGCTCCCTTATCTTCCCGGTAGATTTCATCGTGCTGGATTTTGAGCCAGACGCGGAAGTCCCATTTATTTTGGGACGTCCCTTCTTGGCGACTGGGAAAGCGCTGATTGATGTAGCTGTAGGGAAGCTAACCATGCGAGCACATGACAAGGTGGAAGTGTTTGATGTATACAAGGCCAGCAACCTCCCGACTGTGTATGAGGAACTCTCGGTGATCAACGTGATTGATCGAGCTGATGATGCTCAGATAGTTGAATCACGAGAGTTATTGGGAAAACCACCGGAGCAATGTAAGCACTACTGGGGTGAGGATGGTGGTCGAGAGTAAATGTCCGTCACCCTAGAAGATGATTGAGCTGAATGACGTCGAGCCACAACGGTAAACCAGGCGCTGCATGGGAGGCAACTCGTGAAATTTTTTCTTTGTAAAATGTGAATAGATTTCTTTTTCTTTTTCTTTTTTTTTGATTAACAATAAAATTGTTAGTTTTTATTATTATTATTATTTTTCTTTTGAGTGAATCCTATAATTCTAACCAATTTCATGTAGTAAGATGAATTTCAGGTTGAACGGAGGGTAAACATGCAAGGAATCACAAAGGAAAATCCGAGGTATGAAAAATAATAAAAAGTGGCAAAACAGTGAGCCAGGGCGATGGCTCCGTGTCATGGAGGAGGACCTCCGCGTTACCCTCCGTGACACGCTGAAGGTAATTCTGGAATTTTTACAAATTCCAGAACACCTACGTGATGGCTCCGTGTCACGGAGGGCATGATCCACGTTACCCTCCGTGACACGTTGAGGTGTATATCGCTACGGGTCACACTGGGTCGCCGGGTGACCTGCGCAAAATTCCCACTTTTTAACCTCGATTCCCCCTCATGTTTCCTCATTTCTCATACCCTCCGCGACCAAACTCCCAAAGACCCCTTCCCCCTCAACGTGACATGGACTTAGGCCCGTAATTTCATCAAGTTTTCATCATTTCTTCAAATTCAAGGTATGTTCTTCAACTCTATCTCAATTCTTGTCAAAAATTTTTGATTTTTAACATGTGATATGAGCAAAACTTGCCCTAAGTAGAAATTAATCTTAAATTCAATTGAATTATTATTGATTGATGTTTGAAGTAATGATGTGATTGCTTGAACTCGACAATTACATAGCTTAATCGAATTTTTGATAAAATCATAGCTAGGGCTTGACTTTGAGTTTGAAATGGAAAAATTGAGTTGCACTAGTGAAATTCATGCTAGGTTGTACATGTTGGGTGAGATGAGTCGATTGTGCTAACTGTGACTATGCTAAAAGACCGACGGATTCTCGGGTTAAGAAAATATTGGAATTTGCAAGAAATGGGTGAATTGTATAGGATTATGTAGTTAAAAATTTTTTTCCTTTTGTTTCTCCTTGCTAAGTGCTATGGGATAACATGTTATCGATGGGTAAGGATTGTGGTTAGCTGTACGATGTCTGAGTAGTACATGGAATGTATACCGTCGAATTCTCCCAAGGCACTAAGCATATTTGTTATGTTTCGTTGTTTGTTTGTATATATAAGTACGATCTTGCCTTAATAATGTACTTTTGGCTAAAGACTAAGTGTCGGGTAGCCTAGCTTAACCCAACCTTAGTCGAAGCTAAGTTTAATTGGCTTAACATTGAACTTGTCTGTTTGGTTTGACAGGAACCAGGTGGGTGACAGAGGAGGGGAAGAAGTGGTACGCAAAGCACAAGGAGAGCAAGTACTTCCCCGAGGAACACATATCAAGGGAACCGTTGGCACAAGAGTTCCCCAGGATTGTCCAGAGGATCGAGGCAGCTGGGCTGAACTTCATTTTTGAAGAGCCCAAGGAATGCTACTTGCACTTGATTCGGGAATACTATGCCAACTGGAACTTGAATCTCTGAAGTCACACCATCAAAATAAGAGGGCAAATAGTCACTTTTGAGCCCCACCACCTCAATGCTATCCTAGGAGCGAGGGACACAGACGCCCATGTGCTTCGACAGCTGAATATCACTCCACCATATGCGGACATCAGACGCACTTTGTGTGGAACCCGATCAACAGTTCGGTGGAGCAGACATAAGGAGAGGGGCTACCACCAGACCTTGCCTTACTCACAAATGAACAGGGAAGCCAGGATATGGCTAAAGATTGTTTGTTCCTGCCTAATCCCGGGGGTGCATATGACGGATGTAACCCGGGATCGTGTATGCTTGGTGTACGCCCTAATGAATAGGCTGGAGATCAATGTGGGGGCGGTGATTATCTCCACCATGAAGAGAGCCCGACTGCATCAAGGTCACATATACGGATTTGATGGACTACTCACCATATTCCTTAGGGGTGTGGATATTGAGGAAGAGGCCCTTGACTACATCCGCAGATGGAGCGGCGGGCCTTAGATGTCACCAAAACTAAGGCACCCGACACCACCCACGGGCCAGTTCTTACACTAGCCGAGCAACATGCTCTGGATGATCAGTACATGGCTCGCATGTACGGGATGCAGATGCTCCAACTGTGAATAGGCAGGAGGCCAGCAACAGAAGAGGAGCTATGGAAGCTCTAGCTAGACTACCCTTTTGGCGAAAATGTCAGGGCTCTATGCCGAGTGGGGCTAGCTTTTCTAGAGCCCACGGATGATGATGTCCCCACAGATGAGGAGACACATCGTGAGGACTCCGATGTGGAGTCTGATGATGACAGTGGGGGCGATTCAGACATGGGAGACGAGGCAGCAACACCTGATGAAGAAGTGGAGTATTTTCATTGATTAGGGAGTTCCACCACCCAATTTTTGTGCTATGTTAATTTTTGTGAACACTGGGGACAGTGTTCAATATAAGTGTGGGGTGGGAGTAGTTAGGTGCTGGTTGTGCTGTTGTTTATGTTTCTTTTCTGTTGTTGTGCCTGTGAAATTTTTTTTTTTGATGACCCTGTGATTGTGATGTTTCTGCTTTATATTGTAAGTAAATGTGAAGCTGTTGTGTGCTACTGAATGTTGCTAGCTAATTTTGTACATATTTTTGTTTTATCGAAATGATCGATATTTTTAAAATCTTTTTAATTCTTGGGTTTCTCAACATTTGTTTTCGGTTCTTTTACCGAGATTAGTCCCATTGAACCGAAGTCTTAGCTAGTGACTGTTCCCTATGATGGATGGATGACGGCCGTCTTAAGGGAAATGTAGTCGTTAGGAGTAGATTTTTTTCATTTATTTTTCAGTTGTTTTCTTTTGTGGGTTGCATCCCTTAACCTGTAAGTACTATATGGTTGCGGAATTCTGGTTGCGTGTTGTACATGATATTTGAAATGTAAAGGTGATTCGTATGAAAGCATGCAACTCTGTAAATATGTTGAGATACCTAGGCCATAGAGTCGATTCAGTGTGATTGAGACTTAATTTTGAATTCTTGTAATTAGCTGATTGAAGAGTCTGTGAATATGTCTTGAATTGAGCATGTGCAATAGATGTGGGGTGAGGTTTTGTTTATTCCATGCTATTATTAAATGTCTAGAACTTGCCTGGTGTGTGTACGAAACGAAATGAAGGACATGTATTGTAGGAAAGGATGTAGGCATTTCTGTGTTTTCAACCAAAAGTTTCTCTTTTTCATTATTGTACCTACCTTGATTGTACACCCTAGTTAGCCCATTAAGCCTTTAGCCTATTATTTTTTTTCTTTTGTCAAAAATGTGTAAACCGAGCTTAACCCTTTCTTTTCATTAGCCGTAAAGTTGATCCAAAACTCTTAAGCGCTTAAGAAGAGGAAATAATTTTCCCAAAGTGTCAAAGAGTGAGAATGGTAAAAAGAAAAGAAAAGCAGAGTGATGAGAGGAAACAAAAGGTTGAAGGTGCACTTGTTATAAATAAAATATAATGAAGATGTATGAATACTCTTCGTGATTGAGTCAAGTGTGCTTAATGAGATGGGTCAAAATAAACACAGACTTCAAGAATGGGAGGATGAAGGAAGAAACAATTCCCATGAGCTTGATGGGATGTATTAAAAAAGCGCTTAAGGATGCTAGTGGCTATTATAGCTAGCCCAGTATTTTCTAGTTCCGTAGCTTACATTACAACCCGTTAAAGTCCTACGTGATCTTACATCACATTTCCTTATATTAGTGGAGTAATACAGTAAGGGCAAGCCTATGGTTCGTGGCATGATGCATGTGAATTCTTTTGCGAGAGAGAGAGAAATTTGTTTCTATATGCCCCTGCACGTAATCTTTTGAGTTCATGTGAGTAAAAAGGGGAAAATTCTCTTGTGTTGTGAGGGCACATGCTTGATGAGAGATTAAATTTCGTGTCGGATATCTTGATCAGCTAATTTGCAGGAGTTTGCCAATATCGAGAGTTGAGTCTTAAGTCTAGGAGGTCTTGATGTGTTGAAGGTCATTGCATTGATAGGACCATGCATGTTTTCTTGATGATTTTCTATATTAAATAATCAGTATAACCGTAGCTTGAATTGTCGAACTAAAGTAGCCAGGTTGGGGTGTCAATTGCATGAGGTGTAAGATTGTTGTTCGGGGACGAACAAGGATTTAAGTGTGGGGTAAGTGATCTTGGGCAAATTTATATGCCCAAGTGATACTCAAAGGTGTCATTTTAGCCTTGTTTATCTATTAATGTTCATACATTTTCATGTGATTGATAATAAAATGTGAATTTATACAAACCAACATGATTAGTATTGTTTTGCAGGTGAAATATATTTTTGGGAAGCTAAAATGCGTGTTGGGAGAGATTGGGGTTGGACTCGGATGTTAGCAAGGGAAAAGCATTCGAAGGCACAAATTAAAGGGGCTCCGGGATGGAGCCGTGTCACGCTACCATCGCGGAAGCCTTCTACCTGGATAGGAATTTTTGGCCAAAATCCAGTGAGGGTGCGCGTTGGGGCCGTGGCACGTTGACCTAGCCCCGCGTTGCACGTTGGGCCTTATTACCTGGACTATCAATTTCCAGTAAGGGTCCTCGTCAGTGGCGTGTCACAGAGGCAGTGTTCCGCGATGCACTCCGTGACACGTTGCTTGTTATTCCGGGAAAAATTCCCACTAGTATAAATAGAACACTTAGGTTCATTTTTAATAATTCTAACTCAGTGGAGCAAGAACGTGGGTTACAAGCAATTGAGGGGATGAAATTATCAGGGTTTTTCTCTATCTCCTTCTTCTTTAATTCAATTGCTTGTATGTTTAACACTCATTTAACGATGTTTAATCCACAAATGAGTGGCTGATTCCTCTTCTTGCTGAGGTCAAGAACAATTGTATTGAAATGTAGTTATTGATCAATTGGGTTTTTCATCTTTTCTTCCATGGTTGTTCTATTGATTCTTGTTCTTACTGCATTGATGTGTGGCCAACGTTAATGTACATCTAAAAAGTATGGTTTCACTCGAGGGAGCAAGAAATTGGAAAGTTGTGAATCAATAGGATATGATCTTTTCTTAGTTTGGAAAAATTGAGAATTGATTTACCTTCAGGATAGAAATATACCTGAAAGTCGTATTAGTCAATTAAGGAATCGGTTTTGTATGGCTAGAACATGAATTTCGGTTAATCACAGAAATGTAGGTGGGTAGTTCATGATTCTTAAGTTGGGTTAAATACGAGAGTTTTAATCCATTGGCAATAATTCTTGACTAGCAACCGGAGGAAAGATTAACCAAACATTATATCGATAATTAGTTTCTATACATGTTCATTTAGCCTTAGCATGCTCATATTCATAGTTCAGACTCAAATTGTATATTCGTTTATAATAAGCATAAAATTAGAATCCAAAATACCAAACTCTTTTTCACACTGTTGTCTGCATTTTTAGAGTTAAAATATAGTGACACTTGAGTAGATTGTACCCTAGCCCAGTCCTTGTGGGATCGATACTTGGCTTACTTAAGCCACTTTACTACTTGTTCGACCACGTGCACTTGCGTGTAGTATTTACCCCAGAGTAGACACGAACATCTACCCACTTAGTGAAATAGTTGGGACCACGTAAGCTCTATCGTGGTATATCGGTTAAAAGACGAACCTCCCAATATTCCTCATGATTTTAGTTATGCATGTTCATCATTCATGAGATTTATATATCTATATACATTATCTAAAATAGGTTTGAATCAATGTTCAATTTTACACATGACTATCAGATTTCAGCTTTAAGTCAATCGATTCAGTTATGATGTTATGTTATGTTATGATGATATCATTATTTCAAAAAGAATGCATGCAAGACCTTCGTTCAGATTCGTATTGTTTATGTTTTATATTATGGACGTTTTTTAAATGATTTTACGTTCTAAGAGGTTTTACTTACCTTGCATACTCGATACGTTCCACTTATTGACCGTATACTCTATGTTGTATATTTTCATGATACCGGACCCAACTCTCGAGCTCAGCCTCATTCATAGATAGTCTTCAGAGTTAGCATCCTACGTTTGTTGGTTAGTCCGCATCTCCCGAGGACTAGACTTATTCAGATTTCCTCTATGTGTTTTCAGTTTAAACTTTATTAAGTTAGGTTGGGTCTTGTCCCATCAACTCATCATGTTTAGAGGTTTTCAGACAAAAGGATTTATTCAGCTTCAGATTATGTATTCTTATGTTATGTTTATTTCAGACTTTTGCTAAGTTTATCATGTTAATTTTTATATTTTGTTAATCGAGTTAGATGTATGCTTATGCCATAGGTCAACTTGGAGTCTCTCGGGATTCCTTGTCCCGTGTCTCGATTCAGGCCTCTATTCAAGTTGTGAGAAACTTGGTATCAGAGCAATAGGTTTGAAGTATCCTAGGATGTCTGAAAGCCGCGTTAAGTAGAAGCGGCTACGAGATTTCTAGAAATGTTCCCTTCTTTCATGATCTATGTCGCCTGTTGAAAAGTCTCCCTATTTTTCTAATTTATGCTATTCGCAATTGTAGAATCATGGCTCTCCAAAGAGTAAATGGTAGGAGGAATGAGAATGGAGAAGGATACGAGGATAGCAATTGAAACGGGCACTAGCAGGCACCACCAGTGCAGGAGCACTATGCATCGGAGTCGGTTTGCCATGCTGTGTTTCAGGCAGCCATTTAGATGCTCATGCAGGCCTTGACCGCTTAGGTCAATCAACAGGCGGTTGCGTATGTCCTGCAAAATGGCAATGAGAAGGCGGCTCGAGTCAGGAATTTCTTGAGAGTGAACCCTCTAGGGTTCTTCGGTCAAAAGTAGATAAGGACCCGCATGAGTTCATTGATGAGATTGTAAAGATCACCCATGTTTTGGGGGTGAGTGGAGTTGAGTGTGTGGAGTTGGCCTCCTACTAGTTGAAAGGGGTCACACATATCTGGTTTCGACAATGGAAAGATAGTAGGGCCGTCGGAGTAGGTTCTGTCACTTGGGAAAAGTTCCATGTTGCATTCTTAGATCGATTCTTCCCTCGTGAGATGAGGGAGTGGAATGTAGCTGAGTTGGTAAATCTAAAGTAGGGGAGGATGACAGTGCAAGAGTATTCCCTTAAGTACACTTGCCAATTGAAGTACCCCCCGGAGTTAAGGGCTGATTAGAGGGCATGGGTGAGTAGGCTCAGTCATGGAATGGCAGGCTATTTGGACAAGGATTGCAGGATCACCATGCTCCATTAGGATATGGACTTCCCTCATATAGTTTTATATGCCCAGCAAATGGAGGCGAAACATGTGAGAGAGAGGGAGGCCAAGAGGGTCAGGATTGACAGTCATAGATTCTCATAGCCGAGTTCAGGTGGTGGGCACCGACAGCTGACCTACTAGAGATCTTCAGCCACATCATCTTTAGTATTGAGTGTGACATCCAGTCCTAGGACTGATTAAAGTGGATGAGCATCAGGCTCGAGGGGTCAGAGTAATAGACCCGCAGACTCTGGTATCCCAGCTTGCCGCAGAAGTGGTCGGGGGCACATGGGCCAGTGCTTAGCATGTATAGGTGCTTGTTTCGGGTGTGGGAAGCCTGGACACATTCTCAGAGATTGCCCAGCAGTGAGATAGGATCATGATGGGGGTCGAGGCCCAGCTTCTAGTTCACTAGCCCCAGCCACACGTTCAACACAACAGGGGGCATCTACCAATACAGTTGGTGGTCAGCACCAAAACAGATTCTATAGATTAGAATCCCGCCAGGATTAAGAGGTCTCCCTAGATGTGGTCACAGGTATGTGACGAGCTTACAATCTTGATGTATATGCTTTGTTAGATTCGAGGGCTACCTTGTCTTTTGTGAAACCTTATGTGGCCGGTAGCTTCGGAATCATTACCAAAGTCTAGTCATAATCCTTCTCAGTTTCTACTCTAATAGGTGATTCAGTTATAGCTAGACGGGTGTGTAGAAGTTTCCTAGTCTAAGTCCTCCAGAAAGTCTCCTTAACAAATTTGATAAAGTTAGCCATAATAGATTTTGATATTATCCTCGGCATGGATTCTCTATTTGCATTTTATTTCTCAGTTAATTATAGAACTCGGGTAGAAGAGTTCAGATTTGCAGGTGAGCTAGTCTTAGAGTGGAAGGGTGGTTGAGTCGTGCCTATAGGTCATTTCTTTTCCTACCTTAAGGCCAGAAAGATGATCTCTAAGGGTTGTGTGTACCATCTAGTTAGGGTTAAGGATTTTTAGTCTGAGACCTCGACTATCCAGTCATTCCCAATAGTATGTAAGTATCCCGAAGTCTTCCCAGATGATTTACCAGGAATCCCTCCCTAGTGGGAGATAGATTTTGGCATTGACCTTCTTCCTGATATGAAGCCTATATCTATCCCTCCCTGCAGAATGGCTCCATCCAAGCTAAAGGAGTTGAAAGAACAATTGAAAGAACTATCAGATAAGGGTTTCATTAGGCCGAGAAAGTCCCCATGGGGTGCACTAGTTCTCGTTGTTCGAAAGAAGGACGGTTCTATTCATATGTTTATTGATTATTGGAAATTAAACAAGGTTACTATCAAGAACAGGCATCCTCTACCCAGGATTGATGATTTATTTCACAAGCTTTAGGGTGCCAAGTGCTTTTCAAAGATAGAACTCAGATTTGGGTACCATTAGCTTAGAGTTTGGGAGTGTGATATCCTGAAGACAGCCTTCAGGACGTGGTATAGTCATTATGAGTTTGTAGATATGTCTTTTGGACTAGTGAATGCTCCTACAGCTTTCATGGACTTGATGAACAGGTTATTCAAGCCATACCTGGATATGATCGTGATTGTGTTTATTGATGATATCCTGATATACTCTCAGAGGGAGGAGGTGCATGCCGCTTATTTGAGAGTGATGCTACAGATTCTCAAGGATCGACAATTATAATCTAAATTCAGCAACTGTGAGTTTTGGTTGAACTTCATATCATTTTTGGGCCATATGGTATCAAGTGAGGGTATAAGGGTGGATTCTCATAAAATAAAAGCACTAAAGAATTGGCCTAGGCTGGTGGACCCTTCAGATATCCAGAGCTTTTTGGGTTTAACCGACTACTATCATAGGTTTTGTTGAAGGCTTCAAATCGATTGCATCACCTTTGACCAAATTGACCCAGAAGAAGGTGAAATTCCAATGGTCGAGGATTGTGAGAAGAGCTTCTAAGAGTTGAATACTCGACTTACCTCAACACCAATGTTAACTATACCCGAGGGAACCGATGGGCTTGTGGTGTATTGTGATGCTTCAATAATCAAAATTGGGTGTGTATTAATGCAGTACGGGAAAGTTAGAGCATATGCCTCTAGACAACTAAAAAGTTCATGCAAAGAATTACCCAATCCATGATCTTGAATTGGTCGCAGTGGTATTCTCCTTGAAGATATGGTTACATTATTTGTATAGGGTCCACATGGATGTGTTTACGGACCATAAGAGTTTACAATATGTGTTTACCCAGAAGGATCTCAATCTTCAATAAAGGAGGTGGTTGGAGCTACTCAACGACTATGATATGAGTGTCCTTTACCATCTGGGTAAGGCCAATAAAGTAGCGAAGACACTTAGTAGACTCTCTATAGAGAGTATGTCCCATGTGGATGAGGGAGAGAAGGAGTTGGTGAAGGATGTGCATCGACTTGCAAGGTTGGAAGTCAGGTTGGTTGACTTGACTGATGGCAGTGTTATTGTTCAGAATGGATCAGAATCATCCTTGGTGACTGATGTAAAAGCTAGACAAGATGAAGACCCTATTTTGGTAAAGTTAAAGGAAGTGATTCAAAATCAGAAGGCAGAGGTTTTCTCCAAAGGGGAAGATGGTGTGCTTCGGTACTAGGGTCACTTACATGTTTTAGATGTGGATGATTTGAGGAGCCGTATGTTACATGACACTCATGGATATAGCTATTCTATCCATCCAAGTGCCACTAAGATGTACGGTGACCAACAGGAAGTCTATTAGTGGAATGGCATGAAGAAGGACATCACAGATTTTGTAGCTAAGTGTCAAACTGTCAGCAACTGAAGGTCAAGCATCAGAGACGGGGAGGTGTGATTCATGATATCAGTATTCCTACTTGGAAGTTGGAAGAAATTAATATGGACTTCATCAAAGGTTTACCACTTACTCATTGACAATATGACTCCATTTGGGTTGTGGTAGACAGCTTGACCAAGGCAGCTCATTTTCTATCAGTCAAAACCATAGATCAGCAGAGGATTATGCCAAACTCTATATATCCTGGAGCTAGTTAAATTGCATAAAGTACCCTTATCCATCATTTCAGACAGAGGTACCCAATTTACCTCTCAATTGTGGAGGTCATTTCAAAAAGGATTTGGTACTCAGGTGAAGCTCCGCACAACATTTCACCCACAAACGGGTAGTCAAACGGAGTGAACAATTTAGAATTTTGAAGACATGTTGAGAGCATGCGTAATTGACTTCAAATTAATTCGGGATGATTAATTTCGTTTTATCGAGTTTGCATATAACAACAACTACCATTCTAGCATTCAGATGGCCCTATTTGAGACTCTCTACGGGTGGAGATGTAGATCGCCTATTTGTTGATTCGAAGTTGGTGAAGCTACGATGATTGGACCAGATTCAGTCTATGAAACTATGAAGAAGGTTTACGGAACAAGTTGAATGTCACACCCTGCCTTGGGGGGTATAACTGGCACCTGGTGCCCTACTATGACCTGAACTGCTGGACTGCTAAGCCTGGGCACATCTGGTGCCTGACTGGCTCTAACTCACATTTCTGGAAACAAAGGGCTATATAACGGCTGTAAACACAGCCCCCGGCCCATTGGCCTATAACCTCCTGTACTTGTACTAACAGCTTACCAAAAACATGTCAATATAGGGGAAACCTCTGTGGGCCGACAAGGCCACCATGCTATCTAGTTATCTATAACTTAACCATGAAGTACAGGATAGCTACGTGACCGACAAGGTCACCACTACTGTCAAACTATGGCCCCACACGGCCAACATAAAGGAAACACAAGTTCTAACAGCTATACAACTGCACGGCCTCACACGACCGGCAACACTGACCACAGGGAAATATACAGATTGCAAGCCTCTAGGAATAACAGTAGAAATGATCGGGACAGGGCCACGACCTACCCGTACTATACAACAGAAGAAAATGGAATACACCTCTGGGATTCAGTCTTCGGATTACAGGAGCTGAATACTCGATCGCTGACAGAAATCACGTGATATCGCCTGCTCGTCTATGAGTACCTGCAGGCAAGTAATGCAGCGCCCCACTGGGCGTCAGTACCGCTGGTACTGAGTATGTAAAGCAATAACTAAAAGAAATATCTGAAAACAATAATATAACTGATGAAACTGAAGTAGAAAGAAATAAATTAACTGTCTGATAATCTAAGTCATACCTTCTCTCGATTATACTAGAAGGAGTAGGAGTCATACCTGGAGATTTATCGTTCTACTGTCGATCTACTCGTATCTATTATAACACGGCACAACATATCATAACATACATAGCACACACAAACCTTACCCGGCCCCCATAAGCTGGGAGGTACAACCAACAAGCAATCTATACCCCTACCCCGGTCGTCCCGTCTCCTATAATAACTGTAAGCATCCTGCCGGTCCCCTGGGTATGCACTTGGGCTCGCTGAGCCCCTGACTATAACTGTACCTGAGTCCGGAGGACTCCTGAATCAACACCCCGGGCGTATCCGCTCGACGGGGGTGTATAATGGCCGACTAAGGCACAACATGGGGAAAACTGGCATCCCATCTTCGTCCCCTGTGGGACGACATGCCACTCCGTAGAGCGACGTATCCTCGTCCTCTGGCGGACGAGTCGATACAGCTATTAACCCTGGGCGGTCATGGATGCTAGGTAATCCAACCTCAAATAATACAACAGTCTCAACTAGTAATACTATCTGCATATACCACATACTGAAGCTAATGATAATAAAGTGTTTGTACATACTGCATGCTGAACTAGTGATAGTGATATGTACGTATTTAATACGTGCTGAGACTGGTAATAGCATATATATATACAAATATAATCTTCCGCCATACTGTACTTAGTCTGATGCTGAACATGATATAGTATTTCTGCTGAAAACTATGTTGTATACTGAGTTTCTATAGTAACATGATTTACTATTCCTAACATGCTTTCCAACTTCATTTTCACTTATCATTCTATTTCTGAGATGTCTTACAAGTATTATATCGCTTTACTGGGTTTCAACTAAATACAATGATATCCTAACATTCTGTGTCACATCACATACTGAGCATGCTGTGCAATTCTTAACACTTACATTAGAATCTATATCGTGCTAGCAAGTCTCGCGCTGATCATAACATAATGTTTCTAGTATCGTACCATCATTCATAGCAAACGTCAAATATTGCTTCTGAATATTCTACTGGCTTTTAAATTACTGTACTGTACCAAGATTACTAACTTGCGGAGGAAACTAACTTTACATAGCTTATCCTCGAACTATCCGGCTGTCGGACGAGGCTCGGCCGGTACTTCAACTATTTTCTCCAACTGCATTCATAAATGTGTCAATCAATACTAAATACAACTTTATTGTAAAGAGCAACGTCACTTTCGATATAGTTTATAGCCTAAACTTAGGCTTATCGAAAGACGGTCGAAGACTCGCTATTTTTCAGTGGTCCAGAAGGGAGAAATATTCACTGCACAGCTAGGAACACATAGACACTAATTTAGAGCAATTCCACTTACCTTAGCTCGGTAGCTCGATGATTCATCGGCCGTATTTCACAAAACTAAATCCGTAGGAATGCTCTCTGCTGCTAAATACCTCTGTATCTGAGTTTAATTTGAGTTTGGACAGCGTTTAGCAGCGTAATTGGACGAAAATTATATTACCTCTTCGTTCCTTTTTCCTTTTCTGTTGGTTTGCTCTGTTTTATGGAAATTTCATGAGTTCATAATGAATTAAAGCCGAAGTGGGGCTTATATACTTAGGCCGGGACAAGGCCAACGTGTCACGGAGCCAACGCGGAGGTTCCACCTCCGTGACACGCTGCCATCGCGGAGGGGCTCCGCCTCGGCTCCTTGCGCGATGGTTCGACAGGTTTATCGTCCGATCTTTTCTCGGGCCTTTCTTTAGCATGTATGGCTTTCAAATATGCTTAACCAACGTGCGAATAGGTCATTTAGGTGCCGGAAATTCTACGGGGTATAGTATTCTCCCCCCTTAAGAACATTCATCCTCGAATGTAGACTGCTATCTAGAGGACTACTTAACTTACTTTCTAGAAAAATTTCGGCAGAATTTCCCTTGTAATATGGACTATAGCAAAAAAACCTGAAATGCAGAAAAGTCCAACACAGGTACTGCACGCAATATTTTAAGATCCACTAGATAACTAAGTATCAATCCTTCTCATTCACACATATACAACTATAAGGTACTGCATAAGTAATAATACGGACATACCTGTCGCCTGACTAGGCCTAAAATAGGTGAGGGTATCTTGCTTTCATATCTTCTTCAGCTTCCCATGTCATTTCCTCACGATTCCAGTTACGCCACAATACTTTGACAGACGCAACATCTTTAGTCCTCAACCTACGAATCTGTCTGTCTAAGATAGCTACGGGAACCTCTTCATATGCTAACTCTTCTGTGACCTGGACATCCTGAACTGGAACTACTATAGAAGGGTCCCCTACGAACTTTCTCAACATAGAGATATGGAACACTGGGTGAACAGATGCTAACTCTGGAGGCAAGTTCAATTCGTATGCAACTCGGCCTATTCTTCGCCGAATCTGATATGGCCCAATAAATCTCGGGGTAAGCTTGCCTTTCTTGCCAAATCTCATTACCCCTTTCATTGGAGACACTTTCAGATATGCCCAGTCATTTATCGTAAATTCTAGATTTCTGCGCCGCATATCTGCATATGACTTCTGGCGGCTCTGACCAGTTAGTAAACATTCTCAGATAAGCTTTATCTTTTCCTCTGACTGCCGAACAATGTCTGGGCCAACCAATGCTGATTCTCCTATTTCAAACCAACCAATCGGCGACCTGCATTTTCGCCCGTATAATGCCTCGAAAGGCGCCATCTGGATGGCTGAATGATAGCTATAATTGTAAGCAAATTCAATTAACGAAAGATGCTCATCCCAGATACCCCCAAAATCTAGCACACACGCTCGTAGCATATCTTCGAGCGTCTGAATTGTACGTTCAGCCTGCCCATCTGTCTGAGGATGGAATGTTGTGCTCAAGTTAATCTGCGTCCCCAAACCTTTCTGAAACGACTGCTAGAATCTGGCTGTGAACTGTGCTCCCCTATCTGAAATAATGGATACTGGCACTCCATGCAATCTAACTACTTCTCTGATATATAATTCGGCATAATCCTCAGCTAAGAAGGTAGCCCTCACTGACAGGGAAAGAGCTGATTTTGTCAGCCTGTCAACTATTACCCAAATGGAATCATTTCTACGTCTAGTAAGGGGTAGTCTTGTTACAAAATCCATATTTATCGCTTCCCACTTCCACATAGGCACTGTTATATCTTGCGTCAAACCGCCCGGCTTCTGGTGCTCTGCTTTCACCTGCTGACACTTAGAACATCTAGATACAAATTCAGCTATCTCAGCTTTTATACCTGTCCACCAGTAGATGTCTCTGATGTCGTGGTACATCTTCGTCGCTCCTGGATGAAGGGAATAGCGAGCGTAATGTACCTCATGCATGATCCGCCCATGAAGCCTTGAAATATTCAGGACACAGAGGCGGCCCTTACAGCGTAGCACATCATCCTCAGTTATCTGAAAATCTGACTCCTTGCCTCTCTGAATTCTATCTCTGAGCTGAATTAAATCAGGGTCCTTGTACTGTCGTTCTTTTACCTCTGTAACTAATGATGATACAGCAGAATTCTGAATTACTGCTCTATTATTTTCTATTTCCATTACTCGAACAGCTAACCCAGCTAACTGATGAATTTCTTTGGCTAACTTTCATTTCTCAGGTCGCAAGTATGCCAAACTCCCTATTGACTTACAGCTCAGGGCATCTTCTACCACATTAGCTTTTCCGGGGTGGTATAGAATATTCACATCATAATCTTTTAACAGCTCCAACCAGCGGCGCTGCCGTAGATTCAACTCCCTCTGAGTGAAGATGTACTGTAGGCTCTTATTATCTATGTAAATATCAACATGGACGCTGTACAGGTAATGCCTCCACATCTTTAAGGCGTGGATTTTCTGCGGCCAATTCTAGGTCCTGGTTAGGGTAATTCTTTTCGTGTTTCCTCAGCTGTCTGGAAGCATATGCAATTACTCTACCATGCTGCATCAACACACAACCTATCCTGACGCCTGACGTGTCGTAATAGACTGAATAACCTTCTGTGCCTTCCGGCAATGCTAATACTGGGGCGGAGGTTAATCTGTCTTTCAGTTCCTGGAAGCTCTGCTCGCATGCCTCTGTCCATTGGAACTTTGTTGCTTTCTGTGTCAATTTGGTTAGAGGTGCCGCAATGGTCGAGAACCCTTCAACAAACCTCCTGTAATATCCTGCCAACCCCAAAAAGCTAGGAACTTCAGTTGGAGTGGTAGGCCTAGGCTATGACTTAACTGCTTCTATTTTTTGCTTGTCTACCTGTATACCAGCATCCGACACGATATGCCCTAAAAAGGCCACTTAGCTAAGCCAGAATTCACACTTAGAAAATTTAGCATACAACTGGCGGTCCCTGAGGATCTGGAGCACTGTCCGCAAATGAGTTCGGTGATCTGCTTCAGAGCGAGAATACACCAGAATGTCATCAATGAATACTATCACGAACAAGTCCAGGAAAGGTCTGAAAATACTGTTCATCAGGTCCATGAAGACTGTCGGGGCATTCGTTAACCCGAAGGACATGACTAGAAATTCAAAATGTCCATACCGGGTCCTAAACGCTGTCTTAGGAATATCTCTCTCACGTACTCGGACCTGGTGATATCCGAACTGCAAGTCAATCTTAGAAAAGTATCTGGCTCCCTGCAACTGATCAAATAAGTCATCAATTCTGGGGAGCGGGTACTTGTTCTGTACTGTAACTTTGTTTAATTGCCGATAATCTATGCACATTCGGAGCGAGCCATCTTTCTTTCTCACAAATAAAATTGGCGCACCCCACGGTGAAGTACTCAGCCTGATGAAACCTTAATCCTATAAATCTTTCAATTGCTCTTTTAGTTCTCTGAGTTCTGCAGGAGCCGTACAATAGGGAGGAATTGATATCGGCTGAGTACCTGGTAGCAAGTCAATAGCAAAGTCTATTTCCCTTTCCGGGGGAATACCAGGTAACTCATCTGGGAACACGTCAGGGAATTCGTTTACCACTGGAACAGACTGGAGCGTCAGAAATTCTGCTTGGACATCCTGGACTATGACCTGATGGTAAATACATCCCTTAGATATCAACTTTCTCGCCTGAAGGTAGAAAATAAACCTGCCTTTCGGCGTAGCGGTACTGCCCTTCCACTCCCGCACTGCTTCTCCTGGGAAGTGGAATCGGACGGTCTTGGTCCAACATTCAACGTTGGCAAAACACGGTACTAACCAGTCCATACCCATTATGGCATCGAAGTCTATCATTTCTAACTCGACCAGATCTACTGTGGTCTGACGGTCAGCAACCTCTACTGTACACCCGCGGTAGATTCGTCTAGCTGTGATAGAGTCACCGACGGGCGTGGATACTAAAAAGGGCTGCTGCAATAATTCTGGTGCAATACTAAACTTTCGTGCCACAAATGGAGTAATGTAGGACAAAGTAGACCCTGGATCAATCATCACATAAGCAGGGTGTGGACAGATAGTTAGCATACCTGTCACAACATCAGGTGACGCTTCTGAATCTTGCCTCACTGGTAAAGCATATGTGCGGCTTGGACCCGCACCTGTACTGGAGGCCCCTGATCTGCCCTGACCCCTGCCTGCTGAAACTGAGGGCCTGCGCCCAGTCGAGGATGCTGTGGCTCGTGACCCTGCAAATGCCCTATCCTGTCTATCTCGGTCCTCTCAGCCTCAGGCTGGGCAATCTCTCATCAAATGGCCTTCGTGGCCACAATTATAACATACGGTGGAGCCATATCTGCATGCTCCAAGATGGCGTCGACTGCATATAGGGCAAAGTGGTAGGGTATACCTACTCTGCTCCACCCTCCTCTGTAAAGGTGAATCTGCCACCTGCGAGCCTCTACCAGTCTCTGACTGCCCCCTGTGGCTGAATCTACCCCCCTGCGACTGTGGCGGAGGCGGGGGTCTGGGCGGCCTGTCTAACAATCATGGCCTGGGTCCTCCCCGGGCCTCCATCTGTAACTCAATTGGCCTGTCCCGGTGATGCTGTTCCTGATTAACCCTTCTGATCTCCCGATGTCGCTGTCTAATGCCCTCAATATTTTGGGCAAATGCCTGAATTCGAGCAATGTCCATGTCCTCTCGCAGTGTGGCCGTAATACAAGTCTCAACATATTCTGGATTCAACCCCATTATAAAGCGGTGTACTCTGGATGCCATGGTATCAACAAAGGCCGGTGCATATCGAGCCAAAGAATCAAACTGCAAGGAGTATTCCCGAACACTCATGGCCCCTGCTCCAGATGTAGGAACTGGTCTACCTGGGCCTGTCAAATCTCCCGCGGCAAATAGTGATCCAGAAAAGCTCCTGAAAGGCTGGACTAGGTGGGAGGGGAAACATCTCTCCCTCGGGACCTTTCCCAGCTTTCATACCATAACACGGCGATGTCCCGTAACCGAAATGCTGCCAACTCAACTGATTCTATAGGCGTGGCATGCATAACCCTGAAGATTCTCTGCATTTGATCCAGAAAATCCTGAGGATCCTCTGTCCGGTCCGTACCTGTAAAATGCGGGGGATTCAAAGCTAAGAACTCTCGGACCCTCAAACTACCGGGCCCTCCTGATGACTCTGCAACTGTAGATGGCATTGGCTGACGCTAAGCAGCCATCATCTGTGCTAACATAACTACAACACTCCTAACCTCCTGGTCGGAAGGTGTCGGTATAGGGACTGCTGAAGGTAGTGTCGCTCCAAGCAGCTCCTGATGTGGTGGAGACTGTTGAGAAGGCTGGGACGATGCCTCTATAGTGCCCTCTGATCGGGCTATTTCTAAATGAGGGTGAGGCATCCTACTGGTGCATTCCCCTGCTGCAATATCTAGGCTCCGACCTGTGATAGGATGTCGCTGGTCTGACATTATCTGTAACCAAAGAATATAGTAAGCTTTTAGGGACTCAACCCTATATTGTACCGCTCTACAGCACGACTGAATAAGAATAAAAGACAACCATCCTATCATGCCTTGCAGCCTCCTACCCATAGTATGTGGTGCACAACACATCCATGGACAGGACTCTACTTAAGACGGCTTGCAGACTCCCTCGGATACGACCTGCTCTGATACCAAGTTTGTCACACCCCGCCTTGGGGGATATGACTGGCACCTGGTGCCCTACTAGGACCTGAACTGCTGGAGTGCTAAGCCTGGGCACATCTGGTGCCTGGCTGGCTCTAACGCACATTTCTGGAAATAAAGGGCTATATAACGGCTGTAAACACAGCCCCCGGCCCATTGGCCTATAGCCTCCTGTACCTGTACTAACAGCTGACCAGAAACATGTCAATATAGGGGAAACCTATGCGGGCCGACAAGGCCACCATGCTGTCTAGTTATCTATAACTTAACCATGAAGTACTGGATAGCTACGTGACCGGCAAGGTCACCACTACTGTCGAACTATGGCCCCACACGGCCAACATAAAGGAAACACAAGTTCTAACAGCTATACAACTGCACGACATCACACAACCAGCTCATCTGACCACAGGGAAATATACAAACTACAAGCCTCTAGGAATAACAGTAGAAATGATCGGGACAGGGCCCCGACCTACCCGTACTATACAACAGAAGAAAATGAAATACACCTCTGGGATTCAGTCTCCGGATTACAGGACCTGAATACTCGATCGCTGACAGAAATAACGTGGTATCTCCTGCTTGTCTATGAGTACTTGCAGGCAAGTAATGCAGCGTCCCACCGAGCGTCAGCACTGCTGGTACTGAGTATGTAAAGCAATAACTAAAAGAAATATCTGAAAACAATAATATAACTGATGAAACTGAAGTAGAAAGAAATAAATTAACCGTCTGATAATGTAAGTCATACCTTCTCTCGATTATACTGGAAAGAGTAGGAGTCATACCTTGAGATTTATCGTTCTACTGTCGATCTACTCGTATCTATTATAACACGGCACAACATATCATAACATACATAGCACACACAAACCTTACCCGGCCCCCATAAGCCGGGAGGTACAACCAACACGCAATCTATACTCCTACCCCGGTCGTCCCGTCTTCTATAATAACTGTAAGCATCATGCCGGACCCCTGGGTATGCACTTGGGCTCGCTGAGCCCCTGACTATAACTGTACCTGAGTCCGGAGCACTCCTCAATCAACACCCCGGGCGTATCCGCTCGACGGGGGAGTATAAGGGCCGACCAAGGCACAATATGGGGAAAACTGGCATCCCATCTTCGTCCCCTGTGGGACGGCATGCCACTCCGTAGAGAGACGTATCCTCGTCCTCTGGTGGACGAGTCGATATAGCTATTAACCCTGGGAGGTCATGGATGCAAGGTAATCCAACCCCAAACAATACAATAGTCTCAACTAGTAATACTATCTGCATATACCACATACTGAAGCTAATGATAATAAAGTGTTTGTACATACTGCATGCTGAACTAGTAATAGTGATATGTACGTATTTAATACGTGCTGAGACTGATAATAGTATATATATATATACAAATATAATCTTCCGCCATACTGTACTGAGTCTAATGCTGAACATGATATAGTATTTCTGCTGAAAACTGTGTTGTATACTGAGTTTCTATAGTAACATGATTTACTATTCCTAACATGCTTTCCAACTTCATTTTAACTTATCATTCTATTTCTGAGATGTCTTGCAGGTATTACATCGCTTTACTGGGTTTCAACTAAATACAATGATATCCTAACATTCTGTGTCACATCACATACTGCGCATGCTGTGCAATTCTTAACACTTATATTAGAATCTATATCGTGCTAGCAAGTCTCGCGCTGATCATAACATAATTTTTCTAGTATCGTACCATCACTCATAGCAAGCGTCAAACATGGCTTCTGAATATTCTACTGGCCTTTAAATTACTGTACTGTACCAAGATTACTAACTTGCCGAGGAAACTAACTTTACATACCTTATCCTCAAACTATCCGGCTATCGGACGAGGCTTGGCCAGTACTATAACTATTTTCTCCCAACTGCATTCATAAATGTGTCAATCAATACTAAACACAACTTTATTGTAAAGAGCAACGTCACTTTTGATATAGTTTATAGCCTAAACTTAGGCTTATCGAAAGACGGTCGAGACTCGCTATTTTTCAGCGGTCCATAAGGGAGAAATATTCACTTCACAGCTAGGAACACATAGACACTAATTTAGAGCAATTCCACTTACCTTAGCTCGGTAGCTCGACGATTCGTCGGCCGTATTTCACGAAACTATATCCGTAGGAATGCTCTCTGCTGCTAAATACCTCAGTATCTGAGGTTAATTTGAGTTTGGACAACGTTTAGCAGCGTAATCGGATGAAAATTATATTACCTTTTCGTTCCTTTTTCCTTTTCTGCTGGTTTGCTCTGTTTTCTGGAAATTTCATGAGTTCATAATGAATTAAAACCGACGTGGGGCTTATATACTTGGGCCTGGACAAGGCCAACGTGTCACGAAGCCAACGCGGAGGCTCCACCTCCGTGACACGCTGCCATCGCGGAGGGGCTCTGCCTCGGCTCCTTCCGCGATGGTTCGACAGGTTTCTCATCCGATCTTTTCCCGGGCCTTTCTTTAGCACGTATGGCTTTCAAATATGCTTAACCAACATGTGAATAGGTCATTTAGGTGCCGGAAATTTTACGGGGTATAACATTGAAAACAACTCAAAGTCACCAAAAGTCCTATGCCAATGTGAGAAGGAGAGAACTTGAGTTTGTAGTGGATGATTGGGTGTTTTTGAAGGTATCTCCCATTAAGGGAGTGATGCGGTTTGGGAATAAAGGAAAACTCAGCCCTCGTTATGTGGGCTCTTTTGGGATAGTAAAACGGGTTGGTAAGGTAGCATACAAATTGGAGTTGCCCTTCATATTAGCTTTCGTGCATCTTGTTTCTCATGAATCACTCTTAAAAAAGTGTTTGGGTGATCTAGATCTAGTTGTCCCAGTGGACAGTGTTGGTGTGAAGAACAGCCTTAGTTATGAGAAAGTTCTAGTGGAAATACTGGATCATCAGGTTCAATGTTTAAGGACCAAGAAGTTGGCTTCAGTTTAAGTGCTATGGAGGAATCAGCATATTGAGGGAGCTACATGGAAAGCCGAAGCGGATATGATGGCTAGACACCCATATTTATTCTCTACTGGCTCAATTTCAGCTTGAGGTATCAGTTTTGAACTAAAACTCTAATTAGTTCTCATGTTCAGTTCATGTGCCCAAGTTTCTTTTATGTATATGGATATATGTATGATTCGTGAATTCAGTCCAACCATGTAGTTTGAATCAGAGATAGTCATTCCGTCAGTTGTCAACTTAAATTATCAGTATTTGAATATGATGATTGCATTTCTCTGCTTTCTGTATGTTTTCCAACATTCAAGGATGAATGTTCCCAAGGGGGAGATATTGTTATACTCCAGAAGCCCAAAAATTAGAGCTGGGAGTTGAAATAAAGAAAAATTAGAATTTGGCATCAGGTATCAGAATGGGTCATGAGGTGACCCGTGGGAGCAACCCACGAGTTGTTATATGACTCGTAGTGAGGCTCAGAAGGTGAATTGAAATGTGATCCACATGGACGTGATCATGAGTCGTGGTCAGGCCCTATGACTCGTTAGGTCAGTCATGGGAAGTGGTAATTGAGAAAAGAAAAGAAGACGGCAGTGTACCTAACAGAAGTACCCCATGAGTCGTGGTTAGGCATCACGATTCGTGGGATGAGTTGTTACCAGCAGGGTAAATTTAAATTGAGATTGGGGCAGTGTACATGATGGGTAGTGACCATGAGTTCTAGTCACCAATAACGAATCGTTAAGTCACGCGTGACAAGCCCAGATAATTTATCAAGCAGTGTACTTGATGGACGATGCCACGAGTCATAGCCAGGTGTGACGAGTCGTCATGTCCCTTGTGGGGTCTAACTGGCAGTTATTTTCTACAAATTTAGTAAGGGCTATTCCGTAATTTCTAAGATCCTAAGGCCCAAACTATGCCATTTTGAGTTATGAATAATGACTTTCAAAGGGGTTAAGTTTATTTTAGGCCATTATCATTCATGCATGCAAGAGTGATAGTCTAGAAAGGTGATCAAGGCAAATCCTTCAAGGTACTCTTCAATTTCCTCTTGGGCAATTAAAGACGTGTAAGAATCAGCTACCATAAGGTATGTAGGGTTATGAATGGGTGAATCCTTTCACACCCATGCCCAATCCCTCTCTAAATCATGAAGTCCCTATGTCAAATCTATCGGGTTTTAACACAATGCATGAAATTCCAAATTCTCTACATGGCTATGGTTTAAATATGTTTCTACTATTGAATAATGATTAAAGGGCAAGTTTTATATTGTTTTCAATAAAAATCATGTTTCAAGTTTTATAAATTAAAAGGCCCACTGATAAGAAGTTCATGAAAGATGAGATTTGTGATGAATATATGATTATGATGAGATATTAAGATGAAAATCATATTTTCAAGCTACCCATATTTATAATCATGTTTTCAATATGAATTGAGTATTTTTCAAGCATTTTATAGTATTGGGCAATGCCCACATGTTCAAGTATGATTTATGATTTCCCGAATTAAGCTTACCACATGGTTTTGGAGCGAAGACTCCCAATTATTTTTCATCTTGTGGTATGGTTTGAGTTAAAGCTTCTCATAAGCATAATTTTAGCTTTGAGATGTATTTGATTATTCAGCTTAATCAATAGACGATGTTGAGCTTCGTTGAAAAATGATAAAGAGCATATGCATGTTTTTGGGAGTAGTGTCTACCACTAAGTAGGCTAAGGATCGATCACCCTATGCCTCAGAACTACGCACCAATATAGCTTTATACTTATATATATATATATATATATATATATATATATATATATATTACTTCAGGACCTCCCTTATAGGCTATCCCCTACCCTATCGGGCCACGAGCTTGATATTGATATCATCGTATCGTCCTTAGCCTGGCACGGCTTTGGATGGCTCTACCCACTTGAGTGTGAAAGTTGGGACCACATTAGCTCTATCGTGGTATGTAGGTTAAAAGACGAGTCTCCCATTGTTCCTCATGATTTCAGTTATGCATGTTAAACATTCATGAGATTTATATATCTATAAACATTTTCTAAAGCAGGATCGACTCAGTGTTTAGTTTTGCTCATGATTATCAGATTTCAGCTTTGAGTCAATCGATTCAGTTACGATGTTATGTTATGTTATGATGAGATCATGATTTCAGAAAGAATGGATGCAAGCCCTACTCTCAGATTCTTATTGTTTGTATTTTATATAATGCGTATTTTTTTAATTGATTTTACTTTCTAAGAGGTTTTACTTACCTTGTATACTCGGTACATTCCACGTACTAACCGCATACTCTATGTTGTATCATTTCATGATATAGGACCTGGCTCTCAGGCTCAGCCCCTATTCATAGACAGTCTTCAGAATTAGCATCATATGTTTATTGGTGAGTCCTCATCTCTCAAGGACTAGACTTATTTAGATTTCCTCTATGTATTTTCATTTTCAGCTTTATTGGGTTAGTTGGGGTCTTGTCCCATGAAATCATCATGTTTAGAGGTTTTCAGACAAAAGGATGTATTTAGCTTTAGATTGTGTATTATGCTATTATATTTATTTCATACTTCCACCAGCTTATCGTGTTAATGCTTATATTTTATTGATCGAGGTAGATGTACGCTTATGCCATGAGTCGACTTGGAGTCTCCCGGAATTCCTTATCCCGTGTCTCGATTGAGCCTCTGTTCGGGTTGTGACAGATGAGGAGTCACCACAAGTAGCTAAGAGGGGAATTAAGCGTATCTAACCATGTGGCTGAGTTTGGAAACCTGAATCTATATCATGAAATGACACAGCACATAAAGTATGTGGTCAGTACTTGAAATGTACTGAGTTTGCGGGAAGCATAAATAAACTAAAACATGCATGTATACAAGAAGGAAGAAAACTGAATACATTATTGGACATATAACTGAATGGAAATACATCAACCCTGTCTGAGATAGGCATATATACTAACATGAAGCTTTTATTTGAAAAAAATTGCTGAAGTATAATCAGCTGGTGCACAAACGTTATATACTGAGCAAATCCGAGGACTAAAGTCGTGACTGATATAATAGAGAGTCCCTGACAGTCAGAGCGAGACATTCTCAGCTATGGAGAGTCCCTGAATGTCTAGGGAGAGCCCCTGACTATGAAGGGAGACGTTCTCAACTATGGAGGATCCCTTACATTCCCTGACTTTCTAAGGGAGAACATTCTCTGATATAGAGAGTCACTTACTGACTAAGGGAAACATTCTCACCTAAGGACAGTCCCGACAGACTAAGGGAAACATTCTCAGCTAACGAGACTTGATGTGTTGTGGGTTTACAACACATTCAATGCTCAAAACTAAGAAAATAGCATGGACTTAGGTGTATTTATGTGGATATGAGGTACTTTTCCTTTTTTTACAGGATAAACAGGTGTTGGAACTGAAAATTACAAAAGGTAGCTTAAAAAGTGCTAAATGGGAAAAAAATGTAGACCACAGTATGGATCTTAGGAAGGACCTACAAGTTCTACTGGTGGCCGTGAGAAGTTGCTGAAAGTTAAGGTTGAGCAGATGTGTGCCAAGAGTCCCAGTACGATTTGTAGCAGGCCTGTATGAGTCATGATGAAATCCAGAAGAATTGCATCTTATTCTGACTCCTAGTACGAGAAGAAAGTGTGACCTGTAAGGCGAAGGTACGAGTCGTATCATTACGGTCGTGATGAACATTAAAAGAACTTCAAAACCACTGATTCAAAGTATGGGATGTAAGTACGAGTTGTGAGTTGATGGTATGATTTTTACCTAGATCCAACACTTAGCCAGAATTTAGCCAGCTAAGATTGTACGAGAGGAAGCTACGGATCATATGAGCATGCTACAGATCATAGGTCGAGTCGTGGCACTGGTGGCGACATATATGGAAATTCACCCTGTTGCTTAGGAAAAAGATTTTTGCGTCTGTATAAATATGTTTTGGATTTTATTTTTATATAGGACGTTAGTTTGATAGCTTTAGAGATTATAAACCTTGAGAAAGAGAGGATTGAGTTGGTCTTAATTTGTGATCAACCTGTTCTTGAATTCTTCTTGTTCTTACAGCTTGTTTTTCAAGATTTTGTGCAGTAATTGAAGGACGTGTTTTTCTCAATCATTATTGTAAGTATTGATCTTTATTCTCAATTATGAACGCTAATCACAACCTTGCAACTATGAGAGGCTAAAAACTTCATAGCTAGGGTTGTGGGAACCATGGTGAATTAACAAGCTAGGGTTACACAAAGTGATCTTAAAACCAATACAAACACTTATGATGTATTCTTATTATACCCCGAGAACCCAAGGATCAAACCCGAGTGTCAAATAGAAAAATTTTGGGAAAATGTTGTAGCAGTGCAGGACGAGTCACTAGATGACTCGTGAGGAGACCCCACAAGTTGTCAGGTGGCTCGTGGGGAGGCTGGAATGAGCTGAGGAGCTGAGGTCCCCACGGATGTGGGAATGACTGGTGGTAAGCTACCACGAGTCGTCAGGTCTCCAGTGGGGTGATGTTAAGGGTTACCTGGGAGGTTTGACCAGTGTACCTAACGGATGGGTCCCCATGAGTCTTAGCCAGTCCTAACAACTTGTGAGGTGGGTTGTGAGCAAGCCTATGGAAATTTATTAAGGATTAAGCAGTGTACTTGATGGAAGGTGACAACGGCTCGTGGTAACTTGTGAAGAGTCGTTGAGCCACCGGTTTCGAGCCTTGTCGACCTGGTATCCAGTGTACTTGACGGGCAACACGATGAGTCATTGCCCTTCCTAACGTGTCGTCATGTCACCCATTAGGGTCACATGGCAGTTATTTCCTGTGAATTAGTAAGGGCTTTCTCGTAATTTCCTACACTTCTAAGGCCCAAACTATGTCATTTTGAGGTCGATACAGGGTCTTTTAAGGGGAAATAATTCCTATTAACTCTCATTTGATTCTTGCAAGAGTTAGAGAAGTGAGTAGGAGGCAATCCTAGGGTTCTTCTTCAAATTCTCTGAATTTTCATCTTGGGCTTTTCAGGGAAGTTAAGAATCAAGTAATTCTAGGTATGTGGGGTTCTAAATGGGTGGTTTAGTCCCTACCCATGACCAATTCTTCCTAAATGCTATGTTTCAGGTTATTACATCTTATGGGTCCTAACCCAATTGCATGATTCCTAAAAAATTGATATGTGCTTGTTGTAGTATATCTAAAATTATGAGTTTCAAATTATTGGCAGTTTTCACTTGTTTTATTGATTGATGATCTAATCCCTAAAAGTGTAGGTGCCCAAATCATGAGGATTTTTGGTAAAGTTCATGGTTATGGTGATTCCTCAAGTATGATATGAATTTATGAATTTTAAGCATGTCTTTAATCTCTCATGTTATTATGATCATTTTTATATAAAATTTAAGCATATCAAGAAAGTTGAAAATATGGGCAATGCCCACATATAGCTTATGGTTCATGAACTATGATTTTTGCTGATCCACGGGCTTGATTTTATGGCTAGTATTACAATTTCTCAAGCATGTTATGATTATCAGGATTTAACTAGCCATGCAAGTCATGGATGAATTTCCATAAGCACGTTGCATGTTTTTGGAGTAGTACTTAACACCGAGTAGGTTCGAGGCCCAAGTTATCCCCCGAATCTCAGAACTACGTGCCATCGTAGGTTATGTTTAGGACCTCCTCATTGACCGTCCCTTATGCCCTATAGGGCCTTCATGAGTCATATCATGCCTTTCATGTTCTACCCTTTGTAAGGTATGAACGACATCTCGACTAGACTTACACGTCGGGCTACATTTGTGCTCATATGAGGTATGTCGGTTATAGAAATCTCCCACTGTTCCTCATTGTTTTAATGCATGTATGATTATGTTCATTTGGCTCAAGTCATGTTTTATGAAATGTTTTTTTTTCTCATGTTGTAACTATGACAGGTTTACTAATGTTTTTGGGAAATCTTGAGCCTTACGATATATTTATGATTTCAGTATTTATGATCATGATGTCCCACTCCTATAACTCTTATGTTTTTAAGTATTGTTTTACACACCTTGCATACTCAGTAAAGTCCAAGTACTGACCCGCTTATTTTCTATGTTGTATCATTTCATGATATAGGATCGGGATCTCAAGTTCATTATCGCTCATAGCTTGCTCTCAGTTCAGCTCTCAATTCTCCTTTGTGAATCCTCATGATTTGAGGGCTTTATGTTCAGATCTTTTCTATCTTTTGTTTAAGAATGTTCGGATTAGTTGGGGTCTTGTCCCTTCAACCCGTCTACTATGTTTAGAGGCTTTCAGACTTATTTGTAGTATTCAATTGTTGATTCTTGGGTTATGTATTATTGTTTCTTATATTTCGTGTCTCAGTTTTCTTTCAGTTCATGATCATTAAGCTAATTCTTCCGCCTTATGTGAATGGTTTAGTTATATGCTCATGCCATGGGTTGACTTGGGGTCCCTCGGGGAACCTATTCCTGTGTTTACGATTCAGGTGTACTTTCCGATCGTGAAAAATTTAGTATCATAGCCATAGGTTTGAGTGTCGTAGGGTGTCTGAAAGGTGCATTAAGTAGAGTCTTTTTCATGGGTGTGAAGCGCCCACGCTTATGAAGGAGAGGATACTAAACGTTTTAGGAAATGTTCCTTCTTTTCATGATCCATGTCGTGCAATGAAAAGTATCTCCATCCTTCTAATTCGTGCTATTTACGATTGCAAAAAATTATGGCTCCCAGAAGAATAAACGGAAGGAGGAACAGAACTGAAGAAGGCCACGGAGGTGGTAATGATCATCGGCGTCAGCAAGCCCCACCTGTTCAGGAGCCCCAGGAACTAGAGCCAGCTACCCACGCTGAATTTCGAACGACTATTCAGATATTGGCGCAGGCCTTGACCGCTCAGGTCAACCAGCAGGCTATTGCGCATGTCCCACATAATGGCAATGCAGCGACGGCTTTGATTAGAGACTTTTTAAGGATGAACCCTCCTGAGTTCACGGGATCAAAGGTGGACGAGGATCCGCACGAGTTCATTGAAATAATCTTGAAGGTCACTTAGGTCATGGGGCCTTTCTCGACAAGTTCTTCCCTCGGGAGATGAGGGAATTGAAAGCAGCTGAGTTTGTTAACTGCAAACAGGGAAAGATGACAGTGTTAGAATATTTACTTGAGTTCACTTGCCTGTCAAAGTATGCCCTGGTGTTAGTAATGGACCAGAGGCCACAGGTGAGCAGATTCATGCAGGGAGTAGCAAAGTATCTGGACAAGGACTGCAGAACAACCATGCTTCATCAGGATATGGATTACCCACAGATAGTCCTTTATGCCCAGTAGATGGAGGAAGCTCATATGAGGTAGAGAGAGGCCAAGAGGGCGAGAACTGATAGTTATAGGTTCTCCCAACTGAGTCCAGGAGGTCAGCCTCACCAGCAGTCCTATCACAGGTCTATTAAACCAGCACCATCTTCAGCCAGTACCCCATCTAGGCTTCGAGACGATCAGATACCTCATGTTTGAGGGGTCAGAGTAACATGCGCACAGAGCACACATTCCCATCTTGTGCTAGTTTTGGAAACCTAGGGAGGTGTTTGGTGGGCTTAGATGCATATTTCGGGTGCGGCAAACTCAAAAACAATCTCAGGAATTACCCCATAGCCAGGTTAGGGTGTGGTGGAGCCCGACTCCAGCAACTACTTCAGAAGCTCCAGTGGCACGTCCTACTCAGCAGGGAGCTTCAACTGGTCCAACTGGCGGCCAACGCCAAAATCGATTTTATGCACTTTGCTATCGACAGGAGTAGGAGACTTCTCCTGATGTGGTTATGAGTATGTTGCGAGTCTTCCATATTGATTCTTATGCTTTGTTAGATCTAGGAGCTACATCGTCTTTTGTGACACCTTACATTGCTAGTAACTCTAGGATCAGTCCTAAAATTTTGTCTGAACCATTTTCTGTATCTACTTAGGTTAGTGATTAAGTCGTAGCGAGGTAGGTATATAGAGGTTTCCCCATTACAATATTGCATAAGGTTACCTCTGCAGACTTAGTAGAATTGGCTATGACTGATTTTGACATTATTTTGGGAATGGATTGGTTGTTTGTATGTTATGCTTCTATTAACTTTAGAATCCGATCGGTGAAGTTTCGGTTTCCAGGTGAACCAATTTTGGAATGGAGGGGTAGTTCAGTGGTACCTATAGGCCGGTTTATCTCCTATCTCAAGGCCAAGAAAATGATTTCTAAGGGTTGTACTTACCATTTGGTTAGTGTTAAGGATGCCGCATTTGAGACCCCGACCATTCAGTCAATTCCCGTGGTATGTGAGTATTCCGAGGTACTTCCAGATGACTACCAGGTGCTCTCCCATGAGGAATATTGATTTTGAGATTGATATTTTACCCGACGCGCAGCTTATATCGATTCCTCCCTATCCAATGGCCCCAGCCGAGCTAAAGGAGTTTAAGGAGCAGTTGAAGGATTTGCTAGATAAGGGTTTCATTAGACCGAGTAAATCTCCATGGGGTGCCCCAGTGTTGTTCGTCCAAAAGAAAGATGGTTCTCTTCATATGTGTATTGATTATAGGCAGTTGAATAAGGCCATTGTCAAGAATAGATACCCTTTACCCAGGATTTATGACCTATTTGATCAGCTTCAGGGTGCGAAATGTTTCTCAAATATAGACCTCAGGTCCAGGTATCACTAGCTCAAGGTTCTAGAGAGCGACATCCGGAAGATTGCTTTCAGGAATCAATATGGCCATTGTGAATTCGCTGTTATGTCTTTGGACTAACCAATGCACCAGTAGCTTTTATGGATCTGATGAACAAGGTATTCAAGGAATATTTGGACATGTTCGTGATAGTGTTTATTGACAACATATTGATATACACCTGGAGCGAGGAGGAGCATGCCGCACACCTGAGGGTGGTACTCTAGACCCTCAAGGATAGCTGGCTATATGCCAAGTTCAGTAAATGCGAGTTATGGCTGAATTCAATTGCATTCTTGGGACATGTAGTGTCAGGCGAAGGTATAGGGCAGATTCTCAGAAAATAAAGGCAGTAAAGGACTGTCCCAAACTTGTAAACCCTTCGAAGATCAGGAGCTTTTGGGGCTTAGCGGGTTATTATCGAAGGTTTGTGGAAGGTTTCTCATCCATTGCATCCCCATTGACTAGATTGACTCAAAAAAAGGTGAAGTTCCAATGGTCGGAGGATTGTGAGAAGAGCTTCCAAGAATTGAAGGCCCGACTCACTTCAGTAGTGTTGACTTTACTGGAGGGCACTGATGGCTATGTTGTATATTGTGATGCTTCCAGGGTCGAGCTAGGATGTGTATTGATGTAGCATGGGAAAGTCATAGCATATACTTCCAGACAACTGAAAATTCACGAGAAGAATTAGTGTGTAGGTATTTGTTTTGCACATTTTTGGGTACTCAGATTTCCCCCAGGGTATAGCATTAAGTACCCTTCCTTTTTACACCACTTAATCCTTCCCTACCCGTAACTCCCTCTAGGTGTTCTAGAGCCGAAATTCAATCAATTTCCAGTTGGTTTTCAGTCGATTTGGAGTTCTTTGCTCATACCCATTGATTTTCAAGCATACCTAGTGAGTTTATGGGTTTTCGATTCCCTCAAATTCACTTTCAAACATTAAGAACTTAGAATGTAAGCCACTTACTTGATTCACGATTCATAAGCTAGAAACCAAATGCGAGGGCTTTGCACACTCAACTGAAGCACAAATTTATAGGTTAATTTCTTGATGTTTGTGAAGTACGGGTGTTGGGAAGAATTTCTGGCACACTCGTCCCTGGCCCGTAATGACTTTAGCTATGGAGGAATTACCAGGTGACCTACGAGAGCATCCTACGACTCGTACCATCAAGGTATGAATCGTAGGTTGAGTCATAGATCAGACTTTGCTTCAAATTGTCTCTGCTTTTCACCACCATTACTACAACGACTCGTTGGACCTTACCACGAGTCGTACTGAGATCCTGTAGTAGTAGATTTTTCAGCCACCAGTTTTTGTTTCCCTGCACACTGAGAACACATTAGATAAATAACTTGGGTTGCCTCCCAAGAAGTGCTTCATTTAACGTCGCGGTACCACGCAGATGGTCTGGTTACTCATATTTCACCAAACCATAACTTGGGTTACCTCCCAAGAAGAGCCTGATTTAACGTCGCGGCACGACGCAAGTCTCTTGACTACTCAAAATTCGTCAAGTGACTCATACTCATCCTCAAGTGCTGTGATCACACCAAATTCCTTTGGTTACTTCATAGTCCGACAAATGTTGAAAGTGACCTCTTCTTTGTTTAGCATGACTTTTTACAAGCCAGCCTCCACATCCACTCGAGCTCTCCCAGTAGCGAGGAATGGTCGCCCCAAAATGATGGGGACCTCATAATCGACCTCGCAATCCTAGATCACAAAGTCTCCTAGGAGTATAAACTTGTCAACTTTGACGAGAAGATCAACTAGGATGTGCACTGGTCTCTTTACTGTTTTGTCGGCCATCACTAGCCGCATGTTGGTTAGTGTGGGGGCTCCTAGTCCTAGCTTCTTGAAGACCCCCAAGGGCATTATATTAATGCTAGCTCCCAGATCATAGAGTACCCTTGTGAACTCGATATTACCAATGGTGCAAGGAATTGTGAAGGCACCTGGGTCTTCCTTTCTCTGTGCTAAGACCCTTGTTGCTATGGCACTGTAGTGATGTACATTGTCAACCAGCTCATAGCTTACAGATCTTTTATTCGTCACCAGGTCCTTCATGAATTTTATATATCCAGACATCTATTCTAGTGCTTCGACCAATGGTATATTCCCAAAAAGTTGTTTAAGCATTGAAAGAAATTTTTGGAACTTACCATTGTCGTCCTTTTTCTCCATCCTTTGTGGGAATGGTGGCGGTTGTCTCGGGATAGCCCTTTGCACTAGAGTTTCCCCTTGATCAATGTCACATTTCTTCTAACCCTTAGGTGCCTCTTGCAACCCATCATGTTGTGTCTCATCGACCGATGTCTTCTTCCTCAATCACTCTCTCTTTCCTCCTCTAACATAAACAGGAAACAGGGGTCAACGGTGGTTTTACCACTCCTAGTCATCACTGTCGTGCAATGAGTATCATTCTTTGGATTCTAGACAGTGTTTCTAGGGAGTGCACCCTTTTGTCTTGTGTTCATTGATGGCGATAGTTGTCCAAGTTGGTGTTCTATCTGCTTGATGGCGGTGGCATGAGATTCCAATTTCTGACCCATGCTAGATAAGTCACTTCGAATTTGTTTTAACTGATCACCTTTTTCAGCATTTCGGCCATCATACTCTCCAATTTTGATTGTCTGGCCTGCCCTTATCGTGCGTTAGGAGGCACATAGACTCCAACCCGGTCGTTGCGGTATCCCTCGTTCCTTCTCCATTCTCCCTCTTGCTTACGACCACAGCTCCTATCTCTGAACCCGTTCCTATTATAGTTGTCTTCATATTTGTTCCGACCTTAATTTCAAAAACCTTGGCGCCAATTTTCTTGTCTAGACGCTTGGGTGTTGGCTCGGAAACCCTCCACTTGGTTATCTAGGAAGTTTGCCTCCACCTATGAATCAGAGTGTTCTGCTCCCTGCTCCCTTCCTTTTCCTCCCACTGCATTTACCTTGTTGGCTCCTGCTCCCATGATATTCTTTGTCAGCAAATCAATTAATGTGCGCATATGAGCCAACTCTAATCACGTTCTTGTTCATTCCTTTGTTGGTCTAAAGTCAAACCAACAGCATATGTACCTGCCACTGCATCAGCCTCCCTCGTATGCCAGGACCTGTTTGTCTATCACCCTGTCAGGGATAGTGGCTGCTTCCTCCCAGGTGTGACTCATCAATGCTCCACCCGCCACCGTGTCTGCTACAGCCTTGGTGCTATTATTAAGAGACTTGTAAAAGATTTCCAACAAACTGTCATCTGGGATTTTATGGTTCGAGCACTTAGTCAAATTCTTTTTGAGCCTCAACCAGGTTTCATGAAGTGCCTCCGTCTTAGTCTGCCGGAAATTATAGATCTCATCTTTTAATGGTAACATCCTTGATGGGGGAAAGAATCTCTCCAAGAAGGCTTTTTTAAGAATCCTCCAATTTGTTATGGAGTCGTTGGGCAACTCCAATAACCACAAAGTAGCTTCCCCTTATAGAGAGAAAGGGAAGAGTTGGAGTCTTATCTCTCCCCACACTTAAAGCTTTGCTCTATCCTCAGAGAAACTAAAATTAGCGGTCAGATTAGAGTAAGAAAATACTCCTTGAGCCCCTGTATGGACTACCTAGCAGCATGTCTCTTGGATTCATGAGTCACCATACCCCACACTTCAGCTCCAGATGTGCTCCTTAGCTTTGATTTCGGGTACTCAAACTGTTACACCCGATAAGTTTCTATCATTTAACCGATGCGTTTTTATGTATGTCAAGAGTTTTAGAGCATGACACATATGGAAAAGTCCCGGGGAATGAAAGGATGAGACTGGAGTCGAGCAAGCAAGAGGTCGAGGCCCGAAGTCAGGAGCACTGGGTGCTGCGCCGCGCTGGAAAGCCCAGCACCTTGAGCAGCGCATCACGCCATATTCTTGGCGCTATGGGCGACGCGCTGTGCCACCGCCTCAATCATTTATAAAGCTCCCTCATGTTTAGTTAACTCATTTTTGCAATATTTCCCTTGACAGCAAACAGAGGAGGGGCGTGGGTTTCATCCATTTTTCATCAAATTATGACGCTAAACTCTGTGCAAATGCAAATTCACCTTAGATAACGAGTTCCAGGACTACAAGGAACATCTATACAGAATTATTTCTTGGAAATTCACTCGGAATACCAGAGACCCATCGAATAAAAGTTGTTGGAATCACTCGAAATCAATTCCTAAGCGGCTAGAAGTTAAAGGTAAGCATTTTTACCTTCTAGATTCTCGAGAAATTGTGTTTTTTAGCTAAATTAAATGGAGGTGAAGTTATAGTTAACCCTATTGAATGATTCTGCTATTTGTCGATTCCTACTATTGAAATAGCCTTATTCTCTCAGCATGGAGGCTATATAATTAAGAAAGATCATCGGCTTCAGGTTGGAACAACATGGGTAAGCAAGAATCAACATTCGAGGTATGTCAAGGCTTATCCCTTCGGCAAGTTATTCTCCACATATAATGATATGACCTATGCTCTTGTATGGAGATAATGATCCTATATGTTATGTGTAGCTATTGTTAGTAGATAATGATTATATATGTTATGGGTAGCTGGTAACAGACGTATTGCGAGTATACTATTGTATTCCTTGTCGAGAAAGGGTATGTTTAAGGTGAATAACACTAGGAGCGTCATAGTGACCATACCGAGTCATGAAGGCTGCCTTCGGAATGTCACTCTCTCTAACCCTAAGATTATGATATCCGTATCTGAGATCTATCTTTAAAAAACAATTGGCACCCTAAAGTTGGTCAACAAGTCATCAATTTTAGGGAGAGGATGCCTGTTCTTGATGATGACCTTGTTCAACTGCCTATAGTCAATCCACATCTGAAGGGAACCAACCTTTTGGACAAAAACTATTGGTGCACTCCCACAGGGATTTTCTAGGTCCGAAAAAACCCTTGTCTAAGAGATCGTTCAATTGATTCTTTAACTCCTGTAGCTCAGCTGGAGCCATTCTGTAAGGAGGGATAGATATAGGATATGTATCGGGAAGAGGGTTAATACTAAAATCGATCTTTCGCTTGGAAGGAATTCCTACTAAATCATCTGGAAACACATCTGGATATTCGAACACTATAGAAACTAACTGAATAGTCGAGGTTTCAGATGTAGTATCCTTAACCATAACTAGATGGTACATGCAACACTTAAAGATCATCTTTCTGGCCTTACGATAGGAAATGAAAGGACCTACAGGCACAGCTAAACTACCCTTTCGTTCTAGGATTGGATCACCTAAAAACCGGAACTCTACCACATGGGTTCTACAATTTATTGAGGCATAACATGCATGTAGCCTATCCATTCCAAAGATAACATCAAAATCTGTCATGGATAGCTCTACTAAATTTGCTGAGTTAACTTTTTGAAGGGCTTTGATAGGGAAATTTCTATATACCCATCGAGCTATTGATTGGAGTAGAGACTAAGAAAGGTTCTGATAGGATTTTGGGACTGACTTCGAAACTACTAGAAACATAGGGCGCCACAAAAGATAAAGCAGCCCCTAGACGTAAAAATGCATATACATCAAAGTGGAATACTCATAACAAACCATTGACCACATTTGGTGAAGTCTCTTGCTCCTGGCGATGCAAGGGCATAAAACCTATTCTGGCACTGACCACCACCTACATTGGTGGACGCACCATGCTGAGTTTGGTGTGCTGATGCTACTGCTAAAATGGTATCCTAAGCACCACCTCTACCATCATCCTTCCTAGCAAAGGACACTCCTAGTGCCTGTGCCCTGGTATACCACAACCAAAGTAGATATCTGATCCAATCAAACACTCCCCTCTGTGATTATTGCCACACTTCCCACATACCAGAAAGGTATGTTCTACCTCCATTCTCTCCTATCCCCTCGAGCCTGATACTCTGCTTCTCTCGTTACCTTGCTAACTAGAAGGAGCACTGGTCGATGATGGCACTAGAGCTAATGACTTCTTATGGGACTGCTAATGATGCCCGCCTCCCAATCTTTGTTGGGAGAACCCATAACCATCTTTCCTGGCCCTCTTGGCCTCTCTCTCTCCCAAACGCACCGCCTCCATGTATTGGGCATACAAAATCAATTGAGGAAAATCAATGTCATGATGAAGCATAGCGGTCCTACAATCCTTGACCAGGTAGTCTGCTACTTTATGTACAAACCTGCTCACCTGAGCTTATTAATCAGCCACCAGCTCTGGTGCATATTTGGACAAATGATGGAACTCCAAAGCATACTCCTGGACTGTCATATTATTCTACATCAGATTCAGAAACGTAGCTACCTTGATCGCCCTCATCACACAGGGAAAGAACCGATCAAAGAATGGGATAAAAAACACATCCCAACCAATGGGACCTTCTCTAACAGCTCAGCTATCCTTCCACTGTATAAACCAGATATGTGTAACCCCTTTCAACTGATAAGAGGCTAGGTCTGCACACTCCTTCCCCATCACCCTCAAAATCTGGGTGATCTTCTAGATATTATCAATAAACTCTTGTGGGTCCTCGCCCACCTTCAATCCGAGGAACTATAGAGGATTCATCCTAAGAATGTTCCTTACTCTTGCCTCTATCGCATTCCCATTCTAGGGCACCTGCGCTACCACCTGCTAGTTAACTATCATGACCCTAACATAGGCTCAGATCGAGGCATGAGACAAGGAGCACCGAGAGACTCAAAGTCGACTCATGGAATGAACATACATCTAACTCAATCAATAAAAATGGATGATTTAATAGAATAAACATAGAAGAAGTTTAAACATAATATAACATTAGAACTTGAATTTACATCATACACGACAAGTTGATTACTACAAAAAGTCAGAAAGCCACTAACAAATCTAATAGGTTGATGGGACAATGCACCCAACTAACCCAACAATACTAAAACTAAAGGGAGACATAACAACTACGGATACTGAATGTCCTCGGAGGATGAGGACTCACCAATGCTAGTTGGAGAGGTATGAGTTGGAAAGCAGGGTGTCACACCCCACCTTGTGGGGTATGACTGGCACCTGGTGCCCTACTGGAACCTGATCTGCTGAACTGTTAAGCCTGGGCGCATTTGGTGCCTGGTTGGCTCTAACTCACATTTCTAGAAACAAAGGGCTATATAACAACTGTAAATACAGCCCCCGGCCCATTGGCCTATAGCCTCCTGTACCTGTACTAACAGCTGACCAAAAACATAGTAATTTAGGGGAACCTATGCGGGCCGACAAGGCCACCATGCTGTCTAGTTATCTGCAACTCAAACATGACATACTGAAAAGCTACGTGACCGGCAAGGTCTCCACTACTGGCAAACTATGGCCCCACACGACCATTACAAAGAAAGAAAGAGTAAAGGCAACTATACAACTGCACGGCCTCACACGACCGGCTCATCTGACCACAGGGAATATATATACAGACTACAAGCCTCTAGGAATAGTAATAAACTGATCGGGATAGGGCCCTGACCTACCCGTACTATATACAACAAAAGGAACTGAACTACACCTCTGGAATTCAGCCTCCGGATGACTGGAGCTGAATACTTAACCGCTGACAGGAAGTCACGTAGAATCGCCTGCTCGTCTAAGAGTACCTGAAGGCAAGTAATGCAGCGCCCCACCGGGCGTCATTACTGCTGGTACTGAGTATGTAAAGCAATGACTGAAAAGATATCTGAAATCAATAATATAACTGACAAAACTGAAATAGGAAGAACTAGATTATCTGTCTGATGATGTAAGTCGTACCTGTTCTCAATCATACTGGGAGGAGTAGATGTCATATCTGGAGGCGTATCATTCTACTACTAATCTACTCACATCTAATATAACATAGCACAACATACATAACATAACATGGCATACACAAACCTTACCCGACCCCCATAAGCCGGGAGGTACAACCAACACAGAATCTATGCCCCTACCCCGGTCATCCCATCTCCTACAGTGGCTGTAAGCATCCTGCCGGTCCCTGGGTATGCACTTGGGCTCGCTGAGCCCCTTACTATAACTGTATCTGAGTCCGAAGGACTCCAAATCAACACCCCGAGCGTACCCGCTCGACGAGGGTGTATAAGGGCCGACCAAGGCACAATATGAGGAAACTGGCATCCCATCTTCGTCCCCTTGCGGGACGGCATATCACTCCGTAGAGTGACGTATCCTCGTCCTCTGGCGGATGAGTCGATACAACTATTAACCCTGGGCGGTCAGGGATGCTAGGTAATCCAACCCCAATCAATACAATGGTCTCAACTAGTCATGCTGTCTGTGTATCTCATAAGCTAGGGCTAACAGGTGTAAGGTACCGTATAAATCACATACTGAGCTAATGATAGTAATCTTGTAAGTGTCTGATACATGCTAGGACAGGTAAGTATAAATATAAATATAGCCTCCTGTCAAACTGTACTGGGGCAAAGGTTATACAAGAAGGTGTTTCTGCTGAAAGCTATACTGTTTACTGAGTTCCTGTATTAACATGTTTTCCTACTTCTAACATGCTTTCTAAACCATATTTAGTTACTTTTCTTCGTCTGGTATGCTTCACGGATACTGTACTACTTCTTGAGGTTTCAGCTAAACACAACAATATCTTAACGTGGCATATTACATCACATACTGAATATACTGGGCAATCTTAACCACTTACGCCCGAATCTATATCATACGGATAGGTATCGTACAAAACTTCTCATATTGCACCAATATTCAAAATAACACGATAATCAATTTCTAAACATGCTACTGGTCTGTAAATTACTATACTGCTTCAAGATTACTCAACTTGCCGAGGAAACTTAACTTTACATACCTTATCTTTGAATATTCGTCCGTCGGACGGGGTTCAGCTGGTACTTCAACTATTTTCACCCAACTGCATTCATAAACATGTCAATCAATACTAAATACAACATTATTGTAAAGAGCAACGTTACTTTCGATTTAATTTGTAGCCTAAACTTAGGCTTATCAAAAGACGTTCAAAAACTCGCTATTTTTCAGCGGCCCAGAAGGGAGAAGTATTCACTTCTCAGCTAGGAACACACAGACATTAAATTAGAGCAATTCTACTTACTTTAGTTCAGTGGCTCGCCGATTCGTCGGCCGTATTTCGCGAAACTAATTCCGTAGAAATGCTCTCTGCTGCTAAATACTCGGGTATCTGGGATTAATTTGAGTTTGGGCAGCGTTTGGCAGCGTAATCGGATGATAATTTATAATTTCCCTTCGTTTTCCCTCTGTTCACTACGTTTTCTGGAAATTGTTAAGTGATGAAATGATTTTAAACCGAAGTGGGGGCTTATATACTTGGGCCTGAACCTGGGCAACGTGTCATGGAGCCATCGCGGAGGCCTCACCTCCGTGACACGCTGCCATCGCGGAGGGGCTCTGCCTCGGTTCCTCCCGCGATGGTTCAACGGGTTTCTCGTTCGATCTTTTCCCGGGCCTTTCCCTAGCACGTATGGCCTGCAAATATGCTTAACCAACGTGCGAATAGGTCATCTAAGTGCCGGGAATTCTACGGGGTATAACACAGGGGCAAAGGATGCTGTTGACAAAGATCCCTCAGACTTGTATGATGAGACATACAACATAGAGTATGCGGTCAGTATGTGGAATGTACTGAGTATGCAAGGTAAGTAAAACAGACAGTTAATATACATAAAAGTTCATAAGAGTAGGAAGTCATGATCATAACATAAATATCATAATGCACACATAAGGCTCAAGGTTTTCAAAATATTCGTAAATGATTCATTGTCATAATCATAAGAGAAAAGATTTATTAAGCATGACTTGAGCCATAGTATATAATCATACCCATACATAAATCATGAGGAATAGTGGGAGATTTTTAAAATTGATATACCCCATATGGGTACACAAAGAGCCTGACCTGTAAACCCCTAGTTAGGAGGCTGTTCATACCTTGCAAAGGATACAACCATGAGAAGAGGTATGATATCACAATAGGGGACCCAGTTGGGCAAACAGGACAGTATCATGGAGGTCCCATCGTGGCTACATTGGCGCGTAGTTTTGAGACTCGAGGTATGCTTGGACCCCGGGTCTATTCGGTGTTAAATATTACTTCACAAATATATATAATTCTCACAGGATAATATACATGAGATTCATGGACTATTTTAAAATCATGATAATCATAAGCATGCTTGAAATACGTGAACTAGCCATAAAATAAGGCCCGTGAGTTGGCCAAAATCATAAATCCATAAACCATAAAGATCATGCATACTTGTAAAACATGTATATACTTGATATTCATAAATTCAGGATGGAATTTGAGAGAAATCATATCATAATCATAAATCAAAATGGGCTAATGAACATCAAAATCAAAATGGAATCATAACTTGAACTTTCATGAAATATGAATAATTGGGCATAGTTTATAGAAATTTAAATCTAAATAGCTATATAATTTGTCCATGATTCATAAAACATGCATTTATATATGAGAGAGATTAATCCATAGATAGATCATAAGGATTTCATAAGAATTGGGATAAAACCCCATATAATTTCATGAATTAGAAAGGAGTTGGGCATGGGTGTGAACATTCATAATCCTACATTTCTGAGAAGAACTAATTCAACAACACCCTTGATTGCCCAATGAAGAATTGATGAAAACTTGAACAGCTAGGCTTGATCACCTCTCCAAAACCTCTAAACTTGTATGCATGAAATAGGAATGTCTTAGAATGAACTTACCCTCCTTAAAACTCACTATTTAGAGCTTAACACGACGTAATTTAGGACCCTAGGGCTTAGGAATGATGAAAATGCCCTTAATGATTTTTCAGAAAAAACTTCTCTGCCAGGGACCACGAGCATCATAACGGACCATTACTAAATCCAACAGTCCATTACACCCCTTGTTGTTACACCCTTGTATCAGGTCTCAGATCCCCTACCATGACTCGACAGAACGAGTCGTTACAAGCTTTAATGACTCATTGCTACCAGTCATTGTCACCACTGCCTTAACCTGGAATTCTTTGCAATAGGTGCTGATAACGGTGCTTGCTTCGAACAACGTGTTATACTATGACTCGTTACTTTCTCCTTGATCCATAACTAACCTCACCACGACTACCTTTAATGACTTGTTGTAACATCTCATGGGTCGTTCTGAGACCCATCACTCGCAACTCCAGACCTGTAGTATCTCTTCACGGGCACATCCAATAAGTCTTTAGTCCTTCCAACAACTCATGCAACAACCCGCTTTGATGATGTCTTATCCTAGGCACTTCTAGGGTATTACAATATCTCCTCCTTGGGAACATATGTCCTCGAATGTGGAAAAACATACAGAAAAAAGAGATATGAAATCACCATATTCAAATGCTGAGCATATATGCTGAAAACTGATGGAGTGACTATCTTCGAATTGAACTACATGACTGAACTAAATTCCCAAGTTACACAAAAATCCATTCACATGAAAGAAACTGAGGTACATGAGCTGATCATAAGACTGAATACAGTACTAAGGAAAAACAGATACTTCAAGCTGAAACTGAGCCGGTAGGTAATCGATGCAGGTATTTAGCTATCACATCTGCCTCGGCTTCCCACGTAGCTCCCTCAACATGCTAATTCCTTCACAAAAACTTGACTGAAGCTACTTCTTTGTTCCTTAGATTACGAACCTGCCAACCCAGTATCTCTACCGGAACCTCTTCACAACTAAGGCAGTCTTTCACACCTACAGTGTCTACCGAAAAAACAAGAGCTAGATAACCCAAACACTTCCTTAAGAGCGATACATGGAAAACTAGATGAACTGAAGCTAATCCTAAGGGAAACTGCAATTCATATACTACCTTGCCCACCCGTTTCACAATTCGGTATAGGCCAACACAACGGGGACTGAGTTTCCTTTCTTTCTAAACATCATCACTCCCTTAATGGGAGACACCTTTAGAAACACCCAATCAGCGACTTCAAACTCATTCTCTCCTTCTCACATCCACATAGGATTTTTGGTAACTTGAGCTATCTTCATCCTGTCTCTTATAAGATGAACCTTCTCCATGGACTCATAGACTGAATCTGGACCTATCATTGCAACTTCACCGACTTCAAACCAACCAATAGGTGATCTTCACCTCCACCAATAGATAGCCTCAAACGGAGCCATCTAAATGCTGGAATGATAGTTGTTGTTCTATGCAAACTCAATGAGAGGAAAGTGCTCATTCCAACTACCCTTGAATTAAATCACGTATACTCTCAACACGTCCTCGAGAGTCTAGATAGTCCGCTCCACCTGACCATTGATTTGTTGATGAAATGCTATACTAAGCTTGACCTGAATACCAAGTCCCTTTTGGAATGACCTCAAAAATTGGGAGGTAAACTGCGTACCTCTGTCTGATATGATGGACAAGGGCACTCGATGAAACCGAACTAGCTCTCGAATGTATAGTTTGGCATAATCCTCTAGTGAGTCAGTGGTTTTGAGCAGTAGAAACTGGGCGGCTTTGGTTAACCTATCCACAACCACCCAAATGGAGTCATACTATTGATGAATGCGAGGCAACCCTGTGATGAAGTCCATATTAATCTCCTCCCACTTCTAAGTAGGAATACTGATCTTGAAGTACACCTCCTTCTCTTTGGTGCTCAACCTTCACTTGCTGACAATTTGGATACAACCACAAATTCTGGATGTCCTTCTTTATGCCATTCCAAAAATAGACTTCACGTAGGTCACGGTACATCTTAGTGGCATCTGGATGTATGGAGTATCTAGAATTGTAAGCCTCATGCAATATCCAATTTCTCAAATCATCAACATCCGGAACACACAAGCGATCTTGGTATCGACGCACACAATCTCCCCCTTTGGAGAAGACCTCTACCTTCTGGTTCTGAACCGCTTCCTTTAACTTTACCAAAATTGGATCCTCGTCTTGTCTAGATTTCACATCAGCCACCATGGATGATTCTGACCCATTCTGAATTATAACACCGCCATCAATCGAGTCAACCAAATGAACTTCATACCGTGAAAGCCGATGCATATCCTTCACCAACTCCTTCTTCCCCTAATCTAAAAGGGACACACTTTTGATAGAAATCCTACTAAGAGCATCTGCTACTACATTAGCCTTTCCCGGATGGTAAAGGACACTCATATCATAATTCTTGAGTATCTCAACCACCTCCTTTGATGTAGATTTAGCTCCTTCTGGGTAAACACATATTGTAGGCTCTAGTGGTGCGTAAACAAAACTACATGGACCCCATATAGATAATGTATCCAAATCGTCAAAGAAAATACCACCTCCACCAATTCAAGATCATGGGTCGGGTAATTCCTTTCATGAACCTTTAGCTGCCTGGAAGCGTATGCTATAACATTACCATGTTGCATCAATACCCAACAAAGGATGATCTTGGAAGAATAACAATACACCACAAACCCATCGGTATCCTCAGGTAGGGTTAACACCGGTGTTGAGGTGCTCCTAGAAGCTCCTCTCACAAGCATCCGACCATTGGAATTTCACTTTCTTTTGGGTAAATTTGGTAAATGGTGCTTCAATAGATGAAAACCCCTTAAAAACCTCTGATAATAACCTGCGAAGCCCAAGAAGCTCCTGATATTTGAAGGATTCACTGGTCTAGGCCAATTCTTCACTGCTTCTGTCTTTTTAGAATCTATCTTTATACCCTCACTTGACACAACATGGCCCAAAAATGCCACTGAGTTTGCCAAAACTCGCATTTACAGAATTTAGCATATAATTGGCAATCCTTGAGAGTTTGTAGCACCACTCTCAGATGAGCGACAGCTACTCCTCGCTCCGAGAGTATATCAACATGTCGTCTATGAACACGATCACGAACATAACCATGTATAGCTTGAACATTCTGTTCATCAAATATATAAAAGTTGCAAGAGAATTTGTTCATCCAAAAAACATATCTATAAACTCGTAATGACCATACCAAGTCTTGAAGGCTGTCATTGGGATGTCACTCTCCTAAACTCTGAGCTGATGGTATCCAGATCTGAGATATATCTTGGAAAAGCACTTGGCACCCCGAAACTAGTCAAAAATATCATCAATCCTGGGAAGAGGATACCTGTTCTTGATGGTGATCTTGCTCAATCGTTGATAATCGATACACCTATGAAGAAAAACCATCTTTCTTTCGGACAAATAAAATTGGTGTACCCCATGGGGATTTGCTTGGTCCAATGAATCTCTTATCAAGAAGGTTTTTCAACTAGTCCTTCAATTTCTTTAGCTCTACTGGAGCCATTCTGTAAGGAGGAATAGATATAGGATGCGTACCGGGAAGAAGGTCAGTACCAAAATCAATCTCCCACTCAAGAGGTTTTTCTGATAAATAATCTAGGAAGACTTCTGGATACTTACATACTACTGGAACAGACTTTTTATATGCTAGAATTCAATGATCAGGCCCAAAAGTTGAAATTGGGGAAAACTACAAAATGTCCCTGCAGTTGCAGAATAAGTTACGACTCGTGAGGAGACTCCATGAGTCATCAAGTGACTCATGTGAAGGCATGGAGGGAACAAGGATTTGAGGTCCCCACGAGTGAAGTAACAACTCTTGGTCATCCACCATGAGTTGTCATGTCAATCATGGCGTGGAGTTGGGGTATTTATGGGAGGATTGTCAAGAGTACCTAAAGGATGGGACCCCACGAGTCATGGTCAGTCCCAATGACTCGTGAGGTGATTCGTGGCCAAGAAAAATAAGTTTTCATTAATGGTAAGGAAGTGTACATGATGGGAGGTGACCACGAGTCGTGTTTACGAGGGACGAGTCGTTAAGTCATCTGTTAGGAGCCCTAGAAGACCAGCTATCCAGTGCACTTGACGAGCGACCCAACGAGTCATTGTCCCAGGTAACGATTCATCAGGTCGTCCATTAGGACCCCCTGACAGTTATTTTCATTAATTTTTAATAAGGGCGTTTCCATAATTCCTAAGTTCTAAGGGACTATACTACGTCGTTAAAGGCTCGTTTTAGTGGGTTTTTAGCAGGGGAAAACCTATCCTAAGCCATTATTCTCATGCATGCAAGTTTGAAGGTTTGAAGGGGAGATTCAAGGCTAAATCTCGAGGTTTCCAATTGGATTCTCCGCTGAGCAATTAGAAGATGTTAGAAATTCATCTTTTCCATCTATGTAAGATCGTGAGTGGGTGTTTTCTTCCACACCCATGCCCAATCCCGACCAAAATGTGATTAAATTGTCTGTCATAAAGTATGGGTTTTTTTACCCAATTGCATGATTCTTCAATCTCTATACATGGGTATTATTAGATTGTGCTTATATTGATGATTTACGAAACTTGGGTGGATTCTAAAAATGTTTTACCTTATAAAAATTATTTTCTAAAATTTGAATCTAAAACGCCCATGGATGAATAGTTCATAAAAGAAGTGATTTATGATAAGTGTGTTATAATGATGAAATCAATGATGAAAAGTATGTTTCGAAAGCTACCCATAATTATGTTGATGTTTTCAAAATGAATTGATTAAATCCAAGTATGATAAATCTTTGGGTGATGCCCATATGACGATTTAAAGTGATGATTTTCTCGACATAAGCTTACCACATGGTTTGAAGTGAATTTCCCCAATTTTTATTAAATTCTAGCTTGTGGTATGTTGAGTAAATATTTATACATATGTCTTTCCACATGAATTGGAGTAGATGCTCCCACCTATGATTGAGCTTGTGGTATGTCTCAAAATAAAGTCTCCTATATGCATGAATTCACAACTGATATGTATGTCATTGTTGAGCTTTGTCAAAGGACAATGTAGAGCTTCATATTCATATGATGTCTAGTCCATGAATGATTTCATTATGAGCTTTGTCAATAGACAATGTTTTTTCGGTGTTTTATGGGTATATAAAACAACACGCAAGTGCACGTGGTCGAATAAGTAGTATGTGGCTTTAGTAAGCCAAGTATCGATCCCACCGAGACTTGGGTTAAGTGCAATTTGCTCAAGTATACTATATTTTTACTTCTAAATATGCTGACAACAACGTAACCAAAAAGTTGATAGTTTGTTTGATAAATTTTTTCACTAAAACTAAGAACAATTATCTACCTTGAATCTGAACTATGGATAAGAGCATGCTAAGGTTAAACGAACATGTAATAAAATTGATTATCATCATAAATTGGTTAATCTTTTCTTCCTGTTGCTAGCCAAGAACATTTGCCAAGAGATTAAAACACTCGTATTTAATCTCACTTAAGAATCATGAACCATCCGTCTACATTTCTGTGATCAAATGCAATTCATGTTCTAGCCATACGATTCCGGTTCCTAAATTGACTAATACGACTTTCAGATATATTTCTATCCTGAATGCACATCAAAACTCAATTTTCCTGAACCAAGTAAAGAACAATATCCTATTAATTCACAACTTTCCAATTTCGTGCTCTCTCGAGTGAAATCGGACTTTTTAGATGTACATTAATGTAGGCCACACACCAATGCAGTAAAAACAAGAATTAATAGAACAACATGGAAGAAAAGATGAAAAACCAGATAATCAATAATCAAATTTCATCACAATTGTTCACAACCTCAGCAAGGAAGGGAATTAGCCACTCATTTGTGGATTAATCATCATAAAACGAGTGTTAATCATACAAGAAATTGAGTTAAAGAAGAAAGAAAGAGAGAAAAAACCCTGAACTTTTCGTCCCTCAACTGCCTGTAACCCACGTTCTTGCTCCACCAAGTCTGAATTCTGAAAAATGAACTTATGTGTTCTATTTATACAACTGGGAATTTTTCCCAGAATAATGAACAACGTGTCACGGAGGGCATCGTGGAGCACTGCCTCTATGACACGCCATGAACGCGGACCCTCACTGGAACTGGGGGTTTGGGAATTCAAGCTCAACGTGGCACGACGTGCATCGCGGAGCACTGGCTCCGTGCCACAGAGCAAACGCAGACCTCCACTAGAAATTAGGTGAATTTTCCCCATCCAGGCAGAATGCCTCCGCTATGGCAGCGTGACACGGCTCAATCGCGGAGCCCCTATAATTCATGTTGTCCAATGCCTTTTCCCTTACTCGCATCCAAGTCCAGCCCGATATCATCCAATATGCATTTTAGCTTCCTGAAATCACATTTTACCTGCAAAACAATGCTAATCATGTTGGTTAGTATAAATTCACATTTTATTACCAGTCACATGAAAATGTATACACATTGCTAGATAAACAAGCCGAAAATGATACCTTTGAGTATCACTTGGGCATATAAATCTGCCCAAGATCATTTACCCCACACTTAAATCCTTGTTCGTCCTCGAACAACAAACATACAATTCATGCAATTTTCATCCTAACCTCGCTACTATGGTACGACAATTTAAGCTATGGTCATACCGATTATTCAATATTGCAAATCATCCAGAAAACATGCATGGTCTTAACTATGCAATGACCTTCAATACCTTAAGACCTCCTAGACTTTAAGAATCGACTCTTGATATCAGCAAACTCATGCAAATCAGCTGATCAAGATATCCAACACGAAAATTAATCTTTCATCAAGCATGTGCCCTCACAACACAAGAGAATCTTCCCTTTTTTGCTCATGTGAGTCATAAACATTCAAACAGGGGCATGTACACACGATTTCACTCTCTCTCCCAAAAGAATTCACATGCATCATGTTGTGACCCATAAGCTTGCCCTTAGTGTACTACTCCACTAATATAAAGAAATGCAATGCAAGATCGCGTAGGACTTTAATGGGTTGTAATGGAAGCTATGGAACTAGGAAATATTGGATTAGCCAATAATAGCCACTAGCATCCTTAAGCGCCTTTTCAACACATCCCATCACTCATGGACATTGTTTCTCTCTTTTTTTTATTTTTTTCATCATCCCATTCTTGATGGTTTACTTTAGTATGGCCCATTTCATTAAGCACACTTGACACAACAACAAAGATTATTCATGCACCTTCATTATCGTTTATTTATAACAAGTGCACCTTCAACCTTTTCTTTTCTTCCCTCACTCTGCTTTTCTTTTTCTTTTCACCTTTCTCACTTTTCGACACTTTGGGAAAATGATTTTCTCTTCTTAAGCGCTTAAGAGTTTTGTATAGACTTTACGGCTAATGAAAAGAAGGAATTAAGCAAGGTTTACACTTTTTGGACGAAAGAAAGAAAACAAACGGCTAAAGGCTCAAAGGGCTGACTAGGGTATACAATCACAGAAAGGGGGGTATGACAAGAAAAAAATAGAAACTCTCGGTTAAAACAAAGAAATGCCTACATCCTTTCCTACAATACATCTCCTTCATTTCATTTTGTACACACACCAGGCAAGTTCTAGACACTTCACAATAGCATGGAATATCAACACCTCACTTCACACTTTACGCACATGCTCGATTCAAGATGTATTCACAGACTCTTCAATCAGCAAATTACATAAATTCAAACATTAAGCCTCAATCACACTCAATCGAACTCCACAGCCTAGGTATCTCAACATATTTACAAAATTTGCCTGCTTTCTTACGAATCACCTTTGCATTTTGAATATCATGTACAACACGCAACCAAAATTTCGCAACCATATAGTAACTACAGGTTTCGAGATGCAATCCACCAAAGAAAAAAACGGAAAATTAATTGAAAAAAACTACTCCTAACGACTACATTTCCCTTAAGACGGTCGTCATCCATCCATCATAGGGAACAGTCACTAGCTATGACTTCGGTTCAATGGGACCATTCTCGGTAAAAGAACCGAAAACAAACGCCGAGAAACCCAAAATTTAAAAAGTTGAAAAATTTGCAAAATATCGATCATTTCGATAGAAAAATTATTTACAAAATATTTTAAATATGTACAATATATTTTTAAAAATTTTAAAAATATCGATCATTTCGATAACTAAAATATGTACAGAGTCGGAATCAGCTAGCAACCATTCAACAACACACAACAATTTCACGAATATTTACAAATACAGAACCATCACTTAAACAATTCACAAATCACAGGGACAAACAACATACACAATAACAGAGGAGAACATACAAACAAAACAGCCCAGCCTAGCACCTAACTACTCCCACCCCACACTTAGTTCGAACACTGTCCCCAGTGTTCACAAAAATTAAATAGCACAAAATGGGGTGGTGGAACTCCCTGATCAATCAAAGTATTCCACTTCTCCATCGGGTGCTGGTGCCTCATCTCCCATGTCCGAGTCGCCTCCGTCATCATCATCAGACTCCATATCGGAGTCCTCCCGATGTGTCTCCTCGTCCGTGGGGACGTCATCATCTGTGGGCTCTACAAAGCCTGGCCCTACTCGGGATAGAGCCCTGGCGTTTTCGCTAAACGGGTAGTCTAGCTCGAGCTGCCGTAGCTCATCCTCCGTCGCTGGCCTCCCGCCTATCCTTAGCTGAAGCATCTGCATCCCATACATCTACGCCATATACTGGTCATCACGAGCGTGACGCTGGCCAAGTGTCAGCACTGGCCCGTGGGTGGTGTCGGGAGCCTTAGTTTTGGTAACATCTAAGGCCCATCGCTCCAACTGCGGGATATAATCGAGGGCCTCCTCCTCAACATGGAGCCCCCTGAGAAAGCTGGTGAGTAGTCCACCAAAACCATACCTGTACCCCTGGTGCAACCGGGCTCCCTTCATGGCGGATATAATAACCGCCCCGACATTGATCACCAGCCCTTTCATCAGGGCGTACACCAGGCAAACATGATCCCGGGTTACATCAGTCATATGTACCCCCGGGATGAGGCATGAGCAGACTATCTTAAGCCAGATTTGGGCTTCCCTGTTCATTTGTGAATAGGGCAGAGTCCGGTGGTAGCCCCTTTCTTTGTGCCTGCTCCATCTAGCTGTAGATCGGGCCCCACACAATGTGCGTTTGATGTTAGCATACGGTGGGGTAATATTTAGCTGTCGGAGGACGTGGGCGTCTGTGTCCCGCGCTCCTATGATGGCATTGAGCTGGTGGGGCTCTAGAGTGACTATCTGCCCTCTGATTTTGATGGTGTGGCTTCTGATTGACAGGTTCCAATTGGCATAGAACTCCCGAACCAGGTGCAAATTGCATTCCTTGGGCTCCTCAAATATGAAATTTAGCCCAGCTGCTTCAATCCGGTGAACCATCCTGGGGAACTCCTGTGCCGATGCCTCCCGTGTTATATGCTCCTCGGGGAAATATTTGTTCTCTTTATTCTTTGCATACCACTTTTTTCCTTCGTCCGTCACCCATCTCGTTCCATATTGGCGGCGCTGGCCGCGTGGAACTGCTGGTGCAGTTGGGACTACTGTACCCAGTCTGAGTCTTTTCCTTCCGGTGCCTGAAGTTGATGCACCTTTCCCTTTCTCTTGCCGGCTTGCCATTTTACCTGTCAACCCACGTTAACAAGCTCAATGTGAAGCTAAATAAATATTAACTTCGGCTAAGGTCGGGTTGCGCTAAGTTACCGCACACTTAGTCCTTAGCTACAGTTACAATAATACGGCAAGAATAACTTTATTTACATAAAACAACCAACTATACAATTATTCTTACTGCGTTCAAAAGACAAAATTCGACGGTATAACTTCTGCGTACTACTTAGACTTCGACAAAAACTTGAGAGGGAATCGGAAAACATACCTTGAAGTTGAAGAATCGAAGAAAAGTTGGTAATTTGTTGCCTTAAGCCATGGCACGTTGATGGGGGAAGGGTTTTGGGATGTTTGGTCATGGAAGATTTAGAAAATGAGGCGAAAAGGGGAGGTTTCAGGGTTAAAAGGGTAGAAAAACACGCGGGTCACCCGACAACCTGGTGTGACCCGTCGCGATATACGCGGCAACGTGTCACGGAGTGCATCGTGGTGCATTGCCTCCGTGACACGGAGCCATCGCGATAGCATTCTGGAAATTTTTAAAATTTCCGGGTTATACATCAACGTGTCACAGAGGGTAACACGGAGGTCCTCCTTCCTGACACGGAGCTATCGCCCCAGCTCACTGTTTTCCACGTTTTATTAATTTTTCATACCTCGACTTTTCCTTTGCGATTCTGTGCACATTTTCCTCCGTTTGACCTGAAAATCATCTCACTAAACAAAATTGGTTAGAATTATAGGTTTCACCTAACTAAAATTAAAAACAATAACTAAAACAAAAAATTTTTTAGTCAATTAAGAAAAAGGAAGAAAAAAAATCTATTTACACTTTACAAAAAGAAAGAACAAATTTTTTTTTTCACGGGTTGCCTCCCGTGCAGTGCCTGGTTTACCGTCGCAGCTCGACGTCATTTAAGCTCAATTGTCGGCTAGGGTGATGGACGATTTCTCTCAATCACCATCCTCCCCCCAGTAGTGCTTACACCTTTTCGGTGGTCTTCCCATTAACTCTCTAGAATCCTTCATCTGCTTGTCATTACCATGATCAATCACATTGATCACCGAGAGTTCTTCATGCACCATCGGGAGCTTGGGTGCCTTATACACATCAAACACATCTACCTTGTCATGTGCTCGCATTGTAAGTTGCCCCGCAGCTACGTCAATTAATGCTTCCCGGTTGCCAAGAAGGGACGTCCCAAAATAAATGGGACTTCCGCGTCTGGTTCAAAATCCAGCACAACAAAATCTACCGGGAAAATTAGGGAGCCAACTTGCACTAGAACATCCTCAACAATGCCATCCGGCCTAGCTAAGGATCAATCCTCCAACTACAATATTACCGTTGTGGGTCTAGGACTCCCTAGACCCAGCTTTCTGAATACCGAAGATGGCATCAAATTTATGCTCGCCCCCAGGTCACACAATCCACGAGCTCGGATGCTCTGCCCAATAGTAAGATGGATAGTAAAACTTCCAGGGTCTTTTAGCTTTGTAGGCAGTCTATTTTGGATCTGGGAAGTGCACTCCTCCGTTAAAGCCACCGCAGCATACTCAGTCAGCCGACTTTTGTTTGCCACAATGTCCTTTATGTACTTGGCATATTTAGGCACTCCCTGCAAGACATCAACAAGAGGTAAATTAACATGTACCTGTTTAAGCACCTCCATGAATTTCTTGAAACAAGGCTCCTCCTTGTGTTTCTTGAGTCGTTGAGGGAACGTGGTGGAGGTCTTTATGATTCAGCTTCTTTGGTCTTCCCCCTTTCCGAACTTTGCTCCCCCTCAACTTCTACTACTCCCGAGAGTTGAGGTGGTCTTTCTAGTTCCACCTCCTTTAGCTGCAAACCACTCCTTGTGGTCACTGCATTTACCTGCTTGGGATTTGGATCCGTGTCGCTTGGCAGTCCTCCTCTAGGCCTTGTATTTTGGGCACTAGCAAATTGCCCAAATTGATACTCAAGAGCCTTGGTAGCTAACTGATTGTTTTTCACTTCGGCTGCCAATTTCACATAGTCAGCCTACAATTGAGCTTGGTTAGCTATCATGGTCTTGAACATCTCCTCAATGCTGGGTGATGGTGGAGGAGGAGGTGCATTGTTGTTTCTGAATTGAGATTGGTAGTTTTGTTGCCCTCCTTGATTCCTTTGCACACCCTGACCCGAACTTTGGCCTTGAAGGTTATTGCTACCCCATGAGAAGTTAGGATGATTCCTCCAATTTGAATTGTAGCTACTACCATACTGCTGTGATTTCTTTGTGCATTACCCACAAAGTTTACCGAGTCAGCATTGGCTCCACAGCACTCAGCTGAGTGCTCACTGCTTCCAGACACTTCACACCACAATTGCTGAACTACATTAACTGGGGCTTGAGGCTGGTTCAAAGTCATGTTGCTGAAATGGTTGTTCAATTGATTTTGCAATGCAGTTATCTGTGCAGCGATAGATGTAAACCCATCCACTTAAAGCACTCCTACTGCTTTCCTCGTCCCACCACGTGATGAATCAGCATTCCATTCTGGATTGCCCTACGAAATCCGGTTCAACAAGGTATACATCTCCTCATAAATCTTTTCCGGTGCTTGCCCTCCAGCTACTGAATCTAGCAATATTTTGGTGTGGGGTTCCAAACCCTCAATAAATGTGTGCACCAACACCTCATTGGACTGATGATGATGAGGACAGTCCCGCAACATGGATTTAAATGTCTCCCAGGCTTGATATAAATTTTCTCCCTCCCTCTGTTTGAAACTTAGAATCTGACTTCTAAGTCTTGCTGTTTTACCAGAGGGAAAAAACATTATCAAGAACTTCCGTGCAAGATCATCCCACATTTAGATAGAATTTGGTGGCTCAGCTTTCAACCACCTCTTGGCTTCTCCTAGTAAGGAGAATGGAAATAATGTAAGCCGAACATAGTCTGGTGACACTCCAGCGGGCATGTAAGTGTCACTTATCTCCAAAAAATTTTGGAGATGCTGTTCTGGATCTTTATGAGGGAGACTAGTAAATTGCCCGCTTGTGTGCAATAACTGCACCATATTTTGTTTCAGTTCAAATCTCCCTCCAGGCTCTGGATTGCGGATACTTGATGTAACATTATTGGCATGTGGGATTGCCACCTCGCGAACCAGCCTTGCTGCTGCTTCTTCGGGCACTAACACTGCCCTTACAATCGGTGGATTCTGTTGTTGCTCCATGATCGTCTGTCTGAGCAACTGCAGCTTTCTTTGTAGAGCTTCTCTTCTCTTACTGTGAAATATTCTTTCGGGCTCTATATAAGATTCCACCAGCTCTTTGTCTCTTGCCAGTGTTCACAGCAATTAAATCTGCAAAATACAGGCTAAGACCAAGTTGTCAACACTTAAGAAAAAAATAAAAATACAGTAAATTAACACTTAAAACAAATTCACCAATTGCCAAGTTCCCGGCAACGGCGCCAAAAACTTGTTCGGGTGTTTTATGGGTATATAAAACAACACGCAAGTTCACGTGGTCGAACAAGTAGTAAGTGGCTTTAGTAAGCCAAGTATCGATCCCACAGAGACTTGGGTTAAGTGCAATTTGCTCAAGTATACTATATTTTTACTTCTAAATATGCTGACAACAACGTAAACAAAAGTTGATAGTTTGTTTGATAAATTTTTCACTAAAACTAAGAACAATTATCTACCTTGAATCTGAACTATGGATAAGAGCATGCTAAGGTTAAACGAACATGTAATAAAATTGATTATCATCATAAATTGGTTAATCTTTTCTTCCTGTTGCTAGCCAAGAACATTTGCCAAGAGATTAAAACTCTCGTATTTAATCTCACTTAAGAATCATGAACCATCTGTCTACATTTCTGTGATCAAATGCAATTCTTGTTCTAGCCATACGATTTCGGTTCCTAAATTGACTAATACGACTTTCAGGTATATTTCTATCCTGAATGCACATCAAAACTCAATTTTTCCGAACCAAGTAAAGAACAATATCCTATTAATTCACAACTTTCCAATTTCGTGCTCTCTCGAGTGAAATCGGACTTTTTAGATGTACATTAATGTAGGCCACACACCAATGCAGTAAGAACATGAATTAATAGAACAACATGAAAGAAAAGATGAAAAATCAGATAATCAATAATCAAATTTCATCACAATTGTTCACAACCACAGCAAGGAAGGGAATTAGCCACTCATTTGTGGATTAATCATCATAAAACGGGTGTTAATCATACAAGCAATTGAGTTAAAGAAGAAAGAAAGAGAGAAAAAATCCTGAACTTTTCGTCCCTCAACTGCCTGTAACCCACGTCCTTGCTCCACCAAGTCTGAATTCTGAAAAATGAACTTAAGTGTTCTATTTATACTGCTGGGAATTTTTCCCGAAATAATGAGCAGCGTGTCACGGAGTGCATCGCGGAGCACTGCCTCTGTGACACACCATGAATGCGGACCCTCACTGGAACTGGGGGTCCGGGAATTCAAGCTCAACGTGGCACGACGTGCATTGGGGAGCATTGGCTCCGTGCCACGGAGCAAACGCGGACCTCCACTGGAAATTAGGTGAATTTTCCCCATCCAGGCAGAATGCCTCCGCGATGGCAGCGTGACACGGCTCCATCGCGGAGCCCCTGTAATTCATGCTGTCCAATGCCTTTTCCCTTGCTCGTATCCAAGTCCAACTCTGATATCATCCAACATGCATTTTAGCTTCCTGAAATCACATTTTACATGCAAAACAATACTAATCCTGTTGGTTAGTATAAATTCACATTTTATTACCAGTCACATGAAAATCTATACACATTGCTAGATAAACAGGCCGAAAATGATACTTTTGAGTATCACTTGGGCATATAAATCTGCCCAAGATCAATGTTGACCTTCGTTTCATACGAAGTTGAGTTATGCATGATTTCATCTTGAGCTTCGTCAAGGGAAGATGTTGAGCTTTGCCAATAGACAATGTTGAGCTTCATCAATAGACGATGCTAAGCTTCATTATATACGATGTAGATAATTGGATTTTTTTGGGAAAAGGGTCTAGCACTGAGCGGGTTAAGGTTCGATCACCCTACACCATAGAACTACGCACCAACATAGATGATACTATTATAATATTGGGACCTCCCTTATGAGCTATCCCCAGCCTGATTAGCCCTTTAGCTTTATATCGATATCATGGTAGCGTCCTTAGCCCTGGAGAGGATTGGGATAGCTCTGCCCACTTGAGTGTGATAGTCAAGACCCTGTAAGCTCTATCGCAGTATGTCGGTTAAGTGATGAGTCTCCCACTTATATTCATTACTCATGATAATTATCTTATGCATGCATGTTCAAAATGTAAGGTTTGACTCATTGTTCAGCTTTTGATATAAATGTATATTTCACTTTTGAGTCATTCAAGTCAGTCATGATGTTCTAAAGATATGTATGGTTACATTGTGATAAGAGTACAATTTCAGAATAAATGCATGCAGCCCTCTACTTACACTTGAAAGCTTATGATATGTTATGAAATGTTTTAAATGACTTAGTTTACTTAAGTAGTTTTACTTACCTTGGATACCCAGTACATTCCACGTACTAACTGCATACTTTCTATGCTGCATCGTCTCATGATACAGGATCCCATTCTCAGATTCAGCCCCGTTTGTAGATGTTGTTCAGAGGTAGCACCTGCTTATTTGGTGAGTCCTCATCTTTTGAGGACTAGACCTTCAGTTGTTTTAGATGTCCTTTCAGTTTTAGTATTGTTGAGCTAGTTGGGGCTGTTGCCCATCAGCTCTTCCAGATTAGAGGCTTATTAGACTTAGACGTGTATTTAGCTTCAGATATTTATTTTGTTGTTATATTAAGTTTGACTTCTGCTGAGTTCATAAATATGTTTTCTTCATGTTTATTGAATGATTTAGTTGAATGCTTATGCCATTGGTCGACTTGGGGTCTCTCGGGGTCCCTTGTACCGTATCTATAATCCGGGCTTGCGTTGGGGTCATAACAGGGCTGGATAATTGGGGTCTCACACGTAGCATCGTTAACCCTAACTAAATGGTACACACAAACCTTGGAGATCATCTTTCTGGAATTAAGGAAGGAAATGAAATGACCTTCAGGCATAACTAAACTACCCTTCTATTCTAAAGGCTGGCTCACTTTGAAGTTGAAACTGTACCGCATGGGTTCTACAATTAACTGAGGCATAGCATGAAAACAACCAATCAATTCCGACAATAACATCAAAATAAGTCATGGCTAACTCTACTAGATCTGCTGAGAAGACTTTTTGAAGGACTGTGATCGGGAAATTTCTATACACCCATCTAACAAAAACTGAATCACCCGTTGGAGTAGAGATTAAGAAGGGTTCTGATAAAATTTTAGGACTGACTCCGAAACTACTAGCCTCATAGCATGTCAGAAAAGAAAAGATAGCCCCTGGACCTAACAATGCATATACACAAGATTGAATACTCGTAACATACAAGTGACTACATTTAGGGAGACCTCCTGCTCCTGGAGGGATGCTAGCGCATAGAATCTATTTTGGCGTTGTCCGCCACCTGTACTAGCAGAAGCACCCTGCTAGAAGGGACGTGTCATCAGAGCTGTTGAACTAGCGGGTGGAGTACGGGCTCTGCCATCACTTGACCTTGCAGAAGGGAAAAATCTGAGCCTGAGTTCGGGTTTGCCACACCCAAAACCAGCATCTGAACCAACTAAACACCTCCCTGGGTGGTTCATGCCACACTTTGCGCAAGCTGGAAAAGTGCAATCTCCTGAAATTCTCCCCTAGTCCCTCGACCCTGATGCTCTATCCATCTGATCACGTCTAGGTCAGGTCAGGACACTAGTTGATGATGGTGCTGGGGATAAAGATCTCTGATAGGACTGCTGATGGTGCCCACTAGGCCTCAGTTGGGAGAATCTAATGCTATTAGTACTAGCCCTCTTGGCCTCCCTCTCCCACTCACTCATCTGTACCGCCTCCATCTGCTAGGCATATATGACTATCTAAGAAAAGTCAATACCATGGAGAAGTATGACGTTCTAGCAATCCTTGACCAAGTAGTCTGCTATCCCATGTACGAACCTGCTAAAATGAGGCCTCTGATCCGCTACCAACTTAGGTGCATACCTGGACAGACGTGTGAACTCTAAGGCATACTCTAGAACCGTTATCTTTCCCTGCTTAAGATTCACAAACTCGGCTGCTTTAAGCTCCCTTATCTCCTGAGGGAAGAATCGATCAAGAAAAGCGTCATGAAACTCATCCCAACTAACATGTCCTACTCCAACCGACCTACTATCCTTCCACTGTTTGAACCAAATATGTGTGCCCCCCTTTAACTGATATGAGACCAAATCAGCACACTCCTTTCTAGTCACCCCCATAATCCTTGGGATATTCAGAATCACCTCAATGAGATTATGTGGATCCTCATCCACCTTCAATCCAAGGAACACGAGGGGTTCATCCTCAAAAAGTCTCTAACCCTCGCTGCCGTTGCTTTCCCGTTCTGTGGGACATGCGCTACTGCCGACTAGTTGACCTGGGCGGTCAAGGCCTGTGCTAGCCTCTAAATGGTAGCCCTGAATTCAACAGAGGCAACAAGTTCTGGTGCATGGTGCTCAGGGTTGGTGGGGCTTATTGGTGCCCATCTATATTTCCATCCTCGTGGCCATTTCCATTTCCATTTCTTCTACCATTATCTTTGCGGGGAGGAATGATTCTGTAAATGCGAATAGCAGGAGTTAGAAGGATAGAAAGACATTTCACCGCATGACATAGATTATTAAAGAAGGGAACATTTCCTAAATGTCTCGTAGCCTCTACATCATTGGTGTGGTGCACTTTACCCCCATGAAAAGGACTCTACATAATGTGGCTTTCAGACACCCTAGTACACTTCAAAACCTATTGCTATGATACCATATTTGTCATGATTCGAACATAGGCCCGGATCGAGACACGGGACAAGGAGCCCCGAGAGACTCCAAGTCGACCCATGGCATGAACATATATCTAACTCAATCAATAAAAATGAAAGATTTAACATAATAAACATAGTAGAAGTTTAAACATAACATAACATTAAAACTAGAATTTACATCATACACGAAAAGCTGATTACTATGCAAAGTTTGAAGGCCTCAAACATATCTAATGGGTTGATGGGACAACACCCCAAACTAACCCCACAAGTCTGAAACTGAAGGGAGACATAAAAACTATGGATACTGAATGTCCTCAGAGGATGAGAACTCACTAATGCTAGCTGGATAGGTCGGAGTGGGAATGCAGGGGGTAAGGATGCTGCTGAGAAAGATCCCTCAGACCTGTATTATGAGACGATACAACATAGAGTATGCAATCAGTTCATGAAATGTACCGAGCATACAAGGTAAGTTAAATGGACATTTAAAATACATAAAAGTTTAAAAGAGTAGGACAATATGATTGTAACATAAATATCATAATGCAAACATAAGGCTCAATATATTCAAAACATTCGTAAATCATTCATAATCATAATCATATGAGAAAAACTTTATTAAACATGACTGGAGCCAAAGTATATAATCATAACCATACATAAATCAGGAGAAACAATGGTAGATTCTTATAATAAATATACCCTATATGAGCACATATAAAGCCCGATCTGTAAACCCCTAGTCGAGAGGGTGTTCTTACCTTGCCAAGGGTAGAACCATGAGAAGAGATCTTATATCACAACAGAGGGCCCAGTTGGTCAAAGGGGACAATATCATGGAGGTTCCATCGTGGCTACATGGGCGTGTAGTTCTCAGACTAAGGGTATGCGTGGATCCTGGGTCTTTTCGGTGTTAAATATTACTCCCACAACATATATACTGCTCATAGGATAATATACATGAGATTCATGGGCTAGTTTAAAATCATGAAAGTCATAAGTATGCTTGAAATACGTGAACTAGCCATGAAATAAGGCCGTTGAGTCAGCCAAAATCATAAATCCATAAACCATAAAGTTCAACTTGTAAAACATGTATAAACTTGATATTCATAAATTTAGGATGAGCATTTGAGAGAAATCATATCATAAGTCATAAATCATAATGGGCTAACGAACATCAAAATCAAAATGGAATCAGAACTTGAAATTTTATGAAAGATGCATAATTTGGCATAATTTGTAGAAATTTAAATCTAAATAGCCATAAAATCTATTCATGATTCATAAAACATGAATTTGTATATGGGAGGGATTAACCCATAGATAGATCATAAGGATTTAATAAGAATTGGGATAAAACCCCATAGAATTATTAATAGAATCTCATCAATTAGAGAGGAGTTGGGCATCGATGTGAACAATCTCACCCATTCATAACTCTACATACCTGAGAAGAATTGATTCTACAACTCCCTTGATTGCCCAATGAAGAATTGATGAATGCTTGTTGAGCTTAGGATTGATCACCTCTCTAAAACCTCTAAACTTGCATGCATAAATTAAGAATGGCTTAGAATGAACTTACCTTTCTTAAAACCCACTATTCAGAGCTTAAAACGATGTCGTTTAGGACCCTAGGGCTTATGAATGAAGAAAATACCCGTAATGAATTTCATGGAAAAGCTGCTCAGCCAGTGACCGCGAGCATCACAACAGACCGTTACTGACTCCAAAGGTCTGTTACACCACCTCGTTGTTATACCCCTGAAATTGGTCCCGGATCCCCTACCACGACTGGATAGAATGAGTGGTTACAAGCTCCAATGACTCATTGCTGTCAGTCGTTGTCACCACTTCCTTAACCTAGAATTCTTTCCAACGAGTGTTGATAATAGCCCATTGCTTCGAACAACGGGTCATACCACCCCTCGTTACTTCGACCATGATCCAGAACTAACCTAACCATGACTACCTTTAACGACTCATTGTAACATCTCATGGGTCATTCTGATACCTGTCACTCCCAAATCCAGACCTGCAATATCTCTTTACGGGCACATCCAATGAGTCTTTAGTCCTTCCAAAGACTCATGCAACGACCTGTTCTTAGAAAATTTTCTAGATTTCTGCTTCTTTTCATTTTCAAATCTCGGATCTAATCTTAGGCACTTTGGGGGTATTACATTGACCTGGGCGGTCAATGCCTGTGTCAACATTTGGATGGCTGCCATAAACTCTATATGGGCAACCTGCTCGGGGACATAATCCGCGGGGGCTAGTGGGGCCTGCTGGTGCCCATCCCCATTACCATTCGCATGGCCATTTCCATTTCCATTTCCTCTTCCATTGACTCAACGAGGAGGCATGATTCTGAAAACGCGTATAGCACGAGTTATTAGGATAAAGGGAGATTTTATCGCATGACATAGATCATGAAAGAAGGGATGTTACCTAAAATGTTTCATAGCCTCTTAATCATAAGTATGGCGTGCTTCACACCTATGAAAAAGTCTCTACTTAACATGGCTTTTAGACACCCTACGACACTTCAAAATCTAATGCTCTGATACCAAGTTTGTTACAACCCAAAAATTGGCCTAGATAGAGACATGGGACAAGGAACCCCGAGAGGCTCCAAGACAACTCATGGTATGAACAAAGTAGCTAACAATATGCAACAAGCGAAAATAGAAATAATAAAGCATGCTTCAGCGGAATTATGCATACATATCAATCTAAAACAGAGCTAACAATGGCAAGCTAATTTTGTACATATTGTCTGAAAAATCTCTAATGTAACTGCTGAGCTAATGGGACAGCATCCCCAACTAGCTCAACAAAAGTCTGTAAGTGAAATAGCATAACAATGGATAACTGAATGTCCTCGAAGGATGAGGACTCACCAACATGGCTAGAACAGTCTTGAGGGGAAAGTAGGACTAATGATGCGGCAGAGACTAATCCCTCAAACATGTATCATGAAATGATAAAACATAGAGTATACGGTCAGTACTTGGAATGTACTGAATATGCAAGGTAGTAAAAATGGACAATTAAAAATACATAAGAGTTTATAAGAGTTAGAGTTAGACAACATGATCATGATGTAAATATCATAATTTAAACATGAGGGCTCAAGGTTTTCAAGGAATTCATAATTAAGACATAATCTTAGTCGTAAAAGAAATCTCATAAAAACATATCTTGATCCAAAAATTTCATAACATAGAAATGCATAAATCATGAGTAACAATGGTTGAACTCATCTTAACAAACACCATCATTATAGAGCTTACGTGATACCCTAACTTTTTGCTCAAGTGGGCATAGCCATCCTAGGGTTGCTAGGAGGGACGTGCATGATGTGATATCACAGGGGATCCATAAATATGTGTATATGCCTATGGTGGCACGTAGTTCTGTGACCACGGGGTTCACCTGAACACTGGGTCTACTCAGTGCTAGACACTACTCCTATAAATATGCACATGAGCCTCATATCATAGTCGTGTAATTATTCATGCAGTTCATGGACAAATAAGTCATTACATAGATGATCATACCTGAAATACATGATTAGCCATGAATAGGGGCCATGCGTCGGTCAAGAATCATAATTTCATAAATCATGAAGAACATGCATACTTGTGAAAATTCATATACTTGATATTCATAAATCCATGAAGTACTTGTATAGAAATTATAACATGAATCATCAATCTTTATTTAGGCTTAGTAAAATCATAAATCATAATAGAATCATAACTTGACTTTTCATGAAACTTTGCATAATTGGGCATAGTTTGATTGAGATTTGAAACCATAGAATAAATAATAAATTTAAGTACAAAAACTACCCGTAGATCTTAACACAACATTTAAAATAGGAGGCGAATTGACCCATAATCAAATCAAAGAGAATTCCATAAATTTGGGCATAAAACCCCATAGGATCATCAAATTTAACTTAATACTTGAATTTATGATAATAGAGAGGTATTGGGACATGAGAGTGGAGGAATTCTCATTCACAGACGTACATATCTGGGTAATCTGTTCTTACACACTCCCTTGAAAGCCCAAAGGAATTGGAGAAGGAAATGGGGAATTTCTAAAGCTTAATCTCCAAGGAAAAACTCTAAACTTGCATGCATGGAATGGTAAGGCTTATGATAGATTAAGCACCCTTAGAGCCCTTCTAACTGAGCTTAAAACGACGTAGTTTAGGACCTTATAGCTTAGGAATTATGAAAATACCCTTAATAAAAAATCTTGAAATTGAACACTTCTAGTGACCACAACTCATACCACAAGTCGTACCTCATTACCACAACTCGTGGCTACCATCCGTTACTTCCTTCAAAAAATTTCCTCAGTTCATAGGCCTGCGAACGATGACTCAATAGAATAGGTCGTTACTCGACACAACGACCCATTGTGACCTCTTGTCATCACCATTGACTCCACACGTACAGTTTCTGAGACTTCCCCACAAGTCCACTAACAACTTGTACCTCCAAACATGGGTGTTACTTCACTAAATTCTAAACTCAGGTCCTCAACCATGACTGGATAGGAGGAGTCGTTACTTGTCCCAATAACCCGTCACTCCCTCCTATTAGTACCACTACTCGCAACTACCTATACCTTCAGGGATTCTTCCCAACGGGATTATACCATAGCTCATTGCATTGACCAAGGAGTGATTTCTTGACTCGAGGTCTGGGGTCTATCTTTGAATAGTCTCACCACGACAGGAACCACGGTCCATTGAATCTTACCATGACTCGTATAATGAGTAGTCTTGAGGTAATTTTCCAACTTTTCTGTTGAACACCCTTTAACTCCTGAGTCTAGTCTTTGGCACTTCCAGGGTATTCCAGTTGCCACCCAAACACAATGCCAAGAAGTGTTTAGAATGAGGTCCAATACGCCCTAAATACAAGATTACATTGTGCTTGACATCCTCAATTTTATCCACCTCCTCAACATCGACATCAACCACCAAAGAATCGTCTAATGGTTGGGATTCTTCTTCTTTTTTCATGCATTGGCTAGTATGCACAACACTTTGTAGTTGGGCATTAGACGCCTCAGCTTTCTCATTTGACAGATCACTAAAATATGAATACCCATCATTCAAATACTTTATTTACTAAGATGTCATGTTAAGAAGAGTGGTATAATACTAAAACAAGAAAACTAAGACTAAATACAATATATAAAGACTAGTGAAACAAAATTCATACCAACAAATGATTAAACAATTTTGAAATCCTCGGCAATGGTGCCAAAAACTTGATGTCATCCAAGTGTACGCAAGCTCACATGGTCGTCAAGTAATATAGGATTGTTAAGTCCAGATATCATACCCACAGAGACTTGTCAATTTAATCATTATAAGGTTGCACTTTTGATTTCACTAATCTACAAAATAAATAAAATGGAGATTCTTTTGGCAAATTAAACTACTAACTTTAAATATGAAGATTAATTAAAAATGAATACAAGCTTGATTGTATTTCGCTAATGATGACAAACTAGGGCAACGACAAGGTGTCCTCACTTGTCTACCACTTCTTTCCTTGCTTGTTCACCCTTTGATCTACACACCTTTTTCTTTTCTTTTCATGCCCCATTCTTTTACCACTTGGCTACTAGTTTTCTAATCATAGAATAGCTAAGGATTTTTCAACTAAAGCTCTCTTTTTCAATTCCCTAAAGCAAGTAAACAGTACAATTTTTATGGGCACCCCTTCCCTCACTTTTCTTTCCTTACCACAATTTTTCTTCTTCCCTTGACATTATACTTCAGTGGACCTTACTTTAAAGTCTCAAAGTGCTTAAGACTACTTTAGATCAATAATTCAGAGGTCTCACAAAAAGAGGGATTAAGCTACTATTGAAGCTAAGAAAGAGTAAGGCTTTTAGGCTCAAAGGGGCTAACTAGGAAGAATGACTAGGAAGGTAAAACAATTATAGGTAAACATGGCCTTTCAAAGAAATGTCTTGATCATCTCTCAACCCCCTAACAACTAGTTATCCTACATACACTAATGAAAGTTGTAGAAGCTACAATATATACACACAAAACAATTTAGCTCACCTCTCATGGCAATAAGAATCTAATCAGTTTCTATAGCTACACGTTCACACAATCATATTGAATAACAAATTAATTTCATTATTAAGCCCTAAGGATATGTTGAGTCAAATTAAAGAGATATGTGTGTCTCTTAATGATTCGAACATATACAATAAAAATGACCACCCTTCTTACTCTAGCATAGCAGCTAAGCAAAATATCAAAAAGCATACAAGTGGATGATCTACAACTCAATCCTAAAAAAAAGTGAAGAAACTTCCCTTAAGACAGTCGTCATCCATCTATCATAGGAAAATATCATTACTTCATTACTACAATGACTCAAACAAAATGACACAGAATTTAAAAATTAGTCGGTTTCAAAGGGCTCCCCTTCAAAAAAGAACCAAGTTCATAAGAAAAACAAAAGAATGGGTGAGATACGCCAAGTTTTAAAACAATTTCCAATAAAATATGATGGTGTACTCACCCTTAACCACAAAATTTATGGAGATATACCCTCACCCCACACTTAAAGCATTTCTCCATCCTCAGAGCAACTAAAATTAGCGATCAGATTAGAGTAAGAAAATACTCCTTGAGGCCCTCTAGGGCCTACCTAGCAACATGTTTCATGGATTCACAGGTCACACGACCCCACACATAAGCTCCAGATGTGCTCCTTAGCTTTGATTTCAGGTACTCAAACTGTTACACCCTATAAGTTTCTATCGTTTAACCGATGCGTTTGTACGTATGTCAAGAGTTTTAGAGTATGACGCATATGGAAAAGTCATGGGGAATGAAAGGACGAGTACGAAGTAGAACGAGCAGGAGGTCGGGGCTAGAAGCCAGGAATATTGGGTGTTGCGCTGCGCCGGCCAGCCCGACGCCTTGAGCAGCACATCGCTCTCGATTCTTGGCGCTATGGGCGGTGTGCTGTGCCACTGCCTCAATGACTTATAAAGCTCCCTCATGTTTAGTTAATTCATTTTTCCAATATTTCCCTTGACAGCAAACAGAGGAGGGACGTGGGTTTCATCCATTTTTCATCAAATTATGCCGCTAAACTCTATGCATATGCAAATTCACCTTAGATAATGAGTTCCAAGACTACAAGGAACATCTATGCGGAGTTATTTCTTGGAAATTCACTCGGTGTACCGGAACCCCATCAAATAAAAGTTGTTGGAATCACTGCAATTCAAGTCCTAAGTGGCTAAAAGTGAAAGGTAAGCATTTTTACCTTCTAGATTCTCAAGAAATTGTGTGTTTTTAGCTAAATTAAGTGAAGGTGAAGTTTTAGTTATCCCTATTGAAAGTTTTTGTTATTTGTCGATTCCTACTATTGAAATAGCCTTATTCTCTCAGTGTGGAGGCTACATAATTAAGAAAGATTACCAGCTTCAGGTTGGAACTACATGGGTAAGCAAGAATTAGCATTTGAGGTATGTCAAGGCTTATCCCTTCGGCAAGTTATTCTCATCATATAATGATATGACCTATGCTCTTGTATGGAGATAATGATCCTATATGTTATGAGTAGCTATTTTTAGTAGATAATGATTATATATGTTATGGCTAGTTGCTAAAAGACATATTGTGAGTATATTATTGTATCCCTCGTCGAGAAAGTGTATGTTTGAGGTGACTAATGCTAGGAGCGTCATATTGATTTCCCCAGTTCATTAGTTACTATTTAGAAGTATCTTGATGTTCTGTTGTCATTCTAAGGCCTTAGAAGTTTATGGTTAGCTGTTGGGCCTTGTTTGGTAATTTGGACAGCATAGGGTGCAGCCGAGTGATATAATCTTCAATTTGACGCTTGTATTGTCAATGAAGCTTACCTAGAGGCTGTTGGCATACCTTGACGCCTCCAGGGCCAAATTTTGGAAAGGATGGTCTTCCCTTAGAGTCAGCGGCACTAGGGTTGCCTAGTGAATTGAGTAATATCCTGCCATATAGTTGGTTACTGTCAGTGACTCTAATCATATGTAAGCATAGGATGTGTGCTTTTTGGCAGCTATACAGACTATTCAAGGGGCAAGTAGCTATCGCGTTAGGCCTTAAGAGCTAGATACCCCTTTTATAATGGCTAGATTGAGACTAAAATGTAGTATATTGGTTAGGATTGACCCCACCTAGGATAGTCTTTCATTGACAAACTTCAGGGTTGGTAATTGTGTCATCCCTATGGGGCTATTGATGGCTCAGAGGAGCTATATGATGTTGCTCAGAGGAGATATGTGATGTCCCAAGGGACTGTATTTAGTCCCATGGTCTATATTACAGTCCATCCATGAAAGGGCTTCTACTTTTATGTCGTATCGGCATCAGTGACCCTTGTCAAGCCATGTGTGCCCAGGGTGCAGTTACAGGAGCCCAACGGGCTCAGACACAGTTACATAAGTCTAGCGGGCTCAGATGCGGACCCAAAAGCCAAGTAGGTTGGCTATAGTACCAGTAGAATCATAAGAACCTGGATAGGGGTATATAGATTGAGTTGTACTTTCCAGGGCTTATGGGGGCCCAGTAGGTTATTTCTGTGTTGCTTGCACCTTCCAGGCTTATGGGGGCCTGGTTAGGTTTTTGTTTGTATAGTTGCTTGCTAGTTATTACTTATGAAGGTATAGTCGTGTAGTTCAGCTCTTACTAGTGTTGTTATTTAGTGGATGTAGGTTATGGATAAGAAAGCTTACAGGTTAATTTTTGCCCCTTCTTGCTATTCTATTAGTTCTTTATTAGTTTCCGTACAACTTTGTATTACTGCCATACATATTCGGTGCATATTGTACCGACGGCCAACTATGGGTCGCTGCATACATGCCTGCAAGTTTAGACATACAGGTTTTGGGATATCCTAGTAGTTGTTCAGAGTCAGCAGTTTGACCAGCTTATTTAATTTGGAGTTTCCAGGTTGTAGAGGTTACTTGTCTTTTTTTTGTATGGCATTTGGGTAGGCTGGGGCCCTATCCCTACAAATATTTCAACTCTTATAGGCTTGCAGACTGCAGTCTTCAGTTAGTGGTTCGTGTATGCTGTGTGGGGCCTATATTTGTTATGTATTTTATATTGGTTGTGTGAAGCCTAGTATAGTTTCCGGTTAGCAGCCTTGTCTGCTATAGTGCGAACATGACTGCTTGTTTTCATTTCGTTATAACTAGACAACATGATGGTCTTGTCAGCTTGCATAGGGTCCTTTTACTATTGTGTTGCTAGGTTAGCTATTTTTTGTTATAGGTGCTGCATGGCCTTGTCGGCCCGACACTATGTTTACAGTTTAAATATAGTAGTTTGTTTTCTTGATTTTGAGTCGGTGGTAGGTGCCAGAGGTGCATATGCCTAGCCAGGTCGGCCCAGATCCTAGTATGGCATTAGCTGCCAGTCATGCCTCCCAAGGTGGGGTGTGATAAACTTTGTATCAGAGAAACATCGTATCCTAGGGAATCTGCAAGCCGTGTCTAGTAGAGTCTTGTTTAAAATGTGTTGTGCACCACATTTTATAAGCAAGAGGCTATGAGGCATGATAGTATGGTTAACCATCCTTTTTTTAATATCGTGCTATAGAGACGAGTTGTATAGGGTTGAGTCCTAAAACTCTCATTGTTATGTCTGTTATAATAAGGTTAATAAGGTTTGATACACGACAGACTTCAGTCAGCCGAAAGTTAGTTACCATAGTAGGAGAGGCTAACAGCGAGGTTCCACAGTTTGGGGGGGGGGGGGCAGTTCACTCTGAAGGCAAAAAAGGATGTTTCTTAATCTCCCCAGCATCCTCCCAGGGCACCAGGAACATTATAAGATAACAGACATGCCAGCACCATTCCCGATTCTTTCTACACCCTTGAAACAGGTCGGGAGTGTGGTATATATATGAGTTGGCTTACTTAGTAGACACTTAGAAATAGATAGGGATAACAGTTAATGTTGGGGTACCAAGAATATGCGAGGGATTTTGCAAGGTTCATACCCCGTAGTTTTTTTTCTTTTATTACAGTAGAGGGCTTAAGTATTGACACTATGCTGCCCAGAATAAGTAGTAAGAGAGGGCTAGATTCATTGATTCTTGGTAAGTGGTAGAAAGTGGTTAATACCCCTAGTGTTTAAATAAGTCGCCTAAACACTCATAGCAGTAAATCTGGAGGGTAGGTAAGATTGCTAGCAGCACCCAAGTGCGGGTGAGTGTCCAGAAGGGATAAACTTCGAAAAATAGAACAGTTTAGGTCAGAAATAGACTATCCCTAATGGGGTATTGGATAGCGTGTTATAACTAATAAGATGTTAGCGGTTACTATGCATACGCATGGATCTGAGACGAGAATGAGACCTTGAAGCATATGGGAAGAGCTTCGAAAGTATTGTCGGGCAACGCTAGGTTGCGAGGGGCCAGCGTGGGGCGCCACCCCCTGCCACCGCCCTAGCTATACATAAGTCCTCCTTGATGAATTTTAAACATTCACAAACACTTCCTTTAGCCAAAATAGAGAGAGCAACATGGATTTTAAGTATTTTTGTCGGATTATGATGCCAAACTCCATCCAAATGCAAATTATCTTGGGGTAATAAGTTCTAGGCCTATGGGAAGTATTTCTATAGAGTTATTTCTTGAAAATTCACTAGGTATATGGGAACCCCGCCGAGTAAAGGTTGTTGGAATTTCTCTAAACTGGATTCTAAATGGCCACAGACAATAGGTAAGCATATCTCCCTTCTAAACTCTCGAGAAATTGTGAGTTTTCGGATGAATGAAACGAAGTTGAAGTTATAGTAAAACTTATTGAAAGTTATTGTTATTCACTGATTCCCTCTATTTAAATAACCTCATTTTATGAAGATAGAATCTGCTAGTGAGTTGAATTATTGGCTTCAGGTTGGAAACTGTTCGGGTAAATAAAAGTCGACATTCAATGTATGTTAAGGTTTATATGCTTGGAAATTTATTCTCATCGTATAGTGATGCGATCTATGCCTTTGAAAAAAAGACAATGATCATGTATATTGTCATTAGCTGCTGCCAGTAGGTAATGAGTTTATATGTTGTAATTAGTTGTTGCTGGTAAATAAGGATCAACTATGTTATGATTACCTGCTATCAGCAGATTATGATGATGTATGTTGTGGTTAGATGCTAGGAAACATATTGAGAGCATATTGCAGTATCCTTTGTTGGGAAAGAGTATATTAAGTGTGACTCACACTAGGAGTGTCATAGAAACACCTCAATTCTTGTGTTCATAGTATTAGTAGAATTATAATGTTTTGCTGTCATGCCAAGGCCCTAGAAATGTATGGCTAGCTATCGGGCTGATTTGGTATGTTGGACAGTGTAGGGTAATCCAGGTGATATCATTTTTAGTTTGATGCCTGTATTGTTAGTAGAGTTCACCCAGAAGCCATTGGCGTACCTTAACGCCTCTAGGGCTAGAATTTGAATAGGATGGTCTTACCCTAGAGTCAGCAGCACCGGGGTTGCCTAGTGAAATGAGTAACAACCTACCATATAGTTGGCTACTGTCAACGACTGTTAGTCCCAATTGACTTAGTGCTTGACGTACGGGTCTCCCATTAAGTCATCCCAGTTGTACAAGTTAGACAAACCCTTGGACACGCCTGTGGGAGAGAAACTTATTAGTAGTTAGATGCGGGGCCAATGCCCTAGCCTACTCATACAAATGCCTACGTACATGTTTCCTAGAGTGGATAAGCCTGAGTATACCTACCTACGAGGCTACGAATTACTCACAGGAGCTATGTGTTGTCAGGACAAACTAGATTGACGTCATTGAACTAGAACCTCAATATTATGGTCTATCCTTCGGCAAGTTTCATTCATCGTAGATTTAATATGACCTATGTATCCATATTACTCTAGAGTAAACCTATTGTGGTTAGATTCTACTAATAGAATTGAGATGACAATGATGACATAGTAACCCCCATCAGAGTTGACCCTTATATTGGTCTCTGCAAACGATGTTTGGGTTGTTGGATGTTTTGTTGCCTATGGGGCTATGCTCGCAGGAACAATATGATGTCCAAAGGGACCAGATTGAGGCCGTAAGGGACGTATTGAGGTCTAGTCACCACCAAACTCCTCTATGCCATAGTGGCATCACGACCCTCATATGATGACAGGCTCGGGGTTCGGTTACACAGACATAGCTATATCCCAAAAAGCTCATATTCAGTTACAGAAGACCATATGGTTAAGACATGATTATAGGTTATCTTCTTCCCCTTCTTGCTAGTTACTCTCAGTCTTTATCAACTTCTATTAAGCTTTTTACTACTATTTTACATATTCGGTACATATTATGCTGACGCCCAACTATGGGGCGCTGCATACGTGCAATTAGGTTTAGACAAATAGATTGGGGGATCTCTTAGCAGCTATTCAGAGTTAGCAGGTTGGTCAGCTCCTTTCATTCGGAGTTTCCAGGGTATAAAGGTTACTTGTCTTTTACTTGTATAGCATTTGGGTAGGCCGGGGCCCTGTCCCCACCAGTATTTTCACTCCTATGGACTTGTAGACTACAATATTTAAGTTGTTGGTGGTTGTTAGCCATTTGGGGCTCATATATTTCTTATTTTATGGGTTGGTCGTATGGGGCCTAATATAGCTTCTTATTTTCATTCTTGTTATAACTAGACAGCATGGTGGTCTTGTCGGCTCGCATAAGATCCCTTTTATTGTAATGTTGGCTGGGTTATCTCTTTTATTTTACAGGTGTTTCGTGGCTTTGTTGTCCCGAGGCTATGTTTATAGTCGAGATATAATAGTTTGTTTTCTTAGTTTGAGTTGCTGGTCGGCACCAGAGGTGCATATGCCCAGCCAGGTCAGCCCAGTATGACATTAGGTGCTAGTCATGCCTCCAAACATGGGGTGTGACAAAATTGGTATCAGAGCAAGTCGTATCCAAGGGAGTCTGCAAGCAGTGTCTAGAAGAGTCTTGTTTATAAATGTGTTGTGCACCACATTTTATAACATGAGGCTATGAGGCATGATTGTATGGTTACCGCTCCTTCTCATATCGTGCTATAGATCTGAGCTGTATAGGGTTGAGTCCCTAATCTTTCATTCTCATTTCTGTCTAGAGTAATGTTTGATACAATAAAGACTCCAGCCAGTCACAATTTAGCTACAACAGCAGGAGAAGGTACCAATGAGGTGACACATCTGGGGGACAACCAGCCTAAGGGAAAAAGTAGATGTCCTTCTAATCACCCCAGCATCCTCCCGGGCCAATAGAACTCTATAAGGTAAATAACAGGTGTAATACCCCATAAGTTCCTAAGAGTAAACCCGGGAGTTAAAAGTTGAAAACTGCTGAAATTGGGAAAAATATTGCAAAATGGGTGACCCTACGGATCATTGGTCCAACCAACGACCCGTTGCGATGAGTCGTGGAAAATATCTGGTCTAGGGACAGTGGAAGCAACGACCGATGTAATGACTCGTTATGGGAAACAATGAGTTGTCATTTGTAGCCGTGGTGGGAGATGGACTTTAGCATATGAGAAGTAACGGGTCATTCCATGACCCGTTATGAGTTACCACGGATCGTGGTTATTAGTCGTTGTTTGAGTGGGAGATTTCCAGTGGGTTCGACGGAAGGAAACAATGACTCGTTGGTGGATGTAACAAGTCATGGTGAGGTTCATTATATGATGAGGTGCCATGTTTGCAGGAGGAAACAACGGTCGATAGAACAACCCATCGTTTTGACTCGTGGGTTAGACCAAGACCTAAGCTTGGACAGTGTATAGCAAGGATCATCACCACGGGTCGTGGTATCCTCCAACAACCCGTTGGAGCGCCCGTTGGTTAGTCCAATGAAGAAATTTCTATGTAATCATTAAGGGCATTTTCATCATTCCTACGTCTTGAGTCCCTATACTATGTCGTTTAAGGCTTATAATGGTGGGTTTTAGGAGGGGAAAACCTATTCTAAGTCATTCCTTTCATGCATGCAAACATAGAGAGTTATGGGAGGTGATCTAACGCAAGCTTCCAAGGTTTCCACTCAAATTCTTCCTGGGCAATCAAAGAAGTGGTAGAATTAAGCCCTTTCAGGTATGTAGGATTATGAGTGGGTGTTTCCTTCCACACCCATTCCCAATTTCTATCTAAATTATGAGAATTTCCTATGATCAATCTATGGGGTTTTTACCCAAATCCATGAATCTTCTATTTCTATACATGAGTATTATTTAAATTGTGTTTCCACTATTTAATTATGAAGCATGGGAAGATTTTCAATTATTTTTAATCGAAAAATCATGTTTCTAGTTTTATGAAATTTAAGGCCCATTGAAAGAAGTTCATAAAAGAAGAGATTTGTGATGAATGTATAATGATGATGAGATATGATGATGAAAAGCATGTTTCAAAGCTACCCATAATTATGATATTGTTTTCAAAATGAATTGAGTAGTACCAAGCCTGATGAAGTTTTGGGCAAGGACCCTATATCAAGTATGTATGATGTATTGTCTCTAGAGTAAGATTACCATATGGTTTTGGAGCAAGGACTCCCAATTATCTTTGAGCTTGTGGTATCTTTTGAACTAAATCTTCTCATATGCATGATTTCATATTTGAGATGTATTTCATTATTGAGCTTTTCCAATAGACAATGTTGAGCTTCATTATAAAACAATGTAGAGCATCTGCATGTTTTTGGGAGAAGAGCTTAGCACTGAGCGGGCTAAGGGTCGACCACCCTATGCCTCAGAACTATGCACTAATGTATGTCGAGAATATTAACTATATATTATTTTGGGACCTCCCGTGTGAGCTATCCCTGCCCCGATTAGGCCCCGAGCTTGATATCGATATCATGGTATCGTCGTTAGCCGTGGCAAAGCTTTGAGCGGCTCTACCCACTTGAGTGTGATAGTTGGTAACACATAAGCTCTATCATGGTATGTTGGTTAAGTGATGAGTCTCCCAGTGTTCCTTATGATTCTGTTATGCATATTCATTACTCATGATTATTATATACACATACATGTTCTAAAAGCAAGGTTTCACTCAATGTTCAGCTTTTTTATAAAGGCCATATTATAGCTTTGAGTCATTAAAGTTAGTTTTATGTTATAAAGCTATGTATTGTGATGTTATGAAAAGATCATGATTTCAGAAAGAATACCTACAAGCCTGATCTTGGGCAAATTTATATGCCCAAGTGATACTCAAAAGTACCATTTTCTCCTTGTTTATCTACCAATGTCTATACATTCTCATGTAATTGGTAATAAAATGTGAATTTATACTAACCAACATGATTAGCATTGTTTTGCAGGTAAAATGTAATTTCGGGAAGCTAAAATGCATGTTGGAGGATATCGAGGTTGGACTTGGATGCGAGCAAGGAACAAGGCATTGGACAACATGAATTAAAGGGGCTCCGCGATGGAGCCATGGCACACTGCCATCACGGAGACCTTCTGCCTGGATAAGGAAATTTTGCACAAATTCCAGAGAGGGTCCGCGTCTGGTCCGTGGAACGGTGACTTGGCTCCGCGTTGCACGCCATGCCACGTTGAGGTTTAATTCCTGGACCCCCAGTTCCTGTGAGGGTCCGCATTCGTAGCATGTCACGGAGGCAGTGCTCCGCGATGCACTCCGTGACACGTTGCTCGTTATTCCGGGAAAAATTCCCAGCAGTATAAATAGAGCACTTAGATCCATTTTTCAATATTCTGACTTGGTGGAGCAAGAACATGGGTTACAGGTAGTTGAGGGACGAAAATATCAGGGTTTTTTCTCTCTTTCTTTCTTCTTTAATTCAATTGCTTGTATGATTAACACTCATTTAAAGATGTTTAATCCACAAATGAGTGGCTAATTCCTCTTCTTGCTGAGGTTATGAACAATTTTGATGAAATGTGATCATTGATTCTTTGGTTTTTCATCTTTTCTTCCATGTTGTTCTATTAATTGTTGTTCTTACTGCATTAATGTGTGGCCTACGTTAATGTACATCTAAAAAGTCCGGTTTCACTCGAGAAAGCAAGAAATTGGAAAGTTGTGAATTAATAGGATATGATCTTTATTTGATTTGGGAAAATTGGGAATTGATTTACTTTCAGGATAGAAGTATACCTGAAAGTCGTATTAGTCAATTTAGGAACCGGATTTGTATGGCTAGAACATAAATTGCTTTTAATCACAGAAATGTAGGTGGATGGTTCATGATTCTTAAGTGAGGTTAAATACGAGAGTTTTAATCTCTTGGCAATAGTTCTTGGCTAGCAACTGGAGGAAAAGATTAACCAAGTTATGATGATAATTAATTTCATTACATGTTCGTTTAACCTCAGCATGCTCTCATTCATAGTTCAGACTCAAAGTAGATAATTGTTTTAACTTTAGTATAAAAATTATAAAACAAAATATCAAACTTTTGGTTACACTGTTGTCTGCATTTGTAGAAGTAAAATATAGTACACTTGAGCAGATTGCACTTCATCCAAGTCTCTGTGGGATCGATACTTGGCTTACTAAAGCCACTTACTACTTGTTCGACCACGTGCACTTGCGTGTGAGTTTTATACCCGTAGCAAACAACTGAACAAATTCTTGGCGCCGTTGTCGGGGACTTGGCAATTGGTGAATTTGTTTTAAGTGTTAATTTACTGTATTTTTATTTTCTTAGTGTGGACAACTTGGTCTTAGCCTATATTTTGCAGACTTAATTTTTGTTGAACACTGGCAAGAGACAAGGAGCTGGTGGAATCGTATATAAAGCCAAAAAGGAAAATTCTTAGTAAACGGAGAGAAGCTCTACAAAGAAAGCTGCAGTTGCTCAGACAGACAATCATGTAGCAACAACAGAATCCACCAGTAGTACGGGCAGTGTTAGTGCTCAAAGAAGTAGAAGCTCAAACGGTTCGCGAGGTGGCAATCCCACATGCTAATAATGTCACATCTAGCATCCGCAAACCTGAGCCAGGAGGGAGGTTTGAACTTAAATAGAATATGGTGCAGTTGTTGCACACTAGCGGGCAGTTTACCGGTCTCCCTAATGAAGATCCACAGCAGCATCTCCAAAATTTTTTGGAGATAAGTGACACTTACATCCCCGTTGAAGTGTCATCAGATTATGTACGACTTACATTGTTCCCATTCTCACTATTGGGAGAATCTAAGAGGTGGCTGAAACCTGAGCCACCAAATTCTATTTCTACGTGGAATGAACTTGCAAGGAAATTCTTGATACAGTTTTTTCCCTCTGGTAAAACAGCAAGACTTAGAAGTCAAATTCTAAGTTTCAAATAGAGAGAGGGAGAAAATTTATATCAGGCCTGGGAGAGATTCAAATCCATGTTGCAGGATTGTCCGCATCATCATTAGTCCAATGATGTGCTAGTGCACACTTTTATAGAGGATTTGGAACCCCACACCAAAATATTGCTAGACTCAGCAGCTGGAGGGCAAGCGCTGGAGAAAACTTATAAGGAGCTGTATACCTTGTTGAATCGTATTTCGCAGGGCAATCCAGAATGGAATGCTGATTCATCAAGAGGCGGGACAAGGAAAGCAGTAGGAGTGGTAGAAGTGGATGGGTTTACATCTATCGCTGCATAGTTAGCTGCATTGCAAAATCAACTTAACACCCACTTCGGCAACATGACAATGAACCAGCCTCAAGCCCCAGTTAATGTTGTGCAGCAAATGTGGTGTGAAGTATGTGGAAGCAGTGAGCACTCAGGTGAGTGTTGTGGAGCCAATACTGACTCGGTAAACTTTGTGGGTAATGCGCAAAGGAACCACCAACAGTATGGTAGTAGCTATAATTCCAATTGGGGGAATCACCCTAATTTCTCATGGGGTAGCAACAACCATAAGGGACAAAGTTCGGGTCAGGGTGTGCAAAGGAACCAAAGATGGCAGCAGAATTATCAAGCACAATTCAGAAACAACAATGCACCTCCTCCACCACCATCACCCAGCATTGAGGAGATGTTAAAGACCATGATAGCTAACCAAGCTCTATTGCAGGCTGACTATGTGAAATTGGCAGCTGAAGTGAAAAACAACCAGTTAGCTATCAAGGCACTTGAATATCAATTTGGCAATTTGCTAGTGCCTAAAACACAAGGCCTAGAAGAGTACTGCCGAGCGACATAGATTCCAATCCCATGCAGGTAAATGCAGTGACCACAAGGAGTGGTTTGCAGCTGAAAGAGGTGGAACCAGAAAGACCACCTCAACAGTCGGGAGCAGCAGAAGTTAAGAGGGAGCAAAGTACTGAAAGGGGGAAGACTAAGGAAGCTGAATCAGAAAGACCTCCACCCCCGTTCCCTCAACGAGTAAAGAAACACAAGGAGGAGGCGTGTTTCAAGAAATTCATGGAGGTGCTGAAACAGGTACATATTAACTTACCTCTTGTTGATGTTTCGCAGGGAGTGCCAAAATATGCTAAGTATATAAAGGACATCGTGGCAAACAAAAGTCGGTTGACTGAGTATGCTATGGTGGCTCTAACGGAGGAGTGCACTTCTCGGATTCAAAATAGACTGCCCACAAAGCTCAAAGACCCTGGGAGCTTTACTATCCAGATTACTATTGGGCAGAGCATCCGAGCTCGTGGATTGTGTGATTTGGGAGAGAGCATAAATTTGATGCCTTCATCAGTATTCAGAAAGTTGGGTCTAGGGAGTCCTAGACCCACAACAGTAATCTTGCAATTGGCGGATCGACCCTTAGCCAGACCTGATGGCATTGTGGAGGACGTTTTGGTGCAAGTTGGCTCCCTAATTTTCCCGATAGATTTTGTCGTGCTGGATTTTGAACCAGACGCGGAAGTCCCATTTATTTTGGGACGTCCTTTCTTGGCAACCGGGAAAGCACTAATTAACGTAGTTGCGGGGCAGCTAACAATGCAAGCACACAACAAAATAGAGGTATTTGATGTGTTTAAAGCCATGAAGCTGCCAACTATACATGACAAGCTTTCAGCAATCATTGTGGTTGAACATGAAGAAATTCGTCAGATTATTGAATCTCAAGACCCATTGGAAAGAGTGTTGACGCACTCCGATAATTTTGGAGATAGAGAGGCGTATGGAATGGTCCAAATGTTGAATGAAGCACAAAATAATCCTAGGGGACAGGAATTTCAATCATTGATGAGGTCTCTAGATCCTTTGCCGAAACCATCCGTTGAGGAAGCACCGAAGCTGGAGCTGAAAGAATTGCCTCCCCATTTAAAATACATCTTTTTGGGGGAGGATGAGACGTTACCAGTCATCATCTCTACAGACTTGACGGAGGCACAGGAGAAGGAAGCATTGGGTGTCCTCAGAAAGCAATGGGTTGGCAAATGTCAGACATTCAGGGTATCAATCCAGCTTTCTACACACACAGGATATTTATGGAGACAGGAGCCAAACCAACCGTTCAGCTGCAACAGAGACTAAATCCAGCAATGAAGGATGTGGTGAGGAAAGAAATAATCAAGTGGCTTGATGCAGGTGTGGTCTACCCAATTTCGGACAGTGAATGGGTCATCCCCGTTTATGTGTTCCAAAGAAAAGGGGGATGACTGTGGTCACCAATGAGAAAAATGAGTTGATTCCTACCCGAACCGTCACAGGCTGGCGGATTTGCATGGATTATAGGAAGCTTAATGAAGCCACGAGGAAAGATCAAAGCCCTCCTCTCAGATTCTTAAAGCTTATGGTATGCTATGAAATGTTTTAAATGATTTCCTTTACTCAAGCAATTTTGCTTACCTTGCATACTCAGTACATTCTATATACTGACCCGCATACTTTAACTGTATCATTTCATTATACAGGACCCGACTCCCAGGTTCAGTCCCGTTCATAGTCAGTTTTTAGAGTTAGCACCTGCGTGGTTGGTGAATCCTCATCTTTCGAGGGCTAGACTTTCAGCTTTCCTAATGTACTTTACTTTCAGTATTGTTGAGTTAGTTGGGGTCTTGTCCTATCAACTCGTCATGTTTAGAGGCATTTTATTCTTATGTATGTATTCATATTCGGATGATGTATTCTGATGTTACAGTTGAGTTAGACTTCTGCTAAGTTTATTTTTTTGATTCTTCTATTTGTTAATTGAGTTAGATGTATGCTTATGCCATGGGTCGACTTGGGGTCTCTCGGGTTCCCTTGTCCCGTGTCGTAATTCGGGCCTCTGTTCGGGTCATGACAAATTTGGTATCATAGAAATAGGTTAGAAGTATCCTAGGGTATTTGAAAGCCGTGTTAAGTAGAGTCTCTTTCATGGGTGTGAAGCGCGCCACACTTACGATGAAGAGGCTATGAGTCGTTTAGGAAATGTTCCCTTCTTTCATGATCTATGTCGTGTAATGAAAAGTCTTTCTATCCATCTAATTCGTTCTATTCGCAATTGCAGAATCATGGCTCCTTGAAGAGTGAATGGAAGGAGGAATAGTGATGGTGAAGGCCATGAGGATGGCAATGGTCATGGGCATCTGCAAGCCCCACCAGTTTAGGAGCCCCAGGCACTGGAGCCAGTTGCCTATGTTGAGTTCTAGGCCGCTATTCAGATTCATGCACAGGCCTTGACCACTCAGGTCAATCAGTAAGTCATTGCGCAGGTTCCGTAAAATGGAAACGCAGCGGCGGCTCGAGTCAGAGACTTCTTAAGGATGAAGCCGCCAGAGTTCCTTGGGTCTAATGTAGATAACGACCCGCATGAGTTCATAGATGAGATGGTCAAGATCACCTAAGTCATGGGGGTGAATGGTGTTGAGTACATAGAGTTTTCCTCTTACTAGTTAAAGGGGGTTGCACATATTTTGTTTCGCCAGTGGAAGGATAGCAGGGTTGCCGGAGAAGGTCTGGTCACTTGAGAAGAGTTTCATGTTGCATTCATAGATTGATTCTTCCCTCAGGAGATGAGGGAGCTCAATGCAGCAGAGTTTGTAAATTTGAAGAAAGGGAGAATGACAGTGCAAGAGTATTCCCTTGAGTTCACTCGCCTATCGAAATATTCCCTTGAGTTAGTGGCTAACCAGAGGACGCAGGTGAGCAGATTTCTGCATGGGATAGCAGGACATTTGGAAAAGGAATGAAGGATTGCTATGCTCCATTAGGACATGGACTTCCCTCGGATGGTGTTGTACGCCCAATAGATGGAGGTGGCATATTCGAGAGAGAGAGGGGCCAAGAGGGCTAGGACCGATAACCATAGACTTTCTCAACCGAGGTCAGGAGGTGGGCACCATTAGTAGACCCACCAAAGGTAATCTGCCCCGGCTTTTTCAGCATTAAGTGTGCCATCCTGGCCTGGACATGATTAGAGAGGGCGAGCATCAAGCTCGAGGGGTCAGAGAAGCAGACCCATAGATTCTGGCATCCCAACTTGTCGCAGATATGGTCGGGGGCACTCAGGCCAGTGGTTGGTAGGTTCAGGAGCTTGTTTCTGGTGTTGACAGCCCGTACACATGCTTAGAGATTGTCCAGCAACGAGATAGGATCAAGTTGGCGGTCGTGGCCCAGCTTCTAGTTTAGCAGGTCCTCTCTCACGCTCAGCACATCAGGGGGCATCTACTAGCACAGCTGGCGTCAACGCTAGAACAGATTCTATGCCTTAGCATCCCGTCAGGAGTAGGAGGTCTCCCTAGATGTGGTCGTTGGTATGTTATGAGTCTTCCATATTGATGTTTATGCTTTAATAGATCCGAGAGCTAGCTTGTCTTTTCTGACACCTTATGTGGCGAGCAGCTTCAGAGTTAGTCCTGAAGTCTTGTCAGAACCCTTCTAAGTTTCTACCCCAGTAGGTGACTCAGTTATAGCTAGACAAGTGTATAGAGGCTGCCCAGTCTCAACCCTTCAGAAGGTCACCTCAGCAAATTTGATAGAGTTAGCCATGAACGATTTGATGTTATTCTCAACATGGATTGGTTATTTTCATGCTACACTTCAGTTAATTGTAGATCCTGGGTAGTAGAGTTCAGATTTTCGGGTGAGCCAGTCTTAGGATGGAGAGGTAGTTTAGCTGTGCTTGCAGGTCGTTTCATCTCTTACTTAAAGGCCACAAAGATGATTTCCAAGGGGTGTATGTACAATCTAGTTAGGGTTAAGGACGTTGAGTCTGTGACCTAGACTATCGTGTTCGTACCTATAGTATGTGAGTCTCCAAAGGTCTTTCCTGATGATTTGCCAGGAATTCCTCCTAAGCTGAGATTAATTTTTGTTTAGATCTTCTTCCTGAAACCCAACCTATATTTATTCCACCTTATAGGATGGCTCTAGCTGAGCTAAAGGAATTGAAAGAGGAGTTGAAAGACTTTTTGGATAAGGCTTCATTAGGCCGAGTAAGTCCCCATGGGGTGCACCAGCTCTCTTCGCATGTGTATTGATTATCAGTTGTTGAACAAGGTTACCATCAAGAAAAGATACCCTTTTCCCAGGATTGATGACTTATTTTATCAGCTTCAGGGTACCAAGTGTATCTTCAAGATTGATCTCAGGTCCAGGTACCACTAGCTCAAGGTTTGGGAGAGTGACATCCCGAAGAAAGCTACCAGGACCTAGTATGGTCACTACAGATTTGTTGTTATGTCTTTTGGACTAACTAATGCCCTAAAGCTTTTATTGACCTAATGAACAAGTTGTCCAAGCCATATCTTGACATATTTATGATCATGTTTATTGATGACATTCTGATATACTCTCAGAGCGAGGAGGAGCATGCAGCTCATTTGAGTGTAGTATTTCAGACTCTCAAGGAACGCTAGCTATGTGCCAAATTCAGCAAGTGCAAGTTCTGGTTGAATTCAATAGCATTCTTGGGTTATGTGGTGTCAAATGAAGGTATAAAGGTGGATTCACAGAAAATAGAGACAGTGAAGAATTGGCCCAGACTGGTGAACCCTTCAGATATCAGGAGCTTTTTGGGCTTAGCAGGTTACTATCAAAGATTTATGGAGGATTTCTCATCTATTGCGGCACCTTTGACCAAATTGACTCATTAGAAGGTGAAATTCCAATGGTCGGAGGCTTGTGAGAAGATCTTCCAAGAGTTGAAGACTCGAATTACTTCAGCATCGTTGTTGATCCAACCCGAGAGTACCGATGATTTTGCAGTGTATTGCAGTGCTTCGAGAATCAAACTTGGGTGTGTATTGATGCAGCGTGGAAAAGTGATAGCATATGCCTCAAGATAGTTGAAATTTCATGAGAAGAATTACTTGACCCATGATCTTGAATTGGCCATGGTGGTGTTCGCATTGAAGATATGGCGATATTATTTTTATGGGGTCTATGTGGGTGTGTTTACGGAACACAAGAGCTTACTATATGTGTTCACAGAGAAAGTTCTCAACCTACGGCAAGGAAGATGGTTAGAGCTACTCAAGTACTAAGATATGAGTGTCCTCTACCATCCGGGTAAGGCTAATGTGGTAGCGGACACACTTAGTAGACTCTCTATTGAGAGCGTGTCCCATGTGGATGAGGGAAAGAAGGAGCTGGTGATGGATGTCCATCGACTTGCAAGGTTGGGAGTTAGGTTGGTCGACTTGACAGATGGCAGTGTTAAAACTATACAAGATAAGGACCCAATTTTAGTGAAGTTGAAGGAATCCGTTCAAAGTCAGAAGGTGGAGGTCTTCTCCCAAGGGGGAGATGGTGTGCTTCGGTACCAGGGTCGCCTATATGTTTCAGTTGTCGATGATTTGAGGAATCGGATGTTGCATGATGCTCATGGATCCAGATATTCTATCTATCTGGGTTCCACCAAGATGTATCATGATTTATGGAAAATATATTGGCGGAATGACATGAAGAAGGATATTGCAGAATTAGTAGCCAAGTTCCCAAACTGTCAGCAAGTAAAATTTGAGCATAAAAGGTCGGGAGGTGTACTTTAGGATATTAGCATTCCCACTTGGAAGTGGGAATAGATTAAAATGGATTTAATTACAGGCCTACCTCGTACTCCCCGACAGTATGATTCTATATGGGTGGTGGAGGACAGGCTGACAAAAGCAGCTCATTTTCTACCGGTCAAAACCACAGACTCAGCGGATCATTATTCCAAGATATATATCAAAGAGTTGATTTGATTGCTCAGAGTTCCCTTGTCTACAATTTTAGACCGAGGCACTCAATTTACCTCTCAGTTTTGGTGGTCTTTTTAAAAAGGGCTTGGGACTCAGGTTAAACTCAGCACAACATTTCATCTGCAAATGGATGGTCAAGAGGAGTGGACAATTCAAACTCTTGAAGACATGTTGAGAGCTTGTGTCATGGACTTCAAAGGTATTTGGGACTATCACTTGCCCCTAATCGCATTTGCTTATAATAACATCTATCACTCCAGTATCCAAGTGGCATCGTTCGAGGCTCTCTGTGGGCAGAGATGTAGATCGCCCATCAAATGGTTTGATGTTTGTGAGGCAGCTATGATAGGACCAGATTTGGTTCATGAGTCTATGGTGAAGGTTCAATTGATAAGGGATAGGCTGAGAACCGCTCAGAGTAACCAAAAGTCCTACGCTGATGTTATGAGAAGATAACTTGAGTTCGAGGTGGATGATTGGGTGTTCTTGAAGGTATCTATCATGAAGGGAGTAATGCGGTTTGGGAGGAACGGAAAACATAGTCCCTGTTATGTTGGACCCTACCAGATTATGAGAAGAGTTGGCAAGGTGGCGTATGAGTTGGAGTTGCCCTTAGAGTTATCTTCTGTGCATCCTATATTTCATGTATCACTTTTAAAGAAGTGTTTGGGTGATCCAGCTCTAGTTTTTTCGGTGGACAGTGTTGGTGTGAGAGGCAAACATAGACATGAGGAGGTTCCAGTGAATATTTGATCGACAGATTCGAAGGCTAAGGAACAAGGAAGTAGCTTCAGTAAAATTGTTATGGAGGAATCAACATGTTGAAGGAGCTATGTGCGAGGTTGAAGCGGATATGATGGATAGATACCCATATTTATTCTCTATCGGCTCAGTTCCAGCTTGACGTATCACTTATTGCACTCGGACTCTATTTAGTTTTCATGTTCAGTATCATGTGTTCAATCTTTCTTTATGTATATGGATGTGTATGTGAATCATGAAATCAGATCCGATATGTGGTTTGAATTGGAGGTAGTTATTCCATTAGTTTTCGGTTTAAATGATCAGTATTTGAATATGATAATTGCATGTTTCTGTTTTCTGGTTGTTTCTTACATTTGAGGATGAATGATCCAAGGGAGAGATATTGTAATACTCTGGAAGTGCCTAAGAGTAGACCCAGGAGTTAAAAGTTGAAAATTGCAGAAATTGGGAAAAATATTGCAGAACGGGTGACCCTACGGATCGTTGGTACAATGAATGACCCGTTGGGATGAGTCCTGGAAAATATCCGGTCTGGGGACAGTGGGAGCAATGATCGATGTAACGACTCATTGTGGGAAACAACGAGTCATCATTTGTAGCCATGGTAGGAGATGGAATTTAACATCTGAGAAGTAACGGGTCATTCCATGACCTATCATGAGTTACCATGGATCGTGGTTATCATTCGTCGTTTGAATGGGATATTTCCAGTGGGTTTGACGGAAGGAAACCATGATTCATTGGTGGATGTAACGAGTCATGGTGAGGCTCGTTCTATGATGAGGTGCCATGTTTGCAGGAGGAAACAACGACTGATAGAACGAGACGTTGTATCATAGCACGACTCGTTGTTTTGAGACGTGGGTCAGACCAAGCCTAAGCTTGGACAATGTATAGCACGCATAGTCACCACGAGTCATGGTATCCTCTAACGACGCATTGGTGTGCCCGTCGGTTCATCCAGTGAAGAATTTTCTATGTATTCATTACGGGCATTTTCGTCATGACTACATACTAAGGCCCTATACTATGTCGTTTAAGACTCATAATGGTGGGTTTTAGGAGGGCTCAGACACAGTTATCGAAGTCCAGCGGGCTCAGATGTGGACCCAAAAGCCATGTAGGTTGGCTATAGTACCAGTAGAATCATAAGAACCTAGATAGGGGTATATAGATTGAATTGTACTCTCCAGGGCATATAGGGGCCCCGGTAGGTTATCTCTATGTTTCTTGCACCTTGTAGGATTTTTGGGGCCAATTTAGGTTCTGGTTTGTATACTTGCTTGCTAGCTATAGCTTACAAAGGTATAGTCATGCAGTTTAGCTCTTATTAGTGTTGTGATTTAGTAGATGCAGGTTATGGATTAGAAAGCTTACTGGTTAATTTATGCCCCTTCTTGCTATTCACTTTCAGTTCTTTATCAGTTTCCATTAAGCTTTGTATTACTTCCTTACATATTCGGTACTTATTGTACTGACTGCAACTATGGGACGCTGCATACTTTCCTGCAGGTTTAGACAGATAGGTTTAGGGATCTCCCAGTAGTTGTTCAGAGTCAACAGTTCGGCCAACTTCTTTCATTCGGAGTTGCCAGGTTGTAGAGGTTACTTGCCTTTTTTATAGTATTTGGGTAGGCTGAGGCCCTGTCCCGACCAATATTTCCACTCTTAGAGGCTTGCAGACTACAATGATTAATTAGTGGTTTTTGTTGGCCGTGTGGGGCCTATATTTGTTATATTTTTTATGTTGGTCATGTGGAGCCTAGTATAGCTTCTAGTTTGCAGCCTTGTCTTCTATAGTGCGAATATGACTTCCTATTTTCATTCTGTTATAACTAGATAATATCGTGGTCTTATCGGCCTACACAAGATCCCTTTACTATTGTGGTTCTAGGTTAGTTGTTTTCTATTACAGGTGCTACGTGGCCTTGTCGGCCCGAGGCTATGTTTACATCCAAGATATAACAGTTTATTTTCTTGATTTTGTGTCGCTGGTAGGCACCAGAGGTGCATATGCCTAGCCAGGTCAGCCCAGATCCCAGTATGGCATTAAGTGCTATTCAGCCTCCCGAAGTGGGGTATGACACAAACATTCCTTTCTCTACACACAAAACAAAAGATAAAAGTGACACTATAAAAAAATATAATATTAAAAACTACATTATTACAATTGGGTTTCCTTCCAACAAGCGCCTAATTTAATGTCGTGTCATGACGCCATCAAGTTTCACCACTTTTCCTTCTACATTGAGCTTATACATTTCACCCCTAGTTTCTTTTTCAATTTTCTGTTATGTTCGAGGGGCGGTGGTGTAAACATGAAGGGACCAAGTAAGAAATGTTGCATCTTTCCCTTCTTGGCCCTTAATTGAGGGATGTCATTGTGTGTCTTTGGCATAATAAATTTTAGAATATAGGAGTGTTGTTCCTCATCTATACATTTCTCCACAGGCTTGGAAGACTCAAATTTTAGGTTCCAACCCAAACACAATGCCAAAAAGTGTTTAGAATGAGGACCAATACGCCCTAATTGCAAGATTACATTATGCTTGACATCCTCACTTTTATCCACCTCCTCAATATCAATATCAACCACGAAAGAATCGTATAATTGTTGGGATTATTCTTCCTATTCCATGCATTAGGTTGTATCCACAACACTTTGTAGTTGGGCCTCCGACGCTTCAACTATCTCATGCGAAAGACCCTCCAGGTCATGGATACTGGGGACAAATTGGCTAATCTCTTGTCTGAGCTTCTTTCTTCCCCTTGAGGCTCCTCTTGAGTATTGGCTAAGATTGTGACTAGCAAATCATTACAAGTCATAGTCTCAACCATCATCTCTGTGAGCTTGGCACTCATCCTTTTTAAGGCTCATCCCTACTCAGTAAGCTACTCCTTTATTAATTTCATATGCTCCAGGATCATTTTTTCCACATTGCTTTTGAGCATGATGTTCCTCCTCTTCGTTATTCCTGTAAGCATAAAAAATAGGAGAATCGTAATAGGGGCTTTGGGAAGGGGAATTAAAATTTGGATAACCATTCCAATGTCCATCTAGACTACCACATACACCACAGGTAAGACAGTTTTGCCACAAGTGAGGTCCTCCACAATTCAAACAAGGATCACTAAAATATGGATACCTATTATTTAACGCATTTATATACCAAGATGTCATGTTAAGAAGAGTGGTGTAATGCTAAACAAAGAAAACTAAAAATATATACAGTATATAAAGACTAGTGAAATAAAATTCTAACCAACAAACAATAAAACAATATTCAAGTCCCTGGCAATATCGTCAAAAACATGATGTCGCCCAAATGCATGCAAGCGCACGCGGTCGTCAAGTAATATAGGATTGTTAAGTTCAGATATCGTACCCATAGGAACTTGTCAATTTAATTGTTATAAGGTTGTACTTTTGATTTCACTAATCTACAAAACAAATAAAATGGAGATTTATTTGGCCAATTAAACTACTAATCTTTAAATGTAAAGATCTATTAAAAACGAACGCAAGCTTGATTGAATTTCGCTAATGATGACAAACTAGGGCAATGGCACTTGGCCGGTTTCAGGTTGAGTTTTTCAGATGTAATTAAACAAGCATGATTCCCTACTATTGTTAGTTGCAAGTTACTATCCCACTTCTTGCCTGATCCCTAGCATCCAAGAACTATCTCATGAACCCTAATGCCTATCCCTATAGTCGCAGGAGAACATAAAATGATGATTGTGCCTACTTGTATTTCAACTAAATGGGGTTGTAGGGTATACCTGTATCCTCAAAAACAACTTCTATCCTATCACCAATGGGTTCAAGTGTCTTTAAATTCTCGTTCTGCATTTATCTTTAATCCTTTCGATTCCTTTTTCAAAGATCAATTGAAAGCCAACAGATTACTTACAAGGTGATCAATCTTATAAATAATAAATTAAAACAAATAAATATAGACAACCATAGAGAAGAATCAAAACCAAGTTTATTACACTTTTAAACAATCAACCATCCACCATAGCCATATCCCTAGTTTATAAGTTTAGCCACTTATAGACAAGCGAAAAAATGAATAAGCAGTCATCATCATACGAAAATACAAAGTAAAGAAGAAAAAACCTAGTTGTAGAACTTTGTCTTCCTTCCAAACAAATTACAAGCTTTCATGAACAAAATACGGAAAAGAAAATGAGTTGAGACTCCTCTTTGGCGTCTCAGCCTCTTTAAAATGTAAAACTTTGTCTAAATAATGTCCAAAGATTCTTAACAAATGACCTAGGTCTCTTATTTATAGATGAGCCTTCAAATGACGCTTTTGCCATCTAAGACTTGGCTTTAAAATCAGCAAGTTTTACCTCAGAATTGACTTGGCATGCCGCCCCTCCCATCTCTCTATAGACTTTGTTAAATTTCCAGAAATTTTAGCTCTGGATTAGGCCTGGCGTGCCGCCCCCTCTATCTCGCCAAGGTGTTCGTCAAATTTCTCTAAATATGGATACCTCTTAGCACTGGGCATCTCTTGTCTAACCAAGTTTGTGAATAAAAATCCTCTTAAGTGTGAGGGCTGGTGCAGGGCGTCGGCCTTAGCACCAGAATAAGATTTTATTCTATGAATTTTGTGTCTTGGTGCAGGGTGCCAGCCATAGCACCAAACCCGTCAGAATGTCAACTCTTTATCTCTTGCATCATTTTGAGCTCCTTTTTCTTAGTTTCCTGCTCAAATGAACTAAAATCATTTGTTAGCACATGAATTTAAGCATAAATTAAGGATTATGAACTTAAACCCTAGTCAAATATTGGTAAAAATATGGCAACTAGGCATCAAAGTATGCCCAACATCACACGTGCACTCGCATGCGCTATTGGCTGCATCAAATGGCATGGAAATATTTTTATGAAATTTACCTATATTTTTTTTACTGAGCTGTGTAATGTAGGACTTTGGCATGCTACTAATGGATTTCAATCATTTGAAATGTCTAGAACTTCATATAGCATTTGGCCTATGGTCCTTATAATTTACCCCCTTGGCTTTACATGAAGCAAGAGAATTTTATTTTGATAATGCTTATACCTGGTTCTAAGAGTCACGGGGATGCAATTGATGTCTATCTTCAACCTTTGATAGAGGAGTTGAAAGAATTATGGGAAACTGGAGTAGATACCTTTGACGCGTCGACTAAAATGAATTTTATGTTACATGCATATTTGTTATGGACGATCAATCAATTTTAGCATATAAATTTTTTTTTCGATTGAGTACAAAAGGAAATTTTTCTTGCCCGTGTTGCAACAAAGGACTATTTCCACAAGGCTAAAAAATGGTGAAAACAGTTTATCGGCAGCAAACGCTATCTTCCTTGTAATAACAAATGGAGGAATGATAAAGACATTTGATAGTACTAAGGAGTGGAGAGTACTACCAAAAATGTTGTACAATTATGATATACTTGATCAAATTTAAGATTTAGATAGGTTACAACTAACAAAGGATCCAAAGAAGAAGAGTAAAATATCAAATGATAGTAGGGGTGATAATTTCAATAAAAAGAGTATATTCTTTGATATTCCATATTTGAAAACATTCTTGTTGCGATATAATCTATATGTGATGCACCATTGAGAAAAATATATGTGATAATATTTTGGTCAGGATGTTAAATCTCAAAGGAAAAATCAAATACACCTTGAATACTCTGTTGGATTTACAAGAAATGAATATAGGAGAAGATTTACATCCAATAAGAAACGGGGATAAATATGAGTTACCTTCGACATGTTATGCATTGTATTTGAAATATAAGCAAAGTTTTTTCAATTTCTTAAAGAATCTAAAGTTCCCAAATGGATTTTCATCAAACATTTCTCAATGTGTCAACCTCAAAGACCCAAAGTTTTAGGATTAAAAAGCCACGATTTTCATGTTATTTTACAACATTTACTCCCACTTTCCATATTTGGTATGCTCTGCAAATTTGTGTCTGATCCACTTATTGAGTTGTATTTTTTTTAAAGGTTCTTGGAGAAAAATATTTGAGCATGGATGAGTTGAAACAAATAAAATCCCAAATACCAATACTTTGTGCAAGTTAGAAAGGGTCTTCCTCCTTGCATTTATCGATATCATGGTGTATTTGATAATTCATTTACCTAATGAAGCTAAGGTTGCTAGATCAATTCAATACCGATGGATGTATCCAATAGAGCATTACCTATATTTTTTGAAGTATTTAATTGGTAATATGGCTCAACTAGAAGGTTCAATCATAGAGGAATATTTAGCAACTGAATGTATGACTTTATGTTCAAGGTATTTGTATACAATGAAGACAGAATTTAGTTGTCTTGAATTAAATTATGATGGAAGTGTTTTTGAACTTGTGGGAGGTTTGGAATTTTTTGTCAACCTGGAAAACCTTAAAAGGTAGCACGCTGGAAAAATTTTTATATTGTGAAGACCTGTAATGAAATTCAACCATTTCTTGAGTAATTAATTATTCAATCTAATAATTTACTTATACTTTGTCAATATATTCAATTTAAAATGATAAGTACTATCATTTTCAATTATTTGCAGAGAATTTTCACAAATTCATGATGATACTTCTTAACAAAGTTCAGATGTGGAATGAAATAAGCAATTCTTTAGTTGGTTACAAGAAAAGTTGAGTATCAATTAATTATTATTTTTTAAAATAAAGTAAATAATATTTGATAAAATATGTATTTGGTGTTGTTAGGATGCAGAATTACACAAATACGATGATAGTAAGAAAATAGAAGATTTGCTCTTATTGTCACATAGTCCTATGCCATATGTGACAAGATTCAAACATCACATTATTAATGGATATAGGTTTCGCATGCAAGAATATGATAAAAGTTTAAGAATTCAGAATTCTAGAGTGGTTGTAGCTAGCGTGATTGATGAAGAGCAAAAAATAATGGATTGTTATGGCAAGATAACCGAGGTTCTTGAATTGCAATTTATTGAGGAAAAAAGAGTGATTTTGTTTAGATGTACATGGTTTAATGTATATGACAAAGATAGGGGTTTTAAAATTGACGAATATGGCTTTGCAAGAGTTAATCGCCAGATGTTTTTGAAATCAAATGAGCCTTTTGTATTTGCCAACCAAGCATCATAAGTATTTTATGTCATCGATCAGTCCAATAAAGATTTGCATATTGTACGAAAGGTTCAACCTTGTCATTAGTTTGATATTTTAAAATGAAGAGGATGATAACTTAGAGGAGTTAGATAGCTGTACACAAATGAAAAGGAAAAGAACTCATGAAGGTTTGTGTATTTATATTGGATGTTGTTTTTATTTTACATTTTTTCTTACTGAAAACTTGCTAACCTATTTGATCTTTTATTTGGAAGACTTTACTCTTATTTTTGTCTTTTTTTGTATTAGGTTTACATGAATCCCTCACAGTTTTAGAAGTATGAATTGGGATCAGCTTCGAAGATTGTTAAGCATGAATTTATTCAACCTGTTGCCTTAGAAAAGGGATGAAGACATAGTTTAACAATTATGAGCTCTTTAAGAGTTAATTCTGAATAATGGAATTTGATTGACAAAAATAATAGTTATAATACAACAACTTCTAAGTTGAATAAGCTAACAAAAAAATATCCTTGTGCATCCTCGTATAGCAGCAATGGAAGACAATGTCCTCCTTAATAAAGAATTTAAAGTGATGCAAGACGGTCATAAAAGTGATGCAATGGGTCGAGCGAATAACTTAGGAGTTATAGGCTCTATAAAGTCAATGATGAAAAAGTACTTTGATTGGAAATAAGTAGAAGTTATATTGCAAAAACCTTTAATCTAAATGAGCTAGCAAAGACAAAGTATTCTTCTGCATCCTAATTTTCATCTAATGGAAGACAATGACTCTCTCTATCAGGAAGATGAAGTGACTCCAGATGCTCAGAGAAGTGAAATCTAGATTTTATTTTTCCTGTACAATATTTTTTTTGTGACTGGGCTTGGATTTTTTTATTTGACTTGAAAATTTAATTTAGAGGTCCATGTGATTCTGAAAAGGAGAAAGAAGTGGATGAAGTGACTCAAGATGCTGAAATAACTGAAACTAGTATTTTATTTGTTTTGTTCAATATCTTTTTGTTGGAGGGATTAAACTTTATGTTTTGTTTGACTGACATTAAATTTTACAAGTTCATGTGAATCTGGAAAGGGGAAAAAAGTGGCTGAAGTGAATCGAGATGTTCTGAGAAGTGAAATTAGTATTTTATTTTCTTCTGTGTAATTTTTTTTGTTAGTGGGCTTGAACTTTTTATTTTATTTGACTTACATTAAAATTACAGGCATGTGAATCTAGAAAGGGGAAAAAAGTGAGAGGATTGAACATTTGTAAGAATGTTTTGCGACTGAATCCTGGAGAAATGTTAAAAGCTACTTGCTATCAAAATCGAGTTGATGAAATCAATCATGCTTCATTTATGAGACACTTGGATTTGCTACTTCGCGATCATAATATATGCCCGCTGCGGGTACATTAATTGCTGGACATCGAAAAACATAAACTTGAGCACATATGGAAAGATGTTACTATAAGGATTTACAATATTACTTTCTTGATTTATATTTTGAGAATGATTTTCACACCCGGAGTCTACACCCTAGACGCAACACCGTGTTAGTGCTACAAGTGACCCCAAGCTAAACTATGCATGGAATAACACTTCTATAATTTGAATTCCTAATAAACTAAGCAGAAGCTGACTAAAATTATGGAATAGCTATTTCTAAGTAATGAAATAATCTTAGTTAAGCAAATAAACACGGAATCTAACATTACAACATAAAGTTGACATACTAACTGACTATTTGTCTAAAAGGCTCTATTAACTGATGCGTTGCTGGGACAAGTCACCAACTAATTCTAAACGTTTCAAATTGAAAATAAGACTTAAGGACATATAACATAAGCATAATTCAATCCCTCAAATGATGAGTACTAACCAACTATTTGTTGATCAAGAACTAGAATGTGTCAAGCCTTGGGGGTGAGTCTGAGTACCTTAACCTATATCATAAAATGATATAGCACAAGAAGTATGCGGTCAGTACTTTAAATATACTGTGTATATGAGATATGCAACTGAAATATATAGAACATGCTGATAATCTGAAAAGTTGTACTAAAATGTATATCTGAACTGAAGTATCGTGAGCCTTAATAAGATACATAAATTTGATATGAAATAGTGGTCTAAAAATATGTAATAGAAAGAAAAAATAAAACTAATTTAAAGGTAATGCACATCTACTAAGAATTGAGTTTGTAACTATGATGAGATTGTAATTATACTAAATGATGGGAGAGCCTATTAACCGATATATAACCATGTGAGCTAAACATGGAGTTTTATGTATATACTCCATTGAGAGGACCCAATATACCTTGCCAGGATATAAAGGCATGGTTAGTATGATCACTAAAACTCATGCCCATTCGGGCTAATAACTACAGTGGCTAGTATGGTCACTAAAGGGTACTTTTGTCCAATACCATGGACCCATGGACCCACCACGGTGGTCCCTTACTCGTTGTAGGGAGACATCATTCACTGCAGCGAAACATGTCTAACAGAAAACACATATATCATCTTCTCATATACCTCTCCTCACCAAAACTTCACAAAAATCAAATACCCATTATTTTGGTCAAGATACTAATTGAAATCCTCCAGATATCAATTGCACTCAACTCGGAAATCGACACACTCAGATAGCACGGTAGGAAATAAGAGCAGAAAAAACTTCCTAGATGCCTTATTTTCACGACCCGAACGTACACCTGGATCGTAGACATGGGACAAGGGACCCCAAGAGACTCTGAGTCAATCCATGGCACATGCATTCAACTAATCTCATTTAAATAAAAGGAATATTAAGCATAAAACATCACGGAAACATAAACATGACATAACATTAAGAAGTACCACCATTTACATAAGCTGAATACTACTCATTTGTCCGTAAGCCTCTAAAATGTAAGATGGGTTGATGGGACAACTTCCTCAACTAACCGGAGCAATATTGAAAGATAAACAACAAGAAATTTCATAAAACGGCTCTCGGAACATGAGGACTCACCAACAAGCTGATATCGTAGGCTCGGATGGACTAAGGATGAGGATGAGCCTGAGATCCGGACCCTGTATCATGAAATGATACAGCATAGAAAGTATGCGGTCAGTACGTGGAATGTACTGAGTATGCAAGGTAAGCAAAATAGTCATTTTAATAATAAAGTAAACTCATAAATAGACATAGGAGAAAGACATCATGGTTGCATCAAAACCTTCGTATAAAACATAAGGCTCAAGACTTTCAATTCATTCATCATCATTCATTATCATAATCGTAAATAACTTTGTCAAAATATAACTTGAGCCAATAGAATAAATATTGCAATGCATAAAACACGTTGAACAATGGGAGGACTCGTCATAACCGACACCATTATGGTAGAGCCTTTCATGATGCCCCACTGTCTCGCTCAAGTGGGTAGAGCTGACCCTGGCTTGCCAGGCGAGGGTCGTGCATAAGGCGTGATATCACATGTGAGGGGATCATTATCAATATGTCATAACATTTACAACCCACGGTGGAATGTGGTTATGAGACACCGACGTAGTCCTTTGAACGTCGGGCTGCTCGGTGCTAAACACGGCTCCCAAAAATATGCATATATGATCATACATAAATCATTAAAGTCTTGCATAAATTCATTGGCTAATATATAACATTTATCATTGTTGATCCCCTTTAAAACATGCTTATCCAAGAATCAAGGCCCTTTTCATTGGCCAACATCATAAATCGATAAATCATTAAATTCGTTTCATAAATCATAAATCATTCTTCATCATGTGGGCATTGCCCAATAAATAATCATACTCAATGCTTTCAAAATATACTCATAAACATGGGTAACTTGGATTGATGCATTCACATAATCAATAAACTTAAAATAATGAATATTTATCATAAATCATAATTTTCATGAACTTCCATAAATGGGCAATTTAGATTTACACCCCGTGAAATTTAACAAATAGCAGGCGTACGCGTGAATTTGAAATAGTTAAAGAGAGTACAACGCGTGTGAAGAAGCCTCAGAAGTCAGGTTGAGCGAGGCCAGGCCGCCTAGGGCCAACACGACGCACTAGCCGGCAGAGCACTAGCCAGCGCAGCGCCCCAGCAGTTTGGCGCGATGCCAGGTGCGGCGTGCCACCAAGGTTGCCACGATGGCTGGCGCGAGGCGCCACCTTAGTTATCTACCCTCCTATAAAAAGCCCATTTTTGATATTTTTAAGTTCATTTCTCAATCGACCCACGACCAGCATGAGAGAAAATGAAGTGTTCAATAAATTTTCACCCGATTACGCTCGAAACACTGCCCGAGTTCAAATTAACTTTAGGTATTGAAGTTTAAGGATGCAGGGAGCATTTCTACGAAGTTATTTTCACAAAATTTTCTCAGAGAATCGTCGTCCCGCCTAGCCAAAGTTGTCAGAATTGTGCCAAACTTATTTCTATACAATCAAAGGTTTCAAGTAAGCATTTTCCCTTCTAGACTGTCAAAAAATAACGAGTTTTGACCGTGTTCCGTTAAGTTGAAATATAGTTAAGATTTATGTATAAAGTTTTCCTTTTCGCCGAATTTAGTATTAAAACCAGCTCTATTTTCCCAGTAACATGCTTTCAGTTGGTGTCGAGCGGGTTTAGTTGCAAATCCAGGGGACTGGTAGGATGGCTATAGTTACCAATTGACCAATCATTACCTTGTTAGGGGTATATAGATTGAAGTATATTCACCAGGGCTTATGGGGGCCCTAGGTGGGTTATTTTGTGCTGGTTGTACCTTCAGTCTTATGGGGGCCAGATAAGGTTCTTGTTAGATTTAGTTATCAATAGAATAGATAATAGAGAATCCAGCTACACAAGTATGACTTCTATCCCTATTCTTTTAGTCATTTTCAGTTCTATCTTTTATATTCAGCCATTTACAGTTAGGGCTTTACATACTCGGTACATGTTGTACTAACACCCTTTGGGGCACTGCATTACTTGCCTACAGGTACGGATAGATAAGGAGCAGAACCCTCTTAGCCTCCATCCAAAATTAGCAGAGGAGTTAGCTCCTTTATTTTGGAGCTTGTAGATAAAAGGTTGTTCCTTTGATTGTACAGTTTATGGGTAGGTCGGGGCCCTGTCTCGACCATCACATTACTCCTAGAAACTTGCAGATTGTTTCTATTTTCCTATGGTTAGCTGTTGTCGGCTGTGTGAGGCCCGTATGTGTTTTATCTTGTATGTTGGCCACGTGGGGCCCTGTTTAACTGATAGTTAGCGGTCTCGTCGGCTATAGCTTAGTTTAGCACTGGATTTAAGTTTCAATTATAACTAGACATCATGGTGGACTTGTCGGCCCGCATAGGACTCCTTGTTGCTATTTGGTTCTGGTTAGCTATTTCCTTGTGACAGGTTGCTATAAGGCCTTGTCCGCCGGGGGCTGTGTATATAGCCGAGATATAGCCTGTTATTTATTGATTTCAGAGTTAGTATTAGCCCTGCACCAGGAGTTCTTAGGCTCAGTCAGCTTAGTCAGATCCTAGTAGGGCACCAGGTGTTAGTCATGCCTCCCAAGGTGGGGCGTGACAAACATGGTATCAGAGCAGGTCATATCCCAGGGAATCTGCAAGTCCTGCTAAGTAGAGTCTTGTATATGGATGTGTTGTGCACCACATAGTATTGGAAGGAGGCTGTAAGGGATGTTAGGATAATTACTCTTTTTCCTCTTCCAGTCGTGCTATAGAGCTGTGCTTTGTAGAGATGAGTCCCTAAGTTTTTTTTGATTTGCTTCCTTTTTATAGAAAAATGTCAGACCCACGACGGATCGCGACCGGAAAGGAATTGGACATGGCAGCCGGAGAGGGCACTAGCAGGGTGCCCCAGTCAGAGACAGCTTGACCTGAAGGCGACATCTCGATCTCCCCACCATTCTCCACCACACCAGGAGCCGCTCGAAGCGGCAAATGTGTTGGCACCCCATCCAGAAGTACCTATATCGATACCGTTCGATCAGGAGGTTAGGAGTGTTATTGTTATGTTAGCCCAGATGATGGCCACACAGCGTCAGCCCGTGGTGCCGATAGTTGCAGAATCCTAAGGATGGTCTGGTAGCTCGAGGGTCCGAGAGTTCCTTGCACTGAGTCCCCCATAATTCACAGGGACAGATCGTGATGAGGACCCTCAGGATTTTCTAGAGTAGTTGCAACAAATTTTCAAGGTAATGCATGCCACCCCTACAGAATAAGTGGAATTAGCCATATTTCGGTTGCGGAACATTGCGGTACTATGGTACGAAAGTTAGGAAAGGTCCCGAGGTAGAGATGTTCCCCCTCTGACTTGGCCTAGTTTCTCAGAGGCCATTTTAGATCATTATTTGCCACGGGAGATCCGCCAGGCCAGGGTAGATCAATTTTTGCATTTGGAGTAAGGTTTGATGAATGTTCGAGAATACACTATGAGATTTGATTCCTTGACCAGATAAGCACCGGCCTTTGTAGATACTATGCCAGCCAGGGTGCACCGGTTAATTATGGGTCTGAATTCATAATACATGGAGACTTATCTGACAGCTACCTTGCGAGAGGACATGGATATTGCTTGTATTTAGGCGTTTGCCCAGAATATTGAGGGGATCCGGCGGCGGGAACGAGGGATATAGAGTGTAAGTCAGGAGAAGAGCCACAAGACTAGACCCAGTGATATGAAGATAGAGTCCCAGGGTGGACCCAGACCACGATTATCAAAAAGGGAACCCAGACCCCCCCCCACCTTCACAACAGTAGTAGGGGAGTAGGTTTGGTCGTCGGGGACAGCTAGGGCCTGGAGAGAGCTCATAGTTAGCGGGATTACAACAGTATAGGGGGTCGAAACAGAGCAGACTTACTGTACCACCTTGCCTTATTTGCAACCGACGTCATTCTGGGGCATGCAGGTATGGTTCTATGGCATGTTATGCATTTGGACAAGAGGGTCATCAGATAAGGGATTGTTTGGCTAGAGGTCAGGGCGATCAGGATCAATAGGATAGATTTTCAGTGGGGTCACGTGCCCTAGCCCCTTCAGCAGGGCGCAGGCCCTCAGCCCCAACTGACAGAGGTCGAGGCAGATCAGGGGCCTCTAGTTCAGGTACTGGTCCAAATCGCGCATATGCTTTACGGGGGCGACAGGACTCATAGTTTTCACCGGATGTTGTTACAAGTACTCTGGACATTTGCTCTCATTCCGTATATGCTTTGATAGTTCTAGGCTCTACTTTATCTTATGTTACACTATTAGTGGCTTGGAAGTTTGGTATTACGCCAAAATTGCTTCAGCGGCCTTTTTAAGTGTCTACCCCCATCGGTGATTCCATTATAGCTAATACAGTTTACTTATGGTGCACAGTAGAGGTCGTTGGTAGCCAGAATTTAGCAGATTTGGTAGAATTGATTTTGATGCAATTATGGGTATGGATTGGCTAGCTCCATGTTATGCCATTGTAGAATGCTATACTAAGACTGTCCGATTCCACTTTCCTTGGAAGGCAGTACGGAAGTGGAAAGGTAGTGCAGCTACGCCGAAAGGTAGGTTTATTTCCTATCTTTGGGCGAGAAAATTGATAGCAAAGGGATGTATTTATCATATTGTCCGGGTTTAGGATGTCCAAGAAGAATCTCCAACTCTTCCATCTATTGCAGTGGTCAATGAATTTCTAGATGTATTCCCGGATTAACTTCCTGGCATCCCCCCAGAATGGGAAATCGACTTTGCAATTGACTTATTACAAGGTACACAACCTATATCTATCCTCTATACCGGATGGCTCCTGCTGAGCTCAGAGTATTAAAGGAGCAGTTGAAAGATTTTCTAGATAAGGGATTTATCAGGCCGAGTACTTCACCATGGGGTGCGCCAATTTTATCAGGTCGAGTACTTCACCCTGGGGTGCGCCGATTTTATTTGTGAGAAAGAAAGATGGCTCCCTCCGCAGGTGTACATATTATCGACAGCTGAATAAAATCACTATCAAGGATAAGTACCCTCTTCACAAAATAGATGACTTGTTTGATTATTTACAAGGGGCGAAATATTTTTCCAAGATTGATTTAAGATATGGGTATCATCAGATTCGAGTTTGGGAGAGAGATATACCAAAAACCACTTTCAGGACTAGATATGGCCACTTTGAATTTCTAGTCATGTCTTTCGGGCTGACGAATGCTCCAGCAGTGTTGATGGACTTTATGAACAATATCTTTAGATTGTATTTGGACCTATTTGTGATTGTATTTATTAATGATATTCTGGTGTATTTCTCAGAAACCGAACATCGGGATCATATAAGGACAGTGCTCTAGATTCTCAAAGATAGTCAGTTATATGCACAATTTTTCAAGTGTAAGTTTTGGCTAAATTCAGTGGCTTTTCTGGGTCATGTCGTGTCGAAAGCTGGTATCCAAGTAGACTCCCAGAAGATTGAGGAGGTAAAACCATGGCTTAGGCCAACAACTCCAACCCAGGTACGTAGTTTCTTAGGATTAGCTGGTTACTATAGGAGGTATGTAGAAGGGTTTTCTACTCTATCAGCGCCTTTGACCAAGTTAACTTTGAAAGCAGCCAAATTTCACTGGACTGAAGCATGTGAATAGAGTTTCTAGGAGCTGAAAAATAGACTAACCTCAGCACCAGTATTAGCCTTGCCAGAAGGATCAGAGGGTTACGCAGTGTACTACGATGCTTCGGGTGTCGGGTTAGGATATGTTCTGAGGTAGCATGGTATGGAAATTTCATATGCTTCGTGACAGCTAAGGAAGCATGAAAAGAACTACCACACCCATGATTTGGAATTAGCCGAGGTCATCCATTCCTTAAAAATATGGAGGCACTATCTGTGCGGCGTTCATGTACATATTTTCACTGACCACAATAGCCTCCAATATATCTTCACACGGAAAGAGTTGAATCTGCGGTAGCGCTGCTGGTTAGAATTATTGAAAGACTATGATGTAAATATTTTGTATCATCCAGGAACAGCCAACGTTGTAGCAGATGCCCTCATTCGCAAATCTATTGGAAGTTCAGCATACTTGAGGATAGAACAGCGGGAACTAGATCAAGAATTACGTCAGTTACCTAATCTGGCTGTCCGTATAGTAGATTCAGGAGACAGTGGGGCAGTGATCTAGAATACTGCAGTGTCATCATTGGTTATAGAAGTGAAAGAGTGGCAATATAAAGATCCTAACCTATTTCAACTCTGGAGTAAAGCTCAGCGAGGGGAAGTAGCAAATCTCAGGGTAGCTGGAGGCAGAGTTTTGAGATACAGGGGCCACCTTTGTGTGCCTGATACAAAAGACTTCGCCAGCAGATTATGACCGAGGTACATTATTCCCAATATTCTCTTCATCCAGGTTCAAAGAAGATGTACCATGATATAAAATAAATTTATTGGTGGCCGGGGATGAAAAAGGAGGTAACAGAATTTGTGGCACAATGTCCTAACTGCCAGCAAGTGAAGGCTGAACATTAAAAACCCAGTAGATTAACACAGGAAATAGCAGTTCCTATATGGAAATGGGAGGCGATTAATATGGACTTTGTGACAGGGTTACCTCATACCAAATGTAAATTTGATTCTATTTGGGTCATCGTTGATAGGTTGACAAAGTCAACCCACTTCCTGCCAGTCAGAGCTACTTTCTCAGCTGAGGACTATGCTGAATTGTATATCAGAGAAATAGTACGATTGCATGGTGTTCCAGTATTGATCATTTCTGACAGATAGGCACAGTTCACAGCAAAATTTTGGCAGTCCTTCCAAAAAGGTTTAGGGAGACAGGTTAATGTGAGTATCGCCTTCTATCCTCAGACAGATGGGAAAGCGGAATTCACAATTCAAACTCTCGAAGATATGCTACAGGAGTGCGTGTTAGATTTTGGAGGCAACTGGGATGAGCACATGCCACTTATTGAATTTGCGTACAACAACAGTTACCATTCAGAAATTTAGATGGCACCTTATGAAACTTTATATGGAAGGAAGTGCAGATCCCCAGTTGGTTGGTTCGAGGTAGGAAAATCGGGATTGATTGGGCCAGATATTATTCATCAGTCAGAATAGAAGCTGAAACTTATCAGAGAACACCTATTAATAGCTCAGAGCCGCCAGAAGCCCTATGCTGATGTGCGTCAGATGAACTTAGAGTTTGATGTAGGTGAATGGGTATTCCTAAAGGTTTTGCCAATGAAGGGCGTGATGGGATTTGGCAAGAAGGGCAAGCTTATCCCAAGATTTATTGGACCGTATCAAATCCTCCGCAGAGTAGGCCGGGTGGTTTATGAGCTAGATCTGCCTTAAGAATTAGAATTTGTCCACCCAGTCTTCCACGTGTTGATGCTATGAAAGTGCATAGGAGATCCCTCCCAAATTGTCCTAGTTGAGGATGTCCAAATCACTGAATAGTTATCTTATGAAGAGGTTCCAATAGCTATATTGGATTGGCAAGTTCGCAGGCTGAAAACTATAGATGTCACTTCTGTTAAAGTATTGTGGAGGAGCAAGAATAGGGAAGAAATGACTTGGGACGCTGAGGATGATATGAGATCCAAATATCAACATTTGTTCCAGGCCTATTCAAGATTACGCAGTTAAGGTGAGTTATCAACTCAGTTTCTATTTCATGGTTTGTGTTATATATATTGCTTAGTTGACTTCGGCCTTATTGTGAGATATTTGTTATAGTATTACGTGAGATGTCTATGTTGGACTTTTTAGCATTTCAAGGTTTTTAGATACTCCATATTACAGGGGAGACTCTGCCAAAATTTTTCCAGAATCATAGACCTAAAGGAGATAAACCCCTATAAACCAAGATGACATTCAAGGACGAATGTTCCTAAGGGGGGGCAGGATGTTATACCCAACGAAATTTAACGAATAGTAGGCGTACGCGTGAATTTGAAATAGTAAAGATAGATGACGTGTGTGAAGAAGCCTCGAAAGTCGGTTGAGATACGCTAGGCCGCCCAGGGAAAGTGCGACGCACCAGTCGACAGAGCACCAGCCGGTGCAGCGTGCAAGCTGTTTGGTGCGATGCCAAGCGTGGCGCGGCACCAAGGTTGTCACGATGGTTGGCGCGAGGCACCCCCTTGGTGCCCTACCCTCCTATATATAGCCCATCTTTGATAATTTTTAAGTTCATTTCTCAGTCAACCCACGGCCAGCTTGAGAGAAAACAAAAAGAATAAATAAATTTTCACCCGATTATGCTAGGAAACACTGCCCGAATTCAAATTAAGTTCGGATATTTAAGTTTGAGGATGTAGGGAGCATTGCTATAAAGTTATTTTCATGAAATTTACGCAGTGAATCGTCGTCCCGCTGAGACAAAGTTGTCAGAATTGGACCAAACTAATTTCTATACGATCACAGGTTTCAAGTAGGCATTTCTCCCTTCTAGACATTAAAAATTTAACGAGTTTCGATCGTGTTCCATTAAGTTGAAATATAGTTAATATTTATATCAAAAGTTTTCCTTTTCTCCTAATTTAGTATTAAAACCAATCCTATTTTTCCAGTAACAAGCTTTAAATTTGGAAGAGCGGTTAAATACGAAATTGGAACTTTTAGCTAATCAGAAATCGGCGATTGAGGTATGTTAAGGCAGTTTCCTTTGGCAAGTTAGTTCTTATAGCATTATAATTCAGTTTAAATCCCGGTAAGACAATCAGAAGTACGTTAATCACAAATAGTTGTTGTTATTAGGTGAGAACAATATTTTATATTTGTTGTGATTTGATTTTCCTACATAGCCCTCCATGACCAACCCCAGGGTTATTAGCTGTGTCGACGCCCACCAGGGGCGAGATGACGTCACTCCAGAAAGAGTGGCATGTTGTCTGTGAGAGACGAAGATGGAGTCCAAGGTCCTCATATAGTCCATTCCGTTGCTGGACCATTGTATATACATCGTATTGGTACCACACCCCCGATGAGCCTGGTGCCCAGGGTGTAGATATTAGGAGTACACTAGACTCAGACACAGCTATAGTCAGGGGCCGAGCGGGCTCAGTTGCAGGCCCAGGGGACCGGTAGGATGGCTATAGTTACTAGTTGACCCATCATGACCTTGTTAGGGGCATATTGATTGAAGTGTACTCACTAGGGCTTATGGGGGCCCCAGGTGAGTTGTTTTGTGCTAGATATACCTTCCATCTTATGAGGCCAGGTAAGGTTCTTGTTTTCTTTAGTGATTGATAGACTAGATAATAGAGAATCCATCTACTCAAGTATGACTCCTATCCAGTTTATTTCAGTCATTTTCAATTCTATCATTTATATTCGGTCATTTATAGTTATGGCCTTACATACTCAGTACATGTTGTACTGACACCCTTTTGGAATGCTGCATTACTTACCTGCAAGTACGGATAGTCGAGGAGCAGATCCCTCTTAGCCTTCAGCCAGAATTCGTAGAAGAGTCGGCTCCTTTCTTCTAGAGCTTATAGATAAAAGGTTGTTCTTTTGATTATACAGTTTATGGGTAGGTCGGGGCCCTATCCCAACCATCATATTACTCCTAAAGGCTTGTAGATTGTTTCTATTTCCTTGTGGTTAGCTGTTGTTGGCCATGTGGGGCCCGTATGTGTTTTATCTTGTATGTTGGCCACGTGGGGCCCTGTGTAACTGATAGTTAGCAGCCTCATCGGCTATAGATTAGTTTAGCAGTGGATTTAAGTTTCAATCATAACTAGACATTATGGTGGCCTTGTCGGCCCTCAAAGGACTCCCTGTTGTTATATGGTTTTGGTTAGTTGTTTTCTTGTGACAGGTGGCTATAAGGCCTTTTCGGCTGGGGGCTTTGTTTACAGCCGAGATATAACCCTTTATTCTCTTGATTTTAGAGTTAGTATTAGCCCTGCACTAGGAGTGCTTAGGCTCAGTCAGCTTAGTCAGATTCTAGTACGTAACCAAGTGCCAGTCATGCCTCCCAAGGTGAGGTGTGACAGAAACATGATTTTGAAGAAAATAATATGAAACCTGCCCCTCATGCATATTTCAATAAATAAAACTCAATTAAAAGATACCCATAAGGAGAAATCACATTGACATGCTTTGGGTAAAACCCCATGAAATTTGAGTAGGAGAATTCATAACATTAATCAAAATTGGGAATGGGTGAGGAAGAATTCCACCCATTTTAAAACCCTACATACCTGGGAATAGATGGACCTAAAGTTCCTTAAGCACCCACAAAGAAATTGAAGAGAATTTGGGTATGAAGGCCTTGAATCTCCCAAAAATCTCGCTAAAATCCTTACATGAGAATGGGCATGCAATAGGGACTTAACTCCTCTTATCACACTCAGAAAATATCCAAAATGACATAGTTTATGCCTCAAGGACTTAGGAAATTATGAAAACACCCTCATTATAATGCAGGAAATCTCTGGTCGCCAGTCCATAAGAGGGACCTAACGGACCGTTGCCACAGGGCACGACTCATTGCCTTGATCCATTGAGTTCACTGCCCAAAACTCCAAGGGAACCCCACAGGTGACTTCACAAGTTGTGAGGTCAGACCACGGCTCGTGGTCACCTTTTGTGGCCTAAACTGCCTATCCCAATATTACCAATCATCCATGGTTAACCATGGGTGACCTCGCGAGTCGTGAAGTCTGACCATGACTTGTGGTCAATCCCATGGCCTCCTTACTCAGTCTTTGCCAAACCAAGCTGACCAAGAGTCACTTCATGACTCGTGGTCACTCCTCACAACTCACCTCACGAGTCGTTCTGTGACCTGGTGTGAATTTTCAGTTTTTCTCCGTTTTCACTTTCAGGTCTAATCCTTGGGTTCCCGGGGTATAATAATATCTCCCCCTTGGGAACATTCTTCCTCAAGTGTTAGAAACATGAAGAAAATTCCTAAACAAGCTGTCACCATATACGATTACAAATCATTTAAGTCGAAAACTGACGGAATAACTACCTCCGAAAGGAAATACATAGCTAAACTGAATTCAGACATCACATATATTTACCATATCATAAAACAAACTTGTACACATGAACTGATCGGGAAAAGCTGATTAAAGATTTGGCGAAAACTTGATACCTCAAACTGAAATTCAGCTGGTAGAGAACAAATGAGGGTATATAGCAATCATATCTTCTTCGGCTTCCCATGTAGCTTCCTCAACATGCTGATTTCTCCATATCACCGTTACTAAAGCTACTTCTTTGTTACTCAGCCTCCGAACCTGTCGCTCCAAGATTTCAACGGGAATTTCTTCATAACTGAGGCTGTCCTTCACTTCAATGTTGTCCACCGGAACTACCAAGGCTGGATCACCCAAGCACTTCTTCAAAAGTGACACATGAAAGACAGGATGAACTGAAGATAGTTTCAAGGGCAAGTCCAACTCATACACCACCTTACCAACTCTTCTCACAATCCCATAGGGGCCAACATAGCAGGGACTGAGTTTACCTTTCTTTTCAAACCGCATGACTCCCTTTACGGGAGATACTTTTAGAAATACCCGGTCGTCCACATCAAACTGAAAATCTCTTCTCCTCACATCAGCATACGATTTTTGACAACTCTGAGGAGTTTTCAACCAGTCCCTTATCAACTGAACCTTCATCATAACCACATGAACCAAATCTGGTCCTATCATAGCTGCCTCAAAAACCTCGAACCATCCGATGGGAGATCTAGACCTATGCCCGTAAAGAGACTCAAATAGTGCCATCTAGATACTGGAGTGGTAAATGTTATTATAAGAAAAATTGATTAGGGGCAAATGATCATCCCAACTACCTTTAAAATCTATAACACATGCCTTCAACATATACTCAAGGTTCTGAATGATTCATTCTGCCTGGCCGTCTATTTGCAGATTGAAGGTTGTACTGAGCTTCACCTGCATCCCAAGTACTTTTGAAAAGAACTCCATAATTGAGAGCTAAACTAAGTACCTCTGTCTGAGATAATAGACAAGGGCACTCCATGAAGTCAAACTAACTCCCGAATATACAACTTAGTGTAATCATCCGTTGAATCCATGGTCTTGACCAGTAGAAAGTGTGCAGCCTTAGTTAACCTTTCAACCACCACCCAAATTGAGTTGTATTATTGGCGAGTACGAGGTAGGCCTGTAACAAAATCCATATTGATCTCTTCCCACTTCCAAGTAGGGATGCTGATATCCTAAAGTACACCTCCCGGCCTTTGATGTTCGACTCTCACTTACTGGAAGTTTTGATATTTTTCTACGAACTCTGCAATATCTTTCTCCATTCCATCCCACCAATAGATTTCTCGCAAATCCCGATACATTTTCGTGGATCCTATATGAATAGAATGACTGGTACCATGTGCCTCATGCAATATCCTAACTCTCAAATTATCAACGTCAGCTACACATAGTTGACCCTAGTATCATAGCACACCATCTCCTCCTTGGGAGAAAACCTCCACCTTTTGACTCCGCACCGCCTCCTTCAGCTTCCTCAATATTGGATCCTCGTCTTGCCAGGATTTAACATCAACTACTAAGGAAGATTCTGACCCGTTATGCACAACAACACTGCCATTAGCCGAATAGATCAATCTAACTCCCAGCCTTGCGAGTCGATGGACATCCCACACCAACTCCTTCTTTCCCCCATATACATGGGACACACTTTCCATGGAGAGTCTATTAAGCGCATCCGCCTTGCCCGGGCAGTAAAGGACACTCATGTCATAGTCCTTAAGTAATTCCAACCACCTCCTTTGCCGTAGATTTCGATCCTTCTTTGTGAACACATATTGCAAGATCTTGTGATCCGTAAATACATCCATGTGGACCCCATACAAGTAATGCCGCCATATCTTCAATGCAAACACCACCGCGGCCAACTCAAGGTCATGGGTCGGGTAATTCTTCTCGTGAACTTTCAGCCATCTCGAGGCATATGCTATTAACTCGAAGCATCACAATAGACAATGAATCCATCAGTACCCTCGGGTAAGGTTAACACTAGTGTTGAAGTGAGTCAGGTCTTCAACTCTTGGAAGTTTTTCTCACAAGCATCAGACCATTGGAATTTCACCTTTTTCTGAGTCAACATGGTCAAAGGGGCCACAATTGATGAAAAGTCGTCAATAAATCTTCAGTAGTAGCCTGCTAAGCCCAAGAAACTCCAAATTTTTGAAGGATTCACCTGTCTAGGCCAATTCTTCACCGCTTTGAACTTCTGGGAATCTACCCTTATGCCTTTTCCAGATACTACGTGTCCCGGGAATGCTACCGAGTTTAGCCAAAATTCACACTTGCTAAACCTTGCATACAGTTGACGATCCTTGAGGATTTACAGTACTAGCCTCAAATGAGTGGCATACTCCTCCTCGGTCCGGGAGTATATACGAATATTGTTGATTACGTACATGTCCAAATATTGCTTGAACACCCTGTTCATTAGATCCATAAAAGCTATAGGAGCATTGGTTAGCCCAAAAGAGATAACGAAAAATTCGTAGTGACCATTCCAAGTCCTGAAGGAAGTCTTGGGGATGTCACTCTCCCGCACTCTGAGCTGGTGATACCCGGACCTGAGATGGATCCTGGAAAAGCATTTGGAATCCTGAAGCTGGTCAAACAAATCATCGATCCTGGGTAAGGGGTACCTGTTCTTAATGGTAACTTTGTTCAATTGTTGATAGTCAATACACATGCAAAGGGAACCGTCCTTCTGAACAAATAGAACTGGTGCACCCCATGGAGACTGAATCGGTCTAATGAAGCCCTTATCCAACAAATCCTTTAACTGATCCTTCAATTCCCTTAGCTCGGCTGGAGACATCCTGTAAGGAGAGACAGAAATAGGTTGGGTATCTAGCAATAGATCAATACTGAAATCAATTTTCCTTTCGGGATGAACACCTGGAAAATCCTAGGGAAACACCTCTGGATATTCGCACACCACCGAAACTAACTGAATAGTCAGGGTCTCGGACTCCACATCCTTAACCCTAAATAGGTGGTACACACACCCCTTAGAGATCATTTTCCTATCCTTAAGATAGGAAATAAACCGACCTGCTGCTACTACCGAACAACCCTTCCACTCCAAAACTGAGTCACCTGGAGAACGGAACTCCACAATATAGGTCCTACAATTAATCAAAGAATAACATGCAAACAACTAATCGATATCAAAAATAACGTCAAAGTCATTCATGGATAATTCTACCAAATATGTGGAGGTAACCTTATGCAACACAGTAATGGGGCAACCTCGATATACCCACCTAGCTACAACTGAATCACTAACTGTGGTAGAAACTGAAAATGGTTCTGACAAGGTCTCGGGACTAACTCCAAAACTACTAGAAATGTAAGGAGTCACAATAGACAATGTAGCTCCCGGGTCTAGCAAGGCATAAACATCAATATGAAAGACACGCAACATACCAGTGACCATGTCTGGCGAAGTCTCCTACTCCTGGCATGAGGCAAGGGCATAGAATCAGTTTTAATGCTGACCGCCACCCCCACTAGAAGATTCTCCCTGTTGAGCTGAACGGGCTGGAGCTGCTGCTGTCCTGGTGCTCTGTGCTAGCCCTCTATCATCACCTTGTCTAGCATATGGACATGCTAGGTGCATTTTCCCAGGTCTACCATACCTAAAGCAGACATTTGAACCGAGTAGGCACTCCCTAGTGTGACTCTTGTCGCACTTCCCGCAGGCTGGAGAGGCATACTCTAACTAGGTGCCCCTCTGATCGCTTGACCCTGAAGTCCTACTCCTCTGATCACCCCTGGGTCTGGATGGAACACTAGTTGATGATGGTGCTAGGGCTAGTGACCTTTGTTGATACTGTGGATTGTAGGCACCACTGGACCTCTGATGTCAAAACCCAAAACTATCTGTGCGAGCTCTCTTTGCCTCCCTCTCCCTCGTATGAGCCGCCTCCATCTGCTGGGTGTATAACACTATGCGAGAAAAGTCCATATCTTGATGAAGCATGGCAGTCCCGCAATCCTTGTCTAAATAACCGACCACGCCATGAACGAATCGGCGTACCCGCGCCGTCTGATCCATCACCAACTCTGGGGTGTACTTTGACAACTGGGTGAACTCAATCGAATACTCCAACAATATCATTTTTCCTTTCTTGAGGTTAACCAACTTAGATTCTTTCAATTATCTCATCTCCCGAGGGAAGAACCAGTCAAGAAAGGTCATGTGGAACTCATCCCTGCTGATAGGGCCCGCACCCGCTACCTTGCTATCCTTCCATTGCTTGTACCAAATATGAGCGACGTTGTTTAGCTGATATGAGGTCAAATCTACACACTCTCCATTCATCACCTCCATAACCTAAGTGACCTTCAAGATCCCTTCAATGAACTCGTGTGGATCATCATCCACCTTCGATCGCGTGAACTCAAGAGGGTTCATCCTCAAGAAGTCTCTAATCCGACCCGCCGCTACATTGCCATTCTGTGGAACCTGTGCAACAGCTTGCTAATTGACCTAAGCAGTCAAGACCTGTGCCAACATCTGAATCGCTGCACGAAACTCGGCGTAGGCAGCTGGCTCGGGTCCTTAGGGCTCCTAAACATGTGGGGCCTGTAGATGCCCATGGTCATTGCCATCTCTGTGGCCTTCATCATTACCATTCTTCCTTTAGTTCATTCTACTAGGAGCCATTCTACAATCGCGAATCGCATGAATTAGAAGGATGGAGAGACTATTTATCGCACGAAATAGACATGAAATAAGGGAACATTTCCTAAGACACTTAGTAGCCTCTTCGTCATAGGTGTGGCGCGCTTCACACCTATGAAAAAGACTCTACCCAATGTGACTTTTAAATACCCTAGGACACTTCAAACCTATTACTTTGATACAAAGTTTGTCATGACCCGAATGTATACCCAGATCGTAGACACGGGACAAGGGATCCTGAGAAACCCCAAGTCAACCCATGGCACATGCATTCAACTAATCTCATTTAAATAAACAGAATATTAAGCATAAAACATCATGAAAATGTAACCGTAAGACTCTAAAACGTAAGATGGATTGATGGGATGATATCCCCAACTAACCCAAGCAATACTGAAACATAATCAACAAGGTAGTTCATCAAAAGACCCATGGAACATGAGGACTCACCAAAAGGCTGATATTACAGGCCTGGATGGACTAAGGATAGGATGAACTTGAGATCCGGACCTTGTATCATGAAACGATACAACATAGAAAGTATGCGGTCAGCACGTGGAATGTACTTAGTATGCAAGGTAAGTAAAATGGACATTTTAAAAGTAAAGTAAACTCATAAATAGACATAGGAGAAGGACATCATATTTGCATCAAAACCTTCGTAATAAAACATAACGTTCAAGACTTTCAATTCACTCATAATCATCCATTATTATATTCATAAATAACTTTATCATAATATAAATTGAGCTAATAACATAAATGTAGCAATGCATAAAGCATGTGAAACAATGGGAGGACTCATCATAACCAACACCATCATGGTAGAGCCTTTCATGATGCCCCATTGTCTCGCTCAAGAGGGCAGAGCCAACCCTGGCTTTCCAGGCGAAGGTCCTGTATAAGACATGATATCACATTTGAGGGGATAATTATCAATACGTCATGACATTCACAATCCACGGTGGCATGTGGTTATGAGACACCGGCGTAGTCCATTGAACGCCAGGCTGCTCAGCTAGACACGACTCCAAAAAACATGCATATGAGCTCATACATAAATCATTGACATCTTACATAAAATTCATTGGATAACATATAAAATTTATCATCTTGGATCCCCTTTAAAACATGCTTAGCCAAGAATCAAGTCTCTTTTCATCGGCCAACATCATAAATCGATAAATCATGGAATTCATTTCATAAATCATAAATCATTCTTCATCATGTGGGCATTGCCCAATACTTAATCATACTCAATTTCAAAATATAATCATAAACATGGATAACTTGGATTTATGCATTTCCATTATCAATAAACATAAAATAATGAATTTTCATCATAAATAATAATTTCCATGAACTTCCATAAATGGGCAATTTAGATGTAAAAAGATTCAAACATGATTTTGAAGAAAATAATATGAAACATGCCCATCATGCATATTTCAATAAATAAAACTAAATTAAAACATACTCATAAGGATAAATCATATTGACATGCTTTGGTAAACCCCATGGAATTTGAGTAGGAGAATTCACAACTTCAATCGATATTGGGCATGGGTGAGGAAGAATTTCACCCATTTTAAAACCCTACATACCTGGGAATAGAACTTAAAGTTCCGTGAGCACCCACAAAGAAATTGAAGAGCATTTGGGGAAGAAGGCCTTGAATCTCCCAAGAACCTCTCTAAAATTCTTGCATGAGAATGGGCATGCAATAGGGACTTAACTCCTCTTATCACACTCAGAAAATATCCAAACGATGTAGTTTAGGCCTTAGGGACTTAGGAAATTACAGAAATACCCTCATTATAACACAGGAAATATCTGGTCGCCAGTCCTCATGAGGGACCTAACAGGTCATTGCCATAAGGCATGACTCGTTGCCTTGATTCGTTGAGTCCACTATCCAAACTCCAAGGGAACCCCACAGGTGACTTCATGAGTTGTGAGGTCAGACCACGACTCGTGGTCACCTTCCGTGGCCTACATGCCCATCCTACTATTGCCAATCCTCCATGGTTTACCACGTGTGACCTCACAAGTCATGAGGTCTGACCACGACTTGTGGTCAAGCCCGTGGCCTCCTAGCTCAGACTTTGTCAAACCATGATGACCACGAGTCACTTCACGACTCGCGGTCACTCCTCATGACTTACCTCAAGAGTCGTTTTGTGACCTGGTGTGAATTTTCAATTTTTCTCCATTTGCACTTCCGGGTCTAATCCTTCGGTTCCTGGTGTATAACACTTATACATTCCAGAATATTACATGTAGACGTATACACACCTATCTGCAGGAGTCTACTAAACATTACTTTTATACTTGTAGATTGATACCCTAGACGCTCTGGTACCAACTTGTCATGACCAAAATGGACAGGCCCCATGGGCACCTACATCGACTTTACTCGATAGGAGAACCCTTACAAACATTACTATTATTATAAAAGAAATTAGTCTCAAACATTTTCATTACTTCACATTAATTGATAAAAATCTCAATAAAATAAATTTACAAATTCTCCAAACATGACTCTCCCAAGATCTAGTCTAGATATGTACAAGAGCTGTACTTGAAATACATGACAAAACAAATTGACCCAGCTTTGCCCGGAAAGAAGAACACTGAAGCTGGTGCTGAGTAATCCACGCCAAACAAGGAACTCCAACCTGCACAAACCTACACCAAAAAGGTGTAGCAAGGTAGTATCACTACACCACACATATCAGTAGGCATCATCAGCCAACTAGGGTTAGTTAACACAACAACATAATCTTACTCCTAAGCCTCACACTAGGTGTAACTCCCACGTTCACGTTCTTCAATCTCCTCAAGTTTACACAACACTTTTATGAACCTATTCATTATTAACGTTCTTTAATCTGTCTCCCTAAACTTCCGCTACACTAAATACGTAGATCACCATATTGGTCCCGCTACCATGATCGTATGTCTGTTGAAGCGATAGACCCCATAATAAGTACCCAAATTTAACAAATTCGATTCTATTTATTCCTGCTGTAAGACTACGTGGCACCACTATCTCTCTGACTATTTCACTAGAATTAGCCATGTCCATTTATACCATTTATTAACCTATTTATTTATCTATAGAATTTTTCAATTCCCCTTAATGAAGTACATCAATTAATAAAGTCAACTTGTTATCTCACGGTACTGCACGATTCTTTTATTCAAACCCATAATGCTATCATCCATTTCCCACAAAATCAATGTAAAACATGACATTCAAATGAAATTATGGACTAACTAACTCACGTGCACAAAAAAGTCATGAAAACGATATAAGGGAGTCAATTTCCCCAACAGTAAATTACATGCACATACTTGGCTTCATACTATGAAAATGTCATAAAATATTGTAACACCCCAAAACATTCCTAGACAAAACTCAGACTCAGCAGATTAAACTAAAAAATTTTACCTTAAAAGGATCTAGACAACGAGTCATTGTCAGCTTTAATGACCCGTTGTTTGGGTCGTGGTCAGCCTTGTCAATGGTCCTTAGGGAACAAATGGGACATGAAACGACTCATTGTGAGGAGTAACAAGTCATTCTGTCACTCGTTGTATTCTCATATCATAGATCAGTTATGCCATTTTCCATGAAACCACGAGTCAAACGATGAGTCATCGCTTGATGTGACGACTCATGCAGTGACTCATTAGTTGGAGTCCTGATGATGTTAAAAACCTTCTTTTTGTAACAACATCATGCAACAAAGACCCATTGAATCTCACAACAAGTCATTGTGCGCAACCATGACAACAAGTCCATACATCCTCAAATTTTTCAATGGAGACAACGAGTTGATAGAAAAACCCATTGGTTCCACCAATAAGTTGTGTCACTTGTTGTTGGGGTTCCCAGGTTTTCCTACCACTGACAACGGGAAGCACTAACAACCCGTTGGTTCAACCAACGAGTCGTGGTCACCTCTCCTTGTCAATTTCCAGTGAGCCCTATTCCAGCCCCAAGACCAACAACTTGTCCTAACGAGCCGTGGTGTCAACCAATGACTCATTGTATGACTCTTTGGTCCTCTGTTGGGCAGCTTTTCAAATTTTCTCCCAGGGTTATTTTAGTAACTTCCCACCTTTTAATATCTAAATCCTGTCATTTTGAGCATTTTTTAGAAACAATTAAAGGGGTAGAATGATGTTCCCTTTTTATTCCTCTCATTCTCTCAAGGTTAGGAGCGTAAAACTTAGTCAAAAAGCACAGAGCAGGAGCAAGAGTGTGACTTCTTCTCAGATTTTCTCAAGGGTTTTATCCGGGGTTTTCATCACAAGGTATGTGAGAAATTAGCAAGGGAATTGTCCTTCCCTTGTGCCTCAAAACTCATTTAAATTTTCTTATCAGTCCTAGCCCAGTGTTTTCGAATTCGAGTAAATTATCAGTCAGATTCTATCTATTTCATATGGAATATTGTTCATGTTAACTCTTTCTATATTTCCACTAACTAGAGATCATGTTGATACTTGTTTGCTGTAAAGATGTTTTAGCCCTAGTTCTTGAATACAGTAACTAGGGTCTTGCATAGACGCTTAGTTATTAATGTTTCTCAACTCTATCAGTGGTGAAATTCCTATGTTATTATTATGTTATGAATTTTCAGTTAGTTGCTTTCTAGTACAATCTCAATTAGAATGCCAGTACCTTCAGTATATTTTTGAAATGTTAGCTTGTCAGTTTGACTACAATTAGTTCTTGAGGTGTCAGTAATGTCTCCCAGTTATCAGATATTAGTTACCAGTTAGTTTTACAGACGGTTATGACGCTTCCAGATTAGCAACTCTGACCAATCACAAAACCACCAACTTCAGTTTCAGTTTGTTCTTTAGATTGTTATGACGCTTCCATATAAGTAGCTCTAGCCAGTCTTAGAAAACTAGTTACAGAATCTGGTCTGATAAGACTATCAAGTTAATTCCTGATACATATCCCTGAATTAGTCTTGGACCCCAGTTTCAATCTATCAGCTTAGTAATCAGATTAGGACTATCTAGTGGGAGTAGTACTTAACACCAGCAAGATGGGGGTTCTAGCGTACCCAAGTTAGTACTCAGAATGCTAGTGAATGATAGACCAGGGGTTTACTTGGGGTCACTTGTGGCTTCAAGTACCGTGTTACATCCAGGGTGTAGACTCAGGGTCTGACAAACTTGGTATCAGAGCACTAGGTTTAGTGTATCCTCAGAATGTCTGAAAGCCGCATCGAGTAGAGTCCTTTTCATGGGTATGAAGTGTGCCACACTTATGATGAGGAGGCTACGAGATGTTATTAGGAAAATCCTCCTTTTGTTCATATTCCCATCATGCGATAGAGTGCAAACTTTAAGGTCTCTCTTCTAATTCGTGCTTAACGCGTTCGCAGATAATGTCTCCTAGAAGAGGTGCTAACAGAGGAAACAATAGTGGGAATCCATCAGTCCTACAAACCCCAGTAGACCCTCTTAGTGGGCAAGTGACGGATGTGGTGATCGGGGCTGCCCTTAGAGTATTGATGCAGGCTGTGGCGATTTAGGTTAACCAGCTAGCATTCACAACTACAAATCCTACCGAAGAGATAATAACTACCAGGTATAAAAACTTCTTAAAAAGGGATCCATCTGATCTTTACGGTCCAAAAGCAGACGGAAGGATCATGGGAGAAGAAAAAGGAAGAAAGAGAGCAAGGATAAGGGATATAAGATATTCCCAACAAAGGATGAGTGGCAGACCTGATTTCTAGTCTCATAGGAGGTCATCGGCCCCAGCACTATCGGTAGCCAAAAGTCTAACAAACCTAGAATAAGGGAGGTTACATACCCAGCTTTCGAGAATTGTGGGAAGAAACATTTGGGAGAATACAGGGCTAGCTCTGGCGGTTTCTTTTAGTGCGACAAGCTAGACCATAAACTCCGAGAGTGCCCAACAACCAAATGGGGTGAAGGTAGAACTCTGGCTATCTCTTCTATAGCCCTATCAAGTCACCCAGTTGGCGAGAAATATGGAAGGAGCCACCATGGTAACTGTTTGCTCGGTAGGGAAGGATGTTTTGGCTGTGGTCAACCAGGTCATAGAAAAAATAATTGCCTACTAGCAGGACATGGAAGACTCAGTCCACTATTCCAACAGCTCGCCTATCTCAGTAGGGCACAACATCCAATACAGGTGGTAGACAGCTCCAGATATAGTTGCAGGTATGTTATGAGCTTCTCAGTTTGATCCTTGCATGTTGTAAGCCCATGATCCATATTATAAGGTATGAGATGCTTTTTAGCATGCTAGTATGAGAATTATCCCATGACTGGTAGGAAATGGTTATAAGTATGAAGCCTATAGTGATAGCTTTCATGGAGAATGAGGACTCGAGTGTTAGTAGCGTTATCCTATCATTACGAAAGGATCTAAGAGCTTAAGAATGATGACTTAAAGCTAAGGGGGATATGATAAGTTAAAAAGACCAAGTCAAGCCCTAAGTATTCTACTAGAAGGGCTCCAAACATAGAAGCTTTGGGATGTCAAACCTTCCTATCCAAATTTTTTCTCTTGTGTTTTAGTTAACACTACATTCTACTCATGCTTATGTTTAGACTCCTAGAATTATAGATAACCGCTTCAAACAGCGATCCCAGTCTTACTCCTTGATTCCATAAATCTCAATTTCATGTCATTAAAGTCTTAATGTACGTGGACTCATGTATCATAATATGTTCAGCTCTATGAACTCAGTCCTTTAGATTCGCCTTAACAACTCATAAGACCATTCTACATCATGCATATCCTCAGTTCAAATTTTGTAGATGATTCGTGCTTATGATTTCCTAATTATAAGCTCTTTGTACGTTCTCTCATGACAGAAATGATGGTTGCAACAGGTAGCCATACTAGGAAGACGGAGAAATCCTAGGATGGTGTGTTACAGAGGAGTCGTAAGATGATTTTAGTGATAGGCTGGAAGGGTGTGGTGGTATTCAGGGAAGTTGGTGCAGTTAGAAAGGTCTCTATAAAAGTTTCACCCATGAAGGGGGTAATGTGGTGTTGGTGAGGATAACAGCCTCTTTTAAAACAAGGTTCCAGTTGAGATTCTTGACCGTCAAGATCGTAAGTTGGTGAAAATAAGGAAGTGGTTTCAGTGAATGTTTTAAGGAACAATAAGCTAGTAGGAGGAAGTACTGGGGAAATAATTTATCCTTAGTACCCTACTTATTTTCATACCAGCTTCATGTCCTTCAGTTCTTCTCATATCATAACATGCATGTACGATTCAGAAACTCAGTTCAAGTATGTAGTTCAGCTTAGAGTCAGCTACTACATTGGAATTGAGCTTTAACATTGAGTTCACGGGATTGTAGCTCTCTCTCTAGCCTTTCAGCTCAGTCACCCCATCAGTTCTCAGTTTTGGATGTTTAGTATTTGGGATTTCAGTTCCATCCCTATCCTTTAAGTATGTTTAGCTTACATCGGAGAACGAATGTTCCCAAGGAGGAGATATTGTAACACCCCAAAAATTCCTATGACTAATCCATGGATTTGAAGTTGATCATACAGAGAAAACTGGAAAATGTCCTTAGAGCAAACCTCAGTACGACTCATAAAAGGATTGTACGAGTCGTATCAAGGACTCAAAGTGTGTTCTAGAGAGCTCAACAAAATTTGATTGAGAAGTCATGGCAGGCTCTCAGGACTCGTACCAAGTCCATACTAGTAGTACCAAGGTTTCTTGGTATGATTCAGAGTTTTACAGGAAGAGGCAAGGAAAACCACGATTGGATCCTACAATCCATAGTAGGGTAGTATAAGTTGTAGTGAAGGATCATATATAGCAGGTTCATAGAATTTGCAAGGAAGGATCAATAGAAACAAAGACTACGTACAAGTCGTAAGATGATGGTACGAATCGACATGTCAGTCGTGAGTTGAGATGTTGTCTACCATGGACTTTTGGCTAAGTTTGGAACTATTTTAGGTAGGTGGATAGACCCGAACTCGATGAATTTAAGGAAAACAACGTGCTAAGTTTTGAACTATTCTAGGTTGGTAGATACACTTGAACCCGATGAATTTTAGGAAAACAAGGTGTTAACATAAATTCTTAAGTGTAAGATGTGCAGTGGATGCAAGTTAAGGTTATAAGGAACCTCTAGCAAGAAGTTTAGTTGAGAGTCTTCCTACCGATTGGGTTTTTCATGAAAGTTCTTACAAGGGACAACTTTGAATGATCATAATTCCCATTATACGAACTTTTTTTGGGTGATCCATCATAAAAAATTAAGAGTCTTATTTCCAATGCATCCAACCTTACATCAATCGAAGTTCAGAATAAGAAGTTATGGCCAGTTTAGTAAGCACTGTCAGGTTGGGCGGACAGGACCAGCCCTGTTGCCACGAGTCTTGGAATGACTCGTGGTATGAAGGTATGACTCATACCAGGCACTCGTACCAGGAGTTTCAGCAATCTTTTAATGCCTCCCAAAAGCCATAAATGGCATACCATGACCCGCAGGAAGCCACCACGAGTCATGGTACGACTCGTGGAACTAGATAGACAGATTTTTGAGAACTTTTTTGCAGGGTTATTTTTGTAATTTTCTATACTTCTAACTCTTAAACTAGGTCATTTTAGGCTTCTTTTCAGTCGAATTAAAGGAGTTTTCCTAGTCTAACCCCTCACTCTTCTCACAACCATCATAAGTTCTTCTTCTCCCTTCTTCTCTCAAGCTCAAGAACTAAGGTTCCTCTCCAAGGTGCAGCAGCTTCAAGATATTTAGAGAGATCCTTCAACCAGGTATGTGGGAATTCATAAAAAAAATCATTCTACCCTTGCATCCCCCAGAAACCCGCTCTCAGTAAATTTTCAGTTCTAGCCCTGAGTTTTTGATTTGTGGATAGAATTCTTGAAATTTTTCCTTGAAACCACCTACAATAATTTTTTCTATTATTTTAGTTATGGTTTTCACTAGTTCATGATTTATTTGCAGCTTATCTTCACAAAAGTGAATTCTGGCCCTGTAGACTTTTCGAATATTTAAGAATTTCTTGATAGACCTCTTTTATTTCGCGTGGAATGTTATCCTATGTTGATTATAAATATTTTCCTCTAGTTTTTGATATCAACAATGATTAGTATTGTGAGATGAAAGAAACTTAGCCATAACCAATGGGCTAGAAATTCTTGAACTCTGTTCTAGTGTTGAAATATTGAGTCTTAGTTTGAGTTTTCTATTAAGGGAATCCCCCTATTGTTAGTAGCACTGGGTCTCGACTCAATTATTGTCAGTTCAGTTTTAGTAAGAACTCTAGAAGTCTAAGTTTTAGTCAAAAATTATCAGCTGATCAGTTTAACTCTAGTTTTCTTTTAGAGGTGTCAGTGGTGCCTCTCAGTTATCAGACATAGACTTAGATTATATTTAATTGGTCCATTAGGCGGTCATGATATTCAGTATAGCTCTGACCAGTCCCGGACCCCAGTTCAGTTATCAGTTTATTTTTTAGACGGTTACGATGCTTTCAGCTAAGCAGCTCTGACCAGTCTTAGAACTCAGTTTCTAAATTCGGTCCTATAAGACGCTCAGGGAACTCTATGATAGTATCCCTGGGTCAGTATAGTCTTGGACCCCAGTATCAAACTATCCGCTTGTCAGTAGTAGCAGTAATAGGGTTATTCCAGGGGGAGTAAGAATTAGCACCGAAAGGGCCGGGGTTCCAGTGCATCAAGGTTCAAGAACTACGTTGCCGCCATAGGTTTTACTTACTTGGCCTAACAGCCCCCTTTTGACAGTGATTTTCAGTCCATGCCTTTATACCCTAGCAAGGTATATTGGGTCCTACTGACGTGGTGTGTACATCGGACTCCACGTCTAGCTCACTTGGTTATATTTCGGTTATAGCCTCTCCCACTGTCAGTGCAGTTACTCTCAGATCCTTTATAGATAAGTACAGTGCAGTAGTCCAGACTCAGTATGTCAAACTTAGAACATGTTTATGATGCAAACTTTTATGCTGTATCATTTCATGATACAGCCGTACAGGTAGCTGCCACATTTCATAGTATCCCACCTCAGCAGTTGAAGTGTGAGTCCTCCTCATCCGAGGGCATAATTTCCTTCTTTCAGTAACTTATTAGCTTCATTTCAACTTAGAGTTAGCTAGGGGCTTTTCCTTGGCTTTCAGACATACATGATTTTCAGTTTATTCAGTGTTATTTAAAGATTAGAACTTTTAATTTCAGATTTGTTTTTCTTAAATATTTTATGTTATTATTTTAAGTTCCATTGTGCATGTTTACTCAAAATACTAGTGAATGATAGACCAGGGGTTGACTTGGGGTCACTTGTGGCTTCAAGTACCGTGTTACGTCGAAAGGTGTAGACTTGGGGCATGACATGCACTGACCGTATACTCTATGTTGTATCATTTCATGATACAGGACTCGGCTCTCAAGTTCAGCCCCGCTCATAGTCCGTCTTCTGAGATTGCATTGTTCATGTTGGTGAGTGCTTATCTCCCAAGGACTAGACTATTCATATTTCTTATATGTATTTCAGTTTTAGTTTTGTTAAGTTAGTTGGGGTCTTGTCCCATCAACTCGTCATGCTTAGAAGCTTTTCAGACATATGTATGTACATAACTTAAAATTATGTTTTCTTATATTATGTTTAAGTTTAGACTTCCTCTATGAGTATATTGTTGGTTAATCAGTTTCATTTATCTAGTTAGACGTATGCTTATGTCATGGGTCAACATGGGGCCTCTCGCGGTTCCTTGTCCCGTGTTACAATCCGGGCCTCCGTTCGGGTCGTGGCATCATGCCCGTGGAAATCTCAAATTCTCAAATTTCAAATTCATTCCCTGGGCCTCCCCACGAGTCATATCACCACTCATGGGATCCTCTCATGGATCACCTCACATCCCGTCCTAATGCCTAATGTCAAATTTCAATTTTTCTAGGTTTCAACTCCTGGGTCTGATCTTTGAGCCTCGGGAGTATAACAATATCTCCCCCTTGGGAACATTCATCTTCGAATGTTGGAAAACGCATAGAAAAGTAGAGAATTGCAATTATTATATTCAAATACTGATCATTTAAGCCGAAACTGATGGAATGACTACCTTCGATTCAAACTACAAAGATGAATTGAATTCACGAATAATACATGCATCCATATACATAAAAGAAACCTGGGTACATGAACTGATCATGAAACAAAATAGAGTTTTAGGGCAAAAACTGATACCTCGAGCTGAAACTGAGTTGGTAGAGAATAAATGTGGGTATTTAGCCATCATATCCGCTTCGACTTCCCATGTAGCTCCTTCAAAATGATGATTCCTCCATAACACATTAACTGTAGATACTTCCTTGTTCCTTAAATTTCGAACCTGACAATCTAGTATTTCTACATTTAACTTCCTCACAACAAAGGTTGTCTTTTACACCAACACTATCCACAAGGACAACTAGAGCTGGATCACCCAAACACTTTAAGAGCAGCACATAGAAAATAGGATGCACAAAAGCTAATTTTGAGGGCAACTACAACTCATAGGCCACCTTGCCAACTCGTTTTACAATCTCGTATGGGCCAATATAACGAGGGCTGAGTTTTCCTTTCTTTCCAAACCGCATCACTCCCTTCATGGGAGATACCTTCCAAAAACACCCAGTCAATCAACCTCAAACTCCAGTTCCCTCCTTCTCACCTTGTCATAGGACTTTTGGTGACTTTGAGCTATCTTCAACCTATCTTGTACAAGTTGAACCTTCTCTATAGCCTCATGAACTGAATCTAGTCCTATCATTGCAGCTTCACCAACCTAGAACAATCCAATGAGCGATCTACATCTCCGTCCGTAGAGATCCTCAAACGGGGCTATATAAATACTGGAATGGTAGCTATTATTATAGAAAAACTCGATAATAGGCAATTGATCATCCTAACCACCTTTGAAGTAAATCAAGCATGAACATAACATGTCCTCGAGGTTCTGAATTTCTTGCTCCGCTTGCCCATCCACTTTTGGGTGAAATGTTGTGCTAAGCTTAACCTGCGTACCATAATTGATCATGCAATATCCTTCTTCATGCTGTTCCACCAATAGATTTCCCGTAAGTCGCGGTACATCTTATGGAACTGGGATGGATAGAATACCTGGACCTATGAGCCTCATGCAACATCCGGCTCCTCAAATCGTCAACATTCGAAACACATAGGTGACCTTGGTACCGAAGCACACCATCTACCCCTTTGATGAAGACCTCTAACTTTTGACTTTGAACGTCTTCTTTCAACTTTACCATAATTGGGTCGTCATCTTGTCTAGCTTCCACATCAGTCAATAAGGACGATTCTGATCCGTTCTGATCTATAACACCTCCACTGGTCGAGGCAACCAAGCGAACTCCTACAATGCATATTAAAAAAATTTTGAAGTCCTGAACCTTTGAGTTCCCCTCCTTTATTCATAAGATCACGCCAATTACGCAATACACTCAAATCCACCTGACATTCATCTGAATACTATCATAAAATCCATTCTGGACCTCTCTACATCTATAAAATTTAATCAGTAGAGCAATTGAATTTGATCATTCTGAGCCAACCTAAAATAGCTTTAGAGACATTGATGTATCCCATCATTTATGAGAAAACAACCCCCATCTTCTTAGCAATGTCCTCTGCATCATCATCATGGTCTTCTAGGTATTCCTCCCCAGCGTTAACATTCTCACCTTCATCTAAATTGTAATCTTCACCATCAACCTGCCCATAATCATAGTCTCCGTCTCTTTAATCGTGGCATTCAGCTTCATGGTCTTGATCATCTACTTCTTCCACAATCATACCTTCTTTAGCTTCAACCTCATTTTCAACAAGGTGCATAGGAGATTACACCAATTAGAGACTTTATTTGTGATTGGCAGTGCAAAGAAGTCCATCTTAGATAGTTTTATCAATTACAAGCAATAGAATAGTTAAGAATGTCATCTTGTTGCAAGTAAATCTAGTTCCCTTTTTGTAGATTCTTAGGCTAGCATTTCAATGTTTTTTTCTTGCTTCTATCAACTGAATAAATGATTCTTTCAAGTTGAATAATTCCTTGTTAACCTTTTCCTGGATCTTTTTAAATGGAAACTAACCATTGTTTTAAAATGTATTTATTCTATAAGTTATCCATTCTTTGGCTGGCTTTGATGTATATTTGCTGGCTAAATGCAAGATTTATTTTCTCCAATTGTTTAGTTAATTTGGTGACTAATTCTTCATTTATATTTTTAAAATAAGGAATTGGCTGGAAGGTATTCTTATACTAAACTGACATAAAATTGCTCTTTTAACAGATCAAGAATTTGAAGTTTGAAGAACATATATCATTGAGCAAGTTAAAAAGCAAGTTGAAAAGCAATATTTTTATTGTTCTGTTAGTGGTGGTGCAAATATGTTATTTGTATATACGCTATAATTTATTTTTCTCAATTTTTAGTAGTTCGTAGATATTATGTCAAATATGTATGTTTTTCAGTAATTAATTTGATATTTCAGTTTTTCATAATTAACAATAAAATTTTATATGAATACCAATTATTTGGTGTATTTCGGTTGCATATGAAAAGCATATGAATTAGTACTACTTAGGTACCACAGAAAAATATAAATTATGGAGCTATTTTAATCAGAATTTGTGAAAGAAAATGCGATCGTTAAAAGTATTATAATCAATGAAAGGAATTTTAGTTGGTAAAAGTACTTATAAATATCAAAACTTGTTGTTTTATTGAAAGATTTTAACGACCAGAGGACCATCAATGAAGGGAAATTTTGTGGTTTTAAGTGTGTGTAATGACAGGATTAATTATTGTCACTAAAGGATATTTAACAACCAGATTTATAATTCGGTCGTTAACTTTTAACATTGGAGCTTTCACTGACCAGTAACATTCATCTTTTACCCTATCACTATTGACTTATAGCAATCGAATTTGAGCTTTTTACGACTAGGTTTTCCTTTGCTAAAGACCCTTTCTCTTGTAGTGACCGTTACTAGAATTTTCTTGTAGATTTATCTAGAAGAATATCTAGAATCATCTATAGATAAGTATGATCTTGTACATTTGCAATCAACCCAACCAACCCAATTTAAAACAATTTAAGCCAATTCAAGAAATATTCTTCCATAACAAAGTTATCCTATCCAAATTCTTCCTTCTCTCTTCATAGCTTCCTCTTATATAGTTGAATCTTCCTATGTTAATTAACAATCTTGGGCTAGCGAAAGGTCTCATGATTTTTATTTTCTAGTGTTATTTTCTACATGGTATCAGAGTTGTAGTCATAAATCGGTGCCTAAAATTTATTCAAGATTGGATATAACTAATTGTTCTAAATAGATTTAAGCAATCATGTTCATTAACTGGGGATGAAGTTGTTGAACCAGTCTAATTAAGAAGTATGGAAGACATGTATGGAATCATACCTTGTGGGTGAGGATAGTATGGGATGTTGGTAATGAAAGTAACACAAGTCCTTTTATCGACGGAATGAAAAATAATAGCACATACAAAAAGTGAAAAGTGGAAGCAAATTAATGCGAAGGCGGAGTCATCCTAAAGAAATCCATCTCCGCCAATTTATTTGATCATATCTTAAAGTGTAAATCAGCCAATGAAATATGAAGGACCCTTGATTAGTTGTTCAACAAGAGAATGAAACTAAACTATAAATAGTAGAGAATGAATTGGATAACATCACTCAAGGTAGTCTTTCTATTTTTGAGTATTTTTTGATAATTAAGAACATACATTTTGAAATCTCGTTATTGAATCTGGACGAGGCTACCTCTAAACAATGAATGAAAAGGATTATTATTCGTGGATTGAAGTCATTATACATTCCATTTGTTAAATTTATTCAAGGGTGGACTCAACAACCATCATTGGAGGAGTTTGAGAATCTGTTGTCATCATAGGAGCTACTAGCCAAACAGATGGCTGGGATATCGATGAAAGAAGTGAAAGAAGATACTCTTTTAGCTGATAAGAGGAACTTTAACCAAACACAAGAGATAGGTCGTACTCTCGAAACTCAGGTGGTTTAAACTCACCAAGAAAGAAGGAAGAGTCTTCTAATAATCATGATAAGAAGCCTATCAAATACTATCGGTGTGGCAGAATAAGACACATAAAAAGATAAAATCAATCCAGCAAAAGAAATATAACTCAAACTGAGAAAAATGTTAAAGAACAAGAAGAAAACTGGGCAAAGTGTTTCATAATTTTGAGTCAAGCAATAGATGTCATGGCTTCCATTAATTTTGAAAGTGACTCGATCGTGGATTCAGAATGTGGGTACCATCTCACTAGAGATGAATCTAAATATTCGAGCTTGCAAGACTATGATGGTCGTAATGTCATTGTAAAATTTGATAATACAGTTCATCACGTGGAGAAGGAAGGCACTTTTATCATCAACAAGAAGCAAAAAGATTGTCAGGACCCAAGTTCACACCCTGGACATAACACGGCACTTAGGATTACAAGTGACCCCAAGAAAACCCTGGCAGAGCATATTTCTTCTTAGACTGATCTGTTAAATAAGCATAGCAAAGAAGAAGTTGAAAAAAGAAATAAATGATATTGGATAATTAGAAAATCTAATCAAATCTGAAATCTCAAGCTGAATCTTTACATATTTTTTGAAAGCCTTCTAAAAGAACGGATGAGTTGCTGGGACAAGCTCCCAGCTAACTCTAATGTCTGAAAATGAAGTAAAACAAACAATTGAAAAAAATAGACCTCTAGCCCTAGAAAGATGAGGACTTACAACTAAAACTATTGGAGATCACTGAGAGAGACTACTTGTGGTGCTAAGGCTGAGTACCTATGCCTATATCATAAAATGATATAGCATAAAAGTATGTGTCAGTACTTTGAATGTACTTAGTGTGCAAGATAGAATATAAACATAGAAATACTGAATAATGGTAGACTACACTGAAATACTATAAGCTATATTGAAATTTTAAGAAACTGAAATAAGTTGTAAGTCATAACTGACTGAGTAAACTGAAGACTATAATTTTACCAGACTGAACTATGCTATGGGAAAGACTTTGTCACAAGCCGAGTGTACACCCTTGATGCGACACCATACTTGGTGCCACAAGTGACCCCAAGCTAACCCATGGCTTATCATCACACTAGTAAACTGAAATAACATAGCGGGATCTGGAAAAATAACTAAATAAACTATTTTCTAATAATAAAAATGTCTGATAAAATAAGGAATCTTATGCAACTAATACTAAACAAGATGAACAATACCATGTCTGAAAGCCAACTAAGAACTGACGAGTTGCTGGGAGAACCCCCAGGTAACTCTAAAATCTAAGAATAAGAAATTAAAATAGAACTAAAACCTTGTCCTCGAAAAATGAGGACTCACCAAATTAATGCTGCTAAAATTGCCTGAGTGGAACTACTGTCGCTGCTGTGATGGAGAACATGCACCTATATAATAATACGATACAATATGGAAATATGCATCAACACTTTAAATGTACTGAGTATGCGAGATGTAAGTAAAGCATGGAGAAAACAACTGAACCTATATATCATAAATGACCAACTAATAACTGATAAGTGTTGAGATATACTGTAATAGTGTACATAAGCATATACACTGGTTAACGGTCATAAGATGTCTTGGATCTTTGAGACTGAACTAAAATTTAAGGCTGAGCTGTACTGACATGTGGTACTGTACAATACTATAGGAGAAACTATAACCGACAAGTAACTATGTGAGCTAGATATGGAGTCCGATGTATACCCACCATCGAAGAAGGCGCACTATACCTTACCAGGGTATAGTAGCTAAACTATGTGATGATTTTCTGATGCCAATTCGGGCTAAAAACCTACGACGTCAGCATAATTCTGGGTGCACTGAACCCCAGCCTGCTCAGTGCTAAGTCCTACTCTCACTGAAAATTCTACCTATGACTACTAGGCTAATAACTCAAAATTGATGTCCTAGACTAAGTCAGAGAGACCTATCCGGAAGTACCTTGAGAGTCTGAAGGACTTAATAACTGGAAACTAGTGTTCCCAAGCTGGCCAGAGCTTCTTTATCTGAAAGTGTTGTAACAGTCTAAAGAACAACCTGATAACTAGTACTATGGAGTGTTTTTGAATTTCTCAAGAACTGACAATAGTTAAACTAATCAGCTGACATTACTAAAAGATACTTGAAAAGGCTAACTGCAGGCTAAGACTGAACTAACATTTAAACTGACTGATAATTTATATGAAAGTAATAATGTGGTGATTTCAAGGATTTACAAAATTAAGAAACACTTTTATCTAGACAATTATGCAAAAACAAATTCATTGTATTCAAATAAACTAGGGCTAGAAACAAATGTTTCATGGAAAGAATAACAACATGCTAAATGAGTGGTAAGGACTTGCAAGAATTCTTAAGAACTACCATCTGAAAGAAAAACTCATAATTTGACTGAAAGATAACCCTAGCTTGGGTGTTTGGTGACTAGAATTGAACATGATTTTATAAGGGTTTCGGGGCACAGGGGAAGAACAATTCTCTTGTTAAATTCCCACATACCTTGTGCAGAAATCCCTAAGAAAACCTTTGAGAAATCTAAGAAGAAATTTGAAACCTTTGATCCTGCTCTGTGTTTCCTGACTGAGTTTCCTACGTTCTGAATTTGAGATAACGATAGAAATGAGAGAAAACTATCGAATAACTCCCTAAATCCCACTAAAAATAACCCCAAATGACATAGTTCAAGAGTTAAAAAGGGTGGGAAGAAAGTCTAGAAAACTGCCCATGGGATTCAACGGGTCACACAACGAGTAATTGGTAGAAACCACGACTCTTCGGGACTAGTCGTTTGTCCCAGGCCAAAAATGTCAGCCTACTGGATTAGGAAATGGGAGGGGACAATGACTTGTTGGATGAACCAATTGGTCATTGGTTCCTCTCATGGTCACTGAGGGATTTTTGAACAGGAGCTTGGACTCCTACTAACGAGCGACACAACAATTCGTTGGTCCAACCAACAGGTCATTGTCACCACTCATCCTATCCATTTGCATTTCTGGGATTGGCTCACAAATGGAAACGATGACTTGTTGTGTGGAACAAAGGGTCATTGTTTCCACTCGTTGCCGCCACTGAGGGAATTTCTCACCTTCTCGAACTTCTCCAAATAACTCAACAGATGGTAGTTGGTTCTGGAAAGACAAACCATTGGATTGATAATGACACAGTCAATGGGTCGTTATAGCTAACGACGACTCGTTGTCTATGTCATTCTGAGAAAAGAATTTCTGGTTTTTCATGCCGAGTCTGCGTTCGGATCTATGAAACTTTTAGGGCATTACAATATCTCCTCCTTGGGATCATTCATCCTTAAATGAAGGATAAATAAGCTAAAGACTAGGAAAAGAGTTGCAATTCCTAGACTGAAAGCTATAAGCTAATTTTTGAAGGAGTAACTGACTCTGGACTGATATAAGCATACTAACAAAGTTGACACAACTAAAGTGCACATTGAAACCTTGAATAGAGCTAATGAGTATGGGACAAAATAGATAATTCAGGAAGGATTTAATACCTGATGTTGAAGCTGAGCTGGAAGAGAACAAATAAAGGTATTTAGCCATCATGTATGCTTCTACTTCCCATGTAGCTCCCTTAACTAGCCGGTTCCTCCATAAAACCTTTACTAAAGCAACCTCCTTGCTTCTCAGCTTACGAACCTGACAGTCTAGGAACTGAATTGGGACTTCTTCATAAGAGAGACTATCTTCCACATCCACCTTGTCTAGTGGTATAACTGAGCTCAGATCATCGATGCACTTCTTCAATAGTGACACGAGGAAGACTGGGTGCACTGATGCTAACTCTAAAGTAACTTTGATTCATAGGACATGTTTCAATTCGCCTCAAAATCCCATAAAGTCCTATATATCTCGGACTGAGTTTACCTTTCTATTCAAACCTCATCACTCCTTTCATAGGTGAAATCTTTAGATAGACCTAGTCATCAACAATAACCTCTAGTTCTATTGTCCTTACATCTGCATATGGTTTCTGTCGGCTCTGTGTTGTTTTCAACCTTCCCCTGATAAGCTGAACTTTCTACATAGCCTCGTGAACTAAATCTGGCCCTATGAAAGTAGATTCGCCAACCTCAAACCACCTTATAGGAGATCTACACCTCCCACCATATAATGCCTCAAACGAGGCAATCTAAATATTGGAGTGGTAGTTGTTGTTGTATGCAAGATCGATGAGAAGTAGGTGATATCCCAACTTCCCTTGAAGTCGATGACACTAGCTCTGAACATGTGTTCCAAGGCCTGAATAGTTCGCTTGACTTGTCTATATGTCTGAGGGTGAAAAGTTGTGCAGAGCTTGACCTGGGTACCAAGTCCTTTTTGAATTGACTTTGAGAAATGTGAGGTGAACTGGGTACCTCTATCTGAAATAATGGCAAGGAGAACCCATGCAATCTAACTAACTCCCAAATGTACAGTCTAGTATAATATTCAGCTAAATTTGTAGTCTTAACCAGTAAGAAATATGCTGACTTGGTCATCTGGTCTAATACTACCCAAATCGAATCACATTGCCGATGAGCACGAGGTACACCTATAATGAATTCCATGTTTCACCTCCTCCCACTTCCACGTGGTATGTTGATATCCTCAGTCATACCCCCAGGCCTCTGATGTTCAACCTTAACATGCTGGCAGTTTGGACACTTAGCTACAAATTCTGCAATGTCCCTCTTCATGTCGTTCCACCAGTACCAACACTATATATCCTGCCTTTTTTTTTCTCCTCCAAGTACTTCTGTCCAAGCATTCACTAATTGCGAATCTAAGTAGACATAAACCACACATAACACATGAACCTTTGAGGATTGTATCCAAAATGTTATGCCACCTATAAGTAGTTAGACCAAATAACTTTATTTTCCGCCTAGTAGTAGATCATGAATAACATCACAATTAATGCATAAAAAAGTACCTACAATCTTGAAAATCTAGTACGAACCATGGAAGAAGTTAAAATTATAAGTATCTAATCTCTTAAATCTTCTTGAGAAGATTTTCAATTACTTACTTGATTATAATCACAAGGCAAATCAAAGCCATAATATATTTCTCTATAGAATCATACTGTAAGCTTCGTCAATACTTATTTACTGATTATAGAATATACAAAAGTGACAAGTTTTTGTTTCGGTATAAAAGTATTAATACACTTTAATTCAAGTACACAAATTCTAAAATGTACAAAAGTATAAAGTCACTCAATTTCATGTAATCATAAAGACCCAATGGGTAAAACATGAGAGGAACTCCTATATATATGTAGACAAAGTATTGTTTATTTTGTTGTTTTTTCCGTTGAATTTCTAAAGCTATTGTTTGTCTGTTTGTTGATCAATACTTTTTTGTTATGTGTAGATTGGTGTAATGATGAGAGATCTTGACTTTTTATGTTTTATTTTGTTACAAATCCTAACCTGACAAAAAGTTTCATCATTACTACCTTTTTTGAGCCATGATCTGTGTTTGTTTGGTCGTAACGTATGTCTATTTTTGTTGTTGTTATTATATATAGTCATGGTATGTTATGATTGTGGTCATGATGGCTTTTTGGCTCACTCTTTCTGCAAATATTCAAATCTGGTTTCTTCTTTTCTATACTTTTTTTAATAAAATAAACTCTTTCCCCCTTTTTGTATTTTCTCCAAAAATTACTTCTCTCTCTCCCCCAAACCCCTCTCTACAAAACAAGGAGTTTCTTAGGGATTGGATTTTATCCATTAGAAGAATGTAAACTCTAAATTATAATTTCCTTTTTTATTTTTAATCATTTTTTATCGTAAAGATGTGTATGTAACATGATAGTGTAACATAAGAGATTACTATGGTTACATTATATATGAACCAGCTTGAAATAATTATTGGGTTCAAGATAAGGCTTCCTCTTGAACCTTATAATTTTATCTTTATTTTGGGTCACATGTTTCTTAAGTGATCTAAATCTTGACTTCACTCAAATATGTATAGAATATTTTATTTATTTTGGCTCACTTGTTGTTAAAGGGATCTAAATCTTGACTTCAGTTAAACATGTCTAGAACTTTTTCTTTATTCTGAATCACTCCTTGCAATAGGGATAAAGCTCTTGACATTAGTTTCTTAGCTTTGCATGAACTTTAAATTTAATGATTTTCTTACGTTATATAGGATTTTAATGGATAATAAAGATAAACGTTCGATAACTTGTCTAAAATAGACAGATGAGTATATTCGAGGAGTGAACACTTTTTTGATAAGGCATTTGAACGAGCTTCTCAAGGAAATGAAATATTATTCCCTTGCAAAGAGTGCATTAATCGATATTCGCATTTTATAAATATGGTCGAGGGTCACTTGGTTGTTGATAGATTTGTTGATGGTTACACCAAATGGGTTTTTCATAGAGTAGGGATTTCCTCAAGAAATGCACCTCATTCAATCAATGATTATGATGAAGGTTCTAATTTGCGTGATGATATAGATGGACAACAACACGATACATTTAGAAATATAGAGGTTTATTCAAGGCATGAAGAAGAAGTGGGAGAGGGATTATCTGAAGATGTAAAGAATTTTTTTAAAATTATTAGAGGAAGGAAAACAACGGTTATATCCGATGTGTGAAAATTTTACTAAACTGAGTTTCAACATTCGGTTGTACTTGCTTAAATCCTTGCATGGGTTGAGTAATATAGCATTTTCAAACTTGCTAAAGTTCATAAAAGAGGCATTTCCCTTTGCTCGAATACCAGAGTCTTTTAATAAAGCTAGAAAGGTGATAAAATATTGGGGTCTTCATTGTGAAAAAAATACTTGCATGCCCTAATGATTGCATGTTATGTTGGAAAGATAATGAGAAAGTCAATAACTAATATATCTATGGGTCTTCTAGATGGAAGAGTGTTGGTGGTGCTTCAACTAATGCAAGCTCCAAAATTCGTGCAAATATTTTAAGGTACTTCCCATTAAAGCCTAGGCTTCAGAGGGTATTCATGTGTACTAAAATAGCTGTTGAATTGATATGGCATGCTAATGAATGACCCAATGATGGGAATTTAAGGCATCCTGCTGATGGGGAAGCATGGAAGGATTTTGATCTCTTGCACCTAGACTTCTCTAGAGATCCTCATAATTTACGTTGAGTCTCTTAACTGATTGTTTTAACCTATTTCGAAGCATGAGCATTTCCACAGCACGTGGCCTGTTATGTTGATGAACTACGATTTATCACTATGGATTTGCATGAAGTCAGAGTATATTATGTTTTCAATGATCATACTATATCCATCATCTCTAGAAAATTATATAGATGTGTGCCTACAACCACTAATTGTAGAATTGAAGGAATTATTGGAACCTGGGATAGAAACATATGATGCTGAAATAACCAAACATTTCGAATGTGTTCAACCTTATTGTGGATAGTTAGTGATTTCAGGATGGAGCATTGTTAGGGGAAAATTGGCCCGCCCTACTTGCAATTATGACACAAGATCTCAATATCTCAAACATAGTCATAAGATGTGTTATTTGGGACATTGGAGATTTTTGCATCTTTATCATCCATTGCAAAAAGATGAGGAGTCATTTTATGATAAGGAGGAGCATAGACTTACACCTACTCCTTTGTCAGGTATACAAGTGCTTGAGGAGCTGTAGGATTTCAACAATGTCTTTGGAAAGGAAAAAAAACAAGATGTCTCGGGATAATAAGGGTTTGTGGAAAAAAAGATCTATTTTTTTTTGAATTTCCATATTGGTCACATAATAATTGAGGCACAACCTTGATGTTATGCACATAGAAAAGAATATATGTGATAGTTTGCTAGGAACTTTATTGGTGATAGATGGAAAGTCAAAAGAACATGTAAATTCTTGCTATGACTTAAAACAAATGGGAATATGAAAGGAGCTACAACTAATACAAGATAATAATGGAAATGTAAGTTTGGCTCAATCTTGTTTCTTCATGAAACTCGAACAGAAAAGGTTGTTTTGCACCATCTTGAAAAATGCCAAATTACCTAAAGAGTGTTCTTCAAATATATCACATCATGTGCATGTGAATGAGATGAAAATATTAGATTATAAGAGTCATGATGCTCAATTTATAATGCATTACTTGCTCCAAGTTGTAGTTAGAGAAGGTTTGCCTAAGAAGGTTTTGTTGACACTAATTAGGTTGGGCAATTTCTTTAGAGTCATATGTAGTAAGGTAATAAGGCAAAAAGATCTTCAAAAGTGGAGTTCTAAATTGGTGAAATAATATGTGACCTTGACATGATTTTTCATCCAACATTTTTGAGATAATGCCACATTTACCTGTTCATTTAATGAATGAAATTAAGCTTGGAAACTCATCTTCGTTGGATGTATTCCATTGAGAGGGACCTATGCAAATAGAAGGCATTTTTACATAATTGATCTTGTCCAAAAGCATCAGTAGCAGAGGGATTTTTGGTTGAAGAGTGCTTGAGTTTTTGTTCGAGATACCTACATGATGGAGTGAAGATAAGATTTAGTAGGTAAAAAACTAAGGCGGAGGAATGCATTAAGAATTTTTCACCAATATTCCCTACTATATGCCATCCAATAGGAAATGAGAAGAAAAAGAAGTGCACTTTTTAAATGGATTCACAATTACATTATGAAGCACATCGATATACCCTATATAACACTGAGATGAACAAATGAAAAAGTTTATGGTATAAGATGAATTATATAACAATTATAAAATCTTTTATTATAAGGTATGTCAAGAATCCATTCATAAAGGCCTAGTAATTAAATTTGAAATATTCATGATTGCAGGGAACATACGAATTTGATGAGTAATCATACTACATCAAACGCATGGACAAGAGCAAGGAATCATAGTCGTGAATTAAGCAATTGGTTCAGGGTGAAAGTTAAAAACATTGAAGTACCTCGTTGTTTAATATGGCTAGCTAGAGTACCTAATGTAGTGGAAAAAATATACTGCATATTTCATTAATGAATACCGATTTCATACGAAAAATCAGGACACTCCACACAAGAGTCAAAATAGTGGAGTGACTTTATCAGCAACTACATATAGTTTTGCAAGTGTTAGGGACCAGAATCCTATAGATGGAGAGGTTACTTATTATGGAGTTATTAAATATATCATTGATATTGATTATTATAGTTGTTTTAGTATTGTGTTGTTTAGATGTGATTGGTTTCAAAATATAGTAGATGAATATGGGTTAAGTCGTATATACTTCAAATATTTATGTAGTAAAAATGATTCTTTTTGTTGGCATCAGAAGTTCATCATGTTTTTATGTGGCAGATCTAGTTGAGAAAGTTGTTTATTATTCAAGGAATAAAGTCCCCGTTGATTTATACAATCTATAGAAAGAGAATTGTCCTAATATAGGAGAGACATTTTGGAGGGAGCCTAATAATGACATTTTTCCTTTAGCTAGATTAGATGGTGGTGACTTTAGATGGTCAAGAGAAGATGTGCCCATTTATATCGTTGATAATCCATATAATGCACAACATATAGAAGATACAATTGTGGAAACATTGAGAGAGGAGGAAGAGTGTGATGATACAGTTTGGGATTGGATGGAGTCAGATGATTAGAAAAGATAGTTTTGATCTTTTTTTAAATATTTGTGCATTGTTGTGTTCATTTTGTGAGTGATAAATGCCTTTTGTGTACGTATTTTATATTCATGCATATTTATATCTTTTAATCATTTTGATTTGTTATTCCATTTGAAATATTATTCTAAAATGCAACAGTCTTGCAGGATTTGATTGGATTGGATCAACATCTTTTATCAAATACCAACTTCATCAACAACATACAATTTACTTCAAAGTTGATATTTCTTCCTTATCTTATTCTTAGTAGCAGACTGTATTGATTATCACTATGTAGGTATGATAGCTCAAAGCTTATATTTCTTCTGTATTTGTGTTAAAAATTATCTGATATCAAAACCTAAAGTATGAAAATAATACATTTCATTTTCTTTGTTGTTGGGTGCTGTTTGTATCTGGAAACGATGGGTGTTTAGTTAGTGTTCGTTGTTGTTTTCCTTACTACTTTACCGGTAAGCAGTGAGTACTGCTTTACGGGGTGGAACAACATTCATCATTTCTATCTGAAAGCATATGTTACAATATCAACAAGAAGCCAACTTTTTAAAATAAATCGTTTGATTGAACCAACATGTTTTTCTTCGAAACAAATAAAATACACAAGGTATCATATTTTATATAGGAAGATAGAAAAGAGAACATAGATCACATTTTAGCCAAAAAGCTGAAGGCCATAGAGTCAAGCTCTTAAACTAGAAGGCACAACATATCCATAAATAGGAGAAAAGATTATGCTATTCTTTATTAATTCAAAAAAATTAGAACATGTACATGTATACTACTTATTAAAATTAATCCTTCTAGTATCAAAGTCCTTGCATAAAAATTCATAAATGGTTAGTTTGAGAAATAAACCATCCTCAACGCATGTGGTGATCATCTTCCCTAGTGTGTCAGTAGGTCCCTGTAGTTCTCATTTGGAGGGTCACAAGTACTTGATATAGTGGATCTTAAAAGACGTGCTTGCTGAGACTGTGATGAGAAGGAAGTTGAGGAAGAGGAAAATATCACGATTGTACCTCTACCAAGAAAATAAAAAGGAGCGGCGAAAGCTAATTAGAACTAGACAACCAAGTAAAAAGAATTTCCTGCACATAAATGATACATTGAAAACAAGAACCTTAAAATTTACTTGAAGTTGCAAATGATCTTAAACTAATTAAAAAAAATACACAAAATACACAAAATAGAGTTTAGCCTGCTTGATTAGTTGTACTTCTTGGAAACAACATGTATTTCTTCGAAACAAATAAAATCCACAAGGTATCATATTTTATATAGCAAGATAGAAAAGAGAACATAGATCACATTTCAGCCAAAAGCTGAAGGCCATAGAGTCAAGCTCTTAAACTAGAAGGCACAACATACCCATAAATAGGAGAAAAGATTATGCTATTCTTTATTACTTCAAAAAAATTAAAACATGTACATGTATACTACTTATTAAAATTAATCCTTCTAGTATCAAAGTCCTTGCATAAAAATTCATAAATGCTTAGTTTGAGAAATAAACCATCCTCAACACATGTGGTGATCATCTTCCCTAGTCTGTCAGTAGGTCTCTGCAGTTCTCATTTGGAGCGTCACAAGTACTTGTTATGGTGGATCATAAAAGACGTGCTTGCTCAGACTGTGGTGAGAAGGAAATAGCGGAAGAGGAAAATATCACGATTGTACCTCTATAAATAAAATAAAAAGGAGCGGCAAAAGCTAATTAGAACTAGACAACCAAGTAAAAAGAATTTCCTACACATAAATGATACATTGAAAACAAGAACCTTAAAATTTACTTGAAGTTGCAAATGATCTTAAACTAATTTTAAAAAATACACAAAATACACAAAGTAGAGTTTAGCCTACTTGATTAGTTGTACTTGATTATTTATTAGAAGCAATGTATTGGTAATCCTTGAATCTGTGTCTCCACATTGCCAAAGGATATAGAGATGCTCCATCTAGGTATAGCACACAACATAGGCCAACTTAGTTTTACATAAAATCATTGTCGTAAGAACAATCACAGGGTGATCTGGTGCTATTACAATATTTAGTACAAAAACATCATCTCTTCAATCCTAACACTAAAAAATACTTGACCTCAAAAGTTGAATTGTCGAGAAAACAGAAAAATAAGAAATAAAGAGATGCGACAGACCGAAAAAGGATAGAAGAAAGAAAGTTGCATGTAATTCCCCGGAAACTCTAAGACCAGAATCGGGAGTTGAAACAGAGAAAATAGGATTTTCTACACCAGGTCATAGAATGAGTCTTCCTGTGACTCATGGGGTAGGCCACGAGCCATTAAGTGGCTCATGGAGAAGGGTCCGGGCTTGAATGAAAAATTTTTGAAAAATGGAGTGACCACAAGTGTGACCACGAGTCGTGGTCAACACTATGAGTCATGATGTGATCCATGGTCAAGAGCAAATTAGAGACCGGGGAAAAGTTAGGCAGTGTACCTAACGACTAGGCAGCACGAGTCGTGGTCCATGCCACGACCCGTTAGGTGACCTATGGTCTAGGAGGGTTTGGGAAATGGAGACATTGGCAGTACAGTTGATAAGTGGGTCACCAAGAGTCATTAGGTACACCACGAGTCGTGGTGTCTCTTGTGGTGACAAACATAGGGTTTTTGGCAGTGCACTCGACTCTGTGACCATGAGTCGTGGTCACTGGGCACGAGCCATTGAGTTTCACGTGGTGAATGGCGATCTGTTTCCCCAGCAAGTTTATTAAGGGTCTTTCCATAATTTTCTAACCTTCTAGGCTCTAAACTACATCGTTTTGGATTTTTTTAAGGAGACTTAGAGGGCTTAAACGGTTTTCCCCTCATTCCCACTTAGATTTTTAAGAAAATAATGTAAGCTTTCCTTGTAAGAACTCTCAAGCAAAACTAGGGCTTCTCATCTATTACATCGATTCATGTTTTCTTCTCCAAGGAATTCGTATCCAGGTATGTGGGAATTTAACAAGGGAATAGTTCTTCCCTTGTTCCCAAAATCCCTCCTTGTTTTTCTATGAATTCTGGCCCTGAACTTTCGAATGTGAAGGGAATATATGTCAGATTTAGTTGAACTCATGTAGAATGTTATCCATGTTTATTTTAGATATGATTCAATTATTTCATGATCATATTGATATTGTTCCTGTAAAGTGAATTCTAGCCTTGAGCTTTCGAATATGGATGAATTATATGCCAGATTCCGTTATAGCTTATGGAATATGATTAAGTTGATTGTTGGATATTCTCCATTATCTAGATATCGTATAATTGCTCTTTCTTGTAAGGATGATTTTAGCCCTAATGTTGGATGAGATCACCTAGAATTTTGCATGTTGTGTTAGTCTTCCTTCTTGCTTTATTCTATCAATGTTGTGGATTCCCATGTTGTTAGTAAGAATTTAAATCTAAGTTAAATGTATGATAGTTCATTTTCAGTCAGATTTAGAATCCTGAATGTTATTAAGAATTGTCAGCTGGCCAGTTTGACTACAGTATTTCCGCGAGGTGTTAGTGGTGCCTCTTAGTTAATATAACTAGACTCAATATCATATTTTAGTAGTTCTTTTGGCAGTCATGACACTTTAGTTAAGCAGCTCTGACCAGCCTTAGAACCCCAGCTTCATATTATAGTTTGTTCTTTAGATTGTTATGACACTTCCAGATAAGCAGCTCTGACCAGTCTTAGAACCTAGTTATAGAATCCAGTATGTTAAGACTCTTAGTGTGCTTTCAGATAGGTATTCCTGACTAGTCTTGGGCCCAGTTTTTAGCTATCATCTTAGTAGTTGGTCTAGGACCGTTATACCCTGAGAATTCAAATTTAGACCTAGAAGTGAAAGAGGGAAAACTGAAAATATGGGTTCCATGAGCAAGACGAGTGGTCAGGTGACTCGTGGGGAGGCCGGGATGAAACGGAGGTTAGAGGTCCCCATTGGCAAGGAACGACTCGTAGTCAGCCACCACGAGTCATCAAGTCAATCGTGGGGTGAAGTTGAAAAATAAAATGGAAGGATCAACCAGTGTACTTAGCGGAAGGAGACCACGACTCATCATGTAAGGCAACGAGTCGTGGTATGAGTCGTTGGGTGAGATTTTAAATAATTGGCATAAGGGAGAGTGCACTTGACAGGTGAATGACTCGTGGCCACTAGTAACAAGTCGTTATGTTGTTGTTACGAGCCCGAAGAGATCTGTTATCCAGTGTATTTGACGAGCGACTTGACGAGTTGTCAGGTCCCTCTTTGGGACCCAGGCAGTTATTTTCTTTGAATTAGTAAATGCTTTTACATAAATTCCTAAGATACTAAGGCCAAAACTATGACGTTTTGGATTATGAATAGAGAAATTTAAAGGAGTTAAGTTTATATTGCACTTCATTCTATCATGCATGCAAGGTAGAAGAACTGAAAGAGTGATTCAAGCCTAGAATTCATCAGACCCATTGCAATTACTTCTTAGGTCATCAAGTGAGGTTTAGAACTAGCAATCCCAGGTATGTAAGGCCATCAATGGGTGAATTCTTCCACACCCATGCTCCTACTCTATGATTTTACTTAAAAATTTATCAAAAACTCAAGCGGTTTTGTATTTGATTTATATAAAATCTTATGATTTAATTATGGGTATTGTGATTTTGAAATCATTTCATAATATATGGATTTTGATCATCTTTTGAGATTTGAATTGATTATCATTTGTTGATTTTGATTTCTAAGCAATTAAGCTTGATTATGCATGTCCCATGGTCAATCAGTTTATGATCTATTTTTCCATCGATGTTCTTGATAGGTACAACATAAATTATGTTTTAAATTAGGAATTATTATGTTATCCATTGTGATGCTATGGAATCTAAGTCATATGCGTGATCTACAAATATGTATGAATCTTATAAATCATGAATTATGTTTTTGGCCGACTCACGGGCCTCATGTCATGGCTAGATCACATATGTTCAAACATGTTTATGATTATCATGATTTAACTAGCCATGAACTCATGTATATATTATTATAAGCACTATATATATTTTTGGAGTAGTATCGAACACCGAGTAGGTTCGGGGCTCAGGTTAAGCCCCTGATCTCATGAACTACATGCCACCGTAGGTATGTCGGGACCCCTTTCATGTTAGTATCTAGCCCAAATGGCCCTTTTCATGGTGATATCACACTTTCATGGTTCTATCCTTGGCATGGTACGAACACCCTCCCGACTAGGGTTACAAGTCGGGCTTCATGTGTGCTCATATGGGGTATATCGGTTAAGAGAATCTCCAACTATTCCTCATAATTTATGCATGTTATGATTATGTATGTTGGCTCAAGTCATGTTAAGTAAATATCTTCTGTTATGATTATGATTATGTTATGTTACGAATGTTTTGAAAACCTTGAGCCATATGATATGTTTTTATGATTTATAATAGGAGCATGATGTCCTACTCTTATGATTATTTTGAATTTCATATATGTTTTAAATGTACGTTTTACTTACTTTGCATACTCAGTACATTTCACGTATTGACCAAATACTTTTTATATTGTATCGTTACATGATACAGGTCCTAATTCTCAGGCACATCCTTACCTGTAGATAGTTTCAAATTTTCTCTCAGCGCTCTTGGTAAGTCCTCATGTTTCAAGGGTTGTATGTTCATACTCCATGTTGTTCTTTCCATTTCTGGATGTAGGATTAGTTGGGGAGTTGTCCCATCAATCCTTCCTTCATGTTTAGAGGCTTATAAGACTACAGATTGTATCCAGACGTATTGAATAAGTCTTACACTACTTTTCCCTTTAGCTATGTCATGATTACATTTTTTATGTTAGGTCTTCCGCTCTGTGACTAAATTAGATGTATGCTCATGCCATGGGCCGACTTGGGGTCTCTCGGGGCTCCGTGTCCCGTGTCTACAATCTGGGTGTACGTTTGGGTCGTGAAAAGGACTATCTACTAGGAGGTGGACTTAGCACTGAGTGGACTGGGGTTTCGGTGCACCCAGGTTCCCATAACTATGTTGCCACTGTAGGATACATTTTATTGGCCTTATGGCTCAAGAATTGTGATTAACCAATTCATTCGTCTATGCCCTGGCAAGGTACATACGGTCTTATCGATGGGGTGTATTCATCAGACTCCACGTCTAGCTCACGTGGTTATATGTGGGTTATAGACTCCCCCACTAGTCAGCTCAACTCAGTCTCAAATTAGTCAATTCAATTTCAGCTTGCTCAGTTCAACATAATTAGTTCAGACTCAGAAATCTCAGATTTAGCGCATGTCTTTGACAATCAGACAGTGTCATCTTGACCAACTCAGTATATTTTGGTTATTGTAGTTCAGCATATCAGTTGGTCATTGCATGTTATTTTATTTTAGTTATTTAAATCCAATATTATGTTTTCTCCTGCTTACGCAGTACATTCAAAGTACTGATGTGTACCTTTTATGTTGTATCATTTTATGAAAGGGCCATAGGTTCTCAGACTCAGCGCCGTTAGTAGATTTACTCTGGTGATATCAGCAGCAGCAGTGGTGATTCCTTATCTTTCGAGGACAATATTTGATTTACTTTAGTTCATTTTCTTTCAATCAGACATTAGAGTTAGTTGGGGGCTTGTCCCACCAACTCATCATTAATAGATGGATTTCAGACAGAATTTCAAATGTGCAATATTGATTTTCTTTTAGATGTATGAATTTATTATCAAATCAATTTTATTTAATGTCTCTGGTATTTAAAGGTTCCGCTATGTTTTACTCAGAATTGGCAGTGTTATGATAGACCATGGGTTGACTTGGGGTTACTTGTGATCCTAAGTACCGTGTCTCTTCCAGGATGTAGACTCGGAGCATGACAAACTTGGTATCAGATCACTAAGTTTTGAGTATCCTCTGGTGTTTGAAAGCCGCATCAAGTAGAGTCCTTATCATGGGTGTGAAGTGCGCTACACTTATGACGGGGAGGCTATGACATGTTATTAGGAAAACTCCCTTTTTTTCATACTCTTTATCGTGCATTGAAATTCAATTCCGGAATTGTTCTCCTAACTAGTGCTCCATTTTGTTGCAGTGTGAATCATGCCTCCAAGATGTGTTAATAGAAGAAGGGCCGGTAACGCTCAACGACCTGCCCCACCAGCTCCAGCAGCCCGTTAGGATGACTCAGTGTCCACAACTGAGTTTAGGGGCGGCTATCAAATTACTCGCTTAAATAGTTACCAATCAGGTGAACTAGTAGGTGGTTTCAATCACAATTGGTCTACAATAGCTGCTCAAGTGCGGGACTTCACTCAAATGAAACCTCCAGTTTCCCACGAACCTAAGGCGGGAGATGACCGACAGGAGTTCGTGGATGTGTTTAAGAAGATCACCCGCATTATAGGTGTTAGCTCCACCAAGAGTACCGATCTGGCTGCCTATTAGTTGAAAGGGGAGCCCAGGTCTAGTACGAATAGTGGAAGGATGGGAGGCCATCAGGAGCAGGACCGGTGGAATGGGAGAAGTTCACTACAGCCTTCCCAGATAGATTCTTCCCTTGGGAGCTAGGGGAGGAAAAAGTGGCAGAGTTTATGAATTTGAAACAGGGAAATTTGATGGTGGAGGAGTATACACTGGAGTTCACCAGACTCTTTAAATATGCTCCAGAAATGGTAGTCGACCCAAGGGCTCGTAGGTAGAAATTTGTTAATGGTGTGTCAAACCTGGTGCTCAAAGAGTACAGGACAGCGATGCTGATTAAGGATATTGTCCTCTCCAACTTTAGTGTTCATGCTCATTAGATTGAGGCAGAAAATATGAAGGACATGGAGCGAAAGAACAAGCACGCAAGGACTGACATATCAGATTATGGCTACCAGAGGTCTGGCGGTAGTAGCTGCCAATAGCAGTAGTAGCGGAGCACTCCAAAACCCAGCTTAGCCGGCACCCCTACCTTTCCATCCTACCAGGATCGGAGGGGTGGATCATCTGGCTCTCAGTCCCAGAGATACAGTGCCATTAACAGGTATCTAGCTTACCCTAAGTGTGGAAAGAATCACCCAGGGGACTGCCTTCAAGGCCGAGAGGGTTGCTTTAGTTGATGACAGTTAGGCCATTGACTCAGAGAGTGCCCATCAGCAGAACGGGGAAGGGCACAGTCCACCACTTCAGCAGCTCCATCTTTGACCTACTCAACAGGCCAATACTTTAATCAAAGATTGCGGTCAACGGCAAAATCATTTTTATGCCTTGTCCTCTCATCAGGATCAGGTGAGCTCACCTGATGTGGTCACGGGTATGTTATGTTTTCTCCACCTTGATGTATATGCCCTACTAGATCAAGGAGCCACACAATAGTTCATAACTCCCTATATAGTTATGCAGCCTAATATTAGTCCAGAGGTCCTCTTTGAACTGTTTTCAGTCTCCAACCCAGTTGGCGAGTCAGTTAGAACCAACTGGGTGTATAGAAACTACCCAGTCTTAGTCTTCAATAAGGTCATTCCATCTGATCTTGTAGAGTTAGACATGGTCAATTTTGACCTCATCAATGGCATGGATTGGTTACACTCCGGTTATGCCTCAGTCATTGCAGAACTAGAGTTGTTAAATTTCGATTTCCCAATGAGCGAGTGTTAGAATGGATGAGCAGCAGTTCAGTGCCTAAGGGTCGAATTATTTCCTACCGTAAGTCCAGAAGCTTATATCTAAGGGATGTATCTATCCTCTAGTTCGTGTAAAAGATTCCAACTCTGAGACCCCAACTATCTAGTCAGTCCCAGTTGTCAGCGAATTTCCTGATGTGTTCCCCGAAGATCTTCCCAGAGTTCTTCCTGAGCGGGAAATCGACTTCAGTGTAGACCTTCTCCCAGATACTCAGCCCATCTCCATCCCTCATTATAGAATAGCTCCAGCTATGCTTAAGGAGTTAAATGAGCAGCTAAAACACCTTCTTGATAAGGGTTTTATCAGACCCAACATCTCTGCCTGGGGTGATCCAGTACTATTCATGTGAAAAAAAGATGGTATCCTTAGAATGTGCATCGATTACTATTAGTTGAACAAGGTCATAGTTAGGAACAGGTATCCCCTACCCAAAATTGACGACTTGCTCGACCAACATCAGGGAGCAAGCTATTTCTCCAAAATAGATCTCAGGTTGGGATATCATTACCTAAGAGTAAAAGAGTGTGACATACTGAAGATAACTTTCAATACTCAGTATGGTCTCTATGAGTTCGTGGTTATGTACTTTGGACTCACAAATTTCCCTGCAGCTTTTATGGACCTGATGAATAGAGTCTTCAAGTAGTATCTGAATATGTTCGCCATAGTATTTATGGACAACATTCTGGTATACTCCAGATATGATGAAGAGCATGTTATTCACCTGAGGATAGTGCTTCAGATACTCAGATACTGCTAGTTGTTCAACAAGTTTAGTAAATGCAAATTCTGGTTGAAGTCCGTGACTTTCTTAGGTCATGTAGTATCGGGTGAGGGTATTCAGGTTGATCCTCAAAAGATCACAGCGGTGAATGACTGGCCCAGACCTACCTCCCCAATTGAAATTAGAAGTTTTTTGGGTCTAGCCAGTTATTAATGATGCTTTGTGGAAGACTTTTCTTCTATAGAATCCCCTCTGACTAGACTGTCTCAGAAAAAGGTGAAATTTAGTGGTCAGATTTGTGTGACAAGATTTTCTAGGAGTTGAAGACTCGACTCACTACCATTCCGGTGTTGACCTTGACAGAAGGAATAGAGGGATTAGTTGTTTATTGTGATGCTTCCAGATATAGACTTGGTTGCGTTCTAATGAGGAGAGGTAAGGTGATTACCTACACCTCCAGATAGCTCAAGATTCATGAAAAGAATTATCCGACTCATGACATGGAGTTGGCAATGGTGGTTTTTGCATTGAAAATATGTAGACACTACCTGTTCAGGGCTCACGTGGATGTTTTTACCGATCACAAGAGCCTTCAGTATATTTTTAGTCAGAATGAACTAAATATTCATTAAAGAGGGTTGTTAGAGATACTGAAGGACTATGACATGAGCATAATTTCTCACCCGATCAAAGCCAATATGGTGGTTGATTCCCTAAGAAGAGTGCCTATGGGGAGCGTGGCTCATGTTGAGGAAGGCAAAAAGGAGGTGGAAAAAGATATCTACAGATTAGCTGGATTGGGATCTTTGCTAGTTGATACTGCTAAGGGTGGAGTAGTTGTGTAGAGTGGGTCAGATTGCTCGTTATTAGTTGAGGTTAATTCAAGGTAGGATGAAGATCCCATACTTCTGAAATTGAAGGAGGTGGTTCGCAGAAAAGAAGTGGAGAATTTCTCCCAAAGGAGAGATGGTGTACTCCGATACCAAGGTAGATTGTGCGTACCAGATATGGGTGATTATATACAGCAGATACTGGCTGAAGCACACAATTCGAGGTATTCTATCCACCTTAATGCTACTAATATGTAACGTGATTTACAGGATATTTAGTGGTGGAACGACATGAAGAGAGACATCGCTGAATTTGTAACTAAGTGCCCTAATTTCCAGAAATTCAAAGTAGAACACTAGAGGCCGAGAGGTACGACTCAGGATATCAGCATACCCACATGGAAGTTGAAAGAAGTAAATATGGATTTTATTATAGGTCTACCTCAGACTCGTCAACAACATGATTCCATCTGGGTAATAGCAGACCGGATGACTAAGTCAACACATTTCCTCAATGTTAAAACTAAAGATTCAGATGAGGACTATTCTAGGTTTTATATCAGTGAGTTAGTCAGACATCATAGGGTGCCCTTGTCCATTATCTCAAATAGAGGTACCTGGTTCAACTCCCACTTCTTGAAGTCCTCTCAAAAGGGACTTGGTACCCAAGTTAAGCTCAGAACAACTTTTCACCTGCAGATAGATGGACAAACTGAGTGGACTATTCAGACCTTAGAAGATATGTTGAGACCATGCTTGATCGATTTCAACAACAGTTGGGATGACCAATTGCCTCTCATCAAGTTTGCATACAACAACGACCACCACTCCAGTATCCAGATGGCCCTGTTTGAGGCATTATATGGTAGGAGGTGAAGATCTCCTATCAGGTGGTTTGAGGTTGGTGAAGCTACTTTAATTGCGCCAGACTTGGTTCATGAAGCTAAGCAAAAAAGTACAGCTCATAAGAGAAAGATTGAAAACAACTAAGAGTTGTTAAAAATCTTATGCCGATGTGACGAGAAGAGAATTGGAGTTTGTAGAGGATGACTGGGTTATTTGAAAATTTCACCCATGAAGGGAGTGATGAGATTTAGGAAGAAAGGAAAGCTCAGTCAGAGTTATATGGGACCCTATAGAATTCTAAGGCGAATTGGCAAGGTGGCCTATGAGTTGGAATTACCTTTAAAGTTGGCATCTGTACACCCAGTCTTCCATGTGTCACTATTGAAAAAGTGCATCAGTGATCCAACTTTCGTTGTGCCCCTAGACAATGTGGTAGTGAAAGATTGTCTCTCTTACAAAGAGGTTCCAATTCAGATCCTTGACCATCAGGTTAATAAGAAGAGGAACAAGGAGGTAGTTTCTGTCAAAGTCTTATAGAGAAATTAGCAGGTTGAGGGAGCTACCGAAGTATATATGACGGCTAGATACCTACACTCGCTCTCTTCTGGCTCAATTTCATTTTAAGGTATCAATTTCCTCCCTAAAACTCTTTTTAGTTCATGTGTTCTAGTTTCTTTCAGGTAAATGAATATGTGTATGATTAGTGAATTTAGTTCAGACTTGTAGTTCAGTTCGGAGGTAGTCATTCCATTAGTGTTAAGCCTTCATGATCAGTATTCGAGTAAAATGATTGCAATTATCTGCTTTTCTGTGTGTTTTTCAACATTCAAGGATGAATCTTCCTAAGGGGGAGATATTGTAACGACCTAGAAATTACAAGACTAGACTCGGGATTTGAAATGGAGAAAATAGGATTTTCTACACCAGGCCATATAATGAGTCGTCCTGTGACCCGTGGGGTAGGCTATGAGTTGTGAAGTGACTCATGGGGAAGGGTCTGCGCTTGATTGAAAATTTTGAAAATAATTGGGTGACCACGGGTGTTACCACGAGCAGTGGTCAACACCACGAGTGGTGATGTGATCCGTGGTTAAGAGCAAATTGGAGACTGGGGAAAAGTTAGGCAGTGTACCTAACGACTAGACAACACGAGTCATGGTCCATGCCATGACCCGTTAGGTGACCCGTGGTCTAAGAGGGTTTGGGAAATGGAGACTTTTCCAGTGTAGTTGACGAGTGGGTCACCACGAGTCGTTGGGTACACCACGAGCTGTGGTGTCCCTCGTGGTGATCAACAGGGGGTTTTGGGCGGTGCACTCTATGACCATGACCATGAGTCATGGTCACTGGGCACGAGCCATTGGGTCCCTCGTGGGGACTAGCGATCAGTTTTCCCTATGAGTTTATTAAGGGTCTTTTTGTAATTTCATAACCTCCTAGACTCTAAACTACGTCGTTTTAGATTATTTTAAGGGGAGTTAGAGGAGTTAAATGGTTTTCCCCTCATTCCCACTCAGATTTTTCAGAAAATAAAGTAAGCTTTCCGACGAAGAACTCTCAAGCAAGATTAGAGCTTCTCATCTATTACAGCGATTCAAGTTTTCTTCTCTAAGGAATTCGTAGCCAATTATATGGTATCCAACAAGGGAATAGTTCTTCCCTTGTTCCCCTAAAATCCCTCCTAGTTTCACTTATGAATTCTAGCCCCGAGTTTTCGAATGTGAAGGAAATATATGTCAAATTTCTTTGAATTCATGTAGAATGTTATCCAAGTTTATTTTTGATATGGTTCCATCATTTCATGCCATATTGATGTTGTTCCCGTAAAGTGAATTATAGCCTGAGATTTTGAATGTGGATTAATTATATGCCAGATTTTGTTATACCTTATATAATATGATTTATGTTGATTGTTGGATATTCTCCATTATCTAGATATCGTCTAAATTCTCTTTCTTGGAAGGATGATTTTAGCCCTAATATTGACTGAGATCACCTAGAATTTTGCCTGTTAAGTTAGTCTTCCTTGTTACTTGATTCTATCAATGTTGTGGATTCCCATGTTGTTAGTATGAATTGAAATCTTAGTTAGCTACATGATAGTTCAGTTTCGGTCAGAATGTCAGAATCCTCAATTTTATTAAGAATTATCAGCTGGCCAGTTTGACTACAACATTTTTACGAGGTGTTAGTGGTACCTCTTAGTTATTAGAACTAGACTCAGTATTAGATTTTAGTAGTTTTTTAGGTTGTCATAAAACTTCAGTTAAGCAGCTCTGACCAACCTTAGGACCCCATCTTCATATTACAGTTTGTTCTTTAGACGGTTATGACACTTCTAGATAAGCAACTCTGACCGGTCTTAGAACCCAGTTATAGAATTCGATCCATTAAGACTCTCAGGGTGTGTCTAGATAGGTATTCCTAACTAGTCTTGGGCTCCAGTTTCGAGCTATCAGCTTAGTAGTCAGTCTAGGACTTTCCAGTGGGATTAGGACTTAGCACCAAGCGGACCGGTGTTCCAGGACACCCAAGTTCTCAGATCTACATTGCCACTATAGGATATATTTTATTGGCCTCATGGCCCCATACATGTGATCACCCAGTTAATGCCTCTATGCCCTGGCAGGGTATATTGGGTCCTATCAATGGGGTGTATACATTGGACTCTATGTCTAGCTCACATGGTTATATGTTGGTTATATAGTCTTCCACTAGTCATCTTATTTCAGTCTTAAATTAGTCAATTCAGTTTCAATTTTCTCATTTTAGCAAAGTTAGTTCAGACTCAGAAATCACAGATTTTGCGCATGTCTTTGACCATCAGACAGGGTCATCTTGACAATCTCAATATATTTCAATTATTTCAGTTCAATATATCAATTGGTCATTGCATGTCATTTCAGTTCAGTTATTTATATCCAGTATTATATTTTCTCTTGAACACTCAGTACATTCAAAATTCTAACGCATATCTTTTATGTTGTATCATTTTATGATACAGTCGTAGGTTCTCAGACTCAGCGCCGTTAGAAGATTTCCTCTGGTGATATCAGCAGCAGAAGTGGTATGTCCTCATCTTTCTAGGACGATATTTGATTTACTTCAGTTCATTTTCTTTCAGTAAGAATTTAGAGTTAGCTGGGGGCTTGTCCCAGCAACTCATCATTAGTAGATGGCTTTCATATTGAATTTCAGATGTTCAATATTGATTTTCTTCAGATGTATGAACTTATTATTAAATTAGTTTTCTTCAATGTCTCCAGCATAAAAAGCTTCCACTATGTTTTACTCAGTATTGCCATTGTTATGATAGACCATGGGTTGACTTGGGGTTACTTGTGCTCCTAATTACCGTGTCTCATGCAGGGTGTAGACTCGGGGCATGACACTGTACCTCCCTGCCATGTTAGTCAATTATTCATATGATACATATTTAAAACTTGTCCTCATGCTTTTAACCCTAAAAGAAAGTTCCAACGTTTATTTGGTTAACATTATATCCAATGCCAATGGCCCATGGAGAATAGCTCGAATATAAAAAGAAAGTTAAAATATTTCTGATTCTAGGTGTTTTGGATTGAAGACCACCTTCTTCGAACGGAACAACTCTATCATCTTCTTTGACTGCTTCATTTCCCAACATAACAAAATTGATATCAAAATGCCTACTGTAATATACAGAGGAACACTCCATATTTAAATTAGATTGAAGATAAAATCCCTCTATTGATCAAGACATGCATCACAGATTTGAGGTATAGTAAAAATATACACTCGACACTAAAATGGAAAACAAAAAGAATCATACATGAAGAACCTGCCACCTTAAGTCACTAATTCTCGGAGACAAGATAAGAAAAATATGAATGGGAAGATGAGTGAATACTACTGCGGACTAAGAAAGGAGTTATATCATATAAAGATATCAACAAAAAAGAATACGGGAGGATTACACTTTCATGAGGACAAGGTTCTGACGGGGACTGAATTCTCTCATCCTTTGAGCTTAAAATTATGCTTTGAGCTTACTTTTAAATTATTCAATTGACTCCTTTATGTATTTCTCATTATGCAGTTTAGTATCTTAACTTTTATTATTGAATAATCTTGTTGGTTGTCGTTCCTTATGTATTATTTATGTTGCTTCCTTTTCTAATCTATTTTATTTTAATTTCCTAAACGTTCAGAGAAATAGTCATGAATCCAGAAGAGTATTCAAGAAAATGCAAGAAAGTTAAGAACATAAACTATGTGTTAGTTGGATCACTTGTATCATTGGTAAAACAAAAGGTTTTGCATCGCAATACCAAGACGAACTCAGACTTCAGCCCAACTGATGAAGCTATAAAGTCGATTAAAAAGCATCAAAAGCACAAGCCAATATCAATCTAACTAACTGATGCATCTCAATTTGAACAAGGGCAGCATGTATCTTTGGATTATGACTTTCTGGCAACACAAACAACACATCAACAAGTGAAAAACGTAGTGTAGGATTCCACCACTCCCACATCATAACTAGCACATGAACAAGTGCAAAAAGTACAACTGAATTCCACCACTCTCACATCACAAAAAGCACATCAACAAGTGCAACGAGAGTCACAACGTCCCATCACTCCTACATCGAAAGCAGTTCAGGAACAAGTGCAACGTGATCCAAAGAATTCTTCCAATATTCAAGCAAATAACCAACATGAGGGACAAGGCAAGAACATATAATTTTGAATACTTTTAATTAGTTTTTATCTTCGCACAAATAATACATAAGAAATCAGGCGCTTGTTTTGAGATTTCTCAATTAGAAGATTACTTGGTTCGAATTATTCTAGGCTCTTCCACTAATAAAATAAAAAGATGTGGAACACAAATACATAGTGTACATGGATAGAGTGAGCACAAACTAATAATGCTAAATGAGTTGAACTAGCCTATTGGTCCTACTTAATCAATTATTAATGAGTTGGGCAGCTTTCTTCGCACATTGTCAAGGAAAAGGACATTTTTTCCTGTAATTGTACTTGATTGGAGGAAGTTGAAAAAACACGATGATATGTGAAACTATATCAAGGTTTGAAATTCAATTTTTAGCTAAAAATATTTTACATCTTTTGCACTAACCCAATTGCACAAAATTGTAGGAGAAATATAACATTCCTGAAGTTGGAAAAGATTACTCTATGGGAACAATTCAACTTGCTCAGAGAAGGTATAACAATGGGTTGAAGGAAAGACACTTCTATGTATACGCTACTGACGAAATGCGAATGGAAAATAGGCCTCAAGAAGTTTCAGAAACTATATTTAAGGATCTTCTTGAATATTGAAAATCTGACACAGCTCAGGTAAGATATAAATTACAGAAAACTATTTTTATTAAAATAGTTGCTTATACATATTAGATAGAAATAGGAAGGATCTTAACGTTCAATATGCCTTTATATTCCCAATTTTTAAAAAAGGTTCAATATGTCCAAAACTAACACAGAGAAATAGAAACTAACTCATTTATTTGTAAGATATTTCTAAAACTAATACAAAGAATCAAAAAAAGTTGAAGTATTCGTACATTGTTGGCAAAACATGTTTTTCTATCATCCGCGAGGTTTAGTGTTTTCTCGTATTGTTTATTTACTATGTACTTGTTGACTTTATTTAGGAAGATTTTTATACCTACTTGTATGTAAATAGACACAAAAGAAGGAATGTCCTGATGCTTTGTCAAGTAAGAAATTCTTTGTGGCTACTACAACAGGAAAACCTGGCTGAATATACAAGGACTCATATGAAGATACGAGTAGCAAAATAGTATGAAATTTTCTAATTCAAAGTTTAATAATATCATTTGTTTGTTCTTAAATAATTCATGAGTGTAATTTACTTTAACTCTATATATCTTGTATCTGATTTGTAGGCTGAAATAGAGAGAAGAGAAACTCAAGAAAGTGAAGATAGTAGTCAATCATCAGTTGACGCATTTGCAGTAGTTAATGGACCTGATTATCTAGGTCGAGTAAGATTGTATGGACGTGGGGTAAACAAGACTCTCTTGAAATAGAAAATGAGAGATTCCGGACACTCTTCAAATATTACTAATAAGATGACGCGGAAAAAAATAGAGGAACTAGAAGAGAGGATGCCACAAAGAATGCATGAAAAATTCAATGTGCAAAAGGATTCCATGGAACAAGATATTAAAATGAACATCATTGTGCAAGTTTAGCATCTAAATCCAAGATAAACACTTGATCCTAACATTCTAAGACGCAATACTTTTTCTCTAGGAGAAGTGGCTACTATTCAACTAATCAACCGTCCATCTACGAGTAGTAACAATCAAGGTTAGTACTTCTTCTCCTTCCTCCTCCTCCTTCTACTGCTTCTCGTCCTTATTCCTCTGATAATTCTTCTTCATCTAGGACTATTTTTTTCATTCATCACCGACAAACTAGGGTGTTCAAAACAACATCAATTGAACTGCTTCTCGTTAGTTTTTTTTTCATATTACTAGAGTAATAATATAAAATAAATATTTATTTTATTTTGACTGGATTACCAGTTAGGAAGTGAACTTAAAAAGTGGAAAATGTTAGAAACTTTATGTAATACCCCTGAAGCCCTAGGATCAAACCTGGGAATTTAAATGGAAAAACTAAATTTTCTATACTAGGCCACAGGACAAGTCTTCCTATGACCCATGGGGTAGGCCATCAGTCGGGGAGTGACTCTTGGGGTAAAGATTGGTCGTGGTCTGGAATCTTAATTCTGGGGTAGCCACGGACATGACCACGAGTCGTGATCAGCACCACAACTCGTTGCATTAGTCATGGTCAAGGATGATTTGAAGGAAGAAGAAGATGGGAAGTGTACCTAACAGATTGGTTACCACGACTCATTGGGTACACCACGAGTCGTGGTGTCCCCCATGGTGATCCTAGGTGATTTCTTGGTTTTTGCAGAGGACGGGAGGTGACCACGAGTCGTGGTCACCATCATCAAATTGTTAAGTGCCTCGTGGTGACAAGCTAGATGTAACTTCCAATGGAGGCAAAGGATGCAGACCATGAGTTATGGCTGGGGGATGACACATCCATTTCCGAGTAGGGACTGGCACTCAGTTTTTCCTTGCAAGTTTATTAAGGGCTTTTTTGTAATTCCTACATTTCAAAGGCCTAAACTACATTGTCTTTAACTCAGAATAGGGTGTTTTAATAAGGTTTAAGTAAGTCTAAGCCTATCCTAATTTATGCATGCAAGCTTAGGGGTTTTAAGAGGTGATCAAGTCTAGTTTCCTACAATTTCTTCCTCAATTCTCTTTGGGCTATCAAGGAATTGTGAGAATCAGATCCTTTCAGGTATGTAGGTGTTACACCCCATAAAATTCCCAACACAGAGATGGCCTATTTGCGTGTTGGCTAAGAGTATTTGAAAGCCATACATGCTAGAAAAAGGCCCGAAAAAAGACCAGACGAGAAACCTGTCGAACTATCACGGAAGGAGCTGGGGCAGAGCCCCTCCACGATGGCAACGTGTCACGGAGGTGGAGCCTCCGCATTGGCTCCGTGACACGTTGGCCCTGTCCAAGCCCAAGTATATAAAGCCTCCACTTCGGTTCATTTCATTATTATATCAAATAATTTCCAGAAGCTCATGAGAAAACAGAGAGGGTGCGAAAGTATTGTTAAATTATTGCTCGATTATGCCGTCAAACGTAGTCCAAATCCAAATTAACCTCAAATACCGAGGTATTTAGCAGCAGGAGCATTCCTATGGATTTAGTTTCATGAAATTCAGCCGGCGAATCATCCTGCTATCGAACTAAGGTAAGTGGAATTGCTCCAAACTAGTGTCAATATACTCCTAGCCTTAAAGTGAATATTTCTCCCTTCTGGACTTTCGCGAAATAGCAAGTTTTTGACCGTCTTTCGATAAGCCAATGTTTAGGCTGTAAATATATCAAAAGTGACGTTTTCTTTCAGAATATTGGTGTATTTAGTCGGATAAACCGAGGTTAAGGTATGTAAAGCCAGTTTCTTGGGCAAGTTAGTAGTTTTAGCCTCGTATAACACAGTAAACTCCGTAGTATAATTCCCAGAGTTGAATATTATGTATTGTTCAAGTTCAGTAAATCTGGTTTGCGTTGTTATATCGTACTCAGTCCGAAAGCTAGTAAAGCATGCGCCAAAATGGCAAGTTGTCATTCCAGACTCAGTATAGAGTAGTATGTGATTAGCAAGCATGTTTCTGGAATAATATGATAGATATTCAGAATAAGAGTTAGTAAAGTAAAATCAGACATTCAGATAGTACCTTCGCTACAGATTATCCATACAGACAGATGATACCTTGGCTACAGTATAGCCATACAGTTAGATAGTATCTCAGCTATAGCTTAGCCAAACAGTTAGATAAAGATCACAGATTCAGTAAAAAGTAGTATGAGAATCAGTATAATACAAAAATAGATCAGAATAAGAAATCAAAATTCAAATAGTATTTTTCAGTTTAAACATGCTTGCTATATATGTGCTTATTGTTTGCTGAGACTTGGTTGTGTCGTGAGGGCACCCTTTTGAGTGTCCTCGCCGCCCCTGGGTTGGTAACTGTGTCGTCCACTGAGAAGGTGGGTTTACGTCACTCTAAGGAGTGGCATGCCGTCCCCAGTTTGGACGAAGATAGGATGAAGCTTTCCCCATATCAGGCTAATCAGCATTACAGTACAGATAGCCCTGTTGTGTGCAAGCGCCCAGAGAACAGATTTAGATACAGTTATAGTTACAGATACAGAATAGGAGTCCTCCGAACTCAGACACGGTTATTTATATTGGAGGCTATGGCCCACGCCGGAGACCCAGGGGGCCGACAGAGGTGCTCGTAGTAGCAAATGAGTGGAGTGACTTATTTTTGGCTGGTTTTGACCCGGGTAGGGGTATATAGATTGTTTGCTTACTTGGCGCCATTCGACTTATGGGGGTTGGTATTGGCTCTTGTTTGCTATATATAAATATGTATTTATGTGATATATATTAGTTAATAGACAGCAGGCTTCCACGTCTACAGGTACGCTCCTTCCCTATCACAACACAGAAAGTCTGATTCAGTTCTTACAGATTCAGTTATCTCCTGCTATTTAGAATTACTAGTTATGTTATTTGTGTTCAGTTGTATCCAGGTTCTTTGCATACTCGGTACTAGTGGTACTAATGCCCGTTTGGGGCGCTGCATTACTTGCCTGCAGGTACTCACAGATGAGGAGCCGATCCCTCGTGATCCTAGCCAGCGCAGAGTCATCAGCTCCAGTCATTTGGAGCTTGATATTCAGAGGTGTATTTCATTTTCTTTTGTTGTATAGTATGGGTTGGTCGGGGCCTTGTCCCGACCATTTCATCAGTAATCATATAGGCTTGCAGATTGTATATATTCATCTCCCTGTGGTTAGTTATGCCGGGTGAGGCTGTGCGTTTTGTTTAGCTGTTTAGCATTTTTGATTATGTGTGCCGTGTGGGGCTATAGTCTGATAGTAGTGGTGACCTTGCCGAACACGTAGTTATTCAGTATACTATTGTTAAGTTATAGATAACTAGACAGCATGGTGGCCTTAGCGGCCCGCATAGGTTTTCCCCCTTTGTAAGTATGTTCTGGTTAGCTGAAGTTTTATATAGGTGGCTATAGGCCCAGTCGGCCGGAGGCTGTGTTTACAGTCGTTATATAGCCCATTGTTTCTAGAAATCTGAGTTAGAGCTAGCCAGGCACCAGATGTGCTTAGGCTCACTAGTTAGCAGTCTAGGTCCTACTAGGGCACCAGGTGCCAGTCATACCCCCAAGGTGGGGTGTGACAAACTTTGTATCAGAGTAGGTCATGTCCCAGGGAGTCTGCAAGCCGTGCTAAGTAGAGTCTTGTCTATGGATGTGTTGTGCACCACATACTATAGGCATGAGGCTGCGAGGCATGATATGATGGTTACTCTTCATTCTCATTCAGTCGTGCTATAGAGCGGTACAGTATAGGGTTGGGTCCCTAAAACTTATCATATTCTTTGTCTACAGATAAGAATGGCAGACCAACGTCACCCTGCCACCGGCAGAAGATTAGACACAACAGCAGGAGAAGGCACCAGCAGGATGCCTCAGTTCTATTCAGAGTAAGCCCGATCTGAGGGCGATATAGATGCTTCATCAAAGCCCTCTCAGCACTCCCCCTCACATTAGGAGCCGTTGGGCACGACACCGCCTCCGATAGCTCCTGTACCTTCGCCATCAGACCAGGAAGTTCGGAGCGCAGTGGTTATGTTGGCACAAATGATGGCCACACAGTGCCAGTCAGCGCCACCTGTAGCAGCAGAGCCTTCAGGTGGGTCAGGTAGTTCGAGGTTCAGGGAGTTTTTGGCACTTGGTCCCCCAGAGTTCACTGAGTCAGATCTAGCAGAGGACCCCCAAGATTTCCTAGATCAGATGCATAGAATTTTCCAGGTTATGCATGTGACCCCTAAAGAATCAGTTGAGCTGACAGTGTTTCAGTTGCGGGACATAGCTGTATTATGGTACGAGAGTTGGGAAAGATCTTGAGGGAGAGATGTTGCCCTCCGACCTAGTCCAACTTTTCGGAGGCCTTCCTAGGCTGTTATTTTCCACGGGAGATTCGGCAGGCTCGGATGGATCAATTTTTGCATTTGGAGCTGGGGGCGAGGAGTGTACGCGAATATGCCCTACAGTTTGACTGCCTAGCCTGCTATGCTCTAGATTTTGTTGACACTATGCCATCCAGAGTCCACCGGTTCATTATGGGTCTGAACCGAGAATATATTAAAGCTTGCATGATGGCTACGTTACGATAAGATATATATATTGCCCCAGTACAGGCCTTTGCCCAGACCATTGAGGGCCTTAGACAGCGGCAACAGGGTGGTAGATAGACAAATCAGGAACAACGCCGCAGAGATAGATCAGATGATATACAGAGGGAGGTTCAGAGAGGACCCAGGCCCCGATTGTCAGACAGACCCCCTAGACCCCTACCTCCACCACAGCAACAGCGAGGTAGATTTGTTCATCGAGGGCAGTCAGAGTTTGCTGGCAGTTCTCGAACAGTAGATTCCCAGCAGCAGAGAAGGGGAAAGCAGAGCAGATTTACACCCCCACCCTACCCTAATTGCGGCCGACCTCACATCAGAGCTTGCAGATATGGCTCCTCGGGGTGTTATATTTGCGGGCAGGAGGGGCACCACATGAGAGATTGTCCGGCCAGGGGGCAAGAGAGAAGAGATAGTCAGGATAGGGGATCCATAGGGCCACGAGCTCCAGCAGCCTCAGTACAGCATAGGCCCTCAGGTACAGCAGGTAGAGGGCGAGGTTGATCAGGAGCCTCCAGTTCAGGTACGAGCTCAAGCCGTACCTATGTATTACCAGGGAGACAGGACTCACAGGCGTCTCCAGATGTAGTGACAAGTATGATGACTATCTGTTCATGCCCTTCTTATGTACTGATTGATCCAGGGTCCACTTCCTATATTACCCCATTTGTGGCTCGAAAGTTTAATATCGCACCAGAGTTATTACAATAGCCCTTTTCAGTATCTACACCCGTCGCTGACTCCATTATAGCTAGTAGAATTTATCTAGGGTGTACAGTAGAGGTTGCTGATCGTCAGAATTATGTAGATCTGGTAGAGCTAGAAATTATTGATTTCAATGCCATTATGGGTATGGATTGGTTAGTGCCATGCTATGCCAATGTAGAATGTTGGAGCAAGGCGGTCCGATTCCACTTTCCAAGAGAGGCAATGCGAGAGTGGAAAGGCAGCACAACTACTTCAAAAGGTAGGTATATTTCCTACCTTCAGGCAAGGAAATTGATAACTAAGGGATGTATCTACCACCTAGTCAGGGTTCAGGATGTTCGGGTAGAATCTCTGACACTTCAGTCTATTCCGGTGGTGAATGAATTCCCTGATGTATTTCCAAAGGAGTTACCTGGTATTCCCCTAGAAAGGGAGATAGATTTTGCAATTGACTTCCTACCAGGCACTTAGCCTATATCAATTCCTCTGCTGAACTCAGAAAATTAAAGGAGCAGCTGAAGGACCTACTAGATAAGGGATTTATCAGGCTGAGTACTTCACTGTGGGGTGCGCCAGTTCTATTTGTGAGAAAGAAGGATGGCTCGCTTGCATGTGTATAGATTACCGGCAGCTGAATAAAGTTATAGTAAAGGATAAGTATCCTCTTCCCAGAATAGATGATTTGTTTGATCAGTTACAAGGGGCCAGATATTTCTCCAAGATTGACTTGCGGTCCAGATATCATCAGGTTTGAGTTCCTAAAAGAGGCATTCCCAAAACAATTTTCAGGACCCGATATGGACACTTTGAATTCCTAGTTATGTCCTTTGGGTTGATGAATGCCCCAACAATATTCATAGACCTGATGAATAGCATTTTCAGACCATACCTGGACCTGTTCGTGATAGTGTTTTTGTCACACCCCGCCTTGGGGCGTACGACTGGCACCTGGTGCCCTGCTAGGACCTGACCTGCTGGACTGTTAAGCCTGGCACGTCTGGCGCCTGGCTGGCTCTGGCTCACATTTCTTGAAATAAAGGGCTATATAACGGTTGTAAACACAGCCCCCGGCGCATTGGCCTATAGCCTTCTGTACCTGTGCTAGCAGCTAACCAGAAACATATTATCTCAGGGAAACCTATGCGGGCCGACAAGGCCACCATGCTGTCTAGTTATCTGTAACTCAAACATAACATACTGAAAAGCTACATGACCGGCAAGGTCACCACTACTGGTAAACTATGGCCCCACACGGCCAAAATAAAAGAAAGCAAGAATACTGGCAACTAAACAATTGCACGGCCTCACACGACTGGCTCAACTGACCACAGGGAATATATACAGACTGCAAGCCTCTAGGAATAGCAATAGAACTGGTCGGGATAGGGCCCCGACCTACCCGTACTGTACAACAAAAGGAACTGAACTACACCTCTAGAAATTCAGTTTCGGGATGACAGGAGCTGAATACTCAACCGCTGATGGAGATCACGTGGTATCGCCTGCTCGTCTATGGGTACCTGCAGGCAAGTAATGCAGCGCCCCACTGGGCGTCAGTACCGCTGGTACTGAGTATGTAAAGCAATAACTGAAAGAGATATCTGAAATCAATAACATAACTAACGAAACTGAAATAGGAGGAACTAGATTAACTATCTGAGGTGTAGATCGTACCTGTTCTTAATCATACTGGAGGGAGTAGGAATCATACCTGGAGACGTATCATTCTACTACTAATCTGCTCATATCTAATGTAATATGGCATAACATACATAACATAACATGGCATACACAACCTTACCCGGCCCCCATAAGCCGGGAGGTACAATCAACACAGAATCTATACCCCTACCCCGGTCATCCCATCTCCTATACTGGCTGTAAGCATCCCGCCGGTCCCCTGGGTATGCACTTGGGCTGGCTGAGCCCCTGACTATAACTGCATCTAAGTCCGGAGGACTCCTGAATCTGCACCCGGGCGTCTCCGCTCGACTTGGGTGTGTAAGGGCCGATCAAGGCACAAATATAGGGAAAACTGGCATCCCATCTTCGTCCCCTGTGGGACGGCATGCCACTCCGCGGAGCGAAGTATCCTCGTCCTCTAACGGACGAGTCAATACAGCTATTAACCCTGGGCGGTCATGGATGCTAGGTAATCCAACCCCAAACAATACAACGGTCTCAACTGGTAATACTGTCTGGGTATCTCACATGCTGAGGCTAATAGGAGTAAAGTATCATGTATATATTACATGCTGAGCTAATGATAGTAATTTGTACGTATCTGTTACGTGCTGAGGTAGGTAAATATATATAAATATTAACATAATCCCCTGCCAGACTGTACTGGGGCATATGCTATACAAGATAGTGTTTCTGCTAAAACCTGTGTTGTTTACTGAGTTTCTGTATCAACATGATCTCCTATTCCTGGCATGGTTTCTAAACTTCATTTTAGTCTGCTATTCTATTCCTGAAATACTTTACGAATACTTTACTACTTCACGGGGTTTCGACTGAACACAACAATATCTTAACATGGCATATCACATCACACACTGAGTATACTGGGCACTCTCTAACACTTGCATTAGAATCTATATCATACTAATAGGTTTCGTACACATGACAACCCAATGCTTCTCACATTGTACCAATATTCATAATAATGCAATACTCGACTTCTGAACATTCTACTGGTCTGAAAATTGCTATATTATCTCAATATTCCTTAAATTGCCGAGGAAACTAACTTTACATACCTTATCTTTGAATTATTCGTCCGTTGGACGAGGCTCGGCCGGTACTTCAACTATTTTCTCCCAACTGCATTCATAAATACGTCAATTAATACTAAATACAGCTTTATTGTAAAGAGCAACGTTACTTTCGATATAGTTTATAGCCTAAACTTAGGCTTATCGAAAGACGGTAGAAAACTCGCTATTTTTCAACTGGTAATACTGTCTGGGTATCTCACATGCTGAGGCTAATAGGAGTAAAGTATCATGTATATATTACATGCTGAGCTAATGATAGTAATCTGTACGTATCTGTTACGTGCTGAGGTAGGTAAATATATATAAATATTAACATAATCCCCTGCCAGACTGTACTGGGGCATATGCTATACAAGATAGTGTTTCTGCTAAAACCTGTGCTGTTTACTGAGTTTCTGTATCAACATGATCTCCTATTCCTGGCATGGTTTCTAAACTTCATTTTAGTCTGCTATTCTATTCCTGAAATACTTTACGAATACTTTACTACTTCACGGGGTTTCGACTGAACACAACAATATCTTAACATGGCATATCACATCACACACTGAGTATACTGGGCACTCTCTAACACTTGCATTAGAATCTATATCATACTAATAGGTTTCGTACACATGACAACCCAATGCTTCTCACATTGTACCAATATTCATAATAACGCAATACTCGACTTCTGAACATTCTACTGGTCTGAAAATTGCTATATTATCTCAATATTCCTTAAATTGCCGAGGAAACTAACTTTACATACCTTATCTTTGAATTATTCGTCCGTTGGACGAGGCTCGGCCGGTACTTCAACTATTTTCTCCCAACTGCATTTATAAATATGTCAATTAATACTAAATACAACTTTATTGTAAAGAGCAACGTTACTTTCGATATAGTTTATAGCCTAAACTTAGGCTTATCGAAAGACGGTAGAAAACTCGCTATTTTTCAGCAGCCCAGAAGGGAGAAATATTCAGTTCACAGCTAGGAACACATAGACATTAATTTAGAGCAATTCTACTTACCTTAGTTCGGTGGCTCGCCGATTCGTCGGCCGTATTTCATGAAAATAATTCAGTAGAAATGCTCTATGCTGCTAAATACTTTGGTATCTAGGATTAATTTGAGTTTGGGTAGCGTTTGGCAGCGTAATCGGACGAAAATATATAATTTCCTTCGTCTTCCTCTGCTTTACTGCGCGTTTCTGGAAATTTTTAAGTGATAAATGATTTTAAACCGAACTGGGGGCTTTATATACTTGGGCCTGAACTTGGGCAACGTGTCACGAAGCCATCGTGGAGGCCTCTCCTCCGTGACACGCTGCCATCGCGGAGGGGCTCTGCCTCGGCTCCTCCCGTGATGGTTCGATGGGTTTCTCGTCCGATCTTTTTCCCAGCCTTTCTCTAGCACGTATGGCCTTCTAATATGCTTAACCAACGTGCGAATAGGTCGTCTAGGTGCCAGAAATCCTACGGGGTATAACAGTTTATTGATGATATTCTAGCGTATTCTCGCTCTGAAGCAGATCACTAGGCTCATTTACAGACAGTGCTCCAGATTCTCATGGAACGTCAATTATATGCTAAGTTCTCCAAGTGTGAATTCTGGCTGAACTCAATAACCTTCTTGGGGCATATTGTGTCGGATGCTAGTATATAGGTTGACACGCAGAAGATAGCAGCAGTTAAAACCTGGCCTAGGCCTACCACTCCGACCAAAGTCCACAATTTTCTGGGGTTAGTGGGATATTACAGGAGATTTGTTGAGGGATTCTCTACTATAGCAGCACCTCTGACCAAACTGATGCAGAAAGCAGTGAAGTTTCAGTGGACAGACGCATGTGAGCAGAGCTTCCAGGAGTTAAAAGACAGATTAACCTCCGCCCCAGTGTTAGCATTGCCGGAAGGTACAAAAGGTTATTCAGTATATTGCAACGCATCAGGCATTGGGTTGTGTTGTGTGTTGAAGCGGCATGATAAGGTGATTGCGTATGCTTCCAGACAGCTGAGGAAATACGAAAAGAATTACCCTACCCACAACCTGGAGTTAGCCGCGGTGATCCACGCCTTAAAGATATGGAGACATTACTTGTATGGCATCCATGTGGATATTTTCAGAGATCAAAAGAGCCTACAGTATATCCTCACCCAGAGGGAGTTGAATCTGCCACAGCGTCGCTGATTGGAGCTATTAAAAGATTATGATGTTAATATTCTGTATCATCCGGGAAGAGCCAACGTAGTAGCTGATGCTCTCAGTCGTAAATCCATGGGAAGTTTGGGATATTTGCAGCCCGAGCAGCAGGAGTTGGTCAGGGAGGTACATCAATTAGCCAGCCTAGCCGTTCGTATAGCAAACATAGAGGACAAGTTTGTCACGCCTCGCCTTAGGGGTATGACTAGCACCTAGTGCCCTAGTAGGACCTAGACTGCTAACTGGTAAGCCTAAGCACATCTGGTGCCTGGATAGCTCTAACTCAGATTTCTGGAAACAATGGGCTATATAACGGCTGTAATCACAACCTCCGACCGACTGGGCCTATAGCCACCTGTATAAAAGTTCAGCTAACCAGAAACATACTTACAAAGGGGGAAAACCTATGCGGGCCAACAAGGCCACCACGCTGTCTAGTTATTTGTAACTCAACAATAGAATACTGAATAACTACCTGACCAGCAAGGTCACCACTACTATCAGACTATGGCCCCACATGGACAACATAATCAACAATGCTAAACAACTAAACAAAACGCACGGCCTCACACGACCGACACAACTAACCACAGGGAGATGAATATATACAATCTGCAAGCCTCTATGAGCACTAATGAAATGGTTGGGACAGGGCCTCGGCCTACCCATACTATACAATAAAAGAAAATGAAATACACTTCTGAATATCAAGCTCCAGATGATAGGAGCTGATGACTCTGCGCTGGCTAGGATCACGAAGGATCGACTCCTCGTCTGTGAGTACCTGCAGGTAAGTAATGCAGCACCCCAAACGGGCATCAGTACCATTGGTACTGAGTATGCAAAACAATTGGATACAACTGAATACAAATAACATAACTAGCAGTTTTGAATAGAAGGGGATAACTGAATCTGTAAGAACTGATAAGAACTGAATCAGACTTTCTGTGTTGTGATAGGGTAGGAGCGTACCTGTAGACGCGACGCCCTACTGTCTATTAACTAATATATTGCACATAAATACATATTTATATATAGCAAACAAGAGCCAATACCAAGCACCATAAGCCGGATGGTGCCAAGCAAGCAAACAATCTATACCCCTACCCAGGTCAAAATATGCCAAAATAAGTCACTCCACTCATCTACTAATTACGAGCACCTCTGCCGGCCCCCTGGGTCGCCGTCTCGGGCCATAGACTCCGATATAAATAATCATGTCTGAGTCCGGAGGACTCCTATACTATATCTGTAACTGTAACTGTATATGAATTTGTTCCCTGGGCGCCTGCACACAACAGGGCTATCTGTACTGTAATGCTGATCAACCTGATATAGGAAAGCTTCATGGCATCTTCGTCCAAACTAGGGATGGCATGCCACTCCTTGGAGTGACGTAAACCCACCCGCTCAGTGGGCGACACAGTTACCAACCCAGGGGCGACGAGGACGCTCAAAAGGGTGCCCTCACGACACAACCAAGTCTCAACAAACAATAAGCACATATATGGCAAGCACGTTAAAACTGAAAAATACTATCTGAATTCTGATTTCTTATTCTGATCTCTTTTTGTATTATACTAATTCTCATACTTCTTTATACTGAATCTGTGATCTTTATCTAACTGCATGGCTAATCTGTAGCCGAGATACTATCTAACTGTATGGCTATACTGTAGCCAAGATATCATCTGTCTGTATGGCTAATCTGTAGCCAAGATACTATCTGATTGTTTGATTTTACTTTACTAACTCTTATTCTGAATATCTATCATATTATTCTAGAAACATGTTTGCCAGTCACATACTGGCTATACTGAGTCTGGAATGCTAACTTGCCATTTTGGCGCATGCTTTACTAGCTTTCAGACTGAGTACGATATAATAACGCAAACCAGATTTATTGAACTTGCACAATACTTAATATTCAACTCCGGGAATTGTACTACGGAGTTTACTATGCTATACAAGGCTAAAACTACTAACTTGCCGTAGAAACTGGCTTTACATACCTTAAGCTCGGTTTATCCGACTAACAGACAAAGCTCGGTTAGTACTCCAGCCATTTCTCCCAACTGCATTTACATATTTGTCAATTAGAACTAAACACACCAATATTCTGAAAGAAAACGTCACTTTCGATATATTTATAGCCTAAACTTTGACTTATCGAAAGACGATCAAAAACTCGCTATTTCTCGAAAGTCCAGAAGGGAGAAATAATCACTTTAGGGATAGGAGTATATTGACACTAGTTTGGAGCAATTCCACTTACCTTAGTTTGGTAGCACGACAATTTGCCGGCTAAATTTCACGAAACTAAACCCGTAATAATGCTCCTGATTGCTTAATACCTCGGTATCTGGAGTTAATTTGAGTTTGGATAGCGTTCGACGGTGTAATCGGATGAATATTATAAGATATTCTCGATCCTCCATGTTTTCCCTCGGTTTCTTTGGAAATTATATGAGTTATATCATTAAAAACCGAAGTGAGGAGTTTATATACTTGGGCCTGGACAGGGCCAACGTGTCACGGTGCCAACGCGGAGGCTCCACCTCCATGACACGTTGCCATCGCGGAGGGGCTCTGCCCCGGCTCGTTCCGCGATGGTTCGACAGGTTTCTCATCCGTTCTTTTCCCTGGACTTTTCCTAGCATGTATGGCTTTCAAATACTCTTAACCAACACGCGAATAGGCAATCTATGTGTTGGGAATTTTACGGGGTGTAACATTCTCTCCCCCTTAAGAACATTCGTCCTCGAATGTGAACTTCTATCTAGAAGAATTCTCAACTTACTCAACTTGTTTCTAGAAAAATTTCAGCAGAATTTCCCCTGTAATATGGACTATCCCAAAAACCTGAAATACAGAAAAGTCCCATATAGGTATTCCACACAATACTATAGTATTTAAATGACAGATTAAAATAGACCTTTACATTTATACGTATACTATAAGGCACTGCATAAGATAATAATACTAACATACCTGTCGGCTGACTAGGCTTGAAATAAATGAGGGTATCTGGTCTTCATATCTTCCTCCGCCTCCCAAGTCATCTCCTCTTTGTTCCTGTTACGCCACAATACCTTGACAGAGGCAATATCTTTAGTTCTCAATCTACAAATCTGTCTGTCTAAGATGGCTACTGGAACCTCTTCATAGGCCAGCTCTTCCGTAGCCTGGATATCCTGCACTGGGACTGCACTGGATGGGTCTCCTATGCATTTCCTCAGCATAGAAACATGAAAGACCTAATGAACGGATTCCAATTCTGGAGGAAAGTTCAACTCATATGCTACTCGGCCTATCCTTCGACAAATCTGATAAGGCCCAACAGATCTCGAATGAGCTTACCTTTCTTGCCAAATCTCATCACCTCTTTCATTGGAGATACTTTCAGAAATACCCAGTCATTCACATCAAATTCCAGGTCTCTGCACCGCACATCAGCATATGAGTTATGGCGGCTCTGTGCAGTCAGTAGGCATTCTCTGATAAGCTTTACCTTTTCCTCTAACTGTTGAATGATGTCTGGCCTAATCAACCCTGATTATCCCACTTCAAACCAGCCAACCGGCGATCTACATTTTTGCCCATACAATACTTCAAAGGGCACCATCTAGATGGCTGAGTGATAGCTATTATTATAAGCAAATTCAATTAACGGAAAATGCTCATCCCAACTACCTCCAAACTCTAGAAAACACACTCGTAGCATGTCCTCGAGCGTCTGAATAGTGTGCTCAGCCTGTCCATCTGTCTAAGGGTGGAAGGTTGTGCTCAAATTAATCTACGTTCCCAGACCCCTCTGGAATGACTGCCAAAATCTAGCTTTAAACTGTGCTCCTCTGTCTGAAATAATAGATACTGGCATTCCATGTAATCTAACTATTTCTCTGATATATAATTCGGCATAATCCTCATCCGAGAAGGTAGCTTTCACTGGCAGGAAATGAGCTGATTTTATCAGCCCGTCAACTATTACCCAAATAGAATCGTGTCTATATCTGGTACGGGGCAATCCTGCAACAAAATCCATATTCACGGCTTCCCATTTCTAGAGAGGCACAACTATGTCCTGAGTTAACCCGCCTAGTTTCTGGTGTTCCACCTTTACCAGTTGGCAGTTAGGACACTAGGCTACAAATTCGGCAATTTCTCTTTTCACTCCTAGCCACCAATAATTCTCCTTGATATCATGGTACATTTTCGTTGCCCCAGGGTGAAGAGAATAACGGGCATAATATACCTCGTTCATAATCAGCTGGCGGAGCCCTGAAACATCTGGAACACAGAGGTGGCCTTTACATAACGACACTTCTTCCTCAGTTATCTGAAAATCTGGTGCTTTACCCTGCTGGATTCTGTCTTTGAGCTCGATCAGGTCAAGATCCTTATACTGCCGTTCTTTTACTTCCACAACTAATGATGACATGGCGGTGTTCTGAATTACCGCTCTGTTGTCCTCGGTGCTGCTTGATCTTGGGCAGATTTATATGCCCAAGTGATACTCAAACGTACCATTTTTACCTTGTTTGTTGTGCAATGTGTATATAATATCATGTATTTGGCAATAAAATGCGAATTTATACTAACCAACATGATTAGCATTTGTTTTGCAGGATAATGTGATTTTTAGGAGCAAAAAATGCGTGTTGGACTTATGTCGGAGTTGGACTTGGATGCGAGCGTGGAAAAGACCTCGGATGGCACATTTTACACTGGCTCCGCGATGGCGCCGTGCCACGCTGCCATCGCGGTAGCACACTGCCTGGAGAGGAAATTAATTGGCAGATTCCAGTGAGGCATCGCGACAGCTCCGTGGCACGGAGATAGGGCTCCGCGATGGCCTCCGTGCCACGTTGAAGCCAATTATCCGGACCCTAAAATTTCCAGAGAGGGTCCGCGTCCACGCCGTGTCACGGAGGCAGTGCTCCGCGTTGGCCTCCGTGACACGTTGCTTGTTATTCCGGGAAAATTTTCCCACTAGTATAAATAGCACACTTAGGTTATTTTTAAAAGAGTCTTCTTTTAGTTTTAGTTTTTTGGAGTGGAGTTCAGAAGTGGAGAGAGGAACGTGGTTTTGTGGCAGTTGAAGAATAGAAACGATAAGAGTTTTCTTCTCTTCCCTTCTTCTTTTCCTTCAATTGTATGCATGATTTACACTCATTCTAGGATGATTAATCCAAGAATGAGTGGCTAATTCCTTTCTTGCTGAGGTTTTGAACTTATGTAATGATTCTTCGTAATAATTGATATGGTTTCTTCTTCTTCTTGCATGTTGTTCTATTAATTCTTGTGCTTATTGCATTCTTGATTGGCCACCATTAATGTATATCTAAAAAGTCCAATTTCACTCAAGAGAGCATGAAATTGGAAAGTTGTGAATTAATAGGGTATTGTTCTTAACTTGATTTGGGAAAATTGGGTTTTGATGTGCTTTCTTGATAGAAATATACTTGAAAGCCGTATTAGTCAATTTAGGAACCGGAATTGTAGTGTTAGGTCATAAATTGCATTTGATCACAGAAATGTAGACGAATGGTTTATGAAGCTAAAGTGAAATTAAATACGAAAGTTTTAATTTCTAGGCAAACGTTCTTGGCTAGCAATATAAAGAAGAAGATGACCAAATTATCATGATTATCAAGTTCATTACTCGTTCTTAACCTTGGCATGTGCATATCCATTGGCTAAACTCAACGTAAATAGTAGTTATTAATTTTAGTAGATAATTAGTTTAGAAACAAAACTTACTCAAATCTTTATTGGATTGTTGTTAACATAGTTAGAAATAGAATAGAGATATAGTAAACTAGGCAGTTTTGCATATCTAGAGCAGCCTCCTTGGATCGATACTTGGCTACTTAGCCACTTTATTACTTGTTTGACCACGTACACTTGCGTGTCGGTGTATAATATATACCGAGCAGCAGAGCGCGAACAAGTTTTTGGCGCCGTTGCCGGGGAGGCTAGGCGATTTGTAAAATTTTGTTTAGTGTAAATTTACTGTATTAGTATTTTTATCTTCTTAAGTGTTAACAACTTGGTCTTAGCCTGTATTTTGCAGATTTTTATTTCTGTGAACACTGGCAAGGGACAAGGAGCTGGTGGAATCTTACTTAGAGCCAGAACGTGAATTGCATAGTCAACGTAGAGAAGCTCTTCGGAAGAAGCTGCCGTTGCTCAAACAGTCTATGATGGAGCAACCCAATCCACCAGTTGTGCGGGCAGTGTTAGTGCCCGAGGAAGTAGCAGCCAGGCCGGTTCGCGAGGTGGCAATTCCACACGCTAATAATGTACATTCCAGCATCCGCAAACCAGAGCCTAGGGGGAGATTTGAGTTAAAGCAAAATATGGTGCAACTTTTGCACACGAGCGGGCAGTTTACCGGTCTCCCTCACGAAGATCCGCAACAACATCTCCATAACTTTTTGGAGATAAGTGACACGTACATACCCGCTGGAGTGTCACCTGATTATGTTCGGCTCACCTTATTTCCATTTTCCTTACTTGGTGAAGCCAAGAGGTGGTTAAAAGCTGAACCACCCAACTCTATATCAATGTGGGATGATGTTGCAAGGAAGTTTTTGATCAGATTTTTCCCTTCAGGTAAAACAGCTAAACTTAGAAGTCAGATTCTAAGTTTTAAACAGAGGGAAGGAGAAAATCTTTATCAAGCCTGGGAAAGATTCAAGTCCATGTTGCGGGACTGTCCCCATCATCATCAGTCAAACGAGGTGTTGGTCCACACTTTTATTGAGGGTTTGGAACCCCACACTAAAATTTTGTTAGACTCAGCAGCTGGAGGGCAAGCGCTGGAGAAAACTTATGAGGAACTGTACACTTTGCTCAACCGAATCTCACAAGGCAATCCAGAATGGAATGCAGATTCTTCAAGGGGTGGAGCAAGGAAAGCAGTGAGAGTGTTCGAAGTGGATGGATTCACAGCTATCGCTGCACAGATAGCTGCTTTGCAAAATCAGTTAAACACTCACTTCAGTACTATGAATTTGAACCAGCCTTCAGCCTCAATTAATGCAGTCCAACAGATATGGTGTGAAGTGTGTGGTAGTAGTGAGCATTCAGCTGAATGTTGTGGTACAAATCCTGATTCTGTCAACTTTGTGGGCAATGCACAGAGGAATCAACAGCAGTTTGGTGGTGGCTACAACTCGAATTGGAGGAATCATCCGAATTTTTCGTGGGGTAGCAACAATCAACAAGGCCAAGGTTCAGGACAGGGTATGCACAGAAACCAAGGAGGGCAACAAGGCTATCAGAATCAGTTCAGAAATCACAATGCCCCTCCTCCACCACCATCACCGACTATTGAGGAAATGTTCAAGACCATGATTGCCAACCAGTCACAATTGTAGGCTGACTATGTCAAATTGGCAGCTGAAGTAAAGAACAATCAATTGGCAACCAAGGCTCTTGAATATCAGTTTGGGCAATTTGCTAGTGCCCAAAATACTAGACCAAGGGGAGGACTACCTAGCGACACGGATCCCAATCCTAAGCAGGTAAATGCAGTGACCACGAGGAGTGGTTTACAATTAAAGGAGGTGGAACCGGAAAGACCGCTTCAGAAGTCAGGAGCAGCAGATGTTGAGGGAGAACAAACCTCAGATACGGGGAAGACCAAAGAAGCTGAACCAACAAGGCCTCCACCCCCGTTCCCTCAACGACTTAAGAAACACAAGGAGGAGGCGTGTTTCCAGAAATTCATGGAGATACTTAAACAGGTACATGTTAACTTACCTCTTGTTGATGTCTTGCAGGGTGTGCCAAAATATGCAAAGTATATCAAAGACATCGTGGCCAACAAAAGTCGCTTGACCGAGTATGCCACGGTGGATTTAACGGAGGAATGCACATCCCGTATTCAGAACAGGTTGCCCACTAAACTGAAGGATCCTGGAAGTTTTACTATCCAGCTGACGATTGGGCAAAGTATCCGAGCTCGTGGGTTATGCGACTTGGGGGCAAGTATAAATCTGATGCCATCTTCGGTATTCAGAAAGTTAGGGCTAGGGAGTCCTAGACCTACAACAGTGATCTTGCAGCTAGCAGACAGGTCTTTAGCTAGGTCGGATGGCATTGTGGAGGATGTGCTAGTGCAGGTAGGCTCCCTCATTTTTCCGGTAGATTTCATTGTTCTGGATTTTGAGCCAGATGCAGAAGTCACTTTATTTTAGGACGACCATTTTTGGCAACCGGAAAGGCATTGATCGATGTAGCTGTGGGTCAACTCACGATGCGAGCACACGACAAGGTTGAGGTGTTCGACGTGTACAAGGCACCTAAGCTTCCGACTGTCTATAAGGAACTCTCGGTGATCAACGTGATTGATCATGGGAATGCAAATGGATTGAGTGATTCCCGAGAGTTACTAGGTAGGCCACCAGACAAGGTTGAGAACTACTGGGGAGATGACCATGATCGGGTCAAATCGTCCATCTCCCTAGTAGAAAATTGAGCGTAAAGGCTGTCGAGCTGCGACGTTAAACCAGGCGCTGCACGGGAGGCAACCCGTGAAAAATATTTTTTTTCTCTCTTTCTTTTTTTTTCTTAGTGTAAAGTTTTTCTTCTATTTTATTATCTTTTCTTTTTTATTGACTAGGTTTAGATTTGCATTTTAATTAGTAATTTTTAATTTTTAGTAGGGAAATCTATGAATTTAACCAATTTTTGTTTAGTGAGGTGATTTTCAGGTATACCGGAGGAAAAATACGTGGAATCGAGAAAACGAGGCGAGGTATGAAAAATAAAATTTGATAGTGAAACAGAGCACTGGCGCGTTGGCGCCGTGTCACGGAGGCAATGCTCCGCGTTGGCCTCCGTGACACGTTGAAGGCAAATCTGGAATTTTTTAAAATTCCAGTAAGCCAACGCGTTGGCTCCGTGTCACGGAGGAGGGCCTCCGCGTTAACCTCCGTGACACGTTGCCCTTATCCCAGTGCCGGGTCACACTGGGTTTCCGGGTGACCCGCGTGTTTTCTTAATAAAAACCCCCGATTTCGCCCCTATTTTCCCCATTCCCTCTTCCCTCCGTGACCAAACACCCATTCCCCTACCCCCAAGCTCCGTGCCACGTTAAGAGGCAAGGAAAACGTCAAGTCTTTATCGATTCTTCAATTCCAAGGTATGTTTTCATTGTCTATCTCAAATTTTTGGTGATTTTTGTCGATTTTGAGAATGTGAGGTGAGATATATCACCCTAGGTAGAAATTAAACATGACGTGAATTATTTTGCGATTGATTGTGTTCGGATTGTTGTAGTTGACGGGTGAACTTATCGATTGATTGAATAATTCATTGTTGATTGTCGAAATGAGTTCTAGGGCTTGGGGTTGTCGAATTTTAACTTGGGTAACTTGATAGTTTGACGAAATTGATGCCGGGGTGTGTTTATTAGTTGAGATAAGTCGTGGTAAATATTGTATAATTGGTGAAAGACGACTAATTCTCGTTTTTTAGTGGGACATTGCGTAATATGTGAATTGGTTGAATTAATTAGCTTAGTGTATATAAAATGTTTGTATTGTTGTTTCTATTTGGTTGTTGTTATTGTTGCTAAGTGCCATGGGTGAATAGTTGTCGATGGTAGGATTGGGTTAGCTGTATGAAGTCTGAGTAGTTCGCTAGCCGGTATGCTGTCGAATTTTTGTGAACGCACTAAGCAATATGTTTATAGTAATTGTGTTTGGGGTGTAAATAGATCTATCCTTGCTAACATGTTGTAAATATTGTTAAAGACTAAGTGTGGGGTAAATTTTGTTTAACCCGACCTTAGCCAAAACTAACAAGTTTTTAGCTTAACGTTGTGCTTGTCTGTGTAAATTGACAGATACAATGGCCAGCCGGCAGGATAAAGGCAAGGGTGCTTCAACCTCAGGCACCGGCAGAAAGAGAATGGGACTGGGCACTGCTGTCCCAGCAGCACCTGCTGTTCCACGCGGTCAACACCACCGATACAGAACACGATGGGTGACCGATGAAGGGAAGAAGTGGTACGCAAAGCATAAGGAGAACAAGTACTTCCCGGAGGAACATATTGCAAGGGAACCACTTGCACAGGAGTTCCCTCGCATCGTACAGAGAATTGAAGCAGCTGGGCTCAACTTTATTTTTCAGGAGCCCACGGAGTGCAACCTTCACTTGGTCCGGGAATTTTATGCCAACTGGACCCCGGCCATCAGAAGCCACACTATTAAAATCAGAGGGCAAATTGTCACTCTGGAACCCCAGCAGCTGAATGCCATCATTGGAGCGCGGGACACAGACGCCCACGTTCTCTGCCAGCTCAACATCACCCCACCATACGCCGACATCAGACGTACGTTGTGCGGGGCTCGATCCACAGCCCGATGGAGTAGACACAAAGAGAGGGGTTACCACCAGACTCTGCCTTATTCGCAGATGAACAGGGAGGCCAGAATCTGGCTAAAAATTGTATGTTCGTGTTTGATCCCGGGAGTACATATGACAGACGTGACCCGGGACCGTGTCTGCCTGGTGTATGCCCTTATGAAAGGGCTTGAGATTAATGTGGGGGCGGTTATAATATCCGCCATGAAGAGAGCCAGACTACACCAGGGCCACAGATACGGGTTTGGCGGACTCATCACCACCTTCCTCCGAGGCCTCGACGTTGAGGAAGAAGCCTTGGATTACATTCCGCAGTTGAAGCGGCGGGCCCTTGATGTGACGAAGACCAAGGCCCCCGACACTACACACGGACCTGTGCTGACTCTGGGCGAGCGACATGCTCGTGACGACCAGTATATGGCCCGTATGTTCGGTATGCAGATGCTGCAGCTATGGATAGGTGGGAGACCAGCCACCGAGGATGAATTATGGCAGCTGGAGCTGGACTACCCTTTTGGCGAGAACGCCAGAGCTTTATGCAAGGTGGGGCCAGCCTTTGTGGAGCCGACTGATGACGACGTCCCTACTGATGAAAAAACACGTCGTGAGGACTCTGATGTGGAGTCCGATGACGGCGAGGGAGCTGATTCAGATATGGGCGACGAGGCCGCAGCACCGGATGAGGAAGTCGAATATCTCGACTGAGCAGGGAGTTTCACCACCCAAAATTTTGTGCTTTGTATTTTTGTGAACACTGAGGACAGTGTTCGATTTAAGTGTGGGGTGGGGAGTAGTTAGGTGCTGGGTCATAGGCTCTAAATCTGCTGTATATTCTTCCTTGACGTTTGTGTATGTCTGTGCTTTCCCTGTTGTTGTGAACTGATTTGTGAATGATGTGTATATATTTGTTTGTGGCTAATGATGTGTGTCTTTAAAAAGTTATGGTTGCCATTGTAAATATTTTGTAAATTTTGTAAATATTTTTTTTCTCTATCGATATGATCGATATTTTTCAAAATTTTTGCGAAAGGATGTTGCACTTATCTACATATTTTGTAAATATTTTTTTCATCGAAAGGATCGATGTGTTGCAAAAATTTTGAAGTTTTATTTTTGGGTTTCTCGGAGTTTGTTTTCGGTTATTTTACCGAGAATAGTCCCATTGAACCGATGTCATAGTTAGTGAACATTCCCTATGATGGATGGATGACGACCGTCTTAAGGGAAATGTAGTCGATAGGAGTAGATGATTTGTTTTTAGTTTCTTTGGTGGATTGCATCAATAAACTATAGTTGCTTATGGTTGCTAAAATTTTGTTGTGTGTGTAATTGATGTTCGAAATGCGAAAGTGATTCGTTTGAAAGCATGTAATTGTGTAAATATGTTGAGTTACCTAGGCTATAGAATTTGGTTCATTATGATTGAGGCTTAATCTTGAATTCATGTACTTGACTAATTAAAGAGTCTGTGAATGCATCTTGATTCGAGCATGTGCATGAAGTGTGAGTGAGGTTTTGCTATTCCATGTCATTGTGAATTGTCTAGAACTTGCCTGGCGTGTATACAAAGCGAAATGAAGGAGGGGTAGTGTTGGAAAGGATGTAGGCATTTCTTTGTTGTAACCGTTAGTTTCCATTTTTTTTCTTGTTAAATTCTACCTGTCTATATGTTGTATACCCTAGTCAGCCCGTTGAGCCTTTAGCCGATTTCTTTCTTTTGTCCAGAATTGTATGAACTAAGCTTTATTCCTTCTTTTCATTAGCCTTGAAGTCTATAAGAAACTCTTAAGCGCTTATAAAGAACAGAAAATTGTTTCCCAAAGTGTTAAAGAGTGAAAAGAGTGAAAAGAAAAAGAAAAGCAGAGTGAAGAAAGAAAAGATGATGTTGAAGAGGCACTAGTTGTAATTAAATGAAATTGATGGTACATGAAAACCCTCTGTTTTGTGTCAAGTGTGCCTGATAAAATGGGCTGTATGAAAGTAAACCATCATGAAGGGGAGAAAAAGAGAAAAGAGAGGAACAATGTCCATGAGTCGATGGGAATGAGTTGAAAAGGCGCTTAAGGATGCTAGCAACTATTATTGGCTAATCAAATATATATATACTAGATCCATAGCCCAGTTACAACCCATTAAAAGTCCTATTTGATCCTACACTGCATTTCTTTATATTAGTGGAGTAATACACTAAGGGCAAGCTTATGGGTCATGACATGATGCATGTGAATTCTTTTGGGAGAGAGAGTGAAATTAATTTCTATATGCCCCTACGTGCATGTTTGTGTGCTGCACGAGCATAAAAAGGGAAGTTTCTCTCGAGTTGTGAGGGCACATGCTTGATTAAAGATTGATTTTCGGGTCGGATTTCTTGATTAGTTGATTTGCATGAGTTTGCTGATATCAAGAATCAATTCTTAAAAGTCTAGGAAGCCTCGATGTATTAAGGTCATTGTCTTGTACGACCAAGCATGTTTTCTTGATGATTTGCAAAAAAATCGAATAATCGGTATGACCGTAACGTAAATGGTTGCACCATAGTGACAAAGGTTGAGATGTGATGTGCATGATTTGTGTATGTGTTGTTCGAGGACGAACAAGGATTTAAGTGTGGGGTAAGTGATCTTGGGCAGATTTATATGCCCAAGTGATACTCAAACGTACCATTTTTACCTTGTTTGTTGTGCAATGTGTATATAATATCATGTATTTGGCAATAAAATGCGAATTTATACTAACCAACATGATTAGCATTTGTTTTGCAGGATAATGTGATTTTTAGGAGCAAAAAATGCGTGTTGGACTTATGTCGGAGTTGGACTTGGATGCGAGCGTGGAAAAGACCTCAGATGGCACATTTTACACTGGCTCCGCGATGGCGCCGTGCCACGCTGCCATCGCGGTAGCACACTGCCTGGAGAGGAAATTAATTGGCAGATTCCAGTGAGGCATCGCGATAGCTCCGTGGCACGGAGACAGGGCTCCGCGATGGCCTCCGTACCACGTTGAAGCCAATTATCCGGACCCTGAAATTTCCAGAGAGGGTCCGCGTCCACGCCGTGTCACGGAGGCAGTGCTCCGCGTTGGCCTCCGTGACACGTTGCTTGTTATTCCGGGAAAATTTTCCCACTAGTATAAATAGCACACTTAGGTTATTTTTAAAAGAGTCTTCTTTTAGTTTTAGTTTTTTGGAGTGGAGTTCAGAAGTGGAGAGAGGAACGTGGTTTTGTGGCAGTTGAAGAATAGAAACGATAAGAGTTTTCTTCTCTTCCCTTCTTCTTTTCCTTCAATTGTATGCATGATTTACACTCATTCTAGGATGATTAATCCAAGAATGAGTGGCTAATTCCTTTCTTGATGAGGTTTTGAACTTGTGTAATGATTCTTGGTAATAATTGATATGGTTTCTTCTTCTTCTTGCATGTTGTTCTATTAATTCTTGTGCTTATTACATTCTTGATTGGCCACCATTAATGTATATCTAAAAAGTCCAATTTCACTCGAGAGAGCATGAAATTGGAAAGTTGTGAATTAATAGGGTATTGTTCTTAACTTGATTTGGGAAAATTGGGTTTTGATGTGCTTTCTTGATAGAAATATACTTGAAAGTCGTATTAGTCAATTTAGGAACCGGAATTGTAGTGTTAGGGCATAAATTGCATTTGATCACAGAAATGTAGACGAATGGTTTATGAAGCTAAAGTGAAATTAAATACGGAAGTTTTAATTTCTAGGCAAACGTTCTTGGCTAGCAATATAAAGAAGAAGATGACCAAATTATCATGATTATCAAGTTCATTACTCGTTCTTAACCTTGGCATGTGCATATCCATTGTCTAAACTCAACGTAAATAGTAGTTATTAATTTTAGTAGATAATTAGTTTAGAAACAAAATTTTCTCAAATCTTGATTGGATTGTTGTTAACATAGTTAGAAATAGAATAGAGATATAGTAAACTAGGCAGTTTTGCATATCTAGAGCAGCCTCCTTGGATCGATACTTGGCTACTTAGCCACTTTATTACTTGTTTGACCACGTACACTTGCGTGTCGGTGTATAATATATACCGAGCAGCAGAGCGCGAACACTGCTATACGAACAGCTAGGCTGGCTAATTGATGTACCTCCCTGACCAACTCCCACTGCTCGGGATGCAAATATGCCAAACTTCCCATGGATTTACGGCTGAGAGCATCTACTACTACGTTGGCTTTTCCCGGATGATACAAAATATCCACATCATAATCTTTTAATAGCTCCAACCAGCGACGCTGTTGCAGATTTAACTCCCTCTCAGTTAGGATATACTGTAGGCTCTAATCTGTGAAAATATCCACCTGGACGCCATACATGTAATGTCTCCATATCTTTAAGGCGTGGATCACTGCGGCTAACTCCAGGTCGTGGGTAGGGTAATTCTTTTCATGTTTCCTCATCTGTCTGGAAGTGTACACAATCACCTTACCATACTGCATCAACACACAACCCAACCCAACACCTGATGCGTCGCAATATACTGAATAACCTTATGTACCTTCCGGCAATGCTAACACTGGGGCGGAGGTTAATCTCTCTTTTAACTCCTAGAAGCTCTGCTCACATGCCTCTATCCACTGAAACATCTCTACTTTCTGCGTCAGTTTGATAAAAGGTGCCGCTATAGTAGAGAATCCCTCAACAAATCTCCTTTAATATCCCGCTGACCCTAGAAAACTGCGGACTTCGGTCGGAGTGGTGGGCCTAGGCCAGGTTTTAACTGCTACTATCTTTTGCGTGTCAACCTGTATACCAGCATCCGACACAATATGCCCCAAGAAGACCACTGAGTTCAGCCAGAATTCACACTTAGAGAACTTAGCATATAATTGACGGTCCCTGAGAATCTGGAGCACTGTCCATAAATGAGCCTGGTGATCTGCTTCAGAGAGAGAATACACCAAAATATCATCAATAAACACTATCATGAACAGGTCCAGGTATGGTCTAAAAATGCAATTCATCAAGTCCATGAATATTTCTGGGGCATTCGTAAACCCAAAGGACATAACTAGGAATTCAAAGTGTCCATATCGGGTCCTGAAAGCCGTTTTGGGAATGTCTCTTTCACGAACTCGAACCTGATGATATCCGGACCGCAAGTCAATCTTGGTGAAATATCTGGCCCCCTGTAACTGATCAAACAAATCATCTATTATGGGAAGCGGATACTTATTCTTCACTGTAACTTTATTCAGCTACCGGTAATCTATACACATGCGAAACGTGCCATCCTTCTTTCTCACAAATAGAACTGGCGCACCCCACGGTGAAGTACTCGGCCTGATAAATCCCTTATCTAGCAGGTCCTCCAGCTGCTCCTTTAATTCTCTGAGTTCAGTAGGAGCCATGCAATACGGAGGAATTGATATAGGTTAAGTGCCTAGTAGCAAGTCAATTGCAAAATCTATCTCCCTTTCTGGGGGAATACCAGGTAACTCGTCTGGAAATACATCAGGGAACTCATTCACCATTGGAATAGACTGAAGTGTCGGAGATTCTACCCGAACATCCTGAACACTAACTAGGTGGTAGATACATCCTTTAGTTATCAATTTCCTCGCCTGAAGGTAGGAAATAAACCTACCTTTTGGAGTAGCTGTGCTGCCTTTCCACTCTCGCACTGCCTCTCCTGGAAAGTGGAATTGTGGACCGTCTTGGTCCAACATTCTACGTTAGCATAGCATGGAACCAACCAATCCATACCCATAATGGCATCGAAATCAATCATTTCTAACTCTACCAGATTTACTATAGTCTGGCGATCAGCAACCTCTATTGTACACCCTCGATAAATTCTACTAGCTATAATGGAGTCACCAACGGGTGTAGATTCTGAAAAGGGCTGCTGTAATGACTCTTGTTCGACATTAAACTTTCGAGCCACAAATGGGGTAATATATGACAGAGTGGACCCTGGATCAATCAGTACATAAGCAGGGCATGAACAGATAGTCATCATACCTGTCACTACATCTGGAGATGCCTATGAGTCTTGTCTCCCTGGCAATGCATAGGTACGGCTTGAGCCCGTAACTGAACTAGAGGCTCCTAATCTACCTCGGCCTCTACCTGTTGTACCTGAGGTCCTATGCCCTGCCGAGGCTGCTGGAGCTCATGGCCCTATGGATCCTCTGTCCTGACTATCTCTGCTCTTTTGTCCCCTGGCCGGACAATCTCTCCTGCGATGCCCCTCCTGCCCGCAAATATAACACCCCGAGGAGTCATATCTACAAGCTCCGATGCGAGGTCAGCCACAATTAGGGCAGGGTGGGGGTGTAAATCTGCTCTACTCTCCCCTTCTCTACTGCAGGGAATCTACTTTTCAAGAACTGATCTTGGGCAAATTTTATATGCCCAAGTGATACTCAAAAGTATAATTTTCGCCTTGGTTATCTATCAATGTGTATACATTCTCATGTAATTGGTAACAAAATGTGAATTTATACTAACCAACATGATTAGCATTGTTTTGCAGGTAAAATGCGATTTGAGGAAGCTAAAATGCATGTTGGATGACATCGGAGTTGGACTTGGATGCGAGCAAGGGAAAAGGCATTGGACAACATGAATTAAAGGGGCTCCGCGATGGAGCCGTGTCACGCTGCCATCGCGGAGGCATTCTGTCTGGATGGGAAAATTCACGCAAATTCCAGTGGAGGTCCGCGTTTGCTCCGTGGCACGGAGCCAGTGCTCTGCGATGCACGTCGTGCCACGTTGAGCCTAAATTCCCGGACCCCCAGTTCCAGTGAGGGTCCACGTTGGTAGCGTGTCACGGAGGCAGTGCTCCGCGATGCACTCTGTGACACGTTGCTCGTTATTCCAGGAAAAATTCCCAGCAGTATAAATAGAACACTTAGGTTCATTTTTTAATATTCTGACTTGGTGGAGCAAGGACGTGGGTTACAGGCAGTTGAGGGATGAAAATTTCAGGGTTTTTTCTCTCTTTCTTTCTTCTTTAATTCAATTGCTTGTATGATTAACACTCATTGTATGATGTTTAATCCACAAATGAGTGGCTAATTCCTCTCCTTGCTGAGGTTATGAACAATTGTAATGAAATTTGATCATTGATTCTTTGGTTTTCCATCTTTTCTTCCATGTTGTTCTATTAATTCTTGTTTTTACTGCATTAGTGTGTGGCCTACATTAATGTACATCTAAAAAGTCCGGTTTCACTCGAGAGAGCACGAAATTGGAAAGTTGTGAATTAATAGGATATGTTCTTTACTTGATTTGGGAAATTGAGTTTTGATTTGCTTTCAGGAAAGAAATAAACCTGAAAGTTGTATTAGTCAATTTAGGAACCGGAATTGTATAGCTAGGACCTGAATTGCATTTGATCACAGAAATGTAGACGGATGGTTCATGATTCTTAAGTGAGGCTTAATACGAGTGTTTTAATCTCTTGGCAAATGTTCTTAGCTAGCAACTGGAGGAAAAGATTAACCAAAGTATGATGATAGTTAGTTTCATTACATGTTCGTTTAACCTCAGCATGCTCTCATTCATAGTTAAGAGTCAAAGAAGATAATTGTACTTAGTTTTAGTATAAAAATTTATAAAACAAACTATTGACTTTTTGGTTACACTGTCGTCTGCATTGTTAGAAGTAAAATATAGTATACTTGAGCAAATTGCACTTAATTCAAGTCTCTGTGGGATCGATACTTGGCTTACTAAAGCCACTTACTACTTGTTCGACCACGTGCACATGCGTGTTGGTTTTATATAACCCACAAACCACCCGAACAAGAACTGCCTCCAGACTCTGACTGCCCTTGACGAGCAAATTTCCCTCGCTGCTTCTACCGCGGTGGAGGTGGGGGTCTAGGGGGTCTGTCTGACATTCGAGGCCTGGGTCCTCTCCAAACCTCCCTCTACATTCCATCTGATCTGTCTCTGTGGAGCTATTCTTGATTTGTCTGTCTACTTCCCTGTTACCGTTGTCTAAGGCCCTCAATTGTCTGGGCAAAGGCTTGTACTCGGGCAATATCCATATCTTCTCGTAACGTAGCCGTCACGCAAGCTTCAATATATTTCGGGTTCAGACCCATAATGAACCGGTGGACTCTGGATGGCATAGTTTCCACAAAAGCTGGAGCATAGCAGGCTAGGGAGTTAAACTATAGGGCATATTCTCGTACACTCCTTGCCCTCTGCTCCAAATGCAAAAACTGATCCATCCGGGCCTGCCGGATCTCCCGTGGCAAATAACGGTCCAGGAAGGCCTCCAAGAAACTGGACCAGGTCGAAGGGGCAACATCTCTCCCTCGAGACCTTTCCTAACTCTCGTACCATAATACAACTATGTCCGGCAACCGAAACACTGCCAGCTCAACTGATTCTGTAGGGGTCACATGCATAACCCGAAATATTCTCTGCATTTGATCTTGGAAATCTTGGGGGTCCTTTGCTTGATCTGACCTAGTGAACTGTTGGGGACCTAGTGCCAAAAACTCCCTAACCCTGGAACTACCTAACCCACCTGAAGGCTCTGCTGCAACAGGTGGCACTGACTGGCGCTGTGCAACCATCATTTGTGCCAACATAACAACTGCACTCCGAACTTCCTAATCTAATGGCAAAGGTACAGGAGCTATCTGAGGCGGTGTCGTGCCCAACGGCTCCAGATGTGAGGGGGACTGCTGAGAGGGATATGATGAAGCCTCTATATCGCCCTCAGATCAGGTGGACTTTGAATGGAACCGAGGCATCTTGCTGGTGCCTTCTCCTGCTGCTGTGTCTAATCTTCTGCCTGTGGCAGGGTGACGCTGGTCTGCCATTCTTATCTATAGACCAAGAATATTATAAATTTTAGGGACCCAACCCTATACTGTATCGCTTTGTAGCACGACTGAATGAGAAATAAGAGTAACCATCCTATCATGCCTCGCAGCCTCCTGCCTATAGTATGTGGTGCACAACACATCCATAGACAAGACTCCACTTAGCACGGCTTGCAGACTCCTTGGGACACAACCTGCTATGATACCAGGTTTGTCACGCCCCGCCTTGGGGGTATGATTGGCACCTGGTGCCCTAGTAGGACCTAGACTGCTAACTGGTGAGCCTAAGCGCATTTGGTGCCTGACTAGCTCTAACTCAAATTTCTGAAACAATGGGCTATATAACGGCTGTAAACACAGCCTCTGGCCGACTGGGCCTATAGCCACCTGTATAAAACTTCAGCTAACCAGAAACATACTTACAATGGGGGAAAACCTATGCGGGCCGACAAGGCCACCAAGCTGTCTAGTTATCTGTAACTCAACAATAGAATAGTAGATAACTATGTGACCAGAAAGGTCACCACTACTATAAGACTATGTCCCCACACGGCCAACATAATCAACAATGCTAAACAGCTAAACAAAACGCACGGCCTCACACGACCGGCAGAACTAACCATAGGGAGATGAATATATACAATCTTCAAGCCTCTATGAGTACTGATGAAATGGTCAGGACAGGGCCCCGGCCTACCCATACTATACAATAAAAGAAAATGAAATACACCTCTGAATATCAAGCTCCGGATGACAGGAGCTGATGACTCTACGCTGGCTAGGATCACGAGGATCGGCTCCTCATTTGTGAGTACCTGCAGGCAAGTAATGCAGCACCCCAAACGGGCGTCAGTACCACTGGTACCAAGTATGCAAAGCAACTGGATACAAATGAATACAAATAACATAATTAGCAATTCTGAATAACAGGAGATAACTGAATCTGTAAGAACTGAATCAGACTTTCTGTGTTGTGATACGGCAGGAGCGTACCTGTAGGCGCGGCGGCCTGCTGTCTATTAACTAATATATAGCACATAAATACATATTTATATATAGAAAACAAGAGCCAATGCCAACCCCCATAAGACGGATGGCGCCAAGTAAGAAAACAATCTATATACCCCTACCCGAGTCAAAACCAGCCAAAAATAAGTCACTCCACTCATCTGCTAAGTACGAGCACCTCTGCCGGCCCCCTGGGTCTCCGACTCGCGCCATAGCCTCCGATATAAATAACCATGTCTGAGTCTGTAGGACTCCTACACTGTATCTATAACTGTAACTGTATCTGAATCTGTTCCCTGGGCGCTTGCGCACAACAGGGCTATCTGTACTATAATGCTGATCAGCCTGATATGGGAAAAACTTCATCCCATCTTTGTCCAAACTAGGGACGGCATGCCACTCCTTAGAGTGATGTAAACCCACCCGCTCAGTGGGCGACACAGTCACAAACCCAGGGGCGGCGAGGACGCTCAAAGGGGTGCCCTCACGACACAACCATGTCTCAACAAACAATAAGCACATATATAACTGAAAAATACTACCTGAATTCGGATTTCTTATTCTGATCTATTTTTATATTATACTGATTCTCATACTACTTTGTACTGAATCTGTGATCTTTATCTAACTGCATGGATAATCTGTAGCAGAGATACTATCTAACTGTATGGCTATACTCTAGCCAAGATATCATCTGTCTGTATGGCTAATCTGTAGCCAAGATACTCTCTGACTATCCGATTTTACTTTACTAACTCTTATTCTGAATATCTGTCATATTATTCTAGAAACATGCTTGCTAGTCACATACTGGGCTATACTGAGTCTGGAATGCTAACTTGCCATTTTAGCGCATGCTTTACTAGCTTTCGGACTGAGTACGATATAACAACGCAAAGCAGATTTACTGAACTTGCACAATACTTAATATTCAACTCCGAGAATTCTACTACAAAGTTTACTGTGCTATACAAGGCTAAAACTACTAACTTGCCGAAGAAACTGGCTTTACATACCTTAACCTCGGTTTATCCGACTAACAGATGAAGTTCGGTCAGTACTCCAGCTATTTCTCCCAACTACATTTGCATATATGTCAATTAAAACTAAATACACTAATATTCTAAAAGAAAACGTCACTCTCGATATATTTATAGCCTAAAGTTTGGATTATCGAACGACGGTCAAAAACTTGCCATTTCTCCAAAGTTCAGAAGGGAGAAATACTCACTTTAGGGATAGGAGTATATTGATACTAGTTTGGAGCAATTCCACTTACCTTAGTTCGGTAGCACGACGATTCGCCGGCCAAATTTCACGAAACTAAATCCATAGGAATGCTCCTTACTGCTTAATACCTCGGTATCTGGAGTTAATTTGATTTTGGACCGCGTTCGATGGTGTAATCAGACAAATATTATAAGAGATTCTCGATCCTCCCTGCTATCCCTCGGTTTCTCTGGAAATTATATGAGTTATATCATTAAAAACCGAAGCGAGGAGTTTATATACTTGGGCCTGGAAAGGGCCAACGCGGAGGCTCCACCTCCGTGACACGTTGCCATCGCAAAGGGGCTCCGCCCCGGCTCCTTCCGCGATGGTTCGACATGTTTCTCGTTCGGTCTTTTCCCGGGCCTTTTCCTAGGATGTATGGCTTTGAAATACTCTTAGCCAACACATAGATGGCCTATTCGCGTGTTGGTTAAGAGTATTTGAAAGCCATATATGCTAGGAAAAGGCCCGGGAAAAGACCGAACGAGAAACCTATCGAACCATCGCAGAAGGAGCCGGGGCAGAGCCCCACCGCGATGGCAATGTGTCACGGAGGTGGAGCCTCTGCGTTGGCTCCATGACACGTTGGCCCTGTCCAGACCCAAGTATATAAAGCCTCCACTTCAGTTCATTTCATTATTATATCAAATAATTTCCAAAAGCTCGTGAGTAAACAGAGAGGGTGCGAAAGTATTGTTAAATTATCGCTCGATTACGCCATTAAACATAGTCCAAATGCAAATTAACCTCAGATACCGAGGTATTTAGCAGCAAGGAGCATTCCTACGGATTTAGTTTCGTGAAATTCGGTTGGCGAATCGTCGTGCTACCGAACTAAGGTAAGTGGAATTGCTCCAAACTAGTGTCAATATACTCCAAGCGTTAAAGTTAATATTTCTCCCTTCTGGACTTTCAAGAAATAGCATGTTTTTGACCGTCTTTCGATAATCCAAAGTTTAGGCTATAAATATATCGAAAGTGACGTTTTCTTTCAGAATATTGGTGTATTTAGTTCTAATTGACATATATGTAAATGCAGTTGGGGAGAAATAGCTGGAGTGCTAACCAAGCTTCATCCGTTAGTCGGATAAATCGAGGTTAAGGTATGTAAAGCCAGTTTCTTCGGCAAGTTAGTAGTTTTAGCCTTGTATAACACAATAAACTCCGTAGTAGAATTCCCAGAGTTGAATATTAAGTATTGTGCAAGTTCAGCAAATCTGGTTTCGTTGTTATATCGTACTCAGTCCGAAAGCTAGTGAAGCATGCGCCAAAATGGCAAGTTAGCATTCCAGAATCAGTATAGCCCAGTATGTGATTAGCAAGCATGTTTCTAGAATAATATGATAGATATTCAGAATAAGAGTTAGTAAAGTAAAATCAGACAGTTAGATAGTATCTTGGCTACAGATTAGCCATACAGATAAATGATATCTTGGCTACAGTATAGCCATTCAATTAGATAGTATCTCGGCTACAGATTAGCCATGCAGTTAGATAAAGATCACAGATTCAGTATAAAGCAGTGTGAGAATCAGTATAATACAAAAAGAGATCAGAATAAGAAATTAGAATTCAGATAGTATTTTTTAGTTTAAACATGCTTGCTATATATGGGCTTATTATTTGTTGAGACTTGGTTGTGTCGTGAGGGCACCCTTTTGAGCGTCCTCGCCGCCCCTGGGTTGGTAACTGTGTCGCCCACTGAGCGGGTGGGTTTACTTCACTCCAAGGAGTGGCATGCCATCCCCAGTTTGGACGAAGATAGGATGAAGCTTTCCCCATATCAGGCTGCTCAGCATTACAGTACAGATAGCCCTATTGTGCGCAAGCGCCCAGGGAACAGATTCAGATATAGTTACAGTTACAGATATAGTATAAGAGTCCTCTGGACTTAGACACGGTTATTTATATCGGAGGCTATGGCTCGAGCCGGAGGCCCAGGGGGCCGACAGAGGTGCTCATAGTTAGCAAATGAGAGGAGTGACTTATTTTTGGATGGTTTTGACCCGGGTAGGGGTATATAGATTGTTTACTTGCTTGGCGCCATCCGGCCTATGGGGGTTGGTATTGGCTCTTGTTTGCTATATATATATATATATGTATTTATGTGCTATATATTAGTTAATAGACAGCAGGCCGCAACGTCTACAAGTACGCTCCTGCCCTATCACAGCACAGAAAGTCTGATTTAGTTCTTATCAGTTCTTACAGATTCATTATCTCCTGCTATTCAGAATTGCTAGTTATGTTATTTGTATTCAGTTGTATCCAGTTGCTTCCATATTCAGTACCAGTGGTACTGACGCCCGTTTGGGGCGCTGCATTACTTGCCTGCAGGTACTCACAGACGAAGAGCCGATCCCTCGTGATCCTAGCCAGCACTGAGTCAGCAGCTCCTATCATCTGGAGCTTGATATTCAGAGGTGTATTTAATTTTCTTTTATTGTATAGTACGGGTAGGCCGGGGCCCTGTCCCGACCATTTCATCAGTACTCATAGAGGCTTGCAGATTGTATATATTCATCTCCCTGTGGTTAGTTGTGCCGATCCTGTTATGCCGTGCGTTTTGTTTTGTTGTTTAGCATTGTTGATTATGTTGGCCGTGTGGGGACATAGTCTTATAGTAATGGTGACCTTTCCGGTCACGTAGTTATTCAGTATTCTATTGTTGAGTTACAGATAACTAGACAGCATGGTGGCCTTGTCGGCCCGCATAGGTGTTATACCCCGTAGAATTCCCGGCACCTAGACGACCTATTCGCATGTTGGTTAAGCATATTAGAAGGCCATACGTGCTAGAGAAAGGGCGGGAAAAAGATCGGACGAGAAACACGTCGAACCATCGCAGGAGGAGCCGAGGCAGAGCCCCTCCGTGATGGCAGCGTGTCAACGAGGTGAGGCCTCCGCGATGGCTTCGTGACACGTTGCCCAAGTTCAGGCTCAAGTATATAAGGCCCCCACTTCGGTTTAATATCATTTAACTCATTTTAATTTCCAGAACACGCAGCAAAACAGAGGAAGATGAAGGAGGGATTATAATTTTCATCCGATTACGCTGCCAAACGCTGCCCAAACTCAAATTAATCATACATACCGAAGTATTTAGCAGCAGAGAGCATTCCTACGGATTTAGTTTCATGAAATACAGCCGACGAATCGGCGAGCCACCAAGCTAAGGTAAGTGGAATTGCTCTAAATTAGTGTCTATGTGTTCCTAGCTGAGAAGTGAATATTTCTCCCTTCTGGACCGCTGAAAAATAACGAGTTTTCGACCGTTTTTTGAAAGGTTAAAGTTGGGATAAATATATATATATAAAGTGACAATTTCTCCTGAATATTAATGTATTTAGTTCTAATTGACGTGTGTATGAATGTAGTTGGGAGAAACAGCAGAAGTACCGACAGAAATCACACCAGTCAGTCGGGTACTCGGAAACCAGGTATGTAAAGTTATTCTTTCCGCAAGCCAGGAAGTACAGCTTATAAAGTAAATAGAATAAAGGCTATTAACCGATACCCAGCGTACAGGAATGATTTTAGTACAATTTCCAGCAAGCATGCTAGTATATTAATTACGTATCATGCGATAATCAGAATAGTAGATATTCAGGCAATACGTATTACATCTGTTGAGATTGTATCCAGTAGTAGGTGGTGCATTTTATGTTATTGAGCTATATCCAGATATAATCAGATAGACAGATAAAGGCCAAGTAGCAGTTAGTCCAGCAATCAGGAATAGTGTAAAACAGAATATAGTTTCAGTTATTTAATACAAACTGGCCTTGAGATAAAAGAAGAGAATATGGCTAGTATTTTGCATTGAGCATGCTTGCTGTGTATGTGTTTTGTATGTTGAGACTTGTTGTGGCATGTGGGCACCCTTTAGCATCCCCACCGCCCCTGGGTTATAGTTGTGTCGATACCAGATTCAGATACCGCCACCAGCTGGGCGATGCCGTCCGACTAAAGGACGATGATGGCCGACCACCATGATAATACGGTCCAGACCACCCTGCTTGCAGGGGTAGTTCAGTTTACTCTGCACAGAGCTAGCACACCCTGTTTACAGGGGCAGACCACTCTGTGTGCACACCTGTGCACAGAGGCAGGAGTCTTCGGACTCAAACACAGTTTATTGTCAGAGGCCAAGGCTTGAGCTACGTACCCAAGGGGGCCGGTAGGAGGAGCTCACAGTTATCAGATGAGTGGAGTGACTTCTTTTTGGTTGGTTTAGACCTGGGTAGGGGTAAATAGATTGCTTGCTTGGTTGGCACCTTCCGGCTTATGGGGTTCGGTCAGGTATTGTGTGTATTATTATGTATATTAATATGTGCTAGAAGATACTGATAGACAAAAGGACGACACATCTTCAGGTACGCTCAGTTAGTTACAGAATGTATAAACTCTCCCCAGTTATCCTCAGCTAGATAGACTCAACTACTTCTTGCTTATATGTCATGTTATTGTGCTATTCGTTTCAGTTGCATATTTCAGTTTGCTTTACATGCTCAGTAACTGTGGTACTAACACCCAGCGGGGCGCTGTATTGCTTGCCTATAGGTACTCATAGATGAGGAGGCGATCCCTCGTGATTCCTGCCAGCTATTGAGTATTCAGCTCCTGTCATCCGGAGTCTAAATTCCAGAGGTGTATTTTGTTTTCTTTTGTTGTACAGTACGGGTAGGTCGGGGCCCTGTCCAGATCATTTCTATTGCTATTCCTAGAGGCTTGCTGTCTGTATATTTGCCTGTGGTCAGTTGAGCCGGTCGTGTGGGGCCGTGCAGTTGTTAGCTGTTAGTACTTTTGCTTCTTTATGTTGGCCGTGTGGGCCATAAGTTTGACAGTAGTGGTGACCTTGCCGGTCACGTAGCTTTCTAGTATTTCATTGCTGAGTTGCAGATAACTAGACAGTATGGTGTCCTTGTCGGCCCACATAGGTTTCCCTATAGTTGCATGTTCTGGTCAGCTGTTATTACAGGTACAGGAGGCTATAGGCCAATGGGCCGAGGGCTGCATTTACAGCTGTTATATAGCCGATTTGTTTCTTGAAATATTGCCAAAGCCAGCCAAAGCACCAGATGTGCCCAGGCTGGACCAGTTAGCAGTCCAGAGTTTAGCAGGCACCAAGTGCCGTTATACCCCCCAAGGTGGGGTGTGACAAACTTGGTATCAGAATAGGTCATGTCCCAGGGAGTCTGCAAGCCGTGCTAAGTAGAGTCTTGTCTATGGATATGTTGTGCACCACATACTATAGGAAGGAGGCTACGAGGCATGATAGGATGGTTACCCTTCCTTCTCAGTCAGTCGTGCTTTAGAACGGTACAGTATAGGGTTGAGTCCCTAAAAAAACAACTTACCGTATTCTTTGATTACAGATACAAAGGCAGATCAGCATTACCCTATTACAGGCAGAAGATCAGATATAGCAACAGAAGAGAGCATCAGCCAGTTAAATGATAACTACAGCAGTAGGAGGAGGTATCAGAGACCTCCCAGTGTGATACCTTTATTGGTACTCTTCCCAGTATACGTTGATAACGTCAGAATAGGAAGTCAGAAGTATAATGTGCATACGAGTTGATTTATTTATTAGCTGTATAAGATCTGATTAAGATAACAGACAAGGTTAGACTACGAGGTAAGTATAAGAAAGAAAGAGAAATGCAGGAATCCCAAATACATCTTTCTGGATATAGTACAGTTAAATGGTTTTATTTGTTGCAATAAGAAAAGGGCTATTCCTACCTCTTGATTTTGATGCCAATATAGTAAAGGGGCAAAAGACTTGAGATTGGGTTGCCAAATCAAGCAGTAAGTAAAGATGGGCTGATTGATCCTAGTAAGTATTAGCAAGTATAAAGAGCCCCTATGATTACGTAAGTTGTGCAGACCCTTATGACAATAAGTCAGTAGAGAAAGATCGTTAGCTTACCCGAAGCAGGGGTAAAAGACTTGTTAGTGATAAATGCTTATTAATAGTCAAACTTGAGTCGGAAAAAGGCTAAGTCCGCCATATACGCTAATAGACAGAGCCTAGACAGTAATATGTACCTGTAAGATTATAGATATGATTCAGTTGTGACATCGAAAGATATAGAGGTTATGTGAATCAGATGGTCCTGAATATAAGCCAGAAGAAGTATGGGCCGAGGCTTGATCAGTAATTTCATTTGCAACGAAAGGCAGGTACCTTGAACCCTAGAGTATAGCTTAAGCAAGATGACAGGAAGAAGCAGGAATGCCAGATTTTGTGGGGAAATCAGGGTTACCCCTCTCCCCAGATTAATAGAGTATCGTTGTAAGGATTAAGCCTCGGGCTGACAGTAAGATTGCGGTTCAGAATACCGCAGTATGCCTGCTATGGAGAAGTTAAGAAGTTACCGATACAGCAATTCTAATCTAGTGTATCCTAGAGATAAGGCCCAGCAGGCAGTCATGGGCTCTCATTATATGCCTAGTAAGGCTACAAGATTTGAACGTCGACCCCACATCGCAAGAGTGGCGGAATTTCCAACAGCAGACAATAACTAAAGTGTTTATGTTTGCTACTTTCAGAATAGGGTGACAATACAATGAAATGATAAGTCAGGGCGGGAGATATTATTTGGCCGTAGAAGTGGTGCATCATGTACGGTATGAGACTCAGCAAAGCATGCCAGAGATTATGTATTACCGCAGAATTCAGTACATATCATACGTAGCTATTGATATATATATATATATATATACAGATAATAGATATGTGGTGAGTAGCCTCCTATAAGGGGTACAGTTACAGATGTTGATTAGTAATAGAAAGCATGTACAATTGCATTGTAGGACCCCCCTTCCCAAAAAAAAAGGGGGGAGAAGAAAGAAAGAAAAGGAGAGAAGAAAGGAGAAAGGGAAAGGAGAAGAGAAAGGACAGATTAAGTTTGAATTACGTATGAAGTCATAGAAACTATCTCAGTTTTCAGTTATTAAGTTAATAGACTTACGTGTTGTTGCCAGATCTAGGGTCGAGGAGCTTATCAGAGTTAATGGCCTAAATCAGAAGGCTAGATGAGAAGGGCGCAGTTAGACGATCTACCGACCAGCTGGCGCCTGCATTAGCAGGGAGGCATCCGTGAAGATCGGTAACAGTAGTGCATGTGCTAGAACCAGGTTAGAGGCCGAATAGGCAAATTTCAGAGATTAGCAATGCCAAATTGTTCTAGTATGTTAAGTGGTCGTACGTCATTTTCCCCAGCCTTGTAGGTGAGAGTCGTCCTTAACCAACCTAGCAGTTATTATGTGGAACACCCCATAAGCCAGCCGGCCGTCCCAGCCAGCATACCTGTGGGTACCCCAAGGAAGGGTCCACATCAGTAGTCAGCGACAGACTAGTAATTCAGCTGGTTTTTGTAAGATATTTAGATACAGAGCCCTAGCAGAAGGCCAATATTTACAGAATAACTCATAAGACCGAGAATTCCCCAGAATAGCAGTATAAATCCAAGTGGATATACTGCTAGGGCTGGAAGGCATAATAAATTGATAGTACCCTGCTAGCACAGTGTTTATTAGGACCAGGGGATCAATAGACTCCCCGTGAAGACCTAGAGATTGATCGCCTGGAAGTAAGTTTGATTAGGCCCACCCTTACAATGGTTCAACAAGATAACAAAGCAATTAGATGCCCAAAAGTCTACAGTATGCATGAACCATAAGTACTCAAGTAGAACAGTTAGAGCATTGTTAGACTACAGCCACATTCGGGTCATTCAACCCGACTATTCAGTTATTTAAGGTTATGCAGCCAGATCGTTAGAGGTCATGATCAATATCAGGATCCTCAGATCAGATAAAGGCATAAGGTGCACAGACGGTCGTTCAGGTTACCTTAGCAACAGGTAGCCTTAGCATACGACCAGAAGGCCAGATAAGCTCTAGCTATCCCGGTAGATTACTTGTCAGATTCTCCGGCATAATAAACTAGTATGACCGTTAGTTATATGCCAATTCTTTGTAAATGTGAATTTTTGTTGAGTTTAGTAGCCTTTTGGTCACATTGTGTCAGAGGCTGGTGTACAGATAGATACACAGAAAATGGAAGTAGTGAAGACATAGCCAGACCTACTACTCTGACCGAAATACGCAATCCCTGCGGTTAGCCGGGTACTACGGAGGGTTTGTGGAAGGATCTTCCACCTTAGAAACACCTCTGACTAAATTAACACAGAAGGCAGCAAAGTTCCAGCAGACCGAGGCATGTGTGTAGAACTTCCAGGAGTTAAAAGACAGGTTAACATCATCTCAGTGTTAGTATCGTCAGAAGGTACAGAGGGTTAATGTAGCATGGTAAAGTAATAGCTTATGCCTTCAGGCAGTTGGAGAAACATGAAAAGAATTATCTTATCCATGACCTAGAGTTAGCCGTAGTAGTTTATGCCTTAAAGAGTGAATATTTTGTATCACCTAAGAAGGTCTAATCTAGTAGCAGATGCCCTTGGCCGTAATTTATGGAAAGGTGACATATTTTCAGATAACCGGGGATGAAGTGGGGCGACGTAAAGGCCACATTTGTGCTCCAGATATTTTGGGGCTTCTCCAACAGATTATGAGCGAGGCGCATTACGCCTGCTATTCTCCCCGCCCAGGCACGACAAAAATGTGCCATGATATCAAAGAAAACTACTGGTGGCCAGGTATGAAGAGAGAAATCGCTGAATTTATAGCCCAGTGTCCTAACTGCCAACGGGTGAAAGCAGAACATCAGAAACCAGGCGGTGATTCAGGACATAACTGTACCTCTCTTAAAATGGGAAGTAGTAAATATGGATTTTGTGGCAGGATCACCCCGTACTAAACATGGATATGATTCCATTTGGGTAATAGTTGACAGACTGACAAAATCAGCACATTTCCTGCCAGTGAAGGCTACCTTCTCAGCTGAGGATTATGCCGAATTGTATATCAGAGAAATAGTTAGATTGCATGCAGTGCCGGTATCTATCATTTCTGATAGGGGAGCACAATTTACAGCTAGATTTCGGTAGTAGCCAAAGTGAGCATTTACCGTTAACTGAATTTGCCTACAATAATAGCTATCATTCAGCCATCCAGATGGTGCCTTTTGAGGCATTATACGAGCGAAAATGTAGATCGCCGAATGGTGTTTGAAATCGGAGAGTCAGTGTTGGTTGGCCCAGACATTGTTCAGCAGTCGAAGGAAAAGGTAAAGCTTATCCAAAGAATGCTTACTGACTGCCCAGAGCCGCCAGAAATCATATGCAGATGTGCGGCGCAGAAAATTGGAGCTTCATGTGTATTACTGGGTATTTCTGAAGTATCCCCAATGAAAGAAGTAATAAGGTCCGGCAAGAAAGATAAGCTCAGCCCGAGGTTTGTTGGGCCTTATCGAATTCGTCGAAGGACAGGCCGAGTAGCATATGAGTTGAATTTGCCTCCGGAATTAGAATCCGTTCTTTCGGTCTTTCATGTATCTATGCTAAGGAAACACATAGGAGACCCGTCCAGAACAATCCCAGTCCAGAATATCCAGGTTACAAAAAAACATTGGCCTATGAAGAGGTTTCAATAGCTATCTTAGACAGACAGATTCGCAGGTTGAGGACTAAAGATGTTGCATCTGTCAAAGTATTGTGGCGTAACGAAAATCGTGAGGAAATGACGTGGGAAGCAGAAGAAGATATGAAAGTCAGATACCCTCACCTATTTCAGGCCTAGTCAGGCGACAGGTATGTCCGTATTATTACTTATACAGTACCTTATGGTTGTATGTTTGTAAATGATAAAGAAAGATTGATATCTAGTTATCTAGTGGATCTTAGAATATTGTGTGCAGTGCCTGTGTTGGACTTTTCTGCATTTCAGGTTTTTGCGATAGTCCATATTACAGGGGAAACTCTGCCGAAATTTTTCTTGGAAGTAAAGTAAGTAGTCCTCTAGATAACAGTGTACATTCGAGGACGAATGTTCTTAAGGGAGGGAGAATGTTATACCCCGTAGAATTCCCGGCACCTAGACGACCTATTCACACGTTGGTTAAGCATATTAGAAGGCCATACATGCTAGAGAAAATCCGAGAAAAAGATCGGACGAGAAACCCGTCGAACCATCGCGGGAGGAGCCGAGGCAGAGCCCCTCCGCGATGGCAGCGTGTCACGGAGGTGAGGCCTCCGCGATGGCTCCGTGACACATTGCCCAAGTTCAGGCTCAAGTATATAAGGCCCCCACTTCGGTTTAATATCATTTAACTCATTTTAATTTCCAGAACACGCAGCAAAACAGAGGAAGATAAAGGAGGGATTATAAATTTCGTCCGATTACGCTGCCAAATGCTGCCCAAACTCAAATTAATCCTAGATACCGAAGTATTTAGCTGCAGAGAGCATTCCTACGGATTTAATTTCGTGAAATACGGCCGACGAATCAGCGAGCCACCGAGCTAAGGTAAGTGGAATTGCTCTAAATTAGTGTCTATGTGTTCCTAGCTGAGAAGTGAATATTTCTCCCTTCTGGACCGCTGAAAAATAACGAGTTTTCGACCATTTTTTGAAAGGTTAAAGTTGGGATAAATATATATATCTAAAGTGACAATTTCTCCCGAATATTAATGTATTTAGTTCTAATTGACATGTATATGAATGTAGTTGGGAGAAACAGCAGAAGTACCGACGGAAATCACACCGGTCAGTCGGGTACTCAGAAACCAGGTATGTAAAGTTATTCTTTCGGCAATCCAGGAGGTACAACTTAGAAAGTAAATAGAATAAAGGCTATTAACCGATACCCAGCGTACAGGAATGATTTTAGTACAATTTCCAGCAAGCATGCTAGTATATTAATTACGTATCATGCGATAATCAAAATAGTAGATATTCAGGCAATATGTATTACATCTGTTGAGATTGTATCCAGTAGTAGGTGGTGCATTTTATGTTATTAAGCTATATCCAGATATAATCAGATAGACAGATAAAGGTCAGGTAGCAGTTAGTCCAGCAATCAGGAATAGTGTAAAACAGAATATAGTTTCAGTTATTTAATACAAACTGGCCTTGAGATAAAAGAAGAGAATATGGCTAGTATTTTGCATTGAGCATGCTTGCTGTGTATGTGTTTTGTATGTTGAGACTTGTTGTGGCATGTGGGCACCCTTTAGCATCCCCACCGCCCCTGCGTTATAGCTGTGTCGATACCAGATTCAGATACTGCCACCAGCTGGGCGATGCCGTCCGACTAAAGGACGATGATAGCCGACCACCATGATAATACGATCCAGACCACCCTGCTTGCAGGGGTAGTTCAGTTTACTCTGCGCAGAGCTAGCACACCCTGTTTACAGGGTTAGACCACTCTGTGTGCACACCTGTGCACAGAGGCAGGAGTCTTCGGACTCAGACACAGTTTATTGTCAGAGGCCAAGGCCTGAGCTACGTACCCAAGGGGGCCGGTAGGAGGAGTTCACAGTTATCAGATGAGTGGAGTGACTTCTTTTTGGTTGGTTTAGACCCGGGTAGGGGTAAATAGATTGCTTGCTTGGTTGGAACCTTCCGGCTTATGGGGGTCGGTCAGGTATTATGCGTATTATTATGTATACTGATATGTGCTAGTATATACTGATAGACAGAAGGACGACACGTCTTCAGGTACGCTCAGTTAGTTACAGAATGTATAAACTCTCCCCAGTTATCCTCAACTAGATAGACTCAGCTACTTCTTGCTTAAATGTCATGTTATTGTGCTATGCGTTTCAGTTGCATATTTCAGTTTGCTTTACATACTCAGTACCTGTGGTACTAACGCCCAGCGGGGCGCTGTATTGCTTGCCTACAGGTACTCATAGACGAGGAGGCGATCCCTCGTGATTCCAGCCAGCTATTAAGTATTCAGCTCCTGTCATCCGGAGTATGAATTCCAGAGGTGTATTTTGTTTTCTTTTGTTATACAGTACGGGTAGGTCGGGGCCCTGTCCCAATCATTTCTATTGCTATTCCTAGATGCTTGCAGTCTGTATATTTCCCTGTGGTCAGTTGAGCCGGTCGTGTGGGGCTGTGCAGTTGTTAGCTGTTAGTACTTTTGCTTCTTTATGTTGGCCGTGTGGGCCATAAGTTTGACAGTAGTGGTGACCTTGCCGGTCACGTAGCTTTCTAGTATTTCATTGCTGAGTTGCAGATAACTAGACACTATGGTGGCCTTGTCGGCCCACATAGGTTTCCGTATAGTTGTATGTTCTGCTCAGCTGTTATTACAGGTACAGGAGGCTATAGGCCAATGGGCCGGGGGCTGCGTTTACAACCATTATATAGCCGATTTGTTTCTTGAAATAGAGCCAAAGCCAGCCAAAGCACCAGATGTGCTCAGGCTGGACCAGTTAGCAGTGCAGAGTCTAGCAGGCACCAAGTGCCGTCATACCCCCCAAGGTGGGGTGTGACAATAGGTTTTCCCCCTTTGTAAGTATGTTTCTAGTTAGCTGAAGTTTTATATAGGTGGCTATAGGCCCAGTAGGCCGGAGGCTGTGTTTACAGCCGTTATATAGCCCATTGTTTCCAGAAATCTGAGTTAGAGCTAGCCAGGCACTAGATGTGCTTAGGCTCACCAGTTAGCAGTCTAGGTCCTACTAGGGCACCAGGTGCCATACATACCCCCAAGGCGGGGCGTGACAGTAGGGTTGTGAATGCGTGTAATTGTCCACACTCGTGCCAAATCTCTCTATATTTTCGTGAAATCCTTAGTGATGAATCCATGGGGCTTTTACCCAATTCATTAATTCCTAAGTTTTAATAATGTGTTTGATCTAAGCATGTTGTAAATGATGAATTATGATTAATGGAGAGATTTTATAATGTTTTAGATTATAAATTATGTTTTCAAATTCTCTAAACTATGATTCCCATCAATTAATGTTCATGAAAATTGAGATCTATGAGTTATGAGTTCAAGTACGGTGAGATGTTTATTAATAATGTATGATTTCTATATACCCATGTTTATGTTCATGTTTTCAATGTGAATCAAGTTGATTCCAAATATGTTAAAGTATTGGGCAAGCCCATATGATCTAGTACATTTTATGATTTCCTGAATTAGCTTACCACATGGTTTTAGAGTCAAGACTCCCATTATTTTCAGCTTGTTGTATGGTTTGAGCTAAGGCTCCTCATGTTATAATTTCATATTGTACATGTATATTATTTTTCAGCTTCATTACTAGACAATGGTCGGCTTTATTGTAAAATGATGGAGAGAATATGCAAGTTTTTTTGGGAGTAGTGTCCAGCACTGAGTAGGCTAAGGGTTAGTTGACCCTGTGCCTCAATCGTACGCACTAACATAGGTTAACTTTTATATTTTGGGACCTCCCTTGGAGATTTCCCTTGCCCCCAAGGGGCCTTGAGCTTGACATCGCTATCATGGTAGCATCCTTAGACCTAGCAAGGCTTTGGCTGGCTCTGCCCACTTGAGTGTGATAGTCGGGACCATGTAAGCTCTATCGTGGTAATGTCAGTTATATGATGAGTCTCTCATTGTTCCTCATTATTTCAGTTATGCATGTACATCAATTATGATATTATATTTTTAGCAGGTTTGACCCAATCTCTAGTTTTACTTGTGGTTATCCGTCTTCAGCTTTGGGTCATTCAATTCAGTTATGATGTTCAATTATGTTCCGATCATGTTTTCAGAAAATTGCATGCAAGCCTTACTCTTGAAATCTTATTTTGGATACGTTTACTATTATGTATGTATGATTTATGATTTTACTTACTTAACGATTTTACTTAACTTACATACTCGGTACATACCATGTATTGACTGCATACTCTATGTTGTATCGTCTTATGATATAGGCTCCGATATCGAGACTTCATCCCGTGGCTAGTCAGATTACCGGAGTGAGTTATCCGTAGCCTCAGATGGTGAGTCCTCATCTTTCGAGGACCCTTCTTACTAGTTGTATGTCATATTTTCAGTTTTCAGACTATAGAGAGTTAGTTGGGGTTTTGTCCCATCAATTCATCAGTATTAGAGGCTTTCTTGGACATAGTGTGTATTTAGTGTTGAATTCATGTATGTATTCAGATATTAAATTTTGTTAAGACTTCCGCTATGTACTTATGATGTTCTTCCTCTTATCTATGAATGAGTTAAATGTATGTTCATGTCATGGGTTGACTTGGAACCTCTTGGGGTTTCTTGTCCTGTATCTCAATCTGGGCCTATGTTCGAGTCCTGAAAGACTTTGTATCAAAGACAGGTTTTGAAGTGTCCTAGGTTGTCCTAAAGTCATGTTATGTATAGCTTTTTCATGGGTGTGAAGAACACCATACTTTTGACAAAGAGGCTACAAAACATTTAGAAAATATTCCCTTCTTTCATTATCTAAGTCGGGCGATGAAATGTCTCTTTACTTTGAGATGAACTATGCGTTCTATTTCTGGGAAGTTTGGGTGGGTAAATGAGGAAAAGAACTCATTAACCCCACTAAAACATCTGAAACTAATGCTAAAACCACGTGGTTTAATGCTTTGAAGAATGAAATTTACTAGATAGTCCCCAGAAGTTCACTGGTAAAAACTTCCAGGTGCTCCTAACGGGTGTCTTAACGACTCGTTACCTAGTCGAAGGAGTCGTTGGGTTTTCTCGTCAAGATCACTGGAAAAGATTCTACTGACTCCTGACGAGCACATGACGAGTTGTCATGACTAGGAACGACTCGTCATGTCATCCGTCATCTACATTAGAAAAAAGGCTGGATTGGATTGGAAACGAAGGACCTGAAGTGTCGTTACTACTGATGACGAGTCGTGGTGACCTTCCGTCAAGTACACTATCTACTTCTCAAATTTTAAAACTCCAGCTTGGCAATGGGCAATTTAACGAGTCGTGCGACCTGACAACGACTTGTGGGGTCGCCTGTTGGGAACCGCTAACTCATCATGTTGCATCCTTCTCACGGTTGACCTGACGAGTAGTTGGGTCACTTAACGACCCGTCAGGTTGGTAGTTCTGCAACTTTTATGTAGTTTTTCAGATTTTCTGAATTAAGTCCCGGGTATTGATTTTAAGCTTATGGGGCATTACAATATCTCCCCCTTGGAAACATTCATCCTCGAATGTTAGAAAACTCATATAAACTAGAAAAATAACAACCAAAGCATTCAAATACTGCTCATTCTACTTCAAAATGACCGAAGTGACTACCTCCATTTTGGAGAATATAACTGAATTGAATTTTTGCTTTTCATAAACACAACCAAAATAAAAAAGAAAATTTTAGATGCATGAACTGAATTCAACAACTAATTCAGGTCCTAAAACAAAATTCATATATCAAACCGCAACAGAGTCGGTAGAGAACAAGTGTGGGTATTTGGCCCTCATATCTACTTCAGCCTCCCACGTAGCTCCTTCAACTTGCTGATTCCTTCATAAGAAACCTTGACTGAAGCTATTTCATTATTCCTCAATCTACAAACCTGTCGGTCTAGGATTTGTACTAGTATCTCCTCATAGGTGATTCTATCCTTCACTGCCACACTATCCAATGGCACCACAGAGGTTGGATCTCTAATACACATTTTCAAAAGTCATACATGGAAAAGTTGGTGTACAACTGCTAGTTCTGAAGGTAGCTCTAGATCGTAGGCTACCTTGCCGATATGCCTCAAAATTCCATAGGGTCCCACATATCTAGAACTGAGCTTCCCCTTCTTCCCAAACCTCATCACCCCTTTCATGGGCAAAATTTTCTGGTATACCCAGTCATCAACTGAGAACTCCAGCTCTCTTCTTCGCACATCGACATAGGATTTCTGACGGCTGTGGGCTATTTTCAATCTTTCTCGAATGAGTTGAACTTTCTGTATCGCCTCATGAACAGAGTTTGGGCCTATCAAGGTAGCTTCACTGACTTCAAACCAACCTATCATAGATCTACACCTCCTACCATACATTACCTCAAACGGGGCCATCTGAATGCTGGAACGGTAGCTGTTGTTGTACGCAAATTCGATAAGAGGCAGATGGTCATCCTAATCACCCCTAAAATCAATCACACAATCTCTTAGCATATCCTTAAGAGTCTGAATAGTCCGCTCAACTTGCCCATATGTCTGTGGGTGAAAAGTTATACTGAGCTTGACCAGAGTACCAAGTCCCTTCTGAAAAAACTTCCAAAAGTGGGAGGTGAACTGAGCTCCCCTGCCTGAAATGATGGACAAGGTTACCCCATGAAGTCTAACCATATACCAAATGTAAAGTTTAGCATAACCCTCAGCTGAATCTGTGGTTTTGACCCAGAGAAAATGTGCTGACTTAGTCATGCAGTCTACTACCAGCCAGATAGAGTTATGTTGCCGATGAGTCCGAGGTAGACCCGTAATGAAGTCCATGTTTATTTTTTCCCACTTCCATGTGGGTATACAGATATCTGAGTTATACCTCCCGGGCTCTGGTGTTCTACCTTGACCTGCTAGCAGTTCAGGAATTTAGCTACGAATTCGGCAATGTCTCTCTTCATGCCATTCCACCAGTAATGTCTCGCAAATCGCAGTATATCTTGGTAGCACCGGGGTGAATGGTGTGTCTCGAGCTGTGTGCCACGGTCAAAATCTGCTGTCTCAATTCACCAATCTAGCACACAAATCTTTCTTCGTAGCGGAGCACTCTATCTCCCCCTTGGGAGAACACCTCAACCTCGTTTCTAAGAATTGCTTCCTTGAGTTTAAGTAAAACTGGATCTTCATTCTGTCTGGACTTAACTTCAACTACCAAAGATTAATATGACCCACTTTGAACTGCTACTCCACCTTTGGCTGAGTCTAGCAGCTGCACCCCTAACTGGGCTAGTCTGTGAACCTCCTTTGCTAACTCCCTTTTTCCTTCCTCAAAGTGAGCTACACTTCCCATAGATCGTCTGCTTAGGGCGTCAGCCACCACATTGTCCTTGCTCGAGTGATAAGGCACACTCATGTCATAATCTTTCAGGAGCTCCAACCACCTTCTCTATCGGAGATTCAGGTCCTTCTAGCTGAACATATACTGAAGACTCTTGTAATTTGTGAACACATCCATGGGAGCCCCGTACAAGTAGTTTCTCCATATTTTCAGTGTGAATACCACCGATGCTAACTGCAAGTCATGAGTTGAATAATTCTTCTCATGGACTTTGAGTTGTCTAGAGGCATAGGCTATCACTTTGCCCCGCTGCTGAAAACGCAACCAAGTCCAACTCTGGAGGCGTCAAAATGTACAACCAACCTATCTGTTCCTTCTAGCAGGGTTAAAACTGGAGCGGTAGTGAGTCGAGTCTTTAACTCCTGAAAACTCTTCTCACACTCATCCGACAACTGAAATTTTTCCTTCTTCTGGGTTAGCTTGGTCATAGGAGATGCTATGGAGGATAAACCTTCCACACACCGTTGGTAATAACTTGCAACGCCCGAAAAACTCCTGATTTCGGTAGGAGAGGTAGGTCCAGGCCAATCCTTCACTGTTGCCATCTTATGAGGATCTACTTGTATTCCTTCACCTGAGACCACATGTCCCAAGAAGGTCACAGACTTCAACCACAATTCACACTTACTGAACTTGGCAAATAACTGCGATCTCTAAGAGTCTTTAATGCTAATCTTAGGTGATTGGCATGGTCTTTCTCATTTCTGGAGTACACCAGAATGTCGTCGATAAATATGATGACGAATATATCTTGGTACAACTTGAAAACCCTATTCATTAGGTCCATGAAAGCTGTTGGGGTGTTAGTTACCCAAAGGACATTACCACAAACTCGTGGTGACCATACCGAGTCCTGAATGTTGTTTTCGGTATGTCACTTTCTCTAACCCTTAACTGATGGTATCATGACCTGAGATCGATCTTGGAAAAACAACTGGCTCCCTGAAGCTGATCGAATAGGTCATCAATTCTAGGTAAGGGATATCTGTTCTTGATTGTGACTTTGTTCAGCTGACGGTAATCTATGCACATTCTGAGGGTACCATTTTCTTACGCAAAAATAGCACTAGAGCACCCCAGGGAGAGATGCTGGGTCTGATGAAACCCTTACCAAGAAGATCTTTTAGCTGCTCGTTCAACTCCTTAAGCACAGCTGGAGCCATTCTATAAGGAGGGGTGGAGATGGGCTAGGTGTTTGGAAGGAGATCTATCCCGAAGTCTATTTCCCACTCACGAGGAACTCCAGGAAGATCTTCAGGAAATACATCTGGGAACTCGCTGACAACTGGAACTAACTGAATGGTTGGGGAAACATCCATTGGAAATGAGTTTTTGAGCCTTATAGAAGGAAATAAACCTAACCTTAGGTATCGAACTACTGCCCGACCATTCTATCACAGGCTAATCCGAAAACGTAAACTTGGCAACCCTAGTCCTGCAGTCAACTGAGGCATAGTAGAAATGTAACCAATCCATGCCTAGAATAAGGTCGAAGTCGACCATGTCTAGCTCTACAAGATCAGCTGGGATTATTTTTTTCAAGACTGAGATTGGGCAGTTTATATACACCTAGCTGGATCTAATGGACTTGGCAACTGGGGTGGAGACTGAAAAGGGTTCTGATAGGACCTCTAGTTTGATGTTGAACTGGACTTCTACATATGGAGTTAAAAACGAAAGAGTAGCTCCTAGATCTAGGAGGGCATACACGTCTAGGTGAAATAGACGTAACATACCAATAACTACGTCAGGTGACCATTCCTGATCCTGACGAGAAGAGAGAGCATAAAGGCAATTCTGGCATTGACCGCCAACTGTACCTGATGGGTTGGCCTGCTGTGTTGGCCGGCCTGCTGGAGCTGATGAGGTAGTGGATTGTGATATCCCTCTCCCTATTGATGGGCACTCCCGAAGGTTGTCTCCAAGCTGTCCATACCAAAAGTAGCCCTCTGGTCCCTGAAGGCAATCTCCTGGGTGATTCCTACCTTACTTGGGACAAGTTGGATACTTGTTTCCTGTAGTTTGGGCCTGATATTGAGAGCCAGAATACCCACCCCTCCGATCCTAGCAGGACCGAAAGGTTGGTGTGCTGGCTAAACTAAGTGTTGGAGCCCTCTGTTGTTGCTGCTGTTGCTGTGGGGGGGGGGCTACTACCACCAGATCTCTGGTGGCTGAAATCTGACTGGCCTATTCTCGCCCGCTTATTCTTTCGTTCCATATCCTTCAGCTTCTCGCCCTCAATCTATTGACCATAAACAATTAGGCTGGGAAAATCCATGTCTTTTATTAGCATCACGGTCCTGCACTCTTGGGGACCAAATTGACACTCTATTTACGAACTTCAACATGTGATCCCTCGGCTCGACCACCATCTCTAGAGCATACTTTGATAATCTAGTAAACTCCGGAGCATACTCCTCTACTGTCAGGTTACCCTGCTGTAGGTTCATAAACTCTGCCATCTTAGCCTCTCTCAGCTCCTGGGGAAAGAACCTATCTAGAAAAGCTGTATGAAACTCCTCTAACTCAACGGGTCCTACTTCCGCTGACCGCCCTTCCGTCCACTGCTCATACCAAACCTGGGCTACCCCTTTTAGCTGGTAGGAAGCCAGGTCAGCACTCTCGGAGGAGCTAATACCCATGATCCGGGTGATCTTTCTGACCTCATATACAAAGCCTTGTGGTTCCTCTCCCACTTTTGTTCTGTTAAAGTCCGGAGGGTTCATCCGGGTGAAATCCCGTACCCGAGGAGCAGCTGCAAACCCATTTGTGGCTATTAGACCAACCTGCTTGTTCATTTAATGGGTAACGGTCTGAGCAAGCAAATGATTGGTCGCCCTAAATTCGGCGGTAGACAAAGAGTCATCCTGAGGAATTGTCGGAGTTGGTGGAGCGGGTCTGTTGGCATTTCCAGCTCTTCGTCCATTTCCATATCAAGGAGGCATGGTTCACTGAAAGGAAAAAAAAGGACACGCTTTGGAAAGACGTCTTTGGAATTGGACTTTAATGCAAGATAAAGAACATGAACAAAAGAGGAATTTTCCTAATAACATCTTATAGCCTCCTTTTCATAAGTGTGGGGCACTTCACACCCAAAAAAAGCACTCTACCCGATGCGGCTTTCAGATTTGCCGAGGATACTCTCAACCTAGTACGTTGATCCAAAGTTTGTCACGCCACGAGCCTACACCCTGGACGTAACATGGACTTGAAACCATATGTGACCCAAAGTCAACTCCTGGTCTATCATACACTAACATTCTGAGTAAACATGCATAGGGGAACATAAAATAATAGTATAAAGTATTTAAGAAGAACGGATCTGAAAGTAAAGGTTCAAATCTTTAAATACACTGAATAAAATAGAAGCCATATTTGTCTGAAAGTTATCTAACTGAGGAGTTACTGGGACAAACCCCCAGCTAACTCTAAGTTTAAACAGAACCAAACGAAATAAATAAACAAGCCCTTGAATTGGGAGGACTCACACTCCAATCTGCTAAAATTGAGTGCTCTGAAACTGAACCAAATATCTGTGCTGAAGTTGAGAACCTGTAGCTGTACCATGAAACGATACAGCATGAAAAGCATGCGTCAGTACTTTGAACATATTGAGTAAGTGGGAGAAACATACAGAATATAAAGACTGAACTGAAATTAAAAGCCATGACCAATAAGTATTGAGCTGAACTACTGATATAATCGTAAATGGTCAAGACGACCCTGTCTGATGGTCATGAACATGCCCTATGTCTAAATCCCTAAATCTGAGATACTGTACTAAACTGAGCTTCTTATTCTGATACTTGACTGGACTAACTAGTGGGAGAGTCTATAACCGACATTGAACCACGTGAGCTAGACATGGAGTCTGATGTATACACCCCACCGGTAGGACCCAATATTCCTTGCTAGGGTATAAAGGATGAACTGGGTGATCAAAAAATATATCTGGGGCTAATCAGGTCAAGTAATACTGTAACCTAAGCTAGCAACGTAGTTCTAGGAACCTAGGTGTGCTAGAACCCCAGCCATCTCGGTGCTAAGTCCTACTCCCATTGGAAATCCTAAAACGAAGTACGAAGCTGATAGCTCGAAACTGGGGCCTAGAATAGTCAGGGACGAATGACAGCATGTACCCTGAGAGCCTTATAGAACCAGATTCTGAAATTGGATTCTAAGACGGGTCAGAGCTGCTTATATAGAAGCTTCATAACCATCTACAGAACAACTAATAACTAAACTCGGGTCCTGGGCTGGTAAGAGCTATAACTGAGTGTCATGATTGCCTAATGGACAAAATATCTGTAATCTGAATTTGAGTCTGAAAACTAGGAGGCACCACTGATACCTCGAAAGTAAACTTGAGTCAAACTGATCAGTTGACAATTTTCTGAAAGATTTTGAAGAGACTCTACATTCTAACTAGTCTAAAACTAGCAGCTAATAGAGAACTCAAATTATCCCAACAATATGGGAATTTCATAATATAGAGCATTTTCAAGAATTCTAGGAATTTCATTCAACAGGGCTAACATCATTCTCATTAATGGAGTATCTACTCAATATATATATATATATATATATAGGAAATTATTGAAAATTCAACCCATAACATTCTTCCTTCACTAAAGAAAATTTAATAAGAAAGAACCTTTACTCAAATATTAGGGCTCATATTCACTTTCATAATAATACTGACAAATTGATGAGGAACAAATGAAGATTATTTCAACAATAAATATGAACACCATTCTAAGTGAAATTAACAAGAATAAGCATGAAGGTTTCTCATACTCGAAAACTCAGGGCTTAGAATTACTAGAATAAATTGAGGAGGATCTTGGGGCCACAAGGGAAGAACAATCCCCTTGCTAAAACCCCACATACCTAATGAAGAAACCTGGAAGAGCTAGAGAATTGAAAAAGAAGGATCTATCCTAGTTTGAAGCTCTGAACTGCTCTAAGATGAACTGTGCGTTCTGTTTTTGGGAAGTTTGAGTGGGGAATGAGGAAAAGAACCCATTATCCCCACTAAAATGTCTGAAACTGATGTTAAAACGACGTGCTTTAATGCTTTGGAGAATAGAAATTTACTAAATAGCCCCAGAAATTTGCTGGGAAAAATTGTCAGGTGCTCCTAACGGCTGACTTAACGACTCGTTACCTGGTCCAGCGAGTCATTGGATTCTTCCATCAATTTCATCAGAAAAGATTCTACTAACTCCTGACGAGCACATGACGAGTCTTCATGACTGGGAACAACTCATCGTGTCGCCCATCAAGTACATTGGAACGAATGCTAGAAAGGACTAGAAATAAAGGACCTGACCAGTCGTTAATACTGATGACGACTCGTGATGACCTTCCATCAAGTACACTGTCTACTTCTAAAATTCTAAAACTTCAGCTTGGTGACGGATGATTTAACTAGTCGTGTGGCCTGACAATAACTCGTGGGGTCGTCCAAAATGACGTATTTTAGGGCCTAGGAGCTTAGGAATTATGGAAAAGCCCTTAACAATTTTGTTGAAAAAACAACACTACCAGTCCAAATGAGGGGCTGGACGACTTATTACCACTGACCACGACTGGTGGCATGCTTCCCATTGTCGACGCTAGTACACATTATCCAGCCAGTCACCATGATTCGTGGTGTAACTAATGACTCGTGGTGACAAGTTATGAAGAACACTGACAAAAATTCAACATCCCCATCCTGCTTCTGACCACAACCAACACCACCACTCATTGCCCTGACCATGAGTCGTGGTTTCTCTCGTGGTCAACCCCCAAACGAAAAATCCAAGCCAACATTCCCTTCACTCCATGAGTCAATTAACGACTCGTGGAGTACCTGACGGATCACTGGACGACTCATCCTATGACCTGATGCAGAAATTACTATTCTATTCATTTGAATCCTCGGGTCTGATCCTAGGGGTTTTTGGGGTATTACAATATCTTCCCCTTAGGAATATTCATCCTTAAATATTGATAAATATATTGAAAAGGTGGGGAAAGCAACTGTCATACCAAATACTGAACATCTAAAGATGAAAACTGACAGAGCAACTGACTCTAGACTGAATTACATGACTGAATAGAATTCATGAATAACACATACAAATACTGACATGAAAGGAGCTGGGGAACATGAACTGAACATGAAACTGAATAGAGTACTAAGGAGGAATTTAATACCTGATGCTGAAATTGAATTGGAAGGGAATAAATGAGGATATTTAACTATCATGTCTACTTTTGCTTCCCATGTAGCCTCCTCAACTAGCTGGTTCCTCCACAAGACTTTTACCAAAGTGACTTCCTTGTTTCTCAGCTTACGAACTTGATGATCTAGGATCTGAACTGGGACTTCTTCGTAAGAGACACTATCCTTCACTCCCACATTGTCTAGTGGCACAACTGAGGTCAGATCATCGATGCACTTCTTCAACAGTGATACATGGAAGACTAGGTGCACAAATGATAACTCTGAAAAAAAGGTAATTCTAACACATGGGCCACATTGCCAATTCGCCTCAAAATCCTATAGGGTACTACATACCTCGGGACTGGGTTTCCTTTTCTTTCCCCTATCATCACCCCTTTAATGGATGAAACTTTCAGATAACCCAATCATCTACAACAAATTCTAAAACTCTCCTCCTCACATCAGCATATGATTTCTATTGGCTGTGAGCTATTTTCAACCTTTCTCTGATAAGTTGCACATTCTGAACTGAGACTGTCCCTATCAAAGTAGATTTCCAACTTCATTCCACCCTATAGGAGATCTACACCTTCTACCATATAAGGCTTCGAACGGGGCCATCTAAATACTATAGTGGTAGTTTTTATTGTATACAAACTTGATGAGAGGTAGGTGATCATCCCATCTGCCCTTGAAGTCGATCACACAAGCTCTCAGCATATATTGTAAGGTCTTAATAGTGTCTTGGCTTTTCTACTGTCTGAGGGTGAAAAGCTATGTTGAGTTTTACCTGAGTACCAAGTCCATTCTGAAATGTCTTCCAGAAATGTGAGGTGAACTGGATACCTCTATCTTAAATGATGGACAAGGGAACCCCATGCAGTTTGACTAACTCCCGATTGTAAAGTCTAGCTTAATGCTAAGCTGAGTCTTTAGTTTTAACTGGGAGGAAGTGTTCTGACTTAGTTATCGGATCAACTATCACTCAAATGAAATCATGTTGCAAATGAGTACGATGTAGACCTGTAATGAAGTCCATATTCACTTATTCCCACTTCCATGTGGGTGTGATGAAATCTTGAGTCATATCCCAGGTCTTTGATGTTCTACTTTAACCTGCTAACAGTTCGGGCACATAGCCACAAATTCTGCAATATCCCTTTTCCTGCTGTTCCACCAGTAGATTTCCTATAGGTCACGGTAGATCTTAGTGGCACCTGGTTGGATAGAGTATTTGGAGCTGTGTGATTCTGCCAGTATTCGCTGTCTCAAGTCATCTATGTCTAGAGCACATAGTCTGCCCTGGTAACGAAACACACCATCTCCCTCTTGGATCCATGGAAAATTGGAGGGTTCATTCGGGTGAAATCCCGAACCTTAGAGGTTGCTGCAGACCCATTTGCATTTACTGAAACCACCTGCTAGTTCACGTGGTTGGTCACAATCTGCGCCAACATCTGCATTGCTTTGCTCGAAATTCTGTCGAGAACACTTGATCGTTCAGGGGGGCTGCTGGAGCTGGAGGGGCAGGTCGGTTGGCATTGCCAGACCTTCCTCAATTTCCTCATTTTGGATGTATATTTTAATTTAAATGAATAGAGCATGAGTTACGAGGACATCTTTGGACTCAACATCAACACACAATAAGGAGTATGAACAAAAAGTAGCTTTCCCAATAATGTCCTATAGCCTCCCCATCATAAGTGTGGCGCGCTTCACAACCATAAAAAGGACTCTACTTGACACGACTTTCAGACATCCTAGGATACTCCAAACCTAGCGGCTCTTATACCAAGTTTGTCACGACTCGAGTCTGCACCCGAGACGACAAGGTAATTGGTGCCACAAGTGACCCCAAGTTAACCCATGGTCTAAATCATACTGTTAAACTAAGTAGCATAAGCGGAAGTTGTGCAAAATAATGATCCAAATAAAACTATTTTGAAAATAGTAAAATAACTATGAAGAATGCTGAACATCTGTGTCTAAAAGCCAACTAGTAACTTATTAGTTTATGGGATAAGCCCGCAGCTAACTCTATAATCTGACTAAGTGCTGAACTAACTCGAAATAAAATATCATCCTCAGGAAGATGAGGACTCACCAATAGGACAACTGTCACCAATACTGATGATGCTGAGATTGGGATCCTCTGATCTTAGGCATAATTACATGCCTAAGTGCTATTTTATAACATACTTTAGTTAAGTTTTCCAATTTAATTGAATACATTCTCATGTGATTTTGAATATTTTTGTGTATGCACTAACCGACATAATTAGTCTTTGTTTTATAGGTTTAAAATGCTTAGGAGGGACTAAATATGATGGTTAATGCATAATAAAGAAGTCGGAAAAGCATTGCAAGGGAGATGGCATGATGTTGCAAAGAAGAGGAGCTTCCTAGCCCTCTAGCATGCCATGCTAGTCCATTGGCACGTCCAACGCAGTGTCCCGCAGGCAGGAGTACGCGCGAGAGCTGCTAGGTAGTGCGCCTACGCATTGACACCGTGCCACGCTAGGCCTTGTCGCATGATGGAGGCCGTGTTAAGCCATGTGTCGCGCGCGAGAAGCAGTGTACCACGCTGGGCAATGCGGACAAGATTCACACAGGGACTGCCGATGCCATCTGTCTAGTGGGCATGCACGACCAGGCCCTGTCGCGCCATCAAATTGCTGCAATGGGCAGCGTGGCACAGAGTTGGTCCAAGGTCGGCCAAAAATTGTACTTTTCCACTTAGTATAAATAGGATACTTAGCTTGAAAAATTATTTTATCATAAAATATTTTGAGAAATCAATAAAGGAGCGAAGGGAGAACTGAAGAACTCTACCTAGGGTTTATTATTTTTGATTTTATTTTAACTACTCTTGTAATTATCTTACTCTAATAATGTTTTTGAGTATTTTTATGAACATGAGTGGCTAAAACCCTTCCTCTAGGGTTGAGGCCACATGATATGATTGTAAATGCATTAATTCTTCATTGGTTTGTGTTTTTAGTTGTTGTTTTGTCTTACATTCTTCATTATTGTTGTTTTTATGCTTGCTACCATAAAAAAACATGTTAAGCTTAGGAAAAAGCTCAAAAGAGTAACCCTAGGATAGAACACGAGAATGTAGGGGGCAAGTTCTTATCTTTACGATAGGATTAGTGGTTATGATAGATATTATACCTAATTTGCCTTTCTTGGTTACTAAAATGGGATGAGCTAAACATCGACTTAGAATTGTCACATCACTGCTCGTAGAAGTAGTTTTGAAGCTAAGTCAGGTTAAATGGTTAGAGGTATAAAAGACCTTAATCAAGGGCACAAACTCCGTAAACCACATCCATGTAGTTAAATTACTCACGAATTAGGACAATCACATCCCCGCTCAACGATGTAGGTGAGACTAGTTTATCGTGTTTAGAGGATTGAAAGACCATGAACATCACATTTTAACTATTTGAGACAGCAACTGAAATTTTCATACTCAAACCATCATGAATTGTGGCATTGCATAATTATTAGGCATTAACTCTAGTTGCGTGTTGTATTGTTTCTCGATTATTTTTTGATCACCCCTAGATTTAATTAGAATATTCAGAAATTTCTATAATCAACACTTTTGAAGGTCAATTTAACACTTGAACTTGATAATTTGCTAAATTAGTGCAGTCCCTGTGGGTTCGACATCCAGCTCTAAAAAAGGGCCACTATATTACTTGTACGACTGCGTGCGCTGGGGACAAACAACTTTTTGGTGCCATTGACAGGGACTGGAAAATTTTAGTGAATTTTTCAGTTTTGGAATGATTTTTATTTTATTTAACTGTTGAAAAACTTGGTCTTAGTCTGCTAATTTGCAGGTAATGGGTTGTCCTTGCTAAACTAACAAGGAATAGAGAGTTGGTGGAACCTTTGTTGGAACCTGAACTCCAACTACAATTTCTTAGGAGGGAAGCTCGAGAGTGACAGTTGAAAAGGTTACAAGAGCAGTTACAACAACATCTAGCAGCGAGGCAAGCAGAGTTGTTACCTATTCAGATGGTAGCCCAACCAGTTTACGAAGTGGCAATCCCACTAGCGACGAATGTGACCTCCAGTATCCGCAAACTAGAGCCCGTAGGGAACTTTGATCTTAGACAAAACATGGTGCAGCTGTTACGTTTGAGTGGCCAGTTCATTGGGATGACTCATGAGGACCCACAAAAACACTTATAGAATTTCCTGGAGATCAGTGACACTTTTGTCCCTACCGGAGTGTCAACTGACTATGTCTGACTCACACTCTTCCCATTTTCATTGTTGGGAGAAGCAAAGAGGTGGCTCAAGGCTGAGCAACTGAATTCCATTACTTCTTGGGATGACCTAGCAAGGAAGTTCCTCATCAGATTCTTCCATTCAGGTAAGACTGCAAGGCTCAGAAGTTAGATATTATGTTTCAAGCATAGACCAGAAGAGAACTTATATTTGGCTTGGGAATAATTCAAGTAACTGTTGAGAGACTGCCCCCATCACTAGCAATACAATGAGGTGTTAGCTCACACCTTTGTGGAGAGTCTAGACCCATATACAGAAATCTTACTAGACTCTCATCGGGTGGGCAAACATTGGAGAAGAGTTATGATGAGTTGTACACTTTGTTGAACAAGATTTCTCAAGGAAATCCAGAGTGGCACAGCGAACCATCGAAAGGGGCAGGTATGAGAGTCGCAGGGCTGATAAAAGTGGGCAGTGTCAAAGCCATAGCAACACAGCTAGCATCATTTCAGCATCAGATGATGACTCAGTTCAACAAACTGAGTATGAACCGACCGCAAGGATAGGTTAATGCAATTCACCAGTCTCTCAGTTGGTGTGAAATATGTGGTAACAATGGAAACAATGCATAATCTTGTGGGGCAAATTTGGAATATGTCAATTTTGTTGGGAATGTTCAAAGAAATAATCAGAATTTTGGGAACACCTCAATAAAAGTTGGTAGAGTCACCCAAATTTTTTGTGGGGTGGAAATAAGAGTAAGAGCTACCAGCAGCCTCAACAACAATAGTTTCTGCAATAGAATAGGCAGAACGGTGGCCAGACGAGCAGTAGAAACATTAGGGAGATGTTGCAAAAGTTTATGTCTACTCAGACCCAATAGGCAAAGAATCAGGCATGGATGGCTTTAGATTTGAAAAATCAGCAATTGGCCACCCGAAATCTAGAGAAGCAGATGGGTCAATTAGTAGTTGCTCATCACACCAGACCTTAGGGAGGGTTACCTAGTGACAGAGATACAAACCCCCAACACATCAATGCCATCAGTATGAGGAGTGGCAAGCAATTGGCTGATGCACCAGCATAGGAAAAGAGAAATGAGGTGCAGCAGGAGCTGGTCAGACAGGGCCCATCTACCGACAAAGGATGTAATCAGAATTCTATGCAACAAGATGCACAATAATTATTTCGGCCAGCACAGAGACCACCACCACTATTCCCGTAATGACTGAAGAAGAGCAAGGAGGAGGAATGCTTTAAAAAGTTCTTTGATATTTTCAAAGAACTGCACTTCAATTTTCCCTTACTTGATGTTTTGTAGGGATTGCAAAAGTATGCTAAGTACTTGAAAGATGTAATGGCCAACAAAGTTATGTTGGTGGATATCCAGATGGTGGCACTAACTGAGAAGTGCAACTATAGGGTAATGAGCAAGATACCGAAAAAGCTTAAGGACCAAGGGAGTTTTACCCTCCCCATACAAATTGGTAAAGCTGAAGAGATAAGAGCTCTCTGTGACTTAGGGGCAATAGTAAATCTAATGCCCCTATCTTTGTTTAACACCCTAAGGTTGCATCAGCTAAGAACAACATGAGTAATGCTGCAGCTAGCAGACAAGTCCACCATGGCACCCGAGGGAATAATTGAGGACCTTCTCATCAAACTTGGTAAGTTCATTATACCCACTGATTTTATCATACTTGACTTTAAAGTTGATGACAAGGTACCCCTAATCTTGGGACGACCATTCTTGGTAGCTGGAGGAGCCATCATAAATGTGAGAGTAGGTACACTTAAAATGATAGTGGATGATTAAGAAGAGCTCTTCAAAATTTATCAAGAAATAAACCCACCCACACACTGTAGAGATCTTTGCAACATCAATGTGATGTCAGATGCAAATTGTGGGGTGGTAGATTGCATGGGTCCACTTCCGCAATAGATGATCATATTTTAGCCAAAATCTGATAGAGGGACTAAGTTAAATAAGAAGTTGGAAGAAGAGAGGTACAAAGTGGAGGTTGTTCCCTCGAAAAATAAAAAGTGAAGAAGATGATTCTCAAAAGGGAACACTAGTTTCAGGCTATCCTGAGAAGGATAGTCCACGTCGTGCCGGGATGTAAAATCAGGAACTACTTGGGAGGCAACCCAAGGGTACCACATGTACAATTTAATTTCCTTTTGTTTTGACTCTTTTTAGTTTCACTTATTGTTGTTGTTGTGGGGATGTAAGCAAAGATTGAGGGGAGGTCTGAGTACTCTTAGAAGAGGAAGCTTAGGAGCATGGAAAGAGGATGAGTGTGCAATCGATGACCCACTTGTACAAAAATGAAGAAAAATATTATTTTAGCTAGGCCTAGAGGCCTCAAGGAGTATTTCTCACGCTTGTAGTATTCTTATTTAATGCTTTGGGGGCATAGCATGATTCAAGTGTAGGGTGAGGGAAATTTCAAAATTTTTTACTTATTGAATTCAGGTGAAGTTAGTTATTTGTATGGTATTTGTTGATGAAAAAGTTTGAGTTGAGCATAATTCACCCACTTGTTGGTTTTTCTTTTTGGTTCTTTTCCGATGTGGGGCGCTTTGAACTGATGAATAAAATTTTTCTTTATCTGTACATAGTTGTGTTTAGTCATAGTTAGGGACTTTTACTGATGATGGATGGATGACGACCGTCTTGAGGGAAAATTAGTCAATAAGTTTTTGTTTGTGAACCCCTCGTTGATTTATTTCTTGATGTTCTTGCTATGTGCTATGCATGATTGTGAGATGCAAGTGTTGTAAATTTTGAAGCATGCTTAATAGTTGTATAACTATGCTTGAGACACCTAGGCTCTTGAATGTGCCTCTAAGTGCCTAAAACTAAATTCTGAATTCTTGTGATTAGCCGAGTTAAGAGTCTATGTAATTTGTCTTGAATTGAGCATGTGCAGTGAGTGTATGGTTTTTGAATATTCCATGCTATTATGTAGTGTCTAGAACTTTCCTGATGTGTGTGCAAAACGAAATGAGGGTGTCGATTGTAGGATATGATTTAGGCATTTCTTTGAATAAGCCTAATTGTTATCCCTCTCTTTACGTACCTTGAATATCTATTCCTAGTTAGCCCCATTGAGCCTTTAGCCTATTGATTCCTAGACAAAAATTGAGCTTAATCATTTCTTTTCATTAGCATTGAATTTTATCCAAAACACCTAAGCGCTTAAGTGAAAATGCAAATGAAGTTAAGGAGTGAGAAGTTGGAATAAGAAGGAAAACAATAGTTGTGGGAGTTGAAGAGAAGAATAGAGGTGCCTTTGTTTAAAAAATTGAATAAGAGTTAGTAAGGAGTAAAAGAAGAAAAGAGGGAATTTTCCTTTTTTTTTGCTTAAGTACTCTTTACTAAGAGTGCCTAATGAAATGGGGAAACAAAGAGAAAAAGTAAGAGTTGAAAAGAATAAAGGTGAAGTAAAAGGATATATATTCATAATGAAAGTGTGATGTATTAAAAGCGCTTAGGGAAGATAGTCACTATTACTGGCCAGAATAGTACCTTCCCGTCCCTTAGCTTACATTACAACCCATTAAGTCCTATTTGATCTTACATTTAAACATTCACAAATTAGTAGAGTAAAACACTAAAAGCTAGCTTATGGCTCAATAAATGTTGCATGTGAACTCTTTTTTGAGGGTCTCTTGGGGTCCCTTATCCCGTATCTATAATTCGGGCTTGTGTTTGGGTCATGACAGGACTGGATAATCGGGGTCTCGTACGTAGCATTGTTAACACTAACTAAATGCTACACACAACCCTTGGAGATCATCTTTCTGGAATTAAGGAAGGAAATGAAACGACCTACAGGCACAACTGAACTACCCTTCCATTCTAAGGCTGGCTTATTTGGAAGTTGAAACTGTACCGCATGGGTTCTACAATTAACTGCGCAAACAACCAATCCATTCCAACAATAACATCAAAATTGTTTATGGCTAACTCTACTAGATCTACTGAGATGACTTTTTGATGGAGTGTGATCGGGAAATTTCTATACACCCATCTAGCTACAACTGAATCACCATTGGAGTAGAGACTGAGAAGGGTTTTGATAAGATTTTGGGACTAACTCCGAAACTACTAGCCGTATAGGACATCAGAAAAGACAAAGTAGCACCTGTACCTAACAATGCATATATATAAGATGGAATACTCGCAACATACGAGTGACTACATCCAGGGAGGACCTCCTGCTTTTGATGGGATGCTAGGGCGTAGAATCTGTTTCGGCGCTGTCTGCCACCTATACAAGTAGAAGCACCCTGCTGGAAAGGACGTGTCATTGGAGTTGTTTAACTAGCAGCTGGAGTACAGGCTCCGCCATCACTTGACCTTGCTGAAGGGCAATCTCTGAGCCGTGTTCGGGTTTTCAACTCCTGAAACAACCATCTAAATCAACTAAACACCTCCCTAGGTGGTTCTTTCCACACTTTGCACAAGCTAGAAAACTACGATCTCATGAAATGCTCCCCTAGCCCCTTGAGCCTGATGCTCTATCCCTCTGATCACGTCTACGTCAGGTCGGGACACTAGCTACTGATGGTGCTGGGGCTAAAGATGTCTGGTAGGACTGCTGACGGTGCCCACTAGGCCTCAGCTTGGAGAATCTGATGCTATCAGTCCTAGCACTCTTGTCCTCCCTCTCCCACTCACTCATCTGTGCCGCATCCATCTGCTAGGAATACAGGACTATACGAGCAAAGTCAATATCCTAAAGAAGCATTACGATCTAGCAATCCCTGACCAATGAGTCTGCTATCCTATGTACGAACCTAGCCCTCTGATCCGCCACCAACTCAGGTGCATACCTAGACAAACGTGTGAACTCCAAGGCATACTCCAGAACCGTTATCTTTACCTACTTAAGATTCACAAACTCGGCTACTTTCAGATCCCCTATCTCCCGAGGGAAGAACCGATCAAGAAAAGGGGCACGAAACTCATCCCAACTGACTGGTCCTACTCCAACCACCCTACTATCCTTCCACTATTTGAACCAAATATGCGTGACCCCCTTTAACTGATATGAGGCCAAATCGGCACACTCCTGTCTAGTCACCCCCACTATCCTGGGGATCTTCAGAATCACCTCAACGAAATCATGTGGATCCTCGTCCACCTTCGATCCAAGGAACTCGGGAGGGTTCATCCTCAGAAAGTCTTTAACCCTCGCTATCGCTGTTTTTCCATTCTGTGGGACATGCGCTACTGCTTGCTAGATGATATGGGTGGTCAAGGCCTGCGCTAGCATCTGAATGGTTGCCCTGAATTCAACGGGGGCAACCGTTTCTAGTGCATGGTGCTCATGGGCTGGTGGGGCCTATTGGTGCCCGTTTCCATTGCCATCCTCGTGGCCATTTCCATTTCCATTTATTCTACCATTATCTATGTGGGGAGGCATGATTTTGCAAATGTGAATAGCATGAGTTAGAAGGATAGAAAGACATTTCGCCGCATGACATAGTCATTAAAGAAGGGAATATTTTCTAAACGTGTCATAGCCTCTACATCATAAGTTTGGCGCACTTTACACCCATGAAATAGACTCTACATAATGCGGCTTTCAGACACCCTAGGACACTTCAAAACCTATTGCTCTGATGCTATATTTGTCATGATTCGAACATAGGCCCGGATCAAGTCACGGGACAAGGAGCCCCGAGAGACTCCAAGTCGACCCATGGCATGAACACATATCTAACTAAATCAATAAAAATAAAAGATTTAACATAATAAACTTAGCAGAAGTTTAAACATAAAATAACATCAAAACTAGAATTTACATCATACATGACAAGTTGATTACTATGCAAAGTCTGAAGGCCTCAAACATATCTAATGAGTTGATGGGACAACACCCCTAACTAACCCCACAAGTCTGAAGCTGAATGGAGACATAAAAACTATGGATACTAAATGTCCTCGAAGGATGAGGACTCACTAATGCTAGATGGATAGGTCTAAGTGGGAAAGCAGGGTGTAAATATGCTGCTAAGAAAGATCCCTCGGACCTGTATCATGAGACGATATAGCATAGAGTATGTAGTCAGTACATGGAATGTACCGAGCATACAAGGTAAGTTAAATGGACATTTAAAATACATAAAAGTTTAAAAGAATAGGACAATATGATCATAACGTAAATATCATAATGCAAACATAAGGCTCAAGATTTTCAAAACATTCATAAATCATTCATAATCATAATCATAAGAGAAAAGCTTTATTAAACATGACTGGAGCCAAAGTATATAATCATAACCATAGATATATCATGAGGAACAGTGGGAGATTCTTAAAACCGATATACCCCATATGAGCATGCATGGAGCCCAATCTGTAAATCCCTAGTCGCGAGGGTGTTCGTACCTTCCCAAGGGTAGAACCATGAGAAGAGCACTGGTATCACAACATATGGCCCAGTTAAGCAAAGGGGATAGTATCATGGAGGTTCCATCGTGGCTACATTGGTGCGTAGTTCTGAGACTCAGGGTTTGCTTGGATCCTGGGTCTATTCGGTGTTAAATATTAATCCCAAAACATATATAGTTCTCATAGGATAATATACATGAGATTCATGGGCTACTTTAAAATCATGACAGTCATAAGCATGCTTGAAATACGTGAACTAGCCAAGAAATAAGGGCCCATGAGTTAGCCAAAATCATAAATTCATAAACCATAAAGTTCATGCTTACTTGTAAAACATGTATACACTTGATATTCATAAATATAGGATGAGGATTTGAGAGAAATCATATCATATGTCATAAATCATATTGGGCTTATTAACATCAAAATCAAAATGGAATCATAACTTGAACTTTCATGAAATATGTATAATTGGGCATAGTTTATAGAAATTTAAATCTAAATAGCTATAAAATCTGTCCATGATCCATAAAACATGAATTTATATATAAGAGGGATTAACCCATAGATTGATCATAAGGATTTAATAACAACTGGGATAAAACCCCATAGAATTATCAATAGAATTTCATGAATTATAGAGGAGTTGGGCATGGGTGTGAACAATTTCATCTATTCATAACCCTACATACCTAAGAAGAACTTATTCTACAACTCCCTTGATTGTCCAATGAAGAATTGATGAAAGCTTGAAGAACTAGGCTTGATCACCTCTCCAAAACCTATAAACTTGCATGCATAAATTAGGAATGTCTTAGAATGAACTTAGCCTTCTTAAAACTCACTATTCAGAGCTTAAAACGATGTCGTTTAGGACCCTAGGGCATAGGAATAACGAAAATACCCGTAATGAATTTCCTGTAAAAACTGCTCAGCCAGTGACCACGGGAGTTACAACGGACCGTTACTAACTCCAATGGTCCATTACACCCCCTCGTTGTTACACCCCTGAATCGGGTATCAGATACCCTACCATGACTGGACAGAATAAGTGGTTACAAGCTCTAATGACTCGTTGCAGCCAGTCATTGTCACCACTGCCTTAACCTTGAATTCTTTCCAACGAGTGTTGATAACAGCCCATTGCTTCGAACAATGGGTCGTACCACCCCTCATTACTTCTCCCTTGATCCAGAACTAACCTCACCATGACTACCTTCAATGACTCATTGTAACATCTCATGGGTCATTCTGAGACCCGTCACTCCCAACTCCAGACCTACAATATCTCTTCACGGGCACATCCGATGAGTCATTAGTCCTTCCAACGATGCATGCAATGACCTGTTCATAGAAAATTTTCTAGATTTCTGCTACTTTCATTTTCAAATCTCGGGTCTAATTTTAGGCACTTAGGGGGTATTACATTGACCTGGGCGGTCAATGCCTGTGTCAACATCTTGAAGGCTGCCTTAAACTCCGTATGGGCAACCTGGTCCGACAAATGATCCTTGGGGGCTGATGGGGCCTGTTGATGCCCATCCCCATTGCCATTCGCATGGCCATTTCCATTTCCATTTCTTCTTTCATTGACTCAACAAGAAGGCATGATTCTGCAAATGCGTACAACATGAGTTATAAGGATAAAGGGACATTTTATCGCATGACATATATCATGAAAGAAGGGATGTTACCTAAAACGTTTCATAGCCTATTCATCATAAGTGTGGCGTGCTTCACACCCATGAAAAAGTCTCTACTTAACATGGCTTTCGGACACCCTAGGACACTTTAAAACCTAATGCTTTGATACCAAGTTTGTCACGACCTAAACATTGGCCCAGATAGAGACACCGGACAAGGAACCCCGAGAGGCTCCAAGACGACTCATGGCATGAATATAGTAGCTAATAATATACAACAAGAAAAAATAGAAATAATAAAGCATGCTTCAGCGGAAGTCTGCATACATATTAAACTAAAACAGAGCCAACAATGACAAGCTAATTTTGTACATATTGTTTGAAATGTCTCTAACGTAACTGATGAGCTAATGTGGCAGCATTCCAAACTAGCTCGATAAAAGTCTGTGACTGAAATAGCATAACAGTGGATAACTGAATATTCTCGAAGGATGAGGACTCACCAACATGGCTAGAATAGGCCTGAGGGGAAAGTAGGACTAATGATGCGGTTGAGACTAATCCCTCAGGCCTGTACCATGAAACAATAGAACATAGAGTATACGGTCAGTACTTGGAAAGTACTGAATATGCAAGGTATGTAAAAACGGACAGTTAAAAATACATAAGAGTTCCTAAGAGTTAGAAACATGATCATGAAGTAAATATCATAATTTAAACATGAGGGCTCAAGGTTTTCAAAGCATTCATAATTAAGACATAATCACAGTCGTAAAATAAATCTCATAAAAACATAACTTGAGCCAAAATTTCATAACATAGCAATGCATAAATCATGAGGAGAAATGGTCGTACTCGTCTTAACCAACACCATCATGATTGTGCTTACATAATACCCCAACTTTTTTCTCAAGTGGGCATAACCATCCTAGGCTTGCTAGGAGGGACGCGCATGATGTGATATCACAGGGGATCCATAAATATATCTATGTACCTATGGTGGCAAATAGTTCTGTGGCCTTGTGGTTTACCTGAACGCCGGGTCTATTCGGTACTAGATACTACTCCCAAAAATATGCACATGAGGCTCATATCGTAATCGTGTAATCATTCATGAAGTTCATGGCCAAATAAATCATAACATAGATGATCATACTTGAAATACATGATTAGACATGAATAGGGGCCCGTGAGTCGGTCAAGAGTCATAAATTCATAAATTATGAAGAACATGCATACTTGTGGAAATTCGTATACTTGATATTCATAAATACATGAAGAGTACTTGAATAGAAATTATAACATGAATCATAAATCATAATTTATGCTTAGTAAGATCTTATATCATAATAGAATCATAACTTGACTTTTCATGAAACCTTACATAATTGGGAATAGTTTTATTGAGATTTGAAACCATAGAATAAATAATAAATTTTAGTATAAAAACTACCCATAGATCTTAAAACAACATTTAAAACATGAGGGGAATTGACCCATAATCAAATCAAAGAGAATTCCATAAATTTGTGCTTAAAACCCCATAGGATCATCAAATTTAACTTAATACTTGAATTCATGAACATAGAGAGGTATTGGGGAACGAAAGTGAAGAGGAACTCTCATTCACAATCCTATATATCTGGGTAATCTGATCTTACACACTCCCTTGAAAGACCAAAGGAATTGGAGAAGGAAATTGGGGAATTTCTCAACCTTAATCTCCAAGGAAAAACTCTAAACTTGCATGAATGGAAAGGTAAGGATTATGATAGGTTAAGCACCCTTAGAGCCCTTCTATCTGAGCTTAAAACGACGTAGTTTAATAACTTATAACTTAGGAATTATGAAAATATCCTTAATAAAAAATCTTGAAATTGAACACTTCCAGTGACCACGAGTCATACCTCATTACCACGACTCGTGGTTACCGTCCGTTACATCCTTCCAAAATTTCCTCAATTCATAGGCCTGCGAATGATGACTCGATAGAACAGGTCGTTACTCAATACAACGACCCATTGTGACCTCTTTTCATCACCATTGACTCCACACGTACAGTTTTTGAGACTTCCCCATAAGTCCACCAACAACTTGTACCTTCAAACACAGGTGTTACTTCGCTAAATTCTAAACTCACGTCTTCAACCATGACTGGACAAGGCGAGTCATTACATGTCCCAATAACCCCTCGCTCCCACTTGTTATTACCACTGCCTGCAACTACCTATACCTTCTGGGATTCTTCCTAACGGGCTTATACCATAGCTCATTGCATTGACCAAGCAGTCATTACTTGGCTCATGGTCTAGGGTCTATCTTCCAATAGTCTCACCACGACAGGAACCCAAGGTCCATTGAATCTTACCATGACTCACGTAATGAGTCATCTTGAGTTAATTTTCCAACTTTTATGCTAAACACCATTTAACTCCTGAGTCTAGTCTTTGGCACTTCCGGGGTATTCAGGTTGCCACACAAACACAATGCCGAAAAGTGTTTAGAATGAGGACCTATACGCCCTAAATACAAGATTACATTATGCTTGACATCCTCAATTTTATCCACCTCCTCAACATCGACATCAACCACCAAAGAATCGTCTAATGGTTGGGCTTCTTCTTCCTTTTTCATGCATTGTCTAGTATCCACAACACGTTGTAGTTGGGCGTCAGACGCCTAAGCTTTCTCATTTGAAAGATCACTAAAATATGAATACCCATCATTCAACTCATTTATATACTAAGATGTCATGTTAAGAAGAGTGGTATAATACTAAAACATGAAAATAAAGACTAAATACAATATATAAAGATTAATGAAACAAAATTCCTACAGACAAATGATTAAACTATATTGAAATCCTCGGAAATAGCGCCAAAAACTTGATGTTGTCCAAGCATACGCAAGCTCACATGTTTGTCAAGTAATATAGGATTGTTAAGTTCAGATATCTTACCCACAGGAACTTGTCAATTTATTCATTATAAGGTTGTACTTTTAATTTCACTAATCTACAAAATAAATAAAATGGAGATTCATTTGGCAAATTAAACTACTAAACTTTAAATATGAAGATTAATTAAAAACAAATACAAGCTTAATTGTATTTCGCTAATGATGACAAACTAGGGCAATGACACTTGGTTTTAAGTTGAGTTTTCCAGACGTAATTAAACTAGCTTGATTCTTCCTACGGTTGTTAGTTGCCAGTTACTGTCCCATTTCTTTCCACTATCCCTATCATCTAAGAACTATCTCATGAACCCTAACCCTTATATCCCTGTGGTCGTAGGAGAACATAAAACGACGATTATGCCTATTTGTATTTCAACTGGGATTGAAGGCTATATCCCTATCCTCAACAACAACTTGTATCCTATCACCAATGGGTTCAAAGGTCTTTGAATTCCCGTTCTGTATTTATTTTTAACCCTTTCGATTCCCTTTTCCAGGTTCAATCGAAAGCCAACAGATTACTTAAACGGTGATCAATCTCATAAATAATAAATTAAAATAAATAAATACAAACAACCATAGAGAAGAATCAAAATAAAGTTTATTACACTTTCAAACAATCAACCATCCACCACGTACATAATCCTAGATTATAAGTTTAACCACTCATAGATTAGCAAAAAAATGAATAAGCAGTCATCATCATATGAAAATATAAAGTAAAGAAGAGAAAACCTAGTTGTAGAACTTAGTCTTGCTTCCAAATGAATTACAAGCTTTGATGAACAAAATACAGAAAAGAAAATGAGTTGAGACTCCTCTCTAGCATCTCTGCCTCTTCAAAATGTCGAACTTTATTTAAAAAATGACCAAAGCTGCTTAACAAACAACCCAGGCCTCATATTTTTAAACAAGCCTTCAAATGATGCTTCTTCTCTCCAAGACTTGGCTTTAATATCAGCATTTTTCAGCCTGGATTGACTTGGCGTGCTGCCTCTCCTATCTTGCAATAAAATTAGTCAAATTTCCAGCAATTTCAACTCCATATTAGGTCTAGCACGCCACCCCCTCTATCTCGCCAAGGTGTTCGTCAAATTTCTTTATGTATGGACACCTCTTAGCGTGGGGCGCCTACTATCTCGCCAAGTTTGTAAATTAAAATCCTCTGAAGTTTGAGGGCTGGTGCCGAGCACCAACCATGGCACCAGAGTGAGGTTTCATTTTTGGAAGTTTGGGACTTGATGTGGCGTGCCAGCCATAGCACGAAACCCGTCAGAATCTCAACTCTTCATCTATTGCATCATTTTGAGCTCCTTTTGCTTAGTTCCTGCTCTAATCAACTAAAATCATTTACTAGCACATAAAACACACACATGCATGAATTTAATCATAAATTAAGGAATATGAACTCAAAAAATGATCAAATATGGGTTAAAAAATGGCAAATGGGCATCAAAATATGCACAACATCACCACCCAACACTTAAACTATTGTTCGTTCTCCAACAATCCTTAAAACACACCTAAAATCATGTTTCACCATCACACTTGACACCTTTATCAACTCATACTCAACTAAATAGCATGGAGCAAACATAAGGTGGTTTATCATCATATAACAATTCTCAACAAAGCACATAGAAAGATTTCACAATCAAGAACACACAACCTCTATAAATGACTCACCTTTTTAATACCAAGGGCCAACAGGATTAAGTGTGAAACATGCAACAAGTAGTACACCGAGAGCTCTTGTGCCTCTCACTTTTAGTATTGTTCCTCTCTCAACTTCATAAATATAAGACATGGAACATAATAAACAAGGAACACTCATACTCATAAATGATGTAATGTATATATGGAACATATCATAGGCTTTCCCTTCATTTACGTTTAGACTACCTAATTATTTGAAGAGATTAAGATCACAAGGGCTTTTATTGGTAGAATTATCGGCTAAGGGACGGGTAGAATTGATATTTCATTTAAAAGGGACTACCACCCTAAGCACTTTTAGGACATATTTTACTTAACTTTTCTACCACTTCTTTCCTTGCTTGTTCACCCTTTCATCCACTCACCTTTGTCTTTTCTTTTCATGCCCCATTCTTTTAGTACTTGGATGATAGTTTTGTAATCACAGAATAGCTAAGAATTTTGCAACTAAAGCTCTCTTTTTCAATTCCCTAGAAGCAAGTAAACTGCGCAAATTTTTTGGGCACCCCTTCTCCTCACTTTTCGTTCCTTACCACAATTATTCTTTTTCCCTTGACATTATACTTAAGTGGACCTTACTTTCAAGTCTCAAAGTGCTTAAGACTACTTTAGATCAATAAGTCTGAGGTCTCACAATAAGAGGGATTAAGCTACTATTAAGGCTAAGAAAGTGTAAGGCTTTTAGGCTCAAAGGGGCTAACTAGGAAAAATGACAAGGAAAGTAAAACAATTATGGGAAAACATGGCCTTTCAAAGAAATGCCTTGATCATTTCTCAACCCCCTACCAACTAGTTATCGTACATACACTAAGGAAATTTGTAGAGGCTACAATATATACACACAAAACTATTTAGCTCACCTCTAATGGCAATAAGAATCTAATAAGTTTCTATAACTACACATTCACACAATCATATGGCAATAATAATCTAATAAGTTTCTATAGCTACACATTCACACAATCATATTTAATAACAAATTAATTCATAATTAAGCCCTAAGGATATGTTGAGTCAAATTAAAGAGATATGTGTGTCTCTTACAGATTGAAACTTGTACAATAAAAATGACCACTCTATTTACTCTAGCATAGCAGCTAAGAAGAATATCAACAAGTGTACAAGTGGATGATCTACAACTTAATCCTAAAAAAATGTGAAGAAACTTTCCTTAAGAAAGTCGTCATCCATATATCATAGGGAAATATCATTACTTCATGACTACAATGAATCAAACAAAATGACACAAAATTTAAAAATTAGCCGGTTCAAAGGGCTCCCCTTTGGAAAAGAACCAAGGTCATAAGAAAAACAAAAGAATGGGAGAGATACACCAATTTTTAAAAACAATTCAAATAAAATATTGTGGTGTACTCACCCTTAACCTCAAAATTCATGGAGTCATACCCTCACCCCACACTTAAAGCTTTTCTCTATCCACAGAGCAACAAAAATTAGTGATCTAATTAAAGTAAGAAAATACTCCATGAGGCCCTCTAGGGCCTACCTAGCAAGATGTCTCTTGGATTCACGAGTCACATGACCCCACACTTAAGCTCCAAATGTGCTCCTTAGCTTTGATTTTCGGTACTCAGACTATTACACCCCATTAGTTTCTATTGTTTAACCGATGCGTTTGTATGTATGTCAAGTCTTTTAGAGTACGACACATATGGAAAAGTCCTGGGGAATGAAAGGATGAGTACGAAGTCAAGCGAGTAGGAGGTCAGGGCCGAAATCCAGGAGCACTGGGTATCGCGCCGCGCCACCCAACTCGGTGCCTTGAGCAGAGCATCCCGCCCGATTCTTGGCGCTATTGGCGGCGCATTGTGCCACTTCCTCAATCATTTATAATGCTCCCTCATGTTTAGTTAACTCATTTTTACAATATTTCCCTTGACAGAAAACAAAGGAGGGGTGTGGGTTTCATCTATTTTTCATCAACCGCTAAACTCTGTGCAAATGCAAATTCACCTTAGATAACGAGTTTTAGGACTACAAGGAACATATCTACAGAGTAATTTCTTGGAAATTCACTCGGAGTACCAGAACCCCATCGAATAAAAGTTGTTGGAATCACTTCAAATCAAGTCCTAAGCGGCTAGAAGTGAAAGGTAAGTATTCTTACCTTCTAGATTCTCGAGAAATTGTGTGTTTTTAGCTAAATTAAATGAAGATAAAGTTATAGTTAACCCTATTTAAAGATATTGCTATTTGCTGATTCCTAATATTAAAATAGCCTTATTCTCTTAGCATGTAGGCTACATAATTAAGCAAGATTACAGACTTTAGGTTGGAACTACATGGGTAAGAAAGAATCAGCATTCGAGGTATGTTAAGGCTTATCCCTTTGGCAAGTTATTCTCGTCATATAATGATACGACCTATGATTTTGTATGGAGATAATGATCCTATATGTTAGGAGTAACTGTTGTTAGTAGATAATGATTATATATGTTGTGGCTAGCTGCTAAAAGACATATTGCGAGTATACTATAGTTTCCCTCGTCGGGAAAGGGTATGTCTAAGGTGGCTAATGTTAGGAGCATCATATAGATATCCCCAGTTCATTAGTTAGTTTTTAGGAGTATCGTGATGTTCTGCTATCAGTCTAAGGCCTTAGAAGTTTATGGTTAGCTGTTGGGCCTTATTTGGTAAGTTGGACAGCATAGGGTGCAGCTGGGTGATATAATCTTCAGTTTGACGCCTGTATTTTCAATGAAGCTTTCCTAAAGGCCGCTGGAGTACCATGATGCCTCTAGTGACAGAATTTGGAAAGGATGGTCTACCCATAGAGTCAGCGGCACCAGGGTTTCCTAGTGAACTGAGTAATAGCCTGCCATATAGTTGGTTACTGTTAGTGACTCTGATCAGATGTAGGCACACGATACGTGCTTTTTGGAAGCTATACAGACTATTCTAGGGGAAAGTAGAGATTGTGTTACGCCTTAAGAGATAGATATGCCTTTTTGAATGGCTAAATTAAGAATAAAATATAGTATATTGGTTAGGATTGTCCCCACCTAGGATAGTCTTTCGTTCACAAACTTTAGGGTTGCTAACTGTATCATCGCCGATGGGGCTATAGATCGCTTAGAGGATCTATATGATGTTGCTCAGAGGAGCTATGTGATGTTCCAAGGGACTATATTCAGTCCCAAGGGCCATATTACAGTCCATCCAAGAATGGGCTTCTACTTTTATGTTGTATTGGCATCACTGACCCTTGTCGAGCCATGTGTGCCCAGGGTGCAATTATAGGAGCCCAATGGGCTCAGACACAGTTACAAACTTTAGCAGGCTCAGATGCGGACCCATAAGCCAAGTAGATTGGCTATATTACTAGTAGAATCATAAGAGCCTAGATAGGGGTATATAGATTGAATTTTACTTGCCAGGGCTTATGGGGGGCCGGTAGGTTATTTTTGTGTTTCTTGCACCTTCCAGGCTTATGGGGGCCTGGTTAGGTTATTGTTCGTATACTTGCTTGCTAGTTATAGCTTATGAAGGTATAGTCGTGCAGTTCAACTCTTACTAGTGTTGTTATTTAGTGGATGCACGTTATGGATAAGAAAGCTTACAGGTTAATTTTTGCCCCTTCTTGCTATTCACTATCAGTTCTTTATCAGTTTCCATACAACTTTGTATTACTTCCTTACATATTCAGTGCATATTGTACTGACGCCAACTATTAGGGCGCTGCATACTTGCCTGCAAGTTTAGACATATAGGTTTTGGGATCTCCTAATAGCTGTTCAGAGTCAGTAGTTCGGCCATCTGATTTCATTTGGAGTTGGCCAGGTTGTAGAGGTTACTTGTCTTTTTTTTTGTATGGCATTTGGGTAGGCTGGGGCCCTATCCCTACTAATATTTCAACTATTAGAGGCTTGCAGACTGCAATCTTCAGTTAGTGGTTCGTGTTGGCTGTGTGGGGCCTATATTTGTCATATTTTGTATATTGGCCGTGTGGAGCCTAGTATAGTTTCTACTTAGCAGCCTTGTTGGCTATAGTGTGAAAATGACTTCTTGTTTTTATTTGTTTTAACTAGACAGCATGGTGGTCTTGTTGGCTCGCATAGGATCCCTTTACTATTGTGTTGTTAGGTTAGTTGTTTTCTGTTATAGGTGTTGCATGGCCTTGTTGGGCCGAGGCTATATTTACAGCTAAAATATAGTAGTTTGTTTTCTTGATTTTGAGTCGCTGGTAGGTTCCAAAACTGCATATGCCTAGCCAGGTCAGCCCTAGTCCTAGTGTAGCATTAGCTGCCAGTCATGCCTCCAAATGAACTTTGTATCAGAGCAACATTGTATCGTAAGGAGTATGCAAGCCAGGTCTAGTAGAGTCTTGTTTATAAATGTGTTGTGCACCATATTTTATAAGCAAGAGGCTAAGAGGCATGATAATATGGTTAACCATCCTTCTTTTCATATCGTTCTATAGAGTCGAGTTGTATAGGTTTGAGTCCCAAAACTCTCATTGTTATGACTGTTACAATAAGGTTTTGATACAGGACAGACTTCAGTCAGCCGCAAGTTAGTTACCGCAGCAAGAGAGGGTACCAGCGAGGTGCCACAGTTTGGGGGAGGGGGGGTGCAGTTCATTCTGAAGGAAAAAAGGGATGTTTATTAATCTCCCTAGAATTCTCCCAGGGCACCAGGAACCTTATAAGATAATAGACATGCCAGCACTGTTCCCCCCAGTTCGTTTTCTGGGTTACTTAGTAAACACTTAGAATCAGATAGGGATAGCTGTTAATGTTGGGGTACCAATAATATTCGAGGTATTGTGTGAGATTCGTAACCCCCTTAGTTTTTTTTGTTCAATATAGAAGAGGGCGTAAGTATTTACACTATGCTACCCAGAATAAATAGTAAGAGAGGGATAGATTCGTTGATTCATGGAAAGTGGTAGAAAGTGGTTAAGACCCCTAGTGTTTAAATAAGTCGCCTAAACCCTCACAGCAGTAAATCCAAAGGGTAGGTAAGATTTCTAGCAGCACCTAAGTGCGGGTGAGTGTCCATAAGGGGTAAACTCCCAACAATAGCAATGTTTAGGTCAGAAATAGACTATCCGCAATGGGGTATGTGGATAGCGTGTTACACCTCATAAGATATTAGTGGTTAGTATGCATGTGCATGGATCTGAGACGAGTAATGAGGCCTTGACGTGTATGGGAAGAGATTCAAAAGCATGGTCGGGCGACGCTAGGCTGTGAGGGGCCAGTGGGATGCACCAGCCTGCCTACGTAAGAGGCAGAGTGGGGCGCCACCCCCTGCCACCTCCCTAGCTATATATAAGTCCTCCTTGATGAATTTTAAACATTCACAAACATATACTTTGGCCAAAATAGAGAGAGCAGCGTGGGTTTTGAGTATGTTTGTAGGATTACGCTACCAAACTCTGTCCAAATGCAAATTAACTTGGGGTAAAAAGTTCTAGGCCTATGGGAAGCATTTCTACAGAGTTATTTCTCAAATTCACTCGGTAAATGGGAACTCCGCCGAGTAAAGGTTGTTGGAATTGCTCCAAACTGGATTCTAAATTGCCACAGGCAACAGGTCAGCATATCTCCCTTCTAAACTCTCGAGAAATTGTCAGTTTTTGGCTAAATGAAATGAAGATGAATTTATAGTAAAACTTATTGAAAGTTATTGTTATTCACTGATTCCCGCTATTAAAATAACCTCATTTTCTCAACATAGAAGCTGCTAGTGAGTTGATTATTGGCTTTATGTTGGAAACTGTTCGGGTAAACAAACATCGACATTCAAGGTATGTTTTGGCTTATATCCTCAAAAATTTATTCTCGTCGTATAGTGATGCGACCTATTCCTTTGAATCAAGACAATGATCCTGTATATTCTAATTAGTTGCTACCAATAGATATTGATTTTATAAGTTATAATTAGTTGTTGCTGGTAAATAAGGATCAACTATGTTGTCATTAGCTTCTACAGTAGATTATGATGATATATGTTGTTGTTATCTTCTAGGAAACATATTGAGAGCTTATTGCTGTATCCCTTGTTGAGACAGAGTATATTAAGTGTCACACACACTAGGAGTGTCGTAGAACTCCTCAATTCTTATGTTCAAGTATTAGTAGAATATTAATGTTTTGCTGTCATGCCAAGGTCCTAGCAATGTATGGTTAGTTACAGGGCTGATTTTGTAAGTTGGACAGCGTAGGGCACATCCAGGTGATATAGTTTTCATTTTGACACCTGTATTGTCAGTAGAGATCTCCTAGAGACCGTTGGTGTACCTTGAGCCTCTAGGGCTAGAATTTGAATAGGATGGTCTTACCCTAAAGTCAGCCGCACCAGGGTTGCTTAGTGAAATGAGTAACAACCTACCATATAGTTGGCTACTGTCAGTGATTGTTAATCGTTGTTGACTTAGTGCTTGACGTACGGGTCGCCCAGTAAGTCATCCCAGTTGTACAAGTCAGACAAACTCGTGGATACGCCTGTGGGAGGGAAACTTATTAGTAGTTAGATGCGGGGCCAACGCCCCAGCCTACTCATACAAATGCCCACATACATGTTTCCTAGAAGGACTAAGCCTAAGTATACTTTCCTACGAGGCTACGGATTTCTCACAAGAGCTATATGTTGTTATGAAAGACTAGATTGACGTCGTTGAACTAGAACCTCAATATTATGGTCTATCCTTCATCAAGTTACGTTCGACGTAGATTTAATATGACCTATGTATCCATAGTACACCAGAATCAACCTATTGTGGTTAGCTTCTGCGAATAGAATTGAGATGACAATGATGACACAGTAACCCTAATGAAAGTTAACCCTTATCTTGGTCTCTGCAAATGATGTTTGGGTTGTTGGTTGTTTTGTTGCCTATAGGGACAAGATTGAGGCCGTAAGGGACGTATTGAGGTCTAGTCACCTCCAGACTCCTCTTTGCCACGGTGGCATCATGACCCTCAGATGAGCAAAGTCTCGAGGTTCAGTTACACAGACACAACTATAGCAGCCTAGACGACTCATATTTAGTTACAGGAGACCAGATGGTTAAAACATGATTACAGGTTATCTTCTGCCCCTTCTTGCTAGTTACTTTCAGTCTTTATCAGCTTCTATTAAGCATTTTACTACTATCTTACATATTCGATACATATTGTGCTGACGCCCAACTTTGGGGTGCTGCATACTTACCTGCCGGTTTAGACAGATAGATTGGAGGATCTCTTAGCAGCTATTCAGAGTTAGTTGGTTGGTTAGCTCCTTTAATTCTGAGTTTCCACGTTATAAAGGTTACTTGCCTTTTATTTGTATAGCATTTGGATAGGCCGAGGCCCTGTCTCGACCAGTATTTTCACTCCTAAGGGCTTGCAAACTACAGTAGTTAAGTTTTTTGTGGTTGTTAGCCATTTGGGGCTCATGTATGTCTTATTTTATGCATTGGTCATGCGGGGCCTAATATAGCTTCTTATTTTCATTCATGTTAGAACTAGACAACATGGTGGTCTTGTCGACTCGCATAAGATCCCTTTTATTGTCATGTTAGCTGGGTTAGTTGTTTTCTTTTATAGGTACTGTGTGGTCTTGTTGGCCAGAGGCTATGTTTACAACTGAGATATAGTAGTTTGTTTTCTTGGTTTTAGATGCTAGTCGGCATTAGAGGTGCATATGCCCAGCCAAGTCAGCCTAGATTCCAGTAAGGCATTAGGTGCCAGTCATGCTTCCCAGGGTGGGGTGTGACAAACTTTGTATCAGATTAGGTTGTATCCTAGGGAGTCTGTAAGCGTGTATAGAAGATTCTTGTTTAACAAATCATTATGGGATAGTCGAAGTAACGAATGATGTAACGACTCATTATGGGAAACAATGAGTCGTCGTTTGTAGCCGTGGTGAGAGATGGACTTTAGCATATGAGAAGTAACAAGTAATTCCATGACCTGTCATGATTTACCATGGATCATTGTTATCAGTCGTTGTTTGAGCAGGAGATTTCTAGTGGGTTTGACGGAAGGAAACGATGACTCGTTAGTGGATGTAATGAGTCATGGCGATGCTCCTGGTTTGATGAGGAGCCAAGTTTGCAGGAGGAAACAATGGTCGATAGAACGACTCATCATTTTTACTCATGGGTTAGACCAAGACCAAATCCTGGACAGTGTATAGCACAGATCATCACCACGGGTCATGGTATCCTCCAACGACCCGCTGGAGCGCTCGTTGGTTCGTCCAATAAAGAAATTTCTACGTAATCATTAAGGGCATTTTCGTCATTCCTACCTCCTAAGGCCCTACAGTACGTCATTTAGGGCTCATAATGGTGAGTTTTAGGAGGGGAAAACCTATTCTAAGTCGTTCCTTACATGCATGCAAGTTTAAAGAGTTAAGGGAGGTAATCTAAAGCGTGCTTTCAAGATTTCCACTTAAATTCTTCTAGGCAATCAGAGAAGTGGTGGAGTTAAGCCCTTTCAGGTAGGTAAGGTTATGAGTGGGTGTTTACTTCCACATCCTTGCCCAATTTATATCTAAGTTATGAGAATTTCCTATGATCAATCTATGGGGTTTTTACCCAAATCCATGAATCTTCTATTTCTATACTTGAGTATGATTAAATTGTGTTTCCATTATTGAATTATGAAGCATGGACAGATTTTAAATTGGTTTTAATCGAAAAATCATGTTTCTAGTTTATGAAATTTAAGGCCCATTAAAAGAAGTTCATAAAAGAAGATATTTGTGATGAATGAGATATGATGATGAAAAACATGTTTCAAAGCTAGCCATGATTATGATATTGTTTTAAAAATGAATTGAGTAGTCCCAATCATGATGAAGTTTTGGGCAAGGACCTTATATGAAGTATGTATAATATATTGTCTCTAGAGTAAGCTTACCACATGGTTTTGGCACAAGGGCTCCCAATTATCTTTGAGCTTGTGGTATGTTTTGAAATAAAGCTTCTCATATGCATGATTTCATATTTGAGATGCATTTCATTATTGAGCTTTGTCAATAGACAATGTTGAGCTTCGTTATAAAATAATTTAGAGCATATGCATGTTTTTAGGAGAAGAGTTCAGTACTAAGCAGGCTAAGGGTCGACCACCCTATGCCCCAGAACAACGCGCCAACGTATGTCGATGATATTATCTATATATTATTTTGGGACCTCCCTTGTGAGCTATGCCTTGCCCCGATTAGGCCCCGAGCTTGATATCGATATCATGGTATCGTCCTTAGCCTTAGCAAGGCTTTGAGCAGCTCTACCCACTTGAGTGTGATAGCTAGGACCACGTAAGCTTTATCGTGCTATGTCAGTTATGTGATCAGTCTCCCAGTGTTCCTTATGATTCTGTTATGCATATTCATTACTCATGATTATTATATACACATGCATTTTCTTAAAGCAAGGTTTGACTCAATGTTCAGCTTTTCTATAAATGCCATATTTCAGCTTTGAGTCATTCGAATCGGTTTGATGTTATAAAGCTATGTATTGTGATGTTATGAAAAGATCATGATTTCAGAAAGAATACCTGCAAGCTCTCCCCTCAGATTCTTAAAGCTTATGTTATGCTATGAAATGTTTTAAATGATTTCCTTTACTTTAGAGATTTTGCTACCTTATATACTCGGTACATTCCACATACTGACCCACATACTCTATGTTGTATCATTTCATTATACAGGACCTGGCTCCCAGGTTCCGCATCGTTCATAGTTAGTTTTTAGAGTTAGCACCTGTGTGGTTGGTGAATCCTCATCTTTCAAGGGCTAGACTTTCATCTTTCATTATGTATTTCACTTTCAGTATTGTTGAGTTAGTTGGGGTCTTATCCCATCAACTCGTCATGTTTAGAGGCATTTTAGACTTATGCATGTATTCAGATTTGGATGATGTATTCTGATGTTATGGTTGAGTTAGACTTTTGCTAAGTTTATTATGTTGATTCTTCTATTTGTTGATTGAGTTAGATGTATGCTTATGCCATGGGTCGACATGGGGTCTCTCAAGGTCCCTTGTACTTTGTCGCAATTGGGGCCTCCGTTCGAGTCATGAAAAACTTGGTATCATAGCAATAGGTTTGAAGTATCCTAGGGTGTCTGAAAGTAGTGTTAACTAGAGTCTTTTTCATGGGTGTGAAGCGCGCCACACTTATGACGAAGAGGCTATGAGACATTTAGGAAATGTTCCCTTCTTTCATGATCTATGTCATGCAATGAAAAGTCTTTCTATCCTTCTAATTCGTGCCATTCGCAATTGCAGAATCATGGATCCTCGAGGAGTGAATGGAAGGAGGAATGGAGATGGTGAAGGCCACGAGGATTGCAATGGTCATGGGCATCAGAAAGCCCCACTAATTCAGGAGCCCCAAGCATTGAACCTAGTTGCCCATGTTGAGTTTCAGGCTGCTATTCAGATTCTTGAGCAGGCCTTGACCGCTCAGGTGAATCAGCAGGCCATTGCGCATGCTCTATAATATGGAAATGCAGTGGCGGCTTGAGTCAGAGACTTCTTAAGGATGAACCCGCCGGAGTTCCTTGGGTCTAAGGTAGATGAGGCCTCGCATGAGTTCATAGATGAGATTGTCAAGATCACCCAAGTCATGGGGGTGAATGGTGTCGAGCATGCAGAGTTTTCCTCTTACCAGCTAAAGGGGGCAGCGCATATCTGGTTTCGCTAGTGGAAGGATAGCAGGGTCTCCAGAGAAGGTCTGGTCACATGGGAAGAGTTTCATGTTGCATTCCTAGATCGATTCTTCCCTCAGGAGATGAGGGAGCTAAAGGCGGCTGAGTTCGTAAATTTGAAGCAAGGGAGAATGACAGTGCAATAGTATTCCCTTGAGTTCACTCGCCTATCGATATATGCCCCTGAGTTAGTGGCTAACCAGAGGACGCGGGTGAGCAAATTTGTGCATGGGATAGCAGACTATTTGGAAAAGGAATGAAGGATTTCTATGCTGGATTCTGACATGGACTTCCCTCGGATGGTGTTGTACGCCCAACAGAGAGAGGTCGAACGTTCGAGAGAGAGAGAGGCCAAGAGGGCTAGGACAGATGACCATAGACTTTCTCAGGAGGTGGGCACCGTCAGTAGACCCACCAGAGATCATCCACCCTGGCTTCTTCAGCATTGAGTGTGCCATCACGGCCTAGACATGATTAGGGAGGGAGATCTTCAAGCTTGAGGGGTCAGAGCAGCAGACCCATAGATTCTAGCATCCCAGCTTGTCGCAGATATGGTCGAGGGCACTCAGGCTAGTGGTTGGCAGGTTTAGGATCTTGTTTTAAGTGTTGATAGCCCGGACACATGCTTAGAGATTGTCCATCAATGATACAAGATCAATTTGGTGGCCATGGACCAGCATCTAGTTTAGCAGCCCCTGTATCATGCTAAGCACATCAGGGGGCATCTACTAGCAAAGCTGGCGGTTAGTGCTAAAATAGATTCTATGCCTTAGCATCTCGTCAAGACCAGGAGGTCTCCTTGGATATGGTCGCTGGTATGTTATGAGTCTTCCATGTTGTTGTTTATGCTTTATTATATCCGGGAGCTACCTTGTATTTCGTGACACCTTATGTGACCAGTAGCTTCAGAGTTAGTCCTAAAGTCTTGTTAGAACGCTTCTCAATTTCTACCCCAGTAGGTGACTCAGTTATAGCTAGACGGGTGTATAGAGGTTGCCTAGTCTCAGTCCTTCAGAAGGTCATCTCAGCAAATTTGATTGAGTTATCCATGGCCAATTTCGATGTTATTCTCAGCATGGATTAGTTATTTGCATGCTACACTTCAGTTAATCGTAGAACTTGGGCAGTAGAGTTCAGATTTCTGGGTGTTCCAGTCTTAGAATGGAGAGGTAGTTCAGTTGTGCCTTCAAGTCGATTCATCTCTTACCTAAAGGCCACGAAGATGATTTCCAAGGGGTGTATGTACCTTCTAGTTAGGGTTAATGCGTTGAGTCTGAGACCCTGACTATCCAGTTCACACCTGTAGTATGTGAGTATCCAGAGATCTTTCCTGATTATTTGCCAGGAATTCCTCCTGAGCTTGAGATATTTTTCCCGAAACCCAGCCTATATTTATTCCACCCTACAGGATGGCTATAGCTAAGCTAAAGGAATTGAAAGAGCAATTGAAAGATTTGCTGGATAACGGCTTCATTAGGCCGAGTAAGTCCCCATGGGGTGCACCAGTTCTCTTCGCCGGAAGAAGGATGGTTCTCTTTGCATGTATATTCATTATCGGCAGTTGAACAAGGTTACCGTCAAGAACAGATACCCTTTGCCTAGGATTGATGACTTATTTTATCAGCTTCAAGGTACCAAGTGTTTCTCCAAGATTAATCTCAGGACCGGGTACCACCAGCTCAGGGTTCAGGAGAGAGACATCCCGAAGAAAGCTTTCAGGACCCAATATGGTAACTACGAATTTTTGGTTATGTCTTTTGGAATAACCAATGGCCTACATATTTTATGGACCTAAGTAATAGGGTGTTCAAGCCATATCTGGACATATTTGTGATCATGTTCATTGATGACATCCTGATATACTCTTGAAGCGAGGAGGAGCATGTCGCTCATTTGAGAGTAGTACTTCATACTCTCAAGGAATGCCAGCTATATTCCAAATTCAGCATGGGCGAGTTCTGATTAGATTCAATGGTGTTCTTGGGTCATGTAGTGTCAAGTGCAAGTATAAAGGTGGATTCCCAAAAAATAGAGGAAGTGAATAATTGGCCCAGACCGGTGAACCCTTTAGATATTAGGAGCTTTTTGGGCTTAGTAGATTACTATCAAAGATTTGTGGAGGTTTTCTCATCTATTGAGGCACCATTGACCAAATTGACTCAGAAAAAGGTGAAATTCTAATGGTTAGAGGCTTGTGAGAAGAGCTTCCAAGAGTTGAAGAGTTGACTTACTTCAGCATCGGTGTTGACCCTACCCGAGAGTACCGATGGTTTTGTGGTGTATTCCAATGCTTGGAGAATCAGTCATGGGTGTGTATTGATGCAGCATGGAAAAGTGATAGCATATGCCTCAAGACAGTTGAAAGCTCATAAGAAGAATTACCCGACCCATGATCTTGAATTAGCTGCGGTGGTGTTCGCATTGAAGATATGGCGACATTATTTGTACAGTTTGGCTGTGTTTACGGACCACAAGAGCTTACAATATGCGTTCACACATAAAGTTCTCACCCTACGACAAGGAAGATGGTTAGAGTTACACAAGGACTACAATATGAGTGCCCTCTACCATCCGGGTAGGGCTAATGTGGTAGCGAACACACTTAGTAGTCTCTCTATGGAGAGTGTGTCCCATGTGGATGAGGGGAAGAAGGAGATGGTGAAGGATTTCCATCGACTTGCAAGGTTGGGAGTTAGGTTGGTCCACTTGACCGATGGCGGTGTTGTTTTCCAGAACAGATTAGAATCGTCCTTGGTAACTGATGTGAAAGCTAGACAAGATGAGGACCCAATTTTACTGATGTTGAAGGAATTCGGTCAAAGTCAGAAGGTGGAGGTCTTCTCCCAAGGGGGAGATGGTGTGCTTCGGTACTAGGGTCGCCTATGTGTTTTGAACGTCGATCATTTGAGGAGTCGGATGTTGCATGATGCTCATGGATCCATATATTCTATCCATACAGGTGCCACCAAGATGTGTCATGATTTGTGGAGTATATATTGGCGGAGCGGCATGAAGAATGATATTGCAGAATTCATAGCCAAGTGCCCGAACTGTCAGCAAGTAAAGGTCACGTACTTCAAGATATTAGCACTCCCACTTTGAAGTGGGAAGAGATTGAAATGGATTTCAATACAGGCCTACCTCGTACTCCCTGACAGTATGATTCTATACGGGTGGTGGTGGACAAGCTGAGAAAAGCTGCTCATTTTCTACCGGTCAAAACCACGGACTCAGCGGAGGATTATGCCAAGCTATATATCCAAGAGTTGGTTCGATTTCATGGAGTGTCCTTGTGTACCATTTCAGACTGAGGCACTCAATTTACCTCTCAGTTTTGGCATTCTTTTCAAAAGGGCTTTGGACTCAAGTTAAACTCAGCACAATATTTAATCTACAAATGGATGGTCAAGTGGAGTGGAAATTCAAAATCTTGAAGACAAGTTGAGAGCTTGTGTGATGGACTTCAAAGGTAGTTGGCACGATCACTTTCCCCTTATTGAGTTTGCTTATAATAGAAACTCTCACTCCAGTATCCAAATGGCACCATTTGAGGCTCTCTATGCGCAGAGATGTAGATCGCTCATCGGATGGTTTGAGGTTTGTGAGGCAGCTATGATAGGACCAGATTCGGTTCATGAGGCTATGGTGAAGGCTCAGTTGATAAAGAACAGGCTGAGAACCGCTCTGAGTAACCAAAATTCCTTCACCAATGTTATGAGATGAGAAATTGAGTTCGAGGTGGATGACTAAGTGTTCTTGATGGTATCTCTCATGAAGGGAGTAATGTGGTTTGGCAGGAAAGGAAAACATAGTCTCCGCTATGTTGGCCCTTATCGGATTGTGAGAAGACTTGGCAAGGTGGCGTATAAGTTGGAGTTGCCCTCAGAGTTATCTTCCGTGCATCCTATATTTCATGTGTCGCTTTTAAAGAAGTGTTTGGGTGATCCAGCTCTAGTTGTTCCAGTGGATAGTGTTGGTTTGAGAGGAAACCTTAGCTATGAGGAGGTTTCAGTGGAAATATTTGATCGACGGGTTCGAAGACTAAGGAACAAGGAAGTATCTTCCTTAAAAGTGTTATGGAGGAATCAACATGTTAAAGGAGCTACGTGGGAGGTCGAAGTGAATATGATGTCTAGATACCTATATTTATTCTCTACAGGCTCAGTTCCAGCTTGACGTATCGGTTTTTGCACTCAGAATCTATTTAGTTTTCATGTTTAGTATCATGCGTTCAAGCTTCCTTTATCTATATGGATGTGTATGTGAATCATGAAATGAGATCCGCTATGTGGTTTGAATTCGAGGTAGTCATTCCGTCAGTTTTCGGTTTAAATGATTAATATTTGAATATAATAATTGCATGTTTCTATTTTCTACTTGTTTCCTACATTCGAGGACGAATTTTCCCAAGGGGGAGATATTGTAATACTCTAGAAGTGCCAAAGTGTAGACCAGGGAGTTAAAAGTTGAAAACTGCAGAAACTGGAAAAAATTATTGCAGAACGGGTGACCTTACGGATCGTTAGTCTAACCAATGATCCGTTGGGATGAGTCGTGGAAAGTATCCAGTCTGGGGACAGTGGAAGCGATGATCGATGTAATGACTCATTATGGGAAACAACAAGTCGTCGTTTGTAGCCTTGGTAGGAGATGGACTTTAGCATCTAAGAAGTAATGGGTCATTCCACGACCCGTCATGAGTTACCATGGATGGTGGTTATTAGTCATCATTTGAATGGGAGATTTCCAGTGGGTTCGATAGAAGGAAACCACGACTCGTTGGTGGATGTAACGAGTTGTGGTGAGGCTCGTTGAATAATGAGGTGCCAAGTTTGCAGGAGGAAACAACGGCCGATAGAATGATCCATTGTATCATAGCACGACCCATCATTTTGAGTCCTTGGTGAGAACAAGACCTAAGCCTGGACAGTGTATTGCGCGGATAGTCACCATGGGTCGTGGTATCCTCCAACGACCCGTTGGAGCGCCCGTTAGTTCGTCCAGTGAAGAAATTTCTACATATTCATTAAGGGCATTTTTGTCATTCAAACGTCCAAAGGCCCTATACTATGTCATTTAAGGCTCGTAATGATGGGTTTTAGGAGGGCTCATACACAGTTACAAAAGTCCAGTGGGCTCAGATGTGGACCCAGAAGCCAGGTAGGTTGCCTATAGTACTAGTAGAATCATACGAACCTAGATAGAGGTATATAGATTGAATTGTACTTGCTAGGGCATATAGGGCCCCCAGTAGGTTATCTCTGTATTTCTTGCACCTTCCAGGCTTTTGGGGGCCAATTTAGGTTCTAGTTTGTATACTTGCTTGCTAGTTATAACTTACAAAGGTATAGTCATGCAGTCTTGCTCTTATTAGTGTTGTGATTTAGTAGATGCCGGTTATGGATAAGAAAGCTTACAGGTTAATTTCTGTCCCTTCTTGCTATTCACTTTCAGTTCTTTATCAATTTCCATTCAGCTTTCTATTACTGCCTTACATATTCTGTACATATTGTACCGACAGCCCAACGATGGGGCACTGCATACTTGCCTGCAGGTTTAGACAGATAGGTTCCGGGATCTCCCAATAGTTGTTCAAAGTCAGCAGTTTGGCCAACTTCTTTCATTCAGAGTTGCAAGGTTGTAGAGGTTACTTGTTTTTTTATAGTATTTGGGTAGGGCGGGGCCCTTTCCCGACCAATATTTTCACTTTTAGAGGCTTGTAGACTACAATGTTCAATTAGTGATTCGTATTGGCCTTGTGGGGCCTATATTTGTTATGTTTTTTATGTTGGCCGTATGGAGCCTAGTATAGCTTCTAGTTAGCAGCCTTGTTGGCTATAGTGCGAATATGACTGCCTGTTTTCATTTTGCTATAACTAGACAACATGGTGGTCTTGTTGGCCCGCATAGGATCCCTTTACTATTGTGTTGCTGGGTTAGTTGTTTTTTGTTACAGGTGTTGCATGGCCCGGTCGGCCCGAGGCTATGTTTAAATTTGAGATATAATAGTTTGTTTTCTTGATTTTAAGTCATTGGTAGGCACTAGAGGTGCATATGCCTAGCCAGGTTAGCCCAGATCCTAGTATGGCATTAGGTTCCAGTCATGCCTCTCGAAGTGGGGTGTGACACAGACTCCCCCTTCTCTACACACAAAACAAAAGACAAACGTGACACTACAAAAACATAATATTGAAAACTATATTATTATAATTGGGTTTCCTTCCAACAATAGCCTAATTTAACGTCGTGTCATGACACAATCAAGTTTCACCACTTTTCCTTCTACTTTGAGCTTATAAATTTCACCCCTAGTTTCTTTTCCAATTTTCTGTTATGTTCAAGGGGCGGTGGTGTAAACATGAAGGGACCAAGTAAGAGATGTTGCATCTTTCCCTTCTCGGCCCTTAATTGAGGGATGTCATTGTTGTCTTTGGCATAATAAATTTTAGAATATGGGAGTGTTGTTCCTCATCTACACATTTCTCCACAGGCTTTGAAGACTCAATTTATAGGTTTCCACCCGAACACAATGCTGAAAAGTGTTTAGAATGAGGACCAATACGCCCTAACTACAAGATTACATTATGCTTGACATCCTCACTTTTATCCACCTCCTCAACATCAACATCAACCACGAAAGAATCATCTAATGGTTGGGATTCTTCTTCCTATTCCATGCATTGGCTAGTATCCACAACACTTTGTAGTTGGGCCTCCGATGCTTCAACTTTCTCATTCGAAAGACCTTACAGGTCATGGATTCTTGGGACAAATTTGCTAATCTCTTATCTGAGCTTCTTTCTTCCCCTTTAGGCTCCTCTTGAGTATTGTCTGAGACTGTGACATGCAAATCATTACAAGTCGTAGTCTCAACCATCATTTCTGTGAGCTTGGTAATCATCCTTTTTAAGGCTCCTCTCTGCTCAGTAAGCTGCTCCCTCTTTACTTCCATATGATCTAGGATCATTTTTTCCACATTGCTTATTTGAGCATGATGTTCCTCCTCTTCATTATTCATGTAAGCATAAAAAACAATAGGAGGATCGTAATAGGGGCTTGGGGAAGGGGAATAATAATTGTGAACCATTCCAGTGTCCATCAAGACTACCACATACATCACAAGTATTACAATGTTGCCACAAGTGGGGTCCTTCACAATTCAAACAAGGATCACTAAAATATGGATACCCATTATTCAACTCATCTATATACCAAGATGTCATGTTAAGAACAGTGGTGTAATGCTAAAAAAAGAAAACAAAAATTATATATAATATATAAAGACTAGTGAATAAAATTCTAACCGACAAACAATAAAACAATATTCATCTTCCCCGCAATAGCGTCAAAAAAATGATGTCGCCCAAACGCACGCAAGCGCACGTGGTCGTCAAGTAATATAGGATTGTTATGTCCGGATATCTTTCCCATAGAGACTTGTCAATTTAATTGTTATAAGGTTGTACTTTTGATTTCACTAATCTACAAAACAAATAAAATGGAGATTGATTTGGAAAATTAAACTACTAATCTTTAAATTTAAAGATCCATTTAAAACGAATGCAAGCTTGATTGAATTTTGCTAATGATGACAAACTAGGGCAATGGCACATGGTCGGTTTCAGGTTGAGTTTTTCAGACGTAATTAAAATAGCATGATTACCTACTATTGTTAGTTGCAAGTTACTATCCCACTTCGTGTATCTATCCCTAGCATCCAAGAACTATCTCATGAACCCTAAAGCCTATATCCCTATCGTCGCAGGAGAACATAAAATGATGATTGTGCCTACTTGTATTTCAACTAAATGCGGTTGTAGGGTATACCTCTATCCTCAACAACAACTTCTATCCTATCACCAATGGGTTCAAGTGTCTTTAAATTCTCGTTCTGCAATTATCTTTAATCCTTTTGATTCCCTTTTCAAAGTTCTATTGAAAGCCAACAGATTACTTACAAGGTGATCAATCTTATAGATAATAAATTAAAACAAATAAATATAGACAAACATAGAGAAGAATCAAAACCAAGTTTATTACACTTTTAAACAATTAACCATCCACCATAGCCACATCCCTAGAGTATAAGTTTATCCACTTATAGACAAGAGGAAAAATGAATAAGCAGTCATCATCATACGAAAATACAAAGTAAGGAAGAGAAAACCTAGTTGTAGAACTTTATCTTCCTTCCAAATGAATTACAAGCTTTTATGAATAAAATACGCAAAAGAAAATGAGTTAAGACTCCTCTTTTGCGTCTCAGCCTCTTTAAAATGTCAAACTTTGTCTAACAGATGTCAAAAGATTCTTAACAAATGACCTAGGTCTCATATTTATAGATGAGCCTTCAAATGATGTTTCTGCTATCCAACACTTGGCTTTAAAATCAACATGTTTTACCTTGGAATTTACCTGGCTGCCTCCCCTCCTATCTCTCCATAGACTTAGTTAATTTTCCAGAAATTTAAGCTCCGGATTAGGCCTGGCGTGCTGCCCCCTCTATCTCACCAAGGTGTTCGTCAAATTTCTCTAAATATGGACATCTCTTGGCACGTGGTGTCTCCTATCTAACCAAGTTTGTGAATAAAAATCCTCAGAAGTTTGAGTGCTAGTGCAGGGCACTAGCCTTAGCACCAGAATGAGATTTTATTCTCTGAATTTTGGAACTTTGTTCGGGGTGCAAGCCTTAGCACGAAACCCGTTAGAATGTCACCTCTTCATCTCTTGCATCATTTTGAGCCTCTTTTGCTTAGTTTCCTGCTCAAATCAACTAAAATCATTCGTTAGCACATGCATTTAAGTATAAATTAAGGATTATGAGCTCAAAACATGATAAAATATTGGTCAAAATATGGCAACTAGGCATCAAATATGCCCAACATCACATGTGCACTTGCGTGCGCTATTGGCTGCATCAAATGGCATGGAAAATTATTGATGAAATTTACCTATATTGTTTTTAGTGAGCTTTGTAATGTGAGACTCCGGCATGCTAGTGATGGATTTCAATCATTTGAAATGTCTAGAACTCCATGTAGCATTTTGCCTGTGGTCCTTGTAATTTACCCCCTTGGCTTTACATGAAGCAAAATAATTTTATTTTGATAATGCTTATACCTGGTCCTGAGAGTCATAGGAATTCAATTGATGTCTATCTTCAACATTTGATAGAGGAGTTGAAAGAATTATGGGAAACTGGAGTAGTGACCTTTGATGCATCGACTAAAAAGAATTTTATGTTACATGCATTTTTGTTATTGACGATCAATGACTTTTCAACATATGCAAATTTGTTTGGATGGAATACAAAAGGAAAATTTTCTTGCCCATGTTGCAACAAAGGATTATTTCCAAAAGGCTAAAAAATGGTAAAAACAGTTTATCGGCCACAGACGCTATCTTCCTTGTAATAACAAATGGAGGATTGATAAAGACATTTGATAGTACTAAGGAGTGGAGAGTACCACCAGAAATGTTGTACAATAATGATATACTTGATCAAATTGCTGATTTAGATAGGTTACAACTAACAAAGGATCCTAAGAAGAAGAGTAAAATATCACATGATAGTAGGGGTGATAATTTCAATAAAAAGAGTATATTCTTTGATATTCCATATTTGAAAACATTGTTGTTGCGATATAATCTAGATGTGATGCACATTGAAAAAAATATTTGTGATAATATTTTGGTCATGATATTAAATTTCAAAGGAAAAATCAAAGACACCTTGAATACTCGGTTGGTTTACAAGAAATGAATATACGAGAAGATTTACATCCAATAAGAAATGGGGATAAATATGAGTTACCGCCGACATATTATGCATTGTCTTTGAAATATAAGCAAAGGTTTTTCAACTTCTTAAAGAATCTAAAGGTCCCAGATGGATTTTCATCAAACATTTCTCAATTTATCAACCTCAAAGATCCCAAAATTTTAGGATTAAAAAGCCATGATTTTCATGTTATTTTACAACATTTACTCAACTTGCCATATCCGGTATGCTCTCCAAATTTGTGCCTGATCCACTTATTGAGTTGTATTTATTTTTAAAAGTTCTTGGAGAAAAATGTTTGAGCATGGATGAGTTGAAACAAATAAAATCCCAAATACAAATTACTTTGTGCAAGTTAGAAAGGGTCTTCCTTCTTGAATTTTTTGATATCATGGTGTATTTGATAATTCATTTACCTAATGAAGCTAAGATATTTAGAGTAATTCAATACTAATGAATGTATCCAGTAGAGTATTACCTAAACTTTTGGAAGTATTTTATTGGTAATATGTGTCACACCCCGCCTTGGGGGGCATGACTGGCACCTGGTGCCCTACTAGGACCTGAACTGCTAAACTGCTAAGCCTGGGCACATCTAGTGCCTGGCTGGCTCTAACTCATATTTCTGGAAACAAAGGGCTATATATCGGCTATAAACATAGCCCCCGGCCCATTGGCCTATAGCCTCCTGTACCTGTACTAACAGCTGACCGGAAACACATAATTTCAGGGAAACCTATGCGGGCCGACAAGGCCACCAGCTATCTAGTTATCTGCAACTCAATCATGAAGTACTAAAAGCTACGTGACCGGCAAGGTCGCCACTACTAGTAAACTATGGCCCCACACGGCCATCATAAAAGAAAGAAAGAGTACTGACAGCTATACAACTGCACGGCCTCACACAACCGGCTCATCTGACCACAAGGAGATATATACAGACTGCAAGCCTCTAGGAGTAGCAATAGAAATGATCGGGACAGGGCCCCGACCTACACGTAATATACAACAAAAAGGAACTGAAATACACCTCTAAAATTCAGTCTCCGGATGACAGGAGCTGAATACTCAATCGCTGACAGGAATCACGTTGTATCGCCTGCTCATCTATGAGTACCTGCAGGCAAGTAATGCAGCGCCCCATCGGGGGTCAGTACCACTGGTACTGAGTATACAAAGCAATAATTGAAAGCAAAATCTGAAGAAAATAATGTAACTGATAAAACTGAAGTAGGAAGAAACAGATTAACTTGTCTGATAATGTACGTCATACCTTTTCTCAATTATACTGGCTAGGATAGGAGTCATACCTGGAGACATATCCCTCTACTACTATTCTACTCGTATCTATGTAACATGGCATAACATGAAATAACATAACATGGCACATGCAAACCTTACCCGGCCCCCATAAGCCGGGAGGTACAACCAGCACAGAATCTACACCCCTACCCCGGTCATCCCATCTCCTATAATAGCTATAAGCATTCTGCCGGTCCCCTGGGTATGCACTTGGGCTCGCTGAGCCCCTGAATATAACTGTACCTGAGTCCGGAGGACTCCTGAGTCAACACCCCGGGCGTATCCGCTCGACGGGGGTGTATAAGGGCCGACCAAGGCACAATATGGGGAAAACATGCATCCCATCTTCGTCCCCTTGCGGGACGGTATGCCACTCCATAGAGCGACCTATCCTCGTCCTCTGGCGGACGAGTCGATACAGCTATTAACCCTGGGCGGTCATGGATGCTAGGTAATCCAACCCCAAACAATACAACGGTCTCAACTAGCAATACTGTCTGCATATCTCACATGCTGAGGCTAATAGGGGTAAGGTATCGTATATACTACATGCTAAACTAGTGATAGCAATCTGTACGTATTTAATACGTGCTGAGGCTGGTAAATATGTATGTATGAATATAGTCTCCTGCCATACTTTACTGGGGCAAATGCTATACGAAATATAGTATTTCTGCTGCAACCTATGTTGTATACTGAGCTTCTGTATTAACGTGATTTACTATTCCTAACAAGCGTTCTAAACTTTATTTTAGCCTTCCATTCTATTTCTGAGGTGCTTTACGGATATTGCATCGCTTTACGGGGTTTCAACTGAATACAATAATATCTTAACATTTCGTATTACATCACATACTGAGCACGCTGGGCAGTTTCTAACACTTGTGTTAGAATCTATGTCGTACTAGTAAGTTTCACGCAAGTTACAACTTGATGCTTCTAATATTGTATGAACATTCACAATAAACGTAACCCTTGACTTTTGAACATTCTACTGGCCTGTAAATTACTATACTGTGCCGATTTACTTAACTTGCTGAGGGAACTAGCTTTACATACCTTATTCTTGAACTATTCGTCCGTCGGACGAGGCTCGGCCGGTACTTCAACTATTTTCTTCCAACTGCATTCATAAATACGTCAATTAATACTAAATACAGCTTTATCGTAAATAGCAACGCTACTTTCGATATAGTTTATAGCCTAAACTTAGGCTTATCGAAAGACGGTCGAAAACTCACTATTTTTCAGCGGTCCAGAAGGGAGAAATATTCGCTTCTCAGCTAGGAACACATAGACATTAATTTAGAGCAATTCTACTTACCTTAGTTCGGTGGCTCGCCGATTCGTCGGCCGTATTTCCCGAAACTAATTCCGCAGGAATGCTCTCTTCTGCTAAATACTTCGCTATCTGGGATTAATTTGAGTTTGGGTAACGTTTAGCAGCGTAATCGGACGAAAATTATTTAATTTCCTTCGTCCCCCCTTTCTGTCTACGTGTAACCTCTGTTTTTCTGAAATTTCCTTTGATTAAAATGAAATTAAACCAAAGTGGGGCTTATATACTTGAACCTGAACCTGGGCAACGTGTCACGGAGCCATCGCGAAGTCCTCACCTCCGTGACACGCTGCCATCGCGGAGGGGCTCTGCCTCGGCTCCTCCTGCGATGGTTCGACGGGTTTCTCATCCGATCTTTTTCCCGGCCTTTCTCTAGCACGTATGGCCTTAAAATATACTTAACCAACGTGCGAATAGGTTGTCTAGGTGCTGGGAATTCTACGGGGTATAACATTTTCCCCCCCTTAAGAACATTCGTCCTCGAATGTACACTGTTATCTAGAGGACTACTTACTTACTTTCTAGAAAAATTTTGGCAGAGTCTCCCCTGTACCATGGCCTATAGCAAAAACCTGAAATGCAGAAAAGTCCAACACAGGCACTGCACATAATATTCTAGGACCCATTGGATAACTAATTATCAATCTTTCTCATTCACAGACATACAACCATAAGGTACTGCATAAGTAATAATACGGACATACCTGTCGCCTGACTAGGCCTGAAATAGGTGAGGGTATTTGACTTTCATATCCTCTTCAGCTTCCCACGTCATTTCTTCCCGGTTCCTGTTACGCCACAATACTTTGACTGATGCAACATCTTTAGTCCTCAGCCTGCGAATCTGTCTCTCTAAGATAGCTACGGGAACCTCTTCATATGCTAACTCTTCTGTGACCTGGACATCTTGAACTGGAACTACTGTAGAAGGGTCCCCTACGAACTTCCTTAACATAGAGACATGGAAGACTGGGTGAACAGATGCTAACTCTGGACGCAAGTTCAATTCGTATGCAACTCGGCCTATTCTTCGCCGAATCTGATATGGCCCAATGAATCTCGGGCTAAGCTTGCCTTTCTTGCCAAATCTCATCACCCCTTTCATCAGAGATACTTTCAGATACACCCAGTCATTTACCGCAAATTCTAGATCTCTGCACTGCATATCTGCATACGATTTCTGGCGGCTCTGAGCGGTCAGTAAACGTTCTCGGATAAGCTTTATCTTTTCCTCTGACTTCCGAACAATGTCTGGGCTAACCAATGCTGATTCTCCTCTTTCAAACCAGCCCACCGGCGATCTACATTTTCACCCGTATAATGCCTCGAAAGGCACCATCTGGATGGCTGAATGATAACTGTTATTATAAGCGAATTCAATTAACGAAAGATGCTCATCCCAGCTACCCCCAAAATCTAGCACACACGCTCGTAACATATCATCGAGCGTCTGAATTGTACGTTCAGCTTGCCCATCCATTTGAGGATGGAATGTTGTGCTCAAATTAATCTGTGTTCCCAAACCTTTCTGAAACGACTGCCAGAATCTAGCTGTGAATTGTGCTCCTCTATCTGAAATGATGGATACCGGCACTCCATGCAATCTCACTATTTCTCTGATATATAATTCGGCATAATCCTCAGCCGAGAAGGTAGCCTTCACTGGCAGGAAATGAGCTGATTTCGTTATCCTGTCAACTATTACCCAAATGGAATCATTTCTGCGTCTAGTACGGGGTAACCCTGTTACAAAATCCATGTTTATCGCTTCCCATTTCCACATAGGCACCGTTATATCCTGCGTCAAACCGCCCGATTTCTGGTGCTCTGCTTTCACCTGCTGACAGTTAGAACATCTAGATACAAATTCAGCGATCTCAGATTTCATACCTGGCCACTAGTAAATGTCTCTGATGTCGTGGTACATCTTGGTCGCTCCTGGATGAAGGGAATAGCGAGCGTAATGTACCTCATGCATGATCCACCCGCGAAGCCCTACAACATTCGGGACACAGAGGTGGCCCTTACAGTGTAGCACATCATCCTCGGTTATCTGAAAATCTGACTCCTTACCTGCCTGGGTTCTATCATTGAGCTGGACTAAATCAAGATCCTCGTACTGTCATTCTTTTACCTCTGTAACTAATGATGACACAGCAGAATTCTGAATTACTACTCTATTATTTTCTGTTTCGATTACCCGAACGGCTAGACCGGCTAACTGATGAATTTCTTTAGCTAACTTCTGTTTCTCAGGTCGCAAATACGCCAAACTCCTCATTGACTTACGGCTCAGGGCATCTGCTACAACATTAGCTTTTTCGGGGTGGTATAGAATATTCACATAATAATCTTTTAACAGCTCCAACCAGCGGCGTTGCCGTAGATTCAACTCCCTCTGAGTGAAAATGTACTGCAAGCTCTTATGATCTGTGTAAATATCAACATGGACGCTGTACAGGTAATGCCTCCACATCTTTAAGGCGTGAATTACTGCGGCCAATTCCAGGTCGTGGGTAGGGTAATTCTTTTCGTGTCTCCTCAGCTGTCTGGATGCATATGCAATTACTCTACCATGTTGCATCAACACACAACCCAACCCGACACCTGACGCGTCACAATAGACTGAATAACCTTCTGTGCCTTCCGGAAATGCTAACACTGGGGCGGAGGTTAATCTGTCTTTCAATTCCTGGAAGCTCTGCTCACATGCCTCTGTCCATTGAAACTTTGCTGCTTTCTTTGTCAATTTGGTTAGAGGTGCTGCAATGGTCAAGAACCCTTCAACGAACCTCCTGTAATATCCTGCTAACCCCAGAAAGCTACGAACTTCAGTCGGGGTGGTAGGCCTAGGCCATGACTTAACTGCTTCTATTTTTTGCTTGTCTACCTGTATACCGGCGTCTGAGACGATATGCCCTAAAAAGGCCACTGAGTTAAGCCAGAATTCACACTTAGAATATTTAGCATACAACTGGTGGTCCCTAAGGATCTGGAGCACTGTCCGCAAATGAGTTCGGTGATCTGCTTCAGAACGAGAATACACCAGAATGTCATCAATGAATACTATCACGAACAAGTCCAGGAAGGGTCTGAAAATACTGTTCATCAGGTCCATGAAGACTGCTGGGGCATTCGTTAACCCGAAGGACATAACTAGAAATTCAAAATGTCCATACCGGGTCCTGAACGTTGTCTTAGGAATATCTTTCTCACATACTCGGACCTGATGATATCCGGACCGCAAGTCAATCTTAGAAAAGTATCTGGCTCCCTGCAACTGATCAAATAAGTCGTCAATTCTGGGGAGTGGGTACTTGTTCTTTACTGTAACTTTGTTTAACCGCCGATAGTCTATGCACATTCGGAGCGAGCCATCTTTCTTTCTCACGAATAAAACTGGCACACCCCACGGCGAAGTACTCGGCCTGATAAAACCTTTATCCAATAAATCTTTCAACTGCTCCTTTAATTCTCTGAGTTCTGCAGGAGCCATACAATAGGGAGGTATTGATATCGGCTCAGTACCTGGTAACAAGTCAATAGTAAAGTCTATTTCCCTTTTTGGGGGAATACCAGGTAACTCATCTGGGAATACATCAGGGAATTCGTTCACCATTGGAACAGACTGGAGTGTCGGAGATTTTGCTTGGACATCCTGGACTCTGACCAGATGGTAAATACACCCCTTAGATATCAATTTTCTCGCCTGAAGGTAGGAAATAAACCTACCTTTTGGCGTAGTGGTACTGCACTTCCACTCCCGCACTGCTTCTCCTGGGAAGTGGAATCAGACTGTTTTGGTCCAACATTCAACGTTGGCAAAGCACGGTACTAACCAATCCATACCCATTATGGCATCGAAGTCTATCATTTCTAACTCGACCAGATCTACTGTGGTCGGACGGTCAGCAACCTCTACTGTACACCCGCGGTAGATTCGGCTAGCTGTGATAGAGTCACCGACGGGCGTAGATACTAAGAAGGGTTGCTGCAATGATTCTGGTACAATACTAAACTTTCGTGCCACAAATGGAGTAATGTAGGAAAAAGTAGACCCTGGATCAATTAACACATAAGTAGGGTGTGAGCAAATAGTTAGCATACCTGTCACAACATCAGGCGACGCTTCCGAATCTTGCCTCCCTGGTAGAGCATATGTGCGGCTTGGACCCGCACCTGTACTGGAGGCCCCTGATCTGCCCCGACCCCTGCCTGCTGGAACTGAGGACCTGCGCCCGGTCGAGGATGCTGTGGCTCGTGACCCTGCAGATGCCCTATCTTGTCTATCTCGGTCCTCTCGGCCTCTGGCTAGGCAATCCCTCATCATATGGCCCTCTTGGCCACAAATATACATTCGGTGGAGCCATATCTGCATGCTCCAGGATGACGTCGACTGCATATAGGGCAAAGTGGTAGGGTATACCTACTCTGCTCTGCCCTCCTCTGCAATGGTGAATCTTCCATTTGCGAACCTCTACCAATCTTTGACTGCCCCCTACGGCTGAATCTACCCCCCTGTGACTGTGGCGGAGGTGGGGGCCTGGGCAGCCTGTCTGACAATCGCGGCCTGGGTCCTCCCCGGGCCTCCCTCTCTAACTCAACTGGCCTGTCCCGGCGATGCTGTTCCTGATTGACCCTTCTGATCTCCCGATGTCGCTGCCTGATGCCCTCAATGTTCTAGGCAAATGCCTGAATTTGAGCAATGTCCATGTCCTCTCGCAGTGTGGCTGTAATACAAGTCTCAACATATTCTGGATTCAACCCCATAATAAAATGGTGCACTCTGGATGCCATGGTATCAACAAAGGCCGGTGCATATCGAGCCAAAGAATCAAACCGCAAGGAATATTCCCAGACACTCATGGCCCCCTGCTCTAGATATAGGAACTGATCTACCCGAGCCTGTTGAATCTCCCGCGGTAGATAATGATCCAGAAAGGATCCTGAAAAGCTGGACCAGGTGGGAGGGGAAACATCTCTCCCTCGGGACCTTTCCCAGCTTTCATACCATAACACTGTAATATCCCGTAACCGGAATGCTGCCAATTCAACTGATTCGGTAGGCGTGGCATGCATAACCCTGAAGATTCTTTGTATTTGATCCAAAAAATCCTAAGGGTCCTCTGTCCAGTCCGTACCTGTAAAATGTGGGGGATTCAAAGCTAAGAACTCTCGGACCCTCGAACTACCGGGCCCTCCTGATGATTCCGCAACTATAGACGGTATTGGCTGATGCTGAGCAGCCATCATCTGTGCTAACATAACTACAACACTCCTAACCTCCTGGTCGGAAGGTGTCGGTATAGGGACTGCTGAAGGTAATGTCGCCCCAAGTGGCTCCTGGCGTGGTTGAGACTGCTGAGGAGGCTGGGATGATGCCTCTGTAGTGCCCTCTGATCAGGCTATTTCTAAACGAGGGGGAGGCATCCTGCTGGTGCCTTCCCTTACTGCAATATCTAAGCTCCGACCTGTGATAGGATGTTGTTGGTCTGACATTATCTGTAACCAAAGAATATAGTAAGCTTTCAGGCACTCAACCCTATATTGCACCACTCTATAGCACGACTGAATAAGAATAAAAGACAACCATCCTATCATGCCTTGCAGCCTCCTATCCATAGTATGTGGTGCACAACACATCCATGGACAGGACTCTACTTAGCACGGCTTGCAGACTCCTTAGGATACGACCTGCTCTGATACCAAGTTTGTCACACCCCGCCTTGGGGGGCATGACTGGCACCTGGTGCCCTACTGGGACCTGAACTGCTGAACTACTAAGCTTGGGCACATCTAGTGCCTGGCTGGCTCTAACTCATATTTCTGAAAACAAAGGGCTATATAACGGCTGTAAACACAGCCCCCGGCACATTGGCCTATGGCCTCCTGTACCTGTACTAACAGCTAACCAGAAACACATCAATTCAGGGAAACCTATGCGGGCCGACAAGGCCACCATGCTGTCTAGTTATCTGCAACTCAATCATGAAGTACTAAAAGCTACGTGACCGGCAAGGTCACCACTACTGGTAAACTATGGCCCCACACGGCCATCATAAAAGAAAGAAAGAGTACTGCAGCTATACAACTGCACGACCTCACACAACCGGCTCATCTGACCACAGAGAGATATATACAGACTCCAAGCCTCTAGGAATAGCAATAGAAATGATCGGGATAGGGCCCCGACCTACACGTACTATACAACCAAAAGGAACTGAAATACACCTCTAAAATTCAGTCTCCGGATAAGAGGAGCTGAATACTCGATCGCTGACAGGGATCACGTAGTATCGCCTGCTCGTCTATGAGTACCTGCAGGCAAGTAATGCAGCGCCCCACCGGGCGTCAGTACCACTGGTACTGAGTATGCAAAGCAATAACTGAAAGCAAAATCTGAAGACAATAATGTAACTGATAAAACTGAAGTAGGAAGAAACAGATTAACTTGTCTGATAATGTACGTCATACCTTTTCTCAATTATACTGGCTGGTATAGGAGTCATACCTGGAGACATATCCCTCTACTGTTGTTCTACTCGTATCTATCGTAACATGGCATAACATGAAATAACATAACATGGCACACGCAAACCTTACCTGGCCCCCATAAGCCGGGAGGTACAACCAGCACAGAATCTACACTCCTACCCCGGTCATCCCATCTCCTATAATAGCTATAAGCATCCTGCTGGTCCCCTGGGTATGCACTTGGGCTCGCTGAGCCCCTGACTATAACTGTACCTGAGTCCGGAGGACTCCTGAGTCAACACCCCGGGCGTATCCGCTCGACGGGGGTGTATAAGGGTCAACCAAGGCACAATATGGGGAAAACTGGCATCCCATCTTCGTCCCCTTGCGGGACAGCATGCCACTCCATAGAGCGACGTATCCTCGTCCTCTGGCGGACGAGTCGATACAGCTATTAACCCTGGGCGGTCATGGATGCTAGGTAATCCAACCCCAAACAATACAACGGTCTCAACTAGTAATACTGTTTGCATATCTCACATGCTGAGGCTAATAGGGGTAAGGTATCGTATATACTACATGCTGAACTAGTGATAGCAATCTGTAAATATTTAATATGTGTTGAGGCTGGTAAATATGTATGTATGAATATAGTCTCCTGCCATACTTTACTGGGGCAAATGCTATACGAAATATAGTATTTCTGCTGCAACCTATGTTGTATACTGAGCTTCTGTATTAACGTGATTTACTATTCCTAACATGCGTTCTAAACTTTATTTTAGCCTGCCATTCTATTTCTGAGGTGCTTTATGGATATTGCATCGCTTTACGGGGTTTCAACTGAATACAATAATATCTTAACATTTCGTATTACATCACATACTGAGCATGCTGGGCAGTTTCTAACACTTGTGTTAGAATCTATGTCGTACTAGTAAGTTTCACGCAAGTTACAACTTGATGCTTCTAATATTGTATGAACATTCACAATAAACGTAACCCTTGACTTCTGAACATTCTACTGGCTTGTAAATTACTATACTGTGTCGATTTACTTAACTTGCCGAGGGAACTAGCTTTACATACCTTATTCTTGAACTATTCGTCCGTCGGACGAGGCTCGGCTGGTACTTCAACTATTTTCTGCCAACTGCATTCATAAATACGTCAATTAATACTAAATACAGCTTTATCGTAAAGAGAAATGCTACTTTCAATATAGTTTATAGCATAAACTTAGGCTAATCGAAGGACGGTCGAAAACTCGCTATTTTTCATCGGTCCAAAAGGGAGAAATATTCACTTCTCAGCTAGGAACACATAGACATTAATTTAGAGCAATTCTACTTACCTTAGTTCGGTGGCTCGCCGATTCGTCGGCCGTATTTCCCGAAACTAATTCCGCAGGAACGCTCTCTGTTGTTAAATACTTCGGTATCTGGGATTAATTTGAGTTTGGGTAATGTTTAGCAGCGTAATCAGACGAAAATTATTTAATTTCCTTCGTCCCCCCTTTCTCTCTGCGTGTAACCTCTGTTTTTCTGAAATTTCCTTTGATTAAAATGAAATTAAACCAAAGTGGGGCTTATATACTTGAACCTGAACCTAGGAAACGTGTCACGGAGCCATCGCGGAGGCCTCACCTTCGTGACACGCTGCCATCGCGGAGGGGCTCTGCCTCGGCTCCTCCCGCGATGGTTCGACGGGTTTCTCATCCGATCTTTTTCCCGGCCTTTCCCTAGCACGTATGGCCTTCAAATATACTTAACCAACATTCGAATAGGTCGTCTAGGTACCGGGAATTCTACGGGGTATAACAATATGGCTCAACTAGAAGGTTCAATCGCAGAGGAATATTTAGCAACTGAATATATGACTTTATGTTCAAGGTATTTGTACACAATGAAGACAAAATTTAGTTGTGTTGAATGAAATTATGATGGCGGTGTTTTTGAATCTGAGGGAGGTTTGGAATTTTGTTTCAACCTAGAAAACATTTAAAAGGTAGCACGCTTGAAAATTTTTATTTAGATGAAAGGAACAGGCATATTTTTATATTGTGAAGAACTGTGATGACCTACCATTTCTTGAGTAAGTGATTATTAAATCTAATAATTTACTTATAGTTTGCCAATATATTCAATTTAAAACGATAAGTACTATCATTTTCAATTATTTTTAGAGAATTTTCACAAATTCATGATGATACTTCTTAACAAAGTTCAGATGTGGAATGAAATAGGCAATTCATTAGTTGGTTACAAGAAAAGTTAAGTATCAATTAATTATTATTTTTTTAAATCAAGTAAATAATATTTGATAAAATATGTATTTGGTATTGTTGGGTTGCAGAATTACACAACTACGATGATAGTAAGAAAATAAAAGATTTTCTCTTATTGTCACGTGGTCCTATACCCTATGTGACAAGATTCAAAGGTCACATTATTAATGGATATAGGTTTCGCATTCAAAAATATGATAAAGGTTTGAGAATTCAGAATTCTAGAGTGCTTGTAGCTGGTGCACTGATGAAGAACAAAAAAATAATGGATTGTTATGGCAAGATAATTGAGGTTCTTGAATTGCAATTTATTGAGAAAAAAAAGAGTGATTTTTTTAGATGTACATGGTTTAATGTTTATGACCAAGAGAGGGGTTTTAAAATGGATGAATATGGCTTTGCAAGTGTTAATCGCCAGATATTTTTGAAATCAAATGAGCATTTTGTATTTGCCAACCAAGCATCATAAGTATTTTATGCCATCAATCAGTCCAATAAAGATTGACATATTGTACGAAAGGTTCAAACCTGTGATTAGTTTGATATTTCAAAATGAAGAGGATGATGGCTTAGAGAAGTTAGATAGCTCTAGCAAAAGGAATAGGAAAAGAACTCATGAATGTTTGTGTCTTTATATTGAATGTCGTTCTTATTTTACATTTTTTCTTACTGAAAACTTGCTAACCTATTCGATCCTTTATTTGGAAGAATTTACTCTTATTTTTCTCTTTTTTGTATTAGGTTTACATGAATCCCTCACAATTTTAGAAGTATGAATTAGGATCAGCTTCAAAGACTGCTAAGCATGAATTTATTCAACCTGTTGCCTTAGAAAAGGGATGAGGACATTGTTTAAGAGTTATGAGATCTTTAAGAGTTAATGCTGAACAATGGACTTTGATTGCCAAAAATAATTGTCATTGTCACGCCACGCCTGGGGAGGCATGAATGGCACCTGGTGCCCTACTAAGACCTAGACTACTAGATTAACTGAGCCTAAGCACTTCTGGTGCCAGGCTGGCTCTAATTCCATATTCAAGAAAATGCGGGCTATATAACATCTGTAAATACAACCTCCGGCCGACAAGGCCTATAACCACCTGTAGGAAAATAAAAGTTAACCAGAACAACTGAACATACGGGAACCTATGTGGGCCGACAAGGCCACAATGCTTACTAGTTTATCTGAGAAATGAAAACAAGTACCAAGCTACTATGTGACCGACAAGGTCACCACTACCAACTAAATAAGGCCCCACACGGCCGCTGCATACAACTGAAACACAAAAATGGTCCCACACGGCCTACACAGCTAACCACAGGGAATATATACAATCTGCAAGCCTTTAAGAATAATACAATGGTCCGGAAAGGGGCCCCAGCCTACCCATACTGTACAAAGAAAAAGGGAAGTAAACCTTTAGCTGTCAAGCTTCAGATAAAGCTCCTGATAACAGGAGCTGAAGAATCTATACGCTGGCTTGAACTACGAGGGATCTGCTCCTCGTCTATGAGTACCTGCATGCAAGTAATGCAACGCCCCAAAACGGGTGTCAGTACCACTGGTACTGAGTATGCCAGCAATAATTGAAAATAACATAAAGTAAACAATAATACTGATAGATACTGAAGTAATAGGAGACGGGCTGAGACTAACTAAAATAGTGGAATCTGAAAAGAGCATAACTTTATTGAAAAGAGTAAGAGTCATACCTGATAACATGGCGGTCTACTTTCTATCTATTAATAACTAACACAACATAGCATACAAGAACGTTACCAGCCCTATAAGCCGTAAGGTACCAACCAACACACAATCTATATACCCCTACCTAGGTCTTACCATCCACCTAGTAATTATGAGCATCCAGCCGGCCCCCTGGGTATGCAACTTGGGCTAGCTCGGCCCCTGACTATAGCTGTATCTAAGTCCGAAGGACTCCTAAAATCTTGAGACGCCTCTGAATCATGTCTCCCTGGTAATGCATAGGTACGGCTTGGGCCCGCACCTGAACTAAAGGCCCCTGATCTACCTCGGCCTCTGCCTGCTGAAACTGAGGGCCTGCGCCCCACCGGGGCTGCTGGAGCTCACGTCCCTACTGATGCCCTATCCTGCCTATCCCGGTCACCTTGACCCCTGGCTGGACAATCTCTCATCACATGACCCTCTTGTCCGCATATATAACACCCTGTGGAGCCATATCTGCAAGCTCCAGAGCACCATCGCCTGCAAATAGGGCAAAGTGGTGTTGTATACCCGCTCTATTTTTCCCTCCTCTACTGGGGTGAATCTACTATTTGAGAACTTCCGCCTGACTCTGACTGTCCTCGGCGACTGAATCTACCCCTCTGCTGCTGTGATGGAGACGGGGGTCTAGGTGGCCCATCTGACAATCATGGCCTAGGCCCTCTTTGAATCTCTCTGTAACTCATCTGACCTGTCCTTGTGGCACTATTCCTAACTTGTTCATCTACTATCCTGTTGTCGCTGTCTGAGGCCCTCAATAGTCTGAGCAAAAGCCTGTACTCGAGCAATATCCATATCTTCTCGCAAAGTAGCTGTCATACAGGCCTCAATATACTCTGGGTTCAGCCCCATAATAAACCAGTGGACTCTGGATAGCACGGTGTCTACAAAGTTTAGAGCATATCGGGCCAAAGAATCGAACTGCAGGGCATATTCTCGAACACTCATCGCCCCCTACTCCAGGTGTAAAAACTAGTCCATCCAGGCCTGTCGGATCTCTCATGGTAGATAACGGTCCAGGAAGGTCTCTGAAAAGCTGGACAGGATGGAGGTGCAACATCTCTCCCTCGAGACCTTTCCCAACTCTCACACCACAACACAGTAATATACCGTAGACGGAATACCGCCAATTCGACCGACTCTATAGATGTAACATACATTACACAAAAAATCCTGTACATCTTATCCAGCAAGTCCTAGGGGTCCTCTGTTCGATCTATCCTGGTAAACTGTGGGGGACCTAGTGCCAGGAATTCTCGAACCCTCGAACTACGAGGCCCACCTAATGATTCTGCCGCTGTAGGTGGCATTGACTGGCGCTGAGTAGCCATCACTTGCGCCAACATAACTGCTGCACTCCTAACTTCCTAGTCAGATAGTGTAGGTATAGGAACTGTCGTAGGTGGTGTTGTCTCGAGTGTCTCCTGATTGGGTGGAGACTGCTGAGAAGGTTGGGAAGATGCCTCTGTATCGCCCTCAGATCGGGTTAATTCTAAATGAGGCTAAGGCATCCTGCCGGTGCCCTCTCCTACTACTATGTCCAATCTTCTGCCTGTGATAGGATGTCGCTGATCTGACATTTTATCTGTAAACAAAGAGTATAATAAGCCTTAGGGAATCAACCATATACTGTCTGCTCTATGGCATGACTGAATATGAAGAAAGAGTAACCACCCTATCATGCCTTGCAGCCTCCTGCCTATGGTTTGTGGTGCACAACACATCCATAGACAAGACTCTACTTAGCACGGTTTGCAGAATCCCTGGGATACGACCTGCTATGATACCAAGTTTTTCACGCTCCGCCAGGGGAGGCATGACTGGCACCTGCTGCCCTACTATGACCTAGACTACTGGATTAACTAAGCCTAAGAAATTTTGGTGCAAGAATGACTCTAATTTTGGATTCAAGAAAAGGACGGGCTATATAACGACTGTAAATACAGCCTACGGCCGACAAGGCCTATAGCCACCCGTAATAAAATAACAGCTAACAAGAACAACTGAACATATGGGAACCTATGAGGGCTAACAAGGCCACCATGCTTACTAGTCTATTTGAGAAATGAAAACAAGTACCAAGCTACTATGTGACCAACAAGGTCAACACTACCAACTGAATAAGGCCCCACACGGTCGCTGCATACAACTAAAACACACAAATGGCCCCACACGGCCTACACAGCTAACCATAGGGAATATATACAATCTGCAAGCCTCTATGAACAATAAGATGGTCGGGACAGGGTCCCGGCCTACCCATACTGTACAAACAAAAAGGGAAGTAAACCTTTAGCTCTCAAGCTCCGGATGACAAGAGCTGATGACTCTGTACGCTGGCTGGAACTACAAGGGATCTGCTCCTCGTCTATGAGTACCTGCATGCAAATAATGTAGCACCCCAAAATGGGCATCAGTACCATTGGTACTGAGTATGCAAGCAATAATTGAAAATAACTTAAAGAAAACAATAATACTGATAGATACTGAAGTAATAGGAGACGGGCTGAGACTAACTAAAATAGTGGAATCTAAAAAGAGCATAACTTTACTAAAAAGAGTAAGAGTCATATCTGATAACATGACGGTCTGCTTTCTATCTATTAATAACTAACACAACATAGCATACAAGAACCTTACCAGCCCTCATAAGCTATAAGGTACCAACCAGCACACAATCTATATACCCCTACCCAGGTCTTACCATCCACCTAGTAACTATGAGCATCCAGTCGGCCCCTTGGGTATGCAACTTGGGCTCGCTGGGCCCCTGACTATAGCTGTATCTTAGTCTGGAGGACTCCTAAAATCTTAAATCTTAAATCTGTAATCTGGAGACTATAATCTACACCCCGGGCGCAAGAGCTGGACAGGGGGTGTGGTATAGTGCTGATCAGCCTGCTATGGGGAATCTGCATCACATCTTCCTCCGTTGGCGGATGACATGCCACTCCGTAGAGCGATGTATCCTCACCCTCTCGCGGGCGAGTCGACACAACTATTAACCCTGGGGCGGTCAAGGAAGCTCTAAGGGTGCCCAACACAGAACAATCATGTCTCCACAGATAGCAATAACCGCATAATATATATATATATGTACTGAATCTGATAATAATATTTATATTATGGTATTCTGTTCTGAATCTCATACTGAAATATACTGAATCTGATACTTAAATATGTTGAATTTGATACTGAGATATACTGAGTCTTAAATAATATTCTTGGAATATTCTGTTGGGAATTATACTATTTTATTGAGTTTCATGCTGAACAATGTATAATAATTCTAACATGCTTACTGAACTCATGCCGAATATAATATACGCTTCTGAAACATTCTATTGGAATTCGTACTATTTTTCTATACTGAAACTACTAGCTTGCCGAAAGGAACTGGCTTTACATACCTTAACTGTCGGCTTTCAAATTAACTGGCGTAGCTCGGCTAATATTCAGCTATTTCCCCAACTATATTCACATTCACGAAGGAATAGAATTAATTCTACTATTATTTTGGAGAGAAACCATACTAATGAATATATTTACCGCCTATTCTTCGACTTATAGTAGAATGGCCAAAAACTCGCAAGTTCTCGGGAGTCTAGAAGGGAGAAATACTTACTTTAATATCGGGAGTGTATTAACACTAGTTTTGAGCAATTCAACTTACCTTGGCTTGGTGAGATGACGATTCGTCGGTCGAATTTCACGAAACTAACTCTGTAGGAATGCTCCCTGCAGCTTTATACTTGGCTACCCGAAGTTAATTTGAGTTTGGACTGAGATTGATGGTGTAAACGGAAGGAAATTTATGTAAGCCCTTTGTCCTTTACTGTTTCTGTTCGTTCTCTGGAATAAAATGAAGAGGAAATGATTTAAGACAAAGTGGGAGGCCTTATATACTTGGGGCCTTTAAGTCGCATTTGTCGAATGCGATTTATAAGTCGCATTGGTCGAATGCGATTTATAAGATGCATTTGGCTTGCGACACTTCGACTTGGCGTTTTTTCGGTCTCTCCCGGGCTCTTTTTTCACACGTATGGCATTCTAAAACTCTTAACCAACATGCGAATATGCCAACTAAGTGTCAAGAACTTACGGGGTGTAACAGGTATAATACAACAACTTCTAAGTTGAATAAGCTAACAAAAAAAATATCCTTGTGCATCCTCGTTTAGATGCAATGGAAGACATTGTCCTCCTCAATAAAGAATTTTAAGTGATGCAAGACGCTCATAAAAGTGACACAAGGGGTCGAGGGAATAACTTAGGAGTTATAGGCTCTATAAAGTCAATGATGAAAAGAGTACTTCGATTAAAAATAAATAGAAGTTATACTACAACAACCTTTAATCTGAATGAGCTAGCAAAGACAAAGTATTCTTCTTCCTCCGAATTTTCATCTAATGGAAGACAATGACTCTCTCTATCAGAAATATGAAGTGACTCCAGATGCTCAGAGAAGTGAAATCTATATTTTATTTTTCCTGTACAATATTTTTTTTGTGAGTGGGCTTGGATTTTGTTTATTTGACTTGCATTAAAATTTAATTTAAAGGTCCATGTGATTCTGAAAAGGAGAAAGAAGTGGGTGAAGTGACTCTAGATGCTCAAATAACTGAAACTAGTATTTTATTTCTTTTGTTCAATATCTTTTTATTGGCGGGATTAAACTTTAAATTCTCTTTGTTTTTTTTGACTGGCATTAAATTATATAGGTCCATGTGAATCAGGAAAGGCGCGAAAAGTGGCTGAAGTGAATCGAGATGTTCTGAGAAGTGAAATTAGTATTTTATTTTCTTTTTTGTAATTTTCTTTGGTTAGTGGGCTTGACCTTTTTATTTTGTTTGACTTACATTAAAATTTACAGGCATGTAAATCTAGAAAGGGGAAAAAAGTGAGAGGATTGAACATTTGTAAGAATGTTTTGCGACTGAATCTTGGAGAAAAGTTAAAAGTTACTTTCTATGAAAATCGAGTTGTTGAAATGAATCACACTTCATTTTTGAGACACTTGCATTTTCTACTTCGCGATCATAATATATGCCCCCTGCGGGTACATTAATTGGTGGACATCGAAAAACATAAACTTGAGCACATGTGGAATAGTTGTTACTATAAGGATTTACAATATTACTTTATTGATTTATTTTTGAGAATGATTTTCACCCCCGGAGTCTACACCCCAGATGTGACACCGTGCTTAGAGCCACAAGTGTCCCCAAGCTAACCTATGCATGGAATAACACTTCTATGATCTGAATTCCTAATAAACTGAGCAAAAGCTGACTGAAATTATGGAATAACTACTTCTAAGTAATGAAATAATCTTAGTTAAGTACATAAACATGGAATCTGACATTAAAACATAAAGCTGACATACTAACTGACTATTTGTTTGAAAGGCTCTATTAACTAATGTGTTGCTGGGACAAGTCCCTAACTAACTCTAAACGTTTGAAATTGAAAATAAGAGTAAGGACATATAACATAAGCATAACTCCAGCCCTCGAATGATGAGTACTCACCAACTATTTGTTGATCAAGAACTGGAATGTGCCAAGCCCTGGGGATGTGTATGAGTACCTAAACCTATATCATAAAATGATATAGCATAAGAAGTATGCGATCAGTACTTTAAATGTATTGATTATATGAGATATGCAACTGAAATATATAGAACATGCTGATAATCTTAAAAGTTGGACTAAAATCTTTATCTGAACTGAAGTACCGTGAGCCTTAATAAGATACATAAATATTTCTATGAAATACTGGTCTAAAAATATGTAATAGAAAGAAAAAGTGAAACTAATTTAAAGTTCATGCACATGTACTAAAAACTTAGTTTGTAACTGTGATTGAGATTGTAACTGTACTAAATGATGGGAGAGCCTATTAACCGATATATAACCACGTGAGCTAAACATGGAGTTTGATGTATATACCCCATCGACAAGACCCAATATACCTTTCAAGGGTATAAAGGCATGGCTGGTAGGATCACTAAAGCTGATGCCCATTCGGGCTAATAACTATGGTGGCACGAAGTTTTGGAACCTGGGTGCGCTGAACCCCTAGGGCACAAAAAATTCAAGCCTCTTATGACTAAGGTGTCTTAAAACATACTTCTTTCTATAGCCCCTTAGCAACAAGAATAACCATTGCGAGTGCAACCAAAATAACCACATCTAACCTCAACACCAAGATAGTCCCATAAACCCTAACCCTAGGTTATCATATGAACTCATGGCTTTCTAGAATTGTCCCATGAGTCCTTACATTAGAACATTTCCATGGACTATAAATAAAATACTCATGTAAAGTTTTAGGAGAGTTACTTACCTTTGAGGAAGGATGGGTGCTGAAGATTTCAAGTCTTAGAACATAATGGTTGTTCTTGAGCTTGAGAGGTGGAATGTTCTCAATGGTTCATAGGGTTTTGCATCAAGAATCTCCATAGAACCCATATTTTAGGGTTAGGAAATAATTTGTTTAACCTTAGGAATGAAGGAGAAGACTTACCTTGGAGAAACTTGTGGTTGGAGAGATTTGGAGAGCTTAATTCCTCTGAAAAATCATGAAATTTATGGAGAATATACAGTTTGGAATCTTGGATTTCATATGGGTAATATTAGGACGGATTTCCAACTTCAAGCATAAGAAATATATATATGTGGGGTTGGGACAGGGCCTGGCGTGTTGGGCCAGCTAGAAGACCAGCCTGATTCTGCTAGAATTTACCCTCTGGCATGCCTCGCCTGGCATAGTGCCACATTGATTAATTTTTTTGTCTGATGTTTTTTCTTGGGCACGGTGCGCCTCTCAATGCACCAAACTTGATAAAAAATTTCTCTGAAGTTTAGGGTCGGGCACGATGCGCCTCTCAATGCGCTTACCTCGACAATGCCTTAGTAAAATCCCCATAACATTTTACTCCAAACTTCGATTGATGAATGGTTGGATTTGTTGGAAAAGAGACCCGAAGTGCTTCAATTTGAAGGTTGAATCACTCAAAAATACTTTGTAAATTGGGAGTTATGGTTGTTTAAATTTTACCCTTGTAAGAACTTTAAATGAAATCCCAATCGATAGGAAAGCTCTCAACTAAACTCTATGCTAGAGGCTCATTATGACCTTAATTCAAATCCAATGTATTTCCACACTTAAGAATTGACTATAAAACCTAGTTTCCATAAAAAAAATTTGGATTCGGATCTATCTAAACACCTACATGATTTCAAACTTTGCTCGATGATTTTGAACTTAGTTCAAAAGTTTGAGGCATTATAATATCTTTCCCTTGGGGACATTTGTCCTCAAATGGATACTAAATTTGCTGGAAATATAGGGAAAAAGCTGTGATCCTATAGCGGAAGACTATAGGCTAAAAACTAATGGAGTTACTAACTCTGAACTGAGATACATGACTGAATTGAGCTTATGTAATAAGGAAGCATACTAAGACATGAATAGAACTGAAAAATATGAAACTAACATGAGGCGGAGTGGAGTGCTAAGGAAGAACTATACTTGTTGTTGAAGCTAAGCTTGAAGGGAATAGGTGAGGGTACTTATACATCATATCTACTTCATCATCCCATGTAGCTCCCTTTACAAGCTGATTCTTCTGAAGAACATTTACTAAGGCGACCTCCTTATTCCTCAACTTACGAACCTGATGGTGAAAGATCTCAATGGGGACCTCTTTGTAAGAGAGACTATCCTTTTTGCCAACACACTGTAGACAAACAATAAGGTCGGATCACTGATGTATTTTTTCAATAGAGACACATGAAATACTGGATACACCGATGCTAGCTTCGCAAGCAAGTCCAACTTATAGGCTACATTTCCAATGTGCCTTAGAATCCTAAGGGCCAATATATCTAGGACTAAGCTTCCCTTTCTTCTCAAGCCTCATAACTCCTTTCTAAGTGAAATTTTTAAATAACCCAATCATCTACAACAAATTCCATCTCTCTTCTCCTCACATCTACATACAATTTTTGGCGACTTTGAGCTATTTTCAGCCGTTCGCTTATAAGTTTAACCTTATGGCCTCATGAAATGAGTCAGGCCCTATCAAGGTATCTTCACAACTTCAAACCACCCTATAGGATACCTACACCTCCTACCATATAGTGCCTCAAATGGGGCTATCTAAATGCTGGAGTGGTAGCTATTGTTTTTTGCAAACTCAACGAGAGGTAGGTGATCATCCCAGCTTCCCTTGAAATCGATCATGCAAGCCCTCAACATATCCTCTAGAGTCTAAATGGTCTGCTCAGCCTGGTCATCTATCTGCAAATGAAAAGTTATGCTGATCTTAACCTGAGTACAAAGTCCCTTTTAGAATGACTTCCAAAAGTGCGAGGTGAACTGAGTACCCCTATCCGAAATGATAGAAAAAGGTTAATCTAGCATAATCCTCTACTAAATTTGTGGTCTTAACGGGTAGGAAATGTTCTGCCTTAGTCATCCGGTCTACAATCAGCCAAATTGAATCATACTGTCTGCACGTAGAGGTAGACCTACAATGAAATCCATATCGATCTCTTTCCACTTCAAAGTAGGGATGCTAATGTCTTGAGTCATACCTCCTTGGCTTTGATGTTGAACCTTCACCAACTAACAGTTAGGACACTTATCACATATTCTATGATGTCCTTCTTCATGACATTCAACCAGTAGACATCCCGTAGATCAGATACATCATGGTGGCACCTAGATAGATAAAGTACTAAGAGCTGTGAGCTTCCGTTAGTATCTGCCGCCTCAAATCATCTCCATCTAGAACACACAGCCTTCCTTGGTTAGGAAGCATGCCATTTCCCCCTTCGGAGAATGCTTCCACCTCTTTCCTTAGGACTACATCCTTCGGCTTCAATAATATTGGGTCATCGTCTTGCCTTGGTTTTACCTCCACTACTAAAGAATACTTTGAACCATTTTGGACTACAACTCCACCTTCCGCTGAATCAAACAAATGAACTCCTAACTAGGACAACCTATTAACATCTTTAACCAACTCTTTCTTGTCATTCTCAATATGAGCAATACTATCCGTCAACAACCTAATGAGGGTGTCATCCACTACATTGGCTTTACCTGGGTGGCACAAGAAACTCATGTAGTAGTCCTTCAACAACTCCAACCACCTTCTTAGACATAGATTTAGGTCCTTCTGACTGAACACATACTATAGGCTTTTGTGGTCGGTAAAAACATCCACATGAACCCCATAAATGTAGTGCCTCCAAATCTTCAAGGCAAATACTACCACTGCAAGCTCAAGATCATGAGTTGGTTAGTTCTTCTCTGGAGCCTTGAGCTTTCTAGAAGTATAAGGTACAACATTATCATGATGCGTTAATACATTACTCAAACCAATTCTGGAGGCATCACAGTAAATTACAAACCCATCTGAACCTTCTGGTAAATTCAAAATGGGGACAGTAGTGAGTCAGGTCTTCAACTCCATAAAAATCTTTTCACACACCTCAAACCACTAGAACTTCACTTTCTTCTGAGTCAGCCCAGTTAAAGGGGATGCAATAGAGGAAAATCCTTCTACGAACTGTCTATAATAACTAGCTAGGCCAAAGAAACTCCAAATATCTGACGGAGAAGTGGGTCTTGGCCAGTTCTTAACAGCTTCTATCTTTTGAGGATCCACCTAAATACCCTCACTAGAGATAGCATGACTAAGGAATGTCACTAATTTCATCGAGAATTCACACTTGCTGAACATAGAGAATAATTGGGGTCTCTAAGAGTCGGCAAAACTATCCTCAAGTGGTCTTCATGATCGGTCTGTGAGAGTCTATAAAACTATCCTCAAGTGGTCTTCATGCTCGTTCTCACTTCAAGAATAGACAAGGATGTCATCTATGAAGAAGATGACAAACATGTCCAGGTGCTATTTGAACACCCTATTCATCAAATTCATGAAAGCTACAGGAGCATTTGTTAGTCCAAATGACATAACAACGAATTCATAGTTACCATACCGAGTTCAGAAACCTATCTTTGAAATATCACATTCCCTGACTCTATGTTGATGATAGCCTGATCTAAGGTCTATCCTTAAAAAGTAGCTAGCACCCTGAAGTTGGTCGAACAAGTTATCAATCCTGTGTTTGGGATACATATTCTTGAGGGTGACCTTATTTAGCAGACAGTAGTCAATGAACATTCTAAGTGTGTCATCCTTCTTTTGTACGAGTAGTACTGGGGCACCCCTGGCGAAATATTGGGTCTGATGAAGCCTTTGTCTAAAAAGTCTTTTAGTTGTTCCTTCAATTCCTAAAGCTTAGCTAGAGCCATTCTATAAGGAGGAATTAAGATAGGATGGGTATCTTGAAGAAGGTTTATTCCAAAATTGATTTCCCACTCGAGAGGGACTCTGAAAAGGTCTTTAAGAAATACATCTGGGAACTCACACACAATTGGAACTTATTGGAGAGTTGGGGTTTCGAAATTAGAATCTACGACTTCTACCAAATGATAGATGTATCCCTTAGAAATCATTTTCCTAGCCTAAGGTAAGAGATAAACCAACCTTTAGGCGCTGATGTACTACCCTTCCACTCTAGGACTGGTTTGTTAGGAAATTGAAACTTAAGAACTCTAGTTCTATAGTCAACTAAGGCATAGAAACAGTGCAACAAGTCCATGCCAAGAATGGGGTCAAAATCAACCATATCTAACTCTAGTAGATTAATGGTCGTGACTTCCTACAAAACTGTAATTGGGTAGCTTCCATATACCAGAGTGGCTAAAACTGACTCACCCACAGGACTAGAGACTGCAAAGATTTTTGGGAAGATTTTTGGACTAATATAAAACTAAACTGCAATATAAGGAGTCACAAAGGATAGTGTGTCTCCTGGATTTAATAAAGCATAGACATCAATATGAAAGAGACGTAACATACCAGTAACTATGTCAGGTAAGTTCTCCTGGTCCTGAATTGACGAAAGAGCATAAAACTGATTCTATCATTGACCACCACCACCTATGACTGAAGTAATACCTTACTGAGGTGGCCGCCCTGTTGGAGCTGCTGAAGAAGCGGATTGGGTCTTCCCATATTCTGCTGATGGGAAATCCTTCAACTTATGACCCAGATGACTAAAACCAAAGCAACCTTCCTTGCTGAGATGTCACTCACCCAGATGGTTCTTACCATACTAAGGACATGATGGGAAAATGTAGCTACTAGAGACATGGCTCTAAGACTTAGAACCAGATGCTCTACCCTTCTAAGTGGTACGATGTATTGGAGGAGGAGCATTGGCTAAAGAGAGTGCTGGAGTTGAAGATCTCTACTGATGATTTGAGTGATTTCCACTACACTATCTCTATTGTGAGTATTCAAACTATCCTGTTCTAGCTCGCCTGCTCTCCCTTTCTTTTTCTTTCGGTTTTTCCTCCTAAATTTGTTAGGCATGGATCATAAGTCTAGAAATGTCCATCTCGCTGATGAGCATGGCGGTCTTGCACTCCTTCACCACCAGGTCTAAAACACTTGATATGAACTTGCTCATCCGAGCCCTGGGTTTAGTCACCATCTCTAGAGCATACTTGGATAGCTGCGTGAATTTCAAGGCATACTCCTAAACAGTCATGGAGTTCTACTTCAGATTGATGAACTCCTCCACTTTAGCTTCCCTTAATTCTCGGGGAAAGAACCCTATCAAAAAATACAGTCATGAAGTTGTTCCATTATACCAAAACTACACCAACCTATCTTCCTTCTGTCCATTGTCTGTACCATATCTGAGCCACACTTTTCAGCTGATAAGCGGCCAAGTCTGCACCTTTGACGGAGGTAACACCCATGATTTGGGTGATCGTTTGAACCTCATTAATAAAGTCATGTGGGTCCTCATCTACCTTAGACCCATGAAATTCTGGGGGATTTATCTAAGTAAAGTCCCAGACTCTGGCAGCAGCTATAGTTTCATTTGTGTTAGTAGGTGCAACAGCCTCCTGGTTGACCTGGTTGCTTACAGTCTGGGCGAGTAGCAAAAATGCAGCTCAAAACTCAGTATGTGACACCTACTGGTCCTTGAGGGGTTGCTGGAGCTTTCAGAGCTGGTGGGTCCCCATTTTCTTTCCTTCTATTGTTAACTCAACTAGGAGGCATTTTTTGTACATATATAAAGCATCAGTTAGAAAGGTATTTTTAGAGTTTCACACTCTATTATATGTTAATAAAGAGAAAGAAGGGAAGTATCCTAAAATGCCTTGTATCCTTTCCTCATTAGTGTGGTGCACTTCACACCCATGAAAAAGACTCTACTTGATGTGGCTTTGAGACACCGTAGGACACACCTAAACCTGATGCTCTAATACCATGTTTGTCATTCCCCGAGTCTATGCCCTGGATGCGACACGATGCATAGAGCCACAAATGACCCCAAGATAACCCATGGCATGGCATTATACTACTACGATCTGAATTTCTAAATAAACTGAGCGAAGCTAACAGAAATTATGGAACAACTATTTCTATGTAATGAAATAATCTATGTTAAGTAAATAAATATGGTATCTAACATTAAAACATAAAGCTGACATAATAACTATCTGTCTAAAAGCGTCTATTAACTAATGAGTTGTTGGAACAAGTCCCTAGCTAACTCTAAATGTCTTAAACTGAAAATAAGACTAAGGACATATAACATAAACATAACTCCAACCCTCGAATGATGAGGATTCACCAACTGTTTGCTGATCAAAAATTGGAACGTGTCTAGCTGCGAGGGTGAGTCTACGTACCTAAACCTATATCATAATATGATATATCACAAGAAGTATGCGGTCAGTGCGTTGAATGTACTAAGCGTATAAGATATGCAACTTAAATATATACAACATGCTAATAATCTGAAAAGCTGTACTAAAATACATATTTGAACTGAAGTGCCATGGCCCTTACTAAGATACATAAATATTGATATGAAATAGTAGTCTGAAAGTACATAATAAACTACAAGTAAAACTAATTTAAGGGTCATGTACATGTACTAAAAACTGAGTTTGTAACTGTGATTGAGACTCTAACTATACTGAATCGTGGGAGAGCCTATTAACCGACATATAACCACATGAGCTAAACATGGATTTTAATATATACGCCCCATCGGTAGGACCCAATATACCTTGCCTAGGTATAAAGGAATGGATGGTGTGATCACTATAACTGACGCCCATTTGGGCTAATAACCTACGATGGCATGTAACTTTGGAGCATTGATGCACTGAACCATGGTCCAACTTGATGCTAAGAACTATTACCAAATGATAGATTTACTAATAGATTGAAAACTATTGTTCTCAAAACATAGTCAGAAACTAATTTATCTGTGAAACACCACGGATAATTTAAAATCCATAACTTTGAGGTAACACTAAGGATACTTAATATGCTAAGAAGTAAGTGTTATGATGTATTTGAGTTAGTCTATGTTCGTATGTTAAAGTTGGACATTGATCAAGTTGTAGAATGAAAGTCTACAAAAGTTATCGAAAACTTCTTTCTTAAGGTTCTTTGAGATTTAGGTCAAATATCTCAAAGATTTTATCCCAATATATGAAGATTTACGGGTCATATAACCTATCAAATTAAAGGCCTATGAATAATTTTCAACACATTAAACCGTTCATATATACGACTTCAGAGTAGAGAAATATTTATGTTTTTGTGTGACTACGCAGGTAATAAGTGAGGACTAGAGGTGCTGGCAGCATGTCACGCCACCAAATCATTGTGTTGGGAAGCATGTCACATTGCTACTAAGGTGTGCCTGCCTATATAAGTATTTTGGTCAGTTTGTTCATATCATTTCTCATTTTCTAGTATCTTCTCGCGACTAGAATCCCTCTGCACCTCCTATCTTTATATTTGTTAGGAAGTTCAGATGGCAGGAGGAATTAATGTGGTGGTAACGAGTCTAGAACATGAGTCGTTTGGTAACCCCAGGACTCATCAAGTCGCTCGTAGTGATTGACCGGGTCACTTTTCCAGTCGGACCAGTATAGGCATTTTCATAATTTATAAGCTCCAAAGTCCTAAACTTTTTTATTTAAACTTTTTTAGGAGAGTTTTAAGAGTGTTTAACCTATCGTAGTTCATTCAACTCCCATGCATGCAAGATTTGAAGTTTCCTTTTGAAGATCAAGCTTGAAACCATCCAATTCTCCTCCAAATCTCTTGGGCTTTCAAAGACAAGTTGTGAATCAGTTTACCATGGTATACAAGACTATGAATGAGAGTTTTCTTTCACTTTCATGCCTAAATTTCTCCTCAAGTTCACGAATTCAAGTCTTAATTAAAATATATGATCTTATAGAGTTTTAACCAAATTTTGTGAAATTCTCTACGTTTTATTTATGCGTTAATTCCCTTCATATTTCAAAGCATGTTTTAAGATTCATGGGTAGATTTCATGTACAAATTGATGATAAAATTAATAATTTCAAGTTTTACAAAAATTATGCCATATTAGGCAAGTTTTATAAAAAGTTAAGGTTATGATTCGTGTTTTCGAGTATGATGAGATATCATTAATGTAGGAATGTTTACTAATTAGCCATGTATGAATCTATGATTTTTCTTATGAAATCTATCCATACCAGAATAAATAGAGTTTTTTGAAAAAACCTGCTAGTGGATGTTGACACCCAATTTTGACCTACCTACGCTTTAATATGCTGCTTATATATGTATATATTTATTTATTTATTTAACGCAAAATTCGGCTTATTTTTTGTATTTATAAAGTAATTTATTATCATAACATTGCGAAAATCATTTCAAGTTATATGTATGACCTATATTAATTTTAAGTTTTGATATTAAATAATTACGACGTAGGTATGCGCCCTTATTTTAAAATATATCCTTTACTTAATAAATTATTTACCTAGTTTTGCTAATTTTATAAATTTATTTGAATAATAAAATTACTTGAATTTTATAAATTATTTATGTTAATAATATGATTTTTATAATATTTGGTGACTTGACTTTATATTTTAGTCATTAATTTATTTGTAAATATAATAATTTAATTATATGATATTTACATAAGTATATTTAAATTTAGAATTTATTTATTAATAATAATATTTATATGATTTTCTTACAATTTAAACTATTTTATATCTATTTATTAAATTATTTTAAAGTGTAGTATATTTATTAATTTAATAGCAGCTAAGTCCAATTTCAATCAATTTATTTAAATTATAGCCATTTCCTATTCAATTTCATCCAATTTATTTCAAATCTGGCCACTTTCTATTCAATGTATTTCAATTTTAGCCACTTGTGATCAATTTTGGCTATTATTTAAATTGAATTTCAGCCAAATTAATCCCTACCCGTTTTTGACCCATTAACCCGACCCATTAACTAAAACTTAATCCTAGCCGTTCATTATATTTTAATCCTACGGTGTAGATTAAACCCCACCTTTTTTCCTTTTATATTCCCCTTACCCCCAAACCCTAAAAAACATTGTCGTTCTTCCCTTTCCCTTTCCCTCTTAACAGCCGCCGCACACCCCTCCTCCTTTCCACCTCTCTTCCTTCTCCCCATTTTTTCCGGCGACACAGTCGCCGGAAACCAACACTGCCAACAACCTGCTTCACTCCCTTCTTCCCCTCTTTCTTCTCCACTCCTCCTCCTCCAAGCTCCCAACTCCCTCTCCCTCACCATTAACGCAGCCTCCCTCTTCTATCTTCCCCATCTCCGGCAAACAACAAACCAACACCACCAAACCATCCAAAACACCATCGTTTCCGGCCACTGCTGGCCGTAAAACCATCACTGCCAACAGTCCGCCAACACAGCCGCCGGAAATTTCCCGTTCGCTCCGGTTACAGTCCAATCGGACAGATCTCAGATCTGTCCATAAATTATTTATTTATTTATTATTTATTTTATTTTATTTTTATTTTCGTTTTGCTGTTTATTGTTATAAATAAATATATATCTATAGAAAATATAATATATATATATATATATATATATATATTTGTGTAATATATATATATAAACGTATATGATAATATATAAATATATAATATAATATATGTATATGATAGATGTATAGATATATACATACATACATATATATATATATAATATATTACTCTCTATATTGTCGTTCGTTTCTGTTCATTTATATATATAATAGATATAATGCATTTGTATGTATATAAGTAACATACATTGTTTTTCTCTTTATTTCGTTTGTGTACCGGTATAATAAATAGCTACTAGTTGCTTAATCTATCTGAAAATTCTGTATTAGTTGATAATATTTATTTGGTAGTTAGATTAATTTGCATGACAACTTAATGTCAATTAAATTATGTGAATCGTTAATGTTTGATCCTAGTAATGGTTGAAATGTTTTGTATTACTGACTGCTCTAGTTAAAGGGTTTTTCTTATAATTATCTCTTGGCAGATGCATCATTAAAATTTAGCATAATTCTCCTTAATTCATTAAATGATAGTTTGTTATCCTTTCATTTAATCTGGCTAAGTTTTAAGGGAAATATTTCATGATCTGATTCTCTTTTCTTCCATTAATTATGTTAAAAGAAGCTCTAATTTTTTCTTTGTTAATTAAGAAAATAACTTTCTTTACTCATATAGACATATTTTATGTTATTCGTTTAGAACAATCTTTGATTTGATTTACCTTATTTTATACTATTTATTAATGATAAATATTTCATGTAGTTATAGTTCTTGATTAATTACGGTAAATATTTAGAATAATTTCTGAATCAATCTGTCCTGTTTGATATTTATTTATTAATAATACATATGTCATATTATTTTAGTACCGGTTATTTAAGGAAAAAATATGTAGAATAATGACTGATTTGAATTGCCATATTTGGTTTATTTATTAATTTTAGGTAAATATTCCATGTGTTTCAGAATATTATTTAGGGATAAGATATAATTTATTTTATTGTTCCTATTAAAGGAAATCAGTTTGACAGATTTTATTCCCTTCCTTTTTGCATTGATTTACTGTCCTTTTATTATGACAAAAACGTTTAGCTCCTTAAAATATATGATCTGATTTTGTTAATTAAGGAATAATTATTCCTTTAATTGAATTTCCATTTTTTGTCTCTTGCCTTTAATTTTTCTGACTTTATGACTATAAAAGCAATCCTTTGCCCTTTATTATATTCAGAGGAACTTTGAGAATTTTCTCTAAAAATTGTGTTCTAACAAATTTTTTCCTCCGAGAAAAAAAAAAGAAGACTCCTCTTTAACAATTAACAAGTAGATTTTCAAGAATTCGATTCAACTTTTCTTCAACCGGTTAGTGAATCTTTTATATTATATTCTGAAACAATATGCTATGTGCCTGTTTGAATGACTTGGTTCTTTTGAATTTACTTATTTATTTTATTTTATTTTTTTGTTTGAAGCCAATTAAAAATACAATCTGTTTTAGGACTGGAGTTGTCGTTGTCTTTGTTGTTCTTTTCTTATCATTTAACAGGTTCCATTACGGATTGAAATATCGGAGAGTTGCTTCGGGTTTACAATAGGAACAGTCAGAGGCATTTGTTTTGAATCAGTTTAAAATCTGTGTTTATTTATTTATTTCGTTCGATCTTTTATTATAATTGTAATTTGTAAACGAACCGCGATAAATAGTGGAAAATGGGGTTTTATGGGGGCGGGGGTTTATGTTCTTTATTGTTTTCTGTTAATCCTCAAATCCACCTAGAATGCATGGTTAAATAAAATATACGGTAAAAAATTATGTCCTGAAGAACTTATAATCATCGATATAATCTCTAATACGAAGCAGATAGTCTAATTTCCGTCTGTGATAAGGGATTGATGGTTTTAATTAATGACTGTTCTAAAACTTAGCGTTTTAACTTTTAAAGCATGAATTATGTTTAATTGTTAGCATATTTACTTGTAAGAAATTACATATTGATTTGTTTAAAGCATACTCTCTCGCATGCGTTTTTGAAGTTAAATAAAGCCTGTTTAGACATCATTGATTGCAAGATAAATGTAATCCTTCAATAGTCTCTTATAAATTAGAATTTAATTTTCTAGTCACTATTTTATATTAACTCGAAATCTGCATCACGCTCTTTTAAACAAATGCTGTAGACCATAAGCTGTTCAGACCTTCCCTATAAGATAAACTAATTAAAATTGCAGTTGTGTTGAACCAATATCTGTAGATCATGGTTTACAAGTTGATTGATTCTTGTCCCATTTATGTGGCAAATGTTAGTATGTAATGTTTGCACGATAGAAATAATGCTTGTGATATTTACTACTCTCAATATAAAACAAGTAGTATTAAAGACTAGTGCATTCTCTCAACTGTCACATGTGCATTTTCCTTAACGAAACTAATTTAGGTTTATGTGATGTCTTCTACATCCCAATTACCTTTCATTTGTAGTTAAATCATGTTAAGTGTTATTTTGGTGTGATCTTTGGTGTTATTATCCAGAAGAATGCGAAATTTTCAGATTTGAGTCAAAGTTTGCTTGTAGGGTCATTACATATAGGTTTACGCATTTGCACGTTATGTCTATCAATCTAACGTGTGATCTGTTAAGATCATGAAATTTTGTCTATTAAATGTTACGTTATATGTCCTTGTTCAAAGTCAAACCTCTTACATTAGATGAAATGTTATAAGAACTGTAAAAAATACATGACATGCCTATAGTCACCGCCATCGTTCATTTTAAGAGGTTTATATGAAACCTTGCTAGCTGTCTTTAATATTGTTTGTTTTGCTTGACGTTTAATCATCTTTTAATAAAGCCTTAGGAATTTTAGATCAAAATCCAAAGTAGATGTCCAATGCCTATTGGACCTTAAGATTGGTGCGGGTAGGCAAATAATAGGACGTTAGCTTCATCACTTAGTGCGTTTAAGTTAATTAATCAACTAGGTGGGTAGTCGGGAAATGATATTTGTGCTCGCTGAATAATACGAGCAATTCAAAGGATTGCTCGTATTATTTAAGTTGCACGAGATGATCCCATTAGGTCAAACTTTTCTAAATTTAGAACTACGTTTGGCCTGATTCCCTTAAGGGATACGTAGGCGCCTACCGAGGCTCGGCCCCATAATTAAAAAAGGGTTTATTTATTTTCAATAAATGATTGCTTGTCACAGCTTTTATATTTATTTAAGAACTTAGAATAGCATAATTTGTTTTAACTTTCATTCCGTCCAAATTTCTTTCTTGTTTGTCCAAACTTTGTTATCTTCGACTTCATCATTTAGTTTAAACAATATAAGTTAAAATCAGTTTTAATTGGCCACTTAGTTAGTACCCATTTAATGAGTACGGTCGGGAACCACGTTTGTGGACCTCGAAAGGTGCCTAACACCTTCCTTTCGAGGTAATTAAAGCCCTTACCCGAACTCTGGTAAGTTAGGAAATAAAAGCTTTGAACGGTGCCCTAACGCACCTTATATTCGTTAGGTGGCGACTCTTCTTTTCCACCCCTAAGAGCTGTCGCATGTTGGGTCCTGCTTTTCCGCGAGGAAAAAATGGGGTGCGACAGTGGAGAAAGACCTCATAGGGATAAGAGACATAGGGCTAAAGAGAGAGCAAATATTTCAAGAATGCATGTTCTTAAGATTTGGAAAAGCCCACACAAGTCAAGTATATTTCGTGATTTAGCCAAGGGTAATAAGATCAATTATGATATATATATTTTGGAGTCAAGACTCCCAATATTAAAATTCAAGTTATGTTTTGAGACTATGATTATATGAGCATTATATATGTTCTGGGAGTAGTGTCTAAGGGTTCCAAGGTTACCAACGTATGGATACATTTTGTGACCTCTCAAGAGAGTATTTCTCTCGCCCAAGGGCATAGCGTGATATCATACATTACTTATCCTTTGCTCTATCAAGGCTTAGGATGGTTCTCCTCCATGTGGACAAGATGTGGAATCGTCATGTGCTTATACATGGTGGTTGTCGGTTATGACGGTCTCGCATTGTTCCTCATGTTTTCCATTATGCATGTTCATGATCTTATGCTATTATGTTTTACAGCAGGTTTGACTCAATGATCGGTTTATGAGCTTTTACTTATGATCTCAGTTATTGCAAGTCATATGATTTCTATGTTCACCTTTGGGTCATTCTATTCAGATATGATATTCAGCTTGTTACTAAACATATTCCATATTCAAATATCAGCATGAAGCCTTACTCTCGTGATCTTATGATATATGCTTTTATGTATGATTTTAGCTAATAAATACTTAGTATGTTTTACTTACCTTGCATACTCAGTACATTTCAAGTACTAACCGCATACTCTACGATGTATCGTTTTATGATATAGGTCTAACCGACAAGACTTAGTTCCTCTGATAGTTCGGCTTCCCCTTAGTCCAGTTTAGATCTCGTTATTGGTGAATCCTCATCTTCTGAGGACCTTCAACATAGTGTTTGATTATGTTATTTTAGTTTTTAGATGTTGGCGAGCTAGTTGGGGTTGTTTTCCCATCAGCTCCTCAGACTGTTAGAGGCTTATCAAATATTATGTAGACTTCCAACTTTGTTAAGTATTGACTCTGTTTAAGATTGATTAGCACTTCCAACTTTGTTAAGTATTGACTCTATTTATGATTGATGTGTTATTCAGGCTTCCGCTTATTCAAGTTTAGAATATCATTCCGACTTGATGTATGCTCTTTAGCTTCAATGATCATGCCAAGGGTCTACTTGGAGCTATTCGTGGTTCTAGGTCGTGTGTCTCGGTCTGGGCCTATGATCAGGTCAAGATGGAGAGTGAGGCCTTTTAGAGTTTTCGGTGCACCTTTCTAGTATGTGTCGTTAGACCTGTAAGATAGTGAGGTGTGTCCCCAGCAAGGTCGGGTTGTGAATTGGTATATCTATGCATAATGTGTTGTATTATTCTATGGTTGTTGTTCTGTATTTTTGTCTTGCATTATGTTTTCTTGATAGCTTTGGATGCTAGATATATTGGTGATGGCTGAGGTCATTGAGGGGCATAAAGTTGACGTAGACGAGATGTTTGGATGGGTCCTATGTTGTATAGGGGCTCACAGGTGAGTCGTATCGACTAGGTGCCGACTGATTGTCTGTTTATTCATTTAACTTATTACGCCAGACTTGCCAAGCTTATGGGGGTTGGGTAGGTTCTATTCATTTACCTTATTTGTGACTTTCTTCTTATTGATATCTATTCATTTACCTTATTTGTGACTTTCTTCTTATTGATGTCTAGTATGCCTGTTGATATGTGCTATGAATCATGTTATCGTTTTCTCCTTACATATTCGATATATTTCCATACTAATGCCCTAGTTGGGGCGTTGTATTCATGCCTACAAATGTGGATCGGCAGGTAGAACAAGTTCTTAGTTGCTGAGTGGAGTTTCATCTGAGTTGGTAAAGCTCCAAGTCATCCAAAGTCGCCAAATGTTGTTTTATGGGCAGTTCGAGGCCCTGTCCCGGATAGTTCACTATTGTTATATTCATAGAAGCTCATGGACATCTGTTGTGGGCATAGTGTCATTATTAAGGGCTAGGTGGGCCTTTTTATATAAATTGTCTTCCATTCCGTGGCCTTGACGGCCTATTGTATTTATTTTTTTGGATGGTCAAGTGAGCCAACTTTAGTTGTTATTGTGTTTACTCTGATGTTATAGTAATTGTTATGCCAAACCTCATTTGATCTAGCTTATAGTATTTACTTTTGTGGCAGGTTGTGCTCAATCAAGCGTGACACAGGGTGTTTGTCATGCCCCTCTCGGTTTGAGGTATGACAATCTGAAAGTATTCTGAGAGCCTATAGAACCTCAAAATACTGATTATGTTGTCAACATCAATATATTGAAATCATGATAGAATCGAAATGACTAAGATATGAATTCACGCTAAGCTCAATGCCATATAGAATATATATATATATATATATATATATATATATATATATATATATATATATATGACATGAAATGAAAGTATCAGATGCAACTGAATTGTAAATCCATGAATACCATAAACTAGGAAACACAGGAGACTTGAGAACATTGAAGTAGTAAAGGAACTCATAAACGGAACGAAAACTCTAAGACATGATTTTTCTATAGCACTGACATGTAAACGTTTTCTAAAAGCTTTTGGTAGACAAGGGAGAAAGAAAAACCCTTATTGAAATCCTACATACCATATCCTTAGCTTCACAACTCTCAACATGAAGCAACAACCTTTTTGTAATGTCAATCTGCAAAAATTATATGGATAGGAAATACAATCAACAGCATAATGACAAAATCCAAGTCACAGAGGAATTTCATCAAACATACAGAGGGCATAGGTAATTCAAACCTCTTATAAGTGGAGTGTCCTAACACCCACCTCTTTCTACTTCCCCTTAGCAACAAATATAACCATTACGAGTCGAACCAAAACAACCACATGCACCCTCAACAACAAAATAGTCCCATAAACCCTATACCTAGGTCATCATATGAACTTATATCTTCCCAACACCGTCCCATGAGTCCTGACCATAGAACATATCTATGGAGTAGAAAAAAATACTCATGTAAGGTTTTAGGAGAGTTACTTACCTTGGAGGAAGGAGGGATGCTCAAGATTTCAAGTCTTGAAACTCAAAGGTTGTTCTTGAGTTTGAGAGGTGGAATGTTCTTAATGGTTCCTAGGGTTTTGCATCAAAAATTTCCTTAGAACCCATATGTTAGGGTTAGAAAATTGTTACTTTAAACTTAGAAATGAAGGATAAGACTTACATTGGAGGAACTTGTGATTGGAGATGTTTGGAGAGATTATTTCCTCTTCAAAACCGTGAAATTTAGGAAGAATATAAGGTTTGGACATTTGTCTGTCATATGGGTAATGTTAGGACTGTTTCCCACTTAAAACATCAGATATATATAGAAGTGGGATTGGGATAGGGCTTGGTGCATCGTGCAAACTATAGCACCCAGCCTGATTCTTTTTGAATTCAGCCTCTGCCACGCCACACTTTCCATAGCACTACTTTGATGAATTTCTTTCATCTAAAGTTTGGTCCCGGGCTCGGTGCACCTCCCAATATGACAAAACTAATAAAAAATTCTCTAATGAATGTGTCACAGTAATGCACCTCTGAGTGTGCCTACCTTGATAGTTCCTTAGTAAAATACCCATAACATTTATTCCGAGCTTTGATTAATGAATGGTTGGATGAGTTGGAAAAAAGAGTCAGAGATCTTCAACTTCAAAAGTTAAATCGCTCAAAAATACTTTATAAATTAGGAGTTATGGTCATTTAAAATACAACCTTATAATAAATTACATGAAAACTCAATTAGTAGGAAAACTCTCAACTATACTCTATGCTAGATGTTCCTTACGACCTTAATTTTCACGACCCAAACGGACGGGCTACGCGGGCACCTACATCAACTTTACTTGATAGGAGAACCCTTACAAATATTAATATTAATACACAATAAATTAGTCTCAAATATTTTCATTTCTTCTCATTAATTGTTTAAAATATCAATAAAATAAAATTACAATTTCCCCAAACATGAATCTCCCAAGATCTAGTCTAGACAGGTTCAAGATCTGTACTTGAAATACTTGACAAAACAAATTAATCCAGCTTCACCCAACAAGAACATTGAAGCTGATGCTGAGCACTCCACGCTAAATAAGGAACTCTAACCTGCCACAATCTACACCAAAAAGGCATAGCAAGGCAGTATTAGTACACCACATGTACCGATAGGAATTATCAGCTGACTAGGGTTAGTTAACACAACAACATAATAATCAACATACAATCAATGTCAATAAATGTAATGATTATCTCACTCCTAAATCTTACACTAGGTGTTACTGGCACGTTCATTTTCTTAAATCTCCTTAAGTTTACACAACACTTTTACAAACCTATTCATTATTAAAGTTCTTGACTCTGTCTCCCATCAATTAAGCTGCAGCAAGTATGTTGATCGCCATAGCAGTCCCACTACAGTGGCTATATCTCTGCTGTAGTGATAGACCCCATAGTCAATACCTAAATTTCCCAAATGCGATTCCATTTATTCCTTCTGTAATACTCCATAACACCACAACCTCTCTGTGCATTTCTCTAGAATTGGCCAAATTCGTTTCTACTATTTATTAACCTATTTATTTATCTATAGGATTTTTTTACTCTAAGTACATCAATTAATAAAGTCTACTTGCTATCTCATGGTACTGCATGATTCTTTTGTTCAAACCCGTCATGCTATCATCAACTGCCCAAAAATCAATGTAAAACAACATATTCAAAAGCAATTACAGACTAACTAACTCAATGTTATACCCCGTAAGATTCCCAGCACCTAGATGGCCTATTCGCGTGTTGGTTAAGAATATTTGAGTGCTATACGTGCTACAGAAAGGCCCGGGAAAAGATCAGACGTAAAACCTGTCGAACCACCACGGAAGGAGCCGGGGCAGAGCCCCTCCGCGATGGCAGCGTGTCACGGAGGCGGGGCCACCGCGTTTGCTCCGTGACACGTTGGGCCTGTCCAGGCCCAAGTATATAAAGCCCCACTTCGGTTGTTAATTAGTTCATTCATTATAATTTCCAGAGAAAACGTAGAAAATAGAGAGAGATGAAGAGGGTTAACATATTATCATCCAATTACGCTGCTAAACGTAGTCTAAACTTAAATTAACCTCAGGTACCAAAGTATTTAGCAGCAGGGAGCATTCCTACGGATTTAGTTTCGCGAAATTCGGCCAATAAATCGTCGTGCTACCTGGCTAAGGTAAGTGGAGTTGCTCCAAACTAGTGTCTATGTGCTCCTAGACATAAAGTGAATACTTCTCCCTTCTGGACTTCTGAAAAATAGCAAGTTTTCGACCGTCTTTCGATAAGCCTAAGTTTAGGCTATAATTATATCGAAAGTGACGTCGTCCTTCTGAATAGTGTTGTATTTAGTACTAATTGATGTATATATGAATGCAGTTGGGAGAAATAGCTGGAGTACTGATCGAGCTTTGTCCGACAGTCAGATAACTTGAGGTTAAGGTATGTGAAGTTATTCTTCGGCAAGTTAGTATGCCTTATCTTGGTAAATATAGTAAACTTCGCATTTCAAACTTTCGGAGTTGAATGTTGAGAATTAAGTAAGTCTAATAGATTCTGAGTTGTGTTGCCGTATCCTATTTAGTCCAAAAGGTAGTGAAGCATGCGCCAAAGGGTGATTTAGCATTCCAGATTCAGTATAGCTTATTGTATGATTAGCAAGCATGTTGCAGAATAAAAGGATACAGATTTTTAGAAGAAAGGCTAATACAGTAAAATCAGATAGATAGATAGTTTTATGGCTACAGATTAGCCATTCAGACATATAGTATCCCGGCTACAGATTAGCCAAACAGTTAAATAAAGATTTCAGAATCAGTATAATCAGTAAAGAATCAGTATAATACAGAAAGAGATTTGAATAAGAAATCAGATTTCAAATAGTCCTTTTTAGCTATACATGCTTGCTATTTATATGTGCTATTTGTTTGTTGAGACTTGATGTAGAGTGAGGGCACCCTATTGAGTGTTCTCACCACCCCTAGGTTGGTAATTGTGTCGCCCACTGAGCGGGTGGGTTTACGTCACTCCAAGGAGCGGCATGCCGTCCCTGGTTTGGACGAAGATGGGATGAAGTTTTCCCCATATCAGGCTGATAAGCATATCAGTACAGATAGCCCTATTGTGCGCAAGCGCCCAGGGAACAGATACAGATACAGTTACAGTTACAAATCTTATTACAGGTGTAGCTTCGGTTTCAGATAACCCCGAGGAGAGTTTCGGGAAACAGACCCTATCTATTACTGTCTACACAGGAGTCCTCCGAACTCAGAAATGGTTATTTATATCGGAGGATATGACCTGAACCGGAGACCCAGTGGGCCGGTATAGGAGCTCCTATTGAGCAGATGAGTGGAGTGACTTATTTTTGGCTGGTTTTGACCCGGGTAGGGGTATATAGATTGTTTGCTTTCTTGGCACCATCAGGCTTATGGGGGTTGGTATTGTCTCTTGCTTGCTACTTGTATATTTATTTATGTGTTATATACTAGTTACTAGACAGCAGGCCGTCGCGTTTACAGGTACGCCTCCGCCTTATCAGTACAGGAAGCATGATTTAGTTATTATAAATTTCTTCAGTTATAGTTATCTCCTGCCATACAGTTTTGCTAGATATGCTATCTATATTCAGTTATTTCAGTTATATTATTTCAGTTGCTTTTCATACTCAGCACCAGTGGTACTGACGCCCAGTGGGGCTCGACATTACTTGCCTGCAGGTACTCATAGACGAGGAGGCGATCCCTCGTGATCCTAGCCAGCGCAAAGTCAACAACTCCTGTCATCCAGAGCTTGATATTTCAGAGGTTTATACCATTTCCCTTTTGTTGTACAGTATGGGTAGGTCGGGTCCCTGTCCCGATCATTTCTATTGTTACTCTTAGAGGCTTGCAAATTGTATATATTTCCCGATGGTTAGTTGTGCTGGTTGTGTGAGGCCGTGCGTACGTTGAGTTGTTTATATTGGCCGTGTGAGGCCTTATCCAGTCAGTAGTGGTGACCTTCCCGGTCACGTAGCTGTTCAACATTTGTTATACTGGTTTAGACTCAACTAGACAGCATGGTGGCCTTGTCGGCCCGCATAGGCTCCCGTATATTGACATGATTCTGGTTAGCTGTCGTTATAGTATAGGTGGCTATAGGCACAGTCAGCCGGAGGCTGTATTTACAACTGTTATATAGCCCGTTGATTCCTTGAATCTGAGTTAGAGCCAGCCAGGCACCAGATGTGCTTAGGCTCAATAGTCTAGCAGTTTAGGTCCTAGTAGGGCACTAGGTGCCAGTCACGCCCCCCAAGACGGGGTGTGACACTCAAGTACACAGAAAAGTCATCAAAAACATATGAAGGAGTAAATTTCCCCAATAGTAAAGTACATGTACATACCTACCTTCATACCATGAAAATGTCATAAGATATCATACCTAGATCGGGTAGGCAGGCACAACGTTCCACCTCTATTTTCTCACCTCAAACTCGATTCATGTCAGTTATCCTGTATCACACTTGTATATCTAGTACATTTCTGTAGCTACAGCTGTATGTATATCAAGAACATTAGTATAATCTCTATCTCACAATTATACCATCAGTGATATGCTGAGCACACGCCTCCATCATATGACTATATACACATGCCAGAGGGTCTTATGCTTGCCCTTTTAGTCATGACATGCAGGGGACCCTAGAAATCCATGTAGTATACACCTAGCCATATGAAACATTAGTCATACGTGTGTGTGTACTTACTTATACACCAAGATGCATGGTCCTTTAGCCATACCTGTCTGTATTATCAATCATACCCCTCGCCCGGATGCTCACCTCGGGCACGAGCCACTCATGTGCCCAATCATTATGCAGAGTCTTAAGGTATTAACCTATTCATTTGAGTTTGTTACCTTCCACCATAGGCCTCTTATTTACCATCGTACCGATCACTTTTCTTCGTATAATCCTTCATCTCAGTAAAACATACATTTGATGCAAATTCGCTCGTCAATCTCGGGACGCATATTGTGACACAACACGTAACAATCCATTGCACAACAAGAATTACACATTCACCGCAACAAGCACAATCACATACATGAATTTAAGCCATCCTTATGTCCTAAAGATATTAGCAACAATTATTTCTAACATTATAAGACTTTTGACTTGGCCCGCTCACCGATTTGGGCTCCGTTGCAGCGGTGACACTGCCGTAATAGCGGTGTCGCTACAGGGGGTAGCAGTACTACGACAAGTCTTTATTCTAGTTTCTTTAGCTCTTCACTTCTTTATACTCACAAAATGAAAACAATGTCACGTCAAGCTCACTTCAACAATTAACTTACCATAGTGTCACCATTAATGCTAACAATAATCATCAATCCAGACAACATGGTACCAACCACAACACACTTAAGTCATTACTTAAGGGATTACTAACCCACCTCACTCACTTCATCTCACGCTTAAACATAGTTATAACTTCTTAAACATCCCATTAATCGCATCTCCTACACAGAGACTACGGGATTTACCCACCCAAGATTTCAATCCAAAAGAAAGAAGAAGTCCATATTTAATACCTGGAAATATTCAATCAACAACACTCGAAAGTTAATCTACTCAACAATGTTTGACTCAATGCATATTAGAGAACTTGAACCAATTTATTGGTTTAAATAGCTCCCCTAGGGTTTTACCTCATTATAGGCTTTCATCAATCCTCGTCTAATCCTCTTGTTCTTAGATTGTTACTTATTCTGAATAAAAGACTATAACATAGTTAAAAGTACAATCCCACTCATTGAAAGCATATAAATCTTATGAACATATATGTTTATCTAACCAAGGTCTAATGCAAAAGTGGGTAAACCATAGCCTACCTAGACACAAAGCTATCATCCCAATTGTTCTTGACTGTGACTAAATCATTCTCCCAATTTTCTCACGAGAGCCCGTAGCTATAGAGGTCAAATATCCACCTCTTGCATCCTCTTGTTTTTTCCAAAAAGTCTATTTTCTATTTTTAGACATTTTTAGTAACTCCTCCTCAAGGGGTAGGTTTTAAAAATCCTAATTTGAATGGGTTGTGGATTTTTGGTCCACATCATGCATTGCAGCAGACATCCTTCATGTTGCAGCGGTTTCGATGTGGCGAAAATTGTCCCACCATGGTGGATACCCTCTTGGATCCACCGATTGAAACTACGATCATTTGAATTTACTTTCTGTGTGCGCTTTGTTTCTTAGGGATTTATTCACTACTTCTAAAAATTTAAATTTTCCCATCTTTATGTGGTCGGAATGCTATAACAAAAAAGCGGTTCATCTTATTAAATACCAATTAAAAATTTGTTCAAACTCGAACGATGCTATGATATTGAGGTGGCATTTATTATTCAACTCTTCCAATTCTATTTTGCAAAAATCCTCTCTACTCCTTCAGTGATTTTTCTCCATTTCTCAGGTAATTCTCACCATCATGGCTTCTCTACTTCATTTTCTAGTGAATTCTTGATATGTATGGCCTGTTGCTCCTGTTTTTCGGGTAGGTAGAGGGTAATATATGTAGGTTTCCATCTTCGAAATTTATGTCTAGATTTTCATAGCATGTTAGTAGTATTTACATTCTCAAGAGTTCCCTACTGCTCTGTATGATTTTGGTAGCTTTCATGGGGCTATGGGGCCGAAAATGAGGTGGTTGAGTGGGGTGGTGGTTCCAAATTTTTCGAGCCTTTCGTGCTAGAATTCGTGCCCTATTGAGGCAAATAATAGTTGCTAGAATATGGAAAAGTCTTCTCCTTGCTGGATCTATTGCTAATTTGGAGAAATACGGAGGTTTAAATTTCAACATCCTTTAATAAGGTCTGAAGGTCTGGGGAAGACAATTTCTGCTGCAGTGGAAATACCATCATAGTGGGCCTCTATCCACTAAGGCAAATTCAAAATAGCGGACACGCATCCGCTGCAGCAGTTCGCCTGGGTAGTGGCTTCCTTGTGAGCTTTTGGTTTTTCTTTTCCTTTCCTTATTCATGTTCCCTTAGTTGTTTGGTCTCTTTTATAACACATTTTTATCAATGCAAGTTTATCCTTATGGCTAATTCCAGCAGTAGCCTCTGCACAAGAGAGTACATCTGATTTGTTAATGATCAATGTCAGTTTAGAGATAATGAATAGGCCATGAAAGAATTGCTGCATAAGAGGGATTTTGTGATGCAGAATGTGGAGGAGAAGGCTTCGGAGTTCTGTGCCCTCCACGATGAGATTGGTTGGGGCCCAATTGTGAAGGACCCGGGTAAGGCTAATAAGGCCTAGGTGTGGGGGACTTTTATGCCAACCTCCCTACATTAGCTTGGATCCAGGATGAGTTGATGGCCTATGTCTGGGGCAGGTTGATCATCTTGACCGCTTCTACTATCAATGATGCTTTGGGTCTTCCAAAACCACCCGATTCTAAGCTAAAGGATCGTGATGTACCCGAGAACAGGCAATTGTTAGTGGACACTTTTGTGATGGAGGATCAGAGGGCTAATACTAACTGGGGCATCACCAGGACGGTATCTAGAGTAACAACTTTAAAGTGGAGAGCATGAGGAGGCTCAATCTAGTGTCCTGGAATATCTGTCCGTCTCGCAATATCATGGACATGACTTATCATTCGGCGTTAGTGGTGGCCGCTATCTTGAATGGGGTGAGGGTCAATGTGGGGCCCCAAATCATTTAGGAGTGGAGGTATTTCCACATGAAGACTATCACTGGCCTACTGTTTTCTTCACTTATCACCCGGCTACGCAAGCGGGCCTGGGTGCACCAAGATTCCCGGGATGTCATTGTGGACTGTGACTGGCCCTTTGATCCCTTAAGAGTGAAGGGAGCTCTAAGGAGGGGCAGAAAGAAGTGGAAGTCTGCCTCAGCTGAGAGTGATGGTAAGGATGAGATTTTTAGGCTCTCAGGTTTGTTCGAGAGGATAGAGGCCGAGATGGCGGCCATGAGCGAACTCCTCGAATGGTTGCCCAGACATCCTTCTCCCAGCAAGCCTTCAGCTAGCCGACCCTCCACCAATCGCCCCTCTGGTATAGTATTTGCCTATTTAGGAGAGATGCGGGGGGTGATTACTGCCCTAAACCAAGCCCATGTTGAGCTTCGGGAGGAGTTGGAGAAGGAGAGGAGGAGATGGCGCTCTCGGGACTAGCTAATTGTCTAGATGTGGAAGGGGATAAAGAAAATACTGAATTCCCTATCCCCTAGAAAAAGGCCTCCACAAGTGACCCAACAGGATCTCCCAAAGTTCTCCTTCTTTAGCGGGTTTGAGGAGGAAGCAAATGATGAGGCAGGCAATAACAGTGACGACACCTTCAGCTAGATAAGATGCAGTATCCCCCCCCCCCTTGCTTTTTGCTTTATAACTGTTTTTCGGTAGGCCCCATTTGGGGCTTGTAAGACATACTATTTCCTTTTTCAATATTCTGCTTTTGGATTTTGGTACTTGTTTCTTTGTGTGCTTATTTGGCATTTGCTGACACTAGCCATGTTAGGCCCGCTATATTCTATTACTGTGATTTTACTTTTACTCGCATTGTTAACCAAATTTTATTGCTTAGTACATCTTGATGTTACTCTCAGAAACAGGAAATCCTGCGATTTCTGGGGTTTTGCCTGGTAGCCATCTGCTACAGTGGATACCTTTTTCCAATACCATGGACCCGCCACGGTAGTCCCTTACTCGCTATAGCGAGACATCATTTGCTGCAGCAAAACATGCCTAACAGAACACACATATATCATCTTCTCATATACCTCTCCTCACCAAAACTTCACAAAAACAAATACCCATTATTTTGGTCAAGATACTAATTGAAATCCTCCAGATATCAATTGGACACAACTCAGAAATCGGCACACTCAGATAGCATGGTAGGAAATAAGAGAAGGAAAAACTTCCTAGATGCCTTATTATCACGACCCGGACGTACACCCGGATTGTAGGCATGGGAAAAGGGACCCCGAGAGACCCCAAGTAAACCCATGGCACATGCATTCGACTAATCTCATTTAAATAAATAGAATATTAAGAATAAAACATCACAGAAACATAGCCATGACATAGCATTAAGAAGTACCACCATTTACATAAGATGAATACTACTCATTTGTCTGTAAGAATCTAAAACCTAAGATAGGTTGATGGGACAACATCCCCTACTAAACCGAGCAATACTAAAACATAATTAACAAGAAAGCTCATCAAACAGCCCTCGAAACATGAGGAATCACCAACAAGATGATATTGTAGGCTGGGATGGACTAAGGATGAGGATGAGCTTGAGATCCGGACCCTGTATCATGAAACGATATAACATAGAAAGTATGCGGTTAATATGTGGAATGTACTGAGTATGCAAGGTAAGTAAAAAGGACATTTTAAAGGGAAAGTAAACTCATAAATAGACATAAGAGAAGAGCATCATGCTTGCATCAAAACCTCATAATAATATATAAGGCTCAAGACTTTCAATTCATTCATAATCATTCATTATCATAATCGTAAATAACTTTATCATAATATAACTTGAGCCAATAACATCAATATAGCAATGCATAAAACATGTGGAACATTGGGAGTGCTCGTCATAACTGACACAATCATGGTAGAGCCTTTCATGATGCCCCACTGTCTCGCTCAAGTGGGCAGAGTCGTGCATAAGGCGTGATATCACATTTGAGGGGATCATTATCAATACGTCATAACATTTGCAACCCACAGTGGCAAGTGGTTATGAGACACTGACGTAGTTCTTTGAACACTGGGCTCCTCGTTGCTAGACACGGCTCCCAAAAATATGCATATTGGCTCATACATAAATCATTAACATCTTGCAAAAAATTGATTGGCTAAGATATAACATTTATCATCGTTGATCCGTTTAAAACATGCATAGCCAAGAATCAAGTTCCTTTTCATCGGCCAACATCATAAATCAATAAATCATGAAATTCGTTTCATAAATCATAAATCATTCTTCATCATGTGGGCATTGACCAATAATTCATCATACACAATGCTTTCAAAATGTACTAATAAACATGGGTAACTTGGATTCATGCATTTCCATAATCAATAAACTTAAAATAATGAATATTCAACATAAATCATAATTTTCATGAACTTCCATAAATGGGCAATTTAGATTTAACGAATAGTAGGCATACGCGTGAATTTGAAATAGTTAAAGACAGTACAAAGCATGTGAAGAAGCCTCGGATGTCGAGTGGAGCGAGGCAAGGCCACCCAGGGCCAGCGCTACTTGCCAGTCGACAGAGCAACAGCCACCGCGAAGTGCCAGCAGTTTGGCGTGATGCCAGGTATGACGCAGTACCAAGGTTGCCGCGATTGCCGGTGCGAGGCACCCCCTTGGTTCCCTTCCCTCCTATATAAAGCACATCTTTGACATTTTTAAGTTCGTTTCTCAATCAACCCATGGCCACCTTGAGAGAAAACGAAGAGAATCAATAAGTTTTCACCCGATTACGCTACGAAACGCTGCCCGAATTAAAATTAACTTTAGGTATTGAATTTTAAGCCTACAGGGAACATTGCTATGAAGTTATTTTCATGAAATTCACCTTGTGAATCATCGTCCCACCTAGCCAAAGTTGTCAGAATTGCACCAAACTAATTTCTATATGATCACCGGCTTTAAGTGAGCATTTCTCCCATCTAGACTTTCAAAAAATAACGAGTTTCGACCGTGTTCTGTTAAGTTGAAATATAGTGAATATTTATATTTAAGGTTTTCCTTTTCGATGAATTTAGTATTAAAATCAACCCTATTTTCCCAGTAACACGCTTTCAGTTCGGAATAGCGGTTAAATACGAATTGGAACTTGCTAGCTAATCAGAAATCGGTGATTGAGGTATGTAAAGGCAGTTTCCTTCGGCAAGTTAGTTCCTATAGAATTATAATTCAGTTTAAATACCGGTAAGACATTCAGAAGTACGTTACTCACAAATAATTGGTGTTATTAGATGAGACCAGCATTTTACGTTGGTTGGGATTTGATTTGCCTTCATAGCCCTCCATGACCAACCCCAGGGTTATTAGCTGTGTCGACACCCGCCAGAAAGAGCGGCATGCAGTCCACGAGGGACGAAGATAGGGTCCCAGGACCTCATACGGTCCATTCCATAGCTGGACCATTATATATACGTCGTATCGACACCACACCCCCGACGATCCTTGTGCTTGGGGTGCAACTATCAGGAGTCCACTGGACTCAGACACAACTATAGTCAGGGGACGAGCGGGCTCAGTTGCAGACCCAGGGGACTGGTAGGACGGCTATAGTTACCAGTTGACCCATCATGACCTTATTAGGGGTATATAGATTGAAGTGTACCCACAAGGGCTTATGGGGGACCTAGGTGGGTTGTTCTGTGCTGCTTGTATCTTCTGGCTTATGGGGGCCAGGTAAGGTTCTTGTTTGCTTTAGTAATTGATAGACTAAATAATAGAGAATCTAGCTATGCAGGTATCACTCCTATCCCTTTTCTTTCAGTCATTTTCAGTTCTATCTTTTATATTCAATCATTTACAGTTATGGCCTTACATACTCGGTACATGTTCTACTGACGCCCTTTTGGGGCACTGCATTACTTTCCTGCAGATACAGTAAGATGAGGAGCAGATCCCTCTTAGCCTCTAGCAAAAATTAACAGAAGAGTCAACTCCTTTCTTACGGATCTTGTTGATAAAATATTGTTCTTTTTGTTGTACAGTTTATGGGTAGGTCAGGGCCCTGTCCCGACCATCATATTCAGATTTTCTCACAAGCCTCCGACCATTATTCACCTTCTTCTGAGTCAATTTGGTCAAAGGTGCTGCAGTGGATGAAGAACCCTCAACAAATCTCTGGTAAAATAAATCTAAACCCAAGAAACTCTGAATATCTGAAGGATTCACCAGTCTAGGCCAATTCTTCACCACCTCTATTTTCTGGGAATCCACCTTGATGCCCTTACTTGATACCACATGGCCCAAAAATGTTCGAGTCAAACCAAAACTTGTACTTACTAAACTTGGCATACAATTGGCGATCGTAGAGAGTCTGAAGCACTACTCTTATATGGGTGGCAGGCTCCTCCTCACTCCGAGAGTATATAAGGATGTCATCAATGAACACGATCACGAACATATCAAAATATGGTTTGAACACCCTGTTCATTAGGTTCATAAAAGATGCAGGATCATTCATTAGTCCAAAATGCATAACTATAAACTCATCATAACCATACCGCGTCCTGAAGGCTGTCTCTAAAATATCGCACTCCCGAACTCTAAGCTGATGATACCCGGACCTAAGATCTATCTTTGAGAAACACTAGGCACCCTAAATCTAGTCAAATAAATCATCTATCCTGGGTAAAGGATACCTATTCTTGAAGGTGACTTTGTTCAATTGCTGATATTCAATGCACATCCGAAGCGAACCATCCTTCTTTCGGACAAATAAAAATAGTGCACCCTATGGAGACTTGCTCGGTCAAATGAAACCCTTATCTAACTGGTCCTTCAAATGATCCTTTAACCTTTTTATCTTGATTGCATCCATCCTGTTAAAAGGGATAGATATGGGCTATGTGTGGGGAAGAAGTTCAATACCAAAATCTATTTCCCTCTTGGGAGGAACACCTCATAAATCATCTGGGAATACTTTTGGGTACTCACGCACTTTCGGAACTGACTTGATAGTCGGGGTTTCGGATTCAACATCCTTAAACCTAACTAGATGATACATGAAACCTTTGGAGATCATCTTTCTAGCCTTAAGATAGGAAATGAAATGATCTATAGGCACAACCGAACTACCCTTCCACTACATGACTGACTCACCCGAAAAATGGAACTCCACTGAATGGGTTCTACAATTAACCAAAGCATAACATTCATAAAACCAATCCATGACAAGAATAGTGTCAAAATCAATCATGGCTTACTCTACAAGATCAGTAGAGGTGACTATATGAAATATAGTGACCGACTATCCTCTATACACCCACCTAGCTACAACTGAATCATCAACACAAGTAGAAACTTAAAATGGTTCTGACAGAGTCTCGGTACTAACTCCAAAGCTACTAGCAATACAAGGGTTCACAAAAGACAAGGTAGCCCCTAGATATCACAAAGCATAAACATCAATATGGAATACTCACAACATACCAGTGATAACCAGCCGGGAGACCTCCTACTCCTGGCGTGGTGCTCAAGCATAGAACCTGTTTTGACGTTGACCGCTGGCTGAACTAGTCGAGGCACCCTGCAGAGGGGGACGTGCTGCTGGAGTGACTGAACTAGCTGCTGGCATACAGGCTCCGTCACCCCGTGATATGGATAAAGGGAAATCCCTGAGCCTGAGTCCGGGTTTGCCACACTCATAACAAGAATCCAAGCCGACTAGAATCTCCCTAAGTGATTCATGTCGAACCTCGCACAAGCTTGGATGGTGTGCTCTATCAGCATGCTACCCTGGCCTCTTGAATCTGGAGCCCTGCTCCTTCGGTCCCCTTGTAATTTAGATGGCGTACTGGCCGATGATGGTGCTTGAGCAATAGACCTATGTTGAGACTGTTGACGCTGTCCACCCCCTAATTTGGCTTGAGAAGTCCCATAATTGTTGGTCCTGGCTCTCTTGGCCTCTCTCTATCTCAGATAAACCGATTCCATCTACTCTGCATGCAACACAATGAGTGGAAAATATATATCTCGGTGTAGCATGGAAATCCTACAATCCTTATCTAGGTACTCCGCCACTCCGTGCACAAATCGGCTCACTCGAGCCCTATGGTCTGCCATCAACTCTGGCGCATACTTGGATAGATGGGTGAACTCCAAAGCATACTCCAAAACTAACATGTCACCTTGATTCAAGTTAAAAAACCTAGCCGCCTTCATTTTTTCATCTCACGAGGGAAGAACCTATCCAAAAACGCCACGTCAAATTCATCCCAACCTATAGGGCCTGCACCCACTGCCCTAGCATCTCTCAACTGCTTGAACCATATATGCGCCACCCCTTTTAGCTTATAGGAGGCCAACCTCAACACACTATACATTTGTCACCCCCATAACCTGGGTGATCTTTCGAATCTCCCCGATGAATTTGTATGGATCCTCATCCACCTTGGAACAGGAACGCCGGCGGGTTCATCCTCCAGAATCTCTGATCTGGGACGCTGTCGCATTGCCATTCTGTGGGATATGCGCAATAGCCTACTGGTTCACCTGAGCGGTCAAGGCCTGCGCCAATATCTGGATAGTTGCCTGCAACTCAGCATGTGCAATTGGCTTTAGTGCCTGGGGCTCCTGAATAGGTGGGGCTTGCTGATTCCCATGTCTATTGCCATCCTCGTGGCCTTCACCATTTCCATTTCTCCTACCGTTCATTCATCGAGGAGCCATGATTCTGAAATTGTGAATAGCATGAATTAGAAGGAACGAAAGACTTTTCATTGCACGACATAGATCATAAAAGAAGGAAACATTTCCTAAATGTCTCGTAGGCTCTTCATCACAAGTGTGGCGCGCTTCACACCCATGAAAAAGAATCTACTCAAAGAGGCTTTCAGACACCCTAGGACACTTCAAACCTATAGCTCTGATACCAAGTTTGTCACGACCTGAACATAGACCCGGATCATAACACGGGACAAGGAACCCCGGGAGGCCCCAAGTCGACGCTTGGCATAAGCATACACCTAACTTCATATCACTTAAGACGGAGTATTGAATATGCAACATAGAGGAAACATAAACATAACATATCATAGCATATCATTAAGAAAGTGCTAGACACACATATAAACTGAGTACTACATGCAGTCTGAAAGCCTCTATCGTATAAGATGGGTTGATGGGAAAACACCCCTAACTAACCCCGCCAAAGCTGAAACCAAAAGAACATCATAAATGTCTAGTCATACGGCCCTTTAAACATGAGGAATCACCAACAAACTAATAGAAAACTCTGGAATAGACTAAGGATGGAGATGAGCCTTAGAGCTGGGTCATGTATCATTAAACAATACAACATAGAAAGTATGCTGTCAGTACGTGGAATGTACCGAATATGCAAGGTAAGTAAAACAGACATTTAAAATATGTAAAAGCTCATAAAACATCATAAGAGTAGGACATCATGCTCATGTCATAAATATGGCAACATAACATAAGGAGAAGGGTTTCAAAACATTTGTAATACACTCATAATCATGATCATAAGCGAAAAGCTTTACTAAACATAACTTAATCCAATATACATAATCGTAAACATGCATAAATCATGAGGAACAGTGGGAGATTCTTATAGCTGACATACCCCATTTGAGCACACATGGAGTCCGACCTGTAAATCTCTAGTTGGGAGGGCGTTCATACAACCATGAAGGGTGTGATCACATATGAAAAGGGACATTTGGGCTAGGGCAGAACCTAGGCCCCGAACCTACTCGGTGTTAAATACTACTCCCAAAACATATATAATTCTCATAGTATAATATGAATGAACTCATGGACTAGTTAAATCATGATAATCATAAACATACTTGTACATACATGAACTAGCCATGACATAAGGCCCGTGAGTTGGCAAAAACATAATTCATAAATCATAGGTTTCATGCACACTTATAGATCATAAGTAAATCATCAAATCATAATGGGTATTTGAATAAATTCATATTTCAAAGCATAAATCATGGTGGATTTGTAAATACCAACAATTAAAGTCAAGATCAGCACTCGATTCATCACAAATCATACATAATTGGACTTAATTTAGTAGAAATTGAAATTAATAATTTCATAATAAAAGTAGTTGTAAAATCTTATCAAAATTCATAAAATATGATGAAAATCACTAATTGGGCATGTGTGAAAAAGGAAACACCCATTCTTACCCCTACATATTTGGGTATGATCAAATTTCAAAGCTCTATGAATGCCCAAGGGTGAATTGATGAAGAAGAGCTTGAGAACAGGCTTGGTCTCTCTTAATTCTTCGTAATTTTCATGCATGGGAATGACAACGCATAGGGGGTTTAACCTATCTTAACATGTCCAAAAAATAACATAAAACAACGTCGTTTAGGGCCCTAGAGCATAGGAAGAATGAAAATACCCTTATTGAAAATACCTTCAAAATCTGCACTGGTCGATCCCACGAACGTACCTATGAGTCGTTGGAGGCTACCACGACTCATGGTATGACTCGTCGTCTCACTGTCGAACCTTGGCTTTGGATTCTAGGCACGACTCAATAGGACGGGTCATGGTCTCTTCTAACGGGTCGTACGGTCGACCGTTGTTAACTTCCTAATGATCCTGAGTTTCCCTTACAACAAGCCTTACCACGACTCGTGGTATCCTCTAACAAGTCGTGGTATCCTTACGTTAGGTTCACTGGATATTTTACACTCCAAACAACGACCGGCTACCATAGGCCGTCACATCCCATCACGGTGTCGTAGGATGACCTGTGGCATCCCAACTTCCAAAGTCTAGTACAAACCATGATTGCCAACAACGACTCTTGTTCCTAACCATGAGTTGTTACATCATCCGTGTTGCACACTTTTCCCCTGTTTCAGCCAACATCCATTTTTGATCCAGGGTCTAATCTCAAGCACTTTTGGGGTATTAAAATTTTTTATATTAGTATCCAGTTGACTTTAAACGAATGACATATAAATTAATGACCTATAAACGACATAAAACAATCTCCATGTGGAAGAATGTTTATGTTTGTTCCTCAAAGTCTATTTCTGTGAGATAAGATGGTTATATTATTCCAAGATTAGCTGAAAACACTAATAATGGAGACTTGTTTTTGAAAGATCATTATTTGTAAAATTATATTTATGGACCTCTTGTCATTACCCTATCTTGTTGAAGTCCATGTTAGAGAGTTTTATCATTTGCCAGCAATAGAATAGTTAAGAATGTCATCATGTTGCAAGTACATCTAATTCACTTTCTGTAGATTCTTAGTTGGATTTAAATATTTTCTGCTTATATCAACTTAATAAATGATTCTTTCAAGTTGAATAATTCCCTACTAAATATAATAGCAGTGGAATGTCTAAGAGGGAACTAAATGTAAGCTACAAATAAGCAAATCCAATTCCATCCAAGATGTAAGAAGCTAGAGATCATGCATATATGCTTTTTAGATGACCTATTAATGTCAGTTGAGCTTCTGCAGAAGGCATATCTCATATTTTCAGCAGCTTCAAGTTTTCTGGGGTTGGTAATCAATTTAAATATAAGATACTTAGGTATTTAAGATTTTGTGAGGGCTATTTACCTTCACATACTTAGGAGTCCTGTTCGGTGCTTTGGTTATAGGTTAAAACCGACAAGCAAGTGCACGTGGTTAAACAAGTAATAAAGTGGCTAAGTAAGCCATGTATCGAACCAAGGAGACTCTGGATAAGTAAAATTGCTTAACTATACTATATTCTAGCTTTACTTCTAATTATGCTGACAACAACGTAACCAAAAGTTAAATAATTTTGTTGTTTATCGATTATATACTAAAACTATTAACAAATATCTATGTTGAATTTAAACTATGGATATGAGCATGCCAAGGTTAAGAACAAGTAATGAACTTGATTATAATCATAATTTGGTTATTCTTCTCTTGCTGTTGCTAGCCAAGAACATTAACCTAGAGATTAAAACTCTCGTATTTAATCTCACTTTAGAATCATAAACCATTCGTCTACATTTCTGTGATCAAATGCAATTTATGACCTAGCAATACAATTCTGGTTGCTAAATTGACTGATACGACTTTCAAGTATATTTCTATCAGGAAAGCACATCAAAACCCAATTTTCCCAAATCAAGTTAAGAACAATACCCTATTAATTCACAACTTTCCAATTTCGTGCTCTCTCGAGTGAAATTGGACTTTTTAGATGTACATTAATGTCGGCCACACACTAATGCAGTAGAAACAAGAATTAATAGAACAACATAGAAGAAGAAGATGAAAAACCATACAATTCAATAATCAAAATTCATCACCATTGTTCACAACCTCAGCAAGGAAGTGAATTAGCCACTCATTTGTGGATTAATCATCCTAAAACAAGTGTTAATCATACAAACAATTGATTGAAAGAAGAAAGAAAGAGAGAAAAACCCTGAGCTTTTTCGTCCCTCAACTGCCTGTAACTCACGTTCTTGCTCCACCACGTCTGAATTAATTAAAAATAAGCCTAAGTGTTCAATTTATACTAGTGGGAATTTTTCCCAGAATAACAAGCAACGTGTCATGGAGTGCATCGCGGATCACTGCCTCCGTGACACGGTGTGGACGCGGACCCTCTCTGGAATTTTAGGGTCCAGGAATAAAGCTTCAACGTGGCACGGCAGGCAACGCGGAGGCTTGCCTCCGTGCCACGGAGCTGTCGCGAGGCTCCACTGGAAATTGGCAAATTATTCACCCTCCAGGCAGTGTGCATCCGCGATGGTAGCGTGACACGGCTCCATCGCGGAGCCCCTTTAATTGGTGCAGTCCAATGCCTTTTTCGTGCTCAAATCCAAGTCCAACTCCGATATTGTTCCAACATGCATTTTAGTTCCTCAAAATCATATTCTACCTACAAAACAATGCTAATCATGTTGGTTAGTATAAATTCACATTTTATTACCAATTACATGAAAAATTATACACATTGCACAATAAACAAGGCGAAAATGATACGTTTGAGTATCACTTGGGCATATAAATCTGCCCAAGATCACTTACCCCACACTTATATCCTTGTTCGTCCTCGAACAACACATACACAACTCATGCAAATTACATCCCAACCTTCGCCACTAAGGTGCGAGAATTTATGCTACGGTCATACCGATTATTCAATTTTTGCAAATCATCAAGAAAACATGCATGGTCTTAACAATGCAATGACCTTTAATATATCAAGACTTCCTAGACTTCAAGAATCGACTCTCGATATCGGCAAACTCATGCAAATCATCTAATCAAGATATCCGACACAAAAATCAATCTTTCATCAAGCATATGCCCTCACAACTCAAGAGAATCTCCCCCTTTATGTTCATGCAGCCCACAAACATTCAAGTAGGGGCATGTAGACATTAATTTCACTCTCTCTCCCAAAAGAATTCACATGCATCATGTCCTGACCCATAGGCTTTCCCTTAGTGTATTACTCCACTAATATAAGGAAATGCGATGTAAGATCAAGTAGGACTTTAATGGGTTGTAATGGAAGCTATGGAACTAGTATATATTGGATTAGCCAATAATAGTCACTAGCATCCTTAAGCGCCTTTTCAACACATTCCCATCGACTCATAGACATTGTTTCTCTCTTTTCTTTTTTCATCATCCCCTTGTTTACTTTCGTACTGCCCATTTCATCAAACACATTTGACACAACAACAAAGGGTTTTCATGTACCCTCAATATCATTTAATTATGATGAGTGAACCCTCCACCTTTTTCTTTTCTTTCCTCACTCTGCTTTTCATTTTCTTTTCACCCTTCTCACTCTTTGACACTTTGGGAAAAAAAATTTCTTTTCTTCTTAAGCGCTTAAGAGTTTTGTATAGACTTTACGGCTAACGAAAAGAAAGAATAAAGCTTAGTTTATACATTTTTGGAAAAAAGAAAGAAAGAATTGGCTAAACGCTCAACGGGCTGACTAGGGTATACAATCACCTAAAAATGAGAGTATGACAAGAAAAAAACAGAAACTCTCGGTTAAAAACAAAGAAATGCCTACATCCTTTCTAACACTACACCTCCTTCAATTCGTTTTGTACACACACCAGGAAAGTTCTAGACACTTCACAATAGCATGGAATAACAATACCTCACTTCACACTTCATGCACATGCTCGATTCAAGATGCATTCACAGACTCTTTAATTAACCAATTACATGAATTCAGAAATTAAGCCTCAATCACACCGAATCAAATTCTACAGCCTAGGTAACTCAACATATTTACAAAATTGCATGCTTTCAAACGAATCACTTTTACATTTTGAATATCGGTTACAACACGCAACCAAAATTTTACAACCAGATAGTAACTACAGGTTCAGTGATGCAATCCACCAAAGAAAAAAAACTTAAAATAAATTAAAATCACTACTCCTACCGACTACATTTCCCTTAAGACGGTCGTCATCCATCCATCATAGGGAACGGTCACTAACTATGACATCGGTTCAATGGGACTATTCTCGGTAAAAGAACCGAAAACAAACTCCGAGAAACCCAAAAATAAAAATCGAAAAATTTTGCAGCACATCGATCATTACGATGGAAAAGTATTTACAAAATATTTTAATATGTACAAAATATTTTTGCAAAATTTTGAAAATTATCGATCATTTCGATAAAGAAAAAAATATTTACAAAATTTACAAATATTGTACTGGCAACCACAACCTTTCAAAACACACATCATTTACCAAAAAAATATATACAGATACAACACAAATCAGTTCACAACCACAGGGAAACATAAAAACATACATGCAAAACAAAGGAAGAACATACAACAGATTAGCCCATGTCCCAGCACCTAGCTACTCCCCACCCCACACTTAAATCGAACACTGTTCGCAGTGTTCACAAAAATTAAAAATCACAACATTTCGGGTGGTGGAACTCCCTGATCAGTCGAAATATTCGACTTCTTCATCCGGTGCTGCTGCCTCGTCGCCCATGTCCGAGTCACCTCCATCGTCGTCATCGGACTCCACATCGGAGTCCTCCCGACGTGTCTCCTCGTCTGTGGGGACATCATCGTTAGTGGGCTCAACAAAGGCTGGTCCCACTCGGCACAATGCTCTGGCGTTCTCGCCGAATGGGTAATCCAGCTCCAACTGCCATAACTCCTACTTTGTGGCTGGTCTCCCACCAATCCGAAGCTGAAGCATCTGCATACCAAACATCCGAGCCATGTACTGATTGTCACGAGCATGTCGCTCACCCAGTGTCAGCACTGGCCCGTGTGTGGTGTCGGGGGCCTTAGTTTTTGTCACATCAAGGGCCCTCTACTACAACTGCAGAGAACGTGGGCGTCTGTGTCCCGTGCTCCAACTGCGGAGAACGTGCCCGATTCGCGCGTGCGCAAGTGTACGGGTCGTGCAAGTAATATAGTGGCTCTTTTTAAGAACCGGATTGTCGAACCCATAGGGACTGGACCCATTCCTCTAACTATCCATTTCTATTGTGATCTTGAATACCTCAAGTGTTGGTTATAGACATTTTCGATTGAGATTAATTAAATCTAAGTTTGGGTCAACGAAGTATTCTGAAATTACTCTAGGAGCAACATAGAGTTAAAACAAATTAATCATGCGATAGTACGATTTGCAATGGGTTAAGCATGGAATTATCAATTGTTATTTCACATAATTAGAATTGCATGTTTATGGTATTTCGAGCCTCTAAACACGGCAATCTAGCCTCACTGCATCATTGTGAGCGAGGAGTTTAATTTTGTAGTCGCGGGCAATCAATTATGTTGTGGTTTACGGGGAAACGATTAGGGACTTTCATACGTCTAACCATTTAACTCAACTTAGCCTCACAACTACTTCTTCGAGTGGTGATGTGACATCCCAAGTTGGTCTTTCATAACCCCCGTGTGTCAACCAAGCACGGTGTTAGGTATATTTCTATCCTAACACAATATATCTCCTGAGATACAAACATGCTTCTTACATTCTCATGTCCTGACCTAGGTAATTCTTTCTCAAGCTATTACTCAAGCTAACAAATATGCTTTCATGCTGATCAATCATAAAAACAACCAAAAATCCATAATGCAAGATGAAAACAACAATCAATAACTTAATTCCAAAACAAATTCATAAAAGCACAATCATAATTCATGGCTTCAACCCTAGAGAAAGGGTTCTTGCCATTCATGTTCGTAAAACTACAATTTACTAATACTAAACTAACATACTTACATGAATTTGATAGATGAGTAGGGAATTTGATAAACCCTAGATGAGTTCTCCCACTTCTCCCTTCACTCCTAGGTGGTTTTCCTTAATAAAATCGTGACCAAATGATTTTAGGAGCTAAGGGTCCTATTTATAGTAAATGGAAAACGTGCATATTTTAGCCTGAAATGGAACGACTCCGTGTCATGGAGTGTATCGCGGAGCACTGCCTCCCTGACATGGAGGCAACACGAAAGCTCTCTGGAAAGTGCCTCCGGAACCCAAGCTGCCGAGGGTCACCGCGCTGGCCAATGTGGCACGCTGCTCATGCAGCGCGTTGGCATGCTGTTTGTTCGGTGGTTCGTTAGGGGTTAAAAACTGACACACAAGTGAACGTGGTCAAACAAGTAATAAAGTGGCTAAGTAGCCAAGTATCGATCCAAGGAGGCTCAAGATATGTAAAGATGCCTAGTTTACTATATTCCTATTTCACTTCTAATTATGCTAACAACAATGTAACCAACAGTTACTTGAGTTTTTGTTTCTAAAGTATATATAGTAAAATTAATAACAACTATTTACTGTGAATTTAGACAATGGATATGAACATGCCAAGGTTAAGAACAAGTAATGAACTTGATAATCATGATAATTTGGTTAATCTCTTCTTCATGTTGCTAGTCAAGAACATTCTCCTAGAAATTAAAACTCTCGTATTTAATTTCACTTTAGAATCATAAACCATCCGTCTACATTTCTGTGATCAAATGCAATTTATGACCTAGCAATACAATTCCGGTTCCTAAATTGACTAATACGGCTTTCAAGTATATTTCTATCAGGAAAGCACATCAAAACCCAATTTTCCCAAATCAAGTTAAGAACAATACCCTATTAATTCACAACTTTCCAATTTCTTGCTCTTTCGAGTGAAATTGGACTTTTTAGATGTACATTAATGTCGGCCACACACTAATGCAGTAAGAACAAGAATTAATAGAACAACATGGAAGAAGAAGAAGAAAACCATATCAATTATAATCAAAATTCATTACAAGTGTCAAAACCTCAGCAAGGAAGAGAATTAGCCACTCATTTGTGGATTGATCATCCTAAAATGAGTGTAGATCATACGTACAATTGATAGAAACAAGAAAAGAAGAGAAGAAATCCCTTAGCGTTTTCGTTCCTCAACTGCTCCTAACCCAAGTCCTTGCTCTCCACTTCTGAACTCTGTCTAAAAACTAAAAATTGATTAAAATAAACCTAAGTGTGCTATTTATACTAGTGGAAAAATTTTCCCGGAATAACAAGCAACGTGTCACGGAGGCCAACGCGGAGCACTGCCTCCGTGACACGGCGTGGACGCGGACCTTCACTGGAATTTCAGGGTCCGGTAAATTAGCCTAAACGTGGCACGGAGGCCAACGCGGAGGCCTCTCTCCGTGCCACGGAGCTGACGCAATGGCACACTGGAATTTGCCATTTTAATTCCTGTTCAGGCAGTGTGCTACCGCGATGGTAGCATGGCACGGCTCCATCGCGGAGCCCCTATAAAATGTGCATTCCAAAGTCTTTTTCAGGCTCGCATCCAAGTCCAACTCCGATATAGTTCCAACATGCATTTTAGCTCCTAAAAATCATATTTACCTGCAAAACAAATGCTAATCATTTTGGTTAGTACAAATTCGCATTTTATTACTAATTACATGATATTATATACACATTGCACAACAAACAAGGTAAAAATGATACGTTTGAGTATCACTTGGGCATATAAATCTGCCCAAGATCACTTACCCCACACTTAAATCCTTGTTCGTCCTCGAACAACATATACACAAATCATGCAAATTACATCCCAACCTTCTTCACTATGGTGCAACAATTTACGCTACGGTCATACCGATTATTCAATTTTTGCAAATCATCACGAAAACATGCTTGGTCTTACAATGCAATTACCTTTAATACATCAAGACTTCCTAGAATTTTAAGAATTGATTCTTGATATCGGCAAACTCATGCAAATAAACTAATCAAGAAATCCGACACGAAAATTAATTTTTCATCAAGGATGTGCCCTCACAACTCAAGAGAAACTTCCCCTTTATGTTCATGCAGCACACAAACATGCAAGTAGGGGCATATAAAAATTAATTTCACTCTCTCTCCCAAAAGAATTCACATGCCTCATGTCATGACCCATAAGCTTGCCCTTAGTGTATTACTCCACTAATATAAAGAAATACAATGTAAGATCACGTAGGACTTTAATGGGTTGTAACGGGGCTATGGATCTAGTATATATATATATATTGGATTAGCCAATAATAGTCGTTAGAATCCTTAAGCGCCTTTTCAACTCATTCCCATCGACTTATGGACATTGTTCCTCTCTTTTCTCTTTTTCTCCCATTCATGCTGGTTTACTTTCATACAGCCCATTTCCTCAGACACACTTGACACAAATCCAAGGGTTTTCATGTACCCTCTCTATCATTTAATTATAACAAGTGTCTCTTCAGCATCATCTTTTCTTTCCTCACTTTGCTTTTCTTTTTCTTTTCACTCTTCTCACTCTTTGACACTTTGGGAAACATTTTCTTTTCTTCTTAAGAGCTTAAGAGTTTCGTATAGACTTTAAGGCTAATGAAAAGAAGGAATAAAGCTTAGTTTATACAATTTTGGACAAAAGAAAGAAAGAAATCGGCTAAAGGCTCAAATGGCTAACTAGGGTATACAACACATAAAAAGGTAGAATTTGACAAGAAAAAATGGAAACTATCGGTTAAAACAAAGAAATGCCTACATCCTTTCCAACACTACACCTCCTTCATTTCGTTTTGTATACATACCAGCCAAGTTCTAGACAATTCACAATGGCATGGAATACCAAAACCTCACTTCACACTTCATGCACATGCTCGAATCAAGATGCATTCACAGACTGTTTAATTAGTCAATTACATGAATTCAATATTAAGCCTCAATCATACTGAATCAAATTCTATAGCCCAGGTAACTCAACATATTTACAGAATTGCATGCTTTCAAACGAATCATTTTCACATTTTGAACATCAGTTACACACGCAACGAAATTTTTGCAACCATAAAGCAACTACAGTTCATTGATGCAATCCACCAAAGAAAAACTAAAAACAAATTAAAATCCTACTCCTACCGACTACATTTCCCTTAAGACGGTCGTCATCCATCCATCATAGGGAACGGTCACTAACTATGACATCGGTTCAATGGGACTATTCTCGGTAAAAGAACCGAAAACAAACTCTGAGAAACCCCAAAAATTAAAAATCAAAAATTTTTGCAACACATCGATCATTTCGATAGAAACATATTTACAAAAGATTTTGATAATTGCAAAATATCTTCGCAAAAATTTTGAAAAATATCGATCATGTCGATAGCCAGGAAAAAAAATATTTACACTGGCAACCATAACTTTTCATAACACACATCATTAGCCACAAAACAAATATATGCATATACATCACCAAACAGGTCATAACAGGGAAAGCACAAACATTCATCCAGACCAAGGAAAAACATACAGCAAATTAGAGCCTAAGTCTCAGCAGCAACTACTCCCCACCCTACACTTAACTCGAACACTGTCCCCAGTGTTCACAAAAATTACAAAAAAACAATTTGGGTGGTGGAACTCCCTGATTAGTCGAAATATTCGACTTCTTCATCTGGTGCTGCTGCCTCGTCGCCCATATCTGAATCAGCTCCATCGTCATCATCGGACACCACATCGGAGTCCTCCCGACGTGTCTCCTCATCAATAGGGACATCGTCATCAGTAGGCTCCATGAAGGCTGGTCCCACCCGACATAAGGCTCTGGCGTTCTCGCCAAAGGGGTAGTCGAGCTCCAGCTACCATAATTCTTCCTCGGTGGCTGGTCTCCCACCAATCCGTAGCTGAAGCATCTGCATGCCAAACATACGGGCCATGTACTGATCGTCACGAGCATGTCGCTCGCCCAAAGTCAGTACTGGTCTGTGTGTAGTGTCGGGGGCCTTAGTCTTTGTCACATTGAGGGCCCTCCGCTCCAACTGCGGAATATAGTCCAAAGCTTCTTCCTCATTGTCGAGGCCTCGGAGGAAGGTGGTGATGAGTCCGCCAAACCCGTATCTGTTGCCCTGGTGCAGTCTGGCTCTCTTCATGGCGGATATAATGACCGCCCCAACATTAATCTCAAGCCCTTTCATAAGGGCATACACCAAGCAGACACGGTCCCAGGTCACGTCCATCATATGACCTTCCGGGATCAAGCACGAACATACAATCTTCAGCCATATTCTGGCCTCCGTGTTCATCTGCGAATAAGGCAGAGTCTGGTGGTAACCCCTCTCCTTATGTCTACTACATCGGGCTGTGGATCGAGCACCACACAATGTACGTCTGATGTTGGCGTACGGTGGGGTGATGTTTAGCTGGCGGAGAACGTGAGCGTCTGTGTCCCGCGCTCCGACGATGGCATTCAGCTGCTGGGGTTCCAGAGTGACAATCTGCCCTCTGATTTTTATTGTGTGGCTTCTGATGGTCGGGTTCCAATTTGCGTAGAACTCTCGGACCAAGTGAAGGTTGCACTCCTTGGGCTCCTGAAAAAATAAAGCTGAGCCCAGCTGCTTCAATTCTCTGTACAATACGTGGGAACTCCTGTGCAAGTGGTTCCCGTGCAATATGTTCCTCCGGGAAGTACTTGTTCTCCTTATGCTTAGGATACCATTTCTTTCCTTCCTCGGTTACCCATCTTGTTCAGTATTGGCGGCGTTGGCCGCACGGAACAGCTGGTGCAGCTGGGATTGTAGTGCCCAACCTCAATCTTTTCCTACCGGTGCTTGAGGTAGAAGCACCCTTGCCGTTGTGTTGTCTGCTCGCCATTGTACCTGTCAATTTACACAAACAAGCACAAAGTTAAGCTAAGAACTTGTTAACTTTGGCTAAGGTCGGGTTACACAACATTTACCCCACACTTAGGCCTTAGCAACTTCTACAAAATTACAGCAAGGATAACTCTAATTACACCACAGACAACACTATACACTTCATGCTTAGTGCGTTCACAAAAAAATTTCGACAGCATAACGGTTGGCGTACTACTCAGACTTCATACAACTAATCCCAATCCTACTATCGCTAACAATTCACACATCGCACTTTGCAACAAAAACAACAACGAAATAAAAACAACGATAAAAACATTCTATATACAATCTAATCCAAACAATCTAACCAATTTACACACTTTTTGCATTTTCCCAAAAAAAAATTCGAGAATTTGTCATCTTTTAATATTTACACAATATTTACCACGACTTCTCTCAATTTACAAACACACCCCGGCATCTAATTTGCCGACTTATCAAGTCGCTCAAGTTAAATTCAACAACTCATGCCCTAGAATACAATTCTATAATCAAATTCGAATTATTTACGCAATCGATAAGTTCAAACGCTAAATACAACAATCCAAACATATATCAATCACAAATAATCCAACATTCATGTTTAATTTCTACCTAGGGTGATATATCTCACCTCACATGCCCAAATTTGACTAAAATCGCCAAAAACATTGAGATAGACGATGAAAACATACCTTTGAATTGAGAAACCGAAGAAACTTGACGTATTCCTTGCCTAGGAACGTGGCACGGTGCTTGGGGAGGGGGAAATAGGTGTTTTGGTCGCGGAGGGAAGAGGGAATGGGAAGAAATGGGGCAAAATCGGGGGTTTTAATTTAAGAAAACACGCGGGTCACCCGGCAACCCGGTGTGACCCGGCACCAAATACACGGCAACGTGTCACGGAGGGTAACGCGGAGACCCTCCTCCGTGACACGGAGCCAACGCGTTGGCTTACTAGAATTTTTGAAAAATCCGGATTTTGCCTTCAACGTGTCACGGAGGGTAACGCGGAGCCCTACCTCCGTGACACGGCGCCAACGCGCCAGTGCACTGTTTCTTCAATTAATTTAATTTTTCATACCTTGCCTCATTTTCTCCATTCCATGTATATTTCCTCCATTATACCTGAAAATCACCTCACTGAACAGAATTGGTTAGATTAATAGATTTCCCTAACTAAAATAAAAATACTAACTAAAATGAAAATCTAAACCTAATCAAGAAAAGAAAAAGAAAAATAAAAATTGGAAATAAAAAATAAAAACAAAAATAAAGATAAAAATTAACTACACTATGCAAAAAGAAGAAAAATAAAATATTTTTCTCACGGGTTGCCTCCCGTGCAGCGCCTGGTTTACCGTCGCGGCTCAACGTCCTTTATGCTCATTTGTCTACTAGGGTGATGGACGATTTATCCCGATCATGGTCATCCCCCCAGTAGTTCTCAACCTTATCCGGTGGCCTTCCTAGTAACTCTCGGGAATCACTCATTCCATTAGCATTCCCATGATCAATCACATTGATCACCGAGAGTTCCTTATAAATAGTCAGGAGCTTAGGTACTTTGTACACATCGAACACTTCGACCTTGTCATGTGCTCGCATAGTGAGTTGACCCGCAGCTACATCAATTAATGCTTTTCCGGTTGCCAAAAAGGGTCATCCCAAAATAAATGGGACTTCAGCATCTGGTTCAAAGTCCAGAACAATAAAATCGACCGGAAAAATGAGGGAGCCTACTTGCACTAACACATCCTCAACAATGCCATCCGGCTTAGCTAAAGACCTGTCTGCTAGCTGCAAGATTACCGTTGTAGGTCTAGGACTCCCTAGACCTAACTTTCTGAATACCGAAGATGGCATTAGATTTATGCTTGCCCCCAAGTCGCATAATCCACGAGCTCGGATACTTTGCCCAATCGTAAGCTGGATAGTTAAACTTCCAGGGTCTTTCAGTTTTGTGGGCAACCTATTCTGAATCCAGGAAGTGCATTCCTCCGTAAAGCTACCGTGGCATACTCAGTCAAACGACTTTTGTTAGCCACGATGTCTTTAATATATTTCGCATATTTTGGCACTCCCTGCAAGACATCAACAAGAGGTAAGTTAACATGTACCTGTTTAAGTACCTCCATGAATTTCTGGAAACACGCCTCCTCCTTGTGTTTCTTGAGTCGTTGAGGGAACGGGGGTGGAGGCCTTTCTGATTCTGCTTCTTTAGTCTTCCCCTTATCTGAGATTTGCTCTCCCTCAACATCTGCTGCTCCTGACTTTTGAGGCGGTATTTCCGGTTCCACCTCCTTCAACTGTAAACCACTTCTCGTGGTCACTGCATTTACCTGCTTCGGATTAGGATCCGTATCGCTAGGTAGTCCTCCTATGGGTCTAGTATTTTGGGCACTAGCAAATTGCCCAAACTGATATTCAAGAGCCTTGGTCGCCAACTGATTATTCTTCACTTCGGCTGCCAATTTAACATAGTCAGCCTGCAATTGCGCCTGATTAGCGATCATGGTTTTGAACATCTCCTCAATGGTAGGTGATGGTGGTGGAGGAGGGGCATTGTGATTTCTGAATTGAGCTTGATAGCTTTGTTTCCCTCCTTGGTTTCTGTGCATACCCTGCCCGGAACTTTGGCCTTGTTGATTGTTGCTACCCCACGAAAAATTCGAATGGTTCCTCCAATTTGAGTTGTAGCCACTACCAAACTGCTGCTGATTTCTCTGTGCATTGCCAACAAAGTTAATAGAATCAGGATTTGCACCACAGCATTCAACTGAATGCTCACTACTACCACACACTTCACACCACATCTGTTGAACTGCATTGACTGAAGCTGAAGGCTGGTTCAAATTCATATTGCTGAAGTGGTTGTTTAACTGATTTTGCAAAGCGGCTATCTGTGCAGCGATAGCTGTAAACCCATCCACTTCAAGCACTCTCGCTGCTTTTCCAGCGCTTGCCCTCCAGCTGCTGAATCTAACAGAATTTTAGTGTGGGGTTCCAAATGCTCAATAAATGTGTGTACCAACACCTCATTGGACTGATGATGATGAGGAAAGTCCCGCAACATGGATTTAAATCTTTCCCAGGCTTGATATAGATTTTCTCCCTCCCTCTGTTTAAAACTTAGAATTTGACTTCTAAGTCTGGTTGTTTTACCAGAAGGGAAAAATCTGATCAAAAACTTCCGTGCAAGATCATCCCACGTTGATATAGAATTGGGTGGTTCAGCTTTTAACCACCTCTTGGCTTCACCAAGTAAGGAAAACGGAAATAAGGTGAGCCGAACATAATCAGGTGACACTCCAGCGGGTATATAAGTGTCACTTATCTCCAAAATGTTTTGGAGATGTTGTTGTGGATCTTCATGAGGGAGACCGGTAAACTGCCCGCTTGTGTGCAAGAGTTGCACCATATTCTGCTTTAATTCAAACCTCCCTCCAGGCTCTGGTTTGCGGATGCTAGAATGTACATTGTTGGCGTGTGGGATTGCCACCTCGCGAACCGGCCTTGCTGCTTCATCGGGCACTAACACTGCCCTCACAACTGGTGGATTTTGTTGCTCCATAATAGATTGTTTAAGCAACTGCAGCTTCTTTTGTAGAGCTTCTCTACGTTGACTATGAAATTCACGTTCAGGCTCTAAGTAAGATTCCACCAGCTGCTTGTCCCTTGCCAGTGTTCACAGAAACAAAATCTGCAAAATACAGGCTAATACCAAGTTGTTAACACTTTAAGAAAATAAAAATAAAAATACAGTAAATTTACACTAAACAAAATTTCACAAATCGCCTAGCCTCCCCAGCAACGGCGCCAAGAACTTTTTCGGTGGTTTGTTAGGGGTTAAAAGCCGACACGCAAGTGCACATGGTCAAACAAGTAATAAAGTGGCTAAGTAGCCAAGTATCGATCCAAGGAGGCTCAAGATATGTAAAGTTGCCTAGTTTGCTATATTCCTATTTCACTTATAATTATGCTAACAACAATGTAACCAACAGTTACTTGAGTTTTTGTTTCTAAACTATATATACTAAAATTAATAACAACTATTTACTGTGAATTTAGACAATGGATATGAACATGCCAAGGTTAAGAACAAGTAATGAACTTGATAATCATGATAATTTGGTTAATCTCTTCTTCATGTTGCTAGCCAAGAACATTCGCCTAGAAATTAAAACTCTCGTATTTAATTTCACTTTAGAATCATAAACCATCCGTCTACATTTCTGTGATCAAATGCAATTTATGACCTAGCAATACAATTCCGGTTCCTAAATTGACTAATACGACTTTCAAGTATATTTCTATCAGGAAAGCACATCAAACCCCAATTTTCCCAAATCAAGTTAAGAACAATACCCTATTAATTCACAACTTTCCAATTTCTTGCTCTTTCGAGTGAAATTGGACTTTTTAGATGTACATTAATGTCGGCCACACACTAATGCAGTAAGAACAAGAATTAATAGAACAACATGGAAGAAGAAGAAGAAAACCATATCAATTATAATCAAAATTCATTACAAGTGTCAAAACCTCAGCAAGGAAGAGAATTAGCCACTCATTTGTGGATTGATCATCCTAAAATGAGTGTAGATCATACGTACAATTGATAGAAAGAAGAAAAGAAGAGAAGAAATCCCTTAGCTTTTTCGTTCCTCAACTGCTCCTAACCCATGTCCTTGCTTTCCACTTCTGAACTCAGTCTAAAAACTAAAAACTTATTAAAATAAACCTAAGTGTGCTATTTATACTAGTGGGAAATTTTTCCCGGAATAACAAGCAACGTGTCACGGAGGCCAACGCGGAGCACTGCCTCCGTGACACGGCGTGGACGCGGACCTTCACTAGAATTTCAGGGTCCGGTAAATTAGCCTCAACGTGGCATGGAGGCCAACGCGGAGGCCTCTCTCCGTGCCATGGAGCTGACGCGATGGCACACTAGAATTTGCCATTTTAATTCCTGTTCAGGCAGTGTGCTACCGTGATTGTAACGTGGCACGGCTCCATCGCGGAGCCCCTATAAAATGTGCATTCCAATGTCTTTTCCATGCTCGCATCCAAGTCCAACTCCGATATAGTTTCAACATGCATTTTAGCTCCTAAAAATCACATTTACCTGCAAAACAAATGCTAATCATGTTGGTTAGTATAAATTAGCATTTTATTACTAATTACATGATATTATATACACATTGCACAACAAACAAGATAAAAATGATACGTTTGAGTATCACTTGGGCATATAAATCTGCCCAAGATCACTGTTGTCGCGCATCTGGCCTAGCGTGGCACGGCGCTGGTGCGCTAGTTTTCTTCCTACTGCTGCCTGCATGTTTGGTCGGAGTGGTAGGTCTAGGCCATTTTTGACTGCTTCTATTTTCTGCGTTTCAACCTGTATGCCAGCATCCGACACAATATGCCCTAAGAAAGCTATTGAGTTCATCCAGAATTCACATTTGGAGAATTTAGCATATAACTGGCGGTCCCTAAGAATCTGGAGCACTGTCCGTAAATGGGCCTGGTGGTCTGCCTCTGAGCGAGAATACACCAGAATATCATTAATAAATACTATCACGAACAGGTCCAGGTATGGTCTGAAGATGCTGTTCATCAGGTCCATAAATACTGTTGGGGCATTTGTCAACCCAAAGGACATAACTAGGAATTCAAAATGTCCATATCGGGTCCTGAAGGCTATTTTAGAAATGTCTCTTTCACAAACTCGAACCTGATATCTAGACCGTAAGTCAATCTTGGAGAAATATTTGGCCCCTTGTGGATGATCAAACAAATCATGTATTCTGGGAAGCGGGTACTTATTCTTTACTGTAACTTTACAGCTGCCGATAATCTATACACATGCGGAGCGAGCCATCCTTCTTTCTCACAAATAGAACTGGCGCACCCCACTGTGAAGTACTAAACCTGATAAAACCCTTATCTAGAAGGACCTTCAGCTGCTCCTTTAACTCTCTGAGTTCAGCCAGAGCCATACGATACGGAGGAATTTGATATAGGCTGAGTGCCTGGTAGCAAGTCGATTGCAAAATCTATTTCCCTTTCAGGTGGAATACCAGGTAGCTCGTCTAGAAATACATCAGGGAATTCATTCACCACCGGAACAGACTGGAGTGTCGGAGACTCTACCCGAACATCCTGAACCCTTACTAGGTGGTAAATACATCCCTTTACTATTAATTTCCTCACTTGAAGGTAGGAAATAAACTTACCTTTTGGCGAAGCTGTGCTGCCTTTCCACTCTCGCACTGCCTCCCCTGGAAAGTGGAATCGGACCGTCTTGGTCCAACATTCTACGTTGGCATAGCATGGCACCAACCAATCCATACAAATAATGGCATCGAAATCAATCATCTCTAGTTCTACCAGATCTACTATAGTCTGACGATCAGGAAACTCTAATGTACACCCTCGATAAATTCTGCTAGGTATAATGGAGTCACCGATGGGTGTAGCTACTACAAAGGACTGCTGTAACAGTTCTGGTGCAACACTGAACTTTCGAGCCACAAATGGGGTAATATAGGACAAAGTGGACCCTAGATCAATCAGTACATAAGTTGGGTATGAGCAAATAGTCATCATACCTATTACCACATCTGGAGACGCCTCTGAGTCCTGTCTCCCTGGTAATGCATAGGTACGGCTTGAGCCTGTTCCTGAACTAGAGGCTCCTGATCTACCTCGGCCTCTACCTGCTAAACCTGAGGGCCTACGCCCTGTCTAGGCTGCTGGAGCTCGTGGCCCTACGGATCCCCTATCCTGGCTATATCGGTTGCCTTGCCCCCTGGACGGACAATCTTTCATCAAGTGACCCTCCTACCCGCATATATAACATCTTGAGGAGCTATATCTACAAGCTCCGACGTGAGGTCGGCTGCAAATAGGGCAATGTGGGTGTGTGTATCTGCTTTGCTCTATCCTCCTCTGCTGAGGTGAATCCACCATTCGAGAACTGCCACCAGAATCTGACTGCCCTCGATGAATAAATCTACCCCTCAGCTGTTGTGGTGGAGGTGGGGGTCTAGGGGGCCTGACTGACAACCGGGGCCTGGGTCCTCTCTGAATCTCCATCTGTATATTGTCTGATCTATCCTTGCGGCGCTGCTCCTGATTTTTCTGTCTACTATCCTGTAGCTACTGTCTGAGGCCCTCAATAGTCGGTGCAAAGGCCTGCACCCAGGCAATGTCCATATCTTCCCGTAGTGTAGCTGTCATGCATGCCTCAATGTATTCTGGGTTTAGACCCATAATAAACCGGTGGACTCTAGATGTCATGGTGTCCACAAAAGCTGGAGCATAGCGGGCTAAGGAGCATATTCTCGTACACTCCTCGCCCCCTGCTCCAACTGCAAAAACTGATCCATCCGGGCCTGTTTGATCTCCCGTAGCAAATAACGATCCAGGAAGTCCTCCGAGAAGTGGACTATGTCGGAAGGGAAACATCTCTTCCTCTAGACCTTTCCCAACTCTCATACCATAATACAACTATGTCTCGCAACCGGAATAATGCTAAATCAACTGATACTATAGGTGTCACATGCATGACCCGAAAGATTTGTTGCATCTGATCTAGGAAGTCCTGAGGGTCCTCTGCCTGATCTGACCCTGTGAACTATGGGGGACCCAATGCCAAAAATTCCCTGACCCTCGAACTGCCAGATCCACCTGATGGCTCTGCTGTTATAGGTGGCACTGACTGGCGCTGAGTGACCATCATTTGTGCCAACATAACAACTGCACTGCGAACCTCCTAGTCGGATGGTGTAGGTACAGGAGCTATTGGAGGCGGTGAAGTTTCGAATGGCTCCTGGTGAGGTGGGGACTGCTGAGAAGGCTGTGATGATGCCTCTATATCGCCCTCAGATCGGGCTGATTCTAAATGAAGCTGAGGCATCCTGCTGGTGCCTTCTCCTGTTACAGTATCCAACCTTCTGCCTGTGGCAGGGTGTCGCTGGTCTGCCCTTTTTATCTGTAGACAAAGAATATGATAAGTTTTAAGAACTCGACCATATACTGTACTGTTCTATGGCACGACGAAATATGAAGAAAGAGTAACCATCCTATTGTGCCTTACAGCCTCCTGCCTATAGTATGTAGTGCACAACACATCCATAGACAAGACTCTACTTAGCACGGCTTGCAGACTCCCTAGGACACGACCTGTTCTAATACCAAGTTTGTCACGCCCCGCCTTGGGGGGTTTGACTGGCACCTGGTGCCCTATTAGGACCTGAATGGATAGACTACTGAGCCTAAGCACATTTGGTGCCTGGCTGGCTCTAATTCAGATTCATGGAATCAACGGGCTACATAACGGCTGCAAATACAGCCTACGGCCGACTGGGCCTATAGCCACCTATACTGTAATATCAGCTAACCAGAATCATACTCATATAGGGAAACCTGTGCGGGCCGACAAGGCCACCATGCTGTCTAGTTATCTCTAACTCAATATAACAAATGCTGAAATCTACGTGACCGGCAAGGTCACCACTACTAACTAGAAACGGCCCCACACGACCAACATAAACAACCATACTAAATAGCTAAACATATGCACGGCCCCACACGACAGGCACAACTACCCACAGGGAAATATATACAAACTGCAAGCCTCTAGGAATACTGATAAGATGGTCGGGACAGGGCCCCGACCTACCCATACTATACAACAAAAGGAAATGATATAAACCTCTGAATATCAAGCTCTGGATGAAAAGAGCTAATGACTCTGCGCTGGCTAGGATCACAAGGGATCGACTCATCGTCTATGAGTATCTGCAGGCAAGTAATGTAGTGCCCAAAATGGGCGTCAGTACCACTGGTACCGAGTATGCAAAGCAAACTAAACATGACTGAATACAAACAACAATGCTAGTACATTTTGAATAGCAGGAAGTATCTAAAACTGTCTGAACTAGCAGGATATGGAATAGGCTTATCTGTACTGAAGGTAAGGTAGAATCATACCTGTCGTCATGGTGACCTGCTGTCTATCCACTAATAGATATCATTTATATACATATATATATAACACACAAGAACCTATACCAACCCCCATAAGCTGGAAGGTGCCAACCAACACACAATATATGTACCCCTACCCGGGTCAAAACCATCCAAAAATAAATCACTCCACTCGTTTATTAACTATGAGCACCTCTACCGGCCCCCTAGGTCTCCTGCTCGAGCTATGACCTCTGATATAAATAACTGTGTCTGAGCCTGAAGGACTCCTGTACAGTAATCTATGAACTATATCTGTATCTGTAATCTGCCCCCTAGGCACAAGCGCACAACAGGGTAAGCTATACTGCTATGCTGATCAACCTGATATGGGGAATGCTCCATCCCATCTTCGTCCTACTGCGGACAGCATACCACTCCATGGAGTGGCATATCCCCACCCTCACGGTGGGTCGACACAGTTACCAACCCAAAGGCGGCGAGGACGCTCAAAGGGTGCCCTCATAACACAAACAGGTCTCAACAAACAATAATCACATATAGCAAGCATGTTTAAACTGAAAATACTATCTATACTCTAATTCCTCATTCTGAACTCTTTTTTGTGTTATACTGATTCTCATACTGAACTATACTGTATGTGAGATATTATCTGACTATTTGATTATACAGTAACTGAGATATCATCTGACTGTCTGGCTATACCGTATCTGGGATATTATTTGACTATCTGATATTGCTTTACTAACTTTTATTCTGAATATATATTATAATATCATAAAACATGCTTGCTAACTTTAAACTAGACTCAATTCTCAACTTCTGCATACTTTCTTCTATACATCACACTATCTACCATACTGGATTACTAACTTTCCAAAGGAATTAGCGTAACATACCTTTGCTTTGGAGTTCCCGAGTAACTGGTGTAGTTCGGTCAGTATTTCTGCTATTTCTCCCAGCATTCATGTACATATCAATTAGAGCTAAATACACTAATATTCTGGAAGAAAACATCACTTTCAATATATATATAGCCCAAACTTTGGCTTATGGAAAATGGTCAAAAACTCGCTATTTCTCGAGAGTCCAGAAGGGAGAAATACTTATTTTAGGGCTAGGAGTATATTGACACTAATTTGGAGCAATTCCACTTACCTTGGTTCGATATCACGACGATTCGCCGGCTGAATTTCACGAAACTAAATCTGTAGGAATGCTCCTTAATGCCTAATACCTCTATATCTGGAGTTATTTTGAGTTTGGACTGCGTTTGACGGCGTAATCGGAAGATATTATATGAAATCTTCGTTCTCCCTGTTTTACTTCGTGTTCTCTAGAAATTATATGATAAAATGAAGATAAAAACCGAAGTTGGAGGCTTTTATACTTGGGCCTGGATAGGGCCTCCGTGACACAGAGCCAACGCGGAGGCCCTCCCTCCGTGGCACGTTACCATCGCGGAGGGGCTCTGCCCCGGCTCCTTCCGCGATGGTTCGACGGATTTCTTATCCGGTCTTTTCCAGGCCTTTTCCTAGCATGTATGGCATTCCAAAACTCTTAACCAACATGCGAATAGGCCATCTACATGTCAAAAACCTACGGGGTGTAACATGGCCTAGATCGGTGAATCCTTCAGGTATTCAGAGTTTATTGGGTTTAGCTGGCTATTATCGGAGGTTTGTTGAAGGTTTCTCATCGATTGCAGCACCTTTGACTAAATTTACCTAGAAGAAGGTGAAATTTCCGTGGTCGAAAGCTTGTGAAAAGAACTTCCAAAAGTTGAAGAGTCGACTCACTCCAACATCGGTGTTAACTCTACCGGAGGGTACCGATGGGTTCATGGCGTATTGTGATGCTTCACGGGGCTCCCTTATCTTCCCGGTAGATTTTGTCGTGCTGGATTTTGAGCCAGACGTGGAAGTTCCATTTATTTTGGGGCGTCCCTTCTTGGCGACCGAGAAAGCGCTGATTGATGTAGCTGCAGGGCAGCTAACAATGAGCACATGACAAGGTGGAAGTGTTTGATATATACAAGGCCACCAAGCTCCCGACTGTGTACGAGGAACTCTCGGTGATCAACGTGATTGATCGAACTGATGATGCTCAAATAGTTGAATCACGAGAGTTAATGGGAAAACCACCGGAGCAATGTAAGCACCACTGGGGTGAGGACGGTGGTCGAGAGAAAACGTCCGTCACCCTAGAAGATGACTGAGCTGAATGGCGTCGAGCCGCGACGGTAAATCAGGCACTGCACGGGAGGCAACCCGTAAAATTTTTCTTTGAAAAATGTGAATAGATTTCTTTTTCTTTTTCTTTTTTTTGATTAAAAACAAAATAGTTAGTTTTTATTTTTATTCTTATTTTTATTTTGAGTGAATCCTATATTTATAACCAATTTCTTATAGTAAGATGAATTTCAGGTTGAATGGAGGCCAAATATGCAAGGAATCACAAAGGAAAATCTGAGGTATGAAAAATAATCAAAAGTGGCAAAACAGTGAGCCTACGCGATGGCTCCGTGTCATGGAGGAGGGCCTCCGCGTTACCCTCCGTGACACGTTGAAGGTAATTCTGGAATTTTTAAAAAATTACAGAACACCTGCGCGATGGCTCCGTGTCACTGAGGGCATGCTCCACGTTACCCTCCATGACACGTTGAGGTGTATTTCGCGACGGGTCACACCGGGTCGCCCGGTGACCCGCGTGAAAAACCCCCCTTTTTACCCCAATTTTGCCTCATTTTTCGCATTCCTCACCTCCTCCGCGACCAACCTCCCAAAAAACCCTTCCCTATCAACGTGACACGGACTTAGGCCTATAATTTCATCAAGTTTTCATCATTTCTTCGAATTCAAGGTATGTTCTTCAACTCTATCTCAATTCTTGAAGAAATATTTCGATTTTGAACATGTGATATGAGCAAAACTTTCCCTAAGTGGAAATTAAGCTTAAATTCAATTGAATTATTGTTGATTGATATTCGGAGTAACGGTGTGATTGCTTGAACTCAACAATTACATAGCTTAATCGAATTTTTGATAAAATCATAGCTAGGGCTTGACTTTGAGTTTGAAATGAAAAAATTGAGTTGAACTAGTGAAATTCATGCTAGGTTGTACATGTTGGGCGAGATGAGTCCATTGTGCTAACCGTGACTATGCCAAACGACCGATGATTCTCAGGTTAAGGAAATATGGGAAATTGCAAGGAATGGGTGAATTGTATAGGTTCATGTAGATAAATTCTTTTCGGTTTTGTTTCTTTGTTTCTCCTTGCTAAGTGCTATGGGATAACCTATTATCGATAGGTAATGATTAAGGTTAGCTGTACTAAGTCTTAGTAGTACATGGAATGTATACCGTCGAATTCTCCCAAGGCACTAAGCATATTTGTTATGTTTTGTTGTTTGTTTGTGTAAATAAGTACGATCTTGCCTTAATGTTGTAATTTTGGCTAAAGACTAAGTGTGGGGTAGCCTAGCTTAACCCAACCTTAGTCGAAGCTAATTTTAATTGGCTTAACATTGAACTTGTCTGTTTGGTTTGACAAGGACAATGGAAAGCATGCAAGACAAGGGAAAAGGCGCATCGACATCTGGCACTGGAAGAAAAAGAATCAGACTGGGCATAGCAATCCTAGTAGCACCAGCAGTTCCACGCGGCCAACGCCATCAATACGGAACCAGGTGGGTGATATAGGAGGGGAAGAAATGGTATGCAAAGCACAAGGAAAGTAAGTACTTCCCAGAGGAACACATTGCTAGGGAACCGTTGGCACAGGAGTTCGCCAGGATTGTCCATAGGATCGAGGCAGCTGGGCTGAACTTCATCTTTGAAGAGCCCAAGGAATGCAACTTGCACTTGATTCAGGAATTTTACGCAAACTGGAACCCGACTCTCAGAAGTCACACCATCAAAATAAGAGGGCAAATAGTCACTTTTGAGCCCCACCACCTGAATGCTATCCTAGGGGTGCGGGACACAGACGCCCACGTGCTTCAACAGCTTAATATCACTCCACCATATGCGGACATCAGACGCACCAGTGGGCAATTCACAAGTCTCCCTCATGAAGATCCACAACAACATCTCCAAAATTTTTTGGAGATAAGTGACACTTACATCCTCGCTGGAGTATCATCCGACTACGTGAGCCTTACATTATTCCCATTTTCATTATTGGGGGAAGAAAAGAGGTGGCTGAAAGCTGAACCACCTAACTCTATCACCACGTGGGATGATCTTGCAATAAAATTTCTGATACGGTTCTTTCCATCCGACAAAACAACAAGACTTAGAAGTCAGATTCTAAGTTTTAAACAAAGAGAGGGGGAGAATCTGTATCAAGCTTGGGAAAGGTTCAAATCATTGCTAAGGGATTGTCCTCACCATCACCAGTCCAATGATGTGCTGGTATATATTTTCATAGAGGGTTTAGAACCCCACACAAAAAATTTTCTAGACTCAGCAGCTGGGGGACAAGCATTAGAAAAGACTTACGCGGAGCTGTATACTTTGTTAAATCGTATTTCGCATGGAAATCCTGAGTGGAATGCGGACTCTTTTAGAGGAGGAACAAGGAAAGCGGCAGGATTCTTTGAAGTGGATTGTTTTACAGCGATCGCTGCACAGATAGCTGCATTGCAAAATCAACTCAACATCCACTTTAGCAATATGAGCTTGAATCAACCTCAAGCCCCAGTTAATGTAGTGCAGCAGATTTGGTGTGAAGTATGCGGTGGTAATGAACACTCAGCTGAGTGTTGTGGTGTAAATCCAGATTTAGTGAACTTTGTTGGGAATGTACAGATAAATAATCACCAACAGTATGGCAATAATTACAACTCGAATTGGAGGAATCATCCAAATTTGTCTTGGGGTAGTAATAGCCATCAAGGGCAGAGTTCGAGTTAGGGTGTGCAGAGAAATCAAGGAGGGCAGCAGAATTATCAGTCTCAATACAAAGGAAACAATGCACCTCCTGCACCACCCACTAGCATTGAGGAAATGTTTAAAACATTGTTAGCTAACCAAGCTCAAATGTAGGCTGATTATGTGAAATTGGTAGCATAAATAAAAAATAACCAATTAGCTACAAAGGCGTTGGAGTACCAGCTCGGACAACTAGCTGGAGCTCAAAACACCAGGCCAAGAGGAGGACTACAGAGTTAAACTAACTCGAATCCCAAGAAGGTTAGTGAAGTGACGACAAGGAGTGGTTTACAACTCAAGGAGGTGGAACCAGAAAGACCACCTCAGCAGTCAGGAGTAGTGGAGAAAGATAGGGAACATGATGATGAGATGGGGAAGGAGAGGGCAGATGAAGCACAAAGACCACTACTCCTGTTCCCTCAAAGACTAAAGAAACACAAGGAGGAAGCTTGTTTCAAAAAGTTCATGGAGGTGCTTAAACAGGTACACATTAATTTACCTTTGGTTGATGTTTTGCAGGGCGTGCCAAAATATGCAATGTATATCAAGGACATCATAGCTAACAAAACCAGATTGACGGAGTATGCTACGTTGGCACTTACTGAGGAGTGCACTTCCCGGATACAGAACAGGTTGCCAACAAAGCTCAAGGACCCTGGGAGCTTTACAATTCAGATAACTATTGGGCAAAGTATCCGAGCTCGCGGATTATGTGATTTGGGAGCGAGCATTAACTTGATGCCGACATTGGTGTTCAAGAAGTTGGGGCTGGGAAGTCCCAGACCAACTACAGTGATGTTGCAGTTAGCATACCATTCCTTGGCTAGACCAGAAGGCATTGTGGAGGACGTGCTGGTGCAAGTGAGCTCCCTTATCTTCCCGGTAGATTTCATTATTTTAAATTTTTGAGTCGAATGCGGAAGTTCCATTTATTTTGGGATGGCCTTTCTTGGCAACCGGGAGAGCTTTGATTGATGTAGCTGCAGGGCATCTAACCATGAGAGTGCATGACAAAGTTGAGGTATTTGATGTATATAAGGCCATGAAGCTTCCGGCCATATATGAGGAGCTTTCAGCAATCAATGTGCTAAATCAAGAAGAAATTCTTTAGATTGTTGATTGTCGAGATCCATTGGAAAGAGCATTGATGAGCTCCGATCATTTCAAAGATAGAGATAGTTATGAGATGGTGCAAATGTTGAATGAACCAAAGTGGTATCTCAGGAAGCATGACTTTCAGCCTTTAGTGGGGTGCCTAGAACCTCGCTGTGAAGAATCCAACCTTGTACTCAACTGGGAGAAATGTCATTTCTTAGTCAAGGAGGGAATCTTCCTTGGCTATAAGGTGTCTTGCAAGGGGTTGGAGGTCGATCGTGCTAAGATTGAAGTTATTGAAAAGCTACCACCACCTGTATCAGTGAAGGGTGTTCGCAATTTTCTCGGGCATGCAGGGTTCTACAGACGGTCTCTCAAATTTCTAGACCAATATGCAGGTTGCTAGAAAAAGAGGTGAAGTTTGAGTTTGATGAAGATTGTGTCAAAGCATTCGATGAGTTGAAGCAGAAATTGATAGAAGAACCTATCCTTATTTCTTCGGATTGGGAACAACCGTTTGAACTGATGTGTGATCCAAGTAATGTGGCTGTGGGAGCTGTATTGGGGCAGCGGAGGAATAGAATTTTTCATTCTATTCATTATGCAAGCAAAACACTGGACGCTGCCCAAGTTAATTATACAATCACAGAAAAGGAGATTCTAGCATTGGTATTTGCATTTGACAAATTGAGGTCCTATTTTGTGGGTTATAGAGTAGTGGTGTATACCGATCATGCAGCGATCCGGTATCTGTTTAACAAGAAGGATGCAAAGCCCAGGCTGATAAGATGGATCTTGTTGTTGCAAGAGTTTGACCTAGAGATTAAGGACAGAAAGGGGAGCGAGAATCAAGTGGCAGATCACCTATGGCAATTGGAAAGCTGATCGCATGTGAAGGAAGGTTACAACATCAAAGAGGAGTTCCCATATGAGAAGCTCTTGGCAATAAGGGAAGCTTAGATCCCTTGGTATGCAGACATAGTGAATTTTCTAGTGAGTGGAGTCTATCCACTAGAGGCTACGGCTCAGCAGAGAAAAAAATTGAGGCATGATTGCCGATATTTTATTTGGGATGAGCCGTACTTGTTTAAGCATGGTCCGGATAAGGTTATGAGAAGATGCATTCCAGAGAGCCAGATTGCAGAAGTTTTAAGGAGTTGTCACTCTTCATTGTATGGAGGGCACCACGGAGGCGAGCGGACAGCACACAAGGTGCTACAGTCAGGTTTCTTTTGGTCTACACTATTTAGAGACTCTATGGCATATGTCAAAATGTGTGGTAGATGTCAAAGGACAAGTACAATTGGTAGGAGGCAAGAGATGCCGCTGCAGCATGTACTAGAAGTGGAGATCTTTGATGTATGGGGTATTGATTTCATGGGCCCGTTCCCACCGTCATTTGGTAATCGTTACATCTTGGTGGCCATTGATTATGTATCAAAGTGGGTTGAAGCAACAGCTTGCCCCAAGAATGAAAACAAGGTGGTAACAAAATTTGTGAAAAAGCACATTTTCACCAGGTTCGGGATACCCCGAGCCATTATCAGTGATGGAGGGGCTCATTTCGTAAATGCAAGTTTCAAGAACTTGCTAGCTAAGTATGGGGTGCGCCAAAAGGTAGCAACAATATATCATCCCCAAACTAGTGGGCAAGTGGAGGTGTCGAACAGAGAAGTGAAGAAGATTCTCCAGAAAATAGTGAATGCACAACGTAGTGATTGGTCAAGAAAACTCGACGATGCATTGTAGGCTTATAGAACTGCTTACAAGACACCAATTGGGACTTCTCCGTACAGATTGGTCTATGGAAAGGTGTGTCATCTGCCTGTAGAGCTAGAACACCAAGCTTTCTAGGTTGTGAGGAAATTGAACATGGATTTAGCTAGCGGGTGAGAAGAGGCTAGTGCATCTAAGCGAACTTGATGAGTTTCATTGGCATTCTTATGAAAGTGCCAAGTGCTACAAGAGAAAACAAAGAGGTGGCACGATAAGCATATGGTGCATCGAATATTCGAGTTGGGGCAGAAAGTGTTGCTTTTCAATTCAAGATTGAGGCTGTTTCCAGGGAAATTTGCAGTCCAAATGGTCAGGGCCATTTGAGGTAGTGAGAATGACCCCGCACGGGGTAGTGGAGTTGTGGCAAGAAGATCGAAGTGCCACATTCTTGGTTAATGGGCAGCGTTGTAAGCATTACTGGGGTGAGGACGTTATTAGTGAGAAGACATCCATCACTCTAGAGGATTATTGAGCGTAAATGACATCGAGCCGCGATGGTAAACCAGGCGCTGCACTGGAGGTAACCCGTGAAATTGTTGTAATAGATGAGTAGAATTAGTTGAGAAAAAAACGAGAAAAAGAAAAAAATAAATAGAAAAAAATTATTGTTGTGTTGAAACCTATGAATTCTAACCAATTTCTTGTTGTGAAATGATTTTCAGGTGGAACGGAGGGAAAAAATGCAAAAAAGCGCAAAGGGAAACAATCGAGGTGAGAAAAAATAAAAAGTGGCATGACAGTGAAACTAAGCGTTGGCTCCGTGTCAGGGAGGAGGCCTCCGCGTTACCCTCTGTGACATGTTGAAGGTATTCTAGATTTTTTAAAATTTCCAGAACACCTACGCGATGGCTCCGTGTCATAGAGGTGTGCTCCGCGTTACCCTCCATGACACGTTGAGGTGTAACTCGGTCGGGTCACACTGGGTCACCTGGTAACCCGCGCGAAAAACCTCCTTTTAAACCACAAATTCCTTCATTTTTTCCTATTCTGTCAATTCCTCCGCGACCCACACCCTAAATTCCCTCCTCCCCCAATGTGACACGGACCTAGGCACAAGATTTCTTCATGTTTTCTTCAATTTCATCAGATTAAAGGTATGTTCTTGAACTTAACCTCATTTTTTCTTGAAATTTCGATTTTTGAGCAAGGGTAGTGATTGAAACTTGCCGTAAGTGAAAATTAAGCTTTAATTCATTTAAGTTATGATTGATTGATGTTCATAATATCGTTGTGACTATATAAACTCGATGAATGCATGTTTTAATGAATTTTTGCGAAATTGGTAGCTAGGATTGTGTTACACGCCATAAATTTTAAATGATTAAATATCCTAAGGGCATGTTGGTTAAGGGATTTAGAAGGCAAAAAAAAAATTAAATTAAAGGTCGGTTTTTCTTTATTCAATCAATAGATTTCTAACAAAAAAATAGGGGAAATAAGTAAGAAGAAGAACCCACGACAAATATATAAAATTTCATTCCGATCACGCTACGAAACGCGGTCTAAACTCCATTTCGGCTTAGGTACAGGGGTACAAAGCTGCAGAGAGCAATCCTACGGAGTTGGTTTTGTGAAATTTGGCCGGCGAAACATCATGCTACCGAGGTAAAGTGAATAGAATTGCTTTAAATTAGTACCAATGTGTTCCTAGCATTGCAGTGAGCATTTATCCCTTCTGGACTATCGAGAAATAACGAGTTTTCGACCGTTTTCCGAAAGGTCAAGGTTTTGGATAAATATATATCAAAAATGATAAGTTCTCCTGGATATTAATGTATTTTGTTCTAACTGATATGTATATGAATGTAGTTGGGAGAAACAGCAGAAGTACCGATGAAAATCACATCGGTCAGTCAAGTACTCAGAAACCAGGTATGTAAAGTTATTCTTTCGGCAAGCCAGGAAGCACAGTCTAGAAAATAAATAGAATAAAGGATATCGATAGACACCCAGCGTGCAGGAACGATTTTAGTATAATTTCCAGCAAACATGCTAGTATATCATTATGTATCATGCGATAATCAGAATAACGGATAGTCAGATGATTTCAGATAGTATGTATTACATTTGTTGAGACTGTATCCGGTAATAGATGGCACATTTTATATTATTGAGCTATATACAGTTATAGATGGCATGTTCTATGTTATTGAGCTATATCCAGATATAATCAGGTCAGTAATCAGATATAGAAGTAGCTCCAGATACCGATATAGCTCCAGAAACAGATATAGCTCCAGAATTGATATAGCTTCAGATCACGGATAATAATAATTAGATAAACAGATAAAGGCCAGTTAGCAGTTAGCCCAGTAATCAGAAACAGTGTAAAACAAAATATAGCATCAATTGTTTAGTACAGACTGGCCTTGAAATAAAAGAAGAGAATATGATTAGTACTTTTAATTTGTGCATGCTTGTTGTGTATGTGTTTTGCATGTTGAGACTTGTTGTGGCATGTGGGCACCCTTTAGCATCCCCACCTCCCCTGGGTTATAGTTGTGTCGATACCAGATTCAGATACTGCCACCAGCTGGGTGATGCCGTCCGCCTAGAGGACGATGATGGTTGACCATCATAATAATACGGTACAGATTACCCTGCTTGCAGGGACAGTTCAGTTTACTCTGCGCAGAGCCAGATTACCCTGTATACAGAGGCAGATTACTCTGTGTGCGCTTGTGGCCGGGGGCATTTTGAGAAACAGATTTTTATAAAATTACCCTGTTGCGTGCTTGCACCCAGGGGCAGTTTTAGTTCCAGATACAACAGAAGATTACCCCGTTGCGCACTTGCGCCCAGAGGCAGGAGTCTTCGGACTCAGACACAGTTTATTGTCAGAGGCTAAGGCATCAGCTACGTACCCAAGGGGGCCGGTAGGAGGAGCTCACAGTTATGAGATGAGTGGAGTGACTTATTTTTGGTTGGTTTAGACCCGGGTAGGGGTAAATAGATTGTTCTGTTGGTTGGCACCTTCCGGCTTATGGGGGTCGGTCAGGTATTGTATGTATTATTATGTATATCTATATGTGCTATTAGATACTGATATACAGTAGGACAACACGTCATCAGGTACGCTCAGTTTAGTTATAGAATAATAAACTCTCCCCAGTTATCCTCAGCTAGATAAACTCAGCTACTTTCGGCTGATATGTCATGTTATTGTTGTTATTCATTTCAGTTGTATATTACAGTTTGCTTTACATGATCAATACTTGTGGTATTGACGCCCGCGCTGCATTGCTTGCCTGCAGGTACTCACAGACGAGGAGCCGATTCCTCGTGATCCTAGCCAGCGTAGAGTTATCAACTCCTGTCATCCGGATCTAGATATTCAGAGGTGTATTTCATTTTCTTTTGTTGTATAGTACGGGTAGGTCGGGGCCCTGTCCCGACAAATCTATTATTACTTCCTAGAGGCTTGTAGTCTGATGTTTCCTGCAAGGGTGGAGCCGGTCATGTGGGGCCGTGCATGTATATATGTGTTTAGTTGTTGATGCTGGTCGTGTGGGGCCTTCTTCTGGTTATAGTTAGTGACCTTGTCAGTCACAAAGGTGAATAGTAGTTGTTTCAAATTATAGTGTCATTATTCTGGTTAGCTCTTGTGTATTGCAGGTGGCTATTGGCCTAATCGGCTGGGGGCTGTATTTACAGCCGCTATATAGCCGGTTCATTTCTTGAAATAGAGCCAGAGTCTAGCAGGCACCAGATGCCCGTCATACCCCCCAAGGTGGGGTGTGACAAACTTGGTATCTGAGTAGTTCGTGTCCCAGGGAGTCTGCAAGCCGTGCTAACTAGAGTCTTGTCTATGGATGTGTTGTGCACCACATACTATAGGAAGGAGGCTACGAGGCTTAATAGGATAGTTACCCTTCTGTCATACTCAGTCGTGCCTAGCATAGTACAATATAGGGTTAGTTCTTTTGAAACTTACCACCCTCTTTGTTTACAGATACTATGGCAAACCAGTGGCTCCCATCTACGGGCAGGAGATTGGATACAGCGGCAGGCGAAGGCACCAGTAGGATGCCTCACTTACAGCCAGATTTAGCCCGATCTGAGAGCAATACGGAGGTGTCATCTCGACCCTCCCAGCAGTCTCCGCCTCGCTAGACACCATTTGAGGCAGCACCGCCTCCCACAGCTCCTGCACCCACTTCATGTGATCAGGAGCTACGTAGTCCGGTGGTTATGTTAACCTAGATTCTAGCTACTCAGCGTCAGCCAGTACCACCTGCAGCAGCAGAATCTCTAGGTAGGCCAGGTAGTTCCAGGGTTAGAGAATTCTTGGCATTGGGACCCCCTCAGTTTACAGGGTCGGATTCAGCGGAGGACCCTCAGGACTTTTTGGACCAGATGCAGAGAATCTTTAGAGTCATGCACATAACCCCAGTAGAATCAGTTGAGTTAGCAGTGTTTCGGTTAAAGGATATTGCTGTTTTATGGTACGAAAGTTGGGAGAGATCTCGGGATTAGATGCAGCCCCTCCTACTTGGTCCAGCTTCTCAGAGGCCTTCCTGGACCACTACTTACCCCGGGAGGCAGACAGGCTCGGATGGACCGGTTCTTACACTTAGAGAAGGGGCCAGGAGCGCCCGTGAGTATTCTTTACAGTTCGACTCCTTAGCTCGCTATGCTCCAGCATTTGTGGACACCATGTCGTCCAGAGTCCACCGCTTTATTATGGGACTAAATCTAGATTACATAGAGACGTGCATGACGGCTACTTTGAGAGAGGACATGGACATAGCCAGGGTACAGGCCTTCGCACAAACAATAGAGGGCCTGAGACAGCGACAGTGGGGCTACAGGCAGGTGACTTTAGAGAAGCGCCGTAGAAATAGACCCACTGAGTTTCAGGGGGGAAACCCCTAGGGGGCCGAGACCACGATTTTCAGATAGGCCACCCAGATCTTTACCTTCGGTACAGCAGTAGAGAGGATGATTTGTTTGCCGAAGTCAGTTAGAGTCCGGTAGCAGTTTACGGACAGTAGCATCACCTTAGCAGCAGAGGGCAGAACAGAGTAGATTTGCACCTTCCCCTTGTCCTATATGCCACCGACCCCATTCTGGAGCTTGCAGGGAAGGCTTCTTAGGGTGCTATCACTGCGGACAGGAAGGGAATTTAATGAGAGATTGTCCGGCCGGAGGACAGGGTAGCCGGGATAGTCTGGATAGAGCATCAGGGGGACCACGAGCTCCAGCAGCCTTAGCAGGGCGCAGACCCTCAGATTCAGCGAATAGGGGTCGAGGTAGATCAGGAGCCTCTGGCTTAGGTGCAGGCCCCAGCCCTACCTATGCATTACCATGGAGGCAGGATTTAGAGGCATCTCCCGACGTGGTCACAGGTATATGGATTATCTGCTCATACCCTGTTTATGTATTGATTGATCCAGGGTCTACCTTGTCATATATTATACCATTTGTGGCCCGAAAGTTGGGTATCGAACAAGAATAGCTTCAGCAGCCCTTTTTAGTGCTTACACCGATCGGTGACTCGATTACAACTAAAAGAGTTTACCGAGGGTGTACGGTAGAGGTTGCTGATCGCCAGACCACAGTTGACTTAATAGAACCTGAGATGGTTGACTTCGATGCCATTATGGGTATGGACTGGTTAGTTCCATGCTATGCTAACTTAGAATGCTGGACCAAGACGGTCCGATTTCACTTTTCGGGTGAAGCAGTGCGAGAGTGGAAAGGGAGCACAGCTACGTCAAAAGGTACGTTTATTTCCTACCTTCAGGCGAGAAAATTAATAGCAAAGGGATGTATTTACCACCTATTTAGAGTCTAGGACATTCGGGTGGAGCCTTCGACTCTTTAGTCTATTCCAGTGGTCAATGAATTCCCTGACGTATTTCTAGATAAGTTGCCTGGCATCCCTCCCGAATGGGAGTTAGAATTTTCAATTGACTTGTTTCCAGGGACTCAACCTATATCCATTACCCCGTATCGCATGGCACCAGCTGAGCTTAGAGAGTTGAAAGAGCAGTTAAAAGATTTGCTCGACAAAGGCTTTATCAGGCCTAGTACTTCCTTGTGGGGTGAGTCAGTACTGTTTGTAAGGAAGAAAGATGGCTCACTCCGTATGTGTAAAGACTACTGACAGCTGAATAAGGTAACGGTTAAAAACAAATACCCGCTCCCTAGAATAGATGATTTGTTTGACCAATTGCATGGGGCCAGATCTTTCTATAAGATAGATCTGAGGTCCGGGTACCACCAAGTTCGGGTTCGTGAGAAGGACATTCCAAAGACTGCTTTCGGGAACAGGTATGGTCACTTTGAATTTCTAGTTATGTCTTTTGGGCTGACGAATGCTCCCGTAGTGTTTATGGACCTGATGAACAGCATATTCAAACCGTATTTGGATCTGTTCGTGATAGTATTTATCGTTGATATTCTAGAATATTCTCATTTAGAGACAGATCACCAGAACCATTTACGAACAGTACTCCAGATCCATAGAGACCGTCAACTGTACGCCAAGTTTTCTACGTGAGAGTTCCGACTGAACTCAGTTGCCTTTTTGGGGCATATCGTGTCGGATGCTGGGATATAGTTGGATACACAGAAAATAGAGGCGGTCAAGACATGGCCCAGACCTACCACTCCGACTTAGGTCCGCAGTTTCCTGGGTTTAGCAGGGTATTACCAGAGATTTGTTGAAGGATTCTCCACTATAGAAGCACCTCTGACAAAGCTGACACAGAAAGCAGCGAAATTTCAGTGGACGGAGGCATGTGAGCAGAGTTTTCAAGAATTGAAAGACAGATTGACCTCCGCCCAAGTACTAGCATTGCCAGAGGGAACAGATGGGTATGCGGTGTATTGCGACGCTTTAGGCTTTGGACTGGGTTTTGTGTTGATACAGCATGGTAAGGTGATTGCTTATGCTTCCATACAGCTGAAGAAGCACGAAAAGAACTATCCGACTCATGACCTGGAATTGGCCGCAGTGATCCACGCTCTAAAAATCTGGAGGCATTATCTGTATGGCGTTCATGTAGACATTTTTACATATCATAAAAGCCTGCAGTATATTTTCCCATAGAGGGAGTTAAATCTGCGGTAGCGTCGCTAGTTAGAATTGTTGAAAGATTATGACGTAACTATTCTCTACCACCCAGGGAGAGCTAATGTAGTAGCCGATGCCCTCAGCCGTAAGTCAATGGGGAGTTTAGCGTATTTGCGACCCGAGAAGTGGGAGTTAGCCAAGGAAATTCATCAGCTAGCTGGTTTAGCCATTCCAGTAGTAGAAACAGAAAATAATAGAGCGGTGATTCAGAACTCTGCTGTGTCATCATTAGTTACAGAGTTAAAAGAACGGCAGTACGAGCACCGTGACTTAGTCCGTCTCAGAGATAGAGTTTAGAAAGGTAAGGAGCCAGATTTCCAAGTGACTGAGGATGAAGTGCTGCGATGTGTCCCAAATGTTTCAGGGCTTCACCAGCAGATCATGCATGAGGTACATTACACTTGCTATTCCCTTCATCCAGGAGCAACGAAAATGTACCACGACATCAGAGACCTCTACTGGTGGCCAGGTATGAAAGTTGAAATAACTGAATTTGTATCTAGATGTCCTAACTGCCAGCAGGTGAAAGTAGAACACTAGAAACCTTGTGGAAATGGGAAGCGATAAATATGGATTTTGTAACAGGGTTACCCCGTACCAGACACAGAAACGATTCTATTTGGGTAATCGTTCATAGATTAACAAAATCAGCCCATTTCCTGCCAATACGAACTACATTCTCTACTGAGGATTATGCCAAATTATATATCAGAGAAATAGTTAGATTACATGGAGTGCTGGTATCTATTATTTTAGACGGGGGAGCACAGTTTACAGCTAGATTTTGGCAGTCGTTCCAGAGGGGTCTGGGAACGCAGATTAATTTGAGCACAACATTTCACCCTCAGACAGATGGACAGGCTGAGCGAACTATCCAAACACTCGAAGATATGCTACGAGCGTGTGTACTAGATCTTGGGGGTAGCTGGGATGAGCATCTGCCGTTGATTGAATTTTCCTATAATAACAGTTATCATTCAGCTATCCAGATGGCGCCCTTTGAAGCATTATATGGGAGAAAATGTAGATCGCCGATTGGCTGGTTTAAAGTGGGAGAATCAGCGTTGATTGGGCCAGACATCATTCAACAGTCGGAGGAGAAGGTATAGCTTATCAGAGAACGCTTACTGACTGCCCATAGCCGCCAGAAGTCTTATGGAGATATGCGGCACAGAAATCTAGAATCTGCAGTAGATGACTGGGTATATTTGAAAGTGTCTTCGATGAAAGGGGTGATGAGATTTGGAAAGAAAGGCAAGCTTATCCCAAGGTTCATTGGGCTGTATCAGATCCGGTGGAGAATAGGCCGAGTTGCATACGAATTGAACTTGCCTCCAGAGTTAGCGTCTGTTCACCTAGTATTCCATGTATCTATGTTGAGGAAGTTCGTAGGAAACCCTTCCACAGTTTTTCCAGTTCAGGATGTCCAGGTCACAGAAGCGTTAGCGTATGAGGAGGTTCCAGTAGCTATCTTAGACAGACAGATTCGTACATTGAGAACTAAAGATATTGCGTCTGTCAAGGTATTGTGGCGTAATAGAAATCGAGAAGAGGTGACCTGGGAAGCCGAGGAGGACATGAAAGCCAGATATCCCCACTTATTCCAGGCATAGGCAAACGGGAGGTATCTTAGAACTGTTTTTCCTTATGAATGCTTATACTTCATATATGAAAGCAGGCGATCGATGATAGACAGTTATACATGAATGTTATTATATAGTGTGGAGTACCTGTATTAGGCTTTTCTGCTTTTCAGGAATTTTGAGATAGTCCATAATACAGGGGAAACTCTGCCGATATTTTTCTAGAAACAAGTTGAGTAAGTTGAGAAGTCCTCTAGATAGAATGTCATTCAAGGACGAATGTTCTTAAGGGGGGGAGGATGCTACACCCCGTAAATTTTAAATGAATAAATATCCTAAGGGCATGTTGGTTAAGGGATTTAGAAGGCACAAAAAAATTTAAATAAAAGGTCGATTTTTCTTCATTCAATCAAAGATTTCGAGCAAAAAAATAGGGGAAATAAGTAAGAAGAAGAACCCATGACAAATATATACAATTTTCTTCTGATTACGCTACGAAACGCAGTCTAAACTCCGTTCCGACTTAGGTACAGGGGTATAAAGTTGTAGAGAGCAATCCTACAGAGTTGGTTTTGTGAAATTTGGCCGGCAAAACGTCGTCCTACCGAGGTAAAGTGAATAGAATTGCTTTAAATTAGTACCAATGTATTCCTAGCGTTGCAGTGAGCATTTATCCCTTCTGGACTATCGAGAAATAACGAGTTTTCGACCATTTTTCAAAAGGTCAAAGTTTAGGATAAATATATATCAAAAATGATAATTTCTCCGGGATATTAATGTATTTAGTTCTAATTGATACGTACATGAATGTAGATGGGAGAAACAGCAGAAGTACCTACGAAAATCACATCGGTTAGTCGAGTACTCAGAAACCAGGTATGTAAAGTTATGCTTTTGGCAAGCCAGGAAGTACAATCTAGAAATAAATAGAATAAAGGCTATCAATATACACCCAGCATATAGGAACGATTTTAGTATAATTTCCAGCAAGCATGCTAGTATATCATTACGTATCATGCGATAATCAGAATAACGGATAGTCAGATAATTTCAGATAGTATGTATTACATTTGTTCAGACTGTATTCGGTAATAGATGGCACATTTTATATTATTGAGCTATATCCAGTTATAGATGGCATGTTCTATATTATTGAGCTATATCCAGATATAATCAGGTCAGTAATAAGATATAGAAGTAGCTCCAGATACCGATATAGCTCCAGAAACAAATATAGCTCTAGAAATTGATATAGCTTCAGATCACGGATAAAATAATTAGATAAACAGATAAAGGCCAGGTAGCAGTTAGCCCAGTAATCAGATACAGTGTAAAACAGAATATAGCATCAGTTGTTTAGTACGGACTGACCTGGAAATAAAAGAAGAGAATATGATTAGTACTTTTCATTTGAGCATGCTTGCTGTGTATGTGTTTCGCATATTGAGACTTGTTGTGGCATGTGGGCACCCTTTAGCATCCCCACCGCCCCTGGGTTATAGCTGTGTCGATTCCAGATTTAGATACCGCCACCAGCTGGGTGATGCCGTCCGCCTAGAGGACGATGATGGCCGACCACCATAATAATACGGTCCAAATTACCCTGCTTGCAGGGGCAGTTTAGTTTACTCTACGCAGAGCCAGACTACCCTATTTACAGGGGAAGATTACTCTATGTGCGCTTGTGGCCGGGGGCAGTTTCAGATACAGATTTTTATAAAATTACCCTGTTGCGTGCTTGCACCCAGGGGCAGTTTCAGTTACAGATACAGCAGCAGATTACCCCGTTGTGCACTTGCGCCCAGAGGCAGGAGTCTTCGGACTCAGACACAGTTTATTGTCAGAGGCCAAGGCTTGAGCTACGTACCCAAGGGGGCCGGTAGGAGGAGCTCACTGTTATGAGATGAGTGGAGTTACTTATTTTTGGTTGGTTTAGACCCGGGTAGGGGTAAATAGATTGTTCTGTTGGTTGGCACCTTCCGGCTTATGGGGGTCGATCAAGTATTGTGTGTATTATTATCTATATCCATATGTGCTATTAGATATTGATAGACAGTAGGAGGACATGTGATCAGGTATGCTCAGTTTAGTTACAGAATAATAAACTCTCACCAGTTATCCTCAGCTAGATAGACTCAGTTACTTCCTGTTGATATGTCATGTTATTGTTGTTATTCATTTCAGTTGTATATTTCAGTTTGCTTTACATGCTCAATACCTGTTGTACTGACGCCCGTGGGGCGCTGCATTGCTTGCCTGCAGGTACTCACAGACGAGGAGCCGATTCCTCGTGATCCTAGCCATCGCAGAGTTATCAACTCCTGTCATGCAGAGCTTCATATTCAGAGGTGTATTTCATTTTCTTTTGTTGTATAGTATGGGTAGGTCCGGGCCCTGTCCCGACCAATCTATTATTACTTCCTAGAGGCTTGCAGTCTAATGTTTCTTGTGGTGGTGGGGTCGGTCGTGTGGGGCGGTGCATGTTTATATGTGTTTAGTTGTTGATGTTGGTCGTGTGGGGCCTTCTTCTGGTTATAGTTAGTGACCTTGTCGGTCACAAAGGTGAATAGTAGTTGTTTCAAATTATAGTGTCATTGTTCTAGTTAGCTGTTGTGTATTGCAGGTGGCTATAGGCCTAATCAGCGGGGGGCTATATTTATAGCCGCTATATAGCCGGTTCGTTTCTTGAAATAGAGCCAGAGTCTAGCAGGCACCAGGTGCCCGTCATAACCCCCAAGGTGGGGTGTGACAAGTTGGAATTTGAATAGGAAGAAAACTAAACTTGTTTGAAATGTGAGAAAAATTGGGTTGTGCTTATTTGGTGATGTGAATTATGTCGTGATTAATGTTGAATATGCTATGTTGACAAGGGAATTTAGGAAAAATGAAATTGGTGAATTGCATAGGTTGTTGAGAACAAAAATTTGTCTAAGTGCTATGATGATATAATGGAATCAATGGCGATATTGTTATTCATTGTACGAAGTCTGAGTAGTACATAGTAATTATTCCATCGAATTATATGAAGGCACTAAGAATGTTGAATGTAAAGATTGTGAAATCATGAATGTCTTGCCGAATTATTTTAAATATGGCTAAAGACTAAGTGTGTGGTGATTAAATTAAACCCAACCTTACTCGCAGATAGTTATGATTTGAATAACATTGGGATTGTATGGTTATATGTGCAGGAACAATGTCAGGCAGACAAGACGAGGGAAAGGGCGCATCCACATCGGGCACCGGCAGAAAAAGAATATGGTTGGGAATAGCAGTTCCAGCAGCACCAGCGATTCCGCGAGGCCAACGCCGACAATACGGAACCCGATGGATGACTGATGAAGGGAAGAAATGGTATGCAAAACATAAAGAAACCAAATACTTCCCAGAAGAGCATATAGCAAAGGAGGCGCTGGCACAGGAATTCCCACGGATCATCACCGAATTGACAATGTCGGGCTGAACTTCATCTTCGAAGAGCCCAAGGAGTGAAATCTCCATCTTATTTGGGAGTTCTATGCCAACTGGAACCCGACCATCCGTAGTCACACCGTCAAGATAAGAGGGCAGGTTGTCACCTTTGAGCCCCATCACTTGAATGCTATATTGGGGGCACAGGACACAGACACCCATGTACTCTGACAGCTGAACATAACTCCACCTTATGCGGACATCAGATGCACTCTATGTGGAACCCATTCGACAACACGATGGAGCAAGCACAAAGAGAGGGGCTACCATCAGACACTGCCCTACTCTCAAATGAACAGGGAAGCCAGGATTTGGCTGAAAATTGTGTGTTCCTGCCTGATCCCAGGGGTGCACATGACAGATGTCACCCGGGATCGAGTGTGCTTGGTGTATGCCCTGATGAAAGGGCTTGAGATAAATGTTGGGGCGGTGATCATCTCCGCCATAAAGAGAGCCCGTTTGCATCAATGGCACAGGTATGGGTTCGGTGGTTTGCTTACCACGTTCCTAAGGGGCCACGACATCGAGGAGGAAGCCCTAGATTACATCCCACAGATTGACAGGCGCGCCTTGGATGTCACAAAAACCAAGGCACCCGACACTACTCACAGGCCTGTTCTCACACTTGCTGAGCGACATGCACGGGATGATCAATATATGGCCCGCATGTACAGGATGTAGATGCTGCAGTTGCACATTGGCGGGAGGCCTGCAACGGAGGATGAGCTATGGCAGCTCAAGCTGGATTACCCATTCGGCAAGAATGCCCGAGCTTTATGCAGAGTGGGGCCGGCATTTGTGGATCCTGTAGATGATGACGTCCCCACCAATGAGGAGACAGGGCAGGTGGACTCAAATGTTGAGTTAGATAAGGACAATGGGGGCGATTTGGATATGGGAGATGAGGCAACGGCACTTGATGAAGAAGTGGAATACTTTGATTGATCATGGAGTTTCACCACCCACCTTTGTGATATGTTGAATTTTGTGAACACTGGGGACAGTGTTCCGTTTAAGTGTGGGGTGGGAGTAGTTAGGTGCTAGCTGTTTCTTTGTTGTTTTTGTTTACGTGGATGTGTTGTGTTGTTGTGCCTTTGAAAAATGTGACCCTATGACTCTTTGTGATGTGTTTTGTAATTAAGTGGTCTTGTAATGAATGTTAAGCTATTGTGTGTTGTGTGAGCTGTTGTTGAATGGTTGTTGTGTAAATATTTTTATTTTCTAGTATTTTTGTTTTCTATCGAAATTATCGAAATTTTTAATATTTTTTGTTAAATTTCTTTTATTTTGGGTTTCTCGGCATTTGTTTTTGGTGCTTTTACCGAGAATAGTCCCATTGAACCGAAGTCGTAATTAGTGACCGTTCCCTATGATGGATGGATGACGATCGTCTTAAGGGAAATGAAGTCGATAGGAGTAGTTTTTCGTTATTTTCCTTCTTTTGTTTGTTTCCCAAACGTGTCGCTACTTCATGGTTCGAAATTCTCGTTATGTGTTGTACATGATATTATGTTGCAAAGGTGATTCGTTTGAAAGCATGCAAATGCATAAACAGGTTGACATAACTAGGCCATAAAGTTCGATTCGGTGTGATCGAGGCTTAATATTGAATTCTTGAAATTAGCTGATTGAAGAGTCTGTGAATATCTCTTGAGTTGAGCATGTTCAATGAGTGTGAGGTGAGGTTTTGATTATTCCATGTTATTCTAAAGTGTCTAGAACTTTCCTGGTGTGTGGACAAAACGAAATGAAGGATGTGTATTGTAGGAAAGGATGTAGGCATATTGATTAAACCCAAATTTTTTCCATTGTCATACCTACCTTGAATGTACATCCTAGTTAGCCCCATTGAGCCTTTATCCTATTTTTTTCTTTCTTTGAAGAGGTACAAACTGAGTTTAATCCCTTCTTTTCATTAGCCTTGAATTTGATCCAAAACTCTTAAGCGTTCAATAAAAATAATTTTCCCACAGCGTAAAGGAGTAAGAATAGTGAAAAGGAAGGAAAAGCGGAAATGGTGAAAGTTAAAGAAAAGGTCAAAGGTGAACTTGCTGATATTAAATAAAATAAAGATGTATAACTAATCTTGGTTATTAAGCCGAGTGTGCTTAAAGAAATGGGAACAAAAACAAAGAAAAATTTCAAGAATGAGAGGATAAAGGAAGAAACAATGCCCATAATGATGGTGGAATGTATTGAAAAGTGTTTAAGGAAGCTAGTTGCTATTATTGGTTAGCCTAGTATTTACTAGTTCCTTAGCTTACATTACAACCCGTTAAGTCGTACGTGATCTTACATCACGCGTCCTCATATTAATGGAGTAGTATACTAGAGGAAAGCCTATGGTTCATGACATGATGCACGTGAATTCTTTGGAAGAGAGAACGAAATCGTGTTCAGATACCCCTACATGTAATGCTTTGGAAATTGTATGATTGCAAATGGGGAGATTCTCCTGTGTTGTGAGGAAACATGCTTTATGAGAGATTAAATTTTGTGTTGGATGTCTTGATCAGTTGATTTCCATGAGTTTGCCAAGATCAAGAGTCGATTCGTGAGTCTATAGGTCTTAACGTGGGGTATGTCATTGTATTGATGAGACCATGCATGTTTTCTTGATGATTTGCTACATTAAATAATCGGTATAGCCGTAGCTTGAATTGTCGAGCCAAAGTAGCTATGCGTGGGTGTCAATTACATGAGATGTGAGAGTATTGTTCGAGGACGAACAAGGTTTTAAGTGTGGGGTAAGTGATCTTGGGCAGAGTTATATGCCCAAGTGAATCTCAAATGATTCATTTCATCTTTTTTATCTATCGTTATTTGTGCATTCTCATGTGATTTGTAGTTAAAATGTGAATTTATACTAACCAACATGATTAGTGTTATTTTTCAGGTAAATAGAATTTTGGGAAGCTAAGATACATGTTGGTAAAAAGCGAGAATGGACTTGGAAGCAAGGAGTGGAAAAGGTCAAGGAAGAGCAGCAAAAATAAGGGCTCCGCGATGGAGCCGTGTCACAATGCCATCACGGAGGCATTTTGCCTTGGGTGATTTAATTTTGGCCATTTCTAGTGAAGCCTCGCGTTACCTCCGTGACACAGAGGCAATGCCACGCGATGCAACCCATGGCACGTTGAGTACAATTACCTAGGCCATCAATTTCCAGTGTAGGTGTGCGATTGCACCGTGGCACTTTGGCCAAGCTCCGCGATGCAAGCCGTGGCACCCCAAGGTGAAAATTCTGAGGAGCCTAATTCCAGTGAGGGTCTGCGATACATCCGTGGCACGGAGGGAGTGCTCCACGATACACTCTGTGCCACGTTGCTTGTTATTCCAGGAAAAATTCCCACTAGTATAAATAGCACACTTAGGTTTTATTTTAAACATTCTGACTTGGTTGAGCAAGAACGTAGGTTAGAGGCAGTTGAGGGGACGAAAATTCTAGGGTTCTTCTCTATCTCTTTCTCTTTTATCTCAATTGTTTGTATGATTTATGCTCATTTGATGATGCTCAATCCACAAATGAGTGGCTAAATTCACTTCTTGCTGAGGTTAAGAACAACTTTAGTGGAATGTAATTGTTGATCATTTTAGTTTTCTTCTTTTCTTCAATGGTTGTTCTATCAATTCTTGTTCTTACTGCATTAATGTTTGGCCAATGTTAATGTATATCTAAAAAAACCCAATTTTGATTTTGAGAAGAAAAGAAATTGGAAAGTTGTAAATTTGTAGGATATGATCTCTTCTTAGTTTGGGAAAATTGAGAATTGATTTACATTCAGAATAGAAATATATCTGAAAGTCTTATTAAGCAATTAAGGAATCGGTTTTGTATGGCTAGAACATGAAATTCTTTTATCACAGAAATGTAGATTGAAGGTTCATGATTCTTAAGTTGGATAGGAGACGAAAGTTCCAATCCATAGGCAATAATTCTTGACTAGAAACCGAAGGGAAGATTAACTGAATTGGATCGATAAATTAATTCCCTGCATGTTTGTTTTAACCTCAACATGCTCATTACTATAGTTCAGACTCACTTTATAATTTTGCCTTAGATTCTTATTAATTAGTAACTCAAACTCTCGAAATATTATTTATTTGGTTGTCTGCATTCTTAAAGATATAGTTCATTAATACTTAAGTTAATTATTACAGTAGTTCAGACTCTGTGGGATCGCTACTTGGCTTTACTTAAGCCACTTTACTTCTTGTTTGACCACGTGCACTTGCGTGTAGTTATCAAACGCTCGAATAGCACCTACTGATAACTGAGTCCGCATTTCATTATATTTATTGGTTCTAAACTGAAGTCTAAATCATACGGAAGTGAGCCATACTAATAACATAACTAAGGGAGTCCTTCTCTACTATGGAGAGTCCCAACTAAACTAAGGGAGTCATTTTCTACTATTGAGAGTCCTGGCTGAACTAGGGAGTCATTCTCTGCTATAGAGAGCCCCGATTGAACTAGGGAGTCATTCTCTGCTATGAAGAGTCCCCACTGAACTAAGGAGTCAATCTCTACTATAGAGAGCCCCGACTAAACTAGGGAGTCATTCTATGCTATGGAGAGTCCCCACTGAACTAAGGAGTCATTCTCTACTATAGAGAACCCCGACTGAACTAGGGAGTCATTCTCTACTATAGAGAGTCCCCACAGAACTAAGGAGTCATTCTCTACCATAGAGAGTCTCAACTAATCTAGAGAGTCATTCTCTACTATGGGGAATTCCGACTATGCTAGGGAGTCATTCTATGCTCTGGGAGCCCCGAGCTGACCGAGGGAAACATTCTTGGCTATGCAGAGTCCCAAGCTGACCAAGGGAAACATTCTCGGCTATGGAGAGTCCCTGGCTAACTAGAGAAGGAGTACCGCTCTGATATTATACATCTGTTCTATGCTACTACAACTAATCAGAAATATGAACATTTTTTTACTGGTTTCACATACGACATTGATTTAGAAAGGAATTAAGGCTACTTTATACTAACAACAAGCCCAACAATCTGAAATATCATTCTATTTCTTTATCATCATATCTCATATCGTCATAGTACAAAATCATCGTTAAATCCCAAATTTTATACGTATGAACATCCATAGATTCATATCATAATTTACACCCCTCCATGATATTCAAGTTTCGAGTTCATAACATACCATGTATAACATAGGGTCGGGTAGGATCCATAGCTCCAATGCACACTTTAGCATAGATACATTGTTTCATATACTTAGATTTTAGGAAACCCATACATTTCACTCATACCTTAAGCATTTATAACGAAATCATGGGAGAAGCATACATTTTCATTTTGTAGAACCCATTTCATAATTTACTCCATTTAGCAAGGAAGGAAGCATAATTAGGCAATTATCATAACTTTACCTCATACCCAAAACATTTTTATCGAAAACATAATGAAAACACATAACTACTCTCGATTGATCAAGCCCATAAATTATATTCTCTTCTCCTCATATTTATCAAATAGCATATTCTAATTCCCAAGGGAATTCTTATGATCTTCACATATTTTAAACATGGTTACAAGTTATCAATATAATCGAGTGAACAATAATAAAGTCTCAATTAAAGTTCAAGCCATCTCATGAAGAAAATTCTATAATCATGCATTTTCACCTTCTAGCCCATAATTAGAGATAATCAAATAATTGCACATGCATAATTAACTTATAATCCTAATGGGTTTTAGAATGCATAGAAGAAATAGAAGAAATAACCCCTCAATCAAAACCCTAGGTCATGCTTTTCTAGAATAATTGAAATCTGATTTTTGATAAAATATTTTGGTGCACAAGGATGGAAGAGTATCTTTGTTGAAGAACCCACATACCTGATTCAAGAAGAAACCCCCACTTGAACTTGCACCTTCAATCATTGAGGAACCCTTGAAGAATCCTTGAGTCTTGAGATACAGGAAGAAGAAGAGTTTGATAGTAACTTTTGGTGTAGAATGATGGCTTAGGCTAGATATCCCCTTGATAATGTCCCGTACCATGCTCAAAATGATGTAGTTTAGGAGTTAGAAGTAAAGGATTTTATGAAAACACCCCTGGAAAAATGCAGGAAAAATCCCCCTACCAGTCCCCATGAGGCACTCCACGAGTCATGGGGTAGGCAATAACTCGTGGGGCCATGTCGTGGAGTGCACTAGAGAAACTTCCTTTTTCTACTCTTCCCTCCCCATGGGTAACATGATGAGTCATCAGGTCTACGACGACTCATCCCTCCTTCTATGGTCTCCACTACCTCGGAACCTCACGAGGAATTTCCAACCTTCACCTAGTGGCCAACCCAATGAGTTGTGGGGTTACCTAACAACTCGTTGGGTCATCCATGGCCACTAATATAGGCTATACCTCTGGAGTGCTCCCCACGGGTCTGACCAAGACATTTGGGGTCACCTAATAAGTCGTTCCACGACTTGTTCTATGGAAAAATTTCGACCTTTTGTCTGAATTCTTTACGTTTGGAATCTTATCTTAGAAATTTTCAGGGTGTTATAGAGAGTTAGGGACTTTCTGAAGATGAACTCTCCTGAGGTCCTTGGGTTTAAGGTGGATGAGGATCCACATGAGTTCATTCAAGAGATTTTAAAGATCACCCATATTATGGGGGTGACAAGGGAGGAGTGCACTAATTTGGCCTCATATTAGTTGAAGGGGGTCACACATATTTGGTGGTTGGAGCAGGCCCTATCAGTTGGGATGAATTCCATGCCACTTTTTTAGATCGATTCTTTCCTCGAGAGATGAGGGATCTTAAAGCGACTGAGTTTGTGAATCTAAAGCATGGAAGGATAACGGTTCAGGAGTATTCGTTGGAGTTCACTTATCCGTCCGAGTATGCACCTGAGATGGTGGCAGATCAGAGAGCCCATGTGAGCAGGTTTGTACAAGGGATAGTAGACTATTTTGTTAGGGATTGCTGGACCGTGGTGCTTCTTCAAGATGTCAACTTTTCTCAAATAGTCCTCTACACCCATCAAATAGAGGCAGTGCAGGTGAGTGAGCGGGAGGGAGAGGCCAAGAGGGCCAGGACTAATAGCAGCAGATTCTCCCAACAGAGACTAGTAGGCATCATCAGAAGTCCCACCAGAGATCTTCAGCCCCAGCGCCTTTGGCAATCAGTGTTCCATCCATGTCCAGGTGTGATAAGAGGGGATGAGCATCCGGCTTGAGAGGTTAGTGTAACAGACCCACCGAGACTAGCCCTATAAAGTGTAGCAGATGTGGCCCGAGACACACCGACCAGTGTTTGGTAGGTACAGGTGCTTGTTTTAGGTCGGGGAAGCCTAGACACATGCTTATGGATTGTCCAAAAGCCAGACAGGGTCATGATAGGGGCCACGTGTTCAGCAGCTCCACCAGCACATCAAGCTCAATAGGGGGTATCTACTAGCACAAGTGGCGGACAATGCCAAAACAGATTCTATGCCCTAGCATCTCGTTAGGTGCAGGAGGTCTCCCCGGATGTAGTCACTGGTATGTTACGACTAGTCCATTTTGATGTATATGAATTTTTATATCCAGGGGCTACTTTATATTTTGTGATTGCCTATGTTTCTAGTTTCAGAGAAAGTCCCGAAATCTTATTAGAACCCTTCTCGGTCTTTACTCCAGTTGGTGATTTAGTTATAGCTAGACTGGTGTATTGAAATTGCTTTCACAGTCCTTCAGAAAGTCACCTTAGCAGATTTAGTATAGTTAGACATGGACAATTTTGATGTTATTCTCGGTGTGGATTGGTTGTTTGCATGCTATGCCTCAATTAATTGTAGAACCCGCAATAGAGTAAGAATTTCCGGTTGAGCTAGTCTTAGAGTTGAAGGGTAGTTCAGCTATGCCAGTAGGTCATTTCATTTCCTACCTTAAGGCCAGAAAGATTATCTCTAAAGGTTTTACGTACCATCTAGTTAAGGTTAAAGATGCTAATTCTAAGATCCCGACTATCCAGTCAATTCCAGTGGTATGTGAGTATCTAGAAGTGTTTCCAGATGACCTATCGGGAATCCCTCCCGAGCGGGAGATTGATTTTTATGTTGACATTCTTCCCGATATGTAACCTATATCTATTCCTCCTTACCGAATGGCTTCAGCCGAGTTAAGGGAATTGAAGGAGTAGTTGAAGGACCTTTTAGACAAGGGTTTCATCAGACTAAGCAAATTCCCATGGGATGCACCAAATCTCTTATCCTTAAGAACGATGGTTCCTCTCGGATGTGTATTGACTATCAAAAATTGAACAAAGTTACTAACAAGAAACAAGTATTCTCTCCCCAGGATTGATGATTTGTTTGACCAGCTTCAGGGTGCTAAGTGCTTTCACAGATAGACCTCAGATTCGGATACCATCAACTTAGTGTTCAAAAGAGCGATATTCCGAAGACAACCTTCAGGACTCGATACGGTCATTATGAGTTTTTAGTTATGTCTTTTTGACTAACGAATACCACTGAAGCTTTTATGGATTTGATGAACATGGTGTTCAAGCCGTATCTGGACATGTTCGTGATTGTGTTCATAGATGATATCCTTATATACTCTTCGAGTGAGGAGGAGCATGCCACTCATTTGAGGATGGTGTTACAGACTCTTAAGGGTCGCCAACGATATGCTAAATTCAGTAAATGTGAGTTTTGGTTGAACTCGGTGGTATTTTTGGGTCATGTGGTGTCAAGTCAGGGTGTTTAGGTACGCTCTCACAAGATAGAGGCAGTGAAGAATTGGCCTAGACCGGCAAATCCTTCGGATATCAGGAGTTTCTTGGGTTTAGCTGGTTATTATCAGAGATTTCTATAGAGGTTTTCATCCATTGTAGCCCCGTTGACTAAATATACCTAGAAGAAGGTTAAGTTCCAATGGTTGAAGGCTTGTGAGAAGAGCTTTCAAGAGTTGAAGACTCGACTCACCTCAGCAGCAGTGTTAATCCTACCCGTGGTACTAATGGGTTTGTGGTATATTGTGATGCTTTGAGGATCGGCTTTGGTTGTGTATTGATGCAACATGGAAAGGTTATAACATATTCTTCCAGGAAGCTAATGGTTCATGAAAAAAGTTACCCAACTCGTGATTTCAAATTGGTGGCGGTAGAGTTGGCCTTGAAGATTTGGAGACACTATTTGTACGGGTTCCATGTAGACGTGTTTACAGATCACAAAAACTTACAATATGTGTTTACCTAGAAGGATCTAAATCTTTGCCAAAGAAGGTGGTTGGAGTTACTCAAGGATTACGACATGAGTGTCCTTTACCATCTAGGCAAGGCTAATGTTATGGAAGACGCTCTTAGTGGGCTTTCCATGGATAGTGCATCCCATGTAGATGAGGGGAGGAAGGAGCTGGTGAAGGATGTGCATCGGCTTGCACGGTTGGGAGTTCGTTTGGTTAACTCAACCGATGGTGGTGTTATTGTTCATAACGGATCAGAATAATCCTTGGTGACTGATGTAAAAGCAAAACAAGACAAGGATCCTATCTTGGTGAAGCTGAAGGAAACTGTTCAACATCATAAGGTAGAGGTCTTCTCCAAAGGGGGAGATGGAGTGCTTCGATATCAGGGTCTTTTATGTGTTTCATATATTGATGATTTGAGAGATCAGATGTTGCACGAGGGTCATGGTTCTAGATATTCCATACATCGAGGTGCCATCAAGATGTACTGTGACCTACGGGAACTCTTTTGGTGGAATGACATAATGAAGGACACTGCCAATTTGTAGCTAAGTGTCCGAATCCTCAACGGGTTAAAGTGGAGTATCAAATACCGAAAATGTTCTTCAAGACATCAGTATTCCTACTTGGAAGTGGGAGGATATTGTTACACCCCGAAATTTTTTTGATTATTATTTGATAGTTATATGTCATGTTAAGGGAATTATGGGTTGTATGTTGTCTGTAGGTTCGGAGGGAAACATGTGCAAAGGAAAAGTGAAGAGTATGTGAAGTTTATAAAGAAGAGTAAACTTTAAATGGACATATCTCCAAACATATAGTGATTCAGAAGTCCCATAACCTATCAAATGAAACGTATTTTAGTCTAATTTATAGTGAAAAAAATGCTCGTCAATTGGTGTTCAGAGTAAAACATTATTCTCATTTAAAGACAGCACTATCGGCTGGAAAAGTGCCCAGGCACACCGAGACAGGCAGGTAGTAGTACGCGCGCGCAAGAGGGCATGTCGCACGGGCGCTGCCGAGGCCTTGGCCTGCCGGCCTATATGAAGTAAATTTGAGCTAGAAAGCTCATTTCTACTCCGTTTGAGTTGTTTTATTTTTTAGAATTCAGAGAATTCAAAGATCTATCACATGGTGAAAAGATATCCAAGATAAGAAACTTCACTCTTGTCTCTTTTTGGCTTTGGTGAAGAGAACCTTGGAAGAAAGTTATGGTTTGTTATTATCTTATTGTTGATTGTGGTGCTGCTGCTTTTTTAGCTGGTTCTAGGAAGGAGAAAGAGTAGAAGTCTACACCTACTTCTGCTCATAGAATCTCCAAGAAAGGTTAAGTAATTCCTTTTTTGATTTCTTTGAGTTTATGAGGTTATAACTTAGAGAATATTATAGTATTCTTTTGTTGTTTCTTTGTGTATTCTCGTGTCATGTTGCTGCCTAATTTTTCTAGAACTTTGGTTAAGTGAAGTTGCTTCTTGTTGTGTTTGTAAATTGGACTCGGAAGGAGTCTTAAGAAGTATGCTTGAAATGAAGATTTTCGGCAAAATTAGAGTCGACATGCGAAGGTATGTGAAGGCGTCCCTTTCCTTGTTTTTCAAGCACAAAACTAAGTAATATAAAGGATCAATATTTCTATGTTTCTAAAATCATACTAAGGCATGTATGATCCTGTCAAAAGGGTTGGAAATACTTGGAATAAATCTTGAATCATGAAGAATGGTTGAAGAGAGCAAATGTGAAGCGAAAGGCGTAATTTTTATATGATTGTTGTCGTAGTTATAAATCTAGTCTGAAGTACCCTTAACGTGGGAAGCATAAGCTTGTACTTTGCAGTATACTATATATGTGATGTTTAATATATGTTAAGATCTGGTCACTTAGTGAAATTGGTAGGAAATGCTAAGACGACGACATGTAATCGAACTTAAGCTAAGAAGATGACGCTAAGCCGATTGAGGGTAAACGAGCTCATTTAAATGACATTTTAATAATATGGTTACTCCCTCCTATATGTTTATGTTTTAAAGTGCTTGAGGTAAAAATTAGATTTTATGTTTTCCCTCCTTAAAGCTAAGCACCGGCACATAGCAAATAAGCTAAGTCGATAGATGTTAACGGGTAAAGCATGGCTAAATTGTTAATATTTTTGTGACATTATAAAAAGGGAAAATAAGAGAAAATGTTAGCCCTTTTAAGGTGATATGTGAGTATTATATGCACTCTACCCGTAATTGCTTTCTAGAACCTTTTAACGACTTTAAAATATAAGCAAGACGAGGTTTAACAAATAAAGTTGTCGATTAGGTAAAGAAGTAAGTGCGTATAGGAATTGATGGACTAGTGAACACGAGGGTAAAGACTTGAGTGTAGAGTGAATAATGTTTGGCAAAGAAGTTAAGATGAATAAGGAAAGTATAGCTAAATGTTGTTAAATTAGATGATAAGGGTTACTATTGTGAACGAGTTGGGCAAATAGCTAGGAAGATTAACCCTATTCTAAAGACGTTTAGTAAAAAAATTTTAAATTAAGTTGTTTATATTCAGTATGTGTTACGTTGATGAATAGCCAGTAAAGTGTTAACCTTCTATGAAATAATTAGAGTTGAATGTCTATAAAATAGTAACTTAAGTTGAGAAGCTCTCTGCTATACCCCTAAACGATTATGTTAAATTATCTATTCTAAGTGTATAAATTATCTACCATGTCTGAAAAGGGTAATCATAAGGTCTTCTAAGTTGCTTATAATAATGTAAGCTTTCTTAAGCTCCTCAGATAATTGCAAAAGTTATGTAATTCAATCCAGCATCGTCAGAATTACGGTGATATATCTTTATTTTCCTATAAGGCATCACTTAGAGAGTTGCTTACAAGTTCCAAGTCTCAGATACTTAAGTTATGTCTTCACGTCCCTAATTTATGTTGAAATGTTCTAACTCATATATGAAGTCTTAATATATATGATTTTCATGTTATAACATACAGTTGAATTTTTTGAGTTATATTAAAGTCATGCATCAATATGTTTAGCTCTTGTTGGAGTTATCATTTGAATTTCCTAAATTCAGAGGAGAGATTCATCTATGTACCAATGTTCTTAATGTCTAAGTAAGTATAAGCTCAGGTTATGATAATGAGTTAAGCTCAGAACATTGAATACTAGGAAGTCTCCTGGAGGTCACCCAATTAACTAAATATAAGTTATACGTTATATAGAAGTCTCATACGTTGTATGTCTGTAGTTCATCTCTCAGCTCTATGTATATGTTAAGCGTTATGATAAATAACTCCATGTTCATAGTTATAATTTCCATGTTTTCCTGCAAATAAGTCAAATTAATTAAGAAGTATATGTGCTTATCTACGTGATGAGTTTTGCAATGAAATTCCAATGTATAGTAGACGATACAGGTAAAGGAACCACCTGGTGGGCAGTATCTATTTACAGTTCCCAGATGTTAAATAATTGTATACAAATGAACTCTATGTGTTTAAATCCAAGCAATATGTTAAATTGGTAGGATTATTTTTGGGACATTGTTTGTAAGCCTACAAAAGTTCTTATGTTGTCTAAACCTCTTGAAGGTCCATCGAGTAACTGAATCGACATGTCTATATATAATTTGACATCTTCCCATGATATATATGCATATATTTTAGCTTTACATGATATGTTTGCTCACTTGAATTTATTTGTTACGTAAGAGGCCTATTCCAGCCACAGATTAAACATTTGTCATTTATATGTCACACGTATTAAATTGACTCAATCTAAGCCATATCGCTCCATTTATGATTATGATTGAGAATTTTATTTTATTTTACCCCGGCGTGACACACCACTTGGAGATATTTTTATTTTACCCTGGTATGGCACAACGGCTCAAGATATTTTTATTTTATCCCGGTGTGGTACATCTGCTGGAGATATTTTTATTTTACACCAGTATGACACACCGGTTGGATATATTTTTATTTTACCCTAGTTTGGTACATCGGCTGGAGATATTTTTATTTTACCCCGATATGGCACACCGGCTGGAGATATTTTTATGTTACCCTGGTGTGGTACATCGGCTGGGGATATTTTTATTTTACCTCGGTGTGGTACATCGTCTATAGATATTTTTATTTTACCCCGGTGTGGTACATCGGTTGGAGATATTTTTAGTTTACCCCGGTATGGCACACAGCTGGAGATACTTTTATTTTACCCAGATGTGGTACATCTGCTAGAGATATTTTTATTTTACCTCAGTGTGGTACACTAGCTAGACGAATTTTATATATGAATTTATGTTTGGATGGTCGCTGGCATTACAGTTATAGTTTCTTTCTTGTGCATTTCTTAATTGCATTTTCATCTCATTATAGAGTTATTATCAGGTTTCAGATTCTAGGTTGTTCCTATTCGATATTCCTTGTTCAGTTATCTTAAGTTCACTTATGCGATAGTAAGTTGTTATCAATTACAGGTTGCAGATTTCCACAATATAACTATCCTTTATATGTTTATGTGATGAGTCAGTTATTACAAGATTGTTATCTCATGTTTACAGTTTCAGCCTTATATACCAGTACATTTCATTCATACTGATGTCCCTTTGCTTGGGGACCGGTGTTTGTGCCGCAGGTGCAGATAGAGGTCAGGATTGCCAGTTGAGTAGAAGTTCATGAGATCTAAGGATGGTTGGTAGGCTCCTCTCTTCCTGGATCTAGGGCTTAGTTATTTATGCTTGAGTTTTGAGATACAGTTATAGGTAGGTCGGAGCCCTATTCTGACCATCAGTCAGTTTACTTTTTAGAGTCTTTGTGGACTTAGTGTGTACAGTGTTATTAAGTTTGTGGCCTCGTCGGCTTATTGTTGCTTTGTTGGTTGCATTTCGATTGTTTACCCCGTATTATTGAGACCTTATGGGTCCAGTTTATACTTCAGTTGATTGTGACAGGTGGTTTGGATGGCCTTAGTGTTACAGTTACAGAATATAGTATCAGGTTTAATTCTTTGGCCCGATATGCTTCAAATAGGATGCAAAATATAAGGGATAGAGTAAATTAGGTTTCGGATCCCATCTGGTCTGAAAGTGTTTGGGGATGTTTACCCAGAAAGATATGACTATTGCTAGGATACAAGCATTTGCTCACAGTATAGAGGATCTGATTCACCGTCTTCAAGTACCGACATAAAAGTAGAATAGAGTGCGGGAGACCAGGTCAACAAGATTATTTAAGGTCCCTTGTAGTGTTTAAAGGCACTAGGTGGCCAGACATTTAGTTTCTGTTGAAGATTTATTCCCTCTTTTTTTGGTCCCTAGATTAGGCTTTAGTGTCAATTATCAGGACCATTAATATCACGACCCGAGAGTACACCAGAATCGTAGACACGAAATAAGGAGCTCCGAGAGACTCCAAGTCAACCCATGGCGTGAGCAAGCTATTAATTCATTCCTATAAGGCGGAAAATTCAACTTGTGAAGCATGAACTAACAGAAAATCCTAACATGAAATGTAAGGAACGACAAACCAAAATACATTCATAATTGACATAATACTACACATAAGTCTTAAGGCCTCTAATCATAAAAGACGGGTTGAATGGACAAGACCCCAACTAACCCAAAAATTCTAAAAGCAAAAGATAAACAAGGTTTGAACATGATGCCCTCGAATCATGAGGACTCACCGCTAAACACTGAGCAAAACTGAACGCAAGCTAGGGACGATGCTGAACCTGTGAACCGGATCCTGAAAGTATGTGGGTCAGTACTTGGAAGGTACTGAGTATGTAAGATATGCAAAACAATGATTGAAAACATAAAAGTTAATGGAGTGGGGACATCATGATCATAAGACTGAAACCGTAAGTATATCATAGGGCTCAATACTTCCCAAAATATTCGTAAACCTGTCATAGTCATAACATGTGAGGAAAATATTTCATAAAAAATTACTTCAGAAAAAAGAACCTAATCATGCATACATTAAACCCATGAGGAACAATGGGAAATTTCTATAACCAACGTACCTCATATGAGCACATGAAGCTCGGCCTGTAAACCTAGTCGAGAGGTTGTACATATCTTTCCAAGGATATGAACCATGTAAGGCGTGATATCACTCATAAAGGCCCTGTAGAGCATAGGGGACGGTCACTGAGTAGGTCCCAAACATAACCTATGGTGGCGCATAGTTCTAAGATCCGGGGCGTAACCTGGGCCCCGAACCTACTCGGTGTTAAGTACTACTCCCAAAACATGCAACGTGCTCATAGAAATTCATACATGACATGCATGGCTAGTTAATTCGTGAGACTCATATGATGCTTGAGAATTCATAATACTAGCCATGGAATTGGGCCCGTGAATCGGACAAAATCATAGTTTATAAATCATAAGTGACATGTGGGAATTGCCCATAGTTTCAATCATACATGAAATGCTTAAATTATAGGTTACATCATCATAATAACATGAGTAGTTGAAAGCATGCTTAAATTCAAGAGTTCATATCATGCTTGAGAAAATCACCATAACCATGAATTTCACCAAAACCCCATGATTTGGGCACAAGTGATTTTAGGGTTAAATAATCAAATACTGAATAAAATAAGTGAAAATAGCCCAATAATTCAAACCAATTATTTTAGACATACTACAACATGCTCATATCGATTTTTGAGGAAACATGCATTTGGGTTATGACCCATCAAAAGTTTGTAACCTAAACATAGAATTAGGGAGGAATTGGGCATGGATAAGGACTGAACTACCCATTCAAAACCCCACATACTTGAAAATTTCGTGATTCCTACTCCCTTGAAGAACCCCAAGTGAAAACTTGAAGAGCTTGAAGAAAATTGCTCGAAACCCTTCCTAGTCCCTTCTCTAGTGCTTGCAATTGCTAAAATGAACTTAGGAAGAGTTTTCACCCTGTAAAGACCCTGTTCCGGCCTCAAACTACTGTGGTTTAGTGCCCAAAGGCATAGAAAAGTCAAATTTTCCCTTACTAAAATTTCCCAGAAAAGCAGTTCTGGCTCCGACCACGAGTCATACCATCAAGTCACGAATCGTGGTTACCTCTCGTGGTCACTTCACCATTTTCCCAATTTTCTGAATTTGGCCATGCCTGGTATACCACGACTCGTACCACCATTCTACGGGTGGTACTGTCAATCATGGTACCATCCACCAAAACCAATACGACTTAGCCACAACTCCTCACAATGACTCATTGCTACATCCTACGGGTCGTACCATGATATGTGACAACCCACTCTAGCACCATTGAGAAATTCACCACAACTCCTAACCACGAGTTGTATCCACATGCCACGACTCGTAGGACTACTTGTGGTATAACCTCATGCTCCCAAACTCAGTACGACTTGAGTTACGAATCATAGGTCCTTACCACGACTCGTACCTCGAGTCGTACTGGTGCAAAAATTCCATGCTTTCTACAATTTTCAACTACGAATCCTAGGTCCATTATTAGGCCCCCTTCCAGGGTATTACAATATCTCCCCCTTGGAAACATTCGTCCTCGAATGTAGGAAAAAGCAGCAACCAGAAACATACAATTACCATATGCAAATTCAAATCATTTAAGCCGAAAACTGACAGATTGACTACCCCCGAAAAAAACTACATAGCTGGACCGAATTCAGACATCACATATATCTATCATATCATAAAACAAACTTGCACGCATAAATGGAACATGAAAAACTGATTAGAGCTTTAGGGAAAAAATTGATACCTCAAACTGAAACTGGACCGGTAGGGAACATGTGAGGTATTTAGCCATCATATTCGTTTCAGCTTCCCACGTAGCTCCCTTAACATTCTGATTTCTCCATAACACCTTTACTGAAGCTACTTCCTTATTCCTCAGCCTTCAAACCTGACGATCCAAGATTTCAATAGGAATTTGTTCGTAAGTGAGGCTATCCTTCACACCAACACTTTCCACCGGAACCACTAAGGATGGATCTCCCGTGCACTTTTTCAAGAGCGATACATGAAATACGGGATGAACTGAAGCCATCTCTGAAGGTAACTCTAGCTCATAAGCTACCTTACCCACTCGTTTCACTATCCGGTATGCGCCAATATGGAAAGGGCTAAGTTTTTCTTTCCTTCCAAATCTCATTACTCCCTTCATGGGAGGTACCTCGAGTAATACCCAGTCATCCACATCAAACTCCAACTCTCTCCTCCTCACATCCGCATACGATTTATGACGACTTTGAGATGTTTTTAGCCTTTTTCTTATTAACTGAACTTTCTCCATAGCTTCATGGAATGAATCTGGACCCACTAATGAAGCCTCAACAACTTCAGACCACCCAATGGGCGATCTACACCTCCACCTATAAAGAGCCTCAAACGGTGCTATATGAATGCTAGAGTGGTAGTTGTTGTTGTAGGAAACTCAATAAGAGGCAAATGCTCGTCCCAACTACCCTTGAAGTCAATGACACAAGCTCTCAACATTTCCTCAAGAGTTTGGATAGTCCGCTCCGCCTGACCATCTGTTTGCGGATGAAATATCGTGTTAAGATTGACCTGGGTGCCAAGTCCCCATTGAAAAGACCTCCAGAACTGGGAGGTGAACTTAGTACCTCTATCGACAAGGGCACTCCACGCAATGTAAAAAACTCTCGAATGTAAAACTTTGCATAATCTTCTGCTGAACGGTAGTTTTGACCGGTAGGAAATGAGCAGCCTTACTCAACCTGTCCACCACAACCCAGATGGAGTTATACTATTTACATGTGCGGGGAAAACCTGTTACAAAGTCCATGTAGATCTCTTTCCACTTCCAACTATGTTGATGTCTTGAAGTACACCCCCTGGTCTCTGATGCTCGACTTTCACCTGTTGGAAATTCAGGCACTTGGCTACATATTCTGCTATATCCTGCTTCATATCATTCCACCAATAAATTTCTCGCAAGGCATGATACATTTTTGTTGCACCTGGATTGATAGAATATCTGGACCCGTGAGCCTCATGCAGCATCCGGCTTCTTAAATCCCCCATGTTTCGGGACACATAAGCAGCCCTGGTACCGAAGCACACCATCTCCCTCTTTGGAGAAGACTTCTACTTATTTATTTTTAACAACTTCTTTCAACTTTACCAATATTGGATATTCATCTTGTTTAGCCTTCATCTCCGTTACCAAGGACGAATCTGACCCGTTCTTAACTACTATCCCAGCATCGGTCGAGCCAACTAGTCTAACTCCCAATCATGCAAGTCGATTTACCTATCACGCCTCGAGCCTACACCCTCGACGTAACACCGTACTTTAAACTACAAGTGACCCCAAGTCAACCTCTGGTCTATCATACACTAACATTCTGAGTAAAAATGAACAGCGAAACATAAAATAATAGCTTAAAGTATTTAAGAAGAATGAATCTAAAAGTAATGGTTCAATTCTTTAAATACACTGAATAAACTGGAAACCATATTTTTATGAAAGCCATCTAACTGAGGAGGTATTGGGACAAACCCTCAGCTAACTCTAAGTCTGAATAGAAGCAAATGAAATAAATAAAAAAGCCCCCGAATGGGGAGGACTCACACACTGATCTTCTGGAATGGAGTGCTCTGATACTGAAAGAATTTCATGTTCTAGCCATATGAAACCGATTCCTTAATTGACTAATATGACTTTCAGATATATTTCTATTCTGAAGGTAAATCAATTCTCAATTTTCCCAAACTAAGAAGAGATCATATCCTACCAATTCACAACTTTTCAATTTCTTTCCTTTTCAAGATAAAATTGGATTTTTTAGATATACATTAACATTGGCCAGACAATCCAGTTAGAACAAGAATTGATAGAACAACCATGGAAGAAAAGATGAAAAACCAAAATGATCAACAATTACATTCCACTACAAATGTTCTTAACCTCAGCAAGAAGTGAATTTGGCCACTCATTTGTGGATTGAACATCATCAAATGAGTATAAATCATACAAACAATTGAAATAAAAGAGAAAGAGTTAGAGAAGAACCCTAAGATTTTCATCTCCTCAACTACTTTTAACCCACGTTCTTGCTCAACTAATTCAGAATAATTAAAAATAAACCAAAGTATGGTATTTATACCAGTGGAAATTTTTTTCGGAATAACAAGCAACGTGTCACGAAGTGCATTGCGGAGCACTACCTCCGTGACATGGTTCAAACGCGGACCCTCACTGGAAATTTTAGTTCCAGGTAAATATAGGCAATGTGCCACGACATGTAACGAGGGGCTTGGCCAACGTGCCACAGCGCCGTCGCGAACCCTTACTGCAATTTGACAAAATAAATCATCCGAGCCAGACTGCCTCTACGATGGCAGCATGACACGGCGTCATCGTGGAGCCCCTATACTTGCTGCTTTTCCTTGACATTTTTCACTGCTCGCTTCCGAGTCCATTCCCGATTTTCACCAACATGCAACATAGATTCCTAAAATTACATTTTTCCTGCAAAACAACACTAATCATGTTGGTTAGTATAAATTCACATTTTAACTACAAATCACGTGAGAATGTACAAATAACGATAGATAAACAAGACGAAATAGAGCATTTGAGAATCATTTGGGCATATAATTCTTCCAAAGATCACTTAACCCACACTTAAAACCTTGTTCATCCTCGAAAATACTCTCATATCTCATGCAATTGACACCCACGTATAGCTACTTTGGCTCGACAATTCAAGCTACGGTTATACCAATTATTTAATATAGCAAATCATCAGGAAAACGTGCATAGTCTCATCAACACAATGACATTCACCACATTAAGAACTCCTAGACTCAAGAATCGACTCTCGATCTTGGCAAACTCATGCAAATCAGCTGATCAAGACATCCGACACGAAATTCAATCTCTCGTCAAGCATGTGCCCTCACAACACAAGAGAATTTCCCCTTTTTCAATCATTTGATTTCCAAAGCATTACATGTAGGGGTATATGAACACGATTTCTCTCTCTTTCCCAAAGAATTCACATGCATCATGTCATGAACCATAGGCTTGCCTCTAGTGTATTACTCCACTAATATAAGGACGCGTGATGTAAGATCACGTAGGACTTAACAGGTTGTAATGTAAGCTAAGGAACTAGTAAATACCGAGCTAACCAATAATAGCAACTAGCCTCCTTAAGCACTTTTCAATACATCCCACCATCATTATGGGCATTGTTTCTTCCTTCATCCTCCCATTCTTGAAGTCTTTCTTTATTTTTGTTCCCATTTCTTTAAGCACACTCGACTTAATAACAAAATTAGTTATACATCTTCATTTTATTTAAATTAGGCAAGTGCACCCTTGACCTTATCTTTACTTTCACCACTTTCGGTTTTCCTTTCTTTTCACACTTTTCACTCCTTGACACTGTGGGAAAATTATTTTTATTGAGCGCTTAAGTGTTTTGGATCAAATTCATGGTTAATGAAAAGAAAGGATTAAACTCAGTTTCTACCTCTTCAATGAAAGAAAAAAAAGGCTAAAGGCTCAATGGGGCGAACTAGGATGTACATTCAAGGTAGGTATGATAAGAAAAAAAACTTCCGGTTAAATCAAAGAAATGCCTACATCCTTTCCTACAATACACATCCTTCATTTCATTTCGCACACACCCTATCCAAGTTCTAGAAAGTTCATAATAGCATGGAATATTCGAAACCTCACCTCACACTCATTGCACATGCTCAACTCAAGACTTATTCACAGACTCTTCAATCAGCTAATTACAAGAATTTAATATTAAGCCTCAATCACACTGAATCGAACTCTATGGCCTAGGTATCTCAACATGTTTCACATTTGCATGCTTTCATAAGAATCATGTTTGCATCTCAATATCATGTACAACACGCAACAAGAATTCCGAACCATAAAGTAACGACACGTTTGGGAAAACAACCAAAAGAAAGAAAATAATAGAAAGAAAAAAACTAGTCCTATCCACTACATTTCCCTTAAGACGGTCGTCACCCATCCATCATAGGGAACTGTCACTAGTTATGACTTTGGTTCAATGGGACTACTCTCGGTAAAAGCACCGAAAATAAAGTCCGAGAAACCCAATAAAACAATTCAACATAAATTATAAAAATATCAATAATTTCGATAGAAAACAAAAATATTTACACAACTAGCTAACAACAACTCAACACAGCACACAACAACTTAACATTCATTTCAACACCGAATTAAAATACAAAACATACGCACAAAATTATAGGGTCACAATTTTTTAACAAACACAACAACACAAGACATAAAAAAACAAAAACCATAATGAAACATACAACACCTAACTACTCCCACCCTACACTTAAACCGAACATTGTCCCTAGTGTTCACAGAATTCAATTTATCACAAAGGTGGGTGGTGAAACTCCCAGATCAATCGAAGTATTCAACTTCTTCGTCAGGTGCCGTTGCCTCGTCCCCCATATCTGAATTGCCCCCGATGTCCTCATCTGACTCAACATCTGAGTCGTCGCGATGTGTCTCCTCATTAGTGGAGACATCATCATCTACAGGCTCCACAAAAGCTGGCCCCACTCGGCATAGAGCCCGGGCATTTTCGCCAAAGGGGTAATCTAGCTTGAGTTTCCATATCTCATCTTTTATGGCTGGCCTCCCGCCTATTCGCAAGTAAAGCATCTGCATCCCGTACATGCGGGCCATATACTGATCATCCCGAGCATGTCGCTCGGCTAATGTAAGAATTGGCCCGTGAGTGGTGTTGGGTGCCTTGGATTTGGTGACATCCAAGGCACGCCTATCAATTTGTGGGATGTAGTCTAAGGCTTCCTCCTCGATGTCAAGGCCCTTCAGAAACGTGGTCAGCAAACCACCAAACTCGTACCTGTGCCCTTGATTCAAACGGGCCCTCTTCATGGCGGAGATGATCACCGCCCCAACATTTATCTCAAGCCCTTTCATTAGGGCATAAACCAATCACACTCGATTCCAGGTGACATCTGTCATGTGCACCCCCAGGATCAGGCAGGAACACATGATTTTAAGCCAAATCTTGGCTTCCCTATTCATTTGAGAGTAAGGTAGCGTCTGATGATAGCCCCTCTCCTTGTGCCTTCTCCACCGTGCTATCGAACGGGCTCCACACAGAGTGCGTCTGGTATCCGCATAGGGTGGAGTTATGTTCAGCTGCCGGAGTTCATGGGCGTTTGTGTCCCGTGCCCCCAATATGGCATTCAGGTGATGGGGCTCAACGATGACAACCTGCCCCCTTATCTTGATGGTGTGACTGCGGAGTGTCGGGTTCCATTTTGTGTAGAACTCCCAAATCAAATGGAGATTGCACTCCTTGGGCTATTCGAAGATGAAGTTCAGCCCGACAGTGTCAATCTGGTGTACGATTCTGGGGAATTCCTGTGCAAGTGGCTCCCTTGCAATCTGCTCCTCAGGGAAGTATTTGGTCTCCTTGTGCTTTGCATACCATTTCTTCCCTTCATCTATCACCCATCGGGTTCAATATTGACGTCGTTGGCCACGTGGAACCACTGGTGCTGCTGGAACTGTCATTCCCAGTCTAATCCTTTTTCTCCCGGCGCCTGAAGTAGATGCGCCCTTTCCTTTGTCTTGCCTTCTTGCCATCGTTCCTATCAAATCAAACAGACAGTCCCAATGTTATTCAAATCAAAAATTAGCTTCGACTAAGGTTGGGTTGAGTTAGGCCACCCCACACTTAGTCTTCATCCACAATGTAAACAATTCGGCAAGACAATCATTCTTTTCCAATTTTTATCAATCAACATGCCTCTTGCATTTAGATATTTCGATGGAATAATTACTAAGTACTACTCAGACTTCGTACAACTAATCACAATATCACCATCGATTCCATTACATCACATAGCACTTAGCCCAAAATTTTTCTCAACAACCACAACCTATGCCATTTACCAATTTCCTTTTCCCGAAAATTCCCTTGTTCACTTAGTATATTCATCCATATTCACACACAATTCACCTCACCCAACATGCACAACCCAATTGTTTTCACATTTTTAACCAAATTTAGTTTCTTCCTATTGAAATTCCAACCTTAGCTACCAATTTCGCAAAAATTCAATCAAACATGTATTTATCGAGTTCATATAATCATAACGAAACTACGAACATCAATCAACAATAACTTAAATGAATTCAAGCTCAATTTACACTTAGGGCAAGCTTTACTCACCTCACATGCTCAAAAATTGAAAATTTCGTCAAAAATTGAGGTTAAGTTCAAGAACATACCCTTAATTCGATGATATCGAAGAAAAGTTGAAGAAAATTCGATCTAGGTCCGTGTCACGTTGGGGAAGGAGGGATTTTAGGTAGTTTGTCGCAAAGGGGAGTGAGAAATGGGAAAAATGAGGGGTTTTCGGGGTTAAAAAGAAGGTTTTTCGTGTGGTTCACCCGGCGACCCGGTGTGACCCGATACGAATAACACCTCAACATGTTACAGAGGGGAACGCGGAGCACCCCCTCCGTGACACGGAGCCATCGCATAGGTGTTCTGGAATTTTTGAAAATTTCAGAATACCTTCAACGTGTCACGGAGGGTAACGCGGAGGCCCTCCTCCGTGACACGGAGCCATCGTGCAGGCTCACTGTATTGCCATTTTTTTAATTTTTTCTCACCTCGATTTTTTTCCTTTGCGATCCTTTGCATTTTTGCCCTCCGTTCCACCTGAAAATCATCTCACAATAACAAATTGGTTAGAATTTATATGTTTCAAACACGAACACAATTTTTTTATTTTTATTTTTATTTTTATTTTTATTTTCTTTTTCTTTTCTTTTTCTTTTTAACTAATTCTACTCATCTATTACAACAATTTCACAGGTTGCCTCCCGTGCAGCGCCTGGTTTACCGTCACGGCTCGACATCATTAAAGCTCAATCATCCTCTAGAGTGACAGACATTTTCTCTCGAATAACGTCCTCACCCCAGTAATGCTTAAACCGCTGCCCATTAACCAAAAACGTGGCACTTCGATCTTCTTGCCACAACTCCAGTTTTGGGGTGTCCTCAATCGGTGGTTTCCCACTGGATCTCAAGAATCAACAATCTGAACAATATCTGCTTGATTTAGCACGTTCATTGCTGAAAGCTCCTCATATATGGCCAAAAGCTTCGTGTCCTTGTACACATCAAATACCTCCACCTTGTCATGCGCCCGCATGGTTAGCTGCCCTACGGCTACATCAATCAACACTTTCCCGGTTGCCAAGAAAGGACGTCCCAAAATAAATCGGACTTCCGCATCTGTCTCAAAATCCAGCACAACAAAATCGACCGAGAAGATAAGGGAGCCCACTTGCACCAGCACGTCCTCCACAATGTCATCTTGTCTAGCCAAAGAACGATCTGCTTGTCACACCCCACCTTGGGGGGTATGACTGGCACCTGGTGCCCTACTAGGACCTGACCTGCTGAACTGTTAAGCCTGGGCGCATCTGGCGCCTGGCTGGCTCTAACTCACATTTCTGGAACCAAAGGGCTATATAACGGCTGTAAATACATCCCCCGGCCCATTGGTCTATAGCCTTCTGTACCTGTACTAACAGCTGACCAGAAACATAGTAATTCAGGGGAACCTATGCGGGCCGACAAGGCCACCATGCTGTTTAGTTATCTGCAACTCAAACGTAACATACCAAAAAGACTACGTGACCGGCAAGGTCACCACTATTGATAAACTATGGCCCCACACGACCAACATAAGAAAGAAAGAGTAAAGGCAACTATACAACTGCACGGCCCCGCACGACCGGCTCATCTGACCACAGGGAATACATACAGACTGCAAGCCTCTAGGAATAGTAATAGAACTGGTTGGAAAAGGGCCCCGACCTACCCGTACTATATACAACAAAAGAAGCTAAACTACACCTCTGAAATTCAGCCTCCGGATGACTGGAGCTGAATACTCAACCGCTGACAGGGAGTCACGCAGAATCGCCTGCTCGTCTAGGAGTACCTGCAGGCAAGTAATGCAGCACCCCACCGGGCGTCAGTACCACTGGTACTGAGTATGTAAAGCAACGACTGAAAAGATATTTGAAAATCAACAATGTAACTGACAAAACTGAAATAGAAAGAGCTAGATTATCTGTCTGATGATGTAAGTCATACCTGTTCTCAATCATACTGGGAGGAGTGGATGTCATATCTGGAGGCGTACCATTCTACTATTAATCTACTCACGTCTAATATAATATAGCATAACATACATAACATAACACAGCATACACAAACCTTACCCGACCCCCATAAGCCGAGAGGTACAATCAACACAGAGTCTATGCCCCTACCCCGGTCATCCCATCTGCTATAGTGGCTGTAAGCATCCTGCCGGTCCCTGGGTATGCACTTGGGCTCGCTGAGCCCCTGACTATAACTGTATCTGAGTCCGAAGGACTCCAAATCAACACCCCGGGCGTACCCGCTCGACGGGGGTGTATAAGGGCCCACCAAGGCATAATATGGGGAAACTGGCATCCCATCTTCGTCCCCTTGCGGGATGGCATATCACTCCGTAGAGTGACGTATCCTCGTCCTCTGGCGGACGAGTCGATACAGCTATTAACCCTGGGCGGTCAGGGATGCTAGGTAATCCAACCCCAATCAATACAATGGTCTCAACTAGTCATACTGCCTGTGTATCTCAAAACCTAAGACTAAAAGGTGTAGGGTATCATATAAATCACATACTGAGCCAATAATAGTAATCTGTAAGTGTCTGATACATACTGAGACAGGTAAGTATAAATATGAATATAGCCTCCTGTCAAACTGTACTGGGGCAAAGGTTATAAAAGAAAGTATTTCTGCTGAAAGCTATACTGTTTACTGAGTTTCTGTATTAACATGATTTCCTATTTCTAACATGCTTACTAAATTTTTCTTAGTTACTATTCTATGTCTGGAATGCTTCACGGATACTGTACTAATTCGCGAGGTTTCAGCTAAACACAACAATATCTTAACATGGCATATTACATCACATACTGAATATACAGGGCAATCTTAATTACTTACGTCAGATTCTATATCATACTGATAGGTCTCGTACACGTTACAACCCAAAGTTCTCATATTGCACCAATATTCATAATAACACAATAATCGATTTCTGAACATTCTACTGGTCTGTAAATTACCATACTGTCTCAATGTTACTCAACTTGCCGAGGAAACTAACTTTACATACCTTATCTCTGAATTATTCGTCCGTCGGACGAGGCTCGGCCGGTACTTCAACTATTTTCTCCCAACTGCATTCATAAATACGTCAATTAATACTAAATACAACTTTATTGTAAAGAGCGATGTTACTTTTGATATAGTTTATAGCTGGCTTATCGAAAGACGGTCGAAAACTCGCTATTTTCCAGCGGCCCAGAAGGGAGAAGTATTCACTTCTCAGCTAGGAACACATAGACATTAATTTAGAACCATTCTACTTACTTTAGTTCGGTGGCTCGCCGATTCGTCGGCCGTATTTCGCGAAACTAATTCCGTAGAAATGCTCTCTGCTACTAAATACTTGGGTATCTACGATTAATTTGAGTTTGGGCAGCGTTTGGCAGCGTAATCGGACGGAAATATATAATTTTCCTTCGTTTTCCCCTCTATTCGCTGCGTTTCTAGAAATTTACTAAGTGATAAAATGAGTTTAAACCGAAGTGGGGGCTTTATATACTTGGGCCTGGACAAGGGCAACGTGTCACGGAGCCATCGCGGAGGCCTCACCTCCGTGACACGCTGCCATCGCGGAGGGGCTCTGCCTCGGCTCCTCCCGCGATGGTTCGACAAGTTTCTCGTTCGATCTTTTCCTGGGACTTTCCCTAGCACGTATGGCCTTCAAATATACTTAAACAACGTGCGAATAGGTCATCTAAGTGCCGGGAATTCTACGAGGTATAACATTCTCCCCCCTTAGGAACATTCGTCCTCGAATGTATACTGTTATCTGGAGGACTTGCTTACTTTACTTTTCTAGAAAAAAAATTTGGCAGAGTTTCCCCTGTAATATGGACTATCACAAAAACCTGAAATGCAGAAAAGTCTCACACAGGCACTGCACACAATATTCTAAGATTCATTGGACAACTAAATATCACTTCTTTCTTTATCATTTACAACATACAACCATCAGGTACTGTATAAATAATGATACAGACATACCTGTCGTCTGACTAGGCCTGAAATAGGTGAGGGTATCTGATTTTCATATCTTCTTCAGCCTCCCATGTCATTTCCTCTCGATTCCTATTACGCCACAATACTTTGACAGATGCAACATCTTTAGTTCTCAGCCTGCGAATCTGTCTGTCTAAGATGGCTACGGGAACCTCTTCATAGGCTAACTCCTCTGTGACCTGAACATCCTGGACTGGAACTACTGTAGAAGGGTCCCCTACGAACTTTCTTACCATAGAAACATGGAATACAGGGTGAACCGACGCTAACTCTGGAGGCAAGTTTAACTCGTATGCTACGCGGCCTATTCTTTGCCGAATCTGATACAGCCCAATGAATCTTGGGCTAAGCTTGCCTTTCTTGCCAAACCTCATTACCCCTTTCATCGGGGACACTTTCAGATATACCCAGTCGTTTACTGGAAATTCTAGATTTCTCCGCCGTCTATCTGCGTATGACTTCTGGCGGCTTTTAGAGGTCAGTAAATGTTCTCGGATAAGCTTTATCTTTTCCTCGGACTGCCGAACAATGTCTGGGACAACTAATGCTGATTCTCCTGTTTCAAACCAGCCCACCGGCGATCTACATTTTCGCCCGTACAATGCCTCGAAAGGCGCCATCTGAATAGCTGAATGGTAGCTGTTATTATAAGCAAATTCGATTAACGAAAGGTGTTCATCCCAGCTACCCCCAAAATCTAGCACACACGCTTGTAGCATATCTTCGAGTGTCTGAATTGTACGTTCAGCCTGTCCGTCTGTCTGAGGATGAAATGATGTGCTCAAATTAATCTGCGTCCCCAGGCCTTTCTAAAATGACTGCCAGAATCTAACTGTAAACTGTGCTCCCCTATCTGAAATGATAGATGCCGGCACTCCATGCAATCTAACTATTTCTCTGATATACAATTCGACATAATCCTCAACTGAGAAAGTAGCCCTTACTGGCAGGAAATGAGCTGATTTTGTTAGCCTATCAATTATTACCCAAATGGAATCATTTCTGCGTCTAGTACGGGGTAAACCTGTTACAAAATCCATATTTATTGCTTCCCATTTCCACGTAGGTATCATTATCTCTTGCGTCAAACCACCCGGTTTCTGGTGCTCTGCTTTTACCTGCTGACAATTAGCACACCTAGATACAAATTCAGCTATCTCAGTGTTCATACCTGGCCACCAGTAGATGTCTCTGATGTCGTGGTACATTTTTGTCGCCCCTGGATGAAGGGAATAGCGAGCGTAATGTACCTCGTGCATAATCTACACACGAAGGCCTGAGATGTTCGGGACACAAACGCAGCCCTTACAGCGTAGCACACCATCCTCAGTTATCTGAAAATCTAGCTCCTTACCCTTCTGAACTCTATCTCTGAGCTCGACTAAATCGGGATCCTCATACTGTCGTTCTTTTACCTCTACAACTAACGACGACACTGCAGAATTCTGAATTACGGCCCCATTATTTTCTGTTTCCATTACTCGAACGGCTAGTCCAGCTAACTGATGAATTTCTTTAACTAATTTCTGTTTCTTGGGCCGCAAATACGCCAAACTCCCCATTGACTTACGGCTCAGGGCGTCTGCCACAACATTGGCTTTTCCCGGATGGTGCAGGATATTCACATCATAATCCTTCAATAATTCTAACCAGCGACGTTGTCGCAAGTTCAACTCCCTCTGAGTAAAAATGTACTGCAAGCTCTTATGATCTGTATATATATCAACATGGATGCCGTACACGTAATGCCTCCACATTTTCAAGGCATGAATTAACACGGCCAATTCTAGATCATGGGTGGGGTAATTCTTTTCGTGCTTCTTCAGCTGCCTGGAAGTATATGCAATTACTCTACCATGCTGCATCAACACACAACCCAACCCGATACCTGACGCGTCACAATAAACTGAATACCCTTCTGTGCCTTCCGGCAGTGCTAGTACTAGGGCGGCTGTTAATCTGTTTTTCAGTTCCTGGAAACTCTGCTCGCATGCCTCCGTCCACTGGAACTTTGCTGCCTTCTGTGTCAATTTGGTTAAAGGTGCTGCAATGGTTGAAAATCCCTCAACAAACCTCCGATAGTATCCTGCCAACCCCAGAAAGCTACGAACTTCAGTCGGGGTCGTAGGCCTAGGCCATGACTTGACTGCTTCTATCTTCTGCTTATCTACCTGTATACCGGCGTCTGAGATAATATGCCCTAAAAAGACCACTGAGTTAAGCTAGAATTCACACTTCGAAAATTTAGCATACAACTGGCGGTCCCTGAGAATCTGGAGCACTGTCCGCAAATGAGTCCGGTGATCTGCTTCAGAGAGAGAATACACAAGAATGTCATCAATGAACACTATCACGAACAAGTCCAGGAAAGGTCTGAAAATACTGTTCATCAGGTCCATAAAGACTGCTGGGGCGTTCGTTAGTCCGAAGGACATAACCAGAAATTCGAAATGCCCATATCGAGTCCTGAATGCTGTCTTAGGAATATCCCTTTCACGTACTCGGACCTGGTGATATCCGGACCGCAAATCAATCTTAGAAAAGTATCTGGCTCCCTGTAGCTGATAAAATAAGTCATCGATCCTGGGGAGCGGATACTTGTTCTTTACAGTAACTTTGTTTAGGTGCCGATAATCTATGCACATTCAAGGCGAGCCATCTTTCTTTCTCACAAACAAGACTGGGGCACCCCACGGGGAAGTACTCAGCCTGATAAAACCTTTATCTAACAAGTCTTTCAACTGCTCCTTTAATTCTCTGAGTTCTGCAGGAGCCATCCGATAGGGAGGTATTGATATTGGCTGAGAGCCTGGTAACAAATCGATAGCAAAGTCTATTTCCCTTTCCGGGGGAATACCAGGTAACTCATCAGGAAATACATCTGGGAATTCATTTACCACTGGGACAGACTGGAGTGTCGGAGATTCTGCCTGGACATCCTGAACTCTGACAAGATGGTAAATACACCCCTTAGATATCAACTTTCTCGCCTGAAGGTAGGAAATAAACCTACCTTTTGGCGTCGCGGTGCTGCCCTTCCACTCCCGTACTGCCTCCCCCGGGAAGTGGAATCGGACCGTTTTGGTCCAACATTCAACATTAGCAAAACATGGTACTAACCAATCCATACCCATTATGGCATCGAAGTCTATCATTTCTAACTCGACCAAATCTACTGTGGTCTGACGATCAGCAACCTCTACTGTACACCCGCAGTAAATTCGGCTAGCTGTGATAGAGTCACCAATGGGCGTAGATACTAGGAAGGGCTGCTGTAACGATTCTGGTACAATGCTAAACTTCCGTGCCACAAATGGAGTAATATAGGACAAAGTAGACCCTGGATCAATTAGCACATAAGCAGGGTGTGAGCAGATAGTTAGCATACCTGTCACAACATCAGGCGATGCCTCTGAATCTTGCCTCCCTGGTAAGGCATATATGCGGCTTGGACCCGCATCTGTACTGGAGGCCCCTGACCTGCCCCGACCCCTGCTGCTGAAACTGGGGGCCTGCGCCCAGTTGGGGATGCTGTAACTCGCGATCCTGCTGATGCCCTATCCTGTCTATCCCTGTCCTCTCGACCTCTAGCTGGGCAATCTCTCATCAAATGGCCTTCTTGGCCACAAATATAGCATGCGGTGGAACCATACCTGCATGCTCCAGAATGGCGTCGACTGCATATAGGGCAAAGTGGTAGGGTATACCTACTCTGCTCCGTCCTCTTTTGTAATGGTGAGTCTGCCGTCTGCGAGCCTCTACCCGCCTCTGACTGCCCTCTGCGGCTGGATCTACCTCCCTGTGATTGTGGCGGAGGCGGGGGCCTGGGCGGCCTGTCTGACAATCGTGGCTTGGTCCTCCCCGGGCCTCTCTCTGTAACTCAGCTGGCCTATCCTGGCGACGCTGCTCTTGATTAACCCTTCTGATCTCCCGATGTCGCTGTCTGATGCCCTCAATATTCTGGGCAAATGCCTGGATTCGGGAAATATCCATGTCCTCTCGCAGTGTGGCCGTGATATAGGTCTCAACATATTCTGGGTTCAACCCCATAATAAAATGGTGCACTCTGGATGCCATGGTATCCACGAAGGCTGGTGCATATCGAGCCAAAGAGTCAAACCGCAAGGAATATTCCCGAACACTCATGGCCCCCTGTTCTAGATGTAGGAACTGATCTACCCGGGCCTGTCGGATCTCCCGCGCCAAATAGTGATCTAGAAAGGCTCCTGAAAAGCTAGACCAAGTGGGAGGGGAAACACCTCTCCCTCGGGACCTCTCCCAGCTTTCATACCATAACACCGCAATATCTCGTAACCAGAATGCGGCCAATTCAACTGACTCAGTAGGCGTAGCATGCATAACCCTGAAGATTCTCTGTATCTGGTCCAGAAAATCCTGAGGGTCCTCTGTTCGGTCTGTGCCTGTGAACTGTGGGGGATTCAGGGCTAAAAACTCTCGGACCCTCGAACTACCGGGCCCTCCTGATGCTTCTGCAACGGTGGATGGCATTTGCTGACGCTGAGCAGCCATCATCTGTGCTATCATAACTACAGCACTCCTAACCTCCTGGTCGAAAGGTATCAGTATAGGGACTGCTGAAGATACTGTCGCTCCAACTGGCTCCTGACGTGGTGGAGACTGCTGAGGAGGCTGGGATGAAGCCTCTGTAGGGCCCTCTGATCGGGCTGTCTCCAAGGGAGGTGGAGGCATCCTGCTGGTGCCCTCTCCTGCTGCAATGTCTAAGCTCCGACCTGTGGTAGGATGTTGCTGGTCTGACATTATCTGTAGTCAAAGAATATGGTAAGATTTTAGGAAATCAACCATATGTTGTACCGCTCTATAGCACGACTGAATCAGAATAAAAGACAACCATCCTATCATGCCTTGCAGCCTCCTACCCATAGTATGTGGTGCACAACACATCCATGGACAGGACTCTACTTAGCACGGCTTGCAGACTCCCTGGGATGCGACCTTCTCTGATACCAAGTTTGGCACACCCCACCTTGGGGGGTATGACTGGCACCTGGTGCCCTACTAGGACCTGACCCGCTGGACTGTTAAGCCTGGGCGCATCTGGCACCTGGCTGGCTCTAACTCACATTTCTGGAACCAAAGGACTATATAACGGCTGTAAATACAGCCCCCGGCCCATTGGCCTATAGCCTTCTGTACCTGTACTAACAGCTGACCAGAAACATAGTAATTCAGGGGAACCTATGCGGGCCGACAAGGCCACCATGCTGTCTAGTTATCTGCAACTCAAACGTAACATACCAAAAAGACTACATGACCGGTAAGGCCACCACTACTGATAAACTATGGCCCCACACGGCCAACATAAGAAAGAAAGAGTAAAGGCAACTATACAACTGTACGGCCCCGCACGACCGGCTCATCTGACCACAGGGAATACATACAGACTGCAAGCCTCTAGGAATAGTAATAGAACGTGTCGGGACAGGGCCCCGACCTACCCGTACTATATACAACAAAAGAAGCTGAACTACACCTCTGAAATTCAGCCTTCGGATGACTGGAGCTGAATACTCAATCGCTGACAGGGAGTCACGTAGAATCGCCTAATCATCTAGGAGTACCTGCAGGCAAGTAATGCAGCGCCCCACCGGGCGTCAGTACCACTGGTACTGAGTACGTAAAGCAATGACTGAAAAGATATCTGAAAATCAACAATGTAACTGACAAAACTGAAATAGAAAGAGCTAGATTATCTGTCTGATGATGTAAGTCGTACCTGTTCTCAATCATACTGGGAGGAGTGGATTTCATATCTGGAGGCGTATCATTCTACAATTAATCTACTCACGTCTAATATAATATAGCATAACATACATAACATAACACAGCATACACAAACCTTACCTGGCCCCCATAAGCCGGGAGGTACAATCAACACAGAGTCTATTCCCCTACCCCGGTCATCCCATCTCCTATAGTGGCTGTAAGCATCATGCCAGTCCATGGGTATGCACTTGGGCTCGCTGAGCCCCTGACTATAACTGTATCTGAGTCCGAAGGACTCCAAATCAACACCTCGGGCGTACCCGCTCGACGGGGGTGTATAAGGGCCGACCAAGGCACAATATGGGGAAACTGGCATCCCATCTTCATCCCCTTGCGGGACGGCATATCACTCCGTAGAGTGACGTATCCTCATCCTCTGGTGGACGAGTCGATATAGCTATTAACCTTGGGAGGTCAGGGATGCTAGGTAATCCAACCCCAATCAATACAATGGTCTCAACTAGTCATACTGTCTGTGTATCTCATAAGCTAAGACTAACATGTGTAGGGTATCATATAAATCACATACTGAGCCAATAATAGTAATATGTAAGTGTCTGATACATAGTGAGACAGGTAAGTATAAATATGAATATAGCCTCCTGTCAAACTGTACTGGGGCAAATGTTATACAAGAAAGTGTTTCTGCTGAAAGCTATACTGTTTACTGAGTTTCTGTATTAACATGATTTCCTATTTCTAACATGCTTACTAAACTTTACTTAGTTACTATTCTGTGTCTGGAATGCTTCACGGATACTGCACTAGTTCGCGAGGTTTCAGCTAAACACAACAATATCTTAACATGGCATATTACATCACATACTGAATATACTGGGCAATCTTAATTACTTACGTCAGATTCTATATCATACTGATAGGTCTCGTACACGTTACAACCCAAAGTTCTCATATTGCACCAATATTCATAATAACACAATAATTGATTTCTGAACATTCTACTGGTCTGTAAATTACCATACTGTCTCAATGTTACTCAACTTGCCGAGGAAACTAACTTTACATACCTTATCTCTGAATTTTTCGTCCGTCGGACGAGGCTCGGCCGGTACTTCAACTATTTTCTCCCAACTGCATTCATAAATACGTTAATTAATACTAAATACAGCTTTATTGTAAAGAGCGACGTTACTTTCGATATAGTTTATAGCCTAAACTTAGGCTTATCGAAAGACGGTCGAAAACTCGCTATTTTCCAGTGGCCCAGAAGGGAGAAGTATTCACTTCTCAGCTAGGAACACATAGACATTAATTTAGAACCATTCTACTTACTTTAGTTCGGTGGCTCGCCGATTCTTCGGCCGTATTTCGCGAAACTAATTCCGTAGAAATGCTCTCTGTTACTAAATACTTGGGTATCTAGGATTAATTTGAGTTTGGGCAGCGTTTGGCAGTGTAATCGGACGGAAATATATAATTTTCCTTCGTTTTCCCCTCTGTTCGCTGCGTTTCTAGAAATTTACTAAGTGATAAAATGAGGTTAAACCGAAGTGGGGGCTTTATATACTTGGGCCTGGACAAGGGCAACGTGTCACGGAGCCATCGCGGAGGCCTCACCTCCGTGACACGCTGCCATCGCGGAGGGGCTCTGCCTCAGCTCCTCCCGCGATGGTTCGACAGGTTTCTCGTCCGATCTTTTCCCGGGCCTTTCCCTAGCACGTATGGCCTTCAAATATACTTAACCAACGTGCGAATAGGTCATCTAAGTGCCGGGAATTCTACGAGGTATAACACTGCTAACTACAAGATCACTGTCATTGGTCAAGGACTGCCCAGCCCCAACTTCATGAACCCCAATGTCGGCATAAAGTTAATGCTTGCTCCCAAATCTCATAGTCCACGAGTTCAGATACTTTGCCCAATTGTGATTTAAATTGTAAAGCTCCCAGGGTCCTTGAGCTTTGGTGGCAACCTGTTCTATATCTGGGAAGTGCACTCTTTCGTAAGCGCCACCGTAGCGTACTCCGTCAATCTGCTTTTGTTAGCTACGATGTCCTTGATATACTATGCATACTTCGGCACTCCCTGCAAAACATCAACAAGAGGTAAATTAATGTGTACCTGTTTAAGCACCTCCATGAACTTTTTGAAACACGCTTCCTCCTTTTGTTTCTTTAATCTTTGAGGGAACGGGGGTGGTGGTCTTTCTGCTTCAGCTGCCTTCTCGTTCCCCCTCTCATCATTCTGTTCCCTTTCTTTCTCCACTGCTCCTGACTGCTTAGGTGGTCTTTCTGGTTCCATCTCCTTGTGATGAAAGCAAATCCTTGTGGTCACTGCATTTACTTGCTTGGGATTCGGGTCAGTGTCACTCGGTAGTCCTCCTTTTGGCCTGGTGTTTTGAGCTCCAGCTAGTTGACCAAACTGGTACTCCAACGCCTTTGTAGCTAACTGATTGTTCTTTACATCTGCCACCAATTTCACATAGTCAGCCTGCAATTGAGCATGGTTAGCTATCATTGTTTTAAACATTTCCTCAATGCTGGGTGGTGGTGGTGGAGGAGGTGCATTATTGCTTCTGTATTGAGTTTGATAGTTCTGCTGCCCTCATTGATTTCTTTGCACACCCTGATTCGAACTCTGCCCTTGATGGATGTTACTACCCAGGAGAAATTCGGATGATTCCTCCAATTAGAGTTGTAGTTGTTTCCATATTGTTGGTGATTATTTCTCTGTACATTACCAACAAAGTTCATTGAATTTGGATTTTCACCACAACACTCAGTTGAGTGTTCATTACTACCGCATACTTCACACTAAATCTGCTGCACTACATTAACTGGGGCTTGAGATTGATTTAAGCTCATATTGCTGAAGTGGGTGTTAAGTTGACTTTGCAACGCAACTATCTGTGTAGCGATAGCTGTAAACCCATCCACTTCAAAGACTCCTGCCGCTTTCCTTGTTCCTCCTCTAGAAGAGTCCGCATTCCACTCTGGATTTCCCTACGAAATATGATTTATCAAAGTATACAACTCTTCATAAGTCTTTTCTAATGCTTGTCACCCAGCTGCTGAGTCTAGCAAAATTTTTATGTGGGGTTCCAAACTCTCTATGAAAGTATGCACCAGCACATCATTGTATTAGTGATGGTGAGGACAATCCTGTAACATGGATTTGATTCTTTCTCAAGATTGATACAGATTCTCCCCCTCTCTTTGTTTAAAACTTAGAATATGACTTCTAAGTCTTGCTGTTTTCCCGGATGGAAAGAACCATATCAAAAATTTTCTTACAAGATCATCCCAAGTGGTGATGTAATTAGGCGGCTCATTTTTCAACCACCTCTTTGCTTCTCCCAATAGTGAAAAAGGGAACAATGTAAGCCTTACGTAATTAGATGATACTCTAGCGGGGATGTAAGTGTCACTTATCTCCAAAAGGTTTTGGAGATGTTGTGGATCCTCATGAGGGAGACCTGTGAATTGCCCGCTGGTGTGCAACAATTGCACCATATTCTGTTTCAGCTCAAACCTCCCTCCTGGCTCGGGTTAGCGAATGCTTGATGTAACATTGTTAGCATGTGGGATTTCCACTTTGCGAACCGGCCTAGCTGCCATTTCCCCGAGCACTAACACTGGCCTTACGAGTGGTGGATTATGTTGTTGCTCCAGGATTGTTTGTCTGAGCAACTGCAGCTTTTGCTCTAGAGCTTCTCTCCTTTGACGAAAGTTTTCGTTCCGGCTCTAAATATGAGTCCACCAGCTCCTTGTCTTTTGCCAGTGTTCAACAGAATTCACTATCTGCAAAAGACAGGCTAAGATCAAGTTGTCAGCACTAATAAGAAATCGTAGACTAACACTTAAGAAAACAATTTTACCAATTGCCAGTCCCCGGCAACGGCGCCAAAAACTTGTTCGGGCTGTTTCGCAACTACACGCAAGTGCACGTGGTCGAACAAGTAGTAAAATGGCTAAAGTAAGCCAAGCATCAATCCCACAGGGACTGAACCAAGGTAATAATAGAATTAAATGTTAATGAACTCTAACTCTAAAAATGCAGACAACAATTTAAAGAATATTTTGAGAGTTTTGTTTCCTAAGTTATACTAATCTAAGATAAAATGATAAAGTGAGTCTTAACTATAGTAATGAGCAAGCTTAGGCCAAAACGAACATGCAGGGAGGTAATTTATCGATACAATCCGGTTAATCGTCCTTTCGGTTTCTAGTCAAGAATTATAGCCTATGGAGAGAAACTTTCGTATTCTACCCAACTTAAGAATCATGAACCTTCAACCTACATTTTTGTGATAAAAGAATTTCATGTTCTAGCCATACGAAACCGATTCCTTAATTGACTAATACGACTTTCAGATATATTTCTATTCTGAAGGTAAATCAATTCTCAATTTTCCCAAACTAAGAAGAGATCATATCCTACCAATTCACAACTTTCCAATTTCTTTCCTTTTCAAGATAAAATTGTATCTTTTAGATATACATTAACATTGGCCAGACATTAATGTAGTAAGAACAAGAATTGATAGAATAACCATGGAAGAAAAGATGAAAAATCGAAATGATCAACAGTTACATTCCACTACAAACGTTCTTAACCTCAGCAAGTAGTGAATTTAGCCACTCATTTCAGCATGTAACGCGGGGCTTGGCCAACATGCCACGGCGCTGTCGCGAACCCTTACTGCAATTTGACAAAATAAATCATCTGAGGCAGACTGCCTTTGTGATGGCAGCATGACACGGCTCCATCGCGGAGTCCCTATACTTGCTTCTTTTCCTTGACCTTTTTCACTGCTCGCTTCCGAGTCCATTCCCGATATTCACCAAAATGCAACTTAGCTTCCTAAAATTACATTTTTCCTGCAAAACAACACTAATCATGTTGGTTAGTATAAATTCACATTTTAACTACAAATCACATGAGAATGTACAAATAACGATAGATAAACAAGACGAAATAGAGCATTTGAGCATCACTTGAGCATATAATTATGCCCAAGATCAGCCATGACCAATAAGTACTGAGCTGAACGACTGATATAATCTAAAATGTTCAAGACGACCCTGTCTGATTGTCATGAATATGCCCTAAGTCTAAATCACTAAATCTGAGATACTGTACTGAACTGAGTTGCTTATTTTGATACTGGACTGGACTAACTAGTGGGAGAGTCTATAACCGACATATAACCACGTGAGCTAGATGTGGAGTTCGATTTATACACCCCACCGGTAGGACCCAATATACCTTTACAGGGTATAAAGGCATGAACTGGGTGATCACAAAATATATCTGGGGCTAATCAGGCCAAGTAATACTGTAACCTACGCTTGCAACGTAGTTCTATGAACTTGGGTGCGCTAGAACCCCGGCCTTCTTGGTGCTAAGTCCTACTCCCACTGCAAAACCTAAACTGAACTACGAAGCTGATAGCTCAAAACTGCGGCCCAAGACTAGTCAGGGACCAATGACTGCATGTACCTTGAGAGACTTATCGAACCAGATTCTGAAACTTGATTCTAAGACAGGTCAGAGCTGCTTATCTAGAAGTTTCATAACCGTCTACAAAACAACTAATAACTGAACTAGGGTTGGGGCTGGTCAGATCTATAACCGAGTGTCATGACCGCCTAATTGACAAAATATTTGTAATTTGAATTTGAGTCTGAAAACTAGGTGGCACCACTGACACCTCGAAAGTAAACTCGAGTCAAACTAATCAGTTGACAATTTTCTCAAAGATTCTGAAGAGAGTTTACGTTTTAAATGGTCTGAACTACTAGCAGCTAATAGAGAACTCAACTTATCCCAACAATATGGGAATTTCATAATATAGAGAAATTTCATGAATTTTAGGAATTTCATTCAACAACGCTAACGTCATTCTCATTAATGGAGTATCTACTCAACATATATATATATATATATATATATATATAATTATAGAAAATTCAGCCCATAACATTCTTCCTTCACTAAAGAAAATTTAATAAGAAAGAACCTTTACTCAAAGATTAGGGCTCATATTCACTTTTGGAATAACACTGACAAGTTGATGAGGAACTGATGAAGATTATATCAACATTAAATATGAACACCATTCTAAGTGAAATTAACGAGAATAAATATGAAGGTTTCTCACACTAAAAAACTCAGGGCTTAGAATTACTAGAAGAAATTAAGGAGGATCTTGGGGGCACAAGGGAAGAACAATCCCCTTTCTAAAACTACACATACCTTATGAAGATGCCTGGAGGAATTGCTGGAGAATTGAAGAAGAAGGATCTGCCCTCGTTTGAAGCTCTGAACTGCTCTGAGAGGAACTCATCGTTCTATTTCTGGGAAGTTCGAGTGGGGAATGAGGAAAAGAACCCATTACCCCCCCAAAATATCTGAAACTGATGCTAAAATGACGTGGTTTAATGCTTTGAAGAATAAAAATTTACTATATTGTCCCCAGAAATTCACTGGGAAAAACTACCAGGTGCTTCTAACGGGTGACATAACGACTCGTTACCTGGTCAAATGAGTTGTTGGGTTCTCCCGTCAAGATCACTAGAAAAGATTCTACTGACTCCTGACGTGCACATGATGAGTCATCATTATTCGGAATGACTTGTCGTGTCTTCCGTCGGGTACACTAGAAAGAAGGATGGAAAGTATTGGAAACGAAGGACCTGAAGAGTGGTAACTTCTAATGACGACTCATGGTGACCTTCCGTCAAGTACATTGTCTACTTCTCAAATTTTAAAACTCCGGCTTGGCAATGGGTGACTTAACGAGTCGTGCAGTTTGACAACGACTCGTGGGGTCTTCCATTGGGAACCACAAACTGATCATCTGACATCCTTCTCACGGTTGACCTCGCGAGTAGTTCGGTCACTTAACGACCTGTCAGGTTGGTCGTTCTACAACTTTTATGCAGTTTTCCAGATTTCTAAATTAAGTCCCAGTTATTGATTTTAAGCTTTCGGGGCATTACAATATCTCCCCGTTGGAAATATTCATCCTCAAAGGTTAGAAAACTCATAGAAACTAGAAAAATAACAATCAAAGCATTCAGCTTCAAAACAACCGAAGTGACTACCTCTATTTTGGAGAATATAACTGGACAAAATTTTTTCTTTTCATACACACAACTAAATTCAGAAAGAAAATTTAGATATATGAATTGAATTCAACAACTACTTCAGGTCCTAAAACAAAATTCATATATCAAACAACAACAGAGTCGGTAGAGAACAAGTGTGGGTATTTGCCCTCATATCTGCTTCGACCTCCTACATAGCTCCTTCAACTTGCTGATTCCTCCATAAAACCTTGGCTGAAGCTATTTCCTTATTCCTCAATCTACGAACCTGTCGGTCTAGGATTTGGACTAGTACCTCCTCATAGGTGAGACTATCCTTAACTACCACACTATCCAATGGCACCACAGAGGTTGGATCTCCGATACACTTTTTCAAAAGTCATACATGGAAAACTAGGTGTACAACTACTAGTTCTGAAGGTAACTCTTGATCGTAGGATACCTTGCTGATACGCCTCAAAATTCCATAGGGTCCCACATATCTAGGACTGAGTTTCCCCTTCTTCCAAAACCTCATCACCCCTTTCATGGGCAAAATTTTCAAGTATACCCAGTCATCATCTGACAACTCCAGCTCTCTTCTTCGCACATCGACATAAGATTTCTGATGGCTTTGGGTTGTTTTCAATCTTTCTCGGATGAGTTGAACTTTTTGCATCACCTCGTGAATCGAGTCTAGCCCTATCAAGGTAGCTTCAATGACTTCAAACCAACCTATCAGAGATCTACACCTCCTACCATACATTACCTCAAATGGGTTCATCTAAATGCTGGAATGGTTGATGTTGTTGTATGCAAATTCGACAAGAGGCACATGGTCATCCAAATTACCCCTAAATCAATCACGTAGGCTCTTAGCATATCATTAAGAGTCTAAATAGTCCACTCATCTTGCCCATTTGTCTGTGGGTGAAAAGATGTACTGAGCTTGACCTGAGTACCAAGTCCCTTCTGAAAAGACTTCCAGAAGTGGGAGGTGAATTGAGCTCCCCTGTCTGATATGATGGAAAAGGGAACACCATAAAGTCTAACCAGCTACCAAATGTAAAGTTTAGAATAACCCTTAACTGAATCTGTGGTTTTGACAGGGAGGAAATGTGTTGACTTAGTCATTCGGTCTACTACCACCCAGATAGAGTCATGTTGCCGACGAGTTTGAGGTAGACCCATAATGAAGTCCATGTTTATTTCTTCCCACTTCCATGTGGGTATACTGATATCCTGAGTCATACCTCCCGGTCTCGGTGTTCTACCTTGACCTGCTGGTAGTTCGGGCATTTAGCTACAAATTCGGCAATGTCTCTCTTCATACCATTCCACCAATAAATATCCCGCAAATCGCAGGACATCTTGGTAGCACTGGGGTGAATGGTGTATCTCGAGCTGTGTGCCTCGGTCAAAATCTGCGGTCTCAATTCACCAATATCTGACACACACAATCTTCCCTGGTAGAGGAGCACTCCATCTCCCCCTTGGGAAAACGCCTCAACCTTGTTTCTAAGAACTACTTCCTTGAGTTTAAGTAAAACAGGATCTTCCTACTATCTGGACTTAACTTAAACTACCAAAGATGAATCTGACCCGCTTTGAACTACTACTCCACCTTCGGCTGAGTCTACCAGCTGCACCCTTAAATGGGCTAGTCTGTGAACCTCTTTTTTCTAACTCCCTTTTTCGTTTCTCAAAGTGAGCTACACTTCCCACATATCGTCTGCTTAGGGCGTCAACCACCACATTGGCCTTGCCCGAGTGATAAAGCACACTTATGTCATAATCTTTCAATACCTCCAACCACCTTCTTTGTTGGAGGTTCAGGTCCTTCAGGCTGAACACATATTGAAGACTCTTGTGATTTGTGAACACATCCACGTGAGCCCCGTACAAGTAGTGTCTCCTATTTTCAATGTGAATACCACCACTGCTAACTCCAACTCATGAGTTGGATAATTCTTATCATGGACTTTGAGCTTTCTAGAAGCATAGGCTATCACTTTGCCCTGCTGCATCAAAACACAACCAAGTCCAGCTCTGGAGGCGTCACAATATACAAACAACCCATCTATTCCTTCCGGCCGGGTCAAAACTAGAGCGGTACTAATCGAGTCTTTAACTCCTGAAAACTCTTCTCACACTCATCCGACCACTAGAAGTTTTCCTTCTTCTGGGTTAGCTTGGTCAGAAGAGATTCTATGGAGGATAAACTTTCCACAAACCATCAGTAATAACCTGCTAAGCCAAGAAAACTCCTGATTTCAATAGGAGAGGTAGGTTTAGGCCAATCCTTTGCTGCTGCTATCTTATGAGGATCTACTTGTATTCCTTCATCTAACACCACATGACCTAAGAAGGTTACATACTTCAACCAGAATTCACACTTACTGAACTTGGCGAATAACTGGAGATCTTTGAGAGTCTGTAATGCTAATCTTAGGTGATTGACATGCTCTTCCTTATTTTTGGAGTACACCAGAATGTCGTGGATAAATACGATGATGAACATATCTAGGTATGACTTGAAAACCCTATTCATTAGGTCCATGAAGGCTGTTGGGGCGTTAGTTAACCCAAAGGACATCACCATAAACTCGTAGTGACCAAACCGAGTCCTGAATGTTGTTTTCGGTATGTCACTTTCTCTAACCCATAACAGATGGTATAATGACCTGAGATCGATAATGGAAAACCCACTGGCTCCCTGAAGCCGATCGAATAGGTTATCAATTCTAGGTAAGGGATATTTGTTCTTGACTGTGACTTTGTTAAGCTGACGGTAATCTATGCACATTCTAAGGGTACCATCTTTCTTACACATGAATAGCAATGGAGCACCCCAGGCAGAGATATTTGGTTTGATGAAACCCTTATCAAGTAGATCTTTTAGCTGCTACTTCAACTCCTTAAGCTCAGCTGGAGCCATTCTGTAAGGAGAGATGGAGATGGTATGGGTGTCTGGAAGGAGATATATCCCGAAGTCTATTTCCCACTCAGGGGGAACTCCAGGAAGATCATCAGGAAATACATCTGGGAACTCGCTAACAACTGGAACTGACTAAATGGTTGGGGTCTGAGAGATGGAATCTTTGACCCAAACCAGATGGTGTAAACATCCTTTGGAAATGAGTTTTTGGGCCTTAGGGAAGGAAATAAATCTACCCTTAGGTGCTGAACTGCTGCCCCACCATTCTATCATGGGCTCATCTAGAAATTGAAACTTGACAACCCTAGTCCTGCAGTCAACTGAGGCATAGCAGGATTGTAACCAATCCATGCTTAGAATAAGGTCGAAGTCCACCATGTCTAGCTCTACAAGATCAGCTAGGATGATTTTATTCAAGACTGAGACTGGGCAATTTCTATACACTCGGCTAGCTCTAACTGACTTGCCAACTAGGGTGGAGACTGAAAAGGGTTCTGATAGGACCTCTGGTCTGATGTTGAACTAGACTACTACATATGGATTTACAAATGAAAGAGTAGCTCCTAGATCTAGGAGGTCATACACTTCTAGGTAGAGACTTAACATACCAGTAGCTACATAAGGCGAGTTTTCCTGATCCTGGCGAGAAGAGAGAGCATAAAAATGATTCTGCATTGACTGCCATCTATACTTGATGGGTTGGCTGCTGAGTTGGTCGGCCAGCTGGAGCTGATGAAGTAGTGGATTCTGATCTCCCTCACCCTGCTGATGGGCACTCCCTAAGCTTGTGTCCAAGCTATCCACACCCAAAGCAGCCCTCTCATGCCTGAAGGCATTCTCCTCGGTTATTTCTACCACACTAGGACAAGCTAGATACTTCTTTCCTGTACTTTTAGCCTGAGATTGAGTGCCAGAAGACCCACCCCTCTGATCCTGGTGGGACAGAAAGGTTGGTGCACTGGTTGTACTAGGTGTTGGGGCCCTGTGCTGTTGCTGCTGCTACTGTGGGTGGCTATTACCTCCAGATCTCTTGTGGCTGAAATCTGACTGGCCTGTTCTCGCCTTCTTATTCTTTCGTTCCATATCCTTCAGTTTCTCGGCCTTAAATTGTTGAGCATAAACAATTAGGCTGGACAAATCCATGTCTTTGATCAGCATCACGCTCCTGCACTCTTTGGGGACCAAATTAGACACCCCATTCACAAAATTCAGTATGCGAGCCCTTGGCTTGGCCACCATCTCTAGAGCATACTTTTATCATTTGGTAAATTCCAAAGCATACTCCTCCATTGTCTGGTTACCCTGCCATAGGTTCATAAACTCTTCCATCTTAGCCTCCCTTAGCTCGCGGGGAAGGAACCTATCCAAAAAAGTTGTATGAAACTCCTCTTCGTCCATTTCCATGTCGAGGAGGCACGATTCACTGAAAGGAAAAAAAAAGACACGCTTTACAAATATGTCTTTGGAATTGGACTTTAACGCACGATAAAGAACATGAACAAAAGGGGAATTTTCCTAATAAGATCTTGTAGCCTCCTCGTCATAAGGGTGGAACACTTCACACCCAAGAAAAGCACTATACTCGATGCGGCTATTAGACTTGCTGAGGATACTCTAAAGCTAGTGCTCTGATACAAAGTTTGTCACACCCCGAGCCTACAACCTGTGAGCCCAAGTCAACCCCTGGTCTATCATATACTAACATTTTGAGTAAACTGCACAGTGGAACATAAAGTAATAGCATAAAGTATTTAAGAAGAATGAATCTTAAAGTAAAGGTTCAAATCTTTAAATACACTAAATAAACTGGAAGCCATATTTGTCTGAAAGCTATCTAACTAAGGAGTTACTGGGACACACCCCCAGCTAACTCTATGTTTAAACAGAACTGAATGAAATAAATAAACAAGACCTCGAATTGGGAGGACTCACACTCTAATCTTTTAGAATGGAGTGCTCTGAAACTGAAGCAACTATTTGTGGTGAACCTGAGAACCTGCAGCCATACCATGAAACAATGCAGCATGAAAAACATGTGATAGTACTTTGAACGTACTGACTAAGTGGGAGAGAAATATAGAATATAAAGACTTAACTGAAATGACACAGGATGACCAATAAGTACTGAGTTGAACCATTGATATAATCTGAAATGGTCAAGACAACCTTGTCTGATGGTCATGAACATGCCCTAAGTCTGAATCACTAAATCTGAGATACTGTACTAAACTGAGCTGCTTATTTTGACACTGGACTGTACTAACTAGTGGGAGAGTCTATAACCAACATTTAACCACGTGAGCTAGACGTGGAGTCCGATATATACACCCCACCGATAGGACCCAATATACCTTGCCAGGGTATAAAGGCATTAACTGGGTGATCACATAATATATCTGGGGCCAATCAGGCCAACTAAAACTGTAAACTACGCTGGCAATGTAGTTCTGAGAACCTGGGTGCGCTGGAACCTCGGCCCTCTCGGTGCTAAGTCCTACTCCTATTGAAAAACCTAAACTGAACTACGAAGCTGATAACTCGAAACTGGGTCACAAGACAAGTCAGGGATGACTGACTGCATGTACCTTGAGAGCGTTATCGAACCAGATTCCGAAACTGGATTCTAAGACCAGTCAGAGCTACTTATCTAGAGGCGTCATAGCCGTCTATAGAACAACTAATAACTGAACTAGGGTCTTGGTGTTGGTCAGAGCTACAAATGAGTATCATGACCGCCTAATGGACAAAATATCTGTAATATGAATTTGATTCTGAAAACTGGGAGGCACCACTGATACCTCGAAAGTAAATTGGAGTAAAAATGATTAGTTGAAAATTTTCTAAAAGATTCTGAAGAGACTCTACATTCTAACTAGTCTGAACTTCTAGAAGCTAATAGAGAACTCAACTTATCCCAACAATATGGGAATCTCATAATATAGAGCAATTTCAAGAATTCTAAGAATTTCATTCAGCGGGGCTTACATCACTCTCATTAATTGAGTATCTACTTAACATATATATATAGGAAATTATAGAAAATTTAGCCCATAACATTTTTCCTTCACTAAAGAAAATTTATTAAGCAAGAACCTATACTCAAAGATTAGGGCTCATATTCACTTTCATAATAATACTGACAAATTGATAGGAATTGATGAAGATTATATCAATAATAAATATCAACACCTTCTAAGTGAAATTAACGAGAATAAACATAAAGGTTTCTCATACTCGAAAACTCAGGGCTTAGAATTACTAGAAGATATTGGGGAGGATTTTGGGGGCACAAGGGAAGAACAATCCCCTTTCTAAAACCCCACATACCTGATAAAGAAGCAAGGAAGAATTGCTGGATAATTTAAGAAGAAGGATCTGCCCTAGTTTTAAGCTCTAAACTACTCTGAGAGGAACTCCGCTTTCTGTTTCTGGGAAGTTTGAGTGGGGTATGAGGAAAAGAACCCATTACCTCCACTAAACATTTGAAACTGATGCTAAAATGACGTGGTTTAATGCTTTGGAGAATAGAAATTCACAAAATAGTCCCCAGAAATTCGCCGGGAAAAACTGCCAGGTGCTCCTAACGGGTGACTTAATGACTCATTACCTGGTCCAACGAGTCGTTGGGTTCTCCCGTCAAGCTCATTGGAAAAGAGGTCTACTAACTCTTGACGGGCACATGACAAGTTGTCATGACTGGGAATGACTCGTCGTGTCGTCCATTAGGTACACTGGAAAGAAGGCTAGAAAGGATTGGAAATGAAGGACTTGATGAGTCGTTAATACTGATGACGAGTCGTGGTGACCTTACATCAAGTACACTGTCTACTTCTCAAATTCTAAAACTCCGGCTTGGTAATGGGTGACTTAACGAGTCATGTGGCCTAACAATGACTCGCTGCGTAGTCCATTGGGAACCACTTACTCATCATCTGGCATCCTTCTCACGGTTGACCCAGCGAGTCGTTGGGTCACTTAACGACCCGTTAGGTTGGTCGTTCTGCAACTTTTATGTAGTTTTCCAAATTATCTAAATTAAGTCTTGGATATTAAATTTTAAGCTTTCGGGGCATTACAGTACCTCCTTAACAAGCTCCTTCCTGTCTTCACTCAAATGTGACATACGTCCCATAGAAAGTATACTAAGGGCGTCTAAGCCTTACCCGGGTGGTAAAGAACACTCATGTCGTAGTCCTTAAGTAGCTCCAACTTCCTGCATTGCCGAAAATTTAGTTCCTTCTATATGCACACGTATTGTAAGCTCTTGTGGTCCATTAAAACATCTACATGAACCCCATACAAGTAGTGTCTCCATATTTTCAAAGAAAATACTACCATAGCCAACTCAAGATCATGGGTCGGGTAATTCTTTTTGTTAGTTTTTAACTGTCTGGAAGAATACTCTACAACTTTCCCGTGCTGCATCAATACACATCCCGTTTGACCCTCTAAGCATCATAATATACAACGAAGCCATCGGTACCCTCCAATAAGGTCAACAACGGTGTTCAAGTGAGCCTTGCCATCAATTCCTGGAAACTCTTCTCACAAGCCACCGACCATTTGAACTTCACCTTTTTCTGAGTCAATCTTTTCAACGGGGTGGCAACGGATGAGAAACCTTCCACGAATCTTTGATAGTAACCCGCTTCTGATCTTCGAAGGGTTTACCGGTCTGGGCCAGTTCATCACTACCTCTATTTTCTCGGAGTCCACCCTTATACCTTCGCTTGACACTACATGTCCCAAGAATGCAACTGATTTTAGCCATAATTCACATTTCCTGAACTTGGCGTATAGCTGGTTTTCCTTGAGGGTCTGGAGTGCTACCCTCTGGTGTGCAGCATGTTCCTCCTCACTTCGAGAGTATATTAATATGTCGTCAATGAATACGATCACAAACATATCCAAATATGCCTTGAATATTCTGTTAATCTAATCCATAAAAGCTGCAGCGACATTGGTTAGTCCAAAAGATATAAAAACGAATTCAAAATGGCCATACCGGGTCTTGAAAGCAGTCTTTGGGATGTTGCTCTCCCGACCCCTGAGTTGGTGATACCCCGACCTAAGATATATCTTGAGGAAATATTTGGCACCCTGAAGCTAATAGAATAGGTCATCTATCCTGAGTAAAGGGTATATATTCTTGATGGTGACCTTGTTCAGTTGTCTATAGTTAATACACATCTGAAGGGAACCATCTTTCTTCCGGACGAAGAACACTGGGGCACCACATAGGGACTTACTAGGTGTAATAAAACCCTTATCCAAAAAATCTTTCAACTACTCCTTTAACTCTTTTAGCTCGGCTGGGGCCATCAGGTAGGGAGGGATTGATATGGGCTGCATGTCAGGAAAAAGGTCAATCTCAAAATCAATCTCCCTCTCGGGAAGAACACCTAGTAGGTCATCTGGAAATACCTCAGAATATTCACCCACCACAAGGACTGACTAAATGGTCGAGGTCTCAGACGTGACATCCTTAACCCTAACCAAGTGGTAAATACAACCCTTGGAAATCATTCTCTTGGCCTTGAGATAGGAGATAAAGCGACCTACAGGTACCACTGAACCACCCCTCCATTCTAAAATCGGTTCCCCTTGAAATCGAAACTCCACTGCTCGAGTTCTACAGTTATCAGATGCATAACATGCTAACAACCAATCCATGCCAAGGATGATGTCAAAATCGGTCATAGACAATTCTACTAAAACAACAAAGGTAACCCTATGCAAGACTGTAACAGGGCGAACTCGACCTACCTACCTCACTACGACTAAATCACCAACCGGGGTAGATATAGAAAATGGTGTGGACAATATTTCTGGACTGACTCCAAAGTGACTGGCAATGTAAGGTGTCACAAAAGATAGTGTGGCTCCCGGATCTAATAAATCATAAGAATCAATGTGAAAGACTCGCAACATACACGTAACCAAATCTGCAGAACTCTCTTGCTCTTGCCGAGAGCCAAGTGCATAAAACCGATTCTAGCGCTGGCCGCCAGCTGAGCCAGTTAGAGCACCCTGCTGATTCTGACGTTCCACTAGAACTACTGAACTAGTTGCTGAAGTGATGGCTCCACTACCCCCTGACCTAGCTGCATGGCAATCCATAAGTCTATGTGTGGGTTTGCCACACCCAAAACCAGCGTCTGAGCCTACCAAACATTTCCTTCAGTGGTTCTTGCCACAATTATCACAAGATGGGAATGTGCACTCTGTGCACATGCTATTTTGACTCTTTCAACTTGAGGCCCTGCTCCTCTGATAGTCTTGTGGCCTAGATGGAGTATTGGCTAAAGATGGTGCTGGTGTAATGGACCTGTGCTGGGACTGCTTGTGAGATTCACCCCTTAGCTTAGATTGGGGAACCTGTGGCTATCAGTTCTGGCCCTCTTGGCCTTTCTCTATCTTATGTGAGTTGCTTCCATCTGCTTGGCATAGAGGACTATCCATGGGTAGTCTATATCCAGATGAAGCATTGCTATTCTGCAATCCTTATCTAGATACTCAGCTACTCCCTGCACGAATTTGCTCACCCGTTCCCTATGGTCCATCACTAGCTCTGGGGCATACTTTGGCAGGCGAGTGAACACAAATGAATATTCTAGCACCGTCATCTTTCCCTACTTGAGGTTAATTAACTCAATTGCTTTCAATTCTCTCATCTCCCGAGGAAAGAACCTATCGAAAAAAACCCATGTGGAATTCATCCCAGCTGCTAGGGCCTGCTTCCGCTGCCCTGCTATCTCTCCATTGCTTTAACTAGATGGGAGATACCTCCTTCAACTAATGTAAGGCCAAGTCCACATACTCCCCATTTGTCACCCCCATCACCGGAGTGACCTTCAAGATCCCCTCAATGAACTCGTGAGGATCCTCGTCCACCTTTGCCCCAGTGAATTCTGGAGAGTTCATACTTAGACAGTCCCTGTTTCGGGCTACCGCTATATTGCCATTCTATGGGACATGCACAACAGCCTGCTGGTTGACCTGAGCGGGCAGGGACTGCGCAAACATTTGAATAGCCTCCCAAAACTCGGTGTGGGTAGCTGTCTCTGGTGCTTGGGGCTCCTAAACAGGTGGGGCTTGCTGATGCCAATTATCATGGCCACCCTAATTGCCTTCATCATTTTTGTTCCTCCTTCCGATCATCCTCTTGGGAGACATGATTTGCTACAATCGCGAAACGCACGAATTAGATGGACATATAGGTTTTCCTCGCACGATGTAGATCATGAAGGAAGGGAACATTTCCTAAAATGTTTAGTAGCCTCTTCTTCATAAGTGTGGATCGCTTTACACCCATGAAAAAAAATCTACCTAGCGCGGCTTTCAGACTCCCTAAGACACATCTTAACCTATGGCTCTGATACAAAGTTTGTCACGACCCGAGCGTACACCCGGATCGTAGAAACGGGACAAGGAGCCCCGAGAGACCCCAAGTCAACCCATGGCGTGAGCATACTACTAATTCATTCCTATAAGGCAGAAAACTTGTCAAGCATGAACTAACTGAAAATTGTAACATGAAATGTAAGGAACGACAAACCGAAATACATTCATAATTGACATAATACTACATATAAGTCTGAAAGCCTCTATTCATAAAAGAGGGGATGAAGGGACAAGACCTCAACTAACCCAAACATTTTGAAAGAAAAAGATAAACAAGGTCTGAACATGATGCCCTCGAATCATGAGGACTCACCAATGAACACTGAGCGAAACTGAGCGTAAGCTAGGGACGATCTGAACCTATGAACCGGACCCTAAAAAATATGTGGGTTAGTACTTGGAAGGTTCTGAATATTTAAGGTATGCAAAACATTGCTTAAAAACATAAAAGTTAAAGGAGTGGGACATTATGATCATAAGACTGAAATTGTAAGTATATCATTGGGCTCAATACTTCCCAAAATATTCGTAAACCTATTATAGTCATAACATATGAGGAAAACATTTCATAAAACATAACTTGAGCCAATATAACTTAATCATGCTTACATTAAAATCATGAGGAACAATGGGAGATTTCTATAACCGACATACCCCATATGAGCACAGATGGAGCCCCACCTATAAACCTAGTCGAGAGGTCATCCATATCTTGCCAAGGATATGAACCATGAAAGGGGTGAGATCACTCATGAAGGCCTCGTAGGGCATTAGGGAAGGTCACTGAGGATGTCCCAAACATAACCTACGGTGGCACGTAGTTCTTATATTCGGGGGTTTAACTTGGGCCCCAAACCTACTCGGTGTTAAGTACTACTCCCAAAACATGTAATGTGCTGATAGAAATTCATACATGACATGCATGGCCAGTTAAATCATGATAATCATATCATTCCTATGAATTCATAGTACTAGCCATGGAATTGGGCTCGTGAATTGGCCATAATCATAGTTCTAAATCATAAGTGACATGTGGGCATTACCCATAGTTTAAATCATACATGAAATACTTAAATTATAGGTAAAATGATCATAATAACATGAGTAGTTGAAAACATGCTTAAATTCAAGAGTTCATATCATGCTTGAGAAAATCACCATAACCATGAATTTCACCAAAACCCCATGATTTGGGCACAAGTGCTTTTAGGGATTAAATCATCAAATAATGAATAAAATAAGTGAAAACACCCCAATAATTCAAACCCATGATTTTAGACATATTACAACATGCTCATATCGATTTTTGAAGAACATGCATTTGGGTTGTGACCCATTAAAAGTCAGTAACCTAAACATAGAATTAGGGAGGAATTGGGAATGGGTGGGGACTAAACTACCCATTCAAAACCCTACATACCTGTAAATTTCATGATTCCTACTCTCTTGAAGAACCTTATGTGAAAATTTGAAGAGCTTGAAAATTCCTACTTCCTCCTCTAGCACTTACAATTGCTAAAATGAACTTAGCAGGAGTTTTCATCCCTTAAAGACCCTATTTCGACCTCAAAATGACATGGTTTAGGGCCTAAAGGCATATAAAAGTTAAATTTGCCCTTACTAAATTCTTTTGAAAAAGCAGTTCTAGCCCCGACCACGAGTCGTACCATCTAGTCACGACTCGTGGTCACTTCACCATTTTTCCTAATTTTTTGAATTTGACCACGACTGATATACCATGACCTATACCACCATTCTACGGGTCATACTGTCAACCGTGGTACCATCCACTCAAACCAATACGACTTAACCACAAATCCTCACCATGACTCGTTGCTACATCCTACGGGTCATACCATGACCCGTGACAACCCACTCTAGCACCATTGAGAAATTTACCATGACTCGTAACCACGAGTCATATCCACACGCCACGACTCGAAGGACTACTCGTGGTATAACCTCAGGCTCCCGAACTCATCACGACTCGAGTCATGAGTCATAGGTCCTCACCACAATTCGTACCTCGAGTCGTACTGGTGCAAAAATTCCATGTTATCTGCAGTTTTCAACTATGACTCCCAGGTCCATTCTTAGGCCCCCTTCCGGGGTGTTACAGCCAATAATGGTTCATGGTAAAAGCCGGGGTAAGAGCGTAACTTTATATTTAATATCGATCCTATATCTTAAGTAGTGAGTGGAAAGTGGTATTGGAGTTAATCGTCCTCCATGGTAGTGTGTAAGTTTTCTTACAGTTAGAAAAGTTCATCGATTATCGTAATACCCTGGAAGTGCTTAGGAATAAATCTGGGGAGTTAAAAATTCAAAATGTGGAAATCTGGGAAAATATTGCAAGACGAGCCACAAAATGACTCGTGGTAGCAAACCATGAGCCATTATTTGTGGTCGTGGTATGAAGCCAGGCCTGGTGGTAGTCTGGACCACAGGCGTCACAATGACCCATTGTGAGAAGGTACGAGCCATTGTTAGGGGTCGTGGAAAGGAAGTGGATCTAGGCAGTAGCTGAGACAGTTCGAGAAAATGATCCGTTGTTGGTAAGGACGACTCGCCCTGTCGAGCTGTGGGTGTAAATCAGAACCTGGAAGTTTGGCGGTCTAGACCATGGGGGTTTACCACGGGTCGTAGTATCTTCCCACGGTACGTTGGTTATGTTGTGGGATCTTCCAGTGCAGGTTTTTCTGCAATTTTAGTAAGGGTATTTCTGTCATTTCCTAGTCCTAAGGCTCTATACTACATTGTTTTGGGCTCATTTTGAAGGGTTTTAGTAGGGGAAAACCTATTCTAAGTGCATACTCCCCATGCATGCAAGTCTGAAGGATTGGAGAGGTTATTCAAGCTCAAATTTCAAGGTTTCCATTAGAATCTTAGATTGGGAAACTAGAGGGTATTAGAATTCACCATTTCCAGGCATGTAGGGTTTTAATGGGTGCCTCCCTTCCACACCTATGTCCAACTTCTACCAAATTGTGTTAAATTATAAATAGTCAAGTATGGGGTTCTGATCAATTGCATGATTCTTATATCTCTATTCATGGGTATGATTAGATTGAGTTGATATTGATGATTTACAAGGCTTGGGCGGATCCTAACTTGTTTTCTCTTATAAAATTAGTTTTTCTAAAGATTGAATCTAAAATACCCATGTGTGGATAGTTCATAGTAGAATGTGATGACGATGGAGTAGATGATGAAAGGCATGTTTCCAACCACACCCATGATATTGATGATGTCTTCAAAGAATATTAAATACACCCAAGTATTGTAGAGCTTTGGGTGATGCCCATATGATGTATTCAATTGTGACTTTTCCCCGACATGTGCTTACCACATGGTTGAGATGAAATTTCCCTTTAACCCTTATTACGAATTCTAGCTTATGGTATGTTGCAAAGTAAATCCTTCTTTATGCGTAAATCCTTAATTGTTATGCATGTTATTGTCGAGCTTTTTCAAGAACAATGTTAAGCTTCATTTCACATGATGTTGAGTCTAAGCATGATTTTATTCTAAACTTTGCGAAACAACATTATTGAGCTTCATATTTATTTGATGTCTAGTTTATGCATGATTTCATGTTTAGCTTCGTCACTAGATAATGTTGAGCTTCGTATTTATATGATGTAGAGCATTACATGTTTTGGGAGAAGAGTCTAGCATCGAGCGGGCTAAGGGTCGACAACCCTATGCCCCAGAACTACACACCAATGTAGGTTGATTGTATTATATTTGGGAGCTCCCCTGTGAGCTATCCCCGGCCTTAATTGCCCATGAGCTTGATATCGATATCATAGTAGCGTCCTCAGCCCTGGCAAGGTTTTGGATGGCTCTGTCCACTTGAGTTTAATAGTCAGGACTACCTAAGCTCTATCGTGGTATGTTGGTTAAGTGACGAGTCTCCCATTGTCCATATGATTTAGATTTGTATATTCACTACTCATGATCACTATGTATGCATACATGTTCAAAAAGCAAGGTTTGACTAATTGTTTAGCTTTTGATTTAAATGTTATGTTTTAGCTTTGAATCAATCGAGTCAATTATGAGGTTCCAAATCCATGCATGAACATTTTATTATAAGAGTACGATATCAGAATGAGTGTTAGTAGTCTTCTACTTACTCTGAAAAGCTCATTATATGTATGATGGTTTTAAATGATTTATGTTATCAAAGCAGTTTTACTTACCTTGCATACTCGATACATTCCATGTACTGACCGCATACTTTCTATGCGGCATCATTTCATGATGCAGGATCCGGTTCTCAGGTCCATCCTCGTTCGTAGTTGCTTATCAGTGTCAGTACCTGCTTGGTTGGTGAGTCCTCATCTTTTGAGGGCTATACTTTTAGTTATCTTGGTTATATTTTCAATTTCAGTATTGCTAAGCTAATTGGGGGTATTTTCCCAATAGCACGTCCAGATTAGAGGCTTATCAGACTTAGATATGTATTCAGCTTCAGATGTTCAATCTGTTGTTATGTTAAGTTAGTCTTTCGTTGAGTCTATAATTATGTTCCTTTATATTTATCAAATGAGATAGTTGTATGCATGTGCCATGGGTCGACTTCGGATCTCTTGGGGTCCCTTGTCCCGTGTCTACGATCACTGCCTCCGTTCGGGTCGTGACAATTATGTGGTGTTAAGGCACGTCTGTCTTATGTTAGATAAGTAGATTGAATTGTATAAGTATAGTTTGATAGAGACAGGAAAAGGAAAGGATATGTTTATGAATATACAGAATGTATGTTTATGTCACAAGTCAAGGAAATATTAAAGATGTTGTGGCTAAAGTTACGGTTACCTAGGTATAACCCTCATTTGAGGACGAATGATTTTAAGGGGGGGAGCATGTTACACCCCGAAATTTTTTTTGATGATTATTTGATGGTTATATGTCATATTAAGGGAATTATGTGTTGTATGTTGTCCATAGGTGAGGAGGGAAACATGTGCTAAGGGAAAAGAGAAGAGTATGTGTAGTTTATAAATAAGGGTCAAATTTAAATGGACGTATCTCTAAACTTATAATGATTCTAAAGTCCCATAACCTATCAAATGAAAGGTACTTGAGTCTAGTTTATAGTGAAAAAAACCGCTAGTTAATCGGAGTTTGGAGAAAAAATGTTATGTTTGTTTAAAGACAACATTATTGCTGGGAAAGCGCCCAGGCGCGCGGGCGCCGAGACAGGCAGGCAGAAGGGGCGCGCGCGCGAGGGCATGTCACACGAACGCCACCCAGGCCTTGGCCAGCCCACATATATGAAGTAAAATTGAGCTAGAAGCTCATTTCTACTCCGTTTGTGTTGATTGTTTTTCCAGAAATCAAAGAATTCAAAGCCCTATCACATGGTGAAAAGATATCCCAGGTAAAAAACTTCACTCTTGTATCTTTTGGGCTTTCGGGAAGAGAACCTTGGAAGAAAGTCATGGTTTGTTATTATCTTGTTGTTGATTGTGGTGCTGCTGCGTTTTTAGCTGGTTCTAGGCAAGAGAAAAGTCTACACCTACTTTAGCTAATAAAATCTCGAAGAAAGGGTAAGTAATTCCCTTTTTGATTTCTCTTAGTTTATGAGGTTATAACTTGGAGAATGTTGTAGTATTGTATTGTTGTTTCTTTGGGTGTTCTTGTGGCATGTGGCTACCCGATTTTTCAAGAACTTTGGTGAGGTGAAGTTGCTGCTTGTTGTGTTTATAATTTGGATTTGGACGGAGCCTTAAGGAGTAATCTTGAAAGGAAGATTTTCGGCAAAATTAGAGTCGATGTGCCAAGGTATATGAAGGCGTCCCTTTCCTTGTTTTTCAAGCACGAAACTAAGTCATTGAAAGGATCAATATGCCTATGTTCTTAAAATCTAATTGAGGCATGTATAATCCTGTCCAAATGGTTGGAAATACTTGACATAAAGCTTGAATCATTAAGAATGGTTGAAAAAAACAAATGTTAAGCGAAAGGTGTAATTTTTATACGATTGTTGTCATAGTTATAAATCGAGTCTTAAGTCCCCTTAATGTGGGCAGCGTGAGCTGGACCTTTGCAGTATACTGTATATGGATGTTGAATATATGTTAAGATCTGGTCACTTAGTGAAATTTGTAGGAAATGCTAAGACGACAACATGTAATCGAACTTAAGCTAAGAAGATGACGCTAAGACAATTGAGGGTAAACGAGCTTATAAAAATGACATTTTATGGTTAAAGGAGATTTTATGTTTTCCCTCCTTAAAGCTAAGCAAGCGGCATAGAGCGAATAAGCTAAGCCGATAGATGTTAACAGGGAAAGCGTGGCTAAGTTGTTAATCTTTTTGTGACGTTATAAAAAGGGAAAATAAGAGTAAATGTTAGTCCTTTTAAGGTAATATGTGAGTAATATGCACTCTACCCATAATTTCTTTCTAGAACCTTTGAATGATGTTAAAATATAGGCAAGACGAGGTTTAACAAATAATGTTGTCAATTAGGTAAAGAGGTGAGTGCATACAGAAATTGATGGAATAGTGAACACGAGGGTAAAGAATTGATTGTAGAGTGAATAATGTTTGGCAAAGAAGTGAAGATGAATAAGGAAAATAGAGCTGAATGTTGTTAAATTAGCCAATACGGGTTATGATTGTGCACGAGTTGGGCAAACATCTAGGAAGATTAACCCTATTATGAAGACGTTTCATAAAAAAGTTATAAATTAAGTTATTCATGTTCAGTATGTGTTACGGTGATGAATAGCCAGTAAAGTGGTAACCTTCTACGAAATAATTAGAGTTGAACGTCTGTAAAATAGTAACTTAAGTTGAGAAGCTCTCTGCTATACCCCTAAACGATTATGTTAAGTTATCTATTCTAAGTGTTGAAATAATATACCATGTCTGAAAAGGGTAATTCTAAGATCTTCTATGTCGCTTATAATGATGTCAGCTTTCTTAAGCTGCTTAGATAATTGCAAAAGTTATGTAAGTTAATCCAACATCGTCTGAATTACCGCTATATATCTTTATTTGCCTACAAGGCATCACTTAGAGAGTTGATCACAAGTTTCGAAGTTACAGATCTCCAGGTCTCAGATCGTTAAGTTATGTCTTCACGTTTGTAAATTATGTTTAAATGTGCTGGATAATCTAAAAAGTCTTAATATATATGATTTTCATGTTATAACATATAGTTGAATTCTTTCAGTTATATTAAAGTCATGCATCAATATGTTTAGATCTTATTGGAGTTATCATTTGAATTTTCTAAATTTAGAGGAGAGATTCTCCTATGTACAAATTTTCCTAATGTCTAAGTAAGTATAAGCACAGGCTATGATAATGAGTTAAGCGCAGAACTTCGAATACCAGGAAGTCTCTTTGAGGTCACCCAATTTACAAAATATGAGTTATACGTTATATAGAAGTCTCATACGTTGTATATCTATAGTTCAGCTCTCAACTGTATGTATATGTTAAGTGTTATGACAAACAACTCCAAGTTCCTAGTTATAATTTCCATGTTTTCATGCAAATAAGTTAAATGAATTAAGAAGTATATGTGCTCAGCTACGTGATAAGTTTGGTAATGAAATTCCAATGTATAGTTGTCGATACAGGTAAAGGAACCACCTGGTGGGCATTATGTATTTGCAGTTCCCAGATGTTAAAGAATTGTATAGAAATGAGCTATATGTGTTTATATCCAAGCAAAATGTTTAATTGGTAGGATTATTTGTTGGACATTGTTTGTAAGCCCACAAAAGTTCTTATGCTATCTAAACCTCTTGAAGGTCCATCGAGTAACTGAATCGACATGCATATATATAATTTGACAGCTTTACCGGATATATATGCATATTTTTTAGGTTTACATTATATATTTGCTCACTTGAATTTATGTGTTACGGAAGAGGCATATTCTGGCAACAGATTTAACATTTGTTATTTACATGTCATACGTGTTAAATTGACTCAATATAAGCCATATCGACTCCATTTATGATTATGATTGAGAATTATTTTTTTATTTTACCTCGGTGTGACACACCGGATGGAGATATTTTTATTTTACCCCGATATGGCACACCGGCTGGAGATATTTTTATTTTACCCTGGTGTGGCACGTCGGCTTGAGATATTTTTATTTTACCTAGATATGACACACCAGCTGGAGATATTTTTATTTTACCTCGGTGTGGTACATCGGCTGGAGATAGATTTATTTTACCCGGATATGGCACACCGGCTGGAGATATTTTTAGTTTATCCTGGTGTGGTATATCGACTGGAGATACTTTTATTTTACCTCAGTGTGGTTCATCGGCTGGAGATATTTTTATTACCCCGGTATGGCATACCAGCTGGAGATATTTTTATTTTACCCCGGTGTGGTACATCGGCTGGAGACATTTTTATTTTACCTTAGTGTGGTACATCGACTGGAGATATTTTTATTCTACCCTGGTGTGGTACATCGGCTGGAGATATTTTTATTTTTCATCGGTGTGGTACACCGGCTGGACGAATTTTATATATGGATTTACGATTGGCTGGTCGCTGGCATTACAGTTATAGTTTCTTTGTTGTGCATTTCTTAATTGCATTTTCCTCTCATTATAGAGTTATTATCACATTTTGGATTCCAGGTTGTTCCTATTCCATATTCCTGGTTTAGTTATCTTGAGTTCACTTATGTTACAGTAAGTTATCAATTACAGGTTGTAGAGTTCCAGGTTATAATTATCCTCTATATGTTTATGTGCTGAGTCAGTTATTACAAGATTGTTATCTCATGTTTACAGTTTAGCCTTACATACTGATGTGCCCTTATTCGCGCGTCCGCAAGTGTACGGGTCGTGCATGTAATATAGTGGCTCTTTTTAAGAATCGGACTGTGGAACCCACAGGGACTGGACCCATTCCTCTAACTATCCTTTACAAGTGTGATCTTAAATATCGAAAATGTTGGTTATAGAAGTTTTCGAGGGAGATTCAATTAAGTCTAGTTTTGGTCAATGAAATATTCTGAAGTCACTGTAGGAGCAACGTAGGATTAAAACCAGATAATCATGCGATGATACAATTTGCAATGGTTTAAGCATGGAACTATCACTTATTATTTCACATAATTAGAATTGTATGTTCATGGTCTTTCGAGCCTCTAAACACGACAAACTAGCCTCACTGCATCATTGTGAGCGAGGATGCTAATTTCTAGTTCGCGGGCAATTAATTATGTTGTGGTTTACGGGGAAATGATTAGGGACTTTCGTGCATCTAACCATTTAACTCAACTTACCCTCAGAACTACTTCTTCGAGTGGTGATGTGATAATTCTAAGTTGGTCTCTTGATAACCCCCGTTTTATCAACCAAGAAAGGTGTTAGGTATATTTCTATCCTAACACGAAATTATATCGTGAGATACAAACATGCTTCTTACATTCTCATGTCCTGACCTAGATAATTCTTTCTCAAGTAATTTCCCAAGATAACGTATATATTTTCATGGTTTTCAATCGTAAAAACAACCAACAATCTAGAATGCAAGACGAAAACAACAATCAATAACTTAATTCCAACACAATTTAATAAAATCACAATCATAATTCATGGATTGAACCCTAGAGGAAGGGTTCTTGCCATTCATGTTCGTACTTTAACTAACTACTACTAAACTAACATACTTATATGAATTTGGTAGACAAGAAGGGAATTTTCCAAACCCTAGATGAGCTCTCCCACTTCTCCCTTCACTCCTAGGTAGTTTTCCAGAATAAAATCGTGACCCATTAGATTTAAGAGCTAAGGGACCTATTTATAATAAATAAGAAACGTCCACAATTTAGCCTGTCGTGGAATGGCTCCGTGTCACGGAGTGTATCGCGGAGCACTGCCTCCGTGACACGGAGGTAACGCGAAAGCTCTCTTGAAACTACCTCCGGAAGCCGAAATTGCTGAGTGCTACCATGTTGGCAGCGTGTCACGCTGCTTGGGCAGCGCGTTGGCACACCCATGTCGCACAGGTGGCATGGCGTGGCACGTTGCTGGCGCGCTGGTGCTGCCTGCTTGCTGCATCTGCTCCCAACTCCATTCCGCCACTTCACCAACTTATAAATTAGTTCCTTAAAATCATTGCAACCTACAAAACAAGGACTAATCATGTTGGTTAGCACATATATTCACATTTATATAAAATCACATAAACATTTATAAAATAAATTAGATAAACAAGACTAAATTATGTTATCAAGCGTCACTCGGGCATGCTATTTTGCCCGAGATCACATACCAGTACATTTCATTCGTATTGATGACCCTTTGCTAGGGGACCTGCATTTGTGTCGTAGGTGTAGGTAGTGGCCAGGATTGCCAGTTGAGTAGTAGTTCTTGAGATCAAAAGATGGTTGGTAGGCTCCTTTCTTTCTTGAGATAGGGTTTAGTTATTTATGCTTGAGTTTTGAGATGTAGTCATGGGTAGGTCGGATCCCTGTTCTGACCATCCATCAGTATACTCTTTAGAGGCTTTGTGGACTTAGTGTGTACAATGTTATTTAGTTTGTGGCCTCGTTGGCTTGTTGTTTCTTTGTTTAGCACACTAATTTCCTTGGTTGTATTTTGATTGTTTACCCCATATTGTTGAGACCTTATGGGTCCAATTTATACTTTAGTTGATTGTGATAGGTGACCTGGATGGCCTAAGTGTTACAGTTATAGATGTCATATAGCCGGCTTCTCGATCAATCATGAATCGAGTGCTAGTTGCACCCTACCCCAGTTTTGGGGCGTGATAGATATCAAAATGGGCTTCATCACAGAGTTGTCTCTCACTCATTGACAATATGACTCCATTTGGGTGGTCGTGCATAGGTTGACAAAAGCTACCAATTTAGTAGAGAATTATGCTAAATAATACATTTTGGAGTTGGTTCGGTTGCATGGGTAGCCCTTGTCCGTCATATCGGATAATGGTACTCAGTTTACCTCGCAGTTTTGGAGATCATTTCGAAAGGGACTTGGTACTCAGGTCAAGCTCAGTACAATATTTCACCCGCAAAAGGATGGTCAAGTGGAGCGGACTATTCAGACTCTTGAGGACATGTTGAGAGCATGTGTGATTTATTTCAAGGATAGTTGGGATGACCACATGCCTCTCATTAAGTTCGCGTATAACAATAGTTACCATTCCATCATTCAGATGGCTCCTTTTGAGGTTCTCTATGGGCGGAGATGTAGATCTCCTATTGCTTGGTTTGAAGTTGGTGAAGATGTGATTATAGGACCGGATTCAGTCCATGAAGCCATGGAGAAAGTTCAACTTATACGGGACAGTTTAAAAATAGCTTAGAGTCGCCAAAAGTCCTATGCGGATGTGATAAGGAGGCAACTTGAGTTTGATGTCGATGATTGGGCGTCTGAAGATATCTCCTATAAAAGGAGTGATGAGATTTGGAAAGAAAGGGAAACTCAGTCCCTATTATGTTGGCCCATACCGGATTGTGAAATGGGTTGGCAAGGTGCATATGAATTGGAGTTGCCCTCAGTATTAGCTTCAATCCATCTAGTTTTGGAATGATCTAACTCTAGTTATTTCAATGGTCAACGTCAGTGTGAAAGACAATCTTAGTTACGAAGAGTTTCTAGTGGAGATACTGAATCGTTAAGTTCGCAAGCTAAGAAACAAAGAAGTATCTTTAGATAAGGTTTTATGGAGGAATCAGCACGTTGAGGGAGCTATGAGGGAAACCAAAGCAGATATGATGGCTAAATATCCGCATCTATTCCCTTCCGACTCAGTTTCGTCTTGAGTTATCAGTTTCTTCCTTAATACTCTATTTAGTTTCATGCTTTGCTCATGTACCTCAATTTCTTTAATGTAAATGGTTGTATGTCTGGTTCGAGAATTCAGTTTACTCATGTAGTTCAAATAAAAGTCAGTCACTTCGTCAGTTTTCAGCATGTATGTTCATTATTTAAGTATGATGATTACATTTCTCTGCTTTTCTATATGTTCCCAAGGGGGAGATATTGTAATACCCCTGAAGCCCTAAGATTAGACTTGGGAATTGAAATAGATAAAATTGAATTTTCTGCATCAGGTCATAGGACAAGTCATCCTGTGACCTATGGAGGAATCAGCACGTTGAGGGAGCTATGTGGGAAACCAAAGCAGATATGATGGCTAAATATCCGCATCTATTCCCTTCCTACTCAGTTTCGTCTTGAGTTATCAGTTTCTTCCTTAATACTCTATTCAGTTTCATGATTTGCTCATGTACCTCAATTTCTTTAATGTAAAAGGTTGTATGTGTGGTTCGAGAATTCAGTTTACTCATGTAGTTCAAATAAAAGTCAGTCACTTCGTCAGTTTTCAGCATGTATGTTCATTATTTGAGTATGATGATTCCATTTCTCTGCTTTTCTATATGTTCCCAAGGGGGAGATATTGTAATACCCTTGAAGCCCTAAGATTACACTTGGGAATTGAAATAGAGAAAATAAAATTTTCTACACCAGGTCATAGGACAAGTCATCCTGTGACCTATGGAGGAGGCCATGAGTCATTGAGTGTGTCATGGGGTGAATGTTGGTCGTGGTTTGGAAGCTTGATTCTGGGGTGACCACGGACATGACCATGAGTCGTGGTCAGCACCACGACTTGTTGAGTGATTCGTGGGTAAGGATGGTTTGAAGGAAGAAGAATATAGGTGGTGTACCTAACGGAATGGTCACAGCGACTCTTTGGGTACACCACGAGTCGTGGTGATCCCAGGTGATTTCTTGGCTGCGCAGAGGATGGGAGGTGACCACGAGTTGTGATCAATGGTATCGAATCATTAAGTGCCTCATGGTGATAATATATATGTAACTTTCTATGGAGGAAATAGATGTAAATCATAAGTCGTGGCCAGGGGGACGACTCGTTCAGTCCCTCGCTGGGACTGGCAGTCTGTTTTTACCTACGAGATTATTAAGGGCTTTTCCGTAATTTCTATATTTCTAAGGCCTAAACTACTTCGTTTTAACTCAGAATAGGGTGTTTTAAGAAGGTTTAAGTCAATCTAAGCCTATCTTAATTCATGCATGCAAGCTTAGGGGTTTCGAGAGGTGATCAAGTCTAGTTTCCTATAAGTTCTTCCTCAATTCTCTTTGGGCTATCACGGAAGTGTGCGAATAGATCCATTTAGGTATTTAGGGTTATGAATGGGTGTAATTTTCAACAACCATGCCCAATCCCTCTCTATTTTATAAAATCCTTCTTGATGAATCCATGCGGTTTTTATCCAATACATGAATTCCTAAGTTATAATCATGGGTATGATCTAAGCATGTTGTAAATGATTAATTATGACTAATGGACATATTTTAAAATGTTTTAAATTATAAATTATGTTTTCAAATTTTCTAAACTATGATGCCCATCTATGAATGTTCATGAAAATTGAGATCTATGAGTTATGAATTCAAGTATGGTGAGATGTATATGAATAATATATGATTTCGATATACCTATGTTTATGTTCATGTTTTCAAAGTGAATCAAGTTGATTTCAAGTATGTTAAAGTATTGGGCAAGCCCATATGATCAAGTATGTTTTATAATTTTGTGAATTAGCTTACCACATGGTCTTGGAGTCAAGATACCCATTATTTTCAGCTTGTTGTATGGTTGAGCCAAGGCTTCTCATGTTATCATTTCAGATTATGCATGTATATTATTATTCAGCTTCATCACTAGATGATGGTCAACTTCGTCTAAAAACGATGAAGAGCATATGCATGTTTTTTGGGAGAAGTGTCTAGCATTGAGTAAGTTAATGGTCAGTCAACCTTGTGCCTCGGAGCTATGCACCAACGTAGGTTTACTTTTATATTTTGGGACCTCGCTTGGAGCTTTCCCATGCACCCAAGGGGCCTTGAGCTTGATATCGATATTATGATAGCGTCCTTAGCCCTGGTAAGGCTTTGGATAGCTCTGCCTTCTTGAGTGCGATAGTCAGGATCACGTAAGCTCTATAGTGGTAATATTGTTTATATAATGAGTCTTCCATTGTTCCTCATAATTTTATTTATGCACGTACTTCAGACATGATATTATATTTTCAGTAGTTTTGACCCAATGTTCAGTTTTACTTATGGTTATCCATTTTCCTCTTTGGGTCATTCAATTCAGTTATGATGTTCAATTATGTTTAGATCATTATTTCAAAAAATAGTATACAACAAAATCTTATTTTTAATATGTTCCCTATTATGCATGATTTATGATTTTACTTACTTAGCGATTTTATTTACCTTGCATACTCGGTACATTCCACGTATTGACCAAATGCTCTATGCTGTATCATTTTATGATACATGCTCCAATATCAAGACTCCATCTCGCCGCTAGTTAAATTCCCAGAGTGAGCTACCCTCAGCCTCAATTGGTGAGTCCTCATCTTGTGAGGACCCTTCTTACTTGTTGTATGTCGTGTTTTCAGTTTTGCGACTATAGAGAGCTAGTTGGTGTCTTATCTCGTCAACTCATTAGAATTAGAGGTTTTGTCGGACATAGTGTGTATTCAGCGTTGAACTCATGTATGTATTCAAATATTAAGTTTTGTTTAGACTTCCTCTATGTATTTATGATGATCTTCTGCTTATCTATAAATGAGTTAGATGTATGTTCATGCCATGGGTCGACTTGGAGCGCCTCGAGATTTCTTGTCTCGTGTCTCAATTCGAGCCTATGCTCGGGTCGTGACACTTTAATTGTATAGCCCATTTTTTCTAGCTATGAGCTGGAGAGACTCACTTTACTGCTTTTTGGGGGTCAATTAGCATCACGTTTGTTACTTTTGATTTTACCAATAAACTCTATTTGTTTATTGATTAAGCCTTCTACGCTAGTGATCATATTAATGGAAATCTCTTAGTATATATTAGTTATATGTATGGTCCGGTTAGCTTACAATTATCTTTTCTAAATTGTTCTATGTAATAGGAAAAAATTTAAAAAGAATTAATGAAGAAAAACATACTATATATATAGTTTGCTAATGAATTATGCTGCTTTAGTCTTAAATAAGAATTCATCGATGGGATAAGATTACATACAAGATGTGCAATTGGATGAAAGATATCAAATAAAAGTGAAAGGAATAGTAAAAGAGGTAGGGGCTTTGTTTCAAAAGAGTACGGACCAATGTTATCTTTTAGGAACATGGACCATGGCTTCATTATTGCAAGTGCAATTATATATAGGATGTGCTAAGTAATAAGCTGAAGTAATGGCACGACCCAAGTCAACACCCTAGACGAGACACGGTACTTGGTGCCACAAGCGACCCCAAGCTAACCTATGGTCTAACATCACAATGTTAAAGTAAGTACCATAAGCGAAAGCTATGCAAAATAATGATCCAATAAAATTGTTTTGAAAATAGTAACATAGCTATAAAGAATGCTGAACATCCATGTCTGAAACCCTAACTGCTAACTTATGAGTTGCTGGGACAAGCCCCCAGCTAACTCTAAATTCTAAGTACTGAACTAACTACAAAGAAAACATCATCCTAGGGAAGATGAGTACTCATTAGTAGGACTGCTGCTAGAATCGTCAGGAGGAACTACTGACGATGCTGTGACTGGAAACCTATGCATGTATCATAATACGATATAGCATAGAAAGTATGTGTTATTACTTTTAATGTACTAAGTAAGTGAGATATACAATAAGCATAAAAAAATAAGCAGTGAACTGAAATAACATGAAATAACCAACTGATATTGAATACTAAAAAAGCTAAGCTATAACTGATATAGTTAATAATGACCCTAGTTAAAGGTCATAAACATGTCCTTGAACTAACTATCTAAACTTAACTAAATAGAAATGGACTAAAATAAAACTGTACTGACAAGTGAGAGAGTCTATAACTGATATATAACCATGTGAGATAAACATTTTATCCAATGTATACACCCCATCTGAAAAAGTCAATTGTAACCTTCCATGGTATAGTGGCTGAGTTGGGTGATCAAAAGTCTGGGGCCCAATGTGGCAATAACCTACGACAACAATGTAGTTCTGGGAACCTGGGTCTGTTAGAAACCCGATCAGCTCTGTGCTACGTACTACTCCCACTGGATAGTCCTAACTTGACTACTAACCTGATAGCTCGAAGCTGGGGTCCTGGACTAATGTAAAGAATACTTATCTGGAAGTAAACCGAGAGTTTGCATGACAGAATAACTGAAAACTGGTATTCTAAAAATGGTCGGAGATGCTTATCTAGAATCGTCAAAACTGTCTAAAGAACTAACTGATAACTGATATTAAAAGTTCTATGACTAGTCAGAGCTGCTTATCTAGAAGTGTCATAATCTTCTAGAGAGCTAACTAATAACTGATAAATGAAAACTAGGACTGGGAGGTATTAATGACACCTTAAGTAAACTGACTATAGTCTAACTGATCAGCTGACATTATTATGAGACTCTGAGGGTGCTAGGTACTGATTAAGACTTGAGTTTAGCAATAAGTTAACTTGCTCACATAACTATAATAACACAGGTTATAAGCATTATAGGAATCAACAACAATTTCATCTAGAAAATCATGCAAGACTCCTTCAACTTTAATTAAGGTATAGGGATAAGAACATATTTCATAGAGAATGATGTCCACAAAATGATAATAGATATAAACTTCCAAGAATCTAATAAAAACGAGATCTAAAATAAAAGCCATACTGTGACTGAACACAACCCTATCTTTGAACTTCAAGAAAGGAACTAATGAAATTTTACAAAAGGGTTTTGGGGCACAAGGGAAGAACAATACCCTTGTTGAAGTCCCATATACCTGGAGTGAAATCCTTGAAGGAGGTTTGAAGAAATCTGAAGAAAATTTTGAAGCCCTAGCTTGGCTTTGAGATGCCTATTAGAAACTTCTTTGCTCTAGATATCGTGAGTTGAGTGAAATGAGAGGGATTAAGTCGATTACCCTTTTAATTCTCTCCAAAACGTGTCCCAAATGATGTAGTGTAGGGCCTAGGAGGTTAGAAATTATGGAAAAGCCCTTAACAATTTTGTTGAAAAAACAACACTGCCAGTTCCAACGAGGGACTGGACGACTCATTACCACTGACCACGACTCGTGGCTTGCTTCCAGTTGTTGACGCTAGTACTCATTATCCTGCCAGCCACCACAACTCTTGGTGTACCTAACGACACATGATGACAAGTTATGAAGAACACTGCCCAAAAATTCAACATCCCATCAAGCTTTTGACCACGACCAACACCACGACTCATTACCCTGACCATGAGTTATGGCTTCTCTCGTGGTCAACCCCCAAACAAAAAATCCCAGTCAACTTTCCCTTCACTCCATGAGTCACTTAATGACTAGTGGAGTACTTCACCGGTCACTGGACGACTCGTCCTATGGCCTGATGCAGAAATTACTATTCTCTCCATTTGAATCATCGGGTCAGATCCTAGGGGTTTTTGGGATATTACAATATCTTCCCCTTAGGAATATTCAGCCTTGAATATTTATAAATATATTGAATAGGTGGGGAAAGCAATTGTCGTACCAAATACTGAACATCTAAAGATGAAAACTTACAGAGCGACTGACTCTGGACTGAATTACATGACTGAAGGGAATTCATGAATCACACATACAAATACTGACATGAAAGAAACTGGGGCACATGAACTGAACAAGAAATTGAATAGAGTACTAAGGAGGAATTTAATACCTGATGCTGAAATTGAATTGGAAGGGAGTAAATGAGGATATTTAACCATCATGTTTGCTTCTGCTTCCCATGTGGCCCCCTCAACTAGCTGGCTCCTCCACAAGACGTTTACCAAAGCGACTTCCTTGTTTCTCAGCTTACGAACTTCATGATCTAGTATCTGAACTGGGACTTCTTTGTAAGAGACACTATCCTTCACTCCCACACTGTATAGTGGCACAACTAAGGTCGGATATCGATGCACTTCTTCAATAGTGATACATGGAAGACTGGGTGCACAGATGATAACTCCGAAGGTAATTCTAACTCATGGGACACATTGCCAATTTTCCTCAGAATCCTGTATGGTTCTATATACCTCGGGACTGGGTTTCCCTTTCTTTCCAAACCTCATCACCCCTTTCATCGGTGAAACTTTCAAATAAACCCAATCATCTACAGCAAATTCTTAAACTCTCCTCCTCACATCAGCATATGATTTCTATTGGCTTTGAGCTATTTTCAACCTTTCTCGGATAAGTTGCACTTTTTGCATAGCTTCATGAAATGAGATTGTTCCTATCAAAGTAGCTTTTCCAACTTCATACCACCTTATATGAGACCTACACCTTCTACCATATAAGGCTTCGTATGGGGCCATCTAAATACTATAGTGGTAGTTGTTATTGTATACAAACTTGATGAGAGGTAGGTGATCATCCCATATGCCCTTGAAGTCGATCAAACAAGCTCTCAACATATATTCTAAGGTCTGAATAGTTGCTCAAGCTTTCCATCTGTCTGAGGGTGAAAAGCTATGCTGAGTTTTACCTGAGTACCAAGTCCATTATGAAATATCTTCCAGAAATGTGAGGTGAATTGGATACCTCTATCTGAAGTGATGGACAAGGGAACCCCATGCAGTCTGACTAACTCCTGGATGTACAGCCTAGCATAAAGCTAAGTTGAGTCTATAGTTTTAACAATGAGGAAGTGTCCTGACTTAGTTATTCGATCTACTATCACCCAAATGGAATCATGTTGCAGACGAGTACAAGTAGACTTGTAATGAAGTCCATATTAACTTATTCCCACTTCCATGTGGGAATGTTGAAATCTTGAGTCATATCCCAGATCTTTGATGTTCAACTTTAACCTACTGGCAGTTCGGACACTTAGCCACAAATTCTACAATATCCCTTTTCCTGTCGTTCCACTAGTAGATTTCCCATAGGTCACGATGAATCTTAGTGGCACCTGGGTGGATAGAGTATCTTGAGCTGCATGCTTCTACCAGTATTTGCTATCTCAAGTCATCTATGTCCAGAATACATAGTCTGCCCTGGTAACGAAACACACCATCTCCCCTTTGGATCCATGGAAAATTGGAGGGTTCATTCGAGTGAAATCCCGAACCCTAGAAACTACTACAAACCCATTTGCATTTACTGAAACCACCTGTTGGTTCACATGGCTGGTCACAATCAGCACCAATAGCTGGATCGCTGCTCGAAATTCTACCGAGAACACCTGATCGTTCTGCGAGGCTGTTGGAGCTGGTGGGGCAGGTCGGTTTGAATTGCCAGCCCTTCCTCCATTTCCTCATTTGGAGGTATGTTTTCATTGAAATGAATAGACCATGAGTTACAAGGAAATCTAGGGACTCAACTTCAACACACGATAAGGAGTATGAACAAAAAGTAGCTTTACTAATAACATCTTGTAGCCTCCGCATCATAAGTGTGGCGCATTTCAGACCCATGAAAACGATTGTACTTTACGTGACTTTCAGACATCCTAGGATACTCCAAACCTAGTGGCTCTGATACCAAGTTTGTAATGACTCGAGTCAGCACCCGGGACAACAAGGTAATTGGTGCCACAAGTGACCCCAAGCTAACCCATAGTCTAACATCACACTTTTAAACTAAGTAGCATAAGCGGAAGTTGTGCAAAATAATGATCCAAATAAAACAATTTTGAAAATAGTAAAATAATGATAAAGAATGCTAAACATCTGTGTCTAAAAGCTAACTAGTAATTTATTAGTTGTTGGGACAATCCCCTAGCTAACTCTAAAATCTGACTAAGTACTGAACTAACTCAAAAGAAAATATCATCCTCAGGACTCACCAATAGGACTACTGCAGGAATCGTCGGGAGGAACTACTGACAATGCTGAGACTTGGAACCTTTGATCTTGGGCATAATTACATGCCCAAGTGCTAGTTTATAACTTCATTTAGTAAAGTTTTCCAATTTAATTAAATACATTCTCATGTGATTTTTAATATTTTTGTGTATGCACTAACCGACATGATTAGTCGTTGTTTTATATGTTTAAAATGCTTAGGAGGGACTAAATATGATGGTTAATGCATAAGAAAGAAGTCGAAAAAGCATTGCAAGGGAGATAGCATGACGTTGCAAAGGAGAGGGGCTGCCTAACCTTCTAGCGTGCCATGCAAGGCCATTGGAGGGTCCAACGCCATGTCACGCAGGCAGGAGTGCGCACGAGAGCTGCTAGGTAGTGTGCCTACGCATTGGCACCGTGCCCCGCCAGGCCCTACCGCACGATAGAGCATGCACGATTTAATCATTGAAATGAAATACCACTAAGTTAAGACTTCCTAACCTCAAGAATTGACTCTCAATCTTAGCAAACTCATGCAAATCAACCGATCAAGAAATTCAACATGAATGTTATCTCTCATTAAACATGTGCCCTCACAACAAGAGAGTTACCCATTTTTACTCAAAAATTTTTAAATCACAACAAGTATGGGTATATGAATAAAATTACGCTCGCTCTCTCAAAGAATTCACATGCATCATGTAGTGAACCATAAGCTTGCCCTTAGTGTTTTACTCCACTAATTTAAGTATGTCTGAAGGTAAGATCAAGTAGGCCTTAATGGGTTGTAATGTAAGCCAAGGGACGGGTAGGTAATATTATGGATAATAACAGTGGCTATCTTCCCCAAGCGCTTTTAATACACTCAACCTTCATTAAGGACATCTCTTTTCGTACTTCCTCCTCATTCGTTTCACTCATGAATTTTCTCTTCTTGTTCCCATTTCTTTAAGCACACTCAGCTTATTAGTAAGGGGTACTCAAGCAACTTTTTCATTCATTTATTTTCTTACTCCCTACTACTAATCAAGCATTTTCAAACAAGTGCACCCTTGACCTTTCTCAACTTTTACAACTGCTACTTTTCCTTCTTTTTCATGCTTCTCACTCCTTCACTCTTTCGGATTTTTCCCTTAAGAGCTTAGGAGTTTTGGATCAAATTCAAGGCTAATGAAAGAAAAAGGATTAAGCTTATGTTGTAGCTATCAAAGAATAGGCTTAAGGCTCAATGGGGCTCACTTGGATTAAACATTCAAGGTAGGTAAAGTGAGGGACAAAAATTAGGTTCATTCAAAGAAATGCCTCAATCATCTCCTACAGTCCACATCCTTCATTTCGTTTTATATACACACTAGGCAGTTCTAGACATTCCACAATAGCACAGAATATTCGAAAAACTTACACTCACAACACATTCTCAATTCAAGACACATTTAGCAGACTTTCACTCAGCTACACAAGAATTCAAAATTAATCTTCAATCACATTGAGTCAAATTCAAGAGCCTAAGTGTCTCAAACAAAGTTATACACTTCTTACATGCTTCAACACTAACTACACTTGTATCTTACAATCATGTATAGAACCTAACAAGAACATCAAGCCATCAATTAGCTACGGGTTCAAAAACAAAAACCTATTGACTCATTTTCCTCAAGACGGTCGTCATCCATCCATCGTCGGAAATAGTCTATAACTATGACTAAAACATTATATACAGACAAAGAAAAATTTTTATTCTTCGATTCAAAGGCCCCCCCATTGGAAAAGAACTGAAAAGAAAAATCAACGGGTGATGAAGTCATGCTTAATTCAAAAATTTTGTTCCAATATTTCTCCTACGCACTAATTCACCAAAAATCATTAAGCACAAAAAATTGTTAAATTTTTCTCACCCCACACTTGAATCATGCTATGTCCCCAAATCATCTAAATAAAATTCAAAAGGGTGAGAAATACTCCCTGGGCCTCTAGGCCTAGCTAACAACATGCTTTTCTTCAAATTTTGCACAAGTGGGTGTTTGACCCCACACTTTTTATCTTTCATGCTTCTTAGCTTTCTCCTCCAAGTGTACTCAGACTTCCCCTCCATTTGTGCCTAACATTCCACCAAAAACAACACAAGTTGAAAATAAACAAAAACACATAAACAAAAATCAGAAATTGTACCTGCGGTACCCTTGGGTTGCCTCCTAAGCAACACCTTATTTTACATCGTGGCACGACGTGGACTATCCTTTTCAGGACATCCTCATACTTGGGTTCCCTTTCAAGAACAATCTCCTTTGTTTTTTGATTTTTAGAGGAAACAACCTCCACTCTATTCCTCTCTTCCTCCAACTTCTTCACACTCTGAAGCCTTTTATCAAACTCGGGCTAAACACTTATCAGTACCTTTGGCCGTGGACCTGTGGAATCACCCACCCCACACTCATCCTCTAACAACACACTAACCTTACAAAGGTTTCTGTAGTGTGTGGGTGGGTTCATATCTTTGTATACTCAGAAGAGTTCTTCTTCATCCTCGACCCTCATCTTCAGGGTCCTTGCTCTTAAGTCAATTACCGCTCCTTCGGTGGCCAAGAATAGCCGTCCCAAGATTAAGGGTACCTGGTCATCAACATGAAAATCTAATATAATAAAATCAGCAGGTATAATAAACTTACCCACTTTGATGAGAAGGTCCTCTACGATTCCCTCTGGTGCCACTTGCGACTTATCCTCTAGCTACAACATCAATCTTGTTGGCCTCGGTTTTCCCAACCCCAGGGTGTTAAATAAAGATAGGGGCATTAGATTAACTGCTGCCCCTAGATCACTTAAAGCTCGTATCACGTCAGCTTTACCAATTTGTATGGGGTGGGTAAAACTCCCTGGGTCTTTGAGCTTCTTAGGAATCTTGCTCAATACCCTATGACTGCACTCCTCCGTCAGTGCTACCGTCTGGATATCCACTAATCTGACTTTGTTAGCCATCACATCCTTAAAGTACTTAGCATACTTGGGCATTCCCCGCAAAACATCAAGAAGAGGAAAATTTATGTGAAGTTCTTTAAAAATCTCAAAGAACTTTTTGAAGCATTCCTCCTCCTTACTCTTTCTGAATCTCTGAGGGAATGGAGGTGGTGGTCTTTGTGCTAGCTGCAATGAAGATTGTGCATTTTGTTGCACAGCACTCTAATTCTCTCCCTTGTCAGTGGATGGTCCTTGTCTAAACAATATCGGCTGCACCTCATTTCTTTTCTCTTTTGGCACAGCATTATCTAATTGTTTTCCGCTCCTCAGACTGATGGTCTTGACCTGATGGGGGTTAGGATCAATTGGCAGTCCTCCCTGCAGTATCATGTTTTAAGTAGCTTCTATCTGACCCATCTACTTTTCTAGATCGCGGGTGGCCAATTGCTGATTCTTCAAGTCTGATGCCATGCTCGCCTGATTCTCTGCTAGTTGAGTATGGGTCTCCATAATTTTCTACAATGTTTCCTCAATGTTGTTGCTCAACTGGCCATCATTCTGCCTATTCTGCTGATATTGCTGCTGTTGAAGTTGCTGCTCACTTTGCTTTTGATTTCCACCCCAAGAAAAATTCGGGTGGCTCTGCCAATTGTTGTTGTAATTGTTTCCAAAATTCTGATTGTTCCTTTGAACATTCCCAACAATATGGACTGATTCCGGATTGGCTCCACAAGATTCTGCATTGTGCCCATTATTTCCGCAAATTTCACACCAACTTAGAGCTTGCTGAACTACATTAACCTGACCCTGCTGTTGGTTCATACTCAGTTTATTGAACTGAGTCATAATCTGATGTTGGAATTAAGCTAGTTGTTCCTCCAAGGCATTTATACCATATACTTCTATCAGCCCTGCTCTTTTTCCTGCCCCTCTCGATGATTTACTGTGCCATTCTGGATATCCTTGAGCAATTCTATTCAACAGTGTGTACAGCTCATCATACGTCTTCTTTAAGGCTTGCCCACCCAATGTAGAGTCTAGTAAATTTTTCATGTGTGGGTCTAGATTTTCTACAAAGGTATGGGCCAGCAAGTCATTGGATTACTGGTGATGGGGAAAGTCTCTCAATAATGACTTGAATCTTTCCCAAGCCAAATATAAATTCTCATCAGGCCTCTACTTGAAACTCAGTATTTCACTTCTCAATTTTGCAGTCTTGCCTGAAGGAAAGAATCTGATCAAGAACTTCTTCGCCAAATCATCCCAAGAAGTTATGGAGTTTTGTGGCTCAGCTTTCAACCACCTTTTGGCCTCTCCCAACAATGAAAATGGGAAGAGGGTAAGTCAGACATAGTCTGTGGACACTTCGGTGGGGAGAAAAGTGTCACTAATCTCAAGAAAGTTCTGTAGGTGCTGTTGTGGGTCCTCATGTGCCATCCCAATGAACTGACCACTAAAATGTAACAGTTGCACCATGTTCTTCTTCAATTAAAAGTTCACTCCAGGTTCTGGTTTACGAATACTAGAGTTCATATTCGTCGCTTGTGGGATTGCCACTTCGCGAACTGGTCTGGCTGCCATTGCTTCCAGTGATAACTTTTCTTGTCCTACGGGTGGTTGTTGTTTTACCTTTTCTTGATGTCTTTTCAACTTTTTCTCAAGAGCTACTCTCCTTCGCAAACGAATTTGATGTTCTGGTTCAAGCAACGGTTCCACGAACTCTCTATTCCTAGCCAGCTCGGCAAGACAACTTGTCAATTGCAATAAGTCAGACTAAGACCAAGTTTCTCAACACTTAAGGAAATTAAAAATCACACAAAACAGACAAATTTACTAAACTTTGTCGAGTCCCTGATAATGACGCCAAAAACTTTTTGAGACTACACAGCAGCGGCGCCAAAAACTTGTTGACGACTACCCGAGCGCACACGCAAGTGTTCGTGGTCTTACAAGTAATACAGTGGTCGTTTTTAAGAGCCAGATGTCGAACCCATAGGGACTAGACCAATTCAGCTAATTATCAAGTTCAAGTGTGGTATTAACTTTCATAAGTGTTGATTTAGACTTTTTGGATAAAGTTTAATTAAGTCTAGGGGTGGTCACAGAAATACTCTGAAAACATTCAAGAAGCAACTAGGGCTAACGCCGGATAATCATGCGACACTACGCTTTGTAATGGTCTAAGTATGGAATTATCTATTGTCATCTCACATAATTAGAATTGCATGTTCATGGTATTTCGAGACTCTAAATTCGACAAACTAGCCTCACAACTACATCATTGAGCGGGGATGTGACATTCTAGTTCGTGGGCAATTCAATTACGTGGATGTGGTTTACGGGGTTTATGCTCTTGATTAGGGACTTTCGTACCTCTAATCATTTAACCGAACTTAGCTTCACAACTACTTCTATGAGTAGTGATGTGATAATTCTAAGTTGGTGTCTAGCTCATCCCGTTTTAGTAACCAAGAAGGGCAAATTAGGTATAATTTCTTATCCTAACAGTGAATTATATCGTAAGATACAAACTTTCTCCCTACATTCATTGTTCTTGCCTAGGTTTACTTTCTCAAGCTTTTACCTAGGTGTAACGTGTGTGTTTTCATGGTGATCAATCATAAAAACAACCATAATTAAGAACGTAAGACAAAACAACAATCAATAACTTAAAACCAAAACGAAATCATGTATTCACAACCATACCATGTGGTTTCAACCCTAGAGGAAGGGTTCTAGCCACTCAAGTTCTTATAATTACAAGAAAACATAATTAAAGTAACATACGTACAAGAATTGGTAGAAGAGAAGATGAAATTGATGAACTCTAGGTGAGTTCTCCCACTTCTCCCTTCACCCCTTGGCAGTTTTTAAGAAATAAATCATGACAAAATGTTTTTAGGAGCTAAGGTACCTATTGATAGTAAATGAGAAATTTATAAAATTATTCCCGGCATGGAATTGCTCTGGGTCACGGAGGTTATCGCGCCAATTTGCCTCCGTGCCACAGAGGCATTGCGTAAGCACACTGGAAATACAAAACAGTCGTCAGGTAGAAGCTGGCCGCGTTGGCAGCATGCCACGCTTCTTGTGCAGCGCGTTTGAGAGCATGTCACGGCCCTTGTCACGTAGCCTTCTTGCCGTGGCACGTTGCCAATGCGCAGGTAGGCTTTTTCGCGCATCCTCCTTGCCGACGTTCGTGTTTTACTTCCGATTCCATGCCTCCACTTCACCAACTCATGGATTAGTTCCTCAAATTCATTTTAAACCTACAAAAATAAGAACTAATCATGTTGGTTAGTATATATATTCACATTTACATAAAATTACATGAGAATGTATAACTAAGTAGCTAAACATGACAAAACTAAGTTGTGAAGTATCTATTGGGCATGCTAGTTTGCCCAAGATCACCTGACTTTGAGGAGATGTCACTTCTTGGACAGTGGCGATGAAAGAGATGATGTTTCATCATCATTCCCAACAATTCATGGTATGATTCATCATGTGTGTAGAGTTGATGGAAGGGACAACTTTTCAGTGGTGATGATAGGTGCATGCGGTGAATCATTGATCCGCCTAATGACATGTGGAGTCCTTAATTGGTTAGGAAGTTCAGATGGCAGGAGGAATTCCAGTGGTGGTAACGAGTCTAGAACATGAGTAATTTGGTAATCCAATGACTCATCAGGTCGCTCAAAGTGATTGACCCGGTCACTTTTCCAGACGTACCAGTACAGGAATTTTCATAATTTATAAGCTCCTAAGTACTAAACTATGTTATTTTAAGCTCTTTTATGAGAGTTTTAAGAGGGTTTAACCTATCCTAATTCATTCAACTCCCATGCATACAAGATTTGAAGTTTGCTTTTGAAAATCAAGCTTGAAACCCTCCAATGCTCCTCCAAATCTCTTGGGATTTCAAAGACAAGTTGAGAATCAGTTTTCCCTAGTATACTAGGCTATGAATGAGAGTTTTCTTTCACTTTCATGCCTAAATTTCTCCTCAAGTTCATGAATTCAAGTCTTAATTCAAATATATGATCTTATAGAGTTTTAACCCAATTTTGTGAAATTCTCTATGTTTTATTTATGGGTTAATTCCCTTCATATTTCGAAGCATGTTTTATGATTCATCGGTAGATTTTATGTACAAATTGATGATAAAATTAATGATTTCATGTTTTAGAAAAATTATGCCATATTAGGCAAGTTTTATAAAAAGTTAAGGTTATGATTTGTGTTTTCAAGTATGATGAGATATCATTAATGAAGGAATATTTACTAATTACCCATGTATGAATCTATGATTTTGCTTATGAAATCTATTTCAAGTATGCATGTTCTTAAGATTTGGGAAAGCCCACACAAGTCACGTATGTTTCGTGGTTTAGCCAAGGCTAGTAAGATCAATTATGATATATATATTTTTGAGTCAAGACTCCCAATATTCAAATTCAAGTCATGTTTTGAGACTATGATTATATGAGCATTATACATGTTTTGGGATTAGTGTCTAGCATCGAGTAGGCTAAGGGTTCCAATGTTACTAGTGTAGAGATATATTTTGTGACCTCTTAAGAGAGTGTTTCTCTCACCCAAGGGCACAACGTGATATCATAGATTAGTTATCCTTTGCTCTATCAAGGCTTAGGATGGCTATCCTCCATGTGGACAAGACGTGGAATCATCATGTGCTGATACATGGTGGTTGTCGGTTATGACGGTCTCCCATTGTTCCTCATATGTTTTACAGCAGGTTTGACTCAATGATCAGTTTATGAGCTTTTACTTATGATATCAGTTATGAAAAGTCATATGATTTCTATGTTAAGCTTTGGGTCATTCTATTCAGATATGATATTCAACTTGTTATTAAATATATTCCAGATTCAGATATCAGCATGCAGCCTTACACTCACGATCTTATGATATATGTTTTTATGTATTATTTTAGCTAATAGATACTTAGTATGTTTTACTTACCTTGAATACTTAGTACATTTCAAGTACTAACCGCATACTTTATGCTGTATCATTTTATGATACAGGTCTAACTGACTAGACTTAATTCCTCTGATAGTTCAGCTTCCCCTTCGTCCAGTTTAGATCTCGTTATTGGTGAATCCTCATCTTTTGAGGACCTTCAACATAGTGTTTTAATTATGTTATTTTAGTTTTCAAACGTTGGCGAGCTAGTTGGGGGTGTTTTCCCATCAGCTCTTCAGACTGTTAGAGGCTTATAAGACATTATGTAGACTTCCAGCTTTTTTAAGTATTAACTCTATTTACTATTTATTAGCACTTCCAACTTTGTTAAGTATTGACTGTATTTATGATTGATATGTTATTTAGGCTTCCGCTTATTCAAGTTTAGAATATCATTCCCGCTTGATGTATGCTCTTTAGCTTCTGTGATCATGCCATGGGTCTACTTGGAGACATTCGTGGTTCTAGATCGCGTGCCTCGATCTGGGCCTATGATCGGGTCATCATGGAGAGTGAGGCCATTGAGAGTTTCCAGTGCACCTTGCTAGTATGTGCCGTTAGACCTGTAAGATCGTGAGGTGTGTCCCCGGCAAGGTCGGGTTGTGAATTGGTATATCTATGCGTAATGTGTTGTATTATTCTATGGTTGTAGTTCTGTATTTTTGTCTTGCATTATGTTTTCTTGATAGTTGTGGATGCTAGATATATTGGTGATGACTGAGGTCATTGAGGGGCCTAGAGTTGACGTAGATAAGACGTTTGGATGGGTCCTATGTTGTATAAGGGCTCACAGGTGAGTCGTATCGACTAGGTGCCGACTAATTGTCTGTTTATTCGTTTAACTTATTATGTCAGACTTGCCAAGTTTATGGGGGCTTGGTAGGTTCTGTTCATTTACTTCATTTGTGACGTTCTTCTTATTGATATCTGGTATTCCTGTTGATATGTTCTATGAATCATGTTATCATTTTCTTCTTACATATTCGGTATATTTCCATACTAACGCCCTAGTTGGGGCGCTGTATTCATGCCTGGAAATGTTGATCGGCAGGTAGATCGAGTTCTTAGTTGCTGAGTGGAGTTTCATGTGAGTTGGTAAAACTCCAAGTCTTCAAGAGTTGCCAGATGTTGTTTTATGGGTAGTTCGAGGCCCTGTCCCGGATAGTTGACTGTTGTTATATTTATAGAGGCTCATGGACATCTGCTGTGGGCATAGTGTCATTATTGAGGGCTAGGTGGGCATTTTTGTATAGATTGTTTTCCATTCTGTGGCCTTGACGACCTATTGTATTTATTTTTTTGGTTGGTCAGGTGAACCAACTTCCGTTCTTATTGTGTTTACTCTGATCTTATAGTAATTGTTATGCCAAACCTCATTTGTTCTAGCTTATTGTAGTTAGTTTTGTGGCAGGGTGTGCTCGATCAAGCACAGGGTGATAGTCATGCCCCTATGGGTTTGAGGTATGACAATCTAAAAGTGTTCTGAGAGCCTAAAGAAATTAAAAATACTGATTATGTTGTCTACATCTATATATTGAAATCATGATAGAATCAAAATAACTAAGATATGAATTCATGCTAAACTCAACGTCATATAAATACAACACACACACACATACACACATATATATATATATAACTGAACCTGAATCATGCTAAAATATGACATGAAAGTATCAGATGCAACTGAGTTGTAAATCCATGACTACCATAAACTAGGAATCACAGGAGACTTGAGAACATTGAAGTAGTAAAGGAACTCATAAACGGAATGAAAACTCTAAGACATGATTTTTCTATAGGACTGACATGTCAATGTTTTCTGAAAGCTTTTGGTACATAAGGGTGAAAGAAAAACCCTTGTGGAAATCCCATATACCTTATCCTTAGCTTCACAACTATCAACACCAAGCAACAACCCTTTTATAACGTCAATCTGCAAAAATTCTATGGATAGGAACTACAATCAATAGCGTAACGACAAAATCCAAGTCAAAGAGGAATTTAATCAAACACCCAGAGGGAATAGGTAATTCAAACCTCTTATAAGTGGAGTGTCCTAACACCCACCTCTTTATACTACCCCCTAGAAACATGTATAACCATTACGAGTCCAACCAAAACAACCACATGAACCCTCAACACCAAGTCAATACGAGTCGCACCAAGGTTTCATGATATGATTAAGAGAGTTTGGCAGGAAGAGGCAAGGAAAACCAAGATTGGATCCAATAATCTGTAGTAGGGTAGTACTAGTCGTAGTGAAGGATCATATATAGGAGGTTCAGAGAATTTGCAAGGAAGGATCAGTAGCTATAAAGACTCAGTATGAGTCGTAAGATGATGGTATGAATTGTCATGTCAGTCGTGAGTTGAGGTGTTGTACACCATGGACTTTTGGATAAGTTTTGAACTATTCTAGGTAGGTGGATAGACCCGAACCCAATGAATTTAAGGGAAACAAGGTGTTAACATAAATTCTTAAGTGTAAGAAGTTCATTGGATGCAAGTTATGGTTATAAGGAACCTCTAGCAAGAAGTTGAGTTGTGAGTCTTCCTACCGGTTGGGTTTTTCATGAAAGTTCTTACAAGAATCATCTTTAAATGATCATAACTCCTATTATACGAATTGTTTTTCGGTTATCAAGCATATCAAATTAAATCCCTTTGAATCTTCTTTCCAACACATCCAACCTTACATCAATCGGAGTTCGAAATAAAAGTTATGGCCAGTTTAGTAAGCACTATCAGGTTGGGCGGACAGGACCGGCCCTGTTACCACAAGCCTTCATACGACTCGTGGTATGAAGGTATAACTCGTACCAATCACCCATACTAGGAGTTTCAGCAATCTTTTTAAGCCTCCCAAAAGCCACTAATGGCTTACCACGACCCGTAGGAAGCCACCAGTGTCAAGGTACGACCCGTGGCACCAGACAGATAGATTTTTGACAACTTTTTCCCAGGGTTATTTTTGTAAATTCTATGCTTTTAACTATTAAACTTGGTCATTTTAGGATTCTGTTTGGTCGAATTAAAGGAGTTTTCCTAGTATAACCCTCACTCTTCTCACAACCATCGTAAGTTCTTCTTCTCTCAAGGCTCAAGAACTAGGGTTCCTCTCCAAGGTGCAGCAACTTCAAGATCTTTAGAGAGATCCTTCAACCAGGTATGTGGGAATTCAGCAAGGAGATTGTTCTCCACTTGCATTCCCCAGAAACCCTCTCTTGGTAAATTTCAGTCCTAGCCCTGAGTTTTCGATTTGTGGATAGAATTCCTGAAATTTATCATTTAATCCACCTAGAATAATTTTTTCTATTAGTTTAGTCATGGTTTTCATCATTTCATGATTTATTTGGAGCTTATCTTCACAAAAGTGAATTCTAGCTCTGCAGACTTTGCGAATATTAAAGAATTTCTTGATAGTCCTCATTTATTTCGTGTGGGATATTATCCTATGTTGATTATAACTATTTTCCTCAAGTTGTGATATCAAAAATGTTAGTATTATGAGATGAAAGAAACTTAGCCATAACCAATGGACTAGAAAGTCTTGAACTCTTTTCCAGTGTTTAAATATTGATTAGTTTGAGTTTTCTATTAGGGGAATCCCCTTATTGTTAGTAGTAGTGAATCTCGACTAAATTATTGTCAATTCGGTTTTAGTAAGATCTCTATAAGTCTCATTTTCAGTTAGAAATTGTCAGCTGATCAGTTTGACTCCAGTTTTCTTTTTGGTTTCAGTGGTGCCTCTCAGTTATTAGACTCAGACTCAAATCATAGTTATTTGGTCCATTAGGCGGTCATGACAGTCAGTTATAGCTTTGACCAGTCTCGGACCCCAGTTCAGTTATCTGTTTGTTCTTTAGACGGTTACAATGCTTTCAACTAAGCAGGTTTGACAAGTCTTAGAACTCAGTTTCTAAATTTGGTCCTACAAGACGCTCAAGGAACTCTCTAACAGTACACCTAGGTCAGTATAATATTGGACCCTAGTATCGAGCTATCCGCTTGTCAGTAGTAGCAGTAATAGGGTTATTCCAGTAGGAGTAGGACTTAGCACTAAAAGGGTCAGGGTTCCAGTGCACCCAGGTTCCAAAACTACGTTTCCACCGTAGGTCTTACTTACTTGGCCTAACGGCCCCCTTTTGACAGTGATTTTCACAGTCCATGCCTTAATACCCTAGCATGGTAAATTGGGTCCTACCGATGGGGTGTGTACATCGGACTCCATGTTTAGCTCACGCGGTTATATGTTTGTTATAGCCTCTGCCACTAGTCAGTGCAGTTACTCTCAGATCCTTTAGTCCAGATCGGTACAGTGCAGGTCCAGACTCAGTATCTCAGACTTAAAACATGTTTATGACCATCAGTCAGGGTCATTTTTTACCATATCAGTTATCCACCAGTTATATTATTTTTTAGTATTGCATTTGGTCATTTCATGTCGTATTAGATCAGTTTAGCTCAATTTAGATCTGAATCAGACTTAAAACAACCTAGACCACTAGACAGGGTCTTTCAAACCTTCCCAATTATATTGTTATTCAGTTCAAAAGTTTTAGTTGATTCTTCCATGTTTTCTCAATTCAGTAATTGTAGTACTTATTTTGTGTTATGTTTATCTCACATACTTAGTACATTCAAAGTACTGACACATACTTTTAGGTTTTATCATTTCATTATATAGCCACAGGTTCTCAGACTCACTACAGATAGCTGCCACATTTCAAAGTATCCCACCTCAGTAGTTGAAGTGTGAGTCCTCAACATCCGAGGGCATAATTTCTTTCTTTTAGTCACTTATTAGCTTCATTTAAACATAGAATTAGCTGGGGCCTTATCCCAGTAACTCCTTAATTAGATGGCTTTCAGACAGACTTGACTTTCAGTTTATTCAGTGTTATTTAAAGATTTGAACTTTTACTTTCAGATTTGTTTTTCTTAAATATTTTATGCTATTATTTTATATTCCGCTATGCATGTTTACTTAGAATACTAGTGAATGATAGACCAGGGGTTAACATGGGGTCACTTGTGGCTTCAACTATCGTGTTACCTCTAGGGTGTAGACTCGGGGCGTAATAAACTTTCTATCAGAGCACTAGATTTAGAGTATCCTCAGAATGTCTGAAAGCCGCATCGAGTAGAGTCCTTTTCATGGGTGTGAAGCATGCCACACTTACGATGACAAGGCTACCAGATGTTATTAGGAAAATCACTCTTTTGTTCATATTCCCATCGTTCGATAGAGTGAAAACTTTAAGGTCTCTCTTCTAATTCATGCTTAACGCGTTCGCAGATAATGTCTCCCACAAGGGGTGTTAATAGAGGAAAGAATAGCAGGAATCCATCAGTCCCACCAACCCCAATAGACCCTCTCAGAGGGCAAGTGCCGGATGCAGAGATCGGGGTTGCCTTTAGAGTGTTAATACGGGTTGCGACCACTCAGGTTAACCAACTAGCAGTCACACCTACAAATCCTACCGAAGAGATAATAACTACCAGGGATTTAAACTTCTTAAAAATGGATCCGTCTGAGCTTTACGGTCCGAAAGAAGATGGAAGGATCATGGGAGAAGAAAAGGAAGCAAGAGGGCAAGGATAAGGGATATAAGATATTCCCAATAGAGGATGAGTGGCAGACCTCATTTCCATTATCATAGAAGGTCATTAGCCCCAGGACCATCAGTAGCCAAGAGTCGTAACAAACCCAGAGTAAGGGAGGTTACGTACCCAGCTTGCAAGAACTGTGGGAAGAAACATTTGGAAGAATGCAGGGCTGGCTCAGGCGATTCCTTTTGGTGCGGCAAGCCAGACCATAAACTCCGAGAGTGCCCAGTAGCCAAATGGGGTGAAGGTAGAGCTTCGGCTAACTCTTTTGCAGCCCTGTCAAGTCACCCAATGTTTGAGAAATGTGGAAGGAGCCACCATGGTAATTGTTTGCTCGGTAGGGAAGGATGTTTTTGATGTGGTCAATCGGGTCATAGAATAAATAATTTCCCTCTAGAGAGACATGGGAAGAGTCAGTCCACCATTTCAGTAGCTCGCCCATCTCTGCAGGGCACAACATGTAGTACAAGTAGCAAACAACTCCAAATATAGTTTCAGGTATGTTATTAGCTTTCTCATTTTGATCCTTGCATGTTGTAAGCCTAGGAGCCATAGTATAAGGTATGAGATGCCTTTTAGCATGCTAGTATGAGAGTTATCTCATGACTGGTAGGAAATGGTTATAAGTATGAAGCCTATAGTGATAACTTTCGTGGCTAATGAGAACTCAACAGTTAGTGATGTTATCCTAGCCTTAAGAAAGGATCTAAGAGCTTAAGAATGATGACTTAAGGCTAAGGGGGAGATGATAAGTTAAAAAGGCCAAGTCAAGCCCTAAGTGTTCTAGTAGAAGGGCTCCACACATAGAAGCTTTGGGATGTCAAACCTTCCTATCCAAATGTTTTCTCTTGTGTTTTAGTTAACACTACATTCTACTCATGCTTATACTCAGACACCTAGAATTATAGATAACCGCTTCAGACAACGATCCCAGTGTTACTCCTAGATTCCATAAATCTCAGCTTCATGTCATGAAACACGTCATGTACATGGACTTATGTGTTGTAATATGCTCAGCTCCATGAACTCAGTCCTTTAGATTTGCCTTAACAACTCATAAGATCATGCTACATCATGCATATGCTCAATTCAAATTTCTTAGATAATTCATGCTTATGATTTCCTTATTATAAGCTCTGTGTACGTTCTCTCATGACAGAAATGATGGTTGCAATAGGTAGTCATACTAGGGAGACGGAGAAATCCTAGGATGGTGTGCTATAGAGGAGTCGTAAGATGATTTTAGTGATAGGCTGGAAGGGTGTGGTGGTATGCAGGGAAGTTGGTGTAGTTAGCAAGGTCTTTCTAAAAGTTTCACCCATGAAGGGGGTGATGAGGTGTTGGTGAGGATGAAAGCCTCTTTCAAAATGAAGCTTCAGTTGAGATTCTTAACCGTCAACATCGTAAGTTGGGGGAAATAAGGAAGTGGTTTCAGTGAAGGTTTTAAGGAACAATTAGCTAGTAGGAGGAACTACTGGGAAACAATTTCTCCTTAGTACCCCACTTAGTTTCATGCCAGCTTCATGTCCTTCAGTTCTTCTCATATTTTAGCATGCATGTAAGATTCAGAAACTTTGTTCAGATATGTAGCTAAGCTCGGAGTCAGCTACTCCATTGGCATTCAACTTTATCATTGCATTCTCGAGATTGTAGCTCTTTCCCTAGGCTTTCAACTCAGTCACCCCATCTGTTCTCAGTTTCGAATATTCAGTATTTGGGATTTCAGTTCCATCCCTATCCTTTCAACATATTTAGCCTACATTCGAGGAAGAATATTCCTAAGGGAGAGATATTGTAACACCCAAAAAATCCCTATGACAAAATCTGGATTTGAAGTTAATCATGTAGAGAAAACTAGAAAATGTCCTTAGAACGAAACTCAGTATGACTAATAGGAGGATTGTACGAGTTGTATCAAGGACTCATACTGTATTCTAGAGAGCTTAACAAAATTTTATTGAGAAGTCATGGTAGGCTCTCACGACTTGTACCAAGTCAATACAAGTCGTACCAAGATTTCGTGGTAAGATTCAGAGAGTTTGGCAGGAAGAGGCAAGGAAAACCACGATTGGATACTACGATCCGCAGCAGGGTAGTACAAGTCGTAGTAAAAGATCATATATAGGAAGTTCAGAGAATTTCAAGGAAGGATCAGTAGCTACAAAGACTCAGTACGAGTCTTAAGATGATGGTACGAATCGTCATGTTAGTCATGAGTTGAGATGTTGTACACCATGGACTTTCAACAAAGTTTGGAACTATTCTAGGTAGGTGGATAGACCCGAACTCGATGAATTTAAGGAAAACAAGGTTTTAATATAAATTATTAAGTGTAAGAAGTGCATTGGATGCAAGTTAAGGTTATAACAAACCTCTAGCAAGAAGTTGAGTTGAGAGTCTTCCTACAGATTAGGTTTTTAATGAAAGTTCTTACAAGGGTCAAATTTAAACGATCATAAATCCTATTACAAGAATATTTTTTGGGTGATCCATCATATCAAATTTAATCCTGAGTCTTATTTCCAACTCATCTAACCTTACATCAACCGGAGTTCGGAATAAAAAGTTATAGCCAATTTAGTAAGCACTGTCAGGTTGAGCGGACAGGACCAGCCCTGTTGCCTCGAGTCTTGGTACGACTCATGTTATGAAGGTATGACTCGTACCAGGTACCCATACCAGGAGTTTCAGCAATCTTTTTATTCCTCCTAGAAGCCACAAATGGAATACCACGACCTATAGGAAGCCACAATGAGTCATGGTACGACCCGTGGCACCAAATAGATAGATTTTTGAGAACTTTTTCGCAGGGTTATTTTTGTAATTTTATATACTTCTAACTCTTAAACTAGGTCATTCTAGGCTTATTTTGAGTCAAATTAAAAGGAGTTTTCCTAGTCTAACCCCTCACTCTTCTCACAGCCATCGTAAGTTCTTCTTCTCCCTTATTCTCTCAAGGCTCAAGAATCTATGGTTCCTCTCCAAGGTGCAGCAACTTCAAGATATTTAGAGAGATCCTTCAACCAAGTATGTGGGAATTGATAAAGGAGATTTTTCTCTCCTTGCGTCCCCCAAAAACCCTCTGTCAGTAAATTTTCAATCCTAGCCTTGAGTTTTCGATTTGTTGATAGAATTCCTGAAACCTTTCCTTGAATCCACCTAGAATAATTTTTGCTATTATTTTAGTTATGCTTTTCATCAGTGCATGATTTATTTGGTGCTTATCATCACAAAAGTGAATTCTAGCCCTGCAGACTTTTCGAATATTAAAGAATTTCTTGATAGACCTCATTTATTTCGTGTGGAATGTTATCCTATGTTGATTATAACTATTTTCCTCCAGTTTATGATATCAAAAATGATTAGTATTGTGAGATGAAAGAAATTTAGCCATAACCAATGCTCTAGAAAGTCTTGAACTCTATTCTAGTGTTGAAATATTTAGTCTTAGTTTGAGTTTTCTATTAGGGGAATCCCCCTATTGTTAGCTGCAGTGAGTCTTGACTCAATTATTGTCAGTTTTGTTTTAGAAAAAACTCTAGATGTCTCAGTTTAATTCAGAAATTGTAAGCTGATCAGTTTGACTCCAGTTTTCTTTTTGAGGTGTTAGTGGTGTCTCTCAGTTATCAGACTCAGACTCATATTACAGTTATTTGGTCTATTAGGCAGTCATGACGTTAAGTTATAGCTCTGACTAGTCTCGGACCCCAGTTCAGTTATCAGTTTGTTCATTAGATGGTTTTGACGCTTTATGCTAAGCAGCTCTGGCCAGTCTTAGAACTCAGTTTCTAAATCCGGTCCTATAAGATGCTTAGGGAACTCTCTGACAGTATCCCTAGGTCAGTATAGTCTTGGACCCCAGTATCGAGCTATCTGTTTCTTAGTAGTAGAAGTAATAGGGCTATTCCATTGGGAGTAGGACTTAGCAACGAAAGGGCTGGGGTTCCAGTAGACCCAGGTTCCCGAACGGCGTTGCCACCGTAGGATTTACTTACTTGGCCTAACGTACACCTTTTGACAGTGATTTTCACAGTCCATGCCTTTATACCCTAGCAAGGTATATTGGGTCCTATCGATGGGGTGTGTACATTGGACTCCATGTCTAGCTCATGTGGTTATATATCGGTTATAGGCTCTCCCACTGTTAGCGCAGTTACTCTCAAATCCTTCAGTCAAGATCAGTACAATGCAGTAGTCCAAGATTAGTATCTCAAACTTAGAACATGTTTATGACGCATAATTTTATGTTGTATCATTTCATGATATAGCCACAGATTCTCAGACTCAGTACAAATAACTGCCACAATTCAGAGTATCCCACCTCAGCAGTTGAAGTGTGAGTCCTCATCATCCGAGGGCATAATTTCTTTGTTTGAGTCACTTATTAGCTTCATTTAAACTTAGAGTTAGCTAGGGGCTTGTCCCAGTAACTCCTTAGTTAGATGACTTTTAGATAGGCATGTTTTTCAGTTTATTTAGTGTTATTTAAAGATTTGAACTTTTACTTTCAGATTTGTTTTTCTTAAATATTTTATGCTATTATTTTAAGTTCTGTTGTGCATGTTTACTTAGAATGCTAGTGAATGATAGACCAGGGGTTGACTTGGGATCACTTGTGGCGTCAAGTACCATGTTATGTCCAAGGTGTAGACTTAGGACGTGACATGCATTGACCGCATACTCTATGCTATATCGTTTCATGATACAGGACCCGACTCTCAAGTTCAGCCCCGCTCAAAGTCCATATTCTGAGATTGCATTGTTCGTATTGGTGAGTCCTTATCTCCCGAGGACTAGACTATTCAGATTTCTTATATGTATTTCAGTTTCAGTTTTGTTAAGTTAGTTGGGGTCTTGTCCCATCAACTCCTCATGTTTAGAGGCTTTCCAGATATATGTATGTACATAGCTTCAGATTATGTTTTCTGATATGATGTTTAAGTTTAGACTTCCGCTATGAGTATATTGTTGGTTAATCAGTTTCATTGATTGAGTTAGCTGTATGTTTATGTCATTGGTCGACGTGGGGGCTCTCAAGGTTCCTTGTCCCGTGTTACAATCTAGGACTCCGTTCGGGTCGTGGCATCATGCCCGTGGAAATCTCAAATCCTCAAATTTCAAATTCATTCCCTGGGCCGCCCCACGTGTCACATTACGATTCATGGGCTCCTCTCACGTGTCACCTCACGTCCCCTCCTAATGCCTAATGTCAAATTTCAATTTTTGTAGGTTTCAACTCCCAGGTCTGATCTTTGAACTTCTGGGGTATGGCAATATTTCCCCCTTTGGAACATTCATCTTTGAATGTTGGAAAACACACAGAAAAGTAGAGAATTGCAATTATTATATTCAAATACTGATCATTTAAGCCGAAACTGATGGAATGACTACCTCCAATTCAAACTACAAATATGAATTGAATTCATGAATAATACATGCATCCATATACATAAAAGAAATTTGGGTACATGAACTGATCATGAAACTAAATAGAGTTTTAGGGCAAAACCTGATACCTCAAGCTGAAACTGAGCCGGTAGAGAATAAATGTGAGCATTTAGCCATCATATCCGCACCGACTTCCCACATAGCGCCTTCAACATGTTGATTCCTCCACAACACATTACCTGAAGCTACTTCTTTGTTCCTTTGCTTTCTAACCTGACGATCCAGTATTTCTACTGGAACCTCCTCATAACTAAGACTTTCTTTTACACCAACACTTTCCACAAGGACAACTAGATCTTGATCACCCAAACACTTCTTTAAGAGCGACACATGGAAAACAGGATGCACATAAGCTAATTTTGAGGCAACACCAACTCATAGGCCACCTTGCCAACTCGTTTTATAATCTGGTATGGTCCAACATAACGAGGGATGAGTTTTTCTTTCTTTCCAAACTGCATTACTCCCTTCATGGGAAATACCTTCCAAAAACACCCAGTCATCCACCTCGAACTACAGTTCCCTCATTCTCACATCGGCATAGGACTTTTGGCAACTTTGAGCTATCTTCAACCTATCTTGTATGAGCTGAACCTTCTCCATAGCCTCATGAACTGAATTTGGTCCTATCATTGCAGCTTCACCAACCTCGAACCAACCATTGGGCGATTTACATCTCCGTCCATTGAGAGCTTCAAACAGGGCTATCTAAATACTGGAGTGGTAGTTATTATTGTAAGAATACTAGATAATAGGCAATTGATCATCCCAACTGATCTTGGGCAAATTTATATGCCCAAGTGATACTCAAGTGTGTCATTTTAGCATTGTTTATCTATCAATGTTGATACATTCTCATGTGATTAGTAATAAAATTTGAATTTATACTAACCAACATGATTAGCGTTGTTTTGCAGGTGAAATATAATTTTGTGAAGCTAAAATGCGTGTTAGGAAAGATCGGGGTTGGACTCGGATGTCAGCAAAGGACAAATCATTGGACGGCACAAATTAAAGGGGCTCCTCGATGGAGCCGTGTCACGCTGCCATCGCGGAGGTCTTCTGCTTGGCTAGGGAATTTTTGGCCAAATTCCAGTGTGGGTGCGCGTTGGGGCCGTGGCAGGTTGGCCTAGCATCACGTTGCACGTCGTTCCACGTTGGGCTTTATTACCTGGACAGTTTATTTCCAGTGAGGCTCCACGTCTGTGGCATGTCATGGAGGCAGTGCTCCGCGATGCACTTCGTGACACGTTGCTTGTTATTCCGGGAAAAATTCCCACTAGTATAAATAGAACACTTAGGTTCATTTTTCAAAATTCTGACTTGGTGGATCAAGAACGTGGGTTACAGGCAGTTGAGGGGATGAAAATCTCAGGGTTTTTCATTATCTCCTTCTTCTTTAATTCAATTGCTTGTATGTTTAACACTCATTTAACGATGTTTAATCCACAAATGAGTGGCTAAATCCTCTTCTTGCTGAGGTTAATAACAATTGTATTGAAATGTAATTATTGATCAGTTGGTTTTTCATCTTTTCTTCCATGGTTGTTCTATTGGTTCTTGTTCTTACTGCATTAATGTGTGGCCTATATTAATGTACATCTAAAAAGTCTGGTTTCACTCGAGAGAGCAAGAAATTGGAAAGTTGTGAATCAATAGGATATGATCTTTTCTTGGTTTGGGAAAATTGAGAATTGATTTACCTTCAGGATAGAAATATACCTGAAGGTCGTATTAGTCAATTAAGGAACCAGTTTTGTATCGCTAGAACATGAATTTCATTTAATCACAGAAATGTAGGTGGACGGTTTATGATTCTTAAGTTGGGTTAAATACGAGAGTTTTAATCCATTGGCAATAGTTCTTGACTAGCAACCGGAGGAAAAGTTAACCAAATTACATCGATAATTTATTTCCTTACATGTTCGTTTAACCTCAGCATGCTCACATTCATAGTTCAGACTCACATTATATAATCTTTCTATACTTAGGATAAAATTAGAAATCAAATATATCAAACTCTTCTTTGCACTGTTGTCTTCATTTTTAAAATTAATATAGTAGCACTTAAGTAATTTGTTACCTCATCCCAGTCCCTGTGGGATCGATACTTGGCTTACTTGAGCCACTTTACTACTTGTTCGACCACGTGCACTTGCGTGTAGTTATACACCCATATAACAACTCTGAACACCAACCACCTTTGAAGTCAATCACGCATGCCCTTAACATGTCCTCGAGTGTCTGAATTTCCTGCTCCGCTTGACCATCCATTTTTGGGTGAAATGTTATGCTGAGCTTAACCTACGTACCAAGTTCTTTTTGAAACGACCTCCAAAACTGAGAGGTAAATTGAGTATCTATGTCTCAAATGATGGATAAGGGCACTCCATGCAATCAGTCTAGCTCCTAGATATATAATTTGGCATAATCCTCTGCCGAATCCATGGTCTTGATCGGTAGAAAGTGAGCAGCCTTGGTCAACCTATCTACCACAACCCAAATGGAGTCATATTTTCGACGTGTGCGAGGTAAACCTGTGATGAAGTCCATATTGATTTCTCCCACTTCCAAGTAGGAATGCTGATATCTTGAAGCATGCCTCCCGATCTTTGATGCTCAACCTTTACTTCTTGATAGTTTGGACACTTAGCTACAAATTCTGCAATGTCCTTCTTCATGCCGTTCTACCAATAGATTTCCTGTAAGTCACGGTACATCTTATGGCACCTGGATGGATAGAATACCTGGACCCATGAGCCTCATGCAACATCCGGCTCCTAAGATCGTCAACATCTGAAACACATAGGCGACCCTGGTGCCGAAGCACACTATCTACCCCTTTGGAGAAGAACTCTATCTTCTGACTTTGAACTTCTTCTTTCAAATTTACCATAATTGCGTCCTCATCTTGTCTAGCTTTCACATCAGTCACCAAGGACGATTCTGATCCATTTTGATCTATAACACTACCACCGATAGAGGCAACCAAATGAACTCCTACAATGCCTATTAAAAATATTTTAAAGTCCCAAACCTCTGAGTTACCCTACTTCATGCTTAAGATCATGCCAATTAGGCAATACACTCAAATATACCTGATATTCATTAGACATCCTCTAGTCACAACCCAAACGCGCAATCCTATCATGAAATTTATTCTGGATCAGCTGGAACCCTCAAGTTATCCACATAAGGTCATTTGACTCCAAGTTGACTGGGTTCACACCTAGTTTCCTGAACCTCATAAATTCAATCAAAGGTTCAAATCACCGTTGAATCACCTCGTAATCCTTGCAACTGCCCAACTAAATCATAAATCACCATTCGGAACCAACAAAGCTTTCAAATTCCAAATTTCAGCTTGACAACCTAGATTGCTAACTTTGGTCAACCCCTCAAACATCAAACGCTTAGAAATAAAAAATCTCCCCCAATCTTCATTATGTCATCATGAAGGATATCTTCCAACTCCGCAAATCATGAATAGCAGAATAGAGACACGAAAAGGTTCAACCTAGGAATATGAATCGACAATCACAAAATGACCATGTGGGTTAGTACACTTCCTGGCTTGGCTAATAATTGTGCTTCCTAAACCTTTACACTCCTGGCATCTATGGCGGTGATAGGGAGTTATCCTGAACGTACACATAACCATCATTTCCATCAAAGGGAACGTCCATAGGGTTTAAAGCAAGGGAATCATAAGCACGGATCTTTTAGGAAATCTAAGCTGGCTATATACCTGATATATCAAGATCTTATGTGATGATCGCATATAATACAAGGGTCATGACATAAAGTTGAACGGGTAAGATTAAAATCGCTGACGGATGGGGTTGCCTATCATCTTGGGGTTCTGAACGTGAGCATAAGGAGCGTAGCATCAAGAGATATGCAAGGGAACATCTAAAAGAGAAAGAATAGACTACCCCTAGGTACTATAGATAGAACTTCCTTACTAGAAAGCTCAAGACCCGACTGGCCCTTTCACTTACCATTTCTTTACCTCCCAGAAAATAGATCAAATCTTAAAATACACAAAGGAATTTGTACCTCTTACAGTAATTCTCGAAACTAACAATCATGGTAGGCTTGAGGGGAAAACTTATAACATACCTGGGACTACATCTGAGGCTGACTACCACTGGCTCTTGGTAACCTGTACTGCTGGGGTGGACGACTTGCTGGAGTTGCTGGTCCAATGATTGGCACACCGACTTTACCCTCGCCCGGCCTAACCTTCCTACACCTGTAACAAGCATTGAAACCTTCCAAACACCGACCTGCATGTGTGTAATGCCCCGAAAACTCAAAGACTAGATTCCTGACTTAAAATAGAACATCTGAAATTTTGCAGTAATGCCTCAGAATGACTTACCTAACGAGTCGTTATGAGACCTAACGACTCATTAGGTCAGTGGTGGGAAGGGGGATTGATAAATGAGAAGGTGGTTATGTAGTGTACTCCACGAGTCCTCACTATTACTCGTTTTGTATGACGACGAATCGTGGTATCCCCCATAGGGAAGTTTAGGGTTTCGAATAGTGTGGTCCATGACAGGTGACCGCGAGCCATGGTCACTCACCATAACTCGTTAGGTCCCTCGTGGTGATCATCAGTGGTTTTGGGCAGTGTACTCATCGAGTGTGACCATGACCCATTAGGTCACCCGTGAGGACTGACGATCAATTTTTCCTTGTGATTTTCCAAGGGTAATTAAGTAATTTTATACTCTCCTAAAGCTTAAACAATGTCGTTTTAGACGTAATTTCGAACGTATTAGTGGGAATGAACGGCCTCTTCCCTTATTCCCCATGTATATTCTCAAAAAAACATTGAAGAGTTCTCTAAAGAACTTTCAGAGTAAGGTCCAGACTTCTTCATCCATCTTAGAAATTCATGTTTCCTCCTCAAAGGGAATTCTTAACCAGGTATATGGGAATCAACAAGAGGATAGTTCTTCCCTTGTCTCCCCCAAAACCCTCTTATAGTTTCTCTATCAGTCTTAGCACTAAGCTTTCGAGTATGAAGAGATTACACATCAGTTTTCATTGATTTTGCATAGAATGATATCAATTCTTACTATTGATATGATCTCCATCAGTTCTTGACCAAGTTGTTGATCTTCTGCAAAAGCAAATTTAAGCCCTGAACTTTTGAATGAAATGTATTTATACATTAAATTCCTCATGATTCGTGAAGTGTGGTCTGGGCTGATTTTCTTGTATTACCTTATTGTTTAGATGTTGAGTAATTACTCCACTGATAAGAATAATTTTAGCCCTGGCACGAATGAGAAAACTATAATACTATTTGTCAGATGATATTTCCTTATTTTTTTGAAATCTTTTCCATATTGTGGATTGTCGTGTTGTTGGAATAAGTTGAATTCTCTGTTAGCTGCTTAGTAGTTGAGTTTAGTTAGAACATAGAATTTCCTTAGTGTTATTTAGAATTTGTCAACTAATTAGTTTGACTAGAGAATCAGATCCAAAACATAGTGTATTGGTCAACAAGGCGGTCATGAAACTTAGACAGATAGCTCTGACTGGCCCTAGGACCCAGTCAGATTATAGTTTCTTCTTAGACGGTCACGACTCTTCTAGATAAGCAGCTCTGACTAGTGTAGAACCCATTTTCAGAATCTGGTTCGATAAGACTCTCAGGGTACCTTCAGTTATATATGCCTGACTAGTCTTGGACCCCAGTTTTGAGCTATCAGCATAGTATTTAGTTTAGGGTATTCCTGTGGGAGTAGGACTTTGCACCAAGCGGACCGGAGTTCCAGCGCGCCTAGGTTCCCAGAACTACATTTCCACTATAGGTTACAGTATTTATTAACCTGATTGGCCCCAAACTTTTGAGATCACCCAGTTCATGCCCCTATACCCTGGCAAGGTATATATTGGGTCCTACTGGTGGGTGTATACTTCGGAATCCACGTCTAGCTCACATGGTTATATGTCGGTTATAGACTCTCCCACTAGTCAGCTTAATCCAGTCTCAGTATAACTAGTTCAGTTCATTTTCAGCTCTATCAGTTTAGATCAGCTTAGTATAATATCTCAGACTCAAAATTTTTAGACACAGAGCATGTCTTTGACCATTAGACAAGGTCATCTTGACCATCTTAATTTATTACAGTTATTCAGGTCAATATATTAGAGGTCATTGCATGTAATTTTTCTTGCTCAGTCTTTTATATTCAGTTATGTTTTCCCCTGCTTACTCAGTGCATTCAAAGTATTGACACATGCTTTTCTGCTGTATCGTTTCATGAATACAGTTGCAGGTGCTCAGACTCAGCGTCGTTAGTCGCCGCAGTTCAGATCCTCCTCAACAGTGAAGTGCGATTCCTCATCTTTCAAGGATGTTATTTCATTACTTTAGTTTTCCTTTATTACTTTTAGCTAGATTCAGAGTTGGCTGGGGGCTTGTCCTAGCAACTCCTCAGTTAGATGGCTTTCAAACACAGACGTAGTTTTCAGACTATCAATCCCATTCACATGTTTTACACTTTATGATTCGGGCTTACATTCATAAATGTTTTACATTATTATTATAAATCTTTCGCTAAGTACGTTTTACTCAAAATACCAGTGCATGATAGACCAGGGGTTGACTAGGGGTTACTTGTTACTCTAAGTACCGTATTCTGTCTAGGGTGTAGACTTAGGGAGTGACAGTGTGTTCTACCACATTTCGGGCATTCCGACTGGCTAGTCATGACTGTTGGAGGGGGGCTTGGGCCACGACCTTTCTGGCCATCTCACTTGGCTGAAGGACAATCCCTATCATTATGCCCGGAATGACCACAATAGAAGAATATATATGAACCCACCAGGCACCTTCCTAGGTGGTGCTTCTTGCAACGCCTGCAAAAGGTATAAGTGATCTCCCTCACCTAGAGCTTGTACCCTCAATCTTGAGCTGGTGACTCCTAATGGGGTTAAGGGAAACTCCCAGTACTCGACCCTTGCTGGGAGCTCTCTAAGTCCTTGGTCCTAGTCCTTTTGTTCCTTTCCTTTTCCCCCTTACGCTCTCCACCAAAAACCAAATCAGCACACTTGGGCAGGCTCCTTTTCATGAGTTCTTAAACCTTAGTAGCTTCCGCCTCTCAGGTAGGGTCCACAGGTGCAGTAGCTTTCTGGTTAGGCTCGGTGATCATGGCCCATATCAACACTCGGACTGCGGCCCATAGTTCTTCATCCGTAACCTGCCCGAACATAGGACTCATTGGGGTTGGTGGGGCTGGCTGACTCCCTTTTTTCTTCTGATATAACATGTTTCTACAAATGCGTATAGCTCGGGTTAGAGTAACAGAGAGAGTCGAACTCATGGCACGAAATAGAGTTGTAAAAGAAGGGAACACTTCCTAAATGTCTCGTAGCCTCTTCTTCATTAGTGTGGCGCGCTTCACACACATGAAAAAATACTATACTTAACGAGGCTTTCAGACACCCTAGAACACTTCAAACCTATCGCTCCAATACAAAGTTTTTCACGACTTGAACGGAGGCCCGAATCGCAACACCGGACAAGGAGCCCCGAGTGACTCCCAGTCGACCCATGGCATAAGCATACTTCTAACTGGATCCATAAAATAGAAGAATGAAAAAAAAAGTGGAAGTCTAGATCAAACATAACATCAGAATACACAATCTAAAGCTGAATACAAACATATGTCTGAAAAGCCTCTAAGCATGACGAGTTGATGGGCCAAGACACTAACTAACTCAACAAAAATGAACTAAACAAACATAGAGAAAATCCAAATAAGTCTACTCCTCGGGAGATAAGGACTCACCACCACATAGATGCTAACTACAAAGGCTAACTATGAACTGGCTGGGCTGAGAGCTGGATCCTGTACTATGAAACGATACAACATAGAGTATGCGGTCAGTACGTGGAATGTACCGAGTATGAATTGTGAGTAAAACCGCTTAGATAAGTAAAATTAATTAAAATAAGTATTTTATAAATATAATGAAAACAAAGAATCTGAGAGTAAGGTTTTGCATGCCATTTTATGAAATCATGATCCAAACACATCCGAAATTATACATATAAATGAGATGATCCAAAGCTAAAATTTAAAAATCATAAGAAGGAGAACATTGGTTCAAACCTTCTTTAGAACATATGAAATATATATAATAAGTATAAACCTATGTTGGCGCGTAGTTCTGAGGCATAGGGTGATCAGCCCTTAGCATACTCAGTGCTAGACACTACTCCCAAAAACATGCATATGCTCTACATCATTTTCCAATGAAGCTCAATATCGTCTATTGACGAAGCTCAATAGTAAAATACATCTCAAATTCGAAATTTATATATATGAGAAGCTTTAGCTCAAAACATACCACAAGTTGAAAATAATTGGGAGTTTAAATTTCAAAACCATTCATTAAGCTTAATTCGTGAAATCATGAGTCATGCTCGAATAGATGGGCATTGCCCAATACTTTAACATGTTTGAAAATACACAATTCACATCGAAAACATGATTATAACCCTGGGTAATTCGAAATCATGCTCTTCATCATAATAACTCATTATCATCACACATTCATCACAAATCTCATCTTTCAACAATCTTTCATCAATGGGCTATTAATTTATAAAAAATTAGAAACATGATTTTTGATTGAAACAATAAAAAACTTTCCCTTGCTTCACAATTCATTAGTAGAAACATATTTAAATCATACCCACGTAGAGAATTTAGGAAAATCATGCATTGGACCAAAATCCCATAAATTAGACATAGGAATCGCATGATTTAGAGAGGGATTGGGTATGGGTGTGAAAGGAATCACCCATTCATAACCCTACATACCTGTTGGTAGCTGATCCTTACACTTCTTTGATAGCCCAAGAGGAAATTGAAGGAAAATTGAGGAACACCAGGATTGATCACACTATCTCATCTTCTACCTTGAATGCATGAATGAATAGGGCCTAAAATGAACTTAACCCCTATAAATTTCATTTAACTCAAAATGACGTTGGTTTGGCCTTAGAAGCTTAGGAATTACGACATAACCCTTACTAAATCCATAGAAAATAACTACCAGATAGTCCCAATGAGGGACCTAACGACTCGTCATCAAGGGGCATGAATCGTGGCTTAGTTCATGATGTACCTGCTTCTCAATCTATTGGGCTCATGAAGGAAGACTCAACGACTCGTTACCTGGTGACCATGACTCGTCGTCACCATCCGTGATGTGCACTGTCTTTGCTTCAATAACATTATTCCATGCTGCTCATGACCCTCGCCATGATTTGCGGTGACTAACCATGACTAGTGGGATCCTCTTGTCAAGTATACTGCCCTCATTTTTCCTCATTACTCAACCAACACTCCCCACAAATGACCTAATGACTCGTAGGGCCTGACCATAAGTCGTCATCATGCCTGTGGAAATCTCAAATTCTCAACTTTAAAATTCATTCCTTGGGCCTCCCCACGAGTCATATCACGACTCGTGGGCTCCTCTCACGGGTAACCTCACGACCCGTCCTAATGTCTGGGGTCGAATTTCAATTTTTCTCCATTTTAACTCCCATATCTGATCTTTGGGCTTCCGTAGTGTAAAATAGGGCCAATAAATTAACCTACGATGGTAACGTAGTTTTGCAAACCTGGGTTCAGTAGAACCCCATTCCGCCCGGTGCTAAGTCCTACTCTCACTAGAGAGTCCTAATCTGACTACTAAGTTGATATCTTGAAACTAGGGTCCAAGACTAAATCAGTAATACTTATCTAGAAGTACCATGAGATTCTTACCGGAACGAGTTCTGTAAGTGGTGTTCTAAGACTGGTCAGAGATGCTTATTTGGAAGCGTTGTAATCGTCTAAAGATCAAACTAATATCTCATAATTTATAACTGATTCTGATAACTAATATCTGGGAGGCATTATTGACACCTCAAGAAAAGACTATAGTAAAACTGATCAGCTGATGTTTCTGAAAAAACTAAAAATGCTAATATTCTGATTGAAACTGGAGTAGCATGCAATTGTTTGAGATTTCAACTGATATTAATAATATGGTAGATCCCAACACTGATAGAATAAGACAACATGAATAACTAATCAATTATGCAAGACTCTAATTTACTACATTCAAAAGCTAGGTCTAAAACCATCTTTACAGGAACACGTATCAACATGATCAAAATATAGTTGAAATAGAGCAACAATTAACATGAATGATATTCCACATGATATAGACGGAATCTATCGGATAATTTACTCACATTCAAAAACTTAGGGCCTAGAACTGATAAGAAAAATTATATTGATTTTGGGGCACGAGGGAATGAAAATTCCCCTTGATAAATTCCCACATACCTGGTGAAGGATTCCTGAGAAAATTCTTAAGAAATTATACGAAGAAGAAGTCGAAATCCTTGCCCAGCTCTATGCTTCCTGACTGAGATTGTACATTCTGACTTCTAAGGGAATGAGAGGAATGAACTATAAACATCGATTACCCCTCTAAATCCCCTGAATATAAACAAAAATTATGTAGTTTAGGGATTGAAACACAGAGAATTTACTAAAACACCCTTGAAAGAAAATCTAAAAAATTGCCCGACAAGGACCAATGGTTCATACAACAAGTCATCGGTTGATACCATGACTCTTTGGGACCAGTCGTTGGTCCTGGACCTAAATCTTGGGCTTACTAGAATGGGACCATGAGAGGATACCATGACTCATTGGGCGAACCAATGGGTCATTGGTACCTCTCGTTGCCACTAGTAGGGGAATCTGGGTTCTAAGACAACGGGCAATGTGACAACTTGTTGGTTGTTGGATTGACTTGTGATCAACACTATTAGGACCTAGGATTTGGTTACAGGTGGCAGCAAAGGCTCACTGGTAAGAACCACGAGCTGTTAGTTCCACTTGTTATTTTTGGGAGATGTCAGGTAGGTTACTAAACTTGAGATGCAATGGACTATAGGATGGCTCTTTACTTCTCCCAACGAGTCGTCCTATTCCTCGTTGGTCCCTGGAGGAAAATTCTGCCAAGCTGACAACGAGTCAGACAACGGCCTATTAAAGGTGACCACGATCCATTGTCTGGGTTGTTCTGTGATAATATTTCTAGTTTCCCCTTATTTTTCTTGCAAGGTCTGAGTTTAATCTAGGAAAGTTTTGAGGTGTTGCAGAATGATACTTGGGATATTAGGAAGATCTTTGACGCCAAAAAATACATACTACTGATACCTACACTACCAAGGGATTTTAGAGCCAAGTTTGAGACTATGATGATACTTTAGAAATTTTCCATTAGGAAAACCAATTAGAGAGATTTTTTTAAGGGAAAAAAGATACTACCAAACATGTTTCTTATCGACCCTCTAATGTTACAGTCAACACTTTTGGAGAAACTATAGATCTAGCAAGTTTCCACTTACAGGGAAAATTTTTCATCTAGGGTGAGAGGAATTCTTTAACTATTGGTATTCTGAGCTCTGTTTTGGCTATGCTTGTGGCTACCATTTGGAGATACAGAAAAAAATCAGATTTCAAGGGGGGGACAACAATGCTGATAGGAACTATAGGTAACACAAATAATGGAGACTCATTTTTGAGAGATTATGATTCGTAAAATTATATTTATGACCCTTTCGTCATTTATCTAGCTTCCTGGAGTCCATGTTAGATAGTTTTAACAATTTCAAGTAGTAGAATAGTTAAGAACTAATGTCTTCATGTTGCAAGTACATCTAGTTCCCTTTTTGTAGATTTTGGGCTGGGTTTCAATGTCTTGTTTTAGCTTATATCGACTTAATAAAATGATTCTTAAAGTTGAAGAATTCCCTACTAAATGTAATAGCAATGGAACATCTAAGAGGGAACTAAATGTAAAACCAGTTAGAGAAAAAAAATGCTAGAAAACATGTTTCTTATTGACCTTCAAATATTACAGCCAACACCATTTTTGGAAAAACTACAGATATACCAAGTTGCCACGGATGGAAAATTTTCCATCCATTCACAAGTATAAATACAAAAGAGTGTTCTCTCTACTTCTAGAAAATAAAATCAGTAGAGTAGTTGAATTTTCTCATTCTGAGCCAACCTAAAATAACTTTAGAGCAATTGATGTATCCAATCATTTATGAGAAAACAACCCCCATCTTCTTAGCAATGTCCTCTGCATCATCGTCTTGTTCTTCTAGGTATTCCTCACCAGCGTCAACATTCTCACCTTCATCTAATTGTAATCTTCAACATCAACCTTCCCATAATTATAGTCTCTGCCTCTCTAATCGTGGCCTTCAGCTTCAGGGTCTTGATCATCTACTTCTTCCACAATCATCCCTTCTTTAGCTTCAATCTCATTTTAAACATGGTGCATAGGATATTACACTAATTAGAGAGATTATTTATGATTTGCAGTGGAAAGAGTTCTATCTTAGATAGTTCTATCAATTACAAGCAATAGAATAGTGAAGAATGTCATCATGTTGCAAGTACATCTAGTTCCCTTTCTATATATTCTTACGCTGGAGTATCCGAGATGTAAGTAAAGCATGGAATAAACAACAGAACTGATATAACATGAATGACCAGCTAATAACTAATAAGTGTTGAGATATACTGTAATAGTGCACATAAGCATATACACTGGCTGACTGTCATAACATGTCCTGGATCTGTCAGACTGAACTTAAAATTGAGGCTGAGCTGTACTGACATGTTGTACTATACTATACTATAGGAGCAACTATAACTGAAAAGTACCCACGTGAGCTAGATGTAGAGTCCGGCGTATACCCCCCATCGAAGAAGGCGCACTATACGTTTCCAAGGTATAGTAGCTAAACTAGGTGATGATTGTCTGATGCCCATTCGAGTGAAAAACCTACGATGACAGTGTAGTTTTGGGAACCTGGGTGCACTGGACCCCAGCCCGCTCGATGCTAAGTCCCACTCCCACTGAAAATTCTACCTATGACTACTAGGTTGATAATTCAAAATTGATGTCCTAGACTAAGTTAGAGATACCTATCCGAAAGTACCTTGAGAGTCTGAAGGACCTAATAACTGAAAACTAGTGTTCCCGACTGGCCAGAGCTGCTTTGACTGAAAGCGTCGTAACCGTCTAAAGAACAACCTGATAACTAGTACTATGTAGTGTTTCTGAATTTCTCAAGAACTAACTATAGTTAAACTAATTAGCTGACATTACTAAAAGATACTTGAAAAGGCTAACTGCAGATTAAGACTGAACTAACATTTAAACTGATTGATAATTTACATGAAAGTAATAATATGATGATTTCAAGGATTTACAGAGTCAAGCAACACTTTTATCTAGACAATTATGCAAAATCCAATTCACTGTATTCAAAGAAACTAGGGCTAGAAAGCAATGTTTCATGGAAAGAATAACAACATGCTAAATGAGTAGTAAGGACTTGCAAGAATTCGTAAGAACTATCATCTAAAAGAAAAGCTCATAATTTGACTGAAAGATAACCCTATCTTATGTCTTTAGGTGACTGGAATTGAACATGATTTTACAAGGGTTTTGGGGCACAGGTGAAGAACAATTCCCTTGTTAAATTCCCATATACCTTGTGTAGAAATCCTGAGAAAACCTTTGAGAAATCTGAGAAGAAATTTGAAACCCTTGATCCTGCTCTATGTTTCCTGATGAGTTTCCTACGTTCTAACTTTGAGATTAATGAGAGAAATGAGAGAAAAATATTGTCTAACTCCCTAAATCCCACTGAAAATAACCCCAAATGACATAGTTTAAGAGTTAAAAAGGGTGGGAAGTTACAAAAATTCCCCTGGAAGAATGTCTAGAAAACTGCCCATTGGGATCCAACGGGTCACACAACGAGTAATTGGTGGAAACCACGACTCGTCGGGACTAGTCGTTTGTCCTAAGCCAACAATGCAAGCCTACTGAAGTGGGAAATGGGAGGGGACAACGACTTGTTGGATGAACCAACGGGTCATTGGTTCCTCTGGTGGTCACTGGAGGGATTTTTGAATAGGATCTTGGACTCCTACTAATGGGAGACACAACAATCCGTTGGTCCAACCAAAAGGTCATTGTAACCACTCGTCCTAACCATTGGGATATTTGGGCTTGGCTCACTAATGGAAACGTTGACCGGTTGTGTGGAACAACGGGTCGTTGTTTCCACTCGTTGCCACTGGAAGGAATTTCTCACCCTCTCGAACTTCTCCCAATAGCTTAACAGGACGGGTAGTTGGTTTTGGAAAGACAAACCACCGGACTGATAATTACTCAGTCAACGGGTCATTATAGCTGACGACGACTCTTTGTCTAAGTCGTTCTAAGAAAAGAATTTATGGTTTTTCATGCTGAGTCTGGGTTCTGATCTATGAAACTTTTTGGGTATTAAAATATCTCCCCCTTGGGATCATTCATCCTCAAATGAAGGATAAATAAGCTAAATTACTAGGAAAACAGTTGCATTTCCCAAACTGAAAGGTATAAGCTGATTTCTGAAGGAGTAACTAACTTTGGACTGATATAAGCATAGTAACAGAGCTAACACAACCAAAGTGCATATTGAAACCTGAATAGAGCTAATGAGTATGGGACAAAATAGATTATTGGGAGGGATTTAATACCTGATGTTGAAGCTGAGCTAGAAGTGAACAAATAAAGGTATTTAGCCATCATGTATGCTTCTACTTCCTATGTAGCTCCCTTAACTATTTGGTTCCTCCATAAAACCTTTGCTAAAGCAACCTCCTTGCTTCTCAGCTTACGAAGCTGACGGTCTAGGATCTGAACTAGGACTTCTTCATAAGAGAGACTATCTTTCATATCCACCCTGTCTAGTGGTATAACTGAGGTCGGATCATTGATGCACTTCTTCAATAGTGACAAGTGGAAGACTGGGTGCACTGATGCTAACTCTGAAGGTAACTCTAATTCATAGGCCACATTTCAATTCCCCTCAAAATCCCATAAGGTCCTACTTATCTCGGACTGAGTTTAACTTTCTTGCCAAACCTCCTCACCTCTTTCATAGGTGAAATCTTTAGATAGACCCAGTCATAAACAAAAAACTCTAGCTCTCTTGTCCTTACATCAGCATATGATTTCTATCGGCTCTGTGTTGTTTTCAACCTTTCCCTAATAAACTAAACTTTCTGCATAGACTCGTGAGCTGAATATGGCCCTATTAAAGTAGATTCGCTAACCTCAAACCACCCTATAGGATATCTACACCTCCTACCATATAATGCCTCAAACGGGGCCATCTAAATATTAGAGTGGTAGTTGTTGTTGTATGCAGACTCGATAAGAGGTAGGTGATCATCCCAACAACCCTTGAAGTCGATGACACTAGCTCTGAACATCTCTTCTAAGGCCTAAATAGTCCACTCGACTTGTCCATCTGTCTGAGGGTGAAAAGTTGTGTAGAGCTTGACCTGGGTACCAAGTCCTTTCTGATATGACTTTGAGAAATGTGAGGTGAAAGGGGTACCTCTATCTTAAATAATGGACAAGGAGATACCATGCAGTCTAACTTACTCCCAAATGTACATTCTAGTATAATATTCAGCTAAATCTATAGTCTTAACTAGTAGGAAATGTGCTGACTTGGTCATCCGATCTAATACCACCCAAATCGAATCACGTTACCGACGAGTATGAGGTAGACCTGTAATGAAGTCCATGTTTCACCTTCTCCCACTTCCACGTGGTATATTGATATCCTGAGTCATACCCCCAGACCCCTGATTTTCAACCTTAACTTGCTGGCAGTTAATCTACAATGTCCCTATTCATGCCGTTCCACCAGTACCAACACTATATATCCTTCCTTTTTTTTCCTCCCCCAACTACTTATGTCCAAGCATTCACTAGTCTCGAATTTAAGTAGACATAAACAACACATAACACATGAACCTTTGAGGACTGTACCCAAAATGTTATTCCACCTGTAAGTAGTTAGATCAAATAACTTTATTTGTCGCGTAGTAGTAGATGATGAATAACATCACAACTAATCATAAAAAAGTACCTACAATCTTGAAAATCTAATATGAAGTGTAGAAGAAGTTAAAATTATTAGTATCTAATCTCTTAAACCTTCTTGAGAAGATTTTCAAATTACTGACTTGATTATAATCACAAGGAAAATCAAAGACATAATATATTTCTCTATAAAATCATACTGTAGCTTCTTCAATATTTATTTACTGATCATAGAATATACAAAAGTGACAAGTTTTTGTTTCAGTATAAAAGTGTTAATACATTTTAATTCAAGAACACAAATTCTAATATGTACAAAAGTATAAAGTCACTCAATTTCATGTAATCATAAAGACCCAATGTGTAAAACATGAGAGGAACTCCTATATATACGTAGACAAAGTAGTGTTTATTTTGTTGTTTTTTTCGTTGAATTCTAAAGTTATTGTTTGTCTTTTTGTTAATCAATACTTTTTTGTTAGGCATAGATTGGTGTAATGATGAGAGATCTTGACTTTTTATGTTTGTATTTTGTTACAAATTCCAACCTAAAAAAAACTTCCATCATTACTACCTTTTTTGAGCCATGATCTGTGTTTGTATGGTCAGTAACATATGTATGTTTTTGTTGTTGTCGTTATATATAGTCATGGTATGTTATGATTGCGGTCATGATGGCTTTTTGGCTCATTCTTTCTGCAAATATTCAAATCTGGTTTCTGCCTTTCTATACTTAAAAAAAAAACTCTTTCCCCCTTTTTGTATTTTCTCCATAAATTACTTCTCTCTCCCCCCCGGACCCCTCTCTACACAACAAGGAGTTTCTTAGAGATTGGAGTTTATCCATTAGAAGAATGTAAACATTGAATAATAATTTCCTTTTTTTATTTTTAATCATTTTTTTTATCCATAAAGATGTGTGTGTAACATGATAGTGTAACATAAGACACTACTATGGTTGCATTATATATAAACCAGCTTGAAATAATTATTGGATTCATGATGAGGCTTCCTCTTGAGCCTTAGAATTTTATCTTTATTTTGGTCACATGTTTCTAAAGTGATCAAAATCTTGACTTCACTCAAATATGTATAAAATATTTTCTTTATTTTGGGTCACTTGTTGTTAAAGGGATCTAAATCTTGACTTCAGTTAAACATGTATAGAAATTTTTCTTTATTTCGAATCACTCATTGCAATAGGGATAAAAATCTTGAAATTAGCTTCTTAGCTTAGCATAAACCATAAATTTATTGATTTTCTTATGTTATATAGGATTTTTAATGGATAATAAAGATAAAAGTTTGATAACTTGTCTAAGATAGACAGATGAGTATATTCGAGGAGTGAACACTTTTTTTCTTAAGGCATTTGAACGAGCTTCTCAGGGAAATGAGATATTATGCCCTTGCAAAAAGTGCATTAATTGATATTGGCATTATAGAAACGTGGTCGAGGATCACATGGTTGTTGATAGATTTGTTGATGGTTACACCAAATGGGTTTTTCATAGAGTAGGGTTTCCTCAAGAAATACACCTCATTCAATAAATGATGATGATGAAGGTTCTAATTTGCATGATGATATCGATGGACTACTGCACGATACATTTAGAAATATAGAGGTTCATTCAGGGCATGAAGAAGAAGTGGGAGAGGGATTATCTAAAGATGTAAAGAATTTTTTTAAAATTATTGGAGGAAGGAAAACAACGGTTATATCTGAGGTGTGAAAATTTAACTAAACTGAGTTTCAACGTTCGGTCGTACTTGTTAGATCCTTGCATGGGTTGCGTAATATAGCATTTTCAGACTTGTTAGAGTTCATAAAAGAGGCATTTCCCATTGCTCAAATACCAGAGTCTTTTAATAAAGCTAGAAAGGTGATAAAAGGTTAGGCTCTTCATTATGAAAAAATACATGCATGCCCTAATGATTGCATGTTATTTTGGAAAGACAATGAGAAAGTCGATAACTACTCTATCTATAAGTCTTCTGATGGAAGAGTATTGGTGGTGCTTCAACTAATGCAAGCTCTAAAATTCTGCAAAGATTTTAAGGTACTTTCCCGTAAAACCTAGGCTTCAGATGGTATTCATGTGTCCTAAAATAGATGTTGCAATGAGAAGGCATGGTAATAAATGACCCAATGATGGGAATTTAAGGAATCCCGCTAATGGGGAAGCTTGGAAGGATTTTGATCTCTTGCACCTAGACTTCTTTTAGAGATCCTCATAATTTAGGCTGGGTCTATCAAGTGACGGTTTTAACTCGTTCCGAAGCATGAGCATTTCTTATAGCACGTGGCCTTTTATGTTGATGAACTATGATTGATCACTGTGGATTTGCATGAAGCCGGAGTACATTATTGCTACACCCTATATGTTCTTGACACTTAGTTGGCCTATTCGCATGTTGGTTAAGAGTTTTAGAATGCCATACGTGTGAGAAAAGGGCCCGAGGAGAGACCAGACAAGCGCCAAGTCGGAGCGTCGCAAGACAAATGCGACTTATAAATCGCATTTGACAAATGTGACTTATAAATCGCATTCGACAAATGCGACTTTAAGGCCCCAAGTATATAAGACTCCCACTTCGTTTTTAAGTTATATTTTCATTTAATTTCTAGTAAGCGAACAGAAACAGAGGGGAATGAACAATTTGATTAAATTTCCTTCCATTTACGCCGTCAAACGCAGCCTAAACTCAAATTAACTTAGGCTAGCGAAGTATAAAGTTGCCGGAAGTATTCCTGTGGAGTTAGTTTCGCGAAATTCGGCCTGCGAATCATCGTCACGCCAAGCTAAGGTAGTGGAACTGCTCCAAACTAGTGTTAATATACTCCCAGCATTAAAATGAGTATTTCTCCCTTCTAGACCCCCTAGAAATAGCTAGTTTTTTGCCATTCTTCAATAAGTCGAAGAATAGGCAGAGGTATAGCCATAATATGGTTTCTTTTCAAAATAATAGTAGAATTAATTCTATTCTTTCGTGAATATGAATAAAGTTGGGAGAAATAGCTGAATACTAGCCGAGCTATGCCAGTTAATCAGAAAGTCGACAGTTGAGGTATGTAAAGCCAGTTTCTTTCGGCATGCTAGTAGTTCCAGTATAGTAAATTAGTACAAATTCTAGTAGAATGTTTCATAAGCCGTATATTATGTTCAGTATGAGTTCAGTAAGCATGTTAGAATTATTATACAGTGTTCAGCATGAATCTCAGTAAAATAGTATAATTCCTAGCAGAATATTCCAGAAATATTATTTCAGACCCAGTATATCTCAGTATCAGATTCGATATATTTAAGTATCAGATTCAGCATATTCCAGTATCAGATTAAGTATATTTCTGTATGAGATTTAGAACAGTATCCCAAATGCATGAAAACGTGATTTTGTTTATGGGTATGATATAATTGAGTTTTAATTATTTAATTATGAATGAAGGGTATGTTTTATATTATTTTCTTTAAAATCATGTTTCAAGTTTTTTAAATCTAAAATGCCCATTGATGAGAGTTCATGAAAGTTAAGATTTATAATGAATATTTAATATTTTGAGTTTATTGATGATGGAAATGCATGATATAATGTTACCCATATTGATGAGCATATCTTTGAAAGAATTTAGTATGTCAAAGTATTGGGCAATGCCCACATGTTGAAGAATGATTTATGATTTAGGAATGAATTGTATGATTTATCGATTCATGATGTTGGCCGATGAAAAGGGCCTTGATTCTTGGCTCATCATGTTTTAAAGGGGATCAATGATGATATATGTTATGTTTTAGCCAATGAGTCTTAAAGCATGATGTTACTGATTCACGTATGAGCCTATATGCATGTTTTTGGAAGCCGTGTCTAGCACTGAGCAGCCCAACGTTTAAAGGACTATGCCGATGTCTCATAACCATGTGCCACTATCGGTTTCTAATGATGTATTGTATTGATAATGATCCCCTTAAATGTGATATCATGTCTAATGCACGACCCTCGCCTGACAAGCCAGGGTCGGCTCTGCCCACTTGAACGAGATAGTTGGGGCATCATGAAAGGCTCTACCATGATGGTGTCAGTTATGACGAGTCCTCCCATTGTTCCACATGTATTATCATTGTTATGTTTATGTTATTGGCTCAAGTAATTTTTTGATAAAGTTTACTTATGATTATGATAATGAATGATTTATAAACGATTTGAAAGTCCTGAGCCTTATGTTTTCTAATGATGTTTATGATACAAGCATGATGTCCTTCTTCTATGCTTATTTATGAGTTTATTTTAGTTTTAAATATCCATTTTATTTACCTTGCGTACTCGGTACATTCCACGTACTGACCGCATACTTTCTATGTTGTGTCGTTTCATGAAACATAGTCCAAATCCCAGGCTCATCCTCGTCCTTAGTCCATCTCAGCTTATGCTCTCAGCTTATTGGTGAGTCCTCATGTTTCAAGAGTCGTTTGATAGAATTTTATGTTATCTTGTGTTTTCAGTATTCTTCGGGTTATTCGGGATCTTGCCCCATTAATTCATCATATATAGTAGAGGCTTTCAGACAAGTATGTAGTACTCAGCCTATGTGTACGTCTAGTATTTTCTGATATTATGATATGGTTACATTTCTGCTATGTTTTATGTTTAGCATCCCATTTATTTAAATGAGATTAGTTGTATGCATGTGCCATGGGTCGACTTGGGGTCTGTTAGGGTCCCTTATCCCATGTCTACGATCTGGGTGTACGTTCGGGTCGTGACAAACTTCGTATCAGAGCAATAGGTTTGAAATGTCCTAGGGTGTATGAAAGACGCGTTAAGTAGAGTCTTTTACATAGGTCTGAAACGAGCAAAACTTATGACGAAGAGGCTACTAGACATTTAGGAAATGTTCCCTTCTTTCATGCTCTATGTCGTGCAATGAAAAGTATCTCCATCCTTCTAATTCATGCATTTGCAATTGCAGAATTATGGCTCCTACAAGCATGAAAGGAAGGAGGAATGGAAATGATGAGGGCCACGGGGGTGGCAACGACTATGGGCATCAGCGAGCTCCACCTGTTCAGGAGCCCAGACACTAGAGCCAACTGCCTACACTGAGTTTCGGGCGGCTATTCAAATGTTGGCGCAGGCCTTGACCGCCAGGCCAACCAGTAGGCCGTCGCGAAGGTCCCACATAATGGCAATGAAGCGGCGGCTCAGATTAAAGACCTCTTGAGGATGAACCCTCTTGAGTTCACGGGATCAAAGGTGGTCGAGGATCCACATGAGTTCATCGAAGGGATCTTGAAGGTCACTCAAGTTATTGGGGTGACAAATGGGGAGTGTCTTGACTTGGCCTCTTATCAGCTAAAAGAGGTTGCTCATATTTGGTACAAGCAATGAAAGGACAGCCGGGAAGCGGGAAGGGCCCCTATCAGCTTGGATGAGTTTGACATGGCCTTTCTTGACTGGTTATTCCCTCGGGAGATGAGGGAATTAAAGGCATCTGAGTTTGTTAACCTCAAGCAGGGAAAGATGATAGTGTTGGAGAATTCGCTTGAGTTCACTCGTTTGTCAAAATATGCCCCAGAGTTAGACAAGGATTTGTTCATGGTATGGCTGGTTATTTAGACAAGGATTGCATGACTACCATGTTTCACTAGGATATGGACTTTCCTTGCATAGTGTTGTATGCCCAGCAGATAGAGGATGCTCATGTGAGGGAGAGGGAGGCAAAGAGGGCTCGGACGGATAGTCGTGGGTTTTCGCATAAGAGGTCCGACGGTGGCAACCGTCCATAGTTTTAGCAGAGATCACTAGCCCCAACACCATCATCAGCTAGTGTTTCGTTCATGCCCAGGGGTGATTAGAGGAGCAAGGCTTCAGGGTCGAAGGATCAGGGGGGCACCCAGTTAGAGTATACCTCTCCAGCCTGTGGGAAGTGCAGCAAGAGTCACACCGGGGAGTGTCTGCTCGATTCAGATGTCTGCTATGGGTGTGCTAGATCTGGGCACATGCGCCGAGCGAGCCCATATGCTAGACATGGTGATGATAGGGGTCGTGCACAGACCACCAAGATAGAAGCAGCTCCAGCCCATTCCTCTCAACAGGGAGCATCGACTAGCATGTGGCGGACAATGCCAAAATTGATTCTATGCCCTTGCCTTGTGCTAGGAGCAGAGGCTTCACCAGATGTGGTCACTGTATGTTGCGTATCTCTCATATTGATGTTTATGCCTTGCTATATCCGGGAGCAACTTTGTCTTTTGTGACTCTTTATATTGCTAGTACCTTGGAGTTAGTCTTGAGACCTTGTCAGAACCATTTGTAGTTTCGACCCCTATTGTTGATTCAGTCATAGCTTGACGAGTATATAGAGAATGCCCAGTCACAGAGTTTCATAAGGTTACCTCCACAGACCTTGTGGAGTTATCCATAACTGACTTTGACATTATTCATGGCATGGTTTGGTTTTTTGCATGTTATGCTTCGATTAATTATAGGACCTGTACGGTGAAATTTCATTTTTTAGGTGAGTCGGTGTTGCAGTGGAAGGGTATTACGGTGGTACCAGTAGGTCAATTTGTTTCTTATCTTAAGTCAAGGAAGATGATTTCTAAGGGTTGCATGTATCATCTAGTTAGGGTTAAGGATGTTGAGTCCGAGGCCCGACTCTCCAATCATTTCCGGTGTTGTGTGAGTATCCAAATGTTTTTCCTGATGAATTGTCAGGTGTTCCTTCTAAGAGGGAAATAGACTTCGGCATTGATTTCTTACCCGATATGCAACATATCTCTATTCCTCCCTACAGGATGGCTCCAGTCAAGCTAAAGGAGTTGAAGGATCTGTTAAAGGATCTGTTGGATAAGGGCTTCCTTAGACCGCACCAGTCTCTAGGGGTGCGCCGATTCTCTTTGACCGAAAGAAAGATGGGTCCCTTTGAATGTGTATTGACTATCAACAGTTGAATAAGGTCACTATCAAGAATAGGTACCCTTTACCCAAGATCGATGATTTATTTGACCAGCTCTAGGTTGCCAGGTGTTTCTCGAAGAAATATCTCAGGTCCGGATACCATCAACTTAGAGTTCGGGAGTGGGATATCCCAAAGACAGCCTTCAGAACTCAATATGGCCATTATGAGTTTGTAGTTATGTCATTTGGACTAACTAACGCTCCTACGGCTTTTCTGGACCTGATGAATAGGGTATTCAAGTAGTATTTTGACATGTTCGTAATTGTGTTCATCGATGACATCCTTATATACTCTCGGAGTGAGGAGGAGCATGTCGCTCACTTTAGAATAGAGCATCGGACCCTCAAGGATTGTCAGTTGTATGCAAAGTTCAGGAAATGTGAATTTTGGTTGGAGTCGGTGGCATTTCTGGGTCATGTGGTATCAAGAGAAGGCATAAGGGTAGATTCCCACAAGTTTGAGAAGGTAAAGAATTAGCCCAGACCAGTAAATCATTCAGAAATTTAGAGTATCTTGGGCTTAGCAGGCTACTATTGAAGATTCGTTAAGGCTTTTCATGAATTGCTGCCCCATTGACAAGGTTGACTAAGAAAAAGTTGAAGTTCCAATGGTCGGATGCTTGTGAGAAAAGCTTCCAAGAGTTGAAGACCTGACTCACTTCAGCACTATTGTTGACTTTACCAGAGGTTACTGATGGCTTTGTTGTATATTGTGATGCTTCGAGAGTCAGACTGGGATGTGTGCTGATGCAGTGTGGGAAGGTAATAGCGTATCCCTAAAAAAAGCTGAAAGTTCATGAAAAGAATTACCCGACCCATGATCTTGAGTTGGTCGCGGTGGTGTTTGCATTGAAGTTATGGTGGTATTACTTGTATGGGGTCCATATGGATGTTTTTACAGATCACAAGAGCTTGCAATATGTATTAACATAGAACGACCTAAATATTCGACAAAGGAGGTGGTTGGAGTTACTAAAGGATTACAACATAAGTGTCCTCTACCACCCGGGCAAGGCTAATGTGGTTGCAGATGCACTTAGTAGGCTCTGTATGGAGAGTTTGTCCCACGTGGATGAGGGAAAGAAGGAGTTGGTGAGAGACGTCCATTGACTTGCAATGTTGGGAGTTAGCTTGATCGACTCAACTAATGGCGGCGTTGTTGTGCAGAATGGGGCAGAATCGTCCTTGGTGGTTGATGTCAAGTCTAAGCAAGAAGAGGATCCAATTTTGAGGAAGTTGAAGGAGACGATGCGTAGTCAGAAGGTGGAGGTTTTCTCCCAAGTGGGAGATAGTGTGCTATGATACCAGGGTCATCTATGTGTCCTAGATGTTGATGATTTGAGAGTTCGAATATTACAGGAGGCACATGGTACCAGATATTCCATTCACCCAGGATCCACTAAGATGTATCGGGACTTGTGGGAAATCTATTGGTGGGATGGTATGAAGAAGGATAATAGAGTTTGTAGCCAAGTTTCTGAACTGTGAGCAAGTGAAGGTCGAATATCAAAGGCCGGGAGGCATACTTCAGGATATCAACATCCCCACTTTAAAGTGGGAAGAAATTAACATGGATTTTATTACAGGTCTACCCCGTACTCGCCGACAATACGACTCCATTGGGATGGTGGTCGACAAGTTAACCAAGGCTGCACACTTTCTACCAGTCAAGACAAAAAATAGATGATTATGCTAAGTTGTATATTTGGGAGTTGGTTCAACTTCATGGAGTGCCCTTGTTTATTATTTCAGATCGAGGTACTCAGTTTACCTCGCAATTCTGGCGTGCTTTTCAAAAGGGACTTGGGACTCAAGTTAAGCTCAATGCAGCCTTCCATCCACAAAGAGACGGCCAGGTAGAACGAACTAGTCAGACCCTCGAGGATATGTTGAGGGAATGTGTTATGGATTTCAACGGTAGTTGGGATGATCAATTGCCCTTGATCGAGTTTGTCACGGCCCCTCCTTGGGAGGCATGACTGGCACCTGGTGCCCTACTAGGACCTGGATTGCTGGACTACTGAGCCTAAGCATTTCTGGTTCTAGGCTGGCTCTAATTCTGGATTTATGAAAACAACGGGCTATATAACGACTATAAATATAGCCTCCGGCCGACAAGGCCTATAGCCACCTATAGGAATATAATAGCTACCCAGAACAACTGAACATAAGGAAACCAATGCGGGCCAACAAGGCCACCATGCTGACTAGTTATCACTAAAAAGTAGAATCAATTGCTAAACTGATCTGTGACCGACAAGGTCACCAACTGACAACTGAACAAGGCCCCACACGGCAATCACATGCAAACTAAAAACATATACACGGCCCCACACGACCGGTACAACTAACCACAGGGAATATACAATTTGCAAGCCTCTAAGAATAATAAGATGGTCGGGACAAGGCCCGGGCCTACCCATACTGTAGAAACAAAAAGGGAAGTAAACCTTTAGCTATCAAGCTCAGAATGACAGGAGCTGAAGACTCTATACGCTGGCTGGAACTATGAGGGATCTGCTCCTCGTCTATGAGTATCTGAAGGCAAGTAATGCAGCATCCCAGAACGGGCGTCAGTACCACTGGTACTGAGTATGCAAAGCGATAACTGAAAATAACTGAAAGAAAACAATAATACTGATAGATACTGAAGTAATAGGAGACGGGCTACAACTGACTGAAAAAAGCGTAACTTTACTGAAGAGAGTAAGAGTCATACCTGATAACATGACGGTCTACTTTCTATCTATTAATAACTAACACAACATAGCATACAAGAACCTTACCAGCCCCCATAAGACGTAAGATACCAACCAACACACAATTTGTATACCCCTATCCAGGTCATACCATCCACCTAGTAACTATGAGCATCCTGCCGGCCCCCTGGGTATGAACCATGGGCTCGTTGTGTCATGCCCCACCTTGGGAGGCATGACTGGCACCTGGCGCCCTACTAGGACCTGGATTGCTGGACTACTGAGCCTAAGCACTTCTAGTGTCAGGCTGGCTCTAATGCTGGATTTATGAAAACAACGGGCTATATAACTGCTGTAAATAGAGCCTCCGGCCGACTAGGCCAATAGCCACCTGTAGGAATATAACAGCTAACCAAAACAAGTAAGCATAAGGGAACCTATCGGGGCCGACAAGGCCACCATGCTGACTAGTTATCACTTAAAAGTATAATCAAGTGCTGAACTGATCAGTGACCAACAAGGTCACCAACCGACAACTGAACAAGGCCCCACACGGCCATCACATGCAAACTGAAACATACATACGGCCCCACAAAACCGGTACAACTAACCACACGGAATATACAATCGCAAGCCTCTAAGAATAATAAGATGGTAGGGACAGGGACCCGGCCTACCCATACTGTACAAACAAAAAAGGAAGTAAACCTTTAGCTGTCAAGCTCCAAATGAAGGGAGCTGAAGACTCTATACGCTGGCTGGAACTACGAGGCATCTGCTCCTCGTCTATGAGTACCTGAAGGAAAGTAATGCAGCGCCCCAAAATAGGCATCAGTACCACTGCTACTGAGTATGAAAAGCAATAACTGAAAGCAAACAATAATACTGATAGATACATAATTAATAGGAGACGGGCTGCGACTGACTGAAAAGGGCGTAACTTTACTGAAGAGTTATACCTGATAACATGGCGGTCTATTTTCTATCTATTAATAACTAACACAACATAGCATACAAGAACCTTACCAGCCCCCATAAGCCGTAAGGTACCAACCACCACACAATCTATATTCCCCTACTAGGTCATACCATCCACCTAGTAACTATGAGCATCCAGTCCGCCCCCTGGATATGCAACTTAGGCTTGCTGGGCCCCTGACTATAGCTATATCTAAGTCCGAAGGACTCCTGAAATCTTAAATCTGAAATTTGAAATCTGTAATCTTAAAACTGTAGTCTGCACACCGGGCACAAGTGCTCGACAGGGGGTATAGTATAGTGCTGACCAGCCTGCTATGGGGAATCTGGATTCCATCTTCGCCCGCTGGTGGAAGGCATGCCACTATGTAGAGCAACGTATCCTCACCCTCTGGCGGGCGTGTTGACACAGCTATTAACCCTGGGGTGGTTAAGGAATCTCAATGGGTGCCCAACACAGAACAATCATGTCTCCACAGATAGCAATAGGCACATGTAATATATATACTGGATCTGATAACAATAATATTAATGTTCTATTATTTTGTTCTGAATCTCATATTGAAATGTACTGAATCTGATACTGAAATATACTGAATCTGTAATAATATTTTTGGAATATTCTTCTTGGACTTATACTATTTACTAAATTTCATGCTGAACACTGTATTATATTTCTAACATGCTTACTAAATTTTATACTGAACATAATATACGACTTCAAAACACTCTACTGAAATTCATACTATTTTGCTATACTAGAACTACTAGCTTGCCGAAAGAAACTGGCTTTACATACCTCACCTGGCAACTTTCTGATTAATTGGCGCAGCTCAGCTAATGTTCAGCTATTTCTTCCAACTGTATTCATATTTACGAAAGAATAGAATCACTTATATTATTATTTGGAACGAAACCATATTTAGGGGTATACCTACTGCCTTTCGACTTATTGAAGAGCGGCCGAAAACTCGCTATTTCTCAAAAGTGTAAAAGGGAGAAATACTTACTTTAATGCTGGGAGTATATTAACACTAGTTTGGAGCAATTCCACTTACATTGGCTCGGTGTGACAATGATTCGCAGGCCGAATTTCGCGAAACTAACTCCATAGGAATGTTCTGTACAGCTTTATACTTTGCTACCCGAATTTACTTTGAGTTTGGACGGCGTTTGACGGCGTAATCGAATGAATATTTAATCAAACCCTTCGTTTTCCTCTATTTCTTCTCGTGTTTGCTAGAAATTATCAGATGGAATGATTTAATAACAATGTGAAAGGCTTTATATACCTGGTCCTGAACCCCCTTTAAGTTGCATTTGTCAAATGCAATTTATAAGTCGCATATGTCGAATGCGATTTATAAGTCGCATTTGCCTTGCAACGCTCCGACTTAGCGCTTGTCTGGTCTCTCCTCGGGCCCTTTTCTCGCACGTATCGCATTCTAAAACTCTTAACCAACATGCGAATAAGCCAACGAAGTGTCAAGATCTTATGGGTTGTAACATTCTTCCCCCCTTAAGAACATTCATCCTGGAATGTTAACTTTTGTTTGCAGAAATTGTAATTTGTTCTACTAATCTGGAAAAATTTAGGCAGAGTTTCCCCTGTAATATGGACTATTTCAAAAATCTTGAAACACAAAAACGTCCAATACAGGTACTCCATATAATACTATAGCATTCATTTCATAGTAAACTAAAGTCAACATCTCACTTATACATATGAATATAAAGCAACTCATAAAACAGCAATATCAACATACCTCTAGCTGACTAAGTCTGAAATAACTGAGGGTATCTGACTTTCATATCTTCTTCTTCTTCCCAAGTCATTTCCTCTTAGTTGCTGTTACGCCAAAATTCTTTGACAAAAGCAACATCTTTAGTTTTTAATCTGCGGATCTGCCGATCTAGTATGGCTACTAGAACTTCTTCATAGGCCAACTCCTCTGTAACCTGAACATCTTGTACTGGGACATTTCTAGAGAGATCTCCTATGCACTTTCACAGCATCGATACATGGAAAACTGGGTGGACAGATTCTAACTCTGGAGGTAAGTCTAACTCATATGCCACTTGGCCTATTCTTCGGCGAATCTGATAAGGCCCAACAAACCTTGGGCTGAGCTAGCCTTTCTTGCCGAATCTCATTACACCCTTCATCGGCGAAACTTTTTGAAACACCCAATCACCCACATTAAATTCCATGTTTCTGCGCCGCACATCAGAATAAGATTTCTGGCAGCTTTGAGCAGTCAGTAAACGTTCTTTGATAAGCTTTACTTTTTCCTCTGACTGATGAATGATATCTGTCCCAATCAATGCTGATTTTCCTAGCTCAAACCAACCAACTAGACATCTGCACTTTCGCTCGTATAATGCCTCATAAGGCGCCATCTGAATAGCTGAATGGTAATTGTTATTATAGGAGAACTCAATGAGTGGTAAATATTCATCCCAGCTACCTCCAAAATCCAACACACATGCTCTCAACATATCCTCTAGAGTTTGAATGGTGCGTTTTGCCTGCCCATCGTTCTGAGGATGAAAAGCTATGCCCAGGTTAACCTGCATCCCCAAGCCTCTCTAAAATGATTACCAGAATGTAGCTGTAAATTGCGCCCCTCTGTCGGAGATAATGGACACTGGAACACCATGGAACTTGACTATTTCTCTGATATACAACTCAGCATAATCCTCAGTGGAAAAGGTAGCCCTTACTGGTAGAAAATGAGTTGGTTTTGTCAGTCTGTCAAAAATCAGCCAGATTAAATCATATCTACGCCTTGTGCGTGGTAATCCTTCTACAAAACCCTTATTTTCTGCTTCCCATTTCCATAGAGGCACAGCTATATCCAGAGTCAGTCCACCTAATTTCTGATGTTCAGTTTTTACCTGCTGGCAGTTGGGACACTGAGCTACGAATTCTGCTATCCCCTTCTTCATTCCTGGACACCAGTAGATTTCTTTTATATCGTGGTACATTTTCGTCGAACCTGGGTGGAGAGAATAACAGGCATAATGTCCTCGCTCATAATCTACTGGCGAAGCCCTGCAACGTCTAGAACACAAAGGCGATCTTTATATCGCAATACCCCATCCTCGGTTGTATGAAAATCTGTCACATCTCCTTGCTGAACTCTGTTTTAAGCTGAACCAGGCTAGGATCTTCAGTATGTCGTGCCTTTACTTCCATGATTAAAGACGACACTATAGTGTTCTGGATTACCGCTCTGTTTTCCTCTGTTTCTGCTACACGAACGGCTAAATTGGCTAACTGATACAATTCTTGGGCTAATTCCCACTGCTCAAGCTGTAAGTGTTCCAAACTTCCCATAGATTTGCGGCTAAGGGCATCCGCCACCACATTAGCTCTCCCTAGGTGATACAGAATATTCACATCATAGTCTTTCAACAACTCTAACCAGCGACACTACTGCAAATTCTACTCTTTCTGGGTGAAGATATACTGTAGGCTCTTATGATCAGTGAAAATATCTGCGTGGATGCCATACAAGTAATGTCTCCAAATCTTTAAGGAGTGAATCACTATGGGCAATTCCAGGTAATGGGTAGGATAATTCTTTTCATGTTTCCTCAGCTGTCTGGAAGCATAAGCAATTACTTTACCATGCTGTATCAACACACATCCTAACCCAACACCCAAAGCGTCACAAAAAACTGCATAACCTTCCATACCTTCTAGCAATGCTAACACTGGAGCTGATGTTAACCTGTCTTTCAATTCCGGGAAGCTCTGCTCACATGCCTTAGTCCACTAAAATTTTGTTGCCTTCTAAGTCAGTTTAGTCAGAGATGCTGCTAAGGTGGAAAATCCTTCAACAAACCTTCTGTAGTACCCTACTAACCCCAGGAAACTGCGTACCTCGTTTGAAGTGGTAGGTATGGGCCGTGCTTTTACTGCTTCTATCTTCTGTATATCTACCTGTATACGAGCATTCGACACGATATGACCCGAAAAGGCTACTGAATTCAGCCAAAATTCATATTTAGAGAACTTGGCATACAACTGACAGTATCTGAAAATCTGGAGCACTGTCCGCAAATGATCTTGGTGGTTTGCCTCTGAGCAAGAATACACCAGAATATCGTCAATAAACACTATCACAAACAAGTCCAGGTACGGTCTGAAAATACTATTCGTCAGGTCCATAAACACGGCTGGAGCATTCGTCAGCCCAAAGGACATGACTAAGAATTCAAAATGGATGTATCTAGTCTTGAAGGCAGTCTTTGGAATGTCCCTTTCATGAACCCGAACCTCATGATATCCAGAACTTAAGTCAATTTTGGAGAAATATCTGGCTCCCTGTAACTTATCAAATAAATCATCTATTCTGGGAAGCGGATACTCATTCTTGACTGTGACTTTATTCAATTGCTGATAATCTATACACACGCGGAGGGAACCATCCTTCTTTCTCACAAAAAAAACTGGCGCACCCCAAGGTGAAGTACTCGGCCTGACAAAGCCCTTGTCTAACAAATCCTTCAACTGCTCCTTTAGTTCTTTGAGTTCAGCAGGAGCCATGAGATAAGGGGGAATTGATATGGGTTGAGTGCCCGGCATTAAGTCAATTACAAAGTCTATTTCCCTTTCAAGGGGAATACTAGGTAACTCATCTTCAAATACATCGGGGAATTAATTCACCACTAGAACAGACTGGAGAGTCGGAGGCTCTACCCGAACATCCTGAACTCTGAAAATATGGTAAATCCACCCCTTAGCTATCAACTTTCTCGCCCGAAGATAGGAAATAAACCTACCTTTTGGCGTAGTTGTACTGCCCTTCCACTCTCGTACTGCCTCCCCTGGAAAGTGGAATCGGATTGTCTTGGTCCGGCATTCTACATTGGCATAGCATGAAGCTAACAAATCCATACCCATAATGGCATCAAAATCAACCATTTCTAACTCTACCAAATCTATTGTGGTATGACGGCTAGCAACCTCTACTGTACACCCTTGATAAACCCTTCTGGCTATGATAGATTCACCGACGGGTGTAGATATTGAAAAGGGTTGCCGAAGAAATTCTGGTACAATACTGATCTTTTGAGCCACTAATGGGGTAACATAGGACAAGATAGATCCCAGATCGATTAATACATAAGCAGGATGAGAGGAAATTTTCATCATACCTATCACAACATCTAGAGACGCCTCTAAATCCTGTCTCCTGGGTAATGCATAGGTACGGCTTGGGCTCGTAGCTGAACTAGAGGCCCCTGATCTGCCTCGGCCTCTGCCTATTGAAACTGAGGGCCTGCGCTATGCCGGGGCTGCTGGAGCTCGCGACCCTGCTGATGCACTATCCTATCTATCTCGGTCACCCTGACCCCTGGCTGGACAATCTCTCATCACATGACCCTCCCGTCTATGTATATAACACCTGTGGAGCCATATCTGCAAGCTCCAGAGTGGCATCGACTGCAAATAGGGCAAAGTGGTTATGTATACCTGCTCTGCTCTACTCTCCCCTGCTGGGGTGAATCTACTGTTCGAGAACTTCCGCCGAACTCTGACTATCCTCGGCGACTAAATGTACCTCTCTGTTGTTGTGATGGAGGCGGGGGTCTAGGTGGCCTATCTAACAACTGTGGCCTAGGCCCTCTCCAAATCTCCCCCTGTAACTCATCTGACCTGTCCCTATGGCATTGTTCCTGACATGTTCGTCTGCTATCATGTTGCCAATGTCTGAGGCCCTCAATAGTTTGAGCAAAATCGTGCACTCGACCAATATCCATATCTTCCCGCAAAGTAGCTTTCATACTCTGGGTTCAGCCCCATAATAAACCGGTGGACTCTGGATGACATGGTGTCTAAAAAGGCCGAAGCATAGTAGGCCAAAGAATCGAACTGCAGGGTGTATTCTTGAACACTCATCGCCCACTGCTCCAGGTGTAAAAACTCGTCCATTTGGGCCTATTTGATCTCTCGTAGTAGGTAACGGTCCAGGAAAGCCTCTGAAAAGCTGGACCAAGTTGGAGGGGCAACATCTATCCCTCGAGACCTTTCCCAACTCTTATACCACAACACAGCAATATCCCCCAGTCAGAATACCGCCAATTCAACTGACTCTGTAGTTGTAACATGCATTACCCAAAAAATCCTCTGCATCTGATCAAGGAAGTACTGGGAGTCCTCTATCCGATCCGACCTTGTGAACTGCGGGGGACCTAGTGCCAGGAATTCTCAAACCCTCGAACTACCAGGCCCACCTGATAACTCTGCAGCTGTAGGTGGCATTGATTGGCGTTTAGTAGCCATCATTTGCGCTAATATAACTACAGCACTCTTGACCTCCTGGTCAGATGGTGTAGGTATAGAAACTGTCGGAGGTGGTGTCGTCCTGAGTGACTCCTGATGGGGTGGAGACTGCTGAGAAGGTCGGGACGATGCCTCTGTATCGTCCTCAGATCGGGATGATTCTAATTGAGACTAGGGCATCCTGCTGGTGCCCTCTCCTGCTGCTGTATCCAATCTTCGGCCTGTGATAGGATATTGTTGATCTGACATTTTATCTGTAAACGAAGAGTATAGTAAGCTTTAGGGACTCAACCCTATAATGTACTGCTCTATGGCATTACTGAATGTGAAGAAAGAGTAACCATCCTATCATGCAGTGCAGCCTCTTTCCTATGGTATGTGGTGCACAACACATCCATAGACAAGCCTCTACTTAGCACGGCTTGCAAACTCCCTGGGATACGACCTGCTCTGATACCAAGTTTGTCACGCCCCACCTTGGGAAGCATGACTGGCACCTGGTGCCCTACTAGGACCTGGACTGCTGGACTACTAAGCCTAAGAACTTCTAGTGCCAAGCTAACTCTAATTCAAGATTTATGAAGACAACGGGCTATATAACGGTTGTAAATACAGCCTCCGGCCAACAAGGCCTATAGCCACCTGTATGAATATAACAGCCACCTAGAACAACTAAACACAAGAGAACCTATGTGGGCCGACAAGGCCAACATGCTGACTAGTTATCACTGAAAAGTAGAATCAAGTGCTAAACTGATCTATGATCGACAAGGTCCCCAACTGATAACTGAAAAAGGCCCCACACGGCCATCACATGCAAACTAAAAAGATACACATGGCCCCACACGATCGGTACAACAAACCATAGGGAATATACAATCTGCAAGCCTCTAAGAATAATAAGATGGTCACGACAGGGCCCCGGCCTACCCATATTGTACAAACAAAAAGGGAAGTAAACCTTTAGCTGTCAAGCTCTAGATGATAGGAGTTGAAGACTCTGTGCGATGGCTAGAACTACGAGGGATCTACTCCTCGTCTATGAGTACCTGTAGGCAAGAAATAAAGCGCCTCAAAACGGGCGTCAATACCACTGGTACTAAGTATGCAAAGCAATAACTGAAAATAACTGAAAGCAAACAATAATACTGATAGATACTGAAGTAATAGGAGATGGGCTGAGACTGACCGAAAAGAGCATAACTTTACTGAAGAGAGTAAGAGTCATACCTGATAACATGGCGGTCTACATTCTATCTATTAATAACTAACACAACATAGCATACAAGAACCTTACCAACCCCCATATGTCATAAGGTACCAACCAACACATAATCTATACACCCCTGCCCAGGTCATACCATCCACCTAGTAACTATGAGTATCCTATCGGCCCCCTGCGTATGCAACTTGTCTCACTGGCCCCTTACTATAGCTGTATCTTAGTCCAGAGGACTCCTAAAATCTGAAATCTGAAATCTGTAATCTGAAATCTAAAATCTGCACCCCGGGCACAAGCGCTCAACATGGGTTGTGGTACAGTGCTGATCAGCTTGCTATTGGGAATCTGCATCCCATCTTCATCCGCTGGAGTACGGCATTCCACTCCGTAGAGCAACGTATCCTCACCCTCTGGCAGGTGAGTCGACATAGCTATTAACCCTGGGGCGGTCGAGGAAGCTCTAAGGGTGCCCAACAGAGAACAATCATGTCTCCACAGATAGCAATAGATGCATGTAATATATATAGTTGATCTGATAATAATATTTATGTTCTGGTATTCTATTCTGAATCTTATATTGAAATGTACTGAATCTGATACTAAAATATACATACCTTGAGGATGGAAGATGATATCTAAGAGTTGCGCATACCATCTAGTTAGGGATAAGGATGCTACATCCGAAACCCCAACTATCCAGTCAGTTCCTATTCTGTGTGAGTATCCAGAGGTGTTTCCAGATGATCTATCGGGAATTACTATCGAGAATGAGATTGACTTTGGTATTGTCCTTCCTTTTGATATGCAGCCTATATCTATTCCTTCTTACAGAATCGCTCCAACTTAGCTAAAGGAGTTAAAGGAGTAGTTCAAGGACCTCTTAGGCGAGCATTTTATCAGATCTAGCAAATCCCCATGGGGTGCACCAGTTCTTTTTGTCCCAAAGAAGTATGGTTCTTCGTTTGTGCATTGACTATTGGCAGTTGAATAAGGTCACAATCAAGAACAGATATCCCTCCCCAGAATTGATGACTTGTTTTGCCAGCTTCAGCATGCCAAGTGTTTTTCAAAGATAGACCTTATATCCAGATATCATCAACTAAACGTTAGAGAGAGTGACATTTCGAAGACAACTTTTAGAACTCAGTATGGTCACTATGAGTTTGTAGTTATGTATTTTGGACTAATGATTACTCCTGTAGCTTTTTTGAATTTGATAAACAGGGTGTTCAAGCCATACTTGGAAAGGTTCATGATCATTTTCATAGATGAAAGCCTCATATCTCGGAGTGAGGAGGAGCATGCCTCTCATTTTAGGTGATGCTACATACTTTGAAGGATTGCCAATTGCATGCTAAATTAAGCAAGTGTGAATTTTGATTGAACTCAGTATCATTTTTGGGTCATGTGGTGTTAAGCAAGGGTGTGCAGGTGGACTCTCAAAAGATAGAAGCTGTGAAAAAATTCCTAGACCAGTTAGTCCTTCAGATATCAGGAGTTTCTGGGTTTAGTTTGTCACTACTGAAGGTTTGTTGAAGGGCTTTCATCCACTGCAGCACCATTGTCTAAGTTGATCCAGAAGAAAGTGAAGTTCCAACGGTCAGAGGCCTCTGAGAAGAGCTTCCATGTGTTAAAGACTAGACTCACCTCAGCACCAGCATTGACTCTACCTGAGGGTACCAATTGGTTTTTGGTATATTATGACTGATAAGCTCAAACTCACATTTCCTGACAAAGTATGAAGTGGACATTGTCAATGAAGAACCCAACTAAAATGTTGGGTTCAAACCCATAGGGAATAGGGTAATATTTAGACTAATGCCGGTAATTGAACTTATTGGTGAGTTATCTCCAAATTAGGTCATTTTAAAGTAAATAACATAAGATTATTCGTGATTTAAATCAAGATTTGCAAACAACTTGGGTAAGTGTTCCCCATGGGTTGATAACTACTTCGGGTATACACACGTGATCAATCCCAATTCTTACTTGTAGAACTAATAATTAGGATTCATCCAAACGATTGGTTCGTCCTTATTGGATGACTTTACTCAATCACCAGTCTGGCCTAATGAGCGATTTTAAACTAACTGTTACCAATATGTTCAAAATTTAACTATCCTGCGCTATATCTCATGTTAATACAATAATCATAAAGACCAAGGCTTTGTTGTAATTCTTTTTTCCTAATATCTATTTCTCTAGTTCAAAAAAGTAAAGAATTCGGGAAAGTCCTAATGTTGTACATCATTAAGACACGTTTAAAGATGAAGAGAATACAATACAAGCATTTAGCACTGGTTTTGAATCACTTTTGTAGAACCCTATTTCGTTAATCCACCATGATTCCCATAACCCTAGTTGTGGAGGTTTTAACCTCTCATGGTTATAATATTACAATTTGCATTCATAGACAAACACATATTTAAATACATACGGCAACAATTTGAAGAAAACCATATTTGAATATGATAGAACAATCTCATGAAAAATGTAGGATTTCAAGAATTTGATCTTAAGAATTGCTCCTCAATACTTGATAAAAATTCACAAAATAATATTTTTCACACGTCTATTATTTTGATTCTATGTTCTCTAAAAAAAATAAAACATAAAAGCTATTTATACAGATATTAGAAACCTTTTCCTAAGCTAACAGGGAATTTTTCATATCTGGTGTCGACTGTGTCACGACTGGACCTATGATCCATAGCAGGATTGTATAGGTCGTACCGTTTTTTGGATGTCATTGGTTGTTGCATATTTATTTAGGTGTTGGCAGGATGGTACGACTCGTACCATAGTACTACAAGTAGTATAATGATTTCGTGGTTTGTCCTTGAGAACTCTGGCATCTTTTTAAATTTTCCACAAGTTTTATGGTATGACTTGTACCTTCCTCCGATGACTCGTACTATTTGTTGTGTCTGAAGTTCTGCCAAGTATTGAAGAATCTTCTGAAGTTCACCATGGCTCATTGTACGATTGGTAATTTCATGCTACGATCAGTGAGTCAATCCGTACCAAGAGACTGTCTTTGTGCAATTTTCTTTGAATAATACCACGACTCTAGTTACAACTAATACAATCTTGGTATGACTCGTATTGAGAGTTGCATGTTACTTTAGTCTTAATTCAGCCTTCTGTCTTTCACCACGATTGGTACTGAGATTTGTACTTGGTTGATTTTCTGCCTTTTAAAGCCTTTTTTGCACATTTTTTCTCCAACACTTATTATTCCTGAAATCAAAATAAAGTGCCTCATATCCATATAAACATATCTAAGCCCATTCTATTTTCTCAGTTTTAAGCATTGAAAGTGTTGTAAACTCACAACACGCCAACACCCTCAACATAAGACTTCTGCATGTCCTCAGGAAATGAAAATAAAAATTAAACATGACACTTAACTAGAAAATAAACATGGGATTATACGACTAACATCAACCAAAACTTGCACTATAAGCTTCAAAAAAACTTTTGACCCTTTTCTCGTGAACCAAATCAGCACATGCATTACAAGAAACCACAAAACATGATAAACAGGGACCAAGATATGTCATCTAGCTATTAACAGATAGTGAAGTCATCACCAATGTTTTTTACACAGACACCTGGTAGAGTTAAACACAAACCATGTACCCTCACAGTAAATGAAGTCCCCCACTCACAGATATAGTAAAATCTGAAACATGGGACTGATCAAGTAAGACTCTCACTCTCACAAACAAGTTCCAAATCCTGCCTTTCGAATATCATAGGATTGCCCTTATTTTCTCTATTTCAGTTTTTTGAATGGTCAGACTAGGATCATTATAGGAGTTGCTTTGGATTGTAATGTACGCTTTCAAGCTGGGTATGGTATATATGAGATTTTTTTAAGTGACTAAATCCTTCCTTGGTACTACATACATGTGGCTCCATTTTCTTCAATTTTTCACCCTTTTTGCTTTTTCCACTCTTTCCTCCTTTTTCACCCTTATTGTGCACTTTTATGAGTGTGTTGTGTTTCTTCATGCTTTTCATACATTATCTCTTTTTTTATTTTCTTTTTCAAATTTTCCTTTCTTTTTCTTTTTCTTTTGACACACCATGCCTCATTTTTTACCTTTTTTTCTCTTCCTTTATCACCTTCCTATTATTTATGCACACCTACTCTAGCCACCCTCAACTTAGGAATTTTATCTATGTTGAGGTTCACAATGTCTAAGGAGGGACCAAGGCCAAAACAGGTTCATTATAAAAATGTGCATAGTTAATTGGTTAATTAAAGAAAAATGGTCTATTTGAGGCTCAAAATTAGGATCAAGGGAATCATATCATTTTAGTAGGGTCATCGAAGCTAAACAATGGGCTAAACAAAAATGACCTATGATCCTTTCCTAACCAACTATCCTAAAACCTATGTAATGACCAATCGGACAAGTTCTAGATCCTCTAGGTAGTATTGAACTAGGTGTTAGACCTCACTAACTCATGGTACATGTCTTGCATTAACTCTACCCATTCGGTTTATTCATGGCTTAACAGAAACTATACATGCTAATATACTAAATGACATTAAAAGATTCACACAAATCATGCTTGCAATCACAAGTAACATAGCTAATCATCAAAAATTTTTGAACAGGGTCAATTTTTTATAACTCCACAACTAATGTAATTCATTGGCTAAGTACTCCTATGCTACTTTCTAATTAAATAAGAATCACTAAAATAAAATCCTAAACATGTTGGTTATACTAGATAGCATTTCCAAGGGAAAAGAAACACAGCTAGAAAAAGCCTCACAAGAATCAAAAACCCAAAAATACAAGTACACTCCCTCTCTTTTTTTAAAAAGCATGCTTCGTCCCTGAAGCATAGATGTAAAAATAGAGGGAAGGTAGCATACTTGCAGCTCACTAATCTCTCCTATCATCCTGCGGAGGAGGTACCTACACTGCAATCTTGGCACTAGCGATGGCCACTGCGCTCAATAGTGTATCAATAGGGGGAATGGTTACCCCCTCAACAATATCGGCCGTCGCTATGGCCTCTGGAATTGTCGGGGCTGAATGTGGCTTGCCTGACGGGTCCCTGCCACTTACAAGTTCTGCTTGGCCTATGGTAGAGCTACCTACTAATCTGGCTCCCTCAAGCAGCTCCGACTGATGCACATCATGATTCTGTTGACTCTCCAATATTGCCTATTTGCACTCTCTTTTCTCTCTTTTTCTTTTCTTCTTTGGGGTCTCGTCTCCAACATCCTCGGAAACCCTATTTTTTCCTTTCTCTTTGTATGCTCTTTTAGGCTCCCAATAAGTTACCAGATCAAGATCCTCATCAAGAATAACATCAAGGTAAGTAAGAGTGGGAGCTGTTATGATTGTCGGTTGCTGTGATGACAGCTCGACCACTTGACTCTGAATAGCCCCCAACTCCTCACGGAAGTTGCTCGTATCAGTCTGTTCAACAATGCGCATGTTGAATCTTCTCTCGAACCCATCTAATCTGGTATGTAGGGCCTATGCAGCTTACTCAATATTAGCCTTTCCCGAGTCTTGACATTCTCTATCATCTATTGAACCTTTTTCTCAGCTACGGTCAGTCTCTTGGCTCGCTTTTTGAGAAATTCCTAAGCCACTAGGATGTACCCGGTTGGAAACTGGCTCGGGAGGAACATAGGTGGTGCGCTAGAGGTGCTAGAAGCTACATCTAAATGACCGGCATCTGTATCTTGTGTCTCACTCTACTCCTAGAAAATGGGGGCATTCACTTGTGTGCCCCCACCTTACCGTGATTGTGGGACTGCGGTGGAAAATCAGGCCCGAATTACCCGGTTCATCTCGTTCAGATTAGGCCAATGCCAGCAATCCACTGTCATCTGGTTAGGTGCTCCTCACCATGATGCACCTTGATGCCCGCCTCTATGAACAATCTAAAAATGAGACTCGGGAATGGGATGGTAGTGCTCAATCCCGTAGCCCAATCCCGCATCACATCTGCAATGTCCATCGAAATATTGATGGGGTATTTGGACATGATACAAGCCACCAAAGATTCTCTGTATGTATGAGGGTATTATCATTAACAGTCGGTGCTAACTGGTGGTGCATTAACATTCATCAGGCCTTGGTTATGAATTTTAAAGAGTTCTTTGTGACCTGCTTGCCGCTAATGACCCACTCTGCCTCTTTTTTGTCCTCAGTGATGACACTGGACAACCATTGAATCTACCTCCGCCTCTCATCAAAACTGAGCTTCTTGATCTATTTCAAAGCCTCCACTAGATAAGACACCCGATGATTCATGGATTGGGACCAGTCAACCGCCAGTGTCTGCTGATTCCAGAATAGTGCTCAGGGGTATAATTGTTCAACACGGGAAAAGAGATAAAAAGTGCCCTACTTTTCAAGATATAAATAGTAGATAAAGAACTGTGTACTAGCATATAGAAAGGTAGACAAATATAGAAAAAGAGTAGAGCATATATAACATCATTTTTCCCTTTTAGGCTTGAGATTCATTCTCTTAGCAAAGATAGGGAGATTTTGATTGGTAAACTTGGAAAAAGTACTTTTCTCTACTTCTTCTTTGTAATAGTAAGTTTCATCCATTGTTGGAGACTATTTTGTGAATTGGATTTTACTGCTCTTGCTATTAAATTCGATGAAGTTATTGATGAATGTGCTTTTGAATTTCTTAATCATGAGTATCTAAATAATTAACTAGAGGTGTATGATGATGGACACTTAATTATAGTGAGTGTCGCTAGAGTCATCTTTATATTGTTTAAATAAGTGTTAATGTGTTAGATTCTCTTCAATCTGTAAAAGAAAATCCATTAATTATGATATGGGTCTATTTATTCTTTCTTGATTGTTTCTTTTAAAAGAATAATTAAGTATTGGAAAAGAGTTTAATAGCTGGTATAGATAAGAGATTGTGAAATTGGACGAGAAATAGCGAAAATTGCAGTTTCATTCCTAATTAACAGCTAATAGCTAGAAATTAGTGCAGTTGCTAATCCAAATCAAGTGGGGTCAAGGTAAATCGTGGCTAGAGTTTTGACAGAACTCTAGTAAGAGGTAGTTAGAAGGCTAAAAAGCTATAATAACCCACTTCCCTATATTATTTACACCTATTGAACTCATAAAATGACCAAGCATGTCCCAATCTAGTGAGTATATCATCTACACCACACCTCTAGTCTTTCACACTCCTTTTGACAACTTTGTTGATCTTGATAATTCATTTCGCTAAATAACCAAATACAATTCACTGCAAATTTTAATCCCCCTAATTTTATTTTTTTTTTATGTTAAGTCTACGTGGTGCAATATAATTTCAATTTCTCAACCAACACTTGCAACTATCATTCACTAGTCCTTTGTGGGATTTGACCCTGACACTCGTCGGGTTACTTGTTTTAATACTTAGGCTGTGTATATTCTTTGCATAACGGATATATTTTGGATGTTATCAAAAATGGCGTTGTTGCCAGGGGCTAGCACTAGATATTCTTGTGTTGATTGCTATGTTGAAATAGTTTTGCATTGTAGCTACTTGGCATGAGTTTACTGTGTTTGTTAGGATCTCACAACCACATGAGTCATCACTCCCGAGCAGGGGCTGGTTCAGTGGAAGGTAACATGGAACTCGATGAGGATAATCCGATGATGCTGGGAATTGTGGAAGCCATTCGCCTACCACTGACGGTAGGAAATGCGGTATTTCATGTCATAAGCACTATGCTACATTTGTTGAAAATAAAGGGACTCTTTGGTGGGAAACCAAGTGAAGATGCAAATCGGCATTTAAGAAACTTCTTGGAGATATGTCAACCCTTCAATATTAAAAATATTAGTCAAGAGTCAATTAGGTTGAGACTCTTTTCTTATTCAATGATGGGGGAGGCAATAATGTGGCTAGAGGAACTCCCTTCGGGTAGTATTACTTCTTGGAAAGAGTTAACTGAGGCTTCCTTTGATCATTTTTTCCATTCATCAAAGATGTTGCAGCTGAGGGACGACATCACAAATTTCAAGCAAGAACTGGGAGAGCCTTTGCACGAGGCATGGTTAAGGTTCAAAATGAGGGTTGCACTTTGCTCAAATCATGGAGTGCCGGATGGAGTGCTTCTTAAAAGCTTCTACAGTGCCCTTGATTCCATCAACAAGTCCATGGCCAAAAACCTAGCTGGTGGTTCTATAAGCGATCAAACATATTGGTTGGCCAAAGCCCTTCTAGATAGAATGACAAACACCTATAGGGCTTTGCATACAAGAGAAATAAATATGTCTAGCATTGAGATCGACTCAAGTGCATTGGCAGCTGAATGTCAAAAAAGGGATGAAGAGCTAGATGAGAATCTTGCCAATATGATGAAACAATTGGAATTAATGACAAAACATGTAATGGGAGCAGGGCCTAAGGTGGTAAATGTTGTGCGCATGGAAGGTCCCTTACAATATGATGGAGAGTCGTCACCGCTGAGATATGAAGAAGAATGCCATTACATGGGAAACCAAATGGGAGGTCCTCAACCTGGATTTCAAGGACCAAACAAAGGCACATGGTACCCAAGGGATGAAAATCAAGGTTGGAGAAATCGTGAGCCGCAGGGATGGCTCGAAAGAAATGAAAGGTGGGATAATAGGGAGCCAAATCAAGAGGATGATCGCTATCACCAGAGTTCGAACCCCTATGTTCCCCCTCCAAAATATGGAAACTCCCACAGTCAGTCAGGCATGAGTGATGCAGGTAGCTCGATAATTGAAGAAATGCTATCTAGAGTTCTAAACAAAGTGGAGTCAATCAAGAGCTGGTTTAAAGAATTAAGAGGGGAGATGTCTAACCTTGCCCGAATAATGAGTTCACCTTCAGCTTCCATCAAGCATTTGGAGGCTCAAATGAATCACTTGTCGGCTTAAATGAACCCCCAGATGAAGGGAACGCTCCCTAGTGACACAATGCCCAATCCAAAGAAAGATAGTCAATGCATGGCTATCGTCACTAGGAGTGGTAAGCTGATTGGAGATGCACCGGTGAAGCCCAAAGAGGTTAATGACCAAAAACTGGATGAAGAAGATGAAGTTGACAAAATGCTAATGACTCCAAGGAGTGAGGAAAAGATTAAATTGGAAGGAGAAGGGAAGGATGAAGATATCCTCTCATATGCTGATAATGATGAAGTGAGTATGAAGGCCCCAATTAATGACAAGGTTGAATAAAGAATCTCACCTCCTTATCCACAATGTTTGGCCAAGAAAAAGAAGGATGACTAGTTTAGAAAGTTTGTTGACATGTTTAGAAAGTCGTCCATAAATATACCGTTAGTGGATGCTCAACTCCAAATGACAAGTTCTGCAAAGTTTATGAAAGAACTACTGAAGAAGAAAAAGGTGGTTGATGTAGGTAATGGGAAGAAAAAGCACCATTATAGTGCGGTGATGATGAGTAACCTTTCCCCCAAATGTGAAGACCTAGAAGAATTCACAATCCTCTATACAATTGGGATTTGTGTGTTTAAAAAAAGCTTTATTTGATATTGGTGCCATCATAAATTTAATTCCCCTACTTATTTTCAAGAAATTGGGACTTGAAAGCACAAAGCCGACATCGATGAGGTTGCTCATGGAAGATAGGTCCATAAAAAGACCGGTTAGGGTGTTAAAGGATTTGTTGGTAAGAGTGGATAAATTTATCCTACCTGCTAATTTTTTTATCATTGATTTCGAAATGGATATAGAGGTTTCCATTATTTTGGGAAGACCGTTGTTAGCTACGGGGAGAGCCGTGGTGGACATAGAGCTTTGGGAGCTAAAATTCTGAGTTGGAAGTGAGGAAGTCACCTTCAAGGTGTGTCCATCAGCTGAAACGCCCTTGAATGCATGGTAATAGGAGTGTGGAAAAATGACGAGCAGGACAATGGATTGGAGTTGAATGAGACGTGCCACGACGTTAAGTAAGGCGCTTCTTGGGAGGCAACCCAAGTGTTTAGTGTATTATTTTATGTCTTTGTTGTTATCGTTTTTGTAGGAGCTGTAAAGTGAGGAAAAAAGACAGAAATAAAGAATGTAGAGAGGAACGATGCTGAACCGGGGAGTCTCCAGTCCAGACGCACAAACCACCATTAAAGATAAGTGAATAATAGAAGGTTGAGGCTTAGAGAAAATGACCGGTGGACCCATCAGTGAATCGCAGAAGCAAAACCGTGGACCGCTGGTGGGTTGCTGATGTAACATAGAAGAATTGAAGCTTGGGCACCGAAGTGGTGGGTCACCAGCGGATTACCGATCCATTCCATGAACCACTGGTGGGTCGCTGACGGAGAAACATAGAACATGGCACAAATAACCCGCAAAGGAAAATGAAGTGCAGAACGCTAGTGTGCATCGGCGACCGCCTGTGTAACACCGATCGAGGTATGAATTTGTTACAAAATGAAATTTAAAGAGTGGTGTAATACCCTCAAAGTGCTTAATATTAGACCTGGGATAAAAAATGGAAGTTGGCTGAAAATTGGGAAAAGTTGTACAGGACGGACGACCCAATAGATCGTTGGTCCAACAAATGACCCGTTGGATCCAGTTGTCGGAAGTGAAGGCCTGGTGACAGTGGAAGTAAGGAATGAAGTAACTACTCATTGTTCGGGACAACGATTCGTCGTTTGGAGTCGTGGGTGGTACTGGACTTAAGAAATTGGGGATGTAACGGGTCATCTAATAACCCGTTGTGAGTTATGACGACCCGTGGTCACTAGTCGTTGTTTGGGTTGTCATATTTCCAGTGAACCTAATGGAAGGACACCATGACTCACTGGGGGAAACAATAAGTCGTGGTGAGGAGAAGCTCAGGGTGTTCAGGAGACAAACAATGGTCGATCCAATGACCCGTTGGAAGAAACGATGACTCGTCCTGTCCAGTCATGAATTGAATCAAAGTTCAAGTTTTTAATAGTGTAGACGAAGGATCATACTACGAGTCATGGTATCCTCCAACGACTTGTTGGAATGTCCGTTGGATCATCTAGTGCAGGTTTTTCGGGGTAATTCATTAAGGGTATTTTCATCTTTCTTATGCTCTAGGGCCGAAACTATGTCATTTAATGATAGTTTCTGAGTATTTTAAGATAGGTAAAGTCCCCCTAACCTATTCATTCTCATGCATGCGAAGTTAGAAGAATTAGGAGTGATCAAGCTAATTCTCAATCTCTTCTTCATCAATTCTCCCTTCGGCTTTCAAAGAGTATTAAAATTCAATCTTACTAAGGTATGTAGGGTTATGAATGAGTATTTTTATTCACACCCATGCACAATCTCTCCTAATTCATAAAATTTGATAAAAATCTTATGGGGTTTTAACTTGAATTTTGTGGAATCCTAATGATTTACTAATGGTTTGTTATATTTCGGGACTTACATCATGTTTTATGAATTTTTATTAGATTTTACAACTACTATGATTATAAAATCATTGATTACAATTTCTACTAAATTAAGCCTAATTTTGTATGATCTATGATGAATCGAGTTATAATCTTTGCTTCAATTGTTGATATTTACAAACTCAGCATGGTTTATGATTTGAAATCTGGGTTTATTCAAATACCTATTATGATTTGATGATTTACAAAGTATGTGTATGATCTACAAGTTGTTAGTTCGGTTTCTTGGCCACAAATTCTGCAATATCCTTCTTCATACTGTTCCACCAATATATTTCCCGAAAATAATGATACATCTTGGTGGCACACGGATGGATGGAATACCTGGACCCATGTGCCTCATGCAATATCCGGTCCCTCAAATTATAAACATTTGGAACACATAGACGATCCTGGTACCGCAACACCCCATCTCCCCCGTGGGAGAAAACCTCCACCTTCTGTCTTCCAATGGTTTCCTTCAACTTTACTAGAATTGGGTCCTCATCTTGTCTAGATTTGACGTCAACAACCAAGGAAGATCCTGATCCGTTTTGCATAATAATGATCTTGGGCATAATTGCATTCCCATGGGATACTTTAATACTTCATTTCTACTTGTTTATCTACTTTTATGTGTGCATTCTCATGTGAGTTGTATGTAAATGTGAATTTATACTAACCAACATGATTAGTGTTGTTTTTCAGTCTAGAAGGAATTTTTGGAAGCTAATCTACATGTTGGTGAAGTGTGGAAATGGACTCGGAAGCAAGAAGCGGAAGTCGACAAGGAAAATTGGCCAAAATAGGGGCTCCGCGATGGGGGCAGTGTCACGCTATCATCACGGAAGCAGTCTGCCTAGAGGTGGAATTTTATGTCAAATTCCAGTGGAGTTGCGCGATGGCACCGCGGCATGGAGGTGAGGCTCTGCGATACACGTCGTGCCACGCTGAAGTGCATTTACCTGGAAGCTGAGTTCCAATGAAGGTCCACGACAGGGCCGTGCCACGGAGCTGAGGCTCCGCGATACACTCCGTGCCACGTTGCCAGTTATTTCGGGAAAAATTCTCACTAGTATAAATAGCACACTTAGGGTTTATTCTAAAGTATCTGACATTTTGAGCAAGAACGTGGATAGTAGGCAGTTGAGAAGAAGAATTCCTAGGGTTAATTCTCTTCCTTTTTCTCTTTAATTGCAATTGCTTGTATGAATTCTACTTGTTTGAAGATGTTTAATCCACAAATGAGTGGCTAATTCACCTCTTGCTGAGGTTAAGGATAATTATAGAGGAATGTAATTAATAATTATTTCAGTTTTCATCTTCTCTATAACGGTTGTTCTATCAATTCTTGTTTTTACTACGTTAATGTTTGTCCAATGTTAATGTATATTCTAGAATTCCAATTTTGATTTTGAAAGGGAAATTAATTGGATAGATGTGAATTGGTGGAATATTATCTTTTCTTTGTTGAGAAAATTAAGAGAAGATTTACGTTCAAAATAGAAATATATTTGTAATGTCATATTAGTCATTTACGGATTATGTTATGTATGGCTAGAACATGGGGTTTTTGCATCACAGAAATGTGTAATATAAGTCTCATGATTCTTTAATTGGAGAGGATTCGAAAGATCCAATCCATGGGTTATTAATTCTTGACTAACAACCAAAGAGAAGATTGACTGATTCTAATTAATAAAATACATCGCTGCATCTTTTCCTTAATCTCAGCTTGATCATTGCTATTGTTCAGACTTTAATTTACAATACTTACTTAGGTTCGCATTAACTAGTAATGTTGACTCAAAAGCATTGTTTGTTTGGTTGTCTACCTGCATAACGAAATCGTTCACTAACAATTAGGATAATTACTACCACATTACAGTCCCTGTGGGATTGATACTTGGCTTTAAATAAAGCCACTTTAGTACTTGTACGACCACGTGCACTTGCGTGTAGTTGAGTCCGAACAAGTTTTTGGCGCCGTTGCCGGGGACTTGCAATTGGTTATTTAATTCTCTTAGTGTTAGTTTACAAGTTCGATATAAGTGTTGACAAATTGATCTTAGCCTTCCACTTGCAGGTGCTGAATTTTTTTCTGAATGCTGGCAAGAGACAAGGAGTTGGTGGATTCATTTATAGAGCTAGAGAGATAATTTCATCGACAAAGAAGGGAAGCTCTAGAGAAGAAGCTGCAGTTGCTAAGACAGGCAATTCTGGAGTAGCAACAGGAACCACCGATTGTAAGGGAAGTTTTAGTGCCCGAAGAGATGGCAGCAAGACCGATCCGCGAAGTGGCAATCCCACACACAAATAATGTAACATCCAGCGTTCGCAGAATAGAGCCAGGAGGGAGATTCGAACTAAAGCAGAATATGGTGCAGTTGTTGCACACCAGTGGGAAATTTACAGGTCTCCCTCATGAAGATCCACAACATCTCCAAAACGTTTTGGAGATAAGTGACACCTATATCCCCGTTGGAGTATCATCCGACTATGTGAGGCTTACATTATTCCCGTTCTCACTGCTAGGGGAAGCATAGAGCTGGTTGAAAGTTGAACCACCAAATTCTATCACTACTTGGGATGACCTCGCAAGGAAGTTTTTGATACTATTTTTTCCAGTAGGGAAGACAGCCATACTTAGAAGTCAGATTCTACGTTTCAAACAGAGAGAGGGTGAGAATATGTATCAGGTTTGGGAGAGATTCAAGTCAATGCTAAGGGATTGTCCTCATTATCACCAGTCCAATGATGTGTTGGTGCACACGTTCATTGAGGGTTTGGAACCGCATACTAAGATTCTGTTAGATTCAGCAGCCGGTGGGAAGGCATTGGAGAAGACCTATGAAGAGCTCTACACTTTATTAAACCGTATTTCATAGGGAAATTCGGAATGGAATGCGGATTCAACTCGAGGGGGAGCAAAGAAAGCCGCAGGAGTCTTTGAGGTGGATGGTTTTACAGCTAATGCTGCACAGATAGCTTCTTTGCAAAATCAACTTAACACCCACTTCAGTCGTATGAGCTTGAGCCAGGCACAAGCCCCAGTCAATGCAGTTCATCAGGTATGGTGTGAAGTGGGTGGAAGTAGTGAACACTCAGCTGAGTGTTGTAGTGCCAATCCAGACTCGGTGAATTTTGTTGGAAACGTCCAAAGGAATAGTAATCAACAGTATGGCAATAGTTAAAACCCAAATTGGAGGAATCATCCTAAATTTTTCATGGGGGAGTACTAGTCATCAAGGACAGAGTTCAAATCAGGGCGTGCAGAGAAACCAAGGGGGGCATCAAAATTTTCAATCACAATATAGAGGAAACAATGCACGTCCTTCACCAACCAGCAACATCGAGGATATGTTCAAAACCATAATAGCTAACCAAGCACAGATGTAGGATGATTATGTGAAATTAGCGACGGACATGAAAAATCAGTAGTCAGCTATAAAGGCATCGCTTTGTAATCCTCCCCTTGGTCTCGTGTTTTGGGCTCCAGCTACTAGGAGTGAAACTCAACTCAAGGAGGTGGAACCAGAAAGGTCACCTCAGCAATCTAGAGCGGCAGAAAAGGATGAAGAACATGATGATGTGAGGGGGAAGGAAAATGCAGCCGAGATAGAAAGGCCACCGCCCCTGTTTCCTCAGAGATCAGAAAAGCACAAGGAGGAAGCTTTTTTAAAGAAATTCATGGAAGTATTGAAACAGGTACATATTAATTTACCTTTAGTTGATGTTTTGCAGGGAGTGCCGAAATATGCCAGGTACAGCAAGGACATTGTAGCAAACAAAAGCAGATTGATGGAGTATGCTATAGTGTCACTTACTGAGGAGTGCACTTCCCGAATATAGAATAGATTACCGACAAATCTCAAGGATCTTGGGAGAATTACTATTCAGATTACAATTGGGCAGTCTATTCAAGCTTGCGGATTGTGAATTTTGGTAGCAAGCATAAACTTGATTCCAACATCGGCATTTAAGAAGTTGGGGCTGGGCAGCTCTAGACCAACTATTGTGATCTTGCAACTAGCTGACCATTCACTGGCCATACCTGATGGTATTGTGGAGGATGTGCTAATGCAAGTGAGCTCCCTCATTTTCCCGGTGTATTTTATAATTCTGCTTTTTGAGCCGGATGCGGAAGTCCCATTTATTTTGGGACGTCCTTTCTTGGCAACCGAGCGAGCCTTAATTGATGTGGCTGCAGGGCAGCTATCCATGCGAGCGCATGACAAAGTAGAGGTTTTTGTTGTGTACAAGGCCATGAAGCTACCGGCTATTTATAAGGAGCTATCAACAATCAATGCTCTAAATCAAGAATCGACCCTTCAGATTGTTGACTCACAGGACCGATTAGAGAGAGCCTTGGTACTCTACAATCATTTTGAATCAGTCCTACTTTCTGCACACACAAGATATTCATGGAAGAAGGATCCAAGACAACAGTACAACATCAGCGGAGGTTGAACCCGGTGATGAAAGATGTACTCAGAAAGGAAGTGATCAAGTTGCTTGATGCAGGTGTGGTATATCCCATCTCAGACAGTGAATGGGTTAGCCCAGTTCAGTGTGTTTCGAATAAAGGAGGGATGACCGTGGTCACCAATGAAAAGAATGAGCTAATCCCCACATGCACAGTCACGGGCTGGCGAATTTGCATGGATTACAGGAAGCTCAACGAGGCCACGAGGAAAGACCATTATCCTATTCCATTTATTGATAAGATTTTGGATAGGTTGGCAGGTCAGGAGTATTATTATTTTCTGGATGGATATTCCGGCTATAATCAAATTGCCATAGCACTAGACGATCAGGAGAAGACCACTTTTACATGTCCTTATGGGACATATGCTTTCAGGCGAGTGCCATTTGGTCAATGCAATGCACCAACCACATTCCATTGATGCATGACGGTGATCTTCCACTATATGGTGGAAGATTTTGTCAAGGTATTTTTGGATGACTTTTCTATTTTCGGTAATTCATTTGCTACGTGTCTGCAGAATCTTGACAAGGTGTTAGCTTGATGTGAAGACTCAAACCTAGTGCTCAACTGGGAAAAGTGCCACTTTTTAGTCAAGGAGGGTATCGTCTTTGGCCATAAGGTGTCATGCAAAGGGTTGGACGTCGATCGAGCAATGATTGAGGTAATTGAAAAGCATCCACCACCAGTGTCAGTGAAGGGTGTTCGCAGCTTTGTCGGACATGCTGGGCTTTACAGAAGGTTCATCAACAACTTCTCAAAAATTTCTAGACTGATATGTCGGTTGCTAGAAAAACAGGTGAAGTTCGAATTTGACAAGGATTGTGTAGAAGCATTCTAGAAGCTAAAATAGAAGCTGGTAGAGGTGCCTATTCTCATTTCTCCAGACTGGGAATATACTTTTGAGTTGATGTGTGATGCAAGTGACGTGGCTGTAGGAGCTGTATTGGGGCAGCGTAGGAATAGAATTTTTCATTCCATTTATTATGAAAGTAAAACACTTGACGCTGCCCAAGTCAATTATACAGTCATAGAGAAGGAGATGCTGGCTTTGGTGTTTGCATTTGACAAATTCAGATCCTACCTGGTTGGTTTGAAAGTGGTGGTATATATTGATCATGCAACAATTCGGTATTTGTTTTGCAAGAAGGATGCAAAGCCCAGGCTAATCAGATGGATATTATTGCTACAAGAGTTTGATCTGGAGATTTGGGACAGAAAGGGAGCGAGAATGAAGTTGCAAATCACCTATCGCGATGGGAAAGTCATTCGCATATGAACGAAGGTGATAGCATCAGAGAAGAGTTCCCCGATGAGCAACTCTTGGCAATAAGAGAAGCTGAAATCCCTTGGTATGCAGATATTGTGAACTTTCTAGTTTTTGGAGTCTACCCACCTGAGGCAACGACTCTACAAAGAAAGAAGCTGAGGCATGACTCCCGGTATTACATGTGGGATGAGTCGTATCTATTTAAACAGGGACCAGATCAAGTGATAAGATGATGCATTCCATAAAGCCAAATTGCAGAAGTACTAAGGAGTTTTCACTCATCGCTGTATGGAGGTCACCATGGAGGAGAGCTAACAGCTCACAAGGTGCTACAGTCAGGTTTCTTTTGGCCTACACTGTTCAGAGACGCTACAGCCTATGCCAATATGTGTGATAGATGTCAAAGAACAGGAACAATCGGAAGAAGATAGGAGATGCCATTGCATTAGATATTAGAAGTTGAGGTTTTTGATGTATGGGGAATAGACTTTATGGGCCCGTTTCAACCGTTATTTGGTAATCGTTACATCGTGGTAGCGGTTGACTACGTGTCTAAGTGGGTCGAGGAAGTAGCTTTTCCCAGGAACGACAACAAGGTAGTGACGAAATTTGTGAAGAAGCAAATTTTCACTAGGTTCGATACGCCCCGAGTTATTATCAGTGATGGAGGGGCTCATTTTGTGAATGCAGGTTTCAGAAAATTGCTAGCTATGTATGGGGTGCGGCACAAGGTAGCGACAACGTATCATCCCCAAACTAGCGGGAAAGTAGAGGTGTCAAACAGAGAGATCAAGCAGATCTGCACAAAACTGTGAATGCACAACGAATTGATTGGGCAAGCAAACTTGACGATGTGTTGTGAGCTTACAGAACTGCATACAAGACACCCATTGGGACTTCTCTGTACAGATAGGTTTATGGAAAGACATGTCATCTACCTGTGGAGCTGGAACATCAAGCTTTTTGGGTCGTAAGAAAGCTAAATATTGATCCTGAGCTAGCAGGAAAGAAGATGTTGATGCAGCTGAGTGAATTAGACGAGTTTCAATGGCACGCCTATGAAAGTTCTAAACGCTACAAGGAGAAAACTAAAAGGTGGCACGACAGGCACATGGTGCATCGGATCTTTGAGCCAGGGCAAAAAGTGTTGCTGTTCAACTCGAGGTTGAAACTCTTTCCAGGAAAGTTGTGGTCCAAGTGGTCAGGGCCATTAAAGTTGTGAGAATGAACCCACACGGGGCAGTTGAATTGTAGAAAGAGGATAAAAGTACCACATTTTTGGTGAACGGGCAGAGATGTAAGTGTTACTGGGGTGAAGATGTTATTCGAGAGAAGACATCTATCACTTTAGTAGATGATTAAGGATGAACAGTGTCGAGCTGCGATGATAAACCAGGCGCTGCACGGGAGGCAACCCGTGAATCTAATGTAATAGAGTAGTTAAGATTATTGAAGAAAATGAAAAGAAAAGAAAGAAAAAGGATGGCAATACTTGAGAGGCAACCTATGATTACTAACAAATTTTTTGTGGTTGAATGATTTTCAGGTGAAATGGAGGGCCAAAATACAAAAGTGCAAAGGAAAAATCAAGGTAAGAAAATAAAACTTGGGGAAATTTCCAGAGAGCCTCCGCGATGGCTTCATGTCACGGAGGAAGACCTCCGCATTACCCTCCGTGACACGTTGAGGTGCATTCCAGAATTTTTAACAAAAATGTAGTGAGGCTCCGCAATGGCTCCGTGACACGTTGAGGCTTATTTCGCATCGGGTCACTTCGGGTCACCGGGTAAACCCGCACGAAATCAACCTTTTTAACCCCAAATCCTTTAATTTTTCCCCATTTCCTCAAACCCTCCGTGACCAACACCCCAAAACCCCTTCTCCCTCAACGTTCCACAGACCTAGTGACAAAATTTCTTCGATTCTTCTTAGATTTCATCAAGTAAAGGTATGTTCTCAAATTTTTTCTCATTATTGCTTAATATTTCGATTCTTGAACATGTGTTCTTTGATGAAATTCCGCCCTAAGTGATGAATAAAAGTTGTAATAAATTGAGTTATGGATTAATGAGGTTCATATGATTGTTGTGATTAGATTAACTCAATAGTTACATGATTTGTTAGAAATCTTACGATGTTGATAACTAGGGTTTAGAATGAAAATAGGAAGAAGAAGAGATGGGTTAAAATGAGATATTTTGGTGTCGTGCATGTTTTTTGAATTGGAATATATTGTGATTGGAGTGGATTATGCTATGGTATCTGATGGATTTTCGGGGATGAAAATAGGGAATTATCATAGGTTGTTGTGCGCAAATTGCAAAGTGCTCATGATTATATAATTGGATCGATGGAGGAATTTTCATAATTCATTGTATGAAGTCTGAGTAGTACAAAGAGATTGTTCCATCGACTTTTATGAATGCAATGAGCATGTTGGGAATTAAGAACTAAAGAAAAAAAGAAATATATGTGTAAATGTTTTTGGCAAATTGTGTTGACTGCGCTAACGACTAAGTGTGGGGTGATCAAATTAAGCCCAACCTTAGTCGTAGCCAACTATGCCTCAAATAACATTTGAACTGTATGTCTTTGAATGCACAGGACAAATGTCTAGAAGGCAGGATAAAGGCAAGGGCGCATCCATATCTGGAAAAGAGTAAGAATCGAGGCAGCAATACCAGCAGCACACGTTGTTCCTCGAGGGAAACGCCGATAGTATGGAACCAGATGGGTGACAGATGAGGGGAAGAAATGGTATTCCAAACACAAGGAAACCAAGTACTTCCCGGAGGAACAGATAGCACGGGAACCACTAGCACAGGAATTCCCGCGGATTCTACATATGATTGACACTGCTGGGGTAAACTTCATTTTTGAAGAACCCAGAGAGTGCAATCTCCATCTTATCCGGGAATTCTATGCTAACTGGAACCCGACTTTGTGCAGCCACACCATCAAGATCAGAGGGCAGGTGGTTACCTTTGAACCACACAATTTAAGTCCAATCTTGGGGGTGCGGGACACAGACGCTCTTGTCATCTGTAAGCTGAACATCACTCCACCATACGCAGATATCAGACACACTTTATATGGAGCTCGATCGACAGCCAAGTGGGGTCGGCACAAGGAAAGGGGCTACGACCAGACATTGCCATTTTCCCAGTTGAACAGAGATGCTCGGATATGGTTGATGATAGTTTGCTCTTGTCTGATCCCGGGGGTGCACATGATTGATGTCACCCAGGATAGAGTTCGTCTGGTTTATGCACTGATGAAAGGGCTGGAAATTAATGTTGGGGCGGTGATCATCTCCACCATGAAGAGAGCCCGACTGCATCAGGGGCATAGGTATGGGTTCGATGGTCTTCTCACCACTTTCCTCAGGGGCCACGGTATAGAAGAAGAGGCCCTGGACTACATCCCTCAGCTTGATAGGCGTGCTTAGGATGTTACTAAAACCAAGGCACCTGATACTACATATGGGCCTGTGCTTACACTAGTCGAGCGATATGCTCGGGATGATCAATACATGGCCCGAATGTGTGGGATGCAGATGTTGCAGCTGCGTATTGGCAGAAGGTTTGAGACGGAGGATGAGTTGTGGCAGCTCGACATGGACTATCCATTCAATGAGCATGCTGGAGCTTTATGTCGAGTAGGGCCCACATTTGTAGAGCCTGTGGATGATGACGTCCCTACTGATAAGGAAACACGCCGGGAGGATTCAAACATTGAGTCGAAGGAGGACAGCGGGGATGATTCTGATCTTGGCGATGAGGCGTTGGTACCTGATGAAGAGATTGAGTATTTCGATTGATCAGGGAGTTACATCACCCAAACTTTGTTTTTAAATTGCAACTATGTGAATGCAGGGGACAGTGTTCCGATTAAGTGTGGGGTGGGAGTAGTTAGGTGCTAGCTGTTTGTGTTTGTGTTTTTTGTGGTTGTGCTAATTGTGACTCTGTGACTCTGTGTTTCATGTTATGCAACTGATGAAATTGTGGTAGCTGGTGTTGTAATAAATATTTAGCTACTGCTGCTTGTGATGTGTAAATTTTCTGTGATGTGTAAATTTTTCGGTTATATTTAATTTTTTTCTATCAAAATTTTTTGTTTGGGTTTCTCGGTTTTTATTTTCGGTACTTTTCCCGAGAATAGTCCCCTTGAACCAACGTCGTAGATAGAGACTATTCCCTATGATGGATGGATGACGACCGTCTTAAGGGAAATTTAGTCGATAGGATCAGATTTTTTTACTTTTTCTTCTTTCGTTTGTTTTCCAAACGTGTAGCTAATTAATGGTTCGACATTCTTGTTACATGCTACACATGATTGTAAGATGCAAGTGTGATTCATATGGAAGCATGCAAATGTGTTAAACATGTTTAGATACCTAGGCCCTAGAATTCGATTCGGTGTGATCGAGGCTTAATTAGTGAATTCTTGTAATTAACTGAATGAAGAGTCTGTGAATATGTCTTAAGTTGAGCGTGTGTAGTGAGTGTGAGTTTTTGACTATTCCATGTTATTCTGAAGTGTCTAGAACTTGCCTGGTGTATATACTAAACGAAATGAAGGATGTGGATTGTAGGAAAGGATGTAGTCATTTCTTTGAATGAACCGAAAGTTTCTCCCTTATCGTACGCACCTTGAATGTTAAATCCTAGTTAGCGCCATTGAGCCTTTGGCCTATTCTTTGATAGATACAAACCAAGCTTAATCCCTTTTTTTCATTAGCCTTGAATTTGATCCAAAACACCTATGCGCTTAAGAAAAACAATTTTCCCAAAGAGTGAAGGAGTGAGAAGTTTGAAATGGAAGGGAAAGCGGAAGTTGTGAAAGTTAAAGAGAAGGTCAAAGGTGCACTTGTTTGGAATTGATTAATTAATAGTAAAGAATAAAAAATCAATGAATGGAAAAAGTTGCTTAAATACTCTTTTCCAGTATGTCGAGTATGCCTAAAGAAATAGGAACAAAAACAAAGAGAAAATTCAAGAGTGAGAGGATTGAGGAAGAAGCAAAGTCTGTAATGAAGGTGGGATGTATTGAAAGCGCTTAGGGAAGCTAGTTACAATTATTGTTTAGCCCAGTATATACTAGTTCCTTAGCTTACATGACAACCCATTAAGTGCTACGTGATCTTACATCATGCATCCTTAAATTAGTGGAGTAAAACACTAAGGGCAAGCTTATGGTTCACGACATGATGCATGTGAATTCTTTGGGAGAGCGAGCGTAATCTTATTCATATACCCCTACATGTAGTGCTTTGGACATTTTATGAGTACACATGGGCTAACTCTCTTGTGTTGTGAGGGCACATGCTTAATGAGAGATAACATTCGTGTCAGATATCTTGATCGGTTGATTTGCACGAGTTTTCCAAGATCGAGAATCGATTCTTGAGGTTAGGAGGTCTTAATGTGGTGTACTTCCTTTTATTGATGAAACCATGCATGCTCTCTTGATGATTTACTATCATAAATAATCCTTATAGCCGTAGCTTGAATGGTCTCGCTAAATTAGCTATGTGTGGGTTTCAATTGCATGAGATGTGAGAGTATTGTTTGAGGAAGAATAAGGTTTTAAGTGTGGGGTAGGTGATCTTGGGCATAATTGCATGTCCAAGTGATACTTTAATACTTCATTTCTACTTTTTTATCTACTTTTATGTGTGCATTCTCATGTGATTTGTATGCAAATGTGGATTTATACTAACCAGCATGATTAGTTTTGTTTTGCAGTCTAAAAGGAATTTTTGGAAGCTAATCTACAAGTTGGTGAAGTGTGGAAATGGACTCGGAAGCAAGAACCGAAAGTCGACAAGGAAAATTGGCCAAAATAGGGGCTCCGCGATGGGGCCTGTGTCACGCTACCATCGCAGAAGCAGTCTACCTAGAGGTGGAATTTTATGTCAAATTCCAGTGGAGGTGCGCGATGGCACCGTGGCACGGAGGAGAGGCTCCATGATACACGTCGTGCCACGCTGAAGTGCATTTACCTGGAAGCTGAATTCCAGTGAAAGTCCACGACAGGGCCGTGGCACGGAGCTGAGGCTCCGTGATACACTCCGTGCCACGTTTCCAGTTATTCTGGGAAAAATTCTCACTAGAATAAATAGAACATTAGGGTTTATTTTAAAGTATCTGACATTTTGAGCAAGACCGTGGATAGCAGGCAGTTGAGAAGAAGAATTCCTAGGGTTAATTCTCTTCCTTTTTCTCTTTAATTTCAATTGCTTTTACGAATTCTACTTGTTTGAAGATGTTTAATCCACAAATGAGTCGCTAATTCACCTCTTGTTGAGGTTAAGGATAATTGTAGAGGAATGTAATTAATAATTATTTCAATTTTCATCTTCTCTATAATGGTTGTTCTATCAATTCTTGTTTTTAATACGTTAATGTTTGTCCAATGTTAATGTATGTTCTAGAATTCCAATTTTGATTCTGAAAGGGAAATTAATTGGATAGATGTGGATTGGTGGAATATGATCTTTTCTTTGTTGAGAAAATTAAGCGAAGATTTACGTTCAGAATAGAAATATATCTGTAATATCATATTTGTCATTTACGGAATTTGTTATGTATGGCTAGTGCATGGGGTTTTGGCATCACAGAAATGTGTAATGTAAGTCTCATGATTCTTTAATTGGAGAGGAGTCGAAAGATCCAATCCATGGGTTATTAATTTCAGACTAACAACCGAAGAAAAGATTGACTGATTCTAATTAATAAATTACATCCTTGCATGTTTGCCTTAATCTCAGCTTGTTCATTGCTATTGTTTAGACTTTAATTTACAATATTCACTTAAGTTCACATTAACTAGTAATCTTCACTCAAAAGCATTGTTTGTTTGGTTGTCTACTTGCATAACGAAATCGTTCACTAACAATTTGGATAATTACTACCACATTAGAGTCCCTGTGGGATTGATACATGTCTTTAAATAAAGCCACTTTACTACTTGTACGACAACATGCACTTGTGTGTAGTTGAGTCTGAACAAACAATGCGGCCATAGGTCGAGTCAACCAATCTGACTCCCAACCTCGCAAGTCGATGGACATCTTTCACCAACTGTTTCTTTGCCTCATCCATGTGGGACACACTCTCCATAGAGAGTCTACTAAGTGCGTCTGTTACCACATTAGCCTTACCCGGACAGTAAAGGACACTCATATCATAGTCCTTGAGTAGCTCCAACCACCTCCTTTGCTGAAGATTGAGGTCTTTCTGCATGAACACATATTGCAAGCATTTATGATCCGTGAATATATCCACGTGAACCCCATACAAGTAATGCCGCCATATCTTCAATACAATCACCAGCGTGGCTAATTCAAGATCATGGGTTGGGTAGTTCTTTTCATGGATTTTTAACTATTTCAAGGAATAAGCTACCACTTTCCCATGCTGCATCAACACACACCCGATTCCGCATCGCGAAGCATCATAATACATCACAAAACCATTGGTACCCTCAGGTATGGTCAACACTTGTACTGAAGTGAGTTGGGTCTTAAACTCTTGGAAACTTTTCTCGTAAGCCTCTGACCATTGAAACTTTACCTTCTTCTGAGTCAACTTAGTTAATGGTGCGGCAATAGATGAAAAACCCTCCATCAAATCTCCGATAGTAACCCGCTAAGCCCAAAAAACTCCTGATATCTGATGGGTTCACTGGTTTGGGCCAGTTCCTTACTGCCTCGATCTTTTGAGAATCTACTTTTATGCCATCACCAGTTACCACATGGCCTAGAAATGCCACCGAGTCCAACCAAAACTCAGATTTGCTAAACTTTGCATACAACTGACGATCCTTGAGGGTCGAAGCACTATTCTCAAGTGAGCGGCATGCTCCTCCTCGCTCCAAAAGTATATAAGGATGTCATCAATGAACACAATCACGAACATGCCAAAATATGCCTTGAACACCCTGTTCATTAGGTCCATAAAAGCCGCAGGGGCATTGGTCAGTCCAAAAAACATAACAACTAATTCGTAGTGACAATACCGAGTCTTGAAAGTGGTTTTCGGGATGTCACTCTCCTGAACCCTGAGCTGGTGATACCCGGACCTTAGATCAATCTTGGAGAAACACTTGGCACCATGAAGCTGGTCAAACAAATCATTGATCCTGGGTAAAGGATATCTATTCTTGACGGTGACTTTGCTCAACTGCCCATAGTCAATGCACATCTGAAGCAAACTATCCTTCTTCCAAACAAACAACATTGGTGCACCCTATGGAGACTAACTCGGCCTAATAAAGCCCTTATCTAATAGGTCCTTCAACTGATCCTTCAACTCCTTTAACTCGGTTGGAGCCATTCTATAAGGCAAAATAGATATAGGATGCATGTCGGCAAGAAAATCTATACCGAAATCAGTCTCTCGCTCGGGAGGGACACCTGGCAAATCATTAGAATGTACCTCTAGATACTCACGTACTACTAGTATGAACTGGATGGTCGGTATTTCGAACTCCACATACTTAACCCTAACTAGATGGTATAAACAGCCATTAGAAATCATCTTCCTAGCCTTAAGGTAGGAAATAAATCGACATACAGGCGCAGCTGAACTACCCTCCAATTCTAAGATAGGCTCACCTGAAAATCTGAACTCTACTGACTGGGTCCTACAATTAACTGAAGCATAGCATGCACATAGCCAATCCATGTGGAGAATAATATCAAAATCAGTCATGGCTAACTCTATCAAGTCCGCTGAGGTGACCTTATGAAGATATGATATCGGGCAATCTCTATACACCCGTCTATCTATAACTAAGTCACCTACTGGAGTAGAACCTGAGAATGGCTTTGATAAGACATTGGGACTGACTCTGAAGCTACTAGCTACATATGGTGTCACAAAGGATAGGGTAGCCCCTAGATCTAACAATGCATATACATCAACATGAAATACTCTCAATATATTAGGTGACTACATTTGGTGAGGCCTCTTGCTCCTGACGAGTGGCTAAGGCATAGAATCTGTTTTGGTGCTGCCCGCTAGCTAAGCTAGTAGATGCTCCCTAATGTGATGTGCGTGGGGCTTGGGCTGCTGAACTAGAAGCTGGGCCTCGGACCCCAACCTAATTTTATCTCGCAGTGGGACAATCTCTGAGCATATGTCGAGGCTACCCACATCCAAAAGAATCTCCTGACCCTACTAAATACTGTCTTGTGTGTCCTCGGTCACACCTGTGACAAGCTGCAATGCTAGCGTCTGTGGGTCTACTACTATGACCTATTGAGCCTGACACTCGCCCTTTTTAATCATTTCTTATCCTAGATGGCACACTTAGTGCTGAAGATACTAGGGCTGATGATCTCTGGTGGGTCTGTTGTCTATGTCCACTACCAGACCTCTGTTGAGAGAATCTGTGGTCCTCACTCTTGACCCTCTTGGCCTCCCTCTCGAATATGCTGCCTCCATCTACTGAGCGTACAACACAATGCAAGGGAAGTCCATGTCCTGATGGAGCTTAGTTGTCCTACAGTCCTTGTCCAAATATTCCGCTATACATTGCACTAATCTGCTCACCTCGCCTGCTGGTCGGTCACTAACTCCAGGGCATACTTAGATAGGTGGGTGAACTAAAGGGCGTACTCCTGAACAATCATCCTCCCTTTCTTCAAATTCACAAATTCAGCTGCTTTCAACTCCCTCATCTCTCGAGGGAAAAATCGATCGAGGAATGCAACCTAAAACTCCTCCCATGTGACCGGAGCTGCTCCGGCGACCCTATTTTCCTTCCACTAGCGGAACCAAATATACACAACCCCCTTCAACTGGTAGGAGGCCAACACTGCGCACTCAACGCTAGTCACCCCCATAACATGGGTGATCTTGAAAATCTCATCAATGAAATCATGCAGGTCCTTATCTACTTTGGACCCTAGAAACTCCGGCGGGTTCATCCTCAAGAAGTCCCTGACTCAAGTTGCCGCAGCATTACCGTTTTGCGGAACATGTGCAACGTCCTACTGATTGACCTATGAGGTCAACGCCTGCACAAGCATCTGAATGGCATCTCGAAACTCAACATGAGTGGCTGGCTCCGGTGCTTGAGGCTCCTGAACTGGTAGGGCTGGCTGATGCTCTTGATCGTTTCCATCCTAGTGGAACTCACCACCTCCATTCCTCCTTCCATTCATCCTTTGAGGAGCCATGATTCTGCAATCGCGAATAGCAAGAATTAGAAGGATAGAATGGTTTTTCATCGATGACATAGATCTTGAAAGAAGGGAACATTTCCTAAAACATCTAGTAGCCTCTTCATTGTAAGTGTGGAGAGCATCACACCCATGAAAAAGACTCTACCAAACACCGCTTTCAAGCTCCCTAGGGCACATCAAACCTATGGCTCTGATACCAACTTTGTCATGATCCGAACTGAGGCCCAGATCATAGACATGGGACAAGGGACCCGGAGAGACCCCAAGTCGACCCATGGCATAAGCATTCAACTACCTCATTAAATAAACATGAAGAAACATAATTATAAACTAATAAAACAACAGAATAAATATCTAGAGCTGAATACACATCTAAGTCTGATAAGCCTCTAATTTGGACAAGCTAATAGGAACAACACCCGCAACTAGCTCAATAATACTGAAACTGAAAGGACATGAAGGTCTAGTCCTCGAGAGATGAAGACTCACCAAATAAGCAAGTGCTAACTCTGAACAGCGACTATGAATGAGGCTGAACCTGAGAACCGAGTCCTGCGTCATGAAATGGTGCAGCATAGAAAGTATGCGGTTAGTATGTGAAATGTACCGAGTATGCAAGGTAAGTAAAACCGCTTTAGTAAAGTGAATTATTTAAAACATTAATATCATACCATACTCTTTCAAGTATAATTAGAAGGGTTACATGCATTCATTTTGAAATCGAAATCTTATCATGACATGATCATGCATAGCTTTACAACATCATGACTAACTCAAATGACTTAAAGCTGAACATAACATTTATATCAAAAGATGAACAGTGAGTCAAACCTTACTTTTAAACATGCATGCATAAGGAAATCATTATCATGAGAAATGAATATACAAATCTGAATTATATAGACAGTGGGAGACTTGTCATTTAACCGACATACCATGATAGAGCTTACATGGTCCTAACTATCACACTCAAGTGAGTAGAGTCATCCATAACATTGCCAGAATGATGGATGATACCATGATATTGATATCAAACTTAAAGGCCAATTGGGCCAGGGATAACTCACAAGGGAGGTCCCAATAATGTAATAGTATCAACCTACGTTGGCGCGTAGTTCTGGGGCATAGGATGATCAACCCTTATCCCGTTCGGTGCTAGAGTCTTCTCCCGAAAATATGCAATGCTCTCTGTTCGGCTGATTTGTGGGTATATAAAACAACACGCAAGTGCACGTGGTCGAACAAGTAGTAAAGTGTCTTTAGTAAGCCAAGTATCGATCCCATAGAGACTTGGATGAAGTGCAATCTGCTCAAGTGTACTATATTTTACTTCAAAAAATGCAGACAACAGTGTAACCAAATGTTTGATAGTTTGTTTTATAATTTTTATACTAAAGCTAAAACAATTATCTACTTTGAGTCTGAACTATGAATGAGAGCATGCTGAGGTTAAACGAACATGTAATGAATTTAATTATCATTATAATTTGGTTAATCTTTTCCTCCTGTTGCTAGCCAAGAACAATTGTCAAGATATTAAAACTCTCGTATTTAACCTCACTTAAGAATCATGAACCATCCACCTACATTTCTGTGATTAAATGCAATTCATGTTCTAGCCATACAAACCCGGTTCCTAAATTGACTAATACGACTTTCAGGTATATTTCTATCCTGAAAGCAAATCAATACTCAATTTTCCCAAACAAAGTAAAGAACATATCCTATTAATTCACAACTTTCCAATTTCTTGCTCTCTCGAGTGAAACCGGACTTTTTAGATATACATTAACGTAGGCCACACATTAATAAAGTAAGAACAAGAATTAATAGAACAACCATGGAAGAAAAGATGAAAAACCAAAGAATCAATGATCACATTTCATCACAATTATTCATAACCTCAGCAAGAAGAGGAATTATCCACTCATTTGTGGATTAAACATCTTTAAATGAGTGTTAATCATACAAGCAATTGAATTAAAGAAGAAAGAAAGAGAGAAAAAACCCTGATATTTTCGTCCCTCAACTGCCTGTAACCCACGTTCTTGCTCCACCAAGTCAGAATATTGAAAAATGAACCTAAGTGTTCTATTTATACTACTGGGAATTTTTTCCGAAATAACGAGCAACGTGTCACGGAGTGCATCGAGGCGCACTACCTCCATGACACGCTACGAACACGGATCCTCACTGGAACTGGGGGTCCAGGAATTAAGGCCCAACGTGGCACGACGTGAAACGCGGAGCCAAGCCACTGTGCCACGGACCAGACGCGGACCCTCTCTAGAATTTGGGCGTAATTTCCCTATCCAGGCAGAAGGCCTCCGCGAGGGCAGCGTGACACGGCTCCATCGTGGAGCCCCTTTATTTCCTGTTGTCCACTGCCTTATCCCATGATCGCATCCAAGTCCAACCGCGATATCATCCAACATTCATTTTAGCTTCCCGAAATTACATTTTACCTACAAAACAATGCTAATCATGTTGGTTAGTATAAATTCACATTTTATTACCAATTACATGAGAATGTATACACATTGATAGATAAAAAAGGCAAAAATGGTACTTTTGAGTATCACTTGGGCCTATAAATTTGCCCAAGTTCACTTAGCCCACACTTAAATCCTTGTTCGTCCTCAAACAACAATCCTACACTTCATGCAATTTACATCCCAACCTCGCTACTTTGGTTCGACAATTTAGGCTACGGTCATACCGATTATTCAATACAGTAAATCATCAAGAAAACATGCATGGTCTTATCAATGCAATAACCTTCAATACGTCAAGACCTCCTAGACTTTAAGAATCGACTCTCGATATTGGCAAACTCATGCAAATCAGCTGATCAAGATATCCGACACAAAAATTAATCTTTCATCAAGCATGTGCCTTCACAACACAAGAGAATCTTCCCCTTTTTGCTCATATGACTCACAAAAATTCAAGCAGGGGCATGTAAACACAATTTCGCTCTCTCTCCAAAAAGAATTCATATGCATCATGTCATGACCCATAAGCTTGCCCTTAGTGTATTACTCCACTAATATAAAGACGTGCGATGTAAGATCACATAGGACTTTAACGGGTTGTAGTGGAAGCTACGGAATGAGTAAATATTGGGTTAGCCAATAATAGCCACTAGCATCCTTAAGCGCCTTTTCAACACATCCCATCAACTTATGGACATTGTTTCTTTTTTTTCCATCATCCCATTCTTGATGTTTTTCTTTAGTATGGCCCATCGTATTAAGCACACTTGACATAACAACAAAGATTATTCATGCACCTTCATTATCGTTTATTTATAGCCAGTGCACCTTCAACCTTTTCTTTTCTTCCCTCACTCTGCTTTTCTTTTTCTTTTCACCATTCTCACTCTTTGACACTTCGGGAAAATGATTTTCTCATCTTATGCGCTTAAGAGTTTTGTATAGACTTTACGGCTAATGAAAAGAATGAATCAATCTCGGTTTACACTTTATGAAAAAAGGAAAAAATAATAGGCTAAAGGCTCAACGGGCTGACTAGGGTATATAATCAAGGTGTGTACGACAAGGAAAAATAGAAACTCTCGGTTAAAACAAAGAAATGCCTACATCCTTTCCTACAATACACCTCCTTCATTTCGTTTTGTACACACACCAAGCAAGTTCTAGAGACTTCACAATATCATGGAATAACAACACCTCACTTCACACTTTTTGCACATGCTCAATTCAAGATTTATTCACAGACTCTTCATTCAGCTAATTACAGGAATTCAAACATTAAGCCTTAATCACACTGAATCGAACTCTATGGCCTAGGTATCTCAACATATTTACAAAGTTGCATGCTTTCATACGAATCACCTTTGCATTTTAAATATCATGTACAACACGCAACCAGAATTTCGCAACCATACAGTAACTATAGGTTTTGGGATGCAACCCACCAAAGAAAAAAACTGAAAAATAATTGAAAATATTACTCCTAACGACTACATTTCCCTTAAGACGGTCGTCATCCATCCATCATAGGGAACAGTCACTACTATGACTTCGGTTCAATGGGACCATTCTCGGTAAAAGAACCGAAAACAAATACCGAGAAACCCAAGAAGTAAAAAAAATGTTGAAAATATCGATCATTTTGATAGAAAAATTATTTACAAAATTTTTTAAAATTTTAAAAAAAATTATCGATCATTTTGATAAAAAAAATATGTACAGAATCAGAATCAGCTAGCAGCATTCAATAACACACATCAATAATTTTACAAATACAGAACAATACTTTAACAATTCACAACTCACAGGGAACACAAAATTTCACATGCACGACAACAGATTATAGCATACATACAAAACAGCGCAGCCCAGCACCTAACTACTCCCACACCACCCTTAGCTCGAACACTGTCCCCAGTGTTCACAAAAATTAAAAATAGCACAAAATCGGGTGGTGGAACTCCCTGATCAGTCAAAGTATTCCACATCTTCGTCGGGTGCTGCTGCTTCATCTCCCATGTCCGAGTCGCCCCCGTCGTCTTCATCGGACTCCACATTGGAGTCCTCCCGACGTGTCTCCTTGTCTGTGGGGACATCATCATTTGTGAACTCTACAAATGCTGGCCCCACTGGGCATTGAGCCCTGGCATTTTCGCCGAAGGGGTAGTCTAGCTTGAGCTGCCATAGCTCCTCCTATGTCGCCGGCCTCCCGCCTATCCTCAGCTTGAGCATCTGCATCCCATACATTTGAGCCATATACTGATCATCATGAGCATGTCGCTCGCCAAGTGTAAGCACTGGCCTGTGGGTGGTGTCGGGAGCCTTAGTTTTAGTAACATCTAATGTCTGCCGCTCTATCTGCGGGATATAGTCAAGGGCCTCCTCCTCGACATCTAGGCCCCTGAGGAAGGTGGTGAGTAGTCCACCAAAGCCATACCTGTGCCCCTGGTGCAAGTGGGCTTTCTTCATGGCGGAGATAATTATCACCCCCACGTTGATCTCCAGCCCTTTCATCAGGGCGTACACCAGGCATACACGATCCCGGGTTACATCTGTCATATGTACCACTGGGATTAGGCATGAGCAGACTATCTTCAGCCAGATTCTGGCTTCCCTGTTCATCTGCAAATATGGCAATGTCTGGTGGTAGCCCCTTTCTTTGTGTCTGCTCCATCTAGTTGTCGATCGGGTCCCACACAATGTACGTCTGATGTACACATATGGTGGGGTAATGTTCAGCTGTCGGAGTACGTGGGTGTCTGTGTCCCGCGCTCCTATGATGGCATTGAGGTGGTGGGGCTCCAAGGTGACTATTTGCCCTCTGATCTTGATGGTGTGACTTCTGATTGTCGGGTTCCAGTTGGCATAGAACTCCCGAACCAGGTGCAAATGACATTCCTTGGGCTCTTCAAAGATGAAATTGAGCCCAGCTTCCTTGATTCGGTGGACCATCCTAGGGAACTCCTGTGCCAATGGTTCCCGTGCTATGTGCTCCTCGGGGAAATATTTGTTTTCTTTGTGCTTTGTGTACCACTTTTTCCCCTCATCAGTCACCCATCGCATTCCGTATTGGCAACATTGGCCGCGTGGAACTGCTGGTGCTGCTGGGACTGTTGTGCCTAGTCTGATTCACTTCCTTCCGGCGCCCGAAGTTGATGCGCCTTTCCCTTTCTCTTGACGGCTTGCCATTTTACCTTTCAATCCAAGTAGACAAGATCAATGTTAAGCTAACGGATATAAACTTCGGCTAAGGTTGGGTTAAGCTAGGTTACCCCACACTTAGTCCTTAGCTACCGTTACAACAATACGGCAAGATTATCTTTATTTACACACAATAACCAACTATACAATCATGCTTAGTGCGTTTGAAAAATTCGACGGTATATCTTCTACGTACTACTCAGACTTCATACAGCTAATCACAATCACTACCATCGCTAACATTTTACCCATCGCACTTAGCAAGGAAAAACAAAGAAACAAAAACAACAACAAAAATTTATCTACACGAACCTATACAACCAACCAAATTCTTACAAATTTCAACATTCCCTTAACCCGAGAATCCGTCGTTCTATTAACATCCTATCTATTAGTACATCGACTCATCTAATTCAACATATACATCCCGGCATGAAATTCATAATTTCACTACATTTTCAACTTCAAATTCAAAAACAAGCCCTAGAATTGGTATTATCAAGCAAATTCGATTAATTTATGCAATCGACAAGTTCAAGAAATCATAATGACATTCCGAACATTCATTGAGAGGAAATAGAAAAACATACCTTGACTTTGAAGAATCGAAGAAAACTTGTTGAATTTCTTAGCCTACTCCGTGTCACGTTGATGGGGGATGGGTTTTGGGGGGTTTGGTCACGGAGAGATTAAAAAATAAGGGAAAAGGGAGGGTTCTCGGGGTTAAAAAGTAGGGAAATCGCGTGGGTCACCCGGCGACCCGGTGTGACCCATTGCGATATACACGGCAACATGTCACGGTGTGCATCGCGGTGCACTGCCTCGGTGACACGGAGCCATCGCGAGACTGTTCTAGAAATTTTTAAAAAATTCAGATTGTACCTCAACGTGCCACGGAGGTAACGCGGAGGTCCACCTCCGTGACACGGAGCTATCACCCCAGCTCACTGTTTGCCACTTTTTATTAATTATCATACCTCGACTTTTCCTTCGCGATCCCGTGCATATTTTTCTTTGTTTGACCTGAAATTCATTTCACTATACAAAATTGGTTAGAATTATAGGTTTCACTCTAAATACAAATAAAACAAAACAAAAATGATTTTTTTTTTTTGTAAATCAAGAAAAAGAAAAAGAAAAGAAAAATCTATTTACACTTTACAAAAAGAAAGAAAAATTCTTTTTTCCCACGGGTTGCCTCCCGTGCAGCGCCTGGTTTACCGTCGCGGCTCGACGTCGTTAAGCTCAGTTGTCCTCTAGGGTGATGGACGATGTCTCTCGATCACCGTCCTCCCCCCAGTAGTGCTTACACCTCTCTAGTGGTTTTCCCATTAACTCCCCTGAATCCTTAATTTGCTTATCATCACCTTGATCAATCACATTGATCACTGAGAGTTCTTCATGCACCATCGGGAGCTTGGGTGCCTTGTACACATCGAACACCTCCACCTTGTCATGTGCCCGCATTGTTAGCTGCCCCGCAGCTACGTCAATTAGTGCTTTCCCGATTGCCAAGAAAGGACGTCCCAAAATAAATGGGACTTCCGCGTCAGGTTCAAAATCCATCACGACAAAATCTACCGAGAAAATTAGTGAGCCAACTTGCACCAGAACGTCCTCCACAATGCCATCAGGTCTCTCTATGGATCGATTTGCCAATTGCAGGATTGCTGTTGTGGGTCTAGGACTCCCTAGACCCAACTTTCTGAATACCGAAGACGACATCAAAATTACGCCCGCTCCCAAATCACACAATCCACGAGTTCGGATGCTCTGCCCAATAGTAATCTGGATAGTAAAGCTCCCAGGGTCTTTGAGCTTTGTGGGCAGTCTATTTTGAATCCAGGAAGTGCACTCCTCCATTAGAGCCACCGTAGCATACTCAGTTAACCGACTTTTGTTTGCCACGATGTCCTTTATATACTTAGAATATTTTGGCACTCCCTGCAAAACATCAACAAGAGGTAAGTTAATATGTACCTGTTTCAGCACCTCCATGAATTTCTTGAAACACGCCTCTTCCTTGTGTTTCTTTAATCGTTGAGGGAACGGGGGTGGAGGTCTTTTTGATTCAGCTTCCTTAGTCTTCCCCTTTTCAGTACTTTTCTCCCTCTCAACTGCTCCCGACTGTTGAGGTGGTTTTTCTAGTTCCACCTCCTTCAGCTGCAAACCACTCCTTGTGGTCACTGCATTTACCTGCTTGGGATTGGGATCCCTGTTGCTCGACAGTCCTCCTCTAGGCCTTGTATTTTGGGCACTAGCAAATTGCCCAAATTGATATTCAAGTGCCTTGGTAGCTAACTGGTTGTTTTTCACTTCGGCTGCCAATTTCACATAGTCAGCCTGCAATTGAGCTTGGTTAGCTATCATGGTCTTGAACATCTCCTCAATGCTGGGTGATGGTGGTGGAGGAGGTGCATTGTTGTTTCTGAATTGTGCTTGATAATTCTGCTGCCCTCCTTGGTTCCTTTGCACACCCTGACCCGAACCTTGCCCCTGATAGTTGTTGCTACCCCATGAGAAATTAGGGTGATTCCTCCAATTGGAATTGTAGCTACTACCATACTGTTGGTGGTTCCTTTGCACATTTCCCACAAAGTTTACCGAGTCAATATTGGCTCCACAGCTCTCAGTTGAGTGCTCTCTGCTTCCACACACTTCACACCACATTTGTTGTACTGCATTCAATGGGGCTTGAGGCTGGTTCATTGTCATGTTGCTGAAGTGGGTGTTAAGTTGATTTTGCAATACAGCTATCTGTGCAGCAATAGCTGTAAACCCATCCACTTCAAGCACTCTTGCTGCTTTCCTTGTCCCACCTCTTGATGAATCAGCATTCCGTTCTGGATTGCCCTGCGAAATATGGTTCAACAAGGTATACAACTCCTCATAAGTTTTCTCCAGCGCTTGCCCTCCAGCTGCTGAGTCTAGCAATATTTTGGTGTGGGGTTCCAAACCCTCTATAAAAGTGTGCACCAGCATATCATTGGACTGATGATGATGAGGACAATCCCACAACATGGATTTGAATCTCTCCCAGGCCTGATATAAATTTTCTCCCTCTCTCTGTTTGAAACTTAGAATCTGACTTCTAAGTCTTGCTGTTTTACCGAAGGGAAAAAACCGTATCAAGAATTTCCTTGCAAGATCATCCCACGTAGAAATAGAATTCGGTGGCTCAGCTTTCAACCACCTCTTGGCTTCTCCCAATAGTGAGAATGGGAACAATGTAAGCCGGACATAATCTGATGACACTCCAGTGGGGATGTAAGTGTCACTTATCTCCAAAAAATTTTGGAGATGCTGCTGTGGATCTTCATGAGGGAGACCGGTAAACTGCCCGCTAGTGTGCAGCAACTGCACCATATTTTGCTTAAGTTCAAATCTCCCTCCTGGCTCAGGTTTGCGGATACTAGATGTGACATTATTAGTATGTGGGATTGCCACCTCGCGAACCCGCCGAGCTGCTACTTCTTCGGGCACTAACACTGCCCATACTACTGGTGGATTCTGTTGTTGCTCCATGATCGTCTATCTGAGAAACTGCAACTTTCTTTGTAGAGCTTCTCTCTGTTTACTGTGAAATATCCTTTCTGGCTCTATATACGATTCCACCAACTCCTTGTCTCTTGCCAGTGTTCAACAGAAGTTAAGTCTGTAAAATACAAGCTAAGACCAAGTTGTCAACACTAAGAAAATAAAAATACAGTAAATTAACACTTAAAAAAAATTCACCAATTTCCAAGTCCCCGGCAACGGCGCCAAAAACTTGTTTGGCTGATTTATGGGTATATAAAACAACACGCAAGTGCACATGGTCGAACAAGTAGTAAAGTGGCTTTAGTAAGCCAAGTATCGATCCCACAGAGACTTCGATGAAGTGCAATCTACTCAAGTGTACTATATTTTACTTCAAAAAATGCAGACAACAGTGTAACCAAAAGTTTGATAGTTTGTTTTATAATTTTTATACTAAAGCTAAAACAATTATCTACTTTGAGTCTGAACTATGAATGAGAGCATGCTGAGGTTAAACGAACATGTAATGAATTTAATTATCATTATAATTTGGTTAATCATTTCCTCCGGTTCCTAGCCAAGAACAATTGCCAAGAGATTAAAACTCTCGTATTTAACCTCACTTAATAATCATGAACCATCCACCTACATTTCTGTGATTAAATGCATTTAATGTTCTAGCCATACAAACCCGGTTCCTAAATTGACTAATACGACTTTCAGGTATATTTCTATCCTGAAAGCAAATCAATACTCAATTTTCCCAAACCAAGTAAAGAATATATCCTATTAATTCACAACTTTCCAATTTCTTGTTCTCTCGAGTGAAACCGGACTTTTTAGATATACATTAACGTAGGCCACACATTAATAAAGTAAGAACAAGAATTAATAGAACAACCATGGAAGAAAAGATGAAAAACCAAAGAATCAATGATCACATTTCATCACAATTGTTCATAACCTCAGCAAGAAGAGGAATTATCCACTCATTTGTGGATTAAACATCTTTAAATGAGTGTTAATCATACAAGCAATTAAATTAAAGAAGAAAGAAAGAGAGAAAAAACCCTGATATTTTCGTCCCTCAACTGCCTGTAACCCACGTTCTTGCTCCACCAAGTCAGAATATTGAAAAATGAACCTAAGTGTTCTATTTATACTACTGGGAATTTTTCCCGGAATAACGAGCAACGTGTCACGGAGTGCATTGCAGAGCACTGCCTCTGTGACACGCTTTTAATGTGGACCCTCACTGGAACTGGGGGTCCAGGAATTAAGGCACAACGTGGCACGGCGTGCAACGCGGAGCCAAGCCACTGTGCCGGGGACCAGATGTGGACCATCTCTGGAATTTGGGCATAATTTCCCTATCCAGGCAGAAGGCCTCCGCGATGGCAGCGTGACACGGCTCCATCGCGGAGCCCCTTTATTTCCTGCTGTCCACTGCCTTGTCCCGTGATCGCATCCAAGTCCAACCCCGATATCATCCAACATGCATTTTAGCTTCCCGAAATTACATATTACCTGCAAAACAATGCTAATCATGTTGGTTAGTATAAATTCACATTTTATTACCAATTACATGAGAATGTATACACATTGATAGATAAACAAGGCAAAAATGGTACTTTTGAGTATCACTTGGGCATATAAATTTTCTCAAGATCACTCTCCATCATATATAATGAAGCTCAACATCGTCTAGTGACGAAGCTAAATATGAAATTATGCATAACTCAACATCATATGAAACAAAGCTCAACATTATCTATTGACAAAGCTATATGACGAAATCATGCATAGACTCGACATCATATGAAAATGAAGCTCAACAATGTCCTTTGACAAAGCTCGATAATGACATACATATCAATTATACATTCATGCATATGAGAAGCATTACTTCGAAATTTACCACAAGCTCAATCATAGATGGGAGCATCTACTCTAAATCATGTGGTAAGCTACATGTAGAAATACTTAATTCGTCATACCACAAGGTAGAATTTATGAAAAATTGGGAAAAAACTTTACTTCAAACAATGTGGTAATCTTATGTCGGGAAAATCATCACTTTAAATCAACATGTGGGTATTTCCCTAAGCTTTATCATACTAGGATCTACTCATTTCATTTTGAAAACAATATCATAATCATGTTTACCTTTTGAATCATGCTTATAATCATCATACATTCAACTTCATTCTCTTCTTTCATGAACTTCTCATCCATGGGCATTCAATTACATAATTTAAAAATCACAATTTGGATTGAAAACAATTTAAAATCTACCCAAGCTTCTCAATTCATGAATATAAATATAATCTAATCATACCCATGTATATAGGTTGAAGAATTATGCAATTGGGTCAAAACCCCATACTTGATCATAAGAAATTCCTCATGTTTTGATAGAAATTGGGTATGTGTGTGGTAGGATACACCCACTCATAGCCTTAAATACCTGAAAATGGTGAATTCTAACACCCTCTAATAGCCCAAGCTCTGATTCCAATGGAAACCTTGAGATTTTTCCTTGAATCCTCTCTCCAAGCCTTCAAACTTGCAACCATGGGAAGAATGACTTGGAATAGATTTTCCCCTGCTTAAACCCCACTAAACGGAGCCTTAAACAACGTAGTATAGGTTTTAGAAACTTAGGAATTACGAAAAGACCCTTACTGAATTCACAGGAAAACACTGACAGGTGACCCTAACGGGTGACCTGACAACTCGTCAAGACGGGCAATGACTCGTTAGGTTGCTCATCAAGTACACTGGATGACCTACCTACTGGGGATCGTAACAAATGACTTGACGACTCATCCCTGTGGCTATGACTCATGGTCACCTCCTGTTAGGTACACTGCCATATTCAACAAATTTAATTCCAACGTCACCCCACGAGTGACATAACGACTCGTGGGGGCTGACCACGAGTAATTCTCTCCCTCATGGGAACCTCGATTCTTCCTTTATTCCAGGCCTGCCCACGAGTCACTTGATGACTCATGGGGCCTCCTCACCAGTCGTCCCACGACTTTTCTTGTGCCTGCAACATTAATTTAAAAATTTTCCCATTTCAACTCCCGAGTTCGATCTTTGAGCGTCCGGGGTATGACAATTAATCTATGGGGTTTTAACCTAACATGTGAATTCTATAAGTATCAAGCATAGGTGTACCTATAAATGTTTCTAATGTTGAATTATGATTCATGGGCATATTTTACAATGTTTTCAATTACAAAATATGTTTTCAAGTTTTTATGAATTTTGATGCCCACCTACGGAAGTTCATAATAGTTGAGATTTACGATATATGTATTCAAGCATGATGAGATGTATATGATGAAAGTATTATTTTGAATTTCCCTTGTCCATGTCCATTTATTTTAATGATCAAGTCCATGTCAAGCATGTTTAGGTATTGGGCAAGCCCATATGATCAAGTATGTTCCATGATTTATCTAAATTTCATGTTATTAGATTACCACATGGATTTTGGAGTTTAAACTCCCACAATTTTTAGCTTGTGATATAGTTTGAGCCCAAGGCTCCTCGTGTTATGATTTCAGACTATGCATGTATGTTATGATTCAGCTTCATCGCTAGATGAAGGTTAAACTTTGTTGAAAAAGGATAGAGAGCATATGCATATTCTTGGGAGTAATGTCTACCACCAAGTAGGCTAAGGGTCAGTCAACCCTATGCCTCAGAACTACGTGCCAATATAGGTATGCTAAGATTATTTGGGACCTCCCTTGTGAGCTTTTCCTGCCTCGAATGGACCTTCATCTTGATATCGATATAATGGAAGCGTCCTTAGCCCTAGCAAGGCTTTGGACGGATCTACCCATTTGAGTGTTATAGTCGGGACCACGTAAGCTCTATCATGGTAATGTCGGTTATAAGACGAGTCTCCAATTGTTTCTCATGATTTCGGTTATGCATATTCATCAGTCATGATATTATATATTCCGCAGATTTGACCCAATGTTCAGTTTTAGTTATGAATATCAATTTTCAGCTTTGGGTCATTTGATTCAGTTATGCCCGATAGTTATGCTTAAGTCATGCTTTTATATAATAGCATGCAAGCCGTATTCTCAGACTCTTATTATTAAATATTTTATGATATGAATGATCTCTGTTTACTTACTTAAGGGTTTAACTTACCCTGCATACTCGGTACATTCCACGTATTGACTGCATACTCTATGCTATATTGTTTAATGATACAAGCTCATTTATTTAGCTCAATCCCGTTGTTAGCCAAATCCTCAGTGTTAGTACTTTCCAGAAAGAGTTGGTGAGTCCTCATCTTTCGAGGGACCTTCTTTTCAGTTGTATTTTCAGTATTTTGAGTATTTTCAGCTTTAGACTTTAATGAGTTATTTAGGTTCTTGTCTCATCAATTTGTCAGTAGTAGAGGCTTATCAGACATAGTATGTATTTTGTTTCAAATTGTGCTATGTATTTAGTTATTCGATTTTATCATATTTTTAGACTTCCCACTATGTTATATGTTAGAATTCCGCATTTATTATATTGAGCGTAGATGTCATATTCATGCCATAGGTCGACTTGGAGCCTCTTGGGGTTCTTTGTCCCCTGTCTCGAATAGGGCCTATGTTCAGGTAATGACATCCAGCTTAAGATATCAGTTTCCTCCTAAGTTCTCTATTTTGTTTCATGCTCAGTTCATGTGTTCCAGTCTTTTTCATGTCAGTGCATGTATGTGTGATTCATGAATTCAATTCAGTCATTTATTTCAGCTTGAATTCAGTCACTCCGTCAGTTTTCATCTTTAGATATTTTGTATTTTGGGATGATAGTTCTATTCCATAGCTTTTCAACATGTTTATCCATATTCGAGGATGAATTTTTCTAAGGGAAGATATTTTAATACCCCGAAAGCGCTTAAGAGCAAACCCGAGAGTTCATATGGAGAAAATAGAAAATTCTGCACTAGATCACAGGACGAAACATCCAGTGACCTGTGAGGAGACATCATGAGTCGTAAAGTGACTCATGAAGTAAAGGGAGATCTGACAATGATTAGTGGTCTGGGGGTGGCCACGAAGGGAGTGACGAGTGATAATGTGGCCAACGACTCGTTACATTAGCCTTGGTCAAGAGGGTGAATGATTCAAGGGCTGAGTCCGGAGATGGCACAAAAGGAAGCCATGAGTCCTAAAGTGACTCAAGGACTTGTGGGGTTGGTCATGGTCTAAAGCAAGTTCGAAGTTAATTTTTGTGCAGTGTTCCTCATGAATTGGTCACCACTAGTCATTAGTTACACCAACAGTCGTGGTGTCCCTCGTGGTCATTGGCAGTATGTATTTTTTCGCGGTTTACTAAGGGTGTTTTAGTAAATACTAAGACCCTAGGTCATAAACTACGTCGTTTTAAGATCTGTTAGGAGGGTTTCAAGGGTTCTTAACCTATTCTAAACCTTTCCATTACATGCATGCAAGATCAAGGAGTTTATTGAAGATCAAGCTAGAGGATTCCTTAGGTTCTTCCTTAATTCACTTGGGTTTTCAAGGGAGACTGTGAGATCAAAGTACCCAGATCTGTGGGGTTATGAATGGGAGTATTCCTTTACTTTCATGCCCAAATCCTCTTCCAATTCATGACGTTTAAGGTTTATGAATCTATAGGGTCTTCACCCGATTGATGAAATTCTTTATGTATCTTTCATGGGTAAATTCTATTCATGTTCCTAATGTTGTTTTAAGATTCATGGGCATGCTTTATAATGATTTCAATTACAAATTATGATTTCAATGTTTTAAGAATATGATGCCCAAGTATGAAAGTTCATGAAGAGTTCAGATTATGCTCTATGTTTTCAAGTATGATGAAAGTATGATTTCGAATTACCCATGTCTATATCCATGTTTTTGACTATCAAGTCTATTTCAAAGCACGTTTAAGTTTGAGCAAGCCCATATGATCAAGTATGTTTCATGATTTACCTGAATTTCATGTTATTAGCTTACCATATGGTTTTGGAGTCTAGACTCTCACTTTTCAGCTTGTGGTATGAATTGTGCCAAGGCTCCTCATGTTATGTTTTCATATTATGTATGTAATGTTATGATTCAACTTTGCCGAAAAATGATGGTTCAGCTTCATTGAAAAATGATGGACAGATATGCATGTTTTTAGGAGTAGTGCCTAGCACCGAGTAAGCTAGGGGTACAACTAACCTCGTGCATCAAAACTACGTGCAAATATTGGTACGTTTAGATTCTTGGGTCCTCCCTTGTGAGCTTTCCCTACTCCTAAAGGGCCTTCAGCTTGATATTGATATCATGGTAGTTCCCTTAACCCGGACAAGAATTTGGACGACTCTGCCAACTTAAGTGTAATAGTCGGGACCACGAAAGCTCTTTCATGGTAATGTCAGTTATATGACGAGTCTCCCATTGTTCCTCAAGATTTCAGATATGCATGTTCATCAGTCATGACAATATGTTTTTAGCAGGATTGACCCAATGATCCGTTTTACTTATTATGATCAGTTTCAGCTTTGGGTCATTCGATTCAGTTATGATATTCAGTTATGTTTAAATCATATTTTCAAATAATAGCATGCAATCCTCACTCTTAAAATCATATGATGAAATGTTTATGATATGCATGATTTCTAACTGTACTTACTTAGTGATTTTACTTACCTTGCATTCTCAGTACATTCCAAGTACTAACTCCATACTCTATGTTGTATCATTTCAGGATACAGGCTCGGACGTTCAGGTTCATTCCCGTCGCTAGCCAGTTTCTCAGATTTCCAATCTACTCAGCTTGTTGGTAAGTCCTCATCCTTCGGGGACCTTTTTATCATCTTGTATTCAACATATTTAGTTTGTATTTAGTGAGTTATTTGGGGTCTTGTCCCATCAACTCATCTGTATGTTAGAGGCTTATCAGACATAGCATGTATTCAACTTCATATTAGTGTTATGTATTCTTTTGTTTTGATGTTATTGGTTTATCAAACTTCCGCCATTTGAAATGTTAGTTTCTGCATTTTTTATGTTGAGCTTTCGATGTCATGTTCATGTTATGGATCGACTTGGAGCCATTCATGATTTTAGGTTACGTGTCTAGATCTGTGCCTATGTTCGGGTAGTGACAAGTAATTGACAAAATTTGTTTTATAGAATAACTATGGTTCTAACCAGAAGTGATATGCATTAATTGTATTAATGAATAAGGCTTTAGAACAGAAAAAATATATTCGAACTGTAGTTACAAATTTCTTACTTTGAGTATGGACTTGTAATTTGGTTACTTTTACCGAATGCATTTAATGAATTATGTATATTATATACATTCTCTTTAAGTCCTACTATTAGCATGATATTTTTCGGTATTTGCTTTTCATCATGTTCATCCACTTATGCGTTTTCTGCTATTGTTTAAGTTCTTATAATATTCTATTTTGATGAAGAATATGTAGGTTATGTCTATTTCCTTATTATGTGGTATTCTCTTTAATTAACGTGAGATATTTTGTGCATTGAATTATTTCTTTTTAGACTTTGCCTATATAATTTATTTTTGTATTTTCATTAATCAACACTTTGTTTAGTTTAATTGTTTAAGTTAACTACTGTGAGATGTCAATTTTGCGTTCTTTTCTATCATATCTGTGGGATTATCCATGGAATTCTAGACATATGTAAAAAATTAAATTTCTTTATAACGTAAAGTTATGTGATTAAGATATGGTAATGACATCCAAAAAAGTTTAATTATGTTATCAAAATTATATTTCAGCCTCACAAGGAGGTAACTATTTTGGTGAGCCTAATTGGAATGAGATTGTCACACCCCAAACTGGGGAGGCATGACTGGCACTTGGTGACACACTTGACCTAGCAAATCTTGCAAAAATTGAACTATAATAGGCCAGAACTGATGAGGTTCGACAACACAACAACTATAAAATCAGATTAAGACGACAAACTATAGCGGAAGTTGGTTTACCGACCAACCAAAAGTTATACAATAGGTCGTCAAGGCCACAAAATTGAAAATCAACTATACAATAAGGCCCACCAGGACTACCACAACACTGGGACCATAGCCGATGTCTACGAGCCTCTAGGAATATATTAGTGATCAAATGATTGGGAAAGGGCCCCGAACTACCGATAACTCAAACATATGGCAACTCCAAAATATCTAGAGCGTACGAACTCAGTTGGAACTCTGCGCAACAGCCACGAGTTCGATCTACTAGTCCACCATCACCTGCAGTCATAAATGCAATGCCCTGACTAAGGCATTAGTACAACAATGTACCGAGTATGAAAGGAAGAAACAGAATCAGATTGGGGATCAATGGATATACTGATATCACAGGAGGAGAAACTCAACTTAATTATACACATAGAACCTACCTGGTCCCCATGAGACTGCCAAGTACAAGCAAGCACACAAACAGAACCTATATGGCCCCTATAAGCCCGGCAAGTCCAAAAAATAAACAACGACCCGCGACACCTAGCAGATACAACTTACTTGTCATTATCTCTAGACTTTCAACGACCTCAGCTAACACTAGCCAACATCTAGCATCCATTGCTATCAAATAACAGGTAACACAAGCAACTATCACAATATAATGTCAAGTAAATCAAAAGTAAACACCCGCCAATAAACATCATCAAATTAGCATTGTCGGACACTCTCTCGGCTACGCACAGTTACCAGAGCTCCATCCATTTGGGAGCGCCCATCACAATCCCAAGGAGGCTCAGAATAGACATATATGGCATTATGGAGGCATGTATCTCCCTATAGGTCTTACATGTCAAAATAGCCCTATGGGTGGCAATCACAACTCGACCATAAGACAATTGTTCTACCCCTAGGACTCAACCCCGTAGCCGGACCTACTCTTAGCATTGGGTATCCATGAACCCTAAGGGCCTCAACATACACACACACACAATCATAATATTCACAATCAACAACAGTAATAATACATTCTCAAACAGCCAAAAAAGGACTCTCGAACCCCACAAAACGATTATCACAACACAGTACTATTCTTTCATGTCTAGCCATCCACTAATGAGCCACTAATTGAGCTAAGGATCACTAGCCTAACCAGTTTATCCCGAAGATTTACAAGCAGCCCATAAGCCACTCTATTCACCACTAACAACAAGAGACATGGAAATGCTAGCCCAATATCACCACGGCTGCCAACGTTCCATCAATAGGGCTGACATGACTATTGACTCAAATATAACAAAAGATCATCGCAACCGTCACCCATCATCGTTAGCAATCCATCAATGAATAATAATAACACCTATATCTATACATTTATAGAAGCAAAACAACCTACAACACAAGCTATAGCATCCACGACATATTCCATAACAGAAACCAACTAATGCCCTATGGATGTACGACAACCAACCAAACTATTGCCCGAATTCACGACCTCAATGGATGAGGAAAAGAACACATCCCAAGAGACCCCAAACACACATATACAAGAGCAAAAAAACAACTAATAGCCCATCAAATTCACATAATATGGCGAGAATATGATTGGAATGGAAATCATGTCGAAATGGATAGGTGGAAGCCTTAACATACCTTGGATTTTTGGCGAACCCGAACTAAGCTAAACCTCCACCCTTATAAGCATCAAGTTACATCCTAAGATAAGCCCAAGATATGGCAAAAATGCTGCCAACACAACTGAACAATGAAAGAAGAAAAACAAAGCTTACCCGACATGATTCCTAAAACTCAAAAGTACAATCTCTGAAACAACAACCTATTGTTGCGAACGAATTCATAACTAACATGAAAAACTGAGAAATACAAAAGAAAGAGAACTTACCAACAGCTTCACCATGAAACAACCACCAAAAGCGTGGAAAAGATACCAAAATGAAAGTTACACGCAATTCCTGATTTTTCGACATGAAAATCATGTTGAACAATGGTGTCTAGACCCCAAACCCTTAGAACACCATGGAAGGACCTTGAGAGAGCTTTCCTTCGTGAAAGGCTTTCCAGAAATGAGAAATGATATGAACAAACCAACCAAGGGGCTTTTGATAGGCCTCCACCGCCTTAGAGCATTTGTGATGTGCCTGCTATCACGGTCTCTCGAAAACGTGAATATCTCTTTATTTCAAAATGAGATTTGTGAATCGTTTAATGCATTGGAAACATGACTCGTAGATCTTTAATTCGATAAGTCGTAGTTCCCTAACTCCTTATAAATATGGGGAAACGTTTCAGGACATTTGACCCAAATTTAAGAGAATTTCAAGAATGAAATTTGCGATAACTTTTGCCGAATTTCGTTCTACAACTTGATCGACGTCCAATATTAAATATGATTATAAAGTGACTTAAATATCTCATAACACTTACTATTTAGCCTATTAAGTACTTTTAGTCCTACTTTGAAAGTGAGGATTTTTCTCTCAAATTATTCAGGGTGTTACATCCTTTGACCTTTAGAAGCCTTAGACCTTGAATGTTGGATAGCACGCACGACTCCAGCTCATAGACCGACATCGCATATCATAGCCTCGCATGGAAAGCCTACCGCAAACAACTCCAAACAAAAAAACTTTGGACCATGTTGAGACGCCACCTAAGTATAATAATAATTAAGATAAGGACCTTACCTGCCACAATGCCTAGCCACTGGCCAGCTATAACCCACCAAGTCGCATGTATCCCAGCACAGGTCAGCAAACGTGAGCCTAGACCCGACTCCTACAACATCCATCTCACATGATTTTTTTGAAGGATAATAATCCCAAAGGTCCTGTAGCCTTCTGTTTATAAGCAAATTGTGCAATGCACTCATAACAAGACACTACTAGAAATGGCTCATAGACTCCCTTGGACACGAAATGCTAAGCTACCAAGTTTTTCACACCCCAAACCCGGGGAGGCGCGACGGGTACCTAGTGTTACACTTTACCAAGCGAACCCTATAAAAATATAACTATATCGAGCAAAAACCGATGAGATTCAGTAACACAACAGTTATAAATTAGAGTAAGATGACAGATAATAGCGAAAGCTGGTTTGCCAACCAACCAATAGTTCTACAATCGGCCATCAGGGCTACTGAATGGAAAATCAACTATACAATAAGGCACACTTTGCCTACCACAACACTGCGAGCACAACCGATGTCTACAAGCCTCTACGAATAAAATAGTAATCAAGTGATCGGGACAGAGGCTCGAACCACCCATAACTTGAATATCTGGCAACTTTGGAAGACCTGGAGAGTACCGACCAAACTAGAACTCCACTAAGCGACCAAGAATTGGTTCTACTAGCCAACCATCACCTGCATTCAAAAATACAGGTATATGACTAGGGCGTCAGTATAATAATATATCGAGTATGAAAGGCAGAAACAAATACAAAACTAACATTAGGGATCAACAGATATACCGGATATCACAAGAGGAGAAACTTAACTTAAGAAAACACCTAAAATCTACCTGGCCCTCATAAGCTTGGCAAGTAGAATAAAGCACACAATTAAAACCTACCTGGTCCCTATAAGCCCGACAAGTCAAAAAGTAAACAACAACCAGCAGCACCTAGCCGACACAGCTTACCTGTCATCTCCTCTAGACCTTTCAATGACCTCAGTTAAAACTAGCAAACATCTAGCATCCACTGCTGTTAGATAATAGGTAACACAAGCAACTATCACAATATAATGCCATCAAATCAAAAGTAAACACCAGTCAATGAACATCATTAAATAAGCACTATTGGACGCTCTCTAAGTTGTGCACAGTTAGTAGAGCTCTATCAATTTAGGAGAGCCAATCATGATTCTAGGGAGGCTCAAAATAGACACATAGGGTGTTATAGAGGCATGTACCTCCCCATAGGTGTTACATCTCAAAAAAGCACTATGGGAGGCCAACACAACTCGACTATAAGATAATTGTTCTACCCCTAGGACTCAACCCCGTGGCCAGACCTACTCTCAACATGGGTATCCACGAATCCCAAGGGCCTAAGCTCACAAAAAAAATCACAATACTTCACAATCAACAACACTAATAATACATTCTTAAATATCCCAAAACTAGTTGTCGAACTCCACCAACCGGTTATCACAACACAATACTATTCTTTTACGTCTAGACATCAACTGATGAGTTACTAATTGAGATAAGGATCACTAGCCTAACCAGTCTATCCCCAAGATTTACAAGCAACCCACAAGCCCTCCATTCACCACTAATAACAAGAGACATGGCCAAGCTAGCCCAAGCATCACCACCGCCGCCAATATTCCATCAACACGGCCGACATGACTGCTGACTCAAATATAACGAAAGATCGTCGCAATAGTTGCCCGACATATATATAAGACCATCAACAACATATAATAATAAAAGCTATATTTCCAATTATAGATGCAAAAAATCCCACAAGACAAGCTATAACAGCCACGACATATTCTGTAACTGACGCCAACTAATGCCCTATCGATGTATGACAACCGACCAAACTATTGCCCGAATTCATGACCTCAATACATGAGGGAAATGACACAGCACAACAGCCCCCAAACACACTTATACTAGATCCAAAAAACAACTAACATCACAGAAAATTCACACGATATGGCAAGGATATGATTGGAATGGAAATCATGCCGAAACAAATAGGCGAAAGCCTTAACATACCTTGGATTTTCGCAAACCCAAACTAAGACAAACCTCCAACCATATAAGAATCAAGTTACATCCTAAGAGAAGCCCAAGTTATGGACAAAACGCAACCAACACAACTCAACAACAAAAGATGACAAATGAAGCTTACTTGACACGATTCTTAGAACTCAACGGTACAATCTTCGAAACAACAACCTGTTGTTGCTAACGAATTCATAAGTAACATGAAAAACTAAGAAATACAGAAGGAAGAATACTTACCAACAGCTTCACCATAAAATAGTCACCAAAAGCCCGAAAAAGACAACAAAATGCAAGTTACATTCAATTCTTGATTTTCCAACATTAAAATCATGTTGAATAATGGTTTCTATCTCCAAACACTAAGAACACCATGGAAGGACCTTGAGAGATCTTTTCTTCATGAAAGGCTTTCCATAAATGAGAGAAGATGTGAACAAACTAACCAAGGGCCTTTTGATAGTTCTCCACCTCCTTAGACCATTTGTGATGTGCCTGCTTGTGCGGTCTCCTGAAAATGCCTATATCTCTTTATTTTGAAGTCAGATTGGAGAATGGTTTAATGAATTGGAAACATTACTCATAGGTCATTAATTTGATAGGTCATAGGCCCCTAACTGCATATAAATTGGAGGAAAAGTTTCAAGACATTCAACCCAATTTTAAGAGAATTTCGAGAAAGAAATTTGCAATAACTTTTGCCGAGTCTCATTCTACAACTTGATTGATGTCCAATCTTAAATATGATCATAGAGTGACTCAAGTACCTCATAACAATTTCTTCTGAGCCTATTAAGTACTTTTAGTCCTACCTCAAAAGTGAGGATTTATAGCTAAAATTATTTAGGATGTTATATTCTTCCCCTTTAGAACCATTTGTCCTCAAATGTTAGATGGCATGCACGACTCAAACTTATAGACCTACACTGACGAAAAATCCTCAAATGGAAAGACTACCACAAACAACTCCAAACAACACAACTTTGCACCATGCTGAGGCGCAAACCTACTATAACCATAATCAAGATAAGGACCTTACCTGCCACCATGTTTAACCACTCGCCGACTATAGCCTGCCACGTCGCATGTATCCCTGCACGGGTCAGCATACATGAGCCTAGACCTGACTCCTACAACATCTATCTTATTCGATTTTGATGTAGAAAGAAGGATAACAATCCTAAAGGTCTTGTAGCCTCCTATATAAAAGTAAACTGCACAATGCACTCATAAACAAAACACTAGTAGACATGGCATATAGACTCCCTTGGATATGAAATGCTCTGCTATCAAGTTTGTCACACCCCAAACCCGGGGAGGCATGATTTGCACCTGGTGCCACACTTGGCCGAGTGAACCCTGCAAAATCTAACTATAACTGGTCAAAATTGACTAGGTTCGGTGACACAACAATTATAAAATTAGAGTAAAATGACTGACTATAGTGGAAGTTGGTTTGCGGACCAACCAAAAGTTATACAATCAGCCATCAAGGCCACTGAATGGAAAATCAACTATACAATAAGGAACACCTGGCCTACCACAACACTGTGACCATAACCTATGTCTACGAGCCTCTAGGAATACATTAGTAATCAAATTATGGGATAGGGCCTCAAACCACCCATAACTCAAAAATCTTGAAAATCTGGAAGACTTGGAGAGTACCGACTCAACTGGAACTCCACTCAGCAACCAAGAATTTGATCTACCAGCCCACCATCACCTGCAGGAAAAAATACAACTGCCTGGCTAGGGCATCGATACAACAATGTATCGAGTATGAAAGGTAGAAACAAATACAAATCTCATATTAGGGATCAACATATATACCAGATATCGCAGGAGGAGAAACTCAACTTAAGTAAACACATAGAATCTACTTGGTCCCCATAAGATGGCTAGGAGAGGCAAGCACACAAATAGAGCCTACCTGTCCTTATAAGCCCGACAATTTAAAAAGTAAACAACAACTTGTGGCACCTAGCTAACACACCTTACCTTTAATCACCTCTAGACCTTTCAACGACCTCATCTAACACAAACCAACATCTAGCATCCACTTCTGTCAAATAATAGGTAAAACAATAAACTATCACACTATATTTTCAAGAAAATCAAAAGTAAATACCCATCAATCAGCATCATCAAACAAACACTGCTAGACCCTCTCTTGGCTATGCATAGTTAGCAGAACTCCATAAATCCAAGAGAGCCAATCGCAACCCTGAAAAGGATCAAAACAGACATATACAATGCTATATAGATTGTACCTCCCATAGGTCTTGCATGTCTTAGAATAACCCTATGAGATGCAAACTCAACTTGACCATAAGCCAATTTTTCTACCTCTTAGACTCAACCCCGCTGCCGGACCTACTCGCAGTGTTGGCTATCAATGAATTCCAAGGGCTTCAAAAACACACAGAAAATCAAAACATTCAAAATCAAAAATAATAATAATAACATGCTCAAACACATCACAACTATCTCTCAAACCCCACCAACTGATTCTCACAACATAGTACTATTCTTTCATATCTAGTCGTCCACTAACGAGCCACCAACCGAGTTAAGGATCACTGGCCTAACCGGTTTATCCCCAAGCATTACAAGCAGTACCAAAGACACTCTTCTCTCCACTAACAACATGGTACATATACAAGCCATCCCAAGAATCACCACAGCCGCCAATGTGCCATCGACATGGCCAACACGGTTGTCGACTCAAATATAACAACAGATCATTGCAATCATCGCCTAAAATCATTATCAAACCATCAACCACATATAATAATAACCCCTATGTCTATCCATTTATAGCTTCAAAAAATCCCACAACAAAAGCTATATCAACCATGAAATATTCCAAAACCGACACCAACTAACGCCCTACGAACGTACGACAACCAATCAAAATATTGCACGAATTCATGAGCTAAATAAATGAGGGAAAGACCACAGTTAAAAATCCCCAGACACATGTATATAAGAGCCAAACAACAGCTAAAAATACAGCCATAATATGATGGAAATATGATTGGAACGAATCATGCCGAAACGGAGAGGCGAAAGGCTTAACATACCTTAGATTTTAGGCGAACCCGAACTACACTGATCCTCCACCATTAAAAGAATCAAGTTACTTCCTAATATAAGACCAAGTTACTAAAGAAATTCATACAACAGAACTCAACAATAGAACAAGACAAATGAAGCTTACCTAATATGATTCTTACTAACTCAACGGTAGAATCTCTGAAACAACAACCTATTGTTGCTAAATATTTCATAACTAACATGAAAACTATAAATACCAAAGGAAGAATACTTTCCAACATCTTCACCACAAAACAACCACCAAAAGCCCAAAAAAAGACACCAAAATGCAAGTTACATGCTATTCCCGACTTTTCAACATCAAAATCATGTTGAACCATGGTTTCTAGCCCAAAAACCCTTAGATCACCATGGAAGGAACTTGAGATTTTCCATAAATGAGAAAATATATGAAAAAACCAACCAAGGGGATTTTTATAGTCCTCCACCGCCTTAGACCATTTGTGACGTGCCTTCTTGTGCGGTCTCACAAAAATGCAAATATCTCTTTATTCTGAAGTCAAATTGACAAATGATTTAATTTATTTGAAACTACAATCATATTAAATTAATTGGATAGGTGATAGGCCCCATAACTCCTTATCATTAGGAGAAAAGTTTTGAGGCATTTGACCTAAATTTAAAAAAAAATCACAAAAGAAATTTGCGATAACTTTGGCCGAATTTCGTTCTACAACTTGATCGACTCCAATCTTAAATTTGATCATAGAGAGAGTTAAAAACCTCAAATATCTTCCATATTATCCTATTAAGTACTCTTAGTCCTATATCAATTGTACGAATTGATTGCTCAAGTATCCGAGGTGTTACAGAGATAGTAAGTCATTTTATTTTAAAATTATTTATAAAAACATTCCAATAGTTATAGAATAATGAAGGTTGTATAACTTTCATGATGAAGTTGGGCTAATAAAAGCTCAAACGATATGGTCGTAAAAGGTGATTAAGTGTGAGTTGGGTTGCATTTCTTGTGTTCTATTTTTTTGAGGAGTCACATAGTAAACTAGACCTCCATAGGAAATTATGAGATTACGAATGAATACGTAGCATTATATTATTTCTAGGTGAACTATCAAAAAGCGCTGGAAAGTATGAACGAAAGACTTAGTTTTTGGGATTGGAAAACTATGCAGAACTCGGAGGTATTGGTTATAAAGTGGACCATAGGAGTGGCGGAACTTTCGCCGCAATGATCAGAGTGGTTTCTAGTAAGGCTGCCATAACGGGGAAGTGGTCGTTATAATGGGTTCGCTATAGTGGGAAATTGACCACTATAGTAGGCAAAGGGAGGAAAAGTGATTGGTTAAGCTGGAATTTTGGGGTTTTCACCCCATTATCCTAAGGAACGAACTACTAGAAGCTAAAGGGAAATTTTTTTAAGGGCAGAGAAGTTCTTCTTCCCAAGGTAAGGTTTATGGATTATTTCTTATTATTCAATTCCCTAACACCCTAGAATCGAAGGGTGATCCTTAATGGTGCAATTATAGATAAGAACCCTAGGTTTGTGAAACTAAGGCTAAATGAATGGGACTGGTTGGGTGTTAATTTCCTAGGCATAAAAGTAAGTAATTAACACTTTCTAGGGAAAATGTGGTTGTAGAACTTCAGATATATGATAGTTGAGGCCTAGAACTAGGTAAAATTGGAATATGTAACCTTAGAAACTTCTTTAAAAGGGTTTAGAGAAGTAGAAACTTCCATGAATTAGGTTAGAATGACCACTGCAGGACTGGGTTATATAATTAAACCTTTGAACATTAAAATAAACCGTAATACTGGGTACAGTTGGGTGGATTTTAATTTCCAAAGACCCTTATTTGAAGGGAGAATGATGAAGTACTCTTGTGATTGTTGTTCATAGATTTTGAGCGTTTTAAGGCTTTGAGAAATGGCAAGGCTCTAGAAGAATAGCTGGATACTCAAGTTCCCCAGCAGAGGTAGGTTATGATTTATGAGGAGTTACACTTTATTTAATGATTGATATATGTTAGAATTTTATGAACAAGATCAATTGGTCTTCTGACATTGATTCTGCAAGAATTTATGCTGATTTATTTATGCTTGTGAATGAACTTTAAGATGTATAAATTGTGGTTGATGTTGTGATATGAGGTGCATTATTGATAACCAATATGTATTCTTTAATTATCATATGTCTTAACTGAATTAATAGCATGACGAATCGTGCTGATGAATGTTGGTTAATATATCCTTTTGAGCTATTATATGAGTTTAATACCCTGAAAGTGCTCAAGAATAGACTTGGGACTAGAAATAAAAAGTAGCAGAATAATCAGAAATTTCTCTCAGAATGACAGATCGTAGGAAGCTACCGTGGTTAGGTTTTGCTGTAAGGAGTTCTATGACAACGGGTCTAAGGATGACCTATTAGTTGATGTAACAGGTCATTGAAAGGGAGCCATTGTGAAAGTGGTCATAATCAAGGAGGCAGGAACGAGTCATGGAATGACTCATTGTTTGAAACAACGAGTGGTTATATGCTTCCGTTGGAAGGACTTCTGAAAAATGGGTAGTGGTGACAACAGATGGTAATGACTAGTCGTTGGGACTAGAAGTGACTCATCGTGTACATTCGTGGTAGCAGACCTGTGATTAGAAAATGGGATGAAGCAATGAGGGAGGTAACAACCCGTTTGATCCAGTAATGACCCGTTGTACCGGTCGTTGTCGCTGGCAATGCAGAATTTCCAGGTTTTGCATTAAGGGTATTTTCATCATTCCTATGATTTGAAGTCCAAAACTACATCATTTTAAGCTCAGTCAATAGGGTTTTAAGGGTGTTAAACCTATACTAAATCCCATCATTTTCATGCATGCAACTTAGAGCTTTTCCTTGAAGATCAAGTTTGAAGAGTTTCTCCAAATTCACTCCAATTTCCTTTGGGCTTTCAAGAGGGAGTGTGAATAAGATTTCCCTAGGTATGTAGGTTTATGAATTGGTGTATTCATCCATGCTCATGCCCAATCCCTCTTCAATTTCATGAAAATTCTATTTGATGAATCTATGGGATTTTAACCCAACATGTGAATTCTCTAAGTATCAATCATGGGTATGATCTATACATGTTTCTAATGTTGAATTATGATTCATAGGCATATTTTACAATGTTTTCAATTATAAAATATGTACTTAACTTTTTATAAATTATGATTTTCAGCCATGGAAGTTCATGAAAGTGGAGATTTAGTATATATGTCTTCAAGCATGATGAGATTTATATGATGAAAGTATGATTTCGAATTACCCATTTCCATGTCCATGATTTCGAATGATCAAGTCCATGTCACACATGTTTACGTATTGGGCAAGACAATATGATCAGGTGTGTTTCATGAATTATATAAATTTCATGTTATTAGCTTACCACATGGATTTTGGAGTTTAGACTCCTATAATTTTCAGCTTGTGGTATGGTTTGAGCCCAAGTTTTTGAGAGTAATGTCTAGCACCGTGTAGGCTAAGGGTCAGTCAACCATATGCCTCAGAACTACGTGTCAACGTAGGTATGTCCAGATTATATGAGACCTCCCTTTTGAGCTTCCCCTGCCCCAAATAGGCCATCAACATGATATCGATATCATGGTAGCATCCTTTACCTAGCAAGGCTTTGGACGGCTCTGCCCACTTAAGTGTAATAGTCAGGACCACATAAGATCTATTTTTGTAATATCGGTTATAAGATGAGTCTCCCATTGTTCCTCATGATTTCAGTTATGCATGTTCATCAGTCATGATATTATGATATTAATAGGTTTGAGCCAATGTTTAGTTTTACTTATGAATATCAATTTTTCATCTTTGGGTCATTCGATTCAGTTATGTCAGACAGTTATACTTAAGTCATGTTTTCAAATAATAGCCACAAGCCCTATACTTAGATTCTTAATGAAATTTTTTATGATATGCATGATCTAGTTTTACTTACTTAATGATTTTACTTACCTTGCATGCTTGGTACATTGCATATACTGACCGCATATTCTATGTTGTATTGTTTCGAGATACAAGCTCGATATTAAGGCTCAATCTTGTCGTTACCCAGATCCTCAGTGTTAGCACTTTCCAAACAGAGTTGGTGAATCCTCATCTTTCAAGGGCCTTTATTTTTAGATTTATTTTAAGTATTTTTCAGTTTAAGACTTTAGTGAGATAGTTGGGGTCTTGTCCCAGCAACTCGTCAATAGTAGAGGCTTATCAGACATAGTATGTATTCTATTTTAGATTATGCCATGCATTCAGTTATTCAATGTTATTAGATTTTCAGACTTCCTCTATGTTATATGTTAGTTTTCCGTATTTAAAACGTTGAGCTTAGATGTTATGTTCATGCCATGAGTCGACCTGGAGCCTCTCGGGTTTCTTTATTCTGTGTCTTGATCCGGGCCTATGTTCGGGTTGTGACAAACTTAGTATTAGATAATAAGGTTTTGAAGTTTCCTAGGGTGTCAAAAAGCCGCATTATGTAGATTCTTTTTCATGTGTGTGAAGCACGCCACACTTATGACAACAAGGCTATGAAACGTTTAGGAAATGTCCCTTCTTTAATGATCTATGTCGTGCAATGTAATATCTCTCTATCCTTCTAAATCATGCAATATGCGTTTTCAGAATCATGCCTCCTCACTGATTTAAAGAAAGAAGAAATGGAAATGGAAAGGCCATGAGAATGGCAATGGGGATGGGCACCAGCAAGCCCCACTAGCCCCCAACGATCATGTACCCGAGTAGGTTGCCCACGCAATGTTCAAGGTATCCAATCATAAGCTAGCTCAGGCCTTGACCCCCCAGTTCAACAAACAGGTGATAGTGCATGTCCCTCAAATTGGGAATGCGACAGCGACGAAAGTTAGAGATTATCTGAGGATGAACCCTCTAGAGTTTCTTGGATCAAAGGTGGACGAGGATCCATATGAGTTTATTGATGAAGTTCTGAAGATCACCTAAATCATAGGGGTGACTAGGAGGAGTGCACAGATTTAGCCTCCTATCAGTTGAAAGGAGTTGCGCACATCTGGTTCAGGCAATGGAAGGATAGCATGGTAGTTGAAGCAGGCCCTCTTAGTTGGGATGAGTTCCATACTACATTTCTGGATAGGTTCTTCCCTCATGAGGTGAGCAAGATTAAAGCATCTGAGTTTGTGAACCTGAAGCAAGGTAAGATGACAATACAAGAGTATGCATTAGAGTTCACTTTCTTGTCCAAGTATGCGCCTGAGATGGTGGCAGATCAAAGAGCTCGAGTGAGTCGGTTACTGCACGGGATAACAGACTATTTGGTCAAAGATTTTCAAACTATGATGCTTCATCAGGATATTGACTTTCCTAAAATAGTTTTGTACGCGATCTTGGGCAAATTTATATGCCCAAGTGATACTCAAAGGTGTCATTTTAGCCTTGTTTATCTATCAATGTTTATACATTCTCATGTGATTGATAATAAAATGTGAATTTATACTAACCAACATGATTAGCGTTGTTTTGCAGGTGAAATATAATTTTGGGAAGCTAAAATGCGTGTTGGGAGAGATTGGGTTGGACTCAGATGTCAAAAAGGAAAAAATGCAAAATTTGGCCTGTGGTGGAACAGCAACGTGTCACGGAGGTAGTGCTCCACGATACACACTGTGTCACGGAGGCAGTGCTCCGCGATACACAACGTGTCACGGAGGCAGTGCTCTGCGATACACTCCGTGACACGTTATTTGTTATTCCGGGAAAAATTCCCACCAGTATAAATAGAACATTTAGGTTCATTTTTCATATTCTTACTTGGTGGAGCAAGAACGTGGGTTACAGGCAGTTGAGGGGAAGAAATTATCCGGGTTTTCTCTATCATCTTCTTCTTTAACTCAATTGCTTGTATGTTTAACACTCATTTAACGATGTTTAATCCACAAATGAGTGGCTAAATCCTCTTCTTGCTGCGGTTAAGAACAATTGTATTGAAATGTGATTGTTGATCAATTTGATTTTTCATGTTTTCTTCCATGGTTGTTCTATTGATTCTTGTTCTTACTGCATTAATATGTGGCCTATATTAATGTACATCTAAAAAGTCTGGTTTCACTCGAGAGAGCAAGAAATTGGAAAGTTGTGACTCAATAGGATATGATCTTTTCTTGGTTTGAGAAAATTGAGAATTGATTTACCTTCAGGATAGAAATATACCTGAAAGTCGTATTAGTCAATTTAGGAACCGATTTTGTATGGCTAGAACAAGAATTTCATTTAATCACAGAAATGTAGGTGGGCGGTTCATGATTCTTAAGTTGGGTTAAATACGAGAATTTTAATCCATTGGCATTAGTTCTTGACTAGCAACCGGAGGAAAGGTTAACCAAATTATATCGATAATTAATTTATTTACGTTCAATTAACCACAGCATGCTCACATTCATAGTTCAGACTCACATTAGATACTCGTTTTAGACTTAGCATAAAAATTAGAACCCAAAATATCTAACTCTTGGTTACACTGTTGTCTTCATTGTTAGAGTTAAAATATAGTTCATTTAAGTAATTTGTTACCTCATCCCAGTTCCTGTGGGATTGATACTTGGCTTACATGAGCCACTTTACTACTTGTTCGACCACGTGCACTTGCGTGTAGTTATACACCCATATACCCAAATAGACCGAACAAGTTTTTGGCGCTGTTGCCGGGGACTGGCAATTGGTAAAATTATTTTCTTAAGTGTTAGTTTACAAATTCTATATATGTGCTGACAACTTGGTCTTAGCCTTTCTCTTACAGGTATAGAATTCTTGTGTTAGTCTTATTTTTGAAAGAAAAACAAAAATAAAAATAACAATTGTAGATATTTGTTTTAATTCTTTTTGATTTTTTTTTCGAATACCCTTCTTGACATGACATCATGGAATACAAATGGTTTAAATGGTGGATACTCATATTTTGGCGATTCTTGTCTGAATTGCGGAGGACCTCACTTGTGGCAACACTGTAACACGTGCAATATATGTGGTGGTCAAGATGGCCATTGGGATGGCTGTCCGAATGCATATTCCCCTCCCTCAAGCCCCTACTATGATCCTTCTGTTGTTTTTGCTGAATATAGGCATGCTGAAAATGAGGACTTGGGATGCCAAGCTCAAATAGAAGACATGCTGAAACAACTCCTGGAGCAATCAGAAGCAATGAAGGAGGCGATGGCAGTATTGAGAATTCAGCAAGAAGAGAATGTAGAGGCTCTAGAAAGGATGAGCGTCAATGTCATGGAGATGATTGCTGAGGCTGAAGCTTGTGATAAATTGCAGGCAACAGTTTTAGCTGATATTCAAGAGGAACTACAAGAGGAAGACCAGGGTGAATTTTTGGATGAAGCCCAACAATTAGAATCTCTTGAGTGTCCCCGTGATGGGCTCACACTTATGGAAAATCCATTCATGGAAGAAGAGATAGCGTATCCCCCAGTTGACATTAATGGAGAGATAGATGTCGATGCTGAGAAGGTGTTTACAAGTAAGGAGGTCAAGCACAATGCTGTTTCAGAGTTGACGTTTATTGGACCACACTCGAAGCATTTTTCAACATTAAGTTTGGTTGAAAACGTAGAAATAGAGTCTTCCAAACTTATAGAGAAATGTCTAGAGGAGGACCAAGCCCCATATATTTTGAAATATGCTGACTCAGAGAGACAAAATGACTTCGCTTACTTAAAGGCCAATAAGTTCAAAAGGCAACATCTACTGCTTGGTCCTTAAAATTTTTCACCACCACCCCTGGAGCACAAGAGGAAATTAGAGAAGAAATTAGGGGTGAGATTCATATCCTAAAGGTGGAGGAAAAAGCGGTGAAACTTGATACGTCGTGCCGCGACGTAAAATTAGGCGCTGCTTGGGAGGCATCCCAAGGGTACCATTGGTACCATTTTAATTTCTTGCATTTAAGTTGATTTTATTTATTTTTTATCTTGTGTTGTTTTGGTCGAAAGTTAAGCACAGATGGAGGGGAAGTTTGAGTACCCGTGGAGGAGGAAGCTAACAAGAATGGAAGAGAAAAAGTGTGGGGTCGAACACCCACCTGGGCAAAGTTGAAGAAAGGCATGCTGTTAGCTAAGCCTAAAGGCCTCAGGGAGTATTTCTCACCCTCTTTAAATGTTAAGTTGATGTTATGAGGACATAGCATTATTCAAGTGTGGGTTGAGGAAAATTTTAAAATTTTTGTGCTTAACGATTTTTGGTAAATGTAATGCTTGTGAGAAATATTTGAAAACAAATTTTTTTTTGTGAGTCAAGCATGACTTCATCACCCGTTGGTTTTTCTTTTCGGTTCTTTTCCGATGGGGGGTCTTTGAACCGAAGAATAAAAATTTTTCTTTGTCTGTATATAATGTTTTTAGTCATAGTTAGAGACTGTTTCCGACGATGGATGGATGACGACCGTCTTGAGGAATATTATTCAATAGGTTTTGGTTTTTGAACCCGTAGCTAATTGATGGCTTGATATTCTTGTTATGTGCTATAAATGATTGTAAGATGCAAGTATGTTTAGTGTTGAAGCATGCAAGTGGTACACCTATGTCTGAGACACCTAGGCTCTTGAATTTGACATGATATGATTGAAGCTTAATATTGAATTCTTGTGATTAGCTGAGTTAAGAGTTTGCGGAATGTGTCTTGAATTGAGCATGTGCTGTGAGTGTAAGTTTTTCGAATATTCGGGCTATTGTGGAATGTCTAGAACTTTCCTGGCATGTATATAAAATGAAATGCAGGATGTGAATTGTAGGAGATGATTTAGGCATTTCTTTGAATGAACCTAAATGTTATCCCTCACTTTACCTACCTTGAATATTTAATCCTAGTTAGCCCCATTGAGCCTTGAGCCTATTCTTTGATAGATACAACATAAGCTTAATCCTTTTTCGTTCATTAGCCTTGAATTGATCCAAAACTCCTAAGCGCTTAAGTGAAAAAATTCCAAAGAGTGAAGGAGTGAGAAGCGTGAAAAAGAAGGAAAAGTAGAAGTTGTGAAAGTTGAGAAAAGGATAAAGGTGCAGATGTGTAAAAATGGTTGATTATTAGTAGGGAGTAAGAAAATAAATGAATGAAAAAAAAAAATTTTTTTTGTTTGCTTAAGTACTCCTTACTACTAAGCTAAGTGTGCTTAAAGAAATGGGAACAAGAAGAGAAAATTCAGGATTGAAAAGAATGAGGAGGAAGTAAGAAAAGAGATGTCCTTAATGAATGTTGGATGTATTAAAAGCGCTTGGGGGAGTTAGTCACTATTACTGGCCAGAATAGTACCTACCCGTCCCTTAGCTTACATTACAATCAATTAAGTCCTACTTGATCTTACGTTCAAACATCCTTAAATTAGTGGAGTAGAACACTAAGGGCAAGCTTATGGGTCATTACATGATGCATGTGAATTCGTTGTGAGAGTGAGTGTAATTCTATTCATTTACCCATACATGTTGTGATTTAAAAATTTGCGTGTGAAAATGGGTAACTCTCTTGTTGTGAGGGCACATGTTTAATGAAGTATATAATTCATGTTGGATTTCTTGATCAGTTCATTTGCATGAGTTTGCTAAGATAGAGAGTCAATTCTTGAGGTTAGGAAGTCTTAACATAATTGTATTCCATTTCAATAATTAAATCATGCATGCTCTATTTTTAGCTTGCTATATTAAACAGTCATTGTAGCTGTAGCTTGAATTGTCTTGCTAAAATTAGCTATGTGTAAGTCTTCATGTGCATTAGATGTAAAAGGTTTGTTCGAGGACGAACAAGACTTTAAGTGTGGCGTAAGTGATCTTGGGCAAATTTATATGCCCAAGTGATACTCAAAGATGTCATTTTAGCCTTGTTTATCTATCAATGTGTATACATTCTCATGTGATTGATAATAAAATGTGAATTTATACTAACCAACATGATTAACATTGTTTTGCAGGTGAAATATAATTTTGGGAAGCTAAAATGCGTGTTGGGAGAGATTGGGGTTTGACTCGGATGTCAACATGGAAAAAATGCAAAATTTGGCTTGTGGTGGTACAGCAACGTGTCACGGAGGCAGTGCTCCGCGATACACACCGTGTCACGAAGGAAGTGCTCCGCGATACACAACGTGTCACGGAGGTAGTGCTCCGCGATACACAACGTGTCACGGAGGCAGTGCTCCGCGTTACACAACGTGTCACGGAGGCAGTGCTCCGCGATACACAACGTGACACGTTGCTTGTTATTCTGGGAAAAATTTCCACCAGTATAAATAGAACACTTAGGTTCATTTGTAATATTCTGACTTGGTGGAGCAAGAACGTGGGTTACAGGCAGCTGAGGGGACGAAATTATCGGGGTTTTTCTCTATCTCCTTTTTCTTTAATTCAATTGCTTGTATGTTTAACACTCATTTAACGATGTTTATTCCACAAATGAGTGGCTAAATCCTCTTCTTGCTGAGGTCAAGAACAATTGTGAAATGTGATTGTTGATCAATTTGATTTTTCATCTTTTCTTCCATGATTGTTCTATTGATTCTTGTTCTTACTGCGTTAATGTGTGGCCTATATTAATGTACATCTAAAAAGTCCGGTTTCACTCGAGAGAGCAAGAAATCGGAAAGTTGTGAATCAATAGGATATGATCTTTTCTTGGTTTGGGAAAATTGAGAATTGATTTACCTTCAGGATAGAAATATACCTGAAAGTCATATTAGTCAATTTAGGAACCAGTTTTGAATGGCTAGAACATGAATTTCGTTTAATCACAGAAATGTAGGTGGGCAGTTGATGATTCTTAAGTTGGGTTAAATACGAGAGTTTTAATCCATTGGCATTAGTTCTTGACTAGCAACCGGAGGAAAGGTTAACCAAATTATATCGATAATTAATTTCTTTACATGTTCAATTAACCTCAGCATGCTCACATTCATAGTTCAGACTCACATTAGATACTCTTTTTAGACTTAGCATAAAAACTAGAACCCAAAATATCTAACTCTTGCTTACACTGTTGTCTTCATTGTTAGAATTAAAATATAGTACACTTAAGTAATTTGTTACCTCATCCCAGTCCCTGTGGGATCGATACTTGGCTTACATGAGCCACTTTACTACTTGTTCGACCACGTGCACTTGCGTGTAGTTATACACCCATATACCCAAATAGACCGAACAAGTTTTCGGCGCTGTTGCCGGGGACTGGCAATTGGTAAAATTATTTTCTTAAGTGTTAGTTTACAAATTCTATATAAGTGCTGACAACTTGGTCTTAGCCTTTCTCTTACAGGTATAGAATTCTTGTGTTAGTCTTATTTTTGAAAGAAAAACAAAAATAAAAATAACAATTGTAGATATTTGTTTTAATTCTTTTTGATTTTTTTTTTCGAATACCCTTCTTGACATGACATCATGGAATACAAATGGTTTAAATGGTGGATACTCATATTTTGGCGAATCTTGTCTGAATTGCGGAGGACCCCACTTGTGGCAACACTGTAACACGTGCAATATATGTGGTGGTCAAGATGGCCATTGGGATGGCTGTCCGAATGCATTTTCCCCTCCCTCAAGCCCCTACTATGATCCTTCTGTTGTTTTTGCTGAATATAGGCATGCTGAAAATGAGGACTTGGGATGCCAAGCTCAAATAGAAGACATGCTGAAACAACTCCTGGAGCAATCAGAAGCAATGAAGGAGGCGATGGAAGTATTGAGAATTCAGCAAGAAGAGAATGTAGAGGCTCTAGAAAGGATGAGCGTCAAAGTCATGGAGATGATTGCTGAGGCTGAAGCTTGTGATAAATTGCAGGCAACAGTTTTAGCTGATATTCAAGAGGAACTACAAGAGGAAGACCAGGGTGAATTTTTGGATGAAGCCCAACAATTAGAATCTCTTGAGTGTCCCCGTGATGGGCTCACACTTATGGAAAATCCATTCATGGAAGAAGAGATAGCGTATCCCCCAGTTGACATTAATGGAGAGATAGATGTCGATGCTGAGAAGGTGTTTACAAGTAAGGAGGTCAAGAACAATGCAGTTTCAGAGTTGAGGTTTATTGGACCACACTCGAAGCATTTTTCGACATTAAGTTTGGTTGAAAACGTAGAAATAGAGTCTTCCAAACTTATAGAGAAATGTTTAGAGGAGGACCAAGCCCCATATATTTTGAAATATGCTGACTCGGAGAGACAAAATGACTTCGCTTACTTAAAGGCCAATAAGTTCAAAAGGCAACATCTACTGCGTGGTCCTTAAAATTTTTCACCACCACCCCTGCAGCACAAGAGGAAATTAGAGAAGAAATTAGGGGTGAGATTCATATCCTCAAGGTGGAAGAAAAATCGGTGAAACTTGATACGTCGTGCCGCGACGTAAAATTAGGCGCTGCTTGGGAGGCATCCCAAGGGTACCATTGGTACCATTTTAATTTCTTGCATTTAAGTTGATTTTATTTATTTTTTATCTTGTGTTGTTTTGGTCGAAAGTTAAGCACAGATGGAGGGGAAGTTTGAGTACCCGTGGAGGAGGAAGCTAACAAGAATGGAAGAGAAAAAGTGTGGGGTCGAACACCCACCTGGGCAAAGTTGAAGAAAGGCATGCTGTTAGCTAAGCCTAAAGGCCTCAGGGAGTATTTCTCACCCTCTTTAAATGTTAAGTTGATGTTATGAGGACATAGCATTATTCAAGTGTGGGTTGAGGAAAATTTTAAAATTTTTGTGCTTAACGATTTTTGGTAAATGTAATGCTTGTGAGAAATATTTGAAAACAAATTTTTTTTTGTGAGTCAAGCATGACTTCATCACCCGTTGGTTTTTCTTTTCGGTTCTTTTCCGATGGGGGGTCTTTGAACCGAAGAATAAAAATTTTTCTTTGTCTGTATATAATGTTTTTAGTCATAGTTAGAGACTGTTTCCGACGATGGATGGATGACGACCGTCTTGAGTAATATTATTCAATAGGTTTTGGTTTTTGAACCCGTAGCTAATTGATGGCTTGATATTCTTGTTATGTGCTATAAATGATTGTAAGATGCAAGTATGTTTAGTGTTGAAGCATGCAAGTGGTACACCTATGTCTGAGACACCTAGGCTCTTGAATTTGACTTGATATGATTGAAGCTTAATATTGAATTCTTGTGATTAGCTGAGTTAAGAGTTTGCGGAATGTGTCTTGAATTGAGCATGTGCTGTGAGTGTAAGTTTTTCGAATTTTCGGGATATTGTGGAATGTCTAGAACTTTCCTGGCATGTATATAAAATGAAATGCAGGATGTGAATTGTAGGAGATGATTTAGGCATTTCTTTGAATGAACCTAAATGTTATCCCTCACTTTACCTACCTTGAATATTTAATCCTAGTTAGCCCCATTGAGCCTTGAGCCTATTCTTTGATAGTTACAACATAAGCTTAATCCTTTTTCGTTCATTAGCCTTGAATTGATCCAAAACTCCTAAGCGCTTAAGTGAAAAAATTCCAAAGAGTGAAGGAGTGAGAAGCGTGAAAAAGAAGGAAAAGTAGAAGTTGTGAAAGTTGAGAAAAGGATAAAGGTGCACATGTGTAAAAATGGTTGATTATTAGTAGGGAGTAAGAAAATAAATGAATGAAAAAAAAAATTTTTTTTTGTTTGCTTAAGTACTCCTTACTACTAAGCTAAGTGTGCTTAAAGAAATGGGAACAAGAAGAGAAAATTCAGGATTGAAAAGAATGAGGAGGAAGTAAGAAAAGAGATGTCCTTAATGAATGTTGGATGTATTAAAAGCGCTTGGGGGAGTTAGTCACTATTACTGGCCAGAATAGTACCTACCCGTCCCTTAGCTTACATTACAATCAATTAAGTCCTACTTGATCTTACGTTCAAACATCCTTAAATTAGTGGAGTAGAACACTAAGGGCAAGCTTATGGGTCATTACATGATGCATGTGAATTCGTTGTGAGAGTGAGTGTAATTCTATTCATTTACCCATACATGTTGTGATTTAAAAATTTGCGTGTGAAAATGGGTAACTCTCTTCTTGTGAGGGCACATGTTTAATGAAGTATATAATTCATGTTGGATTTCTTGATCAGTTCATTTGCATGAGTTTGCTAAGATAGAGAGTCAATTCTTGAGGTTAGGAAGTCTTAACATAATTGTATTCCATTTCAATAATTAAATCGTGCATGCTCTATTTTTAGCTTGCTATATTAAACAGTCATTGTAGCTGTAGCTTGAATTGTCTTGCTAAAATTAGCTATGTGTAAGTCTTCATGTGCATTAAATGTAAAAGGTTTGCTTGAGGAAGAACAAGACTTTAAGTGTGGCGTAAGTGATCTTGGGCAAATTTATATGCCCAAGTGATACTCAAAGATGTCATTTTAGCCTTGTTTATCTATCAATGTGTATACATTCTCATGTGATTGATAATAAAATGTGAATTTATACTAACCAACATGATTAACATTGTTTTGCAGGTGAAATATAATTTTGGGAAGCTAAAATGCGTGTTGGGAGAGATTGTGGTTTGACTCGGATGTCAACAAGGAAAAAATGCAAAATTTGGCTTGTGGTGGTACAGCAACGTGTCACGGAGGCAGTGCTCCGCGATACACACCGTGTCACGAAGGAAGTGCTCCGCGATACACAACGTGTCACGGAGGCAGTGCTCCGCGATACACAACGTGTCACGGAGGCAGTGCTCCGCGATACACAACGTGACACGTTGCTTGTTATTCTGGGAAAAATTTCCACCATTATAAATAGAACACTTAGGTTCATTTGTAATATTCTGACTTGGTGGAGCAAGAACGTGGGTTACAGGCAGCTGAGGGGACGAAATTATCGGGGTTTTTCTCTATCTCCTTTTTCTTTAATTCAATTGCTTGTATGTTTAACACTCATTTAACGATGTTTAATCCACAAATGAGTGGCTAAATCCTCTTCTTGCTGAGGTCAACAACAATTGTGAAATGTGATTGTTGATCAATTTGATTTTTCATCTTTTCTTCCATGATTGTTCTATTGATTCTTGTTCTTACTGCGTTAATGTGTGGCCTATATTAATGTACATCTAAAAAGTCCGGTTTCACTCGAGAGAGCAAGAAATTGGAAAGTTGTGAATCAATAGGATATGATCTTTTCTTGGTTTGGGAAAATTGAGAATTGATTTACCTTCAGGATAGAAATATACCTGAAAGTCATATTAGTCAATTTAGGAACCAGTTTTGAATGGCTAGAACATGAATTTCGTTTAATCACAGAAATGTAGGTGGGCAGTTGATGATTCTTAAGTTGGGTTAAATACGAGAGTTTTAATCCATTGGCATTAGTTCTTGACTAGCAACCGGAGGAAAGGTTAACCAAATTATATCGATAATTAATTTCTTTACATGTTCAATTAACCTCAGCATGCTCACATTCATAGTTCAGACTCACATTAGATACTCGTTTTAGACTTAGCATAAAAACTAGAACCCAAAATATCTAACTCTTGCTTACACTGTTGTCTTCATTGTTAGAATTAAAATATAGTACACTTAAGTAATTTGTTACCTCATCCCAGTCCCTGTGGGATCGATACATGGATTACTTGAGCCACTTTACTACTTGTTCGACCACGTGCACTTGCGTGTAGTTATACACCCATATACCCAAATAGACCGAACAGTACGCCTAGCAGATAGAGGCGGTACAGGTGAGTGAGCGAGAGAGAGAGGCCAAAAGGGCCAGGACTGATAGCTTGGAATTCTCCAAGCAGAGACCTAGTGGTGGGCATTGTAAACAGTTCTACCAGAGATCTTTAGCCCCAAAGCCTTCAGCTATAAGCATGCCATCTAGGTCTAGGCGCATAAAATGGGGACGAGCATTAGGCTCTAAAGGTTAAGGGAGTAGATCCGTAGAGTCCAGCATCCCAGAGTGTGGAAGGTTGGTCGGAGACACACGGGTCTGTGCTTAGCAGGTACAGGTTCTTGTTTCAGGCAGGGAAAGCTCAGACATATGCTCAGAGATTGTCCAGCAGCCATACAAGGCCATGATAGGGGCCGAGGCCCTGCCACTATTTCAGCAGCCCCACCAGCATGCATAGTTCAGCATGGTGCATCCACTAATGAAGGTGGTGGCTAGTGCCAAAATAGATTATATGCCCTCGGATCTCGTCAAGAGCAGGAGATCTCTCCAGGTATGGTCACTGGTATGTTACGAACATTCCACCTTTATATATATGCATTGTTAGATCCAGGGGATACTTTATCTTTTGTGACTCCATATGTTGCATGTAATTTCGGAGTCAATCACGAAATCCTATCAGAACCCTTCTCAGTCTCTACTCAAATCAGTGATTCAATTATAGCTGAACGAATATATAGAAGTTTCCCTATCACAGTCCTTCAGAAAGTCACTTCAGCAGATTTAGTAGAGCTAGACATGATAGAATTTGATCTTATCTTTGGCATGGATTTGCTACATTCATGTTATGCTTCAGTAAATTGTAGAATGCGTGCGATAGAGTTTCAATTTTTGGGTGAGCCAGTCTTAGAGTGGGAGGGTAGTTTAGTTGTGCCTGTAGGTCGCTTCATTTCCTTCCTTACAGCCAAAAAGATGATTCCTAAGGGTTGCGTGTACCATCTAGTTAGGATTAAGGATGCTACATCAAAAACCCCGACTATCCAGTATGTTTTGATAGTGTGGGAGTATCCAGAAGAGTTCCTAGATGATTTACTAGGAATCCCTCCTGAGCGGGACATTGATTTTGGTGTTGACTTTCTCCCTGACACGCAACCTATATATAGTCCTCCTTAAGAATGGCTCCATATGAGCTAAAGAAGTTGAAGGGGCAGTTGAAGGATCTCTTAGACAAGGGTTTCATCAGGCCTAGAAAATCCCTGTCGGGTGCACTAGTTCTCTTTGTCCGAAAGAAGGATGGTTCCCTTCAGATGTGCATTGACTACCATTGATTGAATAAATTCACCATTAAGAACAGGTATCCTCATCCCAGGATTGATGATTTGTTTGATAATCTTTACGGTGCTAAGTACTTTTTAAAGATAGACCTCAAATCGGAATACCATCAGCTCAGGGTTCGGGAGAGTGCATTCTGAAGACAGCCTTCAAGACTCGGTATGGTCACTATGAGTTTGTAGTTATGTCTTTTGGACTAACGAATTCTCCTATAGCTTTTATGGATTTGATGAATAGGGTGTTCAAGCCATATTTGTATATGTTCATGATTATGTTCATAGATGATATTCTCATACACTTTCAGAGCGTGGAGAGGCATGTTGCTCATTTGAGGGTGGTATTGCAGACTCTTAAGGATTGCCAAGTTTTGGATATACTCAGTACAATTTTTGGGTCATGTGTGTCAAGTAAGGGTGTATAGGTGGACTCCTAAAAGATAGAAGTGGTGAAGAATTGGCCTAGATGAGTTAGTCCTTCGAATATCATGAGCTTCTTTGATTTAGTTGGTTACTACTGGAGGTTTATCGAAGGGTTTTCATCCATTGTAGCACCATTGACTAAGTTGACCCAAAAGTGAGTGATGTTTCAATGGTTGGAGACCTATGAGAAGAGCTTGAAAGAGTTGAAGACTCACTTGCATCATCTTAACACCAGTGTTGACCCTACTTGAGGGTACCGATGGGTTTGTGGTATATTGTGACGCTTCGAGGATCGGTCCTGTTTATGTACTAATGCAGCATGGTAAGGTTATAGCCTATTCTTCTAGGGAGCTGAAAGTCTATGAAAATAACTATCCGACTGATGACCTCGAGTTCGCGATGGTAGTAGTTTCTTGGAAGATTTGGAGATACTATTTGCACGGAATCCATGTAGATGTGTTTACAGACCACAAAAGCCTATAGTACATGTTCACCCTAAAGGATATGAATCTATGTCAGAGAAGGTGGTTGGAGCTTTTGAAGGATTATGATATGAGTGTCCTTTATAATTCGGGCAAAGCTAATATGGTGGAAGAAGCTCTTAGCAGACTTTGTGTCCCATGTAAATGAGGAAAGGAAAGAGTTAGCAAAGGATCTACATCGGCTTGCATAGCTAGGAGTCTGTCTTGTTGACTCAATAGATGGTGGTATCATTGTTTAGAATGGATTAGAATCTTCATTGATGATCGTGGTTAAAGATAGAATAGACAAGGATCCAATTTTGGTAAAGTTCAAGCAAGCCGTTCAGAATCAAAAGGTGGAGGTATTCTCCAAAGGTGGAGATGGTGTGCTACGATATCAGGGTCATTTGTGTGTACCGGGTGTTGATGACTTGAGGGAATGGATGTTGCATGAGGCTCATTGTTCAAGATATTCTATACATCTAAGCACCAAAAAGATTTACCGTGACCTACGAGAAGCCTATTGGTGGAATGGCATAAAGAAGGACATAGCATAGTTTGTGGCTAAGAGTTTGAATTGTCAGTAGGTGAAGGTTGAACATCAAAGACCCGGAGATATGCTTCAATACATTTGAATTTCTACTTGGAAGTGGTAGGAAATAAATATACCCTTCATTACAGGGTTGTCTCACACTCGTCGACAATATGACTTTATTTGGGTGGTCGTGGACAGGATGACTAAAGCAACTCATTTTCTACTGATAAAAACTACCGATTCAGCAGAGGATTACACTAAATAGTATGTTTGAGAGTTAGTTCAGTTAAACGGAGTGCCCTTGTCCATTATATCGGATAGAGGTACTCAGTTTACCTCACAGTTTTTAGAGATCATTTCAAAAGGGACTTGGTACTCAAGTCAAACATAGCACCACATTTCACCCGCAAACAGGTGGTCAGGCTGAGAGGACCATTCAGTCTCTTGAGTATATGTTAAGAATGTGCGTGATTGATTTATATGGTAGTTGGGATGATCATTTGCCTCTCATTCAGTTTGTATATAAAAACAACTATCATTCCGACATTCAAATGGCTACATTCGAGGATTTTTATGGGTGGAGGTGTAGATCACCTATTGGGTGGTTCAAGGTTTATGAAGCTACATTGGTAGGTCCAGATTTAGTTCATGATGCTTTGGAGAAGGTTTAGCTTATAAGGGAAAGATTGAAAATAGCTTAGAGTTGCCAAACGTCCTATGCGGATGTGAGAAGAAGAGACCTTGAGTTTGAAGTTGATGATTTGGTGCTTCTAAAGGTGTCTCCCATGAAGGGAGTGATGAGGTTCAGAAAGAAAGGGAAACTCAGTCATCGTTATGTTAGCCCGTAGCGGATTGTGAGACATATTGGCAAGGTGGTCTATGAGTTGGATTTGACCTCAAAATTAGATTCAGTTCATTAGTCTTCCATGTGTCGCTCTAAGAAGTGTTTGGGTGAGCCAACTTTGGTTGTTCCGGTGGAGAGTGTAAATGTGAAGGATAGCCTTAGCTATGAGGAGGTTCCGATGGAAATACTTGATCGTCAGGTCCAGAAGCTAAGAAACAAAGAATTAGCCTCAATAATGTTTTTGTTGAGGAATCAGCATATTGAGGGAGCTATGAGGGAAGCCAAAGCAGATATGATGGCTAAATACTCGTATCTATTCCTCCCGGCTTAGTTCTAGCATGAGGTATTAGTTTCCTCCTTAGTACTCTATTCAGTTTCATGTTGATTTCATGTGCCCCAGTTTCTTTCATGTCAATGTATGTAGGTGTTATTCATGAATTCAGTTCAGCTACGTATTTTAGTTCAGAGTCAATCACTCCATTAGTTTTTAGCTTTAAATGTTAAGTATTTTGCATGGTAATTGCATTTCTCAGCTTTTCAGCATGTTTACCCACATTTGAGGATGAATTATCACAAGGGGGAGATGCTGTTTTACCCCTAAGACTAGACTTGGTACTTGAAATGAAAAGTAGCGAAAAAATCAGAAATTTCTCTCAGAACGACTAATGGTACGAGTCGTTGTTGGGTCAGACGGATCATAGGAAGCAACCGTGGTTGGGCTCTGCTATAAGGAGTTCTATGAAAACGGGTCCAAGGATGACCCTTTGGCTGATGTAATGGGTCATTGAAAGAGAGTCAAGGTGATGGTGGTCATAATCAAGGAGGCAAGCACAAGTCATGGAAAGACTCACTGTTTGAAATAATGAGTCATTTTGTGCTTCCGTTGGAAGGATTTCAAGAAAATGGGCAGTGGTGACAATAGATGGTAATGAAGAGTTATTGGGACTACTAAGAACTCATCGTGTATGGTCGTGGTAGTATACTTATGATTGGAAAATGGGATGAAGCAATGAGGGAGATAACCACCCATTGGAGCCAGTAACGACCCGTTATATCAAAAATTGTCGGTGGCAGCACAACATTTTCAAATTTCTCATGAAGGGCATTTTTGTCATTCCTAAGTCCTCTAGTCCTAAACTATGTCATTTTAATCTCAATTAGTACGGTTTTAAGGATGTTAAACATATTCTAAATCCAATCATTTTATGCATGCAACTTAGAGCTTTTCCTTGAATATCAAGTTTGAAGAATTTCTCCAAATTCACTCTAATTTCCTTTGGGCTTTCAAGAGGGAGTGTGACTCAGATTTCCCCAGGTATGTAGGGTTAAGAATGGGTGTATTTATCCTCAGCAATACCCAATCCCTCTTCAATTTAATGAAAATTCTAGTTGAATCTGTGGGGTTTTAACCCAACATGCTAATTCTCTAAGTATCAATCATGGGTATGATCTATACATGTTTCTAATGTTGAATTATTATTCATGGGAATATTTTACAATATTTTCAATTACAAATTATGTTTTCAAGTTTTTACAAATTATGATGCCCACCCAGGAAAGTTCATGAATGTTGAGATTTATGATATATGTATTCAAGCATGATGAGATGTATATGAGAAAGTATGATTTCGAATAACCCATGTCCATGCCTATGGTTTCGAATGATCAAGTCTATGTCAAGCATATTTAAGTATAGAAAGCCAACATGATCAAGTATGTTTCATAATTTATCTAAATTTCAAGATTTTAACTTACCACATGGATTTTGGGGTCTAGACTCCCACTATTTTCAGCTTGTGGTATAGCCCAAGGCTCCTCATGTTATTATTTAAAATTATTGATGTATGTTATTATTCAGCTTCATCGCAGATAATAGTTCAGCTTTGTTGAAAAATGATTGAGAGTATATGCATGTTTTGGGAGTATTATCTAGAACCAAGTAGGCTAAGGGTCAGTCAACCCTGTGCCTCAGAACTATGTGCCAACGTAGGTATGTTCAGATTATTTGGGACATTCCTTATGAGTTTCCCCTACCCCTAAAGGGCCTTCAGCTTGATATCAATATCATGATAGTGTACTTAGCCCTAGCAAGGCTTTGGACGGCGCTGCCTACTTGAGTGTAATAGTAAGGACTACGTAAGATCTATCGTCGTAATGTCGGTTATATGGCGAGTCTCCTATTGTTCCTCATGATTTTAGTTATGCATGTCCATCAATCATGATATTATGTTTCATTAGGTTTGACCCAATGTTACATTTTAATTATGATTATCAATTTTTAGCTTTGGTAATTCGATTTAGTTATGATATTCAGTTATGTTTAAATCATGTTTTGAGAAAAAAGCATGCAAGCCCTACTCTCAGACTCTTATGATGAAATGTTTTATGATATGCATGATCTCGGTTTTTACTTACTTTACTTACCTTTCATATTCGATACATTCTACATACTGAATACATACTTTATGATGTATCATTTCATAATACAGGGTCAGATATTTAGGCTTAGTCCCGTTGTTAGCCTGATCCTCAGTGTTAGCACTTTCTAGAAAGAGTTGTTGAGTCGTCATTGTTCGAGGGCCTTTCTTTGCAATCGTATTTCAGTATTTTAAGTTTCCGACATTGGTGAAGTTAGTTGGGATCTTGTCCCAATAACTCGTCAGTAGTAGAAGCTTATCAGACACAGTATGTATTCAACTTTAGACATATGTTATGTAATCAGTTATTCGTTGTTATCAGATTTTCTGTAATACCCTGAAGGTGCCTATGATTAGACGCGAGATTTATAAATGGAAGTTGGCTGAATCTAGGAAAAATCCCACAGAATGGGTGACCCAACGGATCGTTTGTCCAACCAACAACCCGTGGGAAGTAGTCGTGGGAAGGTTGGCCTGGTAATAGTGGGAAGTAATGAGTGAAGTAATGACTCGTCATTCATTAGAATAATTCATTGGGTGGAGTCATGGTGGGAACTGGTCCTCAGCCTAAGGGGAAGTAATGGGTCATCCCATTACTCGTCATTCATTACAAAGAGTCATTGTGTGGAGTCATGGTGGGAACTGGTCCTCAGACTAAGGGGAAGTAATGGGTCGTCCCACGTGAGAAGGAATATTAATATTCTCCAAGCAATGTAATGGAAGGCAACCACGACTCATGGGATGGAAGGACGAGTCATGGTGAGGCTCATCGGAAGACTCGATACATAACTTCAAGGGGGAAACAATAGATGATGCGATGACCCGTCATTGGAAAGAATGACTCATCCTGTCGAGTCATGGGAAGTGAATCTAAAAGGGGGAAATGAGGCAACGAATCCAACGGCTCGATACTATGAGTCGTGGTACCATGTAACAACTCATAGGACCATCCGTTGGTTCACCCAGTGAAAATTTTCAAGGATTCCATTAAGGGTATTTTCATCATTCCTAGGTCCTAGGGTCCTAAACTACGTTGCTTAAGGCTCGAAATTCAGTCTTTTATTGAGGGCAAAACCCACCCTAGGCTTATTAATTTCCATGCATGCAAAGTTATGGTATTGAGGAGGTGATCAAGCTTCTTGTTCAAGGTTTTCTTCAAATTTTCCATTGGGATGTCAAGGAGTGGTGAGATTTGATTTTTCCCCAGGCATGTAGGGTTGTGAATTGGTGAATCCTTTCACACTCATGCCCAATATCTTTCAATTCATGAAATTTCCTCTCTAAATTCTATGGAGTTTTTACCCAATGCATGAAATTTTGATTTCTCTACATGGGCTTGATCTAATTGAGTTACTATTATTGAATTACAAATTATGGGCAAGCTTTATGTTCTTTTTCATTCAAAATCATGTTTCAATTTTTAAAAATTAGAATGCCCATTTATGAAAAGTTCATGAAAGTTAAGGTTTGTGATGAATGTTCATGTATGATGAATTATTGATTATTAAAAGCATGTTTTCAAGTTACCCATGTTTATAATCATGTTTTTTGATGAATTGAGTATTTTCAAGAATGATAAAGTATTAGGCAATGCCCACATGTTCAAGAATGATTTATGACTTATGATATGGATCTCTTAATTTATCGATTTATGATGTTGGCCTACTAAAGGGCCTTTGATTCTTTGCTAATCGTGTATTTTAATAGGGATCAATGATGATAATGTTTATTTGGACATGAATCTTAATGAATGATATTATTGATTTTCATACGAGCCTAATGTGCATATTTTTGGGAGCAATGATAGCACCGAGCAGCCTGGTGTTCAAAGGACTAGACAGTGTCTCATAACTACGTGCAACCGAAGGTTTATATTAATATATTACAATGATAATGATCCACTCTTTCTTGATATCACATAATGCATGTCTGTAATGCTCCGGAAAGTCAAAATCTAATTTTGGGACTTAAATTAAATCTAGAAAAAAAATTGCAGAAATGTTGCAGGACGGCCCAACTGACTAGTCGTTAGTCGTTAAGCAACCTCATGACTCGTTAGGTGAGCCGTGAGGAGAGAGGCAATGTACCTAACGAGGGACATCATGAGTCGTGGTCATTGACCATGATCCGTAAGTCATCTCGCGGTCAGGCTTGAGTTGGGACTATTTTTAGTTGACTAGTGTACTTGACGAGTGGGTGAAACAAGTCGTCACCTGTGGCAACGACTCGTTAAGTGACTCCTTACCTAGTTTAGGGTTAAATCTTCAGCAGTGAACCAGTGTGGTCCACGACTAATGACCACTAGTCGTGGTCAGTAACTACGACTCATTAGATCCCTAGTGGTAACCTACTGAGGATTCCAGGCAGTGTACCTAATGGGAGTGACCATGAGTCGTGGTCAGTAACGACGACCCGTTAGGTCACCCATTAGGGACACCAGAGAGTTTTTCCCAATGAATTTCCACAGCTATTTAGTAATTTCCTACCCTCCCAAGCTTTAAACTACATCATTTTAGCATCAGTTTCATATGTTTTAGTGGGCGTAATGGGTTCTTTTCCTCATTCCCCCCTCAAACTCCCCAGAAACAGAACGCAGAGTTCCTCTCAAATTAGTTCAGAGCATCAAACTAGGGCACATCCTTCTTCTTCGATTCTCCGGCAATTTCTCCAGGATTCTTCATCAAGTATGTGGGAATTCAAGAAGGGAATTGTCCTTCCTTTGTGTCTCCCAAAATCCTCCAATAACTCCCTTATCAGTTTTAGCTCTGAGCTTTCGAATATGAATGATTTCCATGTTGTTTTTCGTTAATTTCTCCTGGGATAAATTTCCATGTTGTTTGTTCATATTATCTTCATCAGTTCCTAATAAATTTTCAATGTTCATACATAAGTGAATTTAAGTTGAAAGTTTTGAGTAATTATTCTTGCCTATTAAATTCCATCTACTGAATGAAGAATATTTTGGGCAGGATTTCCTAGAAATTCTTATTATATATATATTATGAAATTATTCCATTGATAAGAAGGGTATTAGCCTTGTCGGCTGAGATTTATTTATTTCTTGAATTTTTTTGCCATATTATGAAAATTCCCGTGTTGGTAGGATAATTGAGTTCTCTATTATCTATTGGTAATTTAGACCAGTTAGAACGTAGAATCTCTTTAGAATCATTCAAAAAATTGTCAACTGATTAGTTTGACTTCAGTCTTTTCCGATGTGTCAGTGGTGAATCTCAGTTTTAAAAATCAGACTCAGATTATAGTTACCTGGTCCAGTAAGTGGTCATGACATTAGTGTATAGCTCTTGACAGGCCCTAGGACCCCAATTCAGTTACATCTTGTTCTTAGACGGTTATGATGCTTCCAGACAAGCAGTTCTAACCAGTCTAGAACTCAATTTCAGAATCTGGTCCGATAATACTCTCAGGGTACATGCAGTTATACGTCCCTAACTAGTCTTGGACCCTAGTTTTGAGCTATTAGCTTAATAGTTTAGTTTAGGTTTTCCAGTGCAAGTTGAACTTATCACCGAGCGGGTCGGGGTTCCAGTGCACCTAGATTCCCAAAAATACGTTGCCAATGTAGGTTATAGTATTACATGGCCTGATTGGCCCCAGACTTTTGTGATCAGACAGTGCATGTCTTTATAACCTGGCGAGGTATATTGGGTCCTACCAGTGGGGTGTATACATCGGACTCCAAGTCTAGCTCACGTGGTTAAATGTAAGTTATAGACTCTCCCACTTGTCAGTGCAGTCCAGTTTCAGACCTACCAGTTCCGTTTAGTGCAGTATTTCAAAATTCATTATTATAGATTTAGGGTATGTTTGTGACCAATGGACAGGGTCATTTTGCCATCTTAGATACTTCACACTATTTCAGTTCAGATAATTAGTTGGTCATTGAATGCCTTTCCAGTTTAGTCATTTACATCTATCGGTATATTCGTCTCGCATACCCAATACATTCAAAGTACTGACGCATACTTTTATGTTGTATCTTTTCGTGATACAATTATAGGTTCTCAGATTCAACATTAGTTTCCGCAGTTCAGATTCTCTATCACAGCTGTTGAAGTATGAGTGCTCACCATCTGAGGGCATTATTTCTTTCTTTCATTCATGTATTAGTTTTAGTTAGACTTAGGGTTAGCTGGGGGCTTGTCCCAATAACTCCTCAGTTAGATGGCTTTGAGACAAACATGATTTTCAGATTTATTAGTATTATTCAAATGTTTGAACTTTATGTTTTCAGACTTTCCTTTCATGAATGCTAATTGATATAGTTTCTAAGTTCTACTGTGCATGTTTACTCAAAATGCTAGTGAATGATAGACCAGGGATTGACTTGGGGTCACTTGTGGCTTCGAGTACCGTGTTATGTCCAGGGTGTAGACTCGAGGCGAGGCAAACTTGGTATCAGAGCCCTAGGTTTAGAGTATCCTTGGAAATTCTGAAAACCGCATTGAATAGAGTCCTTTACATGGGTGTGAAGCGCGCCACACTTATGATGAGAAGTCTACGAGATGTTATTAGGAAAATTCCCTTTTATTCGTACTCCTTATCATGTGAAAAAATTCAATTCCAGAAATTCCCTTCTAATTCATGTTCTGTTTCATTTCAGTGAACCATGCCTCCCAGACGCGATAACGAAAAAAGGGCCGGAAATGCCAACAAACCTGCCCCACCAGCCTCGACAGCACCTAAAATTGAATCAGTTTCTACTGTAGATTTTAGAGTGGCCATTCAATTATTGGCTAAAACCGTGACCAATCAGGTGAATCAGCAGGTGATTCCAGTAGCCACAAATGGGTCCGCTGCAGCTGCTCGGGTATGAGATTTTACCTAGATGAATACCCTGGATTTTTATGGAACAAAGGTGGGAGAGGACTAATAAGAGTTCGTAGATGAAATTAAAAAGATCACCTGAATTATGGGTGTCAGTACCTTAAAGAGTGCCAATTTGGCTGCCCACCAGCTTAAAGGGGTATCCTAGGTCTCGTATGAACAGTGGAGGGAGGGGCGACCAACGGGAGTAGGACGGTGGAGTGGGAGGAGTTCCACACAGCTTTCTTGGATAGGTTTTTCCCTCGGGAGCTGAGGGAGGCGAAGATGGCAGAGTTTATGAACTTGCGTTAGGGTAATAGGAAAGTGGAGCAGTATGTTTTGGAATTTACCAAGTTATCAAAGTATGCTCTAGAGATGGTAGTCGAGCCAAGGGCTCGCATGCTGAAGTTCATTAATGAGGTATTTAATCTGGTCCTCAAGGAGTGCAGGATGACGATGCTGATCAAAGACATGGACCTATCTAGTCTGATTGTCTATGCCCAACAAATTGAGACTGATAAGCTAAAGGATATATAGAGAGAGAGCAAGAGGGAAAGAACTAGCCATTCAAATCTTGACCATTAGAAATCTAGTTGTGGTAACCGCTCACAGCAGCAACAGCAGAGGGCCCCAGCACCCCAACCTTTTGGTCTCGTTAGGATCGGAGGGGTGGGTCATCTGGCACTCAGTCTTAGGCTCTCAGTACCGGGAACAAGTATCTAGCTTATCCCAAGTGTGGTAGGAATCACCCAGGAGAATGCCTTTCGGTATGAGAGGGCTGCTTTGGGTATCGACAGCTTGGACACAGGCTTAGGGAGTACCCTGTCAGTAGGGCGAGGGAGATCAAAATCTACCACATCATCAGCTCAAGCAGGTCGACTAGCCCAGTAGGTTAACACATCAGGTACAGATGACGATCAGTGCCAAAATTGTTTTTATGCTCTATTTTCCTCTCAAGATCAGGAAAGCTCACCTGACGTGGTTACTGGTATGTTCTATCTCTTCCATATAGACGTATATTCCCTCTTAGATCTAGGAGCTACTCTTTTTTTCGTGACTCCTTATAAAGAGATTCAGTTTAATGTAAGTCTAGAGGTCCTCTCAGAACCATTCTCAGTCTCCACCCCAGTTGGCAATCAGTTAGAGCTAGCCCGGTGTATGAAATTATGCTGTCTCAGTCCTGAACAAAGTAATTCCAGCTGACCTCGTAGAGCTAGACATGGTCAATTTCGACCTTATTCTCGGCATGAATTGGTTACACTCCTACTATGCCTCAGTTGATTACAGAACTAAAGTCATCAAGTTCCAGTTTCTTAACGAACTAGTGCTAGAATGGTTGGGCAGCAATTCAACACCTAAGGGTAGGTTTATTTCCTACCTTAAGGCCTAGAAATTCATTTCCAAATGATGACTATATCATCTGGTTCGGGTCAAGGATTCCAACTTTAAGACCCCAACCATCCAATCAGTTCCAGTAGTCAACGAGTTCCCAAATGTTTTTCCTAAGGATCTTCCCATAGTTCCCCCTGAACAGGAAATAAACTTAGGAATAGATCTCCCAGATACTCAGCCTATCTCCATCCCTCCTTATAGAATGGCCCCAACTGAGATTAAGGAGTTGAGGAGCAGCTAAAAGATCTTCTTGAGAAGGGTTTTATTAGACCCAACATCTCTCCTTGGGGTGCTCAAGTGATATTCCTGCCTAAGAAAGATGGTACCCTTAAAATGTGCATCGATTATCATCAGCTGACCAAGGTCACAGTTAGAAACAAGTACCCTCTACCTAGAATTAATGATCTATTTGATCAACTTCGGGGAGCCAGCTATTTCTCCAAGATCGATCTCAGATCAGGGTACCATCAGCTATAAGTTAGAGAGAGTGACGTATCGAAAACAACATTCAGAACTCGGTATGGTCACTACGAGTTTGTGGTGATGTCCTTTGGGTTAACAAATGCCCTAACAACATTCATGGATTTGTTGAATAGGGTTTTCAAGTAGTACCTGGATATGTTCGTCATTGTATTTATCGACGACATTCTGGTATACTCCAGAAATGAGGAAGAGCATGTAGATCACCTGAGGATAGTGCTTCAAACACTCAAAGACCGTCAGTTGTTTGCCAAATTCAGTAAGTGTGAATTTTGGTTCAAGTCCGTGACTTTCTTTGGTCACGTGGTCTCAAGTGAAGGAATATAGGTAGATCCTCATAAAATAGAAACAGTGAAGGATTGGCCCAGACCTACCTCTCCTACTAAAATCAGGAGTTTCCTGGGTTTAGTGGGTTATTACCGACGGTTTGTGGAAGGTTTCTCCTCCATAGAATCTCCCCTGACAATGTTAGCCCAGAATAAAGTGAAATTTCAGTGGTCAGATGAGTGTGAGAAGAGTTTTCAGGAGTTGAAGAATCAACTCATTATTGCTCTAGTAATAACCTTTCCATAAGGATCATATGGGTTAGTTGTCTATTGTGACGCTTCCAGAGTTGGACTCGGTTGCGTTCTGATGCAGTGGGGTAAGTGATAATCTATGCCTCCAAACAGCTCAAGGTTCATGTGAAGAATTACCTAATTCATGACTTGGAGTTGGCAGCGGTGGTATTCGTATTAAAAATATGGAGACACTACTTGTAATATGGTCACGTGGATGTATTCACGGATCACAAGAGTCTTCAGCACGTGTAAGCTAGAAGGACATAAATCTCCGACATAGAAGGTGGTTAGAGCTCTTGAACGACTACGACATTAGTGTACTATATCACCCGGGCAAAGACAATGTGGTGGATGACGCCCTAAGTAGGCGGTATATAGGAAGTGTAGCTCATATTGAGGAAGGCAAGAGGGAGCTAGCGAAAGAAGTTCACAGGCTAGCCCTGTTAGGGTTGCAGTTGGTGGATTCAGCTAAAGATGTCATGGTAATGCAAAGAAGGTTGGATTCATCTTTGGTAGTAGAAGTTAAGTACAGACAATATGAAGATCCAATTCTACTTAAACTTAAAGAAGTAGTCCTCAAAAAGGAGGTTGAGGCTTTCTCCTAAGGGGGGATGGGGTGCTTCGTTACCAGGGCAGATTATGCATGCCCCGGATGTTGGTGAATTGGGGCAGCAGATACTGGCTGAGGCAAAAAGCTCGAGAGACACCATTTACCCTAGTGCTACAAAAATGTACCGCAATTTGCGGGATATTTACTGGTGGAATGGCATGAAGAGAGACATTGTTGAATTTGTAGCTAAGTGCCCGAACTGCCAGCAAGTAAGGTAGAGCACCAGAGATGAAAAAGTATGACCTAGGATATCACAATACCCACATGGAAGTGGGAAGAAGTAAACATGGACTTCATTACGGGTCTAGCTCGGACTCATCGGTAGGATGACTCAATTAGGTAGTAGTAGACCGAATGACTAAGTCAGCACACTTCCTCCCAGTCAAAACCACAGATTCAGCTGAGGACCATGCTAAACTTTATATTCGGGAGCTGGTTAGACTTCATGGGGTGCCATTAGCCATTAATTCAGACATGGGCACCCAGTTCACCTCCCATTTCGGGAGGTCATTTTAGAAGGGACTTGGTACTCAGGACAAGCTCTGCACAACTTTTCACCCGCAGACAAATGGGCAAGCTAAGAGCGTGCGCAATCGATTTCAAGGGAAATTGGGATGACCATCTACCTCTTATCGAATTAGCATACAACAACAATTACCACTTTAGCATTCAGATTGCTCCATTTGAAGCATTATATTGGAGAAGGTGTAGATCACCTATTGGGTGGTTTGAGGTTGGTGAAGCTAATCTGATAGGGCTAGACTCAGTACATGAGGCAATGCAGAAAGTTCAGCTCATCCGAGAAAGGTTGAAAACAGCTTAGAGTCGTCAGAAATCTTATGCCGATGTGCGGAGAAGAGAATTGGAGTTTGCAATTGATGACTAGGTATACCCAAAAATTTCGCCCATGAAAGGGGTGATGAGGTTTGGAAGAAAGGAGAAACTCAGTCCGAGATATGTGGGACCTTATAGAATTTTAAGGAGTATCGGTAATGTAGCCTATGAGTTAGAATTACCTTCATAACTAACAGTTGTACACCCAGTTTTCCATGTGTCAGTTTTGAAGAAGTGCATCAGAGATCCAACCTCAGTTGTGCCATTGGACAGTGTAGGAATAAAAGATAGTCTCTCATATGAGGAAGTACTAGTCCAGATCCTTGACCATCAGGTTCGTAAGCTAAGGAACAAGAAGATAGTTTCAGTCAACTTTTTATGAAAAAATCAGCAAGTTGAAGGAGCTACGTTGGAGGCCGAAGCAGATATCATGGAACAAATACCCGCACTTGTTCCCTATCGGCTCCAGTACAGCTTGAGATATTAGCTACGACCCTAGAACTCAGTTTAGTTTTCATGACTCAGTTCAGATGTTCAAGACTCTTTTATGTTTTTTATTGTATGTATGATAAGTAAATCTAGTTCAGTTATGTATTTTGAAATGGAGGTAGTCATTCTGGCAGTTTTGAAGTCAAATGAGCAGTATTTGGAAATTTTTATTGATATTTTTCTGCTTCCTGTGTGTTTTCTAACATTCGAGGATGAATGATTACAAGGGGGAGATATTGTAATGCTTCAGAAACACAAAATCTAATTCCTAGACTTAAATCAGAAAATTCGGAAAAAAACTGTAGAAATGTTGCAGGACGGACCACCTGACGAGTCGTTAAGCAACCTCACGACTCGCTAGGTGAGCCGTGAAGAGAGAGGCAGTGTACCTAACAAGGGACGTCACAAGTCGTGGTCACTGACCATGATCGTTAAGTCACTCGTGGTCCGGCCTGAGTTGGGACTATTTTTAGTTGACCAGCGTACTTAAGGAGTGGGTGAAACAAGTCATCACCTGTGGAAATGACTTGTTAAGTGACTCGTTACCTAGTTTAGGGTTAAATCTTCAGCAGTGAACTAGTGTGGTCCATGACTGGTGACCACGAGTCGTGGTTAGTTACCACGAATCATGGTTAGTTACCACGACTCTTTAGGTCCCTCATTTGACCTATTGAGAATTCCAGGCAGTGTACCTGACGAGAGTGACTATGAGTCGTGGTCAGTCACCATGACCCACTAGGTCACCCGTTAGGGACACCTGACAATTTTTGCCAACGAATTTCCAAGGGCTATTTAGTAATTTCCTAACCTCCCAAGCTTTAAACTACGTCGTTTTAGCATCAGTTTCAGATGTTTTAGTGGGGTTAATGGGTTCTTTTCCTCATTCCCCACTCAAACTCCCCAAAAACAGAATGCGGAGTTCCTCTCAGAGCAGTTCAGAACATCAAACTAGGGAAGATCCTTGTTCATCAATTCTCCAGAAATTTCTCCAGGCTTCTTCATCAGGTATGTGGCAATTCAACAAGGGAATTGTCCTTCCCTTATGTCTCCCAAAATCCTCCCATAATTCCCTTATCAGTTTTAGCCCTGAGCTTTCGAATACGAATGATTTCCATGTTGTTTTTCATTCATTTCGCCTGGAATAAATATCCATGTCGGTTGTTCATATTATCTTCATTAGTTCCTAATTAAATTTTCAATGTTCGTACACAAGTGAATTTAAGCCGTAACTTCCGATTAATGATTCTTGCCAATTAAATTCCATCTAGTGAATGAAAAATGTTTTGGGATGGATTTCGTAGAAATTCTTACTATATATATATTGAGAAATTGTTCCATCGATTAGAAGGATTTTAGCCTTGTTGGGTGAGATTTCTTTAATTCTTGAATTTTTTCGCCATATTTCAAAAAGTTCCGTGTTGTTGGGATAATTGAGTTCTCTATTAGCTATTGGTAATTTAGACCAGTTAGAACGTCTTCAGAATCATTCAGAAAATTGTCAATTGATCAATTTGACTTTAGTCTTTTCTAAGGTGTTAGTGGTTCCTCTTATTTTTCAGAATCAGACTTAGATTATAGTTACCTGGTCCAGTAGGCGGTCATGAAATTTTAGTGTATAACACTGATCAGCCCCAGGACCAAAGTTTAGTTACAGCTTGTTTTTAGACCATTACTACGCTTCTAGTCAAGCAGCTTCGACCAGTCTAGAACCCAGTTTTAGAAATGATCTGATAAGACACTCAGGGTACATGTAGTTATACGTCCCTGACTAGTCTTACACCCCAATTTCGAGCTATCAGCTTAGTAGTTCAGTTTAGGTTTTTCCAGTGGGAGTTGAACTTAGCACCGAGCGTGCTGGGGTTCTAGCGCACCTAGGTTCCTTGAACTACGTTGCCAACGTAGGTTACAGTATTACTTGGCCTGGTTGGCTCCAGAATTTTTTGATCACCCAGTTGATGCCTTTATACCTTGGCAAGGTATATTGGGTCCTACCGGTGGGGTATATACATCGAACTCCACGTCTAGCTCACGTGGTTAAATATCATTTATAGACTTTCCCACTAGTTAGTCCAGTCCAGTTTCAGACCTATTAGTTCCATTTAGTGTAGTTTTTCAAAATTCAATATTATAGATTTAGGTCATGTCTGTGACCACTAGATAGGGTAATTTTGGCCATCTCAGATACTTCAGATTATTTCAGTTTAGATAATTAGGTTGTCATTGAATGCCTTTCCAGTTCAGTCATATACATATATTAGTATATTCCTCTCGCATATTCAGTACATTCAAAGTACTGACGCATACTTTTATGCTGTATCATTTCATGATACAGCTGCAGGTTCTCATATTCAACACTGTTAGTTTCTGTAGTTCAGATTCTCCATTGCAGCTGTTGAAGTGTGAGTCCTCATCAGTCAACGACATTATTTCTTTCTTTCAGTCATGTATTAGTTTCAGTTAGACTTAGAGTCAGCTGGGGGCTTGTCCAGCAACTCCTCAGTTAGATGGCTTTCAGACAGACATGATTTTTAGATTTATTAGTATTATTCAATTATTTGAAGTTTATGTTTTCAGACTTTTCTTTCATAAATGTTTTATGATACTATTTCAAAGTTCCGTTGTGCATCTTTATTCAGAATGCTAGTGAATGGCAGACCAGGGTTGACCTGGGGTCACTTGAGGCTTCAAGTACCGTGTTACGTCCAGGGTGTAGCTCGGGGAGTGACAACGTCCCTCGCTTGGGTGAGATAGTTGGGGCATCATGTATGACTCTATCATGATGGTGTTGGTTTTGACGAGTCCTTCCAGTGTTCCGCATGTTTTATGCATTGTTATGTTTATGTTTTTGGGCTCAAGTTATGATTTAATGAGGTTTCTCTTATGACTATGATAAAGATTGGATTACGAACGATTTAAAATCTTGAACCTTGTGTTATCTTGTGATATTTACGTTATAAGCATGTTTTCCTACTCTTATGATCATTTATGAGTTTTTATGTATTTTTAAATATACATTTTACTTACCTTGCGTACTCGGTACATTCCATGTACTAACCACATACTCTATGTCGTATCGTTTTATGATAGAGGCTCCGATTTTCAGATCCAGCCACGTCATCTGCTTGTCTCAGAGTTTAGCATCCAGCTTCTTGGTGAGTCCACATTCTCTGAGGACCATATGTTCAGATTTTTGTGTTTCTTTTTGTTTTAAGTTTTGTCGGGTTTGTTGGAGATGTTGTCCCATCAACCCCTTAGATACGTTAGAGGCTTTCTGACTATATGTAGTACTCAGCTGTTATGTATGTAGTACGTTCCACTTTCTAGGTTATGTAATGTTTATGCTTCCGCTATATTATTATGTTAAGTATCTCGCTTTAATGATATAGCGTTAGATGAATGTTCATACCATGTGTCGACTTGGAGCCCCTTCGAGCTCGTTGTCCCGTGTTATGATCCATTTCTACGCACGTTTTATACCCCGGGAGCCCAAAGATCAGACCCAGAAGTTGAAATAGAGAAAAAGAGAATTATGGCACCAAGCACTAGGACGGTTCATGAGGTTAACCGTGAGAGGAGTCAACGAGTCATGATGTGACTCGTGGGGAGGCCAGGGACTGAAATTGAAACTTGAGAAATAGGATCCCCACAGGAGTGACCAGGACTCGTGGTCAGTCCCCACGAGTCGTTAGGTCTGTCGTGGGGAGTGGAGTTTGAGTAAAGAGGTGAAAAGAGGCACTGAACTTGACGGGAGGACCCCACAAGTCATGGTGAGTCACCACAATTTGCAAGGAGGGTCGTGAGTAGCAGGATGAAACAAGGAAAGAATCAGAGGCACTGCACCTAACAAGTGGTGACCAAGAGTCGCAGTCACCAGGGACAAATCGTGAGGTCTTCCATTACGAGTGCAGCATGTTTGAGAAGTAGTGGACTTCACGGATCAAGCCACGAGTCGTGGCCACACGGGACGAGTCGTTAGGTCCCTTATTGGGACCACCTGACAGTTATTTTCTGCAAATTTAGTAAGGGCCATTTTCATAATTCCTAAGCTTCTAAGGCCTAAACTATATCGTTTTGAGATATAAATAGTGACTTTTAAAGGGGTTAACTTCATTTTAGGCCTTATTCATTCATGCATGCAAGGTAGAAGAATAGAGAGAGTGATCAAGCCTAGCATTCATCAATTTCTCCTCAATTTCCTTTTGGGCTTTCAAAGAAGTGTAAGAATCAGCTACTAGCAGGTATGTAGGGTTATGAACTGATGATTCCTTTCACACCCATACCCAATCCCTCTCTAAAGTGTTAAATTCCTATGTCTAATATATGGGGTTTTAACCCAATACTTGATTACCTAATTCTCTACATGGGTATAATCTTTATATGTTTCTACGAATGGATTGTGATTTATGGGAAAATTTTATAATGTTTTCAATCAAAAATCATGTTCTAGTTTTATAAATTGAAAAGCCCGTTGAAGAGAAGTTCATTAAATATGAGATTTATGATGAATGTATGATGATGATGAGATATTATGATGAAAATCGTGTTTTCAAGCTACCCATGTTTATAATCATGTTTTCAATGTGAATTTAGTATTTTCAAGTATGATAAAGCCTTGGGAAATGCCCACATGTTTAAGTATAAATTATGATTTTCTGAATTAAGCTTACCGCATGGTTTTAGAGTGAAGACTCCCAATTATATTTTCAGCTTATGGTATGTTTTGAGTTAAACTTTTTCATATGCATAGCTTACCATATGCTTTTTGGAGCAAATACTGTCAATTATGTTTTGACTTGTGGTATTATTTGAGTTAAAGCTTCTCGTATGCATGATTTCAGCTTTGAGATATATATGATTATGAGCTTCGTAAATAGATGATGTTGAGTTTCATTGAAAAATGATATAGAGCATATCCATGTTTTTGGGAGTACTGTCTAGCACCGAGTAGGCAAAGGGTCGATCACCCTATGCCTCAGAACTACGTGCCAATGTAGTTTTATATATTACGACTTTGAGGCCTTCCTGCTGAGCTACCCCCTGCTCTATTCGGCCACGAGCTTTATATCGATATCATGGTATCGTCGCTAGTTCTGGCAAGGCTATGGACGAATCTTCCCACTTGAGTGTGATAGTTGGGACCACGTAAGCTCGATCGTGGTATGTCGGTTAAACGATGAGTCTCCCATTGTTCCTCTAGATTTTAGTTATGCATATTCATTTCTCATGAGATTTACATATGTAAGCATGTTCTAAAGCATGTTTGAATCAATGTTCAGCTTTACTTATATATATAAGATTTCAACTTTTAGTCAATCGATTATGTTATGATATGTCATGATGATATGTTATGTTACAAAGAGATCATGATTTAAGAAAGAATGATTGCAAACCTACTCTCAGACTCTTAATGTTTATGTTTTACACTATGCATTATCTTTAAATGATTTTTCTTACTTTAGGGGTTTTATTTACCTTGCATACTCGGTACATTCCACGTATTGACTGCATACTCTATGATGTATCATTTTATGATATAGGATTCGACTCTCAGGTTCAGCCCCTCTAGTAGTCAACTTACCAGAGTTAGCGTTTGCGTTCTTAGTGAGTCCTCATCTCCTGAGGACTAGATTATTCAGATTCTGCTTATGTATTTTCAGTTTTAGCATGTTGAGTTAGTTGGGGTCTTGTCCCATCAACTCTTCATGTTTAGAGGCTTTTTAGACATGTATGAAATTAGCTCCAGATTATGTATTCAAATTCTATGTTTAAGTTAGACTTCCACCATGATTATACTGTTAATTGTTCAGTTTCATTGATTGAGTTAGATGTAGGCTTATGACATGGGTCGACTAGGAGTCTCTCAGGGGTCCTTGTCCCGTGATGTGATCTGGGCCTCCGTTTGGGTCGTGACAGCTCGGGTCGTGACAAACTTGGTATTAGAGCCATATGTTTGAAGTGTCCTAGGGTGTCTGAAAGATGCGTTAACTAGAGTCTTTTTCATGGGTATGAAGTGCACCACACTTATGACGAAGAGGCTACGAGACTTCTAGGAAATATTTCCTTCTTTCATGATCTATGTCGTGCAATGAAATGTCTCCCTATCCTTATAACTAATCTTATGCGTGTGCATAGAAAAATGTCTTCTTAGGACAACAATGGGAGTCAGCCAGCCCCACCAACTCCATGCAAGTTATGGATGCAGAACTTGGAGCCGCCCTCAGAGTGTTGATGCGCACCATGATCACCTAGCCTAACCCGCAGGCTATCGCACCAGTGAACCCTTCCCTGGAGGTGACAACTACTAGGGTTCAAGGACTCATGAAGTGGAGCCCGCCTGAGGTTGGTGACTCAGATATGGATGGGGAGCGTAAGGGGAAAGGAAGGAGGAACAAGAGGCCCAGGGCTGAAAACCTCAAGAGATCCCAGCGAGGGTCTAGTAGTGTGAGCCACTCTCAAACCCATCAGAAGTTTCTAGCTCAATTTAAGGGGTAAAAGCCTCGGGTGCGGGAGATTACTTACCTAGTTTGCAGGCGCTACGGGAAGCACCACATAGGAAAGTGCTTGGTAGGTTCAGATGTTTGCTTCTATTATGGCCAACTCAGTCATAAACATAGGGATTGCACTTCAGCCAAGCGAGATGGCCAGAGAGGCCATGCACCGGCTGCCCCTCCAGTAGTTCCAACAAATCGCCCATCCCAGCAACATAGTTTACCAAGAGCGAGTGGCGGTCAGCCTCAGATGTAGTCCCAGGTATGTAAGTTTTCCCCCTCAAAGAGGTAAAAATCTCTTTGTGTATTTTAAGATGAGATTATTTCGTGGAAGGTAAGAAAATGGTAAATGAAGGGCCCAGTCAGATCTTCAGTTTTCTAGTAAGGGAGCTCTATAGATAGTACCTAGGGGTAGTCCATTCTTTCTCCTTTGGATGTTTCCCTTATATTTAGCTTAATGTTACGCTTGACTCATGCTTACGTTCAGAACCCTAAGATGATAGGCAACCTTGTCCGTCAGTGATCTCGATATCACCCGTTCAGCTTCATTTCATGACCCTCGTATTGTATGTGATCAACTCATGATATCGTGCTATATTTGGTATCTTCCCATCTTAGATTTTTTAAACGATTCGTGATCATGGTTCCCTTATTATAAACCCTGTGAATATGCCCCAAGATGGAAATGATGGTTAAGATGTGTATGTTTTGTAATAACTCCCTACCCCCACCATAGATGCTGGGTATGTAAAAGTTCAGGAAGCATAGTCAGTCAAGCTTGGAAGTGTAACAACCCACATGGTCATTTTGTGATTGTTGATCCATTGTCCTAGGTTAAACCTTTTTTTGTCTTTATTCTGTTATTCATGATTTGCAAAGGTGGATGATATCGTTCCTGAGATGACATAATCAAGATTAGGGGAGATTTTCAATTTTGAAGGGTTTGAAGTTTTAGGGGTTGACCAAAGTTGACTACCAAGATTGTTAAGCTCGAATTTAGATACCAAAAGTTGTGTTGGTTCTGGATAGTGATTTATGATTTAGTTGGGTAGTTTGCATAGCTAACGAGGTGATTCGAGAGTGATTAGAACCGTTGGTTGAATTTATGATCTTTGAGGGAGTTAGGTGTGACCACGGTCAACTTGTGGTCAAACAACCTTATAGAGGTAACTTGATTGTTCCAACCGGTCTGAAATGGGTATATTAGAAGATTGCATAATTGGGTTGTGACTAGAGGGTGTCAGATAGGTTTCGGATGGATTCGAGCATATTGTGTATTTGGCATGATCTTAAACATAAAGGATGAGAACTTAGAGGTTCGGAACATAAAAATATTTTAAGCAGGCATTATAGGAGTTCGTTTCATTGCCTCTACCAGTGGAGGTGTTATAGTTCAGAACGGATCAGAATCGTCCTTGGTGACTGATGTAAAAGCTAGACAAGCGGAGGACCCGATTTTGGTAAAGTTAAAGGAAGTCGTTCAAAATCAAAAAGGTAGAGGTCTTCTCTAAAGGGGAGATGATGTGCTTCGATACCAGGGTTGCTTATGCATTCCGGATATTGATGATTTGAGGCATCGAATGTTGCATGAGGCTCATGGATCCAAGTATTCTATCCATTCAGGTTCCACGAAGATGTACCATGACTTACGAGAAGTCTATTGGTGGAATGGCATGATGAAGGACATCGCAGAATTTGTAGCTAAGTGCCCAAATTGTCAGCAAGTAAAGGCCGAGCACTAGAGACCAGGAGGTGTTCCTTAGGACATTAGTATTCCTACTTAGAAGTGGGAAGAAAGTAATATGGATTTCATTAGAGGTTTACCTCGTGCTCATCGACAATATGACTCCATTTTGGATGTGGTAGACAGGTTGACCAAGGTTGCTCATTTTCTACTGGTCAAAACCATGGATTCGGCGGAGGACTATCCAAACTATATATTTGGGAGCTAGTTCGATTGCATGGAGTGCCCTTATCCATCATTTCAGATAGGGGTACAAAATTTACCTCTCAGTTTTGTTGGTCGTTTCAAAAAGGACATGGTACTCAGGTCAAGCTCAGCACAATATATCACCCGCAAACTGATGACCAAGCGAAGCGGACAATTCAGACTCTTGAGGACATGTTGATAGCATGTGTGATGGACTTTAAAGATAGTTGGGATGATCATTTGCCTCTAATCGAGTTTGTATATAATAATAATTGTCATTTCAGCATTCAGATGGCTCCATTTGAGGTTGTCTAAAGGCAGAGATGTAGATCGCCCATTGGTTGGTTCGAGGTTGGTGAAGCGGCGATGATAGGACCAGATTCGGTTCATAGGAGAAGGTTCAGCTCATAGGGGACAGGTTGAAAGTAGCTCAAAGTGGCCAAAAGTCCTATGCTGATGTAAGACAGAGTGAATTAGTATTCGAGGTAGATGATTGGGTGTTTCTGAAGGTATCTCCCATGAAGGGAGTGATGCAGTTTGGGAACAAAGGAAAGCTCAGCCCTCATTATATTGGCCCCTACCGGATTGTGAAATGGGTTGGAAAGGTGGCCAATGAATTGGAGTTGCCCTCAGAATTAGCTTTTGTGCATTCGGTTTTTCCATATGTTGCTCTTAAAGAAGTGTGTTGGGTGATCTACCTCTAGTTGTTCTAGTGGACAGTGTTGGTATAAAAGATAGCCTTAGTTATGAGGATGTTTTGGTAGAAATTTTGTATCGTCAGGTGAGAAGGCTAAGGATCAAGGAAGTAGCTTCAGTTAAAGTGTTATGGAGGTATCATCATGTTGAGGGAGCTACGTGGGAAGCCGAAGCGGATATGATGGCTAGATACCCACATTTATTCTCTACCGACTTAGTTCCAACTTGAGGTAACAGTTTTGACCTAAAACTCTATTTAGTTTTCATGTTCACTTCATATGTCCAATCCTTTATGCATGTGGATGTGCATATGAATCATAAATTCAGTTCAGCTATGTAGTTTGAATTGGAGATAGTCATTCCATCAATTTTCTGTTTAAATAATTAGTATTTGGGTATAATGATTACATTTCTTTTTTCCATATATTTCCCACATTCGAGGATGAATGTTCCTAATGGAGATATATTGTAATACCCCAGAATAGCCTAAGATTAGACCCGAAATTTAAAATTGGGAGATTGCTAAATCTAGAAAAAATCTCATAGAATAAGTGACCCAACAGATCGTTGGTCCAACAAATGAACAGTGGGAAGTAGTCATGGGAAGGTTTGCCAGATAACAGTGGGGAAATAACGAGCGAAGTAACAACTCATTGTTCATTACAAATGAATCGTTGTGCAGAGTCGTGGTGGGAATTGGTCCTCGGTCTAAAGGGAAGTAACGATTTGTCCCACTACCCGTCGTGAGGAGTAATAGGTCATGGTCACCAATCGTGGGAAGGAATATCAATATTCTCCAGTTAATGTAACGAAAGACAACCACGAATCGTGGGATGGAAGGACGAGCCGTGCTGAGGCTCGTTGGAGGACTCGATATAGAACTTGAACGGGGAAACAACGGACGATTTAATGACTTGTCACTGAAAAGAATGACTCATCATGTCGGCTCGTGGGAAGTGAATCTGAAAGGGGAAAATGATGCAGTGGATCTAATGGCTCGATACCACAAGTCGTGGTACCATGTAACGATTCCTGGGATTATCCATTGTTCACCCAGTGCAGATTTTAAGGAATTTCATTAAGGGCATTTTTTCATCATTCCTAAGTCCTAGGGTCTTAAACTACGTCGCTTAAGGCTTGAAATTCAGTTTTTATTGAGGGTAAAATCCACCCTAGGCTTATTCATTTCCATGCACGCAAAGTTAGGGTATTGAGGAGGTGATGAAGCTTCAAGGTTTTATTCAAATTTTCCATTGGGCTTTCAAGGAGTGGTGAGATTTGATTTTCCCCCATGTATGTAGGTTTATGAATGGGTGAATCCTTTCAAACCCATGCCCATTCTCTTTCAATTCATGAAATTTCCTCTTTAAATTCTTTGGGGTTTTTACCCAATGCATGAAATTTTGATTTCTCTACATGGGCTTGATCTAATTAAGTTACTGTTATTGAATTACGAATTATGGGCAACTTTTATGTTGTTTTTCATTAAAAATCATGTTTCAAGTTTTAAAAATTAAAATGCCCATTTATGAAAATTTCATGAAAGTCAAGGTTTATGATGAATTATTGATTATGAAAAGCATGTTTTCAACTTACGCATTTTTATAATCATGTTTTCCGATGAATTGAGTATTTTCAAGCATGGTAAAGTATTGGGGCAATGCCCACATGTTCAAGAATGATTTACGACTTATGATATGGATCTCATGATTTATCGATTTTATGAGGTTGGCCAACTAAAGGGCCTTTGGTTCTTGGCTAATAATGTATTTTAATGGGGATCAATGATTATAATGTTTATTTGTCGATGAATCTTAATGAATGATGTTATTCATTTACATACGCGTCTAATGTGCATGTTTTTGGGAGCAGTGTCTAGCACCAAGTAGTTCGGCGTTCAAAGGACTATGCTGGTGTCTCATAACTATGTGTCGCCTTAGGTTTATATTGATATATTACAATGATAATGACCCAATCTTTCATGATATCACATGATGAACGTCCTTCGCCTGGCAACCCAGGGGCGACTCTACCCACTTGGGTGAGATAGTTGGGGAATCATGTACGGCTCTATCATGATGGTGTCAGTTATGATGAGTCCTCACATTGTTCCGCATGTTTTGTGCATTGTTATGTTTATGTTATTTGACTCAAGTGATGATTTAATGAGGTTTCTCTTATGACTATGATAATGAATGGATTATGAACGATTTGAAAACCTTGAGCCTTATGTTATCTTATGATATTTATGTTACAAGCATATTGTCCCACACTGATGATAATTTATGAGTTTTTATGTATTTTTAAATGTCACGACCTTAACATAGACCCGGATCGTAACACGGGACAAGGAATCCTGAGAGGCTTCAAGTCGACCCATGGCATAAGCATACATCTAACCTGAATCATTTTAAGCGGAAGATTTAAACACAGAGCATAGAGGAAACTTAATCATATCATATCATAACATAACATAGGGAGTAACTAGACATACACGCAAGCTGGGTACTACAAACTGTCTGAAAGCCTCTACTACATATGATGGGTTGATAGGACAACATCCCCAACTAACCCGGTCAAGTACTGAGATATAATTAACATAACTGTCTGTCAGATGGCCCTCGGAGCATGAGGACTAACCAATAAGCTTAAAGTAGTCTCTGAGATGACTTAGATATGAGGATGAGCCTGAGAGCCGGATCCAGTATCATGAAACAATACAACATAAAAAGTATGCGGACAGTACGTGGAATGTACCGAGCATGCAAGGTAAGTAAAACGGACATTTAAAATATATGAAAACATATAAAACATAATAAGAATGGGACATCATGCTTTAATCATAAACAACGTATCATAACATAAGGCTCAAGGTTTTCAAATCATTCTTAAACCGTTCACTATCAAAATAGTAAAGAAACTTTATCAAATCATCACTTGAGCCAATATCAAAGCATGAAAATGCATAAAACATGTGGAACAATCGGAGGGCTCTTCGTAACCAACACCATCATGGTAGAGCCTTTTATGATGCCAACACTATCTCACTAAAGTTGGCAGAGTCGCCCCTGGCTTGCCAGGCAAGGGATGTGCATTATGTGATATCACGAAAAAGAGGGGATCATCATCATTGTAATGTATCATTATAAACCCATGGTGGCACGTAGTTATGAGACATCAGCGTAGTCCTTTGAATGCCGGGATGCTTGGTGCTAGACACGCTCCCAAAAACATGCATATAGGCTCATACGTAAATAAATAATATTATGCATTAAGACTCATTGGCTAAAAGTATAACATTCATCATTCATTGATCCTCGTGAAAACGTGATTAGTCAAGAATCAAGGCCCTTTAATTGGCTAACATTATAAATCGATAAATCATGATATCCTTTTTCATAAACCATAATCATTCTTTATCATGTGGGCATTTCCCAATACTTTATCATGCTTTACAATGCTCAGTTCCTTCAAAAACATGCTTATAATCATCGGATACCTTAAAACATGCTTATCATCATCAATAGTGCATAAATCATAAAGCTCATGCATACTTGAAATCATGAACATAACTTGTAAATCATCAAATCAAGTTGCGCATTTGAATAATTTCATATTTCAAATCATAAATCATGCTGGGTTCATAAATATCAACAATTGAAGAGAGAATCATAAATCGATTCATCATAGATCATGCATAAGTAAGCTTAACTGAATAAAAACCGAAATCAATAATTTTATAAGTAAAATAAATTGTAAAACCTGATCAAATTCCATATAATATGATGAGATTCATAAATCATAAAAGCCCATTAGCAAATCATTAAATTTTTCACAAAAATAGATTTCAAAACCCCAATAGTTTTTTCAATAGATTTTCATAAATTCATAGAGAATGGGCATGAGCGTGAACGAAATAACCCATTCGTAACCCTACATACTTGGTTGCTGCTAAAATCTACACTCCCTTGATGCCCAAGAGGAATTGAAAGGAATTGAAGAAGAAAACCTTGAATCATCCTTTGATCACCTCACTACCACTCTTCTATTCTCTTACATGAATGAATGAAGACTTAGGATAGTTTGCCCTCCAAAATCCACCTTTCATAGGCTAAAACGACATAGTTTAGGCTTTAGAAACTTAGGAATTACAAAAAGGCCCTTACTAACTAACAGAAAATTAACTGTCATGTGGTCTTAACAGACAACCTGACGACTCGTTATTGGAGGCATGACTCGTCACTCTACTCGTCAAGTACACTGTATCATTTATTCTCCTGGGCTAGTAATGAGTCACTTCACGACTCGTCAGGGGTGACTATGACTCGTGTTCACCAGTCGTTAAGTACACTATCTTGTTTCCAAACTTTGGACTCCAATCCTACCAACGACTCACCCCACGAATCGTTAAGGCTGACAACGACTCGTGAGGACTCCCGTCAGGTACACTGCCCGTCTTTCCTTTTCCCAAGTACTTTTCCTTACCAACAGCTGACCCGACGACTCCTGGGTCTTGACCATGAGTTGTGGTCTCGCTCGTGGGGTCTCAAATCATCCAGTACTCCTCTCAATAACTCAGGCGTTCCCCATGAATCACCTGACAACTCGTGGCATATCCTTACAAGTCGCGAGATGACTGGTCCTGAGGCTGCAATAATAATTCCCACTTTTTCCCCATCTCAACTTCTGGGTCCGATCTTTGGATCTTCTGCCGTATAACAATATCTCCACCTTGGGAACATTCATCCTCGAATGTTGAAAACAAGTAGAAAAGCAAGGACATGCAATCTTTACACCCAAATACTGTTTATTTAAACAGAAAACAAGTAGAATGACTACCTTTGATCCATATCACATAGATGAACTGATTTTATACTTCTCATGCATATTCGTACACATAAAAGAAACTTGAACACAATATTTGAACACGAGAACTCAATAGAGTTATAGGGAAAAACTGATGCCTCAAGTCGGAACCGAGTCGGTAGAGAATAAATGTGGATATCTATCCATTATATCCTTTAACCAATGCTGTCCACCGAGACTAATAGAGATCGATCTCCCAAATATTTCTTCAAAATCGATACATGAAACACAGAATGCACGAAAGATAACTCTAAGGGTAAGTCGAACTCATATGCTACCTTAACAACTCTTCTCATAATCCGGTATGGACCAACAAAACAGGGCCTAAGTTTTCCTTTCTTCCCAAACTGCATGACTCCATTCATGGGAGATACCTTTATAAATACCTAATCATCCACCTCGAACTCCAACTCTCTCCTACTCACATCAGCATATGACATTTGATGACTCTGAGCGGTCTTCAGCCTGTCTCTTATCAACTGAACCTTCACCATAGCCTCATGAACCGAATCTGGCCCTGTCATAGATGCCTCACCAACCTCAAACCATTTGACGGGCAATCTACATCTCTGCACATAGAGAGCCTTGAACGGTGCCTCATGGATACTGGAGTGATAGCTGTTATGGTAAGCAAACTCGATCAGGGGTGAGTGATCATCGTAACTACCTTTGAAGTCTATCACACATGCTCTCAACATGTCCTTAAGAGTCTAGATGGATCATTCCTCTGGGCCATCTAGTTTGCGGATTAAAGGTTGTGTTGAGCTTAACCTGAGTCCCAAGCCTATTATGAAAAGACTGCCAAAACTGGGAGTGAAACTGAGTACCTACGTCTGAAATAATGGACAAAGGTACTCCATATAGCTGAACAAACTCTCGAATATACAATTTGACATAATCATGTGTTGCTTCTATGGTTTTCAACCGTAGGAAATGTTCATCCTTGGTCAATTTGTCTACCACCCAAATGGAATCATATTATCAATGAGAACGAGGTAATCCTATTATGAAATCCATGTTAATCTTTTCCCACTCCTAAGTAGGAATGCTGATATCCTGAAGTACTCCTCCTGGCCATTGATATTTGACCTTTACTTACTAACAGTTTGGGCATCTAGTTACGAACTTCGAAATATCCTTCTTCAAGTCATCCTACCAATATATTTCTCGTAAATCACGATATATCTTGGTGGAACCCAGATGGATAGAATACCTGGTTCCATGTGCCTCATGCAATATTCGAATGCCTGAATCATCAACATCTGGATCACATAGGCAACCCTGGAATCGAAGCACACCATCTCCCTCTTATGAGAAAACCTCTACCTTATGACTTCAAACGTCTTCTTTGAACTTTATTAGAATCGGGTCCTCATTTTATCTAGATTTCACGTTAGTCACCAAGGATGATTCAGATCCGCTTTGAACACCAACACTTCCATTGATAGAGTCAGCCAACCTCACTACTAACCTTGTGAGATGATGCACATCCTTCACTAGCTCTCTCTTTCCTTTCTCCACATGGGACACACTCTCCATAGAGAGTCTACTAAGTGCATCCGCCCCCACATTAGCTTTTCCAGATGGTAAAGAACACTCATATCATAGTCTTTGAGTAGCTCTAACCACCTTCTTTGTCATAGATTGAGGTCTTTTTGCATGAACACATATTGTAAGTTCTTTTGGTCCTTAAACACGCCCACATGGACCCCATACAAGTAATGTCGCCATATCTTCAATGCGAACACCACTCTAGCCAACTCAAGATCATGGGTCGGGTAATTCCTCTCATGGACTTTCAACTATCTCGAGACGTATGCTATTACTTTCCCCTGTTGCATCAATACACACTCGAGCCCAATTTTTGAAGAATCAGAATACACCACAAAACCATCCGTACCCTCGGGTAGCGTCAACATCGGTGTGGTAGTAAGTCGAGTCTTCAACTCTTGGAAGCTCTTCTTGCAAGCCTCCGATCATTGAAACATCACCTTCTTTTGAGTCAACATGGTTAAAGGTGCTAAAATAAATGAAAAACCCTCAACAAACCTTTGATAGTAGCCATCTAAACCCAAGAAACCCCGAATATCTGAAGGATTCACCTGTCTGGGCCAATTCTTCACAGCCTCAATTTTTTGAGAATCAACTTTTATGCCCTCCCTTGATACCACATGGCCCAAAAATGCTATTGAGTTCAACCAAAACTCGCACTTGCAGAACTTGGCATACAACTGGTGATTCTTGAGGGACTGTAGAACTAGTCTCAAATAATCGGCCTACTCTTCCTCGCTCTGAGAGTATATAAGGATATCATCAATAAACACAATCACAAACATGTACAGAAAAGGCTTGAAAACCCTGTTCATCAAGTTCACAAAAGTTGCAGGAGGATTCGTTAGTCCAAAAGACATAACTACAAACTAATAATGACCATACCGCGTCTTGAAGGCTGTCTTCGGGATATCATACTCTCGAACCCAGAGCTGATGATACACGGACTTGAGATCTATTTTTGAGAAACAGCTTGCACCTTGAAGATGGTCAAACAAATCATCAATCCTGGGTAGAGGATACCTATTCTTAATGGTGACTTTGTTCAATTGTCAATAGTCAGTGCACATCCAAAGATAACCATCCTTCTTTCGAACAAATAAGACTGGTGCACTCCATGGGGACTTGCTTAGTCTAATGAAGCCTTTATCTAGCAGGTCCTTCAACTGATCCTTCAATTCCTTTAGCTTGGCTGGAGCCATCTTGTAAGGAGGATTACAGAAAGGTTGCGAATCATGTAAAAGGTCAATACCAAAATCAATTTCTCCCTCAGGAGGAACACCTTGCAAAATATCGGGAAAGAACTCTGGATACTCACACACCACTAGAATTGACTGCATAGTTGGGGTCTTGGATTCAACATCCTTAACCCTAACTAAATCTTACATGCAACCCTTAGAAATCATCTTCCTTGCCTTAAGATATGAAATAAATTGATGATTTGGAAGATGGAAAAAATAATCCAATATCAAATCCAAGGTTGGGAAGTTGAATCCTCCATTTAGATCGTATTTTTGGTGGTGTTTTCAGAAGTTTTGATGGTTATTTGGTGTTGTCTCATCGGGTAAGCCTCTCCCTATTGTATTTCATAGTTAACTAAGTTGTTTATGAATTTATAAACATTGGTAGTTTGTTGTCTTAGTGGTTCTACTGTCGAATTCATAAAAATCTTACAGAATAAGCTTCATTTGGTATTATTTTCTTGTTGTAACCTTAGAGCATCGTTTTCGTGGTGTGGAAACTATCTTGAGGTAGTAAATTCTTGGTGGTATTAGATTGAGTGGCTCGATTTGGAGGTCACCGTAATCCAAGGTAAGTTAAGGCTTCTGCCTCTCTATTTCGACATGATTTCTATTCCAATCATATTCTTGTTATATTGTGTGAATTTTTTATATTGTTAGCTATTGTTTGTCTCTTGTATACGTGTGTTTGGGGGCTGTTTGGTCTGTGGTATTTCCCTTATCTATTGAGGTCGTGAATTCGAGCAATAGTTTGATTGGTTGTCGTACATCCCTAGGGCGCTAGTTGGTGTCGGTTATGGAATATATCATTGCTACTATAGCTTGTGTTGTGGGATATTTTGCATCTATAAATGGATAGATATAGGTGTTACTATCACATGTGGTTGATGGTTTGATAAGGATATAGGTCGATGGTTGCAATGATCTTTCATTATGTTTGACCCAGCGGTCATATAGGCAGTGTCGATGATATGTTGGTGACTATGATAAAGCTTGGCTTGGCTTGTGGGCTACTTGTAAAGTTTGAGGCTAGATTGGTTAGGTTGGTGATCCTTAACTCGGGTAGTGGCTTATCGATTGACGGCTAGACGTGAAAGAATAGTACTGTGTTGTGATAATGGATTGCTGGGGTTCGAGAGCCAGTTGTGGGTTGTTTGAGCATGTATTATTATTGTTATATATTGTGAATATTATGAATGTGTGTGTGTGTGTTGTGTTTGAGGTCTTGCTTTTTGTGGATGCTCGAATGCATGAGAGTTGTTCTTAACTAGGGGTCGAGCTCGAGGTGCCTTGTGGCTTGTGGATACCCAATGCACGAGAGTGTTTCCAGCCGAGGGGTTGAGGAAAAGAAGTAAAATAACCTGTGGGGTTGAGGATGATGTCCTCCATAGCGTCGAATCGAGACATGATTCAAGAGTGGTTCGGCATGTCTGAGCCTTCCTGGGATTGCAATTGGCTCTCTTAAGTTGATTGAGCTCCACTCTTGATTGATGATGTTGATTAACTAGTGTTTTTTTTAATTTGCTTGGCATTATTTTTTGGTTGTGTCTTGTATTATCTGTTTCTTGATAGTAGTGGATGCTAGATGTTGGTTGGTGTTAGCTGAGGCCATAGAGAGGTCTAGATGTGATGACAGGTGAGTTTTGTCAGCTAAGTGCCACTTATTTGTGTATTTAATTATACTTGCCAGGCTTATGGGGACCAAGTAGGTTCTGTGTGTTTAATTAAGTTGACTTTCCCCTTCTGCGATATTTGGTATATCTGTTGACCTCAAATATGAGTCTTGTAGTTGATTTTGTCATAGACACTTGGTACATTTCTGTACTGATGTCGTAGTCGGGGTGCTGCATTCATGCCTGCAAGTACTGATCGACAGGTAGATCGAGTTTCTTAGTCGCTGAGTGGAGTTCCAATTGAGTCAGTAAAGCTCCAAGTCTTTTGGAGTTGCTAGATGTTTGTATTATGGGTAGTTCGGGGCATTGTCCCAAATAGTTGATTTCTGTTGTACTCATAGAGGCTCGTAAATATCTATTATAGTGTAGTATTGTTGTTTTAGGCCAGGCGGGCCTTAACGTATAATTATTTTCCATTCTATCACCCTGACATCCTATTTTTTATCTATTGGTTGGTCTATAAGCCAACTTCCAATATAATCTATCATTTACTCTGATTTGGATTGTGTTGTGATGCCAAACCTCATCGTTTCAGACTTGTTGTACTTAGATGTGTGGAAGGATATGCTTAATCAGGTGTTGAACAGGGTACCAATCATGCCCCTCTGGTTGAAAGATAGCGTTGTTTGCCAAGACTTGGTATTGAAAATAGCCTTATTCTCTTAGCGTAAGAGCTGAAATTGAATGGAATCGCCGGCTACAAGTTGGAACTAATCGGATAAGTGAGAGTCGTCATTCGAGGTATGTTAAGGCTTATCCCTTCAGCAAGTTATTCTCGTCGAAGGGTGATATGGTCTATTCTTTTGAAAGTAGATAATGATCTTATATGTTGTGATTAGTTGCTGCAAGTAGACAATACCTATGTATATTCTAGCTAGCTGGTACTAGAGGTATTGAGACCATACCATAGTACCCCCGTTTGGGAAGGATATGTTCAGTGTGACTAATGCTAGGGGCATTACAGAGATTTCCCCAGTTCATTTATTTACTGTTTAAAAGTATCCTGATGTTTTGATGTCATGCCAATGCCTTAGAAGTTTATGGTTAGCTGTTGGGCCTGAATTAGTATATTGGACAGCATAAGGGCGTAGCCGGGTGATATAACTTTTAATTTGATGCCAATATTATTAGTGAAGCTCGCCTAGAGGATATTGGCGTACCTTGACGCCTCCAGGGGAGAAATTTTGTTAGGATGATCTTACCTTTGAGTTAGTGGCACCAGGGTTGCCTAGTGAATGAGCGACAACCCCCCAAATAAGTGGCTACTGTCTATGACCGTTAGTTTCAGCCGACTCAATGCTTGCTATACAAGTTGCTCAGGGAACCACTCCAGTTGTGACAAGTCTGATGGACTAGTTGACACCCTAATGAGGGAACTTTATTAGTAATTAGATATGGGTCCAATGCCCAGGCTACTCTTACATATACCAGGCATATGTTGCCCAGAAGGGCTAGGTCCAAATACACCTGTCTACGAGGCTATGAATCGCCCATAAAAGTTGTATAAATCTGAAAAGACCAAGTTAATGTCTAAGGGACTAGAACCATAGTAGTACAGTATTACCTTTAGGCTAAGAATTATAGTAATCTTCTTGTGAAGGGTTAGGGATGACTACTCAGGAGCAACGTCGTATCCAAGAGAGTCTGCAAGTTGTATCTAGTAGAGTCTTATTTATAAATCCGTTGTGCACCACAAGTTATAAGCACGGAGCTACAAGACATGATAGTATGGGTACCCTTTCTTCATTCAGATCATGTTATAGAGCCTAGTAGTACAGGGTTGAGTCCCTAAGCTTTTATTGTTATGTCTGTCTGGAGTAATGTTTGAAACGAGACATACTTCAGCTAGCCGCAAGTTAGCTACAGCAAGAGAGGGTACCAGTGAGGTGCCACAGTTGGGGGACAACTAGCCTGAGGGCAAAACGTGATGTCCTTTTAATCTCTTTAACATCCTCCTGGGGCACTAAGTACTTATAAGGCAACAGACATGCCAGCACCATTCCCAGTTCTTTCTACACCCTTAGAATAGGAGATCAGGAGTGTGGTACATATGAGTTGGCTTACTTAGTAGCCACTTAGAATTAGATAGGGGCGATAGTTAATGTTGGGTTACCTGAAATAAGCAAAGGATTGTGTAATTGCGAGGTTTGTACGTCCAGCATTTAGAGTTTGTTGAGTTTCGCACCCTAGCCTCATTATGAAATGATAGGGTTATCTCCCACCTCCCAGCCTCTTCTCAGTATAATAGAGAGTGTAAGTACCGACGTCATGTTTCCCTGAGTAAATAGTAAAGAACGGCTAGATCTGTTGACTTCCAGAAAGTGTTAGGAAGTGGTTAAGGACCCTAGTGCTTAAATAAGTCACCTAGACCCTCACGATAGTAAATCAGGAGAGAAATAAGATTGCTAGTAGCAGCCAAGTACATTTGAGAATTCGTAAACAATGGACTCCCATCAATAGAAAAGTTTAAGTCAGAAATAGGCTAACCCCCGCAGTGTACTAATGACGGTAGTGTATAACCGAACAATAATCGCTATGGCCCTAGTTTGTTATGTCGAAGGACAGAGAGACTATAGGAGGGTAATTAGCTGAATGCGGGTTAGAACGATACATATTGGTAGATATGGCCAGTAGAATCCTTGCCAGTAGGGTGCATGGGGCACGAACCACAGATATCAGCCTATAGAAGTAAGGGGAAGGCATGAGTATCAAGCTCTAGAGAAAAATAGAATCACCTCTAGGCTATAGCAGGTTAATAGAGCCTGGAATTGCTGCTGATGTTTAAAGGGTAGTGAGGTTGTGACCTAGAGCACTTCCATATCACCACTAGTTTTGGAGGCACAGAAGTGATGGTACGGAGACCCTAGCCTAGTGCAACCAGAGATAAGGCCCAGAAGAAGGAGTAAGTGGCCTTCAAGATAGTAGGGGACAGAGTCTTGAGACCCAGAGGTTCTCTATGTTTAGTTCCGTATGTTGGTCGTGTGGGGCCTAGTATAGATTTCAGTTAGCAGCCTTATCGGTTGTACTATTTATATAACGGACTATTTTTCATTCTGTTATAACTAGAAAACATGGTGGTCTTGTCAGCCCGAAAATGATCGCTTTTATTATTATGTTGGTTGGGCTAGCTGTTTTCTTTTACAGGTGTTGCGTGGCCTTTTTGGACCAAGGCAGTATTTACAGCTGAGATATAGAAGTTTTTTTTCTTGATTTTGAGTCGTTGGTAGGCACCACAGATGCATATGCCCTGCTAGGTCAATTTGAATCCTAGTGTAGCATTCGATGCCAGTCATGCCTCCCAAGGTGGGGCGTGAACATCAGGGGCCTATCAAATTAAAGATCTAAGATTCTAATTTCCAACGCATTAAATGATTCGCGAATTCAACTTCACAATAGAGAGATATTCGCATTTTCGCGAGACCGTGCAAGCAGACATATCAAAAAGTGCTAAGGCGTGGAGGACTATACAACTCTATTTGGTCGATTAGTCATATTCTTTTCTCATTTCTGGAAATATCCACCACTGAAAACTCTTTGTGGACTTATCCCAACTAGTTTCTAATGATTTGGGAGATAAAAAATATAATCCAACATCAAATCCAAGGTCGGGAAGTTTAATCCTCCATTTAGATCGTGTTTTGGTGGCCTTTTTGGAATTTTTGATGGTTGTTTGGAGTTGTCTCATCGGGTAAGCCTCTATGTCTTGTATTTATTATTTTTTAAGTTGTTTATGAATCCGTAAATGCCGTTAGGTTGTTGTCTCATAGTATTTACTATAGAATTCATAAAAATCTTGTCGAATAAGCTTCATTTGGTATTGTTTTCTTTTTGTATCCTTATAACTGCATTTTTGTGGTGACGAAACTATTTAAAAGAATAAATTCTTGGTGGAATTATCTTGATCAGGCTCATTTTGGGTTCCGCCAGTATGCAAGGTATGTTAAGGCTTCTGCCTCATCGTTTCGACATGATTTCTATTCCAATCATATTCTTGTCATGTTCTGTGAATTACAGTGTTGTTAGCTCTGTGTGTGTTTGGGGGATTTCGGGTTGTGGTTTTTCCTCATCTATTGAGGTCGTGAATTCAGACAATAGTTTGGTTGGTTTTCGTATGTCCATAGAGCATTAGTTAGTGTCGATTAAGAAATATTTTGTGGCTGCTATAGCTTGTGTTGTGGTATGTTTTCTTCTTGAAATGGATAGATATAGGTGTTACTATTATATGTGGTTGATGGTTTGATAAGATGTAGGTCGATGATTGCAACGATCTTTTGTTATATTTAAGTTGGCGGTCGTATAAGCCGTGTCAATGGCATATTGGCGGCCATGGTGACACTAGGGTTGGCTTGGTTGTGTCCTTTGTTGTTAGTGGTGAGTAGAGTGGCTTTTGGGCTTCTTTTAAAGTGGTCACGCCAAATCACACCTCGAAATTAAAGTATAAAGTAGTCGCTGTCAAATATAGTAACCCAACATAGGTTGAGGTCGATCCCACAGGAAATAGGGAAGAAATAATATGTTAATGTTGATTAAACTAACTTAAAGTCAATATTTCAGATGGGGGTTTGCAAAATAAAAAGAAAAAAATAATTCTAACAATGATGAGTTGTATATCAAATTATCAAGACAAAACTAGGATTGTGTTCCCATTGATTTCGTAACTTAATAGGCTCTTATTGACGATCTATCCTGGTGAATTTTGTGTAAGACTGACGATTAAGTTCATCTAACGTCTCTCGACCTACATAGATAAATTTCACTTAAATCCTATCAGGCTTTAAGTGTGTATATTATGCCCTCGCCATAAGTATTGACTTAACTATCCTCGGTTAGAGCTCAAGTTAATTTAGATGAGGGTTTGTAGTCTCAAATTGCCATTATTGTTCTCTTTTCCTAACTTCAACCACCTTGGTCGGGCAAGTTGAAGATACGGGCAGCTGAGCATTAAGATGAAGAGAATAACAATCTACTCAATTCATCATTCAAGAATTACTATTTTATTTCACATACTTTCATTAATCCATCATGGTTTCCACAATTCTAGTTTAAGAGATTTAGCCCCTCATGATTGAGAAAACAATAATAATGGATATAGAATAAATCACAATGAAATACTTACCTTAATATAAAATTGTTTAACAAAATCTGCAAGCTAAATTAAGTCACAAAAACTTGATGAATTCTCCAACAAAGATTCTGTTACACAAATTCAACTATAATGAATTAAGTTGGACTATCAATTCCACAATATGACAATCAAAATTCTCAATAATTCAATGACACCTAAAACATGTTAAGAAGGGGTTTATATAGTAGCACATTAAGCCTTCATCGTTCCTTCTTGGATTGGACTTGCATTTAGCAACTTCTGTTCCTAGTCGAACTGGGATTAAAATCTGCCACACCTGAACACTACATGTGCTTGCATGGTCCATAGAGCCATACCTCTTGGTGTGTCATGCTTCTTGGTGCTCCAACTGTACTTGTGCATTCCCCCAGGCCATAGCACAACTATGTTTGTGCGATGCCAACTTCTATCATACTTTTCTTGTCAACCCTGTTTTGCCATTTTTGCTCTTTTTAGCACAATTAAGCCAAAATCCATCTCTTTAATATTTGAAAATATCTCATCATGTATGTTAGCACTTTTTCACAAATATCACATAAAACACAAGAAAACACACTGATAACACTCAAACCACACCTCTTACTGAAGTGAGAAGCGGACGTTGTCAATAAAGAACCCAACTAGAGGTTGGGTCAAACTCACAGGGAATAGGGAGACTTGATTATAGCCGGTAATTGAACTTGTGAGGTAGTTACTTCAAAATAGGGGAATTCTAAAGAAAAAGAAATAATAAAAGCAAATATCAAAATCCTGATGTTAAGTCAATATCAAAGGATAACTAGGGTTTGTGTTCCCCATTTGTTCATAACAGCTTTGGGTAAACACTCGTATTTATCACCAATACTTACCTATAGAACTGATAACTTAGGTTCATTCAAATGACCGACCAGTCCCTATTGAATGACTATACTCAATCACTCGACCAAGTCTCATGAGCGGTTTCAATCTATCCGTTATGACTAAGTTCCAGATTTAACTATCCTGCGACCACAATTCAAGTTAATACAATGATCATCAAGATTATGGCTCTGCTGTAATTCTCTTTTCCTAATTTCTACCTCTTCGGCTAAAGCAAGTAAAGAATTCGAGCACTTCCTAACGTTGCGCACCGTTAAGAAACGTTTAAGCATGAAGAGACTAAAATATAAGTATTTGTATTGGTTTTAAGATCACTTTGTGTAACCCTAGCTTGATAATTCACCATGGTTCCCACAACCCTAGCTATGGAGGTTTTAACCTCTTATAGTTACAAGGTTGTGATTTGCATTCATTAAGAATAAAAATCATAACTTAGAATAATAATTGAGAAAAACACTTCCTTCAATTACTATGCAAATCTTGAAAAACAAGTAGCAAGAACAAGATGAATTCAAGAAAAGGTTGATCACAAGTTGAATCAACTCAATCCTCTCTTTCCCTTACTTATGTCTCTTGTCAATTGTTATCTGATTGTCTAAAGAAAAATAAAACCTAAAATGTATTTATACAAACACAAGAATCCTTTTCCTAAACTAACTAGATAAATTTCCATATTTGGTGTCGCTGTCGTCACGAGCCAAGGTACGATCCATAGCAGCTTCCTACGACCCATAGCCACCTGTCGTGCCTTGCATTGTTGAATGATTTTCGTCTAGGTGTTGGATCCAGGTACAACTCGTACCTCCTTCATATGACCTGTACTAAGCTCCCGTAGTTTAATTCTGAAACTTTGGAATTCTTCTGAAATTCAATACGATCGGCACGGTACGACTTGTACCTTCTTCCCATGGGTCATACATTCCTTCTATAGCAGGAGTCAGCACTTGATGCAACTTTTTAGAATTGTGTCACAATACCTTCATCACTTCTCATACCAGCTTGGTATGATTCGTACTGAGAATCGTACATTGCCTCTTTGCACCTTAAGCCTTCAGCAACTTTTCACGGCCATCGGTATGACTCGTAGGTCGTCCTTCCTACCGCTCATACTGTGGTCTGCACATTAAGCCTATTTTACATCTTTCAGTCTTTCTTTTGCCATTTTTAGGTCCAACATCAATTCATCTTGCAATCAAAGGAAAAGTGCGTTATATCCACATAAACATACCTAAGTTCATGTTATTTTCTTAGTTTTGAGCATCAAAAATCAAAACTAGTGCAAATTTCTTGGCTGAGTACTCCTAAGATACTTTCTAAAAAAACAAAAATCACAAACTAAAAATAAAAATCCTACACATGCCAGTTCTACTAGATATCATGCCTGAGGGAAAAGGAACACGGCAAGAAAAATTCTCAGATGAACCAAAAATCCCAAAAATCACACGTACACCCCTCCCTTTTTAAACGTTTGCTTTGTCCTCAAAGCATCATCTAGAAGATCATAGGGAAGATAACATACCTATGGTGCACTAGGCAATCTTATTATTTCGTGGAGGTGGTACCTCCGCTGCAATAGTGGCGCTAGCGGTGGCTGCCGCGCTCAATTGTGAGTCAATAGGGGGAGTGGTTCCCCCAACAGTTGTGGCTTCTTGGACGGTCTCTGAAAATATTTGGGTTGAATATGGCTCTCCCGAAAGGTTATGGCAATGGGCAATCTCGGTCTGGGGTATGGTGGAGCTACCTACTCCTCTAGCTCTCTCATGCAACTCAGTCATATGTGCGTCATGAGTCTGCATGCTCGCTTCTCTAGCCTGCTTGCTCTTATTTCTCTCCTTCTTTCATGTTTTTCTTAAGCTCTCCTCACTAGCATCTTCAGCAGCTCTTTTCTTTCCTTTATTACCAGCTGCAGTCGGCTCCCAATATGCTACCAAATCAATATACTCATCAAGCTTGGCATCTAGGTCCGGAAGAGTGGGGGCAGCTAAAACTGTTGGTTGTCATGATGACAACTCAACCACTTGGCTCCGAAAATCCCCATCTTTGCACAGAGACTGTTCGTATTGGTCTACTCCACCATTCTCTCATTCAAACGGCTCTCGAAACTATCTAGGCGGGCATATAGAGCCAGAGCTGCCGCCTCTATCTCTGAATTGACCCATGGTTTAACATTATCCATCATGGCCTAAATCTTATGATTTTCCATGGTCAATCTCTTAGATAGCTTTGGGAGGAACTCTTGTGGTACCAAGATGTACCCTGCTGGTGTCTGAGCCTGCATGCTAGGCAGTGGTGTAGCTGAGGTGCTAGGAGCTGACTATGAATAACCGGCATTTGTAGCTAGTGTCTCGCTTTGCTCTTGTGTAATGGGGACATTCACTTGTATGTCCCCTATTGGCTGGACTGCCGGGAGAGTTTGGGAATCTTGGATCTGCTTAACGGGTTCATCTCATCCCGGATAAGGCCTATATCTTCAATCCTTTGGCCTCTAATAAATCACTCATCACCTCGTGGAACTTCTATCTCTATACATAATCTTAATACAAGACTCGGGAATGGGATAGTAGTCCTTACTACCACTGCCCGATCTCATATCTCATCGGCTATGATCCTTAGAATATTGATGGGGTAACAAGACATGAGTCATGCAACCAAAGCTGCTCTGTCAGCACTCAGTGTGTTGTCGTTTACCATAGGTGCTAACCGATGGCGCACTAGTGTCCAGCGGGTTTTTGCAATGAAGTTCGGTGAATTCTTGGTCACCTTCTTTCCACCTGTAACCCATTCAGCCTCATCCTTGTTCTCAGCAATCACCTCTGCTAGCCATTTCAGTTGCCTCTGTCGCTCTTGCACATTCAGGGATCTGATCTTCTTCATTGCCTCCACCCTATAATCATACTCTGGAATCATCCTTGTAGGCAAGAATTGTGGATCATACAACAATCGAGCAATGGTTTTCTCGAATATATCAACTTCTCTACCTCAGACCATAACACTCTCCAGATGAGGCTGGTCTTTTATTTTCTGCCCTTCATTTTCCTTTACCTCCATGGTGTCCAAGTAGTTGGCATAGAACTCCTGAACTATGTTTTATGTGTACTTTGTTGGAGTCTTGGCCATCCATTCAAAGCCATAAAAGCTAAAAATCCGTTTCATCTCCTAAACTTCATTCAATGGGGTTGTAAGGATCCATGCTTCTTCTTGAATGCTCCTCAGTGGCTTATTTTTGGCGGTGAGAGAGATGCCTTGTTCATAGATTTCTTTGGCTCCTGGCACTCTCCACCGGATTGTACATTTTTCCCTAGGTGGGGTCTGCTCTTGTCCAACAACAGGAGCCTCTTCTTCCGACTCATCACTACCACCTTCCTCTTCACTCTAGGTCTCTCCTGACCCTTATTTAGCATTGGAGCCGCTCCTTGACTTTTGACGTCCCTCTCTAACTCCCTTTTCAGAATGGGGAGCTAGAGCGGATGTAGCAATGGTTGCTTCAGCTTGGGCCTTTGCTCTCTCCCTAGTGGTTGTGGTTCCAACGGTGTCCGAGGTGTCTAGTTGATACTCCTCAATTGAACCACTAGGTGAGTCTCCGACCTTGTCAGACTCGGAGTCAATCGGTTCATCAATCAATCTACTTTGGGCTTTTGATTTGTCTTCCCTGCGTTTGTATGTTATTGTACCTGTAGAGAAATAGGTTAGCAATCCATTTTTGGAAAAGAATAATTAGAAAGAAGATGTTCTGAATTTCACCACAGGTCACCACTATGAATCGTACCATGAAGGTACGACCCATGGAAACTCCCAGAATTGCATTAGTTTTCAATACGACTCAAAGATACGACTCGTACCACAAGGGTACAATCCGTACTACAATTCTTTTGATGAATCCCTGCTTTTATGTTGTTCTTAATTTTTCCATGACTCATGGTACGACCCGTAAGTTTATTCCACGAGTCGTAGGAAGGAAATTTTTACACAACTATGTTCATATTTGAGGCACGAGGTGGCATCCTACTGCCCATATTGTGCCTCCTACCACATCAAATTTTCTTTTCTCAGTTTTTGCAAGGACTCTTTTTTTTCACTTTTTAGGGTACTCAGATTTCCCCCCAGGTATAGGCACATCAATCACTTAATTTAACTCAAGCCTAATCTTTACCTTTCTTAACCCACTATTCGTAACTCATTTATTTTTAAAAACTTAATTCATCTAGAATCTAGCATCTCTTTTGGTCGAAGAAGCACTGTAACAACACCCTGATCATTTTCCATTATCAACATCAAATTCAAAGTAAAGTCAATAACTTACAAGGGTTTTGACACCTTCAAGCTCAATATGTGACTTTTTAACAATTTTTAATACAGCACACTTACTTGATTGATGCTTCATCAATGGTAGCTGACAGTCCTAGGGTTTTCTGAGCTTGAGTCGATCAAGAAATTTGCTTGATTCTTTGGTTGTTGTTGGGTTACGGGTACGGGAAGTGGAGTGGAGTTGTGTGTTTGAATGTTTCAGTGTGGGAGAATGGGTTTAGGAAGTTTAAATAGGTAAGGGAAAATTTTTAAAAAATTTAGGCCGAGTCGAGTATTAATGCTAATTTAAACCTGTCATGACTTGTTCCACGAGTCGTAGGAAGATCCTACGGCTCGTCCCTTGGACTCGTGGGCAACTTGTTAAAGAAAAGTTACCTGATTATCAATGAATACATCCTACGCCTCGTACCATTGAGATACTATTCGTAGGATGACCCGTAGGCCGGGGCTTGGAATCCTTTTGTTCTGAACCTCACCACGACTGCTGCTATGACTCGTAGGATCTCATTACGGGTCGTACTGAGAGCCATAGTAGCTGATGTTTTAGCCTCCTATTTTCAACTTTCCCTGCACACTATGCACACATTACTTTAATAAGTTGGGTTGCCTCCCAAGAAACACTTGATTTAACGCCGCGGCACGACGTAGGTAGGCTGGTTACTTAGACTTCACTAGTTCACCACTTGGGTTGGCTCCAAAGAAGCATCTGATTTAACATCGCGGCACAATGCAAATCTCTTGACTACTCAAAATTCATCAAGTGATTCATACTTATGCTCCAGTGTTGAGATCACACTAAATTCCTTGGGTTGCTTCTTTGTCTTGCAGATATTGATTGTGACCTCCTCTTGATTCAGCCTAAACTTCAACAGGCCAGCTTCTACATCTACTAGAGCTCTCCCGATCGCAAGGAATGGCTGCCCCAAAATGATGGGGACCTTATAATCAACCACACAATCTAAAATCACGAAGTCAGTTGAGAATATAAATTTATCTGCCTTGACAAGCACATTGATCAAGATCCCCACCGGCTTCTTAACTATTCTGTCAGCCATCAGTAACCGCATGTTGGTCGGTGTAGGAGTTCCCAATCCAAACTTCTTGAATACAGCCAAGGGCATCAAATTAATGCTAGCTCCCAAATCACAGAGTGCCCTTGCGACCTAAACATTACCAATCATACATGGTATAGTGAAGGAACTTGGATCCTCCTTTTTCTATGCTAAGACACTTGTAGCTATGGCATTGCAGTTATGCACATTGTCAATAGGCTCATAGCTCACAAATCTCTTCTTTGTCACCAGGTCCTTCATAAACTTTGCATATCCTGTCATTTGCTCTAATGCTTCGACCAGTGGCATGTTCATAGACAGCTGCTTAAGCATTGAAGGGAATTTCTAGAACTTACCATTTTCCACCTTCTTATTCATCCTTTGGGGGAATGGTGGTGGTGGCCTTGGGATAGCTTTTGGCACTTGTGTTTCCCCTTGATCCATGATAGGTTCCTTCTCACCTCTTGGGGCCTCTTGTAACTCACCAATCTCTTTCTCAGCCCTAGTATAATCATCCTCCATTATTCTCTCTTTATTCCATTCAACTTCAACTAGAAACGGGGGGTCAACTGTGGTCTTACCACTTCTAGTCATTACCGCCATACAATGTGCATCGTTCTTTGGATTTTGGACGGTGTTTCTAGGCAGTGTACTCTTTTGTCTAGGGTTCATTGATGCTGATGGTTGCCCAAGTTAGTGATCAATTTTCTTGATGGCAGTAGCATAAGATTCCACCTTTTTACCCATACTTGACAAATCACCTCGGATCTCCTTCAGTTGATCATCAATGGACCTCACCTTCTTCAACATCTAAACCATCATTCTCTCCAACTTTGATTGACCAGCCTCCCCTTCTCGTGCATTGGGAGGCACATAGAATCCAGCCTGGTCATTGCGATAACCATCATTGCGCCTCCAATCACCTTCATGCTCATGACCTCAGATCCTATCTCTAAACTCGTTTCTATTGTAGTTGTCTCTATACTAGTTCTAACCTTGATTTCCAAAACCTTGACACCAATTGTCTTGTTAGACTTTGGGCATTGGTTTGGAGACCCGCCACCTAGCTATCCAAAAAGTTTTCCTCCTCCTCAAAATCAGAGTGATCAGCTCCTTGCTCCCTCTTGAGTACCCATTGCATTAACCTGTTTGGCTCCAGCTCCCATAATGTGCTTTGTCAGCAAGTCCAATGATTTGCGAATATGAGCCAACTCCTGGTCGCGCTCTTCTTCTTTTTTTCGTTGGTTTGCAGTCAAACCAACAACATATGTGCCATCCACTACATCAGTATCCCTCATATGCCAAGCCCCGTTTGTCTTAGTCGCCCTATCAAGAATGGTGGCAGCTTTCTCCCAGGTATGACTCCTCAATGCTCCTCCAGTTACCATATCTGCTACAGCCTTGGTGCTATTGTTCAGAGACCTGTAAAATATTTCCAACAAACTATCATCTGGAATTTTATGGTTCGGGCACTTAGTCAACTTCCTTTTGATCTCAACCATGTTACATAAAGTGCCTCAGTCTTGATCTATTGAAAATTATAAATCTCATCATTTAGCTGCAACATCTTGGATGGGGGAAAGAATCTCTCCAAAAAGGCCTATTTAAGCTCCCTCCAGTTGGTTATAGAGTCATTGGGAAACTACGATAAACATAAAGTAGCTTCCCCTTATATAGAAAAAGGGAAGAGTCTGAGCCGTATTGCATCCAGGCATACTCCAGGCTACCTGTACGCCTTGCATATTCCTACGAAGTTCATTAGGTGCAGGTTGGCGTCATCTGCTGCTTGACCACTAAACACCCCTTTCATATTTAGTAGTTGAATCATGCTGCTAGTGATGTTGAATTTGGCCCCAAAGGGCAATGGTGGTTGTCCGGATGGTTTGGTATATGTAAAACCGACACGCAAGTGCACGTGGTCAAATAAGTAATAAAGTGGCTAAGTAAGCCAAGTATCAATCCAAGGAGACTCTGGATAAGTAAAATTGCCTAAGTCCACTATATTCTTATCTTACTTCTAATTATGCTAACAACAACGTAACCAACAGTTAAATAAGTTTTGTTTATAAATTATATATACTAAAACTATTAACAATTATTTACTGTGAATTGAAACTATGGATATGAGCATGCCAAGGTTAAGAAAAAGCAATGAATTTGACGATAAACACAATTTGGTTAATCTTTTCTTCATGTTGCTAGCCTAGAACATTATCCTAGAAATTAAAACTCTCATATTTAATTTCACTTTAGAATCATAAACCATTCGTCTACATTTCTGTGATCAAATGCAATTTATGACCTAGCACTACAATTCCGGTTCCTAAATTGACTAATACGGCTTTCAAGTATATTTCTATCAGGAAAGCACATCAAAACCCAATTTTCCCAAATCAAGTTAAGAACAATACCCCTATTAATTCACAACTTTCCAATTTCTTGCTCTCTCAAGTGAAATTGGACTATTTAGATGTACATTAGTGTCGGCCACACACTAATGCAGTAAGAACAAGAATTAATAGAACAACATGGAAGAAGAAGAAGAAAACCATATAATTAACAATCAAAATTCATCACAATTATCCAAAACCTCAGCAAGGAAGAGAATTAGCCACTCATTTGTGGATTAATCATCCTAAAACGACTTTAAATCATACAAACAATTGATTGAAAGAAGAAAGAAAGACAGAAAAACCCTTAGCTTTTTCGTCCCTCAATTGCCTCTAACCCACGTCCTTGCTCCACCAAGTCTGAATTAATTAAAAATAAGCTAAGTGTGCTATTTATACTATTGGGAATTTTTCCCGGAATAACAAGCAACGTGTCACGGAGGCCAACGCGGAGCACTGTCTCCGTGACACGGCGTGGACGCGGACCCTTACTGGAATTCCAGGGTCCGGGAATATAGCCTCAGCGTGGCACGGAGGCCAATGCGGAGGCTTATCTTCGTGCCACGGAGCTGTCGCGAGGCTTCACTGGAAATTGCCAATTACATCACCCGCCAGGCAATGTGCCTCCGCGATGGTAGCGTGGCACGGCTCAATCGCGGAGCCCCTTTACATTGGGCATTCCAATGTCTTTTCCTTGCTCGCATCCAAGTCCAACTCCAATATTGTCCCAACATGCTTTTTAGCTCCTAAAAATCATATTTTACCTGCAAACAAATAGTAATCATGTTGGTTAGTATAAATTCACATTTTATTACCAATTACATGAAAATGTATACACATTGCATAACAAACAAGGCGAAAATAATACGTTTGAGTATCACTTGGGCATATAAATCTGCCCAAGATCACTTACCCACACTTAAATCCTTGTTCGTCCTCGAACAACACATACACAACTCATGCAAATTACATCCCAACCTTCGCCACTATGGTGCGACAATTTATGCTACGGTCATACCGATTATTCAATTTTTGCAAATCATCAAGAAAACATGCATGGTCTTAACAATGCAATGACCTTTAATACATCAAGACTTCCTAGACTTCAAGAATCGACTCTCGATATCGGCAAACTCATGCAAATCAGCTAATTAAGATATCCGACACGAAAATCAATCTTTCATCAAGCATGTGCCCTCACAACTCAAGAGAATATTCCCCTTTATGTTCATGCAACACACAAACATTCAAGTAGGGGCATGTAGAAATTAATTTCACTCTCTCTCCCAAAAGAATTCACATGCATCATGTCAAGACCCATAGGCTTGCCCTTAGTGTATTACTCCACTAATATAAGGAAATGCGATGTAAGATCAAGTAGGACTTTAATGGGTTGTAATGGAAGCTATGGAACTAGTATATATTGGATTAGCCAATAATAGTGACTAGCATCCTTAAGCGCCTTTTCAACACATTCCCATCGACTCATAGACATTGTTTCTCTCTTTTCATTTTTCATCATCCCATTCATGCTTGTTTACTTTCGTACTGCCCATTTCATCAAACACATTTGACACAACAACAAAGGGTTTTCATGTACCCTCAATATCATTTAATTATGATGAGTGCTCCCTCCACCTTTTTCTTTTCTTTCCTCACTCTGCTTTTCTTTTTCTTGTCACCCTTCTCACTCTTTGACACTTTGGGAAAAAAAAATTCTTTTCTTCTTAAGCGCTTAAGAGTTTTGTATAGATTTTACGGCTCATAAAAAGAAGGAATAAAGCTTAGTTTATACATTTTTGGACAAAAGAAAGAAAGAATCGGCTAAAGGCTCAACGGGCTGACTAGGGTATACAGTCACATAAAAATGAAAGTATGACAAGAAAAAAATAGAAACTCTCGATTAAAAACAAAGAAATGCCTACATCCTTTCTAACACTACACCTCCTTCATTTCGTTTTGTACACACACCAGGCAAGTTCTAGACACTTCACAATAGCATGGAATAACAATACCTCACTTCACACTTCATGCACATGCTCGATTCAAGATGCATTCACAGACTCTTTAATTAACCAATTACATGAATTCAAAAATTAAGCCTCAATCACACCGAATCAAATTATACAGCCTAGGTAGCTCAACATATTTACAAAAATTGCATGCTTTCAAACAAATCACTTTTACATTTTGAATATCAGTTACAACACGCAACCAAAATTTCACAACCAGATAGTAACTACAGGTTCAGTGATGCAATCCACCAAAGAAAAAAAACTTAAAATAAATTAAAATCACTACTCCTACCGACTACATTTTCCTTAAGACGGTCATCATCCATCCATCATAGGGAACGGTCACTAACTATGACTTCGGTTCAATGGGACTATTCTCGGTAAAAGAACCGAAAACAAACTCCGAGAAACCCAAAAATAAAAATCGAAAAATTTTGCAACACATCGATCATTTCGATGGAAAAGTATTTACAATTTTTTTTTTAATATGTACAAAATATTTTCGCAAAGTTTTGACAATTATCGACCATTTCGATAAAGAAAAAAATATTTACACAATTTACAAAATTTTCACTGGCAACCACAACCTTTCACAACACACATCATTTACCACAAAAATATATACAGATACAACACAAATCAGTTCACAACCACAGGAAAACATAAAAAACATACATGCAAAACAAAGGAAGAACATACAACAGATTAGCCCATGTCCCAGCACCTAGCTACTCCCCACCCCACACTTAAATCGAACACTGTCCCCAGTGTTCATAAAAATTAAAAATCACAAAATTTCGGGTGGTGGAACTCCCTGATCAATCGAAATATTCGACTTCTTCATCTGGTGTTGCTGCCTCGTCGCCCATGTCCGAGTCACCTCCATCGTTGTCATCGGACTCCACATCGGAGTCCTCCCAACGTGTCTCCTCATCCGTGGGGACATCATAGTCAGTGGGCTCAACGAATGTTGGTCCCACTCAGCACAAAGCTCTAGCGTTCTCGCCAAATGAGTTATCCAGCTCCAACTGCCATAATTCATCCTCGGTGGCTGGTCTCCCACCAATCCGGAGATGAAGCATCTGCATACCAAACATCCGAGCCATGTACTGATCGTCACGAGCATGTCGCTCGCCCAGTGTCAGCACTGGCCCGAGTGTGGTGTCGGGGGCCTTAGTTTTTGTCACATCAAGTGCCCTCCGCTCCAACTACAGGATGTAATCCAAAGCCTCTTCCTCGACGTCGAGGCCCCGGAGAAAGGTGGTGATGAGTCCGCCAAACCCATATCTGTGGCCCTGGTGTAGTCGGGCTCTCTTCATGGCGGATATGATAACCGCCCCAACATTAATCTCTAGCCCTTTCATAAGGGCATACACCAAGCAGACACGGTCCCGGGTCACATCCGTCATGTGAACCCCCGGGATCAAGCACGAACACACTATTTTCAGCCATATTCTGGCCTCCCTATTCATTTGCGAATAAGGCAGAGTCTGGTGGTAACCCCTCTCCTTATGTCTACTCCATTGGGCTGTGGATCGAGCCCCACACAAAGTGCGTCTGATATCGGCGTATGGTGGGGTGATATTCAGCTGGCGGAGAACATGGGCGTCTGTATCCCGCGCTCCAATGATGGCATTTAATTGCTGGGGTTCCAGAGTGACAATCTGCCCTCTGATTTTTATTGTCTGGCTTCTGATGGTCGGGTTCCAATTTGCATAGAACTCCCGGACCAAATGTAGGTTGCACTCCTTGGGCTCCAGAAATATAAAGCTGAGCCCAGCTGCGTCAATCCTTTGCACAATATGGGGGAACTCCTGTGCTAGTGGTTCCCGTGCAATATGCTCCTCCGGGAAGTACTTATTCTCCTTATGTTTCGTACCACTTCTTCCCTTCATCGGTCACCCACCTTGTTCCGTATTGGCGGCATTGACCGCGCAGAACTGCTGGTGCAGCTGGGACTGCTGTGCCCAATCTCATTCATTTTCTCCCGGTGCCTAAGTAGAAGCACCTTTACCCTTATCCTGCCTACTCGCCATTGTACCTATCGACATAAATAAACAAGCACAATGTCAAGCTAAATACATGTTAACTTCGGCTAAGGTCGGGTTAAACTAAGTTTAACCCACACTTAGTCCTTAGCTACTTTTACGATACTACGACAAGGATTACTTTATTTACAACCCAAACATAAACAACTATACAATTTATGCTTAGTGCGTTCACAAAAAATTTCGACAACATAACTTTTAGCGTACTACTCAGACTTCATACAGCTAATCCCAGTCCTACCATCGCTAGCAATTCAACCATCGCACTTAGCAACGAAAACAACAAACAAAAACAACGACAAAAATTCTATATACATACGAATCCAAATAATCAAACCAATCTGAGCAATTTTCACCTTTTCCCAAAAATTCAAGAATTCGTCGTTTATTACCTTCAACCAATATTTACAACGACTTATCTCAATTCACAAACACACCCCGGCATATAATTCACCAATTTATCAAGTTACCCAATTCGATTTCAACAACCCAAGCCCTAGAATTCAATGTTACCATCACATTCGAATCATTCATGCAATCGACAAGTTCAAACGCTAATTACAACATTCCGAACATCTATCAATCAAAGAATAATTCAATATCATGCTAAATTGCTACTTAGGATGATATATCTCACCTCACATGCTCAAATTCGATTTGAATCGACAAAAACTTGAGAGAAACGAGGAAAACATACCTTTACATTGAATAACCGAAGAAACTTGACAAATTGTTTGCTTAGTAGCGTGGCACGTTGGTTGGGAGAGGGAATTTAGGTGCTTGGTCGCGGAGAAGAGAGGAAATGGGGAAAAAAGGGCAAAAATTAGGGTTAAAAAGAAGAAAAACACGCGGGTCACCCGGCAACCCGGTGTGACCCGGCACTAAATATAGGGCAACGTGTCACAGAGGGTAACGCGGAGCCCCTCCTCCGTGACACGGAGATAACGCGATGGCTCACTGGAATTTTTTTAAAATTCCAGATTAAACCGTCAATGTGTCATGGAGGGTAACGCGGAGCCCCTCCTCCGTGACACGGAGTGAACGCCCCAGTGCACTGTCTCTTCATTTTATTCATTTTTTTCATACCTTGCCTTTTCCTTCCCGATTCCATGCATATTTTTCTCTGGTTGACCTGAAAATCACCTCACTAAACAAAATTTGTTATATTAATAGAGTTTCCTAACTAAAATGAAAAATACTAACTAAAACGAAAAATTTGGACTAAATCAAGAAAAAGAAAATTGAAATAAAAACTATTTACACTTTACTAAACAAAAGAAAAATTATTCTTCACGGGTTGCCTCCCGTGCAGCGCCTGGTTTACCGTCGTGGCTCGACGCCCTTTATGCTCAATTATCCACTAGGGTGATGGACGATTTTTCACGATCATTATCCTCCCCCCAGTAGTGCTCAACCTTATCAGGTGGTCTTCCTATCAACTCTCGGGATTCACTCATTTGATTAGCCTTCCCATGATCAATTACATTGATCACCGAGAGTTCTTCATTTACCATCGGGAGCTTGGGTGCTTTGTACACATCGAACACTTCTACCTTGTCATGTGCTCGCATTGTAAGTTGACTCGCAGCCGCGTCAATTAATGCTTTTCCGGTTGCCAGGAAGGGTCATCCCAAAATAAATGGGACTTCAGCATCTGGTTCAAAATCCAGAATAATAAAATCGAGCGGAAAAATAAGGGAGCCCACTTGCACAAGCACATCCTCAACAATGCCATCCAGTCTAGCTAAGGATCTGTCTGCTAGCTGCAAGATTACAGTTGTAGGTCTAGGACTCCCTAGACCTAACTTTCTAAATACCGAAGATGGCATCAGATTTATGCTCGCCCCTAAGTCACATAATCCACGAGCTCGGATACTCTGCCTAATAGTAAGCTGGATAGTAAAACTTCCAGGGTCTTTCAGCTTCGTGGGCAGTCTATTTTGAATTCGGGAAGTGCATTCCTCTGTCAAAGCTACCGTGGCATACTCAGTCAAATGACTTTTGTTGGCCATGATGTCTTTAATATATTTGGCATATTTTGGCACTCCCTGCAAGACATCAACAAGAGGTAAGTTAACATGTACCTGTTTAAGCACCTCCGTAAATTTCCTGAAACACGCCTCCTCTTTGTGTTTCTTGAGTCGTTGAGGGAACGGGGGTGGAGGTCTTTCTGATTCTGCTTCTTTGGTCTTCCCCTTATCAGAACTTTGTTCCTCCTCAACATCTGCTGCTCCTAACTTTTGAGGCGGTCTTTCTGGTTCCACCTCCTTCAACTGCAAACCACTCCTCGTGGTCACTGCATTTACCTGCTTCGGATTAGGATCCATGTCGCTAGGCAGTCCTCCTCTGGGCCTTGTGTTTTGGGCACTAGCAAATTGCCCAAATTGATACTCAAGAGCCTTGGTCGCTAATTGATTATTCTTCACTTCGGCTGCCAATTTAACATAGTCAGCCTACAATTGCGCCTGATTAGCGATCATGGTCTTGAACATCTCCTCAATGGTCGGTGATGGTGGTGGAGGAGGGGCATTGTGATTTCTGAATTGAGATTGGTAGTTCTGTTGCCCTCCTTGATTCCTGTGCATACCCTGACCCGAACTTTGGCCTTGTTGGTTGTTGCTACCCCACGAAAAATTTGAATGGTTCCTCCAATTTGAGTTGTGGCCACTACCAAACTGCTGCTGATTTCTTTATGCATTGCCCACAAAGTTAACCGAATCTGGGTTTGCTCCACAGCACTCAGCTGAGTGCTCACTGCTACCACACACTTCACACCACATTTGCTGGACCGCATTGACTGAAGCTAACGGCTGGTTCAAGTTCATATTGCTAAAGTGGTTGTTCAACTGATTCTGCAAGGCAGCTATCTGTGCAGCGATAGCTGTAAATCCATCCACTTCAAGCACTCCTGCTTCTTTCCTTGCTCCACCTCGAGATGAATCTGCATTCCATTCTGGATTGCCCCGTGAAATTCGGTTGAGCAAAGTGTACAGCTCCTCATAAGTCTTTTCCAGTGCTTGCCCTCCAGCTGCTGAATCTAGCAAAATTTTAGTATGGGGTTCCAAACCCTCAATAAATGTGTGTACCAACACCTCATTGGACTGATGATGATGAGGACAGTCCCGCAACATGGATTTAAATCTTTCCCAGGCTTGATACAAATTTTCTCCCTCCCTCTGTTTGAAACTTAGAATTTGACTTCTAAGTTTGGCTGTTTTACCAGAGGGAAAAAATCTTATCAAAAACTTCCGTGCAAGATCATCCCACGTTGATATAGAATTTGGTGGTTCAGCTTTTAACCACCTCTTGGCTTCACCAAGTAAGGAATACGGAAATAGGGTGAGCCGAACATAATCAGGTGACACTCCAGCGGGTATATAAGTGTCACTTATCTCCAAAAAATTCTGGAGATGTTGTTGTGGGTCTTCATGAGGGAGACAGGTAAATTGCCCGCTTGTGTGCAATAGTTGCACCATGTTCTGCTTCAATTCAAACCTCCCTCCAGGCTCTGGTTTGCGGATACTAGAATGTACATTGTTGGCATGTGGGATTGCCACCTCGCGAACCGGCCTTGCTGCTGCTTCATCGGGCACTAACACTGCCCTCACAACCGGTGGATTTTGTTGCTCCATAATAGACTGTCTGAGCAACTGCAGCTTCTTTTGTAGAGCTTCTCTACGTTTACTATGAAATTCACGTTCAGGCTCTAAGTAAGATTCCACCAGCTCCTTGTCCTTTGCCAGTGTTCACAGAAATCAAGTCTGCAAAATACAGGCTAAGACCAAGTTGTCAACACTTAAGATAATAAAACAAAATTACAGTAAATTTACACTTAACACAATTTCACCAATTGCCTAGTCTCCCCGACAACGGCGCCAAAAATTTGTTCGGTGGTTTGGTATAGGTTAAAAACCGACACGCAAGTGCACATGGTCAAACAAGTAATAAAGTGCCTAAGTAAGCCAAGTATCGAACCAAGGAGACTCTGGATAAGTAAAATTGCTTCAGTATACTATATTCTAGCTTACTTCTAATTATGCTGACAACAACGTAACCAAAAGTTAAATAATTTTTGTTTATAAATTATATACTAAACTATTAACAACTAATTACTGTGAATTGAAACTATGGATATGAGCATGCCAAGGTTAAGAACAAGTAATGAACTTGATTATAATCATAATTTGGTTAATCTTCTCTTCATGTTGCTAGCCAAGAACATTAGCCTAGAGATTAAAACTCTCGTATTTAATCTCACTTTAGAATCATAAACCATTCGTCTACATTTCTATGATCAAATGCAATTTATGACCTAGCACTACAATTCCGGTTCCTAATTGACTAATACGGCTTTCAAGTATATTTCTATCAGGAAAGCACATCAAAACCCAATTTTCCCAAATCAAGTTAAGAACAATACCCTATTAATTCACAACTTTCCAATTTCTTGCTCTCTCAAGTGAAATTGGACTTTTTAGATGTACATTAATGTCGGCCACACACTAGTGCAGTATAAACAAGAATTAATATAACAACATAGAAGAAGAAGATGAAAAACCATATAATTCAATAATCAAAATTCATCATCATTGTTCATAACCTCAGCAAGGAAGAGAATTATCCACTCATTTGTGGATTAATCATCCTAAAACAAGTGTAAATCATACAAACAATTGATTGAAAGAAGAAAGAAAGAGAGAATAACCCTTAGCTTTTTCGTCCCTCAACTGCCTCTAACCCACGTCCTTGCTCCACCAAGTCTGAATTCATTAAAAATAAGCCTGAGTGTTCTATTTATACTATTAGGAATTTTTCTCGGAATAACAAGCAACGTGTCACGGAGGCCAACGTGGAGCATTGCCTCCGTGACACAGCGTGGACGCGGAACCTTACTGGAAATCTAGGGTCCGGGAATATAGCCTCAACGTGGCATGGAGGCCAACGCAGAGGCTTATCTCCGTGCCACGGAGCTATCGCGAGGCTTCACTGGAAATTGCCAATTAAATCACCCTCCAGGTATTGTGCCTCCGCGATGGTAGCGTGGCACGGCTCCATTGCAGAGCCCCTTTATATTGCGCATTCCAATGTCTTTACCGTGCTCACATCCAAGTCCAACTCCGATATTGTCCCAACATGCATTTTAGCTCCTAAAAATCATATTTTACCTGCAAACAAATGCTAATCATGTTGGTTAGTATAAATACACATTTTAAAACCAATTACATGAAAATGTATACACATTGCATAACAAACAAGGAGAAAATGATACGTTTGAGTATCACTTGGGCATATAAATCTGCCCAAGATCACACATTTTATAAGTAGAAGGCTACGAGGCATGATAGTATGGTTACCCCTCCTTCTTCTCAGATCGTGTTATAGAGTAGAGTTGTATAGGGTTGAGTCTCTAAGCTTTACTTGTTATGACTATCTAGGATAATGTTTGATATATGACAGAATCTGGTCAGATGCAAGATAAATACAGTAGTAGGAGGAGGTACCAGTGAGGCACCACAGTGGAGGGACGGTTATCCTAACGCTAGAAGTAGATGTCTTTTACATTTCCCCATTACCCTCCTAAGGTACTAGGAAACTCATAATGTGATAGATATGCCTGTGTTATCCCCATTTCCCCCTACAACCTTAGAATAGGGGATTACAAGTATAGTATATATGTATATATGAGGCGGTTTACCTATTAGATATTTAAAAATTAGCCAGGGGCAGCAGTTAATGTGAATTACTAGAAAGGTGCGAAAGAAGGAGGAAATTGTGGGTTTCCTACCTCCAACTCTTCGAATACTGTAAGGTTCCACACCTCTGTCCTACCCTAGTAAGATAGGGTTATTTTTTCACCTCCTAGCTTGTTCGTTCAGTACAACAGAAAGAATAAGTATCCGTGCAATGGTGCTTAGGTGGAATAGTAAAGAAGGGCTAGAATTTTTTCCTTCGAGAAGGATTAGAGAGTGGTTGAAACCCTTAGTATTTACAAGTTATCTAGACCCTTACGGTAGTAAGCCAGGAAGGGGGATAAGGTTGCCAATAGAATTCAAGTATATACGAGAGGCTTCATCAATGATAAACCCTCAGCTACAGCAAAGCTCAAGTTAGGAAAAAAAATCTAATTCTGCCAAAGCATGCTAATGACGGTAGGGCATACCTGCAAAATAATGGTTATGACCCTATTTTGTGATATCGAAGGTTAGGGAGATCATATGAACAAGATAAGCCCAAGTGCAAGTTAGAAGGGATACAGGTCAGTAGACCTGGTCAATAACATCCTTGACAGTATGAGGTAGGAAGCACAAACCTCAAAACTCAGTCCAAGGGAACACGAGGAACGACACAAGTATCTAATGGGGGAAAACCAAAATCACCTCCAGGTTGATAGAACATAAGATCAACACCAAATATTGAGAACTAAGCAGCGGGCTAACAGTTAAGAGATAGTAAGGTTGTAGCCTAGAATGTTTTGGTATCCCCGCCAGAGGAGAAGGTAAGGGAGTGCCGACATAGAGACTCTAACCTAGTTCAACATAGAAAAAAGGCCCAGAAGAAAGTTATTGGCCCTCAAGATAGCAAAAGGTAGGGTCATAAGGCCCAGAGGTCGACTCTATTTTCTAAGGGTGGCAGAACTTCAAATAGCAGACCATAGCTAAGGTGCATGTGTCCATTACTCCCAGAATTTAACGAAAATGCTACGAGATGGTATGAAAAGATAGAAGATATCATTTAATCATAGTAGTGGAGCTCTAGTGATAGTATAGAAAAGACGAAATAGCAGGAACTGAGCAGTCCAATTTAGGAGATGGTCGTGTCTGCAAGGAGTGGAGAGTAATTAATATGAATATAGTTACAAGGTTATCTCATATTAGGTGTAGCTTGGCCTCATTTGAGTCAGTGTGGAAAGACTAATGAGATCAATTCGTGTCTTGTCAGATGGAATTATATTGCAACTAAAGTGTATGATGAATTAAATACTTAAGAAGTAGTCTGGTTACGTGGATCCCCAGTGTCTAGTAAACCTTGACAAACAGGTACAACTCCCAGCCAGGTTCTAGGAACTGTTAAAACAGATTGGAGCGCACGCTAAAATGAGTACGACTTCTTCTCTCCAAGCAAATAACCCAATAAAGCACTTAGGTCAGACGCCCAGCGGTCTATTATAAGTGGAAGCATAAGCCCCCTAAAGTAAATTAAAGGTAGTTGAACCAGGGGCATATTATAATAGACAGACTAAGAAATTAAATTTAACAAGAAATTGGTACCAATAGCCTAGGGCTGTTAGGAGTCCTACCCTAAGGTACGACGCATGTAGTTAAGGGTTGAAGCAAAAGTTGGATATTTCTAGAAAACATTTCCAAAAAAGGGCGTTATGGGAATAGGTAAGAAGGACAAGCTTAGGCCTAGGTTTATTGGCCCAGGTCATATCCTCTAGAGAACAGGCGAAATGGCATATGAGCTAAAATTTCTCTAAGAGCTAGGACCTGCCCATTCAGCTTCCACATGTCAATGCTGCAAAAAGGGTATACGTAACCCGGCCTGAGTTGTTCCAGTTAAAAATGGTCAAGTTACTGTAAATTAACCCACGAAGAAGTTCTAGTGGCCATATTGGATCAGCAAGTTTGTAGGTTAAGAACTAAAGATGTCGGCTCTGTAAGGTATTGTGGAGAAATAAGAATAGAGAAGGATGACCTGGGAAACTGAAAACGACATGAGACCCAGATATCCTCACATGTTCAAGGCTTAGTTAAAATTATGCAGTTAAGCTAAAAATGTTGAATCCGTTGTTGTTTTATGATTTGTGTTGTATATATTGTTCAGTTGACTGCAATTTTGGGTGTTGAAAGAGTTGTTATGATGTTATGTGAGATATCTTCATTGGACTTTTCTGCATTTCAGTATTTTCAGATAGTTCATATTATAGGGGAGAGCTGCTGAAACTTTTCCAAAATAATAGTCCAAAAAGTTAAGCTCCTGTGAACTGAAGTAGATATTCGAGGACGAATTTTCCTAAAGGGGGAGGATGTTACACCCCATAAATGTTAACAATTAATAAGCATACACAGGAATTGGTAACGAGTAACAAGAGCTTCATGCGTGTGTAAAAAGCCTCAGAAGCAGGGTCGGATGGAACCCGTACACACAGGGCCAGCGCGGGGCGCTAGGGCTGCTGGCACTTTGGCAGGCGCGAGGCACCAGGCCTGCTACCTCAATGGGAGGCACGGCGCGCCAGGGTGGTAGCCTTAATAGGAGGCACGAGGCATACCCCCTGTCACCGCCTAAGTAGTATATAAACCCTCCCTCTCTCATTTAAATCATTTCTCAAATGTTTTCACGGCCAGAGGTTAAAGGAAATATGGGATTTGATTGATTTTCGTCCGATTAGGCTACCAAATGCTGTCCAAATTTAAATTAACTTCAGGTATTGAGTTCTAAGCCTATAGGGAGCATTACTACTGTCACGCCACACCTTGGGGGGTATGACTGGCACCTAGTGCCCAACTAAGACCTGACCTGCTGAACTGTTAAGCCTGGGCGCGTCTGGCGCCTGGCTGGCTCTAACTCAGATTTCTGGAAACAAAGGGCTATATAACGGCTGTAAATACAGCCCCCGGCCCATTAGCCTATAGCCTTCTGTACCTGTATTACAGCTGACCAGAAACAAGGTAATTCAGGGGAACCTATGTGGGTCGACAAGGCCACCATGCTATCTAGTTATCTGTAACTCAAGCATAACATACTGAAAACCTACGTGACCGGCAAGGTCACCACTACTGGCAAACTATGGCCCCACACGGCCATTACAAAAGAAAGAAGGAGTAAAGGCAACTATACAACTGCTCGGCCCCACACGACCGGCTCATCTAACCACAGGGAATATATACAGACTGCAAGCCTCTAGGAAGGATAATAGAAATGATAGGGACAGGGCCCCGACCTACCCGTACTGTACAACAAAGGGAACTGAACTACACCTCTAGAAATTCAGTCTCCGGATGACAGGAGCTGAATATTCGACCGCTGATGGGGATCACGTGGTATCGCCTACGCGTCTATGGGTACCTGCAGGCAAGTAATGCAGAGCCCCACTGGGCGTCAGTACCGCTGGTACTGAGTATGTAAAGCAAAATGAATACAGCTGAATACAAGTAATATAACTAAAAATTTTGAATAGTAGGAGATAACTGAATCTGTAAGAACCGAAGGGATATCTGAAATCAATAACATAACTGTCAAAACTGAAATAAGAAGGAGTAGATAACTGTCTGATGGTGTAGATCGTACCTGTTCTTAACCATACTGAAGGGAGTAGGAATCATACCCGGAGACGTATCATTCTACTACTAATTTGCTCATATCTACTGTAATATAGCATAACATACATAACATAACATGGCATACACAACCTTACCCGGCCCCCATAAGCCGGGAGGTACAATCAACACAGAATCTATACCCCCACCCCGGTCAACCCATCTCCTATACTGGCTGTAAGCATCCTGCCGGTCCCCTGGGTATGCACTTGGGCTCACTGAGCCCCTGACTATAACTGTATCTGAGTCCGGAGGACTCCTGAATCTGCACCCGGGCGTATCCGCTCGACTGGGGTGGGTAAGGGCCGATCAAGGCACAAATATAGGGAAAACTGGCATCCCATCTTCGTCCCCTGGCGGGACGGCATGCCACTCCGTAGAGTGACGTATCCTCGTCCTCTGGGGGACGAGTAGATACAGCTATTAACCCAGGGCGGTCACGGATGCTAGGTAATCCAACCCCAAACAATACAACGGTCTCAACTGATAATACTATCTGTGTATCTCACATGGTGAGGCTACTAGGGGTAAAGTATCATATATATTACATGTTGGGCTAATGATAGTAATCTGTACGTATTTAATACGTGCTGAGGCAGGTAAAGATATATAAATATGAATATAGTCTCCTGCCGGGCTGTACTGGGCAAATTCTATATAAGATAATGTTTCTATTGAAAACTCTGCTGTTTACTAAGTTTCTGTATACACTATATGCTGAACTAGTGATAGGAATAAGTACATACTTAATACATGCTGAGGCTGGAAGTACTATATATGTATGTACGAATATAATCTTTCTGCTAGACTACGCTGTATACTGACTTTCTATAGTAACAAAATTTTCTAATCCTGACATGCTTTCTGAACTTCATTTTAGTCTGCTATTCTATTTATGAAGTGCTTTACGGGTATTGCATTACTATACGGGGCTTCAACTGAATACAACCATATCTCAACATGGCATATCACATTACATACTGAGTATACTGGGCAATCTCTAACACTTGCGTTAGGATCTGTATCATACTGATAGGTTTCATATACATTACAACCCAATGTTTCTCAGATCGTACCAATATTCATAATAATGCAATACTCGACTTCTGAGCATTCTACTGGTCCATAATTTATTACACTATACTGATATTACTTATCTTGCCGAAGGAAACTAACTTTACATACCTTATCTTCGACTTTTCGTCCGTCGGACGAGACTCGGACGGTACTTCAACTATTTTCTCCCAACTGCATTCATAAATACGTCAATCAATACTAAATACAGCTTTATTGTAAAGAGCAACGTTACTTTCGATATAGTTTATAGCCTAAACTTAGGCTTATCGAAAGACGGTCAAAAACTCGCTATTTTTCAGCGGCCCAGAAGGGAGAAGTATTCACTTCTCAGCTAGGAACACATAGACATTAATTTAGAGCAATTCTACTTACTTTAGTTCGGCGGCTCGCCGATTTGTCGGCCGTATTTTGCGAAACTAACTCCGTAGAAATGCTCTCTGCTGCTAAATACCTTGGTATCTAGGATTAATTTGGGTTTGGGCAGCGTTTGGCAGCGTAATCGGACGAAAATATTTAATTTTCTTCGTCTTCCCTTGGTTCACAGCGTTTCTGGAAATTTTTATAAGTATTGAATGATTTCCAACCGAAGTGGGGGCTTTATATACTTGGGCCTGGACACGGGCAACGTGTCACGGAGCCATCGCGGAGGCCTCACCTCCGTGACACGCTGCCATCGCGGAGGGGCTCTGCCTCGGCTCCTCCCGCGATGGTTCGACAGGTTTCTCATCCGATCTTTTCCCGGGCCTTTCCCTAGCACGTATGGCTTTCAAATATGCTTAACCAACGTGCGAATAGGTCATCTAAGTGCCGGAAATTCTACGGGGTATAACATTCTCCCCCCCTTAGGAACATTCGTCCTCGAATGTATACTGCTATCTAGAGGACTACTTATTCTAGTTTCCGGAAAAATTTTGGCAGAGTTTCCCCTGTAATATGGACTATCGCAAAGACCTGAAACGCAAAAAAAGTCCAACACAGGCACTGCACACAATATTCTACAATCCACTGGACAACTAAATATCACTTCTTTCTTTATCATTTACAACATACATACCATAAAGTACTGTGTAAATAATGATACGGACATACTTGTCGTCTGACTAGGCCTGAAATAAGTGAGGGTATCTGGTTTTCATATCTTCTTCAGCCTCCCACGTCATTTCCTCCCGATTTCTGTTACGCCACAATACCTTGACAGATGCAACATCTTTAGTTCTCAGCCTGCGAATCTGTTTGTCTAAAATGGCTACGGGAACCTCTTCATATGCTAACTCTTCTGTGATCTAGACATCCTGAACTGGAACTACTGTAGAAGGGTCCCCTACGAACTTCCTTAACATAGAAACATGGAATACTGGGTGAACCGACGCTAACTCTGGAGGCAAGTTCAACTCGTATGCCACGCGGCCTATTCTTCGCCGAACTTGATACGGACCAATGAATCTTGGGCTAAGCTTGCCCTTCTTGCCAAACCTCATTACCCCTTTCATCGGGGACACTTTCAGATATACCCAATCGTTTACCGAAAATTCTAGATTTCTGCGCTGCCTATCTGCGTATGACTTCTGGCGGCTCTGAGCGGTCAGTAAACGTTCTCGGATAATCTTTATCTTTTCCTCGGACTGCTGAACAATGTTTGGGCCAACTAATGCTGATTCTCCTATCTCAAACCAGCCCACCGGCGATCTACATTTTCGCCCGTACAATGCCTCGAAAGGCGCCATCTGAATAGCTGAATGGTAGCTGTTATTATAAGCAAATTCAATTAATGAAAGTTGTTTATCCCAGCTACCCCCAAAATCTAACACACACGCTCGTAGCATATCTTCGAGTGTCTGGATAGTACGTTCAGCCTGCCCGTCTGTCTGAGGATGGAATGCTGTGCTCAAATTAATCTGCGTCCCCAAACCTTTCTGAAACGACTGCCAGAATCTAGCTGTAAACTGTGCTCCCCTGTCTGAAATGATAGATACCGGCACCCCATGTAATCTAACTACTTCTCTGATATATAATTTGGCATAATCCTCAGCTGAGAAGGTAGCCCTTACTGGCAGGAAATGAGCTGATTTTGTCAGCCTGTCAACTATTGCCCAAATGGAATCATTTCTGCATCTAGTACGGGGTAACCCTGTTACAAAATCCATGTTTTTACTTCCCATTTCCACATAGGTATTGTTATCTCCTGAGTCAAACCGCCCGGTTTCTGGTGCTCTACTTTCACCTGCTGACAATTAGCACACCTAGATACAAATTCAGCTATCTCAGTTTTCATACCTGGCCACCAGTAGATGTCTCTGATGTCGTGGTACATTTTCGTCGCCCCTGGGTGAAGGGAATAGCGAGCGTAGTGTACCTCATGCATGATCTGCCCACGAAGTCCTGCGACATTCGGGACACAAAGGCAGCCCTTACAATGTAGCACACCATCCTCGGTTATCTGAAAATCTGGCTCCTTACCTTTCTGAACTCTATCTCTGAGCTGGACTAAATCGGGATCCTCATACTGCCGTTCTTTTACCTCTGTAACTAACGATGACACTGCAAAATTCTGAATTACTGGTCCATTATTTTCTGTTTCTATTACTCGAACGGCTAGGCCAGCTGACTGATGAATTTCTTTAGCTAATTTCTGTTTCTTAGGTCGCAAATACGCCAAACTCCCCATTGACTTACGGCTCAGGGCATCTGCTACAACATTAGCTTTTCCGGGGTGGTATAGAATATTCACATCATAGTCTTTCAACAACTCTAACTAGCGGCGTTGCCGCTGATTCAACTCCCTCTGGGTGAAAATGTACTGTAAGCTCTTATGATCTGTATAAATATCAACATGGACGCCGTACAGATAATGCCTCCACATCTTCAAGTCATGAATTACTACGGCCAATTCCAAGTCATGGGTAGGGTAATTCTTTTCGTGTTTTCTTAGCTGTCTGGAGGCATATGCAATTACTTTACCATGTTGCATCAACGCACAACCCAATCCGACACCTGACGCGTCACAATAAACTGAATACCCTTCTGTGCCTTCCGGCAGTACTAGTACTGGGGCGGAGGTTAATCTGTCTTTCAGTTCCTGGAAACTCTGCTCGCATGCCTCCGTCCACTGGAACTTTGCTGCCTTCTGTGTCAATTTAGTTAAAGGTGCTGCAATGGTTGAGAATCCCTCAACGAATCTCCGATAATACCCTGCTAACCCCAGAAAACTACGAACTTCAGTCGGGGTGGTAGGCCTAGGCAATGACTTAACTGCTTCTATCTTCTGCTTATCTACCTGTATACCAGCGTCTGAGACAATATGCCCTAAAAAGGCCACTGAGTTAAGCCAGAATTCACACTTTGAAAACTTAGCATACAACTGGCGGTCCCTGAGAATCTGGAGTACTGTCCGCAAATGAGTCCGGTGATCTGCTTCAGAGCGACAATACACCAGAATGTCATCAATGAATACTATCACAAACAAGTCCAGGAAAGGTCTGAAAATACTGTTCATCAGGTCCATAAAAACTGCTGGGGCGTTCGTTAGCCCGAAGGACATAACCAGAAATTCAAAATGCCCATATCGGGTCCTGAATGCTGTCTTAGGAATATCTCTTTCACGTACTCGGACCTGGTGGTATCCAGACCGAAAGTCAATCTTAGAAAAGTATCTGGCTCCCTGCAACTGATCAAATAAGTCATCAATTCTGGGGAGCGGATACTTGTTCTTTACTATAACTTTGTTTAGCTGCCGATAATCTATGCACATTCGGAGCGAGCCATCTTTCTTTCTCACAAACAAGACTGGCGCACCCCATGGGGAAGTACTCGACCTGATAAAACCTTTATCTAACAAGTCTTTCAACTGCTCCTTTAATTCTCTGAGTTCTGCAGGAGCCATACGATAAGGAGGTATTGATATTGGCTGAGTGCCTGGTAGCAAATCAATAGCGAAGTCTATTTCCCTTTCTAGGGGAATACCAGGTAACTCATCAGGAAATACATCTGGGAATTCATTTACCACTGGAACAGACTGGAGTGTCGGAGATTCTGCGTGGACATCCTGAACTCTGACAAGATGGTAAATGCACCCCTTAGATATTAACTTCCTCGCCCGAAGGTAGGAAATAAACCTACCTTTTGGCGTCGCGGTGCTGCCCATCCACTCCCGTACTGCTTCCCCCGGGAAGTGGAATCGGACCGTTTTGGTCCAACATTCAACATTGGCAAAGCATGGCACTAACCAGTCCATACCCATTATGGCATCGAAATCTATCATTTCTAACTCGACCAGATCTACTGTGGTCTGGCGGTCAACAATCTCTACTGTACACCCGCGGTAGATTCGACTAGCTGTGATAGAGTCACTGACGGCCGTGGATACTAGGAAGGGCTGCTGTAATGATTCTTGTACAATACTAAACTTTCGTGCCACAAATGGAGTAATATAGGACAAAGTAGACCCTGGATCAATTAACACATAAGCAGGGTGTGAGCAGATAGTTAGCATACCTGTCACAACATCAGGCGATGCCTCTGAATCTTGCCTCCCTGGTAAGGCATATGTGCGGCTTGGACCCGCACCTGTACTGGAGGCCCCTGATCTGCCTCGACCCCTGCCTGCTGAAACTGAGGGCCTACGCCCAGTCGAAGATGCTGTAGCTCGTGATCCTGTTGATGCCCTATCCTGTCTATCCCGGTCCTCTCGACCCCTGGCTGGGAAATCTTTCATCAAATGGCCTTCTTGGCCACAAATATAACATACGGTGGAGCCATATCTGCATGCTCCAGAATGACGTCGATTGCATATAGGGCAAAGTGGTAGGGTATACCTGCTCTGCTCTGCCCTCCTCTGTGATGGTGAATCTGCCATCTGCGAGCCTCTACCAGTCCCTAACTGTCCCCTGCGGTCGGATCTACCCCCCTGTGACTGTGGCGGAGGCGGGGGCCTGGACGGCCTGTCTGACATTCGGGGCCTGGGTCCTCCCCGGGCCTCTCCCTGTAATTCAACTGGCCTGTCCCGGCGACGCTGTTCCTGATTAACCCTTCTGACCTCTCGTTGCCGCTGCCTGATGCCCTCAATATTCTGAGCAAATGCCTGAATGCGAGCAATATCCATGTCCTCTCGCAGTGTAGCTGTGGTACAAATCTCAACATATTCTGGATTCAAGCCCGTAATGAAACGATGCACTTTGGATGCCATGGTATCAACGAAGGCCGGTGCATATCGGGCTAGAGAATCAAACTGCAAAGAATATTCCCGAACACTCATGGCCCCCTGTTCTAGATGTAGGAACTGGTCTACCCGGGCCTGTCGAATCTCCCGCAGCAGATAATGATCCAGAAAGGCTCCTGAAAAGCTGGACCAGGTGGGAGGGGAAACATCTCTCCCTCAGCACCTTTCCCAGCTTTCGTACCATAACACCGCAATATCCCGTAACCGGAATGCGGCCAACTCAACTGACTCGGTAGACGTGGCATGCATAACCCTGAAGATTCTCTGCATCTGATCCAGAAAATCTTGGGGGTCCTTTGTTCGGTCCGTACCTGTGAACTGTGGGGGATTCAGGGCTAAGAATTCTCGGACCCTCGAACTACCGGGCCCTCCTGACGATTCTGCAACTGTAGATGGCATTTGCTGACGCTGAGCAGCCATCATCTGTGCTAACATAATTACAGCACTCCTAACCTCCTGTTCGGAGGGTGTCGGTATAGGGACTGCTGAAGGTACTGTCGCCCCAAATGGCTCCTGACGTGGTGGAGACTGCTGAGGAGGCTGAGATGATGCCTCTGTAGTGCCCTCTGGTCGGGCTGTCTCCAAAGGAGGGTGAGGCATCCTGCTGGTGCCTTCCCCTGCTGCAACATCTAAGTTCCGACCTGTGATAGGATGGCGCTGGTCTGACATTATCTGTAACCAAAGAATATGGTAAGATTTTCAGGGAATCAACCCTACACTGTACCGCTCTATAGCACGACTGAATTAGAATAAAAGACAACCATCCTATCATGCCTTGCAGCCTCCTACCCATAGTATGTGGTGCACAACACATCCATGGATAGGACTATACTTAGCACGGCTTGCAGACTCCCTGGGATACGACCTGCTCTGATACCAAGTTTGTCACGCCCCACCTTGGGGGGTATGACTGGCACCTGGTGCCCAACTAAGACCTGACCTGCTGAACTGTTAAGCCTGGGCGCGTCTGGCGCCTGTCTGGCTCTAACTCAGATTTCTGGAAACAAAGGGCTATATAACGGCTGTAAATACAGCCCCCGGCCCATTGGCCTATAGCCTTCTGTACCTGTATTACAGCTGACCAGAAACAAGGTAATTCAGGGGAACCTATGTGGGCCGACAAGGCCACCATGCTGTCTAGTTATCTGTAACTCAAGCATAACATACTGAAAAGCTACGTGACTGGCAAGGTCACCACTACTGGCAAACTATGGCCCCACACGGCCATTACAAAAGAAAGAAGGAGTAAAGGCAACTATACAACTGCTCGGCCCCACACGACCGGCTCATCTGACCACAGGGAATATATACAGACTGCAAGCCTCTAGGAAGGATAATAGAAATGATTGGGATAGGGCCCCGACCTACCCGTACTGTACAACAAAGGGAACTGAACTACACCTCTAGAAATTCAGTCTCCGGATGACAGGAGCTGAATATTCGACCACTGATGGGGATCACGTGGTATCGCCTGCGCGTCTATGGGTACCTGCAGGCAAGTAATGCAGCGCCCCACTGGGCGTCAGTACCGCTGGTACTGAGTATGTAAAGCAAAATGAATACAGCTGAATACAAGTAATATAACTAAAAATTCTGAATAGTAGGAGATAACTGAATCTGTAAGAACCGAAGGGATATCTGAAATCAATAACATAACTGTCAAAACTGAAATAAGAAGGAGTAGATAACTGTCTGATGGTGTAGATCGTACCTGTTCTTAACCATACTGAAGAGAGTAGGAATCATACCTAGAGACGTATCATTCTACTACTAATCTGCTCGTATCTACTGTAATATAGCATGACATACATAACATAACATGGCATACACAACCTTACCCGGCCCCCATAAGCCGGGAGGTGCAATCAACACAGAATCTATACGCCTACCCCGGTCAACCCATCTCATATACTGGCTGTAAGCATCCTGCCGGTCCCCTGGGTATGCACTTGGGCTCACTGAGCCCCTGACTATAACTGTATCTGAGTCCGGAGGACTCCTGAATCTGCACCCGGGAGTATCCGCTCAACTGGGGTGGGTAAGGGCCGATCAAGGCACAAATTTGGGGAAAACTGGCATCCCATCTTCGTCCCCTGGCGGGACGGCATGCCACTCCGTAGAGTGACGTATCCTCGTCCTCTGGTGGACGAGTCGATACAGCTATTAACCCTGGGCGGTCGCGGATGCTAGGTAATCCAACCCCAAACAATACAACGGTCTCAACTGATAATACTATCTGTGTATCTCACATGCTGAGGCTACTAGGGGTAAAGTATCATATATATTACATGCTGGGCTAATGATAGTAATCTGTACGTATTTAATACGTGCTGAGGTAGGTAAAGATGTATAAATATGAATATAGTCTCCTGCCGGGCTGTACTGGGCAAATGCTATATAAGATAATGTTTCTATTGAAAACTCTGCTATTTACTAAGTTTCTGTATACACGATATGCTGAACTAGTGATAGGAATAAGTACATACTTAATACATGCTGAGGCTGGAAGTACTATATATGTATGTACGAATATAATCTTTCTGCTAGACTACGCTGTATACTGACTTTCTATAGTAACAGGATTTACTAATCCTGACATGCTTTCTGAACTTCATTTTAGTCTGCTATTCTATTTATGAAGTGCTTTACGGGTATTGCATTACTATACGGGGCTTCAACTGAATACAACCATATCTCAACATGGCATATCACATTACATACTGAGTATACTGGGCAATCTCTAACACTTGCGTTAGAATCTGTATCATACTGATAGGTTTCATATACATTACAACCCAATGTTTCTCAGATCGTACCAATATTCATAATAATGCAATACTCGACTTCTGAGCATTCTACTGGTCCATAATTTATTACACTATACTGATATTACTTATCTTGCCGAAGGAAACTAACTTTACATACCTTATCTTCGACTTTTCGTCCGTCGGACGAGACTCGGACGGTACTTCAACTATTTTCTCCCAACTGCATTCATAAATACGTCAATCAATACTAAATACAGCTTTATTGTAAAGAGCAACGTTACTTTCGATATAGTTTATAGCCTAAACTTAGGCTTATCGAAAGACGGTTAAAAACTTGCTATTTTTCAGCGGCCCAGAAGGGAGAAGTATTCACTTCTCAGCTAGGAACACATAGACATTAATTTAGAGCAATTCTACTTACTTTAGTTCGGCGGCTCGCCGATTTGTTGGCCGTATTTTGCGAAACTAACTCTGTAGAAATGCTCTCTGCTGCTAAATACCTTGGTATCTAGGATTAATTTGGGTTTGGGCAGCGTTTGGCAGCGTAATCGGACGAAAATATTTAATTTTCTTCGTCTTCCCTCGGTTCACAACGTTTTTGGAAATTTTTATAAGTATTGAATGATTTCCAACCGAAGTAGGGGCTTTATATACTTGGGCCTGGACACGGGCAACGTGTCATGGAGCCATCGTGGAGGCCTCACCTCCGTGACACGCTGCCATCGCGGAGGGGCTCTGCCTCGGCTCCTCCCGCGATGGTTCGACAGGTTTCTCGTCCGATCTTTTCCCGAGCCTTTCCCTAGCACGTATGGCTTTCAAATATGCTTAACCAACGTGCGAATAGGTCATCTAAGTGCCGGAAATTCTACGGGGTATAACAACTACGGAGTTAATTTTTGCGAAATGATCTTGGGCAGATTTATATGCCCAAGTTATACTCAAAAGTAACATTTTCACCTTGTTTATCTATCAATGTGTATACATTTTCATGTAATAGGCAATAAAATGTGAATTTATACTAACCAACATGATTAGCATTGTTTTGCAGGTAAAATGTGATTTCGAAAAGCTAAAATGCATGTTGGATGATATCGGAGTTGGACTTGGATGCGAGCAAGGGAAAAGGCATTGGACAGCATGAAATAAAGGGGCTCCACGATGGAGCCGTGTCACGCTGCCATCGCGGAGGCATTCTGCCTGGATGGGAAAATTCACCCAAATTCCAGTGGAGGTCTGTGTTTGCTCCGTGGCACGGAGCTAGTGCTCCATGATGCACGCCGTGCCACGTTGAGCCTGAATTCCCGGACACCCAGTTCCAGTGAGGGTCTGCGTTCATGGCGTGTCACGGAGGTAGTGCTCCGCGATGCACTCCGTGACACATTGCTCATTATTTCGGGAAAAATTCCCAGCAGTATAAATAGAACACTTAAGTTCATTTTTCATAAGGCGGACTTGGTGGAGCAAGGACGTGGGTTACAGGCAGTTGAGGGACGAAAAGTTTAGGGTTTTTTTCTCTCTTTCTTTCTTCTCTAATTCAATTTCTTGTATGATTAACACTCATTTTAAGATGTTTAATCCACAAATGAGTGGCTAATTCCTCTCCTTGCTGAGGTTATGAACAATTGTGATGAAATTTGATTATTGATTCTATGGTTTTCATCTTTTCTTCCATGTTGTTCTATTAATTCTTGTTCTTACTGCATTGGTGTGTTGCCTACATTAATGTACATCTAAAAAGTCCGGTTTCACTCAAGAGAGCACGAAATTGGAAAGTTGTGAATTAATAGGATATGTTCTTTACTTGATTTGGGAAAATTGGGTCTTGATTTGCTTTTAGGATAGAAATATACCTGAAAGTCGTATTAGTCAATTTAGAAACCGGAATCGTATGGCTAGGACATGAATTGCATTTGATCACAGAAATGTAGACGGATGGTTCATAATTCTTAAGTGAGGTTAAATACGAGAGTTTTAATCTCTTGGCAAATGTTCTTGGCTAGCAACAGGAAGAAAAGATTAACCAATTTATGATGATAATTAATTTCATTACATGTTCGTTTAACCTCAGCATGCTTTTATTCATAGTTCAGATTCAAAGTAGATAATTGTTCTTAGTTTTAGTATAAAAATTTATAAAACAAACTATCAACTTTTTGGTTACATTGTTGTCTGCATTTTCAGAAGTAAATTATAGTATACTTGAGCAAATTGCACTTAATCCAAGTCTCTGTGGGATTGATACTTGTCTTACTAAATCCACTTACTACTTGTTCGACCACGTGCACTTGCGTGCTGTTTTGTATACCCACAAACACCCGAACAAGTTTTTGGCGCCGTTGCCGGGGACTTGGCAATTGGTGAATTTGTTTTAAGTGTTAATTTACTGTATTTTTTTATTTTTCATATGTGTTGACAACTTGGTCTTAGCTTGTATTTTGCAGACTTAATTTCTGTGAATGCTGGCAAGAGACAAGGAGCTGGTGGAATCTTATATAGAGCCTGAAAGAATATTTCACAGTAAATGAAGAGAAGCTCTACAAAGAAAGCTGCAGTTGCTCAGAAAGACGATCATGGAGCAACAACAGAATCCACCGGTAGTAAGGGCAGTGTTAGTGCCCGAAGAAGCAGCAGCACGGCCGGTTCACGAGGTGGAAATCCCACATGCCAATAATGTTACATCAAGTATCCGCAAACCAGAGCCTGGAGGGAGATTTGAACTCAAACAAAATATGGTGCAGTTGTTGAACATAAGCGGGCAATTTACCGGTCTCCCTCATGAAGATCTACAGAAGCATGTCCAAAATTTTTTGGAGATAAGTGACACTTACATACCCGCTGGAGTGTCACCAGACTATGTCCGGCTTACATTATTTCCATTCTCATTACTAGGAGAAGCCAAGAGGTGGTTGAAAGCTGAGCCACCAAATTCTATTTCTACGTGGGTTGATCTTGCAAGGAAATTCTTGATAAGGTTTTTTCCCTCTGGTAAAACAGCAAGACTTAGAAGTCAAATTCTAAGTTTCAAACAAAGGGAGGGAGAAAATTTATATCAAGCCTGGGAGAGATTTAAATCCATGTTGCGGGACTGTCCTCATCATCATTAGTCCAATGATGTGCTGGTGCAGACATTTATTGAGGGTTTGGAACCCCACACCAAAATATTGCTAGACTCAGCAGCTGGAGGGCAAGCGTTGGAGAAGACTTATGAGGAGCTGTATACCTTGTTGAACTGGATTTCACAGTGCAATCCAGAATGGAATGCTGATTCATCAAGAGGTGGGACAAGGAAAGCGGCAGGAGTGCTTGAAGTGGATGGATTAACAACTATCGCTGCACAGATAGCTGCCTTGCAAAATCAACTTAACAACCACTTCAGCAACATGACATTGAACCACCCTCCAACTCCAGTTAATGCAGTACAGCAGATATGGTGTGAAGTGTGAGGAAGTAGTGAGCACTCAGCTGAGTGTTGTGGAGCCAATACTGACTCGGTAAACTTTGTGGGTAATGCACAAAGAAATCACCAGCAGTATGGTAGTAGCTACAATTCAAATTGGAGGAATCATCCTAATTTCTCATGGGGTAGCAACAACCATCAAGGCCAAAGTTCTAGTCAGGGTGTGCAAAGGAACCAAGGAGGGCAACAGAACTACCAAGCTCAATTCAGAAACAACAATGCACCTTCTCCACCACCATCAGGCAGCATTGAGATGTTCAAGACCATGATAGCTAAACAAGCTCAATTGCAGGCTGACTATGTGAAATTGGAAGCCGAAGTGAAAAACAATCAGTTAGCTACCAAGGCACTTGAGTATCAATTTGGGCAATTTGCTAGTGCCCAAAATACAAGGCCTAGAGGAGGACTGCCGAGCGACACGGATCCCAATCCCAAGCAGGTAAATGCAGTGACCACAAGGAGTGGTTTGCAGCTGAAAGAGGTGGAACCAGAAAGACCACCTCAACATTTGGGAGCAGCAGAAGTCGAGAGGGAGCAAAGTTTTGAAAGGGGGAAAACCAAAGAAGTTGAATCAGAGAGACCTCCACCCCCGTTCCCTCAACGACTCAAGAAACACAAGGAGGAGGCGTGTTTCAAGAAATTCATGGAGGTGCTTAAACAGGTACATGTTAATTTACCTCTTGTTGATGTCTTGCAGGGAGTGCCTAAATATGCCAAGTACATAAAGGACATCGTGGCCAACAAAAGTCATTTGACTGAGTATGCTACGGTGGCTCTAACGGAGGAGTGCACTTCCCGGATTCAAAACAGACTGCCCACAAAGCTAAAAGACCCTGGGAGTTTTACTATCCAACTTACTATTGGGCAGAGCATCCGAGCTCGTGGATTGTGTGACTTGGGATTGAACATAAATCTGATGCCGTCTTCGGTATTCAGAAAGATGGGTCTAGGGAGTCCTAGACCCACAACGGTAATCTTGCAGTTGGCGGATCGATCCTTAGCCAGACTGGATGGCATTGTTGAGGACGTTCTGGTGCAAGTTGGCTCCCTAATTTTCCCGGTAGATTTTGTCGTGCTGGACTTTGAACCAGACGCGGAAGTCCCATTTATTTTGCGGCGTCCCTTCTTGGCAACTGGGAAAGCATTAATTGACGTAGCTGCGGGGACACTCACAATGCGAGCACATGACAAGGTAGAGGTGTTCGATGTGTATAAAGCACCCAAGCTCCCGACGGTGCATGAAGAACTTTCGGTGATCAATTTGATTGATCAAAGTGATGACAAGTAGATGAAGGATTCCCGAGAGTTAATGGGAAAACCACCGGAAAGGTGTAAGCACTACTGGGGGGAGAATAGTGATCGAGAGAAATCGTCCATCACCCTAGCGGACAATTGAACTTAAATGACGTCGAGACGCGACGGTAAACCAGGCGCTGCACGAGAGGTAACCCGTGAAAATTTTTTTTTCTTTTTTTTTTGTAAAGTGTAAATAGATTTTTCTTTTTCGTGATTGACTACAAAATTTTTTGTTTTAGTTAATGTTTTTATTTTTAGTTAGGTGAAACCTATAATTCTAACCAGTTTTGTATAGTGAGCAGAATTTCAGGTCAAACGGAGGAACATGTGCACGGAATCGCGAAGGAAAAGTCGAGGTATGAAAAATTAAGAAAAAGTGGAAAACAGTGAGTTGGGGCGATAGCTCCGTGTCACGGAGGAGGACCTCCGCGTTACCCTCCGTGACACGTTGAGCTATAACCCGAAAATTTTAAAATTTCCAGAATGGTACCGCGATGGCTCCGTGTCACAGAGGCAGTGCACCGCGATGCACTCCGTGACACGTTGTCGTGTATATTGCGACGGGTCACACCGGGTCGTCGGGTGACACGCATATTTTTCTACCTTTATAACACCGAAAACCTCCCTTTTCCCCTCATTTTCCAATCCCTCCATGACCAAACCCCCCAAAAACCATCCCCTATCAACGTGACACGGAGTAAGGCAAGAAATTCACCGACTTTTCTTTGATTCTTCAACTTCAAGGTATGTTTTCCGATTCCCTCCCAATTTCTTGTCAATTTTCCTCAAAATTAAGCATGAAAGGTGAGCTAAATCACCCTATGTAGTAATTAAGCATGAATTTGAGTTATTTGTTGTTGATAAATGTTCAAAATGTCGTTATGATTACTTGAACTTGTCGATTACATAAATTATTCGAATTTGATTGATAAAATCAATTTTAGGGCTTGTTGTTGAATTTGAAGTTGGAAATGTGTTGAAATCGTGAATTTTATGCCAGGGTGTATGTGTTGAATGAGATGAGTCGATGTACAAATTGTTTGGATGTTAATAGACGATGGATTCTCGGGTTTAGGGGAAATGTTGAAATTTGTTCGAATTTAGTTGGTTGGATAGGTTCATGTGTATAAATTTTTGTTGTTGTTTTTGTTTCTTTGTTTTTCTTTGCTAAGTGTGATGATTAAAATGCTAGCGATGGTAGTGATTGCGATTAGCTGTACGAAGTCTGAGTAGTACACAGAAGTTATATCGTCGAATTTTTCGAACGCACTAAGCATGATTGTATAGTTGGTTGTTTTGTGTAAATAAAGATATTCTTGTTGTATTGTTGTAACTGTAGCTAAGGACTAAGTGTGGGGTAACCTAGCGTAATCTGAACTTAGCCAAAGTTAATATCTGTAAGCTTAACATTGATCTTGTTTACTTGGGTTGACAGGTGAAATGGCAAGCCGACAAGAGAAAGGAAAAGGCGTGTCAACTTCAGGCGCTGGAAGGTAACGAATCAGACTGGGCACAACAGTCCCAGCTGCACCAGCAGTTCCACGCGGCCAACGCCGCCAATATGGAACAAGATGGGTGACCGACAAGGGGAAAAAGTGGTACGCCAAGCACAAAGAAAGCAAATATTTCCCCGAGGAGCATATAGCACGGGAACCATTGGCACAAGAGTTCCCCAGAATGGTTCACCGGATCGAGGCAGCGGGGCTCAAGTTCATCTTTGAAGAGCCCGGAATGCAATCTGCACTTGGTTCGGGAGTTCTATACCAACTGCAACCCAACGATCAGGAGTCACACCATCAAGATCAGAGGGAAAACAGTCACTCTAGAGCCCCACCATCTCAATGCCATCATAGGAGTGCGGGACACAGACGCCCACATCCTTTGACAGCTGAACATTACCCCACCGTATGCGGACATCAGACGCATATTATGTGGGACCCGATCAACAGCTAGATGGAGCAGACACAAAGAGAGAGGCTACCACCAGATGTTGCCCTATTCACAGATGAACAGGGAAGCCCGAATCTGGCTGAAGATAGTCTGCTCATGCCTAATCTCGGGGGTACATATGACTGATGTAACCCGGGATTGTGTAAGCCTGGTGTACGCCCTAATGAAAGGGCTAGAGATTATTGTCGGGACGGTTATTATATCCGCCATGAAGAGAGCCCGGTTGCACCAGGGGCACAGGTATGGTTTTGGTGGACTACTGACCACCTTTCTCAGGGGCCTCGATGTTGAGGAGGAGGCCCTCGATTATATCCCGCAGTTGGAGCGGCGGGCCTTAGATGTTACCAAAACTAAGGCTCCCGACACCACCCACGGGCCAGTGCTTACACTTGGCGAGCGACACGCTCGTGATGACCAGTACATGGCACGGATATATGGGATGCAGATGCTCCAGCTAAGGATAGGTGGGAGGCCGGCGACGGAGGAGGAGCTATGGCAGCTCGAGCTAGACTACCCCTTTGGCAAAAACGCCAGGGCTCTATGCCGAGAGGGGCATGCATTTGTAGAGCCCACAGATGATGACGTCCCCACAGACGAGGAGACGCGTCGGGAGGACTCCAAGAGTGATGATGACGGAGGCGACTCGGATATGGGAGATGAAGCAACAGTACCCGATGAAGAAGTGGAATACTTTGACTGATCAGGGAGTTCCACCACCCGAATTTGTGCTATTTTGAATTTTTGTGAACACTGGGGACAGTGTTCGAGCTAAGTGTGGGGTGGGAGTAGTTAGGTGCTGGGCTGGGCTATTTTGCATGTATGCTCTATTTTGCTGTCGTGTATGTGAAAATGTGTTTGTCCCTGTGAGTGTGAATTTTCAAATTGTTCTGTATTTGTAAATATTTGTGAAATTGATGTGTGTTGTTGAATGGTTGCTAGCTGATTCTGATTCTGTACATATTTTTGTTATTTTGTCATCGAAATGATCAATTTTTTTGTACATATTTAAAAGATTTTGTAAATAATTTTTCTATCGAAATGATTGATATTGTCGACATTTTTTATTTTGGGTTTCTCGGCGTTTATTTTCGATTCTTTTACCGAGAATAGTCCCATTGAACCGAAGTCATAGTTAGTGACTGTTCCCTATGATGGATGGATGACGACCGTCTTAAGGGAAATGTAGTCGTTAGGAGTAGATTTTTTTCAATTATTTTTCAGTTTTTTTCTTTGGTGGATTGCATCCCGGAACCTGTAGTTACACTATGGTTGTGAAATTTTGGTTGCGTGTTGTACATGATGTTCGAAATGCAAAGGTGATTTGTATGAAAGCATGCAAATTTGTAAATATGTTGAGATACCTAGGCTGTAGAGTTCGATTCAGTGTGATTGAGGCTTAATGTTTGAATTCCTGTAATTAGCTGATTGAAGAGTCTGTGAATACATCTTGAATCGAGCATGTGCATAAAGTGTGAAGTGAGGTGTTGACATTCCATGCTATTGTGAAGTGTCTAGAACTTGCCTGGTGTGTGTACAAAATGAAATGAAGGAGGTGTATTGTAGGAAAGGATGTAGGCATTTCTTTGTTTTAACCAAGAGTTTCTATATTTTTTTCCTTGTCATACCCCCCTTTCTGTGATTGTATACCCTAGTCAGCCCTTTGAGCCTTTAGTCTATTATTTCTTTCTTTTGTCCAAAAAGTGTAAACCGAGCTTAGTTCCTTCTTTTCATTAGCCGTAAAGTCTATACAAAACTCTTAAGCGCTTAAGAAGAGAAAATCATTTTCCCAAAGTGTCAAAGAGTGAGAATGGTGAAAAGAAAAAGAAAAGCAGAGTGAGGGAAGAAAAGAAAAGGTTGAAGGTGCACTTGTTAGAAATAAACAATAATGAAGGTGCATGAATAATCTTTGTTGATGTTTCAAGTGTGCTTAATGAAATGGGTCGTACTAAAGTAAATCATCAAGAATGGGATGATGAAAAAAAAAGAGAGAAACAATGTCCATGAGTTGATGGGATGTGTCGAAAAGGCGCTTAAGGATGCTAGTGGGTATTATTGGCTAATCCAATATTTACTAGTTCCATAGCTTCCATTACAACCCATTAAGGTCCTACGTGATCTTACAGTGCATTTCTTTATATTAGTTGAGTAATACACTAAGGGCAAGCTTATGGGTCATGACATGATCCATGTGAATTCTTTTGGGAGAGAGAGTGAAATTGTGTGTACATGCCCCTGCTTGAATGATTGTGTGTCACATGAGAAAAAAGGGGAAGATTCTCTTGAGTTGTGAGGGCACATGCTTGATGAAAGATTGATTTTCGTGTCGGATATCTTGATTAGCTGATTTGCATGAGTTTGCCGATATCGAGAGTCGATTCTTAAAGTCTAGGAAGTCTTGATGTACTAAAGGTCATTGCATTGATAAGACCATGCATGGTTTCTTGATGATTTGTTGTATTGAATAATCAGTATAACCGTAGCTTAAATTGTCGATCCATAGTAGTGAGGTTGGGATGTAAATTGCATGAATTGTATGTTTGTTGTTCGAGGACGAACAAGGATTTAAGTGTGGGGTAAGTGATCTTGGGCAGATTTATATGCCCAAGTGATACTCAAAAGTATCATTTTCGCCTTTTTTATCTATCAATGTGTATACATTTTCATGTAATAGGCAATAAAATGTGAATTTATACTAACCAACATGATTAGCATTGTTTTGCAGGTAAAATGTGATTTCGGGAAGCTAAAATGCATGTTGGATGATATCGGAGTTGGACTTGGATGCGAGCAAGGGAAAAGGCATTGGACAGCATGAAATAAAGGGGCTCCGCGATGGAGCCGTGTCACGCTGCCATCGCGGAGGCATTCTGCCTTGATGGGAAAATTCACCCAAATTCCAGTGGAGGTCCGCGTTTGCTCTGTGGCACCGAGCCAGTGCTCCGCGATGCACGCCGTGCCACGTTGAGCCTGAATTCCCGGACCCCCAGTTCCAATGAGGGTCCGCGTTCATGGCATGTCACAGCGGCAGTGCTCCACGATGCACTCCGTGACATGTTGCTCATTATTCCGGGAAAAATACCCAGCAGTATAAATAGAACACTTAAGTTCATTTTTCATAAGGCGGACTTGGTGGAGCAAGGACATGGGTTACAGGCAGTTGAGGGACGAAAAGTTCAGGGTTTTTTTCTCTCTTTCTTTCTTCTTTAATTCAATAGCTTGTATGATTAACACTCATTTAAGATGTTTAATCCATAGATGAGTGGCTAATTCCTCTCCTTGCTGAGGTTATGAAGAATTGTGATGAAATTTGATTATTGATTCTATGGTTTTCATCTTTTCTTCCATGTTGTTATATTAATTCTTATTCTTACTGCATTGGTGTGTGGCCTACATTAATGTACATCTAAAAAGTCCGGTTTCACTCGAGAGAGCACGAAATTGGAAAGTTGTGAATTAATAGGATATGTTCTTTACTTGATTTGGGAAAATTGGGTCTTGATTTGCTTTCAGGATAGAAATATACCTGAAAGTCGTATTAGTTAATTTGGGAACCGGAATCGTATGGCTAGGACATGAATTGCATTTGATCACAGAAATGTAGACGGATGGTTCATAATTCTTAAGTGAGGTTAAATACGAGAGTTTTAATCTCTTGGCAAATGTTCTTGGCTAGCAACAGGAAGAAAAGATTAACCAATTTATGATGATAATTAATTTCATTACATGTTCGTTTAACCTCAGCATGCTTTTATTCATAGTTCAGATTCAAAGTAGATAATTGTTCTTAGTTTTAGTATAAAAATTTATAAAACAAACTATCAACTTTTTGGTTACATTGTTGTCTGCATTTTCAGAAGTAAATTATAGTATACTTGAGCAAATTGCATTTAATCCAAGTCTCTGTGGGATTGATACTTGGCTTACTAAAGCCACTTACTACTTGCTCGACCACGTGCACTTGCGTGTTGTTTTGTATACCTACAAACACCCGAACACGAAATTCGTCTGGTAAATCATAAACCCGTCAAGCCAAAGTTGTCTGAATTACTTTAAACTGATTTTTATATGATGACAGGCTTCAAGTAAGCATTTCTCCCTTCTGAACTCTCCAGAAATAATACATTTTCGGTCGTGCTCTTTTAAGTTGAAGTATAGTCAATATTGGTATTAAAAGTTATCATTTTACACCGAATTTGGTATTGAAATGCGTCTCCTTCTCCCAATATAACGGTTACAGCTGAAGACTGCTGTCGAGTACAACTTGAAACTCGTCGGGTATTCAACAAACAACAATCGAGGTATGTAAGGCCTAACCCTAGGAAAGTATACTCATCGTATGGTGTTACGACTTATGTTCTTGAATAGAAATGATGATTTCACGTGCTGCAAATAGTTGCTACCAATAAATTATGATTAAACATGTTGGAGTTAGCTGTTGCTAGTATGTAAAGATCAGATATGCTGCGAGTAACTGCCATCAGTAGATTATGGTTATATATCTATAATGGTTAGCTGTTAGATAATGTATATGGATTATACTGTAGTATCCCTCATCGGAAAAAGACATGATAAGAATGATACGTGCTAGAAGCATCATAGAAACTCTCCTATTCTCCGGTTCATGGTTTTAGTAGGATTGTATGTTTTATTGCCAGGAATAGACCTTAGAAACTTGTAAGGGTTAGCGAGCCTTTGTTAGTAGGTTGAACAGTGTAGGCATCGTCAGGCGATATAACTACCAGTTTGGCGCCTGGGTTGCTAGAAAAGCACACCCAGAAGCTATTGACGTAACAGCACGTCCAAGAGCCCAAAATGTAGATAGAATAGTCACACTTTAGAATCAATGACACTAGGGTTGTCTAGTGTACTGAGTGACAGCCTACCATCCTATTAGCTATTACCAATGATTGTAAATCCTAGTAGACTTAGCAGTTATCACACAGGTCACCCAAGAAGCCAGCCCAATCGTCCAGGTCAAATAGACCTGTGGGTACCCAAAAGAAGGGGACCTTATCAGTAGTTAGAGGTCGGGCCAGCACCCCAGCTAATTCTTATATGGTATTCAGGTGCAGATTGCTAGGAATGGTTATGTATAAATAGAGTTGTCTATGAGGTTAAGAATCGCCCAGAAAAGTAATATAAGATCCGAGTAAACCAAGATAAGGTCTAAGGGACTAGTAGTACCATGCTAGTACAGTACTACCCACAGGATAAGGATATCGATAAGCTTCTTAGGAAGGATTAGGGGCCGATCGCTCGAAAGCATGTTCGGTCAGGACCATCCCTACAGTTATTCTAATTAGAGAAACTAAGTAGTTAGCCATTCGCGACCCCGCAGTTATTTAAGAGTTATAGTTATTCAGGCAAGATATTCTAAGTTATGTTAGACCACTCCAGATCTCGCCCTATTCAATCTAGACTGTTATGCCCTACCTTGGGAGGCATAACTGGCACCTAGTGCCCTACTAGGATCTGAACTGACTAAACTAGGGTTGTGCACTCCTTATGCAGGCTTACTTCCAAAATCAAGAACACAATGGGCTATATATCGGCTGTAAATACAACCTCCGGTCGACAAGGCCTTATAGCCACTTGTAAAGGAAAACAGCTAACCAGAAACAGGTAATAATAGGGAATCCTATGCTGGCTGACAAGACTACCATGATGTCTATATATGACTATAAAGTAAAACCAGTGCTAACATAAAATATGGTCGAGAAGGTCGCTAATCTGTCAGCTAAACAAGGGCCCACACGGCAAACACATAAACTAAAACACATATGGACCCCACACGGTCAATAACAGCTAACCATAGGGAAAGAGAAATAATTTGCAAGCCTCTAGGAGTAATATGATGGTCGGGACAGGGCCCTGACCTACTTATAAACTATACAATCAAAAAAGAGTAAACTTTCTGTCTATAAGCTACGGAAGAAAGGAGCCGACTTGTCTGCTAATCCTGGCTGGAGGCTAAGAGGGACCTGCTGCTCATCTATCCATACCTACAGGCAAGTAATGCAGCACCCCAGAAAGGGCGTCAGTACAATATGTACTGAATATGTAAGGCGATAACTGTAAATGACTGAATAAAGAGATAGAACTGAGAATAACTGAAATGAAGGGATAAAGATCATACCTGAGTAATAGAACTTCTTACTATCTATTTTATTAATTACTAAAGAAAACAAAAAACTTACCTAGCTCCCACAAGCCCTGGTGAGTACACTTCAGTCTATATACCCCTATCAAAGTCGCACTGGGTCAACTAATAGCTATAGCCTTCCTACCGGTCCCCTGGGTCTGCAACTGAGCTCACTCAGACCCTGACTATAGCTGTGTCTGAGTCAAGTGGACTCCCGATATCTGCAGCCCGGGCACCAGGCTTGACGGGTGTGTGTAGAGCCAACCATGACATATATTAGCCCAACCATGGAATAGACTATATGAGGACCTGGGACCCTATCTTTGTCCCTCGCGGATGGAATACCTCTCCGTAAAGCAAGGTCATCTCGCCCTGGCGGGCGTCAACACAGCTAATAATCCTGGGGTCGGTCATGAAGGCTATACAGGCATAATCCATCCCAAACTAACATGGAATACGGGTTTTAGCTAATATCAACAACTAATCACAATAGACCTGCTTTTGGTATTCTTACTGGGATTCAAACTGAATTATCATGCTAAAGAAACTAACTTGCCGAAGGAAACTGCCTTAACATACCTTGTTCGCCGATTACTGATTAACTGGCAAGTTTCAGTTCGTATTCAACTGTTTTTCTCAACTTCAATCGTATTACTATGCGAATATGACTAATTTCAACACTAAATTTGCTAGAAATGATAACTTTATATATAAATATTAACTATATTTCAACTTAATGGAACACAGTCAAAAACTCATAATTTCTCGAGAATCAAGAAGGGAGAAATGTTTTCTTGAAGCTTGTGATCGTATAGAAATTAGTTTGGAGCAATTTAAATGACTTTGTCTTGATGGGATTATGATTTTGTAGGTGAACTTTGTGAAAATAACTCCATATAAATGCTCCCTGCAGCCTTAAACTTTAATACCTGAAGTTAATTTGAATTCGGGCATCGTTTTGTAGCGTAAACGAATGAAAATTTACTAATTTCTTCGTTCTCTTCAAGTCTGGCCGTGGGTTGATTTGAAAATGGACTTAACATAACAAAGGAGGGCTTTACATAGGAGGGGGTGCACCAGGGAGGCGCCTCGCGCTAGCCATCGTGGCATCCTTGGTGTCGCGCCGCGCCTGGCATCAGGCCAAGTTGCTGGCACGTCGCGCTGGCCCTGTACGGCCTGGTCTCGCTCCACCTGACTTCCGAGGCTTCTTTACACGCATCGTACTCTCTTTATCTATTTCAAATTCACGCGTACACCTATTAATCATTAACTTTCATGGGGTGTAATATCCTCCCCCTTAGGAACATTCATCCTCGAATGTCAACTTGGTTTACAAAGGTTTATCTCTTTTAGGACTACTATTCTGGAAAAATTTTGGCAGAGTCTCCCTTGTAATATGGACTATCTAAAAACCCTGAAACTCAGAAATGTCCAGTATAGGCTCTTCATATAACACTATAACAATTATTTCACAATAAGGTTGGAGTCAACTGAGCAATATATATAGCACAAATCATGGAACAACGACTGAATCAATAACTTACCTTAACTGCATAATCTAGACTAAGCCTGGAACAAATGAGGGTATATGGATTTCATGTCATCCTCATCCTCCCAGGTCATCTCTTTTTTATTCTTGTTTCTTCACAGTACTTTGACAGAGGCTACATCCTTAGTCCTTAACCTACGAAACCTGTCGATCCAATATTGCTACTGGAACCTCTTCATAGGCTAATTCCTCAGTGACTTAGACATCCTCAACTGGCACAACTCAAGACGGATCCTCTATGCACTTTCATAGCATTGACACATGAAAGACTGGATGAACGGATTCCAATTCTGAAGACAAATACAGCTTGTATGCCACCTGGCCTATTCTCCGTAGTATTCGATACAGCCCAATAAACCTCGGGCTGAGCTAACCCTTTTTTCCAAACCTCATTACACCCTTCATTGGCGAGACTTTCAGAAACACCCAGTCGTTTACATTGAACTCCAAGTTCCTACGTCATACATCTACGTGAGATTTTTGGTGACTTTGAGTTTTCAACAGGCATTCTCTGATGAGCTTCACTTTCTCCTCTGACTGTTGGATCATGTCTGGTCTAATTAACTTTTATTCTCCAACTTCCAACCAACCAACTGGAGATCTGCACTTCCGCCCATATAAGGCTTCATAAGGTGCCATCTAGATTGTTGAGTGATAACTATTATTGTAGGAAAACTCAATAAGTGGTAAGTGTTCATCCCAAATGCCCCCAAAATCCAGCACACATGCCCGTAAGATATCCTCGAGCGTTTGAATTATACGTGCTGCCTTCCCGTTTGTTTGAGGATGGAAGGTTGTGCTCAGGTTAACTTGTGTCCCCAGACCCTTCTAGAAGGATTGCCAAAATTGAGTTGTAAATTGTGCCACTCTATTAGAAATAATTGATACCAAAACACCATGCAATTAGACTATCTCTCTGATACACAGTTCAGCATACTCTTCAGCTGAGAAGGTAGCCCTTCACTAGAAAAAAATGAGCTGATTTCGTCAACCTGTCGACAATTACCCAGATAGAATCAAATTTACGCCCGGTATGAGGTAACCCTATTACCAAGTCCATATTAATTTCCTCCCATTTCCACAGAGGCACTGCTATATCCTGTGTCAGTTCGTCGGGTTTTTGATGTTCGGTTTTCACCTGTTGGCAATTAGGACAACGAGCTACAAATTCTGGTATCTCCTTTTTCATTCCCGGCCACCAGTAATTCTCTTTTATATCATGATACATCTTTGTTGAACCGGGATGAAGAGAGTAACAGGAATAATGCACCTCACCCATAATTTGTTGGCGAAGTCCTGTCGCGTTCGGAACACAGAGGCGACCCCTATATCTCAAACCTCCGTCTTCAGTTACCTTGAAATCTGTTACTTACCCGTTGAACCTTATCTATGAGCTGAACTAGGTTAGGATCTTCGTAATGTCGTTCTTTCACTTCCACAACCAATGATAATGCAGTCGTATTCTGAATTACTACTCTGCTGTCTCCTGAATCTACAATACGGATGGCCAAATTGGCTAATTGATGCAGTTCTCAGACCAGCTCCAGCTGTTCTAGCTTTAGGTGTACTTAACTTCCCACAGATTTGGGGCTAAGAGCATCTGCTACAACATTGACCTTCCCCAGATGGTACAGAATATTCACATCATAATCTTTTAATAATTCTAACCGGTAGCGCTGCCGCAAATTCAACTCCTTCTGTGTAAAGATATACTGGAGGCTCTTGTGATCAGTGAAAAATATCCACGTGGACACCCTGCAGATAGTGCCTCCATATTTTCAAGGCATGAATTACCGCGGCCTACTCTAGATCATTGGTGGGGTAGTTCTTCCCAAGCTCCTTAGTTGTCTGGAAGCGTAAGCAATTACTTTACCATGTTGCATCAGAAAACATCCTAACTCAATGCCTGAAGTATCGCAATACACTGCATAACCCTCCGATCTTCTGGTAAAGCTAATACTGGTGCTGAGGTCAATTTGTTTTTCAACTCCTGGAAGCTTTGTTCATATGCTTCAGTCAAGTGAAATTTAACTGCTTTCTGAGTTAACTTGGTCCAAGGCACTGCTAAGGTAGAAAATCCTTTCACAAACCTTCTGTAATACCCGGCTAACCCCAGGAAACTACGTATCTCGGTCAGAGTGGTAGGTCTAGGCCATGTTTTTACTACTTCAATCTTCTGTGAATCTACCTGTATACCAGTATCTGACACAATGTGGTCCAGAAAGGCCATTGAATTCAGCCAAAATTCACATTTAGAAAACTTCACATACAATTGGGGATTCCTGAGAGTTTGAAGCACTGTTCATATGTGATCCCGGTGATCTGCCTCTGAGCGGGAATATTTCAGAATATCATCAATAAATACTATCAAAAACTGGTCTCGATACGGCTTGAAGATGTTGTTCATCAAGTCCATGAACACTGTTGGACCATTCGTCAGCACGAAGGACATGACTAGAAATTTAAAGTGGCTATACCTGGTCCTGAAAGCAGTCTTTGGAATATCTTTCTCTCAAACTCGAACCAGATGATATCCTAACCTTAAGTCAATTTTTGAGAAATACCTTGCCCCCTGTAATTGGTCAAACAAGTCGTCTATTCTAGGAAGTGGGTAGTTATTCTTGATAGTGACTTTATTCAGCGGCCGGTAATCTATACACATGCGGAGGGAACCGTCCTTCTTTCTCACAAATAGAACTGGTGCACCCCATAGTGAAGTACTCGGCCTGATAAAGCCCTTATCTAACAGATCTTTTGACTGCTCCTTTAATTCTCTGAGCTCAGCAGGAGCCATTCAGTATGGAGGAATAGATATAGGTTGAGTACCCAGTAATAAATCAATTGCAAAGTCAATCTCCCGTTCTGGGGAATGCCAGGAACTTTATCTGGAAATACATCTGGAAATTCATTGACTACTGGAATGGACTTGAGAGTCAGAGATTCTGCTTGGACATCCTGAATCCTGACTATATGATAAATACATCCTTTTGCTATCAATTTTCTCGCCCGAACATAGGAAATAAACTTACCTTTTGGCATGGCTGCACTACCTTTCCACTCCCGTACAACCTCCCCTGGAAAGTGACATCAGACAATCTTGGTCAAATATTGAACATTGGCATAGCATGGCACCAGCCAATCCATACCCATAATTGCATCAAAATCAATCATTTCTAGTTCTATCAAATCTGCTAAAGTCTGACGACCAGCAACTTCTACTGTGCACCTTCGATAGACCCTCTTAGATATGATGGAATCACCAATGGGTGTAGACACTGAAAAAGGTCGCCAAAGTAATTCTAGCATGATATCAAACTTTTGAGCCACTAACGGTGTAACATAAGACAAGGTGGGTCCTAGATCTATCAATACATAAACAGAATGAGAGCAAATGTCCATCATAACTGTCACCACATCTGGCGATGACTCTGACTCCTATCATCCTAGTAAAGCATAAGTACGATCTGGATTAGTACCTGAGCTAGAGGCCCCTGGTCTACCTCGGCCTCTGCCGGCTGGAGCTGAGGGCCTACGCCCTGCTGGAGATGCTGGGGCACGTAACCCTACTGAAGATCTATCCTGTTGGTCTCGATCACTCTGACCCCTAGCTGGACAAACTCTCATCTGATGACTCTCTTGTCCACAAGTATAACATGCTGTGGAACCATACCTGCATGCCCCGGAGTGACGTCGGCTATAGATAGGGCAAAGTGGTACAGTAAATCTGCTATGCTCTATTCCGCTCCTCTTTGCTATTGTGAACCTGCTGATGGTGAGCTCCCGCCGGCCCTAACTGCCCCCAATGACCAGATCTACTCCCCTACTGCTGTGGTGGGGGTGGGGGTCTAGGTGGTCTGTCTGAAAATCATGGCCCGGGTCCACCCTGGGACTCGCCTGCATGTCACTAGGTCTGGCCCGGCGGCGCTGCTCCTGATTTACCCTTCTTATCTCCCGTTGCCACTATCTAATCCCTTTAATATTTTGAGCAAAATCCTGAACTCGGGCAATATTCATGTCCTCTCACAAAGTGGCTGTAATACAAGTCTCCACATATTCTGGATTCAGCCCCATAATAAATCTGTACACCCTAGCCGGCATGGTATCTACAAAAGCTGGTGCATATCGGGCCAACGAGTCGAACCTCATAGCATACTCTCGGACACTCATCGACCCCTTCTCTAAATATAGAAACTGATCAACCTGCGACTGTTGAGTTTCCCGTGGTAGCTAGTGATCCGAAAAAGCCTCTGAAAATATGGGCCAAGTTGGAGGGGAAACAACTCTCCCTCAGGACCTCTCCCAACTCTCGTACCATAGTACTGTGATGTCCCATAGTCGGAATAGCGCTAACTCAACCGACTCTTTAGGTGTGGCATGCATCACCCTGAAAATCCACTACATCTAATCAAAGAAATCCTGAGGGTCCTCCGCCTGATCCATCCTTGTGAAATGCGGGGGACTCAGTGTGAGAAACTCCTATACCCTCAAGATACCAGGTCCTCTTGAGGACTCTGCGACCACATGCGTCACTGGCTAATGCTGTGCAGCCATCATCTTAGCTAGCATAACAACAGCATTTCTAACCTCCTGATCTGATGGTACCAGCTTAGTGACTGCTGGAGGCGGTGCCATTACATTTGCCACTCTGAGTTGCTCCTGACGTGGTGGAGAGTGCTGGGTAGACTGAGATGAATTCTTGTTGCCCTCGGATCGGGCTGACTCTTACTGAGGCACCCTGCTAGTGCCCTCTCCTACTACAACATCCAATCTTTTGCTAGTCGTGGTGTGTCGCGGGTCTGCCATTTCTCTATAGATAAAAGAATATGGTAAGCTTAGGGACTCAACCCTATACTGTATAGCTCTATAGCACGATTAGATAAGAAGATAGAGTAACCATCCTATCATGCCCCGCAGCCTCCTGCCTATAGAATATGGTGCACGACACATCCATAGACAAGATGCTACTTTGCACGGCTGGCAGACTCCCTGGGATACGACCTGCTCTGATACCAATTTTCTCATGCCCCACCTTGGGAGGCATGACTGGCACCTGGTGCCCTACTAGGATCTAAACTAACTTAACTAGGCCTGTGCACCCCTGGTGCAGGCTTACTTCCCAAATCAAGAAAACAACAGGCTATACCTCGACTGTAAATACAACCTTCAGCCGACAAGGCCTTATAGCCACTTGTTAAGGAGAACAACTAACAAAAAATAGTAATAACAGGGAATTTTATGCGGACCGACATGACCACCATGATGTCTAGTTGTGACTGTAAAATAAAACCAGTGCTAAGCAAAACTATGGCCAACAAGGCCGCTAATCTATCAGCTAAACCAGGCCCCACATGGCCGACACATAAACTAAAACACATATGGGCCCAACACGGCCAATAACAGCTAACCACAGGGAAATAGAAACAATCTGCAAGCCTCTAGGAGTAATATGATGGTCGAGATAGGGCCCCGACCTACCCATAAACTGTACAATCAAAAAAGAGTAAATCTTCTGTCTATAATCTCTTGAAGAAAGGAGCCGACTCGTCTGCTAATCCTGGCTGGAGGCTAAGAGGGACCTGCTCCTCATCTATCCATACCTGCAGGAAAGTAATGCAGTGCCCCAGAAAGGGCATCAGTACAATATGTACTGAATATGTAAGGTGATAACTGTAAATGACTGAAATAAAGAGATAGAACTGAGAATAACTGAAATGAAGGGATAGAGATCATACCTGAGTAATAGAACTTCTTACTATCTAATTTATTAATAACTAAAGCAAACAAAAACCTTACCTGGCCCCCATAAGCTGGAAAGTACAACCAGCACAAAATAACCCACCTGGGGCCCCCATACCCATGGTGAGTACACTTCACTCTATATACCCCTATCAAGGTCGAACTGGGTTAAATAATAGCTATAGCCGTCCTACCGGTCCCCTGGGTCTGCAACTGAGCCTGCTCGCCCCTGACTGTAGTTGTGTCTGAGTCCAATGGACTCCTAATATCTGCACCCCAGGCACCAGGCTCTATGGGGATGTGTAGAGCCAACCAAGGCATATAATAGCCCACCCATGAAATGGACTATATGAGGACCTGGGACCCCATCTTCATCCCTCGCGGATGGCATACCGCTCCGTAGATCGACGACATCTCGCCCCTGGCGGGCATCGACACAGCTAATAACCCCAGGGTCGGTCATGAAGGTTATACAGGCATAATCCATCCCAAACTAACATGTAATATGGGTTTCAACTAATATCAACAACTAATCATAATAGACCTAATTCTGGTATTGTTACTGGGATTCAAACTAAGTTATCATGCTAAAGAAACTAACTTGTCGAAGGAAACTTCCTTAACATACCTCGTTCACCGATTACTGATTAACTGGCGAGTTTCAATTCGTATTCAACTATTCTTCTCAACTGCAATCATATTACTGGGGAAGTATGTCTAGTTTTAGTACTAAATTCGATAAAAACGATAACTTTATATATAAATATTAACTATATTTCAACTTAACAGAACATAGTCAAAAACTCATAACTTCTCGAGAATCCAGAAGGGAGAAATGCTTACTTGAAGCCTGTGATCGTATAGAAATTAGTTTGGAGAAATTCCAATGAAATTGGTTTAGCGGGGTTACAATTTGTCGGGCGAATTTCGTGAAAATAACTCCATTGCAATGCTCCCTGTAGCCTTAAACTTCAATAACCGAAGTTAATTTGAATTCGGGCGGCATTTTGCAGCGTAAACGAATGAAAATTTACTAATATCTTCGTTCTCTCTCAAGTCTGGCCGTGGGTTGATTTTATAATGAACTTACAATAACAAAGAAGGGCTTTATATAGGAGAGCAGTGCACCAGGGAGGCGCCTCACAGCAGCCCTTGTGTCACACTGGCTAGTGCCCTGCGGGCTATCACGTCACGCTGGCCCTGTACGGCCTGGCCACGCTCGACTCGACATCCGAGGCTTCTTTACACGTGTCGTACTCTCTTAATCTATTTCAAATTCACGCGTACGCCTACTATTTGTTAACTTTCATGGGGTGTAACACAGACTATTAGAGATCATGATCACTATCAGGATCCTCTGATAAGATACAGGCACACGGCGTGCCTGCTAGCAGCCTTACAGACTATCCTAGTGGGCGAGTAGCGGTGGTGTTAGGCCCAGAAGGCTAGCTATGCCTTTTGAGTGGCTAGATTGAGATGTTAGTACAACACTTCGATTGGGGTTGCCCTCAATTAGGAGCCTTCATGACCACCCCAGGGTTACTAGTTGTGTTGATGCCCGCTAGGGGCGAGATAACGTCACTCTACGAAGCGATATGCCATCTGTGAGAGACGAAGATGGGGTCCCAGGTCCTTATACATTCCATTCAATGGCTGGAATATTATATGTCGTATCAGCACCACACCCCCGTCGAGCCTAGTGCCCGGGGTGCAGACAATAGGAGCGCAGCGGACTTAGACACAACTACAGTACAGGGGCCAAGCGGCCTCAATTGTATACCCATGGGACTGGTAGGTTGTCTATGGCACCAGTAGAGTCATAGAAACCTGGTTAGGTGTATATAGATTGAAGTGCACTCGTCAGGGCTTATGGGGGGGGCCCCCGTGGGTTATTCCATGCTGGTTGTACCTTCTAGGCTTATGGGGGGCAGGTTAGGTTCTTGTTTTCATTTTTGTCTGTTAGCTATAGCTTATGGATATATGATTGTGTGGTCATAGCTCATGTATGTGCAGTGTTTGCTAGATGCAGATTGCGAATAAGCTAGCTTATAGGTTAATCTCTCTAACTCTCCTTTCTACTCACTTTCAGTATTTCACAGCTTTCATTTAGCTTTTTTACTGCCTTACATATTCGGTACATATTATACTGATGCCCAAATATGGGGCACCGCATTACTTTTCTGTAGGTTTAGATAGACAGGGTTCGGGATCTCCAGTAGCAGCTCTTCATAGTCCGCAGTTGGGACAACTCCTTTCATTTGGAGTTGCCAGGTTGTAGATATTTCTGTATTTCATTTATATAGCATTTTGGGTAGTCCGGGGCCCTGTCCCGACCACTATTTGTATTCTTAGAGGCTTGAAGACATCAGTCGTAAGTCAGTTAGTTGTATGTTGGTCGTGAAGGGCCTTATTCAATTATGCTTCGTGTGTTGGCCGTGTGGGTCCTAGTATAGTAACTCGTCTTCATTTTTGTTATAACTAGACAGCATGGTGGCCTTGGCAGCCTGCATAGGATCTCTTCTGTTGCCTGTTGTTGGTTAGATATTTTTGTTTACAGGTGGCTATACGGCCTTGTCGGCCCGAGGCTGCATTTACAACCGAGATATAGCCCGTTGTTTTCTTGAATTGAGTCGCAAGCTCGCACCAGAAGTGCATAAGCCTAGCCACATCAATTAGTTGCCATTGTGGCACCAGATGTTAGTCATGGCTCCCAAGGTGGGCGTGACAATTCAAATACCTATTATGAATTTGATGATTTGCAAAGTATATGTATTATCAACAAGTATGCATGAATCTCATGATTTATGAATTACGTTTTTGTCGACTCACGGGCTTACCCTCATGGATAGTTCATGTATTTACAAGCATGCTATTATTATCATGATTTAACTAGCCCACTAATCTCATGCATAATTGACTATGAGCATTATATATGTTTTGGGAGTAGTATTTCACACTGAGTAGGTTCTCGGCCTAGGTTCTGCCCCGAATCTCATAACTACGTGCCACTGTAGGACATCATGGGACCTCCTTTGTGACTGTCTCCTATCCCAAATGGCCCCTTTTCATGTGTGATATCACGCCTTTCATGGCTCTACCCTTGGCAAGGTATGAACACCCTTCCGACTAGGGTTATAGGTCCGGCTCTATGTGTGCTCATATAGGGTATGTCGGTTATGAGAATCTCCCACTATTCCTCATGATTTATGCATGTTTATGATTATGTATATTTTCTCAAGTCATGTTAAATAAAGCTTTTCTCTTATAATTATGATTATGACTGAATTATGAATATTTTGAAAAACTTGAGCTTTATTTTATCGTATGTTGTTTATGTTATGAGCATGTTGTCCTACTCTTGTGATCATTTATGAGCTTTTATATATTTTAAATGTCGGTTTTACTTACCTTTCATACTTGGTACATTCCATGTATTGACTGCATACTTTCTATGTTGTATCCTTTTATGATACAGCACCCAGCTCTCAGGCTCATCCCCGTCAGTAGTCCATTTCAGAGTTAGCTATTAGCCCTTTTGGTGAGTCCTCATGTTCTGAGGGCCATATGTTCAAACATTGATGTTCCTTTTGTTTCAGTTTTACTGGGTTAGTTGGGGATGTTGTCCCATCAACCCATCTGAGATGATAGAGGCTTTCAGACTAAATGTAGTACTCGGCTGTTATGTATTTTAGTACGTTCCGCTTAACATGCTATGTTATGTTGTATTTATGTCTTCGTTATGTTGTATGTTAATTATTCCGTATTGATGATATAAAGTTAGATGAATGTTCATGCCATGGGTCGACTTGGAATTTCTCAGGGCTCCTTGTCCCTTGTTATGATCTGGGCCTACGTTCGGGTCGTGACATATTGTATGAATTTGTTCTGTTGTTAGCTGTTGTATGGATCTTCTATATGTGTATTTGGGGGCTATTCTGATGTGGTCTTTCTCTCATATATTGAGGTCATGAATTTGGATAATAGTTTGATTGGTGACATGTCCGTAGGGCATTTGTTGGTGTCGGTTATGGAATATGTTGTGGCTACTATAGCTTATGTTGTGGGCCATTTTGTAGCTAGAAATGGATAGATATAAGGGTATTTATTATATGTGGTTGATGGTTTGATGAAGATGTAGGTCAATGGTTGCGACGATCTTTCGTTACAGTTGAGTCAGCACTCATATAGGCTGTGTTGATGGCACGTTGGCAGTCGTGGTGACGCTTGGGTTTGCTTGGTTGTTTCCCTTGGTGTTAGTGGTGAGTAGAGTAGCTTGTGGGCTGCTTGTAAATCTTAAGGCTAGACTGGTTAGGCTGGTGATCAGTGGCTTGTTGATGGACTGCTAGACCTGAAAGAATAGTACTGTGTTGTGATAATCGGTTGGTGGGGTTCGAGAGTTGGTTGTGGGCTATTTGAGAATGTATGATTGTTTTTGATTGTGATCATCACACTAGCATAGCAGTTCTATGGTCTGCACGACGCACAGGCAAGGTTGGCGCATGGAGCACAGCACGCCAACCACTACGCCCACCTAAAAAACTTTTCCTCTGAAGTTTGCACCACGTATTTCTCCCCAGACTTAAATGTTTTTACCCTTTTTCTCCTCAAATGCCCTGTTCATCTCCATAAAACAAAAATTTGTTAGAAAGATGGGTTGCCTCCCACCAAGTGCCTTATTTATAGTCGTGGCAAGACATCCATGGGTTGCCTCCCGTGTAGCGCTTGATTTAACATCACGGCATGACGCAAGACTTCTCACTCCTTCAACTAAGCTAGATGATTAGTAACCTAAGTTCCGGTTGTTTCTTCTTGAGACACATGCTTCTCTACAACCTGCTTAGACCTTCCAAGCTCTGCAATTGTGACGGTCTTTAGCTCCTCATAGTGGGGTGGCAAGTTTGCCGCACTGAAAACATTAAATATCGCTTCCTGACCATCCCTAGTCATCGACATCTTGCCTGGGCTCACCCTTATAACTGCATCAGTGATAGCCAAGAATCCTCTACCCAAAATGATGGGAATTGCTTTGTCAGCTTCATAGTCAAGGATGATAAAGTCTGCCATCAAGATGAATGGTCCCACTTTGATCAGCACATCTTCAATGACACCTTCAAGATAAGTGATAGACCTGTTAGCTGACTGCAATGTCACTATGGTGATATGTGGTTTTCCCAACTCCAACTTTTTGAAAAATGATACTGGCATAAGATTAATGCTCGCACCCAAATCACATAATATTGACCTGACCTCTCTACTTCTAATGATAACTAGAATAGTTAAGCTCCTGGGGTCCTCAACTTCTATAGGATCTTATTTTACACCCAGGAACTGCACTCCTTTGTAAGAGCTACAGTCTCAAACTTTGTTAGCCTTCATTATTGGCCACAATATCCTTAAGATATCTGGCGTACTTTGGAACCTCCTACAACAACTCTATCAATGGTATATTCACATGCACCTACTTCAAGATATCTAGATACTTCTTACAAGATGCGTCTTCCTTCTTCTTTCTAAATCTCTATGGAAATAGAGGAGGTGGTATAACATCTGCTGCTTTTGGCTATGAATGACTCGACTCACCAATCTCTTGCTTTGACTCTGCAACTTGTTCTGCCTTTGTCTTATTATCTCTGACTATCACTTCACCCAACTTTTTTCCACTGCGCAAAAAGATTGCGCTGACAATCTCCTTGGGGTTCTTCTCAATATTGGTCGAAAGTGCCCCTTGAAGTCTATTTGTCTTCTAAATGGCCAATTGGCCCACTTGCCTCTCCAACTCATGGAATCACTTATGCATCTCATTAACAATCTGATTCTATTGAACCATCCATTGCTTCATGGTCTCCTCTAAAAACTACTAGACTGCTATCCCTGCGGTCTCTGAAAGTTATTCGGGGGTCTCTGAAATTTCTATTAACCTCCCCATGGGGGATTAGCTGCATTTCTATACCCTCGATTATAACTGTTTCCTGAAAAAATTCCTCTGTGACCTTGCTTCCCTGCAAAATAGATAGATTCTGGGTTTTGTGGACAACCTGAATAAGAATGACTTTCTCCACTTGCCTCACATGATGGTGGTGGAGTCAAAACTTGCTGAACCTAATGAACCTAATGAACCTGACTTACTGGTACTGTGGTCACTAACTGTGATGATCATATTCACCAATTGATTGATATCTGACCAAATTGCCACTACACCATAAACCTCAAGTTTCCCTAGAACTTTGATTACGGTAAAAACCTCTGCCTTAATCCTGATAATCTTGACTCCCAACTGACATGAGATTAAACAAAGTTTGTATCTCATCGTAGCTCTTTGACAAGATTTGCCACTATGCAGTAGCATCAAGTAGATCTTAGACTCTAACTTCATCCCCTCTATAAAGTTATGTCCAATGATCTCCTTTGGCTGCATATGGTGCGGGCAATCTCGCAGATATTCCTTGTATCTCTCCCAAGCTTGAGCCAAGATTTCACCATCCTTATGAATGAACCCTAATATCTTTCCTCTCAACTCCTTTGTCTCCTCGAAGAGAAAAACTTGTTTATGAACTTGTTTGAAAGAGCTTCCCAAGTAGTGATAGACCCTGCTGTCTCATTCTAAAGTCATTCCTTTGTCTCTCCGACTAATGAAAATGGGAACAAAGTGAGCTTAACATACTCATCAAAAATATTTTGATAATGGAAGTTCTCACTGAGTTCCACGAATGTCATCAAATGCCTGTGTGATCCTCATGCGGCTTGCCTTGATATTGACAAGTTTTTTGAACCAACCTTATGGTCGCCTCCTTCAACTCAAATTTTACAGTGATGGTTGGCTTGATGATCGCTCTGGAAGCATTCTCCAAGTTTGGCCTAGCAAAGTTTAGCACTGGAATCCTTTCTTGGTTGTTTCCCCGTGCTTGCTCGTTTTTCTCTGCCATTGCTAATCGATGAAGAGTTCTTCCAGATTCAGGATAAAAGTGAGCCAAGGGTTGCCCCTAACTTCGAGTACCTAGCATACACCAAACAAAAAACACCTAAAATTTCCAACAACCAACAACCATAAAATATGAAATAGTGGAATAAAAATACCAACCACAAATAGTTAACCAATATTCAGTCCCCCGAAATGGCACCAAAAACTTGATGTCGCCAAGACCACACGCAAGCATACGTGTTCCTCAAGTAATATAGGATGGTGAAGTTCCAATATCATACCTACAGTGACTTGTCAGATTAATTGCTTAAGTTTAATCTTTATTTCACTATTCAATAAAACAAATGTAAAATTTGGAATGAGTTTTGAGATTACTTTCTGCTAAACTTAAAATGTAACTGATATATAATTAAAAAAGTTCATTTTCAAGAGAGTTGTAATTCAAATGATGATTAAAATCCAGGGTCTTGGCAATATCTTTTTCAGGTTGAGTTTTAGGATTCAAATAATCTAGACTAAATCCTTCTAAGACTGCTAGTTGCAAGTTTCGAACCCACTTCTCAACTACTCTCTCGAATAGCCAAGAACTATCTCATGAAATCTAACACTTATATCTCTATGGTTGCAGGAGAATCATGAGATGATAGTTGAAGATACTTGAATCAACTGAGTAAGGTTGCAGGGTATATCCCTATCCTCAACAATGTAATCAGCTCTGAACTTTTTAACAAGATATTGTAACCTACTCTATGCTTCTTTTACCCTCCTTAGTTCCCTCTCCCGAGTTCAACCAATGAGTCAATAGATAATATTTGAAAGGTGATTAGACTAACGAATAAGCATGAAATCAAGTAAGCATAAACAATCTTGAAAAGAAGAATTAAACATCTAGCATAAATGAATATTCAAACTACAACCATCAAGCTATGGCCAAAACCCTAGAATAAAGAGTTTAGCCACTCATGTTCAAGTGTAAACCCAAAGAAATAATCATTCAAATCACAAAGATAAAAACTAATGAAGAAAAACCTAAGAAGAAAATGGAACTTCCTATCTCTTCCCCCAAAACCTATGTAGAATGATCGATCTCATTCTAAAAAATGCCCTAGCAAAGTATTTATAAGAATGGTAACAAATTTCCCTTTTTCCCCTTAAGTAATTCATCTTTTGGACTTAGAAAAATTCATTTCTGATAGGCCCTGGCGCCCCACTTCACCTATCTCGCTAGACTTGGGTTGAATTTATTCTGAAGTTCTGCCTCTGGTATGCCACTTTTATTATCTCACCAAGGTGTTAGTCAAAATTCTGCAATTCTGGACCTGGCGCACCATTTCTCTCAATGCACTAGAGTGTTAGAAAATTTTTCCAAGCTGGGATCCTCTCTAACGAGCCACTTCTCTCATTTCACCAAGGTGTTGTTAAAATCTCTTCTGAAGTTTGAGGTCTAGTGCACCACTTCAGTCATAGCACCAATCTAAGCACAATTTCTCTGATGTTTAGGCTCTGCCGTGCCACTTTTCCCATTTCACCAAGCAAAATTTTCATTGAATTCTTCTTTCTTCACACTTTTCACCATTTTTAAGTAGTTTTCCATGTGTTACCTATCAAAATCATCTAAAATATTTGTTAGCTCTTTTCGCACACACATTAATGAAATCATGCATTTTATAAGGAAATCATCTCAAAACATGATAAAACATAGGTAAAAATATGGAAAATACGAATAAGAATATGTCCAACATCATTTAGTCATACATATGATCTGGTAGTTTGTGATCTTCAAATCCTGGGGACTAATTCACATAAACTTCTTCTTGTAGGTAGCCATTCAAACAAGCACTATTAATGTCCATCTAAAACAATTTAAACCTCATATGTATAGTTATGTGCTGTGAATTTACAGCACTTTCGATGCTTAAAACTTAGAAAATAAGCATGGTCTTAAGTGTGTTTATACAGATATGATGCACTTTTAATTTGTTTTTAGGGAAATTATGTATTGGAGTTGAAATGTGCAAAAGAAGAGAAAAGAATGCTGAAAATGGTGAAATTGCAGACCTCGGTATGAGTCGTACCTTGGAAGTACGAGTCGTACGTTGCATTCGTGATAAAATTCAAAGGAACTGCGTAAGGCACTGGCTAGGTATGACTCTTGGTAAGAGTCATACTATCTTGGTATGAGCCGTACCATAGAAGTCATGGAAAATTACAGAAAAATTGCACTTGTCTGAGCTCATGGTATGAATGGAAGATACGAGTCGTGATGACCACATACGACTCACACCAATGAGCCGTGGTAAACTTCAGAGGAGATGTCATTGGCAGATCCTAGTGAATGAAGCAGTCACGAGTCATGATATCAATGTATGAGTTGTACCACAACACTCGTGAAAGTATTTAGAGGATGCCCAACTTCACAAGATCAGACCAAACCAGGCATTGTACGACTCGCAAGAGCATTGTACAAGTCGTACCAACTTCTAGGACTTAACCAAATTCAAGGCTGCTGAGCATTGTACGAGAGGAAGTTAGGACTCGTAGGTTCATAGTACAAGTCATAGGATCAGGCGGCGGCAGTTAAATTAGTTTTTCTGTTAATTTAGGAAAAAGTTCTATTTATTTGTATAATACTTTTCTAGGTTTTTTTTAGAAAGTTAAATCCTACTTCAACTAGGAAAAGGAGTGACAAATCCCAATTCCACTACATGAAGGAACAAGGAAGGCTTACTTTACTATTATAAATACTCTTTATTTCTATGTAATAGAGTAGCAAATTAGAGAAGAGAGAACGATATAGAGAAGGAGAAAGGACGTGAGAAGTAGTTAGAGAACATTGAGACAAGATAGAATTGAGTTGATTGGCTTGTGACCAACCTTTTCTTGATTTCTTCTTGATCTTGATACTTTGTTCTTAAGGATTTTTCTGATTTATTCAAAGAAGTTTTTTTATCATCCATTATTGTAAGTATTAATTTATGTGTTTAATTATAAATGCAAATCACAATCTTGCAACTATGAGAGGCTAAAACCTCCATAGTAGGGTTGTGGGAACCATGGTGGACTAATAAGCTAGGGTTGCATAAAAATGATTCAAAACCAATGCAAAACACTTGTATTATATTTTGGTCATCATATACATTTCTTAACGGTGTACAATATTAGGACTTGCCTGAATTCTTTACTTGCTTGAGCCTAGAGAGGTAGAGATTAGGGAAAGAGAATTATAATAAAGCCTTGATCTTGATGATAATTGTATTAACTTGAGATGTGGTCATAGGATAGTTATATTTGGTACATATTGATAATGGTTAATTTGCAATCACCAATAAGACCTGACCCGGTGATTGAGTATATTCATTCAATAAGGATGAACCAATCATCAAAATGAACCATAGTTATCAGTTCTACAAGTAAGCATTGGTGATGATAACATATGTACATCCGAAGCAATTATGAACCCATGGGGAACATAAACACTAGTTATCCTTCATTCTTGATTTTAACCAAAATTTTAATAGTTGTTTTTAATTATTGTATTCTCTAGAACCCCCAATTTGGAGTAACTACCCAACAAGTTCACTTACTGGCTTTGGTCTAGGTCTTCCATGTTCCCTGTGGGTTCGACCCTAACCTCTAGGGTCACGACCCAAATGTACACCTAGATCATAGACACGGGGCAAGGAGCCCTGAGAGACCCCAAGTCGACCCATGGCATGAGCATACATCTAATTCAATCACATGAGCAGAAGACTTAACATAAAGAACATAATCATAACATAGTATAAGGGGAAAATGAGTACAAGACTTTCACAATACAGTGGAATACAACTTATAGTCTGATAAGCCTCTAAACATGAAAGGCAGATTGATGGGACAACTCCCCAACTAATCCAACGTCCAGAAACTAAAAGGAATAACATAGAGTATGAACATGTAGCCCTCGGAACATGAGGACTCACCAAGTGCGCTGAGACCAAATCTGAATCTATCTATGGGTGAGGATGAGCCTGAGAACTGGGACCTGTATCATGAAACGATACAGCATAGAAAATATGCGACTAGTACGTGGAATGTACTGAGTAAGTAAAACGGACATTTAAAACATATATGAAATTCATAAATGATCATAAGAGTAGGACGTCATTCCCGTATCCTAAATCATAATAACATATCATATGGCTCAAGGTTTTAAAAATATTAGTAACATAACATATTCATAATCATAATAGAAGCGATTTACTTAACATGACTTGATCCAACATACATAGTCATAACATTCATAAATCATGAGGAACGATGGGAGATTCTCTTAACTAACATGCCCCATATGAGCACACATGAAGCCCGACTTGTAACCCTAGTCGGGAGGATGTTCGTACCTTGCCAAGGGTACAACCGTGAAAGTGTGATATCACCATAAAAAGGGCCATTTTGGGGCTAGAACTAACATGAAAGGGGTCCCAACATACCTACGGTGGAACGTAGTTAATAAGATCCGGGGCTTAACATAAGCCCCGAACCTACTCAGTATTCGATATTACTCTCAAAACATATATATAGTGCTCATAATAATACATACATGAGTTCATGGGCTAGTTAAATCATGATAATTGTAAACATGCTTGAACATATAAGAACTAGCCATGACTTGAGGCCAGTAAGTCGGCCAAAAAAACATAATTCATGAATAATGAGATTCATGCATATTTGTAGATCATGTATATATAGCTTGAATTTCTTAAAAATCATAATGGGTAAGACAATATATTCATAATGTAAAACATAATTCAGGTTGGGCTTGTAAAGAACATCAGTTGAAAATTAGATCATAAATTGTTTCATCATAGGGCATGCATAATTAAGCTTAATTCCTTAGAAATCAAATCAATAATATTATAATCAATTTAAATCTCAAAAGATGATCAAAATCCATATATTATGATAAGATTTCAAAATCACGAAACTCATAATTAAATCATTAGATTTTATATAAATCAAATACAACCCCATGAGTTTTTGATAAATTTTAAGTAAAATCATAGAGTAGGAACATGGTGTGGAAGAATTTACCCATTGAGGACCTGGCATACCTGGAAACACTTGATTCTTAATCTCCCTTGAAAGCCCAATATGGAACTTAGAGAAATTTGGGAAGAACACCTTGAATCACCTTCTAGACTCCTCTCTATACTCTTGCATGCATGAATGAGGCTTAACATGGACTAATCCTCCTTAAAAGACCCTATTCATACCTTAAAATGACATAGTTTAACCCTTAGAAGTTTAGAAATTACAAGAACACCCTTACTAAAAATGCGGGAATTCCCAGTCACCAGTCCCAACGAGGAACCTCACGAGTCGTTGCTAGGGGGCACGACTCGTGGCCTGAATCTGTCATGCTCACTGCCCCACTCACTCAAGGGACCCCACTAATCATAGTGGCTGACCACGACTCGTGGTCACCACCCATGACCCCCACTGCCCAAAATCTTGACCAACCATACACCCCAGCCCACGGGTGACCTCACGAGTCGTGAGGTCTAGCCATGACTCGTGGTCAAGCCCGTGGCCTCCTCCACCTGAACCGACCATCCTTGTTGACCATGAGTCACCTCAAAACTCGTGGTCACTCCCCACGACCTACCACACGGGTCGTTCTGTGACCTGGTGCAAATTTCCAGTTTTTCTCCATTTTGACTCCCGGGTCTGATACTTGGATTCTCGGGATGTAACAATATCTCCCTCTTAGGAACATCCGTCCTCAAATGTTAGAAACATGCAAAAAACTCAGAAACAAGCAATCACCATATATAAATACTGATCATATAAGCTGAAAACTGACAGATTGACTACCTCCAAAAAGAACTACATAATTGAAGTAAATTCAGCCATCACATACATTTACCATACCATAAAACAAACTTGTACGCATGGAAATGACATGAAAATTGATTAGAGGTTTAGGGCCAAAACTGAAACCTCAAATTGAAACTGAGCCAGTAGAGAACAAGTGTGGGTATTTAGCCATCATATCCGCTTTGGCTTCCCACGTAGCTCCTTCAACATGCTGATTTTTCCATAATACTTTAACTGAAGCTACTTCGTTGTTCCTTAGCTTACGAACTTGAAGATCTATGATTTCCACCGTAATTTCTTCATACCTGAGGCTATCCTTTACACCAACACTATCCACCGGGACTACTAAAGCTGGATCACCCAAGCACTTTTTCAAAAGTGACACATGAAACACAGGATGAACTGAAGATAAATCTGAGGGAAAGTCCAACTCATACGCCACCAAACCATCCCTCCTCACAACTTGGTAGGGGCCAACATAGCGGGGACTGATCTTCCACTTCTTCCAAAACTGCATGACTCCCTACACGGGAGATGCCTTTAGAAATATCCAGTCGTCCACATCAAACTCCAAGTCTCTTCTCCTCACATCGGCATATGATTTTTGATGACTCTGAGCGATTTTCAACCGGTCCCTTATCAACTGAACCTTCACCATCGCCTCGTGAACTGAATCTGGCCCTATCGTAGCTGCCTCACCAACCTCAAACCATCTGATGGAGATCTACATCTCCGCCCATAGAGGGCGTCAAACGGTGCCATTTGGATACTAGAGTGATAACTATTATTATAAGAAAACTCGATCAAAGGAAAAGGATCATCACAACAACCTCTAAAATCCATAACATATTCCCTCAACATTTCCTTAAGAGTCTGGATTGTTCGTTCTGCCTGGCCATCCGTCTGCGGATGAAATGATGTGCTGAGCTTGACTTGAGTCCCAGGTACCTTCTGAAAAGAGCGCCAGAACTGGGAGGTAAACTGAGTACCTCAGTCTAAAATAATAGACAAGGGCACTCCATGAAGTAAAACCAACTCCCCCATATACAACTTGGCGTAATCATCCACTGAATCCGTGGTCTTGACTGGTAGAAAGTGTGCAGCCTTGGTTAACCTGTCTACCACCACCCAAATAGAATCATAGTGTCGGGGAGTATGGGGTAAGCCTTTAATGAAATCCATATTAATCTATTCCCACTTCCAAGTGGGAATGTTAATATCTTTAAGTACGCCTCCCGGCTTTTGATGCTCTACTTGTACTTGCTGATAGTTTCAACATTTAGCTATGAACTCTGCAATATTCTTCTTCATACCATCCCACCAATAGATTTCTCGCAAGTCCCAATACATCTTCGTGGATCCCTGATAGATAGAAAATTTGGTACCATGTGCTTCATGCAATATCTGAAACCTCAAATTATCGACGTCTAGAACACATAGTCAACCCTGGTATTGTAGCACACCATCTCCCCCATGGGAGAAAACCTCCACCTTTTGACTCCACACTGCTTCCTTCAGCTTCCTCAAAATCAGATCCTCATCTTGCTTAGATTTGACATCAACCACCAAGGACGATTCTAACCTATTCTGCATAACGACGTCGCCATCAATCGAGTCGATCAATCTAACTCCCAATCTTGCGAGCCGGTGGACATCCTTCACCAACTCCTTCTTTCCCTCCTCCACGTGGGACACACTCTCCATAGAGAGCCTACTGAGTGCATCCTCCACCACATTAGCCTAGCCCGGGTGGTAAAGAAAACTCATATCGTAGTCCTTTAATAACTCCAACCACCTCCTTTGCCAAAAATTGAGATCCTTCTGCCTGAACACATATTGCAAGCTCTTGTGATCCGTGAATACATCCACGTGGACCCACTACAATTAATGCCTCCATATCTTCAATGCAAACACCACTGTTGCAAACTCAAGATCATGGGTCGGGTAATTTTTTTCGTGAACTTTCAGCTGTCGAGAGGCATATGCTATTACTTTCTCATGTTGCATCAACACACATCCAAGTCCGACTCTCGAAGCATTACAATACACAATAAAGCCATCTGTACCCTCAGGTAAAGTCAACACGGGTGTTGAAGTGAGTCGGGTCTTCGATTCCTAAAAGTTTCCTCACAAGCCTCCGACCATTGTAACTTTACCTTTTTCTAAGTCAACTTGGTTAGAGGTGCCGCAATAGATGAAAAACCCTTAAAAAATCTCTGGTAGTAACCTGCTAGGCCAAAGAAACTCTGAATTTCTGAAGGATTCACCGGTCTGGGCCAATTCTTCACCGCTTTGATTTTCTGAGAATCTACCTTAATTCCCTCACCTGAAACCACATGGCCTAGAAATGTCACCGAGTCCAACCAAAACTCACATCTGCTGAGCTTTGCATATAACTGACAATCCTTGAGGACCTGAAGCACTATACGCAAGTGAGTAGCATGTTATTCCTTGCTCCAGGAGTATACAAGGATATCATTGATGAACATAATTATGAACATGTCCAAATACTACTTGAACACCCTGTTCATCAGGTCCATAAAAGATGAAGGAGCATTAGTTAGTCCAAATGACATAACTACAAACTCATAATGGCCATACCGAGTTCTGAAGGCTGTCTTCGGGATATCACACTCCGAACTCTGAGCTGATGGTATATGGACCTGAGATCTATCTTCTAGTGTGAAATAAATCATTAATCCTGGGAAAGAGGTACATGTTCTTAACAGTGACCGTATTCAGCTGCCGATAATCAATACATATTTGAAGGGATCCATCCTTCTTTCAAACAAAGAGAACCAGTGCACCCCATGGAGACTTGCTCGATCTAATGAAACCCTTATCCAAAAAGTCCTTCAACTGTTCGTTTAACTCTTTTAGCTCGACTGGATCCATCCTGTAATGAGGAATGGAGATAGGCTGCATATCGGGCAATAGATCAATACCAAAATTGATTTTCCTCTTCGGAGGAACACCTGGCAAATCATCGGGGAAAACTTCCGGATACTTATACACCACTAGAACTAATTGAATAGTACAAGGTCTTTGACTCTACATCCTTAACCCTAACTAGGTGGTACAGGCAACCCTTAGGATCATTTTTCGTGCCTTAAGGTATGAAATAAACCAACCGATTGGTATGGCCGAACTACCCTTCCAATCTAAAACTGACTCACCTAAAAACCGAAATTCCACCGCACGGGTCCTATAATTAATCGAAGCATAACATGCAAACAACCAATCCATACCCAAAATGATGTCAAAGTCAGTCATGGCCAATTCTACTCAATCCGCAGAGGTAACCTTATGTAACACCATAATGGGGAAACCCTTATACACCTGCCTAGCTACCGTTGATTCACCAACTAGAGTAGATATAGAGAACAGTTCTAATAAAATTTTAGGACTAACTCCAAAACAACTAGCAATATAAGGGGTAACAAAAGAAAAAGTAGCTCCTGGATCTAACAAAGCATAAGCATCAGTATGCAAGACTTGAAATATTCTCGTGACCACATCTGGTCAAGCCTCCTGCTCCTGGCGAGGCATTAGGGCATAAAACCTGTTTTGGCACTGACCACCGCTGAACTAGTGGAGGCACCCTACTGAGGGATTCATGCTGATGGAGCGGTAGAACTAGTTGTAGGCAATTCCTAATCCTGTGTCCAGGTTTGCCAAACCCGAAACAAGCTTCCGCATCGACCAAGTACCTCTCGTGATGATTCTTGTCGCACTTCGCACAAACTGGAAAAGTGCGCTCCACCTGCATGCTACAATGATCCCTCGAGCCTGTAGCCTTACTCCTCTAGTCTCCCCTGAACCTGGATGGAATGCTGGCCGATGATGGAGCTGGAGCAATGGACCTGTGCTGGGTCTACTGACGTGGTCAACCTCCTGACCTGACATGGCTCTTTTGGCCTCTCTCTGCCTCCTATAGAATGACTCCATCTGCTGCGCATGCAATAAAATATGGGGTAAATCAATGTCCCGGTGAATCATGGAGATTCGGAGATCCTTGTCCAAGTAATCTACTGCTCCATGCACAAAACGACTTACCCGAGCCCGCTTATCCACCACCAACTCTGGAGCATATTTAGATAACCGGGTGAATTTTAATGCATACTCCTGGACAGAGATGTTACCCTACTTTAGATTCACAAACTCATCCACCTTGAGCTCCCTCATCTCTTGAGGGAAGAATCAATCCATGAATGCGGTGTGAAACACATCCCATCCCATCGAGCCTGTACCCACCACCCTAGCATCTCTCTATTGCTTAAACCATATATGTGCTACCCCCTTTAGCTGGTAGGAGGTCAAGTCAACGCATTCCCCATTAATCACCCCCATAACTTGGGTGACTTTTAGAATCTCCTTTATAAAATCGTGTGGGTCCTCGTCCACCTTTGACCCCGTGAACTCCGGAGGGCTCATCCTCAAGAAGTCCCTTACCTTAGCTGCCATTGCATTCCCGTCATGAGGGAAATGAGCCACTATCTGATTATGGACCTGGGCCATCATGGCCTATGCCAGCATCTGAATCGCTGCCCTAAACTCAGCGTGGGCAGCTGGCTCTGGTACGTGCTCCTCATGAATGGGTGGAGCTGGATGACGCTCACCATCATGGGCATCCTCATGATCATTACCATTATCGTTTCTCCTAGCGTTTACTCGACGCAGAGGCATGATTCTGCAAATGTGAATAGCAGGAATTAGAAGAATAAATGACGTTCATCGCACGACATAGATCATGAAAGAAGGGAACATTTCCTAAACATCTAGTAGCCTCTTCGTCATAAGTATGGCGCACTTAACACCCATGAAAAGGACTCTACTTAACGCGGCTTTTAGACTCCCTAGGACACTTCAAAACCTAATGTTCTGATATCAAGTTTGTCATGACCCAAACATACACCCAGATCGTAAACACAGGACAAGGAGCCCTAAGAGACCCCAAGTCGACCCATGGTATGAGCATACATCTAATTCAATCACATGAGCGAAAGAATTAGCATAAAGAACGTAATCATAACATAGCATAAGGGGAAAATGAGTACAATACTTATACGATACGGCGGCATACAACTTATAATCTGATAAGCCTCTAAACAGGAAAGGCGGATTGATGGGACAACTCCCCAACTAATCCAAAGTCCAGAAACTAAAAGGAATAACATAGAGTGTGAACATGTAGCCCCGGAACATGAGGACTCACCTAGTGCGCTGAGAGTAAGTCTAAATCTATCTACGGGTGAGGATGAGCCTAAGAACTGAGACCTGCATCATGAAATGATAAAACATAGAAAATATGAAATCAGTATGTGGAATGTACTAAGTATGCAAGGTAAGTAAAATGCACATTTAAAACATATATGAAATTCATAAATGATCATAAGAGTAGAACGTCATGCTCGTATCGTAAATCATAATAACATATCATATGGCTCAAGGTATTCAAAATATTCATAACATAACATAATCATAATCATAACAGAAGCGATTTATTTAACATGACTTTATCAAACATACATAGTCATAACATGCATAAATCATGAGGAACGTGGGAGATTCTCTTAACCGACATGCCTCATATGAGCACACATGAAGCCCGACTTGTAACCCTAGTCGGGAGGGTGTTCGGACCTTGCCAAGGGTAGAACCATGAAAGTGTGATATCACCCTGAAAAGGTCCATTTGGGTCAGGGACTAACATGAAAGGGGTCCAAACATACCTACACTGGCACGTAGTTCATGAGATCGGGGGCTTAACCTGAGCCCCAAACCTACTCGGTGTTCGATACTACTCCCAAAACAAATATCTAGTAGTTATAATAATACATACATGAGTTCATGGGCTTGTTAAATCATGATATCGTAAACATGCTTGAACATATAAGAACTAGCCATGACTTGAGGCCCGTAAGTCGGCCAAAAAAACATAATTCATGAATAATGAGATTCATGCATATTTGTAGATCATGTACATATAGCTTGAATTTCTTAAAAATCATAATGGGTAAGAAAATAAGTTCATAATTTAAAACATAATTCAGGTTGGGTTTGTAAAGAACATCAATGGGAAATTAGATCATAAATCGATTCATCATGGGGCATGCATAATTAAGCTTAATTGCTTAGAAATCAAATCAACAATATTTTAATCAATTTAAATCTCAAAAGATGATCAAAATCCATAGATTATGATAATATTTCAAAATCACGAAACCCATAATTAAATTATTAGATTTTATATAAATCAAATACAAAACCCTATGAGTTTTTTATAAATTTTAAGTAAAATCATAGAGTAGGATCATAGGTGTGGAAGAATTCACCCATTGAGGACCTTACATGCCTGGAAACACTTGATTCTTAATCTCCCTTGAAATCCCAAGATGGAATATAGAGAAATTGGGGAAGAACACCTTGAATCACCTTCAAGACTCCTCTCTATACTCTTGCATGCATGAATGAGGCTTAACATGGAATAATCCCACCCCCCTAAAAGACCTTCTTCATACCTTAAAACGACATAGTTTAAGTCTTAGGAGTTTAGGAATTACGAGAACACCCTTACTAAAAACACAGGAGGGACCTCACGAGTCGCTGCCAGGGGGCACGACTCGTGGCCTGAATCTTTAATGCTCACTGCCCAACTCACTCAGGGGACCCCACGAATCGTGGTGGCTTACCACAACTCATGGTCACCACCCGTAACCCCCACTGCCCAAAAATATTGACCAACCATACACCCTAGCCCACGGGTGACCTCACGAGTTATGAGGTCTGGCCATGACTCATGGTCAAGCTCATGGCCTCCTCCACCGGAGTGGGCCATCCTTGTTGACCACGAGTCACCTCATGACTCGTGGTCACTCCCCACGACCTACCTCACAGGTTGTCCTATGACTTGGTGTGAAATTTCCAGTTTTTCTCCATTTTGACTCCTGGGTCTGATCCTTGGGCTACCGGGGTGTAACATCTAGTTAGGTTCTTTATTGACAAAGTCCATTTCATACTTCGATAGGAGGTATGGTTTGAGCGTTATCAAAAGATATGAGGTATGGTTTGAGCATTATCAAAAAATAGCGCCGTTGCTGGGGAATACGACTAAGACTAGATTAACTGCTTGTATTTGACATTTGGTTGTTATTTCCTCTTTTATATTTTTGTTTGTTTTTTTGTATCACCTAAGGCACCTCTTGGCAAAACCAGGCATTTAACATAGTGAAGGATTAGTCCGAGTTTCTTGATGAATTATGAGTAATCAAGAGATATGTCTCGTGTCGCAACATTAAATCAGGCCTACATGGGAGGCAACCCATGAATGGATGGTGAATTCTCAGTAGCCACAACTATTTCCCTCTCCTATTTTTTACATTCTTTATTTCTTTGGGGACAAAGCATATTTTTAGGGGGCTGTACTTGTTTTTGGATATTTGCCCGAGGGTTTTTCTTGTCGTGTTTCTTTTCCCTCGTGCATGATATCTAGTAGAACCAACTTGTTTAGGATTTTATTTTTGTGATTTTTGTTTAATTAGAAAGTAGCTTAGGATTACTCAACCAATAAATTGTACTTTTTTTTTTTGGATTTGTAAAAAAAGATGACGCTGTTGAGAAATTATTTATGATTAGCTATGTACTTTTGATTGCAATCATGATTTCTATGAATCTTTTTATGTCATTTAGTATATTAGCATGTATAGTTTTTTGTTAATCCATGTATAAAATGGACAGGTATAGTAAATGCAATTCATGTACCATGAGCGAGTGAGGTCTAATACCTAGTTCAATACTGCGTAAAGGATCTAGAACTTGCCCGATTGGTCTTTCCATAAGTTTTAGGATGGTTGGTTAGGAAGAGATCATAGGCCATTTTTAAGCTCACTTATAGCCTAAAAAACCCTACCAAAATCATATGATTCCCTTTATCCCAATTTTGAGCCTTTAATAGACCATTTTCCTTTGATTAATCGATTAACCGTGCCCATTTTTTTAGAATGAACCTATTTTGGCACTGGTCCTTCCTTGAATATTGTGAACCTAAACATAGGAAAAATGCCTAAGTTTAGGATGGCTAGAGTAGGGGTGCATAAATGGTGAAAACGAGGAAGAGGAAAATAAAAGAGAAAAGGTGAAAAACGAGGTGTGGTGTGACAAATGAAAAAGAAAAAAGAGAAAAAAAAATGAAAAAGTTGAAAACCTTGAATAATAAAATTTAAAAGAAAAAATAATGCTTGAAAAGGTTAAATACACACCACACTCATACAAATGCGAAAAAAAGAGGTTAAAAGGGAGGGAAAAGAATGAAAAGAAAAAGAAAGTGAAAAAGTGAAAAAATGGAGCCACGTATATGTAGTGCCAAGGAAGGGTTTCGTCACTCAAAAGATTTCATCTCTATCTTACCCAGCCTGAAAGCCTACATTACAAGCCAAAAGAAAGTCCTATAGTGATTCTAGTCTGACTATCTGACAAATCGAAGTAGAGAAAATAAGGGCGAGCCTGTGGTATCCAATATGTAGTATTTGAAACTTCTTTGTGAGGATGAGAGTCTTACTTGTTCAGTCCCATATTTTCCTATATTTGTGAGTGGGGACTTCCCTTGTTTTGAGGGTAAAATGGTTTATGTTTAATTCTGCCTATTTTCTATGTTAGAAGCATTGGTGATGACATGACTACCTGTTAATAGCTAGATGACATATGCTGATCTAGTTTATGAGGAAAAAGGGTCAAAAGTTGTTTGAGTTTATGGTGATTTTGATTGATTGTTGGTTGTAGAACCCTAGGATTATTTTCTAGTTAGGCATCATATTTTAGTTTTCTTTGCCTGAGTACATGCAAAAGTCTTAAGTTGAGGGTGTTGATGTGCTGTAAATTCGTAGCATTCGTGATAAAATTCAGAGGAACTGCATAAGGAACTGGCCATGTATGACTCTTGGTAAGAGTCGTAAATCCTGGTACGAGCCATACCATAGCAATCGTGGAAAATTATAGAAAAACTGCACTTATCTGAGCTCATGGTATGAATGAAAGATACGAGTCATGATGACCACATACGACTCGAAACAAAGAGTCGTGGTAAACTTCATAGAAGATGCGATTGGAAGATCCTAGGGCATGACGTAGTCACAAATCGTGATATCAAGGTACGAGTTGTACCACAACAATCGTGAAAATATTCAAAGGACGCCAACTTCACAAGATCAGACCGTGACAGGCATTGTACTACTCGCAAGAGCATTATACGAGTTATACCAAATTCTAGGACTTAATCAAATTCATGGCTGCTGAACATTGTATGAGAGGAAGCTACGACTCGTAGGTTCATGGTATGAGTCGTAGGATCAGGCGGCGGTAGTTAAATTAGTTTCCCATTTAATTTAGGAAAAGTTCTAATTATTTGTATAAATACTTTTCGAGGTTATTTTTTTTTAGAAAGTCAAATCCTACTTCAACTAGGAAAAGAAGTTACAAATCCCAATTCAACTCCATGAAGGAACAAGGAAGGCTTACTCTACTATTATAAATACCCCTTATTTCTATGTAATAGAGTAGCAAATTTGAGATGAGAGAACGATATAGAGAGGAGAGAGGACGTCAGACGTAGTTAGAGAACATTGAGACAAGATAGAATTGAGTTGATTAGCTTTTGACCAACCTTTTCTTGATTTCTTCTTGATCTTCATACTTTGTTCTTAAGGATTTTTCTGATTTATTCAAGAAGTTTTTTTATCATCCATTATTGAAAGTATTGATTTATGTGTTTAATTTTAAATGCAAATCACAATCTTGCAACTATGAGAGGCTAAAACCTCCATAGCCAGGGTTGTGGGAACCATGGTGGATTAACAAGCTAGGGTTGCATAAAATGATTCAAAACCAATGCAAAACACTTGTATTTTTCCATAATACTTTAACTGAAGCTACTTCGTTGTTCCTTAACTAATGGACTTGATGATCTATGATTTCCACTAGAATTTCTTCATAACTGAGGCTATCCTTTACACCGACACTATCCACCGGGACTACTAAAGCTGGATCACCCAAGCACTTTTTCAAAAGTACACATGAAACACGGGATGAATTGAAGACAAATCTGAGGGAAAGTCCAACTCATACGCCACTATACCAGCCCTCCTCACAACTCGGTAGGGGCCAACATAGCGGGGACTGAGTTTCCCTTTCTTCCCAGATTGCATGACTCCCTTCATGGGAGATACCTTTAGAAATATCCAGTCGTCCACATCAAACTCCAAGTCTCTTCTCCTTACATCGGCATATGATTTCTAATGACTCTGAGCGTTTATAAACCAATCCCTTATCAACTGAACCTTCACCATCGCCTCGTGAACTGAATCTGGCCCTATCATAGATGCCTCACCATCCTCAAACCATCTAATGGGAGATCAACACCTCCACCCATAGAGGGCCTCAAATGGTGCCATTTGGATACTAGAGTGATAATTATTATTATAAGCAAACTCGATCAAGGTAAAATGATCATCCCAACAACCTATAAAATCCATAACATATTCCCTCAACATTTCCTAAGGAGTCTGGATTGTTCGTTCCGCCTGGCCATCCGTCCGTGGATGAAATGATGTGCTGAGCTTGACTTGAGTCCCAAGTACCTTCTGAAAAGACCGCCAAAACTGGGAGGTAAACTGAGTACCTCGGTCTGAAATAATAGACAAGGGCACTTCATGAAGTCAAACCAACTCCCGATATACAACTTGGCATAATAATCCGGTGAATTCGTGGTCTTGACTGGTAGAAAGTGTGCAGCCTTGGTTAACCTGTCTACCACCACCCAAATAGAATCATAGTGTCGGCGAGTACTAGGAAAGCCTGTAATGAAATCCATATTAATATCTTCCCACTTCAAAGTGGGAATGTTAATATCTTGAAGTACGCCTCTCGGCCTTTGATGCTCAACTTTTACTAGTTGACAGTTTGAACATTTAGCTACAAACTCTGCAATATTCTTCTTCGTACCATCCCACCAATAGCTTTCTCGCAAGTCCGGATACATCTTCGTGGATCCCAGATAGATAGAAAATCTGGTACCATGTGCTTCTTGCAATATCTGAACCCTCAAATTATTGACGTCCGAAACACATAGTCAACCCTGGTATTGTAGCACACCATCTCCCCCATGGGAGGAAACCTCCACCTTTTGACTCCAGACTGCTTCCTTCGGCTTCCTCAAAATCATATCCTCATCTTGCTTATATTTGACATCAACCACCAAGGACGATTCTAACCCATTCTGCATAACGACATTGCCATCAGTCGAGTCGATCAATCTATCTCCAAATCTTGTGAGCCGGTGGACATCCTTCACAAACTCCTTCTTTCCCTCCTCCACGTGTGAAACACTTTCCATATAGAGCCTACTAAGTGCATCCACCACCACATTAGCCTAGCCCGGCTGGTAATGGTAAAGAACACTCATATTGTAGTCCTTTCATAACTCCAACTACCTCCTTTGCCGAAGATTGAGATCCTTATGCGTGAACACATACTGCAAACCCTTGTGATCCATGAATACATCCACGTGGTACCCAAACAATTAATGCCTCCATATCTTAAACACAGAGGTAACCTTATGCAACACCATAATGGGGAAACCCTTATACACCCGCCTAACTACCATTGATTCACCAACTAGAGTAGATACAGAGAACGGTTCTGATAAAATTTCAGAACTAACTCCAAAACTACTAGCAATATAAGGGGTCACAAAAGTCAAAGTAGCTCCTGGATCTAACAAAGAATAAGAATCAGTATGGAAAACTTGGAACATACCCGCGACTACATCTAGTGAAGCCTCCTGCTCCTTGCGAGGCACTAGGGCATAAAACCTATTTTGGCGCTGACCACCACTCAACTAGTGGAGGAAATTTGCTAAGGAGGTCGTGCTGCTGGATGGTAGAACGGGCTGTAAGTCAATTCCTAATCCTGTGTCTATGTTTGCCACACCTGAAACAAGTATCCGCATTGACCAGACACCTCCCGTGATAATTCTTGTGGCACTTAACACAAACTGGAAAAGTGCGCTCCACCTGCACGCTACCATGATCCCTCAAGCCTGTAGCCCTACTCCTCTGGTCTCCCCTGAACCTGGATGGCATGCTAGCCGATGTGGAGCTGAAGCAATGGAACTATGCTGGGTCTACTGATGTGGTCCACCTCCTGACCTGACCTGGCTCTTTTGGCCTCTCTCTTCCTCCTAGAGACTACTCCATTTGTTGCGCATTCAATACAATATGGGGAAAATCAATGTCCCGGTGAAGCATGGAGATTCAGTGATCCTTGTCCAAGTAATCTTCTACTCCATACACAAAATTGCTCACCCGAGCATGTTGATCCACCACCAACTCTGGAGCATATTTATATAATCGGGTGAATTTTAATGCATACTCCTGGACAGACATGTTACCCTGCTTTAGATTCACAAACTCAGCCGCCTTGAACTCCCTCATCTATCGAGGGAAGAATCGATACATGAATGCAGTGTGAAACTCAACCCAGCCTATCGAGCCTGCACCCACCACCCTGGCATCTCTCCATTGCTTAAACCATATATGTGCTACCCCTTTTATCTTGTAGAAGGTCAAGTCAACGCATTCCCCATTGTTCACCCCCATAACTTGGGTGACTTTCAGAATCTCCTCTGTAAAATCGTATGGGTCCTCGTCCAGTTTTGACCCCGTGAACTACGGAGGGCTCATCCTCAAGAAGACACTTACCCTAGCTGCCGCAGCTTCCAAGGAAATAAGCCATTATCTAATTCTGGACCTGGGCAGTCATGGCCTGTGCCAGCATCTAATCGCTGCCCTAAGCTCCACGTGGGCAGCTGGCTCTGGTACGTGCTCCTCGTGAATGGGTGGAGCTGGCTGATGCTCACCATCATGGGCATCCTCATGATCATAACAATTATCATTTCTCCTAGCGTTTACTCGATGTAGAGGGATGATTCTGCAAACGTGAATAGCATGAATTAGAAGAATAAAGGGCGTTCATCGCATGACATAGATCATGAAAGAAGGGAACATTTCCTAAACATCTATTAGCCTCTTCGTCATAAGTGTGGCGTCCTTCACACCTATGAAAAAGACTCTACTTAACACGGCTTTCATACTCCCTAGGACACTTCAAAACCTAATGCTCTGATATCAAGTTTTTCATGACCCAAACAGACACCCAGATCATAGACACGGGACAAGGAGCCCTGAGAGACCCCAAGTCGACCCATGGTATGAGCATACATCTAATTCAATCACATGAGGGGAATACTTAACATAAAGAACATATCATAACATAGCATAAGGGGAAAATCAGTACAAGACTTATACAATATGGCGGAATACAACTTATAATCTGAAAAGCCTCTAAACATGAAAGGCGGATTGATGGGACAACTCCCCAACTAATCCAACATCCAAAAACTGAAAGGAATAACATAGAGTGTGAACATGTAGCCCTCGAAACATGAGGATTCAACTAGTGCGCTTAGAGAAAGTCTAAATCTATCTACGGGTGAGGATGAGCCTGAGAACTGAGACCTGTATCATGAAATGATAAAACATAGAAAATATGAAGCCATTATATGGAATGTACTAAGTATGCAAGGTAAGTAAAATGGACATTTAAAACATATATGAAATTCATAAATGATCATAAGAGTAGGACGTCATCCTCGTATCGTAAATCATAATAACATATCATATGACTCAAGGTTTTCAAAATATTCGTAACATAACATAATTAGAATCATAATAGAAGTGATTTACTTAACATAACTTGAGCCAACATACATAGTTGTAACATGCATAAATCATGAGGAACTGTGGGAAATTCTCTTAACCGACATGCCTCATATGAGCACACATGAATCCCGACTTGTAACCCTAGTCGGGAGGGTGTTCGGACCTTGCCAAGGGTAGAACCATGAAAGTGTGATATCATCATGAAAAGGGCTTGGGTACAGGGACTAACATGAAAGGGGTCCCAATATACCTATAGTGGCACATAATTGATGAGATCGGGGGCTTAACCTGAGTCCTGAACCTACTCGGTGTTCGATACTACTCCCAAAACATATATATAGTACTCATATAATACATACATGAGTTCATGGGCTAGTTAAATAATGATAATCGTAACCATGCTTGAACATATAAGAACTAGCCATGACTTGAGGCTAGTAAGTCGTCCAAACAAACATAATTCATGAAAAGTGAGATTCATGCATATTTGTAGATCATGTACATATAGCTTGAATTTCTTAAAAATCATAATGGGTAAGAAAATAAATTCATAATTTAAAACATAATTCAAGCTGGGCTTGTAAAGAACATCAATGGGAAATTAGATCATAAATCAATTCATCATGGGGCATGCATAATTAAGCTTAATTGCTTAGAAATCAAATCAACAATATTATAATCAATTTAAATCTCAAAATATGATCAAAATCCATAGATTATGATAATATTTCAAAATCACAAAACCCATAATTAAATTATTAGATTTTATATAAATCAAATACAAAACCCTATGAGTTTTTGATAAATTTTAAGTAAAATCATAGAGTAGGATCATGGGTGTGGAAGAATTCACCCATTGAGGACCTTACATACCTGGAAATACTCGATTCTTAATCTCCCTTGAGATCCCAAGATGGAATTTAGAGAAATTTGGGAAAAAAGTTAAATTAGTTAAATTAGTAGGATCAGGCGGCGGTAGTTAAATTAGTTTCCCTATTAATGTAGTAAAAATGTTCTAATTATTTGTATTAATACTTTTCTAGGTTATTTTTTTAGAAAGTCAAATCCTACTTCAACTAGGAAAATAAGTTACAAATCCCAATTCAACTCCGTGAAGGAACAAGGAAGGCTTACTCTAATACTATAAATACCCTTTATTTCTGTGTAATAGAGTAGCAAATTTGAGAAGAGAGAACGATATAGAGAGGAGAGAGGACGTGATAAGTAGTTAGAGAACATTGAGACAAGATAGAATTGAGTTTATTGGCTTGTGATCAACCTTTTCTTGATTTCTTCTTGATCTTCATACTTTGTTCTTAAGGATTTTTCTGATATATTCAAAGAAGTTTCTTTTCTCATACGTAATTGTAAGTATTAATTTATGTTTTTAATTATGAATGCAAATCACAATCTTGCAACTATGAGAGGCTAAAACCTCCATAGCTAGGGTTGTGGGAAATATGATTGGTTAACAAGCTAGGGTCTGCTGCGCATGCAATACATTACGAGGAAAATCAATGTCTTGGTGAAGCATGGAGATTCGATGATCCTTGTCCAAGTAATTTGCTACTCCATGCACAAAATGGCTCACCCAAGCATGCTGATCCACCACCAACTCTCGAGCGTATTTAGGTAACCGGGTGAATTTTTATGCATAATCCTTGACAGACATGTTACCCTGCTTTAGATTCACAAACTCAGCTGCCTTAAGCTCCCTCATCTCTCGAGGGAAGAATAGATCCATGAATGCAATGTGAAACTCATCCCATCCCATCGAGCCTGCACCCACCATCCTGGCATCTCTCCATTGCTTAAACCATATATGTGCTACCCCCTTTAGCTGGTAGGAGGTCAAGTCAATGTATTCCCCATTGTTCACCCCCATAACTTGGGTGACTTTCAGAATCTCCTCTGTAAAATTGTGTGGGTCTGCGTCCACTTTTGACCCCGTGAACTCCGGAGGGCTCATCCTCAAGAAGACCCTTACCCTAGCTACCACAGCATTCCCGTTCTTAGGGAAATGAGCCACTATCTAATTCTAGACCTGGGCAGTCATGGCCTGTGCCAGCATCTGAATCGCTGCCCTAAACTCGGCGTGGGCAGTTGGCTTTGGTACGTGCTCCTCATGAATGGGTGGAGCTGGTTGATGCTCACCATCATGGGCATCCTCATGATCATTACCATTACCGTTTCTCCTAGCGTTTACTCGACGTAGAGGCATGATTCTGCAAACGTGAATAGCATGAATTAGAAGAGTAAAGGACGTTCATCGCATGACATAGATCATGAAAGAAGGGAACATTTCCTAAACATCTATTAGCCTCTTCGTCATAAGTGTGGCGTGCTTCACACCCATGAAAAAGACTCTACTTAACATGGCTTTCAGACTCTCTAGGACACTTCAAAACCTAATGCTCTGATATCAAGTTTTTCACGACCCAAACATACACCCAGATCGTAGACACGGGACAAGGAGCCCTGAGAGACCCCAAGTCGACCTATGAGCATACATCTAATTCAATCACATGAGTGGAATACTTAACATAAAGAACGTATCATAACATACCATAAGGGGAAAATCAGTACAAGACTTATACAATACGGCGGAATACAACTTATAATATGAAAAGCCTCTAAACATGAAAGGCGGATTGATGGGACAACTCCCCAACTAATCCAACATCCAAAAACTGAAAGGAATAACTAGAGTGTGAACATGTATCCCTCGGAACATGAGGACTCACCTAGTGTGCTTAGAGCAAGTCTAAATCTATCTACGGGTGAGGATGAGCCTAAGAACTGAGACTCGTATCATGAAACGATAAAACATAGAAAATATGAAGTCATTATGTGGAATGTACTAAGTATGCAAGGTAAGTAAAATGTACATTTAAAACATATATGAAATTCATAAATGATCATAAGAGTAGGACGTCATGCTCGTATCGTAAATCATAATAACATATCATATGGCTCAAGGTTTTCAAAATATTCATAACATAACATAATCATAATCATAATAGAAGCGATTTACTTAACATGACTTGAGCCAACATACATAGTCATAACATGCATAAATCATGAGGAACAGTGGGAAATTCTCTTAACCGACATGCCTCATATGAGCACACATGAATCCTGACTTGTAACCTTACTTGGGAGGCTGTTCGGACCTTGCCAAGGGTAGAACCATGAAAGTGTGATATCATTATGAAAAGGGCCATTTGGGTACAGGGACTAACATGAAAGGGGTCCCAACATACCTATAGTGGCATGTAATTCATGAGATCGGGAGCTTAACCTGAGTCCCGGACTTTCTCGGTGTTCGATACTACTCCCAAAATATATATATAGTACTCATATAATGCATAGATGAGTTCATGGGCTAGTTAAATAATGATAATCGTTAACATGCTTGAACATATAAGAACTAGCCATGACTTGAGGCTAGTAACTCGTCCAAAAAAACATAATTCATGAAAAATGAGATTCATGCATATTTGTAGATCATGTACATATAGCTTGAATTTCTTAAAAATCATAATGGGTAAGAAAATAAATTCATCATTTAAAACATAATTCAGGCTTGGCTTGTAAATAACATCAATGGGAAATTAGATCATAAATCAATTCATCATGGGCATGCATAATTAAGCTTAATTGCTTAGAAATCAAATCAACAATATTATAATCAATTTAAATCTCAAAATATGATCAAAATCCATAGATTATAATAATATTTCAAAATCACGAAACCCATAATTAAATTATTAGATTTTATATAAATCAAATACAAAACCCTATGAGTTTTGATAAATTTTGAGTAAAATAATAGAGTAGGAGCATGGGTGTGGAAGAATTCACCCATTGAGGACCTTACATACCTGGAAACACTTGATTCTTAATCTCCCTTGAAAGCCCAAGATGGAATTTAGAGAAATTGGGGGGGAAAAGTCAAATTAGTTAAATTAGTAAGATCAGGCGACGCTAGTTAAATTAGTTTCCCTGTTAATGTAGTAAAAATGTTCTAATTATTTGTATTAATACTTTTCTAGGTTGTTTTTTTAGAAAGTCAAATCCTACTTCAACTAGGAAAAGAAGTTACAAATCCCAATTCAACTCCATGATGGAACAAGGAAGGCTTACTCTACTATTATAAATACCCTTTATTTCTATGTAATAGAGTAGCAAATTCGAGAAGAGAGAACGATATAGAGAGGAGAGAGGACGTGATAAGTAGTTAGAGAACATTGAGACAAGATAGAATTGAGTTTATTGGCCTGTGATCAACCTTTTCTTGATTTCTTCTTGATCTTCATACTTTGTTCTTAAGGATTTTTCTGATATATTCAAAGAAGTTTCTTTTCTCATCCATAATTGTAAGTATTAATTTATGTATTTTATTATGAATGCAAATCACAATCTTGCAACTATGAGAGGCTAAAACCTCCATAGCTAGGGTTGTGGGAACCATGATTGGTTAACAAGCTAGGGTTGCATAAATGTGATTCAAAACCAATGTAAAACACTTGTATTGTATTCTCTTCATTCTTAAACGTTTTTTAAAGGTGCACAACATTAGGACTTGCCCTAATTATTTACTTGCTTGAGTCTAGAAAGGTAGAGATTAGAAAAAGAGAATTACAACAAAGCCTTTATATTTGTGATCATTGTATTAACTTGAGTTATGGTCGCAGGATAGTTAAATTTAGGACATATTGATAATGGTTATTTTCGATCACTCATGAGACCAGACCTGGTGATTGAGTATAGTCATTCAATAGGGACGAACCAATTATTTGAATGAACCTTAGTTATCAGTTCCATAATTAAGCATTTGTGATGATAACGTATGTATATCCGAAGCAGATATGAACCCATGGGGAACACAAACCCTAGTTATCCTTCATTCTTGATTTTAACCAAAATATTAACAGTTTTTTTTAATTATTTTTTTCTTTAGAACCCCCAATATGGAGTAACTACCCAACAAGTTCACTTACTGGCTTTAGTCTACCTCTTCCACATTCACTTACTGACAACGTCTGCTTTATACTTCGGTAAGAGGTATGTTTTGAGCGTTATCATGTAGCAAAATCAATAAGGATTCTCATAGCTTTCATCCTAGTTATAGGAGCAAAAGTCTCATTGTAATTAATTCCCTCTTCCTGGTTATATTCTTGAACACCAGCCGTGCTTTATTTCTGAAAATGATTCCTTCATCATCAAGCTTGTTTCTGAAGATCCATCTGGTTCCTATAACTATTGTGTTGTCAGGACGGAGGACCAGGTTCTACACTCTGCTACGCTTGACTTGTTCTAGTTCTTCTTGCATGGAATTGATCTGGTATGCATCCTATAGTGCTTCTTTTATATTTTTTGGCTCAAGAATGGATAAATAAGTTGTGAAGGCACACATATTTCTCAATCTAGACCTGGTCTGTACCCCAGAGTCTAATTGTGAGAGCATGTTCTGAATTGGATGAGAACTTTTATACTTCCCGTTGCCATCTTTCATCTATTGATGATCCGGTTCACTAAATGAACCAGGTCCCCCGGCATGTTGAGCTTGACTGGAAATAGAATCTTGATCATTCGCTAGCTTGACGAGTAACATGTCTGCTATAGTGGCTTGTTCATCAGTTTCTAAAGGCTTGGATGCATCCATATGTACCTGTTGATCATTCCATCCTGTGTACTTGGTTCCCCCTTAATATTTGTGAGTGGTGCCATACCAATCTCTTCTATATCTTCCTGATAGCTTGGGCAATCAATTGAATTTTATTCATCAAAGATCACATGAACACTCTCCTCAATGCAATTTGCCTCTTTTTAAGATTTTTATAAGCTTTATTATGAGAATAGTAACCTAGAAAAATCTGTCACTCATGGCATCAAACTTTCCCAAAGCATCCTTACCATTGTTGTGGATGTAGTACTTGCATCCAAATACTCTGAGATGAGCCAGATTTGGCTTTCTTCCCTTCAACAATCCATAGAAAGTTTTGTCAAGCAGATGTCTGATCATACGCCTGTTTAACAAGTAACAGGCAGTGTTAATTGCCTCAGCCTAGTATCCTTATGATAGTCCATTGGCTATCAACCTAGTCCTAGCCATATCCTCTAGAGTTCTTTTCTTTCTTTCAACTACATCATTTTATTAGGGAGTTCTTGGTGTTGAGAAGTTATGATCAATTCATGCATCTACACAATATTCCAGAAATTTTGAGTTTTCTAACTTAGTTCCATAATCTGATCTGATGCTTACCAGTTCACTGTTAAGTTTTTCTTGCACCTGTTTGACAAATATGGAGAATACATCAAATGTTTCATCTTTAGATTCCAAAAACAATGTCCAGGTGAACCAGGTATATTCGTCTACTATGAAGAACACATATCTCTTGCCTCATTTGCTTGTGACTCTCGTAGGACCGCACAAATCCAATATGAATAAGTTGTAGATATCTGGAAGTGCTGACTATATTCTTAGGCTTAAACGAGGACCTCACATGTTTTCCCTTTGCACAAGCATCACAAATCAAGCTATCTTTGAACTTGGTTTTAGGGAATCCAAGTACCAGTTCTTTTCCAACAATCTTGTTCAAATGTGACAAGCTGGCTTGTCCCTTATATTTATGCCAGAGTACAGATCTATCCATCAATGCACTCAAACAGGATAGCTCCTCTCCAATGGGATCCATGATGTTGGCCTTATACACGTCTTTGTACCTCTATCCCCTGAGTACCAGGTTCCCTGTCTTCAAGCTGGTTATTTTGCAGTCGGTTGAGATGAATAGGACAAAGTTCCCTTTGTCAAACATTTTTGAGATGCTCAACATATTATGATTTAACCCCTTCACATAGTATACATTGTCAATTGCATGAGAAATGGATCGTCAAGCTTTGTCAATTCCAACAATTTCACCCTTCTTTTTGTTTCCAAAGGTAACATTTCCACCTTTGTGATTGGTGAGTGAGAGAAAGTTTTTTATCGTTCCTATCATATGCTTGGAACATGAACTGTCCATGTACCAGGTTCCCTTCCTTGATCTCACTTTCACCTACACACAAAGTTAGAAGTTAGATTTGGGTACCCAGACAAGCTTTGGTCCCTTTCCAGTTTTAAATGGGTGAATTAAATCTCTTTTGGTCCATGGTATTAAAATAACATTCCTATTTATTTTTAATTTCCCATATTTGGATTTTACTTTTGCTAACATTATTCTAAGACTTACGTATTCAACATATTTTTGTAGCTCTTTTCTTGATTATGCATTGTTTTTGATAATGTCTAGTCAGTCCACAGTGAGAAGAGAAAATGTGAAGCAATTTAGACTCATACTCAGTGTTGTGTGGGCCATTTTTGTAGCCTAATTATTGTCTTTTGTTAGAGTAGCTTTCATGCATTAAGACTAGTAGTTCAGAGGACCTGGTCTATCTTAAGGTTCTTTCTAATTTAGCTTTGGTTTTTAATAGTCTTTTGTAGCTTCTGATTCTCTGTGCTTAGTGCTTGTGACTCTAGAGTGAGTTTTATGATAATTTCTTCTTTTTCATGATTTTTCTTAAGGACCATTTGTCATGACCCGAATGAAGACCCAGATCACAACACGAGACAAGGGACCCCGAGAGACCCCAAGTCGGCCCATGGCATAGGCATACATCTAACTCAATCAACAACCATAAGAATCAACATAAAAAACTTAGTGGAAGTCTAACTCAACCATAACTTCAGAATATATCATCCAAAGCTGAATACATACATAAGTTTGAAAAGCCTCTAAACATGGCGAGTTGATGGGACAAGACTCCTAACTAACTCAACAATACGGAAACTGAAATACATATGAAAACCATAAGTCTAGCCCTCGAAAGATGAGGACTCACCAAAAAGCACACGCTAACTCCGATAAGCTGACTAAGAGTGGGGTTGAACTTGAGAGTCGGGTTCTGTATCATGAAATGATACAACATAGAAAGTATGTAGTCAGTACGTAGAATGTACCAAGTATGCAAGGTAAGTAAGAACTGCTTAAGTAAAGAAAATCATTTAAAATATTTCATAGCATAACATAAACTTTAAGAATCCGAGGGAAGGGCTTGCATGCATTCTTTCTGAAATCATGATCTTTTCATAACATGACAATACATAGATTTATAACCTCAAACTGACTCGAATGACTCAAATCTGAAATATGACATTTATAAAAAGCTGAACATTGAGTCAAATCTTACTTTTAGAACATGCATATGAATATAATAATCATAATTAATGAATACGCATAATTGTATCATGAGGAATACTGGGAGACTCGTCACTTAACCGACATACCACGATAGAGCTTACGTGGTCCCAACTATCACACTCAAGTGGGTAGAGCTTCCCAAAGTCTTGTCAGGGCTAAGGACGATACCATGATATCGATATCAGGCTGAAGGCCTATTCGGGCAAGGGGCAGCTCACAAGGGAGGTCCCGCGTCATATAATAGTATCAACCTATGTTAGCGCGTAGTTCTGGGGCATAGGATGATCGACCCTTAGCCCGCTCGGTGCTAGACTCTTCTCCCAAAAACATGCATATGCTCTACATAGTGTTATAATAAAGCTGAACATTGTCTATTGACAAAGCTCAATAATGAAGTACATCTCAAATATGAAATCATGCATATGAGAAGCTATAATTCAAAACATAGCACAAGCTCAAAGATAATTGGGAGCCCTTGCTCCAAAACCATGTGGTAAGCTTACTTTAGAGACAATACATCATACATACTTGCATGAGGGCCTTGCCCAACACTTTATCATGCTTGGAACTACTCAAATCTTTTTGAAAATAATACCATAATCATGGGTAGCTTTGAAACATGCTTTTCATCATCATATCTCATCACCATCATACATTCATCACAAATCTCCTCTTTTAGGAACTTCTTATCAATGGGCCTTAAATTTCATAAAAACTAGAAAACATAATTTTCAGTTGAAAACAATTTAAAATCTACCCATGATTCATAATTCAATCATAAAAACACAATTTAATCATACCCCATGTATAGAAATTGAAGATTCATGCATTTGGGTAAAAATTTCATAACTTGATCATAGGAAATTCTCATACTTAGATAGAAATTGGGCATGGGTGTGGAAGGAAACACCCATTCATAACCCTACATAACTAGAAGCGATTGATTCCTCCACTTCTCTAATTGCCCAAGATGAAATTTGATTGGAAACCTTGGAACTAGCTCTAGATCACCTCCTCAACTCTCAAGTTTGCATGCATGGAAGGAAATAATTTAGAATAGGTTTTTCCCTTCTAAAACCCACTAAAATGAGCCTTGAACGATGTAGTATAGGGCCTTAGGATATGGAAATGATGAAAATACCCTTATTGATTACGCAGAAATTTCGTCACTGGACAAACCAACGGACGCTACAACAGGTCATTAAAGGATACCATGACCCGTGGTAACGATCCGTGCTATACACTATCTAGGCTTGGTCTCAGCTCAAACCACGACTAGAAACGACGGGTCGTTCTCACTTACAACGAGTCGTTTAATCGACCATTGTTTCCTTCAGCAACTTTGACACCTCCTCAAACAGCGAGCCTCACCACAACTTATTACACCCACCAACCAGTCATGGTCTACTTCTGTCAAATACACTGGACATTTCACCATCCAAACAATGGCTGCTAACCACGGTCCATGGTAACTCGCGACGAGTCATGGGTTAACCCATGACTTCCCAAAACTTAAGTCCATCTCCTACTACGGCTTCAAATGATGACTTGTTTCCCACAGCGAGTCATTGAATTGGTTGTTGCTTCGACTATCCCTAGACCAGACACTTTCCATGACTCGTCCCAACGGGTCATTGGTTGGACTAACAATCCATAAGGTCACCCGTTTTGCAATAAATTTTCCCAGTTCAGCGGTTTTCAACTTTTAACCCCCGGGTCTCCTCTTAGGCACTTTCGGGGTATTACAACATCTCCCCCTTGGGAACATTCATCCTTGAATGTTGTAAATAAGTAGAAAATAGAAACATTCAATTATCATATTCAGATACTGATCATTTAACCCGAAAACTAACGAAATGACTACCTCTGATTCAAACCACATAGCTGATCTGGTTTCATGATTTACATACACATCTATATACATAAAATAAGCTTGAACTCATGAACTGAACATGAAAAGTAAATAGATTCGTACTGCAAAAACTGATATCTCAAGTTGGATCTAAGCTGGTAGAGAACAGATGTGGGTATCTATCCATCATATCTACTTCGGCTTCCCATGTAGCTCCTTCAATATGTTGATTCCTCCATAATACTTTAACTGAAGCTACTTCCTTGTTCCTTAGCCTCCAAACCTAACGATCAAATATTTCCACCAGCACCTCCTCATAGCTAAGGTTATCTTTCACACCAACGCTGTCCACCGGGACTACTAGAGTTGGATCTCCCAAACATTTCTTCAAAAGCGATACATGAAACACAAGGTGCACGGAAGATAACTCTAAGGGCAAGTCCAACTCATACGCTACCTTACCAGCTCTTCTCATAATCTGGTAGGGACCAACATAATGGGGACTGAGTTTTCTTTTCTTCCCAAATAGCATGACTCCCCTTATGGGAGATACCTTCAAAAATACCCAATCGTCCACCTCAAACTCCAACTCTCCTCCTCACATCAGCATATGACTTTTGACGACTGTGAGAGATTTTCAGCCTGTCCCTTATCAACTAAACCTTTACCATAGCCTCATGAACCGAATCTGGCCCTATCATAGCTGTCTCACCAACCTCAAACCATCCGATGGGTGATCTACACCTCCAACCATAAAGACCTCGAACGATGCCATCTGAATGCTAGAGCGATAGATGTTATTATAAGAAAACTCGATCAGGGGCAGTGATCATCCCATCTATCTTTGAAGTCCATCACACATTCTCTCAACATGTCCTCAAGAGTCTGGATTGTTCGTTCCGCTTGGCCATCCGTTTGTGAATGAAAGGTTGTGCTGAGCTTAACCTGAGTCCCAAGCACCTTCTAAAAAGACTTCCAAAACTGGGAGGTAAACTGAGTACCTCATTCCGAAATAATGGAAAAGGGCACTCTATGTAGCCGAACCAACTCTTGGATATACATTTTGGCATAATCATCCGTTGAGTCTGTGGATTTTACCGGTAGGAAACGTGCAGCCTTGGTCAGTCTGTCTACCACCACCCAAATGGAATCATATTGTCGACGAGTACGTGGTAGGCTTGTAATGAAATCCATATTAATTTCTTCCTACTTCCAAGTGGGAATGCAAATATCCTGAAGTACGCCTCCCGGCCTTTATGCTCGACCTTTACTTGCTGACAATTCGGGCACTTGGCCATGAATTCTGAAATATCCTTCTTAATGCCATTCCACCAATATATCTCTCGTAAATCATGATACATCTTGGTGGCACCTGGATGAGTAGAGTACCTAGTTCCTGTGCCTCATGCATCATCTGACTCCTCAAATCATAGACATTGGGAACACATAGGCGACCCTGGTACCAAAGCACACCATCTCCCCCTTGGGAGAAGACCTCCACCTTTTGACTTCGAACAGCTTCTTTCAACTTTACCAAGGTCGGATCCTCATCTTATCTAGTTTTCACATAAGTCACCAAGGACGATTCTGACCCGTTCTAGACAACAATACCTCCATCGGTCGAGTCGATCAACTTAACTCCCAAACTTGTGATTCGATATACATCTTTCACCAACTCCTTATTTCCTTCACCCACATGGGACACACCTTCATATAGAGCCTAGTAAGTGTGTCCACTACCACATTAGCATTACCCCGATGGTAAAGGACACTCATATCGTAGTCCTTGAGTAGCTCCAACCACCTTCTTTGCCGAAGATTAAGATCCTTCTGCGTGAACACGTATTGTAAACTCTTGTGACCCGTAAATACATCCATGTGGAATCCATACAAATAATGTCGCCACATCTTCAAGGAGAATACCACTATAGCTAATTCAAGATCATGGGTCGGTTAATTATTCTCATGGACTTTCAACTGTCTTAAGGCATATACTATCACTTTCCCATGCTGCATCAACACACATCCAAGTCTGATTTTGGAAGCATCACAATACACCACAAAACCATCGGTACCCTTGGGTAGGGTCAACACCGGTGCTGAAGTGAGTCGAGTCTTCAACTCTTGGAGGCTCTTCTCACAAGCCTCTGCACATTAGAACTTTACCTTCTTCTGAGTCAATTTGGTCAAGGGTGCTGCAATGGACGAGAAACCTCAACAAACCTCCGATAGTAGCCAGCTAAACCTAAGAAACTCCGAATATCTAAAAGACTCACCGATCTAGGCAAGTTTTTCACCACCTCGATTTTCTGAGAATCTACCTTTATGCCCTCACTCGATACCACATGGCCCAAAAATTCTACGGAGTCCAACCAAAATCCGCACTTGCTGAACTTGGCATACAATTGGTGATCCCTGAGAGTTTGAAGCACTACTCTCAAATGAGCGGCATGCTCCTCCTCGCTCCGAGAGTATATAAGGATGTTATCAATGAACATGATCACGAACATTTCCAGATATTGCTTGAACACCTTGTTCATCAAGTCCATGAAAGCTGCAGGAGCATTTGTTAGTCCAAAATACATAACCACAAACTCATAATGGTCATACCACATCCTGAAGGCTGTCTTTAGGATATCACTCTCCCGAACTCTAAGCTGATGATACCAAGACCTGAGATCTATCTTTGAGAAACACTTGGAACCTTGAAGCTGGTCAAACAAATCATCGGTCCTAGGTAAAGGATACGTGTTCTTGATGGTGACTTTGTTCAATTGTCAATAGTCAATACACATGCGAAAAGAACCATCCTTCTTTTGGGCAAAGAGAACAGGTGCACCCCATGGAGACTTTCTCGGATCTAACAAGTCTTTCAACTACTCTTTCAACTCCTTTAACTCCACTAGAGCCATCTGGTAGGGTGGAATGATATAGGATGGGTGTCGGGAAGAAGATCTATACAAAAATCAATCTCACACTAGGGAGGAACACCTGGAAAATCATTAGGAAAGGCCTCTAGATACTTACACACGACTGGAACTGACTGGATAGTCGGGGTTTTAGATTCGACATCCTTAACCCTAACTAGATGGTACATGAAACCCTTAGAAATCATCTTCCTGGTCTTAAGGTAGGAAATGAATTGACCTATAGGCACAGCTAAACTACCCTTCCATTCTAAGACTGGCTTACCTGGAAATCTGAACTCTACTGCCCAGGTTCTACAATTCGGATAAGGGAATGTTTTCCCCAACCATTAAAGTAAAGGCTCGATGAAGGGAGGTAGGTGCGGTGGGGGAAGGAAAACGCTTTCGGAGATCGAGATTTTTTTTCATCAAAAACAAAGATTTAACTGAAATATAGCATGCAAATAACCAATCATGGCTGAGAATAACATCGAAATCGGTCATGGATAACTCTATTAAATATGTTGAGGGACTTTATGAAGGATTGAGACTGGGCAAACCTCTATACACCCGTCTAGCTATAACTGAGTCACCTACTGGAGTGGAAACTAAGAAGGATTCTGACAAGACTTCGGGACTGACTGCGAAGCTATTGGCCACATAAGGTGTCACAAAAGACAAAGTAGCCCCCGGATCTAATAAAGCATAAACATCAACATGGAAGACTCGTAACATACCAGTGACCACATCTGGGGAGACCTCCTGCTCTTGACGGGATGTTAAAGCATGGAATCTGTTCTGGCGCTGACCACCAGTAGTACTAGTAGATATCCCCAGATGTGTTGAGCGTGAGGGAGGGACTACTGAACTAGAAACTGGGCCATGGCCCCCAACCTGCTCCTGTCTCACTGCTGGACAATCTCTGAGCATGTGTTCGGGTTGTCCACACCCGAAAACAAACTCCTGAACCTGCCAAGCAGGCTTGAGTGCCCCCAACTACATTCGCGACAAGCTGGGATGCTAGAATCTGCGGGTCTGCTCCTCCGATCCCTCGACCCTAATGCCCCTCCTCTCTGACATGTCTGGGCCTAGATGGCACACTCAATGCCAAAGATGCTAGGGCTGATGATCTCTAGTGGGTCTGTTGTCGGTGCCCACCACAAGAGCTCTGCTGAGAGAATCTATGGTCCTCGGTCCTGACCCTCTTGGCCTCCCTCTCTCCCGATGTGCTTCCTCCATCTACTGGGCGTACAACACTATCCATGGGAAATCCATGTCCTGATGGAGCACAGCGGTCCTACAATCCTTGTCCAAATAGCCCGCAACTCCATGGACGAATCTACTCACCCGCATCTCTGATTGCTACCAACTCTGGGGAATATTTCGATAGGCGAGTGAACTCGAGGGCATACTCTGGTACAGTTATTCTACCTTGCTTCAAATTCAAAAACTAAGCTATCTTAAACTCCCTCATCTCCCGAGGGAAGAACTGGTCTAGAAATGCAACATGGAACACTTCCCAAGTGACCGAACCTGCTGTTGCGACCCTGCTATCCTTCCATTGGCGAAACCAGATGTACGCGACCCTTTTTAGCTAAAGAGGCCAACTCGACACACTCAACCCCATTCACCCCTATGATTTGGGTGATCTTGACAATCTCATCTACAAACTCATATGGGTTCTCATCTACTGTCACGACCCGAGAGTACACCTGGATCGTAGACAGGGGAAAAGGAACCCCGAGAGGCTCCAAGTCGACCCATGGCATAATCATCGCATACACTTAACATAAGAAACGTTAAACATCATGAACAAGTAGAAGAACTGACTAGAAACTGATATAAATCAAAACGACAACTTAACAACACTGAAATACAACACTGATCCTGTCTAACAAATCTGAAAGCCTTCTAATAAACAAACAAGTTACTAGGACAAGCCCCTAGCTAACTCCAAAGGTCTAAAAACTAAAACAATAGAAAATGAGAATATAAACCACGTCCTCAGAAGATAAGAACTCACAGTGAGAAGTTAGAAGAGAGAGAAGGTATCTAGTCACGCGGCTGAACCTGGAGACCTGAATCTATATCATAAAAAGATATAGCACAAGAGGCATGCGGTCAGTACTTGAGATATACTGAGTATGTAGGAAGCGTAATTAAACTAACTTATAATTATATACAAGAAGAAGTAATGTAAAAACACATTAATAGTAAAGTAACTAAATGAGATAAGACAACCTTATATGAGATTCACATATTCAGATAATCATGATCACATGATTAGGACATCCATTATTAGAAGATCAACTGATGCACAAAAGTAGTAATCCAAATGATACAGGGATGCAATACCGTGACTGATATCAAGAGGATCCCTGACTGTCTAAGGGAAATATTCTTACTAGCAAAAATCCCTGTCTGTCGAAGGGAAAGAAGACTCTGATATAGAGAGTCACTGACTAGCTAGGGATGTTAGTCCCGACCGAATAAGGAGAAACATGCACGACTAGTAGCTAGGGATGTGAGTCCCGACTGACTAGGGAAATATTCTTGCTAACGAGAATCTCGACCGACTAGGGAAACATTCATGCTAACGAGAATCCCGACTGACTAGGGAAACCTTCTTGTTAACGAGAATCCCGACCAACTAGCGAATAATTCTTGCTAATGAGAATCCTGGATGACTAGGGAAACATTCTTGCTAATGAGAATCCCGACTGACTAGGGAAACATTCTTGCTAACGAGAATCCTGACCGACTAGGGAAACAGCTAACGAGGATCCCGACTGACTATCGCTAATCCCGACTAGGGAAACATTCTTGCTAACGAGGATCCCGACTGACTATCTCTAATCTCAATTACAACAGCTAATCAGAGACAAGGACATTAACTGATTTTCATCATACAACATTCTCATCAACAGGATGGGGCTACTTTCTAATAACAAAAAGCCCAATAGTTGCAATATCATTCTCATGCATCATCACCATAATTCACCTCATCATAGAGTCAAATCAATACTTATCCCAAGCATCTTACGCTAACGAGCATTTTATAGATTCACATTGTGCATATACTATCATAAAACTCTTAATTCCAAGTTCTTCTCATTCAAAATGTAATCTGAGATCATACATGGTTTATAAATGCAACTCATATTCTATCAAGATACATGACTTCGTTTATTTAGGTCTACAATATTCCACACACTTGTCATAACCACTCCATTGTGAACTCCTTAGCCACGGGCATTTTAGATTCCAAGATTTTTATAAAAACAATTTTAGTAAGGGAAAATAATATAGAATCTGCCCAAGCTTCGTAGTTCAACAATGAAGATGCAATCTTGTCATGCCCAATCAATTGAATCTAGAACATGGTGATGACACATAGTTTACTCAATTACTCAAGCCCATAACTCCTACTCAATTTAGCATGGTCATCTATGTCTTAATCACATCATTAGGGTTAATTAAGCAATATTCCCACACTTTCACCATGGTCAAGAATTTCTACGATACTCAAGACATAACCAATTCCCAGTCAATACTCAAATCGACTTAGGAAGAACATACTACACATATACATACTTAGCCCATATTTCCACCATTTCATTATTCTCATACGTGAATATGCAATTTAATCGAACAATAAGAAACACCCCTTTCATTACTCAAGCCAATTTATGTTCGACAATGTTACCCTCATGCATTCCTAACATATAATCCATATTACAAACAACCCATCAAATTAACATCCCAAATAAATTCCATAATTGCAGTAATTATTTGCACTTAAGAAAAGAATGAAGAAGATTTTACCCATTATTCAAACCCTAGATCATGATATTCTACATAAATTAAATCAAATTCTTATTAAAAACATTTTGGGGCACAAGGAGGAAAGAATATCCTTGTTGAAGTCCCGCATACCTGATAGACGAAGACCCCGCTCGATTATCTTCCTTGAGGCTTGAAGAAAACCTTGGGAAAATACTAAAATCTTTGGAGAAGAGAGGAGGAAGAAGGAGATTGAGAGAATGAGGTTTTATGCTTAGGAAAACCCTCTAAACGTCCCCCAAACATACCCAAAACGACTTCACTTTAAATCTAGGAGCATGGCATTTTACCAAGCTGCCCTTGAGAAAGCCTAAAAAATTTCCCGAACTGATGCCACGACTCACCTGACGGGTCGTTGCCACACCCAACTACTCGTTAGGTGTACTCGTCAATTCTACTAGAAATTATAAACCTCCAGGCCACGGCCAACGTGATGACTCATCACTAGACCCGATGACCCATCACCTCTTTTCGTTAAGTTCACTGGAAATTTCCTTTAGAACCAAAACTTCTCCCTCCTAACAACTGACTAGACAAGTCATTACCACTCCCAACGACTCATCAAATCATTCTTCTCCACTAGTTCCAAACCTCCACCCCACAACTACACACGACGACTCGTGGCATCCCACCACGAGTCGTTAAGTCTCCCGTCCTAAGGTACTTTTGCCAGTTTTTCTACACTTTTCCAATTATACTTCCCGCGTCCATTCTTTTTCCTTTCCGGGGTATTACAATATCTCCCCCTTGGGAACATTCGTCCTCGAATGTTGGCTGAACATTCTAAAAAGATAGAGACAAAGCCAATACCCAGATATTAGTCAATTACAGTTAAACATCAACAGAGCATCTGACTCCGGACCAACCTCTCACACCAAACCTAGAAATTCACATCTAGCATGCACACCATGACTCAAGGAAAACCGAATAACACGATACCTACATAGTATTAAACAAACACTAGAAGAAAGTTCTTTCCCCTTTTATTTGGCACAAACTGACACGAACTAGACCTTCGCTCTCAAATCGCCTTCTGATACTAAGCCAGAATTCACAATATCTAATCTAACTGAGAGTAAGGAATTTATGAGTTCAAGTTACCTCGACATCTAAAACTGAGCAGATACATGAGATAGCCTGGTTCTACTGAACTTACTAAGCAACTTCTATAGACTGAGTTCGACCTGACCACACTGGAAAATATAAATCAACACACATAACTGATTCATAAAATGAAAACAAGCACAAAGGACACATAGAGCAAGACTGTTATCACTTTCTGAAAAGGTTATCTCTAAACCTCGGGAATCTGCACATGGGGAATAAACACACCTTAACTTCAACTGAAATACAAGAGAAATTATCTGAACCTCGGAGGGTTTGACATAATGCAGCTGCTAGAGCTGGAACTTCTTAGGAGTATTCTCAAGGTCTAGCTTGTCCCACATATTCACTATCTCCCCCTTAGCTTAAAGTCATCGCCTTAAGGCTCCCGAATCCTTCTTCAAGTCAGGGTAAGATACTAACCCTTAACTCCTCTTTCACTTCTAACCTCCACCACAAGCCTCATACTATAAATATTTACATCACACACCAACAATCTTTTCTCGCATTCATGACAAAGATTCTTATTCAACACTGAGGTTGGCAACGCATAACGGATAACACAAGATTCACAACATACCTACGACTACTCTTGGGGTTGCTTGCCCCTTGTCCTATGTGACCTGTGCTGCCGAGATGGGCGGGCTGTGGATCTGCTAGCTAGCGCTCGGACCTTCCTGTCATCTTGCTTGGTTAATGGGCAATCTCTGCGTCTATGACTGGGCTGGCCACAATGGAAGCAAACATTTGAACCCGCCAAGAACCTTTCGCGGTGGTTCTTCCCGCAGCATCCGCAAATAGGATAGGTGATCTCCCTCACCCGAGGCTGGTATTCCCGATTTTAATCTAAAGACCGCTGTTGGGGTTGAGAGTGACTCCTACTGCTTGACTCCTGATGGGAATCCTCAAAATTTTTGTTCTTGGGCTTTTTGTTCTTCATTTCTCCCCTTTTAGACTCCCCTTCCAAATTTGAACCACCAACCTTAGTCAGACTCCTCCTCATGAATTCTGGAACCCTAACAGCCATCGCCTCCTTGGTAGAGTGAGCTGATGCGATAGTTATCTGGTTGGGCTAAGTGATCATGGCCCGCATCAACACTCGAACTGCGGCCCCAAGTTTTGCATCTGTAACTTGCCCGGACATGGGATCCGTTGGAGTTGGTGGAGCTGGTTGACTTCCATTAGTTCCTTGGGGAGACATGTTTCTGCACACGTAGCACAAATTAAAGGAATGGAGAGACATTTCATCGCACGACTCGGATCATGATTGAAGGGAACATTTCCTAAACGTCTCATAGCCTCTTCATCATAAGTGTGGCGCGCTTCATACCTATGAAGAAGACTCTACGTAACGCGACTTTTAGACACCCTAGGACACTCTATGCCTTTGCTCTGATACCATGTCTTTCATGACCCGAGAGTACACCCAGATCGTAGACACAGGACAAGGAACCCCGAGAGGCTCCAAGTCGACCCATGGAATAACCATTGCATAAACTTAACATAAGAAACGTCAAACATCATGAACAAGTGGAAGAACTTACTAGAAGCTGCTATAAATCAAAATGACAACTTAACAACATTTAAATACAACATTGATCCTATCTAACAAGTCTGAAATCCTTCTAATAAACTGACGATTTGCTAGGACAAGCCCCTAGCTAACTCTAAAGGTCTGAAAACTAAAACAAGAGAAAATGAGAATATAAACCACATCCTCTGAAGATGAGAACTCACAGCGAGAAGCTGGAAGAGAGAGAAGCATATCTAGTCACGCGGCTGAACCTGTAGACCTGAATCGATATCATAAAATGATATAGAACAAGAGGCGTGCGGTCAATACATGGAATGTACTAAGTATGCAGGAAGCATAATTAAACTAACTCATAATTATATACAAGAAGAAGTAATGTAAAAACACATTAATAGTAAAGTAACTAAAATGAGATACGACAACCTTATATGAGATTCACATATTCATATAATCATGATCACATGATTAGGACATGCGTTATTAGAACATCACCTGATGCACAAAAGTAGTAATCCAAATGATACAAGGATGCAATGCCGTGACTGATATCAAGAGGGTACCTGACTATCTAAGGGAAACATTCTTACTAGTGAAAATCCCTATCTGTCAAAGGGAAAGAAGGATCTGATATAGAGAGTCACTGACTAGCTAGGGATGTTAGTCCCGACTGAATAAAGAGAAACATGCACGACTAGTAGCTACGGATGTTAGTCCTGACTGACTAGGGAAATATTCTTGCTAACGAGAATCCTGACCAACTAGGGAAACATTCTTACTAACGAGAATCCGAACTGACTAGGGAAACATTCTTGCTAACGAGAATCCCGACTGACTATCGCTAATCTAAATTACAACAACTAATCAGAGATAAGGAAATTAACTGATTTTCATCATACAACATTCTCATCAATAGGATGGAGCTACTTTCTAATAACAACAAGCCCAACAGTTGCAATATCATTCTCATGCGTTATCGCCATAATTCTCCCCATCATGGAATCAAATCAATACTTATCCCAAGCATCTTACGCTAACGAGCATTTTATAGATTCACATTGTGCATATACTATCATGACACTCCGAATTCCAAGTTCATCTCATGCAACATGTAATATGAGATCATACATGGTTTATAAATGAAACTCATATTCTATCAAGATACATGACTTCGTTTATTTAGGTATAAAACATTCCACACACTTGTCATAACCACTCCTTTGTGAACTCCTTAGCCACGGGCATTTTAGATTCCAAGATTCTTATAAAAACAATTTTTGTAAGGGAAAAAAATATAGAATCCGCCCAAGCTTCGTAGTTCAACAATGAAGATGCAATTTTGTCATGCCCAATCAATTGAATCTAGAACATGGTGATGACACATAGTTTACTCAATTACTCAAGCCCATAACTCCTACTCAATTTAGCATGGTCATCTATGTCTTAATCACATCATGAGGGTTAATTAAGCAATATTCCCACACTTTCACCATGGTCAAGAATTTCTACGATAATCAAGGAAGACATAACCAATTCCCAGTCAATACTGAAATCAACTTAGGAAGAACATACTACACATATACATAGTCAGCCCATATTTCCACCATTTCATCATTCTCATACGTGAATATGCAATTTAATCGAACAATAAGAAACACCCCTTTCATTACTCAAGACAATTTATGTTCGACAATGTTACCCTCCTGCATTCCCAACATATAATCCATATTCCAAACAACCTATCAATTAACATCCCAAATAAATTCCATAATTGGAGTAATTATTTGCACTTAAGAAAAGAATGAAGAAGATTTTACCCATTGTTCAAACCCTAGATCATGATATTCTACATAAATTAAATCGAATTCTTCTTAAAAACATTTTGGGGCACAAGGAGGAAAGAATATCCTTGTTGAAGACCCGCATACCTGATAGACGAAGACCCCGCTCGATTATCTTCCTTGAGGCTTGAAGAACACCTTGGGAAAATTACTAAAATATTTGGAGAAGAGAGGAGGAAGAAGGAGATTGAGATAATGAGGTTTTAGGCTTAGGAAAACCCTTAAAACGTCCCCCAAACATACCCAAAATGACTTCACGTTAAATCTAGGAGCATGGAATTTTACCAACCTGCCCTTGAGAAAGCCTGAAAAATTTCCTGAACTGATGCCACGACTCACCTGAGGGGTCATTGCCACACCCAATGACTCGTCATGTGTACTCGTCAAGTCTACAGGAAATTCTAAACCTCCAATCCAGGACCAACGCGATGACTCGTCACTAGACCCGACGACCCGTCACCTCTTTTCGTTAAGTTCACTAGAAATTTCCTTAGAACCAAAACTTCTCCCTCCTATTGACTGACTAGACGAGTCGTTGCCACTCTCAACAACTCATCAGGTCATCCGTCACCACTGCTTCCTGACCTCCACCACACAACTGCACACGACGACACGTGGCATCCCACCACAAGTCGTTAAGTCTCCCGTCCTGAGGTATTTTTGCTAGTTTTTCTGCACTTTTCAAATTATACTTCTCACGTCTATTCTTAGTCCCTTTCGGGGTATTACATCTACTTTGGACCAAAGGAACTCCGGCAGGTTCATCCTCAAGAAGTCTCCAACTCAAGCAGCCGCTGCATTTCCATTTTACGGAACATACGCAACAGCTTGCTGATTAACCTGAGTGGTCAAGGCTTGCGCAAGAATCTGAATAGCAGCCTGGAACTCAGCATGGGCTGCTGGCTTCGGCGCCTGGGATTCCTGAACTGGTGGGGCTTGCTGATGCCCATGACCATTTCCATCCTCGTGGCCTTCACCATCTCTATTCCTCCTTCCGTTCACTCTACGAGGATCCATGATTATGCAATCACAAAGAGTATAGAAAGACTTTTCATTGCAGGACCTAATCATGAAAGAAGGGAAGTTTTCCTAAATGTCTCATAGCCTCTTAGTCATAAGTGTGGCGCGCTTTACACCCATGAAAAATACTCTACAGAACGCGGCTTTCAAACACCCTAGGGTACTTTAAAACCTACTTCTCAGATACCAAATTTGTCACGACCAGAACGGAATCGTGACACGGGACAAAGGACCTCGAGAGACCCCAAGTCAACCCATGGCATAAGTATACATCTGACTCAATCACAACCATAAGAATCAACATAATAAACTTAGCGGAATTAACTCAACCACAACATCAGAATACATCATCCAAAGTTGAATACATGCATAAGTCTGAAAAGCCTCTAAACATGATGAGTTGATGGGACAAGACCCCAACTAACTCAACAATACTAAAACTGAAATATATAAGAAAAGTGTAAGTCTAGCCCTCGAAAGATGAGGACTCGCCAACAAGTACACACTAACACCGATAAGCTAACTAAGAGTGGGGCTGAACCTGAGAGCTGGGTCCTGTATCATGAAATAATACAACATAAAAAGTATGCAATCAGTACGTGGAATGTACCGAGTATGCAAGGTAAGTAAAGGAAATTATTTAAAACATTTCATAGCATAACATAAGCTTTAAGAATCCGAGGGAAGGGATTGCATGTATTCTTTCTAAAATCATGATCTTTTCATAACATGACAATACATACCTTTATAATATCAAATTGACTCGAATGACTCAAAGTTGAAATATGACATTTATAGAAAGATGAACATTGAGTCAAACCTTGATTTTAGAACATGCGTATGAATATAATAATCATAATTAATGAATAAGCATAACTATATCATGAAGAACACTGGGAGACTCATCACTTAACCGACATACCACGATAGAGCTTACGTGATCCCAACTATCACACTCAAGAGGGTAGAGTCACCCAAAGCCTTGCCAGAGCTAAGGACGATATATCAAGTTAAAGGCCCATTTGGTCAAGGGGAACCTCACAAGGGAGGTCCCAATTCATATAATAGTATCAACCTACGTTGACGCGTAGTTTTGGGGCATAGGGTGATCGACCCTTAGCCCGCTCGTGCTAGACTCTTCTCCCAAAAATATGTATATTCTCTATATCATTTTATAACGAAGCTCAACATTGTCTATTGACAAAGCTCAATAATGAAGTAAATCTCAAATATGAAATCATGCATATGAGAAGCTATAATTCAAAACATACCACAAGCTCAAAGATAATTGAGAGTCCTTGCTCCAAAACCATGTGGTAAGCTTACTTTAGAGTCAATACATCGTACATACTTGCATAAGGGCCTTTCCCAACACTTTATCATGCTTGGAACTACTCAAATCTTTTTGAAAATAATATCATAATCATGGATAGCTTTAAAACATGTTTTTCATCATCATATCTCATCATCATCATACATTCATCACAAATCTCTTCTTTTAGGAACTTCTTATCAATGGGCCTTAAATTTTATAAAAACTAGAAAATATAATTTTCAGTTGAAAATAATTTAAAATCTGCCCATGCTTCATAATTCAATCATGGAAGCACAATTTAATCATACCCATGTATAGAAATTTAAGATTCATGCATTTGGATAAAAATCCCATAACTTGATCATAGGAAATTCTCATACTTAGATAGAAATTGGGCATGAGTGTGGAAGGAAATACTCACTCATAACCCTACATACCTGGAAGGGATTGATTCCACCACTTCTCTAACTGCCCAAGATGAAATTTGGATGGAGACCTTGAAACTAGCTCTAGATTACCTCCTCAACCTCTCAAGTTTGCATGCATGGAAGGAAATAACTTAGAATAAGTTTTCCCCTTCTATAACCCACTAAAACAACCTTAAACAACGTAGTATAGGGCCTTAAGACGTGAAAATGATGAAAATACCCTTATTGATTAAGCAGAAATTTCTTCACTGGACAAACCAACGGACTCTCCAATAGGTCGTTGGAGGATACCATGACCTGTGGTAATGATTTGTGTTATACACTATCTAGTCTTGGTCTCAGCTTAAACCACGACTAGAAATGACAGGTCGTCCTCACTTACAATGGGTCGTTTAATCCACCGTTGTTTCCTTCAACAACTTTGACATCTCCTCAAACAACAAGCCTCACCACAAATCGTTACACCCACCAACAAGTCGTGGTCTACTTTCGTCGAATACACTGGACATTTCACCATCCAAACAACAGCTACTAATCATGATCCGTGGTAACTCACGACGGGTCATGGGTTGACCCATGACTTCCCAAAACTTAAGTCTATCTCCTACTACGGCTTCAGACAAGGACTCATTGTTTCCCACAACGAGTCGTTGAATCGGTCGTTGCTTCCACTAGCCCCACACCAGAAACTTTCCATGACACGTTCCAACGGGTCGTTGGTTGGACCAATGATTTGTAGGGTCACCCGTTCTGCAATAAATTTTCCGAGTTCAGCAGTTTTCAACTTTTAACCCCCAGGTCTACTCTTAGGCACTTCCGGGGTATTACACCTTTTCACATTCTTCAGCTCTTTTCATCTAGTCTCTTTTATCCTCTTCGAGTCTTCTATTATCAAATTTGTGAGAGGCAAAAGCATTCATGATCTATTCTTTTTCAATAAGACAGATTGTTGTATTCATCAATAAGAAAAAGAGACAAAGAATCTAACTTCATTTGAGAATAAGTTTTTCTTTTTTAGTTGAGTTCCAAGAAGCTTACCCCATTTCTTTCTTCTTCACTATTTGAATGTGAGTTGGCCATTAGAGCCAATACATCTTTCATTGTCATAATCATCTATGGATAAAAGAGAGTGATCATCCTATTCAGTGGTTGCTTCAGATTCATCACTGGAAGTATCTCATATGGCAGTTAGAGCTCACTTCACCACACTATCTACTTCTTTTGTGGTGAGTCTTATGTTGGGAATTTGAAATCGATCGTTCTTCCCTTCCTTAGATTTTTCAACCACATTTTGTTTGTGTTCTAACTCCCATTCGGGACATTCCTTCATGAAGTGTCCAGGTTCACCACACTTGTGATATATCAGATCTCAAAGATTTTTCTCAATGAGCTTTGATGCATTCTTCTTCTGAGTATTAAAATCCTTCTTTATGATTTGCTGAAATCTTAGAGTAAGCAGAGTCATGTTGTCATCCTCGACAATAGTATCCTTGAGGACTAGGTTCTTTTCTTTTTGAGAACTAGTCAACTCCCTTTCCTGATACTTCTTGAGTTCATATGTTTTTACATTCCCTATCAAATCGTCAATAGTCTGTGTGTCAAGATTTCTGGCCTCAGAGATGGCTTCCACTTTACTTTCCCATGATTTAGGTAAAACACTCAGTAGTTTTCTTATAGCGTTACTTGTGGAATGGTCTCACCTAGTGAGTACATCTTAATCACGATGGACGAGAACCTAGTGTGCATGTTATGTATGGATTCACCATACTTCATCCTGAACAGTTCGTACTGTCGATTAAGCATATCGATCTTAAACTTCTTCACCTGATTTGTTCCTTCGTGAGTGGTCTAGAGAGAATCCCATATTTCTTTTACACTAGTCCATGAAGAGACTCGATTATATGACAGGATCAATTCCACACACAAGAATCTTTTTCGCCTTCACATTGATTTCAAAAGCAAGTTTTTCTTCCTCAGTGTACTCCAATCTCCCTTTTGGTATTTGAGTTTTTTATTCTTCTATCAGTTTCATGGATAGGGTAGTTTCGTATAATATGACATTCCATAAGTTATGATCTTCTCCTATGAGAAAATCCATCAAGCTGCTTTTTCACATAAGCTCTAACGTGGTATGTCGGTTAAAAGACGAGTCTCACATTGTTCCTCATGATTTCAGTTATGCATATCCATTATTCATGAGATTTACATATGTACGCATGTTCTAAAGCAAGTTTGAATCAATGTTCAGCTTTACTTATAAATATCATATTTCAGCTTTGAGTTAATCGATTATGTTATGATATGTTATGATGATATGTTATGTTATGATGATATGTTATGTTACGATGAGATCATGATTTCAGAAAGAATGCATGCAAGCCCTACTCTCAGACTCTTAATGTTTATATTTTACATTATGTATTATCTTTAAATGATTTTACTTATTTTAGAAATTTTACTTACCTTACATACTCGATACATTTCATGTACTGACCGCATACCCTATGTTGTATCATTTCATAATACAGGATCCAGCTCTCAGGTTCAGCTGCGCTCGTAGTTAGCTTATCAGAGTTAGCATTTTCTTTGTGGGTAAGTCCTCATCTCCCAAGGACTAGACTAAACAGATTCTCTTCATGTATTTTTTTAGTTTTATCTTGTTGAGTTAGTTGGGGTCTTGTCCCATAAACTCATCATGTTTAGAGTCTTTTCAGACATATATATGGATTCAGCTTCGGATTATGTATTCTGATATTATTTTTAAGTTTAGACTTCCTCTATGAGTATATTGTTGATTATTCAGTTTCATTGATTGAGTTAGACGTATGCTTATGCCATGGGTCGACTTGGAGCCTCTCGGGGTTCTTTGCCCCCTGTTGCAATCTGAGCCTCCGTTCGGGTCATGACAATAGATGATTTGTTTGGTCAGTTGCAGGGGGCTAAATATTTCTCCAAAATTGATTTAAGGTCCAGATATCATCAAGTCTGGGTTTGGGAGGAAGATATCCCCAAGATGGCCTTCAGGACCAGGTATGGTCAATTTGAATTCGTGGTCATGTCCTTCGGATTGCTAATGCCCCAGTAGTGTTCATAGACCTGATGAACAACATCTTCAGGTCGTATTTAGATCTGTTTGTGATAGTGTTTATTAATGACATTCTAGTATATTACCGCTCAGAAGGTGAACATAGGGATTATTTGCGAACGGTACTCCAGATCCTCAAAGACAGTTATATGCGAAGTTCTCTAAATGTGAGTTCTGGTTTAATTTCGTAGCTTTGTTAGGCCATATTGTGTCACATGCAGGTATTCCGGTAGACTCACAGAAAATTGAGGTCGTAAAGATGTGGCCTAGAACAATGGCCCCAAGGAGTTAGCCAGGGATTACTTAAGGTTCGTGGAAGGATTTTCTGTCTTATCAGCACTATTGCCAAGGTTGATTCAGAAGGCAGATAAATTTCACTAGACTGAGGCTTATGAGTAGAGTTTCTAGGAGCTGAAAAATAGATTGATATCTTCACTAGTATTGGCCTTATCAGAAGGTTCAAAGGTCTATGTTGTATAATGTGACACTTTAGGCATTAGGTTAGGGTGTCTTCTGATGCACCACGGCAAGGTGATTGCCTATGCTTCGAGGTAGCTAAGGAAGCACGAAAAGAACTACCCCACCATGATTTAGAGTTAGCTGCAGTGGTTCATGCCTTGAAAATATGGAGGCATTATTTGTATGGTGTGCATGTGGACATCTTTACTGATCATAAAAGTCTCTAGTATATCTTCACGCAGAAATAGTTGGATTTGCGGCAGCATCGTTGGCTAGAATTGTTGAAAGGCTACGATGTGAACATCTTATATCACCTAGGAAAGGCTAATAATGTAGTCAATGCCCTTAGCTGCAGATACATGGGCGGGCTAGCATATTTGAAGCCAGAACAACAAGAAATGACTTGACAGCTACACCAGTTAGCCAATTTAGCATCCTGGTAGTGGATTTAGAAAATAACGGGGTTACGATCTAGAATACAACAGTGTCATCCCTAGTTGTGGAGGTGAAGGAGAGATAGTACGAGGACCCTAGTCTAGTACAGCTCCGAGACAAAGTTCAGTAGGGCGAACTATCGGCCTTTGAGTTAACAAAAGATGGGGTCTTGAGATTCAGAGGTCGACTCTTCATTCCAGAGGTAGCAGGGCTCCGCCAGCAGATCATGGCAGAGGTACATTATTCTCGTTACTCTCTTCACCCAGGCTCGATGAAGATGTACCATGATATAAAGGAGATATATCGGTGGCCTTGAAGAAAGGTGTAGCTGAGTTTGTAGCATAGAGTCCTAATTGCCAGTAGGTAAAAGCTGAACAACAGAAACTTGGCAAACTAACTCAGGAGATAGCGGTACCTATGTGGAAATGGGAAGCAGTTAATATAGACTTTTTAACGAGGTTACCTAGCACCAGGTATGAATTCGACTCCATTTTGTTCATTTTTTGATAGATTGACGAAATCAACCCACTTCTTGCCAGTTAGGACTACATTTTCAGCCAAAGACCATGCTAAGTTGTATATTAAGAAGATAGTCCGACTACATGGTGTCCCAACATCCATTATTTCTTACCAAGGGGCTCAATTCACATCTAGATTCTGGCAGTCATTTTAGAAAGGTTTGGGGACGTAGGTTAATTTGAGTACAGCTTTCCAACCCCGGACAGAAGGTCAAGCAGAGTGCACCATTCAAATGCTCAAGGACATGCTAGAGGCGTGTGTGCTAAACTTTGGAGGGAGTTGGGACGAGCATCTACCCCTTATTAAATTTACATATAATAAAAGTTATCACTCGGCTATTCATATGACGCCTTATAAGGCTCTATATGGACGGAAATGCAGGTCCCCCATAAGATGGTTTGAAGTAGGGGAGGCAAGGTTAATCGGATCTGATATGATACATTAATCAGAGGAAAAGGTAAAGCTTATCAGAGAACAGTTGCTAACAGCCAGAGTAGTCAAAAGTCCTATTTCAATGGCAGCATAGAGACTTCAAGTTCAATGTCGATAATTGGGTATTTCTCAAAGTTTCGCCAATGAAGGGCGCGATGAGATTTGGCAAGAAGAGCAAGCATAGCCCTAGGTCCATTGGCCCATATCGAATCCTTCGAAGGATAAGCCCAGTGGCATATGAGTTACAACTGCCTTCAGAGCTAGAATCTTTTCATCTGGTCTTTCACATGTCAATGCTACGAAGGTGCATAGGGGACCCATCCCGGGTTGTTCCAATTGAGGATATTCAGGTTACTGAAGAGTTGTCCTACAAAGAGACTCCAATTGCTACACTAGATCAACAAGTTCATAGACTGAGGACTAAAGATGTAGCCTCCATTAAAGTATTGTGGAGGAACAAAATGTAGAAGAGATGACCTGGGAAGCTGAGGATGACATGAGGTCTAGATATCCTCACTTATTCCAGGCTTGACTCAGGTTATGCAGTTGAGGTGATATAGTTGTTTAATCAATGTCATGTTCTTATATTATCAGTTTGTTTAGTTATTCACTTTTATGATATGAAGCTATATTGTATCATTTCCTGTAGCATCCTGTGAGACGCATATGTTGGGTTTTTCTGCGTTACAAGTTTCCAAATAGTTCATATTGCAGAGGAGACTCTGCCGAAATTTTTCTAGTAATAGTTAAAGGAGTTGAATCTTTTAAGCTTAAGATTATATTTGAGGATGAATGTTCCTAAGGGAGAGGATGATGTTACACCCCATAAGTTTTATCTTTTAATTGACGTGTACGTACATATGTCGAGAGTTTTGGAGTACGACACATGCGAGTAAGGGCTTGGGAGATGAATATACAAATGCCGCATCGAGCAAGCAGGAGGCCTGGGCTGGAGACCAGACGCACTAGGAACCTCCAGCATGGGGCGATAAGAGGCGCGCCGCGCCCCTCGGCCACCGACTCCCACCTATATATATGTGTTAAGTTCGCGTTCAATTCATTTGATATTTCCCTCAAATCAGAGACACGACTCATGAAGGGTTCTCTCTAAAATTTCTTCCATTTTTCATCAAATTATGTCGTTAAACTCCGTCCAAACGTAAATTCATCTTGGATAGTGAGTTCTAGGTCTATGAGGAATGTCCCTCCGGAGTTATTTCTTAAAATATCGCTAGGAGTACCGGAACCCCGCCGAGTAAAAGTTTTCAGAATCACTTCTAATAGACTTCTATGCGACTACAAGTGATAGGTAAGCATTTCTACCTTCTACACTCTCGAGAATTTATGAGTTTTCGGCCGAATTAAACAGAGTTGAATTATAGTTAATATTATCGAAAGATATCGTTGTTTGCCGAATCTTAGTATTGAAAATAGCTTATTCTCTCAGTGTAAAGGTTTCAATTGAGTGGGATCGCTGGCAACATGTTAGAACTAATTGGATAAACGATAATCAACATTTGAGGTATTAAGGCTAATCCCTTTGGCAAGTTATTTCTATCGTATAGTAATACGACCTATGTCCTTGTAAGAAAGTCATAAGCATGTATGTTGTAATTAGCCGCTACCGTTATTTTTGAGATGGAAGTTGATTATTTTGGTTGGGACTGACCCCACCTATTATAGCTTTCCGTCGACCAACCTTAGGGTTACTAGTTGTGTCATCGCCTACAGGGCTATAGATCGCTCATAGGAGCTATATGTTGTCTGACGGGACTATATTCAGGCCTAAAAGGTCATATTACAGTCCATCCACGAATGGGCTTCTACTTTTATGTTGTATCGGCATCATTGACCCTCCGTCGAGCCATGTGTGCTCAGGGTGCAGTTACAGGAGCCCAAAGGGCTCAAACACAGCTACAGGAGCGCAGCGGGCTCAATTGCAAACCCAAAGGCCAGGTAAGTGTGCTATAGTTACCCTTTAACTCATATTGACCATGCTAGGGGAATATAGATTGAATTGTACTTGCCAGGGCGTATGGGGACTAGGTGAGTTATTCTGTGCTGATTGTACCTTCTAGGCTTATGGGGGACAGGTAAGGTTCTTATTTGTATTACTTACTTGTTAGCTATACTTCAGGTTATAAGGCTATTCAAGTTATAACTCTTATCCTTCGTACTGTTTACTTTCAATTCTTTTATCAATTCTATTCGGTCATTTTCATTACTGCCTTACATATTCGGTACATATTATACTGACGCCCAACTATGGGGCGCTGCATACTTGCCTGCAGGTGCGGATAGACATGGTTCAGAACCTTCTTAGCTATCAGTCAGATTTAGCAGCTCAATCAGCTCCTTTTCTCCGGAGTTGATAGTTAGAGAGGTTTGCTCTTTTTGTTGTACAGCTTTTGGGTAGGTCGGGGCCCTGTCCTGACAACTACTCCACTGTTAGAAGCTTGCGGACTACAGTCTTTCAGTTGTTGGTTATTGTTGGCCGTGTGGGACCTATGTATGTTATATTTTGCATGATGGCCGTGTGGGCCTAGTTTAGCTAGTTAGTTAGCATCCTTGTTGGTTATAGTCTGAATATGAATGTCTGTTTTCATTCTATTATGACTAGACAATATGGTGGTCTTATCGACCCGCATAAGATCTCTTTTATTGTCTTGTTGGTTGGGTTAGTTGTTTTTCTTTACAAGTGGTTATGTGGTCTTGTTCGGTCCGAGGCTGTATTTACAGCCGAGATATAACAGTTTGTTTTCTTGATTTGAGTTGTTAGCAGACACCAGAGGTGCATATGCCCAGTCAGATCAGTCCAGATCCCAATATAAAATTAAGTGTCAGTCATGCCTCTCAAGATATAGCATGACATTTATTTTATAATTTAAAAATCAGTCAATTATTAAATTTTACCTAAAAAATCACTCTACCAGGAAGAATATATGTTTTTTTAAAAATTCTAACCCTTTAAAAAAAATCTTATTTCCTCGATATTATCTCTCTGCTAGAAAACCAAAAAGTCCCTCAATATTTATCTTTTGATATTGTTACAGTAACAGAATCTTTGACAGCACATATTGTGTAGTCGAGAGGAGAACGTGGGAGTGTTAGAGTTTCGTACCTCCAATGAATAAGAGAATCTTGACTGCACAATCTCCAATGAGTAATGAATAATGAATATTTGAGCCCGAAACTTAAATAATTCATGACAAATTAATAAATATAGAAAATAGGTCATATTTTTAAAAAATAATCAAAATAAGCTTAATTAAATAAATTAATTTGTTATTTTCTTTTCTTTAAATGTTTAAATTGACGTTGTGAAAGCCAATATATTAATAATTAGCCCGATATAATTATCTTTTTCATCGAGATTTAAAATATTATTGTCTTCTTCACAGAGATCTAAAATATTATTATATTTAAAATAATATTTTATTATTTAAATTTTGATTTAAAAGAATTTTTTTTTTATTATATTTGAAGAATTATTCTTTTAAGTTTTTTATTTAAATGAAATACTAATGTATGATGTCTTCACCCATCTATTTTTGATTTAATAAATTTTATATATATATGTATATATATATTATCAAATTAATAGTATATATTTTTTATTTATTTTAATTACATGTCATAAGATTGATTATAATTTTTATTAGATTATAAACCATCAGTGCCTGTAGGTTGTAAATACATTTATTTGTAATTACGTATTAATAATTTACTAACAAATTTTAAAATATTTGAACATGAGTATTAGCCCTAATACTTATAAATTTTTATCTAATTTATTTTATTATATAGAATCGATCCATTACATGTGCACTTATATTTTTTTTATAATTTAGATAATAAAATAGTAATCTTTTAGCTTTCCATCACTCTCTAAAAAAATTTATATTATATCATACGCAATAAATAGAAATGGCCTCATATTTATCAAGAAAAAAAAAATTCAAAAAGTAAAAGAATTTGATCGAAAATACATATAATTCAAATTTCACATTTCACAATTCAAAAATTTTCAAATTAAACATACACTTCTATTTTTCGCAAACTAAATGTAAAATTCAAATTTTACATTTCACAATTCAAAATTTTTCAAATTAGACATACAATTCAAATTTCATATTTCACAATTTAAAAATTTTCAAATTAAACATACAATACTAATTTTTACAAACTAAATATATAACTCAAATTTCACATTTCACATTTCACAATTCAAAATTTTTTAAATTAAACGTATAATTTTAATTTCACATTTCACAATTTAAAATTTTCAAATATAATAATATTTCAAATCTCGATGAAGAAGGCATCTATATCAGACTAATTTAGTCCGATATGTTGGCTTTCATGGCATCAACTTAGACGTTTAAAAAAAAACATAATGGACTAATTTAGTCCATTAAATTTATTTATTCACTTTATAAAAATGTGGCATATTTCTGTGTATATTAATTTGTCATGGATTATTTAGATTCCGAGTTCGAATATTTTCCTCCATTTCAAAATAAGTGATATTTTAGTCTTTTAATTTTAATTCAAAATAAATAATATTTTACCTAATCAATAAGATATTAATGATATTCTTTCAGTTTTATCCTTATTTAAATGATGTGTTATATAAGAATAATTGAATAAAAATATATTTTATTTTTTAAAAATAATAATTTTTTAAAAGGTGTTTCCAAGCTAAAAACATCATTCATTATAAAACAAACGAAGTAATGAATAAATATTCATATTTAACAACACAGCTAAAACTAATATATGTGATTGTACATTTTTTAATGATGGTATTGTAACAGTAATTATATATAGTTTATTATATATTCATATTTCAAGACACATATGACGTAATTCTCACAATTTTACATTTCTATAATTGAAAAATATCACGTGAAATAATTTATTCATTCATTTATAACTTGAATAAAAAAAAATAATCACACATTCTTATATGATGGAAAGCTTCTCTTTATACTGTACCAATAACTTTAGATAATTTACTATATATCCATATTTCAAGAGACAGATGATGTAATTCTCACAATTTTACATTTTTATAATTGAGAGATATCGCGTGAAATAATTTCATATATATATATATATAAATTGAATGAAAAAATAATCACATAGTTTTATATGATGAAAAGATTCTCCTTCTATGATACGAGGTAAATATATATAATTTACTATATATCCATATTTCAAAATATACTTGCCGTAATTCTCACAATTTTTCATTTTTATAATTGAGAAATTCACGTGAAATAATTTCATATATTCACTTATGATTAGAATAAAAAAATATTTTCAGAATTATTTTTACAGATTTTCATTCTACTTTTTCTAATCTCCAATCTTTTTTACATATATATTTAAAATAATATTTCTAATAAATATAAGACCAATTTCTACAACCATATGTAGTCAAATATTCTTTCTATAGTAACACCGAGCAATGAAGTAATTTATTGTAAATCATATTTCTAAGACACTATAAGGCTCGTTTCAACATAGTATATGAAACCACGGTATAAAATTATAATATAAAATTAGATTAATATAAAATTAAAATTTTAGTTAAATATATAATTTAAAAGTTTTAAATTATATATATATTTTTTATAAATATGAATACCTCGCATGTTATGAAAACAATTAATATTTTCTCAATTTTTATATAATCTTCTCAAATGAGCAAATTATAGTTTATAAACAAGATATTAGTATATCATAATTAAGGCGCTGCATTATTGATATCACATATCTTCATGTTCATTTTCTAAATAAATGTTTGAAATTAATAAACATTCAAATATACATAATTTTATAAATATCACCAGTCAACAATAATAATAACTAGTTATTCTTTAATATATTATTACACATAATAAAAACAATCTTTTCATGTCAAATATGATAAGTCTTTTTTTTATATAAATTTAAAATGATGAATTTTTTTACTAAATAAAAGCTTATGTGTTACACTCCGTAAGTTTCTAACGTTTAGTCGGCCTATTCGTATGTTGATTGAGAGTTTTAGAGTGTCATACGTATGAGGAAAGGGCCCGGGGAAAGGCCGAACGAGTGCAAAGTCGGGATTTCACGGGAGGAGGCCGAACCAAGCTGCCCAGAGGGGCAAAGTGGCACGGAGCAGCTCCTCCGCGTTAGCCAACATGGTATGCCCGTAAATTGGCGCGGCAGGCAGAGTGCCACGTTGCCTTGTCTGCCGCCTCATGTATATAAAGGCCTCACACTTAGATGTTATGTTATTTTTCATATATCCTCGGCCAGCAGAGCTAAGGACGAAGGAAAACATTTGGAAATCATCTGATTACGCCGCTAAACCCCGTCCAAATCTAAATTAACTCCGGGTAGTGAAGTATAAGGCTGCAAGGAGCATCACTGCGGAGTTATTTTCGTAAAATACGCCTCGCGAATCGTTGTCCCGCTGAGCCTAAGTTGATGGAATTGTTCCAAACTAGTGTCAATACGATCAAGTGCCTAAAGTATGTATTTCTCCCTTCTAGATTCCCGAGAAATTACTAATTTTTGCTCGTCTTTTGATAAGTTGAAGTATAGTCAGTATATATATATATATATATATATATATACATATAAGTTATTGTTTTCTTCAAATATAGTAATAAAGTAGCCCTATTCTTCCATTATATGATTACAGTTGAGAAGGGCAGTTGAACACGAGCCGAAACTAGCCAGTTAATTAGTAAACAACGAACGAGGTATGTTAAGGCATTTTCTTTCGGCAAGTGAGTTTCTTCAGCATAGTAGTCCAGTATGAATCCCAGTAAATCATGATAGGAGTATGTTATCATGTCTAGTTGTTGTTGTCAGTTGAGACTCGTAATGTGTATTGTTTTGGGCTGGATTATACCTGTATAGCTTCTGTGACCACTCCAGGATTAATAGCTGTGTCGCCACCCGCAAGGGGCGAGATTACGTTGCTCTACGGAGCGGCATGCCGTCCGCAAGGGATGAAGATAGGGATCCAAATTCTCATATGCTGTGGTTGGCCTTATACATACCCTCGTCGAGCGCTTACGCTCGGGGTGTAGATATCAGGAGTCCTCCAGACTCAGACACAACAACAGTCAGGGGCCGAGCGGGCCCAGTTGCAGACCCAAGGGATCAGCAGGACGCTTATAGCTGGTAGTTAACTCAGTATGACCTGGATAGGGGTATATAGATTGAGGTGTACTCACTAGGGCTAATGGGGGCCCAGGTGGGTTATTCTGTGCTGATTGTACCTTTCCGCCTATGGGGGCCAGGTAAGGTTTATGTTTGCTTTAGCTACTGATATTTGGACAGTAAGACGCCTCGCTTGTCAGGTATGACCCCTACCCTCCTTATTACAGTTATGTTTAGCCCTGATTTCACTACTTCAGTCATCTTCAGTCCGTCTCCTTTACTTCAGTCATTGTCAGTTCTATTTTCTTACTTTCAGTTATTTAGTGTTACAGCCTTACATATTTAGTACCTGTGGTACTGACGCCCTCTTCTGGGACACTGCATTACTTGCCTGGAGGTACAGATAGACGAGGAGCAGGTCCCTCGTAGTTCCAGTCAGCCGTACAGAGTCGTCAGCTCCCTTCTTCCAGAGCTTGTGTCATAGAGGTTTACTTCTTCTGTTTGTATAGTATGGGTTGGTCAGGGCCCTGTCTCGACCATCTTATTACTCCTAGAGGCTTGCTGATTGTGTTACTTCCCTGTGGTTAGATAATATTGGGCATGTGGGGTCCTGTTTAGATGTTGATTGGCGGCCTTGTCAGTAATAGTTCAGTTTAGCATCTGATTTTACTTTTTAGTTATAACTAGATATCATGGTGGCCTTGTTGGCCCGCATAGGACTCGCTATGATTGGTTGTCTCTAGTTAGCTGTTTATTTTCACATGTGGCTATAGGCCTTGTCGGCCGAGGGTTGTATTTACAGCCGCTATATAGCCCGTTGTTTTCTTGATTCTAGAGTTATAGTCTGCCCTACACCAGAGGTGCTTAGGCTCAGTCAGCTCAGTAGTTCAGGTCCTAGCAGGGCACCAGGTGACTGTCATGCCTCCCAAGGTGGGGCGTGACATTATGAATCAAATTTTATATTTAAAATTTTTTTAAATCCTAATTATATTTTAAAAAAAATTTTAAAATTTAAAATCTTCATTTAAATTTATAATATCAAATTGCATATTCAAACGGTACATAATTTCAAAACACATATAAAACACATTTTTCTTGATCCTCGCCATTGTACATTTTTATATTCGATGACGTGTCACGTGCACAATCCTGGTCATTACACTTTTTATATTTGATGTTAGGTAGAGAGACATATATTGGTAATTATCGATTGTTTAATAGCTAAAGTAAACTTAGATTTATTGGTAAACACAAAATCAACAAAACCAAAGATAACGTGAAGCAAGCACGATCTGTGAAGGAGAACTTGTGGGTTTTCTTGGAGTATGAGCACTGAATCAGCCAGTGTATGAAGTTTAATCTCTAATGAAAGAGGTGGGGAGGTGAATCTAAAAATGGGTCCGAGCCGCTTGTCTGGCGGGAGTTAATAACTTTTACTATTTTTATTTTAAAATAAGTGATGTTTTTAATTTAAATATATTTTTTTTTAAAAATTATTTATTTATAGAATATAAGATATATATTTTTATTAATTTATTCTTAATAAATATTTTTTAAAAAATATAACTCTTTAGTAGTTTTTTAATTATGTAAATCTCATCATTTTAGTAAGCGGGTAAAATTGAAAGAACATCATCAATGTCTTCTTAATTATATAAAATACCACTTATTTTGAAATAAAATGTTAAGGTAAGAACACCACTAATTGTGAAATGAAGAGAGTAGCAACAACAATGACAATAATAATAAACCTAGTGAAATCCGACAAATAAAATATGGGAAGAGGATTTGTACACAGTTTTTATTTTTATCTTGTGAAGTTAGAGAGATTGCTTCTAATAAACTCTTGGCTCAAGTAAAATATGTTCAAATCAGTAATTAAAAATATTACAATAGTGAAGAAATCATATAAAAAATAAGGAAGAAATGAATAACATCAACAATAAACAATACGATAAAGCAAAAAAATAGGTAAAAAATAAAATTGAAGAATAAGATGGTAGGAGAATACTAATAATACTACTAAAAGATAAATTCAACAACACTCAACTACTTACTGTCACGCTCCACCTTGGGTGGCATAACTGTCATCTGATGTCACACTGGAATCTGAGCTGACCTAGCTGGACTTATACACCTCTGGCACATACCAGCAACACATAACCAAGAAGACAATTAAGTATATCTCGTCTCAACATAGCACTAGGCCGACAAGGCCACAATACAAATACCTATACAGGTAATTAGCTAATCCAACAATTCATGATAGTAATAATATCCTATATGGGCCAACAGGACCATCATGCTGTCTAAATCAGACCAAGAAAAAGACAAGCGCATAAATACATATACAAGCCAACAGGCTGCCAATAGGAAAAACAACTAAGCCCACACGGCCAACAACGCATGTATAACAAGACCCGTAGTCTGCAAGCCTATAAAGAGTAAGTTACTGGCAGCCGACAAGGTCCTGACTTATCTAAAAGCTGGACAGAAAAAATCACACAAACCTCGAAAGTATGGCAACTCCGGAAGAAGGGAGTTGACCACTCTGTTGAGTCTGAACGACTACTAAGGAGGTCTAGGAACATGTCTGACTAAACCTGCAGGAAAGTATGCAACGCCCATGCATGGGCGTTAGTAAAACTTGTACTGAGTATGAAAGGCAATAATAAGCTAGAACTAAAACTGATAATAAGAACTGAACTTAAAAAAACTATAAGATTCATAGGATAACCTGAACAATCTCATCTATACAATTGTATACTAACAAGTATTAGTCAAACAAGAACATAACCTGGCCCCCATAAGCCTGACAGGTATAAGTAATCAAACAATAACCTATCTGGCTTCTATAAGCCACAACAAGTACAATCCAATCTGTACACCCCTATTAGTACCACTGTAGCCCCAAAGGTATTCTGTAGTTTATCTCAAACTAGCCCTACACAGGCAACCAACATACATTTGTGTGTTGTTCTATAGCTCAACTGTAACTAGCCCTTTATAGGTAATCATGTGTACCTATAAGTAGCTCCTTAGGCAATTAATGTATCTCCATAAATAGCCCCTACCCTCCTTATTACAGTTATGTTTAGCCCTAATTTCACTACTTCAGTCATCTTCAGTCTGTCTCCTTTACTTCAGTCATTGTCAGTTCTATTTTCTTACTTTCAGTTATTTAGTGTTACTGCCTTACATATTCAGTACCTGTGGTACTAACACCCTCTTATGGGGCGCTGCGTTACTTTCCTGGAGGCACAGATAGACGAGGAGAAGATCCCTCGTAGTTCCAGTCATCCATATAGAGCCGTCAACTCCCTTCTTTTGGAGCTTGTGTGATAGAGGTTTACTTCTTTTGTTTGTACGATATGGGTAGGTCGGGGCCATGTCTCGACCATCTTATTACTCCTAGAGGCTTGCAGATTGTGTTACTTCCCTATGGTTAGATAATATTGGGCATGTGGGGTCCTGTTTAGTTGTTAATTAGCGGCCTTGTCGGTAATAGTTCAGATTAGCATCTGATTTTACTTTTTAGTTATAACTAGATATCATGGTAGCCTTGTTGGCCCGCATAGGACTCGCTATGATTGGTTGTCTCTGGTTAGCTATTTATTTTCATAGGCGGATATAGTCCTTGTCAGTCGGGAGTCGTATTTACAACCGTTATATAGCCCGTTGTTTTCTTGATTCTAGAGTTAGAGTCTGCCCTGCACCAAAGGTGCTTAGGCTCAGTCGGCTCAGTAGTTTAGGTCCTAGTAGGGCACCAGGTGCCAGTCATGCCTCCCAAGGTGGGGCGTGACAAACTTGGTACCAGAGTAGGTCGTATCCTAGGGAGTCTGCAAGCGGTGCTAAGTAGAGTCTTGTCTATGGATGTGTTGTGCACCATATACTATAGGCAGGAGGCTACAAGGCATGATAGGATGATTACTCTTTCTTCTTAGTCATTCTATAGAGCGGTCCAGTATAGAATTGAGTCCCTAAGCTCATTATACTCTTTTGCTTACAGAGAAATGTCGGACCAGCAACACCCACGATAGGCAGGAGGCTAGATGTAGCAGCGGGAGAGGGCACCACAGGGTGCCTCAGCCTCAGTCAGAATTGGCCCGATCTGAGGATGATACAGAGGTATCATCTCGACCTCCCCATCAGTCTCCACTACGTCAGGATCCTCTTGGGACGACTGATGTGACGGCACTGCCTCCAACAATTTCTATACCCGTACCATCCGACCAGGAGTCAGGAGCGCAGTGGTTATGCTAGCCCAGATGATGGCTGCTCAACGCCAGGTAGTGCTACCTATAGTCGCAGAATCCTTAGGAGGGCCTAGTAGCTCGAGGGTCCGAGTGTTCCTAGCACTAAGTACCCCGTAATTCATAAGGACAGATCAGACCGAGGACCCTCAGGACTTCTTAGACTAGATGCAGAGGATTTTCAGGGTGATGCATGATACACCCACAAAGTCAGTTGAGTTGGTAGTATTCCGGCTATGGGACATCGTTGTACTTTGGTATAAAAGTTGGGAGAGGTCCCGAGGGAGAGATGTTTCCCCTCCAACCTGGCCCAGCTTCTCAGAGGCTTTCTTGGATCATTACCTACCGTGGGAGATTCGACAGGCCCGGGTTGATCAGTTCCTACACTTGGAGCAGGGGTCGATGAGTGTTTGGGAATATACCATGCGGTTTGACTCCTTGGCTCGTTATGCGCCAACTTTTGTGGACACAATGCCAGCCAGGGTAAACCGCTTTATTATGGGGCTGAACCCAAAATATGTTGAGGCCTGCATCACAGCCACACTGCAAGAGGATATAGATATCGCCCGTGTGCAGGCTTTTGCTTAGAATATTAAGGGTATCAAACAACGGCAATGGGAGATTAGGAGGACAAGTCAGGAGCAGCGCCGCAGGGACGGACTGGGTGAATTACAGGAGAAGTCCCGGGGAGGACCTAGGCCGCGGTTATCAGATAGGCCACCTAGACCTCCGCCTCCACCACAGCAGCAAAGGAACAGGTCTAGTCACCGAGGGCAGCTAGAGCCTGGCGAAGGTTCGCGAGCAGTAGGTTCACAGAAGCTGAAGGGAGTGGAGCAGAGTGGGTTTACAATACCACTTTTCCTTATTTGCAGTCGTCGCCAGTCTGGAGCATGCAGGTATGGTTCCACCGCATGCTACATTTATGGACAGGAGGGTCACCAAATGAGAAATTGTCCAGCTATGGGTCAGGGTGACCGGGATCGACAGGATAGGTCCTCGGTAGGATCACGAGCTCCAGCATCTCTGGCAGGGCGTAGGCCCTCAGTTTCAGCAGAAAGAAGCCGAGGCAGATCAGGGGCCTCCAGTTCAGGTGCCATCCTAGACAATACTTATGCACTACCGGGGTGACAGGAGTCAGAGTCGTCACTAGATGTTGTGACAGGTATGCTGAACATTTGCCCTCATCCTGCTTATGTGTTGATAGATCCAGGATCCACCTTGTCCTATGTTACACCGTTAGTGGCTCGGAAGTTTAGTATTATGCCGGAATTGCTTCTTCAACCTTTCTCAGTGTCTACACCCGTTGGTGTCATAGCTAGAAGGGTCTATCGGGGGTGTATAGTAGAGGTTGCCAGTCATCAGACTACGACAGACTTGATAGAACTAGAAATGGTTGATTGTGATGCCATTATGGGTATGGATTGGCTAGCTCCATGCTAAGCCCATGTCGAATGTTGGACGTTATTGTTCTCTTTCAGTTTCAGTATTGGAGGGTTAGTTGGGGTATTTTCCCATCAACCCGTCTTTCATGATTAGAGGGTTTTTCAGACTATAAGTTGTATTCAGCCGTCATGTATGGATCATGTATTTTGTTTCTCCATTATTATGACATGGTTTCATTTTCCTTATGTTAACTCTTCCACTTATGTAATGAATTAGATGTATCCTCATGCCATGGATTGACTTGGGGTCTCTCGGGGGCTCCTTGTCCCGTGTTTATGATCCGGGTGTATGTTTGGGTCGTGCAAACTTGATATCAGAGTCATAGGTTTGAAGTATCCTAGGATGTTTGAAAGTTGTGTTAAATAAAGTCTTTTTCATGGGTGTGAAGCGCGCCACACTTATGATGAAGAGGCTACGAGACGTTTAGGAAATGTTCCCTTCTTTTATGATCTATTTCATGCGATAAAAGTCCTTTACCCTTCTAATTCGTTCTATTTGCGTTTGTAGAATCATGCCTCCATGCTGAGTGAACGCCAGAAGAAATGGTAACGGCAATGATCATGAGGATGCCAATGGTGAGGAGCATCAGCCAGCCCCACCCATTCACAAGGAACGTGCACTAGAGCCATCTGCCCAAGCTGAGTTTAGGGCAGCGATTCAGATGCTGGCATAGGCCATGGCTTCCCATGTTTATAATTAGAAAGTGGCGCATTACCCTCATAATGAGAATGTGGTAGCGGCTAGGGTGAGGGATTTCTTGAGAATGAGCCCTGCTAGTTCACGGGGATGAAGGTGGACGATGATCCACACGATTTCATTGAGGATATTCTAAAGATCACCCAGGTTATGGGGTGAACAATGGGGAGTGTGTTGATTTGACCTCCTATCAGCTAAAGTGGATGGCTCACATATGGTTCAAGCAGTGGAGAGATACGAGGGAAGTGGGTGCAGGCCCGATAGGTTGGGAAGAGTTCCACGCAGCATTTTTGGATCTGTTCTTCCCTTGGGAGATGAGGGAGCTTAAGGAAGCCGAGTTTGTTAATTTGAAACAGGGTGACATATCCGTTCAGGAGTACGCATTGGAGTTCACCTGATTATCCAAGTATGATCCAGAGTTGGTGGTAGACCAGAGGGCTCGGGTGAGTTGTTTTGTTCATGGGGTGGCAGATTATTTGAACAAGGATTGTAGGATTACCATGCTACATCGCGATATCGACTTTCCCTGCATTGTGTTGCATGCACAATAGATGGAGTCGATCTACCGGAGGTAGAGGGAGGCCAAGAGGGCTAGGACCAACAACTATGGGCTTCTCAGGTCAGGTTAGGGGGTGGACAGTAGCAGTAGTTCCAACACAGGTCCATCGCTCTAGCTCCATTATTGGCTAGCACGCCATCTAGATTCAAGGGAGATCAGAGGAGCAGAGCTGCAGAGTTGAGAGGCCAGGGTAGCATGCAGGTGGAGCATAATTTTCCAATTTGTGCAGGGTGTGGCAAGAATCACCCCATAAGGGGTGCTTAGTTGGCATGGATGCTTGCTTCGAGTGTGGCAACCCTAACATAGATTTAAGGATTGCCCCTCAGCCAGATTAGGGGTTGGTGGAGCCTATGTGAGAACAGCCAGTTCTATCATTCCAGCAATGCGTCCCCCTCAGCAGGGTGCCTCTACTAGTTCAGCAGGCGGTTAGCGCCAAAATAGGTTTTATGCTTTAGTGCCCCGCTTGGAGTAGGAGGCTTCACCAGATGTAGTCACTAGTTTGTTGCAAGTTTTCCATATTGATGCTTATGCCTTGTTACCTAGGAGCTACTTTTTCTTTTTTGACCCCTTATATTGCTAGTAGTTTTGGAGTTAGCCCTGAAATCCTGTCAGAACCATTCTCAGTCTCTACTCCAGTCCGTGATTCAGTTGTAGCTAGGCGGTTGTATAGAGGTTTCCCCATTATAGTATTGCATAAGGTCACCTCCACAAAATTAGTAGAGTTAGCTATGACTGACTTTGAAATCATTTTGGGCATGGATTGGTTGTTTTCATGTTATGCTTCAGTTAATTGTAGGACCCGTGCGGTGGAATTCCAATTTTCAAGTGAGTCAATTTTGGAGTGGAAGGGAAATTTAGTTGTACCAGCCGGTCAGTTTATTTCATATCTTAAGACCAGGAAAATGATTTCTAAGGGCTACATGTATCATCTGGTTAGGGTTAAGGATGTTGAGTCCAAAACCTCGGCTATCCAGTCAGTTCCGGTGGTGTGTGAGTATCCGAAGGTCTTTTCGATGATTTTCCAGGTGTTCCTCATGAGAGGGAAATTGATTTTGGTATTGATCTCTTACCCGATACGTAGCCTATCTCTATTCCTCTATATAGGATGGCTCGAGCCAAGCTAAAAGAGTTAAAATAGTAGTTGAAGGACTTGTTAGATAAGGTTTCATTAGACCCAGCAAGTCTCCATGGGGTGCACCAATTTTATTTGTCTGAAAGAAGGATGGATCACTTCGGATGTGCATTGACTATCGACAATTGAACAATGTCACCATTAAGACAGGTATCCCTTACCTAGGAATGATGATTTGTTTGACCAGCTCCAGGGTGCCAGATTTTTCTCGAAGATAGACCTCAAGTCCAGGTATCACCAGCTCAGGGTTTGGGAGTGTGATATCCCCAAAGAAAGTCTTCAGAACACGGTATGGCCATTATGAGTTTGTAGTTATGTCTTTTGGACTAAAAAATGCTCTTGTAGTTTTCATGGACCTGATCAATAGGGTGTTCAAGAAATACCTACACATGTTCATGATCGTGTTCATCAATGATATCCTTATATAGTCTCGTAGCGAGGAGGAGCATGTCGCTCACTTGAGAGTAGTGCTTCAGACCCTCAAGGATCGTCAGTTGTATGTGAAGTTCAGCAAGTGTGAGTTTTGATTGGACTCGGTGGCATTTCTGGGCCATGTGGTATCAAGTGAGGGCATAAAGGTAGACTCTCAGAAAATCGAAGCGGTAAAGAATTGGCCCAGACCGGTGAACCCTTTAGATATTCGAAGTTTCTTGGGTTTAGATGGCTATTATCAGAGGTTTGTTGAGGGTTTCTCCTCCATCGCAACACCTTTGACAAAGTTGACCTAGAAGAAGGTAAAGTTCCAATGGTTAGAGGCTTGTGAGAAAAGCTTCCAAGAGTTTAAGACTCGACTCACTTCAGCACTAGTGTTGACCCTACCCGAGGGTACCGATGGTTTTGTGGTGTATTGTGATGCTTCGAGAATAGGACTTGGGTGCATGTTGATGCAGTACGGGAAACTGATAGCATATGCCTCAAGATAGTTGAAAGTCCATGAGAAGAATTACTCGGCCCATGATCTTAAGTTGGCCACGGTGGTGTTTGCATTGAAGATATGGCGGCATTATTTGTATGGGTTTCACGTGCATGTATTTACAGACCACAAGAGCTTGCAATATGTGTTCAAGCAGAAAGATCTCAATCTTCGGCAAAGGAGGTGATTGGAGCTACTCAAGGACTATGATATGAGTGTCCTTTACCACCCGGGTAAGGCTAATGTAGTAGCAGATGCACTTAGTAGGCTCTCTATGGAGAGTGTGTCCCACGTGGATAAGGGAAAGAAGGAGTTGGTGAAAGATGTCCATCCATTTGCAAGGTTGGAAGTTAGATTGGTCGACTCGACTGATGGCGGCGTTGTTGTGCAAAACGGACCAGAATTGTCCTTGGTAACTGATGTGAAAACTAGACAAGATGAGGATCCGATCTTGGTAAAGCTGAAAGGAGCCATTCGGAGTCAGAAGGTAGAGATCTTCTCCCAAGGGGGAGATGGTGTGTTGCGGTACCAGGGTTGTCCGTGTGTTCCAGACGTTGATGGTTTGAGGGGTCGGATATTGCATGAGGCACATGGATCCAGGTACTCTATCCATCCGGATGCCACCAAGATGTATCATGATTTATGGGAAATCTATTGGTGGGATGGCATGAAGAAGGATATTGCAGAGTTCGTAGCCAAATGTCCAAATTGCCAACAAGTAAAGGTTGAACATCAAAGGCCGGGAGGAGTACTTCAGGATAATAGCATCCACACTTGGAAGTGGAAAGAGATTAATATGGATTTCATTACAGGATTACCCCGTATCCGGCAATAATATGATTCCATTTGGGTGGTGGTAGACAGGTTGACCAAGGCAGCACACTTCCTACCGGTGAAAACCACAGTATTCAGCGGATGATTATGCCAAATTGTATATTCGGGAGTTGGTTCCACTTCATGGAGTGCCCTTCTCTATTATTCCTGATCGAGGTACTCAGTTTACCTCCCAGTTCTAGCGGTCTTTTCATAAGGATCTTGGGACTCAAGTTAGTCTCAGTACAACTTTTCATTCGCAAACGGATGGCCAAGCTGAGAAAATGATCCAGACTCTCGAGGAAATATTGAGAGCATGTGTGATGGACTTCAAAGGTAGCTGGGATGATAATTTGCCCTTGATCGAGTTTTCTTATAATAATAGCTATCACTCTAGTATCCGGGTAGCACCGTTCGAGGCACTTTATTGGCGGAGGTATAGATCACCCATCGGATGGTTTGAGGTTGGTGAGGCAACTAGGCTATGGTGAAGGTTCAGTTGATAAGGGACAGGCTGAAAACCGCTCAAAGCCGTCAAAAGTCATATGCTGATGTGAGGAGAAGAGATCTAGAGTTTGAGGTAGACGATTGGGTATTTCTAAAGGTATCTCCCATGAAGGGAGTCATGCGGTTCGGGAAGAAAGGAAAACTCAGTCCTCGTTATGTTGGTCCCTACTGGATTATGAGAAGAGTTGGTAAGGTAGCATAGGAGTTAGACTTGCCCTCAGAGTTATCTTCTGTGCATCTCGTGTTTCATGTGTCGCTTTTGAACAAATGTTTTGGGAGATGCAACTCTAGTAGTCTCGGTGGATAGCATTGGTGTAAAAGACAACCTCATCTATGAATAAGTTCCTATGAAAATATTGGACCATTAAGTTTGGATGCTAAGGAACAAAGAAGTACCTTCAGTTAAAGTCTTAGGGAGAAATCAGCATTTGAAAGAGCTACGAGGAAAGCCGAAGCGGACATGAATGCTAAATACCCGCACTTATTTTCTACCGGCTCAATTCCGACTTGAGGTATCAGTTGTGCTCTATGACTCTACTTAGTTTTCATGTTTAGTTCATGTGTTCAAGTTTCTTTTATGTGTATGGATGTGTATGTGAAGCATGAGATCAGTTCAACTATGTGATATGAATCGGAGGTAGTCATTCCGTAAAGTTTCGATTTAAATGATTAGTATTTGAATGTGATAATTGCATGTTTCTATTTTCTTCTTGTTTCCTACAATCGAGGATGAATGTTCCCAAGAGGGAGATATTGTAATACCCCGAAAGTGCTTAAGAATAGACCCGAAAGTTAAAAGTTGAAAACTGCTGAAATTGGGAAAAGTAGCACAAAACGGGCCATGTAACGACTCGAGGTATCAAACCACGGGTCGTTGTATGAATTCGTAATGAGGGAAGTCTTGGTGGCAGTGGAGATGACAAACGACACAATGACTCGTTCCTTGAAAAAATAAGTCGTTGTTAGCAGTCGTAGGAAGAGATTGGGCTCAGCAATTGGGGATACCACAGGTCGTCCAATGACTCATGGTGAGAAGTGATGACCCGTGGTCATCGGTCATCATGCAGTTTCCAGGATTTCCAGTGCATGTGACGGATTAAGACCATGACTCATTGGAAGAAACCACGAGTTTTGGTGAGGCTCGTGGTAAGGAGGTTCAGTTTTTGTGAAGGGGCAAACAATGGTCGACTTGATGACCTGTTGGTTGTAAGGACGAGTCGTCCTGTCCGTCCATGGTCTAGTTCTGGAGGCAAGCCTTAGCAGTGAAAACGATGGGCCATATGATGGGTCGTCATTCCTTCAAACGACCCAGTGGTGCCACCCGTTGGACCGATCTGGACAGTTTTCAAGGAAGATTCATTAAGGGCATTTTCAAATTTTTCATGCTATAAGATCCTAAACTACGTCGTTTTAACTTATTAAAGATGGATTTTTAGAGGCATAATTATTTCTAAGTCCTCATTCATGCATGTAAGAGTATAGAGGGGTGATCAAGGGTGATTCAAGGCTTTTCTCTTCAAATCCTTCCGATTCCTTCTTGGGCATTCAAGGGAGATTATGAATTAGTTGTTTTCAGGTATGTAAGGCTATGAATGGGTGTTTTCTTTAACATTCATGCCTATTCTCTATGATTTCATGAAAATTATATCAAAAGTTTATTGGGTTTTGAAGTAGAATCATATAAAAATCTAATGATTTGTTAATGGGCTTTCTGATTTTAGATTCGTATCATACTCTATGGGTTTTTGATAAGCTTTTATGATTTAAATTATTTATAATGTTATTGATTTTTATTTCTACGGAATTAAGCCTAATTGTGCATGACTCATGATAAATTGATTTATGATTTACTTTTCCCTTAAAGATATTTACAAGCCCAATATGAATTATGATTTAATTATTAATTTAATTTATAGCAATCATGATTTTATGAATTTCAAGCTATATTCATGATCTATAAGTATATATGAACTTTATGATTGATGAATTATATTTTGGCCGACTCACGGGCCTTGTTTCATGTCTAGTTCACATACGTACAAGTATGTTTGCGATTATCATGATTTAACTAGCTCATGAATTCATGCATGTTATACTATGAGCACTATATATATTTTAGGAGTAGTATCAAACACCGAGTAGGTTCGAGGCTCAGGTTAAGCCCCAGATCTCATAAACTACATGCCACCGTAGGTATGTTGGGACCTCCTTTGTGACTGTCCCCAGCCCAATTGGCCCTTTTCATGGTGCTATCACGCCCTTCATGGTTCCACCCTTGGCAAGGTACGAATGGCCTCCCGACTAAGTCTACAGGTTGGACTTCATGTTTGTTCATATGGGGTATGTCGGTTAAGAGAATCTCCCACTATTCCTCATGTTTTATGCATGTAATGATCATGTGTTTTGGCTCAAGTCATGCTAAGTAAAGCTTTTCTCCATTGATTATGATTACACTTATATTACGAATGTTTTGAAAATCTTAACCGTTATGTTATGTTTCGATGTTTATGATATGAGCATGATGTCCTACTCTTATGATAATTTATGAGTTTTATATATTTTTAAATGTTCGTTTTACTTACCTTGTATACTCGGTACATTCCACATACTGACCGCATACTTTCTATGATGTATCGTTTCATGATACAAGATCCGGCTTTCAGGATCGCCCTCCTTGGTAGCTCCTCAGAGTTCATTATTAGCTTATTTGGTGAGTCCTCATGTTCCGAGGGCTATATGTTCAAACTCTATAGTTCCTTTTCAATTTTAGTAATGTAGGGTTAGTTGGGGTTTTATTCCATCAACCCTTCTTTCATGATTAGAGGCTTTTCAGACTATAAGTTGTATTCAACTGTCATGTATAGATCATGTATTGTCATTCTCCGTTATTATACCATTGTTTCGTTTTCCTTATGTTAAGTCTTCTTATCCCATGTTTATGATCCGAGTGTACGTTCAGGTCGTGAAAATGCCCCTGATCTACCTCGTCCTCTACCGGATGGAGCTGAGGGCCTACACCCTACTGAGGGTGGTAGGGCGCTAGGGCATGTGACCCTGCTGAAGACCTGTCCTTTCGGTCTCGATCACCCTGACCTCTAGCTGGACATTCCCTCATCATATGACCCTCTTGTCCACAAATATAACAAGTAGTAGAACCATACCTACACGTCCCAAAATGTCATCGACCACAGATGCTATAATGCGGTATAGCGGGCCTGCTCTGATTTTATCCCTTTTATTACTGGGAGCCTGATGCTCGCGAGCTCTCGCGGGGACCTGACTTTCCTCGACGATCTGATCTACCACTCTACTGCGTGGAGGTGGAGGTCTTGGTGGCTTGCCTGATATTTGTAGCCTGGGTCTACCCTGAAATTCTGCTCGCATGTCACTGGGCCTGGCCCTTTGGCGCTGTTCCTGATTCGCCCTTCCCACCTCCTGCTGAAGCCGCCTAATCACTTCAATATTCTGGGCAAATCCTTAATGTGGGCAATGTCCATATCCTCCCGTAAGGTAGCTGCAACACAGGTTTCCACATACCCTGGAAGCAGCCCCATGATAAACCGATGTACCCTGGTTGGCATAGTATCCACAAATGCTAGCGCATACCTGGCCAAGAAGTCAAACCTCATTGCATACTCTCGAACACTCATCGAACCCTATTCCAGGTGCAGAAACTGATCCACCTGGGCTTATCAAATTTCTCGTGATTGGTAGTGATCTGTGAAGGCCTCTTAAAAGCTGGACCAAGTTGGAGGGGGTACGTCTCTACCTCGGGAACTATCCCAACTCTCATACCACAACACCGCTATGTCCCATAACTAAAATACTGCTAACTCGACGGACTCTCCGGGCATAGCATCCATCACCTTAAAGAACCGCTATAATTGATCTTGAAAGTCCTGAGGGTCCTCCCCACGGTCTGTCCCCATGAATTGCAAGGGACTCAGGGAAGGGAACTCTCGGACCCTTGAACTTCCAGGTCCTCCAGTAGATTCAGCAACAACTGGTACCACCAGCTGGTACTGAGCGACCATCATTTGAGCCAACATATAAATAACGCTCCTAACCTCCTGATCCGATGGTATAGCTATAGGGACTGCTGGGGGTGGTGCTATCATGTCTTCTGCCCTGGGGGGCTCTTGGAGTGGCGAAGAATGCTGGGGAGACCCGGATGAAGTCTCCCTATAGCCCTCAGATTGGGGCGGCTCTGACTGTGGCACTCTGCTAGTGCCCTCTCCTACCGCGACATCCAGCTCCCAACCAGTCGTGGTCTATCATGCGTCTGACATTTCCTATGAAAATAAGAAGAATGATGTAAGATTATGGAGTTACCCTATACAAAGCACGACTCGAGGAGAAAGGAGGGTAACCACGCTATCATGCCTAGTAGCCTCCTGCCTATAGAATGTGGTGCACAATACACGCATAGACAAGACTCTACTTGACACGGCTTGCAGACTCCTTGGGATATGACCTGCTCTGATACCAAGTTTGTCACACCCCACCTTGGAGGCATGACTGACACCTAATACTATATTGGGACCTGGGCTGATGTGGCTGGGCATATGCACCTTTGGTGCCTTCCAGCAACTTAAATCAAGAAAACAAACTACTATATGTCGGCTGTAAATACAACCTCGGGCCAACAAGGCCATGCAACACTTGTAAAGGAAAATAGCTAACCTAACGAACAAGGCGATAAAAGGGATCTCAAGCGGGCCGACAAGACCACCATGCTGTCTAGTTATAACAGAATGAAAATAGGCGATCATATTCACACTAACACCAACAAGGCTGCTAACTAACTAACTAAACAAGGCATCACACGGCCAATATACAAAATATAACACAAATAGGCCCCATATGGCCAACAACACCAACAACTGAGAATCTGTAGCCTGCAAGCTTCTAAGAGTAGAATAATGGTCGTGACAGGGCCCTGACCTACCCAAAAGCTATCTAACAAAAGAACAAACCTTTCCTAACTATCAACTCTGGACAAAGGAGATGACTGAACTGCTGACTCTAGATAGCAACTAGGAAGATCCTAAACCTTGTCTATCCACAACTGCAGGCAAGTAATGCAGTGCCTAAAAGATGGGTGTCAGTGCAATATGTACCGAATATGTAATGCAATAATGAAACTGACTTAATAAAACTGATAGTAGAACTGAAAATGATCAATAGAAAGGATAAGAGTTATAACCTGAATAGCATCACAACCTGCTATATAACTAACAAGTAAGTAATACAAACAAGAACCTTACCTAGCCCCCATAAGCTTGAAAGGTACAATCAGCACATAATAACCCACCTGGGCCCCCATAAGCTCTGGTGCGTACACTTTAATCTATATACCTCTAACATGGTCAATATGAGTCAACTGGTAACTATAGCCAACCTACCCAGCCTTTGGTTTGCAACTGAGCCCGCTGGGATCCTGTAGTTGTGTTTGAGCCCTCTAGGCTCCTAAAACATCACCCTGGGTACACAAGGCTCGACGGAGGGTCAGTGATGTCGATATGACATAACAATTGAAGCCCATTTGTAGATGGACTGTAATATAGCCCTTGGTACTGAATATAGTCCTTTCAAACAACATATAGTTCCTCTGAGCGATCTATATAGCCCCTTAGGCGATGACACATCTAGTAACCCTGAGGTTGGTCGACGGAAGGCTATATAGGGTAGGGTCGAGCCCAACTGAAATAATAAACACTAATCTCAACCAACGATAGCAGCTAATTACAAAATACATGCTTATGTCTTTCTTGTAGGGTCGTAGGTCGTATTATTATACGACAAGAATAACTTGCCGAAGAGACTAGCCTTAACATACCTCGAATACTAATTTTTATTTATCTGAATAGCTCCAACCTGCAGCCGGTGACTCCACTTAGTTGCAGTCCTTACGCTAAGAGAATAGGGTTTTTTTCAATACTAAGACTCAAAAAACAATGATATGTTTCGATAATAATAACTATAATTCTACTTCATTTAATTCGGCCAAGAACTCACAATGATTCCTTTTCTTTACCCTTAAACAATTAGAGCCTCTTCTCTTATCAGTCCTTTCAGTCCGTTCCTTTTCAGTTAGCTACTTAGGATCTCAATAGTTTAGAAGGGAGACACTCTTACTTATTGCCTATATCCGCTTAGGACTAAATTTTAAGTAATTTTGACAGCCTTTACTTGGTGGGGTTCTAGTATACCGAGCAAAATTTCAAGAAATAACTCCAAAGAGATGTTTCTCATAGAACTAGAACCCATTATCCAAGGTGAATTTGCATTTAGATGGAGTTTAGAAGTGTAATTTGACGAAAAACAGAAGGAAACCTACGCTCCTCTCACTTATCTACCAAGGGAATGTTTGGAAATGAAATTTACACTTAAACACACACACACACACACACACACACACACATATATATATATATAAGTGGAGGTTGGTGGCCTAGGGGTGCGGTGCGCCGACTATAGCGCTAGGAAGGCTGGCATGGCACGGTGCCCAAGGCACCTAGCTTCTGGCCCTGGCCTCCTGCTCGCTCGATGCCACGCTCGTATATTCATCCCCCGAGCCTTCCTTGCATGCTTCATACTCCAAAACTCTCAATATACGTACGCACGCATCCATAAAATGATTGAAACTTACTGGGTATAACATTCTACGTATGGGGCATTGACTTCATGGGGCCTGTAATACCTCGAAAGCCCCTAAGATCAAACTGGAGGGTTCAAACAGAGAAAAAAAAGAAATGCTGCATTAGGTCATAGGACAAGTTGTCTAGTGACCTGTGAAGTACTCCATGAGTCGTGGAGTAACTCGTAATGTGAGGGGGGAATTGGCAGGAACTCATGGTCAGGGGGTGACCACGAGAGAGGCAACGAGTCATGGTTAGGGTGATGACTCGTTAAGTGAGTCTTGGTCAAGGGTTCAAGGTTTTACTTCCCAGATGTGCCACGAGAGGCAGCCATGAGTCTTGAAGTAACTCCACGACTCATGGAGTTGGTCGTGATCAAGAGGTGGCATAGATGTTGAAATTTTGGGCAGTTTTCCAAACGGCTGAGTCACCATGAGTCATTTGGTACACCACGAGTCATGGTGTCTCTCGTGGTGACTGGAAGTGAAATGTCTTCCAGTGTTGATGATGGGACATGTAATGAGTTGTCGTCATAGGTAACGATTCATCCAATCCCTCGTTGGGATTGGCAGTGTAATTTTCCTGTGAAATTTTTCAGGGATTTTTCATAATTCCTAAGTTCCTAGGCCCTAAACTACATCATTTTGGGAACTTTTTGGAGAGAATTAAAGGGGTAATCAACTAAATCCCTCTCATTTCACTCAACTCACGATCTCTAGATCAAAGAAGTTCCTGACAAGCATCTCAGGGCTAAGCTAGGGCTTCCAATTTTCCTTCATATTTCTCTAGACTTCTTTTAAGGATTCTACTCCAGGTATGTGGGACTTCAACAAGGAAATTGTTCTTCTCTTGTGCCCCAAAACCCTTTTGAAAATTTTATCAGTTCCTTGACTAAAGTTCAAAGCTAGGGTTGTGTTCAATCAAATTATGGGTTTTATTTTAGATCATGTTTCTATTAAATTCTTGGAAGTTTATATCTATTATCATTGTGTAGACATCATTCTCTATGAAATGTGAGCCTAGCTCTGGCTCTTAATTAAAGTTGAAGTAGTCCTACATGATTTTCTAGATGAAATTGTTTTTGATTCCTATAGCTCTTATAACCTTAGTGTCATTATAATTATGTGAGAAAGTTATCTTGTTTCTAGACTTAGTCATAATCAATACCTAGCATCCTTATAGTCTCACAGTAATGTCAGCTGATCAGTTTGACTATAATCAGTATTCTTGAGGTGTTAGTAATACCTCCCAGTCCTAGTTTTAAGTTATCAGTTATCAGTTAGTTCTCTAGATGGTAACAACATTTCTAAATAAGCAGCTCTAACTAGTCTTAAAACGATCAGTATCAGTTATCAATTAGTTCTTTAGACGGTTACAACACTTCCAGATAAATAACTCTGACCAGTCTTAGCTAGTTTTCTGTTATCTGGTCCTATCGACTCTCAGGTTACTTCCAGATAAGTATTCCTGATCTAGTCCAGGTCTCCAGCTTCAAGATATCAGCTTAGTAGTCAAGTTAGGACTATCCAGTGGGAGTAGTACTTAGCACCGAGCGGACCGGGGTTCCAGTGCACCCAGGTTCCCAAAACTACGTTGACGCCATAGGTTATTGGTCCAACAGCCCCAGACTTGTGATTACCTAACTCAGCCACTATACCCTGGCAAGGTATAGTGGGCTTTCTCCAATGGGGTGTATACATTGGACTCCATGTCTAGCTCACGTGGTTATATGTTATTTATAGACTCTCCCACTTGTTAGTGAAATTTCAATTCAGTTCAGTTTAGTTTTGTTTAGTCACTTAATAGACATGTTTTAGACCGCCAGTCACGGTCATTATTGACCATATCAGTTGTAGCTCAGCTTTTATCAGTATTCAGTATCAGTTGGTCATTTCATTTTATTTCAGTTTAGTGCTTATTTTCCATGCTTATTGTATATCACATCTACTCAGTACATTCAAAGTACTGATGCATACTTTCTATATTGTATCATATTATTAAACAGGCGTAGGTTCTCAATCTCAGCATCGTCAGTAGTTTCTACTCCAACGATTTCAGCAGCAGTGTCATTTGGTGAGTCCTTATATTTCGAGGAGGATGATTGCTTTTTAGTAGTTCTTATTTAGTCAGATTTTAGAGTTAGCTGGGAGCTTGTCCCAGCAACTCATCAGTTGTAGTTGGCTTTCGGACACAGTTGTTCAGTATTCTTTTTAGTTATGTTTACTCTTTCCAAATTAGTATTTCTTGGACAATTATTTTTGTACAACTTTTGCTTATGTTTATTTAGTTTACCAGTGTGATGTTAGACCATGGGTTAGCTTGGGTCACTTGTGGCACCAAGCACCGTGTCTTGTCCAGGGTATAGACTCGGGTCGTAACAGGGCCATTTATGAGCTCATATAGGATGAAATATATCTTGGTGGCTATGGACTAGGTGTCCAAGTGGGTGAAAGCCATTTTACTTCCTAACAATGAAGGAAGACACGTCACAACATTTCTAAGAAAGCACATATTCACTAGATTTGGAACTCCCAGAGCAATTATCAGTGAGGTGAGTCACATTTCTGTAAACACCTCTTTAGAACGCTGCTGGAGAAATATGGTGTGAAGTATAAGGTGGAAAGACCTTACAATCCTCAATCAAGTGGGCAGGTAGAAGTGTCTAACTAGGAGATAAAGACTATTTTGGCCAAAACGGTGAGCACCAATCAGATAGATTGGTTAAGGAAGCTTGATAATGCATTATGGGCATAACAAATAGCTTATAAGACCCCCATCTGCTCATATCCATATTAGTTAGTCTATGGAAAGTCATTCCATCTACTGGTAGAATTGGAGCATAAGGCTTTGTGGGCCCTAAAAAAGCTGAACTTAGAATGGAGCAAAGCAGCCAAGTTGAGATTAGATCAACTCAATAAGTTGGATGAATTTCGGCTTCGAGCTTATGAGAGTGCGGCCATTTACAAATAAAGAATGAAGATTTACCATGATAGGAAGATTGCAAAAAGAGAGTTTAACACTGGTGATTTGGTCCCACAATTAAATTCAAGGCTTCGTTTGCATCCCGATAAATTCAAATCTAGATGTATGGGACCGTATAGAGTGGTGAGAGTGTCCTCATATGGTGCAGTGGCAGTTGAGAATTAATATGGTAATAGGTTCAAGGTGAATGGGAAAAGGATAAAGCTGCATTTAGGGGACACTAAAGAGATAAGAGGGATTGAGTCGGTGTACCTGGATGATGCCTCAATGAGCAAGGAAGTTGCATCGTGCCGCAATGTTAAATAAGATGTTGCATGGAAGGCGACCCATGAGAGGTGAAGTATGAGTAGCCATAGGTATGTCCCTTTCCCTCGTTCTTACTTAATTTATACTATAGGGACGAAACATGTTTTTCAAAAAGGGTGGGGGGTACTTGTATTTTTGGAAATTGTGATTCGTCCAAGGGTTTTTCTTATCGTGTTTATTTTTCCTCGAGCGTAGTATCTAGTAGAACCCGCATGTTTAGATTATTCTCATTTAATTAGAAGTAGCTTAGAGTTATTTAGCAGCTAATAAATGCACTAGTTTTTGAAAAACTGGACCCTGTTGAAATTTTTTGATGATTAACTGTGTAGTTTAATTATAATTACATGAATTTTGTGGATCTTTGTATGAAATTTTAATTATTAGCATGAGTAGTAGTAGCTTAGCCATGCATGAACTAGATAGGTGGATTTAATACAAACCGATTCCATGAGTGACTGAGGTCGTATATCTAGTTCAATACTGCATTAGCGATCTAGAACTTGCCCAGTTGGTCTTTTCATAGGCTTTAGGAGATGATCATAGGATGTTATTGATTGGTTAGCCACTTTATCTTAATAACCTGGCCAAATGATGATGAATACCTTGATCCTGCTTTTGAGCCTTATATTAACCATTTTTCTTTGATCAACCTATTAACCTTACCCATTTTTTTTATAATGAACCTATTTTGTCCATGGTCCGTCCTTGGACATTGTGAACCTCAACCCATGAAAATGCTTAAGTTGAGGGTGGCTATAGTAGGGGCGCATAGATTATGGGGAGGTGAAAAAGTGAAAGAAAGAAAAAAGGGGTTAAAAATGTGGTGTGATCTGACAAGAAAAGAAAAAAAAGATGAAAAATAAAAATGAAAAGAAAATACAAGATAAAAACGAATGAAAAATGAGAAAAACACACCACACCCATATATTGCATGTAAATGGAGAAAAAGGGAGGAAAAAGTTGGAAAAGTGAAAAGTGTAAAAGTGGAGCCACAAGTATGTAGTGCTAAGGAGAGTTTAGTTACTAAATTTCATATTTACCATAGCTAGCCCGAACCCTACATTACAAGGCGAACAAAGTCCTACAATGATCCTAGTGTAACTGTGCGAAGAGCCGAAGTAGAGAAAATAAGGACAAGCCTAAGGTATCTAATGTGTGGTATTTGGAACTTTTTTAGGAGAGTGAGAATCCCATTTTTTTAGTCTCAAGTTCATTATTTTATATATATGTGAGTGTTGGGGACTTCATTTACTGTGAGGGTACCTGGTTTGTATTGTATTCTACCAATTATCTGTGTGAATAGCATTGGTGATAGCTTAACTCTCTGTAGATAGTTGGATGCCATATCTTGATCCCTGTATGTCATTGATTGTGATTATGTGCATTGCTGATTCAGTTTAAGTGAAGAAGGGTTGATTGTAGTTCATAGTGCAAATTTTGTTGTGTTGGCTGTTGGTATTCTAGGTTTACTTTCTGGTTAAGCGTCGTTTTTGGTTTTTGTTTCTTTGCCTGAGGACATGAAAAAGTCTTAAGTTGAGGGTGTGGATGTGCTATGAGATTACAACACTTTTGATGCTTAAAACTAAAAAAATAGCATGATCTTAGGTGTGTTTATATGGATATGAGGTACTTTTACTTTGTTTTTAGAGAAAGTAGATATTGGAGCTAAATTGTGTAAAAGATAGAGAAAAATGAAGAAAAGTGACTCAGTACGAATCTCTTTATGAGTCCTACCATCCTGGTATGAGCTATACTGAGAGTCGTGAAAAGGCCCAGGAGCAAATTGTAAAGCAAAGACAAGTTACAATTCATGGTATGAGTCGTACCATCTTAGTACGAGTCGTACCATGGCAGTCGTGAAAGATTCCAGGAGAAATTGGACAGGCCAAGTATCCTGGTATAGGTAATAATCACGAGTTGCGAGACCTACCTAAGATCCACACCAAGAAACTGTCGATGAAACCTAGTTATCTGTTCTATAAGTAAGCATTGGGATAAATCACGAGTGTAAACCCAAAGTAGTTATAAACCCATGGGGAACACTTACTCTAGTTAGTTGCAAATCTTTATAAACAACAATCAATTTTCAATTTTGTTTTATAACTGTTTTCTATAACCCCCCTCCCCCTTTTGAAGATAACATACCTAAAAGCTTAAATACCTACATTAGTATAACATTGTCAATAAAGAACCCAACAAAGGTCGGGGTCGAACCCACAGGGAATATGAGTTTGAGTGTTATCAACAACCCCACCCTCTGTTGAGTCAACTAGCTAGACTCCCAACTGAGCCAATCTATGGATATCCTTTGCCAGTTCCTTTTACCATCATCAACATGCACAACACTTCCAAGAGAGATCCTACTAAGGGCATCAACCACTATATTAGCCTTGCTCGGGTGATACAATAAACTCATGTCATAATCATTCAATAACTCCAGCCATCTCCTCTATCGAAGATTCAAATCCTTCTAACTGAAAATGTACTGTAGACTCTTGTGATCGGTGAGATGCCTCTAAATTTTTAACACAAACACTACCGCTGCCAATTCAAGATCATAAGTTGGATAGTTATTTTCATAAACCTTGAGTTGTTTGGAGGTGTAAGCTATGACTTTGCTATGCTACATTAGAACACAACCGAGATCCACTCTAGAGGCATCACAATAGAACAAAAACCCATCTGAACCTTCTGGGAGAGTCAGGACTGGGCTGTAGTGAGTCGAGTCTTCAACTCTTGGAAACTCTTGTACATTCGTCAAACCACTAAAACTTCACTTTTTTCTAAGTTAGTTTTGTCAACGGAGAGGCAATAGAGGAGAACCCTTCAAGAAACCGTCTATAATAACTGGGTAGTCCCAAGAAACTCCTGATATCTGTTGGAGAAGTGGGTCTTAGCCAGTCCTTAATTGTTGTTATCTTTTGAGGATCCACCTAAACACCCTCACTAGTGACCACATGGACGAGGAATGCAACTGATTTCATCCAGAATTCACACTTGCTAAACTTAGCGAACATTTGGTGGTCCTTGAGAGTCTGCAAAACTATTCTAAGATGGTCTGCATGTTCCTCCTCTGTTCTCGAATAAACTAAGATGTCATCTATAAAAACAATGAAGAAAATGTCAAGGACAACTTGAATAACCTATTCATCGGATTCACAAAAGCTGCAGGAGCATTGCTAAATCCAAAAGACATAACTACTTGGTAGTAGGCATACCAAGTTTTGAAGGCTCTTTTCAGAATGTCATATTCTCTGACCTTGAGCTGGTGGTACCTAATTTGAGATCTATCTAGGAGAAACAACTAGCTCCTTGAAGCTGATCGAACAAGTCGCCAATCCTTAGTAGGGGATACCTGTTGTTTACTGTAACCTTGCTTAGCTGATGGTAGTCGATGCACATTCTGAGTGTACCGTCTTTCTTTCGTACGAATAGAATTGGTGCAACCCCATGGAGAGATATTGGGCCGAATGAAGCCTTTATTTAGAAGGATTTTTTATCTGTTCTTTCAACTCCTTAAGCTCAGCTAAAGCCATTATATAAAAAGGAATATAGATGGGTTGGGTACCCAGAAGAAGATCTATGCCAAATTCTATTTCCCGATCAGGGGGAACTCCAGGGAGGTCTTCAGGAAACACATCGGGAAACTCATTCACTAATGAAACTGACTGAAGTATCGGGGTCTTGGAAGTAGAATCTTTGACCCTAACCATGTAGTAGATATACCCTTTAGCAATCATTTTCCTAGTGTTAAGGTACAAGATGAAACGACTCTTAGGCACCGAAGTACTATTCTTCCACTCTAAGACTGGTTCATTAGGAAATTGAAACCCGATGACTCTAGTTCTACAGTCGACCGAAGAAGAATGTAACCAGTCCATGCCAAGGATAAGGTTGAAGTCGACTATGTCTAGATCTACTAGATCAACGGAAGTGACTTTACTCAACATTGAGACTGGAAAATTTTTGTATACCCGATAGGCTCTAACTAACTCACTAACTAGGGTAGAGAGTGTAAATAGTTCAGAGAGAATTTTTGGACCAATATTGAACTGAACTACAATGTACGAGTCATGAAACAAAGCGTAGCTCCTGGATCTAGCAAAACATATACATCAATGTGAAAAAGGCACAACATACTAGTAACCACATCAGGTGAGTTCTCCTAATCCTATCAAAAAGATAGGGTGTAGAAATGATTCTGGCGCTGGCCACCACCTGTGCCTAAAGTAGTACCCTACTGAGCTGGGAGACCTGTCGGGGCTGCTGACGTAGTAGACTGGGCCTTTCCCTGTCCTACTGATGGGCAATCTCTCAACCTGTGTCCCAGCTGGCAATAACCAAAACAACCTTCTTTGCCCAGAAGGCACTCCCTAGGGTGATTCTTACAAAACTTAGACATGTTGGAAAAGTGTGGCTACTGCAAACATGGATCTGGGACTGGGAGCGTAATACTCTATCCTTTCTATCCTTGCAGGGCCTGAAAGGCGGAGTACTGGCTGAGGAAGGTGCTGGAGGCCTCTGCTGCTTCTGGGGGTGATTACCACTACTTGACCTCTGTTGGCAGTATTCAAACTGACCGATTCTGGTCCATGTTTTCTCCCTCTCTATGTCCTTCAACTTTTCTGCCTCTATCTGCTGGGCATGAATGATGAGACTTGAGAGGTCTATATCTTTGATGAGCATGGAGGTCCTTCATTCCTTGAGTACCAAATCTAAAACTCTATTAACAAATTTGAGGATGTAAGCTCTCAGTTCAACAACAATTTCTGGAGCATATCGCAACAGCTGAGTGAACTTTAGTGCATACTTCTCTACTGTCATGTTGTTCTATTTGAAGTTCATAAACTCAATTGCCTTATCTTCCCTCAATTCCTAGGGAGAAAACCTGTCCAGAAAGGCCGTAACGAATTTGTCCCATTCCACCGAACCTGCTCCGTTCAACCTTCCCTCCTTCCACTGTTTGTACAAAATCTGAGCCACCCCTTTCAGCTGATAGGCAGCCAAATCAGCACTCTATGTATAGGTGACACCCATTGATTTGGGTGATTTTCTGTATCTTATCCACAAACTCCTGCGAGTCCTCTTCTACCTTAGACCCGTGAAAAGCTAGGGGATTTATTCGCGTAAAATACTGAACCCTGGCAGCAACTACAGAACCATTTCTGTTCACCGGCGCCACGACCTGTTGGTTTAACCGATTGGTCATCACCTGCGCTAGCATCTGAATGGCGACCTAAAATTCCACGTAGGACACCTGATCATCTTGAGGAGTTGTGGGAGCTGGTGGGCCTTGCCGATTAGAATTTTCGATCCTCCTTCTATTTCCTCTTTTGGGAGGCATCATTATTTGAAAAAGGTAAAGCACGATTTAGGAGGATGTATTAGAGCCTAAAATTCTATGCACGATAATATCATGAATAAAGGGTGTTTTCCTAATAACATCTTGTAGCCTACCCCTCATAAGTGTGACGTGCTTCACACCCATGAAAACGAATCTACTTGACGCGACTTTTAGACATCCTAGGATACTCTAAACTTGATGCTTTGGTACCAAGTTTTTCATGACCCGAGTCTATACCCTGAACGCAACACAGTACTTAGTGTCGCAAGTGACCCCAAGCTAACCCATGACATACCATACTGCTGAAACTCTGAATACTGCATAAAATCTATAATCAGAAACTTTGAAACATAACTGGTTAAAACACTTTAAGTCACAAAACATTTAAAAACAACACTAAAATATAACTCTTTCTAAAAGCCATCTAAGAACTGATGAGTTGCTGGAACAAACCCCCAACTAACTCTAAAGTTTGAACTGAAATATCAAAATTAATAGTTTGGAAAGAAACTCCGACCCTCGGCAAATGAGGACTCACCACTGGACTCTACTGACTTTTGCTGGAGTAGGGCTACTATCGATACTGAGACTGAGAATCTGTGCCTATATCATAAGATGATACAACATAGAGAGTATGCATCAGTACTTTGAATGTACTGAGAAAGTGAGATATCAAGTAAATGTAAAGATACTAAGATTCTACAAGCTGAACTGGCAAAACATGCAATAACCATAACTGGAATCATATGTACTGAAGAATCTGATAATACTGTAAGTACTAGTAACTGTTTTAAGGTCATACACATTTCCTGAATTTTGGAGAATTGAACTGAACTAGAGATTGTGACTGTACCGGACTGAGCTGTATGGTACTATACTATGGGAGAAACTATAATCGACATGTAACCACGTGAGGTAGATGTGGAGTTCGATGTATAACCCCCATCAGAGAAGACCCACTATACCTTGACAGAGCATAGCAGTTGAGCTGGATGATCACTGTCTGATGCCCATTTGGGCTAATAACCTATGGTGGCAACATAGTTCTAGGAACCTGGATGCGCTGAACCTCGACCCACTCAGTGTTAAGTTCTACTCCTACTGGAAATCCTAATTTTTGACTAACTAGGTTAATAGCTCAAATTGATGTCCTAAGACTAAAGTCAGAACTACTTGTCTGAAAGTGTTCTAGGAGTCTAAGGACCTGAAAGTAACTATGCACTGAGACTCGTTAGAGCTGCTTTATCTGAAAGTTGTAATGGTCTAAGGAACAACTAACAACTGATAACTAGTTGTCACGATCCAAACATAGGCCCAGATTGAGACACGGGACAAGAAACCCCGAGAGGCTCCAAGTGGACCCATGGCATAAACATAATATCTAACTCAATCAATAAAAATGAAAGATCAACATAATAAACATAGCAGAAGACTGAACATAGCAAAACATCTGAACATACAACACGAGCCTGAAGTTGAATACAATCTATTCTAAAAAGTCTCTATTTCTGATGAGTTGATGGGACAAGACCCCAACTAACTCTCTGAGCCTGAAACTGAAAATGTAAAGATAACTGATAACCAATGATCCTCGGGAGATGAGGACTTACCAACTGAGACTAGATATGCCAGCAAGTTCAACCAAAACTCACATTTACTGAATTTAGCATATAGATGACGATCCTTCAGAGTCTGGAACACTATCCTCAAATGAGCGGCATGCTCCTCCTCACTCGGAGAATATATAAGGATATCATCTATGAACACAACCATGAACATGTACAAATATGGCTTGAACATCCTCTTCATCAAATTCATAAAAGCTGCAGGAGCATTTGTTAGTCCAAAAGACATAACTACAGATTTGTAATGATCATACCGAGTCTTGAAAACTGTCTTCGGAATGTCACTCTCTCCAACCCTGAGCTGATGGTATCCGGATCTGAGATCTATCTTAGAAAAACACTTAGCACCCTGAAGCTATCAAACAAATCATCAATCCTAGGAAGAGGATACCTATTGATGGTGACCTTGTTCAATTGCTGATAATAAATACACAAACGAAGAGAACCATATTTCTTTAGGACAAAGAGAACTGGTGTACCCCATGGGGATTTTCTTGGTCTGATGAATCCCTTGTCTAAAAGGTATTTCAACTGCTCTTTCAAATTCTTTAACTCTTTTGGGACCATTCTATAAGGAGGAATAGATATAGGATGCATATCGGGAAGAAGGTCAATACCAAAATCAATCTCCCGCTCAGGAAGGATTCCGGTAAATCATCTGGAAAGACTTCTAGATACTCACATACTATTGGAACAGACTAGATAGTCGGGGTTTTAGAAGTAGCATCATTAAACCTAACTAGATGGTACACACAACCCTTAGAAATCATCTTTCTGACCTTAAGGTAAGAAATGAAACGACCTACAGGCATAACTGAACTACCCTTTCACTCTAGGATTGGCTCACCCGAAAATATGAACTCTACTACACGGGTTCTGTAAGTCACTAATACGTAGCATGCAAACTGTTATACCCCGTAGAATTCCCGGCTCTTAGATGACCTATTCACACGTTGGTTAAGCATATTTGAAAGCCATACGTGCTAGGGAAAGGCCAGGGAAAAGATCGGACGAGAGACCCGTCGAACCATCGCGGGAGGAGCCGAGGCAGAGCCCCTCCGCGATGGCAGCGTGTCATGGAGGTGAGGCCTCCGCGATGGCTCCGTGACACGTTGCCCTTGTCCAGGCCCAAGTATATAAAGCCCCCACTTCAGTTTAAACTCACTTTATCACTTTGTAAAGTTCCAGAAACGCAGTAAACAGAGGGAAGACGAAGAAAATTAAATATTTTCATCCGATTACGCTGCCAAACGCTGCCCAAACCCAAATTAATCCTAGATACCAAGGTATTTAGCAGCAGAGAGCATTTCTACGGAGTTAGTTTCGCAAAATACGGCCGACGAATCGGCGAGCCGCCAAACTAAAGTAAGTAGAATTGCTCTAAATTAATGTCTATGTGTTCCTAGATGAGAAGTAAATAATTCTCCCTTCCGGGCCGCTGAAAAATAGCGAGTTTTTGACCGTCTTTCGATAAGCCTAAGTTTAGGCTATAAATTAAATCGAAAGTAACGTCGCTCTTTACAATAACGTTGTATTTAGTATTGATTGACGTATTTATGAATGCAGTTGGGAGAAAATAGCTGAAGTACCGCCCGAGCCTCGTCCGACGGACGAATATTCAAAGATAAGGTATGTAAAGTTAAGTTTCCTCGGCAAGTTGAGTAACCTCGAAGTAGTATAGTAATTTACAGACCAGTAGCATGTTTAGAAATCGATTATCGTGTTATTTTGAATATTGGTGCAATACGAGAAGTTTTGGGTTGTAACGTGTACGATACCTATCCGTACGATATAGATTTGGGCGTAAGTGGTTAAGGTTGCCCAGTATATTCAGTATGTGATGTCATATGCCATGTTAAGATATTGTTGTGTTTAGCTGAAACCTCGCAAGGTAGTACAGTATCAGTAAAGCATTCCAGATATAGAATAGTAACTATATATGGTTTAGAAAGCATGTTAGAAATAGGAAATTATGTTAACACAAAAACTTAGTAAACAGTATAGCTTTCAGCATAAACACCTCCTCGTATGACTTTTACCCCAGTACAGTTTGACAGGAGGCTGTATTTGTATTTATACTTACCTGTCTCAGCATGTATCAGACACTTACAGATTACTATTATTAGCTCAGTATGTGATTTATACGATACCCTACACCTATTAATCTTAGCTTATGAGATACACAGACAGCATGATTAGTTGAGACCATTGTATTGATTGGGGTTGGATTACCTAGCATCCCTGACCGCCCAGGGTTAATAGCTGTATCGACTCGTCCGCCAGAGGACGAGGATACGTCGCTCTACGGAGTGATATGCTGTCCTGCAAGGGGACGAAGATGGGATGCCAGTTTCCCCATATTGTGCCTTGGTCGGCCCTTATACACCCCCGTCGAGCGGGTACGCCCGGGGTGTTGATTTAGAGTCCTTCGGACTCAGATACAGTTATAGTCAGGGGCTCAGTGAGCCCAAGTGCATACCCAGGGACCGGCAGGATGCTTACAGCCACTATAGGAGATGGGATGACCGGGGTAGGGGCATAGATTCTGTGTTGATTGTACCTCCCGGCTTATGGGGGCCGGGTAAGGTTTGTGTGTGCTATGTTATGTTATGTATGCTATGCTATGTTATATTAGACGTGAGTGGATTGGTAGTAGAATGATACGCCTCCAGGTATGATTCCTACTTCCTTCGATATCAGTAAGAACAGGTACGATCTGCTTCATCAGACAGTTAAGTTATTCCTCCTACTTCTGCTTCATCAGTCATATTATTGCTTTCAGATGTTGTTTTCAGTTATATTATTTCAGTTGCTTTACATACTCAGTACCAGTGGTACTGACGCCCAGTGGGGCGCTGCATTACTTGCCTGCAGGTACTCCTAGACGAGCAGGCGATTCTACGTGACTCCCTGTCAGCGGTTGAGTATTTAGCTCCAGTCATCCGGAGGCTGAATTTTAGAGGTGTAGTTCAGTTCCTTTTGTTGTATATAGTATGGGTAGGTCGGGGCCCTGTCCCGATCAGTTCTATTACTATTCCTAGAGGCTTGCATTCTGTATGAAATCCCTGTGGTCAGATGAGCCGGTCGTGTGGGGCCGTGCAGTTGTATAGTTGTCTTTACTCTTTCTTACTTCTGTGATGGTCGTGTGGGGCCATAGTTGTAGTAGTGGTGACCTTGCCGGTCACGTAGCTTCTTTTTGTGCTTTATGATTAAGTTGCAGATAACTAGACAGCATGGTGGCCTTGTTGGTCATATAAGTTTCCCTGAATTACTATGTTTCTGGTTAGCTGCCAAGACAGGTACAGAAGGCTATAGGCCAATGGGCCGGGGGCTGTATTTATAGCCGTTATATAGCCCTTTGTTTCCAGAAATGTGAGTTAGAGCCAGCCAGGCGCCAGATGCGCCCAGGCTTAACAGTCTAGCAGGTTAGGTCTTAGTAGGGCACCAGGTGCCAGTCATACCCCCCCCAAGGTGGGGTGTGACAAACTTGGTATCAGAGCAGGTCGTATCCCAGGGAGTCTGCAAGCCGTGCTAAGTAGAGTCCTGTCCATGGATGTGTTGTGCACCACATACTATGGGTAGGAGGCTGCAAGGCATGATAGGATGGTTGTCTTTTATTCTGATTCAGTCGTGCTATAGAGCTGTACAATATAGGGTTGAATTCCTAAAATCTTACCATATTCTTTGGCTACAGATAATGTCAGACCAGCGCCATCCTGTCACAGGTCGGAGCTTAGACATTGCAGCAGGGGAGGGCACCAGCAGGATGCCTCCCCCTCATTTGGAGGCAGCCCGATCAGAGGGCCCTACAGAGGCTTCATCCCAGCCTCCTCAGCAGTCTCCACCATGTCAGGAGCCATTTGGAGCGACAATATCTTCAGCAGTCCCTATACCGACACCTTCCGACCAGGAGGTTAGGAGTGCTGTAGTTATGATAGCACAGATGATGGCTGCTTAGCGTCAGCAAATGCCATCCACAGTTGCAGAAGCATCAAGAGGGCCCGGTAGTTCGAGGGTCCGAGAGATCTTAGCCCTGAATCCCCCACAGTTCACAGGCACGGACCGAACAAAGGACCCCCAGGATTTTATGGATCAGATACAGAGAATCTTCAGGGTTATGCATGCTACGCCTACTGAGTCAGTTGAATTGGCCGCATTTCGGTTGCGAGATATTGCGGTGTTATGGTATGAAAGCTGGGAGAGGTCCCGAGGGAGAGATGTTCCCCCTCCCACCTGGTCCAGCTTTTCAGGAGCCTTCCTAGATCACTATTTGCCGCGGGAGATCCGACAGGCCCGGGTAGACCAGTTCCTACATCTGGAACAGGGGGCCATGAGTGTTCGGGAATATTCCTTGCGGTTTGATTCTTTGGCTCGATATGCACCAGCTTTTGTTGATTCCATGGCATCCAGAGTGCACCGTTTTATTATGGGGTTGAACCCAGAGTATGTCGAGACTTGCATCACGGCCACACTGCGAGAAGATATGGATATTTCCCGAATCCAGGCATTTTCCCAGAATATTGAGGGCATCAGACAGCGACATCGGGAAATCAGAAGGGTTAATCAGGAGTAGCGTCGCCGGGATAGGCCAGCTGAGTTACAAAGAGAGGCTCGGGGAGGACCCAGGCCACGATTGTCAGACAGGCCGCCCAGGCCCCCGCCTCTGCCACAGTCACAGGGAGGTAGATCCAACCGCAGGGGGCAGTCAGAGGCTGGTAGAGGTTCGCAGACGGCAGACTCACCGTCACAGAGGAGGGCGGAGCAGAGTAGGTATACCCTACCACTTTGCCCTATATGCAGCCGACGCCATTCTGGAGCATGCAGGTATGGTTCCACCGCATGCTATATTTGTGGCCAAGAAGGCCATTTGATGAGAGATTGCCCAGCCAGAGGTCGTGAGGACCGGGACAGACAGGATAGGGCATCAATAGAATCACGAGCTACAGCATCCTCGACTGGGCGCAGGCCCCCAGTTTCAGCAGGCAGGGGTCGAGGCAGATCAGGGGCCTCCAGTACAGGTGCGGGTCCAAGCCGCACATATGCCTTACCAGGGAGGCAAGATTCAGAGGCATCGCCTGATGTTGTGACAGGTATGCTAACTATCTGCTCACACCCTGCTTATGTGCTAATTGATCCAGGGTCTACTTTGTCCTATATTACTCCATTTGTGGCACGGAAGTTTAGTATTGTACCAGAATCATTACAGCAGCCCTTCCTAGTATCTACGCCCGTTGGTGACTCTATCACAGCTAGCCGAATTTACCGCGGGTGTACAGTAGAGGTTGCTGATCGTCAGACCACCGTAGATCTGGTCGAGTTAGAAATGATAGACTTCGATGCCATAATGGGTATGGATTGGTTAGTACCATGTTTTGCTAATGTTGAATGTTGGACCAAAACGGTCTGATTCCACTTCCCAGGGGAGGCAGTATGGGAGTGGAAGGGCAGCACCGCGACGCCAAAAGGTAGGTTTATTTCCTACCTTCGGGCGAGAAAGTTCATATCTAAGGGGTGCATTTACCATCTTGTCAGAGTTCAGGATGTCCAAGCAGAATCTCCGACACTCCAGTCTGTTCCAGTGGTAAATGAATTCCCAAATGTATTTCCTGATGAGTTACCTGGTATTCCCCCAGAAAGGGAAATAGACTTCGCTATTGATTTGCTACCAGGCACTCAGCCAATATCAATACCTCCTTATCGTATGGCTCCTGCAAAACTCAGAGAATTAAAGGAGCAGTTGAATGATAAGGGGCAAAAATATATGCCCGAGATACTCTTTATTACTTCAATTAGTCTTGTTTATCTAAGTTATTGTATACATTTTCATGTAATTTTATATAATGTGGAGATATGTGCTAACCAACATGATTAGCCTTTGTTTTGTAGGTTTTGATGATGTTTGAGTAACTAATCCATGAGTTGGTGAAGTAGAAGCTTGGAAACGGAATTAACACGCGAACGTCGGCAAGGAAGAGGCACAAAACAGCCCACCGGCGCGTCGACAACGTGCCACGGCAGGCAGGCCGCTCAAAACAGCCCACCTGCGCGTTGGCAACGTGCCATGGCAGGTGGACTCCGCAACCATGGGGCTACAACGCGCTGCCCAGGCAGCGTGACACGTTGCCAACGCGGCAAGGTGCTGCCTGGGCCGATTTCGGGTGATTTTCCAGAGAGCCTCCGCGTCTGTAGCGTATCACGGAGGCCGTGCTCCGCGATGCACTCCGTGACACATTGCTTGTTAATCCGGGAAAGATTCCTACTAATATAAATAGCACACTTAGGTTTATTTTTCATAATTGAGACTTGGTGGAGCTAGGACGTGGGTTAGGAGCAGTTGAGGGACGAAAAAGCTAAGGGTTTTTCTCTCTTTCTTTCTTATTTCAATCAATTGTACGTATGATTTACACTCATTTGAGGATGATCAATCCACAAATGAGTGGCTAATTCTCTTCCTTGCTAAGGTTTTGAACATGTGTATTGAATTTTGATTGTGAATTATATGTTTTTTCATCTTCTTCTTTCATGTTGTTCTATTAATTCTTGTTCTTACTGCATTAGTGTGTGGCCAACATTAATGTACATCTAAAAAGTCCAATTTCACTCGAGAGAGCAAGAAATTGGAAAGTTGTGAATTAATAGGTTATTGTTCTTAACTTGATTTGGGAAAATTGGGTTTTGATGTGCTTTCCTGATAGAAATATACTTGAAAGCCGTATTAGTCAATTTAGGAACCGAAATTGTATTGCTAGGTCATAAATTGCATTTGATCATAGAAATGTAGATGAATGGTTTATGATTCTAAAGTGAGATTAAATACGAGAGTTTTAATCTCTAGGCTAATGTTCTTGGCTAGCAACATGAAGAGAAGAATAACCGAATTATGATTACTATCGAATTCATTACTTGTTCTTAACCTTGGCATGCTCTTATCCATAGTTTCAATTCAAGTAAATATTTGTTAATAGTTTTAGGATATAGTTTATAAACAAAATTATTTAACTTTTGGTTACATTGTTGTCAACATAATTAGAAGTAAACTAGAATATAGTATACTTAAGCAATTTTACTTATCCAGAGTCTCCTTGGATCGATACTTGGCTTACTTATCCACTTTATTACTTGTTTGACCACGTGCACTTGCGTGTCGGTTTTTAACCCCTACCAAAGCACCGAGCAAGTTTTTGGCGCCGTTGCCGGGGAGACTTGGCAATTGGTGAAATTGTTTTAAGTATAAATTTACTGTATTTTTGTTTTATTTTCTTAAGTGTTGACAACTTGGTCTAGTGTTTGTTTTAATTCTTCTTTATTTTATTTTATTTTTCTGCTTGTTCGTGTACCCTTATTGACATGACATCGTGGAATATAAATGGTTTCAATGGTGGATACTCATATTTTAGTGAATCTTGTCTGAACTGTGGAGGATCCCACTTGTGGAAAAACTGTAATACGTGCAATATATGTGGGTGTCAATATGGCCATTGGGGTGATTGTCCAAAGGCATATTCCCCTCCCCCAAGCCCCTACTATGATCCTTCTGTTGTTTTTTCTGAATATAGGCATGCTGAAAATGAGGACTTGGGACGCCAAGCTCGAATAGAAGACATGTTGAAACAACTCTTGGAGCAATCAGAAGCAATGAAGGAGGCGATGGCAGTATTGAGAAATCAGCAAGAAGAGAATGCAGAGGCTCTAGAAAGGATGACCATCAAATTCACGGAGATGATCGCTGAAGCTGAAGCGTGTGATAAATCACAGACAACAGTTTTAGCCGATATTCAAGAGGAACTACAAGAGGACGACAAGGGTGAATTTTTGGATGAAGCCCAACAATTCGAATCTCTTGAGTGTCCCCGTGATGGGATCACACTTATGGAAAATCCATTCTTGGAAGAAGAGTTAGCGTATCCCCCAGTCGACTTTAATGGTGAGATAGATGTCGATGTCGAGAAGGTATATACAAGTAAGGAGGTCAAGCAAAATGCAGTTTCAGAGTTGAGGTGTATTGGACCACACTCTACGCATTTTTCAACATTAAATTTGGTTGACAACATAGAAATAGAGTCTTCCAAGTTTGTAGAGAAATGTCTAGAGGAGGACCAAGCACCATATATTTTGAAATTTGCTAACTCAGAAAGACAAAATGACTTCGCTTACTTAAGGACCAATAAATGCAAAAGGCAACATCTACTGTTTGGTCCTTACAATTTTTCACCACCACCCCTGGAGCATAAGAGGAAATTAGAGAAGAAATTAGGGGTGAGATTCATATCCTCAAGGTGGAGGAAAAAGTGGTGAAACTTGGTACGTCGTGCCGCGACGTAAAATTAGGCGCTGCTTGGGAGGCAACCCAAGGGTACCATGGGTACCATTTTAATTTCTTGCATTTATGTTTATTTTATTTATTTTTCATCTTGTGTTGTTTTGGTGGAAAGTTAAGCACAGATGGAGGGGAAGTCTGAGTACCCGTGGAGGAGGAAGCTAACAAGCATGGAAAAGAAAAAGTGTGGGGTCGAACACCCACTTGTCCATAGTTGAAGAAAACCATGCTGTCAGCTAGGCCTAAAGGCCTCAGGGAGTATTTCTCACCCTTTGTAACCTTTAGTTTGATGCTATGCGGACATAGCATGATTTAAGTGTGGGGTGAGGGAAATTTTTAGGAAATTTCAAAATTTCTGTGCTTAATGATTTTTGGTGAATGTAATGCTTGTACAAAAGTTGGTGAGAAATTTGAAAAATTGAAAAATTTCAAAAATTTTTGTGAATTAAGCATGACTTCATCACCCGTTGGTTTTTCTTTTCGGTTCTTTTCCGACGGGGGGTATTTGAACCGAAGAATAAATTTTTTTTCTTTTCTTTTTTCTTTCTTTCCTGGGTCTTTATATAAAGTTTTTAGTCATAGTTAGGGACTGTTTCCGACGATGGATGGATGACGACCGTCTTGAGGAAAATTAGTCAATAGGTTTTGGGTTTTTGAAACCATAACTAATTGGTGCTGGATGTTCTTGTTATGTGCTATAAATGTTTGTAAGATGCAAGTATGTTCAGTGAGAAGCATGCAAGTGTATAACTTTGTTTGAGACACTTAGGCTCTTGAATTTGACTCAATATGATGGAAGCTTAATTCTGAATTCTTGTGATTAGCTGAGTAAGAATCTACTGATTGTGTCTTGATTTGAGCATGTGCCATGAGTGTAAGGTTTTTGAGTATTCCGTGCTATTGTGGATTGTCTAGAACTTGCCTGGTGTGTTTATAAAACGAAATGAAGGATGTGAATTGGAGGAAATGATATAGGCATTTCTTTGAATGAACCAACTTTTTATCCCTCATTATACCTACCTTGAAAAATTAATCCTAGTTAACCCCATTGAGCCTTGAGCCTATTCTTTGACAGCTGCAATATAAGCTTAATCCTTTTTCTTTCATTAGCCTTGAAATTGAACCAAAACTCCGAAGCGCTTAAAGGAAAAATCCGAAAGGGTAAAGGAGTGAGAAGAATGGAAAATAAGGAAAAATAGAAAGTTGTAAATAGTTGAGAAAAGGAAAAAGGTGCATTTGTGTGAAAATGGTTGGTTATTAGTAGGGAGTAAGAAAAGGAATGAATGAAACATATTGCTTAAGTACTCCTTACTAATAAGCTAAAAGTGTCGAAAGAAATGGGGGAACAAAAGAGGAAAAAGAAAACTAAAAGGAGAAAAAAGGTGAAGTGAGGGAAGGGAAGTTTGTAATGAAGGCGTGATGTATTAAAAGCGCTTAGGAAAGATAGTCACTATTACTGATCATAATAGTACCTACCCGCACCTGAGTTACATTACAACCTAAAACGTCCTACTTGATCTTGCATTCACACATCCTTATATTAGTGGAATAAAACACTAAGGGCAAGCTTATGGGTCATTACATAATGCATGTGAATTCTTTGTGAGAGTGAGCGTAATTCTATTCATGTACCCACACATGTTGTGATGTAAAAAATTGTTTTTGCGTGTGATTGGGTAACTCTCTTTCCGTGAGGGGCACATGTTGAAAGAAGGATATATTTCATGTGGGATTTATTAATCATATGATTTGCATGAGTTTGCTAAAATTGAGAGTCGATTCTTGAGGTTAAGAAGTCTTAACATGGTTCTACTTCATTTCAATGATCAAATCAGGCATGCTCTATTTTTAGCTTATATCTTACGTAATCATTATAGCCGTAACCTGAATTATCTTGCTAAATTAGTTATGTAGGAGTCTCCATTTGCATGATATGTAAAAGGTTGTTCGAGGACGAACAAGGCTTTAAGTGTGGGGTTGTGATAACAGGCAAAAATATATGCCCGAGATACTCTTTATTACTTCAATTAGTCTTGTTTATCTAAGTTATTGTATACATTTTCATGTAATTTTATATAATGTGGAGATATGTGCTAACCAACATGATTAGCCTTTGTTTTGTAGTTTTTGATGATGTTTGAGTAACTAATCCATGAGTTGGTGAAGTAGAAGCTTGGAAACGGAATTAACACGCGAACGTCGGCAAGGAAGAGGCACAAAACAGCCCACCGGCACGTCGACAACGTGCCACGGCAGGCAGGCCACTCAAAACAGCCCACCTGCGCGTTGGCAACGTGCCATGGCAGGTGGACTCCGCGACCATGGGGCTACAACGCGCTTCCCAGGCAGCGTGACACGTTGCCAACACGGCAAGGTGCTGCCTGGGCCGATTTCGGGTGATTTTCCAGAGAGCCTCCGCGTCCGTAGCGTGTCACGGAGGCCGTGCTCCGCGATGCACTCCGTGAAACATTGCTTGTTAATCCGGGAAAGATTCCTACTAATATAAATAGCACACTTAGGTTTATTTTTCATAATTGAGACTTGGTGGAGCTAGGACGTGGGTTAGGAGCAGTTGAGGAACGAAAAAGCTAAGGGTTTTTCTCTCTTTCTTTCTTCTTTCAATCAATTGTACGTATGATTTACACTCATTTGAGGATGATCAATCCACAAATGAGTGGCTAATTCTCTTCCTTGCTAAGGTTTTGAACATGTGTATTGAATTTTGATTGTGAATTATATGGTTTTTCATCTTCTTCTTTCATGTTGTTCTATTAATTCTTGTTCTTACTGCATTAGTGTGTGGCCAACATTAATGTACATCTAAAAAGTCCAATTTCACTCGAGAGAGCAAGAAATTGGAAAGTTGTGAATTAATAGGGTATTGTTCTTAACTTGATTTGGGAAAATTGGGTTTTGATGTGCTTTCCTGATAGAAATATACTTGAAAGCCGTATTAGTCAATTTAGGAACCGGAATTGTATTGCTAGGTCATAAATTGCATTTGATCACAGAAATGTAGACGAATGGTTTATGATTCTAAAGTGAGATTAAATACGAGAGTTTTAATCTCTAGGCTAATGTTCTTGGCTAGCAACATGAAGAGAAGAATAACCGAATTATGATTACTATCGAATTCATTACTTGTTCTTAACCTTGGCATGCTCTTATCTATAGTTTCAATTCAAGTAAATATTTGTTAATAGTTTTAGTATATAGTTTATAAACAAAATTATTTAACTTTTGGTTACATTGTTGTCAACATAATTAGAAGTAAACTAGAATATAGTATACTTAAGCAATTTTACTTATCCAGAGTCTCCTTGGATTGATACTAGGCTTACTTAGCCACTTTATTACTTGTTTGACCACGTGCACTTGCGTGTCGGTTTTTAACCCCTACCAATGCACCGAGCATTGAAAGACCTATTAGATAAAGGTTTTATCAGGTCGAGTACTTCCCCGTGGGGTGCGCCAGTCTTGTTTGTGAGAAAGAAAGATGGCTCGCTCCGAATGTGTATCTATTATCGGAAGCTAAACAAAGTTACAGTAAAGAACAAGTATCCGCTTCCCAGAATTGATGACTTATTTGATCGGCTACAGGGAGCCAGATACTTTTCTAAAATTGACTTGCGGTCCGGATATCACCAGGTCCGAGTACGTGAGAGGGATATTCCTAAGACAGCATTCAGGACCCGATATGGGCATTTTGAATTTCTGGTTATGTCTTTCGGGCTAACGAATGCCCCAGCAGTCTTTATGGACCTGATGAACAGTATTTTCAGACCCTTCCTGGACTTGTTCGTGATAGTATTCATTGATTATATTCTGGTGTATTCTCGCTCTGAAGCAGATCACCGGACTCATTTGCGGACAGTGCTCCAAATTCTTAGGGACCGCCAGTTGTATGCTAAATTTTCGAAGTGTGAATTCTGGCTTAACTCAGTAACCTTTTTAGGGCATATTGTCTCAGACGCTGGTATACAGGTAGACAAGCAGAAGATAGAAGCAGTTAAGTCATGGCCTAGGCCTACCACCCCGACTGAAGTTCGTAGCTTTCTGGGGTTGGCAGGATACTATCGGAGGTTCGTTGAGGGATTCTCAACCATTGCAGCACCTTTAACGAAATTGACACAGAAAGCAGCAATGTTTCAGTGGACGGAGGCATGTGAGTAGAGTTTCCAGGAACTGAAAGACAGATTAACCTCCGCCCCAGTACTAGCACTGCCGGAAGGCACAGAAGGTTATTCAGTCTATTGCGACGCGTCAGGTGTCGGATTGGGTTGTGTGTTGATGCAGCATGGTAGAGTAATTGCATATGCTTCCAGGCAGCTGAGGAAACACGAGAAGAATTACCCCACCCATGATCTAGAGTTGGCCGCAGTAATTCATGCCTTGAAGATGTGGAGGCATTACCTGTACGGCATCCATGTTGATATATATACAGATCATAAGAGCTTGCAGTACATTTTCACTCAGAGGGAGTTGAATCTGCGGCAACGTCGCTGGTTAGAATTGTTGAAGGATTATGATGTGAACATCCTGTACCATCTGGGGAAAGCCAATGTTGTGGCAGACGCCTTGAGCCGTAAGTCAATGGGGAGTTTGGCGTATTTGCGACCCGAAAAACAGAAATTAGCTAAAGAAATTCATCAGTTAGCTGGACTAGCCGTTCGGGTAATGGAAACAGGAGATAATGGGGCCGTAATTCAGAATTCGGCAGTGTTGTCATTAGTTGCAGAGGTAAAGGAACGACAGTATGAGGATCCCGATTTAGTCCAGCTCAGAGATAGAGTTCAGAAGGGTAAGGAGCCAGATTTTCAGACAACCGGGGATGATGTGCTATATTGTAAGGGCCGCCTTTGTGTCCCGAATGTCTCAGGACTTCGCGGGCAGATCATGCATGAGGTACACTACGCTCGCTATTCCCTTCACCCAGGGGCGACAAAAATGTACCACGACATCAGAGACATCTACTGGTGGCCAGGTATGAAAACTTAAATAGCCGAATTTGTATCTAGATGTGCTAATTGTCAGCAGGTGAAAGCAGAGCACCAGAAACCGGGTGGTTTGACTCAAGAGATATCGATACCTATATGGAAATGGGAAGCAATAAATGTGGATTTTGTAACAGGGTTACCCTGTACGAGACGCAGAAATGATTCCATTTGGGTAATAGTTGATAGGCTGACAAAATCAGCTCATTTCCTTCCAGTAAGGGCTACCTTCTCAGCTGAGGATTATGCAAAATTGTATATCAGAGAAATAGTTAGATTGCATGGAGTGCCGGCATCTATCATTTCAGACAGAGGGGCACAGTTTACAGCTAGGTTCTGGCAGTCATTTCAGAAAGGTCTGGGGACGCAGATTAATCTGAGCACAGCATTCCATCCTCAGATAGACGGGCAAGCTGAACGTACAATTCAGACGCTCGAAGATATGTTACGAGTGTGTGTGTTAGATTTTGGGGGTAGCTGGGATGAACATCTTTCGTTAATCGGATTTGCTTATAATAACAGCTACCATTTAGCTATTCAGATGGCGCCTTTCGAGGCATTGTATGGGCGGAAATGTAGATCGCCGGTGGGCTGGTTTGAGATAGGAGAATCAGCATTAGTTGGCCCAGACATTGTTCGACAATCCGAGGAAAAGATAAAGCTTATCCGAGAACGTTTACTGACCGCTCAGAGCCGTCAGAAGTCATATGCAGATAGACGGCGCAGAAATCTAGAATTTTTGGTAAACGACTGGGTATATCTGAAAGTGTCCCCGATGAAAGGGGTAATGAGGTTTGGCAAGAAAGGCAAGCTTAGCCCCAGATTTATTGGGCCGTATCAGATTCGGCGAAAAATAGGCCGCGTGGCATATGAGTTGAACCTGCCTCCAGAATTAGCGTCAGTACACCCAGTGTTCCACGTTTCCATGTTAAGAAGGTCCGTAGGGGACCCTTCTACAGTAGTTCCAGTCTAGGATGTTCAGGTCACAGAGGGGTTAGCCTATGAAGAGGTTCCCGTAGCCAGTTTAGACAGACAGATTCGCAGGCTGAGAACTAAAGAGTTGCATCTGTCAAGGTATTGTGGCGTAACAGAAATCGGGAAGAAATGACGTGGGAGGCTGAAGAATACATGAAAATCAGATATCCTCACCTATTTCAAGCCTAGTCAGACGACAGGTATGCCCGTATCATTACTTATACAGTATCTTATGATTGTATGTTTGTAAATGATAAAGAAAGAAGTGATATTTAGTTGTTTAGTGAATCTTGGAATATTGTGTGCAGTGCCTGTGTTGGACTTTTCTGCATTTCAGGTTTTTGCGATAGTCCATATTACAGAGGAAACTCTGCCAAAATTTTTCTAGAAAGTAAGGTAAGCAGTCCTCTAGATAACAGTATACATTCAAGGACGAATGTTCCTAAGGGGGGGAGAATGTTATACCCCGTAGAATTCCCGGCACTTAGATGACCTATTCGCACGTTGGTTAAGCATATTTGAAAGCCATACGTTCTAGGGAAAGGCCCGGGAAAAGATCGGACGAGAGACCCGTCGAACCATCGTGGGAGGAGCCGAGGCAGAGCCCCTCCGTGATGGCAGCGTGTCACGGAGATGAGGCCTCCGCGATGGCTCCGCGACACATTGCCCTTGTCCAGGCCCAAGTATATAAAGCCCCCACTTCGGTTTAAACTCACTTTATCACTTAGTAAAGTTCCAGAAACGCAGTAAACAGAGGGAAGACGAAGAAAATTAAATATTTTCGTCTGATTACGCTGCCAAACGCTGCCCAAACCCAAATTAATCCTAGACACCAAGGTATTTAGCAGCAGAGAGCATTTCTACGGAGTTAGTTTCGCGAAATACGGCCGACGAATTGGCGAGCCGCCGAACTAAAGTAAGTAGAATTGCTCTAAATTAATGTCTATGTGTTCCTAGCTGAGAAGTAAATAATTCTCCCTTCTGGGCCGCTGAAAAATAGCGAGTTTTTGACCGTCTTTCGATAAGCCTAAGTTTAGGCTATAAATTAAATCGAAAGTAACGTCGCTCTTTACAATAACGTTGTATTTAGTATTGATTGACGTATTTATGAATGCAGTTGGGAGAAAATAGCTGAAGTACCGGCCGAGCCTCGTCCGACGGACGAATATTCAAAGATAAAGTATGTAAAGTTAAGTTTCCTCGGTGATCTTCAAAATCTCATTGATGAACCAATGTGGATCCTCTTTGACCTTCAATCCAAGGAACTCGGGAGGGTTCATCCTCAGAAAATCCCTAACTCTTGCTGCCGCCGCATTCTCGTTCTGAGGGACATGCGTCACTGCCTATTGATTGACTTAGGTGGTCAAGGCCTGGGCCAACATTTGAATGGCTTCCCTGACTCTGCATGGGCAACCAGCTTAGATACGTTCTTTGCATGGGCTGGTGGGGTGTAACACCTCGAAAGTTTCTAAGATCAGATTCCATACTTGAAGAAAGAATTCAGACAGAAGGTTAAACTTTTGTCATAGAACAAGTCATGGTATGACTTGTTAGGTGGCCCCACGAGTTGTGGTGAGACTCGTGAGGAGCAGTCAAGAGGTGCAACATGGTTCAGTTTCCATGAATGACCCAACAAGTCATTAGGTAGACCACGACTCGTTAAGTCAGTTGTTGGGTAAATATTGGAGAGTAATGGTGAGGTCCTGAGGCAGTGGAGACCACGTAAGAAGGGATGAGTCATCGTGCACCTGATGACTCATCAAGTGACTCATGGGGAGAGAAGAGCAGAAAAAGAAAATTCAACCAGTGTACTCTAGGACTTGGCCCCATGAGTCGTTTCCCACCCCACGACTCGTGAAGTGCCTTGTGGGGACTGGCAGGGTGGATTTTCCTGCATTTTTTCAGGGGTATTTTCACAAAATCTTATGCTTCTAACTCCTAAACTATGTCATGTTGAGTATGGCATGGGACATTTTTAAGGGGGATACCTAGCCTAAACCCTCATTCTATCAAAAATCACTCTCAAATTCTTCATCCTCCTCTCTCTCAAGTTTAAGGATTCAACAAGGGTTTCCTCAAGGCTTCAAGGTGCAACTTCATGTGGGATTTCTCTTAATCAGGTATATGGGTTTTTCAACAAGGATATCCTTCCATCGTTATGCCCCAAACATTTCATTTGAAAACCCAATTCTCTTGTTCTAGAAAAGCATGATCTAGGGTTTCAAATTATGGATGATTTCTTCAATATATTCTATGAAGCACCAAGACCTATTAGGATTAAAAGTTATTTATGCTTATGGGATAATTTTAATATCTTGAATTATGTGTTTAATGGTGAACATGCATGATTTATAATTTCCTTCATCAGATAGCTTAAAAATTTGACTGAGATTTTTTAATTGTTCACTTGATTATATCAAGAACTTGTATCCATGTTTAAAGTATGTGAAGATCATAAGGATTCCCTTAAATACTAGAATATATGTCTGATAGATATGTTGAGATGAGATTAGAACTTACGGGCTTGATCAATGGGAAGTATATATGTGTTTTCATTATGTTTTCGATGTAAATGTTTGGGATGACGTGAGCCTATGGTAACGACATAATTGTCGAATCTTCTTCACGAATTGGAGTAAATTTTGAAATGGGATCCATGAAATAAATGTATGATTTTACCATGATCTCGTTGTTCATGTTTAAGGTATGAGTTAAGTATATGGGCTATCCATAAATCTAAAATATATGAATCAATGCATACATGTTAAAGTGTGAATTGGACCTGTGGATCCTATACGACTCTATGTTATACGTCATATGTTATGAACTCAAAATTCGAATGTTGTGGAGGCATGTAAATTATGATTTGAACCTAAAGATGATCGTGAATGTAAATGTGTGGATTAAATGATGATTTGGTACCATGATGATATGAACTATGAGGTTAAAGCATGAGAATGATACTTCAGACTTTTGGGTTTGTTGTTAGTACGAAGTAGCCTTAATCCTTTCTAAATGAATACAGTATGATTAAATCAGTAAATGCTTATGTTTCTGATAAGCTGTTATAACATGGACCAGATAAATAATGTCGGATTAGTACTCCTCATGTTCTAGTTAGCCAAGGACTTTCCATAGCTGAGAATGTTCCCCCTAGTTCAGTTGGGACTCTCCATAGCAGAGAATGACTCCTTTAGTTTATGTTATCGGTTTGACTCAGTTCCATATAGTTTGAGACTTCAGTTTAAAATAGATATAGCATAATGCAATCTAAGTTATCAACAGACATCCAGAACAGTGTATGATGTTAGCTTCAGTTTCAGCTCTCATTATATGTTCAGTACCTAACCCCTATACATAAATTTGATGATTCTTCAGAATATGAGTTTCAAATATAAGTTTCATGTTGATATGTGTATGTGACTCAGAAGAAGGTTGTCGAATTCTACATCAGTTATATATCGATGTACTCAGTTTATTTCCTTCCTATATACTTGTATGATTAGTTTGTTTATGTTTCCCCGCATTCTTAGTACATTCCAAGTACTGACTGCATACTTTATGTACTATATAATTTCATGAAGGGAACTAAGAGCACAGACTTAGCCTCCTACCAACTATAAGGAGTTTGTGTATATATGGTTTTGCCAGTGGAGAGACAGTCGGGGAATTGGAGAAGGCCCCATAGGTTGGGATGAATTTATGACTACGTTCCTAGACAGGTTTTTCTCTAGGGAGTTGAGAAAGGAAAAGGCAGCAGAATTCATCGATTTAAGACAAAATGACATGACTATCCAGTATTACACATTAGAGTTCACTCGGTTATCCAAGTACGCACCGAAGACGGTAGCCGACCAGAGGGCCCAAGTAAGAAGGTTCGTGAATGGAGTGTAAGACTCCTTGGTAAAGAGTGAAGGATTTCCATGTTGCATAGGGATATGGATTTTCCATGTTTGGTGATATTCACTCAACAAATGGAAGCAGAACGATTGAAGGAAAAAGAGAGGGAGGCCAAGAGGGCCAGGATAGAAGATTGAGAGTTTTCCCCGCAGAGGACGAATGGTGGACACTGCTTGGACAGTCAGTGATCCATACAAACCTAGGGTAAGGGAGATTACGTATTCGTTGTGTTCCAGCTGCAGGAAGAACCATTGGGAAGAATGCATGGCCTGCTCAGATGTTTGTTTTTGGTGTGGCAAGTTAGGCCATAAGTACCGAGATCGCACAAAGACTAAGCGAGGCGAGAGTAGATCCCTGGCCACCTCTTCAGTAGCTCTGACAGCCCCTTTGTTTTAGCAAGGTGCATCATCTAGCCCTGGTGACGAACGATGTCAAAACCACTCCTATACCAGTAGAAACACACCAAGATAAGGGAAAGTCGCATATTTTTAGCCCCAGAACCCCAGTATTGAATAAGAAGCACTGTGATGGTTGTTGGGAGGATGTTGTCGATGTGTTTTGTAAATAGTTATTAATGTAAGGCTTTCAGTAAAGGTTAGAAGTGAAAGAGAATCTAGGAGTTAATGATCTAGTCCCGACCTTAACAAAGATTCAAGAGCCTTAGAATGTCGGCTTTAAGCTAAGGGGGAGATGGTAAGTATGTGCAGCAAGTCGGATCTTGACAATGCTAATAGGGGAGTTCCAGCCCTAGTAGTTGCGGTATGTCAAACCCTTCAGGTTCAGATAACTTCTCTTGTTTTTCAGTTGAAGCTAATTTATACCATCCCTATGTGCAAATTCCCAGGAATTCCTAGATAACTAGTTCAGATAGTGATGCCAGTCTTACTCTACGAATCCTTAAGGCTCATCTCCATGTTACGAATCAGCTATATGTGTTAACTCATATCTTCCAGTATATGATCAGCCCAGACTCAGTCTTTAGAAGTTGCTTTAGTATCTCAATAGAATAAGGTTATCTCATGTATGTGCTCAGTTATAGATGTAATAAATGATTCGTGCTCATGATTCCTTTACTTTCAGTTAGACCAGGTATCATGAATTCTAACCTCATAACAGAAAGCAAATTGTGGAAGAAGGATCAGTCCGTATCAGCTCAGTGCTGGCTAGAGGGAAAGGATCCTTCTTAGTGTTCCACTTGGTTCCGTGTTAGTTTCGTGTCTTTCAGTCCCTCTTGTGCCCTAGCATGCATGTATCATTTAGATGTTCAGTTCAGATATGTAAGATTAAAAGGAGTCAGATACTCCATTGCTTCAGTTGTAATTGATCGATTTTGGGATTTCAGTTCCGTCCCTATCCTTTCAGTATGTTTATCCAACATTTAAGGACGAAGGTTCCCAAGGGGGAGATATTGTAACATCCTGAAAGTTTCTATGATTAGATTCTAGACATAAAGAAAGAATTTAGACAAAAGGTGGAAATTTTGTCACAGAACAAGTTGTGGTACGACTCATTAGGTGGCCCCACGAGTCGTGGTGTGATCCGTGAGCAACAGTCAAGAGGTGTAGCATAGTTCAGTGACCACAGACGACCCAATGATTCATTAGGTATACAACGACTCGTTGAGTCGGCCATTGGGTAAATGTTGGAGATTAATGGTGAGGTCCTAAGGAAGTGGAGACCACGGAAGAAGGGATGAGTCGTCGTACACTTGATGACTTGTCAAGTGACCCATGTGGAGAGAAGAGACAAAAAGAAAATTCAACTAGTGTACTCCATGACCTGGCCCCACAACTCGTTGCCCACCCCACGACTCGTGGAGTGCCTCGCGGGGACTAGCAGGGTGGATTTTACTGCGATTTTCTAGGGGTGTTTTTTTAAAATCCTTCACTTCTAACTCCCGTAATACATCGTTTTGAGTATGTCATGGGACATTTTTAAGGGGATAACTAGACTAAGCCCTCATTCTATCAAAAATCACTCTCAAACTCTTCTTCCTCCTCTCTCTCAAGCTTAAGGATTCAACAAAGGTTTCCTCAAGGCTTTAAGGTGCAAGTTCAAGTGGATTTTCTATTAATCAGGTATCTGGGTTTTTCAACAAGGATATCCTTCCATCCTTGTGCCCCAAATGTTTCATTTAAAAACCCGATTCTCTTGTTCTAGAAAAGCATGATCTAGGATTTTGAATTATGAATGATTTCTTCTATATCTTCTATGAAACTTCAAGACCGATTAGGATTAAAAGTTATTTATGCTTATGGAATTATTTGATATCTTGAATTATGTGTTTAATGGTAAAAGTGCATGATTATAGAATTTCCTTCATGAGATAACTTAAAACTTTGATTGAGATTTTGTTATTGTTCGCTCGATTATATCAAGAACTTGTATCCATGTCTAAAGTATGTGAAGATCAAAAGGATTCCCTTAAAGACTAGAATATATGTTTGATAGATATGTTGAGATGAGATTAGAACTTACGGGCTTGATCAATGAAATGTATGTATGTGTTTTCATCATGTATTCGATGTAAATGTTTGGGATGAGGTGAACCTATGATAACGACATAATTATCAAATCTTCTTCATGAATTGGAGTAAATTTTGAAATAGGTTCCATGAAATAAATATATGCCTCTACCATGATCTCGTTGTACATATTTAAGGTATGAGTTAAGCATATAGGCTATCCTTAATCTAAAATATATGAATCAATACATGTTAATGTGTGAATTGGACCTATGGATCCTACATGACTCTATGTTATATGTCATATTTTATGAACTCGAAATTTGAATGTTGTAGAGGTATGTAAATTATGATTTGAACCTAAAGATGATTGTGAATGTAAAATGCGTAGATTAAATGATGATTTGGTTCCATGATGATATGAATTATTAGGATAAAGCATCAGAATGATACTTCAGACTTTTGGGTTTTGTTTTTAGTAGAAAGTAGCCTTCATCCTTGCTAAATGAATGCAGTATGATGAAATCAGTAAATTCCCATGTTTCCTATTAGTTGTAGTTGCATAGGCCAGATGAATAACATCAGATCAGTACTCCTCATTTTCTAGTTAACCAGGGACTCTCCATAGCTGACAATGTTTTCCTTGGTCAGTCAAGGACTCTCTATAACCGAGAATGTTTCCTTTAGTCCGTCAGAGACTCCCCATAGCTGAGAATATTTTCCATAATCAGTCAGGGACTCTCCATAGCTGAGAATGTTTCACTTAGATCAATGGAGACTCTCCACAGCTGAGAATGTTTCCCCTAGTTCAGTTGGGACTCTCCACAGCAAAGAATGACTCAGTTTATGTTATCAGATTGACTCAGTTTCGTTTGGTTCAGTCTTCAGTTTATAACAGATATAGCATAATGCAATCTCAGTTGTTAGCAGACCTCCAGTACAGTGTATGATGTTAGCTTCAATTTCAGCTCTCATTATATGTTCAGTACCTGACCCCTATGCATGAATTTGATGATGCTTCATAATATGAGCTTCAAATACAAGTTTCATGTTGATATGTGTATGTGACTCAAAAGAAGGTTTTCGCATTCTATATCAGTTATATATCGATGTAATCAGTTTATTTCCTTCTTGTATACTTGTATGTTTAGTTTGTTTACGTTTGCCCACATGCTGAGTATATTCCAAGTACTAACCGCATACATTATGTGCTATATTGTTTTATGATGTAGATTCCGGTATCCAGACTTAGCCTAGCGGGTAGACACGCTCTTTCTTACATCTCAACAAATTTTGGTGAGTCCTGATCTCTCGAGGACAAGGTCTATGTTCTTATTTCAGTTATATTTCAGTTTCCAGACTTTAAGAGTTAGCTGGGGACTTGTCTAAAAAACTCATTAGTTTAGTAGAGACTTTCAGACATGTGAAATCAGATTCAGTCTATGTATTAAAGTTTTGTTGGATTATGTCTTTAAAGTTTTATATTTGACTCCTTATTGGTAGCTTCTGCTCAGTTATGTTTCTATTAGCTGTTTATATTGGTTACGTGTTATGCTGTGATTATGCCATGGGTCGACTTGGAGCCTTTCGGGGTTCCTTGTCTCGTGTTACTGCTAGGGTGTGAACTCGGGTCATGACATTGGGCCTGCTGATGCCCGTCTTCATTGCCATCCTCGTGGCCATTTCCATTTCTGTTTCTCCTTCCATTAACTCTACGGAGAGGCATGATTCTGCAAACTCATATAGCATGAGTTAGAAGGATAGAGAGACATTTTATTGCATGACTTAGATCATGAAAGAAGGGAACATTTCCTAAACGTCTCGTAGCCTCTTCATCATAAGTGTGGCACGCTTCACACCCATTAAAAAGACTCTACTTAACGTGACTTTCAGATACTCTAGGACACTTCAAAACCTAATGCTCTGATACCAAGTTTGTCGCGGCCCGAACATAGGCCCGAATTGCGACACTGGACAAGAAACCCCAAGAGGCTCCAAGTCAACCTAGGGCATGAACATAACATCTAACTCAATCAATAAAAGCGGAAGATCAGCATAATAAGCATAGCAGAAGTTTGAACATAGTAAAACATCAGAACATATAACACGAGCCTAAAGCTGAATACAATCCATGTATTAAAAGCCTCTATTTCTGATGAGTTGATGGAACAAGACCCCAACAAACTCTCTAAGCCTGAAACTAAAAATGTAAAGATAAGTGATAAGGAATGGTCCTCTAGAGATGAGGACTCACCAATTGAAACTGGACATGCTACTCCGGAAGGCTGGCTAGCAATGAGGTTGAGTCTGAATATTTTCATGATATAGCATAGAGTATGCGGTTAGTACGTGGAACGTATCGAGTATGCAAGGTAAGTAAAAAATAGACAGCTAAAATACATAAGAGTTCATAAGAGTAGGACGACATGCTTATAATGTAAATATCATAATATAAATATAAGGCTCAAGGTTTTCAAAACATTCGTAAACATTCGTAATCATACTCATAAGAAGAAACTTTATTAAACATGACTTGAGCCGAAGTGGATAAACATAACCAAGCATAAATCATGAGGAACAATGGGAGGACTCTTCATAACTGACACCATTATATTAGAGCCTTACATGATGCCCCAACTATCTCACTCAAGTGGGCAGTGTCGTCCCAAGCTTGTCAGGCAAGGGACGTGCAGTATGTGATATCATGAAGAGGAGATCCATTAATATTTGAATACACACACACATATATATAACTTGTGGCGGCACGTAGTTCTGAGACACCTGTGTAGTTTTTTAAATGCTGAGCTACTCGGTGCTAGACACTACTCCCAAAAACATGCACATTAGGCTCATATAGTAACTGTTACATCATTCATGAAGGCCATGGCCAAATAAGTAACAACATCATTGATCCCCATTTAAAATACATGTTTAGCCATGAATCATGCAAGAGTCATAAATTCATAAATCATAAAATCCATACATATGTAAACATGTATAAACTTGGCATTTCATAAATCCATGATAAGTACTTGAGAGAAATTAAATCATAAAGTATAAATCACCATTGAGCTAGTTAGGATCAAGATCATAATGAAATCATAGCTTGAATTTTCTTAAACATTCATAATTGGGCATAATTGACTTTAAAAATCAAATCTATAAACTTATATTTGAAATAGTCACAAAATCTTCCCATGGATCATAAAAAAATATTAGAAACATGTTTTGATTGTACCCATGATCGATACGTAGAGAAGTTCACACTTTGGGTAAAAACCCCATAGACTCAACTATTAGAATTTTTCATGAATTCAGAGAGAATTGGGAATGCGTGTGGACTATTTCACCCATTCATAGCCTTACATACCTGAGAGGATCTGATTTTACAAATTCTTTAATTGCCCAAGGAAGAATTGAGGAAGAATCTTAAAGAACTATGCTTGATCACCCTCTAAACCGTCAAACTTGTATGCATGAGTTTTGAATAGGCTAGAAGACTTAACCCATCTTAATACACTCTATTCTGGGCTTAAAATGATGTAGTTTAGGATTTAGGAACATAGAAATTATGGAAAAGCCCTTACTAAACTCGCAGGGAAAAATAGACTGCTAGTCTCAACGAGGGACTAGACAAGTCGTCCCCTTGGCCTCGACTCCTGGTCTCCATCCATCAAGTACACTGCCAAAACTCACCTGGGAGTAATCACGGGGGACACCACGACTCGTGGTACACCTAATGGGTCGTGGTGATGACCCATCACCAACACTGCTAATATTTCTTCTTCCTTCAACCATCCTTGACTAGGGGTGACATAACGGATCATGGGGTTGACCACAACTCATGGTCACACCCGTGGTCACCCCTAACTTGAAAATTCTTAACTAGGTCAAACTCCTCACCACGAGTCACTTAACGACTTGTGGTCATCCTGATGGGTCACTGGACGACTCGTCCTATGACCTGGTTAGAAAATTCTTATTTCTCCATTTCAACTTTCGGATTTGATCTTAGGGATTTCGAGGAACACTAGTATTATTGATGTTATTGAGTTCCTCAAGACTAAAAGTAGTCAAACTGATCAGCTGACATTTCTATAGAAAACTGAGGGTTGACTGAGACTCTTAGACTGAGTAAATCAAAAACTAACTTCTAGTCATGAATTTGTACTAATATTGGTAATTAAAAGGAATTATTCGGATACAATATTCATGTCTGAATTCTCGATTATGCAAGTCCCATTCAAATCACATCTAAAGATTAGGGTTAAAATACATACTATATGATATAAAATACCAAGCATGAGTTACAACTGGCAATAATCTAGGAAAACTCAAGAATTATCACGATAAAGGAATTCATAAGCTATCTAGAGGAAAATCCTAGTTTCGATATTCTACAGGGCTGCAACTAAGGAGATTTCTGTAAAAAAATCTGGGACACAAGGGTAAAAGAAATTCCCTTGCTGAAACCCCACATACCTTAAGAAGACTTCCCTAGAAAATCTTGGAGGATCTGAGGAAAGAGGTGAATGCCCTAGCTCTTGCTTTGAGATGTCTGTCTGAGTTTGTTACATATTGAGTTTGAGGATTGAGAGAGAAAAATGAGAGGGGAAAGTCGTTCAACCCCTTTAATTCTCCTCTAAACATACTCAAAACGACAAAGTTTAGGGATCAAAATAGTTGAAAGTTACAAAAATGCCCTAGAAAGAAGGTCTGAGAAGTTTCCTGTCGGGGTCCAACGGGTCACACAATGGGTCATTGGTTGTGACCACATCCCATTGGGAACAGTTGTTGGTCTTGGGTCTGAAAATTCCCTGCTAATGGAACTAAATGACGGACAAAAACAATGACCCATTTGATGAACCAACGGGTCGTTAGCTCCTCTCGTCGTCACCGGGAAGGTGTTGAACCAACTCTATGTATCCCCCAATTGATGGAAAAGATGACCTGTTGGTGGGAGCAATAGACCATTGCTTCCAATCGTTATTACTGAAGGGATTGTTAAATTTTCCCCAATGGCTCCCTACAATGAGTCATTGTACCTAACAACGGCTCATTGTCTAAGTCATAATTTGGAGGGGGTTGTTCTGACATGCTACTAGACTACCACAAACAGATCAAGACAACAACTCGTTACTAGAAATAATGGATCATTGTGTGGCTCGTTGAATCTAGGGAAAACTCTCCAAGGGCTGATAATGACTCACACAATGGGTCATCGTTACTTACAAGGACTCATTGGTTGAGTCATTTTGAGGAAACAAATTTCTATTTTTTCATGCTAAGTCTAGGTTTTGGTCTATTAAACTTTTCGGAGTGTTACATTATCCCACATTCCTTCTCAAACGATCTATAAATCCTTCTTCTCTCTTCCTCTCAAGGCACAAGAATACCCATGGTTCATCTCAAAGAGCTTCAAAATCCAAGTACTAGTGGGGGATTTCTTCAGGCCAAGTATGTGGGACTGCAACATGGATCTTCTTTAATCCTTGTGTCCTAATCTATGTTCAAAACCCGAGCTACTTTGATATCCTAGAAAAACATGTCTTAGGGTTTCCATCCTATTAATGTTTACTCTCATGTCTTCCATGATTTTCAAGGTCCTCATGATAATGATGTTCATGATCTCACCCTCAATTGCGTGATGAATTCCCATGATTAGATGTTAGCATGATTTTTTAAAGTTTAGCCCATGAATTAATTGTTATAAAAAATATGGTCCATTTGAGAGATATGATTTTACCATGAATTCAATACATATGATTTACACTATGATTTGGATGTATGATTTTCATGAATTTAGTATGATTAGCATGTATATGGTTCCCTAGACTCTCAAGCCTCTTGCTAGTAGAAAGTAGCCCTGACTAGACTCTCATAAATATAGTATGATCAGCGTGTATATGGTTCTCTAGACTCTCAGGCCTCTTGCTAGTAGAAAGTGGCCCTAACTAGTCTTAGAACATCAGGTATGAGCCCTTAGTATCAGTATTTCATGGTCCTTTAGGCTCTTGGGACCCTTGCTAGGTAAAGTGGTTCCGACCAGTCTTAGGACATTAGCTTCATATTATCAGTTGACATGTATCTTTATGTTCAGTTGGGAGTAGTACTTAGCACCAAGTAAGCCAGAGTCCCAAGCATACCAAGTCTCAAAACTACGTGCCACCATAGGATAAGGAATTCTCAATAGTAGAGAATGTTTCCCTTAACCCGAGGAATATGATATCCTCATTATTTGAGAGTGTCTCCCTTGCCTCAATGGGCACATGCAGGGGTCATCATTATTAGAGATGGTCTTCCTAAATTCACGAGTGATGTCACGCCAGTCAAAGTTCTTACGCTTGGCAAGGTATGAACACCCTTCTAACTGAGATTACACGTTGGGCACTATGAGGCTCACATCAGAGTTGGTTGGTTGATTGTCTCTCCCATAGTACAGTTTAGTTTCAGTTTCAGTACAGTTATTTTAGTTAGAGTTTATGATTTTAGATTTAGTCTTTAGTGCATGTACATGACCTAAAACTAGATTTACTTGTATTTCATTAAATGTTTTTGAATGAGTATATCATGTCAGTATCTATGCATCTCAGATAGGGTCACTGTACTTCACCTCAATTATGCATTCAATTATGTATTCAGATTTGTATTTCTTAGTGTACTACATGTTTCTAGTTTCAGTTATGTTTCCCATATACTCAATACATTTTAAGTACTAACCACATACCATATGTGCAATATCATTTTATGATATAAATTAAGGTATTCAGACTCAGCCCCGCAGTTAGTCATGTTCCAAACTCTATCAGCTGACAGTAGTGAGTCCTCATCCTTCGCAGATGGGGGTTTGTTTCTTTATTTCAGTTTATTTCTAACTTTTAGAAGTTGGAGTTAGATGGGTGCTTGTCCCAGCAACTCATCAGATTAGTAATGGCTTTTAGACAGTGTAGTATTAGTTTCAGCTTGTGATTCAGTATGCTTATCGAATATTTATCCTTTCCTTATGATTAGTTAAATTTCAGTTAACGTCCCGCTTAGATATGCTCTAGTAGTGTCATACCTTGAGCCTACACCCTGAAGAAAACACGGTATTTGAAGCCACAAGTGACCTCAAGTCAACCCCTGGTCTATCATCCACTAGTATTCTGAGTAATCATGCATAGAGGAAATTTAAAAATATCACATCAAAGCATTTTAAGAAACTGTAAGGACTGACAATAGAGAATTTAAAGTATATAAAAAAAAGAACTTTGAAAATCAAGTCTGGTCTGAAAGCCATCGAATGAGGAGATACTGGGACAAGCCCCCAGCTAACACTAAGTCTAACAAAAACAATAACTCAACTGAAAGAAAATAAAACAAGGCCCTCGAATGATGAAGACTCACACTTCGGCTGTAGCTAAAGAGGATCTGGATTGCAATGGCTAACGATGCTAAGTCTGGGAACCTGCAGCTATATCATGAAATGATACAGCATAAAAATATGCATCAGTACTTTGAATGTACTGAGTATGTGAGAGGAATATATTGATAGATGTAAATGGATGAACTAGAAAGACATTCAATGACCAACTAATTATCTTAACTGAAATAATCTGAAGTATCTGAGATGGTCAAAATGACCCTATCTAGTGGTCAAAGACATGCCCTAAATCTGTAATACTGAATATGAAATACTGCACTAAACTGAACAGAACTGATAGATCTGAAACTAGACTGAGATTCTTATTCTAAAGCTGGACTAAACTGACTAGTGGGAGAGTCTATAACCGACATATAACCATGTGAACTAGACGTGGAGTCCGATTTATACACCCCACCGGTAGGACCCAATATACCTTACCAGGGTATAGAGGCATAAACTAGGTGATTACAAAAGTCTGGGGCCAAATCAGGCCAACAATCTGTATCTGTAATCCTACGCTGGCAACGTATTTATAGGAACCTGGGTATGCTGGAACCCCGGTCCAATCGGTGCTAGGTCCTACACCCACTGGAACATCTAAACTGAACTACTAGGCCGAGAGCTCGAAACTGGGGTCGGAGACTAGTCAGGGACATATAATTGAAGTACCCTAAGAATCTTATCGGACCAGATTCTGAAATTGGGTTCTAGACTGCCAGAGCTGCTTATCTGGAAGCTTCATAACCGTCTAAGAACAAACTGTAAACTGAACTGGGGTCTTAGGAAAAGTCAAAGCTATATATCTGAAATGTCATGACTGCTTAGTGGACCAATAACTGAATTTTGATTCAAATTCCGATATCTGAGAGGTACAACTGACACCTCAAGAATTTCTATAGTCAAAATGATTAGTTGACAATTTCTGCAATGTTCTGAAGAGGTTCTACATTCTAACTAAGCTAAACTATTAAGGATCTAATAGAGAATTCGACTCATTCCAACAACACGGGAATTCCATAATATAGCAACAACTTAAGAATTCGAGAAACCTAATTTATCAAGTCTAAAATTATTCTTATCAACATAATATCTATTAGTTTCAGGTATAATAAGAGTTTCAAGGAAATTCAACCCAAACATGCTTAATTCACTAGAGGAAGATTTTCAAGCAAAATCATCTTCATACAAGGATTCACGGTTTCAATTCACTCTTGTAAGAATCTCGATAATTTAAGTAAGAACTGATGGAATTCATATCAATAATAAATGAGAATATCATTCTATGAGAGATCGACGATTAATACCATGTAATTTCTCCATATTCGAAAAGCTCAGGGCTAAAACTAATAGATAAGTTATGAAAAAATTTTGGGGGACACAAGGAAAGAATAATTTTCCTTGTTGAATACCCATATACCTGACGAAGAAACCTGGAGAAATTGCTTGAGAATTGAAGACGAAAGATTTGCTCTAGCTCTTGCTTTGAAATACCCTAAGAGAGAACTCTACGTTCTATTTCTAGAGGGTTTGAGTGGGAATGAGGAAAAGAGCCCATTACCCCCACTAAAACGTCTGAAATAAAGGCTAAAATGATGTAGTTTAAAGCTTGGGAGGGTAGGAAATTATTAAATAACCCTTAGGAAATCGTTGGGCAAAACTGCCAGGTGACCCTAACGGGTGACCTAACGGGTCGTGGTGACTGACCATGATTCATGGTCACGCCCGTCAGGTACACTGGCTAAAAATTAACTGGAGCTGGTAACGGGGGATATAACGAGTTGTTACTAGGAACCACGACTCGTTTTCATTCGTCAAGTACACTGCCACTTCTCAAGTTTTTTGATTTCGGCCTGACAACGAGTGACCCAGCGAGTCGTGGGACCTGACCACGACTCGTGAGGTCGCCCGTTGGGAACACTGACTTTTTCTTAGGAATCCTTCTCACGGTTGACCTTACGAGTGGTTGGGTCCTTTAACGACTCGTTAGGTGGGTCGTTCTACAACATTTCTGCAGTTTTCCAGATTTTCTGATTTGAGTCTTTGATATTAATTTTGAGCTTTCAGGGTGTTATAATATCTCCCTTTTGAAAACATTCATCTTGAATGTTAGAAAACTCATAGGAACTAGAAAAATAACAACCAAAATCTTCCAATACTGCTCATTTATGTCCATAATGACTACTTCCATTTCAGAATACATAACTGAACTGAATTTGTCTTTCAAATATACATCCAAAGCCTAAAAGAAAACTTATACACATGAACTGAATTCAACAACTAGTTCAGGTCTTAAAGCAAAATTCATATTTCAAGCTACAATAGAGTTTGTAGAGAACAAGTGCGGGTATTTGGCCATCATGTCTGCTTCAGCCTCCCACGTAGCTTCTTCCACCTGCTGATTTCTCCATAGGACCTTGACTGAAGCTATTTCCTTATTCCTCAATTTGCAAACCTGACGGTCAAGGATCTAGATTGGTACCTCCTCATATGTAAGACTGTCCTTGATTCCCACAATGTCCAATGACACCACAGAGGTTGGATCTCCAATGCTCTTCTTCAAAAGTGACACATGGAAAACTAGATGTACAGTTGCTAATTCTGAAGGTAACTCTAGTTCATAGGCCACCTTGCCGATGCGCCTCAAAATTTTATAAGGTCCCACATACCGCGGGCTAAGCTTCCCCTTCTTTCCAAACCTCATCACCACTTTCATGGGCGAAATTTTTAGGTATACCTAGTCATCCACTGCAAACTCTAATTCTCTTCTCTGTACATCGACATAAGATATCTGACGGCTCTGAGTTGTTTTCAACCTATCTATGATGAGATGAACTTTCTGCATCAGCTCATGTACTAAGTCTGGCCCTATTAGGGTAGCTTCACCAACCTCGAACCAACCTATAGGAAATCTATATCTCCTACCATACAATGCTTCAAATGGGGCCATCTGGATGCTAGAATAGTAGTTGTTGTTGTACGCAAACTCGATAACAGGTAACTGGTCATCCCAATTACCCTTAAAATCAATCGCGCACGCTCTTAGCATATCTTCTAGGGTCTGAATGGTCCGCTCATCTTACCCATCGGTCTACGGATGGAAAGTAGTGCTGAGTTTGACCTGAGTGCTTAGTCCCTTCTGAAAGGACTTGCAAAAGTGTGAGGTAAACTGTGTTCCCCTGTCTGAAATGATTGCCAAGGGCACCCCATGGAGTCTGACTAACTCTCGGATGTAAAGTTTGGCATAGTCTTCAGCTGAGTCTGTGGTTTTGACTAAGAGGAAGTGAGCTGACTTAGTCATCCGATCAACTACCACCCAAATTGAGTTATGCTGTCGTTGAGTCTGGTGTAGACCTATAAGGAAATCCATATTCACTTCTTCCCACTTCCATATAGGTATACTGATATCTTGAGTCATGCCTCCGGGTCTCTGGTGTTCTACCTTGACTTGCTGACAATTCAGGCACTATACTATAAATTCGGTGATATCCCTTTTCATGCTATTCTACCAATAAATATCCTGCAAGTCGCGATACATTTTAGTAGCACCGAGGTGAATAGAGTATCTCGAGCTATGTGCCTCGGCTAGGATTTATTGTCTCAATTTACCAACATCTGGTACACATAACCTGCCCTGGTAACGGAGCACCCCATCTCCTCCTTGGGAGAAAGCTTCTATCTCTTTCCTGAGGACCGCTTCCTTAAGTTTAAGTAGAACTAGATCTTCATCCTGTCTGGATTTAACTTCAACTACCAAGGATGTTTGGTCCATTTTACACTACTACCCCACCTTTAGCTGAGTCTACTAACTGCACCCCTAACTGGGCTAGTCTGTGAACATCCCTTGCTAACTCCTTTTTAGCCTCCTCAACATGAGTCACACTCCCCATAGACTGTCTGCTTAGGGAGTCAGTCACCATATTTGCTTTGCCCGAGTGATATAGTACACTCATGTCATAGTCTTTTAAGAGCTCTAAACACCTTCTCTGTCAGAGGTTTAGGTCCTTCTAGATGAACATGTATTGAAGACTCTTATGATCTGTAAATACATCTACTTGAGCTCCATATAAGTAATGTCTCCATATTTTTAATGCAAACACCACCGCTGCCAACTCCATGTCATGAGTTGGATAATTATTCTCATGAACTTTCAGTTGTCTGGAGGCATAGGCTAACACTTTGCCCTGATGCATCAGACCGCAACCAAGTCCAACTCTAGAAGCATCAACAATAAACAACCAACCCATCTGTTCCTTCTGGAAGGGTCAAAACTGGAGCGGTAGAGAGTCGAGTCTTCAACTCCTGGAAACTCTTCTGACACTCATCCGACCACTGAAATTTCACCTTATTCTAAGTTAACTTAGTTAGAGGAGATGCTATGGAGGAGAAACCTCCCACAAATCGTCGGTAATAACCCGCTAAGCCCAGAAAACTCCTGATTTCAGTAGGAGAGGTAGGTTTGGGCCAATCCTTCACTGCTGATATCTTATGAGGATATACTTGTATCCCCTCACCTGAGATGACATGCCCCAAGAAAGTTACTGACTTCAACCAGAATTCACGCTTGCTGCACTTGGCGAATAACTTGCGATCTCTGAGAGTTTGTAATGCTAACATTAGGTGATTGGCATTATCTTCTTCATTTCTGGAGTACACCAGAATGTCATCAATAAATACAATGACAAATATATCCAGGTACTGCTTGAAAACCCTATTCATCAAATCCATGAAGGCTGCTGGGGCGTTAACCCAAAGGATATTGCTCGGCTTGCTCTAGGGTTGGTAATTTATATTAAAAACCGACACGCAAGTGCACGTGGTCAAACAAGTAATAAAGTGGCTAAGTAGCCAAGTATCGATCCAAGGAGGCTCAAGATATGTAAAATTGCCTAATTTACTATATTTCTATTTAACTTCTAATTATGCTAACAACAACGTAACCAAGAGTTACTTGAGTTTTTGTTTCTAAACTATATACTACAATTAATAACAACTATTTACTTTTGAATTCAGACAATGGATATGAACATGCCAAGGTTAAGAACAAGTAATGAACTTGATAATCATGATAATTTTGGTTAATTCTCTTCTTCATGTTGCTAGCCAAGAACATTTGCCTATAAATTAAAACTCTCGTATTTAATTTCACTTTAGAATCATAAACCATCCGTCTACATTTCTGTGATCAAATGTAATTTATGACCTAGCACTATAATTCCGGTTCCTAAATTGACTAATACGGCTTTCAAGTATATTTCTATCAGGAAAGCACATCAAAACCCAATTTTCCCAAATCAAGTTAAGAATAATACCCTATTAATTCACAACTTTCCAATTTCTTGCTCTTTCGAGTGAAATTAGACTTTTTAGATATACATTAATGTTGGCCATTCACTAATGCAGTAAAGAACAAGAATTAATAGAACAACATTAAAGAAGAAGAATAAAACCATATCAATTAAAATCAGAATTCATTACACATGTTCAAAACCTCAGTAAGAAAGAGAATTAGCCACTCATTCTTGGATTGATCATCCTAAAATGAGTGTAAATTATACTTACAATTGATAGAAAGATAAAAAGAAGAGAAGAAATCCCTTAGCTTTTCCAATATTCAACTGCTACTAACCCACGTTCCTGCTCTCCACTTTAGAACTCAGTCTAAAAACTAAAAACTAATTAAAATAAACCTAAGTGTGCTATTTATACTAGTGGGAAATTTTTCCAGGAATAACAAGCAACGTGTCACGGGGGCCAACGCGGAGCACTGCCTCCGTGACACGGCGTGGACGCGGACCCTCATTGGAATTTCCAAGGTCCGAAAAATTAACCTCAACGTGGCACGGAGGCCATCGCGGAGGCCTATTTTCGTGCCACGGAGCTGACGCGCAGGCATACTGGAAATTGCCAATTTAATTTATGTCCAGGCAGTGTGCTACCGCGATGGTAGCGTTGCACGGCGCCATCGCGGAGCCCCTATAAAATATGCCTTCCAAGGTCTTTTCCACGCTCGCATCCAAGTCCAACTCCGACATAGTTCCAACATGCATTTTAGCTCCTAAAAATCACCTTTATCTGCAAAACAAATGCTAATCATGTTGGTTAGTATAAATTCGCATTTTATTACCAATTACATGATATTATATACACATTGCACAACAAACAAGGTAAAAATGATACGTTTGAGTATCACTTGGGCATATAAATCTGCCCAAGATCAGATATCACCACAAACTCATAGTTACCATACCAAGTTTTGAATGATGTTTTTGGTATGTCACTCTCTCTAACTATTAATTGATGGTACCCTAACCTGAGATCGATATTAGAGAAACAGCTAGATCCCTTCAGTTGATCAAACAGATCGTCAATTCTGGGTAGAGGGTACTTGTCCTTAACTGTGGCCTTGTTCAGTTGATGGTAATCTATGCACATTATGAGGGTACCGTCTTTCTTACGCATGAATAGCACTGGATTACCCCAGCGAGAGATGTTGGGTCTGATAAAACCCTTGTCAAGAAGATTTTTTAAGTTCTCCTTCAGCTCCTTCAACTCAGCTGGAGCCATTCTGTAAGGAGGGATAGACATGGGATGAGTGTCTAGGAGGAGATCTATTCCGAAGTCTATTTCCTATTCAGGGGGAACTCCGGGAAGATCTTCGAGAAAAACATCTAGGAACTTGCTGACCACTGGAACTGACTGAATGGCTGGGGTCTCAAAGTTGGAATCCTTGACCCGAACAAGATGATATAGACATCCTTTGGAAATGAGTTTCTGGGCCTTAAGGTAGGAAATAAACCTACCATTAGGCACTGAACTATTGCCCGTTCATTCTAATACTAGCACATTAGGAAACTGGAACTTAACAACTCTAGTTCTGCAATCAACTGAGGCATATTAGGAGTGTAACCAATCCATGACGAGAATAAGGTCGACGTCGACCATGTCTATCTCTACGATTAGTTGGAAATACTTTGCTCAGGATTGAAACTGGGCAGTTTCTATACACCCGGCTGACTCTAAATGACTTGCCAATTGGGGTGGAGACTTAACATGGTTCTAAGAGGACCTCTGGACTGATGTTAAATTGGACTGCTATATAGGGAGTCACGAACGAAAGAGTGGCTCCTGGATCTAAGAGGACATACACATCTAGATGGAAGAGATGTAACATACCAGTTACTACGTCAGGTGAGCTTCCCTGATCCTGATTGGAAGATAAAGCATAGAAATGATTTTGGTGCTGACCGCCATCAGTACTTGATGTGTTAGCCCGCTAGGTTGGTTGACCTGCTGGAGCTGATGATGTGGTGGATTGTGATCTCCCTCGCCCTGCTGATGGGTACTTCTTAAGCCGGTGTCCAAGTTGTCCACACCCAAAATAGCCCTCTCATCCCTGAAGGCATTCTCCCGGGTGGTTCCTACCACACTTGGGACAAGCTGGATACTTGTTCCAGGTACTGTGAGCCTGAGACTGAGTGCCAGATGACCTACCCCTCCGATCCTGATGAGACTGAAAGGTTGGGACGCTGGCTGAGCTAGGTGCTGGGGTCCTCTACTGTTGTTGTTGTTGTTGTTGCTACTGTGGGTGGCTACCACCACCAGATCTCTGGTGGCCAAAATCTGAATGACCAGTTCCTGCCCGCTTGTTCTTATGTTCCATATCTTTCAGCTTCTCTACTTCAATCTTTTGGGCATAAACAATTAGGCTAGAGAGGTCCATGTCCTTGATCAGTATCGCGGTCCTGCACTCCTTGAGGACCAGATTAGACACTCTATTAGCGAACTCTAGTATGTGAGTCCTTGGCTCGACTACCATCTCTGGAGCATACTCCTCCACTGTCCAGTTGCCCTGCCATAGGTTCATAAACTCTACCATCTTAGCCTTCCTTAGTTCCCGAGGGAAAAAACTATCCAAGAAAGCTGTGTGGAACTCCTCCCACTCCACCGGTCCTACTTCTGCTGGCCTCCCCTCCTTCCACTGCTCATACCAAACCTGGGCTACCCCTTTAAGCTAATAGGCAGCCAGGTCAGCACTCTCAGAGAAGATGACACCCATAATATGGGTAATCTTCCTGACCTCATCTACAAACACTTGGGGGTCTTCCTCCACTTTAGATCCTTGAAATGATGAAGGGTTCATACGGGTGAAGTCCCTCACCCTTGCAGTTGCTGCTAACCCGTTCGTGTTCATCAGGACAACCTGCTGATTCACCTGATTGGTCACGGTCTAAGCCAGTAACTGAATGGCCACTCTAAACTCTGCAATAGAAATCAAATCATCTTAAGGAGCTGTTGGGGCTGGTGCAGCAGGTCTGTTGGTATTACCGGCCATTTTTCCGTTACCGCATCTAGGAGGCATGATTCACTAAAACAAAACAGAGCACAAATTATAAGGAAATTTCTAGAATTGAACTTTAACGCATGATAAGGAGTATGAATAAAAGGAAAATTTCCTAATAACATCTTGTAGCCGCCTCGTCATAAGTGTGGCACTCTTCACATCCATGGAAAGGAATCTACTCGATGTGGCTTTCAGATTTCTGAGGATACTCTAAACCTAGGGCTCTGATACCATGTTTGTCACACCCCGAGCCTACACCTTGGACGAAACATGATACTTAAAGCCACAGGAGACATCAAGTCAACCCCTGGTCTATCATCCATTAGTATTCTGAGTAATCATGCACATCAAAAATTTAAAAATATCACATCAATGCATTTTAAGAAACTGTAAAGACTGAAAATATAGAATTTAAAATATACATAAAAAATAAATCTGAATATCAAGTCTAGTCTGAAAGCCATCTATTGAGGAGTTATTGGGACAAGCCTCCAGCTAACTCTAAGTCTAACTAAAACAATAACTCAACTAAAAGAAAATAAAACAAGGCCCTCGAATGATGAGGACTCACACTTCGGCTGCAGCGGAAGAGGATTTGGATCGCAACTGCTAAAGATACTGAGTCTGGGAACCTGCAGCTGTATCATGAAATGATACAACATAAAAATATGCGTTAGTATTTTGAATGTACTGAGTATGTGAGAGGAATATATTGATAGATGTAAATGGCTGAACTGGAAAGACATTCCATGACTAACTAATTATCTTAACTGAAATAATCTGAAGTATCTGAGATGGTAAAAATGACCCTGTCAAGTGGTCAAAGACATGCCCTAAATCTGTAATACTGAATCTTAAATACTGCACTGAACTAAATTGAATTGATAGATCTGAAATTGGACTGAGATTCTTATTCTAAAGCTGGACTGAACTGACTAGCGGGAGAGTCTGTAACCGACATATAACCACGTGAGCTAGACGTGGAGTCCGATGTATACACCCCACCGGTAGGACCCAATATACCTTTCCAGGGTATAATGGCATGAATTGGGTGATTACAAAAGTCTGGGGCCAAATCAGGTCAATAATTTATATCTGGAATCCTATGCTGGAAAGGTAGTTCTGAGAACCTAGGCGCGCTGGAATCCCGGTCCACTTAGTGCTAAGTCCTACTCCCACTGGAACACCTAAACTGACCTACTAGGCTGAGAGCTCGAAACTAGGGTCTAAGACTAGTCAGAGACATATAACTGAAAGTACCCTGAGAGTCTTATCAGACCAAATTTTGAAACTGGGTTCTAGACTGTTAGAGATGCTTATTTGGAAGTGTCATAACCTTCTAAGAACAAACTGTAAATTGAAATGGGGTCCTGGGGCAAGTCAAAGCTATATATCTGAAATGCCATGACTGCCTAGTGAACAATAACTGAATTTTGATTCTAATTCTGATATCTGGGAGGTACTACTGACACCTCGAGAATTTCTATAGTCAAATTGATTAGTTGACAATTTCTACAAAGTTCTGAAGGGGTTCTACATTCTAACTAAGCTAAACTATTAAGAAGCTAATAGAGAATTCGACTCATTCCAACAACACGAGAATTTCGTAATATAGCAGCAACTCAAGAATTCAAGAAAACTAATTTATCAAGTCTAAAATTATTATTATCAACAGAATATCTTCTAGTTTATTGTATAATAAGAGTTTCAAGGAAATTCAGCCCAAACATGCTTAATTCACTAGAGGAAGATTTTCAAGCAAAATCATCTTCATACAAGGATGCACGGTCTCAATTCACTCTTGTAAGAATCTCGATAATTTAAGTAAGAACTGATGGAATTCATATCAATAATAAATGAGCATATCATTCTATGAGAGATTGACGATTAATAACATGTAACTTCTCCATATTCAAAAAGCTCAAGGCTAAAACTAATAGAGAAGTTATGGAAGAATTTTGGGGTACACAAGGGAAGAAACCTGGAGAAATCGCTTGAGAATTTAAGAGGAAAGATCTGCCCTAGCTCTTGCTTTGAAATACTCTGAGAGAGAACTCTACATTTTGTTTCTAGAGGGTTTGAGTGGGGAATGAGGAAAAGAGCCTATTACCCCCACTAAAATATCTGAAATAAAGTATAAAATGACGTAGTTTAAAGCTTGGTAGGGTAGGAAATTATTAAATAGACCTTAGAAAATCACTGGGAAAAATTGCTAGGTGACCCTAACGGGTGACCTAACGGGTCATGGTGACTACCACAACTTGTGGTCACCCCTTTCAGGTACGCTGGTTAAAATTAATTGGGGTTGGTAATGGGGGACATAATGAGTTGTTACTGAAAACCACAACTTGTTGCCCCCATTTGTCAAGTACACTGCCACTTCTCAAGTTTCTGGATTCTAGCCTGACAACGAGTGACTCAACGAGTTGTGGGACCTCACTATGACTCGTGAGGTCGCCCGTTGGGAACACTGACTTTTTCTTAGGCATCCTTCTCAAGTTTGACCTTACGAGTCATTGGGTCCCTTAACGACTCGTTAGGTAGGTCGTTCTGCAACATTTCTGCAGTTTTCCAAATTTTCGATTTGAGTTCCTGATATTAATTTTGAGCTACTGGGGTGTTACAAGTAGTTTTTGTTATGTTAAAATTATTCTATGGCATGGGTTAGTTTGGAGCCATTCATGGTTCTAGGTCCCGTATCTTGATTCGGGGTCCCAACTCGAGTCATGACAAATGTGTCCCTATATAGGGTTGATCCCCCATATTCACCCAATTAAAATAATTGAGAATAGGCTCTTAAGGAAAATGCAATCAATCATTAGGTATCACTCAAACACCCTAACAATGTCCATCTAAATCAGTTTTCTTAAATTGAATAGAATTTAAATCAAAACAGATTGGAATTTGCCAATTAGATTCACCATATGTCTATGTGAATCCATTAAATAAGGTTTAAAGCATTCAGCCATTGTTGTTTGATGCTTTTCAAACTTTAATTGGTTCTCTCAATCACAATAGAGTTAATTTGGCATGATTAGATGACTTTCATCATCAATCTCACTTTTCAAAGCATAAATCAATCAAATATTCAAAAGTCGATAATCAATTGATCGTATAATTTGAATCAAGATCACTTACCGTGCAATGAAAAAAATGATAAACTTGAATTCAAATATAATTGATCTTCAAAATTACAATAGATATCTCTCCAAGTTGATATTCTACTCTACAACTATTAAACCTAATTGGATTGAATGGAATCTCTTTGAAAATTCTGGAAAAAGAGGAACTTGTTATACTAAGCCCAAGACCCAAAGTCTAATTTAAAATTCATGGGTCAGGTCACAGAGACGGACCATACATTGAAAGTACGGTCCATCTTTTGGACCATTGCTTGAAATTGCATTCTGCCTAGACGCTTTCCGTCTTTTGACTGATGGTTCATGTATGGAGAAGGGTCCAACTTCCTTCCATCCTTTGCTCCACCAGATGAATAAGTTTGGAACATTTAGTTTAGTTGGAGGTTCGCATTTTGAAGGCGGGGACCACATCTTGAGCCATCCCTTGCTAGACACTTTGTGGTGCTTTCTAATTTACTTTGCAATTTGAATTATGGACCGCATTTTGGATTTGCAGTCCATCTTTGCCCCTTTTTTCGGAAGACTCCTTGTGTTTCATGCCTCTTTCCTTCCACTCATAGTGTTCTAAACTTAGTAAAACGGTATTAGTATTTTCTTAATCTAGCACTTAAAAACATGCAAAACTATGTGCAAATAAGTACGGATGTATCACAAAATTCCAACACATCATAGTGTATCTTCCACATCCAGATAGTCATTTTAAAATATATTATTAAGATATTAAGGATATGTTATAAGTCTAAGTACTAGACTATGAAAGAAATTAGAGGCCTCACTCAGATTTACAACATCGAGGATTAAAGTTTAATATTAATAAAATTTGACTTCCAATAAATCTCACCAATTGAGGTTGTTATGAGATTCGATAAAGAAAACCAAGCTTATTCTAGAATATATTAAGCCGTATAGATTCTTTCAAGGGTAGGCCATATGCTTAAGTTTCTCTCAGAATTACAAGAAATCCACCCATAATATGTTATGAGAAGGTATCAGAGATCCTCTAGTATAGTATCAGTAAAGGATGTTCAGATTATAGAAGAAGTATCACATAAAAAGATTATGATCTAAAGAGATAACATCAATAAAAGTATTTTGAAGAGCACTAATACCAATGAAATGACATGGTAAATCAATAAAAATGAGAGTTAGATACCCCTACCTATTTTAAATTAAAAAGGTGGTGTTCGAAATGAAAGCAAAGTAGTTTAGAAGTATGAAAATTAAGGTGCGTTGTCACTTTGAAGTTATGCATTTTATTTGCATAAATGACAAATTATAATATCCTAGTTAGACTAAATTATTTGGATATTATGTTTATATCACCTTGTAAGGTGTATAGGTTGGTTTTTGTTGGGTTTAGGTTTATTGGATAGTCTAATTTGCAGACAAAACTCTGCTGAAATTCTATGAAAATCCTAAAGATTCAAGTTATAGGAATTAACCTTATTTAAGGATGAATGATCCTAACAGGGAAAGGATGTAATACCCCACATATTTTAAAATGATTAATCCTCTAAGTTGAAGACATACGAGTTAATTTTTTTCTTTTTTGGCTTTTCTTCATCTGATGATGAGATGTCGGGAGAATAAGTTTGAAAATGGGTGGTCATATCAAAAGGAATTAATATATGAAGTTGTTTAAATATTTAAACTAAAGGTTTAGGCCAAGGAAGCTTAGTAACGAAGTTCTAGTTGACGATTTTATTATGGAAAAGTATTTCACATATATCTAGCATGTGGTATAACTTAAGACGAGCATATATATGAATCTATAATGAGTCATAGGTTCTACTACCTATCAAATCAGTGGTCTTTAAGTCTAATTTTTATTAAAGTAAACCGCTCATCAATCCAACATCAAAGTCACAAGTTATGATTGTTTTACTGTGGATTATCTAGAAAGAAAATAGGTTATGGGCTCCAACCAGATCGAGCCAAAATGGCTCAGGTCGAGCATCCTTTTAAAGGAATAATTGTTTCTTTATTTCGTTATATTCTTCATAATTTCTAGAAATCAGATAAGTTCTCTCTCTCTCCCTTCTTCTTCCATGGTTCAAGTTAAGAAATCCAACAATCCGGCCAAAATTTCACTATCTTCCATGTTTGGAAAGTGTTTATTTTGTCATGAGCTTTGTGGTGACATTAATTTCATAGATCTTCATTATGATTAAATTGTTGGACTGCTTTAGCATCTTGCAAGAATGTGAAGGAAGAAGTGGGTACGCAAGATAAGTTTCCTACACAACGAGCTTTCTTCATTTATGTTTCAAAATCTATCAATTCTTGTCATTTGTAGAGCCATAGGATGGTGATAGGAAGTCATGGCTCTATAAATCTTGTTAGTTATATTAAAATACTATATTTATGAAGGTTGGTACGGGGTATTGGTGTGCCACTCTTTAGAGACACATACAGAAGTTGCAGATTGAGACGATTTGAGTCACACCTTGTAAAGATGCCTTGGGAGTTTATTGCTTTTACCAAATATATATTATTTTTGTTGTTGGTTGGATGTAGCTGTTGTAGGATATTGATTTCATGTGTTTTGGTGAGTATATCACCTTGGCTGGTCATTTAAAAACGACAATTGACGCCTTATAGTATGGCTATGGTACATTTTATTTTAGCCTCGTTATAACGTCTTTCATGTGAATAGAGTATTATGGTTGAGATTTATGTTCTTCCTACAAATTCAATTGAACATTTATTAAAACGTATGTTAAGGATTTATATATCTTTTTGGCATGATTTCTTATTAATAGGAACTTGTAGTTTAAGAACATTGCACTCAAATATGTATACCTTCAACGTTTACTATGAGTTTCTTCTTTAATTATGCTATGTTGTTAATCATTGTATGTAACCTTATGAGCCCGTCTTGGGAAGCCATATAGCTAAAATGAACTGGGAGTAAACTGGGAGCTTGAGTTTGTGTCACGGGTAGTCCTATGAACCATAGTGATAAGGTATGACTCATGGTTAGGAGTCATGGTGAATATCTCAGTGGTGCTAGAGTGAGTCGTCAAGGATCATGGTACGACTCACAGGATGAAGCAATGAGTCGTGGTGAGCAGTTGTGGTTAAGTCGTATTGGTTTGGATGGATGGTACCACGGTTGATAGTACGACCCATAGGATGGTGGTACGGGTCATGGTATACCAGTTTTGACCAAATTCAAAAAGTTAGGAGAAAGGGTGAAGTGACCACGAGAGGTAACCACGAGTCGTGACTTGATGGTATGACTCGTGGTCGGGGCCAGAACTGCTTTTCAGGGAAATTTCAGTAAAGGCAATTTCGATTTTTCTATGCTTTTGGGCCCTAAACCACGTCATTTTGAGGTCAGAACAAGGTCTTTAAGGCATGAAAACTCCTGCTAAGTTCATTTTAGCAATTGCAAATGCTAGAGAAGGGAGTAGGAAGGGTTTCGAGCAATTTTCTTCAAGTTTTCACTTAGGGTTCTTCAAGGGAGTAGGAAATCAAGAAATTTCTAGGTATGTGGGGTGTTGAATGGGTAGTTTTGTTCCTACCCATTCCCAATTTCTCCCTAATTCTGTGTATAAAGTTGCCAACACTTTACGGGTCTTTATCAAATTTCATGATTCTTTAAAATTTGAAATGAGCTTACAGTAGCATGGAAAATTTGTGAATTTCGAATTTATTTGGGCTGATTTTACTTGTTTAATCTATATTTCATGATTTAAATCTCTAAAAGTATCGATGCCCAATCTTGGGGAAATTTTTGGTGAATTTCATGGTCAAGATGATTCCGAAAGCATGAACAAGTTCTCTTACATTTTTAAGCATGTCTTCACGTTCAATTTCCCATGCTAGAATGATCGTTTTCTTATGATTTTAAACATGTAAAGTATGTTTGAAACTATGGGAAATTCCCACATGTCGCTTATGAATTACACTACGATTTTGGCCAACTCATGGGCCCAATTCCATGGCTAGTAATACAAATTCTCATGTATGTCATGATTCCCATATTTTCACTAGCCATGCATGTCATGTTATGAATGTTATGAGCACGTTGCATGTTTTGGGAGTAGTACTTAACACCGAGTAGGTTCGAGGCCTAGGTTACGTCCCGAATCTCAGAACTACGTGCCACCGTAGGTTATGCTTGGGACCTCCTCAATGATTGTACCCTATGCCCTATGGGGTCTTCATGAGTGATATCATGTCTTTCATGTTTCATATCCTTGGCAAGATATGGACAACCTCCCGACTAGGTTTACAGGTCGGGCTCCATGTGTGCTCATGTGGGGTATGTCGGTTATAGAAATCTCCCTTTGTTCCTTATGGTTTTAAAGTGTGCATGGTTATGTTCTGTTGGCTCAAGTTATGATTTATGAAATGTTTCCCTCACATGTTATGACTATGACAGGTTTATGAATATTTTGGAAGTATTGAGCCTTACTATATAGTTAAGATTTCAATCTTATAATCATGATGTCCCACCCTTTAACTTTTATGTTTTTAAGCATTGCTTTGCATACCTTACATACTCAATACCACCCAAGTACTGACCCACATATTTTCAAGATTTTGTTCGTAGGTTCAGCATTCTCCCTAGCTTGCGCTCAATTTTTCTCAGTCTTTAGTGGTGAGTCGTCATGATTCGAGGGCTTCATGTTCAGACCTTGTTTATCTTATGTTTTCAGAATGTTTGGGTTAGTTGGGGTCTTGTCCCTTCAACCTGTCTTTTTATGATTAGAGGCTTTCAGATTTATGTGTTGTATTCTGTCACTTACGGATGTATTATGGTTTGTCGTCCCTTACATTTCATGTAACTATTTTCAGTTAGTTCATGCTTGATAAGTTATGTTTTCCGCCTTTTATGAATGAATTAGTATTATGCTCATGTCATGGGTGGAATTGGGGTCTCTCAGGACTCCTTGTCCCGTGTCCACGATCCGGGTGTACTCTCGGATCGTGACACCTAAAGTGACTATTGTTTATATGAGGTAAGCATGCAATGATGAAAAGTTTTAAATGTCAAAGTAAAGGTAAATATTAATAGGTTTCATCATAAGTGGTGCCTTTATGGTTCCTTCCTTTCTTGCTACCATATTAGAATTCTCTTTATATTATTATAGCGTAAGAATCATATAACCCAATGTCATGACAGTAGTAAGTCGGCCCGACAGGCCACACAGTCTTGAGTGTCAATCGATAAGGAGTATGCTAAGTCAGATTATTAGTGAGATTCATAATGTATGTATTTATTTTTATGTGTATAGTCATCATGGGTGTGACTTAGTGGCTAATACAACTTTTTGCATCCATATTATGCATTTCATTCATTGGATACATCACTAGTTGAGTACATTACAAATTTACACCCCCGATGAGATTTCTGGATGAGTGTGGTTATTATTACATCTATTAGGCAATGGACATTTTGCATTTATACTCATATATATTCATGTTGAGTCTAGAAGTTAGTTTCAAGTAAAATCTTACTTATTATTATACAACCATAACGTTTCAGGTAAAGTCTTATTATTTTACACCCATAGTGGTTTCTAGGATATAGAGGTGGCTTTTATTTGTTCAGTTATTTTTGTCATTATTGCTATTTTCTATTGTTATTATCTACCTTACATACTCGGTATGTTATTTCACACTAACACCCCATTGCATGGGGCTGCTGCATTCATGTTTAAAGGTTCAAGTAGAGATTCGAATAGACCCCTCTTTGCAGGAGCACATTCAGCTTAGGTTGCATCCAGTAAGCTCCATGTCTTTCGGAGCTAATGATCTAGTATTTCTTTTGTTTGATATCTTGGGAAGGATGGGGCCTTGTCTTACCCAATTATCAATTATACTCTTGTAGAGGCTTGTTAAACTCAGACAGTAGATTTTGTATGTACATTCTATGGCCTTGCCGACCCTATTGATAAAGTTGTCAGTGAATAGCCTTGTCAGCCTTATTTGCGGTTGTTACACAAATGACTGTTATGTTGTTCTTTGATGTAGTGAGATCTCCTTGTTGGCCTATTTATATTTTATATTATCTACAGGTGTTATATATGATTCGTTTGGGCCAGGAGGCACTGGGTGCTGGCCATGCCCCCGTGGCTGGGGCATGACAATTACCTTTGGAAATCTTCAAATCATATGAGGTTCAATGTTATGTTTGATTATCATGAGCTCCCTCCAACTTTGAGATTATCCAGAATTCCAATTTCTAGCCATTAATTTGGTTATTTTGCATTATTTTGTGATTAAAAACTTGGTTTAAAGGTTATCTTGGATTCTACGTGGGCATTTGGCCATAGAATTTGGGATCTTAATTTCAACTTTTTATTTGAAATCAACATTTGTTTATGGTATTTGCACAACATTTCTACTTCAATTTTAAATCAAAATTTCAAATTTCAAATTGTTATTTCATATTTTTTTAAATGTTAAACTTGACTCATAAATTTATATTTTATAAAAAATGACTCATTATTTTAAATTTTATAAAAAAACGACTCATGCTCGACGTGAATATAATGTTCATACCATGTGAAAGGATTATATAAAACAATAGTTAGTTACTACTATTGTTGATTTTTGGACCAGTGAATCTTTATAAAAATCATATGTATTTGAAAGCTTGTAATTGTCACGACCCAAACATCGGCCCGAAATCGAGACACGGGACAGAAAAACCCAAAAGACTCCAAGTCGACCCATGGCATGAACATAACATCTAACTAAATAAGATAAAAGCGAGAGATTTATCATAATAAATATAGCAAAAGTCTAAACATAACATAACATCAGAACTATAATTTACATCACACAAAAGCGGAAGATTTATCATAATAAATATAATAGAATTCTAAACATAATATAACATCAGAAGTAGAATTTACATCATATATGTAATGCCCCAGAAACTCAAAATCAATATTCGGGACCCTAATTAGAAAATCTGGAAAAATAACTACAGAAAAGTTGCAGAATGACCAACCTAACGGGTTGTTAAGGGACCCAATGACTCATCAGTTCAACCGTGTAAAGGATTCCAAGAATTTACACCACAAGTCGTTGGCAGGACCTATGACTTGCTAAGTCGCCCGTTGCCAAGCTAGAGTTTAGAAATTCGAGAAAGTTACAGTGTACTTGACGGAAGGTCACCACAAGTCATCATCAGCAGTAACGTCAGGTCCTTCATTTCCAGTTCTTTCTAGCTTTCTTACCGGTGTACCTGATGAACGACACGACGAATCATTCTCTATCATGACGACACACATGTGCCCGTCAGGAGTCAGTAGATTTTTCCCAGTAAACTTGACGGAAAGACCCAATGACTCATTGGACCTGGTAATGAGTCATTAGGTCACCCATTAGAGGCACTTGTCAGTTTTTCCAACGAATTTCTAAGGGCTATTTAGTAATTTTCTATTCTCCTAAGCATTAAAACTCGTTGTTTAAGCACTAATTTCAGATGTTTTAGTGGGGAAAAATGGTTCCTCCCCTCATTCTCACGCTAATCCTCAAAAGAACATCATAGAATTCTCTCTCAGAATATTTCAGAGCAAGGGCTAGGGCTGAACTTTTCTCTTCAATTTTAAGGCAGATTTTCCAGGTTTCTTCACAAGGTATGTGGGGTTTTAGCAAGGGGATTGTCCATCCGTTGTGTCCCCAAACTCCTCTTTAATTTCTTCTATCAGTTTTAAGCCATGAGCTTTCGAGTATGAGAAGCATTCATGTTTATTTTCGTTGATTTCACTCAGAATGGTGTTTATACTTATTGTTAATATAATCTTCATCAGCTCCTCATCAAATTGTTAGTATTATTACAAAAGTGAATTTAAGCCCTAACTTTTGAGTAATGATTTTACTTGTGAAATTCCATCTAGTGAATGAAAAATGCTTTGGGTTGAATACCTAGAAATTGTCTTACTTTACATATGTGTTGGATAAATATCCCATGAATCATAATGACTTTAGTACGTTAAATGAAATTCTCTCTTAGCTGTTTAGTAATTTAGTAAGTTAGAATGCAGAACTCATTCAGTCTAGTCTCAGTCAGAATCATATCAGTCTAGCTTCAGTCAGATTTTATTAACCTCAGTATTGTCAAGAAAATGTCAACTGATCAGTTTGACTCTAGTTTATTTTTGAGGTGTCAGTGGTGCCTACCACTTTTAGACTCAAATTCAGATTTAAGTTACTTGGTCCATTAGGAGGTCATGACATTCAGTTATAGCTCTGACCAGACCCAGGACCCCAGTTCACTTATTAGTTATTTTGTAGAAGGTTACGACGCTTCCAGATAAGTAGCTCTGACCAGTCTTAGAACCCAGTTTCAGAATCTGGTCTGATAAGGCTCTCAGGGTACATGAAGTTATTCACCCCTGACTAGTCTTGGGCCCCAGTTTTGAGCTATCAGCATAGTCGTTCAGTTTAGGTTTTCTAGTGGAAGTAGAACTTAGCACCGAGTGGGCCGGGGTTCCAGCGCACCCAAGTTCCCAGAACTACGTTTCCAGCATAGGTTACAATATTACTTGTCCTGATTGGCCCTAGATATTTTTGTGATCACCCAGTTCATGCCTTTATACCCTGGCATGGTATATTGGGTCCTACCGATGGGGTGTATACATCAGAATCCACGTCTAACTCACATGGTTATATGTCAATTATAGACTCCCACTATTCAGTTCAGATCAGTATCAGAATAAGTCGCTCAGTTCAGTACAGAATCTCAGATTTAGTGTTTCAAACTTAGGGCATGTCCTCGACCATCAGACAGGGTCGTCTTGACCATTTCAAATTATATCAGTAGTTCTGTTCAGTTTACCTATTGGTCATGGCATGTCATTTCAGTTCAGACTTTATATTCAGTATGTTTCTCCCACTTACTCAGTACATTCAAAGTACTGACGCATGCTTTTCATGCTGTATTGTTTCATAATACAGCTGCAGGTTCTCAAATTCAGCACAAATAGTTACCTCAGTTTCAGAGAATTCCATTTCAGCAGATCAGAGTGTGGGTCCTCATCATTCGAGGGCCTTGTTTTTTTACTTCAGCTGGATATGATTTTGTATAGACTTAGAGTTAGCTGGGGGCCTGTCTAAGCAACTCCTCGGTAGTTGGCTTTCAGACCAGACTTGTCTTTCAGAATTGTATTTCATATATATTATTTCTTTTTATTCATTTTCTTAAACTGTTAAAACTGTTATTTAAAAGTTTCGTTGTGCATGTTTACTCAGAATGCTAGTGTGTGATAGACCAGGGGTTGACTTGGGGTCACTTGTGGCTTCGAGTACCGTGTTACATCCATGGTGTAGGCTCAGGGCATGACAAACTTGGTATAAGAGCACTAGGTTTAGAGTATCCTCGAAAAATCTAAAAGCCGCATCGAGTAGAGTCCTTTTCACAGGTGTGAAGTGCGCCACACTTATGACGAGGAGGCTACGAGATGTTAGTAGGAAAATTCTCCTTTTGTTCATGCTCTTTATTGTGCATTAAAGTCCAATTTCAAAGACGTCTTCTAAATCGTGTCCGATTTCCTTTCAGTGAACAATGTCTCCTCGACGTGGAAATGGATGAAGAGCCGGAAATCGTAACATACCCGTTCCACCAGCTCCAGCAGTTCCTCAGGACGACTCTGTCTACCACCGAATTCAGGGCGGCCATCCAGTTGCTTGCTCAGACCGTCACCAATCAAGTAAACCAGCAGGTGGTTCCAGTAGCCACAAGTGGGTTTTCAGCTTCTTCCTGGGGGCGGGATTTCACCCGAATGAACCCTCCAGACTTTTATGGAACAAAGGTGGGAGAGGACCCACAAGGCTTTGTAGATGAGATCAAAAAGATCACCTGGATCACGGGTACCAGCTCCTTTTAGACTGCTGACTTGGCTGCCTACCAGCTAAAAGGGGTAGCCCAGGTTTGGTACGAGTAGTGGAAGGAGGGGCGGTCAGCAGAAGCAGGACCCGTTGAGTGGGAGGAGTTTCATATAGCTTTTCTGGATAGGTTCTTTCCTTGGGAGCTAAGGGAGGCTAAGATGGCAGAGTTTATGAACCTACGGTAGGGCAACCGAACAGTGGAGGAGTATGCTCTGGAGTTTACTAGACTATCAAAGTATGCTCCAGAGATGGTCGCCGAGCCAAGGGCTCGCATGCTGAAGCTCGTAAATGGAGTAATCTAGTCCTCAAAGAGTGCAGGATAGCAATGCTAATCAAGGACAAGGACATTTCTAGCTTAATTGTGTATGCCTAGCAGATTGAGGCAGAGAAGCTAAAAGATATGAAATGTAAGAACAAGAGGGCAAGAACTGGTCATACAAAATTTGGCCACCAGAGATCTAGCGGTGGTAGCCGCCCACAGCAACAACAGCAGAGGGCCCCATCACCTAGCTTAGCCAGCGCCCCAACCTTTCGGTCCTGCCAGGATCAGAGGGGTGGGTCTTCTGGCACTAAGTCTCAAGCCCATAGTATAGGAAACAAGTATCTAGCTTATCCCAAGTGTGGTAGGAATTCCCCAGGAGAATGCCTTCAAGGACGAGAGGGCTGCTTTGGGTGTGGACAGCTTGGCTACAGGCTTAGGGAGTGCCCGTCAGTCGGGTGAGGGAGATCACAATCCACTACCTCATCAGCTCTAGCAAGATGACTAGCTCAGCAGGCCAACCCATCAGGTACAGATGGCGGACAACACCAGAATCATTTTTATGCTCTCTCTTCTCGTCAAGATCAGGAAAGCTCACCTGACATAGTTACTAGTATGTTACGTCTCTTTCACCTAGACGTGTATGCCCTTTTAGATCCAAGAGATACTCTTTCGTTTGTAACTCTATATGCAGAAGTTTAGTTCAGCATCAGTCCAGAGGACCTATCAGAACCCTTCTCAGTTTCCACCCCAGTTGACGAGTTAGTTAGAGCCAGCAAGTGTATATAAGCTGCCCAGTCTTATTATTGAATAAAATCATTCCGGCTAATCTTGTAGAGCTAGACATGGTCGACTTCGACCTTATTCTAGGCATGGATTGGTTACACTCCTTCTATGCCTTAGTTGACTGCAGGACTAGTGTTGTCAAGTTTTAGTTTCCAGATGAGCCCGTGTTTGAATGGTCAGGCAGCAGTTCAGCGCCTGAGCATAGGTTTATTTCCTAACTTAAGGCCTAGAAACTCATTTCCAAGGGATGTTTATATCATCTACTTTGGGTCAAATATTTCAACTCTGAGGCCCTAACAATTCAGTCAGTTCCACTTGTCAGTGAGTTCCCCGATGTATTTCCTAGAGATCTTCCTGGAGTTTCCCCTGAACGGGAAATGGACTTCGAAATAGATCTCCTTCCATACACTCATCCCATCTTCATCCCTCCTTACAGAATGGCTCCAGCTAAGCTTAAGAAGCTGAAGGAGCAGTTAAAGGACCTTCTTGATAAGGTTTTCATCAGACCCAGCATCTCTCACTGGGGTGCTCCAGTGCTATTCGTGCGTAAAAAGGATAGTACCCTCAGAATGTGTATAGATTATCATTAACTGAACAAGGTCACATTTAAGAAACAGGTACCCTTTTCCCAAAATTTACAATCTATTTGACCAACTTTAGGGAGCCAGTTGCTTTTCCAAGATCGACCTCAGGTCGCGGTACCATCAGTTTAGGGTTAGATAGAGTGACATACCGAAAACAGCATTCAAAACTCGATATGGCCACTATGAGTTTGTGGTGATGTCGTTTGGGTTAACAAACCCTCCAAAAGCCTTCATGGACCTAATGAATAGGGTTTTCAAGTTGTACCTATATATGTTCCTCATCATATTTATTGACGACATTCTGGTGTACTCTAGAAATGAGGAAGAGCATGCCAATCATCTAAGGGTAGCATTAAAGACCCTCCGAGATCGCCAGCTATTCGCCAAATTCAGCAAGTGCGAATTCTGGTTGAAGTCTATGTCATTCTTGGGTCATGTGGTAACAGGCAAATGGATATAAGTAGATCCTCATAAGATAGCAGCAGTAAAGGATTGGCCCAGACCTACTTCTCCTACTAAAATCAGGAGTTTCCAGGGTTTGGCGGGCTATTATCGTCGGTTTGTTGAAGGTTTCTCCTTTATAGCATCCCCTCTAACCAAGTTAATCCAGAAGAAGGTAATATTTCAGTGGTCATATGAGTGTGAAAAGAGTTTTCAAGAGTTGAAGACTCAACTCACTACCGCTCCAGTTTTGACCCTGCCAGAAGGAACTAATGGGTTTGTAGTATATTGTGACGCCTCCAAAGTTGGACTTGGTTGCGTTCTGATGCAGCGGGGCAAAGTGATAGCCTATGCCTCTAGGCAACTCAAAGTTCACGAGAAGAATTATCCAACTCATGACTTGGAGTTGGCAGCGGTGGTATTCGCATTAAAAATATGGAGACACTACTTGTACGGAGCTCACATGGACGTGTTCATAGATCACAAGAGCCTTCATTACGTGTTTGGCCAGAAAGGCCTAAACCTGCGCCAGAGATGGTGGTTGGAACTGCTAAAGGATTATGACATGAGTGTGTTGTATCACCCTGGTAAGGCCAACATAGTGGCTGATGCTCTAAGCAGAATGTCTATGGGTAGAGTAACTCATGTGGAAGAAGGTAAAAAGGAATTAATAAGGGATGTTTACAGATTAGCCCGGGTAGGGGTGCAACTAATAGACTCAGCCGAAGGCGGAGTAGTTGTGCGAAATGGGTCAGATTCATCTTTGGTAGTTGAAGTTAAGTCCAGACAAGATGAAGATCCAGTTCTACCTAAACTTAAAGAAGCAGTCTTCAGAAAGGAGGTTGAGGCTTTCTCCTAAGGGGGAGATGGGGTGCTTCGTTACCAGGGAAGATTGTGCATGCCGGATATTGGTGAGTTGAGATAGTAGATTTTGGGTGAGACACATAGCTCAAGGTATTCCATTCACCCTGGTGTTACTAAAATGTACTGTGACTTGAGGGACATTTACTGGTGGAACGGCATAAAAAGAGACATTGCCGAATTCGTAGCTAAGTGCTCGAACTGCTAGCAAATCAAGGTGGAACAACAAAGGCCAGGGGGCATGGCTCAAGATATCAATATACCCATGTGGAAGTAGAAAGAGGTAAATATGGATTTTATTACAGGTCTACCGCGAACTCGCCGGCAACATGACTCAATTTGGGTGGTTGTAGATCGGATGACCAAGTCAGTCCACTTCCTTCCAGTCAAAACCACAGACTCAGTAGAGGATTATGCTAAACTTTATATTTGAGAGTTAGTCAGACTTCATGGGGTACCCTTGTCCATCATTTCAAACAGGATAGCCCACTTCACCTCCCATTTCTTGAAGTCTTTTCAGAAGGGATTTGGCACACAGGTCAAACTCAGTACCGCTTTTCATCCGCAGACCAATGGACAAGATGATCGGACCATACAAACCTTGTAGGATATGCTAAGAGCTTGCGTGATTGATTTTAAGGGTAATTGGGATGACCATTTGCCTCTTATCGAATTTGCATACACCAACGGCTACCATTCCAGCATTCAGATGGCCCTTTTTGAGGCATTGTATGGTAGGAGGTGTAGATCTCCTATAGGTTGGTTTGAAGTTGGTGAAGCTACTTTGATTGGGCCAGACTCAGTTCAAGAGGCAATACAGAAAGTTCAGCTCATCCGAGAGAGATTTAAAATAGCCCAAAGTTGTCAGAAATACTATGCCGATGTGCGAAGAAGAGAGCTGGAGTTTTCAGTTGATGATTGGGTATACCTAAAAATTTCACCCATGAAGGGGTGATGAGGTTTGGAAAGAAGGGGAAACTCAGTCCTAGGTATGTGGGACCCTATAGAATTTTGCGGCGTATCGGCAAGATGGCCTATGAGCAAGAGTTGCCTTCAGAACTAGCAGTTGTACATCCAATTTTCCATGTATCACTTTTGAAAAAGTGTATCGAAGATCCAACCTCTGTGGTGCCATTGGATAGTGTGACAGTCAAGGATAGCCTCACCTATGAGGAGGTACCGGTCCAAATCCTAGACCTTCAGGTTCGTAGATTGAGGAATAATGAAATAGCTTCAGTCAAGGTTTTATGGAGGAATCAGCAAGTTAAAGGAGCTACGTAGGAGGCCGAAGCAGATATGAGGGCTAAATACCCCCACTTGTTCTCTACCGACTCTGTTGTAGCTTGATACGTGAATTTTGGTTTAATACCTAAACTAGTTTTTGAAATCAGTTCATATAAATAAATTTTCTTTCTGACTTGGTTGTGTTTATGAAAAGCAAAATTCAGTTCAGTTATATTCTCTGAAATGGAGGTAGTCATTTCGGTCATTTTAAAGTTGTATGAGTAGTATTTGAATACCTTGATTGTTATTTTTCTAGTTGTTATAAGTTTTCTAACATTCGAGGACGAATGTTTCCAAGGGGGAGATATTGTAATGCCCCGGAAGCTCAAAATCAATATCCGAGACTATAATAAAAAGATTTGGAAAAAACTGCAGAAAAGTTGTAGAACGACCAACCGAACGGGTCGTTAAGGGACCCAACGACTCGTCAGGTCAACCGTGTGAAGTATGCCAAGAATTTACACCAGTATTCCTAAAGGACGACACCATGAGTCGTTAGCAGGCCCTACAACTCGCTAAGTCGCCCGTTGCCAAGATGGAGTTCAGAAATTCAAGGAAGTTACAGTGTCCTTGACAGAAGATCTACACGAGTCGCCATCAGTAGTAACGACTCGTTAGGTCCTTCGTTTCCAGTCCTTTCTAGCTTTCATACTGGTTTACTTGACGAACGACACGACGAATCTTTCCCATTCATGATAACTCATCATGTGCCCGTTAGGAGTCAGTAGATTTTTCCGAATGAACTTCACGGAAGGATCCAATAACTCGTTGGACCTGATAACGAGTTGTTAGGTCACCCGTTAGAGGCACTTGTCAGTATTCCCAACAAATTTCTTAGGGCTATTTAGTAATTTCCTATTCTACCAATCATTAAACCTTGTCGTTTAAGCACTAGTTTTAGACGTTCTAGTGGGGAAAAATGGTTCCTCCCCTTATTCTCACGCTAATCCTCAGAAGAACATCATAGAATTCTCTCTCAGAGTATTTCAGAGCAAAGGCTAGGGCTAAACTTTTCTCTTCGATTTTCAGGCAAATACTCCAAGTTTCTTCACCAGGTATGTGGGGTTTTAGCAAGGGGATTGTCCTTCCCTTGCGTCCCCAAAGTTCTCAATTTCTTCTATCAGTTTTAAGCCTTGAGCTTTCGAGTATGAGAAGCATTCATGTTTATGTTCGTTGATTTCACTTAGAACGATGTTTATACTTATTGTTAATATAATCTTCATCAGTTCATCATCAAATTGTTAGTATTAATACAAAAGTGAATTTAATCCCTAACTTTTAAGTGACGATTTTACTTGTTAAATTCCCTCTAGTGAATGAAGAATGCTTTGGGTTGAATTCCTAGAAATTGTCTTGCTTTACATATGTGTTGGATAAATATCTGATGAATCAGAATGACTTTAGTACGTTGAATGAAATTCTCTATTAGATGCTTAGTAATTTAGTCAGTTAGAACACAGAACTCTTACAGTCTAGTCTCAGTCAGAATCATATCAGTCTAGCTTCAGTCAGATTTTAGCAACCTCAGTGTTGTCCAGAAAATGTCAACTAATCAGTTTGACTCCAGTTTATTTTCGAGGGGTCAGTGGTGCCTCCTAGTTTTCAGACTGAGATTTAGATTTCAGTTATTTGGTCCATTAGCCGGTCATGACATTCAGTTATAGCTCTGACCAGCCCCAGGACCCCAATTCAGTTATTAGTTTTTCTATAGACGGTTATGACGCTTCCAGATAAGCAGCTCTGATCAGTCTTGGAACCTAATTTCAGAATCTGGTCCGATAAGGCTCTCAGGGTACATGCATTTATTCGTCCCTGACTAGTCTTCGGCCCTAGTTTCGAGCTATCAACTTAGTAGTTTAGTTTAGGTTTTCCAGTGGGAGTAAAACTTAGCACCGAGCGGGTCGGGGTTCCAGTGCACCCAGGTTCCAAAACTACGTTGCCAACATAGGTTACAGTATTACTTGGCCTGATTGGCCCCAGATATTTTTGTGATCACCCAGTTCATGCCTTTATACCTTGGAAAGTATATTGGGTCCTAACGGTGGGGTGTATACATCGGACTCCACGTCTAGCTCATGTGGTTATATGTCGATTATAGACTCTCCCACTAGTCAGTTCAGATCAGTATCATAATAAGCCACTCAGTTTAGTACAGTATCTCAGATTTAATGTTTCAAACTTAAGGCATGTCCTCGACCATCAGACATGGTCGTCTTGACCATTTCAAATTATATCAGTAGTTCAGTTTAGTTTACCTATTGGTCATGGCGTGTCATTTCAGTTCAAACTTTATATTCAGTATGTTTCTTATTCGGGTGTCTGCTCTGGGTATATACTACATGCAAGTGCACGTGGTCGAACAAGTAGTAAAGTGGCTTAAGTAAGCCAAGTATCGATCCCACAGGGAATGGGATGAGGTAACAAATTACTTAAGTGTTACTATATTGATTCTAAAAATGAAGACAACAGTGCAAAGAAGAGTTAGATATATTTTTATTTCTAATTATATGCTAAGTCTAAAACGAATATCTAATGTGAGTCTGAACTATGGATGTGAGCATGCTGAGGTTAAATGAACATGTAAAGAAGCAAATTATCGATTCAATTTGGTTAATCTTTCCTCTAGTTGCTAGTCTAGAATTATTGCCAATGGATTTAAACTCTCGTATTTAACCCAACTTAAGAATCATGAACCGTTCACCTACATTTCTGTGATAAAACGAAATTCATGTTCTAGCCATACAAAACCGATTCCTTAATTGACTAATACGACTTTCAGGTATATTTCTATCCTGAAGGTAAATCAATTCTCAATTTTCCCAAACTAAGAAAAGATCATATCCTATTAATTCACAACTTTTCGATTTCTTGCTCTCTCGAGTGAAACCAGACTTTTTAGATATACATCAACATTGGCCAAACATTAATGCAGTAAGAATAAGAATTAATAGAACAACCATGAAAGAAAAGATGAAAACCCAAATTATCAATAATTACATTTCAATACAATGGTTCTTAACCTCAGCAAGAAGAGGAATTAGCCACTCATTTGTGGATTAAACATCATTAAATGAGTGTTAATCATACAAGCAATTGAATTAAAGAAGAAGGAGATAGAGAAAAACCCTGATAATTTCGTCCCCTCAACTGCCTGTAACCCACGTTCTTGCTCCACCTAGTCAGAATCATTGAAAATGAAACTAAGTGTTCTATTTATACTAGTGGGAATTTTTCCCGGAATAACAAGCAACGTGTCACGGAGTGCATCGTGGAGCACTGCCTCCGTGACACACCACTGACGCGGACCTTTACTGGAAATTGATAGCCCAGGTAATAAGGCCCAACGTCGCACGGCGTGCAATGCGGGGCTAGGACAACGTGCCACGGCCCCAACGCGCACCCACACTGGATTTTGGCAAAAAATTCCTATCCGGGCAGAAGGCATCCGCGATGGTAGCGTGACACGGCTCCATCGCGGAGCCCCTTTAATTTATGCCTTTAAGTGCTTATTGCCTTGCTAACATCCGAGTCCAACCCCGATCTCTCCCAACACGCATTTTAGCTTCCCAAAATTGTATTTCACCTAAAAACAACGCTAATCATGTTGGTTAGTATAAATTCATATTTTATTACAAGTCACATGAGAATGTATCAACATCAATAGATAAACAAGGCAAAAATGACACAATTGAGTATCACTTGGGCATATAAATTTGCCCAAGATCACTTACCCCACACTTAAATCCTTGTTCGTCCCCGAACAACAATCTTACACCTCATGTACTTTACACCCCATCCTGGCTACGTTGGTCCGACAATTCAGGCTACGGTCATACCGATTATTTAATACAGCAAATCATCAAGAAAACATGCATGGTCTTATCATTACAATGACCTTCAACACATTACAACCTCCTAGAGTCAACAATTGACTCTCGATATTGGCAAACTCATGCAAATCAGCTGATCAAGATATCCGACAAGAAATTTAATCTATCATCAAGCATGTGCCCTCACAACACAAGATAAGTTTCCCCTTTTTAATCACATGAACTCAAAAGATTACATCCAGGGGCATATAAACACAATTTCTCTCTCTCTCCCAAAAGAATTCACATGCATCATGTCATGAACCATAGGCTTGCCTTTAGTGTTTTACTCCACTAATATAAGGAAGTGTGATGTAAGATCACGTAGGACCTAAACGGGTCGTAATGTAAGCTATGGGACTAGTAAATATTGGGCTAGCCAAGAATAGCCACTAGAATCCTTAAGCGCTTTTTCAATACATCCCATCAAACTCATGGGCATTGTTTCTTCCTTCATCCTCCCATTCTTGAAGTCTGTCTTTATTTTGACCCATATCATTAAGCACCCTTGACTCAATCCCAAAGAGTATTCATACCTCTTCATCATATTTTATTTATAAAAAGTTCACCTTCAACCTTTTCTTTCCTTTCATCACTTTTCTTTTCTTTTCTTTTCACCATTCTCACTCTTTGACACTTTGGGAAAATTATTACCTCTTCTTAAGCGCTTAAGAGTTTTGGATCAAATTCACGGATAATTAAAAGAAGGGATTAAGCACGGTTTAAACCTTTTTGACAAAAGAAAAATAGTAGGCTAAAGGCTCAATGGGCTAACTAGGGTGTACATTCAAGGTGGGTACGATAATGAAAAAGGAGAAACTTTCGGTTAACACAAATAAATGCCTACATCCTTTCCTACAATACACGTCCTTCATTTCATTTCGTGCACACACCAGGAAAGTTCTAGACATTTCATAATAGCATGGAATAAACAAAACCTCACATCACACTTATTGCACATGCTCAATTCAAGACTTATTCACAGCCTCTTCAATCAGCTAATTACAAGAATTCAAACATTAAGCCTCAATCACACTGAATCGACTCTCTGGCCTAGGTATCTCAACATATTTACACAGTTGCATGCTTTCATACGAATCACCTTTGCATTTCAAATATCATGTACAACACGCAACCAAAATTCCGAAACCATAAAGTAACTACAGGTTTTGGGATGCAATCCACAAAAGAGAAGAAACTGAAAAATAAATGAAAAAAATCTACTCCTAGCGACTTCATTTCCCTTAAGACAGTCGTCATCCATCCATCATAGGGAATGATCACTAACTAAGACTTCAGTTCAATGGGACCAATCTCGGTAAAAGAACCAAAAACAAATGCTGAGAAACCCAAGAATTGAAATTTTTTTTTTAAATATCGATCATTTCGATAAAACAAAAATATGTACAAAATCAGCTAGCAACATTCAACAACACACAACAGCTTCACATTTAATTACAATACATAACAGAAACATCACAATCATAGGGTCACAATAATTTTTTCCACATGCACAACAATAGAACAAAAACATAAACAACAACACAACCAGCACCTAAGTACTCCCACCCCACACTTATATCGAACACTGTCCCCAGTGTTCACAAAAATTAACATAGCACAAAAATTGGGTGGCGGAACTCCCTGATCAATCAAAATACTCCACTTCTTCATCAGGTACTGCTGCCTCGTCTCCCATGTCTGAATCGCCCCCATCATCATCATCGGACTCCACATCGGAGTCCTCACAACGTGTCTCCTCATCTGTGGGGACATCATCATCCGTGGACTCTACAAAAGAGGGCCCCACTCGGCATAGAGCCCTGGCATTTTCGCCAAAAGGGTAGTCTAGCTCGAGCTGCCATAGCTCCTCTTCTGTCGCCGGCCTCCCGCCTATTCGCAGCTGGAGCATCTGCATCCCATATATGCGAGCCATGTACTGAGCATCCCGAGCATGTCTCTCGGCTAGTGTAAGAACTGGCCCGTGGGTGGTGTCGGGTGCCTTAGTTTTGGTGACATCTAAGGCCCGCCGCTCCATCTGCGGGATGTAGTCAAGGGCCTCTTCCTCAATATCCAGGACCCTAAGGAATGTGGTGAGTAGTCCACCAAATCCGTGTCTATGCCCTTGATGCAAACAGGCTCTCTTCATGGCGGAGATAATCGCCGCACTCACATTAATCTCCAGCCCTTTCATCAGGGCGTACACCAAGCATACACGATCCCGGGTTACATCCATCATATGCACCCCCGGGATTAGGCAGGAACAAACAATCTTCAGCCATATCCTGGCCTCCCTGTTCATCTATGAGTAAGCAAAGTCTGATGGTAGCCCCTCTCCTTATGTCTGCTCCATCGAGCTATTAATCGGGTTCCACACAAGGTGCGTCTGATGTCCGCATATGGTGGAGTGATATTAAGCTGTCGAAGCACATGGGCGTCTGTGTCCCGCGCCCCTAGGATAGCATTGAGTTGGTGGGGCTCAATAGTGACTATTTACCCTCTTATTTTGATGGTGTGACTTCTGAGAGTCGGGTTCCAGTTTGCGTAGAATTCCCGAATCAAGTGCAAGTTGCATTCCTTGGGCTCTTCAAAGATGAAGTTTAGCCCAGCTGCCTCGATCCTATGGACAATGCTGGGGAACTCTTGTGCCAATGGTTCCTTAGCAATGTGTTCCTCGGGGAAGTACTTGCTTTCCTTGTGCTTTGGGTACCATTTCTTCCCCTCCTCTGTCACCCACCTGGTTCCGTATTGATGGCGTTGGCCGCGTGGAACTGTTGGTGCTGCTGGGACCGCTGTGCCCAGTCTGATTCTTTTTCTTCTGGCGCCAGATGTTGATGCGCCTTTTCCCTTGTCCTGCCTGTTTGCCATTGTCCCTGTCAAACCAAACAGACAAGTTCAATGTTAAGCCAATTAAAATTAACTTCAACTAAGGTTGGGTTAAGCTAGGCTACCCCACACTTAGACTTTAGCCAAAATTGCAATATTAAGGCAAGATCGTACTTATTTACACAAACAAACAACATAACATAACAAATATGCTTAGTGCCTTGGGAGAATTCGATGGTATGCATTCCATGTACCACTCAGACTTCGTACAGCTAACCCCAATCATTACCTATCAATAACATGTTATCATGTAGCACTTAGCAAGGAGAAACAAAGAAATAAAAATAAAAAGAATTTATCTACATGAACCTATACAATTCACCCATTTCTTGCAATTTCCCATATTTCCTTACCTCGAGAATTATCGGTCTTTTAGCATACTCACAGTTAGCACAATCGACTCATCTCACCCAACATGTACAACCTAGCATGAATTTCACTAGTTCAACTCAATTTTTCCATTTCAAACTCAAAGTCAAGCCCTAGCTATGATTTTATCAAAAATTCGATTAAGCTATGTAATTGTCTAGTTCAAGCAATCACACCGTTACTCCGAACATCAATCAATAATAATTCAATTGAATTTAAGCTTAATTTCTACTTAGGTAAAGTTTTGCTCATATCACATGTTCAAATTCGAAAAGTTTCGACAAGAATTGAGATAGAGTTGAAGAACATACCTTGAATTCGAAGAAATGACAAAAACATGATGAAATTACAGGCCTAAGTCCATGTCACGTTGATAGGGAAGGGGTTTTTGAGAGGTTGGTCGCGGAGGAGGTGAGGAATGGGAAAAAATGAGGCAAAATCGGGGTAAAAAGGGGGGTTTTTCGCGCGGGTCACCCGGCGACCCAGTGTGACCCGTTGCGAAATACACCTCAACGTGTCACGGAGGGTAACTCGGAGCATGCCCTCCGTGACACAGAGCCATTGCGCATGTGTTCTTGAATTTTTTTAAAATTCCAGAATTACCTTCAACGTGTCACGAAGGGTAACACGGAGGCCCTCCTCCGTGACACGTAGCCATCATGTAGGCTCACTGTTTTGCCACTTTTGATTATTTTTCATACCTCGGATTTTCCTTTGTGATTCCTTGCATATTTGCCCTCCGTTCAACCTAAAATTCATCTTACTATAAGAAATTGGTTAGAATTATAGGATTCACTCAAAATAAAAATAAGAATAAGAATAAGAATAAAAATAAAAACTAACAATTTTTTTTTAATCAACAAAAAGAAAAAGAAAAAGAAATCTATTCACATTTTTCAAAGAAACATTTTACGGGTTGCCTCTCGTGCAGCGCCTGGTTTACAGTCGCGGCTCGACGTCATTCAACTCAGTCATCTTCTAGGGTGACAAACGTTTTCTCTCGACCACTGTCCTCACCCCAGTAGTTCTTACATCGCTCCGGTGGTTTTCCCATTAACTCTCGTGATTCAACTATCTGAGCATCATCAGTTCGATCAATCATGTTGAACACCGAGAGTTCCTCGTACACAGTCGGGAGCTTGGTGGCCTTGAATACATCAAACACTTCCACCTTGTCGTGTGCTCGCATGGTTAGCTGCACTGCAGTTACATCAATTAGCGCTTTCCCGGTCGCCAAGAAGGGACGCCCCAAAATAAATGGAACTTTCGCGTCTGGCTCAAAATCCAGCATGACAAAATCTACCGGGAAGATAAGGGAGCCCACTTGCACCAGCACATCCTCCACAATGCCATCAGGTCTGGCTAAGGACCGATCCGCTAGTTGCAAGATCACTGTTGTTGTTCTAGGACTCCCTAGACCCAACTTCTTGAATACCATTAATGGCATCAAGTTAATGCTCGCTCCCAAATCACATAATCCACGAGCTCGGATACTCTGCCCAATTGTAATTTGTATGGTAAAGCTCCCAGGATATTTGAGCTTTGTGGGCAATCGGTTTTGTATCCGGGAAGTGCACTCCTCCGTGAAAGCCACCGTAGCATGCTCAGTCAACCGACATTTGTTCGCCATGATGTCCTTAATGTACTTTGCATACTTCGGCACTCCCTGCAAAACATCAACAAGAGGTAAATTAATATGTACCTGTTTCAGCACCTCCATGAATTTCTTGAAACACACCTCCTCCCTGTGTTTCTTTAATCTTTGAGGGAACGGGGGTGGTGGTCTTTCTGATTCAGCTTCCTTTTTCTTCCCCCTCTCATCACTTTTCTCCCTCTCAACTTCTGTTGCTCCCGATTGTTGAGGTGGTCTTTATGGTTCCACCTCTTTATGTTGCAAACCACTCCTTGTGGTCACCGCATTCACCTGCTTGGGGTTGGGATCTGTGTCACTCGAGAGTCCTCCTCTAGGCCTGGTGTTTTGGGCTCCAACAAATTGCCCAAATTGATATTCAAGTGCCTTAGTAGCGAACTGATTGTTCTTCACCTCGGCTACCAATTTCACATAGCCAGCCTGCAATTGAGCTTGGTTAGCTATCATTGTCTTGAACATCTCCTCAATGCTGGGTGATGGTGGGGGAGGAGGTGCATTGTTGTTTCTATATTGTGCCTGATAGTTCTGATGACCTCCTTGATTCCTCTGCGCCCCCTGACTCGAACTTTACCCCTAATGGTTGTTGCTACCCCAAGAGAAATTCGGATGATTCCTCCAGTTGGAATTGTAGCTATTGCCATACTGTTGGTGGTTGTTCCTCTGTACATTTCCCACAAAGTTCACCAAGTCAAGATTTGCTCCACAACACTCAGCTGAGTGCTTACTACTCCCGCACACTTCACACCAAATCTGTTTCACTGCATTCACTGGGGCTTGAGGCTGGTTCATTGTCATGTTACTGAAGTGGGAGTTGAGTTGATTCTGTAACGCAGCTATCTGTGCAGCAATACCTATAAAACCATCCACTTCTAGAACTCTAGCTGGTTTCCTTGTTCCACCTCTTGACGAATCAACATTCCACTCCGGATTTCCCTGCGAAATACGATTTAACAAGGTATACAGCTTCTCACAAGTTTTCTCCAATGCTTGTCCCCCAGCTGCTGAGTCTAGCAAGATTTTTGTGTGGGGTTCCAAACCCTCTATAAAAGTGTGCACCAGCACATTATTGGATTGATGATGATGTGGACAATCCTGAAACATGGACTTGAATCTCTCCCAAGCCTGATATAGACTCTCCCCCTCTCTTTGTTTGAAACTTAGAATTTGACTTCTAAGTCTTGCTGTTTTACCGGATGGAAATAATCGTATCAAGAATTTCCTTGCAAGATCATCCCACGTAGTAATAGAATTTGGTGGCTTAGCTTTCAACCACCTCTTGGCTTCTCCCAATAGTGAAAATGGGAACAATGTAATCCTGACATAGTCTGATGACACTCCAGCGAGGATGTAAGTGTCACTTATCTCCAAAAAGTTTTGGAGATGCTGCTGTGGATCCTCATGAGGGAGACCTGTGAACTGCCCGCTGGTGTGCAGTAATTGCACTATGTTTTGTTTGAGCTCGAACCTCCCTCCTGGCTCAGGTTTGCGGATGCTAGATGTGACATTGTTAGTATGTGGGATTGCCACCTCGCGAACCGGCCTAGCTTCCATCTCCTCGGGCACTAGCATTGCCCTTACTACAAGTGGATTTTGTTGTTGCTCCATGATTGTTTTTCTGAGCAACTGCAGCTTTTTCTCTAGAGCTTCTCTCCGCTAATGATGAAATAGTCTTTCAGGCTCTAAATATGACTCCACCAGCTGCTTGTCTCTTGCCAGTGTTCAATGAACATGTAAAGAAACAAATTATTGATTCAATTTGGTTAATCTTTCCTCTGGTTGCTAGTCTAGAATTATTTCCAATGGATTAAAACTCTCGTATTTAACCCACCTTAAGAATCATGAACCGTTCACCTACATTTCTGTGATAAAATGAAATTCATGTTCTAGCCATACAAAACCGATTCCTTAATTGATTAATACGACTTTCAGGTATATTTCTATCCTGAAGGTAAATCAATTCTCAATTTTCCCAAACTAAGAAAAGATCATATCCTATTAATTCACAACTTTCCGATTTCATGCTCTCTCGAGTGAAACCGGACTTTTTAGATATACATTAACATTGGACAAACATTAATGCAGTAAGAACAAGAATTAATAGAACAACCATGAAAGAAAAGATGAAAAACTAAATTATCAATAATTACATTTCAATAAAATGGTTCTTAACCTCAGCAAGAAGAGGAATTAGCCACTCATTTGTGGATTAAACATCGTTAAATAAGTGTTAATCATACAAGCAATTGAAATAAAGAAGAAGGAGATAGAGAAAACCCTGAGATTTTCGTCCCCTCAACTGCCTGTAACCCACGTTCTTGCTCCACCAAGTCAGAATATTGAAAAATGAACCTAAGTGTTCTATTTATACTAGTGGGAATTTCTCCCGAGATAACGAGCAACGTGTCACGGAGTGCATCGCGGAGCACTGCCTCCGTGACACGCCACTGACGCAGAGCCTCACTGGACATTGACTGTCCAGGTAATAAGGCCCAACGTGGCACGGCGTGCAACGCTGGGCTAGGCCAACGTGCCACGACCCCAACGCGCACCCTCACTGGATTTTGGCCAAAAATTCCTATCCAGGCAGAAGGCATCCGCGATGGCAGTGTGACACGGCTCCATCATGGAGCCCCTTTAATTTGTGCCTTCAAGTGCTTATTGCCTTGCTAACATCCGAGTCCAACCCTGATCTCTCCCAACACGCATTTTAGCTTCCCAAAATTGTATTTCACCTGCAAAACAACGCTAATCATATTGGTTAGTATAAATTCACATTTTATTACAAGTCACATGAGAATGTATCAACATCGATAGATAAACAAGGCAAAAATGACACAATTGAGTATCACTTGGGCATATAAATTTGCCCCAACATCATTTCTCCCACTTACTCAGTACATTCAAAGTACTGACGCATGCTTTACATGCTGTATCGTTTCATAATACAGCTGCAGGTTCTCAAATTCAGCACAAATAGTTACCTCAGCTTCAGATTATTCCATTTTAGTAGATCAGAGTATGGGTCCTCATCATCTGAGGGCCTTGTTTATTTACTTCAGCTGGATATGGTTTTGTATAAACTTAGAGTTAGCTGGGATCCTGTCCGAGCAACTCCTCAGTAGTTGGCTTTCAGACCAGACTTGTCTTTTAGAATTGTATTTCAGATATATTATTTCTTTCTCTACTTTTAGTATTTACATTTTCTTAAACTGATAAATTTGTTATTTAAAAGTTCCGTTGTGCATGTTTACTTAATGGTAGTGTATGATAGACTAGGGGTTGACTTGGGGTCATTTGTGGCTTCAAGTATCGTGTTACGTCCAGGGTGTAGGCTTGGGGCGTGACACTATATAATAAGTTGATTACTGTGCAAAGTCTGAAAACCTCTAACATATCTTATGGGTTGATGGGACAACACCCCCAACTAACCCGACAAGTATGAAACTGAAGAGAGACATAATAACAAATGATACTGAATGTCCTTGGAGGATGAAGACTCACCAATGCTAGCTAGACAGGTCTGAGTGGGAAAGTAGGGGCTAAAGATATTGCTGAGAAAGATTCCTCGGACCTGTATCATCAGAAGATACAACATAAAGTATGCGGTCAGTACGTGGAATGTACTAAGCATGCAGGATAGTTCAAATGAACAGTTAAAATACAAAAGTTCATAAGAGCAGGATAACATGATCGTAACATAAATATCATAATGCAAACATAAGGCTCAAGGTTTTCAAAATATTCGTAAATCATTCATAATCATAATCATAAGAGAAAATCTTTATTAAACATGACTTGATCCAAAGTATATAATCATAACCATACATAAATTATGAGAAATAGTGAAAGATTCTTATAACTGACATACCCCATATGAGCACACATGGAGCCCAACCTGTAAACCCCTAGTGGGGAGGGTGTTCATACCTTGCCAATGTTAGAACCATGAAAAGAGGTGTGATATCACAATAGATGGCCCAGTTAGGAAAAGGGGACAATATCATGGAGGCCCCATCGTGGCTATGTTGGCGTGTAGTTTTGAGACTAGGGGTATGCTTGGACCGCGGGTCTAATCGGTGTTAAATACTACTCTCAAAAAATATATAACGTTCATAGGATAATATATATATGAGATTTATGGGCTAGTTTAAAATCATGATAATCATAAGCATGCTTGAGATATGTAAACTAGCCATGAAATAAGGCCCGTGAGTTGGCCAAAATCATAAATCCATAAACCATAAAGTTCATGCATACTTGTAAAACATGTATATACTTGATATTTATAAATTCAGGATGACCATTTTAGAGAAATCATATCATAAGTCATAAATCAAGATGGGCTAATAAACATGAAAATCAAAATGGAATCATAAATTGAACGTTCATTAAATATGCATAATTGGGCATAATTTGTAGAAATTTAAATCGAAATAGCTATAAAATCAGTCCATGATTCATAAAACATTAATTTATATATGAGAGGAATTAACCCATAAATAGATCATAAGGATTTTATAAGAATTGGGATAAAACTCTATAGAACTTTCAATAGAATTTCATGAATTAGAGAGGAGTTGGGCATGGGTGTGAAACAATTTCACCCATTCATAATCCTACATACTTGAGAAGAACTAATTCTACAACTCCTTGATTGCCCAATGAAGAATTGATGAAAATTTGAAGAACTAGGCTTGATCACCTCTCCAAAACCTCTAAAACTTGCATGCATGAATTAGGAATGGTTTACAATGAACTTACCCTTCTTAAAACTCACTATTTAAAGCTTAAAACAACGTAGTTTAGGACCCTAGGGCTTAGGAATGATAAAAATATCCTTAATAAATTTTCTAGAAAAACTGCCCTGCTTGTGACCATGGGTATCACAACAGACCATTACTGACTCCAACGGTCCGTTACACTCCTCGTTGTTACACCCCTGAATCGGGTCTCAAGTCCCCTGCCACAACTGGACAGTACAAGTTCCAACAACTCGTTTCTGCTAGTCGTTGTCACCACTGCCTTAACCTGGAATTCTTTCCAACGGGTGCTGACAACAACCTGTTGCTTCGAACAATGGGTCATACCACGACTTGTTACTTCCCCCTTGATCTAGAACTAACCTCACCATGACTACCTTTAACGACTCATTGCAACATCTCACAGGTTGTTCTGAGACCCGTCACTCCCAACTCCAAACTTGTAGTATCTCTTCATGGGCACATCCAACGAGTCGTTAGTCCCTCCAACAACTCGTGAAATGACCCATTCTGAGAAAAATTTCTAGATTTCTTTTACTTTTTTTTTTAAAAAAATTTGGTCTAGTCTTAGGCACTTTTGGAGTATTACAGTAATAATATGTAATCGTAAATATTTATTTATGCAAAAAATATGGAGTTGTAAGATTTATTAATGCACCACCTAAGGATATTCTGATACCTTATTTATGAACTACGATGTGTTCATTTGGTAAGATTATATAAGAGTTGGAGAAGAATTGATAGTTTCACAAATTGTGGGATCTTTATGCTTATGAAAAAATATAACTTAAGAAATCCAACTTGCATGTCCAAATAAAATTCAACTTCAAATCAATCTAATTTTAAATCATTATTTAAAATCATATTCAAACAAGGCCTAAATCTCCACCACATTTTCATGGTGAAAGAGTCTATGATATTTATAAGACTGGTAATTCAACACCTCATTTTTCCTTGAGTTTGCACATAGATGACCAAGAAGCTCATTGGTATTTATTTTTCCATCACTTTGTCCCCAGAAAAAATTAGATATATTTATCAATTTTCTCCTATAAATACTTAGGAGAATTATTTGTAGCCAAAAGATACATAGTTTGAGACTATAGGATGTGCTGAATAATGATGGTCATTCCTCCATATGAAAAAATATTTCCTTTCCATGCACTAACTTTATTAAAACCCCTTAATGTAATATCAAATAAATAAGAGATTTTATTACTTTCAATATATATTGAACAATCAAGATAGGTGATGGGGAAGTTTGGATGCTTAACTCCAGTGTCTCTTCTTGTATTCTTTCAAATATATCTATTTGTTTGAGGAACTGTAAGAAAAAAAAGTTTTAGACATATTTATTTTTCACCTTGAGATTTTCTCATATCCTGAGTTATTTTGTAATCATTTTTAGTGACTTCTTATTCTCAAAAGTATAAAAAATCAAGTCATCAAAATATACTAAGTGATTTATTTTAGGTCCTTGTGTTGGCATGTTCAAGCCAATGAAATTCTATTTTAGAAAGAGGTTGTTGAGCATCCTGGGGATAAATTCAACAATAATAACAGGTAGAGTATGTGAGAGGGGGTCTCCTTGCTTGAGTCCTTTAATAGAGTGAAAAAAGCACTTTCATTTTTATTTATAAAATCAAGCATATTCTTTTCATAACAATTGTCGTAAAGATCCAATAAACACTAGCATATGTATTCCCTATATTTAGTTTGACAACCATATTTCCATCATCCTTTCCCTTTTTGATATGATGAATAGTCTCTTGATTGAGAAACACATTTTTTATAATGAATATAATCTTTCACTGATGAAGCCGAATTGATTTTCTAATATAAGTGTAGGCAGGAATATGCTCAGTTTGTTGGCAATAATTTTGATAGGGATCTTGTTGGTGAATGCTTAAACTGATAGGCCTCAACTAGGAAAAATTAGTAGGTGACTCCACTTTAGGAATTAGTGTGAGACATGAATGAGAAAAGTACCTACCTAAATCCTTGCCACCGAAAATATAACGAATAAAGTTAGTAACATATGTTTTAATAATATCGTAACACTGCTAAAATAAGAATCCATTATACCCATCTGGTCCAAATGCACCATCTATATTGAAATCAGTGATGCCTTCAAAAATTTCTAGTTCACCGGGTTCCTTAACTAGAGAATCATTATCCTCCGGGCCAATCACATTGTTAAGAAAGTGAAGAGGGTCGAAATCTGCATTCTGATCCTCTTTAATGAAAGGCTCACTAAAGTGCTTCATGACTTTTTTTCCTATATTGTCATTTCTATCTATCTAATTGAAAAAATAGTCTTGAATTTTGTGTAGGTAGTTTTTTCTTCTTTTGTGCTATCACACGAAAGAATTATTTAGAGCACAATCTCCTTCTAGTTTGCACTCAGTTTTGGCTTTCTGATGTAGCAAACTATCTTAAATACTCAGATACCTAGTGTTCTCAGCAAGAACTCTATTCATTTCCTATCTATTGAGGTCAGATGGATCATTGTCCATGAGAATCTCTTTTTTTTTTACTTTCTGTTAAGGTTCTTGACTTTCTTATGAATATATTCAAAGGAATTCCTTGATCGTTCTCCATGTTCTTTTGCAAGTCTTTTGAGTTTCTTCCAGAGGATTCTCAGGATTTTCTTGAAAATCCATATTCCACTCTCTCTGAAGAATATCTTGAAAGGCCAGTTGAAATGTCCAAAAGTTCAAAAATTTGTAATACTTAATGAACTTAGAGTTGCTATTGGAGCATTCAATAAGTAACTCTTTATGGTTTGATCATGCTATAGCATGATGAGTGACTGTGCAAGTGCCAATCTAGTTAGTACATTGTTCATTCAGGAGTACTATGTCTAAAATTTTATTAATTCTTTTCGCTTTCTTCCTGTAATTTCTCTAAGTTTGAATATCTCCATTAACATCTACATTAAATAAATAACAATCAATACAATTAATAAATGGCAAGTTATGTCTTATATTATATAATTTTTTCCCTTTTCTTCTGATTGGGAGAGGTTGTTCTTGTCATGCCCTAAATCTGGGGAGGCGTGACTAGTAATGAAATACCCCAAAAAGCTCCTAAGATCAGATTCGAGACTTGATGCTGAAACTAGCAGAAAAATGGTACCAGCCCATTCAACGACTCATAGGATGAGTCGTCCAACAAACTAATGAGTCAATGGTTATTCTCCATGATACTTCAGAAAAATGTCAAAAAACACCCCGAATCGATGAGTGGATTGTATGATCCATTATTTGATTGTAATGGACATTGTTTATAATTGTTGGAGAAGGTTCAGAAAGTGATTCTGAGGAAAGCGGGAACCAACTAAAGGGGTACCATGGGTCGTCAGAACAATAACCCGTCCTTTTGGCCGTTAGTTCTGCTAGGTCCAAGGATATTTCAGTAAAATTCTAAACTTCTAACACTTAAGTGAGATCGTTTTAGTCTTTCTTAAAGTCAGATTAAAGGGTTTAACTTAGCCTAAATCCCCATTCCCTTCAAACATCCGTAAGTTGAAGATTTTATCTCAACGCAAGCTAGGGTTCCCCACCTTCTTCATCTCAAATTCTCTTTGGTTTCAATTCCATGTCATGAAATCATCTAACCAGGGTATGTAGGATTATGAATGGAGGATTCCTTCAACCCTCATGCCCTTTTGAAGTTCACTTTCATGGTCTCTACTCTTCAAGCTTCAATTTTGAAATTTCTAGTGTTTAACCTATGCGGTGTTATTACTTTGGGTATAAAGCTACACACAAGTGCACGTGGTCAAACAAGTAGTAAAGTGGCTTAAGTAAGTCAAGTATCGATCCCACAGGGACTGGGATAAGGTAGCAATCTACTCAAGTGTACTATATTTTAACTCTAACAATGAAGACAACAGTGCAAAGAAGAGTTTGATATTTTGATTTCTAATTTTATCCTAAGTCTACAAAGATTATATAATTTGAGTCTGAACTATGAATGTGAGCATGCTGAGGTTAAACGAACATGTAAGGAAATAAATTATCGATATAATTTGGTTAACTTTTCCTCCAGTTGTTAGTCAAGAACTATTGCCAATGGATTAAAACTCTCATATTTAACCCAACTTAAGAATCATGAACCGTCCACCTACATTTCTGTGATTAAACGAAATTCATGTTCTAGCCATACAAAACCGGTTCCTTAATTAACTAATACGACTTTCAGGTATATTTCTATCCTGAAGGTAAATCAATTCTCAATTTTCCCAAACTAAGAAAAGATCATATCCTATTGATTCACAACTTTCCAATTTCTTGCTCTCTCGAGTGAAACCAGACTTTTTAGATATACATTAACATAGGCCACACATTAATGCAGTAAGAACAAGAATCAATAGAACAACCATGAAAGAAAAGATGAAAAACCCAATTACTCAATAACTACATTTCAATACAATTTTTCTTAACCTCAGCAAGAGGATTTAGCCACTCATTTGTGGAGTAAACATCGTTAAATAAGTGTTAATCATACAAGCAATTGAAATAAAGAAGAAGGAGATAGAGAAAACCCTGAGATTTTCGTCCCCTCAACTGCCTGTAACCCACGTTCTTGCTCCACCAAGTCAGAATATTGAAAAATGAACCTAAGTGTTCTATTTATACTAGTGGGAATTTCTCCCGAGATAACAATCAACGTGTCACGGAGTGCATCGCGGAGCACTGCCTCCGTGACACGCCACTGACGCAGAGCCTCACTGGACATTGACTGTCCAGGTAATAAGGCCCAACGTGGCACGGCGTGCAACGCTGGGCTAGGCCAACGTGCCACAGCCCCAATGCGCTCCCGCACTGGAATTTGGCCAAAAATTCCCTAGTCAGGCAGACGGCCTCCGCGATGGCAGCGTGACACGGCTCCATCGCGGAGCCCCTTTAATTTGTGCCTTCCAATACTTTGTCCTTTGCTAACATCCAATTCCAACCCCCGATCCCTCCCAACAAGCATTTTAGCTTCCCAAAATAACATTTCACCTGCAAAACAACGCTAATCATGTTGGTTAGTATAAATTCACATTTTATTATCAATCACATGAGAATGTATAAACATTGATAGATAAACAAGGCTAAAATGACACATTTGAGTATCACTTGGGCATATAAATTTGCCCAAGATAACTTACCCCACACTTAAATCCTTGTTCGTCCCCGAACAACAATCTTACACCTCATGCAAATTACACCCCAACCTGGCTACTTTGGTTCGATAATTCAGGCTACGGTCATACCGATTATTCAATACAGCAAATCATCAAGAAAACATGCATGGTCCTATCAATGCAATGACCTTCAACACATCAAGACCTCCTAGACTTAAGAATCAGCTCTCGATATCGGCAAACTCATGCGAATCAGCTGATCAAGATATCCGACACGAAACTTAATCTCTCATCAAGCATGTGCCCTCACAACGCAAGAGAATTTTCCCCTTTTTAATCACATGAACTCTAACGGTTACATGCAGGGGCATATAAACACAATTTCACTCTCTCTCCCAAAAGAATTCACATGCATCATGTCATGAACCATAGGCTTGCCCTTAGTGTATTACTCCACTAATATAAGGAAATGTGATGTAAGATCACGTAGGACTTTAACGGGTTGTAATGTAAGCTATAGAACTAGTAAATATTGGGCTAGCCAATAATAGCCACTAGCATCCTTAAGAGCCTTTTCAATACATCCCATCAAACTGATGGGCATTGTTTCTTCCTTCATCCTCCCATTCTTGAAGTCTGTCTTTAGTTTGGCCCATATCTTTAAGCACACTTGACTCGATAACAAAGATTATTCAGACACCTTCATTATATTTTATTTATAACAAGTGCACCTTCAACCTTTTCTTTCCTTTCATCACTCTACTTTTCTTTTCTTTTCACCATTCTCACTCTTTGACACTTTGGGAAAATTATTTTCTCTTCTTAAGTGCTTAAGAGTTTTGGATCAAATTTACGGCTAATGAAAAGAAGGGGTTAACCTCGGTTTACACATTTGGACACAAGAAAAACAATAATAGGATAAAGGCTCAACGGGCTAACTAGGGTGTACATTCAAGGTGGGTACAATAATGAAAAAGAGAAACTTTCGGTTAAAAACAAAGAAACGCCTACATCCTTTCCTACAATACACGTCCTTCATTTCATTTTGTACACACACCAGGAAAGTTCTAGACACTTCACAATGGCATGGAATAAACAAAGCCTCACTTCACACTTATTGCACATGCTCAATTCAAGACGTATTCACAGACTCTTCAATCAGCTAATTACAAGAATTCAAACATTAAGCCTCAATCACACTGAATCGACTCTATGGACTAGGTATCTCAACATATTTACAAAGTTGCATGCTTTCATACGAATCACCTTTGAATTTCAAATATAATGTACGACACGCAACCAGAATTTCGCAACCATCAAGTAACTGCAGGTTTTGGGATGCAACCCACAAACGAAAACAACTGAAAAATAAATGAAAAAAAATCTACTCCTAACGACTACATTTCCCTTAAGACGGTCGTCATCCATCCATCATAGGGAACGGTCACTAACTAGGACTTCGGTTCAATAGGACCATTCTCAATAAAAGAATCGAAAACAAACGCCGAGAAACCCAAGAATTGAATTTTTTTTTAAAAATATCGATCATTTCGATGAAACAAAAATATATACAAAATCAGCTAGCACATTCAGCAACACACAACAGTTTCACATTTAATTACAATACAGAACAAAAACTTTACAATCACAAATCACAGGGTCACAAAAATTTTCCACAAGCACAACAACAGAACAGAACATACACAACAACACAACCAGCACCTAACTACTCCCACCCCACACTTATCTCGAACACTGTCCCCAGTGTTCATAAAAATTAAAATAGTACAAAAAATGGGTGGCGGAACACCCTAATCAATCAAAATACTCCATTTCTTCATCAGGTGCTGCTGCTTCATCTCCCATGTCTGAATCACCCCCATCGTCATCATCAGACTCCACATCGGAGTCCTCACGATGTGTCTCCTCATCTGTGGGGACATCATCATCTGTGGGCTCTACAAAAGCTGGCCCCACTCGGTATAGAGCCCTGGCATTTTTGCCAAAAGGGTAATCTAGCTCGAGCTTCCATAGCTCCTCCTCTGTTTCCGGCCTCCCACCTATCCGTAGCTAGAGCATCTACATCCCGTACATGCGAGCCATATACTGATTACCCCGAGCATGTCGCTCGGCTAGTGTAAGAATGGGCCCGTGGGTGGTGTCGGGAGCCTTAGTTTTGGTGACATCTAAGGCCCGCCGCTCCATATGCGGGATGTAGTCAAGGGCCTCTTCCTCAATATCCAGGCCCCTGAGGAACATGGTGAGTAATCCACTAAATCCATATATGTGCCCCTAATGCAACCAGGTTCTCTTCATGGCGGAGATAATCACCGCCTCTACATTGATCTCCAGCCCTTTCATCAGGGCGTACACCAAGTATACACGATCCCGGGTTACTTCCGTCATATGCACCCCCGGGATTAGGTAGGAACACACGATCTTAAGCCATATCCTAGCTTTCCTGTTCATCTGTGAGTAGGGCAAAGTCTGATGGTAGCCCCTCTCCTTATGTCTGCTCCACCTAGCCGTTGATCGGGTTCCACACAAAGTGCGTCTGATGTCCGCATATAGTGGAGTGATATTCAGCTGTCGAAGTACGTGGGCATCTGTGTCCCGCGCCCCTAAGATAGCATTGAGGTGGTGCGGCTCAAAAGTGACTATTTGCCCCCTTGTTTTGATGGTGTGACTTCTGAGAGTCGGGTTCCAGTTGGCGTAGAATTCCCGAATCAAGTGCAAGTTGCATTCTTTGGGTTCTTCAAAGATGAAGTTCAACCCAGCTGCCTCGATCCTCTGGACAATCCTGGGGAACTCCTGTGCCAACGGTTCCCTTGCTATATGTTCCTCGGGGAAGTACTTACTCTCCTTATGCTTCGCATACCACTTCTTCCCCTCCTATGTCACCCACCTAGTTCCGTATTGACGGAGTTGGCCGCATGGAACCGCTGGTGCTACTGGGACCGCTGTGCCCAGTCTGATTCTTTTTCTGTCAGCGCCAAATGTTGATGCGCCTTTTCCCTTGTCCCGCCTGCTTGCCATTTTTCCTGTCAACCGAAATAGACAAGATCAATGTTAAGCAAACTAAAATTTACTTCAACTAAGGTTGGGTTAAGCTAGGATACCCCACACTTAGTCCTTAGCCAAAATTACAATACTAAGGCAATATCATGCTTATTTACACAAACAAACAACCAAAACATAATAAATATGCTTAGTGCATTTGGAGAATTCGACGGTATATATTCTATGTACTACTCAGACTTCGTACAGCTAGCCACAATCATTACCATCGATAACATTTTATCCCATAGCACTTAGCAAGGAGAAACAAAGAAAAATTTAACTACATAATCCTCTACAATTCACCCAATTCTTGCAAAGTCCAATATTTCCTTCACCCGAGAATCCGTCAGTCTTTTAGCATAGTAACAGTTAGCACATCGACTCATCTCACTCAACATGTACAACCCAGCATGAATTTCACTAGTTCAACTACATTTTTCCATTTCAAACTAAAAGACAAGCCCTAGCTATGATTTTATCAAAAATTCGATTAAACTATATAATTAACAAGTTCAAGCAATCAAAATGATACACCGAACATCAATCAACAATAATTCAACTGAATTTATGCTTAATTTCTACTTAGGGCAAGTTTAGCTCATATCACATGTTCAATATCGAAGAAAATCGACAAGAAATGAGATAGAATTGAAGAACATACCTTGAATTCGAAGAATTGATGAAAACTCGATGAAATTCTTGGCCTAAGTACGTGTCACATTGATGGGGAAGGGGTTTTTGGGAGGTTGGTAACAGAGGATATGAAAAATGAGGAAAATGGAGGGGGAATCGGGGTTAAAAAATGGGAAATTCGCCCGGGTCACCCGGCGACCCGGTGTGACCCGTCGCGATATACACTTCAACGTGTCACGGAGGGTAACGTGGAGCATGCCCTCCGTGACACGGAGCTGTTGCGAGGGTGTTCTGGAAATTTAAAAATTCCAGATTTACACCTCAACATGTCACGAAGGGTAACGCGGAGGCCCTCCTCCGTGACACGAAGCCATCGCCCTAGCTCACTGTTTTGCCACTTTTTATTATTTTTCATACCTCGAATTTTCCTTTGCGATCCCTTGCACATTTATCCTCCGTTCAACCTAAAATTCATCTTACGGTAAGAAATTGGTTAGAATTATAGGTTTCACTCAAAATAAAAATAAAAACAAAAATAAAAACTAAAAATTTTGTTGTTAAAGAAAAAAAGAAATCTATTCACAATTTACAAAGAAATATTTCACGGGTTGCCTCCCGTGCAGCGCCTCGTTTACCATCGCGGCTCAACGTCATTCAGCTTAGTTGTCTTCAAGGGTGACAGATGTTTTCTCTCGACCACCATCCTCACCCCTATAGTGCTTAAATCGCTCTGGTGGTTTTCCCAATAACTCTCGTGATTCAACTATATGAGCATCATCACCTCGATCAATCACGTTGATCACCGAGAGTTCCTCGTACACAGTCGGGAGCTTGGTGGCCTTGTATACCTCGAACACTTCCACCTTGTCGTGTGCCCGCATGGTTAGCTATCCTGCAGCTACATCAATCAGCGCTTTCCCCGTCGCCAAGAAAGGTCGTCCCAAAATAAATGGGACTTCCGCGTCTGGCTCAAAATCCAGCACGACGAAATCTACCGGGAAGATAAGGGAGCCCACTTGCACTAGCACATCCTCCACAATGCAATCAGGTCTGGCTAAGGACCGATCTGCTAGTTGCAAGACCATTTTTGTTTGTCTAGGACTCCCTAGACCCAACTTCTTGAATACCGATGACGGCCTCAAATTAATGCTCGCTCCCAAATCACAGAATCCGCGAGCTCGGATACTCTGCCCAATTGTAATTTGTATAGTAAAGCTCCCAGGATCTTTGAGCTTTGTGGGCAATCAATTTTGTATCCGGGAAGTGCACTCCTCCGTGAGAGCTATCGTAGCATACTCAGTCAACCGACTTTTGTTTGCCACGATGTCCTTAATGTACTTTGCATATTTTGGCACTCCCTGCAAAACATCAACAAGAGGTAAGTTAATATGTACTTGTTTCAGCACCTCCATGAATTTCTTGAAACACGCCTCCTCCTTGTGTTTCTTTAATCTTTGAGGGAACGGGGGTGGTGGTCTTTCTGATTCAGCTTCCTTTTTCTTCCCCCTCTCATCACTTTGCTCCCTCTCAACTTCTGCTGCTCCCGATTGTTGAGGTGGTCTTTCTGGTTCCACCACTTTCAGCTGCAAACCACTCCTTGTGGTCACCACATTCACCTACTTAGGATTGGGATCTGTGTCGCTCGGAAGTCCTCCTCTAGGCCTGGTATTTTGGGCTCCAGCAAATTACACAAATTAATATTCAAGTGCCTTAGTAGCTAACTGGTTGTTCTTCACCTCGGCTGCCAATTTCACATAGTCAGCCTGCAATTGAGCTTGGTTAGCTATCATCGGCTTGAACATCTCCTCAATGCTGGGTGATGGTGGTGGAGGAGGTGCATTGTTGTTTCTATATTGTGCCTGATAGTTCTGATGACCTCCTTGATTCCTCTGCGCCCCCTGACTCGAACTTTACCCCTAATGGTTGTTGCTACCCCAAGAGAAATTCGGATGATTCCTCCAGTTGGAATTGTAGCTATTGCCATACTGTTGGTGGTTGTTCCTCTGTACATTTCCCACAAAGTTCACCAAGTCAAGATTTTCTCCACAACACTCAGCTGAGTGCTTACTACTCCCGCACACTTCACACCAAATCTGTTTCACTGCATTCACTGGGGCTTGAGGCTGGTTCATTGTCATGTTACTGAAGTGGGAGTTGAGTTGATTCTGTAACGCAGCTATCTGTGCAGCAATAGCTATAAAACCATCCACTTCTAGAACTCCTGCTGCTTTCCTTGTTCCTCCTCTTGACGAATCAGCATTCCACTCTGGATTGCCCTACGAAATACGGTTTAGCAAGGTATACAGCTCCTCATAAGTTTTCTCCAATGCTTGTCCCCCAGCTGTTGAGTCTAGCAAGATTTTTGTGTGGGGTTCCAAACCCTCTATAAAAGTGTGCACCAGCACATCATTGGATTGATGATGAGGAGGACAATCCCTGCAACATGGACTTGAATCTCTCCCAAGCCTGATATAGATTCTCTCCCTCTCTCTTTTTAAAACTTAGAATTTGACTTCTAAGTCATGTTGTTTTATCGGATGGAAAAAATCGTATCAAGAATTTTCTTGCAAGATCATCCCATGTAGTAATAGAATTTGGTGGCTAAGCTTTCAACCACCTGTTGGCTTCTCCCAATAGTGAAAATGGGAACAATGTAAGCCTGACATAGTCTGATGACACTCCAGCGGGGATGTAAGTGTCACTTATCTCCAAAAAATTTTGGAGATGCTGTTGTGGATCCTCGTGAGGGAGACCTGTGAACTGCCCGTTGGTGTGCAGCAATTGCACCATGTTTTGCTTGAGCTCAAACCTCTCTCCTGGCTCAGGTTTGCGGATGCTAGATGTGACATTGTTAGCATGTGGAATTTCCACCTCGCGAACCGGCCGAGCTGCTACTTCCTCGGGCACTAACATTGCCCTTACTACTGGTGGATTTTGTTGTTGCTCCATGATTGTTTGTCTGAGCAACTGCATCTTTTTCTCTAGAGCTTCTCTCCGCTGATGATGAAATAGTCTTTCAGGCTCTAAATATGAGTCCACCAGCTCCTTGTCTCTTGCCAGTGTTCAACAGAGATTATATCTGCAAAATACATGCTAAGACCAAGTTGTCAACACTAAGAAAAAAATATAGTAAATTAACACTTAAGAAAAATTCACCAATTGCCAATCCCTGGCAACAGCGCCAAAAACTTGTTCGGTGTTATTTCTTTGGGTATAAAGCTACACGCAAGTGCACATGGTCGAACAAGTAGTAAAGTGGCTTAAGTAAGCCAAGTATCGAACCCACAGGGACTGGGATAAGGTAGCAATCTACTCAAGTGTACTATATTTTAACTCTAACAATGAAGACAACAGTGCAAAGAAGAGTTTGATATTTTGATTTCTAATTTTATCCTAAGTCTACAAAGATTATATAATTTGAGTCTGAACTATGAATGTGAGCATGCTGAGGTTAAACGAACATGTAAGGAAATAAATTATCGACATAATTTGGTTAACGTTTCCTTCGGTTGCTAGTCAAGAACTATTGCCAATGGATTAAAACTCTCGTATTTAACCCAACTTAAGAATCATGAAGCGTCCACCTACATTTCTGTGATTAAACGAAATTCATGTTCGAGCCATACAAAACCGGTTCCTTAATTGACTAATACGACTTTCAGGTATATTTCTATCCTGAAGGTAAATCAATTCTCAATTTTCCCCAAACTAAGAAAAGATCATATCCTATTAATTCACAACTTTCCAATTTCTTGCTCTCTCGAGTGAAACCGGACTTTTTGAATATACATTAACGTAGGCCACACATTAATGCAGTAAGAACAAGAATCAATAGAACAACCATGAAAGAAAAGATGAAAAAACCAATTACTCAATAACTACATTTCAATACAATTGTTCTTAACCTCAGCAAGAAGAGGATTTAGCCACTCATTTGTGGAGTAAACATCGTTAAATGAGTGTTAATCATACAAGCAATTGAAATAAAGAAGAAGGAGATAGAGAAAAACCCTGAGATTTTCGTCCCCTCAACTGCCTGTAACCCACGTTCTTGCTCCACCAAGTTAGAATATTGAAAAATGAACTTAAGTTTTCTATTTATACTAGTGGGAATTTTTCCCGAAATAACAAGCAACGTGTCACGGAGTGCATCGCGGAGCACTGCCTCCGTGACACGCCACTGACGCGGAGCCTCACTGGAGATTGACTGTCCAGGTAATAAGGCCCAATGTGGCACGGCGTGCAACACGGGGCTAGGCCAATGTGCCACGACCCCAACGCGCTCCCGCACTGGAATTTGGCCAAAAATTCCCTAGCCAGGCAGAAGGCCTCCGCGATGGTAGCGTGACACGGCTCCATCGCGGAGCCCCTTTAATTTGTGCCTTCCAATGCTTTGTCCTTTGCTAACATCCGATTCCAACCCCCGATCTCTCCCAACAAGCATTTTAGCTTCCCAAAATTACATTTCACCTGCAAAACAATGTTAATCATATTGGTTAGTATAAATTCACATTTTATTATCAATCACATGAGAATGTATAAACATTGATAGATAAACAAGACTAAAATGACACATTTGAGTATCACTTGGGCATATAAATTTGCCCAAGATCAAAACCCAAATTGAATAAAACTCTATGAATCTCTTATAATATCAAGTTCCTTATGATTCAAGCCATGTTTATGATTATGCTACTTGTTTTCTTCAAGAATCTCTCATGAATCTGTGTTTTCAAGTTTATGCTAATTTTACTCAATTATGTATGATTTTATGAATTTTAAGTGTAGAAAACCTATGATTTAATTTATGATGATCTATTCAAGTATGCATGAATTTTATTAAACCTAATCTTATGAATCTATGATTCCAAGACACAATTATTTATTCAAGTATTCATGAATTCATGAATTTCTATCATGGTCGAAGTAGCGATACTATTTTCATGGCTAGTTCACGTTTAAAATTATAATTATGATTCTAAGGTTTTATAACTAGTCATTGTAAAATAAAGTATGTTCATGATTATGTCTATAAGAAATATGCATGTCTTGGAGTAGTAACTAGCACCAAGTAAGCTGGAGTTCTGTGCACCCATGTCTCAAAACTATGTGTCACCATGGATAATGGGTCCTCACTAGATATATTGTCTCCCTTATGCTACTGGGCTCATGCTTATGAGTGATATCACGCATTTATTGTCCTTTGCCTTGGCAAGGCTTAGGATGACTCTACCCATTTGAGCGAGATAGTTGGGGCATAATGTGCTCACTCATGATGGTGTTGGTTAAGATGAAGCCTCCCACTGTTCCTCATGTTTTAAGTTATGCATGTGCAGGATCTATGATATTATGTTTTAAGTATGATTGACCCATTAATCAGATTATGAGCTTTCAATTATGTTTTCGAATATGTTAGATCATATGACTTTACGTTCAAAATCTTGGGTAATTATACTTCAGCTTATGACGAATAACTCATGTTTATGACTACCTCACAATCATGACTTTAGCATATTGTCCTTACTCACATGTCAAATGCCACTATATACTCATGAAGACTATCATTTTACTAGCATGTTTCACTTACCTTACGTACTCAGTACATTCAAAGTACTGACCACATACTTCTATGTTATATCGTCTCATGATATAGGTTCGTCGTTAGCCTTGCTACCATTTTAGCCCCATTCCAGTTTTAGTGAGTCCTCATGATCCGAGGACATTAGTTTTGTTTAAGTTGCATTATGTCTTTCAATTTCAAACTTAGGAGCTAGTTGAGAGTATTGTACCATCAGCTCATCGTATGATTAGAGGCTTTTTAGACAGCTTTGTTGTCACGACCCGAACAAAGACCCGAATCGAAACACGAGATAAGGAGCCCCGACAGACTCCAAGTCGACCTATGGCATAAACATTAATCTAACTTCATATAATCAATAAATACTTAACATATCAATATATCAAAAGCATGAACATAACATAGAGTAGCATGATAATCGGTATGGACCAAATACATAACAGCAGAATACTACATTTAGTCTGAAAGCCTCTAACGTAACAGATGGGTTGATGGGACAACATCCCCAACTAACCCGACAACTAAACTAAAATAAAGCATCAATGTCTGAATCAAATGGACCTCGGAGAATAAGGACTCACCAACAAGTTGGATGCAAAACTCTGAAATGGACTACTGAGAGGGCAAAGCCTGAGAGTTGGGTCCTGTATCATGAAATGACACATCATAGAGTATGCGGTCAGTACGTGGAATATACTGAGTATGCAAGGTAAGTAAAACAGACATTTAAAATATATAAAAGCTCATAAATAATCATAATAGTGGGACAACATGCTCATGACACAAGTAGCATACAATAACATAAGGCTCAATTCGTAATTCGGTTGTATTCATAATCATAATAGAAAATCTTTATTGAACATAACTTGGCCAATATACATAATCATATACATTCATAAATCATGAGGAACAGTCGGAGATTCTTATAACCGACATACCTCATATGAGCACACATGGAGCCCAACTTGTAAATTCCTAGTCGGGAGGGTGTTCGTACCTTGCCAAGGGTAGAACCATAAAGGGCATGATATCACGCATGAAAAGGGCCCATTTGGGAAAAGGGGACAGTCACAAGGGAGGTCCCATCATGTCCTACGGTGGCACGTAGTTCTGAGATTCAGGGCAAAACCTGAGCCCCGAACCTACTCGATGTTAAATACTACTCCCAAAACATATATAGTGTTCATGGTATAATATGCATGAGATTAATGGGCTAGTTAAATTATGATAATCGTAAGCATGCTTGTAAATACGTGAACTAGCCATGAGGGTACAACCCGTGAGTCAGCCAAAACATATTAGTGAATCATGGGGTTCATGCATACTTGTAAATCATATATATACTTTGCAAATCATCAATTCAAAATGGGTATTTGAATAAATCCATATTACGAATCATAAATCATGACGGGTTTATGAATATCAACAATTGAGGTCAAGATCATAAACTCGATTCATCATAGAACATGCATAATTAGGCTTAATTTAGTAGAAATTAAAATCAATAAATTTATAATAAAAATAGTTGTAGAATCTGATCATAATTTATAATATGTAATGAAAATCATTAAAGACAATAACCCATTGATAGATCATTAGAATTCCACAAGATTTAAGTTAAAACCCCCTAAGATTTTTGACCAACTTCATGAATTAGGAGAGATTGGGCATGGGTGTGAATGAAACACCCATTTGTAACTCTACATACCTGGGGAAAATACCACTCCTTGAAAGCCTAAAGGAAATTGATGAAGAAAACCCTTGAAGACAAGCTTGATCACCTCTTCAATCCTTTAATTTTGCATGCATGAGAATGAATAGGCTAGAAGGGATTAATCTATCTTAATACACTCAGAAAATAACTTAAAACGACATAGTTTAGGATCTTAGAGTGTTGGAATGACGAAAATACAATTAATGAAATACCTGAAAAATCTGCACTGGTGAACTAACGGACATACTAAAGGGTCGTTAGAGGATACCACGACTCGTGGTATCCACCCGTCGTCTGCACTGCCAAAATCCTTGATCTCAGATTTGACCCCATGAATCGTCCCCAAACAATGGGTCATTGTTTCATCTATTGCTTCCTCCTTCAGTTCTGCATCAAGCCTCCCAACGAGCCTCACCATGACTCATTACTACCTCCAATGAGTTGTGGTTGCCTTCCGTTAGGTCTAATGGAAAATATTAATACCCATACAAAGACTAGTAACCATGACCCTTTACTTCTTAAGACGAGTCGTGGGATGACCCATTATATCCCTAATGCTGAAGCCCAGTCCTCACCATGACACTTAATAACGACTCGTTGTATTAGGCAACAGGTCGATACTTCACCCGTTGTTCCTCACTGACACCGTACCAAGACTTCCCACGACTGCTTCCAATAGGTCGTTGGTTAGACCAATGATCCATTGGGTTATCCGTTATGTGACATTTTTCCCAGTTTCAGCTAACTTCCAAATTTTAAATCCCGGATCTGATATTAGGCACTTCCGGAATATCTCCCCTTTGGGAACATTCGTCCTCAAATGTGGGAAACATACAGAAGACAGAGACATGCAATCATTATACCCAAATACTAATCATTTAAACCGAAAACTAATGAAATGACTATCTTCGATACAAACCACATAGCTAAAATGATTTCATGATCCACATACACATCCATATACATAAAAGAAACTTGAACACATGAACTGGACATGAAAACTAAATAGAATTTTAGGGCAAAACGGATACCTTAATTTGGAACTGACCGGTAGAAAATAAATATGGGTATCTAGCCATCATATCCTCTATGGCCTCCCATGTAGCTCCTTCAACATGTTTATTCCTCCATAACACTTTAACATAAGCTACTTCCTTGTTCCTTATCCTTCGAACCTGATGATCCAATATTTTCACCAAAACCTCCTCATAACTAAGGCTGTCTTTTACACCAGCACTGTCATCGGGACAACTAGGGTTGGATCACCCAAACACTTCTTCAAGAGCGATACATGAAACATAGGATGTAAAGAGGATAACTCTGAGGGAAACTCCAATTCATACGCCACCTTGCCAACGCTTCTCACAATCCGGTAGGGGCCAACATAGTGGGCACTATGTTTCCCTTTCTTTCCAAATCGCATCACTCCGTTCATGGGAGATACCTTCATAAACACTCAATCATCCACCTCGAACTCTAATTCTCTCCTTCTCACATCGGCATAGTACTTTTGGTGACTCTAAGCGGTTTTCAGCCTGTCCCTTATCAATTGAACATTCTTTATAGCCTCATCAACTGAACCTGGCCCTATCATTGCTGGCTCACCAACCTCAAACCATCCGATGGGCGATCTACATCTACACCCATAAAGAGCCTCGAACGATGCCATTTGAATGCTAGAATTATTTGTTATTGTACGTAAACTCAATCAGGAGCAAGTGATCACCCCAACTACCTTTGAAGCTGATTATGCATGCCCTCAACATGTCCTCGAGAGTCTGGATTGTCCACTCCCCTTGGCTGTCCATTTGCGGGTGAAATGTTGTGTTGAGATTAACTTGTGTACCCAATCCTTTTTGAAATGACCTCCAAAACTGAGAGGTAAATTGGGTACCTTTGTCTGATATGATAAAGGCACCCTATGCAACCGAACTAGCTTTCGAGTTATCAACACCCAAAATACATCAACTACTCTAACATTGAAGTACACCATATCTCCCTTTGGAGATGACCTCTACCTTCTGCTCTTGAATGAAGCTAGGATCCTTGTCTTGTCTAGCTTTTTACATCAATCATCAAGGACGATTCTGATCCGTTCTAAACAATAATGACACTACTAGTCAAGTCAACCAATGAACTCCTACATTCCCTACTAAGTATTTTGAAGTCCCAAACCTCTGATTTTCCATCCTCTATGCTTAAGGTCATGCCAATTATGCAATATGCTGGAATCCACCCGAAATCCATTCGAAATCCTCTGTTCACAACCCACTTATGCAATCCAATCATGAAACCCATTCTGGACTAGTTGGAGTCCTCAAGTTATCCCTATAATGTTTTTTGACCCCAAGTTGATCGTGGTCACACCTAGCTTCCTCGAAGCTTATAAATTCAACCCAAGGTTCAATTCACTCTTGAATCACCTTGTAATCCATACAAACTACCCAACTAAATCATAGATCATCTTTCGGAACCAACAAAGCTCTCAGAATCCAAGTTCGATCTTGAAAACCTGAATTGGTGATTTTGGTTAACCCCTCAAACTTCAAACCCTTCAAATTCGAAAGTCTCCCCCAATCTTGATTAAATTATCTCGGAAATGATGTCATCTACCTCCACAAAGAATGACTAATAGAATAATGATACGTAGAGGTTCAACCTAGGGAAACGGATCAACAATCACAAAAATAACCATGTGAGTTGTTACAATTCCAGGCTTGGCTAATAATTGTACTTCCTGAACTATATCCGGTATCAATGTCGGGGTTAGGGAGTTATCTTGAACGTACATGTCTTAACTATCATTTCCATCATAGGGGAAAATTTTATAGGGGTTTAGAGTAAGAGAACCATGAGCACGAATCGTTTAGGAAATCTAAGCTAGGCATGTACCTGACATAGCACGATCTTATGAGCTGATTCACATACAGAACGAAGGTCATTACATGATACTAAATGGGTAATATTAGGATTGCTAACAGACGGGGTTGCCTATCATATTAGGGTTCTAAATTTAAGCATGAGTCGAGCGTAGCATCAAGTGAAACATAAGGGAAACAACTAAAGGAGGAAGAATGGACTTCCTACACACACTATCTATAGAACTTCTTTGCTAGGAACTCAAGACCTGACTAGGACCTTCACTTACCATTTCCTTACCTTTCACAAAATAAGTCTCATCTAAAAATACATAAAGAGATCTTGCACCTTGTATAGGAATTCTCGAAACTAGAAATCATGATAGGTTCGATATGAGAGCTTATAATATACCTGGAACTACATCTGAAGCTAACTGCCACTTGCTCTTAGTAACCTGTCATGTTCGACTGAGTGATTTGCTGGAGCTGTTGATCCAATGATTGAAACCTCGGCCCTACCCTAGCCCTGCTTGGCCGATGGGCAATTCCTACACATGTGCACAGCCTCTCCACACCTGTAACAAATGTTTGAACCTGCCAAACACCATCCTGCATGCGATCTAAAACATTTCAAGCATGCCAACTGGCTAGATAGGATTGCTGAAGGGGTAGAGCACACGACCTCTTTGGCCGTCTCGCTTTGCTGAAGTGCAATCTCTATGTTTACGACTGAGTTGACCACAATAAAAGCAAACATCTGAACTTGCCAAGCACTCTCCTCAGTGATGCTTCTCACAACACCTACAAATTGGGTAAGTAATCTTCCTCACCTGGGGATTGTACACCCGAACTTGGGCTAGAGACTTCTGACGGGTTTGAGAGTGACTCCCACTACTCGACCCTTGCTAAGAACTCTCAAGGTTTCCGGTTCTAGGCCTCTTGTTCTCTCTTCTTTTCCCCATATGTTCCCCACCCATATTCGTTTCATCAACCTTACGCGGGCTCCTCTTCATGAGTCCTTAAACCCTAGTAGCTGCCGCCTCTCCGATAGGGTTCACTGGTGCGATAGTCTGTTGGTTAGGATGGGTGATCATGGCCTGCATCAACACTCTGAGGGCGGTTCCAAGTTCCGCATCCGTAACTTGCATGGAATCTATTAGAGTTAGTGGGGCTGGCTGACTCTCGTTGTTGTCCTGAGAAGACATGTTTCTACACATACGCATAGCAAGAGTTATAAGAATAGGGAAACTTTTCATTGTATGACATAGATCATCAGAGAAGGGACCATTTCCTAAAAATCTCGTAGCCTCTTCTTTATAAGTGTGGCTTGCTTCACACCCATGAAGGGCTTAACTTATCCTAATACACTCAGAAAATAACTTAAAATGACATAGTTTAGGACCTAAGAGTGTAGGAATGAGGAAAATACCCTTAATGAAAAACACTAAAAAAATTTCACCGGTGAACTAACGAACGTACTATCGGGTCGTTAGAGGATACCATGACTCGTGGTATCCACCCGTCGTCTGTACTGCCAAAATCCCTGATCTCAGATTCAACCCCACGAATCGACAAGATGAGTCATCTTACCAAACAACGGGTTGTTGTTTCATTCGTTGCTTCCTCCTTCAGTTCTGCATCAAGCCTCCCAACGAGCATCACCATGACTCATTACTACCTCCAACGAGTCATGTTGCCTTATTTTAGGTCTACCAGAAATATTGATATCTATACAACTATTGGTGACTAAGACCCATTACTTCTCACGATAGGTTGTGGAATGACCCATTATATCCCCTAATGCTGAAGCCTAGTCCTCACCACGAGTCATAGCAATGACTTGTTATATTAGGCAATGGGTCATTACTTTACCCGTTGTTCCCTACTAACACCAAATCAAAACTTCCCACGACTACTTCCAACGGGTCGTTAGTTGGACTAACAAATCCATTGGATCATCTTTTCTATGATAGTTTTCCTAGTTTTAGCCAATTTCCAAATTTTAAATCCCGAGTTTGATCTTAGGCACTTTTAGGGTATTACATATGTGTAGATGGTTCAACGTTTTTGAATTGTTGTCTACACTTATGCTATATGATTTTCAGTATTCCTCTTATGTTATGTTTATGATTTCTTTCAACTTAGTTATGCTCACGAATATACTATGCATGTGCCACGGGGTTAGCTTGAAGCCATTCGTGGTTCTAGGACCCATGTCGTAGCTCGAGGTCCATTCTCGGATTGTGACAAACATAGTATAAGAGCATTAGGTTTAGAGTGTCCTAGGGTATCTGAAAGCCACATTAAGTAGTCTTTTTCATGGTGTGAAGCGCGCCACACTTATAAGGAAGAGGCTACTAGACATTTTAGGAAACTTTTCTTCTTTCATAATCTATGTCGTGCGATGAAGTTCAACTCTTTCTATTCTTCTAACTGGTTCTATACGTATTTGTAGAAATAAGCCTCCTCGTCGAGTCAATGGAAGAAGAAATGGCAACGGTAATGGACATGGGAATGATAATGGAGATGAGCATCAACTAGGCCCACTAGCTCCAGTTGATCCTTTACATGATTAGGTTACTCGTGCTGAGTTCAGGGCTGCTTTCAAAATGTTGGCATAGGTTATGACAGCCCAAGTCAATCAGCAGGCAGTGGCTATATGTATATGAATGGAAGTACGATGGAAGCTACAGTGTGAGACTTCACCTAGATGAATCCACTAGAGTTTCATGGTTCTAAGGTGGATGAGGATCCACCGGAGTTTATTGAGGAGATCTATATGATTACCCAGATTATGGGAGTTTTGGGAGAGGAGAGTGCAGCCTTGGAATCCTATTAGCTGAAGGGGGTAGCTCATATTTGGTTTCGGTAATGGAAGAAGACCCATGGAGTAGTTGTAGCTCCTATTTGTTGGGATGAGTTCATAATGACATTCTTTGATAGGTTCTTTCATCATGAGTTGAGGGAAGAAAAAGCAGCAGAGGTAATCAATTTGAAGCAAAATAACATGACTATTCAGGAGTATGTCTTGAGGATCACCCAGTTGTCCAAGTATTGCTCCGGAGATGGTGGTAAAGTCGAGAGCTCATATGAGTAAGTTTGTTTCTGGGTCACAGATTCATTGATCAAGGAGTGTAGGACTGCTATATTGATTAGTGAGATGGGCATCTCTCGATTGATGATATATTCTCAGTAGATAGAGGAGGAGCAAATGAAGAAGCAATAGAGAGAGGCCAAGAGGTCTAGGACAGGGAGCTTTGGGTATTCTAAGCAGAGGTCCGGTGGTGGACATCACCCATAGTCCCATCAGAGGTCATCAACCCAAGCTCCATCATCAACTAATGTTCCATCAAGGCCCAGGGGTGATTAGAGAGGTAGAGCATCAAGCTCCAGGGGTTAGAGGAGCATGTCAGGGGAGCACACTTTTCCCAGCTTGCAGGAGGTGTGGTAAGAACCACCTAGGAGAGTGCTTGATTAGCTCCTATGCTTGATATGAGTGTGGGGAAACCAGACACAGACTTAGGGATTTCCCTTCAGCCAAACAGGTGAGTATAAGGCTGTGCCCCAGCCACTACTTCAGCAGCTCGCCCACCTCAGCAAGGTGCATCCTCTAGTGTAGGTGGTGGCCAGTGCCAGAACAGGTTTTATGCACTATTATCTCTCTAGGAGCATGAGAGCTTACCAGATGTGGTCACAGGTATGTTATGAGTCTTCCATCTTGATGTTTATGCATTGCTATATCCAAGGCCACATTATCCTTCGTGACTCCTTATATTTCCATTAGTTTTGTATCAGTCCCAAAATCCTCTCAGAACCCTTCTCAGTCTCTACTCCTATCGGTGAGTCAGTTATAGCTCGATGGATATACAGAAACTACCCTATCATAATTCTTCATAAAGTCACGTCAGTCGATTTAGTAGAGTTATACATAACCTACTTTGATGTTATCTTCAATATAGATTGGCTGTATGCTTGTTATGCTTCAGTTAATTGTAGAACTAGTCAATAGAGTTGAGTGAGCCGGTCCTAGAGTCAAAGGGTAGTTCACCAGTGTGAATAGGACGCTTTGTCTCCTACCTTAAGGCCAAGAAGGTGATCTCCAAGGGTTGTGTGTACCATCTAGTTTGGGTTAAGGATTCTAAGACTAACCCTAACTCTCTAGTCAGTTCCTCTTATATGTGAGTATCCAGAGGTGTTCCCAGATGATCTACCAGGAGTTCCTCCCAAGCGGGAGATTGACTTTGGTATTGACCTTCTCCCTAATATGCAACCCATATCATTCCTCCTTACATAATGGCTTCAGTCGAGCTAAAAGAGTTGAAGGAACAGTTGAAAGACTTCCTAGATAAGGGTTTAATTAGGCCTGGTAAGTCCTCGTGGTGTGCTCTAGTTCTCTTTGTTCAAAATAAAGATGGTTCTCTCAGGATATGCATTAATTATCGGCAGTTGAACAAGGTCACAATCAAGAAAAAGTATCCCATCCCCATGATTGATGACTTGTTTGACCATCTTCAGGGCGCTAGGTGCTTTTCAAATATAAACCTCAGATCCTTCTATCACCAGCTCAGAGTTAGGGAGTGTGACATTCCAAAGATAGCCTTAAGGACTCGGTATGGTCACTATGAGGTTATGGTTATATCATTTGGACAAACGAATGCTTTTAAAAATTTATGGATTTGATGAAAAAGGTGTTCAAGAAGTACTTGGATATGTTCATCATCGTCTTCATTGATGACATTCTTATATACTCTCGAAGTGAGGAGGAGCATGCCGCTCACTTGAGGATAGTGTTGCAAACTCTTAAGAATCATCAATTGTTTGCTAAATTCAGCAAGTGTGAGTTTTGGTTAAACTCAGTTGTATTTCTGGGTTATGTGCTGTCTAGTGAGGGTGTATAGGTAGACTCTCAGAAGATTGAGGTGATGAAAATCTGGCCTAGACCTGTCAACCCTATTGATATTAGGAGCTTTTTGGGTTTAGCTGGAAATTAGAGGAGGTTTGTAGAGGAATTTTTATCCATTGCAGCACCTTTGACTAAGTTGACCCATAAGAAGGTTAAATTTTTAGCGGTCCGACAATTGTGAGAAGAGTTTTCAGGAGTTAAAGACTTAACACACTTCAGCTCCAGTTTTGACCTTACCAGAGGGCACGCATGGCTTGTTGTATATTGTGACGCTTCTCATATTGACCTTGGATGTGTGTTGATGCATCATGGAAAGGTCATTCCTTATGTCTAGAGACAACTTAAGACTCATGAGAAGAATTATCCAATGCATGACCTTGAGCTAGCAGCGGCGGTGTTTGCCTGAGGATTTGGAGGCACTACTTGTATTGGGTACATGTCGATGTGTTCACAAACCACAAGAGCCTTCAGTATGTGTTTACTCTGAAGGATCTGAATTTTCGGTAATAGAGATGGCTTGAGATTTTCAAGGACTATGATATAAGTGTCATTTATCATCTGGGCACGGCCAATGTAGTGGTGAATGCTCTTAGTAGGTTTTCCATAAAGAGTGTGTCCCATGTAGAGGATGGGAGAAAGATTTGGTGAAAGATGTTCATAGCTTTGCTCATTTCGGGGTTCATCTTACTGATGCGGCAGATGGTGGTGTGATTGTTCAGAATGGGTCGGAATCTTCCTTAGTGGTGGAGGTTAAGGAAAGACAAGATGAGGATCCTATATTACCGAATTTGAAGGAAGCAGTTTGAAATCAGAAAGTGGAGGTTTTCTCTCAAGAGGGAGATGGTGTACTCCGATATCAGGGTTGATTATGTATTCTGGCTATGGATGATTTGAGAGAGAAGATGTTGTGAGATGATCACGAATCTCGGTACTTTATCCATCAAGGTTCCACCAATATGTACCATGATCTACGGGAAGTCTATTGGTAGAATGGCATGAAGGACATAGTAGAACTTGTGGCTAAGTGTCTAAATTGCCAACAGGTGAAGGTTGAGCATCAGAGACCTGGAGGTATACTTCAGGACATCAACATTCCTACTTGGAAGTGGTAAGAGATGAATAAGGACTTTATTACAAGGTTTCCCTGTACACGTAGACAATATGATTCTATATGGGTGATCATGGACAGGTTGATCAAATCAGCATATTTCTTATCGATCAAAACTATAGATTCAGCTGAGGACTATGTTAGACTTTACATTCAGGAGTTGGTTCGGTTGCATGGAGTCCCATTGTCTATCATCTCAAATAGGGGTACTCAGTTCACCTCTCAATTTTGGAGATCGTTTTAGAAGGGTATGGGTACTCAAGTGAATGTTAGCACAGCTTTTCACCCTCAGGCAGATGCTCTACCGAGCGGACCATTCAAATTCTTGAGTACATGTTGAGAGCTTGTGTTATTGTCTTCAAAGGTAGTTGGGATGATCATTTACCTCTCATCGAGTTTACCTGCAATAACAGTTATCACTCCAGCATTCAGATGGCTCCATTTACGGCTCTCTATGGGCGGAGATATAGATCACCTATTGGATGGTCCGAGGTAGGTGAGGCTACGTTGATGGAGTCAGATTCAGTTCATGAGGCTATGGAGAAGGTTTAATTCATTAGGGAAAGGCTAAAAATAGCTCAAGGTCGACAAAAATCATATGCGGATGTAAGGTGGAGAGAGCTTGAGTTTGAGATTGATGATTGGGTATTTCTGTAGGTGTCTCTTATGAAAAGAGTTATGTTCGATATGAAAGAGAAGATTATTCCCTGATATATAGGTCCCTATAGGATTCTGAGGCAAGTTGGCAAGGTGGCTTATGAGTTGGAACTACCAGCAAAGTTAGCTTTGGTACATCTATTTTTCCATATGTCCTTATTAAAGAAGTGCATTGTGGATCCAACTCTAGTCGTTCCAGTGGAGAACATTGGTGTGCAGGATAGCCTTACATATGAGGAGGTTCCAGTTGAGATCCTTGATCGTCGGGTTCAAAAGTTGAGGAATAAGGAGATAGCTTTAGTGAAGGTCTTATGGAGAAATCAACTTGTTGAGTGAGCTACATGGGAAGCCGAAGTAGATATGATGGCTAGATACCCGCGTTTTTTCCTTCCAACTCAGTTCCAGCATGAGGTACCAGTTTCCTTCTTAGTACCCTATTCAGTTTCATGTTCAGTTCATGTCTCCCAATTCCTTTCATGTCTTAGTGTGCATGCATGTTTCATGAATTCAGTTCAATCATGTATCTCAGTCCTAAGTCAGTCACTCTATCAGTTTTCAGTCTATAGCTTTTAGTTTGGTATTGCAGTTCCCTCCTTATCTTTCCAGTCTTCTTAATCTACATTTGAGGATGAATGTTCCCAAGGGGGAGATAATGTGATACCCGAAAATGTCCCTAAGATCAAATTCGAGACTTAGAGTCAAAACCAGTAGGAAAATGACACCAGGTTATTCAATGACTCATAGAACGAGTCACATAACAAACCAATGAGTTCTTGGTTATGCCCCGTGATATCCACTTCTAAAAAATGTCAAAAACAATCACCTCGAATCGATGTGTGGATTGTATGATCCATTTTTTGATTATACCGATCATTGGAGCAGGTTCAAAAAGTGATTCAAACACAAGCAAGAACCAATGCAAGGGATACCATGAGTCGTCCAATAAACCAATGACCCGTCCTTTTGGTCGTTAGTTCTGCCAGGTTTTGTTTTAATTTTGTTAGTTTGGGGGCATTCTGGTCAAATTTTATGCTTCTAACTCCTAAGTGATATTGTTTTAGGCTTCCTTAAGGTCAGATTAGAGGGTTTAACGTACTCTAAATCCTCATTTCCCTCAAACATCCATAAGTTGAAGACTCTCTCTTAAGGCAAGCTAGGGTTCTTCACCTTCTTCATCTCAAATTCTCTTGGGTCTCAATTCCAAGTTAGGAAATCATCTAACCCAGGTACATAGGTTTATGAATGGGTGATCCCTTCCACCCTTATGTCTTTTTCAAGTTTAATTTCATAATCTCTATTGTTAAAACTTTAAATTGAAAATTTCTAGGGTTAAACCCAAATTGAATGAAACTCTATGATTCTCTTATGATTCAAGCCATGTTTTATGATTATGCTACATGTTTTCGACAAGAATCTTTCATGAATTTATGTTTTCAAGTTTATGTTATTTTACTCAATTATGTATGATCTTATGAATTTTAAGCTTACAAACCTGTGATTTCAAGTTATGATGATCTATTCAAGTATGCATGAATTTCATGAACCCTAAGCTTATGAATTTATAATTTCAAGACACGACTATTTATTCAAGTATGCATGAATTTCATGAATCTCAAGCTTATGTATCATGGCTGAAGTAGCGGCTTTGTTTTCATGGCTAGTTCATGTATGACAAGTATAATTATGATTCTCATGTTTTCTAACTAGTCCATGCAAAACCAAGTATGTTCATGATTATGACTATGGGTAATACGTATGTTTTGAGAGCAATGTCTAGCACCGAGCAGGCCGGGGTTCAGCACACCGAGGTCTCAAAACTACATGACACTGTAGGATAATGTGTCCTCGCCAGTAGAGAGTGTCTCCCTTGCCCCTAGCCTAAGCAGTACTTGCCAGTTGAGAGTGTCTCTCTTACTCCATTGGGCTCATGGTTACGAGTGATATCATGCCTTTATTGTCCTTTACCCTGGAAAGGCTTAGGATGGCTTTGCCCACTTAAGGGAGATAGTTGGAGCATCATGTACTCATTCATGATGGTGTCAATTAAGATGAAGCCTCTCACTATTCCTCATGTTTTATGTTATGCATGTGCAGGATCTATGATATCATGTTTTATAGTATGATTGACCCATTAATCATATTATGAGCTTTTAATTATGTTTTTGAATATGTTAAACCATATGACTTTACTTTCAAAATCTTGGGTCATTATTCTTCAGCTTATAATGAATAACTCATGTTTATGACTATCTCATGATCATGAGTTTAGCATGCCGTCCTTACTCCCATGTCAAATGCTTACTTTATACTCATGATTTCACACTATCTTTTTACTAGCATATTTTACTTACCTTATATACTCAGTACATTCAATGTACTGACCGCATGCTTCTATGTTATACCTTCTCATGATATAGGTTTGGGTGATCAGATTCAGCTCCGTCGTTAGCCTCGCTACCGTTTCAGCCCCGTTCCAATTTTGGTAAGTCCTCATGATCCAAAGACATCAGTTTTATTTATGTTTCATTATGTCTTTTAGTTTCAGATGTAGCAAGCTAGTTGGGGGTGTTGTCCCATTAGCTCATCGTATGATTAGAGTTTTTTCGGACAGCTATGTATAGATGGTTCAACATTGTTGACTTGTTGTCCACATTTATGTTATATGATTTTGAATCTTCAGCTTATGTTATGTTCATGATTTCTTTCCACATGGTTATGCTCACAAACATGCTATGTATGTGCTATGGGTTAGCTTGAAGCTATTTGGGGTTCTAGGTCCCGTGTCGTTGTCTGGGGTCCATGCTCGAGTCGTGATAGGCAACTGGTTCCTCACTTGATCGAGCTAGCCACTGAAACTCTTACAACTTGAATAACAATTGGACCGACTGGATCACCATGATAACATGACTACAACATAAATATGAATAAACTAACAATCTTAAAACGTATATATATAAGGCTGACAAGCTGCAAGTACCCCAGGGACTAATCAACAAGCTGACAAGGCTATGAACTATACAACAACTAAACCAACCCAATTGAAAACACTAGTCAACAAATAGCAATAGCTTGTCTTTAATTATTTATCAACTACGAGTCCTTGTGGGTTTGACAATTTGGACTCATATCACTGTATTAGTTGCACCACAACGTACACTTGCATAGCAGAAATCACTAGTAATTGTCGGTCAACCATTCGGCGATGAATTTGTTCGTACATTTGTGTGTGACAAATTTTTAGTGTTGTTATCAGGGACTCAAAATTGATAAATTTAGAATTTTACCTATTGCTCTTTTGTTTGAACTAGTGATAAACAACTTGATCTTAACTTCTACATTTTGTAGTGCTAGTGTTGAATGCAATAAAATTTTAGTGGAGAAAATCTCACAGAATATTAACTGAAAGCCAAGAGATATTTTCACCAATTGATATGAGAAAGGAAATCACTTGAGTAGTTAGCAGATATGATAGCAGAGGAAGAAGCCCCAAAGGTAGTATGCGATGTGGTAGTACCACTCATAATGCAATAAGAATTTCAGTTTTCAAAATCCTTCCATCACGGGAAGGTGGGATAAACAAAACATGGCTTAACTACTGTATACGAGTAGGCAGTCTACAGGTTTTTCCCATGAGGATCCACAGTAGCACATCAAAAACTTCTCGAACATTAGTGACACCTATATCACCCTAGGAGTCTCAGCCAATTATGTGAGGCTCGCACTGTTCCTGTTCTCTCTTTTAGGTGAAGCAAAGAGGTGGCTCAAGTTAAAACCTCTAAAGAAGCTATAATCCCAATTGGAGGAACCATCAAATATTTTTATGGAGTGATAATCAGAATCAGTACAGATAGCAGAGATAGTCTAATTTTCAGCAATCACAAGGCAATCAGGACTACAACTAGCTAAATGGCATGGAAGAATTACTGAAAAAGTTGTTGGAGAAATAGGATAAGATGACAAAAGAGCAGTATAAACTGACAGCAGATGTCAGAAATCAAGACTTGGACGTTAGGGCATTGGAGAGACAAATGGGTCAGATCATAGGGGCACAAAATACAAAGCCACTAGGAGGTTTGTCCAGTGATGTTGACCTAAATCCTAAGAAGTGTAATATTATTACACTCAAAAGTGGTAAGAAGATACCGGTATGAATATGTTAGATACCTGTGACTCGATTAGTGAAATAGTATCTCTCCCCCAAAAAGCATGTTTTTTTACCAACGCACAAAGAAAATATTTTGTTGCGAATGAACAAGATAGAATGGGTACCTAAAAGTGTGGGTACACGAGATGTCAAAGTAGAGGAAGAGCTCGTGAAGGAACAGAAGTCCAGCCACCAATGTCGATAGAATCAAAACCACCTCCTCTATTCCCACAAAAATTATATAAGAACAACGGGGAGGCAGCATTCACCAAGTTTCTTAACTTGTTAAATAAGATGCTTATTAATATACCCCTTGTTGATAAGTTGCAAGGAATATTTCAATATTCTAGGTACATCAGGGATATTATTACAAACAGAAGGCAAGGGACAGAATATGTCACAGTTGCACTAATTGAGCAGTGCACACTTAGAATATGCAATAAATTGCCTACAAAGTTAAAGGATACAAGAAGCTTCATGATCGAAATATCTATAGGTAAGAATGTGATGTCTAGGCTGCTGTGTGATTTTGGAGCAAGCATTAATTTGATTTTCTAAATGATTTTTAGAAAATAGGTCAGGTGTACCACAACCAACAACCATCATATTGCAGTTGGCTGACAGATTGATGTGCTGTGAATTTACAGCACTATTGACGCTCAAAACTAAGAAAGTAGCATGGACTTAGATGTATTTATATGGATATGTGGCATTTTTCCTTTGATTTAAGGATAAATGGATGTTAGGACAATAAATTGCAAAAGGAAGCTAAAAGTGTGCAAAAAAGGGCAAAAAGTGCAGCCCACAGTATGATCCGTAGGATGGACCTATGAGTCGTACCGAGGGCCTTGATAAGAAGCTGAAAGATTAAACTAGAAGATTTATCCCATGGGACTTTTCATGTATCGTACCATGGTGGTACGAGTCGTGGTAAGCCAGTCGTGATGAAATTTAGAAGAAATGCACAGAAGGATGATTCTCAATACGAGAGTACCCTACGACCCGTGAGATGAAGGTACGAGTCATACCATACCGATCGTGGTGAAGTTCAGAAAAACTTCAAAAGTATCAAGATCAAGCCACGGGTGCAATGTATGAGTCATAGGAAGTAGGTAAGAATTGTACCTTGGCCCAATACTTAGCCAAAATTCAGCCAACACTCCAGGCCATGAGTCGATGCCACGGTTCGTGAGAAGCCCCTACAAGTCGTAGGTGGACCCCTGATGAGGCCGACTACAGATATGGAAAGCAGTCCTGTTAGTTTAGGAAAAGGATTCTTGTCTCTCTATAAATACTTTTAATGCTTTATTTTTTAGAGAGGACGACGAATATACTTAATTCTAGAAGGAAAACATTGTAGTAAGCAATCTCACATCATTGAAAGAGAGAATTGAGTTGGTTCAACCTTGTGATCAATCTTTTCTTGAATTCATCTTGTTCTTGCTACTTGTTATTCAAGATTTCGTAGTTTAATTAAAGGAATTGTTTTTCTCAATCATCTTTGTAAGTATTGATTTATGTCTTCAATAATGAACACAAATCACAACCTTGCAACTATGAGAGGCTAAAACCTCCATAGCTAGGGTTGTGGGAACCATGGTGGATTAACAAGTTAGGGTTGCACAAAGTGATTCTGAAACCAATACAAATTACTTATATTGTATTCTCTTCATCTTTAACGATTCTTAATAGTGTACAATGTTAGGATGTTCCTGAATTCTTTACTTGCTTTGGTCGAAGAGGTAGAGATTAGGAAAAGAGAATTATAACAGAGCCTTGATCTTGATAATCATCGTATTAACTTGAGTTGTGGTCGCAGGATAGTTATATCTGGAACTTAGTGATAACGCTTAGTTTGCAAAACTCATGAGACTTGGTCGAGTCATTGAGGATAGTCATTCAATAGGGATTGGCCGATCGTTTGAATGAATATAAGTTATCAGTTCTATAAGTAAGTATTGGTAAAGATCACGAGTGTATACCCAAAGCTGTTATGAAACCATGGGAACACAAACCCTTGTTATCCTTTAATTATTGATTCACAAATATAATCTTGACTACTGTTTATTTTATTATTGATTTTTATTAGAACACCTTATTGTGAAGTAATTACTACACAAGTTCATCTACCAGCTATAATCTAGATCTTCCATATTCCCTATGGGTTCGACCCCAACCTCTAGGTGGGTTCTTTATTGACAACGTACGCTTCATACTTTAGTTGAAAGTTTGGTTTGAGCATTATCAAAAAGTGGCATCGTTGCCGGGGAATACGACTAAGACTAGCTTATTTGCTTGTAGTTGACTTTATGGTAATTATTTTCCTTAATTACGTTTATTTTTGTGTTTTTGATTACTCACAGGCTATCCTCCGGTGAATGCCAAGCACTTGAGTATGGAGACCCCCTTGATCCACTAAATCCCGAAATCGAATGAACATTGCATAAAATGGAAAACCCTGAGCAGAGAGAAGCCTGCTTAGTTGAAGAAGCTAGGCAAGTCTAGCTAGCTTGGTTAGTTGCACTTCAGCAGGCTGGTGATAACAGAGATGAGGCAGTAAATGTTGGTCAACATGGGAGGGGAAATCGAGCTCAGAGATTTTCCCCTCAATTTTTCGATGATGATGACACAGACATTGATTAGGTTGGGTCAACTGGAGCAATTATGCCACCACCACTGCCCGTTGGGGCCAAATTTGACATTACGAGCACCGTGATTCAATTGCTAAACATGAAGGAGGTGTTCAGTGGCCGTGCAGCTAATGACACCAACCTACACTTGATGAATTTTGTAGGAATATGCAAGGCATACATGTTGCCCGGAGTAATCCAGGATGCAGTAAGACTCTGACTCTTCCCTTTCTCTCTATCAGGGGAAGCTACTTTGTGGTTATCGGAGTTACCCAACGACTCCATAACCAATTGGAGGGAGCTTAAACAAGCCTTCGTAGAGATATTCTTTCCCCCATCAAGGATGTTACAGTTAAAAGATGAGATCTATAACTTCCGGCAAACTAAGACGGAGGCACTTCATGAAACCTGGTTGAGGCTCAAAATGAAGTTGACTAAGTGCTTGAACAATAAAATCCCAGATGATAGTTTGTTGGAAATCTTTTTTACAGGTCTCTTAATAATAGCACCAAGGCTGTAGCAGACATGGTGGCTGGAGGAGCATTGATGAGTCACACTTGGGAGGAAGCAGCCACTATCCTTGATAGGGTGACAAAGACAAACATGGCCTGGCATATGAGGGAGGCTGATGCAGTGGCAGGTACATATGTTGTTGGTTTGACTACAGACCAACGAAGGAAGGAGGAAGAACACGATTAGGAGTTGGCTCACATGCACACATCATTAGATTTGCTGACAAAGCATATCATGGGAAAAGGAGCTAAAAAGGTAAATGCAGTGGGAACATAAGGAAGGGAGCAAGGAGTAGATCACTCTGATTCTAATGAGGAGGCGAACTTCCTAGATAGCCAAGTGACGGGTTTCCGAGCCAAATCCCAAGCATCTAGACAAGATAATTGGCACCAAGGTTCTAAAAATCAAGGTCGGAACCAATAAAGAGACAACTACAACAAGAATGGGTTCAGAGATAGGAGCCGTGGTTGTGAGCGAGAGGGAGAATGTAGGAGAAATGACGGATATCGCAATGATCGGGCTGGGGTCTATGTGCCTCCTAACGCACTACAAGGGGAGGCCGGACAATCAAAGTTGGAAGTATGATGTCCGAAATTCTAAAAAAGGTGAGGTCCACAGATGATCAGTTAAAAGAAATTCAAAGTGACTTATCTAGCATGGGTCAGAAAGTGGAATCTCACACCACCGCCATCAAGAAGATAGAACACCAACTTGGGAAATTGTCGGCATCAATGAACCCTAGTAAAAAGGGTACACTTCCGAGCAACACTGTCCAGAATCCAAAGAATGATGCTCATTGCATGGAAGTGATGACTAGGAGTGGTAAAACCACAGTTGACCCCCCGTTCCCTATTGAAGTTGAAAGGAGGAAAGAGAGCGTGATTGAGGAAGAAGAGATTGGTGATGAGACACAACATGATGAGTTGCAAGAGGCCCCTAGGGATGAGAAGGAAGGCGACATTGATCAAGGGGAAACTCTAGTGCATAAGGCAATCCAAAGACCACCGCCACCATTCCCATAAAGGATGAAGAAAAAGGTGGACAACGGTAAGTTCCAAAAATTTCTTTCAATGCTTAAACAACTTTCTGTGAATATACCGTTGGTCGACGCACTAGAGCAGATGCCAAGATATGCAAAATTCATGAAGGACCTGGTGATGAAGAAAAGATCTATAAGCTATGAGCCAATTGACAATGTCCATCACTGCAGTGCCATAGAAACAAGGGTCTTAGCTTGGAAAAAGGAAGACCCGGGTGCCTTCACGATACCTTGCACCATTGGTAATGTTGAGTTCACAAGGGCACTTTGTGATCTGGGAGATAGCATTAATCTAATGCCCTTGGTGGTCTTCAAGAAGCTAGTATTGGGAGCCCCCACACCAACCAACATGCGGCTACTGATGGCCGACAGAATAGTAAAGAGACCAGTGGGCATCCTAGTTGATGTGCTCGTCAAGGTTGATAAGTTCATATTCCCAGCTGACTTCGTAATCTTGGATTGTGAGGCCGATTATGAGGTCCCCATCATTCTAGGGAGACCATTCCTTGCTACTGGGAGAGCTCTAGTAGATGTGGAAGCTGGCCTGTTAAAGTTCAGGCTAAACAAAGAAGAGGTCACTTTCAACATCTATCGGACTATGAAGCAACCAAAGGAATTTAGTGTGGTCTCAGCACTTGAGGATGAGTATGAGTCACTTGACGAATTTTGAGTAGTCAAGAGACTTGCATCATTCCATGACATTAAATCAGGCACTTCTTGGAAGGCAACCCAAGTGGTGGTTTGGTGAAATCTGAGTAACCAGACCACCTGCATCGTGCCACGACGTTAAATAAAGCGTTTCTTGGGAGGCAACCCAAGTTAGTGAACTAATGTGTGCTTAGTGTGCAGGGAAACAAAAATAGGTGGCTGAAAAATCTACTTCCAGAGATCTCAGTATGACTCGTGGTGAGGTCATACGAGTCGTGGCAGCAGTGGTGGTGAAAAGCAAAGAAAAGTCTAAGCGAAGTCCGACCTACGACTCATCCTACGATTTGTACCTCAATAGTACGAGTTGTAGGATGCACTAGTAGGACACCAGGTAAGTTCTATATTGTTAAAATCATTACGAGTCAAGGGATGAGTTGTAGGTTGCTCCTACGACTCGTAGTGTGAGTCGTGACGGGTCAAAATAACCCAATTCGGCCCAGATTTTTAAATTTTCCCTCACCTACTTAAACTTCAAAACTCATCATTCTCCCACGCGAACAAATAGAGACCCACGACTTGAGAACCCTCTTTACGACACCCGTAGCTTCCCATCATCAAGAAATTAAGCACAAAATTCCTGCTTCAACTAAGTGTGCAAAGCCCTGGAAGTTGATTTTCATTCTATGAATCGACAATCAAGTAAGTGATTTACATTGCAAGTTCTTAATGGTTGAAAGTTAACTTAAGGGAATCGAAAACCCATAAGAATCACTGGGTATGCTTGAAAATTAATGGGTATGTGCGAAAAACACCAACTCGATCAAAAACCCACTGGAAATTTATTGAATTTTGGCCCTAGAACACCTAAAGACACCTAAAGGGAGCTACAGGTAGGGGAGGACTAAGTGGTGTAAAAAGGGAGTTTACCATATGCTAGACTTGGGGGAAATCGAGTACCCAAAAAAGTGCAAGACAAATACATACACATTGAGCAAAAGAAGCAAAAAAAGTGGGCTGAAAAAGGGTACGCAGCACAGTACGGGTTGTAGGTTGACACCACGAATCATACTAAGTGCTCGTACCACTTACCTTGAAAAATAGATCTGGGAAGCCCACCCTACGACTCGTGGAATCGACCTACGGGCAGTACCATGAGTCGTGGTGAAAAACAGAATTTATGCAAAATGGTACTTCATTAGATGACTCAAGGTATGGATCATACCTTCATGGTACGAGTCGTACCTGCGAGTCATGTGGTACCATCAGGGCTACTCACAAGTTGTACCTTCGAGGTACGACTCATACTGAGGACTAATGATGAGATACTGAACTTCTTCTATCTGAATTTTCTTTTTAAAAACTGGAATGCTAACCTCTTTCTCACTAGGTACAATGACATGCAAACGCAAGGCAGACAAAACACAAGCCCGCAGGATATTGATAGATGAAACAATGGACTCAGAGTCTGATCAGATTGGAGATTCACCTAGCGGTTCACTTGAAGATTATCAAGTAGATACCTCAGACACAGATGGAACCAGAACCACTAGGGAAAGAGTAAAGGCCTAAGCCGAAGCAACCATGGCCACATCCACTCAAGCTCCCCAGTATGAAGAGGGAGCTAGAGAGGAACAACAAAGGCTAGGAACCAACTCCAACACTGAGGAAGGGTAAGAAGGGACCCAGAATGATGCAGAAAGCAGTGATGAAGTAGAGGAGGAGGAGACCCCTGCCAGAGAAAACAGAACAATGCGATGGAGAGTGCCGGATGCTAAAGAGATATATGAACCAGATATCTCTCTCACCACCAAGAACAAACCAAAAAGGAGCATCCAAGAAGAATTGCAGATCCTCACTAATTCCTTGAATGAATGGCCAAGACCCCTACAAAATACACAGAGAAGATCGTCAGGGAGTTCTACGCCAACTACCTAGCCACAATGGAGGAGAAAGTAAAGGAGGGGAAAAATATAAAGGAGCAGCCTTACTTGGAGAGTGTTCTAGTCCGAGGGCGAGTAGTAGATGTACCCGATCGGACTATTGCACGGATGTTGCATGGACCTCAATTTAGACCAACTAGGATAACCCCAGAGTATGACTTCAGGGTTGAGGAAATGAAGAAAATCAAGAGTCTGAGTAGGGGTGAGCGATAGAGGCAGTTGCAATGGCTAGAAGAAGTGAGCTAAGAACAAGGATGAAGCCGAGTGGGTTACAGGTGGTAAGCAGGTGACAAAGAATCACCGCACTTCATAGCAAAGTCCTGCTGGACATTGGTGAGACATCTATTAGCATCCACAGTCAATGATAACACGCTGAGTGCTGATAGAGCGGCGTTCGTGGCATGCCTCATGTCTCTCTACCCTCTTAATATCCCGAGGATCATAGCTATAGAGATACGAGATTAGGCAGTGGAATTAAGCACTACTATTCCATTCTCGAGCCTTGTATATAGTTTTTGCATGGAGGCGAGAGTTCAGTGAGGTGATGAGAGATTGATCGAAGGCCAACGAATTTCAAACATAGGCCTTATTCGGGATGAGATGAACCCGATAAGCAGATCCAGGATGCCCACAGCTATCCCAGCAGCTCAGCCAGTAGGGGACGTACAGGTGAATGTCCCTAGTACTTAGGAGCAGAGCGAGACACCGGATATAAATGCCGATCATTCAAAGTCAGCTCCCAGCACCTCAGCTACTCCGTTGCCCAGTGTACAGACTCAGACTCCAGCAAGGTACATCTTGGTACCGCAGGATTTCCTCCAAAAGCTAGCAAAGATATTGACCATGGCCAAGAACAAAATTCAGGAAATTATGGAGAATGTAAATCCATGGGTCAAATCCGAGATAGATGCAACTGCTCGAGCCCTTCATACCTGCCTGGATAGTTTTGAGAGTAGATTTAACTTGAGGATGGTGGAGCAGTCAGATACTAGCAGTCTCTGTGCTGAGTTGGGGGCTCTTTGGAGTCAAGTGGTTGAGTTGTCTTTACGGCAACCAACTATTATAGCAGCCCCCACTCTTCAAGGCCTAGATGCAGAGCTTGAGGAGGATATTGATTTGGCAGCATACAGGGGGCCAACTGCAGCCGATGATAATGGAAAGAAGAAAGTTGTTGAAGATACTGGTGAGGAGAGTTTGAGAAAGAAGAGAAAGAAGGAGCGCAAGCGCGTTAGGCGGAGAGTATGCTGGCTCATGAGGAGCATATGACTGAGCTGCATGAGAAAGTTAGAGGAGAGGGAAGCTTCACCACAGCTCAGCCCGAGCTTGCTAGTGGCCATGACCCTTCAGGTGAGCCACATTCAGCCCCGATTTCCATAGAGGACGTTCAAATGGCAGCAGTCACTAAGGAGGGACCACTACCCCCATTGTCACACTATCGACTGCGTCGGCCACTACTAGCGCCACTCTACCACGGAGGTACCACCTTCGCGAGATGACAGAAGCGAAGTCTGAGTAGCCACAGGCATATCCTTTTTTCACTTCATGTTTATATTTTATGCTTCATAGACGAAGCTCATTTTTTAAAAAGGGGGTGTACTTGTATTTTTGAGATATTTTTGTTCGTCTGAGGGTTTTCTTGTCGTGTTTCTTTTCCCTCAGGCATGCTATCTAGTAGAACCGGCATGTGTTAGGATTTTTGTTTTTGTTGTGATTTTTGTTTCAGATCATTGTGCAATGTCTTAATCAAATGCCTAGTGGCATGATCAAAGTCGATGATCGTAAGCTATGTCCTCCATCACGATCTCGAATGAAACTATCCATAGAATCGTGCGCATTAGAAAGTAACTTAGGAATACTCAGCCAATGAATATGCACTAGTTTTGTTGTTTTTGAAAAAATTGACCCTATTTAAAAATTTTTGCTATATATTTATGACAACAATGCATGATTTCTGTGGATCATTTTATGTCATTTAGTTATTAATAGTGTTAGTCTTGTTAAGCCATGTATGAACCAGACAGGTAAAGTGAAAATAGTTCATGTACCATGTGTGAGTGAGGTCTTAGTATTTGTTGCAATATGTTGTTGAAGATCTAGAACTTGCCTGGTTGGTCTCTGCATAGGTTGAGGATGGTTGGTTAGGAGATGATTATAGGTCATTTTTGTATTAGCTCACTTTTAGCCTATATTGCCCTATCAAAGTGTCATGAATCCCTTGATCCCAAGTTTGAGCCTTAATAGACCATATTTCTTTAATTTACCTGTTAACCGTACCCATTTGTTTATAATGAACCTGTTTGGCCCTGGTCCTTCCTTAGATATTGTGAACCTCAACATAAGCAAAATGCTTAAGTTGAGGGTTACTAGAGCAGGGATGCATAAATGGTGGGAGCGGGAGAATAGGATATAAAAGAAAAAGAAAAAAAATGGTGAAAAAAATAAGGTGCGGTGAGGTGAAAAAGTCAAAAGCTGAAAAGTTGAGAATATTGAAAACAAAAATTCAAAAGAGTTTGAAATTGTTAAAAAATGTGAAAAATCACCTCACCCATGCAAATATTCTTAAAATGGGAAAAAGGAAAGAAAAGAAGACAAAAAGAACGATGGGTGAAATAGGAGAATGGTGTAGCCAATGAATGTAGTGCCAAGGAAGGGATAGTCACTCATAAAATCTTTCATCTTTATCATTTCCAGCCCTAAGCCTACATTACAAGCCATATCAAGTCCTATAGTGATCTTAATTTGATCATCTAACAAACCAAAGCAGAGAAAATAAGGGCAAGCCTATTGTATCTGACGCATAATACTTGCAGTTCTTTGAGAGAGTAAGTGCTTAATTTGCCTAGTCCCATGATTCATCTAATATTCCATACAAGAGTGGCAACTTCATTTTTTGCGAGGATACATGGATTATGTTTTCTTTTTCCATTGGTATGTTTGAAACACATAGGTGATGACTTGATTGCTTATTGATAGCTAGATGACATGTCTTGATCCCTGAATATGATGTTTTGATGTTGCTTGTAATACATTAGTTGATGATGTTTCAGGATGAAGGTTCAATAGAGTTTATATATAGAGTGCACAAATTTATTTGAGTTTTGACTGTAGTATCTTAAGTATGGTTTAGTTTTTATTTTTCTTTGCCTGAGGACATGCAAAAGTCTTAAGTTGAGGGTGTTGATGTGCTGCGAATTTACAGCACTATTGACTCAAAACTAAAAAAAGTAGCATGGACTTAGGTGTATTTATGTGGATATGAGGCATTTTTCCTTTGATTTCAGGATAAATGGATGTTGGGACAATAAATTGCAAAAGGAAGCTAAAAGTGTGCAAAAAGGGCAAAAAGTGCAGTCCATAGTACGATCCATAGGATGGACCTACGAGTCGTACTGAGGGTCCTGATAAGAAGCAGAAAGATTAAACTGGAAGATTGATCCCATGAGACTTGCCACGGATCGTACCATAGTGGTGCGAGTCGTGGTAAGCCAGTCGTGATGAAATCCAGAAGAAATGCACAAAAGGTTGATTCTTAGTATGAGAGTACCCTATGACCCTGAGATGAAGGTACGAGTCGTACCATACTGGTCGTGGTGAAGTTCAGAAAAGTTCAAAAGTATTAGGATCAAGCCACTGGTGCAATGTACGAGTCTTAGGACGAATCGTACCTTGGCCTAATACTTAGCCAAAATTCAACCAACACTCCAGGCCACGAGTCGTTGCCAATGTCCATGAGAAGCCCCTATGAGTCGTAGATGGACCCATGATGAGGTCGGCTATAGATATGGAAAGCAATCCTGTTAGTTCAGGAAAAGGATTCTTGTGTCTCTATAAATACTTTTTATGCTTTATTTTTTAGAGAGCACAACGAATAGACTTAATTCTAGTAGGAAAACATTGTAGTAAAAATTTCACATCATTGAAAGAGAGAATTGAGTTGGTTCAACCTTGTGATCAACCTTTTCTTGAATTCATCTTGTTCTTGCTACTTGTTATTCAAGATTTCGTGGTTTAATTGAAGGAATTATTTTTCTCAATCATCTTTGTAAGTATTGATTTATGTCTTCACTAATGAACACAAATCAAAGCCTTACAATTTTGAGAGGCTAAAACCTCCATAGCTAGGGTTGTGGGAACCATGGTGGATTAACAAGTTAGGGTTGCACAAAGTGATTCTAAAACCAATACTAATTACTTATATTGTATTCCCTTCATCTTTAATGATTTTTAACGGTGTACAACGTTAGCAAGTGCCTGAATTCTTTTCTTGCTTTGGTCGAAGAGGTAGAGATTAGGAAAAGAGAATTATAACAGAGCCTTGATCTTGATGATCATTGTATTAACTTGAGTTGTGGTCGCAGGATAGTTATATCTGGAACTTAGTGATAATGATTAGTTTGCAAAACTCGTGAGACTTGGTCGAGTAATTGAGGATAGTCATTCAATAGGGATTGGTCGATCATTTGAATGAATCTAAGTTATCAGTTCTGTAAGTAAGTATTGGTAAAGACACGAGTGTATACCCAAAGCTGTTATGAACCCATGGGGAACACAAACCCTAGTTATCCTTTAATTATTGATTCATAAATATAATCTTGACTACTGTTTATTTTTATTATTGATTTTTATTAGAATCCCCCCATTGTGAATTAATTACTATACAAGTTCATCTACTGGCTGTAATCTAGATCTTCCATATTCCCTTTGGGTTCAACCCTGACCTCTAGTTGGATTCTTTTGTTGACAACGTTCGCTTCATACTTCAGTTGGAAGTGTGGTTTGAGCATTATCACAAATCACTGGCCAGACCTGAGGGCATCATCGTAGATGTACAAGTGTAGGAAGTGTCCTTGATATTTTCATTAGACTTCATAATCCTCGACTTCAAGCTAGACCTGGAAGTTTCATTCATTTTGAGATGTCCATTTTTGGCGATAGGCAAGGCATTGATATATATGACTACTGGGTAGCGGATGATGGGAGCTCACGATAAAGTGGATATATTTAATGTGTATAAAGCTCTCAAACTTCAAGGAAGTTATGAGGAATTATCTGTCATTAATGTGGTTGATACTGACTCCAAGTCTTCTCTTACCCCTTCATGGTCTCCTCCAGAGAATGATTTGAAAAATGTAGTTAAAGTAGAAGAGAAAGTTTGAACATATACTTTTGTGGTCACCGGTCAATTTTGGACCGAAGGGGTTGATAAAAAAATTCCGTCGTGGGAAGTTACTGATAGTGGAAGTGGGGTGATGTTGTGCTGCAATAATAAATCAAGCATTTTTCAGGAGGCAACCCGAGATGGTTGTGCCACGACCTTAGCTAAGGTGCTTATCCAAAAGTAACCCAATTTTCTAATCGTGATTTGTGTGATATCATGCAGGTACAAACAAGGAATGCGTCTGAGTGGAAATTGAGATGAGAGTTCAAAGGTTAGGTTAAGGCAAGAATTTTCCTCTACCTTGCAAGGCGAAATCTAAAGCGAAATAGAGGCTCGTCTTGAGCCTCGTAAACTGAAGCCCATTGCAAGATAATTCCTCACTTTGGAGCTCGCATCCTGAGGGAGTTGATCGCATCAGTAAATTTTTAAAAGTTGAAATATCCCATCCTTCTTTATAACCCCCTTTAGCACGACGTTCCCCACTTATTTACCCCTCAAATCTCTTACACTTTCATCCTAATTTTGCATTCAAGGAGTCAAGTTATTCTCAATCTCTTCATTTCATTCTATATTGCTCCCACTCCTCATCCCCTATCTTGCTTGATATTGTGAAATTGTTGACAGTAAAATTATTAACTTGAGTAACATTAAGTTATGAGTCTATTGCATTTGAGTGGGTTGAAATTATAATGAATGTGTGTGAAGTAGCATGAATGTGGTGGGAAGTTAGGATGAGAATTATTTGTGAAAAAGATCTTGAGAACTCCATTGTTAACATCAAGAACAAGATTATTGTAGATGCATACCACCTGTTTGATGAAATGCCCCAAAGGATAGTCATGGCAGTATGTTTCCAATGACAGATGGATGACCACTATGTTAAGGAAACATTAGTCACAGGGTGGGCACAATGTGTGTAGCATGATGTAAATGTGGGTTGAATCATAAAATGGTGGAAATAACTGTATATTAATATTGTGGTGCTAATCAACACAAGTAATGCAATGGAGAAGGATAAGCACATATTAGCATGACGTGTATCACCATGATAGCAAACCAAGTATGGGGTTTAGTTTGACACTTTTGAAGCTTGCTTTGCTAGCCACATAATACAAATTCCAACTGATTACTGTTTTGTAGGTACAATGGTGCACCCAAGTCAAGTAGGAGCAACGGCTAAAGGCAAAGTTAAGGCCACTGATGGCCAGGAAAAGAAGAGAAACCGAATGGAGAAAGGGCACGTAGTTCAACCCCTCCCCAACTATTACCTCATGCATAACTAGTCCCTCCCACTGAACCTCCACTTTGTACCTACGGGCTAAAATGGGTGGAACAATATGGAAAAATGTAGTTCAAAAGATTCAAACCCGGCCATTATACACATGAAGTGCAAATTGAAGAATATAGGCTCAAGGCAAAGTATCCATCTATTTGGAAACAGATTCACCAGAATGGACTCCAGCTCATTATTGCAGATCTAGGTGAGTGCAACCTCAATCTTGCTAGAGAATTTTACGCCAACTGAGACATTGTCAGAAACCTCAATGAGGTGAAAGTGAGAGGTATGGGGTACCTTTTGAGGCTAACGACTTATGCAGGTCTATGGGAACTCCAGTGGTCCCACATGTACCATTAAGTGAGATGATGTCTCACCCACCCTACAGAGAGATCAAAAATATGTTCTATGGCAAATACTCCAATGCCATATAAATGCATCAGAAAGACAACAACACCCACAAAACTCTTGCTATGGCATACTTGGACAAGAAAGCTTGAGTATGATTGGAGATAATCTCTGTGCATATTATATTGAGTAAGCACTTTACCACCATCACTTAGGACATGATGTGCTTGATTGACAAGTCGATGACTGGGTAGCCAGTACATTTGGGCTATATCATCAAAGGTCATGATGTATCAAGTGTGTAAATATGCCTGTCACAAATTCTACTATGGGAGAATCCTCACAAAGTATCTGTGGTCTCATGACATTGATGAAGAGGAGCATAACTTTCATCCGGTAATGGTAGATAGGGTTATAGATGTGACCCACATAAATAGGCTAGAGGAGTTGCATGGTAGGATTGACTGCTACTAAGCGTCATTTGTAAGATGATAGCTATAATGGCCATATTTATGAGTTGATGTGATTATAGCTGATCCTAGGAGATAAAACTGCCACACCTGAGGAGTTGGCCATGTTAGATGAGTGATACCTGATAACTTTAAAACTACATCTCCTACTGAAGTATGAAGCGGGCGTTGTCAATAAAAAACTCAACTAGAGGTTGGGGTCAATCTCACAGGGAATATGGAAGGATATAGAAGAACGCTAGTATTTAAGCTTTTAAGTCAATTATTTCCTAAGAGGGGGGAATTTGTAGAAGTTAATAAGTAATTGTGTCGAGAAATTGATTGTTGTTTCCAAATCAATGCAACTAACTAGGATAAGTATTCTCCATGGATCCTTACCTACTTTAGATTTTACACTTGTGATCAATCCCAATACTTTACTTGTAGAACTGATAACATATGTTCATCCAAACGACTAGTTTGTCCCTATTAGATAACGATACTCAATCACCAAGTCAGGTCTCATGAGAGATTTCAATTTAACCGTCATCAATTTATTCCAAATTTAACTATCATGCGACCACAACTCAACTTAATACAATGATCATAAGAATCAAGGCTTTGTTGTAATTCTCTTTTCCTAATCTCTACTTCTCTAGGCTTAAGCAAATAAAGAATTCAGGCATGTCCTAACGTTCCACACCATTAAGAAACATTTAAGTATGAAGAGAATACAATACAAGTGTTTAGTATTGGGTTAGAATCACTTCGTGCAAACCCTAGTTTGTTAATTCACCATGGTTCCCACAACCCTAGCTATGGAAGTTTTAGCCTATCATGTTTATAAGTAACTTAATAGCATTCATAAAAAAGCACAAATTAATACTTACAACAATGACTGAAAGAACCTCACTTCATTAATGCAAAAATTCATAAGAATAACTTAACAATCATATCTCAAAGCTTGTTTTCTAAAACGTCTCAAAAATTGTTCTAAAACTTCCAAAAAACTTGCTTTTAAACTTCTTTATTAGATAAAAATAAAATGGTATTTGTAGTAGTAGATTTATGTTTTTCTTGTTACTTGACGAATTTGATTTGGGATTCGAAGCTTCTTTTCCTAGTTGAAGTGGGATAACCATCTTGGCAGCCGAATAGGGCCAGCACACCGTGCTGGATTGATGACGCATCGCGCCATGCATCGTGCAGCAAGGCTTGCACGTCGTGCCTCTGGTCGCGCAGCAAGGCTTGCACCTCACTCCCTTCATTGCGCTGGAGTGCCTACGCGCCACGCTGCAGGTCACGTAGGTGTGCCAGTGCACTGCTTTGGCCTCATTCTTGATTTGCTCATTCCATTTTCTTCACATTTGTTTCAAAATCCTCAAATACATTCAAATCCATCATTTTTATGCCCTGAAAGCTTCTAATCATGTGCGTTAGTCATTTTTCATAAATATATAACATAAACACATGCAAACACATGTAATTTTTTCTAAAAACATAGTAAAGCATGGGCAAAATATGTCTATGAAGTGCGTAAGTACGCCCTTCATCAACACCCTGCACTTAAACTATTGTTCGTCCTCAAACAATCTACTACCTCCATTCTCATATTTAAGCACAAAATTCATCCTACAAATAGGTCTACTTGCACTTAAGATCATGAGACAACTCAATGAAACTGAAGCAATTCACTCGCATGCATATAGGATCAACATTAAATGTCAAAGTTCGAAATCACTTAGCTTTTGAAAACTAACTCATTAAGACATATTTGGGCCAACATGAATCATATGTAATTTAGCAATCAAAATTTATCAAAGTCTTACCATTGTGCCCCTCACAGTTTGGAGAGATGCCCTTTTGTCACACAAGATATAAGTCAATATAAACTTGGGCATAAATATAATAACATCCACTCACTCTCCCAAAGAACTCAACATACATGCAAAAGACAACCCATAGGCTTGCTATTAGTGTAATACTTTTCTAATATAGAATTATGAATCAAGGATCAATTAGGACTTAAATTTAGTTGTAGTGTAGGCTAAGGGATGGGTATGAACTATTTGTCCAAGATAGTGACTAATCTCTTTAAGAACTTTAATACTTTACAACACTTAGATTTTTAGCACTTTCTTCAATTTTCAAATTTTCTCCTTATACCTCCTTTATTTTTTAATTTTTCAATTTAGGTGGCTAATGGGGATTTTTCTATCAACATTGAGCTCATTCACACATTTTTTCATCATCAAAATTTTTTTTGCAAAGCTCTTTCTTCTTTTTATTTTTTCACTAACAATCACCCTCCTTGTTTAGCAAAATTTCACCCTTTTCTTTTCTTCTAATTTTCGCACTTTTTAACTTTTCCCTTCACTTCTCCAATTAAGCTCCTTTCATACAAAAACAATTTCATTAAAGTTCTCTAGGAGTCATTTGGATCAAATATAAGTCCATAGAACAAAAAGGAACTAAACTTGTAATATGGTTATCAAAAGAATAGGCTAAGGCTCAAACATGGCTATCTAGAATAATTAAAATTAAGGTAGGTAAAATAGGATAAAAATAAGGCTACCAAAGAAACACCTATATCACTTCCTAAATCCATCATTCTTATTTTGCTTTGTACACACACCGGGCAAGTTCTAGACATCAATTTACAAGCATGGAGTATGTCAAAAAAATTCCTCACACATTGGTACAAAATGGTTTAACAGTGGAAATCAAGATCACATAAATACATATATTCATATTGCATGCATAACATAATTAAGCCCATTTTTGTTAAGTACAAGAGTCAAGTTCCCAAATGACTAAGTGTTTCTACCTTTTTCATGCATTTGTGAGTGAATTTAATAAAGTCTCAATGATACCTAAAGTGAAGCACCTAGCATTCATAGGATCCAAGTTCTTGTTCTTCCTAATGACTAATTTACCCTTAAGACGGTAGTCATCCATCTATCAACGGGCAAAGTCATGACTCAATGACTAAAAATAAAGAAAATATCTAGACTCTTTAATCGGTTCTAAGGGACTATCCACCAGAAAAGTACCGAAAATAAAATCAGAGGAACCCAAAATAAAATAAAACTTAAAAAAAGTACTACAAAACAAATAAGCATGCATGATAAGTCATAAATCCCTAAAAAACAACTAGGCCTACCATATGGCTGATTTAGCAATTACGAAATGCATGGTAATATGAAGTTCACTTTCTCCCACCCCACATTTAATTTGACATACTGTCCCCGGTGCTGAAGAAATAAAGCATAAAGTAATAGAGTGAAAGAAGAACTCTCTGGGCCTCTACTCCTCGTCGTCTATGGGGGCAAAAATAGCTTCCGCCATCTATGCATTTCATGCTCCAAATTCTTTGTAAATTATGACTTAACATCTGAACACTTGAACAAACATGTAAAAACAAAAAATATCATCTCGGGTTGCCTCCCAAGTAGCGCCTGATTTAATATTGCAGTACGACACAAGTATCTTGATTATTCAGACTTCATCAAGATACCTGTTGAGACCGTGGTCACATCTTGACTGCTTGTTTTACCACACTAACATGTGATACGTCATAAAATAAAAGACAAACAAAAAATAGCAAATAAAGACTAAAAGTTAAACACAAGCAATTAGTCTAATCCTAAGTCGTATTCCCCAGCAACGGCACCACTTTTTGATAACGCTCGAACCACATCTCCTACTGAAGTATGAAGCGGACATTGTCAATAAAGAACCCAACTAGAGGTTGGGTTCGATCCCACAAGGAATATGGAAGGATATAGAAGAACTCTAGTATTTAAGCTTTTAAGTCAATTATTTCCTAAGAGGGCAAAATTTGTAAAATTAATAAGTAATTGTGTTGAAAAATTGATTGTTGTTTCCAAATTAATGCAACTAACTAGGATAAGTGTTCCCCATGGATCCTTAACTACTTCAGATTTTACACTTGTGATCTATTCCTATACTTTACTTATAGAACTGATAACATATGTTCATCCAAACGACTGGTTTGTCCCTATTGGATAATTATACTCAATCACCAGGTTAGGTCTCATGAGCGATTTCAATTTAACTGTTATCAATTTGATCCAAATTTAAATATCTTGCAATCACAACTTAAGTTAATACAATGATTATAAAAATCAAGGTTTTGTTGTGATTCTCTTTTCCTAATCTCTACCTCTCTAGGCTCAAGCAAGTAAAGAATTCAGGCATGTCCTTACGTTGTGCACCGTTAAAAAATGTTTAAGCATGAAGAGAATACAATACAAGCATTTAGTATTGGGTTAGAATCACTTCGTGCAAACCCTAGTTTGTTAATTCACCATGGTCCCCACAACCCTAGTTGTGGAAGTTTTAGCCTATCATGTTTATGAGTAACTTAATAGCATTCATAAAAAAACACATATTAATACTAACAACAACGATTGAAAGAACCTTCACTTGATTAATGCAAAATTTGAAAGAACAACTTTACAATCGTATCTCAAAGTATGTCTTCTAAAATGTCTCAAAAATTGTTCTAAAACTTCCAAAAAACTTGCTTTCGAACTTCTTTATTACACAAAAATAAAAGGATATTTATAGTAGTAGATTTATGCTTTTATTGTTCCTTGACGAATTTAGTTTGGGATTAGAAGCTCCTTTTCCTAGTTGAAGTTTGATAACCTTCTTGGCAGTCGGATAGGTCCAGCGCACCGTGCTTGTCATCGCGCTGGATCGGTGTCGCGTTGTGCCATGCATTGCACAGGAAGGCTTGTGTGTCGCGCTGCAGGTCGCGCATGTGTGCCAGTGCACTATTTTGGCCTTGTTCTTGCTTTGCTCATTCCATCTTCTTCACATTTGTTTCAAAAGCCTCAAATACATTTAAATCCATCATTTTTAGCTCTGAAAGCATCTAATCATGTATGTTAGCCATTTTTCATAAATATATAACATAAACATATGCAAACACACATAATTTGTTCTCAAAACATAGTAAAGCATGGGCAAAATATGTCTATGAAGTGCGTAAGTACACCCTTCATCAATACCCGCTCCAGGAGATATGCCAGGTGGGTCCTACATAAGAGGAACCTCTAAATTATTATGCTGCCACACCCGAGCCCAAGGTGCATGAGGAAGGGAAAGATGATGATGAAAGATACAAAAGAAGCCAAGCCGGAATACAACAACAAAGAAGGCAACTCAGAGTTTTTCCATTCAAAGGATGAGGCCGAAGATTCAGATGCTTAGACAAGGAGTTCTTTATTTTCACTAATTTTATATTTTGTTTCAAGCGCTGGGGACAATGTAGATTTCAAAGTGCGGGATAGGGAAAAGAAACTTCGGTTATTAATGATGTTGTTATGCTGGTCACGGGAAGAATATTTTTATTATTTCTTATTTTTGTCTTGTTGATGATTATATTGATTTAATTACTTTTTTAGGTTAAATATAGCATATGATAGGAGTAGGAGTAATAGTGTGTCGTGCTAGAAATAGAAAATCCTTTAGTTTTTATTTTTGATTCTTTTTCAAGGGAGTCTTTGAACCATACCTAGGTAGATTCTTATATTTAGTCATAGCTAGAGATTATTTTTAACGATTGATGGATGACGACTATCTTGAAGAAAAATTAGTCATTAGGAGTAGGATAGTAGTAGTGGACTCGAATACCTTTCAAATGCTAGGTACTCAACCTAGGCTCACCATAGGCAATATTAGGTAACTCTCATAATGTTGTACATAAAAATATAGACTACCTCTAACTAAGATATGTAGGCTTTTCCGCTTGACTCTAGTCTTAAGAAAAGGTCTTAAAATGAATTTCATTGAATTTAATTATGTTGTCAAGTAAAGTGTCAAGGAAAGAAAACTATTTAGAGTCGTTTGTATGTGAAGTGTTGTGAGTTTTAGTAATATTTCAAGCATGTTATAAATATCTAGAACTCGCCCAGTGTGTTTACAAAGTGAAACAAAGTGTGTAAGCATAGAAAATGACATGGGAAATCTTTGTTAGCCATAATTTTTACTGTTATGTTTGCCTACCTGTATGTCATCCCTAGTCATCCCCTTTGAGCTATCAGCCTTGTTTCTTTGATAACCAGTTAAGAAGCATTTTCTTTTTTGTTTGAACCTAAAAATGTTTCATTCCAATTTTTCTAAATCATTTGAAAAGAGAGCACTTGAAAGAAAGAGGGGAAGATTAAACTGAACAGAAGGAGATAGATAGAAATCAATAAAATAAGTTGAAGATGCACTCGTAATGGTGTTAGGTGTATTTACACATCTAATAATAATATCTTACCCGCATTTATATCTTATTTTAAGAGCAAAGAAGCTAAATACACCTAACTGTACTTAATTATTGCCTCATTGAACTAATGAAAGTGCTTTATCTATTTTGCAGGTAATCTCCACCCCTCCCCCTCCACCAACATGTGAATGACTGAAATACTACTAAGTGTAAAGATCAAAGGCGAGCCTAGTCCTCGCTCTGGAGCTTGTCATCCGAGAAGGTTGCATACACAGAAGGCAGAAATTGTTGAGTATGGAATCAAAGCAAGGCCTCGCGGAGCAAAGTCCATCGCGAGGACCGTCCTTGCTTTGGTGTTCACCCCACGAGCACAGAATAGACTTATGAATTTCGAAAATAAAAGCCCACCCAATTTTAGGTGGGTCTTTGAAAGGTTTTCCACTTACTATAAAAGCCCCTCTTAGTCATATTTTGGAGATATCAAATATTTTAAGGAGAAGAAGACAAGAGCGGTGTCTCTCTACTGGGTTATTTCTCTTTCTCGTTTTCTTCTTCTAATTATGGAATTGAACATGAGTATTCGTAGTTATAATCAAAATATAAGTGGCTAAATACCCTTATTCCGAGGCTATGATTGAAGCATGATTATTTTATGTATGAATTAGAGTAATATTACTTACTTTATCATCTGAGTTGTTTAATTGGTTATATATTCATTATTTTGATGATTCGCAACCAGTAAAGTACATCCTTAGTCTTTGCGAAACTCGAGAGAAGAAAGCCAAGACCAAACTGAAATCAATTAGAATAGGATCTTTCAAAGGAAAGGATTTGCAACTAGAATAAAGATATATCCAATCTACCCTATATAGTTCACATGCGAGAGTTTAAATGTATTCTTGTTACGAACATATCATAGAGATATGCTTATGTGAGTAATCTAAGTGCAGGGTTAGAGTTTCGAGATAGTCATAACCATACTATTAACCCTGTGAATTAGTAATCTCAATAAAGTTAGTATATTACATAAATGTGGAAGTATGTTATAGTCACAGAGCTCTTCTATCATTGCTAGTTTCGTAAAATATCCATCACATTTTTCTATCTAAAACATATTACACAATCTTAACAACCAACCTGATTGAAAACACTAGTCAAGAAATAACAGTAGCTTATCTTTAATTCCTTATCAACTACGAGACTCTGTGATTTCGACAAGCTAATCTCGTATTTTGTATTACTCACACGATCGTATACATTTGCGTGTGCATTTAAGCGTGACAATCAATTGTCTTAAATTACATTATTAGTAGTAAATCGTAGTTTCTAACCACAACAAATTCTAGTTTTATTTACCTGAATAATAGTTGAAAAGTTTTATTTGATTATTAATTGTATAAATCTCTGTCGATATAAACTATACAATATTTGACTAGCGAAGCGCTACGTTTATGGTGTGTTTTGCTCGTCATTTATACATGCAAAAATATTCAAAAAAAGGTACACACTATTCTCTTGGTTAATTATTAGATTAAAAAAAAAAGATATTTCAATTAAGATAAAGTATTTAAAGTTTCAAGGTCTAAAAAATTAATTTTATACTAATACTAGTTTATATATTTATACATTTTATAATAATATAGATGAATTGTATATGTAACTATATACTTCAGTTATATAGCTAAAATGCATTCCCAATATTATAATATCAAATTTTCGATTTTAATATGATTGGTATTTACAATACGATGCCCACCCATATTCTCAACAACACTATATGTAGGTCGCCAAATACGCGCACGCACAGAATTATATTTACATATTGAATGCATGTAATACTAATAAAAATCATTTTAAAAAAATATATTCCCTCAATCTATTTCATTTTATTTTCCTTATATTAAAAAAATAGATTTTTCTTTTTATTTGACCATCTTAAAAAAATTTTTAAAAATTATTAATTTATTTCATTACTATCCTTATCGTTAAGTAACTATCTAAATATTATAGTAAAACTTAAATTTTTCAAAGCATAATTAATAAAATTATTTAGTAAACTAAATCACTGCTAATAAATATTTTCTTTAAAAAATATTAAATTAAAATGAATCAAACAAAAATAAACGGGAAAGTAGTTATAGTCTTGTTACAAATTAATTTTTTTTTTAAATCTATTTTTAATGTTAATAAACAAAATTTGAAGTTTCCTAATAAAATAAACAACTGATAAACATAATTCAGTAACCAAAGGACAAAAATAATTCATTCCCAATAAATTGGAAATCTAAAAATAGTAGATACAAATCAATATTTTAAGTACTTTCTTTGGTCACTTTTATTAATTTATTATATTAAAATTAAATATTTATTCTTATTTATTTAATCTAAAAATTTAATAATAATTTATTATTTAATTTTAATTTATTCTTATTTTTAAGTCTAGTTATCTTATAATATATTTTTTAAAATATTAAATTTATTATAATTTAAAAGTGATATAATAAAATTTTTAATTTTATTTATTTACTTCTTAAAAAATATATTAAAATAATATATTAACAAGTAAAAGAAACGGAAGAAATAGTATTCATATATAGACATCATTTGATGATCAGTTTTAAGAGAACGTTTCTAATGTTGGAGACTTGAACTCACTAAATTATTAAATTACTCCCTATTTTTGTTTTAATCCTTATATATATAATATATATATATATATAAGTAAAAGTTACTTTATATATAGACTTCCTCTAAATCCGCCCAGCTACTAATGATCAAGTCATGATGAATTAAGATAGTATCTTCAATCTACTTTATTTGTTAAATTATTTATAAATCCTGATGTATTGACAAAACATAGCTTGGTACTATCTTTATACTATCTATTTTGCTAAATAGTTCATTATACTGATTGGCATGTTTTGATATTATTAGATTAATATGACTTTATACTTTGTTCTACTCGATTGTTTATAAATTCTGATAAATTAGCATGACTTAATAATTGATACTATTTTCATTTCACCTATCTTATTAAATTATTCACAAAGTCATATCGATATGATTTTGTATTATCTCCCTTCAATCTACTTTTAAAATTGTTCATGATTTACTAATTACTATTAAATAAAAATTTTTGCTTCTATATAATATATGACGTAGCATTTGTCATATATATATGAATGCTTGTTTGTCAGTTCATGTTGGTAAAATGTTCGTTAGTTCGGGTCTATTTGTAAGAATGTTAACCAAACCAATTAGGACATTAGTTTTCCTTTCTCTAAACTCTATTTGCAACATATAAATATATTATTATTTGTATAAAAAGAAATTATATTTTTTTATTATAATATAACGATTAAAATATATAAAGAAAAAGCTCTCTGCATCTGATAAGAATTTTTAGGCTATGACAATTAAAGAATTCATACGTACAGTGAAAATTTCAGATGATTGATAAATTAAATGGTAATTATATTAAATTGCTTTTTCAAGGAGAGCCTATCAAATCTCTATAGACCTTGTCGCATCGTTGGCTATTCATATATTTCCTCTCTTTCAAAATAAGTGGTGCTTTCAACTTTACATTTCTTAAGAAAATTATTTATTTCTAGATAGAAAAATGTAATTTTACCCACCTACTCCTAATAAATATCTTTAAAAAATGCAACTCTTTAATATTTTCTTAATTATGTAGAACTCTCTCCACTTAAATAAGGCTAAAATTGGAAGAACATCATTCATGTCCTGTTAATTATGCAAAACACCACTTATTTTGAAACAAAATCAAAAGGCCAAAACACCATTTATTTTGAAACGGAGGAAGTACTTCACTACTATATAATTTTATTTTTAATAAATATCATATATATATATATATTAAAATACATTGCCAATATAATAATATTGAAACTGCATAATCAAAACTTCAAGTTCAGTAAGATAATTTTGGTATTCACAATACCATGTCCACCCCGAGTCTCAACAACACTATATGTAGGTGGCCAAATTAGCTGCAAACCTTAGAAGGGTAACTGCAAAGGAATGTTGTGAGAGAGAGAGAGAGAAAGATGAGTCTAGCAATGGTCACTTTTCCAATGTTTCAGTCGACTTGTGGGATATACAGATACAGATACAGTAGTTGTGAACTCAGAGTACAGTCCTCTTTAGGGGGCAGGCGAAAAGAACGAAGGATTAATAAAGCAACGGTTGCTTCTTCCAGCAGCTCTTCACGTCCTTTGGCAGATTTTCAACCAACAGTTTGGGGAGACCATTTCCTCTCCTACACTTTTCAACAAACAGTACCTATGCTGCGCTTTATCAATATTTGCTGCCCAAATTTAATTAAACATTATGATTAATCACAAATTAATTAATAATTATACTTTTGATGTATTTATCCTCCTGCAGAAAATTAGTAGCCAAGAAAAACTTGAACATGAAGATTTAAAAGAGAGAATCAGGAAAATGTTAGTGGAAACTCCCGACTGTTGTACCCAAAAACTTGTGTTGATAGACGCAATCCAACGAATGGGAGTAGCATATCATTTCGATAATGAGATCGAAACATTCCTTCAAAACATTTTTGATGCGTCGTCCCAACAGAATGAAATTAATGATGACAACCTTTACGTTGTTGCTCTTCGTTTTCGACTTGTGAGGCAACAAGGTCATTACATGTCTTCAGGTAAGTTATTTCTGCTCTCTCGCTTCACAGTTTTAATTTCTCTTTCATGGTAATTTCACTAATCATTATAGGCAAAATACCTAAATACCTTCTAAATTAGACATGTTTTTTTTTAAAATCTCCTAAACTATTAGTAGTTTTAATTATTTTACTAAACTTGTCTATCTGATAGTTTTTAACCCCCTGCGTCATCTCATCCTAAGAGAGTGAGATACACTATCCTGTTATGTAGATTTTTTTATCCATGTGTCATTTTTAAAAACTATTTTTTTAATTTTTTAAATTTATTAATTTTTTAGATTTATTTTTTCAATTAGGAAAAAAAAGTTTTTGCAAGAACTCTACTTTTTAAGCAAACAAAGAAATTATTTTGCTAAAAATAATGAAATTATAATTAACTTCTTTTTTTACAGGTTTTTCCCGAAAAGAAAAAAATTTACTGTTGAAATAGATAGTCATTATATCTAAGTAACATATGATAAAAATTATATAGTTGAAACTTTATTATTCTACTAAAATTTTTTATTTCACTAAAAATAGAGGAACTCTTATCGAGTTTTTTTTTTCTTGTTCTAGATTTGACCTAAAAAAAATAATAGTTATTGCATCTTAACAAGAAATAAAAAATTACACCATTACAACTCAATCATTGGGGTTAAGTTATTTTTTTATATGAATAAAAATAACGGAATTCAAAGTATTTTTTTAGTTGAATTAAATCTGAAAAGAGAATATACAATTAAAATAAATAGTATTGATCCATATAAAAAGATACACAATTGAACTTCATTATCTTTAAAAAAAATTTATTTTATTTTTTAAAATGATAGAGTTCGAGTCAATTTTTTAAAATTGTTCTTAGAAAAAAAGAAATACGCCATTAAAAAAAAATAATTGTGAGCTGATCATTTTTAATTTTCTTTCATTCTCACGTGGTTAAAAGAGAGTGACTTACTCTCTTTGCCACATCATCACTTAAGGGTTTAAAAATTATTAAATAGATAAGCTGAGAGATGTATTTAAGTTTAGAAAAATTTGAAGAGAACACGTCAAAATTCAGGGGCAAATTTATGTATTCTGCCATCATTATATTCAAAACGTCAACCTATATTTAGCCTTCTCTACTGCTCCTAACTCAGAGCTCACTTTTGTTTAGACATTAGAAAGATCTAACTCCTACATTGACATTCATGTCTAGCCAAATACCTGAGAGTAAGTAATTTTTGAATATCTTAAAATTCTTACAGAGCTTCATTCAGTAAGATTTTATTCCCCCTTACATTATTAGCTTAAAACATGATAGACAACTCCACATTCTCCGTCATCGATTTTAATTAATGTGGCAATATTTTATATTCTGTAGCTGTGAAATCAACCAGATATCTCGACAGTATTTAATTTCTTTTGGTAGATATATAATCTTGTAAACAATAACTTGATATAACAGGGTTTTTTATTTTGTATTTAAAAATTAATTTCTGTTAAAATATACACTTGAAATGTTTAACCAGATGTGTTTGAGCAATTCACTGATCGTGATGGAAAATTCAAGAAAACGCTTATTAATGATGTCCAAGGATTATTGAGTTTGTATGAAGCTGCACATTTGAGTGTGCACGGGGAGGAGATTCTTGAAGAAGCACTTGCCTTTACAACCACTCATCTGGAGTCCATGGTCCCTATCTTGACCAAATCCCTTAAAGTTCAGGTCACTGAAGCTTTAAGCCACCCTGTTCACAAAACTATACCAAGGGTGGTAACAGGGAAATACATAAACATTTATGAAAACATGGAGTCACACAATCATTTGCTTTTGAAATTTGCGAAGTTGGATTTTAACATGCTGCAAAAGCTCCACCATAGAGAGCTTAGCGAGCTTACAAGGTGCACCATTGATAATCTTATCCTCTTAACATATATATATATATATGTATATATATACATATACATATATATGTGTGTGTGTTTGTATGTATGTATTAATGTGCTTAAAATGAGATAAAATGCAACTTTTGTAATGGTCTTGTGATCTAGATGGTGGAAGGATGTGGATCTTGCAAACAAATTGCCATATGCAAGAGATAAATTAGTGGAGAGTTACTTCTGGATATTGGGAGTGTATTTTGAGCCTCAATATAGTCGTGCGCGGAAACTACTAGTAAAAGTATTCAATATGATCTCCACCAATGATGATACATATGATGCTTATGCAACCTTAAATGAACTTGTGCTTTACACTGATGCGATACAAAAGTAAGTTATATACTTCATTTATCTGATATTTTTAATTTCATTCCCTTGCTGATAAGTAGGAAAAAACTAAGTATAAACTTATAATTACTACGCATTTTTAATAAACTGAGCTTCCATTGATCATTGATGTGCAAAATGTTACTGTTTGAATTTGAAATACCAAAGCTTATACATGATCATTGAGAAGAGATTATTACTAGTATTAGTTCCACAAAAAAATTCACAAAATTTAAAAAAAGATGTTCAAGGAGGTTATATATAATGTGAGATGGTTTAGTTTGGTTTCTCCAGAAGGTTTATATATAATGTAAGATGTTCAAGGAGGTTTATATACATGTTTACAAGTCCTCTAACTTATGTAGTGAGATAAGGGAAAAAATTGAATTGACAACTCATGCCAGCAGTTTCCCAAACATCTTATAAGTGTTTCATACTTTCTTCAAATTCCACATTTCCCCAGTAAAGTTGATAACTTTGTTGTATTCATCCAATGATTTGTTTATAGCAATAAGACTAACACAATTTTTTTTAAAACTCGTTTATATACTCTCATCTATAATTTTTGAGATCAACTTTATAATTTGCTGTTTTAATTGAAACTCTTTATCCTTGATTGTTTGTGGATATGTATCCTCACGGTAAAGTATACACATGTTTGGAAGTTGAGCAGCCTATTATAATGAGGAAGATTAACTCTTCGGTCATTAACAAGAAAGCAAACTCCAAACAAGGAACATCAGGTTCTTCGCATTCTAATGAACTTAGGGTTAGAGTTTGTTTCTCCTTTCTCATTCTCAAGGGTTGCACATGGAGGTTCATGAGCTGACTTCTAAAGTTTGCATGAGCTGAATACTTTTGAAGCCCTTGTTGTTACTTTTGTTTGATACCAAAGGTGCATATTATACACTTACATATATAGTATATGTCGAGGGTGTTTTCCTCATCTAAAACAAACCTATATAAGCTAGGTCTTGGTGTGTGTGTGTATATATATATATTATATATATAACATATATATATATATGTTATTATGCATATCAATTGTACGTACATATTACAATTTCGAAAATACAAAGGTACGTATAATTTATTTTCAAATTCATCACCATCTCATTGCTTCACATAACGAGGTTGCTTGTGCACGTGAGGACTCGTCTTCTTCATCTATATATATCTCTAACGACATTTGGTACAAACCATTGATGTTAGATGGGACATAAGTGCCATGGATTCATTACCGCCATACATGAGACCCCTTTATCAAGTCAATCTCGACATTTTCAGTGAAATGGAAGAAGAATTGGCCAAAGAAGGTAATTCAGACCGCATCTACTATGGAACGTTTGAGGTAATCCTTGTTTCTCTTACCCTCACTAATCAGTTAAATAAGTTCTAGGGAAGAAATAAATTTTGACGATGACGAAAAGATTCTCAATCCAAAATGTGCTTAATTTATATTCTCTACTTTTACTCTTTATATTTCCTTTTTTTAGATGAAAAAGTTACTGAGATCCTATTTTGAAGATGCTAAATGGTACAATGCTGGTTACATTCCAAAATGTGAGGAGTATATCAAGAATGCACTTGTAAGCTCTGCCATTATGACGCTTTCAACAAATTCCTTGGTTGGTATGGAGAGATTTATCGCAAAAGACATTTTTGAATGGGTGATGAATGAGCCTTTGATCGTTCGAGCTTCATCAGCAATCTGCAGATTGATGGATGATATTATTGATCATGAAGTAAGTATCACAAAATTACCTTTTAACTTTTTTCTCCACAAGATAAAAGTTTTTTTTTTCACAAGATAAAAGTTATTCCAAATTCGTGTTATTTTTTCTTCTTCTTAAAGATAATGACTAGTCTCAATTCCTGTTTTTTTTTTTTTCGTGATAAGTTTTCTTTAGATTAAAAAAAGGTATTCTTTAATTTGTAGCATGAGCAGTAATTAGTTGATATAGAATTATAGTTAACATAACATATTAGCAAACAAAATTTAAAAGGATAAAAAAAAGACAAAGGATAACTTATCATGTTTTGAATTTGTGCATACGAATATATGGATACACAACACACGTATTTTATGTATTAAATTTGCTTCAAAAAGCTAGCCAACCTACTACATCCATCACATGAAAATAAGGTACAACCTTATATTATTCATCTCTTTTCTTTTTAACCCAATGAACTATTGAATTCATGTTGATATAATGTGGTGAAAGTGTAGCGGTGGAGGCACTCATGAGCAAGGAAGATCAATTGGACATCCTTCACTAAAAAATATATTACGTATCTAAGCTAATTATTATTTTTCATGAAAATATATTAAATCCTGAACATATTTGACATATACATTAGATAGGTATACATAGCCTAATGGTGAAGGGTGTTCATATTGACTTTAAAGTCTTGGGTTTGATCCTCCAGTCCAATATTATCTTCATTTTTTGAAAAAAATAAAAGAAGAAGAAGAAGAAAAGAAACACATAAATACGATGTTTGAATTAAGTTGCGTCCATTTCTCCTCTCTTTCCCTTTTTTTCTTCTGTTTGCCCCCAAGCCCCAACTAAACTAATTTTATTTGGGTAATGATTTGTTATATTTCCTTTTTTATAGTTTTTGCAAACATCTTAATTATTCAGCTTTATTCTTTTCCCGATTTAAATAAATTTAGTGATCTTTCAAGAAAATTAGTTGAGATAAAGAAATATTTTTTATTATCATTATGTATCCACTTAGTTAAACTTGTTTTGCTTCTACCAATTATCACTGCAGTTGTTGAAAGGATCTTTTCCGCAATAAAATTTGTTAAGAATGACTTGTGAAATAGAATAAATGGTGAATATTTAGAGGTTTGCATCATGCTTATGTTGAAAATTTTTTTGTGCACACATTCATCTAAAAATAAATTATTTCCTTTTTCAAATTTTAGATACTAGTATTAGAATCTTCTGGCTTAGCCGCTAGCGTTTATTAAGTGGGCTACATGAAATCAAAATATTGATGGAAAAATACTTGAATGTATCTCTGATGAAGATATAAAAATCTATTTCATGTAGGTTCAACAAGAAAGAGGACATGCAGCTTCGATTATTGAATGTTATATGAAAGAATACGGAGCTTCAAAGGAAGAGGCGTACACCAAATATCGTAAGGAAGTCAAGAACGCATGGAAAGACATAAACAAAGCATTAATGCGCCCTACAGAAGTACCAATGTTTGTCCTCGAACGGCCTCTAAATCTTGCACGCATACTAGACACTCTTTTTAAAGATGAAGATGGATACACAAATTCCCATACCAAAAGTAAAGACCTTATTACCATGTTGCTTACTGAATCGTTTGACATATGACGATCATAGTGCATATGCAACTTTAACTAAGTACTTGTAACAAATGTGGAGACGTTTTGCATTTTTTTCATTACTTAAATGTTATTGTTCGTATTAAGGGGAGAAAAAATAAATAAATAAGTTAATCAACATAAACTCTTAAGAAAAGGTTTACATTTTTCTATCTGTTACCTTTTACTCGGCACTTATTTTAGATTACTAGTTTAGACACGTAAAATTAAAGTACAAAATTATAATAATAATTTCTTTTCTTGAGCTGGAGGTTCATAGAAAATAACCTCTCTATCCCAAAAATATAGAATTATGATTGGCGTACACCACTTATGATATTATGCTAAATATATTATTACTATAATAATATTCACTTTATCCCTTCTAAATTCTCATTATTTGAACTTCACATGTAATTGTTAAGTATCCTTATAAGTATTTTTAGAATTTAACGCTACATTAAAGAGTATAATGATGGTTAGTAATAGAAGAATTTTTACCAATTAGTTAGTGTTGCACAAATTTTATCGATCGCCACTCAATATATCTGTTAGATGAACTACCATATTAGGTAGAATAGTAGATGTATAAAATCATTTGTCTCTTTTTATTTTATATCTTTCTGCCAAACATGTTCTGCTTGTCGTAGGAATATACAATTTTTTCGTTAAGACTTTTTTTTTGTTTTCATTTACATATAAATATATAATAAAAATCATATTATGTCATACACTTACGATTATATATAGTTTAAATAAACAGTAGCTACTTAATCTGCACAACTTTCTCTGTGTAATCAGAGTTTAACAAAAAGAAAAAGGATTAAGAGAAAATATATTATAATTAAGATTTAAGATATTTACCATGAATCCAAAATCCACTTACAAGTTATCATCACTTTAAGTAGAATAGTACCAAAATTTCAAATTCTTGAAATTATGTTTTTCAGAAAATATTGACATTTTCAAACATATCCTAAAAATATATTTTCTTTATCTGCATCTCTTGAAATTTATAGAATATTATTTATTAGAACTATCAGCACAGTGTAATTAAATATAAATGCATTTTTATTTCATTATAATCCATATATAAGCATATGATTAAAAAATTATTTCCTTTGGAAAATTCATGATCATGACTTTTTCAAATGCAACACTAATGTCCCTGTCCTTTACAGTTCTAAGAAGAATATCAATGGTATTTTATATTTTGCTCTGTCACCATCCCGCTTATGATTGCGATTAAAAAGGAAACCAAAAAACAATAATTAGATAAAGATAGGAATGGTAGAATAAAGATGAGAAAATAATTCTTAGGTGATTTTAAATAAGTGACTTTGGGTAAGAAAAGGGGGAAAAAGTTAATTAATTATTAAAAAAGTTTAAGCCAAAACATAAAAATGAAAAAAGATCCATCAGTTTCTTACTTAATTGTCCTCTCTTTTAAACTTTATCAGTTTCTTGATAATCTAATTAAATATCTTAAATAGAGATGTAACAGTTTTAGTAGTAAAAAAAATTGTATATGAAAAAAGAATTGAAAAAGCAAATACGTTTATCATAATTTAAACATTTTTGTATTTTGCACAATATTAAAAGGCCCATCAATTTTTGATGGCCAATTTGGTAATTCTTCAATTTGAGCTCTCCTCACTTTTAATATAAAATATGATAAATAAAATATTTTACATTGCTTTTAATAAGGAATTTATAACACAGATAAATAATTTATAATGATGAAAATGAACTACACACGTTTAAAAAGACTAAACGTGGAACATTAAAATAGGGTTATTCAACTTCTTATTGACTCACCCTTTATGAAATTTAGATACTATTATTAAATTAGATATTTAATTAGAATTGTTTCAATGCATTATTGCTTCAAATTCGTAATATTTTCATTAGTATTTAATTTATTAGATAATTTATAATATTTTAATTTATAGGAGAGACAAATTTGTAATTCAACTTTGAATAAAGATATTTAATTAATTAGATATTACTATTTAATATTTAATTAATTATATTATTTATAATATTTTAATTTATAGTCGGGGCAAATTCATAATTCAATTTTAAATATAGGAGCTAGCTTTTCACTTTTAGTATAATATTAGTGTTTGGACACGTACATTACATGTATATCTCCACATTGCTAATAGTAAGAATACCTTAAAATAATATTAGCATATATGTGCAATGAGTTACAAATTTGAAGAAAAATTTGCAAGCTCAAATTGATGAATACAGAGCCAATTCAACTGATATGTATAAAACAATATTTAGCATTAATTTGTATAAATTGTATAAAAAATTGATTGATATATGTCTTCCTTAGGATGTCTAGTACTTAATTGTCAATATCATGTTGTACATTTATAATAAATAGTAGTAATTTATGACGGAAATCTTTGATGGTCATTGATGTGTAAAAATTTGATTGATGTTTATAAATCATAGTTGTATGTACAAGTATCAGTTATGTGATTCAAAATTATAAGTCTTTGCTCATCTATGAATTTGACAAAAAAAAATATAAATTAAATTATTTGAATATAATCATATTATGAAACGTAACATGATTTGTGTCTCTCCTTTTACTGCTTTTGAACAACTCTCTCGTTTTATTTGCCTTAGAGAAAAAAAAGGATTAAATATATTTCTAACTCTAAAATTTTATATAGTTTAATTTTATTTTGATATATGTGAGTGGAATAATTATCTATTGCTTAAAAGCTAGTCAATTGTCATATAAACTATTCATCCCTCAGTCACATACATGTCAAACTTACTACATCCACATAGTAGGTTATAAGCATGAATGGTCCATCTTTTTGAAAGAAAGCGAACCATAGAGAAATAAAATAAAATTTCTCCTTAAAAAAAGCCAATTTATAGTATTAAAAATAATAAATACGCATCTATTTGTAGATGATGTTGAGAAGATATGTTATTTATTAAATGAAAAAAAGTCTAAATTGATAACTCCTTTAACACCTTTTGTAAAATGAAGGATAAAAAATATAATTTGTCCATCAATAATAATAACCATCAGTTAAATTTTTTTGTTAATTTATCTTAATTTTGATAATATAAACTGTAATAAAAATATATATAATTATTATATGAAATATTTATCGAATTTAATTATAAATGAAGATGAACTATCACATCGATTATTTTGAAGGGTTTTAAGTGTTCAAGCCATATATGTCAATTGAATTAAGAAAAAATGAAGTTTAGGTTTTTATTTTCATTAAATTCATGATAGAAATATAAAGAGAAAAACTTATTTAAACTATTTAAGTCATAACCTGCGCAAGAACAAAAAAATTAAAGAAATGATCATGTAGTCATTTTTGTTGCTCAAAGATTGAACTCAAGTACTAAGGTAAGTTTTAAAAAATTCTTAAAAAATGTAAACGTAAGAATTAAAAATCTATAAAATATTCCCTCACCAATTATAAGAAAGATATTGTATCTCTTTAGCAGAGAAGAAGAGCACACATCAAGCAACAAAATTCATAAGAGAAAAAAAATTGATTAGACATAGAAGAGATTTGAAGATACGTTATTCACAGTGCATTTTATAGAATTTTCCAAAGAAAATAAAATTTTTTAATAACGGTTGGAAGTCGAAATTAAGGAGTAAATATGTGAGCTAGACAGATGAAGAACACTTTAATTATCAATTATTTATAATTAGAATTTAGAATTACTCATATTAACTTTTAAGGGATAATTTGATAATTTAATTTTTCACTTAGGTTCTTTCAACCTTTAAAATAGTATAGATAAATAGATAGATGATGGTTTATTTATTATTGATAGAGTTATTCGATGGCATGTATGAGTCCACCACTAGTCAAGGGACCAAGTCCTTCGACTGTCAACAACAGATAATCAAGCAACAAGTAGCTCAGATAGTAAAAGTAAAAGACACAGGATGTTTATGTGGAAACCTCCTTGCTTAGGAGAGTAAAACCATGACCTACCTCGTAGGATTTCTCAACAACTTCACTAAGTTCGAGCAACAATGATTACATACACTTGTAATTCATAGGATTTAAACTCTCAATCCTACCACTCTTGCAATACCTCTATTGCAAGACTACAAGGCAATAACTCTATTGTCGAATCTCGAACCAGCTACCTCTAATTGATGCACAATGGCTAACTCTAGCCCAACTACCAACTAACTTTAGTTGATATAATTCCAGCTAACTCTAGCCCTACCACCAACTACCTCTAGTTGATGACTCTTTTTGAAGATACAAGAAGAGCAACAAAAGAAGTACCTACACCAACTTCATAAGGAGAAGAGTAGGTTTCACATTTTGAACATATTCCAAAGAATCAAAAATAAGAAGTATTAAGAGACAACTTGAGTTAATCATGATCGGGTCCTTTGTTGTTGATGAGCTTTGTTCTTGGTGAGCACCTGACGACTTTTGTGGAGGATATTTCAATTACAAATATGCAAAAATTAGAGTTTGATTTTGGTCATCTTTATCCATATAAGAGAGGCCAAAAATCTAGAAGCAATCCCATTAGTTAGTACATCTGTCTTGCTGCAACCTTGCTGCAGTTTCACCAACCATCGCAGACAAAGGTACACTTTACAGCTATACATTGTCTTTCTAACACATACACGAACCCAATCTTTGTAGGAGATGTAAAGTGTGAACCTGGTTGACTTATCAGTTTTTCAATCATCAAAACCTAGAGTACAACATTTCCCTCTTTTTGATGATATCAAACTAGTGCTAGTAATAGACTTCTCAAAGCTTCCCCTTATCACTAGCATCTATTTCTCCACAAATGTGAACCTGGTTCTCATACCAGTTTGTCAATCATCAAAATCAAGAGAATAATATTTTATTTCTTTTTGATGATGTCAAACTAATGCCGTTAATAAACTTCTCAAAGCTTCTCCTTATTACTAGCATCTATTTCTCCAAAAATGAGAACCTGATTCTCTTACCAGTTTTTCAATCATCAAAATCGAGAGTATAACATTTTTGCCTTTTTTGATGATGACAAACATACATTTTAAAAGGTGATTTTTCAAGCTTCTTTCCTCCATCTCCAGTTTATTTATTTGTTTCCCATTTCTAGCTATTCTCTCCTCCACTATGGATTTGCTTCCCCATCTCACAGAGCCCCCATTTCACCAGTTCCCTTCATTTTTCTCCCTTTTCATTTAGATCTTTATTCCCCCTCTCAAGTTGCTTCCATCTCCATCATGATTACTTTTCCCTTTAGACATCATAAAAAAGACAAGCAGTAAATCAAATAGAGTAAAAATAGCACTATATTAACTCATGGCCACTAAAGCAACACTAACATGAATAAGAAAGAAATGACAAGAGAAGAGAGAACAGTAGAAGTAGGGGCAAGATAATTCATCATTCATTTAGATTAAAGCATCATACAAATACAAACAAAAATACATTGTCAAACAATCTGAATCTCTCCATATAAAATAGGGACAAAAGGGTGAAGAGGATAAGGAAATAGAGAAAGAGGAGGTAAGAACAACAGTGCATTTGGAGAGGAACAAAGGAATAAGGACTTAAGAACTAGATCATTTATGTAGCAACAAAGTCATTCTCTCATTTGCAGTGTCATGTGCCTACAGTAGTTTCTGGGTCCCATACCTTGGCCTTTAAAGTGTCATTCTCCTGACGAAGAGCATTCATGGGACCTAGTTCCTCTATTGGGGTAGCTAAGGCTTTCGGTAAGGCTGCCTTCAAGTGCATAATCTCTGCATCCCATTGAACCAACAACCCAGTCAGCCTCTCCACTTCTGCATTGCACTTTTCCTGGGCGAAAATTAGACCTGAGATCACAGTTTGACCCCCCACACCAACACATCGATGTACACACTCATATTCCTCTAAGGTGGTGAGAGTAATCATCTGTTTTCTAGTTCGTGCGATCCCTTGTCCACAGGTGACCTTAAAAAGATCGAACACTCAATTTAGGGTAAATCTATATGCCAACCCATGATTATCACCCTTGACCGTCAGCACCTTACGCATGTATTCAATCATAACTATTAGTAGACTAATGACTTTGAAGGTACTAAGAGCCTCCATGATGAAGGGATTAGATATGCCCACGATTTTTCGCTTTTCAGTCCGAGTAAGAAGAACTTTGTTCACAAATTCGAATACCAGTTAGTACTCGCCTTTCATCTGCCTTTTGAAAAGTCTCACCCCACTCAGGTTCTCTAGCTTTTTGATTAGGAATAAAGAATTTTTTGGTTGCATTGTTCTTCCACAGACCTGATCCCCTCAGTAGGAACCTCCAGGATCTACCCAAACACTTTTTCATCTAGGGTTATGTTGACCCTTTTCACCTTTGTGATCAGCTCCTTCCTTTCAACAGTAAACATCACCTCATCATAGAATTCTCGTACTTCTTTATCATGCAGCTCAGGAACAGTGGAGTGAATTGATGGCTCCATGCCTGATACACAATCATCTCCATTAAGTCCATCATCCCCTCCATGATGGCTATATCAAGATCAAAGACCTATCCTCTCAACACTTTATGAGTTTTCAGGATTTCTGTCTTTACTCTCTAGTGAGACAGTGCACTGGGCCTTTCTGATCAGTAAGCCTGGAGAAGGCACTAGGTCCCTTAGTTTATGGAGCCTTACTTTCCTCTACTTTCTTGGATTTTAAACCTCTAGTGGGTACGAAATGCTCTTCATCCTCAATAACTTTCCACTATTTCCATTTTGTTCCAGAAACTACCTTCTTTTTTAATGCCTTGATTGTTGACTTGGTCCTTTTTGTCCTTATTTCTTCACCAGCAGAGGGTTTGTGATAGGATTTTCTATCATTTCATTAACACACTTATTGCAACGTCATCATCTATGTACCTTCCCACTTTTTGTTCATCATGGTCCAGAAGGATTTCTGGCTGAGCCTCTTCCTACACAATTACTCTCTTTTTTAACTTTCTTCTCTTGGCTGTTTTTTCTTGATTTTCTTTCAACGCATCCTCTGTGACTTTTCTTGTGCTTGCCCTTGTGTTTGGTAGATGAACCAGGTCCCTTGACCAGGCGTCCTGATGTTTGAAGGCTATTTTCTTTACTTTCTAAGACAAGGTCCGTTTATCCTCACTATCATCAGAGTCTGCAATCTCCTGCTCAATATTTAGAGCTTCTTAGGTTCCATCCCATGTTGGAGCAGGAGCCAGTTTTGGAGAGACAAGAATAAAAGAGGAGAGCTCATCACTCATTTAGATGGTTTCACAATTTGACCCACCTTGGGCCCTTTGAGTCAAGCTTTGAACAATTATCTAGTCCTCTAGGGCAAAGATGGGTAATGTCTGATCTTGTCCCTTGTGGTAGACCTTTTTCAAACAAATAACTTCCTGAAACTATCCCCTCAAGCATCGACTCCACTTCATGTTCAAGGGCCAACAGAGGACCAGGTAGTGAGGGAGAGGCGTTGAAGTCTAGAAGATTATATCTCTCCTTTTCCTCTTTCAGACAAATCAAATCGAATTTCTTTTATCATTGTAGTCAGAGAGAACATTTTGTCAAGAGTGAGTGCATAGAAGTCTATAAATAGAGCTCAGACTTCTATGTTTTCCACTGGAGGGGTAGAAGAAGAAATGGGAGTCTCTAGGAAAGGGTTTTCAAAACCTACAACAGATAGGATGGCAGAGTGTCGGATGATTCAATAGGAATTGGAACAGAGAGTCTTAGATATTTGGACGGAGAAGATGCTTGAGACCTGATTCGATGAGAAAGACTAATGAGGGGAACATATGGTCTTTAGAAGGAAGGGTTTTGAAGTTTTCTTTCCTTTTGGATTTGAGATTTGTTAAAGAGAGTGAAGTGAGAGGGACGATTGGGATGGGGTTATTTAAGAGAAAAAAGTGACATGTTGAGTCAGGAGAGGAGATATCGATTTTTTTTAATGACAAGACAATGAAACAAAAAGGCGTGAACATATATATATATGGAAATTACAAAATATTCTTTCAATGCCCTTCTATAAATAGTGAGTATGATGCTAAACTGTGAGGGGACCGCGTCCTTCCTCTGAAGTTTTGAGGTTCCCAGCATCTATCCAGCATCCCCTCTTGCTTCTCCCATGCTTATATACGTGTATACCTGTGAGAGTATGAAACTGAGTTAGACATATTTTGATAGCTACAAACTTGGATACCTGCAACCTGATTTTAGCCAGAGGGAGCGGCTCACGAGAGGAGAGAGGAGATATAGCAGTCAATTTATTTTGATCATCTCCACCTTTACCTAGTTCCTTTAGAACTTATCCTTGCATAGATCCTTCTCCTATAAGAGACCAGAGAGGATCTAAGAGAGTAAGCCATTCTTGTAATACCTTGGGAGTGCCTAAGACTAGACCTGGGATTTTAAAATAAAAAGTAGTAGAAATCTAGAAAAGTTTCTCAGAACGGGTCGTTGCACGAGTCATTAGAGGGACTAAGAACTCGTTGGATATGCCCGTGAAGAGATACTGCAGGTCTAGAGTTAGGAGTGATGGGTCTCAAAACGACCCGTGAGATGTTACAATTAGTTGTTGAAGGTAGTCATGGTGAGGTTAGTTCTGGATCAAGGGGGAAGTAACGAGTCGTGGTATGACCCATTGTTCCAAGCAACGGACCGTTTTCAACACCCGTTGAAAAGAATTCCAGGGTAAAGCAGTGGTGACAACGACTGGTAGCAACAAGTCATCGGAGCTTGTAACGACTCAATCTGTCCAGTCGTAGTAGAGGATCTAAGACCTGATTCAGGGGTGTAACAATGAGGGGTGTAATGGAATAGTTGAGTCAGTAACGGTCCGTTGTGACGCCCGTGGTCACTGGCAGAGCATTTTTCCAGGAAATTTATTAAAGGTATTTTCGTTATTTCTAAGCCCTAGGGTCATAAACTATGTCGTTTTAAGCTATGGATAGTAATTTTTAAGAAAAGTAAGTTCATTCTAAGCTATTTCTAATTCATGCTTGCAAGTTTAGAGGTTTTGGAGAGGTGATCAAGCCTAGTTCTTCAAGTTTTTCATTAATTCTTCATTGGACAATCAAGGGAGGTGTAGAATCAGTTCTTCTCAGGTATGTAGGATTATGATTGTATGCAATTGTTCACACCTATGCCCAACTCCTCTCTAATTCATGAAATTCTATTGATAATTCTATGGGGCTTTATCCCACTTCTTATGAAGTCCTTATGATCTATCTATGGGTTAACCCCTCTCATGTATAAATTCATGTTTTATGAATCATGGACAAATTTTATATCTATTTAGATTTAAATTTCTACAAACTATGCCCAATTATGCATATTTCATGAAAGATCAAGTTATAATCCCATTTATATTTTGATGTTTATTAGCCCATTATGATTTATGAATTATGATATAATTTCTATCAAATGCTCATCATGAATTTATGAATATAAAGAATATATATGTTTTACAAGTATGCATGAACTTTATGGTTTATGGTTTATGAATTTATGATTTTGGCCGACTCACGGGCCTTATTTCATAGCTAGTTCATGTATTTCAAGCATGCTTATGATTATCATGATTTTAAACTAGCCCATGAATATTATGTATATTATCCTATGAGCACTATATATGTTTTGTGAGTAGTATTTAATACCGAGTAGACCTGAGGTACAAGCATACCCCGAGTCTCAACGTAGCCATGATGGGACCTCCATGATATTTTCCCCTTTGCCTAAATAGGCCCTCTATTGTGATATCACACCTCTTTTCATGGTTCTACCTTGGCAAGGTACAAACACCCTCCCAACTAGGGGTTTACAAGTCAGGCTCAATATGTGCTCATATGGGGTATGTCAGTTATAAGAATCTCCCATTTTTCCTCATGATTTATGTGTGGTTATGATTACATACGTTGGGTCAAGTCATGTTTAATAAGGCTTTTCTCTTATGATTATGATTATGAATGATTTATGAATGTTTTGAAAACCTTAAGCCTTATGTTTGCATGATGATATTTACGTTATGATCATATTATCCTAGTCTTATGAACTTTTATGTATTTTAACTGTCCGTTTTACTTACCTTGCATACTCGGTACATTCCACGTACTGACCGCATACTCTATGCTGTATTGTCTCATGATACAGGTCCAAGGGATCTTTCTTAGCAGCGTCCTTAGCCCTTACTTCCCACTCAAACTTGTGCAACTAGCATTGGTGAGTCCTCATCCTCTGAGAAAATTTAGTATCCATAGTCGTTATGTTTCCCTTCAGTTTTAGACTTGTCGGGTTAGTTGGGGTTGTTGTCTCATCAACCCATCAAATATGTTAGAGACTTTCAGACTTGGTATAGTAATCAGCTTGTCATGTATGATGTAAATTCTAGTTATGGTGTTATTTTATGTTTAGACTTCTACTATATTTATTATGACGAATCTTCTGCTTTTATTGATTGAGTTAGATGTATGTTCATGCCATGGGTTGACTTGGAGTCCCTCGGGGCTCCTTGTCCCATGTCTCAATCCTGGTCTATGTTCAGATCGTGACAAACTTGGTATCAGAGCAATAGGTTTTGAAGTGTTCTATGGTGTCTGAAAGCCGCGTAAGTAGAGTCTTTTTCATGGGTGTGAAGCGCGCCACACTTATGACGAAGAGGCTATGAGACGTTTAGGAAATGTTCCCTTCTTTCATGATCTATGTCCTGCGGTGAAATGTCTCCCTATCCTTCTAACTCATGCTCTATGTGTGTGTAGAAACATGTCTTCTCCTAATAACAATGGGAGTCAGTCAGCCCCACCAACCCCAACGGATTCTATGTTTGGGCAAGTTACGGCTGCAAAACTCTAGGCCGCAGTCAAAGTGTTGAAACGGGCCATAATCACCCAGCATAACCAGACGACTATCGCATTAGTGAACCCTACCGGGAAGATGACAACTACTAGGGTTCAAGAATCCGTGAAGAGGAACCCTTCTAAGTTTGGTGATTCGAATATAGGTGGAGATTTTAAGGGAGAAGAAAGGAGGAACACGAGGCCCAAGACTGAAAACTTTGAGAGTTCACAGAAGGGGTCAAGTAGTGGGATTCACTGTCAACCCTAGAAGAGGTCTTTAGCTCAGGTACGGGAATACAAGCCTCGGGTGAGGGAGATTACTTACCTAGTTTGCAGGCGCTGCAGGGAGAACCACTTAGGAAAGTGCTTGGCAGGTTCAGATGTTTGCTTCTATTGTGGCCAACCTGGTCATAAGCATAGAGATTGCCCTTCAGCCAAGCAACATGGTCAGAGAGGTCGTGACCTGGCCACCCCTTCAGCAGCCTTGTCCAGTTGTCCAGCTTGCCAAAGGTATGGTAGAAACCACTCGAGAAGGTGTTTGATTGGCAATGATGCTTGTTTTGGGTGCGGTAAGCCTAAACACAGACTCGGAGATTGCACTTCTATTAGATCGCGTGACGGTGAAGCCCGTGCCCTAGCTATCAGGTCTACTGCCCACCCATCTCAGCAGCACTGGTTACCTAGAGCAGGTGGCAACCAACCATAGTTGTAGTCACAAGTATGTCATAAGTCTTCATATCGAACCTTGCATGATTTATAGTTCCGAGAATTACTGTACGAGGTATAAGATCCCTTTGTGCATTTTAATATATGATTTATTTCGTGGATGTTAGGGAATGATTATAAGTATGGAAACTTCAGTGATAGCTTTAGAGGTGAATGGGAAGTCTGGAGCTAGTGATATTAGTGCAACCTTAATGAAGAATCCTAGAACCTTATAATGATGACCGTAGAATAAGGGGGGAGATGGTAAGTGGAGGGCCAAGTCAAGTCTTAAGTTTTCTAGTAAGGAAGTTCTACAAATAGTAATTAAGGGTAGTTAATCCATCCTCATTTAGGTGTTTCTCTTATGTTTGCTCGATACTACGCTCAACTCATGCTTATGTTCAGAACCCTAAGATGATAGATAACTCCTTTAGTCAGCGATCCCAATATTACCCATTCAACTTTATGTCATGACCCTCGTTACGCATGTAAACTCATGTCTCTTAGCATGCTCAGCTTTATGAACTCAATCCCTAAGATTTGCCCCATCGACCTATGAGGTCGTGCTATATCAGGTATATGTCCAGCTTAGGTTTCTTGAATGATTTGTGCTCATGATTCAGTTACTTTAAACCCTATGGATGTTTCCCATGCTGAAGATGATGGTTAAAATAGGTATGTTCAAGGTAACTCCCTATCCCTTCCATAAGTGTCTGGTATGTAGAAGTTCAAGAAGCACGGTTATTAGCCAAGCCTGGGAGTGTAACAACCCGCATGGTTATTTTGATTGTTGATCCATTTTCCCTAGGTTGAACCTTTTCATATCTTTATTTTGTTATTATGACTTGAGGAGGTGGATGACACCGTTTTCGTGATGATCTAATGAAGATTGGGTGAGATTTTCGATCTTGGAGGGTTTGAGGTTTGAGAGGTTTGACCAGAGTTAACATTTCAGGTTAATGAGCTCGAATTGAGTTCTGAAAGCTCTGTTGGTTCTGAATGGTGATTTATGACTTAGTTGGGTAGTTTGCATGGATCCCGAGGTGATTCGGGAGTGATTTGAACCTTTGGTTGAAATTATGAGTTTTGAGGAGGCTAAGTTGACCACGGTTAACTTCCGATCACAACAATATTATATTGGTAAGTTGATGGTTCCAACCGCTCCGGAATGGGTTTTATGATTAGATTGCATATTTGAGCTATGATCGGGGGATTTCGGAAGAGCTTTGGGTAGATTTGAATATTTTGCATATTTGGCATGATCTTAAGCATAAAAGGTGAAAACTCAAAGGTTCGGGACTTTTATAGGAGTTCGTCTTTTTGAATTGATAAATGGTGGTGTCGTTATTTAGAATTCATTAGAATCTTTCGTGATGATTGGGGTCCAAGATAGGTAAGACGGGAATTCTATCTGGGTGAAGTTAAAGGAAGTCATTCCGGATCAGAAGGTAGAGGTCGTCTCCAAAGGGGGAGATAGTATGCTTCGATATCAGGGTAGTTGGTGTGATTCAGGTGTTGATGATTTGAGAGATCAGATATTGCACGAGGCTCACGGTTCCAGATACTCCATACATCCAGGTGCCATCAAGATGTAATATGACCTACAGGAAGTCTATTGTTGGAATGACATGAAAAAAGACATAGCGGGATTTGTGGCTAAATGTCCAAATTGTCAGCAAGTGAAGGTTGAGCACCATAGATCAGGAGGTGTGCTTCAAGATATCAATTTCCTACTTGGAAGTGGGAGGAGAGTAATGTGGACTTCATCACAGGGTTACCTCGCACTCGTCGATAGTATGACTCCATTTGGGTGATCGTGGACAGGTTGACCAAAGCTGACCATGTTCTACCGGTCAAAACCATTGATTCAGTGGAGGATTGTGCCAAACTATACATTTGAGAGCTAATTTGATTGAATGTAGTGCACTTGTCAATCATATCAGATAGAGGTACTCAGTTTACCTCTTAGTTTTGGAGATCGTTTTAAAAGGGACTTATTACTCAGGTCAAGCTCAGTACAACATTTCATCTGCAAATCGATAGTCAGGCGGAGTGGACTATTCAGACTCTCGAGGACATGTTGAGAGCATGTGTGATTGACTTCAAAGGTGGCCGGGATGAGCATTTTCCTCTCATTGAGTTTGTTTACAACAACAGCTGTTATTCCAACATTCAGATGGCTCCGTTTAAGTCTCTCTGTGGGCAGAGGTGTAGATCACCTATTGGTTGGTTTGAAGTCGGTGAAGCTATGATGATAGGTCCAAATTTAGTCCATGAGGCCATGGAGAAGGTTCAACTTATAAGAGACAAGTTGAAGATAGCTCAAAGTCACCAAAAGTCCTATGCTGATGTGAGAAGGAGAGAACTTGAGTTCAAAGTTGATGAGTGGCTGTTCCTAAAGAAGTCTCCCACGAAGGGAGTGATGAGGTTCGGAAAGAAAGAGAAACTCAGTCCCCGTTATGTTGGCCCATACCGGATTGTGAAATTAGTTGACAAGGTAGCATATGAATTGGAGTTGCCCTCAGAGTTAGCTTTAGTCCATCCAGTTTTTCATATATCGCTCTTAAGGAAGTATTTGGGTGATCCAACTCTAACTATTCTGATGGACAGTGTCAGTGTGAAAGACAACCTTAGTTATGATGCAGGTTCGTAAGAGAAGGAATAAAGAAGTAGCTTCAGTCACGGTTTTTGTGGAGGAATCAGGGTTGAGGGAGCTACATGGGAAGTCGAGGCAGATATGATGGATAAATACTCGCATCTATTCCCTACCAGCTTAGTTTCAACTTGATGAATCTGTTCTTCCTTAATACTCTATTCAGTTTCATGTTCAGCTCATGTACCTCAGTTACTTTCATGTGAACGGATGTATGTGTGACTTGGGAATTCAGTTCAATTCAGAGTTAGTCACTCCATCAGGTTTCATCATGTATACTCAATATTTGAATGTGGTGATTTCATTTCGCAGCTTTTGTATGTTTACCCACATTTGAGGACAAATATTCCCAAGGGGGAGATATTGTAATACCCTGAAAGTGCCTAAGACTAAACCTGAAATTTTAAAATGAAAAGTAGAAGAAATCTGGAAAATTTTCTCAAAACGGGTCGTTTCACGAATCGTTGGAGGGACTAATGACTCATTGGATGTGCACATGAAGAGATACTGCAGGTCTGGAGTTAGGAGTGACAGGTCTCAGAATGACCCGTGAGATGTTACAACGAGTCATTGAAGGTAGTCATGGTGAGGTTAGTTATGGATCAAGGGGGAAGTAACAAATCGTGGTACGACTTCTTGTTCAAAGCAATGGGCCATTGTCAGCACCCATTGGAAAGAATTCCAGGTTACGGCAGTGGTGACAAAGACTGGCAGCAACGAGTCATTGGAGTTTGTAACGACTCGTTCTGTCCAGTCGTGGTAGGGGATCTGAGACCTAATTCAGGGGTGTAACAATGAGGGTGTAACGGACCATTGGAGTCAGTAACGGTCCATTGTGATGCCCGTGGTCACTCGCAGAGCAGTTTTTCCAGGAAATTCATTAAGGGTATTTTCTTTATTCCTAAGCCCTAAGGTCCTAAAGTATGTCGTTTTAAGCTCTAGATAGTGAGTTTAAGAAGGGTAAGTTCATTCTAAGTCATTCCTAATTCATGCATGCAAGTTTAGATGTTTTGAAGAAGTGATCAAGCTTAGTTCTTTAAGTTTTTCATCAATTCTTCATTGGGCAATCAAGAGAGTTGTAAAATTAGTTCTTCTCAAGTATGTAGGGTTATGAATGGGTGAAAATATTCACACCCATTTCCAACTCCTCTCCAATTCATGAAATTCTATTGATGATTCTATGGGGTTTTATCCCAATTCTTATGAAGTCCTTATCATCTACCTGTGGGTTAATCCCTCTCATGTATAAATTCATGTTTTATGAATCCTGAGAAGATTTTATAGCTATTTAGATTAAAATTTCTACAAACTATGCCCAATTATGCATATTTCATGAAAGATCAAGTTAGATCCCATTTTGGTTTTGATGTTCATTAGCCCATTATGATTTATGACTTATGATATGATTTCTCTCAAATTCTCATCGTGAATTTATGAATATCAAGTATATACATGTTTTACAAGTATGCATGAACTTTATGGTTTATGGATTTATGATTTTGGCTGACTCACGGGCCTTATTTCATGGCTAGTTCATGTATTTCAAGTATGCTTATAATTATCATTATTTTAAACTATCCCATGAATCTCATTTATATTATCCTATGAGAATTATATATGTTTTGGGAGTAGTATTTAAAACTGAGTAGACATGGGTCTAAGCATACCTCGAGTCTCAGAACTACGCGTCAATGTAGCTATGATAGGACCTCCATGATACTGTCCCCTTTACCCAAATGGGCCCTCTGTTGTGATATCACACCTCTTTTCATGGTTCTATCCTTGGCAAGGTACGAATACCCTCCCGACTAGGGGTTTACAGGCCGGGTTCCATGTGTGCTCATATGGGCTATGTCGGTTATAAGAATCTCCTATTGTTCCTCATAATTTATGTATGGTTATGATTGTATACTTTGGCTCAAGTCATGTTTAATAAAGCTTTTCTCTTATGATTATGATTATGAATGATTTAAAAATCTTTTGAAAACCTTGAGCCTTATGTTTATGTTATGATATTTACATTACGATCATGTTGCCCCACTCTTATGAACTTTTATGTATTTTGACTGTCCGTTTTACTTACCTTACATATTTGGTACATTCCACGTACTGACCGCATACTTTATGCTATATCGTCTCATGATACAGGTCAAGGGATCTTTCTCAACAGCATCCTTAGCCCCTGCTTTCCCACTCAAACCTGCTAGCATTGGTGAGTCCTTATCCTCCGAAAGGCATTCAGTATCCATAGTCATTATGTTTTCCTTTAGTTTCAAACTTGTCGGGTTAGTTGAGAGTGTTGTCCTATCAACCCATCAGATATGTTAGAGGCTTTCAGAGTTGGTGTAGTAATCAGCTTGTCATCTATAATGTAAATTCTAGTTCTGGTGTCCGCTATTTTTATTATGATAAATCTTCCACTTTTATTGGTTGAATTAGATGTATGTTCATTCCATGGGTCGACTTGGAGTCTCTCGGGGCTCCTTGTACTGTTTCTCAATCCGGGTCTATGTTCTGGTCGTGACAATTCTTGAGATATTTTTTTGTCAACCAGGTACCCTTGATACATCTAAACAACAGACAAGTTTCTCCCCTTGATCTTTGTTGACACCCAATTTTGACCTCCCGATACCCCGTCTAAGCTGCTTATTAATACATATATTGCATATTTTATAATTAGCTCTTTTATGTAATCATTTAGTCCGCATTCATAATATTTTAATAATTAATTATCTTAATTTTTAAATTTTGCATAATTATTATTTTATAATGTTAATTTACATTTTAGTTTCAATTTATTAATTTTCTAATGTTATGTAATTATGTCACATATAGTATATTGTGTATTAATATAAATGTGTACATAATTTTAATTAAATGAGATTTAGTTTTTATATATAATTTTATAAACTATTTATATAATAATATTTGCATAATTTTACTTAAATTTCAAAATTTATTTATATTGATAATGAGATTTATATAATTTTATTATAAACTAAACTATTATATTATCTATGTATTAATTCATTTACAAGTATAGTATTTTTATCAATTTAACAACAGCTAAATTCAATTTTATTCAATATTCATTTAAAATCTAGCCACTTTCTATACAATTTATCTCAATTTTAACCATTTTTAGCAAAATCTGGCCACATTGTAAACTCCAATTCAAATTCACTTAATTTCTACTCATTTACCCATTCAGCGACCCATGAACATATTCAGACCCGACCCACCTAGCCTAAAACTAATCTCAACCCTCCATCATATCTAATCCAACGGATGAGATCTAATCCTACTATATTTTCTATTTTATTCCCAAATAACCCCAAAAATCGTAACACACCCTCATTATTCTCCATCACCTAGTGACGCTCTCCCTCATCCTCTTCTCCCTTCTCCCTCTCACTGTTCAACTGAGAAACCACCATGCCACCAACTCTGGTGGACCAGATCCTCACCCTCTCTCCCTTCGTCACCACTAAAATCTCCACTATCAACTAAACTTCTTCGCCTCTGCTCCAGCCGCCTCCCTCTTCTCCTCTATTATTTTTCGGCCAACATGGGCCGTAGAAACCAGCCGCACCTTCCCCTCTCACCATTATTTTCGGCACGGCCCTCTCCATTCTCTGAAATCACACGAAAATCACCCAAACTAGCCCCATTTTCTAGCAGCCACTGCCTTCTCCGGCGAACAGCCGCAACTCCATCACCATTCTCTTCTCCTTCTCTTTGATCGGAAACAGAAGCAGCCACCAGCCGCCCTGAACCACCGCGACCAGATCCCTCCCTACTTCCCTACCTAAACTCCGGCGAGCAACCATGAACAACCACCCGTCGCCCCTCTCGCCACCAGACCATCGGAAAAAGACCAACCCCTCCGTTCCCTTCTCTCACCAAGACAATCTCTTCTCCCTCTTTGTTTCCCACAACAATGCCAATGAACCAGATCATGCAGATCTGTTGTTTCCCGCCTCTCACCGTCCGACCAAGAACCAGTCTTACACCCCAGTGCGTCGCCCTCATCTCCACTGTTCCACCGAATAGCCAAACAACAGACCTCCCCTGTCTCCCTCTCTCTCATCACTGAACCATCATCATCGGTTAAATCTGATGAGCCACCGCCTTACGGACCTCGGGATAGATTCAAGTCTCACCTCTTGGTCTTCTATCTCTGCCCATTCTCTTACTCATATTTGATTATGTTTAATAATGATCTCATTTGATTGTGTGTTCGATATTGTAATATATTGAAATTGACCTGTTATGTTCCCTCTAATCTTCGGTATGTTCGATTACGGCTACTGGTGTCGCATCCGTGATTTGTTTTCCTGCAATTAAAATTACTTTCTTTCTCAACCTGTTTTATTTCATTCATTATTCAATCTGATTTTTAGGACTTTAATTTGAACTGAAATTAGCTTTATTGTGTCATTGTTGATATAGATTGTTTATAGTCTTTTATGTATTAGTTGGTAATTGAAAGATTCTTATTCCATGAGGATAGATTCAAATCATATTACAACTTTGATATTTGTCTATTTCGGCATATTATGGTAATTTGAAGTTCTTATATTACATATAATATATGAAAACTTTGAAGTTGGCTATAAAAGTAATTTTTGAATGATTTGATTATATGATTCCTGCTTTCCCTCCCTCATTTTTTCTAGCTCGTGTTAACAATTTGGTATGGGTTTATTGTGTCAAATATGGGCATTAGCTTGGACTGTTTATTTTTCTTAGAATATTTAGTAACAGCGTGGTCAATGGTTAGTTATAGTTATTCTCCTTCCTTGTATAATTTGAATCATGACAATTTTAGTATTCATTCAATCATGGTAACATTAGATTTTTAATTGAGTATCGCCTTGCAATAATTTTGGCACTATTCCATTTTGATGGTTTAATAGCACTGGAGTGATTTGTTCCCTTTCCTATCTTTAGGCTATTTTTAACAACAGATGATAATTTAGTAAATTACGACCGACTGATTCTTTGCTTTAATTAAGAAATTTGGTCATGATCAATTCTTAATTACTCTCTTTAATTATTTGAATAATTGAAGTATATATTTATTTATGGTAAAATTGAATATTCCCTATATTTAATTGACTTATTTATGATTAATCAACTCCCTAATTGACTTCTTATGATATTTTATTCTCCTTTTAATCTCTTTGAGTGATTTATTACCTTTTATTATTGTGAGTATAATTTGGTAATAGCATGCTTCATATGGTAATTACGAACAACTTAATCATTTATTTATTTATGGCATATTATTCTTATTCATAGGAAATCTGTTATGATTTATGCCATCCTTCAATTATCGCCTTAAATAATTATGTGACAACTTAAATATTTATTTATTGTTTTTGATTTAGACATGTCTATAGATAAATGATCTTAATTATACTAATTATAGTAATTAAATTTGTTAAAAGGAAAGTATCTCTGTGATTGAGGACTTCCTTCCATTTTTACTCTCTGATTAATTTTGGTCTCTATTATAATAATGCTCTTCTTTTCTTATTGATTCAGGAGAGATTGCTTTTCAATGGAAAAAAAAATATTTTATACTTTGCTTAACATTCAAATGGGAGGGTTCAAAAAGAACAACTTGATTTTACCCTCAAGTACAACTGTCGGTCTTTTTTTTTTCGAGATAACTCTATATTTCCTCTAATTCGCCTCAACACGAGCACTGCTCGTAATCCTCTCGTGCTCTTGACGTGTTGAGTGTGGGTAACAATCGGGGCATTCGTGACATTTGATTTCCTTTTACTTTTGTCATTTATCGGTTAGTTTATTTACTCTAATGATTCATTTATTTGTTAAATCTTGTCATTTATTCTTCCTAATCGCATCTATCATCATGACTATGTGTTAACGTGTTCTTTAACATGACTTTTCAAGTTCGAGATTATTGTTGCATCTACGGTTGTACTAACCTTTAATAGGTCTCAGTTATTGTACTGTGGGATTCCATTGGAGAGTTGTTGGGACTAGAAATGGCTTTTGTGAATTTAATTATTTTAGAATTGTATTTTTATATTTATAATTTATTTATTTATTTATTTCGTTCTTATTAGTGGCAATATTTGTAACAAACTCTAAATATAGTAAAAAAAAAGGGGGATGACTAAGGGGGTGGGGATTATGTGCTAATCGTTTAATCTTGTTTAGTTCCAAGTTAAATATTTTCGCATGATTTTAAGGCGGTGGGGATTATGTGCTAATTGTTTAACCTTTTTAGTTCCAAGTTAAATATTTTTGTATGATTTTAACTATTTGCTGTTTTTTCTGTTGAAACTAAAATCATTGTCCAGATTCAATCGTTATTTTGAACTAGGTGATGTATTACGAAATTTTTTTATAAATTCTTATGAAGATAAGTTCTTTCCCTTAACATATAGTTATTGGGAAAGTAAAGTAATTACGACATCTAAATCCAAAATTTTAAACCAAGCTGACTCGTTCCTCGCAAGCCAAGTTTCAAAAATAATTATCTGTATTTATATGTAAATATCTTATGTTCTTATATTCAAAATTTAAATTGTTGTTTAAAAATATATTATTATTATTATTATTTTTCAAACTTAAGACCGACCTCCAATTAAATTATTGCTAAAGTTGAAGATCACGATTCATAGTATCATGTTGTCATCCCGATAAAGCAGCCAACATTTTTTATATGTATATATACATATATATTTTTAAACTCTCTCATGCTTTTGTGACATCTTATGTATATCTTAATAATTGATATAATTTATATTCATAATCTCTAATCTTGGGCAAATTTATATGCCCAAGTGATACTCAAATGGTCATTTTTGCCTTGTTTATCTATCGATGTTTATACATTCTCATGTGATTTGTAATAAAATGTGAATTTATACTAACCAACATGATTAGCATTGTTTTGCAGGTGAAATACAATTTTGAGAAGCTAAAATGCATGTTGGGAGAAATCGGGGTTGGACTAGGACGCTAGCAAGGGAAAAAGCACTTGAAGGCAAGAATTAAAGGGGCTTCGCGATGGAGCCGTGTCACGCTGCCATCGCGGATGCCTTCTGCCGGGATATGGAATTTTTGCCAAATTCAAGTGAAGGTGCGCGTTGGGGCCGTGGCACGTTGGCCTAGCCCCGCGTTGCACGCCGTGCCACGTTGGGCCTTAATACCTAGATGATCAAATTTCAGTAAGGGTCCACGTCAGTGGCGTGTCACGGAGGCAGTGCTCTGCGATGCACTCCGTGACACATTGCTTGTTATTCTGGGAAAAATTTTCACTAGTATAAATAGAACAGTTAGGTTCATTTTTAATTATTCTGACTTGGTGGAGCAAGAACGTGGGTTACAGGCAGTTGAGGGGACGAAAATCTCAGGGTTTCTCTCTATCTCCTTCTTCTTTATTTCAATTGCTTGTATGATTAACACTCATTTAACGATGTTTAATCCACAAATGAGTGGCTAAATCCTCTTCTTGCTGAGGTTAAGAACAATTTTATTGAAATGTGATTATTGATAAATTAGTTTTTTCATCTTTTCTTTCATGGTTGTTCTATTGATTCTTGTTCTTACTGCATTAATGTGTGGCCAACGTTAATGTATATCTAAAAAGTCCGGTTTCACTCGAGAGAGCAAGAAATTGGAAAGTTGTGAATTGATAGGATACGATCTTTTCTTAGTTTGGGAAAATTGAGAATTGATTTACCTTCAGGATAGAAATATACCTGAAAGTCGTATTAGTCAATTAAGGAATCGGTTTTGTATGGCTAGAACATGAATTTTGTTTTATCACATAAATGTAGGTTGAAGGTTCATGATTCTTAAGTTGGGTAAATACGAGAGTTTTAATCCATAGGCAATAATTCTTGACTAGCAACCGGAAGAAAGATTAATCAAATTATATCGATAATTTATTGCTCTACATGTTCGTTTAACCTCAGCATGCTCATACTTATAGTTCAGACTCAAATTGTATATTCGTTTTATAATTAGTATAAAATTAGAAACCAAAATATCAAACTTTTCTTAACACTGTTGTCTGCATTTTTAGAGTTAAGGTTTATTGACACTTGAGTAGATTGTTACCCTAGCCCAGTCCCTGTGGGATCGATACTTGACTTACTTGAGCCACTTTATTACTTGTTCGACCACGTGCACTTGCGTGTTATTGTGAAAACATCGAACAAGTTTTTGGCGCCGTTGCCGGGGACTGGCAATCGGTAAATTTTTCTTAACTATTAGTTTGCTATTTCTTCTTAGTGTTGACAACTTGGTCTTAGCCTGCATTTTGCATATACTAATTTCTGTTGAACACTGGCAAGAGACAAGGAGCCGGTGGACTCATATTTAGAGCCGGAAAGACAATTTCATCATCAAAAGAGAGAAGCTCTAGAGAAAAAGCTGCAGTTGCTCAGACAAATAATTATGGAGCAATAACAGAATCCACCAGTTGTACGGGCAATGTTAGTGCCCGATGACATGGCAGCTAGGCCGGTTCGCGAGGTGGCAATCCCACATGCTAATAATGTCACATCTAGCATTCGCAAACCTGAGCCAGGAGGGAGGTTCGAGCTTAAGCAGAACATGGTGCAATTGCTGCACACCAGCGGGCAGTTCATAGGTCTCCCTCATGAGGATCCACAACAACATCTCCAAAATTTCTTGGAGATAAGTGACACTTACATCCCCACGGGAGTTTCATCAGATTAAGTCAGGCTTACATTGTTCCCATTTTCACTTTTGGGAGAAGCCAAGAGGTGGTTGAAAGCTGAGCCACCTAATTCTATCACTACGTGGGATGATCTTGCAAGAAAATTCTTGATACGTTTTTTTCCATCCGGTAAAACAGCAAGACTTAGAAGTCAAATTCTAAGTTTTAAACAGAGAGAGGGAGAGAATCTGTATAAAGCATGAGAGAGATTCAAATCTATGTTGCGGGATTGTCCTCATCATCACCAATCCAATGAAGTGATGGTGCATACTTTCATAGAGGGTTTGGAACCCCACACAAAAATCTTGCTAGACTCAGCAGCTGGGGGGCAAGCATCGGAGAAAACTTATGAGGAGCTGTATACCTTGTTGAATTGTATTTCGCAGGGAAATCCGGAGTGGAATGCGGACTCGTCAAGAGGAGGAACGAGGAAAGCAGCGGGAGTGTTAGAAGTGGATGGTTTCACAGCTATTGCTGCACAGATAGCTGCTTTATAGAATCAACTCAACACCCACTTCAGTAACATGAGCATGAACCAATCTCAAGCCCTAGTGAATGTAGTGCAGCAGATTTCGTGTGAAGTATGCGGGAGTAGTGAACACTCAGCTGAGTGTTGTGGAGCAAATCCTGATTCGGTGAACTTTATAGGAAATGTACAGAGAAACAACCATCTACAATATGGCAACAACTACAATTCCAACTGGAGGAATCACCCAAATTTCTCTTGGGGTAGCAATAACCATCAAGGGCAAAGTTTGAGTCAGGGGGCGCAGAGGAATCAAGGAGGACAGCAGAACTATCAGGCACAATATAGAAGCAACAATGCACCTCCTCCACCACCATCACCCAGCATTGAGGAGATGTTCAAGACAATGATAGCTAACCAAGCTCAATTCCAGGATGACTATGTGAAATTGACAGTCGAGGTAAAGAACAACCAGTTAGCTACCAAGGCACTGGAGTATCAATTTGGGCAATTTGCTGGAGCCCAAAACACCAGGCCTTGAGGAGGACTCCCAAGCGACACGGATCCCAACCCCAAGCAGGTGAATGCAGTGACCACAAGGAGTGGCTTGAAGCTTAAAGAGGTGGAACCAGAAAGACCACCTCAACAGTCAGGAGCAGCAGAAAGTGAGAGGGAGCAAAGTGAAGAGAGGGGGAAGAAAAAGGAGGCTGAACCAGAGAGACCACCACCCCCGTTCCCTCAAAGATTAAAGAAACACAAGGAGGAGGCGTGTTTCAAGAAATTCATGGAGGTGCTGAAATAGGTACATATTAACTTACCTCTTGTTGATGTTTTGCAGGGAGTGCCGAGGTACGCAAAGCATATTAAGGACATCGTGGCGAACAAAAGTCGGTTGACTGAGTATGCTATGGTGGCTCTTACGGAGGAATGCACTTCCCGGATACAAAACAGGTTTCCCACAAACCTCAAAGACCCTGGGAGCTTACAATACAAATTACAATTGGGCAGAGTATCTGAGCTTGCGGATTATGTGATTTGGGAGCGAGCATTAACTTGATGCCGACATCGGTATTCAAGAAGTTGGGTCTAGGGAGTCCTATACCAACAATAGTGATTTTGCAACTAGCGGATCATTCCTTAGCCAGACCTAATGGCATTGTGGAGGATGTGCGGGTGCAAATGGGCTCCCTTATCTTCCCGGTAGATTTCGTCGTGCTGGATTTTGAGCCAGACGTGGAAGTCCCATTTATTTTGGGACTTCCTTTCTTGGCAACTGGGAAAGCTCTCATTGATGTAGCTGCAGGGTAGCTAACTATGCGAGCACATGACAAGGTGGAGGTGTTTGATGTATACAAGGCCACCAAGCTCCCGGCTGTGTATGAGGAACTCTCAGTGATCAATGTGATTAAGCAAGCTGATGATGTCAAGAGAGTTGAGTCACGGGAGTTATTGGGGAAACCACCGGAAAGATGTAAGCATTATTGGGGTGAGGAAGGTGGTCGAGAGAAAACGTCCGTCACCCTAGAAGATGACTGAGCTGAATGATGTCGAGCCGCAACGGTAAACCAGGCGCTACACGGGAGGCAACCCGTGAAATTTTTGTTGTAATATTTTATTAGATTTCGTAAAAATGGAAAAAAAAAGAGAAAAATAAAAATAAAAACAAAATTTGTATTTTAATTGAAACCTATAATTCTAACCAATTTCTTGTGGTGAGATGAATTTCAGGTTGAACGGAGGATAAATACGCAAAGGATCGCAAAGGAAAAATTGAGGTATGAAAAATAATAAACGTGGCAAAACAGTGAGCCCGAGGGCCTCCGCGTTACCCTCCGTGACACGTTGAAGGTGATTCTAAAATTTTTTCAAATTTCAGAACACCTGCGCGATGGCTCCATGTCACGGAGGGCATGCTCCGCGTTACCCTCCGTGACACGTTGAGGTGTATATCGCGATGGGTCACACCGGGTCGCTGGATGACCCGCGCGAAATCTTCACTTTTTAACCCCGATTTCACCTCATTTTTCCTCATTTTTCATTCCCTCCGGAATAAACATCCCAAAAACCCCTCTCCCTCAACGTGACACGGACCTAGGCACATATTTTCATCAAATTTTCTTCATTTCATCGAATTCAAGGTATGTTCTTAAACTTTATCTCAATTCTTGTCGAATTTTTCGATGTTGAACATGTGATATGAGAAAAACTTGCCCTAAGTAGAAATTGAGCTTAAATTCAATTGAGTTATTGTTGATTGATGTTCGTAGAGTCATTGTGATTGCATGAACTAGATAATTACATAGCTTGATAGGATTTTTGATAAAATCATAGCTAGGGCTTGAATTTGAGTGCGAAAAAGGAAAAAACATTTAGTTGAACTTTGGAATTCTTGCTCGATCGTTTATATTGGGTGAGATGAGTCGGTTGTGCTAATTGTTAATATGCTAAAAGACCGATGGATTTTTGGGTTAAGGAAATTGTGGAAATTGCAAGAAATGGGTGAATTATATGGCTTCATGTAGATAACTTTTCTTTGTTTCTCCTTGCTAAGTGCTATGGGATGAAAAGTGATCGATGGTAATGTTGTGGTTAGCTGTACGAAGTCTGAGTAGTACAAAAGAATTTATACTGTCGAATTATCTAGATGCACTAAGCATACTTGTTATGTTTTGTTGTTTGTTTTTGGAAATGAGTATGATCTTGCCGTAACATGGTGATTGGGGCTAAAGACTAAGTGTGGGGTAGCCTAGCTTAACCCAACCTTAGTCGAAGCTAATTTTAATTGGAATAACATTGGGACTGTCTTTTGGGTTTGACAGGAACAATGGCAAGCAGGCAAGACAAGGGAAAGGGCGCATCAACATCAGGCGCCGGAAGGAAAAGAATCAGACTAGGAACAGCAGTCCCAGAAGCACAAGCGGTTCCACGCGGCCAATGTCGTCAATATGGAACCAGATGGGTAACAGAGGAGGGGAAGAAATGGTACGCGAAGCATAAGGAAAGCAAGTACTTCCCCGAAGAACACATTGCTAGGGAACCATTGGCACAGGAGTTCCCCAGGATTGTCCACAGAATTGAGGCAGCCGGGCTGAACTTCATCTTTGAAGAGCCCAAAGAATGCAACCTGCACTTGATTCGGGAATTGTACTCCAACTGGAACCCGACTCTTAGAAGTCAAACCATCAAGATAAGGGGGCAAATAGTCACTTTCGATCCCCACCACCTTAATGCTATCTTAGGGGCGCGGGACACAGACGCCCATGTGCTTCGACAGCTGAATATCACTCCACCATACGCGGATATCCGACGCACTTTGTGTGGATCCCGATCGACAGGTCAGTGGAGCAGGCATAAGGAGAGGGGCCACCATCAGACATTGCCCTACTCACAGATGAAAAGGGAAGCCAGGATATGGCTTAAGATTGTATGTTCCTGCCTGATCCCGGGGGTGCATATGACAGATGTCACCCAGGATCGTGTATGCTTAGTATAAGCCCTGATGAAAGGGTTGGAGATCAACGTGTGGGCGGTGATTATCTCTGCCATGAAGAGAGCCCGTTTGCATCAGGGGCATAGGTACGGGTTTGGTGGATTACTGACCACGTTCTTGAGGGGCCTGGATATTGAGGAAGAGGCCCTTAACTACATCCCGCAGATGGAGCGACGGGCCTTAGATGTCACCAAAACTAAGGCACCCGACACCACTCATGGGCCAGTTCTTACACTAGCCGAGCGACATGCTCGGGATGATCAGTACATGGCTCGCATGTTTGGGATGCAGATGCTCCAACTGTGCATAGGCGGGAGGCCGGCAACAGAAGAGGAGTTGTGGCAGCTCGAGCTAGACTACCCTTTTGGCAAAAATGCCAAGGCTCTATGCCGAGTGGGGCCAGCTTTTGTGGAGCCCACAGATGATGATGTCCCCACAGATGAGGAGACATGTCGTGACGACTCCGATGTGGAGTCAGATGATGACGATGGGGGCGATTCAGACATGGGAGACGAGGCAGCAGCACCTGATGAAGAAGTGGAATACTTTGATTGATCAGGGAGTTTCACCACCCATTCTTGTACTATGCTAATTTTTGTGAACACTGGGGACATTGTTCGATTTAAGTGTGGGGTGGGAGTAGTTAGGTGTTGGTTGCTGTTGTTTTTAATGTATGTTCTGTTCTGTTGTCATGCCTGTGGAAAATTGTGACCTTGTGATTGTGATGTTTATGTTTCGTATTGTAATTAATGTGAAGCTGTTGTGTGCTGTTGAATGTTGTTAGCTGGCTTTGTACATATTTTTGTTTAATCGAAATGATCGATATTTTTAAAATTTTTTTTGAATTTTTAAATTTTTGGGTTTCTCGGCGTTTGTTTTCGGTTCTTTTACCGAGAATAGTCCCATTGAACCGAAGTCGTAATTAGTGATTATTTCCATGATGGATGGATGACGACCGTCTTAAGGGAAAGGTAGTCGATAGGAGTAGTTTTTGTCTTTTAATTGTTTTCTTTTGTTGATTGTATCCCAAAACCCGTAGTTACTTTATGATTGCAGAATTCTGGTTGCGTGTTGTACATGATGTTTGAAATGCAAAGGTGATTAGTATGAAAGAAGGCAACTTTGTAAATATGTTGAGATACCTAGGCCATAGAGTCGATTCAGTGTGATTGAGGCTTAATGTTTGAATTCTTGTAATTAGCTGATTGAAGAGTCTGTGAATATGTCTTAAATTGAGCATGTGCAATGAGTGTATAGTGAGGTTTCGTTTCTTCCATGCTATTTTGAAGTGTTAGAACTTGCCTGGTGTGTGTACGAAACGAAATGAAGGACGTGTATTGTAGGAAAGGATGTAGGCATTTCTTTGTTTTAACCGAAAGTTTCTCTTTTTCATTATCGTACCCACCTTGAATGTACACCCTAGTTAGCCCATTGAGCCTTTAGCCTATTAATTTTCTTTTGACAAAAAGGTGTAAACCGAGCTTAACCCTTTCTTTTCATTATCCGTGAATTTGATCCAAAACTCTTAAGCGCTTAATAAAAGAAAATAATTTTCCCACAGTGTCAAAGAGTGAGAATGGTGAAAAGAAAAGAAAAGCAGAGTAATGAAAGGAAAGAAAAGGTCGAAGGTGCACTCGTTATAAATTAAATATAATAAAGATGTATAAATAATCTTTGTTATTGAGTCAAGTGTGCTTAAAGATATGGGTCAACATAAAGACAGACTTCAAGAATGGGAGGATGAAGGAAGAAACAATGCCCATGAGGTTGATGGGAGGTATTGAAAAAGCTCTTAAGGATGCTAGTGGCTCTTATTGGTTAGCCCAATATTTACTAGTTCCGTAGCTTACATTACAACCCGTTATGTCCTACGTGATCCTACATCACACATTCTTATATTAGTGGAGTAATAAACTAAGGGCAAGCCTATGGTTCATGACATGATGCATGTGAGTTCTTTTGGGAGAGAGAGCGAAATTGTGTTTATATGCCCCTGCATGTAATCTTTTGAGTTCATGTGATCAAAAAGGGGAAAATTTTCTTGTGTTGTAAGGGCACATGCTTGACGAAAGATTAAAATTCGTGTCGGATATCTTCATTAGCTGATTTGCATGAGTTTGCCAATATCGAGAGTCGAGTCTCAAGTCTAGGAGGTCTTAATGTGTTGAAGGTCATTCTATTGATAGGACCATGTGTGTTTTCTTGATGATTTACTGTATTAAATAATCGGTATGACCGTAGCTTGAATTTTCGAGCCAAAGTAGCCAGGTTGGGGTGTCAATTGCATGAGGTGTAAGATTATTGTTCGGGGACGAACAAGAATTTAAGTGTGAGGTATGTGATCTTGGGCAAATTTATATGCCCAAGTGATACTCAAATGGTCATTTTTGCCTTGTTTATCTATCGATGTTTATACATTCTCATGTGATTTGTAATAAAATATGAATTTATACTAACCAACATGATTAGCGTTGTTTTGCAGGTGAAATATAATTTTGGGAAGCTAAAATGCATGTTGGGAGAAATCGGGGTTGGACTCGGATGATAGTAAGGGAAAAAGCACTTGAAGATAAGAATTAAAGGGGCTCCGCGATGGAGCCGTGTCACGCTGCCATCACGGATGCCATCTGCCGGGAAATGAAATTTTTGCCAAATTCCAGTGAAGGTGCGCGTTGGGGCCGTGACACGTTGGCCTAGCCTCGCGTTGCACGCCGTGCCACGTTGGGCCTTAATACCTGGACGATCAAATTCCAGTAAGGGTCCGCGACCAAGAACAAAGTCTTTGAGAAAATAAAATCAAAGCTCAGATTACATGTATTACATTTTTTGGTGAATTGAGGAACAAATTATTTTGTTGGATGTATTGACCAAAACCATGCAATCAATTATAGATCTTATTATTTGAGGTACAAGTGCATTATTCATACATAAATCAAGCGAAACGGAGATGAATTATAAAGGCTATGTTGTTGACATTTTACCCTTTCAAGCAAAATATCAAAATTATTCATCGTTTTTATAATCAGTGGCAACTAAATATAGATCTTTCTCTTTCGTTGCAAGTATTCCATGTGTTTCAGTCATATCCAATTCTTTTGGATTAGCTCCATCTGGAAGTTCCCATTCAAAGTGATAGAGTAATTGTGCCAGAAGAAGTGCAATGTTCGTTAAACCAAATGAAATTCCTGGACAAATTCTTTTTCCTGCACCAAATGGAATAAACTCATAGTGATTTCCCATAAAATCAATTGATGAGTTTTCAAATCTCTCTGGTATAAAACTTTCAGGATCATGCCAACTTTGGGGATCTCTACCAAGTGCCCATGCATTAACCAATGCTCTTGTTTTAAGAGGTATTGTGTATCCATCAATATCTATCTGCTTCATACTTTCCCTGGGTACTAAAAGAGGAGCCGGAGGATGTAATCTTAATGTTTCCTTAATCACTAACTTTAGGTATCTCAACTTTTCAAGATCTTCTTCGTCATAATTTTTCTTTCCCTTAAGCACTTCTCTCACTTCACTTTGGGCCTTAGCAATAACATTTGGATTCTTCAGCATTTCTGAGAATGCCCAAATAATTGTTGTAGATGGAGTTTCACTTCCAGCAGCAAACATGTCCTATACAACAAACAAATAATTTATGTCCTTATGATAATAAAAGATTAATTAAAAAACAAACAGAGTAATATTGTATAATGAAATGTTTAAGGAAAAACCTTTGAAGGGGCCTAGAGCTATATATAAACTCCCAACATTGAAAGCACTTGAACGTTAATTCTATTTACTACATGAATATGATTAATCATTAACTTCGCAATATCTTTCATGTTGAATTTGAGAGTGTGTCACCCATTAGTATTAAAGATATACACAAGTAATTACTCCAACACTTAAGGTATTAAATAATCACGGCAAGATCGATCAGTAAATATTGCTTATACTTGGGCCTTTAATTATTTCTTTGTTCTCATTTACGTGACACAAATTTCTTTTTAGTCGGTGTAAAAAAAATGATACATTTCTATATTTAGTAATAATTTAATTTTATAATACTCATTTTATTCTTAATAAAATGACTTATAACCATACAAACATCCATGATTAGTTTTAGATTACGTTTCAAAAATTTTCTTATATTTCTTAAATTTTATACCTAATCAAAATACTATCACATAAATTAAAACAGAGGAAGTAACATTTAAAAGAAGAAGATATTGCAACGACCAAAAAGAACTGTTTCGTCGCACCTGCACTTTATAATTAGTATGAGAAAGACTTAAGATACATGCGGATTAGTGAATCCTACACAAGTTTATACTTTGCCCTCAAGCAAATAAATCTGCTGCAACCTTTTTTTACTCCGTACATTACATTTTGTTTGTCATAATTCGACTTTGACTCAAAAATTAATAAAGGAGGACAATTAATACTAAGTAGTATAAAAAAATGGAAAAATAATAGAAAGGCATGATTATGAGATGGGACCCAACTTACCAAAATGACTGCTTTTATGTGGTCATTTGAAATTGGACACTGTAGTTCGCCGTTCTCCTTAATTCTTAGTAAAACGTCAACCAAATCTTCACCTCCAAACTCTCCATTTCTCATATTGTAATTCCCTGTTGCTTTATTTTCAATATGCTCATTCAAGATGTCCTCCATAAGTGCATCAAGCTTGTGATGCAAATTCATTAATTTTGATTTCAAACCACTCACTTTGTGAAGTAACTCTAAAGAAGGGAGCAAATCAGCCACATCAAATCCTGTTCCTAATAAGAATGCTTCCTTCACAATTGCTAAAAACTCAGCTTGACTTCTGCAGATTTTCCCAAAGGCTGCTCTACAAAGGACAGAGTTGGTAAACTGAAAAACTTTTTCGTTTATGTTTACTCTAGAACCCCTCATGGAACGAATTGAGGAAATGAGAATAGAAATCTCATCTCTCCGAATTCCACTGAAGGACTTGATCATTTTTGCACTAAGAAGTTCTAGTGTACAAATTTTACGCATTTGTCTCCAGTAATCACCATATTCACTAAATCCAATGTTCTTCTTATTGTAAGATATGACGTTTGAGAAAGTAATTTCTGGCCTATTAGCAAAAATGACACCGTGAGTACTTAGGACTTCTTTTGCAATACGAGGTGATGATATGACAACAACGGGAATTTCCCCGAGTTGCAAGTACATAATAGGACCATACCTTTGTGCTAAACTTGTAAGAGAGTGATGCGGAAGTCTTCCTATCAAGTGATGAAGACTTCCAATAAGGGGAAGTCTCCATGGACCTGGAGGCAGCAGCCTACGTTTTTTGTCTCTCTTTTTTGATTGTCTAAAGAGAATGAGGAGTAAAAAGAAGAGAAGCAATGAAACTATGTTAAAAGAAGAGGAGTACTGAATCTCCATTAATAGTAATATGAGGAAAGGTTTTGATGGATATTGGGTTCAATTATCGTTAGCTAGATCTGCATTTATAATGCCATAATACCCCCAAATGAATGAATTAGTTTAATTATTAAACAAGCCATAAACTTCGGCACATTGGTGTTAATACCATGTGGTCGGTCTACAACGTGTCTTTGCAGTCACGGTACACATGATTAATTACTCCATTCGTACGTTTCAGTTTGTGATGCTCTCTCCGGTCCATATTAAATTATATCTTTATTAACTTATTTTAGTTCTAAATAAGAGGTATTCACATAATTAAGACGGTATTAATTATATTTTTAAATTTTTTTTTGGTAAATAAGTAAATTTTTATATAATCAAGAAATTATATTAAATAGGCACTTCATTTGTTCAGATTTATCTGACAGTCTCTGTTTTTTAAAGTCTAAAAAGTAACAATTTAACTTAAAATTTTTTCATTTTATCCTTAACGGAATGATTTAAAGCCACAAAAGTATTAATGGCTTTAGATCACAGATGTCATATCCCACCTTGAGAGGCATGACTGACACCTAATGCCACACTGGGATCGAGACTGACCTGGATGGGCTTATGCATCTTTGGTGCTCACCAACGACTCAAAATCAAGAAAACAAACTACTATATCTTGGGTGTAAATACAGTCTCAGGCCGACAAGGCCATGCAACACCTGTAAAAGAAAACTACTAACCCAACCAACATAATAACAAAGGGATCCTATGCGGGCCGACAAGACCACCATGCTGTCTAGTTATAACAGAATGAAAATAGGAAGTCATACTCATACTATAGCTGACAAGGCTGCTAACTATCTAACTAAACTAGGCCCCACACGGCCCACACGTAAAATAAAACAAACATAGGCCCCACATGGCCAACAAACTAACTGAAGACTATAGTCTGCAAGCCTCTAAGAGTGAACATATTGCTCGGGATAGGGCTTCGACCTACCCAAGTGCTATATAAATAAAGGATAGATAAACCTCTACAACATGGAATCTCGGAACGAAAGGAGCTGGCCAATCTGCCGACTCTGAATAGCCGCAAGGAGATTCTAAAACCTGTCTGTCTAAACCTGCAAGCAAGTATGCAGTGCCCCATAGTTTGGCGTCAGTACAATATGTACCGAATATGTAAGGCAGTAATGAAAAACTAAATAAAAGTTGATAAAGACTGAAAGTAAGTAGCAAGAAAAGGAAGGAGATAACTTGTAGGCTTTCTTATCCATAACCTACATCTAGTAAATCACTACTCATATATGAGCTGAAACTGTACGACTATACATTCACAAGCTATAGCTGGCAGGAAAGTATACAAACAAGAACCTAACTTGGCCTCCATAAGTCAGGAAGGTACAAGCAACACAGTAATAACCTACATAGGCCCCTATAAGCCTGGACAAGCACCAATCAATCTATATACCCCTATTAGTACCCCTTAGGCCCTACTTGTAACTGTAATTGTATCTGAGTCCTCTGGGCTCCTGTGACTGTATGAGAGCCGTCTAGGCTCCTGTAACTATATATGATCCGTCTGTGCTCTTGTAATTGAATATGAGCCTTCTGGGCTCCTGCAACTGAATATGAGCCATCTGGGATCCTATAACTATATCTGAGTCATCTAGGCTCTAGTAACTGAATATGAGCCGTTTGGGCTTCTATAACTGAATATGAGTCATCTGGGCTCCTTTACATGGACATCTATAAGAATAGGTTGGGGCATTGGCCCCACATCTAACTACTAATAAGGTTCCCTCCTTAGGGTATCCAATGATCTATCAGACTTGTAGCAACTAGGGTGGTTTCCTAGGCAACCTGTATGACAAACATTAAGTCGACTGGAACTAATAGTCACTGACCATGGCCAACCATATGGCGAGCTGTCACCTAGTTCGTTAGGCAATCCTAGTGCCATCAACTCGAAGACAATCCCATCTTATCTAGATTCCGGCCCTGGAGGCATCAAGGTACGCTATCGGCCTCTGGGCGAGCTTTACTAACAATACAAGCGTTAAACCGAAAGTTATATCACCTGGCTACGCCCTATGCTGTGAAACTTAACCATTCATCCCCAACAACGAAATATAGACTTCTAAGGCATTGACATGACAACAAAACATCAGACTACTTCTAGGTGGTAAATAGTGGAACGGGGAACTCCCTATGGCGCACCCAGCGTTAGTCACACTTAACATGCCCTTTTCTCGGTGAGGGATACTACAGTATACTCTTAATACATCTTTTAACAGCTAACCACAACATATAGAATCATTATCTATTGACAACAACTAATTACAACATACATAATCCTTATCTACTAGCAGTAACTAATTACGACATATGGGGTGGTTGTTATCTATGTTTCAGGGCATATGTCATATCATTATATGACGAGAGTAACTCGTCGAAGGGATAAGCCTTAATATAACTCGAATACTGATTCTCGTTTACCCATGTAGTTCCACTTGAAGCCGACAATTCTACTCAATTATAGCCTCCACGCTGAGAGAATAAGACTATTCCAATAGTAGGAATCAACAAATAATGATAACTTTCAAAAACAATAACTATAATTCAAAATTCATTCAATTCATTTGGAAGCTTACAAATTCCCGAGAGTTTAGAAGGTAGAAATTCTTGCCTTTCACTTCTAGTTGCTTAGGACTTGATTAGAAGTGATTCCGACAACTTCTATTCGGTGGGTGCCGGTACTCCGAGCGAATTTATAATAAATAACTCCGTAGAGATGTTCCTTGTAGGCTTGGAACTTGTTATACAAGATGAATTTGCATTTGGACGGAGTTTAACAGCATAATTCAACAAAAACGGGAGAAACCCACGCTACCCTCTCTTCTTTAGCTGAGGGAAATATTTGTTATGATCCAAACAACTCATGAAGGACCTAATATAGGTAGGGAGGTGGTGGCAGGGGGTGTGGCGTGCCTCCTATCGAGCCAAGGTAGGGGCGCGATGTGCCGTCCCTTGAGACCTACCTCCGGTTTCTTTCCTCCTGCTCTCTTGATCGCATGCTCACACGTTCATTCCCCCAGCCCTTTTCTATATTCGTCATACTCCAAAACTCTTAACATACATATGCATGCCTCGGTTAAATGACGAAAACTTACGGGGTGTAACATCATCCCCCTTAGGAACATTCATCCTCGAATGTAATCTTAGGCTTAAGAGACTCAACGCCTTTAATTGTTGCAAGAAAAATTTTAGCAGTCTCCTCTATAATATGGACTGTCCGTAAACCTGAAATGCAAAAAATTCTAACATAGGCGTCTTACAGGACACTACTCGCAATTGAAACATATCTCCACCATATATATATATATATAAATAAAAGAGAATAATAGCAACAAAATAACTATACAACACCTGAACTACCTTGCCTTGACTGTAATTGTCTAATTTTAAACACCATCGGCATAGAGCCCGGAACAACTAAGGATATCCAGACTCAATGTCATCCTTAGCTTCACAATTTATCTCAGCTAAACTCCCGTTCCTCTCTAATATTTTTAATGGATCACATCTTTGATTCTCGAGGTAGCCCTTATGGACCTGGCGATCTACTATAACTTTTGGAGCCTCCGCATGCGGTAGTCCTTCTGTAACCTGAGCGTCCTTGACTGGGTCAATCTGAGAAAAGGTCTCCTATGTGCTTGCGTAGTGTTGATAAATAGATCCTAGCCCCGAAGGCAACTCTATATCATAGGCCACTTGGCCGTTCTTCCGAAAGATCTGGTAGAGCTTAGTGAAACTAAGGTTGGGCTTGCACTTCTTGTCAGATCTCATAACACCCTTCTTTGGGGAAATTTCTTTTAGGAGTACCCAATCATTGCTTCAATCACCAACTCTCTACGCTGTATCTTAGAATAGGACTCTTCACGACCCTGGGCTATTATTACACATCTTCTAATGAGTTTAACTTTCTCCCCCTAACTAATGACGTAGGCATGGTTTAACTACCCCTGATTTACCCGTTTCAGGTTATCACGTAGGGGACCTACACTTCCACCTATAATGCATCTTCGGGCGTCTGAATTATGTGCTCTGCTTGGCAATTCATCTGGGGACGAGAAGTTGTACTCAACTAGTTTATGTCCCAATCCGTTCTGATATCTTTATAAAACCTAGCTATGGGTTGTTCCCTTTTGTTAAAAGTTAAGAGACACTGAGACACCATATAGCTGAAATATTTCTTTAGTATTCAATTTAGCGTAATCTTTAGCTGAACTATACTTCTGAAAAGCAAGAAATGAGTTGATCTCGTTAGTCTTTCAACAATGATCCAAATAGGGTCACATTTGCGCCTGGTACGAGGTAACCCTGTAGCTATATTCACATTGTCTAATTTACACTTTCATGCAGGCACAACTATTTCCTGACTTAGTCTACCCGGTTCCTAATGTCCAACCTCCCCTTAGTGGCCACTGGAGCTCTGTGCCACAACTCGATAACATCCTTCTACTTCTTGTGCCACTAGTAGATTTCTTTTATAACCTGGTGCGTTTCTTTCAAACCCGGATAAGGGAATAATGAACATGATGTATCTTACTATAGTCTACTAATGAAACCCTACCATATTTGGTACGCAGAATTGACCTCCGGGCCTTAAGACTCTGTCCCCTACTATCTCGAAGGCCGGTGACTCATTTTATGGGCCTAATCTCCGGTTGCACTAGGATAGGGTCTCCGTACTGTCACTCCTTTGCCCCCACAACTAAAGGTGATATCGCAGTGTTCTAGGTCATAATATCGCTACTTTTTAAACGTCAACCGAATTCTCATTTTTGACAATTACCGGTGATTCCAGGTTCTATCAGCCTGCTATAGCCTGGAGGTGATTTTGTTCTCCTCTGTATCTAGATACTCGTGCCTTCCCCTAAATTCTATAGGCTGAGGTCTGGGGTTCATGCCTCAAGCACCGTACTGAAAATGATATTACTGGCCAAGCCAACCAACCTGAATCGTTCTGACCTGCACTCGGGCCAATTTCACTCATATAATCTCTTTTTCCTTTGACATAACAAACTAGGGCCATAACCATTATTCTTAAAGTATACCATACCGTCATTAGCACACTGCGGAGGTTAATCTATTTCTTACTTAAACTTTGTTATTGCTGGGAATCTACTGCTTATGGACTCTCAGTCGTACTTGGGTGCTGATAGCATTCTTAACTACCCTCCTGGTTTATTGCTATGAGGGTCTATGTATTTTTTTAAACACTAGGGATCTTAATCACTTTCTATCACTTCCCAGAATCAACAGTCCTAGCCCTCCTTTACTATTCACTCTAGGAAACATCGCGTCAATACTTATGCTCTCTAGCATACTAAGAAAAGGCTGCGGGCGGGAAATAGTTCTATCATTCTATAGCGGGGCTAAGGTGCGAAACTCAACAAAATCTAAAGGGCTGGAGGTGAGAGTCCCATAATTTCACAATCTAGCATATGTTTCAAACAACCCGACATTAACTGTTCCCCCTATCTAATTTGGAGTATCTACTAAGTCAGCCAACTCACATATATACTATACTCGTGACCTCTTATTCTAAGGCCGATGAAAGAATTGGGAACGATGTTGACATATCTATTACCTTATGAGGTTCCTAGTGCCCCGGGAGGATGCCAGGGAGATTAAAAAGACATCTGCTTTCGCCCTCAGACTAATTGTCCCCCAACTGTGCCACCTTACTGGTACCCTCTCTTGTTGCTGCAGCTAACTCGTAGCTGGCTGGAGTCTATCTTATATCAAACATTACTCTAGACAGACATGACAATGAAAGCTTACAGACTCAACCCTATACAACTTGGGTCTATAGCATGATCTGAAAAGAAGGAGGGGTAATTATACTATCATGTCTCGTAGCCTCTTGCTTATAAAATATGGTGCACAACACATTTATAAATAAGACTCTACTAAACACAGCTTGCAGACTCCCTGGGATACGACCTACTCTAATACCAAGTTTGTCATGCCCCACCTTGAGAGGCATGACTGGCACCTAATGCCACAATGAGATTGGGACTGACCTGACTGGGCTTATGCACCTTTGGTGCTCACCAGTGACTCAAAATCAAGAAAATAAACTGCTATATCCCGGCTGTAAATACAGTCTCAGGCCGAAAAGGCCACATAACACCTATAAAAGAAAACAGCTAACCCAACCAACATAACAATAAAGGGATCCTATGCAGGTTGACAAGACCACCATGCTGTCTAGTTATAACAGAATGAAAATAGGAAGTCATATTCATACTAACTGACAAGGCTGCTAACTATCTAACTAAACTAGGGCCCACACGACCAACACATAAAATGAAATAGACTCAGGCCCCACATGGCCAATAACAACCAACTAACTAAAGACTGTAGTCTTCAAACCTCTAATAGTGAAAATATTAGCGGGGACAGGGCCCCGACCTACCCAAGTGCTATACAAATAAAAGGTAGATAAACCTTTACAACCTGACAATTCGGAATGAAAGGAGCTGGCCAATCTGCCGACTCTGAATAGCCACTAGGAGATCCTGAAAATTGTTTGTCTAAATCTACATGCAAGTATGCAACGCCCCATAGTTGGGCATCAGTAAAATATGTACCGAATATGTAAGGAAGTAATGAAAAGCTGAATAGAAGCTGATAAAGATTGAAAGTAAGTAGCAGAAAGGGAAAAAGATAACCTATAGACTTTCTTATCCATAACCTGCATCTAGTAAATCACTACTCGTATATGAGCTGAAACTGTATGACTATACATTCACGAGCTATAACTGGCAGGCAAGTATATAAACAAGAACCTAACCTGACCTCCAGAAGCCGAGAAGGTACAAGCAACATAGTAACAACCTACCTGGGCCCCTATAAGCCTCGACAGGCGCCAATCAATCCATGTACCCCTATTTAGTACACCTCAAGCCCTGTAAGTAACTATAACTGTATATGAGCCCTCTGGGCTCCTGTGACTGTATGTGAGACGTATGGGCCCCTATAACTGTATATGAGTCTTCTGGGCTCCTACAACTAAATATGAGCCGTCTGGGTTCCTTTAATTGAATATGAGCCCTCTGGGCCCCTACAACTGAATATGAGCCGTCTGGGATCCTGTAACTGTATTTGAGCCGTCTGACTCCTATAACTGATTATGAGCCATCTGGGCTCCTGTAATTGAATATGAGTCGACTGAGCTCCTTTTACATGAACATCTATAAGAATAGGCTGGGGCATTGGTCCCACATCTAACTACTAATAAGGTTTCCTCCTTAGGGTATCCATTGATCTATCAGACTTATAGCAACTAGGATGGTTTCCTAGGAAACCTTTATGATAACCATTAAGTCGACTGGAACTAACTCTCACTGACCGTAGCCAACCATATGGCGAGTTGTCACTGTTCGGTTGATTTGTGGGGTATATAAAACGACACGCAAGTGCACATGATTGAACAAGTAGTAAGTGGCTTTAGTAAGCCAAGTATCGATCCCACAGGGACTTGGATGAAGTGCAATCTGCTCAAGTGTACTATATTTCAATTCTAAAAATGCAGACAACAGTGTAACCAAAAGTTTGATATTTTGTTTTATGATTTTTATACTAAAGCTAAAACAATTATCTACTTTGAGTCTGAACTATGAATGAGAGCATGCTGAGGTTAAACGAACATGTAATGAAATTAATTATCATTATAATTTGGTTAATCTTTTCCTCCAGTTGCTAGCCAAGAACTATTGCCAAGAGATTAAAACTCTCGTATTTAACTTCACTTAAGAATCATGAACCATCCACCTACATTTCTGTGATTAAATGCAATTCATGTTCTAGCCATACAAACCCGGTTCCTAAATTGACTAATACGATTTTCAGGTATATTTCTATCCTGAAAGTAAATCAATTCTCAGTTTTCCCAAACCAAGTAAAGAACATATCCTATTAATTCACAACTTTCCAATTTCTTGCTCTCTCGAGTGAAACCGGACTTTTTAGATATACATTAACATAGGCCACACATTAATGCAGTAAGAACAAGAATTAATAGAACAACATGGAAGAAAAGATGAAAAACCAAAGAATCAATGATCACATTTCATCACAATTTTTCATAACCTCAGCAAGAAGAGGAATTAACCACTCATTTGTGGATTAAACATCTTTAAAATGAGTGTTAATCATACAAGAAATTGAATACAAGAAGAAGGAAAGAGAGAAAAACCCTGATATTTTCGTTCCCTCAACTGCCTATAACCCTCGTTCTTGCTCCACCAAGTCAGAATATTGAAAAATGAACCTAAGTGTTCTATTTATACTGCTGGGAATTTTTTCCGAAATAACGAGCAACGTGTCACGGACCTTCACTGGAACTGGGGGTCCAGGAATTAAAGCTCAGTGTGGCACGGAGTGTAACGCGGAGCCAAGCCACCGTGCCACAGACCGGACGCGGACCCTCTCTGGAATTTGGGCAAAATTTCCCTATCCAGGCAGAAGGCCTCCGCAATGGCAGCATGACACGGCTCCATCGCGGAGCCCCTTTATTTCATGCTGTCCAAGGTCTTGTCCTTTGCTCGCATCCAAGTCCAACCCCGATATCCTCCAACATGCATTTTAGCTTCCCGAAATTACATTTTACCTGCAAAACAATGCTAATCATGTTGGTTAGTATAAATTCACATTTTATTACCAATTACATGAGAAAGTATACATATTGATAGATAAACAAGGCTAAAATGGTACTTTTGAGTATCACTTGGGCATATAAATTTGCCCAAGATCACTTAACCCACACTTAAATCCTTGTTCGTCCTCGAACAACAATCCTACACTTCATGCAATTTACATCCCAACCTCGCTACTTTGGTTCCACAATTTAGGCTATGGTCATACCGATTATTCAATACAGCAAATCATCAAGAAAACATGCATGGTCCTATCAATGCAATGACCTTCAATACATCAAGACCTCCTAGACTTTAAGAGTCGACTCTCGATATTGGCAAACTCATGCAAATCAGCTGATCAAGATATCCGACATGAAAATTAATCTCTCATCAAGCATGTGCCCTCACAACACAAGAGAATCTTCCCCTTTTTGCTCATATGACTCACAAAATTTTAAGCAGGGGCATGTAAACAAAATTTCGCTCTCTCTCCCAAAAGAACTCACATGCATCATGTCATGACCCATAAGCTTGCCCTTAGTGTATTGCTCCACTAATATAAAGAAGTGCGATGTAAGATCACGTAGGACTTTAACTGGTTGTAATGGAAGCTACGGAACTAGTAAATATTGGGTTAGCCAATAATAGCCACTAGCATCCTTAAGCGCCTTTTCAACACATTCCATCAACTCATGGACATTGTTTCTCTTTTTCATCATCCCATTATTGATGTTGTTCTTTAGTTTGGCCCATCGTATTAAGCACACTTGACACAACAACAAAGATTATTCATGCACCTTCATTAAAGTTTATTTATAGCAAGTGCACCTTCAACCTTTTCTTTTCTTCTATCACTCTGCTTTTCTTTTTCTTTTCACCATTCTCACTCTTTGACACTTCGGGAAAATGATTTTGTCTTCTTAAGCGCTTAAGAGTTTTGTATAGACTTTACGGCTAATGAAAAGAAGGGATTAAGCTCGGTTTACACTTTTTTGACAACAGAAAAAAAATAATAGGCTAAAGGCTCAACGGGCTGACTAGGGTATACAATCAAGGTGGGTACGACAAGGCAAAATAGAAACTCTCGGTTAAAACAAAGAAATGCCTACATCCTTTCCTACAATACACCTCCTTCATTTCGTTTTGCACACACACCAAGCAAGTTCTAGACACTTCACAATAGCATGGAATAACAACACCTCACTTCACACCTTTTGCACATGCTCAATTCAAGATGTATTCACAGACTCTTCAATCAGCTAATTACAGGAATTCAAACATTAAGCCTCAATCACACTGAATCGAACTCTATGGCCTAGGTATCTCAACATATTTACCAAGTTGCATGCTTTCATACGAATCACATTTGTATTTTAAATATCATGTACAACACGCAACCAGAATTTCGCAACCATATAGTAACTGCAGGTTTTGGGATGCAACCCACCAAAGAAAAAAACTGAAAAATAATTGAACAAAAACTACTCCTAACGACTACAATTCCCTTAAGACGGTCGTCATCCATCCATCATAGGGAACGGTCACTACTATGACTTCGATTCAATGGGACCATTCTCGGTAAAAGAACTGAAAACAAACGCCGAGAAACCCAAGAAGTAAAAAAATTTTGGAAAATATCGATCATTTTGATAGAGAAAATATGTACAAAATATTTTAAAGTTTTTTTAAAAATATCGATCATTTTGATAAAAAAAATATGTATAGAATCAGCTAGCAACATTCAGCAACACACATCAATTTCACATAAATTTACAAATATAGAACAACAACTTAACAATTCACAACTCACAGGGAACAACAAAATTTCACATGCACGACAACAGATTAGAGCATACATACAAAATAGCACAGCCCAGCACCTAACTACTCCCACCCCACACTTAGCTCGAACATTATCCTCAGTGTTCACAAAAATTAAAATAGCACAAAATCAGGTGGTGGAACTCCCTGATCAGTCAAAGTATTCCACTTCTTCGTTGGGCGCTGCTGCTTCATCTCCCATGTCTGAATCGACCCCGTCGTCATCATCAGACTCCACATCGGAGTCCTCTCGACGTATCTCCTCGCCCGTGGGGACATCATCATCCGTGGGCTCTACAAATGCTGGCCCCACTCGGCATAGAGCCCTGGCATTCTCAGCGAAGGGTTAGTCTAGCTCGAGCTGCCATAGCTCCTCCTCTGTCACCGGCCTCCCGCCTATCCTCAGCTGGAGCATCTGCATCCCATACATTCGAGCCATATACTGATCATCACGAGCATGTCGCTTGCCAAGTGTAAGCACTGGCCCGTGGGTGGTGTCGGGAGCCTTAGTTTTAGTAACATCTAAGGCCCGTTGCTCCATCTGCGGCATATAGTCAAGGGCCTCCTCCTCAACATCTAGGCCCCTGAGGAAGGTGGTGAGTAGTCCACCAAAGCCATACCTGTGCCCCTGATGCAACCGGTCTCTCTTCATGGCGGAGATAATCACCGCCCCCACGTTGATCTCCAGCCCTTTCATTAGGGCGTACACCAGGCATACACGATCCCGGGTTATATCTGTCATATGTACCCTCGGGATGAGGTAGGAACATACAATCTTCATCCATATTTTGGCTTCCCTATTCATTTGTGAATAGGGCAAAGTTTGGTGGTAGCCCCTCTCTTTGTGTCTGCTCCATCTAGCTGTCGATCGAGTCCCACACAATGTGCGTCTGATGTCTGCATACGGTGGGGTAATGTTCAGCTGTCGGAGTACATGGACATCTGTGTCCCGCGCTCCTATGATGGCATTGAGGTGGTGGGGCTCCAAAGTGACTATTTGCCCTCTGATTTTGATGGTGTGACTTCTGATCGTCGGGTTCCAGTTGGCATAGAATTCCCGAAACAGGTGCAAATTGCATTCCTTGGGCTCTTCAAAGATGAAATTGAGCCCAGCTGCCTCGATTCGGTGTATCATCCTAGGGAACTCCTGTGCTAATGGTTCCCGTGCTATATGCTCCTCGGGGAAATATTTGTTTTCTTTGTGCTTTGCGTACCACTTTTTCCCCTCATCCGTCACCCATCTTGTTCCGTATTGGCAGTGTTGGCCGCGTGGAACTGCTGGTGCTGCTGGGGCTGCTGTGCCCAGTCTGATTCGCTTCCTTCCGGCGCCCGAAGTTGATGCGCCTTTCCTTTTCTCTTGCCTGCTTGCCATCTTACCTGTCAACCCAAGTAGACAAGATCAATGTTAAGCTAATGGATATTAACTTTGACTAAGGTCGGGTTAAGCTAGGTTACCCCACACTTAGTCCTTAGCTACAGTTACAACAATACGGCAAGATTATCTTTCTTTACACACAATAACCAACTATACAATCATGCTTAGTGCGTTCAAAAAATTCGACGGTATATCTTTTGTGTACTACTCAGACTTCGTACAGCCAATCACAATCACTACCATCGCTAACATTTTACCCATCTCACTTAGCAAGGAAAAACAAAGAAACGAAAACAACAACAAAAATTTATCTACACGAACCTATACAACCAGCCAAATTCTTACAAATTTCAACATTCCCTTAACCCGAGAATCCGTCGTTCTATTAACATCCTAACAATTAGTACATCGACTCATCTCATTCAATATGTACATCCCGGCATGAAATTCACAAGTTCACTACATTTTCAACTTCAAATTCAAAAAATAACCCTAGAAATGATATTATCAAGCAAATTCGATTAATTTATATAATCAATAAGTTCAGCAATCATAACGACATTCCGAACATTCATCAACAACAATTAACTTGAATTCATGATTAATTTCTACTTAGGGCAATTTAGCTCACCTCACATGCTCAATATCGAAGAAAATCAACAAGAAATTGAGGTGGAACTGAAGAACATACCTTGAAGTTGAAGAAATTACGCAAATTTGATGATTTTCTACGCCTCCTCCGTGTCATGTTGAAGGGGGATGGGTTTTGGGGGGTTTTGGTCGCGGAGTAATTGAAAAATAAGGAAAGGAAGGGGTTTTTCGAGGTTAAAAAGCAGGGAAATCGCGCGGGTCACCCGGCGACCCGGTGTGACCCGTCGTGATATACACGGCAACGTGTCACGGAATGCATCGCGGTGTACTGCCTCCGTGACACGGAGCCATCGCGAGCTTATTATGGAAATTTTTAAAAAATCCAGATTATACCTCAACGTGTCACGGAGGTAACGCGGAGGTCCACCTCTGTGACACGGAGCTGTCTCCCCAGCTCACTGTTTTGCCACTTTTTGTTAATTTTCATACCTCAACTTTTCCGTCGTGATTCCGTGCATATTTTCCTCTGTTTGACCTGAAATTCATCTCACTATACAAAATTGGTTAGAATTATAGGTTTCACTCTAAATACAAATAAAACAAAAACTAAAACGAAAATTTTTGTAGTAAATCAAGAAAAAGAAAAAGAAAAATCTATTTACACTTTACAAAAAGAAAGAAAATTTTTTCACGGGTTGCCTCCCGTACAGCGCCTGGATTACCGTCGCGGCTCGACGTCGTTAAGCTCAGTTGTCCTCTAGGGTGATGGATGATTTCTCTCGATCACCGTCCTCCCCCCAGTAGTGCTTACACCTCTCCGGTGGTTTTCCCATTAACTCCCGTGAATCCTTAATCTGCTTATCATCGCCTTGATCAATCACATTGATCACCGAGATTTCTTCGTGCACCATCGGGAGTTTGGGTGCCCTGTACACATCGAACACCTCCACCTTGTCGTGTGCTTGCATTGTTAGCTGCCCCGCAGCTACGTCAATTAGTGCTTTCCCGGTCGCCAAGAAAGGACGTCCCAAAATAAATGGGACTTCTGCGTCTGGTTCAAAATCCAGCACGACAAAATCTACCAGGAAAATTAGGGAGCCAACTTGCACCAGAACGTCCTCCACAATGCCATCAGGTCTGGCTAAGGATCGACCGCCAATTGGAACATTACTGTTATGGGTCTAGGACTCCCTAGACCCAACTTTCTGAATACCGATGAAGGCATCAAATTTATGCTCGCTCCCAAATCACACAATCCACGAGCTCGGATGCTCTGCCCAATAGTAATCTGGATAGTAAAGCTCCCAGGATCTTTGAGCTTTGTGGGTAGTCTATTTTGAATCCGGGAAGTGCACTCCTCTGTTAGAGCCCGTAGCATACTCAGTCAACCGGCGTTTGTTCGCCACGATGTCCTTAATATGCTTTGCGTACCTCGACACTCCCTGCAAAACATCAACAAGAGGTAAGTTAATATGTACCTATTTCAGCACCTCCATGAATTTCTTGAAATACGCCTCCTCCTTGTGTTTCTTTAATCATTGAGGGAACGGGGGTGGAGGTCTTTCTGATTCAGCTTCCTTAGTCTTCCCCCTTTCAGTACTTTGCTCCCTCTCAACTTCTGCTGCTCCCGACTGTTGAGGTGGCCTTTCTGGTTCCACCTCTTTCAGCTACAAACCACTCCTTGTGGTCACTGCATTTACCTGCTTGGGATTGGGATCCGTGTCGCTCGACAGTCCTCCTCTAGGCCATGTGTTTTGGGCACTAGAAAATTGCCCAAATTGATATTCAAGTGCCTTGGTCGCTAACTGGTTGTTTTTCACTTCGGCTGCCAATTTCACATAGTCAGCCTGCAATTGAGCTTGGTTAGCTATCATGGTCTTGAACATTTCCTCAATGTTGGGTGATGGTGGTGGAGGAGGTGCATTGTTGTTTCTGAATTGTGCTTGATAATTCTGTTGCGCTCCTTGGTTCCTTTGCACACCCTGACCCGAACTTTGCCCCTGATGGTTGTTGCTACCCCAGGAGAAATTCGGGTGATTCCTCCAATTGGAATTGTAGCTATTACCATACTATTGGTGGTTCCTTTGCGCATTTCCCACAAAGTTTACCGAGTCAGGATTGGCTCCACAACACTCAGCTGAGTGCTCACTGCTTCCACACACTTCACACCACATTTGCTGCACTGCATTAACTGGGGCTTGAGGCTGGTTCATTATCATGTTGCTGAAGTGGGTGTTAAGTTGATTTTGCAATGCAGCTATCTGTGCAGCGATAGCTGTAAACCCATCCACTTCTAGCACTCCTGCTGCTTTCCTTGTCCCGCCTCTTGATGAATCGGCATTCCATTCCGGATTGCCCTGCGAAATATGGTTCAACAAGGTATACAGCTCCTCATAAGTTTTCTCCAGCGCTTGTCCTCCAGCTGCCGAGTCTAGTAATATTTTGGTGTGGGGTTCCAAACCCTCTATAAAAGTGTGCACCAACACGTCATTGGACTGATGATGATGAGGACAATCCCGCAACATGGACTTAAATCTCTCCCAGGCCTGATATAAATTCTCTCCCTCTCTCTGTTTGAAACTTATAATTTGACTTCTAAGTCTTGCAGTTTTACCGGAGGGAAAAAACTGTATCAAAAATTTACTTGCAAGATCATCCCACGTAGGAATAGAATTCGGTGGCTCAGCTTTCAACCACCTCTTGGCTTCTCCCAATAGTGAGAATGGGAACAATGTAAGCCAGACATAATCTGATGACACTCCAGCGGGGATATAAGTGTCACTTATCTCCAAAATATTTTGGAGATGCTGTTGTGGATCTTCATGAGGGAGACCGGTAAACTGCCCGCTATTGTGCAGAAATTGCACCATATTCTACTTAAGTTCAAACCTCCCTCCTGGCTCAGGTTTGCGGATGCTAGATGTAACATTATTAGCATGTGGGATTGCCACCTTGCGAACCGGCCGAGCTGCTACTTCTTCGGGCACTAACACGGCCCGTACTACCAGTGGATTCTGTTGTTGCTCCACGACCGTCTGTCTGAGGAACTGCAGCTTTCTTTGTAGAGCTTCTCTCCGTTTACTATGAAATATTCTTTCTGGCTCTATATACGATTCCACCAGCTCCTTCTCACTTGCCAGTGTTCAACAGAAATTAAGTCTGCAAAATACAGGCTAAGACCAAGTTGTCAACACTAAGAAAATAAAAATACAGTAAATTAACACTTAAAATAAATTCACCAATTGCCAAGTCACCGGCAACGGCGCCAAAAACTTGTTCGGTTGATTTGTGGGGTATATAAAATGACACGCAAGTGCACGTGGTCGAACAAGTAGTAAGTGGCTTTAGTAAGCCAAGTATCGATCCCACAGGGACTTGGATGAAGTGCAATCTGCTCAAGTGTACTATATTTCGATTCTAAAATGGCAGACAACAGTGTAACCAAAAGTTTGATATTTTGTTTTATGATTTTTATACTAAAGCTAAAACAATTATCTACTTTGAGTCTGAACTATGAATGAGAGCATGCTGAGGTTAAACGAACATGTAATGAAATTAATTATCATCATAATTTGGTTAATCTTTTCCTCCAGTTGCTAGCCAAGAACTATTGCCAAGAGATTAAAACTTTCGTATTTAACTTCACTTAAGAATCATGAACCATCCACCTACATTTCTGTGATTAAATGCAATTCATGTTCTAGCCATACAAACCCGGTTCCTAAATTGACTAATACGACTTTCAGGTATATTTCTATCCTGAAAGTAAATCAATTCTCAGTTTTCCCAAACTAAGTAAAGAACATATCCTATTAATTCACAACTTTCCAATTTCTTGCTCTCTCGAGTGAAACCGGACTTTTTAGATATACATTAACGTAGGCCACACATTAATGCAGTAAGAACAAGAATTAATAGAACAACATGGAAGAAAAGATGAAAAACCAAAGAATCAATGATCACATTTCATCACAATTGTTCATAACCTCAGCAAGAAGAGGAATTAGCCACTCATTTGTGGATTAAACATCTTTAAAATGAGTGTTAATCATACAAGCAATTGAATACAAGAAGATGGAAAGAGAGAAAAACCCTGATATTTTCGTTCCCTCAACTGCCTGTAACCCACGTTCTTGCTCCACCAAGTCAGAATATTGAAAAATGAACCTAAGTGTTCTATTTATACTGCTGGAAATTTTTTCCGGAATAACGAGCAACGTGTCACAGACCTTCCCTGGAACTGGGGGTCCAGGAATTAAAGCTCAACGTGGCACGACGTGCAACACGGAGCCAATACACCATGCCACGGACCGAACGCGGACCCTCTCTGGAATTTGGGCGAAATATTCCTATCCAGGTAGAAGGACTCCGCGATGGCAGCGTGACATGGCTCCATCGCGGAGCCCCTTTATTTCATGCTATCCAAGGTCTTGTCCTTTGCTCGGATCCAAGTCCAACCCCGATATCCTCCAACATGCATTTTAGCTTCCCGAAATTACATTTTACCTGCAAAACGATGCTATTCATGTTGGTTAGTATAAATTCACATTTTATTACCAATTACATGAGAATGTATACACATTGATAGATAAACAAGGCTAAAATGGTACTTTTGAGTATCATTTGGGCATATAAATTTTCCCAAGATCAATCGCTTGGTTCATTAGGCAACCCTGGTGCCATCAACTCAAGGACAAGCCCACCCTATCTAGATTTCGGCCCTAGAGGCATCAAGGTATGCCATCTGCCTCTAGGCGAGCTTTACTGACAATACAGGCATTAAACGAAAAGTTATATCGCCTGGCTATGCCCTATGATGTGAAACTTAACCATTTAGGCCCAACAACTAAACATAGACTTCTAAGGCCTTGGCATGACAATAGAACATCAGAACACTTTTAGGTGGCAACAATGGAATGGGGAACTCTCTACGGTGCCCGTGCGGCCTGCCATCGGTCTCTTTCCTCCCGCTCACATGATCACGCGCTCACACATTTTTTCCCCGATTTCTTTTCCGTATGCATCGTACTCTAAAACTATTAACATACATACACACACCTCGATTAAATGATGGAATCTTAGGGGGTGTAACAACAGATTTCAAAAGTCTTTCTTTTTTTTTCTTAAATTTCATATCCAGTCAAACACCTTCATGTGAATTAGAATGGATGATGTATTAGTTAGTTAAATGTAAGTTATTAAAATTGAGTTTGACTTTCTATGAGTGTGTAAATTTTTTAAAAGGAATATCCAAACTAAAAACACCAATAAATATGATTTTTTTAATAATCCATTTCAAAATAATGACACAATTAAACGTCTGGAACAATTAACTTTATACATTTCATTTAACTCTTAATGAGAATATTCTATAGTCATATAAATATTATGTTATATTAAAGGTTGTAAGTTTTAAATATTTCACACAAATACTATGATACATTTAAGACTATAAATTTAAGTATTCATTTTCAAATTATTTTTTCATATTTCAACTATGCACATAAATTTAAATGGCGGGAGTAACTACTTAGATCTTGAGTTATCTCCAATAAAATTGGAGAGACTTTCAGAGCGACCTTCTGGAAGGAGTACATATTCTCTTTCTCAGTATATCATTGCTCATGGACAACCCCAACAAGACCCCGTGTGTGCCGAGTGTTAGAAGCATTGATTATAAGATGGTTGTGAAAAGAGTCTACATCGCATGCATTGCATTTGACTATGATTCGTGCATATTATCTATATGTACTAACTTAGTGCATTTTATTATGCTGAATTCATTGAATATGTGCCTATCATCTGTATATATTTATTCTGTATGTTTTATATGTTGATCAGATGATATTATCTTGTGATTGAGTTAGATCTTTATCTATTGACGATTTCTATAAGTAAGAAAGCCCGACAAATATTTTTAAAGTTCAACCCTTGCTACTACTTTGTTTGGGTCAATCAATGATATTTATTGAGTATGTGTTATTTATATATTCACGCTATATTTGTCGCACTCTTTGTGTAGATTTGAGCTTGAGTACTAGTGGAGGGCACAATGGTGTCTAGAGGTTGTCTGCTTGGGGTTACGGGGTGAGCTGCTTCGCAACACCAAATTCTAATTTTGTTTTTTATATATATATATTTTCTTTTTAGACAATATATGATTCAAGTTTATGTATTTACTTTTCGTTTTAGATGTTTTTGACTAAAATCATCTGATTTTGGAGTATCTCGATAGTATTTCCACATATTTGTCATATTAGATTAGAGACATTTAATTATTGCTCTTACATGCTTTCATTAAATATGATAGTTATGATTAATTATATTTAATCATAACATTTTTGTCTAATTCTTTCATATTAGATAATAAAAAGCTTTTGGTTATGACCTTGATGAGTTTGATTATAGGCTATATGATCCAGTTGAGAAGAAGCTTATGAAGAGTCGTGATATTATCTTCATGGAGAATCAAACAATTGAAGATATTGACAAAATAGAGATGTTAGAATCTTCTAGTTTTGATGTTATAGCTAATCTTGATCAAGCCCCTCACACAAACGTGCATGATGTTAGTGGGATTATTGATCACGGTGATGCCCAAAATCATATTTCAGATTAACATGTTGATGTTAATAATGATAATGGTGTTGTTATTGATGAGATAGATGCTCCTACTCATGAAATTGTGGATGACTTAGATATTCTACTTAAGAGGTCTACTAGATGACATGTTCCTTCTTCTTGTTATTCACCTAATGAGTATGTATTATTCATTGAAGGGGGAGAACCTGAATATTATGAGGAGTCCATGGAAGATGATCATAAGGATCAATAGATTGAAGTGATGCAAGATAAGATGAAATCTCTGCATGAGAACTATACTTATGAGTTGGTGAAATTGCCTAAAGGCATGAGAGCTCTGAAGAACAAGTGGGTGTTCAATGTTAAAGCTGAAAAAACATAGATTGAAGCCCAAGTACAAAGCTAGATTTATCGTAAAGGGATTTGGTCAAAGGAAAAGCATTGACTTTGATGAAATATTTTCTCGTGTTGTAAAAATACTCTTAATTTGTATAGTTCTTGGTTTGACTGCTAGTCTTGATTTAGAGATTTAGAAGATCGATGTGAAAACAACCTTTCTTCGTAATGACTTAGAAGAAAATATTTATATGGAACAACTTGAGGGCTTCAAGGTAAAAGTTAAAGAAAACTATGTGTGTAAGTTAAAAATAGTCTTTATAGCTTACAACAAGCTCTTAGATAGTGGTATAAGAAATTTGAATCTGTTATGAGGGAGAAAGGCTATAAAAGGACTTCTTGCGTGTTTGGATAGAGATTTTCTGATGATGATTTTATCATTGTCTTATTATATGTGGATGATATATTGATTATGGGCAAGAATACTTCCAGGATTGACGAGTTGAAGAAACCATTGTGTAACTCTTTTGCTATGAATGACTTGGGACATGCTAAGCAAATTTTGAGCATGAGGATTTCTCGTCTCAGCAATAAAAGAAAGTTTCATTTTTCATACGAAAAGTAAATTAAACATGTACTGGAGCGCTTCAATATGAAGAATACCAAGCTTATTAGAATTCCTCTTGTTGGTTATATAAAGTTGAGCCAGAAGATGTGTCCTACAACAAGGGAGGAGAAATAGAGTATGGAGAGAATCCTACATACCTCCGTTATCAAAAGTTTAATGTATGCAATGGTATGTACCAGACCTGATATTGATCATGCAATCAGTGTTGTTAGCAGATTTCTTGAAAATAAAGCATAGGGAAGCTGTGAAATGGATACATAGGTTTCTTAGAGGAAGCTCCAATAAATGATTATGTTTTGGGGGATCAAATCCAATCTTGAAGGCTATACAGATGCCGATATGGCAGGTGACCTTGATCATAGAAAATCCACTACTGAATATTTGTTTACATTTTCGGGGGGAGCTATATCATGACATTTGAAATTGTAGAAGTGTGTCACACTATCTACAATTGAAGCAAAGAACATTGCTGCCACTAAAGCTGGCAAGGAGATGATATAGCTTAAGCAATTTCTTCAAGAACTTGAATTGCAACAAATGCAGAATGTTGTCTGATGTGATAGTCAAAGTGTAATGGATTTGAGCAAGAACTCCATGTATTATGAAGGAAAACCACACATCAAAGGATATCATTGAATTCGTGACCAAGTGGAGAGTGATTAATTTCACGTCAAAAAGATTCACATGAGTGAAAATCTTGTGGATATGCTGACCAAGGCGATGTAGAGAGACAAGTTTGACCTATGCAAAGAACTTGTGTCACACTCCACATTGGGAGGCATGACTGATACTTAATGCCTCACTGGGACCTGGGCTGACCTAGCTGGGTATATCACCTCTGGTGCCTGCCGCAACTCAAAATAAAAAAAACAAACTACTATATCTCGGCTGTAAATACAGTCTCGGGCCAATAAGTCCCCACAACAAACTTGTAAAGAAAAATAGCTAACCCAACAATATAATGATAAAGGGGATCCTATGCAGGCCGATATGACCACCATGCTGTCTAGTCATAACAGAAGGAAAAAAAGCAGTCATATTCATACCCTAGTCGGCAAGGCTGCTAACTAACTAACTAAACTTGGTCCCACACGATCAACATGTAAAATATAACATATATTGTCCCCACAGGGACAATGAAAATCAACAACTGAAAAATTTTAGTCTGCAAGCCTCTAAGAGTGGAATAGTCATCGGGACAGGGCCCCGACCTACCCAAAAACTGTACAACAAAAAGTAAAAACCTTTCTAACTATAACTCCAAAGAAAAGGAGCTGACTAAACTACTAACTCTGGAAAACGGCTAAGAAGATCCTGAACCATGTCTATTCGCACCAGCAGACAAGTATGCAACGCCCCATAGATGGACGTCAATATAATATGTACCGAATATGTAAGGCAGTAATGAAAATGACTGAATTGAACTAATAAAAGAACTGAAAGTAATAAATAAGAAGGATAAGAGTTATAACCTGAATAGCCTCACAACCTGAAGTATAGCTAATAAGTAAGTAATACAAACAAGAACCTTACTTGGCCCCCACAAGCCTGGAAGGTACAATCAGCACAGAATAATCCACCTAGGCCCCATAAGTCCTAGCAAGTACAATTCAGTCTATATACCCCTAATATGGTCAATATAAGTCAATGAGTAACTATAGCCAACCTGGCTGACCTTTGGGTCCTCAACTGAGCCCGCTGGGCTCCTGCAACGTTGTCTGAGCTCTCTGGGCTCCTGTAACTACACCCTAGGCACACAAGGCTCGATGGAGGGTCAGTGATGCCAATATTACATAAAAGAAGAAGTTCATTCGTGGATGGACTATAATATGAACTTATAGGCCTGAATATAGTCTTGTCAAACACCATATAGCTCCTTTGAGCGATCTATAGCCCCCTAGGCGATGACAAAGCTAGCTACCCTGAGGTTTGTTGATGGAATGCTATAATAGGTGGGGCCAATCCCATTCGAAATAGTAAACTTTAATTTAAAACTATCTAAAGCAGCTAATCACAATATACGTGCTTACTACTTGCTTACAAGGACATAAATCATATTACTATACCACAGGAATAACTTTCCAAAGAGGTTAGCCTTAACATACCTCGAATACCGATTCTCATATATCCAAATAGTTCCAACTTGTAGCCGGCAATCCCACTCAATTGCAGCCTCTACGTTGAGAGAATAAGGCTATTTTCAATACTAAGACTCGGCAAACGACAATATTTTTTAGTAATATTAACTATAACTCAACTTCGTTCAATTTTGCTGAAAACTCATAGATTTTTGAAAGTTTAGAAGGTGGAAATGCTTACCTATCACTTGTAGCTGCTTAGGACTTAATTAGAAGTGATTTCGATAACTTTTACTCGGCAGGGTTATGGTACTTCGAGTGAATATTTAAGAAATATCTCCACAGTGATATTTCTCTTAGGCCTAGAACTCATTATCCAAGATGAATTTGCGTTTGGATAGAATTTAACGGCGTAATTTGATGAAAAATGGATGAAACCCATGCCTATGATCTGTTTGTTGTCGAGGGAAATATTGGAAATGAATCTAATCATACATGGGGGAGCTTTATATAGTTGTTGAGGCGGTGGCAGGGTGGTGTGGGGTGCTGACCATAGTGCCAAGCCAGGGGCATGACACGCCGGCTGGAAGCACGATGTGGTGCATAGTGAGCATGGCCTCTGGCCCTGGCTTCCTGCCCACTCAACACCGTGCTCGTATACTCATCCCATGGCCCTATTTCCGTATACATTGTACTCTAAAAATCGCAACATACATACGCATGCATCAATTAAATAATAGAAACCTACTCGGTGTAACATCATCCCCCCTTAGGAACATTCATCCTCGAATGTATTCTTAATCTCAAGAGACTCAACTTCTTTAACTACTGTTAAAAAAAAATTTCAACAGAGTCTCCTATGTAATATGGACTATACGAAAACCCACAGAAAAGTCCAACATAGGTGCCTCACAGGATGCTACAAGCAATGATACAACAAGTTCCATAACATAATAATGAATAACTAAATAATACTGATAATATAAGCACATGACAATAACTAAACAACCATCTCACCTCAACTGCATAATTTGAGTCAAGTCTGAAATAAGTGAGGATATCTAGACCTCATGTCGTCCTCATCTTCCCAAGTCATCTCCTCCACATTTCTGTTCCTCCATAAAACTTTAATAGAGGCTACATCTTTAGATCTCGGTCTACGAACCTATCAATCTAGTATAGCAACCAGAGTCTCTTCATAGGACAATTCTTCAGTAACCTGAACATCCTCAATTGGAACAACCCGGGAAGGGTCTCCTATACACTTCCGTAGCATTAACATGTTGAAAACTAGATGAACGGATTCTAGCTTTGAAGGCAGTTCTAACTCTTTTTCCACTCGGCTTATCATGTAAAGGATTCGATACGGGCTAATGAACATAGGGCTAAGATTTCCCTTCTTACCAAATCTCATCACGCCCTTCATAGGAGAAACCTTAAGATATACCAAATCATCAAAGTTAAACTCCAAGTATTTATTCTGAACATCGGAATAGGACTTTTGATGACTCTAGCTGTCAGCAACCGTTCTATGATAAGTTTCACCTTTTCTTCTGACTGATGGATCATATCAGGTCTGATAGACCTTGCCTCCCCTACTTCAAACCATCCTATGGGGGACCTATATTTCCGCCTATATAAAGCCTTATAAGTCGCCATCTGAATAGTAGAATGATAAATGTTATTATATGAAAATTCAATAAGGGGCAGATACTCATCCCAACTCCCTCCAAAGTCTAGCACACACACCCGTCGAATGTCCTCGAGTGTTTGAATGGTGAGTGCTGCTTGTCCATCTCATACCCCGAGTTTACACCCTGGACGGGACACGGTACTTGAAGCCACAAGTGACTCCAATTCAACCCCTAGTCTACCATACACTGGCATTCTGAGTAACATAAAAATACAGGTAGCTGAATTTAAAGAAAAGATATAGATACTCGAAATATCCGAACAAGGCTACATATTTAATAATACCAATCTGAATTTGAAGAAAAAAAACTTTACGTTTGAAAGACACTAAAACTGATGAGTTGCTGGGACAAACCCCCAGCTAACTCCAAATCTAAACAAGAAGGAAAGAAAGTATAGCTAAAGCAAATAGTCTCTATCCTTGAAGAATGAGGACTCACCAACTAAGGTAGCTGAAATCTTTGAGCGGTCTGCTAACGGGGCTGAGATGTGATCCTGCAGCTGTATCATAAAATGATACAACAAAAAGGTATGTATCAGTACTTTAAATGTATTGAGTAAGTGAGAGGAACATAACACAATAGAATAAACAAAAGGAAATGCTGAACTGAAAAGACATGTGACAACCAAATAAAACTACTGAACTGAATAACTGAATTAACTGTGGTGGTCTAGTAGACCTTGTCTGATGGTCAAAGCATGTTCTAAGTATGGAATACTAATCTGAGCTAAACTAGACTGAGACTAGATTGAACTTACTAGTGGGAGAGTCTATAACCAACATGTAACCACGTGAGCTAGACGTGGAGTCTGATGTATGCACCCCAACAGTAGGACCTAATATACCTTGCCAGGGTATAAAGGAATGAACTGGGTGATCACAAAAGTCTAGGGCCAATCAGGCAAATAAATATTGAAACTACGCTGGCAACATAGTTCTGGGAACCTGGGTGCGCTGAAACCCCAGTCCGCTCGGTGCTTAGTCCTACTCCCACTAGATAATACTAAATTGAATACTAAGCTGATAGCTCGAAATTGGGGCCTAAGACTAGTCAGGGATACATATCTAAAACTACCCTAAGAGTGTTATCAGACCAGATTCTGAAACTGGGTTCTTGACTGGTCAGAGCTGCTTATCTAGAATCGTCATAACCGTCTAAGAACAAGCTGTAATCTGAACTGCGGTCCTAAGGCTAGTCAGAGCATATATATGTATGTATGTATATATATATTCAAAGTGTCATGACTTCCTAGTGGGCCAATAAACTGAATTTTGAATCTGATTCTGATAATTGAGAGGTAATACTAACACCTCAGGAAATTTTGTAGTCAAACTGATCAACTGATATTTCTAAGTGACACTGAGTAATTTTATATTTTGACTAAGCCTAGAAAACCATGTATCTAACTAAGAATTTAGTATATAAAATAATACGCGAACCCCCCCACTGGTATAATCAAAGAAATTTCAAGGTTTATCATTTCAACACAATTTCTAGTCTGCTCTACCCTCAAGGACTAGGGCTAAACTCAATGCACAGGGATAAGCATCAACACTATCACTAACTAGAGGAAAAATATCCATAATTAATATAACAATACAATTCCATATGGATTAAACGAAGTATTATCAAGAATTTCTTAACATTCGAAATCTGCAAGGCTAGAATTCACTTTTGTGGGAATAACATCAATTTAATCATGAGCTAATGGAAATCATGTCTAAAATAATCATGGATATCATTTTATGTGAATTCAAATAAAACTAACATTTATTCCCTTCACATTTGGAAACTCAGGGCTTGGATTTTATGAAAAACTAGAGAAGGGTTTTGGGGGACACAAGGGAAGAACTATTCCCTTATTGAATTCCCACATACCTTAGCTATAATTTCCTTTAAGAAGGAAGCTTGGACTGCTGCAATGGAGGAAAACCCTAGTCTTGCTTGAGAGCTTATGGAGAGGAAAGTTTATGGTGAATTTCTCTAAAGATGAGTGGAAATTAGGGGGGAAAACCGTTTTGCCCATCTAAATCTCCTCAAAATAACCCAAAAAGACTTAGTTTAGGATCTAGGAGGTTAGAAAATTACCGAAACACCCTTAGAAAAATCACAGAAAATAACTGTCAAGTGGTCCCGATGAGGGACCTAATGACTCATGGCATGGACCGTGAAGTACACTGTTAAACAGGTCTCCCAAGCTCTTAACAGGAGACATGACGACTCGTGACCTAGTGACCACGACTCGTGGTCACCATCTGTGAAGTGCACTTCCTAAACTTCAACAAAGTCATTCTCTACTTGGCCACGACTCACCGCATGAATCATGGGGACTGATCACGACTCGTGGGGTCCTTCCATCATGTACATTGCCTGCCTTCTTCCTCTCTTCTTACTGACCCACCCCAGGACTGACCTAACGAATTGTGGGGCCTGTCCACGATTCATTGTCATGCCCGTGGGAACCCTTTTCCTCAAATTTCCAAACTCCTCACCTGGCCTCCCCACGAGTCACTTCACGACTCGGGGGCTGCACCAACGGGTCATCTGACGACTCGTTCTATGCATGGTGCCAATTTTTAAACTTTTCCCCATTTCAACTTCTGGTCTGATCTTTGGGGTTTTGGGGTATAACAATATCTCCCTTGGGAAAATTCATTCTCAAATGTTGGAAAACATAAAAAAAAGTAGAGAGATGTAATTATAATATTCAAATACTGATCATTAAACCAAAAAACTAACTGAATGACTGCTTCCGATTCAAACTACATAGCTGAACTGAACTCACTTTTCGTATATACATTCATAAACATAAAAGAAACTTGAACACATGAATCAAACATGAAAACTAATTTGAGTCCTAGGGCAAAATTGATATCTCAAGCTGTAACAGAGCCAATAGAGAATAAGTATGGGTATTTGGCTATCATATCTACTTCGGCCTCCCACATAGCTCCCTCCACCTTCTGATTTCTCCATAAGACCTTGACCGAAGCTACCTCCCTTTTCCTCAACTTACAAACCTTACGGTCAAGGATCTGGACTGGGACCTCCTTGTATAAGAGACTACCCTTTATTTCTACACTGTCTAATGGCACAATTGAAGTTGGATCACTAATGCACTTCTTCAATAGTGACACATGGAATACTGGGTGCACAGAAGCCAACTTTGAAGGTAATTCCAGCTCATAGGCTACTTTGCAGTTCTCGTCAGAATTTTGTAGGGTCCAACATATCTTAGACTGAGCTTTCCCTTCTTTCCAAACCTCATCACCCCTTTCATGGATGAAATTTTCAGATAGTCCCAGTCATTTATAACAAACTCAAATTCTCTTCTCCTCACATCAGCATAAGATTTCTGATGACTCTGAGTTGTTTCCAATCTTTCTCTGATGAGCTGTACCTTTTGCATAGCTTCATGAATAGAGTCTGGCCCGATTATTGCATCTTCACCAACTTCAAACCATCCAATAGAAGACCTGCATCTTCTACCATACAATGCCTCAAACGAGGCCATCTGGATGCTGGAGTGATAACTATTATTATATGCAAACTAGATAAGAGGCAAGTGGTCATCCCAACTATCCTTGAAATTGATCGTGCATGCTCTTAACATATCTTCTAGAGTCTGAATAGTCCGCTCAGCTTGCCCATCTATTTGTAGGTGAAAAGCTGTGCTGAGCTAGATCTGGGTACCAAGTCCCTTATGAAAAGACTACCAAAAAGGTGAGGTGAATTGGGTACCTCTATCTGAGATGACTGATAATGGCACCCCATGAAGCCTGACTAACTCCTAAATATAAATTCTAGCATAGTCCTTAGCTGAATTCATCGTTTTAACTAGGAGGAAATATGTTGACTTAGTCATTTCGTCTACTACAACCCAAATGGAATCATATTGCTGGCGAGTTCGAGGTAGACCCGTAATAAAGTTCATATTTATTTCTTCCCATTTCCACGTGGGTATGCTGATATCTTGGGTCATACCTCCTAGTCTTTAATTCTCTATCTTGACTTGCTCGCAGTTCAGGCACTTGGCTACGAATTTGGTGATGTCTTTCTATATGCCGTTCCACTAGTAAATATCCCGCAAATTGCGGTACATTTTAGTATAACCAGGGTGGATAGAGTATCTCGAACTAAGTTCTTCAACCAATATTTACTATCTCAAGTCATCGACGTCCAGTATGCATAATCTTCCCTGATAACGGAGCACACCATCTCCCCCTTTGGAGAAAGCCTCAACCTCCTTCCTGAGATTTGCTTCCTTAAGTTTAGTAGAATGGGATCTTCATCCTGTTTGGACTTAAACTTCAACAACCAAAGAGGAGTCTGACCTGCTTTGCATCACCACTCCACCCTTAGCTGAGTCCACCAACTGCACCCCTAGTCGAGCTAGTCTGTGAATATCCTTCGCCAACTCCTTTTTTCCTTCCTCCATATGAGCCATGCTACCTATAGACACTTTGCTCGTGGCATCATCCACCACATTGGCCTTGCCCGGGTGATATAACATTCTCATGTCATAATCCTTCAGGAGCTCTAACCACCTCATCTGGCGAAGATTCAGGTCCTTCTGACTGAATACATACTGAAGGCTCCTGTGACCGGTGGAAACATCAACGTGAGCCCCGTATAGATAATGTCTCCATATATTTAATGCAAATACTACTGCTGCCAACTCCAAGTCATGAGTTGGATAATTTTTCTCATGAACCTTGAGCTATCTTGAGGCATAGGCTATCACTTTGCCCTGCTGCATTAGAACGCAACTGAGTCCAAATTTGGAAGCGTTGCAATATACTACAAATCCATTCGATTCTTCTAGTAGAGTCAATATTGGAGTGGTAGTGAGTCGAGTTTTTAACTCCTGGAAACTCTTGTTACACGCATCTGACCACTGGCATTTCACCTTCTTCTAAGTCAGCTTAGTCAGTGGAGATGCTATAGAAGAAAAGCCTTCTACAAATTGTTGGTAATAACCGGCCAAACCCAAGAAACTTCTGATTTCGGTTGGGGAGGTAGGTCTGGGCCAGTATTTCACTGCTGCTATCTTTTGAGGATCAACCTGAATACCCTCACTCGAGGCAACATGACCCAGGAAAGTTAGATATTTCAACCAAAAGTCACACTTTCTAAACTTGGCGAACAACTGGCGGTCTTTGAGTGTCTGAGGCATTATCCTTAGGTGATTAACATGCTCTTCCTCATTTTTGGAGTATACCAGAATATCATCAATAAATACAATGACGAACATATTCAGATACTGCTTGAAGACTCTGTTCATCAGGTCCATAAAGGCTGAAGGGGAATTTGTTTTCGAGGGACATAACCATGAACTCGAAGTGACCCTACCGTATCTTGAAAGCTGTTTTCGATATGTCACACTCTCTAATCCTTAGCTGATGATACCCCGACCTGAGATCTATTTTGGAGAAAAAACTGGCTCCCGGAAGTTGGTCGAACAGGTCATCAATTTTAGGTAGGGGATACCTGTTCTTGACTTTGACCTTGCTTAATTGACGGCAATCGATGCACATTCTGAGGGTACCATATTTATTTCACATGAATAGCATTGGAGCACCCAAGGGAGAGATGCTGGGTCTAATAAAACCCTTATCAAGAAGATCTTTTAGCTGCTCCTTCAACTCTTTAAGTTCTGCCAGAGCCAATCTATTAGGAGGGATGGAGATGGGCTGAGTATCCGGAATAAGGTCTATGCCGAAGTCAATTTCCCATTCAGGAGGAACTCTGAGAAGATCTTCGGGGAACACATCTGGAAACTCTCTGACAACAAGGACAGACTGGATAGTCGGGGTCTTAGAATCAGAATCCTTGACTCGGACTAGATATTAAATACATCCCTTAAAAATAATCTTCCTGGCCTTAAGGTAGGAAATAAACCTACCCTTCAGCGCTGAACTACTGCCCGACCATTCTAGAGCTGGCTCATTAAGGAACTGAAACCTGACGACCCTAGTTCTACAATCGATTGAGGCATAATCGGAGTGTAACAAATCAATGCCAAGAATGAGGTCGAAGTCGACCATGTCTAACTCCACAAGGTTAGCTAGAATTACTTTATTGCAGACTGAGATTGGATTGTTTCTATACGCCCGACTGGCTCTAACTGACTCGCCAACTGGGGTGGAGATTGAGAAGAGTTTTGATAGGACTTCTTGACTAATATCGAACTGAACTGCTACATAGGGAGTTGAGAATGATAGTGTGGCCCCCGAATCAAACAAGGCATATACATCTAAATGGAAATGACGTAACATACCCGTGAACAGATCGGTGAGTTCTTCTAATCTTGACGAGATGATAATGCATAAAAATGATTTTGGCGTTGACCGCCCTACGTACCTAATATGTTGGCCTGTTAAGCTGGTCGGTCTGCTGGAGCTGCTGAGATGGTGGATTATGATCTCCCATGTCCTACTGACGGGCATTCCTTATGCCGATACCCAAGCTATCCACAATCAAAAAAGTCCTCTCGACCCTGAAGACACTCTCCTGGGTGGTTCTTGCCGCACTTGGGGCAAGCTAAATACTTGTTCCCGACACTGTCTCTCTGAGACTGAGAGCCAGATGCTCCACCCCTCCGATCCTAGTGGGATCGAAAGGTAGGGTCATTGGCTGAGTTGGGTGTTGGAGCCCTCTACTTCTCCTGCTATGGGCTGTTGCTACTGCCAGACCTCTGATGGCCATGATTTGACTGGCCAATCCTTGCCCGCTTATTCTTTCTCTCCATGTCCCTTAGTGTTTTGTCCTCAATCTGCTGGGCATAGATAATCAGATTGGAGAGGTCGATATCTTTGATCAGCATCATTGTTCTGCACTCTTTGAGGACTAGGTTTGACACCCCATTTACGAATTTCAGCATGCGAGCCCTTGGCTCGGCCACTATCTCTGGAGCATACTTGGACAACCTGGTGAATTCCAGCATACTCTTCTACGATCTTGTTTTCCTATCTCAGGTTCATAAACTCCGCTACCTTGGCCTCCCTGAGCTCTCGAGGGGAAAATCTGTCCCGAAACGCCGTGTTGAACTCCTCCCACTCCGCCGGTCCTGCTCTTGCTGGCCGCCCCTCTTTCCACTAATCATAGCAGACCTGGGCTACCCCTTTTAGTTGGTAGGCCGCCAGGTTAGTACTCTCAGAGGAGCTAACACCCATTATGCAGGTAATCTTTTTAATCTCGTCCATGAACTTTTGGGGGTCCTCCCACCTTGGATCCCTGGAAGGATGGAGGGTTCATTCAAGTGAAGTCTCACACCCTAGCAGCTGCTGCGGACCCATTTGTGTTCACTGGCACTACCTGCTGGTTCATCTGATTAGTCACAGTTTGGGTGAGCAACTGAATGGTCGCCTAAATTCTATGGTAGATACCGAGTCATCCAAGGGGCTGCGAGGGTTGGTGGGGCAGTCCACTGGGCATTTTCGGCCCTCCTTCTATTACCGCGTCATGGAGGCATAATTCATTGAAATGAAGCAGAGCATGAGTTAGAAGAATCATTTTGGAACTGAATTTCAACACACGATAAGGAGTATGAAATAAGGGTAAGTTTCCTAATGACATCTCATAGCCTCTCCGTCATAAGTGTGGCATGCTTCAACACCTGTGAAGAGAACTCTACTCGATGCGGCTTTCCGACATCCGAGGATACTCTGAACCTAGTGCTATGATACCAAGTTTGTCATGCCTCGAGTTTACATCCTAGGCGGTACACGGTACTTGAAGCTACAAATGGCTCCAAGTCAACCCTTGGTGTATCATACACTGACATTGTGAGTAATATAAAAATACATGCAATGGAATTTAAATAAAAAATATAAATACTCGAAATATCCGAACAAGGCTACATGTTTAATAAAACCAATCTGAGTCTAAAGAAAAACAACTTTACATTTGAATGCCTCTAAGACTGATGAGTTGCTGGGACAAACCCCCAGCTAACTCCAAATCTAAACAAGAAGGAAAGAAAGTACAGCTAAAGCAAATAATCCCCATCCTCGAAGAATAAGGACTCACCAACTGAGGTAGATGAAATCTTCGATGAGCAGTCGGCTAACGGGTCTGAGACTGTGATCCTGCAACTATAACATAGAACATGCATACTTTGAATGTACTGAGTAAGTGAGAGGAATATAACACAATAGAATAAATAAAAGGAAATACTGAACTGAAAAGACATGTGACGACTAAATAAAACTAAGGAACTGAATAACTGAATTAACTATGGTGGTCAGGTAGACCTTTTCTAATGGTCAAAGCATGTTCTAAGTCTGGAATACTGATCTGAGCTGAACTAGATTGAATTGACTAGTGGGAGAGTCTATAAACGACATGTAACCATGTGAGCTAGACGTGGATTCCGATGTATACACCCCACTGGTAGGACCCAATATACCTTGCTAGGGTATAAAGGCATGAACTGGGTGATCAAAAAATTCTGGGGCCAATCAGACCAATAAATACTGTAACCTAGCTGGAAAAGTAGTTCTGGAAACCTGGGTGCACTGGAACCCCTTCTGCTCGGTGCTAAGTCCCACCCCCATTGGATAATCCTAAACTGAATACTAAGCTGATAGCTAAAAACTAGGGCCCAAGACTAGTTAGGTATACATATCTAAAAGTACCCTGAGAGTCTTATTGGACCAAATTCTAAAACTGGGTTCTTGACTGGTCAGAGTTGCTTATCTAGAAGCGTCGTAACCGTCTAAGAACAAACTGTAATCTGAATTGGGGTCCGAAGGTTATTAAGAGCTATATATATATATATATATATATATATATATATCCAAAGTGTCATGACTTCTAGTGGACCAATAAATGGAATTCCGAATTTGATTCTGATAACTAGGAGATAATACTAACACCTCAGGAAATTCTGTAGTCAAATTAATCAACTAACATCTCTGAATGACACTGAGTAATAGGTAAGGCTAGAAAACCACGTATCTGACTAGAAATTTAGCATATAAAATAATATGGTAATCCCCCACAATAGTATAATCAAGGAAATTTCAAGGTTTATCATTTCAACATAATTTCTAGTCTGCTCTACCCTCAAGGACTAGGGCTAAACTCAATGCACAGGGATAAGAATCAACACAATCACTAACTAGTGGGAAAATACCAATAATTAATATAACAATACAATTCCACATGGATTAAACGAATCATTATCAAGAATTTCTTAACATTCGAACATCTGCAGGACTAGAATTCACTTTTGTGGGAATAACATCAATTTAATCATAAGCTGATGGAAATCATGTCTAAAATAATCATGGATATCATTCTATGTGAATTCAAATAAAACTAACATTTATTCCCTTCACATTCGGAAACTCAGGGCTTGGATTTTATGAAAAACTAGAGAAGGGTTTTGGGGGACACAAGGGAAGAATCATTTCCCTGTTGAATTCCCACATACCTGGCTAGAATTTCCTTGAAGAAGGGAGCTTGAACTACTGTAATGGAGGAAAACCCTAGTCTTTCTTGAGAGCTTCTAGAGAGGAAAGTTTACGGTGAATTTCTCTGAAGATGAGTGGGAATGAGGGGAAAAACCATTTTGCTCTAAATCCCCTTAAAATAACCGAAAATGACTTAGTTTAGGATCTAGGAAGTTAGAAAATTACCAAAACACCCTTAGGAAAATCACAGGAAATAACTACCAGGTGGTCCCAACGAGGGACCTAACGACTCGTTATCCTGGGCCATGACTTGTGGCAAGGTCCATGAAGTACACTGTTAAACAGGTCTCCCGGGCTCTTAATGGGAGACACGACGACTTGTGACCTGGTGACCACGAGTCGTGGTCACCATCCGTGAAGTGCACTGCCTGAGCTTCAAAAAAGGCATTCTCTTCTTGTCCATGACTCACCCCACGAATCGTGGGGGATGACCACAACTCGTGGGGTCCTCCCATCATGTATGCTGTCTTTCTTTCTCCTCTCTTCTTACTCACCCACCCCACGACTAACCTAACAACTCATGGGGCCTGACCACGAGTCATTGTCACGCTCGTGGGAACCCTTTTCCTCAAATTTACAAACTCCTCACCTGGCCTCCCCACGAGTCACTTCATGACTCATGGGCTGCACCAATGGGTCATCTTATGACTCGTTCTGTGCCTGGTGCTAGTTTTTAAAATTTTCCCCGTTTCAACTCCCGGGTCTAATCTTTAGGATTTCAGGGTATAACAGGTCATCTGTCTGGGGATGAAACTCAGGTTAATCTATGTCCCCAAACGTTTTTTAAACAACTACAAAATCTAGCTATAATTGTGCCCCTCTATCATAGATAATAGATGCTAGGACACCGTGCAGTCGGACTATTTCCTTAATATACAACTCGACATTATCTTTGGCTGAAAACGTAGTCCTAACTAGTGATAAATCAGCTGACTTCATCAATCTATCAACAATGACTGAAATGGAGTCAAATTTACTCCTGGTGCAAATTCTCCCTGTCACAAAGTCCATATTAATTGCTTCCTATTTCCATATAGGTATATCTATCTCCTGAGTCAGTTCGCTAGGTTTCTAATGTTCATCTTTTACCTGCTAGCAATTAGGATACTGTGCTATAAACTCAGCTACACCATTCTTCATCCTAGGCCACCAATATATCTCTTTTATATCATGGTACATCTTTGTCAAGCTTGTGTTAAGAGAGTAAAGGGAATAATGTACCTCTGCCATGATCTGCTGGCGAAGCCCTACTACGTCTAGAATGCAGAGTCGACCTTTGAACCTCAAGACACTATCTCTTGTTAACTCAAAAGCCGATAGTTCTCCCTGTTGAACCTTGTCTCTGAGCTATACTAGACTAGGGTTCTCGTATTGCCACTCCTTTACCTCTACAACTAGAGATGATACTGTTGTATTTTTTACAACCCCACTACATTTTGAATCTACTAACCGGACTGCTAGATCTTCTAATTGGTGCAGTTCACTAGCCATTACTCATTGTTCTGGCCTCAAATTTGCTAGACTGCCCATGGATCTCTGGCTAAGGGCATCGGCTACAACATTAGCCTTCCTTGTGTGATATAAGATGTTCACATCAAAGTCTTTCAACAACTCTAGCCAACGACACTGCCGCAAATTCATCTCTTTCTGTGTAAAGATATACTAGAGGCTTTTATGATCAGTAAAGATATCAACATGAACACCATACAAGTAATGCCTCCATATTTTCAAAGCATGAACCACCGCAGCTAACTCTAAATCATGGGCGGGGTAGTTCAATTCGTGCTTCCTTAGCTGCCTCGATGCATAGGCAATCACCTTGCCATGTCGCATCAGAACACAACCTAAACCAATGCTTGAAGCATCACAGTATACAACGTAGCCCTATAAACCTTTTGTTAAGGCTAGCACTAGTGCAGATGTCAATCTATTTTTCAGCTCCTAGAAACTCTGCTTACAAGCCTTGGTCCAGTGGAATCTAGCTGCTTTCTGAGTTAATCTGGTCAACGACGCTGATATGGTAGAGAATCCTTCCACGAACCTTCTGTAATACCCGGCTAACCACAAGAAACTGCGAATCTCACATAATATGGCCCCAGAAAGCTACTTAATTCAACCAGAACTCATATTTTGAGAACTTCGCATATAACTGGTGGTCTATGAGGATTTGATTTCCTTTTGGAAAATGATCTATGTGTTCATCTTCTGAGCAGGAGTACACTAGAATCTCATAAATAAACACTATCACAAACGGATCTAAATATTGCCTGAAGATGCTGGTCATCAAATCCATAAAAATTGCTGGGGCATTGATCTTGGGCATATTTACATGCCCAAATACGATTTTATACCCATGTTTTACCCATGTTGTTCCTTAATTTAAGAATAATCTCATGTATTTTGTGTAATTTGTGGCCATGGACTAACAAATATGATTAGCTCTCTTTGTAGGTCAAAATTGCCAATGTATGGAGCTCAATGTGAATATAATGGTCCTAATATTGAAGATAAATGTTAAGGGATGGATTATGGATGATGATACAAGCAAAAAGGGACATTTGGAGTCAACTCCGTGCCACGGAGAAGCATTGGGGCGTTTAAAAAACGTTCCACGGAGCAAAGAATTAATTTATATAAGTTGGGGTTACCAAATAGTGAACCTCCATGTTTGCTCCGTGGAACGGAGTAAAATCTCCGTGATAGCCTCTGTGCCACAGAGCTATTCCACCACAAGCCAAATTTTGCATTTTTTCAGCTTAGTATAAATTGAACCCTTAGCTTCTAAAATCATTTACCACGAAATATTTTTTGGAAACCATAGAGGAGCGAAGGGAGAAGTGAAGAACTCACCTAGGGTTCACTAATTTTACATTCTCTTTTACCTATTCTTGTAAGTACTCTACTTTAACGATGTTTTTAAGTTATTGTACGAACATGAGTGGCTAAAATCCTTCCCCTAGGTTTGAGGCCACGTGATATGATTGTAATGCATGATTTCATTTTGCTTTGAGTTGTTAATTATTGTTTTGTCTTAAATTCTTTATTATGGTTGTTTTTATGCTTGATCACCATGAAAACATACATGTTAAGCTAGGTAAAAGCTTGAAAAAGTAACCTTAGACAAGAACATAGGAAAGTAGGGAGCAAGTTCTTATCTTTCGATATGATTATTAATTAGGATAAATGATATACCTAAATTGCTTTGCTTGGTTGATAAAACGGGATGATAGAAAGACACCTGCTTAGAATTTTCACTCCACCACTCGTAGAAGTAGTTGTGAAGCTAAGTTAGGTTAAATAATTAGAGGTACGAAAGTCCCTAATCAAGAGCACAAACCTCGTAAACCACATCCATGTAGTTAAATTGCCCACTAACTAGGATCTCACATCCCCACTCAATGATGTAGTTGTGAGGCTAGTCTGTCGTGTTTAGAGGCTCGAGAGACCATGAAAATCGCATTTCCAACTCTATGAGACAACATTTGGTAATTTCATACGTGAACCATTACAAAGTGTAGAATTGCATGATTATCCGGCCTTAACTCTAGTTGCTTTTTGTATTGTTTCCAGATTGTTTTGTGACCACCCTAAAACTCAATTATAATTTATCAAAAACTTCTATAATCAAAACTTGTGAAGGTTAATCTTACACTTGAACTTGATAATTCGCTGAATCGGTCCAGTCTTGTGGGTTCGATATCCGACTCTCAAAAAGGACCATTGTATTACTTGTACGACCGCGTACGCTTTCATGTGCGCTGTGCGCAACAAGTTTTTGGCGCCGTTGCCGGGGACTAGTGTAATTGGTGAATTTTTTGTTTTGTGTTAGTGACTATTTTTCAAAGTGTTGAAATTTTTTTTATGAGTTTTAGATTTTTTTTTTGTCTGATACCCTTCTTGACATGACATCATGGAACACAAATGGGTTGAATAGTGGATACTCATATTTTGGTGAGTCTTGTCTTAATTATGGAGGACTCCACTTGTGGCAACACTGTCACACTTGCAGTATATGTGGTGGTCAAGATGGCCATTGGGATGGTTGTCCAAATGCATATTCCCCTTCCCCAAGCCCCTACTATAATCCTTCTGTTGTTTTTGATGAGTATAGGAATGATGAAAAGGAGGACTTGGAACACCAAGTTTAGATAGAAAACATGTTAAAGCAGGTCCTTGAGCAGACATAATCAATGAGGGAGCAGATGGAAGTATTGGGAGTTTAGATCAAGGAAAATGGACAGGCCTTAGAAATGATAAGCGCCAAGTTCATGGAGATGATGGCTGAGGCTGAAGCTTGCTTTGATTTGCAAGTGACAGTCTTATGCAATACTAAGGAGGGACTAAAAGGAGAAGAAAAGAGTGAGTTCTTTGAAGAAGCTTAATATTTAGAAGCTCTTTAGAGTCCCCATGATGGTCTCACACATATGGCCAATCCAGTCATGAAAGGAGAGATAGAGTTCCAACCATTTGACATTCATGTGGAGTTAGATGTTGATGTGGAGAAGGTGTACACAAGTAAGGAGGTCAAGCACAATGTAGTTTTAGAGTTGAGGTGTATTGTACTCCACTCAAAGCATTTTTCAACATTAAGTTTGGTTGACAACCTAGAAATAGAGTCTTTCAAGCTTGTAGAGAAAGGTCTAGAGGAGGAACAAGCCCCGTATATTTTGAAATTTGCTGATTCCGAGAGACAAAATGACTTCACTTACACAAGGGCCAATAAGTGTCAGAGGCGACATCTACTGCTTGGTCCTTTCATTTTTTCACCACCATCCCTGAAGCATAAGAGGAAACTGGAGAAGAAATTAGGGGTGAGATTCATATCCTCAAAGTGGAGGGAAAAGTGGTGAAATGCGTCGTGCCGCGACGTAAAATAAGGCGCTGCTTGGGAGGCAACCCAAGAGTACCACAGGTACACTTTCTTTTCAGTTTGTTTGTAATTTTTGTTATTTTTCAGTTGTTTCTTTTGGTTTTTAAGAAAAGATTCAGGGAAAGTCTGAGTACCCATGAAATTAAAATCTAAGGAGCATGACAAAAAGATAAGTGTGGGGTCGATGACCCATGTGTTCAAAAATGGAGAAACACATGTTGTTAGCTAGGCCTAGAGGCCTCAGGAAGTATCTCTCATCTTTGTTTTAATTGTAATTGATGCTTCGGAGACATAACATAAATTAAGTGTGGGGTGAGGGAAATTTCAGAAATTTGTGCTAAGTTATTTCCGGTGAATATGGTGCTGGGTATAATGTTTTGTTAAAAAAAATTGAATTGAGCACAGTTCACCCACCCTTTGTTTTTAATTTTTGATTCTTTTCCGAAGGGGGGCACTTTGAATTGAGGAATAAAAATTTTCATTTGTTTTTACATAACTTTTCAATCATAGTTAGGGACTTTTCCCGACAATGGATGGATGACGACTGTCTTGAGGGAAAATTAGTCTATAGGTTTTTGTTTTTGAACCCTTAGCTAATTGATGGCTTGATGTTCTTGTTATGTGCTATGCATGATTGTAAGATGCAAGTGGTTTTAATTGAGAAGCATGTTAACCAGTTGCATAACTTTGATTGAGACACCTAGGCTCTTGAATGTGACTCTATGTGCTTAAGGCTTAATTTTGAATTCTTGTGATTAGTTGAGTTAAGAGCCTACTGATTTGTCTTGAATTAAGCACGTGCTGTGTGTGTAAGGTTTTTGAAAATTCATGCTTTTGTGAGTGCCTAAAACTTGCCTGGTGTGTATACAAAATGAAATGAGGGATGTCGATTGTAGGAGATGATTTAGGCATTTCTTTGAATGAGCCTAATTTTTTCTGTCTCTTTACCTACCTTGAATGTCTGATCCTAGTTAGCCCCATTGAGCCTTAAGCCTATTCTTTGCTAGCTGCAACATAAGCTTAATCCTTTTCTTTCATTAGCCTTGAATTTGATCCAAAATTCCTAAGCGCTTATGTGAAATTGCAAAGAAGTTAAGGAGGGAGAAGTTGGACTGAGAAGAAAAATAGTGCTTGTGGGAGTCAAAGAAAAGACTCTAGGTGCACTTTTTAATAAAAAATATGAACAAGAGTTAGTAAGGAGTAAAAGAAGAAAAGAGCCAAAAAGAAGATTAAAGAAAATAATTGCTTAAGTACTCCTTACTAGCAGTTCGAGTGTGCTTAACGAAATGGGGAAACAAAAGCGTAAAATTGGAGAAAAAAGAAAAATGGTGAAGTAAGAAGATGGAAATTCCTAAGGAAAGTGTGATGTATTAAAAGCGCTTTGGGAAGATAGCCACTACTACTGGCCAGAATAGTACCTACCCGTCCCTTATCTTACATTACAACCCGATAAATCCTACTTGATCTTATGTTCAAACATTCCTAAATTAATGGAGTAATACACTAAAGGCAAGATTATGGGTCAATACATGATGCATGTGAATTCTTTGTGAGAGTGAGTTGAATTCTTATTCATATACCCATACATGTTATAATTGGAAAACTTGCAAGTGAAAAATGGGTATCTCTCTTGTTGTGAGGGCACATGTTTGAGAAAAGATAGAATTCATGTTAGAATTCTTGATTGGCTAATGTACATGAGTTTTCTGTGGTTGTAGAGTCGATTCTTGAGGCTAGGAGGTCTTAACTTGGTTGTATTGGATTTGAATTATGTTTTATATTATATATATAACATGCTTTATTTGAACTTTTCATCTAAATCAGTCATTGTAGCCTTAATTTGAGTCGTCTTGCGTTAATTGGTAATTTGTGAGTCTTCCTTGTGCATGGGATGTAAAAGATTTGTTCGAGGAAGAACAAGGCTTTAAGTGTGGGGTAGTGATCTTGGGCATATTTACATGACCAAATACTATTTTATACCTATGCTTTACCCATGTTGTACCTTAATTTAAGAATAATCTCATGTATTTTGTGTAATTTGTGGCCATGGACTAACAAATAAGATTAGCTCTCTTTGTAGGTTGAAATTGCCAATGTATGGAGCTCAATAGGAATATAAGGGTCCTAATATTGAAGATAAATGTTAAGGGATGGATTATGGATGATGAGAAAAGCTAAAAGGGACATTTGGAGTAAACTCCGTGCCACAGAGAAGCATTGGGGCATTCAACAACGTGCCACAGACCAAAGAATTAATTTATATAAGCAGGGGCTACCAAATAGTGAACCTTTGTGTTTGCTCCGTGGCACGAAGGAAAATCTCCGTGATAGCCTCAGTGCCACGGAGCTATTCCAGCACAGGCCAAATTTTGCATTTTTTCAGCTTAGTATAAATTGAACCCTCATCTTCTAAAATCATTTGTCACGAAATATTTTCTGGAAACCGTAGAGGAGCGAAGGGAGAAGTGAAGAACTCACCTAGGGTTCAGTAATTGTACATTCTCTTTTACCTATTCTTGTAAGTACTCTACTTTAACGATGTTTTTAAGTTATTGTACAAACATGAGTGGCTAAAAGCCTTCCCCTAGGTTTGAGGCCACGTGATATGATTGTAATGCATGAATTCATTTTGGTTTGAGTTGTTAATTGTTGTTTTGTCTTACATTCTTTATTATGGTTGTTTTTATGCTTGATCACCATAAAAACATACATATTAAGCTAGGTAAAATCTTTAAAAAGTAACCCTAGGCAAGACCATAGGAAAGTAGGGAGCAAGTTCTTAACTTTTCATATGATTCGCAATTAGGATAAATGATATTCCTAAATTGCCTTGCTTGGTTGATAAAACGGGATGATAGAAAGACACCTACTTAGAATTTTCACTCCACCACTCATAGAATTAGTTGTGAAGATAAGTTAGGTTAAATGATTAGAGGTATAAAAGTCCCTAATCAAGAGCACAAACCCCGTAAACCACATCCATGTAGTTGAATTGCCCACGAACTAGGATGTCACATCCCCGCTCAACAATGTAATTGTGAGGCTATTTTTCGTGTTTAGAGGCTCGAGAGACCATGAAAATCACATTTCCAACTATGTGAGACAACATTTGATAATTTCATACGTGAACCATTACAAAGTGTAGCATTGCATGATTATCCGGCCTTAGCTCTAGTTGCTTCTTGTATTGTTTCTAGATTGTTTTGTGACCACCCCAAAACTTAATTATAATTTGTCGAAAATTTCTGTAATCAACACTTGTGAAGGTTAATCTTACACTTTAACTTGATAATTCTCTGAATTGGTACAGTCCTTGTGGGTTCGATATCCGGCTCTTAAAAAGGGCCACTGTATTACTTGTACGACCGCGTACGCTTGCGTGTGCGCTGGGCGCAACAAGTTTTTGGTGCTGTTGCTGGGGAGGAACTTGGCCTTATAAATCCTTTATCTAGGAAATATTTCAACTGTTCTTTCAATTCCTTCAACTCAGTATGAGCCATTCGGTATGGAGGGATGGATATAGGTTTCTTACTTTGTGGTAGGTCAATAGAGAAATCGTTCTCACGCTCTAGGGGAATACTAGGAAGCTCATCCAGAAACACATCTAGGAAGTCACTAACCATAGGGATGGATTGAAGAATCGGTGATTCTGCTTGCATATCCCAAACCCTAACAACATGGAAAATACAACCCTTCACTATCAACTTCCTTACCCGAAGATAGGATATGGACCTACCTTTTAGCGTAGCTCCATTGCCTTTTCATTCTCGGACTACCTCCCTTTTTAAGTGAAATGGGAGGTCCTGGTCCAACATCTCAAATTTTCATAACATGGTGCTAGCGAATCCATACCCATAATTACATCAAAATCAATCATTTCAAGCTCCACTAAATCGGCTTAGGTTTGACGACCGAAAATCTTTACTGTACAACCCCGGTAAATTTTCTTATCAATAATAGAGTCACCGATGGGTGTAGACACCGAGAATGATCGTTGAAGAAATTATGGTGTTATACCAAACTTCTGTGCCACTAATGGAGTAACATAAGACAAAGTAGAGCCTGGATCTATTAAAGCATAAACTGGGTGCGAACAAACATCCAACATACTTGTCACAACATCTGGAGACGACTTTGATTCTTGTTTCCCTGGTAAGGTGTAAGTGCGATCTGGACCATTTCCAAATCTAGATGCCCCTGGTCTACCTCTACCTTTACTGGCTTGAGCTGAGGGTCTGTGCATTGTCAAAGGTGCGGGATCGTGTGATCTTGCTAAGGACTTGTTCTTCTAGTCTCGATCACCCTGATCCCTGGTCGGACAATCCCTCATCTATGACCCTCTTTCCACTAGTATAACAAGTAGCAGAGCCGTATCTAAACCTCCCAAAATGCCGTCGATCACAAATGCTATAATACGGTACAGTAGGCCTGTTTTGATTTGATCCCCTCTACTGCTGGGATTCTGACGCTTGCGAGCTCTTCACGGGACCTGACTTATAATACCCTAAAAGCTCTAAGATCAGACCCGAGGGTTGAAATGGAGAAAAATAGGATTTTCTGCACCAGGTCATAGAATGAGTCACCTAGTGACCCGTGAGGTGCACCATGAGTCGTTAAGTGACTTATGGGGAGGAGGGTTAACTTGGTTAGATTTTTGGATTTGGGGTTGACCACGGGTGAGGCCAGGAGTCATAAAGTCACTCGTGGCCAGAGGTCGGCATGAAGTGGAAACTTTGGGTAGTGCGGCACACGACTTGGTCACCATGAGTCGTTGGGTACACCATGAGTCGTAGTGTCCTTCCTGGTGACCCTCAGAGGTATGATTTTAGTATTGGCCATGAGAAGTAGACCATAAGTCATAGTGCTGAGGACGAGTCATCTAGTCCCTCGTTGGGATTGGTAGTGCATTTTCCCTGCGAATTTATTGAGGGCTTTTTCATAATTCCTAAGTTCCTATGGCCTAAACTACGTCATTTTAAGCTTAGATAAGTGTTTTTTAAAAGGGTTTAATTGATTCTAGTCCTATTCCCCTCCATGCATGCAAGCCTAGTTGGTTTCGAAGGATGATCAAGCTTAGGATTTATCAAGTTCTTCCCTGAATTCCTTTGAGCATTCAAGAGGGTTGTGTAATTGGATTGTTCCAGGTATTTAAGGTTATGAATAGGCTATATTGGTTTTTTTCTTTCTGGGTTTCTTAGGGTATTCATCCACACCCATGCCCAATCCCTGTTCAATTTCATAAAACTTCCAGTTGATGAATCTATGGGGTTTTAACCCAACATGTGAATTTTCTAAGTATCAATTATGGGTATGATCTATACATATTTCTAACATTGAATTATGATTCATGGACATATTTTACAACGTTTTTAATTAGAAACTATTTTTTCATGTATATTTTTATAAATTATGATTCCCTCCTATGGAAGTTCATGAAAGTTGAGATTATGATATATGTATTCAAGCATGATGAGATTTATATGATGAAAGTATGATTTTTAATTACCCATGTCCATGTTCATGTTTTTGACTAATCAAGTCCATGTCAAGCATATTTAAGTATTGGGCAAGCCCATACGATCAAGTATGTTTCATGATTTATCTAAAATTCATGATATTAGCTTACCATATGGTTTTGGAGTCTAGACTCCCACTATTTTCACCTTGTGGTATGGTTTGAGCCCAAGGCTCTTTAGGTTATGTCTTCAGAATATGTATGTCATGTCATGATTCAACTTCGTCATTAGATGATGGTCAACTTTGTTGGAAAACGATGGAGAGCGTTTGCATAGTTATAGGAGTTATGTCTATCACCTAGTAGGCTAAGGGTCAGTCAATCCTATGCCTTAGAACTATGTGCCAACATAGGTGTGTTCAGATTATTTGGACCTCCGTTGTGTGCTTCCCCTGCCCCCAAAGGGCCTTCAGCTTGATATCGATGTCATGGTAGTGTCCTTAGCCCTGTCAAGGCTTTGGTAGGCTCTGCCCATTTGAGTGTAATAGTCGGGACTATATTAGCTCGGTCGTGGTAATGTCGGTTATATGACGAGTCTCCCATTGTTCCTCATGATTTCAGTTATTCATGTTCGTCAGTCATGTTATTATGTTTTTAGCAGGTTTGACCCAATGTCTAATTTTACTTATGATTAATAATTTTCAACTTAGGTCATTCAATTAATTTATAATCAAATCATGTTTTTAGATAATAACATGCAAGCCCTACTCACAGACTCTTATGATGAAATGTTTATGATATGTATGATGTTTGATTTTACTTACCTTGCATACTCAGTACATTCCGCGTACTGACCACATACTCTATATTGTATTATTTCATGATATAAGCTCAGATATTCAGGCTCAATCCCGTTGTTAGCCAGATCCTCAATGTTAGCACATTCCAACCAGAATTGGTGAGTCCTCATCCTTCGAGATCCCTTTTTAGTTGTATTTTTAGTATTTTCAGTTTCAGACTTTAGTGAGTTAGTTAGGGTCTTGTTCCATCAACTCTTCAGTAATAGATTCTTATCAGACATAGTATGTATTTAGTTTCAGACTTTCTCTATGTTATATATTAGAATTCCGCATTTATTATGTTAAGCTTAGATGTCATGTTCATTCCATGATTGACTTGGAGCCTCTCGAGGGTTTTTGTCCCGTGTCTCGATCTGGGCCTATGTTCGGGTCATGTCAAACTTGGTATCAGAGCATTAGGTTTTGAAGTGTCCTAGGGTGTCTGAAAGCCTTAAGTAAAGTCTTTTTCATGGGTGTGAAGCACACCACACTTGTGATGAAGAGGCTATGAAATGTTTTAGGAAATGTTCCCTTCTTTCATGATCTATGTCGTACGATGAAGTGTCTCTCTATTCTTCTAACTCGTGCTATACGCATTTGCAGAATCATGCCTCCTCACCGAGTTAATGGAAAAGTAATAGAAATGGAAATGGCCATGAAAACGGCAATGAGGATAGGCACCAACAGGCCCCACCAACCCATGAGGATCATGTACCTTAGCAGGTTGCCCACACAGAGTTTAGGGTAGCCATATAAATTCTAACTTAGGCTTTGACCACCCAAGTCAACCAATAGGCGGTAGCGCATGTCCCTCAGAATGGAAATGCGGCAGCGGCGAGAGTTAGAGATTTTCTATGGATGAACCCTTCGGGAGTCCTTGGATCAAAGGTGGATGAGGATCCACATAAGTTTATTGATGAAGTTCTGAAGATCACCCAGATCATTGGGGTGACCGGGGAGGAGTGCGCAGATTTAGCCTCGTATCAGTTGAAAGGGGTTGCGCACATCTAGTTTAGGTAATGGAAGGATAGTAGGATAGTTGGAGCAGGCCCCATTAGTTGGGATAAATTCCATACTGCGTTTCTGGATCGGTTCTACCCTCTTGAGACGAGGGAGATTAAACCCGCTGAGTTTGTGAACCTAAAGCAAAGGAAAGATAATAGTCAAGGAGTATGCTTTAGAGTTCACTCGCTTGTCCAAGTATGCAGCTGAGATGGTGGCAGATCATAGAGCTCGAAAGAGTCAATTCGTGCATGGCATAGAAGACTATTTGGTCAAAGATTGCTGGACTGCGATGCTTAATCAGGATATTGACTTCCCCAGAATAGTTCTATACGCCCAACAAATAGAGGTAGTACAGGTGAGTGAGCGGGAGAGAGAGTCCAAGAGGGCCAAGAATAATAGCTTGGGTTCTCCCAGTAAAGACTTGGTGGTGGGCACTGTGAGCAATCCCACCAGAGATCTTTAGCCCCAGCATCATCAGTTATAAGTGTGACATCCAGATTTAGGCGCGATCATAGGGGGTGAGCATTAGGCTCTCGAGGTCAGGGGAGCAGACCCGCAGAGTCCAACATCCCAGAGTGTTGAAGGAGACATGTCGGTCAGTGTTTTGCCGGTTCAGGTGCTTGTTTCGAGTGTGGGAAGCCCAGACATATGCTCAAAGATTGTCCAACAGCCAGGCAGGGCCATGATAGGGGCTGAGGCCCAACCACTAGCTCAGCAGCCCCACTAGCATGCTCAGCTCAGTAGGGTGCATCCACTAGTGCAGGTGGTGGTCAGCGCTAGAATAGATTCTATGCCCTCGAATCTCGTTAGGAGCGGGAGGTCTCTCACTATGTAGTCATTGGTATGTTATGAGTATTCCACCTTGGTGTATATGCATTGTTAGATCCACGGGCTACATTACCTTTTGTGACGCCGTATGTTGCTGGTAGTTTTGAAGTCAGCCCTGAAATCCTATCAAAAGCCTTCTCAATCTCACTTGCACTCGGTGATTCAGTTATAAATCGACGGGTATATAGAAATTGCCCTGTCACAGTCCTTCAGAAAGTTACTTAAAAGATTTAGTAGAGCTAGCCAAGATAGATTTTGATATTATCTTTGGCATGGATTGTCTATATTCATGTTATGCCTCAATAAATTGTAGAACCCATGCGGTGGAGTTCTGATTTCCGGGTGAGCCAGTCCTAAAGTGGAAGGGTAGTTCAACTCTGCCTATAGGTAGCTTCATTTCCTACCTTAAGGCCAGAAAGATGATTTCTAAGAGTTGAGTGTATCACCTAGTTAGGGTTAACGGTGCTATGTTCGAAACTCCGACTATACAGTCAATTCCTGTAGTGTGTGAATATCCAAAAGTGTTCCCAGATGATTTATCGGGAATTTCTCTCAAGCGGGAGATCAAATTTGGTATTGATCTTCTTCTTGATACACATGCTATATCTATTTCTCCTTATAGAATGTCCCCAACTGATCTAAAGGAGTTGAAGGAGTAGTAGAAGGACCTTTTAGGCAAGGATTTCTTAGACCTAGCAAATCCCCGTGGGGTGCACCACTTCTATTTATCCGTAAGATGAATGGTTTCCACTGGATGTGCATTGATTATAGACAATTGAACAAAGTCACAATTAAGAAGAGGTATCCTCTTCATAGGATTGATGATTTGTTTGATCAGCTTCAGGGTGCTTAGTGCTTTTTGAAGATCGACCTCAGATCAAGATACTACCAGCTCCGAGTTAGAGAGAGTGAAATCCCGAAGATAGCCTTCAAAACTCAGTATGGTTGTTATGAGTTTGTAGTTATGTCCTTTGGACTAACGAATGCTCGTGCAACTTTTATGGATTTAATGAACATGTTCGTGATTTGGATATGTTCGTGATTGTGTTCAAGCCATATTTGGATATGTTCGTGATTGTGTTCATAGATGATATTCTCATATACTCTTGGAGCGAGGAGGACCATGCCGATCATTTGAGGGTGGTGCTACAAACTCTTAAGGATCGCCAATTATATGCTAAGTTCAGCAAGTATGAGTTTTGGATGGACTAAGTAGCATTTTTGAGTCATGTGGTGTCAAGTGAGGGTATACAGGTGGACTCTCAAAAGATAGAAGTAGTGAAGAAGTGGCCTAGACCAGTTAGTCCTTCAGATATCAGGAGTTTCTTGGGTTTAGCTAGTTAGTACCAGAGGTTTATTGAAGGGTTTTCATCCATTGCAACACAGTTGACTAAATTGACCTAGAAGAAAGTGAAGTTTCAATGGTCGGAGGCTTGTGAGAAGAGCTTCCAAGAGTTGAAGACTCAACTCACCTCAGCACCAGTGTTGACCCTATTCGAGGGTACCGATGGGTTTGTGGTATATTGTGATGCCTCAAGGATCGGCCTTGGTTGTATATTAATGCAACACGCTAAAGTTATAGCCTATGCTTCCAGGAAGCTGAAAGTCCATGAAAAAAATTATCTGACTCACGACCTCAAGTTGGAAGTGGTAGTATTTGCCTTGAAGATTTGGAGACACTATCTGTATAGGGTCCATGTGGATGTGTTTATGGGCCACAAACGTCTGCAGTATGTGTTCACCTAGAAGGATTTAAATCTACGTCAGAGAAAGTGGTTGGAGCTTTTTAAAGATTATGATATGAGTGTCCTTTATCATCTGAGCAAGGCAAATATGGTGGCAGACACTCTTAGTAGGCTTTCTATAGAGGGTGTTTCCTATGTAAATGAGGAAAGGAAAGAGTTATAAAGGATGTGTATCGGCTTGCACGACTAGGAGTTTGTCTTATTGACTCAATGGATGGTGGTGTCGTTGTGCAGATTAGATCAGAATCTTCCTTGGCGACTAAGGTAAAAGCTAAACAAGACGAGGGTCCTATTCTGGTAAAGTTGATGGAAGCCGTTTGAAATCAGAAAGTGGAAGTCTTCTCCCAAGGGGGAGTTGGTGTGCTTCGATATCAGGGTTGTTTGTGTGTTCGTGGTGTTGATGATTTAAGAGATCCGATGTTGCATGAGGCTTATGGTTTCAGATATTCTATACATCTAGGTGCTACCAAGATGTATCATGACCTATAAGAAGTCTACTACAAGAAGGACATAGCAAAGTTTGTAGTTAAGTGTTCGAATTGTCAACAGGTGAAAGTGGAACATTCGAGAGCTAGAGGCGTACTCCAAGGTATTAATATCCTTACATAGAAGTGGGAGGAGATCAATTTGGACTTCATTACAAGGTTGCCTCGTACTATCCGACAGTATGAATCTATTTGGGTGGTTGTAGACAGGTTGACTAAAGTAGCTTATTTCCTACTGGTCAGAACTATTGATTTAGTGGAGGATTAAGCTAAGATGTATATTCAGGAGTTAGTTTGGTTGCATGTAGTGCCATTGTCCATTATATCAGACAGAGGTACTCAGTTCACCTCCTAGTTTTGGAGATCGTTTCAGAAAGGGACTTGGTAGTCAGGTCAAGCTTAGCATAACATTTCACCCACAAATAGATGGTTAGGCTGAGTGGACCATTCAGACCCTTGAGGACATATTGAGAGTGTGTGTGATTGATTTCAAAGGTAGTTGGGATGACCACTTATCTCTCATTGAGTATGCATATAAATATACTTATCATTCCATCATTCAGATGGCTCTATTTGAGGCTCTCTATTGGTGGAGATGTAGATCACCTATTGGTTTGTTCGAAATGGTGAAGCTGCATTGGTAAGATCAGATTTAGTTCATGAGGCTATGGAGAAGGTTCAGCTTATAAGGGAAAGGTTTAAAATGGCTCAAAGTCATCAAAAGTCCTATGTGGATGAGAGGAAGAGATAACTTGAGTCTGAAGTTGATAATTAGGTGTTTCTGAAGGTATTTCCCATGAAAGGAGTGATGAGGATTGAAAACAAAAGGAAACTCAATCCCCGTTATGTTGGCCCGTACCGGATTGTGAGACGGGTTGACAAGTTAGCATATGAGTTAGAGTTTCCCTCAAATTTGGCTTTAGTACATCCAGTGTTTCATATGTCACTCTTATATAAGTGCTTGGGTAATCCGTTTATAGTTGTTCCGGTGGAGAGTGTAGGTGAATGATTGCCTTAGTTATGAGGAGGTTCCGGTGGAGAGCGTAGGTGAATGATAGCCTTAGTTATGAGGAGGTTCCGGTGGAAATTCTGGATCATTAGGTTTGAATGCTAAGAAACAAAGAAGTAGCTTCAATAAAGGTTATGTGGAGAAATCAGCATGTTGAGGGAGTCACATGGGAAGTCGAAGTCGATATGATGGCTAAATCTCCTCATCTATTCCCTCCTGGCTCAGTTTCAGCTTGAGGTATCAATTTCCTCCCTAATACTCTATTCAGTTTCATGTTCAGTTAATGTGCCCCAGTTTCTTTCATGTCAATGCATGTATGTATGATTCATGAATTCATTTCGGTCATGTAGTTCAGTCTGGAGACAGTCACTCTGTTAGTTTTCAACTTTGAATATTCAGTATTTGGTATGATATTTGCATTTCTCAGCTTTTCAGTATGTTTATTCATATTTGAGGATGAATATTCCCAAGGGGGAGATATGTAATACCCTAAAAGCTCTAAGATCAGAGTCGAGGGTTGAAACGAAGAAAAATAGGATTATATGCACCAAGTCATAGGACGAGTCGTCCAGTGACCCGTGACGTGTACTGCGAGTTGTTAAGTGACTCGTGGGGAGGAGTGTGGACATAGTTGGATATTTTGTTTTGGGGTTGACCACCGGTGGGGCCACAAATCGTCAAGTCACTCGTGGCCAAAGGTCGGCATGAAGTGGAAAATTTGGGCAGTGTGGGGCACGACTTGGTCATCATGAGTCATTGTATAAACAACGAGTCGTGATGTCCCTCGTGGTGACCCTCAGAGGTATGATTTCAGTGTTTTCCATGAGAAGTTGACAATGAGTCATGGTGTCTTCCAGTCCCTCGTTGGGACTGGCAGTGTATTTTCCCTGCAAATTTATTAAGGGCTTTTCCATAATTCCTAAGTTCCTAAGGCCTAAACAACATCGTTTTAAGCTCAGATAAGTGTGTTTTAAGAGGGTTTAATTCATTCTGATCCTATTCCCATCCATGCATGCAAGCCTAGTGGTTTCTAAGGGTGATCAAGCTAAAGATTCATCAAGTTCTTACCCAAATTCCTTTGGGCATTTAAGAGGGTTGTGTAATTAGATTGTTCCAGGTATGTAGGGTTATGAATGGGTGTATTCATCCACATCCATGCCCAATCGCTCTTCAATTTTATGAAAATTCTAGTTGATGAATCTATGAGGTTTTAACCCAACATGTGAATTCTCTAAGTATCAATTATGGTTATATCTATACATGTTTCTAATATGGAATTATGATTCATGGACCTATTTTACAATGTTTTCAATTACAAATTATGTTTTCAATTTCTTTTACAAATTATGATGCCCACCCATGGAAGTTCATGAAAGTTTAGATTATGATATATGTATTCAAGCATGATAAGATGTGTGTGATGAAAGTATGATTTCAAATAACCCATGTCAATGTTTGTGTTTTTGAATGATCAAGTCTATGTCAAGTGATCTTGGGCAGATTTATATGCCCAAGTGATACTCATACATATCATTTTTACCTTGTTTGTTGTGCAATGTGTATATAATATCATGTAATTAGTAATAAAATGCGATTTTATACTAACCAACATGATTAGCATTTGTTTGCAGGTAAATGTGATTTTTAGGAGCTAAAATGCGTGTTATGTCGGAGTTGGACTTGGATGCGAGCGTGGAAAAGACCTTGGAATGCACATTTTATAGGGGCTCCGTGATGGAGCCGTGCCACGCTACCATCGCGGTAGCACACTGCCTGAGCAGGGATTAAAATGGCAATTTCCAGTGTGCCTTCGCGTCAGCTCCGTGGCACGGACCGGACCCTGGAAATTCCAGTGAAGGTCCGCGACCACGCCGTGTCACGGAGGTAGTGCTCCTCGTTGGCCTCCGTGACACGTTGCTTGTTATTCCGGGAAAAATTTCCCACTAGTATAAATAGCACACTTAGGTTTATTTTAAGGAGTTTTTAGTTTTTAGACTGAGTTCAGAAGTGGAGAGCAGGAACGTGGGTTAGTAGAAGTTGAAGAACGAAAAAGCTAAGGGATTTATTCTCTTCCTTTCTTCTTTCTATCAATTGTACGTATGATTTACACTCATTTTAGGATGATCAATCCAAGAATGAGTGGCTAATTCTCTTCCTTGCTGAGGTTTTGAACATGTGTAATGAATTTTGATTGTAAATGATATGGTTTTATTCTTCTTCTTTAATGTTGTTCTATTAATTCTTGTTTTTACTGCATTAGTGATTGGCCAACATTAATGTATATCTAAAAAGTCCAATTTCACTCGAAAGAGCAAGAAATTGGAAAGTTGTGAATTAATAGGGTATTGTTCTTAACTTGATTTGGGGAAAATTGGGTTTGATGTGCTTTCCTGATAGAAATATACTTGAAAGCCGTATTAGTCAATTTAGGAACTGGAATTATAGTGCTAGGTCATAAATTGCATTTGATCACAGAAATGTAGACGGATGGTTTATGATTCTAAAGTGAAATTAAATACGAGAGTTTTAATTTCTAGGCAAATGTTCTTGGCTAGCAACATGAAGAAGAGATTAACCAAATTATCATGATTATCAAGTTCATTACTTGTTCTTAACCTTGGCATGTTCATATCCATTGTCTAAATTCACAAGTAAATAGTTTGTAGTAATTGTAGTATATATAGTTTAGAAACAAAAACTCAAGTAACTCTTGGTTACGTTGTTGTTAGCATAATTAGAAGTGAAATAGGAATATAGTAAACTAGGAAATTTTACGTATCTTGAGCCTCCTTGGATCGATACTTGGCTACTTAGCCACTTTATTACTTGTTTGACCACGTGCACTTGCATGTCAGTTTTTAATATAAATTACCAACGAGCAGAACGACTGAACAAGTTTTTGGCGCCATTGCCGGGGAGGCTAGGCGATTTGTAAAATTGTGTTTAGTGTAAATTTACTGTATTTGTATTTTTATTTTCTTAAGTGTTAACAACTTGGTCTTAGCCTGTATTTTGCAGATTTTGTTTCTGTGAACACTGGCAAGGGACAAAGAGCTGGTGGAATCTTACTTAGAGCCTGAACGTGAGTTTCATAGTCAACGTAGAGAAGCTCTTCGAAAGAAGCTGCAGTTGCTTAAACAGTCTATGATGGAGCAACAAAATCCACCAGTTGTGCGGGCAGTTTTAGTGCCCGATGAAGCAGCAGCAAGGATGGTTCGCGAGGTGGCAATCCCACACGCTAATAATGTACATTCTAGCATCCGCAAACCAGAGCCTGGAGGGAGGTTTGAATTAAAGCAGAATATGGTGCAACTTTTGCACACGAGCGGGCAATTTACCGGATTCCCTCATGAAGATCCACAACAACATCTCCAAAACTTTTTGGAGATAAGTGACACTTATATACCCGCTGGAGTGTCACCTGATTATGTTCGACTCACCTTATTTCCATTTTCCTTACTTGGTGAAGCCAAGAGGTGGTTAAAAGCTGAACCACCCAACTCTATATCAACGTGGGATGATCTTGCACGGAAGTTTTTGATCAGATTTTTCCCTTCTGGTAAAATAGCCAGACTTAGGAGTCAAATCCTAAGTTTTAAACAAAGGGAAGGAGAAAATCTATATCAATCCTGGGAAATATTTAAATCCATGTTGCGGGACTGTCCTCACCATCATCAGTCCAATGAGGTGTTGGTACACACATTTATTGAGGGTTTGGAACCCCACACTAAAATTCTGTTAGATTCAGCAGCTGGAGGGCATGCGCTGGAGAAGACCTATGAGGAGCTGTACACTTTGCTCAACCGAATTTCACAAGGCAATCCAGAATGGAATGCAGATTCTTCAAGAGGTGGAGCAAGGAAAGCAGTTGGAGTGCTTGAAGTGGATGGATTCACAGCTATCGCTGCACAGATAGCTGCTTTGCAAAATCAGTTAAACACTCACTTCAGCAATATAAATTTGAACCAGCCTTCAGCTTTAGTCAATGCAGTTCAACAGATGTGGTGCGAAGTGTGTGGTAGTAGTGAGCATTCAGCTGAATGCTGTGGTGCAAATCCTGATTCTATTAACTTTGTGGGCAATGCACTGAGAAATCAACAGCAGTTTGGTGGTGGCTACAACTCAAATTGGAGGAACCATCCAAATTTTTCGTGGGGTAGCAACAATCAACAAGGCCAAAGTTCAGGGCAGGGTATGCACAGAAACCAAGGAGGGCAACAAAATTATCAAGCTCAATTCAGAAATCACAATGCCCCTCCTCCACCACCATCACCGACTATTGAGGAGATGTTCAAAACCATGATCGCTAATCAGGCACAATTGCAGGCTGACTATGTTAAATTGGCAGCAGAAGTGAAGAATAATCAATTGGCGACCAAGGCTCTTGAATATCAGTTTGGGCAGTTTGCTAGTGCCCAAAATACTAGACCCAGAGGAGGACTACCTAGCGACACGGATCCTAATCCAAAGCAGGTAAATGCAGTGACCACGAGGAGTGGTTTACAGTTAAAGGAGGTGGAACCGGAAAGACCGCCTCAAAAGTCAGGAGCAGCAGATGTTGAGGGAGAGCAAATTTCAGATAAGGGGAAGACTAAAGAAGCCGAACCAGAAAGGCCTCCACCCCCGTTCCCTCAACGACTTAAGAAACACAAGGAGGAGGTGTGTTTCCAGAAATTCATGGAGGTACTTAAACAGGTACATGTTAACTTACCTCTTGTTGATGTCTTGAAGGGAGTGCCAAAATATGCGAAATACATTAAAGACATCATGGCTAACAAAAGTCGTTTGACTGAGTATGCCACGGTAGCTTTAACGGAGGAATGCACTTCCCGTATTCAGAATAGGTTGCCCACAAAACTAAAAGACCCTGGAAGTTTCACTATCCAGCTTATGATTGGGCAAAGTATCCGAGCTCGTGGATTATGCGACTTGGGGGCAAGCATAAATCTGATGCCATCTTCGGTATTCAGAAAGTTAGGTCTAGGAAGTGCTAGACCTACAACGGTAATCTTGCAGCTAGCAGACAGGTCTTTAGCTAAGCCGGATGGCATTGTTGAGGATGTGTTAGTGCAAGTAGGCTCCCTCATTTTTTCGGTCGATTTCATTGTTCTGGATTTTGAACCAGATGCTGAAGTCCCATTTATTTTGGGATGACCCTTTTTGGCAACTGGAAAAACATTAATTGATGTAGATGCGGGTCAACTCACGATGCGAGCACATGACAAGGTCGAAGTGTTCGACGTGTACAAGGTACCTAAGCTCCCGACTGTTTATAAGGATCTCTCGGTGATCAACGTAATTGATCATGGGAATGCTAATGGAATGAGTGATTCCCGAGAGTTACTAGGAAGGCCACCGGATAAGGTTGAGAACTACTGGGGGGATGACCATGATCGGGACAAATCGTCCATCTCCCTAGTAGACAAGTGAGCTTTAAGGACGTTGAGCCGCGACGGTAAACCAGGCGCTGCACGGGAGGCAACCCGTGAGAAAAATATTTTATTTTATTTGTTTTCTTTTTGCACAGTGTAGTTAATTTTTATCTTTATTGTTGTTTTTATTTTCTATTTCCAAGTTTTATTTTTCTTTTTCTTTTCTTGATTAGGTTTAGATTTTCATTTTAGTTAATATTTTTTATTTTATAGTTAGGAAAATCTATTAATTTAACCAATTTTTGTTTAGTGAGGTGATTTTCAGGTATAACGGAGGAAATATACATGGAATCGAGAAAATGAGGCAAGGTATGAAAAATCAAATTTATTGAAGAAACAGTGCACTGGCGCGTTGGCGCCGTGTCACGGAGGCAGTGCTCCGCGTTGGCCTCCGTGACACGTTGAAGGCAAAATTTGGATTTTTCAAAAATCCAGTAAGCCAACGCGTTGGCTCCGTGTCACGGAGGAGGGGCTCCGCGTTACCCTCCGTGACACGTTGCCCCTTGTTCAGTGCCGGGTCACACCGGGTTGCCGGGTGACCCGCGTGTTTTCTTTAAATATACCCCCGATTTCGCCTCATTTTTTCCCATTCCCTCTTCCCTCCGCAACCAAACACCCATTTCCCCCTCCCCAAGCACCGTGCCACGTTCCTAGGCAAGGAAAACGAAAAGTTTCTTCGGTTCTTCAATTCAAAGGTATGTTTTCATCGTCTAACTCAAATTTTTGGCGATTTTTGTCAAATTTGGGCACGTGAGATGAGATATATCACCCTAGGTAGAAATTAAACATGATCTTGAATTATTTTGTGATTGATTATGTTCGGATTGTTGTAGTTAGCGTTTGAACTTGTCGATTATGTGAATAATTCAAAAATTGATTGTAGAATTGTATTCTAGTGCTTGGGTTGTTGAATTTGACTTGGGAACTTGATAATTTGGTGAATTCGATGCCGGGGTGCGTTTATTATTTGAGATAAGTCGTGGTAAATATTGTGTAAATGTTAAAAGATGACTAATTCTCGAATTTTTGTGGGAAAATGCATAAAGTGTGAATTGGTTAGATTGTTTAGATTAGCTTGTATATAAAATGTTTTTATAGTTGTTTTTATTTTTGTTGTTGTTTTTGTTGCTTGTGCGAGGTGTGAATTGTTAGCGATAGTAGGATTGAGATTAGCTGTATGAAGTCTGAGTAGTACGCTAACCGTTATGCTGTCGAAATTTTGTTGCGAACGCACTAAGCAATATGTGTATAGTTTTTTGTGTTTGGGGTTGTGAATAGAGCTATCCTTGCTGTAATTTTGTTAATATTGTTAAGGACTAAGTGTGGGGTAAATTTTGTGTAACCCGACCTTAGCTGAAGCTAACAAGTTTTTAGCTTAACGTTGTACTTGTTTGTGTAAATTGACAGGTACAATGGCTAGCAGACAAGATAAAAGGGTGCTTCTACCTCAGGCACCGGACGAAAAAGGATGAGACTGGGCACTGCAGTCCCAGCTGCACCCGCTGTTCCGCGCGGCCAACGCCGCCAATACGGAACAAGATGGGTAACCGATGAAGGGAAGAAATGGTATAATAAGCATAAAGAAAACAAGTACTTCCCCGAGGAACATATTGCATGGGAACCACTTGCACAGGAGTTCCCTCGCATCGTACAGAGAATTGAGGCAGCTGGGCTCAGCTTTATTTTTCAGGAGCCCAAGGAGTGCAACCTTCACTTGGTTTGGGAATTTTATGCAAACTGGAACCCGACCATCAGAAGCCACACAATAAAAATCAGAGGGCAGATTGTCACTCTGGAACCCCAGCAGCTGAATGCCATCGTTGGAGCGCGGGACACAGACGCCCACGTTCTCCGCCAGCTAAACATCACCCCAGCGTACACCGACATCAGACGTACGTTGTGTGGGGCTCGATCCATAGCCCGATGGAGTAGACATAAGGAGAGGGGTTACCACCAGACTCTGCCCTATTCGCAGATGAACAGGGAGGCCAGAATCTGGCTGAAGATTGTATGTTCATGCTTGATCCCGGGAGTCCATATGACAGATGTGACCCGGGACCGTGTCTGCTTGGTGTATGCCCTTATGAAAGGGCTTGAGATTAATGTGGGGGCGGTCATAATATCCGCCATGAAGAGAGACAGACTGCACAAGGGCCACAGATACGGGTTTGGCGGACTCATCACCACCTTCCTCCGAGGCCTCGACATTGAGGAAGAAGCCTTGGATTATATTCCGCAGTTGGAGCGGAGGGACCTCGACGTGACAAAGACTAAGGCCCCCGACACTACACACGGACCTGTATTGACTTTGGGCGAGCAACATGCTCGTGACGATAAGTACATGGCCCGTATGTTCGGCATGCAGATGCTACAGCTACGGATAGGTGGGAGACCAGCCATCGAGGAAGAATTATGGCAGTTGGAGTTGGACTACCCCTTTGGCGAGAACGCCAGAGCCTTATGTAAGGTGGGGCCAGCCTCTGTGGAGCCGACATATGACGATGTCCCTACTGATGAGGAGACACGTCGTGAGGACTCCGATGTGGAGTCCGATGACGATGAGGGAGCTGATTCAGATATGGGCGATGAGGCCGCAACACCGGATGAAGAAGTTGAATATTTCGACTAAGCAGGGAGTTCCACCACCCAAATTTTTGTGCTTTGTATTGTTGTGAACACTGGGGACAGTGTTCGATTTAAGTGTGGGGTGGGGAGTAGCTAGGTGCTAGGGACATAGGCTCTAAATTGCTGTATGTTTTTTCCTTGGTTTGTATGTATGTTTGTGCTTTCCCTGTGGCGAACTGATTTGTGATGTATGTGTATATATTTGTTTTGTGGCTGATGATGTGTGTTTTTGAAAGTTATGGTTGCTAGTGTAAATATTTTGTAAATTTTGTAAATATTTTTTTTTCTATCGACATGATCGATATTTTTCAAAATTTTTGCGAAAATATTTTGCACTTGTAAATATTTTCTTTCTATCGAAATGATCGATGTGTGCAAAAATTTTCGGTTTTTATCTTTTTGGGTTTCTTGGAGTTTGTTTTCGGTTCTTTTACCGAGAATAGTCCCATTGAACCGATGTCATAGTTAGTGACCGTTCCCTATGATGGATGGATGACGACCGTCTTAAGGGAAATGTAGTCGGTAGGAGTAGGATTTTTATTTGTTGTTTTTTAGTTTTTCTTAGGTGGATTGCATCAAGGAACTGTAGTTGCTTATGGTTGCTAAAATTTCGTTGCGTGTTGTAATTGATGTTCAAATTGTGAAAGTGATTCATTTGAAAGCATGCAATTCTGTAAATATGTTGAGTTACCTAGGCTATAGAATTTGGATCAGTATGATTGAGGCTTAATCTTGAATTCATGTAATTGACTAATTAAAGAGTCTGTGAATGCATCTTGATTCGAGCATGTGCATGAAGTGTGAAGTGAGGTTTTGCTATTCCATGTCATTATGAATTGTCTAGAACTTGCCTGGTGTGTATACAAAACAAAATGAAGGAGGTGTAGTGTTGGAAAGGATGTAGGCATTTCTTTGTTTTAACCGATAGTTTCCATTTTTTTTTCTTGTCAAATTCTATCTTTTTATATGTTGTATACCCTAGTCAGCCCGTTGAGCCTTTAGCCGATTTCTTTCTTTTGTCCAAAATTGTATAGACTAAGCTTTATTCCTTCTTTTCATTAGCCTTAAAGTCTATAAGAAGCTCTTAAGCGCTTACAAAGCAAAGAAAATGTTTCCCAAAGTGTTAAAGAGTGAAAAGAGTGAAAAGAAAAAGAAAAGCAGAGTGAGGAAAGAAAAGATGATGTTGAAGAGGCACTTGTTGTAATTAATTGATAGTGAGGGTACATGAAAACCCTCTGTTTTGTGTCAAGTGTGTCTGATAAAATGGGCTGTATGAAAGTAACCCAGCATGAATAGGGGAAAAAGAGAAAAGAGAGGAACAATGTCCATGAGTCGATGGAAATGAGTTGAAAAGGCGCTTAAGGATGATAGCGACTATTATTAGCTAATCCAATATATATATACTAGATCCATAGCCCCGTTACAACCCATTAAAGTCCTACGTGATCCTATATTGCATTTCTTTATATTCGTGGAGTAATACACTAAGGGCAAGCCTATGGGTCATGACATAATGCATGTGAATTCTTTTGGGAGAGAGAGTGAAATAAATTTTTATATGCCCCTACTTGCATGTTTGTGTGCTGCATGAACATAAAGGGGAAGTTCTCTCGAGTTGTGAGGGCACATGCTTGATGAAAGATTGATTTTCGTGTCGGATTTCTTGATTAGCTGATTTGCATGAGTTTGCCGATATCAAGAATCAATTCTTAAGGTCTAGGAAGCTTTGATGTATTAAAGGTCATTGTATTGTACGACCAAGCATGTTTTCTTGATGATTTGCAAGAATTGAATAATCGGTATGACCGTAGCGTAAATTGTTGCACCATAGTGACGAAGGTTGGGATGTAATTTGCATGATTTGTGTATATGTTGTTCGAGGACGAATAAGGATTTAAGTGTGGGGTAAGTGATCTTGGGAAGATTTATATGCCCAAGTGATACTCATACGTATAATTTTTACCTTGTTTGTTGTGCAATGTGTATATAATATCATGTAATTAGTAATAAAATGCGAATTTATACTAACCAACATGATTAGCATTTGTTTTGCAAGTAAATGTGATTTTTAGGAGCAAAAATGCGTGTTGGAACTATGTCGGAGTTGGACTTGGATGCGAGCGTGGAAAAGACCTTGGAATGCACATTTTATAGGGGCTCCGCGATGGAGCCGTGCCACGCTACCATCGCGGTAGCACACTGCCTGAGCAGGGATTAAAATGGCAATTTCCAGTGTGCCTTCGCGTCAGCTCCGTGGCACGGAGAGAGGCCTCCGCAATGGCCTCCGTGCCACGTTGAGGTTAATTTACCGGACCCTGGAAATTCCAGTGAAGGTCTGCATCCATGCCGTGTCACGGAGGCAGTGCTCCGCGTTGGCCTCCGTGACATGTTGCTTGTTATTCCGTGAAAAATTTCCCACTAGTATAAATAGCACACTTAGGTTTATTTTAAGGAGTTTTTAGTTTTTAGACTGATTTCAGAAGTGGAGAGCAGGAACGTGGGTTAGTAGCAGTTGAAGAACGAAAAAGCTAAGGGATTTCTTCTCTTCCTTTCTTCTTTGTATCAATTGTACGTATGATTTACACTCATTTTAGGATGATCAATCCAAGAATGAGTGGCTAATTCTCTTCCTTGCTGAGGTTTTGAACATGTGTAATGAATTTTGATTGTAAATGATATGGTTTTATTCTTCTTCTTTAATGTTGTTCTATTAATTCTTGTTTTTACTGCATTAGTGATTGGCGAACATTAATGTATATCTAAAAAGTCCAATTTCACTTGAAAGAGCAAGAAATTGGAAAGTTGTGAATTAATAGGGTATTGTTCTTAACTTGATTTGGGGAAAATTGGGTTTTGATGTGCTTTCCTGATAGAAATATACTTGAAAGCCGTATTAGTCAATTTAGGAACCGGAATTGTAGTGCTAGGTCATAAATTGCATTTGATCACAAAAATGTAGACGGATGGTTTATGATTCTAAAGTGAAATTAAATACGAGAGTTTTAATTTCTAGGCAAATGTTCTTGGCTAGCAACATGAAGAAGAGATTAACCAAATTATCATGATTATCAAGTTCATTACTTGTTCTTAACCTTGGCATGTTCATATCCATTGTCTAAATTCACAAGTAAATAGTTTGTAGTAATTGTAGTATATATAGTTTAGAAACAAAAACTCAAGTAACTCTTGGTTACGTTGTTGTTAGCATAATTAGAAGTGAAATAGGAATATAGTAAACTAGGCAATTTTACGTATCTTGAGCCTCCTTGGATAGATACTTGGCTACTTAGCCACTTTATTACTTGTTTGACCACGTGCACTTGCGTGTCGGTTTTTAATATAAATTACCAACGAGCAGAACGACCGAACATCAACCATGGTTAAGTATTGGGCAAGCCCATACGATCAAGTATGTTTCATGATTTTTCTAAAGTTCGTGTTATTATCTTACCACAAGATTTCAGAGTCTAGACTCCCACTATTTTCAGCTTGAGGTATGGTTTGAGCCCAAGGTTCTTCATGTTATGTTTTTAGAATATGTATGTCATGTTATGATTAAGCTTCGTCACTAGATGATGGTTAGCTTTATTGAAAACAAATGGAGAGCATATGCCTGATTTTGGGAGTAGTGTCTAGCATCGAGTAGGCTAAGGGTCAGTCAACCGTATTCCTAAAAACTATGTTCCAATGCAAGTATGTTCATATTATTTGGGACCTCCCTTGTGAGCTTTCCCTGCCCCCAAGGGGCCTTTAGCTTAATCGATATCATGGTAGCATCCTTAGCCCCAGCTTTGGATTGCTCTGCCCACTTGAGTATAATTGTCAGGACTTTATAAGCTCTATCATGGTAATGTCGGTTGTATGACGAGTCTCCTATTATTCCTCATGATTTCTGTTCGGGTGTTTGCTATAGGGGTTAAAAACCGACACGCAAGTGCACATGGTCAAACAAGTAATAAATTGGCTAAGTAAGCCAAGTATCGAAGCAAGGAGACTCTGGATAAGTAAAATTGCTTAGGTATACTATATTCTATCTTACTTCTAAATGTGTTGACAACAACGTAACCAAAAGTTAAATAAGTTTTTGTTTATAATTTATATACTAAAACTATTAACAAATATTTACTGTGAATTGAAACTATGGATATGAGCATGCCAAGGTTAAGAACAAGTAATGAACTTGATTATAAGCATCATTTGGTTAATCTTTTCTTCATGTTGCTAGCCAAGAACATTAGCCTAGAGATTAAAACTCTCGTATTTAATCTCACTTTAGAATCATAAACATTCATCTACATTTCTGTGATCAAATGCAATTTATGACCTAGCAATACAATTCCGGTTCCTAAATTGACTAATACGACTTTCAAGTATATTTCTATCAGGAAAGCACATCAAAACCCAATTTTCCCAAATCAAGTTAAGAACAATACCCTATTAATTCACAACTTTCCAATTTCGTGCTCTCTCGAGTGAAATTGGACTTTTTAGATGTACATTAATGTTGGCCACACACTAATGCAGTAGAAACAAGAATTAATAGAACAACATATAAGAAGAAGATGAAAAACCACACAATTCAATAATCAAAATTCATCACCGTTGTTCACAACCTCAGCAAGGAAGGGAATTATCCACTCATTTGTGGATTAATCATCCGAAAACAAGTGTTATCATACAAACAATTGATTGAAAGAAGAAAGAAAGAGAGAAAAACCCTTAGCTTTTTCGTTCCTCAACTGCCTCTCACCCACGTCCTTGTTCCACCAAGTCTGAATTAAATAAAAATAAGCCTAAGTGTTCTATTTATACTATTGGGAATTTTTCCCGAAATAACAAGCAACGTGTCACGGAGGCCAACGCGGAGCACTGCCTCCGTGACACGGCGTGGACGCGGACTCGCACTGGAAATATAGGGTCCGGGAATATAGCCTCAACGTGGCACGGAGGCCAATGCGGAGGCTTATCTCCGTGCCACGGAGCTGTCGCGAGGCTTCACTGGAAATTGCCAATTAAATCACCCTCTAGGCAGTGTGCCTCCGCGATGGTAGCGTGGCACGGCTCCATCGCGGAGCCCCTTTACATTGCGCATTCCAATGTCTTTTCCATGCTCGCATCCAAGTCCAACTCCGATATTGTTCCAACATGCATTTTTGCTCCTCTAAATCATATTTTACCTACAAAACAGTGCTAATCATGCTGGTTAGTATAATTCCACATTTTATTACCAATTACATGAAAATGTATACACATTGCATAACAAACAAGGCGAAAATGATACGTTTGAGTATCACTTAGGCATATAAATCTGCCCAAGATCACTTACCCCACACTTAAATCCTTGTTCGTCCTCGAAAAACACATACACAACTCATGCAAATTACATCCCAACCTTCGCCACTATGGTGCGACAATTTATGCTACGGTCATACCGATTATTCGATTCTTGTAAATCATTAAGATAACATGCATGGTCTTAACAATGCAATGACCTTTAATACATTAAGACTTCCTAGACTTTAAGAATCGACCCTCGATATCGACAAACTCATGCAAATCAGCTAATCAAGATATCCGACACGAAAATCAATCTTTCATCAAGCATGTGCCCTCACAACTCAAGAGAATCTTCCCATTTATGTTCATGCAACACACAAAAATTCAAGTAGGGGCATGTAGAAATTAATTTCACTCTCTCTCCCAAAAGAATTCACATGCATCATGTCCTGACCCATAGGCTTGCCCTTAGTGTATTACTCCACTAATATAAAGAAATGCAATGTAAGATCAAATAGGACTTTAATGGGTTGTAATGGAGGCTATGGAACTAGTATGTATTGGATTAGCCAATAATAGTCACTAGCATCCTTAAGCGCCTTTTCAACACATTCCCCTAAACTCATGAACATTGTTTCTCTCTTTTCTTTTTTTTTCCTCATCCCATTCATGCTGGTTTACTTTCGTATGACCCATTTCATCCAACACACTTGACACAATACAAAGGGTTTTCATGTACCCTCAATATCATTTAATTATGATGAGTGCACCTTCCACCTTTTTCTTTTCTTTCCTCACTCTGCTTTTCTTTTTCTTTTCACCCTTCTCACTCTTTGACACTTTGGGAAAATTTTTCCTTTTCTTCTTAAGCGCTTAAGAGTTTTGTATAGACTTTACGGCTCATGAAAAGAAAAAATAAAGCTTAGTTTATACATTTTTGGACAAAAGAAAGAAATAATCGGCTAAAGGCTCAACGGGCTGACTAGGGTATACAGTCACATAAAATGGAGAGTATGACAAGGAAAAAATAGAAACTCTCGATTAAAAACAAAGAAATGCCTACATCCTTTCTAACACTACACCCCCTTCATTTCGTTTTGTACACACACCAGGCAAGTTCTAGACACTTCACAATAGTATGGAATAACAATACCTCACTTCACACTTCATGCACATGCTCGATTCAAGATGTATTCACAGACTCTTTAATTAGCCAATTACATGAGTTCAAAATTAAGCCTCAATCACACCGAAATGAATTCTACAGCCTAGGTAGCTCAACATATTTACAAAATTGCATGCTTTCAAACGAATCACTTTTACATTTTGAACATCAATTACAACACGCAACCAAAATTTCCCAACCAGATAGTAACTACAGGTTCAGTGATGCAATACACCAAAGAAAAAAACTTAAAATAAATTAAAATCACTACTCCTACCGACTACATTTCCCTTAAGACGGTCGTCATCCATCCATCATAGGGAACGGTCAGTAACTATGATGTAGGTTCAATGGGACTATTCTCGGTAAAAGAACCAAAAACAAACTCCGAGAAACCCAAAAATAGAAATCGAAAATTTTTTGCAAAACATCGATCATTTCGATGGAAAAATATTTACAAAAGATTTTAATATGTACAAAATATTTTCGCAAAATTTTGAAAATTATCGATCATTTCGATAAAGAAAAAAAACTATTTACAAAATTTACAAAATTTGCACTAGCAACCACAACCTTTCACAACACACATCATTTACCACAAAAATATATACAGATACAATCCAAATCAGTTCACAACCATAGGGAAACATAAAAAAACATACATGCAAAACAAAGGAAGAACATACAGCAGATTAGCCCAGGTCCCAGCACCTAACTACTCCCCACCCCACACTTAAATCGAACACTGTCCCCAGTGTTCACAAAAATTAAAAATCACAAAAATTTCGGGTGGTGGAACTCCCTGATCAGTCGAAATATTCGACATCTTCATCTGGTGATGCTGCCTTGTCGCCCATGTCCAAGTCTCCTCCCTCATCGTCATCGGACTCCACATCGGAGTCCTCCCGACGTGTCTCCTCGTCTGTGGGGACATCATCGTCAGTGGGCTCAACGAAGGCTGGTCCCACTCGGCACAAAGCTCTGGCATTCTCGCCAAATGGGTAATCCAGCTCCAGCTGCCATAACTCTTCCTCTGTGGCTGGTCTCCCACCAATCCGGAGCTGAAGCATTTGCATACCAAACATCCGTGCCATGTACTGATCATCACGAGCACGTCGCTCGCCCAGTGTCAGCACTGGCCCGTGTGTGGTTCGGGGGCCTTAGTTTTTGTCACATCAAGGGCCCTCCGCTCCAACTGTGGGATGTAGTCCAAAGCCTCTTCCTTGACGTCGAGGCCCCGGAGATAGGTGGTGATGAGTCTGCCGAACCCATACCTGTGGCCCTGGTGTAGTCGGGCTCTCTTCATGGCGGATATGATGACCGCCCCAACTTTAATGTCCAGCCCTTTCATAAGTACATACACCAGGCAGACACGGTCCCGGGTCACATCCGTCATGTGAACCCCCGGGATCAGGCACAAACAAACAATTTTCAGCCAAATTCTTGCCTCCCTATTCATGTGCGAATACGGCAGAGTCTGGTGGTAACCCCTCTCCTTATGTCTGCTCCATCGGGCTGTGGATCTAGCCCCATACAAAGTGCGTCTGATATCGGCGTATGGTGGGGTGATGTTCAGCTGGCGGAGAACGTGGGCGTCTGTGTCCCGCGCTCCAATGATGGCATTTAATTTCTGGGGTTCCAGAGTGACAATCTGCCCTCTGATTTTTATTGTGTGGCTTCTGATGGCCGGGTTCCAATTTGCATAGAACTCCCGGACTAAATGTAGGTTGCACTCCTTGGGCTCCTAAAATATGAAGCTGAGCCCAGCTGCCTCGATTCTCTGCACAATACGGGGGAACTCCTGTGCTAGTGGTTCCCATGCAATATGCTCCTCAGGGAAGTACTTATTCTCCTTGTGTTTAGCGTACCACTTCTTCCCTTCATTGGTCACCCACCTCGTTCCGTATTGGCGGCGTTGGCCGCGCGGAACAGCTGGTGCAGCTAGGACTGCAGTGCCCAATCTCATTCGTTTTCTCCCGGTGCCTGAAGTAGAAGCACCTTTACCCTTATCCTGCCTACTTGCCATTGTATCTGTCAACATAAATAAACAAGCACAATGTCAAGCTAAATACATGTTAACTTCGGCTAAGGTCGGGTTAAACTAAGTTTACCCCACACTCAGTCCTTAGCTACTTTTACGATACTACGGCAAGGATCACTTTATTTACACTAAAACAAACAACTATACAATTTATTGCTTAGTGCGTTTACAAAAAAAAAATTCGACAGTATAACCTTTAGCGTACTACTCAGACTTCATACAACAAATCCCAATCCTACTATCGCTAGCAATTCAACCATCTCACTTAGCAACGAAAACAACAAACAAAAACAATGACAAACATTCTATATACATGCAAATCCAAATAATCAAACCAATTTTAACAATTTTCACCTTTTCCCAAAAACAGAGAATTCGTCGTCTATTACCTTCAAACAATATTTACAACGACTTATCTCAATTCACAAACACACCCCGGCATATAATTCACCAATTTAGCAAGTTACCCAATTCGATTTCAACAACCCAAGCCCTAGAAATCAATTTTACAATCAAATTCGAATCATTCACGCAATCGACAAGTTCAAACTCTAATTACAACATTCCGAACATCTATCAATCAAAGAATAATTCAATATCATGCTAAATTGCTACTTAGGATGATTTATCTCACCTCCCATGCTCAAATTTGATTAAACTCGACAAAAACTTGAGAGAAACGAGGAAAACATACCTTTATGTTGAATAATCGAAGAAACTTGACAAATTGTTTGCTTAGCAACGTGGCACGTTGGTTGGGTGAGGGAATTTAGGTTCTTGGTCGCGGAGAAGAGAGGAAATGGGGAAAAAAAGGGCAAAAATTGGGGTTAAAAGGAAGAAAAACACGCGGGTCACCCGGCAACCCGGTGTGACCCGGCACTAATTATAGGGCAACGTGTCACGGAGGGTAACGCGGAGCCCCTCCTCCGTGACACGGAGCCAACGCGATGGCTCACTGGAATTTTTACAAAATTCTGATTTAACCTCAACGTGTCACGGAGGGTAACGCGGAGCCCTTCCTCCGTGACACGGAGCCAACGCCCCAGTGCACTGTCTCTACATTTTATTCATTTTTTCATACCTTGCCTTTTCCTTCCCGATTCCATGCATATTTTTTGCCGGTTGACCTGAAAATCACCTTACTAAATAAAATTGGTTAGATTGATAGATTTCACTAACTAAAATGAAAAATACTAACTAAAACGAAAATTCTATACTAACTCAAGAAAAAGAAAAATTAAAATAAAAACTATTTACACTTTACTGAACAAAAGAAAAGAAAAAAAAATTATTTTTCACGGGTTGCCTCCCGTGCAGCGCCTGGTTTACCGTCGCGGCTCGACGTCCTTTATGCTCAATTATCCACTAGGGTGATGGATGATTTTTCACGATCATTGTCCTCCCCCCAGTAGTGCTCAACCTTATCAGGTGGTCTTCCTATCAACTCTCGGGATTCACTCATTTGATTAGCCTTCCCATGATCAATCACATTGATCACCGAGAGTTCCTCATTTACCACCGGGAGCTTGGGTGCTTTGTACACATCGAACACTTCTACCTTGTCATGTGCTCGCATTTTATGTTGACCTGCAGCTACGTCAATTAATTCTTTTCCGGTTGCCAAAAAGGGTGGTCCCAAAATAAATGGGACTTCAGCATCTGGTTCAAAATCCAGAACAATAAAATCAACCGGAAAAATAAGGGAGCCCACTTGCACGTAATGAACTTGATTATAATCATCATTTGGTTAATCTTTTCTTCATGTTGCTAGCCAAGAACATTAGCCTAGAGATTAAAACTCTCGTATTTAATCTCACTTTAGAATCATAAACCATTCGTCTACATTTCTGTGATCAAATGCAATTTATGACCTAGCAATACAATTCCGGTTCCTAAATTGACTAATACGACTTTCAAGTATATTTCTATCAGGAAAGCACATTAAAACCCAATTTTCCCAAATCAAGTTAAGAACAATACCCTATTAATTCACAACTTTCCAATTTCGTGCTCTCTCGAGTGAAATTGGACTTTTTAGATGTACATTAATGTTGGCCACACACTAATGCAGTAGAAACAAGAATTAATAGAACAACATAGAAGAATAATCAAAATTCATCACCGTTGTTCACAACCTTAGCAAGGAAGGGAATTAGCCACTCATTTGTGGATTAATCATCCTAAAACAAGTGTTAATCATACAAATAATTGATTGAAAGAAGAAAGAAAGAGAGAAAAACCCTTAGCTTTTTCGTTCCTCAACTGCCTCTCACCCACGTCCTTGCTCCACCAAGTCTGAATTAATTAAAAATAAGCCTAAGTGTTCTATTTATACTATTGGGAATTTTTCCCAGAATAACAAGCAACGTGTCATAGAGGCCAACGCGGAACACTGTCTCCATGACACGGCGTGGACGCGGACCCTCACTGGAAATATAGGGTCCGGGAATATAGCCTCAACGTGGCATGGAGGCCAACGCGGAGGCTTATCTCCGTGCCACGGAGCTGTCGCGAGGCTTCACTGGAAATTGCCAATTAAATCACCCTCCAGGCAGTGTGCCTCCGCGATGGTAGCGTGGCACAGCTCCATCGCGGACCCCTTTACATTGCGCATTCCAATGTCTTTTCCATGCTCGCATCCAAGTCCAACTCTGATATTGTTCAACATGCATTTTTGCTCCTCTAAATCATATTTTACCTACAAAACAATGCTAATCATGCTGGTTAGTATAAATCCACATTTTATTACCAATTACATGAAAATGTATACACATTGCATAACAAACAAGGCGAAAATGATACGTTTGAGTATCACTTGGGCATATAAATCTGCCCAAGATCAATTTCAGTTATGCATGTTCATCGGTCATGTTATTATGTTTTCAGCAGGTTTGACCCAATGTCTAGTTTTACTTATGATTAACAGTTTTCAGCTTTAGGTCATTCGATTCGGTTATGTTCAAATCATGTTTTCAGATAATAGCATGCAAGTCCTACTCACAGACTCTTATGATGAAATGCTTATAATATGTATAATATCTGATTTTACTTAACGGTTTTACTTACCTTTCATACTCAATACATTCTACGTACTGACCGCATACTCTATGCGTATCATCTCATGATATAGGCTCAGCCCCGCCGTTAGCTAAATCCTCAGTGTTAGCACTTTCTGGCCAAAGTTGGTGAGTCCTCATCCTTCGAGGGCCATTCTTTTTAGTTGTATTTTCTGTATTTTCGGTTTCAGACTTTAGTTAGTTAGTTGGGGTCTTGTTCTATCAACTCTTTAGTAGTAGAGGCTTATCAAACATAGTATGTATTCAGCTTTAGACTTGTGCTACGTATTCAGTTATTCGACATTATCAGATTTTGATAATACTCAAACCACATCTCTTACTGAAGTGAGAAGCGGACATTGTCAATAAAGAACCCAACTAGAGGTTGGGGTCATTCCCATAGGAAATAGGGAGACTGGATTATAGCCAGTAATTGAACTTGTAAGGTAGTTACTTCAAAATAAGGGGATTCTAAAGAAAATCAATATTAAAAGCAGATATCAAAATTCTGATGTTAAGTCAATAACAAAGGATAACTAGGGTTTGTGTTCCCTATGGGTTCATAACTGATTCGGGTATACACTTGTGATTATCACCAATACTTACTTATAGAACTGATAACTTAGGTTCATTCAAATGACCGACTAGTCCCTATTGAATGACTATACTCAATCACTTGACCAAGTCTCATGAACTGTTTCAAATTATCCATTATCAATAACTTCTAGATTTAATTATCCTGCGACCATAACTCAAGTTAATACAATGATCATCAAGATCAAGGCTCTATTGTAATTCTCTTTTCCTAATCTCTACCTCTTCGGTCAAAGCAAGTAAAGAATTGGGGAACTTCCTAACTTTGCGCATCGTTAAGAAACGTTTAAGCATGAAGAGAATACAATATAAGTGTTTGTATTGGTTTTAAGATCACTTTGTGTAACTCTAGCTTGTTAATTCACCATGGTTCCCACAACCCTAGCTATGGAGGTTTTAGCCTCATATAGTTGCAAGGTTGTGATTTGCATTCATGATTAAGAATAAAAATCAATACTTACAACAATGATTGAGAAAAAAATACTTCCTTCAATTACTCCAAAAAAATCTTCAAAAACAAGTAGCAAGAACAAGATGAATTCAAGAACAGGTTGATCACAAGTTAAGACCAACTCAATTCTCTCTCGCTCTCAAAGTTTCTACTCTCTCAAACTATCAAACTGACGTCCTCTCCTAAAAATAAAACCTAAAACATATATATATAGGCACAAGAATCCTTTTCCTAAGACAACAGGGTGAATTTCCATATCTGTCGCTGCCAGTGCCACGACTCGTCCTATGATCCGTAGCATGCTCCTACGACCCGTAGCTTTCTCTCGTATAATCTCAGCCGGATAAATTCTAGCTAAGTGTTGGATCTGGGTAAGACTCGTACCATCAGCTCATGACTCGTACTAAGCTCCCGTACTTTGAATTAGAGATTTTGAAGTTTTTCTGAAGTTCATCATGACCAGAATGGTACGACTAGTACCTTCGTCTTACGGATCATACTTTCTTCTTGTAGCAGGAGTCAGACTCAGATGCAATTCTTATAGATTTCATCACGACTTCCTCATCACAACTCGTACAGGCTTGCTATGATCGTACTGGGACTCATGGGTCATATTTGCTCAGCCTTAACTTTCAAAAACTTCTCACGGCCACCAATACGACTCGTAGGTCCTTCCTACGATCCGTATTGTGGTCTACAATTTTTAAGCTATCTTTTGCAATTTTCAGTTCCAACACCTGTTTATCCTGTAACAAAAGGAAAAGTACCTGATATCCACATAAATATACCTAAGTCCATGCTGTTTTCTTAGTTTTGAGCATCAAATGTGCTGCAAATCCACAACACATTAGATTTCAAACTTCTACTATATTATATGTGAGGATTCCACATTTATTATGTTGAGCTTAGATGTCATGTTCATGCCATGGGTCAATTTGGAGGTTCTCGGGGATCTTTGTCCCATGCTTCGATTTGGGCCTATGTTTGGGTCGTGACTTGACTGTCCGCGATGATTTGATCAACCACTTTGCTGCTGTTGTGGTGGAGGTATAGGTGGCCTACCTGAGATTCGTGGCCTCAGTCCGCTTTGAAATTCTGCCTCTATATTACTGGGCTTGGCCCTCCTGTGCTGCTCCTGATTTTTTCTTTCTGCCTCAAGCTGATGCCGCCTAATCTTTTCGATATATTGAGCAAAAGCTTGAATGCAGGCAATGTCCATATCCTCCCATAAGGTAGATGTAAAACATGTTTCCACTTACTCTTGAAGCATCCCCATGATGAACCGATGTACCCTGGCTAGCATGGTATTTATAAATGCTAGCACATATCTGGACACAGAGTCGAACCTCATCGCGTACTCTTGAACGCTCATCGTACCCTGCTCCAAGTGCAGGAATTGATCCACCTTGGCCTATCAGATTTCTCGCGAAAAATAGTTATCTATGAAAGCCTTTGAAAAACTGGACCAAGTCGTAGGGGGTACGTCTTTACCTCGAAACCTTTCTCAACTCTCGTACCACAACACAACTATGTCTCGTAGCTGAAATATTGCCAACTCGACTGATTCTGTAGGCGTAGCATGAACCACCCTAATTATTCTTTGTAACTGGTCTAAAAAGTCCTGAGGATCCTCTCCACGGTATGTCCTCGTGAATTGTGTAGGAATCAAGGAAGGAAACTCTCGGGCCCTCGAACGTTTGGGTCTTCCAGTAGATTCAGCGACAACTGGTACCACTGACTGGCGTTGAGCGGCCATCATCTGAGCCAACACATAAACAATGCTCTTAACCTCCTGATCCAATGGTACATGTATAGTGATTACTAGGGGTGGTGCTAATATATCTGTTACACTATGAGGCTCTGAGGGTGGCAAAGAATGTTGGCGAGACTGAGATGATGTCTCCCTATTGCCCTCAGATCGGGCCGGCTCTGACTAGGGCACTCCTACCACGGTATCCAATTCCTGGAAAGCTGTAGTCTATCACGCGTAAGCCATTTTCTCTGTTGATAAGCAGAATAACATAAGCTTAGGAATTCACCCTATATGATATAACATTGTAACACGACTAGAGAAAAAGAAGGGTAACCACGCTATCATGCCTCGTAGCCTCCTGCCTATAGAATGTGGGGAAAAACACCCCCATAGACAAGACTCTAATAGACAAGGATTTTAGACTCCCTAGGATACGACGTTGCTATGATACCAAGTTTGTCAAGCCCTACCTTAGGAGGCATGACTGGCCCCTAATGTCATACTAGGACCTGGACTGACCTAGCTGGGTATAGGCACCTCTGGTGCTTGCCGAAACTCAAAATCAAGAAAACAAACTGCTATATCTCAGCTATAAACACAGCCTCAGGCCGATAAGGCCACGCAGCAAACCTGTAAAGGGAAACAACTAACCCAAGAATATAACGATAAAGGGGATTCTATGCGGGCCGACATGACCACCATGTTGTCTGGTTATAACATAAGGAAAACAGGTAGTCATCTTCATATCCTAGCCATCAAGACTGCTAACTAACTAACTAAACTAGGCCCCACACAGTCAACACGCAAAATATAACATACATAGGCCCTACACGGCCAATAACAATCAACAAGAATTACTATAGTTTGCAAGCCTCTAAGAGTGGAATAGTGGCCAGGACAGGGCCCTGACCTACCTAAAATTTGTATAACAAAAAGAACAAACGTTTCTAACTATCAACTCCAAAGAAAATGAACTGACTAAACAATCAACTCTAGCTGACAGCTTAGAAGGCCCTGGACCACGTCTATCTACACCTGCAGGCAAGTATGCAATGCCCGATGGATGGGTGTCAGTATAATATGTACTGAATATGTAAGGCGACTGGATAGAACTAATAAAAGAACTAAAAGTAATCAATAAGAAGGATAAGAGTTATAACCTGAATAGCCTCACAACTTGAAGTATAACTAATAAGTATGTAATACAAATAAGAACCTTACCTGGCCCCCATAATCCTAGAAGGTATAATCAGCACAGAATAACCCACCTAGGCCCCCATAATCCCTAGCAAGTACAATTCAATCTATATACCCCTAGTATGGTCAATATGAGTCAATGGGTAACTATAGCCAACCTACTTGGCTTCCGGGTCCGCAAATGAGATTGCTGGGCTCCTACAGCTGTGTCTGAGCCCTTTGGGCTCCTGTAACTGCACCCTGTGCACACAAGGCTTGATGGAGGGTTAGTGATGCCATTATGGGACAAAAGAAGATGTCCATTCATGGATGGACTGTAATATGGTCTTATAGGCCTGAATATAGTCTTGTCAAACACTATATAGCTCCTTTGAGCGATCTATAGCCCAATAAGCGATGACATAGCTAACTACCCTGAGGTTGGTTGACGGAAGGCTATAATAGGTGGGGTCAGTCCCAATAAAAATAGTAAACTTTAATCTCAAAACTATCTAAAGTGGCTAATCACAATATATGTACTTACAACTTGCTTACAAGGACATACGTCATATTATTATACGATAGGAATAACTTGCTGAAGAGGTTATCCTTAACATACCTCGAATGTTAATTCTCATATATCCAATAGTTCCCACCTGTAGCCAACAATCCATTTAATTGCAACCTCTACACTTAGAGAATAAGACTATTTTCAATACTAAGATTAAGAAAATAACAGTGTTTTTCAATAATATTAACTATAGCTCAACTTCATTCAATTTGGCTGAAAATTCACAAATTTTCGAGAGTTTAGAAGGTAAAAATGCTTACCTATCACTTATAGCCGCTTAGGACTCGATTAGAAGTGATTCTGGTAACTTTTAATGGGTGGGGTTCCGGTACTTCGAGTCAAAGTTTTAAGAAATATCTCCGCAGAGATGTTCCCCATAGGCCTAAAACTCGTTATCCAAGATGAATTTGAGTCATCTGAGTCAACTAAACAACCATCTCACCTCAACTGCATAATCTGAGTCAAGTTTTAAATAAGTGAGGATATCTAGACCTCATGTGGTCCTCAACTTCCCAAGTCATTTCCTCCATAAAACTTTAACGGAGGCTATATATTTAGATCTCAGTCTACAGACCTATCAATCTAGTATAGCAACTAAAGTCTCTTCATAGGATAATTCTTCAGTAACTTGACAGGTCTCCTATACACTTCCGTAACATTGACACATGGAAAAGTGGATGAATGGATTCTTTCCCTGAAGGCACTTCTAATTCATATGCCACTCGGCCTATCCTGTGAAGGTTTCAATACGGTCCAATGAACCTAGGGCTAAGCTTGCCTTTAGTACCAAATCTCATCACGCCCTTCATAAGTGAAACCTTAAGAAATACCAAATCATCAAAATTAAGCTCCAAGTCTCTATGTTGAACATTGAAATAGGACTTCTAGCAACTCTGGGCTGTCAGCAACCCTTCTCTGATAAGTTTCACCTTTTCTTCTGACTGATGAATCATATCAGGTCTTATTAACCTTGCCTCCCCTACTTCAAACTATTCTATAGGGGACCTATATTTCTGCCTATATAAATCCTCATAAGGCGTCATCTGAATAGCAGAATGATAACTGTTATTATATGTAAATTCAATAAGGGGTAGATACTCATCCCAACTCCCTCCAATGTCTAGCACACATGCCCATAGCATGTCCTCGAGCGTTTGAATGGTGCGCGCTGCTTTTCCATCTTTCTGGGGATGAAAAGTTGTACTAAAGTTAACATGTGTCCCCAAACATTTCTAAAACAACTTCCAAAATCTTGCTGTAACTGTACCGCTCGATTAGAGATAATAGATGCTGGGACACCGTGCAGTCGGACTATTTTCTTAATATACAACTCGACATGATCTTTGGATAAAAACGTAGTCCTGACTGGTAAGAAATGGGCTAACTTCATCAATCTGTCAGCACTAACCCAAGTGGAGTCAAATTTATGCCTGGTGTGAGTTAACCCTATCACAAAGTCCATATTAATTGCTTCCCATTTCCACATAGGTCTAACTATCTCCTGAGTTAGTTCGCTAGGTTTCTGATGTTCAGCTTTTACCTGCTGGCAATTAGGACACTATGCTACAAACTCAGCTACACCTTTTCTCATCCCAGCCCACCAATATATCTCTTTTATATCATGGTACATCTTTGTCGAGCTTGGGTGATGAGAGTAAAGGGATTAATTTACCTCTTCCATGATCTACTGGAGAAGCCTTGCTATGTCTAGAATGTAGGTCGGCCTCTGAACCTCAAGACACCATATTTGGTTAACTCAAAAGCCGATAGTTCACTTTGTCGAACCTTTTCTCTAAGTTGTACTAGACTAGGGTCCTCGTACTGCCACTCCTTTACCTATACAACTGAGATGATACTGCTGTATTCTGAATTACAACACCATTACCTTTTGAATCTGCTACCCGGACTGCTAGATCAGCTAACTGGTGCAGTTCTTGAGCCATTAATCGCTGTTCTGGCCTCAAATGTGCTAGGCTGCCCATGGATCTATGGCTAAGGGCATCAGCTACAACATTAGCCTTTCCTAGGTGATATAAGATGTTCACATCGAAGTCTTTCAGCAGCTCTAGCTGACGACGCTGCCGCAAATTCATCTCTTTCTGTGTAAAGATATATTGGAGGCTTTTATGATCAGTAAAGATATCTACATGAACACTATACAAGTAATGCCTCCATATTTTCAAAGCATGAACCACCGCAGCTAACTCTAAATCATGGGTGGGGTAGTTCAATTCGTGCTTTCTTAGCTGCCTTGAAGCATAGGCAATCACCTTGCCATGTTGCATCAGAACATATCCTAACCCAATGTTTGAAGTGTCACACTATACAACGTAGCCCTCTAAACCTTTCGGTAAGGCTAGCATTGGTTCAGGTGTCAATCTATTTTTTAGCTCCTAGAAACTCTACTCACAAGCCTCGATCTAGTGTGGTCTAGCTGCTTTCTGAGTTAATCTGGTCAGCGGCACTGATATGGTAGAGAATCCTTCCATGAGCCTTCTGTAATACCCAAATAACCTTAGAAAACTGCGAATCTCAGTTGTAGCCGTAGTTTTGGGCTATGTCTTCACTGCCTCAATTTTCATCGAGTCAACCTAGACACCCGTATCTGACATAATATGGCCCCAGAAAGCTATGGAATTTAACTAGAACTCATATTTTGAGAACTTCACATATAACTGGCGGTCTCTGAGGATCTGAAGTACTGTTCGCAAATGATCTCTGTGTTCAGCTTCTGAGCAGGAATACACCAGAATGTCATCAACAAAACACTATCAAAAACATATCTAAATAGGGTCTGAAGATACTGTTCATCAAATCCATAAAAACTATTGGGGCATTCGTCAATCTAAAAGACATGACCAAGAATTCAAAATGACCATTCTTGGTCTTGAAGGCTGTCTTCAGAGTATCTTTTTCCTGTACTCGCACCTGATGATACCCAGACCTTAAGTCAATCTTGGAGAAATATTTTGCTCCCTATAGCTTTTCAGACAAATCATTCTATCCTTGTAAGTGGATTTTTATTCTTAATAGTCACTTTAATCAACTGCCGATAATCTATACCCATTCGTAGTAAGCCATCTTTCTTCCTCACAAACAGAACTGGCGCACCCTAGGGTGAGGCACTCGGCTTTATAGAGCCCTTATCTGGCAAATCTCTCAATTGTTCTTTCAGTTCCTTTAGTTCGGCAGGAGCCATTTGGTACGAAGGGATGGATATAGGTTGCGTACCTGGTGGTAGGTCGATAGAGAAATCGATCTCACGCTTTGGGGGAATACCAGGAAGATAATCTAGAAACACATTTGGAAACTCACTTACCACAATATTGGATTGAAGAGTTGGGGATTCTGCTTGCATATCCCGAACCCTAAAAATATGGTAAATACAACCCTTCACTATCAACTTCCTCGCTCGAAGATAGGATATGAACCTACCTTTTGGCATAGCTGCATTGCCTTTCCATTCTCACACTACCTACCTTGGAAAGTGAAATTGGATGGTCCTAGTCCAACATTACCCATTTTCATAACATGGTTCTAGCCAATCCATACCCATAATTATATATAAATCAATCCTTTCCATCTCCACTAAATTGGCTAAGGTTTGATGACCGACTATCTTGGTGTTGAGGATGAATCGTCCAGTCCCTTGTTGGGACTGGTAGTGTATTTTCCCTGCAAATTTATTAAGGGCTTTTCCGTAATTTTTAAGTTTCTAAATCCTAAACTACGTTGTTTTAAGCTCAGATAACTGTGTTTTAAGAGGGTTTAGTTCATTCTAAGGCTATTCCCCTCCATGCATGCAAGCGTAGTGGTTTCTAAGGATGATCAATTCATCAAGTTCTTCCCCAAATTCCTTTGGGAATTCAAGAGGGTTGTGTAATTGAAAGTCTCACCCAAATCTTTATTAAGTTATCTCGAAAACAATGCCATCCACCTCTGCAAATCATGAATAAAAAAATAATGATATGAAAAGGTTTAGCCTGGGGAAACGGATCATCAATCACAAAATGACCATATGGGTTGTTACACTTCCAGGCTTGGCTAATGACTGGACTTCCTGAGCTATATCCGGCATCTATGCCGGGGTTGGGGAGTTATCTTGAACATACACATCTTGACCATCATCTCAATCATGGGGAACATCCATAGGACTTAGAGAAAAGGAACCATGAGCACGAATAGTTTAGGAAATCTTTGTTGGGCATATACCTAACATAGCACGATCTTTGGGCTGATTCACATAAAATACGAGGGTCATGACATGAAACTGAATGAGTAATATTGTGATCACTGACAGATGGGGTTGCCTGTCATCTTAGGGTTGTAAACATAAACATGAGTCGAGCGTAGGAGCTATACACGAGGGAAAATCTAAAGAAGAAAGGAGGGACTACCCACGAATGCTATCTATAGGACTTCCTCACTAGAAAACTCAAGACATGACTGGGGCCTTCACTTAACATTTCCTTACCTTCCACAAAATAAATCTCATCTTAAAATACACAAAGGAATTTGTAATAGTTCTCAAAACTAAAAATCAGGGTTGGTTCAAGGGGAAAACTTATAACATACCTAGGACTACATCTGAGGCTAACCGCCACTCACTCTTGATAACCTGTGTTGCTGGGATAAGCTGTTTGCTGGAGTTGGTGGAGAGGGATTTAGGGCACGGCCTTTCTAGCCATCTCGCTTGGCTGAAGCGCAATCCCTGTGTTTATGACTGAGCTGGCCACAATAAAAGCAAACATCTGAACCTGCCAAGCACTCTCCTCGGTGATGCTTCCGCAGCGCCCGCAAATTGGGTAGTAATCTCCCTCACCGGGGCTTGAACTCACGAACGTGGGCTAGAGACTTCTAATGGGTTTGATAGTGACTCCCACTACTCGACCCTTGCTAAGAACTGTCAAGGTTTTTGGTTCTCGGCCTCTTATTCCCCCATCTTTTCCCCATAAGCTCCCCAACCACATTCCTATCACCAACCTTAGGAGGGATCCTCTTCATGAGTCCTTGAACCCTATGTCACGACCCAAACGGAGGCCCGGATCGTAACACGGGATAGGGAGTCCCGAGAGACTCCAAGTTGACCCATGGCAGGAACATTCATCAAACATCATATCACTTAAAGTAGAATACTAAATGTACGATATAGCGGAGACATAAAGTAACATAATATAACATGATAAGCGGAAAGTACTAGAAATACATATCAGCTGAATACTACAAACTATTTGAAAGCCTCTATCATATTAGATGGGTTGATGGGACAACATCCCCAACTAACCCAACAAAATTGAAACAAAAGAACATCACTGTATGAACATATGGCCCTTGGAACATGAGGATTCACCAAAAGGGCTGATAGCTAACTCTGAATGGACTACTTACGGGGATGAGCTTGAGAGTCGGGTCCTGTATCATGAAAATATACAACATATAAAGTATGCGGTCAGTACATGGAATGTACCGAGTATGAAAGGTAAGTAAAACGGACATTTAAAATATATAAAAGCTCATAAATGATTACTAGAGTAGGACAACATGCTCATAACATACATAGCATACGATAACATAAGGCTAAAGGTTTTCAAAACATTCGTAATTTAGTCGTAGTCATAATCATAAGAAAAAAGCTTTATTAAACATAACTTGAGCCAATATACATAATCATAAACATAAATAAATCATGAGGAACAATGAGAGATTCTCTTAATCGACATAGCCCTTATCGACACATATGGAGCCCGACTTGTAACCCTAGTCGGGAGGGTATTCATAACTTGCCAAGGTTAGAACCATGAAGGGCGTGATCAAACATGAGAAGGGCCATTAGGGACAGGGGATACTCACAATGGAGGTCCCAACATGTCCTACAGTGGCATGTAGTTAGGAGATTCGGGGCAGAACCTAGGCCCCCAACCTACTCGGTGTTAAATACTACTCCCAAAACATATATAGTGATTATAGTATATTATGCATAAGATTCATGGGCTATTTAAATCGTGATAATCATAAACATACTTATAAATGCGTGAACTATCCAAGAGGGTAAGGCCCGTGAGTCGGTCAAAACATAATTCATAAATCATAAATCATGAGGTTCATGCATACTTGTAGATCATACATAAATCATAATGGGTTTGTGAATATTAACAATTGAAGTATAGATCATAACTCGATTCGTCATAGATTATACATAATTAGGCTTAATTTAGTAGAAGTCGAAACCAATAATTTTATAATCAAAATAACTGTAGAATCTGATCATAATTCATAAAATATGAAGTAGATCATGAAATATAATAACCCATTAGTAAATCATTAGAATTTCACATGATTTAAGTTAAAACCCTATAATAATTTTTATCAAAGTTCACGAATTAGGAGAGATTGGGCATGGGTATGAACGAAAACACCCATTCATCACCGTAGATACCTTGGTAAGATCAATTCTCACTACTCCCTGAAAGCCCAAAGGAAAATTGATGGAGAACACCTTGAAGACTAGCTTGATCACCTCTAAGCTTCTCAAACTTTGCATGCATGAGAATGAATAGGTTAGGAGGGCTTAACCTATCTTAACATACTTCTAAAATAACATAAAACAACGTAGTTTAGGACTTTGGAGTGTAGGAATGACCAAAATACCTTTAATAAAATACCCTAAAATCTGCAATGGATGATCTAACGAACGATACAACGAGTCGTTGGAGGATACCAAAACTTGTGGTATCCGTCCATCATATGCACTGCCAAAAGATTCAATAGGACGATTTGTCCTTTCATCAAATGGGTTGTTGATTCGACCATTACTTCCTCCTGAAGATCCTGTACTTCTCCTCACAATGAGCCTTATTACGACTCATTACTTCATTCAACGAGTCATGGTTTCCTTCCGTTAGGTCCACTGGAAGTTTTACTTATTCCCCTAGAATGACTCATGACCACAGATCGTTACATCTCACTATGGGTTGTGGGATGACCCGTCATATCCCCTAATGCCGAAGTCCAGTACCCACTACGGTTACAAACAATGACTTGTTGTTCCCAACAACGAGTCGTTACATCACTCATTATTTCCACTGACACTAGACCTACACTTCCCACGACTAGATCCAACGGGTCATTGGATGGACCAACGATTCGTTGGGTCGTCCGTCCTGCAACATTTTTCCTAGTTTTCAGATAACTTTCATTTTTGATCCCGGGTCTAATCTTAGGCATTTTCGGGTAATACAATATCTCCCCCTTGGGAACATTCATCCTTGAATGTTGGAAACATATAGAAAACAGAGATACCAAGTATTTATCATTTAAACCAAAAACTGACCGAATGACTATCTCCGATTCGAACCATATAGCTGAACTGATTTCATGATTCACATACACATCCATATACATAACAAAAACTTGCACACATGAACTGATCATGAAAACTAAATAGATTTATAGGGAAAAATTGATACCTCAAGTTGGAACTAAGCTGGTAGAGAATAAATGTGGGTATCTAGCCATCATATCTGCTTTGTCCTCCCACATAGCTCCTTCCACATGCTGATTCCTTCATAACACTTTAACTGAAGCTACTTCCTTATTTTGTAGCCTCCGAACCTGATGACCCAATATTTCCACCGGAACCTCCATATAGCTAACGCTGTCTTTCGCACCAACACTATGCACCGGGATTACTAAGGTTGGATCACCCAAACACTTCTTCAAGAGCGATACATGAAACACAAGATGCATGGAAGATAACTCTGAGGGAAACTCCAATTCATACGCCACCTTGCCAACTCTTCTCACAATCTGGTAGGGGCCAACATAGCGGGGACTAAGTTTTCCTTTCTTTCCAAATCACATCACTCCCTTCATGGGAGATACCTTCAGAAACACCTAATCATCCACCTCAAACTCTAAGTCCCTCATTCTTAAATCGGCATAGGAATTTTGGTGACTCTGAGCGGTTTTTAGCCTATCCCTTATCAATTGAATCTTCTCCATATCCTCATGAATCGAATTTTGCCCTATCATAGCTGCCTCACCAACCTCAAACTATCCGATGGGCGATCTGCATCTCCTCACATAAAGAGCCTTGAAGGGTGCCATCTGAATGATGGAGCGATAGATGTTATTTTAAGAAAACTCGATCAGGGTCAAGTGATCATCCCAACTACCTTTGTAGTCCATCACGCATGCTCTCAACATGTATTTGAGAGTCTGAATTGTCCATTCTGCCTGACCATCCATTTGCAGGTGAAATCTTGTGTTGATTTTAACCTGAGTACCAAGTCCTTTTTAAAATAACCTCAAAAATTGAGAGGTTATTTGAGTACCTCTATCTAAAATGATGGATAAGGGCACTCTATGCAATCGCAGTAACTCCCGGATATATAGTTTGGCATAATCCTATGCCGAGTTCGTGGTTTTGACCGATAGAAAATAAGCAACCTTGGTGAACCTATCTACCACCACCAAAATGGAGTCATATTGTCAACGAGTTTAAGGCAAGCCTGTGATGAAATCCATATTAATTTCTTCCCACTTCTAAGTAGGAATGCTGATATCCTGACGTACGCCTCTCAGCCTTTGATGCTCCACCTTTACTTGCTGATAGTTTGGGCACTTGGCTACAAATTCGTCAATATCCTTCTTCATGCCATTCCTCCAATAGATTTCCCATAAATCACGATACATCTTGGTGGCACCCGGATGGATAGAATACTTGGATCCATGAGCCTCATGCAACATCTGGCTCCTCATAATCGTCCACGTCCGGGGCACATAAATGACCCTTGTACCGAAGCACCCCGTCTCCCCATTAGGAGAAGACCTCCACCTTCTGACTTTGAACGGTTTCTTCAACTTTACCAAAATCGGGTCCTCATCTTGTCTAGCTTTCACATCAGTCACCAAGGATGATTCTAACCCGTGTTGTACAACAACACCGCCATCAATCAGGTCGACCAACTTAACTCCCAACCTTGCAAGCCGATGTACATATTTCACCAGATCTTTTTTCCCCTTGTCCACATGGGACACACTCTCCATAGAGATTCTACTAAGTGCGTCCGCTACCATATTAGCCTTACCGGGATGGTAAAGGACACTTATATCTTAGTCCTTGAGTAGCTCCAACCACCTTCTTCACTGTAGATTGAGATCATTCTATGTGAACATATATGTTCGGTGTTATTTCTTTGGGTATAAAGCTACACACAAGTGCACGTGGTTGAACAAGTAGTAAAGTGGCTTAAGTATCGATCTCACAGGGACTGGGATAAGGTAGCAATCTACTCAAGTGTACTATATTTTAACTCTAACAATGAAGACAACAGTGCAAAGAAGAGTTTGATATTTTGATTTCTAATTTTATCCTAAGTCTACAAAGATTATATAATTTGAGTTTGAACTATGAATGTGAGCATGCTGAGGTAAACGAACATGTAAGGAAATAAATTATCGATATAATTTGGTTAACTTTTCCTCCAGTTGCTAGTCAAGAACTATTGCCAATGGATTAAAACTCTCGTATTTAACCCAACTTAAGAATCATATACCGTCCACCTACATTTCTGTGATTAAATGAAATTCATGTTCTAGCCATACAAAACCGGTTGCTTAATTGACTAATACGACTTTCATGTATATTTCTATCCTGAAGGTAAATCAATTCTCAATTTTCCCAAACTAAGAAAAGATCATATCCTATTGATTCACAACTTTCCAATTTCTTGCTCTCTCGAGTGAAACCGGACTTTTTAGATATACATTAACATAGGCCACACATTAATGCAGTAAGAACAAGAATCAATAGAACAACCATGAAAGAAAAGATGAAAAACCCAATTACTCAATAACTACATTTCAATACAATTGTTCTTAACCTCAGTAAGAAGAGGATTTAGCCACTCATTTGTGGAGTAAACATCGTTAAATGAGTGTTAAACATACAAGTAATTGAATTAAAGAAGAAGGAGATAGAGAAAAACCCTGAGATTTTCGTCCCCTCAACTGCCTGTAACCCACATTCTTGCTCCACCAAGTTAGAATATAGAAAAATGAACCTAAGTGTTCTATTTATACTAGTGGGAATTTTTTCCGAAATAACAAGCAACGTGTCACGGAGTGCATCGCGGAGCACTGCCTCCGTACACGCCACTGACGCGGAGCCTCACTGGAAATTGACTGTCCAGGTAATAAGGCCCAACGTGGCACGACGTGCAACGCGGGGCTAGGCCAACGTGCCACGGCCCCAACGCGCACCCACACTGGAATTTGGCCAAAAATTCCCTAGCCAGGCAGAAGGCCTCCGTGATGTAGCGTGACACGGCTCCATCGCAGAGCCCCTTTAATTTGTGCCTTCCAATGCTTTGTCCTTTGCTAACATCCGAGTCCAACCCCGATCTCTCCCAACACGCATTTTAGCTTCCCAAAATTATATTTCACCTGCAAAACAACCCTAATCATGTTGGTTAGTATAAATTCATATTTTATTATCAATCACATGAGAATGTATAAACATTGATAGATAAACAAGGCTAAAATGACACATTTAAGTATCACTTGGGCATATAAATTTGCCCAAGATCACTTACCCCACACTTAAATCCTTGTTCGTCCCCGAACAACAATCTTACACCTCATGGAAATTACACCCCAACCTGGCTACTTTGGTTCGACAATTTAGGCTACGGTCATACCGATTATTCAATACAGCAAATCATCAAGAAAACACGCATGGTCCTATCAATGTAATGACCTTCAACACATCAAGACCTCCTAGACTTAAGAATCGACTCTCGATATTGGCAAACTCATGCGAATCAGCTGATCAAGATATCCGACACGAAACTTAATCTCTCATCAAGCATGTGCCCTCACAACGCAAGAGAATTTTCCCGTTTTTAGTCACATGAACTCTAATAGTTACATGCAGGGGCATATAAACACAATTTCACTCTCTCTCCCAAAAGAATTCACATGCATCATGTCATGAACCATAGGCTTGACCTTAGTGTATTACTCCACTAATATAAGGAAATGTGATATAGGATCACATAGGACTTTAACGGGTTGTAATGTAAGCTACGGAACTAGTAAATATTGGGCTAGCCAATAATAGCCACTAGCATCCTTAAGAGCCTTTTCAATACATCCCATCAAACTCATGGGCATTGTTTCTTCTTCATCCTCCCCTTCTTGAAGTTTTTCTTTAGTTTGGCTCATATCTATAAGAACACTTGACTCGATAACAATGATTAGTCAGACACCTTCATTATATTTTATTTATAATAAGTGCACCTGTGCACCTTCAACCTTTTCTTTCCTTTCATCACTCTGCTTTTCTTTTCTTTTCACCATACTCACTCTTTGACACTTTGGGAAAATTATTTTCTCTTCTTAAGCGCTTAAGTGTTTTGGATCAAATTTACGGCTAATGAAAAAGAAGGGGCTAAGCTCGATTTACACATTTGGACACAAGAAAAAAATAATAGGCTAAAGGCTCAATGGGCTAACTAGGGTGTACTTTCAAGGTGGGTACAATAATGAAAAGGAGAAACTTTCGGTTAAAAACAAAGAAATCCCTACATCCTTTCCTACAGTACACATCCTTCATTTCATTTTGTACACACACCAGGCAAGTTCTAGACACTTCAAAATGGCATGGAACATATGAAGCCTCACTTCACACTTATTGTACATGCTCAATTCAAGACTTATTCACAGACTCTTCAATCAGCTAATTACAAGAATTCAAACATTAGGCCTCAATCACAGTGAATCGACTCTATGGCCTAGGCATCTCAACATATTTACAAAGTTGCATGCTTTCATACGAATCACCTTTGCATTTCAAATATCCTGTACGACACGCAACCAGAATTCCGCAACCATCAAGTAACTACAGGTTTTGGGATGCAACCCACAAACAAAAACAACTGAAAAATAAATGAAAAAAATCTACTCCTAACAACTACATTTCCCTTAAGACGATCGTCATCCATCCATCATAGGGAACGGTCACTAACTAGGACTTCGGTTCAATGGGACCATTCTCGGTAAAAGAACCAAAAACAAACGCCGAGAAACCCAAGAATTGAATTTTTTTTAAAAAATATCGATCATTTCGATGAAACAAAAATATGTACAAAATCAGCTAGCACATTCATCAACACACAACAGTTTTATATTTAATTACAATACAGAACAAAAACTTTACAATCACAAATCACAGGGTCACAAAATTTTTCCACAGACACAACAACAGAACAGAACATACACAACAACACAACCAGCACCTAACTACTCCCACCCCACACTTATCTCGAACACTGTCCCCAGTGTTAATAAAAATTAAAATAGTACAAAAAATGGGTGGCGGAACTCCCTGATCAATCAAAATACTCCGCTTCTTCATCAGGTGCTGCTGCTTCATCTCCCATGTCTGAATCACCCCCATCGTCATCATCGGACTCCACATCGGAGTCCTCACGATGTGTCTCCTCATCTGTTGGGACATCATCATCCATGGGATCTATAAAAGCTGGCCCCACTCGGCATAGAGCCCTGGCATTTTCACCAAAATGGTAGTCTAGCTCGGGCTGCCATAGCTCCTCCTCTGTTGCCGGCCTCCCGCCTATCTGTAGCTGGAGCATCTGCATCCCGTACATGCGAGCCATGTACTGATCATCCCGAGCATGTCGCTTAGCAAGTGTAAGAACAGGCCCGTGGGTGGGGTCAGGAGCCTTAGTTTGGGTGACATCTAAGGCCCGCCGCTCCATCTGCGGGATGTAGTCAAGGGCCTCTTCCTCAATATCCAGGCCCCTCAGGAATTTGGTGAGTAATCCACCAAGTCTATATCTGTTCCCCTGATGCAACCGGGCTCTCTTCATGGCGGAGATAATCACCGCCCCCACATTGATCTCTAGCCCTTTCATCAGGGGGTACACCAAGCATACATGATCCCGGGTTACATCCTTCATATGCACCCCCGGGATTAGGTAGGAACACACGATCTTAAGCCATATCCTGGCTTCCCTGTTCACCTGTGAGTAGGGCAAAGTCTGATGGTAGCCCCTCTCCTTATGTCTTCTCTACCTAGCCGTCGATCGGGTTCCACATAAAGTGCATCTGATGTTCGCATATGGTGGAGTGATATTCAACTGTCGAAGCACGTGGGCGTCTGTGTCCCGCGCCCCTAAGATAGCATTGAGGTGGTGGGGCTCAAAAGTGACTATTTGCCCCCTTATTTTGATGGTGTGACTTCTGAGAGTCGGGTTCCAATTGGCGTAGAATTCCCGAATTAAGTGCAAATTGCATTCTTTGGGCTCTTCAAAGATGAAGTTCAGCGCAGCTGCCTCGATCCTTTGGACAATCCTGGGGAACTCCTGTGCCAACGGTTCCCTTGCTATATGTTCCTCGGGGAAGTACTTGCTCTCCTTGTGCTTCGCATACCACTTCTTCCCCTCCTCTGTCACCCACCTGGTTCCATATTGATGGCGTTGGCTACGTGGAACCGCTGGTGCTGCTGGGACCGCTATGTCCAGTCTGATTCTTTTTCTGCCGGCGCCAGATGTTGATGCGCCTTTTCCCTTGTCCTGCCTGCTTTCCATTTTTCCCATCAACCCAAATAGACAAGATCAATGTTAAGCCAACTAAAATTTGCTTCGACTAAGGTTGGGTTGAGCTAGGCTACCCCACACTTAGTCTTTAGCCAAAATTACAACATTAAGGCAAGATCATGCTTATTTACACAAACAAACAACCAAAACATAATAAATATGCTTAGTGCCTTTGGATAATTCGACGGTGTATATTCTATGTACTACTCAAACTTCGTACAGCTAACCACAGTCATTACCATCGATAACATTTTATCCCATAACACTTAGCAAGGAGAAACAAAGAAACAAAACAAAAAGAATTTATCTACATGAACCTCTATGATTCACCCAATTCTTGCAAATTCCAATATTTCCTTCACCCGATAATCCGTCGGTCTTTAGCATAGTAACAGTTAGCACATCGACTCATCTCGCTCAACATGTACATCCCAGCATGAATTTCACTAGTTCAACTACATTTTTCCATTTCAAACTCAAAGGCAAGCCCTAGCTATGATTTTATCAAAAATATTCGATTAAACTATGTAATTAACGAGTTCAAGCCATCACAATGATACTCCGAACATCAATCAACAATAGTTCAATTGAATTTAAGTTTAATTTCTACTTAGGGCAAGTTTAGCTCATATCACATGTTCAATATCGAAGAAAATCGACAAGAAATGAGATAGAATTGAAGAACATACCTTGAATTCGAAGAATTGATGAAAACTCAATGAAATGCTTGGCCTAAGTCCGTGTCACGTTGATGGGGAAGGGGTTTTTGGGAGGTTGGTCGCAGAGGATATGAAAAATGAGGAAAATAGAGGGGGAATCGGGGTTAAAAAGTGGGAAATTCGTGCGGGTCACCCAGCGACCTAGTGTGACCTGTCGCGATATACACTTCAACGTGTCACGTAGGGTAACGCGGAGTATGCCCTCCGTGACACGGAGCTGTCATGAGGGTGTTCTGGAATTTTAAAAATTCCAAATTTACACCTCAATGTGTCACAGAGGGTAACGCGGAGGCCCTCCTCCGTGACACGGAGCCATAGCTCTAGCTCACTGTTTTGCCACTTTTTATTATTTTTCATACCTCGAATTTTCGTTTGCGATCCCTTGCACATTTATCCTCTGTTCAACCTGAAATTCATCTTACGGTAAGAAATTGGTTAGAATTATAGGTTTCACTCAAAATAAAAATAAAAAAAGAATAAAAACTAAAAATTTTGTTGTTAAAGAAAAAAAAAGAAATCTATTCACAATTTACAAAGAAAAATTTCACGAGTTGCCTCCCGTGCAGCGCCTGGTTTACCGTCGCGGCTAAATGTCATTCAACTCAGTCGTCTTCTAGAATGACAGACATTTTCTCTCGACCACCGTCCTCACACCAGTAGTTCTTACGTCACTCCAGTGGTTTTCCCAATAACTCTCGTGATTCAACTATATGAGCATCATCACCTCGATCAATCACGTTGATCACCGAGAGTTCCTCGTCGTACACAGTCGGGAGCTTGGTGGCCTTGTATACCTCGAACACTTCCATGTTGTTGTGTGCCCACATGGTTAGCTGTCCTGCAACTACATCAATCAGTGTTTTCCCGGTCGCCAAGAAAGGTCGTCCCAAAATAAATGGGACTTCCGCGTCAGGCTCAAAATCCAGCACGACGAAATCTACCGGGAAGATAAGGGAGCCCACTTGCACCAGCACATCCTCCACAATGCCATCAAGTCTTGCTAAGGACCGATCCGCTAGTTGCAAGACCACTGTTGTTGGTATAGGACTCCCTAGATCCAACTTCTTGAATACCGATGATGGCATCAAATTAATGCTCGCTCCCAAATCACATAATCCGCGAGCTCGGATACTCTGTCCAATTGTAATTTGTATAGTTAAGCTCCCAGGATCTTTGAGCTTTGTGGGCAAACGGTTTTGTATCCGGGAAGTGCACTCCTCCGTGAGAGCTACCGTAGCATACTCAGTCAACCGACTTTTGTTTGCCACAATGTCCTTAATGTACTTTGCATATTTCGACACTCCCTGCAAAACATCAACAAGAGGTAAGTTAATATGTACCTGTTTCAGCACCTCCATGAATTTCTTGAAACATGCCTCCTCCTTGTGCTTTTTTAATCTTTGAGGGAACAGGGGTGGTGGTCGTTATGATTCGGCTTCCTTTTTCTTCCCCCTCTCATCACTTTGCTCCCTCTCAACTTCTGCTGCTCCCGATTGTTGAGGTGGTCTTTCTGGTTCCACCTCTTTCAGCTGCAAACCACTCCTTGTGGTAACAGCATTCACCTACTTAGGATTGGGATCTGTGTCGCTCAAAAGTCCTCCTCTAGGCCTGGTATTTTGGGCTCTAGCAAATTGCCCAAATTGATATTCAAGTGCCTTAGTAGCTAACTGGTTGTTTTTCACCTTGGCTGCCAATTTCACATAGTCAGCCTACAATTGAGCTTGGTTAGCTATCATCGTCTTGAACATCTCCTCAATCCTGGGTGATGGTGGTGGAGGAGGTGCATTGTTGTTTCTATATCGTTCCTGATAGTTCCGATGACCTCCTTGATTCCTCTGCGCCCCCTAACTCAAACTTTGTCCCTGATGGTTATTGCTACCCCAAGAGAAATTCGGATGATTCCTCCAGTTGGAATTGTAGCTGTTGCCATACTGTTGGTCGTTGTTCCTCTGTACATTTCCCACAAAGTTCACCGAGTCAGGATTTGTTCCACAACACTCAGCTGAGTGCTCACTACTCCCGCACACTTCAGACCAAATCTGCTGCACCGCATTCACTAGGGCTTGAGGCTGGTTCATTGTCATGTTACTGAAGTAGGTGTTGAGTTGATTCTGTAAAGCAACTATCTGTGCAACAATAGCTGTAAAACCATCCACTTCTAGAACTCCTGTTGCTTTCCTTGTTCCTCCTCTTGATGAATCAGCATTCCACTCCAGATTGCCCTGTGAAATGCGGTTTAACAAGGTATACAGCTCCTCATAAGTTTTCTCTAATGCTTGTCCCCCAGCTGCTGAGTCTAGCAAGATTTTTGTGTGGGGTTCCAAACCCTCTATAAAGGTGTGCACCAGCACATCATTGGATTGATGATGATGAGGACAATCCCGCAACATGGACTTGAATCTCTCCCAAGACTGATATAGATTCTCTCCCTCTCTCTGTTTAAAACATAGAATTTGACTTCTAAGTCTTGCTGTTTTACCGGATGGAAAAAATCGTATCAAGAATTTCCTTGCAAGATCATCCCAAGTAGTAATAGAATTTGGTGGCTCATCTTTCAACCACCTCTTGGCTTCTCCTAATAGTGAAAATGTGAACAATGTAAGCCTAACATAATTTGATGACACTCCAGTAGGGATGTAAGTGTCACTTATCTCCAAAAAATTTTGGAGATGCCGCTGTGGATCCTCATGAGGGAGACCTGTGAACTGCCCGCTGGTGTGCAACAATTGCACCATGTTTTGCTTGAGCTCAAACCTCCCTCCTGGCTCAGGTTTGCGAATGCTAGATGTGACATTGTTAGCATGTGGGATTGCCACCTCGCGAACCGGCCGAGCTGCTACTTCCTCTAGCACTAACATTGCCCGTACTACTGGTGGATTCTGTTGTTGCTCCATGATTGTTTTTTTGAGCAACTGCAGCTTCCTCTCTAGAGCTTCTCTCCGCTGACGATGATATAGTCTTTCAAGCTCTAAATATGAGTCCACCAGCTCCTTGTCTCTTGCCAGTGTTCAACAGAGAATATATCTGCAAAATACAAGCTAAGACCAAGTTGTCAACACTAAGAAAAAAATATATAGTAAATTAACACTTAAGAAAAATTCACCAATTTCCAGTCCCCGGCAACGGCGCCAAAAACTTGATCAGTGTTATTGCTTTGGGTATAATGCTACACGCAAGTACACGTGGTTGAACAAGTAGTAAAGTGGCTTAAGTAAGCCAAGTATCGATCCCACAGGGACTGGGATAAGGTAGCAATCTACTCAAGTGTACTATATTTTAACTCTAACAATGAAGACAACAGTGCAAAGAAGAGTTTGATATTTTGATTTCTAATTTTATCCTAAGTCTACAAAGATTATATAATTTCAGTCTGAACTATGAATGTGAGCATGCTGAGGTTAAACGAACATGTAAGGAAATAAATTATCGATATAATTTGGTTAACTTTTCCTCCGATTGCTAGTCAAGAACTATTGCCAATGGATTAAAACTCTTGTATTTAACCCAACTTAAGAATCATGAACCGTCCACCAACATTTCTGTGATTAAATGAAATTCATGTTCTAGCCATACAAAACCGGTTCCTTAATTGACTAATACAACTTTCATGTATATTTCTATCCTGAAGGTAAATCAATTCTCAATTTTCTCAAACTAAGAAAAGATCATATCCTATTGATTCACAACTTTCCAATTTCTTGCTCTCTCGAGTGAAACCGTACTTTTTAGATATACATTAACATAGGCCACACATTAATGCAGTAAGAACAAGAATCAATAGAACAACCATGAAAGAAAAGATGAAAAACCCAATTACTCAATAACTACATTTCAATACAATTGTTCATAACCTCAGCAAGAAGAGGATTTAGCCACTCATTTGTGGAGTAAACATCGTTAAATGAGTGTTAAACATACAAGCAATTGAATTAAAGAAGAAGGAGATAGAGAAAAACCCTGAGATTTTCGTCCCCTCAACTGCCTGTAACCCACATTCTTTCTCCACCAAGTGTGAATATAGAAAAACGAACCTATGTGTTCTACTTATACTAGTGGGAATTTTTCCCGGAATAACAAGCAACGTCTCACGGAGTGCATCGCGGAGCACTGCCTCCGTGACACGCCACTGACGCGGAGCCTCACTAGAAATTGGCTGTCAGGTAATAAGGCCCAACGTGGCACGGCAAGCAATGCGGGGATAGGCCAACGTTCCACGGCCCCAACGCGCACCCACACTGGAATTTGGCCAAAAATTCCCTAGCCAGGCAGAAGGCCTCCGCGATGGCAGCGTGACACGGCTCCATCATGGAGCCCCTTTAATTTGTGCCTTCCAATGCTTTGTCCGTTGCTAACATCCGAGTCCAACCCCGATCTCTCCCAACATGCATTTTAGCTTCCCAAAATTATATTTCACCTGCAAAATAATGCTAATCATGTTTGTTAGTATAAATTCACATTTTATTATCAATCACATAAGAATGTATTAACATTGATAGATAAACAAGGCTAAAATGACACATTTAAGTATCACTTGGGCATATAAATTTTCCCAAGATCAATATACTGCAAACTCTTATGGTCCTTAAACACATCCACATGGACCCCATACAAATAATGTCTACACATCTTCAATGCAAACACCACTGCGACCAATTCAAGATCATGGGTCGGGTAATTCTTCTCCTGAACTTTCAACTATCTAGAGGCATAGGCTATAACCTTCTCGTGCTGCATCAATACGCACCCAAGTTCGATTCGCGAAGAATCACAATACACCACGAATCCATCGGTACCCTCTGGTAGGGTAAACACTGGTGCTATAGTAAGTCGAGTTTTCAACTCTTGGAAGCTCTTCTCACAAGCCTCCGACCACTGGAACTTCACCTTCTTCCGGGTCAATTTGGTCAAAGGTGCTGCAATAGATGAGAAACCTTCAACAAACGTCTGATAATAGCCAGCTAAGCCCAAGAAACTCTGAATATCTGAATGATTCACCGTTCTAGGCCAATTCTTTACTACTTTTATTTTCTGATAGTCCACTTTTATACCCTCACTTGTCACCATATGGCGCTAAAATACTATGGAGTTCAACCAAAACTTGCACTTACTGAATTTGGCATATAATTGACGATTCTTGAGAGTCTGAAGCACTACTGTCAAATGAGCAGCATGCTCCTCCTCGCTTCGAGAGTATATGAGGATGTCATCTATGAATACGATCACGAACATATCCAGGTATGGCTTGAACACCCTATTCATCAGGTCCATAAAAGCTACAGGAGCATTCGTTAGTCCAAAATACATAACTACAAACTCATAATGACCATACAACATCCTAAAGGTTGTCTTCGGGACATTACCCCCCGAACTCTAAGCTGATGATAGCTGGATCTGAGATATATCTTTGAGAAACACTTGGCACCTTGAAGCTGGTAAAATAAATCATCATTCCTAGGTAGAGGATGACTGTTCTTGACGGTGACTTCGTTCAATTATCGATAGTCAATGCACATCCAAAGAGAACCATCCTTCTTTCAGACAAATAAGACTGGTGCACCCCATTGAGACTAGCTTGGTCGAACGAAACCCTTATCTAATAGGTCTTTCATCTAATCCTTCAACTTCTTTAGCTCTCCTGGAGCCATCCTATAAGGAGGTATAGATATAGGCTGTGTGTTAGGAAGGAGCTCAATACCAAAATCAATTTTCCTCTCGGGAGGAACACCTGGTAAATCATCAGGAAACACATCTGGATACTCACGCACTATCAGAACTGACTGAATAGTCGAGGCCTCAGATTCAAAATCCTTAACCCTAATTAGATGATACATACAACTCTTGGAGATCATCTTCCTATCCTTAAGATAGGAAATGCAACGACCTATAGGCACGACTGAACTACCCTTCCACTCCACCACTGACTCACCCAGAAAAAGGAACTCCACTACACGGGTTCTACAATTAATAGAAGCATAACATGCATACAACCAGTCCATGCCAATAAAAATATCAAAGTCAGTCATGGCTAACTCTACAAGGTCTGCAGAGGTGACTTTATGCAATATAGTAATCAGGCATCTTCTATATACCCGCCTTGCTACAACCGAATCACCACCAGGAGTAGAAACTGAAAATATTTCTGACAGAGTCTCAAGACTAACTCCAAAGCTACTTGCAATATAAGTTGTCACAAAAGACAATGTATCCTGTTCACGCCCTAACGCATACAAGTGCATGTGGTCGTACAAGTAATATAGTGGCTCTTTCAAGCAAGGTATCGAACCCACAATGATTGTAGCTTAGTGATTTTATCTACTTTAGTAGTCACAATTTCTTTATGCAAGTATGTAAATAACACAATCAATTAAAAGTGCCAAAGAGTAATATATAAAGTAACACTAAATGAATAAAACAAATGTGATTTAAACAATAGCAAGAACAATCTAAGGTTAAGGCATGACATGCAAGCATGTATAATTTATATTATTCTTCAGCTACCCTCTCTCAAAGGTTGATGGTCAGAAAAGGTTAGAATATGGCTCTAGTATCTTGAACCTCTATCCATTTACCCAAGATCAACACCATACACTTATAATCTCCTCGGACAAGCTTTTAGTATCCTCGACATGATTTGAACTACATTGCCATCATTAGAGGACCAAAATAACTCACATCTAGTTGTGCTAAACACTTTAATCATGGAGAACAATTCACTTCATCAAGAAGGGTCTTCACTAACCATTTTCATGAGCAGAATCACACAATCCCTAATGAATAACTTTTCAACCGAAAATCCAGCCAACATGTCTGAATTATAATAGTGAAGTATTAGCTTAACTAAAAGCCCACCATTATGTGCCCTTACTGATGTACACCGGTTCTATTTCCATGAAATCAAGATAATCATAATTAAGCACATTATGTACTAAATCGCTCACACTCCAAAGATTATTCCAAGCAAATCTAATGCATCATGAATTTTCCTCTAGTGTACTACTCAAGCGAACATAACATCACTTGTAGGACCAAAAGGGCTTTTTCCAGGTTGTAATGTTGGCTAAGGGACTGGTTTGATTATTTGGGTTGTAGTGACTCTTATCCCTAGGCACTTTCAGACAATTACACACTTTGCTTTTCAGAAACTTACTTCTTTCACCTTTCACTCTAACCCCGTTTAAAGTGTCCTCATAGATGTACAAATTTTATACCCTTGGCTGAACTCATAAATAGACTATACATACACATGTGTATAAGTATATACATCATATATATATATGTATATATTCCCTTTATTTCATGTATATATCTAGCTTGTGATTACAAATGAGGTACACACACTCCTTCTTTCCCCTTTTACTCTTCCTCCTTTAAAGTATTGCCTCTATAAAGTGCAATAGGATCTTTTTGGATCAAAGTGACATTGAGGCCATTCGGAAAAATGGGGTAAGGCTTCTTAGTGAGGCCGTTCCAATAAAATTAGGCTTAAAGGGTCAAACAGGGCTCACTAGGGAAAATCATTAAGGTCAGGGACACTGAATGAGATGGGTCAACTATCTGGGTTCTCACAGAAGTGCCTTAATCATAGCCTCTGAGCTTAATGTCATTTCCAGCTTTTTGTACATACAAGGAAAATTTTAGACATTAGTTTGCAAGAAATACAACTAGTTCTCACCACACATGGCACAGAGGGTCACTTTTGGTTAGCTTAGACTCCTTTCATGATTGCATCCATATTGAGTGACAAGCACAATTAAGCCTACAATTTTTCAATTTAGAGTTAAACATCTTGACCTATGTTATCCACTCATTTTTTTTACCATTTTCTTGTCTAAATGTATGTTCCATGAAGTCTAGCAGCTAACCAAGTGAAATGCTTTAGCCCAATAGTGATGGGTTTAATTTCTATTTCCTAATGTGACTAAATTCCCTTAAGACGGTCATCATACATCCATCATAGAGAACAATCTCTACCTATGACTTTGATTCAAAGGGACTATCTTCAGGGAAAGCTTCGAAAATAAAAGCCGAGAAACCCAAAGCATGAAAAATAGTCACAAGAAACAAAGCACCTTAGGAACAAAGCTTACTAGCTATTACAAACCAGTTTATACATGCCATAGTCATAGGACCACACAAATAAACAAACATAAGATAACTTCCACCCCACACTTAAAGTTAGCATTGTCCTTAGTGCTTGCAACAAATCAACATAAGAATAGAGTTAGGGTGGTAAAGACTCCTTGATCAATTAATTGGTTCAATTTCTTAATCCGGTGCATAGGCCTCGTTATCGAGGTCTGAGTCATCTCCCTCATCTTCATTTGACTCAATGTCTGAGTCCTCCCGGCACCTCTCCTCATCGGTGGGTACATCATCGTCCACCAACTCTTAAAATGCTGGGCCAAAAGGGCTTGTTGGTTCTAGCTGCTCGTTCATTGGGTAGTCCATGTCCACCTGCCATAATTCATCCTCTGTTGCAGGCCATCCACCTATATGCAGCTATAGCATTTGTAGTTCAAACATCCTGGCTACATAGCAATTATCTCGAGCGTGTCGCTCGGCTAACGTGAGCACTGGCCTGTATATGGTGTCTGGTGCGTCCAAAGAACGTTGTTCTACCCTCGGTCTATAGTCTATAGTCACCTCTTCAAAGTCATAGCTTCTGAGATAGGTGGTGAGTAGACCGCCAAACCCATACATGTGCCTCTGATGCAGCCTTGCCTTTTTCATGGCTGAGATGATCACCGCCCCGATATTAATTTCCATGTCTTTCATCAAGGCGTATACCAGGCAAACTCTGTCTCGGGTGACATCAGTCATATGCACCCCGGGAATGAGGAAAGTGCAAAAAATCTTAAACCACACTCTAGCCTCCCTATTTATCTATGAATAGGGTAATGTTTGGTGGTACCCTTTCTCTTTGTGAGGCCTCCACCTGGCTGTTGATTTTTGGCCACATAATGTGTGTCAGATATCAGCATATGGTGGGGTGATGTTCAGCTGGCAGAGCGGATGTACATCTGTGTCAGGTGTCCCCAAGATGGCATTTAAGTGATATGCCTCCAAGGGAACCACCTGCCCCCAGATCTTGATTGTGTGGCTGCGAAGAGTGGGGTCCCAATTCAGGTAGAATTACCGCACTATGTGTAAATTACACTCCTTGGGGGCATTAAATATAAAGTCCATGCCCAAGGTGTGTATCCTGTGAAGTATCCGGGGGAACTCTTGTGCCATATTGTCTTGCTCATTTTCTCCTCAGGGAAGTATTTTGACTCCTCATGCTTTCCATACCACTTTTTACCTTCCTCCACCACCCATCTAGTACCGAACCTCCTTTTCTGGCCCCTGGGAATTGGTGGGGCTGTTGGCACAGCTGAGCCTATTTGGTGCTTTTTTCTGCCTGTGCCGGAGGTTGAGACACCTTTCCCCTTATCCTGTCGAGCCGACATCATTCCTGTTCAGCCAAAAGCATACACTAAATTCGTCATTAACAAACACGGCTAGCCAATACTAAGGCAGGGCTTCAGTTGGTCACCCCACACTTAGTTGGTAGCATGGTTTCATTAGTCATAGTCCTTCGGGTACTCAGACTTCCCCTTCTTTACACTTCAATGACTAGTTACTCCCAAAAAATTAATCTGAATCACCACTTTGAAAAGATAAACAAAACACAACATTATATAGCATTTTCCCAAAAGGCGCATTGCATTTGAAACATTAATGGGGCAATTATCTTGTACTAATCAAACTTCGTACAATCAAATTACTCATGTTCATGACCCTAGAAATTTCACGAAGTTAATACTGCTTTACTTAGACTTCAAGCAGTTGGAAACTTGCACTATGGAATACTTGCCCTTTTGATTTTACATGCCCGCATTTATAGAGAATATCATTTTCCACAATAGAGATTATGCAAAATGGGAATGTGTAGCAATGTGCCCATTAACTGCAGAATTTAGTCATGAATTCCCTCTCTTTTTTTGTTTTTCACTTTCCCTTGGTCATCTTCATCCCAACCTTTCAAGCACCCCAAACTTAGTTTCTATTGCCAATTCTAAGAACACAAGCATGAATTGCCCAATTTCTATTTTCCCCCTTTTTCTTTTTCTTCAACCCATCAAACATCCCCAACATGTAGGTAATATACAAAATGCAATAAGTCATGTCATTATTGAGTGCATAGAGCAATTACCATCATCTAACTTCATGATTAACCAACAAAACATGATTCAATCAAGTTCCCATGACTTAGGGTTGACTTTGGCTTAACTATGTGTTCATGGTAAGAAATTCGCATAAGAACGGAAGAAAAACACTAAAACATACCTGTTAATCTTAGTTGTGAAGAAGATGGGATGAATCTTTACTGACCAGGCGTGCCACGCTCAAGAGGGGAGAGGGAATAGGGGTTATGTCACAGTGCAAATCGGAGAAAATAGGACTAGAGTGCTGATTTTGGGGTTAAAAGGGATGGGTTTTGGTTGGGTCGACCCGAATCCTTAAGCAAACCCATCGCAAAATACACCTCAACGTGGCACGGAGGCTAATGTGGAGCATCAGCTCCATACCACGGAGCCATCACGCACCCTCACTGAAAATAGGGCATATCTGCCTATCCCATCAACGTGGCACGGAGGCTAACGCGGAGCTCCAGCTCCGTGCCGTGGAGCTGAGCTGTCGCGCAGGCCCTCTGTTTCTTGGTCCTTATTTTTTCCAAACACTTACCTTGGAACACACTTCCTTAAATTTTGTTTGGGCTCTGTACATCCTGAAAATCATCTAAAAACACCAATGAATTAGAAAATAGTGGGTTGCCTCCCACCCATCGCCGTAGTTTTAGTTGTGGCATGACTTTCGTGTTTCAGTTTTCAATAGTAATTCCTACTATTACATTACATTCACGGGTTTCCTCCCGTGCAGCGCTTGGTTTACCATTGCGGCACGATGCATCTAACATTCATTCATCAAATAAGGTGATAGATGTCTTCTCTCGATTTACGCCCTCACCGAAGTAGTGCTTACACCTTTGACCATTTACTAAGAATGTGGCACTTTTGTCTTCCTGCCACAATTCAACTTCCCCATACGGGGTCATCCTTGCTACCTCAAATGGTCCAGACCACTTAGATCTCAGCTTTCCTAGGAATAACTTTAACTTGGAGTTGAATAGCAACACCATCTGTCCAGGCTTAAATATTCAATGCACTATATGCTTGTCATGTCAGCTCTTCATGTCACCTCTTTGTTTTTTCTTTGTACAACTTAGCACTCTCATATTCATGCCAATAAAACTCATCCAACTTACACAATTGCAATAACTGCTTTTTCCCAGCTAACTCGGGATCCATGTTCAGCTTCCGCACAACCCAGTATGCCTAATGTTCAAGCTCCATAGGTAAATGACATGCCTTCCCATAAACTAACTGATAAGGTGAAGTCCCAATTAAAGTCTTATAAGCAGTTCTGTATGCCCACAAAGAATCATCTAATTTACTTGCCCGATCCTTTTGTTGAGCATTCAAAGTTTTCTGCAAAATCTGCTTGACTTCCCTGTTTGACACTTCTACCTTCCCGCTAGTTTAGGAGTGTATATGTTGTAGCCACTTTATGCAAAACTCCATATTTAGCTAACAAATTCCGGAACCAGGCATTAACAAAGTGTGAACCTCCATCTCTAATAATTGCTCGTGGGGTTCCAAATCTGGTAAAAATCTGCTTCTCACAAACTTGGCCACTACCTTGGTATCATTGGCGGGAAAAGTTGTTGCCTCAACCCATTTGGACACATAATCTACTGCTACCATAGTATATTTATTACCAAATGAGGGTGGAAAGGGCCCCATGAAATCTATCCCCCACACGTCGAATACCTCAACTTCCAAGATGTTATGCAATGGCAGCTCATGTTTCCTGCTGATTGTCCCCGTTCTCTGGCATTGATCAAAAGACTTTGCATATGCTGCTGCATCCTTGAATAACGTTGGGCAAAAGAAACCAAATTGGAGAACTTTATGAACGGTGCACTCTCCTCCATGATGACCGCCATACATTGATGAATGACAACTTCTCAACACTTCAACTATCTGAATCTATGGAATGCACCGTCTCATCACTTTATTTGGTCCTTGCTTGAATAAATATGGCTCATCCCACATATAGTACCGGGAGCCATGCTTCAACTTCTTTCTTTGTTGATCGGTTGGCTCTGGTGGGTACACTCCACTTACTATCAGGTTTACTATATCTACATACCAAGGAAGTTCTGCCTTACTCAGTGCCCAGAGTTGTTCATCAAGGAACCTTCTCGGATGCACCCAACCTCATTCACATGTGACCTGTCTTCTAGTCGTGATAGGTGATCTGCTACCTGATTTTCACTGCCCTTCTTGTCTTGGATTTCCAAGTCAAACTCTTGTAGCAATAATATCCCCCTAATAAACCTGGGTTTTGCATCTTTCTTGCTGAATAAGTATCGGATTGCAGCATGATCCGTGTGTACCACCACCTTCGTTCCAACCAGATAGGACCTGAATTTGTCAAATGCATAAACAAGTCCTGAGTAGCATTTAGAGTTTTACTTGCATAGTATATGGAGTGAAAAATCTTTTCCCTCCTCTACCCCAATACTGCACCCATAGCTACATCACTGACATCGCACATCAGCACAAATGGGTGTTCCCAGTCAGGAGCAATGAGAATGGGAGCTTCCACTAACTTCTTCTTCAGCTCCTCAAATGCTTTAACACGTTCTGATCAAAACTCAAACTTCACATATTTTTCTAATAGTCAGCACATTGGTCTAGAGATCTTTGAGAAATCCCGAATGAACCGTCCATAAAACCTAGCATGTCCCAAGAAACTACGGACACCCTTAACCGATACTGGTGGTGGCAGCTTCTCAATCACCTCAACCTTTCCTCTTTGAGACACTTTGTGGCCAAGAACAATGCCTTCCTTGACTAAAAAGTGACACTTCTCCCAATTGAGCACCAGGTTTGAGTCTTCACACCTCGCCAAGACCCTGTCCAAATTCTACAAACATACAACAAACGATTTATCAAAAACAGAGAAATCATCCATAAAAACCTCAACATAGTCTTCCACCATATCATGAAATATCACCATCATGCATCACTAGAAAGTGGTTGGTTCATTGCATTACTCAAAGAGCATATGCTTGAAGGCGTATGTCCCATAGGGATAGGTAAATGTGGTCTTCTCCTGATCTTCTAGGGCTATAGCTATTTGATTATAGCCAGAATAGCCGTCTAGAAAGAAATAATACTACTTCCATGCATGTCTATCCAACATTTTGTCGATAAATGGTATAGGATAGTGATCCTTACGAGTGGCCTCATTTACTTTCCTATAATCCATGCAAATCCTCCATCCTGTGACTGTGCGAGTAGGAATCAACTCATTCTTCTCATTAGTGACAACTGTCATGCCCCCTTTCTTTGGGACACATTGAACCGGGCTGACCCACTCACTCTCAGAGATCAGATATACCACTCCTGCATCTAGCCACTTAATCACCTCCTTCCTAACTACATCTTTCATCACCGGGTTCAACCTCCTTTGATTTTGGACAATTGTCTTAGATCCTTCCTCCATCAATATCTTATGTATGCAGAAAGCTGCATTGATTCCATGGATGTCTGACATCTGCCATCCTATGGCTCTCTTTCTCCTTTTCAAAACCACTAAAGCTTCTTGCACTTGTGAGTCTGTTAGTTTTGCTGAAATAATGATCGGTGATGTGTTAGGTTCTCCCAAAAATACATACTGAAGGTGTGGAGGCAACACTTTTAGCTTTAATTTGGGTGCCTCCTCTATTGATGGCTTTGGTGGTGGCTCTAAGGACCGCTGCAAAGGCTCAAACTCCTGCTTTCGGAAGAACATTTTAGCCTCATTCAGAGCTTGCACCATTTCATACATTGCACCATCCCTTAACTGATCATGTCCCACCAATGCTTTTTCCAAGGGATCATTTGGGCCAATAAGCTGAAGTGCGGACTCTTGGTCCACAATAGTGATGGATGACAACTCTTCATAAATAGTTGGTAGCTTCATGGCGTTGTAGACATCAAATACTTCCACCTTATCATTGGCTCTCATGGTTAGCTGCCCAGCAGCTACATCGATTAGAGCTCGCCCAATTGCCAATAAGGGACATTCCAAAATAAATGGGACTTCCGCATCTGGCTCAAAATCAAGAATTATGAAATCTATCAAAAAAATAAGGGAGCCCACTTGCACTAGCACATCCTCCACAATTCCATCTGGCCTTGCCAATTGAACGATCGGCTAGATGAAAAATTACTATGGTGGGTCTGGGACTACGCAACCCCAACTTCTTGAACACAGATGTAGGAATCAAGTTAATGCTCTCTCCCAGATCACATAAACCACGAGCTCTAATGGACTGCCCAATAGTGATATGGATAGTAAAACTTCCCGAATCTTTGAGCTTTGTAGGCAATCTATTATATATCTGAGAGGTGCACTCCTCAGTAAGTGCAACTGTGACATATTTCGTCAGTCTACTCTTGTTTTCCATGATATCCTTTATGTACTTAGAATACTTAGGAATTCCTTGCAAAACATTTACTAAAGGAAGATTAATGTGTACCTGTTTCAATACTTCTATAAATTTCTTGAAGCATGCTTCTTCCTTATGCTTCCTCAATCTCTATGGAAATAGGGGTGGTGGTGGTGGCTTTTCATTATCGGCTGGCTTTCCACTCCCCATCTCGTTATCATTCTCTTCAGCCTTCTCTGTTGTTTCATCTTGGTATGGTGGCTTTTCGGGTCCCAACTCCTTCAGTTGTTTTCCACTTCTAGTGGTGAAAACATTCACTTTCTTAGGATTGGTGTCTGTATCACTTGGCAATCCACCCACGGTCTAGTATTTTGTGCTCCAGCTTACTGTCCCAGCTGAATCTCCAAAGCCTTTGTAGCCAACTGTTGGTTTTTCATGTCAGCTGTCAATTTTTACTTGGTCAGCCTGCATCTGAGCTTGGTTAGCTATAATGGTCTTTAACATGTCCTCAATGTTGCTGGACTGAGTAGGTGCATTATTCCCTCTGAATTGAGGCTGGAAATTCTGATGAGCCCCTTAGTTCCTGTGCAGACCCTGATTTGAACTTTGCCCTTGGTGACTATTACTACCCTTGGAAAAATTCGGATGGTTCCTCCAATTGGGGTTGTAATTATTGTCATACTGCTGATTGTTTCCCCTTTGCGCATTCCCAACAAAATAAACTGAGTCTGGATTAGCACCACATGCATCAGCTGAGTGCTCACTGCTACGACAAACTTCACACCATACTTGCTGGACTACATTGATCGGAGCTTGTGACTGCACCAAGCTCATGCTACTAAAATGAGTGTTGATCTGATTCTGTAATGCAACTATCTGTGCAGCAATAGCTGTGAGTCCATCTACCTCCAAGACCAATGTTGCTTTCTTCACCACACCTCGGGTTGTGTTAGAATTCCATTCAGGATTACCTTGTGAAATATGGTTCAATAGTGTATACAGCTCCTCATACGTCTTTTCCAAAGCTTGCCCCCCCAGCTACAGAATCTAACCAGATTTTGGTATGAGGTTCCAAGAATTCTATAAAAGTATGCAGCAACACATCATTTGACTGATGATGGTGAGGAAAATCTCTCAACATCGACTTGAACCTCTCTTAGGCTTGGTACGGGTTCTCACCATCTCTCTTCTTAAAACATAGAATCAGACTTCCAAGCCTTGTTGTCTTCCTCGAAGGAAAGAACCTGATTAAGAATTTCTTTGCCAGATCATCCCATGTGGTAATAGAATTAGGCGGTTCAGCCTTTAACCACCTCTTCGCTTCCCCCAGCAATGAAAATGGGCACAATGTAAGCCTCACATAATCTGATGATACCCCCGTGGGTATGTACATGTCAGTGATCTCCAGAAAATTTTGTAGATGCTGTTGCAGGTCTTCATGAGGGAGACCTGTGAATTATCCACTAGTATGCAGTAACTGCACCATGTGCTGTTTCAGCTCAAATCTACCTCCTGGCTCTGGCCTGCGGATGCTAGAGGTCACATTATTTGCGTGTGGGATTGCCACCTCGCGTACTGGTCTTGCTGCCATCACTTCAGGCACTAACTCTACCTGTCCAACTGGTGGATGCTGTTGTTGTTCCAGAATTTTCCTCTGAAACAATTGCAACTTCCTTTCTATAGCTTCCCTCCTTTGTAAATGAAACTGTCTTTCCAGCTCCAAAAATGGGTCCACCAGTTCCTTATTTTCGGTCAGCATTCAGAAACTGCTCAATACCTGCAAGAGTAATAGCTAAGATCAAGTTGTCAATACTTGCACAAAACTTGCAAAAACTAACACTCAAAAATTTCACCAAATTTCACCTGTCCCTGGCAACGGCGCCAAAAACCTGTTCACGCCCTAACAGATGCAAGTGCACGTGGTCGTACAAGTAATATAGTGGCTCTTTCAAGCAAGGTATCGAACCCACAAGGACTGTAGCTTAGTGATTTTTTCTACTTTAATAGTCACAATTTCTTTATGCAAGTATGTAAATAACACAATATATCAAAAGTGCCAAAGAGTAATATATAAAGTAACACTAAATAAATCAAAAAAATGTTATTTAAAAAATAGCAAGAACAGTCTAAGGTTAAGGCATGACATGCAAGCATGTATAATTTATATTATTCTTCAGCTACCCTTTCTCTTAGGTTGATGGTCGGGAAAGATTAGAATATGGCTCTGGTATCTCAAACCTCTAGCCAAGTCGCTACTTATGCGACAAGGAATTTCGCTACCTTAGGACAGTTAGAGTTACTGCCGCCGTTTACCGGGGCTTCCATTCAAAGCTTATAACACTTCTCCTTCCGACCTTCCAGCACCGTCCTTGTTATGAACCTTGCAACTACACATTTATTTGATGAAATAACTCATCCTAGGGCTAGTCAAAATAGTTCCCCTTGATAACCAAATACGATGTTGCAGGTATATTTCTATCCTGGATGCGAATCTTACCTTTAATTTACAGCAAAGATAAGAACACATTCCCCTATTCCAAGTCTACCCTAATAATTTTCCTTTCAGAGTCAAATTAGGATTCTAATTTTACCTTAATGCGGGCCAAACATTAAAACAATGAAAATTAAGAATAGAAGAACAACCGTTCATAAGAGAAGAAAATTCAGTTGAAACTAATATGAAATTACACAATCCTGCAATTAGCCTCAACCTCAAAATGAGGTAATTTAGCCACTCATTTTTTGGTTAAACATCTTCAAACAAGTTTTAATCATACCAACAATTGAAATTTAGAAGAAAAGATAAGAGAAAGAACCCTAGAATTTTCTTCAGCTCAACTGCTGTTTCCCACATTCTTCCAAAATTTCAGATAATCCAACATAAAAGCCTGAGTGTTCTATTTATACAGGTGAAAAATTTCCCAGAGATAAACTAGCTTAGTGGTACGGAGCTCAACGCGGTGAAATAGCTCCGTGACACGGAGTTGTCGCGGACCTTCACTGGAATTGGGGCGAGGCTAGAGTTTCTTTCAATGTGGCACAGATGCTAACGCGGAGATCCATCTTCGTGCCACGGGGCTGTCACGCACCTTCACTGTTTTGCGCCTTTCAAATTCCCAAAATTTTCTTCTTCCACACATGTACTGTGGCACGTTGTTCAACGCGAACCATCCTTAGCGTGATACGACGGTGAACTTTCAAATCAATGTTTACGCTCTCCAAACTTTTCCTTACTCCCCCTGGGAGTTTAACTCACTCTTCCCGCTGACATCTTTGTCTTATCCACCTACAAATAGTCACAACATAATTATTAATCCGAAAAAGAAAAATAACCATAATTAACTCAAAACATGCGTGAATACATCAACATTATCCTTAACTAGACTCCCGAAGGGTTGAAAATACGGAGTTTGGTCGTATAAATATGCCCAAGATCATATATCTCGGATCTAACAAAGAATAAACATCAATATGGAAAACTCGCAACATACCAGTAACCACATCTGGGGAGACCTCCTGCTCCTGGCTAGGTGCTAAAGCATAGAATCTGTTCTGGCGCTGATCACCAGCTGAACTAGTTGAGGCACCCTGCTGAAGGGGATGTGCTGCTAGAGCGGATGAACTAGCAGCTGACATAAGGGCTCCGCCGCCCCCTGACCTGGCCGAAGGGTAATCCCTAAGTTTGTGTCCAAGTTTTCCACACCCGAAACAAGCATCCAAGCCATCTAGGCACCTTCCTGAGTAATTCTTGTCGCACCTCGCACATGCTGGGAAGGTGCGCTCTATATGCATGCTACCCTGGCCTCTACAATCTGGAGCCCTTCTCCTCCGATCCCCTCGTGATCTAGAGGTGTACTGGCGGATGATGGTGCTGGAGAAAAAGACCTGTGATGAGACTGTTGGCGCAGTCCACCTCCTGATATAGCCTGAGAAATCCCATAATTGTCTGTCCTGGCCCTCTTGGCCTCTCTTTGCCTCCGATACACCGACTCCATCTGCTGGGCATGTAACACTATGCGAGGAAAATCTATACCCCGATGTAGCATGATGATCCTACAATCCTTATTCTGGTATTCCGCCACTCCATGCACAAATCGGCTCACTCGAGCCCTCTGGTCTGCCACCAACTCTGGTGCATACTTGGATGAACGGGTGAAATCTAGAGAATACTCCTGAACTGACATATCACCCTGCTTCAGATTTACAAACTCGGCCGTTTTTAGATCCCTCATCTCACGAGGGAAGAACTGATCTAGAAATACCGTGTGAAACTCTTCCCAACTTATAGGGCCTGCATCCACTGCCCTACCATCTCTCCACTGCTTGAACCATATATGTGCCACCCTTTAAGCTGATAGGAGGCCAAATCAATGCAATCTCCATTTTTCACCCCCATGACCTGGGTGATATTTAGAATCTCTTTGATGAATTCATGCAGGTCCTCATCTACCTGGACCCAAGGAACTTCGGCGGGTTCAACCTCAAGAAATATCTGACTCGGACCTACCGCCGCATTTCCATTCTATGGAATATACACAATAGCCTGCTGGTTGACTTGAGCGGTCAAGCCCTGCGCAAACATCTAGATAGCTGCCCAAAAGTCGGCATGGGCAACTAGCTTGTGTGCCTGGTGTTCCTAAACTGGTGGGGCTTGCTGATGCCCATGTCCATTGCCATCCTCATGGCCTTTACCATTTCCATTTCTCATACCTTTCGTTCTTCGAGGAGCCATTATTCTGCAATCGCGAATAGCATGAATTAGAAGGATTGAAAGACTTTTTATTGCATGACATAAATCATGAAAGAAGGGAACATTTCCTAAACGTCTAGTAGCCTCTTCATTGTAAGTCTAGCGTGCTTCACACCCATGAGAAAGACTCTACTTAACGCGGCTTTTAGACACCCTAGGACACTTCATATGGCCCTCGGAACATGAGGACTCACCAAAAGGGATGATAGCTAACTCTGAATGGACTACTGATAGGGATGAGCTTGAGAGCCTGGTCCTTTACCATGAAATGATACAACATAGAAAGTATGCAGTCAGTACATGAAATGTACCAAGTATGCAAGGTAAGTAAAACAAACATTTAAAATATATAAAAGCTCATAAATGATCATAAGAGTAGGACAACATGCTCATACAATAAATAGCATATGATAAGATAGGGTTCAAGGTTTTAAAAACATTCGTAATTCAATCGTAGTCATAATCATAAGAGAAAAGCTTTATTAAACATAACATGATCCAATATACATAATCATAAACATTCATAAATCATGAGGAATAGTGGGAGATTCTCTTAATCGACATACCCCATATGAGCACACATGGAGTCCGACTTGTAACCCTAGTCAAGAGGGTGTTTGTACCTTGCCAAGGATAGAACCATGAAAGCCACATGAGAAGGACCATTTGGGCCGGGGGATATTCACAAGGGATGTCCCAACATGTCCTACGGTGTGATGTAGTTATTAGATCTAGGGTAGAACCTAGGCCTCGAACCTACTCGGTGTTAAATACTACTCCCAAAACATATACAATGCTCATAGTATATTATCCATAAGATTCATGGGCTAGTTAAATCATTATGAGATATTTAAGTCATGATAATCCTAAACATACTTATAAATATGTGAACTATCCATGAGGGTAAGTCTCATGAGTCGGCCAAAACATAATTCATAAATCATAAATCATGAGGTTCATGTATACTTGTAGATCATACACATACTTTGCAAATCATCAAATCATAATGGGCATTTGAATAAATCCATATTTCAAACCATAAATCCTGATGGGTTTATGGATATCAGCAATTGAAGTAAAGATCATAACTCAATTCATCATCGATCATACATAATTAGGCTTAATTTAGTAGAAATCGAAATCAATAATTTTATTATCAAAATAGCTATAGAATCTGATCATAATTCATAAAATAGATGTAGATCATGATATATAATAACACATTAGTAAATCATTAGAATTCCAAAAGATTTAAGTTAAAACCTCATAAGATTTTTTATCAAAGTTCGGGAATTAGGAGAGATTGGGCATGGGTGTGAACAAAAACACCCATTCATAACCCTAGATACCTGGGTAAGATCAATTCTCACTACTCTTTGAAAGCCCAAAGGAAAATTGATGAAGAACACCTTGAAGACTAGCTTGATCACCTCTAAACTTTTCTAACTTTACATGCACGAGAATGAATAGGTTAGGAGGGCTTAATATATCTTAAAATTCTCAAAAAATAACATAAAAACAATGTAGTTTAGGGCCTTAGATCGTAGGAATGACGAAAATATCCTTAATGAAATACCCTAAAAAATCTGCACTAGATGAGCGAACGGATGATCCAATAAGCTGTTGGAGGATACCATGACTTATGGTAACCGTCCGTCATATGCATTGCTAAAACCTTGATCTCAGATTCAACCCACGAATCAACAGGACAAGTCATCCTTTCGTCCAATGGGTCATTGATTTGACCGTTACTTCCTCCTAAAGATGTTGTACTTCTCCTCACAATGAGCCTCACCACGACTCATTACTTCATTCAATGAGTCGTGGTTTCCTTCCGTTTGGTCCATTGGAAATTTGACCTATTCCCCTGTAATGAATCATGACCATGAATTGTTAAATCTCACGATAGGTTGTGAGATGATCCTTCATATCCCCTAATGCCGAAGTCCAGTACAAACAACGGCACATTGTTCCTAACAATGAGTCATTACATCACTCGTTATTTCCACTAACACTAGACCTACACTTCCTAAGACTGGATCCAACGGGTCGTTGGTTGGACCAACGATCCGTTGGGTCATCCGTCCTGCAACATTTTTCCCAGTTTTCAGAAAACTTCCATTTTGGATCGCGGGTCTAATCTTAGGCATTTTTGGGGTATTACACCCTAGTAGCTGCCGCCCCCTTGTAGGGTTCACTGGTGTGATAGCCTGCTGGTTGGGCTGGGTGATCATGGCCCACATCAACAATCTAAGGGCGGGTCTGAGTTCCACATCCGTAACTTTCATGGAATTCATTTAGTTAGTGGAGTTGGCTTACTTTCGTTGTTGTCTTGAGAGACATGTTTCTGCACATGCACATAGCATGAGTTATAAGAATAGGGAGACTTTTCATCACTCGACATAGATCATGAAAGAAGGGAACATTTCCTAAACATATCATAGCCTCTTCGTCATAAGTGTGGCATGCTTCATACCCATGAAAAAAGAATCTACTTAATGCGACTCTCAAACACTCTAGGACGCTTCAAACCTATTGCTCTGATACATAGTTTGTCACGACCCGAACGTAGACCCGGATCATAAGACGGGACAAGGAGCCCCAAGAGACTCCAAGTCGACAATGGCATGAACATTCACTTAGCTTCATATCACTTATAGCGGAATACTGAACATACGATATAGCAGAGGCATAACGTAACATAACATAGCATGATAACCGGAACGTACTAAAAATACATAACAACTGAGTACTACAATTAGTCAAAAAGCCTCTATCATATCAGATGGGTTGATGGGACAACATCCCCAACTAACCTTACAAAACTAAAACAAAAGGAACATCAATGTCTGTACATATGGCCCTCGGAACATGAGGCCTCACCAAAAAGGGCTGATAGCTAAACTCTGAAATGGACTACTGACGGGGCTGAGTCTGAGAGCCGGGTGCTGTATCATGAAACAATACAACATAGAAAGTATGCGGTCAGTACGTGGAAAGTACCGAGTATGCAAGGTAAGTAAAATGGACATTTAAAATATATAAAATCTCATAAATGATTAAAAGAATAGGACAACATGCTCATAATATAAATAACATACGATAACTTAAGGCTAAAGGTTTTCAAAACATTCATAATTCAGTCGTAATCATAATCATAAGAGAAAAGCTCTATTGAACATGACTTGAGCCAATATACATAATCATAAATATCTATAAATAATGAGGAACAGTGGGAGATTCTTATAACCGACATACACAATACGAGCACACATGGAGCCCCACCTATAACTATAGTTAGGAGGGTGTTCGTACCTTACCGAGGGTAGAATATTGGAGGGCGTGATATCACAATGAAAGGGCCCATTTGGGAAAAGGGGACAGTCACAAGGGAGGTCCCATCATATCCTACGGTGGCACATAGTTCTGAGATTCGTGGTAGAACCCGGGCGCCGAACCTACTCGGTGTTGAATACTACTCCCCAAACATATGTAGTTATCATTGTATAATATGCATGAGAATCATAGGCTAGTTGAATCATGATAATCATAAGCATGTTTTAAAATACATGAACTATCGATGAGGGTAAGGCCCGTGAGTCGGCCAAAAACATAATTAGTAAATCATGGTATTCATGCATACTTATAAATCATATATATACTTTGTAAATCATCAATGCATAATGGGTTTTGAATAATCAACATTTCAAGTCATAAATCATGACGGGTTTATGAATATGAACAAATGAGGTAAAGATCATAACTCGATTCATCATAGAACATGCATAATTAGGCTTAATTTAGTAGAAATCAAAATCAATAAATTTATAATCAAAATAGTTGTAGAATCTGATCATAATTTATAAAAATATGATGTATCACGAAAGATAAAAACCCATTAATAGATCATTAGAATTCCACAAGATTTAAGTTAAAACCCCATAGGATTGTTGATCAAATTTCATGAATTAGGAGAGATTGGGCATAGGTGTGAATGAGAACACCCATTCATAACCCTACATACCAATGGAAAATCAATTCTCACAACTCCTTGTAAGCTCAAGGGAAATTGATGAAGAAAACCTTGAAGACTAGCTTGATCACCTCGAAATTTTTTTCTAACTTTTGCATGCATGAGAATGAATAGGCTAGAAGGGCTTAACCTATCTTAATACACTCAGAAAATAACTTAGAAAGACATAGTTTAGGACCTTAGAGTGTAGGAATGAAAAAAATACCCTTAATTAAAAACCCTGGAAAGTCTGCACTGAGTGAGCCAACGATCGAACTAACAGATCATTGGAGGATACCATCCATTGTTAGCACTGCCCAAAATCCATGTTCTCATATTCGACCCACGACTAGATAGAAGGAGTCGTCCATCCATCCAATCGGTCGTCACATCATCTGTTGTTTGCGTCGTTCAGATCCTTCACTGGTCCTTCCAACGAGCCTCACCATAACTAGTTACTTCATTGAACGAGTCGTGGTTGCCTTCCGTTAGGTCCACTGGAAAAATATTAACATCCGATACAACAATTGGTGACCACGACCCATTACTTCTCAGGAAGAGTCATGTGATGACCCATTACCTTCCCTTAAGATGAGATGCAGTACCCACCATGACTCCAAACGATGAATCGTTGTACCTAACAATGAGTCGTTAATTCGTTCGTTGCTTCCACTATCACCAGGCCTATTCCTTCCCACGGCTTCTTCCCACAGGTCGTCGGTTGGACTAACGATCCGTTGGGTTGTCCATCCTGTCGGATTTTTCCCAGTTTTCAGACAACTTCCATTTTAAATCCCGGATCTAATCTTAGGCACTTTCGGGGTATTAAATATCTCCCTCTTGGGAAAATTCATCTTCAAATGTTGGAAACATGCAGAAAACAGAGACATGCAATCATTGTACCCAAATACTGATCTTTTAAACCAAGAACTAATGGAATGACTATCTCCGATTCAAACCACATAGCTGAACTGATTTCATGATTTACATACGCATCTATATACATAAAGAAACTTGATCACATGAACTAAACAAGAAAACTTAATAGAGTTTTATGGCAAAACTGAAACATCAAGTTAGAACTGAGCCGATAGAAAATAAATGCCGATATCTAGCCTTCATATCCGCTTCGGCTTCACACGAACCTCCGTCAACATGCTGATTCATCCATAAAACTTTAACTAAAGCTACTTCTTTGTTCCTCATACTTCGAACCTGACGATCTAATATTTCCACCGGAACCTTCTTAAAACTAAGACTGTCTTTTACACCAAAACTATGCACCGGGATAATTAGGTTGGATCACCCAAACACTTCTTCAAGAGCGATACATGAAACACAGGATGCATGGAAGATAAATCTGAGGGAAACTCTAATTCATACGCCACCTTGCCAACTCTTCTCACAATCTGGTAGCAGCCAACATTGCGGGGACTAAGTTTTCCTTTCTTTCTAAACCTCATCACTCCCTTCATTGGAGATACCTTTGGAAACACCAAATCGTCCACCTCAAACTGTAATTCTGTCCTTCCCACATCAGCATAGGACTTTTGGCGACTTTGAGCGATTTTCAGCCTATCCCTTATCAATTGAACCTTCTCCATAGCATCATGAACCGAATCTGGCCCTATCATAGCTGCCTCACCAACCTCAAACCATTCGATGGGCGATCTACATCTTCGCCCACAGAGAGCCTCGAATGGTTCCATCTTAATGTTGGAGTGATAGCTGATATTGTAAGCAAATTCAATCAGGGGCAATTGCTCATCCCAACTAACTTTGAATTCCATCACGTATGCTCTTAACATGTCTTCGAGAGTCTGGATTATCCGCTCCATTTGACCATCCATTTGCAGGTGGAATGTTGTGCTGAGCTTAACTTGTGTACCTAGTCCTTTTTTTAATGACCTCCAAAACTGAAAGGTAATTAGGTACCTCTGTCTGACATGGTGTATAAGGGCACCCTATGCAACTAAACTAGCTTCTGAGTTATTAACCCCCAGAATGCATCAACTACTCTGACATCGAGGCACACCATCTCCCCCTTTTGGGGACGACCTCTACCTTCTACTCCTTAATGGATTCCTCCAAATTCACCAAGCTAGGATCCTTGTCTTGTTTAGTTTTTACATCAATCACCAAGGACAATTCTGATTTGCTTTGAATTGCCACACCGTTATCGATCGAGCCGACCAAACGAACTCCTACAATTCCTGTCAATTATTCTGAAGTGCGAAAAACCCTGAGCTTCCATCCTTTATGCTTAAGATCATTCCAAATATGCAATACGCTCGAATCCATTAAAAATCCATTTGAAACCCTCCGGTTGCAACCCAATTACACAATCCAATCATAAGACCCATTTAAGACCGGTTGGAATAAGTAATCCATATAGGGTTTTTCTTACCCCAAGCTGATCATGGTCGCCTAGCTTTCTCAAAGCTCAAAAATTTAACCCAATATTCAAATTGCTCTCAAGTCACCTTGCAATCCATGGAAACAAACCTACTAAATCATAGATCACCATTCAGAACCAACAAATCTTTCAGAATCCAAATTCGAGCTTGTCACCTAGATCACTGACTTTGGTCAACCCCTAAAACTTCAAACCCTTCAAAATTGAAAATCTCACCCAAAATCTTCATTAAGTTATCTCGAAAACAATGCCATCCATCTCCGCAAATCATGAATATAAAATAATGATACGGAAAGGTTCAACCTCGGGAAATGGATCAACAATCACAAAATGACCATATGGGTTGTTACACTTCCAGGATTGGCTAATGACTGGACTATTTGAGCTATATCCAGCATCTATGATGGGGTTAGGGAGTTATCTTGAACGTACACGTCTTAACAATCAATTTCAATCATGGGGAACATCCATAGGGTTTAGAGTAACGGAACCATGAGCACGAATCATTTGGGAAGTCTAGATGGGCATATACCTTACATAGCACGATCTTATGAGCTGATTCACATACAATACGAGGGTCATGAAATGAAAAAGAACGGGTAATATTAGGATCACTGACAGATGGGGTTGCCTATCATCTTAGGGTTTTGAACGTAAACATGAGTCGAGCGTAGCGTTGAGCAATACATGAGGGAACATCTAAAGAAGAAAGGAGAGACTACCCCCGAATGTTATCTATAGGACTTCCTTACTAGAAAACTCAAGACATGACTGGGGCCTTCACTTACCATTTCCTTACCTTCCATGAAATAAGTCTCATCTTAAAATACACAAAGGTATTTGTACCTCTTATAGTAGTTCTCGGAACAAACAATCATGGTAGGTTTGAGGGGAAAACTTATAACATACCTTGAACTACATCTGAGGCTAACCGCCACTCACTCTTGATAACCTGTGCTGCTGGGATAGGTGGTTTGCTAGAGTTGGTGGAGGGGGATTCGGGGCACGACATTTCTGGCCATCTCGCTTGGCTGAAGTGCAATCCCTATGTTTATGACCTAGCTGGCCATAATAAGAGCAAACATCTAAACCTGCCAAACACTCTCTTCGGTGATGCTTCCTATAGAGCCTACAAATTAGGTCAGTAATCTCCCTTACCTGGGGCTTGTACTCCCGATGTGGGCTAGAGACTTTTAACGGGTTTGAGAGTGACTTCCACTACTCGACCCTTGCTGAGAACTCCCAAGGTTTCCGGTTCTGAGCCTCTTGTTCCCCTTTCTTTTCCCCTTACACTCCCCACCCACATTCATGTCACCAACCTTAGGCGGGCTCCTCTTCATGAGTCCTTGAACCCTAGTAGTTGCCGCCTTACTGTTAGGCTTCACAGGTGCGATAGCCTGCTGGTTGGGCTAGGTAATTATGGCCGCATCGACACTCTGAGGGCGGCTCCGAGTTATACATCCGTAAGTTGCATGAAATCCATTGGATTTAGTGGGGCTATCTGACTCTTGTTGTTGTCTTGAGAAGACATGTTTCTGCACATGCGCATAGCACGAGTTATGAGAATAGGGAGACTTTTCATCACACAACATAGATCATGAAAGAAGGGAACATTTCCTAAATTTCTTGTAGCCTCTTCATCATAAGTGTGGCGCGCTTCACACCTATGAAAAAGACTCTACTTAAGGCGGCTTTAAGACCCCTAGGACACTTCAAACCTATTGCTCTGATACCAAGTTTGTCACGACCCGAACATAGACCAGGATCATAACACAAGACAAAGAGCTCCAAGAGACTCCAAGTCGACCCATGGAATGAACATTCACCTAACTTCATATCATTTATAGCGGTATACTGAACATACGATATAGAGGAGACATAACATAACATAACATATCATGATAACCGGAACGTACTAAAAATACATAACAACTAAGTACTACAATTAGTCTGAAAGCCTCTGTCATATCAGATTGACTGATGGGACAACATCCCCAACTAACCTTACAAAACTAAAACAAAAGGAACATCAATGTCTGTACATATGGCCCTCGGAACATGAGGATTCACCAACAAGGGCTGATAGCTAAAGTCCGAAATGGACTACTAACGGAGATGAGCCTGAGAGATGAGTACTGTATCATGTAATGATACACCACAGAAAGTATGCGGTCAGTACGTGAAATGTACCGAGTATGCAAGGCAAGTAAAACGAACATTTAAAATAAATAAAAGCTCATAAATGATCATAAGAGTAGCAACATGCTCAAAACATAAATAGTATACGATAACATAAGGCTCAAGGCATACAAAACATTCATAATTCAGACGTAATCATAATCATAAGAGAAAAGATTTACTAAACATGATTTTATCCAATATACATATTCATAAACATGCATAAATCATGAGGAATAGTGGGAGATTCTTATAACCGACATACCTCCTACTAGCACATATGGAGCCTGACCTGTAACACTAGTCGGGAGGGTGTTCTTACCTTGACAAGGGTAGAACAATGAAAGACGTGATATCATACATGAAAGGGCCCATTTGGGCAAAGGGGATAGTCACAAAGGAGGTCCCATCATGTCCTACAGTGGCATGTAGTTTTGAGATTCGGGGCAGAACCCGGGCCCCGAACCTACTAAGTGTTGAATACTACTCCCAAAACATATGTAGAGCTCATAGTCTAATATGGATGAGATTAATGCGCTAGTAAAAACATGATAATCATAAGTATGTTTATAAATACGTGAACTAGCCATGAGGGTAAGGTCCGTAAGTGCCAAAAACATAATTAGTAAATCATGGGATTCATGCATACTTATAAATCATATATATACTTTGCAAATCATCAATGCATAATGGGTATTTGAATAAATCCATATTTCAAATCATAAATCATAATGGGTTTATGAATATCAACAAATGAAGTAAAGAACATAACTCGATTCATAATAGAACTTGCATAATTCGTTTTAACTTAGTAGAAATCGAAACTAATAAATTTATAAACAAAATAGTTGTAGAATTTGATCATAATTTATAAAATATGATGTAAATCACGAAAGTTAATAACCCATTAATAGATCAATAGAATTCCACAAGATTTAAGTTAAAACCAATAGGATTTTTTATCATATTTTGATGAATTAGGAGAGATTGGGCATGGGTGTGAACGAGAACACCCATTCATTACCCTACATACCTAGGGAAAATCAATTCTCACATCTCCTTGAAAGCCCAAGGAAAATTAATGAAGAAAACCTTGAAGACTAGCGTGATCACCTCTAAATCTTTTTCTAACTTTTGTATTCATGAGAATGAATAGGCTAGAAGGGCTTAACCTATCTTAATACACTGAGAAAATAACTTAAAATGATGTAATGTAGGATCTTAGAGCAAAGGAATGATGAAAATACACTTAATGAAAAACCCTGAAAAATCTGCACTAAGGAAACCGATGACCAGACTAACAGATCGTTGGAGGATACCACGACTCGTGCTATTCATCCATGAACAAAATTTCTGTTCTTAGATTTGACCCACGACTAGATAGGACGAGTCGCCCTTCCATCAAATGGGTCATCACATCATCCGTTGTTTGCCCCCTTCAGATCCTGCACTGGTCCTTCCAACGAGCCTCACCACGACTCCTTACTTCATCAAACGAGTTGTGGTTGCCTTCCATTAGGTCCACTGGAAAAATATTAACATCCCATACAACGATTGGTGACCACGACCCATTACTTCTCAAGACGATTCATGTGATGACCCATTACCTTACCTTAAGCTGAGGTATTGTACCCACCACGACTCCAAACGACGACTCATTGTACCTAACAATGAGTCGTTACTTCGTTCGCTGCTTCCACTGTCACCATGCCTATTTCTTCCCACGACTGCTTCCCACGGGTTGTCGGTTGGACTAGCAATCCGTTGGGTCGTCCATCTTGTGGAATTTTTCCTAGTTTCCAGCCAACTTCTATTTTAAATCCCGGATGTAATCTTAGGCACTTATGTGGTATTACAATATCTCCCTCTTGGGAATATTGATCCTCGAATGTTGGAAACAAGAAGAAAACAGAGACATGCAATCATTATACCTAAATACTGATCATTTAAATCAAAAACTAATGGAATGACTATCTCCAATTCAAACCACATAGCTGAACTGATTTCATGATTTACATACGCATCTATATACATAAAGAAACTTGATCACATGAACTGAACATGAAAACTAAATAGAGTTTTAGGGCAAAACTGATACCTCAAGTTGGAACTGAGCCGGTAGAAAATAAATGTGGATATCTAGCCATCATATCCACTTTTGCTTGACACGAATCTCCCTCAACATGCTGATTTATCCGAAAAACTTTAGCTGAAGCTACTTCCTTGTTCCTCAGCCTTCGAACCTGACGATCTAATATTTTCACTGGAACCTCCTCAAAACCAAGATTGTCTTTTACACCAACACTATCCACTGGGACAACTAGGGCTGGATCACCCAAACACTTGTTCAAGAGCGATACATGAAACACATGATGCAAGGAAGATAACTCCAGGGCAACTCCAATTCATACGCCACCTTGCCAACTCTTCTTAAAATTTGATAGGGGTCAACATAGCGGGGACTAAGATTCCCTTTCTTTCTAAAGCGGATCACTCCCTTCATGGGAGATTCCTTCAGAAACACCCAATCATCCACCTCAAATTCTAATTCTCTCCTTCCCACATCGGCAGAGGACTTTTCATGACTTTGAGCAGTTTTTAGATGGTCTTTTATTAATTGAAACTTCTGCATAGACTCATGAACCGAATTTGGCCCTATCATAGCTTCCTCAACAATCTCAAACCATCCGATGGGTGATCTACATCTCCGCCCATAGAGAGCCTCAAACAGTTCCATCTGAATGATGGAGTGATAGTTGTTATTGTAAGAAAAGTCAATCAGGGGCTAGTGCTCATCTCAACTACCTTTGAAGTCCATCACGCATGCTCTCAACATGTCTTCAAGAGTCTAGATTGTCCGCTCCGCTTGACCATCCATTGGCGGGTGGAATATTGTGCTGAGCTTAACTTATGTACACAGTCTTTTTTTAAATGACCTCAAAACCATAGAGGTAATTGGATGCATCTGTCTTACATGGGGTTTAAGGGCACCCTATTAAACCAAACTAGCTTCCGAGTTATCAACCCCCATAATGCATCAACTACTCTGACATCGAAGCACACCATCTCCCCCTTTGGAGACGACCTCTACCTTCTACTCCTGAATGGATTCCTCCAACTTCACCAAGCTAGGATCCTTGTCTTGTTTAGCTTTTACATCAATCACCAAGGACGATTCTGATTCGCTTTGAATTGCCACACCATTATCGATTGAGCCAACCAAACGAACTCCTACAATTCCTGTCAAGAATTCTGAAGTGCCAAAACCCCTGAGTTTCCATCCTTTATGCTTAAGATCATGGAAAATATTCGATACGCTCGAATCCACTCAAAATCTATCTGAAACCCTCTGGTTACAACCCAATTACACAATCCAATCATAAGACCCGTCCCAGATCAGTTGGAATCCTCAAGTTATCCATATAGGGTTTTTCTTGCCCCAAGTCGATCGTGGTTACCTAGCTTTCTCAAAGATCAAAAATTTAACCCAATATTCAAATCACTCTCGAGTAACCTTGCAATCCATGCAAACTAACCAACTAAATCATAGATCACCATGCAGAACCAACAAATCTTTTAGAATCCAAATTCGAGCTTGGCACCTAGATCACTGACTTTGGTCAACCCCTCAAACTTCAAACCCTTCAAAATCGAAAATCTCACCCAAATCTTCATTAAGTTATCTCGAAAACAATGCCATCCACCTTCGAAAATCATGAATAACAAAATAATGATACGGAAAAGTACAACCTCGGGAAATGGATCAACAATCACAAAATGACCATATGGGTTGTTACACTTCTAGGCTTGGTTAATGACTAGAGTTCCTGAGCTATATCCGGTATCTATGCTGGGGTTAGGGAGTTATCTTGAACGTATACGTCTTAACCATCATTTCAATCATGGGGAACATCCATAGGGTTTAGAGTAAAGGAACCATGAGCACGAATCATTTAGGAAGTCTAATATGGGCATATAGCTGACATAACACGATTTTATGAACTAATTCACATACAATACGAGGGTCATGACATGAAACTAAACGGGTAATATTGGGATCACTGACGGACGGGGTTGCCTATCATCTTAGGGTTTTGAACGTAAACATGAGTCGAGCGTAGGGTCTAGCGATACATGAGGGAACATCTAAGGAAAGAGGGGACTACCCCTGAATTCTATCTATAGGACTTCCTTACTAGAAAAATGAAGACATGACTGGGGCCTTCACTTACCATTTCCTTACCTTCCACGAAATAAATCTTATCTTAAAATACACAAAGGAATTTGTACCTCTTACAGTAGTTCTCAAAACAAACAATCATGGTAGGTTTGAGGGGAAAACTTACGACATACCTTGAACTACATCTGAGGCTGACGGCCACTCGCTCTTGATAACCTGTGTTTCTGGGATAGGCAGTTTGCTGGAGTTGGTGGAGGGGGATTTGGGGCATGGCCTTTCTGGTCATCTCGCTTGGCTGAAGCATAATCCCTATGTTTATGACCGAGCAGGCCACAATAAAAGCAAGCATTTGAACCGTCCAAGCACTCTCCTCGATGATGTTTCCCGCAGCGCCAACAAATTGGGTAAGTAATCTCCCTCACTCGGGGCTTGTACTCCCTACGTGGGCTAGAGACTTTTGACGGGTTTAAGAGTGACTTCCACTACTCGACCCGTGGTGAGAACTCTCAAGGTTTCCAGTTCTGGGCCTCTTGTTCCCCCTTCTTTTCCCCTTACACTCCCCACCCACATTCGTGTCACCAACCTTAAGCGGCCTCCTCTTCATGAGTCCTTGAACCCTAGTAGCTGCCACCACACCGGTAGGCTTCACAGGTGCAATAGCCTGCTGGTTGGGCTAGGTTATCATGGCCCGCATTAACACTCTGAGGGCGACTCTGAGTACCACATACGTAACATGCATGGAATCCATTAGAGTTAGTAGGGCTGGCTGACTCTCGTTGTTGTCCTGAGACGACATGTTTCTGCACATGTGCATAGCACGAGTTATAAAAATAGGGAGACTTTTCACCGCACGACATATATCATGAAAGAAGGAAACATTTCCTGAACGTCTCATAGCCTCTTCATCATAAGTGTGGCACGCTTCACACCTATGAAAAAGACTCTACTTAACGCGACCTTTAGACACCCTAGGACACTTCAAACCTATTGCTCTGATATCAAGTTTGTCACGATCCAAATGTAAACTCAGATTGTAATACAGGACAAGGAGCCCCGAGAGATTTCAAGTCGACCCATGGCATGAACATTCACCTAACTTCATATCACTTAGAGAGGAATACTGAACATATGATATAGCGAAGATATAAATGTAACATAACGTAGCATGATAAGTGGAACGTACTAAAAATATATAATAGTTGAGTACTACAATTAGTCTGAAAGCCTCTATCATATCATATGGGTTGATAGGACAACATCCCAAACTAACCCGACAAAAATTAAACAAAAGGAACATTGATGTCTATACATACGACCCTTGGAACATGAGGACTCAATAAAAACGGCTGATTGCTAAACTCTAAAATAGACTATTAACGGGGCTGAGCTTGAGAGTCAGGTCCTTTATCAGGAAATAATACAACATAGAATGTATGTCATCAGTACGTGGAATGTATCAAGTATGCAAGGTAAGTAAAATGGACATTAAAAATATATAAAATCTCATAAATTATCATAAGAGTAGGACAACTTTCTCATAATATAAATAGCATACGGTAATATAAGGCTCAAGGTTTTCAAAACATTCGTAATTCAGTCGTAATCATAATCATAAGAGAAATGCTTTATTGAACATGACTTGAGCCAATATACATAATCATAAACATGCATAAATAATGAGGAACAGTGGGAGATTCTTATAACCGACATACCCCATACGAGCACTCATGGAGCCCGACCTGTAAGCCTAGTCGGGAGGGTGTTCGTACCATGCAAATGGTAGAACCATGAAGGGCATTATATCACACATGAATGGGCCCATTTGAGAAAAGGTGACAGTCATAAAAGAGGTCCCATCATGTCCTTCAGTGGCATGTAGTTTTGAGATTCGGGGCAGAACCGAGGCCCCGACCCTACTCAGTGTTCAATAGTACCACCAAATTATATATATTGCTCATAGTATAATATGCATGAGATTAATGGGCTAGGTAAATCATGATAATCATAAGAATGTTTATAAATACATGAACTAGCCATGGGGATGAGGCCCGTGAGACTGCTGAAAACATAATTAGTAATTAATAGGATTCATGCATACTTATAAATCATATATATACTTTGTAAATCATCAATTCATAATGCGAATTTGAATAAATCCATATTTCAAATCATAAATCATGATAGCTTTATGAATATCATCAAATGATATAAAGATCATAACTCGATTCATCATAGAACATGCATAATTAAGCTTCATTTAGTAGAAATCTAAATCAATAAATTTATAATCAAAATAGTTGAAAAATATTATCATAATTTATAAAATATAATGTAAATCATGAAAGATTAACCTATTAATAGATCATTAGAATTCCATAAGATTTAAGTTTAAACCCTATAGGATTTTTGATCAAATTTTATGAATTAGGAGATATTGGACATGGGTGTGAACGCGAACTCCCATTCATAACCCTACATACCTGGGGAAAATCAATTCTCACAACTCCTTGAAAGCCCAAGGGAAGTTGATGAAGAAATCCTTGAAGACTAGCTTGATCATCTCTAAATTTTTTTCTATCTTTTGCATGCATGAGAATGAATAGGCTAGAAGGGCTTAACTATCTTAATACACTAAGAAAATAACTTTAAATGATGTAGTTTAGTACCTTAGAGTGTAGGAGTGAGGAAAATACCCTTAATAAAAAACCCTAAAAAATCTACATTGAGTGAACCAACGACCCGACTAATGGATCTTTAGAGGACACCACAACTCGTGGTATCCATCCGTTTTCTGCAATGCCCGAAATCCCTGATCTCAAATTCAACCCACAAGTAGATAGGACGAGTCGTCCTTCCATCCAATGGTTCGTTACATCGTCCGTTGTTTGTGCCCTTCAGATCCTACATTGGTACTTCCAACGAGCCTAACCACGACCCGTTACTTTATCCAATGAGTTGTTTTTTCCTTTCGTTAGGTCCAGTTTAAAAATACTGACATCCCCTACAATGATTGGTGACCACGACCCATTACTTATTATGATGGGTTGTGGGATGACCTGTTACCTTCCCTTAAGCTGAGGTCCAGTACCCACCACGACTCCAAACGATGACTCATTGTACCTAAAAATGAGTCATTACTTCGCTCGGTTCTTCCACTATCACCAGACCTATTACTTCCCACGACTGCTTCCCATGGGTCGTTAGTTGGAACAACGATTCGTTGGGTAATCTGTCCTATGGGATTTTTCTCAGTTTCTAGCCAACTTCTATTTTAAATCCCTGGTCTAATCTTAGGCACTGTTGGGGTATTACATTTACAACATTTTCCTGTGGATGTGTTTATGGACCACAAAAGCCTACAGTACGTGTTTACCTAGAAGGATTTAAATCTACGTCAGAGAAAGCGGTTGGAGCTTCTTAAAGATTATGATATGAGTGCCTATTATCATCCGGGAAAGAAAAATGTGGCGGAAGACACTCTTAGCAGGCTTTTTATTGAGAGTTTGTCCCATATAGATGAGGAAACGAAAGAGTTAGTGAAGGATGTGCATCGGCTTGGACGACTAGGAGTTCATTTTGTTGACTCGACAGATGGTGGTGTTATTGTGCAGAATCGATCAGAATCTTCCTTGGTGATCGAGGTCAAAGATAGAGAAGATGAGGATCCTATTATGTTAAAATTGATGGAATCCGTCCAAAATCATAAACTTGAAGCCTTCTTCCAAGGGGGAGATGGTGTGCTTCGATATTTGGGTCATTTGTGTGTTACAGGTGTTGATGATTTGAGAGATCAAATGTTGCACGAGGCTCATAGTTCCAGATATCTATACATCCAGGTGCTACAAAAATGTATCATGACCTACGGGAAGTCTATTGGTGAAATGGCATGAAAAAGTACATAGCAGAGTTCGTGGCTAAGTGTCCGAATTGTTAATAGGTCAAAGTGAAACATCAAAGACCTGGAGGTGTGCTCCAAGTTATTAGTGTCCATACTTGGAAGTTGGAGGAGATCAATATGGTCTTCATTACAGGGTTGCCTCGTACTCGTCTGTAGTATGCTTCTATTTGGGTGGTTGTAGACAGGCTGACTAAAGTAGCTCATTTTCTACCGGTCAAAACTATCAATTCAACAGAGGATTATGCTAAGTTGTACATTTCGTAGTTATTTTGGTTTCATGGAGTGCCCTTGTCCATTATATCAGACAGAGCTACTCAGTTCCCCAACTAGTTTTGGAGATCATTTCAGAAGGGACTTGGTACTTAGGTATAACTTAGAACAGCATTTCACCTGCAAACAGACGTTTAGGCTGACCGTACCATTTAGACCCTTAAGAACATGTTGAGAGAACGTTTGATTGATTTCAAAGGCAGTTTGGATGACCACTTATCTTTCATTGAGTTTGCATAGAACGACAATTATCATTCCAGCATTCAGATGCCCAAAGGAATTTGGGGAAGAACTTGATAAATATGGAAAGAAAGGGAAACTCTGTCCCCGTTATGTTGGCCCGTACCGGATTGTGAGATGGGTTGTCAAGGTAGATTATGAGTTGGAGTTTCCCTTAGATTTGGATTCAGTACATCCAGTGTTTCATGTGTCACTCTTAAAGAAGTGCTTGGGTGATTCGACTTTAGTGGTTCCGGTGGAGAGCATAGGTGAAGGACAGCTTTAGTTATGAGGAGGTTCCGGTAGAAATACTGGATCGTTAGGTTCAAAAGCTAAGAAATAATGAAGTAGCTTCAGTAAAGGTTTTGTGAGGAATCAACATGTTGAGGGAGCTATGTGGGAAGCCGAAGCAGATATGATGGCTAAATATCCACATCTATTCCCTCCTGGCTCAGTTTCATCTTGAGGTATCAGTTTCCTCCCTAGTACTGTATTAAGTTTCATGTTCAGTTCATGTGCCCCAATTTCTTTCATGTCAATGTATGTATGTATGATTCATGAATTCAGTTCGGTCAAGTTATTCAGTCCAGAGGCAGTCATTCTGTCAGTTTTCAGCTCTAAATGTTCAGTATTTAGTATGATGTTTGCATTTCTCTTCTTTTTAGTATGTTCATTCATATTTGAGGACGAATGTTCCCAAGGGGGAGATATTGTAATACCCCTAAATATCTAAGATCATACCCGAGGGTTTAAACGGAAAACAATAGGTCCAGGTCACAGGATGAGTCATCCCGTGACCCGTGAGGTGCACTACGAGTCGTTAAGTGACTCATGGGGAGGAGGGTGGACATGGTTGGATTTTCAGATTTGAGGTTGACCACGGGTGAGGCCACTAGTTGTGGTAAGTACCACTAGTCGCCAAGTCACTCCTGGCTAGAGGTTTGCATGAAGTGGAATATTTGGGCAGTATGGGGCATAACTTGGTCATCATGAGTCGTTGGGTATACCACAAGTCGTGGTGTCCCTCGTGATGACCCTCATAGGTATGATTTCAGTGTTGGCCACGAGAAGTAGACCAAGATTCATAGTGTTGAGGACTGTTGCGCTGTAGAGCACTCGCAAGAGTATGCGGTCGTACAAGTAATACTGTGGCCTTTTTAAAGAGCCGAATGTTGAACCCACAGGGACTGGACCAATTCAGCGAATTATCAAGTTCAAGTGTAAAATTAACCTTCACAAGTGTTGGTTATAGAAATTTTCGGTAAATTCTAATTAAGCCTAGGAGTGATCACAAAATACTTGAGAAACAATATACTAAGCAACTAGAGTTAAGGCCTAATAATCATGCAATGCTACAATTCTCAATGGTTCGAGTATAAACATTTCAGTTGTTATCTCACATAATTAAAATGTTATTTTCATGGTCTTTCAACCCTCTATACAAGACAAACTAGTCTCACACCTACATCGTTGAGCGGGGATATGACGTCCTAATTCGTGAGCAATTTAAATACATGGATGTGGTTTACGGAGTTTGCACCCTTAATAATGGACTTTCATACCTCTGATCATTTAAATGGACTCAGATTCACAACTACTTTTATGAGTGGTAATTTAAAAATTCTAATTCGATGTCTAGCTCATCTCGTTTTAATAACCAAGCAAGGAAAATTAGGTATAATATCTATCCTAACCACGAATCCTATCGTAAAGGTAAAAACTTGCTCCCTACATTCTCATGTTCTAGCCAACGGTTACTCTTTCGAGCTTTTACCTAAGCTTAACACATTTGTTTTCATGGTGATCAAGCATAAAAATAACAATAATAAAGAATGTACAACAAAACAACAACTAAAACTCAAACCAATGAAGAATTCATGCATTTACAATCATATTACGTAGCCTCAACCCTAGAGGAAAGGTTTTAGCCACTCATGTTCGTATAATTAATCTAAAACATAATTCAAGCAACGTACTTACAAGAATAATTAAAAGAGAATGAAATACAATCAACCCTAGGTAGAGTTCTTCCTTTCTCCCTTCGCTCCTTTATGGTTTCCCAAAGGTATTTCGTGATAAATGATTTTTGGAGCTAAGGTTTTAACTAATAGTAAGTGGAAAATTGGCCGTGCATGGAATGCCTCCATTTCACGGAGCTGGATGCCTCAATTTGCCTCCATGACACAGAGAAAACACAGAGGCGTACTGGTTTTCTCGACAGTAGAATGTCTTTGGCGCAGGCTGTGCACGACGCCCGGCATGATACGACCTTCCTCGCGTGCATTGCCCAGCGTGACACGGGAGCTGGCGCATAGCAGTGCCTAGCGTGGCACGGCGCCAACATGCAAGCGCATTGAAATGCCTCTTCTCGTGAAGCATGGTACGACACTGGGCGCGGCACACGCACAGCGTGGCGCACTACTTGGCACAGCCATCCTTGCTTTGGCATGCCATCTTGCAATATTTTGCAATCCAAGCCGAACTCCCTTCCTTTGCTTCAACCATAATTGTTTAGTACTTCATATGCATTTTACACCTACAAAAGAAGGACTAATCATGTTGGTTAGTGCATACCCAAAACTATTAAAAATCACATGAGAATGTAATTAATTTAATTGACAAATATGACTTAATTAAGTTATAAAATAGCACTTGGGCAGATAATTATGCCCAAGATCACTACGCCACACGTAAAACCTTGTTCATCCTCGAATAACTCTTTTACATCTCATGCACATGAAGACTCAACATAGCTAATTGAAGCAAGACAATTCAAGCTAAGGCTACAACGATTGTTTTAGATAGCAAGTTAAAAATAGAGCATGCAAGATCTAACCATTAAAGACAAGTATAACTACATAAAGACTTCCTAGCCTCATGAATCGACTCTCAATCTCAACAAACTCATGCGAATCAACTGATCAAGAAATCCTACATAAATTATCCTTCATCAAACATGTGCCCTCACAATAAGAGAGTTACCCATTTTCGCTCATATGTTTTCAAATTATAACATGCATGGGTATATGGATAAGACATAAGCTCACTCTCACAAAGATTTCACATGCCACGTGTATTGACCCATAAGCTTGCCTTTAGTGTTTTACTCCACTAATTTAAGAATGTTCGAAAGTAAGATCAAATAGGACTTAATGGCTTGTAAATGTAAGCTAAGGGTGGGTAGGTAATATTATGGCTAGTAATAGTGACTATCTTCCCTAAGCACTTTTAATACATCACACTTTTCTTAGGAATTTCTATCCTCCTACTTCACCTTTATTCTTTTCTCTCCCCTTTTCCTCTTTTTTTTTTTCCATTTCATTAAGCACACTTAAGCTATTAGTAAGGAGTACTTAAGCAATTTTTCTTTGCTCTTTATTTCTTCTACTCCCCACTAACTCTTATTCATTTTTAATAAGTTCACCTCTAGTCTTTTCTTTAACTCCCACAACTACTCTTTTCTTTCTTCTTTCAACTCCTCCCTCTTTAACTTCTATTGCATTTTAGCTTAGGAGTTTTGGATCAAATTCGAGGATAATGAAAAGAAAGGATTAAGCTCATTTTGTGGCTAGCAAAGAATAGGCTAAAGGCTCAATAGGGCTAACTAGGATCAAACATTTAAGGTAGGTATAGCAAGGGAAAAAAAAATTAGGCTCATTCAAAGAAATGCCTAAATCATCTCCTACAATTGCTATCCTTCCTTTCCCTTTGTATACATAACAGGAAAGTTCTAGACACTATACAATACCATGGAATATTCAAAAACCTTACACTCACATCACATGCTCAATTCAAGACAAATTCAGCAGACTCTTAACTCAGGTAATCACAAGAATGCGAAATTCAGCTTTAAGCACATAGAGTCACATCCAAGAGCCTAGGAGTCTAAAAACGAGTTATACAATTGCTAAACAACTTCAAAATTTATAACACTTATATCTCACAATCATGTATAGTACGTAACAGGAACATCAAGCCATCAATCAGCTAAGGATTCGAAAATAAAAACCTATTAACTAATTCTCCCTCAAGACGGTCATCATCCATCCATCATCAGGAACAGTCCCTAACTATGACTAAAACAATTATGTACAGACAAAGAAAAATTTTATTCATCGGTTCAAAGTGCCATCCATCGGAAAAGAACTGAAAAGAAAAACCAACAGGTGCGTGAATCATGCTCAACTCAATTTTTTCATATAAAAATACCATAAAAAGCACTAATTCTACCCAAAATCATTAAGCACAAAATTTTAAAATTTCCCTTACCCCACACTTAAAATATGCTATGTCCACAAAGCATCAAATTAGATTACGAAAAGGGTGAGAAATACTCCCTGAGGCCTCTGGCCTAGATAAAAACATGTTTTTCTTTCTTTTTTTTGCACGAGTGGGTCATCGACCCCACCCTCAACTTCTTTCATGCTCCTTAGCTTCCTCTTACAAGGGTACTCAGACTTCCCCTCAACCTGTGCTTAATTCACCACCAAAACAACAACTAAGTGACATTAAACAAAAATTAAAACAAAAAGAAAGCAAAATTGTACCTATGGTACCCTTGGGTTGCCTCCCAAGTAGCGCATGATTTTATATCGCGGCATGACATGTGACGTCATAATTAGTGAGCAATTTAAATATATGGATGTGGTTTACGGAGTTTCCACCGTTGATTATGGACTTTTACCTCTAATCATTTAACTGGACTTAGCTTCACAACTACTTATATGAGTGGTTATGTAACAATTCTAAGTTGATGTCTAGCTCATCCCATTTTAATAACCAAGCAAGGCAAATTAGGTATAATATCTATCCTTACCGCGAATCCTATCGTAAAGGTAAGAACTTGCTCCCTACATTCTCATGTACTAGCCTAGGGTTACTCTTTGGAACTTTTACCTAAGCTTAACACATTTGTTTTCATGATGATCAAGCATAAAAACAACAATAATAAAAAATGTACGACAAACCAACAACTGAAACTGTCACGACCCAAATGTACATCCAGATCGTAGACACGGGAGAAGGAGCCCCGAGAGACCCCAAGTCGACCCATGACATGAGCATACATCTAATTCAATCATAAGAGCAGAGGACTTAACATAAAGAACGTAATCATAACATAGCATAAGGGAAAAGCAGTACTAGACTTATATAATACGGCGGTATACATCTTGTAGTCTGATAAGCCTCTAAACATGAAAGGCGGATTGATGGGACAACTCCCCAACTAATCCAATATCCAGAAACTGAAGAAATAACCTAGAGTGTGAACATGTAGCCCTCGGAACATGAGGACTCACCAAATGCACGAAGAGCAAGTCTGAATCTTGCTACGAGTGAGGATGAGCCTGAGAACTGGGACTTGTATCATGAAATGATACAACATAGAAAGTATGCAGTCAGTACGTGGAATGTACTGAGTATGCAAGGGAACCAAAATGGACATTTAAAACATATATGAAATTCATAAATGATCATAAGAGTAGGACGTCATGCTCGTATCGTAAATCATAATAACATATCATATGGCTTAAGATTTTCAAAACATTCATAATATAACATAATCATAATAATAATACAATCAATTTACTTACATGACTTGAGCCAACATACATAATCATAACATGCATAAATCATGAGGAATAATGGGAGATTCTCTTAACTGACATACCCCATATGAGCACACATGAAGCCCGACTTGTAACCCTATTCTGGAGGGTGTTTGTACCTTGCCAAGGGTAGAACCATGAAAGTGTGATATCACCATGAAAAGGGTCATTTGGGCAAGGGACTAACATGAAAGGGTCCCGGCAAACCTATGGTGGCACATAATTCAAGAGATACCGGTGTTCGATACTACTTCCAAAAAATATATAGTGTTCATAATAAAATATTAGTAAGTTCATGAGTTAGTTAAATCATGATAACCGTAAACATGTTTTAAAATATAAGGACTAGCTATGACTTGAGGCCCGTGAGTCAACCAAAAACATAGTTCATGAATAATAAGATTCACACATGTAGATCATGTACATAGCTTGAATTTTATAAAATCATAATGGGTGACATAATGAATTAGAACATGATTCATGCTAGGCTCGTAAGAACATCAATGGGATTAGAGGTCATAAATCAATTCATCATGGGGCATGCATAATTAAGCTTAATTATTTCAAAAATCAAAATCAATATCATTATAATCAATTTGAATCTCAAAAAGATGATCAAAATCCATAGATTATGATAATTTTTCAAAATCACAAAACCCATAATTAAATCATTAGATTTTATATAAATCAAATACAAAACCCCATAAGTTTTTGATAATTTTTAAGTAAAATCATAGAGTGGGAGCATGGGTGTGGAAGAATTCACCCATTGAGGACCTTACATACTTGGGATTATTAGATTCTAAACCTCACTTGATGGCCTAAGAAGAAATTGCAATGGATTGATGAATTCTAGGCTTGATTCTCTCCCTAACTTCCTCTACCTAGCATGCATGAAAGAATGGAGTGAAATCTGACTTAATCCCCTTTAAATTTCCCTATTCATAACCCAAAACATCATAGTTTAGGCCTTAGGATCTTAGAAATTTACATAAAAGCCCTTACTAACTCGCAGGAATTTTCCGGTTGCCAGTCCCCACGAGGGACCTCACGAGTCATTGCCAGGGGGCATGACTCGTGGACTGAATTCATCATGCTCACTGCGTAACTCACTTAGGGGACCCCACGAGGGACACAACCAATCGTGGTGGTTGATCACAACTTATGGTCACCACCTGTGACCCCCACTACCAAAAAGTGCTGACCAACCATACACCCCAGCCTACGGGTGACCTCACGAGTTGTGAGGTCTGGCCATGACTCATGGTCAAGACCGTGGCCTCCTCCACCTAAGCCTGCCATCCTTGCTGACCAAGAGTCACCTCACGACTTGTGGTCACTCCCTATTACCTACCTCACGGATCATCCTGTGACCTGGTGAAAGTTTTCAATTTTTCTCTGTTATGAGTCCCAGGACTGATCCTTGGGTCTCGGGGTATAAAAACTAAAACCAATGAAAAATTCATGTATTTATAATCATATTACGTAGCCTCAACCCTAGAGGAAAGGTTTTAGCCACTCATGTTCGTACAATTACTCAAAAACATAATACACACAACGTACTTACAAGAATAATTAAAAGAGAATGAAATATAATCAACCTTAGGTAGACTTCTTCCTTTCTCCCTTCACTCCTTTACGGTTTTCCAAATATATTTCGTGATAAATGATTTTTGGAGCTAAGGTTTGAATTTATAGTAAGTGGAAGATTTCACTTTTTGGTCGTACATGGACTGCCTCCATGTCACGGAGCTGGACGCCTCAATTTTCCTCCGTGACACAGACCAAATGTGGACGCTTACTGGTTTTATCGGTTAGATGCATGTCTTTGGCGCAGGTTGTGCGCGACGCCCAGTGTGGCACGGCCTTCCTCGCGCGCGTTGCCCAGCATGACACGGGAGCTGGGAGAGCAACAGTGCCTTGCTTTTCTGGCGCCAACGCGCAAGCGCATTGGAATTCCTCTTCTTGCGCAGCATGGCATGGCGCTGGGCGCGGCATACGCATAGCGTCGCATGCTGCCTGGAGCGGCTAGCCTTGCTATGGCATGCCATCTCACAATATTTTGCAATCCAAGTCAAACTCCCTTCCTTTGCTTCAACCATAATTGTTTAGTCCTTAATATATATTTTACACCTACAAAACAAGGACTAATCATTTTTGTAGTGCATATGCAAAAATATTCAAAATCACATGAGAATGTAATTAATTTAATTGACAAACATGACTTAATTAAGTTATAAAATAGCCTTGGGCATGTAATTATGTCTAAGATCAAGGACGAATCGTCCAGTCCCTCATTGGGAGTGACAGTGTATTTTCCCTACAAATTAATTAAGGACTTTTCCATAATTCCTAAGTTCCTAAGGCCTAAACTACATCATTTTAAGCTCAAATTAGTGTGTTTTAAGAGGGTTTAATTCATTCTAATCCTCTTCCCCTCCATGGATAAAAGCCTAGTGGTTTCTAAGGGTGGTCAAGTTTAGGATTCATCAAGTTCTTCCCCAAATTTCCTTGGGCACTCAAGAGGGTTGTGTAATCAGATTGTTATAGGAATGTGGAGTTATGAATGGATGTATTCATCCACACCTATGCCCAGTCGCTCTTCAATTTCATGATAATTCTAGTTGATGAATCTATGGGTTTTAACCTAATAGGTGAATTCTATAAGTATCAATTATGGGTATGATCTATACATGTTTGTAATATTGAAATATGATTCATGGGAATATTTTTTAATGTTTTCAATTACAAATTATGATTTTAGATTTTCGTTTTCACAAATTATGATGCCCACCCATGAAAGTTTCATGAAAGTTGAGATTATGATATATGTATTCAAGCATGATGAGATGGATATGATGAAAGTATGATTTCAAATTACCCATGTTTATGTTCAGATTTTTGAATGATCAAGTCTACATCAAGCATGTTTAAGTATTGGGCAAGCCCATATGATCAAGTATGTTTCATGATTATCTAAAGTTCATGCTATTAGCTTACCACATGATTTTGGAGTCTAGACTCCCACTATTTTCATCCTATGGTATGGTTTGAGCCCAAGGCTCTACATGTTATGTTTTCAGAATATGTATGACATATCTTGATTCAGCTTCATCACTAGATGATGGTCAGCATTGTTGAAAAATTATGGGGAGAATATGCATATTTTTGGGAGTAGTTTCTAGCACCGAGTAGGCTAAGGTTCAATCAACCTTGTGCCTCAAAACTATATGCCAAAGCAGGTATGTTCAAATTATTTGGGACCTTCTTTGTGAGTTTCCCCTGCCCCCAAGGGGCCTTCAGCTTGATATCAATATCATGGTAGCGTCCTTAGCCCTAGCAAGATTTTGGATGGATCTTCCTACTTGAGTGTAATAGTCGAGATCGGTTGTATGACTAGTCTCCCATTATTCCTCATAATTTCAATTATGCATGTTCATCATTCATGTTATTATATTTTCAGCGGGTTTGACCCAATGTCCAGTTTTACTTATAATAAATAGTTTTCAGCTTTGGGTCATTTGATGCAGTTATGTTCAAATCATGTTTTCAGATAATAGCATGCAAGCTCTACTCATAGAATCTTATGATGAAATGTTTATGATATGCATGATCTCTGATTTTACTTAGCGTTTTTACTTACCTTGCATACTTAATACATTTCATGTACTGACTGCATACTCTATGTTGTATTGTTTTATGATACAAGCTCAGATATTCAGGCTCAGTCCCGCCATTAGCAAGATCCTCGGTGTTAGTTTTTACTTTCCAGTCAGAGTTGGTGAGTCCTCATCCTTCGAGGGCCCTTCTTTTCAGTTGTATTTTCAATACTTTCAGTTTCAGACTTTAGTGATTTAGTTGGGGTCTTGTTCTATCAACTCTTCAGTAGTAGAGGCTTAGCAGACATAATATGTATTCAGGTTCAGACTTGTTCTACGTATTTAGTTATTCGACGTTATCAAATTTTTAGACTTCCACTATGTTATATGTTAGAATTCCGCATTTATTATGTTGAGCTTAGATGTCATGTTCATGCCATGGGTCAACTTGGAGCCTCTCAGGGTTCTTTGTCCCGTGCCTCGATTCGGGCCTATGTTTGGGTCGTGACATGACTGTCCGCGACGATCTGATATACCACTCTACTACTACTGTGTGGATGTCTGGGTGGCCTACTTGAGATTTGTGGCCTGTGTTCGCTCTGAAATTCTGCCTGCATATCACAGGGCTTGGCCCTCCGATTCTGCTCCTGATTTTTCCTTTCTACCTCATGCTGACATCGCCTAATCCCTTTGATATTTTGAGCAAAAGCCTGAATGTGAGCAATGTCCATATTGTTACTCCCTGTAAATTCTTGACATTTAGATGGCCTATTCGCGTGTTGGTTAAGAGTTTTTGAATGCCATACATGTTGGTGAAGGGCCCGAGGAAAGACCGGATAAGCGACAAATCGAACCATTGCAAGAGGAGGCTGGCAGACCTCCTCCACGATGGCCAACGTGCCATGGAGGCTCACCTCCGTGATGGCCAACGTGCCACGGAGGTGAGGTGTAGCCCCAAGTATAAAAGCCCCCAAACTTCGGTTTTAAGTGATAAATTCATAAAATTTCCAGAGAATAGCAGAGAGTACATAAGAAAACAGAGGGCACGAAGGTTTTATAGAAATTTCCTTCCGATTATGCCATTATACGCGGTCCAAACTCGATATAACCTTGGGTAGTGAGGTATTAATAAGAAAGGAACATTCCTACGGGTTTGGTTTCGTGAAATTTGGCCGGCGAACCGTCGTGCTACCGAGCTAAGGTAAGTGGAATTGCTCCAAATTAGTGTCAATATACTCCTAGGCCTAAAGTGAGTATTTCTCCCTTCTGGACTTTTGAGAAATAGTGAGTTTTCTACTATTTTTCGATAAGTCAAAATTTGGACTATATATATATTCAAAGTAGTATTTTCTTCCAGAATATTGATGAATTTAGTTCTAATTGCTATGAATGTGAATTTATAGTTGGAAAAAATAGCTGAATATTGGTCGAGTTATGCCAGTTAGCCGGAAAGCCGACAATTGAGGTATGTAAAGCCAGTTTCTTCGGCAAGCTAGTAGTTCCAATATAGTAACATGGCTCAAGTGCCAGTAGAATGTTTCAGAAGTTGCATATTACGCTTAGTATAAATTTTAGTATGATGTTGGAAGCATCATGTCATGTATAGCGTGAAACTTACTAGCACGATATAAATTTTAGTAGAAAGTGTCAGAAATAGTGCAACATGCCCAGTATGTAATTTAGTAAAGTATGTTAGGATATTATCATGTTCAGTCAAAAATTAGTAAAGAAATATAAGTTCCCGTAAAGTATTTTAGAAATAGAATAGTAGCCTATAATGAAGTTTAGAAAGCATGTTAGAAGTAGTAAATCATGTTTACTATGAAACTAAGTTATACAACATGATTCTCCACAGAAAAAATTATATCTTGTTTAGTATTAGACTCAGCACAGTATGACAAAAGATTATATATATACCATTATCAGTCTCAGCGTGTATTAAATACATATATATCACTATCATTAGTTTTAGCATGTAGTATATACATACACATTATTACCTCTAGTTTCAGCATGTGGTATATGCAGTTAGTATTACTAGTTGAGACCTGACTGTATTGTTTTGGGGTTGGATTACCTAGCATTAATGACCTCCCCAAGGTTAATAGCTGATCGACTCGTCTTCCAGAGGGCGAGGATACGTCTCTCTACAGAGTGGCATGCCGTCCCCCAGGGGACGAAGATGGGATGCCAGTTTCCCCATATTTTTCCTTAGTCGGCTTTTATACACCCCCATCGAGCGGGTACGCCCGGGGTGTTGATTCGGGAGTCCTCCGGACTCAGGTACAGTTATAGTCAGGGGCTTAGCGGGTCCAAGTGCATACCTAGGGGACCGGCAGGATGCTTATAGTTATTAGGGAAGATGGGATGACCGGTGTAGGGGTATAGATTGCGTGTTAGTTGTACCTTCCGGCTTATGGAGGCCGGGTAAGGTGTATGTGTGCTATGCTATGTTATGTTATATTATGCCATGTTACATTAGATATGAATAGATCAACAGTAGAGCGATACATTTCCAGGTATGACTCCTACTCCTTTCAGCGTAGTTAAGGACAGTGTTAAATTCATACTTTCAGTCAGTTACAGTCTATTTCTCGCTATACCAGTTTTATCAGTTATATTACTTATCATCAGTTATTTTCCAGTTGTTGCATTGTATACTCAATACCAGTGGTACTGACGCCCATTTGGGGCGCTGTGTTACTTTCCTGTAGGTACTCACAGATGAGGAGTCGATTCCTCGTGCTTCCAGCCAGCACACAGAGTAATCAGCTCTAGTCATCCGGAGCTAGATAGCTAGAGGTTCATACCTTTTCTTTTGTTGTACAATATGGGTAGGCCGGGGCCTTGTCCCGACCATATTATCAGTATTCTTAGAGGCTTGCAGATTGTATATTCCCTGTGGTTAGCTATATCGGTTGTGTGAGGCTATGGGTATGTTTTAGTTTGTTTATGATGGCCGTGTGGGGCCTTATTCAGTTGGTAGTGGTGACCCTATTGGTCACGTAGCAGTTTAGCACCTGTTTTCTTGATTCAGAAGTAACTAGACAGCATGATGGCCTTGTCGGCCCGCATAGGTTCCTTCATACTACTGTTGTTATGGTTAGCTGTTGTTTGCTTATAGGTGGCTATAGGCCTAGTCGGCCGGAGGCTATATTTACAGCCATTATATAGCCTGTCATTTTCTTTAATCCTGAGTTAGAGCCAACCTGGCACAAGAAGTGCTTAGGCTCAGCTAGTCCAGCAGTCCAGGTCCCAGTAGGGCACTAGGTGTTAATCATGTCTCCCAAGGCGGGGCATGACAAACTTGGTATCAGAGTAGGTTGTGTCACAGAGAGTCTGGAAGCCGTGCTAAGTAGAGTCTTGTGTATGGATATGTTGTGCATCACATACTATAGGCAGGAGGCTGCAAGGCATAATAGGATGGTTACTCTTTTTTCATATTCAGTCATGCCATAGAGAAGTACAGTATGGGGTTGAGTCCCTAAAACTTATCATACTCTTTGTTTACAGATTAAAATGGCAGACCAACGACACCTTGCCACAGGCAGAAGACTGGATACCATAGCAGGAGAAGGCACCAGTAGGATGCCTCAACTTCTTTTAGAATCATCCCGATCTGAGGGCAATACAGAGGCATCGTCCCAACCTTCTCAGCAGTCTCCACTGCATCAGGAGCCACTTGGTGCGACACCATACCGATACCTTCCGACCAGGAGGTCAGGAGTGCGGTAGTCATGTTAGCACAGATGATGGCTGCTCAACGTCAGCCAATGCCATCTACAGTTGTAGAGTCGTCAGGAGCGCCCGGTAGTTCAAGGGTTCGAGAGTTTTGGGCTCTGAATCCCCCACAGTTTATAGGTACAGACTGGATAGAGGACCCTCAGGATTTTCTAGATCAGATGCAGAGAACTTTCAGGGTTATGCATTCCACGCCTACAGAATCGGTTGAGTTGGCAACATTCCGGTTACGGGACATCGCCTTGTTGTGTTATGAAAGCTGGGAAAGGTCTCAAGGGAGAGAGGTTTCCCCTCCGACCTGGTTTAGCTTCTTAGGAGCTTTTCTGAATCACTATTTGCCATAGGAGATTCGACAGGCCCAGGTGGACCAGTTTTTACATTTAAAGCAAGGGGCCATGAATGTTCGGGAATACACCTTGCGGTTTGATTCTTTGGCCCGGTATGCACCAGCCTTTGTTGATACCATGTCATCCAGAGTACACCGCTTCATCATGGGATTGAATCCAAAATATGTTGAGACTTGTATTACGGCTACACTGCGAGAGGACATGGATATTGCCAGAGTTCAAGCATTCACCCAGAATATTGAGGGCATCAGGCATTGGCAGCGGGAGATCAGGAGGACTATTCAGGAACAGTGCCGCAGGGATAGGCCAGTTGAGTTACAGAGGGAGGCTCGGGGGGGGGGGGGGGGGCTTCGCCATGATTGTTAGATAGGCTGCCCAAACCCCCTCCTCCACCACAGCCGCATAGGGGAAGATTTAGCAGCAGGGGGCAGTTAGAGACTGACAGAGGCTCACAGACTTTAGATTGACCACTATAGAGGAGAGCGGAGCAGAGCAGGTATACCCTACCACTTTGCCCTATATGCAGTCTACGCCATTCTGGAGCATGCAGGTATGGCTCCACTGGATGTTATATTTGTGGCCAAGAGCACCATCTAATGAGAGATTGTCCAGCCAGAGGTCAGGAGGACCAGGATAGACAGGACAGGGCATCCGTAGGGTCATGAGCTTCAGTATCCTCGGCAGGGCGCAGGCCCTTAATTTCAACAGGCAAAGGCCGGGACAAATCAGGGGCCTCCAGTGTAGGTGCGGGTCCAAGACGCACATATGCCTTACCAAAGAGGCAGGATTTAGAAGCATCACCTGATGTTGTGACAGGTATGATGACTATCAGCTCATACATTGCCTATGTATTGATTGATCCAGGATCTACTTTGTCCTACAGTACTCCATTTGTGGCTCAAAAGTTTAGTGTTGCACCAGAGTTGCTTCTGCAACCCTTTTCAGTATATACCCCCGTCGGTGACTCCATTATAGCCAGAAGGGTCTATCGCGGGTGTACAATAGAGGTTGTTGATCGTTAGACCACAGTAGATCAGGCAGAACTAGAAATGGTCGATTTCGACGCTATTATGGGTATGGATTGGTTGGACCCGTGCTATGCAAATGTAGAATGCAGGACCAAGACAGTCCAATTCCACTTTCCAAGGGAGGCAGTACGAGAGTGGAAGGGCAGTACAGTTACGCCAAAAGGTAGGTTTATTTCCTATCTTCAGGCGAGGAAGTTGATAGCTAAGGGGTGCATTTACCACATTGTCAGAGTTCAGGATGTTTGAGTAGACCCTCCTACTCTCTAGTCTGTGCCAGTGGTGAATGAATTCCCAGATATATTTCCATATGAGTTACCCGGTATTCCCCCAGAAAGGGAAATAGATTTTGTAATTGATTTATTACCAAGAACTTAGCCCATATCAATTCCTCCGTATCATATGGCTCCTGCTGAACTCATAGAATTAAAGGAGCAACTGAAAGATCTGTTGGATAAGGGATTCACCTTGGGGTGCGCCAGTTCTATTTGTGAGAAAGAAGGATGGCTTGCTCCGCATGTGTATAGACTACCGAAAGCTGAATAATGTTACAGTTAAGAATAAGTATCCGCTTTCCAGAATAGATGATTTGTTTGATCAGTTGCAGGGGGCCAGATATTTCTCCAAGATTGATTTGAGGTCGGGATATCATCAGGTTCGAGTTGGTGAAAGGCACATTCCAAAGACTGCCTTTAGGACTAGATACAACCATTTTGAATTCCTAGTCATGTCCTTTGGGCTGACGAATGCCCCAGCAGTATTTATGGACCTGATGAACAACATCTTTAGATCGTACCTTGACCTGTTCGTGATAGTGTTCATTGATGACATTCTGGTATATTCTCGCTCAGAGGCAGACCACAAGAATCATTTACGGGAAGTGCTTCAGATTCTCAGGGACTGTCAGTTGTATGCCAAGTTCTCTAAATGTGAATTTTGGCTGAACTCAATAGCTTTCTTGGGGCATATTGTGTCGAATGCTGGTATACAGGTAGACACGCAGAAAATAGAAGCAGTAAAAACATGTCCCAAACCTACTACTCCGACCGAAGTCCATAGTTTTCTAGGATTAGCAGGGTACTATAGGAGATTTGTTGAGGGATTCTCGACCATAGTGGCACCTCTGACTAAGTTGACATAGAAAGCAGTAAAGTTTCAGTGGACAGAGGCATGTGAGGAGAGTTTCCAAGAATTGAAAGAAAGGTTGACCTCCGCCCCACTATTAGCATTGCCAGAAGGTACAGAGGGTTATGCAATTTATTGTGATGCTTCGGGTATTGGGTTGGGATGTGTGTTGATGCAGCACGGTAAAGTGATTGCTTATGCTTCCAGACAGCTGAGGAAACACGAAAAGAATTATCCTACCTATGACCCAGAACTAGCCGCGGTAATCCACGCCCTAAAGATATGGAGACATTACTTGTATGGCATTCATGTGGATATTTTCACTGACCATAAAAGCCTATAGTATATCTTCACTCAAAGGGAGTTGAATTTGCGGCAGCGTCGCTGGTTGGAGGTATTTAAGGATTATGACGTGAACATTCTGTATCATCCGGGAAAGGCCAACGTAGTAGCAGATGCCCTCAGCCGCAAATCTATGGGGAGTTTGGTGTACTTGCAGCCCGAGCAGTGGGAGTTGGCCAGAGAAATACATCAATTAGCCAGTTTAGCTGTTCGTGTAGCAGAAACAGAGGACAACAGAGCGGTAATTCAGAACACCGCAGTGTCGTCATTAGTTGTGGAGGTAAAGAAACGACAGTATGAAGATCCTGACCTAGTTCAGCTTAAGGATAGAATTCAACAAGGAAAAGCACTGGATTTACAGGTAACTGATGATGAAGTGTTGTGATGTAAAGGCTACATTTGTGTTCCAGATATTTCATGGCTTCGCCAGCAGATTATGAGCGAAGCGCATTACACCCGCTATTCTCTCCACCCAGGCGCGACGAAAATGTACCACGATATAAAAGAAATCTACTGGTGTCCAGGTATGAAGAGGGAAATAGAAAAATTTGTAGCCAGTGTCCTAACTGCCAGCAAGTAAAAGCGGAACACCAGAAACCAAGCGGATTGACTCAGGATATAACTGTGCCTCTTTGGAAGTGCGAAGCAGTAAACATGGACTTTGTAGTAGGATTACCCCGTACCAGGCATAAACATGACTCAATTTGGGTAATTATTGATAACGAAATCAGCCCATTTCCTGCCAGTAAAAGCTACTTTCTCTACCAAAGATTACGCCGAATTGTATATCAGAGAAGTAGTTAGATTACATAGTGTTCCAGTATCTACTATCTCTAACAGAGGAGCACAATTTACAGCTAGATTTTGGCAGTCATTTCAAAGAGGTCTGGGAACACAAATTAATTTGAGCACATCATTCCTCCCTCAGACAGATGGATAGGCGGAACGCACTATTCAGATGCTCAAGGATATTCTACAGGCGTGTGTGTTGGACTTTGGAGGTAGTTGGGATAAGAATTTACCGCTGATTGAGTTTGCTTATAACAATAGTTACCAGTCAGCTATCCAGATGGCGCCCTTTGAGGCACTGTATGGACGAAAATGTAGATCGCCAGTTGGCTGGTTTGAAGTAGGAGAGTCAGCACTGATTGGTCCAAATATTATTCATCAGTCAGAGGAGAAGGTAAAGCTTATTAGAGAATGCCTACTGACTGCTCAAAGCTGCCAGAAATCGTATGCTGATGTGCAGCACAGAAACCTGGAATTTAATGTAAATGACTGGGTACTTTTGAAAGTATCTCCAATGAAAGGGGTGATGAGATTTGGCAAGAAAGGTAAGCTTAGTCTGAGATTTGTTGGGCCTTACCAGATTCGGCGGAGAGTAGGCCAAGTGGTATACGAGTTGAACTTGCCTCCAAAATTATACTCTGTTCATCCATTTTTCCACATATCTATGCTAAGAAAGTACATAGGAGACCCCTCCAGAGTTGTCCCAGTCCAGGATGTCCAGGTTACGGAAGAGCTGGCCTACAAAGAGGTTCTAGTGGCCATATTAGACAGACATATTCGTAGATTGAGAACTAAAGATATTGCTTCTGTCAAGGTATTGTGGCGTAATAAGAACGGAGAAGAGATGACTTGGGAAGTAGAGGAAGATATGAAAATCAGATATCCTCACTTGTTTCAAGCCTAGTCCGTCAAGAGGTATGTTAGTATTGTTATCATATGAAATGACTTATATTATATGTATAAATAAGATAGTCGACTCTAGTCTTTTACGTGATGAATACTATGGTATTGTGTGGAGTTCCTGCATTGGACTTTTCTGCATTTCAGGTTTTTGAGATAGTCCATATTACAGGGGAAACATTGCCAAAATTTTTCTAAAAAGTAAGTTGAGTAAGTTGAGATTCCTATAAGTAGAAGTTTACATTCAAGGACAAATGTCCTTAAGCGGGGGAGGATGTTACACCCTATAAATTCTTGACATTTAGATGGCCTATTTGCATGTTAGTTAAGAGTTTTGGAATGCCATACATGCTGGTGAAGGGCCTGGGGAAAGACCGGATAAGCGACACGTCGAACCATCACAAGAGGAGGCTGGCAGACCTCCTTTGCGATGGGCAACGTGCCACGGAGGCTCACCTCCGCGATGGCCAATGTGCCATAGAGGTGAGGTGCAGCCCCAAGTATAAAAGCCCCGAAACTTCAGGTTTAAGTGATAAATTCATAAAATTTCCAGAGAATAGCAGAGAGTACATAAGAAAACAGAGGGCACAAAGGTTTTATAGAAATTTCCTTCCGATTACGCCATTATACGCGGTCCAAACTCGATATAACCTTGGGTAGTGAGGTATTAAGAAGCAAGGAGATTCCTACGGGTTTGGTTTCATGAAATTCGGCCGGCGAACCATTGTGCTACCAAGCTAAGGTATGTGGAATTGCTCCAAATTAGTGTCAATATACTCCTAGCCCTAAAGTGAGTATTTCTCCCTTCTGGACTTTTGAGAAATAGTTAGTTTTCGACTGTTTTTCGATAAGTCAAAATTTGGACTATATATATATATATATTCAAAGTACTTATTTCTTCCAGAATATTGATGAATTTAGTTCTAATTGCTATGAATGTGAATACAGTTGGAAAAAATAGCTAAATATTGGTCGAGTTACGCCAGTTAGCCGGAAAGCCGACAACTGAGATATGTAAAGCCAGTTTCTTCGGAAAGCTAGTAGTTCTAGTATAGTAAATATCTCAAGTTCTAGTAGAATGTTTCAGAAGTTGCATATTATGCTTAGTATAAATTTTAGTACGATGGTTGAAGCATCATGTCATGTATAGCGTGAAACTTACTAGCACGATATAAATTCTAGTAGAAAGTGTCAGAAATAGTACAACATGCCCAGTATGTAATTTAGTAAAGTTTGTTAGGACATTATCGTGTTCAATTGAAACTTAGTAAAGAAATATAAGTTCCTGTAAAGTATTTCAGAAATAGAGTAGTAGCCTAAAATGAAGTTTAGAAAGCATGTTAGAAGTAGTAAATCATGTTTACTATGAAACTCAGTTTTACAACATGATTCTCGGCAGAAACATTATATCTTGTTCAGTATTAGACTCAACACAGTATGACAGAAGATTATATATATACCATTATCAGTCTCAGCATGTATTAAATACATAGATATCACTATCATTAGTTTTAGCTTGTAGTATTTACATACACATTATTACCACTAGTTTCAGCATGTGGTATACGCAGTTAGTATTACTAGTGGAGACCTAACTGTATTGTTTTGGGGTTGGATTACCTAGCATTCATGACCGCCCCAAGGTTAATAGTTGTATCTACTCGTCTGCCAGAGGGCGAGGATACGTCTCTCTACGGAGTGTCATGCCGTCCCCCAGGGGATGAAGATGGGATGCCAGTTTCCCCATATTTTTCCTTAGTCGACTTTTATACACCCCCGTCGAGCGGGTACGCCCGGGGTGTTGATTTGGGAGTCCTTCGGACTCAGGTACAGTTATAGTCATGGGCTCAGCGCACCCAAGTGCATACCCAGGGGACCGGTAAGATGCTTATAGTTATTAGGGAAGATGGGATGATTGGGGTAGGGGTATAGATTGCGTGTTGGTTGTACCTCCCAGCTTATGGGGGCCGGGTAAGGTGTATGTGTGCTATGTTATGTTATGTTATGTTATATTATGCCATGTTACGTTAGATATGAATAGATCGACAGTATAGCGATACATTTCCAAGTATGACTCCTACTCCTTTCAGCGTAGTTGAGGACCGTCTTAAACTCATACTGTTAGTCAGTTACAGTCTATTTCTCGCTATACCAGTTTTATAAGTTATATTACTTATCTTCAGTTATTTTCTAGTTGTTGCATTGCATACTTAGTACCAGTGCTAGTGACGCCTATTTGGGGCGCAACGTTACTTGCCTGCAGCTACTCACAGACGAGGAGTCGATCCCTCGTGATTCTAGCCAGCACACAGAGTCATCAGCTCCATTCATCCGGAGCTAGATAGCTAGAGGTTCATCCCTTTTCTTTTGTTGTACAATATGGGTAGGCCGGGGCCCTGTCCCGACCATATTATTAGTATTCTTAGAGGCTTGCAGATTGTATATTTCCTGTGGTTAGCTGTATCGATCGTGTGAGGCCATGGGTATGTTTTAGTTAATTTTTTATGGCCGTGTGGGGCCTTATTCAGTAGGTAGTGGTGACCTTGTCAGTCACGTAGCAGTTTAGAACCTGTTTTCTTGATTCAGAAGTAACTAGACAGCATGGTGGCCTTGTCGGCCCGCATAGGTTCATTCATACTACTGTTGTTATGGTTAGCTGTTGTTTGCTTACAGGTGGCTATTGGCCTAGTTAGCCGGAGGCTGTATTTTCAGCCGTTATATATTCCATCGTTTTCTTGAATCCCGAGTTAGAGCCAGCCTGGCACCAGAAGTGCTTAGGCTCAACTAGTCCAGCGGTCCAGGTCCCAGTAGGGCACTAGGTGCCAGTCATGCCTCCCAAGGTGGGGCGTGACACATATCCTCCCATAAGGTAGATGTAACACAAGTTTCCACATACTCTAGAAGCATCCCCATGATGAACCGATGTACCCTGGCTAGCATGGTATCCACAAATGCTGGCACATATCTGCCAAAAAGTCAAACCTCATTGCATACTCTCGAACGTTCATCATACCCTATTCTAGGTGTAGGAACTGATCCACCTGAGCCTGTCGGATTTCTTGCAACAAATAGTGATCTATGAAAGCCTCTGAAAATTGGACCAAGTCAGAGGGGGTACGTTTCTGCCTCGAGACCTTTTCCAACTCTCGTACCACAACACATCTATGTCTCGTAGTCGAAATATTGCCAACTTGACCGACTCTACGGGCGTAGCATGAATCACCCTAAATATTCTTTGTGACTTGTCCAGAAAGTCCGAGGATCCTCTCCATGGTCTGTCCCTATGAATTGCGGAGGACTCAGGGAAAGAAACTCTCAAACCCTCAAACTTCCGGGTCTGTACCACTGGCTGGCATTGAGTGGCCATCATCAAAGCCAGCATATAAACAACACTTCTAACCTCCTGATCTGATGGTACAGGTATAGCGGTTACTAGGGGTGGTGCTGACATATCTGCTACCCTGAAAGGCTCTAGGAGTGGCGGAGAATGCTGGGGAGATCGAGATGATGTCTCCCTATGGCACTTAGATTGGGTCGGCTCTGACTGGGGCACCCATCTAGTGCCTTCTCCTACCACGGTATCCAATTCCCGGTAAGCTGTAGTCTATCACGTGTCATACATTTTCTCTTTAGATAAGTAGAATAACATAAGTTTAGGGATTCACCCTATATGATATAGCTTTATAGCATCCCTGGAGAAAAAAGGAGGGTAACCACGCTATCATGCCTCATAGCCTCCTGCCTATAGAATATGGTGCACAACACACCCATAGATAAGACTCTACTAGAAAAGGCTTGCAGACTCCATAGGATACGACGTTGTACTGATACCAAGTTTGACACGCCCCACTTTGGGAGTCATGACTGGCACCTAATGCCACACTGGGACCTGGGCTGACCTAGATGGGTATATGCACCTCTGGTGCCTGCCGCAACTCAAAATCAAGAAAACAAACTACTATATCTCGGCTGTAAACACAGTTTCGGGCCAATAAGGCCACACAGTAAACCTATAAAGGAAAACAGCTAACCCAGCAATATAACGATAAAGGGGATCCTATGCGGGCCGACATGACTGCCATGTTGTCTAATCATAATAAAAGGAAAACAAGCAGTCATAATCATACTCTAGTTGGCAAGGCTGCTAACTAACTAACTAAACTTGGTCCCACATGGTTAACACATAAAATATAACATATATTGGCCCCACACGACCAACAAAAATCAACAACTAAAAATTGCAGTATGCAAGCCTCTAAGAGTGGAATAGTACTCGGGACAGGGCCCCGACCTACCTGAAAGTTGTACAACAAAAGAACAAACCTTTCTAACTATCAACTCCGTAGAAAAGGAGATGACTAAACTACTAACTCTGGCTTACGGCTAAGAAGATCCTGAACCACGTCTATTCGTACCAGTAGGAAAGTATGCAACGCCCCATAGATGGTCGTCCGTATAATATGTACCAAATGTGTAATGCAGTAATGAAAATGACTGAATAGAACTAATACAAGAACTTAACGTAATCAATAAGAAGGATAAGAGTTATAACCTCAATAGCCTCACAACCTAAAGTATAACCTAAAGTCTGTCGAATGTCAATTCTCGTATATCCAAAAAGTTCCAACCTGTAGACGGAAATTCCACTCAATTGCAGCCTCTACGTTGAGAATAAGCCTATTTTCAATACTAATAGGCAAACAATGGTATTTTTCAATAATAATAACTATAACTCAACTTCATACAATTCAGCCAAAAACTCACAAATTTTCAAGAGTTTAGAAGACATAAATGCGTATCTATCACTTGTAGCAGCTTAGGACTCGATTAGAAGTTATTCCGACAACTTTTACTCGACGGGGTTCCGGTACTCCAAGCGAAGTTTCAAGAAATAACTCCGCAGGTATGTTCCTCGTAGGCCAAGAACTCGTTATCCAAGACAAATTTGCATTTGAATGGAGTTTAACGGCGTAATTTGACAAAAAATGGATGAAACTCACACTTATAGTTTGTTTGCTGTCAAGGGAAATATTGGAAATGAATTTAATCACACATGGGGGATCTTTATATAGTTGTTGAGGCAGTGGCAGGGTGGTACAGCATGCCAGCCACAGCGCCAGACCAGGGGCGTGACGAGCTGGCAGCGCGGTACGACGCCCACTGAGCTTGGCCTCCGGCCCCGGCCTCCTGCCCGCTCGATACCGTGCTTGTATACTCATCCACCGAACCTATTTCTCATACATCATACTCCAAGACTCTCAATATACGTACGCACGCATTGATTAAATGATAAAAACTTACAGGGCGTAATTTATACGCATGAGCACTCTTTGAGAAAATGGAGATACATCCTTCAGGTGCATGTGAATGGATAGGGAGATTTGTGGGATCCAGCCTCATGATTTAAGGAACAAGTTCTTCCTTTTTGCTTTTGAAGGATGTGCAAAAATATATTTTAGGCACACCTTTGTGGAAATTGGCAACAATCCAATTAATGCAAGGAAGAAAAAAAAGGACATCTCACTCCTTAAATAGAGCTCTTAAGCTCATTTGTAAATACACCAATCTCAGATATATATATTTGAGCATTAGAGAAAGAAAGAGTGAAGTATCTCATAGATTGTGTGAAGAAAAATAGTCTGTGAAGAAAAAATAGAGTGTGAGCGATATCTTAGTAAGGTGGAAAATCAAAAGAGGATTATTTCTTTTAACTGCATAATGATCTTTGTAACATTTTACTCAGACCTACACAGTGTAAATTTTCTTACTATAGTGATATCAGTTCCTCCTCTTGGCCCGTGGTTTTTCCCTTATTCAAATGAATTTTTGGTGTCATTATATATCATTTTATCCTTATTATCTAATTATAACTATCTTTTATTGTTACTCCGCATTTTCCAACATCTTAATCCATTGTTTTGTGAGCTTAAACAATTCTAGGAGTGTCCCTCCTTCTTTTTATGCTCTTTCATATTTTTGAGATTTGACTTCTCTCAATTTTTTCCTCTTCATTTCCTTCAAGTTTTGTTAGTTGGATAGGAGATAAATAACATAAATTAAAATTAATGGGTAAAATTTAATAGTCCAAAATAAGTCTCTAACAGTAATTTAGGTAATAAATACACTCTTATCAATTTAAAGAAGTTATATTATTTCACCAATTTATTTCATCTCTTTTTATTCTCTTCGCTCAAAAATTAAGATTCAACTGTCATTTGACAACACCAAAAATCTTGAATGCTAACAAAATCTTTCAGATTTTAACCATGAAAAATAAATTTTCTGAAGATAATTAGTAGATCAATAATCAATACAAAAGAACACAAGAACAGGGGAAAATGTCACTACTCGAACATATGCTCAAATCGAGACACGGGACAAGGAGACTCGAGAGACTCCGAGGAGACCCATGGCATGAACATACATCTAACTCAATCAATAAAAGCGGAAGGTTTAACATCATAAATATAGCTGAAGTCTAAACATAACGTAACATCAAAATTGGAATTCACATCATACATGACAAGTTGATTACTACTTAAAGTCTGAAAGCCTCTAACATGTCAAATGGGTTTCTAGGACAACACCCACAACTAACCGACAAGTATGAAACTAAAGAGAGGAATAACAACCACGAAAATTGAATGTCCTCAGAGGATGAGGACTCATCGATGCTAGATGCACAGGTCTGAGTGGGAAAGAAGGGGCTAAGGATGCTGCTGAGAAAGATCCATCGGACCTGTATCATGAGACGATACAACATAGAGTATGAGATCAATATGTGGAAAGTATCGAGTATGTAAGATAAGTAAAACGGATAGTTAAAATACATAAAAGTTCATAAGAGTAGGACAACTTGATCGTAACATAAATATCATAATGCAAACATAAGGCTCAAGGTTTTCAAAACATTTGTAAATCATTCCTAATCATAATCATAACCATACATAAATCATGAGGAACAACAGGAGATTCTTATAACCGACATACGCCATATGAGCACACACGGAGCCCGACCTATAAACCCCTAGTCGGGAGGGTGTTCACTGCCTTGCCAAGGGTAGAACCATGAAAGAGATTTGATATCACAACAAAAGGCCCATTTGGGGCAAAAGGGACAGTATCATGGAGGTCCCATCATGGCTACGTTGGCGCGTAATTCTAAGACTCAGGGCATGCTTGGACCCCGAGTTTAATCGGTGTTAAATACTACTCTCAAAATATATATAATGCTCATAGGATAATATACATGAGATTCATAGGCTCGTTAAAATCATTATAATCATAAGAATGCTTAAAATACGTGAACTAGCCATGAAATAAGGCCCGTGAGTCGGTCAAAATCATAAATCATGAAGTCCACGCATACTTGTTAAACATGTATATACTTGATATGTCATAAATCCATGGTAAGTACTTGAGAGAAATCATATCATAAGTCATAAATCATAATGGGTTAATGAACATCAAAATCAAAGTGGAATCAGAACTTAATTTATCATGAAACATACATAATTGGGCATAGTTTTATAGAAATTTAAATCCATAAGTTTATAATTGAAATAGTTATAAAATTTGCCTATGATTCATAAACACATGAATTTAAACATAAAGAGGGATTAACCTATAGATAGATCATAAGGATTTAATAAGCTTTGGGATAAAACCCCATAGAATTATCAGTAGAATTTCATGAATTAGAGAGGAGTTGGGCATGGGTTTGAATGATTTCACCCATTCATAACCCTACATACCTGAGAGAATTTGATTTTACAACTTCTATGATTGCCCAAGGAAGAATTGAGAAGAACTTGAAAGAAATTGAGTTTGATCTCCCCTCTAGACTTCTACTCTTGCATACATGAATAGGAATAGCTTAGAATGAACTTAACAATCTTAACACTCACTATTCATAGCTTAAAACGACATAGTTTAGGCCTTAGGATCGTAGGAACTGCAGAAAAGCCCTGACTAATTTGAAGAGAAAAACTAACTGTCAGTCCTATCTAGGGACTGGATAGGTTGTTACCACTTGACCACAACTCGTGGTTAGAGTTGTTAAGTATACTTCAAGTTTTCCTCAAAGGATCCCCACGAGGGACCAAACGATTCGTCACTGGTGACCACGACTCTTGGTAACCAACTACTTAGCACGACTCACCTAACGAATCGTGGCATTGACCACGATTCTTTGTGTCCAGTCGTGAGGTCCACTGCCAACTCTTCCTTCATCCTTCAACTGCCCTTGACCACAGGAGACCTAACAACTCGTGGGGATGACCATGACTCGTGGTCACACCCGTGGTCATCCAAACTTGAAAATTTCCAAACAAGTCAAAACTCCTCACCACAAGTCACTTAACGACTCATGGTCATCCTGACGAGTCACATTATGACTCATTTTGTGACTTGATGCAGAAAATTCTATTTTTTCCGTTTCAACCACCATGTCTGATCTTAGGGATTTTGAGGTATAACAATATCTTCCCTTTGGGAACATTTTTTCTCGAATTTTTAAAATCATATAGAAAAGCAAACAATGCAATCATCATACTCAAATACTGTTCATATAAGCTGAAAACTGACGGAATGACTAACTCCAATTTAAACTACATGACTAAACTGAAGTCTCGAACCACACTGATGTGTTGTGGGTTTACAGCACTTTTAATGCTCAAAACTAAGAAAATAGCATGGACTTAGGTATGTTTATGTGGATATAAGGTACTTTTCCTTTAGTTGTAGGATAAATTGGTGTTGGACCTAAAAATTGCAAAAGAAAGCCTGAAGTATGCAAAATATGCTCGAAGTGTAGACCACAGTACGAGCCGTAGGACGATCCCACGAGTCGTACTGATGGCCATGTAAAGTTACAGAAGGCTAGAATTGAAGAGATGCAATATACGAGTCTCAATACAAGTCGTACCAAGCTGGTACTAGTCGTGGTGTTGAATTCGTGACAAAATCCAAAAGATTTGCATAAGAGGCTAACTCCTGTTACAGAAAGACAGTACGACCCGTGGGAAAAAGGTACGAGTCGTACCATGATTGTCGTGATGAATTTTAGAAGAATTCCAAAGTTTCGGAATCAAACCACGGGAGTTCAGTATGGATCATAGGAAGGCGGTACGAATTGTACCAGGATCCAACACACAGTCAAAATTCAGCCAACCATGCAAGGTACTACAGGAATCTATGGGTCGTAGGATGCTGCTACGGATCGTAGGTTAGCTTGTGACGACTGCGGCACCAGATATGGAAATTCATCCTATTAGTCTAGAAAAATAATTCTTGTGTCTGTATAAATACGTTTTAGGTTTTATTTTTCTATAGAAAATCGTAGAAAAAGAAAAGACAACAGAAAAGTTCGAGAGAGAAGAGATTTTTAGGAGAATTGAGTTGATTCAACTTGTGATCAACCTTTTCTTGAATTCTTCTTGTTCTTACTACTTGTTCTTCAAGATTTTGGTGATTAATTAAAGGAAGTGTTTTTCTCATTCATTCTTGTAAGTATTGATTTATGTTTTTAATCATGAATACAATTCACAACCTTACAACTATGAGAGGCTAAAATCTCTATAGCTAGGGTTGTGGGAACCATGGTGGATTAACAAGCTAGGGTTGCACATAGTGATTTTGAAACCAATACAAAATACTTATATTGTATTCTCTTCATGCTTAAATGTTTCTTAACGGTGCGCAACATTAGCACATGCCCGAATTCTTTACTTGCTTAGGACTAAGAGGTAGAGATTAGGAAAAGAGAATTACAATAGAGCCTTGATTCTAATAATCATTATATTAACTTGAGTTGTGGTCGCAGGATAGTTAAATCTAGAACTTAGTGATAACGGATAGTTTAAAAACGGCTCATGAGACTTGGTCGAGTGATTGAGTATAGTCATTCAATGGGGACTGGTCGGTCATTTGAATGAACCTAAGTTATCAGTTCTATAAGTACGTGTTGGTGATAATCACGAGTATATACTCAAAGCAGTTATTAACCCATGGGAAACACTAACCCTTGTTATCTTTTAATATTGATACAAAACCATAATTTTTATACTTGTTTTTATCATTGATTTTCTTAAGAATCCCCCTATTTTGAAGTAACTACCTCACAAGTTCACTTAATGGCTGTAATCCAGTTCTCCCATATTCCCTGTGGGTTCGAACCCAACTTCTAGTTGGGTTCTTTATTGACAAAATCTGCTTCATACTTCAGTAAGAGGTGTGGTTTGAGCGTTATCAAAAAGTGGTGCCGTTGTCGGGGAATACGGCTGAGACTAGGTTATTAGCTTGTATTGGACTTGTTGGTAGTTTTGTTACTTTTTACGTTTTTTATTTGTTGTTCTTTGTTTTTCTTTAGTGAATCTTAGGCTAAATTAAAGGAACAAGCTTTCATTCAAACATTCAAATGGACCATAACAAGTTTCCAACACTTGTGGAAGAAATTGTGATTGATGATACATTGGCAACTGTGATAATGAGTTATGAAGAAGATGGAATCTTAGAATACAAAAATATGGTTAATGCTTTGAATGGGATAGGGTCATATAACTCAGCCCAAAGAAGTTAGATCTAGACTTAAAGAACCATTCTACACCGTCGTCCAAGCCATCTGTGGAGGTACCACCAATCCTTGAACTGAAAGCATTACCTTCTCATCTCAAGTATGCATTCCTTGGAGAGGACAACACTTTTTCAGTCATCATTGAAGCAAACCTATCAGATGAGCAGGTGGAAGCATTGGTTAGCATCTTGAAGAGATGAAAAGGCAATTTTCTGGACCATAGTTGACAGCATCGAAATTCCACCAGGCATATGCACCCACAAGATCCAGCTTGAACCATATTGTAAGCCGAGTATAGAGCATTAGTGCCGCCTGAACCTTCCAATGCAAGAGGCGTTAAAAAGGAGATTATCAAGTGGTTGGATGCTGGGGTGATATATCCTATAGTAGATAGTCAGTGGGTAAGTCCTGTCCAGTGCGTGCCAAAGAAGGGAGGAATTACAGTGGTGCCCAATGAAAAGAATGAGCTGGTACTGACACGACCAGTCACAGGATGGCGTGTATGTATGGATTACAGGAAACTCAACCACTATACCCAGAAAGACAATTTTCCGATGCTATTTTTGGATTAGATGCTTGATAGACTCGTAGGTAGAGGATGGTACTATTTTCTTGATGGATATTCAAGGTATAATCTAATCACTATTGCTCTAGAAGATTAGGAGAAGACAACCTTCACCTGTCCATATGGAACCTTTGCCTTTAGAAGAATGCCATTTGGATTGCGTAATGCACCAGCCACTTTCCATCACTGTATGATGTCCATATTCTCAGACATGGTGGAGGAAATAATTGAAGTATTTATGGATGATTTCTCTGCTGTAGGCGACTCATTTGAATCATACCTTAATCATCTGGGCACAGTACTGAAAAGATGTAAAGAAACCAATCTGGTCCTAAACTGGAAAAAATATCATTTCATGGTTAAATAGGGGATGGTGTTGGGCCATAAAATCTCAGGAAAGGGGATCGATGTGGACAAGGAAAAAATTGAGGTTATAGTAGGATTGCCACCCCCTATTTCCATAAAAGGGGTTAGAAGCTTTTAGGGTATGCATGATTCTACTGGCGCTTTATTAAGGATTTTTCAAAAATTTCACAGCCATTGTGCAAATTACTAGAGAAAGAGGTTAAGTTCGTGTTCGATGAGGAATGTCTAAATGCCTTTGAATGTCTAAGGGAAAGCTCACCACTGCTCCTATCATTATAGCTCCAGATTGGTCTCTTTCTTTTGAGGTAATGTGTGATGCTAGTGGTGTTGCTCTTCGTACTGTCTTAGTCCAAAGGAGAGCAAGATGTTTTATCCAATCTATTATGCCATCAGAACACTCAATACAGCCCAGAATAATTATACAGTCACATAACATGTCACGACCAGAATGGAGGCCCGGATCTTAGACACGGGACAAGGGACCCCGAGAGACCCCAAGTCAACCCTTGGCATATGCATTCAACTAACTCATTCAGTAAACATGAACAAAACATAATTATAAAATCAGTGGAAGTTAAACTTAATATAACAACAGAATGATTATCTAAAGCTGAATACATATCTAAGTCTGATACGCCTCTAATCTGGAAGAGCTGATGGGACACCCCCAACTAGCTCAACAATACTGAAACTGAAAGGACATCTAAAACAACTGAAGGTCTAGTCCTCGAAAGATGAGAACTCACCAAATAAGCAGGTGCTAACTCTGAACAACGACTACGAATGGGGTTGAACCTGGGAACCAGATCCTACATCATGAAATGATGCAGCATAGAAAGTATGTGGTCAGTACGTGGAAGGTACCGAGTATGCAAGGCAATTAAAACCACTTAAGTAAAATAAATCATTTAAAACATTTCATAACATATCATAAGCTTTTAAGTGTAAGTAGAAGGCTACATGCATTCATTCTTAAATCATACTCTTATCATAACATGATCATGCATAGCTGAACATCATGACTGACTCGAGTTACTCAAAGCTGAGACATAAATTTATATCAAAAGATGAACAATGAGTCAAAAGTCAAACCTTGCTTTTTCAACATTCATGGGTGAGATAATTATCATAAGTGATGAATATGAAATTTGAATGATTTAGACAGTGGGAGACTTGTTACTTAACCGACATACCATGATAGATCTTACATGGTTCTGACTATCACACTCAAGTGGGCAGAGCCGTCTCAAACCTTGTCAGGGCTAAGGAAGCTACCATGATATCGATATCAAGTTGAAGGGCCAATTGGATCGGGCATAGCTCATAAGGGAGGTCCCAATAATATAATAGTATCAACCTATGTTGGTGCGTAGTTCTGGGGCATAAGGTGATCGACCCTTAACCCGTTCGGTGCTAAGACTCTTCTCTCAAAACATTCAATGCTCTACATCGTATATAACGAAGATCAACATCTTCTATTGACGAAGCTCAACATTGTCTTTTAAAAAAGCTCAACATTGTCCCTTGACGAAGCTCAAGATGAAATCATGCATAACGCAACATCGTATGAAATAAAGCTCAACATTGTTTATTGACAAAGCTCATAATCAAATCATGCATATACTAGCATCATATGAATATGAATCTTAACATTGTCCTTTGAAAAAGCTCAACAATGACATACATATCAGTAATGAATTCATGCATAAAGGAAACTTTATTTTGAAACATACCACAAGCTCAATCATTGGTGGGAGCATCTACTCCAATTCATGTGGTAAGCCATACGTAGAAATATTTACTCAACATACCACAAGCTAGAAGTTAATAAAAATTGGGGAAATTCACTTTAAACCATGCGGTAAGCTTATGTTAGGAATATCATCACTTTAAATCATCATGTGGGCATCACCCAAAGCTTTATCATACTTGGATATAATCAATTCATTGAAAACATCAACATAATCATGGATTGTTTTAGAAACATACTTTTCATCATTGATTTCATCATCATCACACATTTATCATAAATCACCTCTTTTATGAACTATTCATCCATGGGTGTTTTAGATTCACATTTTAGAGAACAATTTTTATGAGGGAAAACAATTTAAAATCCACCCAAGCTTCATAAATTATCAACATAAGTACAATATAATCACACCCATGTATAGAGATTGAAGAATTATGCAATTCAGTAAAACCCCATACTTGATCATAGATAATTTATCACATTTTGATAGGGATTGGGCATGGGTGTGGAAAAAAAATCACCCACTCATAGCCTTATATACCTGGGAAGGATGAATTTCTAACACCCTCTAATTGTCCAGCTGAGAATCCTCAGTTATCAGATTCCATTGTGGAAGACACAATTTTTTCTGAAGAATTCGCCATGATATACCTGATCCATGCATAATATCAGGAAAAATGTCTTGAATCACCACTTCAAACCTTAAAACTTGCATGCACGAGAATAATGGCTTAGGATAGGTTTTCCCCTGCTAAAAGCCCACTAAAACGAGCCTTAAATGATGTACTATAAGCCCTTAGAACTTAGGAATTGCAGAAAAGCCCTTACTAAATTCGCTGAAAATAACTGTCCAGGGGTCCTAATAGACTATCTGACGACTCGTTACCTGGGACAATGACTCGTTGGGTCACTCGTCAAGTGCACTGGATAGCTGGTCTGCTGGGGATCCTAACGGATGACTTAACGAACCGTCCCCGGTGACCACAACTAGTGGTTACCTCCCGTCATGTACACTGCCTTACCATCAATGAAAACTTATTTTGATTGGTCACGACTCACATCACGAGTCGTTGGGACTGACCACGAGTCATGACGTCCCATCCGTCAGGTACACTAGACAATCCTCTCATAAATACCCTAACTCCACCCCACGATTGACATGACGACTCGTGGTGGTTGACCACAAGTCGTTACTTCACTTGTAGGGACCTCAAATCCTAGTTCCCTCCAGGCCTTCCCAAGAGTCATTTGACAACTCGTGGAGTCTCCTCACGAGTCATCCAATGACTCGTTCTTCAACTGCAAGGCCATTTTCCAGTTTCTCTCCATTTCAACTTTCGGGTTCGATCTTTTAAATCTTAGGGTATAACAATATCTTCCTCTTGGAAACATTCTTCCTCGAATGTTAGAAACAAGCGAAAAATAGAAACATGCAATTACCATACTTCAGTAATGACTATTTTAATCGAAATTTTCATGGAATGACTACCTCCGAAAAGAACCACATAGCTGAACTAAATTTAGATATCACATACACATTCATACACATAAAAGAAACTTGAACACATGAACTGAAAAGGAATTTAAATAGTGTAATAGGGCAAAATTGATACCTCAAGTCAGAACTGAGTCGGTAAAGAATAAATGTGGGTATTTAGCCATCATATCCGTTTCATCTTTCCATGTAGCTCCCTCAACATGTTGATTCCTCCATAAGACCTTAACTGAAACTACTTCTTTGTTTCTCAACTTTCGAACCTGACGATCCAAGATTTCTACGGGAATTTCTTCATAATTGAGGCATTTTTTACCCCAACGCTGTCCATCGGGACTACCCAAGCTGGATCACCCAAACACTTTTTCAAAAGTGATACATGAAACACTGGGTGAACTGAAGATAACTCTGATGGCAAGTCCAACTCACACGCTACCTTACCAACTCTTCTCATAACCCGGTAGGGACCAATATACCAGGAACTGAGTTTTCCTTTATTTTTTTGAACCACATGACTCCCTTCATGGGAGATACCTTTAGAAATACCCAATCATCAACCTAAAACTCCAAATCTCTTGTCTCCCATCTGCATATGACTTTTGACGACTCTGAGCAGTTTTCAGCCTGTCCCTTATCAACTAAACCTTTACCATGGCCTCATGAATTGAATTAGGTCCTATCATAGCTGCCTCACCAACTTCAAACCATCCGATGGGAGACCTACACCTCCGCCTGTAAAGAGCCTCGAACGGTGCCATTTGGATACTAAAGTGATAACTATTATTGTAAGCAAACTCGATCAAGGGCAAGTGATCATCCCAACTACCTTTGAAGTCCATCACAAAAGCTCTCAACATATCCTCGAGATTTTGAATCGTTCGTTTCACCTGGTCATCTGTTTGTGCATGAAAGGTTGTACTAAGCTTAACTTGAGTCCCAAGTCCGTTTTGAAAAGAACGACAAAATTGGGAGGTAAACTGAGTACCTCAATCAAAAATAATAGACAAGGGCACTCTATGAAGTCGAACCAACTAACGAATATACAATTTGGAATAATCACCCGCTGAATCTGTGGTTTTGACCGGTAGAAAGTGTGCAGCCTTGGTCAACCTGTCTACCACCACCTAAATGGCATAATCCCAAACCTTGCTGGGGCTAAGGACGCTACCATGATATCGATATTAAGCTGAAGGCCAATCAAATAGGGGATAGCTCACAATGGAGGTCCAATTAATATAATAGTATCAACCTACGTTGGTGCGTAGTTTTGGGGCATAAGGTGATCGACCTTAACCCGCTCGATGCTAGACTTTTCTCCCAAAACATGCAATGCTCTACATCGTATATAACGAATATCAACATTGCCTATTCACGAAGCTCAACACTGTCTATTGACAAAGCTCAACATCGTCCCTTGACGAAGCTCAAGATGAAATCATGTATAACTCAACATCGTAAGAAACGAAGATCAACATTGTTTATTAACAAAGCTCATAATGAAATCATTCATAGACTAGACATCATATGAATATGAAGCTCAACATTGTCCTTTGACAAAGATCAACAATGACATACATATCAGTAATGAATTCATGCCTATAGGAAACTTTATTTCAAAACATACCACAAGCTCAATCATAGGTGGGAGCATCTACTCCAATTCATGTGGTAAGCCATATGTAGAAATATTTACTCAACATACCACAAGATAGAAGTTAATAAAAATTGGGGAAATTCACTTCAAACCATGTGGTAAGCTTATGTCGGGAAAATCATCACTTTAAATCATTATGTAGGCATCACCCAAAGCTTTATCATACTTGGATCTAATCAATTTATTTTGAAAGCATCAACATAATCATGGGTAGTTTTAGAAACATGCTTTTCATCATTGATTTCATCGTCATCACACATTTATCATAAATTACCTCTTTTATGAACTATTCATTGTCACTACCCAAACATATACCCGGATCGTAGACACGAGACGAGGGACCCCGAGAGACCCCAGGTTGACCATGGCACATGCATACAACTATTCTCAATTAAATAAGTAGAATACTAAATAAAAAATGTAACAGAAACATAACCATACCATAACATCAGGAAATACTAGACATACACATAATCTGAGTACTAAATATTGTCTAAAAGCCTCTACTACATACGATGGGTTGATAGGACAACATCCCCAACTAACCAGAACAATACGAAAACACAAGATAACATAAAAGTCTATCAAACGATCCTCGGAACATGAGGACTCACCAATAATCTGAGAGCTAAGCTGAGATGGACAAAGGATGAGGATGAGCCTGATATCCAGACCCTGTATCATGAAAAGACACTGTATAGAAAGTATGCAGTCAGTATATGGAATGTACTGAGTATGCAAGGTAAGTAAAACGGACAATAAAAGTAAAATAAACTCATAAATAAAAATAGGAGAAGGACAACATGCTTTTATCATAAACTTCGTAAGTAACATAAGGCTCAAGACTTTCAAATCATTCATAAATCATTCATAAATCATTCATTATCATAACCGTAAGCAAATGTTATCAAAACATAACTTGAACCAATAACATAAATATAACAATGCATAAGAGATGCGGAACAATGGGAGGACTCGTCATAACCGACACCATCATGGTAGGGCCTTTCATGATGCCCCAACTATCTCACTCAAGTGGGCAGAGCTGGCCCTGGCTTGCCAGGCCAAGGTCATGCATTAGGCGTGATATCATATTTGAGGGGATCATTATCAATACAACATATCATTAGAAACCAACAGAGGCGTGTGGTTATGAGACACCGGCATAGTCCTTTGAATGTTGGGCTGCTCGGTGCTAGACATGGCTCCCAAAAACATGCATATAGGCTCATATGTGAACCAATAACATCATGCGTTAAGATTTATTGGCTAGAATATAGCATTTATCATCATTGATCCCCTTTAAAACATGCTTATCCAGGAATCAAGGCCTTTTTCATTGGACGACATCATAAATCGATAAATCATGTAATTTGTTTCATAAATTATAAATTATTCTTCAACATGTGGGCATTGCCAAATACTTTAACATACTCAATCTTTCAAAAATATACTCATAAACATGGGAACTTGAAACCATGCTTTCCCATCATCAATAACTCAAAATATTGAATACTGGTCATAAATCATAACTTTCATGAACTTTTATCAATGGACATTTTAGATTTAAAAAAACTTGAAACATGATTTTTAAAGAAAATTATATAAAACCTGTCCATCATTCATAATTCAATAATTAAAACTCAATTAAATCATACCCATAAAGAGAAATCATATTTTCATGCATTTGGATAAAACCCCAAAGAACATGATTCGGAGAATTCATGATTTAATCAAAATTTGGGCATGGGTGTGAAAGGATTCACCAATTCTAAACCCTACATACCTTGAAATGGACTGATTTCAATGTTCCTTGAATTCTCAGAAAGAAATTGATGGAATTTTTGAGAATAAAGCCTTGAATCTCCCTAAAACCTCTCTAAAAGCTCCTTCAAGGGAATGGGCATGCATTAGGGATTTAACTCATCTTATCACACCCAGAAAATATACAAAACGACGTAGTTTAGGGTCTCAAAGCATGGGAAAGTCAAAATTTCCCTTAATAAAATCTTCCTCGAAAACTTCTCCGGACAGACCAACGACCGATCCAACAGGTCGCTGCACGATAGCATGACTCGTGGTATCGAGTTGTTGGGTCCACTTCCTCATGAAAAACCTTAGGTTCTTCGCACGAATCGTCAGGAAGAGTTGTTGCTTCAATCAACGGGTCGTTGGATCAACCGTTGTCAACTCCTTGACCAATCTGAACATCCCTTACCACGAGCCTCACCACGACACGTGGTGGCTTCCAATGAGTCATGGTCTTGATCCGCTGTATGCACTAGAATTCCCAACCCACAAGTAACGACTAGAAACAACGGGACATAACATCTCACCATGAATTGTTGGATGCCCCGTGGGTTTCCCATCAGCCTAAGTTCAGCCCTTCCTACGACTGGTAACAATGACTCATTGTTCTTGACAACGAGTAGTTACACCGTCCGTTGTCACCACTGCTTCCCTGAACCCCCATACCATGACTGCTTCCGACGACTCATGGTATCCAACCACGAGTGGTTGAGTCACCCGTCTTGTGATATTTTTGCCAGTTTTCTACACTATTCAAATTCAACTCTCAAGTCTATTCTTAGCCCTTCCTGGGGTATTACAATATCTCCCCCTTGGAAACATTCGTCCTCAAATGTAGGAAACAAGCAGCAAACAGAAACATACAATTTTTAATAGCCATATACTGATCATTTTAATCAAATTTTCACGGAATGACTACCTCCGAATAAAACCACATAGCTGAACTGATCTCATACTTCACATACATTCATACACATAAAAGAAACTTGTGCACATGAACTGAACATGAAAACCTTATTAGAGTTCTAGGGCAAAACTAATACCTCAAGAGGAAACTGAGCCGGTAGAGAACAGATGTGGTTAGCTATCATATCCGCTTCGGCTTCCCATGTAGCTCCTTCAACATGCTGATTTCTCCGTAATACTTTAACTAAAGCTACTTCCTTGTTCTTCAGCCTCTAAACCGGACGATCCAAGATCTTCACCGGGATTTCTTCATAGTTGAGGCTATCCTTTACACCAATGTTGTCAACCGGGACTACTAAGGCTGGATCACCCAAGCACTTTCTCAGAAGTGACACATGAAACACAAGATGAACTGAAGATAACTTCGGGGAAAGTCCAACTCATACGCCACCTTACCAACTCTCCTCACAACTCGGTAAGGGCCAACAAAGTGGGGACTGAGTTTACCCTTCTTCCCAAACCACATGACTCCCTTCATGGGAGATACCTTAAGAACTACCCAATCATCCACATCAAACTCCAAGTCTCTTCTCCTCACATCGGCATATGATTTCTGATGACTTTGAGTAGTTTTCAACCGGTCCCTTATCAACTAAATCTTCACCATCGCCTCGTGAACTGAATCTAGCCCTATCATAGCTGCCTCACCAGCCTCAGACCATCCAATGGGAGATCTACACCTTCATTCGTAATGAGCCTCGAACGGTGCCATTTGGATACTAGAGTGATAGCTGTTATTATAAGCAAACTCGATTAAGGGCAAATGATCATCCCAACTACCTTTAAAATCTATGACATATTCCCTCAACATGTCCTCAAGAGTCTGGATTGTCCGTTTCGCCTGGCCATCCATTTTCAGATGGAATGCAGTGCTGAGCTTAACCTGAGTCCCAAGCACCTTTTGGAAAGACCACCAGAATTGAGAGGTAAACTGAGTACCTCGGTCTGAAATAACAGACAAAGGCACTCCATGGAGTCAAACAAACTCCCAAATGTACAACTTGTCATAATCATCCACTGAATTTGTGGTCTTGACCGGTAGAAAGTGTGCAGCCTTATTTAACCTGTCTACCACCACCCAAATGGATTCATAGTGTCGGCGAGTGCGTAGGCCTGTAACGAAATCCATATTTATCTCCTCCACTTCCAAGTGGGAATGCGAATATCCTAAAGTACACCTCCTGGCCTTTGATGCTCGACTTTCACTTGCTGACAGTTTGGACATTTGGCTACGAACTCTACAATATCCCTCTTCATACCATCCCAACAATAGAATTCCCGCAAATCCCGATACATCTTCGTAGATCCCGGATGGATGGAATGTCTGGTACCATGTCCCTCGTGCAATAACTGAACCATCAAATTATCAATGTCTAGGACACATAGTCGACCCTGATATCACTCCACATTGCTTCCTTCAGCTTCCTCAAAGTAGAATCCTCATCTTGCTTAGATTTTACATCGACCACTAAGGACGATTCTGACCCATTCTGCACAATAACACCGCCATCAGTCGAGTCGATTAATCTAACTCCCAGTCTTGCAAGTCGGGGGACATCCTTCACCAACTCCTTCTTTCCCTCATCCACGTGGGACACACTCTCCATAGAGAGCCTATTAAGTGCATCCACAACCACATTAGCCTTGCCCGGGTGGTAAAGAACACTCATGTCATAGTCCTTAAGTAGCTCCAACCACCTCCGTTGCCGAAGATTTAGATCCTTCTGCGTGAACACATATTGCAAACTATTGTGGTCCATGAATACATCTACATGAACCCCATACAAGTAGTGCCGCCATATCTTCAATGCGAACACCACCGCCGACAACTCAAGATCATGGGTCGGGTAGTTCTTCTCATGGATTTTCAGCTGTCTAGAGGCATATACTATAACGTTCCCATGTTGCATCAACACACATCCCAGTTCAACTCTCGAAGCATCACAATATACAAAAAATCCATAAATACCATCAGGTAACATTAACACTGGTGCCGAAGTGAGTCAGGTCTTCAATTCTTGGAAGCTTTTCTCACAAGAATCCGACCATTGGAACCTTACCTTTTTTTGAGTCAACTTTGTCAAAGGTTCTGCAACAGATGAGAAACCCTAAACAAACCTCCAATAGTAGTCAGCTAAACCCAAGAAACACTGAATTTTCAAAGGCTTCACCGGCCTGGGCCAATTCTTCACCGCTTCAATTTTTCGTGAATCCACCTTTATGCCTTCGCTTGACACCATATGACCCAAAAATTCCATTGAGTCCAACAAAAATTCACACTTACTAAACTTTGCATATAGCTGACGATCCTTGAGGGTCTGAAGTACTACTCTCAGGTGAGCGGCATGCTCCTCCTTGCTCCATGAGTATATCAAGATGTCATCAATGAACACAATCACGAACATGTCCAAATATGCCTTGAACACCCTGTTCATTAGATCCATAAAAGCTGCAGGGGCATTGGTTAGTTCGAAAGACATAACAACAAATTCGTAGTGACCATATCGAGTCTTGAAAGCAGTCTTCAGGATGGTCACTCTCCCAAACCCTAAGCTGATAATACCCGGACCTGAGATCAATCTTGGAGAAGCACTTGGCACCCTGATGCTTGTCAAGAAAATCATCGATCCTGGGTAAGGGGTACCTGTTCTTGACGGTAACCTTATTCAACTGCCAATAGTCAATACACATGCGAAGGGAATCGTCCTTCTTTCGAACAAATAGAACTAGTGCACCCTGTGGAGACTGGCTTGGTCTAATGAAGCCCTTATACAACAGATCCTTTAGCTGATCCTTCAATTCCTTTAGCTTGGATAGAGTCATCCTGTAGGGAGGAATAGAGATAGGCTGCATAAAGGGTAAGAGATTAATGCCAAAGTCGATTTCCCTCTCAGGAGGAACACCTGGCAAATCATCGAGAAAAACATCTGATACTCACACACCACCGGAACTGATTGGATAGTTGGGGTCTCGGACTTAACATCCTTAACCTTAACTAGATGATACATGCATCCCTTAGAAATCATCTTCCTGGCCTTAAGATAGGAAATAAATCGACCTGCTGGTACCGCCAAACTACCCTTCCACTCCAACACTGACTCACCCAGAAAATGAAATTCCACCGTACGAGTCCTACAATTAATCGAAGCATAACATGAAAAAAACCAATCCATGCCAAGAATAACGCCAAAGTCCATCATGGATAACTCTACAAGGTCTTCGGAGGTAACCTTGTGCAACACAGTAACCGAGCATTCTCTATATACTCATCTAGCCATGACCGAATCACCAACAGGGGTCAAAACTGAAAATGATTTTGACAAAGTCTCGGGACTAACTCCAAGGCTACTAGTAATGTAAGGAGTCACAAAAGACAAGGTAGCTCCCAGATCTAGCAAGGAATAAACATCAATATGAGAGACACGCAACATACTAGTGACCGCGTCTAGCGAAGTCTCCTGCTCTTGGCGGGAGGCAAGGGCATAGAATCAGTTTTGTCGTTATCCGCCACCTCCAGTAGTCGATACTCCCTGGGGATTAGAACGGGCTGGAGCTGCTGCTGTCCTGGTGGTTTGTGCATTCCCCATATCATCACCCTGTCTATCATATTAGCATGCTATGAGCATGTGCCCAGATCTACCACACCCATAGAAAACATCTGAACTGAGCAGGCACTCCTTGGCATGACTCTTTCCGCACTTCCCACAGGCTGGAGAGTGCCTCTATGATCCCTCCATCCTGAAGCCCTACTCCTCTGATCACCCCAGAGTCTGGATGGAACACTAGTTGATGATGGTGCTGGGGCTAGTGATCTCTACTAAAACTATGGACGGTAGCCACCGTCGGACCTCTGATGTGAAAACCCACGGTTATTTTTCCAAGACCTCTTTGCCTCCCTCTGCCTCATATGAGCTGCCTCCATCTATTGGGCGTACAAAACTATGCAAGGAAAGTCCATATCCTGGTGAAGCATGGCAGTCCTGCAATCCTTGTCTAAGTAACCGGCCACACCATGAATGAATCCGCTCACCCGCACCCTCTGATCCATCACTAACTCTAGGGCGTACTTTGACAAATGAGATTCACAAACTCCACTGCCTTCAAATCCCTTATCTCCCAAGAGAAGAACCTTTTGAGAAAGGCCATGTGGAACTCATCCGAGCTGATAGGGCCCGCTCCCGCTGCCCTGCTGTCCTTCCATTGCTTGTACCAAATATGAGCGACCTCTTTTAGGTGATAAGAGGCCAAGTCAACACATTCCCTATTTGTCACCCCTATAGCCTGAGTGACCTTCAACATCCCTTCAATAAACTCGTGTGGATCCTCATCCTCCTTTGATCCCATGAACTTAGGAGGGTTCATCCTCAGGAAGTCTCTAATCCGAGCTGCCGCTGCAATACATTCTGTGGGACATGTGCAACAGCCTGCTGGTTGGCCTGAGCAGTCAAGGCCTGCCCCAATATATGAATAGCTTCCCAAAACTCAGCATCGGCAGTTGGCTCTGGTGCCTGGGGCTCTTGGACAGGTGGGGCTTGCTGATGCCCATGGTCATTGCCACCCCGTGGCCTTCAATATTTACATTCCTCATTCCGTTCATTCTTCTAGAAGACATAACTCAGCAATCGCGAATAGCACGAATTAGAAGGATGGAGAGATTTTTCATCGCACGACGTAGAACATGAAAGAAGGGAACATTTCCTAAATGTCTACTAGCCTCTTCATCATAAGTGTGGTTTGCTTCACACCTATGAAAAAGACTCTACTTAACGCAACTTTTAGACACCCTAGGACACTTCTAACCTATTGCTCTGGTACCAAGTTTGTCACGACCCGAATGTATATCCGGATCGTAGACATGGGACAAGGGACCCCGAGAGACCCCAAGTAGACCCATGGCACATGAATACAACTATTCTCATTTAAATAAGTAGAATACTAAACATAAAACATAAAAGAAATGTAACCATAGCATAACATCAGGAAATACTAGACATACACATAAGCTGAGTACTACATGTTGTTTGAAAGCCTCTACTACATACGATGGGTTGATGGGACAACATCCCCATCTAACCCGAACAATACGGAAACACACGATAACATAAAAGTCTGTCAAATGATCCTCAGAACATGAGGATTCACCAATAATCTAAGAGTGTGAGCTGAGATAGACTAAGGATGAGAATGAGCTTGAGATCCAAACCCTGTATTTTTGTTGTACAGTACGGGTAGGTCGGAGCCCTATTCCGACCATCTTATCAGTATTCTTAGAGGCTTGCAGATTGTATATTCCCTGTGGTTAGTTGTACCGATCGTGTGAGGCCGTGTCTATGTTTTAGTTTGTTTATGATGATCGTGTGGAGCCTTATTCAGTTCAAAGTTGGTGACCTTACTGGTCACAGAGTAGTTTAGCATTTGATCATTGTTTCAGTTAAACTAGTCAGCATGGTGGCCTTGTCGGCCCGCATAGGTTCCTTTATACTACTGTTGTTCTAGCTAGCTGTTGTCGTCTTACAAGTGGCTATAGGCCTAGTCAGCCGAAGGCTGTATTTACAGTCGTTATATAGCCCGTTGGTTCCATGAACCCAGAGTTAGAGCCAGCCTGGTACCAAAAGTGCTTAGGCTCAATAATCCAGCAGTCCAAGTCTTAGTAGGGCATCAAGTGCCAGTCATGCCTCCCAAGGCGGGGTGTGACAAACTTGGTATCAGAGTAGGTCGTATCCCAGGGAGTCTTTAAGTCGTGCTAAGTAGAGTCTTGTCTATGGATGTGTCCTGCACCACATACCATAGGCAGGAGGCTACAAATCATGATAGGATGATTACTCTTTCTTCATAATCATTCGTGCCATAGAGCAGTACAGTACAGGGTTGAGTCCCTAAAACTTAGCATGCTCTTTGTTTATAGATAAAATGGCAAACCAGCGACATCCTATCACTGGTAGAAGACTGGATACCGCAGTAGGAGAAGGCACCAGCAAGATTCCTCAGCCTCATTTAGAAATAGCCCGATCTGAGGGCGATACAGAGGCGTCATCTTGACCTTCACAGCAATCCCACCCCACCAAGAGCCACTCGGGATGACATTACCTCCGACAGTTCCTGTACCTACACCATCCGACCAGGAAATTTGAACTGCAGTAGTTATGTTGGCACAAATGATGGCCACTTGGCGCCAGTCAGTGCCACTCGTAACAGAAGAATCATCAGGAGGGCCTGGTAGTTCGAGGGTCCGAGAATTTTTTGTACTAGGTCCCCCGCAGTTCACAGGGTCGGATAAAGCAGAGGACCCCCAGGACTTCCTGGATCAGATAGAGAGAATCTTCGGAGCCATGCATCTGACATCTACAGAGTCGGTTGAGTTAGCGGTATTTCGGCAGCAGATATTGATGTGTTGTGGTACAAGAGTTGTGAAAGGTCTCGAGGGAGAGATGTTGCCCCTCCGACCTGGTCCAGCTTTTCAGAGGCTTTCTGGACCGTTATCTGCCACAAGAAATCCGACAGGCCCGGATGGACCAGTTTTTGCACTTGGAGAAGGGGGGAGAGAAGTGTACAGGAGTACGCCCTGCAGTTCAATTCCTTAGCCCACTATGCTCTAGCCTTTGTTGACACCATGCCATCTAGAGTCCACCGGTTTATTATGGGTCTAAACCCAGAATATATCGAGGCATGCATGATAGCTACGCTGCGGGAAGATATGGATATTGCTCGGGTGTAGGCCTTTTCCCAGACTATTGAGGGCCTTAGACAGCGACAATAGGATAGTAGGCGAATAAATCAGGAACAGTGCCGCAGGGATAGATCAGATGTGATACAGGGGGAGATTTTGAGAGGGCCTAGGCCACAGTTGTCAGATAGGCCACCTAAACCCCCGCCTCCATCACAGCAGCAGAGGGGTAGATTTGGTCGCCGAGTACAGATAAAGTCCAGCGGGAGTTCTCGAATGGTAGATTCACCCCAGCAGAGGAGGGCAGAGCAGAGCAGGTATACACCCCCACCTTTCCCTATTTGCAGCCAACCCCACACTGGAGCTTGCAGATATGGCTCCACAAGGTGTTATATATGCGGGAAGGAAGGTCATGTGATGAGAGACTATCCAGCCAGGGGTCAGGGTAACCGAGATAGAAAGGATAAGGCATCAGCAGGGCCGTGAGCTCCAGCACCCTCGACAAGGCGTAGGCCCTCAGTCCTAGCAGGTAGGGGCCGCGGCAAATCAGGGGCCTCGAGTTCAGGTACGGGCCCAAGACGTACCTATGCATTACAAGGGAGGCAGGACTCAGAGGCATCTACGTATGTGGTAACAAGTATGATGACTATTTGCTCTCATCCTGCTTATGTATTGATTGATCCAGGATCTACCTTGTCCTACGTTACCCCATTTGTGGCTTGAAAGTTCAATGTTGTACTAGAGTTGCTTCAGCAACCCTTTTCAGTATCTACACCCGTCGGTGACTCCATCATATCCAGAAGGATTTATCGAGGGTGTACAATAGAGGTTGTTGATCGTCAGACCACAGTAGATCTGGTAGAATTAGAGATGATTGATTTCGATGCCATTATGGGTATGGATTGGTTAGTGTTGTGCTATGCCAATGTAGAATGCTGGACCAAGACGGTCCGATTCCACTTTCCAGGGGAGGCAGTACGAGAGTGGAAGGGCAGTACAACTATGCCAAAAGGTAGGTTTATTTCCTACCTTCGGGCAAGGAAGTTGATAGCTAAGGGATGCATTTGCCACATAGTCAGAGTCTAGGATGTGCGGGTAGAGCCTCCGACTCTCCAGTCTGTTCTAGTTGTTAATGAATTCCCCGACGTATTGCCAGATGAGCTACCTAGTATTCCCCTAGAAAGAGAAATAGATTTTGAAATTGATTTGCTACCAGGAACTCAGCCCATATTGATCCCTCTGTATCATATGGCTCTTGCTGAACTCAGAGAACTAAAGGAGCAGCTGAAGGATCTATTAGATAAGGGCTTTATTAGTCCGAGTACTTCACCTTGGGGTGCGCCGGTTCTATTTGTGAGAAAGAAGGACGGCTCCCTCCCCATGTTGTATAGACTACCGGCAGTTGAAAAAGGTTACAGTCAAGAATAAGTATCTGCTTACCAGAATAGATAATTTGTTTGATCAGTTACAGGGGGCCAGATATTTCTCCAAGATTGACCTACGGTCCGGATATCATCAGGTTCAAGTTTGTGAAAGGGACATTCCAAAGACTGCCTTGAGGACCAGATACGACCATTTTGAATTCCTAGTCATGTCCTTTGGGCTGATGAATGCTCCCGCATTATTCATGGACCTGATGAACAGCATCTTCAGACCATACCTGGACCTGTTCGTGATAGTGTTTATTGACGATATTTTGGTGTATTCTCGCTCAGAGGCAGACCACCAGGATCATTTGCGGAAACTGCTCCAGATTCTCAGGGACTGTCAGTTGTATGCCAAGTTCTCTAAATGTGAATTTTTGCTGAACTCAGTAGCCTTCTTGGGCCATATCATGTCGGATGCTGGTATACAAGTAGAACACAGAAAATAGAAGCAGTAAAAACATGGCCCAGACCTACCACGCCGACAAAAGTACACAGTTTTCTAGGATTAGTAGGGTACTATAGAAGATTTGTTGAGGGATTCTCCACCATAGCGGCACCTCTGACTAAGCTGACACAAAAAACAGTAAAGTTTCAGTGGATGGAGGCATGTGAGCAGAGTCTCCAGGAATTTAAAGGCAGGTTAACCTCCACCCCAGTATTAGCATTGCCAGAAGGTACAGAGGGTTATGCAGTTTATTGTGATGCTTCAGGTGTTGGGTTAGGATGTGTGTTGATGCAGCATGGTAAAGGAATTGCTTATGCTTCCAGACAGCTGAAGAAACATGAAAAGAATTATCCCACCCATGACCTGGAACTAGCCGCAGTGATCCACGCCCTAAAGATGTGGAGACATTACTTGTATGGCGTCCATGTGGATATTTTCACTGATCATAAGAGCCTACAGTATATCTTCACTCAGAGAAAGTTGAATTTGCGGCAGCTTCGCTAGTTAGAGTTGTTGAAAGATTATGATGTAAATATTCTGTATCATCCAGGAAGAGCCAACGTAGTAGCAGATGCCCTTAGCCGTAAGTCTATGGGGGAGTTTGGCATACTTGCAGCCCGAGCAGCGGGAATTGGCCCGAGAAATACACCAGTTAGCCAGTTTAGCCGTTCGTGTAGCAGAAACAGAGGACAACAGAACGGTAATTCAGAACACTGCAGTGTCGTCATTAGTTGTGGAGGTAAAGGAATGGTAGTACGAAGATCCCAACCTGGTTCAGCTTAAAGACAGAGTTCAGCAAAGAAAAGCGCCGGAATTTCAGGTAACTGAGGATGAAGTGTTGCGATGTAAGGGCCTCCTTTGTGTTCCAGAGTTGCAGGGCTTCGCCAGCAGATTATGGGCGAGGTACATTACACCCGCTATTCTCTCCATCCAGGCGCAACGAAAATGTACCATGATATCAAAGAAATCTACTGGTGTCCAGGTATGAAGAGGGAAATAGAAGAATTTATAGCCAGTGTCCTAACTGACAGCAAGTAAAAGCTGAACACTAGAAACCAAGCGGATTGACTCAAGACATAGCTATGCCTCTTTGGAAGTGGAAAGCAATAAGTATGGATTTTGTAGCAGGATTACCCCGTACCAGGCATAGAAATGACATGATTTGGGTAATCGTTGACAGGCTGACAAAATCAGCTCATTTTCTACCAGTAAGGGCTACTTTCTCTGCCGAAGATTATCCTGAGCTGTATATCATAGAAATAATAAGACTGCACGGTGTTCCAGTGTCCATTATCTCTGACAGAGGGGCATAATTTACAGCCAAATTTTGGCAATCATTTCAAAGAGGCCTGGGAACACAGATTAACCTGAGCATAGCTTTTCACCCTCAAACAGATAGGCAGGCAGAATACACTCTTCAGACACTCGAGGATATGTTACGAGCGTGTGTGTTAGACTTTGGAGGTAGCTAGGATGAGCACTAACCACTTATTGAGTTCGCTTATAATAATAATTACCATTCAGCTATCCAAATGGCGCCTTATGAGGTGAAAGTGCAGATCGCCAGTTGGCTAGTTTGAATTGGCAGAGTCAGCACTGATTGGGCCGAATATTATTCATCAGTCAGAGGAAATGATAAATCTTATCAGAGAACGCCTACTGACTGCTCAGAGCTGCCAGAAATCGTATGTTGATGTGCGGCGCAGAAACTTGGAATTTGATGTGAATGACTTGGTATTCTTGAAAGTCTCTCCAATGAAAGGGATGATGAGATTCAGCAAGAAAGGCAAGCTCAGCTCGAGATTTGTTAGGCCTTATCAGATTCGCCGAAGAATAGGCGAAGTGGCATGCGAGTTGAACTTACCTCCAGAATTAGAGTCTGTTCACCCAGGTTTCCACGTTTCCATGCTGAGGAAGTATATAGGAGACCCTTTCAGAGTTGACCCAATTCAGGATGTCCAGGTTACGGAGGAGCTGGCTTATGAAGAGGTTCTAGTAGCCATACTAGACCAGGAGATTCGCAGATTAAGAACTAAAGATGTTGCTTCTGTCAAGGTATTATGGCATAATAGGAACCGAGAGGAAATGACTTGGGAAGCAGAGGACGATGTGAAAGTTAGATATCCTCAGTTATTTCAGACTTAATAAGCCAGAGGTACGTTAGTATTGTTATTTTATGAGTTGCCTTATATTTATGTGTATAAATTAAATAGTTGACTCTAGTCTATTGCGTGATGAATACTATTGTATTGTGTGGAATACCTGTATTGGACTTTTTTGCATTTTGGGATTTTTAAGGTAGTCCATATTACAGGGGAGTCTCTGCCTAAATTGTTCAAGAATAAGTCGAGTAAGTTGAGATTCCTGTGAGCAGGAGTTTACATTCGAGGATGAATGTTCTTAAGGAGGGAAGGATGTTACACCCCGTAATTCTTGACATTTAGATGGCCTATTCGCATGTTGGTTAAGAGTTTTATAATTTCATACGTGCTAGAAAAAGGTCCTGGGGAGAGACCGGACAAGAGCCAAGTCGGAGTGTCGCAAGGCAAACTTATAAATCGCATTGGGGGAGGATGTTACACCCCGTAAATTCTTGACATTTAGATGGACTATTCACATGTTGGTTAAGAGTTTTAGAATGCCATACGTGCTAGAAAAAGGACGCAGGGAGAGACCGGACAAGCGCCAAGTCGGAGTGTCGCAGGCAAATGCGACTTATAAATCGCATTCAACAAATGCGACTTATAAATTGCATTCGACAAACGCGACTTAAAGGTCCCAAGTATATAAACCCCCAATTCAGTTTTAAGTGATAATTATCAATATTTCTAGTGAGTAAACCAGAGAACAGTGGAGAAACATAGAGGACGAAGGTTTCCATTAAAATTCCATTTGTTTACGTTGTTAAACGCGGTCCAAACTCAAATTAACTTTGGGTAGCGAAGTATAAAGCTGCAGGGAGCATTCCTACGGAGTTAGTTTCGTGAAATTCCGCCGGCGAATCATCATCCTACTGAGCTAAGGTAAGTGGAATTGCTCCAAATTAGTGTCAATATGATCCTATCCCTAAAGTGAGTATATCTCCCTTCTGGACTTCCGAGAAATAGCGAGTTTTCAGTTTTTTTCGATAAGTCAAAGTTTGGGCAGTATATATATTCAAAGTAGTGTTTTCTTCTAGAATATTGATGAATTTAGTTTTATTTGCTATGAATATGAATGCAGTTGGAAGAAATAGCTGGATATTGGCTGAGTTACGCCAGTTAGTCAAGAAGTCAACAACTGAGGTATGTAAAGCCAGTTTCTTCGGCAAGATAGTAATTCTAGTATAGTGTAATAGAATAAATTCCATAAGAATGTTTCAAAGCTGAGTATTATGCCCAGTGTGAATTCAATAAGCATGCTTGAATAATTATTATGTCATATTCAGAATAAAAGTCAGTAAATTAGTATCACACAGCGAGATATTATTCCAGACTCAGTATAACTCAGTATCAGATTCAGTATAATTCAGCAAGGAATTCAGCAAGGGATTCAGAATAGAATATCAGAACATGGATAGTATTATCATATTTAATATATATGTTATATTTGATTATTTTTGTTTGTAGAGACCTGATTGTTCTATGTTGGGCACCCTTAGAGCTTCCTTGCCACCCCAGGGTTAATAGTTGTGTCGACTCGCCCGCTAGAGGGTGAGGATATGTCACTCCAAGGAGTGGCATGTTGTCCGCCAGAGGACGAAGATGGGATGCAGCATTTCCCATAGCAGGCTGATCAACATTATAGCATACCCCTTTCGAGCGCTTGCGCCCAGGGCACAGATTACAAATTATAGATCTCAGATTACAGTTTACAGGAGTCTTCCGGAATCAGATACAGCTATAGTCAGGGGCCCAGAGAGCCCAAGTTGCATACCAAGGGGCCGGCGGGATGCTCATAGTTACTAGATGAGTGGCGTATTAACCCTGGGGTAGCAAGGAATACTAATAACTCGGGTAGGGATATATAGATTTTGTGTTGATTGGTACCTTCCGGCTTATGGTGGCTGGTATACGTTCTTGTATGATATATGTGTTATTTATTAAATTAATAGATAGCAGGACGCTGCAGTGACAGGTATGATTCTCACCTTTTCTCTAATACAATTAAGCTTTGTTTAGATTTTGCCATCCCAAACAGTCTTAGCCATCTTCTATTATTCAGTAACTATCAGTATTATTGTCTATTTTGAATTATATTTAGTTATTGCTTGGTATACTCGACACCAGTAGTACTGACGCCCGTTTGGGGGCGTTGCATTACTTGTCTGCAGGTACTCATAGACGAGAAGTCGATCCCTCATAATTCTAGTCAGCACACAAATTCATCAGCTCCTGTCATCTGGAGCTTGACAGCTAGAGGTTTATTCCTTTTCTTTTATTGTACAGTACGGGTAGGTTGGGTCCTGGTCCCGACCATCTTATCAGTATTCTTAGAGGCTTGCAGATTGTATATTCCCTGTGGTTAGTTGTACCGGTCGTGTGAGGTCGCGTCTATGTTTTAGTTTGTTTATGATGGTCGTGTGGGGCCTTATTCAGTTAATAGTCGGTGACCTTGCTGGTCACAGAGTATTTTAGCATTTGATTTAGCGTTTCAGTGAAACTAGTCAGCATTGTGGCCTTGTCGGCCCACATAGGCTCCTTATACTATTATTGTTCTGGTTAGCTGTTGTTGTCTTATAGGTGGCTACAGGCTTAGTCAGCCGGAGGCTATATTTACAACTGTTATATAGCCCGTTGGTTCCATGAACCCAGAGTTAGAGCCAGCCTGGCACCAGAAGTGCTTAGGCTTAGTAGTCCAGCAGTCCAGGTCTTAGTAGGGCATCAGGTGCCAGTCAAGCCTCCCAAGGCGGGGCGTGACATATGAACATCTGTATTAGGTATAGTTAGGTTTCAAACTATTTTATTATGCAAGAGGCGGAGAAAGAAACATATCCAGAGTGTTTGTTTTACTAATTTTCTTTTGTTAGATTTATTCAAACAATTCTTCCTTGTAAGTGATTATCATGAATTCTTGTGCAAAAATTGATATTGAGAATGAAATCATGAGTAACTAAGTTTCACACCTAGGTTGTGAGAACCATATTGAAATGGAAAAAGTAGGTTAACGCAACCAGTGATTCTTGAATGACATTTATTCATGTATTGTTGATTTCTTCAATTTGAATGCTTTTAACGATTGCAAATGTTAGAACTTACTATTAATCTTCACTTGCTTTACCAAAGAAGTCTAGATTTAGGAAAGAGATTAACAATGAAGATTTGAGGGTTTCAACCCTCATCTAATAACCCTAGGTTTTATAAGGGGGGTTAATCCCGAACAGGTGACGAGGTTTAATACTTGAACACTTAAAAGCTGAAAGAATTAGAGTGCCATCTATCTAGGTGGGTCAAAAGACACTAGATAGATTATAATAATCAATTTTGCATGAATAGCATTGCAATAGATCCATGATATAATAACCTGTTGCAGTCATGTATTCATGGGAACACATTCCTAGTCATTTCTCTATATTGAAAACGACAAATTTTTGTTATAAATTGGTTCTTGAAAATAACTCTTGAATTATTCAATTTTTTTTGATTTATTAATTTCCCCTTTGAGATATTGATTAGAGATTTGAACAACCATCTGACTAATTTTACACCATATTCCAAGTGGGATTTGATCCCATCTCATTGGATTTTATATTTAACCAACAACCACTTTATATCTTTACAGATGTGTAATTTGGGCATATCATGTTTTGGCGCCATCATGGGGGATTACGGGTATTGTCTATTAGGGTTGATTTGACTTTTAGACCATATTTTTGTATAACTTTATTTTGTTGTTTTTGTTTTTTTGGCACAATGAACAACTAGCTGCTCGAAATCTACAACAACTAGGGTGAAATGTCCAGTCGATTGGGAGGAATAATCCTCCACTGGGCTGACACCTTACTCCTGTTGAGGATATTGATTTGGAGTAACTAGGCTTCACAAGTGCTACTTTATTGCTTGAACTTGGTGAGAACGCTAAATTTGACATCACTAGCACCACAATGCACTTGATGATTACGAAAGGATTATACATATCTCTGGTTCATGAGGATCCCAACCAGCATGTTAAGAACTTTAGAGAAATTTGCAAGGTATACAGGGTGTATGGCATCTCACAAGAAGTTATTCGATCAGACTCTTTTCTTTCTCCTTGACTGGATAGGTAACTTTATGGCTAGGTGAACTGCCAGATGAGTCTGTCATCAGTTGGTTAGAGCTAACCACTGCATTTTTGGAAAGTATCTTTCCTCCACCTCAAATAATCCAGCTAAAGGATGAAACTAATAATTTTAGCAAACTACAAAGTGAAGCATTGCATGAGGCATGACTAAGGTTTAAGAAGAAGATCAAGTAGTATCCTAATCATACACTGTCTAATGAAGTTCTTCTTCATTCATTTTACAGGTCATTGGATGGATTGAACAGGGAAGTAGCAAATAATATTGTAGAGGATTCTCTAATGGACCATTCATTCTCTATTGTTAGTGATATTTTGGATAAATTGACTAAGACAAATAGGGATTGGCACACTCGGTAATCTGAAGTAGTGAATGACGTTCAATCTAAAGGGTTATCCAAGAGTAGATCAAAAGAGCGAAGGAATGTGATCAAGTTATGGTCAGCTTAAAACTCAAATGGATTTGATTACAAAGCATCTGATGGAGCTAGTTCTCAGAAAATTAATACAATGGGCACACAGGAGCAAGCACCTCAAAATGATGACTATTTTTCTTAATATGAGAAAGATGCAAACCTTGTGAACAATTAGGCTTGGGTTTCCCAATCCAATGCCCAAGGGTCTAATCATGACTCTTGGCATCAAGGTTCGGGAAATCAAAGTTGGAACAAGCATAGAGAGAACAACTATGAGAAGTATGAAGAGACAGAGACCAAGGGAATTGGAGAAACAGGGACCAAGGACGCTGGAGAGATAGGGACCATGGGTATAGAAATAATTGCGGGGTGTGTACGTTCCTCCTAAGGGTAACCAACAAAGCTTGAATAATCCATTAATCACTAACCTAGTTGGGTCAAAGATAAAAGACATGCTCGCAAAGGTGTTGAAGAAAGTAGAATCAACAAACTCAGGAATCAAGGAGATCAGAGGGGATCTTTCTAGTGTGAATCAGTTAGTAAATTCTAACTCCACCTCAATCAAGCAGTTCAGCAGATGAATTAGATATCAACAACTTTTAATCCAAGACAAAAAAGTGCTCTTCTTAGTGATTCCATTCCCAATCCAAAGAATGACAATTACTACATAGTTATCACCACGAGGAGTGCCCGAGTTTTGGAGCTCGTGGTAGAATTAGTTATTGATAATCAGATTGATGAAGATTCTAAATATTCCTGGGTGGTAATTGATTATCATGATCCGAACGTAGACCCGGATCATGAAACAGGATAAGGAACCCCGAGAGGCATAAAATCGACCAATGGCATAAGCATACATCTAACTTTATTTCACTTTAAGCGGAAGACTAAACATGCGATATAGAGGAATCATAAAGATAACATAATATAGCATGATAAGCGGAAAGTACTAGACATACACATCAGCTGAGTACTACATACGGTCTGAAAGCCTCTATCATATAAGATGGATTGATGGGACAACATCCCCAACTACCCGACAAAACTAAAATGAAAAAGAACATCAATGTCTAATCATATGGCCCTCGAAACATGAGGATTCACCAACAAGGAAGAAAGCTAAGGGAAACATCCTTCTTCCGAACAAAGAGAGATGGAGCACCCCATAGGATTTGCTAGGTTTGATGAAAACCTTATCTAGAAGACTTTTCAATTGTTCTTTCAACTCTTTTAGCTAGGCTGGAGCCATTTTGTGAGGTGGAATGGATATGGACTGTGTATCTGGGAGAATGTTAATATCAAAGTCAATCTCCCTCTCGATAGGGACTCCTAGTAGATCATTCGGAAACACCTTCGGGTACTCACATACAATAGGAAAAGACTGAAGAGTCGGGGTCTCAGAGATAGAATCCTTGACCCAAACTAAATGGTATACACAACCGTTAGAAATCATCTTTTTGGCCTTAAGATAGGAGATGAATCGACCTACAGGCACAACTGAACTAACTTTCCACTCTAGAACTGGTTCGCCAGGAAATCAAAACTCTACCATATGGGTTCTACAATTTATTGAAGGAAATCAATCATACAACCAATCCATGCTGAAGATAACATCAAAATTGGTCATGTCTAACTCTATTAGGTCGGCTGAGGTGACTTTCTGAAGGATTGTGATAGGGCAGTTTCTGTAGACCCATCGAGCTATAACTAACTCACTAAATGGAGTAGAGACTGAGAAGGGTTCTGACAAGATTTAGGGACTGACACTGAAACTAACAGCAACATAAGGAGTCATAAAATACAAGGTAGACCTTGGATGTAAAAATGCATACACATCAGATGGAATACTCCTAACATACCAATGGCCATATCGGGAGAGACCTCCTACTCCTGACGAGAAGATAGTGCATAAAACCTATTTTGGCGCTTGCTTCCACTTTTACTAGTGGAAGCACCCTGCTGAGCCGAACGTGCTGGTGGATGGACTAATGATGGAGATGAGTGTGATAGTCAGGTCCTGTATCATGAAATGATACAACATAGAAAGTATGCGGTCAGTACGTGGAATGTACCGAATATGGAAGGTAAGTAAAATAGACATTTAAAATATGTAAAAACTCATAAATGATCATAAGAGTAGGAAATCATGCTCATATCATAAATATCATAACATAACATAAGGTTAAAGGTTTTCAAAACATTCGTAATACAATCGAAATCATAATCATAAGAGAAGAGCTTTACTTAACATGACTTGAGCCAATATACATAATCATAAACATGCATAAATCATGAGGAACAATGGGAGATTCTCTTAACCGACATACCCCATATGAGCACACATGGAGCCTGACTTGTAACCCTAGTCGGGAGGGTGTTCGTACCTTTGTCAGGGGTAGAACCATGAAAGGCATGATTACACATGAAAAGGGCCATTTGGGCCAGGGAACAGTCACAAAGGAGGTCCCAACGTATCCTAAGGTGGCCCATAGTTATGAGATCCGATTCAGAACCTAGGCCCCAAACCTACTCGATATTAAATACTACTTCCAAAATTTATATAGTTCTCATAGTATAATATGTATGAGATTCATGGGCTAGTTAAATCATTATAATCATAAACATACTTGTAAATACCTGGACTATCTATGACATAAGGCCCATGAGTCGGCCAAGACATAATTCATAAATAATAGGTTTCACGCATACTTGTAGATCATACATATACGTTGCAAATCATCAAATCAGAATGGGTATTTGAATAAATCCATATTTCGAATCATAATCACGATAGATATATAAATATCAACAATTAAAGATCATAACTCGATTCATCATAGATCATACATAATTAGGCAAAATTTAGTAGAAATCGAAATCACTAATTTTATAATCAAAATAGTTGTAGAATCTGACCAAAATTCATAAAACGTGATGTAAATCTAAAAATATAATAACCCATTAGTAAATCATTAAAATTCCACAAAATTCACGTTAAAAACCCCCCTAAGATTTTTGGTTAAATTTCATGAATTAGGAGAGATTGGGCATGGGTGTGAGCGAAAACACCCATTCATAAACCTACATACCCGCATAAGATCAAATTTCAACACTCTTTGAAAGCCCAAGGGAGAATTGATCAAGAAGAGCTTGAGAACTAGCTTAGTCACTCTTAATTCTTCCTAACTTTGAATGCATGAGAATGAATAGGTTAGGGGGACTTAACCTATCTTAACATACCCAGAGAATGACATAAAACAATGTAGTTTAGGGCCCTATAGAGTAGGAATGATGAAAATGCCCTAAAAATCTGCACTGGATGATCCAACGGACATACCAACGAGTCGTTGGAGCATACCACAACTCGTGGTACGATCCGTCACATACACTGCCCAGTCCTTGATCCCGGATTCCACCCACGACTCTACAGGATGAGTCGTCCTTACGTCTAATGGGTCGTTGGATTGATCATTGTTTGTCTTCTAAAGAACCTGGTCTTCCCCTCACAATGAGCCTCGCCACAACTCATTGTCTCCTCCAACGAGTTGTGGTCTCCTTTCGTTAGTTCCATTGGGAATTTAACAACCCAAACAACGACTAGTGACCACGGGTCATTACATCTCACCACGGGTCATGGGATGACCCATTACATCCCCAACTGCCAAAGTCCAGAACCACCCATGATTACAAACAATGACTCGTTGTTCCTCGCAATGAGTCGTTACATCACACGTTACTCCCACTGTCACCAGGACTTCATTTCCCACGATTATATCCAACGGGTCATTGGTTGGACCAGCGATCCGTTGGGTCTTCTATCCTGCACACTTTTCCCTATTTTCAACCAACTTCCATTTTTGATCCCGGGTCTAATCTTAGACACTTTCGTGGTATTACAATATCTCCCCCTTTGGAACATTCGTCCTCAAATATTGGAAACAAGCAGAAAAAGATAAAGACATGCAATCATTACACCTAAATACTGATCATTTAATTTGAAAACTAACGAAATGACTATCTCCAGTTCAAACCACATAGCTTCTCCGATTTCATGATTCACATACACAAACATATACATAAAAGAAACATGCGCACATGAACTGAACATAAAACTAAATAGAGTTTTAGGGAAAATATAATACCTCAAGTAAGAACTGAGGCGATAGAGAATAAATGTGGGTATTTTAGCCATCATATCCACTTCGGCTTCCCACGTAGCTCCTTCAACATGTTGATTCCTCCATAACACTTTAACTGAAGCTACTTACTTGTTCCTTAGCCTCCGAACCTGATGATCCAATATTTCCAATGGAACCTCCTGATAACTAAGGCTATCTTTTACACCAACACTGTCCACTGGAACAACTAGAGTTGGATCACCCAAACACTTCTTCAAAAGAGATACATGAAATACAGGATGCACGAAAGATAACTCTGAGGGAAACTCCAATTCATATGCCACTTTGCCAACTCTTCACACAATCCGTTAAGGGGCCAACATAGTGGGGACTAAGTTTTCCTTTCTTCCCAAACCGTATCACTCCCCTAATTGGAGGTACCTTCAGAAACACCAAATCGTCAACCTTGAACTCTAACTCTCTCCTCCTCACATCGGCATAGGACTTTAGGCGACTTTGAGCGGTTTTCAGCCTGTCCCTTATCAATTGAACCTTCTCCATAGCCTCACGACTGTCATAGTTGCCTCACCAACCTCAAACCATCCGATAAAAGATCTACATCTCCGCCCATAGAGATCCTCGAATGGTGCCATCTTAATGCTGGAGTGATAGTTTTTATTGTAAGCAAACTCGATCAGGAGAAAGTGATCATCCCAACTACCTTTGAAGTCCATCACACATGCCTTCAACATGTCTTCGAGAGTCTGAATTGTCCGCTCCACTTGACCATTCATTTGCGGGTGAAATGCTATGCTGAGCTTAATTTGAGTACCAAGCCCTTTTTGGAATGACCTCCAAAAGTGAGAGGTAAATTGAGTATTTCCGTCTGAATGATGGATATGGGCACTCTATGCAATCTAACTAACTCCCAGATATATAGTTTGGCATAATCCTTCGCCGAATTCGTGTTTTTCGCCAGTAGAAAATGAGCAGCTTTAGTTAATCTGTCTACCACCACCAAAATGGAGTTATATTGTCGACGAGTATGAGGTAATCCTGTGATGAAATCCATATTAATCTCTTTCCACTTTCAAGTAGGAACGTGATATCCTGAAGTACACCTCCCGGCCTTTGATGCTCAACCTTTACTTGCTGACAGTTCGAGCACTTGGTTATGAATTTTACAATATCCTTCTTCATGCAGATCCACCAATACATTTCCCATAAATCACGATTCATCTTGGTGGCACCCGGATGGATAGAGCACCTAGATCCATGAACCGCATGCAACATCCGACTCCTTAAATCATAAACATTTGGAACACATAAGCGACCCTGGTACCGCAGCACACCATCTCCCCCTTGGGAGAAGGCCTCCACCTTCTGACTTTGAATGGCTTCCTTTAACTTTACCAAAATCGGGTCCTCATCTTGTCTAGCTTTCACATCAATCATCAAGGATGATTATGACCCATTCTAGACAACAACACCGTCATCAGTCGAGTCGACCCAACCTAACTCCCAACCTTGCGAGTCGATGTACATCTTTCGCCAGCTCCTTCTTCCCCTCATCTACATGGTACACACTCTCCATAGAGATTCTAGTAAGTGCGTCCGCACCACATTAGCCTTACCCAGATTGTAAAAGACAATCATATAGTAATCCTTAAGTAGATCTAACCACCTTCTTTGCTATAGATTGAGATCTTTCTGAGTGAACACATATTGTAAGAATTTATGGTCTGTAAACACATCCACATGGACCCCATACAAGTAATGTAGCCATATCTTCAATGCGAACACCATCGTGGGAAATTCAAGATCATGGGTCGGGTAATTCTTCTCATGAACTTTCAACTATCTAGAGGCATAAGCTATGACCTTCCGGTGCTGCATCAATACGCACCCAAGGCCGACTGTCGAAGCATCACAATACACTATAAATTCATCAATACCCTTGGGTAGGGTTAAGACTGGTGCTCTAGTAAGTCGAGTCTTCAACTCTTGGAAGCTCTTCTCACAAGCTTCTGACCATTGGAACTTCACCTTCTTATGGGTCAATTTGGTCAAAGGTGTTGCAATAGATGAAAAACGCTCAACAAATTTCCGGTAGTAGCCAACTAAACCCAAGAAACTCTGAGTATCTAAATGATTCACCAGATTAGGACAATTCTTTACCGCTTCTCTCTTTTGATAATCCGCCCTTATTCCCTCACTTGTCACAACATGGCCCAGAAATGCTACAGAGTTCAACCAAAACTCAAACTTGCTGAATTTGGCATATAACTGACGAACCTTGAGATTCTGAAACACTATTCTTAAATGAGTGGCATGCTCCTCCTCACTCCAAGAGTATATAAGGATGTCATCAATGAACACGATTACGAACATGTCCAGGTACGACTTGAACACCCTTTTCATAAGGTCCATAAAAGCTGCAGGAGCATTAGTTAGTCCAAAAGACATAAGTACAAACTCATAATGACCATACCGCGTCCTAAAGGCTGTCTTTGGGATATTGCACTCCCGAACCCTGAGTTGATGATACCCGGAGTGAAGATCTATCTTTGAGACACATTTGGCACCCTGAAGTTGGTCAAATAAATCATTGATCATGGGTAGAGGATACCTGTTCTTAACGGTGACTTTATTCAATTGCCGATAGTCAATGCAGATCTGAAGGGAACCATCCTTCTTTCGGAAAAATAAAATTGGTTCACCCCATGGAGGCTTGCTCAATCGAATGAAACCCTAATCTAACAGGTCCTTCAACTGATCCTTTAACTCTTTTAGCTCGGGTGCAGTCATTTTGTAAGGAGGGATAGATAAAGGTCGCGTGTCGGGCAGAAGGTCAACACCAAAATCAATTTCTCTCTTGGGAGGAACACCTGGTAAATCATCAACAAACACTTCTGGGTACTCACTCACTACCGGAACTGATTGGATAGTCGGAATCTCGTACTCAACATCCTTAACCCTAAGTAGATGATACATGCAACTCTTGGAGATCATCTTTTTGGCCTTAAGATAGGAAATAAAATGACCTACAGGTACGACCAAACTACCCTTCCACTCCAAGACTGACTCACTCAGAAAACAGAACTCCACTGCACAGGTTCTACAATTAACAGAAGCATAACACATATATAACCAATCCATGCCAAGAATAATATTAAAGTCAGTCATGGATAACTCTACAAGGTCTGTGGAGGTGACTTTAATGCAATATAGTGATCGGTAATCTTTTATACACTAATCTAGCTACAACCGAATTACCAACAGGAGTAGAAACTGAAAATGGTTTTGACAGAGTCTCGGGACTAACTCCAAAGCTACTAGCAATGTAAGGAGTCATAAACTACAAGGTAGCCCCTGGATATAAAAAAGCATAAACATCAATATGGAATACTCGCAACATACCAGTGAGCACATCGGGGAGACCTCATGCTCATGGGGGGATGCTAAAGCATAGAACCTGTTTTGGCGCTGACCGCCGGCTGAACTAGTTAAGGCACCCTGCTGAGGTGGACATGTTGCTGGAGTAGCTGAATTAAAGGCTGGCATATGGGCTCCACCGCCCCCTGATCTGGCCGAAGGACAATCCTTGAGTCTATGTCCGGGTTTGCCACACCCGAAACAAGCATCTACACCGATTAGGCACTTCCTTGCATGATTCTTTTCGCACCTCGCACAAGCTGGGAAGATGCTCTCTATCTCCATGCTGCCCTGGCCTCCGATCCCCTCGTGATCTAGATGGTGTACTGGTGGATGATGGTGCTTGGGCAAAAGACCTATGTTGAGACTGTTGGCGCTATCCACCCCCTGATCTGGCCTAAGATGTCCCATAATTGTCTGTCCTAGCCCTCTTGGCCTCGCTTTGTCTCCGATATACTGACTCCATCTGTTGAGCGTGCAACACTATGCAGGAAAAATCTATATCCCGATGCAAAATGGAAATTCTACAATCCTTATCCTGGTAGTCTGCCATTCCATGCACAAATCAGCTCACTTGATCTCTCTAGTCTGTCACCAACTCTGGCGCATACTTGGATAAGCGGGTGAACTCCAAAGCATATTTCTGAACTGACATGTCACCCTGCTTCAGGTTTACAAACTCAACCACCTTCTGTTCCCTCATCTCACGAGGAAGAACCAATCCAGAAATGTCGCGTGAAACTCTTCCCAACATATAGGGCCTGCACCCACTTCCCTAACATCTCTCCACTGCTTGAACTATATATGCACTACCCCTTTTAGTTGATAGGAGACAAAATTAACACACTCTCTATTTGTCACCCCCATAACTTGGGTGATCTTTAGAATCTCTTCGATGAATTCGTGTGGATCCTCACATACCTTGGACCCAAGGAACTCCGGCGGGTTCATCCTCAAGAAATCTCTGACCTGAGCCGCTGTCGCATTGCCATTCTATGGAATATGCGCAACAACCTATTGATTGACCTGAGCAGTCAAGTCCTGCCCCAGCATCTAGATAGCTACTCGAAATTCAGTGTGGGTAACTAGCTCTAGTGCTTAGGGCTTCTGATCTGGTGGGGCTTGCTGATGCCCATGTCCATTGCCATCCTCGTCGCCTTTACCATTTCCATTTCTCCGACCATGCATTCTTCATGGAGCCATGATTTTGCAATCGCAAATAACACAAATTAGAAGGATAGAAAAGCTTTTCATCACACGAAATAGATCATGAAATAAGGGAACATTTTCTAAACGTCTCGTAGTCTCTTCTTCATAAGTGTGGTGCGCTTCACACCGATGAAAAAGACTTTACTTAACGTGGCTTTCAAACACCCTAGGACACTTCAAACCTATGGCTCTAATACCAAGTTTATCACGACCCAAACATAGATCCGGATCGTAACACAGGAAAAGGAACCCCAAGAGGCCCCAAGTCAACCCATGACATAAGCATACATCTAACTTCATTTCACTTTAAGCGGAAGACTGAACATGCGATATAGCGGAAATATAAATGTAACATAATATAGCATGAAAGTACTAGGCATACACATCAGCTGAGTACTACATACGGTCTTAAAGCCTCTATAATATAAGATGGGTTAATGGGACAACATCCCCAACAAACCTAGCAAAACTGAAATTAAAGAGAACATCAATGTCTAGTCATATGGCCCTTGGAACATGAGGACTCACTAATAAGGCTGACAACTAACTCTGAGATGAACTAATGATGGAGATGATCCTGATAGTCGGGTCCTATATCATGAAATAATACAACATAGAAGTATGCAGTCGGTATGTGGAATGTACCGATTATACAAGGTAAGTAAAATGGAAATTTAAAATATGTAGAAACTTATAAATGATCATAAGAGTAGGACATCATGCTCATATCGTAAATATCGTAACATAACACAAGGCTTAAGGTTTTCAAAACATTTGTAATATAATTGTAATAATAATCATAAGAGAAGAGTTTTACTTAACATGAATTAAGTCAATATACATAATCACAAACATGCATAAATCATGAAGAACAGTGAGAGATTCTCTTAACCGAACACCCAATATGAGCACATAAGGAGCCCGACTTCTAACACTAGTTGGGAGGATGCCCATACCTTTGCCAAGGGTAGAACCATAAAGTGCATGATCACACATGAAAAGGGCCATTTTGGCCAGGGGACAGTCACAAAGGAGGTCCCAACATATCATATGGTGGCACATAGTTATGAGATCCAGGGCAGAACCTAGGCCCTGAACCTACTAGGTGTTATATACTACTCTCAAAAAAAATATATATATATATAGTGCTCATAGTATAATATGAATGAGATTATATTCATGGGCTAGTTAAATCATGATAATCATAAACATACTTGTAAATACGTGAACTAGAGAAAACATAAGGCCCGTGAGTCAGCCAAAATATAATTCATAAATCATAGGTTTCATGCATACTTGTAGATCATACATATACTTTGAAAATCATCAAATTGTAATGGCTATTTGAATAAATCCATATTTTGATTCATAAATCATGAATGATTTGTAAATACCAATAATTGAAGTAAAGATCATAACTTGATTTATCATATATCATAAATAATTAGGTTAAATTTAGTAGAAATTGAAATCACTAATTTTATAATCAAACTAGTTGTTGAATCTGATCAAAATTCATAAAACATGATGTAAATCTCGAAATATGATAACCCATTAGTAAATCATTAAAATTCCACAAAATTTGAGTAAAAACCCCCCTAAGATATTTGATCAAATTTCATGAATTAGGAGAGATTTGGGCACGGGTATGAGCAAAGAACCCATTCATAACCCTACATACCTGGGTAAGATTGAATTTCAACACTCTTTGAAAGCCCAAGGGAGAATTGATGAAGAAGATCTTGAGAACTATCTTAGTCACTCTTAATTCGTTGTAACTTTGCATGCATGAGAATGAATAGGTTAGGGGGACTTAACCTATCTTAACATAGCCAGAAAATAACATAAAATCACGTAGTTAAGGACCCTAAAGCATATGAATGACGAAAATACCATGAAAATATGCACTGGATGATCCAACGGATGTACCAACGAGTCATTGGAGGATACCACAACTTGTGGTATTATTCTTCACATACACTGCCCGGTCCTTGATCTTAGATTCCACCCCTGACTCTACAGGACAAGTCGTCCTTACGTGTAACGGGTCATTGGATCGATCGTCGTTTGTCTCCTGGAGAACCTAATCTTCCCCTCACAACGAGCCTTACCATGACTCTTTGTCTCCTCCAATGAGTCATGGTCTACTTCCGTTAGGTCCACTGGAAATTTAACAACCCAAACAACAACTAGTGACCACGGGTCATTCCATCTCACCACGTTCGTGGTAGGACTCGTTACATCCCCAATTGCCAAAGTATAAACCACCCATGATTACAAACAATGACTCGTTGTCCCCGGCAATAAGTCATTATATCACCCATTACTCCCACTGTCACTAGGCCTTCACTTCCCACGATTAGATCCAACAGGTCATTGATTGGACGAACGATCAATTGGGTCATCCAACCTACACACTTTTACCAGTTTTCAGCCAACTTTCATTTTTGATCTCGGGTCTAATCTTATGCACTTTTGGGGTATTACATTGATGAGAGAAAGGATAAGAAAAAATTTTCTATTTCTAGTAAGCCACATGCATTTACTCTGAGGAGATAGGGAAGTCTCATATTACAACATAGGAGAATGAAAAAGAAAAGGAGAAGGAGATTGAAAAGATGAAAGTGGTTTTCAAATACTTAAACCTCCTCCTCCATTTCCTTAGAGGTTGAAAAAGAAAGCATAGGAAATCAAGTTTTGCAAGTTTATTTCCATGCAAAAGCAGCTGTCCATGAACATCTCATTAGTGGATGCTCTAGAACAATTGTCGGGGTATGCCAAGTTTATGAAAGATCTAGTAACAAAGAAGGGAACCATGGGTTTTGAACCTATTGATAATATACATCACCGTAGTGCTATTGTTTCACACTCATTAGTATAGAAAAAAAGGACCCCTACATTCACAATCCCATGTACAATTGGGATGTTTAACTTTCTAAAAACTCTGTGTGACTTAGGTGCAAGTATCAATTTAATGTTTCTTGCAAGTTTTAGAAGTCGAGGCTTGGAGCTCCTAGACCTATAACTATGCGACATGGTTGATCGCTTAGTGAAAAGGCCATTTACTATTCTATATGATGTGTTAGTGAAAGTGGAGAATTTTATCTTCCTTGCAGACTTTGTGATCCTAGATTGTGAAGTAGATTTTGATGGTCCCATAATCTTGGGGAGACCATTCCTAGCCACAAGTACGGCGTTAGTAAATGTTGAGAGTGGTGAATTGTGATTCAGGTCAAATAATGAGAAGAATATATTTAATGTGTGCAAGTCAATGAAGCAACCTAGAGATATGAGTGTCATCTCCATTATTGACACTATTTGTGAGGTAGTTGAGGTTGCTGATAAGGAAAAGTTCATCATCGAGGTATTAGTTGCAATGATCATAAATTTTACAAGTGAGAATATAGAAGAGTTTGAGAGTCAATGAATGCAATGGTGGGTATATGTTCTTATTGTTTTTCTCCAAAAAAACTTGATATTGACCTGAAGAATAGAGAGACTCTACCTGCTAAGCCATCGATTGAGGAGCCTTTAATTTTGGAGCTCAAGCCTCTTTCTACTCATTTGCGATGTGTGTTCCTCAAGCCATATGATACTTTGCCAGAGATCATCTTTCAAGGCTAATAGAGTGGCAGGTTGAAGCTTTGGTGTCCATTTAGAAAACTTACAAGACAGCCATTGGTTGTTACATTGCAAACATCATAGGAATTCCTCCAGGTATTTGTACTCACAAGATTCAACTTGAGGTGGATTGTATTCTGAGCATTAAGCACTGAAGGAGGTTCAATCCTCCAATGCAAAAAGTGGTCAAGAAAGAGATTATCAAGTGGTTAGATGCTAGAATGGTATATCTAAAGGAGGTGTCTATGAACATTGTAAAAAAATAAATTTCCATTGAGTGCCGGGGTCGAATCCCACATAGATTGAGGAGAGATTATCCAAAAGCTATAAATTAACTGAAACTAGCTAGTGTCATGTCTAAACAACATAATGTAAATATTGGGAGAAAAAGGAAGTAAGTATTGCTATCAAATTATAAGAAAATGTAGGGGCAAGCTACTTGTTGCAATCAATAAGAGTGACTAGGGGTGTGCATTTGATGGGGCATTGACTTGATGGAGGTTGATTAAAATGCCTTATATAGAGCATGAAGAGAATTGGTTCTGGATACATCCTATGTTTCTCAACCTAAACGATGTGTTTACCTTGGGTTTTCTCAAACCCCAAGCCAATTAGAAAACCAACCAACCAATCTTGAGAAGGGTTAAACTATCTCTAGCCTTAACACTTTAATGGAATATGAATACGGGTCTTGACTATCTCTAGCTCAAAGCCCAAGCATCATATACCCAATTTGTCACTATTGAATCCTCACCCAAACCTTACTTTCCTCTTTCAATAAAAAGCAATATAAGAAAGCTAAATCAATATTTGCAACCATCAATTATTGAATTAAAACTTGGAGGAAACAATATATACATGCTTACTACTCTAATCTTAGAACAATTCATCAAGACCTAATCAAAGTTAGACACCTGTCATGCACACACACCCCTAGAAAGAAATTTAGCTACTCATAACTAAAGAGAGAGAAATTATACCAATAAGAAATTCCTCTAAATTCATCATATTAAGTAAGTAATTCAATCTTAAGGTCTATAATAATGAAGTTCTTGCCCAAGGAAATTGAAGAAAAAGAAAGTTAATTGTACTCTCTCTTCTATCTCTATGTTTTTCTCTGAACAAAATTAATATGACATAATGTGTGAATGTACAATCGTGGTAAAATCTCTGAAATTCCTTTTTCATAACTTTTCAAAATTGTCCTTGGAAGTTTCTCAAGTATACTTGTGCTCAATCTGGATGATATTTCCCTCAGTAGTGATGCGGGTCACTTGCGCGAGACATGTGTTCCACAAGTACAAATTTGTAGCTCGCAGGTCACTCCTCAAGCCTAGAAAGTACTCTTTGTAGGTCATTTGTGGTGGCACCTGTGGTCCGCAGATGCCAATTTGTAGCTCACAGGTCTGGTTTCTGCACATTTCTAGATTCTTCTACTTGGCGCATGTGGTTCGCATATGCCTATGTGCGGCACACATGTCCCTTTTTCTTCCTACAGATTGCTTTCAGTTTAATTCTTTCATTTTCTTTATATAAGTCAAATGCATGCATAAAAGGAGAGAAAAGGCATAAAACCTTCCTAATTTATGTGAAAACAAAGAAATAGCTCATGCTTAAAAAGCCAAATGTGTTGGCAAATTACTAGATCTTCAAACCCCAAACTTGAACTATTGTTTTGTCCTCAAGCAAAGCATTCACTCAGAAGTAGAATTGACTTAAGCATATCATATCACGAGAGTTCCACACAAGACCATTAAGTCTCAAGAAAACCAAAAAATCACACATAAACTCAAAGTTAAAAAGACTCAAACAAGTGCACAACTTTAATTGGCACCACCACAAGCACTTAGCATCTATCATTATCATTCTTTCAATTCAAAATAAGGGAAACTTTCATTCAAATCAAGATCAACAAGCATCTCAAATCATTGACAATCAACATCTAAGGTTTGCGTAGAAGTTCACTTCACAACTTGTCGCGTTCATACCTTTAAATTGAAATCACAATTTTAATATTCACTCCAATGATGCAATGTCACTCACCAAAAGAGATTATCCCTCTCACATTCAACCAATTGACAACATAGAGATTATTCAATGATACAAAGATACTCACTCTCTCAAAGACATTCAATTGCACACATATCGAACGTAACTTTCCACTAATCTAGAGTTGTCAAACTTGGAATTACTAGGGAGTTGTGGGTCATAATGAAGGTTATGGGTAAGGGTAGGACAACATTTAGCTCCAGTGACTAGAACCTCCCTAATGCCTTTGTGAAATAATTCAAACATTTCTCTTACACATAGAGAGTCTACTCCACTTTATCCCTCCCTTTTCACCATCCAAATTTTTCAAAAGAGCCATCCTTTTAACACCTTAAATTTCTACGTCAACCATCGTCTAAGCAAGAGATAGCACCATTCAATTCTTTTCTTTCTTATTTTGATAAAACGTTTTTCAACTAGCTATTTTATTTTTACATCAGGCAATTGGTGCTATCTCACACTGGAGCTCATTCCTCTTTTTATCTTTTTGTGCACAAACTCAAACTTAGGCTTTTGCCTACATCACATTTCATTTTTCTATTCTTCCCCAATTCTTGGGCTTTGAGCCCCTATTTTTCTTTCATAACTAGCAATTTGGGAGGAATGGGTTCCAAAGTAGGGGATTCAAAAGGGTGTAAGGCTTGTAATATCGTTTTCAAGAAAAAGACTTAAAGCTCAAAAGTTGGTTGAGTAGGATCGATGTTAAAGAAAGGTCGTTTTAAGGTGAAGTGATTATCCAAAAGAGCCTAAGGTCATCTTCCAAGCTCAGCTATCTCTAGAATTTCACCTTGAATCATATTTGAGGCAAGTTCTAGACGATATGCATACATAAGAATGAAGCAAAAACCTTACCACATGAGGCATCACACTCCAAGGAGATTCAGCTATTCACAAGATCAATTGAAAAGACATGAATTTTGACAAGCTATTCCGAGTTTTGCGCACACATCTTATGAATCAGGAAGTCAAACAAAGCATATGGACATCATGACAAGGGAATGCTCTTTCCAAATTTATTTGTCCCTTTCAACTCAAAAATCACACATTCGGCCCAGTAATAATTTTTTGTGTTACCACTCAAAATAAGTGCAACAAAGACTCAAAATTGACACTAAGACTTAGCATTTTCTCTTTAAAAAGTTGCCTCTCAATCTACCACAGGAAAATGTCATGCGGTTTGACATAAAAATTAAATAAAATAAAAATTTTCTCCTGGAAAAGAACCATGGTATGAAGAAAACCATCGGAGTTTATTTACTAACTAATATCTACAAAAGCGATTTTCACCATAGAGAGCAACGATGATTTTCCCTTAAGAATGACATCACCAATCCATCTAGGGACAAATTGTGCATCACTAACGTGTGTGTTACTCAGAATTTTCCCCCAATGAAAATGATGCATTGTCGTCAGTGCACAAAGTTGAGCAAAATAGGGAAAATAGGTGAAAGAACTTCCCTGGACGAGTAGATACCTGCGGGCCATAGGTTGGTTTCTGCAGGTGCATGCTTCGAAAAAGGTGGGGTGAGCTTTTAAAATTGCTAGAAAGTTTCAGTGATCTTCCTGAGGACCTACATTTGATATACGACTCGCACAACTGTAGTTGTATTTCGTAGATAGGGCACAGATTTACATCTTCTGAACCTTGGGCTGCCAGACATTCTGGAAATAACCTGCGTTGGATCTGCGGCCTGCACAATTGGATCTACATTTTGCAAATACAATGTGGATGCACCATTGCCAGATGGTTTTCTTCTAGGTATTCTGTCCAACACCTGTTGTCACGACCCAAACATATGCCCAGATCTAGACATGGAACCTAGAACCATAACTGGCTCCAAGTCAACTCATGAAATGAACATGTCAACATGAGCAAAGCGGATAACTAAATCCTAAAATAGCAGAAGCCTAAACATATATCAAACAAATAGAGTCAACACTGACAAGCTGATTTTCTTACACGTTGTCCAAATAGCCTCTAACGTAACTGACAAGCTGATGGGACAGCTTCCCCAAATAGCTCACTAAAAGTCTGAAAACTGAAAGTACACAACTCAACAAGCTGACTATCCTTGAAGGATGAGGACTCACCAATGAGAGAATTGGAATAAGTTGTGAGAACTAGCTAATGTTGAAGCTGGGTCTGAACATCTGAACCTATATCATGAAATGATAAAACACATACAGTGAGTACTTGGAATGTACTGAGGATGTGGGGTAAGTTAAATAGGTTGAGTTACTATAACAAAAAAAAACATGCATAATAACTTAATCCATAACATCATGAGAGTAAGGTCTATATGCTGATATTTGAAATCATGAGTAGTCATAAACTGAATCTCATATCTGGATCAAATAACACCAAAACTAAAAATAAATGCATATGGCTTGTCATATCTGAAATCATAGGTAAAAGCTCATAAAATGACCCTTGGATCAAACCTTCTAAAAACATGATATAATATCTTATAGTATATGCATTACTGAAATTATGAGGAACAATGAGAGACTCGTCTTAACCGACAACCACCTGTATGAGCGAATGATGATCCTACATCTTTCCCATGCGGATGAGGGACATCCTAATCCTTTCTAGGGCATAGAATTAAGTAAGGTATGATATCACGGTGTGCCCTTGGGCTGGGAAAATGCTCTCTTTAGAGGCCCCAAAGTATACCTACATTGGCACGTAGTTTATGAGACTGGGAACTTTGGAACCTCTAGCCTACTCGGTGCTAGATACTACTCCCAAAATATATATAATAACCATATAATCATATACAAAAACATAACTTAAATCTTAACATATGTGGAGTCTGGACTCCAAAGCTTGAGATAACTGAACTTATTATCCTTGGATAAATCGTGAAATCATGCTTAACTTAAGTGGGCTTGCCCAAATCTTAATATAATGCTTTCATGAAATAGACATCATAAGTAAAATCATAAATATGTATATGGACAATTTGTAAATTTCATGACCCGAACATACACTCGAATCGTAGACATGGGACAAGGGACCACAAGAGACTCTAAGTCGATCCATGGCACATGCATACATCTAATATCAATTAAATAAGCGAAATACTTAGCATATCATCATAGAGGAAACATAATAAAAGAATAAGACCAGAAAATACTAAGCGTGCACATAAGCTGAATACTACATATTATCTGAAAGCCTCTACTACATTTGATGGGTTGATGGAACAGCATCCCCAACTAACCCGAACAATAATGAAACACAAGATAATGTAAAAGTCTGTCAAACGGTCCTCGAAACATGAAGACTCGCCAATAATCTGACAGTGTAAGCTGAGATGAACTAAGGATGAGGATGAGCCTGAGATCCGGACCCTGTATCATGAAATGATACAGCATAGGAAGTATGTGGTCAGTACGTGGAATGTACCAAGTATACAAGGTAAGTAAAACAGACGTTAAAAGTAAAATAAACTCATAAATAAACATAGGAGAAGGACATGATGCTTATATCATAAACTTCATAACAAAACGTAAGGCTCAAGGCATTCAAATCATTTATAAAGCGTTCATAATCATAATCGTAAGTACAGTTGATCAAAACATAACTTGATCCAAAAACATAAATATAAAAATGCATAAAAAATGAAGAACATTGGGAGAACTCGTCATAACAGACACCATAATGGTAGAGCCTTTCATGATGCCCAACTATCTTACTCAAGTTGGCAGAGCCGACTCTGACTTTCCAGGAGAGGGTCGTGTGTTAGGCATGATATCACATTTGAGGGGATCATTATCAATACAATATATCATTAGAAACCCACGGTGACACGTGGTTATGAGACACCGGCGTAGTCCTTTGAATGTCAGGCTGCTCGGTGCTAGTCACGGCTCTCAAAAACATGTAAATAGGCTCATACGTAAATCAATATTGACATGCATTAATATTCATTGGCTAAAATATAACATTTATCATCATTTAACCCCTTTAAAACTTGCTTAGCAAGAATCAAAGACCTTTTTCATAGGCCGACATCATAAATCAATAAATCATGTAATTCGTTCAATAAATCATAAATCATTCTTCAACATGTCGGCATTTCCCAATACTTCATCATACTTAACTCGTTTAAAATATGCTCATAAACATGGGTAACTTGAATTCATGCTTTTCCATCATCAATAAACTCAAAATATTGCATATTCATTGTAAATCATAACTTTCATGAACCTTCATCAAATGGGGACTTTTGATTTAAAAACATTGAAACAAGATTTTAAAGAAAATAATATAAAACCTGCCCATCATTTATAATTCAATAATCGAAACTCAATTAAATCATACTCATAAAGAGAAATCACATTTTTCATGCATTTGGTTAAAACCCAGTAGAATTTGAATAGGAGAATTCATGATTTAAATCGATATTTTGGCATGGGTGTGAAAGGATTTCACCCATTCTAAAACCCTACATACCCGGAAATGGACTGATTTCAATGTTCCTTGAATACCCACAAAGAAATTGATGGAATTTTGGAGAAGAAGACCTTGAATCTCCCTAAAACCCCTCTAAAAGCTCTTGCATGTGAATGGGTATGCATTAGGGACTTAACCCATCTTAACACACTCAAAAAAATACACAAAACGAAGTAGTTTAGGGTCTCAAAGAATGAAAAGGTTGAATATGCCCTTAATAAAATTCCTCTGAAACTGGTCTTGACAGACCAACGAACCGATCCAACGGATCGTTCCACGTTACCACGACTCATGGTATCGAGTCGTTGGGTCCACTTCCTTATGACAAACCTCAGGTTCTTCCCATGACTCGTCAGGACAAGTCATTGCTTCAACCAATGGGTCGTTGGATCGACCGTCATCAACTCCTTGACAAATTTCAATTCCCTTACCACGAGCCTCATCACAACTCGTGGTGGGTTCCAATGAGTCGTGGTCTCAATCCATTGCATGCACTGGAATTCTCAACCCACAAACAATGAGTTGAAACCACGGGCTATTTCTCCTCACCACGAATCGTGGGATGCCCCGTAGTTTCCCCATCAGTCTAAGTTCAATCCTTCCAATGACTGGTAACAACTCGTTGTTCCTGACAACGAGTCGTTATACAGTCTGGTTTTACCAATGCCTCCCTGAACTCCAATACCACGATAGCTTACGATGACTCATGGTATCCAACCACGAGCCGTTGAGTCGCCTGTCTTGTTATATTTTGCCAGTTTTCGGGACTTTTCAAATTCAACTCCCGGGTCTACTCCTAGGCCTTCCGGGGTATTACAATATCCCCGCTTGGAAACCTTCGTCCTCGAATGTAGGAAATAAGAAAAAAAACAGAAACATAAAATTTATCATAGCCATATACTGATCATTTTAACCGAATTTTTCACGAAATGACTACCTCCAAATAAAACCACATAGCTGAACTGATCTCATACTTCACATACACATTCATACACATAGAACAAACTTGTACACCTGAACTGAACATGAAAACTAGATAGAGTCATAGGGCAAAAACTAATACCTCAAGTCGGAACTAAGCCGGTAGAGAACAAATGTGGGTGTCTAGCCAGCATATCTTCTTCGGCTTCCCAGGTAGCTCCCTCAACATGCTGATTTCTCCACAATACTTTAACTTAAGCTACCTCTTTGTTCCGTAGCTTACGGACTTGACGATCTATGATTTTCACCGAAATTTCTTCATAGCTGAGGCTATCCTTTACACCAACGCTGTCTATCAGGACTACTAAAGCTGGATCACCAAAGCACTTTTTCAAGAGTGATACATGAAACACGGGATAAACTGAAGCTAACTCTGAAGACAAGTCCAATTCATACGCCACCTTACTAACTCTCCTTATAACCCAATAAGGACCCACATATTGGGGACTGAGTTTCCCCTTCTTCCCAAACGGCATGACTCCCTTCATGGGAGATACCTTTAGAAATACCGAATCGTCCACCTCAAACTCCAAATCTCTTCTCCTCATATCGGCATATGATTTTTGACGACTATGAGCGGTTTTCAACAGGTCCCTTATCAATTGAATCTGGCCCTATCATAGCTTCCTCACCAACCTTAAACCATCCAATGGGAGATCTACAGATTCGCCCGTAAAGAGCCTCGAACGGTGCCATTTGGATACTGGAGTAATAGCTGTTATTATAAGCAAACTTGATTAAGGGCAAATGATCATCCCAACTACCTTTTGAAATCCATAACACATGCCCTCAACATATCCTCGAGAGTTTGAATGGTTCATTTTTCCTGACCGTCTATTTTCAGATGGAAGGTTGTACTGAGCTTAACTTGAGTCCCAAGTCCCTTTTGAAAAGAACGCCAGAAATGAGTGGTAAATGGACTACCTCAGTCTAAATAATACACAAGGGCACTCCATGAAGTTGAACCAACTCCCGGATATACAATTTAGCATAATCATCCACTGAATCTATGGCTTTGACCGGTAAGAAGTATGCAGCCTTAGTTAGCCTTTCTACCAAATACAATTTAGCATAATCACTCTCCCGAACCCTGAGCTGGTGATACCCAGACCTGATATCAATCTTGGAGAACCACTTGCAACCCTGAAGTTGGTCAAACAAATCATCGATCCTCTATGCGGAGAGGAACGGGATGGAGTTGCTGCTGACCTAGTGGTCTATGCACGACCCCTATCATCACCCTATCTAGAATATGCGCATGCTCGGTGCATGTGCGTAGATCTACCACACCCATAGAAAACATTTGAACCGAGCAGGCACTCCCCGACATGACACTTGTCACATTCCCCGTAGGCTGGAGAGGTATACTATAACTGAGTGCTCCTCTGATCTCTCGACCCTGAAGCCCTGCTATTCTGATCACCCCTTGGATTGTATAAAACACTAGCTGATGATGGTGTTGGGGCTAGTGATTTCTACTGAAACTGTGGACAGTAACCACGGCCGAATCTCCGATGCGAAAAGCCACGGCTATCCGTCTGAGCCTGCTTTGCCTCCCTTTTCCTCGTATGAGCCACCTCCATCTACTGGGCATACCACACTATGCGAGGACAGTCCATATCCTGGTGGAGCATGGCAGTCCTGCAATCCTTGTCTAAATAACTAGCCACACCATGAACGAATTGGCTCAACCGCGCCCTCTGGTCCATCACTAACTCTGGGGCATACGTTGACAAATGAGTGAACTCAAGCGAATACTCCAGCACGGTCATCTTTTCCTACTTGAGGTTCACAAACTCATCTGCCTTCAACTCCCTTATCTACCGAGGGAAGAACCTATTAGAAAGGCCTTGTGGAACTCATCCCAGCTAATAGGGCCCGCTCCCGCTATCCTACTTTCCCTCCATTGCTTGTACCAAATATAAGCGACCTCTTTTAGCTAATAAGAGACCAAGTCAACACATTCCCCATTAGTCACCCTCATAACCTAAGTGACCTTCAAGATCTCTTCAATGAACTCGTGTGAATCCTTGTCCACCTTTGATCCTGTAAACTTATGAGGGTTCATCCTCAAGAAGTCTCTAATCCGAACTGTTGCTGTATTGCCATTCTGTGGGGCCTACGCAACAGTCTGCTGGTTGACCTGAGCGGTAAAGGCCTGTGCCAAAATCTGAATAGCCGCCTGAAACTCAGCATGGGTAGCTAGCTCTTGTGCCTGGAGCTCCTCAACAAGTAGGACTTGCTGATGTCCATGGTCATTGCCACCTCCGTGGCCTTCATCATTTTCATTCCTCCTTTCATTCATTCTTCTAGGAGCCATAATTATGCAATAGAGAATCGCACGAATTAGAAGGATGGAAAGACTTTTCATCGCACGACATATAACATGAAAGAAGGGAACATTTCATAAACTTCTAGTAGCCTCTCCATGATAGGTGTGGCGCACTTAAGACCCATGAAAAAGACTCTGCTTAATGCGGCTTTCACACACCCCAAGACACTCCAAACCTATTTCTCTGATACCAAGTTTGTTACAACCCGAACGTACACTCGGACCATAGACACGGGACAAGGGACCCCGAGAGACCCCAAGTCGACCTATGGCAAATGCATACATCTAATCTCATTTAAATAAGTGGAATACTTAGCATATCATCATAGCATAAACTAATCATAGCATAACACCAGAAAATACTAAGCGTACACATAAGCTGAATACTACATATTGTCTGAAAACCTCTACTACATACGATGGGTTGATGGGACAGCATCCCCAACTAACCCGAACAATACTAAAACGCAAGATAACGTAAAAGTATGTCAAACGGTCCTCAGAACATGAGGACTCACCAATAATCTTAGAGCATAAGCTAAGATGGACTAAGGATGAGGATAAGCCTGAGATCTGGACCTTGTATCATGAAATGATACATCATAGGAAGTATGAGGTCAGTACATGGAATGTACCAAGTATACAAGGTAAGTAAAACGAATGTTAAAAGTAAAATAAACTCATAAATAAACACAGGAGAAGGACATGATGCTTATATCATAAACATCATAAGAAAACATAAGTCTCAAGGCTTTCAAATTATTCATAAAGCGTTTATAATCATAATCGTAAGTACACTTGATCAAAACATAACTTGAGCCAAAAATATAAATATAAAAATGCATAAAACTTGCAGAACAATGGGACGACTCGTCATAACCGACACCATCATGATAGAGCCTTTCATGATGCCCCAACTATCTTACTCAAGTGGGAGGAGCCGACCTTGACTTTCCAGGCGAGGGTCGTGCGTTAGGCGTGATATCACATTTGAGGGGATCATTATAAATATAATATATCATTAGAAACCCATGGTTGCACGTGGTTATGAGACACTGGCATAGTCCTTCGAACACCGGGCTGCTCGATGCTAGACACGACTCCCAAAAATATGTATATAGGCTCATACGTAAATCAATATCGTCATGCATTAAGATTCATTGGCTAAAATATAACATTTATCATCATTAATCACCTTTAAAACATGCTTAGCCAAGAATCAAAAGCCCTTTTTCATAGGCCGACATCATAAATTAATAAATCATGTAATTCATTTCATAAATCATAAATCATTCTTCAACATGTTGGCATTGCCCAATACTTCATCATACTCTATTCATTTAAAATATGCTCATATACATGTGGTAACTTGAATTCATTATTTTCCATCATCAATAAACTCAAAATATTGCATATCATAGTCAATCATAACATTCATGAACCTTCATCAAATGGGCAATTTCGATTTAAAAAGATTAAAGCATGATTTTAAAGAAAATAATATAAAACCTGCCCATCATTCATAATTGAATAATTAAAACTCAATTAAATCATACTCATAAGAAGAAATCACATTTTCATGCATTTGGGTAAAACTCCATAGAACTTGAATAGGAGAATTCATGATTTAAATCGAAATTTGGGAATGGGTGTGAAAGGAATTCACCCATTCTAAAACATTACATACCTACAAATAAACTGATTTCAATGTTCCTTAAATACCCGCAAAGAAATTGATGGAATTTTGGAGAAGAAGACCTTGAATCTCCCTAAAACCCCTTTAAAAGATCTTGCATGGGAATGGGTATGCATTAGGGACTTAATCCATCTTAACACACTCAGAAAAATACACAAAACGACGTAGCTTAAGGTCTCAAAGCATGAAAAATTTAAATATGCCCTAAATAAAATTTCCTCTGAAAACTGGTCTGGACGGACCAACGACCGATCCAACGGGTCATTGCATGATACCACGACTCGTGGTCCTTCCCATGACTCGTCAGGATGAGTCGTTGCTTCAATTTAGGGTCATTGGATCAACCGTCGTCAACTCCATGACCAATCTCACTTCCCTTACCACAAGCCTCATCAGAACTTGTGGTGGGTTCCAACGAGTCATGGTCTCAATTCGTTGCATGCACTGGAATTCTGAACCCACAAACAACGAGTTGAAACCACGGGCTATTTATCCTCACCACGAATTGTGGGATGCCCTGTTGTTTCCCTATCAACCTAAGCTCAGTCCTTCCAATAACTGGTAACGACTCGTTGTTCCTGACAATGAGTCGTTACACCGTCTATTGTCACCACTACCTCCCTGAACTACTATACCACGACAGCTTACAACGACTCGTGGTATCCAACCACGAGTCATTAAGTCGCCCGTCCTGTGATGTTTTGCTAGTTTTATGCACTTTTAATATTCAACTCTTGGGTCTATTCTTAGGCCTTCCTGGGGATTACAATAACCCCCCTTGGAAACATTCGTCCTCGAATGTAGGAAATAAGTAGCAAACATAAACATACAATTTATCATAGCCATATACTGATCATTTAAATCGAATTTTTCACGGAATGACTACCTTCGAATTAAACCACATAGCTGAACTGATCTCATACTTCATATACACATACAAAAAAACTTGTACACATGAACTGAACATGAAAACTAGATAGAGTCATAGGGAAAAACTAATACTTCAAGTCGGAACTGAGCCGGTAGTGAACAAATATGGGTGTCTAGCCATCATATCTGCTTCGGCTTCCAATGTAGCTCCCTCAGCATGTTGATTTCTCCAGAATACTTTAACTGAAGCTACTTATTTATTCCTTAGCTTTCAGACTTGATGATCTAAGATTTTCACCAGAATTTCTTCATAGCTGAGGTTATCCTTTACACCAATGCTGTCTACTGGGACTACTAATGCTGGATCACATAAGAACTTTTTAAAGAGTGATACATGAAACATGAGATGAATTGAAGCTAACTCTGAAGGCAAGTCCAATTCATACCCCACCATACTAACTCTCCTTATAACCCGGTAAGGACCCACATATCGGGGACTTTGTTTCCCCTTCTTCCCAAACCGCATGACTCCCTTCATAGGAGATACCTTTAGAAATACCCAATCATCCACCTCAAAATCCAAATCTCTTCTCCTCACATCGGCATATGATTTTTGACGACTCTGAACGGTTTTCAACTGGTCCCTTATTAACTGAACCTTCATCATCGCCTCGTAAACGTAATCTGGCCCTATCATAGCTGCCTCACTAACCTCAAACCATCCAATGGGAAATCTACACCTTCACCCGTAAAGAGTCTAGAATGGTGCCATTTGTATACTGGAGTGATAGTTGTTATTATAAGAAAACTCGATTAAGGACAAATGATCATTCCAACTACCTTTGAAATCCATAACACATTCCCTCAACATATGCTCGAGAGTCTGAATGGTTTGTTCTGCCTGATCGTCTATTTTCGGATGGAAGGTTGTACTGAGCTTAACTTGAGTCCCAAGTCTCCTTTTAAAAGAACACCAAAAATGAGTGGTAAACGGAGTACCTCGGTCTAAAATAATAGACAAGGGAACTCCATGAAGTTGAACCAACTCCCGGATATAAAATTTGGCATAATCGTCCGCTAAATCTGTGGCTTTGACCGGTAAGAAGTGTGCAACCTTAGTTAACCTGTCTACCACCACCCAAATGGAGTCATAGTGTTGGCGAGTACGGGGTAGACCTGTAAATAAATCCATGTTAATTTCTTCCCACTTCCTAGTGGGGATGCTGATATCCTGAAGTATGCCTCTCGGCATTTGATGTTCAACCTTCACTTACTGACAGTTTGGACACTTGGCTACAAACTCTGCGATATCCTTCTTCATGCCATCCATCCAATAGATATCCCGCAAGTCCCGTTACATCTTTATGGATCCTGGATGAATGAAATATCTTGTATTACATGCCTCATGCAATATCTGAACCCTCAAATTATCAATGTTCTAGACACATAGATGACCCTGATAACGTAGAACACCATCTCCCCCTTGGGAGAAAACCTCCACCTTTTGACTCCGCACTACTTCCTTCAGCTTCCTCAAAGTCGGATCCTCATCTTGCTTAGACTTGACATCGACCACTAAGGATGTTTCTGACCCATTCTGCAGAATAATGCCACCATCAGTCGAGTCGATCAATCTAATCCCCAACCTTGCAATTCGATGGAAATCTCTCACCCACTCCTTCTTTCCCTCATCCACATTGGACACACTCTCCATAGAGAGCCTACTAAGTGCATCCGACACCAAAGTAGCCTTGCCCGGATGTAGAGGACACTCATGTTGTAGTTCTTTAGTAACTCCAACCACCTCATTTGTCAAAGATTTAGATCTTCTGTGTGAACACATATTGGAAGCTCTTGTGATCCATAAATATATCCACGTGGACCCCATACAAGTAATGTCGCCACATCATCAATGCAAACACCACCACGGCCAACTCAAGATCATGGGTCGGGTAATTCTTTTCATGAACTTTCAGCTGTCTCAAGGAATATGCTATTACCTTCCCACGCTTCATCAACACACATCCCAGTCCGACTCTCAAAGCATCATAATATACAACAAAGCCATGAGTACCCTCGGGTAATGTCAACACTGGTGCTGAAGTGAGTCGGGTCTTCAACTCTTGGAAGCTTTTCTCACAAGCATCTGACCGTTGGAACTTCACCTTTTTCTGAGTCAACCTGGTCAATAGGGCTGAAATTTATGAAAAGCCCTCAATGAATCTTCGGTAGTAGCCTACTAAAACCCAAGAAACTCAGAATTTTTGAAGGATTTACCGGTCTAGGCCAATTCTTCACCGCCTGAATCTTTTAAGAATCTACCCTTATGTCTTCGCTTGATACCACATGACCCAAAAATGCCACCGAGTCTAGGAAAAATTCACACTTACTTAACTTTGCAAATAGCTGATGATCCTTGAGGGTCTGAAGCACTACTCTCAGGTGAGCGGCATGCTCCTCCTCGCTCCGTGAGTATATCAAGATGTCATCAATGAACACAATCACGAACATGTCTAGTATGCCTTGAACACCCTATTCATTAGATCTATAAAAGCTACAGGGGCATTGGTTAGTCCAAAAGACATAACAACAAATTTGTAGTGACCATACCGAGTTCTAAAAGCTGTCTTCGAGATGTCACTCTCCCGAACCCTGAGCTGGTGATACCCGGACCTGCGATTAATCTTGGAGAAACACTTCGCACCCTGAAGCTGGTCAAACAAATCATTGATCCTAGGTAAGGGTTACCTGTTCTTGACGGTAACCTTGTTAAACTGTCGATAGCCAATACACATGTGAAGGGAACCCTCATTCTTTCGAACAAATAGAACTGGTGCACCCCATGGAGACTGGTTTGGTCTAATGAAGCCCTTATCCAACAGATCCGTTAACTGTTCCTTCAACTCCTTTAGCTCGGTGGGACCCATCCTATAAGAAGGAATAGAGATAGGTTTTGTATCGGGTAATAGATCAATACCAAAATCAATTTCCCTCTCCGGAGGAACACTGGGCAAATCATTAGGAAACACCTCCGGATATTCGCACACCACCGGAACTGACTGAATAGTTGGGGTCTAGACTCCACATCCTTAACCCTAACTAGGTGGTACATGCAACCTTTAGAGATCATCTTCCTAGCCTTAAGATAGGAAATAAACCGACCTGCTGGTACCGCCGAACTACCCTTCCACTCCAACACTGACTCACCGGAAAAATGGAATTCCACCATACGGGTCATAAAATTAATCGAAGCATAACATGCAAACAACCAATACATACTAAGAATAACGTCAAAGTCAATCATGGCTAACTCTAAAAGGTATGCGGAGGTAACCTTATGCAACACAGTGACTGGGCATTCTCTATACACTCGTCTAGCTATGACCGAGTCACTAACAGGGGTCAAAACTGAAAATGGTTCTGACAAGATCTCGGGACTAACTCCAAGGCTACTAGCGATATAAGGAGTCATGAAAGACAAGGTAGATCCTGGATATAGCAAGGATAAACATGAATATGAAAAACATGCAACATACTGGTGACCACGTCTTGCGAAGTCTCCTTCTCCTGGCGCAAGGCAAGGGCATAGAATCAATTTTGGCGCGGTATGCCACCCCTACTAGTCGATTCTCCCTATAGAGCAGAACGGGATGAAGTTGTTGCTGGCCTGGTGGTCAATGCACGACCCGTATGATCACCCTATCTAGCATATCGGCATGCTAGGCGCATGTGCCCCGATCTACCACACCCATAGCAAACATCTGAACCGAGTAGGCACTCCTCGACCTCCTGTCGCACTCCTCGCGGGTTGGAGAGGTATACTCTAACTGAGTGCCCCATTGATCCCTCGACCCTGAAGCCCTATTATTCTGATCACCCCTAGGTTTGTATGGAACACTATCTGATGATGGGGCTGGGGCTAGTGAGTTTTGCTGAAACTATGGATAGTAACCACAGCCAGACCTCTGATGCCAAAACCCACGGCTATCCGTCCGATCACTCTTTGCCTCCCTCTCACTCGCATGAGCCGCCTCCATCTGCTGGGCTTACAACACTATGCGAGGACAGTCCATATCCTGGTGGAGCATGGCAGTCCTGCAATCCTTGTCTAAATAACCAGACACACCTTGAACGACTCAGCTCACCCGCGCCCTCTGGTCCATCACTAACTCTGGGGCGTACTTTTTGACAAACGAGTGAACTCAAGTGAATACTCCAGCACAGTCATCTTTTCCTACTTGAGATTCACAAACACAACTACCATCAACTCCCTTATCTACCGAGGGAAGAACCTGTTGAGAAAGGCCTTGTGGAACTCATCCCAGCTGATAGGGCCCGCTCTCACTGCCCTGCTATCCCTCCATTGCTTGTACAAGATATAAGCGACCTCTTTTAGCTGATAAGAGACCAAGTCAACACATTCCCCATTTGTCACCCTTATAACCTAAGTGACCTTCAAGATCCCTTCCATGAACTCGTGTGGATCCTCGTCCACCTTTGATCCCCTAAACTCAGGAGGGCTCATCCTCAATAAGTCTCTAATCCAAACCGTCGCTGCATTGCCATTCTATGCGACTTGCGCAATAGTCTGCTGGTTTACCTGAGCGGTCAAGGCCTGCGCCAACATCTGAATAGCCACCCGAAACTCAACGTGGGTAGCTGGCTCTGGTGCCTAGAGCTCCTTAACAAGTGGGGCTTGCTAATGTCCATGGTCATTGCCACCCCCGTGGCCTTCATCATTTCCATTCCTCCTACCGTTCATTCTTCTAGAAGTCATAGTTATGCAATAGCAAATCGCATGAATTAGAAGGATGGAAAGACTTTTCATCGCACGACATAGAACATGAACGAAGGGAACATTTCCTTAACGTCTAGTAGCCTCTCTGTCATAGGTGTGGTGCATTTCACACCCATGAAAAAGACTCTGCTTAATGCGGCTTTCAGACACCCCAGGACACTCCAAAACCTATTGCTCTTATACTAAGTTGTCACAACCCCAACATACACCCGGATCGTAGACACGAGACAAGGGACCCTGAGAGACCCCAAGTCGACCCATGGCACATCCATACATCTAATCTCATTTAAATAAGAGGAATACTTAGCATATCATCATAGCAAAAACATAATCATAGCATAACACAAGAAAATACTAAGCGTACACATAAGCTGAATACTACATATTGTCTAAAAGCCTCTACTACATACGATGGGTTGATAGGACAGCATCCCCGACTAACCCGAACAATACTGAAACACAAGATAATGTAAAAGTCTATCAAACGGTCCTCGGACATGAGGACACCAATAATCTGAGAGCGTAAGCTAAGATGGACTAAGGATGAGAATGAGCCTGAGATCTAGACCCTATATCATGAAATGATACAGCATAGAAAATATGCGGTCAGTACGTGGAATGTACCGAGTATACAAGGTAAGTAAAATGGATGTTAAAACTAAAATAAACTCATAAATAAACATAGGAGAAGGACATGATGCTTATATCATAAACATCATAAGAAAACATAAGGCTCAAGGCTTTCAAATCATTCATAAAGCATTTCCTAATCATAATCATAAGTACACTTGATCAAAATATAACTTGAGACAAAAACATAAATATAACAATGCATAAAACATGAAAAACAATGGGAGGACTCTTCATAACTGACACCATCATGGTAGAGCCTTTCATGATGCCCCAACTATCTTATTCAAGTGGGCAGAGCTAACCCTGACTTTCCAAGCGAGGGTCGTGCGTTAGGCGTGATATCACATTTGAGGGGATAATTATCAATACAATATATCATTAGAAACACACGGTGGCACATGGTTATGAGACACTGGCGTAGTCCTTTGAACACTGGGCTGCTCGATGCTCGACACAGCTCCCTAAAACATGCTTATAGGCTCATACGTAAATCAAATATCGTCATACATTAAGATTCATTGGCTAAAATATAACTTTTGTCATCATTTATCCCCTTTAAAACATGCTTATCCAAGAATCAAAGGCCCTTTTAATAGGCTGACATCATAAATTAATAAATCATGTAATTCATTTCAAAAATCATAAATCATTCTTCAACATGTGGGCATTGCCCAATACTTCATCATACTCAATTCGTTTAAAATATGCTCATAAACATGGGTAACTTGAATTCATGCTTTTCCATCATCAATAAACTTAAACTATTGCATAGTCATCATAAATCATAACTTTCATGCACCTTCATCAAATCAGCAATTTTTATTTAAAAAGATTGAAACATGATTTTTAAGAAAATAATATAAAACCTGCCCATCATTCATAATTCAATAATTAAAACTCATGAAGAGAAATCACATTTTCATACATTTGGGTAAAACACCATAGAATTTTAATAGGAGAATTCATGATTTAAATCGAAATTTGGGCATGGGTTTGGAAGGATATCATCCATTCTAAAACTCTACATACCTGGAAATGGATTGATTTCAATGTTCCTTGAATACCCACAAAGAAATTGATGGAATTTTGGAGAAGAAGACCTTGAATCTCCCTAAAACCCCTCTAAAAGCTCTTGCATGGGAATGATTATGCATTAGGGACTTAAAGCCATCTAACTGAGGAGTTTCTCGGACAAACCCCCAGCTAACTCTAAGTCTAAACAGAACCAACTGAAATAAATAAACAAGACCTCGAATGAGGAGGACTCACACTCTGATCTGCTGAGACAAAATGCTATGAAACTAAAGTAACTATATGTGCTGAACTTGAGAACCTGCAGCTGTATCATGAAATGATACAACATGAAAAGCATGCATTAGTACTTTGAATGTACTGAGTAAGTGGGAGAGACATACTAAATATAAAGTCTGAATTGAAATGACACGCCATGACAAACAAGTAAATTGAACTGAACAGCTAATACAATTTGAAATGGTCAAGACGACCCTGTCTGATGGTCATGGACATGCTCTAAATCTAAAACACTAAATCTGGGATACTGTACTGAACTGAGCTGCTTAATTTGACACTGAACTGGACTGACCAGTGGGAGAGTCTTTAACCGACATTTAACCACGTGAGCTAGACATGGAGTCCGATGTATACACCCCACCGGTAGGACCCAATATACCTTGCCAGGGTATAAAGGCATGAACTGAGTGATCACAAAATATATCTAGGGCCAATCAGGCCAAACAATACTGAAACCTACGTTGGCAACGTAGTTTTGGGAACCTGGGTGCGTTGGCACCCTAGCCCGCTCGGTGCTAAGTTCTGCTCCCACTGTATATCTAAAATGATCTACTAAGTTGATAGCTTGAAACTAGGGTCCAAGACTAGTCAGGGACGAATAACTGCATGTACCCTAAGAGTCTTACCGAACCAGATTCTGAAATTGGGTTCTAAGACCAGTTAGAGTTGCTTATCTAGAAGCGTCGTAACCGTCTACCGAACAACTAATAACTGAATTGGGGTCCTGGGGCTGGTCAGAGCTATAACTGAATTTCATGACCGCCTAATGGACCAATTAACTGAAATCTGAATCTGATTCTAAAAAACTGGGAGGCACCACTGATACCTCGAAAATAAATTGGAGTCAAACTGATCAGTCGACATTTTCTGGACAACACTGAGGTTGCTAAAACCTGAATGAAACTAGACTAATATGGTTCTGACTGAGACTAGACTGATAGAGTTATGTATTCTAACTAACTGAATTCCTAAACAGCTAATAGAGAGATCATTCATGCTGACAACACGGACAAATCATACTAAAGGACAAATTTCATGAATTCAGGAGTTTCATTCAACAGTGCAGAAATCATTCTCATTCATGGAATATTTATCAACACATGCGAATAGCAAGAAAAAAATCAAAGAATTCATGCTAAAGCATTCTTCCTTCACAAAAGAAAAATTCAAGGAGCAAGAACATTTACTCAAAAATTAGGGCTCATATTCACCTTTGTAATAATATTGATAAACTAGTGAGGAACTGATGAAGGTTATATCAACAGTAAATATGGACACCATTCAAAGTGAATTTAACGAAAATAAACATGAAGATTTCTCATACTCGAAAACTCTGGGCTTAGAATTACTAGAAGAAACCGAGGAGGATCTTGGGGGCACAAAGGAAGAACAATCTCCTTGCTAAAACCCCACATACCTGGTGATGAAACTGGAGAATTTGCTTGAGAATCGAAGAGAAAAGTTCAGCCCTATCCCTTGCTCTGAAATACTCTAAGAGAGAATTCTATGATGTTTCTCTGAGGATTAACGTGAGAATGAGGGGAGGAACCGTCCAAACCCTCTAATAAGTCTGAAATTTGGTTTAAAATGACGTAGTTTAAAGCTTAGATGAATAGGAAATTACTAAATAGTCCTTAGAAATTCGCTGGAAAAAACTGTCAGGTGCTCCTAATGGGTGACCTAACGAGTCGTGGTGTCTGTACATGACTCGTGGTCATGCCCGCAAGGTACACTGCCTGGAAACTCCTGTAGGTGACCACGAGTGACTTAACGAGTCCTGGTCACTGGACATGACTCGTGGTCACCAGTCGTCGACCATACTGTCTCACCCCCTGGAAATTTATACAAGGCTGGTCACGGGTCACTCAGTGAGTCGCTCCCACTGACAACGGCTCGTGGTGACCACCCGTCAAGTACACTGTCTCCTTCTCAAATTCTAAAACTTCGGCTTGGCAATGAGCGACTAAACGAGTCATGTGGCGTAACGACTCGTGGGGTCATCCGTTAGGAACACTGAAACATATTCTTGGCATCCTTCTCACGGCTGACCTGACGAGTCGTTGGGTCCCTTAACGACCCATCAGGTTGGTCGTTCTGCAACTTTTCTGCAGTTTTCTAAATTTTCTTAATTAAGTCCCAGATATTGATTTTGAGCTTCCGGGGCATTACAATATCTCCCCCTTGGAAACATTCATCCTCGAATGTTAAAACTCATAAAACTAGAAAAATAACAATCAAAACATTTAATTACTGCTCATTCAACTTCAAAGCGACCGAAGTGGCTACCTCCAATTTGGAGAATATAACTGAACTGAATTTTGCTTTTCATAAACACAACTGAAGTCAAAAAGAAAATTTAGATACATGAACTGTATTCAACAACTAGTTCAGGTCTTAAAACAAAATTCACATATCAAACTACAATAGAGTCGGTAGAGAACAAGTGTGGGTATTTGGCCCTCATATCTGCTTCAGCCTCCCACGTAGCTCCTTCAACTTGCTGATTCCTCTATAAAACCTTGACTGAAGTTGTTTCCTTATTCCTCAATCTACAAACCTGTCGGGCTAGGATTTGAACTGGTACCTCATCATAGGTGAGTCTATCCTTGACTGCCACATTATCCAATGGCACCACAGAGGTTGGATCTCTGATACACTTTTTCAAAAGGCATACATGGAAAACTAGATGTACAGCTACTAGTTCTGAAGGTAACTCTAGCTCATAGGCTACCTTGCTTATATGCCTCAAAATCGTATAAGGTCCCACATACCTTGGACTGAGCTTCCCCTTCTTTCCAAACCTCATCACCCCTATCATGGGTGAAATTTTTAGGTACACCCAATCATCAACTACAAACTCCAACTCTCTTCTCCGCACATCCGCATAAGATTTCTAGTGGCTCTGAGCTATTTTTAACCTTTCTCGGATGAGCTGAACTTTCTGCATTGTCTCATGAACCGAGTCTGGCCCTATCAAAGTAGCTTCACCGACTTCAAACCATCCCGTAGGAGATCTAAACTGTTACACCCCATAAGTTTCCAACGTTTAGTCGGCCTATTTGCATGTTAAAAGTTTTGGAATGCCATATGTACGAAGAAAGGGCTCGGGGAAAGGCCGAACGAGTGCAAACTTGGGATTTCACGAGAGGAGGCCGAACCAAGCTTCCCAGAGGGTCAAAGTGGCACGGAGCAGAATCAGTGCATTGGGCAACGTGCTATGTTGCCTTGTCTGCTGCCTCAAGTATATAAGGTTCTCACACTTAGAAGTTAAGTTATAATTTATAAACCACGACCAGCAGAGGATAGGGATGAAGGAAAATATATAATTTTCATCCAATTACGCTGCTAAACATCGTCCAAATCCAAATTAACTTTGGGTATTGAAGTATAAGGCTGCAGGGAGCATTTATACGGAGTTAGTTTCGTGAAATTCGCCCGGCGAATCGTCGTCCCACCGAGCCAAAGTTGTTGGAATTTCTCCAAACTAGTGTCAATACTATCCCAGGCTTAAAGTAAGCATTTATCCCTTCTAGACTTTTGAGAAATAACGAGGTTTTGACCATGTTCCGTAAAGTTGGAAAGTAGTTAATATTTATATATATATAAGTTTTCCTTTTTGTCGAATTTAGTGTTAAAACTAGTCCTATCTTTTCAGTAGCATGATTTCAGTTGAGAAGGGCAGTTGAACACGTGCCAAAACTTGCCAGTTAATTGGTAAACAGCGATCGAGGTATGTTAAGGAATTTTCTTTCGACAAGTTAGTTTCCCCAGCATTGTAATCCAGTATGAATCCTAGTAAAGTATGGTAGGAGTATGTTATCATATTTAGTTGTTGTTGTTAGTTGAGACTCATAAATTGTATTGTTTTGGGATATATTATACCTGTATAGCTTTTGTGACCTCCCCAGGGTTAATAGTTGTGTCTCCACCTGTCAGGGGCGAGGATACGTCACTCTACGGAGCGGTATGCCATCCGCAAGGGACGAAGATGGGGATCCAGATCCTAATATTTGTCATGGTTGGCCTTATACAAACCCCCATCGAGCACTTACGCTCGGGGTGTAGATATCAGGAGTCCTCCGAACTCAGGCACAACTATAGTCAGGGGCCGAGTGGGCCCAGTTGCAGACCCAGGGGATCGGTAGGACGCTTATAGCTGGTAGTTGACTCAGTATGACCTGGATAGGGGTATATAGATCGAGGTGTAATCATAAGGGCTAATGGGGGCCCAGGTGGGTTGTTTTGTGCTGATTGTACCTTCCGGCTTATACGGGCCAGGTAAGGTTTATGTTGCTTTAGTTACTGATAATTAGACAGTAGGACGCCTCGTTTGTCAAGTATGACCCCTACCTTCCTTATCACAGTTATGTTTAGTCCTGATTTCACTACTTCAGTCATTTTCAGTCTGTTCCTCTTACTTCAGTTATTGTCAGTTCTATTTCCTTACTTTCAGTTATTTAAAGTTACTACTTTACATACTCAGTACCTGTGGTACTGACGCCCTCTTTTGGGCCGCTGCATTGCTTGCCTGCATGTACACATAGACGAGGAGCAAGTACCTCATAGTTCCAGTCAGCTGTGTAGAGCCATCAGCTCCTTTCTTTAGGAGCTTGTGGGATAGAGGTTTATTTCTTTTACTTGTACAGTATGGGTAGGTCGGGGCCCTATCCCGACCATCTTATTACTTCTAGAGGCTTGCAGATTGCATTACTTCCATGTGGTTAGTTGATATCGATCGTGTGGGGCCCATATGTGTTTTAGATTATGTGTGTTGGCCGTGTGACCCTATTTTTCTATCGATTGGTGTCCTTGTAGGTCATAGATCAGTTTAGCATCGGCTTTTACTTTCCATTTATAACTAGATATCATGGTGGCCTTGTCGGCCCGCATAGGACACCATATGTTTGTTTGTCTTTGTTTAGCTGTTTATTTTCATAGGTGGCTATAGGCCTTGTCGGCTGGGGGTTGTATTTATAGTTGCTATATAGCACGTTGTTTTCTCAATTTTAGAGTTAGAGTCAGCCCTGCACCAGTAGTTCTTAGGCTCAATCAGCTCAGCAATCCAGGTCCTAGTAGGGCATCAGGTGCTAGTCATGCCTCCCAAGGTGGGGTGTGACATAAACCTCCCACCATAAAATGCCTAAAACGGGGCCATCTGAATGCTGGACTGGTAGTTGTTGTTGTACGCAAATTTGATAAGAGGCAGATGGTCATCCCAATTATCCCTAAAATCAATCGCGCACGCTCTTTGCATATCCTCGAGAGTTTGAATAGTCCGCTCAACTTTCCCATCTGTCTGTGGGTGAAAAGATGTACTGAGCTTAACTTGAGTACCAAGTCCCTTTTGAAAAGACTTCTAGAAATGGGAGGTGAACTGAGCTCCCCTGTCTGAAATAATGGACAAGGGTACCCCATGAAGTCTAACCAGCTCCCGAATGTAAATTTTAGCATAATCCTCAGCTTAATCTATGGTTTTGACTCAGAGGAAATGTGCTGACTTAGTCATCCGGTCTACTACCACCCAAATAGAGTCATTCTACCGACGAGTCTGAGGTAGACCCATAATGAAGTCCATGTTTATTTCTTCCCACTTCCATATGCGTGTACTGATATCCTAAGTCATACCTCCTGGACTCTGGTGTTCTACCTTGACCTATTTGCAGTTCGGGCAATTAGCTACGCATTTGGCAATGTCTCTCTTCATGCCATTCCACCAATAAACATCCCGCAAATTGCGGTACATCTTGGTAGCATCGGGGTGAATGGTGTATCTCGAGTTGTGTGCCTCAGCCAAAATCTTCTGTTTCACTTCACCAACATCTAGCACACACAATCTTCCCTGGTAATAGAGCACTCCATCTCCCCCTTTGGAGAACGCCTCAACCTCATTTCTAAGAACTGCTTCCTTAAGTTTAAGTAAAACTGGATCTTCATCCTATCTGGACTTAACTTCAACTACCAAAGATGAATCTGACCGGCTTTGAACTACTGCTCCACCTTCGGCTGAGTCTACCAGCTGCACCCCTAACCGGGCTAGTCTGTGAACCTCCTTTGCTATCTCCCTTTTTCCTTCCTCAAAATGAGCTACACTTCCCATAGATCGTCTGCTTAGAGTGTCAGCCACCACATTGGCCTTGCCTGAGTGATATAGCACACTCATATCATAATCTTTCAGGAGCTCCAACCACCTTCTTTGTCAAAGGTTTAGGTCTTTCTGACTGAACACATACTGAAGACTCTTGTGATCTATGAACACATCCACATGAGCCCCGTACAAGTAGTGTCTCCATAATTTCAGTGTGAATACCACCGCTTCTAACTCCAAGTCATGAGTTGGATAATTCTTCTCATGGACTTTGAGCTATCACTTTTCCCCATTGCATCAAAACGCAACCAAGTCCAACTTTGGAGGCATCACAATGTACAACCAACCAATCTTTTCCTTCTAGCATGGTCAAAACTGGAGCGAAAGTGAGTCGAGTATTTAACTCCCAAAAACTCTTCTCACACTCATTCGACCACCGAAATTTCACCTTCTTCTGAGTCAACTTGTCAGAGGAGAGGCTATGGAGGAGAAACCTTCTACAAACCTTTGGTAATAACCCGCAAAGCCCAGAAAACTCCTGATTTCTGTCGGAGAGATAGGTCTGGGCCAATCCTTCACTGCTGCTATTTTATGAGGATTTACTTATATCCCTTCACCTGAGACCAGATGACCCAAGAAGGTCACAGACTTCAACCATAATTCACACTTACTGAACTTGGCGAATAACTAGCGATCTCTGAGGGTCTGTAATGCTAACTTTAGGTGATTGGCATGTTTTTCCTCATTTCTGGAGTACACCAAAATATAATCGATAAATACGATGACGAACATATCCTTGTACAGCTTGAAAACCTTGTTCATTAGGTCCATGAAGGTTGTTGGGATGTTAGTCAAACTAAAGGACATCACCACAAACTCATAGTGACAATACTGAGTTCCAAATGTTGTTTACGGTATGTCACTTTTTATAACCCTTAACTGATGGTATCCTGACCTGAGATCAATCTCGAAGAAACAACTAGCTCCCTGAAGCTGATCGAATAGGTCATCAATTATAGGTAAGGGATATCTGTTCTTGACTATGAATTTGTTCAGATGACGGTAATCTATGCACATTCTGAGGGTATCGTCTTTATTACGCATGAATAATACTGGAGCACCCCAGGGAGAGATGCTAGGTCTGATGAAACCCTCATCAAGAAGATCTTTTAGCTGCTCCTTCAACTCCTTAAGCTCAGTTTGAGCCATTCTTTAAGGAAAGATGGAGATCGGCAGAGTATCTGGAAGGAGATCTATCCTGAAATCTATTTCCCATTCAGGGGGAACATCAAGAAGATCTTCAGGAAATACATCTGGGAATTCCCTGACAACTGGAATTGACTGAATGGTTGGGGTCTCAGATTTTGAATCTTTGAACCGAACCAAATGATATAGCCACCCTTTGGAAATGAGTTTCTAGGCCTTAAGGTAGGAAATAAACCTATCCTTAAGCGCTGACCTGCTGCTCAACCATTCTAACATGGGCTCATCTGGAAACTGAAACTTGACAACTCTAGTCCTGCAGTCAACTAAGGCATAGCAGGAGTGTAACCAATCCATGCCTAGAATAAAGTCGAAGTCGAACATGTCTAGCTCTAAAAGATCAGCTGGAATGATTCTATTTAAGACTGAGACTGGGCAGCTTCTATACACCTGGCTGGCTCTAACGGACTCGCCAACTGGGTTGGAAACTGAGAAGGGTTCTGGTAAAACCTCTGGACTGATGCCGAACTGGACTGCTACATATGGAGTTACAAATGAAATAGTAGCTCTTGGATCTAGGATGGCATACACGTCTAGGTGAAAGAGACATAACATACCAGTAACTATGTCAAGAGAGCTTTCCTGATCCTGATGAGAAGAGAGCATTAAAATGATTCTGGCGTTGACTGCCATCTGTACTTGATGGGTTGGCCTGCTAGCTGTTCGGCCTGTTGGAGCTATTGAGGTAGTGGATTGTGACCTTCCTCGCCTTGCTAACGGGCACTCTCTAAGTCGATGCCCGAGCTGTTCACGACCGAAAAAACCCTCTCTACCCTGTAAACATTCTCCATGATAGTTTTTGCCGCACTTGGGGCACACTGGATACTTGTTTCCTAAATTGTGGCCTAAGACTGAGTGCAAGATGACCCACCCCTTCGATCCTGGCGAGACCAAAAGGTTGGTGCACTGGCTGAGCTAGGTGTTGGGGCCCTCTGCTATTATTGCTGTCGTGGGCAGCTACCACCGCCAGACCTCTGGTGGCCAAAATTCGTATGACCAATTCTTGCCCGCTTGTTCTTACGCTCTATATCTTTTAAATTCTTGGCCTGAATCTGTTGAGCGTAAATAATTAGGCTGGACAAATCCATGTATCTGATCAGCATCGTGGTCCTGCGCTCCTTGAGGACCAGATTAGACACTCCATTAACGAACTTCAACATGCGAGCCCTCGACCACCATCTCTGGAGCATACTTTGATAGTCTAGTAAACTCTAGAGGATACTCCTCCACTGTCCGATTGCCCTGCCGTAGGTTCATAAACTCTTCCATCTTATCCTCCCGCAACTCCCTGGGAAAGAACCTATATAGAAAAGCTATATGAAACTCCTCCCACTCAACTGGTTATGCTTCTGCTGACCGCCCCTCCTTCCACTGCTCGTACCAAACTTGCTAATAGGCAGCCAGGTTAGCACTCTTGGAGGAGCTGACACCCATGATTCGGGTGATCTTTTTGATCTTATCTACAAAGCCTTATGGGCCCTCTCCCACCTTTGTTCCGTGAAAGCCCGGAGGGTTTATCCGGGTGAAATCCCGCACCCGGGTAGCAGCTGCAGACCCACTTGTGGCTACTAGAACCACCTGCTGATTCACTTGATTGGGGGACGGTCTGAGCAAGCAACTAAATGGCCGCCCTAAATTCGACGGTAGACCAAGAGTCGTCCTAAGGAACTATCGGAGTTGGTCGAGGGGGTCTGTTGGCATTTCTGGCTCCTCGTCCATTTCCACATCGACGAGGCATGGTTCACTAAAAGGAAAAGGGACACGCTTTAGAAAGACGTCTTTGGAACTTGATTTAACACACGATAAAGAACATGAACAAAAGGGGAACTTTCCTAATAGCATCTCATAGCCTCCTCGTCATAAGTGTGGCGCTCTTCACACCTATGAAAAGGGATCTACTCGATGTGGATTTAAGACTTGCCGAGGATACTCTAAACCTAGTGCTCTGATACCAAGTTTGTCATGCCCCGAGTCTACACCTTGGACGTAACACGGTACTTGAAGCCATAAGTGACCCCAAGTCAACCCCTTGGCTATCATACACTAACATTCTGAGCAAATATGCACAGCAGAACACAAAAATAAAAGCATAAAGTATTTAAGAAGAACAAATCTTAAAGTATAGGTTCAAGTCTTTAAATACACTAAATACACTGAAAGCCATATTTTTCTGAGAGCCATTTAACTAAGGAGTTGCTGGGACAAACCCCAGCTAACTATAAGTCTAAATAGAACCAACTGAAATAAATAAACAAGCCCTCGAATGAGGAGGACTTACACTCTGATCTGCTAGAATGGAATGCTCTAAACTGAAGTAACTTTATGTGATTAACCTAAGAACCTGCAGCTGTATCATGAAACGATACAGCATGAAAAGCATGCATCAATACTTTGAATGTACTGAGTAAGTGGGAGAGACATACTAAATATAAAGTTTGAACTGAAATGACATGCCATGACCAACAAGTAAACTGAATTAGACTGCTAATACAATCTAAAATGGTCATGACGACCCAGTCTGATGGTCATTCACATGCCCTAAGTATGAAACATTGAATCTGGGATACTGTACGGAATTGAGGTACTTAATCTGATGCTGAACTAGACTGACTAGTGGGAGAGCCTTTAACAGACATTTAACCACGTGAGCTAGGCGTGGAGTCCGATGTATACACCCCACCGATAGGACAATATACCTTTCCAAGGTATAAAGGCATGAACTGAATGATCAAAAAAATATATCCAGGGCCAATCAGGCTAAGTAATACTGAAACCTATGCTAGCAACGTAGTTTCTGGAACCTAGGTGTGCTGGAACCCTGGCCTGATCGATGCTAAGTTCTGCTCCCACTGTAAATCTAAACTGATCTACTAAGTTGATAGCTCAAAACTGGGGTCCAAGACTAGTCAGGGATGAATAAATGCATGTACACTGAGAGTATTACCGAACCAGATTCTGAAAATGGGTTCTAAGACCGGTCAAAGCTGCTTATCTAGAAGCGTCATAACTGTCTACAAAATAACTAATAACTGAATTGGGGTCCTAACGTTGGTTAGAGCTATAAATCAATGTCATGACTGCCTAATGGACCAATTAACTGAAATATGAATCTGAGTTTGAAAAACTGGGAGGCACCACTGACACCTCGAAAATAAACTGGAGTCAAACTGATCAGTCAACATTTTCTAGACAATACTGAGGTTGCTAAAATCTGACTGAAACTAGACTAATATGGTTCTGACTGAGACTAGACTGATAGAGTTCTGTATTCTATCTAATTGAATTCCCAAACAGCTAATAGAGAGATCATTCATGCTGACAACACGGACAAATCATACTAAACGACAAATTTCATGAATTTGGGAGTTTCATTCAATAGTGAAAAAATCATTCTCATTCATGGGATATTTATCAACACATGCGAATAGCAAGAAAAAATCAAAGAATTCATCCCAAAGCATTCTTCCTTCACAAAAGAAAAATTCAAGGAGCAAGAACCTTTACTCAAAAATTAGGGCTCATATTCACTTTTGTAATAATACTGATAAATTGGTGAGGAACCAATGAAGGTTATATCAACAATAAATATGGACACCATTCTAAGTGAATTTAATGAAAATAAACATGAAGATTTCTCATACTCTAAAACTCAGGGCTTAGAATTACTAGAAGAAACTGAGAAGGATCTTGGGAGCACAAGGGAAGAAAAATCCCCTTGCTAAAACCCCACATACTTGGTGATGAAACCTGGAGAATTTTCTTGAGAATTGAAGAGAAAAGTTCAGCACTAGCCCTTGCTCTGAAATACTCTGTGAGAGAATTCTACGATGTTTCTATGAGGATTAACGTGAGAATGAGGGGAGGAACTGTCCAAACCCTCTAATAAGTCTGAAATTAGGTCCAAAACGACATAGTTTAAAGCTTAGGTAAATTGGAAATGACTAAATTGTCCTTTAGAAATTCACAGGGGAAAACTGTCAAGTGCTCCTAATGAGTGACCTAATGAGTCGTGGTGTCTGCAAATGACTCGTGGTCATGCCCGTAAGGTACACTGCCTGGAACCTCCAGCGGGTGACCACGAGTGACTTAAAGAGTCGTGGTCACTAGACACGACTCGTGGTCACCAGTCGTCGACCACACTGTCTAACCCGTTGGGAAATTTATATAAGGCTGGTCACGAGTCACTCCTACTGACGACGGCCTGTGGTGACCACCCGTCAAGTACACTGTCTACTTCTCAAATTCTAAAACTCTGGCTTGGCAACGGGTGACTTAATGAGTTGTGTGGCCTAACAATGACTCGTGGGGTCATCTGTTAGGAACACTAAAACATATTCTTGGCATCCTTCTCACGGCTGACCTGACGAGTCGTTGGGTCCCTTAATGACTAGTCAGGTTGGTCGTTCTGCAACTTTTATGCAGTTTTTCAGATTTTCTGAATTAAGTCCCGGATATTGATTTCGAGCTTCTGGGGCATTACACTTAACCCATCTTAACACGCTTAGAAAAATACACAAAGCAAAATAGTTTAGGGTCTCGAAATATGGAAAAGTCAAATATGCCCTTAATAAAATTTCCTTCGAAAGCTGGTTTGGGCGGACCAACGATCGATCCAATGGGTCGTTGCATGATACCACGTGGTATCGAGTCGTTGGGTCCACTACCTCACAACCAACCTCAGGTTCTTCCCACAACTCGTCAGGAAGAGTCGTTGCTTCAACTAACGGGTCGTTGGATTGATCGTCATCAACTCCTTGACCAATCTCACTTCCCTTACCATAAGCCTCACCATAACTCTTGGTGGGTTCTAACGTGCTCTCAATTCGTTGCATGCACTAGAATTCTCAACCCACAAACAATGACTTGAAACAACGGGCCATTTCTCCTCACCATGAATCGTGGGATGCCCAATTGTTTCCTCATCAGCCTAAGTTCAGTCCTTCCAACGACTGGTAACAATGAATCGTTGTTCCTTAAAACTAGTCGTTACACCGTCCATTGTCACCACTGCCTACCTGAACTCCCATACCACGATAGCTTACAACAACTCGTGGTATCCAACCACGAGTCGTTGAGTCGCCTGTCTTATGATGTTTTGACAGTTTTCTGCACTTTTCAAATTCAACTCTCGGGCCTATTCTTAGGCCTTCCCGGGGTATTACAGTAAACATCCATGCATACTAGATATTTCATCATACTTGAAACCATCATTCATAAACTATAATTTTTTACATAAACTTGAATAATTGGGCAAAATATTCTAAAACTTGAACTCATAAATTCTCATCAAAACATGCACAAAATATTCCCATTAATCATCTAACATACTTTAAAACACGGAGGGAATCAACCCATAAATAATTTATAAGAAGTCTATGAAATTAAATTGAAATCATTTTTAAATTATGATTTGAATTGAGACTTGCTTCATGAAGTTGAGAAGAATTATAAGCATGAGAGTGGAAGAAATCCTCATTCATGGCCTCTCATACCTGGAAGAAGCAAATCTACACTTGACCTAGAAAGCCCAAAGGAATTTGAAGGGAAATTGGGAAATCTAGGCTTGATCTTCAATGGAGGATTCTAGGCTTGCATGCATGGAAGGGGAATGGTTAGAATAGGCATAAACCCTCTCAAAAACCCTCCTAACAGAGCTTAAAACGACATTGTTAAGGGCTTAGGGGCTTAGGTATTATGAGAATACCTTACTAAATTTGCAGGAAAAGTGACACTGCTAGTCACCACCTGAGACTTGACGAGTTGTTGGGCCTGCTAATGACTCGTGGTCCTCTCTTGTCATCTTGGCTAGAAAAATCCTCATTTACTGATCTTCCTCACCCCATGAGTCACTTAACGAGTTATTAGGTGCACGATGACTCAACTCTCAATCCATTGCTAACACTACCAAAAAACCCCCTTACACACTTCACGAGGGACATGATGACTCGTTACTTACTTTCATCCTAATCACTAGGAATATTATTAACTAGCCACCTGACGAGTGGTGAAGTGACATCACGACTCGCTCCTTAACCCGTTAGATCTCCTGGTCTGCAACTTTTTCTATGCACTTAATGACCACACTAACGACTCATTGAGTCACATGAAGAGTCATTTCTCGACCCGTTGCCACTGGTAAAACTCCTTCTAAACTAGGATCCTCCTAATGGGTTACTTAACGACCTGTTAGGTCACACCACGAGTCATTAGATGACTCTTTCTGTGACCTGGTGTAGGTTTTTCTGCTTTCTCTGATTCAACCCTTGAGTTTGATCTTAGGGACTTCTGAGACATTATAATATCTCCTCCTTGGGAATATTCATCCTTGAATGTGAGTAAACATACTGACTAGTTGGGGAAAAAAATGCAACCCCAAATACTGAACATCAAGAGTTGAAAACTGATGGAGTGACTGACTCCAAATTGATACATATGAGTGAACTGAATTAATGAAACACATAGACATATACTGATATAAAGAAAATTGAGAGACATGAACTAGACATGAAACTAAATAGAGTACTAAGGAGAAAACAGATACCTCATGCTTAGAATGAGTCGGAAGGGAATAAATATGGGTATCTAGCCATCATATCTACTTCGGCCTCTCATGTATCTCCTTCAACAAGCTGATTCCTCTATAAACTTTCAACGAAGCTACTTCTTTGTTCCTCAACTTTTGAACCTGATGATCAAGGATCTTAACTGGTACCTTCTCATATGTAAGGTTATCCTTCACACCTATGCTCTCCACCGGACCAACTAAAGTCGGATCACCAATGCACTTCTTTAACAATGATACATGGAAAATTGGATGTACCGAAGCCAACTCTGCTGGTAGCTCCAACTCATAGGCTACCTTGCCAACACGTCTCACAATCCTATAGGGACCAACATATAGAGGACTAAGTTTCCCCTTCTTTATGAACCTCCTCACCCTCGTCATGGGAGACACCTTCAAAAATACCCAATTATCAACTGCAAACTTGAGTTCTCTCCTCCTCACATCAGTATAGGACTTTTAATGACTTTGAACTGTTTTCAGCCTTTCCTTTGTATGCTTAACATTTTCCATAGCTTCATGAACTGAATCTGGCCTTATTAATGCAGCATTACCTACCTCAAATTAGTCAATGGGCGATCTATATCTCTGTCCGTAAAGAGCCTCAAACGGAGCCATCTGAATTCTAGAGTGATAGCTGTTGTTTTAAGTGATGAGTTGGGAAATTACCAACTTATTGGGCTCTTAAGCATGAGCTTTATCTTAGTTTTCAAGTCTGTTAGTTCAATTTTATGCCCTTTTAGCCTTTTCATGTGCATGTGTCTGATTTGAATAAAAGGAGTATGAATTAGAGTAAAAAGGATGTAATTCAGGTTAAAACCAGCACTCCACCGGCAAAACACCAATCAACCGCAGGCAACAACTAGCTTGAGGAGGACCTGCAACCGACAGCCCGCAGACAGTAGCCGGTGATCCGCTGGTTCATCGCCGACATATGCTGTAAATGGCTAGACCACTGATGAAAGTGATCGGCGTCTCATGGATACCAACTGGCTAACCATCGAAGGAACCACCAAAAGGCCCTAAAACTTCACCAGATTGCAAAATAAAATGACCGACGGTTGCAGATGGAAACAGGCTGTACCATCGCAAGTAAGGACATGGCTGAACAAGGCAAAATCGTCAAAGCCTAAAAAAAAGGAGAATGTTTGCCCTATTTTTGTATAAATTCTAGAAGAAAGTACACTGAAGAGAGGATGAATATTCCCTTACTTTCTGAGAGTAAAGAACTCTATTGGAGAGAATGAAATATTAGAATATTGCTTTATTATTTTCATCTTCTTCTTTATCAAGGTATAACTATTATTGTAGAAATATTGTGAGTTTGATTGTGCTTACTCCTAATGATGAAATTATTGAGTTTATTATTGAATATGCTCTTGTGTTTCTCCATTATAAGTAGCTAAATCTATAGCTAGAGGTGTGTGATGATGGGTGTTTAATTTGATTGGGCATTGCTAGATTTGTCTTGTTATTACTAAATTAGTGTAAATCTATTGAATTCTCCTCAAATTATAGTTGGTTGCTCATAGTTGCAAACATGAATATTGTTTCTTACTTTATTTTTTCTTGAAAAAGAAAATTATGTAATGGGGGAGAATTTAATGGTGGATTGGGATTTGATTATATGGGGTTGGATTAGAATAGCCAAAACCCATGATCATAATCCCTTAAGAGGTTGATGGCTTGAAATAGCTCAGCCTCTAATCCAAACCATATTGGAATAGTTGAATTGTGCCTTGAGATTCGAGAGAACTCATGGATAGGGAACCCAATTGGTTGAAAAACATCAGGATCAATCTTTTTCTGAGGTTATTATACATATTAATAATAATTTGACCATCTAGTAAAATTCTGATTTGATTGACATCCCATCTACACCATACCTCTATGCTTTGATCATTATTGTTTCTCAAATTTAGTTATCTTGCTCCCTTGACTAGGCGATTTTAGAATCCATAATATTTTTGCCTTCACTTCCCCCAAAATTTACATTTACGTTTTCATTGCTTGGATGCGAATCACTTCAATTCACTAAACAACTCTTGTGCACATCATTCTCTAGTCCTTGTGGGATTCGACCCCAACCTCTTCAAGTTATTTATTTTGATACAACAATCACTTACATTCTCTCCAAATGAGAAATGTAGTTTGAGCATTATCAAAAATGGCACCATTGTCAGGGACTAGCACTTGATATCCTTGAGTTGTTTATTAATTTGTATTGATCTTGTATCTTAAGGAGTTTAACATTGTTATTGTTGTTGGTCGTCTAGGGTTAATTCATATGAGTCAACATTCACAAGCAGGAGATATTTCGATGGAAGAAAATATGGAATATGAAGATGATAACATCATCATGCCTGAGATTGCAGGTGCCATTCTCCTACTAGCTATGGTGGAAAATGCAGTGTTTCATGTCATAGTACCATGTTGCACCTATTGCAAATGAAAGGTCTCTTTGGGGGTTAAATCGAGTGAGGATGAAAATCACCATTTGAAGAACTTCCAAGAGATTTTCCAACCTTTCAATATCACGAATATAAGCCAAGAGTCTATTAGGTTGAGGCTCTTTCCATTTTCCCTAACAGGAGAAGCAACTATATGGTTGGAGGAGTTATCTCTGGGATGTATTACCTTGTGGGTAGAGTTTATAGAAGCATTTTTGGATAGCTTTTTCCCCTTCCTCAAAGATATTGCAGCTGAGGGATTACATTACAAACTTTAGGCAAGAGTCCGGTGAACCTTTGAATGAAGCGTGACTGATATTCAAGAAGAAAGTGTCCTTTTTTCCTAACCATGGTCATTCCAATGAAGTGCTTCTTCAAAGCTTTTATCAAGCCCTAAACTCCATCAATAAATTAATTGCCAATGATCTAGCTAGAGGATCAATCATAGACCAGATGTATGGTCTAGCTAAAGCCCTCTTGGACAAGATGACGAAGACAAATAGGGCATGACATAAAAGGGAGACAAATGTATCTACACATGATGTTGGTTGTAGTTTGTTAATAGCTAAAATGAGAAAAAGAGATAAAGAGCGAGATGAAAATCTTTCTAAAATGATGACTCATCTAGAGTTAAAGACTAAGCATGTGATGGGAGTCAGGCCTAAAGTTGTGAATGTTGTGGGAATGCATGGTCCAATGCATTTTGAAGGAGAATCTTCACTACCAAGTTACGAGGAGAAATGCCAATACATGGCAAATCAAATGGAGGGTTCTTAACCCGGGTACTAAGGGACTAATCAAGGCCCTTGGTGCCCAAATAAAGAAAACCAAGGTTGGAGGAACTGTGACATGCAAGGGTGGCCTGATCGAAATAAGAGATGGGCCAATAGAGAGAAAAATCGTGAGGGGGACCGCTATCATAAAATCTCAAAACCGTATATTCCTCCTCCTAAAGCTGAGAATGCTCAACCCCAACCGGGTGTGAGTGATGTAGGGAACTCAAAAATTAAAGAAATGCTAGAAAGGGTTCTCAAGAAAGTTGAATCAATGGACAGCAGGATCAAAAAACATAAAGGGGAGGTGTCTAACCTTGCCCAAATTGTAAGTTCGCATTCAGCCTTTATCAAGTATTTAGAGGCCCATACGAACCACTTATCTTCCCAAATGAACCTCGGGATGAAGAGAACACTCCCTCGTGATACAATACCAAATCTCAAAAAGGACAGTCAATACATGGATACTGTCACTAGGAGTCGTAACATGCTTGGTGATGCGAGTGGTAACCCTAAGGCAAATGAGGTGAAAGAATCAGATGAGGTGCCACAAGCACCAAATGGTTGTGAGGATGTTGAAGAACAAGGTGAGGGAAATGTGGATGAGATCTCCTCAAATGAAGAGGAAGGAGATGTGGGCATGAAGACCTCAAGTGAGCAGGATCAAGACCCAAGAGTTCCACCTCCTTATGCACAGCGGTTAGCTAAGAAGAAAAGGGATGATCAATTCAGCAAGTTTATCAACATGTTTAACAAATTATCCATAAACATACTGTTGGTGGACGCTTTAATCCAAATGCCTAGAATGCGTAGTTCATGAAAGAGCTGCTGAAGAAGAATAAGGTTGTAGATGTGGGCATCAGAGAGACAACACATCATTGTAGTGCTATGATGATGAGTAACCTTTTCCCGGAAAGGAAGGATCCGCGAGCCTTCATAATCCCTTGCACTATTGGGTTGTGCGTATTCAAGAAATCCTTTTGTGATCACTACAAAAAAAACTGATTTTAGCGACGGACAAAATCCATTGCTAAATCACACAAATTCATCTCTAAAGTCATTTAGCGACAGATTAGCGATGAAATTTCATCTGTCGCTAAAAGGCTCATGTCGATGAATTTTGAAATCCGTTGCTAAATTTAGCGATGGATTAGCGACGTACAATTTCGTCGCAGAATTTAGCGATAAACATATTTGTAGCTAATACACATAAAATTCGTGGCTAGTTTGCTAGTTGTTTTTGTCGCTGAGAAATATTAGCTACAGAATTGTTGTTGCTATTCCGTCAAAAGATATAAAATATTATCTAATTTTATATTAATTAAATATTTAGCTACAAAATAATCATTTCTATTTTTTTCACTTATATACTATTACATATTAAATAAGAAGTATTACCATATTTAATAAGAATTATGAGAACCTGATTTCTTATAATTAGCAATGAAAAATTTAAGTAGATCCAAAAATATATTAATCTTAAAGCATTAAAAAAGTTCATATTGTTCTTCAAGTAATAGAATAAAGTCTGAAAGACAAAGCTAACTAATGTGGTGCTTGAGGGCGATGTTCATCAAGATCAGAAGTAAATTATGTTTCTCTCAAGCCTAAGGTCATAAACTCTTCTCTTCATCTCTCATCCCACAGTATCATAATACATTTGAATTGCAACATTATCCACCTTTTTCTAATCACTATAATTGTTGTAGTAATTACACTGCTGCTCCAATAATTCTTGAACTCTATCCTGCAAATAAAAAAAATGGGAACCTTAAAAACTTTAATACATTCAATTTATAGGACAAATGGATATAAAATATATCATTTATAAGGTTAATAAGATCACATAATAATTTACTATATAATGACACAATCCTAGATCGATCACGAGAGAACATTTTCCATCACCACATATAAATATACGCAAGGGTATCACAATTCACCTAGACCAAGAAAAATTCAATCTTTTAAATAATTAAATTTTATACTACAATTTTAGTCAACTACTAATTATTTTTAATGTCACAAACTTCTCCATCTTCCAAACAAGAATACTATGAAATATTATAAAAAGAGAAGAAATAAGCAAATTCACAATGAAACTTGCAGATTTATGGAGGCATTCATCATTGACGGAACTCCAAACTATATATCCACCATCTGAGACTAATTTATGAAGGCTTATCCACTAAAGTACTAATAGCTACTTTGAAACTACCTTAACTTCCTTCCATGGTTTTGACCATGATATTTCAATAGCTAATTTCTCATTACCCTTATTTGAAAAATAAAAAATAAAAAGAAATATAATCAATTGTCTTTAAAGAAAACAAAGACTAACATGTATGGAGATAGTAACAACTACCAAAAGATAAAGACAGTGAATATTGTAACTTACCATGGAAACTACAATTCTAATGAACCGCAGTTAAGGATAATGGAGAAGCATATACCTGTTTGCAATTGATAAACATGATTTAACTATGTGAATGAAGCTTATTCAAGAGTGACATTGGATAAAGAAGTCTATCTTTTTTTCTAAAATAACAAGTTCAAGGTAAAAGTGTTTACACACATATATAGAAATAAATATAGAAAAAAAACTATACCTGATCAAATAATTAATTTTGAGCTAAGTGTATGTAACTTCCACAGAGATACATTGGACTAGATTCTCTAAAACAATTCAGAGAATATGGTCAACTCTTGCTTCCATTTTCCTTCTAAGGTAATTTATGTCATTTCACTTATTCATGGCAGACCAGTGATCCATGAAATCTCTTATTACCATCGGGGATCTTAGTAAATAATGGTCTGATTACTAAGTGATATTGAAGAACTAGTAGAGTTTATTTTTCTACACTTTGATATAACGTTAAAAGGAAGTAATGTATAGCTAGGATATTTTCTTGATAATAACCACCAAGAAAAATTAAAATTTGTTTAAGTTGAAACTGAAAAAAGATAAGTGCCACAATGGACTCCCTTTTTTTATCAAGTGCTTAAATGGACTAGTGAAGATGGGATTATAAGTCTTCGAGAATAAGTATTTTCGACATGAAAAATATGTCTAACTTTTTGTGGCAACTTAAAACTGACAGATTCTTCTATATAATCTGAGTACAAGTAAAAAATTTAAAATATGATAAAAATGATATACAAATAAATAAATCAAATAAATCTAGGTCACCGTGTTTATGAATTTCGTAGACACTTCTAGAGTAAAATCCAAATATTGAAATTTTATGTGTCAACAACATAACTCTTTGATGAAGTTATAACCATCCTAACATGCAACACAAATTTTCCATGTAACATGCAAATAAACATGAGCTTAATGTACACCAATAAACTTTAATAGTGTGACCGAGTGTAGTCAGATACATATCCTCTTTATCTTGTTTCATACCAGTTGTTACGCAAAATAGATCAAACTGTATTCTAGGTGAAAATAAACCTGCAAAGTGCCAGAAAAAATAATATTTATGGTTACAAAGTCATTGTTATGTCATGTTAGCAGTAAAGATTAATTCACCTCTTCCTTTTATTGTTTACAAACTAATTCACCTCCTATGTGAAGTGACGCCATTGGAATCATAACATTAGAAGTTGCATTAAGCACTTGACATAAGATATGGGGAATTTCATTATTCTTTTAACAAATATATGATTTCATCTAAAATAGGCATGTTCAAGATTGAATAATGCAATATGCAAATTCTCTCAAGACAAGCATTTGGACCTGGAGATAAAAAATTATTGATAACTTTATGTAGAAGATGTACTCTCATATTTCATAACTGATAAAATATTAAAATGAAATACTAAATTGAGGATTTGCAGCAGTTAACAAACTAGCAATAAATCTGCAGCTCCTGAGAATTGACAACCACCTGCTCGTGCCCCCAAGAGGAATTGAAAGACAAACAAAAACTGTAAATTCATTTGGCCCAAAAGTGATCTTCTCCATGAGAATCAATTTTTGGTGCATGAAATAATGAGTAAACGTAACAACTCGATGAAAAAAAATCAATTATCATTTTGTTTTAATAAGGGAAACAAAAGGCAATTATCAATTTTGATCTCCTCAACAATTATCAATATTTTTACTCTTCAACGAAGTGAAAATGCTCAGAAGTTTAATGGTAATTTTTCTTTATGAAGAAGAAGTTTAATGTTAATTACTAATAAGTCAATCGAGAATCTAAAGGTGAGATTTCCTACAGTGATGACAATAATATATCTCACTTTGATGTTTCTACCATTTCAAGGCTTGACCAATCAAAGCCATTAAGCGTGATGGTGGAACAACAGAAACCTCAACAGAAAGTGTTGCAATGCCAATAAAGAAGATATATTAAAATCTTAAGTGTATCATTAACCAAACTATGCATTAAGTACATTTAATTGACAACATGAAACTTCAACCATTTCAATCCTGAAATATCATAAATTGCTCAGCCCTATTTACTACTGTTGAATTAATGTACTTCTTAACCAATTACAAAGATGTGAAGGGCCACTATAAGGCCATTATTATGAAGAAAAGATAATACAAATCTCATAATATAACATATTACAAGATCACATAGATTAGAATATAGACGGATCATGGGAGGAATTACAACAAGGAGATGTTAATCTAGTAGGAATATGGGATAAAATAAACTAAAGTTCAATCATTTATAAAATGATCTATCAAATAAAGGAAAGAGTCGGAAGAATAGAAGATTATACTGATCAAACACAAAACAGGGTGATCAAATACATAAGTGAAAACCAAGAAAGGAAAGAAATATTTGCAGTTAATATTTTTCCATCAAGCTGAGTTCATATGAATACAAAACCAGATTGTCAAGGAAGCACATTGAACTAAATTTTGAAGTTTTGCTGAGTACACATATGCAACAGTCAATCACATGAAACTAAATTTTGAAGTCCATCCCAATGCAGGCATACAATAATCACATGACATGAATTCAACATGGCAAAGACACTTGGATGCAAAGTTACCCAACTACCCCATATTTTGGGATTCCAATTGGGAGCCAAATACAAATGAAATATCATTTGCAAGGGATAATAGACATGTTTGCCTGTAATAAACACATCTCTAGTATCAAACACCATATTTTTTCAGAAAATACTTCAAGACTTAAAACTAATAAGTAGTTAACTTTGTCTTTGCTTTATCAAAGCAATAAAAAAGTGAATTTTGTTTTAATATACTATATTATCTTTCTGTGATTTAAGATCGAGTTTTGAATATCAAAATATTACTCCACCAAAGAAAAGTGGCATACCTCTGAGTATATTTAAAATAAACAAACATATTTTAAAGTAAGATGATGATCTATTGCAATTTCACTTCTATTAAAAAGAAGTCCAACACAGGCTCGAAAGCTAATTGCATATTACTGTAACATAAATACTAGTGTCCACTCACCAGTTCTGCATATTCAGTGTTTAATTCATCTAATTCTGGAGTTCGATCCTGTAGTAATAATATAATGACAACCAATTAGAGCAGCAACAGAGAAATAAAAAAACTGAAGAATGCAAACACTAGAAACTACATAACATTCATATTTCTATCAAAACCTGGAACTTAAATCAAGCTACTAAAAACAAACATATCTCAGATCTATTGAATAAGAGGATTAAGCAGGTTTTTTGTAGATGAAGGCGAGTTCATTTTCAAGCCATAGATCTGGTGAGCCTACAGTACTGTCGATTGGTATGTCATTAAAACTATGCTTATCAAAATCTTTGTCTTACCTCTATCGCTTTACTAATGCAGATATTCTAAATAGATTTGAGAATAAAGAGGTGGGGATATATGATTTTTGAAAGTCTACCAACATAGACAATCTCCATGGATATAATCCATTGCAATCAAAAGAGAGACGAAAGAGACAGTAAACCCTAGATTCACATCCCATTTTATCCCAATAAAAAGATTCTTCTTAAAAGAGCCAATAGTATTTTGATTGAAAATAAAGCAAAGTTGTGTTAATGGTATCGTGTGCTCTAATAACAACTATATTTGATTTTTTCCGAAAACACCATCAACGGATAATTTTTATAGCAATTGTTTTAAAAATATTTGATAGTTCAAACTCAATTAGCAACAGATAATCTATCGATAAATCCATCTCTATGCTTTAGTAAATTTAGGGATAAAAAATTTATTGCTAATTTCGTAGCTAAAAATTAGGTGCCAAAAGTTAGCGCTAAATTTGATGACCAATTTTATCTTTTGCTGGTAATTCATCGCTATAATATATACTTATTCTTTAATTTCTCTTGTTTTGCGATAGAATCATAATTTCGTAGCTAATCCATCGCTATTTAGCAATGAAAAATGACCCATCGCTAAAATTCGTCACTAAATCATATTTTTTTTATAATGGATCTTATGGCGAGCATAAATTTGATGTCTCTCATAATCTTCAAGAAGTTGGGGCTTGGCAACACATAACCTACTTCAATGAGATTGCTAATGGATAATCTCTCTATCAAGAAACCGATGGGTGTTTTGAAAGATGTATTAGTGAGAGTGGATAAGTTTATTCTACCAGTTCACGTTGTGGTTCTAGATTGATAAATGAATGTGGAAGTCCCAATCATCTTAGGGAGACCATTGTTCACCATGGGCAAAGCCTTGGTAGATGTGGAGCTAGGTGAACTCAAGTTTCACGTGGGAGGTGAGGAGGTCACCTTCAAGGTATGCCAATCTGTGGAACCTCCCGATGAATGCAAAGTGATTGAAGTATTAGATGATGAGGGTGAAAATGGAGGAGTTGACTTAGAGGAGGATGAGTCGAAAGATAATCCTCCGAAAAATGAAATTTGAATGAGAGATACATCATTCCATGATGTTAACTATGGAGCTCCTTAGGAGGCAACCAAAGTATTTTCTTTTTAATGTTTTAATGTCTTTGTTATTTTTGTTTGGAAGGATTAAGTAGGTGTGAACCAAGGAGGAGGAGCACAAAATAGAACAGGCACGACGCTAGACCGATGAACCGTCGGTCCAGAGGAGTGAACCGCCACATCCTTGACTAATGGGGGTAGAAACCTGGGAACAAAATTGCTATACAGGTGAGTCACCGGCGATTATAGTTCGCGAAATACTGACTGATCACCAACTTAGGTCAGAATACTTGAGAAATGGGGCACAAATGGCGTCCCTTCGGTGTAACACAATATAACACCCCAAAATTTTTTTGGTGATTATTTGATATTTTTATGCTGGGTTAAGGAAAGTAAGGGTTGTATATTGGTCATAGATAACAAGGGAAATATGTACGATCAAAAAAACAAAGAGTATGTGAAGTTCATAACTAAAGGTCAACTTTAACCATTATATCTCCCAATATATAATGAATTAGAAGCCCCACGACCTATCAAATTAAAGGTTTTTGAGTCTAGTTTTTAGAACATCAAACTTCTTGTCAATTAGAGTTTGGAGTACGAAGTCATGAGCATTTTAATAAAGCATCACTAGCGGTGACGCGGGCATGACGCCCTAGCGCCTCCACCGCCCTATTTAGTTACAATCTGATTTTTCACTTGTAGAAAATATTTTCAGCTAAATCTAAATCAACCAGCTTGCTAAGAATTCCATTTCTCTGTCAATTCCAGCAGCTAGGACAAAGAAAATCAATGAGGAACATCAAGAAAAGTTCAAGAAAATCACAAGATAAGTTGAGATTACCTTGCCAAGTGTGTTAGGGGCTGTTTTGCAGCTCGTTTTGGCAAGGTTTTGTAGAATTTTTTCTGCATTTCAAAATATATTTGGACGGCATATATATCCATCTTTGAGTAGGTGTTGAAATCAGGATAAAAGGTAAGGATTTCTCCCCTTTTAAACTTCTCAAATTGCAAAGTAAAAATCTGAAAATTGGCAGCTAAGTGAGCTGCCGATAGACTGTTTGTGAGCTGAGTTTTGCTCATTTTTCTTGTCTTTTTGGTTGTTTCTTTTGCTGAATTATACTTCATATTGAGGGTTAGAATTAAATGAAAATTAAGGTAAATTTTCCCTCTTGTTTCTCCCTCAAAAGTTAGTGAAAACTAGTTTAAAAAATGGCCAAGTGTTGTTGATGTTGCGGTGTGTTGTTGTTGCTACTGTGAATGCCTCTAGTTAGTTATTTTGGCTGCATTTTTTCTATATATTATAAGCTTGTAATTGTCCTATAAAAATATTGGATTAAGTAGGTTGAAGGCTGATCATTGATAGAGAAAATCGGCTAGAGAAAAGTTCACCGGAAAAAGGTATGTAAGGCACCCCATCTATCATTCTTTTAAGCACGATTCGTGTGTTGTGAATCAAATGAGACAGAAACCTATTTAAAAGTCTTGAGGCAGTATGTTAAGCTTTATTTAAGCTTTGAAGTTTCATGTTTTATTGAGGATAAATGTTAAGATTATGCCTAGTCGAAGTGAGACATCTAAAATGTGATATTGTGTTGATTGTTGTTGTAGTTGTACATTGAGTTGGAGACCCCTCATCTTGGGCATTGTTAGTTGTTCCTTAATGTATGTCATGTGTATATATATGTGATTTTAAATGTGTTTAAAGGTCTGGTTGCTAACTAAAATTGGTGAAAGAGCCAAGATGAGGACGTGTAAACGATTTTAAGCCACGTAAAGACATCGCAAGCTATTGAGGTTAAACAAGATTATCTAATTAGGATTACCTAGTTATTGTTGTCCTTTATCTTATGTGTATGTTATGAAATATTTTAGGCCAAGGGAGATTTCATAATCCCTTTCCCTTAAGCCGAACGACAAGCTAGCGAGTTTCTGAGCTCTACTGTCCCTTGAACACGATCTATAAATTTTGTTGAAACTATTAGGTCATCCGTAGTTCCTTATGATTTATACAAGTTTTTAATACATGCATTTAAGTTCTATTTTCTAGCTTTACATGTTATATGTACTCAGTTTCAGTTATGCATTACGAAGGAGGCCTATGCAGGCCACATGTTTCGTATTCTTCATTTCTATGTTGTACATATTGAGATGGTCCAGTATAAGCCATATCGGCTCCATTTATGATTTTTTCTAAGATTTATTGATTTTACCCCAGTGTGGTACACTGATTGGAGGTCTTGCTATTTTACCCCGGTGTGGTACACCGGCTGGACCAATTTTACCCCGGTATGGTACACCGGCTGGAGGCATTTTTATTTTTACTCCGGTGTGGTACACTGGATGAATTGTATATAGGTTTTATGGTCAGCTGTCTGCTGGAATTTCAGTTATAGTCTTTGTTGTGCATTAGATGGTTGCATTTATACTTCAATAATGAGTTATTGTCAGGATTCTGTTTTCAGGATTTTGGGTTGTTACTACTCCTTATTTCTGGCCTAGTTATCATTTTTATCTTACCTATTTATAGTTTTCATCCTTACATACCACTACATTTTATTCGCACTAACGTCCCTTCATCTTGGGACCCTTCCTGAAATCGTGCTGCAGGTAGGCCGAGGCTCAGAGCATCGGACATAGTAGGAGCCAGATTTCAGCAGAATAGTGGTATGCTCCTCTCTTCCAGGATCCATGTCCTAGTTTGGACTATTTACAGTTTTGTGTATAGCATGGGTAGGCCAGGGCCCTATCCCGTGCATTTCAGTTTGTTTACTCCATAGAGACTGATGTGGACTAGTTTGTATAGTAGTGTGAGTTTTGTAGTCATATTGGTTTTTCATTGCTTTGCTTAGCTTTATTGTAGCCTTGTGGACTTTTCAGGTTGCATATTTATAATTAACAAGGAATTATTGGCCCAGTATTTATCTTGGTTGGTTGTGACATGTGGCTTGGTCAGCCTTAGTGTTACATTTGTAGATGCTATCTAGCCGGTTTCTCGATCGACCATGAATCGAGTGCCAGTTGCGCCCTACCCTAGTTCTGGGGCGTGATAGACTTTGTATCAGAGCGAAGTCGTGTTTAGTGGAGTCTTGCTTATGGGTATGTTGTGCACCATACTTATAATCAGGAAGCTACAGGACATTTAGGAATTGTTTCACTTCTTTTACTAATAATTTATGTTATAGGTTGAGCTCATAAGTACTTTGATATCTAAATCATGTTATTATTTCAGAGTATGCCTGTGACAAGGTTGATTGACACAACCGTTGGGGAGGGTACTAGTCTCCCTCCAGTGGATTAGAGAGACAGGTTAGAGGCTCAGAGTGAATCTCCTACCCTAACTATTACAGTTCCTCCTGCACCAGCCATAGCAATGGCAGATAGACCTCCAGCTCCTCCCGCACCAGCAGCACTTGAGGGTAGTAGAGTGGCAGACACTCCCACGCCTGTGGTATCTCTAATTGTTCCAGAAGGACAGGGTCTTGAGGGAGTTGTTCAGCTGATGGATCATATAGCCGCAGGTCAAAAGCGACGATTGGAGGCGATGGAGAGACATAGAGGTTAGACAACTGAGAGTTCCAGGGCCCGCGAGTTCTTGGGTCTTAGCCCTCCTATATTCACCGAATCAGACCCGAGCGAGGATCCTCAGTACTTTATCAATCAGACTTATAGGGTGTTAAAGGTGATGCGAGCTACAACAACTGAGGTAGTAGAGTTGGCGGCCTTCAGACTACGTGATGTGGCCATATTATAATATGAGGCTTGGGCTCAATCCAGAGGAGCCGATGCACCACCAACTGAGTGGGAAGAGTTCTCCGAGGCCTTTATGCACCACTAACTACCTCGGGAGCTTCGATAGGCTCGAGCTGAGCAGTTTTTGCACTTAGATCAAGGAAGTATGAGTGTGCGTGAGTATTATCTTCGGTTTAATTCTCTTTCCAGGTATGCTCCTCACATGGTTCAGAGGATGGAGGATAGATTTCATCAGTTCGTGTTAGGGTTGGTGCTTCATATAGCTCGAGATTGCTTGGGGTAATCTACTCAGGAGCACATGGACATTTCACGAATTCAAGCTTTCGCCCAGAGGGCAGAGGATTTGGTTCATCAATTACGGGATACTCAAAGACAGCAGGAGAAATTAAAGAGAGCTAGGAATATGGGTCCTTACAGAAGGCAATAGGGTGACCCAGGGGCTTAGTCATCTAGGCAGTCAGTTAGGCTAATAGGGAGTGCCCCACCTTAGTTTCAGGGATAGAGAAAGGACCAAGGCCCAGCTCCATCTAGCTCTCGACGATAGAAGCGGGTAGGGTAGAGGCAACCACCATTGCCGCCTTGTCCCTAGTGTGGGAAATCTTATTCAGGTTAGTGTCCTCAGGGGAAGAATGTATGTTATCGTTGTGGGCAGCCAGGGAAGTTTATAAGGGATTGTTCAGATAGGGTCGAGGCGGATCAGGCACGATCAGTGGTTGCTTCGTCATCCTCTATTCGACCTCCCAAACCTGATCCTCAGCTAGCAACAGGCCATGGAAGAGGTAGAGGGAGAGAGGCTTCTAGTTCTGGGGAAACCCAGAATCGGTTTTATGTTTTGGGCGGTCGATAAGACCAAGAGGCCTCACCTGATGTTGTTACAAGTACTTTGATTATTTATACTCGTGCAGTATATGTCTTACTTGTTCTTGGTTCTACACTCTCTTATGTCACACCATTGGTTTCGAGTCAGTTTGAGACAATCCCTGAGTTATTATCTGTACCATTTGTTGTTTCTACGCTAATTGGCAAATCTGTGTTAGCTAGACGAGTTTGCCGAAACTGCATTATATTAGTATGTGATAGATCAACCTTAGCTGATCTAGTTAGCTTGAAATGGTTGATTTTAATTTCATTTTGGGTATGTATTGGTTGGCGGCATGTTATGCTAATGTTGATTGCAGAGCTAAGGTTGTCAGATTCAATTTTCCTGGCGAGCCAGTCCGGGAATGGCAAGGTAATGCCGCTACACGTAAAGGTAAGTTAATTTCATACCTTAAGGCTCAGAAGTTGATATACAAAGGTTGTATCTCTCACTTGGTTCGGGTAAGAAACTTGGAATGTGAGCCTACGACTCTCCAGTCAATTCCTATTGTAAATAAGTTCACTGTGGTCTTTCCTGAGGATTTGCCTGGAATTCCTCCTGAAAGGGAGATAGATTTTTCTATTGATCTACTTCTAGGTACTCATCCTATGTCAAACCCTCCTTATAGAATGGCTCCAGTAGAGCTAAGGGAATTAAAGGAGCAGTTGAGAGATCTGCTCGAGAAGGGATTCATTCGACCTAGTGTATCGCAATGTGGAACACCAGTTCTCTTTGTGCGATAGAAAGACGGGTTGTTAAGAATGTGTATCGACTATAGGCAGCTAAATAAGGTCACGATTAAGAATAAGTACCCACTTTCCAGGATTGATGACCTGTTTGATCAGTTACAGGGTGCCAGATGTTTCTCAAATATTGATTTGAGATTCGGGTACCATCAGTTACGGGTTATGGAAGTTGATATCCCCAAGACTGCCTTCAGGACTAGATATGACCATTATGAGTTCTTAGTGATGTCATTTGGGCTTACTAATGCACCAGCAGCTTTTATAGACCTGATGAATCGGGTGTTTAGGCCTTTTCTTGATGTATTTGTGATCGTCTTCATTGATGATATTCTAATTTACTCGCGATCTGAGGCCGAGCATGCAGGCCATTTGAGAGAAGTATTATAGACTCTACAAGAGCACAGGTTATATGCTAAATTTTCTAAAATGTGAGTTTTGGCTAACATCTGTGGCTTTCCTTGGCCATGTAATTACAACTGAAGGTATAAGAGTGGATAGTCTGATATAGAGGCAGTAAAGACTTGGCCCAGGCCCTTGAATCCTACAAAGGTTTGCAACTTTCTAGGGTTAGCAGGTTATTATCGCCGATTTGTGGAAGGTTTCTCTATTGTCGTTGCACCATTGACAAAGTTGACTCATAAAGAAGCTAAGTTTCAATGGACAGAGGCATGTGAGCAAAGTTTTCAGGAATTGAAGGATAGGCTGACTTCAGCACCTGTCCTGACTCATCCAGAGGGTGTCGAGGGTTATGTGGTCTATTGTGATACTTCGAGAGTTGATTTAGGTTGTGTTCTGATGCAACACGGCAAGGTCATTATTATGCCTCTAGACAATTTAGGAAGCACAAGAAAAATTATTCTACCCATGATCTTGAGTTAGTCGTAGTGGTATTTGCATTGAATATTTGGCGCCACTACTTATATGGGGTACATGTTGATATCTTCACAGATCATAAGAGCCTCTAGTATTTGTTTCAGCAGAAGGAGTTGAATTTATGCCAGATAAGGTGGTTAGAATTGTTGAAAGATTATGATGTTAACATTTTGTATCATCCGGGCAAGGCAAATGTTCTAGCTGATGCGCTAAGTCGCAAGTCTATGGGTAGCTTGAGTCATATTCAGGTTAACAGGATTGAAATGATGAAAGCTCTACGACAATTGGCTGACTTACAAATTTAGTTACTGGATGCCGAAGATGGGGGTGTTATTGTCAAAAATACAGCAAAATCATCCTTGGTAGCGGAAGTTAAGCAACGACAATATGATAATGCAGAGTTAGTCTTACTGAGAGACATTATACCACCACAGATTCATAGCCTATTTGATTGTGGACCCAATGGAGTTCTTAGATACTATGGTCGTCTATGTGTACCTAATGTGGGTGAACTACGGGAACAAATTATGAATGAAGCTCATTATTCTCGATATTCAGTACACCCAGGTTCCACAAAGATGTATCGTGACCTGAGGAAGCTATATTGGTGGAATGGCATGAAAAAGGACGTTACCGGTCTTGTGACTCAGTGTCCCAATTGCCAACAGGTGAAGGTTGAGCACAAGAGACCTAGAGGTTTGGTGCAGGATATAGAAATTCCAGCCTATAAGTGGGAGGTGATTAATATGAATTTTATTACAGGATTTCCTAGAACGTGCAGGAAGCATGATTCTATCTAGGTAATAGTTGATAGATTAACTAAATCAGCTCACTTCTTTCTAGTTAGGACCACATATGCTACAGAGGATTATGCTAGGCTTTATATGCGAGAGATAGTTCGCCTGCATGGCATCCCCTTGTCCATTATTTCTGACAGAGGTGCTCAGTTCACAGCAAACTTCTAAAAGTATTTCCAGAAAGGCCCGACCACTCAGGTAAGCCTCAGTACCATATTTCATCCTCAGACAGACGGACAGGCTGAACGCACCATTCAAACACTTGAAGATATGTTACGTGCCTGTGTTTTAGATTTTGGCGGAAGCTTGGATGATCATGTTTCCTTGATTGAGTTCGACTATAATAACAGCTACTAGGAAAGTATTCAGATGGCTCCATATGAAGCTTTATATGGGCGAAAATGCAGGTCACCAGTGGGCTGGTTTGAACTCAGTGAGGCAGAGTTATTGGGGCCAGACTTATTGCAGCAAGCTATTGACGAGGTGAAACTTATTAGAGATCGACTTCAGACAGCCCAGAGCAGGCAGAAGGCACCATCGGAAGGACCCTCGAAGGCACCATCGGAAGGACCTAGTGTCGTGGCCCATTTTTCCTCGCGGAGAAGCGGGGATACAACATGTGACGTCTCTTAAGGGTTAAAAAGAACAGAGTCGCAACCTAGCGAATTAAGGTGCGTTAGAGCACCGTTCTTAGCCAATTTTTATTACCTAGGTTATCAGAGTCGGGTAAGGGCTTAAATTACCTCGAAAGGAAGGTGTTAGGCACCTTTCGAAGTCCACAGATGTGGTTCCCAGACGGATTAATTAAAAGTGGGGAAATTATGTAAGTGAACAAATACTATTGATTTAAACTTATATGAATTAAAGAACTAAATTGATAAAGGAATAAATAATTAAATAGATAGTTAAATTTAGACAAGTAAGAAGATAGAAATTTGGGAAAAATACAATCTAAAAGTAGTCCGATAAATCCTATAATGACAGCAAATCAATAGGTTTTATAACAAAATTGTTTCAACAAAGCAGAATATGGAACATAGACCTTAGCATTGTTCAATTAGAGGGCAAGAAAGGGTACGGAGAACACCAACAATTTCATTTAAACATGTAAACACAGAACTTAAACACAATGATTTTTCGAAAATGTTTAATCATTTGAAAATTTCATAAAATTAAGCACGTTCTTCTAAAATGATTTCAACTAGATAAATAGTCAATAGTGAAAGAGATTAACCAGAAATCAAACATGTATTTCAGGCCAACTTTAGATCTGAAAGCTTATCCTGCGATTATATACAAGGAATGAGGATTTGAACTTGCAGAGTCGTGATTTTGAAGGGCGAGGGGGAGGCAGATCTAGTTTACCGGAGATGGTGGTCGGCGCGGTGGAGCAGTTTGTGAAGGAGGAAAAAAATGGAGAAAGAAGAAGAGAGAGGGCGCCGCTGGTTGCATGTGGTCGTTGGGAAGAGGGAGATGGCGACTGTGGTGTTTCGCCGGTGTTATTTTTTCCGGCGATGTGAGGATGGAGAGTTTTTGATGGTGTTGTGAGGGTGTTGGTCGGAGAAAATGGGGGACGTGAAGGCTTAGAGGGGCTGACAGGTTCTGGTTGTTGGCTTCGATTGAGAAGGAAGAAAAATAGGAGAAGGGCATCGGCAGGAGAGGAAGATGGTGCTGCGATGGTGGCCGGAGGCTGATTGGTTACTGTATTTTCGGTGGTTTGCTGGCAGTTTTCGGGTGAGGGAGACATTGGAGACGAAGAGAGAGAGAAGAGACGGCAAGGGGGTGAGGGTCTCGCAGGTGGTGCCATGGTGGTGCTGGAGATGATGGCGGTTCCGGGAAGCGGTAGGTGAGGAGGGAGACGGCGACACTGGCCGGAGGTCAAGCGGAAAGCGAGGGAGAAGGGAGAGGGAAGGATGGCGGCGGCCTGGCTTAGGAAGAGGGGAAAATGAAAGTGAATGTTAGGGTTTTGGGGTATTGGGGGTGTTAAAGGAAGGTTGGTAGGGTTTTAATCTCAGCCGTAGGATTGAGTTAAATGAACGGCTAAGACTAAAAGTTATAGAGATGGGTCGGGTCGCGGGTCTTCTGGCGAGTCGCGGATAGGGTAAACGGGTAAAATTAATTTAGAATTGAATTGGATTCAAAAAATGGTCAGATTTGATAAAATAGGTTGAAATTGACATAAATGTGGCTAAAATTGGTTTAAATTGAATAGAAAGTGGCTAAATTTTAAATAAATTTAATTTAGTTGCTATTAAATTAATAAATATACTACACTTGTAGATAATTTAATGAATAGATAATAAAATAGTTTAAATTATAGAAAAATCATATAAATATTATTATTAATAAATAAATCCTAAATTTAAGTATACTTATGTAAATATCTATAATTAAATTATTATATTTATAATAATTTAATGACTAAAAAATAAAATTAAGTTACCAAATATTATTAACATAAATAATTTATAAATTCGAGTAATATTATTAGTCAAATAAATTTGTAAAATCTAGTAAAATTAGGTAAATAGTTTATTAAGTAAAGAATATATTTCAAAATAAGGGGGCATATTAATACGAAATATATTATATACGACATAATTATTTAATATCAAAAATTAAAATTAATATGAGTCAAATATATGTAACTTGAAATAATTTTCACAATATTATGATAATAAATTATTTTATAAATACAAAAGTAAGTCGAATATTTGCATAGAATAAATAAATAAATATATACATATATAAGCAACATATTAAAGCGTAGGTAGGTCAAAATTGGGTGTCAACAGCTGCCCCTTCTTTGCTCGGGAATGAAGAATGAATTTTCGAGCAAAGAACGTTGACCTAGTGGCCAATTTTGTCCGACCGAAGGAAAAATTTTCGGTGGGGCCAGATAAAAGGATATAAAGTAATGAAGATATCGCGACCGAGACTTCAGTGTCAAGTTACCTACATATCTCGGGTTTTACAAGAATCAGGCCATGTGTAGTTCTTGATTTAGGGACGAACGAGATCTCTAAAAATTTACAACACGAGGCTTGAATAAGGATGGGGTAGCACGAATCGACACGATTTAGAATGCATTACAAAATAAATAGGTTGGAATATGGTTCAAAGAAGATAATAGAGAGGCGTTATCATTTGTAGCTTGTTATTCCTTCGAGGTTCGCGTAAATAACTAAAGCATGTGCATCAAATAATTCGTAAAATAAACGGATGCGAAAATTAAACATGATGCAAGTTCCCTTTATACAATGAAAGTTTGTTTAGAGATAACGGATGATGTCTCTAAACCATGATGTCTTGGGCCATGATACGAAAAATAAATTCCTTAGGCCATGAAATGACGTCTGCAGGCCATGAAAAATGACGCCTTTAGATTATGACGCCTTAGGAGCATGTTAAGAAGAAAATAAATTCCCTAGGCCATGAAATGATGTCTGCAGGCCATAAAAAATGATGCCTTTAGACTATGACACCTTAGGAGCATGATAAGCAAAAAAACCAAATTCCCTAGGCCATGAAATAATGTTTGCAGGCCATGAAAATGACGCCTTTAGACTATGACGCCTTAGGGGCATGATAAACTGGAGAGTGAATCCTCAGGCTATGATATGATGTCCATAGGCCATGAAATGATGCCTTTAGACTATGATGTCTTTGGATGAGGGGAAGAAATGTTAATTCAAAGAAAGTAAATTACTCGAGAGCCTCAATAATTCAATCGAGAACTCTGCTTTATTCGGGCTCAATGCAAATAAGTCACGGGGCTCAAAATGCAACAACGGGCTTGAAATGCGAATAACAGGCTCAAATGCATAAACGGGCTTAATGGGCTCGAAATGCATAAACAGGCTTAATGGGATCAAAATGCATAACGGGCTTAACGGGCTCAAAATGCTTAACGGGTTCAAATGTGAATAACGGGCTCAAATGCAAATAACGGCTCGAAATGCATAGACGGGCTTGAATACATAAACGGACTTGAAAATGCATAAACGGTCTTAAAATGCAAATAACGGGCTTGAAATGCATAAACGGGCTTGAAATGCAAATAACGGGCTCGAAATGCATATGTGAATGTATACCAAGGGCTCAAATGCATATATAAATAAATACCAGGGGCTCAAATGCTTATATAAAATATATATCCGGGTTCGAATGTATATCAGGGACTCGAATGCATATATAGATGTATATCACGGGCTCAAATGAATATATAAAAATATATATCAAGGGCTCAAATGCATATATTTTGTATATCAAGGGCTAAAAACGAAAATTCGGGCTCAAAATGCAAATAGGGGCTTAGATGCATATGTCAGAGTGTATACCACGGGCTCATATATATATAAGTAGATTTCACGTGCAAATATTGCTCAAAGGCATATATTAAAATGTATATCACAGCTTAAAACGCGAATATAGGCTCAAAAGTGGAAAACTAAATAAATAGTGATGGGCAGAGGTAACTAACATAACGTATAAATTTCGAGAACAAATCGTGGCTCAGATAATTTCGCAGGGTAGTGCTTTAACCAAACGACGTAAAAACAGTAGGACTATGATTAGCCCTTAAAAGCTTGGGGGGTAAAGCTTGACCCCTCAGAAATCACAAAAATAAGAATAGCACAATGATAATAGGTTAAAAGTAGCATAACACTAACAAAGAGCATGAGAGCTTGAAAATGACACGATAGTAACTCGATTAAATAGCATGAGAAGAACGCAATGGTAGCCTGCAAGCTTCAAAAAACTGGATAAAATGATTAGTCAATAAGCATGAAGTAATTAATGATTAGCTCAAGTAAATCTGAAACGAAAGCGCTTAATCAGATCAAAATTTAGGAGACAGTGTATAGCCTTTAAAATCAAAGGGTAGTGCTTAACCCGTAGGACAATGATTAGTCCTTAAAAGAAAATTTAGGGTAATGCTTAACCCTAGGACAGTGCTTAGCCCTTGAAAGAAAATTTAGGATAGTGCTTAACCCATAGGACAATGCTTAGCCCTTGAAATAAAAATTTAGGGTAGTGCTTAACCCTAGGACAATTCTTAGCCCTTAAGAGAAAAATTTAGGGTAGTGCTTAACCCGTAGGACAATGCTTAGCCCATGAAAGAAAAGTTTAGGGTAATGCTTAACCCTAGGAAAATGCTTATCCCTTGAAAGAAAAGTTTAGGGTAGTGCTTAACCCTTAGGAATCAACATATTAATACTTAGTTTCAAATAAACAGCGTTCATCTTTGAGTAACTTACTAAGAGGGTAGCTCTTAACCCCGTTCGTGGACAAATTTTAACGTTGCAGTTGATAATGAATGCAGATGTTGTATAACATGATTGCAAATTTGATACTTGTTGCATCCTGCGCTCAAAGGAAAAATCATAAGATTAAAATGGGAAAGGCTAATTTGTGCCTTTATTCGTCCGTTCCTATCCCGATCTCATGAGCTTGATGATCAGACTGGATGTCATGTCCTTTTTGGAAATCAGCTCCTTGGCTTGACTGAGCCTTGATGAAATTTTGAAATCCTTCTCAAAATTTCTGCCCCAGTTACGTAGAAACGTTCTATCTATTCAATTTTTGAGGTTCTCTCAAAAATTCTGCCCTAGTGTAGACTTCTGTTGCAAATGACGTAAAGTTGTAAATTTTTAAGGTCCTCTCAAAAGTTCTACCCCAGTTGGTAAAGGAAAAGAGAAAGGAAATTTTGTTAAGATATAGACCGAACCCCATAAGGGCGCCTATGTATCCCTCTTAAATGGGAATCAGGTCCAACGTAGTTCAGAATATAAAAAGAACTTCGAATAAAGATATAAACCGAATTGAGGATAGCTTTAGGCACCAACTTTCATCTCGGGTGTATCACCTTGGCATCAATCAATGCTTGAATCTTGTCTTTGAAAGCTCGACACTCTTTTGCGGTGTGTCCTCTCATGCCTGAATGATAGTCGCAAACCTTAGTATGATCGAGCCATTTCGCATGTGTATCCATCACTATTGCGGGAATCGGAGTGATATAGCCGGCAACCTTTAATCGCTCATACAATTGGATTATAGGCTCACCCAAAGGAGTATATTGCTTAGATGAACTTGCTCGGGGTCTCGTAGGCTTGTGAAATTCTTGAATCGGTGGATTTTGAAAAATTGGTGGCCTTTAGAGTGCAGGTGGAGGAGGCTGAAAATGAGCGGGTTGTGCATGATAGGTAGCAGAGTTATATAACGAAATCGACTGATGGTACAGAGGCAATTGGTATTGAAGTGGAGGTGCTTGGTATCCCCACGGAGTTTTCGGTCCTTCTATAGGTGCTACGACATTAACCTCGTTCACATTCTTGTTCTCAATGGCCCTACCAGATTGCAAAGTTTTGTTGGCTGCTTGTAATGCTCCCCAATCGATAATGGTACCGTTCTTGATACCGTCCTCGATCTTTTTGCCTAACTTGATGAGCTCGGCGAAGCTCTTCTCACTAACCAGCATCAATCTATCATGCACTTACGGGTCCAGACTCCGCATAAAGATATCCTTCATTTGAACTTCTTCCATTGGAGATCGCACTCTGGCGGCCTCGGACCTCCAACGGGTTGCATATTCCCTAAATGTCTTTGTAGGCTTTCTTTTCAAGTTTTGAATGTAGTGCAAATCCGATGCATTCTCTGTATTGAAACTGAACCGCTCTACGAAAGCTACAACCATATCAGTCCAATTAATCCATTTCCTTGGATTTTTCTCTACGTACCAATTGAGGGCATCTCCAGACAAACTTCTCATGAACAACTTCATTCGAATTTTTTCATCTCTTCCTACTCCAATCAACTTGTCACCATACAACCTTAAGTGGGCTTTCGGATCACCGGCGCCGTTGAACATTTCGAATTTCGGAGGTTTGTATCCCACCGGTAGCTCGACGTCGGGATGTATGCATAGATCTTCATAACTTAGGCCTTCTATCCCGTTGGCCCCTTCAATATTTTGTAATCGGTTGTTCATCTTTTTGATTTCCTCGGCCATAGACTGTATAAAGTTGTCTTTCTCAGAGAGTCCAGATTCTCCTAAGTGATGGGTGACCGGAGCAGTCTCGATATAAATGGGGTTTAGGGTATGATCTCTTGGAGCGTAAGACATGTTGGATGTAAATGTAGGAGGTAAATAATAAAACATGGTGGGCGGTCTGTGTGGTGTAGCTTGATTTGAAGGAGCTGCATAAGCGTTATGAAAATGTTGATTTTGAGGAAGGGAGTAGGCATGATGAAGATTGTTTTGAGGATATGAGGTTTGATGGGGGTGCTGGAGGAAGATATGTGAAGGTGATGTGAGGCTTGGTAGAAGTATTAATCTCAACCGGCTGTTCTAACGAAGTTTCTAGGGGAACCGACAGATTGGTTGTATTACGAGCTCGAGTTAATTCGCCTTGGAGCTCTAAAATCTTTTGCTCCATCCTTATAATCAGGTCTTTATGTTCGGGTGGATATCTTCTTTTCGAATTCTCTGTGGAATCTTTTGGAGCAGTCGTGTCAATTCTAACTATTGAACTGTTACTGTCGTTCATTTCCTTCTCGCTTCAATAAATCGACAGCGAGAAAGGTATAGGGGACGATTATGCACAAATCAACCTTTAGGAAGGGGAATAATCAAGATAAACAATAAACAGAAAAAATAAAATTAGTAAGAAAATTCAAGCATGACACGGTCGTAGATAAAAGATGAAATAAATACATAAACACGCTTCACTTTGAAAATAAAAGATTAAACACATTAATATGTCTTCCTAAGTTGGGGGCCTCTTTTGTGCCAGAGTTAGGCCTAGCGCATTTTGAAAATCAAATATGTCATAATATGTCATTCCATTTGCTCCAATAAAATCCCAAATACATAAAATAATAAATAAATTATTGCTACATTTACATAATAAGATATTTTAAGAAAAATAAAGATTACAAAAAGGGTAAAGCTATAGTCTAAATGGAAATGCTCTTCCATCTTCGGCCTCTTCTATGCTTATACAATACGGATTAATGATTAACTACCTGCATAATAAAATGTTAGTTTTACCCATCCCACCTAAAGAGCAAATAGTCAACATTTTAGACATAATGATTTCCCAAATAAAAATGCAAATAGATATGGTAATGTCTTTTTCGAGATTGTAAATCTCTTTAGACTTTGTGCAAGGTTAAACTAATGGTCTCAATACACCAAGGGTATCGAGACTTCCTAGGGAGTAATGCATGCATGACTTAACAGTTTCTAAGAGTTGGGTAGGCTAATTGAAAAATTGATATGCGAAAAAGATTTAATCATCTAAATAAGGAAACAAATAAAGGGAATAATTCAAACAAGGAAACAAATAGCGAAATTAAGGAAAAGAGTTTACATAAAAGAAGCAAATTATGTTAAAAGAATAACAAATTCAATAAGACATATGCATTAAAATTCACATAAACAAAGAAGGCATTTTTTTGGGGGTTGTACAAAAACTTCGTGACATGATGTGGGTTCACTAAATCTTCGACGTGCCTTGGACGTTGCATTTTTATAAGTTTAATATGATGTGTATACCTTACTAAAGGTGTACACGGTCAAGATCTAGGAATAAGAGTGGGTTTGACACAGTTCCCTCGGGCGGACAACTCGAGAGTGAGGAAGCTTATGACCGTCGACGCACCGTTGATCGACCAAATCATTAGACAATCCTCGAGGTGTTTTGACATAGTGAACGGCCGTGAAATCATGCAACCATTATCATGTATGATAGTGTAAAATTTCCAAGCGGGGGAAATATGAATGATGTGCAAGTTAATGATAAAAAATTACAACATTATGTAAATTAATCATTACATATGAAAAAAAATAACAAAAACAAGGGGAAAAAACTGTTAGTAACTTCATGGTAAGGTCATAAATATCGACAGAAATAATTAGAAATAAAAGATTGCAGTTATAACTCAAATAATTCCCCACTTAATAAACACGTAATGGTTAAAGCCTAAATCCCCAGCAAAGTCGTCATTCTGTCGCGCCCCATTTTTCCTCGCGGAAAAACGGGATACAACATGTGACGTCTCTTAAGGGTTAAAAAGAAGAGAGTCACCACCTAACCAATTAAGGTGCGTTAGGGCACCGTTCTAAGCCAATTTTTATTACCTAGGTTGCCAGAGTCGGGCAAGGGCTTAAATTACCTCGAAAGGAAGGTGTTAAGCACCTTTCGAGGTCCACAAATGTGGTTCCCGACCAGATTCATTAAAAGTGGGGGAATTATCTAAGTGAACAAATACTATTGATTTAAACTTATATGAATTAAAGAACTAAAATGATAAAGGAATAAATAATTAAATAGATAATTAAATTTAGACAAGTAAGAAGATAGAAATTTGGGCAAAATAAAATCTAAAAGTAGTCCGATAAATCCTATAATGACAGCAAATTAATAGGTTTTATAACAAAATTGTTTCAACAAAGAAGAATATGAAACAGAGAACTTAGCATTGTTCAATTAGAGGGCAAGAAAGGGTACAGAGAACACCAACAATTTCATTTAAACATGTAAACACAGAACTTAAACACAACGATTTTTTGAAAATGTTTAATCATTTGAAAATTTCATGAAATTAAGGACGTTCATGCAAAATGATTTCAACTAGATAAATAGTCAATAGTGAAAGTGATTAACCAGAAATCAAACACGTATTTCAGGCCAACTTTAGATCTGAAAGCTTATCCTGCGATATTATATACAAGGAATGAGGATTTGAACTTGCAGAGTCGTGATTCAGAAGGGCGAGGGGGAGGCAGATCTAGTTTACCGGAGATGGTGGCCGGCGCGGTGAAGCAGTTTGTGAAGGAGGAAAAAAATGGAGAAAGAAGGAGAAGAGAAAGCGTGGCGCTGGTTGCATGTGGTCGTTGGGAAGAGGGAGATGGCGACTGTGGTGTTTCGTCGGTGTTATTTTTTCCGGCGATGTGAGAATGGAGAGTTTTTGGTGGTGTTGTGAGGGTGTTGGTCGGAGAAAATGGGGGAGGCGAAGGCGTTAGAGGGGCTGGCAGGTTCTGGTTGTTGGCTTCGATTGAGAAGGAAGAAAAATAGGAGAAGGGCATCGGCAGGAGAGGAAGATGGTGCTGCGATGGTGGCCGGAGGGCGATTGGTTGCTGCATTTTTGGTGGTTTGCTGGCGGTTTTTGGGTGCGGGAGACATTGGAGATGGAGAGAGAGAGAAGCGGCGGCAGGGGTGAGGGTCTCGTCGGTGGTGCCGTGGTGGTGCTGGAGATGATTGAGGTGCCGGGAAGCGGAAGGTGAGGAGGGAGACGGCGACACTGGCCAGAGGTCAAGCGGAAAGCGAGGGAGAAGGGAGAGGGAAGGATGGCAGCGGCCTGGCTTAGGAAGAGGGGAAAATGAAAGTGAATGTTAGGGTTTTGGGGTATTGGGGGTGTTAAAGGAAGGTTGGTAGGGTTTTAATCTCAGTCATAGTATTGAGTTAAATGAACGGCTAAGATTTAAAGTTATAGAGATGGGTCGGGTCGCGGATAGGGTAAACGGGTAAAATTAATTTAAAATTGAATTGGCTTCAAAAAATGGTCAGATTTGATAAAATAGGTTGAAATTGACTTAAATGTGGCTCAAATTGGTTTAAATTGAATAGAAAGTGGCTAAATTTTAAATAAATTGAATTTAGCTGCTATTAAATTAATAAATATACTACAGTTGTAGATAATTTAATAAATAGATAATAAAATAGTTTAAATTATAGAAAAATCATATAAATATTATTATTAATAAATAAATCCTAAATTTAAGTATACTTATGTAAATATCTATAATTAAATTATTATATTTATAAATAATTTAATGACTAGAAAATAAAATTAAGTTATCAAATATTATTAACATAAATAATTTATAAATTCGAGTAATATTATTAGTCAAATAAATTTGTAAAATTTAGTAAAATTAGGTAAATAGTTTATTAAGTAAAGAATATATTTCAAAATAAGGGCTCATATTAATACGAAATATATTATATAGGACATAATAATTTTATATCAAAAATTAAAATTAATATGAGTCAAATATATGTAACTTGAAATAATTTTCACAATATTATGATAATAAATTATTTTATAAATACAAAAGTAAGTCGAATATTTGCGTAGAATAAATAAATAAATATATACATATATAAGCAACATATTAGGGCTTAGGTAGGTCAAAATTGGGTGTCAACAGCTAAAACTTCATTGGGTTGCAGAAGAAAACGATTGGCAGCCGCGGATGGCAACCGGCGAACCGCCAGTGGCATCACAAGTAAGGACACGGTTGAAAAAGAGGAGAATGTTTTCCCTATTTTTGTATATATTCTAGAAGAAAGTATACTGAAGATAGAATTGAAAATTTACCTTACTTTTTGAGAGTGAAGAACTCCATTGGAGAGAAAGAAATATTAGAATATTGCTTTTTTATCTTCATCTTCTTCTTTATTAAGGTATAACTATTACTGGAGAAATATTGTGAGTTTATTTTGCTTACTCCTAATGATGAAATTATTGAGTTTCTTATTGAATATGCTCTTGTGTTTCTCAATTATGAGTAGCTAAATTTATAGTTAGAGGTGTGTGATGATGGGTGTTTAATTTGATTGAATTGCTAGATTTGTCTTGTTATTACTAAATTAATGTAAATCTATTAAATTCTCCTCAAATTATAGTTGATTGCTCATAGTTGCAAATATGGATATTGTTTTCTTACTTGATTTTTGCTTGAAAAGGGAAAATTAAGTAATAGGGAAGAATTTAATGGTGGATTGGGATTTGATTATGTGAGGTTGGGCTAGAAATAGCCAAAACTCATGATTATAATCCCTTAAGAGGTTGATGGCTACAAATAGCTCATCCTCTAAACCAAACCATATTGGAATAGTTGAATTGTGCCTTGAGATTCGAGAGAACACAGGGATAAGGAACCCAATTGGTTGAAGAACATCGGGCTCCATATTTTTCTGAGGTTGTTTACATATATTAGTAATATTTATTTACACCACACCTCTAGCCTTTTCTCATTATTGTTTCTCAATTTTAGTTCTCTTGACTAGCTGATTTTAGAATCCACAATATTTTTGCCTTCACTTCCCCCAAAATTTACATTTATGTTTTCATTGCTTGGATGCAAATCACTTTATTTCACTTAACAACTCTTTTGCACATCATTCTCTAGTCCTTTTGGGATTCGACTCTGACACTCATCGGGTTATTTGTTTGATACAAGAATTGCTTACATTCTCTCTAAATGAGGAATGTAGTTTGAGTGTTATCAGTAAGCAAACTCGATAAGAGGTAAATGACCATACCAACTACCTTTGAAATCAATCACACATGCTCTCAACATATCCTCGAGAGTCTGAATGGTTCATTCATCCTGACCATCTGTCTACGAGTGAAAAGTTATGCTAAGCTTGACCTAAGTACCAAGTCCTTTCTGAAATGATCTCCAACACTGTGAGATAAACTGAGTACCTCTGTCGAAAATGATGGATAAAGGCACTTCATGCAACTGAACTAACTGCCGAATGTACAATCTAGCATAGTCCTCTACTAAATCGATAGTATTGACTTGTAGAAAATGGGCTACTTTAGTCAACCTGTCTACGATCAACCAAGTAGAGTCATAATTTCGACGTGTATGAGGTAGCCCCGTGATGAAGTCCATATTGATTTCCTCCCACTTCCAAGTAGGGATACTAATGTCAGGTAGCACTCCCCCGATTTTTGATACTCCACTTTCACTTGTTGACAATTTGGATACTTGTCCACAAAATCTGCTATATCCTTCTTTATGCCATTCCACCAATAGACTCCCTGTAGATCACGGTACATCTTGGTGTCATCTGGGTGGACAGAATACCGCGAACCATGACCTCATGTAACATTCGCTCTCTCAAATCATCGACATCTAGAATACATAAACAACCCCAGTATCAAAGTACACCATCTCCTCCTTGGGGAAAGACCTCTACCTTCTGATTCTAAATCACTTCCTTCAACTTAACCAAAATAAGATCCTTATCTTGCCTAGATTTGACCTCATTCACCAAAGAAGATTATGAACCATTTTGAACAATGAAACCACCATCAGTCGAATCAACAAGGCGCATCCCTAATCGCCCAAGCCGATGCACATATTTCACCAATAGTTTTATTCCATCTTCCACATGAGAAACACTCTCCATTGACAGGCTATTAAGGGCATCCTCCACTACATTGGCCTTGTCCCAATGATAAAGGACACTCATGTCATAATCTTTGAGTAGTTCTAACCATCTCCCTTATCGCAAATTCAAATTCTTCTGGGTGAACATATACTGTAGGCTTTTGTGGTATGTAAACACATCCACATAGACCCCATACAAATAGTGCCTGCAAATCTTCAATGTGAACACCACCTCAGTCAATTCCAGATCATGCATCAGGAAATTCTTCTCATGAGTCTTAAGCTATCTAGAGGCATATGCAATGACCTTACCATGCTGCATCAACACACACCTAAGACCAACCCTAGAGGCATCATAATATACAACGAATCTATCTGTAGCTTCAGGTAGGGTCAACACTGGGGTTGAAGTGAGTTGGGTCTTTAACTCCTGAAAGCTCTTCCCACAAGCATCCAACCATTTAAATTTAAATTTCTTCTGGGTTAGCTTAGTCAATGGTGCAGCAATGGATGAAAATCCTTCAATAAACCTCCTGTAATAGCCAGCGAAACCCAAGAAACTCCTGATATCCCAAGGACTAACTGGTCTAGGCCAATTCTTTACAGCTTTTATCTTTTGGGAGTCCACATGTACACCCTCACTTGACATCAATGGACAAAAAATGCTATTGAGTCTAACCAAAACTCACACTTGCTGAATTCAGCGAACAGATGGGGATCCTTAAGAGTCTGTAGCATAATCCTCAAATGAGCGGCATGCTCCTCCTCACTCTGAGAGTATATGAGAATGTCATAAATGAAAATGATCGCGAACATGTCCAAATATGGTTTGAACACCCTGTTTATCAAATCCATAAAAGTTGCAAGAGCATTCGTTAGTCCAAATGATATAAGTAAAAAGTCATAGTGACCATACCGAGTCCGAAAAGCTGTCTTTGGAATGTCACTCTCCCTACCTCTAAGTTGATGGTACCTGGATCTGAGGTCTATCTTTGAGAAACACTTAGCACCCTGAAGTTGGTCAAACAAGTCATCAATTCTAGGGAGGGGATACTTGTTCTTAATTATAACCTTGTTCAACTTCTGATGGTCAATGCACATATGAAGAGAACCATCTTTATTTCGAAGAAAGAGAACTAGTGCACCCCATGGGGACTTGCTAGGTCTGATGATTCCCTTATCTAGATGTTCCTTCAATTGTTCTTTCAAATCCTTTAGCTCATCTAAAGTCATTATGTATGGAGGAATAGATATAGACTTCATATTGGGAATAAGGTCAATACCAAAGTCAATATCCCGCTCGAGATGGACTCCTGGTAATTCATCCGGGAAAACCTCCGGTTACTCACACACAATAGCAACAGACTAAAGAGTCAGGGTCTTGAATGTAGCATCCTTAACCCGCACTTACTGGTACACACACCTCTTGGAAATCATCTTTTTGTCCTTAAGGTAGGAAACAAAGAAACCTACAGGCACAGTTGAACCACCCTTCCATTCCAGGACTGGCTCACCCAGAAATCAAAACTCTACCGCATGCGTTCTACAACTCACTGAGGCATAACATGCATGCAACCAATCCATACCATAGATAAGAGCAAAATCAATCATGTCTAACACTACTATATCGATTGAGGTGACTTTCAGAAGGAGTGTGATAAGGCAATTTATGTATACCCGTCGAGCTATAATTAAGGCATCGACTGGAGTAGAGACTGAGAAGGGTTCTGATAAGACTTCACGAAACTATTTGCAACATAAGGAGTCACAAAATATAAGGTAGCCCATGGATCCAATAATGCATATACAACAAGATGGAATACTCGTAACATACTAGTGATCATATCTGGGGAGACCTCCTACTCCTTACGTGATGATAGGGCATAAAACCTATTCTGACGCTGACCGCCACCTACACTAGTGGATGCACCCTATTGAGCGGAGCTGCTGAACTGGACGCTGGGTCACAACCTCTACCATGGCCCTATCTGGCTGCTGGACAATCTCTGAGCAAATGTCTGGGCTTCCATCACCCCTAACATGCAGCTGAACCCGCTAAGCACTCTCCGATTGCTTCCTGCCACACTTTCCACAAACTGGAATGCTTGGCTCTCCTTACCAGCTCCCTTAACCTCTGGAGTCTGATGTCCTCCCCCTCTATTCACATTGATATCTATATCGTACACTAGATGATGACGACGCTGGAGTTGATGGTCTTTGATGAGACTGCTGATGAGTCCGCCACTGGGCCTTTGTTGGGAAAATCCAATACTACTCGTCCTGGCCCTCTTGCCCTCTCTCTCCTTATCCTTAATCTAATTTGCCTCTATCTGTTGGGCGTATATGAACAATCGAGAGAAGTCTAGTTCAATGCTCATCATGGTCTTTCTACACTCCTTGACCAGCAAGTCGAACACTCTATACACAAATCTGTTCATTCGTGCCCTCTAGTCTACCACTATCTCCAGCGCATACTTGGATAGCCGAATGAACTCCATGGCGTACTCTTGGACAGTCATATCATTTTGCTTCAAATTGATGAACTCTGCCACCTTTACCTCCATCAACTCCCTAGGGAAGAATCTATCTAAAAAAGCTATTATGAACTCATCCCCGCTTATGGGAACAGTGCTCGCTGCTCTACCATCCCTCCACTGACATTACCAAATATAAGCAACCCTCTTCAACTTATAGGAGGCTAAGTCTATGCTCACCTCTCCCGCTACCCCCATAATCTGGGTGATCTTTTGTATCTCCTTCGGAAACTCATATGGGTCCTCATCCACTCTCAACCCGAGGAACTCAGGGGGATTCATCTTGAGGAAATCCCAAACTAGAGCTTCTGTTGTGCTCCCATTTTGCGGGACATGGTCCACCACCTACTGGTTGACCTGAGTGGTCAAAGCCTGGGCCAACATCAAGAAAGCTGCCCTAAATTCAGCATGAGAGACCTACTCAGGTAGAGGACCTGCTGGGTCTTGCCGGTGCTCATCTCCATTTCCATCTTCATGGCAATTTTCGTTCCCATTCCTCCTACCATTTACTCGGCGTGTAGGAGTGATTCTACAAATGCATATAGCATGAGTTAGAAAGATAGAGAGATATTTCATCGCATGACATAAATCATGAAAGAAGGGAGATTTCCTAAAGTGTTTCATAGCCTCGTGGCGTGCTTCATACCCATGAAAAAAACTCTACTTAACACACATTTCAAACACCTCAGGACACTTCAAATCTAGCTCTGATACAAAGTTTGTCATGACTCAAACATAGGCCCGGATCTAGACACGGAACCTAGAACCATAACTGGCTCCAAGTCAAGCCATTACATGAACATGATAACTAAAAAATCAACATGAGCAAAACGGATAACTAAATTATGAAATAGCAGAAGTCTGAACATATATCAAACAAACAGCGTCGGCACTAACAAGTTGATTTTTCTACACATTGTCCAAATAGCCTCTAACATAACTGATGAGCTGATGGCATAACTTTCCTAACTAGCTACTAAAAGTCTGAAAACTGAAAGTACACAATTAAACAAGTTGATGGTCCTCGAAGGATGAGGACGAACCAATGAGAGAATTAGAATAAGCTGCGGGAACTGGCTAATGATGAAGCTAGGTCTGAATGTATGAAACTTATCATGAAATGATACAGAACAGAGTATGCAGTTAGTAATTGAAATGTACTGAGCATGCGACGTAAGTAAAATAGGCTGAGTAACTGCAACCAAAAAAACATGCAGAATAACTTAAGCCATAACATCATGTGAGTAAGAACTACATGTTGATAGTCGAAATCATGAATAGTCATAAACTGGATCTCATATCTGGATCAGAAAATCCCCCCAAACTGAAAATAAATACATATGGCTTGCCATATTTGAAAGCATAGGTAAAAGCTCATAAACTAATCCTTGGATCAGACCTACTAAAAACATGATATAATATCTTATAGTAAATGCATTACTGAGATCATGAGGAACAATGGGAGACTCATCTTAACTGCAACACCACAAAAGTTTCTAAGATCGGACCCCAGACTTAAAGAAAGAAAATAGATGAAAGTGGATTCCATAAAACGAGTCGTGGCATGACTCTCCAGTGACTAAATGAGTCGCGGTCAAACTTGTGGCATGAAGGCATTAAGTATTCATTCCATAGCCCAGGGATAATGACCCACGTCATGACTCGTGTGGTGATTTGATGAGTCGTGGAGTCCTTCGTTATGAGCAGCAGCCTAAAAGTCAAGTCTCCAACGGACAGGAGACATGACCACTCGTTGGGTCCAGCGATGAGTCTTCTCGAGAATCGTCAAGTACAAGTTCAGAAGAAGTGTTTCAGTGGAAACAGACGGATAAGATGAACCGTCAGGTCATACCACGATTCGTTATGTTGGTCATCAGTAGTTTAAGGAATATTTTTGAGAAATTTCCAGTACACTCCACAACATGGAACCACAAGTCGTTTCCAACCCCATGACTTGCGGGTATCCGATGGGACGATTTTAAGGGGGATATCTATCCTAAACACTCATTCCATCCAAGAACACTCTCAAACTCTTCTTCCTCTCTCTCAAGGCTTTAGAACACCTAGGGTTTCTCTAAGGGCTTCAAGATCCACTGCACCCTAGAGAAAGTGGCACCAGAGTTTCCTAGAGAGATGAAGATTAGTTCGCCACATAGTGGCTATTGCTAGTGACAGATAGCTTTAGTCGACATGGTGCTTATAGCACAAATTGCTCAGGGCACCACCTCAGTTGTATCAGCCTGATAGAATAGTAGATACCTTAAGGGGGGGAAGTTTTGTTAGTAGCTAGATATGGGGCCAACACCCCAACTTACTCTTGTCAGATATTCAGGTACAAGTTGCCGGGAACAGCTAAGTCCAGATAAACACACCTATGAGGTTAGGAATCTCCCAAAAAAGGCATATGAAATCTGAAGAGACTCATTTAGCATCCAAGGGACTAGAACCATAGTCTTACAGTATTGCCTCCAGGCTAAGAGTGTAATAAGCTACCTATGGGAGGTTAGGGCTGACTGCTCAGGAGCATATCCGACTAGTAGTAGCCCCACAGTTGTTCTACGTAGAGGGCAAGTATCCTAGAGAAAACCTGTCATGGTCAGGTGTTATGAACAACATCAAGACGATAGTGACAACATAGTAACCCTCATCAGAATAACCCTAGCCAGTTTGGTTATCATATAAGATATTTTGTATATGAATGTTATTGCCTATAAAGTAATGTAGACTAGAGAAGTATGATGTCTGAAGGAACCAAAGTGAGGTCGTGAGGGCCACATCCAGTTTCATAGCTTTCGTTATGGCCCATAGTCAAGCCAAGACTCGAGGCCCAGTCACAGCACTTACATTATGACACATAGTCAGGCCCAGGCCTAGGGTCTAGCTATTGGAGATTACATTACAGCCCATAGTGGAGCCAAGGATTGGGGCCCAATTACAGCACTCATAGCATCCATAGTTGAGCCAAGGCTCATGATCCAGATACAGCAGTTGTATTATAACCCATAGTCGGGCTAAGGCCCACGGTCTAGCTATCCGAGGTTACATTATGACCAATAGTTGAGCCAAGACTCGCAGTCCAGTTATATAGTCAGACAGTTCAGACACAGACACAACCACAGTAGCCTATCAGGCTCAAACGTGTGTTCGGAGAATGAATAATCCAAAGTTACAGTATGGCCACAGCTTTTGGTATCCAGGTAGTAGAAGTATACCTTGTTTGTACCTGTCGGGGCTTATAGGGGCCCAGGTAGGTTTTTTGTATTGTTTGTACCTTCCAGGCTTATGGGGGCCCGGGAGCTCCAAATCATGTAGCATTTTCGTAATGCCCCGGGAGCTCCAAATCAATATCCGGTACTTGAATCAGGAAATCGGGAAAACTGCAGAAAAGTTGCAAAACGACCAACCTAACAGGTCTTTAAGTGACCCAACCACTCGTCAGGTCAACAGTGGGAAGGATGCCAAGAATTTGTTTCAGTGTTTCTAATGGACGACCCCACGAGTCGTTATCAGGCCCCATGACTCGTTAAGTCGCCCATTGCCAAGCTGGGGTTTTAGAATTCGACAAATAGACAATGTACATGATGGGTGGTCACCATAGGTCCTCGTCAGTAGGAACGACTTATTGAGTGAGTCATGACCAGCCTGGTATTAATTTCCTAGGTGGGGTGAGACAGTGTGGTCGACGACTGGTGACCACGAGTCATGTCCAGTGATCACGACTCGTTAAGTCACTCGTGGTCACCCATTGGAGTTTCCAGGCAGTGTACCTTACGATCATGACCATGATTCATTTTCAAACACCACGACTTGTTAGTTCACCTGTTAGGGGCACCTGGTAGTTTTTCCCAGCGAATTTATAGGGACTATTTAGTAAATTCCTATTCTCCAAAGCATTAAACCACGTCATTTAAGCAACAGTTTCGGACCTTTTAGTGGGGATAATGTTTTATTTTCCTCATTCCCCACTCAAACTGCCCAGAAACAGAACACAGAGTTCCTCTCAGAGCAGTTCAGAGCTTCAAACTAGGGCAGATCCTTCTTCTTCAATTCTCCAGCAATTCCTTCAGGCTTCTTCATCAGGTATGTGGGGTTTCACCAAAGGGATTGTTCTTCCCTTGTTCCCCCAAGATCCCCCTCAATTTATTCTAGTAATTCTAAGCCGAGTTTTCGAGTATGAGAAATCTTCATGTTTATTCTCGTTAATTTCACTTAGAATGGTGTTCATATTTATTTTTGATATAATCTTCATCAGTTCCTCATCAATATTTCAGTATTATTACAGAAGTGGATATGAACCCTAATCTTTGAGTAAAGGTTCTTACTCATTAAATTTTCTTTAGTGAAGGAAGAATGCTTTGGGATGAAATTCTTAGATTTTTGCTATTCGCATGTGTTGGGTAAATATCCCATGAATGAGAATGATTTTTGCACTGTTGGATGAAATTCCCAAATTTATGAAATTGTCCTTTTAGTATGAATTGTCTGTGTTGTCGGCATGAATGATCTCTCTATTAGCTGCTTTGAAATCCAGTTAGTTAGAATACAGAACTCTATCAGTCTAGTCTAAGTCAGAACCATATTAATCTAGCTTCAGTCATATTTTATCAACATCAGTGTTGTCAGAAAATGTCAACTGATCAGTTTGACTCCAGTTTATTTTCGAGGTGTTAGTGGTGCCTCCCAGTTTTCAGACTCGAATTTAGATTTTAGATATTTGGTCCATTAGGCGGTCATGACATTTAGTTATAGCTCTGAACAGCCCCAGGACCCAATTTCAGTTATTAGTTGTTCTTAGACGTTTACGACACTTCTAGATAAGCAGCTCTAACCGATCTTAGAACCCAGTTTTAGAATCTGGTCCGATAAGACTCTCAGGGTACATGCAGTTATTCATCCCTGACTAGTATTGGACACCAGTTTTGAGCTATCAGCTTAGTAGTTTTGTTTAGGTGTTTCAGTGGGAGTAGAACTTAGCATCAAGTGGTCCGGGGTTTCAGTGCACCCAGGTTCCCAGAACTACGTTGCCAGCGTAGGTTTTCAGTATTATTTGGCTTGATTGGCCCCAGATATTTTGTGATCACCCAGTTCATGCCTTTATACCCTAGCAAGGTATATTGGATCCTACCGGTGGTGTATACATCGGACTCCACATCTAACTCACGTGGTTAAATATCGGTTATAGACTCTTCCACTAGTAAGTCCAGTCCAGTATCAGAATAAGCAGCTCAATTCAGTACAGTATCTTAGATTCAGTGTTTTAGACTTAGGGTATATCCATGACCATCAGATAGGGTCACCTTGACCATTTCAAATTATATCAGTAGTTCAACTCAGTATGTATTGGACATGGTGTGTCATTTCAGTTCAGTCTTTATATTTTGTATGTCTCTCCCACTTACTTTCAGTACATTCAAAGTACTAACGCATTCTTTTCATGTTGTATCTTTTCATGATGGAGTTGCTGGTTCTCAGGTTCAACACAGATAGTTACTCCAGTTTCATAACATTCCACTTCAGCAGATCAGAGTGTGAGTCCTCATTATTCAAGGGCCTTGTTTATTTATTACATTTAGTTATGGTTTGATTAAACTTAGAGTTAGCTGGGGACCTGTCCCAGCAACTTCTCAGTTAGATGGCTTTCAGACAATTATGGCTTTCAATTTATTTAGGGTATTTAAAGATTTGAACCTTTACTTTCAGATTCTTTCTTCTTAAATACTTTATGCTATTATTTTTAAGTTCCGTTGTGCATGTGTACTCAGAATGTTAGAGTATGATAGACTAGGGGTTGACTTGGGGCCACTTGTGGCTTCAAGTACCATGTTACATCCAGGGTGTAGGCTTGGTGCGTAACAATTTTGTTAATGCAGATTACGAATAAGCAAGCTTACAGGTTAATCTTCCTACCGTTTTCTTTCTATTTATTTCCAGTCTTTATTAGCTTATTACTTCCTTACATATTTGATACATATTATACTGACTCCCTCCCCTACGTGCTGCATTACTTGCCTGCAGGTTTAGAAAGATGGAATTCAGGGTCTTCAGTAGCAACTGTTAAGAGTCAGCAGTTGGCAAGCTCCTTTCATCTGAATTTGCCATGTGGTAAAGGTTCAGTATTTCTTTGTATAGCATTGGATAGGACAGGGCCCTGTCCTGACCACTACTTGTATTCTTAGAGGCTTGTAGGCTATAGTTGTCAATTAGTTGGGTTTCGTTGGCCGTGTGGGGTGTCACGACCTGAGAGTACACCCGGACCATAGACACGGGACAAGAAACCCCGAGAGGCTCCAAGTCAACCCATGGCATAATCGTCGCATACACTTAACATAGGAAACGTCAAACATCATGAACAAGCAAAAGAACTTACTAGAAATTGATATAAACCAAAACAACAATTTAATAACTTTTAAAATACAACGCTGACCCTGTCTAACAAGTTTGAAAGCCTTCTACTAAAACTGATGAGTTGCTGGGACAAACCCCCAGCTAAGTCCAAAAGATTGAAAACCTAAAAAAAATAAAACCAGAATGCTACTCACGTCCTCGGAGAATGAGGACTCACTACTGATAGCTGGGAGAATGGGGTAGTGTATCTAACCATGCGGCGGAGCCTGGAGACCTGAATCTTATCATGAAATGATATAGCACAAGAGGCGTGCAGTCAGTACTTTGAATGTACTGAGTATGCTGGAATGTAAGCCAATAACTCATAAGCATCAATATACAAATAGGGAGTAGTGTAAATCACCGGATTAGTAACATAACCGAAAAGAGATACAACAATCTATATGATATCCACATATTCATATAATCATAATCACGTGATAAGGACATGCATTATTACAAGGTCAACTGGAGTACAAAAGTATTGATCTTATGACACAGGAATGCAAAGCCATGACTGATATATAAAAGGTCCCCGATTATCCAAGAAAACATTCTCACTCGCGAAAATCCCTAACCGTCGAAGGAAGGGAACACTTTGATATAAGAAGTCACTGACTAAATAGGGATGTACGAAATCCCTAGCAAGGTATATTGTATCCTAACGGTGGTGTATACATCGGACTCCACGTCTAGCTCACGTGGTTAAATGTCAGTTATAGACTCCCCAACTAGTAAGTCCAGTCCAGTATCAAAATAAGCAGCTCAGTTCAGTACAGTATCTTAGATTCAATGTTTCAGACTTAGGGCATATCCATGACAATCAGACAGGGTCGCCTTGACCATTTCAGATTATATCAGTAGTTCAACTCAATACGTATTGGTCATGGCGTGTCATTTCAGTTTAGTCTTTATATTTTGTATGTCTCTCCAACTTACTTTTAGTACATTCAAAGTACTAATGCATGCTTTTCATGTTGTATCATTTCATGATACAGTTGTAGTTCTCGGGTTCAACGCAGATAGTTACTCCAGTTTCATAACATTCCACTTCAGCAGATCAGAGTGTGAGTCCTCATTATTCGAGGGCCTTGTTTATTTATTACATTTAGTTATGATTTGATTAAACTTAGAGTTAGCTGGGGACCTGTCCCAGCAACTCCTCAGTTATATGGCTTTCAGACAATTATAGCTTTCAGTTTATTCAGGGTATTTAAAGATTTGAACCTTTACTTTCAGATTTTTTCTTCTTAAATACTTTATGCTATTATTTTTAAGTTTCGTTGTGCATGTGTACTCAAAATGTTAGTGTATGATAGACCAGGGTTGACTTGGGGTCACTTGTCGCTTCAAGTACCGTGTTACATCCAGGGTGTAGGCTTGGGGCGTAACAATTTTGTTAGATGCAGATTACGAATAAGCAAGCTTACATGTTAATCTTTCTACCATTTTCTTTCTATTTATTTCCATTCTTTATTAGCTTATTTACTTCCTTACATATTCGGTACATATTGTACTGACGCCCTCCCCTGAACCCCATTACTTGCCTGCAGGTTTGGAAAGATGGAATTTAGAGTCATCAGTTGGCAAGATCCTTTCATCTGAAGTTGCCATGTGGTAAAGGTTCAATATTTCTTTGTATAGCATTGGGTAGGACGGGGCCCTGTCCTGGCCACTACTTGTATTCTTAGAGGCTTGTAGGCTACAGTTGTCAGTTAGTTGGGTGTCGTTGGCCGTGTGGGGTGTCACGACCCGAGAGTACACCTGGATCGTAAACACGGGACAAGGAACCCCGAGAGGCTCCAAGTCGACCTATGGCATAATCATCGCATACACTTAACATAGAAAACATCAAACATCATGAACAAGCAGAAGAACTGACTAGAAATTGATATAAACCAAAACAACAATTTAATAACATTTAAAATACAACGCTGACCCTGTCTAACAAGTCTGAAAGCCTTCTACTAAAACTGATGAGTTGCTGGGACAAACCCCCAGCTAACTCCAAAAGATTGAAAACTGAAAAAAAAATAAACCAGAATGCTACTCACGTCCTCAAAGAATGAGGACTCACTACTGACAACTGGGAGAAAGGGGTAGCATATCTAACCACGCGGCAGAGCCTGGAGACCTGAATCTATATCATGAAATGATATAGCACAAGAGGCGTGCGGTCAGTACTTGGAAAGTACTGAGTATGCTGGAATGTAAACCAATAACTCATAAGCATCAATATACAAATAGGGAGTAGTGTAAATCACCGGATTAGTAATATAACCGAAAAGAGATACAACAATCGATATGATATCCACATATTCATATAATCATAATCACGTGATAAGGACATGTATTATTACAAGGTCAACTGGAGTACAAAAGTATTGATCTTATGACACAGGAATGCAAAGTCGTGACTGATATATAAAACGTCCCCGATTGTCCAAGAAAACATTCTCACTCGCGAAAATCCCTAACCGTCGAAGGAAAGGAACACTTTGATATAAGAAGTCACTGACTAACTAGGGATGTACGAAATACTCTTGCTAACGAGAACTCCCGACGGACTAGGGAAATACTCTTGCTAACGAGAATTTCGACGGACTAGGAAAATACTCTTGCTAACGAGAAATCCCGACTGACTAGGGAAATACTCTTGCTAATGAAAAATCCCGACCAACTAGGAAAATACTCTTGCTAACGAGAAATCCCGACCAACTAACTCTAATCCAAATCACAACAGCTAATCAGAGACAAAAGGACAGTTACTGATTTTCATCATACAACATTCTTATCAATAGGGTGGGCTACTTTCTAATAACATCAACCCAACAGTTTCAATATCATTATCATGCGTTATCATCATGGAATCCAATTTATAGCTATCTCAAGCATCTCTTACTAACGAGTATTCTACAGGATCGCACTATGCATATACTGTCATGACACTCCAACTCCAAGTTCACCTCATTCACATGTAATAGGATATCATGCATGGTTTATAAATACAACTCATACTCCAGCAAGATATATGACTTCACTCATTTAAAACTACAACATTCCACACACTTGTCCCAATCACTCCTTTGTGAACCCTTTTAGCCATGGGAGTTTTAGATTCCAAGGTTTTTATAAAAATAATTTTAATAAGGAAAAAAATATAGAATCTACCCAGGCTTCGTATTTCAACAATGGAGGTAGAATCTTCTTACGTCAAATCAATTAAATCTAAAGCATGGTAAGGGCACCTAACTTATTTCAATTACTCAGGCCCACAACTTCTACTCAATCACATATGATCATCAACATCATACTCAAGTCATTAGGGTTAATTATGAAATATTTTCACACTTCCATCATGTTCATGAGTTTCTACGATAATCACGGAAGGAATGTACAAATCCCAATCAATACTAGAATCAATTTATGAATAACATACTACATGCATACATACTCAACCTAATCTTCACAACTTCATCATATTCGTGCATGACTACGACAATCAAGTGAACAATATGCAAAACCCATTGATTACTCAAGCCAATTCATGAAGAACATGCTACGATCATACAATCCCAACATATAATCCATATTCCAAGGCAACTTGTTAATTAACCTTCCAATTCATTTCATAATCGCAGTAAATATTAGCATTTAAGAAAAGGATGAGGAAGAAATTACCCATTATTCAAAACCCTAGATCATGATATTCTAAATAATTTAAATTGGGTTCTCATTAAAAATATTTTTGGGGCACAAGGATGAAAAGATATCCTTTTTGAAGTCCCACATACCTGATAGACGAAGACCTCGCTTGATTATCTTCCTTGAGGCTTGAAGAACACCTTGGGAAAATTACTAAAATCTTTGGAGAAGAGAGGAGGAAGAAGGAGATTGAGAGAATGAGGTTTTAGGCTTAGGAAAACCCTTAAAATATCCCCCAAACATACCCAAAACAATCTCACTTTAAATCTGGGAGCATGGGATTTTACCAACCTGCCCTTGAGAAAATCTGAAAAAATTTCCGAACTGATGCCACGACTCACCTGACGGGTCGTTGCCACACCCAACGACTCGTTAGGTGTACTCGTCAAGTCTACTGGAAATTCTCAATCTCCAGGCGACAACCAACGTGACGACTCGTCACTAGACCCAATGATCCGTCATTCCTTTTCGTTAAGTTCACTGGAAATTCCCTTAGAACCAAAACGCTCCGTCCTAACGACTGACTAGACAAGTCGTTGCCACTTCTAGCGACTCGTCAGGTCATCCGTCGCCACTGCTTCTGACCTCCACCCCACGACTGCACATGATGACTCGTGGCATCCCACCATGAGTCGTTAAGTCTTCCGTCCTGAGATATTTTTGCCAGTTTTTCTACACTTTTTCAATTATACTTCCTGTGTCTATTCTTATCCCCTTCCGGGGTATTACATGGGGCCCAGTATAGCACCTGATTTTCATTTCAATTATAACTAGATATCATGGCGGCCTTGTCGGTCTACATAGGATCCCTGCTGTTGTGCTTTTGTGGTTAGCTGTCTTCTTTTACAGGTGGCCTTGTCGGCCAAAGGCTGTGTTTACAGCCGAGATATAGCTCGTTGGTTTCTTGGATTAAGTATTAGTGTGCACCAGCAATGCACCAGCCTAGTCAGGTTAGTTCAAACCCAGTGTGGCACCAGATACCAGCCATACATCCCAAGATGGGGTGTGAAACAATTGTAGTGTACCAGCTTTGGTGAAAGTGATTATCTAGGAGGCCATCTACAGGCTGAGGTTAAGACCTAAGTTTGCAGGCCATGTGCATAAATAAATTTCTACCCAGTGTAATTGAGTTCTATACTTTCGTAATAATATTCTATTATCATGGGAGGTAGTTGTTGTTCTGGAGATATTAGGCATTACTAGTTGACCTTGCATTTAGTTGGGATTATGCCCGGCTAGTGAGTATTTTCTTCTCTAAGCTACAATTGTCATTTTGGTAACAAAATATTTATTTACCCAACAAATAATTGTATTAATTAGTAACTTAAAATATTTAGAAGGTATAGTCGGTAAATAATATCATTTTAAATTATCTTTGTAAGTAAATATTGATAAGTTTAATATTTACAATAACTAAGGGTACTCTAGTAAATTTAATAATTAACGTACAATACAATATAATCAATCAAACAATAAAAATGCTACTAAATCACAATAAACAATATAACCTGTTTAAATGTTATTGTTATAACAATATAGAACAATATGATACATTATAAAATCACAAATAAATAAAAGGTCTTCAATTTATTATATGTCTGATTTTGCTTCAAATACTTTATTGCGGCTGTAATTTCATCTTTATAACCATATTTCGACAGGTTCAACCAGTAACAAGCTAATCATATTTTTAAGTTTGCCTTTGGAGTTTGTATATGCATCTTCTTCTTTATACAACATGTCGATCACACGTGCAAAATTTAAAACTCGTTCAAGAACAAACATTGGTACTTTAGTGGGATGTAGAAGTTCTTTGTTGAAGTCCTTCCATCCATTGATGACTTCTTTTTGATATTTAATGTGTGCCTCTTGCTTTGAAGCTCCATATTCTTTCATGTAGCATTCAATAATTGAAGCTACATGTTCTCTTTGTTGTTCAGCCTACATGAAATAGATTTTAATATTTTTAGTATAATTAAAGTGTATTTTTATTATTTAATATATATAAAAAAAGAAGAGAAATTGACATAAGTAATAGCCAACAAATATACATTTTTTGTATGTGAATATAAAATATACACGAAAATGCATAAAATATACATAAAATATATTTTTTTTTGTAGATTTAGCTAGGGAACGAACTTACTCCCTCCGTCCCATATTGCTTGTTATATTTTGCTTTTTAGGAGTTAATTTGATTAATATTCAGAATTAAAATTGAATTAGATTAATTTAATATTTTTAAATTACACTTAATATTCAAAAACTATATGAAAAGTACTATAAGTTACAATTTTCCTCGAATCACTATGATGAAAAAATATATTATAAAATATTGATCAAAATTAATTTAGATTGAATTTAGAAAAATAAAACTTAATAAGAATTATGACACGGAGGGATAACTTCCCCTAAGGCAATTTAATTTGTAAGGTCTGTTTTATTATTTTGTCATTAATGATCCTTTAAAATTGGAAGTGAGACTTACTCTGTCTTTAATTTGAAAAAGATATAAAACAATTTAAAAAAAAAAAAAAAAAAAAAAAAAAAGGAGAGAGAGAGAAGTTATACTTACTTCATGTCCAATAATATCGTCCATTGCTCTGCAAATTATTGAAGATGCTCGAACAATCAATGGCTCATTCATCAACCATTCAAAAGTTTCTTTGGATATAAATTCCTCCATACCGGCCAAGGAAGTTGTTACTGCCATCAGACAGCCAGAGCTTACAAGTGCATTTTCCATGTGCTCCTCACATTTTGGAATGTAGCCAGCATTTAACCATTGGGCTTCCTTAAAGTAGGCTCTCACCAACTTCTTCATCTAAAAAGAATTAAAAGTAATGTAAGCTAGATGATAAATAGTAGTATTTGTTTTTTTGTGAATCAGAGCGCTTCCTAGTCTCGAAAGTTTTCATTTATTCTTTTATCCTTTTTTTTCGTTGTTGTTTGAATTATACGTAGGAGAGAAAAATGGAAAGTGAGTGAGAGGATTACAGCCTGAAAACTTAAATGAAAATTCAAACAGTTAATTAACTGAAGTACAGAAATTCCGCATCTTACTTCACTGACATATTTGTGTAGTTGGTTAAGTAATAATATTACCTCATATTTTGCATAGTTTACGCGGTATGAGTTACATTCTTTGGCCAATACTTGTTCCATTTCACTGTAAACGTCCAGAAGAGCTTGATAAACAGGTTTCAGATATGACGCTACTGAATCGATCGCACTAACGTCCCATCTAAAAATCACAAACTAATCAATTTGATTTACGTCTTGTGCATATATAACATTTAATTTCACAATAACAACAAAAAGATATGTTTAATTTTCATATTCATTAATAAGATATTGTACAAAAAAATTAATTTACTTATGAAGTTTATGTTTTACCTTTGGATTGCATCGGTGAAAGATGCAAGTTCGTCAAGTTTTCCATAGGCATCATATGTATCATCAATAATGGAGGTCAACTTTAATACTTTTGTCATCATTCTTCTTGCACGATTATACTGAGGTTCAAAATAGATTCCTAATATCCAAAAGTAACACTCAGCCAATCTGTCTCTTCCATATGGCAATTTGTTTGCAAAATCCAAATCTTTCCACCACCTACATCACAAGTATCTTATTAGCCCAATGATTAAAGTATCACATATATAGATCAATATATTTGTACCTTGTAAGTTCACTAAGCTCTCCCTGGTGCAGCTTTTGTAGCACGTTAAAATCCAATTTTGCAAATTTCAAAAGCAAATTGTGCATCATTGTTCTCATAAATGGATATGTATTTCCTAGCCCCCATCCTTGATACAGTCTTGTGAATAGGTTCACTTAAAGCTTCAGTAATTTGAACCTTAAGAGAGTCATTGCTTGAGTCGGAGAGCATGAACTCGAGATGACCGGTGGTAAAGCTAAGAGCTTCGTCAAGAATCTCCTCCTCGTGCACTCTCAGATGTGCTGCTTCATACAAACTCAGTAATTCTCGGACATCATTAGTAAGCGTTTCCTTGAATTTTCCATCTTCGTCGGTGAATTTCTTGAAGACATCTACAGCGGATTAAAATATCGTCTTAGTTGTCAGCAGCTAACTAGAAAGAAATTTAATTTGTTAAAAGTTGTAACCTTACTTAAACCTTTGTAATAATTTAATTAGATGCTGCCAAAAATTATGTACTCTTATGTATTCTTCCACTTTTAATTTATTTGACACAGTCTGACTCGTCGCAGAATTTGAAAAAAACCTGTGTAATTGATAATATTTGTATGTCTATAGTACTTTTGGAACATGTGACTATAAAAATGCTATAACATTCGTGTAATTATAAAAACTTCTTGTGGACTTCTAGTCTATTAGAATCCCGTGTGTAGTGAAGAATAAATTCAGAAATGCAAATTGTTATCAAATTTAGAAGGTATCATTTTTTTTAAATGGAGCAAAGGAAATATTTTAGTATTGGCTGGACGTGAATATATATACCTAGCTAAGAGTTAAATTGTTATTGTGGATATATGAAACTATAATTGAAAAGAGCAGGAGCGGACCTCGACCCCCGCCCCAAAAAGATAAAACCAAAAAACAGTGAAGATAGAGTATGTTTACCAGAAGACATGTAATGGCCTTGTTGCCTCAGTAGTCGAAAACGAAGAGCAACAACGTAAAGATTATCGTCGTTATTATCATTCTCACTCTGTTGTTGGGAAGCATCAAAGATGTTTTGAATGGATGTTTCAATCTCTTTATGGAAATGATATGCTACTCCCAGTCGTTGGATTGTGTCTATCAACACAAGTTTTTGTGTGCTTTCATCAGGAGTTTCCACCAACATTTTCCTGATTCTCTCTTTTAGCTCATCAAGTTCAACTTTTTCAAGGGGAGTAATTTCCTGCATGAGAAAATTCGTCATTACTATTAATTATAAATTGTCTATTTTTTAATAAAATCTCAGTAAGATGTCTGTCTTCCATCATACATTGATTAAATGTTATGTTAAGTTTTAAAGGGCTCGTTGTAATATGTTGCTACTTCTTTAGAAAACAACTAAGATATACCTAGTATAACAAATTAAGGCATTAAAATAAATATAATCTAACCGTGAGCTCAGGAGTATAAGAAAGGAAATGATATCCCCAAACGGTTGAGTGAAAATTTGTCAAGGGACGAGAGTTATTAGGAGAAGCAGCCATTCGATCTTCACTAGTACTCTTCTTGTCCTATCGAGATTTGTTGCTTTAACTTGTGCTAATAGCATGACCTATTTATAATGCAGCGCCTTAGACCATTGAAGTGAATTTTGAGTATCACTTATTCTAAAAAAAATATTGACCCTAAAAACATTAGAGATAATCAAAATAAAAGAAAAAATAGTAGTAATGATATCGAAGATCAAGGTAATTCTAACATAATAATACTGGTAAAGGAATATATAAGTGTTTCATATTAGAATCATGCTCTATCGCTGGGAAGAGAGAAAATGCTCGACTACTTATTAACCATGTATCTTAATCTTCGACCCTCATGCTCTCCTATTTAATATAAGGCAGAATACCTAAATATCTCCTTAAACTTGACGTGTCCCTAAACTATCAGTAGTCTTAATTACCTCCTTAAACTTGTCTATTTTAATAGTTTTTAAACCCCTAAGTGCTGACGTGGCAAATAGATTGACTACACTCTCTTTTAAACATGTGAGGATGAAAAAAATTTAAAAATCATATCTCAATTATTTATTTTAATGGTGTATTTCTATTTTTAGGCCAATTTAAAAAAAAAAAGTTGACTCGAAATCTTTCATTCTAAAAAATTAATAAAGTTCAACCGTATATTTTTTATATTAAATACTATTTATTTCAATTGTGTATTCTCTTTTCAGGCCTAAATCAACTAAAAAGGTTTTGAGTCTAATTGTTATCTTTATTCACATAAAAAATAACTTAACCCCAATAATGAAGTTGCAATTGTGTAATTTTTTATTTCTTGTTAAGATGCAATAACTTTTTTTTTCAGCCAAATCTAGAGAACAAGAAAAAAAACTCAGTTAGAGCTCCTTTATTTGTAGTGAAATAAAAAATTTTAGCAGAATAATAAAGCTTCAGCTATATAATTTTTATTATATTTTACTGAGATATAATGACAATTTGTTTGAATGTAAATTTTTTATTTTCGTAAAAAATCTGTAAAAAAAAACTAATTATAATTTCATTACTTTTAGCAAAATAATTTCTTTTTTGCTTAAAAAGTAGTGTTCTAGAAAAGATTTTTTTAATTAATTAAAAAATTAATATATTTTAAAAATTAAAAAATACTTTTTAAAAATGACACACAGATAAAAAGTCAGAAGAGTGTCTCTTAGGATAAGATGATGCAGGGGGTTAGAGACTATCAGTTAGACAAGTTTAGAAGAGTAATTAAGACTACTAATAATTTATACTGAAAGTTTAAAAAAAAATACATCAAGTTTAAAAAATATTTAAACATTTTACCTTAATATAATTATATTCTCAATAAACTAAAAATATATTACGTTCTGTCTGATCAATTCTTCTTCTTCTTCTTTTTTAATTTTTCTCGGTCCAGCTGAAAAAGATGGTAACTTCCTTAAAAGGTTTCTAATGCTGTAAAATGCTTTTCTAATAGAGATCGATGTTCATTTCTTATGGGTGATAGTGATGTTTGTGTTGTCACTTTCATCTGAAGGTTTATTTATTTAAAAATATATCTTTAACACATGTGGACATTATCGCGGGACTGGTTCTTTCGCGTAAATCAACCATGTGATTTCATATATATATATATATATATATATATATATATATATAATGAGTGAAAAAAACTATTACATGTTGAGTTGTATCATATTAAATTTTGTTTAAAATTTTATTTTTTTTGTTCTCATTTAGTTAAATAGATAAAGTCTTGCACAATATTTAAAATAAATTAGGAGTATTGATTAATATTCTTCTTGTTAATTCTTTAATTTTTATTAATTTTAATTTTAAAATAATTAATACTACAAATAAAATTAAGAAATCATAATTAATTCTTTTGCTTTTTAAATTAATAAATATTTAAAAATAATACTATATAATAATTAAAATGAAACGAAATAAAATAATTATTAAATTACACATAAACACACACACACACACACACATATATATATATATATATATATATATGCCAAACACATACACCGTCATTTAACACATGTGACTTTTACTCCAAATAAATAAATAAATAATTTTTGGGATTCAAAAAAATAAAAAATAAAAAATCAATTTCCAAAATTCTTCATCTTCTTTACCCGAAATTACCATTTCCAAAATTCTTCATCTTCTCCATTGAATGGCATTGACTTCCTCTGGTATAGAGAGCGGAACGATAATGGAGATTAAAAGGATATACAGTTGACAGGCTTGAAACTTTTGAGTCGTTTGGATCCTATACTTTACATCGTTCCATTGTGATTCAGTGGAGTGAATTTGATTTTTGAGCATAAGGACTTGCTTCGGTTTGGAGTTGAAATTCCTCCATTTCAGAGGAAACATTCTCTGGAAAATGTAGAAAATTTAGTGCTTGCCTGGTAACCAGAGTGATTGAGCTCTACTGATTTTGTATACTTATTTACGCATATTGATTGCTTTAAAAAAAAAAAAAAGCATTGACCTCTCATTGTGCCATATTCGTAAGATAATCTAAATAGTAAAATCTGTTGAAAAGTATGGATAAATTTTGGAAAAAAAAAGCTGATTTTATCCGCCGAAAAAAATGGTGGAGAAAAAATTTAAGGGGAGAAGGTCATAATTTTTTGAAAAAACTAGCCAAATCTTGAAGAAAATATTAACTTAATCTTTCAATAAAATGGTGGAAGGGAAGAAGAATAAAGAAGGGGAAGGGGAATGGTGGATGGTGTCGAGGTGATAGCAGGGTGGGTGATGAATGGTGGAGAAGGTGGGGACAATGATAGAGAAAAAGAGAGATAATAAAAAAAAATTAAAAAATTGGGTCTTTCACGCACTTACAATAAGTGTGGTATACTTTCTTTTCCACGTCGATATGTGTATAATAAATACAATTTAATTATATCAAGTGTTTAATAGGTATAATTTTTAATTTAGATATAAAATTTTTGACAAATTTAAGGAGCCTTTATTTAATTACGTCTTCAACGTGAAGGGAGGAAATGCTCAAAGAACCAACTCAACCAAGCATGCTCATAAATGAGACAACTCAGTTTGAGGAAAACCTTTTTGGGGTCCCCAAGCATTTGGTTGCTTAGCATATTTTACTACATCATCCGTTTATCTTTATCTGTTTATTATATTAAAAATATATAATTATTTTTAAAAATTAAAATATAATTTATTATTTAATTTTTAATTTTTTTATTATTAATTATAATTATTTTTAATAAAAATTTAAAATATTAAATTTATTATATTTAAAAATAATATAATATAATTATTATTTTATTTATTATTTTTTAAAAAATATATTAAATTAATATTAAATAAGTAAAAATAAATATGGAGCGTACTATCGGAATGCACGTTTTTTGCGTGCATCATCTTGATGATTTTCCAGCCTTGATTCCTCATGCTCCTAATTTCCCTTCTTTCCCCAAAGTTTTGGTTGTGGCTTTTGTTTTTTCCAGAAATGACATTTTTTAAGCCAGAAAATGATCAAGATGGTCCATCATATGTTGGATTTGGTTTTATTTGATCTTTACTATATAAATATAATGAAAATAATTTTTATTATATTTGAAAATATATATGATCAATTGATCCTAAGTAAAATAATCATTATTTTTGCTGTCAAAATAAATTGACGCCCTGTGATTTTCTCCATGTTCAACCTACTTTGTCCAATCAAAAATATTGTGAGCTTTCTTTCATGGTCCATCAAATATATTCACTATAAAACTGATTTTCTTCAAGCACGTCTATTCATGCATTGAAAGATTTTCTATGACTTTTTCAAGTTAAGATTACAAATTTGATATGAATTCTCAAATTAAATTGAACTATATGAATACCTTTGATTTATTGTTTGGTAGCTAACATACAGTGCACATATCAAGGGTTTTCAGTCATTTTTAACAGCAAAAGTAATAATTATTAGTTGTTTGATTTAAAATTGTTCACTTATTAAAATACATTAAGAATCATTCTTCATCATATTTATATATTAAAGATAAAATAAAATCAAAGTTCATTAATTAAGACCTTTTTGGTCATTTTCTTTGGCATCAAAATTTTATGCAAAGTAAGTTGCATATATGATTTTGCTCATCCAATTCCTACTAATTGTTCAAGTGATGTTGCAATCTTTTACCCTACGAAGAATATTATTATATGATAAATAATATCTATAATTTTTTTATATGAAATTAAATAATTCACAGTTTAAATATTATTATATAAAAAATAATATTATATAATAAAGAATATTCAGATAATATTATTCAAAAAATTAAAATATTTACAATTTAAATATTATTATACAAGAAATATTAATATATGACAAATAATATTTATAATGATATTATTTCTTATACGAAATTAGATTATTACAATTTAAATTTTACTATATCAAAAATAATATTATATGATAAGAAATATTTATATAATATTATTCCTTATATGAAAATTAAATAATTTACAGGTTAAATATTATCACATTTGAAATAATATCATATGAGAAATTAGTCATGATTACATCAAATTGAGTAAATTAAGAAAATATGACTGAGTTGATCGAGAAATAAGATTGAAAAGTAAATAATTAATTAGCAAATAAGACACACATATATAAAAGAGGCTTTGTGATCACATAAATTTGAATTGGAATATAAGAATTTTTGAATCTATGGAGTTTCTGAATTTAATTGCAATATAAAATATGATATGATATAATTTTCATAAAAAATTCATTTTATTTATAAAATATGATATGATCAGTTGCATTTTTCAGGTGTCATTGCTCTATTTATGGTATTGAAGATAAATTGTTGGGTAAATTATTGCTTGAATTTTTGTATTGCTTCCCTTATTATTATTTTTTCCGTTATTTTAATATAAGTATTTAGTTATTTTTAGCATTGAAGAAAAGGCGTGACGGAATATTATTGGTTGGTGGTCACATTATCACTATTTGAATTGAATAACAATAAATTTAAATTTGATAGAAGAGTAATAATCACCTAGCCTAGCATCACATTTTGAAATTCTTAATAACATATTTTACTTTTACAAATTAATGAATATTAAATAATAAAAGAAAATATGGATTTTTTATGTAATATTTGCTTACTGGAAAAATGATAAACTAATAAATTTTTAGACGGATAAGAGTTATATTTGTCTTGTACTCTTACAAGTTATATTTATTCCTTCGTTATAGTATTTTTAAATATTTTTCTTTTTCATTCAATTATAGGGTTATATTTGTTCATTCGTTATATTTTTTTTAAAATATTTTCCTTTTTCATTCAACTATAGGGTTATATTGCCCTTGTACTCTTACAAAAAAATTATATTTACCCTTACGATTTTATATTCTCATGTCTTCAACATATTTGTCGTTTTCATCCACTTTAGGGTCGTATTTACTCTTATACTCTAACAAAAAGTCATGTTTACCCCTACTGCATTAAATCTTCATTTCCCACCTTAATTTTTCTACGTGACACATTTTTTTCAATTAAATTTACTATTCATTTATACTCTTTTAATTTGATCCACCTTACTAATACGCCAATTTACACCTTAAAATGGTATGAAACGGTCACTGTATTATATATAGAGCCCAAATAGGTTGAGTCAAATCCCACAAGAAATAAGGCAAGAAATTCGCTTTTTTAGTGTGTATCCAACTTAAAGTCTAAGTTCCTCGTAGGAAAGGGGGATAATAACTAATTTTGGTTAAAACTACGGGTTTGATTGTGTTTGAATTCTTCTAATAAAAGTGAGCTAAGATTATGTTTCCAAATAGGGGGTAATGTCGTTGGATCTATCTAATATTTTATTCATAGAAATGCATGAACATAACTGATCAAGCTTAGATTTCTCTAAAGTATATTGACCCAATTAGAGGAATGTCACTCCAAGTCCTTCCGACACTTAAGTCTACTAACAAACCCTCCTCGAATTTTAGGATTGACTTTCCTTGTGACAGCTCAAGTCATAAGACGAGGGTTAAATACCTCAAATCGTCACTATTTATTAATTTTTTTCTAATCTCCATTTCTTTTGGTAAGCAAGTTAAGAATAAAGGCATATTTCGATGTTTGCAACTATCAAAATCATTTAAAAGTGAAAGTATGAAAAGTGTTCATGCAATATCTACTTATAAAATATTATATTAGAAAACCCAACTGCATAACCTCTACATTAGATCCCACAACCCCAGATATTAGGTTTAGCTACTCATGCTAGCAGTAGTTAAGTTAAAGAAGAATAAAGTAAAGATGAACATTTATGCTCACAACAAATAAAGAAAGAAGTAGCCACGAAATCTTCAAAAAGGTAGTTGGAATCTTCAATTTCACACTCGGAATAAATAAACAGTGTTTGACAATGGTGGGTACACCTTGACAAGGCAAGAAAATTATTAGTAATCAATAGTCAAACTATCAAAAAACCTAAAAATGTATTTTAAAGGCAAAATTAAAATAGAGAAATTATAAAGTTGCCACCGCGATTCCACTCTATGATTATAGAAGGGACCGTAGAACTATTTCGTGGTACGCACTATTATATGTACGTGAGACTGCAGAGTATGTCTTGAACCTGTGTCCTAAGTCTTCTTTCAACTTTTGCGACTTCAGCATAGGATCGTGTTTCTGGAATGCAATTTGCAAATGGCTTCAAGAATCCGCAGAAGGCCTTGGATAATTCCTCCAAGATTTGACCATAGACAGAAATGTGGTTCGAGAGTTGGAATGCAAACCGCAAAATGTGTTTTCAAACTTTGAATTTTCTATCTCTTTCTGCGGTGAAAATTCCCTTTTTGCGGATCAAAGTCTGAGTCTGCGGACCGCAGAGTAATCCAATTTTCTTCAGCATTATATTTCTCCTTCTTTTTTCAACTTTTGCCATTTTTATTTCATTTTGACATTTAGGTCCAACACACCTGAAATACATTAAAATAATATAAGAACGGTAGATAAAAGTGCATTGAAGATTTAAAAATTTTATGCTTTTGGGGACCACTAAGTCATAATTTTACGGCTTATCAACACCCCAAATTCAAATTTTTGCTTATCCTTAAGAAACTAAAGTTATTTGTACTTGTTCCAACAACAAAGCGTCAATGACTATGGTTGGTTCTACTTGTGAATTTATAGCATGTGACTTTAACTACCTCTCCCCTCTTTTCAAGACAAAATAAGAGTGTTTCAGTTATCAAATAATTTCTTCATGAACTGTAGACCTCAAATAGTGACTGACTGTAACTAGGTTACTGATGTGCATAAGTACCCCAATTAAAGAATCCTATATGTTCTATTATCATGCAACTTTTGTGCCCTAACAACAAAGAAAATTTTCACACTCAATCATAGAATAATTAAACACGGGGATGATATAAACAAAACCACTCACACGCAAAAAGAATATTAAGTGTTTTAAGAGTCCTGTCGTAGGTTTTCCCCTATCTTAAGTCACTATTGTTCAAGGAGTTCTTGGTTGAGGATCTCAAAGGGCTATGTAGGATTGAGGTTGATAGGGTATTCATTTGGTTACAAGTGACTATGCCTTCCCTAAACAGTACATAAATAACTTTTATTTCTTCTTTTTTGTTCCCACATATTTCTATCTCTTTGGTGCTCCAATCTCCCTCCTAATTATGTTCTTTATTGATCCCTCCATCTTTTTTATATATCACTATTTTGGTTCTTCCTTTTTCAAAATATTAAGGAGGTATGTTCTCTCTCTTCTCTTCTTCACCATATACTCCTTTTTTCACTTTTCATCATATGTAACACCCTTAATTAGGAATTTGGTATCACCCTTAATTAGGCATTTAGTATCATATTTACTATAGTGATTTAAGTAGGAATTAGTTTAAAAGAGGGTTTTTTCTTCACAAGGGATATACGCTTGTAATATTTTCATGTCCCACCTTGGGAGGCATGGCTGGAACCTAGTGCCATACTGGAATCTGAGCTGACCTGGTGTAATGCGCTGGAAACGCAACATTAATATCCGGGACATAAATTAGAAAAATTTGAAAACTGCAGAAATGTTGCAGGACGACCTACCTGACGAGTCATTAAGTGACCTCATGACTCGTTAGGTGAGCCATGAGATGGAGGCTTGATAATTGATAGAGGGAAGGCGGTGTACCCAATGAGGAATTTCACAAGCTGTGGTCACTGACCAAGACCTGTTAAGTCATTTGTGGTCAGGCTTGAGTTGGGAATGTATTTAGTTGACTAGTGTATTTGACGAGTGTCGATAACAAGTCGTCATCTGTGCCAACGACTTGTTAGGTGACTCGTTACCAACTTAGCACTTAATCTTAAACAGTGAGGCAGTGTAGTCCACGAATGGTGACCACGAGCTGTGGTCAGTAACCATGACTCGTTAGGTCCCTCGTGGTGTCCTATTGAGGAACCTATGCGGTATACTTAACGGGAGTGACCACGAGTCGTGGTCAGCCACCACGACCCGTTAGGGTCACCTGTCAATTTTTTTCAGTGAATCTCTAAGGGCTATTTAGTAATTTTCTATTCTCCTAAGCTCTAAACTACGTTGTTTTGAACGTAAATTCAGACTTATTAGAGGGTTTGGACGGTACCTCCCCTCATTCTCATATTTATTCTCAAGAAACTTATCAAAAATCCTCTCAAGAAACTCTCAAGCAAGATTAGGGTTCTCATCTATTGCAGCATTTCAATTCCCCTTATTTGGGTGAATTTTAGTCAAGTATGTGGTAATTCAATAAGGGAATTGTCCTTCCCTTGTGTCCCCCAATTTCCTCCCATAATTTTCCTATCAGCTTAGCCTTGAGATTTTCGAATATGCAGAGAATTTCATATTGGTTTTCGCTGATTTTAATTGGGTTATTATTCATGTTTATTATCCATATGATTCCCGTCAAATTGTATATAAATTGTTGTTGTTCTGGACAAGATGATTGACAGTCCTAAGTTTTCGAGTAGGGTTATTGAGTATTAAATTTCATCTATTTTTGCGAGGCATATAATGGGCTAATTTTCCTAGAAATTTCTATTGTAAATATTTGTTGAGTAATTATTCCACTAATGATAATGATTTAGCCCTGCTAGATGAGATTTTCTTTAATTATTGAAACTTCACTATATTATGAAATTGTCTGTGTCGTCGGAATGAATGAGTTCTCTATTAGCTTCTTAGTAGTCTAGTCAATTAGAACATGGAACTTTCCCTTTCAAAACTATTCAGAAGGTGTCAACTGATCAGTTTGACTTCAGTCTTATTCCGAGGTGTCAGGGGTGCCTCTTAGTTATCAGAATCATACTCAGATTATAGTTTTTGGTCCATTAGACAGTCATGACATTCTAGCATATAGATTTGACCAGCCCTAGGACCCCATTTCAGTTACAACTTGTTCTTAGACGATTACGACACTTTCAGACAAGCAGCTCTAACCAGTCTAGAACCCAGTTTCAAAATCTGGTCCGATAAGACTCTTAGGGTACGTGCAGTTATACGTCTCTGACTAGTCTTGGACCCCAGTTTCGAGCTATTAGCTTAGTAGTTCAGTTTAGGTTTTCCAGTGGGAGTAGAACTTAACACCGAGAGGGCCAGGGCTCCAATGCACCCAGGTTCCCAGAACTACGTTGCCAGCGTATGTTACAATATTACTTAGCCTGATTGGCCCCAGACTTTTGTGATCACTCAGTTCATGCCTTTATACCCTGGAAAGGTATATTGGGTCCTACTGGTGTGGTGTATACATCGGACTCCACATCTAGCTTACGTGGTTATATGTCAATTATAGACTCTCCCACTAGTCAGTCTAGTCTAGTTTCAGAATAAGCAGCTCAGTTCAGTTCTAGTTCTATCAGTTTAGATCAGTTCAGTCCAGTATCTCAGACTCAATACTTTCAGAATTAGTACATGCCTTGACTATCAGACAGGGTCATCTTGACCACCTTAGTTTACTTCAGTAGTTCAGTTCAGTTCATTTACTGGTCATTGCATGTCATATCAATTCAGGCATTGTTTTCAGTTATGTTTTCTCCCACTTACTCAGTACATTCAAAGTATTGACGCATACTTTTATATTGTATTATTTCATGATACAACTGCAGGTTCTCAGATTCAGTACCGTTAGTTGCCGCAGTTCAGATTCTCCACCTCAATCGTGAAGTGTGAGTCCTCATCATCCGAGGGCATTATTTCTTCCTTTCAGTCATTTATTAGTTTCAGTTAGACTTTGAGTTAGCTCGGGGCTTGTCCCAGCAACTCCTCAGTTAGATGGCTTTCAGACAGATATGATTTTCAGCTTTATTAATATTATTCAAATGTTTTGATCTTTATGTTCTCAGACTTATTTTTCATAAATGCTTTATGATATTGTTTCAAAGTTTTGTTATGCATGATTACTCAGAATGCTAGTGAATGATAGACCAAGGGTTGACTTGGGGTCACTTGTGAATTCAAGTACCGTGTTACGTCCAAGGTGTTGGCTTGGGTCATGACAAACTTGGTATCAGAGTCCTAGGTTTATAGTATCCTCAGAAAGTCTGAAAGCCGCATCGAGTAGAGTCCTTTTCATGGGTGTGAAGCGCGCCACACTTATGACGAGGAGGCTACGAGATGTTATTAGAAAAATTCCATTTTGTTCATATTCTTTATCATGCGTCTAAGTTCAATTCCATAAATGCCCTTCTAATTCATTTTCTATTTCGTTTCAATGAACCATGCCTCCCAGATGTGGTCATGGAAGAAGGGACGGTAATGCCAACAGACCTGCTCCACCAGCCCTGGCAGCTCCTCAAGATGATTCAGTTTCTATCATAGAATTTAGAGCGTCCAATCAGTTACTGGTTGAGACCGTGACCAATCAGGTCAATCAGCAGGTTGTACCAATGAACGCGAACAGATCTACAGCAGCTGCAAGGGTGCGGGACTTCACCCATATGAACCCTCCATTATTTCAAGGATCTAAACTGGGGGAGGACCCCCAAGAGTTTGTAGACGAGCTCAGGAAGATTACCTGTATTATGGGTGTCAGCTCCTCCGAGAGTGCTGACCTAGTTGTCTATCAACTTAAAGGGGTAGCCCAGGTTTGGTATGAGAAATGGAAGGAGGGGCAGCCAGTGGAAGCAGGACCGGTGGAGTGGGAGGAGTTCCACACAGCTTTCCTGGATAGGTTTTTCCCTCAAGAGCTGAGGGAGGCTAAGATTGCAGAGTTTATGAACCTACGGTAGGGCAACCACACAGTGGAGGAGTATGCTCTGGAGTTTACCAGACTATCAAAGTATTCTCCAGAGATGGTAGCCGAGCCAAGGGATCATATGTTGAAGTTTGTTAATGGAGTATCTAATCTAGTCCTGAAGGAGTGCAGGACCGTGATGCTGATCAAGGACATGGACCTCTCTAGCCTAATTGTTTATGCCCAACAGATTTAGGCAGAGAAGCTGAAGGATATGCAATGTAAGAACAAGCGGGCAAGAACTAGTCATTCAGAGTTTGTCCACCAGAGATCTGGCGGTGGTAGCCGCCCACAGCAGCAATAGCAGAGGGCCCCAGCACCTAGCTCAGCCAGCGCCCCAACCTTTCAGTCCTGTCAAGATTGGAGGGTGGGTCATCTGGCACTCAGTCTCAGGCTCACAGTACGGGGAACAGGTTTCCAGTTTGCCCCAAGTCTGGCAAGAATCATCTTGGAGAGTGTCTCCAGGGCAGGGAGGGCTATTTTGGTTGTGGATATCTCGGGCATCGAATTAAAGAATGTCCATCAGCAAGACGGGGAAGATCACAATCCACTACCTCAGCAGCTCCAGGAGGTCGACCAACTCGGCATGCCAATTCATTAGGTACAAATGGTTGTTAGCACCAGAATCATTTCTATGTTCTATCTTCTCGTTAGGATCAGGAAAGCCCACCTGACGTAGTTACTGGTATGCTACATCTCTATCTAGACGTATATGCCCTCTTAGATCCAGGAGCTACCTTTCGTTCGTGACTTCTTATATAGAGGTTCAATTCAATTTAAGTCCAGAGGTCCTCTTAGAACCATTCGCAGTCTCCACCCAGTTGGCGAGTCAGTTAGAGCCAGCCGGGTGTATAGAAATTGCCCAGTCTCAATCCTAAACAAAGTAATTCCAGCTGATCTCGTAGAGCTAGACATTGTTGACTTCGACCTTATTCTCAACATGGATTGGTTACACTTCTTCTACGCCTCAGTTGATTGCAGAACTAGATTTTCAAGTTTCAGTTTCCTAATGAGCCAGAATTAGAATGGACGGGCAACAATTCAGAGCCTAAGGGTAGGTTTATTTTCTTCCTCAAGGCCTAGAAACTCATTTCCAAAGGATGTCTATATCATCTGGTTCGGGTCAAGGATTCCAACTATGAGACCCCAGCCATTCAGTTAGTTCCAATTGTCAGTGAGTTTCCAAATGTATTTCCTGAAGATCTTCTAGAAGTTCCCCCTGAATGGGAAATAGACTTCGGAATAGATCTCCTCCCAGACACTTAGTCCATCTCCATCCCTCCTTACAGAATGGCTCCCGCTGAGCTTAAGGAGTTGAAGGAGCAGCTAAAAGATCTTCTTGACAAGGGTTTTATTAGACCCAACATCTCTCCCTGAGGTGCTCCAGTGTTATTCGTGCATAAGAAAGACGGTATCCTCAGAATGTGCATCGTACCATCAGATGAACAAAGTCACAGTCAGGAACAGATATCCCCTACCTAGAATTGATGACCTGTTCGACCAACTTTAGGAGCCAGCTGTTTCTCCAAGATCGATCTTAGGTCAAGGTACCATCAGTTAAGAGTTAGAGAGAGTGACATATGAAAACAACATTCAGAACTCGGTATGGTCACTATGAGTTTGTGGTGATGTCCTTTGGGTTAACAAACGCCCAGCAACCTTCATGGATTTGATGAATAGGGTCATCAAGAAATAAAAAAGATCATGCCAATAACCTAAGGGTAGCATTACAGACTCTCAGAGATCAGTAGTTATTTGCCAAGTCCAGCAAGTGTGAATTCTGGTTTAAGTCTGTGACTTTATTGGGTCATGTGGCCTCAAGTGAAGGGATACGAGTAGACCCTCATAAGATAGCAGCAGTAAAAGATTGGCCCAGACCTACCTCTCCTACTGAAATTAGGAGTTTCCTAGGCTTAGCGGGTTATTACCAACGATTTTTGGAAGGCTTTTCCTCCATAGCATCTCCTCTGACCAAGTTAACTAAGAAGAAGGTGAAATTCCAGTGGTCAGATGAGTGTGAGAAGAGTTTCCAGGAGTTGAAGAATTGACTCACTACCGCTCCAGTGTTAACCTTACCAGAAGGATCGGATGGGTTAGTTGTTTATTGTGACGCTTTCAGAGTTGGACTCGGTTGCGTTCTGATGCAGCGGGGCAAAGTGATAGCCTATGCCTCCAGAATGCTCAAAGTTCATAAGAAGAATTATCCAACTCATGACTTGGAATTGGAAGCGGTGGTATTCGCATTAAAAGTATGGAGACACTACTTATACAGGGCTCACGTGGATGTGTTCACAGATCACAAGAGCCTTCAGTATGTGTTCAGCCAGAAGAACCTAAACCTGCATCAGAGATGGTGGTTTGAACTGCTAAAAGGATTATGACATGAGTGTGTTGTATCACCAAGGTAAGGCCAATGTGGTGCCGACTCCCTAAGCAGAGGGTCTATGGGAAGTGTGGCTCACATTGAGGAAGGCAAGAAGGAGTTAGCAAGGGATGTTCACAGACTAGCCCGGTTAGGGGTGCAATTGGTGGATTCGGCCGAAGGTGGTGTGGTAGTGCATAGTGGGTCGGATTCATCCTTGGTAGTTGAAGTTAAGTCCAGAAAGGATTAAGATCCAGTTCTACTTAAACTAAAAGAGGCATTTGTCACAAAGGAGGTCGAGGCTTTCTCCCAAGGGGGAGATGGGGTGCTCCGTTACCAGGGTAGGTTGTGTCTACCGGATGTTGGTGAGTTGAGACAGCATATACTGTCCGAGGCACACAACTTGAGTTACTCTATTCAGCCCGGTGCGACAAAAATGTACCGCTATTTGCAGGATATTTATGGTGGAACTGCATGAAAAGAGACATTACTGAACTTGTAGCCAAGTGTCCGAACTGCCAGCAAGTCAAGGGAGAGCACCAAACACCAGGAGGAATGACCCAGGATATCAACATACCCACATTGAAGTGGGAAGAAGTAAACATGGACTTCATTACGGGTCTACTTTGGACTCGTCGACAGCATGACTCAATTTGGGTGGTAGTAGATCGGATGACTAAGTCAGCTCACTTTCTCCTAGTCAAAACCACAGACTCAGTAGAACCACTATGCACAACTTTACATCCAAGAATTAGTCAGACTCCATGGCGTGCCCTTGGCAATCATTTCAGACAGGGGAACACAATTTACCTCACGCTTTTGGAAGTCCTTTTAGGAGGGACTTGGCACTCAAGCTCAGTACAACATTTCACCCGCAGACAGATGGGCAAGCTACGGACTATTCAGACCCTGGAAGATATGCTAAGAGCGTGCACGATTGATTTTAAGGGTAATTGGGATAACCATTACCTCTTATCGAGTTTGCGTACAACAACAGCTACCATTCTAGTATCCAGATGGCCCCATTTGAAGCATTGTATGGTAGAAACTTCTTATTATCCTAAGCACTATTTAGTAACTTCTTATTATCCTAAGCTCTTAACTACGTCGTTTTGAATGTAAATTCAAACTTATTAGAGGGTTTGGACGGTTCCTCTCCTCATTCTCACGTTTATTCTCAGAAAACTTATTGAAAATCCTCTCAAGAAAGCTTAGGGTTCTCATCTATTGCAGCAGTTCAAGTCCCTTTCTTTGGGTGAATTTTAGTCAGGTATGTGGTACTTCAATAAGGGAATTGTCCTTCCCTTGTATCCCCCAATTTCCTCCAATAATTTCCCTATCAGTTTATCCCTGAGATTTTTGAATATGCAAAGAATATCATATTGGTTTTCATTGATTTCAATTGGGTTATTATTCATGTTTATTATCCATATGATTTCCGTCAAATTGTAGATAAATTGTTGTTGTTCTGGCCAAGATGATTTACAGCCCTAAGTTTTCGAGTAGGGGTTATTGCGTATTAAATTCCGTCTATTTTTGCGAGCCATATTGTGGGCTGCTTTTCCTAGAAATTTCTGTTGTAAATATTTGTTGAGTAATTATTACACTAATGAGAATGATTTAGTCTAGTCAGTTAGAACACAGAACTTTCCCTTCAGAACTATTCAGAAGTTGTCAACTAATCAGTTTGACTTCAGTCTTATTCCGAGGTGTTAGGGGTGCCTCTCAGTTATCAGAATCAAACTCAGATTACAGTTTTTGGTCCATTAGGTGGTCATGACATTCTAGCATATAGATTTGACCAGCCCTAGGACCCCGGTTCAGTTACAGCTTGTTCTTAGATGGTTACGACGCTTCCAGACAAGTGGCTCTGACCAGTCTAGAACCCAGTTTCAGAATCTGGTCCTATAAGACTCTCAGGGTACATGCAGTTATACATCCCTGACTAGTCTTGGACCCCAGTTTTTAGCTATCAGCATAGTAGTTCAGGGTACTACCGAGGGTGTATATATCAGACTCCACATCTAGCTCAGGTGGTTATATGTCGGTTATAGACTCTCCCACTAGTCAGTCCAATCTAGTTTCAGAATAAGCAGCTCAGTTCAGTTCTAGTTCTATCAGTTTAGCTCAGTTCAGTTCAGTATCTCAAACTCAGTACTTTCAGACTCAGGACATGCCTTGACTATCAGACAGGGTCATCTTGACCACCTCAGTTTACTTCAGTAGTTCAGTTCAGTTCACTTACTGGTCATTGCATGTCATATTAATTCAGGCATTGTTTTCAGTTATATTTTCTCCCACGTACTCAGTACATTCAAAGTACTGACGCATACTTTCATGCTGTATCGTTTCATGATATAGCTGCAGGTTCTCCGACTTAGCACTATTAGTTGTCACAGTTCAGATTCTCCACCTCAGCCGTGAAGTGTGAGTCCTCATCATCTGAGGGCATTATTTCTTCCTTTCAGTCATTTACTAGTTTCAGTTAGAATTTGAGATAGCTCGGGGCTTTCCCCAGCAACTCCTCAATTATATGGATTTCAGACAGATATGATTTTCAGATTAATTACTATAATTCAAATGTTTTGAACTTTATGTTCTCAGACTTATTTTTTATAAACGCATTATGATAATTTTTCAAAGTTCCGCTGTGAATGATTACTCAGAATGCTAGTGAATGATAGAACAAGGGATAATTTTGGGTCACTTGTGACTTGAAGTACCGTGTTACATCCAGGGTGTAGGCTCGGGTCGTGACAAAATTGGTATCAGAGCCCTAGGTTTAGAGTATCCTTAGAAAGTCTGAAAGCCGCATCGAGTAGAGTACTTTTCATGGGTATTAAGGGCGCCACACTTATGACGAGGAGGCTACGAGATGTTATTAGAAAAATTCCCTTTGGTTCATATTCTTTATCGTGCGTCTAAGTTCAATTCCAAAAATTCCCTTCTAATTCGTTCTCTATTTTGATTCAGTGAATTATGCCTCCCAGATGCGGTAACGAAAGAAGGGCCAGTAATTCCAATAGACATGCTCAACCAACCTTGGCAACTCCTCAAGATGATTCGGTTTCTACTACAGAGTTTAGATCGGCCATTCAGTTACTGGCTCAAACTGTGACTAATCAGGTGAATCAGCAGGTTGTGTCGGTGAACGCGAACAGATCTGCAACAGCTGGAAGGGTGCAGGACTTCACCCATATGAACCCTCCATCGTTTCAAGATCTAAAGTGGGGGAGGTTGTAGATGAGGTTAGGAAGATTACCTGTATTATGGGTGTCAGCTCCTCCGAGAGTGCTGACCTGGCTGCCTATCAGCTTAAAGGGGTAGCCCGGGTTTTGTATGAGCAGTGGAAGGAGGGGAAGCCAGCGGAAGCAGGACTGGTGGAGTGGGAAGAGTTCCACACAGCTTTCCTGGATAGGTTTTTCCCTCAAGAGCTGAGGGAGGCTAAGATGGCAGAGTTTATGAACCTACGGCAGCGCAACCGGACAGTGGAGTAGTATGCTCTGGAGTTTACCAGACTATCAAAGTATGCTCTAGAGATGCTAGTCGAGCCAAGGGCTCGTATGCTGAAGTTCGTTAATGGAGTATCTAATGTGGTCCTCAGGGAGTGTAGGACCACGATACTGATCAAATACATGGACCTATCTAGCCTAATTATATATGCCCAGCAGATTGAAGTAGAGAAGCTGAAGGATATGGAACGTAAGAACAAGAGGGCAAGAACTAGTCATTTAGATTTTGGCCACCAGAGATCTGGTGGTGGTATCCCCCTACAGCAGCAACAGCAGAGGGCCTCAGCACCTAGCTCAGCCAGCGCCCCAACCTTTCGGTCCCGCCAAGATCGGAGGGGTAGGATATCTGGCACTCAGTCTCAAGCTCACAGTATGAGGAATAGGTATCCAGTTTGCCCCAAGTCCAGCAAAAAGTATCTTGGAGAGTGTCTCCAGGGCAAGGAGGATTATTTCGGTTATGGACAGCTCAGGCATCAAATTAAAGAATTTCTCTCAGTAGGATGAGGAAGATCACAATCCACTACCTCAGCATCTCCAGCAGGCCGACCAGCTCAGCATGCCAATTCATCAGGCACAGACGGCGGTCAGCACTAGAATTGTTTCTATGCTCTATCTTCTCGTCAGGATCAGGAAAACTCACCTAACATAGTTACTAGTATGTTATGTCTCTTCCATCTAGACGTATATGCCCTCTTAAATACAGGAGCTACTCTTTCATTCGTGACTCATTATATAGAGATTCAATTCAATATAAGTCCATAGGTCCTCTCAGAACCATTCTTAGTCTCCACCCCAGTTGGCTAGTCAGTTAGAGCCAGCCGGGTGTATAGAAATTGCCCAGTCTCAATCCTGAACAAAGTAATTCCAACTGATCTCGTAGAGCTAGACATGGTTGACTTCGACCTTATTCTTGACATGGATTGGTTACACTCCTTTTATGCCTCAGTTGATTGCAGAACTAGAGTTTTCAAGTTCCAGTTTCCTAATGAGCCAGAATTAGAATGGACGGGCAACAGTTCAGAGCCTAAGGGTAGGTTTATTTCCTACCTCAAGACCTAAAAACTCATTTCCAAAGGATGTCTATATCATCTGGTTCCGATCAAGGATCCCAACTATGAGACCCCAGCCATTAGGTTAGTTCCAGTTGTCAGCTAGTTCCAAAATGTATTTCCTGAAGATCTTCTCGGAGTTCCCCCTGAATGGGAAATAGACTTCGGAATAGATCTCCTCCCAGACACTTATCCCATCTCCATCCCTCCTTAAAGAATGGCTCCCGTTGAGCTTAAGGAGCTGAAGGAGCAGCTAAAAGATCTTCTTAACAAGGGTTTTATTAAATCCAACATCTCTCCCTGGGGTGCTCTAGTGATATTCGTGCATAAGAAAGATGGTACCCTCAGAATGTGCATAGATTACCGTCAGATAAACAAAGTCACAATCAGGAACAGATATCCCCTACCTAGAATTGATGTCCTGTTCGACCAACTTCAGGGAGCTAGCTGTTTCTCCAAGATCGATCTCAGGTCAGGGTACCATCAGTTAAGAGTTAGAGAGAGTGACATACAAAAACAATATTCAGAACTCGGTATGGTCACTATGAGTTTGTGGTGATGTCCTTTGGGTTAACAAATGCCCCAGCAACCTTCATGGATTTGATGAATAGGGTCTTCAAGAAGTACCCGGATATGTTCGTCATCGTATATATAGACGACATTCTGGTGTGCTCCAGAAATAAAGAAGATCATGCCAATAACCTAAGGGTAGAATTATAGACTCTCATAGATCGCCAGTTATTCGCCAAGTTCAGCAAGTGTGAATTCTGGTTTAAGTCTGTATCTTTATTGGGTTATGTGATCTCAGGTGAAGGGATACGAGTAGACCCTCATAAGATAGCAACAGTAAAAGATTGGCCCAGACCTACCTCTCCTACTTAAATCAGGAGTTTCCTGGGCTTAGCGGGTAATTACCAACGGTTTGTGGAAGATGGAGAAACCTTTCTTCCAAGTCACACCATAAGAGCCATTTATTATCTTTCGTTGATTCGAGATCAAAGATTAATTTCATCTATATTATATATTAATTTTTATCTATATTATATTAAGTAGATTGTAGATTTCGATGTATATCTATCAGATTGTGGCTTCATGTAGCAAATATTTCAATATTGTTGCATCCGGTATATTTTTTTTGCTCCAACAGTGTGAGGTTTTTCCTCCATAGCATCTCCTCTGACCAAGTTAACTAAGAAGAAGGTGAAATTCCAGTTGTCAGACGTGTGTGAGAAGAGTTTTCAGGAGTTGAAGACTCGATTCACAACCGCTCCTGTGCTAACCTTACCAGAAGGATCGGATGGGTTAGTTGTTTATTGTGACACTTTCAGAGTTAGACTCAGTTGCATTCTGATGCAGCAGGGAAAAATGATCGCCTATGCCTCCAGACATCTTAAAGTTCATAAGAAGAATTATCCAATTCATGACTTGGAGTTGGAAGTGGTGGTATTCGCATTAAAAATATGGAGACACTACTTATATGGGGCTCACGTGGATGTGTTCACAAATCACAAGAGCCTTCAGTATGTGTTTAGCTAGAAGGACCTAAACTTGCGTCAGAGACGGTGGTTGGAACTGCTAAAAAGATTATAACATGAGTGTGTTGTATCACATGGGTAAAGCCAATGTGGTGGCCGACGCCCTAAGCAGACGGTCTATGGGACGTGTGGCTCACATTTAGGAAGGCAAGAAGGAGTTAGAAAGGGAGGTTCAAAGACTAGCCCGGTTAGAGGTGCAGTTGGTGCATTCGACCGAAGGTAGTGTGGTAGTGCTTAGTGGGTCGGACTCATCCTTGGTAGTTGAATTTAAGTCCAAAAAGTATGAAGATCCAGTTCTACTTAAACCTAATGAGGCAGTTCTCAAAAAGGAGGTTTAGGCTTTCTCCCAAGGGGAGATGGGGTGCTCCATTACCAGGGTAGGTTGTCTGTACCGGATATTGATGAGTTGTGACAACAGATACTATTCAAGGCACACAGCTTAAGATACTCTATTCACCCAGTGCTACAAAAATGTACCGCGATTTATGGGATATTTACTGGTGGAACGACATAAAAAGAGTCATTGCTGAATTTGTAGCCAAGTGCCCGAACTGCCAGCAAGTCAAGGTAGAGCACCAAAGACCAGGAGGTATGACCCAGGATATCAGCATACCCACATGGAAGTGGGAAGAAGTAAACATGGACTTCATTATGGCTCTACTCGGACTCGTCGGCAGCATGACTCAATTTGGGTGGAATTAGATCAGATGACTAAGTAAGCTCACTTTCTCCTAGTTAAAACCACAGACTCAGCAAAACACTATGCCAGACTTTACATCCGAGAATTAGTCAGACTCCATAGGGTGCCCTTGGCAATCATTTCAGACAGGGGAACAGAGTTTACCTCACACTTTTGGAAGTCCTTTCAAAAGGGACTTGGCACTAAGGTCAAGCTCAGTACAGCTTTTAACCCACAAACAGATGGGCAAGTTGAGCAGACTATCCAGTCCCTGGAAGATATGCTAAAAGCAGGCGCGATTGATTTTAAGGGTAATTGGGATGACCATTTACCTTTTATCGAGTTTGCATACAACAACAACTACCATTCCAGCATCCAGATGGCCCCATTTGAAGAATTGTATGGTAGAAGGTGTATATCTCCTATAGGGTGGTTTGGAGTTGGTAAAGCCACCTTGATAGGGCCAGACTCTATTCACGAGGCAATGCAGAAATTTTAGCTCATCCGAGAAAGGTTGAAAACAGCTCAGAGCCGCCAGAAATATTATGCCGATGTGCGGAGAAGAGAGTTGGAGTTTGCAGTTGATGACTGGGTATACCTGAAAATGTCTCCCATGAAAGGGGTGATAAGGTTTGGCAAGAAAGGAAAGCTCAGTCGAAGATATGTGGGACCTTATAGATTTTAAGGCGTATCAGCAATGGAGCCTATGAGCTAGAGTTACCTTCGGAACTAGCAGGTGTGCATCCACTTTTCCATGTGTCACTTCTGAAGAAGTGCATCATAGATTCAACCTCAGTTGTGCGATTGGACAGTGTAGGAATAAGAGATAGTCTCTCATATGAGGAAGTACCAATCCAGATCCTTAACCGTCGGCACGCAAGCTGAGGAACAAGGAAATAGCTTCAGTCAAAGTCTTATGGAGAAATTAGCAGGTTGAAGGAGCTACGTGAGAGGCTGAAGCAGTTATCATGGCCAAATACCTGCACTTGTTCCCTACCGGCTCCAGCACAGCATGAGATATTAGTTATGATCCTAGAACTCAGTTTAGTTTTCATGACTTAGTTCAGATTGTCAAGTGTCTTTTATGTTTTTGAATGTATGTATGAAAAGTAAATTCAGTTCAGTTATGTATTTTGAAACGGAGGTAGTCATTCTGGCAGTTTTGGAGTTAATTGAACAGTATTAGGAAAGTTTGATTGCTATTTTTCTGCTTCCTGTGTGTTTTCTAACATTCGAGGACAAATGTTTACAAGGGGAAGATATTGTAATTCCCCGAAAACTCAAAATCAATATCCGGGACTTAAATTAGAAAAATTAGGAAACTACAGAAATGTTGCAGGACGGCCTACCTGACGAGTCGTTAAGTGACCTCACGACTCGTTAGGTGAGTCGTGAGATGGAGGCTTGATAATTGATAGAGGGGAGGCAGTGTACCCAATGAGGGACTTCACGATTTGTGGTCACTGAACACGACCCGTTAAGTCATACGTGGTCAAGCTTTAGTTGGGAATATATTTAGTTGACCAGTGTACCTGACGAGTGTCGGCAATGAGTCATCATCTGTGCCAACGACTCGTTAGGTGACTCGTTACCAGCTTAGCACTTAATCTTAAGTAGTGAGGCAGTGTGGTCCATGAATGGTGACCACGAGTCGTGGTCAGTAACTATGACTCGTTAGGTCCCTCGTGGTGCCCAACTGAGGAACCTATGCAATATACCTGATGGGAGTGACCACGAGTCGTGGTCAGCCACCACGACCCGTTAGGGTCACCTGTCAGTTTTTCCAAACGAATCTCTAAGGGCTATTTAGTAATTTCCTATTCTCCTAAGCTCTAAACTACATTTTTTTGAACGTAAATTCAGACTTATTAGAGGGTTTGGACGGTTCCTCCCCTCATTCTCACGTTTATTCTCAGGAAACTTATCGAAAATCCTCTCAAGAAACTCTCAAGCAAGCTTAGGGTTCTCATCCATTGCAGCAGTTCAAGTCCTATTCTTTGGGTGAATTTTAGTCAGGTATGTGGTAATTTAATAAGGGAATTGTCCTTCCCTTGTGTCCCCCAATTTCCTCCCATAATTTCCCTATCAGTTTAACCCTGAGATTTTCGAATATGCAGAGAATTTCATATTGGTTTTCGTTGATTTTGATTTGGTTATTATTCATGTTTATTATCCATATGATTTCCATCAAATTGTAGATCAATTGTCGTTGTTCTGGACAGGATGATTTACAGCCCTAAGTTTTCGAGTAGGGGTTATTGCATATTAATTTCCGTCTATTTTTGCGAGGCATATTGCGGGCTGATTTTCCTAGAAATTTCTGTTGTAAATATTTTTTGAGTAATTATTCCACTAATGAGAATGATTTAGCCCTGCTATATGAGATTTTCTTTAATTCTTGAAACTTCGCTATATTATGAAATTGTCCGTGTTGTCGGAATGAATGATATCTCTATTAGCTGCTTAGTAGTCTAGTTAGTTAGAACACAGAATTTTCCCTTCTAGAACTATTCTGAAGGTGTCAGCTGATCAGTTTGACTTCAGTCTTATTCCAAGGTGTCAGGGGTGTCTCTCATTTATCAGAATCAGACTCAGATTATAGTTTTTTATCCATTAGGCGATCATGACATTCTAGCATATAGCTTTGACCAGCCCCAGGACCCTAGTTCAGTTACATCTTGTTCTTAGATGGTTATGACGCTTCCAGACAAGCAACTCTAACTGTTCTAGAACCCAGTTTCAGAATTTGATGCGAAGGGTACAGCAGTTATACGTCCCTGACTAGTCTTGGACTCGAGTTTCGAGCTATCGGCTTAGTAGTTCAGTTTAGGTTTTCCAATGGGAGTAGAACTTAGCACCGAGCGGGCCGGGGTTCCAGCGCACCCAGGTTCCCAGAACTACGTTGCCAGCGTAGGATACAGTATTACTTGGCCTGATTGGTCCCAGACTTTTGTGATCACTCAGTTCATGCCTTTATGCCGTGCCAAGGTTATTGGGTCCTGCCGGTTGGGTGTATACATAGAATCCACGTCTAGCTCACGTGGTTATATGTCGGTTATAGACTCTCCGACTAGTCAGTCCAGTGTAGTTTCAGAATAAGCAGCTTAGTTCAGAGTTCTATCAGTTTAGCTCAGTTCAGTTCAGTATCTCAGACTCAATACTTTCAGACTCAGGACATGCTTTGACTATCAGACAGGGTCATCTTGACTATTTTAGTTTACTTCAGTAATTCAGTTCTGTTCACTTACTGGTCATTGCATGTCATATCAGTTCATGCATTGTTCTCAGTTATGTTTTCTCCCACTTACTCAGTACATTTAAAGTATTGAAGCATACTTTTATGCTATATCGTTTCATGATACAGCTGCAGGTTCTCAGACTCAGTACCGTTAGTTGCCGCAGTTCAGATTCTCCACCTCAGCCGTAAAGTCTGAGTCCTTATCATCCGAGGGAATTATTTCTTCCTTTCAGTCATTTATTAGTTTCAGTTAGACTTTGAGTTAACTGGGGGCTTGTCCCAGCAACTCTTTAGTTATATGACTTTCAGACAGATATGATTTTCAGATATATTAGTGTTATTCAAATGTTTTGAACTTTATGTTCTCAGACTTGTTTTTTATAAATGCTTTATGATATTATTTCAAAGTTCCATTGTGCATGATTATTCAGAATGCTAGTGAATGATAGACCAAGGGTTGACTTGGGGTCACTTCTGACTTCAAGTACCGTGTTACGTCCAGGGTGCAGGCTCGGGTCGTGACACCTGGCTGGGCTTATGCACTTCTGGTGCAAGCCTGCTTTTCAAATTAAGAAAACAACGAGCTATATATCGGCTATAAAAACAGCCTCCGGCCGACAAGACCGCATAGCCACCTATAAAAAAACCAGCCAACTAACAACATGCAATAAAGGGATCCTTTGCAGGCCAACGAGACAACCATACTGTCTAGTTATAACAAGACAAAAATAGGTAGTCATAACTATTCTATAGACGACAAGGATTCTAACTAAAAGCTAAACTAGGCCCCACACAGCCATCAACAAAACCAATAACTGGGAGTCTGTAGCTTGCAAACCTCTAAGAGTGGAATAATGATCGAGACAGAGCCCCGCCCTACCCATAAATGGTATAACAAAAGAAAAGCCCTTCTAACTAACAACCCCAAAGAAAAGGAGTTGATTAGACCACTGACTCTGGCTGATGACTAGGGAGGTCCTGAACCGCGCCTATCCGCATCTGTAGGCAAGTAACACAGTGCGCCAAAGATGGGCGTCAGCATAATATGTACCGAATATGTAAGGTGGTAATGGAAACGACTGAATAATACTGATAATAAAACTAAAAATGATTCAATAGAAAAGATAAGAGATACCACCTATATTGCCCTACAACCTGCTGTATAACTAACAATAAATAATGCAAACAAGAACCTTACCTGGTTCTCATAAGCCGAAAAGGTACAACCAGCATAGAATAACCCGCCCGGAGTCCCCATAAGCCATGGCGAGCATACCTCAATCTATATACCCCTAACAAGATCAAAATAAGTCAACAGGTAACTATATCTAACCTACCTGTTCCCTGGGTCTGCAACTGAGCCCGCTCGGCTCCTGTAGTTGTGTCTGAGTCCGGTGGACTCCTGTAACTATACCCTGGGCACACAAGGCTCGACGAGGGTCAGTGATGCCGATACGGTAGTGACATAAATTAGCGCAACTACTAACTAATGGCATATTTGAGCCATTTCTGAAAGTTTGATGGCATATATTTTCACATTTAATTGATGTGGAAAAAAATGAGTATTTGAAATGAAAAGCGATTTGAATTTGTGAGTGAAATCTATAATTTCACTTGAAATACTCCTCAAATTGATTTTTCAACTTTAAATTCTCAATTTCAAATTTAAGTCAAACAATGGGCACAATTATAAAATTATTATAAATGTATTTGTATTATAGTGAATGTCTATAAAGGTATTTGTATTGTAGTGAATATGTGTGTTTATATTATATTGAAAGTATATCTTTTGGAGGAATTATCCCTATAAATAGATGGGTTCTCCTTCATTGTATTTCATCCCATCAAGATAAATAAGAACTTCTCTCCTTCTCTCTTTCTCTATAATATTCTTTTTCTTTCTTTATTATTTCATAATACGTTATCAGCACGAGTCTCTGCCTTGAGTACTCACTTTGAAAGATCTAAGGCATGAACTACCTTTCATAGGTGTTGGATGCTGAAATCCATATGGATGCAATGGGTCTTGGAGACACCATTAAAAATGAAAACAAAGCATCAAACCAAGATCATGTTAAGGCTATGATATTCTTGCATCATCATATTGACGAAATTTTAAAAATTGAATACCTCACGATTAAGGATTCACTTGTTTGTGAAATAGCCTAAAAGAAAGGTATGACCACCTTAAGATGGTCATCCACCCAAAGGCACGATATGATTGGATCCATCAAGACTATAAGTCTGTTCATGAGTACAACTCTTCAATATTCAAAATTGTTTCTCAATTGAAACTATGTGAAGAGACTATTAATGATGTTGATATGATGAAATATGTGGTAGTATACAAAATTAATTAAGAGCTCCGGAAGAGTTAATGTGTTACTATTGTAGTAAGCCTCAAAAGAAAACTTATAAGTTTCAAAGATATAGAAAAAATTGAGACTATAAATATGAAAAAATCTAATATCTTCATATTACTACAATTAAAGCGGGTTATAAATATTGATGTAAAAGATTACCAGTCGTTTTATTTTGTTTGTAGTACAAAAATATGAATATGATGACAAAATTACATACGAAAGTAAACTAAAAGTTTACTGAAATAAAGATAAGTTGATATAACTGGTTGGCCATCCCGGTTCAATTGTGATGCAAAAATAATTGAGAATTCACATGGATATATGTTGAAGAAATAAAAGATTCTTTAAGAATTATCTTGTGTTGCTTGTTCTAATGATGGAATGATCATATCAACTAAATTGATTACATTCCCTGAAATTTTAGAACTTATAAAAAGGTTAATATGGGCATGTTTATCTGCCATATGAACCGTTTGCTATTATATAATTTTAATAGATGCATCTATGGTATGGCTACATGTGCTTTGATATCAACTTGCAATTGATTTTTGCAAGGTTGTTTGCTCGAATTGTTAAATTAAGAGCACGGTTTCAAATTATAAAATCATGTTGATGCTGGTTCATATCTAAGTTTGTTTAGCAAAAATTGTATGCCTTCAATTATAGCTAAACCATTGGTTATGAGAACAAAAATAGCAAATAAAATTTGATATGAGATATGTTTATTTAACATATAGCAACACTTGAATGCATCAAGCCAACAAGGTTCCCTTATCACAATTGGTTCAGGGTCAGGAACCAAATAATTCCATTTAAAAATTTGAATGTGCGATATATGATTCAATTGCTCCACCACAACGTACAAAAATGGGTACTCAAATGAGCTTGGGGGGTAAATGTTAGTTTTCCTAACATTAGGGGGAAAAGTGACTAGCAGTTGAAAATTGAGTATGAGATGAATTGTCTAGATCCTCGAAAAAAAATATGTGAACTTAAAGTTCAAGAGATAATTCACTTGCAAAATATTGAAAATCAATTGTCAAATGTATTTGCTGACCTTATTTTATAATTCAGTTGCAAATGCTCCAATGCAAGGTCCTTGAAGGACAGAGTCTATTAGACGCCTGAAGCATGATAGACCAAACGGTTTCAAATATAGAACTCCTTGAAGAAGGAGAGGAGCAAATGATTAAGATGGTCATAATGATGAGGCAAGTAATTTAGGAAAGCACCACAACATAATACTTCATCTTGGCAAAGGTTCAGGTACGTGAAAATAATGAAAAATGAAGAGATCTCAATAACTTTTGTTGCATTGAAACTGATATCAAAATGATCATCGACAATACCTTTGATATAATGTAGCGCTCAATATTATAAATGTTGATGAGGATTTTGAATTCAAATTTATCAAAATGTACGAACAGAAAATGATTGGCCAAATAAAAATACGCAATTCAAGTATAATGTCAGTGGGTATAAATAGATTCTTGTGGTGTAAAGATTTTTCACAAATTCTGACATTATTATATGGAGAGATCCTCCTGTGGTGGATGCAATTATTTTGAGGTTACTCATAAATCTCGCAATACATGAAAATTTTGATATGTGTATAATGAAATTATTTTCATGTTTAGATAGAATGAAGGATATATGAAAAATGAAGGATTTAAAAGAACAAGGAAAATTCTTAGTCCTAAAGTACCATATCTTAGTGCAATTGGTGCACTAATGTATCTTGCTAACACTACAAGACCTGATATATCCTTTTCGGTTAATTTGTTAGCAAGTTATAGTTCTGTTCCTACTATGAGACATTGAAATGGGATCGAACACATAATGTTGTATCTAAAAGGGAATACCGATATGAGCTTATATTATTCTAACAATTGCAGTCCCGATCTTGTTGGTTATGTTGATGCTGGGTATTTATCTGATTCATACAAAGCTCGATATCAAACTGGATATATGTTCATCTGTGGAGGTACTGCCATATCTTCGAGATCTACAAAGTAGTCTCTCATAGCCACTTCATCAAATCATGCTGAGATAATAGCTATTCATGAAACAAACCAAGAATGTGTATGGTTGAGGTTCATGATACATCTCATTAGAGAAAAATGTGATTTGAAATGTGACAAAGTACCTACAATTTTATATGAAGATAATGCAGCATGCATAGCAAAACTAAAAGGGGGATTCATAAAAGGAGATAGAACGAAGCACATCTCACCAAAGTTCTTCTACACACATGAGCTGTAAAAGAATGGTGATATTAACGTGCAACAGATTCGTTCAAGTGACAATGTGCTTGATTTATTCACCAAGTCTCTACCAACTGCAACTTTCAAGAAGATGGTACACAAGATCCGGATGCAAAGATTCAAGGATGTTCTCATTTTGGGAGTTAATACGCGTTGTACTCTTTTTTTCTTACGAGGTTTTGTCCCACTGGATTTTCCTTGTAAGGTTTTCAATGAGGCAGCCAAAATGTGTTTATTAGATATGTGTACTCTTTTTTCTTCACTAGATTTTTTCCCACTGGATTTCTTTTACTAAGGCTTTAACGAGGCACATTATCTATCAGATAGACATTCAAGGGGGAGTGTTATAAATGTATTTATATTATAGTGAATGTCTATAAAGGTATCTGTATTGTAGTGGATACGTGTGTTTATATTATAGTGAAAGTCTATCTTTTGGAGAAAAGTTAGGAGGAATTATCCCTATAAATAGAGGGGTTCTCCTTCATTGATTTCATCCCATCAAGAGAAATAAGAATTTCTCTCCTTCTCTCTTTCTCTACAATATTCTTGTTCTTTCTTTATTATTTCATAACAAAAATAAAATACAATTTGCAAAATATATGCATACATCCTCTATCTAATCAACCCACATAGCAGCATCCTCTTAGTGCTAATTAAGTATAATAATACACCTAATACTCATTCAATTATAATTACTCAAATTTATGTTATAAGTTTTTTTCATGTTATGTTACTAATTTTTTGGTTACTATAAATATTAAAGAAAATTATTTCACTCCATAACATTCTTCATTTTCTATTCATAACTTTCTTCTCAATTCTTTCTACTATTATCTTGCTTCTTTTTAATATGAAACTCTTTTCACAAGATTTTCTTTCATTTTCCTTTTTATTTTTTTACTATTGGTGTTTATGCTGCCATCACCATCATCATCATCATCATCATGCGCGCACACACACTTGGTGCCTAATTTTTATTTGTTAGAAAGTGGGGGAGAATGATATATGATCTTATTTGTGAGAAATATTCATCAAAGTCAAGTTTGAAGTACCCTATCATTTGTGCTATATCAAATTTTGTTATTATATTTATTTGTTGCAAGCTTATACGTAGTTATAATGTGAACTTTTATCAATTTTGTTAATATATTTGTTTGTCGCAAGTTTGTACGTACCTATAATGTAAATTTAAATGTAATAAAAAAATTTCTGAGATAAATTTTCTATTTTAAATTTTAAGAATAACCTATTTAATTTCAAAATGAGTTTTGGTTATTTTTTATTTATTTGTATATTTTTTTAAAAAAGTATGATTCTCTACATGCTCCCAGAACAAGTAACATCATTAAAAATATATATAATTATTTCTTTCATCACAGAATAATTGATATGAATAAAAAGAAAATCTTAAAAAACAACTCTACTTCTTAGCACTTACTATTAGTCCTTAATTTTGATTAATTGATTACTCAAAGAAGGACAACAACTTCAATTATTTAAAAGGGTACAAATATGACTAAGAAAAAGAAAAAAGGAAAAATAATATATATATATATATATATATATATATATATATATATATATTAATTAATTAATTAATTATAGCTAATATATTTATGATAAATTTCTAAATTTATTTAAGACCGGAGTTATACATGCATAACTTAAAATAAATTAAATTGTAAATCCTTTAATGCTTTTTTTTTTTTTTTTGGATATTTGGATGAACTAAAATTTGGAACAGTAACTAATATCTCTTGAGCTGCAACAATAAATCAGAACTACATTTATTTAATGTGGAGGAAGATGGAATATGTCACTTTGTGTAATTATTTTATATTTTTAAGGAAGATGCAAAAGAAAATAAAGATATAAAAAACAAGTAAATTCGAACGGTTTTTAAAATTATAAAAGTAAAATTATTCAGAAAAGAATCTCATCGACAATAACTCATCAAAAAAAATATTAAAGTTTCTTCGTTATTATTGAACGTGGCTCTTATAATCTTAAAAAAAATTCATAAGCAAGAAGATGAAGATAAAAATTATAATTAATATTACTTAAAAATTGATTTTTAAATTAATTATTCTAAATATAACACATAAATCATCAAAAATATAACAAAAAGTCAATAAAAAGAGAACTAATTCTTGAAAATTTCCATAAAAATTAGTAAAGGAAAAATGGAAAGTTGACTTGGATATTTAGGAAAAAGAAAATGATAGTTTTTAAATTTTTTTTAGAAATTAAATATAATTATGAACACGACAAAATAAATAAAAAATTTTAAAAAGACAATCAAAAGTAAAGAAATGAAAAGAAAAGAAAATAGAAAAAAGATGAGAATCACAAAATAAGATTGAAACGAATATAAAGAAGGGGTGGGATCATATGAGAAAAAATTATAAAGATGAAAAATAATAAGAATAAAGATAAGCAAATAAAGGATAAATACACAAGAAAAAATACAAAAACAAAAAGGTAAAATAATTTTTTTAAGTAAAAAAAGAATTAGTCTTTAGGTAATGAGAATATAATTTGATGAAAAAAAATTTTATTGGTGATTTTTCTTTGTTAATTTTTTAAAATTTTGAAAACAAAAGTTTTTGAAGATATTCACTAAAAAAATTTTAAGATAATAATTAAGAAGGAGGGATCAAAATTATGTATTTATGAGTATTCCCTGCTTAGTTAAAAATGTGTAAAAATTTAGAAAAAGAAATGGACTAAAAACATTTTTTAATTTAACTATTTACTAGATAAAAAATAGTTTTTAAGAAAATATGACTGTATTAATAGTGTAAATTTTTAACATTTCTGTTTTAACAAAAAAATTTACATTAGGTCAGATTCACTAGTGAGCATTTAAGAGGGAGAAACGTATAAGTGATTCTCAAATGAAAGGTAAGAATACTCCAAGCTTCAAAGGTTCCAGGTGAAAGGAAAATAAATAAGAGCAAGGCTTTGAGTTTTGCCAACACAGCAAGACATTTGGTGTATTATCTTTAATTTCGGGGCGAAAAATATATTTAAAGTATTATGATTTTTACATTTTATACTTAAACTATCGTATGTTCACTTTTCCTATTTGAACTATCATCAATTATTTATCAAAACGCACTTCAATTATCAGTTGTTCCCTTTTTCTATCTGAACAATGGTGATATTTCAGGTAGCAAAAGAAAACAACTGATAATTGAGGTGTGTTTCAATAATTATCTGGTGATAGTTTAGCTAGTAAACCTGCATACCTAACAATTCAGATATGAAACTTTGAAAAATATGATATTTCAGATATTTTTTCACCCATCATTCTTAAAGCTGCAAATAACGAAAATTTAGAACCGCGCATTTTTCTGATCTGTATATCCACACATAAACAATCCGTATTGATATTGCTATTATTTAAAATAAAGACAATATTAATACAAGTTATTTATGTGTGATACAGACTAGACGAATGCGTTTAGCAGATTTGTATGGCCGATAGAACATGCCCATCATTGTCAACGTGTTTAATCTAATATTAGTATTAAGATAGGGACACACCCCCATGTGAACCACAAAAACAAAAGACATATGAAGTCAAGACATAACATGAGGTTCGCTTGTTTGCAAGGTACAATGAGTAATACGCTGTCACATAAAAAGCAAATAACAATAATAAAAGAAAGTAGAAAGAGCTTTCTAGAAAGACTAAGACTTCATCCGTCATATGTTAACTGACGTTTTAGTTCTTTTTTTGCCCATTACAAAAGAATAAATACAAAATATAGTTTACTACATTATCTTTTATTTATGAGAATTAAATAGTATTAGAAAAAACTAATTCTGTAATATTAAGGATATAATTAGAAATAATTATCAACTTTAATCTTAAATTTCTAAAGTGACACTTCTTTTAGGATTTTAAAATTTTTTAAATTAAAACGATAGTTTCAGAAGAAAAAAATAACTCCAATTACACCACCCTTATATAATGGGTATTTTACAAAAATATATAGTCTAATATAAAATATTACATTCACATAGCTCATTCATATCTAATCACCTCTCTCCAATACTTATTCGGTCTACCTCTACCTCTTCTCATTCCGACTATAGGCAACCTCCAAACCTCCTTGCTGAGGTGTCTATGCATCTCCTCTTCACATGCCCAAACCATATTAGTCTTGCCACCCTCATCTTATCCATTGTGGAGGTCACACCCACCTTATCTCGAATATCTTCGTTTCGAATCCTATATCTCCTAGTATTCACACACGTTCATTTCAACATCCTAATTTCCACTGCTTTCATCGTCTAGACGTGCGAGTTCTTAACAGGCTGACACTCTGTCCCATAGAACATAACTAGTCTAACCATCACTTCATAAAACTTACCTTTAAAGGATGGTGACACATTCTTATCACATAAAACACTATATGTGAGCCTTCATTTCATACACCACACTCCAATATGATATGTAATATCCTCAATTCCTTGAATTATTGAAACCCGGATACTTGAAACTTCCTCTCTTGGAAATGACTTGTGCATCAATCCTCGCTTCCACATCTTCCACGTGAGTAATATCACTGAACTTGTACTCTAAGTATTTTATCTTAATCCTACTCAAACTGAACTTTTTAGACTCTAAGGTTTGTCATCAAACTTCTTGTCTGTCATTAACTCCTCCTTATGATTCGTCAATCAAAACTATATTATCTGCAAATAGCATACACCATATCACCTCTACTTGAATATGTCACGTTAGTTTATCCATTACCAAGGCAAATAGAATCAGGCTAAAAGTTGATCACTGGTGCAACTTCATCGCGATCAAAAGTGTTTTGAGTCTCTACCCACTGTTCTCACTTGGGCCTTGGCTCCATCATACATATTCTTAATCGCCATGATATTGTCACGCCTCAAATCGGGGGAGGCAAGACTAGCACCCGGTGCTTACCTAACCGAGCAAGCCAATTATAACTTAGTTACAAAAAGACATTTGGGTCATCAAAACAACAATAATAAGTTGTCATAAACAAAAACTGTACAACCCATAACACTAGTCCACAAAGCCTCTAAAGAGTAACAATACTAATGGTAGGGATAGGGCCTCGGTCTAACCATTAATTGTACACAAAACCTCAAAAATATGAAAAACTATCAACCTGAACAACTGCTCTAGAAAGAAAGGAGCATATCAACTCAATAGTTGAAATCACAAGCTCCTACTGTAGACGGCGCTCAGGACCTTTAACTGTACCTACAGTATGAATACAGCATTCCCAACGAAGAGACGTCAGTAGAAATAATATAACCTAGTATATAAAGCTAAAAATAGTGATCGTAAAACAATAATCATAGTATAACCGAATCAAAAGACAATAAGATAGATGAAAGAAGAGACAACCTATAACTCTATATACATGCAAAATGCGTGAAAGGTACGTAATGTTGTTATGTAGAGGTTTTTCGATACTGTGATTGGGAATAATAATACATATACGTCATCTTCATTGCCCATAGGTCTTTTAATTAAGAATACATTAATAATAATATTATACATAGCCAATAGTTTCCATTTCCCCCAATTATAGCTCAAGGATCAATGCATATACCATGACGTGAAGTAAGTGTTACACCCCGTAAGTTTTTAACGTTTAATCGGCCTATTCGTATGTTGGTTAAGTGTTTTAGAGTGCCTTACGTACGAGGAAAGGGCCCGGGGAAAGGCCGAATGAATGCAAAGTCGGGATTTCGCAGGAGGAGGCCGAACCAAGCTGCCCAGAGGGGCAAAGTGGCACGGAGCATCTCCTCCGCGTTAGCCAACGTGGCACGGAGCAGAATCAGCATATTGGGAAATGTGCCACGTTTCCTTCTCTGCTGCCTCAAGTATATAAAGGCCTCACACTTAGATGTTAAGCCATTTTCATAAATCCTCGGCCAGCAGAGATTACAGACGAATGGAAACTATTAAAAATAATATGATTACGCCATTAAACGCCGTTAAAATCTAAACTAACTCTGGGTAGTGAAGTATAAGGCTGTAGAGAGCACCGCTGCGGAGTTATTTTTGTAAAATATGCCCGGCGAATCGTCGTCCCGCCGAGCCTAAGTTGGTGGAATTATTTCAAACTAGTGTCAATACGATCACGTGCCCAAAGTAAGTATTTCTCCCTTCTAGATTCTCGAGAAATTATGAGTTTTTGATCATCTTTCGATAAGTTGAAGTATAGTCAGTTTTATATATATATATAAGTTACTGTTTTCTTCAAATATAGTAATGAAGTTAGCCCTATTCTTCCATTAATATGATTACAGTTGGGAAGAACAGCTGAATACCAGTCAAACCTAGCCAGTTAATCGGTAAATAGCGAACGAGGTATGTTAAGGAATTTTCTTTCGGCAAGTTAGTTTCTTCAGCATAGTAATCTAGTATGAATCCCAGTAAAGCATGCCAGGAGTATGTTATCATGTCCAGTTGTTATTGTCAGTTGAGACTCGTAAATTGTATTGTTTTGGGCTGAATTATACCTGTATAGCTTCCGTGACCACCCCAGGGTTAATAGTTGTGTCGTCGCGCGCCAGGGGCGAGGATACGTCGCTCTACGGAACGGCATGCCGTCCGCAAGGGATGAAGATGGGGATCCAGATCCTCATATTGCCGTGGTTAACCTTATACACACCCCCGCCGAGCGTTTACGCTCCGGGTGTAGATATCAGGAGTCCTCTGGACTCAGGCAGAGCTATAGTCAGGGGCCGAGCGGGCCCAGCTATAGACCCAGGGGACTAGCAGGACGGTTATAGCTGGTGGTTGATTCAATATGACCTGGATAGGGGTATATAGATTGAGGTGTACTCACTAGGGCTAATGGGGGCCCAGGTGGGTTATTCTGTGCTGATTGTACCTTCCGGCTTATGGGAGCCAGGTAAGGTTTGTGCTTCTTTAGTTACTGATCGTTAGATAGTAGGACGCCTCATTTGTCAGGTATGACCCCTAACCTTATTATTACAGTTATGTTAGTCCTGATTTCACTACCTCAGTCATCTTCAGTCCGTTTTCTTTACTTCAGTCACTGTTAGTTCTATTTCTTACTTTTAGTTATTTCAAGTTACTGCTTTACATACTCAGTACCTATGGTACTGACGCCCTCTACTGGGGTGATGCATTACTTTTCTGCAGGTACAGATAGACGAGGAGCAGGTCTCTCGTAGTTCTAGTCAGCTGTACAGAGCCGTCAGCTCCCTTCTTTCGGAGCTTGTGTGATAGAGATTTACTTCTTTTGTTTGTACATTATGGGTAGGTCGAGGCCCTGTCCCAACCATCTTATTACTCCTAAAGGCTTGCAGATTGCATTACTTCCCTGTGGTTAGATGATATCGGTCGTGTGGGGCCCATATGTGCTTTAAACTATGTGTGTTGGTCGTGTGGGGCCCTATTTAGCTGTTGATTAGTGGCCTTGACGGTCATAGCTCAGTTTAGCATTTGATTTCGCTTTCCAATTATAACTAGGTATCATGTTGTCCTTGTTGGCCCGCATAGGACTCCCTATAATTGTTTATCTCTGGTTAGTTGTTTACTTTCACAGGTGGCTATAGGCCTTGTCAGCCGGAGGTTGTATTTACAGCCGCTATATAGCCCGTTGTTTTCTTGATTCTAGAGTTAGAGTCAGCCCTGCACCGGAGGTGTTTGGGCTCAGTCAGCTCAGCAGTTCAGGTCCTAGTAGGGCACCAGGTGCCAGTCATGCCTGCCAAGGTGGGGCGTGACAAACTTGGTATCAGAGCAAGTCGTATCCCAGGGAGTATGCAAGCCGTGCTAAGTAGAGTCTTGTCTATGGATGTGTTGTGCAGCACATACTATAGGTAGGAGGCTGCAAGGCATGATAGGATGGTTACTCTTTCTTCTTATTCAGTTGTGCTATAGAGCGGTACAGTATAGGGTTGAGTCCCTAAGCTCATTATACTCTTTTGTTGATAGAGAAATGTCGGACCAGCGACACCCTACGACAGGCAAGAGGTTAGATGTAGCAACAGGAGAGGGCACCACCAGGGTGCCTCAGCCTCAGTCAGAATCGACCTGATCTGAGGAAGATACGGAGGTATCATCTCGACCTCCCCAGCAGTCTCCACCACGTCAGGAGCCGCTTGGGACGGCCAGTGTGACGACACCTCCTCAGGCAGTTTCTATACCCGTACCATCCGACCAGGCGGTCAGAAGCGCGGTGGTTATGCTAGCACATATGATGGCTTCTCAGCGCCAGCCAGTGCCACCTACAGTTGCAGAATCTGTAGGAGGGCCTGGTAGCTCGAGGGTACGAGAGTTCCTAGCACTAAGTCCCCCACAATTTACAAGGACAGATCGAACCAAGGACCCTCAGGACTTCTTAGACTAGATGCAGAGGATTTTCAGGGTGATGCATGTTACACCCACAGAGTCAGTTGTGTTGGCAGTATTCCATCTACGAGATATCGTCGTACTATGGTGTGAGAGTTGGGAGAGGTCCCGAGGGAGAGATGTTTCCCCTCCGACCTGGACCAGCTTCTCAGAGCTTTCTTGGATAATTACCTACCGTGGGAGATTAGACAGGCCCAGGTTGATCAGTTCCTACACTTGGAGCAGGGGTCGATGAGTGTTCGGGAATATGCCATGCAGTTTGATTCCTTGGCTCGTTATGCACCAGCTTTTGTGGACACAATGCCAGCCAGGGTACACCGCTTTATATGGGGCTGAACCCAGAATATGTTGAGACCTGCATCATAGCCACACTGCGAGAGGATATGGATATCGCTCGTGTGTAGGCTTTTGCTCAGAATATTGAGGGTATCAGACAGCGGCAATGGGAGATTAGGAGGACAAGTCAGGAGCAGCGTCGTAGGGACAGACCGAATAAATTACAGGAGGAGTCCCGGGGAGGACCTAGGCCACGGTTATCAGATAGGCTGCCTAGACTCTTGCCTCCACCACAATGGCAGAGGAGCAGGTCTAGTCGCCGAGGGCAGCTAGAGCCTGGTGAAGATTCGCGACCAGTAGGTCCACAACAGGAGAGGAGAGTGGAGCGGAGTGGGTTTACAATACCACTTTGCCTTATTTGCAGTTGATGCCACTCTGAAGCATGCAGGTATGGTTCCACAGCATGCTACATTTTTGGACAGGAGGGTCATCAAATGAGGAATTGTCCAGCTAGGGGTCAGGGTGACCGGGATCGACAGGATAGTTCCTCAGCAGGATCACGAGCTTCAGCATCCCCGGCAGGGCGTAGGCCCTCAGTTTCAACTAGAAGAGGCCGAGGCAGATCAGGTGCCGACCCAAATTGTACTTATTCACTACCGGAGCGACAGGAGTCAGAGTCGTCACTAGATGTTGTGACAGGTATGCTGAATATTTGCTCTCATCCTGCTTATGTGTTGATAGATCCAGGATCTACCTTATCCTATGTTACACCGTTAGTGGCTCGGAAGTTTAGTATTATGCCGGAATTGCTTCGGTGAACTTTCTCAGTGTCTACACCTGTTGGTGACTCTATTATAGCCAGAAGGGTCTATCGGGGGTGTAAGTAGAGGTTTCCAATCGTCAAACTACGACACACTTGATAGAACTAGAAATGGTTGATTTTGATGCTATTATGGGTATGGACTGGCTAGCTCCATGTTATGCCAATGTTGAATGTTGGACCAGGATTGTCCGATTCCACTTTCCAGGGGAGGCAGTACGGGAGTGGAAAGGTAGTACAGCCACACCAAAAGGTAGCTTTATTTCCTCTTCGGGCAAGAAAACTGATAGCAAAAGGGTGCATTCATCATATTGTTAGAGTTCAGGATGTTCGGATAGAGCCTCCGACCCTTCAGTCTATCCCAGTGGTTAATGAATTTCCAGACATATTTCTAGATGAGCTTCCTGGTATTCCCCCAGAAAGGGAAATTGATTTTGCAATCGATCTATTACCAGGCACTCAGCCTATATCTATTCCTCCATATCGTATGACTCCTGCTGAACTCAGAGAACTAAAGGAACAATTGAAGGATTTTCTAGACAAGGGCTTTATCAGGCCGACCTCACTATGGGGTGTGCCAGTTCTGTTCGTGAGGAAGAAGGACGTCTCCCTCCGTATGTGTATAGATTATCGACAACTGAATAAAGTCACTATCAAGAATAATTACCCGCTTCCCAGAATAGATGATTTGTTTGATCAGCTACAGAGAGCGAGGTATTTTTCAAAGATTGACTTAAGGTCAAGATATTATCAGGTCCGGGTTTGTGAAAGAGATATTCTAAAGACTACATTCAGGACCAGATATGGCCACTTTGAATTTCTAGTCATGTCCTTCGGACTGACAAATGCCCCAGCAGTGTTTATAGACCTGATGAACAACATTTTCATACCATACCTAGACTTGTTCGTGATAGTATTTATCGATGATATTTTGGTGTATTCCCGCTCAGAGGAAGATCACCAGGATCATCTATGGACAGTGCTCCAAATTCTCAGAGATCGCCAGCTATATGCAAAATTTTATAAATGTGAATCTTAGCTGAATTCAGTAGCCTTCTTGGGTCATATTGTGCCAGATGTTGGTATACAGGTAGATACACAGAAGATAGAGGCAGTGAAAACATGGCATATACCTACCACTCCGACCGAGGTACGTAGTTTCCTGGGGTTATCCAGGTATTACAGAAGGTTCGTGGAAGGATTTTCCACTTTAGCAGCACCTTTAACCAAACTGACGCAGAAGGCAGCAAAATTCCATTGGACTGAGGCATGTGAGCAGAGCTTTCAGGAATTGAAAGACAGATTGGCATCGGCACCGGTGCTAGCGTTGCCAGAAGAACAGAGGGTTATGCAGTCTATTGTGATGCTTTGGGTGTTGGGTTAGGATGTGTTTTGATGCAACATGATAAGGTGATTGCCTATGCTTCCAGGCAGCTAAGGAAGCATGAGAAAAACTACCCTACCCATGACCTGGAGTTAGCCGCAGTGATTCATGCCTTGAAAATATGGAGACACTACCTGTATGGCGTCCACATAGATATTTTCATTGATCACAAAAGCCTGCAGTATATTTTCACCCAGAAAGAGTTGAATTTGCGGCAGCGTCGCTGGTTGGAGTTGTTAAAGGATTATCATGTGAATATTTTGTATCACCCAGGAAGGGCCAATGTTGTAGAAGATGCCCTTAGCCACAAATCCATGGGAGGCCTGGCATATTTGCACCCTGAGCAGCAGGAATTGGCCCGAGAATTGCATCAGCTAGCCAGTTTAGCCGTTCATATAGTAGAATCAGGAGACAATGGAGCGGTAATCCAAAATACCGCAGTATCATAATTGGTTGCGGAAGTGAAGGAACGGCAGTATGAAGATCCTAGTCTGGTTCAGCTCAGAAATAGGGTCCAGCGAGGGGAAGTGACAGATTTCCAGGTAACCGAGGATGGAGTTTTGAGATATAGGGATCGCCTCTGTGTTCCCAGACGTGGCAGGGCTTTGCCAGCAAATTACGGGCGAGGTATACTATGCCAATTACTCTCTCCATCCAGGTTTAACAAAAATGTATCATGACGTAAAAGAAATTTACTGGTGGCCAGGAATGAAAATGGGGATAGCAGAATTCGTAGCTCAATGTCCCAATTGCCAACAGGTGAAAGTTGAACATCAGAAACCAGGCGGACTGATATAGGATATAGTTGTGCCTTTATGAAAATAGGAGATAGTTAATATGGATTTCGTAGTAGGGTTACCTCATACCAGGCGTAAATATGATTCTATCTGGGTAATTATTGACAGGTTGACAAAATTAGCTCACTTTTTTCCAATAAGGGCTACCTTTTCAGCCGAAAATTATGCTGAGTTGTATATTAGATAAATAGTCTGATTGCATGGTGTTCCGCTTTCAATTATCTCTAACAGAGGGGCGCAGTTTACAGCTAATTTTTGGCAATCTTTTCAGAGGGGCCTGGGGATGCAGGTTAACCTGAGTACAACTTTCCATCCTCAGACAGGGGGGCAGGTAGAACATACAATCCAGATACTCGAGGATATGTTAGGTGCTAGATTTTTGAGGCAGATGGGATGAACTTCTACCACTTATTGAATTTGCCTATAATAACAGTTATCATTCAGCAATTCAGATGGCGCCTTATGAAGCGTTATATGGGCGAAAATGTAGGTCTCCAGCTGGTTTGTTTGAGGTAGGAGAATCGGCATTGATTGGGCCAGATATTATTCATCAGTCAGAAGAGAAAGTAAAGCAATCAGGGAACGTCTGCTGACAGCTTAGAGTCGCCAGAAATCTTATGTTGATATGCGGTGAAGAAACCTAGAATTTAACGTAGGTGACTGGGTATTCCTGAAGGTTTCACCGATGAAGGGTGTGATGGAATTTGGTAAGAAAGGAAAGCTCAGCCCGAGGTTTATTGGGCCTTATCAAATTCGCCAAAGGATAGTCCAGGTGGCTTATGAATTGGATTTACCCTAGAATTAGAATCCGTTCACCCAGTTTTTCATGTATCAATGCTGAGTAAGTGTATAGGAGATCCCTCCTGGATTGTCCCAGTTAAAGACGTCCAAATCACTGAGGAGTTAGCTTATGAAGAAGCTCCAGTAGCCATATTAGATCAGCATATTTGTAGACTGAGAACTAAAGATGTTGCTTCCGTTAAGGTGTTATGGGCGATATCCATACCTGGGAGGCAGAAGATGATATGAAAACCAGATATCCTCAGTTATTTCAGACTTAGCCAGATTGTGCAGCTAGGGTATGTTGTTGTTGTTGTTGTTGTTTCATAAGTTGCATTATATACATGTATATGTGGAGTAGTTGACTTCAATCTATTGTGAAATGAATGCCATAGTATTGTGCGGAGTACCTGTATTGGACTTTTCTGCGTTTTAGGTTTTTGGATAGTCCATGTTATAGGGGAGACTCTGCCAAAATTTTTCCAAAGTAAGTAATTACAAGGTTAAGGTTCTTGCAAGTAGGAGTTAACATTCGAGGACGAATGTTCTTAAGGGGGGAGGATGTTACACCCCATAAGTTTTTAATGTTTAATCAGCCTATTCGTATGTTGGTTAAGTGTTTTAGAGTGCCATACGTACGAGGAAAGGTCGAATGAGTGCAAAGTCGAGATTTCACGGGAGGAGGCCGAACCAAGCTGCCCAGAGGGGCAAAGTGGCACGGAGCTGCTCCTCTACGTTAGCCAACGTGGCACGGAGCAAAATCAGCATATTGGGAAACGTGCCACGTTTCCTTGTCTGCTGTCTCAAGTATATAAAGGTCTCACACTTAGATGTTAAGTCATTTTCATAAATCCTCGGCCAGCAGAGATTAGAGACGAAGGGAAACTATTAAAAATCATCTGATTACGCCACTAAACATTGTCCAAATCTAAATTAACTCCAGGTAGTGAAGTATAAGGTTGCAAAGAGCATCGCTGCGGAGTTATTTTCGTAAAATATGCCCGGCGAATCGTCATCCGACCGAGCCTAAGTTGGTGGAATTATTTCAAACTAGTGTCAATATGATCACGTGCCTAAAGTAAGTATTTCTCCCTTCTATATTCCCGAGAAATTATGAGATTTTGATCGATTTTCGATAAGTTGAAGTATAGTTAGTATATATATATATAAGTTATTGTTTTCTTCAAATATAGTAATGAAGTTAGCCCTATTATTCCGTTAATATGATCACAGTTAGGAAGAACAGCTAAATACAAGTCGAACCTTGCCAGTTAATCGGTAAATAGCGAACGAGGTATGTTAAGGCATTTTCTTTCGGCAAGTTAGTTTCTTCAGCATAGTAATCTAGTATGAATCCCAGTAAAGCATGTCAGGAGTATGTTATCATGTCTAGTTGTTATTGTCAGTCGAGACTCATAGATTGTATTGTTTTGGGTTGGATTATACCTGTATAGCTTCCGTGACCACCCCAGGATTAATAGTTGTGTCGCCGCCCACCAGGGGCAAGGATACGTCGCTCTATGGAGCGGCATGTGGTTCTCAAGGGACGAAGATGGGGATCCAAATCCTCATATTGCCATGGTTGGCCTTATACACACCCCCGCCGAGCGTTTACACCCGAGGTATAGATATCAGGAGTCCTTCGGACTTAGGCAGTCGAGCGGGCCCAGCTGTAGACCCAGGGGACTAGTAGGACGCTTATAGCTGGTAGTTGATTCAATATGACCTGGATAGGGGTATATAGATTGAGGTGTACTCACTAGGGCTAATGAGGGCCCAGGTGGGTTATTCTGTGTTGATTGTACCTTCCAGCTTATGGGAGCCAGGTAAGGTTTATGCTTGCTTTAGTTACTGATCGTTAGATAGTAGGACGCCTTATTTGTCAGGTATGACCCCTAACCTTATTATTACAGTTATTTTAGTCCTGATTTCACTACCTCAGTCATCTTCAGTCCGTTTTCTTTACTTCAGTCACTGTTAGTTCTATTTCTTACTTTCAGTTATTTAAAGTTACTGCTTTACATACTCAGTACCTATGGTACTGATGCCCTCTTCTTGGGTGTTGCATTACTTGCCTGCAGGTACAGAAAGACGAGGAGAAGGTCCCTCGTAGTTCCAGTCAGCTGTATAGAGCCGTCAGCTCCCTTCTTTCGGAGCTTGTGTGATAGAGATTTACTTCTTTTGTTTCTACATTATGGGTAGGTCGGGGCCCTGTCCCAGCCATCTTATTACTCCTAGAGGCTTGCAGATTGCATTACTTCCCTGTGGTTAGATGATAGCAGCTGTGTGGAGCCCATTGTGTTTTAGACTATGTGTGTTGGCCGTGTGGGGCCCTGTTTAGTTGTTGATTGGTGGCTCTAACGGTCATAGCTCAGTTTAGCATCTGATTTCGCTTTCCAGTTATAACTAGGTATCGTGGTGGCCTTGTCGGCCCGCATAGGACTCTCTATAATTGTTTGTCTCTGGTTAGCTGTTTACTTTCACAGGTGGCTATAGGCCCTGTCGGCCTGGGGTTGTATTTACAGCCGCTATATAGGCCGTTGTTTTCTTGATTCTAGAGTTAGAGTTAGCCCTGCACCGGAGGTGTTTAGGCTCAGTCAGCTCAGCAGTTCAGGTCCTAGTAGGGCACTAGGTTCCGGTCATGCCTCCCAAGGTGAGGCGTGACAGTGAGGAATCAACTTTATGATCATAAAGTACATATGACTCAATTGTAACTCGTAAGATGACCTTGGATATGAATACATGACATAAATGTGACTCTGAGACTTTTGTACCCTAAAGACAATATGCACATGAAGGAGTAACTTTAGAGTGACTAACTTATGAATTTTGAAACATAATATGACATAAGAATGAGTAAACTTTTAGATGATAACGTAGGTAGGTAAGTATGGAAGCAAGACTCTTTCACGAAATAGGCTTTTCAAGCTTACGTTGAACTATCTTAATCATCTAATAGCTAATAACCAATGGCCTCTTTATAAGGTCTTGCCTTACAATTCACAATATCATGTTTCCAACTCTCACAATTCATTATCAATAACATATGGGTCAATAAGTACAGGAACAAAGTGTAAGAATAGAACAGATATGGTGTGACAAGGTTAAAGGAAGATCGCGAAAAACAAGTCGTGTTCATATCACAAGTATATAAACCAAATAGCCAACCAACAATGGCTTTCAAGTCTTATAGTTCCATAATTAACCCTACCACCTATTTCAACTTAATAATTCGCCGCCTGATACACAATTCAACATATAACGAAAGCAAGAATGTCAGCATGTAAAATTGGAAGGTATGAACCAATCAACAAAGAAAGTACTCAACTTTATAGAGTTCTAGGAATATATCAAATCCAATAATTTGGGAAAAGCTTAATTCTACTATATTTATACGATATGAGCTTTATCAAGAAAATTATAGCGCCTTACAATACCTCGTAGTGAATTTGATAACAGCAACAACAGTTCCTATTATACCGTGATAGTTTCTTGTTTCCAGCCAACACTACCCCTTTTCAACTCCCAAAACAGACCCTAGTTCAACAAGTCAATTACAAAAAGCTTCAACAACTCAACTGTCACGACCCGAACATAGGCCCAAATAGAGAAACAGGACAAGGAACCCTGAGAGGCTTCAAGTTGACCTATGGCGTGAACATAGAAACTAAGAGCATATAACTAGTGGGAAAAAAAAAAGATAAATAAAACATGTTTAAGTGGAAGTCTTCATACATATCAATATAAGGCAGAATCATCAATGACAAGCTGATTTCTACATAATGTTTGAAAAGTCTGTAACATAATTAATGAGCTGATGGGACAACATCTCTAACTAGATTGACAAAGTCTGTAACTGAAAGAGAACAACAATAGATAGTTGAATGTCCTCGAAGGATGAGGACTTACCGATACTGGCTAGACAGTCCTATGGGGAAAGCAAGACTAGTGATGTGGCTGAGACTAATCCCTTAGACCTGTATCATGAAACAATACAGCATAGAGTATACGGTCAGTATTGGAAATGTACTGAGTATATAGGGTAAATAAAAACGGATAGTTAAAATACATAAGAGTAGGACAGTGATAACGTTCAAAATATACTCTTCGTACAGAGAGCATAAACGGTCGTTATATCAAAACAAATATCCCGATGAATGTCGGGGTCAAATCCTACAGGGACTAGTGAATAATATGCACGAGTATCGGTTGAAAAATTAAATTTAGCTCGCACCACTTGAAAATAAAATGGAAATAAACATTTTTGGGGAGATTGAGATTTACAATAGAATATAACTTCTAATTTGACTAGCTAAGATAGCAAAATGACCAAGGTTGTCGACAATAATGTGAAAGACTAGAGGTGTGGTGTAGATGATATGCTACTAAATAGGGTCATGCCAAGTCATCTCATGAGTTCAAGTAGTGTAAAATAACTTTAGGAAAGTGGGCATTTGATATTTTTTAACCTTATAAATATTTCTTGCTAGAATTCTTTCAAATCACTATACACAATTAAATCAACCCGACAGACTTGGATTGATAATTGCACTAATTTCTAGTTATTAGATATTAATTAAGAGTGAGAATATAATTTTGGCTATTTCCATCCAATTTCACAATTTCACATCCATGTTCACCATTAAATTCTCTCTCAATGCTCAATTCTTTTTTTTCAAGCAAAAATCAAGTAAAAACAATAAGACCCACATCAACAACAATGGATCTTCAATTATAGATTGGAAAGAATTTAACAGATTTATACTAATTAAATAATATTGAGATGACTCTAGCAATACCAACTCTAATTGAGCATTCATCACCATACACCTCTAGTTAATGATTTAGCTACTCATAGTTAAGAAATTCAAAGGCATATTTAAGAATAAACTCATTGAATTCAATAATAGGAGTAGAAAAATCAAATTCAACAAAAAGTATGAAACAATGGTAGTACCTTGGTATGGAGGAAGAAGAAGAAGAAAAAGAAAATAATTCTTTACAATTTCCACCAATAGAATTCTTACTTTCTTCTTCTACCGAGAGAATGTTCTAAAAGCTAAACGTTAAGATCTGATGGGTACAGAAGTATAGAATATATTCAAAGCAGGGTATCCACATCTCTCTTTTTCTATGCTGGACATTTTTACCCCTAATCAGTGTTCTGGCACTTGTGGGAGTACCGGTAGTTTGCCGGTGACATTCCGCGAACCGTTGGCTATGATTAATTTCACCTTCAGTGAGTTCTAGTGGCCTTAGGCGATTCCTTCGGCATTTCACCGATCTCCATCCGTGCGCCGCCGATTCTTTTCTCTTCGATCCAGCAATTTCAGGTGTCATTCAATGAATGAACCGGTGAGTCGCCGATTGAAGTTTGCATTCGCTGGTTGCTATAATTCCCAGAGGCAGTGTTCATCAGTTTTGACTGGCGTTTGGCCGGCATCTTGCCGGTCTTCTCCGGTGAACTGTCGTTTTTCACCTGATTCCCTTTTTTTTGCTCCTTTCTTACTTTTTTCTACAAATCAGATATTTGTACACAAAAAGATAAAAAAGGGCATAAAATCCATCAAAACGACTTGAAAACTAGACTAAAGCTCATGCTTAATAGCCTAATGAGTTGGTAAATTATCAACTCATCATACCCTCAAACTTGAACCATCACTTGTCCTCAAGTAATGCAGTTATTATCAGGTAAACAACATTCCACTTCACACAAATGTATACATTAATGACCAACTAACTTCGGACAACTCAAAAATTCTCACCGACTCACTGAAAAAGAGAAGTAAATTCCCCCAAAACAAGAAAGATGAAAATATTTCAAGAGGCCACCACCATTCAAAAAGTGTGATTTAGAAGAGCTTTTATTTTGCAAAATAGGGGCATAACTTATCCATGAAGTACACATAGCATCTCAATTCATGATCATTGCACATTCAAAGCTTGCTTTAGAGCTTGCATTTCTCATGCGCTATGCACAAATTTACCTTTAATGCAATTATATCCTCAAAAGAGATTATTCTACTCACTGAAGAGAAAATCCCTATTTTTTATCATGAAATCAATGCATTCATAAAAGGGATTGCGCAAAGAGAATATTGCACTCACTCTCCCAAAAGAAATCTGCATGCACCCAACTCGACCCATAGGCTTTCCCTTCATGTAATTCGCCACTAATGCAGAGCAACTGCACTTAAAATCACTTAGGACTTGTGGTTCATAATGTAGGCTAGGGCTAAGGGTAGGATAAATATTTAGCTTTAGTGACTAATGTCTCCCTAATACCTTTATAAACACTTGTAACATCCCATTATCTTATTGAGATTACTCCACCTTGTTTCTCCTTGTTCATTATCTTCATCATTTATGTAACACAAGTCATCCTTATAACACCTACGAATTTTACATTTTGCCTTATATATGCAAGAGATAGCACCTTGCTCCCTTTCTTACTCTTTTCTACAAATTAGATATCTGCATACAAAAAAGAAAAAAGGGCATAAAATCCATCTAAACGACTTGAAAACTAGACTAAAACTCATGCTTAAGAGCCTAATGAGTTGGTAACTTACCAACTCATCAGAAAGCATGATCATAAAGTAATTATCACAATGCAAACATAAGGGCTCAAGGTTCATAAAGTAATTATCACAATGCAAACATAAGGGCTCAAGGTTTTCAAATCATTCATAATCCAATTATAATCATAGTCATAAGATAAAGATTTATAAAACATAACTTTAGCCAAAGTAAAATAAACATGAACATACATAAGTCATGAGGAACAATGGGGGGACTCGTCTTAACCGACACCATCATGATAGGCTTACATGATGCCCCACTATTTCGCCAAAGTGGTCAGGACCGCCTCCGGCTTTCCAGGCAAGGGGACGTGTAGTATGGTGATATCACAGGAATCCATTAATATATATGTATATACCTACGGTGGCACGTAGTTCTGAGACCACAGGATTTACCTGAACGTCAGATCTACTCGGTGCTAGACACTGCTCCTAAAAACATGCACATTAGGCTCATATTGTCATTGTGAATCATTCATGAAGTTCATGGCCAAATAAATAATAACATATTGGATCCCACTTAAAATACATGATTCACAATGAATGAGTTAGCCAAGAGTCATAAATTCATAAATCATGAAAATCATGCATACTTATAAAACATTTATACTTGATATTCACAAATCCGTGAGAAGTACTTGAAGATAATCGTCACATGAATCATTAATTATAATATTATACTTAGCAAGATCAACATCAAAATAGGATCGTAACTTGACTTTTTATGAAACTCGCATAATTGGGCATAATTTAATTAAAATATGAAACTATAAATTAATAATGAAAATAGCTATAAAATCTGCCCATAGATTATAAAACATGATTTGATACATGAAGGGAATTGACCCATAGATAGATCATAGAGAATTTCACGAAATTAGGGATAAACCCCAATAGATCATGAACTTGAATCTAGAATTGAAATACATAAAATTGATAATAATTTAGAGCATGAGAATGAAAAGAACTCCCATTTATAGCCTCACATGCCTGGGTAAATCTGATTCACACTCCCTCTTGAAAGCCCAAAGGAAAATGGAGAGAAATTAGGAAGATTCTTCAAGCGTGATCTCCAAGGAAGAACTCTAATTTGCATGCATGGAATAGTAGGCTTAGAATAGGTTTAACACCCTTAAAACCCTACTAACTGATCTTAGTAAGACATATTTTAGGACCTTATAGCTTAGAAATTATGAAAATACCCTTAATGAAAAGTCTGGAAATTCTGCATTGTTAGTGACAACGAGTGATACCACGGGTCGTCCCTTGATACCACGACTCGTGGTATCCGTCTGTTACTTCTCCCATTAATAATTAAATTTTTGGATCATGATACAACGACTCGACAGAATGGGTCATTACTCCAAAAATTGACCCGTTACTTCCTCCCATTACCTTGCTAGATTCCAACTCAGGTCTCCAACCACGACTGGTCAGGACGAGTCGTTACTAGTCCTAACGACTCATCGTTTTCGACTGTTGCCACCACTATTCACCTTCTGGAAGTCCCCCCCCCCCCCAGTGGAAACCTACCAGGACTTGTTTTTCCATACAACGAGTCATTCCATGGCTCATGCCAGCCACCTTGACAACGACCACCCTCATAATGACTCGGTCCAACGATCCGTGGGAGCTTCCCACGACTCGTTCAACGGGTCATCCTGTGGCATTTTTTCAAGTTTTCTACTGGACACATCCCGATACTAGTCCTAGGCACTTTCGGGGTATTACAATATCTCCCTCTTGGGAACGTTCGTCCTCGAATGTGAATGAACATACTGAAAAAAACTGGGGAAAGCAACTACCATACCAAAGACTGAACATCTAAAGCTGAAAACTGACGGAGTGACTGACTCCGGACTGGAATACATAACTGAAATAAATTCATGAATTACACATACATACTTTAACATGAAGGAAACCAGAACACATGAACTAAACATGAGACTTAATAGAGTACTACGTAGGGAACTGATACCTCAAGTTGGAACTGAACCGGAAGCGAAAAGATGCGGGTATTTAGCCATCATATCTGCTTCGGCTTCCCGTGTAGCTCTCTCAACATGATGATTCTGCAACAAAACCTTTACTGAAGCAACTTTCTTATTTCTTAACTTTTGAATCTGGCGATCAAGTATTTCCATCGGAACCTCTTCGTAGCTGAGGCTATCCTTCACAGCTACGCTCTCCATTGGAAAAACTAAAGTTGGATCATCCATGCTATTCTTTAGAAACGACACATGGAAAATTGAATGCACTAAAGGCAATTTTGAGGGAACCTCTAACTCATAAGCCACCTTGCCAACATCTTTCACAATCCTATACAGGCCAACATAGCGGGGACTGAGTTTCCCTTTCTTTCTGAATCTCATCACTCCCTTCATGGGAGATACCTTCAGAAACACCCAATCATCAACTTCAAACTCAAGTTCTCTCCTCCTCATATCCGCATAGGACTTTTGAGGACTCTGGGCTGCTTTCAATCATTCCCTTATAAGTTGAACCTTCTCCATAGCCTCATGGACTGAATTTGGTCCTATCAATGAAGCTTCACCGACTTCGAACTAACCAATAAGGCAATCTACATCTCAACCCATAAAGAGCCTCAAACGGAGCCATCTGAATGCTGGAATGGTAGTTGTTGTTATATGCAAATTCAATGAGAGGAAAATGATCATCCCAACTACCCTTGAAATTAATCACACACACACCAACATATCCTCAAGAGTTTGAATGGTTCATTCAGCCTGACTATCTATTTGCGGGTGAAATATTATGGTAAGCTTGATTTGAGTACCAAGTCTCTTCTGAAACGATCTCTAAAACTGGGAGGTAAATTGAGTACCTCTATCTTATATGATCGAAAAGGGCACCCCATGCAACCGAACTAACTCCCAAATATATAACTTAGCATAATCCTCCGCTGAATCAGTAGTTTTTACCAGTAGAAAATGAGCTGCTTTAGTGAACTTGTCTACAACCATCCAAATAGAGTCATACTGTCGACGAGTACGAGGCAACCCTATAATGAATTCCATATTTATTTCCTCCCACTTTCAAGTAGGGATACTAATGTCTTGGAGCATACCTCCCGGTCTTTGATGCTCAATTTTCACCTATTGACAATTCGGGCACCTTGCCACAAATTCTACTATATCCTTCTTCATGTCATTCCACCAATAGACTCCCGTAAGTCACGGTACATCTTGGTGGCACCTGAATATATAGAATATCTGGAATCATGAGCCTCGTGTAACATCTGATCTCTCAAATCATCAATATCTAGAACACAAAAACGACCCTAATATCAAAGCACACCTTCTCCCCCTTGGGAGAAGACCTTCACCTTCTGATTCTGAACAACTTCCTTTAACTTTACCAAGATAGGATCCTCGTCTTACCTAGCCCTGACTTCGGTCACCAAAGAAGATTCTGACCCATCCCGAACAATGACACCATCATCTGTCGAGTCAACCAGACGAACTCCTAACCTTGCAAGCCGATGCACATCCTTCACTAACTCCTTCCTCTCCTTATCCACATGGGATACACTCTCCATAGAAATCCTGCTAAGAGTGTCTGCCACCACATTGGCCTTGTCCAGATGACAAAGGATAACTCATATGGTAATCCTTCAGAAGCTCTAACTACTTTCTTTGACATAGATTTAGATCCTTTTGAGTAAAAACGTACTATAGGCTTTTGTGGTCCATAAACACATCCATATGAACCTCGTACAAATAGTGTCTCCAAATCTTCAAGGAAAATACTACCGTTGTCAACTTGAGGTCATGAGTTAGATAGTTCTTTTCATGGACTTTAACCTTACTATGCTGCATTAGTACACAATAAAGACCGATCCTCGAGGCGTTACAATATACCCCATCGGTACCCTCAGGCAGAATCAACATAGGTGTTGAGGTGAGTTGAGTCTTCAACTCTTGGAAGCTCTTCTCACAGGCCTCTGACTATTAAAACTTCACTTTCTTCAAGGTCAACTTAGTCAAGGGTGTTGCAGTGGATGAAAACCCTTCAAATAACCTCCAATAGTAGCCATCTAAACCAAAGAAACTCCTGATATCCAAAAGACTCACTGGTCTAGGCCAATTCTTCACTGCTTTTATCTTTTGAGAGTCCACCTGTACACCCTCACTTGACACCACATGACCCAAAAATGCTACCGAGTACAACCAAAATTCACACTTGCTGATTTAGCATATAGATGTCTATCCTTAAGAGTTTATAGCACTACCCTTAAATGAGTGGCATGCTTATCTTTGCTCTGCGAGTATATGAGAATGTAATCTATGAAAATGATCACGAACATATCCAAATATGGCTTGAACACCCTGTTCATCAAATTCATAAAAGTTGTAGGAGCATTCGTTAGTCCAAAATACATAACTACAAACTCATAATGACCATATCGAGTTCTGAAGACTGTCTTCGGAATGTCACTCTCCCAAACCCTGAGCTGATGATACTTGGATCTAAGGTCTATATTTGAAAAACACTCCCTGAAGCTGGTCAAACAGGTCATCAATCCTGGGGAGCGGATACCTGTTCTTGATTGTCACCTTGTTCAACTGTTGGTAATCAATGCACATCCGAAGGGAACAATCCTTCTTCCAGACAAAGAGAACTGGTGCACCCCACGGAGATTTGCTTGGTCTGATGAAACCCTTGTCCAAAAGATCTTTCAACTGCTCCTTCAACTTATTTAGCTCAGCTTGAGCCATTTAGTAAGGAGGAATAGATATAGGTTGCGTATCGGGAAGAAGGTCAATACCAAAATCGATCTCCCGCTCTGGAGGAATTCCCAATAAATCTTCTGGAAACACTTCTGGATATTTATGCACTATGGGAACTGATTGGATAGTTGGGGTTTCAGACGTAGCATCCTTAACCCTGACTAGATGGTACACGCAACCTTTATAAATCATCTTTCTGGCCTTAAGTTAGGAAATAAAATGACCTACAGGCACAACTGAACTACTCTTCCACTTTAGGACTGGCTATCTATGATTTATTGAGGAATAACATGCATGTAGTCAATCCATATCAAAGATAGCATTAAAATCTGTCATGGCTTACTTTACTAAATCTGCTGAGGTGACTTTCTAAAGGACTGTGACAAGGCAATTTCTATATACCCGTCAAGCTATAATTGAATCACCGACTAGAGTAGAGACTGAGAAGGGTTCTGATAGGATTTCAAGGCAGACTCCAAAACAACTAGAAACATAAGGCATCACAAAATATAAGGTAGGCCTTAGATCTAACAATGCATATACATCAAAGTGGAATACTCGTAACATACCAGTGACCACATCTGGTGAAGTCTCCAACTCCTGTTGAGATACAATGGCATAGAATCAGTTATGGCGCTGACCACCACCTGCACTGGTGGATGCACCCTGCTGAGTTGGACGTGCTGGTGCTGCTGATGAGCTGGTAGCTTGAGCATGACCTCTACCATCACCCTGTCTAGCCAACGGACACTTTCGGCGCCTGTGGCCATACCTACCACAACCAAAGCAAATATCTGATCCCAACAATCACTCCCCTACATGACTCTTGCCATACTTTCCACTGGCCGGGAAGATACGCTCTGCCTGCATGCTCCTCTCTCCCCTCGAACCTGATGCTCTGATCCTCTGATCATCACATGATCTAGATAGAGCATTGGCCGATGATGGCAGCTAATGACCTTTTATGAGACTGTTGGCGATGTTCGCCTCCCGATCTCTGCTGGGCGAGCCCATAAATGTCTGTCTTGGCCCTCTTGGCCTCTCTCTCTCTCTCAGATTCACCACCTCCATCTGTTGGGCGTACAAAACTAATCAAGGAAAGTCAATGTCCTGAGGAAGCATAGCGATCTTACAATCCTTGACCAGGTAGTCTGCTACTCCGTGCACAAACCTGCTCACCCGAGCTCTCTAATCAACCACCATCTATGGTGCATACTTGGAAAAACGGGTGAACTCCAAATCATACTCTTGGACTGTTATAGCATTCTGCCTCAGGTTCATAAACCAGCTGCTTTGATTTTCCTCATCTCTTTGAGAAAGAACTGATCCAAGAAAGAGGTATGGAACTCATCCCAACCAATGGGGCCTGCTCAAATTGTCCTACCATCCTTCCATTGTCTGAACTAGATATGCGCAACCCCTTTCAACTGATACAAGTTTAGATCTTCGCACTCCTCCCCGGTCAACCCCATGATCTGGGTGATCTTCAGAATCAATAAACTCATGCGGATCCTCGCCCATCTTCGGTTCGAGAAAATCCGGAGGGTTCATCCTCGGAAAGTCCCTGACTCTCGTTGTTGTCATATTCCCATTCTAGGGGACATGCTCTACCATCTGCCGGTTGACCTAGGTAGTCAATGCCTATGCTAACATCTGGATGGAAGCCCTAAACTCTGCATGGGCAACCTGCTCGGGCACAGGATCCTCGAGGACTGGTGGGGCATGCTGGTGCCCATCCCCATTGCCATTCTCATGGCCATTTCCATTTCCATTTCCGTTCCTTCTTTCTTTAACTCAGCAAAGAGGTATGATTCTGCAAACGCGTATAGCATGAGTTAGAAGGATAGAGAGACATTTCATCGTACGATATAGATCATGAAATAAGGAACATTTCCTAAAACGTTTCATAGCCTCTTCGTCATAAGTGTGGCTCACTACATCCATGAAAAAGACTCTACTTAACATGACTTTCAAACATCCTAGGAAACTTCAAAACCTAGTGCTCTGATACCAAGTTTGTCACAACCCGAATATAGGCCTGAACAAAGACACGGGACAAGGAACCCTTAGAGACTCCAAGTCAACCCATGGCATGAACATATAAACTAAGAGCGTATAACAAGCGGAAACAAAAAGATAAAATAAATATGCTTAAGCGGAAGTCTGCATACATATCAATCTAAGACAGAATCATCAATGACAAGCTAATTTTTACATAATGTTTGTAAAGCCTCTAACATTACTGATGAGTTGATGGGACAACATCCCCAACTAGCTCGACAAAGTCTGTAAGGGAAAGAGCATAACAATAGATAGTTGAATATCCTTGAAGCATGAGGACTCACCGACACTGGCTAGACAAGCCTGAGGGGAACATGCGGCTGAGACTGATCCCTCAAACCTGTATCATGAAACGATACAGCATAGAATATACGGTAAGTACTTGAAACGTACTGAGTATGCAAGGTAAGTAAAAATGGACAGTTAAAATACATAAGAGTAGGACAGCATAATCATAAAGTAATTATCATAATGCAAACAAGAGGGCTCAAGATTTTTAAATCAGTCGTAATCCAATTACAATCATAGTCGTAAGAGAAAGCTTTATAAAGCATAACTTGAGCCAAAGTAACATAAACATGAACATGCATAAGTCATGAGGAACAATGGGAGGACTCGTCTTAACCGACACCATCATGATAGGTTTACATGATGCCCCACTATTTCGCCCAAGTGGTCAGAACCTCCCCGGCTTGCCAGGCAAGGGGACGTGTAGTATGGTAATATCACATAAATCCATTAATATATATGTATATACCTATGGTGACACGTAGTTCTAAGACCACGGAGTTTACCTGAACACTAGATCTACTCGATGCTAGACACTGCTCTCAAAAATATGTACATTATACTCATATTGTCATTGTGAATCATTCATGAAGTTCATGGCCAAATAAATAATAACATATTGGATCCCACTTAATATACATAATTAACCATGAATGAGTTTGCCAAAAGTAATAAATTCATAAACCATGAAAACCATGCATACTTGTAAAACCTTTATACTTGATATTCATAAATCCATAAGAAGTACTTGAGGAGAATCGTCACATGAACCATGAATCATAAATCATAATTCAGACTTAGCAAGATCAAAATCATAATAGGATCATAACTTGACTTTTCATGAAACTCACATAATTGGGCATAATTTAATTAAAATTTGAAACTATAAATTAATAATCAAAATAGCTATATATTCTGCCCATAGATCATAAAACATGATTTGATACATGAAGGGAATTGACCTACTGATAGATCATAGAGAATTTCACAAAATTAGGGATAAACCCCAATAGATCATGAACTTGAATCTAGAATTAAAATCTATGGAATTGGTAAGAATTTAGAGCATGAAAGTGAAAGAAACTCTCATTCATAGCCTCACATACCTGGGTATATCTGATTCACACTCCCTCTTGAAAGCCCAAAGGAAATCAGAGAGAAATTGGGAAGATTCTTCAAGCTTGATCTCCAAGGAAGAACTCTAATTTGTATGCATGGAATGGTAAGGCTTAAAAGGTTTAACACCCTTAAAACCCTGCTAACTGATCTTAAAACGACTTAGTTTAGGACCTTAGAGATTTGGAATTACGAAAATACCCTTAATAAAAAGTCTGAAAATTCTGCACTATCAGTGACAATGAGTGATACCACGGGTCGTCCCTTAATACCACGACTCGTGGTATCCATTCATTACTTCTTCCATTAATACTTAAATATTTAAATCCTGATACAATGACTCAACAGAATAGGTCGTTACTCCAAACGACGACCCGTTATTGCCTTCTGTTACCTCGCTGGATTCCAACTCAGGTCTCCAACCCCGACTGGTCAGGACGAGTCATTACTAGTCCCAACGACTCATCTTTTTCGGTCGTTGCCACCAATTCTCACCTTATGGAAGTCCCTCAAATGGAAACCTTCCACGACTCGTTGTCCTATACAATGAGTCATTCCATGACTCGTGCCAGCCAGCTTGACAAGGACCACCCTCACAATGACTCCGTCCAACGATCCGTGGAAGCTTCCTACGACTCGTTCGGGCCGTCCTATGGCATTTTTCCATGTTTTCTGCTGGACACTCTTTAACTCCCGAGACTAGTGCTAGGCACTTCTGGGTATTACATCAACTTCCGAAAAATAAGTAAAATCGAGAACCAAACACAAGGAAGAAGATAGAAAACTTACCTTAGATCATATAGCCACTTACTAAAGGAAAAATTGAGATTTTTTAGAATCTCTCCTTCACTCCACAGCTTAACCAATACAAAAAAAGGGCAGAACAACTCATCCACAATGATCTTTACAACCTCGAAAGCTTGATTCTAGCTTGAATTGAGTGTTTGGTGGAAGTTTGCCTTTGATTTCTCTTTCAAATTGGCCCAAAAATTAGAGAATAAAGAGGAGGACGAGCTAAATACTTTAGGAAAATTTTAGTGAGTGTATAATGAAATGGGGAAAAGGTTTCTTCCTTATAAAGGCACTCAAACCCAAACCAAATGAGCTTGACCCTACTGGCAGCTTGTGACTTGCTTTCTTCCTGAATAGTATGTGATAAAACGATTATAACTTTTACTTCGATGTTGGATTGATGAGCAGTTTGATGTTCTAGACAAAAGACTAAAACAGTTTTAATTTAATGGGTATTAGTCCCTTTAAATCTTTATATATATAGAGATATGTTCGTCCCCAGTCAAACCACATACGAGATTATTTAAAATATTTTCTGTAGTAAAAATCATAAACTAGAATTTTGTTACTAGGCTCCCTTTGACATAAAAATTTATTTCAATTCTTTAACCACTTTTATATATCAATTCTAGGTCTAAACAACCATTTTCAACCTTATTCTCCCCACATCTCATTGTCGAACGATATAAAGCAAAAGAAAGAAAATAATTCAACTGTATGTCTTTAACTTAGCAGATTAGTTGTGTTAAAATATGCAGGGTGTTACATCCTCCCTCCCCCCCCCCCCCCTAGAATCATTCATCCTCTAATACAAGTAAGATTACACTTTATATATCTAATCCTTTTATAACCTTATGCATGCTTTGAGTTCATAGTATAAATGTAAAAAAAAGAAATTCTCAAAATGTACCACAAGGTTATTTTCATGCCGCAAACAACTGAGTGTATTTCTTCCTTATCTTCTCTTCTGCCTCCCACTTCACTTCTTCAATATTATTGTTTCTCCACAGCACCTTTATTGAAGCTACTTCTTTATTTCTTAGCTTCCTAACCTGACGATCTAGGATAGCACTCGGTATAGCTTCATATGACATATCTTCGGAGATTAAACATTTTCAACAAGCATAATATGCATAGGATCTCTCAACCACTCACGTAGCATTGATACGTGAAATAGAGAATGAAATACATCTAACTTTGTAGACATCTCAAGCTCATGTGTTGCCTTCACTATACTTCGAACGATTCTGTAAGGTCTAACATACCTTTGTCTTAACTTTACTTTCTTTCCAGACTGCATATGGCCTTTCATAGGCAAAACTTTCAAGAAGACCCAACACACTTAAAGTATTTTGATTTTCGAATTTTATATTGTTGGGATCGAAATACAAGGCGTCATGCGGAAGCTAATCGTTGCAAATCTTGACGGAGATAAATCAAATGAAAAAAAAATTATTTAATATGATTTGGTCAAGTGACCTACATATTGGGAAACTAATATAAAAAATATAATATATAAATAGAGAATAGTCTCCCCCTAAACAAAACTCTTTAATGACTATATTATGGATGATATTGTGTTTTTGCATGAGAAGAAAAGATTTTCTATTTTTAGAAGACCAAAACTTATCCTCCGATAAAACTATAGATATTATAGAATCTTTTTCCACAAAAAAAAAAAAAAAAACTTTTTACCAAGAAATCATTTTTCAAGAAAATAAAATTTTGGTAGAATCCAGATAAAATAGAAAATTAAGGCTAACACTAACATATATCTGAATTATCATATAGGTAAATTTCTTAACTAAACTATCACCAATTATTTAACAAAACACACTTTAAGTATGAATTGTTCCCTTTTTCTACCTTAACAATGGTGATATTTCAAGTAGAAAAAAAGAACAACTAATAATTGAAATATATTTTGATAAATAGTTATAGATAGTTCGGATATCAAACTCGAAAAACCAGAAATATTTTTTATATTTTTTTAGAGGAAATGAGATCTTTTTTTTCTTTTCAGATCTTTTATGTGTAAAAATAATAATCTCATATAAAAAAGTTATAAAATTAAAAATAAAATTTAAAAAAATAAAAATTTATTTATCCATTTTAAATATGTTTTTAACTATTTATCATGTTCTTTGTTTTCAAGGTGATAATGCCTTTACGCTTCACCTTATATTATTGAATCTCCAATTTGCACTGCTTGTTTCCGCGTGGAACAAAACACCACGGAATTTTCTCGTATCCGCAGCTCAATGTCATTCCATAACACAGTATCACAAATAGATTCCAAAATTGTTCACGGGTACGGGGGTTCCTACATTTGGTCTCTGTTTTCTTTTTTTTTTTCGGGAAAAGAATTTAAAATATTTTTAAATTATGTGAAATTGAACAAAAATATATTTCATTAATAATTTGATCCAAAATGCTTTTACCGCTAATGTTTTAGTTCAAAAAGCTGTTAATAATTTAGTCCAAAATGCCCCTACAGTTACTTTTGGGTCAAAAGTACTCTTTTTAACATATTATTTTCCTAATAAAAACATTATAACCCATATTATTTTCCTAACATATTATTTTCCTAATAAAAACATTAATTTTTTAGCTAGATAACAATTTTAAAAAATCTAACAAAATAGAAAATATTTCTATTTATTAATTTTTTCTAAATTGAAAAAAGATAATATTTGTTAGTATAATTCTTGATTTAAAAGTTAACATATAATAATCGTAATGTCATAAACACGAGAATTTATTGCATTACTTCAAATAAAAAAATATATTTGAAATATCGCTCGATAGAGTTATTATTGATCTTTTTTTTCATTTTAACTTTAAAATCAAGAAATATATTAGCAAATGCTTATCCTACTTTAATTTTAAAAAAAATAAAAAATAAAAATTATTTTCATTCTATTAAAAGGTTTATTATTATTTAAATTAATGATGATGTTAGTATAATTTTTATATATATATCAGTTTAAACAATACATATTAGTATAATTTTTATATATATAACCTATATTGTCAAATTAAAAAATACATATTGTTATTCTATTATAATTGATAAAGCGAGATTAAGATGCAAAAGATTACTTCTCACATTCTTTTAGTTAAAGAAATTAAAAAAATTATTTAAAAATAATATTTTATTAAAAAAAATAAACAACATGTTTATTAAAAAAGTACATATATTTTTGGATCAAATTATTAACAGCATGAATATTTTTAGATAAAAACATTAATAAAAGAGATTTTTGATTCAAACTATTAATGAAAAACAATTTTATTCAATTTCATCTCATTGAAGAATATTTTTAACACTTTTTCCTTTAATTTTAGATCTTGACACAGGGAAAACATGGCAGATGGTTGACATGGCTGTAGGGCCAACGTTGATGGAGGAGAAGAAGGGTAAGACAATTTTTGGACCACTCAAAAAGGTAATAGCAAGAAAATTGAGAAAAGAAAATTCAGCAAATAACTCCCAACTCTAAGAGACTATACTAGTCATTTCAAAGTAGAGCCCATCGAATTATATCCTCAATTGCTTTAAAATAATCATAAGATAAAGTCATGAGCTCATGTGACTTTTTTCCTCATACTGTATTTTATTTGCTTATTCCTTGAGATTGAATCTCATTCCAAGAAATACGTGGGCACTTTCGTGCAGCCAAGCACCTCGGCTCCAACTAACACATTGAAACACAAAAAACTTATAAAAGATGGATCACTAATAGACAAACATCAACTTATATTCTCCCGATGCAAGTTAACAATACTAATAATCTTGTCCAAGAAATGCAGATTGTATCCCAACTAACAAATGAAGGAAAACATACTCGGAACAAACTTAGAACCGTTTCGATTATAATGAAGGTTAAAGTAGTCCAAAACTGGGTGTTGGTACATCCTTGTCAACACAAGGAGAACTTAATAAAAGAAACCAAGAACCTTTCCACCAACATTCTTCCTTCTAGCCTCCTCGTGGTCCATGATACCCGCAGAGGTGGTCAGTACAATGTAACCAAACTGCAAGCTCAAACAACATATTTTCAGAACCAGATAAATTTGCACAAGACAGGACGAGAAAACAAGCCTTACTAGTGCTCCTAGGTGGGAACACCTAAATGTACGATTTCTATTTTTAATAAATAATTTAGAGATCAAATTGATGTTCCAGCTACAAATGCAGCTTCAAATTTACTCTATGGACAAATGGTTTACTCCTGGCACGAGAAGAAGTTTGCTCAGTGGCAATTGGAAAATCTAGCATCTTACAAGAATTACAAGGGCTTGGGCCAACTAAGCTGTCACAGCGACTAACCTAAATTCTGGAAGTTATGATTAATTACATTCTTCCCATATATTTTTTGAAGGAATAAAAGCATATATGCATATTTCTTTTTAACATAATTTGTATGAATCAAAGAATGCATAGACAAACTGATCTTATGAACTCCACAGTTAGGTAGATGTTTTCTTTGATGAAGTAATGTAATTTATTGAAAAGCATCAAGGAGATGCAATGATACGGGAGGCTAATTACAAAAGAACAAAAGTGTAGGAGTTAGGTAGATGTTAGTATACCTGTCTGGAAGGCAACAACCTTGCGGTCCATCCTTCAATCTCCTTAACTCCAACATCAAAGCGAGGACTAATGACACCACATTTGTTCAGCCTACCATTCAGTTCAACAACAATTTTTCCTGACCTGTGATCATCAACATACTCAAATTCTCCAATGTACCCTATACAAAGATGGAAAATGTAAGAACACAAAGAGGTTAAGAAATAATCAGCATAGAAAATAATCTACACAAGCTAATAGGGGTGGGCAAAAAAACCGAAAACCGAAAAACCGAACCGAACCGAATTAATTCGGTTTTTCGGTTTCGGTTTTTTCGGTTTTTCGGTTCGGTTTCGGTTTTTTTTTTTTATTTCGGTTTTTCGGTTCGGTTCGGTTTTCATATTTCGGTTTTTCGGTTTTTCGGTTTAACCGATTTTTTTTTTTTACTTAATTTCAAAAAAATAAAAATATGACACCCAACCCCAATCTCAAAGCACATTTACATTTAGAGAATTATTTATATAATTGATACAATTGCTTAAGTTTTTTTTACAAATAACAAGTTTTATAATAGTTTTAGCATGTTAAGAAAATTCTTACTATTATTAATATGCTTTGAAAGAAAAATGAAATATATAATATTTATTTAACAAGAAATTAGGGACCATAGATTATTAAAATCCTAAAAGACCCTCAACTTTTTATTGGTTTTGTTATAAGGATATTAAGCATATGAGAAAATTTATTATCAAAAAGTCAAATGTTATGTATGTACTACTAAATGTAAATCAATTGATCTCACTATTTTCTTTATTTAAAAAGTTAAAATTAAGCTTAGTTGAATTAAACTTTAGAATTCAAACTTAAAATAATTTATTTTGAATTTAAAAAGACAAAACAACTAATTTTTAATTTAAAAAGTAGCTCATTTTGTAAGTTAAAAAATAGCCCATTAATTAGGCCCATAACTGAAAAAACCGAATTAGAAAAACCGAAAAAACCGAACCGAATTTGAAAAAAACCGAACCGAACCGAATTAGTTTGGTTCGGTGTTCGGTGCACTATATGAAAAACCGAAAACCGAAAAAACCGAACCGAAATTTTAAAAAACCGAACCGAAAAACCGAATGCCCACCCCTACAAGCTAACATACCATGCTTCTGCATGACAATGAGAAACTTGATGATGACTTTTGAAGAAGGCCTAATCATGACCTGACGCTTTCCCCTCTTCTCAGCATTGTACATGCTCTTAAGAGCATCATTCAACACACTTACTCGTACCATCTTCTACAATAATGCTGTTTCAAACCAATGCAATAATCAGGCTCAATTATTTAGAAGTGAGTAAGGGACCTAGAAGCCGATCCCTGGGGAAGCAGCATCAAAGGATAAGATAACACACTACAAAGAGTAGCATTTCACCAAAAAAAAAAAAGAGAGACCCATTAGCAGCCGATTCTAGAAGCTGAAACAGAAGACATCTCAGGTCGTCCAAGAAAACGGAATAAAGGCACAACACGTTCATAAAAAACTAAGCTCCACTTATCACTTCGCCAGCTCAAACCAAACACAAAAAAGCTATGAGATCTATCAGCCCCAAACTCACAACTTTCTTCAAACCCAAAACTGGAATTTCTAATACTTTTCACCGTTCGATAAAATCTAAAATTACATGTATTCACTAGGACAAGATGCATTGTCACTACACAAAACGAACAAACTTCTGCTGCCTAACCGAACAAGAAACCGAACGCACGCTCCCAAGATACCTAAGAGAACTATTATTATGAAACGTTATTGACTCCTAATACCAAAATTCTAGGAAGATAATAGTTCACATATCACAATTACATTATACCCGATCAAAAAAGATATCACACAATGTCACAATTCTTTTTCTGTTTTAAAGATGGAAATCAAAGAGATTAGCAACTTACACGGAGCTTTAGGTGCTCTTGAGACGATGACGGCAAGAAGGCTGAAGATCTGCTTCGCATACGGAGACAGAAAAAAATTAACCCTAGGTTTTAGCAGGTTAATATAGTAACGGGGCAAGAATAGCTAGGGTTTTGGTTAAAGGTTTTTCAAACGGATGGGCTGTATTGATGGGCCAACACCCATATGGCTATTCATTTGGGCCTTTCTTTCATTAGTGTTAGCGAAATTTTCATAAATAGCACTACGTAGCAAAATAATTATATAAAATAATGATATTTATCAAAATTATATAAAATAGTAATTTTTTTATTTTTTCTGATATCATTTCCTATAAGGATGAGACTTATATCAGAGTATCAAATTCTTAAAAGTCTGCTACACCAAAACAGAATATGCATTATCAATGCCATTAAATCAGTATTTAAGTGGTATGAAAGCTCTTTTTTTTTTCAGATTTCTAAGATTTTTGAATCCAAATACCGCATCTTTTTTTTTGGTGTATTAACGTTTGGGATTTGTTAAAAATTCTGATTCTTTGATTGTATCAACGTTATAGGCCTTTTGGAATAATTCCCAACATAACGGTATTACTTTGTCATTCAAGTAAGTGAACTCCGGACAATGAATATAGAGATTATGCCATGGATGGAATCATCAAGGAATATGTTTCGTATGATAGACTTGTTGGAGCTATTATGAAGCAATTGGGGATTGATGATACAGGTAAAAAAATACAGATAAAATATTGATACATGTATCCTAAATAAAGTAACTAAACTGATATATGTATCCTAAATAAACTACTTTAAGTGGTACATGTATTCAAACTTAACTGCATAAGATGTTAGGTGCATCCAAAATGATACAACCTAAAATCAATACATGTACCCTGAGTGAATTAACTAATTTGATATATGTATCAAAACTCTGTTCTATGCATTCCTATCATACATGCGCCAGAATTCAAATTATGTACTAATAATTAACAAAACAAGTGATACATACACAATCTCATAAAAGATAATAAGGGTCAAATTGATTGAACATACATGATTAAGTAAAAATTGTGTAAAAACTTTTTTGATAGTTGTATAAAAAAAATAACAGCAACATACTCAGACAAATTCAAGATAACTTCATATCTCTTTAGACATTATGTATTGTATGGGAAAGGAATACATTTGTCAAATATTCAAAAACCTCATTTGAAAATATGAACTGGGATAAACTCTCACTTTGTAAATAATTCAACATACTGATACATATGACTCATCCATCACTTTTAAGCAAGATTAAATCTTGAAAAAGACACTAGAATTTTTAAATGTTAGTATAGTTGATAGTATTTAAAATTTGAATTATGATAAGTGAAATAAAGAATAAAAAAGCATAAAATACTTACACATAAATTACAGAAGTTTTGAATATGGGTTGAAATCGTCGGAGATAAAAACAGAGGAAAACGTGGGATATTGATGAAGATGGACAACCGGATTTTGAATGGAGCAAAAATCGAATAGTGGGATTGGAAAGAGAATGTAAAAATGTTGATACATGCTAACCCCACGGTAAAAAAGTTAAAAAGCTAGTTGTGCAATTATTTTGCTATTTTTTATAATTTTTTTTAAAGTGTTGTTATATAATGTATTATATAGTAAGATTTGCTTAATTATGTAATTTTTTCTTACTATTTTGTTTAGAGAAATCACCTCCCACAACTAGTTAATACTTTAAATTATTAAACATAATCATATTTTTTCTTATTTACAAAATATAAAAAATATATTACAAAATATAACATATTTTTTATAAAAAAAAGAACTATTTCCCTTCTTCTCCTCCTTTTTTTCTTTCTTCTTCTTTATTTCTTATTTTTTATTTCTTCCTTCTTCTTTATTTTTTCAATTTATAAAAAAAAATTGTAAATTAAAATCTCAAATTTTACCATTGATGAATTTTTGAAGCTTCAAAGTTGAAATTTGATTTTGAAAAATTAAAATAATTTTGAATTAGGTGTGGTTTCAAAAATTTGAGAACATCTTAGAGAATTTATGCCTCAAATTTATGATTAGTTGGTGTAGATTTGATATGGTTTTAAATAAAATTTCATATTCAATCTCAAATTCCACCATGGATGAAGCTTGAAGCTTCAAAGTTGAAACTTGGATTTGAAAAATTAAAATACTTTCGAAATGGGTGTGGCTCCAAAAATTAAAGAACACATTGAGAGTTTATATCTCATATTTAGGATGATTTAATACAGATTTAATATGGTTTGAATAAAATTATATTAAAGTTGTATGAATTTAAGTTTTCATCATTGTGGTCGTTTAAATTTGTATGAAAGTTGTATTTAATATTTTACTGTAGATATATTAAATTTTTAAAAATGTAATATGAATTTTATACAAATCAATATATACATACACACACATATATATATATATATATATATATATATATATATATATATATATATATATATATATATATATATATATATAGACATGCTTATGTGGCATGCCTCTAGGGCCTCCATTCTTTTTTTTATTTTTTTATTTTTTTTATTTTTTTTGTATTTTAAAATTATTTTTTTGTTCATATATTTAATTAATGTCATTTAATGTTATGTCATTAAATAAGCTCCACTAAATAAAATAAATAAATAACAATAAAAAAATTAAATTAAAATATAATAAAAGTGAAAAATTTCTATCTTCAAAGTTGCATTACCATTTTAACCCTCCACTAAATAAAATAAATAAATTAATTAAAAATAAATATAATATGTGAAAATCATTATCATATCATATTATTATATAAGTAAGAAGCCAAAAAGTGAAAAGTTAGATTATCATTTTGCCCTTCTGTTATACCCCGTAAGATTTCCGGCACCTAGATGGCCTATTCGCGTGTTGGTTAAGCATATTTGAAAGCCATACGTGCTAGAAAAAGGCCCGGGGAAAAGACCGGACAAGAAACCTGTCGAACCATCGCGGAAGGAGCCGAGGCAGAGCCCCTCTGCGATGGCAACATGTCACGGAGGTGGAGCCTCCGCGTTGGCTCCGTGACACGTTGGCCCTGTCCAGGCCCAAGTATATAAAGCCCCACTTCGATTTTAATTCATTTAAAACATTTGAAATTTCCAGAAAACACAGCAAAACAGAGGAGAACGAAGAGGGTAAATATATTTTCGTCCGATTACGCTGCCAAACGTAGTCCAAACCCAAATTAACCTCAAGTACCGAGGTATTTAGCAACAGAGAGCATTCCTACAGATTTAATTTCGCGAAATACGGCCGACGAATCATCGAGCTACTGGACTAATGTAAGTAGAATTGCTCCAAACTAGTGTCTATGTGCTCCTAGCTGTGAAGTGAATACTTCTCCCTTCAGGACTTCTGAAAAATAGCAAGTTTTCGACCGTCTTTCGATAAGCCTAAGTTTAGGCTATAATTATATCGAAAGTGACATCGTCCTTTAGAATAAAGTTGTATTTAGTATTAATTGACGTATATATGAATGCAGTTGGGAGAAATAGCTGGAGTACTGACCGAGCCCCCGTCCGACAGTCGGATAACTCGAGGTTAAGGTATGTGAAGTTGTTCTTCGGCAAGTTAGTAAGCCTTAGCTTGGTAAATCATAGTAAACTCCGTATTTGTAACTCCCGGAGTTGAATGTTGAGAATCAAGTAAGTCCAGTAGATTCTGAGTCGTGTTGCCATATCGTATACAGTCCGAAAGTTAGAAAGCATATGCCGAAAGGCAAGTTAGCATTCCAGATTCAGTATAGCTTATTTGTGTGATTAGCAAGCATGTTGTAGAATAAAAAGAAACAGACTTTCAGAATAAAAGTCAGTAAAGAAAGATCAGATAGACAGACAATTATGGCTACAGATTAGCCATTCAGACAGATAGTATCCTGGCTACAGATTAGCCATTCAGTTAAATAAAGAATTCAGAATCAGTTTAACCAGTAAAGAATCAGTATAAATAGAAAGAGATCAGAATAAGAAAATCAGATTTCAGATAGCCTTTTTCAGTTATACATGTTTGCTATTTATATGTGTTATTTATTTGTTGAGACTTGATATGGCGTGAGGGCACCCTTTTGAGCGTCCTCGCCGCCCCTGGGTTGGTAATCGTGTCGCCCACTGAGCGGGTGGGTTTACGTCACTCCAAGGAGTGGCATGCCGTCCCCAGTTGGACGAAGATGGGATGAAGCTTTTCCCATATCAGGCTGATCAGCATTACAGTACAGATAGCCCTGTTGTGCGCAAGCGCCCAGGGAACAGATACAGATACAGTTACAGTACAGATCTTATTACAGGTGTAGCTCCGGTTTTAGATATCCCTGAGGAGAGTCCCGGGGAAACAGACCCTATCTGTTACTGTCTACACAGGAGTCCTCCGGACTCAGACACGGTTATTTATATCGGAGGCTATGGCCCGAGCCGGAGACCTAGGGGGCCGGTAGAGGAGCTCCGAAGTGAGTAGATGAGCGGAGTGACTTATTTTTGGTTGGTTTTGACCCGGGTAGGGGTATATAGATTGTTTACTTGTTTGGCGTAGTCCGACTTATGGGGATTGATATCGGCTCTTGTTTGCTATATATGTATATATGCATTTATATGCTACATGTTAGTTAATAAGTAGCAGGCCGCCGCGTCCACAGGTACGCTCCTACCCTATCACAACACAGGAAGCCTGATTCAGTTCATATCAGTTCTTATAAATTCAGTATTCCCCTGCTATTCAGAATGGCTAGTTATGTTATTGTATTCAGTTATGTTATTTCAGTTGCTTTGCACACTCAGTACCAGCGGTACTGACGCCCGGTGGGGCACTACATTACTTGCATGCAGGTACTCATAGACGATGAGGCGATCCCTCGTGATCCTAGCCAGCACAGAGTCATCAGCTTCTGTCATCCGGAGCCTGATATTTCAGAGGTTTATATCATTTCCTGTTGTTGTACAGTATGGGTAGGCCGGGGCCATGTCCCGACCATCTTATCAGTATTCCTAGAGGCTTGCAGTCTGTATATATTTCCCTATGGTCAGTTGAGCCGGTCGTGTGAGGCCGTGCAGTTTGTTATAGCTATTTAGTATTTCAGTTATGTTGGCCGTGTGTGGCCATAATCAGTCAGTAGTGGTGAGCTTGCCGGTCACGTAGTTATTTAGTATGCTATTGTTGAGTTACAGAGAACTAGACAGCATGGTGGCCATGTCGGCCCTCATAGGTTCCTTGTTATGAGTATGTTTCTGGTTAGCTGTTATTACAGGTACAGGTGGCTATAGGCCAGTTGGCCGGAGGCTGTGTTTACAGCCGTTATATAGCCCGTTGATTCCTTGAATCTGAGTTAGAGCCAGCCAGGCATCATATGTGCTCAGGCTCAGTAGTCTAGCAGTTCAGGTCCTACTAGGGCACCAGGTGCCAGTCATACCCCCCAAGGCGGGGTGACACCTTCACTAAATTAAAATTTAATTAAATATATAATTAAGTGTTGATTCGGCAATTTACGTCTAGTGGGGAGCTTTGTCATCTCAAAGAATAAGCGGATTTTCCCTTGCATGGGGATCAAGTCGTGGATCTTCTGATGGCCGGTAGCTGCTTATTTTATCATATCATATCATAATTATATGTTGATTACTATATAAGTGAGAAGCTACTCCCGAACATTTGGCGATCTCAGATGTGTCGATGAAAATTTAAAATAAATAAATAAATAATAATAAATATAAATAATAAATAATAATAAATATAAATAATAACTAACTAACTAAATACTAAAAACAACAACAACAACAACAACAATAACAACAACAACAACAACAACAACAACAACAACAACAACAACAACAACAACAACAATAATAATAATAATAATGATAATAATAATAATAATAATAATAATAATAATAATACTATATAGGTGGGAAGACAAAAAGTGAAAAATTAAAATATTAAAATAACCTCCAAATATTGAGAGACTAATATACCTCTTCAAATAATAAATAGGTTTACTCCTTCATCATCATCTAAATAATTCATTGTGAAATATTTAATGGTCTAATAATATTTATCTTTATATAATTTTAGCTTTTAGTATATATAATATTATAGAAATAGTTTTAGATTAAAGGGTAAAATAGTCATTCAATATTTCATGAACACTTGCTTATATATCATATATCTTTAATTTACTTTCATGGTAATCTAGCTTTTTATTTTTTGGCTTTCCACTTATATAATAATATGATTATACTAAAGTGGGGAGCGCCTAAGTCTAAAGTTAAAAGACCAAAATATTTATAAAAAATTGAACGACCGTATTTACCCTTTACTTCAATCTATTCATTTAATAAAATGTAATTTACATGTTAAAAATTAATAAAGTGATAGTATATAATAAATGTAATTGATGAATAATATGAAGATGGTTCATATTTCTAAAATTAATGTCATTTATTGTAGTCAATTAAATTTAGAATTACTTTAATCTTCCTTATCTATTACAAATGTCCGTTAATATCAATTTTGAATATATCTATTCAATTTTTAGTTCCTTCATCTTTTAACTTTCTAATGGAACGTACATTAATTCATTCATTACTTAAAGAAAAAGCTCAATGAATTCGTGTTCAAAGTGTGTCCCTGTTGATGATGGTTAGTCTTTTCTTTCGTTATTTTAATTGGTAACATTTTGTTTAGATGATGCAATGGAGGTTTGTTGATGTTGTGATGTAATCAAGTCATTGATTCTGAGCCTGTAATGCCTTCTAAGTTGTGTTTTAATTACTTTTTCTATTTAATTATTTCTCAATTTTCTTCATTTATTTGCTAAACAATGTTTATTTTGTCCTGTTACACCATATTTATTTTTATCGCAACTAAAACAATCACTTTTATCGGAAAATATTTGTTCCATGAGTAATATATTTTTATTAACTTATTATGTTGTCTAATTTACATTTTAATATATCCACTTCTAGGGCACAAAGACGGATCGAAATGCATGTCAAGAAAGAGCCAGCATATGGAAGAAAGTCAACTGAATGAATGGCGGCGATGCCAAAAATTAAAGTTTTGAGATTTACAAACCGTACATTTTTTAGAATTATTTTTTGAGAAATTTAGTAATGTCGACAACTTTTCATCTGTTTCTTTTATAAATCTGATTTGCGTTTATTCTATTCAAGCACATATATATACTGTTTTACTTTTGCTAAGTCAATGAACAACTCTATTTTTGGTCTTCAAACAGAAAAAAATAAAATTGCCAACTCAAACACAAATTTAAAACTCATAATATTTATGTGTTTTAACAAAATTTTATACTTTTATTTGATATGAAATACACGCGCAACGCGCGTACCCAAATACTAGTGTATATATATAAAGGAAGGTATAAGTAAGGTGATGTGACACCTCTCTATGACCTATAACACTATTTATCTTTTTTCTCCTTTTTTTTGATATTTTTTCTATTTTTTTCTCATTTATGTGTCATGTTAAAAAAACTCAGTAATCACTTTTGACTCTCTTAACTATTTTAAATATACTACATTAAAAGAATATATACACACACGCGCACACACACACTCTCTTTAAATCTAACTTTTATATATATATATATATATTATAATTATGGTCTATAAGAGGATGATGTGGCTAGTTCTTTCAGCAATAATTCATCGTTTTTGACCTTTTTTCTCCTTGTATACTTTCTTAATTTTTGATCTTGTGAATTTTTTTCATTTATTTTATGTTATATTAGCAATTTATATCTTCTATATATTATATATTGTGGTATATAAGAGAATGATGTAGCATTGTTCTTTTGTCAAGAATTTGTCCTTTTTTAGCTCTTTTCATTACTTTTCTTATTCTCATTCAATTACTAACATAACAAAATATTTCAATATAAGCAATATTTTTTCTTTTATTTCAAACCTCTTGATTTTTTCTTTTATTTTTTTAAATAAAAAATTGATCTTTTTTTTCTCTTATTTCAATATTCCTTTTGACTTTCAATATTTCTATTTCTTTTCAAGAACTAAAATTTCACAATTATATACTTTTGAAGAACTAGATTTCACATTTAAAAAGATTATCTTCCTAACCACCTTATCTAAGACATGATCATCAATTAATTGACATTTTTTTTCTCCAATAAATCCGACGTCTCATAACCTAACATGAGAATATGTGGATAATTGAAAAAGAATTGTGAAAGTATATACATGCATTGATTCCATTGAAGGACCTACTCCAGAGCAACGACTCCGCGTAGTCTATCTTTCTGCTCACTCCTGATCTTCTATATTCGGTTCGATCAACAATTGGATATATATATATTTTCCTATTTTTGTATTTTTATATTTGAAAGAGCAGATAATGGTGAGACAATGACTATTTTTTATATATATAGTTAATTAGTTTCTTTCTTTAGACATTTGATTTTTTATTTTTTATCACTGTATGTATATATGTATGAATTACAAGTGTTAATTATTAAATAAATATATAGAATATAATAAATATATAGATTTTATATATTCTCTTATTATATAAGAAGGAGTTAGCAGGCACGTCTACGTCAACGTGCTTGCTTATTCCGATAATAGTATTTTGGTCATTTTTTATATTTTTGGTGTGTTTTTAAAAGTAAAAAAATATTAAAAAATATGGGGGCATTACTTAGTAATTTCACACATTTTAAAATGTAGTAATTTTTAAAGTTTGTGGACATTATTTTTTTTACTATCTAATAAATAAGAGTGAATAGCAGGCACATCTCTGTCAACGTGCCTGCTTATCACGGTAATAATATTTTGATTATTTCATATATTTTTTGATGTGCTCTTCAAAAGTTAAAAAAAATATGGGGCATTACTTAGTAATTTCACATATTTTAAAATATAGTAATTTTAAAAATGTGTGGATATTACTTATTTTTTTACTATCTAATCAAGGTGAAAGCAGACACGTCTTTGTCAACGTGCATGCTTATCACCGTGAGAATATTTTGGTCATTTCATATATTTTTTGATGTATTCTCTAAAGGTAAAATAATATGGGGCATTATATAGTAATTTCACACATTTTAAAATATAGTAATTTTTTGAATTTGTAGACATTACTTATTTTTTCCTGTGATTGATCATGTGGGACATTGTATTTATAATTAAAGTGTTTGTAGTGTTCAAGAATAATACAACTAGATTGACCAAAAATAAGTACTTTTATTTTGAACTTCAAAAATAACAAAAATAATTTCAAATAACTATTTTTAGTTTATCCGCTACACAATATAATGTTTTCGTATTGCGCCCCGGTTATCCTGACTAGTATATATATATGAGAGAGAGAGAAAGAGATGTGCAAAAATAAATATTAAGTCGCATGTATCATTATTTTTAAGTCAATAAGGGTAATTAACTACTGTCGAATATCAAAGATAGTAATGCGCTATGATAAAATTTTATACTCTATTTGCAGAGTTTAATTGGGTGCCATATTTTTTATAGCTAAAATGATAATCATGATCTTATAGTTTATTAGACAATCATTGAGGTATAACAAATAGTAACATTTTACATATTAGTTAATTAGGAGTTATAAACACAAAAGGTTGAGAGTTATGAAAAATTACTATTACTAATGCTAATTAAGTGCAGATATTATGAAAAAGAAGAGGAGATGTGAGTTATGAAATTTATTTTAGTATAAATAAAATAAATAGTTTCTCTGCTTGCATTGAAATAATTTTTTTTCATGAATATATTTAATTTTTAATTAGAAAAATGAGGCAAAAGGGCAAAAAAATAATAATAAAAGATAAACACTAATGAGAGGTGTCACCTCACCTCTTTTACGGGTACCTATGTTAAGTTCCACCTATCATTATCTTTAAGCCAAAATAGCAATTAACCACTTCACAGACATACTACCACATATAATGATATATATATATATATATATATATATATAATGTAATTAAATAGGTTTGCCTTAAAATCGCATTATGATTTTTTTTTTGCATCAAAACTAAGTAGGCGTTTTCATCAATTATTTTTCATCCAAAGGTATTGACACATTTCCATTGTTTTCTCCTTCTTCATCATCTTTTGCAATTATAATGAATTTTAAGTGTATTTAATTTTTGAATAATTTTATGCTAATTAATTTTTGTGTTTCTTCATATTATACTTTTGGTGTTATATATAAATTGGGTGTGAATCTTTTGCATGTTGTAATTTGCTTTGTCTATCTTGCTTTTGATTGAATTTTTAGAATGACATATTTTTTTCTTTCAAAGTTGGTTACTGATAGAGATGATTTGATGATAAGGATTAGGGTTTGTAGAACGTGGGATGCTATTAATCCCAAGAAAAAACAGCGAATTAATTAGCTTGAATATGATATTTTGTTGACGAAAACTCTAAAAGGTACCTTAACACATTATTTTTTATTCTTCTTTATATAGATTCTTTTTCAATCTTTCAATTCTCAAATCACTTATGATTTTCTTCTATGAGGAAAATATGATGCATGTTATAGTAAGGAAAAATCAAGTTAACAGGTTTAAAGATAACTTGAATGAATATTCTTTGGAAAAGTCAAGTTAACAGGTTTAAAGATAGCTTGAATGAATATTCTTTATTTATCATCAAGAACTTCAAAGTTGTCGAAATTAGTGATGGACATAGACCTGTTGAAAATTATTTTCTTTGCGTCAACTGCGATCAAGAGTTTTTCTGAAGATATTATTAATATCCCTATAAATGGATTTTAGTTTATTACAGATATGATTGACTTAAAAGTGAACAATAACATTATGTTATCAGGTATTTATTATTATCAATTTTTTTGATGAATTATTTAAATATCTATGTTATTCTAAAAAGAAATACTTTATCCTTTGTATGTAGACGTGGTTGATTTTTGATATGGAGTTGATGATATGAAAAGCGTAGGATTGAAGTTGGAAAGAAAGAGACATTCAAATTGTTACTGATTTAAGCTACTCATCTCAATTTAGGTAGCTTTTGTATGTTATCTTCCAAAAAGTGAATTTGTAGTTTAATATACACGACTTTTTGATAAATATCACCCATCATTGAGTTAATTTATTTTATAATTTATTGAACTTCAACTTAAATAATATATTCTTAGAATGTCAAAACATTTATAAACTTCAATGAGGTACTCTCTAACCGCGCAAAGCGCAGTCAAGTTCACTAGTTTTATATTATTAGATACATATTTCATACCGATTTGAGAAAATCTTTTAAGCCTTGGGCGAGATATATACATTTTATACAGTTTTAATACACAAAACTTTGAGCGAGATATACACATTTTATATCATTTTTATATACAAAATGTTGAGCGAAAATTTGAGCGGATCTTTTATTTCAAAAAAAAAAACTGTTGGTATGTTTTGTAAACTAAAGAATCATAATATATTTTGTAATATTGAATACTATTTATGTATGTGTGTGTGTGTGTATATATATATATATATATATATGAAATGTGCCCTTTTGTTTATGGGCAAGTTACATAAATACAATAAAATAAGTTAAAATTTCATAATATATAATTATTTTTTAAATTACATAATATACAATATATAACTTATAAATGAATGAAAAATATATACTTTAAATATGGTATTATACCTACAAATGAGATAACTAATTATTTCTTTCATAATTTAAGTAGATTAAATATGAAAAATATGCAATATTTAATAAAATAGTAAAATATAACATCAATATGCTATAATTTAAAGAATACAATTAGTTTTAATATGTTATATATATATATATATATATCATATTATTATATAAGGAGGAAGCTTCAAAGTTGAAAGTTGAATTACGAATTTATCCCTGTTATAAATTAAAATGTTATAATTAATTAAATATTAAATAATAATATTTTAGTTGCTTGAAGGTCCAATTTACTACATAAAATTCAATGCATTGTCCTCTCTGTGACCACAAAAGTTGTTTTTCTTCTCTTTCATTTTCTTGTGTTTTTTAAGAAGAAAAAAACTAAATTAATTTTCTTTAAATATTTATTTTCTTCATTTTGAAAGTAATGACTGAACATTATACTTCTAATTGATATAGAAGTTAAAAATATATATTTTCAATTAATGAGAAGTTGAAATGAATTCAATTAATTGAGGAATGTGAAAGAGTTTAACCATTAAACTTTGAAGCTACTATATAAACGCACTTATGATTAGTCATTCAACATATGTTTCTGGTCATAAGTGGGTACAATTTTCAGCTATATTCTCATTAAGTCTAGATTATTCAGTTTAATTTGCTTGATCCATTTGAATGATAATTTTTTTTACTTTAATGTAGGTGCTACAAATGGTATAATTTCACGTAAAGAAATAATTTTATGTATATATGTGATTTGGTGTCGGATGATGATAGATTCTCATTACTTTTAGATGTTGCAATGAAAACCTTTTTTATTTTTATGTTAATACTATTAATTACAATTTTTTTTCTAGCGAATCATATTGCCTCATCTTTTTGTTCATTTTTCTAATCTTGATTTTATTATTATTTTTTAATTAGTTTCTTGATCGGAGATTTTATCAATGGTTTCAGATTATTTAGAATATTTAGCTTCAAATAACTTGAAAAGTTAAATGATTCAGGACTTGGTATATTTTTGTTAGCTGTTGATGATGGTGCATGTCTGCTTATAGACTATTAAGCGTGACTTGGATATATCTCATTTTGAGTCTTATATATCTGTGTTGAAGGAAGGAGCAGTTTGATAAGTTAGTTAAGCTAGAAATTAATTGGTTAGTAGTTAGCTTAATTTTCATGCGATACACATTATATAAGCGGGAATTAAAAAAATGAAAAGTTAGATTACTATTTTGCTCTCCACTAAATTAAATACTTCAAATAATAATAATAATTCCAACTAAAAAGATTTATGAATATGGGTGGTTTGATAAGATTTCACCTAAATATTTAATAAAAACAACTGAACAATCCCTTGCTTTGACTTCGTCAGAACAAACGATTAAATTACTGAACAAACGTGATATCGATGTTCATAAACATAAATACCCTTTTATGCATATTGGTATGGTTCAAATTGCATTTAAACCATTAACCCTTAAAGGGTTACCAGAGACTTTTCTGGCAGCTCTTAGAGACGCTAGAAATTTAAATTTTAGACAGTCTCTAATGGGTTCGATTGAATCCACCGTGGCTTATGGTCCTGTATATTTCAATACACAACCCAATTTACAATTATTATTGTCTGATGTTAATATTCTTGATGCATTAACATTAAATGTTAAAATGCATGGTTATAATTATGCACCTGGATCTGAATTAATTTGTTTAGCATATAGAATTTATTATAAATTATTATCTACTTTAAATCCTAGATGTAAGTTGATAGATCGGTCAAATCAGTCTATTATATTTGAAACTAATTTTTCTAAATCAAAGATTACTACTAGAACACCTATTAGATGAGATGAAATTAATTTTCCCTCTACATGGATTGATATTTTTGAAAAAGAATTACCAGCAAATAGACCTGATGCGGTTTATACATTAATACTTACCATTATAGAATATTTTAGTGGTAGATTTACCAATGTATATGAAAATATTCGTACCATGTTAAATGGACTTAAATGTAGACACTTAGGTGAATTTCGATGGTACAAAGATACATTTCTTAGTAGGGTTATGGATTTACCCGAAAGCAATTCCTATCATTGGAAGGCAAAATTTATAGATGGTCTGCCTTATTTGTTTGCAGAAAGAGTAAGGAAAACTCTTAGAGGAAATAATACTCAAATTTCTTATAATGTTTATACGTATGGTACACTTATTGGTGTATATACACAGGAAGGATTAAATCACCAGTTGAAAAAGCAGAGACTAACTGAAAGAAATCAGTTAGGAGATTTTTGCAATCAGTTTGCAATGGAAGATATTCCTTCCTCAAAGAAAAGAAGTGATAAAGGAAAAACTTACCAAAGGAAAGGTAAGAGAAATCGACAAAGGTCAAAAGAAGAGCGTGAAGAACGCAAAAGACATCGAAAAGAAAAAAGATTTGTTAAAAACAGATCGAAAAGAGATTTGAAGAATACCAAATGTTATAGATGTGGTAAATTTGGTCATATTGCTCCTAATTGTAAAAAGGAGAAGTTGAAAACTTTGGCATTAGAATTAGATGATAAGTATAAGGACCAACTCCTTAAGGTTATAGACGAGACATCGGTAGAAGAATATGATAGTAGTTCTTCTGATGTTTATGATTCTGACGATTCTTTGCAATTACTTGATTTTGATAATTCTGACAGTGATACTTGTCATAATTGTGAACCTGGAAGTTGTACTTGTAATATGGATTTTTATAAATTACAATCACAATTTCAAAATTTTGAAATTAAACCTATTAATTCTGATAATATTTTAGAATTATTAAAGGAAGTCAATGATAATAATCTTCGAGAAAAGATTATTACTATGGCCTCTAGTTCTTCAAAATCAGCAGATAAGCTAGTTCAAATTAAAAAAAGACATTTTTAATGAAACTCCGTATACTTTTGCAGAAGTGCAAAAAAGGCTTTTACAAAAGAATCAATCAAAAGTTCATAGTCATGATTCTTCTATGGATGATTTAAAAATTGAGGTTGAAAAACTCAAAAATAAAATTAAATCTCTTAAACAAAATCAGATGATTTTAGATCATAGAGTAACCCAGTTAGAAAATTCTAACTCTGAGTTACCTGTTGACATTAAGAAAAAAGGAATTTATATACCCGAGGAAGAAAATGATTTTTCTGAATCTTCTACACAAATTATTTTAAACCCAAAAAATGATATGTTTCTTGGAATGATGCAAATAGTTACTGCACATAAATGTTATGTAAAATGTACTATTTTAATTGATAATAACTTTTCTATAATGGAAACTGCCTTAATAGACAGCGGTGCTGATATTTCTTGTATTCAAGAAGGATTAATTCCAACTAGATATTATCATAAGAGCTCGCATAATGTTAAGTCTGCTTCAGGTAATAGAATGCAAATAGAATATAAGTTACCTAATGCTTATATATGTCAACAAAAAGTTTGTATTCCTCATTTCTTTATTTTAGTAAAAGATCATTTAAATCCTCCAATCATACTTGGAACCCCTTTTATTCAAGCCATTTACCCATTTACTAGAATAGATGAAAAAGGTTTTGATGCCGTTTATAATGGCAAAAAGATTTCTTTTACATTTATTACTGATCCTATTTCTCGTGGTATTAATACTTTGATTAATTTGAAACAAAGTCATCTAAATTATTTACAATATGAAATTTATAGCATGTCAATAAATGATACATTAAAATCTGCTAAAGTTCAAGAAAAAATTAAATTGATTTCTGAACAATTTGCTGTATCTATTTGTGCTGATCAGCCAAGCGCTTTGTGGGATAGGAAAAAACATGTAGTATCTCTTCCATATGAAGATTCTTTCTCTGAAGAAAATATTCCTACAAAATCTCGGCCCTGTCAAATGAGCGCTGAGTTAGTTGAATTTTGCAAAAAAGAGATTGATAATCTTTTACAAAAAGGTTTGATACAACCTTCTAAATCACCATGGTCATGCACTGGTTTTTATGTTAATAATGCTGCTGAAAAAGAACGGGGTGTGCCTAGATTGGTTATAAACTATAAACCATTAAATAAGGTTTTAAAATGAATTAGACATCCAATTCCTAATAAGAAGGATTTACTCTCTAGATTATATGATGCTAATATATTTTCTAAATTTGATTTAAAATCTGGATATTGACAAATACAATTGTTTAAAGAACATACCTATAGAACTGCTTTTAATGTTCCATTTGGTCAATACGAGTGGAATGTTATGTCATTTGGTTTGAAAAATGCTCCTTCTGAATTTTAGAAGATTATGAATGATATATTTAATCCTTATATGGATTTTATTATTGTTTATATTGATGATATTCTTATTTTTTCTAAAACATTAGAATTACATTATAAACTCTTAGATATTTTTAAGAAAATAGTAATTCAAAATGGTTTAGTCATATCAAAACCAAAAATGAGTTTATTTCAAACAAATGTTAGATTTCTTGGTCATTATATTTGCCAAGGCAAGATTACTCCTATACAGCGATCTATTGATTTTGCATCAAAATTTCCTGATGTTATAACTAATAAAATACAACTACAAAGATTTCTTGGTAATTTAAATTATATTTCTCCATTTTATAAAGATTTATCTCGAGATCTAGCTCCTTTATATGATCATTTAAAGAAAGGTCATAATTTGCCATGGACTGATAGTCATACTGAATTAGTAAAGAAGGTTAAAGAAAAGGTTAAAAATCTTCCGTATTTAACTCTTGCTAATCCGTTGTGAAAAAAGATTATAGAAACAGATGCATCTAATATTGGTTTTGGGGGAATTCTTAAACAAATAAACCCCAATGATAAAATTGAATATTTGATTAGATATTATTCAGGCAAGTGGACAGAAGCCCAGAAAAAATATGCCACTGTTGATCACGAAATGCTTACTATTGTTAAATGTGTTTTGAAATTTCAGGATGATTTGTATAATCAGAAGTTCTTGATAAGAACTGACGCTCAGGCAGTAAAGTTTATGTTTAATAAAGATTTTAAACATGATGCTTCGAAAATGATATTTGCTAGATGGCAAGCTCAATTGGCTCCATTTGATTTCGAAATTGAGTATAAAAAGGGAATTGATAATTCTCTTCCTGATTTTTTATCTCGTGAATATATACAATGAATAATGTACAATCATTTTCAGAAATAAAAGATAATTATAGCTTATATTGGAAATTTCAAAGGTGTTTGAAAAATGCCAGATTTCATAAAGAACGATGTCAAACACTACTAGAAAATGTTGATAAAAATGCTATAGATATTAATCAAGTTATTCGAATAATATCTGATTTTGATGATATAATAGAAGATCAGAAGAATTTGATAAGAATGGTATAAGATATTTATATATCAAATCATTCAGCAAGTTTAGGATGACTAATAAAGGTTGTTTTATATGTGCTAATAAAATTTATTTTAGTTGTAGCATGAGGTCACAATGGCCAGGGTTGCATGCTCCTGATAGAGGAAGAGGACGAGGAAATAGAGGAAGAACAAGAACAAGTTATACAAGTCAAATTGGAAGTAATAGCTCCACTAATACTCCAAGATATGAGAGCCCTGTAATACAAAGGGGTGGAAAAATATTGATAAATGAGAAGATTTCTCAAGAAAGAGGAGAATCCTCAAACTCTATAAAATTAGAGGATATTCCGAAAGACAGTTCCTTATACGAACATTTGCAGGCATATTTAGCCGCACAGCAGCCAAAGTATAGTGATTCATATGCAAAAATGGCTCAAGATGACTCTGATGATATAAAGAGTTATGAAAAATTGCCAAAAAAGGAAATTATATTTCTTGTAGATAATCAGGTAATTCAATGGCAAAATGATCCATGGCGTATACTGCAAAGATATTTGACAGATAATTTATATTTTCCGGGTGAGTCATACAAAACCCGATCATATTATGAAAATATCTTGATTTCTACTGAAAGTGTTGAATTTCAGCATTTCAAAGGATTCAATGTTACTGATGAAGTTTATAACTTCTCAAAAATGATTATAAAAAATGTTATATCCATTGAAGAATGGGGGATTTCCTCAATGAAAGAAAGACAGGTGATTCTTAATAAAGTAAGAATCAATTATACTTACTGGAATTATATCCAAGCTTTTAAAACAGTTTTGATTTATGACAATGATAAGTATAAACATACTTGGTTTATAAAAGTATGTGCAAAAATATTTTTCGGGTAATGTCCCAAATTGGTTCCTAAATTGGTGGACCTATCATGGACCTACAGTTGATATTCTACCATCACCATTCAAGGAATTATACAGCGAATGGGTACAAGTATCTCCTGAAGTGGATGCTCTATTCAGGGAAAATCATGTCGGTTGGCCAGAAAAAATTGGTCAAGTCTATTTCTTTTTGAAATTCTCAATCCTATGGATCCATAAATGGACTCCAGAATTCGGAGATACCGAAGAACATATTCCATGCTTATACAGAGTTTATTATAATAATTTCTGGGATAAATTATTAAAAAAGGATCCAAGCACAGGGCAGTTATATGGTCAAAGTCTTATAGACTTAATTTCTCAAACAATTAAGACTTATAAGTCCAGAACCAAGACTATATTTGTGGAGGATAATTCTATCAAGTATATGACTCGAAAAATCAATTTTCAAGAAGGTGATAAGGAAGAGTAGATAGCTCAATATTTGGATCAAATAAGAAAAAATTTGATGGAAACCATTGAGCAGATTGCAGATAAATCTGATGCTTCGATGAAGAGTAATAACATCCAGGTCAATGATAGTGATGACTACTTGAGTTTTATACAAGAACTCAATGATTCGCAAGAACCAGAATCACATGACCCAGAGATAACTGTAAATCAGGCAGAAGAATTTCTGCGAAATTTATCAAAGAAAGAAGGAAAAAAACCGATGGAATAAAATTGAATACCCCACAGTTCATATTCGGTGGGATCCATGATAAAAATGACAAAGATAGTTGTCACTATGTAAATAGTAAAGCTGTCACTGTTCATTGATAAATGAACAGTATTTTACTGTAAATTGTCACTGTTCATTGATGTTTGAACAGTATTTTCATTTTCTATATAAGAAGGCATTTGCCTTAGCTTTTAGGTAGAAGTTTTAGTCTTTGTGAAAAAGGTTTTCTCTAGCCTCTCTCTAGTCTCTCCCTAGAAGAAGAAGTTTTTGTAATAAAAGTGTTGTAAAGTTTTAATAAGAAGAAAAAGAAAATCGTCCATCTCCTGGACACAACTCTGGTGTTGACAAGTACTTTATTTCTCTTTCTTTTATTTCTTTTATTTACATAAGTCGGATGATATCCGGCTAAGTTCTCTCTCTATATTGAATACAAGCTTATTAATTGCATATTAATGATGAATTAGGCCTATTAAAATTCAGAGATTCGTTCATAAAGATAATTAACCAATACTATATGACTTCAACCAATGCTGTTTGAATGCTTAGCTTGGTTCCGAGATGGTGGTACAGTCGTTGCAGGTACTGTAGAATTTCGGATTTGCCTTAGTGGCTACGTCTAGCGTGTGGTGAGAATCCCAATTTGTTGTTATGTTTTAAGGGCGATTATATCCCACTGAATCCTTCGGGATGTCCTAGACACATGGTCTCGAAATTCTACAGTATTTGTATATCTGACAGGCCTCTTGCTTGGGTAAAAGTTTGACCATAGAGTTAAGATTCAACCAAATATGGCTTGAGGTTATATAAACAAGGTTATGAGTTTTTATGATATAAAAGAGGTTATGAGTTTTTATGACTGAATCTCTTTATTTTAATCCTTGTTTAAGGATATTAATTTAGCCTAGTTCTGGAGAAGCCGTGCGGACTACCGCCAGCCTTTCTGGATCCTGGAGAAATTGAAGATTCAGAAAAATCATTTTCTTCCTCGGGTATATAAATTTCTTTTTTCTTAATGTCAACAGGTAACTCAGAGTTAAACAACAACAACAACAACAACAACAACAACAACAACAACAACAACCATTCAATCTAAAATTATTCTTATAAAATTTTATATACTAAAAAGTAAAATTACATAATAATAAATATTATTATTGTAATAAATATTATTATTAAAGTATATTAACGTTTTCTTCTCAAAAGAAAAAAAAACTTCTACACTAAAAATGAAAAAAAATTCAAGTACAAATATGAGTCCCTTCCAATTCTTTAGGAACACAATAGTAATAATATACTAATATTCATATTGTAACTGAAGGTCATGAGTACTCTCTTTCACATCATATGATTATTAGACTTCTAAATCCAACATAAATTACTACAAAAACTTATCAAAAGTTGCCTGAACATTAATAAATTATAAATGTTTAAACCTTTTCACTTTCCAGACTTTTGATTTGCTTTGTAATTATGCATTCTTCATTAATTAAGAAAGTTATCTTGACTTATATAAATGAACTTTTACCTCAACCATCGCCATTAGAAATTTAATTTCACTTTATCTTACTATGTGGGTTCAAAATCAATAGGCAATAAGAGGTATCCTTCTATTTTTATTAGAATATTTATTTATAAGATAATTAAATTTATTTTTTTTCTTAATGTTTAGTTTAGTTGGTATATCTTAAATTTATCTAATGATTGGTGCACTTTAAGGAGACTATGAGACAAGATATAGTAATCATTGCAATAGATTTTGCCTCAGACGATTTTTAGGATCATCAAAATAATGTAGAAAAAGAGATTTATGTCAAAATTTTGTGCTAAGATTTTGATTGAAAGTTGAATAACAATGGCCATTACATTTGGATTAAACAAGTTGATAAAGTGATGTAATTCTTGAAGACTGAATACTTCATTTTTCATTGTTTTTATTTCTTAATTCTTTTGTATTCTTGTGAATTTATAGCATTATTTGAATTTTCTCCTTTGTAAAATGAAATGCGAGATTGAAAAAAAAATTGGCAGAGCATAATAGTTAAATAATTAGTTTTGATTTCTCTTCTATTGCATGTTAATTTTTAAAGATTTCTACAGAAAACTAGTAAACAACTCTTTTCGATGAATATATTTTGTGCTACTCAATGCTGCCTTTTAATAAAAATATAAAATTAATATAGCAAAATATTTTTTCCTTTGAATTAGCTAAATAGTATCACCATTCACTAGGGTTGCGTATCGGTTTGGTTCGGTTCTCAAAGTTATAGGTTCTACTTATCAATTATCGGTTTGTAAACAAGTAAGATCATTAAAGAACCATTAAGATGTCGGTTAATCGGTTATTGGTTAATCGGTTATTGATTGTTATCGATTCGGTTATTGGATTAACCGTTAAGATCTCACATGAAAAATCTCATAAGTCATAAGAATGTTTAGCTAGAAAAAAAGTAGGTGAAAAGAGAAAGAGCATATAGAACTAGCCCAGCTAAAACGATTAACTTTAATGTAGATTTGAATAACATCCCCTTCATTTTTCATCAATATCCGATTTATCTTCTTGCTAGGATACTTTATATATTGAAAGCTAAAATTGTAATTTAATAAATTATTATCGGGTTATCGATTCACCCGATAAAAAATGTGATCAAACTGATAACCAAATCAATAACCCAATAACTTGGGACAATAAACTGATAATTAATTCGCTAAATCAATAACCCCAATCATTAATCCAATAACTCAATTATCGGTTCCGATTATTGGTTGCACAACCCTAGCATTCACTAACCTTACTTCTTTAATTTGTAGTCTATTACTCAAATACAACTTTTTAGGACTCTTATGTAATCTTTATAATTTTTTATCCATCGATACGAGCTACACATGCGAAAAGGAAAAAGTTGAATGACCTTATTGTTCATAAAAGTTAAACGACTTTTTAATTCTTCAAGCAAAATTAAAATTCTGTACAAAGATGAAATTACACATTCTAATTAAAAAAAGATCAGCATATTTAAATATATCATTTTAGGCAATAAATTATGATGTAATATATAGAAATTTATATTAGTTCACATTTTACTAATTGCACATGCTCTTTTTAACCTTCAAATATTATTTTATAAATATCTCATATTCTCACTCTTATGTTATTTTAAAATTTTACACTAAATAATATGGGATATATGTGCGTTGCATGTAACTAGAATTAGTAATCTGAATAAATATGAAGAAGAGAGAAGGGTTCTTGGAAGAACAAATTTGGAGAATATCGGACTCTTGGTAATATGTAAGAACAAATATGAAGATGATAAAATTCTTGAAATTTCTGGAGAAAAAATTGAGAAAAGAGAGTGTTTTTATGAAATTTTTGTATATTTGAATTATTATATCAGATATATAATCTTTTCTTTATATTTAATTAGAATATATATTTTATGAAAGTAAAAGTTATACAAATTGTAATTAAAAAGATAAAATTTTGAATATATTGTATTTATGTAATTTTTTCAAAGTAGTTATAACTTTTATAATTATTATTTTAAAAATTAATATTTATATAAGAATCTCTTTGTTTATTTGAAAAGAATTTGGCAGCGTGTGCTATTAACAAATATAGTGAATTTCTATAGAGGTATTTGTATTGTAGTGGATATATCTGTTTATATTATAGTGAAAGTCTATTTTTTGGAGAAAAGTTAGGATTAATTGTCCATATAAATAAATGGGTTCTCCTTCATTGTATTTCATCCCATCAAGAGAAATAAGAACTTCTCTCCTTCTCTCTTTCTCTATAATATTTTTGTTCTTTCTTTATTATTTCATAACACGTTATCAACACGAGTCTCTGCCTTGAGCACTCACTTTGAAAGAAGGTAAGAAAAATTAAAATTTCTTTTTTGAAAGATGTATTACTTAACTATAGGAGTGATATTCCTTTGGTGATATTGTTGCTCTACAACTCTATTGTCTCAAAATTTGAAGTCCAAGGTATTATTTTTCTCTTTCTTTTAATATGGCTAACCTTACGAAACTTAATTTCGTTGTCCTTCAAAGTTCGGGCAAGAATTATCTTTCATGGTTGTTGGATGCTGAAATTCTTACGGATGCAATGGGTCTTGGAGACACCATTAAAAGTGAAAACAAAGCATCATATCAAAATCGTACTAGGGCTATGATATTCTTGCATCATCATCTCGACGAAATTCTTAAAATTGAATATCTCACGATTAAGGATCCACTTGTTTTGTGGAATAGCCTAAAAGAAAAGTATGACCACCTGAAGATAGTCATCCACCCAAAGACACGATATGATTGGATCCATCAAGACTATAAGTCTGTTCATGAGTATAGCTCATCAACATTCAAAATTGTTTCTAAGTTCAATTCATGTGGAGAAACTATTAATGATGTTAATATGATTGAATATGTGGTAGTATACAAAATTAATTGAAAGCTCCGGAAGAGCTAATGTATTACTACCTAAAGGAATGAAATTATTGTAGTAAGTCTCAAAAGGAAACTTATAAGTTTCAAGGACATTGAAAAAATATTGAGACTATAGATTATGGAAGATCTAATATCTTCATGCTACTACAATTGAAGCGGGTTATAAATATTTATGTAAAAGATTCAACCGCCATTTTTTTTATTTGTAGTACATAAATATGGGTATGATGATGAAATCACATACGAAAGTAAACTAGAAGTTTACTGAAATAAGTTGGCATAACTGGTTGGCCATCCCGGTTCAAATGTAATGCAAAAATAATTGAGAATTCACGTGGCTATATGTTGAAAAAATAAAAGATTCTTCAAGAATTCTCTTGTGTTGCCTGTTCTCGTGATAGAATGATCTTGATCAGCTAAGATTGGAATTATATTTCCTGAAATTTTGAAACTTATAAAAGGGTGAATATGAGCCCATTCACCTATCATGTGAACTGTTTGTTAATAGATGCATCTATGATATGGTCAAATGTGTTTTGATATCAATTTGCAATTGATTTTTGTAAGGTTGTTGCTCAAATTATTAGATTAAGAGCGTAGTTCCAAATTATAAAATCATATTGATAATGCTGATTCATATCTATGTTGGTTTAGCAAAAATTGTATGCCTCCAATTGTAGCTAAATCATTGGTTATGAGAATAAAACTCCCGAATAAAATTTGGTATGAGATATGTTTATTTAACATATAGCAACACTTGAATGCATCAAGCCAACAAGGTTCACCTATCACAATTGGTTCAGGGTCAGGAACCAAATAATTTCATCTAAAAATTTGAATGTGCGATATATGATTCAATTGCTGCACCACAACGCACAAAGATGGGTCCCCAAATGAGCTTGGGGGTAAATGTTAGTTTTTCTAACATTAGGGGGAGAAGTGATTAGCAGCTGAAAATTGAGTGTGGGATGAATTATCTAAATCCTTGGAAAAAAAAAAGTGAACTTAAAGTTCAATAGATAATTCACTTGCAAAATATTGCAAATCAATTGCCAGATATATTTGCTAACTCTATTTTATAATTCAGTTGCAAATGCTCCAATGAAAGGTCCTTGAAGGACAGGGTCTATGAGACGCCTGAAGCGTGATAGACCAAAATGTTTCAAATATAGAACTCCTTGAAGGAGAGGAGCAAATGATTAAGATGGTCATAATGATGAGGCAAGTGCTTTAAGAAAGTACCACGACATAATACTTCATAAAACCTTGGCAAAGGTTCAGGTACCTGAAAATGAAGAAAAATGAAGAGATCTCAGTAAGTTATGTCGCATTGGAACTGATATCAAAATAATTGTCAACGATATCTTTGATATAATGTAGCGCTCAATATTATGAATATTGACGAGGATCTTGAATTAAAATCTGTTAAAAAGTATGGACAGATAAATGATTGGTCAATTAAAAATATGCAATTCAAGTATAATGCCAGTGGATATAAATGAATTCTTTTGGCATAAAGATTTTTCGTAAATTATGACATTATGATATGGAGAGGTCCTCTTGTGGTGGATGCAATTATTTTGAAGTTCCTCATAAGTTTGACAATATATGAATAACTTGATATGCGCATAATGAAATTATTTGCATGTCTAGAGAGACTGAAGGATATATGAAAATCCTTGAAGGATTTAAAAGAACGAGGAAATTCTTGGTCTTGAAGATATAGTCTGCTCCTACTAGGAGATATTGGAATGGGATCAAACACATAATGCGATATCTAAAAGGGACTACTGTATGAGCTTATATTATCCTAACAATTGCAGTTCCGATCTTATTGGTTATGCTGATGCTAGGTATTTATCTGACCCACATAAAGCTCGATCTCAAACTGGCTACGTGTTCATATGTGGAGGTACTGCCATATCTTTGAGATCTACAAAGCAGTCTCTTGTAGCTACTTCATCAAATCATATTGAGATAATAGCTATTTATGAAGCAAACCGAGAATGCGTGTGGTTGAGGTCCATGATACATCTCATTAGAGAAAAATGTGATTTGAAATATGACAAATTACCCACAATTTTATATGAAGACAATGCAACATGCATAACACAACAAAAAGGAGGATTCATAAAAGGAGATAGACGAAGCACATTTTGCCAAAGTTCTTCCACACACATGAGCTCCAAAAGAATGGTGATATTAACGTGCAACAGATTCGTTCAAGTGATAATGTGACTGATTTATTCACCAAATCTCTACCAACTGCAATTTTCAAGAAGATGGTACATAAGATCAGGATGCAAAGATTCAAGGATGTTCTAATTAGAGGGAGTTAATACGCACTGTACTCTTTTTCCCTTACGAGGTTTTGTCCCACTAGGTTAATGTGACTCAATTAAAAAATGTGTAACTTAAGTGACATTAGTCCAAATACTTTTTTTTTTTGAAATCTTGCAGAGTATTTATTTAAATTATTTTCAAATTACAATTTGATTGAGTTTACTTCACTCAATTAAAAGAGACATAATCTAGGTGGCATTTGGCAATCATCATTAGTATCCTTTTCATTTTCTTTTTCTCTTTTATTCTTTGATTCATATTTAAGTTTGTTTTCAGCCCCTTTTTTTCTCAAGTGAAACTTTTTTCTATAATGTATCCTATTTAAATGTTTTTATGTTATAGAAGTACTATGCAATCAATATTTACCTTTTTTTTTAAAAAAAAATTATAATTTATTTCTACTTTTATATCTATTTCAATTTAAATGCAATAAAATTTAGTTTTTATATTAAGTTATCAACAATGGTATCTCGAAAAAAAGGAGAAAAGTAATACATTTGGAGTCAAAACGAATAAATAAAAACTAAAAGTTCATACATGACTTTCCCATAATATTATATCACGCGCACAATTTGAAAAATAAGTTACAAGATATTATCTATTTTTCTCCGCTTGCTAGAGAATTTACATATTATAAAATGATTTAGGTATAAAATTTGTCTCATGTTGGTGCAAACTAGTTAAGCAATTTATTTTCTTTTTTAATGTTCACGTCAGTATGAACACACCTCGACTAATTTCATTAGATATCTACTATTTCCCACCAATAACAGCTACCAGGTAACTATGTCCATCAAGGCTAAAACAGATGAAAGGGAAACACTTGTTGTCTCTGCTCGATTTTGATCCTGAGACCTCATGATGTTCAACCAACTTCATTAATCACTAGGCCACAACTTGAGCGCTAATTTATTTTCTTATGTTAGGAACCAAATAATCGAAAAACAATTGGCAAAAGGGAGTTCTTCAGTATTCAATTGTCAAAATACTCTTCCATTTTCATTTTTCATTATTTTTATTTTTTAAGGTTCAGAAAAATGAACTCTAGGTTTTTTTCTTGAGAAAATTATATAGTAAACCTATGTTATGTATTTATCATTAATAGATATAGTTTTAAAAAATTACATTTTATAAAAAATAATTACAATTTGTAACATTTCTCTTCACTCTCTCTAAATCTCTCTTGCCTCCCTTCTCTTTCTCCCCCTCTCTCTCGCTCGACTCCCTCCTCTTTCTCCCTCTCTCTCGCTCACTTCTCTCCTTTCTCCTTCTCGTTCTATTTCTCCGCTTCTCTCTCTCTCTCTCTCTCTCTCTCTCTCTCTCTCTCTCTATATATATATATATATATATATATATATATATATATATATATATATATATATATATATCTTTTTCTTTTTCTTTTTTCCTTTCTCTCTCTCCGCTTCTCTCTTTCATGATACATTGGTATATAACAAATTTGATACTGATACATGATACAATTGGCACTTTGCTAGCATAATGCACTAAATTAGAATTATATATTGACAATTGACAAAAAAATTACACATAGCAATATAAAAGTGTATAATAGATATACAATAATTCTGAAATTATCAAAAATATGATACTGATACATGTATCAAAAAACTCATTTATCTAAATGAAAATTATGTGTTTCACTGAAAAAATTGATACATACTTATAAGCATTAAAAAAAGCAGATACACATTCAAAGTGTACAAGTAGAATGAATGAATACAAGTGATACAAGAGTAAATGAATACAAGTGATAAAAGAGTGAATGTACAAACTCAATTAGAGTTTTTGGTTGTTTTCTTGTATACACATAAACTGTATTCGTCGTTACAATCTGTATAATCGATACAATAAGTATTTGTCAATTTTTGTATCTTTGTATACATGTAGAATATATCCATTGATCCAATCTAAGTGTACATATGAATATAAGTAGAATGAGTGAATAGAAATGATACAAGAGTGAATGAATACAAGCGATATAAGAATGAATAAATACAAGTTCAATTAGATACAACAAGTATTCATTGATATAGCTAATGCACCTATGAATACAGTTGTTTGATACCCTAAAAAAAATATAATAAATACAGAGAGAAAGATGCAATTAAAATATAGTATACAAAGAGGGAGAGAGAGAGAAAGAAAGGGAGGGGCGAGAGAGGCAGAGAGAAAAAGAGTAAAGAGCGAGAGAGAAAGAGATAAAGAGGGAGAGGGAGAGAGACAGAGAAAAGAGTGAGGGGGGAGGCCCGGAGGGTGGCGAGAGAGATTCTAAAAAGAGGGGAGAGAAGTTTTTCTTTTTACGCTAAAAATTATTGCTATAAATTGTAATTATGCAAACTATAACTATTAGTGTCTAATAATAATTAATTTTTTAAATAAATGCTATTTATGAAATTCTTCCTTTTTTCTTTTATAATTTTAAAAAGTTCGGAGAAAGACGTTAAATTTATTAAAATATATTTAAGTCATTTATTCTTTTCCTAAAATATAATTAAGTTCCTTTCTCTCTCTTCTGTCCATCGAAATCTCCTGCTCTCTCATGCTCTCAAATCGTTTTTTCTTCTCTATCAATTCTCCAATCGTCTTCTTCAGATATGTGATCGATAAACTTATATTTTGCATTTGATCTTGCATTTTGAGCTCCATATTGTCTTGAGATATAAAAGTACTTAAATTTTTTCCTCAAACTTGATAAACCATAGTGTTCATAAAATTATGATTTTTTTTCAATTTTTTTAAACTTAAGACTATTCTTTTTAATCGAAATATGTGCTATTTCACTTATTTTGCTTGTTCCAATAGTTTTTTTTTTTAATTATGTTTTTATAAATTCAACTTGGTACATTAATTTTTTTTCATTTCTTTTTTTTTATCTAATGTGCAGGTTAGAGGTAGTTAATGTGCTGAAAAATGGGGGAACAGGGATAAATTAGCTTAACCACTCTCAAATGATCTTTAATTTGAATTACTTTTTGAAACAATCCACTTTTATTTTTGAATTTTAAAATTAGTAATGTCATGTGTCTTTTCCCGATGCTAACACTTGTCATAATGTGTGCCTCAGGACATCTCCACCACTTCTAAATTCTAGCTCTAAACATTAAATTTAGAGTTTATTGGTAGCGTTTAGGATTTCAACCCAACTTTAAATTTTACTCTAAATTTTAAATTTAAAGTAAAATATAAAGTATGAATAGTGTAATTATTAATTTCAAATTTTTTGATAAATATAATATTATTATTTAATAACTAAAATTTTTAATTTAATATAATATAAATAGTAAGATCACTGATTAAGTTTTTAATATTCGCATTTATTTTTTTATATTAATATTTTTTTGTTATATTAATTTTAAATTTAAATTATCTATAATTTTTATAAATTAATTTCTGTATACAATATTTTATTTAAAATGTTAGTTGATTTAGTTTTACAATTTATAATTGTATAAAAAAATATACCACTACAAAAATAAAATGTGCAAATCTAATATATTGTTAATAAATAACAGGATGTACTTTAAATAACAAGATGATAAACATTGAATAAAGTCGTGACTGACATACATCGATATTAAAGATATAATAGATAACATAATAATTTAGAAAATTACAAAGAAGTGCTACATGATATACTAACTACATGTATTATACTGCACAACAAGATAATCGAAGACGAACGTGATATAACTGCACCAATTCAAGATAATTCGGAAGGTCCAACTCCAACAGTAGAAATGGTAGTAGATGAAAATTAGCTATTTGAATACCTTTTAGCTCGACATAAAAAAAATTAAGGATAAAGATGCTCATTTTGAACTTCCTAATGCATTAGTAGAGCATTTATGAGAGCAACGTAGTAATCTTGAAAGTTGAATATTTATGTTAAAATTAAAATAAATATTATCATGATGTAATATTTATTTAATTATATTTCATTGATGATTTCTATTTTATTTGAATTTTTCATTAATATGTATATACATATTATTTATTTGTAATTTATCTTATTTAAAAATATAGAATATAAAATAATTTTATATTAAATAATTATATATAAAAAAGAGTATGAATTATATAGGATGATTACGTAGAAAAAGGAAGAATAATTTATTTTATTAAATTAAAAAAATTAATAAATAAAATAAAAATAATAATATTAAAGAGTGAAGAATAAAAAAATAATATTTTTTTTTAGTAAAAAGTGAAGTAGTGGATTGGAGATGGTCTTACGGCTTATCTCTATTTTCATAGATATATGGATCACTGTTAAATAAATATTAGTATTATTTAATTTAATAATAATAAATTAACAACAAATATAAGAAATAGGTTAATTCCAACTGACATGTCTTTTACTTTTGAACGTCATCTTTTGAAAATTAATAGTCAATTCCTCATTTAGTAGGATATCTATTTATTTATTTTAAATCATTTTTTAATCTTAATTCTTTGAAGCATGGTCTTAAGCAATGCCTAATGACCTATTATTAGATTATCACTTGTTTTAATATGAAGGTCTTTTTCTCTCTTTTTTTTAAAAAAAATAAAAATAAATAGATAATGCAAACCAGATACCCTTAATTCAGTTTCCACTTGTATTAGTTGCTCCACAAAATCCCTTTAAGAAATTTAAGAAAGACATTTATCAATAGGTAATGTTTGCATCAATGTCCAATCAAAGGGCGATTGCAGTATCAATCAAAAAAAAGTATGTCTAAAAAATTATTTAATTATTGAAATTGTATAATTATTAGAGTAGCAATTATATAATTTAATAATTACATAATATAGTAATTACATTAATTTATTTATTTGTCATAATATAATTATATTATAATTATAAATGTATTGTTTGATTGCACAAATATAATTACACAATTAGATTAAATTTTTAAATAAAAATTCATTATCAAGAAATTATATTTGGCAAATATATGTCTTATAAATGATATTAAATTACGTATTTAAGATACATATTGTCTCTAAAAAATATATTAATTATAAATATATATTTTTAATTAACATTATAAAAAATAATTGATATATATTTTTAAATTAATAATATTTAAATTAATTAATTATAAAAATGAAAAGTCATAGTTCATAAGAATATCGTGGAATGCATATTTGACAAAAATATTAATATTATAAATATAATGTCATAAATTATTTAAATATTTGACAAAAAATAATCTATCAATTCTAACCAAAAGATGAATGACATGCAATGTGAAATAACAAGTTAATACCTCTAAAGCAAATAAATTAGAACTGAAAATATAATATAATCCAAAATTAATAAAAAAGAGTTAACATAATACTTTTATATCAAACTCCAACACACTTAAAAATAAGTTCTAATATAATTTACGTAGATATAATTCAAAAGAAAAGGAAAACATAAGTCTATTACATCATTCAACAACAAAATTCTACTTTAATTCAAAAACTAGGATAATACTTCATTTATGTTAAATGAAGAAAATAAAAATAAAAAAAGAAATAAAAGATATGAGCAATTACATGGAATCATAAGAAGTAAATATTGGAAAATGAAAAGAAAGGAAATGAAACGATAAAATAAAAATAAAGAAACTAAATTAAAATAATAATAAAAACGAATTGGAGTATAATTACTCTCTTTCAATTACCCTCAATTCCCTGCTAATCATGCAATTACCTGATCAAATAAATATGTTAAATTATATAATTACATCCAATTCAACTTAAATTCAATTACTAAATAACTTTCCAGAACAGACGGTTAATATATTTTCACTTCCCCTTTCAAGAGCTGTCGGTAAGTTTATCTAATTATTTATCACATTACTTGTTTTCCCGTGATATGTTTTCACACCTCACCTTATATTATTGAATCTCCCATTAATACATTCGATTGCACAGTAGAATTTTCTCGTATTCAGCTCAATGACATTTCATAATCGAATAATAGAAACCACTAATTAACACAGAAATCATTACAAAGTATAGATTTCAGAATTGATATATAAGGACGGGGGTTCCTATAGTATATGATAAGAATATGCTGTTCCCGCAATCAAGACACTGCCTAACTAATTTCTTCACTTTCCACCATTTCTCATATCATTTTTTCTTGAGACTGTTTGTTTTTTTGTTTTCTTTTTTCATATTCTGAAATCTAATGAATCTTGACAGAGGAAAACATGACAGGTGGCAGACATGGTTGTGGGGGCAACGTTGATGGAGATGAATGAAGAGGGCTACGTCGATGATGATGGTAATTTTACCATTACTAATTAGGGCAACTAAGAAACTTTGGCATGTTGTTCTTCTTTCCTATTTGTTCTTAGATTGGATGAATAAAAACTGATGAAATTGTCATATTTCGAAATAGTTTCTTATTTTCGCTATTGAATTGCTCTAAGTTGTCTCTTTACCCTTTTTCTTGCTGATCAATTTTTAAGGCATGTATTACTCGCATTCGGGCGAGATTGACAGAAATAACAGGCTTGAAAAAGAGTGCAGGCGTGAAAAGTCATTTAGAAATTAAATTTGAGTATAATTACATAATTTAATTTATCTGTTTGATCAAGTAATTAGCGTAAATATGAGGAAGTAATTACACTCTTAAATTCTCAGAGATGTGAAAATTGCAAGTAATTACATGATATAATTACAAGGTCATTTTTTAATTAATTTATTTTTATTTTTATTTTCTTTTAATTCTTTTGTTTCTTTTTTATTTTTATTATTTGTAATTTTTTAAAATATTTTTCATTTTACATTGTTTATCTTTCATTTCTTTTCTTTTCATTTCCTAATCTTTACTTCTTGTGATTCCATGTAATTGCTCGTATTTTTTATTTCTTCATTTAACATAAATATAATTTCATTATTGAATGATGTTATACACTTGTGCTTTCCTTTTCTTTTTTATTATATTACTTAAGTTATGTTGTAACTTATTTTAAGTTATGTTGGAATGTCATAAGAGATAGTGTTAACTTTTTTTCTTAATTTTGAATTTATGTTATATTTTCGATTCTAGTTTATTTGCTTTAGTAGTATTGACTTGTTATTTCACATTAAATGTCATTCATTTTCAGTTGGATTTGATAAATTATTTTTTATCAAATATTTGAATAATTTAATAAAATTATATTTATGATATTAGTATTTTTGTCAAACATACATCCCATGATATTCTTAAACAATGTAACTTTATATATATATATATATAAAGACATATATTTGTCAAATATAATTTTTTTTTATAATAACTTTATTTAAAAGTTTAATCTAATTGTATAATTACATTTTTGCAACCAAACAATGTGCTTCTAATTACACTATAATTACGTTATGACGAACTAATAGGTCATCATAATTACAACAAAATTGAATTGAATTTGAGAGGTTCAAAATAGATGAATAAATTATTAACCCGCTCAAAAATTGATTGGCTTAAATGAGTTAGTCTGAAATAAACTTAGCTACGTTTCATAATCCCCCTCACTCAATTCTTACTAAATTTTAATTATTTACTTATTCTTTTATAGTTTTTTTACTATCTAATAAAAATATTTATTTTCTTTATTATGATTCTATATAAAGTGTCAAAAAGTGGGGAAAAAAAATGCTCTTTCAGATAGTTTGAGAGTTATTTATCAGTGGTAGTTCAGGAATTTCAGAACACAGCTGATGCACTGCAAACATTAACAAATAATTCCCAGAGGTTGAGTTGCGGTTATAAATGATTGATCAACACAACGCCAAGCTCGGGATGTTCATATCCAGTGGGCAACTTTGTGCAGCCAAGCGGATCACTGATAGACAAACACCAAAATTTATATTTTCTGAATGTAAGTTATAAGTTAACAATACTGATAATCTTTGTCCAAGAAATGCAAATAATAATCCCACTAACAATTGAAGGAAAACAAACTCAGAACAAACTAAGAACCATTTCAATTGTAATGAAGGCCGGAGTAGACCAAAACTGGGTATTCATCCTTGTCAACACAAGGAGAGCTTAATAAAAGAAACCAAGGACCTTTCCACCAACATTCTTCCTTCTAGCTTCCTCGTGGTCCATGATACCGGCAGAGGTAGTCAGTACAATGTATCCAAACTGCAAGCTCAAACAAAATATTTTCAGAGCCAGATAGATTTGTGCAAAGACAAGACAAGTGTTCCTTCTAGGTGGCAACACCAATATCTACCATTTTTATTTTCCATATGAAGTAATTTAGAGGTCAAGCTGATATTCCAGCTACAAATACAGCTTCATATTCATATTTTATCCCATGGCCCAATCCAAAAAACTAATAGTGGTGATGCTACCCAAGACATTGGATTTCAGATTTACTCTATGGGCAAAAGGGGAATTTACTCCTGGCATTACAAGAAGTTCACTCTGTAGCAATTGAGAAAACTAGCATCTTACAGGAATTACAAGGGATTGAAGCCAATGAAGCTTTCACAACGATGCCTAAACTAAATTCTGCAAGTTAATGATTAATTACAAGCATTCTTCCCATATACTTTTAGAAGGAATAAAAGCATACACACATTTTACTTTTTAACATAATTTGTATGAAGCAAGAGAATGTATCCCCAAACTCATCTTATGAACTGCACATCTAGGTAGATGTTATTATACCTGTCTGGAAGGCAACAACCTTGCGGTCCATCCTTCAATCTCCTTAACTCCAACATCAAAGCGAGGACTAATGACACCACATTTGTTCAGCCTACCATTCAGTTCAACAACAATTTTTCCTGACCTATGATCATCAACATACTCAAATTCTCCAATGTACCCTACACAAAGACGGAATATGTAAGAAAACAAAGAGGTTAAGAAATAATCAGCATAGAAAATAATCTGCACAAGCTAAGGTACCATGCTTCTGCATGACAATGAGAAACTTGATGATGACTTTTGAAGAAGGCCTAATCATGACCTGACGCTTCCCCCTCTTCTCAGCATTGTACATGCTCTTAAGAGCATCATTCAACACACTTACTCGCACCATCTTCTACAATAATGCTGTTTCAGACCAATGCAATAATCAGGCCCAATTATTTAGAAGTTAATAAGGGATCTTGAAGCAGAAGCAGCACCAAATTTTAAGAAAACAGACTACAAAGAGTAGCATTTAATTTATGAAGGGTACAGGGGCAGGATTTCATTGTCAAAGCAAAGGTGAAAGATGAATGTAAAACCTAGCAAAATATGATTGCCCGACTGAGCATAGACATAAAGTAGAGGGAGAGACACATTATCTAAAATCTATTGAGTCTAGAAGCCAAAGCAGAAGACATCTCGGTAACGTAACAAAATGGTAAGCTCCACTATCACTTCAACAGCTCAAACCAAACACACAAGAGCTATGAGATCGATTAGCCCCAAATCACCAAATTCTAATTCACAACCGAAACTGTCATTTCTAATATTTCACAACTCTCGACAAAATCTAAACTCACTTGTCTCACTAGGTCAATAAAATAGCTGTCATATCACAAGAACCCAAACCTTTATCTAAAAGAACCATTATTATGAAACGTTATTGACTCTTTAATACCAAAAGTCTAGGAAGATAAAAGCTCACATATCACAATTACAGTATATCCGATCAAAGAATATAACAGTATGTCGCAATTTCTTGCTTTTTTTCTTTTGTTTTGTTTTAAACATGGAAATCAAAGACATTAGCAACTTACACGGAGCTTTAGGACCTCTGAAATACAACGACGGCGAGAAGGCTGAAGATCTGCTTCGCATACAGAGACGGAGAAGAAAATTGAAGTTAGGTTTTAGCAGGTTATAATACAGTAAGCTAGGGCTTTTGGTTAGCTTTTACAAAAGGATGGACTGGATTGATGGGCCGACCCATTAGGTGGGTATTTATTTGGGCCTTTAAAGCTTTCATTACTCTTTTGTTCATTTGCAATTTAAAATTTTAACTTTTATTGAAAAATTGGCACCCTTTATCAACTACGACACCTAATTGGTATACAGTAGTCATGTTTTAAGAAATTGACACAAAATGACCATTTCAGACATTTGAGCCAACAAAATTAGCATGACATAACATCAATGAGTAAAATAGCACCTTGAGTTAATTTACTATACTTTCAAAATTTAAGCCTGAAGATAGACAAAGAGCTAAATAATAGTTATCTGCTTCTGCAAACAGAACAAAGGCGCATGCGCACACAAGAGATCCATAGCGACATCAATGTCACCTCACTCCGCTAAAGATATTATCTCTCAAATAAGTAATCCTGACTAATAAGACGAAGATCGGTGGGGTCCATTCTCAATTCAATTTTTGTTGCACACATTCAAAGGTTGGGCATTCAAAGGTTGGTGAACTTTGAAAGGTTGGTCCAAATTTTTGCTATAAAAGGAGCCCCTTGCTCATTTGTAAAGATACACCAACAAAGAGAAAAAAAAATATATAAAGAGTGAGGTTTATTTTTTTGAGTGATATTATAGTAAGGTGTGAGTAAAAAGAGGGTTATTTCTTTTGAAGTGTGTGTAGTGGTTACTTTGAGTGTTGTACTCGTGAACCATACGGTGTAAAATTTCTTACTGTAGTGATGTCATTTTGCTCCTCTTGGCCCGTGGTTTTTCCCTTATTTAGAAGAGTTTCCACGTAAAAATTCTTGGTGTCATTGTCTTTTCATTTTTTGTCCCCTTTTTATTTTGTTTGTAACCATTCTTGTATTATTCCGCATTGTGTTGCTCCGGTTTTTACCCAACAATCCGGTATCAGAGCCAAGGTTCTGTCTGAGTATGCTCTGTAGTTACAACATAGTCTGATCTTCCACATCAGAAAAGAATTTCTTTGATTATCCGTATTTTTTGTGTGAACAATGGAAGCTAACACAAGTAGAATGGTTACTTTGAATGGCACCAATTATGCCATTTGGAAGGAAAAAATGAAAGATCTACTTTATGTCAAGAATTTTTATCAACCAGTTTTTTTTCACTGTAAAGCCTGATAATAAAACAGATGAAGAGTGGAATCTGTTACACAGACAAGTTTGTGGATTTATTAGGCAGTGGATTGATGACAATGTGTTGAACCATATTTCTGGAGAGACACATGCTCGAACTCTATGGGAGTATTTAGAAAGTTTGTATGCTCGGAAGACTGGTAATAACAAAATGTACTTGATAAAGCAGATGTTAAGTTTGAAATACAACGATGGTTCTCCGATGACAGATCACCTGAATAACTTTCAGGGGATTATGAACCAGTTATTTTCTATGGGAATCAAGTTTGATGAAGAAATCCAAGGTTTGCTTCTACTTGGTTCCCTACCAGACTCTTAGGAAACATTTAGAACTTCATTGTCAAACTCTGCTCCAGATGTTGTGATCTCTATGGATCTTGCCAAGAGCAGTATTTTGAATGAAGAGATGAGACGAAAATCTCAGGGTTCTCCATCGACGGATGTCCTGATATCTAGCTCCAAGGGGAGAAGCAAGAGTCGTGGTTCTCAAGATAGAGAACATTATAGAAGAAAATTCAGAGGCAAACTTAAAAATATAAAGTGCTATTATTGTGGGATGAAAGGGCACACAAAGAAGTTTTGCCAAAAGTGGAAGCAGAAAAAAGGCAAGGAGGAAAAGAAAGAAGATGACAATGAAAATAACATAGCCACCGTCACCACTGAAGATCTTGTTACTGTCTTTGATGAGAATATAATAAATATTACTTGCGATGAGTCAAGTTGGGTTGTGGACAGTGGTGCCGCATCTCACGTGACATCAAGGAAAGATTTGTTCTCATCCTATACTCTTGGTGTTTTTGGAACTTTGAGTATGGGTAATGAGACTATATCCAGGGTGGTTGGAGTTGGTACAATTTGTTTGGAAACTAGTATCGGAACTAAACTAGTTTTGAACAATGTAAAACATGCACCTGATGTTCGTTTGAACCTAATTTCTGTTGGTGTTCTGGATGATGAAGGATATGTGAGTACCAATGGTGATGGAAAATGGAAACTCATTAAGGGTTCCTTGGTTGTGGCTCGTGGTAACAAGCGTCGTGGTTTATACTGGACTACGGCTTCTACTTGTGCTAACATGGTGAATACAGTTGAGAACAATAACTCTTCAACGTCACTATGGCATAAGAGGCTTAGTCACATTAGTGAGAAAGGACTTAATATTTTGGCCAAGAAGAAATTATTGGGTGATTTTGAAAGTGCTAAATTACAAAATTGTGAGCACTGCTTGGCGGGAAAACAAAATTGAGTTTCTTTCAAGTCCCACCCTCCTTCAAGAAAGACAGAGTTGCTAGAGTTGGTGCATTCAGATTTATGTGGTCCTATGAAGACAAGGACTTTGGGTGGTGCACTTTACTTTATCACCTTTATTGATGACTGTTCCAGAAAACTCTTGGTCTATGCATTGAAGACTAAAGACCAAGTGTTGGGTGTCTTTAAGCAGTTTCAGGCTTCAGTTGAGAGAGAAACTGGAAAGAAGCTGAAGTGTATTCGTACTAACAATGGTGGTGAATATTGTGGACTGTTTGACAAATACTGCAAGCTTCAAGGTATCAAACACTAGAAGACTCCTCCTAAGACTCTTTAGCTTAATAGTTTGGCTGAGAGGATGAACAAAACCATGATGGAAAGAGTCAGATGTTTGCTTTCAGAAGCAAAGTTGTCGAACTCCTTTTGGGGGGAGGCTTTATTGACCGCTGTACATGTTATAAACCTATCCCCTGTTGTTGCTTTGCAAAGTGATGTTCCAAATAAAGTTTGGTATGGGAAGGATATTTCCTATGACCATTTGAGGGTATTTGGATGCAAAGCTTTTGTAGATGTGCCTAAAGATGAGAGGTAAAAGTTAGATGCAAAGACAAGATAGTGCATCTTCATTGGTTATGGCCTTAATGAGTTTGGTACAGGCTATATGATCCAGTGGAAAAGAAGCTTGTAAGAAGCCGCAATATCGTCTTCATGGAGAATCAGAACATTGAAGATATTGACAAAACAGAGAAGCTGAAATCTTCAAGCTCTAATGGTGTGGTTAATCTTGATCAAGTCCCTGATGTTGGTGGACTTGATGACAATGGTGATGCCCAGGATCGTGCCCCGGATCAACATGTTGATGATATTATTATTGATGATGCTGTCACTGATGATGCTCCAGCTAATGAAGTTGTGAAAGAATTAAATATTCCACTTAGAAGGTCTACAAGACAGCATATTCCTTTCTCTCGATATTCTCCTGATGAGTATGTGTTACTCATTGATGGAGAAGAACCTGAATGTTATGAGGAGGCCTTGGAAGATGAGCACAAGGACCAATGGATTGAAGCCATGCAAAGTGAGATGAAGTCTTTGCATGAAAATAACACTTACGAGTTGGTAAAGTTGCCTAAGGGCATGAGAGCTCTGAAGAATAAGTGGGTGTTCAAAGTTAAAATTGAAGAACACAACTTGAAGCCTAGATACAAAGCTAGATTGGTTGTTAAGGGATTTAGTCAAAGAAAGCGTATTGACTTTGACGAAATATTTTCACCTGTTGTGAAAATGACCTCCATTCGTATAATTCTAGGTTTGCCTGCTAGCCTTGATTTAGAGATTGAGCAGATGGATGTGAAGACGACTTTTCTTCATGGTGAGCTAGAGGAGGAAATTTATATGGAACAACCTGAAGGCTTCAAGGTGAAGGGTAAAGAAAATTTTGTGTGCAAACTTAAGAAGAGTCTCTATGGATTGAAACAAGCTCCTAGACAGTGGTACAAGAAGTTTGAATCTGTTATGGGGGAGAAAGGTTACAAGAAGACTTCTTCAGATCACTGTGTGTTTGTACAAAAATTTTCTGATGAAGATTTTATCATCCTCTTGTTGTATGTGGATGATATGTTGATTGTGGGCAAGAATGCTTCCAAGATTGACGAGTTGAAGAAACAGTTGTTTAAGTCTTTTTCCATGAAAGACTTAGGTCATGCTAAGCAGATTTTGGGCATGAGAATCACTCGTCTCAGAAATAAAAGGAAACTTTATTTATCACAAGAAAAGTACCTTGAACGGGTACTGGAGCGCTTCAATATGAAGAGCGCTAAACCGGTTAGCACACCTCTTACTGGTCACATGAAGTTAAGCAAGAAGATGTGCCCTACAACAAGGGAGGAGAAAGAGAGAATGGCCAAGGTTCCATACTCCTCCGTGGTCGGAAGTCTGATGTATGCAATGGTTTGTACAAGACCCGATATTTCTCACGCAGTTGGTGTGGTTAGCAGATTTCTTGAAAATCCAGGAAAAGAACATCGGGAAGCTGTCAAATGGATCTTGAGGTACCTGAGAGGCACTACAAGTAGTTGCTTGTGTTTTGGAGGATCTGATCCAATCTTGAAGGGTTATACGGGTGCTGATATGGCAGGTGACCTTGATAACAGAAAATCCACTACTGGATATTTGTTTACATTTTCAGGGGGAGCTATATCATGGCAATCGAAGTTGCAGAAGTGTGTCGCACTGTCTACAACTGAAGCAGAGTATATTGCGGCTACTGAAGCTGGCAAGGAGATGATATGGCTCAAGCGGTTCCTTCAAGAACTTGGATTACAGCAGATGGAGTATGTTGTCTATTGCGACAGTCAGAGTGCAATAGACTTGAGCAAGAACTCCATGTACCATGCAAGGACAAAACACATCGACGTCAGATACCATTGGATTCGTGGACAAGTGGAGAGTGAATCGTTTCATATCAAAAAGATTCACACAAGTGAAAATCCTGCAGATAAGCTGACCAAGGTGATACCAAAAGACAAGTTTGATCTGTGTAGAGAACTTGTCGGGATGAGCTCTCTCTGAGAAAATAGAGATACCTCCTTCAGATGCATGGGACTGGAGGGGGAGATTTATAGGGTCCAGCCCCAATTCAACTTTTGCTGCACACATTCAAAGGTTGGGCATTCAAAGGTTGGTGAACTTTGAAAGGTTGGGCATTCAAAGGTTGGTGAACTTTGAATGTTGTTCCAAAATTTTCCTATAAAGGAGCCTCTTGCTCATTTGTAAAGATACACCAACAAAGAGAAAAAGAAAAAATATATAAAGAGTGAGGTTTTTTTTCTTGAGTGATATTATAGTAAGGTGTGAGTAAAAAGAGGGTTATCTCTTTTGAAGTGTGTGTAGTAGTTACTTTGAGTGTTGTACTCGTGAACCATATGGTGTAAAATTCCTTACTATAGTGATATCATTTTGCTCCTCTTGGCTCGTGGTTTTTCCCTTATTCAGAAGGGTTTCCTCGTAAAAATTCTTGGTGTCATTGTCTTTTCATTTTCTGTCCCCTTTTTATTTTGTTTGTAACCATTCTTGTATTATTCCGCATTGTGTTGCTCCAATTTTTACCCAACAAGACCATGATGATGACATTGACGAAGCTGTTGATATCTTTTGCACCCTATTTCAAACAGATTCAAAATAATTCACAATTCGTAGATGTATTTCCTCTAGTTTGTAAGTATTTAGAATCACCACTTAATTTTTAAGGGTATATTAGAAATCTATTTGTATCGAAATGCCTACTCTATTTTAGTTTGCAAAACCTATGATATTCTAGATAAGAGTTTTATTTACTCCGAGGAAAATGTGTTAAGCACTCCCAGAGCTTATTCAAAGATAATCCTTAAATTTAGTCTAAGTACATCAAAGACGATTACTTATTTCAGTTTTATTTATTTAAAGAAGCACTAAAAAGTGATAATTTAAATAGAATAAAGTAAAATGGATAAGGAGATATATATATGTATGTATACAGGAGTAATACTTATGATATCCAAGGTATGTACAATTTAAAAAGTAATGGCGTTAATATAATGTATTGCAAAGTGTATACATAGGGAGCGGGATACACATATGAGGGAGCATATGGATTTTGGAATAAATAAAAGTATATATGGGGGTAAAATAGCATATGCAATGTACAAAATGGCGTATGTATATAGGTGCGTATATAAGATGTATATGAGAGTATATGAAAAGCATTGGTATATAAGAGATATATCAATGTATATAAAATGCTGTATAGCATAAGTATGTGTCTATGATATATGAAATAGCGTATACATACTGTTTGAGAAAATAAACGTGTTGTTAGGATCAAGCGCCTACCATCATGTCAAAAGCTATAGTTCATAGCAAAGACGCAACTTTATTTCTTAACTAAGCCCACCAAGCAAGCGTCATGTTCGATCATGACTCCGACCCGAGCCCTACAGCCCCCTCATGGGCCTTGCCATATGCAGGATATTGGCATCACCTAATAATCCCCCTCCCAACACCTGCCTCATGCAGCATGTTACTCTCTTGGGAGTCGAACCCATGACCTTGGCTCTAATACTACTTGTTAAGGTCAAGGTGCTTACCATCATGTCAAAAACTATAACTAATAGCAAAGACACAACTTTATTTCTTAATTAAGCCCACCAAACAAGCGCCATGTTTGATTATGACTCTGATCCGGGCTCCCAGCCCCCTCATGGGCCTTGCCATAGGCAGATGTTGACGTTACCCAGAACATGTATATAATGTAAGAAAACAAGTGTAAGATACATGTAAAAATAGTATATAGATGTATATAAGGAATGGTGTATGAGAAATAATATTTAATATTTAATGAAATTATTCCCGACTAATTTCTTATTCTTACCTTTTAATAAGCAAATATGAATATCAGATTCTGCAAATATTTCATTATGTACAATATATACCTTATATAATATTATTTGTTATATATTGACTAATATATACTATATATAATATTATTCTTATGTATATTATACACAAGTGTTAGTTATTATTTGTATATATTTATATCCATAATGTACAGTATATAGCTTATATAATATTATGTGTCATATATTAACTATTATATATATATGTGTGTGTGTGTGTATTATTCTTATGTATATTATACAACAAGTATTACCTGTTATTTATATATATTTATATTTGAGCACATTATTGTATTCATGTATTAAATATATTGAAGAAGCAAATACATTATACATATATTATTTATATATTGTATATTATATATTGAATTTAAATTTACATTGAGTTTCTAGAAATATATAATAGTGATGGTAGAGAAATTCTTGAAATTTTTGAACAAATAAAAATGGAGAAGAGATGGAATCTTGAAAAAATAAATAAAAATAGAGAAGAGAGAGGAATTCTTGGGATTTTTGAAAAAATAAATATGAAGAAGAGATAGGGATTCTTGAAATTTTTTAAAAAATAAATATGGAGAAGAGAGAGAGAAATTCTTGGTATTTTTGAAAGAACAAATATGGAGAAGATAAAATTCTTGAAATTTCTGAAAAAAAATTAGAGAAGATGGAGTGTTTTATTGAATTTTGTGTATTTAAATTTTTATATCAGGTATATAATCTTTTCTTTATATTTAGTCAAAATATATATTTAAGGAAAGTAAAGTAATAAAATGTAATTAAAAAGATAAAATTTTAAATAACTTGTATTTATATAATTTTTTAAAATAATTATAATTTTTGTAATTAGCATTTGTAAAAGGAAAAATTTCATATATATACATAAATAGTACTCAATTATTAAATATACCCATATTTTTCAGTTTACAAAATATAACATCAGTTTTTTTTAAAAAAAAAATTCGCTCACAAAATTATATATCTCGCTCAAAATTTTGTATATAAAAACTGTATAAAATATGTATATTTTGCTCAAGACTTAAATAATTCTCTCAAATTCGGTATGAAATGTGTATCTAACAATATAAAATATATATAAATATTCATATTATATTTTTGATAATTTAATATATCTATGACAAATATTGTATACAACTTTTATACAAATTTAATACTACCACAATAACATAAATTTAAATTCATACAATTTTATTCAAAATCACATCAAATATAGGTTAAATCATTCTAAATTTGAGATATAAGCTCCCCAAGATGTTCTCTAATTTTTGGAACCACACCAATTTTAAAATTTTTATAATTTTTCAAACTCAAATTTCAACTGTATAGTTTAAGCATCATTCATGGTGGAATTTGAGATTGAATCTGAAATTTTATTCAAAATAATATCAAATCTACATCAAATCATCCTAAATATGAGATATAAACTCCCTAACATATTTTCAAAATTTTAAAATCATATCCAACCCGAAAATATTTTAATTTTTCAAAATCAAATTTCAACTTTGAAGCTTCAAAAAATCATCAATGGTGGAATTTGAGATTTTAATTCACAAATAAAAATTTAATAAATTGAAAAAATAAAGAAGAAGGAAGAAAGAAGGAGGAGGAGGAGGAGAAAGCGAAGGAAAAAATATATATATTTTTTAAAAAAATCATCAATAATGGAATTCTAGATTTTAATTTACAATATTTTTTAGTAAATTGAAAAAATAAAAAAGAAAGAAGAAATAAAGCAGGAGGAGGAGAAGGAGAAGGAAAATCATTTTTTTTTAAAAATTAATTCATCAATCGTGGAATTCTAGATTTTAATTTACAAAAAAAAATTTAGTAAATTAAAAAAATAAAAAAGAAGAAATAAAGAAGAAGGAAGAAAAAAAAGAAGAAGAAAGAGGAGGAGGATGAGGAAAATAGATTTTTTTAAAATAAAAAATATGTTATGTTTTGTAATATACTTGATATATTTTATAAATTAAAAAAATTATAATTTTGTTTATAAACTAGTTGTAGAAGATAAATTTCTCTTTTTTCAAAAGTGGTATTTATATAAGAATCTCATTTTGTTTCTATTTGGATGATCACTTGGGTCGGTAGCCCATTTGCAACTCATTTTGAATTTCCAAGACTTATTTGGGCCAAATTCTTTTCAAGGTCTAGGACTAAACTTATGGGCAAAGCTGCAACAAAATTTCATCCTAAAAATTTGCATTTTTTGACTTCTTAAAATTGCGTGTTTGAATTCTTATTCTAGTTAAAGAAGGAACTAAAAATGTGGTTAGTCATAGATAGTTGAAAACAAGTTGATTACTCAAAAGGCATGTCTGAGTCGATTGATTACATAAAATGTAATAATTAAAGAGGAGAAAAAAGTTAACTACACTTCAATCAGTATCTAATTGATTTACATGAGTCAAAAACACAAAGTAAAACAAGGCACAAAATATACAAATGTTAGTCAGAATACAAGTAATAGTCATATCAGAGGGTGTAAAAATATTTGAGAAAAGGCAAGAAAGGGTGCTGGATTTTCTTTTTGCGAATCCAACATAGCTGAAGACTCCTTGAAAGGTGACAACAATTCGAACGAGAAGAAGAAAATGTATCAATCAAGAAATTCTCTGATTTGGACAGTGATGGAGTGCATTTAAACTTTAAACAAGCTCCGATAGTGTTCATGTGAAAGCAAAAAAGGAGAAAAAGGATTAGTATCTAATTAAGTGACAAGATAACCGTAAAATGCAAATTAAGAGAAAAAAAATGTCAAACGAGAATATATATTTAAAATAAGCACTGAGATGATGGATGAAGTGCATGAAAGGATGGATGAAAACAGGATGACAATTAAACATATTTCATAGAAGCCAATAATTTGGCAGATGCTCTGGCTACTCATGCTTTAAATTAGAAAGGTGTTTACAGATTCTACAATTTCAATCAGCTAACAAGAAGATGCAAGCAAATCTTAAACACAGGAAAAACAGGTATTCCATACATTCAGATTCGCACAAGAAAAATAGTAAACACGGAGGGATAAGAGTTTTTTAAATGAAGCACTGAATCACAGAGATATTTACAATATTCATAACCACAAATCATTGGAATAATCACTACCTAGCCTAGTCTACGGTTGTTCACAAAAAGGCAGATCCAACAAAAAAAAGGTCAACAAAATTAGGTACCAATGGTCATACCCACTAAAGCAAACACATGAAGGAGAGACAGAGTGACACCATTTCCCCATCCCTGTTTCATCGTTGGAAAGCTTAAGGAATACAGGCAATCGACGCCATCAATGGATCTTATCCACCAGAAAAGCACCTGAAAAAGAATAAGATCAGAAAAATTAGAAAATCATGGAAGTAAAGGATGTGGTCTACCTCTTTGTGCTGCATGGTCCCTTTAAGTCAGGAAGCTGGTTGAGCACCCCTAACATCAGGAAGTATAGCTCCAAATTGAAGCTTGGTGGAAGCATTCAGATTCGGAAACCCTACTTTGGTGGAAGGGACAGTAGAACATTCTAGTCTGAAGACTAGAGTCTCAGATTCATATAATCGGTAAAATGGGCCGGGTCAATGTATAATTATTTGGACTTTGTTTAATCTGCTTATGAAATAAAAGGGCCTGACCCAAAGTTTTTATCAATTTTTTTTTAAAATAAGCTAAATATTAGGCTAAACTATCTAGGGGTGGGTATAAATATCGAAAAATAAAAAAATCGAACCAAATTAAACTAATTCTGTTTTTCAATTTTTTGCTGTTCGATTTCGGTTCCAGTTTTTTAAAAACTTCAGTATTCTATTTAGTTTTTGATTTTAGAATTTCGGTTTTTCGATTTTTCGCTTTAACCAAAATTTTATAATGTTTTAAAGAAGAAAAAATAAAAAATAAAATTATAACTTATTTTCAAAAAGATAAAAATACTACATCCAATCAATCTCAAAGCCCATTTAGAGAATTATTTATATAATTGATACAATTGTTTAAATTTTTTACAAATAGCATGTTTTATAACAATTTTAGCATGTTAAAAAATTCCTACAATTACTAATATAATATTTGAAAGAGAGATAAAATATATAATATTTATTTAACAAGAAATCATGAACTATAGATTATTGTAATCTTTAAAGTCCCTCAAAATTTTTTATTATGAAATGCTATACACCTACTACTAAATGTAAATCAACTAATCCCGCTGATAATTTGTAAATAAAAATTTAAAATGTTGTCTAGTCATTTTTTTACTTAAAATTTAGCTTAAAAACACAAAACTTAAAATAATTTATTTTAAAAAAAATATATAAAAAAACTCATTTTTAATTTAAAAAAGTAGCATATTTTAACCCGTTAATTAAGCCAAAAATAAAAAAAATCGAATTAGAAAAATTGAACTGAACCGAATCGGTTCGGTGTTCAGTATATATTAACAAAAAATTAAAATTAAAAAAACTGAACCGGAAAAACTAAATGCTCACCCCCTTTTAACTACCACTCTACTCATTTTAAAGCATACCTGTTTTTTTTAAAAAGTTATTTGGACAAAATAAAAGGTCCTATAAGTGCAATAAAAGAAGAATCAAATCACTAGACTTATTTTAGGCTTCTCAAGAATTGCGAGAACTAACTACATCATATGTCACAAGATAGAGATGAGTCTTATAATAATCAACAAATAAAAGGAGACTATTTTCGACACTTCAATTCATAAAATAGGAGAGGGAACTAAAAAAAGAAACAGATAGAGATCAAACAATATTGAATCATTTTTTACCTTTTGGTCACTTAAGTCTTAAAAGTTATATGAAATAGACCATTTCTATTCACACCAAATTAAGAAATGAGAGTGTTTACCTGCTGAAAAATAAGTGTACAGAGGGCAACCTAAAAGGAAATGTCTAAAGTTTCAAAATAGTTATATAACTGAGGAAAAATAATCACAAGATTACTATTCTCCTACTCCAAATTGACTATCTTAAAAAAAATATTAGGCAGCATCCCAAGAAGTATAAGGTTAATAAGATCTTCTTCATATTCAACAAGTGCAAATGGGGGATAATAGCAGTTTAGACTTGTATACTTAGCAAGTGAATTGAATACAGATTCTGCCTTAATCTCTTAATTCCTCACAGAACAACTGATGAAAGCCAAAGAAGAGTGAAGTGAACAGTCACTACTAAAAAATTTACTATTTTACCATTAAAATTTTTTACCGAAAAATATTAAGTGGCTATTTCCACTGATATCGGTGGAAACCAATTAATAGTGTTTTCACATAAAAAATCATGAAGTTTCCCACTTCTTCAGTGAGAATCTGTTTCCCACTATGTGTTTTCTCAGTGAATTGATTTGGTGGAAATGGATGAAAAAATCGTGTTTTATAACACAAATTTCCCATTGATTTTCGGTGGAAAAAATCTATATTGTCTAGTAGTGAGTAGAGCAAAACAGAAAGTTACCTAGTTAATAACTAAACAATCTATTTGTGTAGATGAAGTTATCTAACTAAAGCTAAATAACAAAAATTCATGCTCATTGTTATTATAATGACTCCTTAATTAGACCTAAGAGGATCCGGATTTGATCTAATGATTTTTCTGCCTAATTAAAAACTTAACTTGAATTTTCTTTTTATGACAGGAACAAACTTGAACCTTTTTCCTTTGAGCAATAACCTAATTCAAGCAGAAATAACAAAGTGCGAAAAGTAAAATGAGAGACAAACATTTTTACGTGGAAAATCACCTAGGCTCGAATGGGTGTAAAAATCACCACCTACTTCCTAGTAGAATTTCAACTTAATTCCACTAAAACACCAAGCCAAATTTGGATTGCAACCCCCACAATCCAAGGACCTACTCCTAAGCCCTTACAAAGTTCCTAACCTATATAAACTACCCTTAGTTTAACAAGAAGAAATTTAACACAGTTATAAGTGAATGAAAAACGAAATTAGAAGAGACTCTTTTCAAGTTCACTGCTTCACTACAAGTTGACTCAAACACCTAGACTGCAACAGACAAGGAACATAACTAGGGAATTGTCCCTAGCACCAATCGACTCTCTTCAACTTGAATGCCAATGATTTGCACAGACGCTATGAGTTTGCTGAAGAGTATTTGTGAGTGAATGAATCTTCTGGTTGTGCCACCCTTCCTTTTTATAGGCAACTGATGTAAGACTCCTTGTTGATTGAGGATGGAGTCTTCAAGTAATCTTATAGGAATCCTAGATTTATCCCAATTTATTGAATACTCCTATTTGATCTCTTCTTCTTGATTTTCAGCCAATTCCTCAGTCGAACCAGCTCAACTAATGCTTGTTGTTTCCCAGTTGAACTCTATTACTGCGGTTTGCCAAATATAAACACAAACTCCCAAATAGATTAGAACTCACAGTTAAGAGTTAACTCCCAAATAGATATGTCCCTTCGTCCAAATTAATTTACTACTAATTATATACCCAAAAATGTAAACATATTTTCTTAAGTCATCATTAAAATAATTAAAACTAATTCCAACATATTCTCTCTTTTTAATAATGATAAATAAAAATATGCTTGAGCCATGAGTGGGAGCTCCACCAGTTAATCAATGGTTAAGCATAAACAACAATCAAGCACAACAATTTTAGTGGAGTTGAAGTGAAATATAAGTAGGGATTAGGTCATGGCTTTTACACCCGTTCGAGCTTGGGTGGTTTTCCACGTAAAAATCCTTGTCTCTCATTTTACTTTCCGCACTTTATTATTTCTGCTTGAATTAGGTTACTGCTCAAAGAAACAAGATTCAAGTTTATTCCTGTCATAAAAAGGAAATTCAAGTTAAGTTTTTAATTAGGCAGAAAAATCGTTAGACCCAATTCACCCCCCTCTTAGGTCAAATTTAGGAGTCATTATAATAACAATTGGTATCAGAGCAGGTTGCTCAAATCCATCAAAATGACTTCTGAAATAACTCTGCCTAAGGGACAATCTATCACTCGACATCCTCTCTTTAACGACCAACATTACAACCTTTAAAAAAATTGTATGGAAATTTACATGAAGGGTGAGAACTATTAGTTATGGCTAATTACTTTGAAGAGACCTCTAGTTCCTACTAAAGTAATGCCTGACAGAATGAAGGTGCCAAAAACTTAAGATGAGTTTGATGCTGATGATTTCAAGATGATGAAAAAAAATGTTAAGGCTATAAAAATACTGTACTTTGGACTGTGCATTGATGAATACAATCGTATTTCTGGATGATCCAGTGCAAAGGATATTTGGGACTCTCTTACTCTGGCACACGAAGGTAATAATGAGATAAAACAATCTAGGATTGACATGCTCATAAAAAAGTATGAACTTTTCGCTATGGGCGAAAAAAAGTCAGTCAATGATATATTTACCCGATTCATGCATATCACAAATGAATTCAACTCTCTCGGGAAAGAATTTTCAACTGAAGAAAATGTCAAAAAGATTTTGAGGAATATGCGTGCTTCTTGGGAATCTAAAGTTACTGCCATCGAAGAAGCAACATAAATGAGCACTATGCAAATGGATGAGCTCATTAGAAATTTGCAAACTTATGAACTCAAAAAGATAGACAAAGTGACTGAGGAACCCAAGAAGGAACGCAGTCTCAGCCTAAAAGTTGAGTCAGAATCTAATGACAAAGAAATGACAATGTTTGTTTGAAGATTCAAAAAGTTCTTCAGAAAAGAAATTCAGAAAAGAGGGAGTCTCGAAATAAAGGTAAGTCCTCTGAGAAGGGATAGTTCCAGGGTTGTTTCAAGTGTGGTAAGATGAATCACTTGATAAAGGACTGTCCCCTATAAAGAGCAAAGAAAAAACTCCAAAAGACAACAACAACTGGCCTCAAAAGCTTTCAAGAAAGCCATAAAAGCTACTTGAGGTGAAACTTCTGATGAGGAATCATAAGGAGAAGATGGTGAAAATGACAATCTGGCCCTCAGGGCTAAAAGCGACACAAACTCAGACAACGACTCCACCGAGGTAAGTTTATCTGATCTGAAAACTCAAGTTCACAATTTATCAAAAAGAAAAGTGGTTAAATTGTTACTTTTCTTGATGGATGAATGTCATCAAATGAGTGTTGAAAAAATTGAAATGTCTAAAATTTTCTAAAATTTGAAATCTGATTACAAAATTTTAAAAAAGGAGAAAATTGAGTATGAAAATACAAATAAAACACTCAATGCTGAAATTAGCAAATTGGAGGAGACTGTCTCTATTTAGAAAACTGAAAACAGTAAGCTGACAGAAACAATCTCGTCTCTAAAAGCTGAACTGATCACCATCAAGGAAGGAAAAACATCGAGCAGTGAAATAATTAACAATGACGAAGGTTTTCTTAAAGCTGAAACTTCCTAGAAAAGGGAACTGTGCAAAGAGAAAAAGAAAAGTTCTGAGCTTCAAGTAGCCTTGAATCAGGCTAATTATGACATTATTTTGATGAAAAAGTGAAAAAAATCATCTAAAGCTCTGGTTAAATGAGCATTACAACTGAGCTTCAACCGGTCTTGGCTATAACAGTAAACCTGCCAAATGAGATTATAAAAGAAAATATGTTGGTTTGACAGAATATAAACTTTGTAGCCATTGTGGACATACCAGACATGTTAGATATGAATATTTAGCTAGGATAAAATCTCTTGAAAAAAATGAAAACATTATTAGATGGATTAGAAAAGATTTGATTTCTCAAGTTGTCAAAAGAAAGGGATCCAAACTAGTGTGGGTTCTCAAATCTAACCCTTAATTATTTTTGCAGGCTGAAGTGAGAGGGAGCAACAAAAAATTGTATCTTGACAGTGGTTGATTCAGGCACATGACAGGTAACAAAAAACTTTTTCTCTCACTAACAACTTTCAATGGAGGAACTGTGTCCTTTGGTGGAGGAAAGAAAGACACGGTTGTGGGTATAGGTAAGATTGATAAGTCTCTCACTCACTTTATTCACAATGTGTATTTTGTAGATGGTCTGAAACCCAACTTGTTGAGCATCTCTCAACTTTGTGATCGAGGAAACATAGTGTTCTTCTCCTCCTTTGATTGCAAAGTAGTTAACAACAAGTATGGAAAAATTGTCATGACTGGAAAATGACATAGTAATATTTATAAAGCTTGTATCATGTCGCTCTCTGAAAATAAATTAACTTGTTTGAGTGTTCTTGATGATGATATTCTCCTTTGGCACAAGCGATTGGGTCATGTTAGTCTTTCATTACTTAATAAACTTGTTTCAAAAACCTTGTCCTTGGTCTTTCTAAAATAAAATATTATATCCCAAAAATTTTTTTGGTGATTATTTGATATTTTTATATTAGGTTAAGGGAAGTAAGGGTTGTATATTGGTCGTAGATGACAAGGGAAATGTGTACGAACGGAAAAGCAAATTGCATGTGAAGTGCATAAGTAAGGGTGAACTTTAAATGACCATATCTTTCAATATATAATGAATTAGAAGCCCCAAGACCTATCAAATTAAAGTTCTTTGAGTCTAGTTTTCATAACATCAAACCGCTCATCATTTAGAGTTTTGAGTAAAACGTTATAGACGTTTTACAGTGGCACTATCGGGCAGTGACCTGGCCACCTCCCTAAAAATGGCCACCACCCAAATTGCTTTATATTTTAAGTCTTGAGTTATGAAGTCATTTTTAACATTTTCAGAATTAAGGTGCTTGCTTATCCTTTGAAATTCTCTCAAATTTCCAGCAAACAACTAAGGAAAACACTAAGCTAAGTTCCATTAAAACTAAATCTAAGTGAAGGAGATCTATCATAAGGTGAAGGTGGTGTCTTGGTGACTGTTTTGGCTTCACTTGGGCAGTGTTGCTGTAGTGAATTTGCTGCGTTTTTGAAGCCTTCCTAAGCTACATATATGTTCCCTCTTTGTAGGTATTAAAGATAAGTATAAAAGGTAATAACTCTGCTCCCAACCTTGCTTGAATTCTTGATTAAAAGACTAGAAGTTGGAGGTGTGTTTGGTGTGTTGGTGAACTGTTTTTGCTGCATTTTGGACAGCAAGGTTTCTGAATTTTTGGTCAAGAAGTTGAGGTCAATTACTCCCATTTTTAACCAAGAACAAACCCCCAGCAAAAGGAAGAATTTCACCCCTTTTAGCTGTTTCTTTTGATGGAAGTATAATTTATATTGAGGGGAAGAATTACAGTAAAACTACGGTAAAATTTCCTCTTATTTCTCCTCAAAAGTTAGTGAAAACTAGTTGAGAAAATGGCTAAATGTTGTTGATGTTGCGGTGTGTTGTTGTTGCTATTGTGACTGCCTTGGTTAGTTAGTTTGGCTGCATTTTGTGCTATAGATTGAGCTTGTAGTAGGCCTATAAAACCACTGGATTAAGGAGGTTGAAGGCTGATCATTGAAATAGGAAATCGTCTAGAGAAAAGTTCATTGGAGAAAGGTATGTAAGCGGCCCCGTCAATCATTCTTTTAAGCACGATTCGTGTGTTGTTAATCGAATGAGACAACAACCTCTTTAAAAGTCTTGAGGAATTATGTTAAGCTTCATTTAAGCTTTAAAGTTTCATATTTTATTGAGGTTAAAGGTTAAGATTATGCCTAGCCGAAGCGAGCCATCTAAAGTGTGATATTGTATTGATTGTTGTCGTAGTTGTACATTGAGTTGGAGACCACTCAGCATGGGCATTGTTAGCTGGTCCTTACTGTATGTTAGGTATATTTATGTGATGTTAAATGTGTTTAAAGGTCTGGTTGCTAACTGAAATTGGTGAAAGAGCCAAGATGATGACGTGTAAACGATCTTAAGCCAAGTAAAGATGTCACAAGCTATTAGGGGTAAACGAGCTTATTCAATTTGGATTTCCTGGTTATGGTTGTCCTTTATCTTATGTGTATGTTATGAAATAGGTTAGGCCAAGGGGTGATTTCATAGTCCCTTTTCCTTAAGCCGAATGTCAAGCTAGCGAGTCTCTGAGCTCTAATGTCCGTTGAACACGATCTATAAATCTTATTGAAACTCTTAGGTCGTCCGCATTTCCTTATGATTTATACAAGTTTTGAATATATGCATTTAAGTTCTATTTCTAGCTTTACATGTTATATGTACTCACTTGCAATTATGCATTACGAAGAAGGCCAATGCAGGTCACATATTTAGTATTCGTCATTTCTATATTGTACATGTTAAGTTGGTCCAGTATAAGCCATATAAGCTCCATTTATGATTTTATTTAAGATTTATTGATTTTACCCCGGTGTGATACACCGACTAGAGGTATTGTTATTTTACCTCGGTGTGATACACCGGCTGTACGAATTTTACCCCACTGTGGTACACCGGCCGGAGGCATTTTTATTTTAACCCGTTGTGGTACACTGGCTGGATGAATTGTATATAGACTTTATGATTTTATGGCTGCCGACATTTCAATTATAGTCTTTGTTGTGCATTAGATGATTACATTTACACTTCAATAATGAGTTATTGTCAGGTTTCTGTTTTCAGGATTCCGGGTTGTTACTATTCCCTATTTCTGGCCCAATTATCATTTTTATCTTACATGTTTATAGTTTTCAGCCTTACATACCAATACATTTTATTCATTTTGACATCCCTTAATCTTGGGACCCTTCCTGCAATCGTGCTGCAGGTATAGGCCGAGGCTCAGATCATCGGACATAGTAGGAGCCAGATATCAGCACAATAGTGGTATGCTCCTCTCTTCTAGGAGCCATGTCCTAGTTTTGACTATTTTGAATTTTGTGTATAGCATGGGTAGGCCGGGGCCCTGTCCCGCACATTTCAGTTTGTTTACTCTGTAGAGCCTGATGTGTACTAGTTTGTATAGTAGTGTTGGTTGTGTAGTCGTGTTGGTTTTTTATTGCTCTGCTTAGCTTTATTGTAGCCTTGTCGGCTTTCCAGGTTGTATATTTATAATTTTCAAGGCATTATGGGTTGAGTATTTATCTTGGTTGGTAGTGACAGATGGCTTGGTTAGCCTTAGTGTTACATCTATAGATGCTATATAGTCGGCTTCTCGATCAATCATGAATTGAGTGCCAGTTGCTCCGTACCCCAGTTTTGAGGTATGACAAACTTGGTATCAGAGCGAAGTCGTCTCCTAGAGGGTCCACAAAGCCGTGTCTAGTAGAGTCTTGCTTATGGGTATGTTGTGCACCATACTTATAACCAGGAGGCTACAAGACATTTACGAATTGTTTCACTTCTTTTACTAATAGTTCGTGCTATAGGTCGAGGTCATAAGTACTGTGATATCTAAATCGTGTTATTATTTCAGAGTATGCCTGTGACAAGGAAGACTACTACGAGGTTGATTGGCACAGTCGTTGACGAGGGTACTAGTCGCCCTCCAGTGGATCAGGGAGACAGGTCAAAGGCTCAGAGTGAGTCTCCTATCCCAGGTATTACAGTTCCTCCAACACCGGTTAGAGCAATGACAAATAGACCTCCAACTCCTCCCATACCAGGAGTACCTGAGGGTAGTAGGGAGGAAGACCCTCCCGCACCTGTTGTACCTCCTATTGTTCCGGAAGGATAGGGTCTTGAGGGAGCTGTTCAGCTGATGGCTCGTATAGCCGCAGGTCAAGAGCGACGATTAGAGGCGATGGAGTGACATAGAGGCCAGGCAACTGAGAGTTCCAAGGCCCGCGAGTTCTTGAGTTTGAGCCCTCCTATATTCATCGGATCAGACCCAAGCGAGGATCCTCAGAACTTTATTGATCAGAATTATAGGGTGTTAAAGGTGATGCAAGCTACAACGATTGAGGAAGTAGAGTTGGCAGCCTTCAGATTACGTGATGTGGCTAGGGGTGGGCATAAATACCAAAAAATCAAAAAATTGGACCGAACCAAACTAATTCAGTTTTGGTTTTCAATTTTTCGGTTTGGTTTCGGTTCTTTTTTCTTAAAATTTTGGTTATTCGGTTCATTTTTCGGTTTTAGAATTTTGGATTTTTGGTTTTTCGGTTTAACCCGAAATTTTATTATATATTTTTTTAAAAATAAAAATAAAATTATAACTTAATTTCAAAAAAATAAAAATACTACACTCAACCCAAATCTCAAAGCCCATTTAGAGAATTATTTATATAATTGACACAATTGCTTAAGTTTTTTTTACAAATAACAAGTTTTATAATAGTTTTAGCATGTTAAGAAAATTCTTATGATTATTTATATGCTTTGAAAGAAAGATAAAATATATAATATTTATTTAACAAGAAATTAGGGACCATAGATTATTGAAATCTTAAAAGACCCTTATTTTTTTGTTGGTTTAGTTACAAGGATATAAAGCATATGCGGAAATTTATTATCAAATGCTATGTACGTACTACTAAATGTAAATCAACTGATCCCTCTATTTTCTTTACTTAAAAAGTAAATTAAGCTTAGTTGAATTAAACTTTAGAATTCAAACTTAAAATAATTTATTTCGAATTTAAAAAGATAAAACAACTCACTTTTAATTTAAAAAGTAGCTCATTTTATAAGCAAAAAAATAGCCCATTAATTAGGCCCATAACCGAAAAAAATGAATTAGAAAAACTGAACCGAATTTGAAAAAAATCGAATCGAATTGAATGAGTTTGGTTCGGTGTTCGGTACATTAAATGAAAAATCAAAAATTGAAAAAATCAAACCGAAAAACCGAATGCCCACCCCTAGATGTGGCTATATTGTGGTATGAGGCTTGGGCTCGTTCCAGATGAGCCGATGCACCGCCAGCTAAGTGGGAATAGTTCTCCGAGGCCTTTATGCACCACTATCTACCCTGGGAGCTTCGACAGGCTCGAGTTGAGCAGTTTTTACACCTAGATCAGGGAAGTATGAGTGTGCGTGAGTATTGCCTCTGATTTAATTCTCTTGCCAGGTATGCTCCACATATGGTTCAGACGATGAAGGATAGAGTTCATCGGTTCGTGTTAGGGTTAGGGATTCATATAGCTCAAGATTGTTTGGGGGTATCTACTTAGGAGCACATGGATATTGCACGAATTCAGGTTTTTGCCCAGAGGGCGGAGGATTTAGTTCATTAATTACGGGATACTCGGAGACAGCAAGAGCAACGAAAGAGAGCTAGGACTGTGGGTCCTTACAGAGGGCCGCAGGGTGACCCAGGGGCTCAGTCATCCAGGCAGTCATCTAGGCCTGTAGGGAGAGCCCCACCTCAGTTTCAAGGACAGAGAAGAGACCAAGGCCTAACTCTATCTAGCTCTCGACGACAGGAGCGGGCGGGGCAGAGGCGACCACCATTGCCGCCTTGTCCTCATTTTGGGAAATCTCATTCAGGTCGGAGTTGTCAGGGGAAGAATGTATGCTATCATTGTGGGCAGCCAGGGCACTTTATGGGGGATTGTTTAGATAGGGTCGAGGCGGATCAGGCGCAATCAGCGGTTGCTTCATCATCCTCTATTCGACCTCCCAGACCTGATCCTCAGCTAGCATCAGGCCGTGGCAGAGGCATAGGGAGAGAGGTTTCTAGTTCTAGGGCAACCTAAAATCGATTTTATTCTTTGGGTGGTCGACAGGACCAGGAGGCCTCACCTGATGTTGTTACAGGTACTTTGATTATTTATTCTCGTGTAGTATATGTCTTACTTGATCCTGGTTCTACACTCTCTTATGTTACACCATTGGTTGCAAGTCAGTTTGAGATAGTCCTTGAGTTATTATCTAATACCATTTGTTGTTTCTACGCCAATTGACGAATCTGTGTTAGCTAGACGAGTTTAACGGACCTGTGTAGCAAGGGTAGATGATAGATCAACCTTAGCGATCTATTTAAGCTTGAAATGGTTGATTTTGATGTCATTATGGGTATGGATTGGTTGGCGGCATGTTATGCTAATGTTGATTGCAGAGCTAAGATTGTCAGATTCCATTTTCCCGGCGAGCCAGTCAGGGAATGGCAAGGTAATGCCGCTATGCGTAAAGGTAAGTTTATTTCATATCTTAAGGCTTAGAAGTTGATATACAAAGGATGTATTTCTCACGTGGTTCTAGTAAGAAACTTAGTGTGAGCCTACAACTCTCCAGTCAATTTATTTTGTAAATGAGTTCCCCGAGGTTTTTCCAGAGGATTTGCCTGTAATTCCTCCTGAAAGGGAGATAGATTTTGCTATTGATTTACTTCCAAGTACTCAACCTATATTGATCCCTCTTTACAGAATGGCTCTAGCAGAGCTAAGGGAATTAAAGGAGTAGTTGAGAGATCTGCTCGAGAAGGGATCATTCGACCTAGTGTATCGCCTTGGGGTGCACCAGTGCTCTTTGTGCAAAAGAAAGATGGGTCGTTAAGAATGTGTATTGACTATAGGGCAGCTGAATAAGATACAATTGATAATAAGTACCCACTTTCCAAGATTGATGATCCGTTTGATCAGTTATAGGGTGCCAGATGCTTCTCAAGGATTGATTTGAGGTCCAGGTACCATCAGTTACGGGTTAGGGAAGTTGATATCTCCAAGACTACCTTCATAACTAGATATAGCCATTATGAGTTCTTAGTGATGTCATTTGGGCTTACTAACCCCAACAACTTTTATAGACTTGATGAATTGGGTTTTTAGGCCTTTTCTTGATGAATTTGTGATCGTCTACATTGATGATATTCTGATTTACTTGCGATCCGAGGCCGAGCATGCAGATCATTTGAGAGAAGTATTACAAACTCTACAGGAACACAGGTTATATGCTAAATTTTCTAAATGTGAGATTTGGCTAACATCTGTGGCTTTCCTTGGTCATGTAATTACAGCTTAAGGTATAAAAGTGGATAGTCTGAAGATAGAGGCAGTAAAGACTTGACCCAGACCTTTGAATCCTATAGAGGTTCGCATCTTTTTTGGGGTTAGCAGGTTATTATCGCCGATTTATGGGAGGTTTCTCTACTACCTCTGCACCATTGACAAAGTTGTCTCATAAAGCAACAAAGTTTCAGTGGATAGAGGCATGTGAGCGAAGTTTTCAGGAGTTAAAGGATAAGTTGACTTTAGCACCTGTCCTGACTCTTCCAGAGGGTGTTGAGGGTTATGTGGTCTATTTTGATGCTTTGATAGTTGGGCTAGGCTATGTTCTGATGCAACACGGCAAGGTCATTGCTTGTTCTGATGCAACACGGCAAGGTCATTGCTTATGCCTCTAGACAGTTGAGGAAACATGAGCAAAATTATCCTACCCATGATCTTGAGTTGGCCGCTGTGGTATTTGCATTGAAGATTTGGCGCCAGTACTTATATGGGGTACATGTTGATATCTTCACAGATCATAAGAGCCTCCAGTATTTGTTTCAGTAGAAGGAGTTGAATTTACACCAAAGAAGGTGGTTAGAATTTCTGAAAGATTATGATGTTAGCATTTTGTATCATCCGGGCAAGCAAATGCTGTAGATAATGCGCTAAGTCGCAAGTCTAGGGGTAGCTTGAGTCATATTCAGGTTGACAGGATTGAAATGACAAAGACTCTATAGCAGTTGGCAGATTTACAGATTCGGTTATTGGATGTTGAAGATGGGGGTGTTATTGTCAAAAACATAACAGAATTGTCCTTGTTAGCGGAAGTTAAGCAATGACAATATGATGATGCAGAGTTAGTCTTACTGAGAGACGGTATACCACAACAAAAGCAGAGCCTGTTTGGTTTTGGACCCTATGGAGTTATGAGATACCAGGGCCGTCTATGCGTACCTAATGCGGGTGAGCTATGGGAATAGATTATGAATGAAGCTCATTATTCTCAATATTTAGTAGACCCAGATGCCACAAAGATGTATCGTGACCTGAGGCAGCTATATTGGTGGAATGGCATGAAAAAGGACATTACAAGTCTTGTGACTTAGTGTCCCAATTGCCAGCAGGTGAAGGTTGAGCACCAGAATCCTGGAGGTCTAGTGTAGGATATAAAAATTCCAGCCTGGAAATGGGAGGTTATTAATATGGATTTTTTTAAATGCACTTGCTGGCATGGGGTCATACACTTATTCTCTAAAGAAGATCGATCTTGACTTGAAGAATCGGGTGACCTTACCATCCAAGCCATCTATTGAGGAGCCTCCGGTATTGGAGCTCAAAGCACTCATGTCTCATTTACAATATGTATTTTTGGGAGCTGGTAACACTTTACTGGTCATCGTTGCAGCTGACTTAGAGGAATGGCAAGTGGAGGCTTTGGTCTCCATTTTGAAGAGATACAAAAAAGCCATCGGGTGGACCATTGCAGATATTATTGGAATCCCAACTCGTATTTGCACTCAAAAGATCTAGCTAGAGCCAGATTGTATTCCGAGTATTGAACATCAACATAGGTTGAATCCACCTATGCAAGAGGTGGTCAAGAAGGAAATCATCAAGTGCTTGGATGCAGGAGTGTTTATCCTAGTGCAGACAACAAATAGATGTGCCTAGTCTAGTGTGTACCGAAAAAGGGAGGAATCACGGTGGTCCCAAATGCTAACAATGAGCTCATTCCTCTAAGACCAGTCATCGGTTGAAGAGTATGCATGAATTACAGAAAGTTGAACCATTGGATGGAAAAAGATCACTTTCTAATGCCATTCATGGACCAGATGTTAGACAGACTTGCAGGTAGAAGATGGTACTGTGTCCTTGACAGTTATTCGGGGTACAATCAGATTTCTATAGCCCCCGAAGACCAAGAGAAGACCACGTTCACTTGCCCTTATTGTACATTTGCTTTTAAGAGGATGTCGTTCGGGTTATGTAATGCACCCGCCACTTTTCAACGTTGCATGATGTCTATATTTTCATCCATGTTGGAAGACATCATTGAAGTCTTTATGGATGATTTTTTTGGTGGTGGATGACTCATTCAAAAATTGTTTGGCTCATTTGAATAAGGTGCTACAGAGATGTGAAGAGACCGACTTGGTGCTTAACTGGGAAAAGTGTCATTTCATGGTCAAGGAAGGTATAGTGCTAGGCCACAAGATTTATGGTAAAGGTATTGAGGTGGATCGGGCTAAGATTGAGGTAATTGCTAGCCTTCCACCTCCAATTTCTGTGAAAGGTGTTCGAAGCTTTTTGGGTCATGCAGGGTTTTATAGAAGATTCATCAAGGACTTCTCCAAAATTGCACATCCATTGTGTAAACTGCTCGAGAAGAAGGTGAAGTTTGTTTTTGATGAGGCATTTGAATGCCTGAAAGATAGATTGACCACTACCCCAATAATAGTAGCATCAGACTGGTCTTTACCTTTTGAGGTTATGTGTGATGCTAGCGGTGTGGACCTAGGAGCTGTGTTGGGTCAAAAGGCATGAAAAGATTTTACATCCGATTTATTATGATAGTAAGGCTCTAAATGCAGCTCAAAAAATTATACCGTGACGGAACAAGATCTGTTGGTTGTAGTTATTGCATTTGAGAAGTTTCGGGCATACTTGCTTGAAACTAAGGTGATAGTCCACACAGGACTTGCATATTTGAGATATTTGATAGCAAAGAAGGATGCCAAGCCACGGTTGATTCGATGGGTTCTGCTGTTACAAGAGTTCGAGTTCGAAGTAAAAGACCTAAAAGGGATTGAAAATCAAGTGGCGGTTCACTTATCAAGATTGGAACCTGATGCAACACTTCAGGATGAGTATGACATTGATGATACATTCCCAGATGAGCAGGTTTTAGTGGCCTCACAAGATCTTATCCCATGGTTTGCAGACTTTGCTAATTATCTAGTGAGCGTTGTTGTATCGGAGCACTTATCCTTTCACCAGAGGAAGAAGTTTATGTCTGATTTGCAGAAATTTTTCTGGGATGAGCCCTACTTATTTCGCATACGCGCTGATGGGGTGATTCGGAGATGCATACCTGAGATAGAGATGCTGAGTATATTGGAGGCATGCCACTCTAGCCCTGTTGGAGGCCACCATAGCGGGATTCGCACAGCCCACAAAATATTGCACTGTGGGCATTATTGGCCAACCATTCACTAGGATACGAATGATTTCGCAAAGGTATGTGACGCATGTCAAAGGCATGGAGGTATATCACGGAGACGTGAGCTTCCTCTTCCATTCTGGTTATTGAGCTATTTGATGTATGGGGCATTGTTTTCATGGGCCCATTTATAAGCTCAAACGGGATGAAGTGCATACTTGTTACTGTTGACTATGTTTCAAAATGGGTGGAAGCAGTTGCGCTTCCAAATAATGAAGGGAAGAGTGTCACAACATTCTTGAAGCGGAATATATTTGCTAGATTCAGGACTCCCAGAGCCATCATTAGTGATGGAGGTTCGCACTTATGTAACCGGTTCTTTCTGTCTTTATTGGAGAAATATGGAGTAAAACACAGGGTGGCAACACCCTATCATCCACAGTCTAGTGGATAGGTTGAAGTCACAAACCGGGAAATAAAGACTATATTGGCGAAGACTGTGAATGCGAACTGGACAGATTGGGCAAGAAAGCTAGATGATGCTTTATGGGCTTATTGGACCGCATTGAAGACTCCTATAGGTATGTCTCCATATCAGCTTGTGTATGGAAAATCATGTCATCTTCCAGTTGAACTTGAGCACAAAGCTATATGTGCACTCAAGAAGCTAAATTTGGACTAGAATGAAGTTGGAAACTTAAGGCTTGATCAGTTAAATGAGCTTGACGAATTTCAATTGAAAACCTATGAGAGTTCTGAAATTTACAAATTAAGGATGAAAATTCAGCATGACCGGAAGATCGAGAAAAGAGAATTCAGTCCGGGTGATATGGTGCTACTATTCAATTCTAGACTTCATTTGCTTCCTGGTAAGTTGAAGTCTAAATGTGTTGGACCTTTTCGAGTAATCCAAGTATTCTCCCATGGGGCAATCGAACTAGAAAACCATGAAGGAAAGTGGTTTAAAGTGAATGGTCAGCAAGTGAAAGCTTATTTGGGGAAAAGAAAAGAACTCAACTGGTAGACCTTTGGACCCTGAGTGAAGTCTGAGTAGCTTGGGGGAATCGCGTCGTGCTGAGATGTTAAATCAGTCACTGCATGGGAGGCAACCTATGGAGGTATTTTGGTGAAGTCTGAGTAATCAAAATACCCGCGTTGTGCCGCGACGTTAAATCAGACACTTCTTGGGAGGCAGCCCAAGTTGTAAAGGTAAGAAAAATAGTGTTTACGCGTGTTGATGTGTGCAGGTGATTAAGATGGGAAATTTGAAGTTAAAACCAAAAATCTGAACTTGATTTGCTGGTGCCAAAAAGCATAGGACAAGTCATCACCACACCAAATGACTCATTAACTGAATCGTCACCAAAGCTGCATAAAACAGTATAGACAATGGTTGACCAAATGAGTCGTTGCCAGTGGCAACAAATCGTGAGGTCCTCCGTCATGTCTATTGGATCAAAGGCGGAATTAAATTGAGAAAGGTGAAAATGACTCACTCAACGACTCATTGGGAAACCAAACGGTTCGTTTAGTTGCCCGTCATGAAGCTACAACAGTTCAAGGACCATGACTCAGGACATGACCGTTGGGTGACACCACGACGTTTCTTAACTCATTAGGTCCCAGGTAAGTTTTTTAAGCTCAATTCAATGCATGAAGGGCCAAAAGATTCATCTCACCATCTAACGACTCATTTGGTGGGTCTTCATGTGTTTTTAAGTCACTTTCATCCAACCCGACCCATGCAAATAACTAGGGTAATTTTTTTTTGTTCAATCATATAAAACCCAACTTCTTGCACTCCTAATTCTTACCTAACCTTAAACTCACGACACTTCAAAACTACCAACAAATTCACTATTGCAAGATAAACTGGTCCCTCTCAATGCATTCACACACACACACGACCGCACTCACCTGTTCGTAGTTTCACAAGATTGCAAAATTTGACTCGTTCCTGCTCAACTCGAAATTATTGTGAGTGATTTCTTGTGCATTCTCTTCTTCATTAGTTTTCTCATATAATGAGTTTTAAATTCGACCTAATCTCATGAATTTCATGGAAGCCTAGTGGTAAGACGTTGAACAAATTTTTTTTCGAACCCTTGATGAATTGGATAAAGCTGTGCTTGTGGGATTTTTATTTTCGATGATGAGTCTGTATGATGATGAATCTGTATGATGAACATGATGTGAGCAAATTGAATCTATGTGTAACACTCTTGAGCACGAGCCATGTAACGAGTCGTGGTATCATCTCACGACTCATCATATAGCTCGTCCTGAGTGTAATTAAAACCTGGTGACTAGTGTACCTAACGACCGACCTAACGAGTTGTCGCCTCAGGTAACGAATCGTTGTGACCATTCGTTAAGTACACTGGCTCAATATGAAGAACCATAGTCTGAGACAATGAAAGACCTCACTGGAAACAACTCATTGAATCACTCGTTATGTCCACTGAGACTCAGTTTAAAAATGGTTATGCTTCACCTTATCTGGTATACTAACAACTCTTCCACAGGTAAAATGGCTCTGAGGGGTACACCAAGGAAAGGTCAGGAAAAGAAACAAGTAACTGAGCAAAGTCAACCTTCATACCGCAGACTTCGTGATGCGCCATCCTCCTTCGAAGAGTCAAGTAGCTCGGAGGAGGAATATGAAGTGTCAAAGGAACAATTGGTGATGAGATCAACCAGGTCTAGGGGTCAGCAAACTACAAATCTGACAGCACTGATCGATACTCCAACTCCACTGGCAAGAGATCTGCCCAGCCGTATAGATGAAAATGCCAGGGCTACAACTGCAATTGCTCCTGAGGGCACCACAGCTAGGCAAAATGCAGAGATAGCTGATAAGTCACATGCTCAGTGAGGGAACTCTGATAATGAATTGACTGAGACCTCGAACACATCCAATGATCAACTAAGGAACGTAAGGAGATGGTGTGTTCATGGTATTAGGGCTATCTATAACAGAGACATTGCTCCAAACGATAAAGGACATCCTAAGAGGAGCATCTATGAGGAGTCCAGGCTAGTCACTACGGGGCTTAAGGACCTTCCAGAGCTGCAGGCCTTGTTTGACAAGTACAGGTTCGAGTGGTTGACTGAACTATCAGGAAGTTACATCCCCTGCCTAGTTAGAGAATTCTATGCAGCCTACGCAGCCACACTACAACGTCTAGCATTAGGTGGTCAGGACTGGAAGAAGAGGCCGACTTTGACTCAGGTGTTGGTTTGGGAGACACCTCTGGATATATCTAAGAGGACCATCTACAGGCTATTGCATAGGACAAACTATCATGCCCCGATGAACACAACCGAGTTCGATCACAGACTATTTAAGCTAAAGAAAGTCAATACGAAGAAGCTGAATAGTGAGGAGTGAATCAGACAGTACACTTGGCTATCTCGGGTCATTACCATAAGAGGTTCGTTGGTTGAATGGTTGCACGACACTGAGTCTCAGAACAAGAAGGCCACACTCAATTTTCAAGCTAAATTTTGGTGGTCATTGGTGCGACATAGGCTGTTCCCAACCAACAGTGATAATATTCTCACACCTGATAGAGCGACATTGGTAGCCAGCATTATGGAGGGATATGCCATCAATTTCCCGCGGTACATTGCCGAGGAGATTAGAGAGCGGGCGATAAATGACGGTACTACAATTCCCTTCCCATGTCTTATTGATAGACTCTGTCAGGAGTTAAAGGTGCCGGAGTTGCCATCAGTTGACCAGAGGATAGTAGTACAAAAGATTACAGATATTGGATTGATCAGAGATGAGACAAACCCAATATCGAGGGCGAGGAGTCAGTCCGTCGCTTCCGCTGGAGCGACCATATTAGTAGAGGCATTTGGCAGCGGTATGCATACTGATGCTGCACAGTTCACTAATTTGGCGGCTGAGCTTATTGAGGGCAGAGAGTCGGGTAGCCAGCCTGAGGCTACAAATGCAGCTGACACCTCCGCACCTGTTGATGTTCCCGAGTCATCATCCACCACCTAGCAGCACCTAGACCACCAATTGCTCCTCGATGAGCCCCTACAGCCGAGCTAGTTACTATTTCTCAGGAATTTTTGGTTGACATGGCTAGGCGGCTGGCTAAGGCCGAAAAGCAACAAGCACACATGGCTTTACAGTTTAAAGTTTTGATGGAGTAGGTAAAGCCTTGGGTGTCGAAGGAGTTGGAGGCATTATCTAGTTTTATGCATGGCTGGTTAGACGCTTTTGGGAGATGCATGGATGAGTGCCTTGTGCAGTTACAAGCACCTAAATTGGCAAAGTGGTATGCGGAGGTAGGAGCACTTAAAGTTGAGGTACGAGATTTGGCCGCACAACAGCTAGCTATAGTACCTCCACTGGTGCTTCCTGTGATAGAAGATGAAAGTGAAGAAGAGCTACCATCGGTGTTTGATTTCATTACTGAGGAACCAGTGGCACATGATAAGGGAAAGAGGCCTCGTAAGGAGGCGAGTTTTGAGAAGGATGCTTCTCCGCTCTATCAGCAAAAGCGAGAGCGGAGTGAGATGGAGAGAGCGCTGCATATATTGAGAGAGGAGGCTCGACAGAGAGCTGACATTGAGGCAGCGAGAGCTTGTGGAGAAGGGACGAGCTCCTTTAGTTCTGAAAATGCATCGGGTCAAGCTGGTGACATCGTAGAGGACGCTGGAGGAGTATCTGCACCCTCCGCTGACTAGGTAGCTGACACCTAGGTCGCACAAGTATGTTCCCTATTTCCATAGTTTTGTTTTATTTATATGCGTCGAGGATGACGCATGCTTTTCTTGATAGGGGTGGGGAGTGATACCTGTGCATTTTTTCTGAACATAACCCGAGGGTTTTTCTTGCCGAATATTTTTTCTCTCGGGTGTTCCTTATCTAGCAGAACCGATACGTTTAGGGTTTTATAATTGTTTGTGTCAGTCGAAAGAAAGTTAGGTGAACTTAAGGTAGTCAAGAGCTTAAATTGTTGATTTTTGTTGAACAGATAGTTTGATACCCCTCCTAAAATTTTTTATGTGTGTGTTAAAATCGACAAGTATAACCTTTATGAATCTTTGCATGGCATTGAAACTGTGAACATGTTTACCATTGTATGGCTGTACCTGAACTAGCAGTTAGTAGAACTGATGATGTTGACCTGTGCTATGTGTGAGTGAGGTTTAATAGCTAAATTCGGCTGTGTGTGTCAATCTAGAACTTGCCTGGTCAGTCGTACTGAGATAGAGGATAGGAAACTAGGAGAGGATCATAGGCCATTTTTGATTTATGAGCCTACTTTAGCCTTAAAAGACCTACCAAAAGAGAATAAATATCCCTTGATCCAAATGTTTGAGCTTAAATTGACGTTTCTTTTAATTTACACCAATTCATCTTCCTGCTTTGATTAAAAATGAACCTGTTTTGGCCCTGGTCCCTCCTTGAACACTGTGAACCTTAACTCAGGAAAATCACCTAAGTTGAGGGTGGCTATTATAGGGGTGATTAAGAAGATTAGGGTGGAAGGAAAATTGGGTAATAAAAAGGAAAGAACGGGTGCGGTATGCAAGAAAAGAAAAATGTGAAATACATGAATGTTTAAAGGAAGAAGAACCGCACCCGTAGTTGCAAATGGAAATAAAAGAAGAAGCAAGTAAAGGAAAAAGGGGAAAAAATATAAAAAAGGTTAAAAGTGAAGTCATAGTGTGTGTAGTGCCAAGGAGGGTTAAGCTACTAATTCCATATGTACCATACCCGAACCCGAGCCTACGTTACAAGCCTAAAAAGTCCTATAGTGATCCTGGTTACTTGTCTGAAAATTGAGGTATTGAAAGTAAAGGCAAGGCTATGGTATTGCATGCACACAGTTAGAATTTCTGTGTGAGAGAGAGTGACCTTAATTAGTCCTAAGAGAAATACATTGAAATAATCATATACACATGCGTGAGTATGGAACTTCTTTGAGGTGAGAGTATTTGGTCAACAAAATCATCTGCAAATTATCTGGGTCAGTGTTATAGATTTTGGTGCATGGTTGCAAGTGACAGTGTTTTGCCATGTTTTGATTCCCCTGTGTCATGGTTAAAAAATTTTGCATATGCATTGTGATTTGTGTTGATATGATAAAGGAGGAGTTAGCAAATTTGATTTGATGAATAATTGTGAATGCCATAAGTTTCCTCGAGGTCTTTTGATTGAAGCGTCGAAGTACTTTATTTTATTTTGTTTTTGTCTGAGGACATGTAAAAGTTCTAAGTTGAGGGTGTTGATGTGTCATGATTTTACGGTATTTTCGACGCTTAAAACCAAGAAACTATGCACATTCCAGGTATGTTTATGTAGGTATGATGCGTTTTGTGTTGAATATTGCAGGAAAACAGGTTCGAAAGTGAAATGGGCAAAGTAAGGCTTAAAATAACTGAAATGGAGGCTGCTAGTCATGAGTCATTGTCACTGTGAACAACTCGTTGCCAAGGTCGTGGGATAGGTTAAACTTTTGAAGTTAAAAGAACAGTGCACTTCACGGATTGAAGGCACGACTCGTTACATCTGGGAACGATTCGTGAAGACAGTTGTGAAGACTGGGAGACAGATGCCTACAGAAATAACCAATGAAGTTAACAGACAACGTCACGAGTCATTGTCAGACTAAACGACTTGTTAGGAGATCACTAGAAGGAATCGCAAGGTGCACTGGAAAATTGAAGAGGCTGGACCACGAGAGGCCTAACGACTCGAGCCCTGACACAATAAGTCGTTAGGTTACCCGTTGCCACGACTGGGCCTAATGCTGAGGACGAATGTGTTGGACTGATCACGACTCGTCAGAGGTCCTAACGAGTCGTTACTTATCCCGTGACCACTGATGACCTGAGTTCCGGTTTTAATTAGGAAAAGGTTTTCTTGGAACTATAAATACCTTATTTAGGTTTATTTTCGAAGAACAGTTTACGACAATTTATTATTACAGTTTTTGCGTGGATTTTGGATTTGTGTACTATTAGTCTTGGTTTAAGAAATAAAGTTTACAATTTTGTTCTTGAGTTTGAGGATCAAAAGCAACATTGGAATTTATTCATCGGTTTTGGAATTTTAATCAATTTACTTGATTTTCTCCTACGAATTTTTGTAAGTTGCAATTATGAATTATTCTTTATTTTGTGATTGTGATCATACAAACATGAGTAGCTAAACCTATAATTAGGGTTGTGGGAACCATGGTGAATTAACACATAAAGGTAAAAATACTTAGTGATTCTTGAACGGAGTTTATGCATGTATTGTTTCTCTCTTCGTTTAAATTGATTCTTAATGGTTGCAAATGTTATATATTGTCTTATTCTTATTCACCAGACCAAGGGTTAATGAATGGGAAAAAAAGTTTAACAAAGGAGATTTGAGGCTATCAACCCTCATCTAATAGCTAGACCTTGTCCCGAAATAGCTAATCCGATATTAAGGGTAAGGGTTAGTTAAGCATACACCCGTATACGAATCAAGTTGCATGGTGATAATCATCTAGATAGGGGACCAACCATTTAGGTGAATTTAACTTACCAATATTGCATGCTAAACGCTGAATAGATCACTGGTATAAAACCTTGTGGTTATGAAGTCATGGGGAACACAATCCTAGCCACCTTGTTAATTGATTACAACCAAAATTGACGTAATCATCTTTTAGTTTCTACTTTTGTTTATTATTTTATTTTTCAAAACTTCCCCCATAGGAAATAAGTAAGCCGATAGTAATAGTTATTCACATTAACTTGAGCTCTTTTCATATTCCCTGTGGGATCGACCTCAACCTCTTGGGTTCTATATTTGACATCAAACGCTTTATATCTCAATTGCCAGGTGTAATTTGGGTGACATCTTCATGCTAGACTTTACATTCGGGAGTTGGTCAGATTACATGGAGTCCCTTTTTTCCATCATTTTTTGGAAGTCGTTTTAGAAGGGCCTTGGTACTCTGGTTAAGCTTAACAAAACTTTTCACCCACATACAGATGGTCAGGATGAGCGGACCATTCATACCTTAAAGGGCATGTTGAGAGCTTGTATGATTGACTTCAAGGGTAATTGGGATGATCACTTACCCCTCATTGAGTTTGCTTACAATAACAGCTATCACTCCAGCATTCAAATGGCTCCATTTGAGGCACTTTATGGGCAAAGATGTAGATCACCTTTGGATGGTTTATGGTAGGCAAGGCTATATTAATAAGGCCAGATTCAGTCCATGAGGCTATGGAGAAGGTTCATCTTATTAGAGAAAGGCTCAAAATAGCTCAGAGTCGTCAAAAATCCTATGTGAATGTAAGAAGGAGAGAGATTGAATTCGTAATTAATAATTGGGTATTTTTGAAGGTGTCATCCATGAAGAGAGTGATGAGATTTGGCAAGAAGGGAAAACTCAATCCTCGATATATTGGTCCTTACAAGATTCTGAGGCGTGTTGGCAATAGGGCTTATGAGTTGGAGTTTCCCATAGAGTTAGCATTGGTGCATCCAGTTTTCCATGTGTTCTCATTAAAGAAGTGCATTGGTGATCTGGCTCTAGTTGTACATGTAGAAAGTATTAGGGTGAAGGACAGTCTCACTTATGAGGAGGTTTTAATTGATATTCTTGACCGTCAAGTTCAAAAGTTGAGGAACAAGGAGGTTGCTTCAGTGAAAGTCCTTTGGAGGAATCATCTTGTAGAGGGAGCTACTTGGAAAGCCGAAGCAGATATGATGTCCAAGTACCCTCACCTCATTCCTACCAGCTCAGCTTCATCATGAGGTACTAGTTTCTTCCTTAGTACTCTACTTAGTTTCATGTCATTTTCATGTCCTTTAGTTCCTATCGTGTCTTAGTATGTATGCATGTTTCATGAATTCAGCTCGGTTATCTTAGTTCGGAGTCTGTCACCTCATCAGTATTCAGTCTATAATATTCAGTTTTAGATTGTAGCTTTTTTCCTATCTTTTCAGCTGTATTAGTCTCCATTCAAGGATGAATGTTTCCATGGTGGAGATAAACCCTAAGATCAGACCCTAGGCTTGAAGTAGAAACCAATAGGAAAACCTGCATTTTTCCTCAAAACGACTCGAGTGACGAGTCATGATATAACCAGATGACTTGTCATGAGAGTCATGGTAAGCCTCAACAGTTTCATACTTTAGACCACGAGTCCATACCATGAGTCATGGTGTGATGGTACGACTCATGATCATGATTCATTGTTTCCATCTACAAACAGCGTCCGTACTTAATGAGTCACATGACAACTCCTTGGACCATATGACGAGTCGTGATGATGATCCATGAGATGAAGTTCAGAGAATGTGCAAGACTGGTCCATTGACCATGAATCACATGAAGACTCATGGTATCCTATGACGACCCATGATGAGAAAGATTATAAAGTGAAAAATAATCCAGTAAGTGATGGATGGTCACCACGAGTCATGGTGACAACCAACGATTTGTGGTGTGACCCATGGTGACTGGTCGACAAATTTTAAGTGCGAGTTTTCAGGGGTATTTTTATAATTTTCTATTCTTTTCAATCCTAAATCAAGTCATTTTAGGGTTTTAAGGGTTTTTCTTAGCCTAAACTCCTATTTTTCCCTCCCAAAACCGTAGATTAAAAATCAAACTCTCAAGGATTCTCAAGAAAGCTAGTGTTCATCTTCTCCAATTCTCTTGGGTATCAAGTCAAGAATTCATCAAGCTAGTTATGTGAGATCATCAATGGGGGACTTCTTCCACCCTCATGTCCAAATCTAAGCTTTAATTTCATGTATTCAATTCTCCTATATCTCCAATTGTGATTTTTATGAATTTTTAGGATTAGACCCTTTTTATGCAAATACTCTATATTCTTTTATGGATTGATTCTCTCATGATTTTACATGTACTTTATGATTATGATTACATGTATTTCTATGAAAAAATCTTATGATTCTCTATTATCAAGTTAGCATGATTTACTCAAATATGTATGAATCTCATGAATTTCAAGTTTATGTATCATGGTTGAATTCTCAGTATAGTTTTCATGGATAGTTCACGTATGTCAATTAATTTGTGAACCTACATGATTTAAACTAGCTCATGCATACCTCCATGTTTCAATTATGATTATGAGCACGATGTAGGTTTTGAGAGTAGTATTTAACATCGAGTAGGCTGGAGTTCATCGCACCCAGGTCTCAAAACTACGTGCCATAGTAGGATAAGATGTCTTCGCCAATAGAGAGTGTCTCCCTTGCCCTTAGGAAAGGGGTCCTCGCCAGTTGAGAGTGTCTCCCTTACTCTGATGGGCTCAGGAGTGATATGACGCCTTCATGGTTCTTACCATTTTCAAGGTACGACCACCCTCCCGATCAGGGTTACTGGTTAGGCTCCATGAGGCTCACCTGGAGTATGTCGGTTATGAGAACCTCCCGTCCATGTCATGTTGTTTCTTTATGATGCATTGACTTATAGTATTTATGGCCCATTGATCAGGTTATGAGTTTTACTTATGACTTCAAATATGTTAAGCTTTATGATGCTGTTTTGAAAACCTTGAATAATTATATTTCAATTTATGACGAAAATCTCATGTTTTATGATTATATCAGGATCCTATTTTTTTTTGCATGTTGTCATTATTTTCATGTTTGAATTATCCTCCATACTTAGTACATTCAAAGTACTTATCATATATTTTTTATGTTATATCATCTCATGATATAGGTTTGGGTGTTCAGTCTCATCCCCGCTGCGAGATTCATTCTTGTTCCTGACTCAGCTCATCTTTTGGTAAGTCCTCATTATCCGAGGACGACAGTTTTGACTTATGCTTTCTTTTAGTCATTTCATTTATAAATATTACAATGCTAGTTGGGGGCTTGTCCTTTTAGCTAGTTTTATGTTTAGAGGTTTTTCAGATTATTTTGTGTATATTTTCAGCTGTTCGACTTGATGTCCCAGTTTTACATGTTATGTATCTCAGACATGTTCTGCTTACATTATATCTCATGAGATGTTTCTGTTTAGTTGTATAGTTATGTTTATGATATGCATGTAACATGAGTTAGCTTGGAGCCATTCGTGGTTCTAGGTCCCATATCACATCCGGAGTCTATGCTCAGGTCGTGACATTCTTTTAGTAGATTTACTTTAATTTTCACACGGGCACAACTAGGTCTAGTTTTATTGTTTGTTCATTTCTCATTTACCAGTGGATTTCCCATTGCATATGTTATAAGGAATATGAATTCTTTATTGATTAGTTTTGTGGGTAGACAAGGAAACAATATCCATATAATTGAAATTGTGATTTCCTCCTCAGGATATAACCACGGGTCCCATCATAAGAATCTTAACGGGAAGGCTCTACCCTTGAGTTGCAATTCCCAGGAACTTGACATAAGAGCTGCATAATTTTTAAGTAGAGTTAATCGTATCAATATGTGTCTCTCTTCAAATAAACCAATATTACATGATCCTTTGATCTCGCATTGAATCGATATAATTCTTTTCAATTCCTGTAAATCTGGTTGTCTGTAAGAGAATTTTATCTATAAAAATTTTTACATATTATTTTAGAAAAATCTTTTACACAAAATATCTAACTAATCAAAATTATGAAAGAAAAAAAAAAGAAAGCAATAGCTAAAAAAGAAAAAAAAAGAAAGATAAAAAAGCAGAAAAATAAATAAAAAAGAAAAAAGAACGAAGAAGTGGTGAAGAAAAAAGAAAAAAAGAATAAAAAGAATGAAGAAATTGAGGAAAGAAATAAAAAAGAAACGGAAGAAAAAAAGCAATAGAAAAAGAAAAAGAATGAAGAAGAAGAAATAAAAGTAATTGTTTGAAAAATATTAATGAATAAGAAATTAAAAATAATTAAAAAAATAATCACAGCATATGGTAGATTTTGACGATGATATATTGATCGAGTTCATTTTTTGTCCATGAAATAGTTGGTTCCCTGTGAAAAAACGTGATAGGTCTTATCTGTAGTTTTTCTTCTTGCAAGAGTGGTTGTATATCTATCCCATCTGTAGGCTTTGAAGAATTATTAGTTGTATGATTAGTTCACATACCAACCATTGGAGGTGGTTAGCCGCTAGCTGCCATGGCTCTGACGTGAAACTTCTAGGTTTTGGTTGGTTTTCGCTTATTTTAAAGAGAGATTCTAGAGAGAAGAGAGAGTATTTACATAAATTTGAATTAGGAATTCATAAAGGTCCCCTAGTACATATGATTTAGCACATACATGACCATCAAGTGATTGAATAACACCGGAAAAAAATAAAATTAGTTCAAAACAGTCATGCTCACTCAAAGACTAGACTCTCCGATTAACACTCTTTTGTTACTATAAAATAGCAAAGGGAGTTACTAACATACAACTATACACACATATATACACATTCACAAAAATACATTAAGCAAGAAAATAAAATTAAAATCAAAAGGAGAGAAGTTTATCTTATTTCGAGCAGTAAATTGAGATTCGTCGTCAAGGATTCTGACTCGATCTTATGACTCTAAACTCGGACTCGAAAATAAAAATAAGAACAAAAATTAAAAAAAGTAATTAGAAGTATGTATGAACTGTATGAATCGATCAAAGACTTGTGTGTAAATGGTGAAGAACTTAATGAAAAATTGGTAGAAAAAAATCTTGTTTGAATGAACGAATGTGGGTCATTATTTGTAGAAAAAAGACTAGGAATTTAGATTTTGAAATTCAAATCCGAAGAGCTTTGAAGGAAAAATAGGAAATCAGAAAGGTAAAAGAGAAAGGTTTACATTTTTCAGAGATTGATGGTGATAAGAGAGCTACTAAAGGAATTAATGTCGACTTTGATAAAGGTTCTAATAAATGGGAGCTTAGGCATGTTAGTTATATATTTTTGGGGGTTTGTATGTAGCTTTTTGCATGGAGGAGGAATGGAGGAGAAAGAAAAAATTTGAGTTTGATTCCTACTCCTAGGCTTCTGCGAGGGCGGAGGCTAGTCGGAGAAAGGAAGAGAGAAGGGAGAGGGAAAGTCAACTTAGGTCTAAGGTTTGCTGTAAATGATAAAGGGGAGAAGCTGAGAGAGAGAGAGAGAGAGAGAGAGAGAGAGAGAGAGAGAAGAAAGGGAATACTAGAGGTTAGTGTATTAGACAAAAATGAAAATGAGAATAAACATGGCTAATTTTGTGTGATTTGGAGCGGGTCTTGAGTTGGATTAGTATAGATTGTCGCGCATTTTGGACCTTCTGATCATTTGATCAGACGATTGAGATTTATTTGCAGGACTAAAATAAAAAGATTATATATATATATATATATATATATATATATTTGAAAAAAATATGTGCCTTTAGATGAAAAGAAACACATGGCTTAGATAAAAAAGCTTCTTTTGACATGAGTTTATGCTTGTTTGAATGACTGACATGTCACAGTGTAATTGATTCATAAACCATCATATTGATTGCTGAATAGGATTTAAATGGTTGATTTTCTAAAGTGGTTACGGTTTAAATTGAAGCCTCTTTTCACTTCAGTTATAGCCAATCTATAAGAAAATAATTAGATTAATAAAATCAAAAATCAATTATTTTGTAAAATCATAGCATTCTTGAATTTTTTAAAAATCTTTGAGAGGTAAGTCCCCTTACTTAATTAAAATAATTTGAAGGATAATGGAGTTCGTGTAGCCTATTGAAGGGTATTAAAAGTATTGGGTAATCTTTGAAATATCTTTGAACATGATTTTTGCCATAGAACCCTAGTTTTCTGAATTGGGTGAAAATTCATAAAAATTTGTCACGCCCCGAGCCTACACCCTAGACGCAACACAGTACTTGAAGCCACAAGTGACCCCAAGTCAACCCTTGGTCTATTATTCACTAGTATTATGAGTAATCATGCACAATAGAACTTGAAACAATATCATAAAGCATTTATGAAAGACAAGTCTGAAAACATAAAGTTCAAAACATTTGAATAATACCGATAAATCTGAAAATCATGTCTGTTTGAAAGCCATCTAACTGAGGAGTTGCTGGGACAAGCCTCCAGCTAACTCTAAGTCTAATTGAAACTAATAAATGATTGAAGGAAATAAATAATGCCCTCAGATAATGAGGACTCACACTTCAACTGCTGAGATAGAGAATCTGAACTGCGGCATCTAGCGTGCTGAGTTTGAGAACCTGCAGCTGTATCATGAAACGATACAATAAAAAAGTATGTCTCAATACTTTGAATGTACTGAGTAAGTGGGAGAAACATAACTGAATATAAAGTCTGAAATGAAATGACACGCAATGACCAACAGGTAAGCTGAACTGAACTACTAATGTAATCTGAAATGGTCAAGATGACCCTGTCTGATGGTCAAGGACATGCCCTAAGTCTGAAACACTGAGTCTAAGATACTGTATTGTACTAAGTTAAACTGATAGGGCTGAAACTGAACTGAGATTTTTATTCTGAAACTGGACTAGACTGACTAGTGGGAAAGTCTATAATCGACATATAACCACGTGAGCTAGATGTGGAGTCCGATATATACACCCCATTAGGACCCAATATACCTTGCCAGGGTATAAAGGCATGAACTAGGTGATCATAAAGTCTGGGGCCAATTAGGCCAATAATAAGTAACTGTAACCTACGCTGGCAATGTAGTTCTAGGAACCTGGGTGCGCTGGAACCCCGGCCCAATCGGTACTAAGTCCTACTCCCACTAGAATACCTATACTGAACTACTAGGCTAATAGCTCGAAACTGGGGTCCAAGACTAGTTAGGGACATATAACTGAAAGTACCCTGAAAGTCTTATCAGACCAGATTCTGAAACTGGGTTCTAGACTGGTCAGAGCTGCTCATCTAGAATCATCGTAACTGTCTAAGAACAAACTGAAATCTGAACTGGGGTCTTGGGCAAGTCAGAGCCGTATATATGAAATGTCATGATTGCCTAGTGGACCAATAACTAAATTCTGATTCTAATTCTATTATCTGGGAGGTACTACTTACACCTCAAGAATTTCTATAGTCAAACTGATTAGTTGATAATTACTGCATAGTTCTAAAGGGATTTTACATTCTAACTAAACTGAACTATTAAGCAGCTAATAGAGAATTCGACTCATTCCAACAACATGAGAATTTCTTAATATAGCAACAACTCAAGAATTTAAAAAAACTATTTTATCAAGTCTAAAATTATTCTTATTAATGGAATATTTGCTCTTTTCATATATAAAAGAGTTTCAAGAAAAATTCAGCCCAAACATGCTTAATTCACCAGAGGAAGATTTTCAAGCAAAATCATATTCATACAAGAATTCAGGGCTTCAATTAGTCTTGCAAGAATCTCAATAATTTAAGTAAGAACTGATGAAATTCATATCAATAATAAACGATAATATCATTCTATGAGAGATTGACGAATAATAACATGTAATTTCTTCGTATTCGAAAAACTCAAGGCTAAAACTAATAGAGAAGTTATGGAAGAATTTTGGGGGACACAAGGGAAGAATAATTTTTCTTGTTGAATACCCACATACTTGATGAAGAAACCTGGAGAAATCTCTTGAGAATCGAAGAGAAAAGTTTTTCCCTGGCCCTTGCTCTGAAATACTCTAAGAGAGAACTTTACGTTCTGTTTCTAGAGGGTTTGAGTGGGGAATGAGGAAGAGAACCCGCTACCCCCACTAAAAAATCTGAAATTAATGCTCAAACAACGTAGTTTAAATCTTGGGAGGGTTGGAAATTACTAAATAGCTCTTAGGAAATCGCTGGAAAAAACTGTCAGGTGACCCTAACGGGTCGTGGTGACTGACCACAACTCGTGGTCACACCCGTCAAGTACACTGGATAAAAATTAACTGGAGCTGGTAATGGGGGATATAATGAGTCATTATTGGGAACCACGACTCGTTGCCCTCATTCATCAAGTACACTGGACAACACAATAGTTTCTCAACTCAGGTCTGACCACGAGTGACCTAACGGGTCTTGGTCAGTGACCACGACTTGTGAAGTACCTCGTTAGGTACCCTGCCTCCCTCCTTTACATTATCCAACCTTCTCCTCACGACTCACCTAACGAGTCGTGAGGTTACTTAATGACTCGTTAGGTGGGGCGTCCTGCAACATTTCTGCAGTTTTCAGATTTTTTGATTTAAGTCCCGTATATTGATTTTGAGTTTTCGGGGCATTACAATATCTCCACCTTGGAACATTCGTCCTCGAATGTTAGAAAACACACAGGAAAGCAGAGAATAACAATCAAGATTCCAGATACTATCATTTAACTCCAAAACTAACGGAACAACTACCTTCGTTTCAAAATACATAATTGAACTGAATTCTCTTTTCATACATACATTCAAAAACATAAAAGAGACTTGAACACCTGAACTTAGTCATGAAAAAAAAATTTGAGTTCTAGGGTCAAAACTAATATCTCAAACTGTGCTAGAGCCGGTAGAGAACAAATGCGGGTATTTGGCATCATATCTGCTTCGGACTCCCACGTAGCTCCATCAACCTGCTGATTTTTCCATAAAACCTTGACTGAAGCTATCTCCTTGTTTCTTAGCTTACGAACCCGATGGTCAAGGATCTGGACTGGTACCTCCTTATATAAAAGGCTATCCTTTATTCCCATGCTGTCCAATGGAACAACTGACGTTGGATCTCCGATGCACTTCTTCAAAATGACACATGGAAAACTGGATGTACAGCTGCTAGTTCTGAAGGTAACTCTAACTCATAGGCCACATTGCCGATACGCCTCAAAATTCTATAATGTCCCACATACCTCGGACTGAGCTTCCCTTTCTTTCCAAACCTCATCACCCCTTTCATGAGCGAAATTTTCAGTTATTCCCAGTCATCAATTGCAAACTCCAACTCTCTTCTACGCACATCGGCATAAGATTTCTGGCGGCTCCGAGCTGTTTTCAACCTTTCTCGGATGAGATGAACTTTCTGCATTGCCTCATGAACCGAGTCTGACCCTATCAAGGTAGCTTCACCAACTTCAAACCACCCTATAGGAGATATACACTTCTACCATACAATGATTCAAATGGGGCCATCTGGATGCTAGAATGGTAGCTGTTGTTGTACGCAAACTCAATAAGAGGCAAGAGGTTATCCCAATTACCCTTAAAATCAATCACACACATCTTAGCATATCTTCTAGGGTCTGAATTGTCCGCTCTGCTTTCCCATTGGTCTGCGGGTGAAAAGCAGTGCTGAGCTTGACCTGAGTGCCTAGTCCCTTCTGAAAGGACTTCCAGAAGTGTGAGGTGAACTATGTTCCTCTATCTGAATGATGGCCAAAGGCACCCCATGGAGTATGAATAACTCTCGGATGTAAAGTTTGGCATAGTCCTCAGCTGAGTCTGTGGTTTTAACAGGGAGGAAATGAGCTGACTTAGTCATAAGATCTACTACCACCCAAATTGAGTCATGCTGTTGGCGAGTGCGAGGTAGACCCGTAATGAAATTCATATTCACTTCTTCCCACTTCCACGTAGGTATACTGATATCCTTGGGTCACCCCTCCTAGCCTTTGATGCTTTACCTTGACTTGCTGGCAGTTCGGGCACTTAGCTACAAATTCAGCAATGTCTCTTTTCATGCCATTCCACCAGTTAATATCCCGCACATCGCGGTACATTTTGGTAGCACTGGGGTGAATGGTGTATCTTGAGCTGTGCGCCTTAGCCAGTATCTGCTGTCTCAACTCACCAACATCCGGTACACACAACCTGTCCTGGTAACGAAGCACCCCATCTCCCCCTTGGGAGAAAGCCTCAACCTCCTTTCTGAGAACTGCTTCTTTAAGTTTAAGTAGAACTGGATCTTCATATTGTCTAGACTTAACTTCAACTACCAAGGATGAATCCGACCCGCTTTGCATTACCATGCCAACTTCGGCTGAATCCACCAACTGCACCCCTAACCGGGCTAGCTTGTGAACTTCTTTTGCTAGCTCCCTCTTGTCTTCCTCAATATGAGTCACACTCCCCATAGAACGTTTGCTTAGGGCGTCAGCCACCACATTAGCTTTACCCGGGTGATACAGTACACTCATGTCATAGTCTTTTAGCAACTCCAACCACCTTCTCTGGCGCAGGTTTAGATCTTTCTGACTTAGCACGTACTGAAGACTCTTATGATCCGTAAATACATCTAAGTGAGCTCCATATAAGTAATGCCTCCATATTTTTAGCGCAAACACCACCGCTGCCAACTCCAAGTCATGAGTTGGATAATTCTTCTCATGAACCTTGAGCTGTCTGGAGGCGTAAGCTATCACTTTGCCCCGCTGCATCAGAATGCAACCAACTGGACCGATAGTGAGTCGAGTCTAGAAGCGTCACAATAAACAACCAATCTGTCTGTTCCTTCTGGCAAGGTCAAACTTGGAGCGATAGTGAGTCGAGTCTTCAACTCTTGGAAACTCTTCTCACACTCGTCCGACCACTAGAAGTTCACCTTCTTCTGGGTTAACTTGGTCAGAGGAGATTCTATGGAGGAGAAACCATTCACAAACCATCGGTAATAACCCACTAAGCCCAGGAAGCTCCTGATTTCAGTAGGAGAGGTAGGTTTGGGCCAATCTTTCACTGCTGCAATTTTGTGAGGATCTACCTGTATCCTCTTACTTGTGATCACATGACCCAAGAAAGTCACGGACTTCAACTAGAATTCACACTAGCTGAACTTGGCGAATAACTGGCGCTCTCTGAGGGTCTATAATGCTAACCTTAGGTAATTGGCATGCTCTTCCTCATTTCTGGAGTACACCAGAATATCGTCGATAAATACAATGATGAACATATCTAGGTACTGTTTGAAGACCCTATTCATCAAATCCATCAAGGCTGTTGGGGAGTTTGTGAGTCCAAAGGACATCGCCACAAACTCGTAGTGACCACACCGAGTTCTGAATTCTGTTTTCAGTATGTCATACTCTCTGACCCTTAACTGATGGTATCCTGACCTGAGATCGATCTTGGAGAAACAACTGGCTCCCTGAAGTTGGTCGAACAGGTCATCAATTCTGGGCAGAGGGTACTTGTTCTTAACTGTGACCTTGTTCAGTTGACAGTAATCTATGCACATTCTGAGGGTACCGTCTTTCTTACGCATGAATAAAACTGGAGCACCCCAGGGAGAGATGTTGGGTCTGATAAAACCCTTGTCAAGAAGATCTTTCAGCTACTCCTTCAACTCCTTAAGCTTAGCGGGATCCATTCTATAAGGAGGGATGGAGATGGGCTGAGTATCTAGGAGGAGATCTATTCCAAAGTCTATTTCCCATTCAGGGGGAACCCCGGGAAGATCTTCAGGAAATACATCTAGGAACTCACTGACAATTAGAACTGACTGAATGGCTGGGGTCTCAGAGTTGGAATCCTTGACCCGAACCAGATGATATAGACATCCTTTGGAAATGAGTTTCTGGGCCTTAAGGTAGGAAATAAACCTACCCTTAGGCGCTGAACTATTGCCCGTCCATCTAATATTGGCTCATTTGGAAACTGAAACTTAACAAGTCTAGTTCTGCAATCAACTGAGGCGTAGCAGGAGTGTAACCAATCCATGCTGAGAATAAGGTCGAAGTCGACCATGTCTAGCTCTACGAGATTAGCTGGAATTACTTTATTCAGGACTGAGACTGGGCAACTTCTATACACCCGGCTGGCTCTAACTGACTCGCCAACTGGGGTGGAGACTGAGAATGGTTCTGAGAGGACCTCTAGACTTATATTGAACTGAACCGCTATATAAGGAGTCACGAACGAAAGAGTATCTCTTGGATATAAGAGGGCATATACGTTTAGATTGAAGAGACGTAACATACCAGTAACTACGTCAGGTGAGCTTTACTGATCCTGATGAGAAGATAGAGAATACAAATGATTCTGGCGCTGACCGCCATCTGTACCTGATGAATTGGCATGCTGAGCTGGTTGGCCTGCTGGAGTTGCTGAGGCAGTGGATTGTGATCTTCCTCATCCTGCTGACGGACATTCTTTAATTCGATGTCTGAGCTGTCCACAACTGAAACAACCCTCACTACCCTGTAGACACTCTCCAGGATGATTCTTGCTGCACTTGGTGCAAACTGGATACCTGTTCCCTATACTGTGAGCCTGAGACTGAGTGCCAGATGACCCACCCCTCTTATTTGGATCGAAAGGTTGGGGTGTTGGCTGAGCTAGGTGCTGGGGCCCTCTGTTGTTGCTGTCGTTGTTGCTGCTATGGGCGGCTACCACCGCTAGATCTCTGGTGGCCAAATTCTGAAGGACCAGTTCTTGCCCGTTTGTTCTTACGTTCCATATCTTCCAGCTTCTCTGCCTCAATCTATTGGGCATAAACAATTAGGCTAGAAAGGTCCATGTCCTTGATCAGCATTGCGGTCCTGCACTCCTTGAGGACCAAATTAGATACTCCATTAATGAACTTCAGCATACGAGTCCTTGGCTTAGGTACCATCTCTGGAGCATACTTTGATAGTCTGGTAAACTCCAGAGCATACTCCTCCACTGTCCGATTGCCCTGCCGTAGGTTCATAAACTCTGTAATCTTAGCCTTCCTCAACTCCCGAGGGAAAAACCTATTCAAGAAAGCTGTGTGGAACTCCTCCCACTCCATCGGTCCTGCTTCTGCTGGCCGCCCCTCCTTCCACTACTCATACCAAACCCGGGCTACCCCTTTAAGCTGATAGGCAGCCAGGTCAGCACTCTCGGAGGAGCTGACACCCATAATAAGGGTAATCTTCCTAACCACATCTACAAACTCTTGAGGGTCCTCCCCCACTTTAGATCCTTGAAATGATAGAGGGTTCATAAGGGTGAAGTCCCGTACCCTTGCAGCTGCTGCAGACCCGTTCGTGTTCACCGGCACAACCTGCTAATTCACCTGATTGGTCACGGTCTGAGCTAATAACTGAATGGCCGCTCTAAACTCTGCGGTAGAAACCGAATCATTTTGAGGAGAAAGGGCTGGTGGAGCAGGTATGTTGGCATTACCAACCCTTCTTCCATTACCGCGATTGGGAGGCATGGTTCATTGAAATGAAACAGAGCACGAATTTGAAGGGCATTTCTGGAATTAAACTTTGACCATGATAAAGAATATGAACAAAAGAGAATTTTCCTAATAACATCTCGAAGCCTACTCTTCATAAGGGTGGCGCGTTTCACACCCATGAAAAGGACTCTACTCGATGCGGCTTTCAAACTTTTCGCGGATACCCTAAACCTAGTGCTTTGATACCAAGTTTGTCATGCCCCGAGCCTACACCCTGGACGCAACACGGTACTTGAAGCCACAAGTGACCCCAAGTCAATCCCTGGTCTATCATTCACTAGTATTTTGAGTAATCATGCACAACAGAACTTGAAACAATATCATAAAGCATTTATGAAAGATAAGTCTGAAAACAGCGTCCGCTTCATATTTCAGTAAGAGGTGTGGTTTGAGCATTATCAGAAGTATCCTTTAAATTTCTTCTCGCTAGGATAATTCTTTGGTCCAAAAGGCCTCTTTCTCTTCTTCGAATTAGTTGGAGCAGTCTTAGCAATTTTTGCTTCCATGATTATTGAGTTTTCACGTACCTTCCATTCAACAACCTTATTATCTTCTTCGATTCTCAATCGAACGATCATATTTTCAAGCTTCATCTCTTTCCGCTTGTCCTTCAAATAATTCTTAAAGTCCCTCCACAAAGGAGGTAGCTTTTCAATCATGGCTGCAACTTGAAAAGCTTCATTAATGACCAAGCTTTTGATACACCCAAATTACACCTCTTAAGAAGTATTAAGTGGTCGTTGATCAAATATAGAACCCAACGAGGTTGGGGTCGAATTTCACAGGGAATAGATGAGAATAACTGTTAAACGTGAGTACTCAACCAGTAGTCAATATTTCTAAAGGGGGTTTTATAAAGCTACAAATATAAAAATTGAGATCTTTTAGCGAGAATTGTGTTGTTGTATTCAATAAATGAGAATGGAATAGGATTGTGTTTTCATAACTTGATAACGTAACAGGAGTAGTGGATTAATGATCTATTATGGTGAAATAATACAAACTGACGATTATATTCATCTTACATCTCTCGACTTACATTAGATGAATTTCACACTAAATCTTCTCAGTCTCTAGTTCTTTGTGTTCTTTCCCTCGTTATTAGTTTTGGACTGACTATCCTTAGTTAGAGCTCAAGTCAATTAGATGAGGTTTGGTAACCTCAAATTTCTATTGTTATTTCCTGACCTAAACTTCTTTGTTCAAGAAAGTTTAGTGTTCGGTCTGCTGTACGGGTTGGTAATTTCTATTAAAAACCGACACGCAAGTGCACGTGGTCAAACAAGTAATAAAGTGGCTAAGTAGCCAAGTATCGATCCAAGGAGGCTCAAGATACGTAAAATTGCCTAGTTTACTATATTCCTATTTCACTTCTAATTATGCTAACAACAATGTAACCAAGAGTTACTTGAGTTTTTGTTTCTAAACTATATACTACAATTACTACAAACTATTTACTTGTGAATTTAGACAATGGATATGAACATGCCAAGGTTAAGAACAAGTAATGAATTCGATAATCATGATAATTTGGTTACTATCTTCTTCATGTTGCTAGCCAAGAACATTAGCCTAGAAATTAAAACTCTCGTATTTAATTTCACTTTAGAATCATAAACCATCCATCTACATTTCTGTGTTCAAATGCAATTTATGACCTAGCACTACAATTCCGGTTCCTAAATTGACTAATACGGCTTTCAAGTATATTTCTATCAAGAAAGCACATCAAAACCCAATTTTCCCAAATCAAATTAAGAACAATACCCTATTAATTCACAACTTTCCAATTTCTTGCTCCTTCGAGTGAAATTGGACTTTTTAGATATACATTAATGTTGGCCAATCACTAATGCAGTAAAAACAAGAATTAATAGAACAACATTAAAGAAGATGAAGAAACCATATCAATTATAATCAGAATTCATTACACATGTGCAAAACCTCAGCAAGGAAGAGAATTAGCCACTCATTCTTGGATTGATCATCCTAAAATGAGTGTAAATCATACATACAATTGATAGAAAGAAGAAAGGAAGAGAAGCTTTTTCGTTCTTCAACTGCTACTAACCCACGTTCCTGCTCTCCACTTCTGAACTTAGTCTAAAAACTAAAAACTCAAAATAAACCTAAGTGTGCTATTTATACTAGTGGGAAATATTTTCCGGAATAACAAGCAACGTGTCACAGAGGCCAACGCGGAGCACTGCCTCCGTGACACGGCGTGGACGCGGACCTTCACTGGAATTTCTAGGGTCCGGAAAATTAACCTCAACGTGGCACGGAGGCCATCGCGGAGGCCTCTCTCCGTGCCATGGAGCTGACGCGAAGGCACACTGGAATTTGCCATTTTAATTCATGTCCAGGAAGTGTGCTACCGCGATGGTAGCGTGGCACGGCTCCATCGCGGAGCCCCTATAAAATATGCATTCCAAGGTCTTTTCCACGCTCGCATCCAAGTCCAACTCTGACATAGTTCCAACACGCATTTTAGCTCCTAAAAATCACATTTACCTGCAAAACAACTGCTAATCATGTTGGTTAGTATAAATTCGCATTTTATTACCAATTACATGATATTATATACACATTGCACAACAAACAAGGTAAAAATGATACGTTTGAGTATCACTTGGGCATATAAATCTGCCCAAGATCACTTACCCCACACTTAAATCCTTGTTCGTCCTCGAACAACACATACACAAATCATGCAAATTACATCCCAACCTTCGTCACTATGATGCAACAATTTACGCTACGGTCATACCGATTATTCAATTCTTGCAAATCATCAAGAAAACATGCTTGGTCGTACAATACAATGACCTTTAATACATCAAGGCTTCCTAGACTTTAAGAATTGATTCTTGATATCGGAAAACTCATGCACATCAACTAATCAAGAAATCCGACACGAAAATCAATCTTTCATCAAGTATGTGCCCTCACACACGAGAGAACTTCCCCTTTATGTTCATGCAGCACACAAACATGCACGTAGGGGCATATAAAAATTAATGTCACTCTCTCTCCCAAAAGAATTCACATGCATCATGTCATGACCCATAGGCTTGCCCTTAGTGTAGTACTCCACTAATATAAAGAAATGCAATATAGGATCACGTAGGACTTTAATGGGTTGTAACGGGGCTATGGATCTAGTATATATATATATTGGATTAGCCAATAATAGTCGCTAGCATCCTTAAGCGCCTTTTCAACTCATTCCCATCGACTCATGGACATTGTTCCTCTCTTTTCTCATTTTCTCCCATTCATGCTGGTTTACTTTCATACAACCCATTTCATCAAACACACTTGACTCAAAACAGAGGGTTTTCAAGTACCCTCACTATCATTTAATTACAACAAGTGCCTCTTCAACATCATTTTTTCTTTCTTCACTCTGCTTTTCTTTTTCTTTTCACTCTTTTCACTCTTTAACACTTTGGGAAACATTTTCTTTTCTTTGTAAGCGCTTAAGAGCTTCTTATAAACTTTAAGGCTAATGAAAAGAAGGAATAAAGCTTAGTTCATACAATTTTGGACAAAAGAAAGAAATCGGCTAAAGGCTCAACGGGATGACTAGGGTATACAACATATAAAAAGGTAGAATTTGACAAGAAAAAAATGGAAACTATCGGTTAAAACAAAGAAATGCCTATATCCTTTCCAACACTACACCTCCTTCATTTCGTTTTGTATACACACCAAGCAAGTTCTAGACAATTCACAATGACATGGAATAGCAAAACCTCACTTCACACTTCATGCACATGCTCGAATCAAGATGTATTCACAGACTCTTTAATTAGTCAATCACATGAATTCAAAATTAAGCCTCAATCATAATGAACCAAATTCTATAGCCTAGGTAACTCAACATATTTATAGAATTGTATGCTTTCAAACGAATCACTTTCACATTTTGAACATCAATGACAACACGCAACGAAATTTTAGCAACCATAAGTAACTAGAGTTTATTGATGCAATCCACCAAAGAAAAACTAAAAACAATTAAAAAATCCTACTCCTACCGACTACATTTCCCTTAAGACGGTCGTCATCCATCCATCATAGGGAACGGTCACTAACTATGACATCGGTTCAATGGGACTATTCTCGGTAGAACCGAAAACAAACTCCGAAAAACCCAAAAAAATAAAAATCAAAAATTTTTTTGCAACACATCGATCATTTCGATAGAAATAAAATATATACAAGTGCAAAATATTTTCGCAAAAATTTTGAAAAATATCGATCATGTCGATAGAGAAAAAAATATTTACAAAATTTACAAAATATTTACAATGGCAACCATAACTTTCAAAACACACATCATCAGCCACAAAACAAATATATACACATACATCGCAAATCAGTTCACAACAGGGAAAGCACAAACATACATAAACATCAAGGAAAAATATACAACAATTTAGAGCCCAAGTCCCAGCACCTAGCTACTCCCCACCCCACACTTAAATCGAACACTGTCCCCAGTGTTCACAACAATACAAAGCATAAAATTTTGGGTGGTGGAACTCCCTGCTCAGTCGAAATATTCGACTTCTTCATCCGGTGCTGTTGCCTCGTCGCCCATGTTTGAATCAGCTCCATTGTCGTCATCGGACTCCACATCGGAGTCCTCACGACGTGTCTCCTCATCAGTAGGGACATCGTCATCTGTAGGCTCCACGAAGGCTGGCCCCACCTTACATAAGGCTCTGGCGTTCTCGCCAAAGGGGTAGTCCAGCTCCAACTGCCATAACTCTTCCTCGGTGGCTGGTCTCCCACCAATCCATAGCTGCAGCATCTGCATGCCGAACATACGGGCCATGTACTGATCGTCACGAGCATGTCGCTCGCCCAAAGTCAATACAGGTCCGTGTGTAGTGTCGGGGGCCTTAGTCTTTGTCACGTCGAGGGCCCTCCGCTCCAACTGCAGAATATAATCCAAGGCTTCTTCCTCAATGTCGAGGCCTCGGAGGAAGGTGGTGATGAGTCCGCCAAACCCGTATCTGTGGCCCTGGTGCAGTCTGGCTCTCTTCATGGCGGATATTATGACCGCCCCAACATTAATCTCGAGCCCTTTCATAAGGGCATACACCAAGCAGACACGGTCCCGGGTCACATCTGTCATATGGACTCCCGGGATCAAGCACGAACATACAATCTTCAGCCAGATTCTGGCCTCCCTGTTCATCTGCGAATAGGGCAGAGTCTGGTGGTAACCCCTCTCCTTGTGTCTACTCCATCGGGCTTTGGATCGAGCCCCACACAGCATACGTATGATGTCGGCGTACGGTGGGGTGATGTTTAGCTGGCGGAGAACGTGGGCGTCTGTGTCCCGCGCTCCAACGATGGCATTCAGCTGCTGGGGTTCCAGAGTGACAATCTGCCCTCTGATTTTTATAGTGTGGCTCCTGATGGCTGGGTTCCAGTTTGCATAAAATTCCCGGACCAAGTGAAGGTTGCACTCCTTAGGCTCCTGAAAAATAAAGCTGAGCCCAGCTGCCTCAATTCTCTGTACAATGCGAGGGAACTCCTGTGCGAGTGGTTCCCTTGCAATATGTTCCTCGGGGAAGTACTTGTTTTCTTTATGCTTTACGTACCATTTCTTCCCTTCATCGGTGACCCATCGTGTTCCATATCGGCAGTGTTGGCCGCGCGGAACAGCGGGTGCAGCTGGGACTGCAGTGCCCAGTCTCATCCTTTTCCGTCCGGTGCCTGAGGTAGAAGCACCCTTGTCTTTATCTTGTCTGCTAGCCATTGTACCTGTCAATTTACACAAACAAGCACAACGTTAAGCTAAAAACTTGTTAGCTTCAGCTAAGGTCGGGTTACACAAAATTTACCCCACACTTAGTCCTTAACAATATTTACAAAATTACAACAAGGATAGCTCTATTCACAACCCCAAACACAAACAACTATACACATATTGCTTAGTGCGTTCGCAACAAAATTTCGACAGCATAACGGTTAGCGTACTACTCAGACTTCATACAGCTAATCCCAATCCTACTATCGCTAAAAATTCAACCATCGCACTTCGCAGCACAACAACAATAAAATAAAAACAACAATGAAAACATTTTATATACAAACAAATCTAAACAATCTAACCAATTCACACTTTATGCATTTTCCCACAAAAATTCGAGAATTAGTCGTCTTTTAACATTTACACAATATTTACCATGACTTATCTCAAATAATAAACACACCCCGGCATCGAATTCACCAAACTATCAAGTTGCCCAAGTCAAATTCAACAACCCAAGCCCTAGAATACAATTCGACAATCAATTTCGAATTATTTACATAATCGACAAGTTCAAACGCTAACTACAACAATCCGAACATAATCAATCACAAAATAATTCAACATCATGTTTAATTTCTACCTAGGGTGATATATCTCACCTTACATGCCCAAATTTGACAAAAATCGCCAAAAATTGAGTTAGACGATGAAAACATACCTTAGAATTGAAGAACCAAAGAAACTTGACATTTTTCCTTGCCTATTAACGTGGCACATTGCTTGGGGAGGGGGAAATGGGTGTTTGGTCGCGGAGGGAAGAGGGAATGGGGAAAATTGGGCGAAAATCGGGGGTTAATTTATAGAAAACATGCGGGTCACCCGGCAACCCGGTGTGACCCGACACTGAATAAGGGGCAACATGTCACGGAGGGTAACGCGGAGCCCCTCCTCCATGACACGGAGCCAACGCGTTGGCTTACTGGATTTTTGAAAAATTCGGATTTTGCCTTCAACGTGTCACGGAGTGTAACGCGGTGCATTACCTCCGTGACACGGCGCCAACGCGCCAGTGCTCTGTTTCTCCAATAAATTTAATTTTTCATACCTCGCCTCATTTTCTCGATTCCATGTATATTTCCTCCGTTATACCTGAAAATCACCTCACTAAACAAAAATTGGTTAAATTAATAGATTTCCCTAACTAAAATAAAAAATATACTAACTAAAATGCAAATCTAAACCTAGTCAATAAAAGGAAAAGAAAAATAAAAATATTTTTCACGGGTTGCCTCCCGTGCAGCGCCTGGTTTACCGTCGCGGCTCGACGTCCTTTAAGCTCACTTGTCTACTAGGGAGATGGACGATTTGTCCCGATCATGGTCATCCCCCCAGTAGTTCTCAACCTTATCCGGTGGCCTACCTAGTAACTCTCGGGAATCACTCATTCCATTAGCATTCCCATAATCAATTACGTTGATCACCGAGAGTTCCTTATAAACAGTCGGGAGCTTAGGTACCTTGTACACGTCGAACACTTCGACCTTGTCATGTGCTCGCATCGTGAGTTGACCCGCAGCTACATCAATCAATGCTTTTCCGGTTGCCAAAAAGGGTCGTCCCAAAATAAATGGGACTTCAGCATCTGGTTCAAAATCCAGAACAATGAAATCGACCGGAAAAATGAGGGAGCCTACTTGCACTAACACATCCTCCACAATGCCATCCGGCTTAGCTAAAGACCTGTCTGCTAGCTGCAAGATTACCGTTGTAGGTCTAGGACTTCCTAGACCTAACTTTCTGAATACCGAAGATGGCATCAGATTTATGCTTGCCCCCAAGTCGCATAATCCACGAGCTCGGATACTTTGCCCAATAGTAAGCTGGATAGTGAAACTTCCAGGGTCTTTCAGTTTTGTGGGCAACCTATTCTAAATACGGGAAGTGCATTCCTCCGTTAAAGCTACCGTGGCATACTCAGTCAAACGACTTTTGTTAGCCACGATGTCTTTAATATATTTAGCATATTTTGGCACTCCCTGTAAGACATCAACAAGAGGTAAGTTAACATGTACCTGTTTAAGTACCTCCATGAATTTCTGGAAACACGCCTCCTCCTTGTGTTTCTTGAGTCGTTGAGGGAACGGGGGTGGAGGCCTTTCTGGTTCAGCTTCTTTAGTCTTCCCCTTATCTGAGGTTTGCTCTCCCTCAACATCTTCTGCTCCTGACTTTTGAGGCGGTCTTTCCGGTTCCACCTCCTTCAATTGTAAACCACTCCTCGTGGTCACTGCATTAACCTGCTTCGGATTAGGATCCGTGTCGCTAGGTAGTCCTCCTCTGGGTCTAGTATTTTGGGCACTAGCAAACTGCCCAAACTGATATTCAAGAGCCTTGGTCGCCAATTGATTGTTCTTCACTTCGGCTGCCAATTTGACATAGTCAGCCTGCAATTGTGCCTGATTAGCGATCATGGTTTTGAACATCTCCTCAATAGTCGGTGATGGTGGTGGAGGAGGGGCATTGTGGTTTCTGAACTGAGCTTGATAATTTTGTTGCCCTCCTTGGTTTCTGTGCATACCCTGCCCTGAACTTTGGCCTTGTTGATTGTTGCTACCCCACGAAAAATTCGGATGGTTCCTCCAATTTGAGTTGTAGCCACCACCAAACTGCTGCTGATTTCTCTGTGCATTGCCCACAAAGTTAACAGAATTAGGATTTGCACCACAGCATTCAGCTGAATGCTCACTACTACCACACACTTCACACCACATCTGTTGAACCGCATTGACTGAAGCTGAAGGCTGGTTCAAATTTATATTGCTGAAGTGAGTATTTAACTAATTTTGCAAAGCAGCTATCTGTGCAGCGATAGCTGTGAATCCATCCACTTCAAACACTCCCGCTGCTTTCCTTGCTCCACCCCTTGAAGAATCTGCATTCCACTCTGGATTGCCTTGTGAAATTCGGTTGAGCAAAGTGTACAGCTCCTCATAGGTCTTTTCCAGCGCTTGCCCTCCAGCTGCTAAATCTAACAGAATTTTAGTGTGGGGTTCCAAACCCTCAATAAATGTGTGTACCAACACCTCATTGGACTGATGATGGTGAGGAGAGTCCCGCAACATGGATTTAAATCTTTCCCAGGCTTGATATAGATTTTCCCCTTCCCTCTGTTTAAAACTTAGGATTTGACTCCTAAATCTGGCTGTTTTACCAGAAGGGAAAAATCTGATCAAAAACTTCCGTGCAAGATCATCCCACGTTGATATAGAATTGGGTGGTTCAGCTTTTAACCACCTCTTGGCTTCACCATGTAAGGAAAATGGAAATAAGATGAGCCAAACATAATCAGGTGACACTCCAGTGGGTATATAAGTGTCACTTATCTCCAAAAAGTTTTGGAGATGTTGTTGTGGATCTTCGTGAGGGAGTCCGGTAAATTGCCCGCTTGTGTGCAAAAGTTGCACCATATTTTGCTTTAATTCAAACCTCCCTCCAGGATCTGGTTTGCGGATGCTAGAATGGACATTATTAGCGTGTGGGATTGCCACCTCGCGAACCGGCCTTGCTGCTGCTTCATCAGGCACTAAAACTGCCCTAACAACTGGTGGATTTGGTTGCTCCATCATAGTCTATTGAAGCAACTGCAGCTTCTTCCGAAGAGCTTCTCTACGTTGGCTATGAAACTCACGCTCAGGCTCTAAGTAAGATTCCACCAGATCTTTGTCCCTTGCCAGTGTTCATAGAAACAAAATCTGCAAAATACATGCTAAGACCAAGTTGTTAACACTTAAGAAAATAAAAAATACAAATACAGTAAATTTACACTAAACAAAATTTTACAAATCGCCTAGCCTCCCCGGCAACGGCGCCAAAAACTTGCTCGGCTGGTGCTATAGGTGTTAAAAACCGACACGCAAGTGCACGTGGTCAAACAAGTAATAAAGTGGCTAAGTAGCCAAGTATCGATCCAAGGAGGCTCAAGATATGTAAAATTGTCTAATTTACTATATTCCTATTTAACTTCTAAATATGCTAACAACAATGTAACCAAGAGTTACTTGAGTTTTTGGTTTCTAAACTATATATACTACAACTAATAACAACTATTTACTTGTGAATTCAGACAATGGATATGAACATGCCGAAGTTAAGAACAAGGAATTCGATAATCATGATAATTTGGTTACTATCTTCTTCATGTTGCTAGCCAAGAACATTAGCCTAGAAATTAAAACTCTCGTATTTAATTTCACTTTAGAATCATAAACCATCCGTCTATATTTCTGTGTTCAAATGCAATTTATGACCTAGCACTACAATTCCGGTTCCTAAATTGACTAATACGGCTTTCAAGTATATTTCTATCAAGAAAGCACATCAAAACCCAATTTTCCCAAATCAAATTAAGAACAATACCCTATTAATTCACAACTTTCCAATTTCTTTCTCCTTCGAGTGAAATTGGACTTTTTAGATATACATTAATGTTGGCCAATCACTAATGCAGTAAAAACAAGAATTAATAGAACAACATTAAAGAAGATGAAGAAACCATATCAATTATAATCAGAATTCATTACACATGTGCAAAACCTCAGCAAGGAAGAGAATTAGCCACTCATTCTTGGATTGATCATCCTAAAATGAGTGTAAATCATACGTACAATTGATAGAAAGAAAAAAGGAAGAGAAGCTTTTTCGTTCTTCAACTGCTACTAACCCACGTTCCTGCTCTCCACTTCTGAACTTAGTCTAAAAACTAAAAATTCAAAATAAACCTAAGTGTGCTATTTATACTAGTGGGAAATTTTTTCCGGAATAACAAGCAACGTGTCACGGAGGCCAACGCGGAGCACTGCCTCCATGACACGGCGTGGACGCGGACCTTCACTGGAATTTCCAGTGTCCGGAAAATTAACCTCAACGTGGCACGGAGGCCATCGCGGAGGCCTCTCTCCGTGCCACGGAGCTGACGCGAAGGCACACTGGAATTTGCCATTTTAATTCATGTCCAGGCAGTGTGCTACCGCAATGGTAGCGTGGCACGGCTCCATCGCGGAGCCCCTATAAAATATGCATTCCAAGGTCTTTTCCACGCTCGCATCCAAGTCCAACTCCGACATAGTTCCAACATGCATTTTAGCTCCTAAAAATCACATTTACCTGCAAAACAACTGCTAATCATGTTGGTTAGTATAAATTCGCATTTTATTACCAATTACATGATATTATATACACATTGCACAACAAACAAGGTAAAAATGATACGTTTGAGTATCACTTGGGCATATAAATCTGCCCAAGATCATTTAGGATAAAGGCATGTTCCAACGTTTGCAACAGTTAAAAGGTATTTAAAGTTAAGAGAATAACAATACACTATGTTCACTATTCAAGAATCACCATTATCTTTACCCTACATTTGATTCCATCATGGTTCCCACAACCCTGGTTGTGGGATTTAGCTACTCATGATTTTGTTAAGCATATCGAAATTCATGGAAAAGCTATAAAAATAGCTTACAATAGATGAATAGAATAACTTGATGTTTGTATGAATAAAAGTAACAAGAACCAAGTTCACACCAATGATCAAGAACAAGAAATCACAACTTAAACCTCCAAAATCAAGTACAAATATCGTTCTTCAACTATGGAAAAGGTCACAATCCTCAATTCTAATGTCTGGTGCATAACATACTAAAGAACAACTACTAAAACTATTTAAGAGATAATTATCCTCTGCTATGTAAACTAGGAAACATTTATCTCGACAGGCTTCCACGGACCATCAACTGTAACCATGATTCATGGAAAGTGGAAGTTTCTCGTGGATCTCATCTGTTGATTGGGTTATAGAAATTAATGACGACTCAAACCATGATTCATCAAAGATTCCAGGGGCCGTCAACTCAGCCCTGCTTTCTATCTCTCAATTTAACACTTTTTCATAACCTCTTCCACAATTGACAGAACAACCCGTCCTTTTGTTTCATAGGTCACCGATAGAGTAGTCTAAACTAGATGGACTTTCATGCTTTTTTGAACCTTTTCGATGATCAACAGGATGGTCCGTCCTTTGAATTTACGGGTTGTCTACTGAGTCGTCATCTTGAGCCTTCATTTGGCAAATTTTCTAAATCTTCTCCACGACCATCAGGATGGTCCATGGACCAGTCCCATGGTCTGTTTTCTTGGTCGTTTTTTCCATAGCCACTTGAAAGTTTTTTTGAACATTTTACATGACTCTTAGGACAGTCCGTGGACCGGTTCCATGATCCGCCAAGTGTCTTTACGACTCATCTTTCAACTTTTAAGCTCAACTTCTAACTTTTATTTCGAGACATGTTTTACTTGCACATAGGAGAAAAAACACCATCATATCTACCAAAATATGCTTAAGAACCCCAACATTCAAATTTAAAAGCATACTTTTATGCTGCAATTACTTGGCACATCAACCTTCAATATAAAAAATCATAATTAGCACCATAACTAATACTTTTTATGGAAGCATTAATTTGAATTATACCTTCGTCAAGGAGATCGTGAATTATCACTTGCAGCCCTTGGACTTGTGTGATAACAGGCTTGTTGTCTATTATCTTGTAATCCAGAAATTTGGCTGCAAAGAAATTTTTTTAAACCAGCATCCTCCATAGTATACTTCTTCTCTAGTGCATCTCAGAGTTCTTTAGAAGTCTTCACATTATTATATACATTATACAGATCATCCTCCAGCTTGCTCAATACATAGTTCTTGCATAAAAAATCTGAGTGCTTTCAGGCCTCAGTCACTAAGAAACGTTCATTCTCGGGAGTTGATTCCCATAGAATTAGAATATCTTCCTTGATGAACTTCTGCAGACTCATCGTGGTTAGGTAGAAGAACATTTCTGATGCCAGTGTTTGAAATCTATGCTAGAAAAGTTTTTGAGCTTTTCTGTCGAAGCTGGTGCTAGTACAACACGATTTGAGGAGGCTACATTACTTGTAGAGGCAAACATAAGGTCAGATGTTCCTGGCATATTTGTTAATCAACAACACCACAAGTTAACAATTGATGAAGATTTTATTTCTTCAAATTGAAAAAACCTCAGACAGAAATAAATTGAATAATCGGTGAATTTTTTATATCTTCAAACCGAATTAGGAGTAGAAAATTCAAAGATTTTAATCTTTAACAGTGGAGTAGAAAATCACAAAGGTTTTAGTCTCCAAAATCATAAAAGAGATGAACACAGAGAATTTTAAAAAAAATTCTTAAGCTTCTTATCCTTCTGTGTTCAAACTAGTAAAACAGAAATAAAATAAATATCCGAGACCACAGAATTCACTGTTTATCCTTAAAAAATTTAATCCTCTCATTGTACTAGCTTTAGGATGTTAATGATATAGAAGTACCCCAAACACTAGAAACTTCATTGAACTCGAAGAGCAGCAACGAATCACATGACTCAATTATATCTTTTTGTTTTGAAAACAAAATGCAGAGAACAATTTTGAAAAGAGAAAAAAATTAGATTTTGGTATTTTTCTATATCTGAAATATGAGGCAAGACCTCTGAATTTATAGATAATCAAAGAGTGAGATGAAGAGGTGTAATCTCAAAGATGTCTTTTTGATGCAATCCAAAATACGCTTTTTTTCATTTTCCATTCACATTTTAAAACCCTAAGAATATTTGTATAGTTAATAGATTTGTACATCATACCTGTCACGCCCCACCTTGGGAGGCATGACTGGAACCTAATGCCACACTAGGATCTGGGCTGACTTGGCTAGGCATATGCACCCTGGTGCCTACCAGCGACTCATGATCAAGAAAATAAACTGCTATATCTCGGCTATAAACACAATCTCGAGCCGACAAGGTCATGCAACACCTATAAAAGAAAATAGCAAACCTAGCCAACAAAATACTAAAAGGGATCCTATGAGGGCCGACAAGACCATCATGCTGTCTAGTTATAACAGAATGAAAACAAAGCAGTCTTATAAACACTACAGCCGACAAGGCCGTTAACTGAAAGCTATACTAGGTCCCACACAACCAATATACAACACTGGATGTATATTCGCCCCACACGGCCAACATGGACAACTAACTGAAAACTACAGTCTGCAAGCCTCTAAGAGTGAAAATATTGGTCGGGCCAGGGCCCGACATACCCAAATGCCAAATAGATAAAAGACAGATAAACCTCTAAAACCTGGCAACTCCGAATGAAAGAAGCTGGCCAATGTGCTAACTCTGAATAGCTGCTAATGGAGGTCCTGAATCCTGTCTGTCTAAACCTACAGGAAAGTATGCAGCTCCCATAGTTGGGCGTTAGTACAGTATGTACCAAATATATAAGACAGTAATAAAAAATTGATTAGAAGTTCATAGAGACTGAAAATAAGTAGCAAGAAGGGGCAAAAGATAACATGTAAGCTTTTTCATTCATAACCTATATCTAGTAAATCACTACACGTATATGAGATGAAATAGTATGACTATAAATTCATAAGCTATAGCTGGCAGATAAGTATATAAACAAGAACCTAACCTGGCCCCCATAAGCCGAAAAGGTACAAGCAACACAGTAATAACCTACCTGGGCCCCATAAGCCTCGGAGGTGTCAATCAGTCTCTATACCCCTATTAGTACCCCTTAGACTTTATAAATAATTGAAACTGTATCTGAGCCATCTGGGCCCCTTGTAACTGTGTATGAGCCGTCTGGGCTCCTTTAACTGTATATAAGCCGTCTGGGCTCCTGTAACTGTATATAAGCCATCTGGGCTCCTATAACTGAATATGAGTCATCTGGGCTCCTGTAACTGAATATGAGTCATCTGGGCTCCTGTAACCAAATATGAGCCATCTAGGCTCCTGTAACTGAATATGAGCCATCTGGGCTCCTATAACTGAATATGAGCTATCTGGGCTACTGTAACTGAATATGAACAATTTGGGTTCCTGTAACTGAATTCAGGCCTTTTCGCCCCTATAACTGTACCCCGAGTACCCGAGGCCCTACGAAGATTTGTAATGCCGCTACGACATAGAATAAGTCCATAAGTGAATAGACTTCAATATGGTTCTGTAGGCCATTTAGTAGTTATGTAAGTAATGTAGCATCGTAGCTCCGTAAGCACTCTATAGCCCCATAGGCGTTTATAGCATCATCATAGCTCCGTAAGCAGTTTATAGATCCGTAAGCAGTTTGCACCTCTAGAAGACTCTAAGCTATTCTTGGCGAGAGGCAGTACGAAGTACAATCTACCCCAACTAGGGACACTAAGTTACAATCTACAAACCTAATCACTCAAAAGGCGTGTCTGGCCCCTTAGGCCTAACGCGACCGATACTCTTACTCGCCCCTAGACTGGTTTATATAGCTGCCAACTAGCACAGTTTGTGTGCCTACACTTGACCAGAGGGTCCTGGCAGTGATCACGATCTCTATTGGTCTAGATAGAATCGGGCGAGGTCTGGAGTGGCCTAAACGATACTCTAAATGCCATGCTAGGACAACGATAGCTCATAAGTAAACAATAAGGTTGCAGAAGGCCAACTATTTAGTTCCCTCGCTTAGAAAGACTATAGGGTTGCTACTAATCGGACATGCTCCTGGGCAGTCAACCCTAACCTTCCACAGGAAGCTTACTATAATTCTTAGCCTGAAGGAATAGTGTACCACTATGGTTCTAGTACCTTAGACATTAACTTGGTCTGTTCAGATTTTATATGACTTCCTGGCGACCCGTATGACAAGCACTAAGTCGACTGGAACTAACAGTCACTAGCAGTATCTAACTGGATGACAGGCTGTCACTCAGTTCACTAGGCAACCCTAGTGCCGCTGACTCTAAGGTAAGACCATCCTATCTAAATTCTGTCCCTGGAGGCGTCAAGGTATGCCAACGGCCTATGGGCGAGCTTTACTGATAATACGGGCGCCAAATTGATAGTTATATCGCCCGGCTACGCCCTATGCTGTCCAATTTACCGAATCAGCCCCAACAGCTAACCTTAAACTTCTAAGGCGTTGGCATGACAGCAAAACAGCAGAATCCTACTAATATAGTGAACAGAAGAACAGAGGAGTTACTATGACGCTCCTAGTGTGAGCCACACGTAATATACTCTTTCCCGACGGGGGATACAACAATCTATCTCAATACATATTTTAGCAGCTAATCACAACATATAGAATCATTGTCTACTGGTAGTAGCTACTTCAACCTACATAATCTTTATCTACCAAAGCAGCTAATTACAACATATGGGATTGTTATCTACGTTCGAGAACATAGGTCGTATCATTATACGACGAGAATAACTTGTTAAAGGGATAAGCCTTAACATACCTCGAATGTCGATTCACGTTTATCTGATTAGTTTCAACCTGTAGCCGGTGATTCCATTCAATTGCGGCCTTTATACTGAGAAAATAAGGCTATTTTCAATACCATAACTCGACAAATAACGATACCTTTCAATAAACTTAACTATAATTCAACTTCATTTAATTCGGTCGAAAACTTATAATTTTTCGAGAGTACAGAAGGTAGAAGTGCTTACCTATCACTTGTAGTCGCATAGAAGCCAATTAGAAGTGATTCCGACAACTTTTGCTCAGCGGGATTCCAGAACTCCGAGCGAATTTTCAAGAAATAACTCCGCAGTGACGTTCCTCGTAGGCTTAGAAATCATTATCCAAGATTAATTTGTATTTGGACGGAGTTTAGCAGTGTAATTTGATGAAAATCACTTGAAATGGACGCTTAAGTTCTCTCTCTACCATGAGAAAATATTTGTGAATGATTCAATCATACATGAAGGGGCCTATATATAGTTGAGTCGGTGGCAAGGGGGGTGCGGCGTGCCTCCCATAGCACCGAAACACGGGCACGATGCGGCGCCCTGCCTCCGGCCCCAACCTCCTGCTCGCTCGACTTCGTACTCGTATGTTTATTCCCCTAGCCCTTCCTCACATGCGTCATACTCCAAAACTCTCAACATATGTACACACGCATCAGTTAAACGATAGGAACTTGAAGGGTGTAATAATACCTATCTAAAAAAAAGTCTCACATTCATTATTACTTTAGTTTTGATTATATTCCAGAATCTCTTTCTCTCTCTCTCTCTCTCTCTCTCTCTCTCTCTCTCTCTCTCTATATATATATATATATATATATATATATATATATATATATATATATATATATAAGAATGTTATGGGCATGCTGATGTGGTATGCTTCTAAAGCCTCTAATCCCATTTATCTTTTTTCTTATTTTTTTGAGCAGTTTCTCCCTTTTAATTTTTTTTACTCATTTAATATATATATAAATTTTAAATTTGACTATTAATATTTTATGTAATTACTTAATGGTAAAGATAATATTAACGTTATTCATTTTTATATATAAGATTTTATTTTTACACATATGAAATATGAAGAGATCATATATATATATATATATTCAAACTATGCAAAAAAAAGTGATGTGATACCTCTCTTTGATTAAAAAAAATCTAATTATTTGTTTTTACATTTTTCTCTTTATTTTTTCTACATAATTTACTATCTAATTGAATTTAAAAAGATCGTATACATTAAATGTTCATTTGCAAGAGTTAACCCATGTAATTTTACAATAAAACTTAACTAAACCTTTGTTTAAGCCCATGTAGTATCCTTATTTACGTTTTCTCTAAATACTTAATTACCAATAGTTATAATGCCTAATTAATTTCTCTGCATATTGATATCCTAATTTTGCCCTATATATATCTTCATATTCTTTCTTTTTTGGCATGCTATTCTCCAATTATTGTGCCATTAGTATATTTTATTGTGTATTATAAAAATAATGTGTATGATTTTATTTTTTAAGCTTTTTTATTCAGTAAATTAATTTTTAGTATCATGTATTGATTCTAAGTAAGAATGTAATATGTAAGATTTTAATTTTTTTGCTTACAATTTTTATTCGTAGTGCATCAATTTTTATGATGTACTTTTTCTGCAGAGATAAAGAGAAGATCAAACAATCTATATATATACTAAAGCAAGGTATAGTCAAGGTGACGTGGCACCTCTCTATGACCTTCAATTGCATTTTTCTTTTTTCTCTTTTTTTTTGGGGGACATTTTTTCCTTTATTTCACTATATAATAATAACACAATAATTAACTTTAAAGTATTTTTCATTTAAAAAGTCATCTCCATAACTCACACATTTTCATTTTCCTAACTTCTATTCTAATAATGTCCATTAATCTTGTATCTTTAACTCACACATTCTCATCTTCATAACTCCTAATTTTAATCTTGTATTTTCAAGTCCATAAACCTGAAATAATATGTTACTTACAAATTTTGACACATTACATGTGAATTGAAGATTCAAGGTTGATATGCAGATATGATCATGATTCTTGAATATATATATAAAAATTAAACTCAAAGACTATTGAAAAAATAGATTCTTTTTTTGTGTCTGTGTTTATATATATATATATATATATATATATATATATATATATATATATATATATATATATATATTCAATCAAGACACCTATAATTTAAAAAGATTATAAGAGCACTTTCAATCTTCAGAATTTCTTGTGGAATTCAAGGTACGTAGGTGTTCTTTTTCTTTTTATGTTTCATTATTTTGGACATTGCTGCACACTTTTAAATTTCGCATGAATTTTTAATATTAATTCAATTTTTATTCTATGCATTATTTTTCTCTAGAATACTTATATTCTATGCGTGTACTATTTATCTTATAATTGTTATTTCGTTTGATGTTTGAATTAAATGTCATTTTTAAGGGTAATCTTTACTTCTTTTTTTAATGATTTCAATTTGTTGTTTGTACATATATCCTCTTGTGTTTCATAAATGAGTGATAAGAAAAACATCAATAGGAGTAGAATAACTTTTTTTATCATGTTAAATTAAAGTTTCTATATAATTTTGTTTTATATATTGAAGAAAGTAAATATTCCTTTTATTTTGATATATTATTAATGCTTGGGGTGTCGTTTAAACTTTAGAGGCAAAGTTTGTGATTGGATTTTGAGTTACAATATCTTGGAGAGGTAGATTCCGAGGAAATGGAGATCAAAAAAGAGGTTTCTAAGAGACGACAAATGACCCAACGATGAGAAGTTTGAAAATATTAATAAAATATAATTTACAAGTTTCAAACATGTTTAATCACTGAAAAAAAAATCTCCTTCTTTCTAAATTAATTCTCAAATCGACGCATCTTTAATATAGTACGGCTATGAAGGTGGCGAAAGTGATGGCGACAGAGGCAAAGTAGTAAACATGTAATGCCATTGTATTCTCCCATTTAAAAAATTATAGATGCTCGTGGATTGGTTATGTGTATGTCATAATACGATTTATTACAATTCACTTTAATTTTTTATATCACATAAAAATTAGAAAAGAATAAAAAGTATGTGTCTTTTATTTTTGTCGCGCTTGTGCCAAATAACTAACAATTTAAACTATGAAATACCTTATGAGAAAAAAAAATAAACAAATTTTTTTAATCATTTATCTTTATATTTTCATTTGGGAAACTCGATATGATATAAAAGAATGAAAAAAAGTTAATTAAGTGATATAATTTACTTTTACCTTAGCAATTCGCGCGAAAAAATTCACTAGTTTCTTTAAAAGGACTGCATTGTAACCATCCCCTATATGAGCTGTCATCTCCAATTGATTAAGCTGGCCATGATTTGTTCATCAGTTATATTAGCACATAGTTGAATTTTTTGTTGCCAGAAGAGACGAGGACTTCTCTTCATTAAGCCTTTGACTTTTGTTTTATGATACTTTCTTTCACTATTGACCAATTTTTCAATGATTGAAGAGCATGCTTCTCCTGTTCTAGCTCGAGTAATCTTCTTATTAGTAGCCCTAAATTCTTCATTAGTAAGCTTTTTCAAACATGATTTAGGAACTTTAAGTTTTTACCATATGTTAAACATTAGATTTGTTACCAAATAATCTTGTCATACCGTCTTCACAATTCCTAAAAAGTCTTCACAATTCATCCACTAAATTTATTTTCTAAATTAACGTTGCTTGAAACTTAAAGGGTCCTTTTTATTGGCATTAGTAAGGAAAATGAAAAGTTAGAGCGGCATTAATATATAGAGCACTAAAAATTATTCATACGTTATTACAATTCACCCCTAACTAAGAACTACATATTAGATTGCATTAATAAAAATTACAAATTAAATTAAATGAAAAGAAAAAAGTTAGAAATTAATAAGCCAAAAAGAAGGAGTCTTGAAAAAAAAATGTCACGTCATCTTATCACAAATTACAAATTTACAATTTATATACCTTTTATGAATAACGTGAAATGGCATACTTTCCGACCAGCTCTATCTCCTTTCTTCTAGCCATCACGCTGTCAATTAAATTTTGTATCTTTTCAAATTTGATTGCTCGAATAGACGATGTTGAAAGCAACATTATTCTATCAACTATATCTTCGCCACATCCTTCAACTATACCAATATCAATTTGCTCTTTTCTGAAAAATTCTAGGCTTACTTTTTTTATTTTAATGTATATGTTGTCATATGATCAGGAGGTCACATGTTGAAATTGTGGAAACAACATCTTGCAAGGTTCAAGGTAAGATAGATCCTTGTGGCCAGTCCGATCCTTTCCCAGACCTCGATCATAGCGGGAGCCTTAATGCAGCGGGCTGTTCTTTATGTAATGCACAGAATCTTCATATTCATCATATACATCTAGGCCTAGGCATCGAGCCGAGTGAGCTGAGCCCGAGCTGAGTGTATACCCAGCCGAGTCTTGCCGAGCTTTAAATAGTATCGAGTCGAGCCGTACTCAATCGAGTTTTTCTACATTTTAACCGAGCCCGAGATGAGTCTAGCCGGCTCTTTTTTTTTTCTAGACTTTTTTTATATTCCTTGTAAATCTTATTTACCTAATTAATACTTATAGATCTGAAGATATTTTCTAAATAATTCAAAGAAATTATACCCATCATAATAAAAGAAATATCAAAGGATTATAAGTTGACAAATAATGAATTTTTTTTTCTAATTATAGGAAGAAAAATAAAGAGACGAATATCATTAGATTTTTTAAAAATTAAAAAAATTAGAATCATATCCGACAACAATCAAATCGATGAATATGTATTATGTTATTTGATTTGACTTGATTTTTATAATTGAAAGCTTGATTTGATTTTGATTATAATAAAAAATCGACCTGAATCGAACTATGAACACCCATACTGATATAGTAGGCTTAAATTACATTGTGGTTAAAAATTTACTAACATTGAATAAATATTAATTATACAATGTTAAATTAACATAGTAACTTAAGTTAAATTTCTAATGTACTTCGTAATTAAGCTTAACGAAAGGATATTATTTCTTAAATCGAGCTAATCAAGCCAAGCCGAGACCGAGCTTGATCGAGCTTTTATCGAGCCGAGCCAAAATTTAATTGAAATGCAGACGAGCCAAGCTTTTTTTCAAAATGAGCCAAGTCGAGTCGAGCTAAATACATGCGAGTCGAGTCGAGCTCTGTCGTGGCTCAGCTCTATCAAGAAGGAATCGTCATCACCAGTGGAAGTTGAACCCGGCGATCTCTTCCTCCGAAGTATGAAAAAAGGAAGAAAAAGTAGTCAACTACAGGGAAGGAAATAGAAAAGGTAAGGGACCTCCTTCCCCACCATTCCAACCTATTATTGATATGGATTTTACCGATGCTGAAGATAGCTTGCTTACCAAGCCGCCCACTTGAGAAGCTAGTTGCCTGGAAAGAAGCGAGGAGGAAGCGAAGCTGTCTAGGCAAGCTAATCATAGGTTCTTCTCTCCATCGGAATAATAGGGTCGTTATACTCATTACTAAACTTGTTGAAGAGATGAAATATAACGCGCTTCCTTCTACTGCCTAGATCTTCATCATTCTCTTCCACCGAAAGCAAGAATGGCAAAATCAATCGCATTTGCAACCGAAACCCAAGCTGGCAATTAAGCAAGAGATTGGTCTTTTTTAGTCTTTATTAGCTTGATCGGCAACTCGGACACAAAGCGAAAACTTCTGGATAGGTATCCTACATCTTAACCGAATTCTTTCTGGTTAAAGAATCTCTTTCTGATTGCTCTAAAACACTTAGGAGATTCTCTAAAAGAAATACGGGGTTCTGGACATACACCTATAGATAATATTTTAACTCCAATACTTATAATCCGTTATATTTTTACAATATACTTCTTTTATTAATTATTATTAAATCAAGATCTTTTGCCACCCTCCAAAATGACATCGTCATTGCGTTAGAAGCCACTTCTCTGCTGCTCCTACCGTGTCTCTTGCTGTATTTTTGTTTAATTATCAACTTTAAATTTGCGTGAAATTTTTGCAAGTTTGATCTTCTTTAGTTATAACTAGTCCTCGATACGTGCGTTGCACGTGTGTCTCATGTAAGCTTGTGCAGATTTATTAAATGATATATATAGAACGATATATTGTTGCTGACAGATGATAAATGTAATTTATAATCAAATAAAATTGACAGAAATTCAATGTATTACTTTTGATATGCATCCAAACAAATTATATTAGTTGCTTATATAATTGTCATTTATCTGAAAATATTTTATCAAATGATCATTAATATAAATTTATTATAGAGTTGAGAAAAATAATATTCTCTTTAATTCTTGTTGGAGCTATATAATAATATTTTACCATTCATTGAATCAAAACCAAATTAAATATCTAATAAAATTATTACACCCCGTAAAATTCTCAACATATAGATGGCCTATTCACGTGTTGGTTAAGAGTATTTGAAAGCCATACATGCTAGAAAAAGGTCCGGGAAAAGACCGGACGAAAAACCTGTCGAACCATCGCGGAAGGAGCCGGGGCAGAGCCCCTCCGTGATGGCAACTTGTCACGGAGGTGGAGCCTCCGCATTGGCTCCGTGACACGTTCACCCTGTCCATGCCCAAGTATATAAAGCCTCCACTTCGGTTCATTTCATTATGATATCAAATAATTTCCAAAACTTATGAGAAAACAGAGAAGGTGCGAAACTACTATTAAATTATCACTCGATTACGCTGTCAAACGCGGTCCAAACTCAAATTAACTCCAGATATCGAGATATTAAGCAGTAAGGAGCATTCCTACGGATTTAGTTTCGTGAAATTCGGCCAACAAATCATCGTGCTATCGGGATAAGGTAAGTGAAATTGCTCCAAACTAGTGTCAATATACTCCTATCCCTAAAGTGAGTGTTTCTTCCTTCTGGACTTTCGAGAAATAGGGAGTTTTTGACCGTCTTTCGATAAGCCAAAGTTTAGGCTATAAATATATCAAAAGTAACGGTTTCTTTCAGAATATTGGTGTATTGTTCTAATTGACATATATGTAAATGCAGTTGGGAGAAATAGCTGGAGTACTGACCGAGCTTCGTCCGTTAGTTGGATAAATCGAGGTTAAAGCCAGTTTCTTCGGCAAGTTAGTAGTTTTAGCCTTGTATAGCACAGTAAACTCCGTAGTAGAATTCCCGGAGTTGAATATTAAGTATTGTGCAAGTTTAGTAAATCTGGTTTGCATTGTTATATCGTACTCAGTCCGAAAGCTAGTAAAACATGCGCCAAAATGGCAAGTTAGCATTTCAAACTCAGTATAGCCCAGTATGTGATTAGCAAGCATGTTTCTAGAATAATATGACAGATATTCAGAATAAGAGTTAGTAAAGTAAAATCAGACAGTCAGATAGTATCTTGGCTACAGATTAGCCATACAGACAGATGATATCTTGGCTACAGTACAACCATACAGTTAGATAGTATCTCAGCTACAGATTAGCCATGCAGTTAGATAAAGATCACAGATTCAGTATAAAGCAGTATGAGAATCAGTATAATACAAAAAGAGATCAAAATAAGAAATCAGAATTCAGATAGTATTTTTCAGTTTAAACATGCTTGCTATATATGTGCTTATTGTTTGTTGAGACTTGGTTGTGTCGTGAGGGCACCCTTTTGAGCGTCCTCGCCGCCCCTGGGTTGGTAACTGTGTCGCCCACTGAGCGGGTGGGTTTATGTCACTCCAAGGAGTGGCATGCCGTCCCCAGTTTGGACAAAGATGGGATGAAGCTTTCCCCATATCAGGCTGATCAGCATTACAGTACAGATAGCCCTGTTGTGCGCAAGCGCCCAGGGAACAAATTCAGATACAGTTACAGTTACAGATACAGTATAGGAGTCCTACGGACTCAGACACAGTTATTTATATCGGAGGTTATGGCCCGAGTCGAAGACCCAGGGGGCCGGCATAGGTGCTCGTAGCTAGCAGATGAGTGGAGTGACTTATTTTTGGCTGGTTTTGACTCGGGTAGGGGCATATAGATTGTTTGCTTGCTCGGCGCCATCCGGTTTATAGGGGTTGGTATTGGCTCTTGCTTGCTATATATATATGTATTTATGTGCTATATGTTAGTTAATAGACAGCAGGCCGCCGCGTCTACAGGTACGCTCCTGCCCTATCATAGCACAGAAAGTCTGATTCAGTTTTATCAGTTCTTACAGATTTAGTTATCTCCTGCTATTCAGAATTGCTAGTTATGTTATTTGTATTCGGTTGTATCCAGTTGCTTTGCATACTCGGTACCAGTGGTACTGACACCCGTTTGGGGCGCTGCATTACTTGCCTGCAGGTACTCACAGACGAGGAGTCGATCCCTCGTGATCCTAGCCAGCGTAGAGTCAGCAGCTCCTGTCATCCGGAGCTTGATATTCAGAGGTGTATTTCATTTTCTTTTGTTCTATAGTATGGGTAGGCCGGGGCCCTGTCCCAACCATTTCATCAGTACTCATAGAGGCTTGCAGATTGTATATATTCATCTCCTTATGGTTAGTTGTGCCGGTTGTGTGAGGCCGTGCGTTTTGTTTAGCTGTTTAGCATTGTTGATTATGTTGGCCGTGTGGGGCCATAGTTTGATAGTAGTGGTGACCTTGCCGGTCACGTAGTTATTCAGTATTTTGTTGTTGAGTTACAGATAACTAGACAGCATGGTGGCCTTGTCGGCCCGCATAGGTTTCCCCCTTTGTGAGTATATTTCTGGTTAGCTGAAGTGTTTTACAGGTGGCTAAAGGCCCAATAGGCCGGAAGCTGTGTTTACAGTCGTTATATAGCCCATTGTTTCCAGAAATCTGAGTTAGAGCTAGCCAGGCACCAGATGTGCTTAAGCTCACCAGTTAGCAGTCTAGGTCCTACTAGGGCACCAGGTGCCAGTCATACCCCCAAGGCGGGGCGTGACAAACTTGGTATCAGAGCCGGTCATGTCCTAGGGAGTCTGCAAGCCGTGCTAAGTAGAGTCTTGTCTGTGGATGTGTTGTGCACCACATACTATAGGCAGGAGGCTGCGAGGCATGATAGGATGGTTACTCTTCTTTCACATTCAGTCGTGCTATAGAGTGGTACAGTATAGGGTTGGGTCCCTAAAACTTATCATATTCTTTGTCTACAGATAAGAATGTCAGACCAGCGTCACCCTGCCACCGGCAGAAGATTAGACAGAGAAGAAGGAGAAGGCACCAGCGGGATGCCTCAGTTCCATTCAGAGTCAGCTCGATCTGAGGGTGATATAGAGGCTTCATCACAACCCTCTCAACAGTCCCCCTCACATCAGGAGCCGTTGGGAACGACACCGCCTCTGGTAGCTCCTGTACCTTCGCCATCAGACCAGGAAGTTCAGAGCGCAGTGGTTATGTTGGCACAAATGATGGCCACACAGTGCCAGTCAGTGCCACCTGTAGCAGCAGAGCCTTCAGGTGGGTCAGGTAGTTCCAAGGTCAAGGAGTTTTTGGCACTAGGTCCCCCACAGTTCACTGGGTCAGATCAAGCAGAGGACCCCCAAGATTTCCTAGATCATATGCAGAGAATTTTTCGGGCTATGCATGTGACCCCTACAGAATCAGTTGAGCTGGAAGTGTTTCGGTTGCGGGACATAGCTGTATTATGGTACGAGAGTTGGGAAAGGTCTCGAGGGAGAGATGTTGCCCCTCTGACCTGGTCCAGCTTCTCGGAGGCCTTCCTGGACCGTTATTTGCCATGGGAGATCCGACAGGCCCGAATGGATCAGTTTTTGCATTTGGAACAGGGGGCGAGGAGCATACGAGAATATGCTTTACAGTTTGACTCCCTAGCCCGTTATGCTCCAGCTTTTGTGGACACTATGCCGTCCAGAGTTCACAGGTTTATTATGGATCTGAACCCAGAATACATTGAAGCTTGCATGACGGCTACGTTACGAGAAGATATGGATATTGCCCGAGTACAGGCCTTTGCCCAAACCATTGAGGGCCTTAGACAGCGGCAACAGGGCAGTAGACAGACAAATCAAGAACAGCGCCGCAGAGATAGATCAGATGGAATGCAGAGGGAGGTTCAGAGAGGACCCAGGCCCAGATTGTCAGACAGACACCCTAGACCCACACCTCCACCACAGCAGCAGCAGCGAGGTAGATTTGCTCGTCAAAGGCAGCCAGAGTTTGGTGGCAATTCTTGAACAGTAGATTCCCCGCAGCAGAGAAGGGGAGAGCAAAGCAGATTTACACCCCCACCCTACCCTAATTGTGGCCGAACTCACATCGGAGCTTGTAGATATGGCTCCTCGGGGTGTTATATTTGCGGACAGGAGGGGCACCGCATGAGAGATTGTCCAGCCAGGGGACAAGAGAGCAGAGATAGTGAGGACAGGGGATCCGCAAGGCCACGAGCTCCAGCAGCCTCGGTAGGGCGTAGGCCCTCAGGTACAGCAGGTAGAGGCCGAGGTAGATTAGGAGCCTCCAGTTCAGGTACGGGCTCAAGCCGTACCTATGCATTACCAGGGAGACAAGACTCAGAGGCGTCTCCAAATGTAGTGACAGGTATGATGACTATCTGTTCATGCCCTGCTTATGTACTGATTGATCCAGGGTCCACTCTGTCATATATTACCCCCTTTGTGGCTTGAAAGTTTTATGTCGAACCAGAGTTGTTACAGCAACCCTTTTCAGTATCTACACCCGTCGGTGACTCCATTATAGCTAGTAGAATTTATCGAGGGTGTACAATAGAGGTTGCTGATCGCCAGACTACAGTAGATCTGGTAGAGTTAGAAATGATTGATTTCGATGCCATTATAGGTATGGATTGGTTGGTGCCATGCTATGCTAACGTAGAATGTTGGACCAAGACGGTCCGATTCCACTTTCCAGGAGAGGCAGTGCGAGAGTGGAAAGGCAGCACAGCTACTCCAAAAGGTAGGTTTATTTCCTATCTTCAGGCGAGGAAATTGATAACTAAGGGATATATCTACCATCTAGTTAGGGTTCAGGATGTTCGGGTAGAATCTCCGACACTTTAGTCTGTTTCGGTGGTGAATGAATTCCCTGATGTATTTCCAGACGAGTTACCTGGTATTTCCCCAGAAAGGGAGATAGATTTTGCAATCGACTTACTACCAGGCACTCAGCCTATATCGATTCCTCCATATCGCATGGCTCCTGCTGAACTCAGAGAATTAAAGGAGCAGTTGAAGGACCTGCTAGATAAGGGCTTTATCAGGCCGAGTACTTCACCGTGGGGTGCGCCAGTTCTATTTGTGAGAAAGAAGGATGGCTTGCTCCGCATGTGTATAGATTACCGGCAGCTGAATAAAGTTACAGTAAAGAATAAGTATCCGCTTCCCAGAATAGATGATTTGTTTGATCAGTTACAGGGAGCCAGATATTTCTCCAAGATTGACTTGCGGTCTGGATATCATCAGGTTCGAGTTCATGAAAGAGACATTCCCAAAACAGCTTTCAAGACCCGATATGGACACTTTGAATTCCTAGTTATGTCCTTTGGGTTGACGAATGCCCCACCAATATTCATGGACCTGATGAATAGCATTTTCAGACCATACCTGGACCGGTTCGTGATAGTATTTATTGATGATATTCTGGTGTATTCTCACTCTGAAGCAGATCACCAGGCTCATTTACTGACAGTGCTCCAGATTCTCAGGGACCGTCAATTATATGCTAAGTTCTCCAAGTGTGAATTCTGGCTGAACTCAGTAGCCTTCTTGTGGCATATTGTGTCGGATGCTGGTTTACAGGTTGACACGCAGAAGATAGCAACAGTTAAAACCTGGCCTAGGCCTACCACTCCGACTGAAGTCTGCAGTTTTCTGGGGTTAGCAGTATATTACAGGAGATTTGTTGAGGGATTCTCTACTATAGCGGCACCTCTGACCAAACTGACGCAGAAAGCAGTGAAGTTTCAGTGGACAGAGGCATGTGAGCAGAGCTTCCAGGAGTTAAAAGACAGATTAACCTCCGCCCTAGTGTTAGCATTGCCGGAAGGTACAGAAGGTTATTCAGTATATTGCGACGCATCAGGCGTTGGGTTGGGTTATGTGTTGATGCAACATGGTAAGGTGATTGCGTACGCTTCCAGACAGCTGAGGAAACATGAAAAGAATTACCCTACCCACGACCTAGAGTTAGCCGCAGTGATCCACGCCTTAAAGATATGGAGACATTACTTGTATGGCGTCCATGTGGATATTTTCAAGGATCATAAGAGCCTACAGTATATCCTCACCCAGAGGGAGTTGAATCAGCGACAGTGTCGCTAGTTGGAGCTATTAAAAGATTATGATGTGGATATTCTGTATCATCCGGGAAAAGCCAACGTAGTAGCAGATGCTCTCAGCTGTAAATCCATGGGAAGTTTGGCATATTTGCAGCCAGAGCAGCGGGAGTTGGTCAGGGAGGTATATCAATTAGCCAGCCTAGCCGTTCGTATAGCAGACGCAGAGGACAACAGAGCGGTAAATCAGAACACCGCCATGTCATCATTAGTTATGGAAGTAAAAGAACGGCAGTATGAGGATCCTGACCTGATCTATCTCAAAGACAGAATCCAGCAGGGTAAAGCGCCAGATTTTCAGATAACTGAGGGAGAAGTGTTGTTATGTAAAGGTCGCCTCTGTGTTCCAGATGTTTCAGGGCTCCGCCAGCAGATTATGAACGAGGTACATTACGCCCGTTATTCTCTTCACCCAGGTGCGACGAAAATGTACCATGATATCAAGGAGAATTATTGGTGGCCAGGAATGAAAAGAGAAATTGCCGAATTTGTAGCCCAGTGTCCTAACTGCCAACAAGTAAAGGCGGAACACCAGAAACTAGGCGGGTTAACTCAGGGCATAGCTGTGCCTCTATGAAAATGGGAAGCAATGAATATGGATTTTGTAGCAGGATTACCCCGTACCAGATATAAACACGATTCTATTTGGGTAATAGTTGACAGGCTGACAAAATCAGCTCATTTCCTGCCAGTGAAAGCTACCTTCTCGGCCGAGGATTATGCCGAATTATATATCATAGAAATAGTTAGATTACATGGAGTGCCAGTATCTATTATTTCAGACAGAGGAACACAGTTTACAGCTAGATTTTGGTAGTCGTTCCAGAGGGGTTTGGGAACGCAGATTAATTTGAGCACAGCCTTCCACTCTCAGACAGATGGACAGGCTGAGTGCACTATTCAGACGCTCGAGGACATGCTACGAGTGTGTGTGCTAGATTTTGGAGGTAGCTGGGACGAGAATTTGCTGTTAATTGAGTTTGCTTATAATAATAGTTATCACTCAGCCATCCAGATGGCGCCCTTTGAAGCATTGTATGGGCGAAAATGCAGATCGCCGGTTGGCTGGTTTGAAGTGGGAGAATCAGCGTTGATTGGGCCAGACATCATTCAACAGTCATAGGAAAAGGTAAAGCTTATTAGAGAACACCTACTGACTGCACAGAGCCGCCAGAAATCATATGCTGATGTGCGGCGCAGAGACCTGGAATTTGATGTGAATGATTGGGTATTTCTGAAGGTATCTCCGATGAAAAGGGTGATGAGATTCGGCAAGAAAGGTAAGCTCAGTCCGAGATTTGTTGGGCCTTATCAGATTCATCGAAGGATAGGCCGAGTAGCATATGAGTTGAACTTGCCTCCAGAATTGGAATCCGTTCATCCGGTCTTTCATGTATCTATGCTAAGGAAATGCATAGGAGACCCATCCAGAGCAGTCCCAGTCCAGGATATCTAGGTTACGGAAGAGCTGGCCTATGAAGAGGTTCCAGTAGCCATCTTAGACAGATAGATTCATAGATTGAGAACTAAAGATATTGCGTCTGTCAAGGTATTGTGGCATAACAGGAACCGAGAGGAGATGACTTGGGAGGTAGAGGAAGATATGAAGACCAGATACCCTCATTTATTTCAAGCCTAGTAAGGCGACAGGTATGTTAGTATTATTATCTTATGTAGTGCCTTATAGTATACATATAAATGAGAAGGTCTATTTTAGTCTGTCATTTGAATATTATCGTATTGAGTGGAGTACCTATATGGAACTTTTCTGCATTTCAGATTTTTGGGATAGTCCATATTATAGGGGAAACTCTTCCAAAATTTTTCTAGAAACAAGTTGAGTAAGTTGAGAAGTCCTCTAGATAGAAGTTTACATTCGAGGACGAATGTTCTTAAGGGGGGGAGAATGTTACACCCCGTAAAATTTCCAACACATAGATAGCCTATTCACGTGTTGGTTAAGAGTATTTGAAAGCCATACATGCTAGAAAAAGACCCGGGAAAAGACCGGACGAGAAACCTGTCGAACCATCACGGAAGGAGCCGGGGCAGAGCCCCTCCGGGATGGCAATGTGTCACGGAGGTGGAGCCTCCGCGTTGGCTCCGTGACACGTTGGCCATGTCCAGGCCCGAGTATATAAAGCCTCCACTTCGGTTCATTTCATTATGATATCAAATAATTTCCAGAACTCGTGAGAAAACAGAGAGGGTGCGAAACTACTATTAAATTATCGCTCGATTACGCTGTCAAACGCGGTCCAAACTCAAATTAACTCCAGATACTGAGATATTAAGTAGTAAGGAGCATTCCTACGGATTTAGTTTCGTGAAATTCGGCCGACAAATCGTCGTGCTACCGGGCTAAGGTAAGTGGAATTGCTCCAAACTAGTGTCAATATACTCCTATCCCTAAAGTGAGTGTTTCTGCCTTCTGGACTTTTGAGAAATAGCGAGTTTTTGACCGTCTTTCGATAAGCCAAAGTTTAGGCTATAAATATATCGAAAGTAACGTTTTCTTTTAGAATATTGGTGTATTTAGTTCTAATTGACATATATGTAAATGCAGTTGGGAGAAATAGCTGGAGTACTGACCGAGCTTCGTCCGTTAGTCGAAAGTAATGTTTTCTTTCAGAATATTGGTGTATTTAGTTCTAATTGACATATATGTAAATGCAGTTGGGAGAAATAGCTGGAGTACTGACCGAGCTTCGTCCGTTAGTCGGATAAACCGAGGTTAAAGCCAGTTTCTCCAGCAAGTTAGTAGTTTTAGCCTTGTATAGCACAGTAAACTCCGTAGTAGAATTCCCGGAGTTGAATATTAAGTATTGTGCAAGTTCAGTAAATCTGGTTTGCATTGTTATATCGTACTCAGTCCGAAAGCTAGTAAAACATGCGCCAAAATGGCAAGTTAGCATTTCAGACTCAGTATAGCCCAGTATGTGATTAGCAAGCATGTTTCTAGAATAATATGACAGATATTCAGAATAAGAGTTAGTAAAATAAAATCAGACAGTCAGATAGTATCTTGGCTACAGATTAGCCATATAGACAGATGATATCTTGGCTACAGTACAGCCATACAGTTAGATAGTATCTCGGCTACAGATTAGCCATGCAGTTAGATAAAGATCACAGATTCAGTATAAAGCAGTATGAGAATCAGTATAATACAAAAAGAGATCAAAATAAGAAATCAGAATTCAGATAGTATTTTTCAGTTTAAACATGCTTGCTATATATGTGCTTATTGTTTGTTGAGACTTGGTTGTGTCGTGAGGGCACCCTTTTGAGCGTCCTCGTCGCCCCTGGGTTGGTAACTGTGTCGCCCACTGAGCGGGTGGGTTTACGTCACTCCAAGAAGTGGCATGTCGTCCCCAGTTTGGACGAAGATGGGATGACGCTTTCCCCATATCAGGCTGATCAGCATTACAGTACAGATAGCCCTGTTGTGCGCAAGCGCCCAGGGAACAAATTCAGATACAGTTACAGTTACAAATACAGTATAGGAGTCCTCCGGACTCAGACACGGTTATTTATATCGGAGGTTATGGCCTGAGTCGAAGACCCAGGGGGCCGTCATAGGTGCTCGTAGCTAGCAGATGAGTGGAGTGACTTATTTTTGGCTGGTTTTGACTCGGGTAGGGGTATATAGATTGTTTGCTTGCTCGACGCCATCCGGTTTATGGGGGTTGGTATTGGCTCTTGCTTGCTATATATATATGTATTTATGTGCTATATATTAGTTAATAGACAGCAGGCCGCCGCGTCTACAGGTACGCTCCTGCCCTATCACAACACAGAAAGTCTGATTCAATTCTTATCAGTTCTTACAGATTCAGTTATCTCCTGCTATTCAGAATTGCTAGTTATGTTATTTGTATTCGGTTGTATCCAGTTTCTTTGCATACTCGGTTCCAGTGGTACTGACACCCGTTTGGGGCGCTGCATTACTTGCCTACAGGTACTCATAAACGAGGAGTCGATCCCTCGTGATCCTAGCCAGCGCAGAGTCATCAGCTCCTGTCATCCGGAGCTTGATATTCAGAGGTGTATTTCATTTTCTTTTGTTGTATAGTATGGGTAGGCCGGGGCCTTGTCCCGACCATTTCATCAGTACTCATAGAGGCTTGCAGATTGTATATATTTATCTCTCTATGGTTAGTTGTGCCGGTCGTGTGAGGCCGTGCGTTTTGTTTAGCTGTTTAGCATTGTTAATTATGTTGGTCGTGTGGGGCCATAGTCTGATAGTAGTGGTGACCTTGCTGGTCACGTAGTTATTCAGTATTCTGTTGTTGAGTTACAGATAACTAGACAGCATGGTGGCCTTGTCGGCCCGCATAGGTTTCCCCCTTTGTGAGTATGTTTCTGGTTAGCTGAAGTATTGTACAGGTGACTATAGGCCTAGTCGGCCGGAGGCTGTGTTTACATCCGTTATATAGCCCATTGTTTCCAGAAATCTGAGTTAGAGCTAGCCAGGCACCAGATGTGCTTAGGCTCACCAGTTAGCAGTCTAGGTCCTACTAGGGCACCAGGTTCCAGTCATACCCCCAAGGTGGGGCGTGACAAAAATGATAATATTTTATTATTCATTGAATCAAAACTAAATTAAATATACGTTAATATAGTAATATTTAAATCATATCACATTTAAATATTTAATTAAATAATAATATTTTATTATTTATTGAATCGACACTAAATTAAATATCTAATTAAATAATAATATTTGAATCATATCATATCATATTATACTAAAAGTGGGAGGTCCGTCAATCAAATATTGAACAATTATTTTGTCCTACATTTAAACAATACTCTTATAATATTTTTTGTTTAATAAAGTTATTAAATTATAAAAGTGAAAAGTCACGAAATAAAAAATAAATGACTAAAATACCCATCAAATATTAAACAATGATTTTTACCCTTCAACCAAATAGTATTTCAAAATATTTTAGTAGAAAATACATATATAAATCTTTAAAAAAATAATAAATGAAAAAAATAATCATGATACTATGACTTTGAGTTTTTTTATATTCTGATGAAGATGACAATAAATAATTATAATTAAATTTGAATAAATTGAAATAACATAAATTAAATGAAAACATTAATTCTCTATTATAGAAATTATAAATTTCTTATTTAATTTAATAGTCTAATAATATTTATTGTAATGTGTATTTTTTTTTTGTACATAAAATATTATTAAAATAGTTTTAGATTGAAGGATAAAATAGTAATCTAATTTTTAACTTGATAGCTCTCTACTTATATAATAATATGATAATTACTTTTTCCAAAATATATATTCCAAAAACAAGACATGTAATTTGCAGATAAAAACATATGCATATATATGGAATCCATATGCGCTGCAGTAGGTGATGGGGCATTTACACTACAAACGTATGCCAATTCACTTGGGCACTAGAAAGGTAATGGGGTTAATTTGTTCAAGTCCATCTTGATGAGTTTTCAGGGGGAAAAAAATGGCGTAAGATTTCTTGTTATTTTATACTTTAAATAGAAAAAATAATTTTTTTAATTCTTTTTATAATTTTTTTTATCATAAAATTATAAAATTTAAAAAATAAAAATAAAAAAATAAATTATTTCCCTCGTAAATAGTCCTTTTACAATTTAAACTCTTCAGCGTTCCCCCAACGGGGAAAATTCTTTGTTGTGTGACGATGGAGTGATTTTAAAAGATAAATGAAATAAATAGTCCTTTATACAATTTAAACTCCTCGGCGCTCCCCTAGCGGGGGAAACTCTTTGCTGTGTGACGATGGAGTGATTTTAAAAGATAAATGAACAGGGTAGTCAGATGTTTGCTTAAAGAGTATTTATGCAAATTTAATTTTTTAATTTAAGAATTTTTATTTTTAATATAATTAGTTTTGAACATGTGTTCATGTCCTATATTAATTAGTATATACTTCTTAATATTCAATGTGTATGTAATAATTAATTGTAAATTTCAAAAGAAAATAATACAAGTTGAAATTGATAAATAACTAAACTTATTTGATTAAATTATCTCATTAAGGAAAAATAATATTTCTAAACATGAAAAATATGATATTCATTTTAGAATAAATTAAAATAATAGATTTAATATTTCAAAAGGTACTCAATTATGAGAATTTATGTAGCAAAATTATTGAAGTTTTTCTTTATACCAATAAATTACTCAACTTAGAATATTTCTCTTATAAAATCACTCAATCAATTTATCATAAGATATAACATGACAAAATAAATTATTTTTATGTCAAGTAAATATAAATTCCACAAAAAAATAAAATTAAAAAAAACTTATTTCTTATAACTGACTCACCCACCCACTCATAAATTAAAACAAATTTCGTCTCTATCTATTCTCATAATTAAATTATCTCAATTTTTAAATACTAATTTTTTATTTATTTTTGATACGAAACAAATAAATTTTTTATTGATTTATGAAATAACAAATTTTACAGTTGAATAAAAATTGCACACGAACAGTCTCCAACTAATTACTGCAAATGAAATAATTCTTCTGATTCAATACACCTGAAATTATTGATAGAAGACACCTTTTAAGGGTAAAACATCAATCAATTTTTATAGATATTTTTGTAGTTCAATTTTAAATTTAAAAGCTTCCCTTTTTTTTAATATTTTTATTCAATTACTTTATTTATTATTTATTGAATAATAAATTTATAATTTAATATAAAAATATTATTAAATAGTGGTTAAGATAAAGAGTAATATATAATATCGTTTAATATTTAATGAATATTTTTATTTTTTTATTTATAAATTAGTATAGATAGATATAAATATAAATATATTAGTTAATATATTTGTATTCAAAAGGATTATGTCTCCATGTGCATGTTGACTCAACTCATGTATCATGAGGGCAATTTTAAAATTGATTTATTAAAATAAGCTTTCCTTTTTCAGTGAATCATATAGGTAAGACAAGACATCCCTTTTCATAATAGGTCCCAGCACTACGATAAATATTTTTTTTCATCATTTACTTAAATAAGTTTTCTTTTCTAAGTGAAACGTATGAGGTAGGACATTCTTTTCAATACTTACGTAAAATATGTATAGATATTTTTGTAGTTCAATTTTAACTTTAAAAGCTTCCCTTTTTTTTAATATTTTTATTTAATTGTTTTATTTATTATTTATTGAATAATAAATTTATAATTTAATATAAAAATATTATTAAATAGTGGTTAAGATGAAGAGTAATACATAATATCGTTTAATATTTAATGAATATTTTTATTTTTTATTTTTATTTTTAAATCAGTATAGATAGATATAAATATAAATATATTAGTTAACATATTTGTATTCAAAAGGATTATGTCTCCATGTGCACGTCGATTCAACTCATGTATCATCAGGGCAATTTTAAAATTGATTTATTAAAATAAGCTTTCCTTTTTCAGTGAATCATATAGGTAGGACATCCCTTTTCATAATAGGTCCCAGCACTACGATAAATTTTTTTTTTCGTCATTTACTTAAATAAGTTTTCTTTTCTAAGTGAAACGTATGAGATAGGACATTCTTTTCAATACTTACGTAAAATATGTAAGTTATAACCTATAATAACGCAAAGATCAAACAAACAAATTTTAAATAGATTATTATTATTTTTTAGTTTTTTTATTATTTTGATATATTTTTATATTTTAAATTTTAAATTAAAAAATTTAAATAATTTGTTTGCCTCCTTAAATTTTGTGTTAAAATTAAAATCATATAAAAGAAAGTATTACTTTATCTAAAATGGCGTAACACATGCATATTATTATAGCATGACATTTATTATATCTATAGACTATAGTACATCAATATCTATCATAACTATACACTTCAATTGAAATATCTTTACCAAATTTTATATATTAAGTTTAAATAATCTAATTTAGTAGAGATTAATAGATTATTATTTCAATCTTATTATTTAATTTTTGTATGTTTAGTATATTAAATTTTTGCGACGATTGCTATTATTTTGGCATAGTCTTTAATTTTTGCTCCTCAAATGGTGGTTTTTAGTTTTTGCTCTTTTAATTTTTTAAGTAATAAAAAGGAGACAAAAAAATTTTTAATATTTTTTAAAAAAATCAAAAAAAAAATAAAATCGCAAGGCATAAGTTAGTCATAGAAGACATAAGTTCATATTATTGAACTTCTGCCGATAGGCACAAGTTCCCAATGAACTTATGTCTGGTAGACATAATTTCATGTTATTGAACTTGTGCATATGAGGCAGAATTTCATGTCATTTAGGTACAGTTTCAATTCCATGAATTTCTGCCTTTCAATAACATGACTTATGTCTACCAGGCATAATTCATGTTATGCCTTGTGAGATTGTCTTTAAGGCAAAATTTGGGCAAATACTTATGTTTTGTATTTTTTTTCTGTGTCTTGTAAAATATTGCCTTATGAACTTATGCGTTTGAGGCATAATTTGGGCAAAAACTTATACCTTGCGAATTTTTTTTTGTGCTTTATGAAATTATGCCTTTAATGCATAGTTTGAGCAAAAACTTATGCCTTGTAAATTTTATTTATTTTCTGTTAAGAATATTTTAAACCATTTTTTATCATTCAAAATGATGAAGAATTAAAATTAAAAACCATAATTTTAAGAGACAAAACTTAACAACTACCCCAAAAATAAGAACATTTAATGCGAATGACCCTTAGTATATTATGCTAGATACTTAGAGATAAATAGTAATTATGTCAGATAATACACTCTCATGACTTTTGTTTTATACCTCAAAAACATCATGCAATTATATATGTGATCTTTTCAAATTATATACTTATTGACATGAGCACCTGTCCTATTACTAGTACTTTTTTTATTTTAATTTATTTGTTTTATTTTTATTTTTAGTCAATTACAAAAAAATAAAGAATTATTTTTTTATAATTTTTTAATTTTAATTTTTCATATGACATGTTTAAGATTGTGGAGAATACAAAATAGGGTAGTAGATTAGAAAGGAGTAGAGCATTATTTATTTAATCTGTCCATACTTGTAGTCGTAGTAATATTATGTGTAATGTCTTACCATTGGATTTTTGTTATTACCTGTTGTTTCTCATATTAATTTTGCTTTAGTTGATGTTTGGCATGCTTTTTTTTATTCACTTCTTCTTTTTTTAGATTATTTTAATTTGTTTATCGTTGAGTCTCTCTGCCTTTGAGGTAGAGGTAAGGTCTGCGTATATTCTACTCTTCTCAGATCCCCTTTTTTTGGACTACACTGGGTATGATATTGTTGTTGTTGGCATATTTAAGGTTACAAGATTAAAGAATATTTTGGTACATTCAACATTTTTTTAATTTAAAATCATAATATTCAAAAGTCTTCTTAAATTTTGCATCAAATCAAAATTGAATAAATAAATTAAAATGAAGAGAATATTATATATTGAATTTAAAATTATAATATTCAAAAGTTCATTTCTTAGACTTTATGTGAAATTAAAATGGAATGAACAAAGTGTTGTTATTGTTAATAGATATAGTACGAAACCAGTAAGTAGTCGTACTTATTATTGGATGTGGCTAAGATCTCAACAATGGCGGCAGCTTCTCCAAATGCTTGCTCTCCCGCTATCCTTAACAACACATTTACATCTTCCTTTTATTCCCCGAAGCTTCTTTCCAGAACCTTCTTCCCAGCTTTTCCACAGAGTAATTACAAAATTATCTGCAACGCCGCCGATGTCGCTCCGCCAATATTGGAGACATGCACTTCCCGGTTCGCCCCGGATGAACCCAGAAAAGGATGCGACGTTCTGGTTGAAGCCCTGGAGCGTGAAGGCGTCACCATTGTATTTGCTTACCCCGGGGGCACTACTCTGGAAATTCACCAGGCCCTCACCCGTTCTCCAACCATCCGGAATGTATTGCCACGTCATGAACAGGGTGGCATTTTCGCTGCTGAAGGTTACGCACGCGCCACCGGCTTCCCTGGTGTTTGTATGGCCACCTCTGGCCCCGGCGCTACTAATCTTATTAGTGGCCTTGCTGATGCTATGTTTGATAGTATTCCAATTGTTGCTATTACAGGTCAAAACATATATACTTACTTCCTCCTAGCTACTTTGATGGCAATATATTCAATTAATTAATTTTTTTTTTTTACAAATTTTGCGAATTTATTGTTGAAATAGATAGTTATTATATCTAAGTAAAATATAATAAAAATTATAGTTAAAGCTTCATAATTCTGTTATAACTTTTTATTTCCCTAAAATTAAGAGCTTGATTTTTTTTCTTGTTCTAGATTTGGCCTAAAAGAAAATAAATAGTTATTGCATCTTAATAAAAAAATAAAAAATTATACAATTGCAACTCCATTATTAGAGTTAAATTACTTTTTATGTGAATAAAAATAATGGGACTTAAAGGTTTTTTAAGTGATTTAGACCCGAAAAGAGAATACATAATTGAAATAAATAGCATTTCATCTAAAATATATATATATATATATATATACAGTTGATACTTCATTATTTTTTAAAAAATTATTTTTATTTTGCTAGAATGATAGAGTTAGAGTCAACTTTTTTCAATTGGCCTGAAAAGTAGAAATACATCATTAAAATAAATAATTAAGAGCTGATTTTTAATTATTTTTTTTTATCCTCACATGCTTAAAGTCACACCAACACTTAGGGGGTTAAAAACTATCAAATAAACAAATTTGAAAGGTAATTAAGACTATTGATAATTTAGAGAGATTTGGGAAAAATAAATCAAAGACAGACTTTAAAATATTCTGTTCATTCTTAATTAGTGTACATATAATTGTTGCATGCTATAATACAGGCCAGGTTCCTCGTGAGGTGATTGGAACAGACGCCTTTCAAGAAATGTCAATTGTTGAGGTAACTAGATCGATTACCAAGTATAATTATCTAGTTATGAACGTTGATGATATTCCCAGGATTGTGCGAGAGGCGTTTTTCCTAGCGAGTTCAGGCCGACCCGGACCGGTTTTAATTGATATTCCTAAAGATGTTCAGCAACAAATGGTGATTCCTAATTGGGATCAGCCACTGAAGTTGCCAGGTTATATGTCCAGACTCCCTCGACCACCAAAAAAAAAGCTCTTGGACAAGATTGTTGGATTAATTTCTCAGTCAGAAAAGCCAGTTTTATATATTGGTGGTGGGTGCGTACAATCCAGCAACGAATTACGGCGTTTTGTTGAGCTCACAGGTTTATATAGAGAATTAATTTATACTACAATTCTGTTTTATTTTTGAATTAGTTTGGTCTGAGATGTGTTTATTTTAGCGGAAATGTGAAAGAACAAAAAATTTAATCTAGTTCGAATTAGAATGATCCTACGAACAACTGCCTTTATATTATTAACAAAGAAAGGGGTGAAATCCCAAATACACCTAAGAGAATTGTTTTTTTAACTTTCTACTAGATCTTATAATGTATTTCCTATGACTTTTTTTTAGGATGGTTTTACAATAAAAAAATGGTCATCCTTTTACAGATGACCAAACTTGGCCTCCAAGCACAAAATAAGAAAAGAAAAATTAAATATAAAATTTGCCCTCCACAAATTTTGCTTGCTCTCCAAGTTCATTTTTAGCCAAGTTAATTGGCACATGTAATTTTCTTCCACATGAATAAAAACCAAACCAACTTTTTCAATCTCCACCTTGGTTTGCATTCCGAGCATGCATATGAACAACTCTAGCCAAAACTTCTAAGCTTACTGGACAATTCCATTGCAAGAAACAAGAAGAATCAAACCTTTGTTGAACATACCATCTCCACCTAGCAGTTGTTCTCCCAAAGTTGCATCAGTTGATGCGTATTCCCGACAAGTCCTTGCAATGTGCAAACTTGGCGAGTGGGACTATCTTGATCTACATGTCTATAGCATTATCATCTCTGATAACCTTCACGACCTTGATAACTCCCTCTTCAATGACATCCCGAATAAAATGGAATCTAACATCAATGTGTTTGGTGCGCTCATGAAATCTTTGATTTTTAATCAAATGAATAGCACTTTGATTATCACATTTAAGAGTTGATTCCAGCTGAACCAAACTCAACTCTGCCACCAAACTTTTCAACCAGATAGCTTCTTTCACTGTCTTCGCTGCTGCCATATATTCTTCCTCGATTGTAGACAGAGCGACAATCGACTATAAAGTCGATTTTCAACTAACAACATTGCCAACGAGAGTAAAGATGTATCCAGTTTTGGACTTCCTTCTGTCAAGATCCACTGCATAATCAGAATCCACATAATCGAGAACTGAAATACCTTTATCACTTTTTCAAAAGGTTAGACCAACATCAGAAGCTCCTCTGAGAAATCTCAATATCTACTTAACAGCCTCCCAATGTCTCTTTCCTGGGTTGGCCATGTACCTGCTTACCACACTTACAAATTGAGCAATATCTAGACTTGTGTACACCATAGCATACATAATGCTACCAACTACGCTAGCATAAGGAACCTTTGACATATGCTCCACCTCATCCTTAGACTGAGGCATTTGTAACTCTGAAAGTTTAAAATGAGGAGCTAACAGTATACTTACAGGCTTGCTCATATTCATAATGAATCTCTCAAGTACCTTTTCGGTGTACTACTTCTGAGAAAGATGTACTACACCGTCTTCTCTTGAAATCTCCATTCCAAGGATTTTCTTTGCAGCTCCCAAATCCTTCATGTCAAATTCCTTATTCAACAGTTTTCTTAAAGCATTTGTCTCTGTGACGTTGTTAGCAGCAATAAGCATATCATCAACATACAATAGTAAATAAATCATTGAGTTACCAGACATCTTCTTGTGATATACACAGCTATGCACTGCTTGAGAATCCATTTGTAGTCATGAATGTATCAAATCTCTTGCACCACTGTCTAGGGAATTGCTTCAAATCATAAAAAGACTTCTTCAGTTGGCATACATGATCTTGTTTTCCCTCAGCTAGTAAACTTTCAGGCTGATCCATATAGATTGTCTCTTCTAGATCACCATGTAAGAAAGTAGTTTTGACATCAAGCTGTTGAAGCTCCAAGCCAAATTGTGCAACCAATGCTAGTGGCACGCGAATTGAGCTATGTTTCACGACTGGAGAGAAGATCTCATTGTAGTCAATTCTCTCCTTCTGACTAAAACCCTTTGCAACCAATCTTGCCTTGAACCTAGCATCTTCCACTTCTAGAATTCCCTCATTCTTTCTATAGACCCATTTACATCCAACTGTCTTCTTCCTCTTTGGCCTTTCAACTAAAACCCATGTCTGGTTCTTGTGAAGAGACTCTATCTCTTCCATCATGACTAACCACCATTGTGCAAAATCCTTGCAAGAAGTTACTTCAGCATACGAGGAGGGCTCAAGATCCTTAATCTCTTCTTCTGCAGTTACGAACACATATTAAATCAGATTTGCTTGCTCTATAAGGCGTTTCGATCTTCGTATCTGCCTCTTGTCCCTTCTCTTCGCAATTGTATATGGTTCATTGACATCAAGTTCTTCAAGTTCTGCATTTTTGGACTCATCAACTTGAGTCTCTTGATTATTTTCCCTGGTACGTTCTACCGGAAGCTCCACTTGTTCGTTGTTCTCATTTCTTGACAACTTCACAGAAACTTTACAAGGATCAAGTGTAGAGGATTCATCAACGTTAACATCTCTGCTAACTACAACTTTGAGTAAAGATAAACACAAAATCTTGTACCATTTTACTCCATTCACATACCCTACGAATATGGCCTTCTTAGCCCTTTGTTCAAGCTTTCCTTCATTAACATGATAATAAGTTGGACACCCAAGTACTCACAAGTATGAACAGTTAGAGGGTTCACCTGACCATACCTTATTCAGAGTCTTAAATTCAATCGCTGATGCTGGAGATCGATTGACAATACGAGAAGCAGTGTGAACTGCTTCAGCCCAAAACACTTTAGATATTTTAGTTTATAGGAGTATACAATGAGCCTTTTCAAGAAGAGTTCTATTCATCCTTTCGTCAACTCCATTCTGCTGTGGTGTGTGCCTGACCATCTTATGTCATGCGACCAATGAACCTTGCAGAAATCATTAATCTCTTCATTGCAAAACTCCAAGCCATTTTCTATGCGAAGATATTTGATTTTTCTCTCCATTTGATTCTCAACCAAAAACGTCCACTCTTTAAATGCTTCAAAAGCATAACTTTTTGCCTTCAAGAAACGAACCCAAACCTTTCGTAAAAAATTATCAATGAATGTGAGAAGATACCTTTTTTCTCCCTTCGATAGAAGCTTAGAAGGACCCCATAAATCTAAATGGATGTAGTCTAGCACGCCTCCTGTCTTGTGCTTTCTAGTACTGAAGTTGACCTTCTTCTGCTTCCCTAGAACGCAATGCTCACAAATTCAAGTCTGCTAATCTTCTCACCATTCAAAAGGTTACGATTACTCAACATCTCCAGTCCTCATGCCCTCATATGACCCAGTCTCATATGCCACAATCTTGCCTTATCATCATTAGATAACTGCACTATAGATGCATTAATAGAGCCAACAATGGTGCTTTCTGCCAGTGTGTAAAGGCCATCCTCCATCTTGGCCTTCAACATGACTAAATAACCTTTAGTCACCTTCATAGTTCCTCCTGCGCTCATGTACTTATAGCCTTATTTATCTAAAGTACCCAGGGAGATCAAATTCTTCTTCAGATCAGGAACATGTGAATTTCTGTAATAGTCCTCATAATTCCACCATGGCAGTGAACCCGAACTGAGTCAATGCCAACTATTTTACAAGTTGCATTATTTTTCATTACTACAGTTCCTCCACTTTTCTCATAACTGCTGAACCAATCCCTTCAAAATGTCATATGCAAAGTACAACTAGATTTTAACACCCATTTATTGCCATAGACTCAACTATTGCGTGATATTGTTAGTACATATTCATTATCAGAATCATGTACCTGTTTAATAATGGATGCACTCGCCTTTTCTTTGGACTTTGACATAGGGCTATCTTGTTCAAAGCGCCCCTTCTTGTGACAGCCCCAACACTCCGCGTTCTTCTTGTTCACATGAGATTTTGATATGTGCTTTGATTTTGCTCCTTCCCTGTTGGCTAGTATGGCCTCTCACAAAGAGTCCACTAGCTTCATCATCTTTGTCTCCTTCAAAATGCCTCCGAATATCACAAGAGTTAAGTGCTTGCCGCACTTGCTCAAGGGTGATAGGTTTTTTGCTATACATTATTGAATTCAGGATATTATGATATTTTGAAGTCAATGAAAATAGCAAAGCACATGCCAGCGTCTCCTCATTGTTTTTAATTCCGGTAGTTTGTAAGTCCATGACAAGTTTATTGAACGCATCTAGATGGTCTTGCAATAAAGTACCTGCCTCCATCTTAAATGTGTGAAGACATTGTTGTAACAACATCTTTGTTGTCATTGATCGATCCGGTTAAACCCCTTGCAGCTTATCCCATAACTGTTTAGCCGTCTCTTCAGTACTTGTACCTGCTTCATAGAGCACGTTAGATGCAAGGGACAGTTGGATTACACTTAATGCATCCCCTTCAATCTTCTCCTTGTCGAAATTCGATGTGCCATCGGGATACTTTCCTTCAATAACATGGATTGAACCTCCTCTCCGCAGTAATGCCATCATCTGGATCTTTCAGATATTGAAGTTGTTGCGTCCACTAAACCTATCAATTTCAAACTTCATGGAACTCATCGTTACTTGTTCTTCCTATTTTACTATAGATAGTATTTGAAAATACAGAAAATCAAAGTAATTCTTTTCTGATGTGGAAGTTCAGACTGTGCTGCAACCACAGAGCATACTCAGATAGAACCTTGGCTCTGATACCAATTGTTAGCGGAAACGTGAAAGAAATAATAAGGAAGAACACAAGATTTAATGTGGTTTGGATCAGAATGATCCTACATCCACCAGAGAAAAACTGTCTTTATATTATCAACAAAGAAAGGGGAGAAATTCCAAATACACCTAAGAGCATTGTTTTCTTAACTCTCTTAACTCTTTACTCTTACAATGTATTTTCTATGATCTTTTTGGGATGATTTTACAATGAAGAATGGTCATCCTTTTATAGATGACCAAACTTGGCCTCCAAACACAAAATAAGAAAAGAAAAATTAAATATAAAATTTGCCCTTCACAAATTTTGCTTGTTCTCCAAGTTTATTTTTTAGCCAAGTAAATTGGCACGTATAATTTTCTTCCACATGGACAAAAACCAAACCAACTCTTTAGTTTTGGTGGATCGTGAGGGTTTGAGGTGTAGTGATTGTACTTGTTTTTGCACAGGTATTCCAGTTGCCAGTACTTTGATGGGTCTCGGAGCGTTTCCAACAGGGGATGATCTTTCCCTTCAAATGCTAGGGATGCATGGTACTGTTTATTCTAATTACGCCGTGGATAATAGTGATTTGCTGCTAGCATTTGGAGTGAGGTTTGATGACCGTGTCACTGGTAAATTAGAAACATTTGCAAGCAGAGCAAAGATTGTTCACATTGATATTGACTCCGCGGAGATTGGAAAGAACAAGCAGCCGCATGTATCCATTTGTACAGATATTAAGTTGGCATTACAGGGCTTGAATTCAATATTGGAGAGGGAAACAAGAAAGGCGCTGAAACTGAATTTCTCTCCCTGGAGGCAAGAGTTGACAGAGCAAAAATTTAAGTACCCTTTGAAGTACAATTTTTTCAGTGACGAGATTCCTCCACAATATGCCATTCAAGTCCTTGACGAGTTAACTAATGGAAATGCCATTATAAGTAGTGGTGTAGGCCAACACCAGATGTGGTCTGCTCAATATTATAAATACAAAAACCCAATGCAGTGGTTGACATCAGGTGGATTTGGTGCAATGGGATTTGGATTGCCTGCTGCAATTGGAGCAGCTGTTGCAAGACCAGATGCAATTGTTGTGGACATTGATGGGGATGGAAGTTTCTTGATGAATGTGCAGGAGTTAGCAACAGTTAGAGTGGAGAATCTTGCTGTTAAGATGATGATTCTAAACAATCAACACATGGGAATGGCGATCCAGTGGGAGGATAGGTTCTATAAGGCAAATAGAGCACATTCTTATCTCGGAAATCCTTCTAAGAGGGCAGAAATTTTTCCTAACATGTTGAAGTTAGCGGAGTCTTGTGATATACCTGCTGCTCGAGTGACAAACAAGAATGATGTTAGAGCTGCCATACAAAAGATGTTAGACACTCCTGGACCTTACTTGTTGGATGTTATTGTATCTCACCAGGAGCATGTTTTACCTATGATTCCCAGTGGCGGTTCTTTCAAGGATGTGATCACAGAGGGCGATGGCAGATCTTCCTACTGATATTTTCCATGCCATCCACATTCAGATTTGACAGTAGAAGGATCGAATTGTATCTGAAGAACAGGGGATACACTATTAATAAGAGAAACGCACAGACCAACTAAAGATTACTTTAAATGAACTTGAATTTTAAAAAAATGTTGTTTTGTCAGTATGGTTGATGTTAGTCTGATGCTGTGGCTTTCCTATTGTACTATGAAGTAGTTACTATATGTTTGCTCGATGTTTTACATAATCGTCTTCAATTGGAATGGTAATACTTTTAGCTATGTTTACTTCTCTATATTCTTCATCGATCTATTTTCTCTGTTCTACTTTTTCGTTTTTCTGATCAGTAGAGATTAGTTTAGTGTATGCACTAAAGTTAAATTGTCCAACATTCTTTTGATTTTCTTTCAAAGGTCTGTTTATTAGCCTGGATTCAGTTTATTTGCATTAGTTGTCAAAATGTCATTTCTATAATTTAAGTGTGGATTAGTTGATTTTTTGGCTTTCTTTCTCCTTTAAAGTTATTTGTAAAAAGAATATCTTGACATAGAATTTTGGCTCTCCTTTTACTTATAATTAGTTTTTCTATGCTTCCCTTAGTTATTCTGCTTTCAGTTTCGTAGGTAGTCTAGTGGAGTATTTCGTTCTGGTTATAGCTGATATTAGCTCTTTGGTTACACAAAGATGACAATGAAATGCTTTGTAATTGGTTAGCTATCTGTTTTTAGGATTATTGTTTGATTCAGATGTTCGGATATTGCAATACTTGTTTAGTTATTTCTAAGTATGGTTAAGTGTATACAAGATGTTTGCGGCCTCTGAATTAGCATAAAAAGGCTCTAAAAGTTTTAAACATCCAAGCATGACTATGTTGTTTGCTTTAAAGACTATTAGAACACTATTTGAGAGTTTGAGTGTGACTATAGGCAGCCATCTAATAGAATGATATAAAATTTGAGTATAGAATAATTTGGGTTCTTTATTCATGCAAAAACTATCTTAACCAAGCAAGTGATCATGTAATGTGCAAATGTGGGTTGTTTTGTATGAAGAACTATTTTAAAGAAGGGTGCGGAGTAAATTTATTAACATCTAGTAGGGATAGCTGTGATCATATAATCTCCGAAGAATTAAGACATGAGTATTTCCTCTAAGTTATTTGGCATGAATGTTTGTGTCAGCATGCTCTACTTTAATTTGATTAAGGTGTTCCTAAGCATGACTGCTTTTCTCAGTCTGAAGAGTTGGTTCTGTGATTATTTAAAAAAAAAAAAAAACTAATTTACACTTGTTCCTATTAAAAGATGATGGTTAATACGAAAAGGAATGACAAATGAGGGTAATGATTCTTGCAAGTTAAACTGTCTCATTTTCTCTTAAGTACATTCTTGATTATACATATTTAGAAAGTTGAATTATGTGTTTGTTGATGCATTAAGTATAAAGGTGAATATAGGATGGCATAAATCTATGTTCCTTTTTGGTAACTAATATATATGATGATGCATTTTTATTATTTCAAATGGTTTAAGTGGCATAATCTTCTTAAATTAACAAAGTGATCTCACTTAGTAGAAATTTAGTATTTTATAGACATAGCTAGTGTTATTTGATAAACTCATATTCTTAAATGATAGCTAATAGTTAAAGTAAAAGAATGTTAATAAAAGCATGTGTGCTAGCCAGCAGAACTACCTGTTTTTTCCCCTTGGGACTGACTCAATTAGATGGTTCATGATATGATAAATGTTTCTTATCTTAAAGTGGGCATTTAGTCAATAATGATGATAAGGTCAATTTCTAATGAGTTAGGAGTAACCTCTTTTTCTTTCAGTTTGTTCATTAAGTGTGAAAATATTTGTGTTTTGACCTTCTGTTTTAATCATTTAAAGGGTTGTACTTATTTAATAATTAAGTTGAAAACTATACCTCCTTCTTGACCATTTAAGACTAGTTTGACATTTCTTCCTAACTCCGAAAACTCCTACTTTTAAAGCCTATCTTTACTACTTGCAAGATTAATTGCATCTGAAATTCTGAATTTACTCTTTTTCTAAACTACTTAGTTTTAAGTCTTAGAGTGAGTATGTTTAGGATTCTAAAGTAGTTCAATATGGTTATGCTCTTCTTTGAATTTTCTTTTCGTGAAGTTCAAAATTGCCTGCAGTGTTTATTGACTTTGCTTTTCCCTTTGTTCATCAGGAGTACTAAAGTAAGTTACAGTTAAGAATGATGTTCCTTTGTCTTGTACTGAATGTGTTTGATTTTGTGTGATGAAAAACTATACTCTTTAAAGTGATGCTTTTAGCTTAGGCACACTCATTAAAAAAATTATTCATTTTTAAATAAAAAATATATTTTTACTAATTTACTCCTAATAATATTTTCTTTATTTTAAAATAAGTGATATTTTAGTCTTTTGATTTTATTTTAAAATAAGTGGTGTTTTACATGATAAAGAAAATTTTAATGATGTTGTTCCAATTTTACCCTTATTTAAATGGAGAAAAATTTACATAATCAACAAAATATTAAAGAGTTACATCTTTCTCAAAGATATTTATTAATGATAAATGGGTAAAGATATATTTTTCTTTCTAGAAATGAATAGTTTTCGTGTGTTCAAGCTGAAAGCACCACTTATTTTGAAACGGAGGAAGTATCTTTAAAAAAATGTAACTTTTTAATATTTTTTTAATTATGTAAAACTCTCTCTGCTTAAATAAGAATAAATTAGAAAAACATCATTAATATCTTTTTAATTATATAAAAATTTATTTATTTTAAAATAAAAATTAAAAAATTAAAATACCACTTACTTTGAAATAAAAAAAATAATAAACGACATAAAAAATTAGAATTGAATTCTCGAAGTAAGTGAGCAGTTTCATTATTTCAAATTCAATGTAGCCAAAACGTTTCCAGTCATAGATTTTCTCGAAGTCTGTTCTTTCTTTTCGCATATATTTTTGTATCATTTAATTACTTTCTAATTTTTTTCTCTATTTTGTTTTTTCATGGAGCAGGTCACATAAATATCCTTATTTTAAAATGATTTTAATTATTACCGCTCAAATTCATAATTTTTAATATTTTTTGATATTTTAAATAATAAAAAAATAGTCGAACATATTCTTAATAGCCAAAAAATTTACAAAGCATAAATTTAGTTAAAGTTATGCATCAAACATAAGTTATGTCTCGGGGCATAAATTTAGTGACACAAATTATGCTTCAAGGCAAAAGAAATTATGCACATGCAAGGCACAAGTTATGCCTCAAGATAAAAGTGTAGTTAGGAGTGGAAATTCGGTGTTTCGGTTCGATTTTTTCTATTTTCGGTTATGAATATGGGGCACCGAATACCGAACCGTATTAGTTCGGTTCGGTTCAGTTTTTTTTGTTATTCGGTTTGATTTATTTAATTTGATTTTTTCGATATTGGGCTTGGCTGATGGGCTTTTTTCTGCTTGTAAAATGGGCTATTTTTTAAATAAAATATAAATTATTGCAAGCTTTTTAATTCAAAATGATCTATTTTTAACTATTGTGAATCTTGCTTTTATTAATATCAATTATAAATTTATAATAAAATTAAAATTTCATAAATCGAGTGCCTACTACCGCAAATTGCAATTGCTATTTGCACACAGCTGCCTAAGGCAGCCTGCCTTCATGCCTTATGTCATTCTGCGACCTTTACATTGAGAGAATCAGAGAAGTAGAGAACCACTCAAACGAGATGTATACTTTACATTCAAAATCCAAAAATTACAGTTGCATACTTGCATTATGCTTTCCTCAGTTAGTCACTCCGATATGAACAAAAAGTCAAGTCTCTCTCCCAAAACAAGAAATGTCCTATAGAATTAGGAACAATATATTTTCATACTTCTCGGTACTAAACACCCACCCTATTAATCTGCATCGCAATGTCTCCAAATGGACGTCGAGTGATCACTGATCAGTGATCATTGATCAGCATTTCAACACCAGCAGACAGCAGCCATCAAGACTCCAAGTCAGCTGTCCTGTCACTTGCAAAGTTGCAAATTGCAATTGCAAACTTTTACCTGTCAGGCTGCCACATACAATAATACATGTCATTTTACCTGTCACTTGCAAACTTTGTCAATGGATGTCATTTTACATCTCAAATCCATCACCAATTCACCATTCATCAAACACAATACTAAGTTACTAACAATTAAAAATAGTAGCAACTAGAAATCATATATTAAGTTTTAAAATCACAGTCACATTTCACAAAACTACATCTTAAATTCATCAACAAACACAACACTTTACAAATAGTAACAACACATATTAAATCTTAAAATCATAAAAACACCAAGTTCAACTATAAGCTTAAATATGAAGGCGATTCTCTTGATATAGACTACGCTCAAGACACCTCTCAACATGCTTCTTCAAGTGTCTTGTTTCATACATTTTTGAATTACAATTATAGACCACTCCACATCTCAAGCACCTTACTTTACACCCTTCTTCATTGTTTTGGACAACCTCAAAGTATTTTCAAACGGATGAACTAAATTTAGGAGGCATGATTGAACTTGAACATTGAATCTAATAAAAAGTAAGATAAAATAAAAAAATTAGAATATAACTTTCAAGATAAGAAAATAATATTTAAAAAAAATACATCAACGAGACAATGACCAAACAAATAAGGTATTCAATAATTCAACTCACCACTAGGCACTAGTAGCAAATTGCAATCATACATCAATAATGCACTGACTCTCTTCCATTCATTGCAATCTCTAAAGATATTTAATCAAATGTGTCATAAAACACAAATTAGTAAACTATTAATCTATTATTGGCTTATTGCATTAAAAGTCTAAAACACACCCAAAAAAATACAAAATCTTACCAAGCTCAAGTTTCTCAAGATACTCCAAACTTTTCTCAACACAAATAGCATTAGTCTCTTTTCTAAGCCAATCTTGGACACAAACAAGAGATTGCACATATTTAGGAGCCAATGAACTTCTAAATGGATCAAGAATACGACCACCAGTACTAAACGCACATTTTAATGTCACACTTGAAATTGGAATAGCCAAATCATCACGAGCTAACTATGAAAGAACATGAAACCTAGGAAAATTAACCCTCCACCAACTTAATACATCAGAATCAGGCTTTTGTTCTTCACTAATGTATCTATCCAACTCTGATTTAGCACCTCCACTTCCACAATCTTCTTTTTATTTTTTCAAGTAAAGCTTAGTTCTCAAAGCTTTGTTTTCATACTTAGAGAAGCGCCAGAACTAGATGTATTAGATGTGTCCTGAGATGAAGTAGATCTAGATGGAGATGATTGATTAGATCCTTTTGAATATTGTTTTACATACTCTCCAAATAAAGAAGTCATATAATCACGTACTCCTTCATTTACTTTCTTTCCTATTTCCTCCCCAAATAGCTCTTCAAGTGCAAATCTAACACACACAAACTTATTCTGAGGATCCAACACAGAAGCAATCAAAATCATTTTGTTCATCTTTCCAGGACAACCCCAATACTTCTTAAACTTTTGTTTCATCCGCTCAACCATGTTACTCAAATTAAGTTTTTCACTTGCTAAACACACAATCAAATATGCATCAAGTTCACATATATCCTCAAAGTGAACGTTAGAAGTAACATAATGTGAACTTGAAACCTTTACAATGAGCTCGTAAAATCTTTCAAGAAACTTCACCACATTCCTCACATTCACCCAATCATCACATTCGAGCGGACCTGCAATACTTTCATCTTCACATACATTAGTAGAAAGGCAAGTATTAAATTGCTCATCAAAAAGATCAAACCAATCAAAGGCCTTCTCAAAATTTTGTGCGTATCCAACATCAAATAGGTGAAATTCCACCTAGTAGGCACATCTAGCAACAATATTTTATCACATTCCACCCTTTGGACTTCACAACATTCTTAAAGTTTCTTGTTCTTGCCGGGAATGATTTAACATACTACACCATTTATCGAATCCTTTTGGAAGAAGCATCAATTTCTTTTAAACCTTCTTGCACAATTAGATTAAGTATGTGAGTCATACATCTCACATGAAGATGCTTCCAATCCATTATATTAGTTCCCCACATATTCAACTATTCAGACAATTCTTTAAATGTAACATCATTAGAAGACGTATTGTCATCAGTTATAGAGAATAGCTTGTCCAAGTTCCAATCAAGTAAGCAATTACTAATAGCCTCTACCATTTGCTCACCCTTATGACTAGAGATTGGGCAAAATTTCAATATTCTTTTATATAACACCCAATTTCTATCAATAAAATGAGCAGTCAAACACATATAATTAATTATTTGCAATGATGTCCATATGTCCGTGGTAAGACAAATCTTTGGTTGTACTTCTCTAAAAGACTTCCTCAAATTTTGTCTCAATTCACTATAAACTTCATAGCAATCTCTTGTTATTGTTCTACGGGAAGAAATTCTAAATAGGGATTGGGATTTATTCATAAACTTCTTGAAACCTTCATTCTCTACAAAGCTAAATGGTAGTTCATCGATACTTATTGTTTCAACTAAAGCCCTTCTAACTGCTTCTTGTTCAAATTTTCAAAGCGGGGCATCTTTAGATTAAAAGGATATTTTCATTTGAGAAGAAGTTTCAACGAGAGGTTTATATACCTTGCACTTTGCCTAATGTTGATGCAATCCTATTGTTCCATTTGTACTTGATTTGGCAGCATAACTATGCTTACAATACTTGTACTTCATCTACTAATACCATTTTCAACTACCTTATCAAAATAATTCCAAACCTCAGATCTTGGTTGCATTTCTTTCCTTTTCTTTGTATCTCCAATTATCAAGTGAGTTGTCAATGCTATTATCAGTTGAACCGACATCACTTACTCTACTTTCATCAGCCATATATATGTAATTAAAAATAAAAATTAGAAATGATTAACCAACAAGGCAACAAGCCAACACTTACTCTACTTTCAAGTTCTGCAATCTATGAAAAATTGAATGAAGGAGAACTAAAAAAACTTCACAGAATAGAGTAATTCATCCAACTTCTAACCAATGTTTATACATTTCAAGTTTCCAACCAACAGTAGGAATACATCATTACACTATGTTATCTCGACAAGGTTAAGTTTGAATATATATAGCTTTGTGTTTAAACTAATGGTAGATTCAAAAATTTCGATAGAGTATATATTTTGAGTTGATAGAAATGGTTCCACTTATATGTATAATATAACTTTATATATGTATGTTTTTTGCAAATATATGAATATATGATATGGTTTGACCTCAAAGTATTGAATTTTATGAACTTATAAATTTATAGTTGGATCATGAATGATTGTATCTCCCAAGGATTACACATCCGTCATCACCAATTACTTTTTAAATATATATATATATATATATATAATTTACGCCTTAAGTAGGTATTGCCTTTTATTTCGTCATAAAAAGAACGTTCAAAAACAGAGTTTGAAGCAGTAGTCAGTGCCCAGTAAGCTAATCTCTAAAGTGATACATGGAGTAAACTAAAAGAAGGCAGAATCTAAATGTCCAATTGTTCATTTATTTGGTTAATATAATTAGTAAATTCTCTAGGCATACTCATTATTCATTAAGCATAAAAGAACGTAGAATCAAAGTGGAATTTTGGAAGCCGCAATTTCTAAGGGTCAGAAATACTCACAAATTTGAGTAATTTATTTTTAAAAGGTTCTTGAGGAAAAATCCATAACTAAATAGAATCTCAAACATACGAATAATTGAATTCACGGCTTCAAAGCAAAAATTAGGACTCAGGAGTAGTATTTTTAATAATATTCACTTCTTCAGTTGTGAACTTGTGATTCTTCTTACCTGATGATGAGGAATGAGGATTACCGAAAAAGCGAAGAGGGACGGAGACGGGAATCTAGGATCTAGCCTCTAGGGACTCTAGGACTGCCGGTCGCCAGACTGGGAGAGACGACTGACCGTGAGTCTGTGATTTCTACGTCACTGACGCTGAGTGCTGGAGTGACGGACGACTAGACGAAAGACGGAGAGTGCAGAGACACAGAGACAGAGTAGAGGCTGGGACTGGGAGGCAGGACTGCAGGAGTAGGAATTAGGATTTAGGGCACCAGCTAATGTAAAATTTTACATTTTATTATAAATATATAATATAATATATATTATAAATATTTATTTAATAAAAATTTTGGAGTTTCGGTTTAGCTGAATTATTGGGACCCCAAAACCGAACACCGAATTCTATATATAAAAAAGTCGAACCCGAACTAAAAAATTAAAAAATTGAAATAAAAAAACTGAACTAGTTTGGTTCAGTCCGTTTTTTCAAATTTTTTGGTGTTTATGCCCACCCATAAGTGTAGTCACATAAGTTATATTTAAAGACAAAAGAAATTGAGCTTAAGGCATAATTATACCTTCGGTGGCACAACTTATGCCCTAAGGAAAAAAAATTATGCCCAAACACAAGTTATGCCTCAAGGCATAAGTGTAAATTATATCTGAAGGCAAAAAAAAAAAAATTAAGTTTAAGGCACAAGTTATGTCCCAAGGCATAATTTCAGTAGCACAAGTTATACCCAATGCATCAGTTCAATAACACAAGTTATGCCACAAGGTATAAGTTCAGTGACAGGAATTATGCCCTAATGCACAAATTCTCCAGATGTCTTGTCTTGTGAATCAAATATTACAGAAATTATGTCACAAGGAAAACCTTCTATATAAAGTTCTGCCTTCGCGAAATTAATTTTTCTCAGCAAAATTAGGTTATAATTAAGGATACTTTGGCCCATAAAGTTTTATTGAATGAGCAATAAGGGCAAAAATTAAGACCATGAATTTAAGGAGCAAAAATTAAAGAACAACCTAAAATAGGGGCAGTCCGTGCAAAAACTTGAACTGGAGCTGAGGAGTTCTCCTTTGAAACTAACTTTGGCCCAACATGTCTTCGATTGATAGCTATAGGACCTGCGCAGTATTCAGAGTCAAGTATTAGGAGTTGGGCTCTTAAAAGAGCCCTTAACACTTTTTAGTTTCCTTCTTACTGTTTTTCTTTTTATATATTATTATCCATATTATTCTCTAACTACATTTTTTTTCGATCTTGTACAACTTGCAATGCTAATTATAGCAAACCTTTCACTTCTCTCTTTAGTGCAGTGATTGTAACTTCTTTTTTTTCTTTTTCTAGCATTGATTTTCAAAGAACATAAAAATGAGTAATATATGTTTTCCTTATATGTCATGTTTTACTGCTAAGTAATTTTGTGTTTTCAGACAAATCTTTAGGAATAAGAGATACAGAAAAAGTTATTTCTTAGCTCCAAAGACTTAGCTCAAACATTAGCCCAAGTAATTATAAAGGAAAAATTACACAATATAACATAATTAAGATAATATTTATAAATTATGCCACAATTTTAAATAATACAATATCTAGTTATATTTTAATTTATTGGTCATTTATTAACTTTAATTGTGTATTAATTTCTTTTAACCATACCCCACGGTAAAAGCGTCATATTATATGTCATCTACCAATCAATCCTCTTCCCCAAATCACTTCTATCTCAAATTTCTTAGATCTTGCGGGAATTTTTTTTTCTTTGGTTTTCTTATTAGTAGGAGTTTCAATATCATGGGTGTCGATGAGAGTTTTGGGGGTCTTCTTCATCTTCTTTTTCTGGTCTTAGGATACTTCGGAGGCCATTATTTCAGTTACAACAAGTGGGGGCATGGTAAATTTGGTGGATTTGTTTGTTATGAGTAGGTTGATTGGGTTTGGGAGGTGGGGTGTGAAAGGAATGCTCTCCTCCTGAAAAGCTTGGGGGCGGTAGGTACAGAAGCAGGAGAGGAAAGAGTGCGAAAACCATATTCATCCTCAATCTACATGATTTCAAGCGGTTTAAAAAATAAATAAAAAAACTCACTAATTCAGGTAACTTTTGCGTAGATCTTTTTTGGGTTTATTTTATTTTTGAAAAATTTAAGAATTTCTTGTAAATTATTTATCAGATTTGACTGGAGAATGATGGAGTAGAGTAGTGAGAGAAGCAACTCGCGTCCTTTATTAAGGTTTGACAGTGTCGGCATCATGTTTTCCCAACTCAATAGGAGGATTGTGATAATCAGAAGGGAACTTGATGCGGCCCACGGAACATTGTTGAGGGACCAGCTTCACATTCTCATAATTGCAGATCTCAATCATGAGTCCATCTGGATACATAAAGAAGACTTGATCGATGAGTGCTCCTTCTTCTTCTCCTACCGTTCTCTTTTAGATACTTTATCTTTGTATTCTTGTATTTTGCCTTGAATTTGCACCTCAATTTTTTTTTGCAGATCTTTGTTATATTTTTGTGTTTCGCTAGTATTTCAAGATATTTTGAAGGAGAAATTTTTATTGATTGTATAATGTATTTTTGTTGTTTATATCCTTGTATATACCATTTTATAGATTCTCACTGCACAAAAGCGAATGAATACAAGCTAAATGTGTGTATTAATACAACAAATATAGTCGCATTTTTAATGGGGGACCAGACACCATCTTTTTTCTCTCTCTCTATTTTTGTGTCATTTTTTATTTTTTATGTATCACAAATGATACGATCGATAGAAGAACGAATGAATACATAAATATTTATATATGTATATATAAATATCATTGATACAATCAACACAACATGTCATAAAGTAACTGATACAAATATCATTGACGTGTATCAGTATCAATTATAAGATGTATCAATTACAAATACAACTTTTCCCGCGGATACAAATCGATAAAAATAAAACGAGAAAATACGCAAGATTGAAATTGTATTATGTGTGACATTATTGTTATTATTATTATTATTATTATTTTTGTAAATCACAATTTTTTTCTAAACAAAAATACATACCAGAATAAATTTGAATGAAGAAAATTTTATATTGTATGGAAGAAACAATATTTCAATCTTCATTTCTCTCTACAAGATTTTTCTATAATTATTGAAAGATATTCACCAACGTTAAATTTCAGCTATTTTTTCAGAGTCCAAATTAGTATGAAAGATTGTCCTTTAAATAATAGCGTGAATCAAGGTAACTGCCTTTTAAAAAAAAATTCCTTAAATCTCTCAACAAAATAAATATTGTATTTATATCTAACACTAGAAAACCTAAGAATACAACGCATGACCCAATAAATATAACTATAATTTGTAAATAGTGATAATGTTGCTATAACATCCTATTTTCGATCAAACTATGACCATTTATGTGAATTTCTCTTAATAATTTGTCAACTTTATTAAAGTGGGCTGTTGGTCCAACTTTGTTAATTATAAATCTGCTTGCAGAGGTTTTTAGCCCAACAGGTTGTGGCCCATTTTCAAGCTAAGCCCAAATACAAAGTATGTTCATTATTTTACAAATATATTTTACGTACTGTTATATTATAACTCATCTCTCCATATACATCTATCACTATTTATATATGTATATTTATTTTTTATATACCGCATATACTATTTTACTCATATATACTTGTCTTTTATACACACGTTTACTATATATTCTATTTTACACACACACATATAGACATGCATATATTTATAAATTTGGTAACTGATATATTCCCTTATACATATATATTTTGTCCTATATATATCCTATTATACACTCTATATATATACTTAAATGATTTTATCATATTTTTTTTCACTTTACTCAAATTATCACCTCTTAATTATCTTTTTTAATAGGTAATCATGAAATAGATAATCTTTTTTTGTTAATCAGACTAAATTTAAAGATTATCTTCGGATAGGTTCCGACGTATTGCCTAACATCTTCCCCTTGAAGTAAATAAGACCCTTACCTAGAAGTTTATAGATTTTCGCAGATTAAAACAGAGTTTACATTTTGGTTTTTTTAAAAATTAGGTCGCGACACTTAACTCTTTTTAAATCAGGTAGAAGTCAGATGTTGCAAACATATTTTTGTAAGTTTTCAAAATAAGGACTCGAACGAGTAGCGACTGGCGGGAGGTAGACTTTAGATCTTGACCTTAGTAGACTTAGTTTGAAGAGTTGAACACTTGAGGAAAGTTTGTTTATTTATCTGCAATTATTATTACCTGTTACAAGTTTGTTGCATTTCTATGTTTGAAAGGACACAAGTTAAGCCAAACTTGTGTTCCTTATTTGTTTACAAGACACTATGTGTTATGCTTCTCTTACACTATTAGTGCACTTCCTATTGAGTCTTTGATCATAAATTACACACATTGTGGTCTATGCGGGAAGTTGTCTTACGCTCCTCCAAATCTTCTTCTGGATTCTAGCTTCAAAGTTGGTATATTTAATCTTACTACATGTCCTCTCGCATACTCTAATTCAAAAAGAAACTCTTACTCTAGGAAAAAAAAGTCAGATTGCATTTATAAACATCTTAGATGGATAGGTCCTTGGTATTGACTTTATATTTAGAAAGTTCATCCTTATTTCAACAGGTTTTCGATAAAATATAATGATGAATCATATTATTTGATAATGTGACGTATGATAGAAGAATTCAAGCCGAACAATGACTATGTTATAAAAAAAAAGAAACCTCATTCACTTCATTTTTGTAGAAAAATGAAATCTGTCGTCCTATGCTTTCAAAATATCCAAATGCTTGTCGCAGAAGTGGTGAAAGAATAAAGAAACACCTCGAATTTGCTCTTAACAGATAAAGAAATTTGGTGCTCTTGCAATATTAGCATCCCTTCAACGATTTTGGGATAACTCTGATGTTGGGTTTACTGATCTATCATATCAAGAAAAGATTTGGTCATTCCCCGAAGCTAGTGAGGCAAGAAGTTGTTGACATATTTGAGTTTAAGAGAGAATCTACATCTGCAATGCCTCGATAGCAATTGAGTTTTCGTGGAGTATCTGTACGAAAGGCATGCACACGAAAACGGTTATTAAACCTAGCTTGTGTAATCTTTTTTCTTGAAGCCAGAAGAGCTAGCTTGCCTCTACTTTGTGATTATTTGGCAGATTATATAGAGGGGCTAATTTAAGGTCTTTGTTTGTGTTTTCTCATGAAATTTCTGGGTGATCTCACATAAGGTTGATAGGAGATTCAAGTTCATTTCTTGTATGGCGTGTTGTTTATGTTGGAAAAATTTATTACTCATATATCAAAAATAAGTTATTACATTTTTTTATCCTTTACTAGTCATGATTAATAGTCATTAATTACCTTTAATTTTTCCCTCCTTGAATACTTATTGATTAGTCATTAATTATCTTTATTACTCATTATAATACCCTTTGAATTCTTATTCTGATTACCGTTTCTATTGTTAGCATTTACGATATCAATCAATATTATTCCATTGGTTGTCGATGTTAGTAACCATAAAGAGTAGTCTACTCTATCGAATTTTGGTACATAGGAAAAAAGTGACAATTTTTTGTGTCGGTGGAGAGAATTATTTCAAGATAAAATTAATCCTTTTTATATTCTAGTATGCTGAGTTCTCTTTCTCTATACAATTTTTGTCAGATTCCGTGCTCTTAGTACTAGAAGAGCTTGTTGAATTCTAAGAGATACACCTACACCGGGTGAAATATCCTTAAAGACAGTGTCGTAGGCACGCCTCAGGCTATAGCTTTCCGTGATTCAAAATAATTTTCTAATAATTTATTTGTATTTATGATATATATTTATGTACTCTCCGTCAGTCATGTAACCATGTAAAGAACTTTAACGTTTATGAGTTTAATTGCTACATATGTACTACTTCGCGGGACGATAAAAGAATATTTATACAATCTATGTTATTTATGAAGTAATTACATGTAGTACATTATTATAATAAGTATTAATTGATTACTTAGTTAAAAAAAATATTTTTTTCATTTTAATTTAGATAGCACGATAGTTTTTCAAATAAAAAATAATAATATATTTTTATAACTTATTTTAGATCAAAAATTTTAAAAATATATTTTATTTTCTTAAATTTAGTATAACAATCGAATAATTTCACATAAATAAGGAGTAACTATATGAGTATATTCCTATATATAAATGTTTACACTGTGTTAGAAGACTCCCAACTCAGCGTGAGTATGCGTGTTAGACTGTTAGAATGGGTAAAGGATAAAAAGGAGCCACACCAATATACTAGTCATACAAGGCTCCCAATTGAGCCAAAAGAAAAAAAAATTAAAGAAAATTCATTTACTTTTTCATTTTTTTTAGTTATCACGTATATTAAAAATAATTATTTTAAAATATTTATTAATTTAAAAAATTAAAAAAATTAATTTTTTAAAATTTTATATTTAATATTAATTATTCTAAAATTAAAATACACATAAATAGATAAATATTAAAAAATTTAATAAAAAATATATTAAATAATTTACTTAATTAATTAATTTTTTTAAAAAAATTTATAGAAATTTTATCTTGAAAATTAAAATGAAATGGAGGGAGTAGAAGAAATAATTAAGGGTCAATGTGATACTAGAGGCCCTTTAAATACTATCTATAGGGTTTCACCAAGGCCCCTATAATTACATCATTTGATATGTAATTGAAACTAACTAAATCTCTTGATAAGAATTAATTCATATTTTCTAATAAAAATCTATTTTTTAATATGCGTATAACGTAACGGAATATCTCTAATTTCTTTCATTTGTTAGTTTATAAAACACCTCTATTTTTCATAAATCTCGTACATGCCTCCATGTATAAGAGTATCGATGATATAAACATACTTCCTCCGTTTTAAAATGAGAAATGATGTTTTAGTCATGTCATTTTATTTTAAAATAAGTGGTATTTCACATTATCAAAAAGATACTAATTGTTATGAAATAATAAAGAAAGAATAAGAATATTGTAGAGAAATAGAGAAGGAGAGAAGTTTTTATTTCTCTTGATGGGATGAAATACAATGAAGGAGAACCCCTCTATTTATAGGGATAATTTCTCCTAACTTTTCTCCAAAAGATAGACTTTCACAATGATATAAACACATGTATCCAGCACAATACAAATACCTTTATAGACATTCACTACAACACAAATATATTTATAACACTCCCCCTTGAATGTCTATTTGATAGATAATGTGCTTCATTAAAACCTTACCAGAAAAAATCCAGTGGGAAAAAAATCTAGTGAAGGAAAAAGAGTACACATATCTAATAATACGCATTTTGGCTGCCTCATTAAAAACCTTACAAGGAAAACCCAGTGGGACAAAACCTTGCAAGGGAAAAAGAGTACAGGGCGTATTAACTCCCCCTAATGAGAATATCCTTGAATCTTTGCATCCCGATCTTGTGCACCATCTTCTTGAAAGTTGCAATTGGTAGTGATTTGGTGAATAAATCAGCCACATTATCACTTGAACGAATCTGTTGCACATTGATATCACCCTTCTTTTGGAGCTCATGTGTGTAGAAAAACTTTGGCGAGATGTGCTTCGTTCCATCTCCTTTTATGAATCTTCCCTTTAGTTGTGCTATGCATGCAACATTATCTTCATACAAAATTGTAGGTACTTTGTCACAGTTCAAACCACATTTTTCTCTAATGAAATGTATCATGGACCTCAACCACACACATTCTCGGCTTGCTTCATGAATAGCTATTATCTCAGCATGATTTGATGAAGTAGCTACGAGAGACTGCTTTGTAGATCTCCAAGATATTGCAGTACCTCCACATATGAACACGTAGCCAGTTTGAGATCGAGCTTTGTGTGGGTCAGATAGATACCCTGCATCAGCATAACCAACAAGATCGGGACTTGCTAACAAATTAACCGAATGTTATGCCTTGTAGTATTAGCAAGATATATTAGTGCATCAATCACACTAAGATATGGTACTTCAGGAACAAGGATTTTCTCATATAAGAATTATGAACAAGTTTAAAGAAACTTGTAAATGCTTCAGGCATTTCGAATCCTTCATGATTTTCATACAAATTTTGTCAAGTGATAACATTAATTAGTATTTAAATGCGTGATATCTTCTAGTGTCTGGACTACAGGTCCAATAAGCTTTATGCTTATCAATACGCATCATTTCACTTGATAATTATTTCTACATCAACATGCTTTAATAGACGTAGAATTCAGATCCTCACAATCTTTTATAATATTGCGCACTATATTGTATCAAAAAATATCATTGATGATCAGTTCCAATGCGACATAACTTATTGAGATCTCTTCATTTTTCGTCATTTTCAGGTACCTGAACCTTTGCCAAAGTTTTATGAAGTGTTATGTCGTGGTGCTTTCTTAAAGCACTTGCCTCATCATTATGACCATCTTAATCACTTGCTCCTCTCCTTCTTCAAGAAGTTCTATATTTGGAACCATTTGGTCTATCACGCTTCAGGCGTCTCATAGACTCTGTTCTTCAAGGACTTTTCATTGGAGCATTTGCAACTGAATTATAAAACAGAGTTAGCAAATATATCTGGCAATTGATTTGCAATATTTTGCAAGTGAATTATCTATTGAACTTTAAGTTCACTTTTTCTTTTTCCCGAGGATCTAGATAATTCATCCCACACTCAATTTTCAGTTGCTAATCACTTCTCCCCCTAATGTTAGAAAAACTAACATTTACTCCCCAAGCTCATTTGGGGACCCATCTTTGTGCGTTGTGGTAGGGCAATTGAATCATATATCCCACATTCAAATTTTAGATGGAATTATTTGGTCCTTGACCCTGAACCAATTGTGATAGGGGAACCTTGTTGGCTTGATGCATTCAAGTGTTGCTACATGTTAAATAAACATATCTCATACCAAATTTTATTTGGGAGTTTTATTCTCATAACCAATGATTTAGCTATAATTGGAGGCATATAATTTTTGCTAAACCAACATAGATATGAATCAGCATTATCAATATGATTTTATAATTTGGAACTATGCTCTTAATTTAATAATTCGAGCAACAACCTTACAAAAATCAATTGCAAGTTGATATCAAAACACATGTGACCATTCCATAGATGCATCTATTAGCAAACGGTTCACATGGTAGGTGAATGGGCCCATATTCACCTTTTTATATGTTCCAAAATTTCAGGGAATATAATTCAAATCTTAGCTGATCAAGATCATTCTATCACGAGAACAAGCAACACAAGAGAATTCTTGAAGAATCTTTTATTTCTTCAACATATAGCCATGTGAATTCTCAATTATTTTTGCATCACATTTGAACCGGGATGGCCAACCGGTTATGCCAACTTATTTCAGTAAACTTCTAGTTTACTTTCGTATGTGATTTCATCATCATACCCATATTTATGAACTACAAATAAAAAACCAGCAGGTAATCTTTTACATAAATATTTATAACCCGCTTCAATTGTAGTAGCATGAAGATATTAGATCTTCCCATAATTTATAGTCTCAATTTTTTTTTCAATGTCCTTGAAACTTATAAGTTTCCTTTTGAGACTTACTACAACAATTTCATTCCTTCAGGTAGTAATACATTAGCTCTTCCGGAGCTGTCAATTAATTTTCTATACTACCACATATTCAATCATATCAAAATAGTTTCTCCACATAGTTTCAACTTTGAAACAATTTTGAATGTTGATGAGCTATACTCATGAACAGACTTATAGTTTTGATGGATCCAATCATATCGTGCCTTTGGGTGGATGACCATCTTCAGGTGGTCATACAAACAAGTGGATCCTTAATCGTGAAATATTCAATTTTAAGAATTTCGTCAAGATGATGACGCAAGAATATCATAGCCTTAGCACGACCTTGATTTGATGCTTTGTTTTCACTTTTAATGGTGTCTCCAAGATCCATTGCATCCATATGGATTTTTGATGCTTTGTTTTCACTTTTTATGGTGTCTCCAAGACCCATTGCATCCACATGAATTTTTGATGCTTTGCTTTGGAAGTAAATTTTAGATTTACTACTTCGGGAGTAAATTTCAAGATTTTATTAAGTATTGACACATTTCCTTTGAGAACTGGATCCGTATTAGATCTACATTGTAACATTTATCAAAAGTTCTTAATTTCTCATTTTTCAGGAATGGAACATGATCATCTAAATATGCCTTAACCACATAAGGTATGATAGCTTAAAACCTCTTTTAAGATATTGCTACTTCGGGAGCAAATCGAGGTATGCATATATCATAGATGATTTCTCTTACATATTTTCACAATATTGTTCTGCTGGAACAAATATATTTTTACAATATTGTTCTTCTAGAACAAATATATTTTTCATAATATTGTTCTTCTGGAATAATTATGAGGCATGAATTGCCAAGTGAATCAATAAGTCGTTCCTCAAGTTCATATACAAAATCGATATTGTTATTAGTAAATACATAAATATCAAGAAATACTAACCTTCATCTTTCTAAGAAAACTTTGATTTTTCTAACCTCAGATCTTTCAAAGTGAGTGCTCAAGGCAGAGACTCGTGCTGATAACGTGTTATGAAATAATAAAGAAAGAATAAGAATATTGTAGAGAAATAGAGAAGGAGAGAAGTTTTTATTTCTCTTGATGGGATGAAATACAATGAAGGAGAACCCCTCTATTTATAGGGATAATTTCTCCTAACTTTTCTCCAAAAGATAGACTTTCACAATGATATAAACACATGTATCCAGTACAATACAAATACCTTTATAGACATTCACTATAATACAAATATGTTTATAACACTAATGATGTTTTTCATTTTTAACCTTATTAAAATTTAAAGAGATTTATAAACTACTACTCCTCCGTTTCAAAATAAGTGATGTTTTTAGCTCATGCACATCCCTTAAGAAAACTACTCTGAAAAGTGTACTTTTACCCACTTATCCCTAATAAATATCTTGAAAAAGATGTAACTCCTTAATATTTTCTTAATTATATAAAGCTTCTCTATTTAAATAAGGGTAAAATTGAAAGAACATCATTAATGTCTTCTTGATTATGTAAAACGCCACTTATGTTGAAACAAAATCAAAAGGCTAAAACACCACTTATTTTGAAAGGATGGAGTAAAGAGTTACATCTTTTTAAAGACATTTATTAAGGGTAAGTTAGTGAAAATCAATTTTACTTTGTAGAAATGAATTGTTTTTTAAGGGATGTGCCCTAAAAACACTATTTATTTTGAATTAAATGAAGTACACCATTTATTTTGAATCGAATGGAGTACAGTACAGTACATCAAAATGTACGATGTCTTTTCTAAATTCTAAGTGCCTATTATTCAAAACAATTTTATTTTAATAGTCTTTTAAAAAAGTTCCAATATTTTCTTGTGGATGCCTTTGGCTGAACCAAAATCTATATTCATAATTTTATTGTATTATACTGCATGCTTTGCCAACTCTTATAACTCAGACTAATTAAAGGATTTCTTATAAAGTGAATGACTTGGAGTAGAGTTGGAGTACTGTATGAGTATTTTGTTACCATATAACACATATAAAAGTACGCAATAAGTTAGCATAAGTTGTGAATGGTATCATGTTATACGTACATATCATTTGCAAAAATCTTAAAGTAGATAATTTTCTTTTTTTATTATTTTTTTCATTTCAAAATAAGTATTGTTTTAGTTCAGTTCATGCTAATTAAAAAAAATACAAGGTATGATGAACTAAGTTACCTATTTATTAAATAGTTCTTGAGAATTGAGTATTATTAAGAAGAAGTAGTTCCTTAATATAGCGAAATTATTGGAAATAGTCACTACTTGTTGTCTTAAATTCCTAAAGCTACACTTATTTTGGGATAAATTTTTTCTTTTTAAAACAACACTTATTTTGAGGCGGAGAGTATATATTATTATTATTACTTTCTTGATTTACTTTTACTTGTCCATAATGAACTGTATGCTTACTTTAAGAAAATAATAAATGAAGTGTCTATTTTACTATTATACCCATTACTATTAGCATTTTAAAATATCTTGAAAAATGATTGGGGAAATAATAGTTATAAATGTTAAGAGTAAAATAGAAAAAAGGATTTTTTTTATATGCTAAAATGAACAAGAAAAATAAAAAAAATTATTTTTAATATAGTGAAAGTGAACGGAGGGAGTAATATTCAACGATCTTTAAATGGAAAATTCATATATATATCACTCAATATTATAAAATATACCAAGAGTTTTCAGTTTACAAAACATAACATTAACTTTTTATAGTAAAGTTGCTCAATTTTCGTGTATAAAAATGATATGAAATCGATATGAAATGTGTATATCTCGACTCTCACTCAAGGCTTAAAAGTTTCACTCAAAATTCATGTATAAAAACTGTATGAAATTGATATAAAATGTGTGTGTAACAGTATAAAATTTGTATAAAGTTCATAATACATTTTTAAAAATTTAATATATCTATAAAAAAATGTTATATAACTTTAATTAACCTTCATACAATATCATACGACTACAACAACATAAATCTAATTTTTATTCAAAATCCCATCAAATCTACATTAAATCATCCTAAATTTGAGATATAGGCTCTCCAAGGTGTTCTCTAACTTTTGGAACCACACCTATTTTGGAATTATTTTAATTATTCAAACCCAAGTTTTAACTTTGAAGCTTCAAACTTCATCCATGGTGGAATTCAATCTAACGACCCACTCGACTGTTACAGCACCCCGACCACCTAAGAGCGGGTGAATTTAAATTTTTAGAAATTTGAAATAAAATCTCCGAGAAAAATAATGGTGTAAGACGAACAAGTTCGAATTGGCCAAGTCACAATAAGTGGACCTAGATGCGCATCCAATAGCTGGATTACCCTTCATCGTAGTGGAACCACTGCAATGATAAATTATCCCGCTATAACGGGTGACGCAGACCAGTGTTCCCAATCCCGTTATGATTAGGAAATTATAACCTATTCTCTAAAAAGGGGGCGTAATAAAAATACCCAAAAATAGAAAATAGATTTTAGAAAAAGAAGAAGGGCTAGGAGGTGAAGATTCGTCCTCCATAGTTAAGACTTTCCGTAAAAACTCAGGAATCAGTGCAAGCATACAATTGAGAACATCGTGACGATAGTTTGGCGCCCAGGTAGGCTATAGTTTTCTCACTTTTGTGTTAGACTTTGATTATCTAAACATATACGTGCTTATGGTTGATATGCTTTTGATGGGTAAGATCGAAACTTAGAAAAATTATTGTTGATTAATTAAAATCGGTGAGATTCTAAGGATGAACAGATTAAAAAAGGAGTAGTGATATCCCCGTAATATGAAAATCCTTAAGAAAGAGATTGCATTAATAATTAGTCTATGCGTAATGGTGTATGGGGGATCGAATCAATTGTACGTTGACTGACCTTCGGGCGTTATTGTTAAATATATTTTCCTGCTTATAGAATTATAGAGTCATTCTTTTTGAATTGAAATCTTGGACGGCTGTTCATATAAATCATGCTTAGAGGATGCAATAATTGAACAGTTAATAGATTATGATTATAACAGAACATGAGTTGAAGCCCATAAATTAGGGTAGTTAAACTTTACGTAATAAACTATATGTGTTGCGGTTAATATTATATTGTTTGGGTTGGTGAAATTTGTTTGTGTTGATGGTTGCACTATTGAAAAGTTAATTGTTGAAATAGGCTTGATATGATGCTGCCTCCATTATGGTGGACGTGATAGAGATGAAATACTAGATGGGGAAGGAACAATTCGGGGGAGAAACTAGGAAGAAAACTGGTCACGAAACTGGTAAACAGTACCATTGTAGCAGATATAGTACCGTTGCAGCGAGACCGTTTTGGCGGCAGCAATGCCGTTGCAGCAGAGCCCAAACCAACGAGCAAGCCAAGTTGTAATATTCTTGTGATGTGGTAATATAATTGATATTATTAATATTTAGATATGAAATTGGGTTTGGAATTATGCATGTGATTGTACTCGTTGATACGTATATGTAACTTTTGTCGTGTGTGATTTATTATTTGTTGCGCAATGATGTGCGTCCCAAGATTGAGGGACGAGTTGGTATCGAACGAATGTGTAACTGAGATAATTATGATACGAAAGGTAAATCATTAGTATAATGGTGAATGTGAGGCTTGGGGCCAAAGGTAAAGAACTCGGATGAACAGGTTAGTACGATCAGACTCTGAATGAGGATTTGATATATGAGTGGCTTATACCCGAGGTGAGCATCGGAGTGAGCAGTATGATGGAGTATACAGACAGGTATGGCTGAAAGACCATGCGGATGGGTGTACAAATTTGAGTACACAAACAGGTGTGATGAAGGTTTCATACAGCTAGGTATACAGTATATGGATTTCTAGAGTCACTTGTAGGTCATGACTGGAAGGGCAAGCATAAGACCCTCTAGCGTGTGAGCACAGTAATGTGACGGAGGCGTGTGTCCGGCATGTCACCGATAGATGATTGTGAAACAGAGACTGTGCGGTCTGGATTAATTATACGTATGACTGTAGAGACAAAAAGATGCAGTTATACAAGTTCGATACAGAATATACCGACATGATTCGGGTTGAGGTGAGAAACATGTGTGAAATACCGTGTATGGATACATGGTTCAGGTATTATATCTTATGACATTTTCTTCGTATGGAGACAGGTATGTGCATGTACTTTAATGTTTGGAGAAAATTGACTCTCTCGTTATATTTTGATATTTCTGTGTGTACTCGAATTAGTTAATCCGTATTTGTGATTAAATATTTTGTTTTCATTGATTTTGTGGGTTACGGAAGGTAGCATGGTAGGTTTAATAAGAAGGTAGTTAATCACCGACATACAACGAATAGACTTTATCAATTAATATACTAGCTTTGAAAAGGGCTGAAAACTCTGTAAGTAATTGAGTAGATTAATAAAAGGTAATGGGCGGATTTAGTCGATCTAGTGAAATGATAAGAGAGATAATGGTGCTACAGAGTTTTATAGCGAAAATAAATAGAACTGGATCAGAAAAAATTGGTTACTGACTGTTGGGTATGGTGCTGCAGCAGACAAATAGCCTCGATAGCGGGACCGCTATGGCAGTTTGAGTACTCGCCGCAGCGGAGTAGTAAAGAGACAGATTAAAGATAAATCGATGGCTAGAATGGTAAGGTAATTTCTAGAACCTTGATGAGACTTGAGCAAAGATAATGTAGTTACTAGAATTAATGGGTGGTTGCATAATGGAATAATTACTGAATTCAATAACATATGATTATATGTTGATTATTATGTTGTTGTGTTAACTAACCTTAGTCAGTCACTGATGCCCATAGATACGTGTGGTGTACTGATACTATCTTGCTACACCTTTTTTGGTGTAGGTTGTGGCAGATTTGAAGTTTCTTGATTGGCGTGGAGTACTCAGCATCAGCTTCCGTGTTCTTCTTCTCAGACGAAGCTTTCGTCTGTCATTTGTTTTGTCATGTATTCTAATAGAGTTCTTGTACATGTCTAGACTAGATTTTTGGGGAGTCACGGTTTTGGGAAGTTTGTATTTTATTGTGAGTTATTGTTGATCAATGAGAAGTAATGAAAAATTTGGGTATTGATTGTAACGTTCCGCAAGGGTTCCCCTATAGAGTAGGGTCGATGTAGGTGCCCGCACGACCCGCCTATTTGGGGTTGTGTCATTCAAGTTTGAGTCTGAAATTTTATTCAAAAAATATATCAAATTTACACCAAATCATCCTAAATTTGAGACATAAAATCTATGAGATGTTCTCAAAATTTTAAAACTACATCCAATACGAAATTATTTTAATTTCTCAAAATCAAATTTCAGTTTTGAAGCTTCAAAACTTCATTAAGAGTATGTTTGAAAAGCCATTGTGTAACTGAAATTGGTCAAATTACGAAAATAGTAATTATACAGCCTAATAATTATATAGTATAATAATTACGATGACGTATTTGTTTGCCATGATGTAATTATAGTATAATTACAAGCGCACTATTTGGTTGCACAAGTGTAATTACACAACTAAATTAAATTTTTAAAATTAAAGTTAATTATTTAAAATTAATATTTGACAAATATGAGTCTTTATAAATGATATTAAATAACAATTTAAGATACATATTGTCTCTGAAAAATATATTAATTAATAAATACATATTTTAACTAATATTATTAAAAAGTAATTGATATATATTTTTAAAATAATAATATTATAAAAAATAAAAGTCATATTTATTGAGAACACCATGAAATGCATGTTTGACAAAATATTAATCTTATAAATATAATGTCATATCATTATTTAGATATTTGACAAAAAATAATCTATCAATTCTAACTAAAAAATGAATAGCATGCAATGTGAATAACAAGTCAATACTACTAAAGCAAATAAACTAGAACCGAAAATATAACATAAATTCAAAATTTTAAAAAAAAGTTAACATAATACTCTTATGTCAAATTCAAATATAACTTAAAGTAAGTTGCAATATAGTTTAAGTAAATATAATTCAAAACAAAAGAAAAACATAAGTCTATAACATCATTCAACAATGAAATTATATTTTTAATTCAAAAATTAGACTTCTAATGCATTTATGTTAAATGAAGAAAATAAAAAAAATAAAAAAATAAAAAAATACGAACAATTACATGAAATCACAAGAAGTAAAGAGTGAAAAATGAGAAGAAAGAAAATAAAAGATAAATAATGTAAAATAAAAAAATATTTTCAAAAAAAAATTAAAAATAAATTTAAAAAAAATAAAAACAAAGAAATTAAAATCTGACCTTGTAATAACACCCAACAATTCTTACCTCTCCCCGGAAATTGGAGGGTATAATTACTTCCTCCTAATTACATCCAATTGCCTGTTGACCATGTAATTGTAAAGATATGACACCTGGGCCTAACTCAACCTCAAAAGCTAGCTCATGAGGGGAGGATTGCCCAAGTTCATATAAACAAACTACCAGTCCATTTTCCAACCAATGTGGGACTTTAACCCACTCTAACACTCCCCTTCACACCCAGACCCGACTGGAGTGTGGACTGGGAGCCCAAACGGAATGGACCTGGGACCTGTGGGTTATGGGCCCACCACGCTTCCGCTCTGATACCATGTAAAGATATGACACCTGAGCCTAACTCAACCTCAAAAGCTAGCTCATAAGGGGAGGATTGCCCAAGTTCATATAAACAAACTACCAGTCCATTCCCCAACCAATGTGGGACTTTAACCCACTCTAACAGTAATTATCTGGCCAAATAAATAGGCCAAACTGTACAGATACACCAACTACACCCAAATTCAATTAGCAGGTGACTTTTCAAACAGGCCCTAATAGTGAATTTAGAGATTTTAATTTATAACAAAAAATTTGATAAATTGAAAAAATAAGGAAGAAGAAGGGGGATGGCAGTGAAGGCGAGGGGAAGAAGATTGATAGTGAAGAAAGAGGAGAGTTGCCAATGAAGGAGAAGGAGAAGGAGAAGGGGTTGATAATAAAGAAATAGTTCTTATTTTTTCAGATATATTATGTTTTATAATATATTTTTTATATTTTGTAAATATAAAAAATTATTATTATGTTTAGTAGTTTAAAGTATTAAATAGATGTGAGAGGTAAATTTTTTAATAAAAATACATTATTATTACCTTTTTAATAATATGAAATACCACGTATGTTGAAATAAAATTAAAAAATTAAATTATTATTTATTTTAAAACGGAGGAGTAATAATTAATACGGCATCCGGAAACATGCTTCTATGCATACTTCTAGAGAACTATTCTATAGAGGCGTTATTGTTAAGTTTAATTTCTTTTCTGGTAATTTGTGCTGTTTTGGTTCTAGAGAAAAACTCTCTTAGAAATATCCACTCAATTTGACCCTTCAATGAAAATTTAAAAACAAAAGGTTATTTGTTTAATCCATGTTTAAGTGAAGAAATATATACATAAAGTAGCTTTTATTATTATATATATGAATAGAACATAATGATAAAAGCAACATTACGTTTATAACTATTCAGGTATTTAAAACTGTAAAATAGTCGGAGGATAGGAATTAGGATCGGAGAGAGAAGAATTCGATAGTTTTGAATTTCCTAAAATGTCAAGAAAGAAAAAAAAACACTTCAATATTACAAAAGGAAAAATTGGAACAAAAAAGTCACATGTTATTTTGAATTCTGATAATATTCAATTCGAAATATTGTTAGTATAAGCAAAAAGACGTTATTTTGGGCTAAAATGGAAAATCTCAAGTATCGGCCATTTTCATGGATTATAACATTGTATAGTAGTTTATCAAAATAATAATTCATAAATATATGTCTTTTTATATGTTAAAATTAATATACAATATATAGAGAAAAACATACACATAATAGCATATATTTGTAGTATATTTAACTAGCGAATGTAATTATTTTTGGGCCGATTAAATAAGTAACTCCCCTCTTTCATGTTGGGGAGGTCAAAAAGTAAAAGATACCATTCAACTTCTAGTCTACTTTGCGACTAGAACAGAATAAGAAAAGAATTGGAAGCCAAAATCAGCATGAGATACACACAATCGCACATATACCTTATTATATTCCACAAGACATACAAGTCTCCTCTTTCAATGTTACCTAAATTACCACCAAATAAAAAGTAGTAATAGCTAGAAGATTGAACAAGAAGCTTGTGCTCCCTTGATCTTCTATATATATATATATATATAATGACTTGCAAGACTGAAATATAAGCAACAATCCAGAAACACTAAAATCTATATATAAAGCCACACATAGAGAGAGAGAGAGAGAGAGAGGGAGAGAGATGCCAACACATAAAGGAGGCAAATTAGCAAAGGGAAAAGAAGGCATGGGACATGATGGAAGTGAGACAAGTGATGGGGTGTTTCCATTTAAGTCTAAAGTTGGGAGTGTGTTTCCCAAAGAGCACAAGTCAGTGAAGGCCATGGCATGTGATAAGTTGGGCAAAATTTTAACTTCTCCTTTCAATGAAGACAAGAAAAAGATAATTTCAGAAAGCTAGCTAGTTTATCATCATTCTAGTTATGAACTTTTGTAACAGAGTTTATTAGTGGAAACAAACAATTCTGTCCAAGCTTGTAGCACCACATTATGGAATATAGATGGCTGATGTTTAACTTCATTGCTGGTAATGAAATAGAATTTGTGGGACCCAAAATCTTTTCTTGATAACATAAAGTTGCATGCAATGAAATAGAATTTGTGGAACCCAAAATCTTGTCTCGATAAAATAAAGTTATCAAGAATTACTAGAATTCTATGTATATGTAATCTTAGCTTATTTTTGCATATGCTTAAATAAAATATACGGTGTGGGGATCCTTGGTATGTCTTTCATTCTTCCGCTCTGAAACATCTATGCAATCACGCATTGTCACTATTCCAATCACATCTCATTTTATGACTCATCGAATGCGGGCGCATTGCAAATTTTGCTGATTCGCACACTAGTAAAAAGAATAGCAAAAACAGATTTTAGAAGGTTGTTTTTTCTTAAAAATCAACCCAAAACCGACTTCAAACCGAAGGTCGGTAAAATTTTGGTGGAAAAAGAACCTTGACCTTGAGAGGTCGGTATTTTCAATCTTTGAAGGTCGGTATTTTTTTTCAAAAAATAAAAAAAATTGGAAAATACACAATAATAAAATGTTATCACATGGGGTTTGAATTCTCATTTTCACTATGATAGAAAACGTTTCTACTACTAGATCATTGATGCTTATTGATTTAAAACTATGTTGTTTTTTATTTATACTCTTACAAGTAATATTTTTTGTGGAAATACCAACTTTTCAAGTTCGTTTTTTTTCTAAATATTGTTTGCAAAAACCTATACCTGAATTTTTTTTTTGAAAACCGACCTCAGGAGATCGATTTTCGTATTTTTTATTTAAAAAAAACTTTTTAAAAAAATCAACTTCCTGATGTTGGTTTGCCCTTTTTTTAATTTTTATTTTAGAGCAGCTAAAAAATTCAATCTTCAGAGGTTGGATTTGTTAAAAAAAAATTAAACAATTTTTTTTTTTTTTAAAAAAAAATTGATCTTGTGAGATCGATTTTTTCCGACCTCTTTTGGAGTCAGATTTTTTAAGTCAATTATCGATACTTTTTTAGTAATGGCATATATTGACCAATTTGTCCTTGTTTGCTCCCAAAACTTCATTGTAGTAACATGAGGTATGAACCTTTTTACACAGCTCTTGGCAACTCTGTTCCCTTGATTGTATCTTGTTTGGTCCCATTAAATTGTTGTATAGTGATTGATTGATTATTCTGATGTTTTGAACAAAATCTGAACATAACTGTTAGGATCGAGAATTCAAATATTGCAGAATTTAGTCAAACAATGTTATAATGATAATAATAAATATAATCGTAAATTGATAATAACAACAATTAAAGCAAATAAAGAAGGCACAAATTTAACGTGGTTCGATCAGTGAGACCCAGTCCAGGCGGAGAGGAGCAGTTTCACTATATCAATAAAAGTACAAAAGAGAGTACAAAATTAGAGTAAATACTTTAATTAATCTCAAATACCCCAAGAGAATAACTTCACTAAATCACTCCAAAGAAAAAGTTCACACAAGTGTTTTTCAATAGTCACTCTCTTACAAAATACTCTAAAAGGAAAGATAAAAGGAAGAAAGCAATAAAAGTTTTCAAATGCTTCAAGGTGTGTTTTAAGTGAAAGAACACTCCTCTATTTATAGTAGAGAAATTCTTAGGCTCCAAGTAGCAAATAGAAAAAGAAAAACTATCCCAAAAAATTCTCATCCATTCACTGGTTTCTTTGGCACCAAGAATGATTTTGAGCCAAGCTTTTAATTATAATAGGCTTGGGCCTATTGTGGATGGAGTTCACACAATGACAACCAAAATAATGGCCATATTACAAATCTCCATCTTGGCTTAATTTTGGTAAGTATAATATATTCGCTCAATTCTCTCCGCAAATGTCCATATGGACTAAATTATTCTTCATAAACATCAATCAAGTTCAAGCAGAGCTTGAACTTGCCAATTGGAAGAGGCTTCGTAAACATGTCGACAGAATTGTCTCTAGTGTTGATCTTCTGAACAGAGACTTTTCCTTCAGCAATGGTTTTCAAAAATGAAGTGATACTTGATATCAATCTTGCTTCGTCCTCTCATGATACATCTGATCTTTAGTCAAATGGATGACACTTTGACTATCACAAAAGATGGTAATACCATCTTGGTGTAAACTGAGTTCAGCAAATAGACCCTTTAACCGTAAGGCTTTTTTGATCATCTCGGTCATTAACATATATTCTGCTTCAATAGTAGATAAAGCTACTACATGTTGTAATATAACTTTCCAACTGATAGCGCAACCCCCAAGGCAAAATATGTAGCCTGTCAGTGATCTTCTTTTGTCAAAATCGCCTGCATAATCTGAGTCTAAAAAGTCAACCAAGGTGTTAGTATTTCTCCCAAACTCTAAACATGTGTTTGCAGTATCTAGAAAATATCTAAGAATCCATTTTCATAGCCTGCCAATGTGTTTTACCAAGATAAGCCATATACCAACTTACAACACTAATTGCTTGTGAAATATTTGGATGTGTACACACCATTGCATACATTATACTGCCAACTGCACTGGAATATGGTGCCTGTGGCATATACCTCTCTTCTTCCTCTAACCGCGGTGATTGAGCACCTGATAACTTGAAATGAGCAGTAAGAGGAGTACTAACTGGTTTAGCATCTTTTATGCCAAACCTCTCCAAGTACTTCTTCTGGGTTAGGAATAGCCTGTTAGCTCATCACTTTTGATCTTCATGCCAAGGATTTTTTTAGTTGTTTCCAAATCTTTCATTTCAAATTCATTTTTCAGCTGATTTTTCAAATTGTGAATTTCTGTCAAATCCTTAGCAACAATGAGCATGTCATCAACATTAACAATAAGTCAATAAATGAACCATCATTTAACTTCTGGGAGTAAATACAATTATCATACACACTCCTCGAATAACCATGGCCAAACATAAAGGAATCAAACCTCTTGTATCATTGTTTTGGAGACTGTTTTAATCTGTGTAAGGATTTCTTCAACAAGAAAACATGATCTTCTTTTCCTTCAATTTCAAATCCTTCAGGTTGATGCATGTATATTTGTTCCTCAAGTTCGCCATGTAAGAAAGTTTTCTTAACATCAAGCTGTTCTAATTTCAAATCATATATGGCAACTAAGGCAAGTAGGACAGAAATAGAGCTATGTTTAACAATATGTGAGAAAATATCATTAAAATTAACTCCTTGTACCGGACTATAGACCTTTGCAACCAATCGTGCCTTATACCTTGCATCTTCAACTCCTGGAATTCCATCTTTTTTCTTGAAGACGCATTTGCATCCAACAATTCTTTTTCCTAATGGCGGCTTCACGAGAGACCAAGTACCATTCTTATGGAGAGATTCAAATTCTTCATTCATTGTAATCAGCCAATTGGCTGAATCAGCGGCAGAAACTGCTTTCGAATGATTTGATGGTTCTCCAATTTCTTTAGTTTCTTGTGCAACTAAAAAAGCAAATGCAACATAATCTCCATACCTTTCTAATTTTTGAATTTGTCTCCTTGATCTGTGTGTGGCTATGGAATACTCATCTGATTCAATTTCAGAAGTCACAACTTCTGGCTTAACTTCTAGAGCTTCAATTTCTGGTATTTCAACTATATTTTGTTCCACAGTTGATGAGCTTGGCTTAGAAGGAATGCCAAGTTCAACCTCCACCTGCTCATGTATGCCCTATTCTGGGATGTAACATAGAAGATTCATCAAAAGTTACATCTCTGCTAATTATAAATTTTGGTGACTTGGAATCAAGAGATCAAAGTCTATATCTTTTTACACCGGATGCATATTCAATAAAAATATACTTTTTAGTCCTTGACTCTAATTTTTCATCATTTAGATGCATGTTTGCAGGATAACCAAAAAATTTTAAGTCAGAATAATTAGCATGAGTACCTGACCATTCCTTCGGAGTCTTAAAGTTCAAAAGTGCAGAAGGAGCACAGTTGACAATATAACAAGCGGCAGAGATAGCCTCCATCCAAGAAGCGTTTGTCAACCCAACATTTGAGATCATGCAACGGGCTCTTCTCAAAAGAGTTTTGTTCATCTTTTCTGCAACACCATTTTGCTGAGGAGTCATCCCTATAATGCAATATCGAACAATTCCTTCATTTTTGAAAAATTCATTGAACTCATCATTACAAAATTTCAAGCCATTATCTATTATAAGCCGCTTGACCTGTTTTTCTGTTTGTTTCTCAATCAAAACTTTTCATTGTTTGAAAATTAAGAAAATATCATTTTTATTTTTCAGGAAATAAACCCAAACTTTTCTTGAATAATCATCAATGAAAGTTAACATATACTTGTCATCACCTTTTTATGGGGTATGAAAAGAACCCCAAAGATCTGAATGAATGTAATTCAGTGTACTTTTTATTCGATGAATTGCTGGATGTTCGAAGCTGGCTCTTTTCTGCTTTCCGAACACATAGTGTTCACAGAACTCCATATATCTAGTACTTGTCTACACAAAAGACCTCTTTTGCTGAGGGTGGAAAGATCTTTCTCACTCATATGCCCCAATTGCATGTGCCACAGTTTAGTGAGGTCGAAATCAGATTGATTTGAAGTAGAACCTACAGCAGCACATGTAACAGTGGATCCCAATAAAGTATACAACATACCACATCTTTGTGCTTTCATGATCTCAAAAGCACCTAGAGAGATTTTAAAAACTCCACTATCACTTGTGTATTTGTGTCATGACCCGAGCTGAGATCTGAGGCTGAAACACGAGACCTAGAACCACGAATGACTCTAACCTAACCATGGTACATATATAGTATGATTTAAGAGCATAATCAAGTGGAAATTAACATAAACATGGATAAACGAAAGTATAAATATCATAAATCATAAATACAAGAGACAATATCACAAGGCTGAGTCACAAAGCTGAACATGCTAAGTCTATATCTGAAAGTCTCTACTAACCCAGCTAACTCTAAGTCCGAACTAAAATGACATAATAGCATAACTAAATGAATGTCCTCGAAAGATGAGGACTCACCCAAAATAGGGGCTGAACTGAACTGATATGGAAGCAGGACTAACGACACGACTAAGTCTAATTGCTCGAACCTATATCATGAAACAATGTAGCATAGAGTATGTGGTCAGTACTTTGAATGTATTGAGTATGTAAGGTAAGTAAAACCTACTTAATAATGATAGTATAAAATCATGCATATAAATTAAAAAGATTGGGAGAGTAAAGACAACATGCTTGAAGCTATAAATCTAAAGTATAAATAAGCACAAGCTATTCATCATAATCTGAACATAATGACCCAAGGTTTAGAAATAGAAATCATATAACTTGTCATACTTGAAATCGTAAGTGAAAACTCATAAACTGATTAATGGGTCAAATATGTTATAAAAACATAATATCATAAGTCATGAACATGAGTAACTGAAAACATGAGGAACAGTGAGAGATTCTTATAATCGACATACCCCAGGTGAGCATACATGGAGCCCGACCTATAAATCCCTAGTCAGGAGGGAGTCCGTACCTTGCCAAGGGTAGAACTATGAAAAAGGCGTGATATCACTCATGGATGGCCCATTGGATCACGGGAGACACTCTCATGGAGGACTCCATCGTGGCTATGTTGGCACGTAGTTCTGAGACCTGGGTGTGTTGGAACCACAGTTTACTCAGTGTTGAATACTACTCTCAATATATATATATATAGTGATCATATCATAATCATGAAATATACTTGAACTACATGGGCTAGTTGAACTCATGAAATTCATAACATGCTTGAGATACGTGAACTAGCCATAAAGTAGGCCCGTGGGTCGGCCATGATCACAAAATTGGTATTCATAAAAGCCATGCATACTTGAAGAAATCATAATACTCTAAAATCTATAAATTCATGAAGGGTTATGATAAAAATCATGCATTATAATCATAAAATATAATTCACTTCATCATACTTGAAATCATAGACTCATAAGCTTAATTTCATAATTCATGCATAGTAGGGTATAATTTTCATAAAACTTGAAAACATGAACTAATAATCAATTTGAGTGTAAAACCTTCCCATTAGTCTTAAATCATGAATAGAAACTTGAAGAAATTGGACCCATAAACATAACATGAATATTTACATAGAATTGGGTTAAACCCCTAAAATTTCAATACGCTTGATTAGAGGCTTGAATACATGAATTAGGAGAGAAATTGGGCATGTGGGTGAAAGAAATCCCCTATTCACAGTCCTACATACCTGGGTTGATGATCTTGCAACCAAATTTGAAGACCCAAAGAGGATTTGAAAGAAACTTGATGAAGAATCTAGCCTTGATCTTTCCCAAATTTGGTGTATGAGAGGAGTGAGGAATAGACTAAGTAAAACCCTTAGTTACACCCTTAAGGATCTTCAAAAACGACGTCACTTAGGGATTAGGAGCTTGGGAGATTACAAAATTGACCCTGAAAAGTTGGCTAAAAATGGACTACTGGACGTTTCAACGGTGGTCATGACGAGCCGTCACTCACCCGACAGTCCATCGCCCTTGCCGTCACTCCTAAACAGAAGGAGTTCAAAATTTTTCCTTACTGACGGTGAAAGTGACGGGCCATCACTGCTTCGACGGTCTGTCGAATCTGCTATCACACCTGGACACAGGTGCCCCCATGCGACGGTACACGCGACATTCCATCGCAAGTCTGACGGGCCGTCAACCTCACCGTCAAACCTCAATGTTGCCCAAAACGGTCCAACGCTTTCCTGACGACCGTCACTCATAACGTCGGAGCCACGATGCCAGTGCGACGGGTCACTAGGCTGACGGGTCGTCGACTCCTCTGTCAACCTCTGCACCAGACCTGCAACTTCAGTTCCTTTTTCCTTCAAGGAGCCATTTCGAGACTCGAGGTGTTACAATTTGCACCCAAGAAATTATAGAGTGCCCAAAGAAATGAGATATTTCTTTTTAAGTCAGGAGCACACGTAACATCAGTGAGAGTTCTCATTACACCATCGTGCATTCTAATTCAGATTGTACCTTTACCAATGACTTTGCAGGGAGCATTATTGAACATCATGACAACTCCACCTCCAATAGATTCGTATGCGGTAAACAAATTTTCATTGGGACGCATATGATAAGAACAACCCAAATTCAAAATTCATTCATCGTTAGATTTAAAACTACTATTAGCTAAAAATATTATTCCCTAAGTCTCATAAGCAGCTACACTTGCTTCAGCGGGGTCAGTATTTTGGTGCTCATTTTACTTTTTCTTATGCTTTTGTTTATTTTTTAACTTAGAGCATTCGAAAATAACATGACCTTTCTTGTAATAATATTTGCACACTACATTTTTGTATCTGGATTTTGACCTTGATTTAGAGCTCTCACTACTTGATTCTTTCTTACTGGATCTACCTCTTCTAAATAATCCTTCCCCGTGAGTTCTACTACTTTTCCCAGTAATATCTCTATCTATCTGTTCTTTTGATTTTAAGATAGATGATTTTCCTATAAGAGATATTATCCTTTTCATAAAGCATAATATCTCTTATAAGCTTAAATAGCTGGGGTAAGAAAATAAGCAATAACACAACTTGATCCGTATTCTTAACTTTAGCATCTATATTACTCAAATCCATAAGAATTGAATTAAATATATCAAGATGTGAGAGTATAGAAGTACCTTCAACTATACAAAATGTGTAAAACTTTTGCTTCAGGTAAAGTTTATTTTTCACTTTCTTCTTCATATACAGGATTTTTAATTTTTTCCGCATGCCTTTAGCTGTGGTTTTTGCAGATACTTCATGCAAAACCTCATTTGAGAGATTTAAAATAATACCTGATTTTTTTCTATGACGACAAACTCCAAGTCCGTCATGTTTTCTGGCTTCTTCTTCTTTCCTTCCAGCGTCACATCTAGGCCATCTTGAATTAGGATAGCTTCCATCTTTAATTGCCACATCTCGAAGTTTGCACTTCGGTCGGATTTCTCAATGTAAGTCTTTGTTATAGTCATTTTGGCTACTGAAATTAACCTGGTTAGATTCGGCTCTGATACTAATTTGTTAAGATCGAGAATTCGGGTATTGCGAAATTTAGTCAAACAATATTATAATGACAATAACAAAAACAATAATAAGTTGATAATAACAACAATTGAAACCAATAAAGAAGCATAATTTAATGTGGTTTGATCAGTGTGACCTAGTCCAGACGGAGAGGAGCAATTTCACTATACTAATAAGAGTATAAAAGAGAGTAAAAATTAGAGTAAATACTCTAACTAATCCCAAATACCCCAAGAGAATAACCTCACTGGATTGCTCCAAAGAAAGGGTTCACACAAGTGTTTCCCTACAATCACTCTTTTACAAAATACTCTAAAAGAAAAGACAAAAGGAAAAAAGCAATGAAAAGGTTTTCAAATGCTTCCCTTCTCTCCATTTTTCCCAAGTTCTTATTTGGATTGGGGTCACATGGCATAAGTTAAATTTAATGGCTTAGATTTAACTGACCCAAATAAATTTCTAATCATGGTAAACATAATAAATATATTATATTTTGGTTCCAAAAATTATTATAGTTCCACATTCTTAACAATATATTTATCTTATCCATAAATAGAGTAAAAACAAAAAATCTCTCTTCTTACTTTTTTTATGTATATATCATTCAATTTTTTAATTAATAATTTTTAAATTCAACATTTTAATTTTTTTTAAGTTTCAAGTGGAGTTATTATGACTTTTAACAATATATTATGATTGTTGTACCTTAACTTTTAAACCAAAGATTATATTAGCAAATATTTATCCTACTTCAATTTGGGAGAAATTAAGAAACAACAATACTTCCTATTTTATTAGAATTTTTTTTATCATTATCTAAATGAAAATTAATGATGGAGTTACTTTGATATGCGCGCGCGCGCGCACACACACACACACACATATATAAAACCTATATTATATGTTAAAAAAGTGCATGAGGTTATTCTTTTTAATTGATAATAAAATTAAAAAAAATTACTTCCCACTTTTTTATTTGTTAAAGAAATTTTTATCGAAAAAATAATGGACCTTTTTAAAGTGACAATAACTCCGCTTGCTTAAAAGAATTGAAATATAGAACTTATAAATTATTAATTAAAAAAATTTAAAAGATAGATATGGCATAAGAAAAAAATTAGAAAGACAGATTTTTTTACTTTATTTATGGATAAGATAATATGTTGCTAAGATTGTGGAATTATTATTTTTTGTTTAAGACGAACCAATGTTCCATAAATGCCAAGCATTAAACCATTAGATTCGATAACCCCTATAAAAAGAATGATTCCATGGAGGATCATGAAATTTCACATGAGCATACATACTTGAATTAAGATAAAATGAACTTTCTCATTCGTGATCGTAGCACCAAAGCAAGTGCTTCTTAGTTTTTAATCATTGTCACTTTGGCCGGGAGGAATCATCGATTCATTGCGAAATAAAGGAATCAAGATATTATTTGGCTTATGAGCTATCAGACTATTACTTTATTTACTTTTATTTCATTATCTGATTTCTCTGTTATTTTATCTTTTATGTCAAATCAGCCACACATCTTTTAAGCCTTACTATAAATTCAATTGTACCTATTTTAAGAGTAAACAGTTTGATGCCTATCATAGGACTAAGGATAATTGTGGTATTGATTTGGCTTTGCTTATCAGTTACTAACAAATCTTATATTTTACAAAAGTTCTCAGATTAGAAGTATCAATTAAAGTAATTGCTAGCATTGGAAACGTCAAACCATCAAACATCAAAAGCAACACACTTTTAAACATTCCTATCAATCTGGAGATAGAACCGCTAAATGGAAGCACTCGAGCGGAGAATGAACCGCGAACTTCTTATCATTCTGAAAGGTTCGAGACTCAAAATGATGATGTTGATGATTCGAACGCAATAAGAGTACCTGGGGCATATTTGACAAGAATCTTCTTGATGCTGAAAAGCTAGCAAAAAGCGTATGAAGTTACTAAAGAAAAAAGAATGAAGCATGAACCAGAACCTCCACGAGAAGGTTATCCAACAACACCGGAATAGAAGATCGTGATGAAAATTAGGAGAATAAAATAGAAAGTAACGACTCAATGGAGCTGATGAAGTGCCTCAACGGTCTGATCAATCACTTGGATCGGAGCGATAAATATTCAACGCATGAATAGATCAGATTCCTAAAACTTCTCGAATCCTGAAGGGTCTAGACTCAAGGAAATACATTCAACTCCTGTTCCCTCCCAAGACGACTGTGAAATTAATTCCAAAGAGATTCAAGATGCTAGACATCCTGAAGTATGATGGAAAAATAGATCCACAAGAGCACATGATTGCATATGTGTGAGCAGTAAAAGCCAATAATATACAACCAGATGAAATCAAATCAGTTTTATTAAAGAAATTCAGTGAATCCTTGTCCAAATAGGCAAATATATGATATTTTTGTTACCTGGAGACTCTAGTAAATCTTTTGAAATGCTTATAGATACTTTCATAAAGTACACGCTAAAGCCAAAAAGGTGCAAGCAAGAAAATAGACATCTTCAGAATAGCCTAGGGGGATCTAGTATTGCTCGCAAATTTGTGGTACGGTTTCAGAGAGAATTCATATTGCTACCACCAATCACGAATTAATGAGCATCGAAAAATTTTACTAAGGAACTCAACTCCAGGATTTCAAGTGTATCTCTTTATCTAAAAGAGAATTTGTCGGAATTTTCAGCAACTACTTGAGCGGACGTGCATAATAGATATGAGTAAAAAACTCGAGTAGAGGACGACCATTCGACACCATCGACATCATCTGGATTGGTGGTTCTAAGCTTTCAATAAATCTTATGTTCAAACGGAAAGAAATCAAGATCCGATGGGCGAGGGCAAAATAATTAGTATTTTCAGGTAGCAGAAAGACCAAGGTCGGATAGGCGAGGCGATCACCCTCAGAATAACAGAAGCATGTTGAGCAAACAAGACATCGCTCCATCAACATCTGGGGTAAAAATTATAGAAACCCTAAGACTATCCAATATTTCCCCAATATTGATCTAGTTGGGTTAGTAGAAACAATCAAACAGATTAGGGATGTGAAGTGGCCAAAACCTATCTAGTTCGATCCAAATTAAAAAGATTCGAATGTAACATATGAATTCCATGGAACTCACAGGCACAAAATTGAGGATTATTTTCATCTACGAGAAGAGGTGGTCTGATTGTCAAAACAAGGTCACTTAAGGAAATTTCTGAGTGACTGAACTAAAAATAATTATAGAATAAGTAGGGATGCAGATACATCACTCAAACTAACAACACCAACCATATGATTATAGTAGAAAATCATCAACTTCTATGATGAGGACTTGGAAGGCACCACACAAACCCATAATGACACAATGGTAATTATAATGAATGTTGATTATTTTCAAATTAAACGTATATTGATTGATCCGGATAGCTTGGCTGATGTAATTTGATGAAAGGTAATTGAGAAAATGGGATTAATGGTAGAAAGTAGTCCTAACTATGAGAGTTCTCACTAGATTTAGTATGGTAAGTGAGGCCACCCAAGGAGAAATCACTCTACCGACAACGCCAGAGGAATGGTTAAAAGTACCAAATTTCACTTTCATAGATGGAAATATGATATATGATGCATTATTCGCAAATATACGGATTTAGACATGAAGTCGATTCCATCAATGTTGCATCTGTTGATAAAACTCCCGACTCCAAATGAAATTAGGCAAATAAGGGGAGAACAACCAGCTGCAAAAGAAATGTTCGTTATTGACGAATCAATTAATGAGAAAATAAACTCAAAAGTGAAATAGCAATTATAGAAAAATGATAAAACTTCTAAATCTAAAGACACGAAGAGAGGCCCAGAGAAAAAAAAGAATATGAAGAGAGAATCACTATCTCAGAAGAAAAATATTCGGATGAATAATAAGTTGAAGAAGATTTGTAGGTCCTGAGATCATTTATGGTACCATAGGAATCTGAAGCTACCAAGTCAATAATAGAGGATCTCTAACAGTTTGTATTATTCAAACATTTTTAAAAAAAAAAGGTATACCTGTGCACCGGATTAACTCCGGAACTCAGAAAAAAATTTATAAAATTTCTTAGATCTATGCAAATTGCTTTGCGTGGTCCTATTTAGATATGGCATGTATTCCACCAAAAGTTTTTACTTATAACTTGAGCTTGAATCCAAGATTCATACCGATAAAGCAAAAGGACGATCAATAACAGACCACAAAAACAAGTTTTTAAAAGATGAAATAAGTAAATTTACTGCGCATAAGATCCATTTGAGAAGTAAACTACCCTAAATGTCTAGAGAATGTTGTAGTACCCTAAAATGGAATAAATTGTGAATGTGCATAGGTTTTAAAACTTAAATAAGCCTTGCCCAAAAGATTCATTTTTGTCACCTCACATAGATCGAATGATCGTTGCAACAGGTCATGACATTTATATTATGTTGACTGTTGAATGGAGAATTTACGCATTTCTTAGCCATATTTTACCCATATTTAGCTATGTTTTGAGAATAAGTTATATATTTTTTTTATGTTTTATGATATATTTGTGAAAAAGAGATAAGATACATGATTAGATGCTTTCAGGTATTAAAGTAATGAATTTGGTCTTAATTGTGGCTAAAAAGAGCAAGAATAGAAAAATTAGATCGAGCAAGGTAAGATTCAAGCAAGTTAGCACCGCACCGACACGCCAGGGCAAGGGCTTGCGTGCCGCATAGGCCTGACCTACGCACCAAGAGGCGTGAAGCGGTGCCATTACCTGTGCTATGCCAAGCACAACATGCCACATTGTCCAGACGAGCTAGATGTCAATCCCAATTCTACTAGGAACAGAAGATGCAAAATTCAATTCAAATGCAAGAAGAAATAATGAAGGCATAATTTACTATTGTGAATATCCTTTATTTCATGTTGAGTGTATCAAGTCGAGTTTAAATATTATAGTCTTAGAGTCAAGTGGTGAATAATTCATACTTTACGAATTTGCGTAATAGTTTAGTTGGATATTTGTTGGAAATTCATCAAGTTCTTGATACTCAACACAACTTTGGAGATTTTTTTGAATAAGTTTATTTTAAAGTAAGTACTTCATTATGATTTTCTTCTACATTTTTTTTATCTTCTCACAAAAATGAGCGGCTAAATCTCTTAAGTTAGAGTTATGGGAACCATGATGAATTAACGAGTGTAGGCATAATGAAGTGATTCTTGAATGATGAATTGGTTGGATAGTTATTCTCTTCATTAGTTTTATCAGTTTCAAACATTGAAATGTGCCCGTATCTTTAACTTGTCCGACCAAGGAGGTTGAAGTTAGGAAAAAAAATAACAATGGCAATTTGAGGCTACCAACCCTTATCTAAATTAATTTGAGCTCTAACTGATGATAGTTAAGTCTAGACTTATTGTGATACAAAAATATACAAACTTTGAGTCTGAGAGGAGACAAGTGAAATTCATCTACCAAGGTCAAGAGACGTTAGATGAACTAAAACATAAGTCTTACACAAAATTCACCAGGATAGATCACTAGTAAAAGCCTACTAAGATATGGAATTATGGGGAACACAATCCTAATTTTGTCTTGATAATTTGATACACAACTTAATCTTTGTTAGAATTATTTTCTTCTCTTTATTTGCAAACCCCCCTTCCGAAATATTAATTGCAAGTTATTGTATTCATCATTAATATATTATTTCTTTTCTATTCCCTGTGGGATCGACCCCAACCTAGTTGGATCACTATATTTGACAACGACCACTTTATATTTCAATGGTAAGATGTAATTTAGGAGTGATCAAATTTTAGCTCCATAGGGGATCGAACCTGGGTCACCCGCGTGACAGGAGGGAATACCTCCCCTCTTCCCCAAAGCCTTAAAAAGAAAATTGAGGATGAAAATTTCACAAATTTATTTCTATGTTACAACAACTATCCATCAATATTCCATTGTGGAGGCACTGGAGAAAATGTCAAGATACGCATAGTTCATGAAGGAGTTGGTGACTAAAAAGAGAACAATGAGCTTTGACCCTGAGGATAACGCTCACCACTGCGGCACAATAGCATCATACTTGTTAGTGCAGAAAAAGGAGGACCTTGGAGCTGTCACAATCCCCTGTACAATTGGAGCAGTGAATTTTGCCAAGACATTATGTGATCTGGGAGCCATATAAATTTGATGCCTTTGGCCGTATATGAGCAGCTGAGCTTGGAAGCCCCCAGGCCAACTACAATGCTACTACTAATGGCAGACCGAACAGTAAAAAGGCCAGTGGGTATACTAATTGATGTTCTAGTCAAAGTGGAGAGATTTATATTTCAGCAAACTCTGTCATATTGGACTATGATGTTGATTTTGAAGTACCAATTATTTTGGGATGCCCAAGAGCATTAGTAGACATGGAGAGTGGAGAACTGAAATTCAGGTTGAATAATAAGGAAGTAGTATTCAATGTCTGTAGAGTAATACGACAACCAAATAATTTGGCTATAATATCTGTATAGATGTCATTGATGATGCAGTTATGGAATTAATAGAAGAAAGCTGTACAACTGAAGCCCTGACATCAGCATTGTTTAAACTGACTGAGTGGGAAGTTGCTGGAGCAGATCAGACAGTGAAAGATATAGTGGGAAGGGGTGCCTACTCATATGCACCTAAAAAATTGAATCTTGATTTGAAAAATAGAGCAAACCCTTCCGCTAAGCCATCGATAGAAGAGCCACCAGTGTTGGAGCTTAAGTCGCTGCCTTCCCATCTTCGGCATGTATTTCTTCATCCTTATAACATATTGCCCGTAATTATATTTGCAAAATTGTTGGATTGGTAGGTAGATGCATTGATCTCCCTTCTGAGAACTTACAAAAGAGCCATAGGATGGACCATCGCAAACATTATTGGTATTCCATGAAGGATTTGCACTCATAAGATTAAATTGAAGAAAGATTACACATCTAGTATTGAGCACCAAAGGAGGCTAAACCCAATCATGCAAGAAGTGGTAAAAAAGAAATCATTAAGTGGTTAGATGCAGGGATGGTCTATCCAATCTTTGATAGTCAATAGGTTAGTCCAGTGCAGTGTGTACAAAAGAAACGAGGGATGATAATGGTTCAAAATGAGAAGAATGAGCTTGTACCCACTAGAATAGTTACTGGATGGATATTATGTATGGATTACAAAAAAATTGAACAACTGCACAAAGAAAGATCACTTTCCACTTCCTTTTATAGATGAGGTGATAGACAGGTTAGCGGGGAGAGTATATTATTACTTCCTTGATGGATACTCAGGATACAACCACATCTCTATTGCCCAAGAGGATCAGGAGAAGACGATATTCACCTATTCTTATGGAACACACACTTTCAAAAGGATGCCTTTTGGGTTATGCTATTTTCCAGTCACATTCTAGAGATTCATGATGTCCATATTCTTAGACATGGTGGAATACACTATAGAGGTGTTTATGGATGACTTTTCGATAGTGGGTGACTCGTTCAAGGATTGCTTAGCACATTTGGCTGCAGTACTTAAGCGATGTGAAGAGACAAATCTGGTGTTGAATTGGAAAAAGTGTCAATTCATGATCACAGAAGGGATAGTATTGAAGCATAAGATTTCTGAAAAGGATATTGAGGTGGACAGGGCAAAAAGTGAAGTCATTCGAAACTTCCACCTCCTATATATGTTAAGGGAATTCATAGTTTTCTAGGGCATGCTAGTTTCTATTAGTGTTTTATAAAAGATTTTAAAAAAAATTCTAACCTCTTATGCAGGTTGTTGGAGAAGGATGCAAAGTTTGTATTTGATGAAGCTTGCCTTAAGGCATTTGAGTGTCTAAAGGAGAAGCTCATCACAACACCTATCATAGTAGCTCTTGAATGGAGTAAGCTTTTCTAGATCATGTGTGATAGTAGTGGTGTAGCCTTGGGTGTTGTCCTTAGACAAAGACATTATAAGATTTTTCATCCCATCTACTATGCTAGCAAGGCTCTCAATGTAGTACAAAAGAACTCACAGTCACGGAGCAAGAGTTGTTAGCTGTGTTATATGCCTTTGATAAATTTCGTGCCTTTCTCCTTAGCACAACTATGGTGGTGCACACTGACCATGCAGTAACTCGGTATCTAATAGCAAAAAAGGATACAAAACCTCGACTTATTCTCTGGGTACTACTACTATGGGAATTTGATTTTGAGGTGAAAGATAGAAGGGGTACAGAGAACCAAGTTGTAGACCACCTATCCCGATTGGAGGAAGAAGGAAAAGTGGGGAACGAGTTGGAGATCAATGTTTCCTTTCTAGATGAACAGGTATTGTCCGCTTCACACGATTTGATTCCACGGTTCACAAATTTTGCAAACTATTTGGTGGTAATGTAATGCCTAAAAATATGAGTTTTCATCAAAAGAGGAAGTTTCTCCATGATGTTAGGAAATTTTTTTGGGATGAGCCATACCTATTTAGAATTTATGCTGACAGTATAATTAGAAGGTTTGTAAATAAGATGATTTACATTTTTGAGGCATGTCACTCGTCTCCCACTGGAGGGCATCACAGTGGCATTTGCACAACACAAAAGATATTACATTGTGGTTACTATTTGCCTATGATTTACTAAGATGCTCATGATTTTGCAAAAGCTTGTGATAAATGTCAAAGATGAGGAGGAGTGTTGCGGAGACATGAGTTACCTCTGACACCCATTTTTGAGGAGAGTTGTTAGATGTATAGGGCATTGATTTCATGGGCCCATTTGTAAGTTATTTTGGGATGAAATACATATTGGTGGCAGTTGATTACGTTTTCAAATGGGTGGAAGTTATAGCACTTCCAAACAATGAGAGTAAGTCAGTCACTGGGTTCTTGCGAAGGAACATCTTCTCTAGATTTGACATTCCAAGGGCAATAATCAGTGATGGTGGATCACACTTCTGTAATAGGTTATTCTAGAATTTACTTAAAAAATATGGAGTCAAGCATAAGGTGGCAACACCTTACCACCTGCAGACAAGTGGACAAGTGAAAGTCTCAAATCGGGAGATCAAGACAATCCAAGCCAGTTAATGCCAATAGACTGGTCAAGGAGATTAGATGACTCTTTATGGGCATTATCCCATAGCATTCAAATCACCCATAGGTATGCCATCCTATAAGTTTGTCTAGAAAATCATGTCATTTACCTGTGGAGCTCGAACATAAGACATTGTGGGCACTAAAAATATTAAATCTGAATTGAAAAGAGGCCGCGAATCTTAGACTCACCCAACTCAATGAGATGGATGAATTTTGAGTAACGGCCTATGAAAATGCTGCAATACACAAGGAAAGTATGAAGTTTTATCATGATCAAAAAATTGAAAAGAAGGAGTTGACACCTGTGGACTTATCAAAATGGTCAGGACTATTCAAAGTGGTTCAAGTGTTTTCATATGAAGCAATAAAGCTTGAAACCAAGGATGGAACAAGATTCAAAGTGAATGGACAAAATATGAAGCATTATTTTGGTAATCCTGAGGAGTTAAAAAGTTTGGAGGAACTATACCTTGATGAAGCCTGAGTAATCAAGGGATCTGCGTCGTGCCGTGACGTTAAATCAAGCGCTGCTTGGGAGGAGACCGAAGATAACTTAGATTGTTTACTTAATATGTGTGCTCAAGTGTGTAGAAAATAAGTCACAAGAACATAGCAGGTCCTCGGGCAAGGGAAAACAACACAAGAGTCGTAAAGGCCAAACTCTGCACGGAGCTGCACGACGCACCAGCCAAGCTCCATGCAGATCTACATCGCGTTGAAGAATGCAACACGGTGTACCTTCACCGTATTGAGGCTCACAATGCGCTGTTCTATGGAAAAAGTGAGCACCCCCACTGATGATGAGGATTAGAGGCCCAGGGAGTTCTTCTTTCACTCTTTACTTATATTTTGTTATTTTAGCATTGAGAACAGTGCTACCGATTAAGTGTGGGGTGGGAGAAGTAAACTTCATTATACCAAGCATCATTTCATTACTAAATTTATACATAGTGGCCCTAGCTTTTTTGTGATTCATGACTATTCCTGCTATCTTGTAGTAATTTTTTTTTGTTTTGATTGATATTTTATTTTTATTTGGGTTCCTTTGATTTTTATTTTCGGTAATTTTCTAGTGGATAGTCCTTTAGAACCGATTAAAGAGTCTAGATTTTTTTTTATTTTTTAGTTAGTCATAAAGTTAGGACTTTTTGCGATGATGGATTGATGACATCTGTCTTAAAGAAAAGTTAGTCATTAGGAGTACAGGAACTTGAAACTTTATGAATGCTAGGTGTTTCACTTAGGTATCATTGAGACATTGTAAAATTCACTCAATAATGCATCAAAAAGATAGAAACAATTAGTCTTTTAAAATTTGACTCCTACGCTTGAAAATTGGACTTAATCATGTTATGCATGCAATATGAATATATGTATTTATGTAATCTTGATTGCAATTTGATGTCTAGAACTTGCCCGGTGTGTGATATAGGCATTTCTTTGAAATCCTATTTGTATCCTATTTTACCTACCTTGATTATGATTATCCTACTTAGCCATTTTGAGCCTTAGCCTATTCTTTTGATAGCCATATTATAAGTTTAATTTCTTTTTGTTCTATTTACTTTTATTGATCCAAATGACTCCTAGAGCACTTTAATTGATAACTTTTTGAATAAAAGGAGCATGAGTTGAGAAGTGAAGGAAAAAGCTAAAAGTGTGGAAATTAGAAGAAAAGAAAAGGGTGAAAAAACCTGCTAAACAAGGAGGGTGAGATTAGTGGAAAAACAAAAAGTAGAAAGAGCTTTGAAGAGAAAAATTGAAAGAATGAAAAAAAAATGTGAATGAGCTTAAAGTTAAGATTCCGTACTAGTCACCTAAGTTGTAAATTGAAAAATAAAAGGAGGTCTAAGGAGAAAAATAGAAGATGGAAGAATATGCTAAAAAGTCAAGAATTGTGAAGTTTTAAAGTGCTTAGGGAGATTAGTGACTATCTTGGCCAAATAGTTCCTACCCATCCCTTAGCCTACATTACAACCAATTTAAGTCCTAATTGATCTTAGAATCGATGTCCAATTTAAGTCCTAATTGATCTTAGAATCGATGTCCTATATTAGTGGAGTATTACACTAAGGGCAAGTCTATGGATCGTCTTTTGCATGCATGTTGAGTTCTTTGAGAGAATGAGTGATAATGTTTTCTTTATGCCCAAGTTAATATTGTTATATATCTTTAGTATGAAAGGGAAATTCCTCAAATGGTGAGGACACATAATGATAATATTTTGGTATATCTTGATTTATAAATTGCATATGATTCATGTTGGCCCAAATATATCTTGTTGAGTTAGTTCTAGAAGCTAATGGTTGCAAACTTTGACATTTGAATATTGATCCTATACGGATGCGAGTGAATTGTTGGAGCTTGATTGATTTGTCTAATGATCCTAAGGGTAAGTAGAATTGTTCGTTGGGTGAATTTTATGGTTATGTTGGAGAAATAAAGTAGTAGATTATTCGGGGATGAACAATAATTTAGGAGTGGGGTAGTGATGAACGGCAAATTTACGCATTTCTTAGTCATATTTTGCCCATACTTAGCTATATTTTGAGAACAAATTGTGTGTGTTTTCTTATGTTTTATGATATATTTGTGAAAAATAGCTAACACACATGATTAGATACTTTTAGGTATTAAAGTTATGAATTTGAGCTTAATTTTGGCTAAAAAGAGCAAAAATAGAAAAATCGAATTGAGCAAAGCAAAATTCAAGCAAGTTAGCACCGCACCGACATGCCAGGGCAAGGGAAGGACCAAGAGGCGCAATGTAGCGTCCTTACCTGCGCTATGCCAGGCGCGGCTCACCACACTATCCAGACGAGCCAGATGCCAATCCCAATTCTACTAGGAATACTACAAAACCCAATTCAAATCCAAGAAGAAATAACGAAGGCTTAATCTACTATTATAGATACCCTTTATTTTATGTTGAGTATATCAAGTAGAATCCAAATATTGTAGTCTTAGAGTCAAGTGTTGCACAATTCATACGTTACGAATTTAGTATAATAGTATAGTTGGATATTTTGTTGGAAATTCATCAAGTTCTTGAGACTCAATATAGCTTTGGAGATTTTGTTGAACAAGTTTATTGTAAAGTAAGTACTTCATTATGATTTCTTTGCCTGAGGACTTGCAAAAATCTTAAGTTGAGGGTATTGATGTGCTGTGAATTTACAGTACTTTCGACGCTCAAAACTAAAGAAAATAGCATGGACTTAGGTATGTTTATATGGATATGAGGTACTTTTCTTATGTTTTCAGGTAAACTTAGGTGTCAGAGTAGGATTGTGCAAAAGAAGCTTAAAAGGATAAAAAAAAGAGCCAAAATGACAGTCTCAGTATGAGAACTTGATGGTATGAATCGTACTAAGACTCGTGAAAATATTCAGAATGTTGAGCTGAGAAAGATGCAATCCACGACCCATAGTACGAGCTGTAACTTCAAGTCGTGGAAATATTCAGAGAAATTGCACAAGGGTTGGCTCTGGGTACATATAGCTAAGTACGAGTCGTGGAGGCAAGGTACGAGTCGTACCAACACACTCCTGACAAACTTCAGAGAAATTCAGAGTCCCTAGCTTCAAACCATGGATGCAAGGTACGACTCGTAGGAAGTTGGTACGAGTCGTACCAAGGCACAACAGTTAGCCGAATTTTAGAAAGCTGAAGACCTACGGATAGCAGGTACAACCCGTACAAGCCTACTATGGGTCGTAGGTTTGGTCGTGGATCATGCAGCAACAGATATAGAAGTTTAACCTGTTAGCTTAGGAAAAGGATTCTGATGTCTGTATAAATACGTTTTATGTTTTATTTTCATTAGACAGGATCATATTTTGTTAGACATTGTTAGTTTTGGTTAGACAATCACCAGAGAACATAGAATTGAGTTGATTAATTTGTGATCAACCTTTTCTTGATTTTGTGAAGTGTTCTTGATAATTTCCATATTTAATCAACGAAGTTTTTCTCTCATCTACGCTTGTAAGTATTGATTTATGTATTTAATTATGAATGCAAATCACAACCTTGCAACTATGAGAGACTAAAACCTCCATATCTAGGGTTGTGGGAATCATGGCGGATTTAACGAGCTAGGATTGCACAAAAGTGATTCAAAATCAATGCAAAATACTTGTATTGTATTCTCTTCATATTTTAATGTTTCTTAACGGTGTACAATGTTAGGACTTTCCCAAATTCTTTACTTGCTTGAGCCTAGAGAGGTAGAGTTTAGGAAAAGAGAATTACAACAAAGCCTTGGTCTTGATGATCATTGTATTAACTTGAGCTGTGGTCGCAGGATAGTTATATTTAGGATAAATTGATAATAGTTAGTTGTAATCGCTCATGAGACCTGATCCGGTGATTTACAGTCATCCAATAGGGACGAACCAGTGGTTTGGATGAACCCTAGTTTTCAATCCTAGAAGTAAAGCATTGAAATTGATCACTTGTGTATACCCGAAGCAGTTACGAACCCATGGGGAACACAAACCCTAGTTAGTTTTAATTCTTGATTTTACAACACAATTATAATCATTGTTTTTTTTAGTTATTATTCTCTTTAAACCCCCCACCTTGGAGTGACTACCTAACAAAGTTCACTTACCGGCAGTAGTCTAGCCCTTCCATATTCTCTATAGGTTTGATCCCAATCTCTAGTTGGGTTCTTTATTAACAACGTTCGCTTCATACTTCGGTAGGAGGTATGTTTTGAGCGTTATCACAACTTAGACAAAATAAAGGCTATTGAGGAAATTTTGGAAGGCCACAAGGGAGTTAAAGTTATACAAATATTCACCAGAAGGTTGGCGGCTTTGAGTCAATTTGTATCTGGGTCATCTTAAATAAGTCACAAATTCTTTTCACTTCTGAGAAAGAAAAAAAGACTTCAGAAATGGATGCCAGAATGCCAAGAGACATTAAATATTTGAAGAAATATCTATCGGATTCTCCTTTGCTATCTAAACCAAAAGCAAAAGAAGCATTGTTGTTGTATCTTTCCTTATTAGAAGAATCAATAAGCGTGGTACTGTCTAAAAAGAAAAAAAGGTACACAAATTTCCTATTTATTGTGTAAGTAGAAATTTAGCAAATGCGGAAACAAGATATCCGCACCTAGTGAAACTGGCCTTGGCACTAGTGATGACTGCTAGGAAACTCAGGCTTTATTTCCAATGCCATCCCATGTGTAATAACAACATATCCATTAAGGAATGTTATAAATAAGCTCAAACTCTCAGGGAGACTGGTAAAATGAGAAATAGAAGTTGGTGTCTATGATATAAAATATAAGCCATGAACGATGATAAAATCTCAAGTTCTGACTAATTTTTAGACAATTTAGTCTAGGAATGGTTCGTGAGGATGAAAAAGAATATATGTTGACCTTGGAGATTACACCTGGTATCTGGATCCTTCTTATGGATGATGCTTCAAATGTAAGGAGATCAGGATTGGGTATTATCTTAAAGATTCCCTCGGGGAAAGTCCTTACACAAGCAATAAAAATTATTCATGTGACTAATAATGAGGACGAATATGAGACATTCATTGCAGGACTAGAACTGGCATAGATTTTAAGGGTGAAAGTCTTCAAAGCAAAAAGTGTCTCCCTCTTAGTGATCAATCAGATCAATGACTTATTTGAAGTAAAGGATGAAAGAATACGAATATATTTGGATAAGGGCACACGATGCTAAGCTATTTTAGGGAATGGACAGTTGAACTTGTTCCTAGAAAACAAAACATGAAGGCTGATGCTTTAGTAAATCTGGGACCTCGTAGGACTTAGAAGAGACAAGCAAGGACAAAATAACGCGACTGATAACTTAACTATGGATGTCAGTCATGGCAAGATCAATTGCGCATGTCTGACTTGAGACTGGAGAAACGAGTACGTTGATTATTTGCAAAATGACAAGTTGCCTGAAGAAGCAAAAGCGTCACGAGTACTTAGAACCAAAGTTTCCCAATATTACATAGTAGGGGAGACAGTTACTTCGTAGTTCGTAGAACGTTCAACGGTTCATTAGTGTCACGATCCAAGTGGATATGATTGACACTCACACTAATCCCCTACTGGATGAACCATCATTTTCTCATTTGCCCATTTAGTTATTCACATAGTTTATTAAAAATATAATACTTATAAAAGAAATAGTGAAAGTCTTAACTAAATAAATATAAAACCAAATCCATGTGGAACTAACTATTACAATCCTCAAAGAACTAAAAGTCATTGTACAAAATACTATAACTTAAAAAATACCTAAAAGTTGTGGAAAATAATATAAAACAATAAAATGATGTCTAGAAACAAGGAGACATCAGATAAAAAAAATCTTCGGCAGTCTGGGTAGAAATCAACTCACTCTCAGATTGAATGTCAAACTGTCCCGCTAGAGATGTGGTCCGGATGAACTCCTGGATCACAGTTTGTACTTAGAAAATAAGTGCAAGAATAGCGTCAATACAAACACTATATATTGGTAGGGATCATAGGTGGACCTTAGATAATAACAAGTATATAATAAGACTCAATAAGAAAACCAAATACTCGAAATCAGATAGTAAACACCAACTCACAATTCCAATAAACCATTCATAACAAACAGTTCTATTCACTGTATCATATATGACATTATCAATCAATAAAATATCACATGTATATAATTCTCAACAATCAGTATGCAGTATCTCACCAACTTATAATATAAGTGAGTCATAAGTAAGTAAGAATTTCATAATAACACTGAACATACAGGTAAACAGTCTTGTCTTATCAGTTTCTTATCTCTGTACACACAGTGTAAAATAAACTATACAAACATGCCAAAGGGTCTTATGCTTTCTCTTCAAGTCATGGCCTGCAAGGGACTCTAGAAATTTATATACGGTACTGAAGCAATATCCACTTCTACTCATTTGCTCACCGGATGCTCTCCTCAAACACGAGCCACTCATATTCAAGTATTTATATATATTCAATTAGCTCACACTCATCACTCATTCGTATGCTCCCCTCAGACACGAGCCTCTCATAAGAGGGTAAGAATATATTACCCAAAATTCATCAATATATTTCATTATGCTCCCAAATAGTCATCACATAGAATAAATCAGAAATACATATTGGATTATTACAATTGCACATTCAATTCATGAATCATATTCACAGTTCAATTTAGAGCTTATTCAAGCAACATAGTCACAACACCATATTTTATATCACAATTAGTGTCCAAGGACCATTTAAATATGCTCATCAAGTCATAATACATACATATCATTATATAAAGATAAATCCTCATAAATCAAAACCTACCTGCTATTCCGTAAGAGCTTTGCCTTTTCTCAATGCCTCAGATCGTTCAAAGTCTAAAAACAAACAATAATAATAGTCAATTATTCATCTTTTTAAACCAAGGGTTTGGGAGTTCTAACCCACCAAATTCTACCTGTTATTATAGTCTAATTCGATATTCAAAGGTCAAATTATCATAACCCAATCATATAATGACCATTTCAACCTAGTTCATAGAGTTTTTATTCCTATAAACCCCTTAAAGCAGTTTTTAAGGTTAAAGGTCCAAATTTCACCAAGTTCTAGGTCTCACACCATCACATAAACAACATTCTACAATCACATTCACCCTAGGAAGTACTGATTACTCACTTTTAGGCCTAGGGATCAACACCCAACCACTCTCAATCAAATAGCCCTAGTCTTCTTAATTCTAGGGTTCTTAGCTAGAATTCCACCATTAATGATCACCCTTTGATTCTAGGGTGTTAGGGAATTGAAAGATGGAAGTATTCATTATGAAATATTTGGGAAGATGAAACCTTTCCACCTTTAAAAAATTGTCTCTAACCTCCTCAATTTCTGTGCTTTAGAATAATGGGTGAAAACTCTAAAATTTTGACTTAAATAGGCATTTTGCCTCTCGTCGTCCACTGCAGCAGACTTGCTATGGTGACCAGAGTCTCGCCACGGCAGACCCGGTGATTTTCCTCTCTAACTTCTGCGACAGACCTCCGGTCGTTATGGCGGTCTCACTACAGCGGACTCCTATCGCTGTAGTGGTCCCTACTAACCAGTAGCTCGGTAATCCTGCACATTTTTCCATTCCAAAATACAAGTCTTTCATCCAGACTTCCCAACACTTTTTAATTGTGCACCTAGACGTAAAAGGATGCTATGAATTCACTTGTAGTTGTACAATTCTCTATGGAGGTCTAGTTGACTAGATCGTTCCCTAACGAAAACACAAAATATGAGAATTAACCAAAATGGATACTATTGAGTTCTTAAAACCATCCCGTACAGAATTCTTATCAACTCATTTTCGCTAAGGGAATTCTACCAGGGTGCTAAGGCTCTAACCATTCTATAACGATTGGAGTGGTCGTTAAAATTAGCAATATGCTTAGGTGATTACGCAATAAAGGAAGTTCATGAAGGATTTTGTGGAGATCACTCCAGACAGATTTTTTAGTCGATAAGCTAATTCAGCTTGAATATTATTGGTCAAGGATGGAGAAGGATGTAAAAATGTTCGTGCAAAAGTGTGGTAAATGCCAATGACATATATCCCTGATTCATCAATCGGTAGAATCACTTCGGTGATATCTCCATGGTGATTCATGAAATGGAGAATGGATACTGTCGGACCATTATTGACAGCAATAGGTCAAGTAAGGTTTGTATTATTCCTGAATGACTATTTTCCAAATGGATTAAAGCAGGATGTCATAAGAAGATTAGAGAAAAGAAGTCATAGATTTTATTTGAGATCATATTATACGTCGATTGATAATTCCAAAACAAATAACTTGCGATAATAGGCCTCAGTTCGTACACAAAAAATATTATCAATTTCCTCGAAGGATTTACGATAAAAAGAATCACATCCGCTTTATACCTTCCCAGTGTAAACAACCAAGTCTAATCAACAAACAAGATGATAAGACAATTTTTTTTAAAAAAACTAGAAGTAACAAAAGGAATATGGCAAGAGATGCTGTCAGAAGTGTTATGGGCATATAGGACAACAACAAAATCAATTACCGATGAAACTCCACTTTTTTTAGTGTATGGAGCTGAAGCTTTGATTTCAGTCGAAGTAGGAGAACTGAGCTTACATTTTCAACATGGAAATGAGCGGAAGAATGATGAAGCCATGTTCATGAATTTGAATTTGATTGAAGAGCACCTCGACCTAGAATTAATTAAAATGATAGCCCAAAAGCAAAGAATTGAAAAGTACTATAACTGGAGAACAAATCTTAGATTCTTTCAAGAAGGAGATTTGGTTCTCTTGAATGTAACCTGTAGCACCAGAGACCAAAATGCAGGAAAGCTTGGTCTGAATTGGGAAGGTCTATATCAAGTTAAGCAAATAATCTGTAAAGGATTATTGACACACAATTTTAGCTATCCACATTTTTGATCAATTATTTAAGCTTTTGAAATTTTAAACAATTTAAAGTAAATGTTTGTAAGGGTTGCTAATATTTTTTAAAATTATTTTAGATAATATTTTAGTATTTTTATTTAGCAAAATATCCTAAATATATATTGTACTTTGTTTTATAATTTTGAATATTGAAAATATACACCGAAAATTAATTATATATTTTTTATATTAATAACAAGTATTTCATTTTAGAACATATTTTTGGTTATCAATTTTGAGTCATTTATAATTTCAATAATATCGTTGACCCATTTTGAAAATAAATATTTTATATGTTTAAGCATGGAAATTTAATTAAATTAATGGACTAATAATATATCTCAATTGGTATGATTTTAAAAGACCCGCCCCACCCAACCTTTTCAAACCCGTCTCTTTCTTCTTTTCCCATTCATCCTCTCTTCACCTGTTTTCAGAACCTAAGAGCGCCACACCTTCTTCGTTCTTTCTTACCTTCCTTTTCAGAAATGGCAAACCTAGCACGTGGACCACTCCTCTCCTTTTCCATCCTTTCCGCTATCCCTTTCTCCTCCGATAAGAAGTCGTCCTCGCCGTTAAGAAATGGATCTTGGGTTTAATTTAAGCCCAAAAGTTAACTTTTAAGAAGAGGATTGCCTAAGTCTATATAAAGAGTCCACCCGTCTCTTTAACTATCGATGTGAGATTTTTTTCATTCTTCAACACCCCACCTCATGTCCAGAGCTGGACATCTAGTGTGTGGGCAATTTTAATTTGGTGGCCCAACATCGGGTGAGATGGATCCTTCTCCAATACCATGTTAAGAAATGTATCTTGAACTTAACTTAACCACAAAAACTAGCTTGTGAGGGGAGGATTGCTTAAGTTCATAGACTCCACTCATTTCTTTAAATACTGATGTGGGATATTTTTTATTCTTCAACATTCACCTCTCTCCATCTTGCTCGCGACAGTCTCGACAAAGTGCCAGAAATCACAGAAAGATTCGCACGCTCCTCTCTAAAATGTTGACTATCCATCCTTGTCATGTCTGAAAAGGTAAGACTTTGATTTCCTTTTTGGATTTTCTCCCCTCTTCTCTTTAAAAATTGAATTCCATAAGCTTCTTGAAGAAGCTTTTAAGGCTCAAATCTGCCTATAAATATAACCCTAGATTATTAATAAAAGAAAGAAGTTTCTTTCATAAGTTTATTTTTATTCACTAATTCCCTATGTTTTTCCGTTCTTCCTTCTTGAGTCGAATTTCCAGAACAAAGTCGAAAGCGGTTTTAAAGACTCAACTACGTGACTTGCGCCCCAAAAAGGTCCGTATCTCCCCTTTCAATCTTATCTCTTTTTTTTTTTTTGCATATATGTGTAAAAATGTGATAGTTTAAAATGTTCTTACTTTTATACATCAGCTCTATAGTATGTGTGATTAATTTAGTGTCCTTTTTAATCTTATTTTTGATTATATATATAGTGTGTACACAGACAACTTCGATTACGTGAAACTCCCTCATCTCGGTTTTTCCTCTATTCTCATCTAATGTATGTCTGCTAATGTGTGATGTGTAGGTATCAAAGTGTTCATCAGTCTTCATCAATTCTAAGTAATAAAAAAATGTTAATGTGCCAGTTGAACCACCGATTAAAATGTGAAAGGCTAAATCCTAGAGGCAAAAAATCTTGTTTCTCTTATTGATAATCCTTAAAGTGTTCGGATTGTTAGGATATACTATTAACCATGCGGTTTTAGTATAGTATTATGTTTCAGTTCTGTGTAAGACTTTTATTTTATTTGTAGGATTAATAAAGTCTTGTTTTATATAGATCATTTTTGCATGTGCGTCCTTACTTATATAGTAGATGATTTGGTCTATAGAGGTTAGCATTTACACAGAAGATTAAATCATCAGTTCTTATAAGTATAAAATTTATATATGTTCATAATCTAAGATGAAAATTGGACGAATTCATCAGTATGATTGTAACACAGGATTAAATGTAATTTATCTTGATTATGAGAATGATATTATTCCGACTACTTGTGCTAGTATATTTTTCATGTATTGAACGGACCAAGTAGAGAAAAATATTTTATCTGACTTAGTAAAATAAATTTTCTAGATTATTAAATGTACTTATACTCTTAATCTTAACATAATTATTATGATCAATGTTATTTGCTTGTTGTTTTGATCTATCAAAGGGTGAAACTCTTTCTTGAGTTATAATGTTCCCAATAGGTTGGATGATGACAAATGATATTTGTGAAATAATAATTAGTTGATAGAATCCATGTCTCGACCTTGAGATTGATGATATCCCTTTATGATTGCTTATAAGTTTTCATGTGAAAACCCTGCAAGTGTTTTCCATGAAATAAGTTAAACGTTTGAATAAAGAATTAAATTAATCAATGAATTAAATTGTCAGAAATTTAATTTGATTGGTTGGTATCTGTAATCTTAACATGGAGAGTTAAATAAGAATTTAATGATTGATTTTGAAATTATACCGAGGAGTGCAATTACAAATTTTTAGTGAAATAATCTGTAATTTATTATGGTAGGTTAATTCATTCATTATTTTGAATTAATATCATAATTGGAAGCCTCACTAAATAAATCTGTAGTCCCTGCTATGCCTGATTAATTAAAGAACTTGAAAAAGGAAGAAACCTGTATTCATGAAGTAGTAAAATTCTACAAGATTTTGAAAAACTTCAGAAAAGGTAAGTAGTACACGTTTTGGATTTTATACCCTTTAAAATGTGTGAATATACAAGGAAAGAGGGAATCCTATATGTTTTGAAATTAGGGTTTTATACCCTAAAATGTGATTATAAATAGGGTTTTTTTCCTCCTTGAAAGGTTCACCTTTTCTGAGAAGCAGTACTTGCTCACACAAGTATTCCTTATTCGAAGATTATTGAGGCTATAACAGAAGACAACAGACCTGGAGAGCAAGTTGGACACTTCGTGTGAAAAGGTTCAAGAGGTTAGTATTTCGTAATCGAATTTGTTGTTGTTATCTGGTGATTCATTTAAGGTAGTTGATCCAATTTATGCTCGCTTCCGTTGCCCATGTTCTAACAATTGGCATCAAGAGCCGACTTACATCTACCTAGATAATGTGGAGAATTCATGAAAATAGATTTTGCATGAATCATATTATAGATGAAAACAAGTATTTTAATGGATTTTGTGTTTGAAAAAATGTTTTATAAATAATTTATGAGATGTTTTGTGAAACCAAAAACAGAAAAAAAATTTAAGCTGCCAGGTCGCGCGAGGCACTTCCGAGTCGCGCGCAGGGCATTGCTGAGTCCCGCGCAGGGCACTGCCCAGGCGCGCGTATGACACTACCGGTTTTGGTTGGTATTGGAGTTTTTTAAATTTTGACGAACTCCAATTGACCTGAAATTTTGTAGGTTCATCAGAAATGAACCACTGAGCAATACTCACTGCTATGCTGTGGCTAACGTTGTTTTTTGGCCATTCGGAGTTGTTTTGATGGGTTTTTGGGCATTTTCTATTTTCTAAAAAATTAAAAATTGTGAAAAAAATAGTTTCTTACAACCAGTATTGTTAGGGTTCATTCCTTATGGTCTCCATTGGTATGTAACAGTAATGTAATGAGTTTACATGTTGACATTGGTCTTCTTCCCCCATCGGATAGATTCATTATGGGATTACTGTGTTTACTTGTCTCGTGTTGTTGAAAACTTGTATTAGCTCTCCAACTGAGTTACATGTTGGTTCAATGGAACAGAGATTTACATTATTGGATATTTACCTATCTTAAATATGCAGTTTACTCTCCAACTGAGTTAGTTCTGTTTTGATTTATGGGGTAGACATCTGTCATAACTTCCCTATCGGACCTAGCTATTCAATATGCATGGTTATATGTGTTGTGTTTACATGAATTTATATATTTTTGTAGCATGCTTTATGATCTATTTGATATTTTCTACCTCCCAGATTAATAATGACTTTGTTGAATCCTCTCACCTCTATTTTAAAAGAAACCAAGTTAGAGGGCCCGAATTATGTTGACTGGAAAAGAAATCTGGATTTTCCCCTAACTGCTGAAGGGTACAGTTTTTTGTTGGTTGAGGAATGCCCTGAAAAACATGAGAATGCCACCATGGACCAAATCAAAGCCTATGAAAAATGGGTAAAGGCTAATGAGATGATGCGATGTTACATTATTGCCTCAACATCGAATGTTTTGCAACATCAGCATCAGTCTATGAAATCTGCTTATGATATGCTTGAAAGTCTCAAAGAGATGTTTGGTGAGCATAATCGTGTTCCAAATCAGACAGCCATGAAAGCCCTTTAAAACACAAAAATGGCTGAAGGTTCATCTGTAAGGAATCATGTTCTTAAAATGATTGGTCTTCTTAATGAACTGGAAATCCTTGGAGCTAAAATTGATAAGGACTCTCAATGAGATGATCCTGCAGACTTTGCCTGACAGTTTCAACAATTTCGCTTGAACTATAATATGAACAAAATGGATTTGTCTCTAGTGAAATTGTTGAATGAGTTGCAAACGGCTGAGTCCATTATCAAACAACAAACTCCTGTTGTGGCATTGAATGTTGAGAAAGCTCCTTCTTCTTCTAAGCTGAAAGGGGGACAGAAAAAAAAGAGATCTCACAAGGCATCTGGAGTTGCAAATGGTGGTGTGGCTAAGCTGAAAGGCAAGTTCTATCATTTCAAGAAGCCTGGGCATCGGAAGAAGCAATGTTCTGATTAAATGGCTTAATTGAACAAGCAAGGTAATTCTTCTTACTTAAATGTCATTAAAACCTATTTAGAGTTTGTTCCTATGATGCTATGGGCTCTAGATTCGGGAGCCACTAATCATGTATGCACTTCTTTACAGGGGTTTCAGGAAACGCGACGGCTAAGTGAGAATAAAGTTTGCATTTTTCAAGCCAATGGCGAACCAGCATCAGCTTTAGCTTTAGGTGAATTAGTTTTTATTTTAGTAGTTCGAGAGTTTTAGATTTAAAAAATATTCTCTATGTACCTTCTATTAGAAGGAATTTGCTTTCGATTTCAAAATTGGTGGATGGTAGTTATAATATATATTTTGGTAATAATTCTATTGTTATCAATTTTAACAAGCATTTTATCTATACTGCTACTAGAGTATATGATCTATTTGTGCTTGAAACACCTCCTGATTTGCTGCAACCAAAGGAACTAAATAATATTAATCTATCCAATAAAAGAAAACGTGTTTCTGAATTGAGTCAAACTTACTTATGGCGCTTGTTTCTAGGTCATATAAATCTAAATAGGATTTCAAGGTTGGTCTCTGATTGACTTTTGAGTTCATCGAAAGTGGAGGCATTGCCAACCTGTGAATCCTGTTTAGAAGAAAAAATAACTAAAAGACCTTTTCCTTCTAAAGGGAATAGAGCTAAAGATAAGTTGGAATTAATCCACTCTGATTTGTGTGGTCCTATGAATATATAAGCAAGAGATGATTTTGAGTATTTTGTGACCTTCACAGATGACTACTATAAATATGGATATGTTTATCTGTTGTGCCATAAATCTGAATGCTTTGACAAGTTCAAAGAATTTAAGGCAGAAACAGAAAAGCGACATGATAAACATATTAAATTATTACGATCTGATCGTGGTAGTGAATACCTTTCTGCTAAATTCACTAAATACATATCAGATTGTGGAATTACATCTCAATTATCTACTCCAAGGACACCATAACAAAATGGTATGGCAGAGAGAAGAAATAGAACTCTTTTGGAAATGGTAAGATCAATGTTGAGTTATTCGGGTTTGCCTTCTTCCTTTTGGGGATATGCATTAGATACCGAAAACTACCTGTTGAACTTGGTTCCTTCCAATTCAGTACCTTTAACTCCAATTGAATTGTGGATTATCCTAAAGCCTAGTCTAAGACACATTCAGGTATGGGGTTGTCTAACTCACGTGCTAAAGGCAAAACTAATAAGTTGGAATCAAAGACAGAAGTATGTGTCTTTGTTGGATATACAAAAGGGATGAAAGGTGATTTGTTTTATTGTCCTAAAGAAAAGAAAGTCATTACTATAACAAATTTCAAGTTTCTTGAAGAGGACTATTTAATAAATTATGTTCCAAGAAATAAACTCGTTTTACAGGAATTGAACAATGGAATAACAAATGATGTATCTTAAGAACAAATTCCACAAGAAAGTATTGACATACCACTCCATTATCATAGTGGGAGAGATTTCAATAGGCAACGGGAGGCGCAAGTGCAAAGGTCGGATGTCTCGCTACCTCAAGATAGTGGGAACAATGTTGACCAGCCTGCACTTATCGAGAAGCTTGTGCTTGAGGAAGAAGTTCGTGATAATCAAGATTTAGTTCCCGGAAGTGATGTTGTGGTTCCACCGCAAGATAAGATTAATGGTCTTGTAGTGAGTCGTCGTAGTGGCAGAGTTATTAGAAAACCCATCCGGTTTGCGCTCTTGGGAGAATCTTATGATAGAATCTCTGAAGAGCCTAATACAGAACCCCTTAGTTATGCTGAAGCACTACAAGATATAGATGCTGAAAAATAGATAGTCGTTATGAAATCTGAAATGGAGTTTATGTACTTCAATCAAGTCTAGGATCTTGTAGAACAATCTGCGGAAGTCAAACCCATTGGCTGTAGATGGATCTATAAGAAAAAGAGAGTGGTGGATGGAAAAGTGCAAACTTTTAAAGCTAGGCTTGTTGCAAAAGGGTTTACTCAAAAAGAAGGAATTGATTATGAGGAAACTTTTTCGCCGGTAGTCATGCTTAAATCCATCAAAATTCTCTTATCCATTGCTACTCATTATATGAGCTCTGGCAGATGGATGCCGTCTAAAAGAGAGGGGTGTATGGAAAAGTGCAAACTTTTAAAGCTAGGCTTGTTGCAAAAGGGTTTACTCAAAAAGAAGGAATTTATTATGAGGGAACTTTTTCGCTGGTAGTCATGCTTAAATCCATCAGAATTCTCTTATCCATTGCAAACTCATTATATGAGATCCAGAAGATGGATGTCAAGACGGCTTTTCTTAATGGAAGTCTTGATAAGTCCATATATATGGCACAACCAGAGGGTTTCGTGGAAAGTGGCAATGAGCACATGTTGTATAAGCTGAAAAGATCCATTTATGGGTTGAAACATGCATCTAGGGCATGGAACACTTATTTTGACAATTCTATTAAGACTTTTGGTTTTGATCAATGTGACAACGAGCCATGCGTCTATAAAAAGTGGGAGGGAGATAAAGTAACATTTTTGATTATGTGCGTGGATGACATTTTGCTCATAGGAAATATTGTGAGCAAGCTGAAATCGATCAAAGAGTGGTTGTCCTCGTTTTTTGATATGAAAGACTTGGGTGAAACGGCTCATATCCTTGGGATCAAGCTCTTGCGAGATCGCAAGCAAAGGATATTAGGCTTGTCTCAAGCACTTTATATTGATATGATTCTTACCAGGTTTAGCATGCAAAATTCCAAAAAGGGATTTCTTCCTTTTAGGCATGGAATTTCTCTATCGAAGAATCAGTCTCCCAAAACGACTGATGAGATAAAGAGGATGAGGTTGATCTCTTATGCTTCTGCTGTTGGGAGTCTCATGTATGCTATGTTATGTACTATACTTGACATTTGTTTTGATGTTGGCATGGTTAGTAGATATCAGTCTAATCCTGGGAATGAACTTCGAAATGCAGTTAAGCATATAAAATGAAATGAAGGATGTGGACCGTAGGAGATGATTTAGGCATTTCTTTGAATGAACCTAATTTTTATCCCTCACTTTACCTACCTTGAATGTTGAATCCTAGTGAGCACCATTGAGCCTTAAGCCTATTCTTTGATAGCTACAACATAAGCTGAATCCTTTTCCTTTTATTAGCCTTGAATTTGATCCAAAACTCCTAAGCGCTTAAGTGAAAAATTCCAAAGAGTGAAGGAGTGAGAAGCGTGAAAAAGGAGGAAACGTAGCAAGTTTTAAGAGTTGAGAAAAGGTCAAAGGTGCACTTGTTGAAAATGCTTGATTAGTGGTAGGGAGTAAGGAGATAAATGAATGAAAAAGTTGCTTAAGTACCCCTTACTAATAAGCTGAGTGTGCTTAAAGAAAAGGGAACAAGAAGAAAAAAATTCAAGATTGAAAAGAATGAAGGGGAAGTAAGAGAGGAGACATCCTTAATGAAGGTTGAATGTAATTAAAGCGCTTGGGGAGATAGCCACTGTTGTTATCTATAATAGTACTTACCTGTCCCTTGGCTTACATTACCATTAAGTCCTACTTGATCTTACGTTCATACATCCTTAAATTAGTGGAGTAAAACACTAAGGGCATGCTTATGGGTCACTACATGATGCATGAATTCCCTGAGAGAGCGAGCGAAATTCTATTCATATACTCACACATGTTGTGATTTGAAAATTTGTGAGTAAAAATGGGTAACTCTCTTGTGTGAGGGCACATGTTTAATGAGAGATAACATTCATGTCGGATTTCCTGATTGGTTGATTTACAGGAGTTTGCTAAGATTGAGAGTCGATTCTTGAGGTAAGGAAGTCTTAACATAGTTGTATTGTATTTCAATGATTAAATCATGCATGCTCTATTTTTAACTTGCTATTTTAAATAATCATTATAGCCATAGCTTGAATTCTCTTACTAAATTAACAATGTGTGAGTCTTCATTTACATGAGATGTAAAAGGGTTGTTCGAGGACGAACAAGGCTTTAAGTGTGGGGTAGGTGATCTTGGGCAAAATAGCATGCCCAAGTGATGCTTTATAACTTAGTTTTGTCTTGTTTATTGACTTAATTATAGGCATTCTCATGTACTTCTATGTAAATGTGAATATATATACTAACCAACATGATTAGTTCTTGTTTTTGTAGGTTTAAAATGAATTTGAGGAACTAATCTATGATGGGTGAAGTGGAGAAAATGGAATGGGAAGCAAATTACAAAAGTCGGCAAGGAATCATGCCTTGGCAAGGCTGGCCGTGCCAGGCAGTGTACCACGCTGTGCGTGTGCCGCGCCCAGCACCATGCCACGCCAATGCCAGGTGCGAGAAGAAGGCAGCAAGCAGGCAACCTGCGCGCCAGCACCGTGCCACGCCAGGAAATCTGCGTGACAATGGTCGTGTCACGCGGCCATCATGCTGCACAGGCAGCGTGCCACGCCGGCCATCGCAGCAAGCTCCAGCCGAATGTTATTTTTAGGTGCTTTCCAGTGTGCTTTCGCGATACCTCCGTGTCACGGAGGAAAATTGGTGCATTCACCTCCGTGCCACGGAGCTATTCCATGCCGGGCATAATTTTGTACAATTCTCATTTACTATAAATAGGTCCCTTAGCTCCTAAAAATATTTTGTCACGTAATATTTCTGAAAAACTACCAAGGAGTGAAGGGAGAAGTGGGAGAACTCACCTAGGGTTCTTAAATTTCATCTTCTCTTCTACCAATTCTTGTAAATATGTTACTTTAATTATGTTTTCCTGTAATTATACGAATTTGAGTGGCTAGAACCCTTCCTCTAGAGTTGAAGCCACAAGGTATGATTGTGAATATGCGAATTTGTTTTGGTTTTAAGGTATTAATTGTTGTTTTGTCTAACATTCTTAGTTATGATTGTTTTTATGATTGATCACCATGAAAACACACACATTACACCTAGGTAAAAGCTTGAGAAAACCCAGGCAAGAACAAAGAATGTAGGGAGCAAGTTTGTATCTTACGATATAATTCGCGGTTAGGATAAGAAATTATACCTAATTTGCCTTGCTTGGTTACTAAAACGGGATGAGCTAGACACCAACTTAGAATTATCACATCACCACTGTAGAAGTAGTTGTGAAGCTAAGTTCGGTTAAATGATTAGAGGTACGAAAGTCCCTAATCAAGAGCATAAACCCCGTAAACTATATCCACGTAATTGAATTGCCCACGAACTAGAATGTCACATCCCCGCTCAACGATGTAGTTGTGAGGCTTGTTTGTCGTGTTTAGAGGCTTGAAAGACCATGAACATGCAATTGTAATTATGTGAGACGACAATTGATAATTCCATACTTAAACCATTAAAAGTGTAGTATCACATGATTATCCGGCGTTAGCTCTAGTTGCTTCTTGAATGTTTTCAGAGTATTTCTGTGACCACCTCTAGACTTAATTAAACTTTATCGAAAAAGTTTATATCAACACTTGCGAAAGTAAATATCACACTTGAACTTTATAATTAGCTGAATTGGTCCAGTCCTTGTGGGTTCGACATTCGGCTCTTAAAAAAGGCCACTGTATTACTTGTAAGACCACGTACACTTGCGTGTGAGCTCGGGCAGTCATCAACAAATTTTTGGCACCGCTGCTGCGCAGTCTCAACAGAGAGCGTACACAAACAGGTATGGCTAAAAGACCATGCGGCTGAGTGTGCGGATCTAAGTGCAGAGAGGTATGATAAAGGACTCATATGGTTGGGTGTATAGTACATGAATTTCGAGAGTCCCCTGTAGGTCATAATTGGAAGGGCAAGCATAAGACCCTCTGATATGTGTGTACAGTGATGTGACGGAGGCTTGTGCTCGGTATATCACCGAATAGATGATTATGAGATAGATATCGTGCGGGTATGGTTTAGTTATACATACAGCTGTAGAGACAGAAAGATACAGGTATATAAGCGTGATAGGGAATATATTAACATGATTCGTGTTTGAGGTAAGAAATATCTTTGGAATACCATATTTGGCTATATGGTCCAAGTACGATATCTTATGGCTTTGCGTGGTATGGAGACAGATATGTGCATGTACTTTAATATTTGAAAAGTTGACTCCCTCGACATATGTTGGTGATTACTTTTGTACACTTGAATTAGTTAATCTGTGTTTGTGATTGAATGTTGTTTTAATTGATTTTGTGGATTATAGAAGGTAACATGATGGTTTAACATAAGGTAACGAATTACCAGGAGACAGCGAGTACACCTTATTAATTAATGTACTAGATTTAGAAAGGTCTAAATACGTTGTAAGTAATTGAGTAGGTTAATAAGTGGTAATGGATGGACTTAGCCAGTCATAGGGAAGTAATAAAAGAGGTAGATGTGTTACAAAATTATATGGAGGGTAGAATGGAACTGGATCGTAAAAAATTGGCTACTGATTGATCGCAATAATGCTGCAACGCGTACATTGCTGTGGTAGCGGGATTGCTATAGCGGCTTGAGTCTTCGCTGCAGAGGAAATAGAGAGGTAGATTTGAGATAAGCCGATGGCTAAGACGGTAGGGTAATTTCACAACCCTTGATGAGACTTAAGACAAGATAATATAGTATTAAAAGTTATTTAGTGGTTGCATAAATAGAATGATTGTTGAATTTAGTAACATTAATTGTATGTTAATTATTATGTTGGTGTGTTAACTAACCTTAGACGATCGATGATGCCTACCGGTACATGTGGTGCACTGATACTACCTTGCTACGCCTTTTTGGTATAGGTCGTGGCAGGTCGAAGTTCCTTGATTGGCATGGAGTACTCAACATTAGCTTCCGTGTCCTTCTTCTTAGATGAAGTTGTGTCTTTTGATCTTGTCATATATTCTATTAGAGCTCTTGTACCTATCTAGACTAGATCTTGGGAGAGTCATGCTTTTTGGGAAGTTTGTATTTTATTTTTATTTTTGAGTTATTTTTGATTAATGAGAATTAATGAAAATTCTTGGATTTTGATTATAATGTTCCATAAGGGTTCTCCTATCGAGTAGAGTCGATGTAGGTGCCCGCACAACTGCTTATTTGGGGTCATGACAAATATGTTTTTCTCTTCCTCTTAAATTCAAATCTGTGTAATAGCATTCAGTGCTATATTCTGATCAAAACTAGTATAATCTGATTGATTGATTGATCGTACTTATTCTATTTTAAGGAAAGTCTTCCATGATTCATGCATCCTTTCTGTTATCTCTTAAAACAGTTATGGAATAGCTTTATTATTAAGCTATTCTTGGAAAGTTGTATTCTTGTTATAGTAATCCTAGATAAAGATTGTTTCCTTTTTATTCTTGGATGTGATCTATGAGAACTTTATATATTATTTATGATTTGTTGTGCTTTTTAAATTTGAATTAGGACATCTTTACATGCTAAACATGGTAACCTGAAATTATTACCTTATGCATTGAGAGATAGCTTGATTACATGTTATTTATGTTAAAATCCCTACGTGCTTCCACCTTGTATTTGATTTATTTTTCTTAAACTAATTAAGGACAACTTCAGTATTTATTTATTTCCTATTTGCTAGTAAGGAAAAGATTACCTTTGGTTGATGTTTTGAATATTCCCCCCAGTCCTTTTCTTTTTAACTGAACAAATAAGGTATATGTTTATGTATAGTTTTGAATTTAGCTTTATTAATTAAGGAACATTGTCCTCTTGATTGATTCTTTGGCATATTTCTCTTCCCTTAATTCCTTTAGTGATATTTTTTTTGGATATATAAATAGAACTCGAGTTTTTTTGTTCTCTCAATCGAACACTGCTAACTCTCTCGAAATATAATATTTGAACAAAGAAATATTGTCTTTCTCTCATTTTATACTCTTACTAAAAACTGAAGTATCTCTACTTTGGAAATTTTTTTTTGAGTTTTTGATCTTCAATGTTAAGTCACATATTTCTTAACTGGTTAGTTATCCAACTATATGACTTTCTTTTATTTTGCTAGTTCAACCTTTGTCTAGTAGATATAACGTGATTCATGTTTAATGAATGTTTTTACTTAACTTGTTGTTCGCTACTTTCTTTATATCTATATGGAATTAATATTTGAATCTTATTTATAACTGTGATATTATTGTTTTATCTACATATACATATGTTTTACTTAGTTTAGTCTGTTTAAAATAGGTATACCTTGACTTTATTTGGAATAAGACAGAGAGTCGCTCGGGAATTGGAAGACAGAAAATTGTTAGGATGGTTTATATTTAAATTTTCATGTTCCTTTCTATTTGATTAATTTTGTCTGTAATAATATTGTATAACCACTAAATAGTGAAAATCGGTTATTATTTATAGGGGGTGGGGAATATGTGCTTATGTATTATTTTCACGGTCCCTTTCCTTATTCCCTTTTAACTAACTCGTTTATTTCATCATTATGAGGTCATGTCTATAGTTTATTTGTGTTTCAGCATATTAATCACTTAGAAAATTTGCCAATAGGATTTATTCATATAAACATTGCATTAGAAATCATATGACTTTAGGATCGATTACAATAAACATCACACTTACATATTATTTGTTTTAGCATCTTATTTGTCATTAGAAAATATGTCTACCGGGACCATTTCATGACATATTGATTTGATATTTTTGTGTAGAAATCATATATATAGTTTTTCTATTTTAGCATTCTTGATACTACTCTACTGTTTGGAATTATGTCCATAAATATTAAGTTAAAGCATGTCTAAAATCGGTAGACATAAGATACCTTGTCTTTCGAAATAGGACAAACCTAATAATAGAATTATGCCAAAAGAATCTTGTGTTTTTATAAATCTGTCAAAGCATGCCTAATATCTTGTTTGCAGTAACGTCTGAATTTGTTCGAATACTCTTCTCTATTAGTAGAAATCATGCCTGTAGGAATTTCATCTATTAATGTCTATTAAACATACATGTACATCTATTCTATTTGCCTTTCTGACGAGTCTTAATCAGCCCCCAGTCAATAAAATTAGCCTGTGTAATCAATATGGTGCTATAGAAATATCGTTATGGGAATAATTTTATCCGCATATAAAATCCTATCTATAAGAATCTCTCTATTGTATGTTTAAATCCTAGAAATCATGTCTATAGGAATTTTGGCTTTGTAAATTGATTGGTATAAATATAAAAATCCCGCTCTTAGGAATTATGATATTGTAATAGAGTATAATGTTTAGATACCATGCATAAAGGACTTAAAATATATTTAAATGAGATTAAGTTTAAGATATTACTTTTAGACCCCATATATATTCTTTTCTACATATTAGAAATCATACCTATAGGAATCAACTTAAAGGCTTATCTGAAGCCTTTTATGTGCTAATTATATTTTCTATACTTGCTTGATGTTACTCACATAATTAATGGCCTTAAATTTACTTTAAACCCATATTCAAAGTAGACGTCCAATAACTCTTGAACACTAGTATTGTGATGAGTAGACACATGCTAGGACGATTAATATTTTTCTTCCTCTAGAATGATATAAGGCTAAATAACTAATTAATTATTGGGAATGTGTCATGACTCAAGCATAGGCTCCGAAGGTAACACGGAACCTACAATCATGAATGGCTACAACATAACTCTTGGTACATGCATAACATAATCATAATCATACACGAAGCGAATAAAACATAAGATATAGTAAAAGCGGAAGTCTAAGATATCATAAACATATAAACTGGAACAAACAAGTCAAAACAACTGAATGTCCATACATCATCGTCTGATAAGCCTTCAACATAAGAAGAGTTGATGGGACAAGATCCCAACTAGTTCTACTAAGTCTAAAAATTGAAATGACATAAAAAAGCATTAAACCAAAACTGACGTCCTCGAGCGATGAGGACTCACCAAGATTGAGCTGAATATCGAGCAAGGTCAAATCTAATGGTGGGCTTGAGACTGATCACCTAAACGTATATCATGAGATGATATAGCACAAAAATTATATAATCGGTACTTTGAATGTACTGTGTATGAAGGATAAGTAAAATATGAGAGTAAAGACAACATGCTAAAAATCATGATTATGATATAGTTGTAAAACATAAGTTGTTCTTCATAATCTGAAGTATAATGACCCAAGGTTTTCAAAACAAAATTATAAAGCTTATTATGCTTGAAATCATAAGCAAAACTCTTAAACTGATCAATGGGTCAATTAATAAAACATGATATCATAAATTTTGAACATGAAAAGACATGAAATATAAGGAACAGTGGGAGATTCTTATATATGACATACTCCAAGTGAAAATCCTGGAGCCTGACCTGTACCCTTGGTTGGGAGGGTGTCCATACCTTGTCAAGGGTAAGAAACCAAGAAGACGTGATATCACTCACGAGCCCTTTAGCATAAGGGAGAGACCTGCTTAGTATTTTTGAGACCTGCATGGGATTTACTCCGGTCTACTCGATGTTAAATACTACTCCTAAAATCATACATAGTGCTCACAGTCATGAAACATGGATTTTGCATGGGCTAGTTTAAAATAACATCATAGATTCATAAACTGCCTGATATACGTGAACTAGCCATAAAAACAATGTTGAAAACATAGTCATGATATACAAGCTTGATATTCATGAGATTCATATATACTTGAGCAAAATCATGCTAACTTGAAAATAGAAAATCGTGAGAGTTTTTCATAGAAATAATATGATCATAATCATAAATCATAAGTAGAATCATGCCAAAATCAATTTCATAAGAGATCATAGAGATTTGTATAAGAAGGGTCTAACCCTAGAAATTCATGAAAATCATAATTATAGACTTGAAGGAATTGAAAATATGAAACTAGACTTGGGATTCAGCATGAGGATGGAAGAAATCTGCCATTCATGATCCCACATACCTGGCTTGAAGAGTTATTCTCTATACTTAAGACCCAAAGAGAAACTGAGAAGAAGAATAATCTTAATTGCTTGAGAGCCTTGAGGGAATTTGATCTTCAATCTACGATTTTTAATTCCGATGCCTAGCATCCCTTGATAACCGTTCTCGCTCAATCTTTCAACCACTGGGGTATTAGAAGAGGAATGAGAGTTTAGGCTAAGTTTAACCCTTAAATACCCCTCTTAGGAAACCTAATATGACCTACTTTAGGAGTTAAAAGCATAAAAGTAATAAAAATATCTCTTGAATTTTGCACTTAAAACTGCTTTTCCAGTGACCACGGTTCGTACCATGGCTCATGGTGACCCCATGTGATCTCTGGATCCAGATTGGTTAGTCTCTGGATCCCTTCCTATGGGCATATTGTATGGTTGGTACTAAGATCGTATGGTCCATAAGTTCCTTCCATGGTACCGGGACTATTGTTGGTTACTTTCTGATTTTCTTACAACGGACGCTCATCACAACCCGTACCATCATACCACGGGTGGTACCATAGCTCATAGTCATTGAAAAACTTCTAGACATTCCTATGGTTCTTTTGGTACGACCACTTACCACATACCGTACCTACATACCACGACCCGTGGTATGGTATGTCTTGAGGAAAAAGTTTAGATTTTCTGCTGGTTTCAACTCCAAGTTTAGGTTCTTATTTTAGGGACTTTTGGGGTGTTAATTATCTCTCTTTGGGAGCATTCGTCTTTGAATGGACACCAACAGAGCTGAAAACATAAGGAAAGAGCTGCAATTCAGAAACTGAAAGCTATGGACTGAATACTGATGAAGTGACTAACCCCGAACTGAGGTACATATACTGGACTTAATTCATGAATCATACATGCATACTAAGACATGAGAGGGACTGAAATACATGAAATTGACATGAACTGAATAGAGTACTAAAAAAACTAGTACCTAATGATGAAGCTGAGTTAGGAGGGAAGAGTTGAGGGTACTTAGCTATCGTATCTTTTTTGGCTACCAAGTAACTCCCTCTAAAAGCTGATTACTCCAAAGGACTTTCACTGAAGCGACCTTCTTGTTCCTCAACTTCCTAACCTTGCAGTTAAGAATCTCAATCGAAACCTCTTCATAAGTGAGACTATCCTTCATACCAATACACTCTACGAGTACCACTAGTGTTGGTTCGCCAATGCACTTCTTCAACAATGACACATGAAAAACTGGATGCACTGATGCTAACTCTTGGGGCAACTTTAAATCATAAGCCATTTGCCAACATGTCTCAAAATTCTGTAAAGACCAACATATCAGGGACTAAGCTTCCCCTTCTTACCAAAACTCATCACCCCCTTCATGGGTGACACCTTCAGAAACACCCAATTATCAACTGCAAAGTCAACTTCTCTCCTTCTCACATCCACATAGAATTTCTGATGACTCTGAGCTACTTTCATCCTTTCTCTAATAAGTTGAACCTTCTCCATGACCTCATTAACTGAATCTGGCCCTATCAACGTAACCTCACCTACCTCAAACCATCCAATAGGTGATATACACCTTCGCCTATAAAAAGCCTCAAACGGAGCCATCTAGATGCTGGAGTGGTAACTGTTATTACAGACAAACTCAATAAGGGGCAAATGATCATCCCAATTTCCCTTGAAATTGATCATGCAGACTCTCAACATGTCCTCTAAAGTCTAAATGATTCGCTCCTTGACTATCTTTCTGTGGGTGAAAAGATGTGCTAACCTTAACCTGAGTACCAAGGGCCTTCTGAGACGACTTCCAAAACTTTGAGTTGAATTAAGTATTCCTATCTGAGATAATGGACAATGAGACTCCATGCAACCCTGAATGTAAATTCTAGCATAATTTTCAGTTGAATCTTTAGTCTTAATTGGTAGAAATGTGTTGACTTAATCATCCGGTCTACAATCACCCATATAGAATTATGTTGTCAGCGTCTACGAGGAAAACTTGTAATAAAGTTCATGTTTATCTCATTCCACTTTCAAGTAGGAATAGTGGTATCCTGATCATACCTTTTGGCCTCGGTGCTCAATTTTAACTTATTGGCAATTCAGATACTTAACCACAAATGCTGCAATATCCTTCTTCATGCCATTCCACCAATACACTTTTTGTAAATCACGATACATCTTGGTGGTACCTAGGTGAATAGAATATCGAGAGTTGCGAGCCTCTCTCAATATCCGCGCTCTCAAGTCATCCACATCCAGAACACATAATAGACCCTAATATTAGAGTACACAATCTCCCCCTTGGGAGAAAATCTCCACTTTCTGATTCCGAACTACTTTCTTCAACTTAACTAAGATAGGATCTTTATCTTGCTTCTCCTTAAGAAGTTACTAATGAAGATTTCAAACCGTTCTGAAAAATGACACCACCATCGCTGAATCCATAAGGCAAACTCCTAAGCGAGCAAGCCTACTTTCCATCTTCCAAATGAGCTACACTTCCTATGGACAACCTGCTAAGAGCATTTGCCACTACATTGGCCTTCATGGATGATATAGAACATACATTTCAATCTTTAAGAAGCTCAAGCAATCTCCTTTGTCACAAATTTAGGTCATTCTAAGTGAATACATACTGAAGGCTCTTATGATCCATGAATATATCTACATGCAGTCCGCACAAGTAGTGCCTCCATATCTTCAAAGAAAACACCATCGCCGCTAACTCAAGGTTGTGTGTCATGTAATTCTTCTTATGAGTCTTAAGTTGTCTCGAAGCATAAGCATGACCTTACCATGCTGCATCAACACACACCCGAGGCTAACTCTAGAGTCATCACAATATACCACAAATCCATCTTTTCCCTCAAGCAAGATCAAGATTGGAGCAGAAATGAGTCGAGCCCTTAACTTCTGAAAGCACTTCTCATAAGCATTGGTCCATTCAAATTTGATCTTCTTTTGAGTCAACTAGGTCAAAGGTAAGACAATAGATGAAAATTCCTCTACAAACTTCCTGTATTAACTAGATAAGCCAAGAAAGCTTCTAATATCGGTAGGATTGATAGGTCTAGGCCAGTTCTTCACCGCCTCAATCTTTTGAGAGTCTACCTGCACATCATCACTAGACACTATATGCCCAAGAAAAGCAACCAACTTCAGTAAAAACTCACACTTGTTGAGCTTAGCAAACAACTGACGGTTAAGAGTTTGTAATACCATTCTTATAGGAGCAGCTTGCTCCTCCTCACTCTGAGAGTATATAAGGATATCGTCTATGAAGACAATGAAAAATATTTCCAAATACTTCTTGAACACCCTGTTCATCAAATTCATAAAAGTTTTAGGAGCATTCGTTAATCTAAAAGACATAACTACAAATTCATAGTAACCATATTGAGTCCTAAAGGTTGTCTTCGGAATGTCACACTCTCTAAGTTTGAGCTGGTGGTAGCCGTTTGAGGTCTTTCTTTGAAAAGCAACTGGTGCCCTAAAGCCAATCGAACAATTCATCAATCCTAGGAATGAGATACTTATTCTTAATTGTAACCTTGTTCATCTGGCGATAATCGATGCACATTCTGCGAGAATCATCTTTCTTCCGCACAAAAAGGACTGGAGCACCCCATTGGGATTTACTAGGCCTGATAAAACCCTTATCTAAGAGATCCCTTAACTCCCTAGGATTAGATGGAGTCATTTTATAAGGAGGAATAGATATGGGTTGCGTATCAAGGAGAACGTCAATCTCAAAGTAAATCTCTCATACGAGAGGAATTCTTGGTAGATTATCTGGGAACATCTATGGATATTCACAAACAATTGGGACTGACTAAAGAGTCGGGGTTTTGGACTTAGAATCCTTAATTCAAATCAAATGATACACATAACCCTTGGAAATCATCTTCCTTTCCTTGAGATAGGAGACAAAGCGACCTACAGGCACAACAGAACTACCCTTTCAGTCTAGGACTTGTTCGCCCGAAAATCAAAATTCTACTATTCAGGTTCTATAATTGAATGAAGCTTAACAAGAATACAACCAATCCATGCCAAAGATAACATCGATATCGATCATTTCTAACTCTACGAGGTCAACTGAGGTAACTTTCTAGAGAACTATAACATGGCAGTTTCTGTATATCCTCCGTGCTAAAACTGACTCACCAAGGGGAGTAGAGACTGAGAAGGGTTCTGAGAAAATTTTGGGACTAACATCGAAATTGGTAGAAACATAGGGAGCCATGAAGGATAATGTGGCCCCTAGATCTAGCAATGCATAAACGTCGAGATGAAAAACTAGTAACATACTTGTGACCACATCTTGTGAGCTCATCTAATCCTGGCATAATGAAAGTGCATAGAAATGGCTCTAGCAGTCTGCCACCTACGCTAGATCATGAATCCTGCTGGGAAGGGCGAGCTACTGGAGTTGCTGACGAGGTAGTTGGGGCACGACCTCTACCATCACCCAGTTTAACTAGAGGACAATCCTTGAGTTTATGACCGAATATCCCACGCCTGAAGCAAGCATTTGAACCAACTAAGCACTTCCCTGGATGGTTCCTACCACACTTCTTGCAAGCTGGGAAAGTGTGTCCTCCAGAAATGCTCCCTTGAGTCTTAGAGCCTGGTGCTCTACTCGTCTGATCACCTTTAGTCCTGGATTGAACACTAGCTAATGATGGAGCTGGGGCTGATAACCTCTGATGGGACTATGGGCGATGCCCACCACCTGTCCTCTGCTGTAAGAACTTGAAGTTCCATGTCCTAATCCTCTTGGTCTCCTTCTCCTTCTCCTTCTCATCCGACTTCTCCTCCTCAATCTATTGAGCATGAATGATTAGTCAAGAAATATATATTTCACTGATAAGTATAGCGGTCCTGCACTTCTTCACCACTAAGCCTGAGACCCCTGACACAAACTTGCTCAAGTGAGCCCTCGGCTCGCAACCATCTCCGCAGCATACTTGGACAGCTGGGTGAATTTCAAGGAATACTCTGAATCATCATATTGTTCTGCTTCAGGTTGATGAACTCTGCAACCTTTGCTTCCCTCATCTCCCGAGAAAAGAACTTGTCCAAAAAAGCTGTCACAAATTCATCCTAATCAATTAGGGTTGCGTCTTCCCGAAATCAACTGATAGGAGGCCATGTATGCACTCTCCTCTCTGGTAATCCCCATAAACTAGGTAATCTTCTAGATCTCGTAAATGAACTCCAATGGATCCTCATCCACCTACGACACATGAAGCTCTGGCTGATTCATCATGGTGAAATCTCGAACTCTAGCCGCTACTGCACTCCCATTAGTGTTCACAGGTGCAACCGCCTATTGGTTGACCTGGCCTTTCATGGCTTGGGTCAACATCTGAAAAACAGCCCTAAACTCAGCATGAGTCACCTGCTCATTCAAAGGGTATGCTGGAGCTAATGGGGTTGGTTGATTCCGATTACCATTGCCATTTTTATCTCTTCTTTCGTTGGCTCTTCTGGGAGGCACGAGTTAGAAAAATAGAGAGAGTTGGACTTTATCGCAGAATTTTCTAAAATGTCTCGTAGCCTCTTCCTCATAAGTGTGGTGTATTTCATACCCATGCAAAAGACTATACTCAATGCGGTTTTCAGACACCCTAGGATACACCTAAACTATCATGATCCGAGCATAAACCCTCGACGTAACATTGCACCTAGAACCACAAATGACTCCAAGCTAACCCATGGTACATGCATAACATAATCATAAATATACATTAAACGGAGAAAACGTAAGATATAGAGTAATCGCAAGTCTAAGATATCATAAACATATCAACCAGAACAAACAAGTCAAAACAGCTGAATATCCATACATCATTATCTAACAAGCCTCTAACATAAGATGAGATGGTGGGACCAACTCCCAACTAGCTCTACTAAGTCTGAAAATTGAAAAGACATAGAAAGGGCATAAACCAAAACTGACATCCTCAAACGATAAGGACTCATCATCCAAACCTATATCATGAGATGATATAACATAAAAAGTATACGATCAGTACTTTAAATATACTGTGTATGGAGGATAAGTAAAATGTGAGAGTAAGGACAAAATGCTAAAAATCATGATTGTGATATAATCGTAAAACATAAGTTGTTTGTCATAATCTGAAGTACAATGACTCATGTTTTTCAAAAGAAAATCATAAATCTTATCATGTTCGCAATCATAAGAAAAACTCATAAACTAATTAATGGGTCAATTACACTATAAAACATGATATCATAAATTCTAAACATTAATAGACATGAAACTTGAAGAATAGTAGGAGATTCTCATAACCGACATACTCTAAGTGAGCATTATGCAGCCCGACCTGTAGCCCTGGTCGAGAGGGTGTCCATACCTTGCCGAGGGTAAAAACCATGAAGGCGTGATATCCATGAGGCCAGTAGCGTAAGGGAGACACTCTCAACTGGCGAGGACTCCTTATTCTACTATGGCACATAGTTTTGAGACTTGGGTGCGCTAAACTCTGGCCTACTCAGTGTTAAATACCACTCCTAAAATCATACATAATGCTCATAGTCATACATGAAACATGGGTTAGCTTAAAATAACATGATAGATTTATAAACTGCTTGATATATGTGAACTAGCCATGAAAATAATATTGAAAATACAACCATGCTACATAAGCTTGATATTCATGAGATGCGTACATACTTGAGAAAGATCATGCTAACTGAAAATAGAGAATCATGAGAGATTTTCACAGAAATCATGTGATCATAATCATAAATCATAAGTCGAATCATGTGAGAATTAATTTCATAAGAGATCATAGAGTTTTGCATTAGAAGGGACTAACCCTAGAAATTCATGCAAATCATAATTGGAGTCTTGAACGAATTAAAATCATGAAATTAGACTTGGGATTGGGCATGAGGATGGAAGAAATCAACCATTCATAATCCCACATACCAGGCTTGAAGAGTTCTTGATATACTTGAGGCCCAAGAGAAATTGAGAAGACGAAGAACCCTAATTGCTTGAGAACCTTGAGGGAATTTGATCTTCAACAAATGGTGTTAGGAGAGGAATGAGAGTTTATGCTAAGTTTAACCCTTAAATACCCTTCTTAGAAAACTCAAAATGACCTGGTTTAGGAGTTAAAAGTATAGAAAGTTACAAGAATACCCCTAGAATTTTACACTTAAAACTACTCGTCCAATGACCGCATGTAACATCCCAAAGATCTATATGACTAAACCCTGGATTTGAAGTTGATCATACAGAGAAAACTAGAAAAAATGTCCTCAGTATGATCATAGGAGGATTGTATGAGTCATACCAAAGACTCACAGTGTGTTCCAGAGAGCTCAACAAAATCTGATTTAGAAGTCATAGAAGGCTCTCACAACTCATACCAAGTAAATATGAGTCATACCAAGGTTTCGTGGTATGATTCAGAGAGTTTGGCAGGAAGAGGTAAGGAAACCACGATTAGATCCTTCGATCCGTATCAGGGTGGTACAAGTCGTAGTGAAGGATCATAGGTAGGAGGTTTAGAGAATTTGCAAGGAAGGATTAGTAGATACAAAGACTCAGTACGAGTCATAAGATGATTTTACAAATCGTCATTTCAGTCGGGAATGGAGATGTCATACACCTTGGACTATCGGCTAAGTTTGGAACTATTCTACGTACATGGATAGACCCGAACCTGATGAATTTAAGGAATCAAGTTGCTAAAATCAATTCTTAGTTGTAATAAGTGCATTGGATGCATGTTAAGGTTATAAGTAACCTCTAACATGAAGTTGAGTTGAGAGTCTTCCTACCGATTGGGTTTTTCATGAAAGTTCTTACAAGGACCGACTTTAAACGATCATAAATCCTATTATACAAATAGTATTTGTGCGATCCATCATATCAAATTAAATCTCTTTGAGTCTTATTTCCAACGCATCCAACCTTACATCAATCGGAGTTCAGACTAAAGAGTTATGGCCAATTTAGTAAAGCACTGTCAGGTTCGGCGGTCAGGACCAGCCCTGTTACCACGAGTCTTGGTGCGAATCGTGGTATGAAGGTACGACTCGTACCAGGGGTTTCAAGAATCTATTAAAGCCTCCCAGAAGACACGAATGGCATACCACAACCCTTAGGAAGCCACCACGAGTCATGGTACGACCCGTAGCACCAGACAGACAAATTTTTGGGAACTTTTTTCAGGGGTATTTTTGTAATTTTCAATGCTTATAACTCTTAAACTAGGTCGTTTTAGGATTCTTTTGTGATGAATTAAAGGAGTTTTCCTAGTCTAACCCCTCACTCTTCTCACAACCACCGTTATGTTCTTCTTCTCTCAAGGCTCAAGAACTAGGGCTCCTCTCCAAGGTGCAGCAACTTCAAGATCTTTAGAGAGATCCTTCAACCAGGTATGTGGGGATTTTAAAAAGGGTATCCTTTCACCCTTGTGTCCCAAAGTTTCCAGCGAACCCTAGCTTTATAGTATTTCTAGAGATCATGATTTAGGAATTTTTTTTACTGTGAAATTTCTCCACTTCCTCAATAGTGTTAAACTACCATGACTAGAATTCTTACATGCGTATGATAGTATTTTCATCTATTAAAGAATTCCTTAAATTCTATTATTTTCTTTAGTTTAAATGAGTGTTTTCTAATTAAAATTCATGCTCTAATTCTATTGATTCAGTTTACTTTCCTTAGTCTTGATCTTGATCATAAATCGGGTAAAACTTGCTTGATTTAGACTCAAACAGAAAGCTATGTTGATATGGTAATTGTTACTCGATTTACGAATGGTTAGCATAGATACTTGAATAGAAGTTAATATCTTGGTATGTTCAGTTTCAGAGTCTCAGTCAACACTCAGAACACTTAGAGTTTTACAGAAATGTCACCTGATCAGTTTGACTATAGTCGTTTCTTGAGGTGTCAGTGGTGCCTTCCAGTTATCAGTTATTAGACTCAGATATCAGTTATCAGATTTTACTGGTTCTTTAGATGGTTATGGCACTTCCAGATAAGCTACTCTAACCAGTCTTAGAATACCAGTTTCCAGATTCGGTCTGATAAGACTCTCAGGGTACTTCCAGATAAGTATCCCTGACTTATTCTTGGTCCCCAGCTTTTAGCTACCAGCTTGGCAGTAGTAGTCATGTTAGATCTATCCAGTGGGAGAAGGACTTAGCACCAGGAGGGCTGGGGTTCCAGCGCACTGAAGTTCCCAAAATTACATTGCCACCGTAGGTTATTTTTATTGGCCTTATGGCCCTAGACAGTGATCTCACAGTCCATGCCTTTATACCCTGGCAAGGTATATTGGGTCCTACCGATGGGGTGTTTACATCAGACTCCACGTCTAGCTCACGTGGTTATATGTTGGTTATAGACTCCCACTAGTTAGTCCAGTCCAGTTCAGGATAAGCAACTTAGTTCAGTTCTAGTTCTATCAGTTTATCCTAGATCAGTATAGTATTTCAGACTTAGAACTTTCAGACTTAGGGTATATCTTTGACCATCAGACAAGGTCATCTTGACCAATGCAGTTTACTTCAGTAGTTCAGTTCAGCTTACTTGTTGGTCATTGCATGTCATATCAGTTCAGGCACCATATTCAGTTATGTTTTCTCCCACTTACTCAGTACATTCAAAGTACTGATGCATACTTTTATATTGTATCGTTTCATGATACAGCTGCAGGTTCTCAAACTCAGCATCTTTAGTCGTCGTGGTTCAGATCCTCTTCCTCAGCAGTTAAAGTGTAAGTCCTCATTATTCGAGGGAATTATTTCATTTTCTCTTAGTCAGTTTATTACGTTTAGTTAGACTTAGACTTAGTTGGGGGCTTGTCCAACAACTCATCAGCTAGATGGCTTTCAGACAAAGGATTAATGTCAGGCTCCAGATGTTCAAAACTATATGTTCTAGTTTTATTTTTCATAAATGTTTATATTATTATCTCAAAGCTTCCACTATGCATTTTTTACTCAGAATACCAGTGTATGATAGACCAAGGGTTGACTTGGGATTACTTGTGACTCCAAGTACCGTGTTCCGTCCAGGATGTAGACTCGGGGCATGACAAACTTGGTATCGGAGCACTAGGTTTAGAGTATCCTAGGAGTGTTTGAAAGCCGCATCGAGTAGAGTCCTTTTCATGGGCGTGGAGCACGCCACACTTATGACGAGAGGGTGACGAGATGTTATTAGGAAAACTATCTTTTATTCATATTCTTTTTCGTGCGTTAAAGTTTAATTCCAAAAATGTCCTTCTAACTCGTGCTCTGTTTCGTTTCAGTGAACTATGCCTCCCAGACGCGGTAATGGAAGAAGGGCCAGTAACACCAACAGACCTGCCCCACCAGCCCTGGCAGCTCCTCAAGATGATTCGGTGTCCACCGCTGAATTCAGGGCGGCCATTCAACTACTAGCCCAAACAGTCACCAACCAGGTGAACCAACAGGTGGTTCCGGTAGCCACGAATGGGTTTTGCAGCAACTGTAAGGGTGCAGGACTTAACCCGTATGAACCCTTCATATTTTCAGGAATCCAAAGTAGGGGAGGATCCCAAAGAGTTCGTGGATGAGATCAGGAAGATTAACCGCATTATGGATGTTAGCTCCTCTGAGAGTGCTGACTTGGCTGCCTACCAGGTAAAAAGGGTAGCTCATGTTTGGTATGACCAATTGAAAGAGGGGCGACCAGCGGGAGAAGGACTAGTAGAGTGGGGGGAGTTCCACACAGCTTTCTTGGACAGATTTTTCCCTCGGGAGCTAAGAGAAGTAAAGATGGCATAGTTTATGAATTTGAGACAGGGCAATAGAATAATGGAGGAGTATGCTCGGGAGTTTACTAGGCTACCTAAGTACGCTCCAGAGATGGTAGCCAAGCCAAGGGCTCGCATGTTGAAGTTTGTAAATGGGGTGTCGAATCTGGTCCTCATGGAGTGCAGGATAGCGATGTTGATTAAAGATATGGACTTCTCCAGCTTGATTGTCTATGCCTAGCAGATTGAGGCCAAAAATCTGAAGGATATGGAGCGAAAGAACAAACGGCAAGGACTGGCCAGTCAGATTATGGACATTAGAGGTTTGGTGGAAGTAGCCTCCCACAACAACAGCAGCAGCAGAGATCCCCAGCACCCAGCTCAGCCAGCGCCCTAACCTTTTGGTCCCGCCAGGATTGGAGGGGCAGAGCATCTGGCTCCTAGTCCCAGAGTTACGGTGCAAGCAACAGATATCTAACTTGCCTTAAGTGCGGCAAAAACCACCTAGGAGAGTGTCTTCAGGGTCGACAGGGCTGTTTTGGTTGTGGACAACTTGGTCATCGGCTGAAAGATTGCCTGTCAGCATGATGAGGTAGAGCACAATCCACCACATCCTCAACTCCAGTAGGCCGACCAGCTTAGTAGGCTAACGCATCAGGTACGGATGGCGTTCAATGCTAAAACCTTTTTTATGCATTGTCTTCCCTTCAGGACCAGGAAAGCTCACCTGACGTAGTCACGGGTATGTTACGCCTCTTCCATCTACACGTGTATGTCCTTTTAAATCTAGGAGCCACCCTTTCATTTCTGACTTCCTATGTAGCAGTCCAGTTCAGTATCAGTCCAATAATCCTTTCAGAACCATTCTCAGTCTCTACCCCAGTTGGCGAGTCAGTTAGAACCAACCGGGTGTATAGAAACTGCCCAGTCTCAGTCCTGAATAAAGTCATTCTAGCTGATCTCGTGGAGTTAGACATGGTCGATTTTGACCTTATCCTCAACATGGATTGGTTACACTCTGGTTATGCCTCAGTTGACTGCAAAACTAGAGTTGTCAAGTTCCAGTTTCCAAATGAACCAGTGTTAGAATGGTTGGGCAGTAGTTCAGCACCCAAAGGTAGGTTTATTTCCTACCTTAAGGCCCAAAAACTCATTTCCAAGGGATGTATTTATCATCTAGTTCGGGTCAAGGATTCCAACTCTGAGACCCCAACTATCCAGTCAGTTCCAATGGTCAATAAATTCCCAGGTTTATTTCCTAAGGATCTTCTCGAAATTCCCCCTAAACAGGAAATAGACTTCGGAATAGACCTCCTCCCAGATACTCAGCCCATCTCCATCCCTCCTTACAGAATGGCTCCAACTGATCTTAAGGAGTTGAAAGAGCAGTTAAAAGATCTTGTTGACAGGGGTTTTATCAGACCCAGTATCTCTCCCTGGGGTGCTCCAGTACTATTCGTGCGCAAGAAAGATGGCACCCTCAGAATATGCATAGATGACCGTCAGCTGAACAAAGTCACAATCAAGGACGGATATCCCCTACCTAGAATTGACGACCTATTTGACCAATTTCAGGGAGCCAGCTGTTTCTCAAAAATTGATCTCAGTTTGAGGTACCATCAGCTAAGGGTCAGAGAGTGTGACATACCGAAAACAACTTTCAGAACTCGAAATGGTAACTATAAATTAGTAGGTATGTCCTTCGGGCTAACTAATGCCCCCGCAGCCTTCATGGACCTGATGAACAGAGTCTTCAAGCCAATCTGGATATGTTCGTCATTGTTATCGACAATATTCTGGTATACTCCAAAAATGAGGAAGAGCATTTTAATAACCTAATATTAGCATTACAGACACTCAGAGACCGCCAGTTGTTCACCAAATTCAGCAAGTGTGAATTCTGGTTAAAGTTTGTGAGTTTCTTAGGTCATGTGGTCTCAAGTGAAGGAACTCATGTTGATCCTCACAAGATAGCAGCAGTGAAAGATTGGCACAGACCTACCTCTCCTACTAAATCAGGAGTTTCCTGGGCTTAGCTGGTTATTACCGATGGTTTATGGAAGGCTTCTCCTCTATAGCATCTCCTCTAACTAAGTTAACTTAAAAGAAAGTGAAATTTCAGTGGTCGGATGCGTGTGAGAAGAGTTTCCAGGAGTTGAAGACTCGACTCACTACCGATCCAATTTTGACCCTGCCAGAAGGAACGGATGCGTTGGTTGTTTATTGTGATGCTTTCAGATTTGGACTCAGATGCGTTCTGATGCAGCGGGGCAAAGTGATAGCCTACGCTTCCAGACAACTTAAAGTTCATGAGAAGAACTATCCAACTCATGACTTGGAGTTGGCAGCGGTGGTGTTTGCACTTAAAATATGGAGACATTACTTATATGGGGCTCATATGGATGTATTTACAGATCACAAGAGCCTTCAATATGTGTTGAGTCAGAAGGATCTAAATCTTCGACAATGAAGGTGGTTAGAGCTATTAAAGGACTATGACATGAGTGTGTTGTATCATCCGGGCAAAGCCAATGTAGTGGCTGACTCCCTAAGCAGACGGTCTATGGGGAGTGTGGCTCACATTAAGGAAGGAAAAAAGGAAAGGATGTTCACATACTAGCCCGGTTAGGGGAGCATTTGGTGGATTCAGCCGAAGGTGGTGTGGTAATGCAAAGTGGGTACGATTCATCCTTGGTAGTTGAAGTTAAGTCCAGATAGGATAAAGATCCCATTCTGCTTAAACTTAAAGAAGTGGTCCTCGGGAAGGAGGTGGAAGCTTTCTCCAAAGGGGGAGATGGCGTGCTCCGTTACCAGGGCAGATTGTGTATACCGGACGTCGGTAAGTTAAGATAGCAAATATTGGTTGAAGCACACAGTTCTAGATACTCCATCCATCCGGTTGCTACCAAAATGTACCATGATTTATGGGATATGTACTAGTGCAACGACATGAAAAGAGATATTGCTGAATTTGAAGCCAAGTGCCTGAACTGCCAGTAAGTTAAAGTGGAACACCAGAGAACAGGAGGCATGACTCAGGATATTAGCATACCCACATAGAAGTGAGAAGAAGTAAACATGGACTTCATTACGGTTCTAGCTTGGACTCATCGGCAACATGATTCAATCTGGGTGATAGTAGAACGGATGACTATGTCAGAACACTTCTTCCCAGTCAAAACCACAGATTCAGCTGAGGACTATGCTAGGCTTTATATTCGGGAGTTAGTCAGACTTCATGGGGTTCCCTTATCCATCTTTCCAGACAGAGGTATCCAATTCAGCTCTCACTTTTGGAAGTCTTTCCAAAAAGGACTAGGTACCCAGGTTGAGCTCAGTACAACCTTTCACCCACAGACGGATGGACAAGCTGAGCAGACTATTCAGACCCTAGAAGATATGTTGAGGGCTTGCATGATTGATTTCAAGGGCAGTTGGTATGATCACTTGCCTCTCATCGAGTTCGCGTACAATAATAGCTACCACTCTAGTATTCAGGTGGCCCCGTTTGAAGCATTATATGGTAGGAGGTGTAGATCTACTATAGGGTGGTTTGATATTGGTCAAGATACTTTGATAGGGCCAGACTTAGTTCACTAGGCAATGCAAAAAGTACACCTTATTCAAGAAAGATTGAAACCAGCTCAGAGTCGTCAGAAATCTTATGCCGGTGTAAGGAGAAGCGAATTGAAGTTTGCAGTTGATGACTGGGTCTATCTAAAAATTTTGCCCATGAAAGGGGTGACGAGATTTGGGAAGAAAGGCAAACTCAGTCCTAGGTATATAGGACCCTACTGAATTCTTAGGCATATCGGCAATGTGGCCTATGAGTTAGAACTACCTTCAGAATTTGCGACCGTGCACCCAGTCTTCCATGTGTCACTACTGAAGAAGTGCATTGGTGATCCAACTTCATTGGTGCCACTGGATAGTGTGGAGATAAAAGACAGTCTCTCTTATGAAGAGGATCCAGTTCATATCCTTGACTGTTAGGTTTGTATGCTGAGAAACAAAAAAAAATCGCTTCGGTAAAAGTTTTGTGGAGAAATCAGCTAGTTGAGGGAGCCACATGGGAAGCAGAAGTAGACATTATGGTCAGATACCCTCACTTATTCCCTTCTAGTACAGATCCAATACTAGGTATTAAATCCTTTCTCAGTATCCTATTCAGTTCCATACTCATCAGCTCCATTTAGATCCTCGGTGTATATTCTAGTTGCACCAGCCCTATTAGTGCGATTAAATCAGTTTGGGGTCAATTACTCCTCCAGAAATCAATTCACAGTCTCCGTTGTGAATTTTAGCTCCTTTCCTAGTTTTAGCCTTCATTCGAGGACGAATGATCCTAAGGGGGAGATATTGTAACACCCCAAAAAGTCCTATGACTAAACCCTGGATTTGAAGTTGATCATATAGAGAAAACTGGAAAAAATCTCCTCAGTACGACTTGTAGGAGGATTGTATGAGTCATACCAAGGACTCGCAGTGTGTTCCAGAGAGCTCAGCAAAATCTGATTTAGAAGTCATGGCAGGCTCTCACAACTCATACCAAGTAAATATAAGTCTTACCAAGCTTTCGTGGTATGATTCAGAGAGTTTGGCAGGAAGAGGCAAGGAAACCACGATTAGATCCTACGATCCGTATCAAGGTACAAGTCGTAGTGAAGCATAACAGATAGGAGGTTCAGAGAATTTGCAAAGGAAAGATCAGTAGCTACAAAGAATCAGTACGAGTCGTAAGATGATGGTATGAATTGTCATTTCAGTCGTGAATGGAGATATCGTACACCTTGGACTATCGGCTAAGTTTGGAACTGTTCTACGTACATGGATAGACCCGAACCTGATGAATTTAAGGAATCAAGTTGCTAACATCAATTCTTAGGTTTAAGAAGTGCATTGGATGCAAGTTAAGGTTATAATGAACCTCTAGCATGAAGTTGAGTTGAGAGTCTTCCTACCAATTGGGTTTTTCATGAAAGTTCTTACAAGGGCCAACTTTAAACAATCATAACTCCTATTATACGAATTGTATTTGGGAGATACATTATCTCAAATTAAAGCTATTTGAGTATTCTTTCCAACACATCTAACCTTAGATCAATCAGAGTTTAGACTAAAACGTTATGGCCAAATTAGTAAAGCACTATCAAGTTCGGCGGACAGGACCAGCCCTGTTACCAGGAGTCTTGGTATGACTCGTGGTATGAAGGTACGACTTGTACCAGGCACTGGTACCATGGGTTTTAGCAATCTTTTAAAGCCTCCCAGAATCCATGAATGGCATACCACAACCCGTAGGAAGCCACCACGAGTCATGGTACTACTTGTAGCACTAGATAGACAAATTTTTGAGAACTTTTTTCCAGGGGTATTTTTGTAATTTTCTATGCTTCTAACTCTTAAACTAATCGTTTTAGGCTTCTTTTGGGACGAATTAAAGGAGTTTTCCTAGTCTAACCCCTCACTCTTCTCACAACCACCGTAAAGATCTTCTTCTCTCAAGGCTCAATAACTAGGGGTCCTCTCCAAGGTGCAGCAGCTTCAAGATCTTTAGAGAGATCCTTCAACCAGGTATGTGGGACTTTTAACAAGGGTATCCTTTCACCCTTGTGTCCCAAAGTTTCCAGCGAACCCTAGCTTTATAGTATTTCTAGAGATCATGATTTAGGGATTCTCTTTGACTGTGAAATTTCTCCACTTCCTCAATAGTGTTAAACTACCATGACTAGAATTCTTACATGCGTATGATAGTATTTTTAGCTATTAAATAATTCCTTAAATTCTATTATTTTCTTTAGTTTACATGAGTGTTTTTTAATTAAAATTCATGCTCTAATTCTATTGATTCAGTTTGCTTTCCTTAGTCTTGATCTTGATCATATATTCGGGTAAAACTTGCTTGATTTAAACTCAAACAGAAAGGCTATGTTGATATGGTAATTGTTACTCAATTTATGAATGGTTAGCATAGATACTTGAATAGAAGTTAATATCTTGGTATGTTCAGTTTCATAGTCTCAGTCAACACTCAGAACACTTAGAGTTTTACAGAAATATCACCTGATCAGTTTGACTATAGTCATTTCTTGAGGTGTCAGTGGTGCCTCCCAGTTATCAGTTATTAGACTCAAATATCAGTTATTAGATTTTAGTGGTTCTTTAGACAGTTATGATGCTTCCAGATAAGCTGCTCTTACCAGTCTTAGAATACCAGTTTCCAGATCCGGTCCGATAAGACTCTCAAGGAGTATCATTGACTTAGTCTTGGGCCCCAGCTTTGAGCTACCAGCTTGGCAGTAGTAGTCATATTAGATCTATCCAGATAGTGATCTCACAGTCCATGCCTTTAAACCCTGGCAAGATATATTGGGTTCTACCGATGGGGTGTGTACATCAGACTCCACGTCTATCTCATATGGTTATATGTCGGTTATAGACTTTCCCACTAGTTAGTCTAGTCCAGTTCAGGATAAGAAATTCAGTTCAGTTCCAGTTCTATCAGTTTAGCCCAGTTCAGTATGGTATTTCAGACTTAGAACTTTCAAACTTAGTGCATATCTTTGACCATCAAATAGGGTCTTCTTTACCAATTCAGTTTAATTCAGTAGTTCGGTTCAGCTTACTTGTTGGTCATTGCATGTCATATCAGTCCAGGCACCATATTCAGTTATATTTTCTCCCACTTACTGAGTACATTCAAAGTACTGATGCATACTTTTATATTGTATCGTTTCATGATACAACTGCAGGTTCTCAGACTCAGCACCGTTAGTCGTCGTGGTTCAGATCCTCATCCTCAGCAGTTAAAGTGTAGGTCCTCATTATTCGAGGGAATTATTTCATTTTCTCTCAGTCGGTTTATTATGTTTAGTTAGACTTAGAGTTAGCTGTGGGCTTGTCCCAGCAACTCAACAGCTAGATGGCTTTCAGACACAGGATTAATGTCAGGCTCCAGATGTTCTAAACTTTATGTTGTAGTTTTATTTTTCATAAATGTTTATATTATTATCTCAAAGTTTCTGCTATGCGTATTTTACTTTGAATACGAGTGTATGATGGGTCAAGGGTTGACTTAGGGTTACTTGTGACTTCAAGTACCGTGTATCGTCCAGGGTGTAGACTTGGGGCGTGACACCTCAGCTCGTACCACGGCTCGTGGTGACCCCTCGTGGTCACTGAAGTTAAATTGGTTAGTCTGTGGATCCCTTCCTACGGACTTATGGTACGGCTCGTACCAAGATTGTACGATCCGTAGGTTCCTTTCGTGGTACCGGGACTATTGTTGGTTACTCTCTGACCCTCTTACCACGCATGCTCATCATGACCCATACCACTAACCACGGGCTGTACCATGGCTCGTGGTCACTAAAAAAATTTCAGACACTCATTCTGCTAGTCCTCTTTGTATGACCACTCACCACACACCGTACCTGAATACCACAACTCGTGGTATGGTCCGTCCTGAGGCAAAAGTTTGAATTTTTTGCTAGTTTTAACTCTTAGTCTAAGGTCTGACCTTAGGGACTTTTGGGGTATCACAGTAGTGGAAGATGATAGTTTGTACTTGCTGAATAATACGAGCAACCTAAAATGGGTTGCAAACTATTATTTATGTTGTAGAGAGTGATCCCGTTAGGTTAAAAACCCTCCCTCCCATCTTTTCTTACTTTAATTTGAAACTATGTTTGACCTAATTTTCATTTTAAAGGAATATTTAGGCATCTCTATGAGACTCATTCTATATTTGAATGATTCTTTTTATGTACATATCGTAGGATTTATTTGGTTTCTGAACTATCTGTCTTTTTGATCAGTTGGGTTAGTTAGAATTTGCTTTACTCATGGTAAATTGTCTTAATAATAATAAACATTTTACATATACATATTGTCCGGCATTTCTTACTTCTCGCTTACCTGAGTAGTTTTATATTATTTAATTTTAGTTAGTAATTAGTTTATTATCTTTAGCCTTATTTATTTGTTAGAATATTTTATCACTTAGTATCTCATTGAAATAGTCTAATTATCCATCAATTTAGTTTGACTATGTTGTTTAGTTTTATTTCTTCAGTTATTTAATAAATAAGTTTGCATGTCTATTATGTTATCACTTAGTTTTGCATTAACAAATTAAATAGTTTAATTTACACTTAAATTATTTATCTGCCCTAAAATAAGTTTGTTTTAATTAAGTTATTTTTAGGCTTAATAATTCGTCAACCCATTTTGCTCGCTAATTTCTCACATAATTAATGAATCTAGAAGGGATCCATATTTATGGACCTTCAGAGGTATTTAACACCTTTCTTTTGAGATAACTTGAACACTTACCTAATTTTTGATTGAGTAGACTAATAAACGTAGTTATTCGCATAGTTAGTGTAGAATACTAATGCACCTTAATTCGTTAGGTGACGACTCTTCTTCTTAAATAATCCTACAAGAGTTTTCACACGTCGCATTTCAGTTTTCACGAGCAAAATGGAGCACAAAAATAGGATGCTCAGCTAAACATGACCTGGATCTTTTAGGAACTTAGGTCTCTTCATCTGTGTCTCCATCCTTCTCGATAATAACCCTATTAAAAGTTGGGTCAGAAAGAGAAGGGAAGTTTGGTTTTTTAATATTCCTTTTCTTCTAAATAGGAATATCAGCAAATGGAGAAAAATTATCCGGAGAAACAACAAAATTTTGATCTCTCTTCTTTTGCTTTGTTTAAGAAATACATCGGGTAGAGTCCAAAGAGTCAATCACTGGGTTGTTTATCTGGGACTTTTGATCATATTCAAATTACACCTCACACTGAAGTATAAAGTGGTCATTGTCAAATATAGTAACCCTACGAGGTTAGGGTCGAATCCCATATGGAATATGTGAGAAACAATTTATTAACAGTGAGTAATTCAATCGGTAGTCAGTATTTTGAAGGGAGTTTGCAATAAAAAGAAGTTCTCAGATAATATTTCATTTGTATCAAATATAAGAGAAGAAATTAGGACTGTGTTCCCCATGATTTCATAACGTAATAACTTTAGTATTAGTTATATATCCCGGTGAATTTCATGCAAGCCTAATGATTATGTTTATCTAATGTCTCTCGACCTATATAGACAAATTTCATTCTAAATTCTCTCAAATTTTAGGTGTTCAAATTTTGATCTCATCATAAGTCTTACACTGACTATCCTCGGTTAGAGCTCCAGTCAATTAGATAAGAATTGGTAGCCTCAAATTTCTATTGTTATCTCTTTTCCTAACTTCAACCTCTTTGGTCAAGTAAGTTGATGATACATACATGTTTCAATATTTGCAACCGCTAAAACTAATTAAAATGAAGAGAATAATAGTACAATCAATTTCACCATTCAAGAATCACTATTTTATTTCACCTACGTCCGTTAATCCATTATGATTTTCACAATCCTAGCTAAATAATTTAGCCGCTCATGTTTGAAGAAATAATAACACAATATATATGTAGGAAGTCATGATGATCACTTACAGTAAGATGAAATTATTTGAAAATTTTTGAAAAGCTAAATAGAATCACAAGAACTTGATGTTTCTCTCAACAATGGTATGGAATAATATATTCCACACTTAGAATAATATGCTAACTATGTGTTCCTCAGCGTAAATTATCTTGAATGAATAAACACAAAACGTCCTAGGGGTATTTATAGTAGTGGAATAAGTCTGCATCTCTTCTGCTTTGATCGGGATTTGACTTTGCAAAAGCCTTGGCCGAATTACCCTACCTGCACGTCACGAGGCCCACAGCGGAGGCAAGGCTCTGCGACAAGGGGCTCCTTGCGGCGTCTCTGCTCAATGCGGAGTTTGGTGTTGTATACTGCCCTGCGCGATGCTGGGCTTCATGTGCTGCCCTTCACTATGCGTGTCATCCTCTATTTAATCCTTTAATCTTGTCTTGTTCAAGTTCGGGATAGCCACACTTATTTCTTAAGGCCAAATAAGCCAAAACTTATCACTTTTCATCCTGCAAGTTAGCTTCTTTTCATAAATATCATATAAAATTGATACAATCACACAACATTTATTCCCAAAACATAGCTAAGTATGAGAAAACTATGATAATTAAGTGCATAAATACGTCCAACATCAACTTCATTGATCCCCTGAATAAACCTATCAGAATATCAAAAAAAATTAGAAACTGATGAAGAAAGAAAGGTAAGAAAGAAACCATCGAACCAAAAAATTTATATCGTGGTTAGAAGTCTTCCACCGGCCTTTGAAAATAGATTTTCAAGTATGTTCTTCCAAATTTAAAATCTCCAAAAAACATCTTTAACCTATTGAGGAAGATCCATTATAGCATTAGAAATCCAGATAGTGGCTATTTTTTGTATACAAAAAAGAATGAAGGTTAGAATTAACCAAATAATATGCAACAAAAATCTCTAAATAAGGAGAAAAAAGAAACTTATGACTCAAACTCCATGTCTTCAAAGATGAATGGTCATCTCCAAAATAATTTTAGCAGTGAGGAGTATCATGAATCTCTCCATCTAGCGACTGTCATTGTCCTCACATAAACTAAACAGAATGACAACCTTTTCTCGCTTGGCAGCGATCATTATCCCACCTTGAATGAACTTAGGGACGTAGAGCCGAATGAAGTGGCTGAGGGTGAAAGCCACATAAGTTTTCTTCACCTAAGATACCCTATCTACCAAAAACCATAGACAAACAACAATCCCCTATACAGAAGGACGAACTTGAGCAAGGCAAATCTCGTAACATTTGCACAAATCTAATATTAAAGAATCTATGGCCGGTTTTGAATCCTAAGAGGAAGGGGTAAGTGTAAATGTTTGAGTAACCTCATTTAGAGGTAGTATTTTATCTTTGTAATATCCTAAAAATTCTAAGATCGGACTCGGAGTTAAAACAGAAAAGAACAAGATTTTCTGCACCAGATCACACGACGAGTCGTCCAGTGACCCATCAAGAACGCCAAGAGCCGTTAAGTGAATCATGGGGAGGGGTTTGACCATGTTTGGAAAGTTCAGTTTTGGGGTGAACACGGGTGAGACCACGAGTCATGGTCAGCCCCACGATTCGTTAGTCACCCGTGGTCAAGGGTGATATGAGGGAAGAAGAAATTCAACAGTGTTGGTAACAGGTTATCACCACGAGTCAATGGGTGCATCACGAGTCGTGGTATACCCTATGGTGATCCTCAGAATAAATTTGGCAGTGTAAGTAACGGGAGGTGACCATGAGTCGTGGTCACTGGCAACAATCCGTCCAGTCCCTCCTTGGGACTGGCAGTATATTTTTTCCTGTGAATTTATTAAAGACTTTTCCGTAATTTCTAAGTTCTTAAGACCTAAACTACGTCGTTTTAAGCTTAGAATAGAGTGAAGAAGGGTTAAGTCATTCTAAGCCTATCATAGTTCATGCATGCAAGCTTAGAGATTTGACAGGTGATCAAGTCTAGTTCTTCAAAGTTCTTCCTCAATTCTCTTTGGGCAATCAAGAAAGTGGTGAAATCAGAATTCTTCAGGTATGTAACGCTTTGAATGGGTGCAATAGTCCACACTCATGCCCAATTCTCTCTCTCTATTCATGAAATTCTATTGATGAATCTATGGGGTTTTTACCCAATATGTGATTTTCTAAGTAACAATCATGGGTATAACCAAAGCATGTTTCTAATGTTGAATTACGATTTATGGGCAGGTTTTATAATATTTTCAATTATAAATTATGTTTTTAAGTTCTATAAATTATGGAGCCCATCCATGAAAATTCATGAAAGTTGAGATCCATGAGATACATGTTTAATTATGATGGGATGTTTATGAAGAAAGTATGATTTCAGATTACCCATGTCTATGATCATGTTTCAAAGTGAATCAAGTTGATTTCAAGCATGTGTAAGTATTGGGCAAGCCAAAATGATCAAGTATGTTTTATGATTTCATGAATTATCTTACCACATGGTTTTAGAATCTAGACTCCTATTATTTTCAGCTTGTAGTATGGTTTGAGTCAAGGTTCCTAATGTTATGATTTCAGATTTATGTATATATGTTATGAGTCAGCTTCATCTCTAGATGATGGTTCAGTTTCGTTGAAAAATGATGGAGAGCATATACATACTTTGGGAGTAGTGTCTAGCACTGAGTAGGCTAAGGGTCAGTCAACCCTATGCCTCAGAACTACGGGCCAACGTAGGTATGTTCAAATTATTTGGGATCGCTCTTATGAGCTTTCCCTTCCCCCAAGAAGCCTTAAACTTCATATCGATATCATGATAGTGTCATTAACCCTGAAAATGTTTTGGATGGCTCTTCCCACTTGAGCGTGATAGTCAGGACCACGTAAGCTCTATCGTGGTAATGTTGGTTATATGACGAGTCTGTCATTGTTCATCATGATTTTAGTTATGCATGTTCATCAGTCATGAAATTATGTTTTCAGTAGGTTTGACTCAATCTTAAGTTTTACTTATGATTATCAGTTTTCAGCTTTGGGTCATTCGATTCAGTTATGATGTTCAGTTATGTTCAGATCATGATTTTAGAAAATAGCATGCAAGCGCTACTCTCAAAATCTTATCTTGATTATGTTTTATATTTTGCATGTTTAATGATTTTACTTAGCGGTTTTACTTACCTTGCATACTCGGTACATTCCACGTACTGAGCGCATACTCTATGTTGTATCGTATTATGATATAGGCCCCGATATCCAGACTCGATCTCGCCGTTAGCCAGATTCTCAGCATTAGTACTTCCCGATCCGAGTTGGTGAGTCCTCATTTTTTGAGGGTCTTTCTATTCAAATATTTCATTATTTTTAGTTTTTAGACTATGGAGAGTTAGTTGAGGTCTTGTCCCATCAACTCGTCAGTATTAGAGGCTTTCGGACATAGTTGTATTCAGCTTTAGACTTAGTCATGAATTCAGATGTTGTGTTATGTTTAGACTTCCGCTATGTTATTCATGTTGATCTTCCTCTTTCATATGTTTGAGTTAGATGTTATGTTCATGTCATGGGTCGACTTGGAGCCTCTCGTGGTTTCTTGTCCCGTGTCTCGATCCGAGCCTATGTTCGGGTCATGACAATCTTCTTTCTCGGGAACTAAAATCTTAAAAGGATCTTGCCAAAAACACCCCTTTTTGACGAGGTCAAGATCTAAGGGTTTAATGATAGAAGAAAAGCTTTATGCTAACTCAACCCTATCACTATCAATATGAGGGGTTAGAATGACATAATCATTTTTAAAACTCCAACAATTGAAAAGAATGTAATATATTATAGGTTGGGGAATCTTGTCACCTATGTTCTTTGGTGGTGAAAAGACAGAAGTAGAATCAACCAACAACACTTGAACAAGAAGAATGATTGTAAGATAAAGACATTTGAAAAGGAAGAAATAAGAAAATCAGAGAGGAGAAAATAAGAGCTCAAAACAAATTAGGCACAAGAAGAGACTATTTGCGGAAGTGAGAAAGGAAGATAAAAATTTCAAGTAAGATAAAAAATTGAAAAGCCTCGGCTGGCTGGTTAAAAAGAAAGAAGAGGGTGGCTTGCATTAAAAATCAAAGTGACATCCATTATTATGATGATACTTCAAAAAATCTAAATTATACTCAAAGTCCAGTTGCACGCTAATGCATGGTCAAAAGGATATGTAAAGAAATTGCTATGTTAGAACACTTAGAAGATAATACTTTCTCGCTTCTTTAATGAAATGGAGGAAAAAACAATCATTAACACTTACCGGATAAAATAAATTTTTTCTTTTGAAAATTACGGGGACTTTCTATTAAAGGGTAAAAGCAAGATTGACACATGGACAAGTTAGGAAGAAAGTATATGTTAAAAAGGTGAATATATGGGTGAGCTGGAAGGAGAAATATTGACGTGTTAAATATAAATGCATGATCGGACAAACGACACACAGTCAACATTTCAGAGAAAGTAATATCACATCTTACCAGAGAAACGAAGCCGGATCTAGCCAAAGCCTCCGGAGAAAAAAGAAGTAAAAGAAAAATAATTGTTATAGGGTCGTTCCAAAATTAATGTTATCCTTATATCATCAGCAGTCAAAGACGCCTATTTTTCATTTAAGATGAATCAATGTGCGGTAATGTCAGATATTTAACCTTTAGATTTCATTACCCCTATAATATGGATGACACTTATTTTACAGAGGATCATGAAATTTCACATGCAAATACATCCTTGAATTAATCTTTTAAAAATAAGGCTTTCTTGTTCGTGTTCTTAGCATCAAATCAAGTGCTTCTTAGTTTTTTAATCATTGTTAGTTTGGTCAAAGGAGGAATCCTCGATTCATTGAGAAACAAAGGAATCACAGATCTCGTTCGACTTACGAGCCATCAGGATATTATTTAATTTATTTTTATTTCGTTATTTGATTTCTGTGTTATTTATCTTTTATGTAAAATCAACCATGCTTCATTAAGCCCCACTATAAATTCAGTTGTACCTACGTGAGGGCGCGCCCCCTTTATCCGTGACAAGTATATCTGTGGACCCCTCTTGTAAACCTCTCTCTTTTTCACTTTTATTTCCTTCGAATTCCCCCAATTTGCTCTATTTTCAAAAAATTCCTTCTCTTCGATGCTCTGTTCTCTTCTGCTTTATTTAATTAATTTCTTCTCTTTTTGTAGCATTACTTTTCACAAAAATTAAAAAAAAAAGAACGATACTAACCCAAATTTTATCAAAAATGAATAATACTAACCTAAAATATATCTTATTTTTCTTCTCAATATGAACTTTTTTTTTCTTGTTTTTATTTTTTGGTTAATTTTTAGACTTTATAACTTAAGATTTCTCACAAGTACACATTGAGTTAATTCCTATAGTGGTCATTCAACTTACTGAAATTATTCAATAAAATTATTTATAATTATTTTATTATAATTAGATCATTTAAGTTAAAATATGTATCTTATAAAGTAATAATGATAAAAAAATTACTCAGAATGTTGAAGAGTCTTGAAAACACTTGGGAAACACTTGGAATGAATAAGAAAAGCTATATCTTCTCTCTACACTCTTTTTTCTTATCTCTCTTTATTTGTTCTTACTCTTTATATTTCTTGACTACAATGTATTCCAATATTGCTCTTCTTCTTACTTAGTTTTACAATACGCTATCAACATGAAACTCTAATCTTCGATCTTTGATTTTTCCACATGCCTGCCAATTACTTGAGAAAAAAATGTGAGGAACAAGGTAAACAATTATTACTGGTCCTATGCATTCTTTTCTTTGCCCGTGACTATGCATTCTTTCTTTAGTAGATAGAACATATTTTATATTTTATTTATGTTTATGCTCACTATTGTGATTTCTCTTCGAGCAAGCCACTGGTTAACATTTCATATTATCTTGGATATTTCATAAGACAATTGGATATTCCTAATCATATGCGAGTTGATATTAATTTCCTTCTCCCTATTGAGGTATATCACACTCTCGTTTCTAAATTCTGATTATAATTGTACTTTGACGATTTTAACAGACAAACTTATCGCTCTCTTGAGTAATAGATGAAGAATTGGAGATGCATGGTATAAACAACATAAAGTATAAAAGATAATTAAATTCACATGTTTCATCACTTAGTCTCTTAAAATTAAAGTTAATTTTTTCTTGTAGTGCATGTATATATGATTTTAAAATATATTTAATATAAAATGCAATGATATATCGAGTCAACACTTATTGTGTTACGTGCATATGCATGTATACATAAGACAATAGTTATATACCTTGATATTTATTATGTGCAAAATTTGTATAGTCATAAATCTTAATGCCTTTTAACTTTACAAAACATGTGAATCTATTATTACTTATTGTGCATGTGTACTAGTGTATTTGGATCAAGATGAGTATTCCGAATGTATACAATCATTTTTTACATATGTAAAGATCAAAATTTACTAAATTCCATGAGATATTTATTTGTGGTACCTTAACATGCATTGATAACATTTAGTGAGATGGTTTGGATAAATTATATCATTTATATTTCTTTGTGTAATGTTACTGATAAAATCTAAACTCGAGAGGTTCATATGATTTCTTGTTTGTTATTTTTATTTGTTATTTTTAAAGATCCAATAGTGTTTAGGTCACACCCCGCCTTGGGGGGTATGACTGGCACCTGGTGCCCTACTGGGACCTGAACTGCTGGACTGCTAAGCCTGGGCACATCTGGTGCCTGGCTGGCTCTAACTCATATTTCTGGAAACAAAGGGCTATATAACGGCTGTAAACAAAGCCCCTGGCCCATTGGCCTATAGCCTCCTGTACCTGTACTAACAGCTGACCAGAAACATATCTATTCAGGGAAATCTATGCGGGCCGACAAGGCCACCATGCTGTCTAGTTATCTGTAACTCAGCAATAACATACTAGAAGGCTACGTGACCGGCAAGGTCACCACTACTGTCAAACTTATGGCCCCACACGGCCAACATAAAAGAAGCAAAAGTACTAATAGCCAACAACTGCACGGCCTCACACGACCGGCTCATCTGACCACAGGGAGATATATACAGACTGCAAGCCTCTAGGAATAGCAATAGAAATGATCGGGACAGGGCCCCGACCTACTCGTACTGTACAACAAAAGAACTGAAATACACCTCTAGAATTCAGTCTCCGGATGACAGGAGCTGAATACCCGATCGCTGATAGGAATCATGTAGTGTCACCTGCTCGTCTATGAGTACCTGCAGGCAAGTAATACAGTGCCCCACCGGGCGTCAGTACCGCTGGTACTGAGTATGTAAAGCAATAACTGAAAGAAACATCTGAAAACAATAATATAACTGATGAAACTGAAGTAGAAGGAATAGCTTACTTGTCTGATAATGTAAGTCATACCTTCTCTTAATCATACTAGAAGGAGTAGGAGTCATACCTGAGGATTGATCGTTCTACTGTCGATTTACTCGTATCTACAGTAACACAGTATAACATATCATAACATACATAGCATACACAAACCTTAGCCGGCCCCCATAAGCCGGGAGGTACAACCAGCACAGAATCTACACCCCTACCCCGGTCATCCCATCTCCTATAATGGCTGTAAGCATCCCGCCGGTCCCCTGGGTATGCACTTGGGCTCGCTGAGCCCCTGACTATAACTGTACCTGAGTCCGAAGGACTCCTAAATCAACACCCCGGGCGTACCCGCTCGACGGGGGTGTATAAGGGCCGACCAAGGCATAATATGGGGAAATCTGGCATCCCATGTTCGTCCCCTTGCGGGATGGCATTCCACTCCGTAGAGTGACGTATCCTCGTCCTCTGGCGGACGAGTCGATACAGCTATTAACCATGGGGCGGTCATGGATGCTAGGTAGTCCAACCCCAAACAATACAACGGTCTCAACTAGTAATGCTGTCTGCGTATCTCACATGCTGAGGCTAATAGGGGTAAGGTATCGTATATATTACATGTTGAGCTAATGATAGTAATCTGTACGTATTTAATACGTGCTGAGGCAGGTAAATATATATAAATATGAATATAGTCTCCTGCCGGGCTGTACTAGGGCAAATGCTATACAAGATAGTGTTTCTGCTGAAAACTATGTTGTTTACTGAGTTTCTGTATTAACATGATTTCCTATTCCTAACATGCTTTCTAAACTTCATTTTAGCCTGCTATTCTGTTTCTGAAGTGCTTTACGGATGTTTCATTGCTTTGCGGGGTTTCAACTGAATACAAGAATATCTTAACATTTCGTATTACATCACATACTGAGCATGCTGTGTAGTTTCTAACACTTATACTGGAATCTATATCGTACTAGTAAGTCTTACGCAAGTTGCAACTTGATGCTTCTAATACTGTATCAACATTCATAATAAATGTAATACTTAACTTCTGAACATTCTACTGGTCGGTAAATTACTATACTGCACTGATATTACTTAACTTGCCGAGGGAACTAGCTTTACATACCTTATCCTTGAACTATCCGTCTGTCGGACGAGGCTCGGTCGGTACTTCAACTGTTTTCTCCCAACTGCATTCATAAATATGTCAATCAATACTAAATACAACTTTATTTCAAAAGGCAACGTCACTTTCGATATAGTTTATAGCCTAAACTTAGGCTTATCGAAAGACGGCCAGAAACTCGCTATTTTTCAGAGGTCCAGAAGGGAGAAATATTCACTTCACAGCTAGGAACACATAGACACTAATTTAGAGCAATTCCACTTACCTTATCTCGGTGGCTCGACGATTCGTCGGCCGTATTTTACGAAACTGAATCCGTAGGAATGCTCTCTGCTGCTAAATACCTCAGTATCTGGAGTAAATTTGAATTTGGGCAACGTTTAGCAGCGTAATCGGACGAAAATTATTTAATTTCCTTTGTCCCCCCTTTCTCTCTGCGTGTAGCCTCTGTTTTCTGGAAATAATTGTGTGGTAAAATGAAATTAAACCGAAGTGGGGCTTATATACTTGGGCCTGAACCTGGGCAACGTGTCACGGAGCCATCACGTGTCACGGAGGCCTCACCTCCGTGACACGCTCCCATCGCGGAGGGGCTCTGCCTCGGCTCCTCCCGCGATGGTTCGATGGGTTTCTCGTCCGATCTTTTTCCCGGCCTTTCTCTAGCACGTATGGCCTTCAAATATACTTAACCAACATGCAAATAGGTCATCTAGGTGCCGGGAATTCTACGGGGTATAACATTCTCCTCCCCCCCCCCCTTAAGAACATTCGTCCTCGAATGTATACTGCCATCTAGAGGACTACTTAACTTGTTTAGAAAAAATTTTGGCAGAGTTTCCCCTGTAATATGGACTATACCAAAAACCTGAAATGCAGAAAAGTCCAATACAGGTACTGTACACAATACTGTAGGATTCACTAGATGGTTACGTATCAATTTTCCTCATTTATACACAAACAACCATAAGATACTACATAAGCAATAATACGGACATACCTGTCGCCTGACTAGGCCTGGAATAGGTGAGGATATCTGGTCCTCATATCTTCCTCCGCTTCTCAAGTCATCTCCTCTCGGTTGTTGTTACGCCTCAATACCTTGATAGACGTAATATCTTTTAGTCCTCAATCTGCGAATCTGTCTGTTTAAGATAGTTATTGGAACCTCTTCATAGGCCAGCTTTTTTCGTAACCTATCAAACTCTAATTTTTCTGCGCCGCCCATCTGCATATGATTTTTGGCGGCTCTGTGCAGTCAGTAAGCATTCTTCGGATAAGCTTTACCTTTTCCTTTGGCTGCTGAACAATGTCTGGGCCAACCAATACTGATTCTCTGATTTCAAACACCGTTCGGCGATCTGCATTTTTGCTCGTATAATGCCTCAAAAGGCGTCATCTGGATGGCTGAATGATAGCTATTATTGTAGGCAAATTCAACTAACGGTAAATGCTCACTTTGGCTACTACCGAAATCTAGCACACACGCTCGCAACATGTCTTCGAGCGTCTGAATTGTGTGCTCAGCCTGCTCATCTGTCTAAGGATGGAATGTTGTGCTCAAGTTAATCTACATTTCCAGACCTCTGCCAAAATCTAGCTGTAAACTGTGCTCCCCTATCTGAAATAATGGATACCAGCATTCCACGCAATTTAACTATTTCTCTGATGTATAACTCAGCATAATCCTCAGCTGAGAAGGTAGCCCCTACTGGTAGGAAATGAGCTGATTTTGTCAGCCTGTCAACTATTACCCAAATAGAATCATTCCCGCGTCTGGTACGGGGTAATCCTTCCACAAAATCCATATTTACTGCTTCTCATTTCCAAAGAGACACAGCTATGTCCGAAGCTAACTCGCCTGGTTTCTGATGTCCTGCTTTCACCTGTTGGTAGTTAGGACACTGGGCTACAAATTCAGCAATTTCTCTTTTTATACCTGGCCACCAGTAGTTTTCTTTGATATCATGGCACATTTTTATTGCGCCTGGGTGGAGAGAATAGCCGGAGTAATGCGCCTCGCTCATAAACTGCTGGCGATGCCCCAAAATATCTGGAACACAAATGCGGCCTTTATATCGTAACACTCCATCCTCGGTTATCTGAAAATATGTCACCTCTCCTTACTGAACCTTATGTTCAAATTGAACCTGGCTAGAGTTTTTATACTACCGTTCCTTTACTTCCACCACTAACGACAACACTGCGACATTTTGTGTTATCGCTCTGTTATCTTTTATTTCTGCTATGTGACCGGCTAAATCGGCTAACTAGTGTAATTCTCGGATCTATTCCCGCTGTTCCGGCTGAAAGTATGCCAACTCCCCATAGGTTTACGGCTAAGGGCATCTGCTACCATATTAGCCCTTCCTGGGTGATACAAAATTTTCACTCTTTAAGGCATAAACTACTGCAGCTAACTCCAGGTCACGGGTAAGATAATTCTCTTCACGTTTCTCCAATTGCTTGAAAACATAAGCTATTATTTTACCATACTACGTCAACCCTCCGTACCTTCTGGCGATACTAACACTGGAGCTAATGTTAACCTGACTTTTAACTCTTGGAAGTTCTGCTCACACGCCTCAACCTACTGGAACTTTACGGCCTTCTGTGTCAATTTAGTTAGAGGTGCTGCTAAGGTGGAAAATCCTTCCACAAACCCTCTGTAGTACCCAGCTAACCGCAGGTATTGCGTACTTCAATCGGAGTGGTAGGTCTGAACTATGTCTTCACTGCTTCAATTTTTTTCTGTGTATCTACCTGTACACTAGCCCCCAACACAATGTGAACAAAAAGGCTACTGAACTCAGCCAAAATTCACATTTAGAAAAATTGACATATAACTGACGATCATATTGGTTTATTATACCGGAGAAACTGACAAGTAATCTATCGGTATCTATCTGCACACCATGCGCCCGTATCTGGTCAGGGGGTCCTGATATTGACCATGACCTCTAATGATTTGGCTGCATAACCTTAAATAACTAAATAGTCGAGTTGAATGACCCGAATGCGGCAGTAGTCTAACAATGCTCCAATCATTCTACTTGAGTGCTTATAGTTCGTGCATAACCGCATACTTGTGGGCATCTAATTGCTCAGTTATTTTACTTAAGCCACTGTAAGGCTGGGCTTAATCAACTTACTCCCAGGTGAGTGATCTCTGGATCTTCACGGGGAGTCTACTGATCCCCTAGTCTTAATAAACACTTTGCTAGTAGGGTACTATCAATTTCTTACGCCTTGTATATATCCACTTGGATTTATACTGCTATTTTGGGGAATTCTCGATCTTATGAGCTATTCTGTAAATACTGGCCTTCTGCTAGGGCTCTGTATCTAAATATCTTACGAGAACCAGCTGAAATACTAGTCTGTCACTGACTACTGATGTGAACCCTTCCTTGGGTACCCACGGGTATTCTGACTGGGACGGCCGGCTGGCTTATGGGGTGTTCCACATAATAACTGCTAGGTTGGTTAAGGCCGACTCTCACCTACAAGGCTGGGAAAACGATGTACGACCACTTAACGTGCCACCCTCTCTTTTGGTGAGGGGTCCTGCAGTACGATCTGTATATTTTTCCTAGAAGCTAACCAAAATCTGTGTGACTGTAACCCCCATTGCCAACTACTTACATCATATCTATCACTGTAGATATATATATCAACTACTATGTACAATACATACTGAATTTTGTGGTGATACATAATCTCTAACATGCCTTACTGAATTTCATACTGCACATGGTATACCGCTCCTACGGTCTAATGATATCTCATATCCTCTCGTATCATTTCATGGGATTTTTTTCATCCCATTCTGGAAGCAACACACACATGCACTTTATCTATGATCTGCTATTTGAAATTTCGCCACTCTTACAATGTGGGGTCAATGTTCGAATCTTGTAGCCTTAATAGGCATATATTGAGAGCCCATAACTGTCTGCTGGGCCTTATCTCTAGGCTACACTAGATTAGAATTGCTGTATCGGTAGCTTCTTAACTTTTCCATAGCGGACATACTGCGGTATTTTGAACCGCAATCCTACTATCAGCCCGAAGCTTAATCCTTAAAACGATACTCTATTAATCTGGGGGGGGTAACCCTGATTTCCCCACAAAATCTGGCATTCCTGCTTCTTCCTCTCATCTTGCTTAAGCTGAACTCTGGGGTTCAAGGTACCTGCCTTTCGTTGCTAATAAGTTTACTGATCAAGCCTCGGCCTATACTTCTCCTGGCGTATACTCAAGCCTCTTATTCACACGACCTCTATATCTTTCGATGTCACAACTAGATCATAACTATAATCTTACAGGTATGTCTTGCTATCTGTTAGCATATATGGCGGACTTAGCCTTTTTCTTACCCGAACTTGACTATTACCCGGCATTTATCACTAATAAGTCTTTTACCCCTGCTTCGGGTAAGCTAGCGGTCTTACTTTCTCTACTGGCTTAAAGGCTTATTGTCATAAGGGTATGCACAACTTACGTAATCCTAGGGGCTCTTTACATTTTCTAATACTTACTAGGATCAATCAGCCCATCCTTACTTACCGCTGGATTTGGCAACCCCATCTCAAGTCTTATGCCCCTTTACTATACTGGCATCAAAATCAAGAGGTAGGAATAGCCCTTTTCTTATTGCAACAAATAAAAGCATTTAACTGTACCATATCCAAAAAGATGTATTTGGGATTCCTGCATTTCCCTCTCTTTTTCATACTTACCTGGTGGTCTGACCTTGTCTATAACCTTAATCAGATCTTATATAACTAATAAGTAAATCAACTCATATGTACATTACATTCCTGACTTCCTATTCTAACGTTATTGACATATACTGGGGATGATACCAATAAAAGAGATAACATTGGGAGGTCCTTGTTACCTCCTCCTACTGTTGTAGTTACCTTGTAACTGGATAATGCCTTCTTCTATTGTTATATCTAATCTTCTGCCTGTAGTAGGGTAATGCTGATCTACCTTTGTATCTGTAATCAAAGAATAAGGTAAGTTTTTAGGGACTCAACCCTATACTGTACTGCTCTAAAGCACGACTGACTGAGAAGGAAGGGTAACCATCCTATCATGCCTCGCAGCCTCTTGCTTATAGTATGTGGTGCACAACACATCCATAGACAAGACTCTACTTAGCACGACTTGCAGACTCCCTGGGATACGACCTGCTCTGATACCAAGTTTGTCACACCCCGCCTTGGGGGGTATGACTGGCACCTGGTGCCCTACTGGGACCTGAACTGCTGGACTGCTAAGCCTGGGCACATCTGGTGCCTGGCTGGCTCTAACTCATATTTCTGGAAACAAAGAGCTATATAACGGCTGTAAACACAGCCCCCGGCCCATTGGCCTATAGCCTCCTGTACCTGTACTAACAGCTAACCAGAAACATATCTATTCAGGGAAACCTATGCGGGCCGACAAGGCCACCATGCTGTCTAGTTATCTGTAACTCAGCAATAACATACTAGAAGGCTACGTGACCGGCAAGGTCACCACTACTGTCAAACTTATGGCCCCACACGACCAACATAAAAGAAGCAAAAGTACTAATAGCCAACAACTGCACGGCCTCACACGACCGGCTCATCTGACCACAGGGAGATATATACAGACTGCAAGCCTCTAGGAATAGCAATAGAAATGATCGGGACAGGGCCCCGACCTACCTGTACTGTAGAACAAAAGAACTGAAATACACCTCTGGAATTCAGTCTCCGGATGACAGGAGCTGAATACCCGATCGATGACAGGAATCATGTAGTGTCACCTGCTCGTCTATGAGTATCTGCAGGCAAGTAATGCAGCGCCCCACCGGGCGTCAGTACCGCTGGTACTGAGTATGTAAAGCAATAACTGAAAGAAACATCTGAAAACAATAATATAACTGATGAAACTGAAGTAGAAGGAATAGCTTACCTGTCTGATAATGTAAGTCATACCTTCTCTTAATCATACTGGAAGGAGTAGGAGTCATACCTGAGGATTGATCGTTCTACTGTCGATTTACTCGTATCTACAGTAACACAGTATAACATATCATAACATACATAGCATACACAAACCTTACCCGGCCCCCATAAGCCGGGAGGTACAACCAGCACAGAATCTACACCCCTACCCCGGTCATCCCATCTCCTATAATGGCTGTAAGCATCCCGTCGGTCCCCTAGGTATGCACTTGGGCTCGCTGAGCCCCTGACTATAACTGTACCTGAGTCCGAAGGACTCCTGAATCAACACCCCGGGCGTACCCGCTCGACGGGGGTGTATAAGGGTCGACCAAGGCACAATATGGGGAAATCTAGCATCCTATCTTCGTCCCCTTGCGGGACGGCATACCACTCCGTAGAGTGACGTATCCTCGTCCTCTGGCGGACGAGTCGATACAGCTATTAACCCTAGGGCGGTCATGGATGCTAGGTAGTCCAACCCCAAACAATACAACGGTCTCAACTAGTAATGCTGTCTGCGTATCTCACATGCTGAGGCTAATAGGGGTAAGGTATCGTATATATTACATGTTGAGCTAATGATAGTAATCTGTACGTATTTAATACGTGCTGAGGCAGGTAAATATATATAAATATGAATATAGTCTCCTGCCGGGCTGTACTAGGGCAAATGCTATACAAGATAGTGTTTCTGCTGAAAACTATGTTGTTTACTGAGTTTCTGTATTAACATGATTTCCTATTCCTAACATGCTTTCTAAACTTCATTTTAGCCTGCTATTCTGTTTCTGAAGTGCTTTACGGATGTTGCATTGCTTTGCGGGGTTTCAACTGAATACAAGAATATCTTAACATTTCGTATTACATCACATACTGAGCATGCTGTGTAGTTTCTAACACTTATACTGGAATCTATATCGTACTAGTAAGTCTTACGCAAGTTGCAACTTGATGCTTCTAATACTGTATCAACATTCATAATAAATGTAATACTTAACTTCTGAACATTCTACTGGTCGGTAAATTACTATACTGCACTGATATTACTTAACTTGCCGAGGGAACTAGCTTTACATACCTTATCCTTGAACTATCCGTCTGTCGGACGAGGCTCGGTCGGTACTTCAACTGTTTTCTCCCAACTGCATTCATAAATATGTCAATCAATACTAAATACAACTTTATTTCAAAAGGCAACGTCACTTTCGATATAGTTTATAGCCTAAACTTAGGCTTATCGAAAGACGGCCAGAAACTCGCTATTTTTCAGAGGTCCAGAAGGGAGAAATATTCACTTCACAGCTAGGAACACATAGACACTAATTTAGAGCAATTCCACTTACCTTAGCTCGGTGGCTCGACGATTCGTCGGCCGTATTTTACGAAACTGAATCCGTAGGAATGCTCTCTGCTGCTAAATACCTCAGTATCTGGAGTAAATTTGAATTTGGGCAACGTTTAGCAGCGTAATCAGACGAAAATTATTTAATTTCCTTTGTCCCCCCTTTCTCTCTGCGTGTAGCCTCTGTTTTTTGGAAATAATTGTGTGGTAAAATGAAATTAAACCGAAGTGGGGCTTATATACTTGGGCCTGAACCTGGGCAACGTGTCACGGAGCCATCGCGGAGGCCTCACCTCCGTGACACGCTCCCATCGCGTAGGGGCTCTGCCTCGGCTCCTCCCACGATGGTTCGACAGGTTTCTCGTCCGATCTTTTTCCCGGCCTTTCTCTAGCACGTATGGCCTTCAAATATACTTAACCAACGTGCGAATAGGTCATCTAGGTGCCGGGAATTCTACGGGGTATAACAGTTTATGATTAATGTTCTATTATGAAATGGGTATATAAAATATGTATTGTGAAAAAAAAGTATATTTATGCATATAATTATAAAGTGGTAATATTTTTAAACACTCAAGGGAGAGTCCTATTGTACTTTATGGTTTGGCCTATTATGTCATTGGTTGAAGGTAAGATGGTGGATTCAAGTTTAATCGCACCAAGAAGGTAAGAGATCGGTTTAAAGTCTTGATGCATCATGTTGATAAGACATTGGGTTCAATTTTTGATGCACCATGTTGACAAGATGTTGGGTAGTCCCACCGAATTTTGGTCTAACACACATTCTTATGCGTAAGCCATTGGGTTCAGGTCCCAATGTGATATATCGATAATATAATTATAATACATGATACAATGATGACTGAGGAAAAATTATTTATTTTTAATGAAAAATCATGAAAGCCCGTCCCACTTATTTTGCTCCATTCCTTGAAGTGAATGTGGTAGCAGTAATAAAAATGTCTGAAAGAAGATAACTAACTGAATGAATCTGGACGTGGAAATGGATAAAATAATAAAGTCATCATTGTGGTAATATTAAAAGGAAGACCATTATGAGTTCTTGAAATAGTCCTTCAAAGGGTGAAGGTAACTTTAATTTTACCATCAATTTGGTAAGAAAGGTGTTGGGCACGCGGTGATCGTGCGGCCTAATTTGATAAGTTTTATAAATTATCCATCAAAATAAAGGAATATAAAGTGGTGGTATACTTGACCTTTCAAAGTGATGTTGAGGTAGATCATATAAATATGATAAATGTTAAGGCATGACGATAAGCTTATAATTTATGAAGCACCTACAAATAATTATAGTCAACTCCTCAAACAGAATGTGACTTGTGATAAACATCGTGAATGCTCAATCATTTTTGAAAATGAATGTGTCAAGATGTGATAAAAATTATGAATAATGATGTGCTCATATATGGTTGGATGGATACCACAACTCACCTCTAGGAGAGGTTCGAGAGAAGAGTTTGGCACAAAGGTCATTGGTCATGTACATTTGGCACAAAGGCATTGGTCATGTATTCTTAGTACATCACACATATTGTAGCATATTTTAGCATGGACTACCGATGGATATAAATAAGAAAAAATTCTTTCCTGGTTTGACCATGACCAAAATGAATATTATTATGTGGCCAAATGAATTTGTCATTGGTTGAGTACATATGCTATGCCAAAAAAAAGGCAGATTTCGCCTAACCTTATAAAAATTATTGAAGGTAAAAGTAAAGAAAAAAATAAGTCTTGCCCATAATGATTTTTTCCATGAAATAATAATATGATTTTCTTCCTAAAAGAAAATGTTCACCATATAGATAGTGTTGCGAAATATGTGATAGTACATAATTGTTTGAGAGTTCCGGAAGAGTTAATGTGTTACTACCTAGAGAAATAAAATTATTTGTAATATTGGAGTCGTAGTAAGTCTCAAAAGAAACTTATTAAGCTTCAAAGATATTGGTTAAAAATATATTATGTTGAGACTATAAATTTATGAAAGATTTAATATCATCATATTACAACAATCGAAGCGGATTATAAATATTTATATGGAAGATTACCCATCTCTTTCTCTTGTTTGTAGTATACAAATATGGTCATGCTGATGAAATCACATGCGAAAGTAAAATAGAGATTTACTGAAATAAAGATCAATTGGCATGATGGATTGGCCATCTTGGTTCAAATATGATACGAAAATAATTGAGAATTCACATAGTTATATGTTGAAAAAATAAAAGACTCTTCAAGAATTCTCTTGTGTTACTTGTTCTCATGAGAAAATGATCATTATACCATCTAAGATTGAGATTGTATCCCCTGAATTTTTGAAACAGATAAAATAGTGAATATATGCCCGTTCACATTCCATGTGGACCATTTGATATTATATGATTTTAATAGATGCATCTATGGTATAGTCACATGTGCTTTGATATCAACTTGCAATTGATTTTGCAAGGTTGTTTACTAAATTGTTAAACTAAGAGCACTATTTCATATTATAAAATTATGTTGATGATGCTAGTTTATATCCAAGTTGGTTTAGCAGAAATTGTATGCCTTCAATTATAGTAAACCATTGGTTATGAGAACAAAACTCCCAAATAAAATATGATATGAGATGTGTTTATTTAACACGTAGATACACTTGTACGCATCAAGCCAACAAGATTCTCCTATCACAATTGGTTCAGAGAACCAAATAATTTCTCATCTAAAAATTTAAAATGTGCGTTATATGATTCAATTACTCCACCACAACGCATAAATATGGGTCCCCAAATAAAATTAGGGGTAAATATTAGTTTTTCTAGTAATAGAGGGAGAAGTGATTGACAACTGAAAATTATGTATGGGATGAATTATCTAGATCCCCGAAAAAAATGTAAACTTGAAGTTCAAGAGATAATATATTTGTAAAATATTACAAACTAATTGCCAAATATATTTGCTGACTTGATGTCATAATTCAATTGCAAATACTCCAATGAAAGGTCCTTGAAGGATAGGGTCTATGACATGCCTGAAGTGTGATGGACCAATCGGTTCCGAATATAGAACTCATTGAAGAAGGAGAGGAGCAAATGATCAAGATAGAATGATGAGGCAAGTGCTTTCTTCACGACATAATACTTCTAAAACCTTAGCAAAGGTTCGGGTACCTGAAAATGATGAAAAATGAAGATATCTCAATAAGTTATTTCGCACTGAACCGATATCAAATGACCGTCGATGACATTTTTGATATAATGAAGCGCTCAACACCATAAAAGGTGACGAGGATCTTGAATTCAAATCTGTCAAAGAGTATGGACAAACAATTGATTGACCAAATAAAATATGCAATTCAAGTATTGTGTTCACTTGAAAAAGTGAAATTTTGGACTTGTAGTCCAAACACCTCAAGGTATAATGTCAGTGGGGTACAAATAAATCCTCGTGCGAAAGGTGAAATGAAAAATAAAACCATAAGACATAAAGAGCGGTTTATGCCTGAGGGCATAAATATTTTTTCGTAAAATCCCTACATTTTTATATGGAGAGGTTCTCCTATGGTGGATGCAACTATATTTTAAGGTTATTATGAGTCTGGCAAATATATATTGAAAAACTTGATATGCGAATAATGAAATTATTTTCATGTCTTTTGCTAGACAATAAAATTTGTATATAAATCTTTGAAGGATTTAAGTTGTTTTTAAGCATATAAAGGTTTCTGAGAATTTTTTGAATAGAGCCAAAGGCAGATCTAGAATTTTAAGTTTGTAGGTCGCCAATAAAATAAATTAATATGTAATATTCGCTTATTTCTTTTTTTAGTTTTATTTGTTATATTTTTATAAAAAAGTGAAAGAAACGTGAAAAAATGAGTTAACGGAAAAGAAAAAGGGTCGTGCTCAGTGGAATTCGATCCCACATAGTCCGAACAAAGCAAACCCTCAAGAGCCCTTCATTACCATCGCATCAGCAGCCCTTTTTGGTTATGGGTTCCCATCTGAAAATAATTATAGCCTTCAAATAATTTTTAATATATTTATAGAAGGAAAAAAGATTCAAAATACTCCAACTATGCTCGAATTTGTTGTTACACATTCTAACTTTGTGGGGTTCTATGACCCCCCTAAACTATTACAAAATGGAATATGTGTACTCTTATATGTTGATATGGTAGAGAAAGTGTAATACACTTTCCTTGAGAGAGTGACGAGTTATATTCCTAATTTTAAAAATAATTCTCCTTTATTTCTTTTTCTTTTTTCTTTTTCTTTAATATTTCTCTTTCTCTCTCATTACCTAGAGCAACCAGCCCAACCCCATTCACTACCACAAAATTCACCTATTCTCCAACATCTCCTCCATAAATAATGTTCCTTCCTTTCTACAATCGAGATCAAAAACAAAAAATTCAAACCCAAAGCACCAGATTTGTTGTCTACAGAGAATTTTATTTTCTTATCAATACCCATCAAATTAATGTTTAATTTTTTCTGAATTACTTTTACCTAATATGTGTATGTGGAGCCATAATAACTAGATTTGTTTTTCTTGTTCTGGAATTTTGAAGAGAATTAGAAAGAAAAAGAAAGGAAAGGAAAGTAAATAGAGAAAGCAAAAGTTCGCATTGGATTTAAATTTGTATCTTTATATTTCGAAGATACTTGAAGACTCACGCAGCCGACAGTGGTGGCGGTCACCGGCAGAAAATTTTCAGACGACCTCACCTAGGAACTCCAACTATCATGTTGATATGTCCACCACCTGACCCTTCCTCCTTTGGTCTTCATCGGCCTAAACATCATAGTTCTCTTTCAAGGTTAGCAACAAAAAAAATTAATGACAAAAATGAAAATGGAAGAAAAAAGAAAGATAAGAGGAAGAAGCCTCATTTTAGATCTGGCAATAACAAATTTAAGAAAAAGATTTTTAAAAAAAAGTAAAAAATTAAAATGAATAACATAAAAAGAAGGAAAAAAGGAAATGAATAAAAATAAATAAATAATTAAAAAAATAGTGAAGTGTCGACATGTGTCTTTCACAATTTAGTATAAATTTGGATGCTACTTTTCAAGGGTGAATATATTCTATTTTAAAATAGTTCAGGGGCGCCATAGGATTCCCGCAAAATTAGAGTGTGTAATGGAAAATTCGGGCATAGTTGGAGTATGTTTAAAACTCTTTTCCCTTTATAGAACTTGTGGTAGCGGGTGTGGGTTCCCAAGAATCCACACCTACTACTGTAGAACCGCCCTTGAATAAAGATTCGACAAATCTTTACATGGATTAAAGTAATTTTATTGAAAACCCCAATGGTTATGAGATCATTTAACATGAAGAAAAAATGAGTTTCGATCTCATGAAAATGGTTAGAAAGCATCATATCTCAGTGCAATTAGGGCACTAGTGTATCTTGCCAATAATACCCGATCAGATATTTATTTTGTAGTAAGTTTCTTGGCAAGATTCAGCTCTTCCCCAATAAGAAGACATTGAAATGGTGTTAAGCATATATTCATATATCTTCGAGGAACCATTGACATGGGATTATTTTATTTTAATGAGTCCAAGTCAGAAATGATTGGTTATATAGATACAGGATATTTGTCTGATCTACATAAAGCTCGATCTAAGATGGGCTATTCGTTTACATATGCAGGCACAACTATATCTTGGCGTTCAATGAAGCAAACAATAACTGCCACTTCTTCAAATCATATAGAAACAACATCCATACATGAAGTAAGTCGGGAGTGTGTTCGATTGAGGTTAATAACTCAACACATATTCAGAAAATTTATGATTTTTCTTTGGAAAAGGATATTCCAACTACACTATATGAAGACAATACTGCATGTACAGCTCAATTGAAGGGAGAATACATTCAAAGAGACAGAACAAAACACATTTCACCAAAATTCTATTTTTCCTCATGATCTTGAGAAGAAAGGTGAAATAGATGTTCAATAAATTTGCTCGCTTGATAATTTAGCGGATCTGTTCACTAAAGCATTAGCGACCACAATATTTGAAAAGCTTACATACAAGATAGAATGCATCATCTTCGAGAAATTAAATAAGGTTTACATCAGGGGGAATAGAATACGTGTTGCACTCTTTTTTTCTTAGTTGAGATTTTATTCCACTGGGTTTTTCTGACAAGATTTTTAACGAGGCAGCAAATAATGTGTAATACAAGATATGTGTACTCTTTTTTTTTCACTAGAATTTTTTCTCACTAGATTTTTTTTTCTAATAAGGTTTTAACGAGACACATTATCTACGGACATCCAAGAGGGAGTGTTATGAATGCAATAGATTGTGGCTATACATATAATCTTATACATCACATCATGAATCACTTATATTCATATGTATCTATTTAATATGTAGCTTCATTCTTTTCCTTTGAGGATGTATGTTTGTAACTATAAATAGATCACTTTTGGCTCATGAAGAAATATAGTTGAATATTCTTGAAAACACTTGAATACTTGAAGACATTTGAAAAATACCTGAAATGAATAAGAAAAGTTATATCTTCTCTCTATACTCTTTTTTCTTGTCTCTCTTTATTTGTTCTTGCTCTTTATATTCCTTGATTACAAAATATTATAATATTGTTATTCTTCTTACTTAGTATTTTGACAATATATGAACTTTTTTCTTGTTTTTATGTTTTGGCTAATTTTTAGACTTATAACTTAAGATTTCTCACAAGTATACATTGAGTTAATTCCTATAATGGTCACTCAATTTAATGAAATTATTCAATAAAATCATTTATAATTATTTTGTTACAGTAAGACCATTTAAGTTAATATATGTATCTCACAAAGAAATAATGGATTAAAAATTACTCAAAAAGTTGAATAATTTGAAATTAGCATCCTTAATATTTGTGCTTTTTTGTGATTTACATCTTTATCTTATTTTTAATGTTTTGCACCTTAAAATCTCCTTAATTTCTTACAAAGTCATAATTAATCTCATTTTTAATTATTACAAGGACCACATATAAAAATTAGAACTAAAAAAAATTGAACAAAATTTTCATACATTTGTTCTATCAAGCCACTTTTTCTTTACGTAGCTTTGCCCCTTCATTTAATATAAACCTTACACATAGCAAAATGATCATTCAATGTTGATTCATATGTCCATTAATTTGAATGACACTTTTTTAAATACCAAATTTGAATTTCAAACGTATATTTACTGAAATTATTTATAATTTATTAGCTTAGTTTGGTTAACATTAAAATTACTTTGTGATGTTATATGAAACTGTTTAGTTTGAAAGCTTCTTATTATTATATATTATTATTAATATTATTAGTTTATTTTGTGTTTTGAAATTGAAAATTTATTTTAGTTTTTAATTTATTTATTGTGTAATTAGTTTATAACTTGATTGTTACCCAAGCAAGTAAAATTGGTTTGGTTGCTAAATAGTTCAATATGTTAAACAGATTGTAAATTAGTTTGTGACTAGCATGGGAGATGAGAAATTTAAAAAAAAATTAAACAAAATAAAAATAAAAATTTTGAAAAATACAAAGGAGATGAAAGTGAAAAAAAGAGGGGCTGACAAGAGGGACCACATAAATACTTAGTCACAAATATAGGGTGCCCTCACATAACTAGTTGTCACAAATATATGGCTGAGGGAGTAGTTGTGTGAGTGCACCCTATATTTATGACAAATATTTCTGTGGGCCCTTCTTGTCGCCCCCTCTCCTTTTCACTTTCATTTCCTCTGAGTTCCCCCTATTTTCTCTGTTTTTATTTTAAATTTCTTCTCTTCGACGCTCCGTTCTCTTCTGCTTTATTTAATTAATTTCTTCTCTTTTTATAGCCTTACTTTTCACAAAATTAAAAAGGAAAAATGAATAATACTAACCCAAATTTAATAAAAAATGGATTAATACTAACCTAAATTATGTCTATTTTTTTTCCTCAACATTTTCTTATATATACAAATATCAACTTTTTTTTCTTGTTTTTATTAATTTTTAGACTTAATAACTTAAGATGCCTCACAAGTACACATTGAGTTAATTCCTATAATGGTCATTCCACTTAATGAAATTATTTAATAAAATTATTTATAATTATTTTGTTACAATAAGACCATTTAAGTTAATATATATATCTTACAAAATAATAATGGATAAAAAAATCATTCAAAAAGTTGAATAATTTGAAATTAGCATCCTTAATATATGCGTTCTTTTGTGATTTACATCTTATCTTATTTTTAATATATTGTCTGTTATACCCCGAAAGCCCTAAGATTAGACACGAGAATTGAAATGGAGAAAATAAAATTTTCTACACCAGGTCACAGAACGAGTCATTGTGACCCATCAGGATGACCACGAGTCATTAAGTGACTCGTGGTGAGGAGGTTTGACTTATTGTAAATTTTCAAGTTGGGGTAACCACGGGTGTGATCACGAGTCATGGTCAGCCCCACGAGTCGTTAGGTCACCCGTGGTTAGGGATGGCTGAAGGAAAAGGGGAGTATGGAGAAGTACACTTAACGGGTCCTCACCATGACTCGTTAGAAGCACCACGAGTCGTGGTGTCGCCAGTGATGACTCCCCCTTGGTATGTTGGCAGTATAGAGGACGAGTGGTGACCATGAGTTGTGGTCACCAGTAACGACCCGTGATGTTTTCCGTGGTGAGTTTCAGGTAAAGCTTTGGCAGTGTACTCAACGACTGTGGCGACAACTCGTGGTTAGAGGTAACGATTCATCCAGTCCCTCATTGGGACTGGCAGTCTGTTTTCCTTTGCGAATTTAGTAAGGGCTTATCCGTAATTTCTTTGATCCTAAGGCCTAAACTACGTCATTTTAAGTTATGACTAGAGAGTTTTAGGAGGGGTAAGTTTACACTCATTCCCATCTCCTCTCTTATTCATGAAATTTTATTGAAAATTCTATGGGATTTTATCCCAAATCTTATGAAATCCTTATGATCTATCTATGGTTAATTCCTCTCAGGTATAAATTCATGTTTTATGAATCATGGGCAGATTTTATAACTATTTCTATTATAAACTTATGGATTTAAGTTTCTGCAAAATTATGTCCAATTATGTGTGTTTCATGATAAATCAAGTTATGATTCTACTTTGATTTTGATGTTCATTAACCCATTATGATTTATGACTTATGATATGATTTCTCTCAAATGCTCACCATGAATTTATGAATATCAAGTATATACATGTTTTACAAGTATGCATGAATTTCATGATTTATGATTTATGATTTTGGCCGACTCATGGGCCTTATTTTCATGGCTAGTTCACGTATTCCAAGCATGCTTATGATTATCATGATTTTAAACTAGGCTATGAATCTCATGTATATTATCCTATGAGCACTATATATATTTTGGGAGTAGTATTTAACACCGAGTAGACCCGGGGTCCAAGCATACCCCGAGTCTCAGAACTACCTGCAACCTAGCCACGGTGGGACCTACATGATATTGTCCGCTTTGCCCAAATGGTCTCTATGCTGTGATATTACACCTCTTTCATGGTTCTACCTTTGGCAAGGTATGAACACCCTCTCGACTAGGGATTTACAGGTCGGGCTCCATGTGTGCTCACATGAGGTATGTCGGTTATAAGAATCTCCCAATGTTTTTCATGATTTATGTATAGTTATGATTACACACTTTGCCTCAAGTCATATTTAATAAAGCTTTTTCTCTTATGATTATGATTATGAATGATTTGCGAATATTTTGAAAACCTTGAACCTTACGTTTGCATTATGATATTTATGTTACGATCATGTTGTCCTACTCTTATGAACTTTTATGTATTTTAACTGTCTGTTTTACTTACCTTGCATACTCGGTACATTCCACGTACTGATCGCATACTCTATGATGTATCGTCTCATGATACAGGTCCGAGGTATCTTTCTCAGCAGCATCCTTTGTCACTGCTTTCCCATTCAGACCTGTCCAGTTAGCATCGATGAGTCCTCATCTTTTGAGGGCATTCAATATTCGTGGTTGTTATGTATTTCTTCAGTTTCAGACTTGTCAGGTTAGTTGGGGGTGTTTTCCTATTAACCCATCAGATATGTTAGAGGCTTTCAAACTGTACGTAGTAATCAGCTTGTCATGTATGATGTAAATTCCGGTTCTGATGTTATGTTATGTTTAGACTTCTGCTATAATTATTATGTTAATTCTTCTGCCTTTATTGATTGAGTTAGATGTATGTTCATGTCATAGGTCGACTTGGAGTCTCTTGGGGCTCCTTGTCCCGTGTCTCGAGCCGGGCCTATGTTCGGATCGTGACATGCACCTTAAAATATCCTTAATTTCTTACAAAGTCATAATTAATCTCATTTTTTAATTATTACAAGGACAACATAGAAAAATTAAAATTAAAAAAATTATATATTTGAACAAAATTTTGATATCTTTGTTTTATCAAGCCACTTTTTTCTTTCATAGCTTTTCCCTTTCGTTTAATATAAACCTACACATAACAAAATTGTCTTTCAATGCTGATTCATACGTCCATTAATTTGAATGAGACTTTATTAAGTTGCCTTTACTGTTTTAAATTCCAAATTTTATATTTCAAACGTATATTTACTGAAATTATTTATAATTTATTAGCTTAGTTTGGTTTACACTAAAATTACGTTCTGATGTTATAGTGAAACTGTTTAGTTTGAAAGCATATAATAAATATAATAATAATAATAATAGTAGTAATAATAATAATAATAATAATAATAATAATAATAATATTATTATTATTATTATTATTATTATTATTATTATTATTATTATTATTATTAGTTTATTTTGTGTATTAAAATTGACAATTTATTTTAGTTTTTAATTTATTTATTGTCTAGTTAGTTTATAATTTGGTTGTTACCCAAGCCAGTAAAATTGTTTTGGTTGCTAAATTGTTCAATATGTTAAACAGATTGTGAATTAGTTTGTGATTAGTATTAGAGAGAAGAAATTTTAAAAAAATAAATAAAATAAAAGCAAAAAATGGTGAAAACTGGGGGAATATTGAGGAAATGAAAGTGAAAAAGAGAGGGCCTGACAAAAGAGACCCGCAAAAATATTTGTCACAGATATAGGGTGCCCTCACACAACTAGTTGTCACAAATACATGGGGGAGGCACAACCAACACTAGTTGTGTGAGGGCACCTATATCTGAGACAAATATTTCTGTGGACCGCTCTTGTCAGTCCCTCTCTTTTTCACTTTCATTTCCTCCTAATTTCCCCTTTTCTTTGTTTTTTTTTTTAATTTTTAAAATTTCTTCTCTTCGATGCTCCATTCTCTTCTGCTTTATTTAATTAACTTCTTCTCTTTTTGTAGCCTTACTTTTCACAAAAATTTAAAAGAAAAAATGAATGATACTAACCAGATTTTATCAAAAATGGATTAATACTAACCTAAATTATATCTATTTTTTTCTCAATATTTTCTTATATATAAGAATATGAACTTTTTTTTCTTATTTTTATTTTTTGGTTAATTTTTAGACTTTATAACTTAAGATTTCTCAGAAGTACGAATTGTGTTAATTTCTATAACGGCCATACAACTTAATGATATTATTCAATAAAATTATTTATAATTATAGTGTGAGGGTACTCTATATTTGTGACAAGTATTTCTGTGGGCTCCTCTTGTCAAGCCCCCTCTTTTTCCCTTTCATTTCCTCCGTATTCCCCCAGTTTTGTCTGTTTCTTTTTAAATTTCTTCTCTTCGACGTTCTATTCTCTTCTGCTTTATTTAATTAATTTCTTCTCTTTTTGTAGCCTTACTTTTCAAAAAAATTTAAAAGGAAAAAATGAATGATACTAACCCAAATTTTATCACAAATGGATTAATACTAGCCTAAATTATATCTATTTTGTTCTCAATATTTCCTCATATAAAAACATATGAACCCTTTTTTTCTTATTTTTATTTTTAATATTTTGCACCTTAGAATCTCCTTAATATCTTACTGAGTTATAATTAATCTCATTTTTAATTATTACAAGGACAACATAGGAAAATTAGAACTAAAAAAGAAAATTTGAACAAAATTTTCATATCTTTGTTCTTGTTAGCCCATATAATTGTTAGCAAATGGGCCTTAGGATTTTAGGTAGTCCTATGGGCATTAGGATATTAGATAGTCCTATGGGCATTAGGATTTTAGGTAGTCCTATTCCTATGGGCATTAGGATTTTAGTTTATGCCTATATATAGGCACCCCCTTCCCCGTTCTGGATCATTGTATTCAATTCTCAGTTAGCCTTTTTTGATTCTTTCCTTTCTTGTTCTTCAATAAAACCCTTGTTATATATCAACATGGTATCAGAGCCAAAATAAATCGATTCTTCCCTACTTGTAAATAATCACCAATTTTCGCGGATCGAGTTGATGTTCTCCTGTGTTTGATGCTTCCGCTAAATTCGTTGTTGGTTTGGTTTGCTTTGGACGGCGTTGTATGATTGTCATTGTTGGTTTGGTTTGATTTGGACGCCGTTGTTGGTTTGTTTTGTGACTAGGGTATTTTGTTCTTATCGTTGTTTTGGGGTTGCTTATCTTGTTGTATTCACTTTGCTTTTGTCAATATGGCTGGAAAGGATGATTCTCTCCAATCCATTAACACTCAATTAGATAGCAAAAATTATGCGTATTGGAGTTATGTCATGAAGAATTTTCTTCGTGGCAAAAACATGTGGGGCTATGTTAGTGGGGTTAAATCCAAACCTAAGGATGAGAAGGCTGAGGACTTTGTATTGTCATTGGATTTATGGGAAACTGCTAACTCCAAGGTTATCACTTGGATTAACAACTCAGTAACTCAGTCAATTGGTATGCAATTGGCTAAATATGACACAGCTAAAGAAATCTGGATCACTTGGAGAGACTGTACACTCAGTCTAACTTCGCCAAGCAATACCAATTAGAATACGATATTCGTGCTCTTCAACAGAATGCTATGAGCATTCAAGATTTCTATACTGCTGTGTCTGATTTGTGGGATCAATTGGCCCTTACCAAATCCGCAGAATTGAAAGGTTTTGCGTCGTATATTGCTAGGAGGGAAGAGCAACGTTTGGTTCAATTTTTGATGGCATTACGTTCTGATTTTGAAGGACTGCGTGGAACAATTCTTCATCGATCTCCCCTCCCCACAGTTGATTCAGTTGTCCATGAACTGATTGCAGAAGAGACTCATATCAAGTCTCAATTGGATAAAGGGTCAAAAACACCTACTCCTGCTGTGTTTGTTGCTTCACCGGATCAGTCCAGACCACAACGTTCTCAGCCTCAGACTTCCAATCAATCGCGACGATCTCCTAAAGTTGCATTTGATGAGTGTGCATTTTGCAAGCAGAAAAATCATTGGAAGGCTCAGTGTCCCTTGTTACTCAACAAGGCTAAGTTTGGTCAGCAACAGAAGAATGGACAGCCACACTCCTTTGGTACTCCTCCACAGTTCGCTGCTACTGCACCATCAGTAGATGCTGAGTCTAGCACTGTGCCTCCTTCGGTGTTAGATCCTCGGGTGTTCGAACAGTTCAGACAGTTTTTGGCATCCAATCCTACTGCCATATCAGCGTCCAGCTTAGGCCCAGCTTCCTCCAGTACATCAGGTATTCCCCCATCCTTGTGGATTCTGGATTCTGGTGCGACCCATCATATGTCACATTGTCTGTCATCTTTTGGTTCCTTGTCACCCATTTCACCACTCACTGTTATGTCTGCCAGTGCTACATCTATGTTAGTCGATGGTGTCGGTTCTATTACTACCTCTCACATTGTTCTGTCTGATGTCTATTATATTTCTAAACTTGCTTTCAATCTTACTTCGATCAGTCAGTTGTGTAGAACTAGTCATTGGGTATTTTTTTCTGACTCCGTTTGTGTTGTACAGAACCAACACACTCAGAAGGTGATTGGGATTGGCCGTAGGTTGGGGGAACTCTATGTCCTGGAGAGTCTTAGAGTGTCTGTTGTTGCCGCCTCCAGCATTGATTTATCTTCTTTTCGTTTGAGTCCATTGTCGTCGCAGTTTTATCTTTGGCATTCCCGCTTGGGACATGTATCAGTGTCACATTTACGTTTTTTAGCCTCTACTGGTGCTTTAGGTCATGTAAGCACTTCTGATATTTCTGATTGTAGTGGTTGTAAACTGGCAAAATTTTTTGCCTTACCTTTTAATAAAAGTATGTCTTATTCAGGTGCTCCTTTTGACATTATTCATTCTGATGTATGGGGACCATCACCAGTATCCACTAAGGGTGGTTCGAACTATTATGTTTCATTTATAGATGGCTATACTCGGTATACCTGGGTTTATCTTATGAAGCGCAGGTCTGACTTCTTTGGCATTTTAAGCAATTTTAGATCCCTTGTTAAAACGCAACATTCGGCTGTGATAAAGTGTTTCAGGTGTGACTTAGGGGGTGAATATACCTCCAATGATTTCACTCAGTTACTTGCCTCTGATGGTACCATACACCAGTCATCTTGTACAGATACTCCTGAGCAGAACGGTGTTGCCGAAAGGAAACATCGTCATATTGTTGAGACAGCACGCTCCTTACTATTATCTGCAGAGGTTCCAAGTAATTTTTGTGGAGAAGCAGTCCTAACTGTTGTATATGTGATCAATCGTATTCCTACTACATTGACTTCAGGGATGTCTCTGTTTCAGAAATTATATGGTCACATGCCAGATTACTCTGCGTTACACATTTTTGGATGTACTTGTTTTGTCCTTCGTCCTCATGTTGAAAGAAACAAGCTGGAGCCAAAATCAGTTATATGTGTGTTTTTGGGGTATGGTGTTGGACAGAAAGGTTATCGTTGCTATGATCCTGTCAGTCAGAAATTATATGTTTCACGGCATGTCACCTTTTTGGAGCATATTCCTTTCTATTCAATTCCAGCTAAATCCCATGATGTTACTAAGTCAGATCTTCGGTGTATTGATCCATTTGGCATTGACACAGAGGCTCTAGTTTCGGATTCAGCCGTGCCACTCGATGTGCTGCCTGACAGTGCTTCAGCCCCTCCTGAGACTGGAGATCCACCACCTCTGAGGAGGTCTACTCGTCAGAGTAAGTCCACCAGACTACCTGATTTTGCTTATTCTACCTACTCACCCCCATTTGCTTCCTTTATTGCAAGCATACATCAATTGTCTGAACCTGAGTCCTATAGAGAGGTTGTGTCTGATCCTCTTTGGCAGAATGCTATGGCGGAGGAACTCACTGCTCTTCATCAGACACACACATGGGATTTCGTTACCCTCCCACCTGGTAAACATACAATTGGCTGTCGATGGGTGTATAAGATAAAAACAAAGCCTGATGGGTCTGTTGAGCGATACAAGGCTAGACTTATGGCAAAAGGGTACTCACAAAAATATGGTATGGACTATGAGGAGACCTTTGCCCCGGTGACGAAGATGACGACTGTTCGCACTATGATTGCAGTTGCATCCGTTCGATAGTGGAAGATATTTCAAATGGATGTCAAGAATGCATTTCTGAATGGTGATCTCCATGAGGAAGTGTATATGACTCCTCCACCAGGTATTGATCACCAGCCGGGTGAAGTTTGTCGGCTTCGAAAAGCTCTATATGGTCTCAAGCAAGCCCCTCGTGCTTGGTTTGAGAAATTCTCCACTGTGATTACTTCCCTTGGATTTGTCCCGAGTAACCATGATTCGGCGTTGTTTGTTAGAAGTACGAGTGCAGGGCGAATCCTTTTGTGCTTATATGTAGATGATATGGTTATAACTGGTGATGATCATGATGGTATTGAGTCATTGAAGCATGATTTGGCTCATCGGTTTGCTATGAAGGACTTGGGCCTGCTATGTTATTTTTTGGGTATTGAGGTGGCTCAGTCTAAGAAAGGATATCTTCTCTCTCAGACTAAGTATATATCTGACTTGTTTAAACGGACCTGCCTTTCTGACAACAGGACTGCAGATACTCCACTTGAAACAATGCACGGTACTCTCCTAGTGATGGTGTTTGTTAACAGATCCGAGTCTTTATCGGACTGTTGTAGGTAGCTTGGTGTATCTTACCGTTACTCACCCGGATATAGCTCATGCAGTTCACGTTGTTAGCCAGTTTGTTACTGCTCCTACTTCAGTTCACTGGGGAGTTGTACTTCGTATTTTGACATATCTTTGTGGCACCCAGTTTCAGAACCTCTTGTTTCCCTCAACGTCATCTCTCGAGTTGCGAGCCTATAGTGATGCTGACTGGGATGGCGATCGCAATGATTGCAAATCCACCACTCGTTTTTGTGTGTTTCTTGGAGATTCTTTGATATCATGGAAGAGCAAGAAACAAGATGTTGTCTCTAGATCTTCCACGGAGACTGAGTATCGTGCTATCGTAGTGACTACATGTGAGATTGTTTGGTTACGCTGGCTTCTTGCAGATATGGGGGTTCACATTTCTCGGCCTACTCCTCTACATTGTGATAACAAGAGTGCGATGCAAATTGCAAAGAACTCTGTTTTCCATGAGCGGACGAAGCACATTGAGATTGATTGTCACTTCACTCGTCATCATCTCCAGCTCGGAACTATATCGCTTCCTTTTGTTCCATCAGCCTTGCAGATTGCTGACCTTTTTACGAAGGCTCAGTCGACATCTCGGTTTCGTTTCTTGTGTGACAAACTCTCAATGTTTATTACTGTCGCATTATGAGTTTGAGGGGGAATGTTAGCCCATATAATTATTAGCAAATGGGCCTTAGGATTTTAGGTAGTCCTATGGGCATTAGGATTTTAGTTAGTCCTATGGGCATTAGGATTTTAGGTAGTCCTATTCCTATGGGCATTAGGATTTTAGTTTATGCCTATATATAGGCACCTCCATCCCCATTCTAGATCATTGTATTCAATTCTCAGTTAGCCTTTTTTGATTCTTTCTTTTCTTGTTCTTCATTAAAACCCTTGTTATATATCAACAGTTCTATCAAGCTACTTTTTCCTTTCGTAGCTTTGCCCCTTCATTTAATATAAAGCTTACAGATAGCCCCTTCTTCTTCTTCCTCTTCTTCTTCTTCTTCTTCTTCTTCTTCTTCTTATTATTATTATTATTATTATTATTATTATTATTATTATTATTATTATTATTATTATTATTATTATTATTATTAATTCTTTCTTTTCTTGTTCTTCATTAAAACCCTTGTTATATATCAACAGTTCTATCAAGCTACTTTTTCCTTTCGTAGCTTTGCCCCTTCATTTAATATAAAGCTTACAGATAGCCCCTTCTTCTTCTTCCTCTTCTTCTTCTTTTTCTTCTTCTTCTTCTTCTTCTTCTTCTTCTTCTTCTTATTATTATTATTATTATTATTATTATTATTATTATTATTAGTAGTAGTAGTAGTAGTAGTAGTAGTAGTAGTAGTTTATTTTGTGTTTTGAAATTAAAAATTATGAAAACTGAGGGAATATCAAGGAAATGAAAGTGAAAAAGAGAGGGGCTAATAAGAGGGGCTCACAGAAATACTTATCATAAATATAGGTCGCCCTCACACAACTAGTTGTCACAAATATATGGGTGAGGCAGTACCAACACTAGTTGTGTAAGGGCACCCTATATTTGTGACAAGTATTTCTGTGGACCCCCTCTTGTTAGCACCTCTCTTTTTCACTTTCATTTCCTCTAAATTTTCCTAGTATTGTCTGAAAGGGTCAAAAATACTCCTCTACTTTAGTATATTAGCTAAATTTTCTCCTGGTTATATTATAGGGCTAAATATACCTCGTTGTTAAAGTAAATAAAATTACCCCTCAATCGGATGAAATCCTCCAAATTGACCTAAAATACTCGATCAATTAAATTATTCATTTTCTTCTTTACACTCAAACACGAACCACTAAATTAAATAAACTCAAACCAAATTAAACGCCAAAACTCATCTCTTCATCTTCTCCCCAAAACCCATAGTATAAAATTAGCTCAATTGGCAGAATCGATTAATGTCGAACTCAAATTTAGAGGTTTTGTTGCAAACTCTTTAGCTGATCTTGATGTCTCCATGTTCAATATCCCTGAAGATGAAACTGTTGCAGTGAATTCCATATTCGAATTGCATCAGTTATTTTCTTCCACCCTATATCCACCCAACATCAAACAACCATTGTTTTGGGGAGAAGATGAAGAGATGAATTTTGGGGTTTAATTTAGTTTGAGTTTATTTAAGAGAAAATTACATAAATGGACACAATTTGGTCGAAAATAGGCTTATGTAGCAACATTATCATTATTTACAAAATATGGCAATATTTAATATGACATTTGTTGTATTTTTATTATTTAAATATATCAAATACAAATACACTAATTAATGTGTTGAGTTAAATATGAAATACTATCTTTTTAAAATGAAAAATTACCAAAAATCATGCTATAATTAATACATGATCTTCCATATCTTTCTCGCTCTCTCTCCTCTCTCTTTTCCCTTTCTCGCCCTTATCTCTCTCTCTCTCTCTCCCTCTTTCTATACTGTGTTTTCCACCTCTCTGTGCATTTGTATCTTCACCCTCCTCTATTTGTATTTCTATAATCTTTGAGGTATTAGACAACTATATTTGTTGTATTCATAGACGCATTTAATTTGTATCTTCTATCTCTTTGTATGCTACATTTTCACCTCTCTTTGTATTTTTATATTTTTTGAGATGTTAGCGACTTTATTTGTTGTATTAATATGTACATTTCGGTTGTATCCATTTCCTTCTATATCGATTGTATCATTTGTTATATAGAAAATACAAAACAACAACACAAAAGAGAGAGAGAGAGAGAGAGAGAGAGAGAGAGGGAAAGGAAAAAAGAGGGAGAGAGAGGAATAGAGGAGAAAGAGAGAGAGAACGGGAGAGGAGAGAGAGAGAGAGAGGCAGAGAAAGAGAGATTGAGAAGAGAGAGAGGAGAGAGGCCAGGGAGAGAGAGGAGAGAGATTGGAGAAAGATTAAGAGATTTCTTCCTTATTTGCCAGATTGGAGAAATATTAAGAGATTTCTTTCTTATTTCCTAGTAATACAACAAATAGTGGATTAATTGAAATATAGCTAGATATTATAATTATTTAAAATTGTGACTATAATTTATAAATATTATCTTTTTTGTGATATATTATATAATTTTTTCTTTATTTAATTTAGAGGGTCAGGTTTGAGTTTAAAGGAGAAATCGAGTAATTTAATTAAAATCGGGTATTTTAAGTCAATTTTGGGAATTCCATCCGATTGAGGGATAATTTTATTTACTTTGTTAACGGCAGAGGTATATTTGGTCCTATAGTATAACCAGGAGCAAAGTTAGCTAATATATTAAAGTAGAGGGGTATTTTTGACCCTTTTTCCTTTTTAAAAAAAAAATCGTCTCTTCGACGCTCCATTCTCTTCTGCTTTATTTAATTAATTTCTTCTCTTTTTGTAGCCTTACTTTTTACAAAAATTTAAAAGGAAAAATGAACAATACTAACCCAAATTTTATCAAAAATGGATTAATACTAACCTAAATTATATCTATTTTTTTCCTCAATATTTCTTTATATATAAAAATACGAACTTTTCTTTTAGTTGTTTTTATTTTTTGGTTAATTTTTAGACTTTATAACTTAATATTTTTCACAAGTACACATTGAGTTAATTCCTAAAATGGTCATTCAACTTTATGAAATAATTCAATAAAATTATTTATAATTATTTTGTTACAATAAGACCATTTAAGTTAATATATGTATCTTAAAAAGAAATAATGGATAAAAAATCATTCAAAAGGTTAGAATAATTTGAAATTAGCATCCTTAACACATGTGCTCTTTTGTGATTTACATCTTATCTTATTTTTAACGTTTTGCACCTTAAAATCTCCTTAATTTCTTACAAAGTCATAATTAATCTCATTTTTTAATTATTATAGGGACAACATAGAAAATTAGAACTAATATATATATATATATATATATATATATTTGAACAAAACTTTCATATCTTTGTTCTATCAACCCACTTTTTCCTTTTGTAGCTTTGCCCCTTCGTTTAATATAAACCTTACACATAGCAAAATTGTGACGACACCCTATATTTGTGACAAGTATTTCTGTGGACTCCTCTTGTCAACCCCTCTCCTTTTCTCTTTCATTTCCTCCAAATTTCCACAGTTTTCTCTATTTTTAAATTTTTTTTTTCAATGTTCCATTCTCTTCTGTTTTATTTAATTAATTTCTTCTCTTTTTGTAGCATTACGTTTCACAAAAAATTTTTAAAAAAATGAACAACACTAACCCAAATTTTATTTAAAAAATGAATTAATACTAACCTGAATTATATACACTTTTTCCCCCTCAATATTTCCTTATATATAAAAAATATGAACTTCTTTTTTGTTTTTATTTTTTGGTTAAGTTTTAGACTTTATAACATATAATTGCCCACAAGTACACATTGAATTAATTCCTACAATGGTCATTCAACTTAGTGAAATTTTTCAATAAAATTATTTATAATTATTTTATTACAATAAGACCATGTAAGTTAATATATGTATCTTATAAAGTAATAATGGATAAAAAATCACTCACGTTGAATAATTTGAAATTAGCATCCTTAATATATGTGCTCTTTTGTGATTTATATCTTATCTTATTTTTAATGTTTTGCATCTTAAAATCTCCTTAATTTCTTACAAAGTCATAATTAATCTCATTTTTAATTATTACAAGGACAACATAAGATAATTAGAACTAAAAAAATATATCTTTGAACAAAATTTTCATAACTTTATTCTATCAAGCCACTTTTTCTTTTTGTAGCTTTGCCCCTTCATTTAATATAAACCTTACACATAGCAAAATTATCTTTTAATGTTTATTCATACCTCCATTAATTTGAATATTGAGACTTTATTAAGTTGTATTCACTACTAGTATTTGGATACGCGCATTGCGCATGTATTCCATAATAAATATAAGTATAATTTTTTTTAAATCACATAAATATTATGAGTATTAAATTTGTGTTCGAGTTGGCAATTTAATTTTTTTTTATTTGAAGACCAAAAATAGAGTTGTTCATTGACTTAGCAAAAGCAAAACAGTATACATATGTGCTTAAATAGAATAAATGCAAATCAGTTTTATAAAAAAAACATATAAAAAGTTGTCGACCTTACTAAATTTCTCAAAAAATAAATTTTAAAAAATATACGGTTTGTAGATCTCAAAGTTTTAATTTTTGGCATCGCCGCCATTCATTCAATTGACTTTCTTCCATATGCTGCCTCTTTCTTGACCTGCATTTCTGTCTTTGTGCCATGGACGTGGATACATTAAAATATAATTTAGAGAACATAATAAGTTAATAAAAATATATTAATCATGAAACGAATATTTTTCGATAAAAGTGATCATTTTAGTTGTGATAAAATAAATATGGTGTAACAGGGCAAAATAAACATTGTTTAGCAAATAAATAAAGACAATTGAGAAATAATTAAATAGAATAAATAATTAAAACACAGCTTAGAAGATTTCACAGGCTTAGGATCAATGACTTGATTATATCACAAAATCAACAGATCTCCGTTGCATCATCTAAATAAAATGTCACCAAATAAAATAACGAAAGAGAAGACTAACCATCACCAACAGGGACTCACTTTGAACATGAAAATATGTCATTGAGTTTTTTCTTTAAGTAATGAATGAATTCATATACTTTTGATCAGGAAGTTGAAAGATTAAGGAACTAAATATTAAATACACATATTATAGATTGATATTAACAGACATTTGTCATAGATAGGGAAGATTAAATTAATTCTAAATTTAATTGATTACAATAAATGACATTAATTTTAGAAACATGAACCATCTTCATATTATTCATCTTTTAACTTTAGATTTAGGCATTTCCCACTTTTAGTATAATCATAAGCCAAAAAGTAAAAAGTTAGATTACCATGAAAAGTAAATTAAAAATATATGATATATAAGCAAGTGTTCATGAATTATTGAATGACTGTTTTATCCTTCAATCTAAAACTATTCCTATAATATTGTATAAAAATAAATATTATTAGACCATTAAATATTTCACAATGAACTATTTAGATGATGATGAAGGAATAAATCTATTTATTATTTGAAGGGTATATTAGTCTCTCAATATTTGGAGGTTATTTTAGTATTTTAACTTTTCACTTTTTGTCTTCGCAATTATATATTAATATTATTATTATTATTATTTAGTTAGTTAGTTAGTTAGTTAGTTATTATTATTTATTATTAAGAAGAATTTATTCTTATTCTTATTTTCTTTTATTATTATTATTATTATTATTATTATTATTTATTAGTCATATTTATTTATTATTATCAATTTATTTTTAACTTTTTATTTTTTGGCTTCTCACTTATATAGTAATAAATATATAATTATGATATGATATGATAAAATATTAATATTTTATTATGTATTTAATTATTTTAATTCAGTGAAGGGGCAAAATGGTAATCTAACTTTTTACCTTTTGGTTTCCCACTTATATAATAATAATATGATATGATGATGATTTTTATATATTATATTTATTTATTTTATTTAGTGGAGGGTTAAAATGGTAATGCAACTTTGAAGTTAGGAATTTTTCACTTTCATTATATTTTAGTTTAATTTAGTTTTATTATTATTTATTTATTTTATTTAGTGAAGCTTGTTTAATGACATAACATTAAATGATATTAATTAAATAATTGAAATAAAAAAATAATTTTAAAATAGAAAAAAAATTTTAAAAAAAAAAAAGTAAAATAAGAATGGAAGCCTTAGAGGCATGCCAAATCAACATGCATCTAAGTCTCCTTTATATATATATATAAAAGAGACTTAGATGCAATTTGTATTTCAATGTATATTTATTGAAATTATTTATAATTTATTAGCTTAGTTTGATTTACATTAAAATTACTTTGTGATGTTATAGTGGAACTGTTTAGTTTGAAAGATTATTATAATTATAATTATAATTATAACTATAATTATAATCATCATCATCATCATCATCATCATCATCATCATCATTATTATTATTATTATTATTATTATTATTATTATTATTATTATTATTATTCAAAAGGAATTACCTCTCCAAATAAAGGTTATACCATGACTGAGGTAATAAGACAACTCAAAGAATCATCATCATCATCATCATCATCATTATCATTATCATCATCATTATTATTATTATTATTATTATTATTATTATTATTATTGTTGTTGTTGTTGTTGTTGTTGTTGTTGTTGTTGTTGTTATTATTATTATCCAAAAGGAATTACCTCTCCAAATAAAGGTTATACCATGACTGAGGTAATAAGACAACTCAAAGGAAGGTCTCATATGCCTACTACAATTCAAGATCTAGTAGAAGAGATTGGGAATCTCAAAAAGGAGATTTCTTCTCTTAAAAGTCATAATATGACTCTTGATAAAAGAATTGCTTTAATAGAAGCACAAGAAGTTTATAAACATGCTGGAAAACTATTCATAGAAGTATTGAATTTGCATCAAAATTCCATGATGAGATTACTGATAAAACCCATCTTCAAAGATTTCTAGGAAGCTTGAATTATATTTCACCTTTTATAAAGGATTTATCCAAAGATACAACGATATTATATGATCGTATGAAGAAAAACCCTAAAGCCTGGACTGCAAATCATACAAAAGCAGTAAAAAACATGCTAGGAAGCCAGTACAAAGGATGTACTATTATCCTAGACCGACTCCTCAGGATGTTTTATTAGAAGAACAAGAAACATATATCTCTAACAGTTATAGTGGAAATGAGATATATGAATGGAATATTGATGGTTATACGGACAGACAAATTTATACACTGATGCATAGAATATTAATGTTCAGTACTGTTTGCAAAGAAAATGGTAATACTGAAAATAAGACTGCTAATATGATTATAGCAGGATTTACAGGTCAACTTAAAGGATGGTGGGATAATTATCTCACTGAAATCTAGGGAATGACAATTCTAAATGCTGTCAAAAGGGAAGGAGATACATCAGAACCCAATATAGTGTACTCTCTGATCCGTACAATTATAGAACATTTTTCTGGAAGGTGGTCAGATAATAGCGAGACCATTAGGACTACGCTCAAAAACCTTAGATGCAAAACCTTAACATCTTTTAGATGGTATAAGGATGTGTTTTTGTCAAAAGTAATGGAACTTCCTGAGTGTAATAACCCTCATTGGAAATCCAAGTTCATAGATGGACTCCCTACCTTATTTGCAGAAAGGGTTAGGAAATCCCTAAGGGGAGATGAAGTTAGTATAAATTATGAAGCTTTTACGTATGAAAAATTAATAAGTGAATGTACACAAGAAGGTTTATCTCTCTGCAATGAGATAAAGCTGAACCAGCAGGTGAAGAGATATCATCTTAATGAAAAGCGCCAATTGGGTGAATTTTGTGAGCAATTCGCAATTGATATGCCAGGAACTTCCAAGAAGCTTCATAGGCAAAAGGGAAGTAAAGAAAAGGAAGAAAAGTACAGAAGAAGGTCTTATAGACCAGGAAAAAAAGAAAAACGATTGGAGAAACGTGAAAAGAGAAAAAAGAATTTTAAGGAGTCAAACTTCTGGAAAAATAAGAAACCAGATGTTTGTTATAAATGTGGAAGAATTGGTCACTATGCAAAAGACTGCAAAGTCAAAGATAAGATTAAGAGTCTTGACCTAGAAGATAACATCAAGGATTCTTTATGCAAGATCTTATTAAATTCCACACCAGAAAATTCTGGGGATGAACATTCATATATTGAATCATCAACGAGTGAAGATTTAAAGGTTCTTCATGATGAAGATTATATAAGTTCATCAGAAGAAGACCGTTTACCATGTCAAATTGGACAACCTTGCGAAAATAAGGACAAGTAGGATGAATTTTATCAATTATACTCTCAGTTTAAGGATGTTAATATAAATGTCCTGACAAGTGATAACTTGGTAGAAATTCTTAAAGCAATTGATGATCCCAATTTAAGATCTCAGATTATTGATAAGATTGGAAATACCCAAGCTCCTACAAGTAATACCAAACTCCAAAAGGAATTACCTCTCCAAATAAAAGTTATACCATGACTGAGGTAATAAGACAACTCAAAGGAAGGTCTCATATGCCTACTACAATTCAAGATCTGGTAGAAGAGATTGGAAATCTCAAAAAGGAGATTTCTTCTCTTAAAAGTCATAATATGGCTCTTGATGAAAGAACTGCTTCAATAGAAGCACAGGAAGTTTATAAACATCCTGGAAAACAAGTTTTAAATGAAAGCTTTCCCATTATTTCAAACAATTTTCAAAATAATTTTCAAGAAATACCTCCCGAAGAAAAAGATTCTTTTCTAGAAACTATTGAATTAATCACAGCTCATAAACCCATCGCAAAAATTACTATTCTTATTGATTATAATCTAAAAAAAAATTTTACTGCTTTAATTGATAGTGGAGAGGATTTAAATTGTATACAGGAAGGGCTAATACATTCCAGATATTTTCATAAAACTACTCATAGTCTCAGAAATGCCAGTGGACAAAAAATGGGTATTAATTATAAATTACCCAAAGCTTATATTTGTACAAATAATATTTGTATTTCCAGAGTCTTTTGTACTTGTTAAAAACATCTCAAATAAGGTAATATTAGGTATGCCTTTTTTCTTTCATATTTATCCAATTACCAAATGGGATGAAACCGGAATAACGGGTACTTTTGAAAAGAAAGAAATAAGAATTGATTTTATATCACAGCCTTTTTCTAAATATGTTAATAATATTAAGGATATGATTTCTTCAAAAATTAAATAAATTCATTTTTAAAAAATGAGATTTGTAGTATTACTATAGAAGAAACTCTTCAAAACTCTAAAATAAAAGAAAAAATAGAGATTTTGAAAAATCAGTTTTCTCTCCAAATTTGTGGAGATCACCCGAATATATTTTGGGAAAGGAAAAAACATGATATAAGTCTTCCTTATGAGAAAAATTTTTCTGAGGATAATATTCCTACTAAAGCGAGGCCATGCCAAATGAATTCAGAATATCTAGATTTATGTAAAAAAAAATTGATAATTTGCTACAAAAGGGTGTAATAAGACCCTCAAAGTCGCAATGGTCCTGTACTGCCTTCTATGTTAATAAACAAGCATAGCAGGAAAGAGGGGTACCAAGATTGGTAACAAATTATAAATCCTTAAATAAAGTTTAAAATGGATCAGATATCCAATTCCTAATAAAAAGGATTTATTGGATAGATTGCATGATGCTATCATATTTTCAAAATTTGATTCAAAGTCTGAATACTGGCAAATCCAAATTTCTGAAAAAGATAGATACAAAACAGCTTTTAATGTTCCAATGGGACAATACGAGTGGAATGTCATGCCATTTGGATTAAAATATGCCCCATTAGAATTTCAAAAAATCATGAATGATATTTTTAATCCTTTTAACAATTTTATTATTGTTTATATAGATGATATTCTTGTATTTTCTAAAACTATAGAAATGCATTTTAAACATCTTGATTTATTTAAGAATCATTATTCAAAATGGTTTGGTAATATCTAAATTAAAAATGCATATTTTTCAGACAAATATCAAATTTTTGGGTCATAATATAGAAAAAGAAAAAATTATTCCTATTCATAGAGTACTGAATTTGCATCAAAATTCCCTGATGAGATTACTGATAAAACCCAGCTTCAAATATTTCTAGGAAGCTTGAATTATATTTCACCTTTTATAAAGGATTTATCCAAAGATACAGCGATATTATATGATCGTCTGAAGAAAAACCCTAAAGCCTGGACTGCAAATCATACAAAAGCAGTAAAAAATATAAAAGCTAAGGTTAATAACCTACCATGCCTTAATTTGGCAAACCCAAATTGGGTGAAAATTGTAGAAACAGACGCCTCTAATATTGGCTATGGGGGAATTTTAAGACAAATCTCCCCAAATACGAAACAAGAATATCTTGTTCAATTCTATTATGAAAAATGGACTAATAGTCAAAAGAATTATGCTACAGTAGCTAAATAGATTTTAGCTATAGTTAAATGTGTATTAAAATTTCAAGGAGATTTATACAATCAAAATTTTTTTATAAAAACTGATTGCCAAGAAGCAAGATTTATCTTTAATAAAGATGTTAAACATGATGTTTCTAAACAGATGTTTGCAAGGTGGCAAGCTTTATTCGCTCCTTTTGATTTTGATATACAATATAAAAAGGGCACAAATAATAGTCTGCCTGATTTTCTCACTAGAGAATATATTAGCTAATAGCTTTGGTTTTGTAATAGATTATGCGGCCACAAGGTGGTTTCCCTTTCTCTAATAGAGGAAGAGGTAGAAGAAGAGGAGGAACTCAAATGAGCAGAGATAATATTCTTGCTCAAATTGGAAATCAAAGGCTAATAGCCACAAATATTACATCCACTTCTACTAGAGCAAACACTTTGACTGGGATATCAAGAGTAAGCGCGAACAACTAATTATACCTACAATTTCTGGATTTTATACAATCCCAACAGCCACAGAAGGATGCTCCACCTTCATACTCTGTAGTAACAAACGAAGAAGTTAGTGAAGCTGCAGAAGCATATGAAAAAAATAAAAAATCAGAGGTAATATTCCTCATAGAACCAAGGGATTTGCAATGGAGGGATGACCCTTGACAAATAATGCAAAGGTACTATGATGCAACATCATATGCTGTCCCTACATACAAATATCGTATGCACTATGAGAACATACTCTCATCCATGGGGTCTGTTGAATTCCAACATTTTTACCCCGCTAATACTATAAAAGTTTATAACTTTTCAAAATTCATTATAAAAAAGATTGTCACCTCAGAAGAATGGGGAATAAGAACAATGAGAGATATAGAATATACTCACTCAGAACAACAGGTAAAAGTAAAGTTCAATTGTTGGGACTATATTGATGGCTTTAATAAAGCTCTGTTATATGAGAATGCTAATAAGACGCATTCATGGTTCATAAAAATCTGCTCTAATAATTTCAAGAATCAGATACCAAATTGGTTTGGAAAATGGTAGACTTTATATGGTCCAAGTGTTAATATTTTACCAGATGACTTTAAGAGCTTATATGCTAAATGGGTGGATTTTTCACCTAAATTAATAAAGTTACAGCAAGAAGACATATATTTTGAGGGAATATCCTCAATGTATTTCTTCATTGAATTTTCGGTTCCTTTGATCATGAAATGGACGATTGAAGTTCAAAACACAGAAGAAGGATTCTCGTGCCTGAAAAAAAAATTTTATACAAAATTCTGGAGTAAATTACTCCATAAGGATGCAGAAGGAAAAATTCCTGGACTAGAGATAATAGACTCTATTAAAAATTCCATCGAAACAGAAAGAAAACAATCTCAGATTATAGCAGAGAAGGAGGAAATGAGCCCCTTTAAACTAATCTCTCGAAAGTTAAAAATGAAAAAGGGAGCGATATCCAAAACAGAACTGATTGCTTCATACATGCAAGAAGTTAAAAGAGACTTGGAAAAAAATCTAGGGATAGAATTTCCAGATAATATGTCCATAGCCACTTCTTCAAATGAAGAAGAAGAAAACTGTTTAGAAGGTGAATCCCAAAGTGTTCATAGCACTGATGAAATGGACATAGAATTATTTCTCCGAAAATTCAAAAATCAAGCGGAAGAATCTTCCACGTCAAAAGGAGGACAGATGAAAGAGTAAAAGAAGAAGAAGACAATCAACTTTTATAAAAGTTTAAAAAATCTGTAATCTTTAATAAAGCATTGGGACCCTATGCCGGTCCAATTATTTAAAAATGAGGTAAGCAATGACATATTTCTTTTGGTTCTTTCTTATGGATCTGCCTATATAAGGATCATTTTTTTATAGGAAGAAGGCAGGCTTTAGCCAATCCTACTTTGTATTCTCTCATCTCTTCTCTTGTAAATCTTCCTTTTCTGAAATAAAAGAGTTGTAAATTTCTCTACTTCTGAAATTGGAGTCTTGATTCAAGGTATTATTCTTATTTTGAATATTTTATTTTTAAATCTTTTAATGTCTTATTAGCCTAAATGAAAGGCTAAACACCTGTGTCGGACTAATAATACACTAGACATCTGTAATACGGAAATGATTTCTTCATTGAGAAAAGTTTCATTCCGGTGATTCCGAGATCGAGTTTGAGGTAGAGTTACTGTAGCTCTGATAATGATAAAGCCTGTGCTCTGCACGGTAGCCCCTGCTGTTAGCCCGTGTTAGCCGTGTGAAAGGCGTTGTTTGGGCGTTGAGGGGTGAGTCTAGGCTTTGTCATGGTCTGAGTTACGCTGACTTGTAAATTGACCTCTAAATTGTAAAACTTCCTGCGGTTCCACCGAAGCGATCCTGCCGCGATGATGGTATCAGAGCCAGATTATTAGATAGTTATAAGTGGTATTAGTCCAACACTTCTTCTTTGATGAATATTCTCAAAAAATATTCTACTGTTAAAAACAGTAGAAAAGATGAGTATGATATGTCTCAGAATTTAGATCTCCTTAATAAATGGACGATTCCAAAGATTCAACCCAGATTATTATATCAGATGGGTATTTTTGAAAAACTTGATTTTAAACAAATTGTCAAAACAACAGAAGAAGCTATTACTGTTGATTCTGATCATGGAACTTTTCATTTATTAAATGAAAGTGATTTTGCCCCTTTTAGGGAAAATTATAGGTTTTATGCATATTGGTTTAATACAAGTTGCTTTTAAGCCCCTTACTTCAAGAGGCTTACAGAGAGTTTCATAACAGCTCTCAGAGATGGTAGAAATAAAAATTGGAAAAAGTCTCTTATAAGAACTGTACAGACCAGTTTGGCTTATGGTCCTGTTTATTTTGATGCTTATCCTAATTTGCAAATTTCCTTGAATGATGAAAATTTTTTAGATACTTTAATATTTTAAGTATTAAGTTACATGGTTATGATTATATGCCTGGTACAGAGGTCATATGTATCTGTTACCGTATTTATTATAAACCTTTATACACATTAAATCCTATGTGTAAAATATTAAATTTTAAAAATGAAACTATTTTGATTGAAACCAACTTTAGTAGGTCAAAAATTATAACTAGAAGACCTATAAAGTGAGATGAAATTGATTTCCCAAAAGAATGGATAATTGAAGAAGCGACCCCGCTTAGAAATAATATTTCTTCTGATATTTCTGAAATTGAACAAACCCTGAATGAAACGGTTAAAATTCGTTTTCATAATAATATGCTTTTGAATTCTGTTGATGATATGGGAATATCTTCAAGAATGCTTAGATCTAATTCTTATATGCTTAAATGTAACTCTTTTTATACCTCCACGACTGATTATATTGTAGATCTACAATCTAGAGCATCGACTTCTCAAATCAGAGAAGAAGATACTATTAGATCTGATAGATCTGATTTTCAGAAAAATGATCATGTTGATAATATCAAAATTGAAAATCATATTGTAACTCCTGATATGGATCCTACTCCTTCTGATATGGATTTTCCAACTGGTTTATATGGATCAAAAGACTAAACTTGATTTTTCACCAGGATCTCCAATAAGGAAAAAGATCCAACAAGAATTTTTTCAACCTAAATGGGAACCTTTTCAAAATTGGTTCTTTAAAAGTTTTGATAAAAACCAAAGAAAGTTTTTTCAAGAAACCTTTTATAATGATCTTTCAAGAGTAAATAAAGCCATAGCTTTTGTCCCATGGTTTATGACTAAATACGTTTATGAATATATAGAAATGTTAGAACATGATTATTAACTTTCAAATGGTACTGTTACTAAATCAGTTTTACCACCGCAACAATCTTTTCAAATTGAAAAAGGGGATAAAGTTGTTCATTTTACAGCTTTTGCGGATTTAATAGATAATGAAACTGCCTTAATTACTGCTAGACATGTTCAAACTTTGATTATGCAGAATAATTATACAAATGTTTATGTGAATATTTTAGGAGTATCAACATGATCATTTTTCTGAAAATTAGATCTATCAGATCTAATAGTATCTTATTCTCTAATTTGAGAAGTTGATGCTCTAGATGGTAGATCTACAATATAATCAGCCATGGAGGTATAAAAAGAGTTACGTTTAGGCATATAAGAATTAGATCTAAGCATTCTTGAAGATATTCCCATATCATCGACAAAATTCAAAAGCATATTATTATGAAAATGAATTTTAACCGTTCCATCCAGGGTCTGTTCAATTTCAGAAATATCAGAAGAAATATTATTTCTAGGCGGGGCCACTTCTTCAATTATCCATTCTTTTGAAAAATTAATTTCATCCCACTTTATAGGTCTTCTAGTTATAATTTTTGACCTACTAAAATTGGTTTCAATCAAAATAGTTCATTTTTAAAATCCGTTATTTTACACAAAGGATTTAATGTGTATAAAGATTTATAATAAATACGGTAACAGATACATATAACCTCTATACCAGGCATATAATCATAACCATGTAACTTAATACTTAATATTAAAGTATCTAAAGAATTTTCATCATTCAAGGAAATTTGCAAATTAGGATACGCATTAAAGTAAACAGGACCAAAAGCCAAACTGGTTTGAACAATCCCTATAAGAGACTTTTTTCAATTTTTATTTCTACCATCTCTAAGAGTTGCTATAAAACTCTCTAGTAAGCCTCTTAAAGTAAGGGGCTTAAAAGCAACTTGTATTAAACCAATATGCATAAATCTATAATTTTCCCTATAAGGGGCAAAATCACTTTCATTTAATAAATGAAAAGTTCCATGATCAGAATCAATAGTAATAGTTTCTTCTGTTGTTTTAATGATTTGTTCAAAACCAAGTTTTTCAAAAGTACCCATTAGATATATTAATCTGGGTTAAATCTTTGGTATCGTTCATTTATTAAGGAGATCTAAATTCTGAGGCATATCATACTCATCTTTTCTACTGTTTTTAACAGTAGAACATTTTTTGATAATATTCATCAAAGAAGAAGTGTTGGACTAATACCACCTATAACTATCTGATAATCTGGCTCTGATACCATTTTCGAGGCAGGATCGCTTCGGTGGAACCGCAGAAACTTTTACAGTTTAGAGGTCAATTTACAAGCTAGTGTAACTCAGATCATGACAAACCCTAAACTCACCCCTCAACGCCCTAACAACGCCTTTCCCACGGCTAATATGGGCTAACAGGGGCTACCGTGCAAAGCACAGGCTTTATCATTACCGGAGCTACAGTAACTCTATCTCAAACTCGACCTCGAAACCATCGGAACGAAACTTTTCTCAATGAAGGAATCATTTTCATATTTCAGATGTCTAGTGTGTTATTAGTCCAACACAGGTGTTTAGCCCTTCATTTAGGCTATCAATATATTAAAAAATAAATATTCAAAATAAGAATAATAATACCTTGATAGAATAGGCTCCAATTCCAGAAGTAGAGAAATTTACAACTCTTTTATTTCACAAAAGGAAAATTTACAAGAGATGAGAGAATATAGAGTAGGATTGGCTAAAGCCTGCCTCCTACTAAAAAAATTGATCCTTATATAGACGGATCAAGAAGAAAGACCAAAATTAAATATGTCATTGCTTACATCATATTTAAATAATTGGATCGACATGGGGTCCCAACACTTTATTAAAGATTACAGATTTTTCAACTTTTATAAAAGTTGATTGTCTTCTTCTCCATTCATTCTTTTACTCTCTCGTCTGTCCTCCTTTTGATGTGGAAGAGTCTTCCGCTTGATTTTTGAATTGTTGAAGAAATGATTCTATGTCCATTTCATCATTGCTATGAACATTCTGGGATTCGCCTGCTAAACAATTTTCTTCTTCTTCATTTGATGAAGTGGCTATGGACATATTATCTGGAAATTCCATTCCTAGATTTCTTGCAAGTCTCTTTTAACTTCTTGCATATATGAAGCAATCAGTTCTGTTTCGGATATTGCTCCCTTTTTCATTTTTAACTTTCATGAAATTTATTTAAAGGGGCTCATTTCCTCTTTCTCTGCTATAATCTGAGATTGTTTTCTTCCTGTTTCAATGGATTTTTTAATAGAGTATATTATCTTTTGTACATAAATTTTTCCTTCTGCATCCTTATGGAGTAATTTACTCCAGAATTTTGTATAAATTTTTTTTGTAAGCACGGGAATCCCTCTTCAGTGTTTTGAACCTCAATAGTCCATTTCATGATCCAAGGGATCGAAAATTCAATGAAGAAATACATTGAGGATATTCCCTCAAAATATATGTCTTCTTGTTGTAACTTTATTAATTTAGGTGAAACATCCACCCATTCAGCATATAAGCTTTTAAACTCATCGGGTTAATGTTAACACTTGGACCATATAAAGTCCACAATTTTCCAAACCAAGTAGGTATTAAATTTTTGAAATTATTTGAGCAAATTTTTATGAACCATGAATGCTTTTTATTAGCATTCTCATATAACAGAGCTTTATTAAAGCCATCAATATAATCCCAGTAATTGAACTTTACCTTTACTTGTTATTCTGAGTGAGTATATTCTCTATCCCTTATTGTACTTATTCCCCATTCTTCTGGGGTGACAATCTTTTTTATAATGAATTTTGAAAAGTTATAAACTTTTCTAGTATTGGTGGGGTAAAAATGTTGGAATTCAACAGACCCCATGGATGAGAGTATGTTCTCATAGTGCATACGATATTTGTATGTAGGGACAGCATATGATGCTGTATCATAGTACCTTTGCATTATCTGCCAAGAGTCATCCTTCCATTGCAAATCCCTTGGTTCTATAAGGAATATTACCTCTGTTTTTTCATTTTTTTCATATACTTCTGCAGCTTCACTAACTTCTTCGTTTGTTACTGCGGAGTATGAAGGTGGAGCATCCTTCTGTGGCTGCTGGGATTGTATGAAATCCAGAAATTATTGGTATAATTGGTTGTTTGCACTTACTCCTGATATCCCAGTCGAAGTGCTTGTTCTAGTAGAAGTGGTTGTAATATTTGCGGCTATTAGCCTTTGATTTCCAATTTGAGCAAGAATATTATCTCTGCTTATTTGAGCTCCTCCTCTTCCTCTATTAGAGGAAGGGAAACCACCTTGTGGCCGCATAAACTGTTACAAAACCAAAGCTATTAGCTAATATATTCTCTAGTGAGAAAATCAGGCAGACTATTATATGTACCCTTTTTTATATTGTATATCAAAATCAAAAGGAGCGAATAAAGCTTGCCACCTTGCAAACATCTATTTGGAAACATCATGTTTAACATCTTTATTAAAGATAAATTTTGCTGCTTGGCAATCGGTTTTTATAAAAAACTTTTGATTGTATAAATCTCCTTGAAATTTCAATACACATTTAACTATAGCTAAAATTTCTTTAGCTACTGTAGTATAATTCTTTTGACTATTGGTCCATTTTCCAGAATAAAACTGGACAAGATATTCTTGTTTCGTACTTGAGGAGATTTGTCTTAAAATTCCTCCATAGCCAATATCAAAGGCGTCTATTTCTACAATTTTTTTCCAATTTGGGTTTGCCAAAGTAAGACATGGTAGGTTATTAACCTTAGCTTTTATATTTTTTACTGCCTTTGTATGATTTGTAGTCCATGCTTTAGGGTTTTTCTTCAGACGATCATATAATATCGTTGTCTCTTTGGATAAATCCTTTATAAAAGGGGAAATATAATTCAAGCTTCCAAGAAATCTCTGAAGCTGGGTTTTATCCATAATCTCATCAGGGAATTTTGATGCAAATTCAATACTTCTATGAATAGGAATAATTTTTCCTTTTTCTATATTATGACCCAAAAATCTGACATTTGTCTGAAAAATATGCATTTTTAGTTTAGATATTACCAAATCATTTTGAATAATGATTTTCTTAAATAAATCAAGATGTTTAAAATGCATTTCTAAAGTTTTAGAAAATACAAGAATATCATCTATATAAACAATAATAAAATTGTTAAAAGGATTAAAAATACCATTCATGATTTTTTGAAATTCTGATGGGGCATTTTTCAATCCAAATGGCATAACATTCCATTCGTATTGTCCCATTGGAACATTAAAAGCTGTTTTGTATCTATCTTTTTCAGAAATTTTGATTTGCCAGTATCCAGACTTTAAATCAAATTTTGAAAATATGATAGCATCATGCAATATATCCAATAAATCTTTTTTATTAGGAATTGGATATCTGATCCATTTTAAAACTTTATTTAGGGGTTTATAATTTATTATCAATCTTGGTACCCCTCTTTCCTTCTCTACTTGTTTATTAACATAAAAAGCAGTACAGGACCATTGCGACTTTGAGGGTCTTATTAAACCCTTTTGTATCAAATTATCAATTTCTTTTTTACATAAATCCAGATATTCTGAATTCATTTGGCATGGCCTTGCTTTGTAGGAATATTATCCTCAGAAAAAATTTTCTCATAAGGAAGACTTACAACATGTTTTTTTCTTTCCCAAAATATATTCGGGTGATCTCCACAAATTTGGAGAGAAAACTGATTTTTCAGAATCTCTATTTTTTCTTTTGTTTTAGAGGTTTGAAGAGTTTCTTCTATAGTAATACTACAAATCTCATTTTTTAAAAATTAATTTGTTTTATTTTTGAGGAAATCATATCCTTAATATTATTAACATATTTAGAAAAAGGTTATGATATAAAATCAATTCTTATCTCTTTCTTCGCAAAAGTACCGGTTATTCCGATTTCATCCCATCTGGTAATTGGATAAATATGCCAGAAAAAAGGCATACCTAATATTACCTCATTTGAGATATTTTTAACAAGTACAAAAGACTCTGAAATACAAATATTATTTGTACAAATATAAGTTTTGGGTAATTTATAATTAATACCCATTTTTTGTCCACTGGCATTTCGGAGACTATGAGTAGTTTTATGAAAATATCTGGAAAGTATTAGCCCTTCCTGTATACAATTTAAATCCGCTCCGCTATCAATTAAAGCAGTAAAATCTTTTTTTAGATTGTAATCAATAAGAATAGTAATTTTTGCGATAAGCTTATGAGCTGTGATCAATTCAATAGTTTCTAAAAAAGTATCTTTTTCTTCAGGAGGTATTTCTTGAAAATCATTTTGAAAATTGTTTGAAATAATGGGAAAGCTTTCATTTAAAGCTTGTTTTTCAGGTTGTTTATAGACTTCCTGTGCTTCTATCAAAGCGATTCTTTCATCAAGAGTCATATTATGACTTTTAAGAGAAGAAATCTCCTTTTTGAGATTCCCAATTTCTTCTGCGAGATCTTGAATTGTAGTAGGCATATTATTCTTCTGAGACCTTCCTTTGAGTTGTCTTATTACCTCAGTCATGGTATAACCTTTATTTGGAGAGGTACTTTTAAAATATTGGTATTACTAGTAGAAACTTGGGTACTTCCAATCTTATCAATAATCTGAGATCTTAAATTGGGATCATCAATTGCGTCAAGAATTTCTACCAAGTTATCACTTGTCAGGACATTTATATTCAAATCTTTAAACTGAGAGTATAATTAATAGAATTCATCCTCCTTGTCCTTATTTTCGCAAGGTTGTCTAATTTGACATGGTAAACAGTCTTTTTCTGATGAACTTATATAATCTTCATCATGGAGAACCTTTGAATCTTCACTTATTGAAGATTCAATATCTGAATGTTCATCCCCAGAATTTTCTGGTGAGGAATTTAATAAAATCTTGCATAAAGAATCTTTGATATTATTTTCTAGGTCAAGACTCTTAATCCTATCTTTTACTTTGCAGTTTTTTGCATAGTGACCAATTCTTTCATATTTATAACAAACATCTGGTTTCTTGGTTTTCCAGAAGTTTGACTCCTTAAAATTCTTTTTTTCTCTTTTCACATTTCTCCAATCGTTTTTCTTTTCTTCCTGGTCTATAAGACCTTCTTCTGTAGTTTTCTTCTTTTTTTTTACTTCCCTTTTGCCTATGAGACTTCTTGGAAGTTCCTGGCATATCAATTGCGAATTGCTCACAAAACTCACCCAATTGACGCTTTTCATTAAGATGATATCTTTTCACTTGCTGGTTCAACTTTATCTCATTGCAGAGAGATAAACCTTCATGTGTACAAACACTTATTAATTTTTCATACGTATAATCTTCATAATTTATACTAACTCTATCTCCCCTAAGGACTTTCCTAACCCTTTCTACAAATAAGGTAGGGAGTCCATCTATGAACTTGGATTTCCAATGATGGTTATTACACTCAGGGAGTTCCATTACTCTTGACAAAAATACATCCTTATACCATCTGAAAGATGTTAAGATTTTGCACCTAAGGTTTTGGAGCATAGTCCTAATGGTCTCGCTATTATCTGACCACCTTCCAGAAAAATGTTCTATAATTGTAAGGATCAGAGAGTACACTATATTGGGTTCTGCTGTATCTCATTCCCTTTTGAAGGCATTTAGAATTGCTATTCTCTGGGTTTCAGTGAGATAATTATCCCACCATCCTTTAAGTTGACCTGTAAATCCTGCTATAATCATATTAGCAGTCTTACTTTCAGTATTACCATTTGCTTTGCAAACAGTACTGAACATTAATATTATATGCATCAGTGTATAAATTTGTCTATCAGTATAACCATCAATATTCCATTCATATATCTCATTTCCACTATAACTGCTAGGATATATGTTTCTTGTTCTTCTAATAAAACTGTTACACCCCGGAAAGTTTCCAACACATAGATGGCCTATTCGCGTGTTGGTTAAGGGTATCTGAAAGCCATACATGCTAGAAAAAGGCCCGGGAAAAGACCGGATGAGAAACCTGTCGAACCATCGCGGAAGGAGCCGGAGCAGAAGCCCTCCGCGATGGCATCGTGTCACGGAGGTGGAGCCTCCGCGTTGGCTCCGGACACGTTGGCCCTGTCCAGGCCCAAGTATATAAAGCCTCCACTTTGGTTCAGTTCATTATTATATCAAATAATTTCCAGAAGCTCGTGAGAAAACAGAGAGGGTGCGAAAGTATTGTTAAATTATCGCTCGATTACGCCGTCAAACGTAGTCCAAATACAAATTAACCTCAGATACCGAGGTATTTCACAGCAAGGAGCATTCCTACGGATTTAGTTTCGTGAAATTCGGCTGGTGAATCGTCGTGCTACCGAACTAAGGTAAGTGGAATTGCTCCAAACTAGTGTCAATATACTCCTAGCCTTAAAGCGAATATTTCTCCCTTCTGGACTTTCGAGAAATAGCAAGTTTTTAACCGTCTTTCGATAAGCCAAAATTTAGGCTATAGATATATCGAAAGTGACGTTTTCTCTCAGAATATTGGTGTACTTAGTTCTAATTGACATATATGTAAATGCAGTTGGGAGAAATAGCTGGAATACTGACCGAGCTTCGTCCGTTAGTCGGATAAACTGAGGTTAAGGTATGTAAAGCCAGTTTCTTCGGCAAGTTAGTAGTTTTAGCCTTGTATAGCACAGTAAACTCCGTAGTAGAATTCCCGGAGTTGAATATTAAGTATTATGCAAGTTCAGTAAATCTGGTTTGCGTTGTTATTCGTACTCAGTCCGGAAGCCAGTAAAGCACGCGCCAAAATGGCAAGTTAACATTCCAGGCTCAGTACAGCCCAGTATGTGATTAGCAAGCATGTGTCTAGAATAATATGACAGATATTCAGAATAAGAGTTAGTAAAGTAAAATCAATCAGTCAGATAGTATCTTGGCTACAGATTAGCCATACAAACAGATGATATCTTGGCTACAGTATAGCCATACAGTTAGATAGTATCTCGGCTACAGATTAGCCATGCAGTTAGATAAAGATCACAGATTTAGTATAAAGCAGTATGAGAATCGATATAATACGAAAAGAGATCAGAATAAGAAATCAAAATTTAGATAGTATTTTTCAGTTTAAACGTGCTTGCTATATATGTATTTATTGTTTATTAAGACTTGGTTGTGTCGTGAGGGCACCTTTTTGAGCGTCCTCGCCACCCCTGGGTTGGTAACTATGTCGCCCACTGAGCGGGTGGGTTTACGTCACTCCAAGGAGTGGCATGCCGTCCCTAGTTTGGACGAAGATAGGATGAAGCTTTCCCCATATCAGGATGATCAGCATTACAATACAGATAGCCCTGTTGTGCGCAAGCGCCCAGGGAACAGATTCAAATACAGTTACAGTTACAGATACAGTATAGGAGTCCTTCGGACTCAGACACGGTTATTTATATTAGAGGCTATGGCCCGAGCCGGAAACCCAAGGGGCCGGCAGAGGTGCTCGTAGTTAACATATAAGTGGAGTGACTTATTTTTGGCTGGTTTTGACCGGGGTAGGGGTATATAGATTGTTTGCTTGCTTGGCGCCATCCGACTTATGGGGGTTGGTATTGGCTCTTGTTTGCTATATATATATATATATTTATTTATTTATGTGCTATATATTAATTAATAGACAGCAGGCCGCCGCGTCTATAGGTATGCTCCTGCCCTATCACAGCACAGAAAGTCTGATTCAGTTCTTATCAGTTCTTACAGATTCAGTTATCTCCTGCTATTCAGAATTGCTAGTTATGTTATTTGTATTCAGTTGTATCCAGTTGCTTTGCATACTCGGTACCAGTGGTACTGACGCCCGTTTGGGGCGCTGCATTACTTGCCTGCAGGTACTCATAGACGAGGAGGCAATCCCTCGTGATTCCAGCCAGCTTATAGAGTCATCAGCTCCTGTCATCCGGAGCTTGATATTCAGAGGTGTAGTTTATTTTCTTTTATTGTGCAGTATGGGTAGGCCGGGGCCCTGTCCCGACCATTTTATCAGTACTCACAAAGGCTTGCAGATTGTATATATTCATCTCCCTGTGGTTAGTTGTGCCGGTCGTGTGAGGCCGTGCGTTTTGTTTAGCTGTTTAGCATTATTGATTATGTTGGCTGTGTGGGGCCATAGTCTGATAGTAGTGGTGACCCTGCCGGTCACGTAGTTATTAAGTATTCTATTGTTGAGTTACAGATAACTAGATAGCATGGTGGCCTTGTCGGCCCGCATAGGTTTCCCCCTTTGTAAGTATGTTTCTGGTTAGCTGAAGTTTTATACAGGTGGCTATAGGCCCAGTCGGCCGGAGGCTGTGTTTACAACCGTTATATAGCCCTTTGTTTCCAGAAGTCTGAGTTAGAGCTAGTCAGGCACCGGATGTGCTTAGGCTCATGAGTTAACAGTCTAGGTCCTACTAGGGCACCAGGTGCCAGTCATACCCCCCAAGGCGGGGCGTGACAAAAACATCCTGAGGAGTCGTTCTAGGATAATAGTACATTCTCTGTACTGACTTCCTAGCATGCTTTTCTGAGATTTTATTAATCTCATCCTTTGGAATATCATTCCCTCTGTTATTAGAAGTTTGTTCATCTAAATTCAAAGGCTGGAGATTTAATCCTTTAAATTTCTTTTCCAATAAGGTCTCTAGATCCGCCATATTACCAAATCTAAAATCCCTTACTTCTGGAGGGGGTTGAATACTAGGAGTAGCTTTGGGTATGACCTCTTTTTCCTCGGCTATCCTTTCTTTCTTGAGTTCTGTATATAGACTGTCAATTTTCTCATGTAAAGAGAGAATATGCTCTCCTAAAATACTCACATAAACATTTGTATAATTGTTCTTCCTAATCAAAGTTTGAACATGTCTAGCAGTAATTAAGGCAGTATCATTATCTATTAAATCCGCAAAAGCTATAAAATGAACAATTTTATCTCCTTTTCAATTTGAAAAGATTGTTGCGGTGGTAAAACTGATTTAGTAATAGTACCATTTGAAAGTTTCTAATCATGTTCTAACATTTCTATATATTCATAAATGTATTTAGTCATAAACCATGGGACAAAAGCAATGACTTTGTTTACTCTTGAAAGATCATTATAAAAATCTTCTTGAAAAAACTTTCTTTGGGTTTTATCAAAACCTTTAAAGAATCAATTTTGAAAAGGTTCCCATTTAGGTTGAAAAAATTATTGTTGGATCTTTTTCCTTATTGGAGATCCAGGTGAAAAATCAAGTTTAGTCTTTTGATCCATATAAACCAGTTGGAAAATTCATATCAGAAGGAGTAGGATCCATATCAGGAGTTACAATATGATTTTCAATTTTTATATTATCAACACGATCATTTTTCTGAAAATCAGATCTATCAGATCTAAGAGTATCTTCTTCTCTGATTTGACAAGTTGATGCTCTAGATGGTAGATCTACAATATAATCAGCCGTGGAGGTATAAAAAGAGTTACATTTAGGCATATAAGAATTAGATCTAAGCATTCTTGAAGATATTCCCACATCATCAACAGAATTCAAAAGCATATTATTATGAAAACGAATTTTAACCGTTCCATCCGAGGTCTATTCAATTTCAGAAATATCAGAAGAAATATTATTTCTAGGCGGAGCCGCTTCTTCAATTATCCATTCCTTTGGAAAATTAATTTCATCCCACTTTATAGGTCTTCTAGTTATAAGTTTTGACCTACTAAAATTGGTTTCAATCAAAATAGTTTCATTTTTAAAATCCATTATTTTACACTTAGGATTTAATGTGTATAAAGGTTTAGGTAACAGATACATATAACCTCTGTACCAGACATATAATCATAACCATGTAACTTAATACTTGATATTAAAGTATCTAAAGAATTTTCATCATTCAAGAAAATTTTCAAATTAGGACACGCATTAAAGTAAACAGGATCATAAGCCAAACTGGTCTAAACAGTCCCTATAAGAGACTTTTTTCAATTTTTATTTCTACCATCTCTGAGAGCTGCTATGAAACTCTCTGGTAAGCCTCTTAAAGTGAGGGGCTTAAAAGTAACTTGTATTAAACCAATATGCATAAATCTATAGTTTTCCCTGTAAGGGGCAAAATCACTTTCATTTAACAAACGAAAAGTTCCATGATCAGAATCGACAGTAATAGTTTCTTCTGTTGTTTTAACGATTTGTTTAAAAATCAAGTTTTTCAAAAGTACCCATTTGATATATTAATCTGGGTTGAATCTTTGGTATCGTCCATTTATTAAGGAGATCTAAATTCTGAGGCATATCATACTCATCTTTTCTACTTTTTTTAACAGTAGAATGTTTTTTGATAATATTCATCAAAGAAGAAGTGTTGGACTAATACCACCTATAACTATCTGATAATCTGACTCTGATACTATTTTCGAGGCAGGATCGCTTCGGCGGAACCGCAGAACTTTTACAGTTTAGAGGTCAATTTACAAGCTAGTGTAACTCAGATTATTATTATTATTATTATTATTATTATTATTATTATTATTACTTTATTTTGTGTTTTGGAATTGACAATTTATTTTAGTTTTTAATTTGTTTATTGTGTAATTAGTTTATAACTTGTTTGTTGGCCAAACAAGTAGAATTGCTTTGGTCGTTAAATTATTTAATATGTTAAATGGATTGTAAATTAGTTTGTAAGTAGCGTTGAAAAGAAAAAAATTAAAAAAAACAAACAAAAAACAAAAAACAATGAATATTGAAGGAATACGAAGAAATAAAAATGAAAAAAAGAGAGACTAACAAAAAACCTACAAAAATACTTGTCACAAATATAAAATATCCGCACACAATTAGTGTTAGGTTGTGCCTCACCAATTGTAAAATAGATCATAGCATTTGTAACAGTTAAATTGAGAGATCAAACAAAAATTTGAGTTAAATAATTTTCAAATTTAAATTTTTTATCATATTTTTAACAGATTAATATATATTTTGTCACTTAAAAGCAGATTGGAAGGTGTAATTTAATATCGAAATGAAAGGATGACGCATTGAAGATAACGTCATCCATGTACGTCATGAAACCTGTTTTCCTATCTAGTGAGCGGGTCCCACTTCACTTTCGTTTATACAATGGGCGCAGCCTTCACCACTTGCCGTTTGTGGGCCCAGAGGAAGACACGTGGCAGTATACTGCCTTTTATTAATTTCAAGCAATTAAATTGGACCACAGACCAGAGACCATGAAAGCAAAGGAAATCATCTAGAAAAGGTAGACCAAGGAATCTTTCAATTCTTCAATTTATCTTTATTTAGCTAAATTAAGAATAAATATTTTTATTTTTATTATTTTTAAAAAATGTTAAAGTTATTATAATAAATTATTATTTTATTTATTATTATTAAAAGTATATATATAAAATCGAATAAGTAAAAATGAACGAGACAACTCTTTCTGTTCCATTTTAATTACTAGGTATATTAAAAATAGTTGTTTCAAAATATTTGCTAGTTTCAAAATTCAAGAGATAATTGATCATATTTTTTTTTAATTCTACCTAAATACTTAAAGTCTATCTAATAAAAAAATTATAATTGTATGTTTTCAAAAAATTAATAGGATTATATTAGTCAAATTATTATTTCTATTAATTTTTTGTTAATGAATATGTAAATCTTATCCTAACAAATAATATAGAAAATAGGAAGTAATAATTTGGATAGTCTAATTTGAACAAAATTTAATTATAATGTTCTTTTCAGACCTCAAGTTAATAACGAAGTAATATTAATTCACACAAAGCGATGAATGATTTCATTCCAATTTATGATTAGACGACCATTAAGGAGAGGATTTTGCTCCTTTGCTATGAATTATTGATTTAAACGTCCTTATAACAGATAGTTACAAAATGAAGATTTTTTCTAATGATAAAAGGTTCTAAATTAGTCTAGAAAAAACATACAGTAGGAATTTGGGACCGGCTGCTATTATAGATTTAGCACCAGTATTATAGAGTACTTGATTTAATGTTGTTTAACTTTAACTTTAAAAAGTAAGATGAACAAATAATCAAAAAACACAATAATAACCACCAAAAGTAGATAATATCTGTGAAAAACGTTCATATAATAGGTGTGAGATTGATTAACTCTGTTCCTTCTTCCCTCACCTTCCATAGTCCTCCCATGAATGGGAACTTTTTTTCCTTAAGAAAGAAGGAAAATACAACAAAAATAGACAAAATTAAGAACGGGTGGCCCAAGTAAACTAAGAAGGATCTCATGAATGTGGGGCTTCTTATTCAAATGTCGGCAAACACTAATGCGATAAAACTTTTTGGACAACTGTCAACGACTAGTATCACAGTAAAATCATTGGCCTATAATCACCTAGTTAAAGCAAAACGACGCCGCGTTCTACTCCTTCAAATCTCTTCTATCCCGGTTATATTTCGAATGATTTGTCAGCTTACCTATAATATTTTGTAACGATTATTATTATTTACTGTTTTGTAGTAGAGGGTCTATTACTGTTATGCGTATATTGTATCTTCTTCAAATTGTACGAATATGTTTGTTATTGTATTATATTGTAAATATTGAAATGTAAAAGCAGCATAAAAAGGCTATTGCTCCATTAACAAGGAGAGAGATCACTAATTAAGTATGTGATGAGATGAATAGTATTTTTTTTAAATTTTAGTTTTATCATACGTTTGAATATGGAGTGATAATTTATTTACATTCTAAATCTTAGAACAATATATTATAATTAGTGATGAAATTAAAAAATTAAATAGATATCCTTAGGAAGGATAACGTGCGTAAATTGAGCAAAAACAAGTACGCTAAGCCTTTTCAAGAAATATGGTTATTTTCACATACATTAACCACTGACCTGAAATCTCCAACGGAAAAAATGGGGCGGCATACTACTCTTTGATATTCTTTTTCTTTGTAAATATTGGAATGCCAAAAAAGAATATACGAAGACTATTAATATTCTAATAAACAAAGGAGTACGGTGAGATAGATAAGATCTTTTAATCTTAATTAATAAAAGGTTTTTGTATTTTAGTTTTCAAAATTGAAGAAAATCTTTATAAGGTGTATGTGCTTTTCTATACATGGTTGTATGACGATAAATTCGAATTAATAAGATAAAAATCAGTGAGTTCTGAACACTGAACAAGTAACCATTAGATAAAATAAAGAGAGAGATCTAGCTAGCTAGAGAGGAGGGACACGACCTTTTACAACTATTGCTCATTTTTGAGCATAAAGCAATTTATACCTATCCTTATGAATCGGACAATACTATGTTATTCCTAATATTTGTATTAGAATTCTTTACTTTGTTTGTTGAGTGAATTTGGATATATTATGGAAATGGTTAGCTCCATTTATAAATGCTTTCCATCAAAAAGTTGAATAATTCAATGGAATGAAATGAATTTTTAAAGAATACAGAACCTACCGATTGAGAAAGCAACTTTTTCGTCTATCATTAACAACACAGACACACAACACACATATATATTTACAAATTACAAGCAAATTATAAATACATGAAAAAGAGCTTATCGAAGTAGCAAATCTAATTACTTAAATTGAAGTAGATGAAGATGATGATGAGTTAGGTAGCCTAGCTAGGGTGAGTAGATGGAGGAGTTCTAGGACTAGAGAAGGAACCCAATATGTCCTCCGCTATCCTTTTCATTATGTTTCCCCTTTTAGGTGGCACCCTTCCTCTGCAGTTGCCGCTGCCACTGCCGCCACTATTATTGCTGCTGCCTTGGCCATTCCCAGATTCTTCTTCTCCATTGGTATCCACATGCGTTTCTCCTGTCTTGCCTGCACCTCTATCAGTACTCATGTTTGCTACCTCCTAATATTTCTGATCACTCTCAAACACTACTAATTTAGTATAGTTCTATTTCTTACTGATTATATAGACTTCTTCAAAATGGTCTAGTCACGAAGACAACTGGTCCCCATGTAAGAGCATGCGCATTAACTAATTCTACACTTGCATTATATCTATTTAATTTAAAATTTCGTTTTATATTTTTCTCATTAACCATACTATTGTAATGACATGTTTTAAACCAAATAATTCAAAAAGTCATAGGTTGCAAAGGTCTTTTTTTCTTTTTCATTTTTTATTTTTTAAAAACAAAATTTATCTGATTAAATTAATTCACATAAATTAAAATAAAAGTGACTACCTAGTTGGAAGTTTCAATGTCCATACAAAAATAAATACTTTAGGAAATTATATATAATCAGGGACAAATACAACATGTTGGATGCAGGTTCACGAAAATTTAATAACTTTTATTCAAATTTAAACTACTTATTATATATATTAAAAAATTTATAAATGTTTAATCATAAATTCAATTAGTATCATATATTAATAAAAATTTAAAAAATTATTATAAAAAACCATAAACTTCAAATCTAAATTTAATTCATAGTAAAATAATACAAAATTTAAATTCTTTAATTAAAGTTTGAAAGAGAATATATATGTATGTATGTCCAGCAGCTCGAAAGACCATGTGAAGAAAGCTTTCCCGCAATGGAGGTGGGGTACGGTGTGGGGGCACTTGAAAGAAAAGCATTCGAAAAATCAAAATAATAATTAATAGTGGTCCTTGATAAAGGAAATTAATGTATTGACAGACCCAAATCAAATTTACTTCACTTCTAGAAGTATACGTACTTCAATTTATTTTTATCCACCTATCTAACTTGAGTATATTCAAAGAAATCACTTCTGTCATTTTGCAAAATCCTCTAAACGCATGCCAGCTTATAGGCTATATCATTAATTTTTTTATTGGCTATTATTTTATTTTTTTAATTTTGACCTTTTAAATTGGACTGTGCAAAAAGGTTGAGGTATATTGGAATTGGACCCGAACTTTGCATCTTTAGTTAAGATTTTTTGAAAAACTTTACTTCATATTTATTTTAATGTGTAAAAATTTTATTTTTCTATTGAAATCAGAGCATTACAGACATCGACTATCTAGTAAAAACTTGATACTTGATGAAGAAAAATGCTTCAATCATAAATATTTTATCTGAATTTAATATTTTTAACATAGGAATATTATAAATTTATGTAAAAAATGTACTAAAATTATAACAAATAGTAAGTGTGAAACCATAATTTTAGAAATATACCAATAAATTTTGAGCTAATTAAGCACCCTGGAGTTAACTTAAAGAATTTAAATTCTAGATTTTGTCAAGTTTTCTAGAAGTTGCTTGCTAATTATCTTTTTATTTTTGAAAAAAAATTACATAATGTAACTAATTTATACTATGTATTTACTTTTAGCAGCTAATATTTAAAATAATTATCTTTTATAACTAATCTTTGTATCTTGTAGTAAAATACAAACTCGCGCGCCTAACTACTCTTGAGCCGTAACATACGACATTTGTATTCATCAATTTACCCGCGCACAATTTTCACCACAAACTTGTGTCTCATCTTAAATAGGTGAAGATTATAGGTAATTTTTGGTTAGTTTTAACTGTATAAAGTGTATCTTTTTCATTCCTTCTTCTTCTATTTCAATTTCAATTTCAAATATTGTTAAGAATTTTTGAAGAAGTTAAAATTTTCTTTATCAATGGCAGACGGGAGCACGCCGAAGAGGGTTACTCGAGGTATATCCTCTATTACACAAATTTTATCATGGGTCCTCTTTTGAATTGAGTATCACTAAAAAAAAAGTGTAATTGCATGCTCTGTTGCTCCTATGGCAACTGAGAGGCGAAGCAAGCAACCTAATGATCCTATACGAATGCAACTATTAGAGGGGGATAAAGGTTAAAAATCTATCAAGAGAAAAGAAATTGTTCAACCTTCGAAAAGTTCAAAAGTATCTATTTATAGTAGCAATAAAGAAAAGAGGACAAAATTAAAGTTAGTGACGGTTCTTTTGGAAGCAAGGGAAAAAATGCGTTAAAAGTCAAAGCATTGAAGGTGAAGGTAATGCATCCTTCTTCCATAGATACACTATATTTGTGTCGAATTTTTTAAATTATGATACAGAAATTATTGATATAATATATTCTTGAGAAAATTTCATTCATACTTTGGCTTTAACGTATGTATGTATATAGTTATATAATTTATATTTATATATGAAATGTATCAATATTTTTATTAATATAATATATGTTGACAACTCATTAACACTCGACTATATCTGATTTTTGTTAAATATAGTGTATTCATCACTTATATAAGTCTAATAAGAATTTGTGAAACAAGTAATTCTATGCACGAGCTGTACAAAGGTAATTTGAGGCTAGAGAGGCAACAAAAGCAGGAAAATAATCACAATCAACAGCAGTTAGGGTTGTAATAGCATAGAAGTTAAATCAATAGCTAAAAGGTCTTGTAAATCCTAATCGTAATGGGTTTGAAAATTTAGAAGTTAAACCTATGAAAGCTTGTCTTGTCTTCAAAAACCTTGACTCATTCCAAATCCATGTAATATTCCTGATTGTTTCAGTTGGTGCTACATATGTTTGTTCATAAAAATTACATGGACGTGTTATTATATCTGCAGCAAAGTTAACTTTTTGAAACAATCACTTTATTATAGTATTTATTAAGAGTATGTAATGTAGGTTAGGGGTCCAATCATGTCCTTAATCTAAATCTAACAAGATTACATAAGTTGCATAACTTATTAAAAGAAGAGAATCAAGTAATATTAAGGAAAAATATAAAAATCATAATGTAATTGTTTAATATATTATATGATTAAGAAAATACATTAAAAAAACAAACAAGTCAATCATCTTCGTAGATTTCATAATCGTTATTAAATTCTCTATTGAATTTCCACACTTTTGATTCATTTAAATTTAGTGTCAAGTGATTTATCCTTAATTTGTCCTCCACTTTATACAATTGGACCTCTTCAATTACTCACTGATCAACTATCAATTACTTACTGATCAACTATCATCATAGAAGTCTAAAATTCTTAGAGCCAATTTATGGAAAGAAGGTGAGGATTGTGTCCAGTGGCTAAATTCAAAAAAGGAAAAATCAGTAATTTATGTGAATTTTGATAGCATAACAGTATTGACAAAGAAACAACTCATGAAGTTTACAAGGGAGAATTTTTTTCAATACTCATCCGATAACTTAATTTTATGAAATTGTTTTAGCACTCTTCTCGCAATCAAGATTATCACTAGAAGCTCATCAAATAGCTTAATTTTTGAGGATATTCTTCAAATATTTTGTTTTTTCCCTCATATTTACGCAAACAGTGGCTACATCACTTTTGTTATTTGTGAGATCATACTTCATATGTTATAGCATTCTCTTTTATCAAAGTATAAATATAGATATCCTTGTTTTATAGGAGCAATATATGCAAATCAGATTTTCATAATCCAGCAAATACAATAAGAAATATTCCTAAAATATGATATTTTACAAATTCAAACCACAAAAAATAAATAGTATATCTCATAGAAGAAAATTGTTATCTAACATAAAATACCAAGTAGAGGGGAAAGAGTTCAACTACAATTGACTCACACCCAAAAATTACCTTGGGTTCATGGACAGATTCACACCCAAAAATCTAAAAAAATAAAATAAATAGGGCAAGCTAATCAGTGAGATAGATGCATAGAAAGATTGTGTTCAATGAAAATTACCTCTTCCTGGAAGTCCACTGCCTATCTGCCACTAGATTACATCCTATTTGGCTCTGCATGTGAAGAAATAAGAATCATCAGAGGAGAGTGAAAAAAAAATGGAGGGGAGAGAGAGAGCCGTCGGGGGGAGAGGGGTTAGTGGAAAGAGAGACACATCGTGTGAGAAATAGACTGTGAAAGAAACCGGTAGAGAGAGAGAACAAATGGAGAGAGAGAAGCGATTGTGAAAATTCTCCCAATATAGGACCCATTCTGAAAAAACAAGTACAATATGTAGAAGGTGTTCCAATAATACAATGGACAGAAGAGGAAATATGTCGCATGGACAAGATAGAAAACTTTATAATACGCAGTTATTAGTAAATTTTCTTATGGTTGACCTACTATAGAGGACATTCGGAAGAATATCCCAAAATAATGTGGTATCAAATGGGATTGCCAAATAGAAGTTTTGAGAAACCAACATATCTTAATCAGATATGAACTATGGGAGGATTTTGTCAATATGATGTCTAAGAATGTTTATTAAATTAATGACAAAGAAAGGGCAGCGTATCAGATGAGGCTGCCAATTTATGATTCATGTTTTAGGGTAGATAAAGAAACTACTCAAGCAATGACATGAATTTCGTTCCCAAACTTGTCGCCTACATTCTTTGTGAAGGAATCTTTATTTACACTAGCTTCGGCAGTTGGTAAATCATTACATCTTGATATAGCTACAATAAATAAGGCAAGACCTAGTTTGTTATACCCTGAAATTCCTAAGATCAGACTCGGGAGTTGAAACGAAGAAAACAAAATCTTCTACACCAGGTCACAGAATGAGTCGTCCTGTGACCCGTCAGACGACCACGAGTCATTAAGTGACTCGTGGTGAGGAGTGTTGACTTGTTTGGAAATTTTCAAGTTAGGGTGACCACGAGTAGTGGTTAGCCCCATGAGCCATTAGGTCACTCATGGTCAAGGGCAGTTGAAGGATGAAGGAAGAGCCGATAGTGTACCTCACGACTGGACACCACGAGTCGTGGTCAATGCCACGATTCATTAGGTGAGTCATGGTCAGCAGTTGGTTAAGGACTTAATATTTTGGGCTGTGGAGGTAACGAGAGGTGACCACCAGTCGTGGTCACCAGTGATGAACCGTTAGGTCCCTCGTAGGGACCCTGTGAGGAAATCAGGTAGTGTACGTAATGACTCCGGACCACAAGTCGTGGTCCATGGCAACGACTCATCTAGTTCCCCATTGGGACTGACAGTCTGTATTTCTCTGCGAATTTATTAAAGGCTTTTTCATAATTCCTATGATCCTAAGGCCTAAACTATGTCATTTTAAGCTATGAATAGTGATTTTTAAGAGGGGTAAGTTCATTCTAAGCTATTCCTATTCATGCATGCAAGTGTAGAAGTCTAGAGAGCTGATCAAGCTTAATTTCTTCCAAGTTCTTCTCAATTTTTCCTTAGGCAATCGGAGGACTTATAGAATCAAATTCTCTCAGGTATGTAGGGTTATGAATGGGTGAATTTGTTCACACCCATGCCCAATCTCTCTCTAATTCATGAAAATCTATATGTTGATCCTATGAGATTTTAACCCAATGCATGAATTTCCTAAGTTTCTACAATGGGTGTGATCTAAGCATGTTTCTATTATTGAGTTAGGATTCATGAGCAAGTTTTACAATGTTTTCAACTATGAATCATGTTTTCAAGTTTTATAAATTATGATGCCCATCCATGAAAGCCCATGAAAATTGAGATCTAGATATATGTTCAAGTAGGATGAGGTATTTATGATGAAAAATATGTTTTCAAGTTATCCATGTCTACAATCATGTTTTCAAGTGAATTAAGCATTTTTAAGAATGTTTAAGTATTGGGCAAGCCCATATGTTCAAGTATAATTTATGATCTCACGAATTAGCTTACCACATGGTTTGGGAGTCAAGACTCCCAATTATATTCAACTTGTGGTATGGTTTGAGCCAAAGCTCCTCATGTTATGATTTCGACTATACATGTATAGTACTATTCAGCTTCGTCACTACATGATGGTCAGCTTCATTGAAAAATGATGGAGAGCATATGCATGTTTTTGGGAGTAGTGTCTAGCACCGAGTAGGCTAAGGGTCAGTCAACCCTGTGCCTCAGAACTAGGAGCCAACGTAGGTTTACTTTATATATTTTAGGACCTCCCTTGGAGCTTTCCCCTGCCCCAAGGGGCCTTGAGCTTGATATCGATATCATGGTATCGTCCTTAGCCATGGAAAGGCTTTGGACGGCCTCACCCACTTGAGTGTGATAGTTGGAACCACATAAGCTCTATCGTGGTAATGTCAGTTATATGACGAGTCTCCCATTGTTCCTCATGATTTCAGTTATGCATGTTTATCATTCATGATATATATATATATATATGTTCTAAAGAAGGTTTGACTCAAATGTTTAGTTTTACTTATGATTATCAGATTTCAGCTTTGGGTCATTCGATTCAGTTATGATGTTCAGTTATGTTCAGATCATGATTTCAGAAAATAGCATGCAAGTCCTACTCTCAGATTCTTATCTTGATTATATTTTATATTATGCATGTTTTAATGATTTTACTTACTTAATCGGTTTTACTTACCTTGCATACTCGATACATTCCACATACTGACCGCATACTCTATGCTGTATTATTTTATGGTACAGGCTCCGATCTTCAGAATCAACTCCATCACTAGCCAGCTTTCGGAGTTAGCATCTAGTCTCTATTGGTGAGTCCTCATCTGTCGAGGGCCCCTTTCTATTCAGTTATGTTTACGTATTTTCAGTTTCAGACTTAGAGAGTTAGTTGGAGTCTTGTCCCATCAAGTCGTCAGACATAGAGGCTTTTCAGACATAGATTGTAATCAGCTTCAGCTTCGCGTTTGTATTCCGATGATATGTATGTTTAGACTTGTTATACCCCGTAGGATTTCCGGCACCTAGATGACCTTTTGCACGTTGGTTAAGCATATTTGAAAGCCCTACGTGCTAGAGACAGACCCGGGAAAAGATCGGACGAGAAACCTGTTGAACCATCGCGGAAGGAGCCGAGGCAGAGCCCCTCCACGATGGCAATGTGTCACGGAGGTGGAGCCTCCGCGTTGGCTCCGTGACACGTTGGCCTTGTCCAGGCCCAAGTATATAAAGCCCCACTTCGGTTTTAAATTATTTATACACTTATATTTCCAGTAAAACAGAGAGTAATCTGCAGAGAGAAGATAAGAACGAAGGAGGTATTATAATTTTTGTCCGATTACGCTGCTAAACGTTGTCCAAACTCAGATTAACCTCAGATACCGAGGTATTTAGCAGTAGAGAGCATTCCTACGGATTTAGTTTCGTGAAATACGACCGACGAATCATCGAGCTACCGAGCTAAGGTAAGTGGAATTGCTCTAAATTAGTGTCTATGTGTTCCTAGCTGTGAAGTGAATATTTCTCCCTTCTGGACCGCTGGAAAATAGCGAGTTTTCGACCGTCTTTCGATAAGCCTAAGTTTAGGCTATAAACTATATCGAAAGTGACGTTGCTCTTTACAATAAAGCTGTATTTAGTATTAATTGACACATTTATGAATGCAGTTGGGAGAAAATAGTTGAAGTACTGGCCGAGCCTCGTCCGACAGCCGGATAGTTCGAGGATAAGGTATGTAAAGCTAGTTTCCTCGGCAAGTTAGTAAATCTCGGTATAGTAAAGCAATTTAAAGGCCAGTAGAATGTTCAGAAGTCATGTGTTGTGTTTATTACGAATGTTGGTACGATATTAGAAGCATCAGGTTATAATTAGCACGAAACTTGCTAGCACGATATAGATTCTAAAATAAGTATTAGGAACTGCACAGCATGCTCAGTATATGATGTAGTACAAAAATGTCAGGATATTATCGTATTCAGTTGAAACCCAGTAAAGCAATGTAATATCTGTAAGACATCTCAGAAGTAAAATGATAGGTTAAAATGAAGTTTAGAAAGTATATTAGAAATAGCAAATCATGTTACTACAGAAACTCAGCATACAACATGATTTTCAGCAGAAAGACTATATCTTGTCCAGCATTAGACTCAGTACGGTATGGCAGAAGATTATATATTATACATTCCTACTATTGTCAGTCTCAGCATGTGTTAAGTATGTACATATTACTATTATAGCTCAGCATATAGTATGTACAAATACGTTGCTACTATTAGCTTCAGTATATGGGATATGCAGATAGTATTACCAGTTGAGACCGTTGTTTTGTTTTGGGGTTGGATTACCTAGCATCCATGACCGCCCCAGGGTTAATAGCTATATCGACTCGTCCGCCAGAGGACGAGGATACGTCGCTCTATGGAGTGGCATGCCATCCCACAGGGGACGAAGATGGGATGCCAGTTTTCCCCATATTGTGCCTTGGTCGGCCCTTATACACCCCCGTCGAGCGGATACGCCCGGGGTGTTGATTCAGGAGTCCTCCGGACTCAGGTACAGTTATAGTCAGGGGCTCAGTGAGGCCAAGTGCATACCCAAGGGACCGACAGGATGCTTACAGGGTTTATAGGAGATGGGATGACCGGGATAGGGGTATAGATTTTGTGCTGGTTGTACCTCCTGGCTTATGGGGGCCGGGTAAGGTTTATGTGTGCTATATTATGTTATGTTATGTTATGCCATGTTACATTAGACACGAGTAGTTCGGTAGTAGAACGATACGTCTCCAGGTATGACTCCTACTCCTTCCAGTATAATTAAGAGAAGGTATGAATTACATTATCAGACAGTTAATCTATTCCCTCTTACTTCAGTTTCATCAGTTGTATTGTTGTTTTAAGATATTTCCTGCAGTTATTGCTTTACATACTCAGTACCAATGGTACTGACGCCCGATGGGGCGCTGCATTACTTGCCTGCAGGTACCCATAGACGAGGAGGCGATCCCTCGTGATTCCTGTCAGCGATCGAGTATTCAGCTCCTGTCATCCGGAGACTGAATTCCAGAGGTGTATTTCGTTTTCTTTGTTGTATAGTACGGGTAGGTAGGGGCCCTGTCCCGATCATTTTTATTGTTATTCCTAGAGGCTTGCAGTCTGTATATATTTCCCTGTGGTCAGTTGAGCCGGTCGTGTGAGGCCGTGCAGTCGTATAGCTGTTGGTACTTTTATCTCTTTTATGTTGGCCGTGTGGGGCCATAGTTTGACAGTAGTGGTGACCTTGCCGGTTACGTAGCTTTCCAGTATTTCATTGTCAAGTTATAGATAATTAGACAGCATGGTGGCCTTGTCGGCCCACATAGGTTTCCCTATATTGAATATGTTCTGGTTAGCTGTCATGACAGGTACAGGAGGCTATAGGCCAATGGGCCGGGGGCTGTGTTTACAACCGTTATATAGCCCTTTGTTTCCAGAAATGTGGGTTAGAGCCAGCCAGGCACCAGATGTGCCCAGGCTCAGCAGGCTAGCAGTTCAGGTCCTAGTAGGGCACCAGGTGCCAGTCATATCCCCCAAGGCGGGGTGTGACAAACTTGGTATCAGAGCAGGTCGTGTCCAAGGGAGTCTGCAAGCCGTGCTAAGTAGATTATTGTCTATGGATGTGTTCTGCACCACATACTATAGGCAGGAGGCTGCGAGGCATGATAAGATGGTTACCCTTCCTTCTCAGTCAGTCGTGCTTTAGAGCGGTACAGTATAGGGTGGAGTCTCTAAGAACTTACCGTATTCTTTGATTACAGATACAAAGACAGATCATCATTACCCTATTACAGGCAGAAGATCAGATATAGCAACAGAAGAAGGCATCAGCCAGTTACATGATAACTACAGCAGCAGGAGGAGGTACCCGAGACCTCCCAGCATGATACATTTATCGGTACTATCCCTAGTATACGTGATAGCGTCAGAATAGGAAGTCAGGAGTGTAATGTACATATGAGTTGATTTATTTATTAGCTATATAAGATTTGATTAAGATTACAGACAAGGTCAGACCACCAGGTAAGTATAAGAAAGAGAGGGAAATGCAGGAATCCCAAATACATCTTTCTGGATATAGTACAGTTAAATGCTTTTATTTGTTGCAATAAGAAAAGGGCTATTCTTACCTCTTGATTTTGATGCCAGTATAGTAAAGGGGCATAAGACTTGAGATGGGATTGTCAATCAAGCAGTAAATAAGGATGGGCTGATTGATCCTAGTAAGTATTAGAAAGTATAAAGAGCCCCTATAATTACGTAAGTTGTGCAGACCCTTATGATAATAAGCCAGTAGAGAAAGTAAGACCGTTAGCTTACCCGAAGCAGGGGTAAAAGACCTGTTAGTGATAAATGCCGGGTAATAGTCAAGTTCGAGCCAGAAAAAGGCCAAGTCCGTCACATATGCTAACAGATAGCAAGACATACCTGTAAGATTGTAGTTATGATCCAGTTGTGATATCGAAAGGGTGAGGGGTCATGTGAATCAGATAGATCTGACTGCAAGTCAGGGAAAGTATGAACTGATACTGGACCAGCAATCTTGATAACAATGAAGAGCAGGTACCTTGAACCCCAGAGTTCAGCTTAAGTAAGATGAGGGAAAGAAGCAGGAATGTCAGATCTTGTGGGGAAGTTAGAATTACCCCCGGATTGATAAAATATTGTATTAAGGATTAAGCCTAGGGCTGACAATAAGATTGCGGTTCAGAATACCGCAGTATGTCCGCTATGGAGAAGTTAAGAAATTACTGATACAGCAATTCTAATCTAGTGTAGCCTAGAGATAAGGCCCAGCAGACAGTCATGGGCTCTCAATATATGCCTAGTAAGGCCACAAGATTCGAACGTTGACCCCACATCGCAAGAGTGGCGGAATTTCAAACAGCAGACAATAACTAAAGTGTTTATGTTTGTTACTTTCAGAACGGGGTGACAATACAATGAAATGATAAGTCAGGGCAGGAGATATTGTTAGGCCGTAGAAGCGGTGTATCATGTATGGTATGAGACTCAGCAGAGCATGTCAGAGATTATGTATTACCGCAGAATTCAGTACATATTGTACGTAGCTATTGATATATATATATATATATATGTATACAGATAATAGATATGCTGTGAGTAGTTGCCTATAAGGGGTACAATCACAGATGCTGATTAGTAATAGAAAGCATGTACAAATTGCATTGCAGGACCCCCCCCCCCTTGCCAAAAGGAAGGAGAAAGAAAGAAAAGGAGAGAAGAAAGGAGCAAGGGAAAAGAGAAGAGAAAGGGCGGATTAAGTGTGAATTACGTATGAAGTCATAGAAACTATCTCAGTTTTCAGTTATTAGGTTAATAGACTTATGTGTTGTTGTCAGATCTAGGCTCTAGGAGCTTACCAGAGTTAATGACCTAAAATAGATGGCTAGATGATAAGGGCGCAGTTAGACGGTCTATCGACCAGCTGGCGCCTGCATTAGCAGGGAAGCATCCCTGAAGATCGGTAACAGTAGTGTATGTGCTAGAACCAGGATTAGAGGCCGAATAGGAAAATTTTAGAAATTAGCAATACCAGAATTGTTCTAGTATGTTAAGTGGTCGTACGTCATTTTTCCAGCCTTGTAGGTGAGGGTCGGCCTTAACCAACCTAGCAGTTAATATGTGGAACACCCCATAAGACAGCCGGCCGTCCCAGTCAGAATACCTGTAGGTACCCCAAGGAAGGGTCCACATCAGTAGTCAGCAACAGACTAGTACTTCAGCTGGTTCTCGTAAGATATTTAGATACAGAGCCTTAGCAAAAGGCCAGTATTTACAGAATAGCTCATAAGATCGAGAATTCCCCAGAATAGCAGTATAAATCCAAGTGGATACACACAAGGCGTAAGAAATTGATAGTACCCTGCTAGCACAGTGTTTACTAAGACCAGGGGATCAGTAGACTCCCCGTGAAGACCCAGAGATTGATCGTCTGGGAGTAAGTTTGATTAAGCCCAGCCTTACAGTGGTTCAAGCAAAATAACAAAGCAATTAGATGTCCACAAGTCTGCAGTCATGCATGAATTATAAGTACTCAAGTAGAACAGTTAGAGCATTGTTAGACTACTGCCACATTCGGGTCATTCAACCCGACTATTCAGTTAATTAGGTTATGCAGCCAGATCATTAGAGGTCAGGGTCAATATTCGGATCCTCTGATCAGATAAAGGCATAAGGTGCGCAGACGGTCGTTCAGGTTATCCCAGCAACAAGTAGCCTTAGCATGTGGCCGAAGGGCCAGGTAAGCTCTAGCTACGCCTGTAAACTACCTGTCGATCTCTTCGGCAAGACAAGTCAGTATAACCGTCAATTATATGCCGAGCTCTCTAAGTATGAAAATGTTATATCAGCCAAGAAGAGGTAATGGAGCAACAACCACTCTTAGCTAAAGATCTATTAGAAGTGTGGTGTATGAGCAGCCCGAGCAACGGGAGTTGGTCAGAAAGATACATCAATTGGTCAATTTAGCCGTTCGGATAATAGAAATGAAGGACAACAGAGCGGTAATCGAGAACACCGCCGTGTCGTCATCAGTTGTGAAAATAAAAAGAACGGTAGTATAAGAATCCTGACCTGGTTAACAGGGGAAAACGCCAGGTTTTCAGGTAACAGAGGGTGGAGTGCTGCATTGTAAAGGCCGTCTATATGTTCCAGATGTTTCAGGGCTCCACCAGCAGATTCTGAACGAGGTACATTACGCCCGTTATTCTCTTCACCCCGGTACGACAAAAATGTACCATGACATCAAAGAGAACTACTGGTGGCCAGATATGAAAAGAGGAATTGCTGAATTTGTAGCCCTGTGTCCTAACTACCAACAGGCGAAAGCAGAACATCAGAAACCAGGCGGGTTAACTCAGGACATAGCTGTGCCTCTCTGGAAATGGGAAGCGGTGAATATGGATTTTGTGGCAGGATTACCCCATGCCAGACACAGACATGACTCTATATGGGTAAGAGTTGACAGATTGACTAAATCAGCTCATTCCTTGCCAGTTAGAACTACTTTCTCGGCTGAAGATTATGCGGAGTTGTATATCCGAGAGATAGTCAGATTGCATGTAGTGCCAGTATCCGTTATTTCAGACAGAGGAGCGCAGTTCACGGCTAGGTTTTGGAAATCGTTCCAGAAGGGGCTGGGGACGCAGATTAATCTAAGCACAGCTTCCCACCCTCAGACAGATGGGCAGGCTGAGCAGACTATCCAAACGCTCGAAGATATGCTGCGAGCGTGTGTACTAGATTTTGGGGGTAGCTGGGATGAGCATCTTTCGTTGATTGAATTTGCCTATAATAATAGCTATCATTCAGCCATCCAGATGGAGCCTTTCGAGGCATTATACGGGCGAAAATGCAGATCGCCGATTGGTTGGTTTGAAATCGGAGAGTCAGTATTGGTTGGCCCAGATATTGTTCAGCAGTCAAAGGAAAAGGTAAAGCTTATCAGAAGAATGCTTACTGACTGCACAGAGCCGCCAGAAGTCTTATGCAGATATGCGGCGTAGAAATCTAGAATTTGCGGTAAATGACTGGGTATATGTGAAGTGTCTCTGATGAAAGGGGTAATGAGATTTGGCAAGAAAGGCAAGCTTAGCCCGAGATTCATTGGGCCATATCAGATTCGGCGAAGAATAGGCCGAGTTGCATACGAATTGAACTTTCCTTCGGAGTTAGCATCTGTTCACCCAGTATTTCATGTCTCTATGTTAAGGAAGTTTGCAGGGGACCCTTCTACAGTAGTTCCAATTCAGGATGTCCAGGTCACAGAAGAATTAGCATATGAAGAGGTTCCGGTAGCTATTTTAGACAGACAGATTCGCAGGTTGAGGACTAAAGATGTTGCGTCTGTCAAAGTATTGTGGCGTAATAGGAACCGAGAGGAAATGACGTGGGAAGATGAAGAAGATATGAAAGCTAGGTACCCTCACCTATTCCAGGCCTAGTCAGGCGACAGGTATATCCGTATTATTGCTTATGTAGTATCTTATGATTGTATATGTATAAGTGAGAAAGATTGATACTTAGCCATCCAGTGAATCCTAAAGTATTGTGTACAGTACCTGTATTGGACTTTTCTGCATTTCAGGTTTTTGGTATAGTCCATATTACAGGGGAGACTCTGGCGAAATTTTTCTAAACAAGTAAGTTAAGTAGTCCTCTAGATAGCAGTATACATTCGAGGACGAATGTTCTTAAGGGGGGGGAATGTTACACCCCGTAGGATTCCCGGCACCTAGATGACCTATTTGCACGTTGGTTAAGCATATTTGAAAGCCCTACGTGCTAGAAACAGACCCAGGAAAAGATCGGATGAGAAACCTGTCGAACCATCGCGGAAGGAGCCGAGGCAGAGCCCCTTCGCGATGGCAACGTGTCACGGAGGTGGAGCCTCCGCGTTGGCTCCGTGACACATTGGCCTTGTCCAGGCCCAAGTATATAAAGCCCTACTTCGATTTTAAATCATTTATACACTTATATTTCCAGTAAAACAGAGAATAATCAGCAGAGAGAAGATAAGAACAAAGGGGGTATTATAATTTTTGTCCGATTACGCTGCTAAACGTTGTCCAAACTCAGATTAACCTTAGATACCGAGGTATTTAGCAGCAGAGAGCATTCCTACGGATTTAGTTTCGTGAAATACGGCCGATGAATCATCGAGCTACCGAGCTAAGGTAAGTGGAATTGCTCTAAATTAGTGTCTATGTGTTCCTAGCTGTGAAGTGAATATTTCTCCCTTCTGGACCGCTGGAAAATAGCGAGTTTTCGACCGTCTTTCGATAAGCCTAAGTTTAGGCTATAAACTATATCGAAAGTGACGTTGCTCTTTACAATAAAACTGTATTTAGTATTAATTGACACATTTATGAATGCAGTTGGGAGAAAATAGTTGAAGTACTGGCCGAGCCTCGTCCGACAGCCGGATAGTTCGAGGATAAGGTATGTAAAGCTAGTTTCCTCGGCAAGTTAGTAAATCTCGGTATAGTAAAGCAATTTAAAGGCCAGTAGAATGTTCAGAAGTCATGTGTTGTGTTTATTACGAATGTTGGTACGATATTAGAAGCATCAGGTTATAATTAGCACAAAACTTGCTAGCACGATATAGATTCTAAAATAAGTATTAGGAACTGCACAGCATGCTCAGTATATGATGTAGTACAAAAATGTCAGGATATTATCGTATTCAGTTGAAACCCAGTAAAGCAATGTAATATATGTAAGACATCTCAGAAGTAAAATGATAGGTTAAAATGAAGTTTAGAAAGTATATTAGAAATAGCAAATCATGTTACTACAGAAACTCAGCATACAACATGATTTTCAGCAGAAAGACTATATCTTGTCCAGCATTAGACTCAGTACGGTATGGCAGAAGATTATATATTATACATTCCTACTATTGTCAGTCTCAGCATGTGTTAAGTATGTACATATTACTATTATAGCTCAGCATATAGTATGTACAAATACGTTGCTACTATTAGCTTCAGTATATGGGATATGCAGATAGTATTACCAGTTGAGACCGTTGTTTTGTTTTGGGGTTGGATTACCTAGCATCCATGACCGCCCCAGGGTTAATAGCTGTATCGACTCGTCCGCCAGAGGATGAGGATACGTCGCTCTACAGAGTGGCATGCCATCCCACAGGGGACGAGGATGGGATGCCAGTTTTCCCCATATTGTGCCTTGGTCGGCCCTTATACACCCCCGTCGAGCGGATACGCCCGGGGTGTTGATTCAGGAGTCCTCCGGACTCAGGTACAGTTATAGTCAGGGGCTCAGTGAGGCCAAGTGCATACCCAAGGGACCGACAGGATGCTTACAGGGTTTATAGGAGATGGGATGACCGGGATAGGGGTATAGATTTTGTGCTGGTTGTACCTCCTGGCTTATGGGGGCCGGGTAAGGTTTATGTGTGCTATATTATGTTATGTTATGTTATGCCATGTTACATTAGACACGAGTAGTTCGGTAGTAGAACGATACGTCTCCAGGTATGACTCCTACTCCTTCCAGTATAATTAAGAGAAGGTATGAATTACATTATCAGACAGTTAATCTATTCCCTCTTACTTCAGTTTCATCAGTTGTATTGTTGTTTTAAGATATTTCCTGCAGTTATTGCTTTACATACTCAGTACCAGTGGTACTGACGCCCGATGGGGCGCTGCATTACTTGCCTGCAGGTACCCATACACGAGGAGGCGATCCCTCGTGATTCCTGTTAGCGATCGAGTATTCAGCTCCTGTCATTCGGAGACTGAATTCCAGAGGTGTATTTCGTTTTCTTTGTTGTACAGTACGGGTAGGTCGGGGCCCTGTCTCGATCATGTTTATTGTTATTCCTAGAGGCTTGCAGTCTGTATATATTTCCCTGTGGTCAGTTGAGCCGGTCGTGTGAGGCCGTGCAGTCGTATAGCTGTTGGTACTTTTATCTCTTTTATGTTGGCCGTGTGGGGCCATAGTTTGATAGTAGTGGTGACCTTGCCGGTCACGTAGCTTTCTAGTATTTCATTGTCAAGTTACAGATAATTAGACAACATGGTGGCCTTGTCGGCCCACATAGGTTTCCCTATATTGAATATGTTCTGGTTAGCTGTCATGACAGGTACAGGAGGCTATAGGCCAATGGGCCGGGGGCTGTGTTTACAACCGTTATATAGCCCTTTGTTTCCAGAAATGTGGGTTAGAGCCAGCCAGGCACCAGATGTGCCCAGGCTCAGCAGGCTAGCAGTTCAGGTCCTAGTAGGGCACCAGGTGCCAATCATACCCCCCAAGGCGGGGTGTGACAAGACTTCCGCTATGTTTATCATGATTGATCTTCCGCTTTTAATGATTGAGTTAGATATAGGTTCATGCCATGGGTCAACTTGGAGTCTCTCGGGGCTCCTTGTCCCGTGTCTCGATCCGAGCCTATTTTTAGGTCGTGAAAAACTAGGTATCAGAGCATTAGATTTTGAAGTGTCCTAGGGTGTGTGAAAGCCGCATTAAGTAGAGTCTTTTTCATGAGTGTGAAGTGCGCCACACTTATGACGAAGAAGCTACGAGACGTTTAGGAAATATTTCCTTCTTTCATGAATCTATCCCGTGTTATGAGTTCGACTCTCTCCATTCCTCTAACTCATGCTATACGCGTGGCGAAAACATGTATTCTCAGAAAAACAACGAGAGGAAGCCAGCCCCACTAGCCCCAATGGATCCTATGCTAGGGCAAGTTACGGATGTAAAACTCGGGGCCGCAGTCTGAGTGTTCATACGGGCTATGATCACCCAGCCCAACCAGACGACTATCGCATCAGCAAGCCTTACCAGAGAGGCGGCGGCTACTAGGATTCAAAATCTCACGAAGAGGAGCCTGTCTAAGGTTGGTGATTCGAATATGGGTGGAGAGTTTACGGGGGAGGAAAGGAGGAACAAAAGGCCCAGGACCGAAAACCTTGAGATTTCCCAGCAGGGGTCAAGTAGTGGGAGTCACTCTCAACCCCAACAAAGGTCTTTAGCTCAGGTTCGGGGATACAAGTCCCGGGTGAAGGAGATTACTTATCCAGTTTGCTAGCGCTGCGGGAAGAACCACCTAAGAAAGTTCATGGTGGGTTCAGATGTATACTTCTATTGTTATCAGCCCGGACATAAACATAGGGATTTTCCTTCAGCCAAGTGAGACTGCATGAGAGGTCGTGCCTCGACCACCCCTCTAGCATCCTTATCTAGCCAGTCAGCATGCTTGAAATGTGGTAGAACACATGCGAGACAGTGTTTGGCAGGTTCAGACACTTGTTATGGATGTGGGGAGGTCGGACACATGCGTAGGAATTGCCTATCAACCAAGCAGCGCAAGGATAGAGCCAGTGCGCCAATCACCGAATCACCAGCTCCAGCAAATCGCCCGTCCCAGCAGGACAGGTTACCCAGAGCAAGTGGTAGTCAGCCTCAGATGTAGTCCCAGGTATGTTATAAGCCTTTCTACCAAACCTACCATGATTGCTAGGTTGGAGAACTACTGGATGAAGTACAAGATCCCTTTGTGCGTTTTAATATGAGATTTATTTCGTGGAAGGTTGGGAATGATTATAAGTATGAAGTCTTCAACGATAGCTTTGGAGGTGAATGGGAAGTCCGGAGCTAGTGATATTAGTGTAGCCTTAATGAAGAATCCTAGAGCCTCAAAATAATGGTCGTAATCTAAGGGGGGAGATGGTAAGTGAAGGTCCAAGTCAAGTCTTAAGTTTTCTAGTAAGGAAGTTCTGAAATAGTAATTAAGGGGATTCAATCCATCCTCATTTAGGTGTTTCCCTTATGTTCGTTCCATGCTACGCTCAACTCATACTTATGTTCAGAACCCTAAGATGATAGGTAACCCCTGCCTGTCAGCGATCCCTATATTACTCCATGACTCCATAATTCAGTTTCATTTCATGACCCTCATTATGTATGTGAACTCATCTCTCTCTACATGCTCAACTCTATGAACTCAGTCCTTAAAATTTTCCCTATCGGCTCATAAGATCGTGCTATATTAGTATATTGTATGCCCAGCTTAGATTTCTTAAATGATTCATGCTCATGATTTTCTTACTCTAAACCCGATGGATGTTCCCCATGATGGAGATGATGGATAAAATGGGTACGTTCAAAATAACTCCCTATCCCTGCCATAGGTTCCTAGTATGTAGAAGTCCAGGAAGTGCAATTATTAGCCGAACCGGGAAGTGCAACAACCTGCATGGTCAATTTATGATTGTAGATCAGTTTTCCTAGGTCTAACCTTCCCATATCTTTATTTTGTCATTCATGACTTGCGGAGGTGGGTGACACCATTCCCGAGATGATCTAATGAAGATTGGGTGAGATTTTCAATTTTGGAGAGGTTTGACCAGAGTCAATATTTTAGGTTAACGAGCTCAAAATTGGATTTTTAAGGCTTTGTTGGTTCCGGATGAGTTTGGGGGCGGATTTGAACATTTTGCGTGTTTAGCACGATTTTAAGCATAAGATGTGACACCTCAGAGGTTCGGGACTCTAAAAAATTCTTAGCACGAATTGTAGGAGTTCGACTTGTTGACTCGACAGATGGTGGTTTCGTCATTCAGAATGGATCAGAATATTCCATCATGACTGAGGTCAAAGCTAGTAAGACGAGGATTCTATCTGAGTGAAGTTGAAGGAAGTCATTCTGGATCAGAAGGCAGAGGTCATCTCCAAAGGGGGAGATGGTGCGCTTTGATATTAGGGGAGTTGGTGTGTTTTGGGTGTTGATGATTTGAGAGATCGGATGCCACACGAGGCTCATGGTTCCAGATGCTCCATACATCCAGGTGCCACCAAGATGTACCGTGACCTACGGGAAGTTTAGTGGTGGAGAGGCATGAAGAAGGGCATAGCGGAGTTTGTGGCTAATTGTCCAAATTGTCTGCAAGTGAAGGTTGAGCATCAGAGACTGATAGGTGTGCTTCAGGACATCAGTATCCCTACCTGGAAGTGGGAGGAATTAATATGGACTTCATCATAGGGTTATCTCGCACTCGTCGATAATATGACTCCATTTTGGTGGTCGTGGACAGGTTGACCAAAGCCGCTTTTTTCTACCAGTCAAAACCACTGATTCAGCGGAGGAATGCGCCAAACTATACATTCGAGAGCTAGTTCAGTTGCATGAAGTGTCCTTGTCCATCATATTCGATAGAGGTACTCCGTTAACCTCTCAGTTTTGGAGATCGTTTCACAAGGGACTTGGTACTCAGGTCAAGCTTAGTACAACATTTCACCCACAAACAGATGGTCAGGCGGTGCGGACTATTCAAACTCTCGAGGACGTGTTGAGATCATGTGTGATTGACTTCAAAGGTAGTTGGGATGATCATTTTCCTCTCATTGAGTTTGCGTATAACAACAGCTACCATTCCAGCATTTATATGGCCCCGTTTGAGGCTCTCTATGGATGGAGATTCAGATCGCCTATTGGTTGGTTTGAAGTCGGTGAAGCCGCGATGATAGGACCAGCTTCGGTCCATGAGGCTATGGAGAAAGTTCAGCTCATAAGGTACAGGTTGAAAATAGCTCAGAGTCACCAAAAGTCCTATGCGAATGTGAGAAGGAGAGAACTTGAGTTCGAAGTCGAGGATTGGGTGTTTTCAAGGGTATCTCCCATGAAGGGAGTGATGAGGTTTGGAAAGAAATGGAAACTTGGTCCCCGTTATGTTGGCCCATACCAGATTGTGAACGGGTTGGCAAGGTAGCATATGAATTGGAGTTGCCCTCAGAATTAGCTTCAGTCTATCCAGTTTTTTTTTCATGTATCGCTCCTAAAGAAGTGTTTAGGTGACCCAACTCTGGTTGTTCCGGTGGAGAGTGTAGGTGTAAAGGACAGTCTTAGTAATGGAGAGGTTCCAGTGGAGATACTGGATTAGCAAGTTCGCAAGCTAAAGAACAAAGAAGTGGCTTCAGTTAAAGTTTTAGGGAGGAATCAACATGTTGAGGGAGCTACGTGTGAAGCCGAAACAGATATGATCACTAGATACCCACATCTACTCCCTTCCGACTTAGTTTCAGCTTGAGGTATCAGTTTTTGCCCTAAATCTCTATTCAGTTTCATGTTCAGCTCATGTACCTCAGTTCTTTCATGTAAAAGTACGTATGTATGATTCATGAATTCAGTTCAGTCATGTAGTTCAAATCGGAGTCAGTCATTCCGTCAGTTTTCAGCTTATATAATCAGTATTTGAGTATGATGATTGCGTTTCTCTATTTTTTGTATGATTTTCAACATTTGAGGATGAATATTCCCAAGGGGAAGATATTGTTATACCCCAAAAGCCCTAAGATCAGACCCGGGAGTTGAAATAGAGAAAATAGAATTTTCTACACAAGGTCACAGAATGAGTCGTCCTGTGACAGGTCAGGCTGATCACGAGTCGTTAAGTGACTCGTGGTGAGGAGTGTTGACATGTTTAGAAATTTTCAAGTTGGGGTGACCACGAGTCATGGTCAGCCCCACGAGCCATTAGGTCACCCGTGGTCAAGGGAAGTTGAAGGATGAAGGAAGAGCCAGCAGTGTACCCCCCAACTGGACACTACGAGTTGTGGTCAATTTCACGATTCGTTAGGTGAGTCGTGGTCAACAGTTGGTTAAGGACTTAATGTTTTGCGCAGTGGAGGTAATGAAAGGTGACCACGAGTCGTGGTCACTAGTGAAGAACTGTTAGGTCCCTTGTGGGGACCCTGTGAGGAAATCTGGCAATGTACGTAATGACTCCTGACCACGAGTCATGGTCCATGGAAACTATTGATGTTAGCTTCTTAAGATAGAGAACATTCTGGGACTAATTTAATTTAAGGCTTAACGTAAAGGAATTTTAGAAGTTAGCTAATTAATTTAAGTGATATATTAGTGACGAGTTCAGAAATCACTGCTACCGATAAGTCATTTTAATTAAATTCATCTACTATTTAAAGCCGAATTAATGGGGTAGAAAATTTTTAAGTATGTTAGACGCTCGCTTAGGAGTGGGAGAAGGGGACGACTCATAATGTTACACCTCGTAAGATTTTAATGTTTAGATGGCCTACTCGTACGTTGGTTAAGAGTTTAGTATACAATACATATGAGAAAGGGCCCGGGGGAAGGTTGAATAAGCACGGAGTCGGGACCGCACAGGAGAAGGCCGGACCAGCTGCCCAAAGGGGCAACATGGCACGGACCCTCCCTGGCGCATTGGGCTCCGTGGCACGACCTAGAATTGGCGCGACAGGGTCCGTGGCGTGTCCACCACCCAAGTTATATATAAGTTCAATGTTTTTTTCATTGTTCACTTCAAATTAAAATAGACCCGCGACCAGAAGTAAAAGCTACGCAAATATCAGGTGATTTTCCTCTGTTTACACCATGAAATGCCGCCCGAATTCAAATTAACTTCGGGTATTGAAGTTTAAGGCTACAGGGAGCATTGCTATGGAGTTATTTTCACGAAATTCTCCCGGCAAATCGTAACCCCGCTGAGCTAAAGTTGTTGGAATTACTCCAAACTAATTTCTATATGATCACAGGCTTCAAATAAGTATTTCTCCCTTCTGGACTTTCGAGAAATTACGAGCTTTCAACCGTGTTCTGTTAAGTTGAAATATAGTTAATATTTATAATATAAAGTTATCGTTTCAAGCCAAATTTGGTATTGAAATTCGTCTCTTTATTCCAGTATAATGGTTACAGCAGGAAAGAGCTGACAAATCCAAGTTGAAACTCATCGGTTATCTGGGAAACAACAGTTAAGGTATGTAAGGCTTAACCCTCGATAAGTATACTCGTCGTATAGTGTTACGACTTATGTTATAGGATAGAAATGATGATTTCCTATATTGTAGATAGCTGCTACCATTGGATTGTGATTAGACATATTGTAATTAGTTGTTGCTATTATATAGAGATCAGACACATTATGATTAGCTGTTATCAGTAGATTAAGATTATATAGGTTCTGGTTAGTTGCTAGAGAGCGTATATAGATTATACCGCAGTGTCTCTCATCAAGAAGGAACGTGTTAGGTGTGACACACGCTAGAAGCGTCATAGAAGCTCTTCTATTCTCCAGTTCGTTGTATTAGTAGAATTGTATGTTCAATTGCCAGGTCCAAATCTTAGAAGCTCGTGAATAGTTATTGGGTAGTGAGTTGTATTATATAGGTGCGACTGGGTGATACAACTACTAGTTTGGCATCTGGGTTGCCAAAAAAGCACTCACGGGAGCCCGTGACGTACCCGCATGCCCCAGGGCCAGAAATATAGACAGAATAGTTATACTTTAGAATTAGTGACACTAGGGTTGTGTAGTGCACCGAGTGGCAACCTACCATTCTATCAGTCGTTACCAGAGGCTGTCAACCCTAGTTGACTTAGCAGTTATTATACAGGTCGCCCAAGAAGCCAGCCCAGTCATCCAGATCAAATAGACCTGTGGGTACCCTAAGGACGGGGACCTTATTAGTAGTTAGAGGTTGGGCCAGTGCCTCGGCCAGTTCTTATAAGGTACTTAGGTACAGATTGCCAGGAGTGACTAAGCCAATATAAACTTGCCTATAAGGTTAAGAATCTCCCAGAAAAGTAATATAAGACCCGACTAGACCAAGATGAGGTCTAAGGCACTAGTAATACCATGTTAGTGTAGTACTGCCCACAGGCTAAGGATGTCAGTAAACTTCCTATGGGGGATTACGGGCCGATCGCTCAAAATCATGTTCGGCCAGTACCGGCCCTACAGTTATCCTAAGAAGAGGAGCTAAGTAGTTAGTCATTCGCGACCTCACAGTTGTTTATGAGTTAGAGTTGTCTAGGTAGGACATTCAGAGTTATGTTAGACCACTCCAGATCTCGCCCTATTCAGTCTAGACTATTAAAGATCATGATTACTATCAGGATCCTCTGATCAGATACAGGTGCACGGCGTGCCTGCTAGCAGCTTTACAGACTATCCTAGGGGGCGAGCAGCGATGACGTTAGGGCTAGAAGTCCAGTTACGCCTTTGAGTGGCTAGATTGAGATGTTAGTACAACACCTTGGTTGGGGTTGCCCTTACTTAGGAGCCATCTATGACCACCCCAGGGTTACTAGTTGTGTCGACGCCTGCCAAGGGCAAGATGACGTTGCTCTACGGAGCGGTATGCCGTCCACGAGGGACAAAGATGGGGTCCCAAGTCCTCATATGTTATGGTTGGCTCTACACACCCCCGTCGAGCCTGGTGCCCGGGGTGCAGATATCAGGAGTCCGCCTGACCCGGACACAGCTACAGTTCAGGGGCCGAGCGGGCTCAGTTGTAGACCCAGGGGACTGGTAGGTTGGCTACAGTACCAATGGAGTCATAGAAACCTGGGTAGGTGTATAGATCGATATGTGCTCTCCAAGGCTTATGGGGGGCCTGAACAAGTTATTTAGTGTTGATTGTACCTTTCGGCTTTTGGGGGTCAGGTAAGGTTCTTGTTTGTATTCTTGTCTGCTAGTTATAGTTTATAAATATGTAATTATACAGTCTTAGCTTGCGTACATATAGTATTATTTAGATGCATATTATGAACCAACAGGCGTACAAGTTAATCTTTCTGCCCTTCTTTCTATTCGCTTCCAATCTTTATCAGCTTATCTATTACCTTACATATTTGGTACATATTGTACTGACGCCCTCCTCTGGGCGCTGCATTACTTGCCTACAGGTTTAGACAAATAGGGTTCAGGATCTCCAGTAATAGTTGTTCAGAGTCCGCAGTTGGGACAATTCCTTTCATTCGGAGTTTCTAGGTTGTAGAGATTTTGGTATTCCAATCATAGAGCATTTTGGGTAGACCGCGGCCTTGTCCCGACTACTATTTATACTCTTAGAGGCTTTCAGACTATAGTCTTCAGTTAGTTAGTTGTATGTTGGCCGTGTGGGGCCTAGGATAGTAGTTTGTCTCCATTTCTGTTATAACTAAACAGCATGGTGGCATTATCGGCCCGCATAGGATCCCTTGTGTTGCCTGTTGTTGGTTAGCTATTTTTGTTTACACGTGGGTATACGGCCTTGTCGGCCGGAGGCTGTATTTACAGCCGAGACATAGCTCATTGTTTTCTTAAAGTGGGTCGCAGACTGGCACCAAACGTGCATAAGCCTAGCCAGGCCAATTAGGTGTCATTCATGCCTTCCAAGGTGGGGCGTGACACATAAAAGCCTCAAAAGGTGTAATTAATAATCGCGGTAAGGCTAAAAAGCGCTGCTACCAATATGCCACACATTAATAATTTAATTTCAAACAAGTTTAAAACGAGCTTAAAAGTGAACCACCTACTCTTACCTTCTCAAGCATAATGTAACCAAAAATAAAGTTAAGTCGAATATAAATTGATAAAGTGACGGTGCTAGAACCATGGGACTCGAGGGATACCTAATACCTTCCCCTTGGTCAACAGAATTTCTTACCCGGTTTTTGTTTTCACAGACCAAATAAGATTCATTTTCTTTTGATTAGGAATTCATTAGGTGACTTGAAACACCGAAACTCAATTTCAAGTGACGACTCTGAACAAATAAAATTGATCCCTTCTCAATAAGTCACTTCAATTGGAAAACCCCTTTAAATAAATAAAAACCCGCCTCCGTCACTTCGGACCGGAGGTCGTCGTATAAAAAGGGGTGTGACAATTTTGGTGACTCCAATGCTGGGGATTTTTGTAAATACAATTAAGAATTTGAGCTTTGATGTGTCAATTTTATTTAGCTTTACTTGATTTTGAATATTTATTGTATGATTATGGGCCTAATTTTCTATTTGACCGCTCATTTACTACGTTGATATTATTTGAATTACAATATAACTGTCCTTTCTTGCGCACCCATCTGAGTTTTCTGAACACGCTCCACACACTATGCACTCGGAGGCGCGGCTACGCTCCCGATCCTTTCTTTGAGATACCAGTGATGCAGTTACGCTCCTGGGAAGGATATTTAGTCACACATGTTTTAGGATGGGGAGGACCAACAGTGAGGCCGGAAAGCGCTGCTACTAGTAAGTTGTCCCTTCCCGACTCGAGTTGTCCGCTCGTTTTACAGCCAGTCTAGACATCTACTCCATCAGGACATTAAACTTAGTATAACAAGCCACATGCAATGGTATTTCTAATAGGCTCTGACTTATCTGCATCACGTACATTTCACTTAGCAGGACTCCGCACAGGGTTCGGGTCCATCTAGGACAGGTACCTCTTATAGATGACCAACATGTGCATCTGATATGCTATTTGTAATGTTATTTAAGGATACTTATTTTATTGCAATTAGCTTTTATAGTAACTAGTGAAACATAAGAGAGAAGCATTTTTCTGATTTTTATGCCTATTTTGTTAAACTCCAAATTTACCCGACTTTTTACTTTTCAAACAAAAATTTTTTGTTTTAGAAGTTCTTATGCGTTCCTTAAAAATGATAATTTTTTTTCAAAAAGTATATCTTTCTTAGAAAAAATCACAAAAAAAAGTTTTTCATTATTTATTCTTTTTTTCTTTCACATAGCTTTAAAAAAATTTCAAAAAAGAGAGCTTTTCTTTCATATCTATCCTACAAAAAAAGATTGCATTTTTCAAGGCAGATTTCAATCTTCCAAAACTTTCTAGATTCGCAGATTGATCGATATCAAGTTTGTTAAAAAAAACCAAATTCTTGTTGGACGAACTACGCACACCTGATTCTCCACTCTTGATGCGAGATACATAGGCAACCCTTTGCGGGTCTGGTGATCCTTAAAAGAAAAAGAGTTTTGAAATTTTTTTTTTAATCCTAACGCATTTTCTATCTCTACTATCCATTTAGTTTAAGGTGATTGGTTTGTGGCACGCTGGAAGAGCATCACTACTTCACAAGATCAAAAGAAAAAGTACCGATGGTCGAAGATAGGACCACTTTGGTTACTGATGAACTTCAAAGTCAATTGACTGAACAAGAGTTAGGGCCACTTGAGGAAGTGAGAAGGTTGAAACAACAATTGGCTCATATATACCAAGCTTGGATGATTGGTTAGCCTCCGCCTCCACTACCCCAGGATTTCTCAAAGGTTATTCCTACCATACCAATTTCTACCCGACCTCCTCCATCCGAAAAACTAACCCTCTCTATCCTCCAGGATTTTTCCCAGCCTATAATCTTCCTATCGTGGTGGGTACTTCCACTATATGACCTCCAGTTGCACCATCCAGAAACACTCCTCTTTTCGTACACACTACTTCCGTTTATACAATCCCGCAACCACCTCCCATACCCAGGACCAATGATGAATCTTAGCCTAATGCTTATGATGGTCAATACTACTCTCCAGAAATGACCTTTAGGGCCCCTGGACCATATAATCATAACCATTAGCATGATTTGCCTATCAAGAATGAAAAGTCGAATAGGGTGGAGGAGCAGGATGAGATATCCAAGAAGGTTAAAAGCTTGGAACAAGCCTTAAGAAATATGAAAGGTATAGGAGGACTGATAAATGTGTCCTACAGAGATTTGTGTCTGTTCCCATATGTTCAATTACGGACAGGTTTTAAAATGCCAAAGTTTGAATTATACAATGGGCATGGAGACTCGGTAGCCCGCTTGAGAGGTTATTATAGTAAGATGATAGGAGATGGGGGAAAGAATGAGTTATTGATGGCTTATTTCAGTCAAAGCTTGAATGGGTTGGCCTCTGAATGATACACTCATCAAGATTCCAATAAGTGGTACACCTGGGATGACATGACTCAAGCATTAGTTTAACATTTTCAGTATAATATAGATATTGTTCCAGATCGTGTTTCCTTGACCAAATTGACAAAGAATCTTGATGAAAGCTTTCATGAGTATGGAATCAGATGGAGAGAGCAAGTTGCTCGGGTCAGTCCACCCATGGAGGAAAGTGAGATGGTTGTTATTTTCTTCAAGCTCAAGATTCCACTTACTTTAGCTATTTAATCTTAGCTATGGGTAGATCTTTCAATAATGTGGTGAAAATGGGAGAAGTGGTGGAAGAAGGACTCAAGTTGAACAAAATCTTAGTCATGCTGCTTTGAGGGCAACTACACAAGCGATTCAAAATAGTTCAGGGAATTTTGGAATTAAGAAGAAGAAGGATGATGCAGCCATGGTCACGCAAGGACCAAGACAAGGTCCCAAGATAACATCACATTACTACACCCAAAACTATTCTCAAGCTTCATCCCAACACTATTACCCACCATGCAAAACCCTCAATACTTTGTTTTTCCACCTCAATATGCGTCTATCGTGCACAACCATATGCCCGACCACCAAGTCATCCCTAATGGCGAGCACCAATACAAAAAAAACCCTCATCCTTCTCAAAATTTTTGAAAACCCTATAACCCTCGTCCAAGGCAGGAATATGGAGGGGATCAGAGGCCTAGGGATAATTTTACACCACTTGGAGAGTCTTCCACAAGCTTGTTCGAGAAATTAAAATGCATGATAGGGATAATTCCTCCAAATTATGCAGATCCATGTGCAAGAGGTTTTAACCCTGCCGCACGTTGTTCATACCATTCTGATGCTCCTGGACATAGTACAGAAGATTGTCAAGCTTTGAAAAGGGATGTAGAAAGGGTGATCCAAGAAAAGATGATTGTAGTGCAAGATAGTGACCCCCCAAATATCACTCAGAATCCTCTGTCAGCACATGATGATGCAGACTTTGCCGGGATCATATGTGTTGAAAAGGAGTATAACGATTTTTTCAACTCAGCTGTTGCAGAATATTCTACATTGGCTTTGGATCCTAACATTGAGGATGATTTGGTTAGAAGAATCAAGGGCCTACTTGCTGAAGAAAAGACATTTGAAATTGATGGAGGTTCTGTTAAGGTTGATGCGCAAACTAGTGGCTAAGATGTCAAATTTGGTAATTGGAAAAAAAACTCCTCTCTTTTCTTGAAAGGAGTATTGGTAGTTTGTTTTGTCATTATTTCTGCTAACTGGTTATTTCAGGGTTGTAATTCAGATTTTATTTTATTTTATTTGCTTTAGTGAGTCAAACCCTTATATCCTTTTTATTCTGCATGTTGTGAGTCTTATCGTAGTTTTGTTAGTTGAGTTATTGCAGGGTTGTAACCTAGAATTCAGTCTGTTTGTTTCATTGTCAAACTCTTCTATCCTTTGTTATTTAATGAAAATTTCTCTTTTTGTGTCATTTTAATCCATACAACTTAGATCTTATGGTATATAGCTTTTCATTTTAGTTTTGATGTTATGACATGCATGCAGAATTTCTATCCAGATCTTAAAGTCCTATCTAATCATGGATCATATACACCAATCGAGTTGAAAAATTGAAGAAAAACATTTGAGGAAATAGATAGAGAATTAAAATATTTTGACTGTCAGTTAAAGTTTAACTTGAATGATATTGAAGAAATCACTTTGGGAATCATGAGAAGGACACCACGATATAACAAGAAGGTATACATCAAGATATTTGAATTGGATCAATCAAATGAACACATAATTCCATTTTTTTAAAGAAGAAGTCAAAAGGGAAAGTTTGATCCAAATGGACATGTGTCATCTGTTGTGAAGAAAATATTGCCAAATCAAGCTATCTAATTGACAAGCGTGGAAGAAAAAGTGACGGACATGCCCAATGATTCAGATGCTCTAAAAGATAATGTATGATTTTCACTTCTTACTCTTAAACTACATACTTTGTACTTGACATTTTTAGGATTGACATGATGGAGGCATATCATTCTGCTATCCAAATACTGTATAATCCTTTGATACCCTCTTTGAGCCTTAGCTTTATTTTCTTACATATCCCTTTTTTGGAATCAAAATAAAGTAATTAAAAAAAAAAGAGAAAAAGGAAAACAAAAAAGAAAAGAAAAGAGTAAAAAAAATAACAAACAGAAGAACAAGCTTCCTGAACTACGTTTGACCTGATTCTTGCTTCGACAAGATACGTAGGCAGCCCTACTCTGGGGTTCGGTCCAACCAAGTAAAACATCTAGAAATTACCCCAGTATCAAAGAAACTGGGGCAAAAAAAAGGGAGTTTATTTTTATTTTTTGCGAAAAAAAAAATCAATTCGAAAGGTTGTAAATCTTAGTCCCTGTTATTTTAGTGTTATCTTTGAGCCTTCATGCAACCCTTTCTTTCTAACCCAGTCCAAAACCATATTACAGTCCAAAGAAAGACCTTCAAATCAATTTGTGAGAATGACAAGTTAAGCATATTTTTGGTGTTATTATCATACAAGGAACAATGTCAGTTGTCTGCACAAGGAAAGAAAAATGACAAGTGAAAATGAGAGAGTCTTATAGGTGAAAACCCTCACGGGCACCGTAAGGCGACAGTGAGTTGAGAGAAGTGAAAATGAAAATCTTATAGGTGAAAACCCTCAGGGGCACTGAAAGGCGACAGTGAGTTGAGAGAAGTAAAAATGAGAGAGTCTTATTGGTGAAAACCCTCAAGGGTACCATAAGGCGACATGAAAGTGGCAGAAAGCTGACGAATAATAGATATTCATAAGGGAAAGTCGTTCGAGGAACACTAATTGAATGTGAATCCTGGATCTAATGAAAATTTGGAACATAGAAGCCTCATTTCAAAGTCTGAAAGTTTGACCAGAGTGAAGTTTAGATTGTTTGGACAAATCAGGTCGCTTAATTTGAAATGCATGTCATGATATCTAAGCTAGTTATCTTGTTCTAAAAGGCCGTTTCTTTTCTTCTTTTCCCGATCATTACATCTTTTGTTAAATAATATTTGTTTTTATTTTTTGTGTTGCTTTATTCCTTTTGTAATTCATCTTTATGTCAGTCTCTGTCAAAGCAAGCAAGAAATGATTTCAAAATCTGCTACCAGCTTTCCAACTGTACAAAGAAAAGTCTAGCACATCAAGGGTGGAATGATTCGAGAGGGAGAATATGCATAATTCTTTGACAGTTTGACAGATTTAAAAATTATATGAATACAAGATTCGATGATTGTGGGAATACAAAAACGATACAACAGATATGAGGTTGGAAGTTCTGAAATCCAATAGAGATGTCTCCAATGATAAAGGTTATTAAAATAAGTTAGCCAGGCAATAAACACAATCTACCTGAGTTCAAACTAGGGTCAAACATGGAAACAACAAAAGCAAGCATTCTCAAAGGCAAGGCCACAAACCGACCACTATTTTTTGAAACTCACAATTTTTTTATTTTTCTTCTTTTTCTGAAACAGAGGCAATCTTGCTGACATAAAGGAAACTTCAGAGATTCGAGTTTGTAAACACAATTACAGTAAAAAAAAATTTGCTCTTTATCTTTTTTATTCATATGAAAATTATCTTATTATTCTCCTGGAATAAACACTTCCTAGTTTGATATTGTTGTTTTCTTTTCTCCTGGGATAAACGCTTCCTAGTCTGAGATAGTTTTTATATTTTATTTTCTTTCTCCTAAGATAAGCATTTCCTAGTCTGAGACAACTATGTTTTCTTTTCTCCTAGGATAAACGCTTCCTAGTCTGAGATAGTTTTATTTTATTTTATTTTTTCCTAGGATAAATACTTCCTAGTCTAAGATAGCTATATTTTCTTTTCTCCTAGGATAAACGCTTCCCAGTGTGAGATTGTTATTTTTTTCTCCTAGAATAAATGCTTTCTAGTCTGAGATGGTTTATTTTTATTTTCTCCTAGGATAAACACTTCCTAGTCTGAGATAACTATGTTTTCTTTTCTTCTAGGATAAACACTTCCTAGTCTGAGATAGTTTTATTTTATTTTATTTTCTCCTAGGATAAATACTTCCTAGTTTGAGATAACTATGTTTTCATTTCTCCTAGGATAAATGATTCCTAGTCTGAGATTGTTATTTTCTTTTCTCCTGGGATAAACGCTTTCCGGTTTGAGATAGTTTATTTTTATTTTCTCCTAGGATAAATACTTCCTAGTCTGAGACAACTATATTTTTTTTCTCCTGGGATAAACGCTTTCTAGTTTGAGATAGTTTTTATTTTATTTTCTTTTCTCCTAGGATAAGCACTTCTTAGTCTGAGACAACTATGTTTTCTTTTCTCCTAGGATAAACGCTTTCTAGTCTGAGATAGTTTTATTTTATTTTCTCCTAGGATAAATACTTCCTATTCTGAGACAGTTATGTTTTCTTTTCTCCTAGGATAAACACTTCCTAGTTTGAGATTGTTATTTTCTTTTCTCCTAGGATAAACGCCTCCTAGTTTGAGATGGTTTATTTTTATTTTCTCCTAGGACAAACACTTCCTATTCTGAGATTGCTATTTTCTTTTTTCCTAGGATAAATATTTCCTAGTCTGAGATTGTTATTTTCATTATTCTCCTATGATAAACATTTCCTAGTATGAGATAATTTATTTTTCTTTTCTCCTAGAATATACATTTCCTAGTTTGAGTTTATTTTTCAAAGTTTAAAGTTACAAATAATTCACAAAAAAATTTCAGTGAGAACTGGGGCAAATTTTTTTGTTTGTTTCTTTTATTTGTGATGATTTGCAGATTTTTTCTAGCAAAATATGGACTTGATGTCCAAGGACAGAGTTTGAACTCACACCAGAATGTTTAATCTCAATGACAGTCAGCATCATCTTTTCGAATGCATGTAGCAGCCCAACATCCTAATATCTATTATTATTCAGCTATTGATCAAGAAAACAAGCGTATAAGAATGATCGGTAGCTTTCTAACTAAAAAATCGTTTAGGACTCAATCCAAGTCTCAATTCAACCTCAGGCTTCAACAATCAAGCTTCAAGTTCAAGATACCTACCTTTAGGGGTACGAAAGTCAAGATCAACATTCAAATTGAAGATTCAATCCAAGATTCAAGAGAAACAACATAGATAGGATTTTGCACTTGTATTTTTTTTTTATTTTTGTCTTTAGTTTTGATGTAATGACAGGAGCCGCGAATTGGAGCCTCGACAGGACCTCGCTTCACTCTCCATCTTATTATGTTCCATCATCCCTTTCACTTCTCGTACTACACGTAACCTGATTCCTTTATAACCCGGGATATGTAGGCAGTCCAAAACCAGGGGTTGGTCACATATTCTTCTTCTTTTGTTCTCTATTTAAAGTAATGGTCGGGTCAAAACATGTCCCGTTGTCTACTTCTTTGTCCGAAAACTCTTCGAGTTTCCAGTCAAAGAGGGGCAAACTGTAGACACGTCATTTTTAACCCTACATGAGTTTTACAGTATTTTAGAAATAAACATCTTTTTCACACTTAATCTTTAATAGTTTAAATTTATCTTATTTCTAGTAGATTTTTATTTGTGAAAAGTTTAAAATAAAAGTGCAAGATATTTATTTATTTTAGAATTGAAAATTTTAGTTTTATTTACAAAAGAAAGAAATGACAAAAACATTTTTCTTATGTAGCTTTTAGTTAATTATTTTTAACCTCTCTCTAATCATTTAGCATTTTTATTATTGTTATTATTATTATTATTTTAAAAAAATAAATTAAAAAATCAATAAATTTTCAACACGTGACAAGATTCTTTCTTTATCTCTTTATAACAAACTCTTTTAACGCCTCACCATATTTTTCTTACTCTCCAAGATTGCTCTCACACACACCTTCTCCTCTAAGCAGTACACACACTCACATCATCACTACACAATACACAGTCACGCCATACACACATATTCATCCTCATGAACACTCTTCTCTTATGATTTTTTTTTTCCTCTAAGCACACTCCCATACACACACACACTCATCCTCACATCATCACTACAGAATACACTAACAAAGTTCATACACACAAATTACTCACCTGCACACACACCATTTTTTATCTTTTCTTTTCTTTCTCTCCACACAAACACACATAATATATTCACACACACAATTTTCCAGAAAAATAATGACGTGAGGGGAAGGGGGAAACCAATTTTTTTTTTCTTGGAGAGTTTTTCTTGCCCACCAAGTCACTCACCTGCACACCACTCCATTTTTTTAAATCTCACCTGTTCACACTTGAAGTTTTCCACTCACAGCACACAGGGGAGGGAGATCACACATTCCTTTCTTGAAGAAATTCACACAATAAATACATACACAGATCTTGGTACAATGAAATACTCCACAAGTTAGATTTAGGATTTCTTTTTTCCCTTCAATTGAGAGCACAAAAATTGATCACAACAAACAGTGAGGTCACGAGGAAGGAAAATGATTGTTCGATGAGGTTGTTGTTCGAGCTCCGATCCGTATTTTGGGCTTTCCATTTCAAGATCTCTGTCGTGGTTCTGTTTTCGATCGAGGATCGCTCAATATATTGAAAACATTTTTGTTACAGAAGGCCCATTCTTATCCCTCTTGAATTTAATTCCTTGTTTGCTTGTTTGATATGGAAATCATGAACTTCTCTATTTGAGCGAAATTTGTTTGTTGATGCATTAGTGCTGATTTCAATTCATTTTCTCCGATTGTGTTTATATCACTGTTGTTCTAGTTTAGTATGTCTAAAATTGTTTGTTCGGATTTGGGTCTCGGTTAAGTTGAGTTGAGTCATATGGATTTGGAAATGAAAGTCAAATATGTAATTGAAATTGAAAATTTGGTCTCAAGATAGTTTTGTTTCTTTAGTTATTTGGAGTTTGGGTAGGCAAAAACTAACCTCCTATAATTTTTCGTGTTTTTTTAAGCATGAAATACTGATGTTAGCTTCTTAAGATAGAGAATGTTCTGGCCTAATTTAATTTAAGGCTTAACGTAAAGGAATTCTAGAAGTTAGCTAATTAATTTAAGTGATATATTAACGATGAGTTCGAAAAGCGCTGCTACCGATAAATCATTTTAATTAAATTCATCTACTATTTAAAGCCGAATTAACGAGATAAGAAAATTTTTATGTATGTTAGACGCTCGCTTAGGCGTGGGAGAAGGGGACGACTCATAAAAGCCTCAAAATGCATAATTAATAATTGTGGTAAGGCTGAAAAGCGCTGCTACCAGTATGTCACACATTAATAATTTAATTTCAAACAAATTTAAAACGAGCTTAAAAGCGAACCAACTACTCTTACCTTCTCAAAGCATAATGTAACCAAAAATAAAGTTAAGTCGAATATAAATTGATAAAGTGACCGTGCTAGATCCACGGGACTCGAGGGATGTCTAATACCTTCCCCTTGGTCAACAGAATTTCTTACTCGGTCTTTCATTTTCGCAGACCAAATAAAAGTCATTTCCTTTTGATTAGGGATTCAATAGGTGACTTGAAACACCGAAACTCTATTCTAAGTGGTGACTCTGAACAAATAAAATTAATCCCTTCTCAATACCTCACTTCAATTGAAAAACCCCTTTAAATAAATAAAACCAGCCTCCATCTCTTCGGACTGAAGGTCGTCGTTTAAAAAGGGGTGTGACAGCAACGACTCGTCCAGTCCCCTGTTGGGACTGGCAGCCTATTTTTCTCTGCGAATTTATTAAGGGCTTTTCTGTAATTTTTATGATCCTAAAGCCGAAACTATGTCGTTTTAAGCTATGAATAGTGAGTTTTAAGAGCCGGTAAGTTCATTTTAAGTTATTTCTATTCATGCATGCAAGTGTAGAAGTCTAGAGAGATGATCAAGCTCAATTTCTTCCAAGTTTTTCTCAATTCTTCCTAAGGTAATCAAAGGACTTATAGAATTAGATTCTCTCAGGTATGTAGGGTTATGAATGGGTGAATTTGTTCACACCCATGCTCAATCCCTATCTAATTCATGAAAATCTATATGTTGATCCTATGAGGTTTTAACCCAATACATGAATTTCCTAAGTTTCTACAATGGGTGTGATCTAAGCATGTTTCTATTATTGAGTTAGGATTCATGGGCAATTTTTACAATGTTTTCAACTATGAATTATGTTTTCAAGTTTTATAAATTATGATTCCCATCCATGAAAGCCCATGAAAATTGAGATCTATGATGTATGTTCAAGTAGGATGAGGTACTTATGATAAAAAGCATGTTTTCAAATTACCCATGTCTACAATCATGTTTTCAAGTGAACTAAATATTTTCAAGTATGTTTAAGTATTGGGAAAGCCCATATATTCAAGTATAATTTATGATCTCATGAATTAGCTTATTGTATGGTTTTGGAGTCAATACTCCCAATTATATTCAGCTTGTGGTATGGTTTGAGTCAAGGATCCTCATGTTATGATTTCAACTATGCATGTATATTATTGTTCAGCTTCGTCACTAGACGATAGTCAACTTCGTTGAAAAATGATAGAGAGCATATGCATGTTTTTGGGAGTCGTGTCTAGCACCGAGTAGGCTAAGGGTCAGTCAACCCTGTGCCTCAGAATTACGCGCCAACGTAGGTTTACTTTATATATTTTGGAACCTCCCTTGGAGCTTTCCTATGCCCCAAGGAGCCTTGAGCTTGATATCGATATCATAGTATCATCCTTAGCCTGGAAAGGCTTTGGTCGGCTCTACCCACTTGAGTGTGATAGTTGGGACCACGTAAGCTCTATCGTGGTAATGTCGGTTATATGAAGAGTCTCCCATTGTTCCTCGTGATTTCAGTTATGCATGTTTATCATTCATTTATATATATATATATATATATATATATAGATAGATAGATAGATAGATAGATAGATAGATAGATAGATAGATATTCTAAAGCAGGTTTGACCCAAATGTTCAGTTTTACTTATGATTATCATATTTCAGCTTTGGGTCACGATTCAGTTGATGTTCAGTTATGTTCAGATCATGATTTCAAAAAATAACATGCAAGCCCTGCTCTCAGATTCTTATCTTGATTATGTTTTATATTATGCATGTTTTAATGATTTTACTTACTTAAGCGGTTTTACTTACCTTGCATACTCAGTACATTCTACGTACTGATCGCATACTCTATGTTGTATCATTTTATGCTACATGCTCCCATCTTCAGACTCAGCCTCGTAACTAGCCAACTTCCGGAGTTAGCATCCAGTCCCTATTGGTGAGTCCTTATCTGTCGAGGGTCCCTTTCTATTCAGTTATGTTTACGTATTTTCAGTTTCAGACTTAGAGAGTTAGTTGGGGTCTTGTCCCATCAACTCATCAGACGTAGAGGCTTTTCAGACATAGATTGTAATTAACTTCAAATTTGCATTTGTATTCCAATGATATGTACGCTTAGACTTCCGCTATATTTATCATGATTTATCTTCCGCTTTTAATGATTGAGTTAAATGTAGGTTCATGTCATGGCTCGACTTGGAGTCTCTCGGGGCTTCTTGTCCCGTGTCTCGATCCGGACCTATGTTTGGGTCGTGACAAACTGTACTAGAGTTAAGGTCCAAATGGACCTTTTGGCAAATCTCCCTAAGTTTGTGAGAACGGAGATAAATAATGGTAAGACAAGAACCACTCATATAATTGATGTTAAGATACAATATGACTATCTATTTATGTATTGCACGAAATGTAATGATGATGATGGTTGTAGAGTCCTGCATCCAGAATTAAGACAAAAGAATAAGCAGTCAACTGAGATTGTTGCACAAGAATTAGGGGAGATGCATAATCAACACATACAGGGGACAAGTAACAAACAAGATATATACCCACCAAGAAAGCTCACCAGTGGTAAGATAGTAGGCAATCAGGCAGTCTATAAAGAAGTAAAAAGCATAAAAGGAGTCACCAATGATAAAGAGATAAACATACAGGGTAGGGTGAATATTTTTAATAAATTTGAGTCACTAACCACAGATGAGGACAATCATATAAAAAAGGAAAACAAAAGGGTTGAAAAGGTTGATACCAGTTCATCCACAAAAAAAGAGAAAGCAGTACAAGACATTTCACATAAAAAGCAGAATGGTGAGGAAAAAGATTGGAGATCATTCACTCCCCAAAGCACAAAACAATGGGTGAAAATTTCCTATAGTGAAATAGCAAAGGAGAAGACTACAATAAAATGGAGTGATAGAGTTGAAGAAGAAGATAATAATACAGAAGATGAGTTATTTAAGGCAAAAGTGCATCATGAGGTTACGAGGATATGTTAGGCAGAAGGTAAATTCCAAAAACAAGAAAAAAAAAGTCAGAAATGAGACAGATAATCAGGAAGAAGACGAGCAAGAGGTTTCCAGTAAAGACAATAATGCAGGGGTTAGTAGACAAGAGCAATTAATGAATGAAAGTGACACATACCCTCCAAGAAAATCAAGAGAGGAAGTTTCATTAGAGACATGTAACAATAATCAAGCAGATTTATAGCTAGTGAGAAAAGAATCTTCTAATAGGGTACTACATGATATATGCTCACATAAAGGGATTGATATCAACAAGAATTCAAAAGCAGACACTTTTCAACAAAACTTGAAAAATGAAGATAGGATTGCAGATATTTCCTGCTAAAGGGAATAAAAGGGGCAAGAAACAACAAAGGATTGACTTCCAACAATCTTTAGTGTTTGTTACAAGAAGAGCAGCTTCTAGATCAATTAGTAGATGATGAAGAAGGCAATAATTTGGAACATTAGATCTGTCAGAATACAACAAGCCTTTCATAGACTTCAAATGATATATAGACAACATCAATTTGTTTCTCATTGCATTAATGGAACCATTTCGATAGATCAGACATATTCACAAATATAGGAGAATATTAAAAATGCCAGTTGCAGGTATAAATAGTAGTGGAAAGATTTGAATTTTGTAGCAGATAACATAGAGGTGGAGCTGTCGCAAGATTCAGATCAGTAGATTACCTTGAAGCTAAGGTTGTTGGAGGATAACACCTCTATAATTACTACTCTAGTATATGCAAAGTGTTATGCTATTGAAAACTAGCTCTATGGGATAACATATACCAATTGACAACTCTATGAATTGCCTTGGTTGGTGAGAGAAAACTTTAATGTAATCCTCAATGAAGATGAAAAAATTGAGGACTGCCATTAATCCTTAAGATTGTGAGGATTTTGTTGTCTGTGTTAACTCATCTGATCTTATTGGTGTGGGTTTTTAAAAAAGTCCTTATTTGGGGGAATGAAAGGACTAACAATGATTGTATTTTTTAAAGACCAGATAGAGTATTAGTCAATCAATCTATGCAAGAGTAATATGACTATTTTGAAGTAGAACATCTGATCAGGACTTGATCTGATCATGCTCCTTTATTTATCAAGATGAGTGCTATCAACAAAAACATCAAGATACCTTTTAAATTCTTGAAGTTCTGGACATAACATGAAGATTTCCCAAGGGCAATGAGGCAACATTGGGTTATAGATTTTGTTGGCCATCCTTTCTTAATTTTCAAGCATAAAGTGAAAAAAATTTAAAAAGCTCTGTCAGTTTGGAGTAAAGACACATTTGGAGATATTTTTAAACAGATCATTATAAGAAAAGAATTGGTAAAGATTAAGGAATAATTGTTTGAAGAAGAATCCCCACCAATAAACAGAATGATATTACAATAGTCCTAAGCAGAATTAAAACGATATCTCCATTATGAGAAAGAGTTCTGAAAATAAAAAGCTGAAATTACTTGATTTACAGAAGGAGACAAGAATATTAGGTTTTTCCATGACTTAGTAAATGAAAGAAGGAAAAAGTTCAGATTTAAGAGAATCCAGAATACAAAAGGGCAATGGGTGGAAGAAGAAGTAGGGATAGCTAGTAAGGCAGTACAATATTATCAAAACTAGAAGGAACAGATTTTTTCAGCTATTAGATCACATTCCTGAAATAGTTAATCACAATAATAACGAGGCATTGTGTAGGCTCCATTTATGGAGGTGGTGAAAAATGCAACTTTTGCACTAGATGCCTCTAGTGCAATTGGACCAGATGGATTAACATGTTACTTCTATTAGTCTTGCTGGGATATTATATGGGAAGATATGTTCAATGTGATGAAGACTTTTACTTCAGCAGATACTATTTCTAAAGCTTTCATTCACACTAACTTGGCCCTATTGCCCAATAAAGATATTATTCAATCTTTCTAGATCCTAGACCTATCAGTTTAAGCAACTTTATTAACAAGGTTATGTCCAAGATTATTGATAGTAGGCTAGATGCAATGCTACCCAGCTTATTTTCATTAGTCAATCTAACTTTGTGAAAGGAAGATGTATTATTGAGAATGTCTTTATACAAGAAATTATTACAAATATCAAAAAGCGAGGTAACCTGCAAATGTAGTTATCAAATTGGACATGACCAAGGCATATGACAAAGTTTCCCGGCTATATTTATCCATAGTCATGAGAAAAATGTATGTGTGATTTTATTTAAGAACATATATAAGTGTTTGACTATTTTAGATCGTTAATGTTATTTTTGTGATTTTCTTTTTGTTATAGAACCTCCTACTATATCGCCATATATATATTATTACACAAACATTAATATGATCAACAATTTATTACACAAACTTTAATATGATCAACAATTTGAGAGGAAAACTTACTGCTCAATAATTTAAACTCCTCTATCAGACTTGTTTTGATATATTTATGTGAATTGAACATTGTGCGGTTAAAGCAAAACGATCAGATGCTTCAATATGCACTTCTGATACATATAAATGATTACACTATATGCTTTTGCCATTCAAAAGTTTTCTATACTAACTGGTTTAAATTGTATCGCTGATAAAAAGAAATTTATATTTGATAATGAACAGACTTGTGAAAGACATATTTTGAAGGTAGAAATATCAATAGAAAATCAGTTTTGATCAATTTCTTCAAGAACAAGGATTAATGGTTTGATAATAATAAAGATGTTGTCAAGATAGCATTACTGTATTTTATAATAAATACATTTTTATCGGTGAGAAGATTAACACATTCCTATCAAGGATTCGTGTTGTCTTAGTTGAGAGTGGCCGATATAGCGATTATCCATTGAGTAAGGAACCTTTTAATGCTCTGTTCAAGAATACCTACAAAATGATGGATTCTGAAAAACAGTATAATAAAATTCATTACTAAAAAATTTTAAAAAATGGACCTAAAACGGTTGATCTCCAGAGGCCAATTTTTTCATATTATTTTTCTTTTTTCGTAAAATATCAACTTCTGAAGTTGATTTTTTGCCAAAAAATAATTTTTTAAGAGCCGTTTTTTCATGAAAAAATAAATTTAAAAATAAGTCTTAAACTAATATACGTTCATAGTCTAGTGGTAGAATCTATCCTACTATAGTGAAGATGGGTATTCAAACCTCACATGATACATTTTATTATTGTGTAATTTAAAAAAATACCTTAGGAGGTTGGTATTTAAAAAAAAAATCAAAACAGAATCGACCTCTCGAGGTCGGAAAAAGAGGATCATTTTTTTTCCTGACCAAGCTTATCATATAAATTAAAAAAATAGTCTTAAATCAATAAATATTAATGGTCTATTGGTAAAATGTATCCTACCATAATGAAGATAGATATTCAAACCTCACATGATGCATTTTATTTATTACTGTGTAATTTTAAAAAATAACCTCATGAGGTTGGTATTTTCAAAAAAGATTAAAAAAGAATCGACCTCTCGAGATTGATAATTTTTTTTTTCTGACCAAGGTTTATTGACCTACAGTTTGAAATTCATTTCCAGGGTTGATTTTATACTGTTTTTTAGTAGTGATTGCTGGTATACCCCTTGTTATACAATATGATTTTACGAGTATTGTTCAAATATTGATATTCGTGTTGATAATTAAATTTTCAAAATTTTGAATTGAAGGACCACCGATAATTGGCCACATTTTGAGTAATTCATGAAAAACGTGTTTAGCGATGCGAAGAATCAAGTAACGTGTTCTATCTCTCCTTGTTATATTTTGAATATAATTATACATGCATTTGCATATGAATACAAGAAAGTATTCTATGCAGTTGCATATATAGACATAGTGATACACATACATAAATATACATAGCAATTCATGTATTTTTTTTTAATAGAATATTATTAGAGTATCTATATTTCTTTTCAATTGATTTACAAGAATATATCGTCAACTGTCAGGGAACTTGCAGTAATTTAATTGCCTCCGGATAATATAGATGTAGATCAAACTCCCTCTACGATAAATGTATTAGAAAATTAATATGATGAATTTAGTTCTAAACCTCCCTCCCCCGATTCCCTTATGCCAAAGAAGAAACAGTAAGAATGGGTTGGAAACAACATCATGTTTTACCTTTAACTGCAAAAAACACAACCCTACGGCCTGTTGCAAATCCAAGTTTTCAAGAAGCCTCTTTCTATTAAGACTGTGAACAAGCGGCTTGTTGTAGCACCTACCAAGAAACCAATTTCACCAAAGATCAAGCAATTTGTGCAATAAAAAAATCCCACTGTCCCTAGTGGTATATCAACTAGTAGCAAATAAGAACAAGTCTTATTTCAGACCTTAGCTAAACAGTATTTAAGAATTAGCTAAACAGTATTTCAAACCTTTTTTATTTTTTTATTTTTATTATTATAGAGGAAAGGTCCCAAAACACACTTGAACTATACCGCGTTTGCGATTTTAGTATCTGAACTATGCAAAGTTTGCGTTATGTACCTGAACTATCACCCTCAGGTTATAGAAACACACTTGAGTACTAACTGGACCAAAATCGTGATTTCAAATACTCCCGCGTTCGCGAGTGATGTTTTAAACATTAAAAATCGTCTTCTCTTCTCGGCTTTTCCGTCTCTCCTCTGTCCATTGCCATTAGATCTTCAAAACCCGGATTTGTTCTATTTGATTTTCTTTCAGTTTGTTTCGAAATATGTGACATTTTTCGATCGATTTTATATTTTTTTTGTATAGTAGTGTAAAAAATCTTTGTGGGTTCTTTCGAAATCTGTGGCATCTTTTCCTCGATTTTTATAATTTTTTGTGTAGTAGTGTGAAAAATCTTGGTGGGTTCTTCAGAAGTGAATAAGTAAGTTGGTAATGGAGTTTCTGCAGTATGTTAGGTTCTTGAATTGGGAGAAAAGAGGATTTTTGATTTCTAGTATTAAAAAAAAGAGTAATTATAAAATATTTTGTAAATTTATTTTTCAATTTATTTAAGCTTTGCCACGGTATAAATAATTATACACGTGGAGCACGTGAAATTTTTTTAAAAAGTAAACTGGCAAGTGTATCACACACAAGAAATATAAATGTTCAAGTGTGTTTCTGTAAGCTTGGGATGATAGTTCAGATACTAAATGCAAACTTCGCATAGTTCAGGTACTAAACTCGCAAAAGCGGTATAGTTCAGACGTATTTTTGAACCTTTACTCATGATTATATTGCATGCTAACCAATTTTTTAATTGGTTGTTGTTCAAAACATAGATATTATGAATGGTAAATATTTAAATTATAGGCCAAACACATATCCGACCCCTTAAACTTGTCAAAAATTTTCATTTAGACACCTCAACTAGAACTGTTAACCATTGAACACCTAATGTATACTAAAAGTGTGTCTATTAGACACTTCACAGACAATTCCTCCAACATATAAAGTGCGTGACTTTCAAACGCCATTACATGAAAAAAGAAAAAAAAAGAGCGAATCATGATGCAACATGTAGCAAACTAAAAAGAATTATTTTTTACAAAAAAAAAGTTCACAACCCCACCCCCCCCCCCCGACCCCTTCTCAATGCCAATCCAAATTCCACCATTAAAGCTATCTAAACTTTTCTCCCTTCAAATTCCACCATTAGAGCTTCTCCCACCAATAAAGGAAGAAAAGCCTAGGTTACTTTAATGGTAGAATTTGGATAGCTTTAATAGTGAAATTTGGGTTCAAGCATTCTCCCTTCAAATCCCACCATACGCTTATTACAGTGTATCCTATTTTCATTATTTAGCTAGAAGATCCATCACTTTGTTCTGTCCCCCAAACCTCACCCTTTCCCACCTTACCTCCACCCCCTTCTCCCACCTAAGTTTTTTCTTTCTTGAAGTTCCACCATTAAAGATACCTAATCTCTTCTAAAATTTGACAAGAAAGATGAGAGTTATTGTCAATGCTAAATTCATTTGTAAAGATTATTGGGTGAATGTTTGAACTTTAAATTTTTTTTCAAACTTTTTCGGTAGCTTTCTTCTTCATTTGAAAATGATAGTGCTAATGGTGGAGATGGAGTGGTGGTGCCAAATAACATGAAGGAAAAGGAAAAAAAAAGTATAAAAAAGAAAAATTTAAGTTTTCATGCTCCTAAAAGAGGTGTGGTACACGTTTCATGCCATGTCAGTCGGTTGTGTTTAATTGGTATATATTTAACTAACATTAGGTGTTTAATAAGTAATACTTCTAGTTAAGGTATTTTTGTATTTCGCTTTTGTTTGTACCATATATATGTATTATTCTTTATGTATGGATTGTATTTTTGTTAATTGTATCTTTGTTTGATTATATTTTTATGGGTGTATCTTTATTTTGACTGTATATGTGGTTATGTACTTATGTACACACTTCTGTATTTTTATTTTTTGTATCCTTATATACACCTCTATAATTTTTATATTTTTGCTTGATTGTATTTATTGCGTGAACGAATACAATTGACACGGGCTGCATTTGTTGCGAGCACTAATGTCGTGACATAGGTTGTATTCATTACGCGAACAATTACAATAAATACAGACGTCTGACAACAGAACTTTGTTACGAATGATAAATAGTGAAATTATAACTACTAAGAATAATTAGGCTCCAAATTGTAGTGATTTACGAAAATTCCTCTCTGGTTTCTAATTATCCCCTTACCCTTTTTAGTCTAACTTCTTGATTTGGCCCATGCAACTTCCGATCCAAAATTTGTCATTTCGTGACATCTCAAAACCAAATATTATTCACTGTGTCCGTAAATTGCTCCCTTCAACTAGTGGAATCTCATCCTTATGAGCTTCTAACATATTTGCAATAAAGAAAGCTATTTAATTTGGTTATTCAAATGGAGGGTTTTAGTAGAGTTTTTAATTATGGGAGTGAAGATTGGGAGAAAATGGAAATGATGGATAGTGGTGTACCGATAGAAATAGATGGCGTTTGAGTGGATTTTATGAGTCCTCTAACGAGTTTTATATACATTGTATAAAGGTGTATATAGAGTTATATATTATATATACATCTTTATACATTGTAATACATTATACATACACTACTTATATATCTACATTACATATACACTACTTATACATTGCACAATGAACATATAAGTTAGCATATGTATACTATATAACCATGTAAATACACGTTTATACACCATCATATATTTTTCTCCATTGTTCTTTTTTTTTTCCTTGATGAAATAAAAGATTAATGGTGATATGTTTGAAAGATGTATTGCCCAATATTATAGTTCTTGTCTGTTTATTAATAATCTGTTTTAAAAAAAGTATTGTCCAAAATAAAAATAAAAAGGATTAATGTTTGAGAAAAGAGAAAGTAAAGGTGCATTAGAGAGGGGTAAAAAGAGTGAATGACTAGAGATAAAATAGGCATTTGAATAGTAGATTAAATTTTACGGGCCAAATGAACTGTATATTAAAATGGGACTGCAGAAAGTGCAAACTATTAAGTTGGATATATATATATACACATACACTAATCTATGCGTATGCGCCTTTTGCGTATATCTCATATTAATAAGAATAAATATATAAAAATTACATAGATGTGTTTGTGTAACAATAAAAAAATTTAGAAAAAGAATTATAAATTTTAAATTGATAAATGATTGTGTTTAAGAGTAATTCAATATAATAGTTCTTTCTTCAATTTGTTCTATTACTTGTTTCAATGAATAAAAACGTCATAGAAATAACTTTTGATAGAAAGGTAAAAAAATTGTTCACCTTTACGTGAGCACTTACATGCATTATATGTGTATATAAATATTAGTATTTTCTATATCTTTAAAAAAAGAAAGAATTTAATACATAGTTTATATCTACAAAAAATATTTCGTTAAGTAAATAGGAGTAAAATATTATGCATATATTGAATGTTAGATTAGTTGATGAAATCTAAAAAAATTACCAAAGATTACTCTACCGAAAGATTGTATTGCATTTTCAAATGAAACAAAATTGTTTGAAAAAATAATAATAGAAAATGTGTAGGAGTCCAAAATTAAATCTTTTTTGATTTATGAATCTAGTTTTTATCTATTTTAAAATGCTTCCGTAAAAAAAGTTACAATTCCAAGGTCTTCTTCACCAACTTTGTCCTAGCTTTATCTCTATCTTGAGCAATTTTCAGCTTTGCTTTTTTTTTTTCAGTAAATAATGAGATTTTGATTATCCTGTTTTTATTTCTATGAGTTTTTTTTTCAGGTCTTTTTCATAAACTTTGTCTAATATTCTCTTTTGCAATAATTTTTTTACACTTCAATTCGATGTTTGCTGAAACTAAAAATATATGAATTATTCATATTAAATTGTCACGAAGAGCAGTTAACTACTACAGTAATACAGTAATAAGGAGCACTATTTTTTCACTTTTCAATATATAATTATTGAAAGTAAAGCATGAACTTTTGTTCCTGCAAAAAATTTAACTTTAATGATCAAATATATATATATATATATATATAATAAAAATAATAAGAATTCAAACATAAATCGAAAAATATAAAATATAGAATATAGAATATGATACAAAAAAAAAAATTATTACCTTTTCATCAACTAATATTATAGTCATTCATGTACCTTCCTTTGTTCATTTTTTATATTCTTTCACTAATCCAACTCCAATTACTAAGACTTTTACTATCCATTGAGAATCATACCGTCTTAAGTTGTTAATTGACATAGTTTTGTTCACGAAATCCTTTTCAGATTCCATTGCAATATTATCTAAAATAAATTATGCACAAGAGTTATAATTGTAATAATTTATTATTTTATAAAAAAATATTTTATGAGATAAAGAGATTACTTTACCTGAATAGATGATACTTGTGGATGTATGAGTACATGAAGAACGTCATTTATAAATAACACAAAATTTTAAATCACATAATATCAATATAAGACTCATTTAAAGGAGATAACATAGTATCAATATTAGATTCAGCTAAAGAAGACAAACTAAGTTAAATTATTTTGAATACAAACAAGCTGACATAATTCAATCTACAAGATTAAAAAAAATTCATAACATGAAAAAAAGAAGAAGAGAAATTAATACGAAAATATATAATGTTGGAGATTGAATAAAAAATATTGATGTAGGAGAATTAATGAATGAAATTATGCAATTATAAATTCTTTTATAGAGGTGGAAGAATTATAAATCAAAAAAAATTAGAAAGTATTAAAATATTAGGATATTACTATTAAAAAAAATTTCAATAAAAAAAAATAAAAAAATTGTGACTATGGAAAAAGGAAAAAAATTGTAAAAATTCCTACGATAAAAAAGGAAAAAAGAAAAAACTCGTGGAAGTGCTTTTATATTTTATTAGTTTAATGTTTATTTTATTTTATTTTTTAAATTTTAAGATTTACATTATAAAATAAGCTTATACCATAAATAAAATAATAAAGTAAAAATAAATTCGTGATTATTAAAAAGGTAAAAAATTTGGTGGAAATTTTTTATATTTTTAGATTTACGCTATAAATAGAGTTATGCCATAAATAAAAAACCTAATATGATAAAATAAAGTGATGAAAATAATAAAAAATAATAGTTTTAATTAATAATTCTTAAAAATAGTAAATGACGATTTTGTCTATTGCAATATATTTTAATAAAGGACAAAAAATTCAATCAATATTTTTAAGGACATTCACACTTTTAATATAATATAGATATATAAGTTTTCCTATTAAGTTTGTACGAAACAGCACATCTAATGGTGCATGCATGGGAGGAGATTAAATAGTTTAACTAACTAATGCTCCAATGATGTAATTAAAGGAATATACGTATATACATGTGGAAGTTCAAGTTAAAGTGAATATGTTGAGTTTAAGAAGAACGTCACTGTTTGGCTACATGACTACGATTTTACTTATTTACGTTAGCTTATTGCCTACTATTAAAATGGACGTCTGACGTGTTTCAACAATACAGTAAAACGGTAAGTAAATAACACAGTATTTTTATGTGAAAAACACCAGGCTCAAAAGGTGAAAAACCACGACCTGTACCTTCACAGGATTTTCTCCAACTTCACTAACTCCAAGAACCTCTTCAAACAGTTGATTACAGCTCTTGCAATCTAAGAAATTATAAACTCTAATTCCTAACTGTTCAATCTCCTATCCAGCAACAATGTCTTCCTAGTGACAATACTTGAAGACCAACTCTTCTCAATTCAGGTTATAACTCACTGAATTAAGAATACATACAATTACAACTCAATGACCAACTCCTAGTACAAGATTGCTAACTCTAGCCTATCACTTTACTAGGACCAAGTTCGTCAATTGAATTTTTCAACACTTCAAATGTTACAAAATCTCACTCTTTACAGATTTTCTTTTCTCTCTTTGTGAGTGCACGAGTTGCTTTGAGAAGTCACACTTCTCTATATACACAACTCTTCAACATCTTTGCAGCAACTACCTTTGCGCGCCTTAGAAGTCTACTCCAAGTAGGAGTCCTTCTTCAAGTCTATCTCTTGGCTTCATTTGTGTTTTAATCAAACTCCAAATTTACAAATCAGCACATGTTCAACTCTTCACAGAGTTGTTCTTCACTTCGAATTGCCCATCAAATCAAACTCTTCTTGACTTAGAGTTCTACTTCAAGTGAGACTCCTTCTTCGAGTCAAACTCTTTGCCTCTTTAGTATTGTAGTAGAACTCCAATACTTCAATTTAGCACATGTTTGTTTCACTGAGATTGTGTGACATGGCTTAACCATCTTTTGATACGTGGAACTTATCTTTGTTGAAACATTTACTGCTGCCATGTCAACTTCTTTAGACAGTAATTTTTATACTCCCTTGAAACAACTTGGTTGACCTGTTTCATCGACTTTGTCAATCATCAAAACTACATATATCCCAACAAATTCTCCTTTTTTGATGATGACAAACTCCTTGCACCTGTGCCCTCAATGATATCTACTTGTAGAACCAAGAGATGAAACACTTGATTAAAACAAGTCAGTCATATGGATTATAAACATTGCACAGCCTATATTCTTCCCCCTTTTTGGCATCATTGAAAAGAAAGCCAATTTGAGATGCTAAACAACTTATAACCACTGGGGCTATCTTCAAAACAATTAGATATCAATCTTATGAAAACATAATTTGCTCCTCAGCTCTATCAGCAATCTGCTCCTCAACTCTATGAATGATCCTGTTTCATCAAGGTCCATTTTAGTGGCAGTGGCAATGGGAGTATCAATCTCTATAGAAGCTTCTATATTTAATGTTCCCCCTATCAGTGAGTCCCACTTTGTTCAATAGTTGAAACAGGTGATGCAACCTGTTCCTAAGCATGTTCATCAGTTTTAGTTTCATCCTTCATGGGTCCACAAAAATCCATATGCAATAGGTCAAGATACCTGTTTGTGTTCACTTGATTCTTTGATTTGAATAAGAATCTTACTTGCTTCCCCCTTACACAGGCACTACAAATTTTGTCATTTTGAACTTAATTTTAGGCAATCCTATAACCATGTCCTTTGAAGCAAGTTTATTCAACTATTTCAAACTAGCATGCCCAAGTTTATTGCATTGAGACAAGTCAGATTTGTACCCGGCAATCCCATGATATCTGTCTTGTGTACATTTTTGTGTCTGCTTACGCTTAGAATAATTTCCTTTGTATCCAACCTTTTGACGTTTCAACCCTTTTTTTCATCTCCAAAGGATACATTTCCCCCTTTTAGTGAGGTAAGTGAAAGAAATTTTTGTTTGTCTCCAGTCATGTGTCTTAAACAAGCACTATCCATGTTCCAATGCTTACTCCCTTTCACTCTCACCTACAAAACACTCAGGGGTTAGTTTTAGGAACCCAGACAAGCTTGGGGCTTTTTTGTGATTAAAAGGGTGAATTAAATTTCTTCCTCCCCAGTATGACAATACGTTGTTAGACCTGTTCCTATGAATAGTTTTTAGCTTATTTCCTTTTGCCAGCAAAGTATACTTGTTCCTGCTCCTAGTTGCAACTGGACATTCAGTAGTAGGATGACCACTTTTACCACACAAGTAACACATATCTTCAGTGATATTTATTTCTTTATGAAAATCTATCCCAACCCTTTTATTGTGAACTCTTACACTTAGATTGTTCAAAATTCTGGATGACTTGGTCCACCTACTAGCTTTCTCATGATCAAGTTTTAATTTAGATACTTTCAAAACTAATTTTCTTACCTTTTCTTTCTTTTTTAATGAATTAATCAATTCTACAGTGCTTGAGATCAGACTCAATCTTTTTCAGATTCTCACTCATCCATTCCTTTTGAAAAGAGGATTTTCTTCAAGCTTTTAATTTGAGGACTTGATTTGCAGACTCAAGTTGGGTAACCTGTTCCTTTAAGGAACTATTTTCTTTATCAATAATATCCTTCCCATTTTTAAGATTAATGAACTCAAATTTTAAGCTAGCAAGATTATTAAAAAGTTGATCCCTGTTAGAAGTGACTTCTTGGAGTTCATCCATTAAATCTTTCATTATAGAAACAAGTTTTCTTTTAGACAGAGTATGCAAGTTTTCATTCAAGTCAAAGATACTTACCTCGGAATTCTTGTTTCCTTTATCAAGATCAGAGTCCCCTAGAGTCATGAATGCAGTTTCATCAATCTCTGCATCAGAGTCATCAATGTCAGATCCCCATGCAACCATCATTGCATATTTTTCCTTTATCTTTTCCTTCTTCTTTCCTTTTCAGCTCTCTCCTTTTCAGCCCTCTCGTTTCTCCACTCAATTTCTCAGAGTGGACAATCTTTAATCATATGATCTGTTTTGTAGCATTTGTAGCAAGCTGCTGGAGAATTCTCATTGGAACCTTTTTTGCTACTTGTTCCTTTATTGTCATAGCCCTTCTCTTTCTTGAGAAACTTCTTACATTTTTTTTCTAGAAATGCTATTTGATCATCATCAATATCAGGCTCATCACTGCCAGAAACTTTTAAAGCCAGTGAGTTTTCTTTGAATCCATCTTCATTTATAAGGTCATCCATGTTCATTTCATAAGTCTTCAAGTTCCCTACTAACTCATCAAGAGTCATGGTAGAGATATCTTTAGCTTCCCTTATAGAAGTAACTTTGACATCCAATTTAGCCTTAGGAAGGACCCTTAAGACTTTGTCAACTTGTTCTTCAGTGGTGAGCACCTTTTCCAGAGAGGATAGTTCATTCACTAGTGATGTGAGTCTTGCGATCATTTCTTGCAAAGATTCACTTTCCTTCATTTTGAATATTTCATATTCAGTGAATAGCATAGCAACTCGAAAATTTCTGACCTGACTTGTTCCTTCATGAGTGTTGATCAAGCATCCCATATCTGTTTTGCTGTTGAGTAATTTGAAATTCGATTTTACTCATCAGTACCCAACCCACATACAAGGATGTTCTTAGCTTTGACATTTTTCTTGAGAGCCAACAAGTCATCTGCAGTAAATTCAAATCTTACTTTTAGAACTTCTACTCCATCCATTATCTTCTTAGGAATGACAGGTCCTGTACTGATCCTATCCCATAGCTCATAGTCTTCAGCCTGGATAAAATTCTCCATGTGAGCCTTTCACCAAATGAAGTGTGATCCGTTGAAAAGAGGTGGTCAAGTGGTTGACTGCCCTTCACAGTGTCCAATAGGTGATGCATAATTCATCATGATCTATCTTAGGTATTAACCTTTTAAGATAAACCTGCTATGATACCAAGTGTTAACTGCACGACCATGATTTTACTTATTTATGTTAGCTTATTGCCTACGATTGAAACAGGCCGTCTGACGTGTTTCAACAATGCAGTAAAACGGTAAGTAAAGAACATAGTGTTTTTACGTAGAAAACACCCGGCTCAAAAGTTGAAAAACCATGACCTGTACCTCCACAGGATTTTCTCCAACTTCACTAACTCCAAAAGCCTCTTCAAACAGTTGATTACAATTCTTACAATCTAAGAAATTATAAACTCTAATTTCTAATTATTCAATCTCCTAACCAGCAACAATATCTTTCTAGTGACAATACTTGAAGACCAACTCTTCTCAATTCAGTTTATAACTCACTGAATTAAGAATACAACAATTACAACTCAATGACCAACTCCTAGTACAAGATTTCTAACTCTAGCCTATCACTTTCCTAGGACCAAGTTCGTCAATTGAATTTCTTTACACTTCAAATGTTGCAAAATCTCACTCTTTACAGATTTTCTTTTTTCTCTCTTTGTGAGTGCACGAGTTGCTTTGAGAAGTCACACTTCTCTATATACACAACTCTTCAACATCTTTGCAGCAACTACCTTTGCGCGCCTTAGAAGTCTACTCCAAGTAGGAGTCCTTCTTCAAGTCTATCTCTTGGCTTCCTTTGCGTGTTAATCAAACTCCAACTCTTACAAATCAGCACATGTTCAACTCTTCAAAGAGTTGTTCTTCACTTCGAATTTCCCATCAAATCAAACTCTTCTTGACTTAGAGTTCTACTTCAAGTAAGACTCCTTTTTCGAGTCAAACTCTTTGTCTCTTTAGTATTGTAGTAGAACTCCAATACTTCAATTTAGCACATGTTTGTTTTACTGAGATTGTGTGACATGGCTTAACCATCTTTTAATACGTGCAGCTTATCTTTATTGAAACATTTACTGCTGCCATGTCAGCTTCTTTAGATAGTAAATTTTATACTCCCTTGGAATAACTTGGCTGACCTGTTTCATCGATTTTGTCAATCATCAAAACTACATAGATCCCAACAGTCACAAATGCATGGGAAGACATAAACAAAGAATTTGTTCGCCTTATTGAAGTACCAAATGTTTATCTTGCCGCACTTAAAAGCCGAGTACTCTATCATTGAGTTAGCAACCTGAAGAAAATGCAATTGGATCGTTGTAACGTGTTGGATATCTAATTGTTTAGACGGTAATGATAGTATCTTGTACCCGAATCGATGACTCACTTTTTTTTCGGACGAGTCTTAAACCTTGCATGCATGATGATGCATTTTGGAGAAAAACAAAAGCACTAGAAAGTAGAAACGGTAGAAAATACTATCTTAAAGTGATTCATAATATTAAGTATGGTGTGTTCATTTGATCTCTTGAGGATGTCTAAAACTAGATGTCTTTACTTTATCAAGAGAAAAGACAAAGAGTACTTGGGTTATCTTTCACTCTTATTTTTATTAGAATAGAATAGAAATGAAGCGATGAATTAGTTGTACAAGTTCGATATTTTACTTGCTTGGTTAGTTTTTTCTTTACGACTTTACTCATAGTAGTCAAACTTAGTGATAGCAAACGAGCGAATTCAATTGAAATTTGAACGGATGACAAACTGCTCAATTTAAAAAATGCTTTATAATTCAACGCATTCATTTTTTTATGGGTTAAACATAAGTTGGATCACAAAAATTTTGAGTGTATTTGTATTTTTTTAATACAATATTTGAAAAAATAAGTTAGAAAAAAGAAGGTATATTAAAATCAGTGTAGGCAGATAACTAACTCTGATCAATTGTACGTCCGCAGTCATTTGGTCAAGATCTAAGCCAAAAAGCCCACAGAATTATCAATGTACACATAAAGAAGAATTGATCTTATGAAAGGTCAAGTTATATCATACTAGTAATTTGTTTAATATGCTGCACTTAAACTAATTATTCTATGTGATAGATCTAATGAAAGAACACGTTATGCACTTGTTGGATATCCTCTAACCAAGGTTGTTTGTGTCGAAAGGCACATTAATTAAGATTCTTCCACTTGTTCGAGTCATTTCGAGATGGGAGAATCATTTATACTCCTGCAGTTTTAAAATAAATAGTGTTTTAATTTTTTTATTTTATTTCAAAATAAGTGGTGTTTTATATAATCAAAAAGGTATTAGTGATGTTTTTTCAATTTTACCCTTATTTAAATGGAGAGAGTTTTACATAATCAAGAAAATATTAAAGAGTTAAATCTTTTTCAAAATATTTATTAAGGATAAATGGGTAAAAATATATTTTTCTTTCTAGGAATGAGTAGTTTTCTTAAGTGGTATGTCCAAGCTAAAAGCCCCACTTATTTTGAAACGGAGGGAGTAACAAAGATGATAAATGTCAACAGAATAATTTTTGTGGGTGTTGGAGATACGATTTTATCTCGTAATTTGAAATCATGAGAGAAAATCAGCGTTTGGACATGTGATTTCATCCCATGATTTCAAATCATGAGATGAAATTTCAAATTCTCAAAAAATCTTGATTTGAAGTTCCAGATCATGAGATGGTGGACTTTTTCAAATACAAAATTTGACCAACAAGTATATATTTCGTAAAAAAAAAAATTCACTATTTTATATATACCAACCATATTTACCAATCATTTATTTCAGATGTAAATAAAATTTATTACCGATCTTTGTCAACATATGTGGGGTGATTATATTAAGGAGTAGTATACTACAACTAATGTTCAATTTTACTTTTTATTAAACTAAAGTTCGATCAATAAATGTTGTTTTTTTAGAATGATTTTATGATAGTATATTATATTTTGTTATGAATTTTTACTTATTTGGTAAAATTGTATAAGAATTAAGGAAATATAATAGTTTTCACAACTTATGAGATTTTTATGTTAATGCGAAAAAAATGCAACTCAAGAATTTCAAATTACATGTTCAAACAAAACTTCAACTTCATCTCGTAAGATTTCAAATCATGATTTTATCTCGCATGATTAAACGGGACCTGGAATTCTTGACCATGAATATAGCTGTGACACCAAAACAAAATACTATATCTTTTTATTCAAACACTAGAGGAAATTTTATATTTAATGATCACTTCTTAACGAAGGGAGGGAAATTCAATCGGTAAAAGTATATTTATAGTGACAAATATTTTTAAAAAATAGGGAAAGAATAATATCCTATCATTAAAATCCAAACTATCCAGTAGTTAAATCGCCTGCTTTTTTTTAATCAAAATTTTTCTAACACTCCTTAATTCCCTCGAGAAAGAAAGAAAAGGCAAGACAAACCTTAATTAGACATGATGAATAGAGGACTTAGTAACTCCCTCCGCCTACTCTGTCTCTCTGTTTGCTCAATTGTCGTGTGATAGTGGCGATATGAAGCTCCGGTGAGTTTGAGACCCTTTTTCTGTCTCTTTGTTTGCTCCACCATTAGGGTTTCTAATCTGGCTCCAATTGTCAATACGAAGCTTCCATGAGTTTGAGACCCTTTTTCTTTCTAAACTTTCATTCTTCACATCTCTAATTTTTTCTCTCTTAGTTTTGGTAAATAGTCCATAGGGAGTTCGTTTGTTTAGGATTATAACTGTTTTGGGTTGCTTAGTAACAATCTTGTGTTACATTATGAGAATCTTCATTTTATGGATAAAATGCAAGAGGGTTTTTTTTTGTGTCTAAATGAATTAAAATATATGGATTATGGTTGTAGCACTTAAAGTGAATTGCATAATACACATTTTTTTACATCGAAATATAATTGTGGAACAATTTGGAGATCGTGAGTTGTACAAAAATTTGAGGAATGAAAAAGACAATTTCAGAACTTGTTTGGATTTCTCATTAATAACTTTTTTTAGTGCCTCCTGTTATCAGTAATCGAAACTCTAGAATATGGCATGTCATTTGTTTTATACATTGTATTAGTACAATAATAGGATTGAACCACAATTGATTTGGAAAAGTAGAATTAAAGTTATTGTCAAGTGGTATATTTGGTAGTCGCAAAAGTATTTTCTGATCTATTAAGCAATTTTTGTAATCCCGACGATCAAAATCTAATGGGAATAGGAATTACCCTAACCTACCTTGGTGTAACTGATTTGCCCCAGTAACTTAAGTGGGGTAAATTTTTCCCAACTTTCTAATTTTTGCATTTAGCAAACTGAAAGTGTTCAAGATGATTTTATCCCAACTCTCACTAGGTGTTTGAAATTGTGGACCTAAATTTCCTCTCCTGGTGTGAATATAAAAAATATTGAATTCGTCGATTTCTTCTCCTACAAAAATGTGTCGAGCGTGAATTACTTCGTGCTTTCCCAACTATTTCTTGTTTTGTTTTTCTCATAATACTAAACATAAACTTTAATGTTCTTTTTAATCTTTCGGTGTCCTAAATGAAGTATGGAATGGAATAATTTCTTTAGACTCACCGGCCAGAAGGTGAAATAATAATACATTTATGTGTTACTCTAATTTTCTGAAGTGAGACTGAAGTAGCTAAAAGAGATATGTGATAATCTAGGAAGAAATTATTTGGATAACTTTGTCCCTTCTATGAAGGATTCTGGTGCTGCCACACATCCAGGGAGGATTGTGGCGCTTCACTTTTCATAGGAGCATAATGGGATTTTAATTTGGATGATTTAAGCCAAAAAAAATGAATCTGCTCTCATGAATTTTCTATTTTGTAAAAATTAAAATAGGTAAGTGCACTTGAAAAAAATGTAAAATTTAAAAGTGAAGAACTGTAATCATCACTTTGGATCAATTGAGATTGAATGAACTTGCAAAGAGTTACATTTTCATCTAAATTAAATTACATCTTGAGCATAGGAATCACTTTTATAAAGTTATAATACTGAATCCGTGCATGATAAACATAACTTTCTCTTTCAACTATTTCTAGGCTTTTGTCACGACCCATAATCAGGTCATGATGGCATTTTTTACTATAACCCTCAGTAGGTAAGTCAAAATTTCAAATTGAATACTGAAAGTAAAGACCAACTTAATAATAAGAAAGCGAAAATAAGCAACGGGCCGCCAAGTATAGATATATACATAACAGGTACAAAATATACAATATGGAGACTAAGGAAATAAGAAAAGACAATATACACAAGATACCAACTCCAAACCCGGTATCACCGCTAGAGCCTTTAAAAGTACGAGAATAAGGCTATACAAAAGAATTACAACTGTATGAAAGATACAAAATATAGACAGGAGATACAAGATGGAAAGTAGTAAATCTCCGGATGCCAAGAGCTCACCACGATCCAAATCAGCAAAAGTACCCATGAACGAGCAAAGGATCAACGCGGGTGACTCGTATTGGGAGCTGCATTAGAAAAAAATATGTAGAAGTGTAGTATGAGTAAAACACAGGGTACTCATTAGACATCATAGGCCGACCGAACTCAGAAGATAATATATAATATAAAAGACATGAAAGAAACTATCTACAAAAAACTAACCTGGAAATTGCAACAGATGAAGGATAACGTGAAAGAAGGAGTAATACACAAATACAAATATATACATTCATGTATACAAAAGTGATGCAGTGCATTATAGGATGATACAATCCAATATGTGGCCAATACAGAAAGCAGCGAAATCCGGTAATGACCTCGGGTTGTCTGGCATTTAACCTTGGATGTAGTAACAATGAAACCACGCAAAGACCTCAGGCCGTCCGGCATCTCCACCTTGGATGTAATAACAACGAAACCCAGCAAAGACCTCGGGTTGTCCGGCATCTCACCTCGGACGTAATAACAATGAAACCCAACAAAGACCTCGGACCGCTCGGCATCTCACCTCGGATGAAACAGAAAAAGTAAAGTGTAACTGGTCGGGCATCTTACCTCGAATCGAATTTACAGGTGGTACAATTTTTTTATAAAATCAAAAATCAATAAAATATTAGTAGACTCCCTCGGAGCTTCAATCAGTAAAAGATGAGAATTTTTAGTTTGAAAGCCAAAAATCAGTATTTTTTTCTTCAATTATATTTCAATCCATGTGCATGCATATGTGGATGTATGCGTGCTCACTCAAGTGTGTGTGTGTGTGATTGTATTATATATATATAAGCATATGATTCCACATCTAATAGGATAAATCACCCTCCATACCACAATCATACTAACCTGAAATTCAGCCACTCCAAAACCACGGCCTCAGGCCCACAATCTCATAACAGAGGGAAAAACAGGGAAAATAAAGCAATAACAAATCCAACAAATCGATAATGATCCAAAAATCCCAAGGAAAACACCTTTTATCTAATTCTACTACGAGAACCGCTCCCAAACATAGCCTAAGGATCCCAAACATATTCGCAATATAGCAACTAACAACCTAAACTAAAGCTTATAAGGGAATACTATCCTAAAATTCTTGAAATTTGGCCAATAACTCGAAAAAACATTACAACCTAATTGTAACTAGCAAATCACCCTAATATAATGAAACTTATAAAAATATATTATCAAACTGAGCCAAGTTTGAAGAAAGAAAACCGTAACCTACCTCACAATCGAACATCAAGCCACGAATCGTCACTCGGAAGCTTTCCCCTTCCGCAATGCCTCGAATTGCTGCCACACTATTACAAACATGATCTACCCATCAAAACGAGGCTAATGATACCCATATTGACATATTTTAATTCGGGTTAAAAATCGGGTCGAAAATCAACCCTCGGAGCCCGCTAATGAAATCTGAAATAAATTACACCATTGTGTTTCTTAAAAGTTCAACAACTCATATCCGAAATTTGGGCAAAAATGAAGCAATTTTGGGGGCTCAAATCAACCCAGAAATATCAAGAACATAAAAAGTGATCTACCTATAAAGTTATCAATTTTTTGCTGTAGCGAACTCCGGATCGCCATGACGGATCCGCTATAGCGGACTGCCTGGCGCCAGCCACAACTCCAACTTCAAATGGACACCCAGAATTCATTTGAAGTGTTGTGAATGCAAACATTATATGTTTTTCAAGTGGAAAAAACACTCCGGACTCAATGGAATCGATGAAACGACCATCGGAGGTCTTCTTGACAAGATGAACATCAAAATCAATACTTAAATAACATAAAGACAATCGTCCAAACGCCCAAAATGAGTCTAAACGCCTTGGGACCCGAACTAAAGATCCCACTAGCCTAAAATCCACGTTCCGGAGCTAATGGCGCTGACGGAATTCTCATCTGAGATCGATTATTAAAAATATTGACCGAAGTCAATCATTTCGACTCTAGAAACTTCAAAACTAGGAAATCTTTTTAAAACTCGCCCAAACACTTTGAGGACCATGTTACCCATCCCTACAAGTCACAAAAGCAATGTAGAAGCCACGCGGAGGGTCGAAATGATAAAAACGCACAAAAGTAAGGAAATAACCAGGAGGATCATTACAACATCCACTACTAAAAAAACTTTCGTCCTTGAAAGTAAAAGAACATGAAATACTTAAATACTCGAAAAGGTGAGGATATCTAGTCAACATGTCATGCTCGGTCTCCTAAGTAGCCTCCTCGACTAGACGATGCCTCCACTGAACCTTAACTGATGGAATCTCCTTCAACCTCAACTTTCTAACCTACCTATCTAGGATAGCCACAGGCTTCTCCTCAAAAGCCAAGGACTCATCAAGCTGAACCAAATCCCATTGAAGCATGTGAGACTCATCTGGAATGTCCGCCTCAACATAGACACATGAAAAATAGGATGAACGCCTGAAAGAGATGGAGGCAAGGATAACTCATAAGCTACCTCCCCAATACGTCGTAGAATCTCAAAAAGAACCAATGAACCTAGGGCTAAGTTTTCCCTTCCTCCTGAACCTCATCACGCCATTCAATGGTGACACACGATGGAAAACCCTATCCCCAACCATAAATTCCAAGTCTCAAACCTTGCGATCAACATAGCTCTTCTGCCTACTCTGAGTTGTACGGAGTCTCTCCTGAATCACCCGAAATCTATTCATAGAGTCACGCAACAAGTCAGCGCCCCAAGGTCTATCTCAAAAGCATCAAACCAACCCATTGGAGACCTACATCTCCTACCACACAATGCCTCGAATGGCACCCTTTGATACTCGAATAGTAGCTATTATTATACGCGAACTCTGCCAAAGCTAAGAACTGGTCCCACTGACCTCCAAAATCAATAACACATGCCCGAAGCATATCCTCTTGGACCTAAATAGTATGCTCAAACTGACCATCAGTCTTCAGATGAAAGGTTGTACTAAGCTTAACTCGGGTACCTAAATCTCTCTAAATCGACCTCCAGAAACATGATGTAAACTGAGTACCATAGTCTGAGATGATAGAAACAGGCATCACGTGCAAATGGACAATCTCCCAAATGTATATCTAAGCCAACCTCTCTGAGATGTAAGAAGTTTGAACGAGCAGAAAGTGAGCAGACTTGGTTGATCTATCAACGATGACCCATATAGCATCAAATCTCCAAAATGTACGTGGTAAGCCTACTACGATATCCATAGCTATCCATTCCTATTTTCACTCAGGAATGGGTAGTCTCTGAGTTAATCCACTTGGCCTTTGGTGCTCATACTTCACCTGTTGATAGTTCAAGCACCTAGACACTAAATTCAAGATATTCCGCTTCATCCCATACCACCAGTAATGTTGTCTCATGTCGCGGTACATCTTTGTTGCCCCTGGGTGGATAGAATATATAGAATAATGAGCCTCCTTCATAATCAGTCTAATCAAGTCTCCTACTCTAGGGACACAAATACGACCCTCAATCCTCAAAACACCCTCTGTATCTAAGGTCGCCTTCCTAGCATTGCCATTCAACACCTTATCTCGAATCATCCTTAATATTACATCCTTAAATTTTTGTGCCCAAATTTGCTCCAACAACATATATGTAGCCTCCACACAGGCAAAAATCCACCCCAGCTCAGAATATTAAGCCTAACCAACCTGTTGGCTAGGGAAGGGATGTCCGAAGCCAAAGGTCTCTCCTCCGCCACTAGGAATGCCAAACTTCCCTGCTCGCTACCTTTTGGGTCAAGGCATCCGCTACCACATTTGGCTTGACCGGATGATAAAGAATCAAAATGGCATAGTCCTTTAGCAATTCCAGTTACCTATTCTGTCTCAAATTAAGGTATTTCTGGCTGAAAATATGTTAAAGACTACGATGATTAGTGAAGATCTCACAATGAACTCCATATAGGTAGTACCTCCAAATCTTCAACGCAAAGACTACCGCCGCTAACTCCAAGTCATGAGTAGGGTAGTTCTTCTCGTGAACCTTCAGCTGCCTAGAAGCATATGTAATAACTCTACCCTGTTGCATCAACACACAACCCAAACCAATTTTAGAAGTATCATAATATACTATAAACCCCCGTCCTCAACTAGAAGTGTCAGAATTGGTGCTAAAGTCAACAAGTCTTAAGCTTCAGAAAACTCGCCTCGCACTCATCGAACCACTGGAAAGGGACATGCTTCTGGGTTAATCTAGTGAAAGCCTTGGTAAACCCCTTACCTAGAAGATCCTGAAGTTACTCCGCTAACTCCCTCAATTTATCCGGTTCCATCCGATATGACGGAATAAAAATGGGCTGAGTACCCAGCTCAACATCAATGCCAAAGTCAATATCACGATCAGGCAGAAGTCTAGGTAAATCGGTAGGAGATACATCAGGATACTTACAAACCATAGGAATCAACTCAAGTGAAGGTGTGTCGGCACTAGTGTCACGAAAATAAGCAAGATAAGCCAAAAATCCTTTCCCTATCAACCGTCGTGCCCTAAGAATTGATATAACTCCTCTCAGCCCATGACAATCAGTGCCCCTCCACACTATTAGAGGGATACCAGGCATACACAAGGTAACAGTCTTGGCAAATTAATCCAAGACCGCATGATAAAGGGACAACCATTCCACGCCCAAAATCACGTCGAAGTCTATCATATCTAGGATAACAAGGACTGCCCAAGTGTCACACCCTAAGATAGTTACCACACAGGACTAATACACACGATCCACTACTAAAGAATCACCTATGGAAGTAGCTACACACATAGGTATAGGTAATGACTCACATGATAACTCCAGACGAGTAGCAAAGTAAGCGGACACATAAGAATATGTAGACCCCGAATCAAATAATACAGAAGCTAGCTAATGACAAATAGAGATCGTACCTGTGATGACATCATATGAGGCCTCAACCTCTAGCTTACCCAGAAAAGCATACATATGGTTACATCCACTACGACCACCGACCTATCTGGCTGAGAAACACCTCTAGCACCCTAGAGACCACCCCTACTATCCGGTGCACCACATCTGACTAGTAGCAGTGGAGCCCTGGGGGCCTGAACCAGCTGACCCTACTGCTTGCCATATCTGAACCTAGGACAGTCCCTAATGAAGTGCCCCAACTCACCACACTCGAAGCACCCTTTAGTTGAAAATGGCTGACGAGAAGATCCTGCTAAACCAAACTGGCCACCACGACTCGAATACCCAGAGTGTGAACCTCGTAAAGTCTGACTTAAATTATGTATGCCCTGACTATTCTGGCCTGAATAACCACCCTCTGTAATCTGTAGCGCTACCTGAATAGGCCTGCAAGGCTGAAAGTGCTGAGAGTGACCTTTACCAGAGAAACTCCTACCTCGGGAGTGAGAACCACTGAAACCACCCGGGCTTCTTGTTGCTGCCTCTGTAGGCCTCACGACGTATCTCCTTAATAGTCCGTACATGATCCACAACCTGAAGAAAAGTGGATCCTGATGCCACTAGCTGCTTTGTCGCCATACGAAGTGGTAAAGTCAACCCCCTAACAAATCTGGGAACTCGTTCGTGCTCTGTCGGCATAATCATGGCAGCCTGCCTAGCCAGCTCATTAAACTACACATCATATTCTGTGACAGACATTGAACCTTGCTGAAGGTCCGTAAACTCATCCCTCAATCGCTCTCTCATGATGCGAGGTATATACTTATCCAAGAAGGCCTCGGATATGGAGCCAATTCATGGGAGGTGACCCAGCTGGTCTGCAATCAAGGTAAGCTCTTCACCACTGCTTAGCTAACCCCTCCATCTGAAATATGGTGTAATCTACCCCATGCGACTCCACCAACCCGAGGTTATGCAAACTTTCCCGACAACTCACTAAAAACTTATGAGCGTCCTCTCCTAGGGCACTTGAAAACCTCAGAGGATCCAAATTGATAAATTGACCAAGCATCATCTGCTCCTCAAGAGACATAACTGGCCTAGTTACAATAGGCTGAGCAATGCAATATCTCTGAACGGGGAGTCGCAGCAACAGGCTGTGCTCCTAAGCCCTGAACACCATGTGCCTCTGCTTGGGCTAAAATATGCGCCTCACCTCTAACTTGTGAACCACTGGAGTTCCAAAAAAAGCCCCTTCTTGTGACATGCTCTCTAGAAAGCTAAGGATCCTAACCATGGTATCCTGAAGAACTGATGTGGCTAGGAATCCTGCTGGAGGTTGGGTTGGTCCCATCCCCTCTGGCTGATGCTGTAAATGCTCAATCTCAATTTCTGGCTCAGGTGACGGTGCCCTAGCTTGTCCCTGAGCAGGCATCGCAGCTCGTGCCCGGCCTCGATCTCTAGTTTTACCTCTGCCTCAACCCCTAGTTGGGGCCCTACCTATAGGTGCAGGAGCCTCTCCCTCGCCCTTCGACAATCTCATTTGAACCATTTGGGATAGAATGAAACAAATTAAGTCTTAGAAGGTGGAAGAGTCAAGAATGCGGGATAAGAAATCAAAAAGGTGGAATGTTCCTAAGAATTCCCTATAGCCTCCCGAAGATAGGATACGAACATCATCGTATTGATCCGCAAGACTATACTAGGCACTTGCTCTTGTACTGGTAAGGCTGGTGAACCTAAAGCTCTGATACCATGTTGTCACGATCCGTAATCAGGCCATGATGGCACCTATCACAACCCTCCAGTAGGTAAGCCAAAATCCTAAATCAAATATTGAAAGTAAGACTAACTTAATAACAAGGAAGCGAAACAAACAATGGGTGGAAAAGTATAGATATATACATAACAGGTACAAAATATACGATATGGGCTCTAAGAAAATAAGAAAAGACAATATACACAAGATACCAACCCCGGACGTGGTATCACCGGTACAAGAGCCTCTAAAAGTACCAGAATAAGGCTATACAAAATAAATACAAATGTCTAAAAGATACGAAATATAGATAGGAGATACAAGATGGGAAGTAGTAAATCTTTGGATGCCAAGAACTCACCATAATTAAAATCAGCAAAAGTACCCACGAACAAGCAAAGGATAACCACGGGTGACTCATACTGGGAGCTGCATCAGAAAAAGATGCAGAAGTGTAGTATAAGTACCAAAACACAAGGTGCTCATTAGGAATTATGGGACGACCGAGCTTAGAAGATAATATATAATACAAAAGACAAGAAAGGAACTATCTATCAAAAGCTAACTTAGAAATTGCAATAGATGAAGGATAACGTGAAAATAGGAGAAATATACAAATACATACATATATATATATATATATATATATATATATATATATATATATATATATATATATATATATATATATATATATATATAAATGTATACAAAAGTGATGCAGTGCAGTACGGGATGATGCAATGCAATATGTGACCAATGCAGAAAGTAGCAAAACCCGATAATGACCTTAGGTCGTCCAGCATTTAACCTCAAATGTAGTAACAATGAAACCCCGCAAAGACTTCATGCCGTCCGGCATCTCACCTCGGAGTAATAACAATGAATCGAAAAAGACCTCGGGCTACCCGGCATCTCACCTTGGACGGAATAATAATGAAATTCGGCAAAGACCTCCAGCCGCACGACATCTCGCATCAGACATAACAGAAAAAGTAAAGTGTAACCGGTCCGGCATCTTACTTCTAACCGAATTTACAGGTGGTACAAACTTTTTATAAAATCGAAAATCAGTAAAACAGTAGTACACTCGGCCGGAGCTTCTTCAATCAGTACAAGATGAGACATTTTTAGTTTGAAAGCAAAAATCAGTATTTTTCCTTCAATTATATTCCAATCCATGTGCATGTATATGTGGATGTATGGGTGCTCATTCAAGTGTGTGTGTGTGTGTGTGTGTCTATAAGCATATGATTCCACATCTAATAAGGTAAATCACCCTCCATACTACAATCATACTAACCTGGAGTCCAGCCACTCCAAAGCCACGACCTTAGACCCACTATCTCATAATAGAGAGAAAAAATGGGGAAAGTAAAGCGATAACAAGTCCAATAAATCGATAATGACCCAAAATCCCAAGGAAAACACCTCTTATCTAATTTTAATATGAAAACTGCTCCTAACATTGCCTAAGGATCCCAAACATATCCGCAATATAGAAACTAACAACCTAAACTAAAGCTTATAAGGGAATACTATTCTAAAAATCCTTGAAATTTGGCTAATAACTCGAAAAATCATTACAACCTAATTCTAACTAGCAAATCACCCTAATATCATGAAACTTATAAAATATACTACCAAACTAAGCCAAGTCTGAAGAAATAAAACCGTAACCTACCTCACAGCCGAACATCAATCCATTAATCGTCACTCAAAATCTTTCCCGTTCCACGATGCCTTGGTTGCCACGCTATCACAAACATGATCTACTCATCAAAACGAGGTTAAGAATACACATATTGACATATTTTAATTTGGACTGAAAATCGGGTCGAAAATCGACCCTCAAAGTTCACTAATGAATCTGAAATAAAATATAGCATTGTGTTCCTTAAAGGTTCAGGAACTCATACCTAAAATTCTGACAAAAACGGAGCTCCTTTTGGGGCTCAAATCAACCCAGAAATATCAAAAACATAAAAAGAGAAAATCTAATATTTGGAGCTAAAAAATGCGGATTAAATAAGGAAATGAAGATATAATTAGCTAAAGAATGAAGAGGGGAAGATAATTTACCTATTTGCCCAAGAATCCGCTAAGAAATAGTGGAAATCGCCACTTATCAAGCTCTTAACAATGGTGGGTCGAGTTTTGAATGAAATGAGCTTAAAAGTAAGTGATCTGCCTATAAAATAATCGATTTTTTACTTTAGCAGAATTCAGATTGTCATGACGGATCCTCTACAGCGGTCTCTAGCCACTATAGTGGACTGCCTGGCGCCAGCCACAACTCCAACTTTAAATGGCCCCCAAAATTCATTCTGAGTGCCGTGAACGCAAATCTTATATGTTTTCCAAGTGGAAACAACATTCCGGACTCAATAAAATTAAATAAACGACCATCAGAGGTCATATTGACAAGATGAACACCAAAATTAATACTTAAATCACATAAAGACAACCGTCCAAATGCTCAAAATGAGTCTGAAAGCCTTGGGACCCGAATTAAAGGTCCCACTAGCCTAAAATCCACATTCCGGATCTAATGACATTGACAGAATTCTCATCCGAGACTGATTAATAAAAATATTAACCGAAGTCAACCATTTCGACTCTAGAAACTCCAAAACTAGAAAATCTTTCTAAAACTCGCCCGAACACTTTGAAAACCATCCTACCCATCCTTGCAAGTTACAAAAGAAATGTGGAAGCCATGGGGAAGGTCGAAAAGATAAAAACTCACAAAAATAAGAAAATGACCATGAGGGTCATTACAACTTTCTCTTTAACGCCAATAATGTTGGAGTCAATTTCACAAAGCTAGAATCAACTAACCCTAAATAACACCCTATGTTGTTCTATCAAAGAAAAAAAAAAGATAAGCTATGAGTGCTTATCTTTTATTGTTTGACTCAATTTTCACTCTCGTAAGCTTACTTAATTTGATTTTTTCTCTTATATCTTAAACGGAAAAGGGCCTAAACTACCCGTAGACTATTAAATTTGATATAAAAATATCCTTCATTAACCTTTCCGCTCTAGAATACCCCCGTCGTGAACCTATGGCCCTGCAATGCCCTTACTTCTAACGATCAGTAATTTAATTTTTGTTAATTTTTTTAATTATGTGGCAACCTCTGTTGGTTGTTTTTGTAATTAAACTAATTTCATTAAAATCTATTCAAACCCGGTACTCGACCCACCTAATTCCACCCGATCGATTCTATCTAACCCAAATAAACTACCTAGATAAGGAAAATTAACCGAGTATAATCTACCAATCTTCTGCTTCCTCTCTCTTCTTAGGTGATTCTTGAATATAATTTCTCGTCCCATATCTCTAACTAATGAATGCATCAGCAGTTTTCCATCATCATCAATTTTTAACGAGAATCTATCTTGGAAGTTCTGAATCCCGACCATTGAATAATATCCGTATGCATCAAGGATAATGACGGTATGGTCTACATTCTTTCCAAAAAAGAAGCAGGAAAATTAAGAAATTAACAAGGCATTATTATCCATCTCTTCTCCTCTTAGCTTTGACTTCAAAATTCAAAGTGATTACTATTTAATAAACCCCTATCTGCTCTTTAAATTCCTCGATACCATCTTTTTTCTATTTCAATATCTAGTATTACAGATTAAATTGGGCTCTCTCTGTTGTAAATGGATGTGTGTCACTTGTTGGGAATGAATCCGCCATAGAAATAATATTTGCGGTAATAAACAGCGGAATAATAAAGTAGCACTGAGATAGGAAAATCAACAAGAATAAAAAAGAGCAATAATGATACCAATATTTTTGCGTGGAAACCCTTCTGAATAAGGAAAAAACCACGGGACGAGAGGAGCAACTGATATCACTATAGCAAGGAATTTTACAATTGAAGGGCGGAGTAAAATACTCCAAAGACCACCACACACTCAAAAGAAAATAACTCTCTTTTGATTTTTCCACCTCACTATAATATTGCTCACACTCTATTTTTCCTCACAGACGATTTCTTAAATCCCTTCTGTGATTCCTCAGTCTTCTTTCTCTCTTTGTTCTTGGTGTATCTCCAAATGAAGAATTGCCTCTCCTTTTATAGAAGAATAAACTTGGGCTCCAAGTTGAAAAATATAAAAAGAAAATAGAAAGTAATTATTTGTCATCCATAAATAATTACTTGTTCACCAAGTTCAATTTTCCACCAAGTAATTTGGCACATGCCAATTACTATCACTGGGATGGATCCAACAAATCATCCCTTCCATTCCCATTCACCTAAAGGAGGTAACGCTGAACTTTTAGTTTGAGTTAATGCGACAAGTTCCTTGCATAGCTCGAACTTGTCTCTTGGTACCACCTTGGTCAGCATATCCGAAGGACTCTCACTTGTAAGGATCTTCTTGACCAGTATAAATACGTCCTCTATCTTTTCTCGAATCCAATGATATCTCTCATCGATATGTTTCGTCCTTGCATGATACATGGTATTTTTGCTCAAGTCTATTGCACTTTGATTGCATAGTAGAGTATGTGTTCCTTTTGATGCAATTCAAGTTCTTGAATAAATCGTTTCAGCCATACCATCTCCTTGTCAGCTTCAATAACTGCAATATACTATGTTTCAATTATAGACAGTGCGCCACACTTCTGCAACTTTGACTGCCATGATATAGCTCTCTCTGAAAATGTAAACAAATATCCAGTAGTGGATTTTCTGTTATCAAATTCACCTGCAATATCAGCATCTGTTTAGCCTTTCAAGATTGGATCAGATCCTCCAAAACATAAGCAGTCTCTTGTGGTACCTCTCAGGTACCTGAATATCCACTTGACTGCTTCCCAGTATTCTTTTTCAGGATTTTCAAGGAACCTACTAACAACACCAACTGCATGAGCGATGTCAGGTCTGGTACATACCATTGCATACATCAAACTCCCAATGACTGAAGAATAAGGAACTTTATCCATATTCTCTTTCTCCTATTTTTTGTAGGACACATTTGCTTGCTCAACTTCAAATGACCAGCAAGAGGTGTGCTAACGGCTTTAACACTCTTCATGTTGAAGTGTTCAAGTACACGTTCTATGTACTTCTCCTGAGATAGCCATAACTTTTTGCTTGTTCGTTCTCGAATAATCTTCATCCGCAGAATTTATTGTGCTGGGCCCAAGCCTTCATGTCGAATGACTTGAACAAATCTCCCTTCAACTTGGCAATTCTCTCCTTATCCTGAACTATAATTAACATGTCATCCACATACAACAATAATATAATAAAGTTGTTATCAGAAAATCTTTTGAAGTATGCACATGGATCAAAATAGGTCTTTATGTAAGTTTGAATTTTCATGAATGAGTCAAATTTCTTATACCACTACCTTAGTGCCTGCTTTAATCCATAAAGACTCTTATTCAGTTTACACGCCATGTGCTTCTTGCTAACTACTTCAAATCCTTCTGGGTGCTCAATATAAATCTCTTCTTCCAGATCTCCGTCAAGAAATGTAGTTTTCACGTCCAACTGCTCCACTTCAACATTTATGCTAGTTGCTAAGCTCAAAATGGTTCGAGTAGAAGTCATTTTGACAACAAATGAGAAAATTTCATCAAAATCAATACATTTCTTCTATTCGAATCCTTTTACCACCAATCGAGCTTTATATCTGACCAGCTTGCCATCTTCATCTTTATTGAGTTTAAAGACCCACTTGTACTTAAGTACTCTTTTATCTTTTGGAAGTTCAACCAGCTTTTATGTGCAAGTTTTCTTCAGAGATTTCATCTCCTCTTGCATGGCTTTCATCCACTAGTTCTTTTTTGTATGGGTCAGCACCTCTGTAAGACTTTCTGCCTCCCCTTCATCATTGATGAGGTCATACTCTGAGGAAGGGTACTTGGATGACTCTACATTTTGCCTTCTCGATCTCCTCAAAGGTTGAAATTGTTCTTCTTCTTAAGTAGGGTACTCCACTTGCTCGGTAGAATCACCAAGTTGCTCACCCTGCTCGGCAACCTCGTCGGTTTTACTTCCTTCACTTGTGGGATGGTTAGAAGTAGAAGGAATGGTAATAAAGTTAGGGACTATACCATTCTGTTTCTTGGCCTTCTCTAACAGGTCATCAACAGTTCCGACTTCACTTTCTTGGAAGATTACATCTCTGCTTCTAATGACCTTTTTCTTTATAAGATCCCACAGTCTGTACCCGAGCTCTTCACCTCCATATCCAATGAATATGCAGGGAACTGATTTATCATCCAGCTTTTTTCTCTACTCCTTCGGTCATGTGCAAAGGCTTTGCAACCAAGCACCTTTAGATGTGAGTAGGACACCTCCTTGTTTGTCCAAACTCTCTCTGGGATATCAAACTCCAATAGAACTGATGGACTGCGATTGATCAAGTAACAGGCAATCTGAACTGCTTCATCCCAGAATGACTTAGGCAGTTTATTCATTCTGAGCATGTTTCTCACCTTTTTGACAATGGTGCCATTCATACTCTCAGCTACACCATTGTGTTGTGGCGTTCCAGGAACTGTCTTCTCATGCTTGATCGCATGAATTGAACAATACTCTTCAAATTTCCTTGAAATGTACTCATCTCTATTGTCAATGCAGAGACGCTTTAGCTTTCGACGTGTCTCCCTTTCCACCAGAGAATGAAATTTCTGAAATACTTGAAATACCTGATCTTTGATTTTCAAGATATAAACCCACAATTTTCGTGAAGCATCATCAATAAAAGTACCAAAATATTTGTTACTGCCTATCAATTCTATCTCCATTGAACCACAAACATCAGAATATGTCAAATCAAGTATATTCAATTTTTTTCAGACGATGTCTGAAATGAAACTCTATGTTGCTTACCAAATAAATAGTAATCGCAAGGTTTTACCATTGTACCTTTGGCAAAAGATATGAGTGATGTCTTGACAAGAATTTGCAGTCCCTTCTCGCTTATATGACCCATTCTTTTATGCCACAAATCTGCAGATAAGTCTCTTCTTGACCCGCATTCAGTTCACCTCGGTATATTTTTGCATTTGTCTTGTACAATATGCCACGAGCAACTCCCTTCGCAATCACCAATGCCCCCTTGGTGAGCTTTTATTTTTGATTTGCAAAGTAGTTCTCATATCCATCTCGATCCAAGGCAATTTCTGAGATTAAGTTCATCTACAAATCAGATACATGTCGCATGTCCTTTAGAATTAATGTGAATCCAACATTCGTCTTGATACAAATATCTCCGATCCCCACAATGAATCCGATATTAGTCTTGATACAAATATCTCCGATCTCCACAATCTTTGAGTAACTTGTGTTACCCATTTTCACAGTATCAAAATCACCTACTACATATCTGCATAAAAAATTCCTTACCGATGTTGCATGGTAAGATACTGCTATATCAACCATCCATTCCGGCTCTGCTTCTGCCAAGAGCATGCATTCCTCTTCCTCGTGAATGAAGAAAACAACATTGTCATTGTTTTGCACTGTGACGGTTGTGTTGTCATTCTTCTAGCCACTGCTTTCACCTTTGTCCATTTTTAGATTTGGACAATCTCTTTTGAAGTAACCTAGTTGATCACAATTGTAGCAATTTCTAGCTCTTGATTTAGATCAGACCTTAGACTTCCCACGACCTCCGGATCCACCATAGTTACTTGAACTCCTTTGATGATTCCTGCCTCTACTTTCTGTGATGAGAGTCTATCCATGATATTCAGATTTTTTTCTCATCTTCTCATTAAGTAGAAGAGCTGATGTGATATCTTTCAGCTCTATGGAGTCCTTACCATGTAAGTAGATTTTTGCCAAATTATCATAAGAAGATGGCAACGAGTTCAAGAGCACGATGACTTTATCTTCCTCCTCGATCTTTATCCCGAGGTTAGCCAGTTGTGTGATTAGTCCATTAAGCACATTTAAATGTAACAAAAAATTTGTACCTTCATCCATAAGTAGGTCATACAATTATTTCTTTAGGTACAATTTATTTGTCAGCATTTTGGACATGTATAGATTTTCTAACTTTGTCAAAATGCTACATGTACTATCTTCATAGATGATGTTATTGACCACATCATCTGTTAAGTGCAACCTGATCGCACTAGCTGCCTTTTCATCCATTTCTTCCCAATCCCCAAGTTTCATGGATTCGGGCTTTTTGGATTTGCTGCCTAGTACTTTGTGCAATCCTTATTGGATGAGCATATCTCTCATCCTTCTCTGCCATGTTGAAAAATCACCATCACCATTGAATTCTGCTACCTCGTAATTTACTCCAAACATTTTTTTTCACCGAGTATAGTACTACCAACCACAAAAAGTATTCCTGTAAATGAACAGAACTTGTGCTCTGATACCAGTTGTTGGGAATAAACCCACCACAGAAATAATATTTGCGATAATAAACAGCAGGAATAATAAAGTAGCACTGAGATAGGATAATCAACAAGAATAAAAAAGAGCAATAATGACACCAAGATTTTTACATGGAAACCCTTCAAAATAAGGAAAAAATCACGAGCCGAGAGGAGCAACTGATATCACTATAGCAAAAAATTTTACAATTATAGGCCTGAGTAAAATACTCCAAAGACCACTACACACTCAAAAGAAAATAACCCTCTTTTGATTTTTTCACCTCACTATAATATCGCTCACATTCTTTATTTTTTCTCACAGACTATTTCTTAAATCCCGACTGTGATTCCTCACTCTTCTTTCTCTCTTTGTTTTTGGTGTATCTCCAAATGAAGAATTGCCTCTCCTTTTATAGGAGAATAAGCTTGGACTCCAAGTTGAAAAATAAAAAGAAAAAAGAGTAATTATTTGTCGTTCATAAATAATTACTTGCTCACCAAGTTCAATTTTCAATCAAGTAATTTAGCACATGTCAATTACTATCAATGGGATGGATCCAACATCACTATCCCGATGACTTAGCTCGGTGTTGATATTCATTTTATTTTCATTTTCCTCAAGTTCCTCATCTAGGTTTTCAGAGACTATAATGGCACCAAGCTCTGGAGTTGTCACCCTGGAGAATTCCAAGAGCATTTCACTAGTTGAGGTCAATGATTTGAATTCACCAGCTTTTTGGGGTGAAAACAAGGCTGCTAATCCCAAAAGATTCACTAAAGTCCTCCTCCTCAAAGCCCAAACGACACTTGGCCGCATCCCATGGATGGCTAATAGTTTGTTCACAACTTTTGCCTCTGTCAAGAAACGTATTGCCTTACGCAGAGAGAGGAAGAAGAAGATGGATCGATATTAAGGTGATGTACTTGGGTTAGATAAAATGGATCGGATAGAATTGGGTGGGTCGAGTATCGGATTTGGATAGATTTTAATGAAATTAGTTTAATTAGATTAATTATGAAAACAACCAATTAGAGGTTGCCACATAATAAAAAAAATTAACAAAAAATTAAATTGCTGACTGTTAGAAGTAAGTGCATTGCAGAGCCCATAGGTTCACAGCGTGGGTATTCTAGAGAGAAAAAATTAACGGAAAATATTTTTATATCAAATCTAATAGTTCAAAGGTAATTTAGGCGTTTTTTCGTTCTTTGTGTTATGTTGTGTAAATATGGCCTTCCTGATTATGTTTGTTGTTGTCCTTTTATCTTAGTTAATTGTATTTTTATTACTATAGAGTAACTTCATTTATTTAGCATAGTAATCTAATGTAGTGTACAATTTACCCCAACCTAACTATAAATGATGAGCATATATTTCTTCTTGAAAATTAAATTGACGGTTGTCATAACTCCTATTAATATTCTCATATGTAGATTAGTGGAAGCTGGCTAGTGGAAGATTCCTTTTCTTTACTAAGCCTGAAATATGTAAGTGAAGATTATGGGTTTGTTAGGCACAAGAGGCTTTAATTTAATTACTACATAAGAACCTATTATTGATCTCTATTCTCAGAGTTCCTTGTTACAATATATAAATATCACTAGCGCTTTAAACTCACATTCGGTTGAGCTTTTAAATTACTAGGTGTCTAGTTTAAATTACCAATCTGTGACCTATGTTTTACAATCATAAATATTAAAGTAAAATAAAATAAAATAAGTGGCACAAAGTCTTGACATATATGACTTCCACATTGTGAACTAAGTAGAATTGATTTTTTCTATCTGAATCCCTCTAAAAAAAGAATGATGATATGTCCATTATAACTTTTTTTTATGCATGCATTTTTGGTAATAAGTTCTTTTTCTGAATTTTCGGGTGGTGACATTCTGGAGTATTTAACCAGAATCATTCATTTCGTCTAAACAAGCAATCTTTAAATCGTTCAGATCTCCTTCTAGCTCATCCTTAACCTCAAAGGCACCTAATGGTGCATTTATGTTGCAGTCAGTATTTTCTTTAAGACGATCAAGAATAGAATTTGAAGTCTGAAGAGGTATCTTTCTGTTATCACTTCAGTTTTGCAGATTCAGTTAGAAGGTGGTGCTATATTAAAGGACCTAATGGAGTTTACTATTGTCTATCTTGCGTATTTTATATATCTATCCCGTGTTAGCTATAATTCAAAAGTGATAATCCCTTAGGATGTACAAGTTAAAAGGGGGTAATGGTGTTGTGAAAATATTATTTTTACATAATTTAGTTGTAGGTGAGGAATGCAATCAGTTAACGTTTCAAATTCTGAAAATTTCTTTTTTGCTTGTTTATTTGGTTATTGATGTTCTATATTGTTAACAGGAGATGATATGCAATAGAGGAAAAATCTTACATGCATATGTATATTTGAGTTTGGAGTTCATGCTTTCATATGTGGTTTTCCATGCAGGTGTGTTTTTCTCCTTTTTCAACTCTACTAATTCTTTTTTAAACTGAAGTTGTTCTATTTTTCAGATTTTATGTTTTGTTTGTTTTGTTGTTTGAGCTTCTTCTTAATCTGCTTCATTTGTCTTTCTAAATTCGTGTATATGCTAGTAAAACAAATAAAAATGCTACACAAAGGAGATGCTCTAACATGCAATCTTTATCTCCAATCCTTCTTTTTATTGGGAAAATGTGATTAAATAGATATTTTTGAATAAACCTCGTACCTTATCCTCGAATTTACTTCATGTTTTCATCATATGCATCTAATATATATACTAATGATGCCTATATATAAACATTTTAAACTGATATGAATTTAACTTTGACAGATTGATAATTTAAAGTATGAAGAACCTGGGCTTGAAGAAAATGATGAGCAAGTTAAAGTAACTGAAATGTTAAGAACGAGTTGAAGCACAAGATGAACTTATTCTCTGTTTATATATCTTTTTATACATGTTATAACTTTATTTCTCCTTTTGTTAGGAGACAAATATAATATCATACAATTTAGATGGGTATAGTTATTTTTCAATGTGATGCTATATTTCTTTGTAATTAACTATGAAATTTTAATGGAATGATGATTGTTTTGTATGTCTTCGCATGTCTGTGTGTGCTTGAATTCATATGAAAAAAATTACTATTTTTTTGGATTTTAAAAGTTCACAAGCAATTACAGAAGGTAAAGTTCAGTCGCTAGACGTACTTATAATGATCGAATTTCTTTTCATCATTAAAGGGTTTTAACGATTGAAATCATGTTTAGCGAAAGGAAAATTCACTCGTTAAAAAGGAATATAATGATCGGAATTTATGTCGTCGCTAAAGAATATTTAACGATCGGATTCTCAATTTGGTCATTAACTTTTAACGTCAAGATTTTTAGTGACCAGTTACGACCAAATATTTTTCTGTCGTTATTGATATATAGCGATCAAATTTGAACTTATAACGTCTACATTTTCTCTCACTAAAAGCTTTTTATTCTTGTAGTGAAACCAAATTAATATAAGATTGATGTTGGAACCCCTTCAAATGTGAAAAAAATCTATGATGTATTCTGAGCATGACTAGCAAACTACCAAAATAGGCATAAGGATTATGGTTGCTTAACTTAATAAACGGTTCATAATTTTATTGAAGCATATCAAATGAAGATTTTGACGGTTAATTATGAAAAATGAGCTAAGACAAATTGATCATGCATATACATAATTGACGCAAAGCTCAGTTTGAGTATTGGACGTGTGCTGGTAAGGGTGGCTGAGTTGGTGCAATAATTGGTATTTCGTAAGAGAGAAAAGATTGATTCTCTTTGTCAATGTCTTCTAAGTCAAGATCATCTCACATAATTTTCCTAGTGCAATTTACATTTCCTTATGTGGTTCCGAACTATTGTAGTAAAACGGGTTTACTCAATGCACACTCGAAGAGTAGCAGCTGCGGGTTTCCCCTGCGGCTTTAAAAAAAAATGGACATGTCTTTAAGCAATGTAATAGTGTATTGCAAGATATATATATATTGATCTCAAACTTCAATCAATGTTGCTCCAATTAACAAATAAATGCTTTCCAAACGAAGAAGAAGAAAAAAGCAAATGAAAGAACAATTAAGGGGGGGTGGGGGACTTTTACCAAGAATACAATATAGCTCAAAAGATCCTCTTATAGAGCTACATATAATATTGTTATAGTCTAGCTGCCACAAAACTATACAACATATATTATTAGTATATGTTTTACAAGACTTAGTAACGTGTATATATAGATGTGTAGGTGCATTCTCAGCTGCAGCCTGCCGATATGCTATTATTTCTGAAGCATAAACTTGACCAACAACTGCTTAAAATCCCTTTCCTTTTCCTGCATTTTACATAAACACAAACAAACATGTCTTAATACATATATACATGGATGGCTGTTTTTTTAATTAAAACCCTCTGATCTTTTCTTTTTTTTTTTCAGTGGGTGGGTGGGTGGTTATATTAGATGTTTCCTTTATTAATGTCATAAGCAAAAAAAAAAAGAAAAAATGTTTCCTAAAGAATCAGATTCTTTAAAGTGATTGTCTATCTTAACAACTAGTACTACTAATTGATCTTTAAATGCAATCTGCCCAATTTGCAAAGCTTCTAAATTGTGAATATTAAAGTCGATAGTGTTACACTAGAAACAAAACTGCTTTTATTGGATACCAAAGGAAAATTCCATTATTTGTTCTGGGTTCTTCTACTACGTTTTTATTTAATATGATCATTTCGTAAGTTTTCTATAGGTTTGAACATGTAAAATTTGATTCATTCTCAAATCGAATCAAAAATATGAAATAAATTAGATCAATAAAAGTATCACGTGAAATTTTAAGTTTTCCCCTTTCTCAATCTCTATCTTATAGATATAGTATTTGAATCAATAGAGAATATATATATATATAGATAGATAGATACTATTCTATCCTAAATTCTTTGGTATCTTTTGAGAAAATCTGGAATTTAAATTTTAAATTGACGCATTAGTATAACCTCATCTGATATATGTGCTTATGCATTGTTAATCCCATAAAAATATTATTGAAGAATGAAAAAAAGGTTGAGGTTAGTGAGATGGGTGATTTTCTTGTATGAACTTAATCAATTCACCTAGCTTAACTTGTGGTGGATGAGTTAGACTCAAGATTCATTTTCTTTTTTTACAAGGATCTGGAGAAAAAAATAAATTTTTTTTAGTTGAAAAATAAAGAAATGAAGATATGTAGTACCTGGTGCTGTTGTTTCTGCTACTAGTACTGCTGCTAGAACTGCTCCCCCTGCTTCTATTTCTGCCAGTGCTACCACTATTGCTGCTACTAGTTGAACCAGGAAATCTCTTCTTCCACCACTCTTTTTCCAAACTCTTTGAAGATATGTTTTCATACTCCTCTTCAGGCTTAGGGGAAACTCTAGTTGTATTTGCTGATGAATTATTCTTCATTTTCTTCTTCTTATTTGATCTCAAAGAAACAGGGGAAACCATCTTGATAAATAGCCCTCCATTCTCAATACTACTCTTACTTCTCATCATCTTGGCTTTCCTAATTTGGTCATTCTTCTTATTAATGTTCACAACCCTGTTGTTGTTGATTAAGCATTCTTCTTGAGATTCAAAGGATTTAGGCTGCTCAACAAGATCCTTTAAAGAAAGCTCAAAGCAAGATTCAGGCATGTTCTTGACCATTTCCATGAGTTCCCATTGGCCTCTGGCTATGGCTTGAGCTCTTGAACTCGGCGAAAGTGACCGATAATTAATTATCGGATGGACTGGACTTCTAGGTGGGCTATTTTGCCATAAGGGTGGTGAAGAAGCACCATCATCATCATCGTGATCTTCCATTTTTCGAGCTCTAAATTGATTCCCAAGTTTTTGTGATACTTGGAAATCAAAATTGAGAGATTCCCAACTGTGAGTTAAGGTTGTGACAGGGTCAAGAATATTGGGTGGTTGTTTTATTGGATCAAACATGACTGACTCTCTCTAGTGTTGGAGGAAGGAAATGGGGTGGAGAGAGAGAGAGGGAAAATCATGGAAGTGTGTGTATGAAGAGAGTTAATTAAGGTGTGTGAGGGAGGGGATTCTTCATCAATTGTGTTTGGTACATTTGTCACTTCTCTTTTAATAAAAACAAAGTTATTATTGCTGTGTTTGCCTGCATCTTTTGTTTGTTAGGTACTTGCTTTTTAATATTATTTGAAAGAAAAGAAGGAAAAAAGAGAGGAGAGAGAAAAAGAGGTGTGTGGAAAATTAGTGTCCTCAAAGTAATACTTGTCCAATTAAAGTATAAACCCAAAGAATAATCTACTACAATAATATGAACCACAGAATGATATCTCCTTCGGTTATTTTTACTTATCTATTATATTAAAAATATATATTCATTTTTAATATATTAAAAAAAATTAATTACTTATTTTTTAAATTATTTTTAAGATTTAAAACTAAATATTAATTAACACGAATAATAATAAAATATTCATATTAATTATTTTAAAAATATATATATGTAAAATCTAAAATGAACAAGTAAAAAAGTAAAAAAAAAAAAGGTATACAATATGAATTTTCTCTAATGTATCAATCTTTTTGAAAAGATGTCAATACTAGTTCTTATGTTTGGGAATACGTTTAAAATATTTACTTAGATTTACTTCTAAGTAATTTTGTTTATCGTCAAATATTTAATAAACTATGGCTATTAGATTTTTTGGGAACTCCGGAAAAAAATGATTTAATTTGAAACAACATAAAAGTCTCATCTAATTCCAAAAACTGCATTATCAAAAATTGCACTAGTAAACAGACACCAAAATATGTATTTTTTAAAAAAGTATCAAAAGTTTCACCTCAAAAAATCATGTCAAACTCTAAAAATAGATGAAAAATAACCAGAATTACACCTCCAAACGGAAGTTCTCTAAACCATTTTCTTTGTTCATAGTTCTTGTTGAGTCTAGCAATTAGAGATTTAGACACTGTTAAATATTTAATTGAGATAAAATATAGTTAAATGACTATTTTGAACTAATTTAGGGGTGGTAAATGAGCGGATCAAGTCGTAAATGGGATGATAAAAAATGAGTCAGTTGAAAATGGATAATATATTCCACCCGCCCAATTTCATATGGATAAAAAATGGGTAAATCAACGGATAATATGGATATCTATATTATCCATCATATCTTATTATGTAAAGAAATGAGTACTCTCATATTACTAACATTCTTTCTTCTTCTTTTTCTCCTTTTAGGGTGTGTTTGGTATGAATAAAAATATTTTTATATTTTCATGAAAAATATTTTTCTCAAAAATAAGTGGTGAAAAGTTGAGTCCTAGGTCAGGATCAGGAGTCGGATCCGAGGTCGAGGTTTAGGTCGGGAGCCGGGTCCCGAATCGGTGTTAGAAGTCGGATCTAGGGTCGGCGTCGAGATTAGGATCTCGAGTCAGGACCGGGATTTTGGGTCTTGTGTCTAGGGACCGTTTCGAGATTAGGGTTTCGAGTCGATGTAGGGATTTGGATCTCGGATCTCGCATCTTGGACCAGAGTCGGGAGTGGGTCTCAGATTAGTGTCGAAATTTGGGTCTCAGGTTGGGTAAGAGTCTAGGTCGAGGTTGGGAGTTAGGCTCGGGAGTCAGGGTCGAAGTCGAGAGTCAAGATTCAGATCTCAGGGTCGAGAGTCAGATCTGGGTAGGTCTCAGAAGTAGGATCGCAGTCAGAGTCGAGGTCGGGATTTGGATCTCGAAAGTCGGATCTCGGATCGAGGTCGTGTCCCCGATTGGGCACGGGAGGTGAGTGTCGGGGTTGAGGTCTAGGTTAAGTATCAAGGTTGAGATCTAGAGTTGGGAGTCGGGGTCAGGGTCACAATTTGGATCTCAGGAGTCGGGTCTCGGATCGAGGTCAGGAGTAGGGGATGACGTTAGTTGTCGGGGTTGGGGTCGGGGTCGGGGTCGAGGTCAGGATTTGAATCTCAGGAGTCGGAGTCGGGGGTTGGATCGAGGCCATAAGTCAGGTCTCAAGTCGAGGTCGGGGGCCGGAGCGGGACCCATTTCATGGTGATGAGGTTTAAGGAATGTTTTGAAAAATATTTTCCTTACTTTATATATGTAGAGAAGTCATTTTCCTTAAAATAGAGGAAAATAAGTCAATTTGCAAAATATATTTTAAAACATTTAAGCCAACCAAAATTAGAAAAATGAAAAAAGAAATTCATACCAAACATACCCTTAATAAATATACGTTTTAGAAGTCCCTACACCCTTACATATTTTAAGGGGAGTGCAATTAATGGATGTTCATGGATTATTCATATTTTGTATTGAATAATATGAAATTATTCATATTTAACTCATTTTTAAATGATTAAATATTCAACCCACTTAAAATAAATTGAATCGAACGAATAACCATAATTCAATCATTTTAGTCACTTTTCCATGATCTTTGTCATTGCAAAAATATCATAATAAAAATTATAAGCTTTGTTAGCTTTGTACGTTGTGGCAGAGTAAATATAGTGGTGCATCTATTTGAACATCAAGTTGGTTGGGGGTAGGGCCTCCTTTCTTCCTGAATTTCCTCGTTTTTTGTCTTTGCACTGTGGAAATAATTAGTCTCCTCCTTTTTTCTTCTGAGGCATTGAAAGAATCACTTGTCCATTGTCATAGTGCCCTCTGGCGCACACGTATCTTCCAAAAACTAAATACATACACCTCTTCATTGCTTAAGGGACTAAGCTACCTCTAAAAATCTTTGTTACTGTGTCATCGTGTTCAAAATTTAAAATTTATAAATTTTTATAATAATTTTAAATTATATATATAATAATAATAATTAAGATTATAGTTAAATATTTAAGTAATATTTCAAAAACTTATTTAATTATGAAAAATTATATACTAATATTATTTAACTTATTTTGTATTAATACGATTAATAAATTTGAAACTTTTTTCTTATAAAATCATTCAATCAAATTCTCCATTAAAAAAATTTTCACTTTTCCCCTTGACATTTTAGATTTAAAAAATAATACCCCTTCAAATTTTGAATGGAATAATGACCTTCTTGATTTTAAATCTATAGCTAAAAATTAAATTAAAATTATTATATTATATATATATATATAAAATAACTACTGATTTTAAAATTAAATATTTATAGATATTTAATGAACTTTCAATACATATATAAGATCTATGCAAAAATTATAGGATTCCTGTGAGTCCGTAAGTTCTACTTTGAATTCATCCCTGTTATTATTACAACTATATGAATTACGTTTTTTAATCTACTTAAAAAATATAATTTATGAAATAAATTTTTTAAATTTTTATCATGACATGTTTTTATAAATATAAAAATATCATGAAATATTTATATTATCATAAAGTGTCTTTCATTTTCTTCTAATTTCATATTTAATTAAATATTATTATATAAAATCACACAAAAAGAGAATACACTATATTTCATCAAAGTCCATATCACAAAAATACACAAACATATCGAATTTAAGGATACGAATTTCATTTTTGAACTGGGATTTTCGTTAAAGTATAGGGTCAAGATGTTAAAAGAAGCATAAAAGGAGTTAGTGATGCTATTCAAGACAATCATGATGACTTAAAAAGGTAAAAGAATTTGGCCATTATTTTCTCCCTTCACTTCTATTTAAAAGAATTTGGCCATTCTTTTCTCCCATCACTTCTATTTATTTATTATATTTAAATAAATATTTATTTTTATTTATTCAGTTTAAAAATTAAAATATAATTTACTATTTAGTTTTTAATTTATTTTTATAATTATTTTTTAATATATTTTTTAAAGTATTAAATTTATTATATTAAAGAAATGATATAGTAAAATTATAATAATAATAATAATAATTATTATTATTACTATTAAAAGATGTGTTAAATTAATATTGAATAAATAAAAATGGATGTAGAGGATATTTACTAAAGTAAATTTAAACTAAAAAATAGAAAATTTTGTTTGTAAGAAGAGAATTAACATAGCTTACGTGTACAAACACATTAAGGCCTCATTTGTTTCATTAAAATTAAGACGTGTGAATGAACATTTGAATGATTAACATGTTGTCTCTAGATCTGAATATTAAATAATTCAGATTATTTGTTTTTCAATATTGGAATGTATATACTTTATTTATTTGTAAATATATTAAATATACAATTTAAATAAAAAAATAATTAAATATTAAAAAATATTAATTTAATAAAAATAAATTTATTAATTATCTTGTAGAAAAATAAAATATTTATTTTTTCTAGTTATACTGGAGATAGTTTGTAGTAGTGGTCGTGGTAATGATTGGTGTTAATGGCTAGTAATTATGATGGTGATAGTTACTAATATTGATGGTGGTGATAGGTGTTGTAGTTAATGACGTGATGGTGACAGTTGGTATAGTGGTGGTTGTAGTTGATTGGTGTTAGTATTTGACGATGTGAATGGTGGTGGCTGAAAAATGTGTGGTGACTGATAATGTGTGGTGGCTGATAATATGTTGGTAGTAGTTGGTGGCAGTGTTATTTGTAATGGTGAAGGTGGTTGGCAGTAGATATTGATCGCAATGGTGGTAGTGAGAATTATAATAGTGGTACAGGTGGCAGCGACAACAACACATATAATTATAATGATGAAAGTGATATGTGTAGTAACGACTGAGACGATAGTGGTTAGCAACAATGGTGATTGTCAGTGGTTGTTGTGATGTCATGGGTGGCGACGGTAATGGTGATTGACAATGGCGGTAGCAGTGGTTGGTGGTGATGGTGGTGAGGGGCGGCTGGTGGTTGGCGATGGTAATGGTAGTGGTTGTAATGATAGAGGTGATTAATGGTGGTGGCTAGTAGTTGTGGTCAAAGTGATGATAACACATCTCTTAATGATATTAAGACTTTGTCCAGATCTTAATGATTAAGACTTATTCAGAGACATTGTTTAAATTTTAATAAAAACAAAAACACTTAATGACCTAAGATCTGAACCATTCAGATTCAGACCTCCATTAAGTGCAAACAAATGTGACGTAATATTATTACGTACCAATAATTAGGGTATCTTTCAAATACTTCAGGTTCTTTTTAAGAGTTTTAATTGATTGCTTAAAAAGTATTTCTTTTTTTTTTTTCCCCAAATGATTTGAACTTTTTTTGCGGCCTTGCTACGTCAAGAAGTATGTGGCAGGCATCATAAGGAGATCTAATAAGGTCTGCATCCAAATATTTTTAAATTTTTTAAATTTTTATTTTCAATTCTTTTGATTATTTTCTTTCAATTTAATTTAATTAGCTTAGTCATATAGAAATGTTTACCTATACTTGTATCGTTTTGGGAAGAGGAAAGAAAAGGGGGAGTAAAGAGTCACCGTATGGTTAAAAAAATGTAAAATTTTATGGGATATTCTATTTGTAGTGTTGTTTAATTTGTATCGATTTGTTTCTTTAAAAAAATATATGTCTATCACTTTAAAATAACTTTAAATATATTAGCATCTGAAATTACATGTGATAGAAGTTCAGAAACTTTTATCTGAAGTTTTAATAATTTTAAGTTTTGAGAAAAATTGACTGAGTTTAAGTCATATCCGTCTGAACTTTAATTACATTATCTGAAATTTGATTTTGTTAAATCTAACTTCAGACATCATATATTAAAAATTATTTTAAAATAAATAAACTTATAATATTTTATACACTATAAATATAACTTAAATGGTGATTTAAAATTGAGTATTTGTTTGCACTTTGGACTAGAAAACATGTTTATAGTCCAATGCTGGAGAAACAATTTAATATTGATGGAGTTGTGGGTGGTTCGAAAAGCAGCAGAGAAATTTAGATCTTCCGTAGGGAAAAAGGAAGAAACTGAAATTGGGTCAGCCCATTCTTTTGGCGAGTTATAGCCTAACGAAAGTAAAAAGGCGTTTTAATAGTAAAAAATCGTATTACAGTTTTTTTTAGGTAATAATATAAGATTTAAGATTTTAATTTTTAATTTAAATTGTATAAATAAAAATTTTAATCGTAATATTTTCAATTCCTTCAAAAAGAAATAGTTGCTTATAGTACCACAAAAATAATTTCTCTATATTTTTAACTTTAATTGCGATTGAAAAAAATTTTGTATCATGAATAAATACGTATATATACATAAAGAAAAATGCACATATAATTAAAATATGTATTTAAATGATGTATATTATTACAATTTGATTCTAAATATACATTATTTATGTTAGGGTATGTATACATAACATGTGTTGTGTATATATATTTTTAGTATACATATAAATTGTTGCATATCTATTCTAGCAATGTATACACTCATAAGTTAGCAATATGTATACATTGGATCAATAATATAATTATATATTTTTAGTAGACATAAAAATTACTATGTATTACGATTTTTTCTTAAGCGATAAGTTAGGATTTAAGATTTCAATCCTTAATTTAAATTGTATATATAACAATTTTAATCGTATGTGTACATAAAAATTTATGTATGTATACAAGAAGAAAAATACACATATAATTAATATATGTATTTAGATGATGTATATTGTTATAATTTGATTCTAAATATATATTATTTTTGTGTTAGGGTATGTATACATAATATGTGTTGTGTATATATATATTTAGTATACATAAAAATTACTGCGTATTTATCTAAAATGAAGTTTCAGAGTTCTAGTGGAGTTTTAATAGAGATATTTTAGTGAAGAAGAAAGAAAGAAAATATTTCTAAGAGAGAGAAGAAGGAGAAAGAAATAAAAAAATAATCGTGGAATAAAGACATCTAAAAATATTTCTACTTTTACTTCATTTTTTCAATCAAAAGTCAGGCAAAAATTGAATAACACAAACTTAATTTTTTTTTATTTTTACTCAATTTTTTGAGTCATTTACTGTCATTTTTACTGACCCAATAAATATTAAAAGGATATTTTATGTCAATTAATAATATCATGGACATTTTATGACAATTAAATATTTAAGTGTACACACAATGCCATTTTTTCCTTAATTGAGGTTGGGTTAAAATATGCCTATCATTTACCTTTGTGAACCCACTGATTCGATAAAAAAGACTTAAATGGTCCCTTAAGTATAAGTGAAGGAATATTTTTATCCTTTATATATAGGATAGAATATAAAACATTCGTTAAGTATTTAAAAGTGGATAACTTTAGTCTTGTATATAACAGAGACTCTATATTAACGATAACCTGCACAAAGTTAACGATAATACATACACCGTAACAGATAGAAGATGGAGAAAAATCTTTCTTCTTAAACTTGTCCCATCATCGATGTGGGAATTAAAAAATCCCTAATATTTTCTCTCTTTTGGCGCCAAAATATTCTTCTAAAGCCAAAAACTTGATTTTTGGTATTCTTTACTCTACAACAATGTTCATCAGAAGGAATAGCGAAATAGAAGTAAACTCTTGTTACGGTGAGGATCTGATTTGTATTATTTGTTCAAAATTTCAGTAATTGTAGAGAATCTTTATTCTTTTACCTTTACGTTATTGCTTTGTATTTGAGAAGACGACACACTATTTTGTTCATGATCTTGGAGACTTTTTCTGTTATTCGACTCCAACATAGAAAAACTCAATATTGTCGGGTTATAAGCTACTTTTATATTTTATATTTATTTGAATTAGATTATTTAGTACAGGACTTTTGATTATTAGATTTAAGTTAAATGATTCTATTATTTATTTTAGATAATAGTTTGGAATCCTTATAAAATATGCTCTTTTTCTTTTGCCGATAGACCATGTACTTGACCCAGAAGATTTTACCATCAAAGTATATCACAGGGGTTTGATGAAGCATCAACTAATTAAATACTATGTTCGGAGTATCGTGGAATACTTTGACAATATTATGCCAACAGATCTTAATATGTCAGGGCTAAGGAAGATGTCAGAACTTTATGGTTGCATCGACGACTTAGTGACATTTTGGCATAAAGGCGGGAAGTTTGGTAACATATTGAGACTAGTATCTACTGAAGTAGAAGCTGGCACAACAGCCAAATCCATTTCCAAAGATAATGTAATTGAGATATACTTTGGGCATCTGGACTCTTACTTTGAAATGCCGGAGATGGAATATGATAAAAAAAGGTAAAACAATTAGTACTTCAAAAGTGTAACATACTTGTCAAGTTACCGGAAAATTTGATGAACCAAAAAACTCGTCTAATTGTGTTAAGTTTGAATACTCTGAAAATGAAATTTCAGATTTCAACACAACAAGTGCTAAACGTGATTCAGGGAAAAAAAGTTTTGAAGATGGTAGTAAGCTTGTTAGTGTCGAGTACAGAATAGTCTATTAAATATGAAGGTATTCCAGATTGTGTGAATTCTTTTGATACATTGAGCTTGGATACTGATTCCAACAAGAGTTTTGATTTTCCTAAGCATAATCCTAAAACAAGGATGAATCCAATACTTGATCTTGAATATACTTTTGAAAACAAAAAGAAATTTAAAAATATTGTAGAAACTCATGAAATAAAGGAAGGAAGGTATATCCGATAGCGCAAAAATGACAAGATGAGAATGACAGTTGAATGCATACACTTATCTTGTAAATGAAAACTATGACGTCGAGAATGTACAATAAAGAATTTCAAATAAAAACTTATAATCCAGTGCGTAGTTATAAAAGTTGGCATCATCGTAATAAGACGAACACATATTCCTTCATTGCAAGGAGATATCTTGATGAAATTAGTTTGAATAGAAATTGAAAAGCATCTAAATTTAAAGATATCATCAGTCGGCAATTGAAAGCTCGTGTTAGTACAAATCAAGCTAGAAGGGCTAAAAGAAAGGTCATTGCATTAATTGATGGAGATATCAAAAATCAATTTCTATGTTGTGGGACTACTGAAATGAGATTGACAGGACAAATCCTGGTAGTTCTATTTTTGTGTAATTAACAGAAAATGAAATTCCTAACAAGCCATAAAGATTTCAGAGAATATACATATGTTTTGGTGCTTGTAAGGAGAGATTCAAGGCAGGTTGTAGAAAGCTTGTGAGTGTAGATGTCTTTTGTTGAAAGGGTCCGATGTATGAAACTCAATTGTTAGTTGTGGTTGGACTCAATGCTAATAATAATATATTTTCGATTGCATATGCAATTGTAGAATAGGAATCACGGGAGACATGATCATAGTTTTTGATCTACTTAGCTGTTGATTTGGAGATTGGTGATCATGGCGGTTCACCTTCATCTCAGATAAACAAAATGGTTTTATTGAAGCATTTAATAACGTGTTGCCATTCGTTAGCCATAAATTTTGTGTTAGACACTTTTATAGCAATTTTAGAAAGGTCGGATTTTGCGGTTCCTCCTTGAGAACACTTTGGGTTGTTGCGAAAACTACAACAGAGAAGTTCTTTAATGATATCATATTTAAATTTTTAATTTAGTAAAAGCAGCTTCTAGGTTAAATGTTAAAGCACCTAGAGAATGATCATGATCACATTTCACTCTAGATGCTAAGAGTAATATCTTGTTCAATAACATGTGTGAATATTTTAATAGCATGATACTTGAGGCTTGAGAAAAGCTTATTATAATAATGTTGGGAAAATTAAGATCTCTATTGATGGCTTGAATGCAAGTTAATAGGGATAACGGAGAAACATGAATTTTATGTGATGTTTGCCCTAGGATCAAGAATATTTTGCACAAAATGAGGCTACTGCTACTGCATTCATTCCTCGAAAATCAAATCAATAGAACTATGAAATCCTTGGAGAAACTAAAGATGATAATTAGATAGTAGACCTCTATAATTGACAATATAGTTGTAGGAAGTGGACTATAACAAGATACCCTTGAGCATGTCATTTCAACAATTTGGGCTAAAAATGATGATATTATTAACTATGTGGATGATTGTTATAAGGTGAAAACATATAAAAGAATTTATGAACGTGCTATTCTTCCAATTAATGAATCACAATTGTTGCCTAAATTCAATGAAATTCCTCTATTGCCTCCTTTAATAGTGAAACAAAAGAGGGGAAGAAAGCAAAACTTGATAAAAAAAAAATTTGTGAAGTTGGAGCAAGAAGAACAAAACTGAGAAGGAAACAAAAATTTGTTGACTGTAATGTTTGTCATAAGCGTGGTCATAACAAAGAGAACTTGCAAGTTTAACTATGTGGAGAGAGGCTCTAATGTTAATGAGTCAATCGTTTGGGAATCAACTACATCATCAGCTCCTGAAAAACTACCGCTAATAGCATTATATATGATATTTGAATTGAAGGTTCATTTCACACTATAAAGTTTAAATCATATTTCTCTGTCTTTGTAGGTTAAAAGAGAAGAGGCGGGACAACAAGTTGATGCATGAAGCTATTTTCATGCATTTTAGATGGTACAATTCAAGTTTTTTTTGTTTAGCCAAAGGTTTTTTTTACTGAATTTAAGTTGTATTGCTGAACCGCTACTAATTTTTATTGAAATGATGTTATTTTATTGAACAAAAGCTATTTTTTGCCGAATTGAAGTTGTTTTTGCTGAATTATAGTCGTTTTTGCTGAATTGCTATTGACTTTGCTGATTCGAAGTTGTTTTTCTACTGAATTGCAGTTGTTATTTTTGAGTCCTGCTGTTTGTTGTTGAATCACTACTCTTCTGTTGCTGCATTTGCTGAACTAAAACTGTTTTTGGCGAGTTGCTACTGTTTTGCTGAATTGCTGGTGTATTTGCTGATCCAGAGCTTTGTTTTGTTGGGTCGCTGCTGAATTAATATTGTATTTGCTAAACCGAAACTATTTTTGATTGAGTCGTTGCTGTTTTTGCTGAATTGCTGCTGTATATGCTGATTCAGAGCTTTTTTGCTAGATTGCTGCTGTTTTTTGCTGAATCGCAGTTGTTTGTTACTGAATTGATGTAGTATTTGCTGAATTGGAGTTGTTTTTGCTGAATTTAAATTACTTTTACTGAGTCGCTGCTGTTTTTACTTAACTGATGCAGTATTTGCTGAATTGAAGCTGTATTTTCTGAACTACTACTGTATTTGCTGAATAAAAGTTGTATTTATAAAACTGAAGTTGTTTTTATTCAGACCAAAGCACTTTTTTTCTATTTCTGAATTGAAGCTACTTTCAGCGAACTAAAGTTTCTTTCTTTTTTTTTTTTTTGCATTTTGGTGGACTGAAGTTGTTCTTAAAGTAATGTTATTTGTTTAGTGACTATTCAAATTATTTTTGTCAGAGTTAACCCATGGCTGGTTTATTCATAAAGATATTTTATCATGTTTTGTTTGTAAATATATTCAAGCTATAATATAGAACTAATGCTATAATTGGTGAAGCTATTTTTTTTCAATATGTGTTTATGGATGAACTTTTCATTTATAAAGATCACCATTGTAGATGACAAGACTCTTCGTATATAAATAAAAGTCACCATTACGAAAAAGTACATACAAGAACTATTACACCTTGAACAAATAGTTAAAACTAATTATATATATGGTAAACTTATCACTTCATCTTATACTTCTTCATTTTTTTAAGCTCAACTTCTATCTTACTAATCTTATAAATACGATATTAAAATTTATTCTTTTAACATTTCACATGAATGCCTGACACCCACAACATGATGATTTTCAATTACTTTGCAGCTTGTCATCTCCTGAAGGCTTCAGTAATGGATAGCCACCATGATGGCATGTAAAATCTCTTCTTGTGATGTCCCTACCAACTCCATCCTTCCCGCGATTATGATAACGTCTAATTGAGAAGCCACACTGTTTTGTAAAGATACAGTAAAACTCATATGCAACATCCTGTGATACAAACCTCTGGAAAATGAATCCGTCTCGCTTTTTTATTTTTCAGCTATCTTTTTTGTCCACTGCTTTTTTCGCATCAACAAGCTCTCAATTAAATCTTTTCTATACAAAAGTTCAACTCTATCCTTTTAATAAAAAAACTAACAAGAATTTGGCCCCTGCAATACAATAGAATAATAACTTTAGTTTCAAATATCAAATATTCCGGACACATATTATATTTCAATTACAGAATGTACAAAAAGTTTGCAAAGATACCATATGGAAAATAAGGCACATATTATGCGTGAAAGTCATTAGTTTGTATCTTGCCAATGACACGAGTCTTTTCCTTTCCTTTTAAAAGAACTTCCAAGTGTTCTTCCAGTCAAGAAGATAATTTGCAAAAAATTTGAATAATCAATTACTTGTCTTCGTCGCTTTAACTGACCTCTGTTTTAAAGTTTTTATGTGTTCTTCCTGTGAAGAATGTTGTTTAAATCTCCGTCGCTTTTTAGTCTCTTCGCATCTTCTCAATGACTGAGATTTTATTTACTACGTTTGATTGTGAAATATGATTTCTAATTTTTGATATTTATTATATCCCGGAGAAGAAAGATGGACGAGAGGATTTTGGGTGAAGAAAGGGTAGATGAGGAGATTTTGGGAGAAAATGGGTAGACAAAAGGGGGATTTTAGGAGAGAAAATAATTAAATTTTAGAAAAGTAGAGACTAGCCATGAAAATGATTTCATATATTTTGGAGAAGGGGTGATGGATTTTGGGAGAGGAAGAGATTAATGAGAAGAACTCTGTTAGTTTTAACTTTGTTCAATTTTTAAACATTAGTATAGAGTCTCCGTTATATAAAGCTATCCACTTTTAAATATTTAAGAAATATTTTATATTCCATCCTAATAAAAATATTCCTCCATCTATACTTATGGAGTATCTAAATCTTTTCCTCCACTTGTCACGATTCATATTTTCACCCAAAGGGTTCGAATAAGGTGCAACGTTCGGGACTTTAAGGAATTATTAAAAAAAATAGAGTTGCCGCTTAATTTTAGGAAAACTAGAAAACCAATTAATTTATTAACAAGTGTAACTAAAAGTTAGTCTATGAAATCAGTTAAATTTCAAGTAAGGGTTTAGGTTAATCCGAAGGGAAGGTGTCAGGCACCCTTCACACTCCACAAATGTGGTTCCCGACTGGATTCTTTTTTTCAATGGAGGAGGTAAAAAAAATATTTTTTCACAAATATAAACATGCACAGTACTAAAAATATATATAAAGAATAAAATAAAGGAAAGCATGACATACATCCTAATGTTTGCCAATTGATAAAATAATAAATAATTATAAATGAAATATTCAAAAAAATCTTCGAATTTCTTTCAAGTGTCATCTTTGGAAAGCAACGACGGGTACCTGTATAAACATTTAGTGAAAGTGTCAGCAATGAATAAATATTTGTCAATAATAAATAAAAAAATAATAAACAAAAATAAAAATTCGTCTTGTACACATGAGAGGCCTTGAAAATCGACGAAAATTTCTTCATCGGCCAAACAATTAACTATGAACAAAAAAACTTAAAATAAACTCTATCTTTTATTATGGGGAGAATCCAATAACGCGATGGAAAAGTTTTTTCCTTGGCCAAGTGTAGTGTTTGTAATAAATTACAAGATGAAAAAAATGTGTTAGTCAAAATATTTCGAAAAAGCCCTAAAGTAAGGGATGTGACATAAAACTTCTTTTATAAAGTAAAAAGTGATTTTTGACATAAAGTCTTAAAAATGTGATTTGACATAAAAAAAAATTTTGAAAAAATAATTTGACAGTTTTTCTTGAAAAAAGTAGTTTGACATAAAGTCTTTGAAAAAATATAATTTAACAAAAGGGTGGATAAGACATGATTTGACTCTAGAAATGGTGTAGAAGTATGTGTAATATAAAAAATATATGAGTAAATAATGTATGTAAAATGAATATAAGAATGTAAAACTTAAAAATACATATATAAAATGTAAATGTGATATATAGACAATGTAGTAAAATATAGGAAAAGAAATACAATGTGCAGAGAAAAAATAAAAATAAAATGGGCATCTAGTCATGTGATGATATTGACAAAAAGAAAAAGAAATTTTCAAGTGTAAAGATAATGCAGAGGAAAAGTTTTAAAATGTAGATATTATATGCACAAAAAATGTAAAGATAGTGTATGCATAAAAATATAAATAAATTGTACGAGTAAATATAAAGACAAATGCATGGTTAAATATAAAAATAAATACATGACTAAATGTAAGAATAAACGCATGAATAAATGTAAAGAAAAATGCATGTATAAATGTAAAGGCAAATGCATAAATAAATATAAAAATAATGTATAAATAAATACAAAGACAAATGCATGAATAAATATAAATACAAATGCATGAATAAATATAAGGACAATGTATGAATAAATACAAAAATAAATGCATGTATAAATATAAAAGGCAAATGTATGAATAAAAGTAAAGACAATGTATGAATAAATATAAAGATATATGCATGAATAAATATAAAAACAAATGCATGTATAAATGTAAAAAGCAAATGTATGAATAAATGTAAAGACAGTGTATGAATAAATATAAAGCCATATGCATTAATAAATAAAAATATAAATGCATGAATAAATGTAAAGACAATGCATGAATGAATATAAATACAAATGCATGAATAAAAAAGACAATACATATAATAATAAAAATAATAATAACAACAACAAAAATAAATAAATAAATAAAGATAATATATAGAAAAAATATAAAGACAATGTTAAAAGAATGTAGAGAAGAAAATATTTTGCTAGTCTTCAAAAAATAAAAAAGAAAAATATGAAGAGTGTAGAGAGAAGAAGAAATGAGTGTGAAGTAGTGTAAAGTTGTCCCTAAAAGTAATAGTGGAATCCTTATATAGGTAATACTATACCACTTTTATTCCAAAATTATGTGCCCAAAATCATGGGCTCTTTTCTTTATATGTGTTTTAAAATTAATTCTTTCGACTTCCTATATTAAAATACTATACTAAAAATAAAAATAATAAAATATATCAATAAGGTATAAAAAGTATTTAGTGTCAGGCAAAAAGAATGAGATTTGAATTTAAATAATAATAATAATAATAAATTAAAAAATAAAATTGATTGAAATACCAATAAACTGATAAAAATTCTAATATTTGCAAAATAAGGATAATTATCAATAAATTATGTAAAATTTAAGAAAAACATGTAAATATATTTTTATACTATTTAACATCTAGAAACCTTAAGTATTAATTTTTAAACATGACGAGTCAAAATTGGGTGTCAACGCCACTAATTTCAAACCCAATTTTAAAACCCTTGCCGCTATAAACCCCTCTTTTTTCATCTCCTCCCCAACTTTTATTCTCTCCGATATTTCGCAACACCCTAAGCTAAACATCTATCATGGTAGAGAGAGGAGAATTTGGCCATGGATTTAGTGGTCGTGGTGGAAGAGGCGGAGACTGAGATGGTCCTGATCGTGGAAACCGTTGTCCTTGTTGTGAAAGTTCGAATTATCAAACTCGAAAGAATCATAAAAGATGGAAAAAATCTGTTCATCCGAATAAATTTACCTTCATTCTTGTTGGATTATAGGTTGTGAATCGCTTCATGTAGGTTGACCTGACCCAGTTAGGAGAAAATAAGTTACTACATTGGTAAAAGAGTTATATATAACCTCCCTCAACTCCTTCTAAGAGAATGGTACGTGGGGAGTGGGAGAATTTTTTTTTTAACCGAGCTCTATATAAAGAAGAAAACATGAATCTTCTTCCTAAGAAAATATTCCTACAACACACAAAAGATATTCAAACGTAATTAGGGCATTTAGTTTGTGGAAAAGTTTGACTTTACTTCCTAGTGAAACAAATTACGCCTTGAATCTTTCTTCAGCAAAGATCTTTTGAAGTTTTCTCTGTTATTAACATGTACACAATTCTTGTACCTATTATGAATTTTTAACATTGGTATCAGAGCCTCGTTGGTCTTTTTTTTTTTCTTATACGTATGTAACTTTGATAATTCAGCCGAATAAAAAAAATGTAAAGAGGATTTTTTTTTTATTAATGTGCATCAACAAATATTATGAATTGTGATATCGTGATTAATGAATTTTTTTTATAAGTGCCGGTCTATTATCAATTCTGGGGGATAATCAATTTCTCTCGACATAATGGACGATATATAATTTTTTGGGTTTGGACTTTAAAGCAAATTGATATTTTATTAAAGCAATATTTTGTGTCCAAGTATAGGAAGACCGTTGCACTTGCTTAAGTGTTGGACTTTAAAACATAGATCTCCATTTATAGTTTAAAAAAAAAAGAAAAGGAAAGAAAACACTGCTACTATAATATTATTTCTGAAAATCAGTAGTTTATATTTTTGGCATGAAATTTATTCTATCATGATCTGCTTGTTTAGGTCTTTCCGTTGATATATTTACACGTTTAAAGCAAATTAAAAATGAGTGAGATATTATTTTTTGGAGTTGGCTAAATTTTTTTTTGACAGTTTTATGGCAAAATTGCTTCTGTAATATCGTTTATTGAAATCAGTAGCTTATATTTTTGACATGAAATTTGATTTATAATGATCTAATTATTTAGGATTTCTGTTGATATATTACACATTTAAAACGGATTAAAAACGAGTGAGATATGATTTTTTGAAGTTGACTAAATTTTTTTAACAGTTTTGTGAAAAAACTGCTTCTGTGATGTCGTTTCTGGAAATCAGTAGTTTAATTTTTGGCATGAGATTTATTTTATCATGATCTACTTATTTAGAGATTTTCATTGATATATTACACGTTTAAAATGGATTAAAAACGAGTGAGATATGATTTTTTGAAGTTGGCTGAATATATTTTGACAATTTTGTAAAAAAAAACTGTTACTGTAATGTATTTTCTGGAAATTAATAGTTTATAATTTTGGCATGAAGTCTATTTATTCATGATCTACTTGTTTAGAGCTTTCTATTGATATATTACTCGTCTAAAACGGATTAAAAACGAGTGAGATATGAATTTTTGAAATTGGCTGAATTTTTTTGACAGTTTATAAATAAATAAAAAAATTTCTGCTATTGTATTTTTTTTTGGGCTTGATAATTTATTTAGTCCGTATGTTTCTTAAACAGATTTTGTCTTCTACAAATTGATGTGGCATAATTAGTCACATTGAATGGTATAACTGTTCTGATTATTTTCTTGTTCCTATTTCAGACATGGCTGAACAGGAACAAACTCAAATTACTCCAAGTGGGAGTTTTGAAAGTCGAGCAAGAGACAATGTAGAAGAGCACGTCGTCGTAGGACATGTTTTCGAGGGCGAGAAACCATAAGGGATGGTATCCCAAGGGTGACACAAATCCTGTTGAGGAATCAAAGGCCTATACAAAGGGAAAGAGAGAAAAAACTTAAAGAGTTCAAATCTTTTAGGATGTCTCCTAGCATTTTAGTTGCTGAGTTCATTCATCTTTTTGAATTGAAAGGTGTTGAACTGAAAAATTATGTTGAAATATCCGAATGCGAAGCTTTAGCTATTTTAGCGAACTCTCTCCGAGAACCTTGGGGTGATAGATTAATTAATATTTATCACGAGGTTTGGCCAATTCAATATTTTAGGGTGTATATATATATATATTGTTTTGAAGTCACGTGGGAGGATTTTTTTTATCTTTAATTGACTTGTATCTTAAAAGTTATTTATTCATTTCAAATATTTATTCTAAGTTATTTGTCACTCTTTACAAATTTTTCATTTATTTTTCTTTAAATGTATTGAGGCTTAAATGGTAGTCATTACTAAAATACTTACTTAGAAATATTTTTCACTTTTGATTAAATATTTAGATTATGAATGGTTATTGAAAACTTAGTGACCATTTCGATTCTATGCTAAATATGAAGTCATTATGAAAATTTGATTTGGTTGAGTGAGTATATGAATATCTCATGCATATATTGATCAAAGTAAATATTGAAGAGAATAGCTTGCATAAATTGTCTCTTATTAACAGATATAGCATCAAAAAGTATAATTGCTGACTTGAACAAAGGTGAAAAACTGAACGGTGACAATTGTGATATAGAAGTCGTAAAATATGGTATGTACTAGAAGAGCAAAACGCTCTTGAAGGTATAAATCATGTTTTAATTCGACAAGAAGAGGATCACACTGCACAATGTAATACAGAAGAGATCTTGAAGCTTATAAAGCTTGAAAAAAGTCAGATTCCACCACACGTGAAATTATTGTAAGTTCTGTTGTTGATGACCTCATTCATGAGTGTGAAGAGTTTCCTACCGCCCATGCCATGTGGGCAGACCTGCGTGGAACATATGAGGGTACATCTGTGACCCACCTTAGATAGCTGACCATCAAGTTTGATACTTACAAGAAACGCATGATCAGAGCATCAAACAACACCTTAGGGTGATGTCAAATATGATTGCTCAACTCAAAAGTGTTGGTCATGTTATCTCTGATGAGCAACAGGTTCATGTAGTGATCCGGTCTCTTCTTAATAATTAAGAACACCTGAATGTTAACTTAACCCACAATGATAACATCAAAAATTTTCTGACGTTCCCGTCATGCTAAACTTGAAGACGAGTAAATTGATGTTTCTAGAGCTGCTTCTAATGCCTTTATGGTAGAATCAAGTTGTACAATGTCTTCAGACTTCAAGCGTAAGAAGAATTGGAAAAGGAACGGGAAGGGTAAGGAGACCGAAGAAGGACCCTCTAAGAAAAGGAACAAGCCAAATTCCAAGAAGGAAAAATAGTTTTTCAAGTAGAAAGACAAGAGTAAGATGAAGTGCTACAATTGCCATGTTCCATGGCATTTTTCTCGTGAATATACCGAGACAAAAAAGGTAGCATTTCTAAATACATCTCTAAGTGCTACATATGTTTCTAGCACTGCTTTACTAACTAAATCTTATCCTATGTGGATTGTAGATTCAGGAGCCACCAACCATGTGAGTCGTGATCGGAAACTGTTTGTGGAGTTCCGTCGAGTCTCACCTAGATCAAGGTGGATATATGTAGAAAATAATGCAAGACTTGAAGTCAAAGGAATAGGCACTTCCAAAGTAGACTTGCGTGGTGGCTGATCTATGATGTTGCATGACGTTCTATATGCTCTATAGATTCGATGAAACTTAGTATCCGTGTCTGTTCTTTTAGATGTTGGTTTCAATTTAAATTTTAGTCGCAAATGTGTTAGAATTACTCTAGACAATTTTTTTTATGATTTTGGACATCGTTATGATCGTTTTATCATTTTTTAGATTGTAATCCTTCAACTGATAGACTATTATGTTGACCATTGTGTAATGGCATGTTATTCCAGTAATAATGATGTAGATGTTATTACATGACATGCGAGATTGGGTCACATAGGGCAAGATCGAATGAACAAGTTGACAAAGAAAAGATATTTAGGTTCTTTCTCCAAAATTGATATGCCAACATGTGGAAACTGTCTTGCTGGAAAGATTACACGTAAACCATTTGGGAAGGCTAAAATAGATGAGTTCCCACTGCAATTAATTCATTCTAATATTTGTGGTCCAATGAATGTGAGGACAAGATCTGATTATGTATATTTCATTACATTTATTGACGATTTCATGCGCTTTGATTATGTCTATTTGATTTCTCATAAGTCTGAAGCACTTGAATTCTTTAAAAAATATATGAATGAAGTTGAGAATTAATTAGATAAAAGTATCAAGACTTCAGGAACCGACAGAGGCCGTGAATACTTGTCAAAAAGTCTGAAGAATTATGTACTGAAAAAGGCATTACCAGATAATTAACTATTCCTTATACACCTCAACAGAATGGTGTAACTAAAAGAAGGAATAGAACATTATTGGACATGACAAGGTCCGTGATGGCATAGGCAAATTTACCTATCTCTCTTCGGAGAAATGCGTTATTGACTGTAGCCTACATATTGAATAAAATGCCTTCTAAATTAGTACCTTTCACTCTTATAAACTGCGGACTGGTCATAAATCAAACCTTAATGATCTACGACCTTGGGGTTATGTTATATATGTAATGATCGTTCTGGTGAGTTCGGTAAATTAAGTCCAAAAAGAAAGAAATGTATCTTTATAAGATACTCAGAACACTCCAAAGGGTATGTGTTCATTAGTGAATTGGAGGACGAAAGTACTATTGAAATTGAATCACGAGATATCAAATTTCTAGAAAATAATTTTTCCAAAAAAGGTGAAATAAAGGAGAGTGAGTCTCTTTAAGAAATGATGAATTCAGATGATCAAACAATGTCTTCAGAATTGCTTGATAATTCAATAAATCAAGAATTGGTTCTTAATCCAAGTGAGAATTTTGAATTCCAAAATCCTATGGAGGAATCTAAACTTCAATTACATAAGAGTACCAAAAAAGATGTACGTAAATGATCTTATGGGATTGAGGATTATGTTTTCTTGGTATCTCCTACAGAATTGGGTGAGCTTAATTCTGTGACTGAGGTTTTAATGAGTCCCTAGAATAGATGAGTGGATAAAAGTGATGAAAAAAGAATTAGAGTCCAAACAAAGTTTGGGATCTAGTTGACCTTCCTCCTGGGCATAGAGCTATTGGGAACAAATGGACTCAAAGTTAAACACAAATCAGATGGATCAATAGAAAGACACAATGCGCGATTGGTTCAAAAGGTTTACTTAAGAAGCTGGAATAGATTACAAGGAAACTTTTTCACCAGTTGTGAAGTTTACCTCTATTCGATTACTTTTGGCTATTGTTGCACGTTTGGATCTAGAGTTGCACCAAATGGATGTGAAGACCGCTTTTCTCAATGGAGAATTAAACGAGAAAATCTACGTGGAACAATTTGTAGGTTTTGTTGTTAAAGGTCAAGAAAAGAAAGTTTGTAAATTAAAAATATCAATTTATAGCATGAAGCAGTCTTCAAGGAAGTGGTACTTGAGAATTCACAAAGAGATGATTTCATTTGATTCACCATGATTGATGAAGACCATTGCATCTATGTGAAGAAGTCTAATGGGATGTTTGCAATACTTTCACTTTACGTGGATGATATTTTATGTCACACCCCACCTTGGGGGGTATGACGGGCACCTGGTGCCTGCTAGACTCTGGGCTGCTAAACGGTCCAGCCTGAGCACATCTGGTGCTTTGGCTGACTCTAGCTCTATCTCAAGAAACGAACCGGCTATATAACGGCTGTAAATATAGCTCCTGGCCGATTAGGCCTATAACCACCTGCACTGTATCATCAGCTAACCAGAATCATTCACATGTGGAAAAACCTATGCGGGCCGACAAGGCCACCATGCTGTCTAGTTATCCCTAACTCAATATAACAAATGCGTAACAGCTACGTGACCGGCAAGGTCACCACTACTGACTGGATAAGGCTTCACACGGCCAACATCAACAACTAAACACGTATATATACATGCACGGCCCCACACGACCGGCTCCACCACTACAGGGAAACATCAGACTGCAAGCCTCTAGGAAGTGATAATAAATTGGTCGGGACAGGGCCCCGACCTACCCAACTATAATCAAAAGGAAATAGGAGCAACCTCCGACTGTCTAGCTCCGGAGGATAGGAGCTGATAACTTTGCTGACTGGATCACGAGGGATCGACTCCATTTCTATGTGTACCTGCAGGCAAGCAATGCAGCGCCCACACGGGCGTCAGTACCACAGGTACTGAGCATGTAAAGCAAACCGAAATATACAACTGAAATGGGTAACAATAATAACATGAAGTATAAGCAGGAAGTAGCTGAATCTATCTGGCTGAGGATAACTGGGGAGAGTTTACCTATTTTGTAACTAAACTGGGCGTACCTGACGACGTGTCGTCCTACTGTCTATCAGTATCTAATAGCACATACAGATATACATATAAATACACACAATACCTGACCGACCCCCATAAGCCGGAAGGTGCCAACCAACAGAACAATCTATTTACCCCAACCCGGGTCTAAACCAACCAAAAATAAGTCACTCCACTCATCTGATAACTGTGAGCTCCCCCTACAGGCCCCCTTGGGTAAGTAGGTCGGGCCTTGGCCTCTGACAATGAACTGTGTCTGAGTCCGAAGACTCTTGCCTCTAGGCGCAAGTGCTCAACGGGGTAATCTGCTGCTGTATCTGTGACTGAAACTGCCCCTGGGTGTAAACACACAACATGGTAATTTTATAAAAATCTGTATCTGAAACTGCCCCCGGCCACAAGCGCACACAGAGTAGTCTGCCCCTATAAACAGGGTAATCTGGCTCTGCGCAGAGTGAACTGAACTGCCCCGGTAAGCAGGGTAATCTGGACCGTATTATTATGGTGGTCGGCCATCATCGTCCTCTAGGCGGACGGCATCGCCCAGCTGGTGGCGGTATCTGAATCTGGTATAGACACAGCTATAACCCAGGGGCGGCGGGGATGCTAAAGGGTACCCACATGCCATAACAAGTCTCAACATGCAAAACACATACACAACAAGCATGCTCAAATGGAAAATACTAAACATATTCTCTTCTTTTATTTTAAGGCCAGCCCGTATTAAACAACTGATGCTATATTCTGTTTTACACTGTTTTTGATTGCTGGGCTAACTGCTACCTGACCTTTATCTATTTATCTGATTATTGTTACCCGTGATCTGAAGCTATATCAGTTTCTAGAGCCATATCTATTTCTGGAGCTACATCTGTATCTGGAGCTATTCCTATATCTGATTACTGATCTAATTACATCTGAATATAACTCAATAACATAGGACATGCCATCTATAACTGGGATATAGCTCAATAACATAAGACGTGCCATCTATTACCAGATACAGTCTCAACAAATGTAATACATACTATCTGTAATCTTGCTAGTTCATTATACTGCTTTTACAACTTCCATTCTGGGTATTACGTAAGAACATGCTGAGCTACTAGCTGATACCACATTACTATCTAAAATCATCTGACTATCCGTTATTCTGATTATCGCATGATACGTAATGATATACTAGCATGCTTGCTGGAAATTGTACTAAAATCGTTCCTGTACGCTGGGTATCTGTTAATAGCCTTTATTCTATTTATTTTCTAGACTGTACTTCCTGGCTTGCCGAAAGAATAGCTTTACATACCTGGTTTTTGAGTACCCGACTGACCTATGTGATTTCCGTCGGTACTTCTGCTGTTTCTCCCAACTACATTCATATACATGTCAATTAGAACCAAATACACCAATATTCTAAAAGAAAACGTCACTTTCGATATATTTATAGTCTAAACTTTGGCTTATCGAAAGACGGTCAAAAACTCGCTATTTCTCGAAAGTCCAGAAGGGAGAAATATTCACTTTAAGGCTAGGAGTATATTGACACTAATTTGGAGCAATTCCACTTACCTTAGTTCGGTAGCACGACGATTCGTCGGCAGAATTTCGCGAAACTAAATCCGTAGGAATGCTCCTTACTGCTTAATACCTTGGTATCTGGAGTTAATTTGAGTTTGGACCGCGTTTGCGGCGTAATCGAGCGATAATTTAATAGTACTTTCGCACCCTCTCTGTTTTCTCACGAATTCTGGAAGTTATTTGATGAAAATGAGATTAAAAAACCGAAGTTGGAGGCTTATATACTTGGGCTTGGACAGGGCCAACGTGTCACGGAGCCAACGCGGAGGCTCCACCTCCGTGACACGTTGCCATCGTGGAGGGGCTCTGCCCCGGCTCCTTCCGCAATGGTTCGACAGGTTTCTCGTCCGGTCTTTTTCCGGGCCTTTTTCTAGCATGTATGACTTTCAAATACTCTTAACCAACACGCGAATAGGCCATCTATGTGTTGGGGATTTTACGGGGTATAACATTTTATTAGCCGTAAATAATATGGAGTATATGAAAACCGTCAAACCATGACTTTCGAATTCATTTGACATGAAAGACATGGGTGAAACGGATTATATATCGGGTATTAAGATTCAAAGAGATCGTTCCAAAATTTTTTTGAGTCTATTTCAAGAAACATACATAAAGAAAATTTTGAAACGCTTTTGTATGAATAGTTGCAAACCCATGGATGTCGCGCCCTATTTTCCTCGCGGAAAGCGGGATTCAACACGTGATAACTCTTAAGGGTTATTTAAAGAGAAGAGTCGCCACCTAACGATTTGAGGTGCGTTAGGGCACTGTACTAACCTAAGGGTCTGTTATACTAGCCTAGGTCACCAGAGTCGGGAAAGGGTTCAAACTACCTCGAAAGGAAGATGTTAGACACCTTTCGAGGTCCACAACTGTGGGTCCCTTCCGGATTCATTTTATGTGGGGAAAACTAAGTTGTCAAATAAGGACTAATCAATTGACTAAGTGATTAAAAAAATATGTTCATATAATATTAAAATGAGTAAATAAGTTAAACAAAATTTAACACTTTTCAAATTTATGCGACAACTAAATGATAAGATAAAGCTGAAATTTTATCGAGCAAATTTATTTTTATAAAAATAAAGACTCAAGCAAAATTAAATTAGTTCATGATTAATATACAATTTAAGCGATAAAATAATACAAAATTATCAAAATAACAAATACTGCAAAATATTCAATATACAAGACAATTAAATCACAACATAAATAAATTAAACAGAAAATTAAGTCATTTATTAAATTAATGCGGGAACTATGTGACAAAATAATAAAAATATTTCCCAATTAGACTTATAAAATTTGTTTTAAAACAAATGAATATCTCAATATAAATTAAAACCCTAATTTAATATAAAATTTAAATAACAAATAATTTCAACAAACTTATTTACTAAACATAAAATATTTTTGTTCAAAAGTAAGAAGTTATGTATTTTAAACTTATTTTTTAAACGTAATACTAAGTGCTTAAGACAAATCGATTTATTTATTAAATACGGGATCAATAAGAAGCGCAAAGACATTATTAAGACAAGCAAAGAAAAATAAATTTGAAAAGATAAAGGAAGTACCGCAAACAATACTCTATTTACTAAACTCACAATATATAAAACTAAATTACCCCAAATTAAAAAAAAAAAAGAACTATGATTCATTAATACTTTTGTGATAATTTAGAACACATTTTTTCATATTTGATAAGCTTGAAAGAGTTGAAAACCTAAAAGAATGTTTGTTTCTTTATAGGAATGGCCACACGATATTATGAATCGTGACCTTCAACCTTAGCAACAAGTTAATTGAAGGTCGGTATTAAATTAAAAATAAAATAATATATTTTAAAGTTTTAATAATGATTTGAATCTTTGGAATATGAGCAAATAAATATTTACACATAAATACATATAATCACTTTTGAAAACTTGGGTTGATGTTGCTTCTAGGGGACAAGGGTCAGCTTAATTTAAAAGTTCGAAATTAGATCTTGTAATTCCTTTTTACTTTCCCATTAACTATATGTTAAGGGATAATATTCATATATATGATAAATTACCCCTTTTCAAAAAAAGAATAGAAGATAACTTTAACAAAAATATAGCGAAGCGATTCTTTCTGTAAAAAAAATCGTACGGGTTTGAAAAAGATTAGAAGAAAGAAAAATCAGAGCAAATAACACATAATTCCCCTACCCTCTTTAGACATCCCTTTTCGCTATTAAGAGTATGTTACAATATTACAACCGAAAGAATAAATAAATTAAATACATAAAAATACATAACATTAAACTTAAAACTAATTGCAAAACAGTAACTCGTCTCTTTTAGACTCAAACCCAAAGCGGTTCCTCAGTATTGTTTTTTTCAAAAGGAATCCTGCTTGAACAAGTGAACAAACACACCCATATACAAATATATGTGTATTCTAGATTTAAGGGAATCACGTTTTAAAGCTAAAACACATCACATATCCAAATTCAGAGAAATCCGTAAAATAAAATGATAAAATACATGCAACCGATTTAAGTATGCTATTATAAGAATATAACATAGGAAGTACACTAACCGGTCCAACGAGATTAAAGAGAACGCTAAAAAAAATCTCTATTTTAAAACAATGCTAGAAGGGTAGAATTTTTTTGCTAAAGGAGAGTTATTCTAATGCTAATATAAAAATTAATTTTTTATTATGTGGCCAGAGAGGACAAAGTTATATTGGTAGAGAGCATGTTAGGTTTGAATGAACATTGTTTAAAGAATCCCTCCCCCCCCCCCCCGCCCCCCCCCCCCCCCCCCCCAAAAAAAAAAAAAAGGATAGAAGAGCATGCTTCTTATATAGCTAGAGGAATAGAGTTAATTAGAGGATATAAGGGAGGAAATATTCACTAGAATCAATCAAGTAATATATTTTCCTCAAATAACACAATTAAATCAATTAAGTAGTAACACAATTATATCAAAATAATAATAATAATAATAATAATAATAATAATAATAATAATAATAATAATAATAATAATAATAATAATAATAATAATAATTAAAAATAAATAAATCATTATTTACTTAAAATAGATATATGTACTAAATTTAAGGAAGGAGAAAATCAGTCAATTATTCATAATTAAATCAATTGAGCAAGACTTTACATAAGGAAATAATGCAGCAGGAAATTGACTAAACATACACAAAATCTCGGGTCACCTGGATGGGTTATTGGGTAGAAATTGATTTAGACTAGATCTGAATTTAAATAATAGCCAATATTGATTATAGTGGCTAAAATTGGCATAAACTGAATAGAAAGTGGCCAGATTTTAAATATATTAGATGAAATTGAATAGAAAATGGCTAGAATTTAAATGAATTGGAGGAAAATTGAATTAACTGCTATTAAATTAAAAAAAAAACACTACACTTGTAAAATAAATTAATAAATATTTTAATTTACTAAACTTGTAAAATAAATTAATAAATAGCTAATATAATAATTTAATTTATGATAAAATAATATAATGTTATACTACAAAATTGAATATAAATAAATTATATACTAAGTAAATTATATTTTTTAAATAAACATCGTTTAATTGAAAATATGTATGCATACGTTAATACACAATATACCATATATGACCTAATTACATAACATAAGAAAATTGATGAATTGAAACTAAATGCAAATAAATATTTCAGAATTATAATTTAAAATAATTATGCAAAATTTAAGAATTATGATAATTAATTATTAAAATATTATGAATGCAGACTAAACAATTACGTGAAAGAGGTAATTTTAAATATGCACTATATATATCAATAAGCAGCTAAGACGAGACGTAGGGAGGTCAAAATTGGGTGTCAACAGCTGCCCCTCTTTGCTTGGTAATGAAGGATGAATTGTCGAGCAAAGAACGTTGACTTAGTGGTCAATTTTGCCGACCGAAAGAAAATTTTTTGGTAGGGCCAGATAAAACAAGATGAGGTTGTCAAGATGTTGTAGCCGAGACTTTGGTATCAAGTCGCCTACATATCTCGGGTCTTACGAGAATCAGACCGCATGTAGTTTTAGATTTAGGGATGAACGAGATCCCTAAAAATTGACAACACGAGGCTTGGATAAGGATGGGATAGCACGAATGAACCAGATTTAGAATGCATTACAAAATGAGTCAGGTGAGAATAAGGTTCAAAATTCGGGATAAGTCAAGAAGATAGTAGGAAAGGCGTTATCATTCGTAGCTTGTTACTCCTCGACGTTCGCGTAGGCAAACAACTAAAGCATATGCATCAAATACTTTGTAAAATAAATTGATGCAAACAATGATGCAAGTTCCCTTTAGACGATGAAAGTTTTGCTTTGAGATAAAATGATGATGTCTCTAAGCCATGATGTCTTGGGCCATGATACGCAAATAAATTCCATGAGCCATGAAATGATGTCTGCAGGCCATGAAAAATGACGCCTTTAGACTATGACGCCTTAGGAGCATGATAAGCAGAAAATAAATTCCCTAGGCCATGAAATGATGTCCGTAGGCCATGAAAATGACGCCTTTAGACTATGACGCCTTAGGGGCATGATAAACTGGAAAGTAAATCCTCGGGCTATGACATGATATCCACAGGCCATGAAATGATGCCTTTAGGCTATGGCGCCTTCGGATGAGAGGAAGAATGCTAATTTAAAGAAAGCAAATCATTCGAGAGCCTCAATAATTCAATTGAAAGCTTTGGTTTGTTCGGGCTCAATGCAAATAAGTCATAGGGCTCAGAATGCAACCACGGGCTCGAAATGCATAAAATAAGCTTGAAATGCAAATAACGGGCTTGAAATGCATAAACGGGCTCAGATGCATATATAAGAATGTATATCATGGGCTTAATATGCAAATATGGGCTTAAAATGCATATATAAGAATGTATATCACGGGCTCAATATGCAAATATGGGCTTAAAATGCATATATTCCGTATATCAAGGGCTCGATATGCAGATTCAGGCTCAAATGTATATATAAAAGATGCATATATCATGTATATCACGGGGTTGATATGCAATTGAGGGCTTAGATGTATATGCAAATACAGGCTTGAATGCATATATCATGTATATCACGGGATCAACAGACACGTATAAAGGGCTAAAAAATGTAGATACGGGCTCAAATGCAAGTATGACGGGCTCAAATGCAAGTATGACGGGCTCAAATGCATATTTCATGTATATCAAGGGCTTAAAATGTAATCGAGTGGTCAGATGTATATAAAACAAATGCATATCGTATATCACGGGCTTAAAATGCAATACGGGCTTAAATGCAAATACGGGCTCAGATGCATATATAAATGCATATCACAACTCAAATGCATATAAAAAATGTATACCACGGGCTCAATATGCAATTGAGTGCTCAGATGATGGAATAGCAAGATAATAAGTAGGGGCATAAAGGAGAATGACTTAGCTCTATGTCGCCTTATGACAAGACGTTCTCCATCTTTGCCTTTTGCATTTCTGTTGTTTCAGTGCTCAAAGAAAAAATATTAGTTCGTAAAGGGGAGGTTGATCTGTGTGTCTATCCTATAGCCTTCTTCCATTCGTTGGACACCTGTTGTTGGACTCCGTCCAGGTACACACTTGGGCACAAAGTTTAGACAAAAAAGGCGAATAATTCAGTAAAAGTAAAAGTAAAAGTAAAATAAGTTTGAAATACGTAGAAAAATTGAGTTAAATCACGGGCCATGACATATTTTAAAACCATACAACATCCTTTTGTAAATCGAACCCTTGCCTTGACTTATTCTTGACGAAATTTTGGGATCCTTCTCAAAATATCTGCCTCAGTGTAGAAAATGATGTCGGGTCCTTTGCAAATGACGGGGAGTTGCAAATTTTTGAGGTCCTCTCAAAAATTCTGCCCCAATTGTAGCTTGTTAACTGAAACACCATGGAAAATATAACAAAATCACCGAGACCTTTTTTAACGAAAGGGGAGAAGAAAATTTTATAAAGATATAGACCGAGTCCCAAAAGGACGCCTACGTATCCCTCTTAAATGGGAATCAGGTCCGACGTAGTTCAGGTTACAAGGCAGAGCAAAAAGAAACAAAATTCCAATCTAAATGTAGTATCTCTTAACGACATCTGAGTTGATAGGTCCGGGCCAGATTTCACCATCCATCTTTGCTAGGATAAGTGCTCCTCCTATCAGCACTCGATGAACTATATAAGGTCCTTGCCAGTTAGGCGAGAACTTGCCTTTAGCTTCATCTTGGTGTGGAAAAATCCACTTCAAAACTAATTGCCCGGGCGTGAAAAGTCTTGGCCGAACTTTCTTGTTAAAAGCCATGGTCATCCTGTTCTGATAAAGCTGACCATGGCAGACTGCATTTATCCTTTTCCCATCAATGAGTGCTAGTTGCTCGAATCTACTTTGCACCCATTTCGCATCGTTCAGTTCTACTTCTTGAATGATTCTCAAAGAAGGAATTTCCACCTTAGCTGGTATCACTGCTTCATTACCATATACCAACATATAAGGCATAGATCCAGTAGACATTCGAAGAGTGGTACGATATCCCAACAAAGCAAAGGGCAGCTTTTCATGTCAGTGTCTATAATTGTTAATCATTCTGCGCAAAATCCTCTTGATGTTCTTGTTTGTAGCCTCCACTGCTCCATTCATCTGCGGCCTGTATGCAGTAGAATTACGATGCTTGATCTTGAAGTTTTCACACGTTGTTCTCATCAAGTCACTATTTAGATTAGCGCCATTGTCAGTAATAATAGATTCAGGTACCCGAAATCGGCAAATGAGATGGTCGCGGACAAAATCTGTCACCACCTTCTTTGTGACGGACTTGTGAGAGGTAGCTTCAACCCATTTAGTGAAGTAGTCAATTGCAACCAGAATGGAATCTATGTCCATTAGACGCTGCAGGCTCGATGGGACCAATTACATCCATTCCCCAAGCTGCGAATGGCCAAGGTGAGCTCGTGGCATGAAGCTCGTTAGGAGGAGCTCGAATCACATTTGCTTGGGTTTGACAACGATGACATGTTTGCACATACTTGATACAGTCCGTCACCATAGTCAACCAAAAATAGCCAGCTCTCAAGATCTTTTTGGCCAACACGAAACCGTTTATGTGGGGCCCACAACTTCCAACGTGAACTTCCTCAATCAAAGTTGTTGCATCTTTAGCGTCCACACATCTCAACAAACCCAGGTCTGGGGTCCTCCTATTAAGGATTTCCCCGTTTAGGAAAAACTGATTGGCTAGCCTCCGAATCATGCGTTTTTGGACGCTTGTAGCATGTTCAGGATAACCCCCATTTTTCAGATACCCTTTGATGTCAGCATACCATGGTTCACCATCTGGTTCTTCCTCAACATGAAAGCAATAAGCTGGCTGCTTATGTATATGAATAGGAATGGGATCAATGTAATTCTTATCAGGGTGCTGGATCATTGAAGACAACGTAGCCAGAGCATCCGCAAATTCATTCTGTATCCGGGGAACATGTTGGAATTCAATCTTGAAAAACCTCTTGCATAATTCTTGCACGCAATGTAGATAGGGCAAGATCTTTGTGTTCTTCGCGGCCCATTCTCCCCTCACTTGATGCATCAGCAAATATGAGTCTCCAATTACCAGTAACGACTGCACGTTCATGTCGACTGCCAGTCGAATACCCAAGATGCAGGCTTCATACTCAGCCATGTTGTTAGTACAAGAAATCGAAGCTTAGCTGATACAGGGTAATGCTTCCCAGTTTTTGATACCAACACTGCTCCAATGCCCACTCCTTTGAAATTTGCTGCTCCATCGAAGAATAATCTCCAACCATCGTACTCTTTGGAAGTATCTTCTCCTATGAAGGCCACTTCCTCATCGGGAAGTATGTCTTCAGTGGTTCATACTCCTCATCCATAGGATTTTCTGCCAAATGATCTGCAAGAGTCTGTCCTTTTACCGCTTTCTGTGTAACATAGACAATATCAAACTCACTTAGCAATATCTGCCATTTGGCCAGCTTCCCTATAGGCATGGGCTTTTGGAAGATATACTTCAACGGATCCATTCTGGAGATCAGATAAGTCGTGTTAGCAGATAAATAGTGCCTCAGCTTCTGAGCAACTCAATTCAAAGCACAACACGTCCTCTCTAGTAATGTATATCGAGCCTCATATGGTGTGAACTTCTTGCTCAAATAGTATATGACTTGCTCCTTTCTCCCTGTCTCGTCATGTTATCCCAAAACACAACCCAAAGCGTTTTCTAGCACAGATAAATACAAGAGCAAAGGTCTTCCTTGTTCTGGTGGGACTAAAATTGGAGGCTTCGATAGATAATCTTTGATTCTATCGAAAGCTTGTTTACACTCAGGAGTCCACTCTGTAGCAGCATCTTTTTTTAACAGTTTGAAGATAGGCTCACAAATAACCGTTGACTGAGCAATGAAATGGCTAATATAGTTGAGTCGTCCTAAAAAGCTCATGACTTCTTTCTTACTTTTCGGCGGTGGGAGCTCTTGGATGGCCTTAATCTTGGTTGGATCCAACTCAATACCCCGACGGCTGACGATGAATCTCAATAATTTCCCCGATGGAACACCAAATGCACACTTTGCCAGATTTAGCTTCAGATTATACTTCCTCAATCTGTCAAAGAACTTTCTGAGGTTTGCCAGATGATCTGAGATCTTCTTCGACTTGATGATGATATCATCCACATAAACCTCAATTTTCTTGTGAATCATGTTGTGGAAGATGGTGGTCATGGCCCGCATGTAGGTGGCTCCAGCATTATTCAACCCGAATGGAATTAACTTATAGCAATATACGCCCCATGGGGAAAGGAATACAGTTTTCTCAGTGTCCTCTTCATGCATTCTGACCTGATGATAGTCGGCGAAACAATCTACGAACGATTGTGTCTCATGCTTGGCACAGTTGTCAATAAGGATGTGGATATTTGGAAGCGGAAAATCATCTTTAGGGCTGGCCTTGTTGAGATCCCTGTAATCCACACAAACTCTGACCTTTCCGTCCTTTTTCGGTACTGGCACAATATTAGCCAACCAAGTGGGATATTCTACTACTTTGAGGATTCCGGCATCGATCTGCTTAGCCACTTCCTCTTTGATTTTCAAACTCATGTCAGGCTTGTATTTTCTCAGCTTTTTCTTTACAGGAGGATACGCTGGATCAGTAGGCAACCTATGTGCTACTATGGAATGGCTGAGCCCCGTCATATCAGCATAGGACCAGGCGAAGACGTCTTTATACTCCTTCAGAAACTCTATGTACTCTTCCACCTCATCTTTTGCAAGATAGGTGCTGACTTGAGTCTCCTTAGGTGTCTCTACATCTTCTAAGGTTACCACATCGGTCTCTATCAAATTTGCTTTGGGCTTGTCTTCGAACTCTTCACCTCCCTAACAATTTCAACAGGTACCTCATCTTCTTCAGCTTCTAATGAGTTGCCTGTGTTATGCCGTATAGTTTCATTACAAGCCATGGCCTTAGATTCAACGTGTTCGATATTAGAAATGCTAAAAATAAATAAAATTGAATCAAATATATGAAAGGAAAATAATTTTATTAATTTAAAATTTTGGTCAAAATTTGACATAATAAAAGAAAATTCCACGACTCTGAAAACAAATATTATTTTTGAAACAATAGAAACACTAATCCTTTAGTCTACCCAGATGCCCGGCGAGCTTTGGACGGAGTGGCTGTCCAGTTGGTAGCTCCCCTTTGAACTCCTGCTTCCTGTTGTGGGACCCCTCCTTCCTCCTCGTTGATAATGGTGTGACAGCTGTTATCTCCTGACTCATCCAAAAACAAATCCCTTAGACTGAGCAGCACGACGTCTTCCTCGGCCCACTTAATATCAAGAAAACCGTTAGAAACGAAGGTTTGCTGAAGCGAAGGCAGTGGGTTTGGCAACAAGAAACTTTTCTTTCCCAAGGGATATTTCCAATCGTCCACCTCTTCTTCAGTAGGTTGATATCCCAATCCAAAAGTGGTTTTTTGTGTTGCCACTTGCAGCGGCTCTGACATTCCTTGCAATTTGACTCCAAGACCCTTGCCTGGTTGAAACCCCAACCACAGCAGCATACTCAAAATCTTATCGCTCCACCACCTTCCTTCCTCAACGACACTGACAAGTTCTAAGGTGTGGAAACTCTCCCCATCCAAACCTCCTTTCCTACAATGACGGGGATAACATGAGCAGTGTAAATTGGGCGGCTTTCGTCCCCGTGGACCATGACCTCTTGGTGATCCCACTCAAACTTCAGGCATTGGTGCAGAGTTGAAGGCACAGCTCCCGCAACATGAATCCATGGGCGTCCCAATTGCAGATTATAAGAGGCTGGGATGTCCATTACTTGGAACGTCATGGTGAATGTGGCAGGGCCAACTAGCACGTCTGGGTCAATTTCCCCAAAGGTGTCCCTTTGTGAACCATCAAAAGCTTTGACGTTCATATTTCATTGCTTGATTCGGGCGAGATCAACTTCCAGCCGGGTCAAAGTGTTCAGCGGGAAAATATTTAAACCGGAGCCTGGGTCAATCAATACCTTGGTGATGAACGTGTCCGAGTGTTGCACTGTGATATGCAGCGTTTTGTTATGAGACACGCCTACCACAAGCAATTCATCCTCATGAAATGAGATTTTCTGGGCTTCAAATACTTGACCCACCATATGGGCCACTTCGCTGCTAGATATGCTTGCCGGAACGTATGCTTCTCCTAACACCTTCATCAAAGCCTTTTGGTGTTGATCAGAGATCTGCAGAAGTGATAAAATAGAAAGTTGAGCCGGAGTCTTGCTCAACTGTTCTACCACCGAGTATTCTTTTGCTTGCACCTTTTTCCAGATCCCATTATTTTCTGCCTCCACTGCTGGTTGTTGTCCTTTGTCACCCCCTTGAATCAGAGTGTCAGGAGTGTACACTCTTCCAGATTGCGTCACCCCTTGTGTTGCATCTGCTTCTAACACCTTTATTTTCCATGAGGCATTTTCCTCGTAACTCCAAGGTACTGTCTTGTACGAAGTTGGAGCAGCTCTTACCACTGTAAATGGAGGCCTTGGCGTAGCTAACTCAACCTTGAACGGAGGACGTACCTGTACTCTCCTAGATGAGTCTGAAGAAAAACCTGCTTTGTGTTCAATCACCCCAATAGTATTCGACAAGTCTTCAGCCTCATCACAAGAAATCATGTTCACCTGGTGATTTGACAGAGGATTACTTGTCACATTCGGTGCCGGATCCTTGAGGTGAATGACCTTTGTATCAATCAACTTTTGTATTTTTCCTTCAACGATCTGCAGGACTTTGTAGTGTGCCCCTCATGCCCGAGTGATACATACACACCTTGTTGTGGTCATACCACTTAGCTTGGGTATCGACCGGGAGCGCAGGAATAGGCTCAATGTAACCAGCTTCTTTCATTCTTACATACTATTGATCAATCGGTTCGGCTAATGGGGTATAGGTTTTTGCCGGCCTTCTTTCAAATTGAGCCCTAGGCTTTTGGCTTGGTGAGGAAGATGGTCGTGAGTGAGGAGGTTGTAGATAAGAGGGTTATGTGCTATAGATAGGATAAGTGGGGGCTTGGTAATGTGATGGGGGTGTTTGGAAATGGGTTGGAGGGGGAGTTTGATATGGAGCTTGGTAAGAATGGGAATTTTGGTATGGTGATGGAGCTTGATAGGGTGGTGATGGAGCTTGATATGGTGGAGGTGGAGTTTGGTAATGCGGGGTTGGAATTTGGTAGTGAGGGGTTGGAGTCTGGGGTTTGTAAACATAACTCTTCGGCCCTTGGGCCATCATAACGGTGCCTACTTCCTTTTTCTTGCGGCTTTCTGAAGTAGCACCAGACTGCAAAGCTTTGTTAGCCGCTTGCAATGCATTCAAATTGATAATAGTACCATCCTTGATACCGTCTTCAATCTTCTCTCCCAACTTAATGATCTCTGCAAAACTTTTTTCACTGACTAGCATCATTCTGTCATAAACTTGCGGGTCCAAAGTCCGCATGAAAATGTCCTTCATCTGTGACTCTTCCATCGGTGGGGTCGCACTCTAGCAGCCTCGGTCCTCCAGCAAGTTGCGAATTCCCTAAAAGTCTTGTTGGGCTTCCTCTTGAGGTTTTGGATGTAATGCAAGTCAGGTGCATTTTCTGTATTGAACCCAAAACGCTCCACAAAGGCTGCTGCCATTTTTGCCCAGGTAAACCATTTCTTCGGGTTCTGCTCTACATACCAGCTAAGAGCCTCAGCGATCAAACTTCGCATGACCAATTTCATCCTTATCTTCTCATTTCTTCCCACTCCTACCAGTTTGTTGCAATACAATCTTAGGTGGGCCCTTGGATCACCGGTTCCATTAAATAGTTTGAATTTGGGAGGTTTGTACCCCTCCAGTAATTCGACATTCGGATGTATGCACAAGTATTCATAATCCAGACCCGTTATTCCCTTGATGCCTTCAACACTTTGCAACCTGCTGTTTATCTTCTTCAACTCCTTTGCTAGAGTCTAAATCAATCCATCCTTTTCTGAAGGCTCGGATTCCTTCAAATGATGAGTTACAGGCGCCGTCTCCACATAGATTGGGTTGGTATGAGTGCGGGCATATGTTGCATTTATATTGGTCGGGGGAGGTATTTCTTGAACTGGTGATGGGTAATGGGAGGTAGCTGGAGCTGGTGGATTTGTATAAGTATATAGAGGGTATTGGTAATATTGGGGTGGAGTGTCTTGTGGTGGAGCTGCGGATTGTGAAGACATAGGAAGGCTGACTGGTGCTTTTGAAGTCGAGGCATCAACTTGGGCCCCAAATAATGTTGTCTGGGTGTTTAGGTTGCGAACTTGTGTTAACTCTTCTTGAAGCTCGAAAATTTTCTGCTCGAGCCTCATAATCACCTCGTTGTAACTCGGAGGGCCGACCCCTTCGAAATTATCCCGTTCTTCTCTGAGTGCATCGCTACCACTGCTGTTATGCTCATCCATCTTATTCTTTCCTCTGTTGCGATTAAGAATGGGAGGAGGAGAAGGAGGAGCCCCTTTTGACCTTGTGTAGTAGACCAGGTTTGCACAGATCAACCTTTGGGAAGGAGAAAATAAGACCAACAACAAACAAATCATAGTTAGTAAGAGAGGTTAGAAATAATGTTGATTAAAGTAAAGATCAAACAAAAATAATGACATGTTTCTTAATTTTGGGGCCTTTTTTATGCCAGAGGTAGGCCTAACGAGTTTGAGAGAAACATGTTGTTAAGTATTGTCATTTTTCTCCCAAAATAAACCCAAAATAAAACTTTATTATGATAAAAGTTGCAAAAATTACAAGAAACAAACTAAATAACATTCAATTAAATCTTGAAAATGTCTTCATCGATGTCTGATTTCTTTGGATCTTCTAGTACTTTGTCAAAACGGTGGCGATTGGACAGAAGATAAGCCAATGCTAGGTCCTTTCCAATAGCTCCCCCATTCAGGCATTCCTCTCCATGTTTGCTGAATTCATCACGCAAATCCTGTATCCTTAAATCCAAACCTAAGGCTCGATCTTTCCAGTACTCCAACTCTTTGCCCATCTCAGCAATTTCTTTGGCATTGTCGTCTTGTAACTGCCGGTGACAAGCCTCAGAATCTTGGACCTTTCTCTTTAAATGGCGATAGAGGGTTTGTGCTTGGGCTTCCTTTTCCTCTACATGCTTGTCTTGCTTGACACTCGAGATTGCAGTACCAGCCCAGTCATCATGTAGCCACTCAATATATCCTGTTACGCAACCCGCCTGATATCGGTCAACCTCTATGCTCTTCTCGTCAAGGTAGATCTTTTTGTTCCACGCTTTTGCAATGTCCAGAGCATGTAGAACAAAGTCATCCTTGTAATCCACTTGGTATGCATCCATGTCTGCAACCCTGGGTATTATTTACATTCTTCCAGCCTGACGCATTGTCCGCATCGGAGAGTACGGTTGAAGACCTCGAAGTCCTATCAAAACCAACTAGTATCGAGACTTTGTATACACCACGAAGTTGGATCTTGGAAAGAAATCGAACATCCACTGTACAGAGTCTTCGGTCAAACTATCCAACATTTGACCCCATTTTTCTACCTCCTCGGGTCGTTTTATTGGCTTGACTCCCATGGTGACCCTGTAATGGTGAGTGGCAATGTGATCGGTTTCTGTAGGTCGAGGCATGGTTGGATTGCTACGCACCTTTTGAAGATGTTCAATAAGCCAGAGTTGAAGCAACAAGTTACATCCTTCGAAGTGTTTAAACCCATTTTTGCACTTTTCCAGAGACCGGTAGATGTCGGTCCCGATCATTGGGACAATTGTGCAGGGTCCTTTGTCGATACCTTTGCATAAGGCGTGAACAACTGAAATAAGGCGGATATCAATGTCTTCCTCAGCTCCTCGTGCGAAGACCACCATCTCCTAAGACATAAACCAAGAAAGCAAATATTCTTTTGCTCATCCACGAGTTTGGATCGGAACTCTCTTCTTTGTAGATTTCGCGAGAAGAACTATGGCCAAACCGGTTGAGCAAATAATAATAATAATAATAATAATAATAATAATAATAATAATAATAATAATAATAATAATAATAATAATAATAAAATAAATAAATAAAATAAAATAAAATTATTATTTACTTAAAATAGATATATGTACGAAATTTAAGGAAGGAGAAAATCAGTCAATTATTCATAATTAAATCAATTGAGCAAGACTTTACATAAGGAAATAATGTAGCTGGAAATTGACTAAACATACACGAAATCTCTGGTCACCTGGATGATTTATTGGATAGAGATTGATTTACACTAGATCTGAATTTAAATAATAGCCAAAATTGATCAAAAGTGGCTAAAATTGGCATAAATTGAATAGAAAGTGGCCAGATTTTAAATAAATTGGATGAAATTGAATAAAAAGTGGTTAGAAGTTAAATGGATTGGAGGAAAATTGAATTAACTGCAATTAAATTAAAAATAATACTAGACTTGTGGAATAAATTAATAAATATTTTAATTTACTAAACTTCTAAAATAAATTAATAAATAGCTAATATAATAATTTAATTTATGATAAAATAATATAATGTTATTCTACAAAATTGAATATAAATAAATTATATACTAAGTAAATTATATTTTTTAAATAAACATCGTTTAATTGAAAATATGTATGCATACGTTAATACACAATATACCATATATGACCTAATTACATAACATAAGAAAATTGATGAATTGAAACTAAATGCAAATAAATATTTCAGAATTATAATTTAAAATAATTATGCCAAATTTAAGAATTATGATAATTAATTATTAAAATACTATGAATGTAGACTAAACAATTACGTGAAAGAGGTAATTTTAAATATGCATTATATATATCAATAAGTAGCTAAGACGAGGCGTAGGGAGGTCAAAATTGGGTGTCAACAATGGATACTCCAATAGCAAGAGGTGAAACTTTAAGCCTTGAAACGTGTTCAAAGATTGAAAAAGAAAGGAAGACATGTCTCGAGTTCCATATTCTAGTTCTATCGGGAGTTTGATGTACGCTATGAAGTGTACTCGCCCAGACATTCGTTATGCCGTGGGTCTGGTTAGCAGGTATCAATCCAATCCAGGGAGAGATCATTGAAAAGCAGTAAAGAGGATTTTCATATATCTAAAAGGAACTACATATTATTCACTATGTTATAGTGGATCTGATTTACTCATAAGAGGTTATACAGATACTGATTAGGCTGGAGACCAAAATGATAGAAAATCGAACACGGCTATACTTTCTTACTTAATGGTGGTGTTATTTCATGAAAAAGTAAGAAATAAACTTGCAGAACTTTTTCAACTATGGAAGCTAAATTTGTGGCTTGTGCATTTACAGTACAAGAGGTTGTTTGGTTAAAGAGATTCTTTGAGCATTTAATATTGCGAAGAATTCTCAGGGTCCCATGAGTTTATATTGTGACAATCAAGCGACTATCGCATACACGAAGGATCCTAAGTATCACAGCAAGACCAAACACATTGACATCAAGTATAACTTTATAAGAGACATAGTAGCAAGTTGAGAAATAAATTTACAGCACATTTCTCCCCAAGAAATAATAGCTGATTGTTTTACAAAGGCAATATATAGAGACTTATTTGAGAAACATGTTATGGCTCCAGGTTTGCATAGGATATGATAATATTTTGTATTGTAAATGCCTTGGTTGTTATAATTTTTTTAAATCAATATTTGACTCTTATAATTTCTGTTCATATCTCATATGCATGTAATAATTTATTTTAATAATAAAGTGTGTCGAACAAGTTGTCAGGTTAGCTCTTTCACACGAGCAATCACCTCTTCTGTCTAGGAACATGAAGAGATGAGTTCCACCACCATATATGACTTGTTTTATAAGCCAAATGTGAGTCTCTTTAAGAAGAATAATTTGAGGATCATTGAAGAGAGAAACTCGGATTAGACATCTAAAATTGTCTAGATCAAGATTCGTACGGTGTTGAATAAGTGAAATGAATAAGGCACACATACCAATATAAGGTGAGAAAATCATAACACGTGTTCGATACCACGTGTGCTAAGCGATTAATGGGTTAATGGAAGAATATATCCCTGCTTCTTCATTGTGTGAGACCCCGAAAAGTTGTATTAACTTTTTATTGAAATATCCTTCGACCTTCGACTGTTCTTGAAGTTTCAATCAGTGTTGCTACTTTAGCATGTCACTAATAGCCATGAGTGATTTGGCAATGCAGTGTATGTCTAGGAAAGCAGTTGATTTGAAATGGATAGATTCGAATAGAAAGAAAAGACAATTAAAATTAATAATTTAACTTCTATACACATGCCGACTATTACACTTACCATAAGGGTGTCAAATGTAATTTTTGATATAAAATTAAACATGAACTCGAGTTCACTCCTTTAGAGGATGACGGATTGGATAAGTAAGCTACTGGAGTAGTGAATGATGTTTGGGGTATTGCGAGTAATAAGATCCCCCTGTTAGTAGTGAATCCTTTTTGTAAGTGATTGGTGTTACACCCGTAAGTTCGTGACACTTAGTTGGCCTGTTCGCATGTTGGGTAAGAGTTTTAGAATGCCATACGTGCGAGAAAGGGGCCCGGGGAGAGACCGGACAAGCGCCAAGTCGGAGCGTCGCAAGGCAAATGCTACTTATAAATCGCATTCGATAAATGAGACTTAAAGGCTCCAAGTATATAAAGGCCTCTCACTTCATTTTCAAGTTATCTTTCATATTATTTCCAAAGTGAACGACCAAAAACAGAGGAGGAGCGAAGGGTTTATATAATATTCATTCGATTACGCTGTCAAACGCTGTCCAAAGTCAAATTAACTTCGGGTACCAAAGTATAAAGCTGCAGGGAGCATTTCTACGGAGTTAGTTTAGTGAAATTCGCCCGGCGAAGCGTCGTCCCGCTGAGTCAAAGTGATTGAAATTGCTCCAAACTAGTGTTAATACACTCCCAGGCATAAAGTGAGTATTTCTCCCTTCTAGACCTCCGAGAAATTACGAGTTTTCGATCGTACTTTGATAAGTCGAAAGATAGTTAGTATATAGATTTAAAGTATTATTTTCTTCCAGTATAATAATGAAGTTAGTTCTATTCTTGCATGAATATGATTACAGTTGATAGAGAATAGCTGAATACGAGCCAAACTTCGCCAGTTAATCGATAAACTGACATTCGAGGTATGTAAAGCCAGTTTCTTTCGACAAGCTAGTAGTTCTAGTATAGCAAAATAGTACGAATTTCAATAGAGTGTTTCATAAGTCGTATATTATGTTCAGTATGAAATTTAATAAGCATGTTAGAAATATAAAACAATATAAGTCCCAGCAGAATATTCCAGAAATATAATTATAGATTCAGTATATTTCAGTATCAGATTCAGTATATTTCAATATGAGATTCAGAACAGAATACCAGAACATAAATATTATTTTCAGATCCAGTATATATATATATTACATGTGCCTATTGCTATCTGTGGAGACATGATTGTTCTGTGTTGGGCACCCTTAGAGCTTCCTTGACCGCCCCAGGGTTAATAACTGTGTTGACTCGCCCGCCAGAGGGTGAGAATACGTCGCTCTACGGAGTGGCATGCCGTATGCCAGCGGACGAAGATGGGATGCAGATTCCCCATAGCAGGCTGATCAACACTATACCACACCCCCTGTCGAGCGCTTGCACCCGGGGTGTAGATTTCAGATTTTAGATTACAGATTTCAGATTTCAGATTTTAGGAGTCCTCCGGACTCAGATATAGCTATAGTCAGGGGCCCAGTGAGCCCAAGTTGCATACCCAGGGGGCCAGCTGGATGCTCATAGTTACTAGGTGGATGGTATGACCTGGGTAGGGGTATATAGATTGTGTGCTGGTTGGTACCTTACGGCTTATGGGGGCTGGTAAGGTTCTTGTATGCTATGTTGTGTTAGTTATTAATAGATAGAAAGTAGACCGCCATGTTATCAGGTATGACTCTTACTCTCTTCAGTAAAGTTACACTCTTTTCGGTCAGTCTCAGCCCGTCTCCTACTACTTTAGTATCTATCAGCATTATTGCTTGCTTTTAGTTATTTTCAGTTATTGCTTGCATATTCAGTACCACTGGTACTGATGCCCGTTTTGGGGCGCTGCATTACTTGCCTGCACGTACTCATAGACGAGGATTGGATCCCTCGCAATTCTAGCCAGCTTACAGAGTCTTCAGCTCCTGTCATCCGGAGCTTGACAGCTAAAGGTTTACTTCCCTTTTTGTTTGTACAGTATGGGTAGGCCGGGGCCCTATCCCGGCCATCTTATTATTCTTAGAGGCTTGCGGATTGTATATTTCATGTGGTTAGTTGTACCGGTCATGTGGGCCCGTGTGTATGTTTTTAGTTTCATGCGATGGCCGTGTGGGGCCTTGTTCAGTTGTCAGTTGGTGACCTTGTCGGTCACAGATCAATTTAGCACTTGATTCTATTTTTCAGTGATAACTAGTCAGCATGGTGGCCTTGTCGGCCCGCATAGGTTTCCTTATGTTCAGTTGTTCTGGGTAGATGTTATATTCCTACAAGTGGCTATAGGTCTTGTCGGCCGGAGGCTGTATTTACAGCTGTTATATAGCCCGTTGTTTTCATAAATTCAGAATTAGAGCCAGCCTGGCACCAGAAGTGCTTAGGCTCAGTAGTGCAGCAGTCCAGGTCCTAGTAGGGCACCAGGTGCCAGTCATGCCTCCCAAGGCGGGGCGTGACAATTGGATTTCTATGTGGAGCTATGTTACAACCTTAATAGGTTTGGAATTTTATAGCTCTTGATGCTCACAGGTCACACGAACTATTTGCCTGTATAATTACGTGTATTATCAATATGATATTATTTTAGGTCTAGTCCATCATGAGCGAAGTGGGAGATGTTGGATTATGGATTGTGGGTCGCTCCATGTGGGCTAACCTGATCCGATTAGGAGAAGATAAGTTACTACACTGGTTAAAAAAAGGAGTTATAACCTCCCTCAACTCTCTATGAGAGAACGGTATGTGGGGAATGGAAGATGTTATTGCAATGACTCCTAAATTAGACCTAAGGTGGGGGAGGGGTGAACTGGGTCTAACGATTCTTCTCCCGAATAAAGAATTTACTTAGATTTTCTTTTGCGACAGGAATAGACTTAAACCTTGTTCCTTTGAGCAGTAACTTAATTCAAGCAGAAATAATAAAGTGCAGAAAGTAAAGTGAGAGACAAAGATTTTACGTGGAAAACCACCCAGGATCGAATGAGTGCAAAAACCATAACCTACACTCTAGTAGTGTTTCAATTTAACTCCACTAAAACATCGAACCAAATTTGGATTGTAGCCCCCACAATCCAAGGACCTACCCCTAAGCCCTTACAAAGTTCTTTAAACACAAATACAAGTAATTGAAAATAGAATTGAAATAGATTCAAGTTCACAGGTTCACTACACGTTGACACTTAGACCTAGACAGCAATGGAACAGGACTAGGGAACTGTCTCTAACACCGGTCAACTCTTTTCAACTTGAATGTCAATTGATTGTCCAGAAGCTATGAATTTGCTGAAGAGTGTTTGTGAGTGAATGTCTCAACTTGACGTGGTGGCTTCTCTTTTTATAGTTACCAGAACGCATGCCACCTTTTTTCTTCTACTAGGAAAAAGAATTTTTAACTTATACTCTATAAAAACACCGAGCCAAATTTGGATTGTAACCCCACAATCCAAGAACCTACCCTTAAGCCGTTACAAAGTTCCTAACATGTATAAACTACCCTTAGTTTTAAAATAAGAATTTTAAACACAATTACAAGTAATTGAAAACAGAATTGAAACAGATTCAAGTTCACAAGTTCACTACACGTTGACACTTAGACCTAGACTGCAACAGAACATGATTAGGGAACTGTCTCTAGCAACGGTCAACTCTCTTCAACTTGAATGCCAATTGATTTTCCAGAAGCTATGAATTTGCTGAAGAGTATTTGTGAGTGAATGTATCAACTTAATGTGGTGGCTTCTCTTTTTATAGTTACCAGAATGCACGCCACATTTTTTCTACTAGAAAAAGGAATCTTTAACTAAAGAGTCCTTGTCTTATTTGAAAGATCTTGTAGACTCCTTGTTAAATTTTACAATCTCTTACCAAATATTTTCTTTCCTTATCATCCCATGATTTCTTTCTTCCCTTATTAACAAATATTCCTTTCCTATCAGTAGAGATTTCTTTCCTTGTAGAATTCTTGTTGACTTCAATCTCTTTTCTCCTTTTTCCTGCGAATATCAAAGCACTGAACTCCACAAACTAGTTAGTAACACATGACTTAAAATTAACACACAACTTATCATGAAGTAACCAATAAAATTATTTTCCATTTTCCACAAAGAACTCGACAAGCATTGGCTTGTTTATTCATCTTTAAAATCAATAGTTAATAGGAGAGTTATTTTTTTTAACCGTACTCTGTATAAAGAAGAAAAGAGAGCAGAATGTGAATCTTCTTCTTAAGAAAACATTCTTACACCACACAAATATATTCAAGCATAATTAACGCATTTAGTTTGTGGAAAAAATTGAATTTGCTTCCTAGTGGAACAAAGTACGACTTGAAGCTTTCTTCAATAAAGATCTTTTGAAGTTTCTACTGCTGTTAACAGGTACACAATTCTTGTTACTCTTATGGATTTTTAACAATTTTCTACCCATCAAGGAGTTCCAAAATGTTGACACCCTCATTAGACCATCCCTGAAGGATGAAGTGATGAAAATCATGTCCGTTCAAAAGCAAACCCGGGCCGGTCAGAGGACCTGGTTCAAGGCTTTCATTGTTGTCGGAGTTGGAAATGGACAAGTGGGGTTAGGTGTGTAGTGTTCAGAAGAAGTGGCTACAACTATTCGTGGGGCGATTATATTGGCGAAGATTTCCGTGATTCCTGTTAGGAGAGGTTATTTGGGGTAACAAAATTGGAAAGCCACATACTGTGCCCTGTAAGGTTACTGGGAAATGTGGTTCTGTTACTGTACGTATGGTGCTTGCTCCTCGAGGTGTTGGCATTGTGGCTTCTAGAGTTCCTAAGAAGGTGCTGCAATTTGTTGATATGGAGAACGTCTTCACTTCTTCTCGTGGGTTCACCAAAACCCTCGACAATTTCATCAAGGTTCGTTTTTTATTCTAGTCTTTCTTCAATTGCGATCTAGCCTTTTACCGCGGAAAGGCATAAGATTAGAAAAATCCATTTTTATAGTTCCGACTCTGAATCCTGAATTCATGTGTGCAGTTCTTGCTCTAAGTATGGTTGCTTTGCTGAACAGCTCTAAGGATAGTTGCTTTGCTTTTAGAGTAGGAGGATGCAATCATAATCTCTAGACATATATAGGTTTCTGTGTTTACCATCTAAAGGTGTACGTTTAATTTTAGAGTTAAGGTCCACTGAATTATATCGATTTTGCGAGTTTAATATTGAACTATACAAAGTTTGCGTTGTACCTAAACTATCAACCCCAGGTTATAGAAACACACCTGAGTGCTGACTGGACCAAAATCGTGTATTTAATTACTCCTGCGTGTGTAATCGATATTTTAGCTATTAAAATCCACCAACATGACATTATAACAATTATAAATTGCTGAGTAGGCATTTTTCTTGTTTTTTAAAAGTTTTTTCACCTTTAAATACTCTTCTTCGTCATACTAATTTCTTCATGATCTGCAAATTTCTTCCCTCTTCTTTTTCATTCTTCTTCAATTTGTTCTTCATTTTTCAATAACTCACCCCTTCTTCTTAAACATATCTAGTTTTCTTTTCCAAGGATGTTTGTAAAGACCCAATTCATAACAAACTAGTGACATGATTTGTATGGGATGGGATATTGGGGAGAGAGAAAAAGAAAGAAAAAGAAGGGGGGGGGGGGGGGGAGGGGGGCCTCAAAATCAATATAGTAATACGTGAACAACCACTTGACATTTTTAAAAAAATAAATTGGGGTGTGTATCACACGGAAGTAATTATAAATGTTCAGGTGTATTTGTAAACTTAAGGTGATAGTTCAAGTACCTAACATATGTTTCGCAAAGTTCAGGTACTAAACTCGCAAAAATGGTATAATTCAGGTGTGTTTTTGGACCTTTAATTCTTAATTTTAATGTTAGGATAAGGATGACTTGAAATGGATGTAAAAAGCCCTTCAAAATGAGATTAGTTAAGTAATCGAGTTGATCATAGAAGAAAGATACTCATTTCTGTTGAGTACTTGAGTTTGATACTAGATGTAATAATTTTATTGAATATTAAGAAACACTTTTAGGAACAATTAAAACATGTCTAACAGGTTATTTGAAGTCTGGAATTAATTAGAAAATATTCTTGTGTCGTGAGAGTCAATAAAAGAACAATTTTAACATTGGAACTAGTCATTTACCATCTAGTTTTTGTTGCTATTATTGTTTGTATAGAATGAAACTGATGCGAGGCTGAGTATTCTGAATATCATTCATTGTATTTAGTTCCCTGGTTCTCTCTGCCCACGGAACTTGGTTTAGAACCCTTTTTGAGCTCAATGTATTTCTTTTATGTAGACGAACTTTGATTGTTTAATGAAGGCATATACGGTTTTCTTAGGAGACTCGCTTCACCAAGTTTCCTTTCCAAAGGTAGTTTGATATTTTGGCAAAACCTGAATCAAAGATTGTTGTCTACACCACCGAGGAGGCTCCTGAAAGGGTTGAGGCTTGACTAGTATGAGTTAATTAGGTCATTTTGTTAAACAAATGCTGTTATTTCCAATTTTTGTCTATACTTTTGACACAATTCATCTTTGATAGATTTATGAAACCTCGCCCTTAGGTGTTGTTTTATCAGTTCATAATGTGTACCTTGGGTGATAAGTAATTTTTTCCTCGCCAATGTGCTTAAGCTCTGTGCTTGAAAGGCCTAATGATTATAGGTTTCGAAAATGCATCAAAGCATATGGGGGAAAATTAGGTTGTAAAACTACATGAGAGAGAGAGAGTCGCACAACTATAGATACGTATAGGTGCTTGGTGAAGCTTAAACCCTTATCGACTTAATAAACTATGATTCCTATATATTTTCATACAAAAGTACTTCATGGTGGACCCTTGGTTCATAGGTAACTAATTCCTCACACCCATTAGAAAATGAGAAGCACGACTATGAAATTTTCAACACATTAGGAAAGAAATATCATTTGTTAGGATGACAATTGTACAATATCAGCTACTCGAAGAGAAACATGCAAGATTGTTGTTTAATTTTTCAGGTACCTATATAAAATCTTCTATTAATTAGTTGAAACGTAGATAGGAGAACACAAACGAAAAAAATAGCTTATCAAGGCTAAATATATACTATATGTTTAAAGGCCAAACACATACGCAATCTCTTAAACTTGTCTCCATTTTTCATTTCGACACTCTATTTAAGGACTCATTTGTTTGCACTTAATAGAGGCCTGAATCTGAATGGTTCAGACCTTAGGCCATTAAGAGTGTTTGTTTTCATTAAGATTTAAACACTTATTTGGTCTGAATAAGTCTTAATAATTAAGATCTTGAACAAAGTCTTAATATCTTTAAAAGGTGTGTTCATGTGGATAATTTTCACTATCACTCTGTCCACAACCACCAGTCACCACTATTAATCACCCAGAGGCATATGTAGCCTTAGAGGCGTGGGTTCAATTGAATCCATAACTTTCGACGCGGGGCATAAATTTATGTATAAAAATTATTAAATTTAAAATTAATAATAGATATGAATTCATAATCTTAAAAATATAGTAGGTTAAATGTTAAAATCTTAACATTGAACCCATAAAGTTTAAATGCTGGATCTGCCTGAAATACACAAGAAGTTTGAGTAAATCTAGTCCCCGGGAGATGAGGACTCACCCACAAGGTGAAGCTAACTCTAACAGACAATCTACGAGCGAGACTGAGGCTGAGAGTTGTGTCCTATATCATAAGATGATACAACATAGAAAGTATGCGGTCAGTATGTAGAATGTGCCTAGTATGCAAGGTAAGTAAAACTGTTAAAGCGATAAAAATCATTTAAAGACAAGCATTAAGTAAAACATGAGCATTAAAAATCTGAGAGTAGGGATTGTATGCATTCTTTCTGATATCATGATCTCTTCATAACATAACATGATATAGCTTCATAACATCATAACTAAACGATTGACTCAAAGCTAAATTCTGACATTTATAAGATAAAGCTGAACAATGAGTCAAACTTGCTTCTGAACATGCATAAATATATAGCAATCTCATGAGTAGTAAAGTATGCATATCTGAAATCATGAGGGACACTGGGAGAATCGTCTGTTAACCGACATACCACGATAGAGCTTACTGGTCCCAACTATCACACTCAAGTGGGTAGATCCGTCCAAAGTCTTGCCAGGGCTAGGGACGAGACCATGATATCGATATCAAGCTGAAGGCCCATCGGGCAAGGGAAGCTCACAAGGGAGGTCCCAAGTCATATAATAGTATAAACCTACATTGGCGCGTAGTTCTGAGGCATAGGGTGATCGATCCTTAGCCTACTCGGTGCTAGATGCTACTCCCAAAAACATGCATATGCTCTACATCGTTTTATAACGAAGCTCAACATTGTCTATTGACGAAGATCAATAATCAACACATCTCAAATATGAAATCATGCATATGAGAAACTTTAATTCAAACATACCACAAGCTGATAAGTATAATAGGGAGACTTCACTCCAAAACCATGTGGTAAGCTATACATAGGGAATCTTCAACTCAAAACATACCATAAGCTGAAAATATAATTGGGAGACTTCACTCCAAAACAATATGGTAAACTTAATTCGGGAAAATCATCATTCATACTCAACATGTGGGCATTGCTCAAAGCTTTATCATACTTGATGATACTAAATTCATATCAAAAACATCAATTGTAAACATGGATAGCTTTAAAATATGCTTTTCTTCATAATATCTCATCATCATCACATATCCATCACAAATCTCACTATTCATGAACATCTCATCAATGGGCTTTAAATTTCATAAGTCTAGGAACATGATTTTGAATTAAAATCATTATAAAAATCGCTCATTCTTCATAATTCAATAATAGAATCATAATCCATTCATACCCATGTTTAGAAATAGATAATTCATGCATTTGGGTAAAAACCCCATCGATAAATCATGGAATTTCATACTTTTAGAGAGGGATTGGGCATGGGTGTGGAAGAAACCACCCATTCATAACCCTACATACCTGTTGGAGGCTGATTCTAACTCTTCTTTGAATGCCCAAAAGAAAATTGAAAGAAATTGAAGATTACTTGCTTGATCACCCTCTCAAATCTCTTCTACTTTGCATGCATGGATGAAAAATGTATAAATTGAACTTAACCCCATAAAAGGCCACTATTCATAACCCAAAACGTGATGGTTTAGGCTCTAGGAACTTAGAAATTATGGAAAATCCCTTACTAACTCAGAAAATAACTGTCAGGCGGCCCTAACGGGTAACCTGACGACTCATTGCTTGAGGAAATGACTCGTGGTGTCATCCGTTACATTCACTGTTTAACAAATCTTCTGGGCTCGTCACGGGTCACATCACGACTCGTTATGGGTGACCACGACTTGCGGTCACCATTCGTGAAGTACACTACCTAGCCTTGACAAATTTAACTCTAGGCTCGCTAACGGCTCACCCCACAAATCGTGGGAGCTAACCACGACTCGTGGGGACCTCTCGTCGAGACCACTGCCCCATTTTCTTTTCCTTTCCTTATTTCCCTCCCTACGGCTAACCCAACGACTCGTGGGGCCTAACCACGAGTCATGGTCTTATCCGTGAGGTCTCATCTCTTCCAGTTCCTCATTACATCCCTGGGCTTTCCTCCACGAGTCACCTTACTACTCGTGGGTTGTCCTCACGAGTGTTCTCACGACTTGTTCTAAGTCAACTGCTAAGTTTCAACTTTTTCTCCGTTTAGACTTATTTGTCTGATCTTTGGGCTCCCAGGGTATAACAATATCTCCCCCCTTTGAAAATATTCGTCCTCGAATGTCGGAAGACACACAGAAAAGCAAAGAAAGGCAATTATCATATTCAAATACTGATTATTTAAATCAAAAAATGACAGAACGACTATCTCTGATTCAAACCACATAGCTGATCTAATTTCATGATTCACATACACATCAATATACATAAAAGAAACTTGAACACATGAACTGAACATGAAAACCAAATAGAGATTTAGGGAAAAACTGATACCTCAAGTCGAAACTGAGCCGGTAGAGAATAAATGTGGGTCTCTAGCCATCATATCCGCTTCGGCTTCCCACGTAGATCCTTCAACATGTTGGTTTCTCCATAACACTTTAACTGAAACTACTTCTTTGTTCCTTAGCCTCCAAACCTGGCGATCCAATATTTTTACCAGAACCTCTTCATAGGTAAGGTTGTCTTTAACACCATCACTGTCCATCGGGACAACTAGGGCTGGATCACTCAAACATTTCTTCAAGAGCGGCACATGGAACACAGGATGCACGGAAGATAACTCTGAGGGCAACTCCAATTCATATGCCACCTTGCCAACTCTTCTCGCAATCCGGTAGGGACCAACATAACAAGCGCTGAGTTTCCCCTTCCTTCCAAACCGCATCACTTCCTTCATGGGAGATACCTTCAAGAACACCCAATCATCCACCTCGAACTCAAGTTCTCTTCTACTCACATCAGCGTAGGACTTTTGGCAACTCTGAGTGGTTTTTAGTCTGTCCCTTATCAATTGAACCTTCTCCATGGCTTCGTGGACTGAATCTGGCCCTATCATTGCTGCCTCAACAATCTCAAACCATCCAATGGGCGATCTACATCTCCGCCCATAGAAAGCCTCGAACGTTGCCATTTGAATATTGGAGTGATAACTGTTATTGTAAGCAAACTCGATCAAGGGAAAATGATCATCCCAACTACCTTTGAAGTCCATCACGCATGCTCTCAACATGTATTCGAGAGTCTGAATCGTCCGGTCCGCTTGACCATCTGTTTGCGGATGAAATGTTGTGTTGAGTTTAACATGTGTACTAAGACCCCTTTGAAATGACTTCTAGAACTAAGAGGTAAATTGAGTACCCCTGTCTGAAATTATGGATAAGGGCACTCCATGCATCGAACTAACTCCCGAATATATAGTTTGGCATAATCCTCCGTCGAATCCGTGGTTTTAACCGGTAGGAAATGTGCAGCCTTGGTCAATCTGTCTACGACAACCCATATGGAATCATGTTGTTGACGAGTATGAGATAGCCCTATTATGAAATCCATCTTAATCTCTTCCCACTTCCAAGTAAGGATGCTGATATCCTGAAGTACGCCTCCCGGCCTTTGATGCTCAACCTTCACTTGTTGACAGTTCGGACACCTGGATACGAATTTTGCAATATCCTTCTTCATGTCATTTCACCGATAAATCTCTCATAAGTCAAGATACTTATTGGTGGCACTCGGATGGATGGAATATATGGATCCATGAGCCTCATGCAATATCCGTCTTCTCAAGTCTTCAACATCCGAAACACATAAGTGACCCTGGTACCGAAGCACACCATCTCCCCCTTAGGAGAAAACCTCCACCTTCTAACTTCGAGCGGCTTCCTTCAACTTTACAAAAATCGGGTCCACATCTTGTTTAGCCTTCACATCAGTCACCAAGGATGATTCTGATCCGCTCTGAACAACAACATCGCCATCGGTAGAGTCAACCAACCTAACTCCCAACCTTGCAAGTTGATGTACATCCTTCACTAGCTCCTTTTTCCCCTCATCCACGTGGGACACACTCTCCATAAAGAGTCTACTAAGTGCGTCCGCTACCACATTAGCCTTACCCGGATGGTAAAGGATACTCATATCGTAGTCCTTGAGTAGATCTAACCACCTTCTTTGCCGTAGATTAAGGTCTTTCTACGTGAATACATATTGTAAGCTCTTGTGGTCTGTAAACACATTCACATGGACCCCGTACAAGTAATGTCTCCATATGTTCAATGCGAACACCACCGCAGCCAATTCAAGATCATGGGTCGGGTAATTCTTCTCATGGACTTTCAACTGTCTAGAGGCATACGCTATCACTTTCCCACGCTACATCAATACACACCCAGGTCTGATTCTTGAAGCATCACAATACACCATGAAACCATCAGTACCCTCCGGGGGAGTTAACGCCAGCGCTGAAGTAAGTCGAGTGTTCAACTATTGAAAGCTCTTCTCACAAGCCTCCAACCATTGAAATTTCACCTTCTTCTGAGTCAATTTAGTTAAAGGTGTGGCAATAGATGAGAAACCTTCAAAAAACCTCCGATAATAACCAGCTAAACCCAAGAAACTCTGAATATCCGAAGGATTCACCGGCCTAGGCCAATTCTTCACCGCCTCGATTTTCTGAGAATCTACTCTTATGCCCTCACCGGATACCACATGGCCTAAAAATGCTACGGAGTTCAACCAAAACTCGCACTTGCTGAACTTGGCATACAACTGACGATCCTTGAGAGTCTGGAGCATTACTCTCAAATGAGTGGCATGCTCTTCCTCGCTTTGAGAGTATATAAGGATGTCATCAATGAAAATGATCACGAACATGTCTAGGTATGGCTTGAACACCCTGTTCATCAGGTCCATAAAAGATGCAGGAGCATTCGTTAGTCCAAAAGATATAACTACAAACTCATAATGACCATACCGCGTCTTGAAGGCTGTTTTCGAAATATCGCACTCCCGAACTCTGAGCTGATGGTACCCGTACCTGAGATCTATCTTTGAGAAATACTTGGCACTTTGAAGCTGGTCAAACAAATCATCGATCCTGGGTAAAGGATACCTGTTCTTGATGGTGACTTTGTTCAATTGCCGGTAATGAATGCACATGCGAAGAGAACCATCTTTCTTTCTGACAAAGAGAACCGGTGCACCCCATGGGGACTTGCTCGGTCTAATGAAACCTTTATCTAACAGGTCCTTCAACTGCTCTTTTAACTCCTTTAGCTCGGATGGCGCCATTCTATAAGGAGGAATAGATATTGGTTGCATGTCGGGAAGAAGGTCAATACCAAAATCAATCTCCCGCTTGGGAGAACCACCTGGTAAATCATCGGGAAAGACCTCTGGATACTCACGTACTACTGGAACTGACTAAATAATCAGGGTTTCAGACTCAACGTCTTTAACACTAACTAGATGGTACACACAACCCTTAGAAATCATCTTTCTAGCCTTAAGGTAGGAAATGAAATGACCTACAAACACAACTGAACTACCCTTCCATTCTAAGACTGGCTCACCCGAAAATCTAAACTCTACTACCTGGGTTCTACAATTAACCGAAGCATAGAATGCGAATAGCCAATCCATGCCTAGGATAAAATCAAAATCGGTCATGGCTAACTCTATCAAATCTGCTGAGGTGACCTTCTGAAGGACTGAGAAGAAACATCTATACACCCATATAGCTATAACTGAGTCACCTACTGGAGTGGAAACTGAGAAAGGTTCTGACAAGACTTCAGGACTGACTCCGAAGCTACTGGCCACATAAGATATCACAAAAGACAAGATAGACCCCGGATCTAACAAAGCATAAACATCAATATAGAAAACTCGCAACATATCAGTGACCACATCCGGGGAGACCTCCTGCTCCTGGCGGGATGCTAATGCATAGAATCTGTTCTAGCGCTGACCACCAGCTGTGCTAGTCGATGCCCCTGATGAGCTGAGCATGCGGGAGGGGCTGTTGTGCTAGAAATTGGGCCTCGGCCCCTATCATGATCCTGCCTCGCATCTGGGCAATCTCTAAGCATGTGTTCGGGCTTCCCACACCCGAAATAAGCACCTAAACCTGCCAGACATTGGCCCGTGTGTCTTCGACCATACTTACGGCAAGTTGGGACACTAGAATCTGCGGGTCTGCTGCTCTGACCCCTGGAGCCTGATGCTCTCCCTCTCCGGTCATGCCTAGGCTTGGATGGCACACTCAGTGCTGAAGATGCTGGGGCTGATGACCTCTAGTAAGTCTGTTGTCGGTGCCCACCACCTGATCTCGGCTGGGAGAATCTGTGATCAACGATCCTGGCCCTCTTGGCCTCTCTCTCTCTCAGATGTGCCGCCTCCATCTGCTGGGCGTACAACACTATCTGTGGAAAGTCCATGTCCTGATGGAGGATAGTGGTCCTACTATCCTTATCCAAATACCCCGGTACTCCATGGACGAATCTACTCACTCGCGCCCTCTGATCGGCTACCAACTCCGGGGCATATTTCGATAGGCGAGTGAACTCAAGGGCATACTTCTACACTGTCATCCTCCCTTGCTTCAAATTTACAACTCAGCTACCTTCAGTTCCCTGATCTCACGAGGGAAGAACCGATCTAAAAATGTGACATGAAACTCTTCCCAAGTAACTGGACCTGCTCCTGTGACCCTACTATCCTTCCATTGGTGAAACCATATATGCGCGACCCCCTTTAACTAATACGAGGTCAACTCCGCGCACTCCACACCATTCACCCCCATGATTTGGGTGATCTTCATAATCTCATTCAAGAACTCATGCGGGTCCTCTTCTACCTTAGACTCGAGGAATTCCGGCGGGTTCATTCTCAAGAAGTCTCGGAATCGAGCCTCCACTGTGTTGCCATTCTGCAGAATATGCGCAACAGCCTACTGATTGACCTGGGAGGTCAAGGCCTGCGCAATCATCTGAATCGCGGCCCGAAACCCAGCGTGGACAGTTGGCTCCGGTGCCTGGGGCTCTTGAACCGGTGGGGCTTGCGGATGCCCATGACCATTGCCATCCTCCTGGCCTTCACCATTTCCGTTCCTTCTTCCATTCATTCTTCTAGGAGCCATTATTCTGCAATCGCGAATAGCATGAATTAGAAGGATAGAAAGACTTTTCAAGCACGACATAGATCATGAAAGAAAGGAACATTTTCTAAACGTCTTGTAGCCTCTTTATCATAAGTGTGGCGCGCTTCACGCTCATGAAAAAGACTCTACTTAAAGCGGCTTTTAGACACCATAGGACACTTCAAAACCTAATGCTTTGATCCAAGTTTGTCACGATCCAAATGGAGGCTCAGATCGTAATACGGGACAAGAGACCCCGAAAGGCCCCAAGTCGACCCATGACATAAGCATACATCTAAATCATTCATGAGACTAATATTCGACAATGTAAATAAAATGGAAGTCTGAACTTTAATATAGCATCAGAAGAAATATAGTCTGAAGCTGAGTATATACATATGTCTGAATTGCCTCTAAATACGATGAGCTGATGAGACAAGACCCCCAACTAGCTCAATCAACTGAAATTGAAATACACAAGAAGTCTGAGTAAATCTAGTCCCCAGGAGATGAGGACTCACCCACAAGGTGAAGCTAAATCTGACAGACAATCTATGAGCGAGACTGAGGCTGAGAGCTGGGTCTTGTATCATAAGACGATACAACATAGAAAGTATGTGGTCAGTACATAGAATATACCGGGTATGCAAGGTAAGTAAAATCGCTAAAGTGATAAAAATCATTTAAAGACAAGCATTAAGTAAAACATAAGCATTAAAAATCTGAGAGTAGGGCTTGCATGCATTCTTTCTAAAATCATGATCTCTTCATAACATAACATCATAACTAAATCAATTGACTCAAAGCTAAATGCTGACATTTATAAGATAAAGCTGAACAATGAGTCAAACCTGCTTCTGAACATGCATAAATATATAGCAATCTCATGAGTAGTAAAATATGCATATCTGAAATTATGAGGGACAATGGGAGACTCGTCTATTAACCAACATACCACGATAGAGTTTACGTAGTCCCAACTATTATACTCAAGTGGGTAGAGCTGTCCAAAGCCTTTTCAGGGCTAGGGATGAGACCATAATATCGATATCAAGCTGAAGGCCCATTCGGGTAAGGGAAGCTCACAAGGGAGGTCCCAAGTCATATAATAGTATAAACCTACATTGGCGCGTAGTTCTGAGGCATAGGGTGATCGACCCTTAGCCTACTCGGTGCTAGATGCTACTCCCAAAAACATGCATATGCTCTACATCGTTTTATAAGGAAGCTCAATAATCAACACATCTCAAATATGAAATCATGCATATGAGAAGCTTCAATTCAAACATACCACAAGCTGATAAGTATAATTGGGAGCGTTCACTCCAAAACCATATGGTAAGCTATGCATAGGAAATCTTCAACTCAAAACATACCACAAGATGAAAATATAATTGGGTTATTTCGCTCCAAAATAATGTGGTAAGCTTAATTCGGAAAAATCATCATTCACAACATGTGGGCATTGCCCAAAGCTTTATCATACTTGATGATACTAAATTCATATAAAAAAATCAATTGTAAACATGGGTAGCTTTAAAACATGTTTTTTCTTCATAATATCTCATCATTATCACATATCCATTACAAATCTCACTTTTCATGAACATCTCATCAATGGGCTTTATATTTCATAAGGTTAGGAACATGATTTTGAATTAAAATCATTATAAAAATCACCCATGCTTCATAATTTGATAATAGAATCATAATTCATTCACACCCATGTGTAGAAATAGATAATTCATGCATTTGGGCAAAAACTCATAGATAAATCATGGAATTTCATACTTTTAGAGAGGGATTGGGCATGGGCGTGGAAGAAACCACCCATTCATAACCCTACATACCTGTTGGAGGCTGATTCTAACTCTTCTTTGAATACCCAAAAGAAAATTGAAAGAAATTGAAGATCACTAGCTTGATCACCCTCTCAAATCTCTTCTACTTTGCATGTATGGATGAAAAATGTGTAAACTGAATTAACCCCATAAAAGGCCACTATTCATAACCTAAAACGTCGTAGTTTAAGCTCTAGGAACTTAGGAATTACGAAGAAGCCCTTACTAACTTCGCAGAAAATAACTGCCAGGCAGCCCTAACGGGTGACCTGACGACTCGTCCCTCGAGGAAATGACTCGTGGTGTCATCTGTTACATTCACTGCTTAACAAATATTCTGGGCTCGTCACGGGTCACATCACGACTCGTTATGGGTGACCACAACTCGTGGTCACCATCCGTGAAGTATACTTCCTAGCCTTGACAAATTTAACTCTAGGCTTGCTAACGGCTCACCGTACCCTACGAATCGTGGGGGCTGACCACGACTCCTGGGGACCTCTCGTCGAGACCACTACCCTATTTTCTTTTCCTTTCCTTATTTCCCTCCCCACGGATGACCCAACGACTCATGGGGCCTGACCACGAGTCGTGGTCTTATCCGAGAGGTCTCCTCTCTTCCAGTTCCTCACTACATCCCTGGGCTTTCCCCCACGAGTCACCTCATGACTCGTGGGTTTTCCTCACAAGTCTTCTCACAACTCGTTTTGAGTCAACTACTAAGTTTAAACTTTTTCTTCGTTTAAACTCCCGTGTCTGGTCTTTGGGCTCCCGGAGTATAACACACCTTCACCATCACAACTAGCAACATTACCAACTACTACCAACATAAAGTCAATCACCACACATTCTTCACGTACCGTTCCATTAATACTGCAAACTACTAACCTTAACCAACTTCACCATCATAACACCACTACCAATTGTCACAATTATGTTAGTTACTGCAACACTAGCAACCACAATCATTATAACTATCACTATCACCATTACCACCACAATTACTATCCACTAACACCAATCATTACCACGACTATCACTACAAACCATCTATACCATTACTAGGCATAAATATTTTATTTTTTTCAAATAATAAATTTATTTTATTAGATTAATATTTTTTTATTTTAATTATATACTTAACATATTTATAAATAAATAAAGTATGGACATTAAGATGTTTAAAAACAAACAGTTAATCATTTAGTGTTCAGATCTAGAGACAATATTTTAATAATTCAGATGTTCATTCAGATTCAGCCGTCTTAATCTTAATGAAAATAAATGAGGCCTTAAGCACTTATTTAGTCTGAATAAGCCTTAATCATTAAGATTTAAAATAAAGTTTTAATATCTTTAAAAGGAATGTTTGTGTGGATAATTTTCACCATCTCTCTATCCACAATCACCAGCCACCAGTATTAACCACCTCTATCATCAAAACGACCACCACCATTATCGTCGTCAACTACCAGTCACTACCACCACCTATTACCTCTATCACTATTATCAACCACCATTATCGTCATCAACCACCCTTGACATTACAATAACCACTGGCAATTATTACTGCTGAAAACCACAATCATTAGTCATTACTGTACATACCATCTCCATCATTATATTCACTATCACCGCTGCCGCCCCACCACTATCACTCAGTACCACTACTGCGACCAATTTCTACTACCAACCACAACCTTTACCATCACAACTAACACCACCGTCAACTACTACCCACTCATCGTCAACCACCACACATTCTTCAACCACCACCATCAACATCGCCAACTGCTTATATCAACCAATTTCACCATTACAATCACCACTATCAACCGTCACCATCACGTCAGCCACTATGATACCAATCACACTTATCATCATAATTATCACCACTACCACTACTAGTAACTATCACCATCATAATTACTAGCCACTAACACCAAACATTACCATAACCACCACTACAAATCATCTCTACCACCATTAGCAAACAAAATATTTTACTTTCATTAGATAATACATTTATTTTATTAAATTAAATTTTTTAGACATTTAATTTATTTTTGTTTAAATTGTATAATTTATGTATTCAGAAATAAATAAAGTATGCATATTCAGATGTTGAAAAACAAACAATCTTGATCATTCAGTGTTCCGATATAGAGACGACATCTTAATCATTCAGATATGCATTCAGATTCGGACGTCTTAATCTTAGTGAAACAAATGAGGCGTAAGTCTGGTTCCAACCTTTCAACTCTATTTTTCATGTTCCATTTAAGTACAAAAAATCATTCGAAATAAATTAACTATATTTGTGTTGATAAATATTTTTTAAAATGTACAAAAAATTCAATCAAATAATGCCACATATTTATTCTTTCATATCATCTAGGTCATCTGGGTTTAACCCAAATACACAGTTTTCTAATATTTAACTCGCTCCAATACAAAAAAAAGAATAACGCATCCTGCAGGTAAAAAAGATTCTGATTCATAGCTAATAACACTACTAAAAGAATATTAAAACTCAACGAGTACGGTCGGGTTGTCAGTGATTTTTTTAAGAAAAAAAAACTAGTGGACTTTAAGAAAATCGATGTACTTTCGCTGATTATTTTTTTCGCAAAAATGTGCAGAAATTATAAAAAGATTATTATAATTTTTTAAAGAAAATCTATGGACAGACGTTGATTTTTTTTTCCTTTAAGAAAACTAACGTACGTACGTCAATTTTTAAAGTGCGAGATTGCAGTTGAAGAGTATAAATAAAAATAATAAAAACATAAAAAGTACTCCCTCCGTCCCAATTTATGTTGTACTTTGACTGAACACGGAATTTAAGAAATTTGAGAAGACTTTTAAAACTTGTGTTCTAAACTAAGTATAGATGCTTGTGTAACTATAAATCATCTCATTAAAAGTGTAATGAATGTTTAATATTAAATTGTTATTAAATATAATAATGTGTCATTCTTTTTGGAATTGATTAAAAAGAAGTGTGACACATAAATTAAGAATAAATTTAAGAGATTGTGCATATATTTAGCCAAGTTTAAATCACAAACATTGCAATGAACTTCAAACATAATAAACAACAAATAAAATCAATTGGACTGACGAACATATCCCCGACTCCCAGCTTGTTCATAACAAGGAAAACGCTAATTAATTGGAGCATCGTCAAATTCAAAAGGAGGAAAAAGTCTATCAAGGACCAAGGACAATTAATTATCTAAATCAAACAAGACTTTTAAGTTTTAACAACTCCAACCCAAACCAGAATTCAACAAAAAGCATGTTTTCAATTTCAGCTATACAACACCAGATACGTATTAAATAGTCTGAATTACTCTCTCTTCTTTTTTACTTTATAAATATATTTAAATATTTATTTTAAAATTAATTATTAATATAAAATTTTTGAAATAATTAATTATTTTTTTAATTTTAATAATTATTATATATTTTTAAAAAATATATATTAATTAATAAAATTAAATTATAATTTCTATTAATTTTTTTCATATATATAAATATTATCACATTAAAAAAAAGAGAAGGAAACAGTATTATATAACGCCTTGTTTACTCTCAAATATTTTCAAAAACCATCCGCAAGTTGCAGATTTCACGTGAGATAGATGTGGAATACACACGGTTCCCCATAAGAATTATGATAGTCAATAAACAGATAAATATAATCCTCACATGTGATACACACGCATATATATATATATATATATATATACTCCCTCTGTTTACTTACTTTTTATTTGTCCAATTCACACTCCTGTTAAAGAAATAACAAATGCAATAAATATATATATTTTTTATAATATTTATATTAATTATATATAATTTTAATATAATTGAAAATGGTATACGAAATGATTAGCTAATAAAATAAGTTCTCTCTTCATATGCCAAAATGACCGAATAGAAACGAAAATTTATTCCTAATATATATAATGGAGTCGTGTTTTTATGGTTTATATATTTAAAGATTAAACCACTTTATGACTCCACGCCATCTTTACCTAAACATTCAATTTTATTCATATAAAATAATAAAATGAAGAAAAAAGAAATAGTACTGCACATGAAAGATCTATTATCACGGAGATATGATTTATAATATTTTAATGGAACATAAACTTGTATACATATACACTTCACCCTTACAATCATATTCATCATCTCTCAAACTGCAGCTTGAAGTTTTCTTCAATATTAATGGAGATGTTTGCAAAATCAAGAAACTTAATTCCTTTTCTGCTGAGATCAAGAAAATGCTGCTACAACAGCAAGTCTACTGCTGCCATTTTCATACAGAGACGTTTCGATTCCGTCAAAGCTGGAGAGCAACTTCATCTATACAACTACAGGGAGGATTTTGATCATGATGATCAACATCAGGTTAATTATCATTTCTCTTTCTATCATGTGTAGGCGTGGTTAATGAATTGTATTTAGAATCGCGAACTTTCAGTTTTAAATTTTAGTAAAGATAAAACACTAGGTGATTTCTTTTTATACGTTCAAATTAACTTGGTGGATTAGGGGCAAAGTCAAGTAGGATCGAGGAAGTTCATTCGAACTCTCTTCGATAGAAAATTACACTATCTATACATGATTAAAATTAATTTTTATATATACATATAGTAGATATTGAATCACTTTAATTTCTCTGTATATTTACTTTTTGTTATTTTGAATTCCCTTAGTAAAAATTATGAATTCAAAATTACCGTACAGGCATAAAGTACAGTACGTACGCTGAATAGCATGTAGAATTAGTCAAATCAGATTTTGGACATGGAAATAGCAAGCAAGGCGGGAGGGGTGTTAGCCAAAGGTTACAGGGGGATAGGATGTGGAGTGGGTTAAAATTATTTTCTAAAAAGCTAGTGCCGGACTGGATGGGTAGCTGGTCTACGCGGATTGGTCCATTAAATATTCTTCTAATTATATATCCAGCATGACAAATATCTAACTAATTTTAAACTATTTCCATTCCAACCTGTTGTATTCTTCTTCACCAAATCAGAATCTTTTCTCTTTTTCTATTAAGATTAAATTTTAAAAGACAATTTAAAGAAAAGAAAAAAAAAGTCTCACTTCTTAGTGAAAGTTATGTGGTCAATTAAATTTTTCATCGGCTTGAAAATTGAAAATTTGTTAAATATAATTTTTCATGCCTGAGATTTATTTCAGATAATAAATTCAAGATAATTTTTTTAGAATTTTATATTAAATTAAATAATAATACATAAATTAAAATGAAGAAAATAATTAATATTATGTCACATATGAAATGACTTTCCATGTCTTTCAATTGAATAAGTTTGTTTCTTTTGACCGTTGAACTTCCATCCAAAAATTAATCACCTGACATATCAAAGTAAAAGAAACAAGTTCATTTTTTCTTCTTAGCAAGAAAATACTTTTCTTTGTAAATTTCACAATTTAATATCATATATTCAAAAGAGAAAAACAATTAAAAATAGTTAAGGTGTGTGAGGCTATGTAGGTTTACGCGGAATGAGACGGTGCGGGTTAAAACAAGCAGATTAAGTCATGTGAATCAATTTGTAATCGTACGGGTTCAAGCAAATTTGTCCAGCAACTATTTCGTCTTGCACCGTTTGCCATCCATACTTAAAAACTATAATTATAAAAAAAAAATTATATTTTTATATTTGGAAATTCTTAAAGATTATAATGGCATGTTACTTAGACCTGTTGAAGATCATTAGTTATTAAAAGTACTTTTGATATGTTCTACTGATACTTAAAAGTGTTAACTGATATTCGAATTTAAGTTCTTTTATGTTGTTTTGATGCCATCAGTTTAGTGAATTAAAATTTGTGCTCTTTTAATATGTAATTATCTGCTATTTGTAATGAGTTTGTTTGGTTAAGTTCTTTTAAAGTTTTTATACACTCCTATAATATCGAAAGAAAATTAGAAAAAATAAAGGGCTATCATGCAACTCTTTTAAAATTGAATTCAGCTAGTTATTTTTAAGACCTTTCGAAATAAAAAGGTAGCTATTTTGATTTGTTCTGGCAAGCAAATTTTTTACTCCGTCAAATATGAACTAGGTTAGACCGGACTATCCCGTTTTGAATTTTGATAGCTACAAGAGAGATAGTAAAATAATACTTCGACATAGAAATGACTACATAAAATATTAAACAATTTATATTAGACATATTTTATATATATAATTTTTAATAACTATGATGATTAAACAGAAAATATTATTCCGGACGGCAGGCAACATTCTTTTAGCGTGTACTCTAACATCAAATGATGCAATATGATAGCCATGTGGGAACAAAATAATGGTATCACATCAAAATTATTAGCTAGGTAATATTATATCTACTAGTATTTTGATATCAATATCACAAAAAAGATTATGTACATGTGATTTGCTAGCTGACATAAATTTACTTGTTTATTTAATTCCACCAAGGAAGTGTTTTGTCTCAATCAGTTATATTCTTCGTTTCAAAATAAGTTATGTTTCACATTATCAAGAAGATATTAATAATATTTTTTTATTTTTATTTTTATTTAAATAAAGAGAGATTTATAAACTACTAAAGAGCTACATCTTTTTCAAGATATTTATTGAGGGGAAGTTAATAAAAATACATTTTATTTTTTAAAAGAGAGAATTTCTAAAGGGATATGTTCAACTTTAAAATACCATTTATTTTAAAACGGCAAAAATATATGTACGGTAGTAATTAATTTTTTGTGGTTTTGACATCCAATTAAATATATATCAATTACTGTCTTTGTCGTCTCCTGATTTAATTATTTATTGATATGATGTACGTCGTTTTGCAGTTTTTTTCTCTATGCAAATTAAAATATACCTACTTTAATATTTACACTTGTTTAGAAAATTCACTCACACATTTAGAGTGTTTTGAGTTGGAAAAATATTTTTTAAAGAAGATCCAAAACATAAGAAAAGGTCGCCGGAAAACCTTTTCCGGCCAATGCTCGCCGGGCTATAATCACACTTCACAATTACATGAAGGGTTCATGGTGAAGAAGACAGTTAAAATATCACAGTGTTTTTAATTTCATATGAATTTGTTGCCTGAATTATTAATTATTCTCTTTTCCAACATGAAATATCACCATCATTTCAGTAGAAAAGTAGAATAACTGATAGTTGAAGTATATTTCAATAAATATATGTAGTAATAGATCAATTAATAAACTCACACTCGTGATTATCCAAATATGAAACTCCGTAATATTTCAAATATATTTTTCTATCCTTCAGTCTGTTCTATGATACTTCTTATGGATTTTTAAACCCAAAATATTTGAAATTTAATATTGGGTTTGATAGGTTAGTCTTCTTCTGTAGAACTCTTTTCGTGAAAGACATTTTCTGAAATTTATTAAGATTTTAGCTACTATAAATCAGTTAAGTTAAAGAAGCTCTAAATTTATTTAATCAAACTAAGTTATAAATATTTATATCAAAAATCCTTAAAAGTCAAATCAGTAAAAAATCGTAAATGGGTGCTTCTTACCTGATACAGTACTTCTATCCGAATACACTAATACATAATTATAGAATTAATTAAATTTGAACCTTAAAAATTATTTTTTAATATTTAATGGGCTAACTCAAATGAGCTGTTACTATTGAATCAGCAAACCTTGAATTTCCCAGGAGGAAGGGTTCCAATTACACCTAGGATGAAGTTTATCTCAGAGTTATCTGAAAAGAGGCTACCTTGTTACCGAGTTCTTGATGATGATGGCTATCTAATTCCGGGCACTATATTTGAGCAGGTAGAATTGGAATAATAGTAACACTTTTTGATTTTACAGTTATCGATAAATTCTGATTTTGATGAAATTATTGGATATGAAATGGTAGGTAAGCAAAGAACTAGCACTAAATATGTATTCAACAATGGTAGCACTTCAAACCATGGACACAATTTTCTATGAAGCACAAAGACAGGGGAGGTTATCTTTCTACCTAACAAGTACTGGTGAAGAAGCTATTAACATAGCTTCTGCTGCTGCACTCACCCTAGATGACATTGTCTTGCCTCAGGTACTTGGTTTTGTCTTCCTAATCTACTGGTCTCCTCTCTAATTAATGTGTAAAGTAACCAAATTAGTATGGTGATTCTATGGTATTTTTGTCCTTGTTCGAGCTTGTATAGACCAACATCTCAGAGAGATGTAAATACTGATTTTGTCTATGAATTTGTTCCACCAAACTTCTAAGAGATCAAAGCTGTTTATTTCAGAAAAAAGAAGAGTGTCGTAGAGAATGAAGGTGTTTTACAAGCTTTTGATGCAGAAAATAAGTGTTTTTGACTAATTTCAAAAACTATTTTTCATCTTTTAAGCAGAAGCTGGAAAAATTTGTTTCTCCCAAAACTAAGGGCTTTTGAAATTTTTTGCATAAAATTATCATATTTACCAAATTAAAAGTAAGAATAACATTCTCTTTTGTAATTTTGATAGTTGGACGTTTTGAAAATATTGATTAAACACAAGTTAGTAGTAAAAGTATTTCTTGAATAGTTTTGTCACTTGCACTTTTTCATGAGAACTTACTTTTCAAAATAAGCTGATTTTAGTTACTCGGCTAAACAGATTTAGTCCTTTCAAAGAATATTACATGATCTGCACAAGGATGACAACAAACAAATCAAGAATATCATTCAATTTGAGAGAACATAAAAAGATTGAAGTTTTTTCTTGTATGTACTGCAGTATAGAGAGCCAGGGGTTCTTTTATGGCGCGGCTTCACTCTTCAAGAATTTACAGATCAATTGTTCGGAAATAAGGCTGATTATGGGAAAGGAAGGCAAATGCCTATACATTATGGTTCCAATAAGCTTAATTACTTCACTGTTTCCTCCCCTCTCACGTATGATTTTTCAAATCCTTTTTCCCTAATTTGCAAAGTACAAGTTTCAGAATTTCGCATCTAAGCTGCAACTTCCATTCTTTTTTGTTTCAGCACACAGCTTCCACAGGCTGCTGGTGTGGCCTACTCTCTGAAAATGGATAAAAAGGAAGCTTGTGTTGTGGTTTATTTTGGCGATGGTAGCACCAGTGAGGTGACAAAATCCCGCATATTATTAACATGTTTTTTTTGTGGCCCCCGTAATGAATGCTTTTAACTTATTTCTATTTGCAGGGTGATTTCCATGCTGGTTTGAATTTTGCAGCAGTAATGGAAGCTCCTGTCATTTTCCTTTGCCGCAACAACGGATGGGCCATTAGCACTCCTGTAACAGAACAATTTCGAAGTAAATTCCAAGCTCAATCAAATTTAATTTACAGTTAATGCAAAAGATTGAATGCCTCAAAAGACGATAAATACTCCATTATATTGCTTTAGTTGGTTATTTTCTTTTCAATGTTTCGTTATGTGGTAGGTGATGGAATTGCTATTAAGGGCCAGGCTTATGGAATCAGAAGCATTCGCGTAGATGGCAATGATGTTCTAGCAGTCTACAGTGCTGTTCGCGCTGCTCGTCAAATGGCAATAAAGGAGCAAAAGCCAATATTAGTTGAGGTCCAATTTTAACTCTTTTCAGTAACAGATTAAAATGCCAAAACACAAGTTACATTTAATAGTCGTATTTGTCTAAACTACTTATTATTCAAGAAAAAAAAAAGGTAACTTTGAACTAAATAACTCCTCAGGCCATGACATACAGAGTAAGCCACCATTCAACATCTGATGATTCAACAAAGTATCGATGCGTAAAGGAAATAGAGCAATGGAGAACAGAAAAAAGCCCCGTAACCAGATTCAGAAAATGGATTCAGAGAAATGGCTGGTGGGCTGATCAAAATGAAACTGAACTTCGCGGAAACATCAGAAAACAGGTTCAACATTTCACACTCCTATAGAGGAGTACTATTATTTTTCTTCCTAATTAAACTTTAGTGGTAATGATTTTTCTTTTGTCCTGTTTTCTGATATTTTAGGTATTGGAAGCAATTCAAGCTGCAGAGAAGGTTGAGAAACCTCCATTGACAGACTTATTTGGTGATGTTTATGACAAAGTGCCATCAAATCTGCAAGAGCAAGAGAGTTTTATTAGAGATACTATTAAAAGACACCCAAAAGAGTATCCTTCTGACGTGCCTCTATAGGCTATTTATATTAAGATGGGGTTATCTGTTATAGCTGTGAGCTTTGTGCATAATTATCAAGTATATGCAATACAATCTTTGTTGTATTCCTGTTCAATTCTTTTAATAAAATATTGGGTTGAGTTTAATTGCAATTCAATTAAGAGAATTGTTTGATATTTTCTCCTTATTATTCTTCATTTCTCCCAAAAGTGTTCACTCGGATCTCTCTCCATACTAAACAAGTAATAACTAGTTTCAGGATTCATTTTTAGTTAGCCTCGCGAATAATCATTACCTTTTCCCCCAAAATCACGTCCTTCATCACGAGTTTGTACACATGCGCTACTCAATTAGCTAGCTACAGAATCTGGCATATAAGGATGGTAATATGGGTAAGACGGGACGGGTCAAAAACTTTTATTTACAAAAATTAAACAGGAAAGGACATGTCTCAGATTAAGCATCTTCACTGTTGTAAGTATCTGTTTCTAATCTCACCCCCTCACACACACATCTTTGTGGGTGAGTAATTAGTGTTTCATGTAATATGCATAAAGAGAATACCGTATTCTGATATAAATTAAATGGAAGGAATTAGCACTGTAGTTTTATCTTTGACAAAAGAAGTTGTTTGGTTTCAAGATTTTTACAAATAATCAATAACTAATAAAATTACTAAAACAAAAAAAGAAATTGAAGATGATAGTTAAAAATTATTCAATCAAAAGAAATATTAAATTTTGATAACAAAAATAATGAATATGTAAATAAGGGCTCAATGGGATAGGGTAACTGAATCTAAACCGAGCAACGCAGAATAGTTTAAAAGTTTAGCAGGGAAGACTATGGAACAAATTTTAAATGCAAATAAATAAATAAATAAATAAAACAATCAAACCTGTTTTGACAATAAAAAATTTAATATTATTTTCACTGCTTGAATACTCTTGATATTGTTGGAGTTTTAAGATATTAATGGAAAATGAGAAAAAACACCTTTTGGATTACATTAAAAAGATTGAATTGTACCTCTGCATCTCACTTTTTCATTTTTTATAAATTCAGAGGTATTTTCTCAGATTTTACAAGTAGAGAGAAAAAGAAAATACTCTTCATCTTCTCCTCATTTTTGTATTCTTTATAAAATAAAATAAGTGTCGTGTGATATGTTTTATTTGTTGAGTTTGCTGGAGTTCTGTAATTTGCATTGCCGCTATTATAGAAATATTTTTTCATTTTATCATGGGAGGAAGTAACCCAAAACATTGACAACAATGAGAGGGTTATAATTATTTAAGAACACACAAATAACTTATAAGTTTGAAATAATTTTCTACTTCTTCTATATTTCTACATAATTATTATTTTTTAAGTATAAACAAAAATTAATTTATATAAATCTGTCCAAAACACAGAAACCAATAGATGCAACGTTAGAACTTGAGGAAAAAAGATGAAACAAAAATAGGGAATTGACTTTTTGCAATGGAAAGCAAGACTAGGAGACTAGAGAATTGGGAACGGCAAGTAAAAGAAATAGCGATTTTTATAAAATATACAGTATAATATAAAATATTATATTATATTTTGTATAATAACAAAAAATAAAAATATTTTTATAGTATAAGTTTTAAAAAAATATAATAAAGGATAACAATAGAAATTTTATAAAAATATATATTTTAATATAAAATATTACATTTACATTGTTTATATATTTTTATATTACATCAGGATAATTTTTTTTTTGCAACAGGCTTATACAATATTATACACTTACTATACGCAATGTATAAACTTTATATAAAAGTATATAATAGTGTAGAAGAGGTGCTTATACACATTTTTACACTGCTATATAAAATTACATAACTTATACAAAAAATTGTGTTTGGTCTCTTACGAAATTTCATTAGAAATGGGTCAAATCTTTTTCAAACGGCTTCAAATTTTTACCATAATTTTGAAATAACACCATCTATGAATCACAATCATCAATTTGTTAAAATTTTCAACAAATTCAAAAGTCATTTGTGAGTTTTCAAGCTTTGAAATATTTCAACAATGAAATTTTATATTTTTTTAATTTAAAAATAATTATTTTACCCAAAATATCATAGAGTGTAATTTTTTTCAAATATAAAATATGATGATTTGTATAAATAAAAGAAGAGGGTTATTCACACGTAACGTGTTAAGAGAGATTTTTAAGAATACTAGTTTTAGCATTCGTGTCTCGCGCATGTCCCTTATATCAATAAGAATAAATATTTAAAAATAGCATAAGTAATATTTATAAAATGTGTTTTTGTAACAATATAAGAATTTAGAAAGAAAATTATACATTTCAAATTGATAAATGATTATGTCTTAAGAGTTTGATCCAATCTCAATAGTTTTTTCTTCAGTTTGTTCTAATATTTATTTCAATCAACAAAAACATCATAAAAGTTAACATTAATTGAAAGGTAAAAGAATCATTTAGTTTTTATATGAGTACCTAAATGCATGCATTATATGTATATTTTATGTTAATTATTACAAAATTTGTATTATTACATTATTTAGCATTTAATATAAATATTAGTATGATGAAAATGCATTATAATATAAAATTATATAGTAGAATAGAACATATAGCATAAGTTATTAGTTTAAATAATTAACACTTACGAAATTGTATTGTTAGTCATTATTGGCTAGTTTTGACACTAATAAATTGATATCATATTACAAACGCAATATTTGCAATTGGTTTTCCAAATCAAAAAAGACTCATCAAATTAGTGGAAACAACTCCTAATGCTTGCATTTAGATAAACTATCTATATCACATTCCTTGGGTTGTGATACTTCTCCAACATGATGCTTTGTGAATCGGGGTGCCTTATTTTAAATTATATTTTCAAAAATATTAAACATAAGATTGATTTGCATAATAAATATAATTTTATTCAACGTGTGATTATTTCTTAAAAGATAAAATCTTAATCGCTTTTAAATTTTTAAATATTAATATCTTTTATATATTTAAAAAAGAATTTAATACATAAAATTTAGTTAATTTTAAAATTTTAAATATTAAGAAATAATTAAATAACTATTTGTCATATGTGAATTCTATTTTTAAAAGTGTACAAAGGTAAATGATATTTTGTTATGAGGTTTCGCACTTTAAATATTTAGTAATAACTTAATTTTAAACTTTTTAATTTTGACCTTTACAAAATAATTTCTGCTCAATTTTCTCTCTCAATCTATGACTCTGGTCAAAGAGTTTCATATAAATTAATAAGAAATAGTGTAAATTTAACTAAAAAGAGTGAATAACAAGAGCATTTAATTAATTAAAATAATTTAAAGTATGTTGTGTTTCTGTAAAAAAAAATTCCGATTATACAATTTTTTAAAAGAAGAAATAAAAAGAAAATTCAACATATTAATGCATAATAAAATTAACTCTTTAAATTATTTTTTGTCTGCTGAATTCAAAATTTTGTGATGGATATTTAGTTGATTTGATAAATAAAAGATTGATATAAGTTAATAAAATTATAATTGATAAAGTGTTAAACATTAAAACTTTTAATATAATTATTTTTAAAAACCTTCACACTTTTAATATAGTATAAAAGATTATTTCAAGTGAAAATTATACGCTTTTAATTTTTTTAAAATAACAATTACCTATTAACTAAGAAATTTTGAGGCCCCTCCAAAATTGAGGGCTAAAGCAGTTGCTTGACCGTTAGGCTGGCCCTGCATATGTCAAACATGAATATCTTCCGAAACCACAAATAGAATAGGAAAAATTACAGAAATATATAATTATTAAATTTATATTGCAAAAGTATAGTTTAAAATTTATTTTGCAATTTTATAGCTCAAGATAAATTCGTATACAATAATATACTGTAACGATCCGTCTGATTATTATAAAATCTTGGCGATGTAAACGTGAGAAATTTAAAGTTTTTACAGGTTTAGGCTATATTCTCGAAAAATAAATGTTTATTGTATTTATGAAATTAAAATGAGCTGAATTAAAATCAGGTGAGCCCAAGCGTAGAACCGCCACTGCGGATAGATCTTGCACAGTGATAAAAGCACCCGCTGCAGCGGGCGATACAGACCAGAACTCGTGATCAAGTTAATTTTAAAACTCAGTTCCTATTTGAATGGGGATTAGTCATTAAAAATGGTCCAGACTGAAAAAATGAATTTTCTAAGGGAGAAAAGGGCGGCTAGAGAAGAGCTAGGATCCCATCACTCTTCCCGGAGATTTTCTGCAAGAACACCAAGATATGAAGCGCAAACAAAATCCGATCATCTTTTTGAAAGCAGCTTGGCACCCAGGTAGGTTATGACTTACCTTTGTGTTAGACTATGATTAGCGAATTGTATATGTGTGTACCATTAATGTACGATTTGTAAAGATAATAATTGATTAAGTTTGTGATATCATTATAACTTTGAATAATGTGATTATGAAATTGGGAAAAATAACCCCAAGCCTAGAATGTGAGAGAAAGATGAATCTAGTTGGTAAATAATTATGATATATGTGATGTGGTAGTGAATAAGATTTTATGAGTTAACGAGTTTCTTGATAGGTTTCTTAATATATTCACAAGGTTATATTCCTGAGGTTAGACATTGGTTGTGGATTCTTAAGAATACGTTCTTGGGATATAGTCATAGAGCTGTTTAAGTGGAATATTCTTGGTAGCATGCGAATGTTGGATGTTCTTGATAGCATAAGCGTAATATTATATTTTTGATGAAATATTGTTGATGTGGAAGTACTGCGGACACATTCATGAAGTGGTATTTTTCCTTTGCTGGTGTATTTAATGATATAAATTGTGAGTATATTTTTGTGCATATATTGTGTAGAAGGAGAGGAATAGGAATGAAGCGAGGTGAATAAACCTAGCGGGCTTATGTGAACTTGTTGGTGCCCTTTTACATTCCATGGATAAGAATGTGATCTGATGATACAAATTAACTAGGTTAGAACGAATCTGAGGTAAGGAAAGAATGAGTAATTGTAAGAACTCGTAGTTAACCAGGTTGCGTGGTTTTAAACTCGAATTTATCTAATTAATCTTGTGTGTTGATGAATTGACTTAGATGAAAATTAGGAATATAATGTGTGAAATTTGGTCCGAGAAGACTGCCTTAAGATGGGAAGTCACAGAGTTAAGGCGATAAACATGGTTGAAAGAACCTGAAATAAATGATGGGTCCCTAGGTGATAAGAGGACTAGTAAATTTTGCCTGAGAAATTGTGAATAGTATCCTTACGATGGTTTGGTTTTGAACGTTAATTGAAGCGGGACTACGTATTTAATAATTGATAACTAATAAATTAATGAGTAACGGTATAGAAAGAATCACTCCTTAACTAAATAACTGATATATATGGTGATTTGTGAGTATAGCTAATGGTTCTTTGTGCCTTCATCGTGTATAATAATATTGAATTCGATATGGTTGTAGATGAAGTTTGAGAAGCTCAATGCGATAATTGTCTTGGTGAGAGTTAAGGGTAATTGAGATAACCAATGTGTGCTTATGTGGTGTCATGCTTGTCGACCTAATGAAATACTTGATAAACTGTGCTGATGATTGTTAATTTATATACCTTGTTGAATGGTCAGCTAAGCTGACTGAGTGAAATTGCATGATAAATATGTTGCTTATTGTTGATTCATACTTCTTTCTAAATGGTCACATGAGCTGACAAAATATAATGTATGAATGTTATGCTGAGGATTCGTGATTAATAAATGGATTTGCCCGAGTTGTCATACGAGTTAACTGGTTGATATCATGTTGAATAAATTAATGAGTGAGAGATGATAGATTTTTATACTGTGGTTTATGTGAATGAGATTGATGGTATACCTTATCCTGAGATGAGAGGCTCGTGTCTGAAGTGAACATCCGAACGAGCGGATTTGTGTATGTATGGGTACTTGGATATATGGCTCATGCCCGAGGTGAGCATCCGGGTGAGCAGCATGGTATGAGTACACAGACAGGTATGATATGATATTTATATGGCTGGGTGTACAAGTAAGAGTACACAAATAAGTATGATATGATATCCATACGGTTAGGTGTATAGTACATGAATTTCTAGATTCCCCTGCAGATCATGACTGAAAGGGCAAACATAAGACCCTCTGTCATGTGTGTACAGTCATGTGACAGAGATGTATGCCCGACACTTCAATGATGATTTGATTGTGACACAACAATTTGTATAGGTATGTTATGATATTCATACTGCTAGGTGTACAAGTAAGAGTACACAGACGGGTATGATTATTATATTAATACAGCTGAGTGTACAGATACGTACACAAACAGGTATGATATGCATGAAACTGGGTGTACGAATGATGAGGTCCTAAGTGTAACCGAGATCGGTATAGGTATGTGATGAGATACATACGACTGGGTGACAGGGATTCGTCATAAGTACGGTACTGAGGTGAGTACAAAGATAACACTATGAGTGTGCAGGCATCAGATGATATGATATATTAAGATAGGTTCCTGTATTTGTGTATCCTGTGTGTTCTTGAAATTATAGTATGATTCGTATTGCTTTATGAAATCCTTGATGATTTATTTATTTAACTGCGATATATGGATGATTGCATTCTAAATCGTTGATTGAGTTGTTTTACGTGTGTTACTGAGTTGGTCCTGATTGTGGAAATAATTAAGGTAAAACAAGGGAAAAAGAGTAGATAGTCGTGATAAGATGAATAAAAGAATGTTTAATTTAACTAGTGTGACATGGTTACAGTGGTTGTTAATTATTGAGTATGTGTAGATAAATAGACTATTGGAAATTATGTGATCAGAGGAATCGAGTTACTTCCTAAGACAGTACTGCTGCAGCGACATTATTATCATCATGGCGAGACTGTGGCAGTGGTCTAATATTACCGCTACTGCGGGCCTGAACAATGTGCAGGCCAATGTCGTTGTTGAGCTCCATTGTAAGCACGTGTATCCTGTTAATCAAGTTGAGTAAATAAGAAGAATTTAAATAGATTATTGGGCATTGTGTTAATTATAATAATCGATCAATTACTTGCATATTAATTATATGCTATTGCATAAACTAATTATTATAGGCCGATGATACTTATCAGTACGTGTGGAATACTGATACTACTCTTGCTACGCCTTTTTGGTGTAGGTTGTGGCAGGTTGAAGTTCGTGATTGATGTGGGAATATTCAGCAACAGCTTTTGCACTTTTCCAATCTGTGTCTTTTAACTGTCAGTATTCTAATAGTGCTCTTGTACCTGTCCACACTAGATCTTTGGGAGAGTAAGTTTTTTGGAGATTTTTACTGGTATAATTTTATTGTTTATTTTACGGAGACTTATGAAATAAAGATATTATTTAAATAAAATTTTTCACATGTTGTTTTTGGAAAAAGTTGTTCTCATATTGAAATAGAATCAAGTAGCTGCCCACATGATCCGCTAATTTAGATCGTGATAAGTTGGTATCAGAGCATCTAAGATACCGATCTCACAAGTACAAGAGCAATATCGAGTAGACTCCTGCGGATTGGTGTGTAGACGTCCACATCTAATCTTAGGAAGCTATAAGAAATCTAGGGAATTTCACTTTATTTCTTTTCTACCATGTTGTCCAAGTGTGTCGATCACCCAAGCTGGGTTCAATTGGTATCTATAAGATTCCAATAGGTATCTGACTGTAATACCCCAGAAAGGCCTAAGAATAGATCCGGGAGTTAAATTTGAAAAGTATAGAAAAATTGGCAAAACATCACAAAACGGACCACTGAACGACGAGTCGTTATATGCTGTCGTTGGTTCGAAAAAGGATGGTGGCAATGGAGACCACAGGAGATATGATGACTCATTGTGAGAAACAACGAGTCATCATTAGCAATCGTAGGAAGGAGATAGGCCGTTCAGATGACTTTCAACGAGCGTCCCAAATGACCCGTTAGAATAGACCATGAGTCATTGGTTGTGGTCGTTGTTTGAGTTTTAGTGTTTCTAGTGGACTCTACGGGGGATAACAACGGCCCGTTGTTTCTTGTGACAGGTCGTGGTGTGACCCGTTAGGAGATGAGATGCCAAGGTTCAGGGGGTTAACCACAGGCGATGTGACGAGTCATTGGTTGAAGGTACGGATCGTCCTGATGGTCCATTATTTGGGTTCTGAGATTGGGCTACCAACAGTGGCTTCAACGAAGGACGCGACGGGTCGTTGTTGGTTACAACGAGCCGTTAGTTCCACCCGTGGGATCGATCTGACCAGTTTTCAGGGCAGGTTCATTAAGGGTATTTTTAACTTTTTCACGATATAAGGTCCTAAACTACATCGTTTTGACTTGGGAAAAAGATGGGTTTTAAGAGGATGACCCATTCTAAACTCCCATTCATGCATGCAAGACTTTGAGAGGGGATTCAAGGGGAGATTTCAAGCTTTTCACCTCAATTCCTTCAATTTCATTCTTGGGCTTTTAAGGAGGGTTGGGAGTTGATAATCCCATGTATTTACGGTGTTCATTGGGTGGATTCTTCCACACCCATGCTCCTACTCAAGGATTTTACTTATAAATTATCAAAAACTCATGGGGTTTTGTATTTGATTTGTATAAAACCTAATGATTTAATTATGAGTCTTGTGATTTTGAAATCTTATCATAATCTACTGATTTTGATCATCTTTTGAGATTTAAATTCATTATAATATTGTTGATTTTGAATTTCTAAACAATTAAGCTTGATTATGCATGCCCCATGATGAATCGATTTATGACCCATTTATCCATTGGTGTTTTTGATAAACCCAGCATGAATTATGAATTTATTTTGGTATCTATTATGAACTTATGAATTTCAAGCTATATGCATGATCTACAAGTATGTATGAATTTTATCAATCATGAATTATATTTTTGGCCGACTCACGGGCCTCAAGTCATGGCTAGTTCTTATATGTTCAAGCATGCTTATGATTATCATGATTTAACTAGCCCATGAACTCATGTATGTATTATTATGAGCACTATAAATATTTTGGGAGTAGTATCAAACACCGAGTAAGTCCGGAGCTTATGTTAAGCCCCCGATCTCATGAACTACGTGCCACTGTAGGTATGTTGGGACCCTTTCATGTTTGTCCCTGGCCCAAATGGCCCTTTTTCATATGTGATCACGCCCTTCATGGTTCTTACCCTTGGCAAGGTATGAAAACCCTCCCGACTAGGGTTGTAAGTCGGGCTTCATTTGTGCTCATATGGAGTATGTCGGTTAAGAGAATCTCCCACTGTTCTTCATGATTTATGCATGTTTATGATTATAAATGTTGGCTCAAGTTATGTTAAGTAAGGCTCTTTTATTATGACTGTGAATATGTTTACGTTACGAATGTTCGAAAACCTTGAGCCTTATGTCATATTATTATAATTATGTTATGAGCATGTTATCCTACTCTTATGTTCATTTATGAGTTTTAATTATTTTAAATTTCTATTTTACTTACCTTGCATACTCAGTATATTTCACATATTGACCGCATACCTTCCATGCGATATCGTTTCATGATACAGACCCAGCTCTCAGGCTCACCCTCCTCAGTAGCTCCTCCGAGTTTGCTATCAGCGTATTCGGTGAGTCCTCAAGTTCCGAGGGCCATATGTTTAGACTCTGTTGTTCCTCTTTCAGTTTTAGTATCATAAGGTTAGTTGGGGTGTTGTCCCATCAACCGTCTTTCATGATTAGAGGCTCTTCAGACTGTAAGTTGTATTCAACTGTCATGTATGGATCATGTGTTGTATTTTATCCGTTATTATGACATATTTATGTTTTCTTATGTTAAGCCTTCTGCTTATCTGAATGAAATAGATGTATGCTCATGCCATGGATTGACTTGGGATCTTTCAGGGCTCCTTGTTCTGTGTCTATGACTCGGATGTACGTGTGGGTCGTGACAAACTTGGTATCAGAGCCATAGGTTTATGTGTTCTAGGGAGTCTGAAAGTCGCGTTAAGTAGAGTCTTTTTCATGGGTGTGAAGTGCTCCACACTTATGACTAAGAGGCTACTAGACATTTAGGAATGTTCCCTTCTTTCATGATATATGTCATGCGATGAAACGTCCTTTACTCATCTAATTCGTGCTATTCGCGTTTGTAGAATCATGCCTCCATGCCGAGTAAATGCCAGGAGGAATGGTAATAGTGATGATCATGAGGGTGCCCATGATGGAGGGCATCAGCCAGCTCCACCCGTTCATGAGGAGCACGTACCAGAGCCAACCGCCCACGCTGAGTTTAGGGTGGCGATCTAGATGTTGGCACAGGACTTGACAGCTCAGGTCCAGAATTAGACTGTGGCCCATTATCCAAAATGGGAATGCGGCAGCTGCTAGGGTGAGGTACTTTCTGAGGATGAGCCCTTCAGAGTTCACAGGGTTGAAGGTGGATGAGGACCCATATGACTTTATTGAGGAAATTCTGAAGATCACCCAGGTTATGGGGGTGAATAATGGCGAATGTATTGATTTGACCTCCTATCAGCTCAAGAGGCTAGCACATATATGGTTCAAGAAATGGAGAGGTGCTAGGGCGGGGGTGCAGGCCTGATAAGTTGGGATGAGTTCCACATCGCGTTCATGGATTGGTTCTTCCCTCGAGAGATGAGGGAGATCGAGGCAGCGGAGTTTGTGAACTTGAAACAGGGCAACATGTCAGTCTAAGAGTATGCCTTGGAGTTCAATCGGCTATCTAAATATGCTCCGGAGTTGGTGGCAGATCAACGGGCTCGAGTGAGCCGCTTTGTGCATGAAATAGCAGATTACTTGGATAAGGATTGGCGGATCCCCATGCTACACCGGGACATCGACTTTCCCCGTATTGTATTACATGCCCAGCATATGGAGTCGGTCTATAGGAGGCAGAGAGAGGCCAAGAGGGCCAGGACCAAAAGCTACAGGGTTTCTCAGACAAGGTCAGTAGGTGGATCACGACAGCAGCCTCAGCATATGATCACTTCTCCAGCTCCATCATCGGCTAGCACGCTATCCAGGTTCATGGGAGACCAGAGGAGTAGGGCTCCAGGCTCGAAGGATCAGGGTAGCATGCATGTGGAGCGCACTTTCCTAGCGTGTGCGATATGTGGCAAAAATCATTCCGGGAGGTGCCTAGTCGGTGCGGATGCTTTTTTCGGGTGTGGAAAACCTGGGCATAGGATCAGAGATTGTCCTACAGCTAGTTCTACCGCTCCATCAGCACGACCCCCTCAGTAAGGTGCCTCCACTAGTTCGGCAGGTGGTCAACACCGGAACAGGTTTTATGCTCTAGTGCCTCGGCAGGAGCAGGAGGCTTCGCCAGATGTGGTCACGGGTATGTTGCAAGTCTTTTATATTGATGCTTATTCTTTGTTAGATCCAGGAAATTCTATCCAAACTATTCTCTGTATCTACTCCAGTTGGTGAGTCAGTTGTAGCTAGGCGGGTATATAGAGGTTGCCCCATTACGGTGTTGCATAAGGTTATCTCCGCGGACTTAGTAGAATTGGCCATGATGGATTTCGACATCATTTTAGGTATGGATTGGTTGTTTTCATGTTATGCTTCAAGTAATTGTAGGACCCGTTCAGTGGAATTCCAATTTTCGGAGGAGTCAGTTTTGGAATGAAAGGGTAATTCAGCCGTACCAGCCGGTTAGTTCATTTCCTATCTTGAAGCTCGGAAGATGATCTTTAAGGGTTGCGTGTACCACCTAGTTAGGGTTAAGGATGTGGATTCCGAGACCCCGACTATTCAGTCAGTTCCGGTGGTGTGCGAATATCCGCAGGTGTTTCCTGATGATTTGTCAGGTGTTCCTCCAGAGAGGGAGATTGATTTTGGTATTGATCTACTGCCCGATACGCAGCCTATTTCTATCCCTCCTTACAGAATGGCTCTAGCCGAGCTAAAGGAGTTAAAGGATTTGTTGGATAAGGGTTTCATTAGACCAAGCAAGTCTCCATGGGGTGCACCAGTTCTCTTTGTTCGAAAGAAGGACGGTTCCCTTCGGATGTGTATTGACTATCGTCAACTTAATAAGGTCACCGTAAAAAACAGGTACCCCTTGCCCAGAATTGATGATTTATTTGACCAGCTCCAAGGTGCCAGGTGTTTTTCAAAGATAGATCTCAGGTCCGGATATCACCAGCTTAGAGTTCGGGAGTGTGACATTCCAAAGACAGCCCTCAAAACCCGGTATGGCCACTATGAGTTTCTAGTTATGTCTTTTGGACTAACCAATGCTCATGCACCTTTTATGGATCTGATGAACAGGGTGTTCAAGGCATATCTGGATATTTTCGTGAATGTGTTCATTGATGACATCCTTATATACTCCCGGAGCAAGGAGGAGCATGCCGCTCATTTGAGAATGGTACTTCAGATCCTCAAGGATCGTCAGTTGTATGAAAAGTTTAGCAAGTGTGAATTTTGGCTGGACTCGGTGGCATTTCTAGGCCATGTGATGTCGAGTGAGGGCATAAGGATGGATTCTTAGAAAATCGAAGCGGTGAAGAACTAGCCTAGACCGGTGAATCCTTCAGAAATTCAGAGTTTCTTGGGCCTAGCAGGATACTATCAGAGGTTTGTTGAGGGTTTCTCATCTATTGCAGCACCTTTGACCAGGTTGACTCAGAAAAAGGTGAAGTTCCAATGGTCATAGGATTGTGAAAAAAGCTTCCAGGAATTGAAGACCCGACTCACTTCAGCACCAGTGTTGATTTTACCTGAGGGTACCGATGGCTTTGTGGTATATTGTGATGCTTCAAGAGTCAGACTGGGCTGTGTGTTGATGTAGCATCGGAAGGTGATAACATACGCCTCACAACAGTTAAAAGTTCACGAAAAGAATTACCCGACCCATGATCTTGAGTTGGCTGCGGTGGTGTTTGCATTGAAGATATGGAGGCATTACTTGTATGGGGTCCACATGGTTGTATTTACGGATCACAAGAACTTGCAATATGTGTTCATAAAAAAGGATCTAAATCTTCGGCAAAGGAGGTGGTTGGAGTTGCTAAAGAACTACGACATGAGTGTCCTCTACCATCCAGGCAAGGTGAATGTGGTTGCGGATGCACTTAATAGGCTCTTAATGGAGGGTGTGTCTCAGGTGGATGAGGGGAAGAAGGAGATAGTGAAAGATGTTCACCAGCTTGCAAGGCTGGGAGTTAGATTGATCAACTCGACCGATGGCGGTGTTGTTGTACATAACGGGTTAGAATCATCCTTGATGGTTGACGTCAAGTCTAAGCAAGATGAGGATCCAATTTTGAGGAAGCTGAAGGAGGCAGTGCAGAGTCAAAAGGTGGAGGTTTTCTTCCAAGGGGGAGATGGTGTGCTACGATACTAGGGTCATTTATGTGTCCCAGATATAGGTGATTTTGAGAGTTTGGATATTACATGAGGCACATGGTACCAGATATTTTATTCATCCAGGATCCACGAAGATGTATCAGGACTTGCGAGAAATCTATTAGTGGGATGGTATAAAGAAGGATATTGTGGAGTTCATAGCAAAATGTCCAAACTGCCAGCAAGTGAAGGTCGAGCATCAAAGGCCGGGAGGCGTACTTCAAGATATCAGCATCCCCACTTGGAAGTGGGAAGAAATTAATATGAATTTCGTTACAGGTTTACCTCGTACTCGCCGACACTATGACTCCATTTGGGTGGTGGTAAATAGGTTAACAAAGGCTGCACACTTCCTACTCGTCAAGAACACAGATGCAGCAGATGATTATGCCAAGTTATATATTTGGGAGTTGGTTCGACTTCATGGAGTTCCCTTGTCTATTATTTCAGACCAAGGTACTCAGTTTACCTCCCAATTCTGGCGGTCCTTTCAGAAGGGGCTTAGGACTCAGATTAAGCTCAGCACAGCATTCCATCCGCAAACGGATGGCCAGGCAGAACGAACAATCTAGACTCTTGAGGATATGTTGAGGGCATGTATATTGGACTTTAAAGGTAGTTGAGATGATCATTTGCCCTTGATCGAGTTTGTCTATAATAACAGTTATCACTCTAGTATCCAGATGACACTGTTCGAGGCTCTGTACGGGTGAAGGTGCATATCGCCCATTGGATGGTTTGAGGTTGATGAGGTAGCCATGATAGGACCTAATTCGGTTCATGAGGCCATGGTAAAGGTCTGGTTGATAAGAGACTGATTAAAAACTACTCAGAGTCAAAATAAATCATACGCTGATGTGAGGAGAAGGGATTTCGAGTTTGATGTGGACGAATGGGTATTTCTAAAAGTATCTCCCATGAAGGGAGTCGTGCGGTTTGAAAATAAAGGAAAACTCAGTCCCCACTATGTTGGTCCCTACCGAGTTATGAGAAGAGTGGGTAAGGTGGCGTATGAGTTGGACTTGCCATCAGAGTTATCTTCAGTTCATCCCGTCTTTCATTGTCACACCCCACCTTGGGGGGTATGACGGGCACCTGGTGCCTGCTAGACTCTGAGCTGCTAAAGGTCCAGCCTGAGCATATCTGGTGCTTTGGCTGACTCTGGCTCAAATTCAAGGAAACAACGGGCTATATAACGGCTGTAAATATAGCCTCCGGCCGACTGGGCCTATAGCCACCTGTACTGTATCATCAGCTAACCAGAATCATCTCATATAAGGAAACCTATGCAGGCCGACAAGGCCACCATGCTGTCTAGTTATCTTTAACACAATATAATAAAATAATAAATGACTATGTGACCGGCAAGGTCACCACTACCATCAGACTATGGCCCCACACGGCCAACAAAATCAATAAAGCTAAGCAACTAAACAAAACGCATGACCCCACACGACCGGCACAACTAACCACAGGGAAATATATACAGACTACAAGCCTCTAGGAATACTGATTAGATGGTCGGGATAGGGACCCGACCTACCCGTACTATACAACAAAAGAAAATGAAATACACCTCTGAATATCAAGCTCCGGATGACAGGAGTTGATAACTCTGCGCTGGCTAGGATCACGAGGGATCGGCTCCTCGTCTATGAGTACGTGCAGGCAAGCAATGCAGCGCCCCTACGGGCGTCAGTACCACAGGTACTGAGCATGTAAAGCAAACTGAAATATACAACTGAATGGGTAACAACAATAATATGACATATAAGCAGAAAGTAGCTGAGTCTATCTGGCTAAGGATAACTGGGGAGAGTTTACCTATTCTATAACTAAACTGGGCGTACTTGATGACGTTTCGTCCTACTGCCTATCAGTATCTAATAGCACATATAGATATACATATAAATACACACAATACCTGACCGACCGCCATAAGCCAGAAGGTCCCAACCAACAGAACAATCTATTTACCCCTACCCGGGTCTAAACCAACCAAAAATAAGTCACTCCACTCATCTGATAACTGTGAGCTCCTCCTACTGGCCCCTTTGGGTACGTAGCTCAGGCCTTGGCCTTTGACAATGAACTGTGTCTGAGTCCGAAGACTCCTGCCTCTAGGAGAAAGCGCTCAACGGGGTAATCTGCTGCTGTATCTGTGACTGAAACTGCCCCTGGGTGTAAACACACAACAGGGTAATTTTATAAACAATCTGTATCTGAAACTGCCCCCGGCCACAAGCGCACACAGAGTAGTCTGCCCCTGTAAATAGGGTAATCTGGCTCTGCGGGGAGTGAACTGAACTGCCACTGCAAGCAGGGTAATCTGGACTGTATTATCATGGTGGTCGGCCATCATCGTCCTCTAGGCGGACGGCATCGCCCAGCTGGTGGCGGTATCTGAATCTGATATCGACACAGCTATAACCCAGGGGCGGTGGGGATGCTAAAGGGTGCCCACATGCCATAACAAGTCTCAACATGCAAAACACATACACAGCAAGCATGCTCAAATGAAAAATACTAATCATATTCTCTTCTTTTATTTCAAGGCCAGTCCGTTCTAAACAACTGATACTATATTATGTTTTACACTGCTTCTGATTGTTGGGCTAACTGCTACCTGGCCTTTATCTGTTTATCTGATTATTGTTATCCGCGATCTGATGCTATATCAGTTTCTAGAGTCATATCTGTTTCTGGAGCTATTTCTATATCTGATTACTGATCTGATTATATCTGGATATAACTCGATAACATAGAACATGCCATCTATAACTGGATATAGCTCAATAACATAAGATGTGCCATCTATTACTGGATACAATCTCAACAACTGTAATACATACTATCTGTAATCTTGCTAATTCATTATACTGCTTTTACAACTTCCATTTTGGGTACTACTTAAGAACATGATGAGCTACTAGCTGATACCACATTACTATCTAAAATCATCCGACTATCCGTTACTCTGATTATCGTATGATACGTAATATTATACTAGCATGCTTGCTGGAAATTATACTAAAATCGTTTATCTACGTTGGGTGTCTAATAATAGCCTTTATTCTATTTATTTTGTAGACTGTACTTCCTGGCTTGCCGAAAGGATAACTTTACATACTTGGTTTCAGAGTACCCGACTGACCGATGTGATTTCCGTCGGTGCTTCTGCTGTTTCTCCCAACTACATTCATATACATGTCAATTAGAACTAAATACATTAATATCCGGGAGAAATTATCACTTTTGATATATATTTATCCCAAACTTCAACCTTTCGGAAAACGGTCGAAAACTCGTTATTTCTCGATAGTCCAGATGGGATAAATGCTCACTGCAAGGCTAGGAACACAATGGTACTAATTTAAAGCAATTCTATTCACTTTACCTCGGTAGCACGACGTTTCGCCGGCCAAATTTCACGAAAGCAACTCCGTAGGATTGCACTGCAGTTTTATACCTCGATATCTAAGCCGGAACTGAGTTTAGACCGCGTTTCGTAGCGTAATCAAAAGTAAATATGTATAAATGTCGTGGGTTCCTTCTTATCACCTATATTCCCCTATTTTTTTTCTGGAAATCTATTTATATCAATGAAAAACCGACCTTTTATTTATTTATTTATTTATTTATTTATCTTTTTTTTTTGCTTGCCTTCTAAATTCCTTAACCAACATGCCATTAGGATATTTATTTATTTAATATTTATGGGGTGTAACATCCCCCCCTTAAGAACATTCGTCCTCGAATGACATTCTGTCTAGAGGACTTCTCAACTTACTCAACTTGTTTCTAGAAAAATTTCGGCAGAGTTTCCCCTGTATTATGGACTATCTCAAAATTCCTGAAAAGCAGAAAAGCCCAATACAGGTACTCCACCCGATATAATAACATTCATATATAACTGTCTATAATCAATCGCCTTCTTCCATATATGAAATATAAGCATTCACAAGGAAAAATAGTTCTAACATACCTCCTGTTTGCCTATGCCTGGAATAAGTGGGGATATCTGGCTTTCATGTCCTCCTCGGCTTCCCAGGTCTTGTCCTCTCGGTTCCTGTTACGCCACAATACCTTGACAGACGCAATGTCTTTAGTTCTCAATCTACGAATCTATCTGTCTAAGATAGCTACTGGAACCTCTTCATATGCTAACTCTTCTGTGACATGGACATCCTGAACTGGAACAACTGTGGAAGGGTCTCCTACGAACTTCCTCAACATAGATACATGGAATACTGGGTGAACAGATGCTAACTCTGGAGGCAAGTTCAATTTGTATGCAACTCGGCCTATTCTCCGCCGAATCTGATATGGCCCAAAGAACCTCAGGCTAAGCTTGCCTTTCTTGCCAAATCTCATCACCCCTTTCATCGGAGACACTTTCAAATATACCCAGTCATCTACTGTAAATTCTAGATTTCTGTGCCGCATATCTGCACAAGACTTCTGGCGGCTCTGACCAGTCAGTAGGCGTTCTCTGATAAGCTTCACCGCCTCTTCTGCTTGACGAATAACATCCGGCCCAATCAACGCTGTCTCCCCCACTTCAAACCAACCAACGGGCGACCTACATTTCCTCCTGTATAATGCTGCAAAGGGCACCATCTGGATAGTTGAATGATAACTGTTCCTTATAGGCAAATTCAATCAACGGCAGATGCTCATCCCAGCTACCCCCAAAATCTAGTACACACGCTCGTAACATATCTTCGAGCGTTTGGATAGTTCGTTCTGCTTGCCTGTCTATCTGAGGATGAAAGGCTGTACTTAAGTTAATCTGTGTCCCCAGGCCTCTCTAGAACGACTGCCAGAATCTCACTGTAAATTGTGCTCCTCTGTCTGAAATAATAGATACCGGCACTCCATGTAATCTAACTATTTCTCTGATATATAATTCGGCATAATCCTCAGCCGAGAAGGTAGCTTTCACTGGCAGGAAATGAGCTGATTTTGTCAACCTGTCAACTATTACCTAAATAGAATCATTTCTGCGTCTGGTACGGGGTAACCCTGTTACGAAATCCATATTTATCACTTCCCATTTCCATAAAGGCACAGCTATATCCTGCGTCAGACCGCCTGGTTTCTGGTGTTCTGCTTTCACCTGTTGGCAGTTAGGACATCTAGATACAAATTCAGCTATTTCAGCTTTCATACCTGGCCACCAGTAGATGTCTCTGATGTCGTGGTACATTTTCATTGCTCCTGGATGGAGGGAATAGCGAGCGTAATGTATCTCATGCATGATCTGCTGGCGAAGCCCTGAAACATTCGGGACACATAGGTGTCCCTTACAACGCAACACTTCATCCTCAGTCACTTGGAAATCTGGCTCCTTACCTTTCTGAACTCTATCTTTGAGCTGGACTAAGTCAGGGTCCTCGTACTGCCGTTCTTTTACCTCTGTAACTAATGATGACACAGCAGAATTATGAATTACCGCTCTGTTATTTTCTGTTTCTACTACTCGAACGGCTAAACCAGCTAGCTGATGAATTTCCTTGGCTAACTCCCGCTTCTCGAGTCGCAAATATGCTAAACTCCCCATTGACTTACGGCTGAGGGAATCGGCTACTACATTAGCTCTCCCTGGGTGGTAGAGAATATTTACGTCATAATATTTCAGCAATTCTAACCAGCGACGCTGCCGCAGATTTAACTCCCTCTGTGTGAAAATGTACTGCTGGCTTTTATGATCTGTAAAAATGTCTACATGAATGCTATACAGATAATGCCTCCTGATTTGCAGAGCATGGATCACTGCAGCCAGTTCCAAGTCATGGGTTGGATAGTTCTTTTCGTGCTTCCTCAGCTGTCTGGAAGCATAAGCAATCATCTTACCATGTTGTATCAACACACAACCCAGTCCCAAGCCTGAAGCGTCGCAATACACCGCATACCCATCTGTTCCCTCTGACAATGCTAGTACTCGGGCGGAGGTCAATCTGCCTTTCAATTCTTGAAAACTCTGCTCACATGCCTCCGTCCACTGAAATTTCGCTGCTTTCTGTGTCAGCTTTGTCAGAGGTGCTTCTATAGTGGAGAATCCTTCAACAAATCTCCTGCAATACCCCGCTAAACCAAGGAAACTGCGGACCTCGGTCGAAGTGGTAGGTCTGGGCCATGTCTTGACCACCTCTATTTTCTGTGTGTCCACCTGTATACCAGCATCCGACACGATATACCCCAAAAAGGCAACTGAGTTCAGCTAGAACTCACACTTAGAAAACTTGGCGTACAGATGACGGTCCCTAAGGATCTGGAGTACTGTTCGCAAATGGTTCTGGTGATCTGTCTCTGAACGAGAATATACCAGAATATCATCGATAAATACTATCACGAACTGATCCAAATACGGTTTGAATATGCTGTTCATCAGGTCCATAAACATTGTGGGAGCATTCGTCAGCCCAAAAGACATGACTAGAAATTCAAAGTGACCATACCTGGTCCTGAAAGCAGTCTTTGGAATGTCCCTCTCATGAACCCGGACCTGGTGGTATCCGAACCTCAGATCTATCTTAGAGAAACATCTGGCCCCCTGCAACTGGTCAAACAAATCATCTATTCTAGGGAGCGGGTATTTGTTTTTAACCGTTACCTTATTCAGCTGCCGGTAGTCTATACACATACGGAGTGAGCCATCTTTCTTTCTCACAAACAGAACTGGCGCACCCCACGGGGAAGTACTAGGCCTGATAAAGCCTTTGTCGGGAAAATATTTTAACTGCTCTTTAAACTCTCTAAGCTCAGCTGGTGCCATGCGATACGGGGGAATGGATATGGGTTGAGTCCTTGGCAACAAGTCAATTGCAAAATCTATCTCCCTTTCGGGAGGGATACCAGGCAACTCATCCGGAAATACGTCAGGGAATTCATTGACCATTGGAATAGACTGAAGAGTCGAAGGTTCCACCCGAACATCCTGGACTCTAACTAGGTGGTAAATACATCCCTTTGCTATTAATTTTCTCGCATAAAGGTAGGAAATAACCCTACCTTTTGGCGTAACTGTGCTCCCTTTCCACTCTCGCACTGCTTCCCCCGGAAAGTGAAATCGAACCGTCTTGGTCCAACATTCTAAGTTGGCATAGCATGGCACTAACCAGTCCATACCCATAATGGCATCGAAGTCGACCATCTCAAGTTCTATTAAGTCTACTATGGTCTGGCGATCAGCAATCTCTACCGTACACCCTCGGTAAACTCTTTTAGCTGTAATCAAGTCACCGACCGGTGTAAACATTGAAAAGGACTGTTGAAGCAATTCTGGTTTGATACCCAACTTCCGAGTCACAAATGGTGTAATATATGACAATGTAGACCCTAGATCAATCAATACATAAACAGGGTATGAACAGATAATCAATATACCTGTGACCACATCGGGAGATGCCTCTGAATCCTACCTCCCTGGTAATGCATAGGTACGGCTGGGGCCTGCACCTGAGCCAGATGCTCCTGATCTACCTCGGCCCCTATTTGCTGAACCTGAGGGTCTGCGCCCTATTGAGGCTGCTGGAACTCGTGGCCCCGCTGATGCTCTATCCAGACTATCCCGGCTACCCTGTCCTCTGGCCGGACAATCTCTCATTAAATGCCCTTCCTGTCCGCAGTAATAGCACCCTGAGGAGCCTTGCCTGCAGGCTCCAGAATGGGGTCGGTGGCATATAGGACAAGGGGTAGGTACAAATCTACTCTGTTCTGCCCTCCGCTGCTGAGGTGATGCTACTGTTCGTAAAATGCTACCAGACTCTGACTGACTTGGGTGAACAAATCTACCTCTTTGCTACTGTACCGGAGATAAAGATTTGGGTGGCCTATCTGAAAACCGTGGTCTCGACCCCCTAGGGATTTCCCTCTGAATCTCAGCGGGTCTGTTTCTACGGCGCTGCTCTGAAGTCACCTGCCTGTCGCACCGCTGCCGCTGTCTCAGGCCCTCAATTGTCTATGCGAAGGCCTATACCCTGGCTATGTCCATATCCTCTCTCAAAGTAGCTGTCATGCACGTCTCTATGTAATCTAAATTCAGGCCCATAATAAAGCGATGGACTCTGGACGACATGGTGTCCACAAATGCTGGAGCATAGCGGGCTAAGGAGTCAAACTATAAAGAATACTCACGGACACTCCTGGCCCCCTGCTTTAAGTGTAAGAACTGGTCCATCCGGGCCTGTCTGACCTCCTGGGTAAGTAGTGGTCTAGGAAGGCCTCTGAGAAGGTGGACTAGGTCGGAGGGGCAACATCTCTCCCTCGAGACCTTTCCCAACTCTCGTATCATAATACAACTATGTCCCGCAACCGAAACAATGCCAGCACAACTGATTCTGTAGGGGTCACATGCATAACCCGGAAAATTCTCTGCATCTGATCTAGGAAATCCTGGGGGTCCTCTGCTTGATCTGACCCAGTGAACTGTGGGGGTCCCAACGCCAAGAATTATCTAACCCTGGAACTACCTGGCCCACCTAGAGATTCTGCTGCTGTAGGTGGTACTGGCTGATGCTGAGTAGCTAGCATCTGGGTTGACATAACCACCGCACTATGTATCTCCTAATCAGATGAAGTGGGTGCAGGAGTTGTGGGAGGCGGTGTTGCCTCAAATGGTGTCTGGCGAGGCACAGACTGCTGGGAGGGTCGAGATGACACCTCCGTATTGCTCTCAGACCGAGATGAATCTGGCTGTAAGTGAGGCATCCTACTGGTGCCTTCGCCTGCCGCTGTATCCAATCTCCTGCCTGTAGTTGGGTGCCACTGGTCTGCCATAGTATCTGTAAACAAAGAGGGTGGTAAGTTTCAAAAGAACCAACCCTATACTAAACTGTACTATGGCACGACTGAGTATGAAGGAAGGGTAACTAGCCTATTATGCCTCGCAGCCTCCTGCCTATAGTATATGGTGCACAACACATCCATAGACAAGACTCAACTTAGCATGACTTGCAGACTCCCTGGGACACGAATCACTCTGATACCAAGTTTGTCACACCCCACCTTGGGGGGTATGACGGGCACCTGGTGCCTGCTAGACTCTGGGCTGCTAAACGGTCCAGCCTGAGCACATCTAGTGCTTTGGATGACTCTGGCTCAAATCAAGGAAACAACGGGCTATATAACGGCTGTAAGTACAGCCTCCGGCCGACTGGGCCTATAGCCACCTGTACTGTATCATCAGCTAACCAGAATCATCTCATATAAGGAAACCTATGCAGGCCGACAAGGCCACCATGCTGTCTAGTTATCTTTAACACAATATAATAAAATACTAAACGACTACGTGACCGTCAAGGTCACCACAACCATCAGACTATGGCCCCACACGGCCAACATAATCAACAAAGCTAAGCAACTAAACAAAACGCACGGCCTCACACGACCGGCACAACTAACCACAGGGAAATATATATACCAACTGCAAGCCTCTAGGAATACTGATAAGATGGTCGGGATAGGGCCCCGACCTACCCGTACTATACAACAAAAGAAAATGAAATACACCTCTGAATATCAAGCTCCGGATGATAGGAGTTGATAACTCTACGCTGGCTAGGATCACGAGGGATCGGCTTCTCGTCTGTGAGTACCTGCAGGCAAGCAATACAGCGCCCCTACGGGCGTCAGTACCACAGGTACCGAGCATGTTAAGCAAACTGAAATATACAACTGAATGGGTAACAACAATAACATGACATATAAGCAGGAAGTAGCTGAGTCTATCTGGCTGAGGATAACTGGGGAGAGTTTACCTATTCTGTAACTAAACTGGGCGTACCTGACGACGTTTTGTCCTACTACCTATCAGTATCTAATAGAACATATAGATATACATATAAATACACACAATACCTGACCATCCCCCATAAGCCAGAAGGTGCCAACCAACAGAATAATCTATTTACCCCTACCCGGGTCTAAACCAACCAAAAATAAGTCACTCCACTCATCTGATAACTGTGAGTTCCTCCTACCGGCCCCCATGGGTATGTAGCTCAGGCCTTGGCCTCTGACCATGAACTGTGTCTGAGTCCGAAGACTCCTGCCTCTGGGCGCAAACGCTCAACGGGGTAATCTGTTGTTATATCTGTGATTGAAACTGCCCCTGGGTGTAAACACACAATAGGGTAATTTTATAAAAAATTTGTATCTGAAACTGCCCCCGGCCACAAGCGCACACAGAGTAGTCGGCCCCTGTAAACAGGGTAATCTGGCTCTGCGCAGAGTGAACTGAACTACCCCTGCAAGCAGGGTAATCTGGACCGTATTATCATGGTGGTCGGCCATCATCGTCCTCTAGGCGGATGGCATCGGCCAGCTGGTGGTGGTATCTAAATCTGGTATCGACACAACTATAACCCAGGGGCGGTGGGGATGCTAAAGGGTGCCCACATGCCATAACAAGTCTCAACATGCAAAACACATACACAGCAAGCATGCTCAAATGAAAAATACTAATCATATTCTCTTCTTTTATTTCAAGTCCAGTCCGTAGTAAACAACTGATGCTATATTCTGTTTTACACTGTTTCTGATTGTTGGGCTAACTGCTACCTGGCCTTTATCTGTTTATCTGATTATTGTTATCCGCGATCTGAAGCTATATCAGTTTCTAGAGCCATATCTATTTCTGGAGCTATTTCTATATCTGATTACTGATCTGATTATATCTGGATATAACTCGATAACATAGAACATGCCATCTATAACTGGATATAGCTCAATAACATAAGATGTGCCATCTATTACTTGATACAGTCTCAACAAATGTAATACATACTATCTGTAATCTTGCTAATTCATTATACTGTTTTTACAACTTCCATTTTGGGTACTACGTAAGAACATGATGAGCTACTAGCTGATACCACATTACTATCTAAAATCATCTGACTATCCGTTATTCTGATTATCGCATGATACGTAATGATATACTAGCATGCTTGCTGGAAATTATACTAAAATCGTTCCTATACGTTGGGTGTCTATTAATAGCCTTTATTCTATTTATTTTGTAGACTGTACTTCCTGGCTTGCCGAAAGGATAGCTTTACATACCTGGTTTCTAAGTACCCGACTAACCGATGTGATTTCCATCGGTACTTCTGCTGTTTCTCCCAACTACATTCATATACATGTCAAATAGAACTAAATACATCAATATCCGGGAGAAATTATCACTTTTGATATATATTTATCCCAAACTTCAACCATTCGGAAAACGGTCGAAAACTCATTATTTCTCGATAGTCCAGAAGGGATAAATGTTTACTGCAAGGCTAGGAACACATTGGTACTAATTTAAAGCAATTCTATTCACTTTACCTCGGTAGCACGATGTTTCGCCGGCCAAATTTCACGAAACCAACTCCGTAGGATTGCTTTTTGCAGCGTTATACCTCGATATCTAAGCCAGAATGGAGTTTAGACCGCGTTTCATAGCATAATCGGAAGTAAATATTTATAAATGTCGTGGGTTCCTTCTTATCACCTATATTCCCCTGTTTTTTTCCTGTAAATCTATTGATATCAATGAAAAACTGACCTTTTATTTAATTATTTTTTTTGCTTGCCTTCTAAATCCCTTAACCAACATGCCATTAGGATATTTATTCATTTAAAATTTAGGGGGTGTAACATTCATGTGTCGCTTTTGAAAAAGTGTTTGGGTGATCCAGCCTTGGTAGTCCCGGTAGACAGCAGTGGAGTAAAAGACAGCCTCAGTTATGAAGAAGTTCCCGGTGAAATCTTGGATCGTCAGGTTCGGAGACTGAGGAACAAAGAAGTAGCTTCAGTAAAAGTGTTATGGAGGAATCAGCATGTTGAGAGAGCCACGTGGGAAGCTGAAGTGGATATGATGGCTACATATCCACATTTATTCTCTACCGGCTCAGTTTCGACTTAAGGTATCAGTTTTGCCCTATGATCCCATTTAGTTTTCATGTTTATTTATGTGTGCAAGTTTCTTTTATGTGTATGAATGCATATGTGAAGCATGAGATCAGTTCAGCTGTGTGGTTTGATTTGAAGGTAGTCATTCCGTGAAAATTTCGGTTAAAATGATCAGTATATGGTTATTACAAATTGTATGTTTCTGTTTGCTGCTTGTTTCCTACATTTGAGGACGAATGTTTCCAAGGGGGAGATATTGTAATACCCCGGAAAGGCCTAAGAATAGATCCAGGAGTTAAATTTGAAAAGTGCAGAAAAACTGACAAAACATCACAGAACGAACCACAGAACGACTCGTGGTATCAAACCACGAGTCGTTGTATGCTGTCGTTGGTTGGGGAAAGGATGGTGGCAGTGGAGACCATGGGAGATGTGATGACTCATTGTCGTTAGTAGTCGTAGGAAGGAGATAGGCCGTTCAGGTGACTTTCAACGGGCGTCCCAACGACCCGTTAGAATAGACCACGAGTCGTTGGTTGTGGTTGTTGTTTGAGTTTTAGTGTTTCCAGTGGACTATACAGGGGATAACAATGGTCCGTTATTTCTTGTGACGGGTCGTGGTGTGGCCCGTTAGGAGATGAGATGCCAAGGTTCAGAGGGTTAACCACGGGCGATGTGACAAGTCGTTGGTTGAAGGTACAGGTCATCCTGACTGTCCGTTGTTGGGTTCTGAGAATGGGCTACCAATAGTGGCTTCAACGAGGAATGTGACGGATCATCATTGGTTCCAACGACCAGTTAGTCCCACCTGTGGGATCGATCTGGCCAGTTTTCATGGCAGGTTCATTAAGGGTATTTTTGACTTTTTCAATATATAAGGTCCTAAACTACGTCGTTTTAGCTTGGAAAAAGTTGGGTTTTAAGAGGATGACCCATTCTAAACTCCCATTCGTGCATGCAAGACTTTGAGAGGGGATTCAAGGGGAGATTTCAAGCTTTTCATCTCAATTCCTTCGATTTCATTCTTGGGCTTTTTAGGAGGGGTAGAAGTTGATAATCCCATGTATATACGGTCTTCAATGGGTGGATTCTTCCATACCCATGCTCCTACTCAAGGATTTTACTTATAAATTATCAAAAACTCATGGGGTTTTGTATTTGATTTGTATAAAACTAAATGATTTAATTATGGGTCTTGTGATTTTGAAATCTTATCATAATCTACTGATTTTGATCATCTTTTGAGATTTAAATTGATTATAATATTTTTGATTTTGAATTTTTAAATAATTAAGCTTGATTATGCATGCCCCATGATAAATCGATTTATGACTCATTTATCCATTGGTGTTTTTGATAAGCTCAGCATGAATTATGAATTTATTTTGGTATCTATTATGAACTTATGAATTTCAAGCTATATGCATGATCTACAAGTATGTATGAATTTTATCAATCATGAATTATATTTTTGGCCGACTCACGGGCCTCAAGTCATGGCTAGTTCTTATATGTTCAAGCATGCTTACGATAATCATGATTTAACTAGCATGTGAACTCATGTATGTATTATTATGAGCACTATATATGTTTTGGGAGTAGTATCAAACACCCAGTAGGTTTGGGGTCCATGTTAAGTCCCGGATCTCATGAACTACGTGCCACCGTGGGTATGTTGGGACCCTTTCATGTTTGTCCCTAGCTCGAATGGCCCTTTTTCATGTGTGATCACGCCCTTCATGGTTCATACCCTTGGCAAGGTACAAACACCCTCCGACTAGGGCTACAAGTCGAGCTTCATGTGTGCTCATATGGAGTATGTCGGTTAAGAGAATCTCCCACTGTTCCTCATTATTTATGCATGTTTATGATTATGAATGTTGGCTCAAGTTATATTAAGTAAGGCTCTTTTATTATGACTATGAATATGTTTATGTTATGAATGTTCGAAAACCTTGAGCCTTATGTCATATTATGATAATTATGTTATGAGCATGTTGTCCTACTCATATGTTCATTTATGAGTTTTAAGTATTTTAAATGTCCATTTTACTTACCTTGCATACTCAGTACATTCCACGTATTGACCGCATATCTTCCATGTGGTATCGTTTCATGATACAGGACCCGACTCTTAGGCTCACCCTCCTCAGTAGCTCCTCAGAGTTCGCTATCAGCTTATTTGGTGAGTCCTCAAGTTTTGAGGGCCATATATTCAGACTTTATTATTTCTCTTTCAGTTTCAATTTCGTAAGGTTAGTTGGGGTGTTATTGCATCAACCTGTCTTTCATGATTAGAGGCTCTTCATACTGTAGGTTGTATTCAGCCGTCATGTATGGATCATGTGTTGTATTTTCTCTGTTATTATGACATGTTTACTTTTTCTTATGTCAAGCCTTCCACTTACGTGAATGAAATAGATGTATGCTCATGTCATGGGTCGACTTGGGGTCTTTCGGGGCTCCTTGTTCCGTTTCTACAACTCGGTTGTACGTGCGGGTCGTGACCCTGATGATGTAGCCGTATTAATGAGTGAATTAACGATGTAAATTACATATGATATGAGATACAATGGTGGGTGGATTTGATTTAAGTTTTCTGCTTAGCGAGTTTCGCTGCAAACTCGCTACAGCGAGGAAGGAGCCGCCGTGGCGGGTTTGCTTTAGCAGAAGGGAGATCGCTGCAGCAGACTGATGTCAGGCAGAATTCCAGAAGTCCCCTCCACTAGATGATGCTCCTTCCTTGGACGGTCTAGGCAATCCACCTAGTAACTCTTGCATATCTTCCAAACCAGCCCCATTACCACCAGGGCCATCACTGTTATTCTCCAAGTCAGCCTTCCTCTTCTTTCTGCACTTTCCAAGCGCACCTTTCACCCTCAAGGGATTGGACGGTGCATCATGCCCCATCATATAGTCCCTCACCTCCCGATGCACCCATGCCTGCCGGCAGAGCGTAGTGGTGAGAGTGGACAACAACAGATTGGCTCTACTCTAGGCTCGAAAAAGTTGAAACCACCACCCCACTCAAACTTCACCATTTCTAGTGTAAAAACCTTAGGAAAATAGTCTATATCACATAGAGATGATATAGATTACCTGAGAATGTAAATGTGAGTAGCATGCTTCGAGAATCTACTCCTTAGTTCAAAAATAAAACCTACCTCCATCACTCTATTATCAACCCAAGATCAAGCATATAGGCATGGGGGTGGTATGAGCACCGAGTATGCGAATGCATTCTTCAATAAGAGAATGCAGAAGATCCAATATTAAAAATGGGTGGACTATAGTATGAAAATAATGAGTAGAAGTTGTGTATGTGAAATTCCTTCACAATTGAGAACATAGGGACCAAATAATTACATTCATGCCTTGGGTCTGTGTAGTACGCCTGTTAATATCTTAGGAACTCGAAAAAAATAGACCTGATGAAAATACTGGATAAATATGGAGGGGATATCAGTAGTATCATAGTATGGAGGTGACGAATGTAAGCATAACCCTACAGAACATTCGACCAACAAGCGATAGAAGACCCTCGCATGACATCTGGGGCCATTTAAAGATGAACGCCTGTTTAATTGGTATCTGATGTAATGATTCGTCTGATCATTATAGAACTTTGGCGACGTAGACGTGAGAAATTTAAAATTTTTGCAGGTCTGGGATATGTTCTCGAAATAAATGTTTACTGTATTTATGAATTTAAAATGGGCTGAATTAAAATCAAGTGGGCCCAAATGTAGGACCGGTGTTGTGGATAGATCTCTGCTATAGTGGACTGCCGCAATGATAAAAGCACCTCCTGTAGCAGGTGATGCGAACCAAAACTCCGTGATTAGGTTAATTTTAAAACTCAGTTCCTATTTGAATAGGATTAGTCATTAAAACGACCCAGACTGAAAAACTGAATTTTCTAAGAGAGAAAAGGGTGTCTAGAGAAGAGCAAGGATCCCACCACTCTCCCCAGAGATTTTCTGCAACAACACCAAGATGCGAGGCGCGAACGAAATTCCATCGTCTTTTTGAAAGAAGCTTGGCGCCCAAGTAGGTTATGGATTACCTTTGTGTTAGGCTATGATTAGTGAATCATATATGTGTATACCATTAATATACGATTGATGGTAAAGATAATAATTGATTAAGTCTGTAATATCATTATAACTTTGAATAATGTGATTATGAAATTGGGAAAGTAACCCCAAGCCTAGAATGTGAGAGAAAGATGAATATAGTTGGTAAATAATTATGATATATGTGATGTGGTAGTGAATAAGATTTTATGAGACAACGAGTTTCTTGATAGGTTTGTTAATGTATTCACAAGGTTATATTCCTGAGGTTATACATTGGTTGTGGATTCTTGAAAATACGTTCTTGAGATATAGTCATAGTGTTGTTTAGATAGAATATTTTTGGTAGCATGCGAGTGTTGGATGTTCTTGATAACATAAGCGTAATATTACATTTTTGATGAAATATTATTAATGAGGAAGTACTAAGGACACATTCATGAAGTGATGTTTTTTCTTTAATGTTGTATTTGATGATATAAATTATGAGTATATCCTTGTGCATGTATTGTATAAAAGGAGAGGAATAGGAATGAAGCGAGGTGAATAAACTTAGCGGGGTTATGTGAACTTATTGGTGCACTTTTACATGCCATGGATAAGAATGTGATCTGATGATACAAATTAACTAGATTAAAACGAATCTGAGGTAAGGAAAGAATGAATAATTGTAAGAACTCATAGTTAACCGGGTTGAGTGATTTAGACTCGATTTTATCTAGTTAATATTATGTGTTGATGAATTCACTTATAAGAAAATTAGTAATACAATAGGTGAAATTTGGCTCGAGAAGACTGCCTTAAAATGGAAAGTCATAGAGATAAGGCGATAAATAAGGTTGAAAGAACCTGAAATAAATGATGGGTCCCTAGGTGATAAGAGGGATAATAAACTTGGCTTGAGGAATTGTAAATAGTATCCTTATGATGGTTTGGTTATGAACTTTAATTGAAGTGGGATTACGTATTTAATAATTGATAACTAATAAAATAATGAGTAACGATATAGGAAGAACACTTCTTAATTAAATAACTGGTATATATGGTGATTTATGGGTATAGCTAATGAGTCTTCATGCTTTGATCGCGTAGAATAATTTTGAATTCGATATAGTTGTAGATGAAGTTTTAGAAGCTAAACTCGATAATTGTCATGGTGAGAATTAAGGGTAATTGAGATAACGAATGTGTGCTTATTTATGCCCCTATCGAGAATTATATCTTGGCAATTCACTCAAATGAAAAAACACACAAATTATGAATAAGAGCAAAAGAGATGAGAAGAGACCTAGGATTTTCGAACACAAGAAGTAGAAAGGAGGAGAAAAAAATCATGGTACGGATAATCATGAGAGAAAAAGAACACTGATTTGAACGAAGAACCATAGATAAGATTTTGATTAATAAAAAAAAGAACTAAAAATAATATATGAATTTTTTCATCCAAAAAAAAGGAATGTAGAAAATAAAAGGAGTGTCATTGAGTTGCCTAGAAGTTTCTATAGATAAACATCTGGAATGATCATGTACGATAAAATTAAGCTATACAACTAATAGGTAAATTACCTCAAATGTCATTAATGTTACAAAAAGAAATCCATTCATCTTTTTTTTTCTCCCTATAACCTCAAAACTTAATAATAAATTCTTAATGATAAAATAATCAAGCATTATTTTCTTAAGTATTGGATGTATTCCGGGTGACGAGACATCTCACGTAGACCTCACATTTTTCTATCATAACTTTTAATTTCTTAAATGTTTTGTGTACTACTCCTTTCATTCATTTTTATTTGTTCAGTATTGGCTTGACACACCACTTTAAAAAGAATGAATAGAATGATAATTTTACTATATCATCCTTTGAATATAATAAATTCAATACTTCCATGAGAATTGAGAAATGACTATAACTAATAATAAGGGTAAATTAAGAATTAGATGATAAATTATATATTTATTCTCTAAAGTGGACAAGTAAAAGCGGACATCTATTTTTAATATAGTAGACAAGTAAAAGTGGAAGAAGGGAGTAATGGTTAGCCTATTTCTATGGGTATTGGTCTCACATGCAATTTTTTTGCACTCCTTTCATTCACTTTTACTTGTCACTTTTAACAAATCAAAATAAGACAATTATTATTTTCTGTCTTACCGTCAACATTTATCTTCAAAGGCCTAAGACCATACATCAATTGATATGAGTATTATATTAAAATACTCATATTAATCATCATTTCTTAAAGGGTGTGTAAAGCCAAAGTGAAAAGGAGAAGAATTTTTAAATACAACGTGAAAAAAATATCACTGATTAACATAATGTCAAATGAGTATAAAATCAATTATGACAAGTTAAATATGTTATGAGTTATCCCCACTCTTTACTTTTACTTGTCCACTATTTCAAAAATAGATTTTTACTTTTATTTATCTCTTTAATTTAACATATCAAAAAAAGAATTTTTTTTTCTGTTTTACCCTCAATATTAATTACTTATTCTTCAAAATCATTTCCCAAGATCTAAGATTATACATCAATTAATATAGATATTGTGGTACAATACATATATTAATTATTTTTTGAAGGGTGTGCAAATTTTAAATGAACGAAGAAAGTATTAGTTGATTTTATAAAATAAAAAGATAGTTTATAGTAATATGAAATCTCTTTATCATTCTCAATCATGTTTAGCCGAAAATATTTTTAGCTAATTCATTTTTTAAAAGAATAGATATCTATAAATATAATTTAATATTATAATATTGAGCCCGTAAACCACTTTTCCATATCTAGTATTAATAGAATTAACAAAACATACAAGCGAAGGGGGCATAAAATTAATATCTGATTTTGGTTGTTATATTGGTCAACCATCTTGCTAAAGACGACATACCTTACACCTATGATAGAAGGATTCCTTTTATTTATTGTCACACCCTTTAAAGAGATTTGAAGGGTGTTTTTAATTAAAGCGATAATTTTAAAAAAATATTATTTATTTATTTAGAATCGTTATTATTTAAAATTGAGTTTTAATATCTTAAGTTATTTTTATTTTGAATTTCTGAAAAAAAAAGCTTGACCTTTAAAAATATGATCTGAAAATGAGAAATTCAGATCAAAAATTCTATTAATCGAGTTGATGGTGTTAAGTATTTCTAGAGTCTCATGATTCTATCACGATAGCTTTATTGACTAATATTTGCCTTAAACTATAATTTTAGATAAATTGTTCTTTCCTGCCTTAAAATGCTTACATCCCGCCTTTTTCTTTTATTTGCTTACCATATGTTTCTGAATTAATTCGCAATGCACCTCACTCCCTCACAATAATTTGTTTAAGTGGTTAAGGAGCGTAGCAGCATACATAGCTTTTTTGAATTGTTTATGTTATCCCATATTATTGTTAGCCCATATTATTGTTAGCCCATATAATTGTTATTAGATGGGTCTTAGGGTTTTAGGTAGTCTTATGCCTATATATAGGCACCCCTTCCCCATTCTAGGTTGTTGCCTTCTATTCTCTTATTTAACTTTGTAATTAGCCTTTTGATTCTTTCTTTTCTTGTTCTTCAATAAAGCCCTTGTTATATATCAACATGGTATTAGAGCCAAATAAATCGATCCTTCCCTAGTTGTAGCAACTACCACGTGCGCGAATCGAACTGATGTTCGCCTGGGTTTGCTGCTTCCGCTAGATTTGTTTAGATCTACTGTTACTGCTGTTGTTTGTTTGGTTTGATTTGGACGGTGTTGTTGGTTTGGTTTGATTTGGACTAGGGTATTTTGTGCTTATCGTTGTTTTGGGGTTGCTTCTCTTGCTGTATTCCCTTTGATTTTGTCAATATGGCTGGAAAGGATGATTCTCTCGAATCCATTAACACTCAATTAGATGACAAAAATTATGCATATTGGAGTTATATCATGAAGAATTTTCTTCGTGGCAAGAATATGTGGGGCTATGTTACTGGGGTTAAATCCAAACCTAAGGATGAGAAGGTTGAGGATTTTGTACTGTCGTTGGATTTATGGGAAACTGCTAACTCCAAGGTTATCACTTGGATTAACAAATCCGTAACTCAGTCAATTGGTATGCAATTAGCTAAATATGACACAGCAAAAGAAATCTGGGATCACTTGGAGAGACTGTACACTCAGTCTAATTTTGTGAAGCAGTACCAATTAGAATACGATATTCGTGCTCTTCAACAGAATGTTATGAGCATCTAAGATTTCTATACTGCTATGTCTGATTTGTGGGATCAATTAGCCCTTACTGAATCTGCAAAATTGAAAGGTTTTGCGCTATATATTGCTAGGAGGAAAGAACAACGTTTGGTTCAATTTTTGATGGCATTACGTTATGATTTTGAAGGACTACGTGGAACAATCCTTCATCGATCTCCCGTCCCCACAGTTGATTCAGTTGTCCATGAACTGATTGCGGAAGAGACTCGTATCAAGTCTCAATTGGATAAAGGGTCGAAAACACCTACTACTCCAGCTGTGTTTGCTGCTTCACCGGATCAGTCTAGACCACACCGTTCTCAGACTTCCAATCAATCGCGACGATCTCCTAAAGTTGCGTTTGATGAGTGTGCATTTTGCAAGCAGAAAAATCATTGGAAGGCTCAGTGTCCATTGTTACTCAACAAGGCTAAGTTTGGTCAGCAACAGAAGAATGGACAGCCACACTCCTTTGGTACTCCTCCTCTTCCTCCGCAGTTCGTTGCTGCTGTACCATCAGTAGATGCTGAGTCTGTTAGCACTGTGCCTCCTTCAACGTTGGATCCTCGGGTGTTCGAACAGTTCAGATAGTTTTTGGCCTCCAATCCTACTGCCATGTCAGCATCCAGCTCAGGCCCAGCTTCCTCTAGTACATCAGGTATTCCCTCATCCTTGTGGATTCTGGATTCTGGTGCGATCCAACATATGTCACATTGTCTGTCATCGTTTGGTTCCTTGTCACCCATTTCACCACTCTCTGTTATGTCTGCCAGTGCTACGTCTATGCCAGTCGAGGGTATCGGTTCTGTTACTACTTCTCACATTATTCTGTCTGATGTCTATTATATTCCTAAACTTGCTTTTAATCTTACTTCTGTCAGTCAGTTGTGTAGGACTGGTCATTGGGTATTCTTTTCTGATTCTGTTTGTGTTGTACAGGACCAACACACTCAGAAGGTGATTGGGATTGGCCGTAGGTTGGGGGAACTCTATGTCCTGGAGAGTCTCAAAGTGTCTGCTGTTGCCGCCTCTAGCATTGATTTGTCTTCTTTTCATTTGAATCCTTTGTCTTCGCAGTTTTATCTTTGGCATTCCCGCTGGGGACATGTATCAGTGTCACGTTTACGTTTTTTAGCCTCTACTGGTGCTTTGGGTCATTTAAACACTTATGATATTTCAGATTGTAGTGGTTGTAAACTGGCAAAATTTTCTGCCTTACCTTTTAATAAAAGTATGTCTTATTCAGTTGCTCCTTTTGATATTATTCATTTTGATGTATGGGGACCATCACCAGTAACCACTAAGGGTGGTTCGAACTATTATGTTTCGTTCATAGATGACTATACTCGGTATACCTGGGTTTATCTTATGAAGCGCAGGTCTAACTTCTTTGGCATTTATAGCAACTTTAGAGCCCTTGTTAAAACGCAACATTCGGCTATGATAAAGTGTTTCAGGTGTGACTTAGGGGGTGAATATACCTCCAGTGATTTCACTCAGTTACTTGCCTCTGATGGTACCATACACCAGTCATCTTGTACAGATACTCCTGAGCAGAACGATGTTGCCGAAAGGAAACACCATCATATTGTTGAGACAACACGCTCCTTACTATTATTTGCAGAGGTTCCTAGTAATTTTTGGGGAGAAGCAGTCCTAACTGTTGTATATGTGATCAATCGTATTCCTACTGCATTGACTTCAGGGATGTCTCCATTTCAGAAATTATATGGTCACATGCCAGATTACTCTACATTACGAGTTTTTGGATGTACTTGTTTTGTTCTTCGTCCTCATGTTGAACGAAACAAGCTGGAGCCAAAATCAGCTATATGTGTGTTTTTGGGGTATGGTGTTGGACAGAAAGGTTATCGTTGCTATGATCCTATCAGTCAGAAATTATATGTTTCACGGCATGTCACTTTTTTGGAGCATATTCCTTTCTATTCAATTCTAGCTAAATCCCTTGATGTTACTAAGTCAGATCTTCGGCGTATTGATCCATTTGGCATTGACACAAAGGCTCCAGTTTCGGATTCAACTGTGCCACCCGATGTGCTGCCTGACAGTGCTTCAACCTCGCCAGTGTCTGGGTCTGATCCTGAGACTGGAGATCCACCACCTCTGAGGAGGTCTACTCGTCAGAGTAAGTCCACCAAACTACCTGATTTTTCTTATTCTGCCTACTCACCCTCATTTGCTTCCTTTATTACAAACATACATCAATTGTCTGAACCTGAATCCTATAGAGAGGCTGTGTCTGATCCTCTTTGGCAGAATACTATGGCGGAGGAACTCAGTGCTCTTTATCAGACACACACATGGGATTTGGTTACCCTCCCACCTGGTAAACATACGATTGGCTGTCGATGGATGTATAAGATAAAAACAAAGCCTGATGGGTCTGTTGAGCGATACAAGGCTAGACTTGTGGCAAAAGGGTACTCACAAAAATATGGTAAGGACTATGAGGAGACCTTTGCCCCGGTGACAAAGATGACGACTGTTCGCACTATGATTGTCGTTGCATCCGTTCGGCAGTGGAAGATATTTCAAATGGATGTCAAGAATGCATTTCTGAATGGTGATCTCCATGAGGAAGTGTATATGACTCCTCCACCGGGTATTGATCACCAGCCGGTGAAGTTTGTCGGCTTCAAAAGCTCTATATGGTCTCAATCAAGCCCCTCGTGCTTGGTTTGAGAAATTCTCCACTGTGATTACTTCCCTTGGCTTTGTCTCGAGTAACCATGATTCGGCGTTGTTTGTTAGAAGTACGAGTGTAGGGCGAATCCTTTTGTCCTTATATGTAGATGATATGGTTATAACTGGTGATGATCATGATGGTATTGAGTCATTGAAGCATGATTTGGCTCATCGGTTTGCCATGAAGGACTTGGGCCTGCTACGTTATTTTTTGGGTATTGAAGTGGCTCAGTCTAAGAAAGGATATCTTCTCTCTCAGACTAAGTATATATCTGACTTGTTTAAACGGACGCGCCTTTCTGACAACAGGACTGCAGATACTCCACTTGAAACCAATGCACGGTACTCTCCTAGTGATGGTGTTTTGTTAACAGATCCGAGTCTTTATCGGACTGTTGTAGGTAGCTTGGTGTATCTTACCGTTACTCGCCCGGATATAGCTCATGCAGTTCACGTTGTTAGCCAGTTTGTTACTGCTCCTACTTCAGTTCACTGGGGAGCTGTACTTCGTATTTTGAGATATCTTCGTGGCACCCAGTTTCAGAACCTCTTGTTTCCCTCGACGTCATCTCTCGAGTTGCGAGCCTATAGTGATGTTGATTGGGATGGCGATCGCAATGATCGCAAATCCACTACTGGTTTTTGTGTGTTCCTTGGAGATTCTTTGATATCATGGAAGAGCAAGAAACAAGATGTTGTCTCTAGATCTTCCACGGAGGCTGAGTATCGTGTTATGGCAGTGACTACATGTGAGATTGTTTGGTTACGCTGGCTTCTTGCAGATATGGGGGTTCACATTTCTTTGCCTACTCCTCTACATTGTGATAACAAGAGTGCGATACAAATTGCAAAGAACTCTGTTTTCCATGAGCGGACGAAGCACATTGAGATTGATTGTCACTTCACTCGTCATCATCTCCAGCTCGGGACCATATCGCTTCCTTTCGTTCCATCGTCTTTGCAGATTGTTGACCTTTTTATGAAGGCTCAGTCGGCGTCTCGGTTTCGTTTCTTGTGTGACAAACTCTCAATGCTTATTACTGTCGCATTATGAGTTTGAGGGGGAATGTTAGCCCATATTATTGTTAGCCCATATAATTGTTATTAGATGGGCCTTAGGGTTTTAGGTAGTCTTATGCCTATATATAGGCACCCCCTTCCCCATTCTAGGTTGTTGCCTTCTATTCTCTTATTTAACTTTGTAGTTAGCCTTTTGATTTTTTTTTCTTGTTCTTCAATAAAGCCCTTGTTATATATCAACAGTTTATTTGCACTAGCCAAGGAACATAATCGTACATATAAATAACACATCTTATTAAAAAGCCAAGAAGCATAACCACGCATGCGACCAGAAAAGTTAATTAAATATTGACCATTTAGATATAATATTTAGAGAGAATTTTTGAAATCTTCCTTCAGGTTTATCTTTATAACACTTAAGTTTTGTCGTGATTTGCAACATATCTCCTTTAAATTAATCATTTTTTATCACCAAACTAGTTTTAAATAATAAAAGTTTTTTGTGTTCCAAATATACCCTTATGTAACCTTACAAGGGTAGCTTCTCATTGATTGTAAGGTTTTTCTTAATTATAGGTTTCAAATTTTACAGGTAAAGTGCTGGATTTTCTTCTGATGTGCTTGAAAATTTTCATCTCAAACACTAAAAACAATGAAAAGTTCACAACTATTCTGTACCTTCTACCAAATATTTTAATTTAAGGTAATAAAGCTTAATTATGAGAATTCTTCAAAAAAAAATCTTATACAACTATAAGAATTTCAAAAACGGATACTTATAGTATTTTAAAATATTTATATTAATTAACATAGAACACTTGCAAAAGAAGCATACAAGTCAACCTTCTCTCTTTTCTCTTTGCTGCTCTCAAAGTTTCAATGGCTAATTTAGGCCGGTAACGGCTATCTGCGAGATTCCGACGAACACCATGAACACTTCCAAAGATATGTTGGATCCTTGGAAACCCAAAGTTCCAGACCCCACCGACCCCCAAAAAGCAACAAAGCTTGCAAAAATTTTCCAGCTCTTCAAAACAACCTCATGAATATTGATGCAACCCCAAAATCAAAATGAGAAGAGCTCATATGCTGGGAATAAAGCTTGTATATTTGAGCACTAAGGCACAAAGTTGGGAATAAAGCAAAGCTGAAAGTCCGCTTTCAACCCAAAAAATTCAAAATGATAGAAGGGAAACCTGTGGTGGTGTTCACTAAAGAAGAACATGACCTTCTTGCGGACCATCATAGGGAAATTCCTCACTGCTAGACCCTCCATTGACAAGATTAGAGCAGATTTTGTTAAAGTTATCACAACTAAGGGGGAAGTCATTAAAGACAAGTACCATGTTTTCATTGATATTGAAAATGAAGATGATTTTTCCAATCTATTATTCAGAGATTCTTTCACTCTTGCAGAAGTTGTTAGCATGATGATACTTAAAATGGTTCCCCAATTTTAAGCCTAATATGGAAACTTCTCTTGCCCCTATTTGGGTAAACTTACCTGACTTACCTTGGCATTTCTATGAATGGGATGCATTATGTTCCATCATTAACCCATAGGCAGTCCCCTGATTATGGATAAGGCTACTACCACTAAAATCAGACCCTCAACAGCCAAGCTTAGAGTTCAAATTAACCTAGCCAAACCTTTACTTCATAAAGTGAGAGTGGAAGTAAGAAAACAGAATGGCAAGCTAGAATATTTTGATCAGAAAGTTGAATATGAAATAATGCCTGCATATTGTTCTCACTATAAAATCCAAGGCCATGCTACTGCCCAGATGGAACACCAACAATAGGGTAAAGAACCAAAAGAAATGGGCCAGATATGGAAGGAAACGACTCTGTGCATTCTCAAGGAAACAATACAAGACATAACACCTTCACAAGTCATAAGCAGAGGGAAAGGATCGAACAAACCACTGCTAAAACTGCTATGACAGGAGGAGAGGAATATAACACTGTTCACAATTGGCAAAATGTTAATAAAAGAAGAGGAAAATGAACTTATCAAATATGAAGTGAAAGAAGGGAACAACTCCAGGAGAGAAGAAGGTGGCAACAAGTATACCAGGGCTGAGGAAGAAAGTGCCAGAACCAAGTCCAACAATCCTTTCCATTTACTAGCAGAAGGAACAGTAAAGGAAAACATGAAAATTGCTGAAGATGACAAGGAGGAAATGAAGGATCAAAATCATACTTAGAAAAGTCAACAACTAGAAAGAAGCACAAGAAGGGACAAAGCTCACAAACAAAAGGAGAAAGAGAATGCCAAAAAAGAAAAAGCTGGGCTAAACGTTAGAAACACTAGAAGCAGAACCAATACGGCCTCCATCAACATGGATATGGAACTACAAGGAGAAATGGTCAACCTAGTGATAAAAGACACAAAAGAAGGCAAAGGGCTACAAAACAAAAGAAAGAAATTTGACAAGACTATCACTATTCCAAAGGATATTATATATCTTGCAGGGAGAGACGAGATTTAAATGGCAATGTCATGTATGTGGAAGGTGGAGAAATAACAATATGGACCCTGTTACAACTACCCCAAAAAGATCAAAGGCAGAACCAAAAGAGTAAGGGGGAAGGAGGAAACAATCAGGAATTTGACTATAAGTCCAGCCATAAACCCCCTGATCTGAATGTTACAGAGATTACAAGAGATGAATATCAGGAAGTCTTCCATGACATTGTTAACATGGAAACTGAAGCAGAGGCCCTTGGTAAGCCTGTTACTAGAAGGTCTTTGTTTGATAATGATCTCATTAAGGGGACAACAACTATGAGTATCAGGATATAGATCATAATGAAGAAGATACAGAAATTCAAGAAAGTAGATTTCACAACAAGCTATCTCCAAAGAACTATCAAAAGCAGGGTAGGGTGGGCAACTAAGAATACATGGATTCTGAAGACCAAACACAATAGGGTTATCTCTCCCTTAATGATTCTCTATGATTGATACAATCTCATGGAATATAAGGGGTATAGGCTCTAAAGGAGCCCTTGAAAGACTCCAAATCATCAAACAACAATTTTAGATTCCTCTTTTCTGCCTTCAAGAACCTATGATAGATAGTGGAAAGATTCAAAATTTCCAAAGAAGGCTAGGGATGCATCATAGTTTTTTCAACATCTCTAATAAGATTTGGCTCTTCTGGAGTATAGAGGTTGATTTGAATATCATCCAAGACAAAGAGAAAAATATTTTGATCAGGGTTTCTTACCTAAATAACCCTCCCATTCATCTCACCATTGTGTATGCATAGTGTACTGAAGATCAAAGGGTAGAACTCTGGCAAGACCTCGAGAACATGGTGAACAACATTTAAGGAACATGGGGTGCAATTGGAGATTTTAATGTGATTCTTTCCAGTGAGGATAAAAAGAAAGAAAGAAGCTACAGATTAGAAGAAAGTTTGGACTTCATAGAATGTCTTAATGAGTGTAGACTACATGATGCAGGTTATATGGGCTCTAACTGTACTTGGTGTGACAATGGAGATCCTTCCACCACCATATAGAAGAGACTAGATCAACTAGTTTATAATAATGCATGGGTGGAAGCTATTCTAACACTTCCATTATCCATCTCTCCAGAACTTGCTCAGACCTTGCCCCCTCCAATGGTCAAAATGAGCAATGAAGTTTCCAACCATATTAGATATTTCAAGTTTCTTGACTTTTGGGCTGAGCACCATGAGTATCTAAATACAGTTCAAAAAGCTTAGGATGAAGAAGTTTTTGGGGACCCTCTCTACATACTTCATCAGAAGATCAAGAAGGTTTGTAAAGTTCTTAGCTGCTGGTCCAGATAGACCTATGGGGATATCTATGAAGTTCCTAAAGCTTTAGAAGCTAAAATTAGATATTTGAAAGACAGGTGTGTATGACAACTCTACTTCTAATAGGACTGAGCTTTCCAAGTGTAGAGCAGAATTGACAAGATACTTCAAGATCCAAGATAACATCCTGAGACAAAAAGCTAAAGTCAAATGGTTTGAAGAAGGAGATGCAAATACTGCTTATTTTCACAGTGTTATAAGAGACAGAAGAAGAAGAAGACTAAAGATAAACAAGATCATGGATGAGTCTAACCAGTGGATTGAAGGGAATGACAGTATTGTTGAAGCTGCAGTGAGACACTTCCAAAGGATGTTCTTTGCAGGGCCTTAGAATTCTGATAATGAAGCTCTGAACTGCATAGAGAGAAACATTACCGATGAGGACAACAACATTCTTACAACTATTTCTTCAGTATAAGATATCAAGAATATTGTCTTTTTCATGGATAAAGATAGTGCCCCAAGCCCTGATAGACTGAGTAGTTTTTTCTATCAATCAGCTTGGGAAATAATCAGTCATAATCTTCATAGTGCTGTGGAGTCATTCTTTCAAGGCTTATCTCTCTCTAAATTTTTTACTCAGACCTGTCTTGTATTGATTCCTAAAGTCAACCATCATAAAAGATCCACTGATCTCAGACCTATTAGCCTTTGTAACTCCTCTAGTAAGATAAATAAGATCCTTAACAACATGTTTTCCACTATCCTTCCAAGGATCATCTCAAGGAACCAGTTTGGATTTATTTAAAGGAAGAAACATTACAGAAGATATCCTTTTGGCTCAAAAGATCGTCAATGACATTAGAAACCTTCTGGAGGGGGGAATGTATTCATAAAGCTTGATATGGAAAAAGCCTATGATAGGGTCTGTTGGGAGTTCCTGTGCAATGCTTTGAAAAGGTTGGATTCTCTGATTGGTAGACTCATCTTATTCACAATTTTATATCCAACAATTAGTATTCTGTTATTGTTAATGGAAGAAGGCATGGCTTCTTTAAGTCAGGCGGAGGATTGAGGCAAGGGGACCCTATCTCACCCTCTTTATTTATCATAAATGCTGAGCTTCTCTCTTAGATGCTGAATAATCTTCAGGATAGGCAAAATTACAAAGGTTTCTACATGAGTACTGGCAGTCCCAGAATAAACCATCTCTCCTTTGCAGATGACACCATTCCTTTTTGTAATAGAGACTAGAGACCTCAAAAAATGATCTTAAACACCCTATCTACTTATGAGGAGGTCTTTGGACAGCTCATTAACAGAGAAAAAAGTTGATTTGCAGTAGCTAATAACTCTAAAGTTGCTACTATTAACAAGATTAAATTCATTACAGGTATGAAGCACCAAATCTTTCCTATCAAATACCTTGGTTTTCCTCTCACCATTGGGAAGAAGAAGATTTCATACTATTCTGACATAGTCAATAAAGTGATCAATAAAATAAGATGATGGCAAAGCAAATATCTATCCACAGGTGGGAGACCCATTATGATAAGACATCCTCCTAGCTCTTCCTATCCACCTCCTTGTTGCTACTAACCCCCTAAAGGGACCATTGAGATCATTGAAAAATATATTGCCAGATTCTTCAAGTCTAGGATAGAAACAGGTGGAAAACATCACCGGATCTTTTGGAACAACCTATGTTACCCTTATAATGAAGGAGGGGTTAATTTCAGAAGTTTGAAAGATATTTGTCATGCTCTACAGTGCAAACAATGATGGTACTTGAGGACTTCCAACTCTCTATGAAAGGAGTTCATGAAAACTAAATACTACCCTAATAAACATCCTTCCACTGCTCAATGGACTATTGGTCAAGCCCAAAGTTGGAAAGCCTTTTGCAATATTAAAGAAGAAGTGGGCAATAACATCTTATGGAGTATTCGTTCTGGACAAGTTTCATTTTGGTATGATAACTGATGCAAGCTGGGACCTCTCTATTTACTTATGCCTCAGAGACCTACTCAAGATCAAGTTAAAGTCAATGAAATATTGGTGGATGGCATTTGAAATTGTAGCAGATTGCAGGAACAACCTGATGAGAACATCAAGAGGGAGATCAGACACCTCAACATAAGAACCTCCAGGGACATAAATGACAAAGCTATATGGATGCCTAACACTACTGGACAGTTCACTGTTAAGACTGCTTGGAATACCTTCAGACCAAGAAGAAGTCCCAACTGCTACACTAGTGATGTCTGGCACAAGGAAGTTCCATTCAAGATCTCTTTCCTCACTTGGAGGGCTATCCAAGACAAGTTGGCAACTGAAGAAAAAGTCACAAAACTGGGGAGTAGTATTGATCCAATATGTCAATGTTGCAGTAGTAGCACTCAAGACCCCGTTATGGAAAATATTGATCATCTCTTCTGTAGGGGAGAACTGGCTTAGAAGATGTGAAGACACTATGCTGGTCCTATGAGAATAAATTAAAACTGCAACAGCCTCAAAATACATATTCTCAACTGGTGGAACTTTAGAGCCCATAACCCCATTGCTAGATTCATTACTAAAATAATCCCTATTATTATATGTTGAGAATTATGGAAGTCAAGATGCAGCAAAAAATTTGAAGGCATCAGACCTTCCTTCTACAGAACCAATACCAACATTATCTCCACTGTTTTGCAGGTACTCAAAAATAAATTTGTTAAAGCCAACATTGGAGAAGAATGGCATAAGATCTGTATAACTTGTGATGCAAGATTTGACCAAAGAATTTCCAGATACATTAAATGGATCAAACCTCCCCAGCAGGCTGTTAAAGTAAACATTGATGGGAGTTGTATACAAAACAAGTGTGGGGAGGGGGCCTGATCAGAAATAGCCAAGGGAGAGTATTATTTGCCTACTCTATTCCACTGGGAGCAGGGTCCAGTAATGATGCAAAGGTTGCATTGATGCTTTTTGGCCTTAGGTGGTGTGCTAACAATGATTTTTTTACCACTACCGGAGAAACAGACTCCCTACTTATCGCTAAATGCATAAGAAGAGAATGGAAAGTGCCATGAAAAATTAATAATCTCATCACATTAATTCCAGATATAGTTGAAGAGTTTGGGATAGAAATACAACATTGCCTCAGAGAAGCTAATAGACCAGCATACAAACTAGCTAGCCTAAGTCATTGTATAGATAGAATCCAAACCTTTAACTGTTTTGCTGACCTCCCAGAATAGGTTAAAGGTGTAGACAACATGGATAGATGGAACTTTCCTTCATTTAGGATCAAGCGAACAAAACCATATCATCTATGTATATTTTGTATTTTTGGTTAGGATTAGAGCCTTCTAATCTCCTCTCAATTATCATGTACAAGGTTTATTATGTCAAACTCTCTTTGTAATTTTTTGCACATCAATGACCAAATGAGTTGTAATTTAACCAAAAAATAAAAAAATAAAAAAAGATCACTTGCAACTCCTATTCAAAAACTAATCAAAGATATACATATGAAGCATTCTTCTAATGTTATGAATTAAAAGTGTGACGGCTCTTCATTAGAATTATTATATGTTTCTACAAGGGAATTACTAGAGCAGTACAAAATCGAACCAAAATCGATAATTCAAATCGAAAAGATGTTATTGATTGGTTCGGGTTACCGATAATGAATTTTCAACTTAGCGATTCAGTAATAATTTAGATTTTTTTATCGGGTAATCGAGCCTGTAATGATATAGGATTTTCTTTTAATAGGTTAGTTGAAAACCCGATAATATTTATTATTAAATTATAATTTTACCCTTAGACATATAAAGTCATGACTTGATCTTAGAGTCTAAAAGATTGTGTTATATGTATAATTTAGCTTGTTTGGTTATTACTTATCAGCTTATATTTAGCTTTGCCTCTTTCTACTTTACTCTTTGATCATGAGCTACAATTTAGCATAAGTTGACTGCATGGGCTGCTATTATGAGTATGAAATATGTGCACTTATTTGAGCCTTGCGAGGAGTAAATATTTAAAGAAAGAAAAGATAGAGGCGTCAAAAGTTCCTTATAAGTTTAGCCAATGCCCAATTGAAGAGGATAATGACATTGTTCTTGGTAACATATTTGATAAAAATAAATTTGAATTTTATGTCATTTAATATCCTATCTATGAAGATTAAATTGATAACTAAACTGTTAATGACTACTAACCGATAAATTGATAATCGATAATCGATATTTTAATAATTCTATAATAATTTAGCATTTCTACAAATCGATAACTGATAAGTCAAATCAATAACATTCAAAATCGAATCGAATCACCCGATAAGCACTCCCAGAAATAGTCACAATAAAGAAATACATAATGTAAGTTCTAAAAAAAAAAAGAATATATAAACCTATACAAATTCATCTTCATCAAGTAGGTTTAATTTGAGCTTTTTGGTCTTTTTAAATTTGAATTGTGTCATTTTAGGGTGTGTTTGAATTTGAGCTTTAAATTTGTTGATCAAAATAGTTTTGATAATATTTTCTCTAGAAACGAGTTCCTTTAAAAAGAGAAAAATGACTTCCCAATGACATTTTCATTGTCTCCTCTCCATTCACCTAATGTCCTCAGCCCTTTGACCATCCCTCCTTTGTATCTGACTCCCCATCCCGTCTTACATCCGTAGTATTTTGGTAGATTACATATAAATATTTTTAAAATAATATTTATTTATTTATTTATCAAAAATAAATAAAAAAATTATTTATTTTTCAAAAAAGGATATTTTTTAAGAAAAATATTTCCCACGAGTAACATTTTCCTTGATACCAAAGGCATCCTTAATTTTGCCCAATACTAATTTATCTCCTAACCTAAAGAAGTGAATCTGAGTGAAAAATCGTGTGTCCGAAACCTCGACTTTCAACATGTAAGAGACAAGCTTGTACATGAATGTACATTTTGTTCTTTCTTAGGCAAAACAACTTAAATATCCTAGTACATTAGGTAGGTGTTTAGCCATGGATTCCAAATATTTTTTATCTAAAATTTATAACGTTGCAGCTATGTTTAATTATATCTTTTACAAGGAATCTTTTAAATAATGTTCATGTTTTAGTAATACTATTTCAAAAACGTATTTTGCCCTTACATTATCAATCTTTCTCATTCTTTTCCTCTTTAAAATCATGATGTTTATTTTAGTTTTTAATCTATATATAACAAATTTTCCATAGGAAAAAATAAGTATTATTTCTACAAAAAGAAAAAGATAAATCCTAATTAAGTGTATAAGCTAATGACGTTCTATAAAGAAATAAATGAGCAGAACAAAAAAATTAATTTTATTATTAATAATAATAAAAACTCTAATATCTATTCATACAAGTGAAAATAATAGAGAGTGATAACTTATAAAGATGTTAGTGTTTGTAAATGTGCGTTGCACGTTTCCTCTAAAATACTTATTACAGATTAGTTTTCGCAAATGATGAATTTTAATTAGTATATATTCAAACTTTCTTTGAACTAAAGATAGAAATTAAAACATACAAAGGAGTAATAACTTGAAATTTGAAAATTTTGTAAACTTAATGCCATTCAGTGACATAAACCTAATGAGGCCAAAAGTCATATGAATCTTCTGTGATCTGTCGACTCAAACATCGTAATATTAAAAAATTTTAAAAAAGTTAAAAGAAATGAAGATGGATATACAATAATTATTGCAGAGCATAAAAAGGGAAATACAAACATCATATATGAAAAATATTAATATAGCAATTGAAACCAATAAATTCAAAAAAAAAAATAATCATTTTTATGCTTCAGTAAGTACCTGAAACTAAAGATGACGGAGAAGAATAAGTGAGTTAATTAAGAAAAGAAGAGGTTATGCAGGAAATATTATGAAAATATCATAATAAACACAAATTTAAATTTAAATCTTCAATAATTAAAACAATAAAGACTAAGCTATAAAATACAAATAAGTGGAAGGAAAAACGAAACCTGAGAAATATATGCGTATGGAGACTCCTAAGATTCTTTTTCAGTATTAATAATAATATAAAAGGTTTAAATAAGACTTTTCATTCACCATCCTGATTAAATTGACATACAAATTCAGTGATACTATATTTATTTTATATTAACCAAAAAATAACTGAAAGCTCTAAATGTGAAATGATTCAAACGTTTTAATATGAAGAGGCCATCTAATATTTTGTGAAATAATAGAGTAAATTAATTATTAGAAAGATGATTGTCTTGGTGGTTATAACTTGTTATTATCCATATTTACTACAATTCTTCATCTACGTTGTGTCTTTTTAAAATCATTTGTTGAAATTAAATTAATGGTTAAAGGATACACATTTCAAGATAGAGAAAATGTTGGCACTAATTAGTAGAAGATGAAAATCAGTTTCTCATTAGTAAAATGCACATTAAATAATTTAAAATTTAATGGAAAGTAATTTTATCTTCTAATAAAAAGTAAAATGATCATTTAATTTTTCAAGAATATTTTCATAATTTAACTTTTAACTATGGGGTTTTTCAATTTAAGTATAATATATATATGTCCTCAAGATGTATTAAAGAGAAAAGTAACTCCAAGAAATTAAATAGACTACAATAAATTTAATTTCTCATCTAAATAATTTATTTTAAAGTATTTAATGGTCTAATAATTTTTTATTGCAACAATAATATTTTATTGTGCAATTTTATTTTTTAATACATAAAATATTATAAGAATAGTTTTACTTTGAAGGGTAAAATGGTCATTCTCATTCTATATTTGATGGAAAAGTTTATAATTCAACTTTTAACTTTGGGGTTCCCACTTTTAGAATAGTATAGATAGATATAGATATGATGATATGATATGATAAATATATAAATATGATATGATAAAATATTAAAATTTAATTACGTATTTAATTAAATTTTAATTCACTGAAGGGGCAAAATGATAATCTAACTATATAAATATGATATGATATGATAAAGTATTAATATTTAATTAAATTTTAATTTAATGGAGGCACAATGGTAATCTGACTGGGCAAATTTGTAATTCAACTTTTAAATTTGAGGCTCCCACTTTTAGAATAGTATAGAGATATGCTATATGATATATGATTATAATATAAGTTTATTTTTTAGTACATAAAATATTATAAAATTATATTAGGTTGAAGGATAAAATGGTCACTCAATATTTGATGGGCATATTGGTCTTTTAGCTTTGAGTTTCTCACTTTTAGATTAGGATGATATAATAAATAAAATATAATTATTATATATAGAATTTAATTTTAGGATGAGGGGTAATTTAGTTGATTAATATTATATAAAGGGTGTTTTCATAATCTAACTTTTAACTTAGGATCTTCCTACTTATATAATAATATAATTTTAATGCAGGTAATAAAAAATAATTAATAAAATAATTTTATATTTTATAACAAATTCTGAAAAGATCAATCTATCTGTATTGTAAATAAATTTTAAATTATAAGTTAAGAAAATATTTAATTATGACAATTAAAATTCGTTTATCTATATAAAAAAAAGAGAATAAGAGATAAGTAAAACTTAAATATTCCTACATATTTAATACATGTAACACTAAAATAATAATCATAATATATAGCACTAGATTTTATAGCAAATATATAAAAGATTTATTCTTTTTTGGTAATTAAGGATTTTTATTACCACTATGGAAAATTTGCACAATTTTTAGTAATGATTTGGACAAAAGATCCCAAATTCATGCTTGCTTGCTTCTCTTCACATCCTATAACAAACTAGTCTAAATATTATAAATCTAAGGATAGAAATTCATTGCTTCCAGTACACCTCCGAGCCATCCTCTATAGTGGATTTCTTGGATAATCAACCGTGTAACAACCTCAACACTCCTTCTTTGCTGGGTGAATTTACTTATAAATTACGGGACATGTGAATTCATGATTTCTTCACAAAATTAATCTAATATTATATGCTGGCACCCATGTTGTAAAAAGTCTAGATGAATCACTTGGTTTATCTTGAGTACTTGGGCTCAATTCTCACTTAATGCATTATTATTTTTAAAATTTTTTAAAGTAGTGCACTCATGTTTTGGAAATCCTAAATTCTCCTCTGGCTGAAAGATCCTTTTGTTGCATTTCATCCAGATATGGTAGATAGCTGCAGCCAGAGGCATGCTCGTGTGCTCTTTCCTCGTGCGTTTGTATTTGCCCAGTTTATTTCTGATGTCCATCCAAGTGTACCTCGATGTATGCCCTGTCACTGAAGGAGCTTCAGCCTAAAGCTACCTGAGATAGGACAGCTGAAGAACAAATGCTGATGCTCCTCCTCCTCTATTTCACACAGTGGGCATATGGTCCTTATCTGTATGCCCTGTTTTGATAGTCTGTACCTTGTGTACAGTAGATGTTGTAAAGCCAAATACATGATAAACACCCACTTAGGACAGCCTTGATTATTGCATATGGTCTTTCTCCAACTCACCTTTGAAAATGTGCCTATGAGTTGTGTGTATGCCCCTTTGATACAATAGCTTTCTCCTTGCAAAATACCCTCCATATTCAACCCTGCTTCACTTAAATATTTTTCAGCCTGCATAATTTTTTGCATTGGTATTCCATGAATCCCTTCCCTTCATATAATATATGTGCACCCAATGTATCCGCAACTTGTCCTTTTTCTTGTTTAAATTTCAGAAGTGTTTAAACCCCTCCCCCCCCCCCCACCACCACCACCACCACACACACACACACACTAGATGAAGAAAGGGTCCGTTTACGAGCCCAACATTACAAGTTTAATTTATTTATTTTTAGATAAAATTATTTAATTTTTTTTCTTTGCATCTAAGCACATAAAGAACAATAATAAGGTTTTTCATTTATACTTCTTAATAAATTAGTTTTTCTAATTTATTTAACTAAGTAATAATTTATAATATATTAAATTTAACTAACTTAAAAGGATTATATGTTTTATTGCTTGTTATTTCAACATTCACTTAGCATTAAATTCAAACACTGAATTAAACATCTAATTTAAGTGACATGCTTTTTACATTTTGTATTTGAGCATTTTGGATAATTGACTAAAAAATGTAAGTATCTTATGTATTAATAAAAAAATTTAAAAAGATTAATATGTGATCATAAAAAATGGAAAGAAAAAGATACGATTGCTTTAACTTATGTCTTGTATATATCAAAATTAAGGTAATAATTTAGTACAATAAGTAACAAAATAGTTTCAAAAGATATTTATGTATCCAATGAGACGATATAGTACTTTCACTAAAAAGTTAAAAGACATTGGCAATTATAATATGATATAAATTATAGCTAAATATGATAATTTACACATATCTTTTTAAATTTTTTAGAGTCTAAATATATGTAATTTTCTTAAATTTAGAAGTAAATGTAAATAAAGTTACATATTTTAAGGAGATTAAGATATATACTCTTTCTATTTCAATATACGTGGCGTTTTTATTTTTTTATTTTGTTTCAAAATAAGTGATGTCTCACCTAATCAAGTAGATATTAATGTTGTTCTTCCAATTTTGTCCTTATTTAATTAAAGAAGACTACATAGTCAAAAAAATACCAAAGAGCTACATCTTTTTCAAGATATTTATTAAAAATAAGTTACTAAAAATACATCTTACTTTATAGGAATGAGTAGTTTTCTTAAGGGGTGTACTCAAGCTAAAAATACTACTTATTCTGAAATAGAGAGGATATATATTAGATGTTACTTTTCATTGTAATGTTAAAGAGAATTTATTGATTGTTGAATATTTATTATGGAAAAAGAAAGTATATGCGAGAATGTGTAAAAATATTCTTGATTTATGCAAAATTAAAGAAAAAAGCCTCTGATTAATAGTTTGATCCAAAATGTCCCTATTATTAATTTTGGATCAAAATACTTTGTCTAGTAAATATATTATTTTCTCAACACATTCTTTTTTAAATAAAAATATTGTAACCCCTCATTAATTTTCATATATATAAGGTCATAGTAATCCATCACCAATTTTCGTTTAGATGATAATAAAATTATTTTAAAAATAAAATAGAAGATATTTTAATTTCTCAACTTTTCCTAATGTCAGGATGTGCCTTTTGGTAATATAAATTTTAATTTTAAAGATAAGATGGAACAATTATATGTCATGAAACACAAAAATTTATTACATTCCTTCAAATAACAAAATATCTTTAAAATATCGTTGATAAAATTATTATTGATTTTTTTTTGAATTTTAACTTTAAGATCAAGAAATATATTAGAAAATATTTATCCTACTTCAATATGAAAAAGATTAATGAATAAAAATATTTTCTATTTTATTAGAAAAAATAATTTTATCATTAGCTAAATGAAAATTAATAATGAGTAGGATCTTACATAAATGACCTATATTATCAATTTAAAAAGTACGTAGGGTTATTCTATTTTAATTGATAAAATGAGACTAAAAAAAAGAATACTTCTATTTTTTTATTAGTTAAAGAAACTTCAAAAAAAATTAAGAAAATAACTTTTTTAAAATAATATTTTATTAAAAAAATAATGAGTTTAAAAATAAAAAAAATAATATGCTTATTAGGAAAAATATATTTTGATGAAAAGTAATAATATGAGTATTGTTTGACCAAACAATTAACGACAAAGACATTTTTGAACTAAATTATTAACGATAAGGATATTTTTAGACCAAATTATTAATAGAGGATATTTTTGTCCAATTTCATATAGTGTAAGGGAATTTTGACCCTTTTATTAAGTAGATATTAAATATATTAGATTCTCACATCGATTAAACTTATAACTTTTATCCTTCTAGTATAATATGAACAAATTTGTAACTTGAATTAAATTTTTAAATATCGAATACATAAATAATTAAATTCAAACAAGAATTAAATATATTGACATGAAGCAAAACGTACTTCTTAAATTACCTTTAGATATATGAACATTCAATTTTTGAAATTTCTTTTGAAAAAGCGTGAATGAAATAAAAAATATTTTAAATATCAATAGATTCATTATTAATTACTATAATATTATGCAATAATCAAATATGGAAGTAAAAAATTAATATAAGTAAATTGAAATACTTATCTTAATATTTATGATATGATTATGCTTAACAAATGAAATAAAAATTGATACCATGATATAACAAAATAAAAAATAAAAGAGTTTGCATGGTATGTGTACTATAGACACACACATGGAATAAGATTTTTTGTGGGTTTGAAAAAAAAAAAGATCCTTCTAGAATTTCATTTTAACCATTGATGCTATAATTATAATTTTGCCCTCAAATGAAGTTACATTTTCAAAAATGCCATTGGTCAACTTTGTTATGACTCTTCTATAAAATAGAAATATACGTGGTATTGAGTCCATCAACTGATTTTGGTCTACATAAGGTATCTTACACTACCAATATTTTACTCTTGGTGTATATCTCTCCGGTCCAAAGAAACTTCCGGCAAATGGTCTCTACTCTTTGAAGGATCTATTTTGGCATTGAAAATATCTATGTCCAGAAAGCTTGTATTTCAATGAGCACACTGTTGATCAATTGCAACCTCCTAACATAGGTTAGAAACTTTACTGTGCAGTGTGTAATTCTCCTTAGCATCCTATCAAGCAGAGGTTGGCATTGTGCTACAGATAGTCTTTTAGAACTTAAGGGAACTACAAGATATCTAAAAGACAGTGCTCTTTTAATAAAAGCAAGTGTTTTGTAATATATCATGTTGTACATCTTATGGTACACCACCAAAATATATGCAACTCTTATTTTGATTAACTATTAGACCATACACCATCGAGAATTATTGAAAATAGTTATAAACCATTCTTGCAGACACAACATTCCCTCGACAGAATAAAAGTAAATCATCAACAAAGGTTTGTTGGATGATGTTTAATTTTTGACTCACCAAACCGTGAACACCTCCCATACTAGCAAGTAACAATTGTTACTGTTGAACCGGTTCGGTCCAATTAACCGATTAAAGGTTGATGTGACTGGATTAGCATGCAGAGTCTTGAGCAGCCTTGTTAAGTATACCATTGCTAGTACAAATAGGTAAGGGGAACCCCTTGTCTAACCCCTCTTTTAGCATAAAAAGGATAGTTGGACATTCATTAATAACATGGAGTAGGAAACTGTCCTGACACAACTCATCAACCATCTTATAAACACATCAAGAAAGTTTAAGCCTGTCAGTACCTGTTTAAGAAAGATCCATTCTAAGGAATCATATGTTTTTTATATGTCTATCTTAATCATGCATCTTGGTAGATTTCTTTTCTTTCATACCTCTTCACTAGCTCATGACCAAGCAATACATTATTAGTGAGTGTTCTTCCAGGTACAAATGCAGTTTGACTCATATCAACTAGTGAGCTTATGACATGCTTTAGTTGAAGTGATGGCATCTTGGAGATAATTTTATTCAAGGTAGTGCAACAAGATATTGGTCGAAACTCTTTAATGGATGATGGATTCTTAACTTTAGGAATCAGTGTAACATAAGTGGTGTTTATAGGCTTAAACATTTCATTGCTGCTAAAGAACTGTAGTACAACATGGGATACCTCATCCCCAATATCAATCCAAGCTTTCTTGAAGAAGTAGGAATCGAAACCATCTCCTCCAAGAGCTTTCATATTATCTATATTGTGCAAAGCTTGAAATACATCTTCCTTGGTAAAAATCTGTATAAGATGAAGTTGTTGTGATCTGATTAGTATGGGCCCATTCTTGATTGTTGCTGGATGTATGGATGGTATTCTGGGATTTGCTTCACCCAACAACTTCTTATAGAAGCCTATAATTTCATCTTTAATATCTTCAGTATTCTTGAGTATATTGCCAGAATCAATGGTGAGCATTTTGATTTGATTCTTAGCTTTTCTTTTGTTCATGATAGCAATGAAAAAGGCAGTATTAGAATCACCAATTGGAGCCACTGTATCCTAAACTTTTGTCTATAAATCCTCTCTTAAATTAGTACCCATTTCTCTAGTTGTGCTTGAATGTGCTTTTTCTTCTCAAATTGTGCGGCAGTGGTATTTCTCATTTGGCTTTGCTTAAGCTACAGGGATTCTCTTAAAACTTTTACCTTCTCATTGACTCCTGCAAAGGCCTTTCTATTTATAGCTTGTATTGCTTTCTTCATTGTTTTGAGATTTTTCCACACTCCATACATACCTCCACTATGAATTAACCAGCTGCCTCTGACCTTTTTTTAGAAATTTAGGATGTAGAGATAGACAGTTATAGAATCTAAATGATTTAGCTTCAGTATTAGGGGACTCCTCCACCCTACTACTAAGTGGTGAGTGATCCGAGAAGAAAGGCTCCATCACTAGTAATTGTAAAGGTGGCATATCAAGAATCCAACTAAAATTAACTACAACTCTATCAATAATACTAAATACATGACTATTTGTTCATGTAAACTTTCTCCCTACTTTTGGCAGTTTAGATGGATTACAATCCTCCGTAAGCATCTATAGTTTCATATTCTTGGACCATGTTATCATGAGTTCTATCCTCCATGTCCAAAATGACATTAAAGTCTCTCATTATTAACCAAGGGCTAATTATACGCTTTCTATACCTCTCAATATTGTTCAAAGTGCTCTGCTATCAATAAAAGTATGTAACTCATACACTGCAAAGAAGAGAAAGCTTTTGCCGCTATTTTGACTAGTCATTGTACCATGAATAACTTGAGGATGTGTATCCAATACATTGAAATGTATCTCTGCTGGATTCCATATAACCCATAGCCTTCCCCTGCTGGAAATACTTGCACTAGAACACTAGTCCCACCAAGGGACTATTTTATTGATAACTCTTTCTTCTTTTTTCTCTCTTACTTTATGCTCACTGTTAGCTAGTATATTAACTTTATTTGTTCTTATAAACTCCTTCATCTCCATGTGCTTCACTCCCTTATTGATCCCTCTAACATTCCAGGTTACAGACATTTTGTTAGAGGTGTCGGTAACAATCGAACTTATGCTCCACTACTACTGCTACATTATTTGCCTATCAACTCATGTAGATTCTCGTCTTGCATTGCACTAAATTCATTAACCTATTGTCTCAAATCTGGTGCATTGATCTCGTTTACTGCCGACCTACCCTTCGTAGTTTTCTAACCCTATGTATTCCGATGTGTGTTGTGCTAGTCTATCTCTTGATCTGTCTTCTTCCCCGCATCCTCTGCCCCTACTAAACCTTTACCTGTAGGCTTCCATTCCATTTTGTGTGGTTGTCCTTTATTCTTTATATTCTGCTGAGCTTGTTTTTTGTTGGACAGCTATGACCCACTTGAAGACATTTTTGACAGTATATAGGTTTCCAATCATACCAGATCTACTGTTCAAACACTCTCCCTTTGGGATTCTGAACTTTGATACTCTTTGGTAGAGGCCTAATGACATCAATTTCTACCAGAATCCTTGCAAAAGAGATCTGACTGACTTATGTGATGCACTCATCAACATAAATTTATTAGCCAAGACTGCTCCATATATAACTTAACACAGTAGCACTCCAATAGTTAAGTGGAAGATTACACAATTTGATCCATAACGGCATCATTGTCAATATCTCAGTATTAGAGCGTCCATGGCCTTATAACTGGTCGATTATTAAGGGTATAAGATCCAGAGCGCATGAACAAATCCCTCTCTTCATCACATGAAAATTGAACGACAAAGTATTTGTCAGTATGTAGGTATTCCTGTGGTTTGGCTTGAAACTTCCCTCTCCCCAAGATAAATCGCTCAATAGCACCAAATTGATGGAGAAGTTACCACCATATACAAGAAAATCGCAAACTTTCACTTAGCATTCTCTTCTACTATATCCTTCTTAACAATCTCTACTACATTCTCACTATCCATAATTTTTCGGGGGATGAACATAAGTGACATACCTTATGTTTCCAAGTGATTAGTCGTAACAGATTAGCCCATGGCTCAGATAACTATTTAATTGGCATTTCCAACTTCCATTATGCGATTCGCTGGGGTATGCTATAATCAATCATTGACGGTTAACGTGGTAATCATTGGATATTTACTCTACTCTCGTCATGGTGGAAAGGAAGGCAAATTAGCATTAATTGTCGCTGCCTTCTCTTTACCATTGCTATTGTTTGACAGTAAGGAGATTTCCCTAGTTGGGGTTTTAGGGTTGCCACCCAAATTCCCCAATGGCATTCCTTTCACTAATGAAATAACTCTGCTGGAAAAACTATGTTCAATTGCTAGTTTGATTTCCTCCGTCTGCTGCTTGATTGCATCTTTCCGTGGTCTCCCCTTCCCATTTTCCGGCAGCATATATAGTTCACACTAACTTGTGTTGAGAGAACCTACAAATTAATAAAAGAATTATTCTGTTTATAATATTAATGAACTTAAATAAATGAAATCTTTCAATTTCTTATTTTACTATGTTCAACTGCTGTCTACTTCGCGAGCCTTCACTGCCCCGTTCTGTAACTTCCCTTCTTTCGTAAAAAATTATAATAGCAAGAATAAAAAATAAAATGTTATATAAAATAGGAAAAAGGACTTGATAGAACCCTCAACTTTGCGATTTGGAGATGATATACCCCTCATTAAAAAACGGCCCATATTTTTCCTTTTCTTTAACAAACCAATGTTTACTAGATTTAAAAAAAATCATTTTCTTGGTTTTTAATTGAGAAATTGCCACGTGGCTTTTAAAATAACTCACACCTATTAATTTTTACCCCTTCAACCTGACCAAACTGAAAAAATCAAACCCACTCTTTTATTCCCTCCACTCAACCCGACTGTTGGGATGCTCAAGGGAAAAAAATTAAAGACTTAACAAGGGTTCTGGCGAACTCTTTACTGGTGTTAAGATCAATCTCAAAATTATCAAAAATCTTAGGTAAATTTCTATTACTTCTTCCCTTTTTTAATGATTTTTGATGTTATAGGTTTTAGGGTAAAAAGTGATAAACGTACGTTACTAAGTCATGTGCCTTTTCCCTTTCATATTTTGTCTGTGCAAGGTCCGTTATCTTACTTTAATACTCCCTCTATTTTAAAATAAGTTGTATTTTTATCTTGGATATACTCTTCAAGAAAATTGCTCATTTCTAGAAAGTAAGATATATTTTTACTAACTTACCCTTAATAAATATTTTGAAAAAGATGTAGCTCTTTAGTAATTCCTTGGTTACATAAAACTCTCATAATTTAAATAAGGGTATGAAGAACATCATCAATGTCTTCTTGATAATGTAAAACATCACTTATTTAAAATGGAGGGAGTACATAATTTTGTCTCTTTGTATGTAAAGATGAAATATTTGTTGATCTCGAAATGGTTTTTGTCTTTATAGGATTTAAGATTCATTTTGAGTTGATAGTTGATATTAAGGCTAAAGTGGTACCTATGTCTAAGTTATGTATTATGCAAGTGTCATTTTGAAGGATGATTGAAACAAGTGAATATTATTTTTAATTATGGGAGCAATTGAATAATTTCATCAGAGTTGGTATACAATATAAATTTTCAACACAACTGGTATGATAGAAGTACTTGCTTGATTAGTCATGATGATTTGTGTGAATCATTTACTTTCAAATTTGTATTTAGAAAAGTTAAACAATTATTGGTCATTGGTCAATTTGGTACTCTTGTTATAAAATTGAAGATAATGATGGAATTACGACTCTTCAATGCCTATTTACAAAATACTTCAAGGTGATAAACTTTTTGCTATGAATGCCCATACCTTGAGAGTTTTTGTCCAAAATATTATATATCACACTGAATTATATTATGTGGATGTTGAAGCTGCTACTAGCTATGATTATAAATAACGATGATAATTTTTTAAAGTTTTAAAAAGGACAACCATTGTGAAATTGGTAAATATAATGCTGAAGTGCTTCAACATTATGAACATGAAAAAGAGAGAGATAATGGTGAGTGATAGGCTTTGAAAATTTAAGAAATTGAAAACATACATGACCTTTAGGACTATTGAAGAAGTTAGTCAGATGGTTAGCTTATATGTTACGACTAACAAGAAGAAGTTGGAAACAAAAAAAAGGATATAATAAGAATTAGGTAAGAGTGGTATTGTGATTATCCTTTGACTCTCCTCGTATCAAACGATGGAAAATCAATTACTTATAAGGTCAAAACATTGGAGTCCAAACATACTTATGGTGATTCTTTTTTCAATTCATTGACAACCTATCCTTAAATTAGCTTCTTAATTTAAGCAAAAAGTTCAAAACAATCTAAGATACTCTATCAAAGACATGAGAGAACATCTGGAAAAAAATTTCAAGTTGAATGTTAAAAGACCCAAGCTAAAAAGGGCCAAAACAATGACTCCTGATAAGTTGGAAGATAGTTTCAAAGATGACTACTATAGGCTTGAAGCTTACTGTCAAGAACTTAGACAGTCAAATTTCAAAACGGGTATGGAAATTAATATCTCTAAAGACATTCATTTGAACAACGTAAAAAAAGGTTTTTGAGAATGTACATTTGCTTCAAGACTTTTCAAGGATGAATAGAGAAGTTTGAGACCTATAATTGATTTAGATGGAAGACTTCTGAAAGAAAAATACTAGAGACTACTATTGGTAGCTATTAAGAAAAATTCAAGAATCATTTTTGCCCAATAGCTTGAACAGTGATGAAAAAAGTACAATAACATGGACCTGATTTATTCAGTCGTTGAGAATTTCTTTCGAGCTGAAAAATGGTGAAGTTGTGACATCCATCTTTGAGCAAAAGGTATTTTACTATATATTTTCTTTTTTCTTAATGTTATTTCGTTGCCCTTTAATTTTCAGGATCTATTGAATATTGTAGTCAATGTTCTTTCAGAAGCACACCATAAAATTTATATGAGGCATATAGAAGCCAACTGGTGTAACAAGTGAAGGAACGGTGAAGAAAAAAATGATGTGGTGGTATGCATGAAGTACCTATAAAGAAGAGTTTAAAGATACTTTGCTAGGAAAGTGGAACAAAATTCAGCTAGGGATCTTCGTTATTTTATTCTAATTAAATGGTGTAGGGCGTATTTTGATACCGAATGCAAAAATCTAATGGTAGATAATAACTTTATTGAGTCTTTTAATAGTTGGATTATGCTAGAGAAATTAGGGTGAATGTGATGAATATATTGGTGAAAAATGAAGAGTTGAGCAGGAATCGGCCAAATTGTTAATCTACACAAGCTAGATATTTGTTTTAAACTTAACTGTTTACCTACAAATGAAACAAGTTTCCTAACGTGTTTCACTTAAGTGATTAAATGCAGTAACAAAAGAAGACTATGATTTTAGCCTAGAAAACACCCGCTCAAAAGGTAAAAAATCATGACCTATACTCCACAGGATTTTCTTTAACTTCACTAACTTCAATGAGCCTCTTCAAACAGTAGATTGCAACTCTTGTAACCTAAAGGAATTATAAACTCTAATTCCTACCTGCTTATACTCCTACCCACGAATGTATTCCCAAATGTCTTCCTAGTGAACTCTACTTGAAGACAAATTTTCCTTAATCCAGTTTATAGATCACTGGATTAAGAGTACATCAATTACAATTTAATGACCAACTCCTAGTACAAGATTACTAACTCTAGCCTATCACTTTACTAGAATAAGTTTGTCAATAGAATTCTTCACACTTAGATTGTTGCAAAAACTTCGGGTTGTTGAAGTATCTCTTTTCTCTCTTTGTAAGTGTGCAAGTTTCTTTGAGAAGTAACACTTCTATATATACACAACTCTCCAAAGATTTCTTCTTTCTTCCAGTCTCTTTGCGGCAACAACCTTTGCCCGCTTTAGAAATCCACTCCAAGTAGGAATCTTTCTTCAAGTCAATCTCTTTTATTTCTTTTGTGTTGCAATCAAACTCCAACTCTTCCAATTTCAACATGTGTTTATTTTGCTGAGTTTGTTTGATATGACTTATCCAGTCCTTGATTCACACACCTTTGTCTCTTGATATTTCCAGCTTCTTTAAGTAGTGTATTTGGAACTTTATTGGAACAACTTTACTCACCTGTTTCATTAATATTTTGTCAATCATCAAAATTAAATAGGACCCAATAAATTTTTCCTTTTTGATGATGACAAACATAATGTTATTTACGCACTCAGCTGACTTTACCCGTAGACAAAAACCACTTGATTGAAACAGGTTAGTCAATTAGGTTATAAACATGCACTGCCTATTATATTTATATTTCTTCCCTCTTTTGGCATCATCGAAAAGCTAATTCAATTTAGATACAGCCAAATAAGGTAGTTAAACATTTTATTGCCACTGGGAAATTATCAAGACAGTTAGGATGAATTTTTCTTGACACGATAAAATATTAAAAAATGCAAGAGACATGAACCGATTTATGCAAAAACAAACATTTCATTCATAGTAAAAGATGACTCACATCACAACCAACACAATACTGAAATCAAAACAACTAAGCCTAAGATTTAGAACAACAAAAACTAAGGACAAGCACAAAGGAGTCTATGATGGAGGAACTGAGGGAAGCAACTGGGACAATCGATGAATAGCTTCAGCATTTGCAGCCCTTTCTGAGTCTAAAGTAGCCTGCAACTCATTGGTTATGTTCTGAAGATCAGCTTTTTCTTGAGCATGAGCAGCTTGAGCAACCTTCAGTTCAGCTGTCTTCTCAGCCAAAGTAATTCACATCCTTTGAAAAGGGGTGTCTGCTCTTCTCATAGTAGCAGGTAGATCAACATGTCTCACTTCCCCAAGCACATCCTTTGTTTTCTGAAAGGTCCACACTTGAACATGGACTAAATAGTCCTCAAACACCTAAGAGAACCAAAAGGCATAGGGAAGGACATCTCCTTTGTCATCCTTAATAAGTACACGCTGCATGTGCTTGGTCATAAGGTTCGGAAAATCAATCTTGACTTCAATGTCAAGAAGCTCCATTAAGGTAAGATCAATATAATTTGCCTCAGTCCTTCTTGACTTTCTTCGAATAAGAATTTTATGAACAACACGCAATTGATAGAGAGGGGACATTTCTTTCTTTTGAACACGGCGATGCTGAGCAAGGAATGGTTTTTTATAGAACTTTCTGCAAATATCACTGGCAGAGGGAAAATTGTCTAGTGGTGTCCATTCGAATATAACATAATGATCCCATCCACCACTGGAAATACCCAAGATTCTTGCTATATCTTCAACCACTAGATGGATGGACACACCCCTAACAATAGTAGAGAAGAGCGAACCATTTGCGATCCCTCGCACATAAAACTCATCAACTTCAGGCTTACCAAACTTACTCTGCAAGTCCCCTTGAAGAAACAAAGATGTCCAACCCCGCGCTTCCAATTTTTCAAGTAATGTGACCATCTCTAGGACACCAAAACCTGTCACTAATCTCCCTCTAAGAATGGCAAGTTTTTTTAAAGTGGAGTAGATGAGAGAGTTGGATGTCAAAACATCCAAAAATGTCAATCCTGTCAGACACATCATCATTAGTATCCTCTAAATCAGTACCCTAAGAAGGATCAGGTCAAGATATCCGTTCTGATGATCTGGTTCTAGCAACAGATGGAGAAGGGTCCTTCGAAGCAGGTGTGGTAGAGGGTTTGGAAAAGGGTTTTAAGGGGATTTTTGGAGAGGGTTTGAAGAGGGCTTGGTAGGGTTCTGTGAGGTAAATGTAGCATAAGAAGGTGATTTTGATGGCTCAAGAGAGAAGGATTTTGGAATATCTTCTTGACCACTTTTAATTTGTGAACCATTTTGAGCAGTAAATCCTTCATAGGGGAGGATTTGTTTTGAGAGGAAAGGGTAGTGGATGATTTTTTTCTTCTTTCTCTTTTGAAAAGCCTGCTCGAGATTGACATCCTCTTATCTTTTTCTTGTCCTTGTAAGAGGAACTCTGATTGAACCAGTAGGTAAATGTGTTTTATGGTTGGGTTCATCATTAGGGATAACAACAAGGGACCCAAACTTCTTTCTCAATCAAGTTCAGACCCTTTGAGAAATCAAGTCTGCAATTGGTATCCCTTTATTAGTAGCAGTTTGAAGAGGGACAATGTCGCAAACTCCTTAAGAAGAAATAGACTCAAATGGTGGGATGGGTGAAGAACTTAAAGGGAATGTGAGAAGGAATGGTTTGAGATGGAATTTCGGAGGGATGTACCACCAATTCACGAGATAGAGAAATATTTTAAGAAGAAATGGCAGAAATGTTGCTTGAAGAAGAAGAGACAAAAGTCATGGTGAAAAGTTTGTAAGAAGAAGAAGTCCTCCATTGGAGGAGAAAATTTGAATGATTCACTATGAGCTCATCCAACTTCCCTCTTTATAGGATAGTAATAGGAGATAAATCGTGCGATGTGACCAATAGGAAGAGACGTGATTGATGATGGGACGACGGTTTCAACTTTATGGGAGAGAGGAAAAGTAATGACGGTTTTGAAGAATAATGAGGGGATGCAACAATCAGGCCTAGCTGTTTCACTATCAGTAAAGCATCAATTGAGAGGGAATATATCTGATGACCACAAATTAATACCCATAAGTGCTGACGTCAATTGAATCGCTGCACAATTTAATACACAACTATGTTAGATTAAATTAAAATACTGGAATTGGGACACACAAGACTAGAATGAATAACTTATTTAGCCAGTAAAACATGTGAAATGCATAATCTATCCAATCATTGAAGTAGGCCTATGCAATCTTAATCATCCCCAAGTGTAACCTGTTCCTTTCAAAGTGTTCCCTGCTTAAAACTTTGGTAAATATATCAGTAATCTGCTCTTCAATAGAATAAAACATAATTGCAATATGACCTTTCTCAACATTGTCTCTAAGGATATGATGTCGTATGTCAATATGTTTAGTTCTCTTATGTTGAACTGGATTTTTGGAAATATTGATGGCACTAGTATTATCAAACAAAATTTGAACACATCCAACATCAATACCAAAATACAATAATTGTTGCTTGATCCATAATAACTGGGCACGACATGATCCAGCCGCCATATATTTAGCCTCATAAGTAGACAGAGCTATTGAGTTTTGCTTCTTTGTGGACCAAGAGATCAAACATGGTCCAATTAAGTGTACAATACCTATAGTACTTTTTTTGTTAAACAAATTTCCTGCATAATCAACATCTACATAATCCACAAGGGAAAAATTACTCCCTTTAAGGTACCACAACCCTAAATCAGTTGTTCCCTTCAAGTACCTCAAAATTCTTTTGACAGCCTTGAGATGAGATTCTTTAGAATTCGTTTGAAATCTAGCACACAAACCAACATTGAAAACAATGTCAGGTATACTTGCAGTGAGATATAGAAGAGAGCCAATCATACCTCTATAAAGCTTCTGCTCTATGGATGGACCTGTTTCATCAAGGTCCAATTTAATGGCAGTGGCAATAGGAGTATCAATCTCCTTAGCAGCCTCCATATTGAATCTTTTAAGCAGCTCCTTCATATACTTTTGCTGATGGATCAATATTCCAGTGGGAGTTTTCTTAATTTGTAATCCAAGAAAGAAATTCAATTCTCCCATCCTGTTCATTTTAAATTCTCCATTGATTATCCTAGCAAACTCTTGAGTCATGAGGATATTGGTTGATACAAATATGATTTCATCTACATATACTTGCACAATCAATAGATCCCGTCCTTTTGTTTTCAAAACGAGTGTATTGTCAATTTTCCCTCTTGTGTGCCTATGTTGCAACAAGAATTTGAAAGCCTTTCATACGAAGCTCTTGGATCTTACTTCAACCCATACAAGGCTTTGTCTAATTTGTAAACATTATCAGGAAATTTAGAACTCTCAAAACATGGAGGTTGCTTCACATATACTTCCTCTTTTAAGTATCTATTTAAAAAGGCACTCTTTGCATCCATTTGATAAAGAGTGAATTCTTTGAAAACTGCAAAGGCTATGAGTAATATGATTGCTTCAAGTCTTGCAACACGAGCAAATGTCTCATCATAGTCAATCTCTTCTTCTTGATTGTAGCCTTGGACCATTAGTCTCGCTTTGTTCCTTGTAACTGTTCCATGCTCATCTAGCTTGTTTTGAAATACCCACTTTGTACCAATCACAATTCTACCTTCAGGAGGAGGTACTAAGTGCCAAACTTTTCTTCTTTCAAATTGATTTAACTCTTCTTGCATTGCCAATATCTAATCTTCATCAAGAAGAGCCTCTTTTACTTTCTTAGGCTCAAGTTTGGATAGGAAGGCATGACACACAAGTTTTTCAACCCTAATCTGATTGTGATCCCAGAAGTGAGATCTGTTAGAACATTCTCAGTAGGATGTGAGTCCTGATATTTATAGCTTTTCAGCATCATCCCTTATGAGGTTTCTGCTTCTGAGTTAGCTGGTTGCACTAGTGTTGGCTTAGCTTCATTATTTGTTGTTCCCCTTGTTAGTGAGCCCACACTCTGTTCAATAGTTGAAATAGGTGATATAACCTGTTCCTGAGTATGTTCATCAGTTTTACTTTCATCCTGCATGTTAGTCTCAAACATAATACAAGATTCATCAAAAACAACATGCACACTTTCCTTAATACAGTTTGTTTTTTTATTTGACACCCTATAAGCTTTACTATGTTGAGAGTAACCTAAGAAGATTCCCTCATCACTTCGGGCATCAAATTTTTTCAGATTATCTTTTTCATTATTATAAATAAAGCATTTGCACCCGAAGATTCTAAGATGAGCAATATTAGGTTTCCTACCCTTCAGTAATTCATGGGAGTCTTATCTAACATGGGTCTATTCATATATCTATTCACTATATAGCATGCAGTACTTATAGCCTCAGCCCAAATATTTTTTGCAAGATTACTTGCATTCATCATTGTTCTAGCCATATCTTCTAAAGTCCTATTTTTCCTTTCAACTACTCCATTTTGCTGTGGAGTTCTTGGAGCAGAGAAATTGTGATCTATTCCATTTAGCGAACAAAATTCTAAGTATTTTTTATTTTCAAATTCTGTTCCATGGTCAGATCTTATGGAAATTAAGGAAGTGCTTATCTTCTTTTTCATCTTTTTAACAAAAATAGAGAAAGCATAAAAGGCATCATCTTTAGAAGCTAAAAATAGAGTCAAGGTGAACCTGGAGTTATCATCAACAATAACAAAAATGTACCTTTTACCACCTCTATTTCTTCCCCTTATAGGTCCACAAATATCCAAATGCAATAGGTCCAGACACCTATTTGTATTCACTTGATTCTTCGATTTGAATGATGATCTCACCTGCTTTGCCCTCACATAAGCACTACAGACTTTTTCATTTTTGAACTTAGTTTTAGGCAAGCCTATAACCATGTCCTTTGAAGCAAGCTATCATGCCCAAGTCTTTTGTGCCAGAGAGGTGGGTCACAATCCATCGCACCAAGATAAGTAAGATTTGTGCCAGGCATTCCCATGATGTCTGCCTTGTACACATATTTGTGTCTGCTTTCACTTAGAATAATTTTCTTTGTATCTAACCTTTTGATCTTGCAACTTGTAGAAGTAAAAGTTACCCTGTTTCCTTTGTAACGCAACTGAAATATACCTAGTAAATTATGCTTCAATCCATCAACATGGTATAGTTCTTCTAGAGCTTTTGTTTCTGTACTTCCAATTTTTCTAATTCCAATAACAATACCCTTTTTTCCATCTCCAAAGGATACACTCCCCCATTTAAGTGGAGTGAGAGAAAGGAATATTTGTTTATCTCCAGTCATGTGGCTTGAACAAGCACTATCCATGTACTAATGTTTTCTTCCTTTCACTCTCACCTGCAAAACAGTTCAGGGGTTAGTTTTAGGAACCCAGACAAGCTTGGGTCCTTTTTGTGATCAAAAGCGTGAATCAAGTTTCTTCTTGCCCAGTACGACAACAGGTTGTTAGACCTGTTCCTATGAACAGTTTTCAGCTTATTTCCTTTTGCCAGCAGTACTCCTATTCCTGCTCCTAACTGCCACCGGACATTTAATAGTTGGATGACCACTTTTTCCGCACAAGTAACACATATCTTCAGTGACATTTGTTTCTTTATAAAAACCTATTCCAACCATTGTGAACTCTTCCACTTAGGTTATTCATAATTCTAGATGACTTGGTCTATCTACTAGCTTTCTCAAGGTCAAGTTTTAACCTAGATACTTCCAAACTTAATTTTCTTACCTTTTCTTTTTCACAAAAGTAATCGATTTTACAGTGCTTGAGTTTAGACTCAACCCTTTTTAGATTCTCACTTATTTCTTCCTTTTGAGAAGAAGATTCTTTTAGACTTTCACTAACAGATTCAAGTTTGATAACTTGTTCCTTCAAAGCACAATTTTCCTTATCAGTGATATCTTTTCCATTTTTAAGATTCAATGAAATCAAACTTTAAACTAGCAAGAGCATTAAATAACTAATCCCTATTAGAAGTGACTCCTAGAGTTTATCCATTACTGTATTTATCATAGAGATAAGTTTTTTTAGAAAGGGTATGCAAGTTTTCATTTAGGTCAGAGATGCTTACCTCAGAGTTCTTGTATTCTTCATTAAGATCAAAATCTCCTTGAGCCATGAATGCAGTTTCATCAACTTCAATGTCAGAACCATCAGAATCAGATCCCAAAGCTGCCATCATTGCATAATTTTCCTTTTCCTTCTTTTTTGCCTTTTCTTTCATCTTTTTTCAGCTCTCTCCTTTTTAGCCCTCTCTATTCTCTACTTAATTTTACAGAGTGGACAATTCTTAATCATGATCAGTTTTGTAGCATTTGTAGCAGCATGTTGAGTAATTCTCATTGGAACCCTTTTTGCTACTTGTTTCTTTCTTGTCATAGCCCTTTTTTTTCTTGAGGAACTTCTTAAACTTCTATGCTAGAAAGGCTATTTGATCGTCATCAAAATCTGACTTGTCGCTCTCACAAGCCTTAAGAGCCACTGACTTTTCTTTGTTTTTATCTTCCTTCTAAGATCATCCACGTTCATCTCATAAGTCTTTAAGTTTCCTACCAACTTATCAAGCGTCATGGTAGAGATATCTTTAGCTTCCCTAATAGCAGTGACCTTGACATCCCATTTAGCTTTAGGAAGGATCCTTAGGACTTTGTCAACCTGTTCTTCAGTGTTGAGTACTTTTCCCGGGGAAGACAGTACATTAACTAGAGAGTTGAGTCTTGTAATCATTTCTTGCAGAGATTCACTTTCCTTAATTCTGAAGGTTTCATATTCATTGAATAGCATATCAACTCTGAACTTTCTTACTTGACTTGTCCCTTTATGAGTGTTGATCAATGCATCCCATATCTATTTTACAATGGAGCAATTTGAAATCCAGTTATACTCATCAGGACCCAAACCACATAGAAGAATGTTCTTCGCTTTAGCATTCTTCTTGAGAGCCATTAGTTCATCAACAGTAAATTGGAACCTTACTTTCAATACTTCAACTCCATCCATCATCTTCTTAGGGATGGTTGGTCCAATAATAATCCTATCCCACAACCCAAAATCTTCAGCTTCAATGAAGTTTTCCATGTGAGCCTTCCACCGGATGAAGTGTGATCCATTGAAAAGAGGTGGTCGAATGGTTGACTGCCCTTCACTGAGTCCAATAGGTGGTGTAGAATTCATCATGATCTATCTTAGGTGTTAGCCTTATAAAATAAATGTTATACCTTGAAAGCCCTAAGATCAGACCCGAGATTTGAAATGGAGAAAATAGAAATTACTGCACCGGGTCACTGGACGACTCGTCTAGTGACCCATCAGGAACCCCACGAGTTGTTAAGTGACCCATGGGGAAAGACTGGGACTTGTTGAAAATTTTGGTTTTTTGGGTGACCACGGATGTGACCACGAGTCGTGGTCAGCATCACGACTCGTCAAGTCATCCGTGGTCAAGGATGATGTGAAGGGAGAAGAAAAAATAAACAGTGCACCTAACGGGTCATCACCAACTCATCGAGTAAACACAACTCGTGGTGTCACCCATGGTGACCCCTAGGAGGTTTTTGGCAGTGAAGAGGACGGGAGGTGCCTATGTGTCGTCGGTCACCGGTAATGAGTCATTGAGTACCTCATGGTATCCATCAACATGTAATTTCCAGTGAAGCCGGTGACTACAAACCATGAGTCGTGGCCAGGGACGACGACTCGTCCAGTCCCTTGTTGGGACTGGCAGTGTGTTTTTCTCTGCGAATTTAGTAAAGGATTTTTCGTAATTCCTATGTTCCTAAAGACTAAAATAAATTATTTTAAGGTTATAATGGAGTATGAAGGGTTAAGTCATTCTAAGCCTATCCTAATTCATGCATGCAAGTTTAGAAGCTTAAGAGGTGATCAAGGCTAGTTCTACAAAGTTCTTCGTCAATTCTCTTTGGGCAATCAAGAAAATGGTAAAATCAGATTTACTTCAGGTATGTAAGGCTATGAATGGGTACAATTGCCACACCCATGCCCAATTCCCCCTCAATTCATGATGTTCTAGTTGATGATTCCATGGGGTTTTTACCCAATGCATGAATTCCTAAGTTTAAATCATAGGTATGATCTAAGCATGTCTTAAATGATGAATTATGATTAATGGGTAGATTTTACAATGTTTTAAATTATAAATTTTATTTTCAAGTTTTCTAAACTTTGATGCTCATCCATGAATAATTATGAAAGTCGAGATCTATGAGATATATGTTCAAGTATGATGTGATGTTTATGAAGAAAGTATAATTTTGAAATACACATGTTATGTTCATGTTTTAAAAGTGAATCAAGTTGATTTCAAGCCTGTTTAAGTATTGGGAAAGCCCATATCATCAAGTATGTTTTATGATTTCATGAATTAGCTTACCACATGGTTTTGGAGTCAAGATTTTCCTTTATTTTCAAATCGTAGTATGGTTTGAGCCAAGACTCCTCATGTTATTATGCATGTATGTTATTATTCAGCTTCATCACTAGATGATGGTCAGCTTCGTTGAAAAATGATGGAGAGCATATGTATGTTTTTGGGAGTAGTATCTAGCACCAAGCACGCTAAGGGTCAGCCAACCCTATGCCTCAAAACTACACACCAACGCAGTATGATCAGACTATTTGGAACCTTCTTTGGAGCTTTCCCTACCCCCAAGGGACCTTGAGCTTGATATCGATATCATGGTAGCTCCCTTAACCCTGATAAGGCTTTGGACGACTCTGCCCACTTGAGTGTGATAGTTAGGACCACGTAAGCTCTCTAGTGGTAATGTCAGTTATATGACGAGTCTCTCATTGTTCCTCATGATTTCAGTTTTGCATGTACATCAGTCAGGATATTGTGTTTTCAGCAAGTTTGACCCAAATGTTCAATTTTACTTATGAATATCAGTTTTCAGCTTTGGGTCATCCGATTCAGTTATGATGGTCAGTTATGTTTATATCATGATTTCAGAAAAGAGCATGCAGGCCATACTCTCATAATCTTATCTTGTCTATGTTTTATATTATGCATGTTTAATGATTTTACTTACTTAGCGATTATACTTACCTTGCACACTCGGTACATTTCACGTACTAACCGCATACTCTATGCTGTATCGTTTCATGATACAGGATTCGATACTAAAGTTTAGCCCTGCCACTAGTTCAGATTCTCCAGAGTTAGCTTTCCTCAGTTGCAATTGGTGAGTCCTCGTTTTGCGAGGGCCCTTATTATTAGCTGTATGTCGTATTTTTAGTTTTCAAATTTTTGTGCTTAGTTGGGGTCTTGTTCCATCAACTCGTCAGTGTTAGAGGCTTATTCATACATAGTTGTATTTCAGCTTTAGACTTGTGCATGTGATCAGATGTGATGTTTTGTTTAGACTTCCTCTATTTTATTTAAGATTAAATTTCACTTATCTATGAATGAGTTAGATGTATGTTCATTTCATGGGTTGACTTGGAGCCTCTTGGGGTTTTTGGTCCCGTGTCTCGATCCGAATCTATGTTCGGGTCGTGACAAACTTGGTATCAAAGCATTAGGTTTTGAAGTGTCCTAGAGTGTTCAAAAGCCGTGTTAAGTAGAGTCTTTTTCATGGGTGTGAAGTGCGCCATACTTATGACGAAGAGGTTACGAGATGTTTAGGAGATGTTCCCTTCTTTTATGATCTATGTCATGAGGTGAAATGTCTCTCTATCCTTCTAACTTGTGCTATACACGTTTGGAGAATCATGCCTCCCCATAGAGTTAACGGAAGGAGAAATGGAAACGGAAATGGCCATGAGGGTGGCAATGGAGACGGGTATCAGTAGGCCCCACCAACCCATGAAGAGCATGTACCCTAGACGGTTGCCCATGCGGAGTTCAGGGCAGCCATTCAGATGTTAGCCCATCCTTGACCGCCCAGGTCAACTAGAAGGCGGTAGCGCATGTCCCCCAAAATGGAAATGCGGCGACAGCGAGAGTTAGAGGCTTTCTATGGATGAACCCTTCCGAGTTCCTTGGATCGAAGGTGGATGAGGATCCACATGAGTTCATTGAGGAGATTTTGAAGATCAACTAGATAATGGGGGTGACTGGGGAGAAGTGCGCCAATTTGGCCTCATATAAATTGAAGGGGTTCGTGCACATTTAGTTCAAACTATGAAAGGATAGTAGGGCAGTCAGAGCAGGACCTATCAGTTGGGATGAGTTTCATATCGCTTTTCTAGATTAGTTCTTCCCTCGTGAGATGAGGGCATTGAAAGCGGCTGAGTTTGTGAATCTAAAATAGGGAAAGATGATGGTTCAGGAGTATACCTTGGAGTTCACACACCTGTCTCGGTATGCACTTGAGATGGTGGCGGATCAAAGGGCCTGTGTGAGCAGGTTTGTAAACGGGATAACAGACTCCTTGTTCAGGGATTTTCGAACCGCAATGCTTCTCCAGGATATTGACTTTGCTCGGATAGTTCTATATGCCCATCAGATGGAGGCAGTACAGATGAGTGAGCGAGAGAGGGAGGCCAAGAGGGCCAGGACTGATAGCATTGGATTCTCCTAGAAGAGGCCCAGTAGGCATCGTCAGCAGTCCCACCAGAGATATTCAGCCCAAGCGCCTTCACCTATGAGTGTGTCATCCAGGTCCAGGCGCGATCAGAGGGGATGAGCATCAGGCTCGAGAGATCACAGTAGCAAACACGCAGATACCAGCCCTCCAGAATGTAGCAGATGTGGCCGGAGACACACAGGGCAGTGTTTGGCAGGTACAGGTGTTTGCTTCGGGTGCAAGAAGCCCGAACACATGCTTAGGGATTGCTCAGCAGCCAGACAAGGTCATGATAAGGGACAAGGCCTGACCTCCATCTCAGCAGCTCCACCAGCACGCCCAACTTAGCAGGGCGCTTCTACTAGTACAGGTGGCAGACAGCGCCAAAACAGATTCTATGCCCTAGCATCCCGTCAGGAGTAGGAGGCCTCCCCAGATGTAGTCACTGGTATGTTACGAGTATTCCATCTTGATGTATATGTATTTTTAGAACCAGAGGATACCTTATCTTTTGTGACGCCCTATGTTTCTAGTGGTTTCAGAATTAGTCCCGAAATCTTATTAGAACCCTTCTTAGTCTCTACTTCGGTTGGTGATTCAGTTAAAGCTAGATGGGTGTATAGAAAATGCCCTATCACGGTCTTTCAGAAGGTCACATCAGCAGATTTAGTAGAGCTATCCATGACCCACTTTGATGTTATCATCGGCATGGATTGGCTGTTGCATGCTATGCCTCAGTGAATTGTAGAACTCGTGCAGTAGAGTTCAGATTTTCGAGTGAGCCAGTCCTAGAGTGGAAGGGTAGTTCAGCTATGCCTGTAGGTCATTTCATTTCCTACCTTAAGGCTAGAAAGATGATTTCTAAGGGTTGTGTGTACCATCTAGTTAGGGTAAAGGATGCTACTCCCAAACCCCGACTATCCAGTCAGTTCCAGTAATATGTGAGTATCCAAAAATGTTCCCAGATGATCTACCGGGAATTCCTCTCAAGTGCGAGATTGATTTTGGTATTGAACTTCTTCCCGATACGCAGCCTATACCTATCCCTTCTTACAGAATGACCCCAGCCGAGCTAAAAGAGTTGAGGGAGCAGTTGAAGGACCTTTTGGACAAGGGTTCCATCAAACCTAGCAAATCCCCATGGGGTGCACCAGTTCTCTTTGTTCGCAAGAAAGATGGGTCTCTTTGTACGTTTATTGATTATCGGTAATTGAACAAGGTCACCATCAAGAATAGGTATCCTCTCCTCAGTATTTATGATTTGTTTGACCATCTTCAGGGTGCTAAGTGCTTTCGAAAGATAGATCTCAGGTCTGGGTACCAACAGCTCAGAGTCACCAAAAGTCCTACGCGGATGTGAGGAGGAGAGAACTTGAGTTTGAAGTCGACGATTGGGTGTTTCTAAAGCTGTCTCCCACGAATGGAGTGATGAGGTTCGGTAAGAAAGAAAAACTCATTCCCCGCTATGGCGGCCCGCATCGGATTGTGAAACAGGTTGGAAAGGTAGCATATGAATTGGAGCTGCCCTGAGAACTAGCCTCAGTTCATCAAATTTTCCATGTATCGCTCTTAAAGAAGTGTTTGAGGGATCCAGCCCTAGTTGTTCTGGTGGATAGTGTCGGTATAAAAGACAGCCTTAGTTATGAAGAGGTCCCGATGGAGATACTGGATCGACAAGTTCGTAAGCTAAGGAATAAAGAAGAAGCTTCAGTTAAGATTTTATGGAGGGATCAACATGTTGAGGAAGCTACGTGGGAAGCCAAAGCAGATATGATGGCTAAATACCCGCATCTATTCCCTTCCAGCTCAGTTCCAACTTGAGGTATCAGTCTCCTCTTTAGGCTCTATTCAGTTTCATGTTCAGCTCATGTACTCAGTTTCTTTCATGTAAATGGATGTATGCGTGGTTAGGGAATTCAATTCAGTGATGTAGTTCAAATCGGAGTCAGTCACTCCGTCAGTTTTCAGCATGTGTGTTCAGTATTTGAGTATGATGATTGCATTTCTCTGCTTTTCTATATGATTTTCAACATTCGAAGATGAATGTTTCAAGGGAGAAATATTGTTACACCCCGAACGCCCTAAGATCAGACTCAAGAGTTGAAACAAAGAAAACAGGATTTTCTGCACCAGGTCACAGGACGAGTCATCCAGTGACTCGTCAAGAACCCCACGAGTCGTTAAGAGACCCGTGGGGAGAGGCTAAGACTTGTTGAACATTTTGATTTTTTGGGTGACCACAGATGTGACCACGAGTCGTGGTCAGCATCACGACTCGTCAGGTCATCCATGATCAAGGATGATGTGAAGGGATAAGAAAAAATAGACAGTTCACCTAACGAGTCATCACCACAACTCATCGGGTACACCACGAGTTGTGGTGTACCCCGTGGTGACCCTAAGGAGGTTTTTGGTAATGAAGAGAATGGGAGATGACCACGAGTCGTGATCATCGTTAATGAGTCCTTGAGTACCTCATGGTATCTATCAGCATGTAATTTCCAGTGAAGCCGACGATTACAGACCACAAGTCGTGGCCGGGGACGACGACTCGTTCAATCCCTCATTGGGACTAGAAGTCTATTTTTCTCTACAAATTTAGTAAGGGCTTTTCCATAATTCCTATGTTCCTAAAGCCTAACTACGTCATTTTAAGGTCAGAATGGAGTGTCTTACGAAGGGTTAAGTCTTCTAAGCCTATCCTAATTCATGCATGCAAGCTTAGAAGCTTGAGAGGTGATCAAGGATAGTTCTACAAGGTTCTTCCTCATTCTCTTTGGGCAATCAAGGAAGTGGTAAAATCAGATTTACTTCAGGCATGTAAGGCTATGAATGGGTGCAATTGTCCATACCCATGTCCAATTCCCTCTTAATTCATGATGTTCTAATTGATGATACCATGGAGATTTTACCCAATGCATGAATTCCTAAGTTTAAATCATGGGTATGATATAAGCATGTCTTAAATGATGAATTATGATTAATGACAAGATTTTACAATGTTTTAAATTATTAATTTTGTTTTCAAGTTTTCTAAACTATCTTGCCCATCCATGAAAGATTATGAAAGTCGAGATCTATGAGATATATGTTCAAGTATGATGTGATGTTTTTGAAGAAAGTATGATTTTGAAATACCCATGTTATGTTCATGTTTTCAAAGTGAATCAAGTTGATTTCAAGCCTGTTTAAGTATTGAGCAAGCCCATATGATCAAGTATGTTTATGATTTCATGAATTAGCTTATCACATGGTTTTGGGGACAAGACTCCCCTTTATTTTTAGCTTGTGGTATGGTTTTAGCTAAGGCTCCTCATGTTATGATTTCAGATTATGCATGTATGTTATTATTCAGTTTCGTTACTAGATGATGGTCAGCTTCATTGAAAAACAATGGAGAGCATATGCATGTTTTTGGGAGTAGTGTCTAGCACCGAGCAGGCTAAGGGTTAGTCAACCCTATGTCTCAAAACTACACGCCAACGTAGGTATCATCAGATTATTTGCAACCTCCTTTGGAGCTTTCCCCTGCCCCCAAGGGACCTTGAGCTTGATAGCAATATCATGGTAGCGCCCTTAGCCCTGGCAAGGCTTTGGATGACTCTGCCCACTTGAGTGTATTAGTCGGGACTACATAAGCTCTATCGTGGTAATGTTGGTTATATGACGAGTCTCCCATTGTTTTCATGATTTCAGTTATGCATGTACAACAGTCAGGATATGATGTTTTCAGCAGGTTTGACACAAATGTTTAGTTTTCAAATTTTTGTGCTTAGTTGGGGTCTTGTTCCATCAACTCGTCAGTGTTAGAGGCTTATTCATACATAGTTGTATTTCAGCTTTAGACTTGTGCATGTGATCAGATGTGATGTTTTGTTTAGACTTCCTCTATTTTATTTAAGATTAAATTTCACTTATCTATGAATGAGCTAGATGTATGTTCATGTCATGGATTGACTTGGAGCCTCTCGGGGTTTCTTTTCCTGTGTATCGATCTAGGCCTATGTTCGGGTCGTGACAATAAATCAACTCTGATACCAATTGTTAATCTACAGGACCTAGATAATTATTTTAAACTTAACTATTTACCTATGAATGAAACAGGTTGTCTAACGTGTTTCACTTAAGTGAGTAAATGCAGTAAGTGAAGAAGACTATGATTTTAGCATGGAAAACACCCAACTCAAAAGGTGAAAAACCGCGACCTATACTCCACAGTATTTTCTCCAACTTGACTAACTTCAATGAGCCTCTTCAAACGGTAGATTACAACTCTTGTAACCTAAAGAAATAATAAACTCTAATTCCTACCTGCTTACACTCCTACCCACGAATGTATTCCCAAACGTCTTCCTAGTAAATTCTACTTGAAGACAAATTCTCCTTAATCCAGTTTATAGATCACTGAATTAAGAGTACATCAATTACAACTCAATGACCAACTCCTAGTATAAGATTGCTAACTCTAGCCTATCACTTTAAATGAAGAAGTTCGTCAATAGAATCTTCACACTTAGAATGTTGCAAAAACTTCTCGTTGTTGCAGTATCTCTTTTCTCTCTTTGTAAGTGTGCAAGTTGCTTTGAGAAGTCACACTCTATATATACAAAACTCTCCAAAGAATTTTTCTTTCTTTTAGTCTCTTTGCGGTAACAACCTTTGCCCGTTTTAGAGGTCCACTCCAAATAGGAGTCTTTCTTCAAGTCAATCTCTTTTATTTCTTTTGTGTTGCAGTCAAAGTCCAACTCTTCCAATTTCAACATGTGTTTATTTTTCTTAGTTTGTTTGATACGACTTATCCCGTCCTTGATTCACGCACATTTGTCTCTTGATATTTCAAGCTTCTTTAATCAGTGTATTTGGCACTTTATTGGAACAACTTTACTCACCTGTTTCATCAACATTTTGTCAATCATCAAAACTACATAGGACCCAACACAAATGATATTAGTTCAAAGACTATGAAATTGTACCGCTTGTACAATTAAGTTTAATAGAGATTATGATTATGAGGTGAAAGATGGAGAGGACACGCATACAACAAATTTGGACTTGAAAAAATGCACTTGCATATAATGAGACTTGGATGGAATACCATGTCACCATACTATTAAGATACTTCTACACAAAAACAAATTGATTCATTAAAAGAGATTCATACTTGTACAAAAAAAGACTTATATATTCACATATAAGCACAAGTTACAACTACTTAGGGATCTCCAATATAGAAAATAGATCCCGATCAAGTAATGAAACCTTCATAAATGGTCAAACTTATTGAAGACCCAAAATAAAAAGAAACAGAGAAACTAATGAGGAAAACTTAAAAAACGGGCATAAAGGCATCAAGAAAGATAAATCTAACAAAATACAAGTGTGGTGATTTCAATCATAACGGAAGAAAATATTTTAAGGTGACTTTTCTTAGTTTTATTTTAATATAAAAGTTATTTATTTCTTTAAATCCACAATAAGTTTTCTTTGATTTGAGGACCACCAAGATGGTGAAAGTTCACCAAAAAAAAAAGAAAATAAGAAAATAAGCAGGCAAAATTCTAGGAGCCAAGTTGGACAAAATTCTACACATAGTGCCAATATAGAGTATGAGGCAAAAGTTGCAACCCAATAATCTCAAACAATAACGTCAACTCCTTATGATCCTGAGATTGGAAATGAAGAAGATATGCCACTAAGGCCAATGGTAATTTCTAAGTGTAATACCCTGGAGGTGCCTAAGAATAAGACCCGGGAGTTAAATCTTAAATCTGCAGAAGTTGGAAAAAATAGCACAGGACAAGTGGAGTAACGACTCGTGGTTGCAAACCACTAGCCGTTGTTAGGAGTCGTGGGTTTAGGTGTTCGGGTGGCAGTGGAAGTAATGGTTGATGTAACGAGTCGTTGTTTGTTGTCGTGGTAAGAGATGGGCTTAGCATTTGGGGAATATAATGAGTCATCCAACGACCCGTTGTGGCATGCAACCATCCATTGTCATGAGTCGTGGTAAGGGATCTTAAAACTCCAGTGGACTTGATGGATGGATACCACGATCCGTTGGAGCTAACAACCAGTCATGGTGAGACTCGTCGTGGGGAAGTTTAGAAGATTCAGGAAGGCAATCAATGATCGATTTGAACGACACGTTAGACATAAGGATGGGTGATCCTGTCTATCCGTGGTATGATTCCGAGAGAAGGCTTAGGCAGTGCATAGCACGGACAGATACCAAGGGTTGTGGTATCCTCCAACGACCCGTTGGGTCGTCCGTTGTTTGGTCCAGTGAGCAGTTTTTCTGCAATTTCAGTAAGGGTATTTCCGTCATTCCTAAGTTTTAGGGGCCTATACTACGTCGTTTAAGGCTCGTTTTACAAGGTTTTAAGAGGGGAAAACCTATTCTAAGTTAGTTCATTCCATGCATGCAAACTTGAGAGTTTGAAGAGAGGGTTTAGAGCAAGTTTTGAAGGTTTACATTGGAATCTCATCTTGGGCAATTAGAGAAGTGGTAAAATCATCCCTCCCAGGTATGTAGAGTTATGAGTGGGTGTTTCCTTCCTCACCCATGCCCAAATATCTAGCTAAGCATGAGAAATTCATATCATCAAGTTATGGGGTTTTCACCCAATTGCATAATTTTTTAATTTCTATACATGGGTATGATTAGATTACATTTATATTGATGAATTGTGAAGCTTGGGCAGATTTTAAATTATTTTCAATCAAAAATTGTGTTTTCTAAATTATGAAATTTAAATGCCCATGGATGAGAAGTTCATGAGAGAAGAGAATGATGATGAATGTATGATTATGATGAGATTTGATGATGAAAAATTTTAAAACTACCCATGATTATAATATTATTTTCAAAATAAATTGAGTAGATCCAAGCATGATAAAGTTTTGGGCAAGGCCCTTATGTCAAAGTATGATGATGTAATATCTCTAAAGTAAGCTTACTACATAATTTTGGAGTAGATGCTCCCACTTATCTTTGAGCTTGTGGTATGTTTCGAAATGAAGCTTCTCATATGCATGAATTCATAATTGAGATGTATGTTATAATTGAGCTTTTTTTTCACACGATGTTGGTTCTATGCATGATTCTATTATTGAGCTTTGTCAAATGACAATGTTGAGCTTCGTTTCATATGATATTGAGTTTATGTGTGATATCATTGTTGAGCTTCGTCAATAGACGATTTTGAGCTTCGTTATATATGATGTAGAGCATTGCATATTTTGGGAGAAGAGTCTAGCACCGAGCGGGCTAAGGGTCGATCACTCTATGCCCCAGAACTACGCGCCAACGTAGGTTGATACTATTATGTTATTGGGACCTCCCTTGTAAGCTATCCCCGACCCTAATGGATCATGAACTTGATATCGATATCATGGTAACGTCCTTAGCCTTGAAAAGATTTTGAATGGCTCTGCCCACTTGAGTGTGATAGTCGGGATCACGTAAGCTCTATCGTGGTATGTCGATTAAGTGACGAGTCTCTCATTGTCTATATGATTCAGATTTGCAAATTCATTACTCATGATTATTACTTTAAGCATGCATATTTTAAAAGCAAGTTTTGACTCATTGATTAGCTTTTCTACAAATGTCATATTTCAGCTTTGAGTCATTCAAGTCAATTATGATGTTATGAAGCTATGCATGGTCATTTTATGAAAAGTTACGATTTCAGAATGAATGCATGTAGTCCTTCCTCTCAGATTTGAAAGATTATGATATGTTATGGAATGTTTTAAATGATTTACTTTACTTAAGCGATTTTACTTACCTTGCATACTTGGTACATTCCACGTACTGACCGCATACTTTCTATGTTGTACCATTTCATGATACAATACCCAGCTCCCAGGCTCAGCCCCGCTCGTAGTCGGTTGTCAGAGTTAGCACCTTCTTGGTTGGTGAATCCTCATCCTTCGAGGGCTAGACTTTCAGTTTCTTTATGTATTTTCAGCTTCAGTATTATTGAGTTAGTTGGGGGTCTTGTCCCATCAACTTGTCCAGATTAAAGGTTTTTCAGACTTATGTATGTGTTAGCTTCTCATACTTATTCTAATGTTATGTTGAGCTAGACTTCCGCTGAGTTATATTGATGATTTCTTTAGTTTACCGAATGAGTTAGATGTATGACTATGCCATGAGTCGACTTGGGGTCTCTCGGGGTCCCTTATCCCATGTCTACGATCCCGGCCTCCGTTCGGGTCGTGACAAACTTGGTATTAGAGTCATAAGTTTGAAGTGTCCTAGGGTGTCTGAAAGAGGCGTTACGTAGAGTCTTTTTCATGGGTGTGAAGCGCACCACACTTATGATGATGAGGCTACAAGACGTTAAGGAAATGTTCCCTTCTTTCATGATCAATATCGTGCGATGGAAAGTCTTTCTATCCTTCTAATTCTTGCTATTCGCGATTGCAGAATCATAGCTCCTCAAGAATGAATGGAAGGAGGAATAGAGGTGGTGAAGGTCGCGAGGATGGAAATAGTTATGGGCATCAGCCAGCCCCATCAGTTCAGGAGCCTCAGGCACCGAAGCTAGCTGCTCATGCTGAGTTCCGAGCCACTATTCAGATGCTGGTGCAGGCCTTGACTGCTTAGGTCAATCAGCAGGCCGTTGCGCAAGTTTTGCAAAATGGCAATGCAGCGGCGGCTCCAGTCAGAGACTTCTTGAGGATGAACCTGCCGGAGTTCTTGGGGTCCAAGGTAGATGAGGACCCGCATGATTTCATTGATAAGATTGTCAAGATCACCCAAGTTATGGGGGTGAGTAGTGTTGAGTGCGAAGAGTTGGCCTCCTACCAGTTGAAGGGGATTGCGCATATCTAGTTTTTCCAATGGAAGGATAGCAGGGTCGCAGGAGCAGGTCCGATCACGTGGGAGGAGTTTCAGTTTGCATTTCTAGATCGGTTCTTCCCTTGGGAGATGAGGGAGTTGAAGGCAGTTGAGTTTGTAAGCTTAAAGCAAGGAAGGATGATAGTGCAAGAGTATTCCCTTGAGTTCACTCGCCTATCGAAATATGCCTCGGAGTTAGTGACTAACCAGAGAACGTGGGTGAGCAGGTTCGTGCATGGTATAACACGGTATTTGGACAAGGAGTGTCAGATTTCTATGCTTCACCAGGATATGGACTTCCCTCGTATAGTGTTTTACGCTCAGCAGATGGAGGAGGCACATTCGAGAGAGAGATAGGCCAAGAGGGCTAGGACCGAGGATCACAAATTCTCTCAGCATAGGTCCGGTGGTGGGCACCGACAACAGACACGCCAGAGATCATCAGCCCCGACATCTTCAGCATTGAGTATGCCATCCAAGCCTAAACATGTCAGGGAGGGCGAGCGTCAGGTTCGACTGGTCAGGGAAGCATACCAGTAGATTCTAGCATCCCAGTTTGTCGCAGCTGTGGTCGGGGGCACACAGGCCAGTGCTTGGCAGGTTTAGGTGCTTATTTTGGGTGTGGGTAGCCCAGACACATGCTTCGAAATTGTCCAGCTGCGTGGCAGGATGAGGTTGGGGGTCGAGCCCAGCTTCTAGTTCAGCAACCCCTCCCCTATGCTCAGCATATCAGGGGGCATTTACTAGCACAACTGGTGGTCAGCGCCATAATGATTCTATGTTTTAACTTCCCGTCGGGAGCAGAAGGTCTCCCCGGATGTGGTCACGGGTATGTTGCGAGTCTTGCATATTGATGTGTATGCTTTGTTAGATCTGGGGGCTACCTTGTCTTTAGTGACACCATATGTGGCCAGTAGCTTTGGAGTCAATCCCGATGTCTTGTCAAAACCCTTCTCAGTTTTCACTCCAGTAGGTGACTCAGTCATAGCTAGACGGGTGTATATAGGTTGCCCAGTCTCAGTTCTTCATAAGGTCACCTCAGCGGACTTGATAGAGTTAGTCATGACCAATTTCGATGTTATTCTTGGCATGGATTGGTTATTTTCATGTTATGCTTCAGTTAATTGTAGAACCCGAGCAGTATAGTTCAGATTTTTGGGTGAGCCAGCCTTAGAATGGAAGGGTAGTTCAATTGTGCCTGTAGGTCGATTCATTTCCTACCTTAAGGCCAGGAAGATGATTTTTAAGGATTGCATGTACCATCTAGTTAGGGTTAAGGATGTCGAGTCCAAAACCCCGACTATCCAGTCAGTTCCAGTAGTACGTGAGTATCCATAGGTCTTTCTGATGATGATTTTCCAAGTATCCCTCCCGAGCAGGAGATTGATTTCGGTATAGGTCTTCTTCCCAATAGGCTGCCTATATCCATTCCGCCCTACAAACTGGCTCCAGCTGAGCTAAAAGAGTTGAAGGATCAGTTGTAGGACCTATTAGATAAGGGCTTTATTAGGCCGAGTAAGTCTCCATGGGGTGCACCAGTGTTATTTGTCCGGAAGAAAGATGGTTCATTTTGGATGTGCATTGACTATTGGCAGTTGAACAAGGTCACTGCTAAGAATAGGTATCCTTTGCCCAGGATCGATGATTCGTTCGACCAGCTTCAGGATGCCAAGTATTTCTCCAAGATTGATCTCAGATCCAGGTATCACCAGCTCAGGATTCGGGGGAGTGACATCCCGAAAATAGCCTTCAGGACTCGATATGATCACTACAAATTTGATGTTATATCGTATGGACTAACCAATGCCCCTGCAACTTTTTTGGATCTAATAAACAGGGTGTTCAAGGAAAATTTGGACATGTTCATGATCATGTTCATCGATGATATCATTATATACTCTCAAAGCGAGGAGGAGCATGCCGCTTACTTGAGAGTAGTGCTTTAGACCCTCAAGAAGTGTCAGTTGTATGCAAAGTTCAGTAAATGTGAGTTTTGGTTGGAATCTGTGGCATTTTTGGCCCATGTGGTACCAAGTGAGGGCATAAAGGTAGATTCTCAGAAAATCGAGGTGATGAAGAATTGGCCCAGACTGGTGAACCCATCAGATATCAGGAGCTTTTTGGGCTTAGCAGGTTACTACAGTAGATTCATTGAAGGCTTTTCCTCTATTACAGCACCTTTGACCAAGTCGACTCAGAAGAAGGTAAAGTTTCAATGGTCGAAGGCTTGTGAGAAAAGCTTCCAAGAGCTGAAGACTCGACTCACTTCAGCACCAGTATTGACCCTACCTGAGGGTACCGATGGTTTTGTGGTATATTGTGAGGCTTCGAGAATCGGACTTGAGGTATGTGTTGATGTAGCGTGGGAAAGTGATAGCATATACCTCAAGATAGTTGAAAGTCCATGAGAAGAATTACCTGACCCATGATCTTGAGTTGGCCGCGGTGGTGTTTGCATTGAAGATATGGCAGCATTACTTGTATGGGGTCCACGTGGATGTTTTCGCGGATCACAAGAGCTTGCAATATGTGTTCACGCAGAAAGATCTCAATATTTGGCAAAGTAGGTGGTTGAAGCTTCTAAAGGACTACGACATGAGTGTCCTTTACCACCCGGCTAAGGCTAATGTGGTAGCGAAAGCACTTAGTAGGCTCTATATGGAGAGTGTGCCCCACATAGATGAGGGAAAGAAGGAGTTGGTGAAAGATGACCATCGACTTGCGAGGTTAGGAGTTAGATTGGTCGACTCGGCCGATGGTGACGTTGTTGTGCAAAATGGATCAGAATTGTCCTTCATGACAGATGTGAAAGCCAGACAAGATTAGGATCCAATTTTGGTAAAGCTGAAGGAAGCTGTTGGAAGTCATAAGGTGGAGGTCTTCTCCCAAGGAGGAGATGGGGTGCTGCAGTACCAGGGCCATCTATGTGTTCCAGATATTAATAATTTGAGAGACCGAATATTGCATGAGGCACATGGATCCCGGTATTCTATCCATCCAGGTGCCACCAAGATGTATCATGATTTGAGGGAACTATATTGGTGGAACAGCATGAAGAAGGATATTACAGAATTTGTAGCCAATTGCCCGAACTATCAGCAAGTGAAAGTCGAGCATCAAAGGCTGGGAGGCGTACTTTAGGATATTAGCATTCCCACTTGAAAGTGGGAAGAGATTAATATGGATTTCATTACAGGCCTACCTCGTACTCGTCGACAGTACGATTCTATTTGGGTGGTGGTAGACAGGTTCACCAAGGCTGCACACTTCCTACTGGTCATAACCACAAATTCAGCGGATGATTATGCCAAACTGTATAACCGGGATGCGATTGCATGGAGTGCCCTTGTCTATTATCTCAGACTAAGGTACTTAGTTTACCTCTCAGTTTTTGCGGTCTTTCCAAAAAGGGCTTGGGACTCAGGTTAAACTCAGCATAGCATTTCATCCCCAAACATATTGTCAGGCGAAGCGGACAATTCAAACTCTCGAGGACATGTTGAGAGCTTGTGTGATGGATTGCAAAGGTAGTTGGGATGATCACTTGCCCTTGATCGAGTTTTCTTACAATAACAGCTATCACTCCAACATCCAGATGGCACCGTTCGAGGCTCCTTACGGGTGGAGGTGTAGATCGCCCATCGGATGGTTTGAGGTTGGTGAGACAGCTATGATAGGAACTGATTCGGTTCATGAGGCTATGGTGAAAGTTCAGTTGATAAGGGATAGGCTAAAAATGGCTCAGAGTCATCAAAAGTCATATGCTGATGTGAGGAGGAGAGGTGTGGAGTTCAAGGTGGACGATTGGGTATTCCTGAAGGTGTCTCCCATGAAGGGAGACATGCAGTTCGGAAAGAAAGGAAAACTCATTCCCCACTATGTTGGTCCCTACCGGATTATGAGAAGAGTTGGTAAGGTAGCGTATGAGTTGGACTTGCCATCAGAGTTATCTTCAATTCATCCCGTCTTTCATGTATCGCTCTTGAAAAATGCTTGGGTGATCCATCTTTAGTTGTCCCGGTGGAAAGCGTTGGTGTGGGAGATAGCCTCAGTTATGAGGAAATTCCAGTTGCAATCTTGGATCGTTAGGTTTGGAGGCTGAGAAATAAAGAAGTAGCTTCGGTGAAGGTGTTATAAAGAAATCAACATGTTGAGAGAGCTACATGGGAAGCCGAAGCAACTATGACGGCTAAATACCCCCACCTGTTCCCTACCGGTTCAGTTTCAGTTCGAGGTTGTCACACCCCGCCTTGGGGGGTATGACTGGCACCTGGTGCCCTACTAGGACCTGACCTGCTGGACTGTTAAGCCTGGCACATCTGGCGCCTGACTGGCTCTGACTCACATTTCTGGAAACAAAGGGCTATATAATGGCTGTAAACACAGCCCCCGGCCCATTGGCCTATAGCCTTCTGTACCTGTACTAGCAGTTAACCAGAAACATATCATCTCAGGGGAACCTATGCGGGCCGATAAGGCCACTATGCTGTCTAGTTATCTGCAACTCAATCATAAAGTACAAAAAGAAACTACGTGACCGACAAGGTCACCACTACTGGCAACTATGGCCCCACACGACCATCATAATAGAAAGAAGGAATGCTAACAACTGTACCACTGCACGGCCTCTCACGACCGGCTCATCTGACCACAGGGAAAATAAACAGACTGCAAGCCTCTAAGAAGAATAATAGAAATGATCGGGACAGGGCCCCGACCTACCCGCACTGTACAACAAAAGGAACTGAACTACACCTCTAGAAATTCAGTCTCCGGATGACAGGAGCTGAATACTCAACCGCTGATGGGGATCACGTGGTATCGCCTGCTCGTCTATGGGTACCTGCAGGCAAGTAATGCAGCGCCCCACTGGGCGTCAGTACCGCTGGTACTGAGTATGTAAAGCAATAACTGAAGACAAAATCTGAAAGCAATGATATGACCGATGAAACTGAAGTAGAAGGAATAACTTAACTGTCTGATAATGTAAACCTTACCTTCTCTTAATCTTTACTGGAAGGGATAAGAGTCATACCTGGAAACATATCGTGCTACTGCTGATCTACTTGTATCTAACATAACATGGCACAATATGAAATAACATAACATAGCACACACAAACCTTACCCGGCCCCCATAAGCCGGTAGGTACAACCAGCACAGAATCTATATCCCTACCCTGGTCATCCCATCTCCTATAATGGCTGCAAGCATCCCGCCGGTCCCCTAGGTATGCACTTGGGCTCGCTGAGCCCCTGACTATAACTGCATCTGAGTCCGGATGACTCCTGAATCTGCACCCGGGCGTATCCGCTCAACTGGGGTGTGTAAGGGCCGATCAAGGCACAAATATGGGGAAACACTGGCATCCCATCTTCGTCCCCTGGTGGGACGGCATGCCACTCCGTAGAGTGACGTATCCTCATCCTCTGGCGGATGAGTCGACACAGCTATCAACCCTGGGCGGTCATGGATGCTAGGTAATCCAACCCCAAACAATACAACGGTCTCAACTGGTAATACTATCTGTGTATCTCACATGCTGAGGCTACTAGGGGTGAAGTACCGTATATATATTACATACTGAACTAATGATAGTAATCTGTACGTATCTGTTACGTGCTAAGGCAGGTGAATATATATAAATATGAACATAATCCCCTGCCAGACTGTACTGGGGCAAATGCTATACAAGATAGTGTTTCTGCTGAAAACTCTGCTGTTTACTGGGTTTCTGTATACGCTATATGCTGGACTAGTGATAGAAATATGTACATGCTTAATACATGCTGAGGCTGGAAGTACTATATATGTGTGTACGAATATAGTCTTTCTGCTGAACTATGTTGTATACTGATTTTCTATAGTAACATGATTTACTATTTCTGACATACTTTCTAAACTTCATTTTAGTCTGCTATTCTATTTCTGAAGTGCTTTACGGATAATGTACTACTTCACGGGGTTCCAACTAAACACAACAATATCTTAACATGGCATATCACATCACATACTGAGTATACTGGGCAATCTCTAACACTTGCGTTAGAATCTATATCATATTGATAGGTTTCATACACATTACAACCCAATGTTTCTCACATCGTACCGATATTCATAATAACACAATACTCAACTTCTGAACATTCTACTGGTCTGTAATTTATTACACTATACTGATATCACTTAACTTGCCGAAGGAAACTAACTTTACATACCTTGTCTTTGACTATTCGTCCGTCGGACGAGGCTCAGCCGGTACTTCAACTATTTTCTTCCAACTGCATTCATAAATATATCAATCAATACTAAATACAGCTTTATTGTAAAGAGCAACGTTACTTTCGATATAGTTTATAGCCTAAACTCAGGCTTATCGAAAGACGGTCGAAAACTCGCTATTTTTCAGCGGCCCAGAAGGGAGAAGTATTCACTTCTCATCTAGGAACACATAGACATTAATTTAGAGCAATTCTACTTACCTTAGTTCGGTGGCTCGCCGATTCGTCGGCCGTATTTCACGAAACTAAATCCGTAGAAATGCTCTCTGCTGCTAAATACTTTGGTATCTAGGATTAATTTGAGTTTGGGCAGCATTTGGCAGCGTAATCGGACGAAAATATATAATTTCCTTCGTCTTCCTCTGCTTTACTGCGCGTTTCTGGAAATTTTTAAGTGATAAATGATTTTAAACCGAAGTGGGGGCTTTATATACTTGGGCCTGAACTTGAGCAACGTGTCACGGAGCCATCGCGGAGGCCTCTCCTCCGTGACACGCTGCCATCGCGGAGGGGCTCTGCCTCGGCTCCTCCCGCGATGGTTCGACGGGTTTCTCGTTCGATCTTTTTCCCGGCCTTTCTCTAGCACGTATGGCCTTCTAATATGCCAACGTGCGAATAGGTCGTCTAGGTGCCAGAAATTCTACAGGGTATAACAGAGGTATCAGTTTTTGCCCTAATTCTCTAATCAGTTTTCATGTTTAGTTTATGTGCACAAGTTTGATTTATGATATGATAAATGTATGTGATGTTTGAATTCGGGTCAGCTATGTAGTCCTTTTCGAAATTAGTCATTCTGCCTGTTTTCGGTTTAAATGATTAGTATTTGATTATGATAATTGCATATTTCTATTTTCTGCTTGTTTCCAACATTCGAGGACGAATGTTCCCAAGGGGGAGATATTGTAATAACCGAGAGGTGCCTAAGAATAAGACTCGGGAGTTAAATCTGAAATCTGCAGAAACTGGAAAAAATACACAGGACGAGTGAAGTAACGACTTGTGGTTGCAAACCATGAGCCGTTGTTAGGAGTCATGGGTTCAGGTGTTCGGGTGGCAGTGGAAGTAACGATTGATGTAACGTCTCATTCTAAGAAACAATGAGTCGTTGTTTGTTGTCGTGGTAAGAGATGGGCTTAGCATTTAGGGAATATAACGGGTCATCCAACGACCTGTCGTGGCATGCAACAATCCCTTGTCATGAGTCGTGGTAAGGGATCCTAAATCTCCAGTGGACTTGACGGACGGATACCACGATCCATTGGAGCCAACAACCAGTCATGGTGAGATTTATCGTGGGAAAGTTCAGAAGATTCAGGAAGGCAATCAACGATCGATTTGAACGACCTGTTAGACCTAAGTACGAGTGGTCCTGTCTATCCGTGGTCTGATTCCGAGAGAAGGCTTGGGCAGTGCATAGCACGAACAGATACCACGGGTCGTGGTAATCCTCCAACGACCCATTGGTTTGTCCGTTGTTTGGTCCAATGAGTAGTTTCTCTGAGATTTCAGTAAGGGTATTTCCGTTATTGCTAAGTTCTAGGGGCCTATACTACGTTGTTGTAAGGCTCGTTAAGGTTTTTAAGAGGGGAAAACCTATTCTAAGTTAGTTCATTCCATGCATGCAAACTTGATAGTTTGAAGAGAGGATTGAGAGCAAGCTTTGAAGGTTTCCATTGGAATCTCATCTTGGGAAATTAGAGAAGTGGTAAAATCATCTCTCCCAGGTATGTAAGGTTATGAGTGGGTGTTTCCTTCCTCACCCATGCCCAAATCTCTAGCTAAGCATGAGAAATTCATATGATCAAGTTATAGGGTTTTAACCCAATTGCATAATTCTTTAAATTTCTATACATGGGTATGATTAGATTACATTTATATCGATGAATTGTGAAGCTTGGGCTTATTTTAAATTATTTTCAATCAAAAATTATGTTTTCTAAATTATGAAATTTAAATGCCCATGGATGAGAAGTTCATCGCAGAAGAGAATGATGATGAATGTATGATGACAATGAGATTTGATGATGAAAAACATGTTTCTAAAACTACCCATGATTATGATATTGTTTTCAAAATGAATTGAGTTGATCCAAGCATGATAAAATTTTGGGCAAGGCCCTTATGTCAAAGTATGATGATGTAATATCTCTAAAGTAAGCTTACCACATGATTTTAGAGTAGATACTCCCACTTATCTTTGAGCTTATGGTATGTTTCAAAATGAATCTTCTCATATGCATGAATTCATAATTGAGAGGTATGTTATAATTGAGCTTTATTTTCATACAATGTCGATTCTATGCATGATTCTGTTATTGAACTTTGTCAAATGACAATGTTGAGCTTCGTTTCATACGATATTGAGTTTATGCATGATATCATAGTTAAGCTTCGTTAATAGACGATGTTGAGTTTCATTATATATGATGTAGAGCATTGCATATTTTGGGAGAAGTGTCTAGCACCGAGCGGGCTAAGGGTCGATCACCCTCTGCCCTAGAACTACGCGCCAACGTAGGTTGATACTATTATATTATTGGGACCTCCCTTGTGAGATATCCCCGGCCCTAATGGCCCATGAGCTTGATATCGATATCATGGTAGCGTCCTTAGCCCTGGCAAGGTTTTGAACGGCTCTGCCCACTTGAGTGTGATAGTCGAGATCACGTAAGCTTTATCGTGGTATGTCGATTAAGTGACGAGTCTCCCACTGTCCATATGATTCAAATTATGCATATTCATTACTCATGATTATTACTTTAAGCATGCATGTTCTAAAAGCAAGGTTTGACTCATTGTTTAGCTTTTCTATAAATGTCATATTTCTAGTTTGGAGTCATTCGAGTCAGTTATGATGTTATGAAGCTATGCATGGTCATAATATGAAAAGATTATGATTTCAGAATGAATGCATGTAGTCCTTCCTCTCAGATTTGAAAGCTTATGATATGTTATGAAATGTTTTAAATGATAAACTTTACTTAAGCGGTTTTACTTACCTTGCATACTCAGTACATTCCACGTACTGACCGCATACTTTCTATGATTTATCGTTTCATGATACAGGACCCAGCTCCCAAGCTCAGCCCCGCTCGTAGTTGTTTGTTAGAGTTAGCACCTTCTTGATTGGTGAGTCCTCATCCTTTGAGGGCTAGACTTTTAGTTTTCTTATGTATTTTTAGCTTCAGTATTGTTGAGTTAGTTGGGGGTCTTGTCCCATTAACTTGTCCAGATTAAAGGCTTTTCAGACTTATGTATGTGTTAGCTTTGGATACTTATTCTGATGTTCTGGTGAACTAGACTTCCGCTGAGTTATATTGATGATTTCTTCCGTTTATCAAATGAGTTAGATGTATGCTTATGCCATGGGTCGACTTGGGGTCTCTCGGGGTCCCTTGTCCCGTGCCTACAATTCGGGCCTCCGTTCAGGTCGTGACACTAAGACACAACTAAGGTCAGAACGAAGGTCCCAAATAGTTGTAGCAACAGAAAACATGAAAATTGCTTGTAAAAGGAATATCAGAGGAGTCTCTACCCCTTTAGATATACTATTTCACTAAAAAAAACTATTTGAAAGAGTAGGGAATCAATCAATATCGATTAGTTACAAGCTGAAGTAAGAAAGAAAAGAGTGAAGCAAATAACAACGAAAGGCAAATGACCTGTGGGTCCCGATGAAGATCTTGTTTAGAAGTCGTTGTGTAGTTTATGATATTTGACATTAAGTGGTTATTTTAAATAATATTGTATAATTTAAATTCAAATAATTTCTTTTTCTTCCAATAATGGAGTGGATATATATTGTTGGTTTAATCAAGCGAAGATTAAGCTTATTTTTGGTAATTTATATTAAGATAATTTTTTAAAATTTGAGAATTATTTTTTGTTGCATTTTTTGCAGTTGTTTCTGACTGTATTTGAGAGTAAATTTATGTTTTGATTATTGTGTGTAAGTAAATTTATGTTTGATTAGTGTGTGCTTGATTGATGTATTTGACAATAAATTTATAATTGTATTTGAGAATAAATTTAGTTGTTGTTGGCTGTTTTGTTCCCTGTTTTAATAGTTTATGTCCTCGTTCAGTAGTTTGTGCCTTGATTTAGTAGTTGATCTTGGTTGTCTGATTTTATGCAATTTTCTTTGTAGAATATGTTAGTTGTTGGCTATTATAGTATTTTGGTTATTATAGTTTATGTATTTTTCTTTGTAGCATCTATTAGCTGTTGGTTTTATGGCTGCTTTATTTTGTGTATTTTTCTTTGTAGCAATTGGTAGTTGCTGATTGTATGGTTGTTATAATCTCCACAAGTCAGATATTGCAAAATCCAAGCAATATTGATAGATCATTTTGAGTTCTTTGTGGCATGTCAAACACTTTGAAATTCTGTTGGGTGCTCAACTAAATTGAATTTTATACAATTGCTATATTTTTTTTGGCTGTTAAAATTAAATTGTGTTTTGTTTTCACGAATTTATGTGTTTTGTTAATCATGTGATGTAAATTTATGTGTCGTGTTTCATGAGTTTGTCAACAAGTTTGGTCAAATGTTTCTGGAATAAATGATTTTAGTTTCAACATGAAATTTAAGAGAGACATACATTTATTTTATTGTCTTTTCAGCTTTAATGTTTAGATTAATTAATATAAAAAAGCGTTAAATGCATGATTGGCAGCTTTCTGAACTGAAAAGAAATATATTCAAATATTATCATATAATTGATGAAACAAAAGATACAATTTGATAGCTTTTAAAAGTATAATGTCATTATTTAATCCTCCTGATTCTCTAGCTACATATTCAATTATTTCTTGATCTCACTCAACACATTTTCAGTAACTATCAACACAAATTAAATCATATAATATTATTTTTGAATATTCCAAATATGATTTTCGTTTTTTTGAAAATAGATGAAATTTTATTACCAAAGTAGGAAATTTGAGTACATATCATATGCAGTTTGGACAAAGCCCTCAAATTTGCATTCCTCTTTTCTTATTCATACAGAGACCGCTACCAATAGAACCGATTGGGATAGTGATTATGTTGCTGCAGCCAGACAGTTAGTTTCATTTCCTTAGCTCCTCTGCAATGTACCTCCTGGATTATCTGCTTCACCATGCGTTTGCTTTTTTTTTCTTTCAAAGATTTGCTGGTTTCTCTCTTTCCAGACATAGTAGACACAAGCTGTCAGACACATTCTGAAAATTTCAGATGTTGAATTCTTGACTCTAGCATACTACAAAGCCCAATTCATTTCAGACTCCCAATACATCGAATCTCTACCTATATCTTATCATATCAATATCTTCTTCCACACTATTGCAATTGTTGGATATTTAAAAAATAAAATAAGTAATGCATTCATCTTCTCACACATATGGCAGAGTTTGGAAGTGGTGATACCCCATTTTAAGAGTCTATCTCTTGTGTATAACTTCTCATTTGTAGCCAGCCACAACATAAAAATCTATCTAGGCATCCCATAATTTTAGACACTAGTTTTCTCCATCTCACCTTGGGGTTGTCACTTCTTATTTTTTTGTAAAACGTTTTGGTCGAGAAGTTAGCCATATGCATTATTTTCTCTATGGAATAACCAGCTTCAAATACATACTCCTTTACCTTCAAGATTCTCTGTATAATCCAAGAAGATTGTTTTGGAATGTCCTCGATAAGGTTTCTGTTTTTTCCATAGTAGGCATGGATCCACTTTACCCAAAGAGCATCTTTTTTCACATATACATTCCACAACAGTTTGTTGATGGTTTTCTTATTCCATGTAGGAACATCGAATATTTCAAGGTACCTGCTGACATAGGCATACAAATTTTGGTCCAGGAAATCATGACTTTATTTGATACCTCTATCCCACTTGTCCAAAGAAATATACTGCAAGTAGCAGCAATAAGTTTCACAATCTTTTTGGACAACACAAAGACTTGCGTGCAAAAATTTTGTATAGAGAATAACACAGACTAGATTAATTGGGTCCTCCATCAACAGGAAAGAAACTTGTTGTTCCCTGATTTGATTCTGCCAAACATCTTCTCGAGAAGTGGCTGTCATTGGCTCACTGACACTCTTTTGATGCTGAGAGGTACCCCCAAGATACTTAAAGAGAGTTATCGTTTCGAAAAATTGAGCAGTTAGAGTATGGCTTGTTTCTTCTGGTCAGTGACCCCCCCCCCCCAAAAAAATAAACAGAACTTTTGGCTAGATTAGCTATCAAATCTGATGTCTTAGAGAAGACCAAGAAACAGTCATACAGAAGTCTGATAGACTCGAGGTCTCCCCTATAGAACAAGAGAGGATCATCACAAAGCCTAATCGGATTAGTTGAAACTTGGAGCATTTGGGATAAAAGTTGAAATTTGGGTCAGGCTCAGTTGCTTCAAGCTTCTGCTAAGGTACTCCATTACCAGCATAAATAGAACAAGCGAGAGGAGATATCCCTATTGGAGACCTATTTTGGCTGCAAAAGGTTTAGAAGGTTTACCATTAATGAGGATGGAATAAGAAATTATTTTTACACATACCAGTAGCCAATTCACAAATTTTTCAGGGAAGTTTAGGCTCTCAAAAATTTGTTGCAAGAAGACCCGCTCTACTAAGCCGTAGGCTTTTTGCATATCTATTTTAAGCATACATCGGGGAGATACTCCTTTCATCCCATATCCCTTTACCAATTCATGTCCAAGAACAATATTGTTTGTTATGATTCTCCCTGGGATAAAAGAAACCTGACTTTGATCAATTAGTGATTCCATCACTTTTTGTATCCTCTTGGTGAGTACTTTAGAGATCAGTTCACATAATAAAGTGCAACAGATATGGGCCTAAATTCCTTAATGGTAGAGGGATTTTGCAATTTAGGGATTTTGCAATTTAGGGATTAAGGAAACAGTAGCATAGTTGACCATCTTATGCATTTTTTCTATTTTAAAGAATTGAATAACTGCTTCAATGACTTCTTTTTCAATAACTGCCCATGCCTTTTTGAAGAAGTGGGCATTGAATTTATCATTTCCTGAGGCTTTCAGATCGTCAATGTCCTTAAGAGCATAATCGATCTCTGTCTACGTTATATCAGCTATAAGCTCAAGCTGTTGGTGTCTGAGTAGTACTGCTCCTGTAGACTTAATACTGGGGTGTATATCCGGTAGTTTCCTTGCGCAAGTGCCTGGCAGCTTAGTATGCTCCTGTAGTAATATATTACCACACTCATCAGTAAGACTCCTTATTTGATTTTGGGACTACCTATTTTTGATATTAACAAAGAAAAAAGCTGAATTTGTATCCCCCAAGTTTAGCCACTGAACTCTGAATTTCTGCTGCAAAATGCTCTCTTGGATATTACTCCATTTCTCCAGTTCCACTTTAAGGTATCCAAACATGATCATTTCATCTCATTGAATTATTAAATGATCCAAAAGTTGGCAAACTTCATTATATAAGACACAATAAATGAACCAAAGTTTTCATAAAGCATTATATAAGAGAAATTAAGAAAAATCATTATATAAGATAAACCAATCATAAAAATAAAGTTAGACTAGATCATATTAGAATTTTAATTTCATATAATAATATTCATTTCAGCAATCATACTATAATGAACCCAATAAAGCAATCCAATAAAAAATAACTAAATAATTTTGTTCTTGAATTTGTTGGTTGTATAAAAAATATTGAAGGTGGTCTAGCAACATCAACAGTAATGTTGTAAAACACCCATATATTTTAATTAATATTTGCACTTCAATATACTACTCCTTGATAATAAGAATAATTTCTACTTCACAATTTCTTAACTCGATTTTTGCGATATTTAAATTGCTTACCTTAAATTATGATCGTATTTTAAGGAATGTCCCGGGGTATTTATGTAAATTCTATCTAGATATTATCTTAAATGTGGTGGTACAAGAATAAAAGACAAACAAAAAATAGGAGATATTTTCACTTTTGGGCAGCCTTTTTTTTAAAACTATTTATCAAGTGATATATATCAGTTTTTGTGCCCAAATATTACACCTCCTCTCATAATTTCATTTACCTCAAGGCTAAGAAATCTCATAACTCCCTGTTCATAATATTCCTCCATAGAAGCAACTAGAAAAACTTGCTCTTTGAGCTGGAAGCCAAGACAATCCCTCCTTGGTGGTAAGTAATCAAAACTCATTATGGAACTATGTAGTATTTAGTAATTTTAGCATATCTTGTTGTATAAAACTTTGTTTTAAGTGAATCAATATGTTTTGGAAAGATACATATAGCTATAGAACCTTTATTTTTGTGTGAAGAGTTATTTTTGCTGTTACGGGTTCGAAAAAAGGGACGCAAGACAGGAAGAGTTCTGTCCAGTTCCGATTTCAAAATATCCCGATGTAGTACTATTAGTATTTTGAGGATATCTGTTTGCACGAAATTTGGTTTGCAGTGATACTAGACTCTTTGTAGTTCCAAGACACATACCTAAAACTTGTATGAATACGATAAAGCTCGTTTTTGCCATTTATCTATTCAAAAGTAAGTTACAACACAAGGCAGTTGGGCTGTCCAGATTTACTATTTTGGGATTCTAATGTGATTTGCACAAACTAGGCTCACTTTTGATGCTAATGTTGTTTCATATCTACAATCTGAAATTACTGAACTTTAAATAGGTACTTGATTGTGTATCCAAGGTTGTATATACTAGTGTACAAGCTAAAGGAAGTGTTTGAGGAACTCGACGCATTTGTTTGGTCTATGATTTAAAATCTTCAAGTTATGGTAGGAATGTTTGTGCTGAAAAGCTAAGATTTGTGTATAAACCCGAACTTGTACTTTTATTAGCTGTTGGAGTATTTGAGCTACTATCTTGAAACTTTGGTTATTTTCTAGTCACTTTATATGTCATATTGGTATTCTTGAATTATTTCTAGATAATTATTAACCCGTCCATTTGTACGGATTGCTTTACCATTTGGCATTCATGTTGGGACTTTGTCCTTCTTGTGGTTGTGACTTTGTCACTATATCGGCATGCCTCTTGATTCGGATCTTGTGTCATCTTGACTTTGAATTTGTAGTTCGTTTTAACTATGGAACTTGTGCATTTTAAGTACGAACTAGAAAGCCATTTTTAACATGGTTCTTGATTTTCTTGATTTTTGGGTCTTGACCCTACTTGATACAGGGATTCGGCTTCTCGATATTTGATTATTCTTGATGTGATGGCATGACGTTGATATTGGGCAAAAATTGTTATTTGACCTCTTGTAAAATAATTCTATGAGCCTTCTTGAAACTTGTGCTTTTAAATATTGTCATTCATAATGGGTAATATTTCAAGGTTTGATAATTAATACTTTGATATACCTGTTTACTTGATTTATATATATATATATATATGTTACAATTGAGATTCCAATAACTTAGAAGGAAATTGGAGAATCTATTGGATCCCATCCCAAAGTTTATACACCACTAAGCTTTATACTTAGCGATAGTTACTTCATATGGTAGGTGATATTCGAGAGGATATCTGAAGATGACTAGTTGAAGTAGGCTTTTTGAAACTTTCAATGAAGATTACATTTGCATTTAGGCATCTACACTTTGTAAAAATTTTAGGACTTGTATATAACCCATATGTTATATCTATGTATGTAATTTGTAAGCTTGAACTTGGTAACTTGTTGGTTGTTTGAAGATGTGCAAATGCAGGTCTTGTATTATATTAAAGTCACATTTTAGTTTATAATATTGTATAATGGAAGAAACTAGTATATATATTTAATATTCGAAAGTTTGAAAATAATTAGTGGTATGATTCTGTTGTCTTATTGAATGAGAAATAAACTTTCACAAGATACTTGCTTGGTATTTTTTTGATACATGCCATCACCTTCGGTTGATTATCTTATGATGTACTTTTAAGAACTTTCAGTGGGCCTAATTCCGCTATTAAATTACAATCAATTATATTTTTTTTAACCAAAACAAAAAAATAGTTCTTTTAAATGTTACGAGTAGTAGGTTAATTTTTATTTCGTAAGTGGCGGCCTCCCAAGAGTGTTACACCCCATAAAATTTCCAACACATAGATGGCCTATCGCGTATTGGTTAAGAGTATTTGAAATCCATACATGCTAGAGAAAAGGCCCGGGAAAAGACCAGACGAGAAACCTGTCGAACCATCACGGAAGGAGCCCGGGCAGAGCCCCTCCGCGATGGCAACGTGTCACGGAGGTGGAGCCTCCGCGTTGGCTCCGTGACACGTTGGCCCTATCCAGGCCCAAGTATATAAGCCTCCAACTTCGGTTTTTAACTTCATTTTCATCATGTAATTTCCAGAACACGAAGAGAAACAGAGGGTGCGAAGGTTTCTTGATAATTTCTTTCTGATTACGCCGTCAAACGCGGTCCAAACTCAAATTAACTCTAGATACCGAGGTATTTACCAGCAAGGAGCATTCCTACAGATTTAGTTTCACAAAATTCGGCCAACAAATCATCGTGCTACCGGGCTAAGATAAGTGGAATTGCTCCAAACTAGTGTCAATATACTCCTAGCCTTAAAGTGAATATTTCTCCCTTCTGGACTTTTGAGAAATAGCGAGTTTTTGACCATCTTTCGATAAGCCAAAATTTGGGCTATAAATATATCGAAAGTGACGTTTTCTTTCAGAATATTGGTGTATGTAGTTCTAATTGGCATATATGTAAATGCAGTTGGGAGAAATAGCTGGAGTACTGACCGAGCTTCATCCGTTAGTCGGATAAACCGAGGTTAAGGTATGTAAAGCTAGTTTCTTCGGCAAGTTAGTAGTTTTAGCCTTGTATAGCACAGTAAACTCCATAGTAGAATCCCTGGAGTTGAATATTGAGTATTGTGCAAGTTCAGTAAATCTGGTTTGCGTTGTTATATCGTACTCAGTCCGAAAGTTAGTAAAGCATGCGCCAAAATGGAAAGTTAGCATTCCAGAATCAGTATAGCCCAGTATGTGATTAGCAAGCATGTTTCTAGAATAATATGACATATATTCAGAATAAGAGTTAGTAAAGTAAAATCAGACAGTCAGATAGTATCTTGGCTATAGATTAGCCATACAGACAGATGATATCTTGGCTACAGTATAGCCATACAGTTAGATAGTATCTTGGCTACAGATTAGCCATGCAGTTAGATAAAGATCACAGATTCAGTATAAAGCAGTATGAGAATCAGTATAGTACAAAAAGAGATCAGAATAAGAAATCAGAATTTAGATAGTATTTTTCAGTTTAAACATGCTTGCTATATATGTGCTTATTGTTTGTTGAGACTTGGTTGTGTCGTGAGGGCACCCTTTTGAGTGTCCTCGCCTCCCCTGGGTTGGTAACTGTGTCGCCCACTGAGCGGGTGGGTTTACGTCACTCCAAGGAGTGGCATGCCGTCCCCAGTTTGGACGAAGATGGGATGAAGCTTTCCCCTTATCAGGCTGATCATCATTACAGTACAGATAGCCCTGTTATGCACAAGAGCCCAGGGAACAGATTCAGATACAGTTACAGTTACAGATACAGTTTAGGAGTCCTTCAGACTCAGACACAGTTATTTATATCGGAGTCTATGGCCCGAGCCGGAGACCCAAGGGGCCGGCAGAGGTGCTCGTAGTTAGTAGATGAGTGGAGTTACTTATGTTTGGCTGGTTTTGACCCGGGTAGGGGTATATAGATTGTTTGCTTGCTTGGCACCATCCGGCTTATGGGGGTTGGTATTGGCTCTTGTTTTCTATATATATACATGTATTTATGTGCTATATATTAGTTAATAGACAGCAGGCCGCCGCGTCTACAGGTACGCTCCTGCCCTATCACAGTACAGAAAGTCTGATTCAGTTCATATCAGTTCTTACAGATTCAGTTATCTCCTACTATTTAGAATTGCTAGTTATGTTATTTGTATTCAGTTGTATCTAGTTGCTTTGCATACTCGGTACTAGTGGTACTAACGCCCGTTTGGAGCTCTGTATTACTTGCCTGCAGGTACTCATAGACGAGGAGGCAATCCCTCGTGATCCTAGCCAGCGCAGAGTCATCGGCTCCTGTCATCCGGAGCTTAATATTCAGAGGTGTAGTTCATTTTCTTTTATTGTACATAACGGGTAGGTCAGGGCCCTGCCCGACCATCTTACAGTATTCCTAGAGGCTTGCAGTCTGTATATATTTCCTTGTGGTTAGTTGTGCCGGTTGGGTGAGGCCGTGTGTTCTGTTTAGTTGTTTAGCATTGTTGATTACGTTGGCCGTGTGGGGCCATAGTCTAATAGTAGTGGTGACCTTGCCGGTCACGTAGTTATTCAACATTCTATTGTTGAGTTACAGATAACTAGACAGCATGGTGGCCTTGTCGGCCTGCATAGGTTTTCCCCTTTGTAAGTATGTTTCTGGTTAGCTGAAGTTTTATACAGGTGGCTATAGGCCCAGTCGGCCGGAGGCTGTGTTTACAGCCGTCATATAGCCCGTTGTTTCCAGAAATCTGAGTTAGAGCTAGCCAGGCACCAGACGTGCTTAGGCTCACCAGTTAGCAGTCTAGGTCCCACTAGGGCACCAGGTGCCAGTCATACCCACCAAGGCGGGGCATGAAAAACTTGGTATCAGAGCAGGTCGTGTCCCAGGGAGTCTGCAAGTCGTGCTAAGTAGAGTCTTGTCTATGGATGTGTTGTGCACCACATACTATAGGTAGGAAGCTGCGAGGCATGATAGGATGGTTACTCTTCTTTCTCATTCAGTCGTTCTATAGAGTGGTACAGTATAGGGTTGGGTCCCTAAAACTTATCATATTTTTTGTCTATAGATAAGAATGGCAGATCAACGTCACCCTGCCATCGACAGAAGATTAGACACAGCAGTAGGAGAAGGCACCAGTAGGATACCTCAGTTTCATTCAGAGTCAGCCCGATCTGAGGGTAATATAGAGGCTTCATCACAGCCCTCTCAGCAGTCCCCCTCACATCAGGAGCCGTTGGGCACGACACCGCCTCCGATAGCTTCTGTACCTTCGCCATCAGACCAGGAAGTTCGGAGCGCAGTGGTTATGTTGGCATAAATGATGGCCACACAGCGCCAGTCAGTGCCAACTGTAGCACCAGAGCCTTCAGGTGGGTCAGGTAGTTCCAGGGTCAGGGAGTTTTTGGCACTAGGTCCCCCACAGTTCACTGGGTCAGATCAGGCAGAGGACCCCCAGGATTTCCTAGATCAGATGCAGAGAATTTTCCGAGTTATGCATGTGACCCCTACAGAATCAGTTGAGTTGGCATTGTTTCGGTTGCGGGACATAGTTGTATTATGGTGCGAGAGTTGGGAAAGGTCTCGAGGGAGAGATGTTGCCCCTCCGACCTGGTCCAGCTTCTCGGAGGCCTTCCTGGACCGTTATTTGCCACGGGAGATTCGGCAGGCCCGGATGGATCAGTTTTTGCATTTGGAGCAGGGTGCTAGGAGTGTACGAGAATATGCCCTACAGTTTGACTCCCTAGCCCGCTATGCTCCAGCTTTTGTGGACACTATGCCATCCAGAGTCCACCGGTTCATTATGGGTCTGAACCCAGAATATATAGAAGACTGCATGACGGATACATTAAGAGAAGATATGGATATTTCCCGAGTACAGGCCTTTGCCCAGAACATTGAGGGCCTTAGACAGCGCCAACAGGGCAGTAGACAGACAAATCAGGAATAGCGTCACAGAGACAGATCAGATGGAATGCAAAGGGAGGTTCAGAGAGGACCCAGGCCCCGATTGTCAGACAGACCCCCACCTCCACCACAGCAGCAGCAGCAAGGTAGATTTGCTTGTCGAGGGCAGTTAGAGTCTGGTGGCAGTTTTCGAATAGTAGATTCCCCACAGCAGAGAAGGGGAGAGCAGAGCAGATTTACACCCCCACCGTGCCCTAATTACGGCCGACCTCACATCGGAGCTTGTAGATATGGCTCCTCGGGGTGTTATATTTGCGGGCAGGAGGGGCACCGCATGAGATATTGTATGGCCAGGGGACAAGAGAACAGAGATACTCAGGATAGGGGATCCACAGGGCCACGAGCTCCAGCAGCCTCGGCAGGGCGTAGGCCCTCAGGTACAGCAGGTAGAGGCCGAGGTAGATTAGGAGCCTCCAGTTCAGGTACGGGCTCAAGCCGTACCTATGAATTACCAAGGAGACGGGACTCAGAGGCGTCTCCAGATGTAGTAACAGGTATGATGACTATCTGTTCATGCCCTGCTTATGTACTAATTGATCTAGGGTCCACTCTGTCATATATTACCCCATTTGTGGCTCGAAAGTTTAATGTTGCACCAGAGTTATTACAGCAGCCCTTTTTAGTATCTACACCCGTCGGTGACTCCATTATAGCTAGTAGAATTTATTGAGGGTGTACAGTAGAGGTTGCTGATCGCCAGACTACAGTAGATCTGGTAGAGTTAGAAATTATTGATTTCGATGCCATCATGGGTATGGATTGGTTGGTGCCATGCTATGCTAACGTAGAATGTTGGACCAAGACGGTCCGATTCCACTTTCCAGGAGAGGCAGTGCGAGAGTGGAAAGGTAGCACAACTACTCCAAAAGGTAAGTTTATTTCCTACCTTCAGGCGAGGAAATTGATAACTAAGGGATGTATCTACCACCTAGTCAGGGTTCAGGATGTTCGGGTAGAATCTCCGATACTTCAGTCTGTTTCGGTGGTGAATGAATTTCCTGATGTATTTCCAGACGAGTTACCTAGTATTCCCCCAGAAAGGGAGATAGATTTTTCAATTGACTTGCTACCAGGCACTCAGCCTATATCAATTCCTCCGTATCGCATGGCTCCTATTGAACTCAGAGAATTAAAGGAGCAGCTGAAGGACCTGCTAGATAAGGGTTTTATCAGGCCGAGTATTTCACTGTGGGGTGCGCCAGTCCTATTTGTGAAAAAGAAGGATGGCTCGCTCCGCATGTGCATAGATTACCGGCAGCTGAATAAAGTTACAGTAAAGAATAAGTATCCGCTTCCCAAAATAGATGATTTGTTTGATCAGTTACAGGGGGCCAGATATTTCTCCAAGATTGACTTGCGGTCCCGATATCATCAAGTTCGAGTTCGTGAAAGAGACATTTCCAAAACGGCTTTCAGGACCCGATATGGACACTTTGAATTCCTAGTTATGTCCTTTGGGTTGACGAATGCCCCAGCAATATTCATGGACCTAATGAATAGCATTTTCCGACCATACCTGGACCTATTCGTGATAGTGTTTATTGATGATATTCGGGTGTATTCTCGCTCTGAAGCAGATCACGAGGCTCATTTACAGACAGTGCTCCAGATTCTCAAGTACCGTCAATTATTTGCTAAATTCTCCAAGTGTAAATTCTGGCTGAACTCAGTAGCCTTCTTGGGGCATATTGTGTCGGATGCTGGTATACAGGTTGACACGTAGAAGATAGCAGCAGTTAAAACCTAGCCTAGGCCTACCACTCCGACCGAAGTCTGCAGTTTTCTGGGATTAGCGAGATATTAGAGAAGATTTGTTGAGGGATTCTCTACTATAGCGGCACCTCTGACCAAACTGACGCAGAAAGTAGCGAAGTTTCAGTGGACAGAGTCATGTGAGCAGAGCTTCCAGGAGTTAAAAGACAGATTAACCTCCGCCCCAGTGTTAGCATTGCCGGAAGGTACAGAAGGTTATTCAGTGTATTGCGACGCATCAGGCGTTGGGTTGGGTTGTGTGTTGATGCAGTATGGTAAGGTGATTGCGTATGCTTACAGACAGCTGAGGAAACACGAAAAGAATTACCCTACCCACGACCTGGAATTAAGCCGTAGTGATCCATGCCTTAAAGATATGGAGACATTACTTGTATGGCGTCCATATGGATATTTTCACAGATCATAAGAGCCTACAGTATATCTTCACTCAGAGGAAGTTGAATTTGCGACAGCGTCGCTGGTTGGAGTTATTGAAAGATTATGACGTGGACATTCTGTATCATCCGGGAAAAGCCAACGTAGTAGCAGATGCTCTCAGCCGTAAATCCATGGGAAGTTTGGCATATTTGCAGCCCGAGCAGCGGGAGTTTGTCAGGGAGATACATCAATTAGCCAGCCTAGCCGTTCGTATAGCAGACACAGAGGACAACAGAGCGGTAATTCAGAACACCGCCATGTCATCATTAGTTGTGGAAGTAAAAGAACGGCAGTATGAGGATCCTGACCTGATCCAGCTTAAGGGTAGAATTCAGCAAGGGAAAGCGCCAGATTTTCAGATAACTGAGGAAGAAGTGTTGTTATGTAAAGGCCGCCTCTGTGTTCCAGATGTTTTAGGGCTCCGCCAGCAGATTATCAACGAGGTACATTACGCCCGTTATTCTCTTCACCCCGGTGCGACGAAAATGTACCATGATATCAAGGAGAATTATTGGTGGCCAAGAATGAAAGCTGAAATAGCTGAATTTGTATCTAGATGTCCTAACTGCCAGCAGGTGAAAGCAAAACACTAGAAACCGGTCAGTCTGACGTAGGATATAGTTGTGCCCTTGTGGAAATAGGAAGCGATAAATATGGATTTTGTAACAGGGTTACCCCGTACTAGACGTAGAAACGATTCTATTTGGGTAATCATTGACAGATTAGCAAAATCAACACATTTCCTGCCAATACGAACTACATTCTCTGTTGAGGATTATGCTGAATTGTATATCAGAGAAATAGTTAGATTACACGGTGTTCCAGTATCTATTATCTCTGACAGAGGAGCACAATTTACAGCTAGATTTTGGCAGTCATTTCAGAGAGGTCTAGGAACGCAGATTAACTTGAGTACAACATTCCACCCTCAGACAGATGGACAGGCTGAGCGCACTATTCAGACGCTCGAGGACATGCTGCGAGCATGTGTGCTAGATTTTGGAGGTAGCTGGGACGAGCATTTGCCGTTAATTGAATTTGCTTATAATAATAGCTATCACTTAGCCATCCAGATGGCGCCTTTTGAAGCATTGTATGGGCGAAAATGCAGATCGCCGGTTGGCTGGTTTGAAGTGGGAGAATCAGCGTTGATTGGGCCAGACATCATTCAACAGTCAGAGGAGAAGGTAAAGCTTATCAGAGATCGCCTACTGACTGCACAGAGCCGCCAGAAATCTTATGCTGATGTGCGGCGCAGAGACTTGGAATTTGATGTGAATGACTAGGTATTTCTGAAAGTATCTCCGATGAAAGGGGTGATGAGATTCGTCAAGAAAGGTAAGCTCAGTCCGAGATTTGTTGGGCCTTATTAGATTCGCCGAAGGATAGGCCGAGTAGCATATGAGTTGAACTTGCCTCCAGAATTGGAATCCGTTCATCCAGTCTTTCATGTATCTATGCTGAGGAAATGCATAGGAGACCCATCTAGAGCAGTCCCAATCCAGGATATCCAGGTTACGGAAGAGCTGGCCTATGAAGAGGTTCCAGTAGCCATCTTAGACAGACAGATTCGTAGATTGAGAACTAAAGATATTGCGTCTGTCAAGGTATTGTGGCGTAACAAGAACTGAGAGGAGATGACTTGGGAGGCGGAGGAATATATGAATACCAGATACCCTCATTTATTTCAAGCCTAGTCAGGCGACAGGTATGTTAGAATTATTATCTTATGCAGTGCCTTATAGTATACATATAAATGAGAAGGTCTATTTTAATCTATCATTTAAATACTATAGTATTGTGTGGAGTACCTGTATGGGACTTTTATGCATTTCAGGTTTTAGGGATAGTCCATATTATAGGGGAAACTCTGCCGAAATTTTTCTAGAAATAAGTTGAGTAAGTTGAGAAGTCCTCTAGATAGAAGTTTACATTCGAAGATGAATTTTCTTAAGGGGGGGAGAATGTTACACCCCGTAAAATTCCCAACACATAGATAGCCTATTCGCGTATTGGTTAAGAGTATTTGAAAGTCATACATGCTAGAGAAAAGGCCCGGGAAAAGAGCGGACGAGAAACCTGTCGAACCATCGCGGAAGGAGCCCAGGCAGAGCCCCTCCGCGATGGCAACGTGTCATGGAGGTGGAGCCTCTGCGTTGGCTCCGTGACACATTGGCCCTGTCCAGGCCCAAGTATATAAGCCTCCAACTTCGGTTTTTAACTTCATTTTCATCATGTAATTTCCAAAACACGAAGAGCAACAGAGGGTGCGAAGGTTTCTTGATAATTTCTTTCTGATTACGCCGTCAAACGCGGTCCAAACTCAAATTAACTCTAGATACCGAGGTATTTACCAGCAAGGAGCATTCCTACAAATTTAGTTTCGCAAAATTCGGCCGACAAATCGTCATGCTACCGGGCTAAGGTAAGTGGAATTGCTCCAAACTAGTGTCAATATACTCCTAGCCTTAAAGTGAATATTTCTCCCTTCTGGACTTTTGAGAAATAGAGAGTTTTTAACCATCTTTCGATAAGCCAAAGTTTAGGCTATAAATATATCGAAAGTGACGTTTTCTTTCAGAATATTGGTGTATGTAGTTCTAATTGGCATATATGTAAATGCAGTTGGGAGAAATAGCTGGAGTACTGACCGAGCTTCATCCGTTAGTCGGATAAACCGAGGTTAAGGTATGTAAAGCCAGTTTCTTCGGCAAGTTAGTAGTTTTAGCCTTGTAAGCACAGTAAACTCCGTAGTAGAATTCCTGGAGTTGAATATTGAGTATTGTGCAAGTTCAGTAAATCTGATTTGTGTTGTTATATCGTACTCAGTCCGAAAGTTAGTAAAGCATGCACCAAAATGGCAAGTTAGCATTCCAGACTCAGTATAGCCTAGTATGTGATTAGCAAGCATGTTTCTAGAATAATATGACAGATATTCAGAATAAGAGTTAGTAAAGTAAAATCAGACAGTCAGATAGTATCTTGGCTACAGATTAGCCATACAGAAAAGATGATATCTTGGCTACAGTATAGCCATACAGTTAGATAGTATCTTGGCTACAGATTAGCCATGCAGTTAGATAAAGATCACAAATTCAGTATAAAGCAGTATGAGAATTAGTATAGTACAAAAAGAGATCAGAATAAGAAATAAGAATTTAGATAGTATTTTTCAGTTTAAACATGCTTGCTATATATGTGCTTATTGTTTGTTGAGACTTGGTTGTGTCGTGAGGGCACCCTTTTGAGCGCCCTCGCCGCCCCTGGGTTGGTAACTGTGTCGCCCACTGAGCGGGTGGGTTTACGTCACTCCAAGGAGTGGCATGCCGTCCCCAGTTTGGACGAAGATGGGATGAAGCTTTCCCCATATCAGGCTGATCATCATTACAGTACAGATAGCCCTGTTGTGCACAAGCGCCCAGGAAATAGATTCAGATACAGTTACAGTTACAGATACAGTATAGGAGTCCTCCGGACTCAGACACGGTTATTTATATCGGAGGCTATGGCCCGAGCCGGAGACCCAGGGGGCCGGCAGAGGTGCTCGTAGTTAGTAGATGAGTGGAGTGACTTATATTTGGCTGGTTTTGACCTGGGTAGGGGTATATAGATTGTTTGCTTGCTTGGCGCCATCCGGATTATGGGGGTTGGTATTGGCTCTTGTTTTCTATATATATACATGTATTTATGTGCTATATATTAGTTAATAGACAGCAAGCCGTCGCGTCTACAGGTACGCTCCGCCCTATCACAGTACAGAAAGTCTGGTTCAGTTCATATCAGTTCTTACAGATTTAGTTATCTCCTGCTATTCAGAATTGCTAGTTATGTTATTTGTATTCAGTTGTATCCAGTTGCTTTGCATACTCGGTACCAGTGGTACTGACGCCCGTTTGTGGCGCTGCATTACTTGCCTACAGGTACTCATAAATGAGGAGGCGATCCCTCGTGATCCTAGCCAGCGCAGAGTCATCAGCTCCTGTCATCCGGAGCTTGATATTTAGAGGTGTAGTTCATTTTCTTTTATTGTACAGCACGGGTAGGTCGGGGCCCTGTCCCGTCCATCTTATCAGTATTCCTCGAGGCTTGCAGTCTATATATATTTTCCTGTGGTTAGTTGTGCCGGTCGAGTGAGGCCGTGCGTTCCGTTTAGCTGTTTAGCATTATTGATTACGTTGGTCGTGTGGGGCCATAGTCTGATAGTAGTGGTGACCTTGCCGGTCACGTAGTTATTCAGCATTCTATTATTGAGTTACAGATAACTAGACAGCATGGTGGCCTTGTCGGGCCACATAAGTTTCCCCCTTTGTAAGTATATTTCTGGTTAGCTGAAGTTTTATACAGGTGGCTATAGGCCCAGTCGGCCGGAGGCTGTGTTTACAGCTGTCATATAGCCCGTTGTTTCCAGAAATCTGAGTTAGAGCTAGCCAGGCACCAGACGTGCTTAGGCTCACCAGTTAGCAGTCTAGGTCCCACTAGGGCACCAGGTGCCAGTCATACCCCCCAAGGCGGGGCATGAAAAAAAAGAGTCGCTACAAATGCACTCTAAATTAGTCATCATCTTAGCCAACATGTTGTTGGAAAACTCCAAATTAGTTACCTTCTTCTTCAACATGTTATTGCAACAATGAAAATTTGAGATTTTCTTCTCCAATATATTTTTCTCACTCTGAAGATTTTTTTTTTTTTTTGCTTTTTAAGTCATAAATCAATTCTACTGTTTTAGGAGGAAATATTGGTTCTTTCCAATCCCAAAAAAAACACATCTTTGTGCCTGTAAAAAGAACATGTAAACAACACTAGCACAAGTTTTATATCAATATATTCAACCCATGAAAATATACTTACCTCACTTTGTGAACATTTACAAAAATACTGACCAGCATTCTGTGAAGTTCAAGTCATTAAATGCATGACATCAATTTCATCGAAACACCTTCTAATATCACTATTAGACACAGAACTCTCTAAAAAAATTTCAGCAATTTGAAATCAATATTGTTCTCCTTTAATCAAAATCAGTGAACAAAATGAGAGAGGGAGAAAATGAAATAACTGAAGGGGATCATGTTTTACCCTAAAAACGATAACATAAAAAATTTTAAAAGAAAAGGGAAGAAAATAGTAGAAACTCATCTAAGATTTTTGACAATTTGGAGACTGATTTCGACGAAACCCTAGCTCATGAGCCTTTGTTTTTTTTCCTTAAGCATTCTAATTCAATCGAGATGTTGAAGGAAATTGAAGAGCGGGTTGGATTTTCTTCCAGTTGGGTCAGGTTGGAAGGGTAAAAAATAATGGCGAAAGTTATTTTAAAATAACTTGACAATTTCCCAATTAAAAAGCAAGAAGAAGAATTTTTTTAATTTAGTAAATAGAGCTATTAAAGAAAATGACAGATATGGCCTATTTGTTGGATGATGAGGATATAATTGAGCACCTTTTTGACGAGGAATATATCAGCTCTAAATCGCAAAGTTGAGTGGTATATCAAACCCTTTTTCGTATACAATACAAAAACACATTGTGGAGATAGTGGTGGCGAATGGGCCGGTTGGGTCAAATTTGGGCGGGTTGAAAACGGGATCAACATAAAATGGATAGTATTTAACCCGCCCCTACTTTATATGGGTAAAACTGGGCTGGGTAACAAATAGATTGGGTAAAAGACATGTTTACCCATATTTACTCATATTTTCATGAGCAAATAGTACTCTACTTTAGAATTCAATATCAAAATATACTTTAGTTTTTTTAAAGTGAGAAATGTTGAAAATACTTTATTTAGTTTTATTTTATCATAAAAAAGTTGTAAAGTTTTTTTCTATAACCTTACAATATAAAGAAATATGAAATAACAAGGGAAACAATATTTAGCGTTGAATTTCAAAGTAAAGAAAATTTGCAATTAATTAGGAGTAAAACATGCTTAATGAACTGTAAGGAATATCAATACTAATACATAATTTAAAATATATATAAATAACTTATAAGGGTGTGTTTGGTAAGAAAAATATTCTTTAATTTTCTCATGTTTAGTTAATTTAAATATTTTGAATTGTTGTTTTTGTAAATTGACTTGTTCTCCTCAAATTTAAGAAAAATGGCTTTACTACATAAAGTTAGCATAATATTTTTTAAAGTTTTGATTGTTGATACCGACCCCGACCCAGGATCCAAGTCCCCACCTCTACTTGCGACCTAACTCTCAACCCCGGATCTCAACTCCCGAACTCTACGACCCCAACCTAGGACTCAAGTCTCGTCCTCAATCCAAAACCCGACTCCAACCCTGATCTCGTCTATCGACCTCAAACCCAGATCCTCAACCCCCGATCCTCAACCCCCGACCCACGACCTCTAATCCCCGACATCGACCCCGACTTTGACCCTGACCCTAACATAAACTTCGACCCTTGACCTAACCTATAACCCCGATCTCAACCCCCGGCCTTAACTCTCGACCTCGATCGGCCTCTAACCCCGACCTCAAACTTGACTCCAACCCCGACCCTGACCTCGACCCCTGACCTCAAACCTCAACTCTCAATCTCGACCTTAAACCCTGACTTTAACTCTGATCTCAACCCTCCATCCCGACTTTGACTCCCGACCTCAACCCCAACCTCCAACCCTGACCCCAACTCGACCTCGACATCCAACCTTGACCCCCGACCCAAAATCCGATTTTGACTCTCGACCTCGACACCAACTTCCAACCCTGACTCCAACTTCCGACCTCGATCCCAACCTTCGACCCTGACCCCGACTCTGACCTTCGACCCTAATCTCAACTCCCGACCTCGACCTCGACACCGACCCTGACTTCCGACCCCAACTTAGAATCCAATCTTGACCCGAGATCAGACTCCTGACACCTGACCCTAACTCTCTAAAGTCGACCCTGACCTCGGACCTCGATCTCCAACCACGACTTTCAACCCCAAATCCCGACACCGACTCAAGACCCGACTCTTAACACCGATCCGAAAGTCAACTCGCAATCTCGATCTCGACCCCGACTCGAACCTTCGATCCTAATCTTAACTCCAGACCTCGACCCCGACTTCAACCTCGATACCGATCCTGACACCCAACCCCGACTTCTGACCCCAACTTTGAACCCTACCTTGACCCCAGATCAGACTCCCGACACCTGACCCTAACTCTCTAAAGTCGACCCCGACCCCCGACCTCAATCTCCAACCACGACTTTCAACCCCAAATCCCAACCCGACTCAAGACCCGACTCTTAATACCAATCCGAGACTCGACTACCAATCTTGATCCCGATCCCGACCCCAACTCTGACCTTTGAGTGTGATCTCAACTCCCGACCTCAACCTCGACACTGAACCCAACACCGGACCCCGACTTTCGACCCCAACTTAAATACCTTGACCTGAGATTAGACTCCCGACACCTGAACCTGACTCTAAAGTCAACCCCGACCACCGACCTCGATCTCCAACCACGACTTTTGACCCCAAATTCCAACACCGACTCAACACTCGGCTTTTAACACTAATCCGAGACTTGACTTCCAATCTCAATCTCGACCCCGACTTTGACCTTTGACCCTTATCTCAACTCCTAACCTCGACCCCGACTTCCGACCCCAATTTAGAACCCAACCTTGACCTAATATCAACCTCCCCACACCTGACCCTGACTCTCTAAAGTCGACCCCAACCCCTGACCTCAATCTCCAACCGCGACTTTCGACTCGAAATCCTAACACCGACTCAAGACCCGACTCTTAATACCAATCCGAGACTCGAGTCCCAATCTCGATTCCGACTCCAATTCTGACCTTCGATCCTAATCTCAACTCCCAACCTCGACCCCTACCTCAACCTCAACACCGACCCCGACACCTGACCCCAACTTTGGACCCTGACTTAGAACTCGACCTTGACCCGAGATCAGACTTCCGACATCTGACCCTGACTCTCTAAAGTCGACCCCGACCCTGGCCTTGATCTCCAACCACGACTTTTGATCCTAAATCCTGACACCGACTCAAGATCCAACTCTTAACACTGATCCGAGAATCGACTCCCAATCTTGATCCTGACCCCGACTCTAACCTTCGACCTTGATCTCAACTCCTAACCTCGACCCCGACCTCAACCTCGATATCGACCCCGACACCCGACCTTGAATTCAACCCCTACGTAGAACCCAACCTTGACTCGGGATCAGACTCCCGACACCTGACCCTGATTCTCTAAAGTTGACCCCGACCCCGATCTCAATCTTCAACCACGACTTTCGACCCCAAATCGTGACACCGACTCACAACCCAACTCTTAACACCTATCCGAGACTCGACTCTCAATTTCTATCCCGACCCAGACTCAAGACCTGACTCTTAATACCGATCCGAGACTCGACTTCCAATCTCGATCCCGACCCTGACTTTTGGTCAACTATAAAAAGAAAAAAATATAAAAAGAAAAGGAAGTTATAGCATTTTTGTGATATCATGAGTTTGAGTAAATAAAAGTTGAAAGTTTAACCAATTAAAGCTAACTCATATTTTAGCTATGAACACCCATATTTTTATGGGTTGAATATAGGCTTAAACCCGAATTTTATCTATCTAAAAAGTCATTCACCCAACCCACTAAAATATGGGTGGGATATCAAAATATGAACTTATTTTGCCAGCAATATGTAGAGATGAAGGATTGAAAATATTAAGAGTAAAATAGACATCGCATAAGATAAGAGGGAGAAATATTTATTATTCAAAGTTAAGTGCAGGGGTTGATTTTTAAAGTAAAATTGAGTATAAATAATTTTCATCCTGTTTAAAATAAAACTTCAAGTTAAATTTGTAATTTTCAAGAATACACAATGATTTTAATTATTCTTAAAAATAAATAAATAGTTTTTATGGCGGGTCTATGAATTTTCAATATTACACATAATAAATGTTTACGGCAAGGCAGTTGTGGGCAGCTTGACTTCTATACTTTCCAGCCTTATCTGCTGTTTTGTTGCTATAACAGGTAAGATGAGAAAAAGAAATGACGGATCAAAAGAAGTGATATTTATATAAATAGTGGATGGAATTATTATTTTTATTAATAGATATATATTAATTATATATAATCATAAATATATATTATATTTATTAGTTATTTTAAATTTATGTGATTAGGTGAATATGTAAAAGAGAAAATTTTTCTTACCTCACTAGCTTTTCACCTCTTCTCTTTAGTCGATTGTGCAATGAGCCATCGGAATAGGGATGATTAATTCTTTAAAAAAAAATATATTGGAAATTTTCAAAAGCCAGCAAACTGAGATTGACCTGTGAAATGGTAAGATTGATCTGTATAATGGGGCCGACGCTTCAAGTGAAGTTAGTTGTCTGGAGGAATTATTATGCATAGAAGCCATCAACATACCCAAAATCTCCCCATCGGTAAGCATTGATGTCAACCAAAAAGTGAATGCTTTTAATTTACAAGATAAGATATTAATAGTATTGATTTATTTGTTCGTTTATAAAATAATTTATTTTTTATTTTCTTTTTCTCAATGAACAGTTTTATACTCATACGAAATTTTATTATGATATATTTAAAGTTATATTTTTAACTTTTTTTTTCTTAAAATAATTTCATATCGTTCTCTGAGACAATATCACGAAATAGGAATGCATGGACCAGTAGAATGGTTCATGAAATATATGAAACTTTGATTATATAGGTAATATTAATTTATTCATCTACATAGATATGAGACTCCACCTATAAATAACTCAAATCATTTCAAGTTATTTATATGGTTTGTTGAATTTTTAAAAATTAATTATTGCTAAACCATGAAGAAGAAGATATTATTGTCTTTTATATTTATTCAGTCATCAAATGTGAAGCACATATTTATAAACAAATGGTTTTTCAGTTGTTTGATAAGTGGAAGGAGCTAGGGATATTCTTAATTCAAAACTTAACATGGTCCAATAAATTGAAGGAGAGAAAATTTAAATAAATTTTCGGGAAAAAAAGTTTAAAATATCTCTAATCTATTAGAAATGATTTATAAATATTTTTTTTATTTTTTTATTTAAAAATATTTTCAATCTTTAAGTTTGGCTCAAGAATATCCCTCCCTTCCACCTTTTGGTCTAAATATACCCTTAATCTTGAAAATGTAATATTTAAAGGTTTGAAATTTTATTTTCCTTACTTTCTATTTTAAGAATTAATCAAATCAATTTTTAATCAAGGTGCTCTAGAAAGATACTCATAATAATTTTTTTTTAAGTTTTATTTTTTTTGTATTTTAAATTTTTTATTGTATGGGTAAACTATATCAATTTTATTAATTTCTAAAATAAAAAGTAAAAGAAAATAAAATTTTAAATCTCTAAATATTAAAATTTTCAAGGTTGAGGATAATTTTAAATACTTTATATGTAAAAATGACGATCTCTTATATGTAAAAATGAGAATTTCTTATTTTAAATTTTAACACTTTCTTTATTTTAATATTAAATATTTAGTTAGAAATAGGTTAAAGGTAATTTTTGACCCTTTTTCAATTTATTTATTACTAAAACTACTTGCTATTATTTGTACACAGACTAATATAGTATTTATTTTTAATTATTTACTAACTTCTTTCATTTTTGTCTTTAGTAGTGTATGTATGATTAAATTTCTCAATAACAATCATATTATTTTAACATTTTCTTTTTAATTTTTATAGTGAATTACAGTTATATACTTATAAGAGTATTTAATGTTTAAATAATATTTAATTGTTGCAGTCATTTCTTAATCTCATAAAAAGATTTAAAAAATTATTTAATTTAAAATCTCAAAATATATGCATTTTCACTAATTAAAAATAAAACAAAGTTGATACATTATCCTACATGTTAGCACTTCTTCTCCATTTTATACAATATTATCCAGAGAATAATATTTTTAATGATGAAAATATATATTTAAAATAATATTTTTAAATTTTAAATTTATTTATTATATGTAAATTATGTTGATTTTATTAATTTATAAAATAAAATTTCAAACTTTTAAATATTAAATTTTCAAGGTTGAGGGTAGTTTTAAACCAAAAGGTAGAAGGGAGGGGTATTCTTGAGTCAAAATAAAGGTTGAGAGTATTTTTAGACCAAAAGGCAGAAGGAGAGTATTTATGAGTCATTTCTCATAGGTTAAGAGTATTTTTGGCCTCTCTCCCTAAATTTTAATACGTTACAATCATTTTAACTCTTTTCTATAATTCTAGAAAAAAGGAGATTTTCAAGAGAGATTCTAACATCATATCATGCAAGATCTTTCATATCAAATTCTTTATTTAAATATTTTTAATCGCCTTTTGGAGCTCTTTTGAAATTCCAATAAGATTTATGCGATCAAAATAAAAAAACAATTATAACAAATATTGATGTTGTTTACTTAATAAAAACACGTGAAAAAATGATATTATTTATATAACCTTCATTTTACAAGTACTCACTAAGACAAATATACCACATATGCCCTGATATATTGTAAACTGTATAATGATCTTTGTAATTAATTGATTGAGTACATCTTCTGAGAGTTTGAACTATATGTTATAGACATTTTAAATCCTTCTTAAATTTTCATATAAATTTCTTTATCAAGTGAGACATAAAGATAAAACTGTAATAATATCCATCAAATGTATTTCAAAATTTTCATGTACATTCAAACTAATGAGATATCAAAAATGTTATTGCATTTATAATGAGTGAATATGTTTCTTCATAGTCGATACCAGATCTTAGAGAGAATCCTTTTGCAACAAGATGTTCCTTGTATCTCACAATTTTAGTGCTCTCGTTTCTTTTTCACACAAAGACCTATTTATAGCCAACTGATTTTACATCATCAGTCGTTTGGACTACTGGTCCAAAAATCTCACGTCTAGCAAGTGAGTTCAATTCTGATTAATTGCCTCTTGCCATTTTGATCAATCATAGCTTCGTCAACATTTTTCAATAGATTGAGGTTTTTGATCCTCACTATCTTTCATAATGTTCTGTGCAATATTATATGCAAAGAAATTATCCATCATAATTTTTCATTACTTCAAATTTATACCATCATCAGTAGAACGTATTGATAGTTCCTTACTCATTTGAGTGTTAGGTTCACTAACTCCTCAGGAATATCAGGATTAATTAGATCTTGATTCTCTTCGTGAAATTTTTTTACAGTGAAGAAGTTCAAAAATAATTTGATCATCCGAATTCATTTGTTCAATAATTATTGGGGTTAAGTTTCTAAGAAACAACCATTGTTAAAGCATAAAGAAGTTGAATTGAACTTAGATGTAGAATTGATTGGAGTTTGTTGCACCAGTTTTGAATCAAAAATCACAGCTTCAAACGAAGAAGACATTGTTTTCTTTTGATTACTCATTTATTTGCAAAACATAAAACATCGAAGGAACTAAGTATGTACAAATAATTTTTATTTATTTTGAATTAATTCAAATAGATCAGGTTATTTATGATATAATTGGAGCCACGCAAATCGATAAATTAGTATCACCTATTTAATTAAATTTTCAGATTTGTCATCTATAATTCCGTGAATATGGGCATTACATTCCGAAAATCAACTTTAAGGACAATAGTGATCCGCAGGTGAAAAAAGAGGTATTTTAATTCAAAATTTTATGTTAAAGATAATTGAGGTTCAATAGGTAAGGAAAAAAATAATATTTCTAATATGTTAAGTACAATTTAAACTCTTCTTTATTATTTTAAAACAAGGAGATTTTGCAAGAGAAATTCTGACATCATATTTGAAAGATTGTCTTTTACTCCCTTAATTTTATTGATTTCTTTTAGTTTGACTGTATATAAAATTTTAAAAAGTATAAAAAAGCCTTTTGAACAAGATTCTTAAAGCCAAGATGTATAATGTATCGATTGTCTTATGTACTTTGAAAGTTTGAACGTGTCACATTGGATATATAAATCAAAAAATTATTAAATATATAAAGTGATAATCTTTTTAAAAATAAATTAAAAAATAAAGTAAAATACATAAATTAAAATATATGAAGTACAGTTTTATCTTGTAATACTAATGTACTTCGAAATCTCAGATATTTTCATTTCCCCACGTGAATAAAACAAAAATGGTTCATTATTGTTCGGTTATATGTTTTAAAGTACAACAACAGCATAAAGTATGAGAAATAAAGTGTGTGTAGATTTTACCTTTACTTAGCTAAGAGGCAGAGAAGTTATACTCGATAGACTTTCGGCTCAAGAATAAATAAATCAAAATAATTTAGAAGAAAAAATAATAAATGGAGCAAAGCATATCCAAAATAACATCTGGAAAAAAAACAAAACAATATATAAGGTTCAAGAAATAAATATATCTTAAAAGTAATCCCTTAAATATATTTTTGGGTAACTTGGATCCTTCAAATTTGCTAACTGAGCAGTTTTGGTATTCATTAAATATTTACCAAACTTTGGATGAAAACTGTAATTAAATTATTTATAAAAAAAAAATTAATGGGAATTCACATTTGGAGGTGTGATTTTTACCTTTTCTTTAATTTTTTGGTCTATAGAGTCTGATGTAACTTTTAAATTTAAGATTCAACTTCTACATTTTTTATTTGTTTATTTTAGTGTCAATTATAATTTCTTTGTGTTATAATCTTTTGAATTTGATAGATTTTCTTGGCGTTTATGATTAGTTTTTATTTATTTATTATTATCATAATTATTACCCTTAAATCTAATAATCATATATAGTTTGTTTAAATATTTGTCCGAATTCAAAAATATTCACTTTCCGCAAATTTAGAAGACCAAAATATTGATAGGAAGTATACTTAAAGAGATTGTTTTAAACTTATTTCCAAACATAAGGTACGATATCATTTTTGTCATTTTCTTTCAATTTAATTTTAGAATAATTGAACAAAACAATCTTTTTTTGGCAAATTTGTTTCCATAATCCAAACATATTTCCAAAAAGGAAAAAGAGAAGGGGGGGAAAAAACAAGCAGAAGAGTGATCACGGTTTTCTTCCCTATATAATACCTATTCATTGGGTATATAATAGATACTAGTAAGTACAAACACATTATATACTTCAGCCACTAAGACTTGGTGCCTTTTCATTTTTTTCATCAAGAAAGTTTCAAATGGCAAGTTGGTTTTTAAGATCAAGAAGTACTTTGAATCGCGGCGTTATAAGAAAGCTGCCGCTGCCTTTTTCCGGTGAATCTACCGCCGTTCTCGTACCCCGACGACGTTTCGGGTTGATGGAAGCTGCTGGACAGAAATTACTGGATCCATGCAGTTGTGAGGAGGATTATCGGGACCAAAATCAGGCAACATTATTTGAACTCTCTTCTCTTTTTTATTTTTCTTCCTAATATATGGGTGTATTATTAAAATATATTAATTAAGATTGATCTCAAATACTTAAGGTAAATAATTCAATCTTCAACCAAATACACCATTTACACTTCTTATAATGTAGATGTCAATATATAATATTATATTAATTTTAAAAAATATATTCATAAAATATATAATTTTAAGAAACGATCATAAATTTATATGTCCCATAATTACTACATAAATTCGCTCCTGCTTAGCAGAGTCATTAATCTTATATATGTATTGCTTGAATATTGATGCATCGACTATATTAACAATATAATTCCGCTATTTCGGTTAGAAAAAAGAAAATTGTTAAGTTCTATAAAGATATGTAATTTGTTAAATTCTGTGATCATAATTTTATTATATAATATAAATTGAAATTAAAGAACTACTAATTAATTATTTGTGGGTTGTTCATCTGTTTCATTTTGCGTGATACTCTTCTATTTCAAATTAACTCTGTTTGTTTTTTTTAAAAATACATAAATTATCACTTAAACTTATTCAAATTTCGAACAAAATGGGTTAATCTCTCACGTGATCAATCAACTAGCTAATGGTCATTATCTCATATTAAAATTAAGAAAAGAAAATTAGATAATAACTATTACAAATACTTTTTCTGTTTTAATTTGTTTGACCTTTTTTTTTAGTCTGTTAAAAAAACAATTTTGAAAACTTTTTTATTTAAATTTTTTACATAAAATATTTAAAATCATAAAATTAAAAGATATTTAATTTTAAACTAAGCTTCCAATAAATTTTGATTTTCTACTGGCCCAATACTAAATCTTCCATATACTTTTTGCTGGAAATATCCCTGATTCGATTGATAATGAATGAGCCCAAATAATTCTATCAAAATAATTGTCGAACCATACTATATATTTCGGCAACAACAAAAATTAAAAAAAAAAGACAGCAGCGGTAATACTGAAATGAACGGTTTCAATAAAATGATAAGATTGAAAAAAATCTATTCTGTGTTTTAAAGTGGCGGAACTAATAAGCCCTTAGCAGATGACATGGCAACAATTTTCTACCTTTCTAAAGAAAAAAAATGAAGGGTACACGTTTCGGGTTTTAATTAGCGCAAATGAGATAGTATTATTTTTATATTTATTTTAGTCATATCTTTTCCATGCCACATTTACTGAGCATTAATGAGCCACCCAACACCTCCATAACCAGCCATCCTTCCCACATTTACTCCACGACACCTCATAACCAAACAACAAGCGAGAGTTATTGTGTTCTTTAGTTAAAATAATTTTTAAATAAATTAAAAAATATTTTTAAGTATTTAGTTTTAAGATAAAGAAAATAAAAATAAATTAAAATTTTTAATTTATAACTTATAAGCTATAAGGAAAAAACTGTTCGAACACGCTCTAAATTACTTTAAAATAAAAAACAGAACAATCACATCAATTATTCCCATTTCTTTGTATGTAATATTTTACAAATTTATTTTAAATTTTATAATTTTTTTTAAATAATAAAGTTTTATTTATACATATAAAAAAATATAAAATAATATAATAATTTATTTTATTTTATTCTATTCAGATTATAAATCATTTATTTTCTCTTTTTCTCATTCTTTCCTCACAAATCACAATCATCTCGAGGAGCATGTTCTCTCATAAATTTATAATGTTGCTGTTTTTGCTGCCAACGTTAAAACCGAACAAAATACAATAATAATAAATTCAACATATAATTTCATAAGTGAAACTTAAAAAAATAATTACACACAATTTTACTCTATTTTGTGAAAGTCACAAAAATAAAAAATCTATTTTCAATAAAATATCAAATTTTAAAATAAAATAAAATAAAATATTTTGTATAAAACTTGGTCAAATATTAAAAAAATTCATAATTTTCCAACTATATTAGCTAAAATTTATTTGTAGTTGGGTTTCAATAAAGGAAAGCCTTTGGTTTCAACGAAAAGAAGTCTTAAAAATGCTCAGGTCTAACATGATCCTTCTCTATTTTCTTGGTTCCAATTTATTGGAACAAAAGAAATAGTATTAGGAACGGATTTAAAATTTAAATTTTTTTATTTCAATTGTATTTTTAAAATTTAAATTCTAGCATAATATTTATTATAATTTTAATTAATTTTTACATATAATTTATATTCCACGTTGAGACGAACCCACTACTTGGACACTCCATCCGCCACTGCGAGTACCTTTTTCCAGTCGGGTTTCCTATTTCAACTCATGATGATGGAGAATACACTTACTAGCAATTATTGAAGAGAGCTTAAATTAATCGTGAAATATTAAAGATATAAATAAGGCTAAATTGATTAAAAAGCTCTTCTTGTGTTACTAGTAATATTTTCTTAAAGGACTTGGTAATATGACAGCTAAAAAAGACACGAGGGATCAGTAGCACAATAAGTTTTTGAAGATATTTTGCTTTTATTGTACTTTGTCTATTTTGAAGATAATTATTTAGTGAGGGCTAAATCCTTGATATATATAGTTCAGTTGTGTAAATTGATAATTGGAGATTTGATTGAAGATGCAGGATTTAGATTTTCCAGGTGGAAAAATTCCATTGACATCACAGATGAAGTTTATTTCAGAGGCATCAGACAAGAGATTACCGTGTTATCGAGTTCTAAATGACGATGGCTCTCTAATTTCTAATACCATACATGAGCAGGTATGTTCCTCCATTTTTATTTGTTTAATATTTTAACTTAGACATATTCTTAAATATAATAAAATTAATATTTTAAAAAATATATTGAGAAGTAACTATAAGGTGTATTATGAAATAAGTGCTACATTATGTTTGTATTTTCAAACCGGACAACAAAAGCGATATCTATTTTTAGTATAGTGGAAAAGTAAAAATGGATGGAGGGAGTATTTTCTCTGTCTATTTTTACTTATCCACTATACTAAAAATAGATGTCCATTTTTATATATCCATTTTAGAAAATCAAGACATAATTTATCACATAATTCTTAATTTACCCTTATTGTTACAAAATATTAAATTTATTATATTCAAATAGTGATATAATAAATTGTTCTATATATCACATGAAAGTTGGGATGGTCCTACGTTATAAATGTTTTCCTTCTCGGGTTTATATATGAGTCCAGCATCAAAACGGATAAAATTTCTTTAAAAAGTTTCAAAACGGATACTGGCTATTTTGGCTATCCAAAGAGAACACCTCGTTGCCTCAGCAACGAGGTTCCTTAAAAAAAAAAATTTTAAAAAAATTAAGGAACCTCCCGTCCAACGAGATCCTATTAAAATAATTTTTTTTTCATTCTCACGTCAAATGAAATTTTAAAAAAAAATTTAGAGAACCTCATTGGCTGTTCTACGAGATTCCCTTAACAATTTTTTTTTTCTATTTCTTTTCTTATGTATATTATTTTCTTGTTTCATTTGCTTATTCTTTTACTTTTCCGATCATTTCTTTTCAAGAGAAACTATAGAGTTTGTCCTCTTTACTTGTTAGTTTAGCCTCTTATACATATTTAAAGAAAACATTAGTAATAATAATATTGATAAAGTTTCCCATATATATCTATATATCTATATATATATATATTTGTGGACTTCTCTCACTCGTTTTTCTTCTTTCTAAAATAATTAAATACAATAATAAAAGTGTTTCTTGACTTTCTTAGAACAATAAATAATTTAGAATAATTATTTTTAACAAAAATGATGAGTAAATATTCCTCAGAAGGGAATATATTTATTCAAATATTATGTCTAGTGTTCCCCAGTGTCACTCGAGAGACTAAAGATGTAAGAGAATTAGCGTTAAATGATATAATGCAAATATTTAATTTATTTGATATAACGTGTGAATTATCATTAATCAACAATTTTAATCGTGCATGATTTCTTTTTTTATTTGCACATGATTCCAAATATTTTTTTAAAAATTAACCTAGTAATGAGCCAGATAGAATCATAGAGATGTTAGAAATCATGAATCCATAACTAATAACAACAAATTAAACAGCCAATTATTATTGACTTAAAATAATTTATAGGTCAAATAACGAATCTAATCTTATAATTAAGGAAAATATCAATTAATTAAGTTGTAATAAAAGATATTCAGTATTAATTCCATCAGATTTTCAATGTATCTTATTATTTAATTCCATCAGATTTTATATATAATATTAATTAACTCCACATTAACCTATTAATCAGATCAATTTATTTCCTCAATTAGTGGTGTAATTTATATGGCAAAAAGTTAAACAGCTTTGCAAATAAGGACTTTTTTTTCGTTTTTTTTTTCAAAATTAGATTCTGTTTTTTTTTTTGACTCTCCAAAAAAATTTTTTCTTGTTTACGAGAAGAAATGAAAAAATATTTTATTAAAGGAACTCATTGGACAACCAACGAGGTTCTCCCATTTTTTTTAATTTTTTTTTTGATGTGAGAATGAAAAAAAATTATTTTAATAAAACTGCGTTGGACAGCCAACGAGGTTCCCTTAATATAAATTTTTTTTTAAAAAAAATTAAAAACTCATTCTTGAGGCAACGAGGTGTTCATTTTGGATAGCCAAAAAAATCAGTGTCCATTTTGAAACTTCTTAAAGAAATTTTATCCGTTTCAGTGCTGGACTCTTTATATATACTATACTATCAGGTCACTGTAGAGATAATTGTTCATAATTTATGAAATTAATAACCTGAAAATGAATCAATTAAGAGCCCGTTTGGTTAGCTGAAAAAAAGTGATTTTTAAATATAAGTGCTTAAAATACTTTTTAAGTGCTGAAATTTATTTTATAAATAAGCAGTTATGTATTTGGATAAAAGTGCTGAAACTGAAAAAAAGTTATTGATGTGTTTGGTATAACAGTGTTGTTAAACACTTATTTTTGGTCAAATGATTGAAATGCCCTTAAAGCTGTTAACACTATAAAAAATAAATTACTATGAAATTTTTATTTTAAAATAATTAAAATTAAAATTAATACATATTTTTATTTATTTTAATATAAATTAATTATTTAAGTTATTTTTAATTTTTAAAATATATAATTTAAATAAGATTAGGCAAATCTCCCTTTTTACTTTTTATTGGGAGTATAGTTTTATTTTTTATTTGTAAAATCAAATATAATAATTTAAATGAATTAATCCTACCTTAATTAATTTTTTTCTAATATGCACAAAAAATTAAAATTTTGTCAATGATTTGAGTGTCTTTGCTTTGTTTAAAAAAATTAACAAATTAATTGTATGTTTTGTTTTTAAACTATGAATGAGTGAGTTATAACTAAAGTTCGAGAAGAAAAGAAGAAGTGGAGAAGAAGAGAGATTTTCGGCACATTGTGGAGAAGTGCAAAATGCGGCCACTCCAAAGAGAAGAAGAGAAAAATTAGGTTTTTTATTTCCTTGAGGGTAATTTTGAAATTAGAAAAATAGTATGAGGATAAAAAAGTAAATTTGTTGGTCAAACATAATGGCTTATAAGCTAAAAAATAACTTTTCAACTTATTAAAAGCAGCTTTTAATTTTTTTAAAGTATTTTTTGATTTAGCCAAACACTAAAAAAAAAAACCTAACAAACAGGCTCTAAGTTACCTTCTACAGCATGTTACATTAAAAATAATTGCATAAAAATTGCATTTACATAAGAATAACCTCTTCTATTTATTAAATTAGGTAGGGGAAGAAGTAGCTGTGAACATGTACAGTGCCATGGTTACTCTCAAGACAATGGACACCTTCCTTTATGAAGCACAAAGGCAAGGGAGGATTTCCTTCTATATGACCTCTTTTGGTGAAGAAGCTATCAACATTGCTTCTGCTGCTGCTCTATCTCCACATGACTTTGTATTACCTCAAGTAATTAATTTCCCTATACTATACAATACGATATTTGCTATCGAAGTTAAATTAGGATATCAACTAATTATTCGGATAACATGCACCGTTAATTACTTAATTATTATGTATATTCTAGCTATATAGGTTACAAGTCAATATTAAAGTTAAATGCAATTACCTTTTAAGTGATGTGGTCACGTAAATGTTCTTGTGCATACAATTACTTAAACTTATGCAATATTTTATTGCAGTATCGAGAAGCAGGGGTGTTACTATGGCGTGGCTTCACAGTGCAAGAATGCACAAACCAATGTTTTGGGAATAAGGATGATAAAGGGAAAGGAAGGCAAATGCCAGTACATTATGGTTCCAAGAAACACAATGTTATTACCATATCTTCACCTTTGGCGTAAGATATACTTAATTATTATTCACAGATCTAGATTAATTACTGCTTACTTAATTTAAGTTCAAAACGTGCTTCCAGCACTCAGATATCTCAGGCTGCTGGTGTGGCTTATTCTCTGAAAATGGATAAAAGGGGTGCTTGTGCTGTTGCTTTTACAGGGGATGGTGGAACTAGTGAGGTAATTAATTAACGTAACTTTGTAATTTCACAATTACAGTGGTGAAAAATTATAATATTACTGCAGGGAGATTTTCATGCTGGATTGAACTTTGCAGCTGTTATGGAAGCTCCTATTATCTTCATATGCCGGAATAACGGATGGGCCATAAGTACCCCGGTACACGAACAGTTTCGAAGTAAATTATTCATATCTTCTTTAGTCTTAGTTAATTTCTCATTACTCTTGCCCTGAATTATTTAATTTCTCGAAGAGAAGTAAATTACTCTGTTTTATTTATATGATAAAATTTGACTAGATAAAAAAACCAAATAATATATATGTTGTGTCCTCGTCCGTGCATTCTTTGTTGTGTTAGGTGATGGCGTTGTGGCAAAGGGGCTAGGTTACGGAATAAGGAGTATTCGCGTAGATGGAAATGATGCCATTGCAGTTTATAGTGCTATTCGTGCAGCTCGTAATATGGCAATTAATGAGGATAGACCAATACTAGTTGAGGTGAAACTTGTATACTAGTATCATTTAACACTTTGAATTCACCATTGCCAACTATATATAAGGTGAAAAAAATTGTACTTATTTTGGTAGGCAATGACTTATCGAGTGGGACACCATTCGACATCTGACGATTCCACCAAGTATCGGCCAACCAATGAAATTCAATACTGGAAAACATCCAGAAGCCCCATTTCCAGATTCAGAAAATATATTCAGAGAAACGGTTGGTGGAGTGAAGACCAGGAATCTCAACTCCGCACAAATGTCAAGCAACAGGTACGGACATACTTGAAAATATAACTTGCTTAATCCATTTAACTTTGATTCATTCATTTAAATATGTAGTTCTGTAAAAATGTATATAGAGAGTCTTTATTTTTATTTGATGTCTTATAATATATAGTCAGAATAAATAAGTTTTTATTAGGTCCCTAAAAAAATTATATAGAAACAAACAAAAATAATAATAATTTAGTAAAAGTTGAATGGATTGAATTATGACTTGTTTAGTCGTTTCTAATCTAAGTAACTTTTTATCCGCCCACTCATTTTAACCGGCTCAAATTCAACCGAACTCGTCTATTTGACACCGCTAAGATACATGATTCAGAGCAATACGGGCATATATATTTATATCTCTATTGTGAAATTGGAATCTATTTTAAAATCAATTTTTCATTCTGATATTGCGGCAGGTATTACAGGCAATTAAAACAGCAGAAGGAATGGAGAAACCCGCATTGACAGAATTGTTTACTGATGTGTATGAACAAATGCCACCTAATCTCCATGAACAAGAGACGTCTACTAGAGATACAATCAACAAACATCCCAAAGACTACCCTACTCATCTCCATGTATAGCTTTACTTTCTTTTTTTTTTGTATGCAAATTCATGGCAAATCATGTGTCGATGCTCTGATTAAATTGAACTTAATTAATAGCATAAGCAGCTTTAATCTATAAAACTTTTGCGGAGTGGAGTTAAACCAATTAATATACACTAGCAATTTCTGATATAGGGTCACTTTTATTTGTTGTAACAAATAATTTGCCTTATTTTTCGATGTTACAAATCTAGTTTTAGCCGACTGATCGTTGAATCAATCGGCTGTTAGTATCAGAGGTAATGGGGTATTGTCCAAACTAAGATGTACTCATAGTTTTCAGAATTCTTTATAAGTTCTTGCGAATCAAGCGGACTCCGTAAGGGCCTACGGGCTAGAAATGGTGAATGAGACTGATTTAGTTGTAAATATTGGGCCGAGTAAAGAATTTTAGAAAACTTATGTAGTTGCCCATAAAAAATAAAATATTTATATGAGCATGCCCCTTTACTTTTACTACCTCCAAAATAATTACACAAAATACCCCATTTAATTTGTTCTTTTTCGGGCTGACGTCGCACTGCATCTTTTCATTTTTTTATCTTATATTTGTTCCTATCATGGTATTAATTTTTTTTTCTCTCTTTCTTTAGTTTATTCCTTTTTAAATTAATTTAAGTTTTTGTTACTATTTTTTGGTCTTTTCTTTTTCTTTTTTTATTTTACTTTTTTTTAAAAAAAATACAGTAGCTAACTATATTTAGATTAATAAAAATATAAAAAATTAATAATTTAATTACAACAAGAAGTAATTCACAAAAAATGTTAAAATCACTAACTTATTTATTAAAATTAATAAAAAATATTTTTTTTTATAAATTATTTTTTTAAAAATCATTATTCTTATTTTTTTCACCATAATCTAATTTCATGCTCAAATTTGGTTCTTTTTTTTCATTGTTCAATTTTTTATTTCTCTACTCCTTTTTTTCTTATTTTTCTTTATTCTTTATCTTTTTTCTCTTATTTTGTTAATTTTTTCGCAAATTATATTATTCTTTTTTTTAACCATAATCTAATTTTACTCTCAAATTTGATTCCATTTTTTTCTTTTTTTCATCTTTTTTTCAATCTATTTTTTCTTGTTTTTTCCATAATCTGATTGCATTTACTTTTTTTGGTCTTTTTTTTATTCTACTTTTTAATTTTTTGACCATTGAAGTATCATCTAGTCCTCCAATGCGCACTCTTCAATCCTCCATGATATCATCAAGTATATTTATATACTGACATGCTATCATGGAGGACTACTCTAGTCTTTCAATGAAGCATTCTTTAGTACGTCATGATACCATCATAGTATATCTATATACTGGCATGGTATCATGGAGGACTGTTTCAGTCCTTCAATAAGATACTCTTCAGTCCTCCATGATACCATCATAGTATATCTATATACTAACATAGAATAATTAAGGACAACTTTAGTCCTATAGAGAGAAAATCCTCGGTCCTTAGTGATAAGATCATAATATATACTGTCATGGTATCATTTAGGGGTGCTTCAGTCATTCAATAAGATTTCTCAGTCCTCCATGATACCATCACAATATATATATTGTCATGACATCATTGAGGTCTGCTTTAGTTCTTCAATAAGACACTTCTCAGCCCTCCATGATACCATCACATTATACCTATATAATATTGTGGTATCATTGAGGTCTTTTTCAGTCCTTCAGCGAGACACTCCTCAGTCCTCCATGATACCATCATAATATATCTATATACTAGCATGATATCATTAAGGTCTGGTTTTCTCTTTCAGTGAGAAACCCTATAGTCTTTAATGATACCATTATGGTATATCTATATACTGTCAAGGTATCATTGATATCTATTTTAGTCCTCACTTATATTATTATAATATATCTATATGTTGTCATGGTATCACTGCAGCTTGCTTCAATCCTTCAGTGAGACACTCATCAGTCCTCTATGATACTATCACAATATACCTATATAATGTTATGGTATCATTCAAGTCTGCTCTATATACTGTCATAGTATCATTGAGGTCTTCTTTTTTCCTTTAGTGAGACAGTCCTTTGGCCTTCATGATACCATCATAATATATCTATATAGAAGCATGATTCATTAAGGTCTTTTTCGGCCTTTTACTGAGGAACTTCTCAGTCTTCAATGATACCATCATAATATATTTATATACTGTCATGGTAACATTGAAGTCTGTTTCAATCATTTAGTGAAATACTTCTCAGTCCTCTTGACACAATCACAACATATTTATATACTGGTATTGTATCATTGAGGTTTTCTTCAATCCTTCAAGATACGATCACAGTATATCTATATACTACTATGGTATCATTGAGGTCTGCTTCAGTTCTTCAATGAGACACTCATCAGCCCTCCATGATACCATCATAGTATATCTATATAGTAGCATGATATCATTAAGGTCTGCTTCAGTCTTTCAATGAGAGAATCTGTAGTCTTTAATGATACCACGACGGTATATTTATATACCGTCATGGTATCATTGAGGTCTGTTCTAGTCCTTAGTTATGCCATCATATTATATCTATATGTTGTCATGGTATCATTGAGATTTGCTTCAGTCCTTCAGTGAGACACTCCTTAGTCCTCTATGACACCATCATTATATATTTATATACTAGCATGGTATCATTGAGGTTTGCTTCAGTCATTCAGTGAGACTCCTCAATTCTTCATGATACTATCACAATATATATTGAAGTTTACTTCAATGAGACACTTTTCAATCCTTTACGATACCTACATGGTATATACCATATACTTACAGGGTATCATAAAATGGATAAAAAAATTAAAAAAAATAAGATAAAACAAAAACGAAGCAAATAAGAAAAAATAAAAACAAAAAAAAAGAGCCAACAAGAGAAATAAATAAGACAACAAAAATAAAGTCATAATCTAATCATTTGAATTTTTATATTTTATTCTTCTAAAAATTATTAGTTAATATTTTTATTTTAAAAAAATAAAAATAGAGAAAGGAGCAAAAACAAAGAGGATAGACTAACAAAAAATTTAAGAGAAAAAAATAAAAAAGAAGAAAATAAAATTAAATTAAAAAATAAATAATAAATAATAACGAAATTAGCAAATGACACCTATAATAGAAGATAAAATGAGACAAAAGAATGAAAATAATAAATGAGCAAAGTAATAAATAAAAGGATAAAAAAAAGATAAAAAAATTAAAATAATAAATGAGAAAAAGACAAAAATAATAAATAAAAGGATAAAAAAAAGAGAAAAAAGAGAGATCATGTGAAGAAAAAGGGAGGAGAGGGGGGGGGGGGTGAGCACTCAGGTAATTATTTTCAAACGCCTGGATATTTTAAAAATTAGTATGAAAGGGGATATTTTTTTATAATTAATTTAGGTTTATGGTCTATTTTGTGTACTTTTCTCAAGAGTTTTACCTATTTGAAATTCAGCCCAATTAGCAATTGATCTCAAAGGATAAGGGATTCCCCATACTTTTCTTTTATGTGTATTGTGATGATTTGTGTTCTCTCTCATATCTATACAGCTCTGCTCTGTATTTCTGATTTCCTTATCCCAATTCTGTATTATTCTAATTGTCATCCACTTTTTTCTTTCCTTTAATTAAATTTAGTGATTGTAATAACCCTAAATTAATTAGGAGTTGTTATGTATTTTTCACCAAAAAAAAAAAAACAAGAGGAAGAAATAAGTGGGCAAAGCCCAAAATAGAAATAAAGAAAAATAAAAGAAGTATAAGGTTTGAAGTCTGGCGGTGCACGTGAGAAAACAGAGAAACAAATTTTTTAAAAAAACTGAAACAGAGAAAGCACAGTGCAAGAAAAGAAAAGAAAGGAGAAAAAGAGAGGAAAAGAGAAGAGAAAAATAGAGATTTTCATCCCAAATCATCAAGGTAATGATTCTAAACTTTTCTATGAGATTATCATGTGATTATGGATAAACTTTTATGGTGAAAGCATGGAGAAATTTTAAGGAATTGAGAAAGTTTAGCCCTAGGGTTCTTCAACCAATATCATTGATTTGAAAGGGCAAACGTCATCAAAATTCAATTTTGAATAGTGTTATGAAATTCTCTCATCGAGGAGGATCTGTTGGTGGTCCTGGTTCAGGAATTCTGCCCCGTTGACCAGAATTGACTTTTAGGTCAATCCTTTGACCGCGAGTTTGACTTACTTGCAAAATTAAGAGAATATTACCCAAGGAATTTTGATCATTTTGAACCTATTTTTGTGTAGTTTGATGTGATTTGGAGACCAGAGAATAAAGTCCTGATTTATTGAAAGAGTGCTTGAGTTGTGAATTCGAGATAAGTGAGACTTTAAGCTTTGGTGCTTGCTTATCAAATCTATTTTTTTTAAAAATATTTTGTCTGTCTGGTCCATTGATGTTGCCCAAATTACACCTCGCAATTGAGATATAAAGCAGTCGATGTCGAATATAGAACCCAACCTAGATGTTGAGGTTGATCCCAAAGGGAATATGGAAAGAACTTATGTTAATGCGAATAACTGTTATTATCGAGTTACTTATTTCCTAAGGGGAATGAAATAGAATAATAAACAAAAGTAAAACTACTGAATGCATAGATCAAATTCGATTTGTATTCAATTAATGACTTGATTAGGATTGTGTTCCCCAAGACTCCATAACCACAAGGATTATACACTAGTGATCTATTCCGGTGTTTAACATACAATATCGGTAAGTTAGGTTCATCTAAATGGTTGGTTCCCTATCTAGATGATTATCACCACGTAACTTGGTCTGTATACGAGTGTACTTTTAATTGACCCTTACCCTTAATATCGGATTAGCTATACCCGAACAAGTTCAAGCTATTAGATGAGGGTTAATAGCCTCAAATCTCCGTTGTTAATCCCTTTTCCCATTCACTACCTCCTTGGTCCAGTAAGTAAGAATAAGACAAGTCCTAACGTTTGCAACCGTCAAGAATCAATTAAAACGAAGAAAAGAATAATACATGCATTTAACCCCGTTCAAGAATCACTATGTATTTCACTTATGTATGTTAATTCATCTTGGTTCCCACAACCCTAGTTTGGGTTTAGATACTCATGCTTGTATGATCACAATCACAAAATATAAAATAAATCATAATTGCAACTTACAAATTATCGTAGAAGAAAACCAAGTAAATTGAATAAAACTCCAAAATTGATGAATAAATTCCAATATTACTTTTGATCCTCAAATTCAAGAACAAAATTGTAAACCTTGTTTCTTGACCCAAGAATAATCGTACAACACCAAAATCCTACGTGAAAAATATTAATAATAAGCTTCTCTTCGAAAAAAACCTAGACAATGTATTTATAGTTCCAAGAAAACATTTTCCTAACTAAAACTAAAAACCATGTCATCAGTGACCACGGGCTTGGTGACGAATCATTGGGACCTTTGACGAGTCATGCCTTTCTACAAATCAGTCTTCTTCAACATTGATCCCAGTTGTGGCAACGGGTCATCTAACGACTCGTTGTACCTGGGCATGAGTCGTTAGGCCCCTTGTGGTCTAAATCCATCAAAATTTCAGTGTATCTCACGGTTGGTTCTAGTGCTCTGCCAATGAGTCATTTAGTCAACTAACGACTCGTTATGTCTTTCGTCATCTCCACTGGTCACTTTGTCAATAATTTCTCTCCCAATCTTCACGACTTGTTACCAGATGTAAAGTGGGCTCATAAATAAAAAATAGCTATGATCCTTTCTTAGTTTTCTATCCTCTATCTCGGTATGACTGACCAGACAAGTTCTAGATTGACACACACAACCGAATTTAGCTATTAAACCTCACTCACATATAGCACAAGTCAACATCATCATTTCTACTAACTGCTAGGTCAGGTACAACTATACAATGGTAAACATGTTCATAGTTTCAATGTCATGCAAAGATTCACAAAGGTCATACTTGTCAACTTTGACATACACATATAAAAAATTTTTGGAGGAGTATCAAATTATCAATCCACAAAAATCAATAATTTAAGCTCTTGATTGCCTTCAATTGACTGACACAAAAAATGAAAAACATAAAACATAAAACACTAAACGTGTCGGTTCTACTAGATATGGAACACCCTAGGGAAAAGATATCCGACAAGAAAAATCCTCGGGTTACATTCAGCAAAAGCATGCATAGTATCCCACCCCACCCCATCAAGAAAAGCATGCGTCGACCTCGACGCATATATATATATATATATATCCGATAAAACTAGGGAAATAGGGAATATACCTATGCGACCTAGGTTTCAGCTACCTGGTTGGTGGAGGGTATAGATATGCCTCCAATGTTATCTCCAACATTACCGGCTTGACCCGGTGCATTCTCAGATCCAACAGAGCTTGTCCCTTCTCCATGAACTCTCGCTGCCTCAGTCTCTGCTCGCAGTCAAGCCTCCTCTCTCGATACATGCAGTGCTCTCTCCATCTCACTCCGCTCTCATTTTTGTTGACGGAGCAGAGAAGCATCGTCTTCAAAACTTGCCTCCTCACGAGGCCCTTTTCCCTTATCTTGTGCCACTGGCTCCTCAGTGATAAAATCAAAAATCGGTGGTAACTCTTCTTCAAACTCATCATCTATCACAAGAAGTACCAGTGGAGGTACTGCAGCTACCTGTCGTGCAGCCAAGTCCCGCACCTCGGCTCTAAGCGCTCCTAGCTCTAAGTACCATTTTTACAACTAAGGCGCCTGTAACTATGCAAGGCGCTCATCCATTCTCTTCTCAAAAGTATCCGATCGTCCATGCACAGAACTGTACAATGCCTCCAACTCTTTCGACACCCACAACTTTATCTGCTCCATCAGAACTTTAACCTATAGAGCTGTGTGCCTGCTGCTTTTCAGCCTTAGCTAGCCGCCTAGCCATATCAACTAAAAACTCCTAAGAAATCGTAACCAGGCTGGCTATGGTGGCTCGTAGAGGAGCAACTGGTGGTATAGGAGCTGCTGCTGTAGATGATTACTCGGGAACATCAACAGGTGTGGAGGTGTCTGCTGCATCTGTAGCCTCAAGCTGGCTACCTATCTCTCTTCCCTCAATAGGCTCAGCCGCCAACTCAATGAGCTGTGCAGCATTGGTCTGCATACCACTGCCAAATGCCTCTGCTAATATGGTCGCTCTAGCGGATGCAGCTTCCTGAGTCCTTGCTCTCGATACAGGGTTTGTGTTATCTCGAATTAACCTGATATCTGTTATCTTCTGGACCACTATTCTCTGGTCAACTAATGGAAACTCTGGCACCTTTGACTCCTGACAGAGTCTATCAATCAGACAAGGGAAGGGAATTGTAGTACCGTCATTGATTGCCCACTCTCTTATCTCCTCAGCAATGTACCACGGGAAATTGATGGCACATCCCTCCATTATACTTGCTACCAATGCTGCTCTATTAGGTGAGTGAATGATATCATTGTCGGTTGGTACCAGCCTATGCCGCACCAGTGACACCAAAATATTTCCTAAAAGTTGAGTGTGGCCTTCTTTATCTGAGAATCTGTGCCGTGCAACCATTCGACCAGCGGACCTCTTGTAGCAATGATCCGAGACAGCCAAGTATATTTCATGATGCGCTCCTAGCTATTTTACTTTTTGGTCTTGACTTTCTTCAACTCATATAGCCTGTGGTCGAACTTAGCTGTGTTCATTGGAGCATGATAATCTGGCCCATTCAGCATCCTGGAGATTGTCCTCTTAGATATATCTACTGGAGTCTCTCGGACCAACACCTGCATCAAGGTAGGCCTCTTTTTCTAGTCCTGGCCCCCTAATGCCAAACGCTGCAATGTGGTCGCATAGGCTGCATAGAACTCTCTGACTAGGAACGGGCTGTAGCTACCTGATGGCTCGGTCAACCGCCCGAACCTGTACTTGTCGAACACAACTTGTAGCTCTGGAAGGTCTGTCAGCTCTGTAGTGATCAGCCTTGGCTCCTTATATATGCTCCTCTTTGGATTTCCTTTCTCATTAGGAGCAATATCTTTATTATATATGGGCCTCATACCATGAACACACCATCTCCTCATGTTCCTTGGTTGCTCGTTTGATGTGTTCGAGGTCTCAGTCAGTTCATCATCAGAGTCCCCTCACTGAGCATGTGACTCTTCAGCTATCTCTCTATTTCGCCCAACTGTGGGGGCCTCGGGAGCAAGTGCAGCTGCAACCCTGGCATTATCATCAATGCAGCTGGGCAAATCCTTCGCCAGTAGAGTGGGAGCGTTGACCAGGGCTGTCGGATTTGAAGTTTGTTGAGCCCTAGCCTTGGTTGACCTCCTCACTAATTGCTCCTCTGATACGTCATATTCCTCCTCAGAGCCACTTGACTCTTTGGAGGAGGACAACTCATCACGCAATCTACGGTATGAAGGTTGACTATGCTCAGGTGTTTGTTTCTTTGCCGGACCTTTCTTCAGTGTACCTCTTGGAGCCATTGTACCTGTGGAAACATTGTTATTATGTGAGATGAGATGAAATAAAAATATTTTTTTAAACTGCTGCTCAGTGGACCTGACAAGTGACTAAATGAGTCGTTGGCACTGGCAACGACTTGTGAGATCCCTCGTTGCCACAAACTATTCTTTCTTCATGTTGGGCCAGTGTACTTGACGACTGGTCCCAACGAGTCGTTACCAAAGGCAATGAGTCATTAGGTCAGTCGTTAGGTACACTGCCTTATTGATTTAATTTTTCCACTCAGGACGAGCTACACAGCGAGTCGTTTGGTGATCTAACGACTCGTGATGTAGCTCATGCTCAAGATTTTCAGTTCATCCATTCATTCATCTTCATCTTCTTCCTATCATTCAATCTCCACAAACACATAACTTAATTTCTCACACCAACCCGATGTAAATTCAGTCGAAATTCGTTTGTTTATACTTCCTAGGGTTCATTATCATCATGAGCAAAGATTGACACAAGTACAACATTACTTGAAATAACATCGATTTCATTCAAAACATGGGTCAACCAAATTCTTATTTAAATGCAAAAGTATTCACAATTTAATGGGAGAAATTTACTCACGAGATGCTTAATCGAAGACGGGAGTGCAAACGTGTGTGCGTATGAATGGTAGGAGTGCAGCTTAAGGATTTTTAGATGGGTTTGAGGAGAAGAAGAGAGGGAATTGAAGTTTTTAATGGTGCTTGGTTAAAACGTAGGTGAGAGTTTGAAAAGTAAAAGAATTGTGGTTTATATTATTAAGTTAAATTATACCCCTAATTCCATCCTGGGTCGGGTCGAATGTCAGTTAATTGAAATACCTGACGACCCACCAAATGAGTCATTACGTGTTGAGATAACTTGTTTTGACCCTTCGTTTTTTGACTTGTGTTCAAAAAACTTACCTGGGACCTAACGAGTCAAGCAACGACTCGTGGTGTCACCCAATGAGTCGTGGTCCTTGAACTAGTGTGGCTCCCTAACGGGCCACTTAACGAATCGTTTGGTCTCCCAACGATTCGTTGAGTGAGCCATTATCACCCTTTTCCTTTTAATTCTGACTTCTGTCCAGTGTACATGACGGAAGACCTCACGATTCATTTCTTGAAGAGACGAATCGTTGAGTCACCCGTTGCTCCCTTGTTTTCTGTAGTTCTCTTCACGATTGGATTGAACGAGTCGTCAGGTCAGATAACGACTCGTTTTGTGACATTTTGTACCAGAACTGAAGTTCCAGATTTTGATTCCAACTTCAAATTTTCCATCAACAAACGTAAACACTATATTTTTCTTACATTTACAACTTGGGTTGCCTCCCAAGAAGCGCTTGATTTAATGTCGCAGCACGACGTGATGTTTTGGATACTTAAAATTCACCAAAACACCCCCATGGGTTGCCTCCCATGCAGCCTAATTTAACATCACGACACGACCCAAGTCTCTTGACTACTCAGAATTCGTCAAGTAATTCGTCTCCATCCTCCAGTGCTGAGACTATGCTGAATTCCTTTGGTTGTTTCATAGTCCGGCAAATGTTGAAGGTGACCTCTTCTTTATTTAACCTGAATTTTAACTGGCCTGCCTTCATATCTACTAGGGCCCTATCGGTTGCAAGGAATGATCACCCCAAAATGATGGGGACCTCAGAATCGACTTCGCAGTCCAAAATCACGAAGTCTGCTGGGAATATAAATTTATCCACCTTAAGAAGCACATCAAATAGGATCCCCACCGGTTTTTTAACAATTCTATCAGCCATCAGTAGCCGCATAGTAGTTGGTGTGGGGGTTCCCAAGCCTAACTTTTTGAATACTACTAGCAACATCAAATTATGCTAGCTCCCAAGTCACAAAACGCCCTTGCAAACTCGACATCCCCAACGGTGCAAGGTATAGTAAAAGCACCTGGGTCTTCCTTCTTCTGAGCTAGGACCCATGTAGTTATGGCACCACAGTGGTACAAATTATCGACAAGTTTTAAACTTACAATCCTTTTTCTGGTGATGAGGTCCTTCATAAATTTGGCATATCCGGGCATCTGCTCAAGTGCCTCAACTAATGGGATGTTCACCGACAACTGCTTAAGCAAAGAGATTAATTTTTGATACTTCCCATCTTCGGCTTTCTTCTTTAAACGTTGTGGATAAGGAGGAGGAGGTTTAGGGATTGTGTAAATTTTTGTTGTGCATCTTTCTCCTTCTCATGGACAACTCCTTGCTCCTTTGTATTACTTGGAGCAGTTTTCACATTTGAATCTCCAACCAAAGTTGAGTCTTCAAAATTCGCTACACTATCATCATTCATCAAGACGGGCTTTTCTGACTCCTTAATTACAACTGGCCTCGGAGGATGAACTGTTGCCTTCCCACTCCTAGTAGTGACTGTCATGCAATGACTATCATTTTTTGGATTTTGCACTGTGTTGCTGGGAAGTGTGCCTTTCTGCCTCTGATTCATTGCAACAGACATCTGACTCATCTGCTGCTCAATCTGCCTGATAGCCACGACATGTGACTCCACCTTTCGATTTAAACTAGAAATATTAGTGCGGAGCTCCTTAAAGTGGCCATCCGTTGTCTCCATCTGCTTAAGTACTTTGGACAACATTTCTTCAACCCTTGAATCACTGGACACTGGCTCACGATTTCTTGGAGGAACATACAGACCTCTCCTATCATTTTTGAATTCCTCGCGCTTCTTCCATTCTTCATTATCTAGGTATTGGCCTCATAAATAAAAAACATCTTATGATCCTTTCTTAGTTTATGAAAATTATTTATGAAAATTTTGAATATCAAGGATTTGTGTGAATGAAAAAGTGTACAAATGATATGAATTTTATGTAAGAGCGATGTATTCAAATTTGAGGTTGTAGATATAATTGTTTGTTATGAGTCTAATTAGTAAAGAAAAGTGGTATAGCAGAAAAGTAAGAAGGTGTAATTGCTTGCCAACGTCTAAATCTTTGAGTTTTGTGGTGAAATATATTTTTGAGAAAAGTGTACGATTTAGGTTTAATGCCTCTTAAAATGAATAATTATTATTAGTGATGTTGTGATGGTGATGTCACAAGTGTGATTGTGGTGTGAGAATATATAATTTAAGTACGTTGAATATGAACATAAAAGTCACTATGAGATGCATAATTGTTCTTGGAACAGGTCTGAGATAAATTTTGGGTGAGAGAATATGACTTTAAAAAAAATGAACGATCATGGTAAGAGATTGAGTGTGAAACTTAACATATTGGCATGCTTAGTTATTGAAGTAAGGATGAGGTGTGAAATATTAAGATTGCCACACACGATGAAATAAAGGATCATAAAAGAAATTTGAGTAATGATATGGTTGTCATAAAGAAAAGTAATCAGTTTGCACTGTTTCACTTACATATGTTGTGTTGATAAAACACAAGTTTGAGATAGACGAGCAACACAATAATACGGTGATAGCGTAAATGAGGAAAAAGAGGGAGCTTGAGTACAAAGAGGTACCATTTATAATTTTGACCCAAGTGGGAGAGTCACCATTAACCAGTATATCGAATATGTGTGGATATAGTTCAAAGTCATGATACACTTACATACTGTTATAACTTTGCATAATCGACCTTGAGGTTATCTTTATTCAGATTGGACGACTTCGGCTTATCTTATTCTTGGTTGTCATGAAAAGACAAGTGAATTTTCCAGTTCGGTTGAGCCTAGTAGTGAATATAATGGAGTCATTTTGTATGCCTATGGACTAAGCTACCCCACCGAAAAGTTTTATATATGATAAGTGAGGGATATGTGTTGTATCTAACTATAACTCGGGGAAACAAAGTTGAGTAACTGACTATTGAGTTGGTGTCAGTGGTTAACGAGTCTCTTAATGTGTTTTTGAGAGCCTACAGAATGTACAACGTGATAGGGAGAGAAACTTGGGTGTAGATACATTGTCGAAAAATAATCTATTTCTATTCGGTATCACAAAATGGCTCTATGCTGTCAAAGAAATGAAAAAAAAGGTTTGCAAGGTTTCAAGATTAAGAGGTTATGGATAAAAGGATAGTCCTTTGAAGTATTTTATTTTGGTTTGTTAAGAAGAATGGAATCATGCAGAGTTTATTAATAAAGGACAAATGACTTAGAATGCCATGAAGGGCAAGTATTTTTTTTTCATACTTAGATAATTTGTGTCCTCAATTACAGGGTGTTATTTGTTATTATAAGATAGAATTGTCATGAAGATGACATGAGTATAAGCAAAAATAAATAAATAAAGGTTTGGATAATTTGAATACCTGTTTAAGACTTGTTGTGTTTTGTGGTTAAAACTAGTAATCGTCATGGACCAAATAAATCGAGTATTTGTATTGTTAGCATTCTTGTTATAATGTTTATTAATGACACGAGAATATTTCATAGTCAAAAGAAATATGTGACTCTATTTAAGACAGTTTTATGAACATCGAGATAATACTGATTAAACAAAGGTCAAAAGTGTGAATTTTAATTTTTATGTTGTGATATTTTAAACATAGCATTATCTAGTAAAAGGGGGACAAGTTGATGGTATTATGCACACAAAGGTGCTAGCATGTGTTATGTAACATCTATTTTTATTGGAGAAGGAAAAAAATATTGATTGATGCAAAAGTCCTGGCCTTATTGGGAGTTAGTGATAGCTTTAAAGACAAAGTTACTGAATAGTGAGTAAAAAGGAAATATTATAATTAGAAGGTTCAGCGCATATGCATTTGTGTTAGTTGACTTAAGAAGATTTGAAGATACAACATGTATGGTATTTAGTGCTTTCAAGATTCGCAAAGATGTATTGAATTGGAGGAAGAGAGTTAATATTGGCAGAAGATGATACAACGTATGATATTATTCTTCAATGTTAAAATGTTCATAGGTTAAATACAAGTGTTAGAGAATCAGGAGATTCCCACAAAAATGGTTGCCTCCGAGAGAAAATAAAGATCAATTAATGTAGCCTTAGTAGCTGATCTACACATTTATTCAGATAGTTGTGATTGTAACTTTGGTGAACTTGAGAGTCTTAGCAAGATTGACCACTTAATTCAAGTTGAATTACTTATACATCATACTAACCTGTGTGGCGATATGATTTGAGAGATAGTGCAATGGTACGAGATGCTCATATTTTCATGTGTGACAAGAGTAACAGTACGTGGAATGTTTATGTAGGGATACAGAGATGTGTTTCAACACTCCCTTACGTAAGAGTATTTTGTAAGAGTGTATGAATGTGTTCTAGCATTACAAAATGTGTGATCAAAATGTAAAGGAATAAATATGTGGTCCAGCACTACCTTATGCGAGAGCATTATGTAGAATATTTGAGTATGTTCAATCACTACCGTATGTAACAATATTTGGACGAGATTCATGGAGCTTGAGTGTATTCTTGAGAAGTAAAAGCATAAATGAGTATGGTATCCCCTCTCAACACTAGCCAAATGGATATTAAAGAGTAGTTGCTTTTGATCGAGGTTGTACCTCATAATAGTTACTAACTTGATATAGGAATCTTGTTGTTGAAGCTTTATATGGATGTCGGTGTCATTTGCTAGTTGGCTTGGTGATTCATAACTATTGAGTCCAGAGTTGATACAACAAGCCTTTGAAAAAAAAAAGGGGGGAGTCACATTGATATTAGGACAACTTTGGACTGCTTAAAGCAAACAAAAGTCCTATGAACATAATAGAGTTAGTAGTATGGAGATCTTGAAAGGCGATACAAGAAAAAATTCAAGACTTTTGACCCTATAAAGGAAGTTATGAAATTCAGTAAGAAAAGTAAATTAAGGTTAAAACTATGTTGGTCCGTTTGAGAACTATATCGAATCAAATTGGTGGAATATAGACTTGCTTTGTATTCAGGGATTTCGGTTGTACATTATATGTTTATATCTATTCTTATCATTTATGGTGAGAGTTATATAATTCAACCCGAGAAAGTGAAACTTGATAAAAATGTGACTGACGAGGAGGGTCAAATATCTATTGTTAATAGACAAGTGCAATACTTGAGGTCGATGAAGGTAACTTAACTGGAGGTATGGTGTGCAAATGATGTCGTTTGAGACTTTATGTGGATATAGATGTCCTCCATTAATTGAGTAGCTTGGAATCGAGAAGACATAGAATATACAAAAAAATAATATTAGTATGATAGGCCTTAAATAAGGTCAATTTGGAATAAAAATACTTTAATAATACTTCGAGCAAGTAAAGGCTCTTTACGCACAAGGAAAAATTTATGACTTAAACTTATGATTAGTGATCGTGTATTTATAGAAGCTTGTTTTACCATTAGTGGTATTATGTGAGATATTGAAAGAAGAATAAGCTGGGATCCATGTTGACACTCAATTTTGGCTCTCCACATTTATTAACTATTTTAAACTTCTGAAATTCTTAAATGAGATAAAAATGTTTAAATTGTTTAAGATATTTTAAAATTATTTTGGATATTATATTGACATTTTCATCAAAAAATATATATGTTATTCCTTACGATTTTCAATACCTAAAATATATTTCTTATATATATATATATATAGTTATATTTTTCAAGTTGAAAATTAGTACTTTATTTGAATATGTACTTTAAATTATCAATTTAAGTCAATTATAATTTAAATACTAAATTAATTCATTTTTGCAAATAAATATTTTATTTTAATTAAGTTCAGAAGCTTAATTAAATTAATCGATTAATAATGCATCTTGATTTTTATTTATATTTTAAGGATGAGATGATTTTCATTATTCAGTTGATTTCAAAATTTTCAATTAATGTTATTTTGCTAAGAGAGAGGCTAAAATTGAAATAATTTAACTTTATTCTATGTTGCAATTTCAGCCATAAATTGAGCCAAAATCTGCAAATTTTCTCAATCCACACCACCAAATTTTAGCCAATCCAAGCGCGCCACTTAGGCAATCACATGGATTGTGCTTCTTACTTTTAAATCTCAGCCATTCAATTTCGATCCAATGGCTACCATTTACTACCCTCATCATCATATATATATATATATCATATTTTTTAATTAAATATTTATTTATTTATTTGTGTTATTTAGTTATTTATATTTTCTTTTAATCCTAACCGTTTGATCTTAGATCAGACGGTCCAAAATAACCCACCCAAAAACCCATCCTAATTACCCCACACCTACCAGACCCGTACCTCCCCTAATCTTTTAATCTTTCCCCCTCTCCCTCACCAAACCCAGACCCGCCGCAGCCCCCCTTTCGCCAACTAGACTCTGCCGAACCACCACCCTCCTTCTTCCTCCGCGACCAGCCACTCTCCCAGACCCCGCCGACCAACCTACCTCGTGACCCGACGCCCAACCCCCCCCCCCCCAAAAAAAAAAAAGAAAAAAAACCGTCGACCCCTCTTCTCTGTCAGACCTATCGCTTCTCCAACTCGAAAAATTTGTCGATGACTTCATCCTTCTCCTGCTGTTGGCATGGAGCAGAGGAGCAGGTATTATCTTTCTTTTATTTTCAAACCTTTCATTATTTCTCATCATTTTCTCCTCTGCCTTACGCCTCTATTCCATCAGAGACTTGAGGATTCAAATTTGAATCCTCAAGTTCTGGGATTTTACTTTGAAAATCCTCAATCTCTTCTATAAAAGGAGGAGGGATTGAAAGGGAAAATCGACTCGAGATTCACTGGGAAAAAGATTTTAAAAAAAAAGACGGACTCATTTTTTCACTCAAGCGAGACCAAAAAAAATCTGAAAAATAGCAATGCACAAACACATAGCCAATCTCTTTTCTTTTTCTAGTTCTCGTGTTTGCTCTCACTTACTGTCCTCTTGTTTTTCGCACTCAGAGTTGGAGAAGCTAGCCTAAGACTCAACTCACAAACCTCAATCGCTTCCCCACACAAGGTAAAGCTCCACTCTACCATTATCTTAGTTTGTTTCAATTTTCGTTAGATTTTTTTTTGTGTATTGGTTATGCTATTAGCTGATGAAAGTGGTTAAAAAATGAAGGATGTCAATAATAGTTTACTGAAATTCTAAAGGATGAGTTAGCTATATGTGTTTAGTTAGGATATTGGTTGATTTAGACTGCTGGTTTAGCAAATTGTGACGGCGAGATAGTTTTGTAGTAATTCGGAGATATTACTACTAAATTATATGAAGTCCTTTAGCGTCTGAGTTTATCTGAATGACTTGAGAGAGGGATCTACTAAGTTTGAAGGATGACCAATTTGTTTATCTGTCCTAGCTGCATTTGGGCTGATAAATATCTTAGCATGCTTGTTTATTGTTGTTTGCTGAATATGCCGTTTAGAATAACCTTTGTAACTTCTCTTTAATTCTCATCTAACTCACATCTTTTGATGCATTATTTAATAATATATATCACTGCTTAGCTAACTGTTTTTGTTTACCGCAGTTATGAAAATTTAATTTTAAAAATGAACATCACATTGAGCAACAATATGTTTTAAGCATGTTGAATTTCACAAAATTTTCATATTCAAAATGTGTTGCAATAAATCAGCCAAGTTTGCTAACGACCATAAGTTACCATGAGTAGATGTGATATGCTTACTGCTTATTTTGTTGATAGGTGGTGATTTATATCTTTTCGGTGTTTTAGATTTTATTATGTAATTTAACTTTATTCATGCTACCTATAGATTGACATAAGCTTCAGACTAGTCACTTTATAATCATGACTACAAAGTTTTGCGTACTACTAAAATATACAACAAGTTGTAGTTTGCTAAAATTGCATGTTCAGATTTGTCTTCATTTCCTCATGTCTAGATACATTGATCTAGGATGATTTCTTCAATTATTTTAGACTATACCGACAAATCATATGGTTGGAAATTCTTCCTACAGACCATATATAAGGAGTTTAATCTTTTTTTGAAAGGACACAAGCTAAATCCAAACTTGTGTTCCTTATTTATTTGAAAATACTACGTGTTACTGCTTTCTTTAAGTGGCATTCCGTTCAGACTTCCTCCATTCTGGAAAATTGACACTTTCACACACTTGTACAGGGGAGTTGTGCTTTGCACTTCTCCGAAATTCTTTCAAACACCATGTTTAGAGGGTCAGTGCATACGTGGGGTGAGCGGATAGTTTTACTACCGTGTGACCACGTGGCTTCCCGTATAGAAAAACCTTGAGTCTGAGTCTACAGAAATCTTAAAAAAAACTTAAGATAGAGAGTTAACCACCCTTGAGTTAGGTCATGCATGTATAAGCCCTTTGTGGTTTGACCCTTGGTGTCATTCCACATATTTAGCAAATGCCTTTATGTCAAGTGGGTTCCAAAGACAATCACTCATGTTATGTGCAATGTGATAATGATAAACTGATCCAAGCTAAAATTTGATCAAATTGAGTTTGGCATTTATTTTGGTTGTCTTTATTTTAGGTTACTAGAATGGAGAATTTGCCAAGTTTTGCCAATATCCAAATGGTCGTGGGTGTGCCACACAAATTAAGAAAATGGTGGGAGAACATCAAGATGGAGCATGGACAGGAAATTAGGAGATGCTTGGATTTTCTGACTTCAGTGATTTACATCTCTCCAGATAGACATGTGATTAAGACATTGATCGAGTTTTGGGATCTAGACAGAGTTGTGTTTAGGTTCAAAGATTTTGAGTTAACTCCCACAATTGAAGAAATTGGTGGATTTACCGACTTAAAGTATCAAGGAAAAGGTATGATTCTACCAAGTAATCTGGAAAGAAATTTTTGCATCACCTTAGACTTAGAAACAACCTTAAGCTTGCATGTCTTTGATCGTGAATGGGTCTCTTTAGATTACTTGTGTGAGTGGTTTGGTTGCAAAGACGGGTATGAAGTTTTTCACAAGGAATTCTCTTGCTCTGCTAGAAGTTGGGCGAAGAAGCGCCTTGTCGCTTTTGCCATTACTTTGCTGGGTATTCTAGATTTTCCAAAGAATATGGAAAGATAGATACTTGCATTAGCTCCGTAGTCCGAGCGCTTTCCCAAGGGGTTGACAATGTTGAGGTCACATTAGTTCCAATGATCGTAGCAGAAATGACAAGGGTATCCAAATGTGCTAGAGGAAGAAGGTTCTTTGAAGGTTGGAACCTCCTCCTCCAACTCTGGGCCGTTGAACACTTCTACAAATGTTTTGCTATGGTTGACATACTCTTGGGAAGACCGAACAAGATCGACAATCATCACCAAAGAATGATAAGGTTTGCATCTCCGATTGGTATTGAGAATTGGTATAGATACATGAAGGCACTTACTGGTAATCTAATTCAATGGAGGTATTCATGGTTATCACCTCCTGCTGCTGTCCTAAGGGGGCGAGAACTTTATTACATTAAGCTCATTGGTCTGAGGGGTCTCCAACCGTATGCTCCTAAACAAGTGCTTCGACAATTTGGGCATCCTCAAGGCATTCCACTTCACTCACGGATGGGTAAATCATAAATTGAGTTTGGGGTAAACCTAGAGATTCCTAGAGCAAAGGAGTTGCTTCAAGCATGGAAAAATTTAATGACAATAAAAGTGCTTAACAAACAATCATATTGCACTTCCGAGTATTACACATGGCTGTTGGAGGATTGTGAGGATGTGAACCTTAGTCCTTAAGGACAGATGTCAGGTTTCGAGGATTTGAGCGAAGCCAAGTGGGTGCGTAATCATCTGTTTAACAACTTCATCGTCACACCTAAAATGTGGGCACAAATCATCCCTGGATCTTTGGAGCACAACTACGGAGGAGCATGAAGATTTGATCTAGACTAGGATTTTCTATTTGTTGTTCTGTATTTTTCTTATGTAAGTTGTCGTTGTTGGACTCAATGTAATGGTTTCGATGTAATATTTCAATGAAGTTGTTTGTTTTATTTTATTATCTAACTCCAAACTCAAATGTTGTCCATAATTAAAGCTTGGATCAATTTATCATAATCTCATATATGTGGCGTTTAGGCCTACCTTTGGCATAAAAAAGGTCCTGTGCATACTAGGAAGCGATATGACTATTTAATTTTTTCTTGCTACATAATTTATTTGCTATGTGGCTTTCAGCATTACTTTAACTACCAATATTATTTTTACTATTGAAGCACTACAACCAGAAACTAACTGATGTTTCTTCTGTTTTAAAGGTTTTTTTAATTTCCCCAAAGGTTGATTCGTGTTGACTATGAACTGGCGGATCATCCATACTTTACAAGATCAAAAGCACGAGCCTCCGCTAGTATGACTGATTCAAGTGCATCTAGTCAGGCTGGTTTAAGGATTTTCACCATTCCGAGCGACGAGCTTGAGACTTCGGGGGGAGAAAATGCAACCCTTCATGATGAACACATTACTTATATGACGCAGCAAATGGCCAACATGCAAAGCGAAATTGATCGACTTCAGAACCTCACTAATCTTTCTATTAGCCTGAACACGCCACTTCCTGAACAGAAAATGAGTGCAACTATCCACCAACTTTTCTGCATGTTAACTCGCCTGCTCCTGAACACTTTCCACCAAACTCTTCACCCCACAAAGCCAACATGAATGTTGCCAACCCACCCAGCAACCTACAACAATCCAACTCGCAACAAGCTAACCCAAAACAAGACAACCCATTACCCTTCACTACTTCAAATATTCCTTAACCTCCACTTGTTCAAACTATCCTATTCACCCAAAATCACCAAATGATCCAACATATACCGGAATCACATATTTCTATTCCTAGCATACAGTATGTGCCCCCAGTATATGTAGCAGCCCCACAACCTTTCACTATCCCAATTCCAACCATGCCTTATCAAGAGATCGATCCATATGAAGAGATGGAGAGAGAAGCAGGACCCAAGGTAAACGAGAATATGGCAAGGGAGATCCACAATCTAAAGGAAGCATTTAAAAGAATCCAAGTTCATAAGGGATATGAAGGGCTTGAGTATGAGGATCTATGTGTTCATCCAGATATCGAGTTGCCTGCAGGATATAAGTTGCCGAAATTTGATATGTTTGATGGGAAAGGAAATCCTTGTTCCCATTTGAGGTAGTACTGCGATAAACTAGTTGGAGTAGGTAGAGATGAGGCCATCAGGATGAAGATTTTTATAGGGATCTTGACGGGAGAAGCCCTCGATTGGTACACAAGCCAAGATCCGCATAAATGGCGTAGTTGGGGTGCGATGGTGCAAGAATTCATGGAGAGGTTCAGATTTAACACCAAAGTCATTCCAAATAGGTTCTATTTGATGAAGCTGGAAAGAAAATTGACAGAATCTTTCAGAGAACATTCTATGTGATGGAGAGCAGAAGCCGCAAAAATCCAACCTCCGATGGCAGAAAGTTAGATGACCTCTCTCTTTATACAGTCTCAAAAGGATGTGACGTACTGTGAAAGGATGTTGAGCATGATGGGAAAAAAGTTTTATGAAGTCGTTCGGATGGGAGAGTTCACAGAAGAAGGCATTAAAACTGAGAGAATCACAAATTTGGCAGCCTTGCAAGCAACAAGTAAGGCAATTCACTCAGATTCAGTTGGGGGAGCAATTAAGAAGAGGAGGGATAGAGTGTCCGCTGTTATGACCATCTAGGAATGTAGGACAAACCAGATATTAACCTACCTAACCCTATTATCCTCGCCTTCATACCGTAACCAGTACACTCAAGCTCCTCAACCATACTACCAAGCTTCGCCCGCCATTTATCCCATTTACCACACGCAACCAGCATATTATCCACCCCAATCACCTGCATACAAGAACCTGTCACAATATCAACCTACCTATAAGCCTCAACCCCAGTACCAACCATAAATTCGTCCTCCAAATGCACCTATACCCCGCTCAAACTTTGAAAAAAGGCCATCCAAAACCTATACACCCCTAGCCGAACTTTTGACCCAACTATATGAAATATTGAGAACCACAGGGATACTCCAACCAATCCAAGGTAGGATTACCAACCCCCTTCCTAGATGGTGTGACGAGACTAAGCATTGTATATATCACTCTAAAATTGGCGGACACGATACTGAAAATTGCTTTGCTCTCAAAGACAAGATTGAGGCGCTGATCAAAGAAGGTGTCATTCAGCTCAAAGGGACTCCTCCTAATGTAAGAAGAAACCCTCTGCCAAATCATGACAATGCTAATGTGAACATGATCACCATTGATAAAGAATGTAGTTTGGAAGTGACCACTGTCTTGGTCAAAAATAAGGAAAGGTCGCATCATCTACCTTTATTTCTCCTATAATTACTGTACAGGTGAGGACGCCAATTGAAGTAGAAGTTGTCATTCCCAAACCCAGGATCACAGTGTCATTCACTCAAGCACCTTCTTTTGATACTAAGGTCGTCCCTTTTAATTGCTAGACTGACACAAGGAGTAAAGGGAAAGCAAAGTTGATTGTAGAAACTGCTGCTACAGGAATGACAAGGTTTGGGCGGTGTTACTCCCTAGAGGATATAGCACGAGTCGTATTTAGCAAGGATAACAATCCAAAGAAAGTGGTGACAGAGGTCGAAGTCTTTGGAAGAAATTTCGACTAAGGAGTATTCAGTTGTTGAACAATTGAAGAAAATGCCTGCCCAAATTTCATTATTATCGTTGTTGATGAATTCCCACTCACAGGAGTGCTTTGGTGAAGGTACTTAGTGAGGCTCATGTGCCATCTTAGACCACTAGCGAGAGCTTCTCGACTATGGTTGGACATATTTTGGAGACCAAAAAAGTCTCTTTTCATGATGATGAGTTGCCGCCTGAAGGTTTGGGGCACAACAGAGCATTGAATATTACTGTCAAGTGAAGGGATAAATTCATTTCTAAGTTTTTGATTGATAATGGCCCGACGGTTAATATATGTCCTTTCACTACACTCCTAGTTTTAGGAATTGACATTGGAAAAATTCGTGAAAGTCACGTGAAGATTAGAGGTTTTGATGGGACTCAAAGGGGAGTCATTGGATAAGTTGACTTGGCAGTGCAAATTGGACCCGTGGAGTTCATCATAGAGTTTCAGGTGCTGGACATATCTGCTAGTTACAACTTGCTGTTAGGAAGGCCATGGATCCACATGCCTGGTGCAGTCCCTTCCACCTTGCATCAGACCTTAAAATTTATCTGGAATAATCATGAAATTGTGGCTCATGGAGAATGCAACAATTCCATCTACCCCGACAACTCAGTCCCTGTTATTGAAAGTGTGGAAAAGTTGGATGGATCCTTTTACCATACTAGGGAAATTATGTGTGCTACTCGAGCTAAAAGGTTAAAATTGCCACATGTGCTTATGATGGTGACTTGGGAGATGTAGAAGAACGGTTTTAAGCCTAGACGAGGTCTCGGAGTGAATCTGAATGGAATAACGGAGCCCATTCAGTTGTCTGGTCAGAAGTATACTTTTGGTCTCAGATATGAGCCTACTCCTGAAGAAGTCTCGTTGGCTAGTCAAAAGAAAAGGTAACATTCTCTTGCCGAAGCCTATCGGTCACTGGACCAATCATTTGCCAAGTCAATTGTCGCTCAAGTGTTAGACGAAGTTGCTGAAGATAACCTTGTGGAAGGACTCAAGAGCCTATTTATTACTGAAGAGGAAGCTGAATGCAACGTGATTCTGAAAGATTGCGTTGAGACTCCAACGATCTAGGATGCTGAGCCTGGAGATGCTTTGAACAATTGGACTCGTACCCCGTCCCGGTTCTCTAGGAGTCTTGGTAGATATTTGTATTAATATTTTGTGAAATACCACGATTCAAAATTGAGGCCTGAATCGTGTTTATTAATTTTATGTGTTTTGCCTCCATCTTTTGAAAGCTTTAATGTCAAATACAAACTATGCTTTCCTGTTTTTAATTTCACATTATCTTCTTTTCATTATTTTTTCTTTTACTTTTCAGCGAACAAGTTAATAAATATGTCAATACTGTGAATGTGACATGTAATGAAACAAGTGAACAAACCCTAAATGGAAATGAAGAGTTTGAAGAATATGAAGAAGAAATGAAACATGAAGAGTTGACTAAAGGAGACCGAACACTTCGAGAATGAGTCAAAACCAAACTTGGATGAAACAGAGACCATAAATTTGGGAGATTTGGAGTCTGTGAGGGAAACAAGAATCAGTGTCCGTCTAACCCCATCCCAAAAGAAAGAGTTGATTGATCTTTTAAGACAGTATGTGGATGTGTTTGCATGGTCTTATGATGATATGCCAGGTCTAAGCACAGATATCGTTTCACATAAGTTGCCAATTGATCAATCTTATCCTCCAGTAAAGCAAAAGCCGAGAAAATTCAAGCCAGACTTGAATTTGAAAATTAAGGAAGAAGTCTCCAAGCAATTTGATGCAAATGTCATTCGAGTCATGAAGTATCCTACTTGTCTAGCCAACATCGTGTTGGTACCAAAGAAAGATGGGAAAGTTAGAGTATGTGTGGATTATCAGGATCTCAACAAGGCTAGCCCGAAAGACGATTTCCCTCTCCCGAATATTCACATACTTAATGATAATTGTGCTAAGCATGAGTTACAGTCATTTGTTGATTGCTTCACTAGGTACCACTAGATTCTGATGGACGAGGAAGATACCAAGAAAACAATGTTCATCACGCCTTGGGGAGTATATTGTTATCGAGTGACGCCTTTCAGACTCAAGAATGCAGGTGCCACTTATATGAGAGACATGACTACTATTTTTCATGACATGATCCATAAAGAGATTGAAGTTTATGTGTATGATGTCATCATCAAATCACGAAAGAGTGCAGATCATTTGGTGGATTTGAAGAAGTTCTTTGATAGATTAAGGCGATACAATCTGAAATTAAATCCCGCGAAGTGTGCATTTGGTGTCCCTGCGGGGAAGCTGTTGGGTTTCATCGTGAGTAGGAAGGGAATAAAATTAGACCCTTCAAAGATAAAGGCCATTCAAGACTTGCCTCCTCCAAAGAGTCGAAAGGACTTTATGAGTTTCCTTGGTCGTCTCAACTATATCAGTCGATTCATAGCACAATCAACAGTAATTTGTGAATCGATCTTTAAGTTGTTGAAGAAAGATGTTGCTACTAGATGGACAGGAGATTGCCAACGAGCTTTTGACAGAATCAAGGAGTATTTGTCTAATCCGCCTGTCTTGGTTCCTCCAGAACCGGGAAGACCATTGTTTCTATACTTGTCCGTGTCGGAAAATGCATTTGGGTGTGTATTGGGGCAACAAGATGAAACTAGGAAGAAAGAGCAAGCCATATATTACTTGAGCAAGAAGTTCACACCTTATGAAGCTCGATACACTTTATTGGAGCACACCTGCTGTTCCTTGACTTGGGTCGCACAAAAGTTGAGACACTACCTATCTGCATACACCACTTATCTCATGGATCCGCTCAAGTACATCTTTCAGAAGTCGATGCCTACGGGAAAGCTAGCAAAATGACAAATTTTGCTAAATGAGTTTGAAATTATATATGTTATTCAAAAGGCCATCAAAGGACTAGCGTTAGCTGATCATCTTGCTGAAAACCCTGTGGATGAAGACTACCAACCTCTTAAAACTTACTTTCCAGATGAAGAGGCCTTGTTCATTGGAGAGGATATTTCAGAAAAGTACCTAGGGTGGAGAATTTTTTTGATGGGGCTGCAAACTTCAAAGGAGTTGGTGTTGGAGCAGTATTGATTTCAGAATCAGGCCAACATTATCCGATCTCTGCGAAGCTTAGATTCCCTTGCACCAACAACATGGCAGAATATGAGGCTTGTATTCTCTGACTCAAAATGGTTGTTGATATGAACATACAAGAATTATTGGTTATATGTGATTCAGACTTATTGGTTCATCAAGTGCAAGGCGAATGGTCCACTAAGAATGTGAAGATCCTGTCGTACTTGCATTCGTGAAAGAGTTGTGCAAGAAATTTATCAAGATAGAGTTCAAACATGTCCCACGAGCTCAAAACGAGTTTGCAGATGCCTTGGCAACTTTGTCTTCTATGATTCAACACCCAAATAAGAATTACATTGATCCTATCAAGGTGAATGTGCAAGATCAACCGGCTTATTATTTTCATGTAGATGAAGAACCAGATGGAGAGCCCTAGTGCCATGACATTAAGAGGTATCTCGAGGTAGGAGACTATCCAGAAGGCATAACCAGTACTCGGAGAACACTTCGGAGGTTAGAAAACCATTTCTTTCTAAATGGGGAAATTCTCTATAGAAGGACTCATGATTTAGGATTGTTAAGGTGTGTTGATGCTAAAGAGGCGATCAAGTTGATTGAAGAAATACATGGAGGTACATGCGGGCCTCACATGAATGGCCTCACTTTGGCTAATAAGATTCTATGAGCTGGTTATTTTTGGATGACCATGGAAACAGACTGCATTCGCTTCGTGCAAAAATGCCATCAATGTCAGATTCATGGCGATTTGATTCGAGTTCCACCAAATGAACTCAATGTGACGAGTTCTCCTTAGCCCTTTGTAGCTTGGGGAATGGACGTTATTGGTCCTATTGAGCCAGCCACATCCAATGGACACAGGTTTATTTTGGTAGCTATTGACTATTTCATGAAGTGGGTAGAAACATCTTCTTACAAGTCGGTCACAAAGAAGGTGGTAGTAGATTTTGTTCGCAATAACATCATTTGCCAATTTGGAATCCCTGAGTCAATTGTGACTGATAATGGAGCTAATCTCAACAGCGGTTTGATGCGTGAGGTATGTGAGGATTTTAAGATAACTCATCGCAATTCCACTCCTTACCGGCCTTAAATGAATGGAGCAGTTGAGGCGGCTAACAAGAATATCAAAAGAATATTGAGGAAGATGATTGAAAATTACAAGCATTAGCACGAGAAACTACCGTTTGCCCTTCTTGGCTATCGCACTACAATCAGGACTTCAACAGGGGTAATTCCCTATCTTTGGTCTACAAAATGGAAGCAGTGTTGCCTGCATAAGTAGAGATACCATCCTTAAGAATTATCCAAGAAGCTGAGTTGAGTGATGCTGAATGGGTGCAAAGTCGGTATAAACAATTGATGCTCATTGATGAAAAAAAGAATGAATGCAATTTGCCACGGTCAGCTTTATCAAAATAGAATGGTCAGAGCTTTCAACAAGAAGGTAAGATTGAGACAATTCAAACCGGGGAAATTGCTGTTGAAGCTCATATTCCTGAATCAAGACGAGGCTAAGGAAAAATTTGCACCTATTTGGCAAGGGCCATACATGGTTCACCGAGTATTTACTGGAGGAGCACTGATTCTAGCAGAGATGGATGGCGAAGTGTGGCCAAAGGCCATTATTGCAGATGTTGTCAAGAGATACTACATCTAGGAGTTTATTTATTTTCATTTATGTAAAGTCTTTCTATGTAACAAAACTACGTCTCGACCTGACTTCCCACGATGGGGTACATAGGCAACCCACATCAGGTCCGGTCTCTCTATAATAGAAAATCCAAAGCATTCTTTTCATGTATTTTGAACTACGTTATGACCTGATTCCTTTGGCGGGATACGTAGGCGGCCTACATCGACTTCGATCACATTATGAGAAAATTTTCAATTTCTTTTTTCTCTTCTTTTACTTGTATGAAATGAGCTACACCTGTTTTAAGTCCTCCTGAATATGAAGGAAGCCTATGTAGGGTTAGGCCCTTTAAACTAGGATTTTCGAGAAGTGTATTCAGAGACCATGCTGGACTCATTTTCTTGCAAGATATGTATACAACATTTACAAGGATCACCTCATTACACGAGAATTCAGTACATCCCCATGATAGAAACTAGGGCAATTTTGAGGGTATCATTGCAAGAATATGTCAAGGGACATCGAAAAGTATACGACCAACCCAACTCATTGGACAAGAGAAGGATTTTGGATAAAGAATGTTCACTTTGTTTCACAAACGTGTCACAGTATAAAAGTTTTGACGATTATTTTTAAGTCATTTTCGGCTATAACAACTTTTAATATGTATTTTCTTTATGTAAAAAATGTCTTATCTTTTAGAGCTTACAGTGCAGATTTTTAGTTTTTTTTTTTTAAAATAACGATGCAGCTTTCTGAAAGTGTTTTTAAAAACGCAGATTTTAGAGATAAAAAATTGCAGACTGAACGGGAGTTTAAAAAGTGCAAAATTTCTTAATATAAAAATGCAGGTCTTTGAGTAAAACATATCTATTTTCTTTTATGAATTTTAAATTACAGATTTTCTAAGAGTTCAAACACGGCCCAGTAAATAACTTAAAATCTGTCAATTTTGTTAAATGGGCTGCAGGCCCAAGTCTTGCTGATTTTGTTGCAGAAAATTTAGCCCATTTCAAATTTATTCCACAATGTCCAAGCATGGGGTGTATATATATTATTTACAAATATATTTTACGTGTTATAATATTATAATTTCTTTGTCATATATATTACTATTCATACATCTATATTTATTTGTAGTACACATACTCTTCTACTCATACATACATATCTTTAATCATCATTACTCATATATCAACATCTACTTATAAATATTTATCTTTAAATATCACATATCGAATATATATATGCACATTATTTCGCTTGAACACATTCTTGTAACTTCTTCTTCTTCTTCTTCTTCTTATTATTATTATTATTATTTTTTTTTCCACGTATATAGCCATATATATTGTATATTTTGTTAATATCTTACACGCTCTCTCTATACACATATATGCTACATATGTTATTTTAACTTATATATATACAATTACTCATTAGATATTTATAACTCACATATAGTTACAAATATGTATATATGTTTCATTATACACCATATGTATTCATGTATATTATTTTATAACCACTTAATATATATTACTTTTTATACCATACAAATCTTGCATGTTATGATTATACTATTTTTCATATACATATGTATAATATTATTACTTTATATATGCCTCATACATTCCTTAACAACAAAACTTAGTGTTAGATTATTTTGCGACATTTTTTTTCAATTACTCAACAATATATATCGCTATCATATATCATATGTATATTATTCATATATTTTGTATACCTCATACATTTCTTGCAAAATATTTTCAAATCATTTTTAAAACCTATCTCTTTAACCTCTTTTAACACCCTTTTAACAGGTATTAATGGAATAAATTATCTCCTAATACGTCTTAAATTAAATTTAAGGACTATCTTCGTAAAGACTCCGAGGGATGCCTAACACCTTCCCCTTGGAGTAAATAAAAACCTTATCCAGATTTTCAACGGTTTTTGCAGACTAAAATAGAGTTCATTATTTATTTATCTATTTATTTTTCTTTTAAACGATTTTTCTAATATTTTTTCTTAAAATTAGGTGGCGACTCTGAACCTTTTTAACCAGGTAGAAGAGCCCGAAGTTGTAAACTATTTTGGCCAGCTCAAAATACGGCACGACAATCCAAGCATATCACCGATAAGGTTTTGTACAACAGGTTGTTCTTATAATTAACAGACTTGTTATGCTACCAGCGGTACACATTATACTATGTGTAACCATCTGAGAGTATATTTGTTAATGAAAATTGTACTTTTAAGGAAGTCACTATTGTGTATTTGAACATAAGACTTGTTAATTCAAAAAAGTATTTTTATGAACCCAAAATATTTTAGTAGAACTATCTTCTATGAAAGACTATTTGAGAGTACGAACATGACATGCATAGTGAATGTTCATATCCTGACACTTTGATAGATGTTTTGAACACGTTCAAGGACAAACGTTATTATAAGTGGGGAAAAATATAAAACCCTCAATTAATTAAGAGTTGTTATGTATTTTTTTTTTAAAAAAAAAAAAGAGGAAGAAATAAGTGGGCCAAGCCCAAAATAGAAATAAAGAAAAATAAAAGAAGTATGAGGCTTGAAGTCTGGCAGTGCACGTGAGGAAACAGAGAAACAAATCCAAAAAAAAATGAAACAGAGAAAGTGCAGTGCAAGAAAAAAAAAGAAAGGGAGAAAAAGAGAGGAAAAGAGAAGAGAAAAATAGAGATTTTCATCTCAAATCTTCAAGGTAATGATTCTAAATTTTTCTATGAGATTATCATGTGATTATGGATAAACTTTTATGGTGAAAGCATGGAGAAACTTTAAGGAATTGAGAAAGTTTAACCCTAGGGTTCTTCAACCTATATCATTGATTTGAAAGGGCAAACGTTATCAAAATTTGATTTTGAATAGTGTTCTAAAATTCTCTCATCGAGGAGGATCTGTTGGTGGTCATGGTTCGGGAATTCTGTCCCGTTGACCAAAGTTGACTTTTTAGGTCAAACCCTTTGACCGCGAGTCTGACTTACTTTAAAAATTAAGAGAATATTACCTAACGTTTTTTGACCATTCTGAACCTATTTTTGTGTAGTGTGATGTGATCCGGAGACCATAGAATGAAGTTCTGATTTATTGAAAGAGTGTTTGAGTTATGAATTCGAGGTAAGTGAGACTTTAAGCTTTGGTGCTTGCATTTCAAATCTATTTTAAACAAAAAAAGTGTTTTATCTGTCTGGTCCATGTGTTGGGACGAGCGTCTGCTTGGCAGAATCGGTGGTTTTCGAGTCCAACTGTATATACTTTATGTTCAAGAATACTAAAATTCTCGTTATAAATTTTTTTTGTGGAGTGATAAGACTGTGAGCCATGAGGTTGGAGCTTCTTGATATCACTGAGATTTTGTATGCTTCTTGACAGTATTGAGTATTGTGTATGCTTCTTGGGAATACTAAGCATTGTATATGCTTTCTAATATATTTGAGCATTGTGCATGCTCCTTGACAGTATTGGGCATTGTGTATACTTTTTGACAATACTAAGCATTGTGTATGCTTTTTAATTTGTTTAGCGCATTATGTATGTTGTTGTGGACTCTTGGTGTTGATTAATTTTTACAAGTGTTATTTATGACAAAACCTTAGCGTAAATTGTGTTGAGATATATAGCATCCTTGATAAATAAATGTGTGAATTTTGTTGGAAATTTTATTATAATGTAACCCCGTGCATAATATTTTCGTGCTTGTGGTGTATTTGTATTTTCTAACACTTGTTCCATGGGTATTTAAAGTGGAGGGTCCAGGATCTTACTGGGTTATATTTACGTATAACTCACTCCTTATCTACATGTCCATGTAGATACTGTCGGTGAAGACGAAGCTAGTTGCTGATGAATGTGGTAGAGTTGATCCAGTTGTTAAGGTGAGCCACCACATTGTTTGTGGAGGCTTCCAGAAGGGTTTTCATCATTTATTTGTTGATGTTTTCTTATTGAATTTACACACCTGAGTCTTTTGCAGTTCACTTAGATGCTCCATGGTTTAGTTGTGGGATTTGGGCAAGAATTTTATATAAATATTTTGAGATACTAAGTGATCCTAATCAATTATCATATTAATTTGGTACTTATTTGATTTATTACATGTTGCAAATTAATGATTTAGACATGAAATTTTGGTTTGCCTAGCCGGGGGTATGTGTTGAGTGTCAATCACGTCTAGGGGGTAATTTGAATTCAATACATACCGTCAGTTCTATTTAGACGAGTCGTCTATTTTCTGTCTGTTACAAGTTCATGACTTCATTAGTAGGGTTTTGAGATATTTCATATTTCAGAATTTCTGCTAGTGATTGTCTTCAATACAGTAATAAAATATATTCATTTGCTTCACTAATTTTAACTTTCAACTGATGGTACAATAATGCCTTTCAATTAATCCGATGTTAATAATATTCAGAACAAATTCATTCAAGTGATAGTTTTAGTCGGGTGTCAATCACATCTTTCTCAATTCGCGAGGGCATGGCACAAATATATTGCAATAATACTCCGTATCTCGAATAGCTAAACCTCACCTCGTTTCTTCTTAAGAGATCATTTTGACCAAGATTTGTACCATTCTTTGTCCAAATAATTGAAACTTTGAAAATGAGATGATTTATTTTTATTTTTTTTAATGAATATTAAACTGTTCTCATAAGATGGGGAACAAGAAATAAAACAAATGGTTGAATGAGGATATGTATATGCTCGATTATTGTTGTTGGTACTTGCTTACAATTTGCACCACTCTTAATGTAGGAACAAGTTAAGCAATATTGAAGACACACGTTTCCAACCCCCACCCACTCTTTAAAATTGGATCAAGTTCATCAGAAAACCAAGTGGGATATTGACTGCTGATATATAAATTAAAATATTCCGTTTTAAAATAAGTAGCGTTTTAACTTTTTTATTATATTTTAAAATAAGTGGTGTTTCACATTATCAAGAAGACATTAATGATGTTTTTTCAATTTTATTCTTATTTAAATGAAAAAAGTTTTATAAACTACTAAAGAGGTATATCTTTTTTGAGGTATTTTATTAAGGGTAAGCTAGTAAAAATGCATTTTATGTGAGTAGTTTCTTAAGGAGTGTGTCCAAGCTAAAAATACCACTTATTTTAAAACAGAAGGAGTAGTGTTTATAAGAGGGCACATTCATGTTATACCCCGTTTCTTTAAGTTAAAAGTAATCATGTATTCATGTCTGTGCAATTGATATAATTTGCTCTAAACGCTTTCTCCAGGGGTATAAATTTCCCAAAAATATAATTATTATTTTTTAGCTCTATATATCTGGTCCTCTCTTTCTATTTTAGAAAAACTAAGGACAAATCAAGAATTTTGCAATGTGAAATGTTTACATTTATACGTAGTTGAATTCGTTTCTAATATTACTTCTCCTTCTTTATTTTTTTGCTATACTTTGGAGTTTGCACATAACTTTTGCACATAATATTATATTGAAAGAACTGACATGCCTTTCTCATCTGTGTCGATTAAAGTTTGCATTGATATTATTTTAGTTATATAACTTTTTTTCACACAATTCATCCTACATATATTAATTCTTGATAAATCAAGTTCTCTTATTGTACAAAAGTAGTTTAATTATAAGAACTTCATGGAAATCTTGTCTAGCCATTTTGTAAGTTCTTCAATCTTATAACGTAACCTCGAGTATATTTATTTTTATTATCAAGCAGATAACTTTTCTTTAAAACTCACGAAGACTCTAAAATTAATGTAATAACCCTTGTTTGCAGATTGTTTTCTTCAAAATATTTTTTTTAATATATAGCTTGGAATTAATGAACATAACAAGCACAAATTCGAAAACAGTTTCTCTGCCTTCACGAGATAGGAGTAAAGTCTGCGTATACTTTACACTTTTCAGATCCCGTTTATGGAATTACACTGAGTATGTTGTTGCTGTATAACTTGGTAATTAATTAGGACAACAAGTACCAAAAATATTGATTCTTCTTCTCCTTTATCCTATTTGCGATTCAGAAGTGTATGTTCACAATGCACCATAGAGAGCGTAAATATGTATTCACAAAATGCATATGCAATATGTTTATTAAGAACAACCCGTTGTGAATTGAACATCCAAATAAAGCCATTAGACCTTGCAGTTGCAAAGAAAAAGAAGAGAACAAAATTTTAAATCAGCAAGTAGTTGATCCGTACTGATGTGATGTAGAGAAATCAAACCTTCTTTCAGTTTGGCTCTAACAAAATGGCAGTCAGCCTCAATGTGCTTAGTCCTCTCATGAAACACAAGATTTTTAGAAATGTAAAGTGTTGATTGGCTATCGTAATAAACTGAGATAGGACCAGAAAGGGAGAAAGTAAGTTCAGTAAACAATTTACTCAGCCAAACCAATTCCCCTACCACTTTTCTTAAAGCTATATACTCCAGCTTTAGCTGAAGATAAGGAGATGATCTCTTGCTTCTTGGACTTCCAACTGACAAGACTATTTTCTAGAAATACAATGAACCCTTAGACAGACTTTCTGGAGTCTGCGCATGCAGCCCAATCAGGATCACAATAAGCATGAATAGTATAATCAGGTTTATTGGACAGGAAGATCCCCAAAGTAGGGTCTCTCATGAGGTACCTCAGCATGTGCATGTCAGCTTGTAAGTGAGGTTGCTTAGAGTCTTGCATGAACTGACTCAGATGTTGGACCCCAAAAGCAATATCCAATCTTGTGTTGGTGAGGAAAGTTGAGTTTGCCCTTTAGATTCCTGTAGTAAGTTGGATCAGATAGTGGTTCACTTTCCTTGGCCTTCAACTTTACAGTAGGATCAAGACGTGAATTAACGCATGTGTATTAGTGGCAGTCAAAGTCTTTCAATAAATCAGGAAGGAACTTTCTTTAGGAGATAATCACACCATCAGAATTATATAGGATTTTCAGTCCCATAAAGTAATGTAGAATCCCTAGGTCCTTGATCTTGAGTTGAGAATAGAGAAACTTCTTGAGTGTTGTAATTTCATGTAAATCAGTCCTTATGAGGAGTATATCATCTACATATATGGCCACAAAAAGAGAAGAGGACCTATCCTTTTTGTAAAAAAGAGAGTAGTCATGCATGGAGTGAGTATAACCTTTGGAATATAATGTTGTGGTGAGTTTCTCATCCATTTTCTATTGGCCTGTTTCAAACCATATAATATTTTCTTAGCTTGCATACCAGTGCTAGAGTATTAGTAGCTAGACCTTGTGGAACCTCCATGTAAGCCTCCTCGTGGAGGTACCCATGTAGGAACGCGTTGTTAATATCCAACTGGAAAATGTCCCATTTCTTTTTGATAGCTGTGGAAATGAGATTTCTCACAGCTGTCATTTTAATAACTGGAGAAAAGATCTCAGTGTAGTCAATTCCAGGATGCTGAGTATACCCCTTGACTACCAGCCTAGCTTTGAACCTCTCTATGAAATCATCAACCTTATGTTTCACCTTATACACTCACCCGCATCGAATAGATTTCTTGTCAGGTGGGAGTGGAACTAAATCCCAAGTATTATTGGCATGAAGAGCCTCAAATTCTTGAGACATTGTTGCCTGCCAAATAGAATTTACAACTGCTTCCTCAAAGTATTTGATTCACTATCATGACAGATATTTCTTACTAGTTGCTGACTATCTTGAGCCAAAGCATTAGAAGCAATATGGGTGTGAAGGGAAAAGGAAGCATGCAAAGGTGGAATTCCAGTGCTATGGGAACTTGAAACTGGTTTCAAATTAGCTAGTGCATGAACATAATCATATAGATAGGAAGGAATTTTGTGTTGTCTGTGGATTGTCTGACTTCTATGGGAAACTATGAGGTACTAGATGATTGTGAGAGTGACATGGTTGGTGTAGGTAAAGGAGACATGGGTAAAGCAGAAAGGATAGAAGTAGGTAAAAGATTAGGATGTGTGACATTGTTCTCCTCTTGATCATTTGGTATAGTGTCTATAGAATTATTCATAGAATCAATAGAAACATCAATAAAAGGCATAACATTTGGAACGGAAGGGAACTGAGCAAGTGAAGTAGAAAGAGAAAAAAGGAAAAACAGTTTCAGAGAAAACTACATCTCTAGAAATGTGCATTTTCCTTTTAGCTAGACTTAGAACTTTGTAACCCTTTGACCCAAAAGAATATCCAATGAAGACATGAGAGGTGGTTCTAGGTCCAAATTTATCTCTGTGAGGTTGAGGTGTAGTTGGATAGCACAGACATCCAAAACTCTTCATGTGAGAGTAAGTAGGTCTTTATTTGTGAAGTAGTTCAAAAGGGGATTTGTTGTAGAGAAGAGTAGAGGGTAACATATTTATAATATAAGTTGCTGTAAGGATACACTCCCCTTACCCCAATACTTTTGTGGGAGTTTGGATTGGAAAAAGGGTATCCTAGCTGTTTCAAGCAAATATCTATGCTTTCTCTTCACTATACCATTTTGTTGTGGAGTGTAAGGGCAGTTTTCTAGTGAATGATACCTTTGGATTGAAAGAAAAAGTGGTTTCTTTGTTTTTGAATTCCATCCTATTATCTGAACTCATAATTTTTACAGTAGCATTGAATTGGTTTCACACCATCACTGTAAACAGTTTGATGATTTCTAGAGCATTACTTTTGCAACTCAGCAAGTATGTCCAGATAGTCTTACTATAGTCATCCACCAAGGCAATGAACTATTTAAAGTTATCGTATATATCCACATGATATGGTCCCCATAGGTCAATATGAACTAGTTCAAAGGGTGCTTTACTTGTGGTGGTAGTGGTAGGAAATGAAAGTTTGCCCTGTCTGACCATGGGACAGATAGAACACATAAAAGGTTGTTTGGGAGAGAATTTCACTTGTATTGGTAAATCCTTCATTTTAATAAAGGTACATGTCCAAGTCTATAATGCCACAACAAATCTGCACTATTACTATGAGCTATAGATTCCTCTGAGGAAAAAATTGCTATTGTTATTGCTTGAAAGAGAGTTATTTACAATATGGAACTGGGAATGGGAATGACCAGTACATTGAATTTTACTTGCTTGACTAGAATGTAAAGAAAAATAAAATGGTTGAATTTCTCCTTCAGCAGCAAATATGTCTTTCTTTAGACAGCTAGAACATAGAAGATAGAGTCCATATTGTGCATTACCAATTTTCAGAGGCCTCTTCAGTGAAAGGACTCGTAGAACACATGCAGTGTCAGAGTAAAAAATGACACTTTTGAGATGCATAGTTAAAGAATTGATGGAAACTAGATTATATTGGATAGAGAGAACAAACAAGACTCTATGCAAAATGATGTTGGGAGAAAATATCACATATCCTACTTCTGTCACCTTGACTTTGTACCTATTAGGCAGTTTCACTAACAAGGGATAGGGCAATGTGAGAATGTTTGAAAGGTGCCTTCGACTAAAGGTCATGTGATGTAATGCTCTCGAGTATGGAATCCATAAGACAGCCCTATGCTTGAAACAACCACATGACATTTTACCAAAATTTATAAAAGAAGTGCAAGCTATAGTACCTAAAAAATTGGTAGCAACAATGTCTTGAGGAATGTTGTTTGGTGTCTACTCTGCATTACCAATTTTGAAGTGTTACAACAAGCTAACTAGTTGTCTATACTGTTCCTTTGAAAGAGATGTATTCTAATGAATTCCAGGATTATCATTTGTGATCTGCATTCCATGAGCATTAGCCACAACTCCCTTGCCAACATTAGTCCCTTGCCTTTATTGAACTTGTCATTGGAGAAGATATTCTGATTCGTATTGTATCTTTGAGGCCTATGATTGCTGTCATTGTTATAATTCTAATTCCTTAAGGGATAATCATGAATCTTAAATCATCTCTCCTTTCAATGTCCTGGTTTCTTGCAGTGATTACAAAAGTACCTTAGCTTACTACTACTACCAGTTTGACTGTTGGTGAAGTCAGTAAAGCTGTTGTTTGAAAAATGGTTGTTACTATTTGAAGAGTGATTTATTTTGTAGTTCTTAGCTCCTGAGGTACACACGACAACAGATGTAGATTCAGCAAAGAGTTGATTATGTGGTTTGAGCTCCCTTTGTTTTTCCTCCTGTACGAGTAATGCAAAGGCCTGCCCGATGGTGGGCAAAGAATTCATCATTAATATGTTTCCTCTAACGACTGTGTATACCTCATTCAATCCCATGAGAAATTGAATCAATCTCATGTCTTGTTCTGCCTTATACATGAGCCTCTTTAGCTCCACAAGTACATTGGCAATTGCAGATGTGTTTAGCAGTTAAGGTGCTTAGTTCTTCCCAAAATTTCTTCATCTTGTATAGTATCCAGTGATATCCAATGATCCTTGATTTAGGTCATTAATTTCTTTCTGAATTTGGTACAACTTGGCTCCATTTGTTTGATTGTGCCTATCCTCTAATTCTTCCATAACTCAACTGAATCAGCCACATATTCCACGCTGTCTGTGATTTCTCTCATAAGAGAATTTAGGATCCAAGAGGTGACCATATTGTCATATCTCTCCCACTGACGGAGCTTATTGGATTGTGCATCTGACTTTTTTATATTCGTCGGTAACAAAACCTAATTTATTTTTTTACTGAAAGCAATCGTAAGGCGCTTCTTTTTTATAAGCAATACCTTATTCCATTGAAAGGAACGTGAACTAAAACTGTATTAGGACTATCAAATGGATGAGCGTAGAGAGGGATACTCACATCGATTGTTGCCTTGGTACGTTGTGGAATTGTGTTCCGATCATCATTAGCCATGGCGATTCAGATTTGCATGTGGAGATCGATGTGAGATCTGTTGTGTGAGCAACCCTCAATTATTGAAGAATCAGAAGTGACTTGATGATGCAAAGAAGACGAGCTGCAGAATCAAATCCTATATTCTGATACCATATTAAGGACTATCAATTGTGAATTGAAGATCTAGATAAAGCCATTAGAACTTGCAGTTGTAAAGAGAAAAAGAGAACAGAATTTGGGGAATGAAAACTCTGACTTCCATTCGGTGTGCTATAGTCTATATATACACAGGGATAAGAAATATCTAGCTAACCAACTCCAGCTAATTGACAGTTAATTGTCAGCTCACACTCTAACTAACTCAATGAGTGATTAATGAAAACAAACTAACTCTAACTAGTCCTAACTAATTGTGCTGACTCAGCATTACGTAAAATTAAGTGAAGACTTCAACAATGTCATACAAAGTGGTCAGACTTGATATTTGTTAACTAAAATTTCATTTCATGCATCAACTATATATATGATGCCCTACGTACTAAAGAAAGATAGAGAGAGGCATTACTAAAAAATCACTATTTTCTCATGAAATTTATCATCGAAAATTTTTAAATGGCTATTCCCACTGATCTCGGTGGAAAAAGCAAAAAATAATAGTGTTTTCATATGAAAAAATTATGAAGTTTCCCACTACTTCAGATAGAACCTGTTTAATTCTCACCATGCGTTTTTCCAGTGAACTGATTAGGTGGAAAATGAGTGAGAGAGTCATGTTTTATAACGCAAATTTTTCATTGATTTACGGTGGAAAAAATCTCTATTTCTAATAGAGAGAAAAGAAAAAGAACATAATTCTATTAGGTTCTTGGTGCTTCAATAATGTCCAACTTGGTATAAAACAAGTGCTCAAAGTATAAATTGATAAACTATTTTTTTTTTTTTAAAGAGAACGATAATTTCAAATACACCTCTTCAAATTTAATTTTTTAATTCTAATTTTTTGTATGATTTGTGCCGATGTAGTTATGACAACATTTTTCTTTAAATGCAGATTTTACACATACATAATGTTAACTTACAACAGATATTTTAGAAGTGGTAGAAATGATGATGAGATAGTGCAAAGTGGTGTCAGCGCATTATATAGTTTCCTAATAATAGGCAGCCCTTGAGAATGTCAAAGGAGCAGTGGATATATAGGAGGGCTAAATTTATGATCCAACATGTCATCTTTGAATCTTCCACAGTTCTCCCCAACTTGAAAAGTTTGTGGTTGTAGTGGCCACTTTGCAAAAAAGAGTCATCTTTTTGGTAAAGGAACTTTCTAGGCAAAATGTAATCACGCCCCTTACTAACACAAAATGACTTGTATGAAATGACAAAGCTTGAGATTATAAATTGCTAATGCTGCATTCTTAATTACATTTACAAGGGTGAGTAGTGCATTTATACTACTTAACAAGGCAGAGTATAAAACATATAAAGTACAAGCTATTTAAGATCTTTAACACCCTAGCCTCCTAGTCATGACCCCCTTCTTTTTCCTTTAGTAAAAGAAATGTTGTACTAGTAATATATGAATTAGCCTGGTTAAAGATAATTGTTTTTAATTTTTTTTTATATTTTTTTAATTATATTTTTGGAGGGTATTTTTTTAAACAAATATTTTTTTAATAGAAATTATACATTTTAATAAATCAAATCAAGCAGTGCATATATTAATAGAAATATATGTTTTTTCTATAATGGATCAATGAAAAATTTGTATTATAAAATATAATTTTTTTCATTTATTTTTTACCGAACCAGTTCACTGAAAAACCGCATGATGAGAAATAAATTCTCACTAAAATAATGGAAAGCTTCCTGATTTTTTCATGTGAAAAAACTAATCTTTTTGTTTTTCACTGATTCAATCAAAATATTTGCGAGAATAGCCACGTAATATTTTTTAACGAGAAATTAGAATGAACAAGTAATAATTTTTTTAGTAGTGATAAAAATAATCTCAATATAATTAATGCAACTATAATTAATATTAGCATTACTAATATACTATATTCAACACTATTCTTATACACATAATGAAATGACCCAACCTGTTTGAAGTTTGCAACAATCTCAATTGAGGCTGTATTATGTAGAAACTAAGAGGGATTATGTCTCATAAATTGAAAAATGAATAGAGCAAAATGTATCTAACCCGGCGGCCGAGTCAAGATTTTTAGTTTATAAATTTTGAATTATAGTTTTTATCATCTGCTTTTGAGTTAGGCACTTATCGGATATAATTTTCCTACCTTAGAAAGGTAGGTGTAAGGTTTATGGACATACTATCTTTCCCAAACTTTACTTGTGAAATTACACTGGATTTGTTGTTATTATAGATTTTGAATCATAATTGATTTTGTTTATTAGTTCTGGATAAATTATTTACAATACGTATCGAATAAATTTTTAAGAGTTAATGGTCAACAACATACCTAAACTATCATTTTTTGCGAGTTTCATACCCCAACTATCAGTTGTTCCATTTTCCTACTTGAATTATCACCATCTATCCATTAAAATACACCTCGAAGCTGACAAGACCAATTGTGAGATGTTTCTTTTTGCTATTTGAACTATCACCATTTACTCAACTAGATTGTGTTTTAATGCATAAGTGGTGATAGTTTAAGTAGGAAAAGAAAACAGTTGATAGTTAAACTATGAAACTCACGAAAAAGTGATAATTCATATGTATTTTAACCATTATCTCAATTTTTAATACAAAGACATAATTTAATTTAAAATTATTACATTCTATCGAATCATTTAATATCCAAAAATGTGTAAGGAAGTAGCAGCAGTAGTAATAGAATCATCTTACTAGGTCATGTACTCTTCTATCAAAATTCTAATCATGCACAAAATAGAAGAAATCAAATTGGGTGATAGAGGTTCATTCAAAAAGTACTATCTTATCTAGTGATTTAATTTCATTCCACACGATAGTTGAGAAGTATGATAATCACATCATATTCATAATTCCTTTAAAAGGGGTAGGCAAATAGAATAATTCACGAGTTAAGGTTTCGAGATTTATAGTTACAAAAATGAAAGATCCTTTGGAAAAAGTAAAAACCCAAAAAATGAAAAAAAGACTCAAAATAGTATATAATGTTGAATCATTATTCTTCTAGTCCATGAGGAAAGGATCCATTAGAGCATAGCCAAGTATGCAATTTTCTTCGATGGAGTAATATATTAGGGACATTAAGAATGTGATTCCACTTCTCTTGGTTCATCAAGTATATATGCAAAGTTTGAGTTGATTGAGCTTTTCCAAACCTCCCCCCTTTTCAATTTAGTAAAAAAGGAATTTCATTTTTTTAGTAAATTATGATCAAGGCTTAAATGATTCTTACTTTGGACTAATAATGTGAAGTGGAGTTAAACAAAGTAGTATTATCTTAATAACAAATGCTTATCATTAGCATATGATTGGATTCCTAATTTGTACTTAAAGGTAGGCATATTAATTTATAATTCATAAGTAAACCTTAGGATGTAAATTCAGGGCAAAATTTAATGAGTCCTACCTAGCTAAAAGTAGATTAATGTTATTTAGTTTATCCTATTTGGCTTGATGTATTATCTAGCGATATTTGTAAATTTAGTCCACACGATCTTGTGAATTTAGTTCAATGGAACTGATTTTGCACTATTTGTAAATGTAGTCCACATGATCTTGTGAATTTAGTTCAATTTAATTTGCTGATAATTAACTTAAATTGAAATTCTTATATATTTTCTTAATCAATTAATTTATTATGAAATTCTCGAGGAGCTCACTAGCTACTTGGTGAAAACATATTTTTGAAGTCTCGATTGCGATTCAATTCTGTTTTGCTCGAGCTCAATAGTACTGTATATATAATAAGGATAGATTAGATTCGATTTTGACTCGATTTTTAGAGATAGATTCAGAATTTAAATTTTGTGGGTTCAATCTTTTGAGAATTTTACATGTATGAGTTTATATATACTATTTAATGCAAATTTAATAAATTTTTACATGTAGATTTATGCTCCGCTCAAAAGTTATTGATTTGATTGAACCCACACAAATAATGGTACATCCGCCTCTGCCGATATTTATTATATTCAGTAAAGTTCAATTTTTTTTTTGTTTCTCATCTAATATTTAGTACCTATTTTAAAATTTTATTAATTTGAAGTTGGGTCAGAAAATCCGGAGTAAATTACTCTCTGACAAAACTTGATTCCATTAACATAGTTTGAACTTGAAATCTTTGACGAAGAAATAAAGAATACTTGGCCTTATTTATTTGCCATTAATAAATATTTTAATTTAAATTATTCAAATCTTACTTATTGAGTCTGTTTATTTTTTAAGTTGAATTTTAATTACTTATATCTTAATTAATTCCCTTGAATACATAAAACCCATACAAACTTGACCTAGCTGGCAAGTAAGCATTCTAACTCACCTCAACTTGATCTCAACTGATAACGAAATACTCCAATTCATTTTCAACATGTCTTTAGATACTCGACATTGACGTGACACATTAGTTTTGGAGGTGTCTAGATGATCATTTTGTAAGTTGAAGTGTTCAACTAACACGACGAGTTGAGGTATCTAGGACCTCATTTGTTTGCACGTAATGGAGGTCTGAATCTAAATGGTTCAAACCCTAGGCCATTAAATGTATTTGCTTACATTAAAATTTAAATACTTATTTGGTCTGAATATGTTTGATCATTAATATCTTGAACAAAATCTTAATATCATTAAGAGGTATTTTTGTGTGAGAAATTTTCACCACCATTCTATCCTAAATCACCAGCTACCACTATTAACCACTCTGCCATCACAACCACCATCACCATTACCGTCGCCAACCACCAACCACTTTTGCCATCACTAGAAACTACCACTGTTGCCAACCATTACTGTCAACTGCTACCATACATACCACTTCCATCATTATAATTATACGCCACTGCCACCATTGTCATCACCGTCGCCACCTCCACCATCATTATCAGCCACTATCACCACTGGGGTCAATTTCTACTACCGGCCACCTCAACCATCACAGCTAACACGGCTGCCAACTGCCTCCAACACATCGTCAACCATAACACATTCTTTAGCTACCACCATCAACACCGCCAACTTCACCATCACAACCATCACAATACCAACTGTCACCATCAAAACAATTACCTCCACTATCCGAACTGTCATCATCACCATTAATAGCCACTAACACAAACTATTACCACCACCACCACCACAACAAACCATCTCCACCATCACTAATGAACATAATATTTTATTTTTTAATTAAATAATAATTTTATTTTATTAAATTTATATTTTAAAAATATTTAATTACTTTTTTATTTAAATTGTATATTTATTATGTTTACAGATAAATAAATTATGCACATTTAGATATTGAAAAAGAAACAATATTAATCATTCGGTGTTCTGATCTAGAGATAACATCTTAATCATTCAGATGTTTATTTTGATTCAATCATATTAATCTTAATGAAAACAAATGAGGCCTAGATGTGAATACTAAAAGTTGAAGTATTAACTTGCTAGCTGAGACCAAGTTTAAATATTTTTTTATGTATTGTACTTTTTTTAATTTTACAATCACTTAATATGTTCGAACATATTCGAATATAATAAAATTAGATGTCTATTCAAGAATTTCTATAAAGATGACATTTGATCTAGAGGCGCATCTATGATTTCTAAAATAAGAGTTCATCACTAAATAAAGAAAAAAAAAGAAAAGAAAATATTAAGCGAGAATTGATCTATGTTCTTTTGAGTAAATAACTTAACATCCAACCAAGTGTATCATTCAACTTTTGTAGAGCATAGGGGCCAACAAATAATATTAGATCAATTCTAAAAAATATGCACATAGAATATCTAGTTTGATGGAGACCACAGTTAACATGAACCATGATTTTTGTACCGTCACTGCCACCACTCACTATACTTAACTAAAACTACCACTACAACGAATAACCACAATCAAATGTCACCATCATAATATTCATCATCCCCAACTATCATTACAACTATTAATCACTATCGACAATCAACGTCATCAGTCATCACAGTATATTGTCATTCACCACCATTGTACCACCATTAACTATTACAAATAACAATCTTTATTAATCATTGCTTTCAATTTCCATCACCTCTAGCTACTAAACATCCAAAACCATCACCATACCCTACCCAATCTCCAAATGACACCGATAGTCACCACCACTAGTCATCACCATCACCGATTACTATATAATATTTTAAAAAGTATTTTATTAATATAATATTAAATTAATTTAATATTGGTAGAGAGAGGCGTTTAGCGTCTGAGAGGTGTATGTGTGTCAGGTGACGTTTGGGCGCCGAGTCATTACCTTAAGTGAAAGAAACTGAAATACATATTCTGAAATAGTAATGTCTGAAAAAAGCGAGCGGGGAAATTGTTTACACACGCACACCCCACTTTAGCTATAGGCTACTACTAGGTATAGCACTGCACTTGAGCCATTCATAAAAGAGAGAGAGAGAGAGAGAGAGAGAGAGAGAGAGTGTGGGTGTGGGTGCTCCTCCTACGTCGAAAGCTTTTCCACTTTTCCTTTTTCTCCTTCTATTTAATTGGAAGAATTTTCTGTTTTCTCTTCAACTGTAACCAAACATATTCAAGGACTGATTGAGTTGCTACTTAAATTTTCTCTACCACTCTGGATTGTCTCTCTGTTTCCATAAGTTTCGTGAGTTCAAACTTAAAGCTTTTCTCCTTCTGGTTTAATAGGAAGCATTCTCTGTTTTCATGCATTTTTCATTCTGCTTTCTGCAGCTACTTAATTTTCTCTACTACCTCTGCAGGCTGGATTATCTCTGTGTTTCCACAAGTTTCTCAGTATCTGTGAGTTCAAATTTAAAGCTTCTCTATTTTGAGCTTATGTTCATATCGATTTCTGTAGATTAATTAATTAAGAGAAAAAAGGAAGGTTCTAGTAACTTCATTGCTGTTGTTTTCCCGAGAAAGTTCTTTTTGTTACAATATGCTCTGTTATTTTCTCGGCGATGTAATTGCTAAAGGGGTGTTGAGAGTGATTTCAGAGTTGGATACGCATCTCTATGTGGATCAAATTGGTGGTGAATTCTGATTGGTAAATCAGAGCCGTTGAAATTCTGTGGTTCAAACTCGTGATTGAGACTGATACCGGGGTCTCTCAGTCTTGGAATCAAATCCTTTAATCTGGCCCCTTCCCCCAGATTCCTCCTTTTCTTTTTGGTCATAGCTCCCTCAAATTACTCTTTTACCCCTTCCCCTGATTCCTTCTTTTTTTTGGGTCATATCACCCTCAAATTCGGTTTTCGCCCCCTCTTTGGATATGGAGCAGGAACTGTGTCATTCAGATCCTTCAGTTTCTAATTATTGTCACCATACCCAATCATGTTGTAATAATAAATACAAACTACACTGTTCTTATTAGCAGTGAGAAGCTAAAAAAATAGTATTTTTTAAAAATATTAATCAAACACAAACTGTTATTCAATAAAAATATGCAGTTCTTACAAAAATATTTTTCAAGATAAGTAGAATTTTAAAACTTGACCAAATAGGCTATTTATCTCTCACAGGTTCTGCTGTTACAGTCTTAAAGATAAAATAATGACCTCTTCTCATTAGTAGGAGATTTTCGTTTAAGCATACTAAGGTGTTTGTTTGAAGAAATCCAAAAATAAATTTTGCAATTTTTTTTTTTTAAATTTTTGTGTTTGAGTTGTTTTGCTAAGGTTGTTTTTTTGAAGATTTCTAGGTACTGGTTGAAAATCTTTGAAAAAGGTCAATCTTTTTTTCAGAAACATTCAAGCAAGCACTTTTTGGAAAAACTCAAGAACTAAGTTGGCATAAGCAATTTATGCAAAGTTTCAAACAACGCCAAGTGTCTTGAGATCTTAAGCAATAGATGACCTATCAATAAGAGACCTCAAATTCTAGCTTAAGGAACATTGTATTCTACTCTGAGTACTTTTCGAGGACCTGAGAGTTACCTAAAATGCTCGCGATTCATCGTTATTCTTAAAACTCTTCTTTGCATTCAATAGATTGACCTCAACAAGTTGGTAATATCTGCAATGACAGAACTAAAAGCTTTGTACTTCATGAATCTTGTTAGGTAAAAGCTATCAAGAAATGGCTTTAGATTATGGATTCATGTTGCTTTCTCCTTGATCTTAGGATAACATTTTGATTTTTCCTTACTAGAATCTAGATTTGATTATATTCTATCATCATGTGAAGAAAATTCAGTGAATGGGATTGGTTCTCTCATCAGTTTCTGAACTGTTGAGTAGTACAACCATTTGCTTCGTCCTCTATCCATACATCTTGCATAATAACCAGAAGCTTTAAATGCTTTACGGGCAATCTAGCTAGAAAAGTACTTCGGTTTATTGCATTTTTTTAACAAGGCTCTGCTACTTACAGCCACATATATTTACTCATGCGTTTATTATGTCATCTTTGGCAGGTAAAACACTGGTTTAATTGGCTATCATTGTCATCATGGATGACTAGGCAAGTCAGCTGCTATAGAGAAAATTTCGCTACTTTCAATGTAAAGGAAAGACGGGAAGTATCTTTATTGAATACAGAAGTGTTGTTCATATGGCAAGGAGTTATGGGCCTTATTTTGATCCTGAATACGAGACCTTAAGTATCAGAATAAATCCTCCAAGGTTGAGCTTTTCTACTTTTAGCTTTTGTAATTTTTCCATATTCAATGCTTGCTTTCACTATATTTTTATTTACTTTCATTGGCCAGCCTAGATATTATGCATTGTGGCAGCATCATAGTTCTGATGCCCATTTAGAATGTCACTTCTACCAAGATATGGAAACCTGTCAGTCTCCTTAGAACCAACAAAAAAAATATCATGGATGTCAATTGAATTGCTTCATATTTAACACCTCATCTTTTTCATGTGGTCAACTTATGATTATTTGATGCTATTAGGGTATCTGTGGACAATGTGAGTTGCAAGGATTGCACTCTAGTGAAGGTAATTTTTCCAACCTTAAGAATCTTGAGTGATATTGTTTTTTTTTTTTTAAAAAAAAAATTTATTTTGAGATGCGGAATAACCTTTGATGAGATGAAGCTCTGTTGCCACAGTTCAATAAGATCTTAAGATTACAGCGATAACTCTTGATAGATTAGTGAGAGTCTGGTCATCTCAGCCTGCTATGGTACACAGTCAATAGTTTTACTGAAAGAAAATAGTATATTGAAGAAACTTTTTGAAATATTGGAGCATATTTCACTAATTTTATTGTCAAACTTTTTGAACAGTCTGTTGTCAAAAGCAGAATTACTAGTAAGCTAAAGCCTGGTGATCTAAGAGGCATGATTTTAAGTCACTAGTTGTCTGATTCAGATAAGGGATCCCACATTAACTCTATGTCATTCAGTTGCTTTATGAATGTAGTTGATACATTTTTTTTGATAGGTAAAATAAAGTAATTCATTGATGAACCTCCTCTAGCACCTTCTTAGGTGCTGAGGTGTTCAAAGAATGTATAAGTAGGCTATGCCTGTAGAGAGTTCAAAAAATCTATCAAGCGATCTTTCTCCCCTGCTGGGGTAGATGGAGTTTTGACAAAGATGCCATACATCTTTCAGTTTATACGAAAAGGCTAAAGCATGTAAAGACTTGTACTTCCGTAGGCTTGAGAAGAAAATATTTTTATATTAATTGAATAACCCTTGTACAAGTGTGACAAATTTATACAAAAAGAATCTCAACAAAAAGGGTAACAATGCCTTGACTCAAGGAGATTCCTTATTTTAATAGTTTCTAATAAGATGAATGGTGCATATAAAACATGAGTTTTCTATATTTTTTTTAACAAAAGTACCCACCGAGATTTCATGTTTTTCCTCAGGTTGACAGTATCAACAAACCTGGAATACTGCTGGAAGTGGTGCAAATCCTGACAGACCTTGATCTTGTAATTACCAAAGCCTACATATCCTCTGATGGCGGGTGGTTCATGGATGGTAAGTCTATTATTTCTTGTTAGTATTTTTAGGTAAACAGGGCATGTCCAAGTATTTTTGCTCTAGGTTCTCATTTCAGTTCATATTAAATGTCTTTTAGTTGCAATTTTCAGAGCTACTCGAAGGGACTGGATATTAGGGGCCGGATATAGGTATAAGTAAGTGGGTTCAATTGAATCCCCTTCCTTGAAAATGATGCAACACAAATAGGGCTAAAACAAATTTTTTTGGCTATATAACTGGTGAATTCCCTCAACGTAATGGAAGGTTCTAGTGTAGTGAAGGGAGTGCAAAAGTTGTTTTAGACAAAGGCGGATTCAGAATTTGAAGTTTACGGGTTCTGAATTTAGGAGCCGTTTGGTTGTGGGATTAGATTCAAGTTAATACATGAATAACTTAGTTATTCATGTATTAGTTTTATACATTGTTTGGTTTCTAAATAAGATAAAAAATATTCATGTATTAATTTTATACAATGTTTGGTTGGTAGGTTTTAAATGTTGTATAAAAGTTATTCATGTATTAATTTTCTACGATGTTTGGTTGTGTTTTTGTAATTCTACATAATTAATACTCACATAACTTATGAGGAAATCTATGTATAATTTTATGTGGGGTAGAAGGTGGAATAAGTTATGTGGGTATTAGTTATACATGAATTAAAATAACAAAATTACACATTTACCCCTATTAACTTACTTTTAAAATATTTTTTAATTCGGTACTTTTTAAATTATCATTTTTTTCTGTGTACATTTACCCAGAATTAGTTATCACTTTTGTTAATTCGGTGTACTTTTTTTTTTTGGTAATATGAATATTTAATTTGGTGTATCACTTTTTTTTATTTGGTGTATATTTTTTATTATTTGGTGTACATTTACAGCTCCGCTTTCTTCTTCTTCTTCTTCTTTTTTTTTTAAAAAACAAAATCAATTATATAATAGAATTTGATATTATTTATTTACTTATTTATTTGTAAATAATTTATATATGTTAATTTACAACAAATTAAATATTCAATAATCAATAATTCATATATTGTAATCTCTACCTAACTAAACCCTACATAACTAATACCTACATTACCAATACTTGAATAACTATTACCTACATAACTAATACATGAATAACAAAAACCTGCACAACTAATCCCTGCATAAAATAATACATAAATTCCCTCATAACTAATTCATCTATTACTAATACCTATATAACTCTAACCTATAACCAAAAGGCCCCTTAAAGTTTATGGTTTCTATAGTTTATTGTTTGTACATATTGTGTGATTCTAAACAAATAGTTCCACCCCTGGTTTGAGGTCAAATGTTCAAATCCCAATCATGACATCTAGTATTTTTTTTGAATGCCTTCTATAAGCTTCTTCTTCTGCTACTGCTGGATACGGATCATGTGCTACACTATTTCATTACAAGCTCAGACTGCTATCCAAATAAATACCCAAATTCAGGTTTCTTCGACAGTGATGGTTATAGATTTTTACTAATATGTTTCTATTCCTCATATTAAAAATAAAATATATTAGCAGATTTTAATTTCCGGCCATGTATGCCTTTTTCACTTTGCCAGCTTTTGGGCCATTTGAAAAAGTCTCAACCTTTCTGGGCTGTTCCTCCGTTAACACTCTTTTTTAGTTCTGCCCAATCTGCATATAATATTCTAAAGACTTGGGGAACTCAGTTGGGAAAAGTTGTACTAATTTCATTTCTTTTCAACTTTAACAGTTTTTCATGTTACTGATCAACATGGCAACAAGGTTACAGACAGCAATACTATTGGTCATATAGAAAAGGTTTGTATCCCTTGTTTTTCTCACCTTTTGATTTCATATTTTAATGGTCTATACAAAATTAATGCAGGGAGACTACAATTACTTTGACAGTTCCTAGCATGACAATACAAAAGAAAGGAAAGAGGGATAAACTAAAACACATCATCTTCCAAAATTTGCTATAAGATCATGCAACTCCAAGCTATTCATTGTAGTTGATATTATATTACTTTGGGTTTATATGCAGGCATTGTCAATGACATTTCTACTGATGCATTTTATTTCACCTCTCATATGTAAGATTTTACTTTTGCGACTCTAATGATTATTCAGAACACAGCAAAAGTCAAGCAACTATTCAGATATCCCTGGTGACTAAAAGATGTTACAGAATAGCTGCTCATTTGTTAGAAAAGAGTTCCCAATTCCGCAAACTGAATAGTTCCTGATAATGTGTTTGGATTTGCCTATTTACTTGTGTGTTTCAGTCATGAGCTTATTGCTATAGTAATCCTCACTTTTACTGTAGTTTTTTCTCTCCTTTCCATATGAGTTGTGGTTAGGCTTTCCTGAACTTTGTATTCAAGATCATATTTACCCTAGGGACTACCCAGTAAGATCATATTTATGCAGAGAAAATGTAGCTGTGTCATCTAGGTGACTGAAACTGAAAACAGAACTGCCTGCGAAAAATACCTAGTTTTTATCAAAGTTATTAACGATTTCATTGAATTCTTTCATTAGGCTCTAGGACCTGAAGGTTACACATCAGGCATATTGAAGACTCGGCCAGGGAGAAAGGTAGGAGAGAACTCTGTGGGTGATTACACCACCATTGAGCTTATAGGCAGGGATCGTCCAGGTCTTCTATCAGAAATTTCTGCTGTTCTAGCCAATCTTCATTTCAATGTCGCTGCTGCTGAGGTTTGGACTCATAATAGGCGCATAGCATGTGTCCTTTATATCAATGATAATTGTTCATCCCTTGATGTGGATGAAGAATCCAGATTGTGTGTCATGGAAGAGCAACTCAATAACATTCTTCGTGGACGTGAGGATGATGAGAGTGGGGCTCATGCTACTTTCTCAGTTGGTAGTACTCATGTTGATCGGAGGCTTCATCAGATGTTCTTTGCTGATAGGGACTATGAAGGTGGTTGTCTCGAAATGGAGATAGAATACCCTCCTAACTCCAAACCAGAAGTTAGAATTGAAAGCTGTGTCGAGAAAGGGTACTCGGTGGTCAGTGTAAGTTGCAAGGATAGACCAAAGCTTATGTTTGACATTGTATGCACACTCACAGACATGCAGTATGCTGTTTTCCATGCCACTATCTCATCAGATGGTCCCTCTGCATCACAGGTAATCTGATTATGTAATTCTGATGATTGTTAAGATAAATTTACATACGTAGGATAGATCATTTTATTTTACAATACTTTTTCTAAAAAAAATTTCTGTTTAACAATGTCAACACTGCTCCAGCCTCTACACCTTGAAAAGGAATGTTATCTTTATGGTCTTTAGTACTATCATCTTTTTAAATAAATGTTAAATTATTATAGAGGGTGCTCCAGTTGATTTCAATTCTTTCAGTGAGAGCATAAAGATCAGAGCTGATAGCATCAATAATATGGTTGCATTGTTCGAGTTTCTGAAACTACCCCACTAAAATAGTAGAATTCCGTCTCCCATGGCTACCTTAGAAGTATTTTCATCCATCACCTTTTAATATATTCGTACCTAAGATTCCTTGTTCAAAGTGGCTCTACTTTGGAATCACTGATGGAGTGTCATTAGGCTTTGATTCCAATATGTAATATGAAGACAACTGATATTTATAGGAATATTTTATTCGCCACATGGATGGTTGCACTCTGGAATCTGAAGAGGAGAAGCAAAAGGTTGTGAAGTGTCTTGAAGCTGCGATTCGGCGAAGGATAAGTGAGGTAAGGGAGATTATCTACTCCTCTTAACTTGTCCTGAATGTTTCTCAAGATTGTGATTAGCATCGGCATGCTTGGCAAGCTTGTACTTAACGCTTGATTTGGTTGAAGTTTGCTCTGAGCTGGTTTGGTGCAAATCAATTGCCTCGGTTGAGTTAAGCAACTTCTATTTGAAAATAAAATTATAGAATTTCTAGAACATGGCTGCACCACTAAAAATAAAAATAAAAATGTATTAAGTGGGAATTGATCCCTAGTCCTCATTCTCAAGGTCAATAACTCAACTTTCAACCAATTTCACTATTTAGCTAGCTTTCATGTAGCATGAGTTCAAGAATATAATATTATACCAATTTTAGAAAATATATACATAAAATATCTAGTTTTATAGAGAGATCAGGGGTTCACATGCCCCATAAAGTTGTCTGTAAAATCGCCCAAGGATAGAGCTCAAGAAATCAAGAGAGACTTGAACTTGAGGCATTAAACATGCTATGAGATTTCTGTCAATATACAAGTTTGTCATTAAAGGTAAAATGTAAAGTTTAAAATTAAATTATTTATAACTATAAAAAGGTGATATTCTTTGAAATAGACTAACAAGGCAATAATGTCACATAATATGGAACAATGAGAGTAATAAATTTGTAATTTTGTTACTTTGCTGGATGCAATTAAATTTTTCGTCCTATTGTAATTTAAGCCTTCTTTATGATTGAGGTGAAATGCAACTAAAAGTTTGAGTTCAAGATTTGAAATTATGAAATTGATTTAGTACATTTTTTCGAACTTATTACTTTTTTTTGTTTTGATTCAATTATATTTTATGTTCAATTAACCATCTCTTAATTTAAGTTCTAAGTAATGTAATCTAGCAATTTATATGATTCTAGGGCATAGGAATTCAATATTTAAGTAAAATATTTATCCTAATTTTCATAATTAATCAAATTACTATGAAAGTAAATCTCCTAAATTAGAAGAGTTCGCGGCAAAAAGAATGTTTTGGTTCGACTCAACTTGAGCTCGATTTAGATCCACTCTTGCTTGTCTGAGCTTGGAAGTGTATGAAAGCTTGATGCTCTGGCTTAATTGTGATGAACTCCTTGTCTATGGTGTTTTTCGCTTCATATGCCAATATGATGTTACATCTCTTCTTATCTTTTCATTTAGTCGGGCTACAAGAAAATCCAATGAGTGATATTTCTTTTTTCTTTATGAAATTGCCAAAGGCTTTATGGAACCAATGCTCCTAACAGTACTACATGGTCATTTTTTCTCATTGGAATCATTTGGAAAGCACCATTTTCTAGATCCAAACAGATTGTTGCTCCACATTATCCTGAACAAGTTCCCCACCCTCTCACCCTCATTCTTAACGACTTTATCAAATATACAAAGGTCTCTAACTAATAAATAATTCATAGTGAAGGTGATATTCAGTTTAAGTAAGAACAAGAACTATTATATATATAAACTTCCATTCTATATGAGTCTGTGATTGCCTGGTGTTGATGAGTCCAAAGAATAACTCAAAGCTGATTCTTTTCTAAGTTTAGGTCCATGAACATGTACATTTTTATTTTACTATTGGAATGTGAAAGTTTGACAGTAGGATGTGTTCCTCTAATATTATACTTTGGAACATTAGCCATTGCTAATATTATATTTCTGACTAGTGCTTTTTCATCAAATGTTATCATTGCCTTCCAAGCGCGCATTCATATGTTACTTCAATCTATATCATTGTGGCATGCACTAACCTTCTGAAAAACCTCAAAATTCTAATGCTACCCCAGGTAGAATGTACTTAATTTCTTTGATATGCAGGGATTCAGCCTAGAGTTGTGTGCCAAGGATCGAGTTGGCTTACTTTCTGAAGTTACGAGAGTCCTACGAGAAAATGGGCTATCAGTGACTAGAGCTGGTGTCACAACTGTTGGGGAGAAAGCAAAGAATGTCTTCTACGTAAGAGATGCATCTGGAAACCCTGTAGAAATGAAGACAATTGAAAGACTGCGAGAAGAAATTGGACAGACGATGATGCTTAACGTGAAGAAAGTCCCAACATCTGCAAAAGCACCTGAAACTGGTAGTCTGGCTAAGACAAGCTTTTTCTTCGGTGGCTTACTGGAAAAGTTCCGAACCTAAAAGTTGATATACAGAGAGCTACCTACTTGTATAGAAGAATAAAACACTTTTAATCAGTGAAGTGTATAAATGTGGCAAGGTTTCCCTGTAAAAAACATGTAGATACATTGGACAGTTATCCTTGTCGGGATAAACAAAAGGGAAAAAAGGAACAAGTCCTTCTCAGTCTTGTTCTATGCTGAAGTCTGGAAGATTATCAGATGAGTGTGTGTTGCTCTTGAACAATAAAAGATGAAGATCTATTGCTTGATGACACTATGACTTTAATTTGGTCAAGAAATGTTGCTATTGAAGATTGAACAAAGAAAGCCCTTCTATAGTGTTATATATATGTTGTGTACCAGCTGCTAACTTTGTTTTGATTATAGGCCCTTCCTTCAGTTTAATTCTAGCTGGTTGAGTATTTTCCTATTTGGGGAAAAATATGTAATATCATTTATTAATGGAAAAATTTATATTGTAGGACAATTATTGTAATATAATTATCCATTGTAGTCTATAATTTAGTTTATTACCTTTTTAGCTATTTTAAATTCTTTTTAAATTAATTTTTTAGCAGTCATATTTGCTGCGTTTTCTTCTTTTTTTTTCTTCCGATGCTTTTTTCCTTTTCTTCTTTTTCTTCTTTCTTTTGTCTTCTGCTACTTTTTAATCTTCTCTCTTTTTTCTTTTTCTTCTTCTGCATCTTCTTTTTTCTTATTTCTTCTTTTCCTTTTCCTTCCATAATTTTTATATTCAGGTATATAGATATTTTAGTATTTTTTTTAAAAGTATATGTGTAGATTTTTATAGATAGTCATTGCATAAGATGTATTTAGGCAGCATGGTTGAATGAATTAAATTAAAAAATTTAAAACTCCACTATTGGAGCTCTTAAAAACTTGAAAACTCATAAATGAGTTTTAAATTTGTTGAAATTTTAGCAAATTGATAATTGTGGTTCATTGGTGATGTCATTCTGAAATTATGGTTAAAATTTAAAGATATTTGAAAAAGATTTGATCTATTTCGAATGGAGTTTTGTAGTTGAAGTTCATAGGAAATCAAACACAATTTTTTGTATAAGTTATATAATCTTATATAACAGTGTAAAAGTGTTTATAAGCACCTCTTATACACTATTATACACTTTTATATAAGGTTTATACATTGAGTGCCGAAAGTGTATGATGTTGTATAAAGTTGTATAATATTGTATATGCATTGTTGCAAAAAAAAGAGGCTATGCGGATGTAATTAAATTATGGGCCATGTGATGTAATATTTTATATTGTACTGTATATTTTTACAAAAAAACCCATTATTATTTGCGTGTAAAGATGAGGATTTAAGTAACGGGAAACACCATTTTTCTTTCAAGTAAAAGTATATTATGTTCTTTTTCTAACCTGGAATATAATGTCAAATAAAGTGCTCTTTTGATATTACAGCAAGAAAATGACACAAATTATTCATATAAGTTGACTAGTACCAAGAGAAAATGGGTATAAAAGTTAATTCACAAAGTACTTTACAATGATCTATATTAGTTGATGTCAATTAGTTGGGAATAAGAACTGGTCATGTTAGTAAGTTTACTTTTGGTCTTATGCATTATAGGAGTTTTATAAATCCTGTTAGAGTTGGAGATATTTATATGTTTAGTCAAAACAACACAGAATCTCTAGGCTTTTTATTTTTACTTTGTAAAGTGTTGATTTGAGGTGAATTTAAATAGAAAATATTTATATAGTCAATTTTAATTTATTTAAAATTAAGACATAATTATTATTATGCGAATTAAAGTACTCATGGGCGAAAGTAAAGAAATGGCAAAGATAATAATATTAGGAATAACGCTTGAGATTATATTAACGGCAAGAAAGCCAAACTTGGGAGTTGGGACTAATGTTAGTTAAGTTACTTCAAACAAATGTTCCGTTGTCCATGTAATTAACATCAGTAATTTCTTTGTTACATGTAGTGGTGACAAATGGGTTAATTGAATCGGATTGAAAATGAATTGAGCTAAAATGAATTGGATTATAATTCATTCATATAAATATGGATAAAAAATTAATTGGATAAGATATGAATTGAGTAAAATGGTTCTAATCCATTTTAATCTCCTAAAGCCAAAAAATTTAAATCATTATCTGAGTAAATTGAAATCAACTTTAACAATAAAAAATTTACATTGAGAGTATGTTTGGTACGGAGAAAATATTTTTCAATTTTATTATGTTTGATTGGCTTAAATATTTTAGAAAATAATTTTTATATGGACTTCTATTCCTCAATTTAAGAAAAATGACTTCCCTATATAAAATAAGAAAAATATTTTTCAAAATTCTTTTTCAACCTCACAACGCATCCTGACTTGGGACACAACTCCTGACCCTCACCCCGGATCCTAAACTCGATTCTCGATCCGAACCTCTACCCCCACCTGGGACTCGACTCCTGATAACACCTACGACCAAGGAACCTAGTCCGACGTGAGACCCGATTCCAAATATCAACCTTAAACCCAATTCCCAATCCTTACTAGAACTCGACTCCTAATCCTGAACCTGGACTCGAGAAATGACACCAAATTGGGACCCAACTATCTATTCCGACTTGAGACCTGGCCCTTGACTCTGACCCGAGACCAGACTTCAGACCTTGACCCAGGACTCGACTAAGGACTCAACTCTGGACGTAAGACTTGACCCTTACCCTAAACCCAAATTCAAATCTCGATCCTCACTACCTATTTTGACCTCAATACAGGACCTAGGACCCGACTCTCGATCCTAACTCTAGACCCAACTCCCTAATCTAGATTATGACCCCAACCTAAGACTCTAGATTTCAACCTAGATTGGAACTAGACTTCAACTCAAGGCTCGACTCTAGATGTTGATTCGAGACTCGGGACACGACTCCTGATGCTAATTCAAGACACGGGAGCTTACTCCTGCTGCTACCTGTGACTTGTGACCTGACTCTTACCCTAGAACCGACTCTCATCCCAAATTCATAACCTGACTTCCGACCCCGATTCGAGACCATACTTCTAACCCTTACTCGAGATGCAAACCCTTATGCTGATCTAGGATCCAACTCCAAATCCGAACTAGACTCCTGACCTTGATCCTAACTCCGGACTTGAAACTGACTCAAACCTGATATCCAACTCCTCAATCAATACCTAACTCCTGCCCTAGGCTAAAGACCTAACCTCGACCCTGACCAGGGGACCTAACTTCTAACCCCAACCTGAGACCTAATTCCTGACCACGCCCTAGGACTTACCCAACTTGGAATCTCGTCTTGACCTCAACCCTGAACCCGACTCCTAACTTAACTCCCAACCCGAGATCCAACACTCGATCTTGAACCCAACCCCCAATTCTGACCTAGGACCCGATCTGTGACCCACCGTGGGGTGGGATAGATAGGGGTAGAGTACAAGGGTGGGGGTAGGTAGGGGTAGGTAGGTGGGGTGGAAAGTGGGAGGGTGGATTGGGGATTCATTGGTGTGTTTTTATTGATCCGAAAAATATTTTTTGTCAAATTTTTGAGTAAAAGATTTTTTTTTTCTTCTTCTTCTTTTACAAAAGCGAGTTTGTATATAGATACCAATATTTGTCCATATATTTATGGGTTAAAAACAAACTGAAGTCCTATTTATTTAACTGAAATATAAGTAATCCAACTTATTAAGGTATGGATTAAATGGATAAATTTATAAATATGAGCTAAAATTACAGGGGTTACATGCTAGTTAGAGTGTTAAATGAGCGGAATAAGCTAAATTTAAGCTAGTCAAAGTATGTTGAGTTAATAAATTAACCGTTCAAAAGTTACTGGGTTAAAAAAGAGGTTATAGCCTAACCAATCCAATTCTTACTAAATTTTTATTTCTTTGTTGTTCTTTTTTAAATACTAATAACCCCCTTCCCTTTTACTATGACTATATATAACATATTAAATAAAAAAATTTTTTGACAGTATTTTAATAAGGTTTCTCATGGGTCAATTTGGCTGCATATCTGTAACACCTTACATTCGTACTAAGTATTAAACTATTGGGAAGGAGTAAATTTGAATGAGTGATGTGACATTTATAGGAAGATATATTCATACCCGATATCGTGTTTGTGATTAGATTTTAATGCACCAAATCGCTCGTCAATCCTAGTACGACTCAAGAAGTTATGCAAGTTTTACCTGGGGAACAAATAGAGTTTTTTCTAAGTGTTGACAACCTCAGTGAGCGTGACGCGGTGCCCATTGCTTTGAAATTCACCATTATGGGTATCACGTAACGGTGAAAGTTATAGAAGATCTTGGATATTTGTCTAGTTTTTGGATTTACAAGGCACTGCAATGCGATGCCCAATGCGGTAAGGTTAACCGCTATGGAACCGCGCCAAAATGAATATCATTGGGGATGGAAGACTTGGAGAAAATTGGCAAAGTGTGAAATGCAGCGGGCATCATGACACAACCCCAATCATAGTGAAGTTCACAGCGATGGACATCGTGGCGCGCTGCCCAACACACTAGATGTTATCGCGAAGGTAACCGCGACTTGGTGAAGTTCAGGTCCAGTCCTAAACATAAAAGTACGATCCAACTCGAATTTTTCTAACTTTTCACTCCTCATCCGATTTTGAAAGCCCTTGTACGACTCTCCTCTCCTCTAAACTTCTCCCCACACCATTATAAGTCTTCTACGCAAATCTAGTTATTGATTTCTATTGTTTCTAACACCATATGTGAATTAGTAATGCAATTCTAATCTCACGCCCCGAGCCTATACCCTAGACATAGCTGGCATCCAAAACCACAAGTGGCCCGAGCGAACCCTTGTACTGCCATACTATTGAAAAACATACTGAAAGATACTGCAGAAGCTAAAGCGTGAACCAAACTCTTATAAAAAGTGAAATAAAATTTTACTACAACTGAAACATAAAGTCATTTGAAAACTGACACAACTGACTGACTGTCTATGAAGCCTCTACTAACAAATTGAGTACTGTTTACCGGGACAAGGCCCCCGATCTACCTTTATTCAGTAACTAGACTACTAAACTAAACTATAAATAGCTAAGTCCCTTGAATGCAAGGAGGACTCACACAAGATGAGGAGGTGGTATCTTAATGGAGCGACTTTTGATGGATCTGAGTACCTGAACCTGCATCATGAAATAATACAACACCAAATAACGTCAATATATGAAATGTATGGTATGTAATAAAGTTGAATAAAGTAATACTCATGACTGACGAGCTGCACAACTGAGGCATGAATATAATATGAAATCAAGATCATGAATTAACTAAATGAATGAGACTATGTGACTAAGCTTTTGAAGCTAAACAATAAGGGAGTTGTATGCAACTATTTATGTAAAAACATGCTTTGAAAACTAGAGGCCTGGTTCCATAAATCCTACTTTAAAACTCTTTTTGCAAACTAAATAACCGAGTAAGCTATATAACTAAAAACATGCAATAAGACTATGTGTCTGACTATATAAGTCAGTAAGAAAATCTTAATCAAAATAATTAATATTTTCTAAATCGGGGAGTTTTTTATAACCGACATACACCATGTTAGTGCATGATGTCCAACCTCTGGCGTGGTTGGGAGAGCTATCCAAAGCCTTGCCAGGACAAAGGACGAAACTAAATTGTCGATCCATACTAAGACTTTATTAGGGGCTATCTAAGGAGTAACCTAAACCAACAGCATGATCCTAAACTATGTTGGTTGCGTAATTTCAAGGTATATAATATATGAACCTATACCTATCTCAGTATTAAATAATCCTCCCAGAATTATTGCTCATAAAATACATCTATCTGAGGCAACTGAAACATCTCTGTGGAGATTTCTAGCTTAAAATCAATATAGATATATTAATATTGGTGACCCTCTGTGCTCAAACTGTACTCTGCTAGTCAGCCTGTGTGCTCAAAACTGTGTTTCAAAAACATGCTTTTACTTTCTTTCTGAAAAATGCTGAAGCTAAAGCTGACTGAATTGAAACTATTTTCTGAAATACTTCTCTAAAACTGAACTTTTCTTTTCTTTATGAAATAATGTATTTGAATCTAAATATGCTTACATGAGCTCTTTCTTAAAGATGCTTTCTAAAACATGAAAACTACTTTTTAGTCATAAAAAAAATGCATGTAAATAGCATGATAATACTCTCAAATAACTTTAGCTAAAAAGAGTTCATGTGGTAGAACAAGCATGAACCATCAATCAATGATATGAATTATGATAATCTCAGTGGTAGAAACAACAATAATCAATTCAAGATAAAAAGGACTTGAAATAGGAGATTTTGGGCAAAAACTCTAACTTTGATCTTGGGGGGTGGCTACTGAAAGGATAATGTTTGGAATAGTTTCCAACACAGAATACAAGATATATATATATATATATATATATATATATATATATATAGAGAGAGAGAGAGAGAGAGGTGAGGTTGGGGAAGGGGTTGGGTGTGCCGCACCTAACATAACGCCCAACCTGCTAAAAATTTTTCATCCCGAGCGTAGAGCGCCTCCCAAAGCGCCTATATGTCAAAATTTTATTCATATGAAGTTTTGGGTCGAGATCGGTACGGCTTCCAAAGCGCTTAACTTTCACTATTTTATAGTGCCTTAGTAAAATGCCTATAGCTTTTTACTCAAACTCCGATTGACGAATGGTTGGATCTGTTGGGAAGAAGACTCAAAAACCTTTAATTTGGTAGGTCATGAAACACATTACTCTTTATTAATGGAAGGAGTGGTCAATTGAAGTTGACCCTTGTAAGAACTTATATGAAAACTCAATTGGTAGGAAGGCTCTTAACTCAACTTTGTGCTATAGGTTCCTTATGACCTAAATTTGTATATAATGCACTTCCCACACTTAAAAATTTATCTTAACACCTAGTTTCAATAAAATTTCATCAGGTTTAGATCTATCTACACACCTAAAACAGTTTGATACTTAGCCCGAAAGTCCGAGATGTTATAATATCTCCCACTTGGAATCATTCATCCTCGAATGAAGGTCATGGATATAGATAGGATATAACCCTAAAACTTTCTAATGATTTTGGTAGGGTTTCCTTCATTGGCGGGACTCTCAATCTTTAAATTTCTATCCACAAACTAGGATAACTATTACCAGTCTCACCGGACATTGAAAGGTGCATAGACCTGAAGAACTGCATGTACATGGTTTTGGCCCATATTGGCCTCTTAAAATATGGAGTAAGAATATGACTTATTTTTCCTTAATTGACACGACTGACAACCCTTAATCTTAGAAACACCTTTGTAACTACACCTTCTCTGAATGCCACACTTATCATTTATAGCTTATAATTCTCACCTGTGCTCATATTGATACTAAAGTCTGAGTCTAACAGCAGGCTTTCACCATGTTCAAGCCTAACTCGACTAAATCTCTTGCATCTAGAGTTATCCCCCAAGAACACTACTTCTTCTAATCATAAAAATGTAATACCCCAAAAGTTTCTAAGACTAGACCCGAGATTGAAAATAAGATCAGTAGAAAAAATATGGAAAATGCCTCAGGAGTTAGGACGACTCATGACATGAGTCATGGGAAGAACTAACAGGTCGTGGGATAGCGCCGTTGTTTAATGTTGAGCCGCGCAGGGTAGATTGCACAAGTCATGGTATGACCCATTGTGGGAAATCACGGATCGTGGTATGCGACTGTCAGTAGGTTGGAGAGTGGATAGGGAAACCATGGGAGCAAACCACGAGTCGTAGGTTGGTGGTACAACTCATGGTCAATGGTCATAGCAAGTTACTGGTGTACCAGGTTGGAAGGAACTAGTCATGGTATGACTCATTATAGGGAACAATAAGTCGTGGCTTGCACTCATAGGAAGAGGGTAAAGGAGTTGGAAGAAGTGGTAACGGAAGGGTCCAACGACCCGTCGCTTGATGGTACGAGTCGTTGTTTTGCCCATAGGAACTTCAGGATGTTGGGTGAGATCAGTAGCAACAATGAGAGGTAACCACAAGTCATGGTATCGAGGTACGACTCGTGGTGAGAGTCGTTATTTCTAGCAGTATGTATTTTTCTGCAAAATTAGTAAGGGAATTTTCATAATTTTTAAGCTCCTAAGCCCTAAACTACGTCATTTTAAGCCCTGAAAAGAATGTTTTAAGGGGGGTTTAACCTATTCTAATTTATTCAATTCCCATGCATGCAAGATTAGAAGTTTCTCTTTGAAGATCAAGTTAGAAATTCCTCAATTCTTCTCCAAATCTCTTGGGCTTTCAAAGAAAAGTTGAGATTCAATTTACCCAGGTATGTAGGTCTATGAATGAGAGTTTTCTTTTAATCTCATTCAAAAATTTCTCCTCAAGTTCATGAATTCAAGTCTTAATTCAAATATATGATCTTATGGGGTTTTAACCCAAATTTTATGAAATCCTCCATGTTTTGTTATCGATCAATTCCATTCATTTTCAAATCATGTTTTAAGTCTATGGGAATATTTTATTTGAAATTTGATTATAAATTCATGATGTCAAGTTTTCAGAAAATTATGCCCTATTCTGCAAGTTTCATGAAAAGACAAGTTTATGATCCATGTTTTCAAGTATGATAAGATATCTCGCATTAAAGAATATTTATAAATTACCCATGTATGAATTCATGATTTTGACTTATCAAGTCTATTTTAAGTATGCATGATTTTAAGATTTGGGCAAGTCCACGCATGTTAGTTATATTTTCATGATGCAGTTTAGTTTTATAATATCAACTTACTATATGATTTTGGAGTCTACACTCCCATTTTTAGCTTATGGTATGGTTTCAACTTTGTTGAAAAATGATAGTTTCAGCTTCGTTGAAAAACGATGGGAGCACTATGTATGTTTTTGGAAGTAATGTCTAGCACTGAGTAGGCTAAAGGTTCATGTAAACTTCGGGTCTCAGAACTACATTTCACCGTAGGTATATTATTACAGTGGGAATCTCCCTTGAGAGTTTTCCCCATTCGCCAGGGGCCTTTAGTTTGATATCGATATCATGGTAGTGTCCTTAGCCCTGGAAAGACTTCGGATGGCTCTGCCCACTTGAGTATGATAGTTGGGGAATTACATAAGCTCTATCATGGTGGTATCGGTTATGATGAATCTCACATTGTTCCTCATGATTTCAGTTATACATGTTCATGATCTTATTATATTATATTTTACAGCAGGTTTGGCCCAATGATCAATTTACGAGCTTTTACTTATGATTTCTCTATGAAAAGCCATATTACTTCTATCTTTAGCTTTGGGTCATTCTATTCAGATATGATATTCAGTTTATGATTATACATGTTTCATATTCATATTTCAGCATGTAGTCCTTGCTCTCATGATCTTATGATTTATGTTTATATGCATGATTTCAGTTTATACTTACTCGACATGTTTTACTTACCTTAAATACTCAGTACATTCCAACTAATGACTGCATACTCTATGCTATATTATTTCATGATACAGGTTCAGACAATCAGGTTCAGTTCCGCCGTTAGCCAGTTTCCCGCAGTTCAGTTTAGTTTTCCTTCGTTGGTGAGCCCTCATCCTTTGGGGACCTTCAGTAGTGTTGAGTTATGTTATTTTTAGCTTCAGAATTTATTGAGCTAGTTGGGGGTGTTGTCCCATCAGCTCATTAGACAGTTACAGGCTTGTTAGACTTTATGTATAACTTCAACTTTGTCAGTATTGACTCTGTTTAAGATTGATATGTATTCAGACTTCCGCTTATTCAAGTTCAGAATATCAATTTCCATTTGATGTATGTTTTTTAGCTACTATTTTCATGCCATGGGTCGACTTGAAATTATTCGTGGTTCTAGGTCCCATGTTCGGTTCGAGCCTATGTTCGGGTGTGACAGAAAATCACCCAACCTTGAGTTCTAATCAAGGAGTCACTGGTGACATAATGCAATGGTCCACATGTATATCATTACAATATTCAAGCTTATCACTATAATTATCTTATGGCTTCTTTGTAGCTTACACTATATAAGAATTCTCCCATCTTCCCTAGCATATCTAATAACTACAACTTCATGAACTTCTACAAAGAGACATACCAAATATATTTCATCTAACTACTACACATGACCAACCCTTACCTTGCATTTTATTTATACTTATAATCTAAAGATGGAACTAGTACACCACAATTGTCATCAAGGAAATATCTACTTTCTCCCATCCTTCCCTTAGCTAGCTTCTTTTTCTATTATATATCAATTCAAAAGGAGGATCACTGAAAGAATAGAGTATGAGCATTAGGAATATGGGGGATACAACTCAATCATGACTTATACTTAGCGTGACTTTGTCACTCAAGGTGAGGTCTAAGGAATCAAGTGTAATGGGCATGAATATTTCACATACTGGGCATATAAGGGATGAATAAAGGGTTATTCTAAGTATACACGTTATAACCACCATTACCATTATGGATGAACATGCATAGGGATTAGAGTAACGAAATCATAAGAACGAACCGTTCAAGAAATTTAATCTGAGCATATACATGATGTAACATGATTTTATTAGCCGTTAAGGCGTATCTTGAGGACTGAGTTCACAGAACTGAGTATACTGTGAGACTGGAATTGTTGTTTAAATTGGTTGCTTCTCATTCTAGGAATCTGAGTATGGGAATGGGCATGCATAGAATACTTGGACCTTAGATGTTGTCATAATATGAATACATACGACGTGAGTAGAGTTTCATGTTAACTAAAGTGCAAGGAATACACCTGAATAAGAATGTATCGATATCCCATAGTTATTGTATGGGACTTTTTAACAATTGAAATCTCAAAACTTGACTTGGTTCTTCACCTTATCATTTGTCCCTTAGTTCAAAAGTCAATCTTCTAAGTCTTTGGACCTCTTCTCTAAATTGGGCTATAATCGAATGACTCTTGTGGAGTCGGGGTATCACTATAAATATGGATGCTAAACTCTCCCCCGATGACTATATCTGTAGGTACTAAAATTTATGCTAGAATTTCTTTCTTAGGTAACTCCTAACTTCTCTTTTGCCTCTAAGTCCATCTTTGTAGCATTTGTACTCTTTTTTTCTTATCAACTTCATTCATTCAATCCTCTATCCACCTAATAAAAAGGGTTAAAGTTTATACTAAGAGGCTAATCCTCTACCTTATATAAGATTCTCTAGCTTCGGCTCCTATGGACCCCATATGGTACATACCTATCATTCTTCACACTTCTCAACTCAAGAATGCTAAACTAGGCACACATAGCACTTTAGGAGATTAGAATCTAGTGTAACTACATTCTACCTTGGTGCACATCTTTCTTTCTGACATTCAAGGCTTTACTTAACCTAACGACTTAGCCTCCATTCACCTATACTTAATCTTTTTCTAACATATTAACATGCCGTCATGATCTTCTACTCTAGTTCAAATATTCTCTAAGTCAGCTTTACCAACAATTCTCTCTCTCTAAATACTACCATGGAATCTACATAGAACTTATTACTCTTCGGTCAATACCAAGGGACTTATTATCTCATTACTTACCTTATAAATACATGACTATGGCTACATACTTCCCTCAATCATTATCTCCACTTTTTACTTCCACATTTCTAACTTCATATTTTTGGCTCTAGGTTCATTCTACTACTCATGGCTCACACTACCCAAATCACAATATCTCTAGGGTGAAAATACTACTCAAGATCTTAGAGACACACTCTCCCCTAATGGTGTCATCTGCATCAAAGTTCTAGATAGGGGGAGGGTCTAAGAGCACATCCTACTGTAGGCTCTACACGCGATTCATGATAACAGAAAGTGCATTCTTGCGATGCATTAGACTTAATTGCAATAATGGGCTCCTCTTAAGCCCTTGTGTCGTCCCTTAACTTTATGCTGACTCTATTTGAGAGTACCTTATTGATAGGAATCTAAGCTTTGCTGTTTTTATCACCTCGAAGATGAGGTATAGCCAGAGGAATTAGAACAATGCATGAATCTGTATAAGTTTCTTATGGAACAGCTCTATTGCATGATCTAGAGTATGAAAGAATGAGAAACTTTTCTTAAATATTCGTAGTCCCTCATTTATAGTAGTGGGCCCCTCACAACCATAAATGAGATCCTACCTGACATGGCTTCACAAACTTTCTAGGACACTTGAACTCTATGCTCTAATACCAAGTTTATCACGCCTCGAGCGTAAACCCTAGACGCGACTGGCGCTCGAAACTGCAAGTGGCCCGAGCAAACCCTTATCCCCACATACTACTGAAAAATATACTGAAAGATATTGGGGAAGCTAAAGCATGAACCGAACTCTTACAAAAAAGTATAATGAAATTTTACTAAAACTAAAACATAAAGTCATTTGAAAATTGATACAACTAACTGACTAACTGTCTATGAAGCCTTTACTAACACACTGAGTATTGTTTACCAAGACAAGACCCCCGGTCTAACTTTATTCAATGAAGGGACTACTAAACTGAACTAGAAATAGCTATATCCCCTAAATGCAATGAGGACTCATACAAATAGAGGAGGTGATATCTTAATGGAGCTCTTATTGATGGATCTGAGTACCTGAACTTGTATCATGAAATGATGCAATGCCAAATAGCGTCAATACATATAATGTATGGTATGTAATAAAACTGAGTAAAGCAATACTCATGACAAATGATTTTCATAACTGAGGCATGAATATGATATGAAATAAAGATCATGAATTTACTAAATGACTGAGACTATGTGACTGAGCTTTTGAAACTAAATAATAAGGGAGTTGTATGCATCTATCTATAAGAAACATGCTTTGAAAACTGGAGGCCTGGTTCCATAAATCATACTTTAAAATTCTTCTTGTAAATTGAATAACTGAAAACATGCAATAAGACTATGTGTCTGACTATTTGATCATATGCAAAATACCATAAATAATATTTAGTCAAAATAATCAATATTTTTGATTTGTGGAATTTTTTATAACCGACATACACCATGTGAGTGCATGGTGTCCAACTTCTAGCTCGGTTGAGAGAGCTTTCCAGAGCCTTGCCAGGGCAAAGGATGAAATTAAACTGTGGATTCATACTAAGCCCTTACCAAGGGCTATCTGAGGAGTCGTCCGAATCAGTAACACAATACTAACCTACGCAGGGTACGTACTTTCAAGGTATATGTTATCTAAACTTATACCTATCTCAGTGTTAAATAATCTTCCCAAAACTATTGCTCATAAAATACATCTATTTGAGGCAAAAGAAACATGTTTATGGAGCTTGCTAGCTCAAAATCAATTATAGATGTATTAATACCGGTGAGCCTGTATGCTCAAAATTATACTCTACTGGTGAGCCTCTGTGCTCAACATTGTATTTCAAAAATATGCCTTTACTTTCTCTCTAAAAAAAAATCATATGCTGAAGCTAAAGCTAACTGAACTGAAACTCTTTTAAGAAAGAATTCTATAAAATTGAACTTTGCTTTCTTTAAATCATGTATTTGAAGCTAAATATGCTTATATGAACTCTTTCTTGAAGATGATTTCTAAAACTTTAAAACTACTTTTTTACTCATGAAAATAGTGCATGTAACTAATATGACAATACTTTCAAATAACTTTAGCTAAAAAGGGTCCATGTGGTAGAACAAGCATGGACCATCAATCAATGGTAAGAATTATGACAATCTCAGCTATAGAAACAACAATAATCAATTCAAGATATAGAAAATTTGAAATAGGAGATTTTGGACAAAAACTCTAGCTTTGATCTTACTAAAATTGAAACTCTGAGGTAGAGTGTGAGGAAGAATAGAGTTCCTCACTTATGATAACTTTACATATCTCAAACACTCCAATCTTTAATGGAGAAATTAGAAAATTGACTCTAAGACCTTACGAACTAGTTCTCTCAATGATTTCTTGGGTTTTACATCAAGAACCGCATTAGATACATCAAGAACCGCATTAGAAATCATAGTTTAGGATTGGGAATCATTAACTTAGCCTTAGGAATAAAAGAGAAGACTTACCTTGAAGGAACTTGTGATTGGAGATGTTCGAAGAGCTCAATCTTCTTCAAGACCATGAAAACTTAGGGACAAAATAGAGTTTGGGTGGGTGCTTCTGCAAGGGTAACGTTTGGAATGGTTTCCAATACAGAATATAACATATATATAAAGGTGAGGTTGGGGAAGGGGTTGGGCGTGCTACGCCTACCATAGCACCCAACCTGCTAAAAGTTTTTGTTTGAAGTTTTAACTGTACCTCCCAAAGCACCTATCTAACGAATTTTTATTCGTCTGAAGTTTAGGATCGGGCGCAAGCACCTACCTATCCACTGCTTGACAACCTTAGTAAAATGCCTATAACTTTTTAGTTTGAACTCCGATTTATGAATAGTTAGATGCACTGGAAATAAGACTCAAAACATTTAATTTGATAGGTCATGGGATGCATAACTCTTTATATAATGGAAGGAATGGTCATTTGAAGCTGACCCTTGTAAGAACTTATAGGAAAACTCAATCGGTAGGAAAACTCTCAACTCAACTTGTGCAATCGGTTCCTTGCTATACCCCATTTTAACCGAGTCAAAATAGTGTACAACATATTGGTGATTCCTAAATTAAATAACTTAAGGAGTTGCCACCTAATTGTTTACGGTGAATTAGGACACCTAAATTGATTAAAGTGAAACTCCGTTTTAAGGTTTACTTAACTTAAAGATTCTAGGTAAGGGTTCATTTAATCTAAAAGGAAGGTGTTAAGCATCCTTTAAGATTCATTAAAAAATGGTTACCCCACCGGACTTAACAATTAAAAGACTATGTTTGAAGATGTAAAAATTATATATAAATGCTAAGTGTTGGGTAACTTTAAAATCAATGCTTGAAAAATGCTTTTATGAAAATTTATCTCGATTAAAATGGACTAAAACTGAAATGATTTGGTAAACATAAAATTTTTTTTATTGAACAAAGTAACTGTCGTCTTGAATTTATGGCCTGAGGACCCAATGAATTTAAGAAGAGATGAGAACTTTTACCAAAATTAAAGTATGAGTAGTAAAAGAATTTTTTTTTGGAGAAGTTAACTGATTTAAAAAAGAAACTTCCTTAATTATAAAAGGCGCTGAAATTTTATAGCTAAGACATAAATTACTGATTTAAAGAATGAAACAGGTTTTAAATTTCAAAAATATTACACTACAACTCTTTCAGGTCATGAAATTTAATAAACTCTAATATACCTGAGGGAATTGATTATCACTAGCATATTGAAACTTAAAACGTCCAGCACAACCAAGTAATAAATGTAAGTAAAAGTTAGTACTTAAAAATAGATAAAAACACACACAATAGATATGCAAAGCTAATTAGCAAAATAGAGAAGGGAGTATCCTCCACTTTCTCCTTGTCATTTCTTTCGTTTTGTTTGAACATTTTGAGGAAAATGAGAGACACGAACAAAGATGCAGATGTAAATTTCAAGGCTTGCGGTGACATCGAGTCTTAAAGTGAAATTCTTCGACGTGTTCATGTCAAAACAAGAAAAGAAAAGATTGAAGGTTAGAAAAATCAATTCTAAACAATGTCTAAAGGAAAATAATAAACCATGAAAGTAATAATCATTCACGAGAATATGTTATTACTATCAAAGTATTATAAGCATGGTTTGCACATCTAAACATCTTTTTTTTTTTTTTTTTTTATTTAAATATTTTAAAATCTACATTCTTATTGCCGGTATCTTCTAAACAAATTAGAATATTTCATGTACTTAAAATAACAAGATTTGCACCAATTAAATATACACCGAACACATTTCGTAGATATAATTTATAAGGACAATGTAATAGAGAGTGAGTAGAGAGCAATATTTCATTGTTATTAGATCAAAACACATTCCATGTTTCTTAGCTGAGCATGTTCTAATGAATACAATTTCCCTAAATACCTCTATGTCTAATTCTAAATCATAATAGTCAATTTATCCTTGTGTTTGAACAAAATTAGAAGGGGTCACACAATTCAAATTTTAAATATTGGCAGAATTTTAACATGGGTTTATGATGTTCTACCGCATAACAGAGAGTTGTATTTCTAACATATAAAAAACGTGCTAGTGCCATTTACAGGATTCACTGCTAGATTTAAGCAATCTAGAGAGATATTATCATATCACATCAATACGCAAAATTCATTAATATATTATAATATACCTAAAGACAATTTAAAAAAATAAAAAACTAACTCGTGATTTTCTAACAAAACACATATGTTAAATTAAATAGCCGGAAACGTGCTTTTCTAACAAAACACGGATGTTAAATTAAATAGTCAGAAATGGCGAGGATTAGATTTTACCTCTTGTAGTGCAGTGAACTAGGGGCGTCGGCATCGGCGTCGAATCTACTCTCTTAAGAACAGATCTCGAACCAAATAAATTTAAATACCTCTGTTATGTCCATAAGCCAACAGAGATAGAATGAATACTTAAAAAGATGTTGAATTCTAAAGTAGTAGCTATGGATGAAGGTGTTGTGTGTAATAAGATTTTAAGATATAGAGAGATAGATTTTCGTGGTGCTTCTCTTCAGTATGCCAACTTGATTTTGGCTGAAGATTTTAAGGTAGTATTTATAGGTGACAGAGGCTAGAATTTGAGACTTTGAGCAGGATTTCAAAATAAAATAGTGTTTGAATTTCAAAACTTTTCTTGGTGATTCTCCCTTAGAAACTTCAAAATATTTTGGCCCTATGTGTTGACCTAATTAAACAGGAGAGATGTGAATTTGAGGGAGGAAGACAGTGTAAGATGTTTTTCAGAAAAGAGACATGAAGGTTGCATGAAAATAGACATGAAGGTTGCATGAAGTTTCTTTCATAACCAGGATGTTTGCATATATTATTACAGGAACATAATTCGAGAAGAATGACAACTAACACCAATGGGATCTACTCGCGACAAGAAATTGTTACTGATCATAGTTTATGGAGGCTACCCGTGAAATCACGGTTGCGATTCAAATGTGTATGCAAAAATTGGAATGATATCATCAAAAGATTGGATTTTATCGAAAAACACTTCAACAGATGGAGTAATCGTCTCCATCTAATGATATTCAGGTTTGATGTTAACCACCACAAAAATCCAGGTGCAAGGGTTTTCGAAATGTACTTGTTCCCTGATAAAATATTTAGTGGACGTGTTCCTACTCATCAGATGATTTATAGTTGCGACAATGTTGGTGATTTCAAATGTATTTATGGTCCAATTGGTGGCTTGTTCTTGTTAGAGAAAATACATTACATAGACAACGGCCGATTTGCCTGGTGGAACCCTGCAACAAAATGTTACTTGACAGATTATAGAAGAAGTGAAGGCAGTTAGGATATTAGCTAAGTTAGTTAAGTTTAACTAACTCTCTAGATTCCTAAAAGTAGTTAGAGGGAGGAGCCTACATATGGACCACCTCTATATATACCCTTGTAATCATCAATCAGAGAACGATTTTTTTACTGCCAAAAAGAAACTAGTGCTCACTGATTATCTTCTTGTCACGTCCCAGGCCTACATCCTAGGCGTAACACAGTACTTGAATTCACAAGTGACCCCAAGTCAACCCCTGGTCTATCATACACTGGTATTCTAAGCAAAACATGCATAGCGGAAGCTTTGAAATAACAACATAAGAGCATTTAAGAAGATAAAACTAGAAGAAAACATAAAATTTATATCATCTAAAGTCTGAAATTAACTCTGTGTGTAAAAGCCTTCTAACTGATGAGTTGCTGCGACAAGCCCCCAGCTAACTCTAAGTCTAACTAAAATTAATAAATCAACTAAAAGAAAGTAAAACAAGGCTCTCGAATGATGAGGACTCACACTTGGGCTGCAGCGGAGGAGGATCTGAATTGCAACGGCTAACGATGCTGAGTCTGAGAACCTGCAGCTGTATCATGTAATGATACAACATAAAAGTATGCATCAGTACTTTGAACGTACTGAGTAAGTGGGAGAAACATAACTAAATATAAAGTCTGAACTGAAATGACACGCAATGACCAACAGGTAAGCTGAACTGAACTACTGATGTAAACTGAAATGGTCAAGATGACCCCGCCTGATGGTCAAAGACATGCCCTAAGTCTGAGAGTTATGAGTTTGAAATACTGTACTGAACTGAGTAACTTATTCTGAAACTGGACTGGACTGACTAGTGGGAGAATCTATAACCGACATATAACCACGTGAGCTAAACGTGGAGTTCGATGTATACACCCCACCGGTAGGACCCAATATACCTTGCCAGGGTATAAAGGCATGAACTGGGTGATCACAAAAGTTCAGGGCCAAACAGGCCAAGTAATACTGTAATCTACGCTGGCAACGTAGTTCTGGGAACCTGAGTGCGCTGGAACTCCGGCCCGCTTGGTGCTAAGTCCTACTCCCATTAAAAAATCTAAACTGTACTACTAGGCTGATAGCTCAAAACTGGGGTCCATGACTAGTCAGGGACATATAACTGAAAGTACCCTGAGAGTCTTATCGGATCAGATTCTGAAACTGGGTTCTATACTGGTCAGAGCTGCTTATCTGAAAGCATCGTAACCGTCTAAGAACAGACTATGAACTGAACTGGGGTCCTGGGACTGGTCAGAGCTATATATCTAAAATGTCATGACCGCCTAATGGACCAATAAACTGAATTCTGAGTCTGATTCTGATAACTGGGAGGCACCACTGACACCTCAGAAAAAGACTGAAGTCAAACTGATCAGTTGACAGGTTCTGAATAGTTCTGAAGAGGTTATATGTTCTAACTGAACTGAACTATTAAGCAGCTAATAGAGAACTCAAGTCATTCTAACAATATGGAAATCCCATAATATGGAAAAAAATTCAAGAATTAGAAAAATCTCATCTGACAAGGCTAAAATCATTCTTATCAATGGAATATTTGCTCAACATATATATATATATATATATAAAATAAGAATTACTAGGAAATCAGCCCAAAACATACTTCATTCACTAGATGAAGTTTATTACGCAAATAATCTTTACTCGAAAATTTAGGGCTTGAATTCACTTGGTAAGAACATCAACAATTCAGGTAAGAATTGATGGAGATCATATCAATAATAAGCAAGGATATCATTTTATATGGAATTAACGAATAATATCATGTACTTTCTGCGTATTCAAAAACTCAAGGCTTAAACTAATAGAGAAACTATGGGAGGGTTTTGGGGGACACAAGGGAAGAACAATTTCCCTTGTTGAATTCCCACATACTTGAGTTGAAGTTTCTTGAAGGAGAAAGCTTGGACTGCTGCAATGGAGGAAAGCCCTAAGCCTTCTTGAGAGTTTCTTGAGAGAACTTTCGATGTTTTTCTGAGAATAAACGTGGGAATGAGGGAAGGAACCGTCCAAACTCTCTAATAAATATGAAATTACATCCAAAACGACGTATTCTAAAGCTTAGGAAAATAGGAAGTTACTAAATAGCCCTTAGAAAGTCGTAGGGAAAAACTGTTACCACGACTCGTAGTGACACTCGTTAGGTGCACTACCTAACAATTGACTAGGCCTGGTAACGGGGGACTTAACGAATCGTTACTAGTGACCACGACTCGTGGTATCCATTCGTCTAGTACACTGACCAATTATTGAATTCCAGACCCGGACTGCTCATGAATGACCTAATGGGTCGTGGTCAGTGACCACGACTCTAGGGTCTCTCGTTGGGTACACTGCTTCTCACTTCATACTTCTAATTCCTCCTTCCCACGACTAACCTAATGAGTCATTAGGTCTCACAACGACTCGTTAGGTGAGTCGTCCTAAGACATTTTCTGCAGATTTTTCAGATTTTCTAATTTAAGTCTCAGATCTAGTCTTTGAGTTTTCGAGGCATTACAATATCTCCCTCTTGGAAACATTCATCCTCGAATATTAGAAAACACACAGGAAGGCAGAAAAATACAATCATAACTTTCAAATACTGTTCATTTGAATTCAAACTGTCAGAATGACTACCTCCATTTCAAACTACATAGTTGAACTGAATTCTCTTTTCATACATACATCCAAAGTCATAAAAGAAACTTATACATACGAATTGAATCCCACAACTAAATCAGTTTCTAAGGAAAAACTAACATTCTAAGTTATAACAAAGTCGGTAGAGAACAAGTGCGAGTACTTGGCCATCATATCTGCTTCGGCCTCCCACGTAGCTCCCTCAACCTGCTGATTTCTCCATAAGACTTTGACTGAAGCTATTTCATTGTTCCTCAACTTACGAACTTGACGGTCAAGGATCTAGACTGGTATCTCCTCATATGAGACACTATATTTTATTCCTACACTTTCCAATGGCACAACTGAGGTTGGATCTCCAATGCACTTCTTCAAAAGTGACACATGGAAAACTAGGTGTACAACTGCTAGTTCTGAAGGTAATTCTAGCTCATAGGCTACATTGCCAATATGCCTCGAAATTCTAATACGGTCATACGTACCTCAGACTGAGCTTTCCCTTCTTTTCAAACCTCATCACCCCTTTCATGGGAAATTTTTTTAGGTAAACCCAGTCATTAACTGCAAACTCCAATTCTCTTCTCTGCACATCGGCATAAGATTTCTGACGGCTCTGAGCTGTTTTCAACCTTTCTTGGATGAGCTGAACTTTCTATATTGCCTCGTGAACTGAGTTTGGCCCTATCAAGGTAGCTTCACCAACCTGGAACCACCCTATAGGAGATCTACACCTTCTCCCATATAATGCTTCAAATGGGGCTATCTAAATGCTCGAGTGATAGCTGTTGTTGTATGTAAACTCGATAAGAGGCAAATGGTCACTCCAATTACCCTTAAAATAGATCGTGCACTCTCTTAGCATATATTTTAGGGTCTGAATAGTCCGCTCATCTTGCCCATCGATCTATGGGTGAAAAGTTATGTGGAGATTGACCTGAGTGCCTAGTCCCTTGTGAAAAGTTATCCAGAAGTGTGAGGTGAATTGAGTTCCTCTGTCTGAAATGATAGATAAAGGCACCCCATGGAGTCTGACTAACTCTCGGATGTAAAGTCTGGAATAGTCCTTAGTTGAGTCTGTGGTTTTGACTGGGAGGAAGTGAGCTGACTTAGTCATCCGGTCTACTACTACCCAGATGTAGTCATGCTGCTGACAAGTCCAAGGTAGACCCGTAATGAAGTCCATATTTACTTCTTTCCACTTTCATGTGGGTATACTGATATCTTGAGTCATTCCTCCTAGTATTTGATGCTCCACCTTGACTTGCTGGCAGTTTGGACACTTGACTACGAATTCAGCAATGTCTCTCTTCATGCTGTTCCACCAGTAAATATCCCGTAGATCGCGGTACATTTTAGTAGCACCAGGTTGAATGGAGTATCCCAAGCTGTGTGCCTCAACCAGTATCTACTGTCTCAACTCACCAACATCCGGTACACGCAACCTTCCCTGGTAACGGAGCACACCATCTCTCCCTTTGGAGAAAGCCTCAACCTCCTTCCTGAGAACCGCTTCTTTAAGTTTAAGTAGGACTGCATCTTCGTCTTGTCTGGACTTAACTTCAACTACCAAGGATGAATTCGACCCACTTTACATTACCACACCACCTTCGGCTGAATCCACCAACTGCACCCCTAACCGGGCTAGTCTATGAACATCCTTCGCTAACTCCTTCTTGCCTTCCTCAATGTGAGCCACACTCCCCATAGACCGTCTGCTTAGGGCATCAACCACTACATTGGCTTTACCCATGTGATACAACACACTCATATCATAGTCCTTTAGCAACTCCAACCACCTTCTCTAACGCAGATTTAGATCCTTCTGACTTAGCACGTATTGAAGACTCTTATGATCTGTAAACACATCTACATGAACTCCATATAAGTAATGCCTCCATATTTTTAGCGCAAACACCACCGTTGCCAACTCCAAGTCATGGGTTAGATAGTTCTTCTTATGAACTTTGAGCTGTCTGGATGCGTAGGCTATCACTTTGCCCTGCTGCATCAGAACACATCCAAGTCCAACACTGGAATCATCACAATAAATAACCAATCCATCTGATCCTTCCGACAAGGTTAAAACTAGAGCGGTAGGGAGTCGAGTCTTCAACTCCTAAAAACTCTTCTCTCACTCATCCGACCACTGAAACTTCACTTTCTTCTGAGTTAAACTAGTCAGAGGAGATGATATAGAGGAGAAGCCTTCCACAAACCATTGGTAATAACCGACTAAGCCTAGGAAACTTCTGATTTTAGTAGGAGAGGTAGGTTTGGGCAGATCTTTCATTGCTGCTATCTTGTGAGAATCTACTTGTATTCCTTCACCTGTGACCACATGACCTAAGAAAGTCACGGACTTTAACCAGAATTCGCACTTGCTGAACTTGGAGAACAACTGGCAGTCTCTGAGTGTCTGTAATGCTAATCTTAAGTGATTGGCATGCTCTTCCTCATTTTTGGAGTATACTAGAATGTCGTTGATAAATACAATGACAAACATATCCAGATACTGCTTGAAGACCCTGTTCATCAGATCCATGAAAGCTACTGGAGCGTTTGTTAGCCCAAAGGACATCACCATAAACTCGTAGTGACCATACCGAGTTCTGAATGTTTTTTTCGGTATGTCACACTCTCTAACCCTTAGCTGCTGGTACCCTGACTTGAGATCGATTTTGGAGAAACAACTAGCTCCCTAAAGTTGGTCAAACAAGTCATCAATTCTGGGTAGGGGATACCTGTTCTTGACTGTGATCTTGTTCAACTGACGGTAATCTATGCACACTCTGAGGGTACTGTCTTTCTTACACACGAATAGTACTGGAGCACCCCATGGAGAGATGTTGCATCTGATAAAACCCTTGTAAAGAAGATCTTTCAATTACTCCTTCAACTCTTTAAGCTCAGTTGGAGCCATTTTGTAAGGAGGGATGGAGATTGGCTGAGTATCTGGGAGGAGATCTATTTCCCGCTTAGGGGGAACTCCGGGAAGATCCTCAGGAAAAACATCTAGGAACTCGCTGACTATAGGGACTAACTGGATAGTCAGGGTCTCAGAGTTGGAATCCTTGACCTGAACTAGATGATAAATAAATCCCCTGGAGATGAGTTTCTAACCTTAAGGTAGGAAATAAACCTATCCTTAGGCGCTGAACTATTACCCGTCCATTCTAGCACTGGTTCATTTGAAAACTGGAACTTGACAACTCTAGTTCTGCAATCAACTGAGGCATAGCAGGAGTGTAACCAATCCATACCAAGGATAAGGTCAAAATCGGCCATATCTAACTCTACAAGGTCAACTGGGATGACTTTATTCAGAACTGAGACTGGGAAGTTTCTACACACCCAGCTAACTCTAACTGACTCACCAACTGGGGTGGAGACTGAGAATGGTTCTAAGAGGACCTCTGGACTGATATTAAACTGGACTGCTACCTATGGAGCCACGAATGAAAGAGTGGCTCCTGGATCTAGGAGGGAATACACGTCTAGATGAAAGAGACGTAACATACCTGTGACTACGTCAGGTGAGCTCTCCTGATCCTGATGGGAAGATAGAGCATAGAAACAGTTTTGACGTTGACCATCATCCGTACCTGATGTGTTAGCCTGCTGGGTTGGTCGACGTGCTGGAGCTGATGATGTGGTGGATTGTGATCTCCCTCGCCCAGTTGATGGGCACTCCCAAAGCCGATGTCCAAGCTGTCCACAATTGAAACAACCCTCTTGACCCTGAAGGCACTCTCCCAGGTGGTTCTGCCACACTTGGGATAAGCTGGATACTTGTTCCCGCAACTGTAGACCTGTGAGTGCCAGATGACCCACCCCTCTGATCCTGGCGGGACCGAAAGGTTGGGGCACTTGCTGAACTGGGTGCTGGGGCTCTCTGTTGCTATTGCTGCTGCTGTGGGTGGCTACTACCGCTAGACCTCTGATGGCCATAATCTAAATGGCTAGTCCTTGCTCGTTTGTTCTTTCATTCCATATCCTTCAGCTTTTCGGCCTCAATTTACTGGGCATAGACAATCAAGTTGGAGAGGTCCATATCCTTAATCAGCATCGCTGTCCTGCACTCCTTGAGGACCAGGTTTAACACCCGTTCACAAATTTCAACATGCGAGCCCCTGGCTCAACTACCATTTCTGGAGCGTACTTAGACAGCCTAGTAAACTCCAGAGCATACTCCTCCACTGTTCTGTTGCCCTGTCTCAAATTCATAAACTTTGTCATTATTTGCCTCCCTAAACTCCCGAGGAAAAAAATCTATCCAAGAAAGCCGCGTGGAACTCATCCTACTCCACTGGTCCTGCTTCCGCTGGCCGCTCCTCTTTCCACTGGTCATGCCAGACCTGAGCTACCCCTTTTAGCTGGTAGGCAGCCAGGTCAGCACTTTCAGAGGAGCTAACACCCATAATGCGGGTAATCTTCTTGACCTCATCCATGAACTCTTGGGGGTCCTCCCCTACTTTGGATCCCTGAAAAGATGGAGGGTTCATATGGGTAAAGTCCCGCATCCTCGCAGTTGTTGCAGACCCATTGGTGTTCATTGACAACACCTGCTGGTTCACTTGGTTGGTGACTGTTTGGGCCAGCAGTTGAATGGACGCCTTGAATTAGGCGGTAGATACCGAATAATCTTGAGGGGCTGTCGAGGCTGGTGGAGTAGGTCTGTTGGCGTTACCGACCCTTCTTCCGTTAACACGTCTGGGAGGCATGATTCACTGAAATGAAACATAGCTCGAGTTAGAAGGATGTTTTTGAAATTGAACTTTAATGCACGAGAACGAGTATGAACAAAAGAGAGTTTTTCTAATAACATCTCGTAGCCTCCTTGTCATAAGTGTGGCGCGCTTCACACCCATGAAAAGGACTGTACTCGATGCAGCTTTCAGACATCCGAGGATACTCTAAACCTAGTGCTCTGATACCAAGTTTGTCATGCTCCAGGCCCATACCCTAGGCATAACATGGTATTTGAAGTCACAAGTGACCCCAAGTCAACCCCTGGTCTACCATACACTGGTATTCTAAGCAAAACATGCATAGTGGAAGCTTTGAAATAACAGCATAAGAGCATTTAAGAAGATAAAACTAGAAGAAAACATAAAATTTATATCATCTGAGTCTAAAATTAACTCTGTGTTTGAAAGCCTTCTAACTGATGAGTTTCTGGGACAAGCCCCTAGTTAACTCTAAGTCTAACTAAAATTACTAAATCAACTGAAAGAAAGTAAAACAAGCCCTCGAATGATGAAGAATCACACTTCGGCTGCAGCGGAGGAGGATCTGAATTGCAACTACTAACGATGCTGAGTCTGGGAACCTGCAGCTGTATCATGAAACGATACAATATAAAAGTATGCATCAGTACTTTGAATGTACTGAGTAAGTGGGAGAAACATAACTGAATATAAAGTTCGAACTGAAATGACATACAATGACCAACAGGTAAGCTGAACTTAACTACTGATGTAAACTGAAATGGTCAAGATGACCCCGCCTGGTGGTCAAAGACATGCCCTAAGTCTGAGAGTTTTGAGTCTGAAATACTGTACTAAACTGAGCTACTTATTCTGAAACTGGACTGGACTGACTAGTGGGAGAGTCTATAACCGACATATAACCACTTGAGCTAAATGGGAGTATGATGTATACACCCCACCGGTAGGACCTAATATACCTTTATAGGGTATAAAGGAATGAACTGGGCGATCACAAAAGTCTGGGGCCAAACAAGCTAAGTAATACTATAATCTACACTGGCAACGTAATTCTGAGAACCTGGGTGAGCTGGAACCCCGACTCGCTCAGTGCTAAGTCCTACTTCCACTGGAAAACCTAAAATGAACTACTGGGATAATAGCTCAAAACTGGGGTCCAAGACTAGTTAGGTACATATAACTGAAAGTACCCTGAGAGTCTTATCGGACCAGATTCTAAAACTGGGTTCTAGACTGGTCAGAGCTACTTATCTGAAAGCGTCGTAACCGTCTAAGAATAAATTGTAAACTGAACTAGGGTCCTGGGGCTGGTCAGAGCTATATATCCAAAATTTCATGACCGCCTAATGGACCAATAAACTGAATTCTGAGTCTGATTCTAATAACTGGGAGGCACCACTAACTCCTCGAAAAAAGACTGAAGTCAAACTGATCAGTTGACAAGTTCTGAATAGTTTTGAAGAGATTCTATGTTCTAACTGAATTGAACTATTAAGCAGCTAATAGAGAACTCAACTCATTCCAACAACACAAAAATCCCATAATATGGCAAAAAAATTCAAGAATTAAAGAAATCTCATCCGACAAGGCTAAAATCATTCTTATCAGTAGAATATTTGCTCAACATATATATATGTATATATAATAAGAATTACTAGGAAATTCAGCCCAAAACATACTTCATTCACTAGATGAAATTTATTACGCAAATAATCTTTACTCGAAAATTTAGGGCTTGAATTCACTTGGCAAGAACATCAACAATTCAGGTAAGAACTAATGGAGATCATATCAATAATAAGCAGGATATCATTCTATATGGAATTAATGAATAATATCATGTACTTTTTACATATTTGAAAACTCAGGGCTAAAACTGATAGAGAAACTATGGAAGGGTTTTGGGGGACACAGGGGAAGAACAATTTCTCTTGTTGAATTCCCACATACTTGAGTTGAAGTTTCTTGAAGGAGAAAGCTTGGACTGCTGCAATAGAGAAAAACCCTAAGCCTGCTTGAGAGTTTCTTGAGAGAACTTTCAATGTTTTTCTGAGAATAAACGTGGGAATGAGGGAAGGAACCGTCCAAACTCTCTAATAAATCTGAAATTACATCCAAAATGACGTATTCTAAAGCTTAGGAAAATAGGAAGTTACTAAATAGCCCTTAGAAAGTCACAGGAAAAAACTATCAAGTGGCCCTAACGGGTGACTTAACGGGTCGTGGTTAGTGACCACGACTCGTGGTGACACTCGTTTGGTGCACTGTCTAACAATTGACAAGGGCTGGTAACGGGGGACTTAACGAATCATTATTGATGACCACGACTGGTGGTCACCATCCGTCTAGTACACTGCCCAATTATTTAATTCCCGACCCGACCTGCTCAAGAATGACCTAACGGGTCGTGGTCAATGACCATGACTCGTGGGGTCTCTCGTTGGGTACACTGCTTCTTACTTCACATTTCTAATTCCTCCTTCCCACGACTGACCTAACGAGTCGTTAGGTCTCACAACGACTCGTTAGGTGAGTCGTCCTGAGATATTTTCTGCAGATTTTTCAAATTTTCTAATTTAAGTCCCGGATCTAGTCTGTGAGTTTCCGGGGCATTACACTTCTTCTTCTGCTGCTTTATTCATCTTCATCTTCATGATTCAACAAAAACTTTATTAAATTCTTGATTCATTTACTTACAATAACATGGTATCAGAGCCTTGATCGGCGAATCAAAGGCAAGATCCAAACTTCTACTTACTGCTTCCGCAACAAGATAACAATCTGAAACAAGGTTTGAAGAAATGGCTGGTGAAGTCAATGGAGGGCATGCGTCTCAATCCAATGGTGTACAAATTCAGGCCCCTGGAATCGGCTACCTACATCCATTGTTTCTTCATTCATTTGATGTTAGTGAAATTCAAATTATTTCTTTTCAACTTACAGGAATATAGAACTATGTGATGTGGTATAGGTCTATGAGAATTGCACTTCTAGGGAGGAACAAACTTGTAATGGTTAATGGTGTCTGTGATAAAGAAAAATTTCCAGAGTCTATGTGGGATAATTGGGAGCGTGTGAATTCTATAGTCCCATCTTGGTTAATGAACTCTGTGTCTAAGTAGTTGTTAGGAGGAATCATGTATGCATCTAGTGCTAGAGCTGTTTGGCAAGACTTATATGAAAGGTTTACCAAGGTAGATGGTTCAAGAACCTATAATATTCATAAAGAAATAGCAACATTATCCCAAGGAACCAACTCTGTATCTGCATATTACTCAAAACTAAAGAACCTCTGGGAAGAATTTGAGTCCTTAGTTCCACCCCTTGGATGTGATTGTGAAAAGTCAAGGGATTATGTTTTGCATATGCAAAAATAGACATTGTTCTAGTTCTTAATGGGGTGAATGAGATATACTCTCAGGCAAGAAGCCAAATTCTTCTTATGACTCCTCTGTCATCAATAAATCAGGCTTATGCCATGATAGTTACTGATGAGAGTCAAAAATCAGTAGCTTCAACATCAGGAGGAAGAGCTGGTTCATCTAATGGATCTGGAAGTTTTATGGGAACTGGACAATATGAAGTGGTATGAATACTAGAACAAATGATAATTCAAGGTTCGGAAGGAACTACAATCTTTACTGTGATATCTGTAAGATCAAGGGGCACAACAGAGCTAATTGCTATAAGGTGGTAGGTTGTCCACCCGAGTTCAAGTTCAAGAAAAGAGTGAATATGACTGGAGGTACAACTGCTTGCCCAGTTTCAGCAAAAGATGAGTCTGTGCATCAGCAACATGGTATGAGTATGGAGAAGAATCAACAAATATCTGAAGCAAAGAAGTCAACTTAACTAGAGATGCCTATGGACAAGCTCAAGTCAGGAGTGCTCCATTCACTAAGGACCAGTATGAGCAGATCATTCAAATGTTGAAGCATTGTAGTACTTCTGGAGCTGGACCTGTTACATCCACAAACACGTTTGCTAATGCAGTAGGTATGGCTGAGTCCAAAGTGTTTTTAGCCCCATACTGTCCAGAGTGGATAGTAGACACAGGTTTACCAACCACACGACTTTTGATCTAGAGTTGCTTGACAAGGCTACTATAACTGAAACTTCACAACTCAAGAGAGTGCATTTACCAAATGGTAATGTTGCTCAGGTCACACACATTGGTTCAAGTAACATCTCTAGTAGGAGTACAATATCAAGTGTGTTTCATATACCACAATTTAAATACAACCTATTATCTGTCTCTAAGCTGACTAGAGAATTGCAGTGTTTTGTTTCTTTTTTTTCCTGACTTTTGCATTTTTCAGGATCTCTTCACTGGGAGGGTGAAAAAGATTTATAGAGAGGATGATAGGTTGTATGTGCCGGTGAATAAAAGTGCAGGAAAACAAGTTAGCTATGTAGTTCAAAACCTTTCAACTGGTGGCATCATTAATATTAGATTGTGGCATAAAAGATTAGGACATACATCTTCTAGTGTACTTCATAAGTTGTTTCCTGTTAGCCTATAAGATATTAAGAGTACAATTGTAGATTGTTCTGTCTGTTCTTGTGCTAAGCAAGCTAGGTTGCCTTTTCAAACTTGTGAAAATAAAAGCTCTAGTATTTTTGAATTAATTCATGTTGATGTCCATACAATACTCCAATATATGATGGGAATAAATACTTTCTTACTGTTGTTGATGACTACTCAAGGTTTACTTGGTTGTTTCTATTAAAACAAAAGTCAGATGCATGTGTTTTCTCTAAAGTTCTTTATTCAGTTTGTTAAAACTCAATTTGATAAGATAATTAGAGTAATAAGAACAGATAATGGTTCTGAATTTCTTAACTCTATGTGTAGTAGCATGTTCTTGCAGTCTGGAATCATTCATCATAAAACTTATGTGAACACTCCCCATCAAAATGGGGTGGCAGAAAGAAAACATAAACATATACTTGAAGTAACCAGGGCTTGCAGGTTTTGAGGCACACATTCCTATCAAGTTTTGGGAACAATGTGATCTTGCTGCTGCTCATGTAATAAACAGACTTCCTAGTACCTCTATAGATAATATGAATCCTTTTGAAAGATTGTACAATAAGAAACTATCTCTTCATCATTTAAGAGTATTAGGTTGTCTATGCTATGCCAAGGATAATAATGAACATGATAGCTCATGTCAACAACTATAATATCTATACACATGGGATATTTAGATCTTCAAAAAGGATATATTCTGTATGACATAGCTAATTCTAATTTTTTTGTTAACAGGGATCTAGTGTTCAATGAAGAAGTATTTCCATTTCAGAACCGGGAAAAACTAGTAGATCCTGTGTTTGTTCATAGTCAAAATGATCTATTTTCAGAAGAATGCATGCCACCTCTACAATTTACTGCTCCAAATCATTCACAAGCTGAAGATTCTATAGTGCCTTTGCCTCAGAATAGTCAGTTGAATACTGATTAGCTAGAAGCGAACAGTGACACAAATGTAGACGCACATGCACTGCTTGAAAAATAGGCTTAGCAACTAAGAGTGGCAGAGAGGAGATCCTCTAGGAACACTCAGCCACCTGTATGGCTAAAAGACTTTGTGTCACTGAATATTCACATTGATGTGCCATATGGTATGAACAAATATATCGGATAAGAACATTTATCTGGTACTTATAAGCAATATATAGCTTCTTTCTCAAGTGTCATAGAACCTACGAGGTATTCTGAGGATGCTAAGGATCCCAAGTGGATCCAAGCTATGAAAGAAGAAATATCAGCACCGGAGACCAATATATAGTACTTGGGAGGTAGTGACATTGCTTCCAGGAAAGCTTACCATTGGGTGTAAATGGGTATATAAGGTCAAGTATAAAGCCAGTGGAGAGGTTCAGAGGTACAAGGTCAGACTTGTGGCAAAGGGCTATAATCAAAGAGAAGACATTGACTATCAAGATACCTTCTCACCAGTGGTAAAAATGGTCACTGTGAGAAGTGTCTTCTCCTTGGCTGCTACACAAAATTGGCATGTTCATCATATGGATATATGCAATGCAGTCTTACATGGTGATTTACATGATGAGATATCTATGGACTTGCCACAAGGATTCGACAGTCAGGGGGAGAACAAGGTGTATAGACTGATAAAATCCTTGTATGGCTTAAAACAAGCCCCTAGACAATGGAATGCCAAGATGTGTGAAGCTTTAACTACTCTTGGGTTTGCTATGAGTCAGTATGATCATTCACTATTTACCAAAAAAACAAGTCAAGGGAGAGTAATCATCTTAATCTATGTAGATGATATGTTGATTACTGGAGACAGTATACAACTGATTGAAGAAACTAAAGCTGCCTTGAAGAATATATTTAAGATGAAGGATCTAGGTGAACTAAGATATTTCCTAGGAATAGAGTTTGCAAGATGAAGTTGAAATTTCAATTCATCAAAGAAAATATGCACTTGAGTTGATCTCTGAAACATGTCTGTCAGCATCCAAACCTGCACACTCTCCTATAGAAGTTAACATCAAGCTTACATTAGTGAAATATGATGAGCACATTGGAAAGACTGAAGATGACCCTCTCACTGATCAAGAAGTATATCAGAGATTACTTGGAAAACTTTTATACTTGATAGTTACTAGACCAGATATAACATTTGGAGTACAAATATTGAGTCAGTTTCTTCAAGAGCCTAAAAAGTCCCATATGGATGCAGTAGTCAGAATAGTCAGATACATCAAAGCATGTCCAGGGCAGAGAATATTATTGTCTAGCATACCTAAGAACACCATCACAACTTACTGTGATGCAGACTGGGCAGCATGCCCATTTACCAAAAGATCTATGTCTGGTTACTTCGTTAAACTGGGAGACTCATTGATTTTATGGAAATCAAAGAAGCAAACTACAGTGTCCAGAAGTTCTGCAGAAGCAGAATACAGAAGTTTAGCAACTGCAGTGGTAGAACTTATCTGGATAATTGGTCTGCTAAAATAAATTAGAGCCAATATCTTGCTGCCAGTAACCATTTATTGTGACAGCAAATCAGCTATGCAAATAGCAGCCAACCCCTATCTATCATGAGAGAACAAAACATATTGAGATAGATTGTCACTTCATAAGAGAAAAAATCCAACAGTGACTCATCGACACTCAATATATTCCTACCAGTGAGCAGCCCGCAAACATGCTTACTAAAGGCTTGTCTAGGGTTCAACATGAGCACTTAAAAAGCAAGCTAGGGATGTGTAATATTTTCACTCCTCCCATCTTGAGGGGGAGTGTTACTTGACAAATTATAGAAGAAGTGAAGGCAGTAGGATATTAGTTAAGTTAGTTATTTTTAACTAACTCTCTAGATTCCTAAAAGTAGTTAGAGGGAGGAGCCTACATATGGACCACCTCTATATATACCCTTGTAATCATCAATCGAAGAATGATTTTTTTACTGCATTAAAGAAACTAGTGCTCACTGATTATCTTCTTCTTCATCTCCTTTATTCATCTTCATCTTCATGATTCAACAAGAACTTTATTAAGTTCTTGATTCATTTACTTACAAGAACACAAAAGAGTGTAGGGTTATTCCTCGCATTTCTTTTGAGGTACAAAAATATTTCGAAGACAACAATCGTAGGCTTGGAATAGGAATAGACCTAGTGAATCACGATTACAAAATTATATGGGTAAGATAATTTTAGGAAGACCTACAAAGAAACGTTTTCCCTAAGGTTTATACTGTTGTGTATTCAACGAAAAATGACTCATGGAAGCACCTGGAGTCGAATTTCTCGCACGAATTATGTATATCCCAAAATTTCACCTACAAGAACGGAATGTAATATTGGATTAGTACTAGCAAGAGGTTTTGCAACAAAGAGGACAATGTGTATTTTGTTAGGACATTTGATTTTTTGACTAAATTATTCGGACAATTGGAAGGACCGCCTATTCCAGGTGACCATTGGGCATCTTTAATGTTACAAGGTGGTTCACTTGAAACAATGTCTAGTGATGATGTTACACAAGCAATGACAACTTGTTATGATACATGGGTAAGAATTGACGAAAATAATTGGATCAACGTTTGTACTATAAATCCACCAATACCAGAGCATTGGTCTATCGGGATTTGGGAGTGTGACAAGTTTATTTATGAACTAACACATAGTAACATGTTGGCGATTTATGATTAGACAGCTAAACAAATAACGAGTCTTGGATTTCAATCTATGGAACGAAGTGCTTGCTCTAATTGGGCTATGAGTTATAAAGAGAGTTTAGTTTTGATAAAGAGAGAAAAACCAAGTGACAAGGATAGTGTTGAATTTTTCTTTGTAAAGTTTTAAACAAGCACGAGCAACAAGCTAAAGTTGGAAAAAATTATATGATCAAGTTGTGAGAACAATTAGGAGATTCTCGAAATGAAATTCTGGCAGCAATACGATACATCCTGCGAGGATGACATTGTAAATGTAGAGATTGAAATATTTGAAATTGGACATGTACATATGTCTTTCTTTTTGCTTTTTCTTCTTGATTTTAATAACGGATAATATCAAATTCATATTTTTTAATTTCAAATTTAGTAGTTCCTACCTTTTAGGAATCTGTTGTTATGTTTAGATAAGTCTTATCCTTTTCTTAGTTTATTCTCTTTGCTATAGAAGTTGTACAAAATCTATATATACTCAACCTACAATCATAAAATCATCATTCTCTTTATTCTATTGCCAGTTTTTATGCTTTACATGTTATCCAGAGCCAATTAACTCTCACGAGTATAAATTCTTATTCTATAAGCCCTCCCACCCTTCCCATCAAAATGTCCACCAACATCACTATAACCAATTCAGATGTCAACACAACAATTGTTCAATTTAATTCTATCACCCAGTTACCAATCAAGTTAACTGGCAGCCATAATGTTTCCCTTTGGAAAGTACAAGCATCCATGCTTATGCATGGTCACAACCTTTATGGCCATGTCGATGGTTCTCGCCCTGCCCCTACGAGCATAGTGGCTCAAAATAATCAAGAAGTTGAAAATTCTGAATTTGTTTCATGGTATCGCCAAGATCATCTAATTCAAAATGGCATCTTGGCTTCGGTTGATCCTACGCTTGATGGTACAGTTTCCGTTGCATCCACTGCCAAGGATGCTTTGCACACTGCATATGCCAACAAGTTGCAAACAAGAATTTTTAGTTTGCGTGATCGCCTGGCTCGTCTCTTGAAAGAAACCCTTCCTGTCGTTGATTATCTACATCAAGTTCGATCTCTCTGAGATGAACTTTCCATTGCTGTAGCTCCTGTTTTCAAATGATGATCTAATTATCAAACTTCTTACTGGACTTGGACCTGAATTCCGTGAAATATCTGTTGTTGTCCGTGCAAAAGATTCTCCTATCTCTTATCCAGAACTTTATGAAAAGTTGCTTGATCATGAACTTTTCCTAAAGCATGAAGAAGCAAAGAATCCACTATCAACACCAATTACTGCTGCTATTGCACAAAAAACAAACACATATTCTCGCTAAGGAAATAACTCTAACAGTCGTACGAGTGCAAATTCCCCCAACACCAACCAGCCCTAGCGTGCCCAACCATTGTGAAATGGAAAAAACAACCAACAACAATTATATGACCATACTCTGAAGTGTCAGTTGTGTGACCGTCCTGGACATTCTGCCAAAGTCTGCAGATCCCAATCACACAATCACCTACAAGCCCAGGCAAACTATGCTGCTCAGTTTTCAAATCAATAGGCTCCTTGGATTATTGATAGTGGAGCCACTCACCACATGGCCTCAGATGCTCAAAACTTCACTGATATGCATAACTACCACGGTCCATAGGAGATAGTAATGGGAGATGGTAACACCATTCCAATATCTCATACCGGTAACACTAACATATGTGCATCAAATCAGCAATTTAAGCTTCTCAATACCTTATGTTCTCATGCAATAAAAAATAATCTTATTTCTATTTCCCAATTTTGCTGCGATAACCACACCTCCATTGAATTTTTTCCTTTTTCTTATCTTGTGAAGGATCTGGGTATAGCGGTGCCTCTACTTTGGGGGCAGAATAGAGATGGGCTATATTAGTGGCCATCGGGCAGTGCACATCATGCACCTCAATGCAATGTTGTCGTTCCTCTACACCTATGGCAGCGGCGTTTAGGCCATCCTAATCGTCGTACTTTAAACAGGATTTTGCAGCAGTTTTCTCTTCCAGTTTCACATTCTAGAACCACTTCTATTTGTAATTCGTGTTATTCTAATAAAATGCACAAGTTGCCTTTTTCTAAAAATTCATTACAGAGTCAATGACTATTGCAAATTATTTATAGTGATTTATGGGGGCCCTCTCCTGTTTTGTCAATTAATAACAAGAGATATTATGTCTTATTTGTTGACCAGTACTCTAAATACATGTGGTTGTTTACTATAAAATCAAAAAAGGAAGTTCTGGATATTTTTCAAGATTTACATCCCTTACTTGAGCGTCGATTTCAAACCAAAATTTTGTCTCTCTACACTGACGGTGGTGGCGAATTTCAGGGTTTATCCTCATATCTCAAAAGCTATGGTATTGAACACTTAGTGACACCTCCATACACACCCCAAAGAGTGGCATCAGTTGAACACCAACACAAGCATGTTATTGAGACTACAAAAACCTTATTACATCAAGCAAGGAGCCTCCTTGCCCTCAATTTTTTGGAGTTTTGCATGTCACCAAGCAGTCTACCTCATAAACCGTCTAACCACTCCAAATTTACAAAATAAATACCCCTATGAGATTTTATTTCAAGAGGCTCCAAAGTATGAATCCCTTAGAGTTTTTGGTTGTTTATGTTACCCGTGGCTCAAACCATACGCCAAAAATAAATTAGAGCCAAGATCTAGTCCTTGTGTATATTTAGGATTTTCTACTAAATATTATTGCCACCAATGTTTTGATCTCGTCAAAAATAAAATGTACTTATCAAGGGATGTTTTATTTTTGGAAAACACCTATCCTTTTCAGAATATTTTTTCCAATCTAAAAATCTCACAAAGCGATAATTTCGCTTGGAAAATTTATTTTGATGTTCAACCTGTGAATAATAAACTGTTAAGTGCTGATTCTTGTCATCAACTACCAGATGCTCTGCTCCCTGCACTCTCCACTGCCCAACTCAACAACTGCCCCATCAGAAGGTGTCTCCGTTGCATCAGGTAATTCTCAAAATTTATCCACTTCTTCATTACCAACTGTAATTGCATCACTACTCGGGAATACTCAGCTCCCACCATCATACGTACAATTAATCACCTATCAATGCAGAAATTGCCAACAACCAAGCACCTCATTGATGCCACTTTCTTCCACTATACCGCCCCCAACCTATATTCTCAGTCTCCCAATGATAACCCTTCTCAACCCACACTTTCTTTGACTCCATCTTCTCTCTCACCCGCGGCAACCACTTCAAACTCATCCTATGGTGACATGCTCCAAAACAAATAGCCTCAAACCCAAACAATTTAAAGTTAGTATTCAACCCTCATCCTTGATTCCTCGTACGTACAAACAAGCATGTTCTCATCCTCACTGGAGAGAAGCCATGCAAGCTGGATTTGATGCTCTTGTTAGCAATCGGACATGGGATTTGGTTCCAATTTCTCCTTCGATGAATATGGTTGAGTGTAAGTGGTTGTTTCGTATAAAACATAAATTTGACGATTCCATTGACAGGTATAAATCTCGGCTTGTTGCAAAGGGATTTGCCCAGCGCCCAGGTCTAGACTACCATTCCACCTTCAGCCCGATAGTCAAACCAATAACTATTCGGTTGGTACTTACCATTGCAACACAGTATGATTCGACAATCCATCAGATTGATGTCAATAATGCCTTCTTACAAGGAAGTCTTGATGAATAAGTTTACATGAGACAATCACCGGGTTTTGAAGATCGAATTCTCTCCACCCATGTATGCAAGTTGAACAAAGCGATCTATGGCCTGAAACAAGCTCCCGTCGCTTGGTACACTAAACTCAAAAATTACTTGCTAACTGTTGGGTTTGTCAAGTCTCAATCTGATTCTTTCTTATTTATTTTACATAATTCTGGGTTTACTGTTTATGTTCTTATCTATGTGGATGATATAATCATCACTGGAAATCAAATTATTGGGGTTCTTCATATGGTAGATGGTCTTTCCAATCGCTTCTCTCTTAAAGATCTTGGACAGCTACATTATTTTTTGGGTGTTGAGGTTATCTCTTCCACTGATGGTCTTGTATTGTCCTAACACAAGTATATTATGGATATTTTAGATGATTCTGGCATGCTAGGTAGTAAAGGAGCTCCTACACCTATGAATTCTACTACCATTTTGATAGCTTTGGTGAATGATTCACCGACAGATGGTACACTTTATTGGCGCGTAATTGGAAAGTTGCACTACTTATCCTTTACACGTCCTGATATTGCCTTCACAGTTAACAAGCTTTTGCAATTTATGCACAATCCACGTCAATCTCACTGGAAAGCAGTCAAGAGATTACCCCAATTTTTTGGTCCTCAAAGAAACAAAGGTCAACATCTCGTTCCTCTACAGAAGCTGAGTATAGAGCTGTGGTTGCTACTGTTGCAGAAACCAACTGACTCACAAATCTTCTTCGTGAACTTCGTCTTTCAATTAAGGGAGTTCCGCAGGTTTTTTGTGATAATATAAGCACCACTTACATTTGTGCCAATCCAGTTTTTAATAGTAGGATGAAGCATGTAGCCATTGATTTCCACTTTGTTCGTGAACAAGTCCAAAACAAGGATATTGAAGTTCATCACCTTCACTCAGTTAATCAAGTGGCCGACATACTCACAAAACCACTTCGCAAAGCCTCTTTTGTCCAACAATTTTCAAAGTTGGTGTTGTTAACACCACCAACTTGCGGGGGCGTAATAACGGATAATATCAAATTCATATTTTTAAATTTCAAATTTAGTAGTTCCTACCCTTTAGGACTTTGTTGTTATGTTTAGATAAGTCTTATTCTTTTCTTAGTTTATCTCTTTGCTGTAGAAGTTGTACAGAATCTATATATACTCAGCCTACAATCAATAAAATCATTGTTCTCTTTATTCTACTGCCAGTGTTTATGCTTTACAGATTTTGCAGTCTTCTTTTTCTTTCAGTAAAACGAAAAGTTCAAATATTTCCGATCCAAATAACTTGTTCATCAGGAAGTATTGAAATATTTAGAACTTAAGAATTCTTATTAAACGTCTTCGAAATTACCAAAGGGTGTTGATTACAAATGGACTTGCAGCTAAATTATTATTTAACTAACGGTGATTAAGGGTACTGCTAATGAAGATGCCTCAATTTCAACCCAAATTATGGTTGCATAAGGCAATAAGGTTTATAGCAATTGCAAATTAATTCAACGAATGAACTTAAGAACCTGTTTGGCCAAGTCAAGATAGCTTTTCAGATAATATTTTTGGAGCTAGAGGTGCAATTTATGTTTGATCAATTCATTGCTTTTCTCAGTATTTGTTGATTCATATGTCGTTTTTATGATTAACAAACAGAGTGTATTTGTAATGAAATTAAGAAGTTGGTCTAATTATATTAATCAGAATATATTGTTTTATATTTGGGTCAATATGTTGAATGTTGATGAACAGACAAGCTAAGAAGCAGGACTGTATAAAGCAAATTCCTGGAAGAAACAGGCTTTGTATATGCGTGTAATGAGATGCACTTTAAGAACTATATTTTAACTACCAACATTTTTTCTTATAAATAGGAAATTTAAAGCTTCTAATTTACATTGTGAATTAGTAGTTGATATTGAAATTTATTTACCCCTCTCTCTATTGCTTTCTTGTTATTGACTCCGTCGACGATACCAGCTTTTGGTAGGAAATCTGTTCAGGGTCTGTTATAGCTCTTCTTAGAATTTTCTTTCTGTTCTATTTGAGTTGTAACAAACAATCAAGTGATTGTTGGGATAAAGGGGTTAGGGGCGATCTCTTAGGTTACGAGTGTAATTTGAATTTGGCTCATTGTTTCAGTGAAGAGTTAGTTGTAACCCCCACTGAGGTGGATCATGACTTTTACTTCTATCTTCACTCTTTTACACATAAACGTCACTTGTGAATGGTTTGTCAATCATCAAAACTTCAACATAGCTTCACAAGGATCATGAATGTAGATCCAGAGATATCCTTGGGAATCCTCCCACATCTTGTAGCAAGCCACTGAAACATCCTTCAACTAATTCAATGGCCTCAGTCTTGGAAGCATGTATTACTCGAAGTCTCCTATCCTTGTTAAAGTTTACTAATGCTTCCCTTCTGAATTGATTCCCCTCTCTTCTTATCATGGGAGCCTTTGTTTGAGCTCCATTTAAACACCCTTTTGAATGGGAGTGTCCCTCACTGTGGCTCACTCCTCTGGTCAGTTTCATCTGAGCCTGTAGTTGAGACTCAGTGTTTCTGGACAAGTGATATGCCTGATGTAGAGTGTATGGTCTGTGAGCCTTCATTAGTGAATTCAATCTCAGGTTTCAACCCTGTAATGGATCCACTGATGGCCTGCTCAGATAGAATGGCCAGCCTGGTCATGATCCTGTCAAACTCTTTCTGATACTCTTTCACAACACTATATGCTTTATAAACTTGAATTCAACCATAGGGTCCTCATATTCACCTCCAAACTTATGCACCAAATGCATAAATATACTCATCCCAAGTGGAATAAGGTAGATTTGACCTACTTTTCAAATAAGATAGATGCCACTCTATCATCAACATGCACAACAACTACTCTGACTCTTTGGGGAAATGGGGTGTTATCGTAGGAAAAGAACTGCTCAACTTTATACATGGACGTTCTTAAATTAGAGCCATTAAACGGAGAAAATCTTACTTGGTGAATCGAATCATAGACCCCAGAGGTGGTACGACTGTTGGCTGAGGTATGTTGCGATTTGTGAGTGACGCCGCCATAGCTTGACTAGGCAGGGTTCTTTCCCACAGAATTCAGGTGTTAGGATTGGGAAACAAAGAAGATAGTAATGGTAAGTTGAGAAAATAAAGGAGGCACAAAAAAGTAACGTGGTTGGGCCAATTGTGACTTGCGTCCACAAACCAAAAGAGGAGCAAATTTACTAACACCAATGGATACAAAAGAGAATACAAAAGCACAAAATATAGTTTCAAAATTAGACTAATTAAATACTCTAATATCCCAAATACCTCAAGAGAATAACATCACAAGATCACTCCAAAGAAGACTCAAAAATTACAAAATACACGTTGTATGCCATGTAGGACTCATATGTTTAAAAGATACACTTTGAAGTGTCTATATGGTCTCTAGTTAAATTTGAATGACGAACTTACAAATCGTGCCAAGTTTAAGAAACAATGAAGGGAGGTTATGGTAACTATCCCTAATATTTTGTACAATGATTTACAATGATTTAAAAAAAGAAGAAATAAAAAACACTATTTGAACAATGATTTACAAGGATTTCCTCCTTATTTGTGATAAGAATTGCAATTATATGAATTTACAGTGCGTTCTTGTACTTAATCCTTTTACCCAGTCATTTAGGAGTTGAACGGAGATTATTTTTTTAATCATTGTTATAGAAACAAGTTATAGGTTGTTAGCTATTTTTACGCTCATTTGATTTGTTGTTCTAGTTACATGTCCAATCTATTATTTTTTATTTATTTATAGAGAAATGAGAAAGATTATTATTTTGAATCCTACTCCAACAGGTGTAAAGATGTATTAATTAATTCAGATGTTTGAATACATTTGCAGGAAATAATTTGAGAAGAATGACAAGTAATACAGAGAGGGAAGAAATTATTGCTGATCATATTTTAACGAGATTGCCTGTTAAATCACTGTTGCGATACAAACGTGTGTGTAAAAGTTGGCGCGATCTCATCAAAAGCTCAAGTTTTATCAGAAAGCATTTCGATAATGAGAGTAGTGGTACTCGTAAAATGATAGCCAAGTTTGGTGTTGACTACTCTACACAACCTGGTCCTTCAAGGCAATTTCATTTATACTTGCTCCCTGATAAAATATTTGCTGGATGTGTCCCTACACATCAGCGAATTTATTATTGTGACGGTGTTAGTGATTTCAGAGACATTCATGGTCCAATTGATGGCATGTTCTTAATAGAGAAAGGACATTTTATGGATAATGTTCGTTTTGCTTGGTGGAATCCTGCAACTAAACAGTGTAGGCTTATTCCTCGTGTCGAATTTGAGCTCCAAGAAAATTTCCAAGACTGTTGCAGAAATATCGGATTAGGTTTTGACAAAACGAATCAGGACTACAAGATTGTCTGGTATCGGACATTTTGGGATGAAATGACGACAGATCTTTATCCTAAGATTTTCGCTGCTCTGTACTCGACCAAAAACGACTCGTGGAAGTACTTGGAACCCAATTACTCTCACGAATGTCAAATATCTGTTTCCCAGAATTTCACATACCAGAATGGAATTTATTATTGGATGGCCAGCAGCAACGCGGTATGCGACAAGGAAAACGTGTACAGAGTTCTGACATTTGATTTTGCAACTGAGATATTTGGGAAAATGCCAGGACCACCTATTCCCGGTGATTGCTGGGCGACACTACTGTTACGTGGTAGATCACTTGCAGCTATGGCTAGTAATGAAATGGCGAAGCCTATGATATCACAATACGATATATGGCAAAGGATTCGAGAGAATAATTGGATCAAATTGTATACATTGAATCCCCCAATACCTTGGCATTGGCCTAATGGGATGTGGGAGTATGATAAGTACATTTTCGAACTAACGGAAACTTATAGGTTGGTGTTTTATGATCGGACCGCCAAACAAGCTACGAATCTTGGATTTGATTTTTTTCAACAACTAAAATCAGGATTCGCATGGCCTTTAGATTATAAGGAGAGCTTATTTCCAATTCCATTGAGGACAGAAAATCCCACTGAGCAGGATAATGATGAATATTTCTTCAGAAAGTTTTAAACATGCACCAGATGTAACTATCTACTCCCTCCATACAAATTTTCAGTCAAAATTAAAAAGTTTGACTCTCGAAATTTATATGGTACAACATAAATTGAGAAAAAAAAGTATATATGCATGTATTTTCGGACTGAATCTCAAATGAGCCTAAAGTGGTGAAAAGCACAAGTTATTAGATTGGCATTGTGCATGTTGGGACTAATTTTTTTCTACTTTGCAGTGTTCTTTTTCTTTTTCACAAAAAAAAAAGGGAGTTCTGTTTTTTTTTTCAATCCAAGTAACTGAGTGCGTTGTGCGTCAGGGAAATACTGAAATTTTTATATACCACTTGAGAATTCTTATTACCTGTAACAAATTGTCAAATGATGTTGATTTAATACGACCTTGCAGGTACACGTCATCTTATAAATAAGATAGAGTGTCGATCCAACAGGGAATTTTCTTTTCATAATTCTTTGACATACATTACTAGGGTCGAGAGTCTTTTGAAAACATGTTCTCTATCTTCACGAGTTAGGGGTTAGGTCTGCGTACACTCTACCCTCTCCAGACCTCACCTGTAGGATTTCATGGGATATGTTGTTGTTGTAGTATTAAGGACCAAAATAAGAACAATTTTTCCATGGTCGAATGGCGATTCATGAAGGTATATATTTAACTATTCTCTCTGTCTGATCAATTGTTTGTCTTACTTTTCTCTTTAGTCCGTTTAAAAAAAATTCTTTTTCCTTTTTTGGCAATTCTTTAATTATAACTTTCTAAATGACATGTTTAAAACCATAAGATTAAAAGACATTTTGGTACATTCTATATATTTTTAGTTTAAGACCATAAAATTTAAAAGTCTTTACTTTCTTAAACTCCGCGTCAAGTCAAATCAGACAAACAAATTAAAATGAATGGAGTAATTATCAATTAAATTAATATGTAACTAAAGCCTTTTTTCAATGTAATGCAGCTTGAGCAAATTTGAGGCATTAAAAGTAGAGAATACTGTCCTTTGTTCAAATTAGAGTGGAATGTATATTGTTTTAAATTGAGGAGGAGTTTGATTCTTAAAACATAGCTAGAAGTGTAAATGAACAAATACAATCAGTTACTTGACAACCAATATGGTTAAGATAAAATTCAAAGGAATAGAGAGGGGGCTATTTCAGATGTGGGGTGGGAGGGGGGTGGATGTTTAGGACTAGGGCTCAAAAACTACAAAATACACGCGGTATGCCATGTAGGACTCTTCTGTTCAAAATATACACTTAGGACAAGGTGAGGTGTCTATATGGTCAATAATTAAATTTGAATGACTAACTTACAAACTGTGTCAAGTTTAAAAACATATTTAGATATTTTTCCGAAAGGTTAAAATAATTAAGGAAGTTATGTTTAATATCTCAAACCACAAGGAAACTAAATGCTACATAGGGAAATGCAAATGGAGGTCACCGCAACTATCCCTAATATATTGCGCAATGTGAAATTTAAAAAGAAGAGATAAGAAAGTTTCTATTGGAACAATGGTTTACAAGGATTCTTCTCCTCAGCTCTTCAATCCATATATGTGATCAGAGTTACAATTATATGAATTTACTGTCCTCTCTGGCACTCAATCCTCTTACCCAGTCTTTTAGGAATTGAGCGGAGATTAGTTTTTTTTCAATCACTGTTGTAGGAACAAGTTACAGGTTGTTAGTTAATTTTACTCTCATTTCGTTGTTACCTTGTTACTTGTCCAATCTATTTATATCTATCAGGTGCTAAGAAGTATTAATTAATTTAGATGTTTGAATACATTTGAGCAGAATGACAAGTAATACAGAGAGGGAAGAAATTATTGCTGATCATATTTTAACGAGATTGCCTGTTAAATCACTGTTGCGATACAAATGTGTGTGTAAAAATTGGCGTGATGTCATCAAAAGCCCAAGTTTTATGAGAAAGCACTTTGATAACGAGAGTGCTGGTACTCGTAAAATGGTAGCCAAGTTCGGTGTTGATTATGATACAGAACCTGAGCCTACAAGGCAATTTCGTTTGTACTTACTCCCTGATAAGATATACGTCGGATGTGTCCCTACACATCAACGGATATATTATTGTGACGGTATTGATGATTTCATAAACATTCATGGTCCAATTGATGGAATGTTCTTAGTAGAGAAAGGACATTTTATGGATAATGTTCGGTTTGCTTGGTGGAATCCTGCAACCAAACAGTGTAGGCTTATTCCTCGTGTCAAATTTGATCTCAAAGAAACATTCAATGAATGTTGCTGAATACTCGGAATATGCTTCGACAAAATGAATCATGAATAAGAGATTGTCTGGTTTCGGACATTTATGGATGAAATGACCAACGATCTTTATCCTAAGATTTTCGCTGCTCTGCATTCTACCAAAAATGACTCGTAGAAGTACTTGGAACCGAATTTCTCTCACGAATGTCAAATATCTATTTCCCAGAATTTCACATACCAGAATGGAATTTATTATTGGATGACCACCAGCCAGGTGATCCGCAACAAGGAAAACGTGTACAGTGTTCTGACATTTGATTTTTCAACTGAACTGTTCGGGAAAATGCCAGGATCACCTATTCCCAGTGATTGCTGGGCAACATTACTGTTATGAGGTGTATCACTTGCGATTATGGATAGCAAGGTGATGACCAAACCTATGACATCAGAATACGATATATGGCAAAGGATTCGAGAGAATAATTGGATAAAAGTGTATACACTGAATCCCTCGATACCGTGGCATTGGTCTAGTGGGATATGGGACTATGATAAGTACATTTTCGAACTAACGGAAACTCACAGTTTGGTGTTTTACGATCAGAGCTCTAAACAAGCTACGAATCTTGGATTTGATTTTTTTCAACAACTATAATCAGGCTTCGCTTGGACTTTAGATTATAAGGAGAGCTTATTTCCAATTCCATTAAGGACAGAAAATTCCACCGAGCAGGATAATGATCAATATTTCTTCAAAGATTTTTAAACATGTAACCATGAATTGACTTCAAGGTTCAAAGACCTCCGGCTGGATTTGAAATGGATCAGGTAGGGCATCCTTTTACGACGTGGGTGGGACAAATCAATGCAATTTAGGAGGAATCAATGAGAGGACATCAATTCAAATCCTGGATTTTCGAATTGAGAGAAATATTGACAAAAGAATAAAGATCATTTCTATTCTGAAAGTTTATATGCGTCCACCAACCACAGCGTAGAACCAGGTTTCTTACCTGATTCTACAAACAGAAACAGTAAGTAAAGCACACACAATATTTATGTGGAAACCTCTTTGCCTTAGAGAGTAAAACCACAACCTACCCTAGTAGGATTTCCAAAAGCTCCACTATAACCGGGCAATGTTTAGATTTACAGCCCCTAGTAAATCTAGGAATTAACGACTTAATCCCTCTTCTTCTTACAATACCTATATTGCAAGGCTTTGCAATAGCTATATTACAAAGACTCAGGATGGCTAACTTTAGCATGGATAGGAACACAATATTACAACTCAAAACAACTACCCACAACAACTTCTTTTGGTAGAGGAGTAGGTTTACAAATCTTAGTACAAGAGACAAGAAATCAACATTCTAGGCCTGGACACACTTGAGCAGCTTCGGTCCCTGTAATGTTGAGGCTTGTCTTCGATCTTTTGCAAGTTTAGGAAGTGTCCTACTTGTGTTGTTGCAAAAGTGAAGAACTAGTTGTTGTTGACAAGAATATAGTTAGAATAAGAGTCATTTGTCCGATGGATAAAGAGAGTATCGCTGCAGACTTGCCACTGTACTGCGGCAGTAGTGGCAGTCTGCACCTTACCTTTTGTCAGCAATACAAGGTTGACTTTTCCCAGTAGAGATTCAAAGAGCGACTTGGTTCTCCAACAGGTTTGTCACATCATCAAAACTTATTTCTATCAATTTTTTCCTTTTTGATGATGACAAACACCCAAACATATCAAGCCCTATTGGTTCCCCTTGACACCCACAACCCCCTGTCTCAGTTCCCCTTGACACCCACAACCCTATCTCAGTTCCCCCTGACACCAATGACCATTCCCCCTGTCACAGTAACCTCCTCCTCCTACAGCTTTAGCGATCTTCCCCCTTTTGGCATCATAAAAAAAATGCAGTAAAACAATAAAAAGAATCGGCGGTAACACTGTTAACTTATGGCCGCTGGGGAAACAAAACACGAATGAAGAAGCACAAGAAGTAAGGAGAGAAACAAAACATGTTCATTCAGACCAGAAACAAACAACATTTCATGAGGGAGACAAAAACAGAAGCATTAACAGTCAAAGTCATACAACAAGCTAGCAATAAACAATATTAACAGTGCCACACAACAGAAGGATGGAGGAAAGACGGAGGGAAACAAAAGGGGAGACAGGAGAAGGTCACAGCTTGGCAAGGAGTTTGTCAATTCGTTCATTGGACGCACACTGGTCACAAATCATTTGTTGAGTCAGTTCCTCCAGCTGTTTCCTAAGGGAGGCATTGTCACTTTTCAAATGAGCATTCTCCTCCTAGAGATCCAACAGTGCACTAGGTACCATACTGGACTGAGAAGCCTTAAGAACCACTATTTCAGCATCTTTTTGGGCAACCAACATGGTGAGGCATTCAATTTCTTCAGTCCCCCGACGCTGCGCTTCAATAAAGCTTGAAATAGTAGATTGACCCCCAATGCCTCCTTGCCTTGCCACACACTCACATTCCTTGAGTATGCTGAGAGTAAACATTTGCTTGCGAGTGGCCATCGTACCGCGTCCAAGAGGAACCCCAAAATGTTTGAAGACGCGAGTAAGAAGGTATCCATAGGCCAATCCATGTCTCCCATTCTTGGAACCACTATATTGATCATATGCTCAATCATGAGGGCTGGCAGGCTAAGTGGATAATGAGCTTAATGCCTCCATGATAAACAAATATGTTGGTGCAGCAACAGATCGAGGCTAATCCCTGGTAGGAAAACTTTGTTCACAAACTCAAACAGGAGCTGATAGACAGGCTTCATCTGCTTTTTGAGCATTCTATCACCGGTCAGGTTCCTTTTCAAGTTTCCCTATCATCTTGCGAAAGTCTCTAGTTTCTTGCTTATCCTTCACCGTAAATTCCCCTGCAGTGTGCACATTTAGTATCTTTTCAAGAGAGATTGAATAGAACTCGAATTCAACACCACCAACTGTGGCAAACACGGTTTCATCATCATCAGTAAAAGACAGGGATGCATAAAACTCAGTAGCCTCATTTTCGTACATGATGGGCACGGGAAGGGAAAACAAGTGCTCCCAGTTTTGATAACTAACAATCTCAAGTAGTTCCTGCATCCCCTGCATCCCTATTATATCTGGATCGAAAATTCTTCCCCCTAACACCTTCTGTTTCCTGATGTTAGCAATTCGTTCCTTAACATCATCCCCCACAGTTGCATTAGCTGTGCGTTTACCTTTAGAACTCTTGGCAATGACATGCTTCCTTTTGGATCTCAGCACAGGAGCACTTGGTCCTCCAGCAGGTTTTTCGACAACAGCAAGTTTCTTTCCCTTCTTCGAGATCCTACCACTACAATGAGCTTTCTTTTCAGTCTTGGAGTTCTCCTCTGTGGGTTGGGATGGAGTAGAAGTGTCTAGATCCACAATAGGAGAGGACGGAACTGACTCATCAAGCACGGTTTCCCTGGTAACTCGACGTCTCTTCAAGGTATTTTGACGGCTCTCTTCCAAGATTAGGTCCAGGCACTTCTTGACTGTCCCCCTAGTAGCAGGTCCTTCTTGTGTTCCTATAGACATCTGGAGAGTGAGCTGTGAGGCAGTGCGAGATTTTCTCTTAAAGACCAGATGAATGGGAACCTCATCATCATCAGGAGGTGAAGAGGTCCCCACAGCAATTTCCGAGGGTGCCGAGGTCACCGAGATCTCCATGTCTGGCTGAGTAGGGGTTCCATCCCACTTGGGAGAAGCAACAACCGGTAGGGCCTCTTGAGAAGATGGTTCCCCACTTTTGTGAATAAAGGGGCAGTTGCTAACATCAGAACCCGGTTTATGACCTTCAGCAGATAGGGACTCCTCTCCAACATCCTTTTCTCGAGTACCCAATGCAGTAATAAAACCCTCAATAATTTCGGCCTCACTTTGGATAATATTGGACATACCTTCTTTTGACTCAGTCAGTGCTCCTTCAAACAGGTTTTCAGAAGAAAAATCTGACCCTTCCTTTTGAGGAACATCAGTTCCCTCTTTGGCCACCACCGTACTGGCGGTAGTTACCCCTGCGTTGCCACCCCCTGCATTGTCATCTCCGGGAGAGATAATAGTAGAATTGACTGGGACCACCTTGGGAGAGTGGATTTTGGAACTAAGAGAGGGTTGGGTGTCGGTACCCCTAGGGGAGAAAGAAGGATTTGAGGAGAGGGGAGCATCTAAGATTAGGTTGTCAGAGAGTTGGTTTCCTTCGGTGGAAGGAGAAGGAGAAGTTGCACCGGCTATTTGATGGGGGAAGACAGACGAGGTTTGAGAGAGAATTTGACAGAGGAGGTATGTGCTTTGGACAGGAGAGATATTGTAAGCAAGGTGTGAGGAGTTGAAAACATTAATAGAGGAACTGATGTGGTTTTAAAAGAGAACTTATGGATGTGACTTGTTGGGGAAGTTGAATCGATGTCAGAAAGGAGGGAAAAGTGATGTGGCACAGTTAAGTGTGTGTTTAGAAAGAGCTTAGAATATGACTAAGAACGCTAACTTGTTTGAGGAACCTGGTTCCCTGAGAGCTCCCTCAGAGCCTTGAACTTCTGATGAGTGAGTATTCTGTTTACATCCTTACGACCTGGTTCCTCACCGTGCATGCATACCTGTGACAGTATAGAGCTAAGTTAGACAAGCCACACTTGCCAAGTTTTCACCGTATACCTACATTTTAGATCTAGCCACAGGACAGGAGACATGAAAACATTGAGGCAACATGCTGGATCTAATCAATCCCAGCTTCATTCGATTTCATTCAAAATGCTCTCTTCCCAATGCCTTTGTGAATATATCAGCCACCTGGTCCTCTGTGTTGCAAAACTGCATGCATATCAGTCTTTTCTCTACATTATCCTTGAAAAAATGGTGTCATACGTCAATGTGCTTGGTTCTCTTGTGTTGGACTAGATTCTTTGCCATGTTCAGGGCACTGGTATTATCACACATAAGAGGTACACAGTCCACATGAATGCCATAATCTTCGAGTTGCTGTCTAATCTATAACAATTGCGCACAACATGAGGCTACTGAGACATATTCAGCCTCAACAGTGGATAGTGCAACTGAATTTTGCTTTCGAGTTCCCCATGAGATTAGAGAGTAACCAAGGAAGTGGGCCATTCCTGAAGTTCTCTTTCGGTCTACCAAAAAGCCTGCGTAGTCAGCATCAGTGTACCCGACCAATTGAAGTTATCACCAGAAGGATAGAAGAGCATCAGCTCTGAAGTGCCCTTGATACCTCAAAATTCTTTTAGTGAGCTTTCAAGTGGGATTCCTTTGGATTTGACTGGAAGCGAACACACATCCCTACACTGAATACTATATCAGGCCTGCTAGCAGTTAAGTACAGAATAGACCCAATGATACCCCTGTACATGATTGGATTTATTAGAGAACTAGGTTAATCATTGTCCATTCGAGTAGCAGTTGCAAGTGGGGTGTCAATGGGCTTGGCGAACTCCATGTCGAATTTCTTGAGTAGTTTAGAGATGTACTTCTGTTGACTTATGGTGATCCCATCCTGCTTTTGCTTGATCTATAGCCCCAAAAAGAAATTCAATTCACCTATCATACTTATCTCAAACTCACTTCCCATAAGCTTTCAATAATCTTCACACAAGGAGGTTGAAGTTGATTCAAAGATAATGTCATCAACGTAGACCTGCACAATCAGCAGGTTTCTCCCCTTTTTCTTTAGAAATAATGTGTTGTCATTCCCCCTTTTGAAGCCATTACTAAGAAGAAATTTTGACAACCTCTCGTACCAAGCACGGGGAGCCTGCTTCAACCCGTAAAGAGACTTTTCCAATTTGTAAGCATGATCAAGATGTTTATGGTCTTCAAAATCAGGTGGTTGCTTTACATACACTTCCTCCTTCAAATTCCCATTCAGGAAAGCACTCTTCACATCCATTTGAAATAGCTTGAACTCCATGTAGGAAGCAAATGCAATGAGTATTCTGATGGCCTCTATGCATGCCACAAGAGGAAAAGTTTCCTCGTAATCTATTCCTTCTTCTTGATTGTATCCTTGAACTACCAGCCTTGCTTTGTTTCTAATCGTGTTTCCCTTTTCATCTAGCTTATTTCCGTATACCCACCTGGTTCCTATGATGGTTCTATCAGCTGGTCTGGGAACCAAGTGCCAAATTTGACTTCCTTTGAACTGTTCTAACTAGTCTTGCATGGCAGAGATCCAATTTGAGTCCTTTAAAGCTTCCTTGATACTTTTGGGTTCTATCTGTGACAGAAAGGCTGAATGAGCACACATGATTTGAACTTGTGAATGAGTGGTGATTCCTTGGTCAAAGGAGGATATTATGTTATCCAGGGGATGAGACGCTCTGTGCTTCCAGTTCAAGACTCTGGGGTTGGAAAGATCTTGTCCTCGCTGGTTCAAAGGAGTTGCTGAATCAAGTATCTCATTATCATCATTATTTGAGTTCTCTTCCAATGGGTGATCCAAACTTCGGTTTACTTGATCCTTCAATGAAGCATTACTTGGTGAGGGTGTGTGAACATTTGACTGCTGCCCATTCAACTTTGAGTCACTGCCTCCGTGTTCATTTGTTTGATTATTTGATGTTTCTTGAGAATCCGGTCCTTCACCTGGAACTGATTACATTTTCACTAGCTCTCCAGCTTCAAGATCTTCAACATGATTGGTTGCACTACTCAACCCATTGGATTCATCAAATACTACATGAATACTCTCTTCCATGCACTGAGTCCTTTTATTAAAGACCTGATACGGTTTTCTCTGTGATGAGTACCCCACAAAGATGCCTTTATCACTTTTTGCGTCAAATTTTCCAAGGGCCTCCCTTCCATTATTCAAGATGAAACATCTGCACCCAAATGCTCTTAGATATGACAACTTGGGTTTCTTTCCATTCAGCAGCTCATATGGCGTCTTTTCCAAAAGGGACCTGATCAGGCACCTGTTAATCACGTAACATGCAGTGTTTACAGCTTCAGCCCAAAATGTTTTGGATATTCCACTGGAAATCAACATTGCTCTAGCCACATCCTCCAGTGTTTTGTTATTCCTTTCCATGACTCCATTTTGTTGTGGAGTCCTGGGTGCCGAGAAATTATGGGAAATGACATTTTCAGCGCAAAATTCATCGAATCGGGCATTGTCGAACTCAGTTCCATGATCGGATGTAATGCTCACAATATTACTTCCATACTTGAGTTCGACCTGTCTTGAGAAGATAACAAACACTTCAAAAGTTTCATCCTTGGACTTCAAGAACAGTGTCCAAGTGAACCGTGAATAGTCATCCACAATTACAAAGATATAACGTTTTCCTCCTTTACTAGCACATCTCATTGGTCCACATAAGTCCATGTGAAGTAACTCAAGAGGTCTTGAGGTGCTAACATCCTTCTTGGGCTTAAAGGATGACCGGACCTGTTTTCCTCTAACACATGCATTGCACATCTTATGATCAGCAAAGTTTAGTTTTGGCAGACCACGGATCAGGTCCTTGGTGATCATCTTGTTTAGCATAGAGAAGCTCACATGTCCAAGCCGTCTGTGCCACAGCTCACTGTCGTCGTCCATGGTGCTCAGGCACTTCATGTCATGATCTCCGATAGACCTCATCTTTGCTACTTAAATATTCTTCCATCTTTTGGCTACCAAGATAACTTCACGGGATTCAATGTTGGTTACCATGCAGCTAGATTAGACGAATCTTACCTTGTTACCTTTGATTTGCGAGACACTGAGCAAACTGTACTTCAGACCTTCCACCTAGAAGACATCCTCAATGGCATGAGCAACACTCCTTCCAACTTTTTCTCACACCTATGATGTATCCTTTCTTCCCATCACCTAAGGACACACTGCCTCCTTGAAGAGCCTTGAGAGAGAGAAATTCTTCAATTTTTCCACTCATATGCCTTGAGCAGCCACTATCAATAAACCATTTCTGACCATCTTCTTCTCTCTCTCCCTACAAGCATATTAGAGATTAGTTTTCGGAACCCACATCAATTTGGGTCCCTTAAAATTGTAAAAAGGATGAATAAGATTTCTTTTAGTCCATGCAGGTAATCCGGTTTTTCTTCTCATAGGATCAATTTCTCTAAAAACTGGAGTTTCTCTTGCAAACCTCACATTACTCCTAACTGTGGCTATTCTTGCTTCACACGAGTCTTTGTAGTGACCATTCTTTCCACAGTGAGTACACAACCAATTATAAGGATTAGACACATATTTACTATGAGGATCATAAGAGGCTTTTAGTCGTCTAAACCCAATACCTTCCCTAGTCTGCATGCATCTGGTATTAGCGGAGGCAAGGGCCTTAGAGGACTAGGTCCACCTAAGGGACTTATCAAGGTCATTTTTCACTCTCATCAACTCCTTATGAAGAGCTATGTTTTTCTCAGATTGTGCTATCAGACTTAATTTGGCCCTTTCAAGTTCTCTTTCCAATTCGATTTGACCTTGAGAGAGAGAACTCCCCTCACCATGTTCACCTTCCATGTATTTTATGAGATTGTCTTCTACAACAACTTTATCCTTAATCAGTTCTTTAATTTCTTCATTAAGTCTAGTTTTCTCCATGCCTAAAGACCTTCTAGCTTCCTCAGATTGGTCCAGCTCAGTGGTTAGAGTTGCTTTCTCATTAACTATGCCATAGTATGCATCTATCAACACTTCAGCATGAGCTCTCAACTTCTTTTTAGAAAGAGTTTTGAGATCCTTCTGTAGGTCACGAAAGCTTACCTCTTCATTTTCATAATCATCAGATTGAGCCATGAGAGCAAAACTTGAGTCAAATTTTGAGGGTCCATCTTCTTGAGCGTACACGGATGTATCTGCGGAATTCTCCCCTCCTTGATCTGACTCACTGGATGTGTATCCCCATGCTGCCATAGCTTGCTTTACCACCATGTCAGCAGCTTTTCTTCTTTTATACTGATCCTGCACCTAGTTCCTCTTCTGCATCTTTTCAGCATTTGCTATGTACTGATCTTGTTTGTGCATGGGACAATCTTTAATGAAATGTTCGGGCTTCGCACACTTGTGACACAAATCATTTGCTTTTGGATACTTGCTGGTGTTTCCTCTTTTCGTGAAACCTCCACTTTTTCTCACCATCCTCTGGAAGTGATGAATTAGATATGTCATGTCAAGTTCATCCCCACTTGAGTCACTTTTTGCTGACTTCAGAGAAAGGCTCTTTTCCTTCTTAGGTTCTCTTCTCTCAAGATCTTGTTGTTTCTTGAGCTCATATGTTTTCAGGTTCCCAATCAGTTCATCCATGCTCAGTTTTTCAAGGTCCTTGGCTTCAGTGATAGCATTCACCTTACTCTCCCATGAACTTGGCAGCACACTAAAGATCTTCCTAACAAGCTTGTTAGTTTTGATGATTTCACCTAAGCAATGTAGCTCATTGATGATAGAGGTGAACCTAATATGCATTTCTTGAATGGTTTCGCCTTCCTTCATTTTGAACAACTCATATTGAGTGGTAAGCATAGCAATCTTACATTGTTTTACTTGACTAGTGCCTTCATGTGCCGCTGCAATACCTCCCAGATTTACTTGGCTGTTTCACCGGATGAAATATGATTATATTCATCTGGACCGATTCCACACACTAAGAACTTTTTGGTTTTAAAGTTTTTCTCCACTGCCTTCCGATCAGCATCACTATACTCCTTTCTAGTCTTTGGAACTTTAGTACCGTCTTCCAGAGTCTTCATCGGCACAAACCGTCACAGATGACATCCCAAAGTTCTGAGTCTTCATCCATTATAAAGTCATGCATCCTTGTTTTCCACCATCCATAGTACTGTCCATTAAATCTGGGGGGTCGAGTAGTGAACTGTCCTTCTTCGAGGTTAGGTGGAGCATCCATTAGAGTTGGTACTTTCTAGGTGTTAACCGATTAGAAAGAACCTGCTCTGATACCAATTGAAAGTTTATATGCGTCCACCAACCACAGCGTAGAACCAGGTTCTTTACCTGATTCTACAAATAGAAACAGTAAGTAAAGCACACACAATATTTACGTGGAAACCTCTTTGCCCAATAGAGTAAAACCACGACCTACCCTAGTAGAATTTTCAAAAGCTCCACTATAACCGGGCAATGTTTAGATTTATAACCCCTAGTAAATCTAGGAATTAACAACTTAATCCCTCTTCTTCTTACAATACCTATATTACAAGGTTTTGCAATAACTATACTACAAAGACTCAGGATGGCTAACTCTAGCCTGGATAGGAACACAAGATTACAACTCAAAACAACTACCTACAACAACTTCTCTTGGTCGAGGAGTAGGTTTACAAATCTTAGTACAAGAGACAAGTAATCAACATTCTAGACCTAAAACAAAATACACACTTGAGAAGCTTCGGTCCGTGTAATATTGAGGCTTGTCTTCGGTCTTTTGCAAGTAAGGAAGTGTCCTACTTGTGTTGTTGCAAAAGTGAAGAACTAGTTGTTGTTGACAAGAATATAGTTAGAATAAGAGTCGTTTGTCCGATGGATAAAAGAGAGTATCGCAGCAGACCTGCCACTGTACTGCGGCAACAGTGACAGTCTGCACCTTACCTTTTGTCAGCAATACAAGGTTAACTTTTTTCCGGTAGAGATTCAAAGAGCGACCTGGTTCTCCAGCAGGTTTGTCACATCATCAAAACTTATTTCTATCACATTTCAAGGTGGGGAGTTTTATTTTCCCCATCGACCTATTTTCAGAATTCAATTAAAAAAACTCACATAAATTAAGATGGGATATATATATATATATATATATATGCAGTATTCAAAAAGCAAGCTTAGGCGAAATTAGTTATTAGTTTGACATTGTAAATGAAGCAATTAATTTTATTTTTTATTTTTTTCCACTTTGCAGCGTTCTGTTTCTTTTTTCACATAAAAAAAAGGTGTTTTTATCTTTTCCAATCCATGTAAAACTAAGTGCCTTTGTGCATCACCAAACACATAATAATTTTTTTTGAATATACTTGAGAATTCTTATTACGTACACCAGCAACTTATTTGCGTGAATATTAAAATTATTATACCCCTCATTATATTATATTAGTTTTTTGGACACACACGTTGCACGTGTGTATCTCATGAAAATTAAGTTAACTACTAACCAATTAATTTCTAATTTAACTAACTTATCAAACTGCTCCTTCCTTCAACGTCAGCAGCTTTTCCCCTTCCTTCAACGCGAACATATAAGACTCAAAATGAGACATATCTAAGCCATGCTTAACAGTCTATAGGCAGACATACACCATCATCAACAACTAACAAAAATATACCAAGTCCTGAATTATTTAGCGTTTCAAGTTATTTGAAGCTAAATATTCTAAACAATCCGAAACCGTTGATAAAATTTCCGATCAAAAAACTAATTAAAAAACAATAATAATCAAGATTAGTAAAATGAACAAAAAGATGAGGCAATATGATTTGCTAGAAAAAAACTATAATTAATAGTGTTAACATAATAATTAAAAAAAAATTTATTGCAACATCTAAAAGTAATGAGAATTTATTATCATCCGACACCAAATCACATATATACAATAAAATTATTTCTTTGCGTGAAATTATACCATTTCTAGCACCTACATTAAAAAATAAATCATCATTCAAATGGATCGAGCAAATTAAACTGAATAATCTAGACTTAATGAGAATACAATTGAAAATTGTACTCGCTTACGGCCAGAAGCATATGTTGAATGACTAATCATAAGTGTGTTTATATAGTAGTTTCAAAATTTAAGGGTTAAAACTCTTTGACATTTTTGACTTAATTAATTGAATTCATTTCAACTTCTCATTAATTGAAAAAAAACGTTTCTAACTTCTACATTAACTAGAAGTATAATGTTCAGTCATTACTTTTAAATGGAAGAAAAAAATATTTAAAGAGAATTAATTTAGTTTTTTTCTTCTTAAAAAATATGCAAGAAAATGAAAGGAAAAAAACAGCTCTCACGGTCATAGAGAAGTTTTATGGACAGTGCACTGAATTTTATGGATGGGTCTTCATGTAATTAAAATATTATTATTTAATATTTAATTACTTATAATATTTTTATTTATAATAGGGGTAAATTCGTAATTCAACTTTCAATTGTAGGGATTTCCACTTATATGATAATATAATTTTATTTTCTCATATCGTCTTATTAAATACTAATAAAATATAGGTATATTTAGAAATATAAAATAAATAATAACTTTTATATTTTTTAAAATATTTTAGTAGATTATATATTAAGGTATTTATTTGTTATATGATCAAGAACAATGTCTTCAGAACTATAAAATACACTTATAAGCAGTATGTATTTATATCAATACGTGCTACTTCAAATTAACAAAAAATAATAATCATAAATTTCTTTGCAATAATTTACCTAAGTACACCTCACCTATGAATTTGAATATTTGCATTGCAAAATGGTGTCTTTTTTTAATCTATAAAAATTTTCTTTAGGTGATTATTTAAGAAAAACAATATAATACCTTAAAATTTCCTAAGATCAGATCCGAGGGTTGAAGTGGAGAAAGTAAGAAAATCTACACAGGCAACAAAACGACTCATCAGGTGACTCATTAGGTCACCCGACGAATCGTGAAGTGGCTCGTTAGGGGATGCTAGGCTAGTTAGGAGTCGTTATTAGGGGGTCATTACAAATGGTGAAACGACTCGTGGTTAGACCCAATGAGTCGTTAGTCTGCTCGTCACGTACATAGGGAATTGCAGACCAGGAGACCTAATGAGATATGCAACAAGTCATGGTGTCACTTCACGACTCGTGATGTGGGTCACTGTCAGGATGACTTAGATTGAAGGATGGAATTTACAATGGTGACACCGAGTAGGGGTGATGAGTCATCCAGTGACGTAACGACTCGTCTAGCCCCTCGTTGGGACTGACAGCGATAGTTTTCCTGTGAAAATAGAAAAGTAATTCCTAAGCTCCTAAGCGCTAAATTGCGTCATTTTAAGCTCTATTAGGAGAGTTTAAAGAGAGTTTAACCGATTCTAACCCATTCCTCTTCCATGCATGCAAGTCTAGACTTCTCCATTGAAGATCAAGCCTAAGAATCCTCCAATTTCATCTCAAGATCCTTTGGACTTTCTAGGGAAAGGGTAAATTCAGATCTTCCAAGTATGTGAGGTCATATACAAGGGTTTCTTTCACTCTCATGCTCATAATTATCCTCAATTTCATGAATCTAGTCTCAATTTAAATTATGATCAAAAAGGGATTTCAATCTAATTTCATAGAATTTTTACAAATTAATTATGGGTCGATTCCCTCTATGTTTTAAAGTATGTTTGATGATTAATGGACAGTTTTTATACATGTTTTGATTATAAATTCATGAGTTCAAGTTTTAGAAGTTTTGCCCAAATATGCAAGTTCATGAGAAAGTCTAGTTTATGATTGATGTTTTCAAGTATGATGAAGTATCTAGCATGTATATATGATTATAAATTTCCCATGTACGAATCCATGATCTTTCTTTATAAAGTCTATTTCAAGTATGCATGATTTAGAGATTTGGGCAAGCCCATACAAGACAAGCATGTTTTATGATTTAGCCAAGGCTAACAAGATCAGTTTATGATATATAAGAGTCAAGACTCCCAATGCAGTTATGATATATATATATATATATATATATATATATATATATATATATATATATATATATACATACATATACATATATATTCAAGCTATATTTCGAGAATATGATTATGTGAGCATTATATATGTTTTGGGAGTAGTGTCGAGCACCAAGTAGGTTAGGGGATTCCAAGGTTCCCCAGTCTCATAAACTACGCGCCAGAGTAGGTATATATTTTGGGGCCTCTCAAGATAGAGTTTCCCCTACCCAAGAGCACACCGTGATATCACACCTTACTTATTTTTTGCCCTGGCAAGGCTTAGGATGGCCCTCCTCCGCGAGGGAAAGACGTGGGATCATCATGCGTTCATACATGGTGGTTGTCGGTTAAGACGAGTCTCTCATTATTCCTCATGATTCAGTTATGCATGTATATGACTTATGATATTATGTTTTCAGCAGGTTTGACTCAATGATCAGTTTGTAAGCTTTTACTTAAGATTTCAGCTATGGCAAGCCATATGATTCTATTTTCAGCTTTGAGTCATTCTATTCAGGTATGAGATTTAGTTTATGACTATATATGTTTTCAGACTCAGATTTCAGCATTTAGCCTTACTCTTATGACCTTGCAATACATGTCTATATGCATGATTTCAGTTAACAGATACTCAACATATTTTACTTACCTTGCATACTCAGTACTTTCCAAGTATTGACTGCATACTCTATGTTGTATCCTTTCATAATACAGGTTCGGACGTTCAGCCTCAGTACCGTCGTTAGCTAGTCTCCAGAGCTTAATCCAGTTCTCCTATTGGTGAGTCCTCATCCTTCGAGGACCTTCAGTTGATGAGTTGTGTTATCTTTCCGTTCCAGACTTGTAGTGAGCTAGTTGGAGATTTTGTCCCATTAGCTCGTCAATTATGTTGGAGGCTTTTTAGACAAAGTGTAGAATCTCAACTTGTCAGTGTTGATCATATATGGTTTTTTTTGCATATTCAGACTTTGGTTATTTCAAAACTCAATTATCAGTTTTGCTTATGTTGATCTTTAGTTATCATGTTCATGCCATAGGTCAACTTGGAGCCATTCATGGTTCTAGGTTCCGTATCTCGATTCGGACCTATGTTCGGATTGTAACAAATAATTATATTTTAATTAAAAAAATGTATTTGATGATAAGAATTTTGACATTTAAACTAAAATTGAATGATATCCTAATATCATAATTTATCATAAATAAATATTCAATTCAGAAAATATAAAATTTATAATACCTCATTAAAATTAGTAGAGTAAATATTCTATTATTATCGATCTCCTCTTCTCTTTTTCGTTTCTATAAAAAAAATAGAGAGTTGTAACAAAGACTCTAATTTTGATCAAAATAAATAAATAATTAATTATATTAAAATGACATAAGTAATATAAAAAAAAATCTATATACGTACATATAAGGAAGGTGTCGGCATTTTTAAGACTGTCTTTCATGTTTGATCATCCATTTCTAACACTTATGAATTTCTTCAATTTCTAGGATCTATATACACTCACATGTTAAAAAAAATCAGCCTCCTCATATGACACAAAATAATATTCTAAAAATTTAAATTTTAAATTTATATGGTTAATAACAGATTGACAGAAAATTTTCAATCTTATGACTCTCATGCATAATAAAAATACATTCCAAAAGAAATAGGAAAAAGTAAAGATCAAATCTAAAAGATTCGTGATTGATTTGAGAGTGAAATTATAGAATACAACATCCTTTCAAATAGTAGAACAACTATTGTCCTCTTCCTCAACAACAAAACCTTTTGACTGTATCAATTGCCATCGTTGTATTCATTCAATGATTTTCACTTCCATCACAATTAAATGACCTGACTTCTCCTTCTATTTTTTTTATTTTTTTGTCCTCTTTATTAGATAAAGTTATAACCAATAGGTAATATGTCAGCATAAACACTACAAAAGAAATCAAATAAAAAAGATCGCATGAGAAGAAAACAAAAATTGAATATTTAAAAGTTCTTTTTATAATTTTAATTTTATAAATTGAACACAAGACCTGAATCTGATCGTGCAAAAACATGATATATCCCATCGCTTCATGCAACACCGATGTTGTGTCTGTCTGCACTTACTCCAATTTCACAACAACTCAATATTTAATTCAAATACCAAGAATTGACTAAAATTGTGAAGATTGAAGATAATTATTTAATTAATGTAATATTAAGAGAGGAATTAAAATAAACCTTGCCAAAGGGAGATACAAGTTGTTGTAGTGTTGTGATTCTTTCACCAAGCTTCTCTTTCTTAACCTGCCATTATTTTTCAAAAGTATAAAAAAAATTGAGAACGCTTCTTCAGTTATGATGCAAATTGACTCATCTGTTTCCTTTTTTGTTTTAAATTTAACCTTTGCATGGGCTATCACATTTCAATTATTTGCGTTTTTCCTTCTGCAATTTTCTCTAATTTCCAGTAGGAACTGTTTTTGTTTTTTCAACCGATTCTTTCTCTGCCCCATCTCGTTTTTTCTGCACAAAGGACAAATAATCCAGAAATTCCAAAAAAAACCAAATCATGCACAGAAAGTGCAAGAAAGAACCTATAAATGACACCTAATAATGAGGATACAAATTAGTATTAATAATGGAGGTCCTTCAGGAATGCTATAAATGGTACCTAATAATGAGGGGAGAAATTAGTACTAATAACTAATATATTAATACTAATTTAAGGAAACAACTGAAATTTTTTAGGAAATTAAAGAATTAAAAAGAAGAAAATTGAAGGAATAAATGCAAAAAATCTAGAAAATTAGATAAATGACAATTCTGACTCAGGAGAGTGCCACGTCACCGGCCTGAAATCTCTTATATATATATATATATATATATATATATATATATTTGAAAAATTGTAAGATGATGTTGATTTAATTCAGCCTTGCAAGTGCATGTCGTCTTAGAAATCATATAGAGAGCATCGATCCAACAGGAAATTGTTACTAATTAGTGTTAAGGACCAAGAAAAAAAACAGTTTTATAGTGGTTGATGATGGAATACTAGCATACGCAGCGGAAGCAAATAGTTAGGATTATACTTGCATGTAATATAGACAACACATAAACACAGATTTTATCAAACATAAAAGTGATATTTATCTTTTGAAGTGTGACCTCTAATCAATCCTCTTGAAGCTATTGCACAAATTATCCAATGTGTTCTTCAGATCTGCAATCTTCTGCTATAGCCTCAAAAATTTCTAAGTAGGGAATACTTGTGTGGGTAAGTACTACTTCTCAGAAAGGTCAAGTCTAATTCCATGGAGGAAGAGAATCCTGCTTATAACCACATTTTAGGGTGTAAAACCCTAGTCCCAAAACATATAAGATTTTTTCTCTCCAAATAATTGTAGAACTTTTCTTCTAGAAGACTAGTTTGTTTTTACCAAAAAATTGTAGGATTTTACTGCTTGTAGAAAATTAATTTCTTACTTCTCCAGTTCATTAACTAATCAAGTATAATAGGGACCATAAATTTAATTAGTAAGACTTTCAATTATGGTACTAATTCATAAAATGAATGAATTAACCTACCATAATAAATTATAGATTATTCCACTAAACACTCGTAATTGCACTCCTTGGTATACTTTCAAAATCGTTCATTAAATTTTATTTAACTCCCCATGTTAAGATTACAGATACCAACCAATTGAATTAAATTTCTGACTATTTAATTCATTGATTAATTTAATCATTTATTCATACGCTTAAGTTACTTCATGTGATGGATACAAAATCCACCTGTAGGATTTTCACATCAAAACTTATAAGCAACCATAAAAGGGTATCATCAATCTCAAAGTCGAAACATGGATTCCATCAACTAATTATTATTTTACAAATGTCATTTGTCATCATCCAACTTATCAAAAATATTTTAACTCACGAAAGAGTTTCACCCATTGATAGATTAAAATAATAAATAAATTACATTGATAATAATAATTATATCACAATTAAGAGTATAAGTACATTTAATAATCTAGAAAATTTATTTTATTAAGTCAGATAAAATACTTATCTCTACTTGGTCCGTTCAATGTATACAAAATGTACTAGCATAAAAAGTTGGAATTATACCATTCCCATAATCAAGATAAATTATATTTAATCTTGTGCTACAATCATACCGATGAATTTGTCCAATTTTCATCTAAGATTGTGAACATGCGTAAATTTTATATTTATAAGAATCGACGATTTAATCTTCTGTGTGTAAGCTGAAGTCTATACACAAAATCATCTACTATATAAGTAAAGAACACATTGACAAATATATGATCTATTTAAATCTTTATTAAAATTGAATAAACAATTAATTGTTCTATAATAAATACTATATCTAAACACATGGTTAATAATATACTCCCCCTGTTCCATTTTATTGCTAGGATAAAATTTGCACACAAATTAAGATAAAATTAATAGGGATGATAATTTAACTAATATAAACTTATTAATTTATTGGAAACATATAATAATAATTCTTTTCACACTTTAGAATAATTTTAAGTACTGGGGGTAGAATTGAAAAACTAGCAAGTATTTTGAAATAACTATTTAAAATATATCTTAGAAATTAAAATAGAACGGAGGGAGTATATCCCAACAGTCATATTGTCAATTAAATTAATATGTAATTAAAGCCTTTTTCAATTGTTATGCAGTTGTGTTGGCTAGCTTCCCTGTAACTATGAAGAACCTTAACCTTGTCCTGAATTTGGGAAATCCGGTACTGAAGTTTCCAAACAGATTTGCAAGTTCCTTTGATCATTTCGACTGCTACCTTAGAATCCAAAATTTGCTGCTTGAATCTCAGCAGTATTATTAGAACAGTACATCATAGAGACAGTAAAATCTATAACCATGCATTAAGCCTGTGTGGTGTCGAAAGATACCACCTGCCCCAGCTTTGTTAGTACTGCTTGTTCAGCTACCATCAGTGTTGAATTTGAGACTCCTTAAAAGGAGGTTTGACCCAATAAATTATATTAAATCACAAATGGGAAGTCCCAAATTAAAAGTTGAATTATGAAAATGTTCTAATAAAATTGAATAACATTACTGCCCTTATGTTAAACATTAATGTTATAATAATATTTATGGATAAAAATATAAATACACATTAATTATAAAAATACTATCATATTTCAATAATAATAATAATATTCAAAAATTATCATCATATATTTTATATTAAAAGTAGGAACCCTCATATTTAAAAGTTGATTTATGAAAATATCCTTCGTATTGAACTACCAAACTACCTCTTAACTAAAACTAAAACTACAAATTTATTGCCGTAAAGTTTCAACAACTTTTTGGTTGATTTCTAACTAATAATGAATATTAAAAGTGAAAATCTTATTCAGCTAAATTTTGTTAAATACTAAATAATTTCTATAATAAATAGTTATTTGAAAAGAATACTCATCCTGTATGTTACAAAACTTTATAAATTTGTGAATGGCTAATACATGATTAAAACATTAATAGGATGAATGAGATTTAATGAATTATTAAATTTTAAATAATTATTGTATAAATTAACAGTTACTATAATTTTTTTTTATATCAATTTATGACTTTTTACTTTCCCCTGTTACAAAACTTTTTGGTTTTCTTTAGTTAAAATTTGAGCTAATGATGAAATATCTTAATTATCTGATATGTTAATTTTTTATCATTAATTAATCATCTTATTTGAATAGACATCAAGAATATATTTAATCTTTATCATTTGATGAAATATTTTTTTTAAAAAAAAGCATAGTTGTAAACTTATCATGTATGTAAAGTTTTATCTTCTACTTTCTTTCCTTCTGTCTTTCACATGAGAAACATGTTTTCAACTTAGATTTCTTTTTATTCGGATATTATGCTTATGTAGATGATTTTATAATTAAAAAATTAAAAATTGCTGGTAAAGAAATAACATTTGCATTATTCTTTTGCTTTTGAAAAAACTTCAAGGTCATGCCACAAATTCGTTACACTTCTTAAACACACAAAATGTTTTGATACTTCCTTTTTCAAAATTAAGTATACTTTTCTTATGTTCTTTTGCAATAATATTGTACAAGGTGTTTTCATTTTTCATCATGATAAATATTGTTGAATGATGGACTTCAAGTTTTAGTCCATCATATTATAACTTTAGCCATTTTTGTGACCATTGGAAGATGTAGAATGGGATAGTTGAGACCCTTCCGCTTTTAATCATCCAAAGATTTCAGGTTCGATCTCAAGAATGAAGAACATTTCATGTGAAATTGCTTTACCCTGGGGGTAAGAAATTTGCAGATGCAATGGCTTATATGATTATTTTGGATGTCCTCACAAGGAGGAAGGATCGGATCAAGAATAACTATCTTGCAAACTAATTTTCTATCACTGTTAGATTCATAACTTGTCATGTTGTGAACTAATTTGTTATTTTTTTCCTTTAAGCTTTGTAAAGCTCTCGAATACTATTTCAACTTTCTTGTTGTTGTTATTGTTAAATGTAAACATCATATTCAAGTGAGGATGGTTCAATATTTATTCAATATTATTATAGATGAATTTATTGATAAATTTTTTTATGATTGAAAGTTTATATATGAAAAAAGAAATTAATATTACTTCTTTTCGCATTTAAAGTACACATACGAAAGTTTGGAGTATCAAAATTTTGCAAACATCAATGATCCTTCAGGGTGAAATAAATTATTTTCTCTCGTGACATTTCTATGTCGCACTTTCAAGAGGGATATCAATGTCAACAACAAGAATTTTTGTCATGACACACCAAGGAAATAGTCAAAATGAAACATACACCGAAAATATCGTCTATAAGAAATATTAGGTAACATATGAATATGTTACATATTTGCATCAAATAACATAAAAATATGACCTATTACACATTTTAATTATCAAATTTAATTTGGTTGTTCAAATTTGGTAGGTCCAGAGAATATCAATTTATCTAAGCATTTGTCTTATTTGAATAGGTTGATTGTTCATCATTTTCGACTTGTATTTTTCCACTGAAAAATTTTGAATTCTTATCACATGTGACTTTAACATTTACTTATGTATTATTTGCATGTAATACACGTGCAACACACGTGTCCGGAACTAGTAAATTAAAGAGGCATATTGTCAGTTTTGGTTTGTAACCTCAGTCATGTAACAAAAGTTCTTTCTAGTTGATATCCAAAGGTATATGATCAAATCCTAGTCCAAGAAGGAAAGAAGATTAAATTTCATTACTATAAATATAACCTTTGGGCATCTAAATTAGGAGTTGATCACTTTTTAGCAAGATACTTGAGGAGAGGATACAACATTAGAGTTCTTACTTTCCTACCTTTCTACACTCTAACATTGCATGAATAATATCCATTCTTGCAATTCTTTTTAGAAGCTAAAAACCCTTGTGCTGGGGTTATGGCTAGAAACATGATTGTTTAGTAGACGATTGATTCAACAAAATTTGTTTATCATATTGGTTGTTTATATATTTTTATGCTTACAATTTTCATGCTTTGCGATCATTAAAATACATCTATATTCTCATTGTGAACTCGAAAGATGGATCATGAGTTAGAATGAAGAACGTATGGAGTAAGATCTTTTCTTTATCAAAATAAAAGGTTGATTTATGGCTAGGATAGGAATATAACTTGATTGCCTTAAGTGGTTATAACATGGGAAGACACATAAATGCGTTTAAATTGGTTTACTACATTCTCTCTCAATGATATAGTTGTGGGATTGATCTGGATAGATGATTAGAGATTCGGAAGACCATAATCATGTCATTGACCCCATGAATCAAAAATAGATAAACAAACAAGTTGATGAAATCGGATACTTTACATTATTGTGAAATAGAGTCATAACCCTGTAACCCTGGAATATCTCTCTAAATAATGATCACAACCATTACTTGCTTTAATTTATTAATACAAAGTAGTTTTAAAAAAAATCAAACAGCTCTCTTGGTTACTTAAAAACTTATTTTAATTTTTGTGGTGTTAGAATTGATACGATAATTGCTAAATCACAAGTCTTTTAATTTGGGTATGATATCCAAACTAGCCATTCTATATTACTTGAACGACCACATACACTTGCATGTGAGTTGGACCCAAACAAGTTTTTGGCACTATTGTTGGGAGCTTAGAAATTAGCAATTTTTATAGTCAATCTTATTGTTCAAGTGTTGACAACTTGGTTTTAGCTGTTAATTCTACAGGTACAATCTCTAAATTGTAAATACACTGGCACGAAAAGGTGAGACAAGTGAATTTCAGGCTGAACCTGAAAGACTATTTCACCAAAGGAGAAAAGAGGTTGCCCTCAGACAATATTATCAAAAACAGTGGGAGCAACAACCTGAGATTATTTAGATAGAAATGGCAATTGATCGAGCACCTCCTATGGCAATCCACTATGTGGCAATCCCACTCGCAAGCAATGCCATTTTCAGTATTCGAGGACCAACTCCAGGAGGTCATTTTGAGCTTAAACAGAAGATGGTGCAACTCTTGCACATTAGTGGGCAGTTCATAGGTCTACCACATGAGGACCCGCAGAAGCATCACTAGAATTTTCTGGAGATCGTTGATACAGACATACCCATTTCAATTTTTTTTTTCTTGGAGAAGCGAAGAGGTGGTTGAAAGCTGAGTCCCAAATTCCATTACCACTTTGGATGATCTTGCTAGTTTTTGATTTCATTTCTTTCCATTTGGGAAGACTGCAAAGTAAGGGAGCGAGATACTGGGTTTCAAGTAGAGACAGGGGCAGACCTACATAAGCCTACGTGGGTGCTCGAGCACTCATTACTTCTGACGTTGAATTCATAACTGTTTATATAAAATTAATAAAAGTTAAATAAATAATATAAAAGCACCCATAGGCACAAACATGTGTTGGGTGCTTTGGTTGGCCTTCCCCTTTCCTTTTTTTATCTCTCCTCTTTATTTGATTTCTTTTTTAACTTTCTGTTTTTTCTTTTTCTTCTTTTTATTCTTATTACTAGAATCTACTACTCTTATAACTTTTGAGGTAATTTTTTCTTTCCTTTTTATTTTTTATTTTTATAAATTACAGTTTAAGATTATGTCCTGTAAAAAAAATTATTTATTACTTTCTGTAGATAAATTCGATTATATAATTTGTGTTCAATTTAAATTGAATAGTTATTTTGCTAACAAAATTGGCATAATAATGCTAATATCTATGGTTTTTCTAAAATAGGAAAACATCGAAAATAAATATGTATTTAAAGAGATTTTTATTTTTTTGTTAATAAAAATGACAATAATATTTTTTATAGTTTACATTAAAATATTTTTAATGTCAGTTTTAAAAAAAGTTTTACACTTATACTTGTTAGTGATAGTGAATCTACATTATCAGCCGGATATAAGCTTTAAATTTGATGATTCAAAATTTATATTTGTTGAAATTTAAATGTTTTTACTAATATTTTTATATTTTTTGATAAAAAATATAGTATTCAGTTGAACCCATTAGTTATATACTATAATACACCACATTTTCTAAAAATAGAGAGCATCTACTGCTTTAAAATCTTAGATCCGCCAAAATAATGAAAATTTATACCCAGCATGAAAAAATTCAAATCTCTCCTCAGAGATTGCCCACATCACCATCAGACGAATGAGGTACTAGTACACACTTTTATTGAGAGTCTTGAGCCGCACGAGATGAAACAAAGCACATTTGCGAAAAATCAAAATTTAAACTTTGAAGATTCCATGGAGCTTCAATGGCTGCCAATGGTGGTTTCAGTATGGCCTTCAAGCTCAGACGAACAACACCAGTATTTTCAAGCACAAATGGTCCCTAAATCAACAATAAACCACCACAACTTAGTTCGATTAAAATTGTACTGTCATTTGAATCGATCCTCAATGGCTATCTCCAAAAAAAAAAAAAAAAAAAAAAAAAAAAAAAAAAAAAATGGCTATCTCCCAACTCCCATGAACTTCAGGCATTCTCAAGGAAAGAGACGAGCATCAGCTTTTACATTGGTAATCAAGCCTTTGCACCAGCTACTGAGATAAGAGTTTTAGCTCTAATTTTTTATTTCCTTTTTGGCTACTGTTATGAACTTGAGGCAAAGAAACAGATCTTGGGCCTATATGAGACTTAACACCCCATCTCACGTCCATGATTGAACATGTGATGTGTGGACAAATTAATATGGGGGCGCAACATAGGTAAATCATAAACTGGAATAAGTATGATTCTCATAAAAAAAAAATTTAAACCTAATTCAATTCCAAAACTAGTTCATGGGTGGAAGATTGCCCAAATTTATATAAGAAGTCCATAATTCCTTTACCCCACCAACGTGGAACTTAACACTTTAACAATGGAAATTTTAGCGCAAAAACTCTTCAATCCAGTGATTAATTTCAGTGTTTATCTACCAAGGATCTTTAACCAGCAAACAAGCAGTATTTAGAATCCCTTCAAAGTTAGTTTTCAAATCAAAAGACCTCGTATCTTAGGTCTTCAAATTTCTTCAGCGCAATATCCCAAACCTAGTAGCTCATTCGATTTTCTCCCAAAAGAGTAACACCCAGCTGAGTTTCCAAGCACCAATCAATTGTCAAAACAATTTCAAATTTTGGCTTGGTAGGTCACGAAACAGGTTTAATTAGGGATTCGTTGGAAATGAGTAATTTCAATTAAAACTGCGCAATCATGAAAACTGTTAAACAAGGTTATACTTGTTAAGTTCATTAACGGCGGCAGGAATAAAAATAGTCAAATAGTATAACAGAAGATAAAGTTGACCAATAAAACAAATTAGAAGGGTATATTTTGGTCCTTTTCCCTATTATCGTATAAAAAAAATTATATATTAGGTCGAATAATTAAATATATCGAGTATCTGGCTTTTACTTCGTTTGAAAAAAAAGAATATTAATTTCTTCGTGCTCCCTGAGAGAATATTACCCGGCGTTGTCCCTACTCATCAGAGGCTTTATCGTTGCGAAGGAGTAGCGGATTTCAGATGTATTTATGGTCCGGTTGATGGCCTATTCGTCTTTGAGAAAGGGCATTATTTAGAAAATGTTCGGTTTTGTTGGTGGAATCCTGCAACTAAAGAATGTAGGCTTATTCCCAAGGTAAATTTTGAGCTTCAGCCATTTTTCATCACACCCGGACAGCTGAGCTAGGATTAGACCTGGTGAATAATGACTACAAACTTATATCGATGTGAGTATTTTACATGATGAGAAAAGCGAGGTTTATCCTAAGACGTATGTTGCTCTCTATTCATCCAACGACGACTCGTGGAAGTTTTTAGATGAGCCTGATTTACCTTATGACTGCAACTTATGCGTGTCATTTAATTGCACTCATTTGAACGGACTTTATTATTGGTTGTCTGTTACCAAGGACAGTGATGCTAACAACGTGTACGATATGCGAACGTTAGATTTTGCAACGGAATTGTTCGAGGAGAAGGATCCACCGCCTATTCCAGGGGATCATAGGGGGACTTTAATGTTACGGTGTGGCTCTCTTGCAGCTATGTCTTGTAGTGATACCGTGTAGCCTATGACGTCCATTTATGATATATGGGTAAGGATCGGAGCGAATAATTGGATCAAAGTATTGAGTGTGAATCCTCCGATAACATGGCATTGGCCTCTCAGCGTGTGGGAGTACGATATGTTTATTTATGAGCTAACATTCTATGAAAATACCACTAAAGTAGTTACAAATCTTGGATTTGATCAATTTCAGATTCTAAGCTCATCCTTCTGTTGGTCTCTGTATTATAAGGAGAGCCTAATCCCAGTAAAGAGAAAAGAACCGACTCAGTACGATAATGCTGAATACTTTTTCACAAAGTATCGGTAAACAAGCCCGAGATGTGGGCATACAAGGACAAATTAAAGAGCTTATGAATGTGAAATCAGCGAGTGTACAGCTATCAGATGAGCCTAATTAAAGAGGCGGAGAATATATCATTGTAAATATAGAGGTTAAATATTTATTTGTTGCTCGATACTTCCCCACTTCTTTTTATGTGTTAAATTATTTCAATCAACTTGGTTTCGGGTATTCAATGAATGGATAGTCTCAACAGGAAAATGCAGAAGAATTAAGGAGGTTTAGAACTGTTTAAAAAAAAAAAAGATTAAGAAAAAGGAATAAATGAAATGATAGTAATGTGAAAGCAAGACGTAACTGCAAAAAAATTATGAAAGTGAATTGAATTCTCTTATTATCAATGTATGTCAATTGTTTGAACTAGTCTTTACATTTATGCAAAGAGCTGGAATTAGAAAAGCAAGGATATGACCGAAAGAAAAAAGTGTAAAATGTGATAAAAGTTTTATTACTACGAATTTAGACTGCTTTTTAATATTACCAGTCACATACAATGCTACATAATACATCTTCATTTGCGACATTCTTTCACCGATATAACTGGAGTGTGAACGAATCAATTCCTTAGCCGATAGCGTCTCCAAATTAATCAAATACTTACGCCAATAGGCAGAATCCAATATTTGGAATTGTTTATATATATTACACTTTTGACAGTTATAGAGAAGAAAATAAGGCTTCTCCAAACTAGGGATGACAAACAAGGCGAGAGATGTGGCAAATTAAATTTTACTCTTCTACTTTAATCTCAAGCACATATTACTTAACCATGGTTTCATACTTCGGTTTTGTGTAAACACTAGGTACAACTAAAATTTACCCTCCCCGAGGTCATCCCGCAATATAATACTCCACTTAAGATTTCCTTCTTTTTGGCAACCACTAATTTGCATTTTTCTTTTTTACATTTGTGTATTTTGTTCTCATTTTTTCCAATCTAAACAACTGAATGACTGGATATCAAGAAATACAGAAATTTCAAGAATTCCTATTACCACCTGCAAACAAACTGTAGCCAATAGCTTGTGAAATGGTTGAACTGGATGTATGGACTCATTACTAGTGAGTATGCATTCATTGCAGCAAAAAAGGAACTAAACTAAAGCCAACATTAACTTGGATAAGGATTTGCGAAAGATAAAATACGTAGATAATAAGAAAGTGGAGTTAGTGGTGAGTCAATTGCTAGGCTTCTTAATATCCAATTGTCCTGTATCAATCTGACGGTCGTGGTTCCTTGTCTGAGTTAGTTGGATCACCGACTCATCAAAGATATGGATCTTGGGCTTGGATCTTGGGCTTAACTCAACCCAAAAGCTAGCTCAAGAAGTAAAACTTGCTCAAGTTATATGACAAGACCACCTGTTCCCTTCGCTACCGATGTGGGATTCTTTAAACTACATAGAAGCCTTATTGCCACGAGCACATGCATCATTGCCAGTGGTTGACACTAATATCATGGTGAGATCACTGGAAGTGTCTCTGCTGCCTGCAGGACGGAGCCACATGGGTGAAAGGGATTCATCCCAGTCTCCTTTGACGAAAAATTACATTGTATATATATGGTTAAAATGAATTTTTTATGCATACACAATAGATATTAAATTCTCTTGACTTCTTCGTATGTTTACTTCTTCATATTTTGAACTCCTCAGTAATAATTCTAATTCTGTCACTCACTGGCTGCCTGGGTAACTGATGTATACGACACCCAAAGTGATCGTGATAGCAACAAGTCCACTAATTCTGGCAAGGATGGAGCATTTGTTTTTTAAATTTCTTATGGTCCAGTTCGTCCTTGAACTATTTAAATTAAATTGCTCCATTTTGTCCACCTTTACACTTTTTGTTCGTTTCATTACTTTGTCCTTAACACATCATCTCGTATTTACGTTTGCCATTAACAATACTCCAGCATAAAATGGGTAAACTGTATGTGTCCAAATTCTTCAAGAAAAAAGGTCTAATTTACCCCTCAATTTCTGGCTATGGTTTAAAATAACCATCAGGTTAGAGCTCCATTAGGAGTCAATGGCAAAGTCGAGATTGATCCGTATTGACGGGGTAATATTAGACCAAAAGTTTAACGAAGACAAAGTTACTCGATTTCAAATAGTAGAGGGAAAATTCGATCTGTTTTCCCTTTCTACGAGAATGGTGCAGGAAACACGAATGCATCAACTTAGTATAAAACTTGCGATTGACAAAATATGCAATTAATAACAATGAGGAGCTCCTACACTTAGGAATACGTAGGGAGGAGAACAAGATTGCAGACCTTTTGGCCAATGAAAGAGCAGAGAAGAAACTTTTTGGGACTGTAGTCCATCTAATAGTTCCTCTTTTATTTGTTGTTAAATCCTATACAACAAACAAATTAGGTACTACTCTTGTTTGACATATTTTGGCCCGTAATAGTAATGATCTACTTGACTTCCAATACTCTACAATTTTGGTCCAGCAAGACTCTGTATTTTTGTTAGTGGTGGTGACTGGTGAGTCAGCTTTCCAATTGTCCTGTATCAATTTGAGGATTGTGCTCTTGCCTAACTTAGAGAGATAGATCACCAACTCTAACATTGTTTCTTTAAGTTGTAAGAGTCCATCACTAGTCGAGGGACCTGGTCCTTCAACTGTCAGCAACAGTAACCATAACAGAAAAATAAATAAAATAGTAAAGTAAGTGACACAACATATATATGTGAAAACCTCTTTGCTCAAGGGAATAAAACCATAACCTACCTTGTAGGATTTCACCAACAAATTCATTATGATTGAGCAACTAAGATTATAGACTCGTGTAAGCTCTTAATCCAACCTTTCATTGAGGTAGCTCTACGACAGGGCTACAACACAATAACTCTATTGAAACATGCTCTGACCAGCTCGCTTTAACTAACACTCCATGGCTAAGTCTAGCCCTACACTTAATTGCCTCTAGTTTCATGCAAGCTTCACGCAATGAAGAGCAGGTTTACACCTGAGAATAAACACAAATATTAGACAATAACCTAGACTAGAATATAACTTCAGTTGACTGAGAGCAGGTCCTTGTTGTTGTCTTGCAACTTTGTTCTTGGTGAGCACAACAACTTTTGCTGAAGAATTTCACATTCTTGAAATGCAAACCTCAGCTTTCAAACTTGTCTTCTCTATGGATAAGTATTAGAGGCTCAAAATTTGGTGTAATCTAATTGGTTGAGTATAATTGACCTTTTTTCACTCTGTTGAGTCTCTGCAGTAGTACTGCTATAGTTCCACCGACCACTGCAAAGATAATATACTTTACAACTGTAAAGTTTGTCACCGGGTGCACATGACAATTAGGGATCTGGTCCCTCCATGATTTGTCTATCATTAAAACCAAGGGTACAATAATTTTTTCCTTTTTTATGATGACAAACATATATTCCAAAAAGTGATTCTTCAGACTTCCTCTCATTATCACCATGCACTGTCACACCTACTAGGTCCCTTATCTATTCCCCTTTTTACCAGGTTCCCCATGTCACCAATGCCTTCTACTAGGTCCCTCATGTGTTCCCCCTTTCACTAGGTTCCCCTGTCATCAACACCTCTATTCCCCCTCCCCCACCCCCTTTTGGTATTAAAAAGAACAAACAGTAAACCAAGCAGAGTAAAAATCGTGCAATATTAACTCTTGGCTACTGGGGCAACACTAACATTAAGTAAAGGATAATCATAGAGACAAAGAAGTAGACAAAAGAGACAAAATGATTCTTCATTTAGTGATCAAGACAGTATTATAATTTTTACAAACAAAAATGCATATAGAAAAAAGTTGGGAACAGTCACACAAAGATCATCATAAAAGTTGGATAGGAATAAGGGAGACCAAACTAGGAGTAGAAATGAGACACACAGGGAAAAATGATAGATAGGAGAGGCAAGGACTTAGGGACTAGAAATCTTTTGAAGCAATATTGTCATACGCTCATTAGCAGCTTCATGGGCATGCAACAACTTCTCAATCAGATCCTCAACTTTGGCCTTGAATTCTTCATTTTCCTATTGAAGGGTGTTCAAGGGACCTAGTTCCTCCTCTTGTTTTACTGATGTCTGCTGCAAGGTAGCATTCAAATGTGCAATTTCAGTATTCCTCTGAGCCAACAATCCGGTCAACCTTTCCACCTCAATGGTAGAGTTTTCTTGAGCAGAGATCATATCAGAAATGACTGACTAAGATCCTACACCACTTCTACTCAAAACACACTCACATTCTTCGAGGGTAGAGAGAGTAAACACTTGCTTTTTAGACCCTGCAATCCCCTTACCACAAGGGACCTTGAAGAACTTACAAACTTTGTTTATAAGAAACTCATAGGCTAGCCCATGTTTACCATCTTTGATATTCATTATCTTGAACATATGCTCGATCATTATCACTAGCAAGCTGATGGATCTGAATATGCTTAGTGCCTCCATGATGAAGAGATCAATGATGCGCGCAATGGGTCTCTTCTAATTTCTGGGGAGAACCACTTTGTTGACAAATTCAAAAAGCAGTTGGTATTATCCCTTCAATTGTTTTTTAAACAGTCGCTTACCACTAAGGTTCTCTATATTTCCAATTAGAGACAAAAATTTGTTGAAGGCACATTCCTCTTTTACGGACCTGATCCCTTCAGTAGGGACCCCCAAGATTTTCTGAAGCAGCTTCTCATCAAGAGTGATTTCCACTCTGTTCGCAGTCGAACTCAACTCTAATCCTCCATCAGTTAAGACCAACTCATGGTAAAATTCCCTTAATTCCTTTTCATGTAACTCAGAAACGGGAGGGGAGAAAAGATCATTCTATTCCCGGTAGATAACCATCTCTACCAGGTCTGTCATGCCATGCAAATTCCTTACTTCAGGGTCAAATACTCTTCCTCGAAGAACTTTTTGAGACCTTAGGACAACCCATCTCTCTTCTCTTGTGAATGATTTTACAGTGTTCTTTTGTTGGATTGACTTGGAAGACATACCAGATCCCTCAGTCATGGAGCTTTCCTTCATTTTCCTTAGTTTGGACTTAGATGTCTTGGCAGTCTCTTTTGGACATCCTCATCGAGCATTTCATTGGATTTTCTTTTCATGTAGGCAATAATCTTCTTAGTGGAGAGCTTTTTGGACAACCTGGTCCTCTCACCAATCAAAGATTGAGACACCAACTTTTCATATTGTATGCACCAACTTTTCATGTTTCCCCCTGGAACATCCTCATCGATTTCCTTCTCGGCTAAATCTCCTTCCAAATCAAGAATATTTTTTGGTTGAACTTCTTCTTCCATAATGATTCTCTTCTTCAACTTTCTCCTGCGAATATTTTTCTCCTGGCTTTTCTTCAGAGCGTCTTCCATTATCTTAGAACCTGATTTGGTACTAGGTGGGCGTACCAGATCCCTTGATGGAGTTGACTGCTGTTTAGTAGCAATCTTCCTAACCTTCCAAGATAAAGTTTATTCATCTTCATTGTCATCATCTGAGCCCCCCACTTCACCCTGGAGGTTTAGGTCTCCTAGGGTTCCATCCCATTTCAAACTAGGAGATAAAATCGAAGACTCAAGTATAAGAAGGGGAGATGAGGATTCAATGTCTTTTCTGCTACTGCTTACCCTTGACTCACCAAAAGCCATTTGAGTGAGGCTCTAAACAATTAGCTAGTCCCCATGTACAATAATACTAGAGGATTTCCCTATCTCCTCGGGCAGATCTCCATCAAACAAGTAGTTAAAGGAAGTATTAGACACTCATTTCTCTGATATAGGAATTTCTTCGCTATCGAAGATAGATGGGGGACCAGTTGGGAAAGAGATACAACAAACTCTGGTTGATCGGTTGTCTCTTTCATCCCTTCTGATAAATCGAACTGGGATTTTCCTATTGTAAGAAGCGGAAGGTTACAGGGTCGACTGAAATATGTGAGGGATCGACGTAAAAAGATCAAACAGATGAGTCCTCTATTGGAAAGGAAGATGTAGAAGCAGGAGTCCCTAAGAATGGGTTTTCAAAATTCGGAGAGGTCTGTGAAGATACAGGAAGGACAGTTTGAAGGGGTGTTGCTTGAGATGGAGAATTTGGGCATTTTAAAGGGGAAGAGGGAAGAGAGATGATAAATAAGACTAATAGAGGGAGCAGATGGGTTTCAAAGAACAAGGATTTTGAAGGCTTTTAGATCTGTGAGTTTTTAGCAAGAGAGAGAGAGAGAGAGAAATGAGCGCAAGGGTTGAGATGGGGCTATTTAAAATAAGAGATGCAATATGTCATGTTAGGTAAGAGAGATGACAGTTCATTTCAAGAACATGAAAATGGTACAGAAGGGCGGGAACATTTTATCCTATGTGTCAGTTTGCAACAAGATAAATGAACTTTCGCAAGTAGTAATTGTAATGCTAACCTGTGAGGAGGACCTGGTCCCTCCTCTAAAGTGCTAAATCATATTCTTCCAACATTTGTCCTACTTTCACTTTTTTCTCTCCTTTTCCTACCATGTTGTATACTTGTTAAGGTATGGAGCTGAGTTAGACATAATTTGAGAGACACTCACTCGGATACCTACAGTCTAGCCATAGCCCCAAAAAAGAGAAATTTCAAGGTGAGAGAGAGAATGGGTGACTATTACATTTTATCAAACTCAGCTTTAGTCAATTCTTCTCAAACTGGTCCCTGTAAAGCCTTTGTGAAGATATCAGCAATCTGAACTTCAGTTTTGCAAAACTCCGAATGAATAATCCCTTTTTCAATGTTGTCCCTCAAGAAGTGATGCCTGGTATCGATGTGCTTGGTCCTATTATGTTGTACTGAATTTTTTGCCATGTTTAGAGCACTTATGTTGTCACACAGAAGAGGCACACATTCAGATAGAATTCCAAAATCTTCTAATTATTGCTTTATCTATAGAAATTGAGAAAAACATGTAACAACAACTATATATTCAGCCTCATCTATGGAGAGAGCTACGATATTTTGCTTTCTCGACCTCTAAGAGATCAATGAGGAACCAAGGAAATGGGCCTTTCCTGAAGTGCTCTTTCTACCAACTAGGTAACCTACATAGTCAACATCAATATAACTAATTAAATCAAAAAGTGTTACCAGAGGGATAAAAAAGGACAAGATTAGAAGTTCCTTTCAGATATCCAAGAATCCTTTTGGCAGTCTTGAGATGGGACTCCTTTGGGAAAGCATGAAAATGAGCACATATTCCTATAACTATGTCTGATCTACTAGCTGTCAGATATAAGAGGGACCCAATGATTCCCCTGTAAATAGTCTCATTCACCGGGGGACCAGGTTCATCAGTATCCAGTTTTGAAGAGGTACCAATAGGAGTATCAATTGGCTTGGCCTTTTCCATATGAAATCTTGTCAGAAGCTCCTGGATGTTCTTTGCTAGCTAATCATAGTTCCATTTCAAACCTATTTTACTTATAGACCTAAGAAGAAATTAAACTCTCCCATCATGCTTATTTCATACTCACTTCCCATAAGCTTGGCAAAATTCTTCACAGAAGAAGTCAAGAGTTGCTCTAAAAATGATATCATCTATATAAACTTGAACAATAAGCATATTTCTTCCTCTAGACTTTAGAAAGAGAGTGTTATCAATTTTCCCTCTCTTGAATTCATTATCTAAGAGAAACCTTGATAGTTTTTCATACTAAGCCCTTGGTACTTGCTTCAACCCATACAGTGCCTTGTCCAACTTGTACACATGATATGGATGATCAAAATCTTCAAACCCAGGAGGCCGCTTCATATAGGCTTCTTCCTTTAGGTAACCATTCAAAAAGGCACTTTGAACATCCATTTGGAACAACTTGAATTTCATAAAAGATACAAAATCAATCAACATTCTAAAAGCCTCCATTTTAGCAACTGGAACAAAGGTCTCGTCATATATAGTCTATACGTTCCTCCTGATCGTATCCTTGGACTACCAACATTTCATTGTTTCTTATAGTAACTCTTTGTTCATCCAGTTTGTTCCTAAAACTTCAACCGGTCCCTATGACAGTTCTGTTTGAAGGTTTGGGAACCAAGTTCTATACTTTGTTTCTCTCAAACTGATGAAGTTCCTCATGCATGACATTGACCCATTCTGCATCTGTTAGGGCCTCCTTAATGTTCTTGGGCTCGATCCGAGATATAATTACTAAGAAGATAAGCATGTGTCTGGATTTAGACCTAGTATTCATGTCTGAATCCAATGGAGATAACAGATTGTCTAGAGGATGTGAGGATTTGTGCTTCTTCTTTGAGCCTCTCTTGCAGATTGACCTTGTGAGGTACCTGGTCCCTCATCTTGCTAATTCTCTGGTGCATCAATTTTTTGTTGGTCTTCAATGATAGTGCCTTGACTGTCATTGCCTGTGGTACCTTGTTCTCCACCTGGTCCCACCACTTCTTGAGTTGGCTCATCATCATCATCATCTACCTTGACTGAATCTTCAGTGGTTTGATTATCGATAGCATATCTTTGAATTTGCAACAACTCATCTAGCTCAGCATCATTCAGCTTCTCCTTATTGCTTAGTTCCTCGAATTCATCAAAAATCACATGGACACTTACTTCAATATTTTGTGTCCTTTTGTTGTATATCCGGTAAGCTTTGCTATTTGATGAATAGCCCATGAACATCCCTTCATCACTTTAGAGATCAAACTTTCCTAAGTTCTCCTTAACATTGTTCAGTAGAAAGCACTTGCAACTAAATACATGAAGATAGTTCAGCGTTGGCTTTATCTTGTTTAGCAACTCCTAGGGTTCTTTTCAATCAGGGACCTGATCAGGCATCTATTGATAACATAGCACGTACTATTAACTGCTACTGCCCAGAAGGTCTTCACAATTCCTCCATCGATTTGCAAGGTTCTAGTAATATCCACAAGATTCCTATTTTTTCTTTCTATAACTCCATTTTGTTGAGGAGTCATAGGAGCTGAGAAATTGTGACTGATTCACTTTGCTACACAAAACTCATTGAATTTTACATTTTCAAATTCAATACCATGGTCTGACATGATCCCTACAATCTTACAGTTCAACTTAACTTGTATTTGATTTGCAAAGGACTCAAATACAGGAAAAGTCTCATCCTTAGAACATAGAACATTGTCCATGTGAATCTGGAGTAGTCATCGACAATGACCAGAATAAACTTCTTACCACTTTGACTTGCAATCTTTACTGGTCCACACAGATTCGTCTGAAGCGGTTGGAAGGGCCTAGAGGTGTTCACTTCCCTTTTTTTCTTAAAGGAGGTCCTAGTGTGCTTCCCCTTCACACATGCATCACATATCTTGTTTTGAGCAAACTTAAATTTTGGCAGACCACGAACCAGTTCCTTGGACACTAGCTAGTTAAGGAGAGATGAACTGACATGTCACAACCTTCTGTGCCACAAGGTTGCATCATCTTCAACAGTGCTTAGACAAGTGAGATCATCACTAGATATGGAGTCAAGGTTAGCAACATACATGCTTTTGCACCTCTTTGCTATCAAAATGACTTCCCAGCCTGGAGATTTATCACATTGCATAAAGGCAGACAAGAACCTAACTTCATTCTATTTGCCACAAATTTGGGACATACTCAACAAACTGTATTTTAATCTATTCATATAATAGATATTTTATATTGCATGTTCAAGAGTTTTGCCAATCTTTCCAACACCCAGTATGTAACCTTTCTTTCCATTACCAAAAGAGACAGTTCCATATTGAAATGCCTTGAGTGACAGGAAATCTTTCATTCTTCCTATCATGTGCTTTGAGTAGCCACTATCCATAAACCAGCTCTGACTGCTCCCTCTTACTCTTTCCTACAAGAAGAATCAGTTGTTAGATTTGGGAACCAATTTTAGTTTGAGTTCCCAAAAGCAAGATAAAGGAAAAATTAGACTTTTTTTGTCCATCCTAGTAACCTGGTCCTTCAGGACTGGGGACCAGGTACCCTATTGTTTCCTCTGATCTCATAGACATTTAGAACCTTTTTCATGGCAATTAGTCTAGCTGAGCAGGCATGTTTAAGGTGACTATTTTTGCCACAATAAGTGGATAACAAATTATTAGGATCAAAAACATATTTTCTATGTGGACTATATGGGGCATTGCTCTTTCGATAGCTAAGACCTTCACCATAGTTGGATCTTTGATTTGTCAAGTTGACTAAGACATGAGAGGAGGCAGTCCATTTGAGGGACTTTTCAAGGTCAGCTTTGATTTTGACCATGTCCCTCTCTAATTTAGTGTTTCTCTCTAGGGAGGCAACGAGATCCAATTGAGACTTATTCAATTTTGCTTCAAGATCAACTTGAAAATCTCGAATTTCACCTTTTCCTTTGTCTCCATTATGAGACGCTTTTCTTGCTTTCTCAATAAGTGTGAGATTTTCAGACAACTACACTTCACATTTTTCTTCTAGTTTAGTTAGTTTAGTGATCATCACAACTTTTTCTATTTCAAGATTATCAAGGTTCTTATTAAGGAGTTTCTTTCTTTAGCTAGATCACAAAAAGAGTTAATCAAGACATTTTCGAGGGACCTTACTCCTTCAGATTATAAAGATTCTTTTTAATGTCAAGGAAGGTTTTCTTTTCATTGTCATCTTTCTTTGACTCAGCCATGAAAGCAAACATTCAGTTGAACAGTGAGTCATCATCTTCTATCGCCATCATCGATGCATCCTCAAGATCCTCACTATTTCTGATTCACCAGATGAGTCTCCCCATGCAGTAAGAGCATGTTTGACCACATGATCTATAGTTGCTTTTCTTTTAAACCTATTAGGGACCTGGTCCTTCTCTCTGGCTTTGTTAGGATTGTTCTTCATGTAGTCCTTGTAATCAACTGTATGTTGTGGGCAATCTTTAATGAAGTGACCTGGCTTCCCACATTTATGGAAAAGGTCATTTCCATTGGAGAATCTATTTGGATTTGCTCTTTTTTGAGAGCCCCTATTCCTTCTAATGATCTTCTGAAATCTTCTTGTTAGATAAGTCATATCTTCGTCTTATTCACTAGAAAATCTACTAGAGTAGCCTTGATAGGTAGACCTTTTATCTTTCTTTGGCTCATTTCTTATTTGATCTTGCTAGTTTTTTAGGTCATGCGTCTTCGGATTGCCTACAAGTTCATCCATTGTGAGGGTCAGTGATTGCATCAACTTTACTTTTCCAAGATTTGGAAAGATTGCTAAGGATTTATCTAACCAACCTACTTGGTTTTATCACTTCTCCAAGGCAATATAACTCATTAGTGATGGAGGTGAACCTGGTATGTATCTCTTGGATATATTCACCTTCCTTCTCAAAGAACATCTCATACTAGGTTGTTAGCATATCTACTCTTTGACTGTTTGACCCGATCAGTCCCTTCTGAGCAATCATAAGACAGTCCCAAATTTCTTTGGCTGACTCACAAGCCGAGATCCAGTTATATTCATCAGGACCTATTTCACAAACCAACAACTTCTTAGCTTTATAATTTTTCTCAATCTTTTTTCTATCACTTTCCACATACTCTTGTCTTGTCTTAGGAACAGATGTGGTAGTTTCTCCTTTAGTGACTATCTTTATGGAAACATATGGTCTATCAAGGATGATGTCCCATAGTTCATTATCTTCTTCCATGATAAAATCATGCATACGAGTCTTCCACCATCAATAGTATTGACCATTAAATTGAGGTGGTCTCGTGGTTGACTGTCTTTCTTCGAGATTTAGTGGAGCACCCATTTGTGCAGGATCCTTTCTAGGTTTAACTTTATAGGAAGAACTTGCACTGATACCAATTGTTAACTTAGAGTCCACCACTACTCGAGGGACCTGGTCTTTTGACTGTCAATAATATTAACCACACAGAAAAATAGATAAAAGTAAGTGACACAAAATATTTACGTGGAAACCTCCTTACTCAAGAGAGTAAAACTATGACCTGCTTGTAGGAATTCATCAATAACTTCATTATGATCGAGCAACTAAGATTACAAACTCTTGTAATCCATGGGATTAAGCTCTTAATCCAACCTTTCCTTGAGATAACTCTACGATAAGGCTACAACGCAATAACTCTATTGCAACATGCTCTAACCAGCTCGCTCTAACTGGTACTCCATGACTAAGCCTAGCCCTACACTCAACTATCTCTAGTTGATGTCTCTTTCTAAGAACTCAGAATTGATTACAAATGAAAGATACCTACACAAGCTTCATGCAGTGAAGAGTAGGTTTACCGTTGAGAATAAACACAAAAACTAAACAACAACCTAGAAAATAAGATAATTTCAGTTGACTAAGAGCAAGTCCTTGTTGTTGTCGAGCAACTTTGTTCTTGGTGAGCAAAATAACTTTCGCTGAAGAATTTCAAAATTTCTTGAAATGCAAACTCGTTTTCAAACTTGTCTTCTCTATGGATAAGTATTAGAGACTCAAAACCTTGATGTGATCAAGTTGGTTGAGTACAATTGACCTTCTTTCATTCTGTTGCGTCTCTGCTGTAGACTGCTGCAATCCCACCAACCACTGTAGAGATAGTACACTTTACAACTGTAAAGTTTGTCACTAGGTGCACACGACGATTAGGAATATAGTCCCTCCATGATTTGTCTATCATCAAAACGAAGGTGCAATAGTTTCCAACAGTCCACAATATTTGTTCTTGAGGTTAGGTACTTGCAATTCCTATGTAATGTTCATGTCAATCAACAGGTTGAACACATAATTACCTTACCTTTATGTTGAGTTATATGGGTCGACCACCGTACTCAGGACCTGGTCCTTCTATCAGGTTACACAGAAACAGAGACACACACACAAGTAAATAAGGCAATAAGGAATGTGACACGCAATATTTACGTGGAAAACCTCCTTGTTCAAGGGAAGTAAAAAACCACGACCTACCTCGTAGGATTTCTCAAACCACTCTACTAGATCTGAGCAACAAGATTACAAACTCTAGTATAAAACTAAGAGATTAACCTCCTAATCTCCCACTTGTAACACCTCTATTACAAGACTTCACACAATGACTCCATTTTCATCTATACCAGCTAAACTCAACTGAAAATACAAGGCTAACTCTAGCCGAAATGTCAACTAACTCTAGTTGACGGAAATAAGAAAACAAACCTTTGAGAATAAAAAAAACAAGCTTGTACAAATGACAAGTTTTTCTATCTAATACAACACACTCCTTATACTTTAATGGAAGCCACAAATCTTGAGCACATTAACTTCAATCTTCACCTTCGAACGAGAAAGAATGGATGCCTTTTCAGAAAGGAGAATATGCTTAGTGCAAAGGTTTATTTTTCTGAATGAGAGAGTTGTTGGGTTTGTCCACCTATTTGTTGTCCAAGGGACAAATAGAAAAAGCATTGCTCACCCAACAAGAAAACTCTCTCATTGGTCAAGTACATATGACCTACTTGACCTAGGCTGCTGCTATGCTTCGCTTCTGCACTGCTGCACCCTGTTGCCCTCACCAACTCACTGCCAAAAAGCATTTTTACAGCTGTAAAAGTTTTTCCCGCCCAGTTCAAATTCGTATCAACATCGGCACAAGGGATCTGGTCCCTGTATGGGGTTGACATCATCAAAACCAGCAATCTAACAATTTCCCCCTTTTTGATGATGACAACCACCCTTGCACATTTCACAAAACAAGTTTCACACAGTATTCCCCCTATCACTATCATTCCCCCTGACTAGTATAACAGATTCACCATTCCTTATAATCCTTCCCCCTGTCTAGTATCTTCCCCCTCACAGTATCTTCCCCCTTTGGCATCATAAAAAGGAAACGACAATAAACCAAGTCAAGAATACAGAGATGACTTAACTCATGGCCACTGGGGCAACACTAACACGAATGAAAATAAAGGAAAACAATAAAATAGACAATAAGAACAAGGCAACAACCAAATTCATTCAGGGAGGTGAATATTATATTATCACTTAGAACCAACAAAAGAGAATTAAACAAGAACTGTCTACCAATATATGAAAATAAGAGTGAGATAGGTGAAGACAACAGTCAGGGATTAGAGAGGGAGAGGAAACAAAGGAGGGACATCATTAAGGGCCGGACAGTTTGGGTAAAAGGGCTGAGATGCGGTCATTGAAGGTTTCATGGGAATGAAGCAGTTTCTTGGTCAAGTCCTTGACCTCAGCCTTCAGGGATGCATTCTCCTCTTTGAGGGCTAAGATGGTACCAGGTTCCTCCACCGGGTGCGCCTTCAAGCGAACTATCTCAGCCTCCTTCTGGGTAAGCAGAGCAGTGAGCCTTTCTATCTCCACAGTGGACTTCTCTTGAGAGGCAATCAAGTCCGACACTAGCGATTGGCTCTTTACACCCTCTCGTCTCATCACACATTCGCATTCTTCCAACGTTGAGAGGGTGAACTTCTGCTTCTTGGACCCGATTATCCCCAGCCCGCATTCAACATTAAAAAATTCGAAGACCCTATTCAGCAAGAACCCGTAGGCAAGGCCATGTTTGCCGTCCTTTACATGCATTATCTTGTGCATGTGTTCTATCATCACACCGGCCAGGCTTATGTGCTGAAACGTGCTTAGGGCCTCCATCAAGAATAGGTCCGCAATCCCTGCAACTGTCCTCTTTTCTGCCCTTTGGGAGAAGCACCTTGTTAATAAATTCAAACAGCAATTGGTACTCTCGCTTCATTTGTTTCTTAAGCACCCTCTCCCCTGTGACATTTTCAAGTTTGGCAATCAAAGAGATGAACTGTCTCCATGCACATTCTCCATCAACAGACCGGATCCCTCAATTAGGTACCTTAAGAATGGAGCTGAGTATCTGCTCATTGATCATGAAGGTGACTCCATTCACCTTACTGAAAATCTTGGTGCCATTTTCAGCAAATTCCAGCTCATGGTAAAACTCCCTAACCTCAGCCGCATGTAAGGCAGGGACCGGAGGGACTAATAAATGTCTCCAACCTTGGAAGTTGACCATTTCCACCAACTCAGCCATTCCATCCATATTAACAATCTTTGGGTCAAAAACTCTTCCCCTCAACACCTTTTGATTTCGCATGATGAGTTGTTTGTCCTCCCTCGACAACTCTGTGGAATTTTTTGGCCTTACTCTGGAAGAGGCACCAGGTCTCTTGGTATGCTGAGCCCTCTCTGGAGATGAAGAAAGAGAGTCTTCAGCAGGGGTTCTCATTGCATCCTCAGAACCTCCTAGAGTTGGCTTCTTCTTCCTCTGAGGAACTGGTGCTATGCCTTTTGGAACAGGTTGAGTTTTCAGTTTTGTGAGAAGGAATGGCCTTTCTTTTTCCTTTTGCCTTTGTACTTGACAGTGGTGCCTTCCCTTTGGCACTTACATCCATTTGGGGCTGATCACTATACTCTTGATCTACCACCACATCGGGTTGTATGTCATCCTCATCAACTACCATTTTCCTTTTGAGTTTCTTCTTTTTGCTGTCTGCGCCTGGCTTTCCTTCAGTGCCTTAGCCATGAACTTTCGTGCGGAGACCCTGGTGTGTAGAGGACGAACCTGGTCCTTGGACGGGCTCTGAGGGGCACAAGAACTAATCTTCCGCACTTTCCAGGCAAGTGGCTGTTCATCTTCACTGTCGTCACTTTCCTGACCATCACCTAGGTTTGAGAGTATGTGCAACTCTTGGGGGGTTCCATCCTATTTCGGGGATGAAACAATAGTGGGAGGAGAGGAGGTTGAGGGGACTAGATCTGTAGCATTTTCAGGAAGGGGGTTTTGCTCTTGTGACTGAGATACGGATGAAGGAAAAGCAGGGGAACCCGGTTCTTAAAGAGCTTCATCTCTTGTAGAGCTACCCACAACAAGTACTGAGGGAGGGGTCCTGGTTTCAAAGATAGAAGGGGGTATGACATTTAATGGGGGGAGGGTTGCAAGAGGAGTAGGCGAAAGAGGGTTTTCAAGGTCGGCCTCAGTTGAAGCCTCTGAAGGCCCTGACGGTTCGGAGTTTACTGAAAGAACAATATTTAGGTCGGCTATCGGAGAGGAGGGGAGAACGGAAGGAGTTACAAAGGGTTCACGAAAGGAACCAATGATGGTGTGGTCTCCACTATCTCTGGTATCTTGGGTGAAGACCCGACCTGGTTCTCAGATTGTTTCGAGGATGAAGGAGAACGAGACATTTTGTAAAGGAGTGGAGGAGTTCTGTTGGATGAAAATGGTGAGGATGAGATAGAGAGAAGGGCTTGAATATTTTTACAGAGAGGAGTTGAGAAGGTGAGAGAAGAGAGGTAGCAGATGAGAGGTTTTTAAGAGAGAGGTAGGTCGTGTCTAATCAGGGAGATGTTTGGACTGAAAAGTGAGAGAGAAAGTTACTTTATGACCGGTTACTGGAAGAGAAAGAGCGGGAAAGGCAGTTCTTAGGTTATTCTCATAGTTATATTCATAAGTGAAGAGGTAATACTGCCCTGGTATGACCAGGTCCCCTTATGAGATTGAATCAGCTGTGCGTAGTCCCTGTTTTGTCAAGTTCCATCCTTTCTCACATTCACCATGCGTGTATACCTGGGGAGGTATGGATCTGAGTTAGACACACCAACAACAAACTAGCAAGGATACATGCATTCTCATCATAGCCAAGATGAGAGTCAAAACTTTTGAGAGAGAAGAAAGAAAATTAATTCATTTTGATTAAGCCCAACCTTAATCTGTTTCTCTCAAACTGGTCCCTGTTCAGGGCTTTAGTAAAGATGTCTGCAATCTGATCTTCTGTTCTGCAAAATTCCACATGAATATTTCCCTTCTCAACATTGTCTCTCAGAAAGTGATGTCTGATGTCAATGTGCTTGGTCCGCTTGTGTTGCACTGGATTCTTGGCCATGTTTAGAGCACTAGTATTATCACACATCAAAGGCAAGCATTCAGTTAGGACTCCAAAATCCTCAAGTTGTTGCTTGATCCATAACAACTGAGCACAACAAGAAGCTGCAACTACGTACTCTGCTTCAGCTGTAGAGAGTGCCACTAAATTTTGCTTCCTAGATCCCCATGAAACCAGTGAGGAGCCTAAGAAATGAGCCATTCTGGAGGTACTTTTTCTATCAACCAGGTACACAGCATAATCAGCATCAGAGTAACCGATAAGTTCAATTGAACCTCCACATGGGTAGAAGAGAACTAGATTACTGGTTCCCTTTAGATACCTAAGAATTCTCTTAGAAGCCTTCAAATGAGATTCCTTGGGATAGGCTTGAAAGCGAGCACACATCCCCATACTAAATACAATATCTGGCTTGCTAGCTGTCAAGTAGAGAAGTGAACCAATGATGCCTCTGTACATGGTTTCATTCACTGGAGGACCAGGTTCATCATTGTCCAACTTTGAGGTAGTCCCTATAGGAGTATCAATCGGTTTGCCATTTTCCATATGGAATTTTGTGAGCAGATCCTTGATATATTTCTGCTGGCAAATTGCAATTCTAGCCCTGTCCTGCTTGACTTGCATACCTAGAAAAAACATGAGCTATCCCATCATGCTCATCTCGAATTCACTTCCCATAAGCTTTGCAAAATCATCACACAGTGAATCGAGTGTCGCTCCAAAGATGATATCATCAACATATACTTGAAAAATGAGTAGATTTCTTCCTCTTGTTTCGAGAAAAAGAGTGTTATCAATTCTTCCTCTCTTGAATCCATTATCAAGAAGAAATTTTGACAGTCTTTCATACCAAGCTCTAGGAGCCTGCTTTAGTCCATATAGTGCCTTGTCCAGCTTATACACATGGTGAGGTTGATCAATATCTTCAAAACCTGGGGGTTGTTTCACATACACTTCTTCCTTAAGGTACCAATTTAAGAAGGCACTTTTGACATCCATTTGAAACAACTTGAACTCCATGAAGGAGGCAAAAGCGATTAGCATGCGAATGGCTTCCATTCTTGCTACAGGAACGAAGGTTTCATCATAATCAATTCCTTCCTCCTGGTTATACCCTTGAACAACCAGTCGAGCCTTGTTTCTGACAGTAATCACTTGCTCATTCAACTTGTTCATGAAGATCCACCTGGTCCCAATAACAGTTCTATCAGATGGTTTTGGAACCAGGTGCCAGACTTTATTTCTTTCAAATTGATGGAGCTTCTCCTACATTGGGTTGACCCATTCCACATCCTTTAGAGCCTCCTTGATGTTTTTAGGCTCAATCTGTGATATAAAGGCTACTGAAGCAAATGTATTTCGAGTTTTAGATCTGGTCTGCATTCCTGAGTCCAGTGGAGACATTAAGTTGTCAAGAGAGTGAGAGGATTTGTGCTTCCAGTTAGATCCCCCTTACAGAGGACTCTCCTGCATCTGAACCTGGTCCCTCTTCTTGGTTGCCTTCAGCACCATCTTCTTCTATGAATCTTCTTCGCTGGTGTGTTCTGCTGCTTCATCATGAATAACCTGATCTCCATCCTACAATGAGTTCTTTGTTGGCTCATGTTCTTCAGATGAATCATGATTAACTGCTTCCCTTTGGGTCTGCCAGAGTTCTTCAAGTTCATCCTCATTCATTGCTTTTGTGTTCTTCAACTTTCCACTTTCATCAAAAATGACATGGATACTTTCCTCAACACACTAAGTCCGTTTATTGTAGACTCGACATGCCTTGCTATTTAAAGAATAACACAGAAAAATTCCTTCATCACTTTTGGGATCAAATTTTCCTAGGTTTTCTTTGCCATTGTTCAGCACAAAGCATTTGTATCCAAAGACTCTGAGGTAGTTCAGCATTGGCTTCCTTTTGTTAGCAACTCATAGGGAGTTTTCCCAACTAGGGGCTGGATTAGACACCTGTTGACCGCATAACAAGAAGTGTTGACTACTTCTGCCCAAAATGACATTGCCACGCCTCCATCTATAAGCAATGTTCTAGCAATATCAACAAGAGTTCGATTCTTCCTTTCAACCACTTTATTCTATTGTGGAGTCCTGGGAGCAGAGAAATTGTGACTGATTCCCTTGGCAGCACAAAAAGCTTCAAATTTTGCATTTTCAAATTCAGTCCCATGATCAGACCTGATCCCTGCAATGGTGCAGTTCAGTTTCACCTGAATTTGATTTGCAAATGATTCAAAGGTGGGGAATGTTTCATCCTTAGAGCGAAGAAACATTGCCCAGGTATACCTTGAATAATCATCAACAATCACAAAGATGAGTTTCTTTCCTCCACGACTTGTAATTTTTATAGGTCCACACAAATCCATGTGTAGTAGTTTCTTTCCTCCACGACTTCCTTTTTATTCTTAAATGATGACCTGGTATGTTTCCCTTGAACACAAGCATCACATATCTGGCTTTGAGCAAATTTCACTTTTGGAAGTCCTCGAACTAGGTCCCTGGACACTAACTTGTTGAGCAGAACAGAGCTTACATGCCCCAACCATCTGTGCCACAAGGTAGCTTCATCATCCACCACACTTAAACAGTTAAGCCCATCTTCAGTAGCTGAGTCAAGATCAGCAACATACATGCTCTTGCATTGGTTTGCAGTCAAAATCACCTTCCCTGATCGAAGGTCTGTCACTGTGCACCGGTCTGAAAGAAATTTGACCTCATTTCCTTTGTCACAAATCTGCGAAACACTCAGAAGACTGTACTTCAGCCCATTTACATAGAAGACATTTTCTATAGCATGATCAAGTGTCTTCCCAATCTTTCCTACATCAAGAATGTGCCCTTTCTTGCCATCTCCAAAGGACACTAAGACTCCTTGATACGCTTTGAGTGAGAGAAAATTTTCAATTTCTCCAGTCATGTGTTTTGAGCAGCCACTATCCATGTACCATTTCCGACTGCCTTCTCTCACTTCTTCCTGCAAGGACAAATTACAGATTAGACTTGGGAACCCATTTGAGCTTGAGTTCCCAATACCGAGACAGAGGAAAAATCAAATTTCTTTTAGACCATTCAGGTAGCCTGATTTGAGACACCTTGGGACCGAATACCCTGAGGTTCCCAGGTTTTTCTTGACTATTCACAGTCTTCCTTAGAGCAGCTTGTCTAGAAACACAGTTAGGTTTGAGGTGATCATTTCTTCCACAGTGTGTGCACAATAGATTATCTGGGTTAGATACATATTTACTGTGAGGACTGTATGGAGGATAGATTTTTTTATACCCAATTCCTTCACCATTGTTGGATTTTTTCCCAGTCGATTTCTCCAAGATCTGTGAGGAAGCATTCCACTTAAGAGACTTCTCAAGATCAGCCTTAAGTTGGATCACATCTTTCTCAAGTTCACAATTTCTTTTCATTATAAGGGTGAGCTCATCTTGTGACTTCTTTAATTCTACTTCCAATTTACTTTGAGAGTTTTTCACGTCACTAGCTCCCCCCTTTTCACTGATGATATTCTGTTCATTTACTAACTCTTGACACTTTTCTTCTAGTTTTGCTAGATTAGTGATCAAGACTCCTTTTTCCGACTCAAGTTCATCAACACATTGGTTCAAACCTTCCTTTTCCTTAGTAAGATCATAAAATGAGTCAATTAATACACTAGCCAATGATCTCAGCTCTTTCACATTATAATCCTTTAAATTCTTTTTAATGTCATGAAAGGTTACCTCTTCTTCTTCATCAGCATCTGAATTTTCCATGAAGGCAAACATCATGTTGAAAGGTGAATCATCGTCCTCCACATCCATCATTGAGGCATCCTCCCCAGCTTCATCCTTGTCTGATTCATCTAAAGAATTTCCCCATGTAGCTAGAGCTTGCTTAACTAGCTTGTCAGCTGCAGCTCTCCTCCTGAACTTATCTGGGACCCGGTCCTTCTTCCAGGCTTTTTCAGCATCGGTTCTTAGGTACTCCTTGTAGTCGAGTTTATGCATAGGACAGTCTTTGATAAAGTGACCCAGTTTCCCATATTTGTGGCAGAGATCATTGGAACCAGGTCCCCTGTTTGAACTTGACAAAGCTGTCACTGCGCCTAATCATCTTTTGGAATCTCCTTGTCAAATATGCCATGTCTTCATCCTCTTCACTGGAGCTTACCTGAGCTCCTTTGAGAGCTAGGCCTTTGTCCTTCTTATGCTCGCCTCTGATTTGGTCCTGTTTCCTCTTGAGCTCATAGGTTTTCAGATTTCCTATGAGTTCATCCATTGTAAGAATATCTAGATTCCTGGCTTCCGTAATGGCATCAACTTTGCTTTCCCATGACTTGGGAAGAACACTGAGGATCTTTCTAACCAACCTGCTTGGTTTTATCACTTCCCCTAGACAGTAAAGCTCATTGGTAATGGATGTAAGTCTAGTATGCATCTCTTGAATGGATTCTCCTTCTTTCATTGAGAACATTTCATACTGAGTGGTAAGCATATCCACTTTAGACTGCTTGACTTGGCTGGTCCCTTCATGGGCCGTTCTAAGATAGTCCCAAATCTCCTTGGCTGTCTCAGAGGCAGAGATTCGATTGTACTCGTCTGTACCTATGCCACAAACAAGGAGCTTCTTGGCTTTGTAGTTCTTTTCAATGAGTTTTCTATCATTTTCATTGAACTCTTTCCTTGTTTTGGGAACCGATATGGTTGTCTCTCCTTCTTTTACTATCTTCATGGGGACGTAAGGACCATCTAACACAACATCCCACAGCTCACTATCCTCAGCCATGATGAAATCATGCATTCTAGTCTTCCACCATCCGTAGCATTGTCCATTAAACCTAGGGGGTCTAGTTGTAGACTGTCCCTCTTCAAGATGCGGTGGTGCTGCCATATTTCACAGGAGTCTTTCTAGGTGTTAACCTTTTAGAAAGAACCTGCTCTGATACCAAATGTTGAGTTATATGGGTCGACCACCGTTCTCAGGACCTGGTCCTTCTATCAGGTTACAAAGAAACAGAGACACACACACAAGTAAACAAGGTAATAAGGAATGTGAAACGCGATATTTACGTGGAAAACCTCCTTGCTCAAGGGAAGTAAAAAACCACGACCTACCTCGTAGGATTTCTCAAACCAGTCTACTAGATCTGAGTAATAAGATTACAGACTCTAGTATAAAACTAAGAGATTAACCTCCTAATCTCCCACTTGTAACACCTCTATTACAAGACTTCACACAATGACTCCATTATCATCGACACTAGCTAAACTCAACTGGAAATACAAGGCTAACTTTAGCTGAAATGTCAACTAACTCTAGTCGACGGAAACGAGAAAACAAACCTTTGAGAATAAGAAAAACAAGCTTGTACAAATGACAAGTTTTTCTATCTAATATAACACACTCCTTATACTTTAATGGCAGCCACAAATCTTGAGCACATTAACTTCAATCTTCACCTTCGAACGAGGAACAATGGCTGCCTTTTCAGAGAGGAGAATATGCTTAGTGCAAAGGTGTATTTTTCTGAATGAGAGAGTTGTTGGGTTTGTCCACCTATTTGTTGTCCAAGGGACAAAAGGAAAAAGTATTGCTTACCCCAATAAGAAAACTCTCTCATTGGTCAAGTACATATGACCTACTTGACCTAGGTTGCTGCTATGCTTCACTGCTGCACTACTGCATCCTGCTACCCTCACCAACTCACTGCCAAAAAGCATTTTTACAGCTGTAAAAGTTTTTCCCGCCCAGTTCAAATTCGTATCAACATCGGCACAAGGGATCTGGTCCCTGTATGGGGTTGACATCATCAAAACCAGCAATCTAACACTTTAATTTTTCTTTTGATTATTATACTTCAATTTGTTGCTTAATTATAGGTACACTTCTGGTATTTCAAAGCTACACATTAATGGAAATACTATACAAACTAGTAGTAACAATATGTTTGTAGGATTCCAATTATATGAGATTTAACAGAGTGTTGGAAGAAGAAATCATAAATCATACTTTAAAATCGACTGTCCCTTATGGTACTCAGTCCTTTTACCCAGTCTTTGAGGAATTGGATGGATATTATATTTATCATTATTATAGGAAGAATTTTATTTGTTATATTAGCTAATTTTACCTCAATCTCTTGTTTTCGTATCATTTCGCTCAAAACTAATTTTATAATAATTCACTCTTTTTTATGCCTTTTTTTGATCTACATATTCTTTACTCCTTTGCTTTCTTCTGTGTTTGTAACTAATATTCATAACTGCCTTCTCTTTTGTCTTGTATAATTTTTCTGTCACACGAGCAACCGCTGATCTCTCTTTTATCATTTTTATATAATAAGGTTAGTTTACCAATAGTCAATGCATTTGTTGGCTTTAGGCCTTTACTTCATTAATGAGTTGATTGCGCAGATGGTCACACTCAACTAATAGTTATTATATCATAAAGTCATTTTCTTTGTTAATTGGAATCAAGAAGAAGAATTCCTTTTTGAGATAATAAGTACTAGTTGAGTGACCATCTGAGAAATTAATTCCTTCGTTAATTTGTACCGTTATTCTATAACCAACACATTTGCATACATTGTAGGAAATAATTCCAGGAGCAAAATGGCAACCAGTATCGGGAGCTATACGAGAGAAGAAACCATAACTGATGTCTTATTGATCAGGTTACCCATGAAATCACTGTTGCGATTCAAATGTGTATGTAAAAGCTGGAGCGACCTTATTAAAAGCGCAAGTTTTATAAAGAAGCACTTTAATTGTGAGAGTAGTCGTCCTCGTCTCTGGATTTGTAAATTCGGTGTTGACTATAGGCCACAGCCCCCTTTAAGAGCTATTAACTTCTTCCTGTTCCCTGAGAAATTAATTGCCGGCATTATCCCTGCTAGTCAGAGGATTTTCCGTTGGGAAGGAACAAGTGATTTCAGAGGAATTCTTGGTCCAATTAATGGATTGTTCCTGTTAGAGAAAGGGCATTTTCTATGTAATGTTCGGTTTGCTTGGTGGAACCCTGCTACCAAAAAATGTAGGACTATTCCTATGGTTTCATTTGAGCTTCAGCGATTCTTTGATGAGCACGAATGTATATCTGGGATAGGGTACGACGCAGTGAGTCGAGACTACAAACTTCTAACACTTTGAATACACACCAACGAAGAGAAACACGAGGTTCATCCTGGACGTTTGCTGCTATTTATTCGACGAATAATGACTCCTGGAAGCACATTGAGCCTAATTTCCATTACAACGACAACTTGTGTGAGTCCCACGGTTGCACTCATATAAATGGGGTCTATTACTGGTTGTGTATCATCAGAGACAGTGTATATGTTATTTCAACATTTGATTTCACAACGGAATTTTTGGGCAGATGGAAGGGCCACCAATTCCAAATGATCACTGGGGGACCCTAATGTTGCGCGGTGGATCTCTTGCTGCCATGTCTTGTAGCGAAACGGCACAGCCTTTTACGTCCTGTTACGATGTATGGGCAAGGATAACATGGCATTGGCCTATTGGCACCTGGGAGTATGACAAGTACATTTATGAAATGACACAAACTTACAATTTGGTGTATTATGACCACACAGCTAAACAAGTTACAGCTTTTGGTTCAACTTTCACTGACATAGGCTCTGGCAGTGTTTGGCCTATTAGTTATAAGGAGAGTTTGGTTCCAATAAACAGAGAAAATCCCCTTGAGGAGGATAATATTGAGTACTTCTTTACAACGTTTTAAACATTATTGGCCTATAATATTTCATGTCTCTTTCTGTTTGTTCATGTTAGTTAGTTCAACAGGGGAGATTTGGTTTTGTAGCCCTTTATAAAATTATTTTTAGTTTTTATGATCTTTCTACTAGAGATTATTAAATTTACACATAAGAGATATATGTGAAAATGTCATTTTTTTTTTCTATTTAATTTGTAAGTGGTCATAAGATATCTTTTCCTCGTTAGTTAATTAGTTAATCTATGCGACACAAGTTCGTTAAAGATTCCGTTTGTATATTGTGCTTTATATGAAATATATGTGTACTAATTTATGATATTTTTGTAAGCCAACTGAATATCAAAGTTAATACGTTGTATAGTGTGTTAATGGCATTATGCATCATTCAAATTCCAACTGAATCCCTCTCTACTATAAATTCTTAACTTGTTCTAATGAATCATTAGTTGAAGAAACTGTCAATGTTTCTTCATTTTCTCAAACTAAAATAAGCTTGTGTAACTTATAAAATGAGCTTCACAAATTAATAATTTAGATGATAATAGACACATCAAAAAAAGAAATAACATGATGGTAAGCCATCGATCAATTTTGTTTGATTACTGGTTAGAGTTATGCACATCGTAATGTAGCGTTTAATAATATATAAATTAGTTATGTAGGAATTAGTAATAAAGAGATTAATTATACTAGCATCGTAATGTAGAGATGATTTTTTTATTGAATATTTAGTTTGTTTAATTATACAATGCATAATTTTTAAAAGAGATCCTTTATTTTCTAAAAAAAAAAAAGTTTGAATAGAGGGTATTTTCATCATTTTGTGTTTTAATTCAAGTATTATTAACGCATGTATTAGTTATTTCATTTTCTATCATGCATAAAATAATACATAAAATCCCTTAACTTATATGTGTATAAAAAGAAAAAATAAACCAAATATTGTATTATCAATATTATATTTTTACTAAGAAAAGAAAAATCATCAAATATCAATCATATCATATTATATCATATCATATATCTAAATAAAAGAGGAACATGAGGCCGGTGATGTGGCGCTCTCTAAAATCAGCAATTCTATTTATCTTTTTTGTCAAATTTTAGCCTTTTTAAATTTAAATACCCATCTTAAAAATCTAATAGCCCTAATATACGCAATCTTTCGCGCCCTAATCCAACCTCTCGTAATAGGTATTCTTATTCACCAAAGATTATTGCGCTCTTATTGCAATAGAAGTTGCTCCTTCAAAATTTGAGGTGAAGCTTCCACTTCCTAAATTACTAGCAACCATCAATGAAGAAGGGGCTTATGCTTGAAGATTGATTTGGCAAAATCAACAAAAGGAAACAGAACATGACTTCATCTTATAATTTTGCTATGCAAATTAATTGTGTCTATAAATCCTTTCTACAAAGTACTATGGACTATCATGCATGTGGTATCATGTACTATCTCTTCTTCTTTATATTTTTTCCCATTTTTTGCTAAAGATGGTGTATCAAAAGAAAGGTTGGAAGACTAATTGAAATTTTCTCTCTTGAATTTTATCAAGAGACTTACAGAAAATCAGGAGAATAGAATTCAAAAGCCTATTATATCTCATCAATTCCTTTGAAGAGAACGTCAATGGCATTGAACAATAGCTTACAACCGTATGAATCCAAGCACATAAATTTCTTTGAATAATTTTATCCAAAAGTGGTTAGCCTTCTATCTTTACTACAAATATTTAACTCTTGAGTTCTTCCATTATCGCATTATTTATTTTTCAAGTTTATTGAATAGAATATATATGTTTTTTTTTTGTTTCTTAATTTGTTGAATTCAAAAATATTTTCAAGAATAAATTATGTTTTACACTTTATAAGGTTATATACTGTGAGTGTCTGCAAAAAGTCGCTATCAAGGTATCAAACTTTCCTGTCTATGTGAGCTCTTGGTAAAGATCAACCAATTATACCTAGTAATTTTTATTCCACTCGGCACCATTAAATCAGTAAAGCCGACTTTCGTCCTATTAGACGGGTGGACTTGCAAGTTATATGTTTTCTATGATTTTTCTTTTATTTAGTATAAGTGTGCGTTATCACTTGAATCTGTCATATATATATCCATGCCTTTTAATGGATCTTTTTTGCGGCAATTATCAAAAAAAAAATATAATCAATCTAATATTCTCTCCGTACCAATTTATGTGATGTACTTTGAATGGACATGAAGTTTAAGATATATGGGCAGACTTTTGAAACTTGTGGCATAAAATAATTCATAAATATTTGTATGACTATAAATCATCTCACTAAAAGTGAAATAAATATTTTAATATTAAATTCTTACTAAATATAGAAATATGTCATTCTTTTTAGGACTGACTAAAAGGAAAGTGTGTCACATAAATTGGGACAGAGGGAGTATTAAAAATAATGAACAATCTCAACCAGGAGATTTTTTCCAGTGTATCTCTATGTATAGGATTAACTTGGCATTTGGATCTATCATGTAAATTTTGTTAATGTGTAATAGATGGCAACTTTTAATATTTTCAAATATTTAACTTGAACTTCCTTTACGTGTGTTTTTCACTGGGTGTATCAAAATTTTTAACATGTATATATCAACCTTAGAAACAACAATCTAGTGCATTAAACTCCCACTATATCAATCTTGATTTTTAGAATTTCTCCACTATTTGTTAGCAATAGTAATAAAAATGCACTAGAAATTTTAAGAAGAATTAATTAGCTTTTTAGGCCACTTACCCTTTTTTTTTCTTTTTAGTTTGATGACTTTTTTACAAGTGATCTTCATTTTTTATACAGAACAAATCTGAAAAAAATATTTTCTTCTATTCATTTTATAAGAGGCTAAAAGAACTCATTTCCTCAAAGCACTCATCCGGTATTATACTTCTTGGATAGTTCATAAATGACAACATCTAATTCTCAAAAATAAGGTTCTCACGCAACTAGCCTAAATCTATTCTGCTAAATAATTTGTCACGCCCCACCTTGGGAGGCATGACTAGCACCTGGTGCCCTACTAGGATCTGAACTGACTTAACTAAGCTTGTGCTCCTAGTGTAGACTTACCCCTAAAATCAAGAAAACAACGGGTTATATCTCATCTGTAAGAACAGCCTTCGGCCGATAAGGCCTTATAGAAAATCCTATGCGGGCCGACAAGACCACCATGATGTCTAGTTATGACTGTAAAGTAAATCTAGTGCTAAACTAAACTATGACCGACAAGGACACTAACTGATACCCGAATTTAATTTGAATTTGGGCTATGTTTTGTGGCGTAAACGGACAAAATTTACTTGAAAGTTGCGATTTGCTCTTCCTTTGGACGATTTGATGGTTGGAAATAACTTACAATTGACTTAAAGGGGTATTTATATACTTAGGGCGGAGGGGGGGCCGCATCACACCCCTCATCGCGCCAAGGGGGCTGGCGCTTCGCACTGCCCAGGGCGCTAAGGGTGCTGGCGCTTCGCGCTGGCCGGTGTCCTGCCGGCTGGCGCGTCGTGCTGGCCCTGTGCTGCTTGGCCTCGCTCGATCTAATTTCCGAGGCTTCTCTACACGCATCGTGCTCTCTTTATTTATTTCAAATCCACGCGTACGCCTACTAATTATTAACTTTTATGGGCTGTAACATCATCTATGTGACAAAATCCTAATTCTCACATATTTTGACAAAATTCCAATTCCCATATAGTTATAATGCCTTATCAACTACTTCACATGCAACCAAAATCCACCAAAAGTTCCTGCCTCAATATTTTTTTTCTCTTATATTTGCTTTTACGAGAAATTCTTGTTGATGTCAAGAAAGGAAGTATCCCTTAGACTTTTCAATATTGACTTTAACCAAGTAATGTTTATCTATCGGTATCTCTTGATGTGACAAAAAGTTAAATTGTCAACTTTTACCAATATATATATAAGAAGATTATAGACATGTTGTGGCATGCTTCTAAAGTCACCATTATCATTTATCTTTTTTCGTATTTTTTTGAGCATTTTCTCCATTTTAAAATTATTTTAAACCCATTTATTTAATTATTGCCATTTAATGGCTGATTTAATGATTCCCACTGTTTTTAATTCAAAATGGTTGGTTTTAATTCACCTTTCCCACTATTTTGTCCTTCATCTTTATTGTTGTAATTGTAATGACTTTTTAATGTGTATTAATCTCTGAATAGTTATACTGTTAAGTAATTTTTGTACTTTTTCATATTCTATTTTTGTGCGATATACAAATAGATTGGGTGTGACTCTTTTACTTTGTATGTCTTACTTTTGATTGAATTTTTTAAAATGACGTACTTTTCTCTTTTAGAGTTGGTTAGTGATGATAGACATGATTTGATTGCCATTAATCCCAAGAAATGATGAGTTGATCAACCTGGATATGATATTTGTGGACAAAAAGGTACCTTAATGCATGATTTTTATTCTTCTTTATACATATTCTTTTTGAATCATTTAATTCTGAAATCACTTATAATTTTCTTTTATTATGAAAATATGATGCATACTATATATAGTCAGGAAAAATCAAATTAACAGGTTCCAAAATAAGTTAGAGTGAAGATTTTTAATTATCATCAAAAACTTCAAAATTGTTGAAATTAGTGTCGAATATAGACCTATTAAAAATTGATTAAATTTTTTTTTGCCTTTGTAATTAAGGATTTTTTTCTTATCTTACAGATATTATCAATGATTAAGTTATTATCTGTGATATTGCAGATGTTTAAATTATTGAATTGTATATGAAAATGAATGTCTAACCCTTGACAACTATATTCAACTATTTGCAGCTTTGCAATTTCAGAGAAGCACGATATCTAGCCCATTATATATTTCATAATTTCATGATTCACGATTACATGGGTGGCCCTAGCCTATAACGCATGAGTTGATGTGTACTTTGTGATTTTTATTTCATTATGTATTGTATTAAGAAATTTATAAAATATATTATTATGTGTATTTACTTAAAAGTTATTATTAAAATTGATAAACCTCAAATTCTGTAATCAATCATTTCTGACATTAATACTAAAGCAATTACAAGTGTTTTGTATATTTGAACTCAATGATTAAAATGGATCCTTAATATATTAAAATTATTAAATATTATAAATAACTTTTTTCCTATAAATCTAATGAGAATTTTAACACCGCGCGAAGTGTGGATAAATTTCATAGTTAAGTGTATATAACCTATTTTTTATTATTTTGTAACAACAGGAAGCAGGTAAAGTTCACTAGTATATATATATAAAGGAGACTCAGAGGCATGTTGATGTGGCATGCCTCTAAGAGCTCCATTCTTATTTTTCTTTTTTCATATTTTTTTGAGTATTTTTTATTTTAAAATTATTTTTCTAATTCACCTATCATATTATTATTATTATTATTATTATTATTGTTGGACTATCATTTTGCCCCTTCACTAAATTAAAATTTAATTAAATACATAATTAAATATTAATATTTTATCATGTTATATCATATTTATATATTTGTTACTATATAAGTGGAAAATAAATAAATAAAAATAATAAATAATAATAATAATAAATAAATAAATAATAATAATAATAATAATAATAATAATAATAATAATAATATATAATAATATATAATAATATAATAATATATAAGTGGGATGACAAAAAAGTAAAAAGTTAAAATACTAAAATAACCTCCAAATATTGAGAGACTAATATATCCTTCAAATAATAAATAGGTTTACTCCATCATCATCTAAATAATTCATTGTGAAATATTTAATGGTCTAATAGTATTTATTGCAATAATAATATTTATTTTTTTGCAATTTTAGCTTTTAGTATATATAATATTAAGAACAGTTTTAGATTGAAGGGTAAATAGTTGTTTAATATTTCATGGACACTTACTTATACATACACATATATCTATATCTATACTATTCTAAAAGCGGGAACAACCTAAGTTGAAAAGTTGAATTATCAAAATATTTCAATATTAAATTGTCATTTTATCCTTTGAAAAATAGAATTAACTGTTCTTCGTCAATGTAAAAAAAGTAATTTTAAATAACTTTTATGATAAAAAGATATAAATGTAGGAGTTATACTAATACTCGATTCGTTAAATTTAATGATGGGTGAGGACTTTTTTATTTCAAAAAATTTCACATTATTATCAAGGATAACATTAAGGATTATTTTTGCTCCAATTTTATTTTTAAAATATGATCCAAGAAATTAGGTATCTCATCAATCTAATTTACTACGATTATAAATTATACATTCTGAATTTAAATTTTAACAATGTTATTTTTTTATTCAATAGTTTAAATTAGTATAAAATCTTGCATGATATTTCTAGAATTTATTGTTCAATTGTTAAATAATATATCATTGAGTATCATGATAATTAAAATTATATATTTTGTAAAAAAACTTACCTATCATCAATTTGCAAAAAAATAATTTCTTTTGAATAACTCTTCTCTCTATTAATTGTTGACGTCACAAATTTTTTCTAATAATTCATTACACACAATCCATGTCTCCAGCAAAATATTCTTTTTAATATGTTATAATTCTAATTAAAATAAATTTAATGGTGGAATACATTTAGTTGTTCAATATATATATATACACACACACACACACATAAAAGGAAGTTAGAGACATGTTGATGTGGCATGCTTCTAAGGCGCGCATTCCTATTTTTCTGATTTTTTTGACTATTTTTTTTTAAAATTAGTTTATTAACTCATTTATTTAATTGTTGTTGACTTGTGGTCATTTAATGTTATCTTATTAAATAATTTAATCTGATAAGAATTTATATCATATTATTATATATGTTGGAAGCTAAAAAGTGAAAAGTTAGATTACCATTATGCCTCTCCACTAAACTAAAATATAAATAAATACATAATTAAATATTAATATTTTATCATATAATATCATATTTATATATTTATCATCGTATCTATATTATATTAAAAGTGTGAAGGCCATTATAAATGTTGATTGAACTTTTTGCCCTTCATTAAAAGACATCACAATAGATATGTTATACCCCGTAGGATTCCCGGCACCTAGATGACCTATTCGCACGTTGGTTAAGCATATTTGAAGGTCATACGTACTAGAGAAAGGCCCGGGAAAAGATCGGACGAGAAACCTGTCGAACCATCGCGGAAGGAGCCGAGGCAGAGCCCCTCCGCGATGGCAGCGTGTCACGGAGGTGAAGCCTCCGCGTTGGCTCCGTGACACATTGGCCTTGTCCAGGCCCAAGTATATATAGCCCCACTTCGGTTTAATCTCATTAAAATCTCTTAAAATTTCCAGAAACCGCAGGAGAACAGGGAGAGAACGAAGAAGTAATATAATTTTCGTCCGATTACGCTGCTAAACGTTGTCCAAACTCAAATTAACCTCAGATACCGAGGTATTTAGCAGCAGAGAGCATTCCTACGGATTTAGTTTCGTGAAATACGAACGATGAATCATCGAGCTACCGAGCTAAGGTAAGTGGAATTGCTCTAAACTAGTGTCTATGTGTTCCTAGCTGTGAAGTGAATATTTCTCCCTTCTGGACCTCTGGAAAATAGCGAGTTTTCGACCGTCTTTCGATAAGCCTAAGTTTAGGCTATAAACTATATCAAAAGTGACGTTGCTCTTTAAAATAAAGCTGTATTTAGTATTAATTGATATATTTATGAATGCAGTTGGGAGAAAATAGTTGAAGTACCAGCCGAGCCTCGTCCGACAGACGGATAGTTCGAGGATAAGGTATGTAAAGCTAGTTTCCTCGGTAAGTTAGTAATCTCGGGATAGTACAGTAATTTAAAGGCCAGTAGAATGTTCAGAAGTCATGTGTTATGTTTATTACGAATGTTGGTACGATATTAGAAGCATCATGTTGTATTTAGCGCGAAACTTGTTAGCACAATATAGATTCTAATATAAGTGTTAGGAACTGCACAGCATGCTCAGTATGTGATGTGACACAGAATGTTAGGATATCATTGTATTCGGTTGAAACCCAGTAAAGCAATGTAATATCTGTAAGACATCTCAGAAGTAGAATGATAAGTTAAAATGAAGTTAGAAAGCATGTTAGGAATAGTAAATCATGTTACTATAGAAACTCAGTATACAACATAGTTTCAGCAGAAACACTGTATCTTGTTCAGCATTAGCCTTAGTACAGTCTGGCAGAAGACTATATTTATATATATATACTATTACCAGCCTCAGCATGCATTAAGTACGTACATATTACTATCACTAGCTCAGCATATAGTATATACAAATACTTTGCCACTATTAGTTTCAGTATGTGGGACATGCAGATAGTATTACTAGTTGAGACTGTTGTATTGTTTGGGGTTGGACTACCTAGCATCCATGACCGCCCCAGGGTTGATAGCTGTATCGACTCGTCCGCCAGAGGACGAGGATACGTCGCTCTACGGAGTGGCATGTCGTCCCACAGGGGACGAAGATGGGATGCCAGTTTTTCCCATATTTGTGCCTTGATCGGCCCTTACACACCCCTGTCGAGCGGATATGCCCGGGTGTTGATTCAAGAGTCCTCCGGACTCAAATGCAGTTATAGTCAGGGGCTCAGCGAGCCCAAGTGCATACCCAGGGGACCGGCGGGATGCTTATAGCTATTATAGGAGATGGGATGACCGGGGTGGGGGTATAGATTCTGTGCTGGTTGTACCCCCCGGCTTATGGGGCCGGGTAAGGTTTGTGTGTGCTATGTATGTTATGATATGTTATGCCGTGTTATAGTAGATACGAGTAGATCGGCAGTAGAACGATACGTCTCCAGGTAAGACTCCTACTCCTTCCAGTATAATTAAGAGAAGGTATGACTTACATTATCAGACAGTTAATCTATTCCTTCCTACTTCAGTTTCATCAGTTATATTATTATTTTCAGATATTCCTTTCAGTTATGGCTTTACATACTCAGTACCAGCGGTACTGACGCCCGGTGGGGCGCTGCATTACTTACCTGCAGGTACTCATAGATGAGCAGGCGATACCACGTGATTCCTATCAGCGATCGAGTATTCAGCTCCTGTCATCCGGAGACTGAATTCCAGAGGTGTATTTCGTTTTCTTTTGTTGTATAGTACGGGTAGGTCGGGGCCCTATCCCGATCATTTTTATGGTTATTCCTAGAGGCTTGTAGTCTGTATATATTTCCCTGTGGTCAGATGAGCCGATCGTGTGAGGCCGTGCAGTTGTATAGCTGTTATTACTTGTGTTTCCTTTATGTTGGCCGTGTAGGGCCATAGTTCGACAGTAGTGGTGACCTTGCCGGTCACGTAGCTATCCAGTACTTCATGGTTAAGTTATAGATAACTAGACAGCATGGTGGCCTTATCGGCCCGCATAGGTTTCCCCATATTGATATGTTTCTGGTCAGTTGTTAGTACAGGTACAGGAGGCTATAGGCCAATGGGCCGGGGGCTGTGTTTACAGCCGTTATATAGCCCTTTGTTTCCAGAAATGTGAGTTAGGGCCAACCAGGCACTAGATGTGCCTAGGCTTAGCATTCCAATAGTTCAGGTCCTAGTAGGGCACCAGGTGCCAGTCATACCCCCCAAGGCGGGGTGTGACAAACTTGGTATCAGAGCAGGTCGTATCCCAGGGAGTCTGCAAGTCGTGCTAAGTAGAGTCCTGTCCATGGATGTGTTGTGCATCACATACTATGGGTAGGAGGCTGCAAGGCATGATAGGATGGTTGTCTTTTATTCTTATTTAGTCGTGCTGTAGAGCGGTACAATATAGGGTTGAGTCCCTAAAAGCTTACTATATTCTTTCGTTACAGATAATGTCAGACCAGCCACATCCTATCACAGGCCGGAGCTTAGATATTGCAGCAGGGGAAGGCACCAGCAGGATGCCTCACCCTCGTTTAGAAACAGCCCAGTCAGAGGGCACTACAGAGGCATCGTCCCAGCCTTCTCAGCAGTCTCCACCACATCAGGAGCCACTAGGGGCGACACTACCTCCAGCAGTCCCTATACCGACACCTTCCGACCAGGAGGTTAGGAGTGCGGTAGTTATGTTAGCACAGATGATGGCGGCTCAGCGTCAGCCGATGCCGTCTACAGTTGCGGAGCCGTCAGGAGGGCCCGGCAGTTCGAGGGTTCGAGAGTTCTTGGCTCTGAATCCCCCACAGTTTACAGGTACGGACCGGACAGAGGACCCTCAGGATTTTCTGGATCAAATGCAGAGAATCTTCAGGGTTATACATGTCACGCCTACAGAATCAGTTGAATTGGAAGCATTTCGGTTACGGGACATCGTCGTGTTGTGGTATGAAAGCTGGGAAAGGTCTCGAGGGAGAGATGTTTCCCCTCCGACCTGGTCCAGCTTCTCAGGAGCTTTTCTGGATCATTATCTGCCGTGGGAGATTCGACAGGCCCGGGTAGACCAGTTCTTACATCTGGAGCAAGGGGCCATGAGTGTTCGGGAATATTCCTTGCGGTTTGATTCTTTGGCCCGGTATGCACCGACCTTTGTTGATACCATGGCATCCAGAGTGCACTGTTTTATTATGGGGTTGAATCCAGAATATGTTGAGACTTGTATTATGGACACACTACGAGAGGACATGGACATTGCTCGAGTTCAGGCATTCGCCCAAAATATTGAGGGCATCAGACAACGACATCGGGAGATCAGGAGGGTCAATCAGGAGCAGCGTCGCCGGGACAAGCCAGTTGAGTTATAGAGGGAGGCCCCGGGAGGACCCAGGCCACGATTGTTAGACAGGCCGCCCAGGCCCCCGCCTCCGCCACAGCTGCAGGGGGGTAGATTCAGCCGCAGGGGGCAGACAAAGACTGGCAGAGGCTCGCAGATGGCAGATTCACCATTACAGAGGAGGGCGGAGCAGAGTAGGTATACCCTACCACTTTGCCCTATATGCAGTCGACGCCATCCTGGAGCATGCAGATATGGCTCCACCGCATGTTATAATTGTGGCCAAGAAGGCCATTTGATGAAAGATTGCCCAGCCGGAGGCCGAGAGGACCGAGATAGACAGGATAGGGCATCTGCAGGGTCACAAGCCACAGCATCCTCGACTGGGTGCAGGCCCTTAGTTTCAGCAGGTAGGGGTCGGGGCAGATAAGAGGCCTCCAGTGCATGTACGGGTCCAAGCCGCACATATGCCTTACCAGGTAGGCAAGATTCAGAAGCGTCGCCTGATGTTGTGACAGGTATGCTTACTATCTGCTCACACCCTGCTTATGTGTTGATTGATCCAGGGTCTACTTTGTCCTACATTACTCCATTTGTGGCACAAAAGTTTAGTATTGCACCAGAATTATTGCAGCAGCCCTTTTTAGTGTCCACGCCCGTCGGTGACTCTATTACAGCTAGTCGAATCTACCGCGGGTGTACAGTAGAGGTTGCTGACCGTCAGACCACAGTAGATCTGGTCGAGTTAGAAATGATAGACTTCGATGCCATAATGGGTATGGATTGGTTAGTACCGTGCTTTGCCAACGTTGAATGTTGGACCAAGACGGTCCGATTCCACTTCCCAGGAGAAGCAGTGCGAGAGTGGAAGGGCAGCACCACTACGCCAAAAGGTAGGTTTATTTCCTACCTTCAGGCGAGGAAGTTGATATCTAAGGGATGTATTTACCATCTGGTCAGAGTCCAGGATGTCCAAACAGAATCTCCGACACTCCAGTCTGTTCTGGTAGTGAATGAATTTCCTGATGTGTTTCCTGATGAGTTACCTGGTATTCCCCCAGAAAGGGAAATAGACTTTGCTATTGACTTGTTACCAGGCACTCAGCCGATATCAATTCCTCCCTATCGTATGGCTCCGGCAGAACTCAGAGAATCAAAGGAGCAGTTGAAAGATTTATTGGATAAAGGTTTCATCAGGTCGAGTATTTCACCGTGGGGTGCGCCAGTTTTATTTGTGAGGAAGAAAGATGGCTCGCTTCGAATGTGCATAGATTATCGGCAATTAAATAAAGTTACAGTAAAGAACAAGTACCCGCTCCCCAGAATTGATGACTTATTTGATTAGTTGCAGGGAGCCAGATACTTTTCTAAGATTGACTTGTGGTCCGGATATCACCAGGTCCGAGTACGTGAGAGAGATATTTCTAAGACAACGTTCAGGATCCGATATGGGCATTTTGAATTTCTAGTCATGTCCTTCGGGTTAACGAATGCCCCGGCAGTCTTCATGGACCTGATGAACAGTATTTTCAGACCTTTCCTGGACTTGTTCGTGATAGTATTTATTGATGACATTCTGGTGTATTCTCGCTCTGAAGCAAATCACCGGACTCATTTTGCGGACAGTGCTCCAGATTCTCAGGGACCGTCAGCTGTATGCTAAATTTTCTAAGTGTGAATTCTGGCTTAACTCAATGGCCTTTTTAGGGCATATCGTGTCGGATGCTGGCATACAGGTAGACAAGCAGAAAATAAAAGCAGTTAAGTCATGGCCTTGGCCTACCACTCCGACTGAAGTTCGTAGCTTTCTGGGGTTGGCAGGATATTACAGAAGGTTCGTTGAAGGGTTCTTGACCATTGCGGCACCTCTAACCAAATTGACACAGAAAGCAGCAAAGTTTCAATGGACAGAGGCATGGGAGCAGAGCTTCCAGGAACTGAAAGACAGATTAACCTCCGCCCCAGTATTAGCATTGCCGGAAGGCACAAAAGGTTATTCGGTCTATTGGGACATGTCAGGTGTCGGGTTGGGTTGTGTGTTGATGCAGCATGGTAGAGTGATAGCATATGCTTCCAGACAGCTTAGGAAACACGAAAAGAACTACCCTACCCACGACCTGGAATTAGCCGCAGTGATCCACACCTTGAAGATGTGGAGGCATTACCTGTATGGCGTCCATGTTGATATTTACACAGATCATAAGAGCCTACAATACATCTTCACTCAGAGGGAGTTGAATCTACGGCAACGCCACTGGTTGGAGCTATTAAAAGATTATGATGTGAATATTCTATACCACCCCGGAAAAGCTAATATTGTAGCAGATGCCCTGAGCCGTAAGTCAATGGGGAGTTTGGCATATTTACGACCTGAGAAGCGAGAGTTAGCCAAAGAAATTCATCAGTTAGCTGGTTTAGCCGTTCGAGTAATGGAAACAGAAAATAATAAAGCAGTAATTCAGAATTCTGCTGTGTCATCATTAGTTACAGAGGTAAAAGAACGACAGTACGAGGACCCTGATTTAGTTCAGCTCAGAGATAGAATTCAGAAAGGTAAAGAGTCAGATTTCCAAATGACTAAGGATGATGTGCTACGCTGTAAGGTCCGCCTCTGTGTCCCGAATGTTTCAGGGCTTCGTGGGCGGATCATGCATGAGGTACATTACGCTCGCTATTCCCTCCATCCAGGGGTGACGAAAATGTACCATGACATTAGAGACATCTACTGGTGGCCAGGTATGAAAGCTGAGATAGCTGAATTTGTATCTAGATGTTCTAACTGTCAGCAGGTGAAAGCGGAGCACCAGAAGCCGGGCGGTTTGACGCAAGATATAACGGTGCCTACGTGGAAATGGGAAACGATAAACATGGATTTTGTAACAGGGTTACCCCGTACCAGACACAGAAATGATTCCATTTGGGTAATAGTTGACAGGCTAACAAAATCAGCTCATATCCTGCCGGTGAAGGCTACCTTCTCGGCTGAGGACTATGCCGAATTATATATCAGAGAAATAGTTAGATTGCATGGAGTGCCGGTATCCATCATTTCAGATAGGGGAGCACAGTTTACAGCTAGATTCTGGCAGTTGTTCTAGAGGGGTTCGGGAATGCAGATCAATTTGAGCACAGCATTCCACCCCCAGACAGAGGGGCAAGCTGAGCGGACTATCCAAACGCTCGAAGATATGCTACGAGCGTGTGTGCTAGATTTTGGGGGTAGCTGGGATGAGCATCTTTCGTTGATTGAATTTGCTTATAATAACAGTTATCATTCAGCTATCCAGATGGCGCCTTTCGAGGTATTATACGGACGAAAATGTAGATCGTCGGTGGGCTGGTTTGAAATAGGAGAATCAGCATTGGTTGGCCCAGACATTGTTCGGCAGTCAGAGGAAAAGATAAAGCTTATCCGAGAACGTTTACTGACTGCTCAGAGCCGCTAGAAGTCTTATGCAGATATGCGGCGCAGAAATCTAGAATTTGCGGTAAATGACTGGGTATATCTGAAGGTGTCTCCGATGAAAGGGGTAATGAGATTTGGCAAGAAAGGCAAGCTTAGCCCGAGATTCATTGGGCCATATCAGATTCGACGAAGAATAGGCCGAGTTGCATACGAATTGAACTTGCCTTCGGAGTTAGCATCTGTTCACCCAGTATTCCATGTATCTATGTTGAGGAAGTTCGTAGGGGACCCTTCTACAGTAGTTCCAGTTCAGGATGTCCAGGTCACAGAAGAGTTAGCATATGAAGAGGTTCCAGTAGCTATTTTAGACAGATAGATTCGCAGGTTGAGGACTAAAGATGTTGCGTCTGTCAAAGTACTGTGGCGTAACAGGAACCGAGAGGAAATGACGTGGGAAGCTGAAGAAGATATGAAAGCTAGGTACCCTCACCTATTCCAGGCCTAGTCAGGTGACAGGTATGTCCGTATTATTGCTTATGTAGTATTTTATGGTTGTATATGTATAAGTGAGAAAGATTGATACTTAGCCATCCAGTGAATCCTAAAGTATTGTGTACAGTACCTGTATTGGACTTTTCTGCATTTCAGGTTTTTGGTATAGTCCATATTACAGGGGAGACTCTGGCAAAATTTTTCTAAACAAGTAAGTTAAGTAGTCCTCTAGATAGCAGTATACATTCGAGGACGAATGTTCTTAAGGGGGGGAGAATGCTATACCCCATAGGATTCCCGGCACCTAGATGACCTATTCGCATGTTGGTTAAGCATATTTGAAGGCCATACGTGCTAGAGAAAGGCCCGGGAAAAGATCGGATGAGAAACCTGTCGAACCATCGCGGAAGGAGCCGAGGCAGAGCCCCTCCGCGATGGCAGCGTGTCACGGAGGTGAAGCCTCTGCGTTGGCTCCGTGACACGTTGGCCTTGTCCAGGCCCAAGTATATAAAGCCCCACTTCGGTTTAATTTCATTAAAATCTCTTAAAATTTCCAGAAACCGCAGGAGAACAGGGAGAGAACGAAGAAGTAATATAATTTTCGTCCGTACGCTGCTAAACGTTGTCCAAACTCAAATTAACCTCAGATACCGAGGTATTTAGCAGCAGAGAGCATTCCTACGGATTTAGTTTCGTGAAATACGGCCGACGAATCATCGATCTACCGAGCTAAGGTAAGTGGAATTGCTCTAAACTAGTGTCTATGTGTTCCTAGCTGTGAAGTGAATATTTCTCCCTTCTAGACCTCTGGAAAATAGCGAGTTTTCGACCGTCTTTCGATAAGCCTAAGTTTAGGCTATAAACTATATCAAAAGTGATGTTGCTCTTTAAAATAAAGCTGTATTTAGTATTAATTGATATATTTATGAATGCAGTTGGGAGAAAATAGTTGAAGTACCGGTCGAGCCTCGTCCGACAGACGGATAGTTCGAGGATAAGGTATGTAAAGCTAGTTTCCTCGGCAAGTTAGTAATCTCGGGACAGTACAGTAATTTAAAGGCCAGTAGAATGTTCAGAAGTCATATGTTATGTTTATTACGAATGTTGGTACGATATTAGAAGCATCATGTTGTATTTAGCGCGAAACTTGTTAGCACAATATAGATTCTAATATAAGTGTTAGGAACTGCACAACATGCTCAGTATGTGATGTGACACAGAATGTTAGGATATCATTGTATTCGGTTGAAACCCAGTAAAGCAATGTAATACCTGTAAGACATCTCAGAAGTAGAATGATAAGTTAAAATGAAGTTAGAAAGCATGTTAGGAATAGTAAATCATGTTACTATAGAAACTCAGTATACAACATAGTTTCAGCAGAAACACTGTATCTTGTTCAGCATTAGCCCCAGTACAGTCTGGCAGAAGACTATATTTATATATATATACTATTACCAGCCTCAGCATGCATTAAGTACGTACATATTACTATCACTAGCTCAGCATATAGTATATACAAATACTTTGCCACTATTAGTTTCAGTATGTGGGACATGCAGATAGTATTACTAGTTGAGACCGTTGTATTGTTTGGGGTTGGACTACCTAGCATCCATGACCGCCCCAGGGTTGATAGCTGTATCGACTCGTCCGCCAGAGAACGAGGATACGTCGCTCTACGGAGTGGCATGCCGTCCCACAGGGGACGAAGATGGGATGCCATTTTTTCCCATATTTGTGCCTTGATCGGCCCTTACACACCCCTGTCGAGCGGATACGCCCGGGTGTTGAATCAGGAGTCCTCCGGACTCAAATGCAATTATAGTCAGGGGCTCAGCGAGCCCAAGTGCATACCCAGGGGACCGGCGGGATGCTTATAGCTATTATAGGAGACGGGATGACCGGGGTGGGGGTATAGATTCTGTGCTGGTTGTACCCCCCGGCTTATAGGGGCCGGGTAAGGTTTGTGTGTGCTATGTATGTTATGATATGTTATGCCGTGTTATAGTAGATACGAGTAGATCGGCAGTAGAACGATACGTCTCCAGGTAAGACTCCTACTCCTTCCAGTATAATTAAGAGAAGGTATGACTTACATTATCAGACAGTTAATCTATTCCTTCCTACTTCAGTTTCATCAGTTATATTATTGTTTTCAGATATTTCTTCCAGTTATTGCTTTACATACTCAGTACCAGCGGTACTGACGCCCGGTGGGGCGCTGCATTACTTACCTGCAGGTACTCATAGACGAGCAGGCGATACCACGTGATTCCTATCAGCGATCGAGTATTCAGCTCCTGTCATCCGGAGACTGAATTCCAGAGGTGTATTTCGTTTTCTTTTGTTGTATAGTACGGGTAGGCCCTGTCCCGATCATTTTTATGGTTATTCCTAGAGGCTTGCAGTCTGTATATATTTCCCTGTGGTCAGATGAGCCGGTCGTGTGAGGCCGTACAGTTGTATAGTTGTTAGTACTTGTGTTTCCTTTATGTTGGCCGTGTGGGGCCATAGTTCGACAGTAGTGGTGACCTTGCCGGTCACGTAGCTATCCAGTACTTCATGGTTAAGTTATAGATAACTAGACAGCATGGTGGCCTTGTCGGCCCGCATAGGTTTCCCCATATTGATATGTTTCTGGTCAGTTGTTAGTACAGGTACAGGAGGCTATAGGCCAATGGGCCGGGGGCTGTGTTTACAGCCGTTATATAGCCCTTTGTTTCCAGAAATGTGAGTTAGAGCCAGCCAGGCACCAGATGTGCCTAGGCTTAGCAGTCCAGTAGTTCAGGTCCTAGTAGGGCACCAGATGCCAGTCATACCCCCCAAGGCGGGGTGTGACAAGATAAAATCGTCATTTACTATTTTTATAGAATTATTATTTTTAATTATTTTCATCGTCGTATTAGATTTTCTATATATGATATAACTTTATTTGTGGTATAAATCTAAAAGCAAATAAAAAAATTTCACAAATTTCCTTTTTGATAGTCACTAATTTTCTTATCTTATTTTATTATATTAAATTTTCTTTTCATAGCATAATTATATTTATAGTGTAAATCTTAAAATAAATAAATAAATAAAAACACACACTTGCGCGAAAATTTCTTTTTCCTTTTTATTTGGGGATTTTGTTTTATTTTTTCCTTTTTGATGCTATGACATTTTTACAAAAGTTTTTTTTCCTTTTCATAGTCATTTTTTTTTCTTTTTGAAAATCTTTTTCCCTTTTAATAGTAATATCCTAATATTTTTATACTTTCAAATTCTTTTTGATTATAAATCCTTCCACTTTTATAAAAGGATTTATAATTACATAATTTAATTCATCAACTCTTTTACATCAACACATCTGATTCAATCTCCAGCTTTGTATATTTTTGTGATAATTTATCTTCTTCTTCTTTTTCATGTTATGACTTTTTTCGTATATTGTGAATTTAAAAAACACAATAATAATTGTTATGCAACTCAAGTTGTTTGTATTCAAAAATAATTTAACATAGATTATCTCATTTAGTTGAGTCTAATATTGATATTATGTTAACCAATATTTTTCATCTACTCATACATTCACAAGTTTCATCTACTCAGGTAAAGTAATCTCTTCATCTCATAAAATACTTTTTTCTATAAAATTATAAATTATTATAATTATAATTGTTTGTGCACAATCTATTTTAGATAATATTGCAATGGAATCTGAAAAGAATTTCTTTAAAAAAATTATGCCAATTAATAAGGGCAATATGATTCTCATTGTATAATAAAAGTCTTAGTACTTGGAGTTAGATTAGTAAAAGAGTATAAAAAGGGAACAAAGAAAGGCACCACTAACTATAACATTAGTTGACGAAGAGGTAATAATCCTTTTTCGTATTATATTTTATATTTTTACTTATGTATGTTTGAGTACTTATTTATTTATATATATATATATATATATATATATATATATATATATATATATATATATATATATATGTGTGTGTGTGTGTGTGTGTGTGTGTGTGTGTGTGTGTGTGTGGCCATTAAAGTTTAATTTTTTGTAGGGTACAAAAGTTTATGCTATACTTTTCAATAATTATATATTGAAAAGTAAAAAAAATATATTTACAATAAGACAAAATCTGTTATATCAGTAGTGTTAATGCTATTTTGCACAAGTAAACAAAGGAGATTGATGTTGTGTTCAATGACAACACTATAGTTCAAGTATGCAACACTCACTTTTCTACTGTTACTTTTTCAAATAATTTTATTTTGTTTGAAGATACAATCCAATCTTTCAAGATTTTACAATAGATAAAATTGTCATTTACTATTTTTCTCAATTAATTATTATTTAATTATCATAGATTTTTACTAATTTGTAAAAAATAAAACTCCTAATATTTAGTATTTTAAAATTGACTAAAATTTTGCTTCTTAAATCTTTTCTTATTTAAAATATATTAAAAGTCCTAACATTTAAGACTTTCAATTATAATTTTGTAACTTATATATCAATTCATTATTTACTAATCTAACTAATTATCCATCACAATATTTTAATATAAAAAAAATAAATTAAAGAGTATAATTTTATTATATATTGATAAGTGAATTCCTCCTCCTTTATCTTCTTCTTCTTCTTTAAAAAAATTGTTATAATTAATGTTTTTTAGAAATATAACATACTTTAAGTTGTTTCAATTAATCGAGTGTTCATTTAGCTGAAATCATCTCATAAAAAATAAAGTGAAAAATTTAAAATTAATTGTTATTAAATATTTAAAGTATGAAACCTTGTAGCAAAATCATTCACCTTTTTACCTTCTTAAAAATAAAGCTCACACTTGACAAAATAGTTAATTAATTAATTTTTTAATATTTAAAATAACTAAATTTTATATATTAGATTCTTCTTTATTTGAAATATATAGAAAATATTAATATTTATATATACATATAATGTATGTATTTAACTGCTAATTTAAACGTGAATATTTATTTTACCTTTCAATCAAACACCATTTTTATGACATTTTTGTTAATTGAAATAAATATTAGAACAAATTGAAGAAAGAATTATTAGATTGAATCAAATTATTAAACTTAATCATTTATCAATTTTAAATTCATAATTTTCTTTCTAAATTCTTATATTGTTACACAAACACATCTTTTAAATACTATTTATGCTATTTTTATAAATTTATTCTTATTAATACGAGGGACACGCGCGAAGCGCGTAAATTTAGACTAGTTATTATATAAGTAGGAAGCCATAAAGTGAAAAATTAGATTATCATTTTGCCCCTACACTAAATTAAAATATAATTAAATATTAGTATTAATATTATTAAAAGTAAGAAGCTCTTATTTTCAAAGTTGAATTATGATTTTGCTCCTATAGAAAATTAAAATATAATTAAATGTTAATATTAATATTAATATTATTAAAAGTGAGAAACTCCTATCTTCAAAGTTGAATTACGATTTTGCCCCTACAGTCAATCAAAAACATTATAAAATATCAAATTAAACATTAATTAGTAGTATCTTAATTACCTTTCAAGAAATAATAAATTTGTATTAACAAGGTAAATGAGAAGAGAAACGTAAATAAGCAATTTATAATAATAAATGGCCATTAAATTTCAATAAAGACTCTTAATTGCTACAACTAAGATTTTGTCGTTTGCTATCAAAACATGAATAATTTGAAAGGTTATTCATAGAATTGAAAGGTTTTTCATGAGAAGAAGAAAAATCAATTAGGAGTTCAAGATTTGTTTAAGATTACAAACTTTCTTTGCCTATTCAAATAATTCTCTATGCTTTAACGCTCCTTACAACGTCAATTACCTTTTAAATTTCTCCTGAACCCATCTTTTCAATTCCCTATTTAAATAAGCTTTTTAATTAAGTAGTAATACATTATTCGTTTTTATATTCTTTTTTCCAATGATTTATTATATATTATTTCTAACCGTTTAAATTTTCTTGCAGTCTAGTCCCAAACATAATTCATCAGAGTTGAAGAGGTATGAATTTTGCAATGAAATTTCATTTTTATGTGAATAGTTACATATTTATACTCTTCAATCCAATGTGAAGTAAATATATATACAAGCAAGTGCCGGAGAATTACACATAGGCGAATACAACTTTTTGGTATTGTGTTCATTTGAATATTCATATTTATATATCAAAATTTCATTAAAATTATAATAAATAATATATATAAATTCATAATTTTAAAGATATAATGGTTCAATACTAAAATCTTAAATGTTAAACCCATAAAACATAAATTTTAATATAATATGATTATTCTAAAAGAGAAGGAAAAAAATTAAAAGTTTGAATTATCAAAATGTCCATCAAATATTGAATGACTCTTTTACCCTTCACATAAAAAGATTTTAATAAAAAAGTTATTTTCAGATATATATTCTTAAATTTTAATTATATTATCAAAATTTTACATTTCATCTTCCATATAAAATGTAATTTATTTCTTTATAAACTACTAATTCAACCAACTTATTCATTAATACAAATAACCTATAGAATGTGAAAAGTTACATGAAGTAATTAAATGTAGACTAATTTAATTAGTAGTTAAGTTGAAGGGAAGTCAAAAAAATTATCCCAAAAAAAAAACTATTTAAAGGCTCCAAATAATTTTTATTCTCTCAGAATAGTTACAGTAGTATATATTTCTTTTTTCAATTTTTTTTTTATTTTTGTAATCTTTTTTGTTTTTGCCTTCCTTTTTTTTTTCCCCACAAAAAAAAAAGTGCAGGATATCTATCGTTTGAAATTTACAGGAAAGACATGATGTTGTATATTTAGTTATGCATGAAAACATAAACAGAAAAGGCATTAAAGAACTCAAGATAAATTTGGTCCGAGAAGTGCTATATATGACTTGTGAGTGAATAAAATTCGAAAGCCAGACTTAAGACAAAAGTATGATAATTTACAAAGATGTTATGCCAACAATAGTATTTACTCACATATTTTATGGACTTAAAACATACTAATTTTTTTATTTATACTCGAATTAGGAAATTATGAAGATCAGATAATCGATTGCTTCAATTCCCACTATTCACCCATGATATATCTCTATAGGAGATTCGTGATGTATGAGGAGGGAGAGGGGGTTGATCTTTTTTCAAAAGGTTAATTTTAAAAATGACACTAATTGATTCATTTTTTGTAGAATATTACGATGTTTATAATTTTTTAGATGAACCGACAATATATGTTATTCAATATATAATTGTTTTATCGCCAAAAAGTGATGTTAGGGATGAAAAATAATATGTTGATTTTAGTTACTTCCATTTAGTTGTTTAAATTTAATCCTTTATAATTATTATTAAGATTTAATAAATTTTTAATAGGAAATAAATAAAAATTTTGATTAGACAATATTAACGATGAAACTTTTGAAATAAAAATATCAAGATACAATTAGCAAGTAGAATGTATATGTATAAGAAATAAAATCACATTTTACATAATGAAAAATACAATTCAATCAATTTTATCCTTTTAAACTTTTTTATCTGTTATTTTATTATTCACAAGTACAAAATAAAAACTTTACTTTAAAATGTGCAGACTTATATAAACAATATGCAAATATCGATTCACATAATTGTTTAGTCTAAACTCATTGCATTCTCCAACATGATAAACATACAACTTATAAGACAAATAAATTAAATCACTTAATTTTTTGTTAAAAAGAAAAAAGAATACAAACAAGATGACAAAATCATGTAACATTACGCATTAGTGATCTTCCATTTACTCTACCCACGTAACAACTCAATAGCAGATTTTATATAAAATAAATAACAATACAAATCCTAACCTTCCTTTTATTCTTTTCAAAATCTCCACACTTATCTTCTACAAATATTTAACCAATCCAAAAAATTAACTCACTATTTATAAGAATTAAATAGAGAGCCAACCAAGGAAGGGGCAAAGTTGTATAAATACTACATACAAAAACACATTAACTAGATACATCATTATCTTCATGCTCATCATCTTCACTTAGTGCTTTATTCAAACTGATTTTTCTAATATTCAGTACTATTAGATTTGAATAGTACTTTATTGCTCAACTATCTCTTCATTTTGAATTTGACAAATACTTATACATGATACTATAATAGATAAAAATAATATAGATCATGCACAACAAATTAGTTCAAAAATTATAAAGGAAAATTATAAATGGTAACTTTATTAATTATATTGCTTTGTTCTTTTATACAATTATAAAAAATATATCTTTGAATACAAATGCAACTGAAGAACTTAACATACCAATGGATGTGATGTATGCAAAAATCATACGAATACACATTGCATATTTGAAAAAGGAGCAAGAGAGGTTGAAAAATGAAATATACAAAGGACCTCCACTAGATAAACCCGACAAAAAAATGACGGAACGTGCTGATGTATTTGTTTATTATTTTGCAACCATTTCATACTGCAAAATATTTGTTACACTTCCATGAAAAAAGGTACACCAGAATATATGTTGTAGTTTTAAAGGTTCAACCTTCATTTGTACACCAATAAAAAGCACGCATGTCCATTAAATTCTATTATTAAACACCCATTTAGTATAATAGAAATGAAATAAAATTATTACTAAAGAATATCTTTTTTGGCTTATTTATTAAGAATATACTATCTATTATTTAATAGATGCTAAACTTAATAACCTTCTTTATTTATCATCATTGTAATCTTCTTAATAAAATAAAAACAAGAGATGATGATATAGTCGAACAGTATACCAAATGCAGAATTAATCGAAAAGAAAATTGATTCAAACACATATACTTAAACGCTCGCGCGAAGCGCGACCACATTTCCTACTTATAGTATAACTTAGGATGAAATTTGTGAGGAAACTAAAAATGTTAAAAATAAGTCTAAGCAATTTGAATGGCCAGCACTTTAGCAATATCATTACTGTATCTAATGAAGATAGCGAGGCACTGGCACAAGCTCAACATGCTCTACACATGAATCCTAGTGACATGGCACTACAACAGGATGAAAGGGAAAAGTGTTTAAAGTGCAGAAGATCCTCCTATTTAGCTGAGATGTATCTACAACAAAGGAGTAAAGCAATATGACTTAGGTTGAGAGATGATAATACTAGATATTTCTTTTCAATGATTAAGCACAGGAAGCTGCAACAGGCAATCCTTCAGTTGAAGAATAAACATGGAGTGATACAGACAAACCAGAAAACCATAGCAAACATAATGGTGGATTATTATCAGGAAATACTGAGGAAAAAAGAGACAGCCAGGGATCATATATGTAAAGGTTTTTGCAGAATGGGTATTTCCTAGAAGTAGATAAGCAAATAAGATTACTAAGGCCCTATACTGCTAAGTAAGTAAAAGATGCTATATTCAGTATTGACAAGAACAAAAGTCCTGATCCGGATGGATATGGTAGTGGTTTCTTCAAAGATGCTTGGAGTACTGTTGGTACAGAAGTTACTGAGGCAGTCTTGGAGTTCCTTAGTAATGGAAAACTACTGAAACAAATAAACTCTACACTAATCACACTGATCCCTAAGGTGAAGGTTCCACAAGATGCAAGTCAATTAAGACTAATTGCTTACTGTAATGTCATTTATAAATGTATTTCTAAAGTGATATGTATGAGGTTGAAGCAGGTTCTTCCAATGTTGATTAGTGAGAAAGGCTGCATTTATGGAGGGCAGATCAATGACACACAATATCCTTATATGTCATGATCTACTAAGGCACTATACTAGAAAGACATCTCTAAGATTCTTGATGAAGATTGATTTGAGGAAAGCATATGATATGATAAGTTGGGATTTTCTAGAGGAAGCTTTATATGAATTTGGATTTCCAAGAACTTTCACACAATTGTCCATGACCTATGTTACTTCTAATAAGTTTACTATCAAGGTTAACTGTGAAGGCTATGGGTTTTTTGAAGGCAAGAGGGGAATGAGGCAAGGTGATCTTATGTCACCCTTGCTATTTGTCCTAGTAGTGGAGTATTTAACTAGGATACTAAATAAGATAGGTGATCTACTAGACTTTAGATACCATCCCATGTGCAAAAACATGAAGCTGACTCATCTAACTTTTGCTAATGACCTTATGATTTTCTGTAAAGGAACTCTAGCTTCAGTTAACAGAGTAATGGAAGCTTTACAACACTTTAGTGTAACTATAGGCTTAATTGCTAATCTTGAGAAATCAAACATCTTTCTAGCTGGTGCGCAGGTTGAGGAACAAGAAAGAATCCTAACCAGAACAGGACTCTCGGTTGGTTCACTGCCCATTAGATACTTGGGGCTACCATTGACTTTTAAGAAATGGAGTAAAATAGAATGTTATCAAGTAGTAGAAAAGGTTACAACCAGAATCAACCAAGCTTACTCTAGACATCTCTCTTATGCTGGACGACTACAAATCATTAATGATGTACTGTTTTCTATCTACAATTTCTGGGAAACTGTGTTTATACTTTCCCAAAGTATTTTGAAGGAGGTGGACAAGAGGTGTAAGCAGTAACTATGGGGCAGCTCTAATGAAAAAGGGAAAATGGCATTGGTTTCATGGGAGAAAGTCTGTGTACCAAGGAAATTCGGAGGATTAAATATTAAAGGATGTAGCAAGTGGAACATAGCAGCAGTAGGAAAGCTATTATGGAAGATATCTAAAAAGAAAGATGTATTATGGGTGAACTGGATTAGTAAAATTTATATGAAAAATACAGAGAGCATTTGGGATCATATACCACCCCAGGATTCAAGCTGGTATTGGAGAAAGTTGAACTCTTTGAAAGGATTGATGTTAAGCTGGTACCAAAATAATAAATATGTGTTAACACCTAAAGGAAACAATTCAGTCTCTAGCAGTTATCTGGCTGATAAGTTATATGGGTCGACCACCGTACTCAGGACGAGGTCCTTCTATCAGGTAGCACAAAACTGACACACACACACGTAAATAAAGCAGTAGGAAATGTGACACACAATATTTACATGAAAACCTCCTTGCTCAAGGGAAGTAAAAAACCACGACCTACCTTGTAGGATTTCTCAAACCACTCTACTAGATCTGAACAACAAGATTACAGACTCTAGTAAGAACTAAGAGATTAACCTCCTAATCTCCCACTTGTAATAACTCTACTACAAAACTTTAACACAATGACTCCATTGTCATCTACACCAGCTAAACCCTACTGGAAATACAAGGCTAACTCTAGCCGAAATGTCAACTAACTCTAGCTGACAGAAACAAGAATATAAACCTTTGAAAGTAAGAAAAACAAGCTTGCACAAAAGACAAGTTTTTCTATCTATTACAACACACTCCTTACACTCTAATGACAGCCTCAAATCTTGAACACATTAACTTTAATCTTCACGATCAGATGAGGAACAATCGTTGCCTTTTCAAAGAGGAAAATATGCTAGGTAAAAAGGTATATATTCTGAATGAGTGAGTTGTTGAGTTTTTCCACCTATTTGTTGTCCAAGAGGCAAAAGGAAAAAGTATTGCTTACTCCAACAAGAAAACTCTCTCATTGGTTAAGTACATATGCCCTACTTGACCTAGGTTGCGGCTATGCTTCGCTGTTGCACTGCTGCACACTGCTGCACTCACCAACTCACTGCTAAAAAGCACTTTTACAGCTGTAAAAGTTTTCCTGCCCAGTTCAAATTAGTATCAACATCGGCACAAGGGATCTGGTCCCTGTATGGGGTTGACATTATCAAAACCAGCAATTTAACAATTTTTCCCTTTTTGATGATGACAACCAACCCTGCATATTTTACCAAACGAGCTTCACACAGTATTCCCCCTATCACCAGTACCCCCCCTGACTAGCATCACACCAAGCCTCTAGGAGATTCACCATTCCTTATAATCCTTCCCCCCGTCTACTATAATCCCCTCAAAGTATCTTCCCCCTTTGGCATCATAAAAAAGAAACAACAGTAAACCGAGTAGAGAATGCAGAGATATGTTAACTCATGGCCACTGGGGCAACACTAACACGAATGAAAATAAAGGAAAGTAAGAAAGTAGACAATAGGGACAATGCAACAACCAATTTCATTCAGGCAGGTGAATATTACATCATTACTTAGAACCAACAAATGAGAATTAAACAAGAATTGTCTACCAACATGTGAGAACAACAGTGAGGTAAGTGAAGACAACAGTCAGGGTTTAGAGAGGGAGAGGGGGGGCAGGGGAGAGACATCATCAAGGGCCGGACAATTTAGGTAAAAGGGCTGAGATGCGGTCATTGAAGGTTTCATGGGCATGAAGCAGTTTCTTGGTCAAGTCCTTGACCTCAGCCCTCAGTGCTTCATTTTCTTCTTTGAGTGCAGAGATGGTACCAGGTTCCTCCACCTGGTGAGCCTTCAAACAAACTATCTCAGCCTCCTTCTGGGCAAGCAGCGCAGTGAGCCTCTCAATCTCCATATTTGACTTCTCTTGAGAAGCAATCAAATCCGACACCCAACGATTGGCTCTTTACACCCCATTGTCTCATCACACACTCGCATTCTTCTAGTGTTGAGAGGGTGAACATCTACTTTTTGGACCCTATTATCCCCAGCCCGTATTCAATATTAAAGAATTCGAAGACCCTGTTCAGCAAAAACCCATAGGCAAGGCCGTATTTGCCGTCCTTTTCATGCATTATTTTGTGCATGTGTTCTATCATCACACCGACCAGGTTTATGTGTTGAAACGTACTTAGGGCCTCCATTAAGAATAGGTCCACAATCCCAGCAACTGTCCTCTTTTCTGCTCGTGGGAGGAGCACCTTGTTAATAAACTCAAACAACAATTGGTACTCTCCCTTCATTTGTTTCTTCAGCACCCTTTCCCCTGTGACATTTTCAAGTTTGGCAATTAGAGAAATGAACTGTCTCCATGCACATTCTCCATCAACAGACTGGATCCCTCGACTAGGTACCTTAAGAATGGAGCTGAGTATTTGCTCATTGATCATGAAGGTGACTCCATGCACCTTACTGAAAATCTTAGTGTCGTTTTCAGCAAATTCCAGCTCATGGTAGAACTCCCTAAACTCAGCCTCATGCAAGGCAGGGACGAATAGATGTCTCCAACCTTGGAAGTTGACCATTTCCACCAGCTCGGCCATTCCATCCATATCTATAATTTCCGGATCAAAAACTCTTCCTCTCAACACCTTTTGATTTCACATAATGAGTTGCCTGTCCTCCCTTGACAACTCAATGGAAGTTTTGACTTTACTCTGGAAGAAGGACCAGGTCCCTTGGTCCGCTGAGCCCTCCCCGGAGACAAAGAAGAAGAGTCTTCAGCAGGGGTGCTCATTGCCTCCTCCGAACCTACTAGAGTTGGCTTCTTCTTCTTCTGAGGAACCGGGCTTTTCCTTTTGGAATGGGTTGAGTCTTCTCTTTACGGGAAGAAATAGTTTTTCCTTTTCCTTTCGGCTTCACATTAGACATTGGTGCCTTCCTTTTGGCATTGGCATCCCTTTGGGGCTGATCACTATCCTCCTGGTCTACCACCACATCCGGTTGTATGTCATCCTCATCAACTACCATTTTTCTTTTTACTTTTCTTCTTTTTGCCATCTGAGCCTGGTGTTCCATCAGTGCATCAGCCATGAGCTTTCGTGTGGAAACTCTGGTGTGTAGAGGACGAACCTGGTCCTTGGACAGGCTCTGAGGGGCACAAGAACTGACCTTTCGAACTTTCCAGGCAAGTGGCTGTTCATCTTCCCTGTCGTCACTCTCCTGGCCATCATCTGGGTTGGAGAGTATGTGCAACTCTTCGGGGGTTCCATCCTATTTCGGGGATGAAACAACAGCGGGAGGAGAGGTAGGATGAGAGAAAGTTGAAGGAACTGGGTCTGTAGCATTTTTTGAAGAAGGGTTTTGCACTTGTGAATGAGGTATGGATGAAAAAAAAATAGGGGAACCCAATTCTTGGAGAGTTTCATCTCTTTTAGAACTACCCACCACAGGTCCGGAAGGAGGGGTCCTGGTTTCGAAGAGAGAAGGGGGTATAACATTCAATAGGGGGAGGGTTGCGAGAGGAGTGGGTGAAATAGGGTTTTCGAGGTCGACCTCAGTTGAAGCATCTGAAGGCCCTAACGGTTCAGAGCTTACTATAAGAGCGACATTTAGGTCGGCTATCAGAGAAGAGGGGAGAACGGAAGGAGTGGAGAAAGGGTTCACGAAGGGAACCGATGATGGTGTGTTCTCCACTGTCTCCGGTATCGTGGGTGAAGACTCGAGATGGTTCTCAGGTTGTTTCGAGGATGAAGGAGAGTGAGACATTTTGTAAAGGAGTGGAGGAGTTTGGTTAGATGAAAATAGTGAGAGTGAGAGAGAGAGGAGGGGTTGACTACTTTTACAGAGAGGAGCTGAAAAGGTGAGAGAAGAGAGGTAGCAGTTGAGGAGTTTTAAAGAGAGAGGTAGGACGTGTCTAATCAGGGAGAAGTTTGGACTGAAAAGGTAAGAGGTTAAGTGACTTTATGACCGGTTACCGGAAGGGGGAAAGCAGGAAAAACAATTCTTTGATCATTCTCATAGTTTATTCATAAGCGAGGAAGTAATACTCACTTGGTAGGACCTGGTCCCCTTATGAGATTGAATAAGCTGTGCATAGTCCCTGTGTTGTCAACTTCCAGCCTTTCTCACATCCACCATGCATGTATACCTGGGAAGGTATGGAACTGAGTTAGACACATCAATAAAAAACTGGCAAGGATACCTGCATTCTGATCATAGCCAAGACAGGAGTCAAAACTTTAGAGAAAGAAAAAGGAAAATTAATTCATTTTGATTAAGCCCAGCCTTAATCTGTTTCTCTCGAACTGGTCACTGTTTAGGGCTTTAGTAAAGATGTCTGCAATCTGATCTTCTGTTCTACAAAATTCCACACGAATATTTCCCTTTTCAACATTGTCTCTCAGAAAGTGATGTCTGATGTCAATGTGCTTGGTTCGCTTGTGTTGCATTGGATTCTTAGCCATGTTTAGAGCACTGGTGTTGTCACACATCAAAGGCACACATTCAGTCAAGACTCCAAAGTCCTCCAGCTGCTGCCTAATCCACAGTAATTGAGCACAACATGAAGCAACAACCACATATTCTGCTTCAGCTGTAGAGAGTGCCACTGAATTTTGCTTCCTTGATCCCCAGGAAACCAGTGAGGGACCTAGGAAATGAGCCATTCCGGAGGTGCTTTTCCTATCAACCAGGTACCCAGCATAGTCAGTGTTAGAGTAGCCAACAAGTTCATATGAACCTCCACATAGGTAGAAGAGGACTAGATCAGTGGTTCCCTTAAGGTATCTGAGAATTTTTTTAGCAGCTTTCAAATGAGATTCCTTGGGACAAGCTTGAAAATGAGCACACATCCCCACACTAAATACAATATCTGGCCTGCTAGCTGTTAGGTAGAGAAGTGAACCAATGATGCCTCTGTACATGGTTTCATTCACTGGTGGACCATGTTTATCATTGTCTAATTTAGAGGCACTCCCTATGGGTGTATCAATCGGCTTGGCATTGTCCATATGAAGTTTTGTGAGCAGATCTTTGATGTATTTCTGCTGGCAGATCGTAGTTCCAACCCTATCCTGCTTGACTTGCAGACCCAAAAAGAAAATGAGCTCTCCCATTGTTCGCGGTCTGCTCGGTATATATTAAAAACCGACACGCAAGTGCACGTGGTCAAACAAGTAATAAAGTGGCTAAGTAGCCAAGTATCAATCCAAGGAGGCTGCTCTAGATACGTAAAATTGCCTAGTTTACTATATCTCTATTCTATTCCTAATTATGTTAACAACAATGCAACCAAGAGTTATTTTGAGTTTTTGTTTCTAAACTATATGTATACTACAATTAATCACACTTAATTACTTTTGAATTTAGACAATGGATATGAACATGCCAAGGTTAAGAACGAGTAATGAACTTGATAATCATGATAATTTGGTTATCCTCTTCCTCATGTTGCTAGCCAAGAACGTTTGCCTAGAAATTAAAACTTTCGTATTTAATTTCACTTTAGAATCATAAACCATCCGTCTACATTTCTGTGATCAAATACAATTTATGACCTAGCACTACAATTCCGGTTCCTAAGTTGACTAATACGGCTTTCAAGTATACTTCTATCAAGAAAGCACATCAAAACCCAATTTTCCCAAATCAAGTTAAGAACAATACCCTATTAATTCACAACTTTCCAATTTCTTGCTCTCTCGAGTGAAATTGGACTTTTTAGATATACATTAATGTTGGCCAATCAATAATGTAGTAAGAACAAGAATTAATAGAACAACATGCAAGAAGAAGAAGAAACCATATCAATTATCATCAAAATTCATTACACAAGTTCAAAACCTCAGCAAGAAAGGGAATTAGCCACTCATTCTTGGATTAATCATCCTAAAATGAGTGTAAATCATTCATACAATTGAAGGAAAGAAGAAAGGAAGAGAAGAAAACTCTTAGCTTTTCTGTTCTTCAACTGCTACTAACCCACGTTCCTGCTCTCCACTTCTGAACTCAGTCTAAAAACTAAAAACTACTTAAAATAAACCTAAGTGTGCTATTTATACTAGTGGGAAATTTTTCCCGGAATAACAAGCAACGTGTCACGGAGGCCTACGCGGAGCCTTGCCTCCGTGACACGACGTGGACGCGGACCCTCACGGAATTTCCAGGGTCCAGTAATTTAACCTCAACGTGGCACGGAGGCCATCGCGGAGGCCTATCTCCGTGCCATGGAGCTGACGCGCTGGCATACTAGAAAGTGCCAATTTATTTCACGCCCAGGCAGTGTGCTACCGCGATGGTAGCGTGGCACGGAGCCATCGCGGCACCCCTGTAAATCCTGCATTCCAAGGTCTTTTCCACGCTCGCGTCCAAGTCCAACTCCGACATAGTTCCAACACGCATTTTAGCTCCTAAAAATTACATTTTCCTGCAAAACAAATGTTAATCATGTTGGTTAGTATAAATTCGCATTTTATTACCAATTACATGATATTATATACACATTGCACAACAAACAAGGTAAAAATGATACGTTTGAGTATCACTTGGGCATATAAATCTGCCCAAGATCACCCATCATGCTCATCTCGAATTCACTTCCCATAAGCTTTGCAAAATCCTCACATAATGAATTGAGTGTAGCTCCAAAGATAATGTCATCAACATATACCTGAACAATGAGTAGATTTCTTCCTCTTGTCTTGAGAAAAAGAGTGTTATCAATTTTTCCTCTCTTGAACCCATTGTCAAGAAGAAACTTGGACAATCTCTCATACCAAGCTTGAGGAGCCTTCTTTAACCCATACAGTGCCTTGTTCAGCTTGTACACATGGTGAGGTTGATCAATGTCTTCAAGTCCCGGAGGTTGTCTTACATACACTTCTTCCTTTAAGTATCCATTCAAAAAGGCACTTTTGACATCCATTTGGAACAACTTGAATTTCATGAAGGAGGCAAAAGCAATCAGCATACGAATAGCTTCCATTCTAGCTACAGGAGCGAAGGTTTCATCATAATCAATTCCTTCCTCCTGATTATAACCTTGGACAACCAATCGAGCCTTGTTTGTGATGGTGACTCCTTATTCATTTAACTTGTTCCTGAAGACCTATCTGGTCCCAATAATAGTTCTATCAGATGGTCTTGGAACCAGGTGCCAGACCTTATTTCTTTCAAACTGATGTAACTCCTCCGGCATTGCATTGATCCACTCCGCATCCTTCAGAGCTTCCTTGATGTTTTTAGGCTCAATCTGGGATATGAATGCTGATGATGCAAATCTACTTCAAGTTTTAGATCTAGTGTGCATCCCTGAGTCCAGTGGAGACATTAAATTGTCAAGAGGATGAGAGGATTTGTGCTTCCAGTTGGATCTCCTTACAGAGGATTCTCCTGCTTCTGAACCTGATCCCTCTTCTGGGTTGCTTTCTGCTCTAGCTTTCTTTTGTGAATTTTCTTTACTGGTGTGTTCTACTGCTTCATCTTGAATAACATGATCTCCATCCTGCAAGGAGTTCTTCATTTGCTCATGCTTTTCAGATAGATCACGATCAATTGCATCTCTTTGGGTCTGCCACAGTTCTTCAAGTTCATCATCATCCATTACTTTTGTGTGCTTCAGCTTCCCACCTTCATCAAAAATAATATGGATACTTTCCTCAACACACTATGTCCTCTTATTGTAGACTCGATATGCCTTGCTATTTGATGAATACCGCAGGAAAATTCCCTCATCACTTTTGGGATCAAATTTTCCTAAGTTGTCTTTGCCATTGTTCAGCACGAAGCATTTGCATCCAAAGACTCTGAGGTAGTTCAACATTGGATTCTTCTTGTTTAGCAGCTCATAGGGAGTTTTTCCCAGCAGGGGCCGGATTAGACATCTATTTACCACATAACAAGCAGTGTTGACTGCTTCTGCCCAAAAGGACATGGCTACACCTCCATCTATAAGTAGTGTTCTAGCAATATCAGCAAGAGTTCGATTCTTCCTTTCAACCACTCCATTCGGTTGTGGAGTCCTGGGAGCAGAGAAATTGTCACTGATTCCATTAGCAACACAAAGGCTTCAAATTTTACATTATCAAATTCAGGTCCATGATCAGACCTGATCCCTGCAATGTTGCAGTTTAGCTTCACCTGAATTTGATTTGCGAATGATTCAAAGGTAGGGAATGTTTCATCCTTAGAGCGAAGAAACATTGCCTAGGTATACCTTGAATAACCATCAAAAATCACAAAGATAAGCTTCTTTCCTCCACGACTTGCAATTTTTATGGGTCCACACAAGTCCATGTGTAGTAGTTCCAAGGGTCTAGAGGTGCTTACTTCCTTCTTATTTTTGAAAGTGGATCTGGAATGTTTCCCCTTGACACAGGCATCACATAATTGACTCTGAGCAAATTTCACCTTGGGAAGTCCTCGAACTAGATCCTTTGATACTAGTTTGTTGAGCAGGACAGAGCTCACATGCCCCAGCCTCCTATGCCACAGAGTGGCTTCGTCCTCCATCACACTTAGGCAGGTAAGCCCACCATCAGTAGCTGAGTTAAGATCAACAACATACATGCTCTTGCTTCTATTTGCTGTCAGAACCACCCTCCCGGATTGAAGGTCTGTCACTGTGCATAGGTATGAAAGAAATTTGACCTCATTTCCCTTGTCACAGATCTAAAATACACTCAGAAGACTGTATTTCAGCCCATTTACAAAGAAAACATCTTCTATAGCATGATCAAGTGTCTTCCCAATCTTTTCTACACCAAGAATATATCCCTTTTTACCATCTCCAAAGGAAACTGATCCTCCTTGACACGCCTTGAGTGAGAGAAAATGTTCGATTTCTCCAGTTATGTGTTTTAAGCAGCCACTATCCATGTACCATTTTTGACTGCTTTCTCTCACTTCTTCCTGCAAGGATAGATCACAGATTATACTTGGGAACCCATTTAAGCTTGAGTTCCCAATACCGAGATAGAGAAAAAATCAGATTTCTTTTAGACCATTCAGGTAGCTTGATTCGAGACACCTTAGGACCAGGTACCCTGATGTTCACAAGGTTTTCTTGACCATTTACAGTCTTCCTTAGGGAAGTTTGTCTAGAGACACATTTAGGCTTGAGGTGACAATTTCTTCCACAGTGTGTGCACAACAGGTTATCAGGGTTAGCCACATATTTACTGTAAGGATTGTAAGGAGGATAGATTTGTTTGTATCCAATTCCTTCACCAGTGTTGGATTTTTGACTTGTCAGTTTCTCCAAGATCTGTGAGGAGGCATTCCACTTAAGAGACTTCTCAAGATCAGCCTTAAGTCGAATCACATCCTTCTCAAGTTCAGAATTTCTTTTCATTATAACGGTGAGCTCATCTTGTGACTTCTTTAGTTCAACTTCCAATTCATTTTGAGAGTTTTTCACATCACTTCCTGTACCTTTTCTAATAATGATGTTTTGTTCATTTACTGACCCCTGACATTTTTCTTCTAGTTCTGCTAGATTAGTGATCAAGACTACCTTTTCTGACTCAAGTTCATCAAGACACTTGTTTAAACCTTCCTTTTCTTTGGTGAGATCATAGAATGAATCAATTAATACACTAGCCAAAGATCTCAGCTCTTTCACATTGTAATCCTTTAAATTCTTTTTAATGTCATGAAAGGTTACCTCTTCTTCTTCATCAGCATCCAAATTTGCCATGAAGGCAAACATCATATTGAAAGGTGAATCATCATCCTCTACAACCATCATTGAGGCATCATCGGGAGCTTCATCATTTTTTGATTCATCTGATGAGTTTCCCCAGGCCGCTAGACCTTGCTTGACCAGCTTGTCAGCTGCTACTCTCCTCTTGAATTTTTTTGGGACCCGATCCTTCTTTCGGGCTTTGTCAGCACTGGTTCTAAGTATTCCTTGTAATCAACCTTGTGCGTGGGACAGTCCTTGATGAAATGGCCCGGTTTCCTGCATTTATGGCAGAGATCATTTGAGGTAGACCCCTTGTTAGTGTTTGACCTCTTTGGAAGTCCACCACTGCGCCTGATCATCTTCTAAAATCTCTTTGTCAAATAGGCCATGTCTTCATCATCTTTACTAGAGCTCACTTGAGCTCCCCTGAGAGCTAGGCCTTTTTCTTTTTTCTGCTCGCCTCTACTTTGATCCTGCTGCCTCTTGAGCTCATAGGTTTTAAGATTTCCTATGAGTTCATCCATGGTAAGAATGTCTAAATTCCTAGCCTCAGTAATAGCATCCACCTTGCTTTCCCAAGACTTGGGAAGAAACTGAGGATCTTCCTTACCAACCTGCTTGGATTTATCACTTCCCCCAGACAGTAGAGCTCATTAGTAATGGATGTGAATCTAGTGTGCATCTCTTGAATAGATTCTCCCTCTTTCATTGAGAATATATCATATTGAGTGGTGAGCATGTCTACTTTTGACTGTTTGACTTGGTTGGTTCCTTCATGAGCTGTTCTAAGACAGTCCCAAATCTTTCTGGCTATCTCACAGGCTGAAATCCGATTGTATTCATCCAGACCTATGCCACAAACTAGAAGTTTCTTGGCCTTGTAGTTCTTCTCAATGAGTTTACGATCACTGTCATTGTACTCTTTTCTCGTCTTGGGAACAGATTTAGTAGTCTCTCCTTCTGTTACTGTCTTCATGGGAACATAAGGACCATCTAGCGCCACATCCGATAGTTTGCTGTCTTCGGCCATGATGAAATCATGCATTCGAATCTTCCACCATTCGTAATATTGTCCATTGAATCTAGGGGGTCTAGTAGTAGACTGTCCTTCCTCCAGATTTGGTGGTGCCGTCATGTTTTACAAGATTCTTTCTAGGTGTTAACCTTTTAGAAAGAACCTGCTCTGATACCAAATGATAAGTTATATGGGTCGACCACCGTACTCAGGACCAGGTCCTTCTATCAGGTAGCACAGAACTGACATACACACACGTAAATAAGTAGGAAATGTGACACACAATATTTACGTGGAAAACCTCCTTATTCAAGGGAAGTAAAAAACCACGACCTACCTTGTAGGATTTCTCAAACCACTCTACTAGATCTGAGCAACAAGATTACAGACTCTAGTAAGAACTAAGAGATTAACCTCCTAATTTCCCACTTGTAATAACTCTACTACAAGACTTTAACACAATGACTCCATTGTCATCTACACCAGCTAAACTCTACTGGAAATACAAGGATAACTCTAGCCGAAATATCAACTAACTCCAGCTGACAGAAACAAGAACATAAACCTTTGAAAGTAAGAAAAACAAGCTTGCAAAAAAGACAAGTTTTTCTATCTATTACAACACACTCCTCCCACTCTAATGGCAACCTCAAAACTTGAACACATTAACTTCAATCTTCACGATCAGATGAGGAACAATCGTTGCCTTTTCATAGAGGAGAATATGCTAGGTAAAAAGGTATATGTTCTGAATGAGTGAGTTGTTGAGTTTTTCTACCTATTTGTTGTCCAAGAGGCAAAAGAAAAAAGTATTGCTCACTCCAACAAGAAAACTCTCTCATTGGTCAAGTACATACGACCTACTTGACCTAGGCTGCTGCTATGCTTCACTGCTGCACTGCTGCACTCACCAACTCACTGCCAAAAAGCACTTTTACAGCTGTAAAAGTTTTTCCGCCCAGTTCAAATTAGTATCAACATCGGCACAAGGGATCAGGTCCCTGTATGGGGTTGACATTATCAAAACCAACAATCTAACACTGGCTCTGTTGGGTACTTTACTAAGGATGAATGAATCTGATTTAGTGTGGAATGCAATACTACTACCTAAGCAAAGAGTAATAGTCTGGATTGCAGTTCTGAATTGACTGCTAACGAAGGAAAGACTGCAGAAGTTACATATCCAAGTTGATGATGAGAAGTGTAGATTATGTGCTCAGGATAAAATGGAAACATAACAACACTTGTTTGCTGGATGTACTTGGACTTTGGAAGTGAGGAGGAATATGGAGAACTGGGCTGGAATACACATGCCATTAGCAGATGCAAAGACTACCATACAATGGATCAAAAACAGGTGCTGGAGGTAATTTAAAAAGGAGATAGTAGTAGCTATATGGGGGGCTACAATATACTACACCTAGCAGGAAAGAAATTGGAGGCTGTTAAGGAACATTCATGTCAATACAAGTTTTGTTACAACAACAATACAGAAGAAAGTCGCGGAGAGGATAGATCTTGTAGAACAATCGAAAGGAGCTAGGAGATGCCAAACATTTGATACATAGATTATGTAATAAGGCTTTTTCCTTTCTCTGTTTTTCTGAGGTCTAGAGGGTGAAGCATCCTTTGTTTAGAAGGGGATTTATACTTCTGGACACTCATTTAGTTTTGTAATACTCTTTTTGTTGGTTATTGTAATTGTTCACAATTCATTACCAAAAAAAAAAAAATTAGGCTTGATCTCATGTAGAGATTATTTATTCTCATTTTTACAATTAAAAAAACATATAAAGTTACGGTAATTTTAATGTATTAATAGCTCCTGTCTGATCCGCAATCAAAGTACCCCAAAATGATTGAGCGTAAAATAATTCTAACGTCCTAGGAGAAGGTGACGACATATAAGTGTCATTTTAGGGAAAAAAAAAGTTATACTACTCCCTCCGTTTTAAAATAACTGTTGTTTTTAGCTTGTGCACACTTCTTAAGAAAACCTCATTCCTAGAAAGTAAAATATATTTTTACCAACTTACCTTTAATAAATATCTTGAAGATGATGTAATTTTTTCGTATTTTCTTGATTATGTAAAAGTCTCTCCATTAAATAAGGGTAAAATTGGAAGAACATCATTAATGTCTTTTTGATTATATCTTGAATGAAAATTAAAAACTAAAACACCACTTATTTTGAAAAGGAGGGAGTATAATATTTGGTGTCTCTTTAAAAAATTAAGATAAAAAAATAGTAATGTTTCCAACTATATCCTTATATCAAAGAACTACATTTTTTTAATGATATTCAATTCTCAAGAAACATCTAATAAATAGAAATAACTTAGTAAACTATATCTTGTATTTATTATTTTTCTTAATGGGCATGAAAAAAAAATTGAACATTTGAGATACCTAACTCACCACAAATGGGGCATCACACACACAAGACACAATTTTTTGAATTTTCACAAAGGCAATCTATTGATATTGGTCATTTTTAAGAGTACACAACAGATAAGTATAAATCAAAAGAATGAATAAAAGTAAACTCCATCTAAAAAATAATGGCCAAATACTAATATTGTTCAAAGAAATAAGGAAAGAAAAAACGAATTAGGTCATGACTTTGGCATGGACAAGTGGGTGAGATTAGATAGAATAATTGATAAAAGTCTGAGTTTAAACCATGGAGCAAGGCATGAAAGCCATTGTGCTTCTTCTGGTGAAGTTACTCATTTTTATTTTTATTTTTACTGCCGTTATTGTTGATATAACTTCCAAAGGACAAGTTGGAAAATGTGAGTGTAAAATGAGTAGTTATTCTATATAGGTGAGTGTTTAGTACCATTTATTAATATGCTATCCAAAGGCGATATTGTTCATCAAAAGAAATAATTGGGCACGTCAGCTACTAATCTATACAAGACTCTACTCTTTTACTCAAAATGATGAATGATCAAAGCCGTTTTTTGGTAAGCTTTTCAATACAGATCTATTCTTTCTATCAATTCATTCAAGTTTGTCACACCCCGCCTTGGGGGGTATGACTGGCACCTGGTGCCCTACGAGGAACTGACTGCTAGACTGGTAAGCCTAGGCACATCTGGTGCCTGGCGAGCTCTAACCCACATTTCTGGAAACAAAGGGCTATATAACGGCTGTAAACACAGCCCCCGGCCCATTGACCTATAGCCTCCTGTACCTACAACAACAGCTGACCAGAACATGCAACTATAGGGAACTTATAAGGGCCGACAAGGCCACCATGCTGTCTAGCTGTCTATAACTCAATCACAACGTACTGAAAAGCTACGTGACCGGCAAGGTCACCACTACTGATAAACTATGGCCCCACACGGCCATCATAAAAGAAAGCAAAAGCACTAACAGCTAACAACTGCACGGCCTCACACGACCGGCTCAACTGACCACAGGGGAATATACAGACTGCAAGCCTCTAGAAATAGCAATAGAAATGATCAAGACAGGGCCCCGACCTACCCATACTATATAACAACAGAAACTGAAGTACACCTCTGGAATTCAGTCTCCGGATAACAGGAGCTGAATGCTCAACGCTGACAGGAATCACGTGGTGTCACCTGCTCATCTATGAGTACCTGCAGGCAAGTAATGCAGCGCCCCACCGGGCGTCAGTACCGCTGGTACTGAGTATGTAAAGCAATAACTGAAAGAGATATCTGAAATCAATAACATAACTGATGAAACTAAAATAGAAGGATAGCTTAACTGTCTGATAATGTAAGTCATACCTTCTCTTAATCATACTGGAAGGAGTAGGAGTCATACCTGGAGACGTATCATTCTACTACTAATCTGCTCGTATCTACTGTAATATAACATAACATACATAACATAACATGGCATACACAACCTTACCAGGCCCCCATAAGCCGGGAGGTACAATCAACACAGAATCTATACCCCTACCCCGGTCATCCCATCTCCTATACTAGTTGTAAGCATCCCGCCGGTCCCCTGGGTATGCACTTGGGCTCGCTGAGCCCCTGACTATAACTGCATCTGAGTCCGGAGGACTCCTGAATCTGCACCCGGGCGTATCCGCTCGACTGGGGTGTGTAAGGCCGATCAAGGCACAAATATGGGGAAAAACTGGCATCCCATCTTCGTCCCCTAGCGGGACGGCATGCCACTCCGTAGAGTGACGTATCCTCGTCCTCTGGCGGATGAGTCGATACAGCTATTAACCCTGGGCGGTCATGGATGCTAGGTAATCCAACCCCAAACAATACAACAGTCTCAACTGGTAATACCGTCTGTGTATCTTACATGCTGAGGCTAATAGGGGTAAAGTATCATATATATTACATGCTGAGCTAATGATAGTAATCTGTACGTATTTAATACGTGCTGAGGCAGGTAAAGATATATAAATATGAATATAGTCTCCTGCCGGGCTGTACTGGGCAAATGCTATATAAGATAATGTTTCTACTGAAAACTCTGCTGTTTACTAAGTTTCTGTATACACTATATGCTGGACTAGTGATAGAAATAAGTACATACTTAATACATGCTGAGGCTGGAAGTACTATATATGTATGTACGAATATAATCTTTCTGCTAAACTACGCTGTATACTGATTTTCTATAGTAACATGATTTACTATTCCTGACTTACTTTCTAAACTTTATTTTAGTCTGCTATTCTATATCTGAAGTGCTTTACGGATACTGTACTACTTCACGGGGTTCCAACTGAACACAACAATATCTTAACATGGCATATCACATCACATACTGAGTATACTGGGCAATCTCTAACACTTGCGTTAGAATCTATATCATACTGATAGGTTTCATACACATTACAACCCAATGTTTCTCACATCGTACCAATATTCATAATAACGCAATACTCGACTTCTGAACATTCTACTGGTCTGTAATTTATTACACTATACTGATATCACTTAACTTGCCGAAGGAAACTAACTTTACATACCTTATCTTGAACTATTCGTCTGTCGGACGAGGCTCAGCCGGTACTCCAACTGTTTTCTCCCAACTGCATTCATAAACATATCAATTAACACTAAATACAACTTTATTTCAAAAGGCAACATCACTTTCGATATAGTTTATAGCCTAAACTTAGGCTTATCGAAAGACGGCCAGAAACTCGCTATTTTTCAGCGGCCCAGAAGGGAGAAATATTCACTTCTCAGCTAGGAACACATAGACACTAATTTAGAGCAATTCTACTTACCTTAGTTCGGTGGCTCGACAATTCGTCGGCCGTATTTTACGAAACTGAATCCGTAGGAATGCTCTCTGCTGCTAAATACTTTGGTATCTGGGATTAATTTGAGTTTGGGCAGCGTTTAGTAGCGTAATCGGACGGAAATTATATAATTTCCTTCGTTCTTACCTTCTCTCTGCCGCTTTGCTCTGTTCTCTGGAAAATTATATGTGATTAAATGATTTAAAACCGAAGTGGCCTTTATATACTTGGGCCTGGACAAGGGCAACGTGTCACGGAGCCATCGCGGAGGCCTCACATCCGTGACACGCTGCCATCGCGAAGGGGCTCTGCCTGGCTTCTCCCGCGATGGCTCGACGGGTTTCTCATCCGATCTTTTTCCCGGGCCTTTCTACAACACGTATGGCCTTCAGATGTGCTTAACCAACGTGCGAATAGGTCGTCTAGGTGCCGGGAATTCTACGGGGTATAACAAAGTTGTTATTGTTTTTATACAAATTAAAGTTAGATTGCAAGTTGCATTTAATTTCTTCATTTTTTTCTTACTTCAAAAATGTTTTAGTACTACAAAATTATTATTATTGCAGGGGTTATACCAGCTGATATTATGTATCCGCTTTGGGACCCAATTAATTTGGATCTTGGCCGCATAATGCTCATTTAATTAATGGTGAAGTGTTTCTTACAAAAAAAAAATTCATTTCCAGGACTCGAATTCGAGAATATTAGGTTAAGAATATTGAATAGATCATGTCCATCCCACCATAAAGTTGATTTTTAGAATGGTCATTCAACTCGTGATAATTGACGATTAAAGCATCTATAGTTTATTTTGTGTTCCAAATGTCGCATCTTACTTTATTGGCATAATATATAAATAGACACTCAAACTTGGCTTTAACAGGTAATTAAACACTCAAACTTTGATAATGCACATCTAGTCACCTTAACTTGATTTTACTGTGTCAATTGAGCACTCCAACTTACAAGATGATGATTATCTAGGCACCTCAACTTAGTTTCACTGTGTCGTGTGCCACGTCAGCATTGTGTGCCTACAAGACATAGTGGGGACTAGTTGGAGTGCTTAGTTGTTAGTTGAGACCAAGTTGAGGTGTCTAGATGTGCACTCTCAAAGTTTGAATATTTAATTACTAGTTGAGACTAAGTTTAAGTGTCTATTTATGTATTATGGCTACTTTATTTAAATCATAATCTTAGCCAAATTTTATATTTTCTGAAGAGAATTAATGACATGCAAGTCTAATTTTAAAAAAATAAATAGTTAAAGCACTAATTTTAAAACCTGGAATGAATTGAAACCCAATCCACCTAAAGCAAATCGATTACCTGACCGGGGCTCATCCTTTTTTATTCTCAAAAAAGTTGTCCACAAGGGCTCATATTTATAAACATATTTGTGTTATAGTGAATGTCTATAAAAGTATTTATATTGTAGTGGATACATGTGTTTATATCACTGTGAAAGTCTATCTTTAGGAGAAAAGTTAGGAGAAATTATCCCTATAAATAGAGGGGTTCTCCTTCATTGTATTTTATCCCATCAAGAGAAATAAGAACTTCTCTCTTTCTCTACAATATTCTTTTTCTTTCTTTATTATTTCATAACACGTTATCAACACGAGTCTTTGTTTTGAGCACTCACTTTGAAAGATCTGAGGTAAGAAAAATTAAAATTTCTTTTTCGAAAGATATATTACTTAACCACAAGAGTGATATTTCTTTGGTGATACCGTTGCTCTACGACTCTACTGTCTCAAAATTTGAAGGCCAAGGTATTATTATTTTTTTCTTTTAATATGGCTAACCTTACGAAACTTGATTTCGTTGCCCTTCAAAGTTCGGGCAAGAACTACCTTTCGTTGGTGTTGGATGCTGAAATCATCTCGATGCAATGGATCTTGGAGATACCATTAAAAGTGAAAACAAAGCATCAAAAATTCATATGGATGCAATGGGTCTTGGAGACACCATTAAAACTGAAAACAAAACATCAAATCAAGATCGTGCTAAGGCTATGATATTCTTGCATCATCATATTGACGAAATTATGAAAATTGAATATCACACGATTAAGGATCCACTTGTTTTGTGGAATAGCCTAAAAGAAAAGTATGACCACCTGAAGATGGTCATCCACCCAAATGCACGATATGATTGGATCCATCAAGACTATAAGTCTGTTTATGAGTATAGCTCATCAACATTCAAAATTGTTTCAAAGTTGAAACTATGTGGAGAAACTATTAATGATGTTGATATGATTCAATATGTGGTAGTACACATAATTAATTGAGAGCTCCAGAAGAGCTAATGTATTACTACTTGAAGGAATGAAATTATTGTAGTAAGTCTCAAAAGAAAACTTATAAGTTTCAAGGACATTGAAAAAAAATTGAGACTATAAATTATGGGAAGATCTAATATCTTCATGCTACTACAATTGAAGCAGTTTATAAATATTTATGTAAAAGATTACCTGCCGGTTTTTTTATTTGTAGTACATAATTTGGGTATGATGATGAAATCACATACGAAAGTAAACTAGAAGTTTACTAAAATAAGTTGGCATAATTGGTTGGCCATCCCGATTCAAATATGATGCAAAAGTAGTTGAGAATTCAAGTGGCTATATGTTGAAGAAATAAAAGATTCTTCAAGAATTCTCTTGTGTTGCTTGTTCTCATGATAGAATGATATTGATCAACTAAGATTGGAATTATATTCCCTGAAATTTTGGAACTTATAAAAGGGTGAATATGGGTCCGTTCACCTACCATGTGAACCTTTTGCTAATAGATGCATCTATGGTATGGTCACATGTGTTTTGATATCAACTTGCAATTGATTTTTGTAAGGTTGTTGCTCGTGTTATTAAATTAAGAGCATAGTTCCAAATTATAAAATCATGTTGAAAATGCTGATTCATATCTATGTTGGTTTAACAAAAATTGTATGCCTTCAATTATAGCTAAATCATTGATTATGAGAATAAAACTCCCAAATAAAATTTGGTATGAGATATGTTGATTTAACTTATAGCAACACTTGAATGCATCAAACCAACAAGGTTTCCCCTATCACAATTGGTTCAGGGTCAGGAACCAAATAATTCCATCTAAAAATTTGAATGTGTGATATATGATTCAATTGCTCCACCACAACGCACAAAGATGGGTCCCCAAATGAGCTTGGGGGGTAAATGTTAGATTTTCTAACATTAGGGGGAGAAGTGATTAGCAGCTGAAAATTGAGTGTGGGATGAATTATCTAGATCCTTGGGAAAAAAAAGTGAACTTAAAGTTCAATTGATAATTCACTTGGAAAATACTGCAAATCAATTGCCAGATATATTTGCTAACTCTATTTTATAATTAAGTTGCAAATGCTGCTCCAATGAAAGGTCCTTGAAGGACAGGGTCTATGAAACGCCTGAAGCGTGATAGACCAAACGGTTCCAAATATAGAACTCCTTGAAGAAGAAGAGGAGAAAATGATTAAGATGATCATAAGCGTGATAGACCAAACGGTTCCAAATAGAGAACTCCTTGAAGAAGAAGAGGAGAAAATGATTAAGATGATCATAATGATGAGGCAAGTGCTTTAAGAAAGCACCACGGCATAACACTTCATAAAACCTTGGCGAAGGTTCAGGTACCTGAAAATGATGAAAAATTAAGAGATCTCAATAAGTTATGTCGCATTGGAACTGATATCAAAATGATCGTCGACGATACCTTTGATATAATGTAGCGCTCAATATTATAAATATTGACTAGGATCTTGAATTCAAATCTGTCAAAAAGTATGGACAGATAAATGATTGGCCAATTAAAAATACGCAATTCAAGTATAATGCCAGTAGATGTAAATGGATTCTTGTGGCATAAAGATTTTTCATAAATTCTGACATTATTATATGGAGAGGTCCTCTCATGGTGGATGAAATTATTTTGAGGTTCCTCATAAGTCTGGCAATATATGAAAAACTTGATATACACATAATGAAATTATTTTCATGTCTAGAGAGACTGAAGGATATATGAAAATCCTTGAAGGATTTAAAAGAACGAGGAAATTCTTGGTCCTGAAGATATAGTCTTATCCTACTAGAAGACAATGAAATTGGATCAAACACATAATGCGGTATCTAAAAGGGACTACCGATATGAGCTTATTTTATTCTAACAATTGCAGTCCCGATCTTGTTGGTTATGCCGATGTGGGTATTTATCTAACCCACATAAATCTCGATCTCAAACTGGCTACGTGCTCATATGTGGAGGTACTGCCATATCTTGGAGATGTACAAAGCAGTCTCTCGTAGCTACTTCATCAAATCATGCTGAGATAATAGCTATTAATGAAGCAAGCCGAGAATGTGTGTGGTTAAGGTCCATGATACATCTCATTAGAGAAAAATGTGGTATGAAATGTGACAAAGTACCCACAATTTTGTATGAATATAATGCAGCATGCATAGCACAACTAAAGGGAGGATTCATAAAAGGAGATAGAACGAAACACATCTCGCCAAAGTATTTCTACACACATGAGCTCCAAATGAATGGTGATATCAATGTGCAACCGATTCGTTCAAGTGACAATGTGGCTAATTTATTCACCAAATCTCTACCAACTGCAACTTTCAAGAAGATGGTGCATAAGATCGGGATATAAAGATTCAAGGATGTTCTCATAAGGGGAGTTAATACGCGCTGTACTCTTTTTCCCTTACGAGGTTTTGTCCAACTGGGTTTTCCTTGTAAGGTTTTTAATGAGGGAGCCAAAAATGCGTATTATTAGATTTGTGTACTCTTTTTCCTTCACTAGATTTTTTCCCACTAGGTTTTTTCTAGTAAGGTTTTAACGAGGCACATTATCTATCAAATAGACATTCAAGGGGGAGTATTATAAACATATTTGTGTTATAGTGAATGTCTATAAAAATATTTGTATTGTAGTGGATACATGTGTTTATATCATTGTGAAAGTGTATCTTTAGGAGAAAAGTTAGGAGAAATTATCCCTATAAATAGAGGGGTTCTCCTTCATTATATTTTATTTCATCAAGAGAAATAAAAACTTCTCTCTTTCTCTACATATTCTTGTTCTTTCTTTTGTTATTTCATAACAGCTCTTCATTTTCTTTTTCACAAGACCGGTCATACTTCCATTCTTTCTTTTTATTTCAAAAATACTCGAGCACTCAAATTCTCACTCTCCCTTTTGTTCTAAAAAAATGCCTAAGCGCTCATATTTGTGAAGACTTGAGAGTGAGCGAAAAAATATGAGCACTTGACATTTTTTTAGAAAAAAAAAAAGAATAGGTCACGTTAGATAATGAGTAGGGTTTAGGTTGGGTTGGGTTTTAATTTTTCCAAGGTAATGAATGAATTTTTTAAAACTATTTTGTTAAAATTAAACTTATCACGTTATTAATTCTCTTTAGAAAATATAAAATTCAACAAAGATGGCCGCTGAAATGTACTAGATAAAGTAAGATAATTTTTGAAAGGCAAAATAAAAATAAATAACTTTAATGGATAATTATCAAAAGTTGAATGATCAGATTATCCTAATACTTTTGATTTATTTATTTATTTGGGAATATTTGCTTACTTTTTAGGTAGTATCATCTCTATTCTCTCCAGAGAAGAAAGCATCAAAGTGTAGACAATATCCAAATCCAAGAAATCAGTTAAAAGTCAAAATCATCTTATATCTAGTATGGGGGCTTTCAATGGAGTGAAGGATTTAATTATATATCCTATGAAAAAGGAAAAGAGTAAAGCAAATAAATTGATCTTTTGTATACGCATAATTATTGATCTTCTATATATCTTGTCCGTAAAAATCAAAATCATCTAAATATACGGGACGAACCAACTCTGCAGATTATACTACATAAACGGACTAGCTATGCTAGTCTTGCAAGTTTCTTATAGAACTTAATTTATGGAGAATATAAACAACACCTTAAAATAGGAAATCATTTGACAGGCCGAATAATTACTATTATCATAAAAAAGAGGAAAAAAAAATAATCGAAAGGAGAGAAAAGGTTGATCTTAAATGCAAGTATGGTAGAAATTCTGAAAAAGTTTTCTCTTTTAGTCGATAACAATCAAAATCATCTAACATATTCAGTTTAGATCATTTTAGTAAATTTCAATTACTTAAATAACTTGAGATATATTTGATAATCACTATATTATATTTAGTTTATTAAAATTATTTTTTTGCATTTTCCAACTTGCATGCGATATTCGCATTAGGAATTCGATTAATTTATCTTAGTATCGCGTAAAGCCAAAAGCACTCATAAAACTCTGGTATTTAAGGCAGCCCTCTGGCATGCGGGGACAAGCAAACTGATGGTAATAGCAGGGAAAAACCTACACGGAAGAAAATTGATGTTCAAAAATGGTTGGAAATCTTATGGAAAATAATTGACAACGGAATCTGTAGATAATTCTTATAACATGAGGTTTGTCGAATACACTATTCATAAGAAATATTGCACCCGATATAAGTGTATCTCTCAATATTCAACAAGCTGTTTTAGTATAAAATTTGTTTATAGAAACTAGCAAAGACTCATAAAAAAGAATACCCAACACAATAAAAAATATGAAAGAAGAAATTTCTCTTTTTCATCTCCACACCAAAGATTTGGACAAGTATATATAGATAAAACTAGTAAGAGTATCCGCGCTTCGCACGGTCATTTAAAACTACTGACTTTATAAAATAATATTTTTATAAATATAATCAAAGTAAAATAAATTAATGAGATAATAAATATGCGTGAAAAATAACTTTATAAATTAAATAAATGACAAATAATTTTTTTAAAAAAATTAACCAACACTTTCTCTTTTTATAATATCAAGCCATAAAAATATGACATCTACAATACAAAGAAATCTATCAACCGTTAAAATTACAATAATATATAACTTACATATGAAACTACATAGTAACAAATGTTAATTGTGAAAAAAATATAATAACATATTATCATTCATCCTTGAGTCAATCATCTTTGATTTTGTTTTATAATTTGGCCTTTTGCTTTTTGGAAGTATTACTATTTGAAATTTTAGAACAACCAAATAAAGGACAACGTGCAATATTAATTTTTTTAATAAATAAATAACTATTGGTAAAAAGAACAATAGAAATAAGGAAAAAGGTATAGATATTCTAGTTTAACTTGATATTTCCTTGTAGAAAGTTTATCCTTCCTTTTTGCATTACATATATCATTATGTTCCCCATTTTAAATTGCTCAAAAGAAATTATTAAAATGAAAAATAATGGAGACTACATGTCATGATTGCACAAAAAATATATATACTTGAAGGAAAAAAATATTTTAATAAACTAATAAATTCCTTAGGTGCTTTATGAAAAATCATGATACCAAAGTGATAGGGTTCAATTTGAAACTACACTTTTATCCCAATGCCAGTCTAGAAATACACATCTATTACTAAGAAGCATTTACAACTTGCAATTTACCTTGAAAATCTATTTATACTTCTCTGTTGAATGTGAGAAATAATTTATTATGTAGTAATCTACGTCTTGGAACTACCGAAGCTTCACTACATACATGCTCCTCAATGAGTTATCCGACAGAACATCCTTGAAGTCATGCTAAAATTTTGTTACTTCTCGTTTTCTTTTCATGGTTCACTAAGCACATCAAGAGCGGAAAAGGTTTTTAAGGTCTTTTAGTTTTTACTATAGGCATACAAAATTTGGATTTATCTTTATGTGATGCCAGTATGATCTTTAAAGGAAATTTTGATTGTACCTTCATCAATTTCAGTAGCGAAAACTCAATTAGCATATATTCCAGATATCAATTCAAAGGTCTAATAAATTAAATGATATTGACCTTTAATGTATATCCTACCACCCCTACACACAAAAAGAATTATACAAATCATTATAGAGAAAAATTAGATAACCTAAAAACTGTAGACTAATGCATGCAACAATGCAAGTATACATAGAATTAGAGAAGGAACATTCACTATTTCAAAATAAGAAGGAAAAATCATTCCTTTGCGATTTTTCTAGCTGGACCATAGTTATCTACGTTTTATGTAATCCAATTTAACGACGAATATTAGTTTCTAATATTCATGTCTGGGCTAAAAATAATTGATAGTAATAGACACAATCTTTTATTATACCTTTAACAGGCTTTTTATCATTAAAAAGCTTGTGTAAATAATTGCTAGCTATAATAATAGAAATGTGACTCCTGCAGACTGCAATAGTGAAAGTCATATAGATGATTAAAAATATCTGACCTTTAAATAAAACTAGATCAATCTCTATCAGAAATAAAACTCAAAAAAATTAATAAAAGAAAGTATATATAGAGGTCAGATCTAAAAAAATCGGAAATTTATCAAACTCACTAATTCAGCAACTAAAGGTTCAAAAAATCAGCTCAATACAAAAAACAATGACAATTTTTTCAGAAAATTACCAAAATAGATAGATAAAAGATAGAAAATTTTTACAAGTCGGGTGCAGAAGTCAAAAGTGAGGGGAGAATCGAACACAGATAAATTCTTTGAAAGTCATAATAGCTTTCTTCGTCTTCCTTTTTTCTTGTACTTTATGAAATCTTCTCTAATCTTTTTGCCCCTCTATAGTCTTAGATTGAAGATTTTTTCTTTAACTTTTACAAATCAAATTAACTCAATTTATGAGAGATATAAAGTAAGATAAAATAAAAAGAAGAAACATTATTAATAAATCTCAATATCTTTTATTAATAGATTTCAATACCTTGGTGAAATAATGAAATAATAAAGATTCTCTTTAACTTTTTTCTTAGAATATAATTTTCTCACATTTTTAAATGTAAAATTTACTGAATAGCTCCGTGACAGTCATTAATATTGGCTGTAACTTGATGAACTCTGTAAAATTCAATATAATAACAAAATTCAATTAAAAGAATAGTTGATATTTTGGTTTAAAAAATTGTTTTTACTCTTCATATGTTAAGAATACCAGCATGTTATATAAATATAGCATCAACACAACTCAAGTAGGTTGATGTATAGAAATACAATGGAGATCTCATCTCCAAAAACTTAATTATACTAACAACATGTACTTTCTTGTAGGGATAAAAAAGATACAGAAAATACGCCACATGAAATTTTCAATTTGCTAGAAGATTAAAAGAGGAACTCTATAGCTTCTCCATTTAGAAAAATTATAAAAAATACAAGATTCACTCAAGTTTCAGCTAATGAACCGGTAAGTTCTATTAGCCATAACTCAGGGTAACAATATCAATGCTGAAAACTAATTCTGAGTGTCCATTCAGAACCTCTTGAAAAGAGAAGCAACATAACAATTCAGTGACATGTTCATTTCAATGGTAAAACATGTTACTGATATATGTAAACCTTTTCTCCCACACAAATGTCAGCATCAAGTTATCTTAAATTCACACATAAAGAAGCAAATCAAAATTGAACGGCTAGTAAGAATTTAATGCAAATGTATAAGAGGAACTTGGCGACCAATGATATAAGAAAATATCAAGCATTCATTCCAGATAATATTTTCAATAAAAATATTAGCACGTATAATGCACGTGACTGCTTTATATTCTCACCAAATGCGACTTATTTTCATTGTAAAGCAAGGTTTGAACTTCTGTATGTATTGTTCAACATTAAAGTTTAAGGACATGACATCTCGTATCAAAATAACTGCAGTGATAAAGTTCACACAAAATTATTATTTTTTTTCTTCTTTGGTAAGTGCAATTGTAGACCAAGTACACAAACACATAGAGAGTTACATAGAGTATTTCGTATTTTGAAATAAATAAGTTGCTAGAAATTAAAGGAAGAGACACAATTTTTAGGATAAGTAAAAGTGGTTTTTGATTCTTTTTAATAGAACAGTTAAGAAAAAAATGACTTAGCTTATTCTTGTTGTTTGTATAATATGAGGAGGAAAAAAATTTTCTGGTATAATGATGATAGGTCCAATATAATATAATAAGTATTTAACTTCACAGTTCATTCCATTTTGTCCAACTAATCAAGAAAAGAAGAGATGCAAGTGTAGAGAATATTATGAACTTTTGTTATCCCATTAATATATCAAAATGGAATAAAATTGTGAAATTTTCTGTTTTTAGTCTTTTTTATTTATTTTTGAAAATAGAGGCAGCTCAAAGTTGTAACCAGGTGCTTTACTTGCGTATATATAAATTATTGGTATTCTTAAAATTTAAATTTTCATTTCGATTTTCAAATTTAAGAAGATGGGGTGAGTCTTGGCGTAACTATAAAAGTTGTCGTTGTATGACCAGGTTATAGGTTCAAGTTACGAAAAAATCTATTGCGATAATGCAAGGTAATACTACATAAATAAAACCCAATTTGATCTGACCCTTCCCTCAAAATACAATCATAGCGGGATCTCAATGCGCTGGCCTGTTCTTTTCAAGGTTAAATCAAAATTCACGTGCTATATAATTTCCAATATTATGTGGAATAAAATTGATAACCAAGTCTGACTATCTTTTCGATGATAGACAACAAAAATAATTATTATATTCATTATGAAAGTGGTTGGTAAGTAGTGGCAGGTATGCAATATCTCATTAATTTTTAAGGGAGAGACTCATGTTTTTACCCTTAAAAGAAAGTGTCGAACTTATCATGAAACTGTTTTAAGCATCTAATTATTCTAATTCTAAGTAGCTTGATAAAACTCAAAAGAAACACTCCCTTTATTTTTAAATAAATAATTATTGTACGGACTGTCTAAACTCCTAAAGGACTCCAACTCCTTGTGTGATTGCAGTCTAGCAGAAATATAAGGGTAGAAGAACCTAAAACTTTTGTTTATCAAAATTTCGTGTTTTATTTTCCTAAAATTCCAAAAAAACAGGTATTACTAAAATCCTTCAAGTGTAAGAATGTAATTTTTGTATATTTTGTTTAAGATTATATGAATCTCATAAATAGAAAATAAATTAACCAAAAGATGCATTTTTTATTTTGTAATAAACCTAAATCAAGCAGGAATTCAGAATATAAATTTAAAGATACATTAAACATCAGCTAAAAATAAAAAAACTAAAAATTGCAAAAAGAGAAAAGAGAAGATTTACCTTGGTCGTGGGGAGTAAATTTGGACAGAATCTCTAATCGAGAAGAATAATCCTTATCCCTTTTCTTTGTTGAGTTAGTAATTCCTAAGATAAATTCAATGTTATAGCCAAGTTTTGTTAGTCTGACTGTTTTTCTAATGATAGATAATAAAAATAATTATTCTATTTATTATGAAAGTGGTTAATAAGTAGTGGAGGATATGCAATATCTCATTAATTTAAGGGAGAGACTTATGTTCTTATCCTTAAAAGAAAGTGTAGAAGTTATCATGAAACTGTTTTAAGCATCTAATTATTCTAATTCTAGTATCTTGAAGAAACTCAAAATAAATGCTCCATCTTATTCTTAAATAAATAATTATTGTTAGGACTTTCCAAACTCCTAAAGAACTCCAACTCATTGTGTAATTGCAGTTTAGAAGAAATAGAAGGGTGGAAGAACCTGAAACTTTAGTATGTTAAAACTACGCGTCTTATTTTTCTAAAATTTCAACAGAACAGGTGTTACTAAAATCCTTCAAGTATAAGAATGTAATTTTTGTATATTGTGTTAAAGATTAAATGAATCTCATAAATAGACAATAAATTAATCCAAAGATTCATTTTTGGTATTATGTAATAAATGTAAATCAAGCAGGAATTTGAGAAATATTCAATGGGTCATAACATGAGGCTTGTCGAAGATGCATTTTTGTTATTATGTAATAAATGTAAATCAAGCAGGAATTTGAGACTGTTCAATGGGTCATAATATGAGGCTTGTCAAAGGCACCATTTTTAAAGATATTGAACCTGGTATTGGTGTATCCCCCAATATTCAATAATTTGTTCTAATATAAAACTATGAGCAAAGAAACTAAGAAAGGACACCCATCACAATAAAAAAATATGGAAGAAGGAATTTCTCTTTTTTCATCTCTACACCAAAGATTTGTACAAGTATATCGATAAAACTAGTAAGAGTATTTGCATTTCGCACAGTTATTAAAAACCACCGACTTTATGAAATAATATTTTTATAAATTTAATCAAAGTAAAATAAATGAATTAAACAATAAATATGCGTGAAAAATATATTTATAAATTAAATAAATGACAAATATAAACAAATGGATTAAACAATAAATATGCATGCAAAATAAATTTTTATATTAAATAAATGAAAAAATATAAATTTGTTTTTCCAATTAGCACCAACACTTTCTCCTTTTATAATACCAACCCATAAAAATACGATATCTACAATACAAAAAAAATCAATCATCCGTTAAAACTACAATAATATATATCTTACATATAAAACTACATAATAACACACGTTAATTGTGGCATCGTCGGCGGCGGCGGCGGTGGCGGCGATGGTGATGGTGGTGGATGGTGGTGGTGATGAAGATGATGATGGTGCTGGTGCCCCATCTAAATAGTCATGTTCCACAATGTATTGTCCGACACAACATCCTTGAAGTCTTGCTAAAATTTTGTTACTTCTCATTTTCATGTCATGGTTCACTAAGCACATCAAGGGAATAAAAGATTGTTAAGGTCTTTATGTTTTTACCATTGGCGTACCAAATTTGAATCTATCAGTAAGAGATACCAGTATGATCTTTAAAGGAAATTCTGATTGTACAGTCAATAATTTTAGCAGCGAAAACTCAATGAAAATACTCAATGAGTGTTATACCCCGAAAGCCCTAAGATCAGACTCGAGAGTTGAAATGGAGAAAAATAAAATTTTATGCACCAGGTCACAGAACGAGTCATCCTGTGACCCGTCAGGTTGACCACGAGTCGTTAAGTGACTCATGGTGAGGAGTGTTGACTTGCCTGGAAAATTCGAGTTGGGGTGACCGCAAGTGTGACCACGAGTAGTGGTCAGCCCCACGAGTCGTTGGGTCACCCGTGGTCAAGGGAAATTAGAAGGTAAAGGAGGAGTTGGCAGTGTACCTCATGGTTGGACCCCACGAGTCGCGATCAGACACCACAATTCGTTAGGTAAGTCTTAGTCAGCATTTGGTGAAGGACTTCAGGAGTTGGGCAGTGGATGTAATACGGGAGGTGACCACAAGTCTTGGTCACCAATGAAGATCCATTAGGTCCCTCGTAGGGACCCTTTGAAGAAAAGTGGCAGTGCAGCCAACGACAGTAGATGGCGACTCGTGCCCTAGGGTAGCGACTTGTGACTATCAATTTTTCTCTACGAATTTAGTAAGCACTTTTTTATAATTCCTATGACCTTAAGGCTACGTCGTTTTAAGCTATGAATAGTAAGTTTTAAGAGAGGTAAGTTCATTCTAAGCTATTCCTATTCATGCATGCAAGAGTAAAGGTTTAGAGAGGTGGTCAAGCTCAATTTTCTCCAAGTTCTTCTCAATTCTTCCTTGGGCAATCAGAGAAATTATAAAATCAGATGCTCTCAGGTATGTAAGGTTATTAATGGATGAATTTGTTCACGCTCATGCCCAACCCCTCTCTAATTCATAAAATCTATATGTTGATCCTATGGGGTTTTAACTCAATGGATGAATTACCTAAGTTTCTACCATGGGTATGATCTAAGCATGTTTCTATTATTGAATTATGATTTATGGGCAAGTTTTACATTGTTTTCAATTTATGATTATGTTTTCAAGATTTATAAATTAAAATGTACATCCATGAGAAGTTCATGAGAGTAGAGATTTATGATGTATGTTCAAGTATGATGAGATATTTATGATGAAAAGCATGTTTTCAAGTTACCCATGTCTATGAGCATGTTTTCAAGTGAATTAAGTATTTTCAAGCATGTTTAAGTATTGAGCAAGCCCATATGTTCAAGTATGATTTATGATTTCACGAATTATCTTACCACATGCTTTTGGAATCAAGACTCCCAATTATGTTCAGCTTGTGATATGGTTTTAGACAAGGCTCCACATGTTTGATTTCAGATTTTATCTGTACATGATTATTCAGCTTCGTCAATAGACGATGGTCAACTTCGTTGAAAAATGATGGAGAGCATATGCATGTTTTTGGGAGTAGTGTCTAGCACCGAGTAGGCTAAGGGTCAGTCAACCCTATGCCTCAGAACTACACCCCAATGTAGGTCTGTTCAGATTATTTTGGGACCTCCTATGTGAGATTTTCCTTGCTTCAAGGGGCCTTCAACTTGATATCAATATTATGGTAGCGTCTTTAGCAATGATAAGGCTTTAGGCGGCTATGCCAACTTGAGTGTGATAGTCGGGACCACGTAAGCTCTATCATGGTAATGTCGATTATATGACGAATCTCCCATTGTTCCTCATGATTTCAGTTATGCATGTTCATAATTCATGATATATATGTCTACATGTATGTTCTAAACCAGGTTTGACCCAAATGTTCAGTTTTTACTTGCGATTATCAGATTTCAGCTTTGGGTTATTTGATTCAGTTATGATGTTCAGATCATGATTTCAGAAAAATAACATGCAAGCCCTACTCTCAGATTCTTATCTTAATTGTGTTTTACCTTATGCATGTTTTAAATGATTTTACTTATTTAATCAGTTTGACTTACCTTGCAGACTCGGTACATTTCACATACTGACCACTATGTCATATCGTTTTATGATACAGGCTCCGATCTTCAGACTCAGCCCTGTCATTAGCCAGTTCCAGAGTTAGTATCTAGCTTCAGTGGTGAGTCCTCATCTCCCGAGGACCATTTGTTGAAGTTATCTTTGCACTTTCAATTTTCATATTTGTCGAGTTAGTTGTGGTGTTTTCCCATCAACCCATCAGACTTGATAGAGACTTTCAGACTGTATGCAGTAATCAGCTCATCATGTATGAAGTGAATTCCGATTCCGATGTTATGTTATGATTAGACTTCCGCTATGTCTATTATGTTTAGTCTTCCACTTATTTGATTGAGTTAGATGTATGTTCATGCCATTGGCTGACTTAGAGTCTCTTGGGGCTCCTTGTCCCGTGTCTCGATCCAAGCTTATGTTTGGGTTGTGACAAACTTGGTATCAGAGCAATAGATTTTCAAGTGTCCTAGGATATCTAAAAGCTATATTAAGTAGAGTATTTTTTCATAAGTATGAAGCACGCCACACTTATGACGAAGAGGCTACGAGACGTTTAGGAAATATTCCCTTCTTTCATGATCTGTGTCGTGTGGTGAAATGTCTCTCTATTCTTCTAACTCGTTCTATTCGCGATTGCAGAATCATGCTTCTACACATAGTTAGCAATAGAAAAAATGAAAATGGAAATGGCCACGAGGATGGCAATGGAGAAGGGCACCAACATGCCCTATCAGTTCATGAGAACCATAAACTTGAGCCAGCCAGTTTCCCACGCTGAATTTAGGGTAGCTATTCAGATGCTACCACAGGCCTTGACCACCCAGGTCAACCGATAGGCAATGGTGCATGTTCCACAGAACGGGAATGCGGCGACAACACCAGTCAAGGATTTCCTAAGGATGAACCCACCAGAGTTTCTTGGGTCAAAGGTGGATAAGGATCCACATGAGTTTATTGACGAGATTCGAAGATCACTCAGGCCATGAGGGTGAATGGAGAAGAGTGTGGTGATTTGGCCTCATATCAGTTGAAGGGGCTAGCACACGTTTGGTTTAAACAGTGGAAGGATAGTAGGGTAGCCAGAGAAGGCCCTATCATTTTGGAGGGTTTCACATTGCTTTTATAGATCGGTTCTTCCCTCGTGAGATGAGGGAGTTGAAAGTAGCTGAGTTTGTTAATCTAAATTAGGGAAAGAGGACAGTGTAGAAATATGCCCTAGAGTTCACTCGTCAGTCAAAGTACAACCTAGAGTTAATGGTTGATCAAAGGGCGCGAGTGAACAGGTTTGTTCATGGGGTTAGCGGACTATCTAGACAAGGATTGTAGAAACGCCATACTCCATCAGGATATGAATTTTCCTCGGATAGTCTTGTACGCCCAATAGATGGAGGCGACACATCTGAGGGAGAGAGAGGCCAAGAGGAACAGGATAGACAACTATAGGTTCTCTCAGTCGAGACCTGGTGGTGGGCATTGACAGTGGTCCCATCAGAGATCTTCAACCCTAGCATCTTAAGCAATCAGTGTACCATCCAGACCTAGGCACGAATGGAGAGGATGAGCATCAGACTCTAAGGGTCAGAGTAGCAGGCCCATAGATTCCAGTATCCCCATTTGCGACTGGTGTGGCCGGAGAAACACGGGTCAATATTTGGCAGGTACAAGTGCTTGCTTTGGGTGTGGGAAGCCCGGACATATGCTCAGAGATTGCCTAGCAGCTAGACAGGGCCATGATAGGGGCCGAGGCCCAACTTCTAGTTTAGCAGCTCAACCCGCATGCCCAACCCAACAGAGGGCATCTACTAGCACAGGTGATGGTCATCGCCAAAATAGATTTTCTTCCTTAGCATCCCGCCGGGAGCAGGAGGTCTCCCCGGATATAATCATTGGTATGTGCGAGTTTTCCACCTTGATGTATATGCTTTATTAGATCCAGGGACTACCTTTAATTTTGTTACACCTTATGTAATACTCCGAAGTGCCTAGGATTAGACCCAGGATCAAAAATGGAAGTTAGCTGAAAACTGAAAAAAATGTACAGGACGGATGACCCAACGGATCATTGGTCCAACCAACAGCCCGTTGGAGCAAGTAGTAGGAAGTGGAAGTCTGGTTGCATTGTAAGTAATGGGTGATGCAATGACTCATTTCTTGGAACAAGAAATCATTATTTGTAATCGTGGGTGGAACTGGACCTTGGCATTTGAGGAGATAATGGGTCATCCAATAACCCATGTTGAGGGGTAATGACCCGTTGTCACCAGTCGTTATTTGGGTTGCTAAATTTCCAGTGGACCTAATGGCAGGACACCACGACTCATTGGAGGAAACAATGAGTCATGGTGAGACTCGTTGTGAGAGAAGTTCAGAATCTGCAGGGGGCAACCAATGATTGACACAATAACCCGTTAGACTAAGCGACAACTCATCCTGTCGAGCCGTGGTATGAATCCAAGATCAAGGAATGGGCAGTGTATATGACAGATCATACCACGAGCCATGGTATCCTCCAACAACTCGTTGGTATGCCCGTTGGACTGACTAGTGCAGATTTTTAGGATATTTCAGTAAAGGTATTTTTGTCTTTCCTCTGCTCTAGGGCCCTAAACTAAGTTATTTATGATATTCTCTGGGTATGTTCAGATAGGTTAAGCCCCCTAACATAGTCATTCCTATGCATGCAAAATTAGGAAGAATTAAGAGAGATCAAGCTATTCCTCAAACTCTTCTTCATCAATTCTCCCTTGGGCTTTCAAAAAGTATTAAAATCGATCTTACCCAGGTATGTTGGGTTATGAATGGGCATTTTTGAGAAGTAAAAGGTTGATAAAGCTGGGACTATAATCCTGAAGCTGTATCATAAAATGATACAATATAAAAGGTATACGTCAATACTTTGAATGTACTGAGTAAGTGAGAGTAACATAACACAAGGAAATAAACGAAAAAGAAATGCTGAACTGGAAGACATGCATTAACCAATAGAATCTACTGAACTGAAATAACTAAAATGCTGAGGTAGTCAAGAAGACCCTGTTTGATGGTCAAAATATGTTCTAAGTTTGGTATATTATTCTGGACTGAATTGGACTGAGACTGAACTAAACTGACTAGTGGGAGAGCCTATAACCGACATGTAACCACGTGAGATAAACGTGTAGTTCGATGTGTACACCCCACCAGTAGGACTCAATATACCTTGCCAGGGTAAAAAGGCATGAACTAGGCGATCACAAAAGTCTGGGGTCAATCAGGCCAATAAATACTGTAACCTACGCTGGCAACGTAGTTCTGGGAACCTAGGTGCACTAGAACCCCGTTCCGCTCAGTGATAAGTCCTATTCCCACTGGAATTCCTAAGATGAATATAAAGCTGATAGCTCAATACTGGAGTCCAAAAGTAGTCAGGGATATATAACTGAAAGTACCCTGAATGTCTTATTGGACCAGATTCTAAAACTGGGTTCTAGACTGGTCAGAGTTGCTTATCTAAGCGTCGTAACCGTCTAAGAACAAATTGTAATCTGACTGGGGTCCTAAGGCTAGTCAGAGCTATCTGTCTAAGTGTCATGACCACCTAGTTAACCAATAAACTGAGTTTTGGATCTGATTCTAATAACTAGGAGGTGATACTGGCACCTCAAGAATTTCTGTAGTCAAATTGATTAGTTGACATTATTTTGATCAATCCGGAGGTTGCTAAAAATATGATCAAGACTAGGCTGACATTTCTGAGAATATGAAATTTCTGACAGAAATTTTCTAACATACATTTGACTGAGTTTCTAACACATACAAATATTATAGAAACCCCCAACTCTGAAAGATTCAAGCAATTTTCGAGAATTCGATACTTATGCAGGATTCTAGTTTCTGCTTTCAAGATTTAGGTCTAAAATTCACATTCGATGGAACATAAATCATTTGAGTTAAAAACCGGTGGAAAAAATCTAAAATTAGCATAGAATAATATTCTTTAAGAATTAAACAAGGTCTGGTAGCAATATCTTCACAATCGAAAATTCAGGGCTAGAACTGATAGCGAACGGAGAAAGAGTTTTAGGGGACACAAGGGAAGAACAATCCCCTTGTTGAATTCCCACATACCTGGCTGAAAATTTCCCTGGAGAATGAAGCTTGAATCTGCTGCAATGGGTGTAAAGTCCTTATCTGGCCTGAGAGTTCTTGAGAGGAAACTACGATCTTTCTTTAAAAGTTAACATGGGGAATGAGGGAATAAACCGTTCAATCCCTCTAATATCTCTGAAATTTTACCTAAAATGACATAATTTAGAAACTAAATGGGTAGGAGATTACAAAAATAACCTTGGGTTAAAATCTAAAATCTGGTCGACGGGGTCCCAATGGGTCACTCAACGAGTCGTTACTAGTGACCACGACTCGTGGTCACCATCCGTTAACCTCACTGACTCAACCTTGAACAATAAGTTACCAAACTCACCAAGACTCACCTAATGAGTCTTGGTGTCCAACCATGAATCATTAGGTCCTCCCGTCAAGTACACTGCCTCCTCCTTTCATCTCATCACTGCCACTCCCAACGACTGACCTAACGAGTCGTGGGGGCTAACTATGACTTGTGGTCTCATCACGACGGTAGCCTTCTCCCAACCTTCAACCCTCATCTTCTAGCCTCCCCATGAGTCACATCATGACTAGTAGGCACCTCCAACGGGTCACTTACCGATCCATCCTGTGCCTGGTGACAGATTTTTCAGTTTTCTGCAAATTTTCTATTTTTAAGTCCCGAGTACAATCTTTGAGTTTCTGGGGAATTACAATATCTCCCCTTGGGAAAATTCATCCTCGAATGTTGGAAAACACACAGGAAAGCCGAGAATAACAATTAAAATTTTCAAATACTGCTCATCTAAATCAAAAACTGACAGAATGACTACCCCCGTTTCAAAATACATAACTGAACTGAATTTACCTTTCATACATATATCCATAAATGTAAAAGAAACTTGAATGCATGATTTGAGCATGAAACCAAATTGAGTTCTACGATAAAACTAATATCTCAAGATGTAAAAAAGCCGGTAGAAAATAAGTGTGGGTATTTGGCCATCATATTTGCTTCAGCTCCCACGTAGCTCCCTCTACCTGCTAATTTCTCAACAAGACCTTGACTGAAGCTATTCCATTGTTCCTCAGCTTACGAACTTGAAGGTCAAGGATTTGGACTGGGACCTCCTCATATGAGACACTATCCTCTATTTCTACACTGTCCAATGACACAATTGAAGTTGGATTTCTGATACATTTCTTCAAAAGTGACACATGAAATACAGGTTGCACAAATGCCAACCCTGAAGGTAACTCCAGCTCATAAGCTACCTTGCCAATTCGTCTCAGAATTCTATAGGGTTTCACATATCTAGGACTGAGCTTTCCCTTCTTCCCAAACCTCATCACCCCTTTCATGGGCGAAACTTTCAGATAGACCCAGTTATCCACAGCAAATTTCAATTCTCTTCTCCTCACATCAGCATAAGATTTTTGACGACTTTGAGCTGTCTTCAATCTTTCTTTGATGAGCTGTACCTTCTGCATAGCTTCATGAACCGAATCTTGACCGATTATAGCAGCTTCAGCCACTTCAAACCACCCAATAGGAGATCTACGCCTCCTATCATACAATGCCTTAAATGGGGCCATCTGGATACTGGAGTGGTAGCTATTGCTGTACGAAAACTCAATAAAAGGCAAATAGTCATCCCAACTGCCCTTGAAATTGATCACACATGCTCTCAACATATCTTCTAGGGTCTGAATAGTCCGCTCAGCTTGCCTTTCTTTCTGCAGGTGAAAAGCTGTGTTGAGCTTGACCTGGGTGCCCAGTCCCTTCTGAAACTACTTCTAGAAATGTTAGGTGAACTGAGTACCTCTATCCAAAATGATGGATAATGGTACCCCATGAAATCTAACCAACTCACAAATATAAAGTCTAGCATAGTCCTCAGCTGAATCCGTCATTTTAACTGGAAGGAAATATTCTGACTTAGTCATCTGATCTACTACTACCCAGATGGAGTCATATTGCCGATGAGTCGAGGTAGAACCATAATATCCATATTCACTTATTCCCACTTCCACGTGGGTATGCTGATATCCTGGGTCATACCTACTGGTCTCTGATGCTCTACCTTGACTTGCTGGCAGTTCGGGCACTTAGCTACAAATTTAGCAATATTTCTCTTCATACCGTTCCACCAATAAATATCCCACAGATCGCGGTACATTTTAGTAGTACCAGGGTGGATAGAGTACCTGAAACTATGTGCTTCAACTAGTATCTTCTGTCGCAACTCACCAACATCTGGTACACACAATTTGCCCTAGTAATGCAGCACACCATATCCCCTTTTGGAGAAAGCCTCAACCTCATTTCTGAGTACCATTTCCTTAAGTTTAAGAAGGATGGGATCTTCATCTTGTCTGGAATTCACTTCCACAACCAAGGAAGAGTCTGACCTGCTTTGCATCACTACTCCACCCTCAGCTGAGTCAACCAACTGCACCCTTAACCGAGTTAGCCTTTGAACATCCTTTGCCAACTCCTTTTTGCTTTATTCAACATGAGCCATGCTACCCATAGACACTCTACTTAGGGCATCAACCACCATATTGACTTTTCTCAGGTGATATAACACGCTCATATCATAATCCTTCAGGAGTTCCAACCATCTTCTCTGGCGAAGATTCAGCTCCTTCTGAATGACTACGTAATGAAGGCTCTTGTAGTCAGTGAAAACATCAACATGAGCCCCGTATTGGTAATGCCTCCATAATTTTTAGTGCAAACACTACTGTTGCTAATTCCAAGTCACGAGTTATATAATTCTTCTCATGAACCTTGAGCTGCCTGGAGGCGAGACTATCACCTTGCCCCACTGCATCAACACGCAGCCAAGTCCAAATCTGAAAGCATCACAATATACCATAAATCCATCCAATCCTTTTGGTAGAGTCAGTACTGGAGCAGTAGTGAATCGAGTCTTTAACTCCTAAAAACTCTTCTTACATGCATCTAACCACTAAAACTTCACCTTCTTCTAAGTCAGCCCAGTCAGTTGAGATGCTATGGAAGAGAAACCCTCTACAAAGTGTCGGTAATAACCAGCCAAACCTAAGAAGATTCGGATTTCAGTTGGGGAGGTCGGTTTGGGTTAGTCTTTCACTGCTGCTATTTTTTGAGGATCAACCTGAATTCCCTCACCCGAGACTAGATGACCCAGGAAAGTCACGGACTTCAACTAGAACTCGCACTTGCTGAACTTGGCAAACAACTGACGGTCTCTAAGTGTCTGAAGTACTATCCTAAGGTGATTAGCATGCTCTTTCTCATTTTTGGAGTATACTAAAATGTCGTCAATGAATACGATGGCGAACATATCCAGGTAATACTTGAAGACTCTGTTCATCAGGTCCATAAAGGCCGCAGCAGCATTTGTTAATCCGAAGGACATAACCACAAAGTTGAAGTGCCCAAACCAAGTCCTGAAAGCTATTTTCGATATGTCGCACTCTCTGGCTCTTAGTTGATGATACCCTAACTTGAGATCTATTTTGGAGTAATAGCTGACTCCTTGAAGTTGGTCAAAGAGGTCATCAATTCTAGGTAGGGGATATCTGTTCTTGACTGTAACCTTGTTCAACTGACGGTAATTGATGCACATTCTAAGAGTTTTGTCTTTCTTTTGCACGAATAACATTGGAGCACCCCAAGGAGAGATGTTGGGTCTGATAAAACCCTTATCCAAAAGATCGTTTAACTGCTCCTTCAACTTCTTAAGTTGAGCCAAAGCCATTCTATAAGGAGGGATAGAGATGAGCTGAGTATCTGTAATAAGGTCTACGCCGAAGTCAATTTCCCGTTTAGGGGGGACTTTGGGAAACACATCTGGAAAGTCTCTAACGACAGGGACTTACTGGATAGTTTGGGTTTTAGAGTTAGAATCCTTCACCTGAACTAGATGGTAGATACATCCCTTGAAAATAAGCTTATTGGCCTTAAGGTAGGAAATAAACCTACCCTTTGGCGTTGAACTACTGCTCGACCATTCTAGAGTTGGTTCGTAAGGGAACTAAAACCTGACAACCCTGGTTCTACAGTCAACTGAGGCATAATCAGAGTGTAACCAATCCATGCCGAGAATGAGGTCAAAGTCGACCATGTCTAACTCTACGAGGTCAGTTGGGATGACTTTATTGTAGACTGAGATTGGACAGTTACTATACACCAGACTGGCTCTAACAAACTCGCCAACTGGGGTGGGATTGAGAAAGGTTCTGATAATACTTTTGGGTTGATATCAAACTAAACCACGATGTAAGGAGTCACGAATGATAGTGTGGTCTCTGGATCAAGCAGGGAATATACATCTATGTGGAAAAGATGTAACATACCCGTGACCACATCGAGTGAGTTCTCTTGGTCCTGACGAGATGTTAATGCATAAAAATGGTTTTGGCGTTGACCGCCCTTGTACCTAATGTGTTAGCCTGTTGAGTTGGTCGGCCTGCTGGAGCTGCTGAGGTGGTGGATTATAATCTCCCTCGCCCTGCTAATGGGTACTCCTTATGCCGATGCTTGAGTTGTCCACAACCAAAATAGCCTTCACGAACCTGAAGACACTCTCTCGGGTGGTTCTTGCTGCACTTGGGGAAAGCTAGATATCTATTCCCAGCACTATAGCTCCGAGACTTAGAACCAAATGCTCCACCCCTCAGGTCCTCGCGGGATCGAAAGGTAGGGGCACTAGCTGAGCTGGGCATTGGAGCCCTCTGCTGTTTTTGTTGCTGCTGATGCTATTATGGGCGGTTGCTACTGCTTGACCTTTGGTGGCCATGATCTAACTCTCCAGTCCTGGCCCACTTATTCTTTCTTTCCATGTCCCTTAGTTTTTCAGTCTGGATCTATTTGGAATAAACAATCAAACTGGAAAGGTCGATATCGTTGATCAACATCGAGGTCCTGCACTCCTTGAGGACCAGGTTTGACACCCCATTCACAAACTTCAGCATGCGAGCCCTTGGCTCAGCCACCATCTCTAGAGCGTATTTGGACAACCTGGTAAACTCCAGAGCAAACTCCTCCACTGTTCTGTTCTCGTTCCTTAGGTTCATAAATTTCAGTACCTTGGCTTCTCTATGCTCCCTCGGGAAAAATCTGTCCAGAAAAGAGGTATTGAACTCCTCCCACTCCACTGGTCCTGCTCCCACTGGCTGCCCTTTCTTCCACTGCTCATACCAGACCTTGGCTACCCCTTTTAACTGGTAGGCAGCTAGCTCCGCACTCTCGGAGGAGTTGGCACCCATTACACAGGTAATCTTCCTGGTCTCATCTATGAACTCTTGGGGATCCTCCTCTACCTTGGATCCCTGAAATGATAGAGGATTCATTTGGGTAAAGTCCCGTACCCAAGAAGTTGCTGTGGACCCTTGTTTGTTGACCTGGTTAGTCACGGTTTGGGCGAGCAACTGAATGGCCGCCTTGAATTCAGCAGTTGACACCGAATCGTCCTATGGGGTCGTCAGGGCTGGTGGAGTTGCCCCATAGGTTATTTCTGACCCTCCTTCTGTTTTCGCATCATGGAGGCATATTTCATTGAAATGAAGCATAGCACGAGTTAGGAGAATGATATTTTCTTGGAACTGAATTTCAGCACATGATATGGAGTATGAAATAAAGGGAAATTTCCTAATGACATCTCATAGCCTACCCATCATGAGTGTGGCGCGCTTCACACCCATGAAGAGGACTCTACTTGATGCGGCTTTTAGAAAATCGAGGATACTCTGAAATCTAGTGCTCTGATATCAATTTTTTCACACCCCGAGTTTACACCCTAGATGGAACACGGTACTTGAAGCCACATGTGAACCCAAGTCAACCCCTGGTCTATCATACACTGGCACTTTGAGTAAAAAAAACACATACAACAAAATTTGTAGAGAGAATATAAATATTTAATAGAAATATACTGAATCATAATACTGGAAATAATAGAACAAACTACAAGGCTGCGAGAGAACAACTAAGTCTGAAAACTGAGTCTAAGTCTGAAAGCCACTAGGTCTAATGAACTGCTGGGACAAACCCTCAGCTAGCTCTAAATCAACTGAAAAAAATGAAATCATAACTCAGAAAATAAATCTTAATCCTCGGAGGATGAGGACTCACCAATTCGCAAAGCTGAGGTCTTTAGAAGTAAATGGTTAATGAAGCTGGGACTATGATCCTGCAGCTGTATCACAAAATGATACAGCATAAAAGGTATGCATCATTATTCTGAATGTACTGAGTAAGTGAGAGTAACATAACGCAATGAAATAAACGATATAGAAATGCTGAACTAGAAGACATGCATTAACCAATAGAATCTACTGAACTGAAATGCTGAGGTGGTCAAGAAAACCCTGTCTGATGGTCAAAACATGTTCTAGGTTTGGTATACTATTCTGGACTGAACTGAACTGACTAGTGGGAGAGCCTATAATCGACATATAACCACGTGAGCTGAACGTGGAGTCCAATGTGTACCGGTAGGACCCAATATACCTTGCCAAGGTATAAAGACATGAACTGGGTGATCACAAAAGTCTGGGGCCAATCATGCCAATAAATACTGTAACCTACGCTGGCAATGTAGTTCTGGAAACCTGGGTGCATTGGAACCCCGGTCAGCTTGGTGCTAAGTCCTATTCCCACTGGAATTTCTAAGATGAATACTAAGCTGATAGCTCGAAACTGTGGTCAAAAACTAGTCAGGGATATATAACTGAAAGTATCCTGAGATTCTTATCGGATCAGATTCTGATACTGGGTTCTAGACTGGTGTCGTAACCTTCTAAGAACAAATTGTAATTTGACTGGGGTCTTAAGGTTAGTCAGAGATATCTGTCTAAGTGTCATGACCGCCTAGTTGACCAATAAACAGAGTTCTGGATCTGATTTTGATAACTGGGAGGTGATACTGATACCTTGGGAATTTCTATAGTCAAACTTATCAGTTGACATTGTTTTGATCAACTCAGAGGTTGCTAAAAATATGACTAAGACTAGGTTGACATTTCTGAGAATATGAACTTTTTGACTGAAATTGTCTAACATACATTTGATGAAGTTTCTAACACATACAAATATTATAGATACTCCTAACTTTGAAAGATTCAAGCAATTTTCGAGAATTCGATACTTATGTAGGATTCTAGTTTCTACTTTCAAGAGTTAGGGATAAAATTTACATTCGATGGAACATACATCATTTGAGTTACAAATTGGTGGAAAACATCTAAAATTAACATAGAATAATATTCCTCAAGAATTAAACAAGGTCTGGTAGAAATATCTGCATAATCAAAAATTCAGGGCCAGAACTGATAGTGAACCGAGGAAGAGTTTTAGGGGACATAAGGGAAGAACAATCCCCTTGTTGAATTCCCACATACCTAGCCAAAGATTTCCCCAGAGAAGGAAGCTTGAATTTGCTGCAATGGGTGTGAAGCCCTGATCTGGCCTGAGAGTTCTTGAGAGGAGACTACAATTATTCTCTAAAAGTTAATGTGGGGAATGAGGGAATAAACTGTTCAATCCCTCTAATATCTTTGAAATTGTACCTAAAACAACATAGTTTAGGGACTAAATAGGTAGGAGATTACAAAAATAACCGTAGGCTAAAATCTGATATCTGGTCGACAAGGTCCCAACGGGTCACTCAACAAGTCATTACTAGTGACCACGACTCGAAGTCACCATCCGTTAACCTCACTGCCTCAACCTTGAATAATAAGTTACCAACTAACCATGACTCACTTAACGAGTCGTGGTGTCCAACCATGAATCGTTAGGTCCTCCCGTCATGTACACTGCCTCCTCTACCCATCTCCTCACTGCCACTCCCCATGACTGACCTAACTAGTCGTGGGGGCTGACCATGACCCGTGGTCTCGTTCGTTGGGTACCCTTATCCCAACCTTCAAACCTTATCTCCTATCCTCCCCATGAGTCACATCATGACTCGTCAGAACCTTCAACAGGTCACTTAGCGATACGTCCTGTGCCTGGTGATAGATTTTTCAGTTTTCTGCAAAATAACTTCGTAATAATGCTCCCTGTGGGCTTAAAATTTCATACCTGAAGTTAATTTGAATTTGGACGGTGTTATACACCGTAAACGGATGAAAAATAGTTGATTTCCTCGTCTCTCACCCTCTCTGGCCGAAATAAAAGTTTGAAAATGAATTGGGACTTAAGGGTAGTGCTATATATACTTATTAGGGCGGTGGCCGAGGTGTGCCTCGCGCCTCCCATTGAGGCTGCCACCTTGGTGCGCCGTGCCTCCCATTGAGGCTGTAAGCCTGGCGCGCCGCACTGACCAGTGCACTACTAGCTGGCGTGTTCTGTTGGCCCCTCGCGGCCTAGTCTAGCCCGACCCTACTTCTGAAGCTTTTTCCACATGCATTAAGCTCTTCTTACTCATCACAAATACACGTGTACACTTACTAATCATTAAGTTTTATGGGGTGTCACAGTAGTTAAGCTATGCCTGTAGGCCATTTCATTTCCTACTTTAAGGACAGAAGGATGATTTCTAAAGGTTGTGTATACTATCTAGGTAGGGTTAAGGATGCTACATCCAAGACCCCAACTATCCAATCAATCCCAGTAGTATGCGAGTATCCAGAAGTCTTCCCAAATGATCTACCGGGAATCCCTCCGAGCGAGAGATTGATTTTTGTATTGACCTTCTTCCCGATACACAACCTATATCTATTCCTCCTTACAGAATGGATCCAGCTGAGTTAGAGAAGTTGAAGGAGCAGTTGAAGGACCTGTTATACAAGGATTTCATTAGATCGAGCAAATCCTAATAGGGTGCACCAGTTCTCTTTGTCCGAAAGAAATATGGTTCTCTTAGTATGTTTATTGATTATCGCAGTTGAACAAGGTCACCATCAAGAACAGGTATCCTCTCTCTAGGATTAATGATTTGTTTGACTAGCTTCAGGTTGCCAAGTGTTTTTTGAATATAGACCTCAAATCCGTATACCATCAGCTCAGGGTTTAGGAGAGTGACATCTTGAAGACAACCTTCAGGACACGATATGGTCATTATGAGTTTGTAGTTATGTATTTTGGATTAACAAATGCTCCTGCAGCTTTTATGGATTTGATGAACAGGGTGTTCAAGCCATACTTGGATATGTTCATGATTGTGTTTATTGATGACATCCTAATATACTCTCCGAGTGAGGAGGAGCATGCCACTCATTTTGAGGGTGGTAATATAGTCTGTCAAGGACCGCCGATTATATGCCAAATTCAGCAAGTGCAAGTTTTAGTTGAACTCAGTGGCATTTTTGGGCCATGAGGTGTCAAGTGAGGGTATAAAGGTGGACTCTCAGAAGATTGAATCGGTAAAGAATCGGACTATACTGGTAAATCCTTCAGATATCAGGAGTTTTTTGGGTTTAGATAGGTACTATCGGAGATTTGTTGGGATTTTTATCTATTGCAGATCCATTGACCAAATTGACCCAAAAGAAAGTGAAGTTTCAATGGTCGGAGGCTTTTGAGAAAAGCTTTTAGGAGTTGAAAAGTCGCCTTACCTCAACACCGGTGTTAATCCTACCAGAGGGCACTGATGGGTTTGTGGTGTATTTAGATGCTTCTAGAATCAACCTGGGTTGTGTATTGATGCAACATATTAAAGTGATAGCATACGCTTTCAGACAGTTGAAAGTTCATGAGAAGAGTTATCCGACCCATGATCTTAAATTGGCGGTGGTGGTATTTGCTTTGAAGATATGGAGACACTATTTGTATGGGATTCATGTAGATGTGTTTACAGACCATAAGAGCCTACAAAATGTGTTTACATAGAAGGATCTAAATCTACGCCAAAGGAGGTGGTTGGAGCTACTCAAAGATTATAATATGAGTGTCTTTTACCATCCGGGTAAGGCCAATGTAGTAGCAGACACACTTAGTGGACTCTCTATGGAGAGTGTGTCCCATGTGAATGAGGGGAGGAAGGAGCTGGTGAACGATGTGCATCAACTTGCAAGGTTGAAAGTTCATTTGGTTGACTCGACCGATGGCGGTGATATAGTTCTGAATGGGTCAGAATCATCCTTGGTGACTGATGTAAAAGCTAGACAAGAAGAGGACCCTATTTTGGTAAAGTTAAAGAAAGTCGTTCAGGATCAGAATATAGAAGTCTTCTCCAAAGGGGGAGATGGTGTGCTTCGATATCAAGGTCGCTTGTTTGTCCCGGACATTAATGATTTGAGAAACTGAATGTTGCATGTGGCTCACAGTTCCAGGTATTCAATCCATACAGGTGCCTCCAAGATGTACCGTGACCTATGGGAAGTCTATTGGTGGAATGACATGAAGAAGGACATCGCAAAATTTGTAGCTAAGTGTCCAAACTGTCAGCAAGTGAAGGTTGAGCACCAGAGACTGGGAGGTATGCTCTAGAATATCACTATTCCTATATGGAAATGGGAAGAAATCAATAAGGACTTTATCATAGGATTGCCTTGCACTCATCGGCAGTATGACTCCATTTGGGTGATCGTGGATAGGTTGGACAAAGCCGCTTATTTTCTACCGGTCAAGACCATTGATTCAGCGGAGGGTTATGCCAAACTTTACATTCGAGAACTAGTTTGGTTGCATGGAGTGCCCTTTTCCATCATATCAGACAGAGGTACTCAATTTACCTCTCTATTTTGGAGATTATTTCAAAAAGGACTTGGTACTCAAGACAATCTTAGTACAACATTTCACCCAAAAATGGATGGTCAAGCAAAGAGGACAATTCAGACCCTCGAGAATATGTTGAGAGCATGTGTGATTGACTTCAAGGGTAGTTGGGATGACCATTTGCCTCTTATTGAGTTTGCATACAATAACATCTACCATTCCACTATTTAGATGGCTCCGTTTGAGGCTCTCTATGGGCGGATATGTAGATCACCTATTGGTTAATTTGAAGTTGGTGAAGCTGCGATGATAGGACCAGATTCAGTCCACGAGGACATGGAGAAGGTTCATCTCATATGAAACAGGTTGAGAACAACTCAAATTCACCAAAAGTCCTATTCTAATGTGAGAAGGAGAGAATTTAAGTTTGAAGTGGATGATTGAGTGTTTCTAAAGGTGTCTTCCATGAAAGGAGTGATGAGGTTTGAAAAGAAAGGAAAACTCAACCCTCGTTATGTTAGCCCCTATTGAATTGTGAAGCGGGTTGGCCAGGTGGCATAAGAATTGGAGTTTCCCTCAGAATTAGCTTCCATTCATCCTGCTTTTCATGTATAGCTCTTAAAGAAGTGTTTGGGAGATCCATCTCTAGTTGTTCCGGAGGAGAGTGTGGACGTGAAAGACAACCTTAGTTATGAGGAGGTTCCGATGGAAATACCGGATCATCAGGTTCGAAGGCTAAGAAACAAAGAAGTAGTTTCAGTTAAAATTTTATAGAGGAATCAGCATGTTGAGGGACCTATGTGGGAAGACAAAGTAGATATGATGGCTAGATACCCACATTTATTCCCTACCAACTCAGTTCCAGCTTGAGGCATCAGTTTTTTCCCTAAAACTCTATTCAGTTTCATGTTCAGTTCCTGTGACGCAGTTTCTTTCATGTATATGGATGTATGTATGATTTATGAATACAGTTCAGACGTGTAGTTTAAATAAGAGTTAGTCATTCCATCAATTTTCAGCTTATATGATCAGTATTTGAGTATGATGATTACATTTCTCTGCTTTTCTATATGATTCTTAAAATTCGAGGATGAATGTTCCCAAGAGGGAGATATTGTTATGCTTTGAAAGCCTATATCAGACCTGAGAGTTCAAATAGAGAAAAATAGAATTTTCTGCACCAAGTTACAGAACTAGTCGTCCTCTGACCTGTCAGGTTGACCACGAGTCATTAAGTGACTCATGGTGAGGAGTGTTGACTTTGCCTGGAAAATTCGAGTTGGAGTGATCACGAGTCGTGGTCAGCCCCATGAGTCGTAGGTCACTCGTGGTAAAGGGCAATTGGAAGGTGAAGGAGGAGTTGGCAGTGTACCTCACGATTGGACCCCACTAGTCGTGGTCAGACACCACGATTCGTTAGGTGAGTCATGGTCAACATTTGGTGAATGAATTGAGGAGTTGGGAAGTGGAGGTAATACGGGAGGTGACCATAAGTCGTGGTCACAATGACGATCCATTAGGTCCCTCGTGGGGACCCTTTGAAGAAAAGTGGCAGTGCACCTAACAACAGCGGACGAAGACTTGTGCCCTGGGGTAACGACTCGTCTAGTCCCTCGTTGAGACTGAAAATCAATTTTTCTTTGTGAATTTATTAAGGGTTTTTCCGTAATTCCTATGATCCTAAGGCCTACTACGTCGTTTTAAGCTATGAATAGTGAGTTTTAAGAGGAGTAAATTCATTCTATGCTATTCCTATTCATGCATGCAAGAGTAAAGGTTTAGAGAGGTGATCAAGCTCAATTTCCTCCAAGTTCTTCTCAATTCTTCCTTGGGCAATCAGAGAAATTATAGAATCAGATTCTCTTAGGTATGTAATGTTATGAATGGGTGAATTTGTTCATTCCCATGCCCAATCCCTCTATAATTAATAAAAATCTATATATTGATCCTATGGGGTTTACCCAATGCATGAATTTCCTAAGTTTCTACCATGGGTATGATCTAAGCATGTTTCTATTATTGAATTATGATTTATGGGCAAGTTTTACATTATTTTTTGTTATGATTATATTTTCAAGCTTTATAAATTAAAATGCCCATCCATGTGAAGTTCATGAAAGTTGAGATTTATGATGTATGTTCAAGTATGATGAGATATTTATGATGAAAAAACATGTTTTCAAGTTACCCATGTTTATGAGCATGTTTTCAAGTGAATTAAGTATTTTCAAGCATGTTTAAGTATTGGGCAAGACCATATATTCAAATATGATTTATGATTTCATGAATTAGCTTACCACATAGTTTTGGAGTTAAGACTCCCAATTATGTTTAGCTTGTCGTATGGGTTGAGCCAAGGCTCCTCATGTATGATTTCAGATTTTATATATACTTGATTATTCATCTTCATCAATAGATGATGGTCAGCTTCATTGAAAATCGATGGAGAGCATATGCATGTTTTTGGGAATAGTATCTAAAACCAAGTAGGCTAAGGGTCAGTCAACCCTATGCCTCAGAATTACACGCCAATGTAGGTATGACCAGATTATTTTGGGACCTCCTATATGATCTTCCCCTTTCCCCCAAGGGGCCTTCAACTTGATATCACTATCATGGTAGCATCTTTAAGCCTGGAAAGGCTTTAGACGGCTCTGTCCACTTGAGTGTGATAATTGAAACCACGTAAGCTCTATCGTGGTAATGTCAGTTATATTATGAGTCTCCCATTGTTACTCATAATTTCAGTTGTGCATGTTCATCATTCATGATATATATGTCTACATGTATGTTCTAAAGTAGGTTTGACGCAAATGTTCAGTTTTTACTTGCGATTATCATATTTCAGCTTTGTCTTATTCGATTCAATTATGATGTTCAGTTATGTTCAGATCATAATTTCAGAAAAATAGCATGCAAACCCCATTCTCAGATTCTTATCTTAATTGTGTTTTACCTTATGCATTTTTTGAATGATTTTACTTATTTAAGCGGTTTTACTTATCTTGCATACTCAATACATTCCACGTACTGACTGCATACTCTATATTATATCATTTTATGATACAGACTCCGTTCTTCAAACTCAGCCCCGTCATTAGCCAGTTTCAGAGTTAGCATCCAACTTCAGTGGTGAGTCCTCATTTCCCGAGGACCATTGTTGTCAGTTATCTTTGTGCTTTTAGTTTTTGGATTTATTGAATTAGTTGGAGTATTTCCCCATAAACCCATCATACTTGATAGAGGCTTTTAGACTGTATGTAGTAATCAACTCATCATGTATAAAGTGAATTCCGGTTCCGATGTTATGTTATGATTAGACTTCCCCTATATCTATTATGTTAAGTCTTCCGCTTATTTGATTGAGTTAGATATATGTTCATGTCATTGGTCGACTTGGAGTCTCTAGGGGTTCCTTGTCCCATGTCTCAATTCGGGCCTATGTTCGGATCGTGACAATTAGCTTATACTTCAAATATCAATTCAAAGGTCTAATAAGTGATATTGGCCTTTAATGTATATCCTACCACCCTTATACCAAAAAAATTATACAACATCATTATAGAGAAAAATGTGATAACCCAAAAACTGTAGACTAATGCATGCAACAATGTAGGTGTACATAGAATTAGAGGAGGAACATTCACTATTCAACATAAGAAGGAAAAATCGTTCCATTGTGATTTTTCTGGCTGTAACTTAGCTATCTATATTTTGTGTAATCCTATTTAATGATGAATATTGATTTTTAATATTCATGTCTGGACTAAAAGAGTTTGATCGTAATAGACACAATCTCTTATTATACTTTTAGCGGACTTCTTATCATTCAAAAGCTGATGTAAATAATTGCTAGCTACAGTAATAAAAATGTGACTCCTGCGGACTACAATAGCAAAGTCATATAGATGATTAAAAATATTTGACCATCAAATAAAATTAGATCAATATCTATTAGAAATAAAACTCAATAAAATCAACAAAAGCAAGTCTATATAGAGGTCATATCTAAAAAAATCAGAAATTTATCAAACTGACTAACTCAGCAACTAAAGATTCAAAAAATTAGCTCAATGCAAAAAAAATGACAATTTTTTTCAAAAAATTGCCAAAATAGTAAAGAATATAGAATTTTTACAAGTCGGGTTGCAGAAGCTGAAAGTGAGGGAAGAATCGAATCTTGATAATAGTCTTTGAGAGTCATCATATCTTTCCTCCTCTTTCTTTTTTCTTGTACCTTATGGAATCTTCTCTAATCTTTTTGCCCCTCTATAATCTTAGATTGGAGATTTTTGCTTTAACTTTTACAAATCAATTTAGCTCAATTCATGAGAAGTATAAAGTAGGATAAAATAAAAAGAAAAAAAAATAATTAATAGATTTTAACACCTTGGTGAAATGATGAAATAATAAGAATTCTCTTATATTTTTTTTTGAAACATAATTCTCTTATACTTTTAAATGTAAAATTTGTTGAATAGCTCTGTGTCCCTCGTGAATATTGGTTGTAACTTGATAACCTCTGTAAAATTCAACAAAATACCAAAATTTAATTAAAAAAATGCTTGATATTTTGGTTAAAGTAAAATTTATTTGTTACTCTTCATATGTTAAGAATACCAGCATGTTATAGGCACAACTCAAGTTGATGTATAGAAATACAACAAAAATCTCAATTATACTAACAACATGTATTTTCTTATAAGAATAAAAAGTGATACAGAAAATACGCTACATGCAATTTTCAATTTTTCAGAAGATTAAAAGAAGAACTCTATAGCTTCTCCATTTAGAAAAACTATAGAAAATCCAAGACTCACTCAAGTTTCAGCTAATGAACCGGTAAGTGCTATTAGCTATAACTCAGGGGAACAACTTCAATGCTGAAGACTAGTTTTGGGTGGCCATTCAGAACCTCTTGAAAAAAAAAAAGAAACATAACAATTCTGTGACATGTTCATTTCAAGGATAAAACATGTTACTGATATATGTAAATCTTTTTACCCACACAAATGTTAGCGTCAAGTTATCTTGAATCCACACATCAAGAAGCAAATCAAAATTGAACTGATAGTAAGAATTTAATGCAAATGTAAAAGAGGAACTTGGTGACAATTGATATAAGAAAATATCAAGCATTTACTCCAGAAAATATTTTCAATAAAAATGTAGCACATATGATTCAACGTGACAGCTTTACATTGTGTAAAGCATGGTTAGAACTTCTATCTTGGATGTGTGTGTTGCTCAACATCAAAGTTTAAGGACATGACATCTTGTACTAAAATAATTGTGGTGACAAAGTTCACACAAAATTATTATTCCTTTTCTTCTTGGTAAATACAATTGAATACCAAGTACACAAACACATAGAGAGCTACATCGAGTATAGTATTTTGAAAGAAATAATTTTGCCTGAAATTAGAGGAAGAGACAATTTTTAGGATAAGTAAAAGTATTTTTTTATTTTTTTTTAATAGAATAGTCAGGAAAAAAATACTTAGCTTATTCTTGTTGTTTGCATAATAAGAGGAGGAAAAAAATTCTCTCATATGATAATGAGTGATAGGTCCAATATAATACAATAAGTATTAACTTCATAGTTCATTCCATCTTGTGCAACTGATCAAGAAAAGAAGAGATGCAAGTGTAGAGAATGTTATGAACTTTTATCATCCCATTAATGTATCAAAATGGGATAAAACTGTGAAATTTTCTGTTCTTAGTCTTTTCTATTCATTCTTGAAGATAAAGGCGGCTCAATGTTGTAACCAAAAGCTTTAATTGCTTATACATAAATAATTGGTGTTCTTAAAAGTCAAATTTTCATTTTGGTTTTTAACTTTAAGAACATTGGGTTTGTCTTGGCGTAATTGTAAAAGTTGTCGTCGTATGACCAGGTTACAGATTCAAGTTATGAAATAGCCTCTTGCAACATGCAAGGTAATATTGCATAAATAAGATCCAATTTGATCCAACCCTTCCCTCGAATATACTCATAGCGGAATCTCAATGCACTGGCCTATTCTTTTCAAGGTTAAATCAAAAGTCACATGCTATATAATTACCAATAAAAAATTATGTTGAATAAGATTGATAACCAAGTCTGATTGTCTTTCTGGTGATAGACAATAAAAATAATTATTATATTTATTATGAAAGGGGTTAGTAAGTAGTGACCAATATGCAATATCTCATTAATTTTTTTAGGGAGAGATTCATGTACTTACCCTTAAAAGAAAAAATAGAGCTTATCGTGAAATTATTTTAAACATCTAATTATTCTAATTCTAAGTAGCTTGAAAAAACTCAAAAGAAACATTCCCTCTTATTTTTTAAATAAATATTTATTGTACGGACTGTCCAAACTTCTGAAGGACTTCAACTCCTTGTGTGGTTGCAGTCTAGCAGAAACAGAATGGTGGAAGAACTTGAAACTTTTATTTGTCAAAATGTTGCATCTTATTTTCCTAAAATTCCAACAGAACATGTGTTACTAAAATCCTTAAAGTGTAAGAATGTAATTTTTGTATATTTCATTAAAGATTAGATGAATCACATAAATAGGAAACAAATTAATCAAAAGATGTATTTTTTATTATGTAATAAACCTAAATCAAGGAAGAATTTGAAAATATAAATTTAAAGATACATGAAACATCAACTAAATATTTAAAAAAAACTAAAAATTGCAAAAAGAGAAAAGAGAAGATTTACCTTGGTGATGAGGAGTAAATTTGGTCAGAATCCCTAATCAAGAAGAATGACCCTTATCCTTATCCTCTGTTGAGATAGTAATTTCTAAAATAAATTCAATGTTACAACCTAGTTTTGTTAGTTTGATTGTCTTTCCGATGATAGACAATAGAATAATTATTATATTTATTATGAAAGTGGTTGATAAATAGTGGCCGGTATGCAATATCTCATTAATTTTCAAGGGAGAGACTGATGTTCTTACCCTTAAAAGAAAGTGTAGAACTTATCATGAAACTGTTTTAAACATCTAATTATTCTAATTTTAAGTATCTTGAAAAAAGGATGCATTTTTATAATTATGTAATAAACCTGAATAAAGCAGGAATTCGCCGATAAAAATCTAAAGATAAATGAAATATCAACTAAACATTAAAAAAGACAAAAATTTAGGAAAAGAGAAAAGAGATGATTTAACTTGGTGGCGAGGAGTAAATTTGGGCAGAATCCTAATCGAGAAGAATAATCCTTATTCCTTATCCTTTGTTAAGGTAGTAATTCCTAAAATAAATTCAATGCTACAACCAAGTTTTGTTTCAACTTCTTTCTACTGCACTATATATTCCACCATTGATGTAAAAGAGATTGGAAGAAAATACATGAAACATCAACTAAATATGTAAAAAATTTAAAAATTGTAAAAAAAAAGAAGAAGATTTACCTCATCGAAGAGGAGTAAATTCGGGAAGTATCCCTAATTGAGAAGAATAATTCTTTTCCCTTATCCTTTGTTGAGGTAGTAATCCCTAAATTAAATTCAATGTTACAGCCAAGGTTGTTTCAACTTCATTCTACTGCATTAATATTCCTCCATTGATATAAAAGGAATTGGAAGAAAAAAAAATTTCGATCAACAATCCCCAAGAATTTGATGTATCAACTTATCTCTAACTCTTTTTAAGATGAGATAAAAAAAGGCATGGAAGAAGATGCATAGAAGGAGGAAAATGAAGAGGGGGAGGAAGCGAGCAATTATGGCAAAAATTATTAGAGGAAGAGATGCCAATTATCATGATGAATAAACATGATTGTTGGATTTTTTTTAATGAACACTGGAAAAAAGGAGAAAATACAAAAAAAAAAAATGAGATTCCTAGACTATGAGGTATGACATGCAGGCAGGCCTAAATTCTTTGTCTAGTTGTATAGAAAGCTGTCTACATAAAAATGGCTTACGACTGAATGTACGTTACAACCTTTTTAAGGCTATTGAATATGATTCAATATCTAATAAGTGAGAGTTATTAATATGTTAAATTTATTCATGAGGTATTAAATTATTTTTTCAACAATCACGAACATATCTTAAAAATAATATTAAAAGAATAAAATAAGAAGTTTTGTTGGGTATTCCATATATAAGTATAGTGTGTTGAATCTGGTGTCTTGTAAATTATGAATCGAACCTAGATAAAATAAGATTAAACTTATAGAGTAATTGATGAAGTTTAGAACTTCTATGAACCAAAGAATTCTTTTGTAAATGCAGTGTCTTATTCTATCATATTATACTTGCACAATATTTGTCATTGTTGTGGTTTTGCGCTAAGAGGTCTTGCACGTGTTATGATATTCATGAATGCTCTAGAAGTTTATTATAATCTCATAGAAGCGGCACCACTCCAAAAGCATGAATTTAAACTAACATCTTATCAAACTCACATAAAACCTTCATTCAATCTTTTTCTCATGATTTCAGAAAAATCAAATTGACTCGAATATTAAAATTATGTACCTCTCAATAATGCCAATATTTTCATGTGTGAGTTTATGAAGATTTTTTTTTTCAAGAGCTTGAGTAATTCTAAAATCATCAACATAAATAAATAAAAATTTAAATTTTTTCTGGAGGCCCATGGGTCATTTTATTAATTGAATCAAAAAAGGTTCAGCAAAAGCAAATAGTTAATTTCTCATATGGTCACTCAACTATAGATAGTTCACTCAGAAAGTCACTTTTCTTTGCTTTATAACTCAAAAGTTACTAAAATATTGGTATCTCACTCACAAAGTCACTTGACTATTGATGTTTCACTCTAAAATTCACTCAACCAATTATATAATTTTTCTAATATAAAATTTTTATTTTAACCAAATTTATAAGAAACAAAAATTTATTCATTTTAACCATTTTATTAACCCGCCCCAACTTCACCCGACCCCTAAATTTTAAAAGTTTATGAATTTTAATTTACCAATATAATTTTCTTTTGCTATTTTTAATAATACTCATTCTTATTCTTATTTTGATATTTTTTATTTTTAAAATGCTAACCTCGATTAGCAAATGATAAATATATTTGGATATTTGATATTTAATTATAAGAGATTGTTATTTAAGAAATATAATAAAAATTTTAAACTGAATTACTTCTAGATTTAAAAAGAAAAAAAGCATTTTTTAAACAAAAAATGAAAAATATCAAAATTGCATTCTCAGGTCAAGTGGGTGGGTTAATAAAATGGCTAAAATGAATAGTTTCTTGTTTCTTATAAATTTGGGTTAAAATAAAAATTTAATATCAGAAAAATAAAATGAAAAAATTATCTAATTTGTTGAGTGACTTTATGAGTGACATACCAATAGTTAAGAGACTTTTTAAGTGAAACACCAATAATTGAGTTACTTTTAAATTATAAAGCAAAAAAAAAAGACTTTAATTATCCATAGTTGACTGACCACCGGAAAAATTAACTCAAAAGCAAACAACACAAAGAAAAGAAAATCTAATCTAGAAAGCAGTAAAGGTGATCTTGGCTACTCTTGCATTTATCCTCAAATTCCTTGTGCTCTGCTGCAGATTCATCTAATCCAGCCTAAAGTTTGACCGACTTATGGAATCCGCAGTGACTCTGTTCTTGCATGTGTATTTTCTCTTGTCTTTTAGTATGCTGTTGGAAATGTCGTAGTGTTCATTGTTGTATTAGACCTTCATTTTATGCTGTTCCAATATGTTTACTCGTTTATTATTTCACTGGATTGTTGTAATTTGGCTAATCTTGTCTCTTCTCCTCCCTTCTCTGTGAAGATTTATTATTGTCTTGCTGTCTTTCTGAAATTTCACTTTCTACCTCCTTTTATTCTGATATGTCTCCGCCTTTTTGTTTATGCATGTGATATTTGTTTTGTCTCTCCATTGACGGTATTAGCTAGTATGTGGTTCTCAGTTTGGTAAGTTAATATACATAATCTAATAGAATGAGTATCAAAGACTTGAACCTTGTTTCTTAACCTAAATTTTCTTTTGACGACAGGAACAGACTTGAACCTTATTTCTTCAGATAGCGACTTAATTTAAGCAGGGATAATAGAGTGCAGAAAGTAAAATAAGAGACAGAATTTTTATGTGGAAAGTCACCCAAGCTCGAATAGGTGTAAAAACTATAACCTACTCCCTAGTAGAATTTCAATTTAAACTTCACTAAAAATAGCAAGCAAAATTTGGATTACCCTTGCAATCCAAGGATCTACTCCTAAGCTCTAACAAAGTTCCTAACCTTTATTAACTACCCTTAGTCTAAAATGGGAAGAACTTTAAAATAAAACAATTACAAATACCCGAAAAATACAGAAATGAAAAAGACTCTTTTCAAGTTCACACTTCACTACAAATTAACTCTAACACCTATACTGCAACAGACACAAAACAGAACTAGGGAACTGTCTCTAGCACCAACCAACTTTCTTCAATTTCGAATGCCAATGGAAGCTTAGATGCTTTGATATGCAGAAGATTATATGTGAGTGAATGTTTTAACTCTGCTTATGAGCTTCTCTTATATAGGCAGTCAAATTGAGACTCCTTTGTTGATGAAGGAGTCTTCAAGTTATCCCTTGCCTTATCCAAAGATCTTATCCACTCCTTATTGACTTCTACTTCTTGTTTCCAATAAGTTTCAGCACAAGCAGCCTTGCAGATTCCTTGTTAAAATCTATTGTTTGTAACCTGCAGTGTCCAATACACACACAACCTTTCAAATAGATTACACAACCTCCCAAATAGATTAGGATTCATAAATGGAAGTAATTAATGTCTCCTCGGCAGAATTATTATTTTACTGCTAGTTAACTTCGTAGAATATGTCAAGCATATATTTCTTAAGTCATCATCAAAATCATTAAAACTAATTTCAACAAATTCTTCTACACAATACTGATTTTAATAATAATTTTTCCTCTTTCAGCTTTTGTATGTTCTTGCTAATAAGATTGTAAGCATTTCTTGACCCAGAAAACATCAACAAACCCTTCCATTACTCTTCACTTCTCCGTGATTCATCTATGTCCATCCAATCAAAATTATCTTTCTAAATGTGAATTCCTTGCATGGTCTCGGTTTCCTTTCAAATATCCCCAACGGCGGATTGAATTAAAATAATGAATCATGACTCGGATATACTTTGTGCCTCAAGTGTAATTTGTATTTTTCATAAAAATATAGTGTAAAGAAATATTCTTAAAAATTGTTGGAAATCTTACAAAGAAATATTTGACCATGAAATCTGTTGAGAATTCTTATAGCACGAGGTATGTCAAAGACAACGTCCTTAAAGATATTTTACGTGGTATAGATGTATCCCCCAAGATTTAATAAGCTCTTCTAACATAAAATCAGAAGCACAGAAACTAAAAAGATTCAACAACAAAGAAAGTCAGCACAACAAAAAATATGGAAGAAGGAATCTCTTTTTTTTTTTTCATCTCTACACTAGATATTGGAACAAGTATATATAGATGAAAGACTGACAACACAAAAATGGCTTATGACTGAATGTTACAACCATTTTAAGGTTATTGAATATGATTCAATTTCTAATAAGAGAGAGTTATTGTTGGAAGAATAAAGGTATTGTGACAACCATTAAAGACTATTCAATGGGTCATTCAAAAAAGACATTAAAGATAATTAATGCCTATTAATCATGGCTAATAAAGGATAAAAAATATGTTAAATTTACTTTTGAAATATAAGATTATTTTTCCAACAAAAAGTCTCCTATGTGATTACTTTCACTGAATCACTGAGCTCCTATGGGTCTAAATCTCGCCAAGAGCATCAATCCATTAAGGATAGGAGAAAATGCACAATGGGATGCATGCAGTGATCTTTAAAAGCTCGAAGAACTACTCATAATGGTATGCTGACTATTATTTTTTGAAAAAAGATTATTATGGTGTAATGAAAAATCAATTGAAGAACAATCATTGGAAGATTTCTCTAGAGCAGGCCAAACATCGGCACAACTATGTCAAAATTCTTGGAGAAATTTCCTTTGAAAGGTTCAGTGAAAAATAGATGCGTTTGATGACTTTAATGTCTTTCTAAGTTGTACAAACGTGAAGGTTACAATTTTAGTCCGTATAAAGGAGTGATTGAACTCGATGGGTTCCAAATTTGGCTTAAGAAACGGACGTCCTACTTTAAACATTAAGAGGATCTTCTAACTGTTCCAATTTGGATTGGCACGCCTTGAATCTACACCCTAGATGCAACACGGTACTTTGGGCCACGAGTGACCCCAAGCTAACCCATGGCATAACTTAGTACTAATACTAAGAGTACTGTAAGAAATCTATAAGCAGAAGCTTCTGATTAAAATACTTTAAGTAACAAAGACTGTCTGATAAAATACTGAAATTTATGCAACTGCAGTAAAACAAATGGAACTATAACTCTGTCAGAAAGCCATCTAGGAACTGGTGAGTTGTAATGACAAGCCCCCCGCTAACTCTAAAATCGGAAACTGAAATAGTACTAAATAAAGAAACAAAGCTTTCGTTGTCGGAAGATGAGGACTCACCACTGGACACTGCAGGTATAGCCGGAGGAGAACTACAAGCGATGCTGAGACTAAGAACTTGCACCTGTATCATAAGACGATACAACATAGAGAGTATGCATCAGTACCTTGAATATACTGAGTAAGTGAGATATGAAATAAACATAAAAGATATTGAAAGTATGAAAACTGTACTAATAGGACATGCAACGACCATAATCGAAATCATAAATAATGAAGCATCTAAATCTGGTAATACTGTAAGTACTAATAAGTGTCTGAAGGTCATAAACATATCCTAAATTCTGGAGGACTGAATTGAGCTGGAGACTGTGACTGTGGTGGACTAAACTGTACTGAACAATATTGTGGGAGAGACTATAACCGATATGTAACCACGTGAGCTGAACATGGAGTCCGACATATACACTCCATCGGAGAAAGCCCACTATACCTTGCTAGGGTATAGTGGCTAAGTTGGGTGATCACTATTTGAGGCCCATTCGGGCTAATAACCTGCGGTGGAAATGTAGTTCTGGAAATTTGAGTGCGCTGAACCCCGGCCCCCTCGATGCTAAGTTCTACTCCCACCAGACTAATTATGACTGCTAGGTTGATAGCTCAAAATTAATGTCCTAAGACTTAAGTCAAAACTACTTATCTGGAAGCATCCTGAGAGTCTGAAGGACCTGATACTAAGTTACTGGTGTTCTAAGACTTGTCAGAGCTTCTATATTTGAAAACGTCATAACCGTCTAAAGAACATCTGATGACTTATAACTGAGACTACGAGGTTTAACTAAACTCCTTGAAGACTGACTATTTCAAACTGATTAGCTAACATTACTATAGAACACTGAGAATACTAAGTGTTGACTGACACTCTGAGACTGGATACACCAAAAGGCTAACTTCTCATCAGATGTCTATACTAACATTCGTGATTTATAAATAGATTGTCCCTATATAGAAATGTTTATATATGGACTCTAAGTCATGTAAGTCTCATTCAAAATCATATTTAAGGATTAGGGATAAAATACCTACCACATAAGCTTAGAAACCAAGCATGAATCACAAGTAGTAATAATCTTAGTAAATATCACGAACTACAACAAGGAGGAGAGTTATAACCTATCTGAAGAACAACCCTAGTTTTAATCTTTCACAGGGCTAGAACTAATATGGGTTTCTGTAAAAAATTTCGGGCACAAGGCTGAAAGAAATTCCCTTGTTGGAATTCCACATACCTGGAGGGGAATTTCTCTGAGGAGATTCTTAAGAAATTTGAGAAGAAAAGATGTAACCCTTGTTCTTTCCTAACACATCCTATCTAGGTTCTTAGGTATTGTCTTTGAGAGTTGATGAGAGAATGAGAGAAATGTTCAATCAACTCCCTAAATCCCCTTCATAACATACCTCAAATGTTGTAGTTTAGGTATTAAAATGATAGGATTTTTAAAAAAATGCCCCTAAAACAGTTAATAAAATTTCTTCTCGCCAAGTGGTACGACTCAACTTACGAGTTGTACCAAGGTCCTACGACCCAAACCTTCACTCATGGTTAGGGACCCTGCTCCATACCATTTCTCTAAAATTTTCCACGGAGGCCTCCTATGATCCATACAAGCATCTTACGAGTCGTCTCAATTCCGTGTTTTCTTCCTGAACACTCCTCTGATTCAACTCAGACTTAGTGTACGGTCTGTACCAGCCTACCATGAGTCATACCATAACTCGTGGTTACTCATCATTTCCTTGATCATTTCTCAGAACTTTCCCATGACTGGTCAGTACGATCTGTACCATCTTGGTACGAGTCATAGCATGCACCTGTGATTCCTCAAATCACACTTACTGCTTTCCTCCAACTCTCCTGTTATGAGTCTAGGTACCTCTCGTACCATGATTGTACGGGTCGTACGGTGGCTCGTACTGAGGTCTTTTTCCCAGTTTCCTGCATGATCAATTATAAATCTAAATGTTGGTTTCAGAAATTTCTGGAGTGTTACATGGATCCTACTTTTAGGGCTTCTTTTTCATATATACAACTAAGTTTACACTAGATAGATTTCTAGTGAAGTTGGAAGTCCATTGGAACTAGATATTTCTATAAAAAAAGATATGACAAGATCAAGTGTGGCAAAAGTTAGAGCCGAAGTTGATATTATCAATCCTTTGATAAAAAGTGCTTGGGTTAGAACGGAAAATCACAATTCACTTTTGAAAGGATATGAGCAAAACATTGAATATGAAAACATCCCAAAATTTTGTTAACATTGTAGGAAAAGTGCCATGCTTTAGTTAATTGCAAGAGTTTCGAAAAAGAAAACATTAGAAGAGAAGAAGGATCACAATGATAAGACATCTGAGCATACTGAAATAAGTAATCCTAAAGAGACTTCTACTAGCAAGCTTATTCAAGAAAGAGAAAGAGAAAAGAAGAGCAAATTCAACAAAAAGAGGCAGAACATGATAATACACAAGGAATAAACTGAGCAACCAAAAATTGTCTTGAAACCCACATGAGCTATATTTGGCATTGACAAACTTTGGCAAGAGATTGACAAGCATAGAAAGGTTACTAAAAATAATTATAACTGTTGGATATGAAATAAAATCTGCTTATTGTGCCGTTAAAACAAAATGAGCAAAATAACGATGGGAATTTAGCAATTAAATAATGTCCTGAAGGATATAATTATTGCTAATTCACCCTGAATTATTATTCTATATTATCAGTAAGTTTTGAGTGCAGGAAATAACAAAAAGAAGTTGAACCAAATTAACAATCAACAAGATCCAAACCAAATAAGAAAAAGAATCCTAGTTGACTTCTACTTGGTTTCCTTATTTCGTTTGGACTCAGTCAATATGGAGCGTATAACATCCCATTTAAAGAGCTCATCCACGACTGGAATGCACATATTCACAAAGTAGTTTCATCATCCAAGTTCATTGAACATCAAGCAAAAGAATCCTGAAATATAGGATAGAGTTGAACAAGAGCCTAACTCATTCCTTGGTCTATTCCAGAGGTTGTTGTAGATTCTCTCTAGTATTAACTCTACTAAATGTATTAGGTCTAACTTTTTGATCTTTTAGGTGCTTTTGTAGAAGCAGTCTGTTAAGGTCAAATACATCATTCTAAGATTGTTGTTTTTTCCATTTCTAAAGCAAAAGGTAGTTTGAAAGGTGTCACAACCCGAACGTAGATCCGGATCGTGACACGAGACAAGGAGCCCCGAGATACTCTAAGTCGACTCATGCCATGAACATTCATCTGATTTCATATCATTAAGAAGAAAACTTGATATGACGGTATAGCAGAAACATAAACATAACATAGCATGAGAAATGGAATATACTAAATACTTAACTGCTGAATACTACAATTAGTCTGAAAGCGTCTATCGTATCAGATAGTTTTGATGGGAAAACATCCCCAACTAACCCGGCAAAACTAAAACAAAAGGAACAACAATATCTGAACATATTTCCCTCAGAAAATGAGGACTCAGCAAAAAGCTGGTTGCTAAACTCTGATATAGACTACTGATGGGGCTGAGCCTGAGAGCCGGGTCCTGTATCATAAAACGATACAGCATAGAGTATGCGGTCAGTATGTTGAATATACTAAGTATGTAAGATAATTAAAATGGACATTTAATATATATTAAAGCTCATAAAAGATCATAAGAGTGGGACAACATGCTCATAACATAAGTGGCATACGATAACATAGGGCTCAAGGTATTCAAAACATTCGTAATTCAATCATAATCATAAGAGAAAAGCTTTATTGAACATGACTTGAGCCAACATACATAATCATAAACATGCATAAATCGTGAGGAACATGGGGGTATTCTTATAACTGACATACCCTATATGAGCACACATGGAGCCCGACCTGTAAATCCCTAGTCGTGAGGGTGTTCGTACCTTGCCAAAGTTAGAACCATGAAGGGTGTGATATCACACATGAAAGGGCCCATTTGGGCAAAGGGACAGTCATAAGGGAGGTCCCATCATGTCCTACAGTGGCACGTAGTTATAGAATTCGGGGCAAAACCTGGGCTCCGAACCTATTCGGTGTTAAATACCACTCTCAAAATATATATAGTGCTCATAGGATAATATGCATGAGATTCATGGGCTAGTAAATCATGATAATCATAAACATACTTGTAAATTCGTGAACTAGCTATGAGAGTAAGGCCCGTGGGTCGGCCAAAACATAATTAGTAAATTCATGAGATTCATGCATACTTATAAATCATATATATACTTTGCAAATCATAAATTCATAATGGGTATTTGAATAAACCCATAACCAAATCATAAATCATGATGGGTTTATGAACATCAACAATTGAAGTAAAGATCATAACTCGATTCATCATAGAACATGCATAATTAGGCTTTATTTTAGTAGAAATTGAAATTCATAAATTTATAATCAAAGTAGATGTATAATCTTATCATAATTCATAAAATATGATGTAAATCACGAAAGATAATAACCCATTGATAGATCATTAAAATTCCACAAGATTCAAGTTAAAACCCCATAAGAGTTTTGAACAAATTTCATGAGTTAGGAGAGACTCGGCATCGGTGTGAACGAAAACACCCATTCATAACCCTACATACATGGGGAAAATCAAATATCACCACTCCTTGAAAGCCCAATGGAAATTGATGAAGAAAACCTTGAAGATAATCTTGATCACCTTCTCAATTTTCTAACTTTGCATGCATGGGTTGTGAATAGGTTAGAAGGGCTTAACCTATCTTAATACACTCAGAAAATAACTTAAAATGACGTAGTTTAGGAACTTAGAGTGTAGGAATGATGAAAATTCCCTTAATGAAAAACCATGAAAAATTTGTACTGGCGAACCTACGGACAGACTATTGGATCGTTAGAGGATACTGCGACTCGTGGTATCTATCCGTCCTCTACATTGTCAAAATTGCTGATCTCAGATTTGACTCCAGGACTCAACAGGACGAGTCGTCCTTTCAGACAATTAGTCGTTACATCGTCCATTGCTTCCTCCTTCCAGGTCCTGTACTGATCCTTCCAACGAGCCTCACCACGACTCTTTACATCCTCCAACGAGTCTTGTTTTCCTTTATGAAGACTGGGAAATACCTTGCGATTCCATCCCACGACTGGTGACCATGACCCATTACATCTCACGACGGGTCATGGGATGACCAGTTATTTCCCCAAATGCTGAAACCCAGTTCTCACCACGACTATAGCAATGACTCGTTGTATCAAACAATAGGTCGTTACTTCACCTGTCATTAACCATTGACACTAGACCAAAACTTCCCATGACTGCTTCAAACGGGTCGTTGGTTGGACCAATGATCCGTTGGATCATCCATCCTGTGAAATCTTTTCCCAGATTCAACCAACTCCATTTTAAAATTTCGGGTCTAATGTTGAGCACTTTCGGGTATTACAATATCTTCCCCTTGGGAACATTCATCCTCGAATGTTGAAAACATTCGAAAAACAAAGACATGCAATCATTATACTTAAATACTAATCATTTAAATCGAAAACTAACGGAATGACTATCACCGATTCAAACCACACAGCTGAACTGAATTCATGATTCACACACACATCCATATACATAAAAGAAACTTGAAAACACATTAACTAAACATGAAAACTGAATAGAGTTTTTAGGGCAAAAGCTGATAACTCAAGTTGGAACTAAGCCAACAGAAAATAAATGTGGGTATCTAGCCATCATATCCTCTTCGACTTCTCACGTAACTCCTTCAACATGCTGATTTCTCCATAACACTTTAACAGAAGCTACTTCCTTGTTCCTTACCCTTCAAACCTGATGATCTAATATTTTCACCGGACCTTCTCATAACTAAGGTTGTCTTTTACACCAACACTTTCCACCAAAACAACTAGGGCTGGATCACCCAAACACTTCTTCAAGAGCAATACATGAAACACATGATGCACGAAAGATAACTCTGAGGGAAACTCCAATTCATACACCACCATGCCAACTCTTCCCATAGTCAGGTAAGGGCCAACATAGCGGGGAATAAGTTTTCCTTTATTTCCAAACCGCATCACTCCATTCGTGAGAGATACCTTTAGGAACACCCAATCATCCACCTCAAACTCTAATTCTCTCCTTCTCACATTGGCATAGGACTTTTGGTGGCTCTGAGCGGTTTTCAGCCTGTCCCTTATCAATTGAACCTTCTTCATAGCCTCATGAACCGAATCTGGCCCTATCATTGCTGCCTCACCAACCTCAAACCACCCGATGGGTGATCTATATCTCCGCCCATAGAGAGCTTCAAATAGAGCCATCTGAATGCTGGAATGATAGTTGTTATTGTATGAAAACTCGCTAAGGATCAAGTGATCATCCCAACTGCCTTTGAAGTCAATTACGCATGCTCTCAACATGTCCTCAAAAGTCTGAATTGTCTACTCTGCTTGGCCATCCATTTGCGGGTGAAATGTTGTGTTGAGCTTAACTTGTGTATCAATCCCTTTTTGAAATGACCAACAAAACTGAGAGGTAAATCGAGTACCCCTGTCTTAAATGATAGATAAGGGCATTCCATGCAATCGAACTAGCTCCCGGATATATAATTTGGTGTAATCCTCCACCGAATCCGTAGTTTTGACCGATAGAAAATGAGCAGCCTTGGTCAATCTGTCCACCACAACCCAAAAGGAGTCATATTATTGGCGAGTATGAGGTAAACCTATGATGAAATACATATTAATTTCTTCCCATTTTCAAGCAGGAATGCTGATATCCCGAAGCATACCTCCCGGTCTCTGATGCTCCTCATTTACTTGTTGATAGTTCGGACACTTAGCCACGAATTCTGTGATATCCTTCTTCATGATGTTCCACCAATAGATTTCCTGTAAGTAGCAGTATATCTTGGTGGCACCTACCTGGATAGAATACCTGAATCCATGAGCGTCATACAACATCTGGCTCCTTAAATCATCAACATTCGAAACACATAAGCGACACTTGTATCGAAGCACACATCTCCCCCTTTTGAGAAGACTTCCACCTTCTGATTCTGAATGACTTCTTTTAATTATATCCAAAATTGGGTCCTCATCTTTTCTAGCTTTCACATCAATCACCAAGGAGGACTCTAATCCGTTCTGAATAACAATACCGCCATCAGTCCAGCAACCAACCTAACTCCCAACCTTGCTAGTCGATGTACATCTTTCACCAGCTCCTTTTTCCCCTCATCTACGTGGGACAGACTCTTCATACAGAGCCTACTAAGTTCATCAACTACTATATTAGCCTTGCCCAGATGTTAGAGCACATTCATATCATAGTCCTTAAGTAGCTCCAACTACCTCCTTTGCCGAAGATTGAGGTCCTTTTGGGTAAGTAAATATTGCAAACTCTTATGGTCTATGAACATATTCACGTGGAACCCCTACAAATAATGTCTCCATATCTTCAAGGAGAATACTACCGCAGCTAATTCAAGATCATGGGTCGGGTAATTGTTCTTATAAACCTCTAGTTGTGTGGAGGCATAGGCTATGAATTTCCCATGTTGCATCAATACGCACCCAAGTCCGATCCTTGAAGCATCGCAATATATTACGAAACCATCTGTATCCTCGGGTAGAGTTAACACCAGTGTTGAGGTAAGTCGAGTCTTTAACTCTTGGAAGCTCTTCTCACAAATCTCCGACCATTGAAATTTCACCTTCTTCTGGGTCAGTTTGGTCAAGGGTGCCACAATGGATGAGAAACCTTCAGCAAATTTTTGATAGTAGCCAGCTAAACCTAAGAAACTTTGAATATCTGAAGGATTCACTGGTCTAGGATAATTCTTTACCGCTTCTATCTTCTGAGAATCTACCTTTATACCCTCACTTGTTACCACATCTACCAAAAAAACTATGGAGTTCAACCAAAACTCGCACTTTCTGAATTTGGCATACATTTGGAGATCCTTGAGGGTCTGAAGCAGTATTCTTAAATGAGTGGCAGGCTCCTCCTCGCTCCGAGAGTATATGAAGATGTCATCAATAAACACAATCACAAACATATCTATGTATGGCTTGAACACCCTGTTCATCAAGTCCATAAAAGCTGCAGGAGCATTCATTAGTCCAAAAAACATAACTACAAACTCATAATGACCATACCGCATCCTGAAGGCTGTCTTTGGGATGTCACACTCCCGAACACTAAGCTGATGATAATCGAATCTGATATCTATCTTTGAGAAACACTTGGCACCATGAAGATGGTCAAATAAATCATCCCTGGATAGAGGATACCTATTCTTGACATTCACCTTGTTTAATTATTGATAGTCGATGCACATCCAAAGGGAACCATCCTTCTTTTGGACAAAGAGGATCGGTGCACCCTATGGAGACTTGCTTGGCCTAATGAAACCCTTATCTAACAGGTTCTTCAACTGTTCCTTTGACACTTTTAGCTAGGCTGGAGCCATTCTGTAGGGAGGGATAGATATAGGCTACGTGTCGGGAAGAAGGTCAATACCAAAATTAATTTCCCTCTCGGGAGGAACCGGGTAAACCATCAGAGAATACTTCTGGGTACTCATGCACTACCGAAACTGACTGGATTATCGGGGTACATCCTTAACCCTAACTAGATGATACATACAACTCTTAGAGATCATCTTCGTGGCCTTAAGATAGGAAATAAAAAAACCTATAGGCATGGCCAAACTACCCTTCCACTCCAAGAGTAAATCACTCAGAAAGCGAAACTCCACCGCACAGGTTCTACAATTAATAGAAGCATAACAAACGTACAACTAATCCATGCCAAGGATAATGTCAAAGTCAGTCATGGCTAACTCTACAATGTATGCGGAGGTGACTTTACGCAATATAGTAATCGGGTGTCTTCTATACACCCGCTAGCTACAATCGTATCACCAACATGAATAGAAACAGAAAATGGTTCTAATAGAGTTTTGGGACTAATTCCAAAGCTACTACCAATATAAGGCATCATAAAAGACAAGGTAGCCCCTGGATCCAACAAAGCATAAACATCAAGGTAAAATACCCATAACATACCAGTAACCACATCCAGTGAAGTCTCCTGCTCTTGACGAATTGCAAAGGCATAGAACCTATTCTGGAGATGACCGTCGGTTGAACTAGTCGAGGCTCCCTGCTAGGAGGGATATACTTCTAGAGTGGATGAACTAGTGGCTGACATATGGGCTTCGCTGCCCCCTGATCTAACCGAAGAGCAATCCCTAAGTCTGTGTTCGGGTTTGCCACACCCGAAACAAGCGTCTAAGCCAACTAGGCACCTGCCTGGGTGATTCTTGCTGCACCTTGCACAAATTAGGAAAGTGCACTCTATCTCCATGATACCCTGGCATTTCGAATCTAAAGCCCTGCTCCTCCGATTCCCTCGTGATCTAGATGGTGTACTAGTTGATGATGGTGTTGGAGAAAAAGACCTGTAATGAGACTGCTCACGCTATCCACCCCCGATCTAGGCTGAGAAATCCCATAATTGTCTGTCCTGGCCCTCTTGGCCTCTATCTGCCTCCGATACACTGACTCCATCTGCTGGACATGGAACACTGTGCGGGGAAAATCTATATCCCGATGCAGCATGGCAATCCTACAGTCCTTATCCAGGTAGTCCGCCACTCTATGCACAAATTGACTCACCCAAGCCCTCTGGTCTACCATTAACTGTGGTGCCATACTTAGATGAGCAGGTGAACTCCAAAGCATACTCCTAAACCGACATACCACTTTGCTTCAAATTTACAAACTCGGTCACCTCAGTTCCTTCATCTCACGAGGGAAGAGTTGAACCAAAAAGGCCACATGGAACTCTTCCCAACCTATAGGGCCTGTCCCCACTACCCTACCATCTCTCCATTGCTTAAACTAGATATGCGCCACCCCTTTCAACTGATAAGAGGCAAAATTAACGCACTCTTCATTTGTCACCTCCATGACCTGGGTGATCTTTAGAATCTCGTCGATGAATTCATGTGGGTTCTCATCTACCTTAGACCTAAGAAACTCCGGCGGGTTCATCCTTAAGAAATCTCTGACTCGATTAGCCACTACACTGACATTTTGTGGAACACGTGCAACAACCTGCTGATTGACCTGAGCTGTCAAGGCCTGCGCAAGTATCTGGATAGCTGCATGAAAATAAGCATGGGCAACTGGCTCCAGTGCCTGATGCTCCTGAATTGGTAGGGCTTGCTAGTGCCCATTACCGTTGCCATTCTTATGGCTTTCACCATTCTAATTTATCCAACCATTCATTCTTCAGGGAGCCATGGTTCTGTAATCGCGAATAACACGAATTAGAAGGATAGAAAGACTTTACATCGCAAGCATAGATCATGAAAGAAGGGAACATTTCCTAAACATCTCATAGCCTCTTCTTCATAAGTGTGGGGCACTTCACACCCATAAAAAACACTCTACTTAGCGCGGATTTTAGACACCCTAGGAAACTTTAAACCTATTTCTCTGATACCAAGTTTGTCACCACCGAACGTAAAGCCGGATCGTGACACGTTACAAGGAGCCCCAAGAGACTCCAAGTCAACCCATGACATGAACATTCATCTAATTTCATATCATTAAGCGGAAAACTTGACATGATGATATAGCAAAAACATAAACATAACATAACATAGCATGACAAATAGAACATACTAAATACATAACTACTGAATACTATAATTAGTCTGAAAGCCTCTATCATATCAGATGGGTTGATGGAAAAACATCCCTAACTAACCCCGCAAAACTAAAACAAAAGGAACAATAATATTGAACATATGGCCCTTAGAAAATTAGGACTCACCAAAAGGCTGATTGCTAAACTTTGAAATGGACTATTGATGGGGCTGAGCTTGAGAGGCGGGTCCTGTATCATGAAATGATATAGTATAGGGTATGCGATCAGTACGTAGGATGTACTAAGTATTCAAGGTATGTAAAATGGATATTTAATATATATGAAAGCTCAAAAATGATCATAAGAGTGGGACAACATGCTCATAACATAAGTGGCATACGATAACATAAGGCTCAAGGTTTTCAAAACATTCGTAATTCAGTCGTATCATAATCATAAGAGGAAAGCTTTGTTGAACATGACTTGAGCCAACATACATAATCATAAACATGCATAAATCATGAGGAACAACGGGAGATTCTTATAACCGACATACCCTATATGAGCACACATGGAGCCCGATCTGTAAATCCCTAGTCGGGAGGGTGTTCTTACCTTTTCAAGGGTAGAACCAGGAAGGGCGTGATATCACACATGAAAGGGCCCATTTTGCAATGGGACCATCACAAGGGAGGTCCCATCATGTCCTACGGTGGCATGTAGCTCTGAGATTTGGGGCAAAACTTGAGCCCCGAGCCTACTCAGTGTTAAATACTACTCCTGAAACATATATAGTGCTCATAGTATAACACGCATGAGATTCATGGGCTAGTAAATCATGATAATTATAAACATACTTGTAAATACATGAACTAGCCATGAGAGTAAGGCTCGTGGGTCGGCCAAATTAGTAAATTCATGAGATTCATGCATACTTATAAATCATATATATACTTTGAAAATTATCAATCCATAATGGGTATTTGAACAAATTCATATTTTGAAGCATAAATCATGATGGGTTTATGTACATCAACAATTGAAGTAAAGATCATAACTCGATTCATCATAGGACATGTATAATTAGACTTTATTTTAGTAGAAATTGAAATCCATAAATTTATAATGAAAATAAATGTATAATCTGATCATAATTCATAAAATATGATGTAAATCACAAAATATAATAACCCATTGATAGATCATTAGAATTCCACAAGATTCAAGTTAAAACCCCATAAGATTTTTGAACAAACTTCATGAGTTAGGAGAGATTGGGCATGGGTGTGAATGAAAACAACCATTCATAACCCTACATACCTGGGAAAACCAAATCTCACCACTCCTTGAAAGCCCAATGGAAATTGATGAAGAAAACCTTGAAGACAAGCATGATCACCTTCTCAATTTTCTAACTTTGCATGCATGGGTTGTGAATAGGTTAGAAGGACTTAACCTATATTAATACACTCAAAATATAACTTAAAAATGACATAATTTAGGACCTTAGGTCTTAAGAATGATGAAAATGCCCTTAATAAAAAACCCTGAAAGATATGTACTGGCGAACCAATGGACGGACTAACGGATCGTTAGAGGATACCATGAATCGTGGTATCCATCCATCGTCTATACTTTCAAAATTCTTGATCTCTGATTTGACCCCATGACTCGAAAGGATAAGTCATCCTTTTAGAGAACGAGTCGTTACATCGTCCATTGCTTCCTCCTTCCAAGTCCTATACTGATCCTTCCAACGAGCCTCACCATGACTCGTTATATCCTCTAAAGAGTCGTGGTTGCCTTCTGTTATGAAGACTGGAAAATGCCTTGTGATCCCATCTACGACTGGTGACCACGACCCATTACATCTCACGATGGGTCGTTGGATGACCCGTTATTTCCCCAAATGCTGAAATCTAGTTCTCACAACGACTAACAGCAATGAATCATTGTATAAAACAACGGGTCATTACTTCACCCATCTTTACCAACTGACACTAGATCAAAACTTCCCACGACCGTTTCCAATTTGTGATTGGTTGGACCAACAATCCATTGGATCATCCGTCCTGTTAAAATTTTTCCCAGTTTTAGCCAACTCCATTTTAAAAGTTCAGCTCTAATCTTGGGCACTTTCAGGGTATTACAAAATGATATAAACAAGATGGGATCATTGTAAAGGGCTTAGGGGTATATCTTTTGGATTACGTTAGAAATCCAAGTTTGGCTCGGTGTGGTTTGTGAAGTTAACTTAAAATTCAATAGGAGTGTAGGTCATGGTTTTTAAATCCATTTGGGCCTGGAAGGTTTTTACATATAAATCTGTATGCGATATTTCCTTTGATCATTTATTTAATTTATGCTAAACTAGTAAGGAATGTTTAGAGGAACAATGTCTATGAGTGTTCCCTAAAATCTACAAAATATAGCGAAAGGTTAAATAATCAAAAATCTAGTATAGACCAAATTCACCCCCTGTATCTAATTAGGAGTCAGTTCTACCAATTGGTATCAGAGCAGGTTGCTCGTGTCTAGGTTAAATCCTTCGAGAGATCCATAAAATGACTTCTTTAATAATATTATGAGAGGGACAATCTAGCACTAGACCTCCTCTTTTCAATGGCCAATATTATAGCCTATGAAAAATTGAATAAAGATCTACTTAAAAGTAGAAGACTACCAGAAATTGTTGATCACTTTGCGAGGCCCGCTGATCCCCACCAAAATGGAAGCGATGGCACTAAAGAGCCCAAGCCAGAGGAAGAATTTTATGCCGACAATTTTAGAATAATGGAGAAAATTCTAAAGACATCAAAATCATATATTTTGGGCTGGGGATAGATGAGTAAAACATAATATCAAGTTGCTCCAATGACAAGAAAATTTGGGATTCCCTGATGTTGGCTCATGAAGGTACTCCTAGGTAAAACATTCCAGAGTTGATATGCTCATAAGAAAATCTAATAAATAGGAATAACTTAGTAAACTATATTCTTGTATTTATTTTTCTTAATGGGCGTGAACTAAAGGTTGAGCATGTGAGATACCTAACTTACCACCACCTAAACATCAAACACAAAAGACACAAGTCTTTTGGATTTTCACAAAGTCAATCTATTGATATTGGTCATCTTTAAAAATTCACGATAGAAAAGTATAGATCAAAAGAATGATTAGAAGTAGTAATCAATTACATCATAAAAATAATGGCCAAGTATTAATATTATTCAAAGAAATAAGGATAAGATAAAAAAGAAACTAGGCCATGACTTTGGTGTGGAAAAGTGGGTCAAGTGGTTGAGATAAGACAACATAATGGGTAAAAGTCTCGAATTAAACTATGAAGCATGAAAGTCATTGTGCTTCTTCTCGTGAAGTTACTCATTATTGGCACTATTCTCCTGAACCTGGACAAGTTGAGAAATGAGAAACTTGTATTTCTCTATGTAATGACCTGTATGGCATCACGAGGGGAACAAACTTAGAACACTCGAAAAAGGCTAGCGATGAATAGAAAATATTGTGAAATAAACTAAGTGTAAAACTGATGAGTTTTGAGGAGCTACTGGTTCGGGGACCTCTGCAGCAGTAGATATCCCGTTGTAGTGAGATCATGGTAATGGTTGAAGCTCACCGTAATGCACTGGAGGAATAATCGCTATAGCTGCTTTGAGGACGCCATAGCGGCCGCTGCATTGGGGAGGTGACTACTGCAGCTGACGACGGGATTCAAAAAGTGGGTTTTAAATGGGAATTCAGGTGTTACACCCTTATTCATTCTAAGTTATGGAAATTCTAAACCAGAGATGATCTTACCAAGAACTGAGCGATTTCCCTTCCCAAGGTATGAGTTTGCTTTGTATTCTTGTTATTTCGATTTCCCTAGCACCTTAGAATCAAGGAGGGACCTTTAATGGTGAATTTCTAGCAAGAAAAACCTTATTGATAGAATTAGGGATGAATATCATGAGGGAAGTTATGGGTGTTGAATTTTGAGTTCAATAGATGGTAAAGATCGCTTCTAGAATGTGGTGTTTCCATAGAATCAAGTTCCTATAGGATATAAAGACCTAGAACGAGGAGGAATGTAGTCTTTAGCCCTAAATTACCCAAAAAGGGGTTGAGGGAGTTAATGAATAAGAATTGAACCATAGGAAATGAGGTAGTCACGATAATGGGTAGATAGGGGAGGATGTGAATCCCAGAAATAATTGTGTAGATAGTAGATTATTGATTTTTTTGTTAATATCTTCTCTGTAGACTTCGAATGTTCAGAGGCGTTGAGGAAAGGTAAGGCTCCATTGGTGTAATTTTCATTCTAAATCCTTCATATCGAGGTAGGTTATGATTAGAAGAGTTAGACTTTACATAATGGTCTGTATGATTGTGTACAATGATGTGTTGCTTGAGTTCGTGAATTCTAATTGTGGTGATGATTTCCCTTTTCAAAATTAGCTGTTGAAATAACTTCTTTGTTGATGTCTCCAAACCTACATGAAATTGTGTTGAAAACTATTAAGGATATTCCTTGACATCACTATTGATTTAATGATGAATTGTTAAACTCTAGGAGTATGAGAGGTATATTGTGGCCTCCTAAATGTTATGATGATAAACCCTCTATGATATGATAGCACAGGTAAGAATAGGGATAATGAGAATTTTCTAAGATGAGAGGCTCGTGCACGAGGCGAGCATCTAGGTGAGCATATATGTGTTGAGTGGCTAGTGCCTGAGGGGAGCATCCAAAGGAACATATTAGTGGGAGCGGGTACCACGCCAATATAATGCACGGATTTCTAGAGTCCCCTGCAGGTCATGGCTAGAAGGTCAAAAATAAGACCCTCTAGCATGTGTGTACATCGAGGTTGAGCATTAAAATGTTCATAGTGCTATGATGGAGGTGTGTGCCCGATATATCTCTATTTATTTTACCTACTCTATTTTATGATGCACTGTAATTGTGTTGGAATTTGGAATGAATAAGTGTTATTTGGCTGAACTAAAATTGATTTCATCTTTTGTGATCGTATTGTGGGAAAGTTTCAGACTTGATGTCAATAGATACAAATGAAAACTAAAATTGAGTGTGCCAATGTTTTTATGAATTATTGTATATTGTATGTGGCTATGTAGTACTTCATGTGTAGAACGTAATGGCTTTTGGTTCCTAAATGAATTGGATGATATATGGCGTGGCAAGGAGTTGGTGAAATAATTTAAGTGCAACTAAGTCGAGCTATTGCCCAGGGTAGTACCGTTGCAGCGAGATATGCTCTGCTACAGCAAGATCGCGCCAGCAATCAAGTAACCGCTGCAGCGAAGAGCCTAATCCAATGAGCAGGCCTTTGCACCCTGCAATAGAGTTGAATTTCCTAAAATATGTAATGTATGTTTGAATGGTGCTCTAGACTGGTTTCATGTTGTTGTTTACATTCTTATACATACATACATACATATATATATATATACATATAATATATATATATATGTACGATCGTCTGATGATGGCCACCAGTACTGTATTTTGTATTGACGCTACTCCTGCACTTCTTTTCTAAGTGCATAAACCAACCCTAAAAGCTTATAATGACCTCATCTTTATAGCATCGAATGATTACTGAAAGGTGAGCGACTCAGAATGGGCTATTCTACTCCTCTTTCAAAGATGTCTTTCTTTTGGACATTGAAGCTCTCTTTCTTTTAGTTTAAATATTCTTAGACTGGTAGTTAGACGTTGAAGTGCAATGACTTTTGAATTGTGGGGAGTATTGTTCTTTTGGTTTAGATGGTTGTGATAGTTTTCAAATATATCATTTTATTTTATTATATGTGTTATTTTCTTATGAATGATTAATGTCGGGATAGTTGTTGTGAATCATTGGTTCACCTATCGAGGGGGGGGGGGAGGGGTTAGTGTGGATGCCAATCACAGCCATTTGGATCATGACAAAGTTGGTATCAGAGCCCTAGATTTGTCGATCTCATTGCACTAAGATAGGTCTAGTAGAGTCTCGTGGATCGATACGGAGACGTCCATAACTCATATTCGAGAGGTTGTAGGACTTAGGAAAACTCCTCTCTTCTTCCTTTTCGTGCGAATAATTGATTCCAATTGATATCTGGTGATCTAAATTGGTATATAACAACTCTTCTTTCTTTCTCTCATAGATGGTGAGAACACACGCAGATGCAAACAGAGAAGCAACACCTGAGCCAACAGTAGTAGCAACAGTGGCAACAGCAGTCCGCAACAGAGGATAGGGCCGAGGATGCGGGTGAAGGCCTGCCATAGACAGAGGAGGGGCTTGTGCTCCTACTCCAGTACAAGAGAGGTCAACATCTCAGATACCTCCCGCAGTGCAGGAAGGGTGGCTGTGGAAGTGGAAGCTCCCACGCAGGGAGAGGTTCTTGTCACACTAGAATCCTCTGAGGATCTAGCTCAGGTTTATAATATCCTAAGGTTCCTCGTCGACAATGGGGCAACGAAAATAACTCCTGTAGGCCAGTAAGTAGGGCTACAACATGCGGTTGCAGTGTCTTCTCGAATGGACATATCGGAGGTGGTTATGTTCCTGAGGCCAGTGCTTGGGCCTGTGATGACCGGGCAGGAGCATGACTTGATCTGGAGGTTCACCAAAGATGAATCCACGTAATTTTTATGGTACTGAGGCAGACATCTCCTATGAATTCATTATAGATTGTCACGAGAGGCTCCATAAGATGGGGGCAATGAAGAAGTATGGTGTGGAGTTTGCACCTTCCAACTAAAGGTCTATGCAAAGTTTTGGTGGATGGCTTTCATGTAGTTTAGACTAGTAGGGTCACCACCGTTGACCTGGACCCAGTTCTACTCTACGTTACTGGAGAAGTATGTACCCCGCACTTTGAGAGATAAGAGGTGGGATGAGTTCACCACTATCAAGTAGGGAAAATTCTTCTCTTGGAGCCTATGAGACTCTCTTCCATTTATTATCTAGGTATGATCTACCTTTACTACCCACAGAGGAAGAAAGGATCAGGAGGTTTGTTAAAGGCCAGAATATGGGTATACAACTATCAACTCTTCAGATGGTCTCCTCAAGTAAAACCTTTCAGGAGGTAGTGGAATATGTGAAGAGCATAAAGGGGGTGAAACAAGGAGGATATGCCAAGAATGTCGAGAAGAAGGCTCAGAAGGTGAGTTCCTATAGTGGCCATGTTGCTAGGACTATGGTACCATAGGGTTTCTCGGGCGTCCAGTTCAGTCAGCTCTGCAGGTGTCAGCCAGAGGGCCATCAAGAAACACTCTGCAACCAGGAAGTACAGTCGGGGGTACTCAGCTTGTTTGTTCAGACTTTGGGGCTCATCCTATTTCTACTGTTTCAACTCAAAGACCAGTGATCGAGAAGGTATTCCATGAGTGTGGAGAGTATGAAAACATTCACAGATGGTGTCCTAGGTTTGGCCAGGGTGGACAGATCATTCCATACCTTGCTTTTCATGCTTCAGACTCTACCGAAAGTGGAGGTAGTGCATTAAGCAGCACAACTCAAACGAGGTAGTTAGCCAGTCATCAGAGGTGGTGCTCAATTGGGTAGAGAAAGTGCTCAGGTGGGTAGGGGTGGCACCCATTTAGGTAGAGAGGTGGCACATCCCAGTCGGGCTAGTTTGTAGGCAGGTAGCCAGGCTCACTTTTATGCTTTTCCTGGTAGGACCGAGGCAGAGGCTTCAGACGTGGTTATTACAGGTATGATCTTTGGGTCCAACAAAATGGCTATTGCATTGTTTGATCCAGATTCTACATTTTTCTATGTGTCTTATTATTTTTCATTGGGATTGGATCTTATTTATGATGTGCTTCATACTCCTATCCATGTGTCTATTCCTACTAGGATTTTGTGGTGGTGGAAGAGTTGTTTGGGATTGTACTGTTAATTTCATATGGTTTAACACTAGTAAACTTAGTGATCTTGGACATGGTTGATTTTGACATTATTTAGAAAATGAGTTGGTTATCTACTTACCATGCTATTCTGGATTAGCATGCTAAGACCGTCATTATATCGGGCGTAGGGTCGTCCAAGTTGGAGTGGAAGGGGAATTGTAGCCCTGCTCCTAAGAAACTCATTTAATGTATTCGTGCTCATAAGTTGATATAGCTGGATTATTTAGTGTATATAGCGCATATTCGAGATACTAGTTCTGAGGGTCCATCCATAAAGTCAGTCCCGGTTGTCTGTTAGTTTTTAGAGGTGTTCCTTACAGATCTTTCCGGTATGCCGCCGGATAATGATATTGATTTATGCATAGACTTGAAGCCAGGGACTCAACGTATTTCTATTCTGCTATACCGAATAGCACCAGCTGAGTTGAGAGAACTCAAGAAGTAATTGCAAGAGCTGATTAGTAAGGGGTTTATTAGGCCAAGTGTCTCTCTGTGGGGTGCTTTGGTCTTGTTTGTGAAGAAGAAAGATGGTTGCATATGGATGTGCATTGATTACCGTAGTTGAACAAGGTAGCTATTCGAAATAAGTACCTTCTTCCTCGAATAGATGATTTGATTGACCAGTTATAGGAAGAAAGTTTGTTATCAAAGATTGACTTGAGATTGGGTTATCACTAGCTAAAGATTAAGGCTAAGGATATTCCCAAAATATCCTTCAAGACCAAGTATAAGCATTATGAGTTTCTGGTCATGTCGTTCGGACTCACTAATGCCCTAGATGCATTTATGTTCTTAATGAATGGTATCTTCAAATCCTAATTAGATTCTTTTGTGATTGTTTTTATTGATGATATCTTGGTGTACTCTAAGAACAAGCATGAGCATGAGAATCATCTGAGGATCATGTTAGGATTGCTGAAGGAAAAGCAATTGTATGCCAAATTCACTAAGTGTGAGTTTTGGTTGGACTCGATATCTCTTTTGGGGCATGTGGTCTCCAAGAAAGGAATCAAAGTTTACCCACAGAAGGTGGAAGCAGTTAGAAACTGGGTAAGGCCAACCACTGTGACAAAAATTTAGAGTTTTGTGGGGCTGGCCAGCTACTATCGCCGATTTGAGAAAGGGTTTGCATCCTATGCCTCAGTACTTACTAGGTTGACTCAAAATGATGTACCTTTTTAGTTGGTCATAGTGATGTGAAGCAAGTTTCCAAAAGCTCAAGACCCTGTTAACTACGGCACCTATCCTGGCATTACCGGTGGAAGGTAAAGATTTGGTTGTTCATTGTGATGCCTCATTGTCTGGGTTGGATGTTGTGTTAATGCAGGAAAGGAAATTTATCGCATATGTGTCAAGACAGTTAAAGGTGCACGAGAAGAATTATCCCATGCATGACCTTGAGCTAGTAACGGTGGTGTTCATTCTAAAAATCTGGAGGCACTACCTATACGGGGCTCGTTATGAGGCATTCACTAATCATTGTAGCCTGCATATATGTTCTCCCAGAAGGATCTTAATTTGAGGCAGTGAAGGTGGATGGAACTGCTCAAGGACTTCGACATTACCATCCTATATCACCTAGGGAAGGCTAACATGGTGGCAGATGTGTAGAGTTGAAAAGTAGTAAGCATGGGCAGTTTAGCTTGTCTAGAAACTACGCGATGGCCGATGACCTAAGAAGTTCAGACACTGGAAAATAGTTTGATAAGGCTCTATTTGATGGAAATAGGTGGTATACTAGCTACCATTGAGTCTAATTCATCACAATTAGAGGAAATAAAGGCAAGACAATTTGAGGATGAGAAGTTCGGTCTGGTCCGAGATAAGGTTTTGTGGGGAGAAACGAATGAGGCATTTCTAGATGGTGAAGGAGTCCTAAGGATAAAGGGGCGCATGTGGGTTCCCCTAGTTGGCGAACTAATTCAGACTCTTTCAGCAGAAACTCACAACCCGAGGTACTCCTTTCACCCCGGAGTCACCAAAATGTACCATGACATAAACGACACAATTGGTGGGGCAGAATGAAGAGAGATATTGTGGACTATGTCGCCCAATGTTTGAACTATCAACAACTGAAATACTAGCACTAGAAGCCCAGGGGAGTATAAGTCTGCTCACTTCTTTCCTGTCCAAGTGACTTACAATACTGAAAGGTTGGCCTAGTTGTATATGAAGGAAGTGATTCGATTGCATGGGGTGATGGTGTTAATTATGTCTAACAAGAGTACTTAGTTCACCTCTTATTTCTAGAGGACCTTGTAGGCAGAGTTAGGAACCAGGTTGGACTTAAGCATAACTTTTCATCCTCAAACAGATGGATAGCCAGAAAGGACCATCTAAGTGTTGGAGGACATGCTCCGGGCATGTGTCATTGATTTTAGGGTCCATTGGGATAAATTTATACCCTTGGCAGAGTTCTCCTACAACAACAACTATCACTTGAGCATTGGCATGGCGCCATTTAAACCTCTGTACAGGAGGAAATGCAGGTCTCAAATTGGTTGGTTTGACGCATTTGAGGTTCCACCTTGGGGAACCAATTTTCTTAAGAAATCCTTGGAGAAAGTTCGGATAATCCAAGAATGTCTGGTAGCTGCTCAGAGTAGAAAAAATAATATGCAGACAAGAAAGTGACAAATATTGTGTTTTTGGAGGGAGAGAAAGTTATACTCAAAGTATCCCCTATAAAGGGGGTGATGAGGTTTGGTAAATGGGGAAAGCTTATCCTGAGGTATATTGGACCTTCTGAAATCCTCCAACGAGTGGGAGAAGTAGCTTATGAGCTGGATTTACTGCCAAGGCTGTCTAGGGTACATTTGACCTTCCATGTCTTAATGTTGAAGAATTATCATAGGGATGGATCGTATATTATCAAATGGGACTCCTTGTTGTTAGATGAGAACTTGTCCTTTGAGGAAGAGCTGGTTGCGATATCGAGTAGAGAGGTCCACAAGTTGAGATCAAAGGAAATTGTGATGGTAAAGGTCTAGTGGAAGAATCATTCTATAAAGAAATCCACTTTGAGAACGAGGTTGATATGTGGATCAAATATGCTCAATTATTTTTGGAATCTGGTATATTCTCTTCTTTGCTTGTATATAGACCGTTCGAGGATGAACGGTGTTTTAATTGGTATCTGATGTAATGACCTGTATATCCTTACGAGGGGAATGGACATAGAACACTCGAAAAAGGCTAGAGATAAATAGAAAATGTTATGAAATGAGCTAAGTGTAAAACTGATAATTTTTTAGGAGCTACTGGTTCGGGGTACCGCTACAGCAATAGAATTATCGCTGCAGCAAGATTGTGGTAACGGTTGGAGTCTGCAGTAACAGACCTAAGAAATAACTGCCAGATTCATTGAGCGGCTTTCTAGCCACCATAGTGGGTCCACTATAGCGGGAAGGTGACCGTTGCAGCAGACGACGAGATTCAGAAAGTGGGTTTTAAGTGGGAATTTAGGGGTTACACCCTATTCATTGTAAGTTATGGAAATTTTGAACTAGAGGAGATCTTCCTAAGAACTGGGAGATTTTCCTTCCCAAGGTATGATTTTGCTTTGTATTCTTATTATTTGATTTTCTTAGCCTTGTAGCATTAAGGAGGGGACCTTTAATGGTGAATATCTAGCAAGAAAACCCTTATTGTTAGAAGTAGGGCTGAAAATCATAGCAAAGTTATGGTTGTTACGATCTGAGTTCAATAGATGGTAAAGATCGCTTCCCGAATTTGGTGAATCCATAAAATCTAGTTCCTATAGGAATTAAAGACCTAGAACGGGGAGGAATGAGTCTTTATCCCTAAATTTCCTAAAAAGGGGTTGAGGGAGTTAATGAATAATAATTGAACCATGGGAAACGAGATGGTTACGATAATGGGTAGATGGGGGAGGATGTGAATCCCCAAAAAAATTGTCTAGGTAGTAGATTATTGATTTTGTGTTAATTTCTTGTCTATAGACTTCTAGCATTTAGAGGCGTTGAGAAAGGCAATGCTCCAGTGGTGTAATTATCGTTCGAAATCATTCATGTCAGGTAGGTTATAATTAGAGGAGTTATACTCTACATAATGGTCTGTATAACTGTATACGATGATGGGTTTTTTGAGTTTGTTAATTCTAATTGTGGTGATGATTGCCCTGTAAAAATTTAGTTGTTGAAACAACTTGTTTGTTGATGTCACCAAACCGACATGAAATTGTGTTGAAAACTAATAAGGATATTCCTTGACATCACTATTGATTAAATGATGAATCGTTAAACTCTAGGATTATGAGAGGTATATTGTCACCTCCTAAATGTTATGATCATAAACCCTCTATGATATGATAGCATGAGTAAGAATAGGGATAATGAGAATATCCTAAGATCAGAGGCCCATGCCTGAGGGGAGCATCCAGGCGAGCGAATATGTTTGGAGTGGTTCATGTCCAAGGGGAGCATCCAAACGAGCATATGAGGGGGAACGGGTACCACACATGATACAGTACATAGATTTCTAAAGTCCCCTCAGGTCATGGATGGAAGGGCAGAAATAAGTCCCTCTAACATGTGTGTACATTGAGGTTGAGCGTTAAAGTGTTCATAGTGATATGACCGAGGCATGTGCCTAACATATCGCTATTTATTTTACCTGTTCTATTTTATGATGCACTTTAATTGTGTTGGAATTTGAAACGAATAAGTGTTATTTGGCCGAACTAAAATTAAATTCATCTTTTGTGATTGTATTATAGGAAAGTTTCAGACTTGAAGTCAATAAAAATATAATGAGAACTAAAATTGAGTGTGCCAATATTTTTATGTGGCTATGTAGTACTTCGTTTATAGAATGTAATGGCTTTTGGGTTCTTGAATGAATTGGATGATGTGTGGTGTGGCAAGGAGATGGTGAAATAATTTAAGTGCAACTAAGTCGAGCTATTGCTTAGGGCAGTACCACTGCAGCGGGATATGCTCCGCTACAGCGAGACTACGGCAGCGGTTAAGTGATCGCTGCAATGCCTAATCCAGTGAGCAGGCCATTGCACCATGAAACAACGTTGAGTTTCCTGAAATATGCAATGTTTGTTTGAATGGTGTTAGGACTGGTTCCATGTTTTCATTTACATTTATATATATATATATATATATATATGCCTAGTCGATGATGCCTACCAGTACTGTATTTTGTACTGACACTACTCCTGTACTTCTTTTCTGTGTGTAGAAAGCGACCCCAGAAACTTAGCACAACCTCATTTTTCAAGCATCAATCGATTATTGAAAGGTGAACGACACAGAATGGGCTGTTCTATTCCTCCTTGATGTCTCTCTTTTGGACATTGAAGCTCTCTTTCTTTTAGTTTAAACATTTTTAGACTGGAAGTTAGACATTGAAGTGCAATGACTTTCGGACCTTGGGGAGTATTGTTGTTTTGGTTTAGTTGGTTGTGACAGTTTTCAAATATTTCATTTCATTTTAATATGAGTGTTATTTCCTTATGAATTATTAATGTCAGGATAGTTGTTGTGAATCATTGGTTCATCCACTCGGGGGAGGGGGGGTTAGTATAGGTGCCAATCGTAGCCATTTAGGTCATGAGATTCCAACGTTGTTGTGCAATCTAAAATATATTAGTATTGGCTTGAGATTATGTTGGAACACCGGAAGGAATATATCAACAATATGTTCCATCCCAACAGATTTCTTTTAAATAGGAAAGCTTCTTATACTCAATGAATTTGTGATAAAAAACAATAAAATCTCCCCTAACACATTGTATCTAACCAAATCAGCTTCACCTCCACATTATTTGTCATACTAATCTCCATATTTTTCCTTTTTCTTTCTTTTTTTTGTTCATATTTTTTCCATTCTTTTCCCCCTTGTTAGACTCCTCCATTTCATTTTTTTTATCTCTATACCTTAGCTTACTCAAAAATAATGAAAACTTTCTTTGAATTTTGGCGTTTTGCACATGTTCCATATTGATCTCAATTTAATCTGATTTGGTAAAAAGATAAAGATTGATTTGAAACATTTGTTGATGGTACAAGATTGGGATTAATAATTTGCGAATGTCCATCAAATAGTATATAGAATCAGGTTCCACACCTGGTTCTATAGTTATGAACAAAAGGTAAATAACACAAAATGTTTATGTCGAAACCTCTTTTCTCAAGAGAGTAAAATGACGACTTACCTTAGTAGAATTTTTCAAAGTCCACTAACAACCAGGCAATGTTTTAGACTACAACCTATTGAAATATATGAATTAAACTCTTAATCCCTGCCCCTTATATAACTCTTTTGTAAGTCCTTTGTAATAACTATATTTCAAAGATAATTACGACTAACTTTAGCCCTCCACAATTCATTCAGATACAAGATAGAAATGACCTATAAAAACTTCTCAAAAGAGGAGCAGGTTTACAATGTTAAGAGAAAAAAGAAAAACACTTAACAACCTACAACATAAGACATAACTCTTGATAAGGAATAGGTTCTTCAAGTATTGCAGCTTTGTCTTGTGGAAGATCCTGCTACTTTGCAGATGAAAAGAGAAGACCAATTATTGTATATTGCAAAACATAGTTTTTTCTCTTGGTCTTGTTCAATATTTATGAGAGGATAAGTGACAGATGGATTCTTTGATCGCTGGACAAGAGCTAGGACATCAGCAGTGCTGCTACTGCACTGTGGCTCTACTGTAGTAGTAGTGGCAGCTGTAAAACTATTTTTACAAGTATAAAGGTTGACTCCAAAAATAGGGAACAATAATATATCTGGTTTCTCACCAGGTTTCTTATATCTGGTTCCATCAGGTTTGCATCTTGTGATGTTCAATACATGTGAGAGGACTTGAGAGAGATAAGCTCCTTGGTCTATTGGATAAAGGGATGGGACCGCATTAGCTCTGCTGCAATGTTGTGGCTCAAGGAACCTCCTTCCTTAGGTAATGTATCTAGTTCCTCATAAAATTTGTCAAATCATCAAAACAAAGCATAGTACTTTAGTGTGTATGCTTCATCAATTTTTCCCTTTTTGATGATGACAAACTCATGAACTAAGTTCTTGCTGCGAAGCAAATTCTTATATAGAACATGAACCAAGTTCCCCATAAATGCAGAGTATTTCAATGTCTATGCTCCATCAAAAAGTATTGTATCTAGTTCCTCCATAGGTTTTTCAAATTATCAAAATACATGCATAGTACTTTAATGGCTATGCTCCATCAATTTCCCTCTTTTTGATGATTACAAACACTTGACCAAGTTCCCCCTACGAACCAGATCCCCATCTAGTTCCCCCTGAATGAAAGATCCTTCTGAGTCTTTTCCCCGTGAAAGACTATTCTACATTACGCACAACCATATATGTTCATGTTCCCCCTTGCACCCAAACTTCAAACTTCTCTTACACACCCAAAACCTTCTCCTTTTGGCATCATTAAAAAGATTATGTTATAACATGCAGAAGAATAAGACATAAAGCATGGTCGATGGGGCAATACTAACATGAGTAAATTCATATACAAGTAAGAACAAAAACTAAAGTTTACATATAATCAAGAATGTGTCCCACTTTTATACAATCAACAACTTATTATTTCCAATAATACACATAAAAACATCAAAGATAAATACTAGAAGTACCACATCATTGCAAAAGAGATAGATAAAATCAACAAGGAAGGAAATAGTTGGGGAAAGCACAAGACAAGAAGGAGTAGGGAGATGGAAAAGAGGAAGGAAGGATGAAAGATTAGAGCTTGGATAAGAGCTCGTCAATTCTTTTATTTCTGGCCTATTGATCCTATAACATTTGTTGTATCAGGTCCTCCGCTTGTTTCCGTAGTGTCGCAGTGTCTAGCCCAAATATAACCTCAAAGTGTTTGAATACTCTCCTTGTAAGCAAATAATCATATCCTAAACCATGACGTTCATCCTTTATGTACCTAATATTCAACATGTGCTCAAGTATAATGGTTGGCAAATTGATCATGTTAAACGTTGACAGTTATCCAATCATAACCATGCAAGCATACCTATAACAGTATAGAACTGTGTTGGACATTTCCAAATGACTTTTCCAGCATATACATGTAAATGAATCATAGACAAAGTCGAGAGAATATTTTCATGAGAAATCATAAGTGCATCCTGAGCAACCCCAGCTTTAAGAGATTTTGTTCAAAATATATTCCCTGCTCGGTGTGTTTGTGAAGATGTCTGCTACCTGGTCCTCTGTTCAGATTCTTTTCCATATAGTGCACTTATGTGGTCACACAGTATGGAATGTCAATAAGTACCCTAAAATCTTTATACTATTTGATCCACAACAATTGTGCACAATATGAGGCGACAACTGCATACTCAACTGCAGCAGTGAAGAGAACAACTAAATTTTATTACCTGGCCCCCCATGAGATCAAGGAGGCTCCAAGAAAATGAGCCATCCCAAATGTAATTTTTTTATCCACCAAGTATCTATCATAATCCACATTAGCATCAACATACTTAACCAAATTAAAATTATCTCTAGATGAGTAGAATATAAGAAAATCAGAGGTTCCCTTGAGATTCCGGAGAATTCTCTTAGCAGAGTTAAAGTGAGATTCCTTTGGATAGAACTAAAATCTTACACACAACACATTGAACACAATATCAGGCCTACTATCCATCAGGTAGAGTATGGAACCAATAATACTTCGATACATTGTTTCATTCACAGAGGAACCAAGTTCATCAGCATCCAGTTGAGTAGTAGTTGCCATGCAATATCGATAGGCTTAGCATTTTCAATATCAAACCTTTTTAGTAGCTCCTTGATGTATTATTGTTGACTGATTATGATACCCTTGCAATCCAAGTAAAAAAGTTCCAAGTCATCCATCATGCTCATTTCAAACTTGTTTCTCATGAGCTTTGCAAATTCTTCACCAAAGGAGTCAATTGTGGCACCAAAAAGGATATCAACATACACCTAAAGCATTGCCAGGTTCCTCCCCTTTTATCATTAAGAACAAATATTATTATTCTTCCCTCTTTTGAAGTCATTACCCAAGAGAAATTTTGATAATTCTTGATACCAAGCTCTTAGAGCTCATTTCAACCCATACAGAGTGTTATTAATCTTAAACGCATGTTTAGGATGCTCATGATCTTCAAAGCCAGGCGACTTCTTTACTTACAGTTTTTCCTTTAAGTAGCCATTTAAAATGTACTCTCACATCCATTTGGAACAACTTAAACTCCAAGTGAGATGCAAATGTAATAAGAATTCTGATGGCTTCCATTCTAGAAACTGGGGAAAATTTGGTCATAATCTATTCCTACTTCTTGGTTATATCCCTGAACAACAAACATTGTGTTGTTTCGGGTGATGTTTTCCATCTCATCTAGTTTATTCATAAACACCTATCTAGTCCTAATAATGGTCCTGTTGATAGACTTAGGAACTAGGTGCCACTCTTGGATCCTTTTAGTTGATGAAGCTCTTTTTGCAATACAGAGATCTAGTCAACATTCTTCAAGGCTTCTTTGATATTCTTGGGTTAGATCTGAGATAAAAAGGCCGTGAAGGCAAACGTATTTCTTGATCTGGATCTAGTCTGAATACCCTAGTCCAAGGGAGTAAGCGTATTACTTAATAGATAAGACCCCTTGTGTTTCTAATTTGAGACATGTATTACTAATAGATCCTGACTCTTTTGATTAAAGGGACTAGGTGCCTCTGATGGTCCTTTGCCAGTGGTACTTTCATTTCTAGATTCTCGAGTGTCGGCCATAGCATTATCTAACTGTTGTTTCAATTTTAGAAGGAACTGAAGTAATACCTGGTTCCTACGTATTCAACTGACATTCAAAGTCATCTTCTAGATTGATTTAACTTGCTGGATTCATTTTCCCATTTGAAACTTCACCATTTTATCTTGAACCTATAGGAACTCCCCGTTCTCAGCTTCATTATGGAAGGTATGGGAAGTTTAAATGGGTGTTCCCAGCTTTGAAACCTCAGCATTTCTACTAGCTCCTATATCCCATGATGACCAACAATATCAAGATCGAACACACGACCCATACGACCTCCTACTTGCAAATATTTTCTTATTTTTCTTCAAAATATTTGTCTGGTGGAGGACATCTCAATGTGGTACCAGGTCCCTATCTGGTAACATTCTTGCCTCTCTTCTTAGGGCGAGAAGTAACAACTTCTTCTCTAAATTCTTTTATCACTAGTCTCCACTGATCAATCAATATGATCTCATGCACACTTTCTTCAACACTTTGAGTTCTTTTGTCAAAAATCCATTGCTTAGAATAAACATTTGCAACCAAAATCTATCAGATAAGTCAGCTTGAGCTTCTTCCAAGTCAATTGCTCATACGAGGCTTTTTCTAGTATGGACCTGATCATGTGCCTATTTATCACATAGCAAGCCATTTTGATAGAATCTGCCCATTTTTCCACACCAAGAATGTTTATCTCTATAAGAAGGGTGCGTTCCGAGGTGTGAAGTGGGAGAGAAGGGATGTCACAATTGGGGTTTTGAATAAAACGACCTTTTGATTTTTCATTTTTTTTCGTTTTCGTATTCACTTTCATTACATCGATGTGGATTGCCTCGTGAAATAGCAATAGAGCTTTTCCAGACATTTGTAATTCATGGTCTAATTAGACAACATCTTGCTTCGAACATAGGAGTTGGTAAGAGTAAAATTCGAGAAAAAGAGCTGATTGTATGGGAAATCCTTTCTTTTCATTCCTAGAGGATACACTCCCTTCTTGAAGGGTTCTAAGTGAGAGGAAATCTTCCATTCCACCAGTCATATGCTTCGAGTAGTCACTATCCATATTCCATTTTTGACTAGCTCCTCTCACCTCACCCTGTAAGTAGACTCATTGAGAAGCATTAGGAACCCAAATCAGCTTGGGTCCCTTCAAATAATAGAAATAGTAAATAAGACTTCTCATGGTCCGTGCTAGAAAACCAGGTTTTCTTTCTTGGGGATCAAGTACCTTTACTGCTAAGCTCACTCGAACAAACTTCAAGTTCTTTTTTACAGCATGGATTCTAGCTTAGCGAGCATCCTTATAGTGGCCATTTTGACCACAACGACAAAAAAATCATTTATTAGAATTTGACATATATCTGCTGTGAGGATTATGGGGAGCCTTGGTTCATTGAAAATCAAGGCCTTCTCTGGAGCTAACATTTTTCTTATTCACACATTCTAACGCTTTAGAGGACCAGTTCCATTGAAGTGGCTTGTCAAGATCATCCTTGTCTTGGCTCAGGTCCCTCTTAAGTTCCTCCTTTCTTTTGATTTGAGCAGTAAGATTCAGCTTAATTCTTTCAAGTTCATTTTTGAGTTCCAGCTGAATCTCACTATCTATCTTCCCCCGTGTGCCTCCGACCACACTTGTCACAAACGGGGATATTGGAATCTGTGGGCCTTCTGCTCTGACCCCTAGAGCCTGATGCTCGTCCTCTCTGGTCGTACCTAGGTCTGGATGGAACACTCATAGCTAAAAATGCTGGGGAAAAAGATCTCTAATGAGATTGCTGTCGGTGCCCACCACCTGGCCTCAGTTGAGAGAACCTATAGCTATCTGTCCTGGCCTTCTTAGCCTCTCTCTCCCTCAAATTCGCCACCTCTATCTGCTGGGAGTACAAAAATATCTGAGGAAAATCCATATCTTGATGGAGCATGGTGGTTCTGCAATCCTTGTTTAGATAGTCCGTCATCCCATGAACAAACCTGCTCACTCGAGCCCTCTGATCAACATTAACTTGGGGGTGTACTTTAATAGACGAGTGAACTCTAGGGTATATTCCTGCACTGTCATCTTTCCTTATTTTAGATTCACGATCTCGTCCTCCTTCAACTACCTTATCTCATGATGCGAATAACCGATCTAGAAAAAGTGACGTGAAACTCCTCCCAACTGATAGGGCTTGCTCCAGCTGCCCAACTATCCTTCCACCGCTTAAACCAAATGTGTGCGACCCCCTTCAACTGATATGAGGCCAAATCCGCACATTCCTTTCCATTATCCCCATGACCTGGGTGATCTTTAGAATCTCGACAATAAACTCATGTGGATCCTCATCCACCTTTGTCCCAAGAAACTAGTGGGTTCATCTTTAGGAAATCTCTGACTCATGCTGCCACTGCATTCCCATTCTTCGGGACATGCGCTACTATTTGCTGATTGACCTGGGCAGTCAAGGACTGCGCTAGCATCTAAATGGTTGCCCTGAATTTAGTGTGGCAACCTGCTCCGGTACATGGTGCTCATCGGCTGGTGGGGCTTGTTGGCTCCCGTCCCTATTTCCATCCTCGTGGCCATTTTCATTTTCATTTATTCTGCCATTAACTCTGTGAAGAGGCATGATTCTGCAATTGCGAATAGTACGAGTTATAAGGATAGAGAGACATTTCACCGTATGACATAGATCATGAAAGAAGGGAACATTTCCTAAATGTCTCATAGCCTCTTCTTCATAAGTATGGCGTGCTTCACACCTATGAAGAAGACTATACTTAACGCGACTTTCAGATACCCTAGGACACTTCAAAACCTATTGCTCTGATACCAAGTTTGTTATGACCCGAACATAGGCTCGAATCGAGACAGGGACAAGAAACCCAAATCGACCCACGACATGAATATATATCTAACTCAATCAAATAAAGCAGAAGACTTAACATAATAAACATGATAGAAATTTGAACATAACATGTCCATCTAATATACAACATGAGTTTGAAGCTGAATAAATCTACTGTCTCAAAAGCCTCTAATTCTGATGGATTGATGGGAAAAGACCTCAACTAACTCTCTATGTCTGAAATTGAAAATACATAAACATAACTAAATGGAAGAGGGGCCCTCGACAGATGAGCACTCACCAACAGAGACTGGACGCTAACTCCGAAAGCTGGCTAGTGACGAGGATGAGTCTGAAGATCTGAGCTTGTATCATAAAATGATATAACATAGAGTATACAGTTAGTACGTGAAATGTACTGAGTATGCAAGGTAAATAAAGCCGCTTAAGTAAATTAAATCATTAAAACATGAATAACATAAATCATAATCAAGATAAGAATCTGAGAGTAAGGCTTGCATGATATTTTCTAAAATCATGATCTGAACATAACTAAACATCATAACTGAATTGAATGACCAAATAGCTGAAATTATGATAATCATAAGTAAAACTGAACATTGGGTCAAACCTACTTTAGAATATATATGTATATATCATGAATGATAAACATTCATAATTGAGATCATGAGAAACAATGGAAGACTTGTCATATATCCGATATTATCACAATAGAGTTTATGTGGTCCCGACTATCACACTCAAGTGGGTAGAGCCTTCTAAAGCCTTGCCAGGGCTAAAGACGCTATCATGATATCAATATCAAGCTGAAGACTCCTTCGAAAAGGGGAAAGATCACAAAGGAGGTGCAAAAATAATCTGATTATACCTACGTTGGCACATAGTTCTGAGGCATATGATTGACTGACCCTTAGCCTACTCGGTGCTAGACACTACTCTCAAAAACATGCATATGTTTTCCATCGATTTTCAATGAAGTTGACCATCGTCTATTGACAAAGCTGAATAATTATGTACATATAAAACTTAAAATCATACATGAGGAGCCTTGGCTCAAGCCGTACCACAATTTGAACATAATTGGGAGTCTTGACTCTAAAATCATGTGGTAAGCTAATTAACTTAACATTATAAATCATACCTGAACATATGGGCTTTCCCAATACTTAAACATTCTTGAACATACTTGATTCACTTGAAAACATGATCATAGATATGGGTAACTTGAAGACATACTTTTCATCATAAATATCTCATCATACTTGAACATACACCATAAATCTCAACTTTCATGAACTTCTTATTGATGGACATTGTAATTTATAAAACTTGAAAACACGATTATAACTGAAAATAATGTAAAACTTTCCCACGAATCATAATTCAATAATAGAAACATCCCTAGATTATACCCATGATAGAAACCTGGGATATTCATGCATTGGGTCAACATATAGATTTTCATCAATTAGAGAGGGATTGGTCATGGATGTGAAAATATTCACCCATTCATAACCTTACATAATTGAGAAGAACTGATTTTACTACTCCCTTGATTGCCCAATGAAGAATTGAAGAAAAACTTGAAGGAATTAAGCTTGATCACCTCTCTAGATCTATAAGTTTGCATGCATGAGTAGGAATAGTTTAGAATAAACTTACCCCTCTTAAAACTCATTATTCATACCTTAAAATGACGTAGTTTAGGCCTTAGGATCATAGGAATTGCGGAAAAGTCCTTACTAAATTCACAAAGAAAAACTGACTGCCAGTCCCAACGAGGAACTGGACAAGTTGTTACCCCAGGGCACGAGTCGTCGTCTTCTGTTGTTAGGTGCACTGCCACTTTTCTTCAAGGGGTCCCCACGAGGGACCTAACGACTCGTTACTAGTGACCACGACTCATGGTCACCTTCTGTTACCTCCACTACCCAAACCTCATTCATTTCACCAGCTGCTGACCATGACTCACCTAACGAATCGTGGCATCTGACCACGATTTGTGGTGTCCAGTCGTGGGGTACACTACCACTCATCCTTCATCCTTCTAGTGCCATTGACCACGAGTGACCTGATGACTCGTGGGGGCTGACCATGACTTTGGTCTTACCCGCGGTCACCCCAATTTGAAAAATTCTAGGCAAGTCGACACTCCTTACCATGAGTCACCTAACGACTCGTGGTCAACTTGACGGGTCACAGGATGACTCATTTTGTAACCTGGTGCAGAAAATTCTGTTTTCTCTATTTCAACTCTCGGGTCTGATCTTAGAGATTTCAGGGTATAACAGCCCTATATATAATTATATGTGCATTATACTTTCTACCAAGGAGTTCTAACATTATCACCAAGGTCAAGTGTATGATTCTTGTATGGTATCTTAATTAACTATTATATTGTCAATTCATTTGAATTTTTAATTTAGAGGTATTGTAAATTTAATGAATGCATATATATCTTCTTTTTGTTATTTGTGATAATACTTCAATCTCATTTTAGATTTTTTTGTATTTTTTTTTGTGTTTTTAGCTTCTCCGTATCTGGGAAACTATGGAATTATATGCATGTTTCTATAAATTAGTTACTATATAAGTGGTAAGCCCCTAAAGTAAAGTTGAATTACCAAAATATCTATCTATTAAAAATTGAATGACTATTTTACTCATTAATAAATACTATTTATATAATGTTTTAGTACTAAAAAGTAATTTATCTTCCAAAAATAATTAATAAATATCACTTATTGCAGCCTATTCAAATTCTTGATATTGCTTTCATTTTCTGACACTTTAGTAACATGGATATTATCTCAATCTTTTTATTCAATGTTTGTTCCTTTCAACTTTCTACAATTATACTTGATTCATTCATTTCAACCTTTTCGTTTTCTTTCTTTCACTTATAAAAATAAATAGGAAATCGGTTAGACTTTGTCAAAAATCATTTTCAATTGAAAAAAATCCTTCTTCACATAAGATGTAGCTGATTGTTGAGTGTCAAAATTAGCTATGTCATGCTGCATAAAGAAAGCTGTCAAAAATTGACTCGGGCAAGATTGTCGGAGCAATAATTTTTTCTTATTACTATTACTTTTATTTAGTATCTTCTATGTTTATAGTTATTACTTTCTGTGTATGTTTTCATAATTATTATCATATAACTGAATTTGGTTACATAAATTTTATCTATGATATAGTACTTATTGATTTTGAGTAGGAAATAGTGCTGTTTTTGTTATTTCTATATTGTTGTAGTTTAAAAAATTAATTCCAACATTAGACTAATTACCAAATTGATTGTGGAGGTTTCTACTTTACTTTCTCTTCTATTTAGTTTTAGCAGCAATAAGTTATAAACTATATGAAATTTTAACATATAGATATCATGTGATAGGACCACATTCTGAATGTTTCTCTTATTTCTCTCCTATTACTTATGTAGATGGGGAAAAACTAAATATCTAAACTGACTTTCAAATATTTCATAATAGAATTAGATTTATACATCTTGAAATACACGTGCAAGGCACGTATTTAAATACTAGTTACTATATAAGTGGAAAGACAAAAAGTGAAAAGTTGATTTACGAATATACCCTTTAAAATTTAAATGACTAAAATTTTATTTTTAAAGGAAAAAAAAAGGTGATTGTTATCAATAATAAACAAAGTAAATGAGTAAAATCAAATGCATTGAATCTGATAAATGGTGGATGATTGGTTCATCTACCGATAATTAACAGGCTATAATTGTGTATATCTTCTTAATAGTACATTAAAACAAACCTTTTCACATTCCAATTTTTATTAATTTGAGTCCTTTAAGCTTCTATGGTCATAATATTTATAGGTAGCTTGTATTTCTACTTTCTAAAAGTTAACATTAAAGTGTTAAATCACTTAAATTAAGTTGCCCATTTTTCCATTCTTTCTAGAAACAATATTTCATTGTACTTCTCTTTTATTATTATTATTTTTGGTTGTAATTTTGATATTTCATTAATTTTGATAAATAGATATCATAATTTTCTGTAAGTTCTTTTGGAAATCTGATAAATAACAGTAGTTGCTTTGCTGTTGTGCCTTAATGTTTAATTAATGAGCAAAAGGTATTATTCTTTAATATAAAAAAATGTGATAACTTTTTGTGAACTTTTGCAGATCAATAGTGTTGAGATCTTCTGTCAATAAAAAATGTTGCTACATGAGGTTAGTCTTGATTGAAATGTGATTTTCTCAACTTTTATTTCTTAAACAAAAAACTAAAACAGTAGTATAAAATTCACCATAAATTTATCATCTTTTTAAATTAATGTATAATATACAAAAAATAAAAGATTGTTAAATTATATAAATAAAAAATCAATCTAATTCACGCATGAATGATGGCGAAACAGTAGGTACCAGTTAACTTTAAAATACAAAATTAATTTTAAGAATATTTTAATTGTGAGTGTTCTAATTTGCTGTCACAAATAATAATAGAGTTGATATACACTTATAATTACATAGGAAAATATAAAGGCAAGGATAAATATTATTTTTAAAAAATATGGCATAGACTTTAAATAAATAAAAAAATTATATATGTTAAGATTGCAAAATACGAAGAACTCTTCCTACTTTAGTTTGTGTATTTTATTTTATTAATTTGTTAGTAATAATATAATATTCATTATATTTGTGATTAAAGAATATTTTTATGTGCATGTCTTTTGCTTTCGTAATAATAATACAATTTTTTTTTCTTTAGTAACATATAAAAGTTTTTTTAATGGATTAAATATTGTATAATTGTTAAAAGAAACTAAAAAGAAAAATTAAAAGGTACTATAATTCTCTCTAGCCTTATCTAAAATTTGATTTTCTTATTGTTAAACTATTTGTTATATTAATCATTAAAATTTAAATAGATTTTAATGTCGTGATGAAACAATAACAAGATTTGAGATGTGATCATAATTGAAAATATCAATATAATGTTCACAATAAGAGTCATAATAATGATTGAGCAAATAAAGCATTGGGATGGAACATACATAAAAAATGTTGTCTATAAAAAAGTATTAAATTAATTTAAAAATAAGAATCAAGGATGGATAAATTTCATAGTGCAATAACAAAGTTTGTTGCTAATCCTAAGTAGCGACAGTTTTTCCAAAAAGTCTATAAGCTACGGGCAATTTAGCGATGAATTAGTGAAAGTTCATAGTTAATTCAAATTTCTCGTCTCATTACACATTTTTCCTAACTGACTAAATTTATTGTTCAACTTTACTGGTTTAGACTACCCATAATATTTTTAAGTTGAACAATCAAATTATTTGAGTAGATTAAATATTTATCAAATTCAACTTAAACTATATTTCTTCTAATTTTCCATTATTTATTATCCACTGTGTTATAATATTATCTATTATTTTAAAATTTTTATACTAACTAAATTGAGACTGACGTGTCATGTATGTATACAAAAACTAGTCTAATAAATAGAAATAACTTAGTAAACTATTTCTTGTGTTTATTATTTTTCTTCATGGGTGTGAAATAAAGGTTGAATATTTGAGATAACTAACTCACTATGAATCGGCATCACACGCAAAAAAGATACAATTCTTTGAATTTTCACAAAGTCAATTTATGATATTGGTCATCCTTAAAAGTACACAACAGACAAATATAAATCAAAAGAATGATTAGAAGTAGCAGTCAATTACATCTCAAGAATAATGACCAAGTACTAATATTGTTAAAAAACACAAGGATAAGAAAAAAAAACTAGGTCATGACTTTGGTGTAGACAAGTGGATGAGATAAGACAGCATGCTGGATAAAAGTTTGAGTTTAAACCATGGAGCAAGGCATGAAAGTTATTGTGCTTTTTCTTGTGAAGTTTCTCATTTTCAGCATATTCTCTTTTATGGAGCAAGGCATGAAAGTTATTGTGCTTTTTCTCGTGAAGTTTCTCATTTTTAGCATATTCTCTTGAATCTGAACAAGTTGAAAAACATGTATTCTCCAACACAACTGGACAATCTAAAATATATTAGTATTGGCCTGAGATTCTGCTGGAACACTGGAAGGAACAGATCAATGGTGCTTTCTATCCCAACAAATTTTCTTAAATAAGATAACTTCTTATACTCAATGAATTTGTGATGAAGAATCCATAAAATCTTCCCTAACACATTTGTATCTAACCAAATCAGCTTCACCTCAACATTATTTGTCACACTCATCTCTATATTTTTCCCTTTTTCTTCATCTCCTTCCCCCCCCCCCCCCCCCCATGTTAGTCTTTTTCTCCGCGTCACATTTATTTTTCATCTCTATCTCCTTACCTCACTCAATCACCAACAAAAATTCTCTTTGAATTTTGGCTTCTTGCACATGTTTCATATTGATTTCAATTTAATCATGATTTAGTAAAAACAATAAAGGTTGATGGTACAAGATTGGTATTATTTGATAAAGGAAATTTCGTGAATAAGTAATTGAACACTTGATCAATCAATTTAATTGAACAGTATTAACAATAAATATGCCCCGTTTCTACAAGGGATTGCACAAGTCTGAAATTACTACTCTGCAGTATTCGAGTCCCTCGATGCTACTCTGTCAAGCAATAGCAAAAGGTTGATTGCTGCTTCAGTTTGGAGCTAGTAACATTGAAATACGAAGAATTAATGTAGCTAGCTGCATGTTACTCTGTAATAATACTCATCCTTTAAGTGTCTGTATAACTTGATGCTGTTGAAGATTTAACTTTAATGAAGTGCTAATGTTATTGGTTGTTGAGGTTGAACCTTTGGTAGGTGTTTTCATGTGTAATTAAAGTGCTATTTATACAAGTTTTAATCGGTCTTTGTTCTTGAATCAATACAAGCTGCAATACCAACTATCCTATCAGCACCATTCACATTCACCTAAGAGTGGTTTTTCAAAATCTGGTAAAAAGGCTAACCGGGAAATTATGCACAACTTCTCTTTAGTAATTTCAAAAGATCTTTTCAATAAAAAAGAAAAAGAAAAAAACACAGTTTCAAAAGGAGCTGATGGATTGGGGTCCATACAAATCCTTCCGACTATATGAATATAGTAACAGGGTATCCAATTTTTATTTTTATTTTGATTTCGTGTTAGAAACAGTAAGATTTGCCGAAATAAAAGATTGGGATTACTATATTTTTTTTTCCTATCTGTTTTTAGAAAAGGAAATTCATCATAAATTGACAACTTGTTTTGGGACTGTGACATAGTTATTATTGTTTGTCTTTAAAAGGGGAAAAAGAACTGTTTGGTCAAATTCCCAGATAAGAAGATTGCATTTTGGTTTTCTGTTTCCTCTTAAACCTTTTTTTTTTAAATAATTTATATCCCATATCTCTTAGTAGTTAAATTGATCAGAAAGAAAGATAGCAGTAAATACTCCTTCAATCTTATTTTCATATTAATATTCATATCAAGCAGGCTCTTTTCCACGAACACAAATGTAAATATTACATAATTTTGAGAGAGAATTGAGATAGTGCAGCCATATATAGAGTCCCTTAGTACAGACTTTAAATTCGTGGAGTGGATACGCATTTATCACTTCTTCAAATCCTACAAGTGAATATAAAAACAGAAAAAAAAAGAGAAGGTAATTAGCATCCATAGAGTATGTAATTTCTATGATGATATATATTGATGAAGCCAAAATATAAAAATCTAGAAACAAGCTCTAGTGAAAGAGGATTGTGGAATTTATTTGAAGGAAATTAAAAACGAAAATATGTTTTTCAATGTATCTTTTCGAAATTTATAGACAAAAATTGAATGTTATAGACTTTTGGTACATGTCAAAAGTAGTAAATATTAAAGAGATGAGTCTTGGGTTTAATCTCAACCACAAAAGTTAATTCAAGAGGTGATGATTGCCCACGTCGTATAAGATGACAATTGACGACTTATAGAGTTAAACATGTTATGACATTTTTTTATAGCCTTACAGGATCATGTCATTAAATGTAAAATGAGATGTCTAAAGTTTTAAAATATAATATGAGAACTGTGTCATATAAATAAGACAGATTATTAATGGTGTTGCACGAGAAGGAGTTACCTGGAGCAATCAACTTTAGGGTCGATGGGTATTTTGGTAGAAAGTTTGCATAAGTCAGGGAGCATTGCTGCTTTTTCAAGATTTATAGGTAATGTTTGTGCAGCAGCCTTGAGGCAGCCGCAAATGGCCTGGCGGTCTGACCGAGACGCAGCAGCTTCTTTGTCGAGAGCTTGTGCTCCAGTGCAACAGGCAACACTTGGGGACGTGTCTCCACGCATTAAGAACCCTTGGCATGGGATCACCTTCGGAATCACATCTCCACATCGAACGTCCGCATTTGCAATACCGGCTAAATTAACCAAACAAAGAGCCATCAAAATGAGTGCTACTGCTAGTAAAGAGTAAGTGGAAATGTTTCTTGACATCTTTCTTCAACTTTGATGTGCTAACTAAGGTTTGATTATGCGTTTTTTTTCTTGTTGTTGTACTTAACTTGTCAAAGTAAGTGTGGATGGATCTTGATTTATAGTGCTTTAACATATGAACAATTTTGTCAATTCTCCTCCTTTTCCTAAAATGATTAATCTTCTTTTTTCAGCACGAAAATTTAAAATTATTGATAGATAATAACTTTTGGATTATTTACTTTTTTTTAAATTTCCCATTTGATATTATGTATCCCCTTTGGGACCAATTAATTTGGATCTTGGCCACATAAAATTTGTTTACTTTTAGGTAGTATCATCTCTATTCTCTTCAGACAATGCAAGAAATCATCAAAGTGTAGACAACACCCCCAAAAAAATCCAAGAATCAGTTAAAAGTCAAAATCATCTTATAGTATGGGAGCTTTCAATGGAGTGAAGGATTTAATTATATATCATATGAAAAAGGAAAAGAGTAAAGCAAATAAACTCATCTTCTTTATACACAAAATTATTGATCTTTTGTTGTTTTTTGGCTCAAAGTCCCACATTGGAAGAAGAGTAGAAATAGGGAGGCAACCTTAGACTATAAAAGGAAGCCTCCCTCTTTTGGTTTTAATACACCAAACTTGAAAGCCTTCTAACTCTTTTAGAGGCATAGTTTATTTTCTTTCTTGTAATCTTCTCAGAGGAATATATTTGTAGTGGTGTCTGGGGAGTTAGGCATAATTGGCCGAACCTCGTCAAATCTTGGTATTCTCTTTATTTTCTTTTTTGCTTCTTATTTATCATTGTTAGCCATTATTAGTTTTGCTATTGGTGGAAAATAGCTCGAATTTCCACAACAATTGGTATCAGAGCTTTTGGTTGCGATTTCTCTTGAAATTTTAGTATGCTCTGTGATTGCGGTTTTAACTGATCCTCCACATCAGAAAAAATTTCTTGAGATTATTTTTTTTGTAAATTTGTGTTAAAATTGCTAAGTAATATATTGTCTAATTAAGTGCATGTCTAGGGAAGTTCTGTCTAAGAAAACTGGTTTTTAAGTGGGACCGTGTGACCCCTCCAGTTTTTCCTGGGAATTTTCCTGGTGCACTTTTTTGGATAAATTATTACTGGTAATTTTTTCACTTTAGAGAAAAAATGGCTGATAATAATGAGCAGACTTCGAGAGCCACAGTTTCCACTACATCAACTTCGGCAGCATCTTCGTCGTCAATTTTGACAAGATTTGCGGTGCCAAATGCAAGATTTGCAGTGGAGATTTTTGATGGTACGGGTCATTTCGGGATGTGGCAAGGTGAAGTTCTAGACGCGCTTTTCCAGCAAGGTCTAGACATTGCTATTGAAGAAGAGAAACCAGAAGAAATTGAAGAAAAAGAATGGAAGACCATCAATCGGTTGGCGTGTGGTACTATTCGCTCATGCCTTTCCAGAGAGCAGAAATATTCATTCTCAAAGGAAACTTCTGCAAGTAAGTTATGGAAGGCATTGGAGGAGAAATTCTTGAAGAAGAGCGGTCACAATAAGCACTTCATGAAGAAGAAGTTATTCCGATTTAGTTATCAACCGGGTACCACCATGAATGATCATATTACTGCTTTTAACAAGGCAGTAGCTGATTTGAGGAACGTTGATGAAACTTTCAAAGATGGAGATCTGGCATTGATGTTGCTGTTTTCACTTCCTGAAGAGTATGAATTTATAGAAGCTATGTTACTTCATGGGAAAGATCAAGTTTCCCTCAGTGAAGTATGTAGTACTCTATATAGTTATGAATTGAGAAAAAAAGACAGGGAGGAAAGCAAGCATGCAGAGGTGGTTGCAGAAGCACTGGTAGCTAGAGGCAGACCACAAAACCAGAAGAAAGGAAGAAGAGGAAAATCTCAGTCAAGAGGCAGACCGAGTAAAGATGAATGTGCCTTTTGTCGAGAGAAGGGGCACTGGAAGAAAGATTGCCCGAAATTGAAAAATAAGGGCAAAGTTGAAAAACGCAAAGCTGTTGCAGAGTCATGTGCTGCTGAATACAGTGATGAAGATTCAGATCTTTCACTGGTTGTTACAACCTCCACAAGGCGATCTGACAAGTGGTTGTTTGACTCAGCATGCAACCAACATATTTGTCATATCCGGGAGTGGTTCTTTGAGTTTAAAGAGATAGACGGTGGAGTTGTCTATATGGGCAACGACACATTTTGTGAAACAATAGGAATTGGTTCAGTCAACTTAAAGAATCATGATGGATCAACTAGAGTTTTGACAGAGGTCAGGTATGTACCTGACATGAAGAAGAATCTCATCTCTTTGGGAGTCCTAGAATCCAAAGGATTGACGGTGACAATGCGAGATGGAGTCTTGAAAATAGTCTCTGGAGCTCTAGTGATGCTTAAAGGCACCCGGAAGAATAATTTGTATTACTATGATGGTAATACAATTGTTGGGACAGCTGCAATTGCAACTCTTGATGATGAAGGGTCAGATGCAACTAAGTTGTGGCATATGCGATTGGGGCATGCAAGTGAAAAATCCTTGCAACTTCTAGCAAAGTAAGGATTATTGAAAGATGCAAAAACTTGTAAGCTGAATTTCTGCGAGCATTGCGTGATGGGAAAGCAGAAGAGAGTGAAATTTGGCACTGCAATCCATGATACTAAAGGTATTCTGGATTATGTTCACTCTGATGTGTGGGGTCCTTCCAAGACAACTTCTTTGGGAGGAAAACACTATTATGTTACTTTTGTTGATGACTTCTCACGAAGAGTGTGGGTGTACACTATGAAGTCAAAGGATGAAGTGTTAAATTGTTTCCTTAAGTGGAAAAAGATGATTGAAACTCAGACTGGCAAAAGGATCAAACGCCTCAGAACAGACAACGGAGGTGAATATCAAAGTGATCCGTTTGACAAAGTTTGTCAAGATGAAGGTATTGTGAGACACTTCACAGTTAGACATACACCACAACAGAATGGGGTGGCCGAACGGATGAACCGAACATTGCTGGAGAAAGTTTGGTGTATGCTGTCTAATGCTGGGTTGGACAGACAATTTTGGGCTGAGGCTGTGAGATATGCAAGCCATCTTGTTAATCGTTTACCATCAACTGCTATTGGTGGTAAAACTCCTTTAGAGGTTTGGTCTGGAAAACCTGTTAATGATTATGATTCCTTACGTGTGTTTGGTTCCACTGCATACTATCATGTGAAGGGATCAAAGTTGGATCCGAGAGCCAAGAAAGCGCTCTTTATGGGGATCACTACTGGTGTTAAAGGATACCGCCTCTGGTGTCTTGAAATAAAGAAGATAATCCTTAGCAGAGATGTTACCTTTGATGAATCTTCCATGTTGAAGAAGGATGACATTCAACAGATCAATAGTGCTCCGCAACAGGTGGAGTTTGAAAGGAGAATCAATCCAGTTCTGTACAAAGATGGAGAAACTCCTATGGCAGAAGAGGAGTCAAATGAAGAAGAGGTTCCAACCCAAGGACCTCACCAGCAAGAAGAACCTATTGCATTAAGGAAGCCACAACGTGTAAGACACAAACCTGCTCGATTTAGTGATATGGTGGCTCATACATCTATAATAGTGAATGATGGAATTCCTACCACTTATCAAGAAGCAATTCAAAGTTCCGAAGATGAAGAGTGGAAGAATGCTATGAATGAAGAGATGCAGTCTCTTCATAAGAATCAGACTTGGAAGCTAGCAAGTCTACCGAAGGGAAAGAAGGCTATTAGATGCAAATGGATATATACAAAGAAAGAAGGATTTCCTGACAAGAAAAGCATTCGCTACAAGGCGAGATTGGTAGCTAAAGGCTATGCTCAGATGCAGGGAATTGACTATAATGAATTTTTTTTCTCCAGTAGTGAAACATTCCTCTATCAGAATCTTATTGGCCTTGGTAGCTCAGCTGGATTTGGAACTAGTTCAACTTGATGTAAAAACTGCATTTTTACATGGAGACTTGGAGGAGGAAATCTATATGACTCAGCCAGAAGGGTTCAAGGTTGCTAGAAAAGAAAATATGGTATGCAAACTTGAAAAATCATTGTACGGATTGAAGCAATCTCCAAGACAGTGGTACAAGCGATTTGACAAGTTTATGTTGGGGCAGAGGTACACAAGAAGCAAATACGATCATTGTGTGTATTTGTGCAAGCTACAAGATGGATCTTTCATCTATCTTCTTCTTTATGTTGATGATATGTTGATAGCTTCAAGGAATTCTGGAGAAATTGACAAGCTAAAAGCTAAACTAAAGCAAGAATTTGAGATGAAAGATTTAGGGGAAGCTAAGAAGATTCTCGGCATGGAGATAAATAGAGACAGACAATTGGGGAAACTTCGTCTAACTCAGAAGCAATATCTGAGAAAGGTGCTGCAACGTTTTGGCATCAATGACAAGTCAAAATCTGTGAGTACCCCACTTGCTCCTCATATGAAACTTAGTGCTGATTTATCTCCAAAGAATGATGCTGAACGAGAATATATGGAAAAAATTCCTTATGCAAATGCTGTTGGTAGCTTGATGTATGCTATGGTGTGTACAAGACCTGACATTTCACAAGCAGTTGGGGTTGTGAGCAGGTATATGCATGATCCTGGTAAAGGACATTGGCAAGCTGTCAAATGGATTCTACGGTATATTCGGAACACCGTGGATGTTGGGTTATTATTTGAGCAGGATAAAAAGATTGGTCAATATGTAGTTGGATATTGTGATTCCGACTATGCCGGTGATTTGGACAAACGAAGATCAACTACCGGTTATGTGTTTACACTTACAAAGGCACCAGTTAGTTGGAAGTCTACTTTGCAGTCAACAGTCGCTTTGTCTACTACAGAGGCAGAGTATATGGCTGCTACCAAAGCTGTTAAGGAGACTATTTGGCTTCAAGGGTTGCTGAAGGATTTGGGAGTTGGTCAAAAGCACGTCAAGGTGCATTGTGACAGTCAGAGTGCTATTTGTTTAGCAAAGAACCAAGTCTATCACGCACGAACGAAGCATATAGATGTGCGATATCACTTTGTAAGGGAGATTCTGGAAGAAGGTGAAATACTACTTCAGAAGATCCAGACAGCTGAAAATCCTGCAGATATGATGACCAAGATAGTGACATCGATCAAATTTCAACATTGTATGAATTTGATCAATATTGTGAAGATTGCAGATGGGTAGCACCATAGGTGCATTTGAAGACACTACTAGAGATAGTTGTGATAGAAGATTTTGTAACTTTTGGACTTTTTGCCAAGGTGGAGATTTGTTGTTTTTTGGCTCAAAGTCCCACATTGGAAGAAGAGTAGAAATAGGGAGGCAACCTTAGACTATAAAAGGAAGCCTCCTCCTTTTGGTTTTAATACACCAAACTTGAAAGCCTTCTAACTCTTCTAGAGGCATAGTTTATTTTCTCTCTTGTAATCTTCTCAGAGGAATATATTTGTAGTGGTGTCCAAGGAGTTAGGCATAATTGGCCGAACCTCGTCAAATCTTGGTATTCTCTTTATTTTCTTTTCTGCTTCTTATTTATCATTGTTAGCCATTATTAGTTTTGCTATTGGTGGAAAATAGCTCGAATTTCCACAACATCTTTCATAAATTTTATCTGTAAAAATCAAAGTCATCTAAATATAGGGGATGAACCAACTCTGCAGATTATACTACACAAATGGATTAGCTTTGCTAGGCTTGCAAGTTTCTTATAAAACTTAATTTATGGAGAATGTAAACATCACCTTAAAATAGGGAATCATTTATTAGGGTAAATAATTTGTTGATAATTATTATTACCATAAAGAGGAGGAAAAAATAACGGTAAGGAAAGAAAAGGTTACTTTTGAATGCAAGTAGGATAGAAATTCCGCGAGTTAATATATTAAAGGTCATTTAATTTTAAAATTTTTTATAGCAAATTCTTTAAATTTTCTTTTATACAATAAAATCACTCAAGTCAAATCATTTCTCCTATAAAATCACTCCACCGAACTTATTAAAAAAAAAGGCATGGCAAATTCTTCAAAAATACAGACATGTATTTTCACATACCTTATTAGAGTAAATGCAAAGGTCCACTTGTTCTCCACAATACTGATTTTAATAATAATTTTTCCTCTTTCACCTTTTGTATATTCTTGCTTATAAGATTGTAAGCATTTCTTGACCCAGAAAACATCAACAAACTCTTATATTACTCTTCACTTCTCCGCGACTCATCTATGTCCATCCAATCAAAATTATCTTTCTAAACGTGAATTCCTTGCATGGTCTCGGTTTCCTTTTGAATATCCCCAAAGGCAGATTGAACTAAAATAATGAATAATAACTCGGATATACTTTGTGCCTCAAGTGTGTAAGAGCATCAATTGCAATATTGCAATTCACATTTTTCATAAAAATATAGTGTAAAGAAATATTTTTAAAATTGTTGGAAATTTTACAAAAATACTTGATAATGGAATCTATAGAGAGTTAGGCGTGTCAAAGACACTGTCCTTAAAGATATTTCACTCGGTATGGGTGTATTCCCCAATATTCAACAACCTCTTCTAATATAACACTAGGAGCACAAAAACTAATTATAGACAAGTGGGTGAGTATTTAGACAGAATGTTGGGTAAAAGTCTGAGTTTAAACCATGGAGCAAGGCATGAAAGTCATTGTGCCTTTTCTCGTGAAGTTCCTCATTGTTAGCACTATTCTCTTGAATTCGGACAAGCTGAGAAATTTGTATTTTCTTATACAATTGGATAATCTAGAATATATTAGTATTGGCCTGAAATTCTGCTGGAACACTGGAAGGAACAAGCCAATGATGTGTTCAATCTCAGAAATTTTTTTCAAACAAGAAAACTTCTAGTACTTAATGAATTTGCGATAAAGAATCAATAGAATCTCCCCTAACACATTGTATCGAACCAAATCAGCTTTACCTCCACGTTATTTGTCATACTAATCTCCATACTTTTCCTTTTTTTTTAAAAAAAATTTATTCATCTTTTTTTCCATTCTTTTCCCCCTAATGTTAGACTCTTCCATAGCATATTTATTTTTTATCTCTATCCCTTAGCTCACTCAATCACTAATGAAAATTCTCTTTGCATTTTGGCTTCTTGCACATGTTCCATATTGATCTCAATTTAATATGATTTGGTATAAAAGATAAAGGTTGATTTGAAACATTTGTTGATGGGTACAAGATTGGGGTTGATAGGTTGCGAGTATCCACCAAATCGTATAGAGAATCAGGTTCCTCACCTAGTTCCACAATTAAGAATAGAAGGTAAATATATAAGATGTTTACGTGAAAACCTCTTTGCCCATGAGAGTAAAACCACGACCTACCCTAGTAGGATTTTTCAAACTCCACTAATAATAGGGCAATGTTTTAGGTTACAACATAAGAATTAAACTCTTAATCCCTTCCCCTTACAATACTCTATTCTAAAACTTTTGTAATAACTATATTACAAAGACAACTATATCTAACTCTATCCCTCCATAAATGGTTCAAATACAAGATAGAAATGATAAAAACTTCTCAAAAAAGGAGTAGGTTTAAGAGAAAAAAATACAAACACTTAACAATCTAGAACATAAGACATAACCCTTTATAAGGAACAAGTTTTCATGTTGTTGCAGCTTTGTCTTATGGAAGATCCAGCAACTGTGCAGATAAAAAGAGAAGACCATTTTTTGTATATCGCGAAACCTAATTTTTCCTTTTTGTCTGGTTCAATGTATATGAGAGGATTAGTGAGAGAGGGAGTCTTTGAATGTTAGACAAGAGCAAGGACCACAATAGTGCTGCTACTGCGTTGTGGCTCTGCTGCAGTGATAATGGCAGTTGTAAAACTACTTTTATAGCTGTAAAAGTTGACTTTGAGATTAGGGAACAACAATGTATTTAGTTCCTCACTAGGTTTCTCATATCTTAGTTCTATCAGGTTTGCATCTTGTGATGTTCAATACATATGAAAGTAGTTGAGAGGGATGAGCTCCTTGGACCGTTAGACAAAGAGTTGGGACCTCAGTAGTTTTGCTGTAGTGTTGTGGCTTAAGGAACCTGGTTCCTTGGATAATGTATCTGGTTCGTCTTAAGATTTGTCAAATCATCAAAACAAAGCATAGTACTTTAATGTCCATACCTCATCAATTTCCACCTTTTTGATGGTGACAAACTCATGAACTAAGTTTTCCCTGTGAACCATATTCTCATACAACACATGAACCAAATTCCCCATAATTGCATAGTACTTTAATGTCTATGCTCTATCAATAAGCATTGTATTTGGTCCATCAATAGGTTTTTCAAATCATCAAAATACATACAATATGTCATGACCTGAACATAGGCTCGAATCTAGACACAGAACTTAGAATCATAAATGGCTCTAAGTCGACCCATGACATGAACAAGATAACTAAAACTCAACATAAATAATGCTGAAAACTAAATTCTAAAATAACAGAAGTCTGAACAGTTAATACATCTGAACAATGGAATATCAAAAACTGAATTTGAAGCTGAATACATAACTATATCTGATAAGCCTCTACATACTAAAGAGTTGATGGGACAAGACCCCAACTAGCTCACTAGAAGTCTGAAACTGAAAGATGCTGATAACAAGTTAACGGAAGGTCCTTGAAGGATGAGGACTCACCAACAAGTTTGGATATGCTAAACTCTGAAAACTAGCTAGCAGTGGGATTGATCCTGAACATCCGAGTCTGTATCATGAAAAGATACAACATAAAGTATGCGGTCAGTACTTGGAATATACCGAGTATGTAAGGTAAGTAAAATATCTGAGTATGTAAAAGTGAAAACATGCATATCATAAATCATTACATCATAAGATTTTGAGAGTAAGGCTTGCATGTTATTAATTGAAAACATGATTAAACATAACTGAACCTCATAACTGGATCGAATGACCCAAAGCTGGAAACTGATAATCATTAGAAAAACTGAACATTTGGGTCAAACCTTTTGAAAAATAATATCATAACTGATGAACATGCATAGCTGAAATCCTGAGGGAAAATGAGAGACTCGTCATAAAACCGACATTACCATGATAGAGCTTACGTGGTTCTGACTATCACACTCAAGTGGGCAGTCGTTCAAAGCCTTGTCAGCACTAAGGGCACTACCATGATATCGATATCAACTTGAAGGCCCCTTGGGGGCAGGAAAAGCTCACAATGGAGGTCCTAAAGAATTTGGAAATACCTATGTTGACACGTAGTTTTGAGGCTCGGGTTTGTCTTAACCTTTTCCTACTTAGTGATAGACACTACTCACAAAAATATACATATATCTCTATCATTTTTCAATGAAGTTGAACCATCATCTTTCGACGAAGCTGATCATAACAATATATACATAGTCTAAAAACTAAACATGAGGAGCCTTCGCTTAAAACGTACCACAAGCTGAAAAGTGGGAGTCTAGACTCCAAAAATCATGTGGTAAGCTAATATCATAAGATTTAGTCAAATCATGATGTCATACTTAGATCATGTGGGCTACCCCAAACTTTATCATGCTTGCAATAGACTTGACAGTAGAAGTCATGGATATATACATGGGTAATTCATACACATTCTTAAATTTTGGAAATCACATCATACTTGAATGCATAAATTGTGAATTCAACTTTTCATGAAACTAGCATAATTGAGCATCATACTACTAAAACTTTGAAGTCATAATTTGTAATCAAAATCATTATAAAATATGCCCATGAATCTTATAACATCATTAGAAACATGAATAGAATCGACTCATGATAGAAACATAGAGAGTTTCATAAATTGGGTTAGAACTCCATGGAACCATGCATTTGAATTAATGAATTAAGAAAGAATTTGGGCATGAGAGTGAAGAAAAATGCCCATTCATAACCCTACATTCCTTGGTAATCTGGTTTTACACTCTTCCTTGAATGCCCAAGAGATTTGCAGAAGAAATTGAAGAGTTCTGGGCTTTATCTCCTTGGGAATCCTCTAATCTTGCATGCATAGGGAGAGAATAGGTTAGAATAGATTAAATCCTCTTAAAACCCTCCTAACTGAGCTTAAAAGATGTAGTTTAGTGCTTAGGAGCTTAGAAATTATGAAATTTCCCTAATTAAAAATGTAAAAGAATTACACAGTGCCAGGTGCCACGACTCGTCCTACGGATTGTACCTTGATCCTACAGGTCGTGGTTTCCTCTCGTTGAAGCCTCTATTAAATCCTAAGATCTAAAATTTTCCATAGATCCCACCAAGACTCATACCTTTATCCAATGAATCATAGGATCCATCCGTTACCACAGCTGGGAGAAATTCCCTGCTCCTTCCTAGGGGTGGGGGCAACGACTTGTCATTCCTTACAACTGGTAGTGGCCTGACCTATACCATCTAGCTCTGCCACCTTAGACCCCAACCAACGAGCCCATACCGTGATCCATGGTTCCTCACCACGAGTCATACCACGATTCGTACCTTCTCTCCTAACCATCTAAAACCAAACAATGACTCTGACCAACGACTCGTGCCGTCAGCCCATAGGTCATTCTTGGACTCGTCATTACCATCTTATCCACAACAACTGCTGACCATGAGTGACCCTACAGTCCATTGGTCCTTCCTATGACTCATACCACAGTCGTCCTGAGTAAAAAATTTCAGATTTTTCTGCTGATCACATTTTAAATCCCAATTCAAGTTTTAGGCACTTCAGGGATATTATACATAGTACTTCAATGTCCATGCTCCATTAATTTTTCTTTTTTTGATGATTTAAATTTACCTGACCAAGTTCCCCCTATGAACTAGATCTCCATCTTTTCACCCTAAATAAAAGATCCTTCTGAGTCTTTTCCCCTTGAAAGCCTGTTCCACCTTATGCATAGCCATATATGTTCATGTTCCCCCTTAACCCCAAACTTTAAACTTCACTCACACACCCAAAACATCCCCTTTTTGGTATCATTAGAAACATTAAGCAGTAACATGAGGAAGAATAAGACATAAAGCAAAGTTAACTCATGGCCGTCGGGAAAATACTAACATGAGTAAATTCCTACACAAGTAACAACAAAAATGAAAGTTTATATTTAATCAAGAATGCAACCTAGTTTTAAAAAATCAACAAATTGGTATTTTCAAACCATACAAATAAAAGCATCAAACACAAACACTAGAAGTACCACATCATTGCAAAAAAGATAGAGGAGATCAACAAGGATTGAAATAGTTGGGAAAAAGACAAGACAATAAGGAGTAGGGAGAAGGAAAAGAGGTAGGAAGGAAGAAAGATTAGAGCTTGGATAAGATCTTGTAAATTCTTTTATTTTCGGCTCGTTGATCCTGTAACATTTGTTGTATCAGGTCCTCCATCTATTTCCTTAGTGTCGTAGTGCCTAGCCTAAGTATAACCAAAAGTGTTTGAATACTCTCATTATAAGTAGATAATCATACCCCAGACCATGACGTTCATCCTTTATGGACCTAATCTTCAGATTGTGTTCAATGATGATGGTGGGCAAATTAATCACGTTGAGCCTTGCCAATGCCTTATATGTTTCTGGTTCCTCAGTAGTTTTGATTCCTCTTCTGTTTCTTTTTAACTCAACCCTTCTTTCTTTGAATCTTGATCATCTATACCAGGTTTTTCTGTAGTTGCCACAGTTTCAATCTCTACTGGCCTTTAGATTAACGTCTAGATCTCCTAGATTCTTTTTCTGTAATAAGAATCTCGTCTATAGTCTAGGAGAGGGTGGTTTGGGAGAAGAAAAGATGGATGATTTTGACAAATAAATGTTCTTGAAAGGAACTAAAAGGAAGATGATATTGTTTTTGTTGTTCTAGAGAGAGAAAGAGAGTGAGTGATTAGAGGAATTATACGGAATTTAAGGTGGGGGATCAGGTACGAAGTGTTGTGTCGGGAACAAAGGATGTGAGACACCATGCATGTATATTGTAATAATATAGAACTGAGTTAGACATTTCCAAATTTTATTTCCAACATGTACCTGTCATCCAATCATAGCCAATGTCGAGAGAAGATTTTGGCCAGAAATCATTAGTGCATCCTTATCAATCCTAGCTTCAAGGGATTTTGTTCAAAGCATTTCCTACTTAGTGTCTTTGTAAAGATTGTTACCTGATCCTCTATTTAGATTCTTTACCATATAGTGCACTTATGTTGTCACATAGTCATTAAGTACCCCAAAATCTTCAAACTACTATTTGATCCACAATAATTATGCACAACACAAGGAGACAACTACATACTTAGCTTCAGTAATAGAGAGAGCAACTGAATTTTGTTACCTAGTCACCCATGAGATCAAGGAGGATCCAAGAAAATGAGACATCCCAAAAAGTACCTTATCGATCCATCAAGTATCCAACACAATCAGCATCAACATCAACATACCCAACCGAATGAAAATTATCTCCGACTGGGTAGAATAGAACTAGAAATACTGGAGAATTCTCTTGGCAACGTTCAAGTGGGATTTTGGACAGAACTGAAATCTCGCACACACACACACATTGAACATAATATCAGGCCTATTAGCCTTCCACACATTATTTCATTCACAAAGGGACCAGGTTCATCAATATCCAGTCGAATAGCAGTAGTAATGTGAGTATCAATAGGTTTAACATTTTCCATATCAAACCTTTTTAGTAGATCCATGATGTATTGTTGGTGACTGATTATGATACCCTTGAATGTCTACTTCACTTGCAATCTAAGGAAAAAGATTCAACTCACCCATCATGCTTATTTCAAACTTGCTTCCCATGAGCTTTGAAAATTCTTCACATAAGGAGTCAATCATGGCACCAAAAAAGACATCAACATACACCTGGACCATTACTGGGTTCCACCCCTTTTTCTTTAAGAAGAAAGTATTTTCAACCTTCCCCCTTATGAAGTAATTTCCAAGGAGAAATTTTGATAATCTTCCATACCAATCTCTTAGAGCCTTCTTCAACCCATACAGAGCTTTATCGAGCTTAAACACATATTCAAGATGCTCATGATCTTCGAAGCCAGGTGGTTGCTTTGTTACCTAGCACAATCCTCTCTTTGACCTTAAAATTACATTTTTTCCAGTTAAGTACCAGATTGGTTTCTTCACACTTGCTAAGAACCTTGCTCAAATGATCAAGGAAATCTTCGAAGGAATCACCCATGACCGAGAAATCATCCATGAATACTTCAATGATGTAGTCCACTATCTTTGACAAGATGGACATCATGCAGCATTGAGATGTGCCAAGGGCGTTGTGTAATCCGAAGGGCATTCTCCTGAAAGAAAAAGTACCAAGGACAGGTAAATGTGGTTTTCTTGTGATCCTCTAGGGCTATGGAGATTTGATTGCACCCCGCATAATCATCAAGAAAGTAATACCCTCATTTTCCTACCAATCTTCCAAGCATCAGGTCTATGAAAGGCATCGGAAAATGGTCCTTCTGTATCCAGTGGTCGAGTTTCTGATAATCCATGCCAACACGCCAACCCATAACCATCCTTGTTAGGACCAGCTTATTCTTCTCATTTGAAACCACAATAATTCCACCCTTCTTTGGTACACACTATACTGGACATACCCACTTACTATTAGCAATAGGATAGACAACACTAACATCCAGCCATTTGATAATCTCCTACTTCACCACCTCCTGTATGGGTGGATTCAGTCTTTGTTGATGCTCTGTACTTGGTATACAGTTTGGCTTAAGCTGAATTTTTTGGGTGCATATACCTAGAGGGATCCTAAGGATAGCAGCAATGGCCCACCCAATTGCCTTCTCAAACCTTCTCAACACTGATACCAGTGCCTCGACTTGCCACTCTACAAGGTCTGTAGCAATAATTACTGGCAAAATGTTGTTCTCCCCTAACAATGTATATTTTAGATATGGAGGTAGAGGTTTAGGCTCCAAGATTGGTGGTACCTCGACTGATGGTTTTGCTAGAGGGATTGCATGATTCTTTAGATTAAGGTCAAACTTTTTCGGCCTGACATTGTAAGACCCCTCTCTATCCAGTGCATTTACCTCTGTGTACCCCTGGACATCATCCTCCTCAAAATTCATAAGTACGGCTACTAGTGTCTCTACACCCAGCCTCTCCTCTAGGGGAACTAGCAACCTCCTGTCCTTAATAAGGATGGTAACATAAGTTTCTCTCAAGTTAGGAGACTTCTACTATTCAGAGTGATTGACCCTTGCCACACAGGAGCCTGAATAAAACAAAAAACAAAAGAAAACATGAATGAGGAAATAACGTCTAAAAGTTAAATAAAAGCAATTAATCTAATCCTAAGCTGTATTCCCTAGCAACGACGCCATTTTTGATAACACTCAAATAACACCTCTGAAGACGTATAACATAGACATTGTCAATATAGTACTCAAATAAGATTAGGGTCAAACCCACAGGGAATATGATCAAGATATAGACTAATACTAGTATTCAGGCTTTTAATTCAATTATTTCCTAAAGGGGGTTTTAATAGAAAATAATATGGTGATAATGTTGAAATATTGTTGTTATCAAAGTAATGCAATTAACTTGGGAAGTGTTCCTCATGGCTTGTTAACTAGGTCAAATTAGCATACTCGTGATTTATCCCAATACTTAGTGATCACGGGCAAAAATAGCATGCCCGAGATACGCTTTATACCTTAATATAGTCTTGTTTATCTAAGTTATTTTACATACTTTCATGTGATTTTATATAAATGTGAATATATGTGATAACCAACATGATTAGTCTTTATTTTGTAGGTTTCAAGGATTTTCAGGAACTAATTTACAAGTTGGTAAAAGAAAGGAATGGAGTGGAAGCAATTGGCGAAAGTCGGCAAGGAGCATGCCTTAGCAAGGCTGGCCGCGCCAGCCAGCGTGCCACGCTGTGTGTGTGCCGCACCCAGCGCCGTGCCACGCCTCTGCCAGGCGCACGAGAAAAGGTAGCAGCAGGCAGCAGTAGGCAGAAATCCAGCGCGCCAGCGCCGTGCCACGCTAGGCCAGCTGCGCGCCAGCAGCATGCCATCGCGCTGCATGAGCAGTGTCTCACGTTGGCTAGCGCGGTGACCCTCGGCAGCTTGGTTTCCGGAGGCACTTTCCAGAGAGCTTTCGCGTTGCCTCCGTGTCATGGAGGCAGTGCTCCGCAATACACTCTGTGACACGGAGTCGTTCCATGACAGGCTAAATTATGCATGTTTTCCATTTACTATAAATAGGACCCTTAGCTCCTAAAATCATTTGGTCACGATTTTATTTTGAAAAACCACCTAGGAGTGAAGGGAGAAGTGGGAGAACTCATCTAGGGTTTATCAAATTTCCTTCTCATCTACCAGATTCATGTAAGTATGTTAGTTTAGTATTAGTTAATTGTAGTTTTACGAACATGAATGGCAAGAACCCTTCCTCTAGGGTTGAAGCCATGACTTATGATTGTTCTTTTATGAATTTGTTTTGGAATTAAGTTATTTATTGTTGTTTCCATCTTGCATTCTGGATTGTTGGTTGTTTTTATGATTGATCACCATGAAAGCATATTTTTTAGCTTGAGTAATAGCTTGAGAAAGCATTACCTAGGTTAGGACATGAGAATGTAAGGAGCATGTTTGTATCTCGGGAGAGATTTTTATGTCAGGATAGAAATATACCTAACACCGTGCTTGGTTGACACACGGGGGTTATGAAAGACCAACTTGGGATGTCACATCACCACTCGAAGAAGTAGTTGTGAGGCTAAGTTGAGTTAAATTGTTAGACGCGCGAAAGTCCCTAATCTTTTCCCCGTAAACCACAACATAATTGATTGCCCGCGACTAGAAAATTAAACTCCTCACTCACAATGATGCAGTGAGGCTAGATTGCCGTGTTTAGAGACTCGAAAGACCATAAACATGCAATTCTAATTATGTGAAATAACAATTGATAGTTCCATGCTTAATCCATTGCAAATCGTAGTATCGCATGATTAATTGGTTTTAACTCTATGTTGCTCCTAGAGTAATTTTAGAATACTTTGTTGACCCAAACTTAGACTTAATTAATCTCAATCAAAAATGTCTATAACCAACACTTGAGGTATTTAAGATCACACTAGAAATGGATAGTTAGAGGAATGGGTCCAGTCCTTGTGGGTTCGACAATCCGGTTCTTAAAAAGAGACACTATATTACTTGCACGACCCGTACACTTGCGGACGCGCGAATCGGGCACGACAAATTTTTGGTGCCGTTGCCAGGGACTCGGCGAAGTTTTGATAATTTATCTATTTTTGTGTGATTTTTGAAATTTCCTTAAGTGTTGAAAAACTTGGTCTTAGTCTATTTATTTGCAGGTGACAGGTTGTCCTGCTGAGCTAGCTAGAAATAGAGAGCTTGTGGAACCGTTACTAGAACCTGAACGTCAAATCCATTTGTGAAGGAGAGTAGCTCTAGAGCAGAAGATGAAGAGACTTCAAGAAAAGGTACAACAACAACCACCCGTGGGACAAGCACAATTGTCATCAGAAGCAATGGCAGCTAGACCAGTTCGCGAAGTGGCAATCCCACTAGCAACGAATATGACCTCTAGCATCCGTAAACTGGAGCATGGAGGGCATTTTGAGCTTAAATAGAACATGGTGCAGCTGTTACATTCTAGTGGTCAATTTACTGGGATGGCACATGAGGACCCGCAACAGCACCTACAGAGCTTTTTAGAGATTAGTGACACGTTCGTCCCCACCGGCGTGTCCACAGATTATGTCCGAATGACCCTCTTCCCATTTTCACTGTTGGGAGAGGCGAAAAAGTGGCTGAAGGCTAAGCCACCAAACTCCATAACTTCATGGAATGACTTGGATAAGAAGTTCCTTATCAGATTCTTCCCCTCAGGCAAAACTGCAAAGTTGAGAAGTGAAATACTCAGTTTTAAGCAGAGGCCTGATAAGAACTTGTATATGGCTTGGGAAAGATTCAAGTCATTATTGAGAGACTACCCCCATCATCAGCAATCAAATGAAGTGTTGGCTCATACCTTTGTAGAAAAGTCTAGACCCACACACAAAAATATTACTAGACTCTGCATCGGGTGGGAAAGCCTTGGATAAGACATATGATGAGTTGTACACCTTGTTGAATAGAATTGCACAAGGAAATCCATAGTGGCACAGCGAGTCATCGAGAGGGGCAGGCAAGAGACCAGGGTTGATAGAAGTAGATGGTTTGAATGCCTTGGCAGCACAGTTAGCTTCGTTCCAGCATCAAATGATGACTCAATTCAATAAACTGAGTATGAACCAACACCAGGGCTAGGTTAATGCAGTTCAACAAGCTCCGAGTTGGTATGGAATTTGTGGTAATAATGGGCACAATGCAGAATCTTGTGGAGCCAATCCGGAATCAGTCAATTTTGTTGGTAATGTGCATAGGAATCAGAATTTTGGGAGCAACTCCAACAAAAATTGGCAGGGCCACCCGAATTCTTCTTGGGGTGGAAACGAAAAGCAGAATTATATGCAACCTCAACAACAACAGTATCAGCAGAATAGGCAGAATGATGGGCAATTGAGTAGCAGCATCGAGGAAACACTACAGAAATTTTGGAGACCCAGAATCAGTTAGCGGAAAATCAGGCGAGGATGGCAACAGACTTAAATAATCAGCAAGTAGCCACCCGAAATGTTGAAAAACAAGTGGGTCATATAGCAGCTGCTCAAAATATGATATCACAAGGGGGATTACCAAGCGACACAGATCCTAACCCCTGGCAGATCAATGCCATCAGTCTGAGAAGCGGTAAGCAATTAGCTGATGCAGTGCCAAAAGAGCTGAGAAAGGGGTTGCAGCTGGAGTTGGTTAGACCAGAACCATCCATCAACATGGGAGATAATCAGAGTGCTGGGCAAAAAAATGTGCAACTTTCATTGCAGCCAGCACAAAGACCATCACCACCATTCCCTCAGAAATTCAGAAAGAGCAAGGAGGAGGAATGCTTCAAAAAGTTCTTTGAGAGCTTCAGAGAACTTCACATAAATTTGCCTCTTCTTGATGTTTTGCAGGGAATGCCCAAGTATGATAAATACTTGAAGGACGTGATGGCGAAAAAAGTGAGATTGGTGGATGTCCAGACTGTAGCACTGACTGAGGAGTGGAGTCATAGGGTATTGAGCCAAATGCAAAGAAGCTCAAAGACCCAGGGAGTTTTACCCTCCCCATACAAATTGGTAAAGCTGAGGTGCTACGAGCTTTGTGTGACTTAGGGGGATCAGTTAATCTAATTCCCCTATCCTTATTCAACACCCTGGGGTAGGGAAAACCGAGGCCGACAAGGTTGATGCTGCAGCTGGCTGACAAATCGCGAGTGACACCTGATGGAATAATAGAGGACCTTCTCATCAAAGTAGGCAAGTTCATTATACCTGCTGATTTTATTGTCTTGGATTTTCAGGTTGATGACCAGGTACCCCTGATCTTGGGACGGCCATTCTTGGCCACTTGAGGAGCGGTGATTGATTTGAAAGCAGGGATCCTGAAAATGAGGGTTGAGGATGAAGAAGAAATCTTCTGCGTTTACCAAGAAATGAACCCATCTGCACACTACAGAAACCTTTGTCAGGTTAGTGTGTTGGCTGAGGATAAGTGTGGGTTGGAGGATTCCACAGGTGCAGGGCCAAAGGCAATTACAAGTGTTCAGCCCGAATCTGATAAAGGGCTTCAAATTGAGAAGAAGTTGTAGAAAGACAGGAACAGAGTGGAGGCTGTTTCCTCTAAATAACAAAAGAAAAGGAGATGGTTCTCGAAAGAGAACCCAGGTATGAGGATGTCCTGAAAAGGACAGTCCACGTCGTGCCACGACATAAAATAAGGCGCTGCTTGGGAGGCAACCCAAGGGTACCTCATGTACACTTTGTTAATTTTGGTTTTGTGTTGATTTTGTTATTTTTATTTTGTTTGTGTTTTTGGTGAAAAGTTAAGCACAGATGACGGGAAGTCTGAGTACCGAGAAGGTGGAAGCTAAAGAGCAGGAATAGAAGAAGTGTGGGGTAAAACACCCATCTCTGGAACTTGAAAGGACAACATGCTTTTAGCTTGGCATGGAGGCTCAGGGAGTATTTCTCATCCTTTGAATGTTAACTTAATGCTATGAGGACATAGCATGATTTAAGTGTGGGGTGAGAAAAATTTCAATTTTTTTGTGCTTAACGATTTTTGGTGAATGTAATGCTTCAAAATTTGAAAAATTTGAAAATTTTTTGTGAATCAAGCATGACTTCATCACCCGTTGGTTTTTCTTGCCGGTTCTTTTCCGACGGGGGGTCTTTGAACCGAAGAATAAAAATTTTTCTTTTTCTTTCCTTTGTCTGTATATAGTATTTTAGTCATAGTTAGGGACTGTTTCCAACGATGGATGGATGAAGACCATCTTAAGGAAAAATTAGTCAGTAGGTGATGGGTTTTTGAAACCATAACTATGTGGTGCTTGATGTTCTTGTTATGTGCTATACGTGATTGGAAGATGCAAGTATGTTCAGTGTGAAGAATGCAATTGTATAACTTTGTTTGAGACACTTAAGCTCTTGAATTTGACTCAATATCACTGAAGCTTAATTCTGAATTCTTGTGATTAGCTGAGTAAGAGTCTAATGAATATGTCTTGATTTGAGCATGTGCCATGAGTGTAAGGTTTTTGAGTATTCTGTGCCATTGTGGAATGTCTAGAACTTTCCTGGTGTGTTTATAAAATGAAATGAAGGATGTGAATTGTAGGAAATGATATAGGCATTTCTTTGAATGAACCAAATTGTTATCCCTCATTTTACCTACCTTGAGAAATTAATCCTAGTTAGCCCCGTTGAGCCTTGAGCCTATTCTTTGACAGCTGCAACATAAGCTTAATCCTTTTTCTTTCAGTAGCCTTGTGTTTGATCCAAAACTCCTAAGTGCTTGAGTGGAAAAATATGAAAGAGTAAAGGAGTGAAAAGAAAGGAAAAGTAGCAAGTTGTAGAAGTGAGAAAAGGACAAAGGTGCACATGCGTGAAAATGGTTGAGTATTAGTAAGGAGCAAGAAAACAAATTAATGAAAAATTATTTATAGAACTCCTTACTAATAAGTCAAAAGTGCCTAAAGAAATGGGGGAACATAAGAGGAACAAGAAAGATGAAAGGAGAAAAAGGTAAAGTAAGGGAAGGGAAGTTCGAAAGGAGGGCGTAATGTATTAAAAGCGCTTAGGAAAGATAGTCACTATTACTGGCCATAATAGTACCTACCTGCCCCTTAGCCTACATTACAACCCATTAAGTCCTACTTGATCTTACATTCACACATCCTTAAATGAGTGGAATCAAACACTAAGGGCAAGCTTATGGGTCATTACATGATGCATGTGAATTCTTTGTGAGAGTGAGTGAAATTCTATTTATTTACCCACACATGTTGTGATGTAAAAATGATTTTTGCGTATGATTGGGTAACTCTCTTTCCGTGAGGGTCACATGTTGAATGAAGGATATAATTCATGTGGGATTTCTTAATTAGTTGATTTGCACGAGTTTGCTAAGATTGAGAGTCGATTCTTGAGGTTAAGAAGTCTTAGCATCATTGTATTTCATCTCGGTAATTAAATTGTGTATGCTCTATCTTTAGCTTGTTATCTTACGTAATCATTATAGCCGTAGATTGAATTATCTTGCCAAATTAGTTATGTGGGAGTCTCCATATGTATGATATGTAAAAGGTTATTCGAGGACGAACAAGGCTTTAAAGTGTGGGGTTGTGATCACGAGCAAAAATAGCATGCCCGAGATACGCTTTATACCTTAATGTAGTGTTGTTTATCTAAGTTATTTTACATACTTTCATGTGATTTTATATAAATGTGAATATATGTGATAACCAACATGATTAGTCTTTGTTCTGTAGGTTTCAAGGATTTTGAGGAACTAATTTACAAGTTGGTGAAAGAAAGGAATGGAGTGGAAGCAATTGGCGAAAGTCGGCAAGGAGCATGCCTTGGCAAGGCTGGCCGCGCCAGGAAGTGTGCCATACTGTGCGTGTGCAGTACCCAGCGCCGTGACACGCCTCTGCCAGGCGCACAAGAAAAGGTAGCAGCAGGAAATAGTAGGCAGAAATCCAGTGTGCCAGTGCCGTGCCACGCTAGGCCAGCTGCGCGCCAGCAGCATGCCATCGTGATGCATGAGCAGCGTCTCACGTTGGCCAGTGCGGTGACCCTCGGCAGCTTGGTTTCTGGAGGTACTTTCCAGAGAGCTTTTACGTTGCCTCTGTGTCACGGAGGCAGTGCTCCGCGATACACTCCATGACATTGAGCCGTTCCATGACAGGCTAAATTATGCACGTTTTCCATTTACTATAAATAGGACCCTTAGCTCCTAAAATCATTTGGTCACGATTTTATTCTGAAAAACTACCTAGGAGTGAAGGGAGAAGTGGGAGAACTCATCTAGGGTTTATCAAATTCCCTTCTCATCTACCAAATTCATGTAAGTTTATTAGTTTAGTATTAGTTAATTGTAGTTTTACGAACATGAATGGCAAGAACCCTTCCTCTAGTGTTGAAGTCATGAATTATGATTGTGCTTTTATGAATTTGTTTTGGAATTAAGTTATTGATTGTTGTTTTCGTCTGGCATTCTGGATTGTTGGTTGTTTTTATGATTGATCACCATGAAAGTATATTTGTTAGATTGAGTAATAGCTTGAGAAAGCATTACCTAGGTCAGGACATGAGAATGTAAGGAGCATGTTTGTATCTCGGGAGAGATTTTTGTGTCAGGATAGAAATATACCTAACACCGTGCTTGGTTGACACACGGGGGTTATGAAAGACCAACTTGGGATGTCACATCACCACTCGAAGAAGTAGTTGTGAGGCTAAGTTGAGTTAAATTGTTAGACGCGCGAAAGTCCCTAATCTTTTCCCCGTAAACCACAACATAATTGATTGCCCGCGACTAGAAAATTAAACTCCTCACTCACAATGATGCAGTGAGGCTAGATTGCCGTGTTTAGAGACTCGAAAGACCATAAACATGCAATTCTAATTATGTGAAATAACAATTGATAGTTCCATGCTTAATCCATTGCAAATCGTAGTATCGCATGATTAATTGGTTTTAACTCTATGTTGCTCCTAGAGTAATTTTAGAATACTTTGTTGACCCAAACTTAGACTTAATTAATCTCAATCGAAAATGTCTATAACCAACACTTGAGGTATTTAAGATCACACTAGAGATGGATAGTTAGAGGAGTGGGTCCAGTCCCTATGGGTTCGACAATCCGGTTCTTAAAAAGAGCCACTATATTACTTGCACGACCTGTACACTTGCGGACGTGCGAATCGAGCACGACACTTAGCCTATTGAACTTATAAATACGTTTCACCCAAATGACAGATTTGTCCCTATTGTATGACTATACTCAATTATTGGGTTAGGTCTCTTGAGTGATTTCAATTAACCTTTATCAATAGTTCCAAGTTAACTTTCCTGTGATCGCAGCTCAAGCTATTCAATGAAACTTACTTTCAAGGTTTTGTTGTTCTCTCTTTTCATAATCTCTACTTCTCTAGGTTCAAGCAAGAAGAGAATTAGGGTTACTACTAATATTGCATATCGTTAAGAAACACTAACCATGAAGAAAAGAACAATACATGCATTCATAATGATTTAAAATAACTTTGTGTTAAACCTGATTTATTATTCCATCATGGTTCCCACAATCCTAGTTGTGAAAGGTTTAGATATGCATGATTGGAAGAAAGAAATCAGGTTTCAAAGTATAAAACATAATTGAGCATTTACAATAATGAGAGAAGAAAACCCAACAATCAATTGAACAATCAAAACTTCAAAAATCAAGAACAGTGATGAATTCTCCAAGTAATTCATGTATTTTCTCTCCAAGTAATCTTAGGAACTCAAAACAACGATTACAAGTCAAAACAATTGGTCCTCCCTAATGAAAATAACCTAAAATATATATACAATTAATGAAATCCTTTCCTAAATTAATAGGAATTTTGCTGTTGCAACAACCTATGAGTCTTAGCATGCTTTTACAGGTCATGTTATGCTTTCATAGTATGATTTTGTAGCTGCTGGTCTGCTCAGGTATTGGAGGTTGGTGTGACTAGTACAATGTTACTACGAGTCGTGGTATTGGTCATGGCTTGTACTTCTGAAATATGGCATATCCTATGGGTCCTTCATACGACTCATACCATGTTGGTAGGTCTCGTGCAATCCTTTTGTGCCTTGGATATGCCAAGGGTCCAATATTTTGAATCTCACCAGAGTTTGTTAGTATGGCTTCTATGGTGTTTTTATGACTCCTAACATCTGCTTGTACAATGGGATCTGGCAATGCACATCTTCTAAATCTTAACCATAGACCTTCAGTACTGTTCATACCAAGATGCTATAACTTGTATTGTCAGTCATAAAATGATTGTCCCTTATGCATTTTCTCTGAATCTCTAGTACGGATGGCAGGTACGACTCATATCAGGATGGTATGGCTTATACTAAGACCTATAACAAGCCATTTTCTACAACTTTTCATCTCCTTTTCTTGGATTCAACTCCCGTACCTGATTTCCCTATAAAAAAAGTAAACGAACCTCATATGTATAAACACACCTATGACCAAGCATTTTTTCTAGGTTTTAAGCATCAAAAGTGTCATAAAACCACGACACATCATCATCCACGACATTATCTACCTATTATTAGTTTTAGGAGAAATTGAAGTAATAATTGGTTCCTGCATATTCAACTGAGATTCAAAGTAAGCATCTGGCTTGATTTGACTTATTATATTCATTTTCCTTTCTAAAACTTCAACCATTTCATATTTAACTTGCAAGAACTCCCCATTCTCATCTTTATCATGAAAGGTATGGAAAGTTCAAATGGGTGTTCCCTACCTTGAAACCTCAATATTCCTACTGGCTCTAGCATCCCATGAGAATAAACTATATCAGAATTGAACACATGACCCCCCTCCACCCTGGACCTTCTACTAGCGAATATTTTCCTATTTTTCTACAGAATGTTCGTCATGTGGAGGACGTCTCAATGTGGTACCAGGTCCCTCTATAGTAAAAGTCTTGCCTATCTTCTTCGGGCAAGAACTCACAGTTTCTTCTGTTGAATTCTTATATCACCAGTCTCCATTGATTCATCAAATATCTCATGCACACTTTCTTCAACATGTTGAATTCTTTTGCTGAAAATCCATTGTTTATTACAAAACATTTGCAACCAAAAGCTCTCAGATAAGTCAGCTTGAGTTTTTCCCGTTCAATAGCTCATATGGGGCTTTCTCTAGCAGGGACTTGATCATGCACTTGTTTATGAAATAGCAAGCCATTTTGACAGATTTTTTCAATTTTTCCACTCAGAGAATGTATCTCTTCTTTTCATTCCTAAAGAATATACCCCCTTCTTGAAGGGCTCTAAGTGAGAGGAAATGGAATCAGTCATATGCTTCGAGCAACCACAATCCATATACCATTTTTGACTACATCCTCTCACCTCACCCTGCAAGTAGACTCATTTACTAGCTTTTGAAACCCAAATTAGCTTGGGTCCCTTTCAATGATAGAAATGGTGAATAAGACTTCTCCTGGTCCATGCTGGTAGACCAGATTTTCTTCCTTGGGGATCAGGTACCTTTACTGCTAAGCTCACTTCAACAAAATTCAAGTTCTTTTTGACAACATGGATTCAAGCTTGGCAAGAATCCTTATAGGGGCCATTTTGACTGAAATGAGAACACAATCATTTTTTAGAATTTGAGACATATCTGTTGTGTGAATTATAGGGAGCCTAGGTTCTTTGAGAATTAAGGCCTTCCATAGAACTAACGTTTTGCTTATTCACAAATGCCAACCCTTGAGAGGACTAGGTCCACTGGAGTGACTTGTCACAAGATCAGCCTTGCCTTTGCCAAGGTCCCTTTTAAGTTCCTCATTTCTTTTGAGTTGAGCAGTGAGATTCAAGTTTCTTTCAAGTTCATTTTCGAGTTCCAATTGAATCTCACTGTCTACCTTCTTTCATTTTGACTTAATGTCGATTCACTTCTTCAACTCATTATTAAGCTTTGAAGTTTGTCTAGATACCTCCCTAAGTTTTTCATTTAACTTAGTGACCCTATTAGCCATAGAGATATTTTCTACTTTATTTTGATCTAGTTCAATAGGTAACATGTCTTTCTCATTAATAAGACCATGATATGCATCTATTAACACTTTAGCAAGAGCTCTCATCTCCTTCTGAGAATAAGTTTTGAGGTTCTTCTAAATATCAAGAAAATTTACCTCCTCGTCATCCACATCATCTGATTTGGACATTTGTTCAAATACAGACTCGTGATTTGAGAGTCCATCATCTTGAGCAAACATGGATGTGTCTTTTCTATCATCTCCATCCTAAGATGCACTGGAGGTTGTTCCCTAGGTAGCCATAACTTGCTTCACAACCATGGCAACAATATTTCTTCTTTTGAACCTCTCAAGGACCTAGTTCTTCTTCGGTGTCTTCTTAGTGTTGTTTCGATAATGGCTCTTCTTGTGAAGAGGACACTCTTTGATGAAGTGTACAGGCTTCCCACACTTATGGCATCATTCATTTTCATTTGGATATCGTCTTGTACTTACCTTTTTGGGAAAATTGTCATTCTTTCTCACTAGCCGTTGAAATCTGCGTGTGAGATAGTCCATGCGGATTCCTCTTCATTAGAATCACTCTTTGAAGCTTTAAGCACTAGATTCTTCTCCCTTTGTGGCTTTCATATTTTAAGATCATGTTTCTTCTTTAGCTCGTACATCTTGAGGTTGTTGTTGAATCTGGGTAGTCTAATGGTAGAGATTCCTTTTTCCAGGTTCGATGGAGCAACCATTTAGTAGATTATTTCTAGGTGTTAATATTTTAGAAAGAACCTGCTCACGTACCAATTGATAGCTTGCAAATGTCCACCAAATAGAGAACCAGGTTCCTCACCTGGTTCGACAGTTAATATTAGAAGGTAAATAACACAAGATATGTATGTGAAAACCTCTTTTCCCAAAAGAGTAAAACCATGACTTACCCTAGTAGTTTTTTTCAAACTCTACTAACAACTAGGCAATATTTTTATTATAACCTATTGCAATCTTGGAATTAAACACTTAATCCCCCTTATAATAACTCTATTGTAAGCCCTTTACAATAATTCTATTACCAAGACAACTACGATACTCAATCCCTCCACAAATGGTTCAGATACAAGATAGAAATGACCTACAAATGTTTCTCAAAATAGGAGTATATTTATAATGTTAAGAGAAAAAAGACAAAGATTCAACAACCAGAACTTAAGACATAACTCTTGATAAGGAATAGGTTCTTCAAGTTGTTTCAACTTTGTCTTATGAAAGATCCGGTGGCTTTGTAGATGAAAAGAGTAGACCAATTTTTGTATATTTCAAAACCCAGTTTTTCCTATCTGTCTTGTTCAATAGATATGAAAGGATGAGTGAGAGATGGAGTCTTTTGTTGGAGTTAAGTGTTGGGTATGAATTGAAAAATGGAAGGAAAAAAATTAGAGGGAAGAGAAAGTTGAAAAAGTTCCTTTTTAATTTCCTTTGAAGAATTTTGTTCCACATTGGTTGGGAAAAGGAAAAAATTATGCTTATATTGAAAAACATATCTTCTAGATAATAAAGAGTTGAGAAGAAAGTCTCCCCTCACGCTGTTGTCATTGCTCGACTCGGCTTTGAATTCAGATTTAGATTTGGATTTGGATTTAGATATGGATTTGGATTTGGTCAAATCATCTGATTGATTGATATATTTTTTAAATCAAATTTATTTTAAAATTTGAATTGTTATTTCGCGCAATCTGGAAGAGCACCTATGGATATGGGTCTTCACCTGTGAAATGCAGGTACCACATAGAAGTAGAAATTCATGTGTCACGATCTGAACATAGGCCCGGATCGAGATACAGAACAAAGAACCCCAAGAGGCTCCAAGTCGACCCATGGCATAATCATAGCATAACACTAACAATATAATAACTAACAGAATCATGATGAGTGAAAGCTAACTGAAAGAGTATAATCAAAATCCATAAGAACATAGTCTATCAAAACTCTAAATCATAAGTTGAATCAATTTCTACATGTCTAAAAGCCTCTACTACACCGATGAGCTACTGTGATGTAACACCCCAAAACTTTCCTAGACAAAACTCAGACCTTGCAAGAAGAATCCAGAAGAAACTAGAGAAAAAAATGCATCAGAATGACTGAGACAATGAGTCCTGGTCAGCTCCAACGTCTCTTGTGTCAGTCGTGGTCGGCCTTGCTTAATCAATTGAGAACCCACGGGATAAGGAACGACCCATTATGAGAAACAATGAGTCATCCTGTCATCCGTTGGTTCCCCAGCTCAGAACCCCTTCTCCAGGACCCCATGACTCAACCAACAGGTCATCGTCAAAAACAATGACTCATTGTGTGAGTCATTGGGTAAGAACCACAGAAACATATTCCATGACGACTGGTGGAAACAATGACCCGTTTTTCCCCACAACGAGTTGCTGTCACCACCCGTCATGTAAACTTTGAGAATTTTTATAAATTGTCTAGTGAAAGTAATGACTAGACACAACAACCCGTTGGGTCCACCAATGAGTCATTGTGTCACCCATCATCACGCCTCTAGGTTTCCTCGTACAATGGCCACGAGAAGAACCAATGACCAGTTAGTTCATCCAATGATTCATGGTGTCCCCTATTGCTAGATCCAGTGATTCCAACCCTCAGGCAGTAGGACCAATGACTGGTCCCAATGAGTCATGGTCTCAACCAACGGCTCGTTGAGTGACCCGTCGGTTCCCCATTGGTCAGTTTCCATATTTTTATTCCAGGAATATTTTTGTAATTTCCCACCCATTTAGTCCCTAAACTACGTCATTTTAAGTATAATTTCAGAAATATTAGAGGGATTGAATGGTTTTCCTCCTCATTCCCCATGTAAATTTTCAGAAGACGATCATAGAAAACCTAGGTCATTCCTCTCAAGAAAAACCTAGGCCTCCTTGTTAGTTTTAGAGATTCAAGATTTATTATTCAGGGATTTCTTATCCAGTTATGTGGTAATTCAACAAGGGAATGGTTCTTCCCTTGTGTCCCTAAAATCTTCTCTATTTTCTCTATAATTTCAGCCCTGTGGATTCGAAATGTAGAAAATTGTCAAACTAATTTCTTTAAGATTTCAAGTGGAGTATTTCTCATGATTTTTAACTTCTTTATTATTCCCAATTTCTAGAACTTATGCGAGAATTGTATCTAGTGGAATGATTTAGCCTTAGTTCTCAGTTTAGTAGGATTTAGAATCTTGTGTATTGGACTAGTTTCCCTGCAACTTGATTCAATCTATTTTGAGATCCCCATATTGTTAGTGTATGTGGAAAGTTTAGTCAGATACATATTAGTCCAGTCTTAGTCAGATTATTAGACTCAGTATTGTCAAGAAATGTCAGCTGATCAATTTGACTACAGTTAATTCTTGAGGTGTCAGTGGTACCTCCCAATTATCAGTATCAGACTCAGTTACCAGATTTTAGTGGTTCTTCAGGCTTTCAAGACACTTCCAGATAAGTAGCTCTGACCAGCATTAGAATCCCAACTTTAGATTATAGTTTGTTCTTTAGACGATTACGACGCCTCCAGGTAAGAAGGATGGAGCAGTCTTAGAACACTAGTTACAAAATCTTATACAATAAGACTCTCAGGTACTTCCAGATAGGTATCCATGAGTTAATCTTGGGCCCAAGTTACAAGCTATCAGCTTAGTAGTTAGTTAAGGACTATCCAGTGGGAGTAGGACTTAGCATCAAGCGGGCCGGGGTTCCAGCGCACCCAGTTTTCCAGAACTACGTTGCCACTGTAGGTTATTTTTATTGGACTTATGTCCCCTGACTTGTGATCACCCAGTTCATTCCTTTATACCCTGGCAAGGTGTATTGGGTCTTACCGATGTGGTGTATACATCGGGCTCCACGTCTAGGTAATATGGTTATATGTCAGTTATAAACTTTTCCACTAGTTAGTTTAGTCTCAGATTAGCTCATTTCAGTTTAGTCTCAGATTAGCTCAAAGTAGAACAGTTTCAAATCACTCAGTTTAGATCAGATCAGTTCAGTAATTCATATCAGTGTCTCAGATTTAGGGCATGTCTTTGACCATCAGATAGGGTCATTTTGACCATCTCAGTATAGTTCAGTTTATTCAATTTTAGCATTTCAGTGGGTAATTGCATGTCTTTACAATTCAGTTATTTTATTTTCGGTGTTATGGTTTCTCCTACTTACTTAGTACATTCAAAGTACTGACACATACCTTTTATGCTGTATCATTTTATGATACAACTGCAGGTTCTCAATCTCAGCATCGTTAGCAGATCTTATCCAGGAGTTTTCAGCTGCACTAGTGGTGAGTCCTCATCTTTCGAGGATAATGATTATTTTTCTTCAGTTATTTTTTTTTCAGTTAGACTTAGAGTTAGCTGGGGGTTTGTCCCAGCAACTCATCAGATAGATATCTTTCAAACACAGATACAGATCTAGATTTCTAGTTGTATTAAAACTTTATGATTTTAGTTCTTCTTCCTAAATGATTTTATTATTTTTAAAGCTTCCGCTATGTTTTACTTAGATTACTTGTGTTATGATAGACCATGGGTTGACTTGGGGTTACTTGTGACTCCAAGTACCGTGTCTCATCCATGGTATAGACTCGGGTTGTGAAAAACTTGGTATCAGAGTACTAGGTTTAAAGTATTTCTAGGTTGTCTGAAAGCCGCGTCCAGTAGAGTCCTTTTAATGGATGTGGAGCGTGCCACACTTATGATGGGGAGGCTATGAGACGTTATTAGAAATACTCCCTTTCATTCATACTTTGTATCATGCATTGAAGTTCAATTGCAGAAAAGTTATCCTAACTCATGCTCTATTTCATTTTAGTGAAATCATGCCTCCACGACATGGGAAAGGAAGAAGGGTCGTCAACGCTCACCGACCTGCCCCACCAGCTCCGGCAGCCTCTTAGGACGACCCAATATCCTTTGTAGAATTCAGAGCAGCAATCTAGCTGCTCGCACAGATGGTCATGAATCAGTTGAACCAATAGATGGTTCTGGTCAATAATAATGGGTCTAGAGCAGTTGCCCGAGTTTGGGACTTTACCCGAATGAATCCTCTAGCTTTCCATGGATCTAAGGTGGGAGAGGAACCACAGGAGTTCGTGGATGAAACTAGAAAGATCACCCGAATTATGGGTGTTAGCTCCTCGGAGTGTGCTGACCTGACTGCCTACTAGATGAAAGGGGTAGCTCAGATCTGGTATGACTAGTGGAAGGAGGGGAGACCAGCAGGAGTAGAACCGGTAGAGTGGGAGGATTTCACTACAGCTTTCCTAGATAGATTCTTCCCTCGGGAGCTCAAGGAGGCTAAGGTGTCTGAATTTATGAATCTCAAATAGGAAAATTGAACGGTGGAAGAATATGCAGTTGAGTTCAAAAGGTTGTCTAAATATGCTCCGGAATGGTAGCCAAGCCAAGGGCTCAGATGATGACGTTCGTTAATAGAGTATCGAACTTGGTCCGTAAGAAATTCAGGACTGCAATTCTTGTTAAAGATATCGATTTCTCTAGCCTAATAGTTCGTGCCCAGCAAATACTAAAAGATTTGGAGTGGGAGAACAAGCGGGCAAGGAGCATGTCATATTATGGCCACCAGAGGCCAAGCGGTAGTAGCCGCCCACAACAGCAGTAGCCATAGTAGCAGAGAGCTCCAGCACCCACTTCAGCTAGTGCCCCTACTTTCTGGTCCCGCAAGGATCGGAGGGGTGGAGCATTTTGTTCGATTGGCGTAGTGACTACACGCACGTGCACGTGGTCGAACAAGTAGTAAAGTGGCTTATGTAAAGCTAAGTATCGATCCCACAGGGACTGAACTACGGTACTAATTAACTTAAACGTCAGTGAACTATGTCTTTATGAATGCAGACAACCAATTAAACAATATTTTGAGAGTTAAGTTTGCTAAGCAATAAAAATCTCAGCTAAGATTATAATTTGAGTCTGAACAATAGTAATGAGCAAGCTGAGGTTAAAACAAACATGCAGGGAAGTAATTTATCGATTCAATTTAGCTAATCTTTTCTTCAGTTGTTAGTCAAGAATTATTCCCTATGGATTGGATCTTTCGACTCCTATCAAATTTCAGAATCATGAACCTTAATCTACATTTCTGTGATAAAAGAATTTCATGCTCTAGCCATACATAACCGATTCCTTAATTGACTAATAAGACTTTCAGATATATTTCTTTTCTGAATGTAAATCAATTCTCAATTTTCTAAACTAAGAAAAGATCATATCCTACCAATTCACATCTTTCCGATTTCTTTCCTTTTCAAAATAAAAATTGGATTTCTAGATATACATTAACATTGGCCAAACATTAATGCAGTAAAAATAAGAATTGATAGAAAAACCATTAAAGAAAAGATGAAAACTGAAATGAACAACAATTACATTCCACTATAATTGTTATTAACCTCAGCAAGAAGTGAATTAACCACTCATTTGTGGATTAAACATCATCAAATAAGTAGAATTCATACAAACAATTGAGATAAAACAGAAAGAGATAGAGAAGAACCCTAGAATTTTCGTCCTCTCAACTGCCTGTAACCCACATTCTTGTTCAACCAAGTCAGAATGTTTAAAATAAAGCCTAAGTGTGCTATTTATACACTTGAGAATTTTTTCCCGAAATAAAAAGAAATGTGGCATGGGGTGTATCGCGGAGCACTCCCTCCGTGCCGCGTGGGTATTGCGGACCCTCATTGGAAGTCAGCTCCTCAGTGTGGCATGGCTTGCATCGTGGAGCTTTGCCTCCGTGCCACGGTTCTATCGCGCACCTTCACTGGAACTTGATGTTCCAGGTAATTGTACTCAACGTGACACGGAGTGCATCGCGGAGCACTGCCTCCGTGTCACGGAGGTAACACGAACCTCCATTGTAAATTTCCAAAATTATTTCATTCGAGGAAGAATGCCTCCGCGATGGCAGCGTGACACGGCTCCATCGCGGAGCCCTTATTTTGCTTCTCTCCCTTGTCATTTTCCACTTCTTGTTTCCAAGTCCATTCCCAATTTTCACCAACATGTATATTAGCTTCCAAAATTTCCTTTTACCTGAAAAACACCACTAATCATGTTGGTTAGTATAAATTCACATTTAATTAAAAATCACATGAAAATGTACATATAACGATAGATAAACAAGTCGAAATGAAGCATTTGAGTATCACTTGGGCATGAAATTCTACCCAAGATCACTTACCCCACACTTAAAACCTTGTTCTTCCTCGAACAATACTCTCACATCTCATGCAATTGACACCCACGCATAACTACTTTGGCTCGATAATTCAAGCTACGTCTATACTGATTATTTAATATAGCAAATCATCAAGAAAACATGCATGGTCTCATCGATACAATGAAGTACACCACATTAAGATCTCCTAAGCTCAAGAATCAATTCTCGATCTTGGCAAACTCTTGTAAATCAACTGATCAAGACACCCGACACGAAATGCAATCTCTTGTCAAGCATGTGCCCTCAATACACAAGAGAATTACCCCATTAGCCATCATATGCTTTCCAAAGCACTACATGTAGGGGTATATGAATACGATTTCGCTCTCTGTCCCAAAGAATTGACATGCATCATGTCATGAACCATAGGCTTGCCTCTAGTGTATTACTCCACTAATATAAGGATGTGTGATGTAAGATCACGTAGGACTTGACGGATTGTAATTTGTTATACCCCATAGAATTATCGGCACTTAGATGACCTATTCCCACGTTGGTTAAGCATATTTGAAGGCCATACGTGTGGGATAAAGGCCCGGGAAAAGATCGGACGAGAAGCCTGTCGAACCATCGCGGAAGGAGCCGAGGCAGAGCTCCTCCACGATGGCAGTGTGTCACGGAGGAGGAGCCTCCGCATTGGCTCCGTGACACGTTGGCCTTGTCCAGGCCCAAGTATATAAAGCCCCACTTCGGTTTTAATTGATAAAATCTTAAATAACTTTCAGAGAAACAGAGGCAAACGCAAAGAACAGAGAGGGACGAAGGAAATTAATTAATTTCCGTCCGATTACGCTGCCAAACGCTACCCAAACTCAAATTAATCCCAGATACCAAAGTATTTAGCAGCAGAAAGCATTCCTACGGATTCAGTTTCGTAAAATACGACCAACGAATCGTCGAGCCACCGAGCCAAGGTAAGTGGAATTGCTCTAAATTAGTGTCTACGTGTTCCTAGCTATGAAGTGAATATTTCTCCCTTCTGGGCTACTGAAAAATAGCGAGTTTTCGACCGTCTTTCGATAAGCCTAAGTTTAAGCTATAAGCTATATCGAAAGTGACGTTGCTTTTTGAAATAAAGTTGTATTTAGTATTGATTGATATATTTATGAATGCAGTTGGGAGAAAACAGTTGAAGAACCGGCCGATCCTCGTACGACAGACGGATAGCTCAGAGATAAGGTATGTAAAGTTAGTTTCCTCGGCAAGTTAAGTAATATTGAGACAGTATAGCATTTTACAGACCAGTAGAATGTTCAGAAGTCGAGTATTGCATTATTATGAATATTGGTACAATGTAAGAAACTTTAGGTTGTAACATGTACGAGACCTATCAGTATGATATAGATTCGAACGTAAGTGATTAAGATTGCCCAGTATATTCAGTATGTGATGTAATATGCAATGTTAAGATATTGTTGTGTTTAGCTGAAGCCCCTCGAAGTAGTATAGTATCTGTAAAGCATTTAAGACATAGAATAGCAACTAAATAAAGTTTAGAAAGCATGTCAGAAATAGGAAATCATGTTAATACAAAAACTCGGTAAACAACATAGCCTTCAGTAGAAACACCCTCTTGTATAGCCTTTGCTCCAGTACAGTTTGACGGGAGACTATATTTATATTTATACTCACTTGTCTCAGCATGTGTCAGACACTTACAGATTACTATTATTAGTTCAGCATCTGACTTACATGATACCTTACCCTTGTTAGCCTTAGCATGTGAGATACACAGACAACATGACTAGTTGAGACCGTTGTATTGATTGGGGTTGGATTACCTAGCATCCATGACCGCCCAGGGTTAATAGCTGTATCGACTCGTCCGCCAGAGGATGAGGATACGTCACTCTATGGAGTGGTATGCCGTCCCGCAAGGGGACGAAGATGGGATGCCAGTTTCCCCATATTGTGACTTGGTCGGCCCTTATACACCCCCGTCGAGCGGGTACGCCCGGGGTGTTGATTTTGGAGTCCTGCGGACTCAGGTACAGTTATAGTCAGGGGCTCAGCGAGCCCAAGTGCATACCCAGGGACCGGCTGGATGCTTACAGCCATTGTAGGAGATGGGATAACCGGGGTAGGGGTATAGATTCTGTGCTGGTTGTACCTACCGGCTTATGGGGGCCGGGTAATGTTTGTGTGTGCTATGTTATGTTATTTCATGTTATTCCATGTTATGTTAGATACAAGTAGATCAGCAGTAGCACGATACGTTTCCAGATATGACTCTTATCCTTCCCAGTAAAGATTGAGAGAAGGTATGATTTACATTATCAGACAGTTTGTCTATTCTCTCTACTTCAGTTTCTTCAGTTATATTATTGTATTCAAATTTTACTTCAGTTATTGCTTTACATACTCAGTACCAGCGGTACTGACGCCTGGTGGGGCGCTGCATTACTTACCTGCAGGTACTTATAGACGAGCAGGTGACACTACGTGATTCCTATCAGTGATCGAGTATTCAGCTCCTGTCATCCGGAGACTGAATTCCAAAGGTGTATTTTAGTTCTTTTGTTATACAGTACGGGTAGGTCGGGGCCCTTTCCCGATCAGTTCTATTACCATTCCTTGAGGCTTGCAGTCTGTATATATTCCCTGTGGTCAGATGAGCCGGTCGTGTGGGGCCGTGTAGTTGTATAGTTACCTTTACTCTTTCTTTCTTTTATGATGGCCGTGTGGGGCCATAGTTTGCCAGTAGTGGTGACCTTGCCGGTCACGTAGTTCTTTTTATGCTTTGTGATTGAGTTGCAGATAACTAGACAACATGGTGGCCTTGTCGGCCCGCATAGGTTCCCCTGAATTAGTATGTTTCTGGTCAGCTACTAGTACAGGTACAAAAGGCTATAGGCCAACGGGCCGGGGGCTGTATTTACAGCCGTGATATAGCTCTTTGTTTCCAAAAATAAGAGTTAGAGCCAGCCAGGCACTAGATGTGCCCAGGCTTAACAGTCCAGCAGGTTAGGTCCTAGTGGGGCACCAGGTGCCAGTCATACCCCCCAAGGCGGGGTGTGACAAACTTGGTATCAGAGAAGGTCGTATCCCAGGGAGTCTGCAAGCCGTGCTAAGTAGAGTCTTGTCTATGGATATGTTGTGCACCACATACTATAGGCAGGAGGCTGCAAGGCATAATACGATGGTTACCCTTCTTTCTCAGTCAGTCGTGCTTTAGAGCGGTACAGTATAGGGTTGAGTCCCTAAAAACTTACCATATTCTTTGATTACAGTACAAAGGCAGATCAGTATTTCCTTATCACAGGCAAAAGATCAAAGATAGCAACAGAAGAGAACATCAGTCAGTTACGTGATAACTACATCAGCAGGAGGGGGTATCAGAGACCTCCGAGCGTGATACTTTTATTGGAATTATTCTTAGTATACATTGATAACGTCAGAATAGGAAGTCAGAAGTATAATGTACATATGAGTTGATTTACTTATTAGTTATATAAGATTTGATTATGATTACAGATAAGGTCAGATCACCAGGTAGGTATGAAAAAAGAGAGGGAAATGCAGGAATCCCAAATACACCTTTTTGGGTATGGTACAGTTAAACGCTTTTATTTGTTGCAACAAGAAAAGGGCTATCCCTACCTCCTGATTTTGATGTCAGTATAGTAAAGGGGCATAAGACTTGAGATGGGGTTGCCAGATCAAGCAGTAAGTAAAGATGGGTTGATTGATCCTAGTAAGTAGTAGAAAATATAGAGAGCCCTTATGATTACGTAAGTTGTGCAGACCCTTATGATAACAAGCCAGTAAAGACAGTAAGACTGATGCTTACCCGAAGTAGGGGTAACAGACCTGCTAGTGATGAATGCCTAATAATAGTCAAGTTGAGTCAGAAAAAGGCCAAGCCCGCCATATATGCTAACAGATAGCAAGACATACCTGTAAGATTATAGTTATGATCTAGTTGTGACCTCGAAAGATATAGAGGTCATGGGAATCAGATGGGCTTGAATATACGTCAGAAGAAGTATAGGCCGAGGCTTGATCAGTAATCTCATTAGCAATGAAATGCAGGTACCTTGAACCCTAGAGTTTAGTTTAAGCCAGATGAGAGGAAGAAGCAGGAATGTCAGATCTTGTGGGGAAATTAGAACTACCCCGGATTGATAAAGTATTGTATTAAGGATTAAGCTTCGCGCTGACAGTAAGATCGCGGTTCAGAATATCGCAGTATGTCCGCTATGGAAAAGTTAAGAAGTCACCGATACAACAATTCTAATCTAGTGTGGCCTAGAGATAAGGCCTAGTAGATAGACATGGGATCTCAGTATATGCCTAGTAAGGCTACAGGATTCGAACGTCGACCCCCACATCGCAAGAGTGGCGGAATTTTAAACAACAGACGATAACTAGAATGTTTATGTTTGTTACTTTCAGAATGGGGTGACAATGCAATGAAATGATAAGTCAGGGCAAGAGATGGTATTAGTCCGTAGAAGCAATGTATCATGTACGATGTGAGACTCAGCAGAACCTGTCAGAGATTATGAACTACCACAGAAATCAGTACATATTGTACGTAGCTAGCGATATATATGTATACAGATCATAGATATGTTGTGAGTGGCTACCTATAAGGGCCACAATCACAGATGCTAATTAGTAATAGAAAGCCTATACAGATTGCATTACAGGACACCCCCCCCCCCCCCGCCAAAAAAAAAAGAGAAAAAAGACAAGAAGAAGAGAAAGGGCGGATTAAGTGTGAGTTATGTATGAAGTCATAGAAACTATCTCAGTTCTCAGTTATTAAGTTGATAGATTCATGTGTTGTTGTCGGATCTAGTGTCTAGGAGCTTACCAGAATTAATGGCCTAAAACAGATGGCTAGATAATAAGGGCGCAGTTAGACGGTCTATCGACCAGCTGGCGCCTGTATTAGCAGGGAGGCATCCCTGAAGATCGGTAATAGTAGCGCATGTGCTAGAACTAGGATTAGAGGCCGAATGGGCAAATTTCAGAGGTTAGCAATATCAGAATTGTTCTAGCATGTTAAGTGGTCATACGTCGTTTTCCCAGCCTTATAGGCAACAGTCGGCCGTAGCCAACCTAGCAGTTATTATGCGAAACACCCCATAAGTCAGCCGGCCGCCCCAGTCAGAATACCCGTGGGTACTCCAAGGAAGAGTCCACATCAGTAGTTAGTGACAGACTAGTACTTCAGCTGGGTTTCATAAGATATTCAGATACAGAGCCCTAGCGGAAGGCCAGTAGTTACAGAATAGCCTATAAGATCGAGAATTCCCCAGAACAGCAGTATAGATCCAAGTGGATACACATAAGGCGTAAGAAATTGATAGTGCCCTGCTAGCACAATGTTTATTAAGACCAGGGGGTCAGTAGACTCCCCGTGAAGATCCAGAGAATGATTGCCTGGGAGTAAGATTAAGCCCAGTCTTACAGTGGTTCAAGTAAAATAACAGAGCAATTAGATGCTCACAAGTCTGCGGTTACGCACGAACTGTAAGTATTCAAGTAGGACAGTTAGAGCATTGCTAGACTACTGCCACATTCAGGTCATTCGACTATTCAGTTACATAAGGTTATGCAGCCAGATCGTTAGAGGTCATGATCAATATCAGGACCCTCTGATCAGATGCGGGCACATGGTGTGCAGATAGTTGTTCAAGATTACCTTAGCAACCAGTAGCCTTAGCATGCGATCAGAAGGCCAGATAAAGCTTTAGTTATATCGGTAGGTTACTTGTTAGATTCTCTAGTATAATAAACCAGTATGATTGTCAGTTATATGTTAATTTTTGAAAATGTGAATCTTAGTTGAGTTTAGTAGCCTTTTTGGTCACATTGTGTCGGAGGCTGGTGTACAGATAGATACCCAGAAAAAAAATCAAAACAGTGAAGATATAGCCTAAACCTACCACCCTGATCAAAGTACGCAGTCCCTGCGGTTAGCCGGGCACTACAGAGGGTCTGTGGAAGGATTTTCCACCTTAGCAGCACCTTTGACTAAATTGACACAGAAGGCAGCAAAGTTTCAGTAGACTGAGGCGTGTGAGCAGAACTTCCAAGAGTTAAAAGCCAGGTTAACATCAGCTCCAGTGTTAGTATCACCAGGAGATACAGGGGGTTGAGGCAGCATGGTAAAGAAATAGCTTATGCTTTCAGGCAGTTGAAGAAACGTGAAGAGAATTAGCTTACCCTATGATCTGGAGTTAGCGGCAGTAGTTTATGCTTAAAAAAAAAGAAAGGAAGATTTTGTATCACCTAGGAAGGGTTTACATGGCGGCAGATGCCCTTAGCCTGAACTGCCTGAACAGCGAGGATAGACTCGAGGGTTACACCAGTTAGCTAGATAACCAGTCATATAGCAGAGATAAAAGATAACAGAGCGATAATACATATCCGGTCTGTTATGTAGCTATGCTGAGGAAATGCATAGGGGACTCGTCCAGAGTAGTCCCAGTCCAGAATATCCAGGTTACGAAGAAGCTGGCCTATGAAGAGGTCCCAGTAACTATCCTAGACAGATAGATTCGCAGACTGCGCACTAAAGATATTACGTCTATCAAGATATGAGGATCAGACATCCTCACTTATTACAGGCCTAGTCAGGTGATAGGTATGTCCGAATTATTACCTATGCAGTATCTTGTGGTTGTATGTCGGTAAATGATAAAGAAGAAGTGATATTTAGTTGTTCAGTGGATCTTAAAATATTGTGTGCAGTGCCTGTATTGGACTTTTCTGCATTTCAGGTTTTTGCTATAGTCCATGTTACAGGGGAAACTCTGCCGAAGTTTTTCCAGAAAGTAAATTTTTTTTCCATATTCCAGAGGATCCGGAAAGTCCTCTATATAACAGTGTACATTCGAGGACGAATGTTCTTAAGGGGGGAGAATGTTATACCCCGTAGAATTCCCGGCACTTAGATGACCTATTCCCACGTTGGTTAAGCATATTTGAAGGCCATACGTGTGGGAGAAAGGCCCGGGAAAAGATCGGAAGAGAAGCCTGTCGAACCATCGCGGAAGGAGCCGAGGCAGAGCCCCTCCGCGATGGCAGCGTGTCACGGAGGAGGAGCCTCCGTGTTGGCTCCATGACACGTTGGCCTTGTCCAGGCCCAAGTATATAAAGCCCCACTTCGGTTTTAATTGATAAAATCTTAAATAACTTTCAGAGAAACAGAGGCAAACGCAGAGAACAAAGAGGGACAAAGGAAATTAATTAATTTCCGTCCGATTACGCTGCCAAACGCTGCCCAAACTCAAATTAATCCTAGATACCGAAGTATTTAGCACCAGAGAGCATTCCTACGGATTCAGTTTCGTAAAATACGGCCGACGAATCGTCGAGCCACCAAGCCGAGGTAAGTGGAATTGCTCTAAATTAGTATCTACGTGTTCCTAGCTGTGAAGTGAATATTACTCCCTTCTGGGCCGCTGAAAAATAGTGAGTTTTCGATCGTCTTTCGATAAGACTAAGTTTAGGCTATAAGCTATATCGAAAGTGATGTTGCCTTTTGAAATAAAGTTGTATTTAGTATTGATTGATATATTTATGAATGAAGTTGGGAGAAAACAGTTGAAGAATTGGCCGAGCCTCGTCCGACAGACGGATAGTTCAGAGATAAGGTATGTAAAGTTAGTTTCCTCGGCAAGTTAAGTAATATTGAGACATTAAGCATTTTACAGACCAGTAGAATGTTCAGAAGTCGAGTATTGCATTATTATGAATATTGGTACAATGTAAGAAACTTTGGGTTGTAACGTGTACGAGACCTATCAGTATGATATAGATTCGAACGTAAGTGATTAAGATTGCCCAGTATATTCAGTATGTGATGTAATATGCCATGTTAAGATATTGTTGTGTTTAGCTGAAGCCCCGCGAAGTAGTATAGTATCTGTAAAGCATTTCAGACATAGAATAGCAACTAAATAAAGTTTAGAAAGCATGTCAGAAATAGGAAATCATATTAATACAGAAACTCTGTAAACAGGATAGCCTTCAGTAGAAACACCCTCCTGTATAGCCTTTGCTCCAGTACAGTTTGACGGGAGACTATATTTATATTTATACTCACCTGTCTCAGCATCTGTCAGACACTTACAGATTACTATTATTAGTTCAGCATGTGACTTACATGATACCTTACCCCTGTTAGCCTTAGCATGTGAGATACACAGACAGCATGACTAGTTTAGACCGTTGTATTGATTGGGGTTGGATTACCTAGCATCCATGACCGCCCAGGGTTAATAGCTGTATCGACTCATCCGCCAGAGGATGAGGATACGTCACTCTATGGAGTGGTATGCCATCCCGCAAGGGGACGATGATGGGATGCCATTTTCCTCATATTGTGCCTTAGTCGACCCTTATACACCCCTGTCGAGCTGGTACGCCCGGGGTGTTGATTTTGGAGTCCTTTGGACTCAGGTACAGTTATAGTCAGGGGCTCAGCGAGCCCAAGTGCATACCTAGGGACCGGCTGGATGCTTACAGCCATTGTAGGAGATGGGATGACCGGGGTAGGGGTATAGATTCTGTGCTGGTTGTACCTCCCGGCTTATGGGGGCCGGGTAAGGTTTGTGTGTGCTATGTTATGTTATTTCATGTTATGCCATGTTATATTAGATACAAGTAGATCAGCAGTAGCATGATACATTTCCAGATATGACTCTTATCCTTCCCAGTAAAGATTGAGAGAAGGTATGATTTACATTATCAAATAGTTTGTCTATTCTCTCTACTTCAGTTTCTTCAGTTATATTATCGTATTAAGATTTTGCTTTAGTTATTGCTTTACATACTCAGTACCAGTGGTACTGACGCCTGGTGGGGCACTGCATTACTTGCCTGCAGGTACTTATAGACGAGCAGGTGACACTACGTGATTCCTGTCAGCGATCGAGCATTCAGCTCCTGTCATCCGAAGACTGAATTCCAGAGGTGTATTTCAGTTCTTTTGTTATATAGTATGGGTAGGTCGGGGCCCTGTCCCAATCAGTTCTATTACCATTCCTAGAGGCTTGCAGTCTGTATATATTCCCTGTGGTCAGATGAGCCGGTCGTGTGGGGCCGTGCAGTTGTATAGTTGCCTTTACTCTTTCTTTCTTTTATGATGGCCGTGTGGGGCCATAGTTTGCCAGTAGTGGTGACCTTGCCGGTCATGTAGTTCTTTTTATGCTTTGTGATTGAGTTGCAGATAACTAGACAGCATGGTGGCCTTGTCGGCCCGCATAGGTTCCCCTGAATTAGTATGTTTCTGGTCAGCTGCTAGTACAGGTACAGAAGGCTATAGGCCAACGGGCCGGGGGCTGTATTTACAGCCGTTATATAGACCTTTGTTTCTAGAAATAAGAGTTAGAGCCAGCCAGGCACCAGATGTGCCCAGGCTTAACAGTCCAACAGGTCAGGTTCTAGTGGGACACCAGGTGCCAGTCATACCCCCCAAGGCGGGGTGTGACATAATGTAAGCTAAGGAACTAGTAAATACTGGGCTAACCAATAATAGCAACTAGCTTCCTTAAGCGCTTTTCAATACATCCCACCATCATTATGGGCATTGTTTCTTTCTTCATCCTCTCATTCTTGAAATTTTTTATTTGTTTTTGTTCCCATTACTTCAAGCATACTCGACCTACTAGAAAAGATTTGTTATACATCTTTATTTGATTTTATTTCAGCAAGTGACCTTTGACCTTTCTTTAACTTCCACAACTTCCGCTTTTCCTTTCGTTTCACAGTTCTCACTCCTTTACACTGTGGGAAAATTGTTTTTTCTTAAGCGCTTAAGAGTTTTGGATCAAATTCACGGCTAATGAAAAGAAGGGATTAAGCTCGGTTTGTACCTCTTCAAAGAAAGAAAAAAAAAATAGGCTAAAGGCTCAATGGGGCTAACTAGGATGCACATTCAAGGTAGGTATGATAATGGAGAAACTTTTGGTTTAATCAAAGAAGTGCCTACATCCTTTCCTACAATACACATCCTTCATTTCGTTTAGTACACACACAAGGCAAGTTCTAGACACTTCACAATATCATGGAATAATCGAAACCTCACATCAAACTCATTGCACATGCTCAACTCAAGACATATTCATAGACTCTTCAATCAGCTAATTACAAGAATTCATTATTAAGCCTCGATCACAATGAATTGAACTCTATGGCATAGGTATCTCAACATGTTTACACATTTGCATGGTTTCATATGAATCACCTTTGCATCATAATATCATGTACAACACGTAACAAGAATTTTGAACCATGAAGTAGCGACCCGTTTGGGAAACACACAAAAGAAAGAAAAGAAAGAAAAAAAACTACTCCTATCGACTACATTTCCCTTAAGATAGTCGTCATCCATCCATCATAGGGAACGGTCGCTATCTACGACTTCAGTTCAATGGGACTATTCTCGGTAAAAGCACCGAAAACAAAGGTCGAGAAACCCAACAAAAAAAATTCGATAGAAAAAGATAAAAATTTTAATTTGACCAATATTTACACAATACAACCAACAGTAGCTCAACACAACACAGAACAGCTCAACATTCAATTCAACACCAAATTAATTACAGAATACACAACACAGAGTCACAAGGTCACATTTTGCACAGGCACAATAACAACAAAAAAACAAAACATAAACATAAACAAAGCAGCTATCACCTAACTACTCCCACCCCACACTTGAATCGAACACTGTCCCCAGTTTTCACATAATTTCACATATCACAAAGGTTGGGTGGTGAAACTCCTTAATCATTCGAAGTATTCAACTTCTTCATCGGGTGCTGTTGCTTCGTCTCCCATATCCAAATAGCCCCCACCATCCTTGTCTGACTCAACATTTGAGTCCTCTCGACGTGTCTCCTTATCGGTGGGGACATCATCATCTACGGGGCTCCATAAATGTGGGCCCCACTCTGCATAGAGCTCGGGCATTCTCGCCGAATGGGTAATCCAAGTCCAGCTGCAAAAGCTCATCCTCTGTTGCTGGCCTCCTGCCTATGTGCAACTGCAGCATCTGCATCTCATACATGCGGGCCATATACTGGTCATCCCAAGCATGTCGCTCGGCTATTGTGAGAACCGACCCATGAGTAGTATCAGGTGCCTCAATTTTAGTGACATCCAAGGCACACCTGTCAATTTCTGGGATGTGATCCAGGGCCTCCTCCTCAATATCATGGCCCCTCAGGAACGTGGTAAGCAAACCACCGAACCCGTATCTATGCCCCTAATGTAGTCGGGCTCTCTTCATGGGGGAGATGATTACCCCCCCAACATTGATCTCCAGCCCCTTCATCAAGGCATACACCAAGCACACTCTATCTCGAGTGACATCTGTCATGTGCACCCCCGAAATCAGGCAAGAACACACAATCTTCACCCAAATCCAGGCCTCCCGGTTCATCCGAGAGTAGGGAAAAGTCTGATGGTAGCCCCTCTCCTTGCGCCTACTCCACCTTGCTATCAATTGGGATCCACATAGGGTGCGTCTGATGTCTGCATATGGTGGAGTGATGTTCATCTGCCGAAGGACATGAGTGTCTGTGTCCTGCGCCCCCAGGATTGCATTCAAGTGATGGGGCTCAAAAGTGACAACCTGCCCCCTGATTTTTACGTGTGACTGCATAGGATCGGGTTCCAGTTGGCATAGAACTCCTAGATAAGATGGAGATTGCACTCCCTGGGCTCTTCGAAGATGAAGTTAAGCCCAGCAGTGTCAATCCGGTGTACAATCTGCGAGAATTCGTGTGCCAACAGCTCCCGTGCTATCTGCTCTTCTAGGAAGTATTTGGTTTCTTTGTGTTTAATATACCACTTCTTCCCCTCATCAGTCACCCATCGGGTTCCGTATTGTCGGCGTTGGCCTTGTGGAACCGCTGGTACTGCTGGAACTGCTGTTCCCAATCTCACCCTTTTTCTGTTGGCGCCCGATGTGGATGCGCCCTTGCCCTTGTCTTGTTGGCCTAACATTGTTCCTGTACATTCAAACAGATAGTCCCAATGTTATTCAAGTCATAATTAGCTACAACTAAGGTTGCGTTTACTTGGGTCACCCCACACTTAGTCTTAAGCTGCAATCCAAACAATTCGACAAGACATTCATGATTTTCCAATTCTTAACATTGAACATGCTTTGTGCATTCATATAAGTAGATGGAACAATTACTTTGTAGTACTCAGACTTCGTATAATGAATAAAAATATTGCCATCGATTCCATTACATCATCACAGCGCTTAGCGAATTTTTTTCAACAACCTATGCAATTCTCCAATTTCATTCTCCCGAAAATCCCTGGTCTACTTAACATATTCAACATCAATCACACTATATTTTGCTTCACCCAACATGCACAACCCATTTTTTTTAACATTTCAAAGAATTTAGTCTTCTTCATATTCAATTTTCAACCCTAGCTATCAATTTCGCAAGAATTCAATAAAACATGCAATCATTGAGTTCATATATTCAAAACGATACTATGAACATCAACCCATCATAACTCAAGTGAATTCAAGCTTAATTATCACTTAGGGCAAGGTTTAATCACCAACATATTCAAGAATCAAAAATTTGAGCAAAAATGAGGTAGAGTTCAAGAACATACCTTTAATTTGATGAAATTGAAGAAAACTTGAAGAAAATTGATGCCTAGGATTGTGTCACATTGAGGGAGAAGGGGATTTGGGGTGTGGGTCGCGGAGGAGGTGAAAAAATAGGAAGAAAATGAGGGGATTTGGGGTTTTAAAAGATATTTTTCACTCGGGTTATCCGGTGACCCGGTGTTACCCGACGCGAATTAACTCTCAAAGTGTCACGGAGGATAACGTGGAGCACCCCCTCCATGATACGGAGCCATCGCGCTAGTGTTCTGGATTTTAAAAAATCCAAAACAAGCCTCAACGTGTCACAGTGGGTAACGCGGAGCACCTCCTCTGTGACACGGAGCCACCGCGCAGGCTCACTGTAATGTGCCAATTTTTATTTTCTCACCTCAATTTTTTTCCTTTACGTTTCTTTGCATTTTTTCCCTCCGTTCCACCTGAAAATCATTTCACCACAACGAAACTGGTTAGACCTCATAGTTTTCAACACAAAAGAATTTTATTTTTCTTTTCCTTTTTTTTTCTCTTTATATATATATATATATATATATATATATATATATATATATATATATATATATTTTCAAATAGTTCTACTCATCTATTACAACACATTCATGGGTTGCCTCCCGTGCAGCGCCTGATTTACCGTCGCGGCTCGATGTCATTCATTTCCCAATCATCCTCTAGAGTGATGGACGTCTTCTCTCAAATAACGTCCTCAACCCAATAATGCTTACATCTTTGCCCATTCACCAAAACTGTGGCACTTCTATCTTCTTTCCACAACTCCACTGCCCCGTGCGGGGTCATTGTCACCACTTCAAATGGCCTCCGACCATTTGGACCGCAATTTTCCTGGAAAAAGCTTTAGTCTCGAATTAAATAGCAACACTTTCTACCCCGGCTCAAAGATCCAATGCACCATATACCTATCGTGCCACTTCTTCATTTTCTCCTTGTAGCATTTGACACTTTCATAAGCATGCCAACGAAACTCATCAAGTTCGTTGAGTTGCATCATCCTCTTCTTCCCTGCTAGCTCCGGATCCATGTTCAATTTCCTCACAGCCCAAAAAGCTCGATGTTCTAGCTCCAAAGGCAGATGACACACCTTTCCATAGACCAATCTGTACAGAGAAGTCCCAATGGGTGTCTTGTACGCAGTTCTATAAGCCCACAACACATCATCGAGTTTGCTAGACCAATCAATTCGTTGTGCATTCACTGTCTTTTGTAGAATCTTCTTGATTTCTCTGTTCGACACCTCCACTTTCCCACTAGTTTGGGGATGATATGTTGTTTCTACCTTGTGGCACACCCCATACTTAGCTAGCAAATTCTTGAAACTTGCATTTACAAAATGAGCCCCTCCATCACAGATAATGGCTCGGGGTGTCCCAAACCTGGTGAAAATATGCTTTTTCACAAATTTTGTTACCACCTTGTTGTCATTACTGGGGTAAGCTACCCACTTTGATACATAATCAAGGACTACCAAGATGTAATGATTACCCAATGATGGTGGGAACCGGCCCAGGAAATCTATTCCCCATACATCAAGGATCTCCAGTTCTAATATCTGCTGCAGTGGAATATCCTGCCTTTTACCAATTGTGCCTGTTCTTTGACATCTATCACACATTTTTACATATTCCATAGAGTCTCTAAACAGTGTAGGACAAAAGAAACCTGACTGTAGCACCTTGTGCGCTATCCGCTCGCCTCCCTGGTGCCCTCCATACAATGATGAGTGACAACTCCTCAATACTTCTGCAATCTGGATTTCTTGAATGCATCTTCTCATCACCTGATCCGGTCCCTGCTTAAAAAAGTACGGCTCATCCCAAATGTAATACCTGCAATCATGTCTCAACTTCTTTCTCTGTTGAGCCGTAGCCTCCAGTGGATAGACTCCACTTACCAGCAAATTCACAATGTCTACATACCAAGGGATTTCAGCTTCCCTTATTGCCAAGAGTTGCTCATCCGGGAACTCTTCCTTGATGCTGTCACCTTCCTTCACATGCAACCGGCTTTCCAATCGTGATAGGTGATCTGCCACTTGATTCTCGCTCTCCTTTCTGTCCTGAATCTCTTGGTCAAACTCTTGTAACAACAAGATCCATCTAATCAGTCTGGGCTTTGCATCCTTCTTGTTAAATAGATATTGAATCGCCGTATGATCGGTATACACCACTACTTTAGAACCCACCAAGTAGGACCTGAATTTATCAAACGCGAACACCAATGCTAGCATCTCCTTTTCAGTGACTGTATAATTGAATTGGGCTGTGTCCAGTGTTTTGCTTGCATAATGAATGGAATAAAAAATTCTATTCCTGCGCTGCCCCAAGACAACCCCTACAGCCACATCGCTTGCATCACACATTAATTCAAACGGTTGCGAAACATGTGAAGTGTATGGCTCACCCAATAACGAAAGTTTTGTAAGGGGACTGGAGCAGGCTACCATGAGACAAAAGATCTATTGTATCAACAGTTATGTACAAAAGAATATGAGAACGTCCTTTGGTGTCGAGGGAATTGCACGTATAGAGATTCAAAAAAGAATCGATCTGATCCAGGTCAATCCGGAGAAATAAGAATAGGTGCTTCTATCAACTTCTGTTTCAACTCCTCGAATGCTTTAACACATCCTCATCAAACTCAAACTACACCTCTTTTTCTAGCAACCTGCATATTGGTCTAGAAATTTTATAGAAGTTCTTGATGAACCGTCTGTAGAACCCTACATGTCTGAGAAAACTGCGAACACCCTTCACTGACACAGGTTGTGGTAACTTTTCAATCACTTCGATCTTTGCACGATCGACTTACAACCCCTTACAAGACACCTTATGGCCAAGAACGATACCCTCCTTGACTAAAAAATGACATTTCTCCTAGTTGAGTACAAGGTTGGAGTCTTCACATCGAGCTAGCACCCTGTCAAGATTCTGCAAACATGTAGCAAACGAATTACCAAAAATAGAAAAATCATCCTTAAATACTTCGATGAAATCTTCCACCATATCGTGAAAGATCGCTATCATGTATCTCTGGAATGTGGCGGGTGCATTGCATAGACCAAATGGCATCCGCCTGAAAGCATATATCCCATAAGGACATGTGAAAGTGGTCTTCTCCTGGTCCTTCGATGCTATGGCTATTTGGTTATAGCTAGAATATCCATCAAGGAAACAATAGTATTCTTGACCTGCCAACCTGTCCAATATCTAATCAATAAATGGGATAGGATAATGATCTTTCCTCGTGGCCTGATTGAGCTTTCTGTAGTCCATGCAAATTTTCCAGCCTGTGACTGTGCATGTAGGGATTAGCTCATTCTTCTTGTTGGTGACCACGGTTATCCCTCCTTTCTTTGGGACACACTGAACGGGACTGACCCATTCACTGTCTGAAATGGGATAGACCGCACCTGCATCAAGCCACTTGATCACTTCCTTCCTAACCGCATCCTTCATCACTAGATTTAACCTCCACTGATGTTGTACAGTTGGCTTTGCTCATTCCTCCATAAAAATTCTGTGTACGCAAAAGGCTGGATTGATTCCCCTAATGTCTGACATTTGTCAGCCCATTGCTTTCTTCCTCCTCTTGAGAACCACCAATGCATCCTTTACCTGTGCCTCTGTCGGTTCTGTAGAGATAATGACTGGCAAGGTGTCATCTTCCCCCAAAAATACATATTTCAAATGTGGAGGCAATGTCTTCAACTCTAGTTTTGGTGCTTCCTCAATAGATGGTTTTGGCAATGGTTCTAAGGACCTCATCAATGGTTTAAAGTCTTGCTTCCTGAAATACCATTTTGGTTCATTCAACATTTGCACCATCTCATAAGTATTCTTATCTTCGAAATGATCGGCGCTCATCAAAGCTCTCTCCAATGGATCTTGAGAATCAACAATCTGAAGAATTTCTTCCCGGTTTAGCACATTGATTGCTGATAGCTCCTCATAAATGGCCGGAAGCTTCATGTCCTTATACACATCAAACACCTCCACTTTATCATGCGCTCGCATGGTTAGCTGCCCTGCAGCTACATCAATCAACGCTCTCCCGGTTGCCAAGAAAGGACATCCCAAAATAAATGGGACTTTCGCATCTGGCTCAAAATCCAATATAATAAAATCTACCGGGAAAATGAGGGAGCCCAATTGCACTAGCATGTCCTCCACAATGCCATCTGGTCTGGCCAAAGAATGGTCTGCTAACTGCAAGATCACTATAGTTGGTCTAGGGCTGCCCATCCCTAACTTCTTGAACACCAATGTTAGCTTCAAGTTTATGCTCGCTCCCAAATCACATAGTCCACGAGCTCAGATACTTTGCCCGATTGTGATTTGAATGGTAAAGCTCCCAGGGTCCTTGAGCTTTGTTGGCAACCCATTCTGTATCCGAGAAGTGCACTCCTCAGTAAGCACCACGTAGCATACTCCGTCAATTTGCTTTTGTTTGCTATGATTTCCTTGATATACTTTGCATATTTCGGCACTCCCTGCAAAACATCAACCAAAGGTAAATTAATGTGTACCTGTTTCAGCACCTCCATGAACTTTTTAAAGCAAGCTTCCTCCTTGTGCTTCTTTAATCTATGAGGGAACGAGGGTGGTGGTCTTTCTGCTTCGGCTGGCTTCTCCTTCCCCCTTTCATCATTATGTTCCCTATCTTTTTCCACTGCTCTTGATTGCTGAGGTGGTCTTTCTGGATCCACCTCCTTGAGTTGTAATCCACTCCTTGTGGTCACTGCATTTACCTGCTTGGGATTTGTGTCAGTGTCACTCGGTAGTCCTCCTCTGGGCCTGCTGTTTTAAGCTCCAGCTAGTTGTCCCAACTGGTACTCCAATGCCTTTGTAGCTAACTGCTGATTTTTCATGTCTACCACTAATTTCACATTATCAGCCTGCATTTGTGCTTGGTTAGCTATCATTATTTTGAACATTTTCTCAATGCTGCTGGTTGGTGGAGGAGGTGCATTGTTTCCTCTGTATTGCGACTGAAAATTCTGATGCCCCCTTGATTTCTCTACATACCTTGATTCGAACTCTGCCCTTGGTGGCCATTACTACCCCAAGAGAAATTCGGATGATTCCTCCAATTTGAGTTGTAATTGTTTCCATACTGTTGGTTATTATTACTCTGTACATTCCCAACAAAGTTCACTGAATATGGATTTGCACCACAACACTCAACTGAGTGTTCATTACTCCCACATACTTCACACCATACCTACTGCACTACATTGATTGGGGCTTGTGCTTGATTCAAGCTCATAGTGCTGAAGTGGGTGTTGAGTTGATTTTGCAACGCAGCTATCTGTGTAGCGATAACTGTAAAACCATCCACCTCAAAGACTCCTGCTGCTTTCCTTGTTCCTCCTCGTGATGAGGTGGCATTCCACTCTGGATTTCCCTGTGAAATACGATTCAACAAAGTATAAAGCTCCTCATAAGTCTTTTCTAATGCATGTCCCCCAGCTGCTGAGTCTAGCAAAATTTTTGTATGTGGCTCCAAACCCTCTATGAAAGTATGCACCAACACATCATTGGACTGGTGATGGTGAGGACACTCCCTTAACATCGATTTGAACCTTTCCCAAGCTTGATACTAATTCTCACCTTCTATTTGTTTAAAACATATAATCTGACTTCTAAATCTTGATGCCTTCCAAGATGGAAAGAATCATATCAAAAACTTTCTTGCAAGATCATCCCAAGTGGTGATAGAGTTAGGTGGTTCATCTTTCAGCCACGTTTTTGCTTCCCCCAATAATGAAAATGGGAATAATGTAAGCCTCATGTAGTCGGATGATACTCCAGCGGGAATGTAAGTGTCACTTATCTCCAAAAAGTTTTGGAGATGTTGTTGTGGATCTTCATGAGGGAGACCTGTGAATTGCCCGCAGGTGTGCAACAACTACACCATGTTCTATTTAAGCTCAAACCTCCCTCCAGGCTCTGGTCTGCGAATACTAGATGTAACATTGTTAGCATGTGGGATTGCCACTTCGCGAACCGGCCTTGCTTCCATTTCCTCGAGCACTAAAACTACCCTCACAAGTGGTGGATTCTATTGTTGCTCCAAAATTGCCTGTCTTAGCAACTGTAGCTTCTTCTCTAGAGCTTCCCTTCTTTGACGATGAAATTGTCTTTTCGGCTCTATAAATGAATCCACCAACGCCTTATATCTTGCCAGCATTCAGAAGAACCAATATCTGCAGGAGAAAGGCTAAGATCAAGTTGTCAGCATTTATATAGAATTTATAAACTAACACTAAGAAAATAATTTTACCAATTGTCAGTCCCCGGCAACGGCGCCAAGAACTTATTCAGTTGGTGTAGTGACTACACGTGAGTGCACGTGGTCGAACAAGTAGTAAAGTGGCTTATGTAAAGCTAAGTATCGATCCCACAGGGACTGAACTACGGTACTAATTAACTTAAACGTCAGTGAACTATGTGTTTATGATTGCAGATAACCAATTAAACAATATCTTGAGAGTTAAGTTTGCTAAGTAATAAAAATCTCAGTTAAGATTATAATTTGAGTCTGAACAATAGTAATGAGCAAGCTGAGGTTAAAACAAACATGCAGGGAAGTAATTTATCGATTCAATTCAGCTAATCTTTTCTTCGGTTGTTAGTCAAGAATTATTGCCTATGGATTGGATCTTTCGACTCCTATCCAATTTCAGAATCATGAACCTTAATCTACATTTCTGTGATAAAAGAATTTCATGCTCTAGCCATACATAACCTGTTACACCTCATAAATTTCCAACACATAGATGGCCTATTCGCATGTTGGTTAAGAGTATTTGAAAGCCATACATGCTAGAGAAAGGCCCAGGGAAAGATCGGACAAGCGCCAAGTCGGCGCGTCGCAAGGCAAAATGCAACTTATAAATCACATTCCGAGAATGCAACTTATAAATCGCAATACAGGAATGCGACTTATAAGTCCCAAAGTATATAACCCCCACTTCGATTTTAATTGATCATTTACCTTAAATTATTTCCGGAACTCGTGAGAAAACAGAGAGAAGGCAAAGAGTAATGTAAATTATCGTTTGATTATGCTGCCAAACATAGTCTAAACTCAAATTAACCTCAGGTACCAAGGTATTTAGCAACAGGGAGCATTCCTACGGATTTTGTTTCGCAAAATACGGCCGAAAAATCTTCGTGCTAGCGGGCTAAGGTAAGTGGAATTGCTCCAAACTAGTGTCTATGTGCTCCTAGCTGTGAAGTGAATACTTCTCCCTTCTGGACTTCTGAAAAATAGCAAGTTTTCGACCGTCTTTCGATAAGCCTAAGTTTAGGCTATAATTTTATCAAAAGTGATGTTGTTCTTCAAAATAAGGTTATATTTAGTACTAATTGACGTATATATGAATGCAGTTGGGAGAAATAGCTGGAGTACTGACTGAGCCTCGTCCGACAGTCGAGTAACTCGAGGTTAAGGTATGTGAAGTAGTTTCTTCGGCAAGTTGGCAGCTTTAGCCTTGTATAGTACAATAAACTCTGTAGTAGAATTCCCGAAAGTTGAATGTTAAGTATTGTGCAAGTTCAGTAAACCTAGTTTGTGTTGTGATATCATATTCAGTCTGAAAGTTAGAAAAGCATGTGCCCAAGGGCAAGTTAGTAGTTCAGATTCAGTATAGCCTATTATGTGTATAGCAAGCATGTTGTAGAATAAAAAGGAACAGATTTGCGTAATAATAGTCAGTAAAGAAACATATGATAGAAAGACAGTTATGTCTACAGATTAGCCATTCAGACAGATAGTATCATGGCTACAGATTAGCTGTACAGTTAAACAGAGGTTGCAGAATCAGTATAATTAGTAAGAATCAGTTTAGTATAGAAACAGATCAGAATAAGAAGTTAGATCAGAATAAACAGAGCTTGGGAATATTTAATTGATCCGGTGTTTGTAAAGTGTGATTGGTGATGAAAGTCATTCAATCCTTCCCAAATTGCATTTATTTTGCTTAAAAGAGTCAATTAAGGTCTGGATAGTATCAATCAACAATAACCAAGGCTCTAACCCTTCTTTAATGGATTCACCTGGATATAGAAGGAATCTAATTGGAAAAATGCAATCGAGTAGAATGAAGCTCTCTTCAATCTGACAAAATAAATATAGATTGACACCATTGAAATTGACGAAAGAAACCCATTGGTTGCCTAAGATGATTGCTTGCATATTCACGATAAGCTCATTCTCAATTATCCTTTTTGAGTCATTTAAGGGGATCAGCATCAACCTAAATTTGGGGATACTTCTATAGTTTTTCTCAATATTGATTTACTCCTTAGGAATTTACATCTTTGGTTATAGGTATAATCTTTTTACCCTAACTTGAACAGAATCTCAACTCTCAAATCAAATTTGAAATTGCTCAATAGTTTTGGCCAAACAAAAGCTCTGTAGATACGATCTATACTCCAAAGTTGAATAATTATACTATATTGATCGTGTAGACACTCAATAGTTGAGGTGTATCAAGGGAAATATCGTTAATTTGGCATTGTTGCTGGGGATTTTGGAGTAGGCCTTATCTAGCATTTTTGATTTGGTTTGTTTGATTGAATCTATTATATTACTTTTAATTTGTTTTGATATGTGAAACAGGAGAATTAGGGATTTACCATAAGGAGAAGTGGACAATGTGTTTTTGAGGTTAATGATGAAGTTGACTACGCAAGTGCAATTATGACCCAAAGGGTCAATACTACTTCTTTCAAGATAGATGGTGTAGCATATATTCTATGTTCAAAATTGAAGGCTAATTTCTAACTCCACAAAAACAATTCTAACCAGCACCTCAAGAATTTTTTGGAGGTTTGCAACCTCCACAAATAGAAAATGTCTCCGATGACGCTATTCGACTGATCTTAGGCATATTTCGTACCCAAGTGCTATTTTATAACTTAATTTTAGCCATGTTTGTTAATTTAATCAATTACCATCTCATTTAATTGTGTATAATTTTGTGCCAAATTAACCAACATGATTAGTCTTTGTTTTGAGGTGTAATATGCTAAGAAGAGGCAAATTATGATGGTGCACGAGCAAGACAAAATGTTGGAATGATTGGAGGAAGATCACATGAAGATGTGCCAAGAAGTAGGATGGCTATGCCAGCCAGCATGTCACTCCAGCACAATGGTGCTGGGTGCCATGTCATGCACATGTTGTGTGTGCGATACCTGTGCTAGGCAGTGTTCTCACACCCCAAACCTGGGGAGGCATGACAGACACCTGGTTCCACCCCTGATATGAGCATACTCGATGCTCCAAAAGTCAAATGAAGGACAGAACCGATGAGGTTCAACGACACAACAATTATAAAATCAGAATAAGACGATAGACTATTATGGCAGCTGGCTCACCTGACCAAACAAGAAAAATCGATACAATATGCCGTCAAGGCCACAGAATGGAAGAACAACTATACAACATGGCCCACCTAGCCTATAACAATGACACTGCACCCACAATAAATGTCTACGAGCCTCTAAAAATATAATAGAAATCAACTGCTCAAGACAAGGCCCCAAACTACCCATAACTCAACCTTTGGCAACTCCGAGAGAACTGGAGCACGCCGACTCAGCTGGAACTCCATTCAGTAACCAAGAACCTGATCTAACAGCCCACCATCACCTACAGGCATGAATGTAGCACCCCGACCAGGGCGTGAGTACAATAATGTACCGAGCATGAAAGGAAGAAACAACTGGAGACTAATATTAGAGATCAACAAATATACTAGATATTACAGAAGGAGAACTCAACTGAAGTAAGCACATAAAACCTACCTGGCTCCCATAAGCCTGGAAAGTACAAGAAAACATACAAACAGAACCTACCTGGCCCCCATAAGCCTAGAAAGTACAAGCAAACATACAAATAGAACCTGCCTGGCCCCTATAAGCCCGACAAGTCCAGAAGTGAACAAAAACATAGCGACACCTAGCCGACATAGATCACCTGTCATCGCCTCTAGACCTCTCAATGGCCTCATCTAACACCAGCCAACATCTAGCATCCACTTCTATCAGATAAAAAATAACATAAGCAACAACCATAGTATAATGCCAAACAAATCACAAGTAAACACCAGTTAATCTACATCATCAATCAAGCACTGTCGGACACTCTCTCGGCTGCGCACAGTTAGCAGAGCTCAATCCATCTGGGAGAACAAACCGCGATCTCAGGAAGGCTCAGACATGTCGGACCACTTTCGAATCATGTCTCCACTCGACACTATGGAGGACATCATTCTCAACCCCATAGGTCATTTCACTCCTTCGGCTCAACACCTCAACCGGAAACACTCTCGTGCGTCGGGTATTCACAAGTTACAAGGTACCTCAGGCTCGATCCCTAGCCAGAAAAACTCTCATGCATCGGGTATTCACAAGCCACAAGGCCTCAACACAACACACACAGAAGAAACAACAATAATAATACATGCTCAAAAAGCCCACAATCGGCTCTCAAACCCCAGAACCTGAATAATACAACACAATACTATTCTTTCAAGTCTAGCCGTCCACCGACAAGCCATTAGCCGAGCTATGGATTGCCATCCTAACCAGTCTATCCTCAAGCTTTACAAATAGACCACACACCACTCTACTTACCACTAATATCAAGGGACACAACCAAATTAGCCCAAGTATCACCACAGCCGTCACGTGCCATTGACACGGTCGACATGATCGTTGATTCTACTATAACAAAAGATCGTCACATCCATTGACCTTAACAATTGTAATACCTCATTCACTTGCTAATATAATCACCTAATACTATTCACTCAACCATCCCACAACTTGCAACAAGAACCAGATGCCCCGCACACGGCCTCTCGACACAAGCCTAACAATTTGCCATGACTATGATTCTACGCACTCAAGCCCGAGCCACCAACCAAACCAGCACCTTATACCTTTATCACCATATAAAAAGTAGAACAAGAGTCAATTAACAATATAACACAAAGTATCACAAAACAGCCAACAGACATGTCAATACCAATGACAATGGCTATGGAATTCATGTCGACAAAGGAAGGGACAAACCTAACATACCTTAGCTTCAAGCCTAGCCGAACTTGAGCCTTAAACACCATGAACCTACTGCCTAAATGCAGTCCAAAATTTTCCAAAACGCATTCAATACAACTTAATAACAAAACAAGACAAAAGAAGCTTGCCCGACAAGATTCATAGGAATTCGATGGTAGAAACTCCGAGACAACAACCTACTGGCGTTAACACACTTATAACCAACCTTAAAAACTAAGGATAACAAAAGAAATATGGATTACCAACAGCTTCACCACAAAACAGCCACCAACAGCCCGAAAAAGACACCAAACCATGGACTACACATGATTCCCGACTTCCGGACACAAAAATCATGTTGAGCCGTGGCTTCTAGCCCCAAAACCCAAAGGAAACCATGGAGAGAACTTGAGAGAGGTTTCATACGAGATATATGCTGGAAAATGAATTTTTGATGACCAACAACCGATCAAAGGGGATTAAATAATCCTCCACCGCCTTAAGACCTTGTGAGGTGCCTGCTTGCGTGGACTCGTGAAAATGCGAATATCTCTCTACTCCGAAGTCGGATTAGTGAATGGTTTGATGCACTGAAAACTAGAATAAATGCATCTTTAATTTGATGGGTCACACACCCCATAAATCCTTTTATATTGGGAGAAACATTTCAATACATTTGACTCTAAATTTCAAGGAATTTCTAGAAGGAAATTTTGCGATAACTTTTTCCTAATTTTGTTCTACAACTTGATCGACGTCCAATATTAAATATGATCATAGAATGATTCAAATAACTCATAACACTTCGTTCTTATCGTATAGGTACTCTTATTCCTACCTTGAAAGCACAATTTTATCACTCAAACTATTCGGGGTGTTACATCCTTCCCCTTTAGAAACATTCATCCTCGAATGTTGGATGACACACACGACTCCAACTCAAGGACTGACAACAGCATGAGATCGCACGTCATAGACTCACACAGAAAGCCTACCACAAACAACTCCAAACAATAAAACATTGCACCATGACGAGGCGCGACTAACTATAACCATAATCAAAATAAGAATCTTAGCTTCCGCATGTCTAGCCACTGGCCGGCTATAATTTATCAAGTTACAAACATCCCTGCACAAGACAACAAATATGAGTCTAGACCCAACTTATATGACATCTGGCTCATCACACGATTTCGATCTAGAAAGAAGGGTAACAATCCTAAAGGTCCTACAGCCTCCTGTTTATAAGTACACTGTGCAATGCACACATAAACAATACTAGACAGGGTTCATAGACTCCCTCGGATGAACTGCTATGATACCAAGTCTGTCACACCCCAAACCCGAGGAGGCGTGACTGGCACCTGGTGCCACCCCTAATATGAGCATACTCGATGCCCCAAAAATAAAATGAAGGCCAGAACCAATGAGGTTCAACAACACAACAACTATAAAATCAAAACAAGATGATAGACTATAGAAAAAGCTGGCTCACCTGACCAACCAAGAGAAATAAATACAATATGCCGTCAAGGCCACAGAATGGAAGAACAACTATACAACATGGACCACCTGGCCTATAACAATGACACTGCACCTATAATAAATGTCTACTAGCCTCTAAAAATATAATAAAAATCAATTGCTCGGGATAGGGCCCCGAACTACCCATAACTCAACCTTTGGCAACTCTGAAAGAACTGGAGCACACCGACTCAGCTGGAACTCCACTCAACGACCAAGAACCAAATCTAACAGTCCACCATCACCTACAGGCATGAATGCAGTGCCCCGACTAGGGCGTAAGTACAATGATGTACCGAGCATGAAAGGAAGAAACAACTGAAAGACTAAGATTAGAGATCAACAAATATACTAGATATCGCGGAAGGAGAACTCAACTTAAGTAAACACATAAAACCTATCTGGCCCCAATAAGCCTGGAAAGTATAAGTAAGCATAAAAACAGAACCTACCTGGCTCCCATAAGCTTGGCAAGTACAAGAAAACATACAAATAGAATATATTTGGCCTTTATAAGCTCGAAAAGTCTAAAAGTAAACAACAACACAGCGAAACCTAGCCGACAAAGATCACTTGTCATCACCTCTAGACCTCTCAATGGCCTTAACTAACACCAGCTAACATCTAGCATCCACTACTATTAGATAACAAATAGCACAAGAAACAACCATAGTGTAATGCCAAACAAATCACAAGTAAACACCATTTAATCAACATCATCAATCAAGCACTGCCGGACACTCTCTCGGTTGCGCACAGTTAGCAGAGCTCAATCCATCTGGGAGAACCAACCGCGATCCCAAGAAAGCTCAGACACGTCCGACCACTCTTGAATCATGTCTCGACTCGACACTACGGAGGATATCATTCTCAACCCCATAGGTCATTTCACTTTTGGGCTCAACCCCTCAGCCGAAAACAATCTCGTGCGTTGGGTATCCACAAGCCACAAGGCACCTCGGGCTCAATCCCTAGCCAGAAAAACTCTCACACATTGGATATACCCAAACAACAAGGCCTCAACACAACACACTAAAGAAATAACAATAATAATACATGCTCAAACAGCCCAAAATCGGCTCTCAAACCCCACAACCCGACTAATACAACACCATATTATTCTTTCACGTCTAGCCATCCACCAACGAGCCATTAGCCGAGCTATGGATTACCATCCTAACCAGTCTATCCTCAAGCTTAAAAAATATCCCACACACCACTCTACTTACCACTAACATCGAGGGACACAACCAAATCAACCCAAGTGTCACCACGGCCGTCACGTTCCATCCACTCTGTCGACACGATCGCCGATTCAAATATAACAAAAGTTCATCACATCCATCGACCTTAAAAACTATAATATCTCATTAACTTGACAATATAATCACCTAATATTATTCACTCAACCATCCCACAACTTTCTACAAGAACCACACGCCTCACACACGGCCTCTCGACACGAGCCTAATAATTTGCCGTGACTACGATTCTACGCACTCAAGCTCGAGCCACCAACCAAAACAGCACCTTATACACACCTTTCTCACCATATAAACAGTATCACAAGAGTCAATTAACAATATAACACAAAGAATCACAAAATAGCCAACACACACGTCAATACCGATGACAATAGCTATGGAATTAATGTCGACAACGGGAGGGACAAACCTAACATACCTTAGCTTCATGCCTATATGAACTTGAGCCTTCAACACCATGAACCTACTGCCTAAAGGCAGTCCAAAATTCTGCCAAAACGCAGCTATTACAACTTAATACCAAAACAAGACAAATGAAGCTTACCCGACAAGATTCATAGGAATTCGATGGTAGAAACTCCAAGACAACAACCTATCGGTTTTAAAACACATATAACCAACCTTAAAAAATAAGGAGAACAAGTGAAAGAAGGCTTACCAACAGCCTGGAAAAAACACCAAACCACGGACTACATGTGATTCCCGACTTCTCGACACAAAAATCATGTTGAGCCATGGATTCTAGCCCCAAAACCCAAAGGAAACCTTGGAGAGAACTTGATAGAGGTTTCATACGAAATATATGTTGGAAAACGAATTTTTGATGACCAACAACCGACCAAAGGGGATTAAATAGTCTTCCACCGCCTTAAGACCTTGTGAGGTGCCTGCTTGCGCAAAATCGAGAAAATGCGAATCTCTCTACTCCAAAGTCGGATTGGAGAATGGTTTGATGCACTGGAAACTAGACTCATATATATTTAATTTGATATTTCTAAAACCCCCTAAATCCTTATATATTGGGAGAAACATTTCAATACATTTGACCTAAATTTTGGAATCTCAAGAAGGAAATTTTGTGATAACTTTTTAAAAATTTTGTTCTACAACTTGATCGATGTCCAATATTAAATATGATCATAGAGTGTTTCAAATAAATCACAACACTTACTTCTTAGCCTATTAGGTACTCTTATTCCTACCTCAAAAGCATGATTTTATCGCTCAAACAATCCGGGGTGTTACAAGTGTGCTAGCGCAATGGTGTCGTGCCACGCTGGCCGGGCTCCATAACAAAAAGTGTGACACACCCTTGCTACTCCGCGTCCATAGACATCCCATGGTAGGAAATCTGTGGAGTCACATTCCATCAACCTTTCTAGGCACCCAAAAATAGTGAAGCAGCGCGACAGCTCCGTGCCACGAAAGGCATGCTGCGTGACCAGTAGCGTAGCATGGTGTTGGTCCATGCTCTACCAAAATTTGCAATTTCCATCTTACTATAAATTAAAACTTAGCTCCTATATTCATTTATCATTTATTTTATTTGGGAAAGCAGAGATGAGAGAAGGGAGAAACGAGGAACTTCATCTAGGGTTCGAATTCTTTACTTCTCTTTTAACCTTTCTTGTAAGACTATAATTCAAAAATGATTTTGAATCATTCTATGAACACGAGTGGCTAAAACCCTTCTTCTAGGGTTGAGGCCACATTATATAATTGTATTTGCATGAAGTCATCTTTGGTTTTGTTTTTCATTGTTGTATTGTCTTGCATTCTTGTTAATCATCGTTTTAATTCTTGGTCACCATTGAAATGTACTTGTTACACTTAGGAAAAAGCTTGAAAGAGTAACCATAGGCTATAATTAAGGATACAGGGAGCAAGTTCTTGTCTTAAAGACTGGATTTGCGGTTAGGATAGCAATATACCTAATTCGCCTTACTTGGTTAATTAAATAGGAAGATAGCTAGACACTTAGGATTAAATTGTCACATCACCACTCTAAGTTGTAGTTGTGAGGTTAATTATAGGTTAAATGGTTAGAGGTATGATATTCCATAACCAAGAGCAAACCCAGTAAACCACATCCACAATGTTAATTGCTCACAAATTAGGATGTCACATCCCCGCTCAACGATGTAGGCGTGAGACTAATTTGTTGTGTTCAGAGGCTCGAAAGACCATGAACATTACATATTAACTGTATGAGACAAAAACTAAAATTTCAATACTTGAACCAAATTGAATGTTGCGTTGCATGATTGTTTGTACTTAACTCTAGATGTTTCTCATTATTATTTTTACGAATTAATTGTGATCATTGCTTAGATTTAGATAAAACATTGAAATTCTCCAAAACCAACACTTGTAACATTTGAACTAACACCTGAATTGATTATTCACTGAAATAGACTAGTCCTTATAGGTTCAATATCCAGCTCTTCAAAGTCACTATATTACTTGTAGGACCACATCCACTTATGCGTGTGCTAGGGCGCAACATTCTCTAAGGGGTTCAAATACTACTTGACTAGAGAAGTTCGAGAGTGATTGTAGCAGTTGCCTCCAAATTCTATTCACATATGGAAAGAACTTGTCCATGTGCACCTGAAGAAGTGGTTCTCACTAAGCAAGAAGGCAGAATAATGGGATAAGATTTTTAACTTCACACGGATCCACTGGAGTGGGGAAACTCTTTGAAGCGTGGGAACATTTCAAGCAATATATACTTAGGGCACCCAACAATGGGTTCCCAGAGCAAATCTTGCTTGAAAATCTTTGCACCAGCTTTGATGCACTAAAACAGTCCATGCCCAATAATGTAGCTGACAGTTTCTTCATGGACAAGATCTACAACTAGTTTCCCATCATTCTTGATTAGATTGCAAAGCATAACCACACATGGCATAGTGGAGACCAAAGTGGATGATTAAATATGGGTACTCATTCATTATCTCACTTGATGAAAAACAACCAGGATCATGATCAAATGATAGTAGTCATGGACAGCAACATAGCCTTACTAACCAAGAAGTTGACCAAGTCTAAGGTCAAGAAAGTGCATGTTGTGGAATAAGCTCCAAATGGTTCTAAATATGGGCATGGACGTCATGCCCCACCATGGGAAGCATGACTAGAACCTAGTGCCACACTGGGATCTGAACTAGCCTGATTGGATTTGTGCACCTCTGGTGCACGCCTACAACTCAATTCAACAAAACGACGAACTATATCTTGGCTGTAAATACAGTCTCAGGCCGACAAGGCCACCTATAAAAAAAGATAGCTAACCAAAAACAATGTAACAATAGAGATCCTATGCAAGTCGACAAGAGCACCCTACTGTCTAGTTATATCTAAATGAAAACAGGCAACGGTAGCTATGTTATAGCCGACAAGGCTGCTAACTGATAGTTAAACTAGACCCCATACAGCCATCACGCGAAATAAACATACACGACCCCCACAAGGTCAAGAACAAAACCAACAACTAATAATCCATAGACTGCAAGCCTCTCAGAGTGGAATAATGGTCGGGGCCCCAACTTACCCATAAACTATACAACAAAAGAACAAACCTTCTCTAACTATCAACTCTAGAGGAAAGGAGCTGACTGGACTGCTGTCTCTGGCTGATGAATAAGAAGGCCCTGAGTTGCATCTATCCGCACCTACATACAAGTAATGCAGCGGCCCAAGAATGAGCATCAGTACAATGTGTACCGACTATGTAAAGCAGTAAAGTAATAGTAGAATGAAAGCTGAATAAGCTGAAGTAATCAGGAAGAGGGATAAGAATTTAACTTAAGTAATCTCATCATCTGAAGTATCTAACTAACAAGTATATATATACAAATAAGAACCTAACCGGGCCCCCATAAGCCTGGAAGGTACAAACAACACAGAAAAACCTACTTGGGCCCCCATAAGCTCCTACAAGTACAAACACTGCATACTCCCCCTACCTATCTACTAAAGGTTATTAAGCAATTGTAACTCAGGGATACTCATCCTTTGAAGATGTACCCGGGCCTGATAGGCTCCTATAGTTGTGTCCGTGTTTGAGTTGTCTGGGCTCTTGTAACCTGACCCCAAGCCTTCGCTCGTCCGAGGGTCATAATGTAAGCATTGGAGGTAACTATACCTAAATACGGCCCTCATGACTTTTATTTGGTGTAATTCAATATTGCCCTCACGGCCTCAATCTGGTATAACTCAATACGGCCCTCAAAACCTCAATCTGGTCCTTGCGGACATCATACCACCCCTGCAAGCAAGGCTCTATAGGCAACAACATTCAACAACCCAAACGTCGTAAGCAAAAACCAATCTAGCTAGGGTTAACTCTAACGAGGGTTACTATGTTATTGCTGTCATCAAAATTCTATTTTGTAGCAGCTGACCACAATAGATTTACTCTGGGGTACTATAAATGAATAATTCATACTAACTTTATGATGAACTTAACTTGCCGAAAAGGATAGCCTTAACATACCTTGTTCGATGATTTTTGGGTGCTCGAACACTTCCAACCTGAAGTCAGTAATTTCACCAATTTACAACCCTCACACTAAGAAGACGAGGATATTTCAATACTAACACTCAGTAATTAACAATATCTTTTGACAGAATTAACTATAACTTCAACTTTGATTAATTCTACCAAAAACCCGCCAATTCTCGGGAGTTTAGAAGGGAAAAATGCTTATCTAATGCCTGTGGCCGTTAAGGATCAAATTTGGAGTAATTCTGACGATCTTTACTTTCTGGGGTTCCGGTATGTTGAGCGAATTGTTGAGAAATAACTCCATATAAATACTTTCCATAGGCAGAAGACTTGTTAGCCGAAGTTAAATTTGCATTTGGATGGCATTTGATAGCGTAATTTGATGAAAATTGAGTGAGATTTACGTATTCTATCCATTCTTAGCCTATGTCACTTTACAAATGATTTAAAATTGAACAAGGAAAGTATATATGTAAGTGTAGGGCGGTGGACGGGTGTGCCTTGCGCTGGCCAAACCGCCAGGGAGGGTGCGGGGCCATGCCTCCCAGGGCATTGGCCCTTTTGGCATGTTGCACTGCCCAAAGCACCAGTATGCTGGCGTGTCGCTTGGCCCCTCGCGGCTAGCCTCACCCAACCCTGTTTCCGAGCCTTTTCCCACATGCATCAAGTTCTCTTTAGTCGTCATAACCCACACGTATGCCTACTAACCGTTACCGTTTCATAGGGTGTAACATCCTCCCCCCCCCCTTAGGAATATTAGTCCTCGAATGTCATCTTCAGACTTAAAGGAGTTAATTATCTTAACTAATATTTAGACAAAGTTTGGCAGGGTCTCCTTTGTATTATGGACTGTCTAGAAGCATGAAACACAGAAACAAAACCTCACATAAGCACCTCACAGGATGCTATAAATAGCTATTTCACCATATAGAGATAACCAACCAACTAGTACTAGTATTATAAATAGTAAAATAACAACTGAACAACGACCTTACCTTAACTACTTAATCTGGGTCAATCCTGGAATAAGTGAGAATATCTAGATCTCATGTCATCCTCAGCCTTCTAGGTCATTTCCTCAACATTTCTATTCATCCATAAAAATTTAACGTAGGCTACATCATTAGTCCTTAACCTATAAACCTTCCGATCTAGTATAGAAACTGGAACCTCTTCATAGGCTAACTCTTTAGTAACTCGATTATCCTCAACTGGAACCACCCGAGACGGTTTCCCTATGCACTTTCAGAACATTGATAGGTGGAAGACTGGGTGGATAGATTCTAGTCTAAAAGTAGCTCTAACTCATATGCCACTCGTTCTATTCTTTGGAGGATTCGATACAGTCTAATGAATCTAGGGCTAAGCTTGCCCTTATTTTCCAAATCTCATCATGCCCTTCATTGGTGAAACTTTAAGGAAAACGCAATAGCCTCTACGCTGCACATTGGAGTAGGAATTCTGATGAATCTGGGCTATCACTAACTACTCCCTGATGAGTTTTACTTGCTCTTCTAACTGGTTGATCATATCAGGTCCTATTAACCTTGTCTCTCCTACCTCAAACCATCCGATGGGGGGTTTGTATTTTTACCCATATAATGCCTCATAAAGCACCATATGAATTGCAGAATGATAATTGTTATTGTATGAAAATCCAACAAGGGGTAAATGCTAATCCTAGCTTCCTTCAAAATCTAGCACACATGCCCGTAATATATCCTCGAGCATTTGAATGGTGCGCTCTGCCTGACCCTCTTTCTGAGGATGAAAGAAAGTACTCAAATTAACCCATGTCCCCAAACCTTTCTAAAATGATTGCCAAAATATAGCTGTAAATTGTGCCCCTCTGTCAAAAATGATAGATTTCGGGACACCATGAAGTCATACAATCTCTTTATTATATAATGCAGCATATTCTTTGGCTGAGAATGTCGTCTGGACTGGAAGGAAGTGAGCTAATTTTGGTAACCTATCGACAAAAATAGAGTCAAATTTTCATCTGGTACTGGGTAATCCTATCACAAAGTACATATTAACTGCCTCCCACTTCCACATAGGCACTGCTATATCCTGCGTCAGTCTGCCAGGTTTCTGATGTTCAGCCTTTACCCGCTGGCAATTAGGGAACTGTGCTATGAATTCGGCCATACCTTTCTTCATTCCAGAGCACCAGTATATCTCTTTTATGTCATGGTACATTTTCATCGAACCTGGATGCAGAGAGTAACGAATAATGTACCTCTTCCATAATCTACTGGCGGAGCCTTGCTACATCTGGAACGCAGAGGTGACCTCTGTATCTCAAAACCATATCTTCAATTAACTCAAAAGCTGATATTTCGCCCCATCGAACCTTGTTTCTAAACTGTACCAGACTAGGGTCTTCGTACTACTGTTCTTTTACCTCTACAACCAGGGATGATACTATTGTATTCGGAATTATATCCCTATTAACCTCTGAATTTGCTACCCAAAATGCTAAACTGGCTATCCGGTGTAATTCTCGAGCCATTTCCCACTGTTCTAGTCTCAGATATGCTAAATTTCCCATGGATCTGCGGCTAAGGGCGTCAGCTACGATATTAGCCTTCCTTGGATGACATAAGATGTTCACATCGTAGTCTTTCAATAATTCTAGTCAATGACGTTGTCACAAATTCAACTCTTTCTGCATGAAAAAGTACTGGAGGCTCTTGTGATTAGTGAAAATATCTACATGCACCCCATACAAGTAATGCCTCCATATTTTTAAGGCATGAACTACTATAGATAACTCCAAATCATGGGTGGGATAGTTATTTTCATGTTTCCTCAATTTCCTTGAAGCATATGCATCAAAACACACCCTAACCCAATGCCCAAAGCATAGAAATATATAGCACAACCCTTTGAACCTTCCAGCAAAGCTAACATCAGTGTCGATGTCAATCTATTTTTCAATTCCTAGAAACTCTTCTCGCTGGCCTCAGTCCAATAAACTTGGCTGCTTTCTAAGTCAATTTGGTCAAGGGCGATGATAGGGTAGAGAATCCTTCCACAAACCTTCTATAATACCTGGCTAAACCCAGTAAACTACGAACCTCTATTGGAGTTGTAGGTCTAGACCATGTCTTTACTGCCTGAATTTTCTGTTAGTCAACCCAAATACCAGCCCTTGATACAATATGGCCCAAGAAAGCTACAAAATTCAACTAGAACTCACATTTAGAACACTTTGCATATAGCTACGGTCTTTGTGGATCTAAAGTACTATTCTAAAATGATCTCTGCGTTTTTCTTCTAAGAGAGAGTATACCAGAATATCATCCATAAACACTATCACAAATAGATCTAAGTATGGCCTGAAGATATTGTTGATTATGTCTATGAACATTGTTGGTGCATTTGTCAACCTGAAGGACATAGCCAGGAACTCGAAATGACCATACCTGGTCCTGAAAGCTTGTCTCTGGATATCCTTCTCCTGAACTCGAACCTAGTGGTACCCGAATCTCAAGTCAATTTTAGAAAAGTAGTTTTCCCCTAGTAGCTGATCGAATAAATCATCTATTCTTGGAAGAGGGTATTTATTCTTAATAGTAACTTTATTCAATTGCCAATAATCTATACACATGTGTGGGGAACCATTTCTCTTGCTTACAAACAAAACTGGCGCACCCCATGATGAAGTACTCGGCCTGATAAAACCCTTTTCTAACAAATCTTTCAATTCTGCATGAGCCATTCGATACAGAGGAATGGATATAGGTTGAGTATCTTGTAGCAGGTCTATAGAAAAATCTATTTCCGCTCTGGGGTAATACCAGGGAGTTCATCTAGAAACATGTCCAAAAACTCATTAACTACTGCGATGGACTAGAAAGTTGGGGATTCTGCTTGCATATCCCTAACCCTACCAATATGGCAAGTACAATTCATTGCTATCAACTTTTTTGCCCAAAGATAGGATATGAACTTACCTTTTGGCATAGCTGTATTACCTCTCCACTCTCGCACTACCTCCCCTAGAAAGTGAAATCGCACAATTCTTGTCAGCACTCTATAGTGGCGTAATGTGGTACCAACAAATCCATACCCATAATTATATCAAAATCAATCATTTCTAATTCTACTAGATCTGCTAAGGTCAGGCAACCAATAATCTCTACTGTACAACCCTGGTAAATTCTTTTAGTAATAATTAAGTCAACGACAAGTGTAGACACTGAAAAGGGTCGCTGAAGAAATTCTGGCAATATATCAAACTTTCATGCTACTAATGGAGTAACATACGGTAATGTGGAGCCCGAGTCTATCAAAGCATAAACTGAGTGAGAGGAAACATCTAATATACCTGTCACAATATCTGTTGACTACTCTGACTCCTGTCTCCCTAATAGTGCATATATGCGATCTTGACTGCTGCCTGAACTGGATGCCCCTGATCTACCTCAGCCTTTGCCGGCTGGAGCTAAGGGCTCGCGCCCTGCAGAAGGTGTTGGGGCATATGAACCTGCTAAGGATTTGTTCTGCTGGTCCTGAATGCCCTGGTCTCTATTCAGACAATCCCTCATTATTGTCCCTCTTGTCCATAAGAATAACTGGTGGTGGAACCATACCTACATTTCCCCATATGTAGCCTATGAAAGGTAATGCAATGTGGTACCTCTGGTCCCATCTGATCTGGCCCACTCTGCTGCTGTGAGCCTGATGCTCGTGATCTTTCACTGGGACCTGACTATCCACAACAATCGGATTTGTTGCTATAATGGGGGCCTAGGTGGCCTACCTGATAAATGAGGCCTAGGCCCACCTTGAAAGTATGTTGGTCTAGCCCTCTGACGCTGTTCCTAACCTGTTGTATCAAGGGTGTACTGATACTATATAAGTTCCTCTATGTTCTGAGCAGAGGCCATGAATCTGTGAGATATTCATATCCTCTTGCAGTATGGCTGTTATGCAAGCTTCTACATATTTTGTAGAAATTCCTGTAATTAATCGGTGCACCCTGACTAGGATAGTGTCGACAAATGAAGGCATATATGTGGCTAAAGAATCAAACCTCAATGCATATTCTCTGACACTCATTTTTCCCTGCTCCAGATGTAAAAACTGCTCTACTTTGGCCTTCGATACCTCTCGGGGTAAATAGTGGTCTATCAAAGCCTCAGAGAAGCTAGGCCACATAGGTGGAGGTGCATCTCTACCTCATGATCTTTCTTAACTCTCATACCACAAGACTGCTACCTCTCACAATCGGAATACTGCAAACTCAACTAATTTTGTGGACGAGGCATGCATGACCCTAAATATCCTCTACAACTGGTCTATGAAATTTTGGGGGTCCTCTCTATGATCTGTCTCTGTAAACTACGAGGGACTCAAAACAAGGAACTAGCAGACTCTCGAACTCCCGAGTCCCTCAGTGGGCTCAACAGTTGTTGGTACTACTGGCTGAGGCTAACTCTCGGCAGCCATCATCTGAACCAACATGTAGAATACACCCTTGAGCTCCTGATCTGATGGCACTAGAATGGCTGCGGGTGGTACTGGTATATTTGTTGGCCTAGAGAGCTCCTGGTGCGGCGGTGAGTGCTGGGGAGGCCAAGATGATGTCTCCTTGTCACCCTCAGATAGGGCTAACTCTGACTGGGGCCCCCCTACTAGTGCCCTCTCCTTCCATCACATCCAACTCTCGACTAGTCGCCGTCTATCGTGCATTAGGCATTTCTATATAAATAAGTAGAATAACATAAGCTTAGGGAGTTACATTATACAACACAACTCTATAGAACGACTAGAGGAGAAAGAAGAGTAACCACACTATTAAGCCTCATAGTCTCCTGTCTATAGAATGTGGTGCACAACACATCTATAGACAAGACTGTACTTTATACGGCTTGCAGACTCCATGGGATACAACCTGCTCTGATACCAAATTTGTCACGCCCTACCTTGGGAGGCATGACTGGAACCTAGTGCCACACTGAGATCTGAACTAGCCTGACTGGACTTATGCACCTCTGGTGCACGCTTGCAACTCAATTTGAGAAAACGACGAGCTATATCTCGGTTGTAAAATATAGCCTCCGGCTGGCAAGGCCATTTATAAAAGAAGATAGCTAACCAAGAACAACGGAATAACAGGGATCCTATGTGGACCGACAAGACCACCCTACTGTCTAGTTATATATGAATGAAAATAGGAAACCATAACTATGCTATAGCTGACTAGGCTACTAACTAATAGTTAAACTTGGCCCCACACAGCCATCAAGTAAAATAAACATACATGGGCCCCACACTACCAACAACAAAACCAATAGCTAATAATCTGTAGCTTGCAAGCCTCTAAGAGTGGAATAATGTCAGGACAGGGCCCCGACCTACCATAAACTATACAACAAGAGAACAAACCTTCTCTAACTATCAACTTTGGAGGGAAGAAGCTGACTGGATTGGTGTCTCTGGCTGATGACTAAGAAGGCCTTGAATGGCGTCTATTCACACTGCAGGCAAGTAATGTAGCGCTACAAGGATGGGCATTAGTACAATGTGTACTAAATATGTAAAGTAGTAAAGTAATAGTTGAATGAAAGATAAATAAGCTGAAGTAATCAGAAAGGAGGATAAGAATTTAACCTGAGTAATTTCACCATCTGAAGTATCCAACTAACAAGTATATATATATATAAACAAGAACCTAACCGGGCCCTCATAAGCCTAAAAGGTACAGACAACACAGAAAAACCTACTTGGGTCCCTATAATCCCTGACAAGTACAAACAATGCATACTCCTCCTACCTGGCTACTAAAGGTTCATAAGCATATTGTAACTCAGGTATACTCATCCTCTAAAGCTGTACCTAGGCCTGATATGATCTTGTAGTTATGTTTATGTCTGAGCCATTTGGGCTCCTATAATTGGACCCCGAGCCTTCGCTCGTCTGAGGGTCATAATATAATCTCTGGAGGTATCTAGACCTTAATACGACCCCCACAACCTCCATCTATGTAGCTCAATACGACCCTCATGACCTCAATCTAGTATAACTCAATACAGCCTTCACGACCTCAAATCTAGGCCTTTCGAACATCATACTTCCCCTGTGAGCATGGCCTTATTGGCAACAACATCCACAACCCAAATGTTGTAAGCAAAAACCAATATAGCTAGGGTTAACTCTGATGAGGGTTACTATGTTATCATTGTCATCTCAATTCTATTTGTAGTAGTGACCACAATAGGTTTACTCTGGGATACTATAGATAAACAAGTCGTACTAACTTTACAACAAACGTAACTTGCTAAAATGGATAGCCTTAACATACCTTATTTGATGATTTTGGGTGCTTGAACACTTCCAACCTGAAGTCAGTAATTTCACCAATTTGTAGCCCTCATGCTAAGAAAACAAGGCTATTTCAATACAAACACTCGGTAATTAACAATATCTTTTGACAGAATTAGCTATAACTTCAACTTTGAGTTCTGTCGAAAACCCTCTAATTCTCAAGAGTTCAGAAGAGAGAATTGCTTACCTAATGCTTGTGGCCATTTAGGATCCTATTTGGAGTAATTCTAAAGACCTTTACTAGGTGGGGTTCCAGTATGCCAAGCAAATTTTCAAGAAATAACTCTTTGGAAATGCTTCCTATAGGCATAGGACTTGTTACCCGAAGTTAAATTTGCGTTTGGACAGCGTTTGCTAGTGTAATTTGATGAAAATTGAGTTTTTACATATTATCTCCGCTCTTGGCCACATGTCACTTTACAAATAATTTAAAATTGAACAAGGGAAGTATATATATTAGTGTAGGGTGGTGGCTGAGTGTGCCTCGCACTAGCCAACGTGCCAAGGAGGGTGTCGCGCCACGCCGCGCCTCAGGGTACTGGCACTCTGGTGCACCGCACCGTGCCTCCCAGGGCACTGGCACTCCTGGTGCACCACACTGCCTAAGGCACTAGCAAGCTGGCGCGTCGCGCTAGCCCCTCGCGGCCTGGCCTCGCCCAACCCTGCTTCTGAGGCTTTTTCCACACACATCAAGCTCTCTTTACTCATCACAACCCATGTGTACACCTACTAACCGTCACCATTTCACGGGGTGTAACTTCCCCCCCCCCCCCATTAAGAAACATTCATCCTTGTATGTCATCTTTAGACTTAAAGAAGTTAATTCTCTTAACTAATATGTAGAAAAATTTTGGTAGAGTCTCCTCTATATTATGGATTATCCAGAAACCTGAAACACAAAAAAAAAACCAACATAGGCGCCTCACAGGATGCTATAAATAGGTATGTCACCATATAGAGATAATTTCTAACACCCCAAAAGTTCCCTAGATCAAACCTAAGGCTTACAACAGAAAAAGAAGTAAAATAGTACAAGAACCAAAAAACGAACCTCAGTACAATTCGTTGTAAGGTCTAATGGGTTGTTGGAGGTCCTCGTTGTTTGGTGTCCGGATAATTGTAAGATGCTTTCCAGAACCCACAAGGGGATTGTACGGACCATTTTTTGGTTGAATGGATCATTCATTATGGTTGTTTGAATAGATTAAGAGAATTATGATGGAAGAATGAGGTAAACCAATGGTCCATTGTATGGTACTACGACCCGTTGGATTGGATCGTTGGTTCTATCAGTGTGTTGAAAATTTCTGCTACGTTTAGAGTCGTTCTAGATACATGGGTAGACTAGAGCCTAGTGAAATTATGGAGACAAGGTTTTAGGATCAATACCCTAGTATGACAAGGGCAATGGACACATATTAAGTTCATAAGGAACCTTTAGCACAAAGTTGAGTTGAGAGCTTTCTTACCGATTGAGTTTTTGTATAACTTCTTACAAGGGTCAACTTCAAATGAACATAACTCCCATCTTAAAAAGTGTTTTTGAGTGATTCAATATATCAAATTGAAACCCTTTGATTTTTCTTTCAAATGCATCCGACCTTGCATTAATTGGAGTTTGGAGTAAAAGTTATGACTGGTTAGTGAAATAGCACCAGACTTTTGACGGACCATAGTATTAGTCATTGGTTGAAAGGTCGACCCGTTGTTTCTTCCTGTGGAATCCAACTTTTGAGAGATGGTCAAAAATCAGTCCAGAACCAATGGGGGGATTCAACAATTCGTTGGTTGATTCAACTTGCTGTTGTTTGGGGTTGTTGAATGAGTTCCAGAGAGTGTTTCAAACGGAACGGGAGCAACGACTAGACCAATAGCCGGTTGTTTCAAAAAATGCCCATTGTATTGGTCATTGTTCCTCTTGGGAAATTTTCTAGATCGACAGTCCAGGGGCATTTTAGAAAAAATCATATGATTCTAACTCTTAAATGACATCGTTTTGGGACTCCTAAGGAATGAATTAAAGCGGATTTTCCTAGTCTAACCTCTTAGTCATTCCCAATCAACATAGAAATAGATCGTAAGCAGACTGTAGGAACTCCAGACTATTTTCCTCTCAAGCCAGAACTAGGGTTCCTCAACTTTTGTAGCAGTTCAAGCTTCCTTCTCCAGAAATTCTTAGTCAGGTATGTGGGATTTCAACAAGGGAATAAATTCTTCCCTTGTGTTCCCCAAGATCTTTTCTAGTTTTCTCCATTAGTTCTAGCCCTGAGTTGTCGATTATGGAATAATTTTTTAGATAGATATATTCTAATTCATGTGTGATATTATTCTTGTAAATATTAGATATATTTCCACCAGTTTATAGTTATATTGATGTTGTCCCTGTAAAGTAAATTCTAGCCCCTAAGCTTTCGAATTTCTGAAAACGTTTTCAGACAGGTTTCGTGGTGGATTCAGAGGGGATATTTCTCATGATCTTATATTTATTAGTTGTTCCTTATTTCTTGAAATTGTAAAAAGATTAAAGTTAGTAGCATAATTCATCCTTAGTCACAACTTAGTAGAAATCAAGAACTTATGGGTTAAACTAGTTTTCCCTGTGGAATGATTCCATCGGTGGTGAGATGTTTGTGTATTTAAATGTTTGTTAAAGTCTCAATCAGAATCATGTCAGTCTAGCCTCAGTCAGATTTTGTAGCAACATCAGTGTTGCCCAGAAAAAATCAGCTGATCAATTTGACTACAGTAAATTCTTGAGGTGTCAGAGGTGCCTCCAAGTTATCAGTATTTATAATCAGACATTAGATATCAGTTTTAGTTTGTTCTTTAGACGGCTACAATGCTCCTTGTTGAGTAGCTATGACCAGTTTTGGAACTCCAGTTTCCAAATCCAGTCCTATAAGACGCTTAGGGTGCTCTCAAACAGTATCCCTGAGTCAGTTATAATCTTGGGCCCCAGTATCGAGCTATCCGCTTGGAAGTAGTAGCCATGGTAGGATCATCCAATGGGAGTAGGACTTAGAACCGAGAGGTCTGGGGTTCCAAAGCACCCAGGTTCAAAAACTACATTGTCACGGTAGGTTATATTTATTGGCCTCATGGCCCCAGACAGTGATCTCACCATCCATGCCTTTATACCTTGGCAAGGTATATTGGGTCCTACTGACGTGGTGTGTACATCAGACTCCACGTCTATCTCATGTGGTTATATGTCGATTATAGCCTCTCCCACTAGTTAGCTTAGATCAGTCAATTTAGTATCTCAGACTCAGTACTTCAGACTTAGGGCATGTCTTTGACTATCTGATAGGGTCATCTTGACCATCTTAGTTTACTTCAGTTATTTTAGTTCAGTATACTAGTTTGTCATTGCATGTCATTTCAGTCAGTCAGTTATATCCAGCATTATGTTTCCTCTTACTTACTCAATACATTCAAAGTACTGACGCATACTTTTATGTTGTATTGACTCATGATACAGCCGCAGGTTCTCAGACTCAATTTCGTTAGTTATCGTAGTTCAGATCCTCCTCAGCAGCAAATGTGAGTCCTCATCTTTCGAGGGCGTTATTTTATTCTTTCAGTTATTTCATTATTTTTAGTTAGACTTAGAGTTAGTTGGGGGCTTATCCCAGCAACTCATCAGTTAGATGGCTTTCAGACAAAGACTTGATTTCAAACTTTTATATCATTCAGATGTTTTAAACCTTATGTTTCAGTTTTAGCTTTCTAAATTGTTTTATGTTATTATTTCAAAGCTTCCGCTATGCATGTTTTACTCAGAATACCAGTGTATGATAGACCAGTGGTTGACTTAGGGTTACTTGTGACTCCAAGTACCGTGTCCCATCCATGGCATAGACTCGGGGCATGACATAACCAACCAACTAGTACTGGAACTATATGTAGTAAAGTAACAATTGAACAATGACCTTACCTTAACTACATAATCTGGGTCAATCCTAGAAAAAATAAGGATATCTAGATCTCATGTCATCCTCAGCCTCCCGGATCATTTCCTTTACATTTTTGTTCCACCATAAAACTTTAACAAAGCTACATCTTTAGTCCTTAACCTATGAACATATCGATCTAGTATAGAAACTGGAACCTCTTCATAGGCTAACTCTTCAGTAACTTAAATATCCTCAACTGGACCCAGCCGAGACGGGTCCCTTATGCACTTTCGGAACATTAATACGTGGAAGAATGGGTGGACAGATTCTAGCTCTGAAGGCAGCTCTAACTTATATGCCACTAGGCTTATTCTTCGGAGGATTCTATACGGTTCAGCTTCCACCAAAATCTAGCACACACGCCTGTAACATATCTTCAGGTATCTGAATGGTGCGCTTTTCCTGTCCGTCTATATGGGATGAAAGGCAGTACTCAGATCAAATCGTGTCCCTAAACCTTTCTGAAATGATTGCCAAAATCTAGCTGTAAATTGTGCCCCTCTATTAGAAATGACAGATGTCGGGGCACTACGTAGTCAGACTATCTCTTTAATATATAATTCTGTTTAATCTTTGGCTAAGAATATAGTGCAGACTAGCAGGAAGTGAGCTGATTTCGGTAACATATCGACAATAACCCAAATAGAGTCAAATTTGCATTTGGTTATGGGAAAACCTATCACAAAGTCTATATTAACTACCTCCCACTTCACATAGACAGCGTTATATCCTGAGTCAGTTCGCCAGGTTTCTGATGTTCAGCTTTTATGTGCTGGCCATTAAGGAATTGTGCTATGAATTCGGCTACACCTTTCTTCATTCTAGGCCACCAATATATCTTTTTGATGTCATGGTACATTTTCGTCGAACCTGGATGTAGAGAGTAAAGAGAATAATGTACCTTTTCCATAATCTGCTAGTGGAGCGCTGCTACATTTGGAATGCAAAGGCGAACCTCTGTATCTCAAAACCCCCATCTTTAGTTAACTCAAAAGCTGATATTTTGCCCCGTCGAACCTTGTCTCTAATTGTACCAGACTAGGGTCCTTGTACTACCATTCTTTTACCTCTATAACCAGGGATGATATTGTTGTATTATGATTATAGCCTGATTATCCTCTGAAACTGCTTCCTGAACAGCTAAACTAGCTAGCCGGTGTAATTCTTGAGCCATTTCCCCCCTATTCTGGTCGTGTGGTAAACTGCTCATGGATCTGTGGCTAAGGGCGTCAGCTACGATATTATCCTTCCCTGGGTGATATAAGATGTTCACATCGTAGTCTTTCACCAATTCTAGCCAATGGCGCTATCATAAATTCAACTCTTTCTGCATGAAAAAGTACCGGAGACTCTTGTGATTAGTGAAAATATCTACATGCACACCATACAAGTAATGGCTCCATATTTTTAAGGCATGAACTACTGCAGCTAACTCCAGATTGTGGGTGGGATAGTTCTTTTTATATTTCCTTAATTGCCTTGAAGCATACACAATTACCTTTTTGTGTTGCATCAAAACACACCCTAACACAATGCCCGAAGCATCGCAATATATAGTACAACCCTTTGACCCTTCCAGCAAAGCGAACACCAGTGCCGATGTCAATTAGTTTTTCAATTCCTGAAAACTCTACTCACTAGCCGCGGTCCAATGTAACTTGGCTGCTTTCTGAGTCTATTTGGTCAAGGGCATTGATAGGGTAGAGAATCCTTCCACAAACCTTCTATAATGCCCAGATAAACCTAGTAAACTATGAACCTCTATTGGAGTTCTAGGTTTAGACCATGTCTTTACTGCCTGAATTTTCTTTGTATCAACCTAAATACCAGCCTCTGAAACAATGTGGCCTAAGAAAGCTACAGAATTAAACCAAAACTTACATTTAGAAAACTTTGCATATAGCTACGGTCTTTGTGGATCTGAAGTACTATTCTCAAATGATCTCTGTGTTTTTCTTCTAAGCGGGAGTACACCAGAATATCATCAATGAACACTATCACAAAACAAATCTAAGTATGGCCTTTAAAACAGATCTATGTATGGCCTGAAGATACTGTTCATTAGGTCCATGAACACTGCTGGTGCATTTGTCAACCTGAAGAACATAACAAGGAACTCAAAATGACCATACCAGGTCTTGAAAGCGGTCTTTGGGATATTCTTCTCCCGAACTCGAACCTGGTGGTACCCAGATCTCAAGTCAATTTTAGAAAAGTATTTTTCCCCTTGAAGCTGATTGAATAAATCATCTATTCTTGGAAGAGGGTATTTATTCTTAGTAGTAACTTTATTCAACTGCCGATAATCTATACACATGAATACGAAACCATTTTTCTTTCTTACAAAAAAAACTGGCGCACCCCACAATGAAGTACTTGGCCTGATAAAACCTTTGTCTAACAAATCTTTCAACTGTTCTTTCAATTATGCAGGAGCCATTCGATAAGGAGGGGTAGATATAGGCTGAGTATCTGGTAGCAAGTCTATAGAGAAATCTATTTCCCACTCTAGGGGAATACCAGGAAGTTCGTCTAAATGTCTGGAAACTCATTAACAACTAGGATGGACTAGAGAGTCGGGGATTCATCTTGCATATACCAAACCCTAACAATATGGTAAGTACAACCCTTTGCTATCAACTTTTTCACCCGAAGATAGGATATGAACTTGGTGTAGCTATATTACCTCTCCACTCTTGCACTACCTCCACGGGAAAGAGAAATCAGACAATTTTGGTCTGGTACTGTACATTGGCGTAACATACTGCCAACCAATCCATACCAATAATTACATCAAAGTCAATCATTTCTAGTTCTACTAGATCTGCTAAGGTCTAGCGACGAACAATCTCTACTGAACAACCCTGGTAAATTCTTTTAACAATAATAGAGTCACCGACGGGTGTAGACACCGAGAAGGGTCACTGAAGTAATTCTGGAACTATATCAAGCTTTCGGGCTACTAACAGAGTAACATCAACAAAGTGGAGCTCGGGTCTATCAAATCATAAACTGAGTGAGAGAAAATATCTAATATACATGTCACAACATCTTGTGATGACTTAGACTCCTGTCGCTCTAGTAGTGCATATGTGCAATCCTGACCACTGCTTGAACTGGAAGCCCCTAATCTACCTCGGCCTCTACCGGCTGGAGCTGAGCGCCTACGCCCCATAGAAGGTGCCTGTCACACCCCGTCTTGGGGGGTATGACTGGCACCTGGTGCCCTACTAGGACCTAAACTGCTAGACTGCTGAGCTTGGGCACATGTGGTGCCTGGCTGGCTCTAACCCACATTTTTAGAAACAAAGGGCTATATAACGGCTGTAAACATAGCCCCAGACCTATTGGCCTATAGCCTCCTGTACCTGTCATGACAGCTAACCAGAACATATTTAATATAGGGAAACTTATGCGGGCCGACAAGGCCACCATGCTGTCTAGTTATCTATAACTCGATAATGAAATACTGGAAAGCTACGTGATCGGTAAGGTCACCACTACTGTCAAACCATGGCCCCACACGTCCAACATAAAAGAGATAAAAGTACTAACAGCTATACGACTGCACGACCTCACACGACCGGCTCAACTGACAACAGGGAAATATATACAGACTGCAAACCTCTAGGAATAGCAATAGAAATGATCGGGACAGGGCCCCGACGGACCCGTACTATACAACAAAAGGAAATGAAATACACCTTTAGGATTCAGTCTCTGGATGATAGGAGCTGAATACTCGGTCGCTGACAGGAATCACGAGGTATCGCCTGCTAGTCTATGAGTACCTGCAGGCAAGTAATGCAGTGCCCCACCGGGCATCAGTACCACTGGAACTGAGTATGTAAAGCAATAACTGAAGGAAATATCTGAAAACAACAATACAACTAATGAAACTGCAGTAGGAGGGAATAGATTAATTTTCTGATAATGTAAATCATACCTTCTCTTAATTCTACTGGAAGGAGTAGGAGCCATACCTGGAGATGTATCGTTCTACTGCTGATCTACTTGTGTATAATGTAACATGGCATAACATAACATAATATAGCACACACAAACCTTACCCGGCCCCCATAAGCCGGGAGGTACAACCAGCATAGAATCTATACCCCTACCTCGGTCATCCCATCTCATATAAACGCTGTAAGCATCCTTCCGGTCCCCTGGGTATGCACTTGGGCTCGCTGAGCCCCTGACTATAACTGCATCTGAGTCCGGAGGACTCCTGAATCAACACCTGGGCGTATCCACTCGACAGGGGTGTGTAAGGGCCGACCAAGGCACAATATGGGGAAAAATGGCATCCCATCTTCGTCCCCTATGGGAAGGCATGCCACTCCGCAGAGAGACGTATCCTTGTCCTCTGGCGGACGAGTCGATACAGCTATTAACCCTGGGGTGGTCAGGGATGCTAGGTAATCCAACCCCAAGACAATATAGTGGTCCCAACTAGTAATACTATCTGCATATATCTCATGCTGAAGCTAATAATTATAATGTATTTGTGTCTACTATATGCTGAACTACTGATAGTGATATGTATGTACTTAATTCATGCTGAGACTGACAATAGTGTATATGTACAAATATAATCTTCTGCCATACTGTACTGTATACTGAGTTTCTGTTAATATCATGATTTACTATTTCTGACATGCTTCCTAAGCTTTATTTTTTAACCTATCATTCTATTCCTGAGTTGCCTTACAAATATTACGTTGTTTTACTGGGTTTCAACTGAATACGATAATATCCTGACATTCTGTACTACATCGCGTACTGAGCATGCTGTGTAGTTCCTAACACGTGTATTAGAATCCATATCGTGCTATCAAGTTTCGTGCTAATTATAACCTGATGCTTCTAATGTCGTACCAAAATTTGTAACAAACATAATACATGACTTCTGAACATTCTACTGGCCTTTAAATTATTTTACTACACTGAGATTTACTAACTTGCTGAGGAAACTAGCTTTACATACCTTATCCCCAAACTATCCGTCTGTCGGACGAGGCTCGGCCAATACTTCAACTATTTTCTCCCAACTGCATTCATAAATATGTCAATTAATACCAAATATAGCTTTGTTTTAATGAACAACATCACTTCGATGTAATTTATAGCCTAAACTTAGGCTTATCGAAAGACGGTCGAAAACTCGCTATTTTTCAGAGGTCTAGAAGGGAGAACTATTCATTTCTCAGCTAGAAACACATAGACACTAGTTTGGAGCAATTCTACTTACCTTAGCTCGGTAGCTCGACGTTTCGTCAGACGTATTTCACGAAACTAACTCCGTAGGAATGCTCTCTGCTGCTAAATACCTCAATATCTGAGGTTAATTTTAGTTTGGACAACGTTTACCAGCGTAATCGGATGAAAATTATATTACCCCCTTCGTTCCTTTCTCTTCTCTACTATTTCCTCTCTGTTTCACTGAAAATTATAAGTTTAAAATGATTTAAAACTGAAGTGGGGCTTTATATACTTGGTCCTGGACAAGGCCAATGTGTCACGGAGCCAACGCGGAGGCTTCACCTCCGTGACACGCTGCCATCGCGGAGGGGCTCTGCCTCGGCTCCTTCCGCGATGGTTCGATAGGTTTTTCGTCTGATCTTTTCTCGGGCCTTTCTCTAGCACGTATAGCCTTCAAATATGCTTAACCAACGTGCGAATAGGTCATCTAAGTGCCGGGAATCCTACGGGGTATAACATTCTTCCCCCCTTAAGAACATTCGTCCTCGAATGTATACTGCTATCTAGAGGACTACTTAACTTACTTGTTTAGAAAAATTTCACCAGAGTCTCCCCTGTAATATGGACTATACAAAAAACCTGAAATGCAGAAAAGTCCAACACAGGTACTGCACGCAATACTTTAAGATTCACTGGATGGCTAAGTATCAATCTTTCTCACTTATACATATACAATCATAAGATACTACATAAGCAATAATACGGACATACCTGTCACCTGACTAGGCCTGGAATAGGTGAGGGTACCTAGATTTCATATCTTCTTCAGCTTACCACATCATTTCCTCATGGTTCCTGTTACGCCACAATACTTTGACAGACTCAACATCTTTAGTCCTCAACCTGCGAATCTGTCTATCTAAAATAGCTACTGAAACCTCTTCATATGCTAACTCTTCTGTGACCTGGACATCTTGAACGGGAACTACTGTAGAAGGGTACCCTATGAACTTCCTCAACATAGAGACATGGAATACTGGGTGAACAAATGCTAACTCCGGAGGCAAGTTCAATTCGTATGCAACTCGGCCTATTCTTCGCCGAATCTGATATGGCCCAATGAATCTTGGGCTAAGCTTGCCTTCCTTGCCAAACCTCATCACCCCTTTCATCGGAGACACTTTCAGATATACCCAGTCATTTACCGTAAATTCTAGATTTCTGCACCGCATATCTGCATAAGACTTCTGGCGGCTCTGAGCAGTCAGTAAACGTTCTCGGATAAGCTTTATCTTTTTCTCTGACTGCTGAACAATGTCTGGGCCAACCAATGCTGATTCCCCCACTTCAAACCAGCCCACCGACGATCTACATTCTCGCCCATGTAATGCTTCAAAGGGCACCATCTGGATAGCTAAATGATAACTGTTATTATAAGCAAATTCAATCAATGAAAGATGCGCATCCCAGCTACCCCCAAAATCTAGCACACACGCTCGTAGCATATCTTAGAGCATTTGGATAGTCCGCTCAGCTTGCCCATCTGTCTGGGGGTGGAATGCTATGCTCAAATTGATCTGGGTTCCCAAACCCCTATGGAACGACTGCCAGAACCTAGCTGTAAACTGTACTCCCCTATCTGAAATGATGGATACCGACACTCCATGCAATCTCACTATTTCTCTAATATATAATTTTGCATAAACCTCAACCGATAAGGTAGCCTTCACTGGCAGGAAATGAGCTGATTTTGTCAGCCTGTCAACTCTTACCCAAATGGAATCATTTCTGCGTCTGGTACAGGTAACCGTATTACAAAATCCATATTTATCGTTTCCCATTTCCACATAGGCACCATTATATCTTATGTCAAACCGCCCGGCTTCTGGTGCTCCGCTTTCACCTACTGATAGTTAGAACATCTAGATAAAAATTCAACTATCTCAGCTTTCATACCTGGCCACCAGTAGATGTCTCTGATGTCGTGGTATATTTTTGTCTCTCCTGGATGGAGGGAATAGCGAGCGTAATATACCTCATTTATGATCCGCCCCCGAAGCCCTGAAACATTCGGGACACAGAGGTGGCCCTTACAGCGTAGCACATCATCCTTAGTCATTTGGAAATATGACTCCTTACCTTTCTGAATTCTATCTCTGAGCTGGGCTAAATTAGGGTCGTCGTACTGCCGTTCTTTTACCTCTATAACTAATGATGACAGAACAAAATTCTGAATTACTGCTCTATTATTTTCTGTTTCCATTACTCGAATGACTAAACCTGCTAATTGATGAATTTCTTTAGCTAACTCCCACTTCTCAAGTCGCAAATACGCCAAACACCCCATTGACTTACGGCTCAGGGCATCTGCCACTACATTAGCTTTTCCGGGATGGTATAGAATATTCACATCATAATCTTTTAACTGCTCCAACTAGCGGCGTTGCTGTAGATTCAACTCCCTCTGAGTGAAGATGTACTGTAGGCTCTTGTGATCTGTGTAAATATCAACATGGACGCCATACAGGTAATCCTCCACATCTTCAAGGCATGGATCACTGCGGCTAGTTCCAGGTCATAGGTAGGGTAGTTCTTTTCGTGTTTCCTCAGTTTTCTGGAAGCATATGCAATCACTTTACCATGCTGCATCAACACACCACCTAACCCGACGCCTGATGCATCACAGTACACCGAATAACCTTCTGTCCCCTCCGGCAATGCTAACACTAGGGCAGAGGTTAATCTGTCTTTCAATTCTTGGAAGCTTTGCTTGCATGCCTCTGTCCACTGAAACTTTACTGCTTTCTGTGTCAATTTGGTTAGAGGTGCCGCAATGGTCGAGAACCCTTCAACGAACCTCCTGTAATATCCTGCCAACCCCAGAAAACTACGAACTTCAGTCAGAGTGGTAGGCCTAGGCCATGACTTAACTGCTTCTATTTTCTGCTTATCTACCTGTATACCAGCATCCGACACGAAATGCTCTAAAAAGGCCACTTAGTTAAGCCAGAATTCACACTTAGAAAATTTAGCATACGACTGGTGGTCCCTGAGGATCTGGAGCACTGTCCGCAAATGAGTCCGGTGATCTGCTTCAGAGCAAGAATACACCAGAATGTCATCAATGAATACTATCACAAACAAGTCCAGTAAAGGTCTGCAAATACTGTTCATCAGGTCCATGAAGACTGTCGGGGCATCCGTTAAGCCGAAGGACAAGACTAGAAATTCAAAATGTCCATATCGGGTCCTGAATGCTGTCTTAGGAATATCTCTCTCACGTACTCGAACCTAGTGATATCCGGACCGCAAGTCAATCTAAGAAAAGTATCTGGCTCCCTGCAACTGATCAAATAAGTCATCAATTCTGGGAAGCGGGTAATTGTTCTTTACTGTAACTTTGTTTAATTGTCGATAATCTATGCACGTTCGGAGCGAGTCATCTTTCTTCCTCACAAATAAAACTGGCGCACCCCACGGTGAAGTACTCATCCTGATAAAACCTTTATCCAATAAATCTTTCAACTGCTCCTTTAATTCTCTGAGTTCTGCAGGAGCCATAGGATAGGGTGGAATTGATATCGGCTGAGTGCCTGGTAACAAGTCAATAGCAAAATATATCTCCTTTTTTGGGGGAATACCAGGTAACTCATTAGGAAACACATCAGGGAGTTCATTCACTACCGGAATAGACTGGAGTATCGGAGATCCTGCTTGGACATCCTGAACTCTGACCAGATGGTAAATACATCCCTTAGATATCAACTTTCTTGCCTGAAGGTAGGAAATAAACCTACCTTTTGGCGTAGCGGTACTGCCCTTCCACTCTCGCATTGCTTCTCCTGGGAAGTGGAATCGGACCGTCTTGGTCCAACATTCAACATTGGCAAAACACGGTACTAGCCAATCCATACCCATAATGGCATCGAAGTCTATCATTTCTAACTCGACCAGATCTACTGTGTCTGATGGTCAGCAACCTTTACTGTACACCCTCGATAAATTTTTCTAGCCACAATAGAGTCACCGACGGGCGTGGATACTAAAAAGGGCTACTGCAATAATTCTGGTGCAATACTAAACTTTTGTGCCACAAATGGAGTAATGTAGGACAAAGTAGACCCTGGATCAATCAATACAGAAGCAGAGTGTGAGCAGATAGTTAGCATACCTGTCACAACATCCGGTGACGCTTTTGAATCTTGTCTCCCTGGAAAGGCATATGTGCGGCTTGGACCCGCACCTGTACTGGAGGCCTCTGATCTGCCCCAACCTCTGCCTGCTGAAACTGAGAGCCTGCGTCCTGCCGAGGATGTTGTGGCTCCTGACCCTGTAGATGCCCTAACCTGTCTATCTCGGTCCTCTCGACCTCTGGCTGGGCAATCTTTCATCAAATGGCTTTCTTGGCCACAATTATAACATGCGGTGGAGCCATATCTGCATGCTCTAAGATGGCATCAACTGCATATAGGGCAGAGAGGTAGAGTATAGCTACTCTGCTCTGCCCTCCTCTGTAATGGTGAATCTGCCATCTGCGAGCCTCTACCAGTCTCTGACTGCCCCCTGAGGCTGTGGCGGAGGCGGGGGCCTGGGCGGCCTATCTAACAATCATGGCTTGGGTCCTCCCCGAGCCTCCCTCTGTAAGTATACTGGCCTGTCCCGGCGACGCTATTCCTGATTAGCCCTTCTGATCTCCCGATGTCGCTATCTGATCCCCTCAATATTCTGGGCGAATGCCTGAACTCGAGAAATGTCCATGTCCTCTTGCAGTGTAGCCGTAATACAAGTCTCAACATATTCTGGATTCAACCCCATGATAAAGCGGTGTACTCTGGATTCCATGGTATCAACAAAGGCTGGTGCATATCGAGCCAAAGAATCAAACCGCAAGGAATATTCCTGAACACTCATGGCCCCCTGCTCCAGATGTAGGAACTGGTCTACCCGGGCCTGTCGAATCTCCCGCGGCAAATAGTGATCCAGAAAGGCTCCTAAGAAGCTGGACTAGGTCGGAGGGGAAACATCTCTCCCTCGGGACCTTTCCCAGCTTTCATACCACAATACGGCGATGTCCCATAACCAGAATGCTGCCAACTCAACTGATTCTGTAGGCGTGGCATGCATAACCCTAAATATTCTCTGCATTTGATCCAGAAAATCCTGAGGGTCCTCTGTCCGGTTCGTACCTGTGAACTGTGGGGGATTCAAAGCCAAGAACTCTCGGACCCTCGAACTACCGGGCCCTTCTGACGACTCCACAACTGTAGACGGCATCGGCTGACGCTAAGCAGCCATCATCTGTGCTAATATAACTACCGCACTCCTAACCTCCTAGTCAAAAGGGGTCGGTATAGGGACTGCTGGAGGTAGTGTCGCCCCTAGTGGCTCCTGATGTGATGGAGACTGTTGAGAAGGCTGGGATGATGCCTCTGTAGTGCCCTCTGACAGGGATGGTACTAAATGAGGGTGAGGCATTCTGCTGGTGCCTTCCCCTGCTGCAATATCTAAGCTCCGACCTGTGATAGGATGTCATTGGTCTGACATTATCTGTAACCAAAGAATATAGTAAGCTTTTAAGGACTCAACCCTATATTGTACCACTCTACAGCACGACTGAATAAGAATAAAAGATAACCATCCTATCATGCCTTGCAGCCCCCTACCCATAGCATGTGGTGCACAACACATCTCTGGGCAGGACTCTACTTAGCACAGCTTGCAGACTCACTGGGATACGACCTGCTCTGATACCAAGTTTGTCACACCCCGCCTTGGGGGGTATGACTGGCACCTAGTGCCCTACTAGGACCTGAACTGCTAGACTATTGAGCCTGGGCACATCTGGTGCCTGGCAGGCTCCAACCCATATTTCTGGAAACAAAGGGCTATATAATGGCTGTAAACACAGCCTCCGGCCTATTAGCCTCCTGTACCTGTCATGACAGCTAACTAAAACATATTCAATATAGGGAAACCTATACGGGCCGACAAGGCCACCATTCTGTCTAGTTATCTATAACTCGACAATGAAATAATGGAAAGCTACGTGACCGGCAAGGTCACCACTACTGTCAAACCATGGCCCCACACGGCCAACATAAAAGAGATAAAAGTACTAATAGCTATACGACTGCACGGCCTCACACGACCGGCTCAACTAACAACAGCGAAATATATATAGACTGCAAGCCTCTAGGAATAGCAACAGAAATGATCAGGACAGGGCCCCGACCTACCCGAATTGTACAACAAAAGGAAATGAAATACACCTCTGGGATTCAGTCTCCGGATGACAGGAGCTGAATACTCAGTCGCTGACAGGAATCACGAGGTATCACCTGCTCGTCTATGAGTACCTACAGACAAGTAATGCAGTGCCCCACCGGGCGTCAGTACCACTGGTACTGAGTATGTAAAGCAATAATTGAAGGAAATATCTGAAAACAACAATACAACTGATGAAACTGAAGTAGGAGGGAATAGATTAACTATTTGATAATGTAAATCATACCTTCTCTTAATTCTACTGGAAGGAGTAGGAGCCATACCTGGAGACGTATCGTTCTACTGCTGACCTACTCGTGTCTAATGTAACATGGCATAACATAACATAATATAGCACACACAAACCTTACTCGGCCCTCATAAGCCGGGAGGTACAACCAGCACAGAATCTATACCCCTACCCCAGTCATCCCATCTCCTATAATCATTGTAAGCATCTTGCCGGTCCCCTGGGTATACACTTGGGCTCGCTGAGCCCCTGACTATAACTGCATCTGAGTCTGGACGACTCCTGAATCAACACCCGGGTGTATCCGCTTGACAGGGGTGTGTAAGGGCCAACCAAGGAACAATATGGGAAAAACTGGCATCCCATCTTCGTCCCCTGTGGGATGGCATGCCACTCTGTAGAGCGACATATCCTCGTCCTCTGGCGGACGAGTCGATATAGCTATTAACCCTGGGGCGGTCAGGGATGCAACGTAATCCAAACCCAAGACAATATAGTGGTCCCAACTTGCAATACTATCTGCATATATCTCATGCTGAGGCTAATAATCATAATGTATCTGTGTCTACTGTATGCTGAACTAGTGATAGCGATATGTATGTACTTAATTCATGCTGAGACTGATAATAGTGTATATGTACAAATATAATCTTCTGCCATACTGTACTATATACTGAGTTTCTGTTAATAACATGATTTACTATTTCTGACATGCTTCCTAAGCTTTATTTTTTAACCTATCATTCTACTCCTGAGATGCCTTACAGATATTACATTGTTTTACTGGGTTTCAACTGAATACGATAATATCCTGACATTCTGTACTACATCACGTACTGAGCATGTTGTGTAGTTCCTAACACGTGTATTAGAATCTATATAGGGCTATCAAGTTTCATGCTAATTATAACCTGATGCTTCTAATGTCGTACCAACATTTGTAACAAACATAATACATGACTTCTGAACATTCTACTGGCCTTTAAATTACTTTACTACACCGAGATTTACTAACGTGCCGAGGAAACTAGCTTTACATACCTTATCCCCGAACTATTCGTCTGTCGGACGAGGCTCGGCCAATACTTCAACTATTTTCTCCCAACTACATTCATAAATATGTCAATTAATACCAAATATAGCTTTGTTTTAATGAACAACATCACTTCGATGTAATTTATAGCCTAAACTTAGGCTTATCGAAAGATGGTTGAAAACTACCTATTTTTCAAAGGTCCAGAAGGGAGAACTATTCACTTCTCAGCTAGGAACACATAGACACTAGTTTGGAGCAATTCTACTTACCTTAGCTCGGTAGCTCGACGATTCGTCAGCCGTATTTCATGAAACTAACTCTGTAGGATTTCTCTCTACTACTAAATACCTCAGTATCTGAGGTTAATTTGAGTTTGGACAACGTTTAGCAGCGTAATCGGATGAAAATTATATTACCCCCTTTGTTCCTTTCTCTTCTCTGCTATTTCCTCTCTGTTTCACTGAAAATTATAAGTTTAAAATGATTTAAAACTGAAGTGGGGCTTTATATACTTGGTCCTGGACAAGGCCAACGTGTCACGGAGCCAACACAGAGGCTTCACCTCTGTGACATGCTGCCATTGCGGAGGGGCTCTGCCTAGGCTCCTTCCGTGATGGTTCGATAGGTTTCTCGTCCGATCTTTTCCCGGGCCTTTCTCTAGCACGTATGGCCTTCAAATATGATTAACCAACGTGCGAATAGGTCATCTAAGTGCCAGGAATCCTACGGGGTATAACAGTGCTGGGGTGTATGAACCTGCTGAGGATCTATTCTGATGGTCCTGACTGCCTTGGTGTGTAGTTGGACAATCCCTCATTTGTGTCCCTCCTGTACACAAGAATAACATGCAGTGGAACCATACTTGCATCTCCCCAGATACAGCCTATGACAGGTACTGCAACGTGGTACCGCTGGTCCCATCTGATCTGGCTCCCTCTGTTGCTGTGAGCCTGATGCTCGTGAACATTCGTCAGGACCTGACTGTCCACGACAATCTAATCTGTAGCCCTACTCTACTGGAATGGGGGCATAAATGGCCTATGTAATAAATGAGGCTTGGGCCCACCATGAAAGTCTGCCTGAAAGTCTGTCCCTCCAGTGATGATCCTGACCTGCCCTATCCAGGGTGTACTAATGCTGTCTAAGTTCCTCCATGTTCTAAGCAAATGCCTGAATCTGTGAGATATCCATATCCTTTAGTAGTGTGGCTGTAACGAAAGATTCCACAGATTCTGGCGTAAGTTCCATAATAAATCGGTGCACCCTGGTTGGCCTAGTATCGACAAACGAGGGTGCATATCTAGGTATAGAATCAAACCTCAATGCATATTCTCTAACACTCATCCTGTGCTGCTCCAGATGTAAAAACTGCTCTACTCTGGCCTTTTCACGACCCGAATGTAGGCCCCGATCGAGACATGGGACAAGGAGTTATGAGAGACCCCAAGTCAACCCATAGCATGGACATACATCTAACTCAATCAATTAAGCAGAAGGATTGACATGATAATCTTTGAAGATGTCTAAAATAAGCATAACATTGGAAATACACGAATCTGAAGGTGAATACATTCTATTGTCTGAAAAGCCTCTAAGTCTGATGATTTGATGAGACAAGACCCAACTAACTCTCTAATACTAAAATTGGAAGTACATTAATATTTGAAAGAAAATGGTCCTCGGGAGATGAGGACTCACCACTAAGCTGTGTGCTAACTCTAGACCTGGCTACTGACGTGTCTGAGTCTGAGTGTCGGGGCTTGTATCATGAAATGATACAACATAGAGTATGCGGTCAGTACGTGGAATGTAACTAGTATGCAAGGTAAGTAAAACCACTTAAATAAGTAAAATCATTTAAAACACGCATAATGGAAAACATAAACAAAATATGAATATGAGAGCAGGGCTTGCATGCTATCTTTCTGAAAACATGATCTCAACATAGCATAACATCATAACTGAATCGATTGACCTAAAGCTAAAATCTGATAGTCATAAATAAAGCTGAACATTGGATCAAACCTACTTTAGAGCATATATAGATATTTACAACATGACTAATAAACATGCTTAATTGAAATCATGAGGAACAATGGGAGACTCATCTTTTAACCGACATACCACAATAGAGCTTATGTGGTCCCAACTATCACACTCAAGTGGGTAGAGCCGTCCAAAGCCTTTCTAGGGCTAAGGACGATATCTTGATATCGATATCAAGCTCGTGGCCCAATCGGGGTAGGGGATAGCTCGCATAGGAGGTCCTAATCAGTTGTGAGAGTGAGGGTAATTCTATGCATGTACCCACACATGTTGTGATATAGAAATTGTTTTTGCGTGTGAAATTGGGTAACTCTTTTTCCGCGAGGGGCACATGTTAAATGAAGGATATAATTCATGTGAGATTTCTTAATCAGTTGATTTGCATGAGCTTGCTAAGATTGAGATTCGATTCTTGAGGTTAAGAAGTCTTAACATAGTTGTATTTCATTTCAATGATCAAATCAGGCATGCTCTATTTTTAGCTTGTATCTTACGTAATCATTATAGCCGTAACTTAAATTATCTTGCTAAATTCATTATGTGGGAGTCTCCATATGCATGAGATGTAAAAGGTTGTTCGAGGATGAACAAGACTTTAAGTGTGGGGTTGTGATCACGGGCAAAAATAGCTTGCCCGAGATACGCTTTATGACTTAAATTAGTCTTGTTTATCTAAGTTATTGTATACATTTTCTTGTAATTTTATATGAAGTGAAGATATGTGATAACCAACATTATTAGCCTTTGTTTTGTAGGTTTTGATGACTTTTGAGTAACTACTCCATGAGTTGGTGAAGTAGAGGCTTGAAAATGAAATTAACATGCGAGCGTCGGTAAAGAGGAGGCACAAAACACCCCACCTGCGCGTCAGCAACGTGCCACGGCAGGCAAGCTGATCACAACAGCCCACCTGCACGTTGGCAACGTGCCACGGTAGGTTGGCTGTATGACCAAGAGGTGGCAACGCGCTGTCCAGGCAGCATGACACGCTGCCAATGCGGCAGGGTGCTGCCGGGGACACGTTCGGGTGATTTCCAGAGAGCCTCCGCATCCGTAGCGTGTCACGGAGGCAGTGCTCTGCTATGCACTCTGTGACACATTGCTTATTATTCTGGGAAAGAGTCCTACTACTATAAATAGCACACTTAGGTTTATTTTTCATAATTCTAACTTGGTGGAGCAAGGACATGGGTTACAGGCAGTTGAGGGACGGAAATATCAGGGTTTTTTGGCTCTTTCTTTCTTCTTTAATTCAATTGCTTGTATGATTAACACTCATTTTAAGATGTTTAATCCACAAATGAGTGGATAATTCCTCTCCTTGCTAAGGTTATGAACAATTGTGATGAAATATGATCATTGATTCTTTGGTTCTTCATCTTTTCTTCCATGTTGTTCTATTAATTCTTGTTCTTACTGCATTAATGTGTGGCCTACGTTAATGTACATCTAAAAAATCCAGTTTCACTCGAGAGAGCATGAAATTGGAAAGTTGTGAATTAATAGGATATGTTATTTACTTGGTTAGGGAAAATTGAGTCTTGATTTGCTTTCTGGATAGAAATATACCTGAAAGTCGTATTAATCAATTTAGGAACAGGAATTGTATGGCTAGGACATGAATTGCATTTGATCACAGAAATGTAGACGGATGGTTCATGATTCTTAAGTGAGGTTAAATATGAGAATTTTAATCTTTTGGCAATTGTTCTTGGCTAGCAACTGGAGGAAAAGACTAACCAAATTATGATGATAAGTAATTTCATTACATGTTCGTTTAACCTCAGCATGCTCTCATTCATAGTTCAGATTCAAAGTAGATAATTGTTCTTAGCTTTAGTATAAAAATTATAAAACAAACTATCAAACTTTTGGTTACACTGTTGTCTACATTGTTAGAAGTAAAATATAGTACACTTGAGCAAATTGCACTTCATCCAAGTCTCTGCGGGATTGATACTTTGTTTAATAAAGCCACTTACTACTTTTTCGACCACGTGCACTTGCGTGTCATTTTATATACCCACAATCACGCGAACAGTACCTCTATTTAAAATGACGGATAAGGGCACTCCATGCAATCGAACTAGCTCTTGGATATATAGTTTAGCATGATCCTCTACCAAATCTGTGGTTTTGACTGGTAGAAAATGAGCGGCCTTGGTCAACCTATCTACCACAACCCAAATAGAGTCATATTGGTGAAGAGTATGAGGTAAACCTATGATGAAGTCTATATTGATTTCTTCCCACTTCTAAGTAGGAATACTGATATCCTGAAGCATGCCTCCTAGTCTCTGGTGTTCAACCTTTACTTGCTGACAGTTTGGACACCTAGCTACATACTCCGCGATTTCCTTCTTCATGCTATTCCACCAATAGAATTCCCGTAAGTCACGATACATCTTGGTGGTTCCTGGATGGATAGAATACCTAGATCCATGAGCCTCATGCAACATTCGGCTCCTCAAATCATCAACATATGGAACACATACACAACCCTGTTATTGAAGCAAACCATCTCCCCCTTTGGAGAAGACCTCTACCTTCTGATTTTGAACCGCTTCCTTTAACTTTAACAATATAGGGTCTTCATCTTGTCTAGGTTTTACATCAGTCACTAATGACGATTCTGATCCATTCTGAACAAAAATATTGCCATCCGTCGAGTCAACCAACCTAACTCCCAACCTTGCGAGTCGATGAACATCCTTCACCAGCTCCTTCTTCCCCTCATCCACATGATACACACTCTCTATGGTGATTCTACTAAGTTTGTTTGCCACCAGATTGGCCTTACCTGGATGGTAAAGTACAATCATATCGTAGTCCTTGAGCAGCTCCAACCACCTCCTTTGCTGAAGATTGAGATCCTTCTAGGTAAAAACATATTGTAAACTCTTATGGTCTGTGAACACATCCACGTGGACCCCATACAAGTAATTTCGCCATATCTTCAAGGCGAATACCACCGCGACTAATTCAAGATTATGGGTCGAGTAATTCTTCTCGTGAACTTTCAGCTGTCAAGAGGCATAAGCTATAACCTAACCATGATGCATCAATACACACCCAAGCTCGATCCTTGAAGCATCACAATACACCACGAACCCATTGTCCTTGGGTAGGGTTAACACCGATGCTAAAGTAAGTTGAGTCTTCAACTCTTGGAAGCTCCTCTCACAAGCCTTCGACCATTGGAATTTCACCTTCTTCTGGGTCAATTTTGTAAGAGGTGATTCAATCGATGAGAAACCTTCCACGTATTTTCTATTATAGTCGTCTAAACCCAAAAAGCTCCGAATATCTAAAGGATTCACTGGTCTAGGCCAATTCTTCACTGCTTTTATTTTATGATTGTCCACCCTTATGCCTTCTCTTGATACTACATGTCCTAAAAATGCCACTGAGTTCAATCAAAACTTAGACTTGCTGAATTTGGCATATAATTGGCTATCCTTGAGAGTCTGAAGCACTATTCTCAAATGAGCGGCATGCTCCTCCTCGCTCCGAGAGAATATCAGGATGTCATCAATAAACACAATCACGAACATATCCAAGTATGACTTAAACACCTTCATCAAGTACATAAAAGCTGCACGAGCATTCATTAGTCAAAAAGGCATAACTATAAACTCATAATGACCATATCGCGTCCTAAAGGTTGTCTTCGGGATGTCACTCTCCCAGACTCTGAGCTGATGATACCCAGATCTGAGATCTATCTTCGAGAAACACTTGGCACCCTAAAGCTTGTCAAATAAATCGTCAATCCTGGGTAGAGAATACCTATTCTTGACGGTGACTTTGTTCAATTGTCGATAGTCAATACACATATAAAGAGAACCATCCTTCTTTCCAACAAAGAGGACTGGTGCACCCCATGGGCACTTGCTCAGTCTAATGAAAACCTTATCTAACAGGTCCTTCAAATGTTCTTTCAACTCCTTTAGCTCAGCCGGAGCCATTCTATAGGGAGGAATAAATATAGGTTGCGTGTCTGGGGGAAGGTTAATACCAAAATCAATCTCCCGCTTGAGAGGGATTCCAGTAGATCATTAGGAAAGACCTCTGGATACTCACATACTACTGGGACAGACTGGATAGTCGGGGTTTTGGATGTAGCATCCTTAACCCTAACCAGATGGTACACACAACCTTTAGAGATCATCTTTCTGTCCTTAAGGTAGGAAATGAAATGACCTATAGGCACAACTGAGCTACCCTTCCACTCTAAGACTGGCTCTCCCGAAAATCTGAACTCTATTGCCTAAGTTCTACAATTAACTGAGGCATAACATACAAATAGCTAATCCATGCCGAGGATAACATCAAAATTACTCATGGCTAACTCTATCAAATCTGCTGAGGTGACTTTCTGAAGGACTAAGACCGGGCAACTTCTATACACCCGTCTAGCTATAACTGAATCACCTGCTAGACTAGAGACTGAGAAGGGTTCCGATAATACTTCGGTACTGACTTCGAAGCTACTGGCCACATAAGGTGTTATAAAGGACAAGGTAGCCCCCGGATCTAACAAAGCATAAACATCAAGATGGAAAACTTGTAACACACCAATGACCACATCCGGGAAGACCTCTTGCTCCTAGCGGGATGCTAAGGAATAGAATCTGTTATGGTGCTGACCGCCACCTGTGTTTGTAGATACCCCCTTATGTGGTGAGCATACGGGTGGGGTTACTAAAGTAGAAGCTGGGCCCCATCCCTCATCATGATCCTATCTCATTGGTTGGAAATCTCAAAGCATGTGTTTGGGCTTCCCATACCTGAAACAAGCACCTGTACCTACTAAGCACTAACCCGTGTTCCCCCCGACCACATCTACATCAAGCTAGAGTGCTAGAATCTACGGGTCTACTGCTCTGACCCCTCGAGCCTAATGCTTGTCCACTATAATCGTGCCCCCATCTGGAAGGCACACTCAATGCTGAAGATGCTGGGCCTTAAATTCTATGGTGAGTCTTCTGTCGGTGCCCACTACCTAACCTCGGCTTAGAAAATCCATAACTATCAATCTTGGCCCTCTTGGCCTCTCTCTCCCTCGTATATGCCGCCTCCATCTGCTGGGTGTACAAAACTATCCGAGGGATATCCATATCCTAGTGGAGCATGCAGTTCTGCAATCCTTGTCAAAATAGCCCACCACTCCATGAACGAACCTGCCACCCGTGCCCTCTGATCAACCACTAACTCTGGGGCGTACTTTGATAGGCGAGTGAACTCAAGGGCATACTCCTGCACTGTCATCCTCCCTTGCTTCAGATTTATGAATTTAGATGCCTTCAGCTCCCTCATCTCACGAGGGAAGAACCGATCTAGGAATGCAACCTAGAACTCTTCCTAAATGACAGGACCTGCTCCAGCGGCCCTACTATCTTTCCATTGTCAAAACCAGATCTGTGTGACCCCTTTTAGCGATATGAGGCCAACTATTCACACTCAACTCCATTCACCCCCATGACTTGGGTATCTTAATAATCTTATCTATGAACTCATGCGGGTCCTCATCAACCTTTCACCTGAGGAACTCTGGCGGGTTCATTCCCAAGAAATCCCTTATTCGAGCCACTGTCGCATTACCATTTTGCGGGACATGTGCAACTAACTACTGATTGACTTGGGCGGTCAAGGCCTATGTGAGCATCTGAATAGCTGCCCTAAACTCAACATTGGCAACCGGCTCCGGTACATGGTGCTCCTGGACTGGTGGGGCTTGCTGGTGCCTGTTTCCATTAACATCCTCATGGTCGTAACCATTCCCATTACTTCTATCATTTACTCTTCGGGGAACCATGATTCTGCATCGTAAATAACAAGAATTAGAAGAAATTGGAGACATTTTATCGCACGACATGGATCATGAAATAAGGTAACTTTTCCTAAACGTTTCGTAGTCTCTTTTCCATAAGTGTGGCGCACTTCAGAACCATGAAAAATACTCTACTTAACACGGCTTTCAAACACCCTAGGAAACTTCAAACCTATTGCTCTGATACCAAGTTTGTAACGATCCGAACAGAGGCCCGGATTGCAACACGAGACAAGGAGCCCCAAGAGACTCCAAGTCAACCTATGTCATGAACATATATCTAACTCGACCGATACAACAGAAGAATCAACAAGATAATCATAGTGTAAGTCTAAATTAAACATAACATTAGAATTCACAATCTGAAGCTAAATATATCCTTTGTCTGAAAAGCCTCTAAACATGATGAGTTGATGGGACAAGAGCCCAAATAACTCAATAAAACTAAAACTGAAAATACATAAAGGAAATCCGAATAAGTCTAGTTCTCGGGAGATGAGGACTCACCACAGCGTAAGATGCTAACTCTGAAGACTGACTATTAACAGGGCTGAGCTTGAGAGTCGGATCCTGTATCATGAAATGATACAACATAGAGTATGCGAACAACACAAGGAATGTACTGAGTATGCAGGATAAGTAAAACCACTTAAATAAGTAAAATCATTTAAGAACATGCAAAATGTAAAACATAGCAATAAGAATCTAAGAGTAGGACTTGCATGCATTCTTTCTCTCATCATAACAAAAAATAAAATCATAATTGAATCGATTGACTCAAATCTAAAATATGCTAGTAATGAGTAAAACTGAACATTGAGTCAAACTTGCTTTAGAACATGCATAGATGTATAAATGCCATGAATAATGAACATGCATGACTAAAATCATGAGGAACAATGGGAGACTCGACTTTAACCGACATACCAGGATAGAGCTTACGTGGTCCCAACTATCACACACAAGTGGGTAGAGCAGTCCAAAGCCTTGCCAGGGCTAGGGACGATACCATGATATCGATATCAAGCTCGTAGGCCAATAGGGCTGGGGATAGCTCACAAGGGAGGTCCCGAAGTAATATATATAAGAATAAAACTACGTTGACGCGTAGTTCTAAGGCATAGGATGACCGACCCTTAGCCTACTCGGTGCTAGACACTACTCCCAAAAATATGCGTATCCTCTCCATCATTTTTTAACGAAGTTCAACATCGTCTACTGCCGAAGCTCAATAATCAAATATATCTCAAATATGAAATCATGCATATGAGAAACTTTAACTCTAACCATACCACAAGCTGAAAGATAATTGGGAGTCTTCTCTCTAAAACCATGTGATAAGCTTAATTCGAAAAATCATAAATCATACTTCAACATGTGGGCATTGCCTAATACTTTCTCATGCTTGGAAATACTCAATTCCCATCAAAAATATGATTATAAACATGGGTAGCTTGAAAACATGCTTTTCATCATAATCTCTCATTATAATCATACATTCATCACAAATCTCATCTTTCATGAACTTCTCATCAGTGGGCTTTTTAACTCATAAAACTTGAAACATGTTTTTTAATTGAAAATAATATAAAACTTACCCATGCTTTATAATTCAATAGTAGAAACATATTTTAATCCTACCCATGTATAGAATTTAGTAATTTTGTGCATTGGGTTAAAACCCCATAGATAAGATATAGGAACTCACGATTTGGAGAGGGGGATTGGGCATAGGTGTGAAAGGATCAACCCATTCATAACCTTACATACCTGATTGGGGCTGATTCTTACACTTCTCTAATCCCAAGAGGAATTGAAAAGAATTTGAAGAAGAACGAGCATGATCACCCCCTCTAACCTTCTATCTTTGTCTGCATGAATGAATATGACCTAAAATGAACTTAACTCTCTTAAAAGACATCATTCATAACTTAAAAAATGACGTAGTTTAGGACTTAGTATCTTAGGAATTACAGAAAGGCGCTTACTTAATTTGCATAAAATAACTGGCAAGTAGTCCCCACGAGGGAATAATGATTCATCACCTTGGGTAACGACTAGAGGCATGATCTATGAAGTACAGTACTTGTCAGGTCATCTGGGCTCGTCACGGGTGACTCAACGATCCGTTACTGGTGACCATGACTCGTGGTCACCACTCGTTATGTACACTACCATGGATTTTTATTTCACTTCACCATGCTACTCACGACCCTCCCCATGGATTGTGGTGACTGACCATGACTCATAGGGTCCTTCCATTAGGTACACTGTCTTCCTCTTTTTCCTTTCTCAATCACCACTCCCTACGACTGACCTAACGAGTCGTGGGGCTTGACCAAGATTCGTGGTCAAATAAGTGGGGATCCCATTTCCCACTTTCAAACTCATCGTCTTGCCCTCACTATGAATCTTATCACGACTCATGGGCTGCTCCCACGGGTCACATCATGACCCGTTCTGATGCCTTGTCCTAGTTTTAAGTTTTACTCCATTTCAATTCCCGGGTCTCTAATTTTTGGACTTCCGGGGTATAACAATAGCAGTCCTACAATCCTTGTCCAAATTGCCCGCCACACCATGAACATACTTGCTCACCCGTGCCCTCTGATCGACCACTAACTCTAGGGCATACTTTGATAAGCGAGTGAACTCAAGGGCATACTCCTGCACCATTATTTTCCCTTGCTTAAGATTTATGAACTCGGTTGCCTTCAACTCCCTCATCTTACGAGGGAAGAACTGATCTAGGAACACAATATAGAACTCCTCCCAAGTAGAAGGGCTAGCTCCGGTGGCCCTACTATCCTTCCATTGTCGAGACTAAATGTGCGCAACCCCTTTCAGCTGATATGAGGCCAACTTAGCACACTCAACTCCATTCACCCCCATGACCTGGATGATCTTCACAATCTCATCAATGAACTCATACAGGTCCTCATCTACTTTTAACCCAGGGAACTCTAGCTAGTTCAGTCTCAAGAAATCCATGAATCGAGTTGCCTTCATATTTCTATTTTGTGGGCCATGCGCCACTGCCTGCTAGTTGACCTGAGTGGTCAACGCCTACGCTAGCATCTAAAATACTACCCTAAATTCAACATAGGGAACCGGCTCCGGTGCATGGTGCTCCTGGACTGGTGAGACTTGTTGGTGCCCGATTCTATCGCTATCCTCATGGCTGTTTCCATTCCTATTCCTCCTACCGTTAACTCTACGGAGATGCATGATTTTGCAATCACGAATATTACCAGTTAGAAGGATAGGGAGATATTTCATCGCACGACATAGATCATGAATGAAGGAAATATTTCGAAAACGTCTCGTAGCCTCTTCATCATAAGTATGGTGTGCTTCACACCATGAAGAAGACTATACTCAACTCAGCTCTCAAACACCCTAGGACACTTCAAACCTATAGCTTTGATACCAAGTTTGTCATGACCCAAATGTAGGCTTGGATCGGGACACAGGACAAGGAGCCCCAAGAGACGCAAAGTTGACCCATGGCATGAACATACATCTAACTTAATTAATTAACCAGAAGGATTGACATGATAATCTTAGTTGAAGTCTGAAATAAGCATAACATCAAAAATACACAAATCTGAAGTTGAATAGATTCTATTATACGAAAAGCCTCTAAATCTGATGAGTTGACGGGACAAGACCCCAACTAACTCTCTAACTAAAACTAGAAGTACATTAATATCTGAAAGCAAATGGTCCTAGGGAAAGGAGGACTCACCATTAAGCTAGGTGTTAACTGTGGAACTAGCTACTAAGGGGGCTGAGTCTGAGTGTCGAGTCCTGTATCATGAAATGATACAACATAGAGTATGCGGTCAGTACATGGAATATACCGAGTATGCAAGGTAAGTAAAACCGCTTTTAATAAGTAAAATCATTTAAATGACGCATAATATAAAGCATAAACAAAATAAGAATCTGAGAGTAGGGATTGCATGCTATCTTTCTAAAAATATGATCTCAACATAGCATAACATCATTACTGAATCGATTGACCGAAAGCTAAAATTTGATAGTGATAAATAAAGCTGAACACTGGATCAAACCTTCTTTAGAACATATATAGATATATATAACATGAGTGATAAACATGCATAATTGATATCATGAGGATCAATGGGAGACTCATCTTTTAATCGACAAACCACGATAGAGCTTACGTGGTCCCAACTATCACACTCAAGTGGGTAGAGCCATCCAATGCTTTGATAGAGCTAAGGACGATGCCATGATGTCAACATCGAGCTCGTGGCTTAATCGGGGCAGTGGATAGCTCACATAGGAGGTCCTAATATAATTTGATCATACTTACTTTGGCACGTAGTTATAAGACATAGGATTGACTGACCCATAGCCTACTTGGTGTTATACACTACTCCCAAAAATATGCATATGATCTCCATCATTTTTCAACGAAGCTAACCATCATCTATGATGAAGCTGAATAATCATGAATACATAAATTTGAATCATACATGAGGAGCCTTGGCTCAAACCATACCACAAGATGCACATAAATGGGAGTCTTCGCTCCAAAACCATGTGGTAAGCTAAATTAGCAAAATCATAATCATACTTGAACATATGGGCATTGCCCAATACTTTAACATGCTTTAAAATACATAATTCACTTGAAAACATGATCATAATCATGGGTAAGTTGAAAACATGCTTTTCATCATAAATATCTCATCATACTAGAACATTTATCATAAATCTCAACTTTCATGAACTTCTCATAATTGGGCATTTTAATTTATAAAGCTTGAAACATGATTTTTCATTGAAAACATCGTAAAACTTGTCCATAATTCATAATTCAATAGTAGAAACATATTTAAATCATACCCATGTAGAGAATTAGGATTTTCATTTATTAGGTTAAAACCCCATAGAATCAACATAGGAATTTTCACAATTTTAAAGAGAGATCGGGCATAGGTATGAACAGATTCACCCATTCATAACCCTACATACCTGAAAGGGTTTGTTTCTACCACTCCTATGATTACCCAAGGGATATTCGAAGAACCTTGAAGGATTTGCCTTGATCTCCTCTTTAGACTCTTACTCTTGCATGCATGAATATGAATGACTTAGAATAGATTTTCCCCTCTTAAAACACACTATTCATAGCTTAAAATGTTGTAGTTTAGGACTTAGGATCTTAGGAATTACGGAAAATCCCTTATTAAATTCGTAGAAAATTACTAACTATCAGTCCCCACGAGGGACTAGACAGCTGTTACTCAAGGCCACAACTCGTGGCATCAAGTTTTGAGTGCACTGCCTAAGAGTTCATTTGGTGCTCATCACAATAGAAATCAAAAGTCATTACCAGTAACCACGAGTTGTGGCCACCACTCGTTACATGCACTGCATGAGATTTCACTTTGCTCCATCATGCTGCTCACAACCCAACCAACAAATAGTGGTGACTGACCATGACTCATAGGGACCTTCTGTAGGGAACACTACTATTTTGCTTCACCTTCTCAAAATCATTGCCCATGACTCATGGTCACATCCGTGGGGACCTTAAATCCCAAAATTCAACTCACATCCGTGGGGACCTTAAATCCCAAAATTCAACTCACATCCTGATCCTCACCATGATTCATCTCACGACTAGTGTCTACCTCACGAGTCACAGAATGACTCATTCTGTGACCTAATGCTAGATTTCAAGGTTTTCTCCATTTCACTCCCGGGTCTGACCTCTGGGCTTCCGAGGTATTATAGGCTTGTCGGACCTCTCGGGGAAAATAGTGGTCTATCAAAGCCTCAGAGAAGCTAGGCCACGTAGGTGGAGGTGCATCTCTAATTTGGGATGTTTCCCAACTCTCGTACCACAAGACTGCTACCTCTTTTAATTGGAATACTGCCAACTCAAGTTATTCTTCGGACGAGGCATGCACGACCTTGAATATCCTCTATAGTTGTTCTATGAAATTTTGGGGGTCATTTCTATGATTTATCCCTGTAAAATGTGGGGGTCTCAAAGAAAGGAACTCGCAGAGTCTCGAACTCTCGGGCCCCTCAGTGGGCGCAACAACAACTTGTACTACTAGTTCAGGCTGACTCTAGGCAGCCATAATATGAACCAACATGTAGATGCACCCCTGAGCTCCGGATTCAATGGCACCAGAATGTCTGAGGGTGGCACTGGTATATCTGCTATACTAGAGGGCTCTTGGTGTGGCGGTGAGTGTTGGGCGGGCCAAGGTAATATCTCCCTGTCGCCCTTAGATTGAGTTGACTCTGACTGGGGCCCCCTACTAGTGCCCTCTCCATCCTCAACATCCAATTCTCGACCAGTCGTGGTATGTCGTCAGTCAGGCATTTCTTTATAAATAAGTAGAGTATCAAAATCTTAGGGAGTTACCCTATACATCATAGCTTTATAGCATGACTAGAGGAGAAATAAGAGTAACCACACTATTATGCCTCGTAGCCTCCTGTCTATAGCATGTGGTTCACAACACATCCATATACAAGACTCTACTTGAAACGGCTTGCAGACTCCCTGGGTTACGACCTGCTCTGATATCAAATTTGTCACACCCCACCTTTGGAGGCATGACTAGAACCTAGTTCCATACTAGGATATGAACTAGCTTGATTAGACCTGTGCATTGTAATACCCCGGAAAAGGGCCTAAGAATAGATTCGGGAGTTGAAGTTGGAAACTGCAAAAAAACCTACAATTTTGCACCTGGAAGACTCGAGGTACGAGTCGTGGTGAGGACCTACAACTTGTGACTCAAGTCGTGATGAATTTTTGAAGCCTGAGGTCATATCACGAGCGGTCCTATGAATCGTGATGCATAGGTACAAATCGTGCTTAGGGGTGGTGGTGAAATTCTCAGTGGTGCTATAGTGAGTTGTCACAGGTCATGGTACAACTCGTAGGATGAAGCAACGAGTCGTGATGAGGAGGCATGGGTAGGTCATAGTTGGTATGGGTGGATGATACCACGACTGTCAGTACAACTTGTAGGATGGTACTATCAGTCGTAGGATGCAATTCATGGACAGTTTCAGAAGATTGAAGAATATTGTGAGGTGACCACGAGTCATGACTTCGTGATACAACTCGTGGTACAAGTCATGGTCGGGAACAGATCTGTTTTCAGGAAAATTTCATTAAGGGGAAATCTGACTTTCCTATGCTTTTAGACCCTAAACCATGTCGTTTTATCCTTAGTTTTAGATGTTTTAGATAGTTTAAATGGTTTTCTCCCCTCATTCTCACGTTTACTCCCAGAATTTCATCGACAGTTCTCTCAAGAAACCCTCTAGCAGGCTTAGGGTCATTCTTTCATCACAGCAGTCTAGGTCATCTTCTCCAGGGAATACTTCACCACGTATGTGGGGTTTTAGCAAGGGGATTGTCCTCCCCTTGTGTCCCCAAATTCCTCCTCAGTTTCTTCTATTAAATGTAAGCCTCGAGCTTTCGAGTATGAGAAGCGTTCATGTTTTTCTCATTGATTTCACTCAGAAAATTGTTTATATTTATTGTTACTATGATCTTCATCAGTTCATTATTAAATTGTCAATGTTATCACTAAGGTGAACTTAAGCCCTAATTCCGAATAAGGATTTTATTTGTTCAGTTCTCTCTAGTGAATGAAGGATGCTTTGAGTTGAAATTTTCTAGAATTTCCTACATATATACATTTGTTGAGCAAATATTCCATAAACAAAAAAGACTTTTTGCACTATTGAATGAAATTCCCATAATTCATGAAAATTTTCTTTTATTATGAAACTATGCGTGTTGTTGGCACAAATGAGCTCTCTATTAGTTGTTAGTAATTTAAGCAGTTAGAAACAGAACTCTATCAGTCTAATCTTAGTCAGAACCATATCAGTCTAGCTTCATAAAGATTTTAGCAACCTTAGTGTTTTCCAGAAAATGTCAACTGATCAGTTTGACTTCAATTTATTTTCGAGGTGTCAGTGGTGCCTCTCAGTTTATAGACTGAGATTCAGATATCATATGTTTGTTCCATTAGGCGGTCATGATATTTAGTCATAGCTCTAACCAGGCCCAGGACACCAGTTCAGCTATCAGTTGGTTCTCTAGACAGTTACAATGCTTCCAGATAAGCAGTTCTGACCAGTCTTAGAACTCAGTTTCCAAATCTGGTCCTAAAAGACGCTCAGGGAACTCTCTGACCGTATCCCTAGGTTAGTATAGTCTTGGACCCCAGTATCGAGCTATCCACTTGTCAGTTGTAGCAGTAATAGGATTATCTAATGGGAGTAGGACTTAGCACCGAAAGGGCCGGGTTTCAGCACACCTAGTTTCCAGAACTACGTTTCCACTGTAGGTTTTATTTACTTGTCCTAACGGTCCCCCATTGACAGTGATTTTCACAGTCCATGCCTTTTACCCTGGCAAGGTATATTGGGTCCTATCGACGGGGTGTGTACATTGGTCTCCACGTTTAGCTCACGTGATTATATGTCGGTTATAGCCTCTCCCACTAGTCAGTAAATTTCATTCTCCGATTATTCAGCCCAGATCAGTTCAGTGCAGTATCTGAAACTCAGTATTACAGACATAGGGCAAGTTTATGACCATCAACCAGGGTCAATTTTCACCATATTAGTTTTACATTAGTTGATTTAGTTTTCAGCATCTTAGTTGGTCATTTCATGTCATGCCATTAAGCTAGTAGTTCCTCCATGCCATTCGTGTTTTGTCTCGCATACTCAGTACATTCAAATTACTGACGCATACTTTTATGCTGTATCATTTCATGATACAGCTGCAGGTTCCCAGACTCAACATCGTTAGCCGTTGTGATCCAGATACTCCTCTGCTGCAGTCGGAGTGTGAGTCCTCATCATTCAAGGGCCTTATTTTACTTTCTTTTAGTTGAATTATTATTTCAGTTAGACTTAGAGTTAGCTTGGGGCTTGTCCCAGCAACTCCTTAGTTAGATGGCTTTCAGACAGACATGACTTATAGTTTATTCAGTGTTATTTAAAGATTTGATCTTTTACTTTCAGACTTGTCTTTCATAAATGTTTTATGATACTATTTTAAGGTTCCACTGTACATGTTTATTAAGAATGCTAGTGACTGATAGACCCGGGGTTGACTTGTGGTCACTGTGGCTTCAAACACCGTGTTACTCCCAGGTTGTAGGCTTGGGGCATGAAAAACTTGGTATCAGGGCACTAGGTTTAGAGTATCCTCGGAAGGTCTCAAAGTCGCATCGAGTAGAGTCCTTTTCATGGGTGTGAAGCACGCCACACCTATGACAAGGAGGCTACGAGATGTTATTAGGAAAATTCACCTTTTGTTCATACTCTTTATCGTGCGTTAAAGTCCAATTCCAAAGGCATCCTTCTAAATTGTGTTCTATTTCCTTTTAGTGAACGATGCCTTCTCGGCGTGGAAATAGACAAAGATCCAAAATCGCCAACAGACCTTCCCCACTATCTCCGGTAGTTCCTCAAGATGACTCTGTGTCTACCGCCGAATATAGGGTGGCCATTTAGTTGCTTGCTCAGACCGTCACCAATCAAGTGAACCAGCAGGTGGTTCCAATAACCGCAAATGTGTCTACAACTGCTGCCTGGGTGCGGGATTTCAACTGGATGAACCCTCCCGACTTTCATGGAACAAAGGTGGGAGAGGACCCATAAGGCTTTGTAGATGAGGTTAGAAAGATCACTTGGATCATGGGTGTCAGCTCCTCTGAGAGTGCTGACCTGGATGCCTACCAGCTAAAAGAGGTAGCCTAGGTTTGGTACGAGCAGTGGAAGGAGGTTCAGTTAGTAGACGTAGGACTGGTTGAGTGGGAGGAGTTTCATATAGCTTTTCTGGATAGGTTCTTCCCCTGGGAGCTGAAGGAGGCTAAGATGGCAGAGTTTATGAACCTATGGTAGGGCAATCGGATAGTGGAGGAGTATTCTCTGGAGTTTACTAGACTATAAAAGTATGCTCCAGAGATGGTGGCCGAGCCGAGGGCTCGCATGCTGAAGTTCGTTAATGGAGTGTCTAATTTGGTCCTCCAGGAGTGAAGGACCACAATGCTGATCAAAGACATATATTTATCCAGCCTAATTGTTTATGCTCAACAGATTGAGGCCAAAAAGCTCAAAGATATGGAGTAAAAGAACAAGCGGGAAAGAACAAGCCAGTCAGATTTTGGCCACCAAAGATCTAGCGGTAGTACCCGCCCATATAAGCAGCAGCAATAGCACAAGGCCCCAACACCCAGCTCAGCTAGTGCCGTAACCTTTCGATCTCGCCAGGATCGGAGATGTGGGTGATTTGGCACTCAGTCTCAAGCCCACAGTTCAGGAAACAAGTATCCAGGGTAGTATCCAGTGTACCCCAAATACGGCAGAAACCATCCTGGAGAGTGTTTACAAGGTGGAGAAGGTTGTTTCAATTGTGGACAGCTCGGGCATCGACTGAGAGAGTGCCCATCAGCAGGGCGAGGAAGGTAACAATCCACTACCTCAGCAGCTCCAGCAGGCCAACCCATCAGGTATAGATGGCAGTCAATGCCAGAATCATTTTTATCCTTGCTCTTCTTGTCAGGATCAGGGAAGCTCACCTCACGTAGTTACTGGTATGTTACGCCTGTTCCACCTAGATATATATACCCTCTTAGATCCAGGAGCTACTCTTTTGTTTGTAACTCCATATGTAGCAGTCTAATTCAGCATTAGATCAGAGGTCCTATTAGAACCCTTTTCAGTCTCCACCTCGATTGGCGAGTCAGTTAGAGTCAGCCACGTATATAGAAACTGCCCAGTCTCAGTTTTGAATAAAATCATTCCAGCTGATCTTGTAGAGCTAGACATGGTCGACTTCGATCTTATTCTAGGCATGGATTAGTTACACTCCTACTATGCCTCAGTTGACTGTAGAACTAGGGTCGTCAAGTTCCAGTTTCCAAACAAGCCCGTGTTAGATGGTTAGGCAGCAGCTCAACACCTAAGGGTAGGTTTATTTCCTACTTTAAGGCCTAGAAACTTATTTCCAAAGGATGCCTATACCATCTGGTTCAGGTGAAAGATTCCAACTCTGAGACCCTAGCCATTCAGTCAGTTTAAGCTGTCAGCGAGTTTCCCGATGTCTTTTCTAAAGATCTTCCTAGAGTTCCCCTTGAAAAGAAAATAGACTTTGGAATAGATCTCCTTCTAGACACTCACCCCATCTCCGTTCCTCCTTACAGAATGGCTCCAGCTGAGCTTAAAGAGTTGAAGGAGTAGTTAAAAGATCTTCTTGAAAAGGGTTTTATCAGACCCAGCGTCTCCCCCTGGGGTGCTCCAGTGCTATTCGTGCGTAAAAAGAATGGTACCCTCAGAATGTGCATAGATTACCGTCAACTGAACAAGGTCACAGTTAAGAACAGGTACCCTTTTCCCAGAATTGACAATCTATTTGAACAACTTCAGGGATCCAGTTGCTTGTCGAAGATTGACCTCAGATTGGGGTACTGTCAGTTAAGGGTTAGACAGAGTGACATACAAAAAATAGCAGTCAAAACTTGGTGTGCCGAGTGAATTTTGAGAAATAACTCCATAGAAATGCTTCCCATAGGTCTAGGACTTGTTACCCTAAGTTATTTGTATTTGGGGGGAATTTGATAGTGTAATTTGATGAAAATTGAGTGAGATTTACGTATTCTCTCCATTCTTGGTCGTATGTTACTTTACAAATGATTTAAAATTGAACAAGGGAAGTATATATATATAAGTTATGGCGGTATCCGGGTGTGCCTCGCGCTGGCCAACACACCAGGGAGGGTGCCACATCACGCCTCCCAGGGCGCTGGCCCTCCTGGCATGCCGCACTGCCTAAAGCACTGGAAGGTTGGCGCGTCGCAATGGCCCCTCGTGGCCTGGCCTCTCTTGACCCTACTTCCGAGGCTTTTCTCACACGCGTCAAGCTCTCTTTACTCGTCACAACCCATGTGTACACCTACTAAATGTTAGCGTTTCACAGGGTGTAACAATGGATGCTCTCCTCCTCCATATTAATACTAGCCATACCAAGAGCCACCTCCCATGAAAATAGAAGATGCTAACTACGTTAGCAACATGCCTAAAAGTTATAAACCATATTACCCACAAAAATCAAGGCCATACGTCTTCTCCATACCAAGGACAATGGCGACTTCAACCGCAAGGAAAAGGTTAATACTATGCGAGGAATGACTATAGTGGCCCACCAAAGGTGGCACAATAATGAATTTTGCAAACAAGAGTTTGAATACCTATGTCCCACCTAGGGGCCCTTCTTTTAGTTTCAAAATCTAGAGGGAGGAACTTTTTCAAGAGTAAGAGGGTTTCAAAATTGAAGGAACATTGGAAAGAGTTCTTTCCAATCAAGAAACATCTGATGCATGTTTGAAAAACTTGACAGAAATTGTTGGCTCCAACACAATGTCTATTCAGAAATTAGAGCAACAAGTGAGGGATCTTTCACAAGAGAAAAATCCTAAGCAATGCCCAACACAAAGGGGAATGTTAGTACCTCCAATGCTCAGCGTATGGTTGTTGTCACTAGAAGCGGCAAAATTATGCAACCCATGGAATGATGTTTATGATGGTATTGTTGGCAAAGGTGCTAAGAAAGAGTGTGAGAGTGATGATAAATGTGTGGGGTTAAAAAAACCACAGGTTGATGAGGTTGTTGACGATGGATTGAAGAAGTCATACGTTGATGCGACAATGGATAATGCTATAGTTACTTCCAAGAGGAAGGGGAAGGCTAAGGAGAGTATTGATAAAACTGATAAATATTTCCTCCACCCATTCCTCCTTTTCCTCAAAGGCTTGCCAAACAAGCTATTGACTCCAAAATTGCTAAACACATCAAGTGATTGAAAGGAGAAACACTTCGAGTCCCATTCATAGATGCAATCAAGGAGATGCCTGGTTTCGCAAAATACTTGAAGATGTTACTAATAAGGAAGATACCAAGTGGAGATGAATAGCTGGTTCTCATAACACATCGTGTGAATACCATCAAAGCTGGCACAAGTATGGAGAAAAAAGATGTTCCGAAAGAGTTTACCATACCTTACAGAATTGAGTGTTATGACAGTTTGCATGCTTTGTGTGACAATGGGGCTAGCGTAAATTTTATTCTCCTATACATATACAAGAGATCAATATTATCAATGTTGAAGCTCACTTATATATGACTCTAATGGACAACAAGTCAATCGAAATGCCAATAGGGGTGGTGGAAGACATATTGGTGAAACTCGAAAAATTTGTGCTCCCGACCGATTTTATAGCATAAGACTGTGATGTGGACAGAGACATTCCAGTTATTTTTAGAAGATATTTTCTAGCTACTGGAAGTAGTCCTAGTTATATTTTAGTTAATATCAAAAAAACCAACCGAATTAAGTTTTTTAAATTTTGATTTTGGTTTTTCAATCTATTCAATTGGTTTCAATTTTAAACTTAATAATTCAGTTATTCGATTTTGATTTCAATTTTTAATTGACTAAATCCGGTTAACTGAAATAACTGAATAGATCATAATATACCTAGGCCACTACCCACTAATACTAGTATACTAGCCAGCATCTTAGACCCATAAATTTAAAATACAGCCGCCCCAGCCCACTTATGCCCAAGCCCACTAAAGTAATGCCCTAATTTCCTATCCTATCTATTTACTAATAAGTAATTTAGTATCACTATAGCGGTGCAAAGGTAAGCCCTAATTTTCTAAACTCATGACGATGGTCGAAAAACAAACTGAAGAAGAAGAAGAGCAGAAGGATAAGCACGCTGCACGATCACGCTGAAGGCGTCAGCGTGTCGCAGCCTCATCTTAGTTACTCACTTCGTCTTCTTCTCTTTTTCATGTATGTATATTGGAAGGTTAATATCCATCCCATTGATCTTCAAAGTCAATGGTAACATTATTTAGTGAAATAACATGGCTTATTAGTACGGAGAGAAACAACTAATTAAATGGCAGGTTAGTATTGGCCTTCCCGGTAATTAATTAATCATATAATTGAATTTTACATAATAGTCTAAGTTTATTGGAGATTACATAAGTTTATAGTGAATAATATCATTAATTTTAGAACTGCGAAATTATATTGACAGGGGAACTAAGTTTAACTTTTTGTCTTTCTAAAGTTGTACATTGTTATGGTTGTGTATGATTAGATTAATGTGCTGCTGTATATTGCACAAGAAGATTCTTAGCTTTTAAACACTGTATGCAAATTATTTCCACTTACTCCTGCTCCAAGTCTGCGGGAAGGTAGAAGGCAATCCATACGTTGAGAAAGAAACATATATAAGACATAAAGTTTGAGCAGCCAGTTGATGGTGGTTTCATCTCTAAAGTGACAAGCATATTTTATGGGAGGTTTAAGCTCAAGGAAGCAAAGGAGGTCTTGCCTATTTACGGAGCTGTTGAGGAGGACTCTATCTTCTTCTAATTCTTATGCTGCTTGGAATTGTTTGGTTATAAGATAGGTTTTCACTTTGTATTTTTGGCTCTGTTCTTTGCAAATTTGTATCTATAACCAGTCATTTGCTTTTGATCTTGCCGCCACTTGTAGTTTTTAATTAGAAAATCAATGAATCGATGAACAGACACATTTGTTTGGTTCTAATTCATGCTAAACGAATCTTGTTTATGTGTTTGGCCTATGATTATCATAGGGTTATGATCATCACATCATCACAAGAATCATTAGTTTATTCTTATTATTTTCTTTTACATTTGAATTTTCATAGATGGCAGAAAATGAAAGTAGTGTGAGTAAAGGTGGAGCTTCAAATGAAAGAATTCAAAGCATATCTAATACTTTATCTCCAAATGAAGTTGAAATTGAATCTTCAAAGAAAAGAAAAGTCAGGGAACCTAGGGCTAGTTGTTGGAAGAATTTGAGAATTTCATTGAGGAAAGTGGAGCTTCTAAAGAAAAATGTAAGTACTATGGAAGAAGTTATGCATCTTCTATAAAAGGTAATGGTACTTCGACAATGAATAATAATTTGTTGAAGTGTTCTAAACTTCCCAGTAACATAGATGATAGTCAAACACTAAAAAGTTTTCTACCTTCTTCAGTGGTAGCCAAAAAAGGGCTGGTTAGTACTTGGAAATTTGATTAAGCATAAAGTAGGAGGGATTTAGACCAAATGGTAATTATTGATGAGTTTCCATTTAGTTTTGTTGAGAAGGAAGGTTTAAAGAATTTCATATAGAGTCATAGTGCCACAATTTTAGAGTCCTTCTCGTAGAATGTTGACAGGAGATTGTTATGAACTCTATAATGAACAAAGATATCTTTTGAAAAAGGTTTTCAAAGAAGCACGTCGAAAAGTTTATCTTACGATAGATACTTGGACATCTATTCAGGGAACCAACTACATATGTATAACCGCTCACTTTATTAATAGAAGTTAGGCTTTATATAAAAGAATAATAAACTTTTATCCTATTTCTAGTCATGATAGTGGTGATATGGCTGCTTAACTTACTAGTTGTTTGCTTGAATGAGGTTTGGATAATGTGTTTACTATTATAGTTGATAATGCTAGTTTCAATGATGTTATAATGAAAGAAATGTCTAAACAATTGAGTAATTGCAAAACTAACATAATGAAGGGTAAGCACCTTCTTGTGAGGTACATGACACATATCCTTAATTCTGTTGTGCAAGATTGGTTGAAGAAATTGGTGTTTCTATTAAGCAAGTGAGACAAGCCGTGAGATATATTAGATAATCTCCTAGAAGAATTAAAAAGTTTAAAGAATGTTGTGAATTTCAGTTGATAACTATAAGAAATATTAAATACTTTGATGTTTCTACTCTGTGGAACTCTACATACTTGATGCTAGAAATAACACAACATTTTGAGCTTGCGTTTGAAAGATATAGTTTTTATGATAATAGGTTCTTGGATTATCTTCGTACTTGTCTTTTTGAAGATGAAACTTATGTAAGTGTCCTCACAAGTGTTGATTTGGATAATGTAAGGACAATGGTAAAGTTTCTTGAAATTTTTTATCAACTTACGATTACTTTTAACGTGTTTGGTTCAGATTATGTCACATCCAATGTGCATTTTGTGAAAATTGCTGAACTTGATCTTATTTTAAAAGAGTTGATAGAAAATAAAGATGCTATATTTAAATCAATGGCTGAAAAAATGAACAAACTGATCTTTATTGCATCTATGTTGGATCCTCGTAAAAAACTTGACTATGTTCCTTTTGCAATAGTGGATATGTTTGTAAAAGGACATGGGAAGAACCTAATTGGTGAAGTGAATGCATATATGAGATTTATGTTTGATTATTATGTTAACAAAGGATCAAAAGGCTCTTTATTTGAACTATCTTCGCCTACTTTATCTAGTGACTCATTGAGTACATCTAGTGTGAGTGGTTATTGCACCTTTCAGAAAAGAGAAACAATGAGAAAAAAACAACACATTGAGAGGAATAAAGAAGTTAGTAGAGGTAAGAATAGTGAATCAAATTTGGATAAATATCTTGGTGAAGATGTTGAGCCAGAGGCCGATGATTTTGTTATATTGACATGGTGGAAAATTAATGAGCTGAGATTTTTCATTCTTGCGGAGATCGCTCATGATGTGTTGGCCATTTCCATTTCAAGTGTTGCATAAAAATATTGATTCAACACTAAGGGTCACGTTTTTTTATCCCTTTAGGAGTTCATTGACTCCTAAACTAGTGCAATCTCTTATTTGTCTTCAAGATTGGCTTAGAAATGAACCTATTCCTATTAAAGTTGTGGAAGAGTTAGAGTTTCTTGAGCAAATTAAACTTGGTAAGAATTTGTATTTTGTGTTCATTATATTACATATAATTTTCTATTCAAGTTGCACAACAAGTTCTTTCATAGTTTTTTAGATATGGCTAGTAGTGAAAATGAATCTAGTATTGTTGATATTTAGTTGAAACTACCAACTAGTGACATATGTGGTAAGTAGAAACATCTATATATAATAACATATTTATCAATTTTATATATTTTAGATTTATTTTATTATTACTTGTATTTGGGTTATAGTTTTTGTTTTATTTTATTGTTAAGGATTGAGCACGCCGCGAAAATATTGATTACTTGTTTGGGATCACTTCGAAATGATGGAGGAAATTGGAGGTGTGCACATGATAAATTTATTCATTGTGGTTTAAGTTACCATTATCACCCGAAGATAAATTGAACTTATCATCTAGGGGTACATGTTAGCAAGTGTCTTGAAAAACAACAAAGAAGTCCAACGATATTGCAACACTGATTTTGATTTACTATGATGTTCTTTTTGAAGTTTAGCTATGCAGTTGATTTTAATTACTGAAGTATCGGAATACTCTTTTAATATTGGATGAATTTATGTATTATGTACTTGAATTGAATATTTGAGCATTATGTATTTGAATTGACTATTTGGATAGTAACCTGTGGCCTGTGTTGTGTGGGCATGTAGCTGCCTATAATATTTGACATAATATTAGTATGGATTGTGGCAGTGTGGTGTGGTGTGTGCATATATAGTGCTTGGCGTGGAATTTTGAACTAGTAACAAAAATATTTATTAGTATTTTGTTGTGGATGCATTGTTGGAATGATATTGTTGGCTGCCTGTCGTGTGGTGTTGTGTGGGAAACTGGGCATGGTTTGATGCTGCTTGCTGCAGGCAGCACTGCAGGCTGCTTGCCTGCTTGTATGTGTTGTATGTGGCTGTGTTCCCGAGTTAATAATATCGAAAATTAAAATAATTTAATTGAACTAAAATTTAAAAATTGAACTAAATCAAAATTATTTCAGTTCAGTGTGATTTATTAATTTTACAAATTGCAAATCAAAAAAAAAAGAATCGAATTTCTTGAACCAAATCAAACCGACCAAATGCCCACCCCTAAGTAAAAAGGCGCTTATGGATTCAAAGAAACATGAGATCATGTTCCAAGTCAAGAATGAAAGCATCACTTTCAAAGTGGGGAAAGACCACTTAATGCCATAGATGTTTGAAATATTTGTGTGTCTAGCATAGCAGAGTATAAGATGGAAAGAGTTGGGCATGAACCTAAGGCATCACCCAAAAGAAGAAGGCAAAAAACAAGTGGGTGAAGCAATATCTCAGTGACTCGAAGGATTGACGGGGTCATTTAAGGCCCCTCGCAGTGTTTGTAGCCTTGAATAGCTCGACAATTAGCTTTTCCTTAACATTTAGTTCCTATCTGATTTTAAGGTTAGACTTCAGTTTCTTTTAGTTTCCATCATTAGGAGAAGATAGAGAAATAAGATCATCTCCTCCATAGTGTGCCTAGTGTGGTAGGACCTATTTCGAACCATGTCATCAAGGATAAAATGTATGTTACCGTTGCAGACAACCTGATCATATGATGTGTGATTGCCTTTTCAAAGGTAGAAGAGATACAATATGGTTTTTTGGATCGGCGGTAGCAACCCATGGTAAAAGTAAGGGTAAAAGAACAATTGCGGGTTCAAGGCATTTTCCACACTGATTCTATACTTTAGGTGGTCAGGGGTATTTAATGTGATAGCAGCTACTTCGATTATCATCTCTTGTATTGTTTAAGGTTATACCTCATCTCCCTTTTCTTAATATGTTGATCATGCTTCACTAAGATGTGATTTTCACTCCTCCTCGTAATGTTTCTTAAAGTTATGGATGGATTTGAGGTAATACTCGCTCTAGAATCAACATTAGAGCCAATTGTCTCTTCTGTGGTAGTCATGTAGTTTATGAATTTTCCCATAGTTAAAAAGACCTCTTAGATTATGTGGTGTGAAAGCACACCTACCCTACATCAATTGAATAGATTAAGTTGAATAAGTATAGTGTGTAAACAATTTTTATTGAATATATGCTCCTAGCGGCGAAGAATAGTTATAGGTACTATAGCCAAGGTACGTCTACTAAAGTATAATCCTCATTCGAGGATGAATGATTTTAGGGGGGGGGGGAGAATGTTATAATGCGAATAAATATTTTTTGTTTAGAAGTATTATAAGTATGTTAACATCAAGTGATTAAGGTAAATCTATGTACATGTTAAGGAGTATGAACTGTATGGAGTATATACGATACCAAGTGTCGAGGGTTGAACATATAATATGACTTGGCTAATGACCCAACGAAGGAAAAGCGAGGCAGGGGAATAGACTAGGATCACTACCAGGTGTGGTACACTAGACCCTAAACTTCAGATGAGGTAGGCAGGCACATTGGAAGATGCGATGGGCCCGTCACCTCCACCACCCCATCCTTTTATATTGATAAATTGCATGTTGATCAAATCACATTTAAACATTTTCCTAATTGAGTAGTTTTCTTAAGACTATATTTTCCCTCTATTTCCAGCAAATTGAAGAGAAAATCAAGACTTCAAATCTCTTCCAAGTTCTAAGCAAATTCGGGTTATGGTTCTTGAAGCTGCAGAGTTGTTTCTTCGCATTGCTTTGAGTTGAGCTAGTTTCTGGGTAGTAGGGATTTGGGAGAACACTCATCTCTTTGAGGAAGTTATTTCTAAGTAAGATTAATTAATCTCAACCTTCTAATATCGATGAAATGTGAGTTAAAGTGAAGATGAGTTGTAGTAATTGTTGGTTGTTGTGTTCACATAGTTTGATGTTGCTGCCCAAATTTTTGGGATGAAGTAGGCTAGTGTTCATGGTTATGAGCTAAATATTTGGAGGAGTACAAGTATTTACTTTGGAAAGTAGGTCGACTAAAGTTGGAATCTATGTTCCAAGGTATGTAAGGCGCCCCTCTTCCTTATTTAAGCACGATTCAAGCTAATAAGTTGAAGTTGAACTAGTATGTTCTTGAGATACGTTGAATCTGTATGTAAAGCTACTCGTAGAGCTATTGAGTTGTATATTGAAGTCAAGTTGGAGTAGGGAAGTTGTATCTAAACTCGAAGTAACAAATAAATCATGATTTGTGTATTGTCATTAAGTAGCATAAATTGAATCTAGAGACCGCTAAACATGAGCACTGTAAGCTGGTTGTGATATATATATCATTGTGAATATCGCCTCTTTTTGAAATTTCCTATTTCCTCGCACGACAAGTAAAATCTAAGAAGATAATCGATTAATTGAACATAAGTTGACCGTTGTACTGTTGATTAAAGAGATAATGGTTAAGGCAACTATATAGTGTAATAATCATGTCCCTAATGAATACATATATGGAAATCTAATCCTAAGACATAACGATTGAGGTGTTAATCAAAAAGAAAGATGAGAAGTCAATACTAGAACTTTTAAGGTAACACGCTAAGTTGTGTACAGTGTCTCCGTCCATGTTTTAAAGACCAATAGAAGTTGTTTAGTATAAACACTGTATGGGTTAAGAAGTAAAGCTCTCGATGAAGTAAATATAGTAAATACATATAGCGACTGACGAAGTAGTTAACACTAAAATTAAGATCAATGAAGGCAAAGGATAAGATGTAATATGAAGTACTATAGTTTGTAAAAAATGTTAAGTTGGCTTAAGGTGATCAAATTAAAGATGTCAAAGTAAAAGAAAAGAGTTAGTTAATTGAATGGTTACTAAAGTTGACAATATATCCTCAAGACGTCTAGCAATGAAGTTATGAATAAGATTATTTAAGTGAATTATGAGATAATACGTTATATTATGATTAAGGTATTAATCTCATATAAGATGATTTAAACTAAAATAACTAAAGATAATAGCCTATAGTGTTGCAGTTGAGTCCTCCATCTTGTTTCCAATTGATAAATGGTAAGTTATCTACTCCTAAGTCCTGAGTTTATCTTCTAATTTCAAACGATTTCAAGTTCATAAGCTAAAGCTGCTTTAAGAACTTCAATCTTCCAAAATTCCCCAGTTAACTTCAAAACTTTATATAAGTTGTTCCAGCACCAGTCCAAGTTATAAACTATAGATTCTTGTTGCCTTAAAGTGGCATATTCTTACTAATTCCAATAAGTTCCTAGCGAGTCGATTACGAGCTACCCAGAGAAATTAAGTATAAGTCCTGAGTTCCGCATAAATCATCCATAGGTTTGCAAGGATAAAGAACTTCAAGTTCCAAAATTTTAAGAATACATTTACGTCTATAAACTACGTCAACTTGTGGTTACATCAACCTAGGAAGTTTAAAAAACTTGCATTCTGAGAAATCGTGCTAATGTCTCTGTTAAGTATCAAGTGTTCATAAAGGTTAACGAACTCAAGTTCTTAAAGGTTACTCCAGTGGAGAACCTTAAAGTATATACGATTCTTATATTATGATATGGTTGAATACTATAAGTTATGTTCATGTCATACATCTATATGTTTAGCTCTTGTTGAGTTATTATTTGAGTTTCTCTAAATCCATAGAAGAGTCTATCCCACTTATACGTGCTTCCATTGTCTAAGTAATTGTGAATTCAGTGTCTGGTAATAATCAGTAAAACTAAGAGTTCGTATCGAATACTTTATCCAAGAGTCGTAAATATTTATTCAGTATAGAGCCTCTCAGGGATGGCTGTTAAACTACCAAGGTAAAAGCTCTCTTCAGTTGAGTCATGTTTATGTGAAGAGTAGTATTCAGTTACATCAATAGATTATCTGAGGAGGGTTATTGTTGAGTCACCAGGGTTAAGATTATGTCTATGTACCATCATATCATGAGCATGCATGGTTGCAGTATATCACTATGATTCATGTACCTAGTAAGCTTGTGGGCAAATGTTATATATACACCCCTGATCTATTCTATCAGATGGGTAGAGGCGCCAACCATCGGAACATGTACCTATTGGTTAGACATATCAGTGTTGCATACATGAAATTACATTGATGCATATGAAAGGTTACGTGACATAAACATAACATTTACGTGTATATATTTTGTTGTTATGAGACATTTATATGGCTGCACAGATTGTATTGGTACAGTTGAGACTCTTGTTAGGTTACAGTTTCTAGAGTTAGATGGTTTCTTTCCCTATTTTTGGTTTAGTTATCTTGAGTTTTCTCTCTTAGTATTGAGTTGTACCAGGTTACGATTTTATCGAGTTCCAGGTTGCCTGTTTTCCTTATGTGCTTGTACCTCTTGACTCAGTTATTATATGATTATTATCTCACGTTTATAGTTTTAGTCTTACATTCCAGTATATGTAATTTGTATTGACGTCCCTTTGCCTGGGGATTGGCCTCCACGCTGCATATACAGATAGCGGCTGAGATTGCTGGGCCAGTTGTTGTAGGGGTGCGTGAGGTCCACGATTATGATGGTATGCTCCTGTCATGACCCAAAATCCCATTGAGTCATGAGGGCATTCATCATACTCGTAGGTGAACCCCATTCATTTATTGACCAATTAATAATTTAAATAATGCGGATATACTAAGCAACTAACTCTTATAAGTGTGGAATAAACAAGTCTAAGACCAAAACAACTCCACAATCTGGTGACACTAGTACAAGAGCATCTATAAATATCAAACAACTCTAGAAAACTAAAGTCACCGTCTAGAAAGAAATAAGGCAAGAAATAAATAAGAAGTCTCTAGAATTCAGTACTTCGGAAGAGAAAGCAACTCACCCTAAACTCTAACCGCAACATATCTCGAACTGCATAGCAACTCAAGTACCATTAGTACTTGATTCAGGCCCTGCACGAAAAAAAGTGCAACAAGTATAGGGTGAGTATAGGAAACACATGTAGTCAGCAAGCTTTGATAATTGGCCATTTCTAGAAGTCATGACAAGATATAATCCTAACAATTCTTTTTCAATAGTTATAAATATATAATAAAATAGTCCATCCCAACAAGAGTTTATGGATTTAATATCTAACCATGAAACAAATAAAATATATATTATAGTCAGTTTCACCACTTATGATATCACAATATATCTCAATATAGTCACCACATTAGTTACACCACTTATTATATCACAATGAGTCTCAGATATAATGAGTCAGATCAATATAATAACAATATCAACACTTCAACACTCAACACAATATGAAATGCAATGAAGATGAAATGTAATGCAATGCAATGCACTGGCCAAGAACCTATATATATCCTCTTCCTTTATTGGATAGTTGAGACCAATAGGGGACTCCCGAGGTCCATATACCTGCCGGAATCATTTTTCATCAGCAATAACACATGTCGGAACCATTTTCCATCGACAATAATATATGTCGCAACTATTTTTCATCGGCAATAACACATGTCAGAACCATTTTTTCATTGATAATAGCACATGCCTGAATCATTTTTCATATACAATAACATATGTCGGAACCATTTTTCATCAATAATAACACACGTCGGAACCATTTCCCATTGACATCACAAGAGTATGAATTTTCACAAAATAACTTAGTCAATAATTATCATGCAACAATAAAAGTGTTATAAGTATGTATGAATAACACAAGTTCATCAACCAACCGCTGCAATGAAGGATTTTTAAGTTACAATCAAGTATCACGTGGTGCATAAGTCCCAATAAATCAATCACATCACAAGTTGTGGAATATCATCAATTCATATATCAATTTGTATAAATTTACCCATATCATGACACCGGTCCCATATAAAATTATCTTCATCTCATTTATACGGGACCCTCTTATTATCCGTTATCCTTAAATTCATTTAATATATACAAAACTAACAAGAATCAATAAATTTCTACTTGCCTCAAACCAAAGCCCAAGCATCAAATTATGAATTTTTCCTTCTGTAATGCTTCCAAATTATCAAAATCTAGTTAAATATGAATCCTACATAAGAAAATAAAATCATGAATACCCATATTAATATACTTCTATTCGGGGCTCAAAAAGTCAATCCAAAAGTCCACCCCGAGCCCCCAGGGTTAAAACTGAAATTTTATTTAAAATTCATGTTACTCATATAGTAAGGAACTCAAATATAAAATTTCATCCAAAATGGAGCTCAAATTGAAATTGAATTCATCAAAATACAATTTCTTAACTTTAGGCTCAAAATCCCCAATTTTCATGCTCATATGCGGTTTTAAACAATGAAGTAATCGATAAATCAGAAACTTAATCCCAAATTGGTTTACTCATAACATAATAACCTTTAAAATCAAGTCCAAATTAATCTCCAAATCAAAAAAATACGATTTCTAAATCTAGGGCGAAAATCCCTAATTTTTTTCTCCAATAAATTTATGGATAAAAATAAAAATCAACTAAAGAAATTATGAAAAAATACAAAAATAAGGATTAGATACTTACCCCGTCGCTTTTACAAGAAAAATGTCACAAAAATCACCTCAAACGGAGCTCTAGAACTCAAGATATGATGAAAATATCCAAAATGCTATCTGTCTATTTAATACGCCGTCCAACATTAAAAAATGACTCTGTTTGTGAAATATAGGTCTCCTGTCACTAATAATCAATCTTTTTGGTTGCTAAAAGTGTGCACCAGATCCCTTTTTGCACCAGCAATCCATGTTTTAACTAAAATGGTCATAACTTCATCATAGAAACTTGAAATGCGATGATTCTTTTTTCTATGATTCCTAAATAATGATGCGGATGTACTTGTTCAATAAAAACTCCATTTTTTTTTCTCATTTGTCTAGTCATATATCAATTATTGCTCGTTAAAAATTACTTCTTCTTTTGTGATAAAAATCCGATCTTGACTTATCAAAGTTGCATCAAACATTTCTGATTACTCCTATAATTCATGATAAGAATTTTGAAAATCTCAAAATAATTTTTTAATTTCTAGAAATAAAAATGGACCTCTGAGTTTTCACATTTTATACTTAAAATCATGTTAAAACACACAGAATGTTCAAATCCACCCGAAACTCATTTGAACAAAATAAAAATTTGTGGACAATTCCAAAGTAATCATACAAACCTATTGAAACTTTCAAATCCTTAATCTGAGCTCATTTAGTTAACTACTTGACTGAGGTCAACTCTTAACTTTAAATTCTACTAGAATGCAACTCGAATGTTCGAACCTCATCCGAAATCCTCCAGAAATAAAACCAAATATGCAATTCAATTATAAAATACATTTTGGATCTACTGAACTCATCAAATCACTGATATGAGTTCGTTTTGACTAAAAGTTGACCGTGGTCAAATTTAGCTTTCTTAAAACTCATAATTCAACCAAAGGCTCAAATCACTGCCGAACACCTTGAGATCCATGAAAACAATCCAACTAAGTCATAAATCACAATTTTGAACTAACAAATCTTTCAGAATCCAAGTTCAAGCTTGTTAACCTGAAATATTGACTTTGGTCAAATCTCCCAAACTTTAAACCTTCCAAAACTAAAAATCTCATTCGATTTTTGTCAGTTCATCTCAGGAATTGTGTCATCCATCTCCATAAGTAATAAATAACAAAATGAAGATATAAAAAGGTTCAAACTAGAGAAATGGGTCAAAAATCACAAAATGACCTTGTGGGTTGTTACAGCTCCCCTCTTTCCGAATCTAAGATCTGTTTCAGCTGAATTTTGAGGTACAGTTATGGTAGGTTGGAGCTTAGTTTTGACCATAAATTCAATTTATTCATTAGAAGCTTTGTGGTGTTAGTATGTACAATATCATTCAATTTGTGGCCTCGTCGGCTTTTCATTGTTATCACAGTTAGTGATGGCCTTATTGGCATAAATGTTGTTCTCTCTTATGTAAGGTGACCTCATTGGTCCATATGCTATGTTATATTTGATTGTGATAGGTGGCCTTATTTTCCTAAAAATTATTTACAGACATTATATAGCCGTTTTTCGGACACTCACCTCTAGAAAGCCAGTTTCTCCCTCCCCTAGTTTGAGCGTGACAAGATGATATATGATTATGATATTTGTAGATTGTCAACACAACAAACATATATTAATCTTTAAAATGCCTCTCATTTATCAGCAAGATCTAAAAATTTGCAATAAAATGTATTGTTTTTTATCATTACTATAGGTATTATTAGCAATCAATATTTAGTATTATAACATTAAATAAGACACCTTAATATTAATTCATAATTCAACCAAGAAGTTAATGTCTAGTATTTTATGGATTTTTTGAATTAGGAGTAATTTAGTCGATCAATGTTTTCTCAATTTTCGTAGTTCAATATTCAATTGTGAGGCTTTCCAATTTTAGAATATTATTATAGATGAAATATAAATATAAGTATTATTAGCATTCAATTTTCAATATTATAACATTAAATAAGAAATTTATATTAATTCATAATTCAACCAAGAATTTAATGTGTAGTATATTATAGATTTTTAGGATGACGAATAATTTGATCAATTAATATTTAAAGGGTATTTTCGTAATCCAATATTTAATGATGGAGTTTCTCACTATAGATATAGATATAGTGTGTGTGTTTGTGTGTGATTTTTATTTTTCTTTAACTAATTAATATGGGATGTACATATGACGCACGAAATGCACGTTTGACGCACGAAATGAACATAAAATGCACAAAAAAGAGCTACTTTTATTAAATATATTTAAAACCTTTTGTTAAGGTTTGAATTTAGATTGCTAATTAAATTGAGTCATCCACGATTAGCAGTAGAAAACTTGAAGATTTTAAAATTTTTGTCAAGCACTATATTTCTAATGGAGCTCACTCTTTCCCCTTTGCATATCCCAAATGCTATTTAACAAAATTTTGTTACTTGATAAATTATAAAAGATTTGCACTTTGTTTTATGCATACCAATTTCAATTCTTGTGCAGTTTTTGTTCTTAATTAGATGAAACTTTAATTTTGTGATACTATGTGGATAAGTATATGTCGGTTTTTGTAGTGGCCACTGAAAAATGAGGGAAAAATTGGAGAATACAGTAATAAAAGTACTCTTGAAATGCTGATGTATGTTGTTTGTATCAATATTAAATTGTAAGCAGTTTCTTGTACAATGTAAAAAAAGAAGAAGTAATATTTCAACGATTCCATCGCATCTTCGTGACGTGCCACCATTATGACTTCGATAGGAAATTCACTATTGAAAGTCAATTAGATCAAGTTCTTGGAGCAAATGGAATATCAACAGACATTTGCTGCACCAATCATGTGCCCTCTCGCTTATTTTAGAGAAAGAAACAATAGGCCGAACATGACACACTCAACATATTCTAAAATTTTTCTGTGTTCCATTTTTTAGGGGGTCGATTAACCAAATTACGCATATTATTAGCCTGCAATATTGCAATCCTACTGTTGCTTCTGCTTTGAAAAACTTAATGTCTGCATTCACTTTTCTCCTTATTGTCAACAATGGATATGAAAGAATCAAGTTTACAAGAATATGTATAGCTAAAGTGTTCGATACTCATTGCTATACCTACCTCGTAAACTGACTCTTTCATGTCCAGTGATGACAACAAGGAGAAAAGTTAATGCAGGCATTAAGTTTGTTAAAGCAAAAGCAATAGTGGGATTGCAATGTTGTAGGCCAACAATATATGTAATTTGGTTAAATTGATCCCTTAAAATTCAAACACAGGAAAATGTTTAAAAATGTTGAACGTATCATGATAGGTATATTATTTCTCTATCTAAAATAAGCGACCGGGCACATATTAGTGAATGGAATGTCTGTTGATATGTCACATGAATGAACGCGTTCATGCCAGTGGTTTAATGCTAATTTGGAGAGAAGGTCCAACCTGTGTATCCAGTTTGTATTATTGTCATTAGTGCCGACAAAATAAACTCATATTTTTGATAACCCACCCAATCCGCTTGTATTTAGTTGGGTTGGATGAGTGAGTTTTTAGATGGATAAATTTGAGTTTAAGCTCATATTCAACCCATAGAAATATGGTTATTCATGGGTAAAATATAGGTAAAACATGGGTTAGCTTCATTGGTTGAGCTTGAAATTTTTATTCATGATATCACAAAAATGTTATAAATTTCCTTCTTTTATTGTTGATCATTTGGAACTTCTTTTTCTCTAAAGATTATAGGTATTATTTAACATATTTCAAAAAAGTATCTTCTTTTTATTGCATACTAAAATACCAATTACAAGATAATAAATATATAACTGTCAAATTTTATATCGGGGTTGGGTCGAAAGTGGAATCTTGAATCACAGGTCAATATTAAATATTGGGTCTCGAATCGAGGTTGAGAGTTGGATCTATGGTAAATTTTGGGATTTGGATCAAAAGTTGTGGTCCAGAGTCGAGGTCAGGGTGGGGCCAAGATTGAGAGTCGGGTCTCTGGTTGTGGTCTTGAATCGGGTCTTGAGTTTTGTCAGAATTTGGGGTCAAAAGTCGGGGTTGGAGATCAGGGTGGAGGGTCGGGGTCGGGTCAAGATTGAGAGTCGGGTTTCTGGTCGTAGTCTTGAATCGGGTCTTGAGTTTTGTCGGAATTTGGGGTCAAAAGTCATGGTTGGAGAACAAGGTGGAGGGTCGGGGTCAGGGGTCGAGTTTAAGTGTAAAGAGTCAAGATCAAGTGTCGCGAGTCTGATGTCGAGTCGAGGTTGGGTCCCTTGTTGGGATCAAAAGTCAGGGTCGTATGTGAGGGTCAGTGTCGAGGTAAAGGTTGGGAGGTGAGATCGGGGTCGGGGTTGGCGTTGGAGGTTAGGGTTGAGGTCGGTAGTTAGAGTTAGTAAACGGGGTTCAAGGCTGAGGTAAGGAGTTGAGGTCGGTATCGAGATCGAGGTTGAAAGTTGGAATTAGGATCGAGGTAAGGAGTTGAGATCTGGGGTCGGGATTAGAGTTAGAGGCAGGGTCGAGGTCGAAAATCAAAATCAAGGGTCAGGATTATGGAACACAGGTCGGATTCGGTGTTGGGAATTGCGGGTCGGGGTTCGATGACAAGCTTGAGGTCACGAGTCGAGATCGGGATCGAAAGTCGGGTGTCGGGTCGAGGGCCATACTTGGATCCTGGGAAGAGATCAATATCAGGGTTGTTGTAAAGGTCAAAAATTGAGATGGGGGTTGGGAGTCGGGTCCCACATCGAGGTCGGAACTTCAATCCTAGGTAAGGGTTGATATTTGAAGTTTGAAACCGGGATTTTGAAAATATGTTACTAACTTTGTGTAGGAAAGTCATTTTTTTTAAATTCAAGAGAAATAATTCAATTTGCAAAAATAAACATTCAAAAACATTTAAATCAATTAAACATGAGAAAATTGAAAATTATTTTTTAAAAATATTTTTCTTCATACCAAACACACCGTTATAATTGATTTATAAATATTTTAGATTATGTATCATTATTAATATTTTTAAATTACATTAAGCAGGTTTTACTCCTAAATTAAAAATTTTCTCTACTTTGAAATCAAGTGATAATATTTTTCTTCCTTGTTATTATGTTTTTGTACATTGAAAAGTTATAGAAAAAACTTTATGACTTCTATGATATAATAAACTAAATAAAGTATTTTCAATATTTCTCACTTTAAAAAAATTAAAGATTTTTTCTATATTGAATTCTAAAATAGAGTACTATTTGCTCATGAAAATATGGATAAACATGTCTTTTACTCAACCCATTTTTACCCATATAAAATATGGACGGTGTTAAGCTTAATTTTTGATGATGACTATATGAATATGCTCGTATATCTTAGGAAACAAATTTTGCATATCGGCAATAGATAAAGTGATAAAGTTGTTGACTGGGAAGTTGGTTATGTGATTCTTGCAGGTCACAGCCGATAGAAGTCAAGAAGGAGTCTATACAAATCTTTGGATAAAGAACGGACGCTTAGGAGATAACTGAAAAACTCCTTTCAGTAGGCAACACATCTTTAGATAAAGAAAGGACTATTAAGATATAACTCAAAGACTCCTTCCAGCAGTCAACAAAGGAGTCTCACATTGATAGCCTATATAAAGGAGGTTGGTACGCCAGAAGGCAGATTTCACTTACATATAGTCTTCAGCTTATCCAAACATCTGAGCTTTTGCTGGCATTCAATGTTGAAGAGTGTTGACTAGTGCTAGAGACAGTTCCCTAGTTTTGTTCCATGTCTATTGCAGTCTAAGTATTTTGGTCAACTTGTAGTGAAACAGTGAACTCCGAAAGAGTTTGTTTAATACTGTTTTTTCATTCACTTGTAATTATATTAAAGTTCTTCTTGTTAAACTTAGGGCAGTTTTTACAGGTTAGGAATTTTGTAGGACTTAGGGGTAGGTCATTAGATTACGGGAGGTAATCCAAAATTGGTTTTGTGTTTTAGTGAAGTTAAGTTGAAATCCTACGTGGAATTAGGTCGTGGTTTTTACATCCATTCGACCCTGGGTGATTTTCCACATAAAAATCCTTTTCTCTTATTTCACTTTCTGCACTTTGTTATTTTAGCTTATATTAAGTCACTATCCAAAGGAACAAGGTTCAAGTCTGTTCCTGTTGTCAAAAGAAAGTTTAAAGAACACTTTTAGTTAGGAAGTAATAGCATTAGACCCAGTTCAGCCCCCTCTTAGGTCTAATTTAGAAGTCCTTTTAATAACAATCGGTATCAGAGAAGGTTGTTCATTTATAGGTTAACCCCTTTGAGAAAGATTCATTAAAATAACTTCTGAAATAACTTTACCTGAGGGACAATCTAGCACACAACCTCCTCTCTTGAGTGGCCAGCATTACGGTCTTTGAAAAAATCGTATGAAAATTTACATGAAAGATGAGAACTATCAGCTATGGGTAATTGCTTTAAAGGGACCTTTGGCTCCTATGGAAGTAAAATCTGATGGAATGAAGGTCCCAAAGACTGAAGATAAGTTTGATGCTGATGATTTCAAATTGATGGAAAAAAATGCTAAGACTATAAAGATACTCTACTTTAGACTGGGCATTGATATACAATTGTATTTTTGGATATCCAGTGCAAAAGAGATTTGGGACTCTCCTACTCTGGCACATGAAGTTACGAATCAAGCAAAATAATCTAAGATTGACATGCTTATAAGGAAGTATGAACTTTTCTCCATGGGCGAAAAAAAGTCAGTCAAAAATATATTTATCTGATTCACGCACAACACAAATGAACACAAATCTCTTGGAAAGGAGTTTTTGACTGAAGAAAATGTTAGAAAGGTTATGAGAATTATGCCTACTTTTTGGGAACCTAAAGTTACTGCTATTGAAGAAGCAAAACAAATAAGCACAATGCAAATGGATGAGCTCATTGGAAATTTGCAAACATATGAACATAAAAAGATAGACAAAGTGGCTGAGGAACCCCATAAGAAATGCAGTCTCAGCCTAAAAGCTGAATTAGAATCTGATGAAGAAGAAATAGCAATATTTGTTCGATGGTTCAAAAAGTTCTTCAGAAAAGAAAATTAAGAAAAAAACGAGTCACGTAATAAAGGTAATTCCTCTAAGAAGGGACAGTTCTAGTGTTGTTTCAAGTGTGGTCAGATAGATCACTTGATAAAGGACTATCCCCTCTTGAAAAAAGAGCAAAGAAAAAACTCAAAAAGGCATCAGCAACCGGCTTCAAAAGTTTTCGAGAAAGCCATGAAAGCTACTTGGGGTGAAACTTCTAATAATGAATCATAAGGGGAGGATGGTGAAAATGACAATCTGCCCCTCATGGATAAAAGCGACTCTGTAACACCCCAAAACTTTCCTAGACAAAACTCAAACCTTGCAAGAAAAATTCAAAATAAATCAGAAAAAGATTCCTTAGAACAACTGAGACAACAAGTTATGGCCAGCTCCAACAACTCATTGTGTTAGTCGTGGTCAGTCCTGCTTGGTCCTTCGGAAACCCATGTGATATGGAATAACCTGTTCTGAGAAACAATGAGTTATCCTATCACTGGTTGGTTCCCCGGCTCAGAATTCCTTTTTCTCAGACCTCATGACTCAACCAAGGAGTCGTCATTTGATATAACAATTCATGGTATGAGTCATTGATTAAGAATATTAAAAGCTCCCTTCAGTGATGATGAGTGGAAACAATGACCCGTTGTGTCTCAGGACGAGTTGTTGTGACCACGTGTAAAGTTAGTGATTCTTCATAATTTTTCCAATGAATGTAACAACTAGACACAACGACCCGTTGGGTCCACCAACGAGTCAATGTCTTGCCGCCCATCAGGCCTCCCTGATTTTTCCATCTAGTGACCAGGGAGGAACCAACAACCCATTGGTTCATCCAACGAGTCGTGGTATCTCTCGTTGGCAAATCCAGTGAACCCAGAACCTAGGTAGTGAGACCATCGACTGGTCCCAATGAGTTGTGGTCTCAACCAAAGACTTGTTGAGTGATCCATCGGTCCCCTGTCGGGCAGTTTTCTAGATTTTATTCCAGGGATATTTTTGTAATTTTCAACCTATTTAATCCCAAAATTATTCCCTTTTTAAGAAATTTTCAAAGGATTTAGAGGGGTTAAATGGTTCTCCTCCCTCATTCACCACTTACACTTTCAGAAGAATGTTCATAGAATCTAGATCCTTCCTCTCAATCAAGCACTAGAGCTCTTTGTCAATTGCAGAAATTCAAGCTTTTTCTCAAGGGATTTCTTATCTAGGTATGTGGGACTTGAACAAGGAATTATTCTTCCCTTGTGTCCCTCAAACCTTTCTCTATTTATTCTATCAGTTACAGCCTTGTGGATACAAAATGTAGAATATTATTCTTTATTTCTAGAAATTTTGTGAAACTAGTATCTATTGGAATGAATTAGACCTAGTTTCTCAGTTCGGCAAAATTAAAAATATTGTGAGTTGGACTAGTTTTGCCTGTAAGTTGATTCTATTAGTTTTGGGATTCCCATATTATTAGTATATGTTGAACTCTCAGTCAGATGCATGTTAGTCTAGTCTCAGTCAGATTATTAGCACACTCACTTTTGTCCAAAAATGCCAGCTGATCAATTTGACTACAGTCATTTCTTGAGGTGTCAGTGGTGCCTCCTAGTTTTTAGTATTAGACTCAAATATCATATTTTAGTGGTTCTTTAGACGGTTATCAAACTTCTAGATAAGTAGCTCTGACCAGTCTTAGAATCCCCAGCTTCAGTTTTCAATCTGTTCTTTAGACGGTTATGACGCTTCTAGATAAGCGGCTCTGGCCAGTCTTAGAACACCGGTTACAGAATCCAGTCCGATAAGACTCTAAGGGTACTTCCAGATAGGTATTTCTAACTTATTCTTATGTTTTAGTTTTGAGCTATCAACTTAGTAGTCAGTCTAGGACTATCCAGTGGGAGTAGGACTTAGCACTGAGCGAACCAGGGATACCTAGGTTCCCAGAACTACGTTGCCACCGTACGTTATTTTACTGGCCTTATGGCCCTAGATTTTTGATCACCCAATTCATGCCTTTATATCCTGGCAAGGTAGATTGGGTCCTACCGATAGGGTGTATACATCGGACTCCACGTCTAGCTCACGTGGTTATATGGCGTTTAGACTCTCCCACTAGTAACTACGGTCTCCGTTTAGCTTACCTTAGACTAGTTTCAGTTACTTAATTCATATTAATTCAGTACAATTAGTTCAGATTAGTATCTTAGATCTAGGGCATGTCTTTGACCATCAGACAGGATCATTTTGACCATTTCAATTATACTTCAGTTTATTCAGTTTCAGTATTTTAGTTAGTCAGTGCATATTATTATAGTTCAATTATTTATTCTCTGTGTTATGTTTTCTCCTACATAGTACATTTAAAGTACTAATGCATATCTTCTATGATGTATCGTATTATGATATAGCCTCAAGTTCTTAGTCTCAACACCATTAGAAGATCTTCTCTAAGAGTTATCAGTTGCACCAGTGGTGATTCCTTATCTTTCGAGGACAATGTTATTTTTCTCCAGTTATTTTCATACAGCTATACTTTAGAGTTAGCTGGGGGCTTGTCCCAGCAATGCATCAGATATAGATGGCTTTCAGACATAGACTCAAACTTTTAGATTTGTTTTCCAGATGTACAATTTTTTATTATTCAGCTTTCCTTAAATGATTTTACTATTTAAGCTTCTGCTATGATTTTACTTAGATTATCAGTGTTACGATAGACCATCGGTTGACTTGGGGTTACTTGTGACTCCAAGTACTGTATCTCATCCAGGGTATAGACTTGGGTCATGACAAACTTGGTATCGGAGCACTAGGTTTAGAGTATCCTAGGATGTCTGAAAGCCGCATCAAGTAGAGTCTTTTTCGTGGGTGTAAAGCTCGCCACACTTATGACGAGGAGGATACGAGACGTTCTTAGGAAAGCTCCCTTTTGTTCATACTTCATATCGTGCGTTGAAGTTCAATTCCAGAAATGTTCTCCTAACTCGTGCTCTATTTCATTTAAGGGAAGTCATGCCTCCAAGATGCGGTAACAGAAGAAGGGCCAGTAATGCTAACTGACCTGCCCCACCAACTTCAGCAGCCTTTCAGGATGACACAGTGTCCTCCGCAGGGTTCAGAGCAGTAATCCAGTTGCTCGCGCATAAAGTCACAAACAAGGTAAACCTGTAGATTGTTCCGCTTAACACTAATGAGTCCAAAGTAGTTGCCCGAGTTCAAACCTTCACCCGAATGAACTTCTCTAGCCTTCCATGGATATAAGGTGGGAGAGGACCCACAGGAGTTCGTGGATAAGATTAGGAAAGATCACCCGCAATATGGGCGTTAGATCCTCTGAGAGTGTTGACCTGGCTTCCTATCAGGTGAAAGGGGTAGCCCAGATCTGGTACAATCAATGGAAGGAATGGAGACCAGCGGGAGAAAAATCGACGGAGTGAGAGGAGTTCACAATAGCCTTTCTAGACAGATTCTTCCCTAGGGATCTTAGGGAGGCTAAGGTGGAAGAATTTATGAATTTGAAATAGGGCAACAGGACAGTAAAAGAGTATGCACTGGATTTCACATGGTTGTCAAAATATGCTCCGAAAATGGTAGCTGAGCCAAGGGCTCGCATGTTGAAGTTCATCAATGGAGTATCCAACTTGGTCCTTAAGGAGTGTAGGACTTCAATGCTCATTAAGGATATTGACCTTTACAGCCTCATCATTCATGCCTAGTAGATTGAGGCAGAAAAGCTAAAAGACTTGGAGTGGGAGAATAAGTGGGAAAGGACTGGACAATCAGATTATGGCCACCAGAGGTCTATCGGTAGTAGTTGCCCATAGCAGAATCAGCAGCAGAGTGCTCCAGCACCCACTTCAGCCAATGCCCCTACTTTCCAGTCCAGCACGGATCGGAGGGGTGGAGCATCTGGTTCAAAGTCCCAGAGTCACAGTGGCAGCAATCGCTACCCAGATTACCCTAATTTTGGCAAGAACCATCCAAGGGAATGCCTTCAGAGCTGAGAGGGTTACTTGGGTGTAGACAACTAGGTCATCGTCTCAGAGAATGCCTGTCAGCAAGATGGGGAAGATAAAAATCCACAACTTCAGTAGCTCCAACAGGCTGACCAGCTCAGTAGGACAACACTTCTGGTATGGATGCCAGCTAGTGCCAAAACCAGTTTTATGCTTTGTCCTCTCGTTAGGATTAGGAGAGCTCACCTGATGATCAAAGTTATGTTACGTATTTTCCATCTAGATGTGTATGCCCTACTAGATCTAGGAGCCATACTATTGTTCATGACTTCCTATGTAGCTGTCCAGTTTGATATCACATTCAGAAGTCCCCTCAAAATGATTCTCAATCTTTAGCCCAGTTGGTGAGTCAATTAGAGCCAGCTGGGTGTATAGAGCCTGCCCTGTCTTAATCTTGATTAAAGTCGTTACAACTGATCTCGTAGAGTGAGACTTGGTTGATTTCGACGTCATTATTGGCATGGATTAGTTACACCCTGGTTATGCCTCAGTCGACTGTAGAACTAGAGTCGTCAAATTTCAATTCCCTAATGAGCCAGTTTTAGTGTGGACGGGCAGTAGTTCAGTGCCTAAGGATTGGTTTATTTCCTACCTTAAGGCAAGAAAGATTATTTCTAAAGAGTGTATTTATCATCTAGTTCAGTTCAAAGATTCCAGCTTCGAGACCCCGACTATTCAGTTAGTTCCAATTGTCATCGAGTTCCCTGATGTGTTTCCCCAAGATTTTCCAAGAGTCCCTCATGAGTGGGAAACAGACTTTGGCATAGACCTTCTTCCAGACACTCAGTCCATCTCCATCCCTTCTTATAGAATCACTCTAGCTAAGCTTAAGGAGTTGAAGGAGTAGCTAAAAAACCTCCTTGATAAAGGCTTTATCAGTCCCATCATCTCTCCATGGGGTGCTCTAGTATTATTCATGCGAAAGAAAGAAGGTACCCTCAGAATGTGTATTAACTACCCTCAGTTGAATAAGGTTACAGTTAAGAACAGTATCCCCTACCAGGATTGACGACTTGTTTGATCAGCTTCAGGGAGCTACTTGTATCTCCAAGGTAGATCTATGGTCAGGGTATCATCAGCTAAGGGTCAGAGAATGTGACATATCGAAAACAGCTTTCAAAACTCGGTATGGGCACTACGAATTTGTGGTTATGTCCTTCATGCTAACTTATGCCCCCGCAGCTTTTATGGATTGAACAGGGTTTTCAAGCCGTATCTAGACTTGACAATCAAGTATACTCCAAAAGTGAGGAAGAACATACTAACCATCTGAGGATAGTGCTACAGCGGCTTATAGACCGCTAATTGTTCGCTAAATTCAGCAAATGTGAATTCTAGTTAAAGTCTGTTGCTTTCCTTAGTCACGTGGTCTCGGGTGAGGGTATTCAAGTAGATCTTCAGAAGATAGCAGCAGTGAAAGACTGGCCAAAACCTACTTCCTCAACCGAAATCAAAAGTTTCTTGAGTCTAGCCGTCAATTAACGATGTTTTATAGAAGGTTTTTCCTTTGTTGCATCTCCTATGACTAGGTTAACTCAAAAAAAGGTGAAAGTTCAGTGGTCAGATGCGTGTGAAAAGAGTTTCCAGGAGTTGAAGACTTGAATCACTATTGCTCTAGTGTTAACCTTACCGGAAGGAACAAATGGGTTCGTAATGTATTGTGACGCTTCCAGAGTTGGACTCGGTTGCATTCTAATGCAGCGGGGTAAGGTGATAGCTTATGCCTCCAGACAACTCAAAGTTCATGAAAAGAACTATCCAACTCATGACCTAGAGTTACCAGCAGGGGTGTTTGCATTGAAAATATGGAGACACTACCTTTATGGGACTCATGTGGATGTTTTCATCGATCACAAGAGCCTTCAGTATGTGTTTAGTCAGAAAGATTTAAATCTTCTTCAGAGAAGATGACTAGAGATATTGAAGGACCACAACATGAGTGTGCTGTACCACCCAAGAAAAGCCAATGTGGGGGTTGATTCCCTAAGAAGGATGTTTATGGGGAGTGTGGCTCATGTTGAAGATAGCAGAAAGGAACTAGCAAATGATATTCATAGTTTGGCTCGATTAGGAGTGTAGTTTGTTGATACAGCTGAGGTAGAGTAGTGGTGCAGAGTGGATCAGATTCATCGTTAGTAGTTGAAGTTAAGTCAAGGCAGGATGAAGATCCCATACTGCTTAAGCTAAAGGAGGTAGTTCTCAGAAAAGAAGTGGAGGCTTTCTCCAAAGGAGAAGATGGCGTGCTCGGTTACCAAGGTAGACTATGCATACAGGATGTGGGTGACCTAAGATAGTAGATACTTCCTGAAGCATATAGTTTGAGATATTCTATCCACCCAGGAGCCACTAAAAAGTACCATCATTTGCGGGTTATTTACTGGTGGAACGACATGAAAAGAGACATAGCAGAATTTGTGGCTCAGTGCCCAAACTGCAGCCAGGTTAAAGTGGAACATCAGAGACCTGGGGGTATGACTCAGGATATCAGCACAACCACATGGAAGTGGGAAGAAGTGAATGTGGATTTTATTATAGGTCTACCTCGTACTCGTCGACAACATGATTCAATTTGGGTGATAATTGTTATACCCTCTAGGATTCCTAGCACATAGATGACCCATTCGCACATTGGTTAAGCCTATTTGAAGGCCATAAGTACTAAAAAAAGGCCCAGAAAAAAGATCGGACGAGAAACCTATCAAACCATCGCTGGAGGAGCTAAGGCAGAGCCCCTCCGCGATGGCAGCATGTCACGGAGCCAACATAATGTTATACCCCAGTAGGATTCCCAGCACCTAGATGACCTATTCTCACGTTGGTTAAGCATATTTGAAGGCCATACGTGCTAAACAAAGGCCCGGGAAAAAGATCGAACGAGAAACCTATCGAACCATCGCGGGAGGAGCCGAGGCAGAGCCCCTCTGCGATGGCAGTGTGTCACAGAGGTGGAGCCTCCGTGTTGGCTTCGTGACACATTGGCCTTGTCCAGGCCCAAGTATATAAAGCCCCACTTCGGTCTTAAATCATATTATCCTTATAATTTCCAGTGAAAACAGAGAGGAAAAACCAAAGAAAGAAAAGAACGTAGAGGGTAAATATATGTTCGTCCAATTACGCTGCCAAACGTAGTCCAAACCCAAATTAACCTCAGGTACCGAGGTATTTAGCAGCAGAGAGCATTCCTACGGATTTAGTTTCGTGAAATACGGCCGACGAATCATCGATCTACCGAGCTAAGGTAAGTAGAATTGCTCCAAACTAGTGTCTATGTGCTCCTAGTCGTGAAGTGAATACTTCTCCCTTCTGGACTTCTGAAAAATAGCGAGTTTTCGACCATCTTTCGATAAGCCTAAGTTTAGGCTATAATTATATCGTAAGTGACGTTGTTCTTTAAAATAAAGCTATATTTAGTATTAATTGACGTATATATGAATGCAGTTGGGAGAAATAGCTGGAGTACTGACAGAGCCTTGTCCGACAGTCGGACAACCCGAGGTTAGGGTATGTAAAGCTAGTTCCTTCGGTAAGTTAGTAATTTTAGCCTTGTATAGTACAATAAACTCCGTAGTAGAATTCCCGGAGTTGAATGTTAAATATTGTGGAAGTTCAGTAAACCTAGTTTGCGTTGTTATATCGTATTCAGTTCGAAAGTTAGAAAAGTATGCGCCCAAGGGCAAGTTAGTATTTCAGATTCAGTATAGCCTATTATGTGATTAGCAAGCATGTTATAGAATAAAAAGAAACAGATTTTCATAATAAAAGTCAGTGAAGAAAGATCAGATAGACAGACAGTTATGGCTACAGATTAGCCATTCAAACAAATGGTATCTTGCCTACAGATTAGCCATACAGTTAAACAGAGATTTCAGAATCAGTATAATCAGTAAGAATCAGTTCAGTATAGAAATAGATCAATATAATAAATCAAATTTCAGATAGTCTTTTTCTCAGTTATACATGCTTGCTATTTATATGTGCTATTCGTTTGTTGAGACGTGTTGTGGCGTGAGGGTACCTTATTGAGTGTCCTCGCCTCCACTGGGTTGGTAATCATGTCGCCCACTGAGCGGGTTGGTTTACGTCACTCCAAGGAGTGGCATGCCGTCCCCAGCTTAGACAAAGGTAGGATGCAGCTTTCCCCACAGCAGTCTGATCAGCATTATAGGTACAGCTCCGGTATCAGATAGCCCTGTTGAGCAGTGTCTAGGGAATCAGACCCTATCTATTACTGTCTGTACATTTAGTTATTACAGGTGTAGCTCCAGTTTCAGATAGCCCCGTAGAGTGTGTCCGGGGATCCAGACCCTATCTGTTATTGTCTACACAGGAGTCCTCCAAACCCAGACACGGTTGCTTATATCGGAGGCTATGGCCCCAGCCGGAGACCCAGGGGGCCGGTAGAGGAGCTCCGAAGTGAGCAGATGAGTGGAGTGACTTATTTTTGGTTGGTTTTGACCCGGGTAGGGGTATATAGATTGTTTGCTTGCTTGGCGCCATCCGGATTATAGGGGTTGGTATTGGCTCTTGCTTGCTACTTGTATATCTATTTATGTGCTATATACTTGCTACTAGACAGCAGGTCGATGCATCTACAGGTACGCCTTTGTCTTATCAGTACAAAAATCTTGATTCAGTTTATATCAGCTCTTCAGATTCAGCTATCTCTTGCTATACTAAAATTCTAGCTATGCTATCTATATTCAGTTGTTTTCAGTTGTATTATTTCAGTTGCTCTACATACTCAGTACCAGTGGTACTGATGCCCAGTGGGGAGCTGCATTACTTGCCTGCAGGTACTCATAGACAAGGAGGTGATCCCTCATGATTCCAGCCAGCTATTGAATATTTAGCTCCTGTCATCTGGAGTCTGATTTCTACAGGTGTAGCTCTTTTTCTTTTTGTACAGTACGAGTAGGTCAGGGCCCTGTCCCGATCATTTCTATTGCTATTCCTAGAGGCTTGCAGTCTGTATATATTTCCCTGTGTTTAGTTGAGCCGGTCGTGCGAGTCCGTGCAGTTTGCTGTAGCTGTTTAGTATTTCAGTTTATGTTGGCCGTGTGAGGCCTTAGTTTGACAGTAGAGGTGACCTTGCCGGTAAAGTAGCCCTACCATAGTCTTGTGTTGATATTACAGATGACTAGACAGCATGGTGGCCTTGTCGGCCCGTATAGGTCCCTTGTTATAAATGTGTTCTGGTTAGCTGTTAGTACAGGTACAGGTGACTATAGGCCAGTTGGCCAGAGGCTGTGTTTACAATCGTTATATAGCTGGTTTGTTCCTTGAAATATAGTTAGGGCCAGCTAAAGCACCAGATGTGCTTAGGCTGGACCACTTAGCAGTCCAGAGTCTAGCAGGCACTAGGTGCCCGTTATACCCCCCAAGGTGGGGTGTGACAAACTTGGTATCAGAGCAGGTCGTGTCTCAGGGAGTCTGCAAGTCGTGCTAAGTAGAGCCTTGTCTATGGATGTGTTTTGCACCACATACTATAGGTAGGAGGCTGCGAGGCATGATAGGATGGTTACTCTTCTTTCATACTCAGTCGTGCCATAGCACAGTACAATATAGGGTCGAGATTCCTAAAGACTTATCATATTCTTTGTCTACTGATAAGAATGGCAGATCAGCGACACCCTACCACATGCAGAAGATTAGACATAGCAGTAGGGGAAGCCACCAGCAGGGTGCCCCAGCTTCAGTCAGAGTCAGCCCGATCTGAGGGCGATATAGAGGCTTTATTACAGCCCTCTCAGCGGCCCTCTTTACACCAGGATCCGTTGGGTACTATACCTCCCCCGATAGCTCCTGTGGCTTCGCCATCGGATCAGGATGTTCGTAGCGCTGTAGTTATGTTGGCACAGATGATGGCAACACAGCGCCAGTCAGTGCCACCTGTAGCAGCAGAGCCTTCAGGTGGGTCAGGTAGTTCCATGGTCAGGGAATTTTTGGCACTGGGTCCCCCGCAGCTTACAGGGTCAGATCCAGCAGAAGACCCCCAAGACTTCCTAGATAAGATGCAGAGGATATTTCGAGTTATGCATGTGACCCCTTCAGAGTCTGTTGAGCTGGCAGTGTTCTGGTTACGGGACATAGCTATATTTTGGTACAAGAGTTGGGAAAGGTCTTGAGGGAGAGATGTTACCCCTCCGACCTAGACCAGCTTCTCGGAGGCCTTTCTAGATCATTATTTACCACGAGAGGTCCAGCAGGCTCGGATGGACCAGTTTCTACACCTAGAGCAGGGGGCGAGCACTGTACGTGAGTATGCTTTACAGTTTGACTCCTTAGCCCGTTATGCTCCAGCATTTGTTGATACTATACCAGCGTTGGTTCACAGATTTATGATGGGTTTGAATCCGGAGTATATTGAGGCATGTATGACGGCGACGCTGCGAGAGGATATAGATATCGCTCGAGTACAGGCTTTGCTCAGACCATAGAGGGTCTTAGACAATGTCAGCAGAGTAGTAGACAGATCGGTCAGGAACAGCGTCACAGAGATAGACCAGATGAGATACAAAGGGAAGGTCAGAGAGGACCCAGGCCTCGACTATCAGATAGACCCCCTAGACCCCCACATCCACAGCAGCAGCAGCAAGCTAGATATGTTCGTAGAGGGCAGTCAGGGTCCAGTGGCAGTTCTAGAACGGTAGATTCCCTACAGCAGAGAAGGGGAGAACAGAGTAGATTTGCACCCTCACCCTGCCCCTATTATAATCAACCACACTCTGCAGCTTGTAGATATGGCTCCACTAGGTGTTATATTTATGGACAGGAGGGGCACTAGATGAGAGATTGTCCGACCAGAGGACACAGGAGTAGAGGCAGTTAGGACAGGGGATCCACAGGGCCACGAGCCCCAGCAGCTTCATCGAGGCATGGGCCTTCAGGCTCAGTAGGCAGAGGCCAAGGTAGATTGGGAGACTCCAGTTCAGGTACGGGTTCAAACCGTACTTATGCATTGCCAGGGAGATAGGACTTAAAGGCGTCTCCAGATGTAGTAAGAGGTATGCTGACTATCTGTTCATGCCCTTCTTATGTACTGATTGATCCAGGATCCACTCTGTCATATATTACCCCATTTGTGGCACGAAAGTTCAATATTGCAGCAGAATTATTACAGTAGCCCTTTTCGGTATCCACGCCCGTCGGTGACTCTATTATAGCTAGCAGAGTTTACCGAGGGTGTACAGTAGAGGTTGCTAACTGTCAGATCACATTAGATCTGGTCGAGTTAGAGATGATAGACTTCGATGCCATAAAGGGTATGGATTGGCTAGTGTCGTGCTTTGCTAATGTTGAATGTTGGACCAAGATGGTCCGATTCTACTTTGCAAGAGAAGCAGTGCGGGAGTGGAAGGGCAGCACTGCTACGCCAAAAGGTAGGCTTATTTCCTACCTTCAGGCGAGGAAATTGATATCTAAGGGATGTATTTACCATCTGGTCAGAGTTCAGGATGTTCGAGCGGAATCCCCAACACTCCAGTCTGTTTCGATAGTGAACGAGTTTCCTGATGTGTTCCCTGATGAGTTACCTGGTCTTCCCCCAGAAAGGGAAATAGATTTTGCTATTGACTTGTTACCAGGCACTCAGTTGATATCAATTCCTCCCTATCGTATGGCTCCTGCAGAACTCAGAGAATTAAAGGAGCAGCTGAAAGATTTGCTAGATAAAGGTTTCATCAGGCTGAGTACTTCACCATGGGGTGTGCCAGTTTTATTTGTGAGGAAAAAAGATGGCTCGCTCCGTATGTGCATAGATTATCGGCAATTAAACAAAGTTACAGTGAAGAACAAGTACCCGCTTCCCAGAATTGGTGACTTATTTGATCAGTTGCAGGGAGCCAGATACTTTTCTAAGATTGACTTGTGGTCCGGATATCACCAGGTTCGAGTATGTGAAAGGGATATTCCCAAAACAGTATTCATGGACCTGACGAATAGTATTTTCAGACCTTTTATGGACTTGTTCGTGATAGTATTTATTGATGACATTTTGGTGTATTCTCGCTCTAAAGCAGATCACCGGACTCATTTGCGGACAGTGCTCCAGATCCTCAGGGACTGCCAGTTATATGCTAAATTTTCTAAGTGTGAATTCTGGCTTAATTCAGTGGCCTTTTTAGGGCATATTATGTCGGATGCTGGTATATAGGTTGACTCGTAGAAGATAGAAGCAGTCAAATCATGGCCTAGGCCTATCACTCTGACCGAAGTCCGCAGTTTTCTGGGATTAGCAGGATATTACAGGAGGTTTGTTGAGGGATTCTCTACCATAGCAGCACCTCTGACTAAACTGATGCAGAAAGTAGCAAAGTTTCAGTGGTCAGAGGCATGCGAGTAGAGTTTCCAGGAGTTGAAAGATAGATTAACCTCCGCCCCAGTGATAGCCTTGCCGGAAAGTACAGAAGGTTATTCAGTATATTGCGACGCATCAGGCATTGGGTTGGGTTGTGTGTTGATGCAGCATGGTAAGGTAATTGCATACGCCTCAAGACAGCTGAGGAAACATGAAAAGAATTATCCTACCCACGACCTGGAGTTAACCACAGTGATCCACGCTTTGAAAATATGGAGACATTACTTGTGTGGCGTCCATGTTGATATTTTTACATATCACAAGAGCCTACAGTATATCTTCACTCAGAGGGAGTTGAATCTGCAGCAATGTTGCTGGTTGGAGCTGTTAAAGGATTATGACGTGAATATTCTGTTCCACCCGGGAAAAGCTAATGTTGTAGAAGATGCTCTCAGTCGAAAGTCCATGGGGAGCTTGGCATATTTTCAGCCCGAGCAGCGGGAATTGGTCAGGGAGATACATTAGTTAGCTAGCCTAGCCGTTCGTGTAGCAGAAACAGAGGACGGTAGAGCGTTAATTCAGAACACCGCCATGTCATCGTTAGTTGTGGAAGTGAAAGAATGGCAATTTGAGGATCCTGACCTAGTTTAGCTTAAAGATTATATTCCGCTATGGAAGGCGCCAGGATTCCGGGTAACAGAGGATGGAGTGTTGTGTTGTAAAGACTGTTTATGTGTTCCCAATATTTCAGACCTCCACCAGCAGAATATGAACGAGGTACATTACGCCCGATATTCTATTCATCCCGGTGCTTCAAAAATGTACCATGACATCAAAGAAAACTACTGATGGCTAGGTATGAAAAGGGAAATTGCTGAATTTGTAGCCCAGTGTCCTAACTGCCAGCAGGTAAAGGCGGAACACCAGAAACCAGGCGGGTTGACTCAGGATATAGCTGTGCCCCTCTGGAAATCGAAAGCTATAAATATGGATTTTGTGGTAGGATTACCCCGTACGAGGCGCAGACATGACTCTATATGGGTAATAGTTGACAGATTGACTAAATCAGCTCATTTTCTGCCAGTAAGAACTGCCTTCTCGGTCGAAGATTATGCTGAGTTATATATCCAAGAAATAGTCAAGTTGCATGGAGTACCCGTATCCATCATTTTAGACAAAGGAGCACAGTTTACAGCTAGATTTTGGCAGTCATTCCAGAGGGGTCTGGGAATCCAGATTAATTTGAGAACAGCATTCCACCCTCAGACAGATGGACAGGCTGAGCGAACTATCCAAACGCTCGAAGATATTCTACGAGCGTGTGTACTAGATTTTGGGGGTAGCTGGGATGAGCATCTTTCGTTGATTGAATTTTCCTATAATAACAGTTAGCATTCAGCTATCCAGGTGGCGCCCTTTGAAGCATTATATGGGTGAAAATGTCTCACCGGTTGGCTGGTTTGAAGTGGGAGAATCAGCGTTGATTGGGCCAGACATCATTCAACAGTCAGAGGAGAAAGTAAAGCTTATCATAGAACGCCTACTGACTGCTCAGAGCCGCCAGAAGTCTTATGCAGATACGGTGTAGAAATCTAGAATTTGCAGTAGATGACTGGGTATATCTGAAAGTGTCTCCAATGAAAGGGGTGATGAGATTTGGCAAGAAAGGCAAGCTTAGCCCGAGATTCATTGGGCCATATCAGATTCGGTGAAGAATAGGTCTAGTTGCATATGAATTGAACTTGCCTCCAGAGTTAGCATCTGTTCACCTAGTATTCCATGTATCTATGTTAAGGAAGTTCATAGGAGACCCTTCCACAGTTGTTCCAGTTCAGGATGTCCAGGTCATAGAAGAGTTAGCATATGAAGAGGTTCCAGTAGCTATCTTAGACAGATAGATCCGTAGACTGAGAACCGAGAAGAAACGACCTGGGAAGCCGAGCAAGACATGAAAGCCAGATATCCCCACTTATTCTAGGCATAGGCAAATGGGAGGTATGTTAGAACTGTTTTTCCTTATTAATGCTTATACTTCATATATGAAAGTAGGCGGTTGATTATATAAGTTTTATACATGAATGTTATTGTATCGTGTAGAGTACCTGTATTGGGCTTTTCTGCTTTTTAGGAATTTTGAGATAGTCCATAATACAGGGGAAACTTTGCCGAAATTTTCCTAGATAATAAGTTGAGAAGTCCTCTAAATAGAAGTTTACATTCGAGGACGAATGTTCTTAACTGGGGGGGGAGGGGGGGGAGGGGGGGGAAGGGGGGAGAATTTTATCTTTCGTAGGATTCCCGGCACCTAGATGACCTATTCGCATGTTGGTTAAGCATATTTGAAGGTCATATGTCCTAAAGAAAGGCCCAGGAAAAAGTTCGGATGAGAAACCTGTTGAACCATCACGGGAGGAGCCGAGGCAGAGCCCCTCCGCGATGGCAGCGTGTCATGGAGGTGGAGCCTCCGCGTTGGCTCCGTGACACGTTGGCCTTGTCTAGGCCCCAGTATATAAAGCCCCACTTTGGTCTTAAATCATATTATCCTTATAATTTCCAGTGAAAACAGAGAGGAAAAACTAGAGAAAGAAAAGAATGAAGAGGGTAAATATATTTTCGTCCGATTATGCTGCCAAACGTAGTCCAAACCCAAGTTAACCTCAGGTACCGTGGTATTTAGCAGTAGAGAGCATTCCTACGGATTTAGTTTCGCGAAATACGGCCGACGAATCATCGAGCTACCGAGCTAAGGTAAGTAGAATTGCTCCAAACTAGTGTCTATGTGCTCCTAGTCGTGAAGTGAATACTTCTCCCTTCTGGACTTCTGAAAAATAGCAAGTTTTCGACCATCTTTCGATAAGCCTAGTTTAGGCTATAATTATATCAAAAGTTACGTTGTTCTTTAAAATAAAGCTATATTTAGTATTTAATTGACGTATATATGAATGCAGTTGGGAGAAATAGCTGGAGTACTGACCTAGCCTCGTCCGACAGTCGGACAACCCGAGGTTAAGGTATGTAAAGCCAGTTCCTTAGGTAAGTTAGTAATTTTAGCCTTGTATAGTACAATAAACTCCGTAGTAGAATTCCCGGAGTTGAATGTTAAATATTGTGAAAGTTTAGTAAACCTAGTTTTCGTTGTTATATCGTACTCAGTCCGAAAGTTAGAAAAGTATGCGCCCAAGGGCAAGTTAGTATTTCAGATTTAGTATAGCCTATTATGTGATTAGCAAGCATGTTATAGAATAAAAAGAAATAGATTTTCATAATAAAAGTCAGTGAAGAAAGATCAGATAGATAGACAGTTATGGCTACAGATTAGCCATTCAGACAAATGGTATCTTGGCTACAGATTAGCCATACAGTTAAACAGAGATTTCAAAATTAGTATAATCAGTAAGAATCAGTTCAGTATAGAAACAGATCAGAATACGAAATTAGATTTCGGATTGTCTTTTTCTCAGTTATACATGCTTGCTATTTATATGTGTTATTTCTTTGTTAAGACTTGTTGTGGCGTGAGGGTACCTTATTGAGTGTCCTCGCCGCCCCTGGGTTGGTAATCGTGTCACCCACTGAGCGGGTAGGCTTACATCACTCCAAGGAGTGGCATGCCATCCCCAGCTTAGACGAAGGTGGGATGCAGCTTTCCCCACAGCAGTCTAATCAGTATTACAAGTACAACTCTGGTATCAGATAGCCCTGTTGAGCAGTGTCAAGGGAATCAGACCCTATTTGTTACTGTCTGTACATTCAGTTATTACAGGTGTAGCTCTGGTTTCAGATAGCCCCATAGAGTATGATTGGGGATCCAAACCCTATCTGTTACTGTCTACATAGGAGTCCACTGGACCCAGACACGGTTGCTTATATCGGAGGCTATGGCCCGAGCCGGAGACCCAGTGGGCCGGTAGAGGAGCTCCGAAGTGAGCAGATGAGTGGAGTGACTTATTTTTTGTTGGTTTTAACCCGGGTAGGGGTATATAGATTTTTTGCTTGCTTGGCGCCATCCGGATTATAGGGATTGGATTGGCTCCTGCTTGCTACTTGTATATCTATTTATGTGTTATATACTAGCTACTAGACAGCAGGCCGACGAGTCTACAGGTATGCCTCTACCTTATCTTTACAAAAAGCTTGATTAAGTTCATATCAGCTCTTCAGATTCAACTATCTCTTTCTATACTAAAATGCTAGCTATGCTATCTATATTTAGTTATTTTCAGTTGTATTATTTTAGTTGATTTGCATACTCAGTACCAGTGGTATTGACGCCCAGTGGGGAGCTGCATTACTTTCCTGCAGGTACTCATAGACGAGGAGGCAATCGCTCGTGATTCCATCCAGCTATTGAATATTCAGCTCCTGTCATCCGGAGTCTGATTTCCAGAGGTGTAGCTCTTTTTCTTTTTGTACAGTACAGGTAGGTCAGGGCCCTGTCCCGATCATTTCTATTGCTATACCTAGAGGCTTGCAGTCTGTATATATTTCCCTGTGGTCAGTTGAGCCGGTCGTGTGAGGCCGTGCAGTTTGCTGTAGCTGTTTAGTATTTCAGTTTATGTTGGCCGTGTGAGGCCTTAGTTTGACAGTAGTGGTGACCTTGCCGGTCACGTAGCCTTACTTTAGTCTTGTGTTGATATTACAGATGACTAGACAGCATGGTGGCCTTGTCGGCCTGCATAGGTCCCTTGTTATGAATGTGTTCTGGTTAGCTGTTAGTACAGGTACAGGTGGCTATAGGCCAGTTGGCCAGAGGCTGTGTTTACAGCCGTTATGTAGGTAGTTTGTTCCTTGAAATAGAGCCAGGGCCAGCCAAAGCACCAGATGTGCTTAAGATGGACCACTTAGTAGTCTAGAGTCTAGCAGGCACCAGGTGCCCGTCATACCCCCCAAGGTATGTGGAACCCCATAGAATTCTGAGTTGAATTCGTAGTGTGGCGTATGAGTTAGAATTACCTATAGAGTTAGCATTTGTACAACTAGTCTTCCATGTGTCACTATTGAAGAAGTGCATCGGTGATCCAACTTTAGTTGTGCCACTAAACAGTTTTGGAATAAAAGATACTCTCTTACAAAGAGGTCCTTATTTAGATCCTTGATCGTCAGGTTCGTAAGCTGAGAAACAAGGAAGTCACTTCAGTGAAAGTTTTGTGGAGGAAATAGCTACTGAGGGAGCCACATAAGAGGCAGAATCAGACATGATGGCCAGATACCCTCACTTATTTCCTTCTAATTCAGTTCCATTATCAGATACTAAATCCCTTCTCAATACATTGTTCAGTTCCATACTCATCAGCTCTATTCAGATTTTCTATGTACATTCTAAGGGCATCAGCGCTGTTAGCATGGTTAAGTCAATTCAAACTCAGTTACTTCTTCTGAAACCAACTCATAGTCTCAGTCTAGGAATTACAGCTCTTTTCCCCAGTTTTCTAGCAGTTTTAGTCTTTATTTGAGGACGAATGATCCAAAGGGGGAGATATTGTAATACCCTGAAACTTTTATTGACTAAACTCAGACCTTTTAGGAAAAATTCAGAAGAAATCAGAAAAAATACCTCAGAACGACTGAGACAATGAGTCCTGGTGTCAGCTCCAACAACTCGTTGTGTCAGTCATGGTCAGCCCTTCTTGATCATTCGGGAACCCATGGGACATGGAATGACCCATTGTGGAGAAATAATGAGTCATCCTGTCACTCGTTGGTTCCCCAGCTTAGAATTTCTTTTTCATGGACCCCCGACTCAACCAACGAGTCATCATTTAATACAATGACTTGTTGTATGATTTATTGGTTGAGAATCTTAGAAATTCCCTTCAGTGATGACGGGTGGAAACAACGACCCATTGTGTCCCATAACGAGTCATTGTGACCACCCATCGTGTCAAGTCAGTGATTTTTTATAATTTTTCTAGTGAAGGTAACGACTTGACACAATGACCCATTGGGTCCACCAACGAGTCATGGTATCTCACATTGCTTAATCCAATGAACCCAGAACCTAGATAGTAGGACCAATGATTGGTCCCAATGAGTTGTTGTCTCAACCAATGATTCGTTGAGTGACCCGTTGGTCCCCTGTCTGGTTATTTTTCAGATTTTATGCTAGGGTTATTTTTGCAATTTTCACTTATTTAATCCCTAAACTATGTCATTTTAAGAATATTTCAAGGAATTTAGAGGGGTTAAACAGTTCTCCTCCCTCAATCACCACTTAGACTTTTAGAAGAACGTTGATAGAATCTAGATCCTTCCTCTCAATCAAGAACTAGGGCATTTTTTCAGTTGCACAAATTCAAGCTTTTTCTCAAGGTATTTCTTATCTAGGTATATGGGAATTGAACAAGGGAATTGTTATTCCCTTGTGTCCCCAAAACCTTTCTCTATTCATTCTATCAATTACATCCCTGTGGATTTAAAATTTAGAAAGTTTTCAGGAAAGTTTCTTTAAGATTTCAAGTGGAATATTACTTATGATATTAACTGCCCCATTCCCTATTTCTAGAAATTTTGTGAAACTAGTATCTAGTGGAATGATTTAGCACTAGTTTCTCAGTTTGGTGAAATTGGAATCTTATGGGTAGGATTAGTTTTACCTGTAGCTTGATTCTATTAGTTTTGGGATTCCCATATTATTAGTATATGCTGAAATCTTAGTTAGATGCATGTTAGTCTAGTCTCAGTCAGATTATTAGCAAACTCAGTTTTGTCCAGAAATGTCAGCTGATTAGTTTGACTAAAGTCATTTCTTGAAGTGTCAGTGGTTCCTCTTAGCTATTTGTTATTAGGCTCAAATATCATATTTTAGTAGTTCTTTAGACGGTTATGACACTTCTAGTAAGCAGCTCTAACCAGTAATAGAACCCCCAGCTTCAGATTTCAGTTTGTTCTTTAGACGGTTACGACGCTTCCAAGTAAGCAGCTCTAGCCTATCTTAGAACATCATTTACAGAATTTGGTCCGATAAGACTCTTAGGGTACTTCCAGATAGGTTCTTAGTTTTGGGCCCCATCTTTGAGCTATCAGCTTAATAGTCAGTCTAGGACTATCCAATGGAAGTAAGACTTAGCACCGAGTGGATCAGGGTTCTAGCGCACCCAGGTTCCCAGAACTATGTTGCCACTGTAGGTTATTTTTATTGGCCTTATGGCCCCAGACTTGTGATCACCCAGTTCATACTTTTATACCCTAGCAAGGTATATTGGGTCCTACCGATGGGTTGTATGCATCAGACTCCACGTCTAGCTCATGTGGTTGTATGTCGGTTATAGAATCTCCCACTAGTCAGTACAGTCTCAATTTAGCTTAGTTCAGCTCAGACCAGTTTCAGTTACTCAGTTCAGATCACTTCAGTACAATTAGTTCAGATTAGTATCTCATATTTAGGGCATGTCTTTGACCATCAGATAGGGTTATTTTGACCATTTCAGTTATACTTCAGTTTATTCAGTTTCAGTATTTCAGTTGGTTAGTGCATGTCATTACAGTTCAGTTATTTATTCTCTGTGTTATGTTTTCTCCTACTTACGAAGTACGCTCAATGTACTAAGGCATACCTTCTATGTTTTATCATATTATGATACAGCCACAGATTCTTAGTGTCAGCACCGTTAGCAGATCTTCTCTAGGAGTTATCAGTTGCACCAATGGTGAGTCCTCATCTTTCTAGTATGATGTTATTTTTCTTCCGTTATTTTCATACAACTAGCCATTAGAGTTAGCTGGGGGCTTGTCCCAACAACTCATCAGATATAAATGGCTTTCAGACATAAACTCAACTTTCAGACTTGTTCTATTGTATAAATTTATTATTCATCTTTCCTTAAATGATTTTATTATTTAAGTTTCCGCTATGACTTTACTCAGATTACCAGTGTTAAGATAAACCATAGGTTGACTTGGGTTACTTGTGACTCCAAGTACCGTATTTCATCCAGGGTATAGACTCAAGTCGTGACAGACTCAGACTCAGACAGTGATTCCATCAAGGTAAGTTTATCTGATCTGAAAACTCAAGTTCACAATTTTTCAAAAAGAAGTGGTTAAATTGTTGCTTTGTTGATGGATGAATGTTAGCAAATGAGTGTTGAAAAAATTAAAATCTCAAAGATTTTCTCAAATTTGAAATCTGATTACAAAATTTTAAAAAGGGAGAAAATTGAGTTTTAAAATGCAAATAAAACACTCAATGTTGAAATTAGAAAATTAGAGGAGTCTGTCTCTGTTCAAAAAACTGAAATCAGTACGCTGATGGAAATAGTCTCATCTCTAAAAGCTGAACTGATCACCATCAAAGGAGGGGAAACATCAAGCAGTGACATAATTACTAATGAACAAGGTTTTCTTGAAGTTTAAATTAGTTCCTTGAAAAGGGAACTATTCAAAGAGAAAAAGAAAAGTTCAGAGCTTCAAGTAATCTTGAATCAAGCTAATTATGACATTGCTTTGATGTAAAAATGGAACAAATCATCTGAAGCTTTAACCTAGCCAAATGAGCATTACAAAAAGAGCTCGAACCGGTCCTTTCTATAAAAGAAAACCTGTAAAATGGTATTATGAAAGAAAATGTATTTATTTGGAAGAATATAAAATTCGTAGCCATTATGGACATAACGAACATGTTAGATATGAATGTTTAGTCAGGATAAAAGCTGTTGAAAAAAATGAAAACACTGTTAAATAGATAAGAAAAGTTCCGATTCCTCAAGTTATTAAAAGAAGGGAACCAAAATGGTATGGGTTCCCAAGTCTAGCTCTTAATTATTTTTGTAGGTTGAAGTGAGAGGGAGCAACAAAAAATGGTATCTTGATAGTGGTTGCTCCAGGTACATTGTTCGGTGCTTTGGTATGGGGTAAAAACTGACACGCAAGTGCACGTGGTCAAACAAGTAATAAAGTGTCTAAGTAAGCCAAGTATAGATCCAAGGAGACTCTGGATAAGTAAAATTGCTTAAGTATACTATATTCTAGTTTACTTCTAATTATGCTGACAACAACGTAACCAAAAGTTAAATATTTTTTGTTTATAAATTATATACTCAAACTATTAACAAATATCTACGTTGAATTGAAACTACGGATATGAGCATGCCAAGGTTAAGAACAAGTAATGAATTCGATAGTAATCATAATTCGGTTAATTCTCTTCTTCATGTTGCTAGCCAAGAACATTTGCCTAGAAATTAAAACTATCGTATTTAATTTCACTCTAGAATCATAAACCATTCGTCTACATTTCTGTGATCAAATGCAATTTATGACCTAGCACTACGATTCCGATTCCTAAATTGACTAATACGGCTTTCAAGTATATTTCTATCAGGAAAGCACATCAAAACCCAATTTTTCCAAATCAAGTTAAGAACAATACCCTATTAATTCACAACTTTCCAATTTCTTGCTCTCTCGAGTGAAATTGGACTTTTTAGATGTACATTACTGTTGGCCACACACTAACGCAGTAAGAACAAGAATTAATAGAACAACATTAAAGAAGAAGATGAAAAACCATATAATTCACAATCAAAATTCACTACTCATGTTCACAACCTTAGCAAGGAAGAGAATTAGCCACTCATTTGTGGATTGATCATCCTCAAATGAGTGTAAATCATGCTTACAATTGATTGAAAGAAGAAAGAAAGAGAGAAAAACCCTTAGCTTTTTCGTCCCTCAACTGCTCCTCACCCACGTTCCTTGCTCTACCAAGTCTGAATTCTCAAAAATAAACCTAAGTGTGCTATTTATATTAGTAGAAATCTTTCCCGGATTAACAAGCAACGTGTCACGGAGGCCAACGCGGAGCACGGCCTCCGTGACACGCTACGGATGCGGAGGCTTTCTGGAAAATCACCCGAAATCGACCCAGGCAGCACCTTGCCGCGTTGGCAAAGTGTCACGCTGCCTGGGCAGCGTGTCACAGCCTCTTGGTCGCGGAGACCACCTGCCGTGGCACGTTGCCAACGTGCAGGTGGGCTGTTTTGTGCGGCCTGCCTGCTGTGTCACCTTGTCGACGCGCCGGTGGGCTGTTTTGTGCCTCTTCCTTGCCGACGTTCGCGTGTTAATTCCGTCTCCAAGCTTCTACTTCACCAAATTCATGGATTAGTTACTCAAACATCATCAAAACCTACAAAACAAAGGCTAATCATGTTGGTTAGCACATATCTTTATTTTATCTAAAATTACATGAAAATGTATACGATAACTTAGATAAACAAGACTAATTCAAGTAATAAAGAGTATCTCGGGCATATATTTTTTCCCTAAATCCCTTGGTGTGGATATATTGACAGGTTTTGGAACAATTTTGGTATGTTTATATTTAACAGATTACTGTTATCTACTAATCTCTTTGTCTGTAACCAATTGGATTTGATGATGAAGCTTTTATTGCGGTTTTTCAGGGTCCACAAAAAGTCAAATATGGAGATACTGTAATAACAGCAAAAGATATAATAATTGCTACTGGTTCTGTCCCCTTGGTTCCCAAAGGCATTGAGGTTGATGGTAAGTGCTTTCCTCTTAATTATTATTCTCTGTGCAAAATGCTTTAAAAGAAATTAAATAAATAATTTATAAATTATTAATTAAAATATTTTGAATGATACAACCTAAAATCTAGAAATTATTGTATTCTTAATTTGATCCGGCAAAAACGAAGCTCTAAGTCTTGTTATCTTGATCTTTGTTTTTTCCTCTGCTTGTGTCCTTTTTTTATAGGTTTTTAATGTAATAATTATCTTCAAAATATTATTTTCCATGATATAAATTTGAAAGATTTTCTCCACGTCCATGATTTGTGGTGTTTCCAAATGACAGGAAAGATAATTTTGGAGGGAAGAGGGAGAAAAAACATGAAATATAATGTATTTATTATTTTAATTATGATTAAAAATTTATTATTAAATATAATGTATTTAATTATGATTTTAATTATTAATTATGATATAAATCATGTGCTTTAATCCAAGCAACAACTTGGGAAAAATGGAGATAAGAGAAATGGAGATGAGGCCAATTACCAAATGCCAAATATACACTACTAAAAATCATTATTTTCTCATTGAAATTTTCATCTGAAAAATGTTAAGTGGTTATTCCACTAATTATCGGTAGGAAAAGAAAAAATAATAGTGTTTTCACATAAAAAAATCATGAAACTTACTACTATTTCAGTGCGAATCTATTTCCCACCATACATTTTTCTAGTGAACTGATTTGGTAGAAAATAGGTGGAAAAATCATATTTTATAACACAAATTTCTCATTGATTTGCGGTATTTTTTTTTTTTTAATTTCTAGTAGTAATAGATTCGAGTCTCCATAATCAAAACCCTTATTGTTTTGATATGAATTTTTAGAGTGTTTTACTTGTGTTTATTTTCTATGATGTCACACTTCGAGGTAGTATGTAATATTCTTTACTAACTTATTTTCTTTCATTTTTGCAAGGTATAATTATATAATATAAGTCCGTGGGACAAAAACTTACAACGAGATGAAGTAAACAAGGGTTGAAAGCTCGCGTTCTTGATCGAAGAACTAGAAAAAAAAACAAAGTGCTCAAACTTGAAGTTTGCTTTATTAATCTTAAATTAATGTATTCATTTACTCGTATCGTTTATTAGGCCTGTAAAAAATTACTAACTTATTTAATTTGTTTTCGTTCTTATCCCGGAGGAACCCAAACTCAAGTAGAATAGAGAGTAAGTTATTTCAATTGAAGTAAATTTTATAGCACTGCTCGTTTTATCTTACAAATAAACTGCGATATTAGACGATACTAATCTTGTAATTTTTTTCTAAGAATCTGTTATTGATCTTCTCATTCGACAATCATGGAAATTTCCCATGTGAGTTACACATCTGGAGAAATCACTGCAACTTATTTTTCTTTCTTTGTTTATTTATTTATGGTGAATTAAATAATTATGAAAGCGGCAAAACCTATATATAATCTCTTAATTTGTTTCGTTTTCGAGAATTGAGAGGTCAACAAGCTCCATCTGCTCAACAAGTTCTTTGCAACCATCGATAGGTTTGTCCTTCCGGAAGAAAAGTGGATTAACAAAACGGACGGCATTGTGCATTCCAACATTTTTACTGCAGACAACTCTATTGGTGATAAACTCAGGAACAATTTCCTTGCAATCTTCCTTTGGGCTATTCACCAAAGAGATCTCACAGATGTCATTTTCATGATCACCTTTAACTGTCAATGTATATTTTCCAATGTAGTCAGTTTTGCCTTCAGTTGTGAAGGTTTCTTTGTTCGTCTCGATGTCTCTGCATGTCAGGCGCACCGTGGCACCTTCAATTGTATCGCTAAGGGAGGTAACGAAACCAAGACGGCATGTGTCACAAAGTACTTTGCCTTCAACGTCAAAGATTTCAAAGTCGGCGACGGCGAAATTGGCAATGGCCAAAAAGCAAAGGGCAGACAGGAGAATAATAGCTTTTGCCATCTTCTTTGTTTTTTGCTTTTCTTTTCTTGCTTTTTGGTGTGTTTTCTGTGTCTTTATATTCTTCATATACTCTCCGACTCTGATGAGAGAATGATTAATATTGTACCGTTTATATTCTTTATTTGTTCTCCTTCTCTCATGTATGACTGGTTAATCTTGTCTCACCCGTTGATTTTACGATTAATTCAAGTCATCAATTTTAAATGCTAAAAAGTTTCAAACATATTTCAGAAGACAGTATGTCTGGAGCAACCTTAGAATCTGATCCGTCAACAAGATCAAGCTCAAAGTCATTTTTGGGTATCCAAGGTATACCGAAGCCCCAAACTATTTCTAGTGAACAAAACTACTGGATAATAGGTCTCAACTCAATATTTTGTGGCCCGTCTCAGCTCCTCAAGACAGAAGGGAATTTTTTCATAAATGTGAATGTCTATAAGGGTATTTATATTGTAGTGAATATGTGTATTTATATTATAATGAAGGTCTATCTCTTGGATAAAAAGTTAGGAGGAATTATCCCTATAAATAGAAGGGTTCTCCTTCATTATTTTTCATCCCATCAAGAGAAATAAGAACTTCTCTCCTTCTCTCTTTCTCTAGAATATTCTTGTTCTTTATTATTTCATAACACGTTATCAGCACGAGTCTCTGCCTCGAGCACTCACTTTGAAAGATATGAGGTAAAAAAAATTAAAATTTCTTTTTCGAAAGATATATTACTTAATCACATGAATGATATTCCTTTGGTGATGTTGTTGCTCTACGACTCTACCGTCTCAAAATTGAAGGTCAAAATATTATTTTCTCTTTCTTTTAATATGGCTAGCCTTACGAAACTTGATTTCGTCGCCATTCAAAGTTCAAGAAAGAACTACCTTTCATGGGTATTGGATGCTGAAATTCATATGGATGCAATGAGTCTTGGAGACACTATTAAAAGTGGAAATAAAGCATCAAACCAAGATCATGCTAAGGCTATGATATTCTTGCGTCATCATCTTGACAAAATTCTTAAAATTGAATATCTCATGGTTAAGGATCCACTTGTTTTGTGGAATAGCCTAAAAGAAAGGTATGACTACCTGAAGATGGTAATGTACCCAAAGGCACGATATGATTGGATCCATCAAGACTATGAGTTTGTTCATGAGTACAACTCTTCAACGTTCAAAATTGTTTCTAAGTTGAAACTATGTGGAGAAACTATTAATGATGTTGATATGATAGAATATGTGGTAGTACACAAAATTAATTGAGAGCTCTGGAAGAGCTAATGTGTTACTAGTAAGTATTGAAAAAAAATTGAGACTATAAATTATGGAAAAATCTAATATCTCCATATTACTATAATTGAAGCGGGTTATAAATATTTATGTAAAAGATTACCCGCCGTTTCCTTTTGTTTGTAGTACATAAATATGAGTATGATGACAAAATAACATACGAAAGTAAACTAGAAGTTTACTGAAATAAAGATAAGTTGACATAACTGGTTGGCCATCCCGGGTTCAATTGTGATGCAAAAATAATTGAAAATTCACGCGGCTATATGCTGAAAAAATAAAAAGATTCTTCAAGAATTCTCTTGTGTTGCCTATTCTCATGACAGAATGATCATTATATCAGCTAAGATTGGGATTATATTCCCTGAAATTTTGGAACTTATAAAAAGGTGAATATGGGACCGTCTACTTGCCATGTGAACCGTTTGCTATTATATAATTTAAATAAATGCATTTATGGTATGGTCACACGTGCTTTGATATCAATTTGAAATTGATTTTTGCAAGGTTGTTTGCTCGAATTGTTAAATTAAGAGCCCAGTTCTAAATTATAAAATCATGTTGATAATGCTGATTCATATCTAAGTTGGTTTAGCAAAAATTGTATGCCACTAATTATAGATAAACAATTGGTTATGAAAACAAAAATCATAAATAAAATTTGGTATGAGATATGTTTATTTAACATATAGCAACAATTGGATGCATTAAGCCAACAAGATTCCCCTATCATAATTGGTTCAGGGTCAGGAACCAAACAATTCTATCTAAAAATTTGAATGTGCGGTATATGATTCAATTGCTCCACCACAACACACAGAAATGGACCAAATGAGCTTGGAGGGTAAATGTTAGTTGTTCTAACATTAGGGGAGAAGTGATTAGCAGCTGAAAATTGAGTATTGGATGAATTATCTAGATCCTCAGAAAAAAATATGAACTTAAAGTTCAAGAGATAATTCACTTGCAAAATATTGCAAATCAATTGCCAGATGTATTTGTTGACCCTATTTTATAATTCAATTGCAAATGCTCTAATGAAAGATCCTTGAAGGACAGGGTCTATGAGCCACCTGAAGCGTGATAGACCAAACGGTTCCAAATATAGAACTACTTAGAGAAGGAGAGGAGCAAATGATTAAGATGGTCATAACGATGAGGCAAGTGCTTTAAGAAAGCACCATGACATAACACTTCATAAAACCTTGACAAAGGTTTAGGTACCTGAAAATGATGAAAAATGAAGAGATCTCAATAAGTTATGTCACATTGTAACTGATATCAAAATGATTGTCGACGATACCTTTGATATAATGTAGCGCTCAGTATTACAAATATTGACGAAGATAAATAAATGATTATCGACGATAATCTATCAAAAAGTATGGACAAATAAATGATTGGACAAATAAATATACGCAATTCAAGTATAATCTCAGTTGGTATAAATGGTATCTTGTGGCATAAAGATTTTTCACAAATCCCGATATTATTATATGAAGAGGTCCTCCTGTGGTGGATACAATTATTTTGAGGTTACTCATAAGTATGACAATACATGAAAAACTTGATATGCGTATAATGAAATTATTTTCATGTCTCTATAGACTGAAGGATATATGAAAATCCTTGAAGGATTTAAAAGAACGAGGAAATTTTTGGTCCTGAAGTACCATATCTTAGTGCAATTGGTGCACTAATATATCTTGCTAACACTACAAGACCTGATATAGCCTTTTCGGTTAATTTGTTAGCAAGATATAGTTCTGCTCCTACTAGGAGATATTAGAATGAGATCAAACATATAATGCGGTGTCTAGAAGGGACTACAGATATGAGCTTATATTATTCTAACTATTGTAGTCCCGATCTTGTTGGTTATGCTGATGATGGGTATTTATTTAACCCATACAATGCTCGATCTCAAACTGGCTACGTGCTCATATGTGGAGGTACTTCCATATCTTGGAGATCTAGAAAGCAGTCTCTCGTAGCCACTTCATCAAATCATGCTGAGATAATAGCTATTAACGAAGCAAGCCTAGAATGTGTGTAGTTGAGATCTATGATACATCTCATTAGAGAAAAATGTGATTTGAAATTTGACAGAGTATCCACAATTTTATATGAAGATAATGAATGCAGCATGCATAGAAAAACTAAAGGGAGGATTCATAAAAGGAGATAGAATGAAACATATCTCGCTAAAGTTTTTCTATACACATGAGCTCCAAAAGAATGGTGATATCAACGTGCAACAGATTCGTTCAAGTGATAATGTGGCTGATTTATTCACCAAATCTCTACCAACTGAAACTTTCAAAAAGATGGTGCACAAGATCGGAATGCAAAGATTCAAGGATATTCTCATTAGAGAGAGTTAATACACACTGTGCTCTTTTTCTCTTACGAGGTTTTGTCCCATTGAATTTTTCTTATAAGGTTTTTAATGAGACAACTACCAGTGCGTATTATTAGATATGTGTACTCTTTTTCCTTTACTAGATCTTTTTCCATTGGGTTTTTTCTAGTAAGGTTTTAACGAGACACATTATCTATCAAATAAACATTCAATGAGGAGTGTTATAAATGTATTTGTATTATAGTGAGTGTCTATAAAGGTATTTATAATGTGTGTATTTATATTATAGTTAAGGTTTATATTTTGGAGAAAAAAGTTAGGAAGAATTATTCCTATAAATAGAGGGGTTCTCCTTCATTATTTTTTATTCCATCAAGAGAAATAAGAATTTCTCTCCTTTTCACTTTCTCTACAATATTCTTGTTATTTCTTTATTATTTCGTAACGAATTGCAAATTTTAGATTTCTAAAAAGAAAAAGGGCAGCCCTGGTAAATGTGGGCCAATTAATTCTCAAAAAATAAGACCAATTACCGCCCACTTACTTATGCATTACAGTCTGGCCATAATTTTATGTTAACAAAAATTATCCATATAAAATATATGGTCAAATTAAAATCTACACATAATGCCAGTCGACTTTTCTAACCCTCAAACAACCCCATCCCCTTTCACTTCAACCATTATCGTTACTTAGGAAGTACAATAATAAACTCTCATCCCTATTGCAGCTTCACCATTAGCCCTTTGAACATTTCTGAAACATCTGTCGTCCTAGTTCTTCCGAAATTAGATGAGTAAGGATTCCTTATGCAAACATAGGATAATTAACACTCTACTTTTCTGTTGAAACTCTTTGATTTTTCATATTTTAAATTAATTATTTAAATTTTAAAAATTTTAAATAAATTAAAATAAATATTATAAAGATTGAAATATTTTTGAAAATTATTTTGGATAATATTTTTTAATTTTATTTGACAAAATAGCCTATATTATAATTTTGAATATTTAAAATATTTATAAAATTAATCATATATATCCTAATATATTTATTATCAATTCTTGTCGAAATGAATATTTTATTCGAGTAAGAGTTTTCGGTAATAAAATTTAGGTCAATTATAACTTCAACATTATCGTTGAATTATTTTTACAAATAAATATTTTACTTTATTTCAGTTCAGAATCTTAATTAATTGATTGATAAAAAGTCATCTTAGTTATATCTTGATTCGATCCATTTTAAGAGTGACATGATTTAGCAATTCAACTTATTTTAATTTTATTAAATAATATTATTTTATTCGGAGAAGTGATTACAGTTGAACAAAATTGGCTTTATTGAGAACTGCAAATCTAGCCACAAAATTGAGCAAATATCAGCCACATATACACTTCAATTCATGTCTCAAGGAATTATCTAATCCATGCGTGCCACGTAGATAAGCACATGAATTATGCTTTTTTTCTAATCAATCTTAATCCTTAAAAATGATCCAATGGACCACGATCCCTTTCGATAACCACAACACCCCAATTCCTTTCATTTCCTCATTCAGCTAAACACCAACACAACTCTAACACCCTAGCTTTCTTCTCTCTTTTTCTTCTCCCTTACCATTTGCTGGAAATCCTAACACCGGAAAACCCCTCTTCCCTCTTCCCATTGCCATTTCTAGGTTAACAACAAAGCCCTACACCTCCCTCCTCTCTTATATCCCTCCTATTTTTCCTTCTCTAGAAACAACAACCTACACCAACCAAACCCACCTCCCTCGTCTTCTGTTACTGCTACATCAAAGTATGACTTTATTCTTAGCTTGTTTGAGAAAAAAAAACTTAGATTGGGAAAAAGATGAATAACGGGAATTTGAGGTTCTTAACTCTCATCTTATGACTTGAACTGTCATAAGAAAATTTAACACTAATATTTGATGAGGGTCTTTTGTTGACACTTAAGTGCCAAAAGGACTTGGAGTGATATTTCTCTAAATGGGTCGAAAGATTGTAGAGGAATCTAAGACTCATCATTTACAATCATGCATTCCAATGAGTAAAATCTATAGGTTAGACCCAATGGCATTCCTCCTCATTTGAAAATACAACCTTAGTTAATTTAATTTATAAGGATTAACAAGAGATCAAATTTGTAGTTTTAAATCAACATTAACTGTTAACCCTTTCCCTTTTAGGAACATAGACTTTAAGTTGGATACGCACTAACAATGAATTTCTCGCCTTATTCCTTATGAGATCAACCTTGTTATACCTCGGAAGCCTAAAGATTAGACCCAGAAGTTTAAACAGAGAAAAGTGTAAAAAAATTGACACCAGGCACAAAACTAGTCGTAGGATGACTCGTTGCTGCAGCCCACGAGTCGTGATGTGACTCATGGGGAGGCCAGTGAGGAGTTTGGAAATTTGGGAAAAAGGATTCTCATAGACGTGACCACGACTCGTGGTCAGGCCCCAGAGTCGTTGTGTTAGTAGTGGGGAGAGTAAGGAAAGAAAAGAGAAGAAGGGAGGTAGTGCACTCGATGAAAGGACCCCACGAGTCATGTCAATACCTATGATTCATGGGGAGGGTCGTGGTCAGCTGATTGAGAAAATAGTGGGCATGGAGGCAGTGTACATAACAGATGGTGACCATGAGTCGTGGTCACCAGTAACGAGTCGTGAGGTTGCCTGTTAAGAGCACAGGAGACTTATTGAGCAGTGAACCTCACGAGCTAAGCCATGAGTCGTGGCCTGTGACCACGAGTCGTTAGGTCCCTCATTGGGACCACCTGACATTTATTTTCTGTGAATTTAGTAAGGGCTTTTCCATAAATCCTAAGTTCCTAAGGCCTAAACTACAATGTTTTGAGTTATGAATAGTGACTTTTAAAGGGGTTATGTTCATTTTAAGCCACATTCATTCATGCATGCAAAGTAGAAGACTTGAGAGGGTGATCAAGCCTAGCATTCATCAATTTCTTATCCTTTCCTATTGGGCATCTAAAGAAGTGTTACAATCAACTACCAACAGGTATGTAGGATTTTTAATGGGTGATTCCCTTTAAGGGGGGCTGTGGGGAGAAATGACAAGAAGATATTGGAACATAAATTTGGATCACCCATGTCCAATCTCTCTCTAAAGTATGAAATTCCTATGTCTACTTTATGAGGTTTTAACCCAAATGCATGAATCTTCTATTTCTATATATGGTTATGGTTTAATTATGATTCTACTGTTGAATTATTTAGCATGGGCAATTTTTATAATATTTTCAAGTTAAAATCATGTTTCTGGTGGTATAAATTTAAAAGCCCATTGATGAGATGTTCATGAAAGATGAGATTTGTGATGAATATATGATGATGATGAGATATTACAATTAAAAGCATATTTTGAAGCTACCCATGTTTACAATTATATTTTTCGATGAAAATTGAGTATTTCTAAGTATGATAAAGCTTTGGCAATGCCCATATGTTAAGTATGAATGGTAATTTTTCCTGAATTGAGCTTACCACATTATTTTGTAGAGAAGACTTCCAATTGCATTTTTAGCTTGTGGTATGTTTTGAATCAAAGTTTTCCTATGTGTAGCTTACCACATGATTTTGGAGCAAAGGCTCCCAATTATGTTTTCAGCTTGTGGTATGTCTTGAGCTAAAGCTTCTCACATGCATAATTTCATGTTTGAGATGTAGTTGATCATTGAGCTTCGTCAATAGACGATGTTGAGCTTTGTTATAAAATGATGTAGAACACATGCATGTTTTGGGAGTAATGTCTAGGATCAAGTAAGCTAAGGGTCGACCACCCTATGCCTCAGAACTACGAGCCAACGTAGGTTTACTGTCACGATCCAAACATACACTTGGATTGTAGACACGAGACACGGAGCCCCTAGAGACCCAAGTTGACCCATGGCATGGGCATACATCTAATTCAATCACATGAGCGGAAGACTTAACATAAAGAACGTAATTATGACATAGCATAAGGGAAAATCAGTACAAGACTCATACAATATGACAGAATACAACTTGTAGTCTGATAAGCCTCTAAACATGAAGGCCAGATTGATGGGACAACTCCCCAACTAATCCAACATCTAGAAACTGAAAGAAATGACATAAGGGATGAACATACAGCCCTCGAAACATGAGGACTCACCAAGAGCGCTGAGAGCGAATCTAAAACTTTCTACGAGTGAGGATGAGCCTGAGAACTGAAACCTATATCATGAAATAATACAACATAGAAAGTATACGTTCAGTACGTCAAATGTAATAAATATGCAATGTAAGTAAAACAGACATTTAAAACATGTATAAAGTTCATAAATGATCAAGAGTAGGACATCGTGCTCGTATCGTAAATTATAATAACACATCATACAGCTCAAGGTTTTCAAAACATTTGCAATATAAACATAGTCATATTCATATTAGAAGATCTTTGCTTAACATAAATTGAGCCAACATACATAATTATAACATGCATAAATCATGAGGAACAGTGGGAGTGCTCATATGAAGCCCAAGTTGTAACCCTAGTCGGGAGGGTGTTTGTACCTTGCCAAGGGTAGAACCATAGAAGTGTGATATCACCATAAAAAGGGGCCATTTAGGCCAGGGACTAACATGAAAGGGGTTCCAACATACCTACGGTGGCACGTAGTTCATGAGATATGGGGCTTAGCCCGAGTTCCGAACCTACTTGGTGTTCGATACTACTCCCAAAACATATATAGTGCTCATAATAATACATACATGAGTTCATGGGCTAGTTAAATCATGATAATCGTAAACATGCTTGAACATATATGAACTAGCTATGACTTGAGGCCCGTGGGTCGGTCAAAAACATAATTCATGATTGATAAAATTCATACATACTTGTAGATCATGCATATAGCTTAAATTTCATAACATCATAATGGGTAACATAATGAATTGATAATTTAAAACACAATTCATGCCGGGCTCGTAAAGAACATCAATGGGATAATAGATCATAAATCGATTCATCATGTGGAATGCATAATTAAGCTTAATTGATTAGAAAATCAAAATCAACAATATTATAATTAATTTAAATCTCAAAAGACGGTCAAAATTCATAGTTATGATATTATTTCAAAATCACAAACCTCATAATAAGCCATTAGATTTTATATAATCAAATACAAAACCCCATGAGGTTTTGATAATTTATAAGTAAAATCACAGAGTAGGAGCATGGGTGTGGAAGAATTCACCCATTGATGACCTTACATACCTGAGATTATCAAATCCCAGCTTTCCTTAGAAGTCCAAGAGTGAAATTGGAGAATTGAAGAGAAAAGCTTAAAATCCCCTTAGATCACCTTTCAATATCCTTGCATGCATGAATGAGAGTTTAGAATAGGTCATTCTCTTAAAAACCTGCTTTCCCAAGCCAAAATGACGTAGTTTAGGGCCTAGGAATTTAGGAATTACGAAAATACTCTTACTAAAAATGCAGAAATTCCTGGTTGCCAGTCTCCACGAGGGATCTCACGAGTCATTGCCATGGGGCACGGCTCGTGGGTGGGATCCATGATGTCTACTGTCCAAACAAGCTCAGGGAACCCCACGAGGGACCCCACGAATCTTAATGTCTAACCATGACTCGTGGTCACCACCCGTGGTCCCTATTGCCTCAAATCCCTAGCCATGCATTCCATCCTTGCCACAGGTGACCTCACGAGTCGTGAGGTCTGACAACGAATCATGGTCACCCTCGTGGCCTCCCTATACTTTGCCAAGCCCAGCCTGACCACGAGTCATTTCATGACTCATGGTCCCACCTAACGAGCCACCTCACGAACCGTTCTGTGGCCTTGTGAATTTCTAGTGTTTCTCCATTTTGGCTCCCGGGTATGATCCTTGGGTTTCCGGGATATAACAATATCTCCCCCTTGGGAACATTCATCCTTGAATGTTATAAACATGCATAAAACTCAAAAACCAGCTATCGCCATATACAAATATTGATCATTTAAGCCGAAGACTGACAGAGTGACTACCTTCGAAAAGAACTACATAGCTGAACTGGATTTAGACACCACATACATATACCATATCATAAAACAAACTTGTATGCATGAATTGAAAATGAAAACTAATTAGAGGTTTAGGGCAAAAACGGATACCTCAAACTGAAACTGAGCTGGTAGGAAACAAATGAGGGTATTTAGCCATCATATCTACTTCGACTTTCCACATAGCTCCCTCAACATGCTGATTTCTCCATAATACTTTAACTGAAGCTACTTATTTGTTCGTTATCTTACGGATTTGATGATCTAATATTTTCACGGGTACTTCTTCATAACTAAGGTTGTTTCTTACACCAGCGCTTTCCACCAGGACTAGTAAAGTTGGATCATCCAAAAACTTTGTCAAAAGTGACACATGAAACACAGGATGAACTGAAGATAACTCCGAGGGCAAGTCCAACTCATAAGCCACCTTACCAACTCTCCTAACAACCCGGTAGGGGCCAACATAGCGGAGACTGAGTTTCTCTTTCTTTCCAAACCGCATGACTCCCTTCATGGGAGATACGTTTAGAAATACCCAATCATCCATCTCAAACTCCAAATCTCTTTTCCTCTCATCGACATATGATTTCTGACAACTCTGAGCGATTTTCAACTGGTCCCTTATCAACTGAACCTTCACCATCGCCTCGTGAATCGAATCTGGCCCTATCATAACTTCCTCACCAACCTCAAACCATCTAATGGGAGATCTACACCTCCACCCATAGAGAGTCTCAAATAATGCCATTTGGTTACTGGAATGATAGCTGTTATTATAAGAAAACTCGATTAAGGCAAAATGATCATCCCAACTAACTTTAAAATCCATAACATATGCCCTTGCCCTTAACATGTCCTCAAGAGTTTGGATTGTTTGCTTGGCTTGGCCATCCGTTTGCGGATGAAAGGCTGTACTGAGCTTGACTTGAGTCCCAAATCCCTTCTAAAAAGACCTCTAGAACTGGGATGTAAACTAAGTACCTTGTTCTGAAATAATTGACAAGGGTACTCCATGAAGTCGAACCAACTCCCCAATATACAATTTGGTATAATCATCCGCTGAATCCGTGGTCTTGATCGGTAGAAAGTGTGCAGCCTTGGTTAACCTGTCCACAACAACCCAAATGGAGTCATACTATCTCCGAGTGTGGGGAAAAGCTTTTATAAAGTCCATGTTGATCTCTTCCCACTTCCAAGTAGGAATGATGATACCTTGTAGTACACCTCCCGGTCTCTGATGCTCAATTTTCACTTGCTGGCAATTCAGACACGTGGCTACAAATTCTGCAATATTCCTCTTCATGCCATTCCACTAATAAACTTCCTGCAAGTCATGATACATCTTGGTGGCACCTGGATGGATAGAATATCTAGTACATGTGCCTCATATAATATCCAAACTCTCAAAATATCAATGTCATAAACACATAGTCGACCCTGGTATCGTAGAACACCATCTCCCCTATGGGAGAAAACCTCCACCTTTTGACTCCCCACTGCTTCCTTCAGCTTCCTCAAAATCGTATCCTCATCTTGCTTAGATTTGACATCGACCACCAAGGTCGATTCTGACTCATTTTGCATAATAACGCCACCATCGGTCAAGTCAATCAATCTAACTCCCAACCTTGCAAGCCAGTGGACATTCTTCACCAACTCCTTATTTCCCTCATCCACGTGGACACACTCTTCCTAGAGAGCCTACTAAATGCATCCAACAACACATTAGCCTTTCCTAGGTGGTAAAGAATACTCATATTGTAGTCCTTTAATAACTTCAACCACTTCCCTTGCCGAAGATTGAGATCCTTCTGTGTGAACACATATTGCAAGCTCTTGTGATCTGTGAACACATCTATGTGGACCCCATACAAGTAATGCTGCCATATCTTCAATGTGAACACCACCGCGGCCAACTCGAGATCATGGGTCAGGTAATTCTTTTTGTGAACCTTTAACTTTCAAGAGGCATATGCTATTACCTTCCCATGTTGCATCAACACGCATCCCAGTTCGACCCTCGATGAATCACAATATATAAAAAAGCCATTCGTACCCTTGGGTAAAGTCAACACTGGTGCAGAAATGAGTTGGGTCTTCAAATCTTGGAAGTTTTCCTCACAAGCCTCAGACCATTGGAGCTTCATCTTCTTCTGAGTCAACTGGTCAAAGGTACCGCAATAGATGAGAAACCCTCAACAAATCTCCAGTAGTAACCTGCTAGGCCCACGAAACTCTGAATTTCTGAAGGACTCACCGGTCTAGGCCAATTCTTCACCGCCTCAATTTTCTGAGTATCTACCTCTATGCCCTCGCCTGATACTATATGTCCCAAAAATGCTACCGAGTTCAACCAGAACTTGCACTTGCTAAACTTGGCATACAGCTGGCGATCTTTGAGGGTCTGAAGCACCACTCTCAAATGAGCAGCATGCTCCTCCTTGCTCCGGGAGTATATAAGGATTTCATCAATAAACACAATCACGAACATGTCTAGATACGGCTTGAACACCCTGTTCATCAGGTCGAACTTGGAGCTGATGATACCCGGACCTGAGATCTAGTTTTGAGAAACGCCTGGCACCCTGGAGCTGGTCAAATAAATTATCAATCCTGGGAAAGGGGTACCTGTTCTTGACAGTGACCTTATTCAGCTACCAATAATCACTACACATTCGAAGGGATCCATCCTTCTTTTGAACAAAGAGAATCGGTGCACCCTATGGAGACCTACTCAGTCTAATGAAACCCTTATCCAACAAGTCCTTCAACTGTTCTTTTAACTCTTTTAGCTCGGCTAGAGCCATCTTGTAAGGAGGAATGAAGATAGGCTGTGTATTGGGTAATAGATCAATACTTAAATCAATTTCCTTCTCTGGAGGAACACCTGGCAAATCATCGAGGAAAACCTCTGGATACTCACACACCACTGGAACTGACTGAATAGTCGGGGTCTTGGACTCTATATTCTTAACCCTAACTAGGTGATACATTCAACCCTTAGAGATCATCTTCCTGGATTTAAGTTATGAAATAAAGTGACTTATAGGTACCGCTGAACTACCCCTCCATTTTAAAGCTGGTTCACCCAATAAATGAAACTCCACCGCTCGGGTTCTACAGTTAACCAAAGCATAACATGCAAGCAACCAATCCACACCCAGAATAATATCAAAATTAGTCATAACTAATTCTACTAAGTCTGCAGAGGTGACCTTATGCAACACTGTAATGGGGCAACCTCTATATACCCGCCTAGCTACAACTGGATCACCGACCGGAGTAGACACAGAGAACGGTTCTGTTTTTTCAGGGCTAACTCCAAAGCTACTAGCAATGTAAGGGGTCACAAAAGACAAAATAGCTCCTGGATATAATAAAGCATAAGCATCAATATGGAATACTTGCAACATACCCCTGACCACATCCGGCGAAGCCTCCTGCTCTTGGTGAGGCACTAAGGCATAAAACCTATTTTCGTGCTGACCAGCTATTGAACTAGTGGAAGCACCCTGCTGAGGAACTCGTGTTGCTGGTGTGGTAGAACTGGCTGCAGGTAAATCTCTGATCCTATGTCCAGGTTTGCCACACAAGAAACAAGCATCCGCGTCGACCAGTCACCTCCCGGATGATTCTTGTCGCACTTTGCACAAACTGGAAAAGTGCACTCCACTTGCATGCTACCATGATCCCTCGAGCCTGTAGCCCTACTCCTATCGTCTCCCCTAAACCTGGATGGTGTGCTGGCTGATGATGGAGCTGGAGCAATGGACCTATGTTGGGTTTGCTAACGTGGTCCACTCCTGGACATGTCTTGAGAAACCCTGTAGCTGTCATTCTTGGCCCTCTTGGCCTCTCTCTACCTTCTGTAGACCGACTCCATCTGCTGTTCATGTAATACAATACAAGGAAAATCAATGTCCCAATGAAGCATGGCGATTTGGCAATCCTTGTCCAAATAATCTGCTACCCCATGCACAAATTGGCTCACCTGAGCCAACTGATCCACCACCAACTCCAGAGCATATTTAGATAACTGGGTGAATTCTAATGCACACTCCTGGACAGACATGTTACCCTTCTTCAGATTCACAAACTCGGCTTCCTTGAGCTCCCTCATCTCCCGAGGGAAGAATCAATCCATGAATGCAGTGTGAAACTCATCCCAACCTATCGGGCCTGCACCCACCGCCCTAGCATCTCTCCATTTCTTAAACCATATATGTGCTACTCCCTTTAGCTGGTAGGAGGTCAAGTCAATGCATTCCTCATTGTTCACCCTCATAACCTGGGTGATCTTCATAATCTCCTCAATGAAATCATGTGGATCCTCGTCCACCCTTGACCCTGTGAACTCCGGATGGCTCATCCTCAAGAAGTCCTTCATCCTAGATGCCGCTGCATTCCCATTCTAAGGGAAATGCACCACCGTCTAATTTTGGACCTGGCCAGTCATAGCCTGTGCCAGCATTTGAATCATTGCCCTAAACTCAATGTGGGCAGTTGGCTCTAGTACGTGCTCCTCATGAACGGATGGAGCTGGCTGATGCTCACCATCATAGGCACCCTCATGATCATTTCCATTACCTTTCTCCTCGTGTTTACTCGATGTGGAGGCATGATTCTGCAAACTTGAATAACACGAATTAGAAGAGTAAAGGACGTTCATCGCACGACATAGATCATGAAAGAAGGAAACATTTCCTAAATGTCTAGTAGCCTCTTCATCATAAGTGTGGTGCGCTTTACACCCATGAAAAATACTATACTTAATGCGGCTCTTAGACTCCCTAAGACACATAAACCTATGGCTTTGATACCAAGTTTGTCACGATCCAAATGTACACCTGGATCATAGACACATGACAAATAGCCCCCAAAGACCCTAAGTTTTCCCAGGGCATGAGCATACATCTAATTCAATCACATGAGCCAACGACTTAACATAAAGAACGTAATCATGACATAGCATAAGGGAAAATCAGTACAAGACTTATACAATACGGCGGAATACAACTTGTAGTCTGATAAGCCTCTAAACATGAAAGGCGGATTGATGGGACAACTCCCCAACTAATCCAACATCCAAAAACTGAAAGAAATGACATAAGGGATGAACATACAGCCCTCGAAATACGAGGACTCACCAAGAGCGCTAAGAGTGAATATAAAACTATCTACAGGTGAGGATGAGCCTGAGAACTAGGACTTTTATCATGAGACGATACATCATAAAAAGTATGCGGTTAGTACGTGGAATGTACTGAGTATGCAAGGTAAGTAAAACAGACATTTAAAACATATATAAAGTTCATAAATGATCATAAGAGTAGCACATCGTGCTCGTATCATAAATTATGATAACACATCAGATGACTCAATGTTTTCAAAATATTTGCAACATAAACATAGTCATAGTCATATTAGAAGAGCTTTGCTTAACATAACTTGAGCAAACATACATAATTATAACATGCATAAATCTTGAGGAACAATGGGAGATTCTCTTAATCGACATACCCCATATGAGCACATATGAAACCCCACTTGTAACCCTAGTCGGGAGGGTGTTTGTACCTTGCCAAGGGTAGAACCATGAAAGTGTGATATCACCATAAAAAGGGGCTATTTGGGCCAAGGATTAACATGAAAAGGGTCCCAACATACCTATGGTGGCACGTAGTTCATGAGATCCAAGGCTTAACCTAAGCCCCAAACCTACTCGGTGTTCGATACTACTCCAAAACTTATATAGTGCTCATAATAATACATACATGAGTTCATGGTCTAGTTAAATCATGATAATCGTAAACATGCTTGAACAAATAAGAACTAGCCATGACTTGAGGCCCGTGGGTCGACCAAAAACATAATTCATGGTTGATAAAATTCATACATACTTGTAGATCATGCATATAGCTTAAATTTGATAACATCATAATCGGTAACATAATGAATTCATAATTTAAAACACAATTCATGCTGGGCTCGTAAAGAACATCAATGGGATAATAGATCATAAATCGATTCATAATGGGGCATGCATAATTAAGCTTAATTGCTTAGAAAATAAAAATAAACAGTGTTATAATCAGTTTAAATCTCAAAAGGTGATAAAAATTCATAAATTATGATAATATTTCAATATCACAAACCCCATAATTAAATCATTAGATTTTATTTAATCAAATACAATACCCCTAGAGTATTTGATAATTTATAAGTAAAATCATAGAGTAGGAGCATGGGTGTGGAAGAATTCACCCATTGATGACCTTATATACCTGAGATTATCAAATCCTAACTCTCCTTAGAAGCCCAAGAATGAAATTGGAAGAATTGAAGAGAAAAGCTTAAAATCCCCTTAGATCACCTTTCAATATCCTTACATGCATGAATGAGAGTTTAGAATAGGTCATTCTTTTAAAAACCCATCTTTCCCAAGCCAAAATGACGTAGTTTAAGGCCTTAGGAATTTAGGAATTATGAAAACACTCTTACTAAAAATGCAGAAATTCCTGATTGCCAGTCCCCACGAGGGACCTCACGAGTCTTTTCCATGGGGCATGACTCGTGGCTGGGATACATGATTTCTACTGCCCAAACAAGCTTAGGGGACCCCACGAGTCGTGGTGGCTGACCACCACTCGTGGTCACCACCCGTGGTCCCTACTTTCTCAAATCCCTAGCCATGCATTCCATCCTTGCCACGGGTGACCTCACGAGTCGTGAGGTCTAACCATGACTTGTGGTCACCCTCGTGGCCTCCCAATACTCTACCAAGCCCAGCCTGACCACGAGTCACTTCACGACTCGTGTTCCCACCTAACGAGCCACCTCATGAACCGTCCTGTGACCTGGTGCAAATTTCCAGTGTTTCTCCATTTTGGCTCCTGGGTCTGATCCTTGAGTTCCCGGGGTATAACATTTACACTATTATATATATATTACCTCGGGACCTCCCTCGTGACCTTCCCTTACCTGAATGGGCTTTTATCTTGATATCGATATCATGGTATCGTCTTTAGCCCTGGCAAGGCTTTGGATGGTTCTACCCACTTAAGTGTGATAATTGGGACTACGTAAGCTCTATCATGGTATGTCAGTTAAAAGACGAGTATCCCATTAATCCTCAAGATTTCGTATAGGCATATACATTACTCATGAGAGTTATATATATATTCATGTACTAAAGCAGGTTTTACTCTATATTTAGCTTTATTTATAAATTTCAAAATTCATCTTTGAGTCAATCAATTTAATTACGATATTATGAATTTATTTTATGTTATGTTATGAAGAGATCATGATTTCATAAAAAATGCATGTGAGCCCTACTCTTGGACTCTTAATGTTTATGTTATATTATATATTGTCTTTAAATGCTTTTATTTACTTTAGCAGTTTTACTTACCTTGCATACTCGGTATATTTCACATACTGACCGTATACTCTATGTTGTATTATTTCATGATATAGGACCCGACTCTTAGGTTTAGTTCCGCTCGTAGTCAACTTATCAGAGTTAGCATTCTTAGTGTGGGTGAGTCCTCATTTCTCGAGGACTATACTATTTAGCTTTCCTTTATGTATTTCAGTTTTGTTGAGTTAGTTGGGGTCTTGTCCCATCAACTCATCATGTTTAGAGGCTTCTCAGACATATGTATGTATTTAGCTTCGTATTTCATATTCTGATGTTGTGTTCAAGTTAGACTTCCTCTATGAGTATTTTACTGATTATTCAGTTTCTTGATTGAAACTAGATGTATGCTTATGCAATGGGTCGACTTGGGGTCTTCCGGGGCTCCTTGTCCTGTGTTAGGATCCAGGACCTCGTTTGGGTCCTGAAAAACCCCAACCTAGTTGGGTTTTATATTTGGTATAATAATATCTTCATTTTTAAGGTATAATTTAGGGAACACCAAATTTTGACGCTATTACCGGAGAATATGATTTATAAATTTCAAAGTTGTGTAAGTTCAACTTGTAGCCTCTGTTTCTTATATTACTCTCCTTTTTCACTTGTTTTTATATAGGTGATATGGTGGACATAGACTCGGACAATGATAAGTTGGTCGAAGTTGGCTTCACAAATTGCATCCGTCTTTCATCCATCAGAGGAAATGCTAACTTCCATGTGAATGGAATGATGCTTCACCTTCTACGCATTAAAGGTCTATTTGGAGGGCTTGCTCGTGAGGACTCAAATAGTCATTTAAATAATTTTGTGGAGGTATATTCAGCCTATCATCTTGCTAACATAACAAAGGATGCAATCAGGTTGTGACTTTTCCCTTTTTCTCTTACGGGGAAAGAAACTACTTGGTTGCGATATTCTCTTGGAAAATCAATTGCAACATAGGCCCAAATAACTAACACATTTTAAAAATAATTGTTTCATCCCTTTCGGATGACCCAAATTCAGGATGAAATCAACAACTTTTGGCAACTTCCCTCAGAAGCTCTTCATGAGGTATGGATAAGATTTAAGAAGAAGATCAAGTAATTGCCAAACCACAACTTTGCCCGATATAGTATTTCTCCAAGTATTCTATAGAGCATTTGACTCAGTCAACAAATTGGTGGCCAACAATATCGCAGAGGGTTCACTCATGGAAAACTAATTTGAGGTAGCTAGCAGGTTGCTTGATAAGCTAGCTAAGACAAATATGGCATGGCATACTAAGGAGTTAGAAGTTGTTATGGGAGGAACCTCCTCTATGATGAAAATAAATGACAAGGTTAAAAATGAGGAGGAGCAAGAGGAGAACATGTCTCGACTAATGACACAAATGAGTTAATAAGCATGTTATAAGAGCAAACATTGATGGAGTGAGTTTGGTGGGAGGAAGTGCTATGGGTCTTCAGAATGTGGAATAGGCTAATTTTGTGTATAATAATCAAGTGGGGATTCCCAACTGATGCATCCAAATGCACGCTCAAGTGCATAGAGTCATTAAGTAATATAGTACGGTATATGTCCAAAATGTAAAAATAATTAAAGATTGCTCCAAGATGTCAAAAGCTACTCAAGAAATGACCTAAGGCCTCTATTTATAGATTATCCTTCGAATGGTGCTTTCTCCCTTAAAAATGTGGATTTAAAATTAGCATTTTCTGTCTCGAAATGACCCTGGTGCACTGCCCCATATATCTCACCATAGACTTAGTCAAAGTTCCAACAATTTCAGCTCTGAACAAGGCCTGGCATGCCACCCTCTCTATCTCGCTAAGGTGTTAGTCAAATTTCTCTAAGTCTGGACACCTCTGGCACGGGGTGCCACTCATCTCGCCATGTTTGTGAAGTGCAATTCTCTAAAGTTCAAGGGATGGTGCGGTGTGCCAGCTATAGACCCAATCTGAAGTTTTTATTCTCTGATGTTTGGGACTTGATGTGGTATAATACCCCAAAACTCCTTAAGATTAGGCCCGAGGATTCAAGCGAAGAAATTAGGAAAATATAGCTTGGGCCACAGGAAGAGTTGTCTGGTGACCCGTGGGAGGACTTCAGGAGTTGTTAAGTGACTCGTGAACTGAGAGGATGATTTGACAATAATTCATGGTCTAGGGGTGACCACGAGAGGAAGCCATGAGTCTTGAAGTGACTCCATCACTCGTGGAGTTGGTCGTCGTCAGAAGTTGAGATGAATCTGGGAATTTTGGTAGAATACTTAACGAGTTGGAGACACGACTCTTCAAGTACCTTACGAGTCGTGATGTCACTCGTGAGGTCTAACAGTGTCCATTTTTCCTGCATTGAAGTAAGGGTATTTTCATAATTCCTAAGCCCCTAGGTCCTAAACTATGTCATTTTAAGATCAGTTAGGAGGGTTTTAAGAGTAAACCTATTCTAAACCTTTCCATTCCATGCATGCAAGATTAAGGAGTTCATTGGAGATCAAGCTTGAGGAATCCTTAGGTTCTTCCTCAATTTCAAGGAAGATTGTGAAATCAAAGTACCTAGGTATGTAGGGTTATGAATGAGAGTATTCCTTCACTCTCATGCGAAATCCTCTTCTAAAATCATGAAATTCAAGGTTGATGAATCTATGGGGTTTTAACCCAATTTGTGAAATTCTCTAAGTATCTATCATGGGTAAATTCTATGCATGTTTCTAATGTTGTTTTAAGATTCATGGGCATGTTTAAGCATGATTTCAGTTAAAAATTATGACTTCAAAATTTTACAAATATGATGCCCAATTATGAAAGTTCATGAAGAATTGAGATTATGATCTATATTTTAAAGTATAAAGAGATGTCTATGATGTAAGTATGATTTTGAATTACCCATGTATATATCCATGATTTTGACAATCAAGTCTATTTCAAAGCATGTTTAAGTTTGGGAAAGCCCATATGATCAAGTATGTTTCATGATCTACTTCAATTTCATGTTAAATGCTTATCACATGATTTTGGAGTCAAGACTCCCACTTTTCATCTTGTGGTATGATTTGAACCAAGACTCCTCATGTTATATTTTCAGATTATGTATGTAATGTTATGATTTAGTTTCTTTAAAAGATGATGGTTCAGCTTTATTGAAAAATGATAGGGAGCATTGCATGTTTTTGGCAGTAATGTCTAGCACCGACTAGGCTAGGGTTCAGCTAACCCTGTGCCTCAAAATTATATGCCAACGTAGGTATGTGCAGATTCTTAGGACCTCCTTTGTGACCTTCCCCTACCCCCCAAGGGGCATTCATCTTGATATTGATATTATGGTAGCGCCCTTTGCCTTGGCAAAGCTTTGGATGGCTATGACCACTTGAGTGTAATATACGGGACCACGTAAGCTCTATCGTGGTAATGACAATTATATGATGAGTCTCCCATAGTTCCTTGTAATTTCAGTTATGCATGATCATCAATCATGGTATTATGTTTTCAGCAGGTTTGACCCAATGTTTAGTTTTACATATGATTTATCATTTTTAGCTTTGGGTCATTCCATTCAGTTATGACATTCAGTTATGTTTTAAATTATGTTTTCAGATAATAGCATGCAACCTTATTCTCAGGATCTTATGATATGCATGATTTTAGTCTTACTTACTTAGCGGTTTTATTTACCTCGCATACTCGGTATTCCAAGTACTGACCGCATACTCTATGTTGTATCGCTTCATGATACAGGCTCGGATGTTCAGGTTCAGTCCCGTCGCTAGTCAGTTCTCAGAGTTCGCATATCCATCTTGTTGGTGAGTCCTCATCCTCCGAGGACCTCTTTATCAATTTATTATCATTATTTTTCAGTTTTTGTTTATTGGTAAGCTAGTTGGGGTCTTATTCCATCAACTCGTCAGGATGTTAGAGGCTTATCAGACATAATTTGTATTTAGTTTCGAATTAGTGTTGTGTATTCCATTGTATCGGATGTATTAAATATTTAGACTTTCATTATATCAGATGTTTATTTTTAAAATTATTATATTGAGCATTAGTTGTCATGTTCATGCCATGGGCCGATTTAGAGCCATTTATGGTTCTAGGTTCCGTATCTAGATTTGGCCTATGTTCGGGTCATGACAAACTTGGTATCAGAGCATTAGGTTTTTAAGTGTCCTAGGGTATCTGAAAGTCACGTTAAGTAGAGCCTTTTGCATGGGTGTGAAGCGCGCCACACTTACGATAAAGAGGCTACAAAGCATTTTAGGAGATTTTCCTTCTTTTATGATCGATGTAGTGCGATAAAATGTCTCTCTATCCTTCTAGCTCATGCTATATGCATTTGTAGAATCATGCCTCCATGCCGAGTTAGCGGAAGAAGGAACAGAAATGGTAATGGCCATGAGAATGAATACGAAGATGGGCACTAGCAAGCCCCACCAACCCCGTAGGATCATGTGCCTGAGCAGGTTGCTCACATGGAGTTTATGTCAGCCAACTAGATGTTGGCACAGGCCTTGACTGCCCAGGTCAACCAGCAGGCAGTGGCTCATGTTCCCTAGAATGGAAACACGACAGCTGCAAGAGTCAGGGACTTTTTTAGGATGAATTTCCCTGAGTTCCTTGGATCGAAGGTGGACGAGGACCCATACGAGTTTGTTGATGAGATCTAGAAGATCACCCATATTATGTGGGTGACAGGGGAAGAAGTGCGCAAACTTAGCCTCTTATCAGTTAAAAGGGATTGCCCATATCTGGTTTAGACAGTAGGATAGCAGAGCGGTTGGAGCGGGTTCCATTGGTTGGTATGAGTTTCTCAACGCTTTCTTGGATTAGTTCTTTCCCCGAGAGATGAGGGAAATTAAGGCAGCTAAGTTTGTGAATCTGAGGCAGAATAACATAACGGTCTAGGAATATTCTTTAAAGTTCACCCACTTTTCCATATATACGCTAGAAATGGTGGTTGATCACAGGAATCGAGTGAGAAGGTTCGTACATGGAATAGCAGACTATTTGGTCAATGATTGTAGGACTGCTATGCTTCACCAGGATATTGACTTCATACGGTCGGTTCTACACTCCCAGAAGATAGAGGTGGTATAGATGAGCGAGAGGGAGAGAGAGGCCAAGAGGGCCAGGATGGACAGTTGTGTGTTCTCCCAGCAGAGGCCTAGTGGTGGGCATCGTCAGCAGTCCTAACAGAGATTATCAGCCCTAGTGCCGTCAACAGCGAGTGTGCCATCCAGATCTAGGCCTGACCAGAGGGGACGAGCGTCAGTCTCTCAAGGTTAGGGGAGCAAGTCAGTAGAACCTAGCATTCCAGGTTGTGACAAGTGTAGTAGGAGGCACACTGGTCAGCGCTTGTACAGGTGCTTGTTTCGGGTGTGGAAAGCCCAAACATATGCTCATAGATTGTCCAGAAGCCAGACAGGGCCATGGTAGAGGACAAGACCCCACCACTAGTTCAATAGCTCCATCAACACACTCATCTCAGCTGGGTGCCTCCACTAGTACAGGTGGTGGTCAACGTCAGAATAGTGTTTATGCCCTCGCATACCGTCAGGAGTAGGAGACTTCATCCGATGCGGTGGATGGTATGTTAAGAGTATTTCACCTTGATTTTTATGCATTATTAGATCCAGGGTCTACTTTATCTTGTGTGACGCCCTATGTTGCTAGTATTTTTGAAGTCAGTCCCTAAATCCTATTAGAACCTTTCCCAGTCTCTACTCCAGTCGATGATTCAGTTATAGCTAGATGGGTATACAAAAATTGCCCTATCATAGTCCTTCAGAAAGTCACCTCAACAAATTTAGTAGAGCTATCCATGACAGATTTTGATGTTATCTTTGGCATGGATTAGCTACATGCATGTTATGCCTCAGTAAATTGTAGAACTCGTGCGGTAGAGTTTTGATTTCTGGGTGAGCCAGTCCTAGATTGGAAGGGTAGTTCAGTTGTGCCCGTAGGTCATTTCATTTCCTACATTAAGGCCAGAAAGATGATCTCTAAGAGTTGCGTGTACCATATAGTTCGAATTAAGGATGCTACATCCGAAACCCCAACTATCCAGTCAAGTTCCTATAGTATGAGAATATCCAGAAGTGTTTCCAGATTATCTACCGGGAATTCCTCCCAAGTGGGAGATCAAATTTGGCATTGTCCTTCTTCTGATATTCAGCCCATATATGTTCCTCCTTATAGAATGGCTCCAGCTGAGCTAATAGAGTTGAAGGAGCAGTTGAAGGACCTCTTAGACAAGGGTTCTATCAAACCTAGAAACTGTCCATGGGGTGCACCAGTTCTCTTTTTCTGAAAGAAGGATGGTTCCCTTTGGATATACATTGACTATCGACAGTTGAACAAGGTCATACTCAAGAATAGGTATCCCTCCCCAGGATTGATGACTTGTTTGACCAGCTTCAGGGTGCTAAGTTCTTTTCAAAGATAGACCTCATATTCGGATATAATCAACATAGATTATAGAGAGTAACGTTCCGAAGGCAACCTTTAGGACTTAGTATGGTCACCATGAGTTTGTAGTTATGTCTTTTGGCTAACGAATGCTCCTGCAACTTTTATGGATTTGATGAATAAGGTGTTTAAGCCATATTTGGACATGTTTGTGATTGTTTTCATAGATGATATTCTCATATACTCTTGGAGCGAGGAGGATCATGCTGCTCATTTGAGGGGTGGGGTGCTACAGACTCTAAAGGATCGCCAGTTGTATGCTAAATTCAGCAAGTGTGAGTTTTGGCTGAACTCAGTAGCATTTTTGGGTCATGTGGTATCAAGTGATGTGGACTCTCAAAAGATAGAAGCTATGAAGAATTGGCCCAAACCAATTAGTCCTTTAGATATCAAGAGTTCCTTGGGTGTAGCTGGTTACTACCAGAGGTTTGCTAAAGGGTTTTCATCCATTGCGGCACTATTGACTAAGTTGACCTAGAAGAAAGTGAAGTTTCAATGGTCAGATGCTTGTGATAAGAGCTTCCAAGAGTTGAAGACTTGACTCACCTTAGCGCTAGTGTTGACTCTACCTGAGGGTACCGATGGGTTTGTGGTATTTTATGATGCCTCGAGGATCAACCTTGGTTATGTATTAATGCAGCATGTTAAAGTTATACCTATGAATCTAGGCAGCTTAAGGTCCATGAAAAGACCTATCCGACTCATGACCTTGAGTTGGCGACAATAGTATTTGCCTTGAAGATTTGGAGACACTATCTGTACGGGGTCCATGTGGATATGTTTACGAACCACAAAAGCCTACAATATTTGTTTACCCATAAGGATCTAAATCTACATCAAAGAAGGTGGTTGGAGCTTCTTAAAGATTATGATATGAGTGTCCTTTATAATCCAGGCAAGGCTAATGTGGTGGAAGACACTCTTAGCAGGGTTTCTATGGAGAGTGTGTCTCATGTAGATAAGAGGAGGAAAGAGTTGGTGAAGGATGTGCATCGGCTTGCACGACTAGGCTTTCGCCTTGTTGATTAAATAGATGGTGGTGTCATTATTCAAAATGGGTCAGAATCCTCTTTGGTGTCTGAAGTCAAGGATAAGCTAGATGAGGATCCTATTTTGGTAACGCTGAAGGAAGCGATTCAGAATCATAAGGTTGAGGTCTTCTTACAAGGGGAGATGGGGTACTTCTACATCAAGATCGTTTCTGTGTTCAAAGTGTTGATGATTTGAGGGATCATATATTGCATGAGGCTCATGGTTCCTGATATTTTATATATCAGGTGCCACCAAGATGTACCGTGACCTACGAAAAGTCTATTGGTGGAATAGCATGAAGAAGGACATAGTAGAGTTTGTGGCTAAGTGTCCGAATTGTCAATGAGTGAATGTTGAACATAAAAGAACTGGAGGTATACTTCAAGAAATTAGTATCACTACATGTAAGTGGGAGGAGATCAATATGGACTTCATTATAGGGTTGCCTAGTACTCGTTGACAGTATGGTTCTATTTAGGTGGTTGTAGACAGGTTGACTAAGGCAGCTCATTTTCTACTGGTCAAAATTACTAATTCAACGGAGGATTATGCTAAATTGTATATTTGGGATTTAGTTCAGTTGCATGGAGTGTCCTTGTCCATCATATCAGATAGAGGTACTTAGTTCACTTAGTTCAACTCTCAGTTTTTGAGGTCATTTTAGATGGGACTGGGTACTTAGGTCAAGCTTAATATAGCTTTTCACCCGCAGAGAGATGGTCAGGCCTAGTGGACCATTCAGACTCTTGATGATATATTGAGAGCATGTGTGATTGATTTTAAAGGTAGTTGGGATAATCACTTACCTCTTATCGAGTTTGCATATAACAACAACTACCATTTCAACATTTAGATTGCTCCATTTGAGGCTCTTTATGGACAAAGTTGTAGTTCACCTATTGGATGGTCTGAACTCGGTGAAGCCACGTTTATTGGACCATATTAGGTTAATAAGGCTATGGAGAAATTCCAGCTCATAAGGGAAAGGTTGAAGACAACTCAGAGTCATCAAAAGTCCTATGCAGATGTGAGGAGGAGAAACTAGAGTTTGAAGTTGATGATTGGGTGTTTCTATAAATGTATCCCATGAAGGGAATGATGAGATTCGAAGAAAAGGGAAAACTTAGTCCCCTCTATGTTGGCCCGTACATAATTGTGAGCAGTGTTGGCAAGGTGGCTTATGAGTTAGAGTTTCCCGCAGAACTAGCTTCAGTACATTCATTTTTCCATGTATCACTTTTGAAGAAATGCATGGGTGACCCAGCTTTAGTTGTTGCGGTGGAGAACATAGATGCGAAGGATAGCCTTAACTATGAGGAGGTTCCGATTGAGATCCTTGATCGTCAGGTTCAACAATTGAGAAATAAGGAAGTAGCTTCAGTGAAGGTGTTGTGGAGGAATCAACTTGTTGAGGGACCTACCTAGGAAGCCAAAGCAGATATGGTGGATAGATTCTCACATATTTTCCCTTTCGGCTCATTCCAGAATGAGGTATCAGTTTCCTTCTTAATACTATATTCGGTTTCATGTAAAGTTCATGTCTTTAAGTTTCTTTCATGTCATTGAATGTTTTTATATTTCATCAATTTGGTTCAGTCATGTATCTCAGTTCGGAGTCAGTCACTCCGTCAGTTTCCAGCTTTAGATGTTCAGTATTTGGGATGGAAGTTATATTCCCCAACTTTTCAGTATGTTCATTCACATTCAAGGATGAATGTTTCCAAGGGGGAGATATTATAATACCCTAAAAGTTCCTAAGATCAGGCCCGAGGGTTCAAGAAAAAAATTAGGGAAATATAGCCTGGGCAATAGGATGAGTCGTCCACCAACCCGTGGGAGTACTTCACCAGTCGTTAAGTTACTCGTGAAGAGAGAGGATGACTGGAAACAATTCATAGTCTGGGGGTGACCACGAGAGGAAGCCACGAGTCTTGAAGTGACTCCACGACTCGTGGAGTTGGTCGTGGTCAGGAGTTGGGACGAATTTGGGAATTTTGGTAAAAGAATTAACGAGTTGGACACCATGACTTTTCAAGCACCTTATGAGGCATGATGTCACTCGTGAGGTCCGACAGTGTCCATTTTTCCTGCGTTTAAGTAAGGGTGTTTTCATAATTCCTAAGCCCATATGTCCTATACTACGTCATTTTAAGCTTAGCTAGGAGGGTTCTAAGAGAACTTAACCTATCCTAAGACTTTCCATTCAATGCATGTAAGATTAAGGAGTTCATTGGAGATCAAGCTTGAGGATTCCGTAGGTTCTTCCTCAATTCACTTGGATTTTCAAGGGAGATTGTGAAATCAAAGTACCTAGGTGCGTAGGGTTATGAATGGGAGTATTCCTTCACTCTCATGCCAAATCCTCTTCTAAAATCATGAAATTCAAGGTTGATGAATTTATGAGGTTTTAACCCAATTTGTGAAATTCTCTAAGTATCTATCACAGGTAAATTTTATTCATGTTTCTAATGTAGTTTTAAGATTCATGGGCATGATTTAGCATGATTTCAATTACAAATTATGATTTCAAAGTTTTATAAATATGATGCTTAATTATGAAAGTTCATGAAGAGTTGAGATTATGATCTATGTTTTCAAGTAGGATGAGATGTCTATGATGAAAGTGCGATTTCGAATTACCCATGTCTATATCCATGATTTTGACTATCAAGTCTATTTAAAAGCATGTTTAAGTTTGGGCAAGCCCATATGATCAAGTATGTTTATGATCTACTTCAATTTCATGTTATTAGCTTACCACATGGTTTTGAAGTCTAGACTCCCACTTTTCAGCTTATGGTGTGATTTGAGCCAAGGCTCCTCATGTTATGTTTTCAGATTATGTATGTAATTTTATGACTCAGCTTTGTCCAAAGATGATGGTTCAGTTTTGTTGAAAAATGTTGGAGAGAATATGCATGTTTTTGGAAGTAGTTTCTAGCATCGAGTATGCTAGGGGTTCAGCTAACCTCGTGCCTCAGAACTATATGCCAACATAGGTATGTTCAGATTCTTGGGACCTCCCTTGTGAGCTTCCCCTGTCCCCCAAGGGGCCTTTCAGCTTGATATCGATATCATGGTAGCACCCTATGCCTTGAAAAGGCTTTAGACGTCTCTGTCTTACTTGAGTGTAATAGTCGGGACCACGTAAACTCTATCATGGTAATGTCGGTTATCTGATGAGTCTCCCATTGTTCTTGATGATTTTAGTTATGCATGATCATCAGTCATGATATTATGTTTTCAGTAGGTTTGACCCAATGTTTAGTTTTACTTATGATTATTTGTTTCAGTTTTGGGTCATTCGATTCAGTGATAACATTCAGTTATGTTTTAAATCATGTTTTCAGATAATAGCATGAAACCTTACTCTTAGGATCTTATGACGAAATATTTTATGCTATGCATGATTTCGGTCTTATTTACTTAGCGATTTTACTTACCTTGCATACTCGGTACATTTCAAGTACTGACCGCATACTCTATGCTGTGTCATTTTATGATACAGGATCGGACTTTCAGGTTTAGTCTCGCCGCTAGTCAGTTCTCAGAGTTCGCAAATCCAACTTGTTGGTGAGTCTTCATCCTATGAGGACCTCTTTATCATTTTATTATCATTTAATTTAAGTTTCAGTTTATTAGTGAGCTAGTTGGGGTCTTATTCCATCAGCTCGTCAGGATGTTAGAGGCTTATCAGACATAGTATGTATTCAGTTTCGAATCAGTGTTGTGTATTCCGTTGTATCAGATGTATTAAATATTTAGACTTTTGCTATATCAGATGTTTCTTTTCGAAATTATTATATTGAGAATTAGTTGTCATGTTCATGCCATGTCTGACTTGGAGCCATTTATGGTTTTAGGTTCCGTGTCTAAATCTGGCCTATGTTCGGGTTATGACATGCGGGGTGCCAACCATAGCACCAAACCCTTTAGGTCCTCAAATCATCACTCCTTGCATCATTTTGAGCCCCTTTTGCTTAATTTTCTGCTCAAATGAACTCAAATCATTTGTTAGCACATAAAACACACACATACATGAATCTAAGCATAAATTAACAATTATGAATTCAAAACATGATAAAATATGGGTAAAAACATCGCAAATGGGCATAAAATATGCCCAACATCATCTTGCTAAGTACAATGAGGCATTAATCTATGAGTGCTATACATCCTATGTGGTTGCATACCTAAGAAGAAGAAGGGGTAAAATTGGGGTTTGTTGGAGGTCGTGAAGGTCTGGGGTGTTGATGTGCCATGTGGGACGAATAAGATCAATAACTACTATGGAGACTGATGCAGCCAAGCGCACACGCAAGTGCGCGTGGTTGTCAAGTAATATAGGACAAAAGTCCAAATATCATCCCACGGAGACTTGTCAAATTAATTGTGTGAATTTGAAACCTTATTTAACTATTTGCAAGAGAAGAAAAATTGGTTTGCAAGAGCAAAAGTAAATTCTAATGAGTGTTGCAATGTAAATTAAATATTTTGAAAATTCATTTTAGGAAGATTGTATTTCAGATGATGAGTAAAATACAGGGTCTTAGAACTTTCTCTTTCAGGATGAACTGTCAAGCCCAATTATACCCAACGAATTCATTTATCAAATTTTTCTGAATATTTTAGAACTATCTCACTAACCTTAACACCTATATTCCTATGGTTGTAGGAAAAAGTGAAACAAATTTTAACTAAGGTTGTAGGTTATATCCCTATCCATAACAATGAATCCAATTCTCTTTGTTCTTGACAAGGAATCAAAACCTACTCTATATTTTTTTTACCCTCATTTATTTCCTCTTTTGAGTTCAACACATGAATCAATAGATATTATTCAAAAATTGGTCAGACTAACGAACAATCATTAAACTAAGAAAGTATAACAATCTTTAAACGAGATTTAAATATCTATTATAAATAAACTTTAAACTACAATCATCATGCTTGTGGCCAAAACCCTAAATTAAGGTTATTAGTTACTCATATTCAAGCGGAAAACCACAATAATCATCATTCTCATACAAGAGAATAGTTAAGTAAAGTAAAGAAGAAAACTTAAAATAAGGAGCTCTTGTGTCTGCGCTCTTCCCAAAAACCATCGATATCTTTTATAGATGCCCTAGTGATGTATTTATAAACATAAGAGATTTTTTTATTTTTTTCCTAAGTAATTAAGCTTTTAGACATAGAAAAAATCTCTCCCGGAATAGCCTTAGCATGCCACACCAGGCATAGCACCAACTTGTGCTTGGACTTCGTTTGAAGTTTGGGTCTTGGTGTGCCACACCTATCATCTCGCCAAGGTGTTGGACAAAATTCTCTAGAGTTTATGAGATGGCATGCCACGGCTCCCATTTTTCCAAGTAGCTGAACATTTTTCTCTGAAGTTGAAGAGGTGGCACACCACGCCATCTACTGGGCCTAGGTGTTAGATAATTATCAGCCATTTCTTCCCTGGCATGCAATGCTAGGTATCTCGCCACTTTGTGCAAAAATTCCTCTGAAGTTCGCGGTCTTGCATGCCCTGCCAGCGATCTCGCCAGGCCAATTTTCTTTGAATTCTTCTTACATCACACCCTGTAGCTTGAGCTTTCTTTGATTTCTCCTTTTTTATGGGTATTTTTCCATTTGTTTCCTACAAACATCATGTAAACATATCCGTTAGTTCTTTTCACCAACACTTTCATGAAAACATTAAATTTTCTTCTTTGAAACACGATAAGATATGGGTAAAATGTGGCAAGTGAGCATATAAATATGAACAAGATCACCACCCCACACTTAAATCATTGTTCATCCTCAAAAAACTTTGTACTTTCATTCAACACAACTTCATTGCACACCACTTATCACCTCTATCAATCTACACTCAAGCAGCTAGAATAGAACATGAACATAGGTAGTTCATTAGTTTATAAGCAACAACAAGACATACACAATGAAGAACTTTTTATTCGAAACTACATACCCTCTATAAATCAAATTAGGGCCAATATGATTAAGTAAAAAAAAATGTGACGCATAGTGTACCAGTTCTAGCCATTTTGTGCCCTCCCTTATTTATAGATGTCCCCTTCTTTCTCTCATATTAGCATGCAAAACACTTGGGACAAAAATCAATAGGGCACACTCATTCTCCTAAACAATATTTTAGACATATGCAATATACTATAGTCTTGTCTTTCATGTATCGTTAGATTAACCAATTAATCAAAAAGAGTAAGATCATAAGGACTTTTACGGTTGTAATGTCGCCTAGGCAAGAGTAGGAATTATTTGGGAAATAGTGGCTACCGATCCTAAGCACTTTAAGAAAATATTTTAACTTTATTCTTCTTTCCACCCCTCATCCTTACTACTTACACTTACACTTCCTTAACTAATACCTTTTCTCATCTCATGCCCCTTTTTTACTACTTGTTTGCTAGTTTCTGCTTTAAGATCAACCAAAATAATCTATTGTTAAGAGTTTTTATTTTCTTTCTTTCCTTTAGTTCTAGCAGTAAGTAAACATTTAGTTCTAGCAGTAAGTAAACATTTTATTACATGGGCACCCTTCTTTCTTTTTCTCTTTTCCAACCCACATTCTCATCTTTCCTCATTAGTGTTACTATCCTAGTGAAACCCTCATCATCATTTTTCAGATCTCAAAGTGCATTATGGAATCTTTTGGATCAAATTCATGTAGACGCAACAACAAAGGGGATAGGCTTCTATTTGTCTACACAAGAAATAGGCTTATAAATTCAATGGAGTTGACTTGGGAAAATTTCACAGGTTGTGCAATAATAAGTAACAAAAATGGGTGTTCAAAGAAATGTCTTAATCATATTCTACCTCTTGGACAATTGATTATCATACACACATGTCAGACAAGTTCTAGATGTTACGCTATGCACGAAACACAACAATTACAAGCTCACCTCTCATGATATCACGGCTTGAATCGGTTTCTTATAAGCACATATTCTCAACAATCATATTGAATGAATCTTCATTATTAAGCCCAATTTTAATATCTCTTGAGTCAAGTTGAAGAACCTATATATTTCTCATGAAATTTTCACTTCTCATGCATTTAAGACAATCCATACCTTCTAGCTTGTCTCCTAAGTGGAATATCAAGAACACACAAATGGTGATTTTAACTCTAGAAAAAAGAAAAAATATTTTGACTAATTTTTTCTTAATATGGTCGTTATTCATTCATCATCGAGACCAATCACTACATTTATCATGGACTCTTCATAAGAAAAAATTAGACACTCAATTGAAAACAAAATAAACAAGTAAAATGAACAAGCACATAACATAGCATGACTACTGTCTCCACAACCATCCACTTTCTAGTTATTACAAACCATCAACATTCTAACTAAAATTAGTGGTGCAGAAATTTGATAAAGAACACTACAACCTAACAGTAAAGATATAACAAAGATAGAATGTAAGGAAATTCTATTTCCTCAACCCCATACTTAAACAATGCACTGTCCTTAGTGTATAAACATGTCATCCTAAGGGAGATAGAAGAACTTCCTGGGTCTATAAGTATAGTCGTCACTGCTAGGACTAAAATCCTGATCATCAGCATCTTCTGTGTCATCAACTATCATTTCCCACGTGGTGGCATCATCCTCATCATCATTATTATTGATTTCATCTGTCAGCGTTGTAGGCTCATTATTATTAAATGGCTTGGAAAATTCTAGTCCTGATTTGCACATCAACATGGTGCTCTCTGTAAGCGAGTACCACTCCTCTAGTGCAGTCATCTCCTCAGTAGTTGTGGGTCTGCCTCTATTCTTAGTTTTAGGTCAAACATCCTGAACATACGACCTCTCCAACTATCATTCCGAGCATGGCATTCAACTAGAGTGAGAGACGATTCACACACTGTGCTTGGATCCTTAACTTTGTCACGTCTATTAGCTTCCAGGCCAAGTGCCTTGCTAGGGGAATTCGAAGGCCAGCCTCTTCTTCTTCAATTCTATGCTCCCTCAAGTACTAGGTCAACAGGCTTCCATAACAATATCTCTATCGGCAATTGTCCCTGGATCGCCGTATGTTGTCTCTAAGCACTGAACCAAAGTTAATCGGAAACCTTTTCATCATCATGTAGACCAATACAACCCTCTCTTGAGTGATCTCAGTAGTGTTCTTCCTAGGAAGGAGCATGACGCTATCCAACTTGGCCCATACTCTGGCCTCCTTAGTCAAGTAGGAGAATAAAAGTGTAGAATGAACACCAATCTCATTCTATGTCCACCTAGCAGGTGAGTGCTCTCCGCACAATGTGTGGCCGATATCTAGGTAATGGGGCTTCACAAGCAATTGAAAATACATATCTGGAGTGCCAAGAAATTCATTAAATGATCTTCTAGTGAAATGGACCATTTGACCCCTCACTTTTACCTTTGTGCTCTCCCCAAAAGCCATGTTTCAGTTAGCATAAAACGCCCTCACTGGTACACTCCTCTGACTCAGTAAACACATATCCCAACCCTAATCTATGGACAATGTCACGGATGGCTGGGAACTCATTGCCAACCAACATTCATTAATCTAGTTATCTGAGTGGTTGTAAGCCTCTTTTTACGCATTGAACCATTTTAGTCCATGCTCCACTACAACTTGGGCTCTAAATCTCCTAGCATAGGGTGCTTTGGGGTCGATGAGCTGGGTGCAACTCCCTTTCTTAGCCATTTGAAACCTTTGCTTGAAATCGTTACCTCCTTTCCTTTGTTTGCATGTGAAGCTTTAGAACATGCCAACCGCATACAACATCATAGAAAAATTATCTCATGATCATGGCTAGCTAATTAAGTGTATGAGTCGCAACATGACCCAACACTTAATTCACTAGCATGATGGTGAAAGTTTTTCAAATAGGGTACTCAAACTTCCCCCATTATCATGTCAAACCTTAACATTTTCACAAGCATTCATTGATAAAATTCATAAACCTCACTACACTCTTTGTGCAATTTTCAATTTCCTCCATAAAAGGGTGCTTTAAATTGGTCACTCCCAACAACTTCACTAGTTCACAATTCACAACAACTCATGTGTGGAGGGTTTGTTTCACAATGTACACCCAAAACAAAAAAATCCTTTCTTTTCAACATTCCTCCACATTGAATTCTAACAATTTCAAATTTCCAATATTCTCAACATTCACAAATAATTTAAGAAACATCTTCTTCCACAATATTAAAACAACTTTGAGAATTTCATGAAAAACCTCTACCACCCATTCACCCCTTTTCTTCATACCCATAGCTCCAAAGAAAATAATAATATCAACCCAAATAAAAATATAATTCTATCATGCTAGACATATGAGTTTCAAGTGATGGGAGACCCAAATTGTCAAGTTCATGATTTTTCCCAACAATAGTGAACAAGGGACTAGTTGGAAAAGAAGAGGGAATGGGTGAGCATGCATTCAAGGAAGATAATACTAAAGGACAGAAGGGATTTACTTACTTGAAAATTAAAATCTTGATTTAGCAAGCTTTGTAGAAGACGACAATAGGGGAATTGGGGAATGGGAGTTACCACTTTAGAGAGAGGGAGAGAGTCCTATGTTTTTTCTTGTTTTTAGAGAGAGGGGATGAGTGGGAAATAGAAATAACAGGTGGGGGATAGGGTTTTAATGCAATTTAGGGTCCTTGAATTGGGTATACTCTTGGATCCAATAAAAAAATTTCACTCTCTTATCCTTGGCACGACACACTACCTAATATACCCAACACTTGAAAAAAAATTGCCGACCTCTAAAACCTAGCGCGGTTCATCAATCATTTCGCCATGATGTCCAAAAATTTTTTCTAAAGTTTGACACCTGGCGCAGTGCTCCAGGCAATATGTCAATGTGAAAAAAAAAGATTTCTAAAGTTTTTTGGCTGGCGCAGAGAGCCAGGAAGTATGCCCCATACTTAACATTTTTTTTAACTTCTTTTTGTGTATTCATCCTCCTCAATCTCCCTGTTCATCTATGAAAAAATAAAAAATGCATCAAAATATTGTGTTGCCTCCTACCAGATGCCTTATTTATAGTCGTGGCGCGACATTCACGGGTTGCCTCTCGTACAAGACTTATGATTCCCCTTTCAGTGAAATTGAAGTCTTCCTTTTATCAAATTCGTCTCCATAGTAGTGCTTCACCCATTGTCCATTAACCAAGAAGGTCTTTTCTGACCCTAAGGGCTTCAACTCTACTGTGCCATGCCTAGTCATATTCACAATCTTAAAGGGGCCTGACCGCTTCAACCTCAGCTTACCTCTAAAAAACTTAAACCTTGAGTTGTAGAACATCACCATCTGTCCCAACCTAAACTCATGAGGCTGGATGCACTTATCATGTCATTTTTTTGTCCTCTCCTTATAACTTGGCATTTTCATATGCACTGACATAGAATTCATCAGGCTCATAGAGTTGCAACAACCTTTTCCCCTCCCGCAACCTTTATATCCATATTCAACCTTTGAATGGCCCAGTAAGCTTGGTTTTATAGCTCAATCGGTAGATGACATGCTTTTCCAAAGACCAAATTATAGGGCGAGGTGCTAATAAGATTTTTGAAAGCAGTACTGTATGCCCAAAGCGCATCATCCAGTATGCTAGACCAATCTTTCTTGTTTGTGCTTACTGTCTTATTGAGGATTCTTTTGATTTCTAGATTAGAAACATCCACCTACTCGCTGGTCTACAGATGATAGGCTATGGCTACTTTGTGCTTTACATTATACTTAGCTAATAAGTTATTGAAAAGACGGTTACAAAAATGCATACCTTCATCCCTGATAGCTCGAGGTTCCCCGAAACGGGTGAAAATATTCTTCTTTAGAAGCCTGATTACCACTTGAGCATCATTTGTAGGCAACGGTACTACCTCCACCTATTTTGACACATAATCCATGGATACAAGAATGTATTTATTACTGTTCTACGGGATGAATGGCCCTACGAAATTGATTCCCCAGCAATCAAACACTTCTTTCTCCATAATACCTTTTTGAGGCATCTCGTTCCTTCTGCATATATTCCTTGTTCTCTAACAACTATTACAAGATTTTGGAAATGCATACGCATTCTTGAATAGGGGAGTCCAGTAAAAATCCAAATTGACAGACCTTTGCAACGGTCCTATCTCTTCTATTATGTCCTCCGTATGGGGATGAATGATAACTCTTTAAAATATACTGCACTTCACCTTCGGGCACACATTTTCTGGCCATCTAGTCTGGCCTCACTTTGTACAAGAATGACTCATCCTAGATGTAGAACCCTCTATCACGAAGGAGCCTCCTCTTCTTGTCCGAAGTTGAACTCGGAAGGTATACTACACTTACCAAAAAATTCACTATGTCGAAATACCATGGCAGCTCAAGTACGTTGATAGCCAACAACTATTCATTAGGAAATGTCTACACAATTCCCACTTCACAATCAATATGCTTCCTATCCTCTAACCGAGAAAGCTGATTTGCTACCCAATTTTCTGTGCCTTTTCAGTCTTTGATCTCAATATCAAACTCCTATAGTAAAAATATCGACCAGATAAGCCTTGTCTTAGAATCTTTCATTGGCAAAAGAATATCTAATTGCAGCATGATTAGTGTACGCTACCACCTTTGTACCCACTAGATAAACTTGAATCTGTCAAAGGCAAACACCACTACCAATAACACTTTCTCAGTCACTGTGTAGCTTTTTAAAGTTGCATCTAGTGATTTTCTTGCATAATAGATGGGCTTAAATATCTTTCCTTTATTCTTCCCCAAATAACTCCAATGGTAAAATCACTAGCATCACATATTACAATGAATGGTAATGACCAGTCTAGAGCAATGATAATCGGGTCTTTTATCAACTTTTCCTTCAAAGAATTGAAGGCCTGCACACACTCTGCATCAAATGATAAATTGACATCCTTGTCTAACAACTTGCACCTAGGATTTGTTATCTTTGAGAATTCCTGAATAAACCTCTTGTAGAAATCAACATGTCCCAAAAAACTACACATTCCTTTCACAGTCGGGGTGGCAGCTTTTCAATGGCTTCGATCTTAGCTCGATCAACCTCGATACCTGCCTTCAATATCATGTGATCCAGAACTATTCCTTTGTGTACCATGAAATGGCACTTTTTCCAATTCAAAACAAGAATTATCTCATCACACCGAGCTAACATAACAACCAAATGTTTCAAACACTCATCAAAGTTATCCCCATAGAGTGAGAAGTCATCCATGAACACTTTTACAAAATTTTCCACCATGTCGATGAAAATAGCTATCACACACCTGTGGAATGTCCCTGAGCATTACACAGTCTAAATGATATCCTTATGAATGCAAAGGTATTGAATGGGTAACTGAAAATAGTCTTCTCTTGGTCATCTTGGGTTATCATGATCCAGTTGTACCCAGAGTCCCAATCTAGAAAACAATAATAATCATGTCTAGCCAACCTATCCAACATCTGGTCCACAAAGGGTACTGGAAAGTGATCCTTTCGAGTGGCAATTTAAGCTTGTACTAATCGATGCAAATATGCCACCCTGTGACTGTTCTTTACAAACTAACTCATCTTTCTCATTTCACACCATTGTCATCCCACCCTTCTTTGGGCTACATTGGACTAGGCTCACTATAGTGACCGTACGAAATAGGATAGATGACACCTGCATCCAGCCACTTTATCACCTATTTCTTCACCACATCCTTTATAATAGGATTCAACATCCACTGGTGTTCTACACTAGGTCTTGCACCCTATTCTAGTAATATTTTATGCATATAGATGAACTGCTTATCCCCTTGATATCGGCTATTGTCCAGCCAATTGCTGTTACATGATCCTATAACACCTTCAACAATCTGTAACCTGTATATCAGAAAATAGAGTAGATATTATCATAGGAATTGTGTTACCACTGTATATATTTTAGATGAGATGGTAAAGGCTTTACATCAACAATCGATGCCTTCCCAATAGAAGGTTTCAACTTCTCCCAAGTCAATGGTTTGTCAAGCGTCTCAAAAGCTGCTCCTCTCCTAATATAGACACTTGAAAACCTCTGCACCATTTACCTACTCCCTCTCATTTACAAGTTCTCTCTCCGATGGATCCTCCTATGAAAAATATTTCTCTAATGCCACCTCAGATAGCTCAAGCTCTACCATGATAAAGACCTTTAGTTCCCCATAATAGGGTGGCAGTTGTGCTACCTTGAACATGTCAAACACGGTCCCTGTCCATTCACTGCTATAGATATCTTTTCTGATTTCACCCAGATGACTGTATTTGATGTGGCTAAGAACCCTCTCCCTAAAATGATGGACACTGCTTTAGCGGATTCATAATCAAGGATGATAAATTCCACTGGTAGAAGGAATGGTCCCACTTTAATAAGCACATCCTCAATAATACCGTCAGTATAAGTGATTGACCTGTCAGCCAAGTGTAGAGTCACTATAGTAGGACGTGGTTCACTTAGCCCCAAAGTTCTCAACAAAGACACAGGCATAAAATTTATGTTGGCGCCCATATCACATAATGCCGAGCCTAACTCTCTAGCTCCAATTATGACTGGGATAGTGAAACTCTTGGGATCTTTCCACTTGGGTGGAATTTTTTTTCGCACCCAAAAACTACACTCCTCCGTGAGAACTATAGTCTCAAACTCTATTAGCCTTCTTTTGATGGCCACAATATCCTTGAGATATTTGGAATATTTCAAAATATACTTCAAAAACTCCACTAATGGTATAGTCATATGCACTTGCTTCAAAATATCTAAGAAGTTCTTGCATGTCGAGTCATCCTTCTGCTTCCTAAACCTCTGTGATAATGAAGGAGGTGGTCTGGTTTCTACCTCTTTCGATTGTGCACCACTTGAGTCACCAGCGTCTTGCTTTGAATCTGCAGTCTGTTGTGGATTCTTTTCTACTTCTGCTCTTTAGCCTCTAGGTATCACCTCAGCTAATTCCTTCCTATTGCAAAGAGAAATTACGCTTACAATCTTCTTGGGATTCTTCTCTGTATTGCTTGGAAGTGCCCCCTAAGGTCTAGTTGTTTTCCGAATTGCCAGCTTGCCCATTTGCCACTCTAGCTTATGAATAGACTTCTGCATCTCGCTAAAAATCTGGGTTTGAGAACCCATCCATTACTTCATTGTTTCCTCTAGTGAGTTGCTAGACTATTGGCCCTGATTTCTCTGAAAGTTGTTGTGGGGCCTCTACAAGTTGTAATTTCCTCCCCATGGAGGATTTTCTGCATTCATGTACCCCTGGTTGTGATGATTCCCTTGGAATCCACCGCTATGACCCTGCTGACCCACATAATAAATAGATTCTGGGTTTATCAAATAACCTGAGTAGACATGATTTTCTCCACATGCCTCACATATTAGCGATGGAGTCTGAACTTACTGAACCTAATTCACAGCTAGTGCATTCACTAACTTGATGATAACATTTACCAACTAACTGATAGCTGACTAAATTTCAACCACACCATTAACTTCTAGCTTCCTTAGAACCTTGGGTGCCGCGAACCCTCTGCCTGAATCCTGACAATCCCGACTTCTAGCTGACATGAGATTCAGTAGATCTTCTATATCATCATAACTTTTGTATAGTATCTATCCCTATGTAGTAGCATCAAGCAAAATTTTGATTCTGGCTTCAGTCCCTCTATGAAATTGTGTCCAATGATCTCCTTTGGCTACATGTGATGAGGGAAATCTCGTAGATACCCTTGGATCTCTCCAATGCCTGAGCTAAGGTTTCACCATCCTTCTGAATAAACCCTGAGATCTTTCCTCTTAACTCCTTCATTCTCCTCGAAGAGAAAAACTGTTTATGAACTTGTTGGAAAGAGCTTCCCAAGTGGTAATAGTCCCTGCTAGTTCATTCTGTAGCTAATCTTTTGCCTCTCCAATCAATAAGAATGGGAACAGAGTGAGCTTAACTTACTCATTATAGATGTTTTGGTAGTGAAAGTTCTCACTTAGTTCTACAAATGTCATCCAATGCTTGTGGGGATCCTCGTGCAGCTTTTTCTGATACTCACAAGTGTTTTGAACAAACCGCACGGTTCCCTCCTTCAATTCAAAGTTCTCAGTGATGGCCGGCTTGATGATTGCTTTAGAAGTATTCTCCAAGTTTGGCCTAGCAAAGTTCAGCACTGGGACTCATTCTTGATCATTGGCATGGTTCTGTAAATTGTTGTCTGCCATTACTACCAACCCATGAAACATTCTCTCTATTATAGGATCAAATGAGGCCACGGGTTGTCCCTAACTTCGAGTAATGGGCATACACTAAAGAAACAATACCTGCAATTTGCAACAACAAACAACGAAGTAAAATATTGAACAGTGGACTTAAAATTCCAACCAAAAATAATTAATCAATATCCAATTCTCCGGCAACGATGCAAAAAACTTAATATAGCTAAGCCATACACAAGTGTACGTGGTCATCAAGTAATATAGGATAGAAGTCCAGATATTGTCCCATAGAGACTTGTCAGTTTATTTTTCTTAGTTTGAATCCTTAATTCACTATTCACAAGAGAAGAAAAATTGGTTTGCAAGAGTTAAAGTAAATTCTTCTAAGTGTTTACATGTAAATTAAATATTTTGGAAATTCATTTTTAGGAATATTTTATTTCAAATGATGAGTAAATCCTGTATGTTGGAACTTTCGCTTTCAGGTTGATTTATCAAGACCAATTACACCCAACTTAGTCTCCAAGATATTTAGTTTCAGGTTACGAATTCATTTCTCGATTATTCTTATGAATATTCAAGAACTATCTCACTAACCCTAGCACCTATTTTCCTATGGTTGTAGGAGAAAGGTGAAACTCTAATTATAAATACCTAATTCAACTAAGTAGGGTTGCAGGGTATATCCCTATCCACAATAACAAATCTAATTCCCTTTGTTCTTGATAAGGAATTGAAACCTACTCTATACTTTTATTTGTTCCATCTTTCGAGTTCAACACATAAGTCAATAGATGTTATTTAAAAGGTGATCAGACTAACGAACAATCATTAAATCAAGAAAGTATAAATAATCTTAAAAGGAGATTTAAATGTCTAGCATAAATGAACTTTAAACTATAACTGTCATGCTTGTGGTCATAACCCTAGATTAAAGTTATTATCCACTCATGTTCAAGCGGAAAACCACAATAATCATCATTCTCATATAAGAAAATAGTGAAGTAAAATAAAGAAGAAAACCTAAAAGATGGAACTCTTATCTCTGTGTTCTTCCCAAAAACCATCGATATCTTTATAGATGCCCTAGTGATGTATTTATAATCATAAGAAAAATTTCTTTTTTGCTCCTAAGTAGTTCAAAATTTGGACTTAGAAAAAATCTTCCCAAGAACAGTCCTAGAGTGCCACGCCAGGCATAACACCAACTTGTTCTTGGACTTCATCTGAAGTTTGGGTCTTTACGCACCATGTTCGGCTGTTTGAAATAACAACACGCAAGTGCACGTAGTCGAACAAGTAGTAAAATGGCTAGAGTAGCCAAGTATCGATCCCACAGGGAATTGACTAAGGTAGCAATCTAATCAAGTGTCAATAAACTTTAACTCTAAATTGCAGACAACAATGTGAAGAAGATTTTGATATTTTGTTTCCTAATTTTATACTATGTCTAAAGCGAATATACAATTTGAGTCTGAACTATAAGTATGAGCATGCTTAGGTTAAAATGAATGTTTGGATTTTCTACTTTGGGTATAAAGCTATACGCAAGTGCACGTGGTCGAACAAGTAGTAAAGTGGCTTAAGTAAGCCAAGTATCGATCCCACAGGGACTGGGATAAGGTAATAATCTCCTTAAGAGTTACTATACTTACTCTAAAAATGAAGACAACAGTGTAAAGAAGAGTTTGATATTTTGATTTCTAATTGTATGCTAAGTCTACAACAAATATCTAATGTGAGTCTGAACTATGAATGTGAGCATGCTAAGGCTAAGTGAACATGTATAAAGACTAATTATCGATACAATTTTAGGTTAATCTTTCCTTCGGTTGCTAGTCAAAAATTATTGCCAATGGATTAAAACTCTCGTATTTAACCCAACTTAAGAATCATGAACCGTCCACCTACATTTCTGTGATAAACGAAATTCAAGTTCTAGCCATACAAAACAGATTCTTTAATTGACTAATACGAATTTCAAGTATATTTCTATCCTGAAGGTAAATCAATTCTCAATTTTCCCAAACAAAGAAACGACCATATCCTATTGATTCATATCTTTCCAATTTCTTGCTCTCTCGAGTGAAACCGGACTTTTTAGATGTACATTAACGTTGGCCACACATCAATGCAGTAAGAACAAGAATCAATAGAACAACCATGGAAGAAAAGATGAAAAACCCAATTGATCAATAACTACATTTCAATACAATTGTTCTTAACCTCAGCAAGAAGAGGAATTAGCCACTCATTTGTGGATTTAACATCATTAAATGAGTTTTAAACATACAAGCAATTGAATTAAAGAAGAAGGACATAGAGAAAAATCCTGAGATTTTCGTCCCCTCAACTGCCTGTAACCCACGTTCTTGCTCCACCAAGTCAGAATTTCTAAAATAAAACCTAAGTGTGCTATTTATACTAGTGGGAATTTTTCCCGGAATAACAAGCAACGTGTCACGGAGTGCATCGCGGAGCTCTCCCTCCGTGACACGGAGGTAACACGAAGGCTTTCTGGAAATCACCCTAAATCAACCCTCGGTAGCCTTTTTGCCGCATTGGCAGCGTGTCACGCTGCTTGGGCAGCGCGATGGCATGCTGCTGGCGCGGGGCTAGCCTGCCGTGGCACGTTGCTGCCGCATCTGCTCACTTGACATGCGTACTCCTTCCCGACTTCCATCGATTGCTTCCGACTCCATTCCTTTCCTTCACCAACTTATAAATTAGTTCCTCCAAATCATTGAAACCTATAAAACAAGGACTAATCATGTTGGTTAGCACATATATTCACATTTATATAAATTACATGAAAATGTATAAAATAACTTAGATAAACAAGACTAAATTAAGGTATAAAGCATCACTCGGGCATGCTATTTTTTCCCACGATCACCTACCCCACACTTAAAGTCTTGTTCGTCCTCGAACAACCTATTACATCTCATGCATATGGAGACTCACCCATAAGTCATTTAGCAAAAATATTCAAGCTACGGCTATAATGATTAAGCAAGATAACAAGCTAAAAATAGAGCATGCACGATTTGATCATTGAAATGAAGTACAACTATGCACGATTTGATAAAAAATTATTGCCAATGGATTAAAACTCTCGTATTTAACCCAACTTAAGAATCATGAACCTTCCACCTATATCTTTGTGATAAAAAGAAATTCATCTTCTAGCCATACAAAACCGATTACTTAATTGACTAATACGACTTTCAGGTATATCTCTATCCTGAAGGTAAATCAATTCTCAATTTTCTCAAACTAAGAAACGATCATATCCTATCAATTCACAACTTTCCAATTTCTTGCTCGCTCGAGTGAAACCGGACTCTTGAGATATATATTAACATTGGCCACACATTAATGCAATAAGAACAAGAATCAATAGAACAACCATGTAAGAAAAGATGAAAACCAATTGATCAATAATTACATTTCAATACAAATGTTCTTAACCTCAACAAGAAGGGAATTTAGCCACTCATTTGTGGATTAAACATCATTAAATGAGTGTAAATCATACAAACAATTGTAATAAAGAAGAAAGAGATAGAGAAGAACCCTATGAATCTCGTCCCCTCAACTGCCTGTAACAAGTCAGAATAATTAAAAATGAACCTAAGTATTCCATTTATATTAGTGGGAATTTTTCCCGGAATAACAAGCAACTTGTCACGGAGTGCATCGCGGAGCATTGCCTCCGTGACACGCCACCAACGCGGACCCTCACTGGAATCCAGTCGTCCAAGTATTAAAGCCCAACGTCGCACTTCACTGGAATTTGGCTTATTTTCAGCATCCAGGAAGAATGCATCCGCGATGGCAGCGTGACACGTGTCCATCGCGGAGCCCCTTTAATTCGTGCTTTCCTTGTGCTTTTTTCCTTGCTCGCTTTCGAGTCCAATCCCGATTTCTCCCAACATGCATCTTAGCTTCATAAAATTATATTTTTCCTGCAAAACCATGCTAATCATGTTGGTTAGTATAAATTCACATTTTATTATAATTCACATTAGAATGTACAAACATCGATAGATAAACAAGACAAAATGACACATTTGAGTATCACTTGGGCATATAAATGTGCCCCAGATCACTTACCCCACACTTAAATCCTTGTTCGTCCCCGAACAATAATCTTACACCTCATGCGATTGACACCCAATCCTTGCTACTTTGGCTCGACAATTCAAGCTACGGTTATATCGATTATTTAATATAGCAAATCATCAAGAAAACATGCATAGACTTATCAATACAATGACCTTCAACACATTAAGACCTCCTAGGCTCAAGAATCAACTCTCGATATCGGCAAACTCATGCAAATCAGCTGATCAAGATATCCGACACGAAATTTAATATCTCGTTGAGCATGTGCTCTCACAACACAAGAGAATCTTCCTCTTTTTAATCACATGAACTCAAAGACATTATATGCAGGGGCATATAAACACGATTGCGCTCTCTCTCCCAAAAGAATTCACATGCATCATGTCATGAACCATAGGCTTGCCCTTAGTGTATTACTCCACGAATATAAGGACGCGTGATGTAAGATCACGTAGGACTTAACGGGTTATAATGTAAGCTACGAAACTAGTACATACTGGGCTAACCAATAATAACAACTAGCCTCGTTAAGCGCTTTTTCAATACATCCCATCAACCTTATGGGCATTGTTTCTTCCTTCATCCTCCCATTCTTGAAGTTTGTCTTTATTTTTGTTCCCATATCTTTAAGCACACTTGACTTAATAACAAAGATTTGTTATACGTCTTCATTATATTTAATTTATAGCGAGTGCACCTTTGAACTTTTCTTTCCTTTCATCACTTTGCTTTTTGTTTTCTTTTCACCATTCTCACTCCTTGACACTGTGGGAAAATTATTTTTTTCTTAAGCGCTTAAGAGTTTTGGATCAAATTCACGGATAATGAAAAGAAGGAGTTAAGCTCGGTTTACACCTTTTTGACAAAAGAAAAAAATAGGCTAAAGGCTCAATGGGCTAACTATGATGTACATTCAAGGTGGGTACGATAATGAAAAAAAACTTTCGGTTAAAGCAAAGAAATGCCTACATCCTTTCCAATAATATACTTCCTTCATTTCGTTTCGTACACACACCAGGCAAGTTGTAGACACTTCACAATAGCATGGAAGAATCGAGACCTCACCACACTCATTGCACATGCTCAATTCAAGACATACTCACAGACTTTTCAATTAGCTAATTACAAGAATTCAAACATTAAGCCTCAATCACACTGAGTCGAACTCTATGGCCTAGGTATCTCAACATATTTACAAAGTTGCATACTTTCATAAAAATCACCTTTGCATTTTAAATATCATGTACAACACACAATAAGAATTTAGCAACCATAAAGTAACAACACGTTTGGGATACAAACAAACAAAAGAAAAAAAAATTAAGAGACAAAAACTACTCCTACGGACTACATTTCCCTTAAGATGGTCTTCATCCATCCATCATAGGGAACGGTCACTAATTACGACTTTGGTTCAATGGGACTATTCTCGGTAAAAGAACCGAAAACAAACGCCGAGAAACCCAATCATGAAAATAATTCACGAAAATTTTTTAAAATATCGATAATTTCGATAAAACAAAAATATTTACTCAACCAGCTAACAACATTCAACAGCACACAATAGCTTCACATTAATTACAATACAAAACATAAACATCAAAATCACAGGGTCACAATTTTTTTTTCACTGGCACAACAACAAAACATAAACATAAATGACAACAAAACAACCAGCACCTAACTACTCCCACCCCACACTTAAATCGAACACTGTCCCCAGTGCTCATAAGATTCAGCATAGCACAAGAATAGGTGGTAAAACTCCCTGATCAATTAAAGTATTCCACTTCTTCGTGAGGTGCTGCTGCCTCGTCTCCCATGTCTGAGTCGCCCCCCTCATCATCATCTGACTCAACATCTGAGTCCTCATGACATGTCTCCTCATTGGTGGGACATCATCATCAGTGGGCTCCATAAATGCTGGCTCCACTCGGCATAGAGCCCTGGTGTTTTCACCAAAAGGGTAGTCTAGCTCGAGCTGCCATAACTCATCTTCTGTTGCCGACCTCCCACCTATGAGCAGCTGGAGCATGTGCATCCTGAACATATGGGCCATATACTGATCATCCCGAGCATGTCACTCGGCTAGTGTAAGAACTAGCCCGTGAGTGGTGTTCGGTGCCTTAGTTTTGCTGACATCTAAGGCCCACCTCTCCATCTACGGAATGTAGTTAAGGGCCTCCTCCTCAACATCTAGGCCCCTCAGGAACGTGGTCAATAAACCACCAAACCCGTACCTGTGCCCTTGATGCAAACACGCTCTCTTCATGGCAGAGATGATCACCGCCCCAACGTTGATCTCCAGCCCTTTCATCAAGGCATAGACCAAGCACACACAATCCCGGGTGATATCTATCATATGCACCCCCGGGATCAGGCAGGAACAAACAATTTTAAGCCATATCCTGGCTTCCCTGTTCATCTGTGAGTAGGGCAATGCCTGATGGTAGCCCCTCTTCTTATGCCTGCTCCACGGGGCAGTAGACCGGCTCCACACAGAATGCGTCTGATGTCCGCATATGGTGGAGTGATGTTCAACTACCGGAGTACATGGGCGTCTGTGTCCCGTGCCCCTAAGATGGCATTAAGGTGATGGGGCTCAAAAGTGACTACCTGCCCCCTTATCTTTATGGTGTGACTTCTGAGTGTCGGGTTCCAGTTGGCGTAGAACTCCTAAATCAAGTGGAGATTGCACTCCTTGGGCTCTTCGAAGATGAAGTTCAGCCCGACAGCATCAATCATGTGGACAATCTTGGGGAATTCTTGTGCCAATGGTTCCCTAGCAATATGCTCCTCGGGGAAGTATTTTCTTTCCTTATGCTTGGAATACCATTTCTTCCCTTCGTCCGTCACCCATCGGATTCCATATTGATGGCATTGGCCACGTGGAACCACTGGTGCTGCTGGGACTGCTGTTCCCAGTCTAATTCTTTTCCTTCCGGCGCCCGATGTAGATGCGCCCTTTCCTTTATCTTGCCTGCTTTCCGTTGTTCCTGTCAAATAAAGCAAATAGTCCCAATGTTATTCAAATTAAAATTAGCTTCGACTAAGGTTGGGTTAAGCTAGGCCACCCCACACATAGTCTTTAGCCACAATCACAACATTCCGGCAAGACAATTCTCACTTCCCAATTTACAATAAGAAACAAAAACATGCCTTGTGCATTCAGAGAATTCGATGGAATATATTTTACCTACTACTCAGACTTCATACAATTACTCAACATATGACCCTCAATACCATTTCATCTCACAACACTTAGCATAGAAAAACTCTTAACACAACCTATGCAACCCACCAAGTTCTATGCAATTCACAATTTCATTCTCCCAAAAATCCATCATTTACTTAGCATATTCATAACAAGAATAACATAATTCACCTTACCCAACATGAACAACCCAATCATTTTCAAATTTTCAACCAAATTTAGCTGCTTCCTATTCAAATTCCAACCCTAGCTACCAATTTCACACAAATTCAAACAAACATGTATTTATCGAGTTCATACAATTACAGCGATACTACGAACATCAATCAACAATAACTTAAATGAATTCATGCTCAATTTACACTTAGGGCAACTTTAGTTACCTCACATGCTCAAAAATTGACAATTTCATCCCAAAATTGAGGTTAAGTTCAAGAAAATACCTTTAATTCGTTGAACTTGAAGAAAAGTTGAAGAACATTTGATCCTAGGTCCGTGTCACGTTGGGGAAGGGGGGATTTTGGGTTGTTTGTCACGGAGGGGAGTGAAAAAAGGGAAAAATTGGGTGTTTTCAGAGTTTAAAAGAAGGTTTTTCGCGCGGGTCACCCGGCGACCCGGTGTGACCCGTCGCGAATAACACTTGAACGTGTCACGGAGGGTAACGCGGAGCACACCCTCTGTGACACGGAGCCATCGCATAGGGGTTCTGGAATTTGTAAAAAATTCCAAAACACCTTCAAAGTGCCATGAAGGGTAACGCGGAGGCCCTCCTCCGTGACACGGAGCCATCGCGCAGGCTCACTATTTTGCCACTTTTTATTTTTTTTCTTACCTCGATTTTTCCTTTGCGATCCTTTGCATTTTTTACCCTCCGTTCAACCAGAAATTCATCTCACAACAAGAAATTGGTTAGAATTTATAGGTTTCCCATAAAATACAATTTTTTTGTTTTTATTTTTATTTTTCTCATTTTTTTCTTTTCTTTTCTTTTTCTTCTACGAAATCTATTCAAATATTACAAAAATTTCACGGGTTGCCTCCGTGCAGCGCCTGGTTTCCCATCGCGGCTTGACATCATTAAGCTCAATCATCCTGTAGGGTGGCGGACGTTTTCTCTTGACTACCGTCCTCACCCCTATCTTGCTTACACTTCTCCGGTGGTTTCCCTAATGGCTCCTGTGACTCAACGCTCTGAGCACTATCTGCTCGATCAAGCATGTTGTTCACTAAGAGTTCCTCATACACGGTCGGAAGCTTTGTAGCCTTGTACACCTCAAACACCTCCACCTTGTCATGGGCCCGCATAGTTAGTTGCCTTGCCTCTACATCAATAAGTGCTTTCCCGGTTGCCAAGAAAGGACGTCCAAAATAAATGGGACTTCCGCGTCTGGCTCAAAATCCAGCACAACGAAGTCTACCAGGAAGATAAGGGAGCCCACTTGCACCAGCACGTCTTCCACAATGCCATCAGGTCTGGCTAAGGAATGATCCGCTAGTTGCAATATCACTGTTGTTGGTCTAGGACTACCTAGCCCCAACTTCTTGAATACCGATGTCGGCATCAAGTTAATGCTCGCTCCCAAACCACATAATCCGCGAGCTCGAATGCTTTTCCCAATTGTAATTTGAATTGTAAAGCTCCCAGGGTCCTTGAGCTTTGTGGGCAACCTATTTTGTATCCGTGAAGTTCACTCCTCCGTAAGCGCCACCGTAGCGTACTCAGTCAACCTGCTTTTGTTTGCCACGATGTCCTTGATGTATTTTGCATACTTCGACACTCCCTGCAAAATATCAGCAAGAGGTAAATTAATGTGTACTTGATTAAGCACCTCCATGAAATTTTTGAAACACGCTTCCTCCTTGTGTTTCCTTAGTCTTTGAAGGAACGGGGGTGGTGGTCTTTCTGGTTCAGCTTCTTTCTCCTTCCCCCTATCATCATTGTGATCCCTCTCATTTTCACCTGCTTTCGATTGTTGTGGTAATCTTTCCGATTTCACCTCCTTGAGTTGCAAAGCACTCCTCGTGGTCACTGTATTTACTTGCTTGGGGTTGGGATCAGTGTCACTCAGAAGTCCTCCTCTCGTTTGGTATTTTGAGCTCTAGTAAATTGCCCAAACTGGTACTCCAGCACCTTTGTAGCTAACTGATTGTTCTTTACATCGACTGCCTATTTCACGTAATCAGCCTGCAATTGAGCTTGGTTAGCTATCATTATCTTGAACATCTCCTCAATGTTCGGTGATGGTGGTGGGGGAGGTGCATTGTTGCTTCTGTATTGTGCCTGATAGTTCTGATGCCCTCCTTGATTTCTCTGCGCCCCCTGACTCGAACTTTGCCCTTGATGGTTGTTGCTACCCCAAGAGAAATTTGGGTGATTCCTCCAGTTGGAATTGTAGCTATTGCCATACTGTAGGTGGTTAATTCTCTGTACATTACCAACAAAGTTCACCGAATCAGGATTTGCTCCGCAACACTCAGTTGAGTGTTCATTACTCCCGCACACTTCACACCAAATCTACTGCACTACATTCATTGGGGCTTGAGACTGGTTCATGCTCGTGTTACTGAAGTGGGTGTTGAGTTGATTCTGTAATGCAGCTATCTGTGCAGCAATAGCTGTAAAACCATCCACTTCTTAGACTCCTGCTGCTTTCCTTGTTCCTCCTCTTGACGAGTCCACATTCCACTCCAGATTCCCTAGCGAAATACGATTTAACAAGGTATACTACTTCTTATAAGGTTTCTCAAATGCTTGTCCCCCAGCTGCTAAGTCTAGCAAGATTTTTGTGTGGGGTTCCAAACCCTCTATGAAAGTTTGCACCAACACATCACTGGATTGGTGATGATGAGGACAATCCCGCAACAAAGATTTGAATCTCTCCCAGGCTTGATACAGATTCTCTCCCTCTCTCAGTTTAAAACATAGAATTTGACTTCTAAGTCTTGTTGTTTTACCGGATGGAAAGAACTATATCAAGAATTTCTTTGCAAGATCATCCCACGTGGTGATGGAATTAGGTGGCTCAGCTTTCAACCACCTCTTAGCTTCTCCCAAAAGTGAAAATAGGAATAATGTAAGCCTGACATAGTCTGATGACACTCCAGCGGGGATGTAAGTGTCACTTATCTCCAAAAAGTTTTGGAGATGTTGTTGTGGATCCCATGAGGGAGACCTGTGAACTGCCCCCTGGTGTGCAGCAATTGCACCATGTTCTGTTTAAGTTCGAACCTCCCTCCTGGCTCAGGTTTGCGGATGCTAGATGTGACATTGTTAGCATGTGGGATTGCCACCTCGCGAACCAGGCTAGCTGCCATTTCCTCAAGCACTAACATTGCCCTTACGACTGGTGGATTCTATTGCCCCGGCAACAACGCCAAAAACTTGTTCGGCTGTTTGGAATAACTATACGCAAGTGCACGTGGTCGAACAAGTAGTAAAATGGCTAGAGTAGCCAAGTATCGATCCCATAGGGACTGGACTAAGGTAGCAATCTAATCAAGTGCCAATAAACTTTAACTCTAAATTGCAGACAACAATGTGAAGAAGATTTTGATATTTTGTTTCCTAATTTTATACTATGTCTAAAGCGACTATACAATTTGAGTCTAAACTATAAGTATGAGCATGCTGAGGTTAAAAAGAACAAGTAGAGAAATAAATTATCGATACAATTTGATTAATCTTTCCTCCGGTTGCTAGTCAAGAATTATTGCCTATGGATTAAAACTCTCGTATTTAACCCAACTTAAGAATCATGAACCTTCCACCTACATCTCTGTGATAAAAAGAAATTCATGTTCTAGCCATACAAAACCGATTCCTTAATTGACTAATACGACTTTTAGGTATATCTCTATCCTGAAAGGTCAATCAATTCTCAATTTTCCAAACTAAGAGAAGATCATATCCTATCAATTCACAACTTTCCAATTTCTTGCTCTCTCGAGTGAAACAGGACTTTTTAGATATACATTAACATTGGCCACACATTAATGCAGTAAGAACAAGAATCAATAGAACAACCATGGAAGAAAAGATGAAAAACCAATTGATTAATAATTACATTTCAATACAAATGTTCTTAACCTCAGCAAGAAGGGAATTTATCCACTCATTTGTGGATTAAACATCGTTAAATGAGTGTAAATCATACAAACAATTGAAATAAAGAAGAAAGAGATAGAGAAGAACCCTAAGAATTTCGTCCCCTCAACTGCCTATAACCCACGTTCTTGCTCAACCAAGTCAGAATAATTAAAAATGAACCTAAGTGTTCTATTTATACTAGTGGAAATTTTTCCCGGAATAACAAACAACGTGTCACGGAGTGCATCGTGGAGCACTGCCTCCGTGACACTCCACCAACGCGGACCCTCACTGGAATCCGGTCGTCCAGGTATTAAAGCCCAATGTGGCATGACGTGCAACGCGGGGCTAGGCCAACGTGCCACTGCCCCAACGTGCACCTTCATTAGAATTTGGCTTATTTTCAGCATCCAGGTAGAATGCATCCGCGATGGCAGCGTGACATGGCTTCATTGCGGAGCCCCTTTAATTCGTGCTTTCCTTGTGCTTTTTTCCTTGCTCGCTTCCGAGTCCAATCCTGATTTCTCCCAACATGCATCTTAGCTTCATAAAATTATATTTTTCCAGCAAAACCATGCTAATCATGTTGGTTAATATAAATTCACATTTTATTATAATTCACATGAGAATGTACAAACATCGATAGATAAACAAGACAAAATGACACATTGAGTATCACTTGGGCATATAAATCTGCCCCAGATCACACCACGCCCCTCATCTTGTGAAGGTGTTGGACAAAATTCTCTAGTATTTACGAGATGGCGCGCCATGCCTCCAAATTCGCCAAGTAGCTAAACACTTTTCTCTAAAGTTCAATGGGTGGCACGCCATGCCACCCACTGCACCTAGGTGTTAGATAATTTTCGGCCATTTTTCTTCCCCAGCACACCATGCCAGACATCTCACCACTTTGAATTCATCTGAAGTTCATTTGTCCGCCGCTCCACGCCAGCCATTTTCTCAAGCTGATTTTCTTTGAATTCTTCTTTCGTCTTACCTTGCAGCTGGAACGTTTTTTGATTGCTACTTTTTGGGTATTTTTCTATTTTTTTCTTGCAAATATCATCTAAACACATCCATTAGCTCTTTTCAACAACACTTTCATGAAAACATTGAATTTCAAAAGGATATTTCTCAAGGAACATGGTAAAATGTAGGTAAAATATGGAAAGCGAATGTTTAAGTATGCCCAAGATCATAGATTAGCTTCATGAAGGATCACATGTATACGAGCAAAATATGTATGCCAACATAGATGATCAGAGATCATAGGTGGTGTCCATCATAGAATTGGCACTTTAGCGTGGATTAGCTTCGATGTCGAGATCTACAAAAGAGATCCTTATGTCGAAGCTCATTTTTGGTTAGCTATTCTGATTTGCCAGTTGTTGCCTTCCAAAATGAGACTAAGATCAAAGGAAAAGGTCAATCCTATTTCTTGCATCATGACACGCTTCTTCATAAAAATTGAAAACATCATTCATTTGGAGATTGGGAACTACTCAGGAGAAGATTTCAAATCCTCTTCTGTGCTTGATCACAGAGTTATATGTACTAGCTAGGATCTCTTCGATCCTGAGATTAGACACAGTAATTTATGCATCTACTGTGTTTGATATTTTACAGACCCAAAATGAGGAGAAGGAACAGAAAAACAAGGAGACGACTAATAGTCTTGGTTGCTGCCTTAGCAGTTATTGACCTGGAGAACATTGATGATGCCTCTTCTAAGCACACATAGTCTGAGGCCACTACTACCACCTCTAGGGAGCCTATCGCATCCATCCCTTCGTCTGCTGCAAGTCCTTCTTCAACCACCACTAGAACACCTACCCTCACATTTTACTTTAGATCGAGTCGACTACCCACTCAAGAGGCATCATCAAATTGGTCAATTGGCACACACCATTGAGTCCAAAGTGGCCAGGCTCGAGCAAACCATATCGGACTTGATCTGAGTAGCCTTGGGCCTACTTAGTTCCTCTCTCTTCCACATCCAGGATCAGCAACATGCCAACTCAGATACTTTGAGAAAATTATCCGACAGGATAGCCCAACTAAAGTCCAGTAGTAATTGTGATATTAGAACCCTCCATGCTGATATTTTAGTTCTCCAGAAATATGTTGACCGACTTAAGTCCAATGCACTTGATTTTCTATTAGTGGACTCTGATAATGCTCAAACTCACACTTCCTGGCAAAGTATAAAGCGGATGTTGTTAGTAAAGAACCCAACAAAGAGGTTGGGGTTGAACCCACAAGAAATAAGATAAGATCTAGACTAATGCCGGTGCTTAAACTTGTTGGCAAGTTTTCTCCAAAGTAGGTGGTTTAAAGAAAAACAATAATAAAATAAAATTTCAATAGTGGTCGTTATCAAGGTTTGCAAATAACTGAGGTAAGTGTTCTCCATGGGTTCATAACTACTTCAGGTATACACACATGATCTATCCCAATGCTTACTTATAGACTGATAAATGTGGGTTCATCTAAACGACTGATTCATCCCTATTGGATGACTATACCCAATCACCGGGTTAGGTCTCATGAGCGATTTCTTTTTAACCATTATTAACATGTTCCAAATTAACTTTCCTGCGACCACAACTCAAGTCATACAATAATCATAAAAATTAAGGCTTTGTTGTACTTCTCTTTTCTTAATCTCTACTTCTCTAGGTACAAGCAAGTAAAGAATTTGGGAAAGTCCTAACGTTATGTACCGTTAAAAAATATTTAAAGATGAAGAGAATACAATATAAGCATTTAGCATTTGTTTTGAATCACTTTGTGTAACCCTATTTCGTTATTACACCATGGTTCCCACCATCCTAGTTGTGGAGGTTTTAATCTCTCATGATTGTAAGATTATAATTAGCATTTATTAGACAAAAAAATAATTAAATACTTACAATAATAATTAGAAGAAAACCTGCTTTGAATATCAATGAACAAACTCAAGAACAATTGATAAAATCAAGCGTTAATCCTAAGAATTGCTCTCTAAAACATGGTAATAATTCACAAATAAAACTTTTCTCAATGTAACTACACGTCTACTACCTTCTCTCTTTGTTTTTCTACTAAAATAAAATATAAAAGGTATTTATACAGATATTAGAAACCTTTTTCTAAGCTAACAGGAAAATTTCTATATCTGGTGCCGGCTCAACATACGACTGATCATATTACCCATAATAGGATTGCACGGGTTGTACCTACCTCTCGCACATTCCTTGACTGCTGCAAATTTGACTAAGTGTTGGCATCTTGTATGAATCTTACCATAGTCCTACAAGTCGTACACCCCATCCGTGGCTTGGCCCTGAGTACTTTGACATCTTCTAAGATTTTCTACAAGTGTTGTGGTATGCCTCGTACTCTCCTCCTATGAATCGTACTTGCTTGTTGCATCTGGAGTTCTGCCAAGTATTTAAGAATCACTGAAGCTCCCAATGGCTTATGATATGGATCATAAGTAGATGTTACGATCCTTGGGTTCCACATATTCCAAGAGATTGCCTTGTGCAAATTTTCTCTGAAGATTTCCATGACTCCAGTTACGGTTCGTACCATCTTGGTACGGATCGTACCGAGAGTCGTACTTTGCCTTTGCCTTATTTTATCCTTCTGAGTTTTTCCACGAGTCTTAGTACGACTCGTACAATCAAGGTATGAATTGTACTAAGATTGATACTTGGCTGATTTCCTGCACTTTTATGCATCTTTTGCATATTTTTTCTCTAACACCTATTTTCCTTGAAAACAAAGTAAAAGCACCTCATATCCATATAAATATATCTATGTCCATGCTATTTTGTCAATTTTAAGTGTGGGAGTGCTGTAAACTCACAATACATTAGAATCTTTCATGAAATATCCTCCAAAATAGATCGTGGCACCCAAAGTACCTTCGATAGCTGCACCACCGAGGGGCGAGCTCTTCATGAGAGTACATGTGATTCTGAGGATGATGGCGAGATTGATAAGGAGATATTTATGGAGTGACCTTCTTAGGCTTCCATAGAGTCCTTACAGGATTTGAAGGACATGATAATTACAACCACTATAGAGGTGTCTCGGCAAGAAACATCTATTTTGGACACTAGTGTACTATGCATGACCCAGTGGATATGGTGGACACAGAGGTACTACATTGTGACAGCAGCCCCACACCATGACATACCTTTATCATTCATACTTTCACTTAAGATGGGCACCGCACAATCAGACCTCCCTACAACACCAGTTGAGGGCATTGGTGCCTCGATAGGGGTCATGACAGCGAACCCATCGCAGCAGGAAACTTAGGATGCCCCAAGGAGAATTTTACCTCTTGTTTACTCCTTTGTTGTTTATGCATTGAGGACAATACATATATTTTATTTGGGGGTTGGTACTCATTATGTTTTTATTAGGTTTTGAATAATATATTCTAGTATAACTTCTTATTTAGTTAGATTCCATTAGTTTTCTTTTCCTAGGTTCTTTTTCAACGGTATATTTTGAGAAACCTAATAACAAAATTCTTTGACTTGATTGGTATTTTTGTGAAAATTTTTGTATGTGAGTTTTTTTTAATCACCTCATGAAAAACCCCTCAAAAACTAAAAACCTTTCATGAAAAGGAGTGTTGATATAGTTAAATGATTGTTGTGAAAACATACCTCATTTTCTGGATTTTTGAATACTAGTGCGTTAATTTCGACCTGATATAGCCTTGTATGTAATTGAGAGTTAGAAATGAAGTTGTTAATATAGTTTGTGTGCCGTGTGTAGTAAGGACTAGATTACTCGCTTGTGTTACTTGTTTCATCTAGAACTTTCCTGTTGTTTTGTCACCAAAGAAATTATAGAAATTGTGAAAATTGAAGAACTGATTTTAGGCTTGATTTGAGAGAAAACTTCTTTCAAAGCCTTGTAAGCCTACTTGTGAGTTGAGTGATCTTATTTTTCCTCATTCATAAATCCCCTCTTTTGAACCATCCTCATATTAAAGGACTACAATAAATATGAGGTCGAATGTATAAGTTGGGAATGGTATATAAAATGAAAAGGGAGAAAGGAGTGTACGGTGAAAAAGGGAAGAGAGAACCTCCTTCCATAAAATTTTTAAAAATAAAGAGCAAAGGTATTGATAAAAAATTGTGCAAGTACTAATTATGGATGTAATAAGGGGAGAGATTAGAATACCAAAGAGGCAAAAACATGAGTGAATAGAGAAGAAGAAGAAGAAGAGAAATACAAGTTGATATATGTAATGCTTAGGGAGGACGTTGTCACTTGTGCGCAAATAAATATCCTACCAAATCCAATCTTACATTATAAACCTACAAAGCTTAAGGCATGATGCTTGCAACACTTGGCATTCTTTCAGAGTGTGAGTGATTTTATTTATCTATGATTGAGTGTGAAAATTTTCTTAGTTGTGAGGGAACACAAGTTGCATAACATTACCACAAACAGAATTCTTTGATTTGGTACTTATGCATAAAAGTAACGTAGTAACAGTCCGTCACTATCTAATGCCCCAGTTCATGAAGCAATTGTTTGTTATTTGAAACACTCTTGTTTTATCTTGGAGAGAGAGGAGAATTTGAATGACTAAGTGACATATTGTATATTTAAAAGTAGAACCAACCATAGTCATTGACACTTTGTTGTCCTAATTATGAGCTTTAGTTGCTTAAGGACAAGAAAAAGTTTAAGTTAGGGTGTTGATAAGCCATAAAATTAAGGATTAGTTGGCACCAAAATCACAGAATTCTTAAGTTCTCAATGCATTTTTAGATAGTATTCTTATATTATTTTAATGTATTTCAGGTGTCTTGAATCCAAATGTCGAAATGGAGCAAGTGTCAGAAGTTAGGAGATAAGAGAAGCAAAATATTGCTAAAGGATATTGACATATTCTGTGGTTTGCACAACCATACTGCAGTCTGCAGAAAGTGATAGAAAATCATAGTTTAGAAGTACATTTTGTGGTTTGCATTTCAACTTTACAGACCGCAGAAGAGTCTGCAGTAAAAAATGAGAAGAATTGCCCAAGACCTGTTCTTTAAACTCCTGAAGCCATTTGCAAATCCTATTTTAGTTCTGCGGATCGCATTCCATAAATGTGTCCTGTACTAAAGTTGCATAAATTGACAGAATACCTAAGGCATAAGTTGAAGACCCAATATGTTATCCCACATCTAATAATGTGGACCACAAACTAGTTTTGTTGTTCCATTTAAGACCGTAGAGTGAAATTACGGTGGCAATATTATAATTTCTCTACTCTATTTTTGAGCATCTAAAAGGCATTTCTTAGAATTTTATGAAACATTATCAATCATATTTTAGTTTTTCCTTGTCTTGTCAAGGTGTACCACTATTCACAAGCATATATTGAAAAAATCCTAAGGTTAAAGGAAGATTACTACTACTTTTAGAGATTCTTGTAACTACTAATCTCTTATTTATTGTAAGCATTAATACCTCTCTTTATTTTATCCTCTTTTATTTTAATTACTATTAGCATGAGTGGGTAAGCCACCTATATGCGGTTGTGGGACCTAAGGTAAGAGTATGTTATTGGATATGCTAATGTAGTATTTTATAAGTAGGTGGCACGTGATTACTATTCATCCTTTCACTCTTTCATGATTCTGGTGGTTGCAAACATCAAAATGTTCCTTTAGTATTAGCTTTCCTGAGAAAAGAAGCTTAGATTGAGAAAAAGGATGAATAATAGGGATTTGAGGTTATTAACCCTCGTCTTATGATTTGAGATGTCACAAGAAAAGTCAATCCATAGTATTTGAAGAGGAATTGTTAGTAGATGCTCAAGCTCTAGAAGGACTTAGAGTGATATTTCTCTAATTGAGTCGAACTATTTTAGAGGAACTTAAGACTTATTATTTATAATCATGCATTCCTATGAGTAGAATCTATAAGTTAAACCCAATGACATAACTCCCTGTTTGGAAATACAATTTTAGTCAATTTAATTTATAAGAATTAGCAAACAATCAAATTAGTAGTTTTATATTAAAATTAATTATTATCTCTCTTCCCTCTTAAGAATATAGACTTTAAGTTGGATACACATTAGCAATGTGAATTTCTCGTCTTATTCATTGTGAATTTGTCCCGAACTAAGTTTGGTTCTATTATTGCTTTATATAGTTTATGGAATAATTTAGGCGATACAAGAGCCCCGTTGTAGGACTGCCTACACATCATGACTTAGAAAAAATTAGGTCAAACATAGTTCGTAAAACATACAAAAGAATCTTCTTCTTCATTTCCTTTTTTTTTGTTTTTGTTTTTTCTCTTTCTTTTTTTATGGCTGTTTTTTAATAAAGAATGTTGGAAGGATGAAGGGAAAACCAATTTATTAGTTGAGTATGCCTTGACTTCTATCGGTACCAACAATTAGTATTTATGCATGGAAATCACCACCACTTACTTTCAGGCAACCTTTGGGTCAACTTTGAAGTAAGTTATATTTTTTTAAGTGGTACCTCAAACATACTTAAGTATTAACAAGATAGATCTATTTGTCTTGCTCCAATCAAGGTTTAGAATTATCCGTATCCTCATATTTCAAGTGTCCTTACCACAAATGAAGTCCTAATTCTCACATAATAGAACTATATAGATTGTAGGATGCTATGAAAGTCACCACAATCAGAAGATATTCAATGCATGCAATTGAGATATGAACCTATATCTCCGAATTGGCAATGAACACTAGCATGAACCTGTTGGTTTCTCAAACCAAGAGTTGCTCAATTTCTCCTCAACAAATATTTGCGTCAAGTTCTAGATCAACAAAGCAGTGACATTGAATTTTCATCCTAAAACTCACTACACAATGAACATGAAACGATGAGGGTGAATTTATTTTATATATAACTTTAAGCGGGAGAAATTTCTCAAGTATCACTTAGGTACAATCAAAAAGTACTAAAATAATGTATAATTCAGAACAAAGTTGGTCCTTCTATCATTCAAATTAATTTAATACTTATTCTTTTTCCATGTACACTCCTAAGTATGTTGGTACCAACCAAGTCAAGAATTTTTTAGAAAAAATGGGGTCGTTCCCAAAAGATTATACAGAACTAATTTTTGAATCCAAAAATTCGAAACGGCGAATGAAAACCTCAAACTCCAACTGAATAGTCAAACAAAACCCTTTTTTTCCACTTCTCTGCTTCTTTTTCTTTTTTCTTCTCTTTCTTCTTTTTTCCTCTTCTCTTTTTTTCTCTCTCTCTATTTTCTTTTTATTTTTTCTTTTGTTCTCTCTTTCTCTATCCCTTCTTTTTTCCTCTTTCTTTACTCCTTCTTTTTCATCCTCCTCTTTTTTTTTCCATGTGTTTTTCATGTGTTTATATAGGTATATAGGATGATAGTGTTTATGTAAATGTAGTATTTGTCAGGGAATTAGGATTGGATTTAAAAGGTAGTTTTGAATTGGATTTAAAGCAGGAGATAGTTTTATCGGGTTTGTATTATGAAATAATAAAGAAAGAACAAGAATATTGTAAACAAAGAGAGAAGGAGAGAAATTCTTATTTCTCTTGATGGGATGAAACACAATGAAGGAGAACTTCTCTATTTATAAGGATAATTTCTCCTAAATTTTCTCCAAAAAATAGACTTCCACTATAATATAAACACACGTATCCACTACAATACAAATACCTTTATAGATATTCACTATATTACAAATACATTTATAACACTCCCCCTTGAATGTCTATTTGATAGTAATGTGCCTCGTTAAAACCTTACTATAAAAAATCCAGTGGAAAAATATTTAGTGAAGGAAAAGAGTACACATATCTAATAATACGCATTTTGGCTGCCTCATTAAGAACATTACAAGGAAAATCCAGTGGAAAAAACCTTGTAAGGAAAAAAAGAGTACAACGCGTATTAACTCCCCCTAATTAGAACATCTTTGAATCTTTGCATCTCGAACTTGAGCACCATCTTCTTGAAAGTTGTAGTTGGTAGAGATTTTGTTGAATAAATCAACCACATTATCACTTGAACGAATCTATTACATGTTGATATCACCATTCTTTGGGAGCTCATGTATGTAGAAAAGCTTTGGCGAGATGTGCTTCGTTCTATCTCCTTTTATGAATCCTCCCTTTAGTTTTTCTATGCATGCTGCATTATTTTCATATAAAATTATGGGTACTTTGTCACATTTTAAATCACATTTTTATCTAATGAGATGTATCATGGACCTAACCATACACATTCTCGGCTTGCTTCATGAATAGCGATTATCTCAGCATGATTTGATGAAGTGGCTATGAGAGACTGTTTTATAAATATCCAAGATATAGCAGTACCTCCACATATGAACACGTAGCTAATTTGAGATCGAGCTTTTTATGGGTCAGATAAATACCCAGCATTAGCATAACCAACAAGATCGAAAATGCAATTGTTAGAATAAAATAAGCCCATATCGGTAGTCCCTTTTGGACACAACATTATGTGTTTGATCCCATTCTAATGTCTCCTAGTAGGAGTAGAACTATACCTTGCTAACAAATTAACTGAAAAGACTATATCAGGTTTTATAGTATTAGTAAGATACATTAGTGCACCAATTGCACTAAGATATGGTACTTCAGTACCAAGAATTTCCTCATTCTTTCAAATCCTTCAAGGATTTTCGTATATCCTTCAGTCTATCTAGACATGAATGTAATTTCATTGTACGCATGTGAAGTTTTTCATATATTGCCAGATTTATGCGTAACCTCAAAATAATTGCATCCACCATAGGAAGACCTCTCCATATAATAATGTCAGGATTTGACGAAAATCTTTATGCCACAAGAATCCATTTATACCCACTGGTATTATACCTGAATTGCATATTTTTATTTGGCCAATCATTTATCTGTCCATACGTTTTGACATATTTAAACTCAGGATCCTTGTCAATATATAATATCGAGCGTGATAGTATATGAAAGGTATCATCGACGATCATTTTGATATCAGTTTCAATGCGACATAACTTATTGAGATCTCTTCATTTTTCATCATTTTTAGGTACCTGAACCTTTGCCAAAGTTTTATGAAGTGTTATATCGTGGTGCTTTCTTAAGCACTTGCCTTATAATTATGACCATCTTAATCATTTACTCTTCTCCTTCTTTAAGGAGTTTTATATTTGGAACTGTTTGGTCTATCAAGCTTCAGGCGTCTCATAGACCCTGTCCTTCAAGGACCTTTCAGTGGAGTATTTGCAACAGAATTATAAAGTAGAGTTAGCAAATACATCTGACAATTGATTTGCAATATTTTGCAAGTGAATTATCTCTTGAACATTAAGTTCACTTTTTTTTTGAGGATCTAGATAATTCATCCTACACTCAATTTTCAGCTGCTAATCACTTCTCCCCCTAATGTTAGGAAAACTAACATTTACCCCCAAGCTCATTTGGGGACCTATCTTTGTGCGTTGTGGTGGAGCAATTGAATCATATACCACACATTCAAATTTTTAGATGGACTTATTTGGTTCCTAACCCTAAACCAATTTTGATAGGAGAACATTGTTGGCTTGATGCATTCAAGTGTTGCTACATGTTAAAAAAATATATCTCATATCAAATTTTATTTGGGAGTTTTATTCCCATAACCAATGGCTTAGCTATAATTGGAGGCATATAATTTTTGCTAAACTAACTTCTATATGAACCAGCATTATCAACATAATTTTATAATTTGAAACCGTGCTCTTAATTTAACAATTTGAGCAAACAACCTTGCAAAAATAAATTGCAAGTTGATATCAAAGCACATGTGACCATACCATAGATGCATCTATTAAAATTATATACTAGTAAACGATTCACATGGCAGGTGAACGGGCCCGTATTCACTGTTTTACAAGTTCCAAAATTTTAGGAAATATAATTCCAATCTTATCTAATCAAAGTCATTCTATTACGAGAACAAGCGACACAAGAGAATTCTTGAAGAATATTTTATTTCTTCAACATATAGCCATGTGAATTCTCAATTATTTTTGCATCACAGTTGAACCAGGATGGCCAACCAGTTATGCCAACTTATCTTTATTTCAGTAAACTTTTAGTTTACTTTCATATGTTATTTTGTCATCATACTCATATTTATGTACTACAAACAAAAGAAAATGACGAGTAATCTTTTACATAAATATTTATAACCTGCTTCAATTGTAGTAATGTGAATATATTAGATCTTCCCATAATTTATAGTCTCAATTTTTTTTCAATATATTTCAAACTTATAAGTTTCCTTTTGAGACTTATAGTAACACATTAGCTCTTCCAGAGCTCTCAATTAATTTGTGTACTACCACATATTCCATCATATCAACATCATTAATAGTTTCTTCACATAGTTTCAACTTAGAAACAATTTGAACGTTGAAAAGTTGTACTCATGAACAAACTGATAGTCTTGATGGATCCAATCATATCGTGCCTTTAGGTGGACGACCATCTTCTGGTGGTCATACCTTTCATGTAGGATATTCCATAAAACATGTGGATCTTTAACTATGAGATATTCAACTTTAAGAATTTTGTCAAGATGATGATGCAAGAATATCATAACCTTAGCATGATCTTGGTTTGATGCTTTATTTTCACTTTTAATGGTGTCTGTAAGACCTACTGTATCCATATGGATTTCAGCATCCAACACCCATGAAAGGTAGTTCTTATCCGAACTTTGAAGGGCAAAGAAATTAAGTTTCGTAAGGCTAGCTATATTAAAAGAAAGATAAAAATAATACCTTGGCCTTCAAATTTTGAGATGGTAGAGTCATAGAGCAACAATATCACCAAAGGAATATCATTCCTCTGATTATGTAATACATCTTTCAAAATTTTTTTTTTAATTTTTCTTACCTCATATCTTTCAAAGTGAGTGCTCAAGGAAGAGACTCGTGCTGATAACGTGTTATGAAATAATAAAGAAAGAACAAGAATATTCTAGAGAAAGAGAGAAGGAGAGAAATTCTTATTTCTCTTGATGAGATGAAATACAATGAAGGAGAACCCCTCCATTTATAGGGATAATTTCTCCTAAATTTTCTCCAAAAGATAGTCTTTCACTATAATATAAACACACATATCCACTACAATACAAATACCTTTATAGACATTCACTATATTACAAATACATTTATAACAGTTTGGAATTAGTTTCGAGTGAAATTTTTAAAGGGATTAGAATTAGTAATTTTAGATTAGCATTTTTTTCTTTCTTGCTTTTTGTCCATTTCTTTTTCGTGTTTTTCCTATTTAAAAGATAAAATTAGATACAACAATAAAATGTTAACTAACTAGTTTTATGATAATAATAAAGAAAATTTTATAGCTAGCCCAAAATAAAAATGTAACTAAAAGATACCAAAATGGCTAGTTTATTTATTAAAATTAGGCTAAATGTATGCAATTTACGCGTGTCCCTCATATTAATGAAAATAAATTTTTAAAAATAACATAAATATTATTTAAAAGATGTGTTTATGTAAGAATATAAGAATTTAGAAAGAAAATTATAAGTTTTAAATTGATAAATGATCATATTTATGAGTTTGATCCAATCCAACTGTTTTTCCTTTAGTTTGTTCTAATACTTGCTTAATTAATCAAAAGTATTGTAAAATCAGCGTTTGATTAAAAAATTAAAAAACACGTTCATTTTTACATGAACGCTTAAATACATGTATTATATGTATATTTCACGTTATACTATTACAAATTTTGTATTACTATATATTAGTAACGGACTAACATTTAATATAAATATTATCATTATAAAGACATATTGAATACAAAGTTATAGTTTGTTACAACATATAATATAAGTTATTCGATTGAATAATTAGAAGTTATGAAATTGTATTGCAATTTATTACTGGCTTATTTTGGTAGTAATAAATAGATATCATATGACAAATGCATTATTTATTTGTAATTAATCGTTAAATAATTGTTATGCTACCAAACTAATAAAGACTCATAAAAATTAGTGAAAACAACCAGTAATGCTTGCAATTAGGGACCCTGTTAATGTAGAATGCTTTGTGCACTAGGCTGTTCTTTTTTTAATTGTATTTTCAAAAGTCTTAAACATAAGATTGCTATGTATTATAGGTACCGTTTTATTCAACGCGTAATTATTTATTAAGAGGTAGAATAAAATTTTAATTATTAAAATTTTCTATAGTGTATTTCAAATAAGGAATGATTTAATATATAATATTTAATTAATTTTTGAAATTTTAAATATTAGAAAAATAATCAAATGATCCTATTTTGTCAATTACGAACTCTATTTTAAAAGGGTAAAAAAGTGAACGACATTTTTCTACCGGCTTCATATTTTAAATATTTAGTAATAACTTTATTTTAAACTTTTCATTTTACCCTTTGTCACGATCCGCACATAGACCCAGATCGAGACATGGGATAAAGAATCCCCAGAGGCTCCAAGTTGACCCATGGCATGAACACGACATCTAAATTCAACATAATCAAGCCGAAGTCTAACATATATAACAAAGCGGAAGTCCGAAAATATCATAACATCTGAATATGTAACACAAGGCTAAAACTGAATAGAAGCTATGTTTGAAAAGCCTCTACTACTGACGAGTTGATGGGACAAGACCCTTACTAACTCATTATAGTCGGAAACTGAAAATACTTAATACAACTGATAAAAGGCCCTCAGAATATGAGGACTCACCAACTAGGACTGGAAGATGCTAATACTGAGAATCTGGCTACTGGCGGAATTGAGCTTGAATATCCAAGTTTGTATCATGAAAGATACAACATAAAATATGCGGTTAGTACATAAAATGTATCGAGTATGTAAGGTAAGTAAAACCAATAAGTAAGTAAAATCAGTGATCATGCATAACATAAAACATTTCATCATAAGAGACTGAGAGTAGGGCTTGCATGCTATTATCTAAAAACATGATTCATGCATAACTGAGTATCGTAACTAAACATCATAACTGAATCGAATGACCCAAAGATGAAAACTAATAATCTTCTTAAAAAAAAACTGAACGTTGGGTCAAACATACTGAAAGCATAATATCATGAATGATAAACATGCATAATTGAAATCATGAGGAATAATGGAAGACTCGTCTTATAAGCGATATTACCACTATAGAGCTTACGTGGTCCCCACTATTACGCTCAAGTAGGTAGAGCCGTCCAAAGCCTTGCCAGGCCTAAGGAGACTACCATGATATCGATATCAAGCTGAAGGCTCCTTGGGGCTGGGGAAGCTCACATGGGAGGTCTCGAAGAATCTGAACATACCTACGTTCGAATATAGTTCTAAGGAATAGGGTTGAGTGACCCTTAGCCTACTCGGTTCTAGACACTACTCCCAAAAATATGCACATGCTCTCCATTATTTTTCAACGAAGCTGACCATCGTCTAGTGACGAAGTTGAATAATAATATATATGAAAAATCTGAAATCATAACATGAGGAGTCTTGTCTCAAACCATATATGAGTGGGAGTATAGACTCCAAAACAATGTAGTAAGCTAATAACATGAAATTTAGAAAAATCATGAAACATACTTGATTATATGGGCTTGCCCAATAATTAAACATGTTTGAAATAGAATTTGATTATTCAAAACATGAATGTAGACATGGGTAATTCGCAATCATACTTTCTTCATAAACATCTCTTCATTATTGAAAACATAGATCATAATCTCAACCTTTCATGAATTCTAAAATGATTAGACATCGTAATTTGTAAAAATTGAAAACATAATTGTAATTAAAATATTATAAAATATTCCCATGAATCATAATTCAACATTAGAAACATGTATAGATTATTTCCATGATTGATAGTTAGAGAATTCACATATTGGGTTAAAACCCCATAGACTCATCAGCTAGAATTGCATGAAATCCTAATCTTGATCACGCCTTAGAACCTCTAGGCTTGCATGCATGGAAGAGGATGCGTTTAGAATGGACTTAACTGTAACACCACGGAAGTGCGTAGGAGTAGACCCGACAGTGAAAACTTGAAAACTATAGAATTTGAGGAAATATTTTCTTAGGACGAGCCAAGGGACGACTCGTGGTAGCTAACCATGGGACGTTGTAACCAGTCATCGTATAGGGTAAGCTGGGTGGCATTGTAAACAACGGATGATAGCACGACTTATTGTTGGTTACAAAGAGCCATTGAATATAAGCATTGGAGAAGGCTAGGTTCAGCAAGTGTCATGCAACGGGACTTCCAACGACTCGTTGTGGGTTGCATCGGGTCGTTGTTGCCGGTCAAAGTTAGGGTGCATGAATAATGTGTAAGGGATGGGTCGAGACCGCGACTCATTGGAAGGAACCACGAGTCGTGGTGAGGCTCGTGGTAAGTGGATTCAGTTTCGGTGGTGAGCAAGTAACGGATGATATAATGGATCGTTGTTTGGAAGGACAGGTCATCCTGTCCATCTGTTTATTGATCTCGGGAGTGAGTTTTCAGCAGTCCATTCAACGAAGGATATGATGGGCCGTTGATTGTTTCCACGACCCGTTGGTACCACCCGCAGGTTCCATTCGGCCAGTTTTTAAGGCAGGTTCATTAAGGGTATTTTTCATTTTTTCATGATATAAGGCTCTAAACTATGTCGTTTTGGCTTACAAAAGCTAGGTTTTTATGAAAATCAACCTTCCTAAGATCTCATTCATGAATGCAAGGATTTTTGATAGGTGATCTAAGGGAGAATTCAAGATTTTCACCTCAATTCTTTAAATCTCATTCTTGGGCTTTTAGGTAGGATTAGAATTTGATAATTTTAGGTATGTAAGGTCTTCAATGGGTGGATTCTTCCACACCCATGCTCCTACTCTATCATTTATTCAAATTTTATTTACATCTCATAGGGTTTTTGTGCTTGATTTGTATAAAATTTAATAATATAATTATGGATCTTGAAATTTTGAAACCTTATTAGTATCTACTTATTTTGATCATCTTTTGAGTTCTAAATTGATATTACTATTGCTGATCTTGAATTTCTAATCAATTAAACTTTATTATGCATGCTCCATGATGAATCAATTTATGATCCATTGATCCGTTGATGTTTTGATAAGCCCATCATGATTTATGTTTTAAAAATTATGAATTTACTTATGTTATCTATTATGATCTTATGGAATCAAAGCTATATGCATGATTTACAAGTAAGTATGTATTTTAGTAAGCATGAATCATGCTTCTAATTATCATGATTTAACTAGCCATGAACACATGCATGATATACTATGAGCACTACATATATGTTTTGGGAGTAGTATCGAACACCGAGTAGGTTTGGGGCTCACGTTTAAGCCCCGGATCTCATGAACTATGTGCCACCGTAGGTATGTTGGGATCCCTTTCATGTTTGTACCTGGACAAAATAGCCCTTTCTCATGTGTGATGACGCCCTTCACGGTTCCTACCTTTGCTAGGTATGAACACCCTCCTGTCTAGGGTCACAAGTCGGGCTTCATGTGTACTCACGTGAGGTATATCAGTTAAGAGAATCTCCCACTGTTCCTCATGATTTATCCGTGTTATGATTATGTATATTGACTCACATTATGTTAATTAAAGCTCTTCTCTTACGTCTGTGACTATGTTATGCTACGAACGTTTTGAAAACCTTAAGCCGTATGATATGTTATGATGATTTATAATACGAGCATGTTGTCCTACTATTATGATTAATTATGGATTTTTATACATGTTTTAAATGTCCATTTTAGTTACCTTGCATACTTGGTACATTCCACGTGCTGAGGCATACTTTTTATGTTGTATCGTTTCATGATATAGGTCCCAGTTCTTAGGCTCATCCCCACCAGTAGCTAGTCTAAGCCTTGCTCTCAACTTAATTAGTGAGTCCTCATGTTCCTAGAGCTACATGTTCACACTCTATGTCATTTCTTTCAGTTTCTGGATGTTGGATTACTTGGGGAGCTGTCCCATCAATCCACCTTTCATGTTTAGAGGCTTATTAGACTAAAAGTTGTATTCTACTGTATTATATAAGTATCATACTGTTCTTCCCCTTATGTTATGTTATAGTTACATTCTTTATGTTAAGTCTTCCTCTCATTTGATTAAATTAGATGTATGCTCATTCCATAGGTTGACTTGGGGTCTATCGGGGCTCCTTGTCCCGTGTCTATGATCTGAGTGTATGTTTGGGTTGTGAAAAACATAGTATCAGAGCCATAGGTTTTATGTGTCCTAGGGAGTTTGAATGCCGCGTCAAGTAGAGTGTGTTTTCATGGGTGTGAAGTGAGCCACACTTATGAAGAAGAAGCTACTAGATGTTTAGGAAATGTCCCTTCTTTCATGATCTATGTCGTGCGATGAGCATCCTTACTCTTCTAATTCGTGCTATTCGCGTTTGCAGAATCATTCCTCCATGTCGAGTGAATGTCAGAGGAACGGAAATGGTAACGATCATGAGGGTGCCCATGATGGTGAGCATCAGCCAGCTCCAGCCATTCATGAGGAGCTTGCACTAGAGTCATCCATGCACATTGAGTTTAGGGCGGCAATTCAGATGTTGGCACAGGCTATGACAGCTCAAGTATAGAATCAAACCATGGCACATTATACACAGAATGGGAATGCAACAGCTGCTAGGGTGAGAGACCTTTTGAGGATGAGCCCTCCAAAGTTCACAGGGTTGAAGGTAGACGAGGACGTACATGACTTTATTGAGAAAATTCTGAAGATCACCCAGGTTATGCGGGTGAATAATGAGGAATGTGTTGATTTGACCTCCTATCAGCTCAAGGGGATAGCACATATATGGTTCAAGCAATGGAAAGATGCTCGGACAGCGTGTGCAGGCCCGATAGGTTAGGATGAGTTCCACAACACATTCATGGATCGTTTCTTCCCTTCAGAGATGAGGGAGCTTAAGGTGGATGAGTTTGTTAATTTGAAGCAGAGCAACATGTAGGTCTAGGAGTATGCCTTGGAGTTCACTTGGCTATCTAAATATGCTCCGAAGTTGGTGGCGGATTAGCGGGCTCAGGTGAGCTGATTTGTGCACGGAGTAGCAGATTACTTGGACAAGGATTGCTGGATTGCCATGCTACACCGGGACATCGACTTTCCCTGTATTGTATTGCATGCCCAGCAGATGGAGTCGGTCTATAGGAGGCAGAGAGAGGCCAAGAGGGCCAGGACCAACAACTATAGGGTTTCTCAGACCAGATCAGGGGTGGGACCACATCAGTAGTCCTAGCACAGGTCTATTTCCCCAGCTCCCTCATAGGCTAGCACACTGTCCAAGTTCATAGGTGACCACAGGAGTAGGGCTATAGGTTCGAGGGATCATGGTATCATGCAGGTGGAGCGCACCTTCCCAGTTTGTCCAAAGTGCAGCAAGAACCACCCCCGAAGGTGCTTGGTCAGTGCAGATGCTTCTTTCTGGTGTGGCAAACTTGGACACAGGATCAGAGATTGCCCTGCATCCACTTCTACCGCTCCAGCAGCACGACCCCCTTAGCAGGCTGCCTCCACTAGTTCAGCAGGTGCTCGGCGCCAAAATCGATTTTACGCCCTAGTACCCCGCCAGGAGCAGGAGGTATCGCCAGATGTGTTCACTAGTATGTTCCAAGTCTTTCATGTTGGTTCATATGCCTTGTTAGATCCAAGAGCTACTTTGTCTTTTGTGACCCCTTATATTGCTAGTAGTTTTGGAGTTAGTCTTGAAATCTTGTAAGAACTGTTCTCCATGTCCATTCCTGTCATTGAATCAGTGGTAGCTAGGCGAGTATATAGAGGTTGCCCCATCACTGTGTTGTATAAGGTTACTGTCACGCCCCGCCTTGGGAGGAATGACTGGCACCTGGTGCCCTACTAGGACCTAGATTGCTGGACTACTAAGCCTAAGCACTTCTGGTGCTAGGCTGCCTCTAATTCTAGATTTATGAAAACAACAGGCTATATAACGGCTGTAAATACAGCCTACGACCAACAAGGCCTATAGCCACCTGAAAGACTATAAAAGCTACCCAGAACAACTGAACATAAGGGAACCTATGCGTGCTGACAAGGCCACCATGCTGACTAGTTATCACTGAAAAGTAGAATCAAGTCCTAAACTGATCTGTGACTGACAAGGTCACCAACTGACAACTGAAAAAGGCCCCACACGGCCATCACATGCAAACTATAAACATACACACGTCCCCATACGATCGATACAACTAACCACACGGAATATACAATCCGCAAGCCTCTAAGAATAATAAGATGGTCGAGACAGAGCCCCGGCCTACCCATACTATACAAACAAAAAGGGAAGTAAACCTTTAGCTGTCAAGCTCCAAATGAAAGGAGCTGAAGACTCTGTACGCTGGCTAGAACTATGAGGGATCTGCTCCTCGTCTATGAGTACTTGCAGGAAAGTAATACAGCGCCCAAAACGGGCGTCAGTACCACTAGTACTGAGTATGCAAGCAATAACTAAAAATAATTGAAAGCAAACAATAATACTGATAGATATTGAAGTAATAGGAGATGAGCTGAGACTAACTGAAAAGAGTGTAACTTTACTGAAGAGAGTAAGAGTCATACCTGATAACATGGCGGTCTAGTTTCAATCTATTAATAACTAACACAACATAGCATACAAGAACCTTACCAGCCCCCATAAGCCATAAGGTACCAACCAACACACAATCTATATACCCCTACCCAGGTCATACCATCCACCTAGTAACTATGAGCATCCAGCCGGCCTCCTGAGTATGCAATTGGGCTCGTTGGGCCCCTGACTGTAGCTGTATCTTAGTCTGGAGGACTCCTGAAATTTGAAATATGAAATCTAAAATCTGTAATCTGAAAACTATAATTTGCACCCCAGGCGCAAGCGCTCGATAGGGGGTGTGGTATAGTGCTGGTCAGCCTGCTATGGGGGAATATGCATCCCATCTTTGTCTGCTGGCAGACGACATGCCACTCCATAGAGCGACGTATCCTCACCCTCTGGCGGGAGATTCGACACAGCTATTAACCCTGGGGCGGTCAAGGAAGCTCTAAGGGTGCCAAACAAAGAACGATCATGTCTCCACAGATAGCAATAACCGCATGTAATATATATATATATATATATATATATATATATATATATATATATATATATATATACTGAATCTGATAAGAATATTTATATTCTGGTATTCTATTCTGAATCTCATACTAAAATATACTGAATATGATACTGGAATATGTTGAATCTGATAATGAGATATACTGAGTCTGAAATAATATTTCTGGAATATTCTGTTGGGAATTATACCGTTTTACTGAGTTTCACGCTGAACATTGAATAATAATTCTAACAGGCTTACTGAACTCATACTGAGTATAACATACGGCTTCTGAGACATTCTACTAAACTTTGTACTATTTTGCTATACTGGAACTACTAGCTTGCCGAAAGAAACTGGCTTTACATACCTCAACTGCCGACTTTCTGATTAACTGGCATAGCTCGGCTAGTATTCAACTATTTCTCCTAACTGTATTCATATTCATGAAAGAATAGAATTAATTCTACTATTATTTTGGAGAGAAACCATACTTATGAATATATTTACTGCCTATTTTTCGACTTATCAAAGAACGGCTGAAAATTCACAATTTCTCGGGAGTATAGAAGGGAGAAATACTTAGTTTAATGCCGAGAGTGTATTAACACTAGTTTGGAGCAATTCCAATCACTTTTACTTGGCGGATCGCCGCTTCGCCGGGCGATTCTCGAGAAATTAACTCTGTAGGAATGCTCCTTGCAGCTTTATACTTCGGTACCCAAAGTTAATTTGAGTTTGGACTGCATTTGATGGCGTAATCGGATGGAAATCTACGTTAACCCTTCGTCCTCTCTGTTTTCTGGTTGTTTTCACTGGAAATAATATAAGAAATGACTTAAAAACTAAGTAGGAGGCCTTATATACTGGGGACTTTAAGTTGCATTTGTCGAATGCGACTTATAAGTCGCATTTGCCTTGTGAAGCTCCAACTTGGCGCTTGTTCGGTCTCTCCCCGGGCCCTTTTCTTGCATGTATGACATTCTAAATCTCTTAACCAACATGTGAATAGGCCAACTAAGTGTCAACAACTTACGGGGTGTAACAGTTACCTTCGCAGACTTAGTGGAGTTAGCCATGAAGGACTTTGATATCATCTTGGGTATAGATTAGTTGTTTGCATGTTATGCTTGGATTAATTGTAGGACCCATGTGGTGGAATTTCGATTTCTAGGTGAGTCAGCTTTGGAATGGAAGGGTAACTCAGTTGTACTAGCCGATCAGTTTATTTAATATTTGAAGGCCAGGAAGATCTCTAAGGGTTCTATGTACTACCTAGTTAGGGTTAAGGATATGGAGTCCGAGACCCCGACTATTCAGTCAGTTCTTGTGGTGTGTGTATATCTGGAGGTGTTTCCCGATGATTTTTCAAGTGTACCTCCAGAGAGGGAAATTGATTTTGGCATTGATCTATTAGCCGATACGCATCCTATATCCATTCCTCTTTACAGGATGGCCCCAGTAGAGCTAAAAGAGTTAAAGGAACAGTTGAAGGACTTGTTAGATAAGGGTTTCATTAGACCGAGCAAGTCTTCATGGGGTGCACTGCTTCTCTTTATTCGAAAGCAGGATGAATCGCTTCGGATGTGCATTGATTATCGACATCTTAATAAGGTCACCTTCAAGAACAGGTACCCCTTACCCAGGATTCATGATTTATTTGACCAGCTCTAGGGTGCCAGATATTTCTCAAAGATAGATCTCAGGTCCGGATATCACTAGCTCAAAGTTTGGGGTGTGATATTCCAAAGACAGCTTTCAGATCCCAATATGGCCACTATGAGTTTGTAGTTATGTCTTTTGGACTAACCAATGCTCTTGCAACTTTTATGGACCTGATGAATAGGGTGTTCAAGCAATATCTGGACATGTTCGTGATCGTGTTTGTCGATGATATACTTATATACTCCGGGAGCGAGGAGGAGCATGCCGCTCATTGAGGATAGTGCTGCAGACCCTCAAGGATCATCAGTCGTATGCAAAGTTTAACAAGTGTGAATTTTGGCTAGACTCGGTGGCATTTTTGGGTCATGTGGTGTCAAGTGAGGGTATAAAAGTATATTCCCAGAAAATCAAAGCGATGAAGAATTGGCCCAGACCGATGAATACTTCAGAAATTCAGAGTTTCTTGGGCTTAGTAGGCTACTACCGAACATTTGTAGAGGGCTTCTCGTCAATTGAAGCCCCATTGACCAGGCTGATTTAGAAAAAGATAAAGTTTCGATGGCGGAGGCTTGTGAGAAAAGCTTTCAGGACCTGACTCACTTCAGCACCACTGTTGACTTTACCTGAGGGTACTTATGGCTTTGTTGTATATTGTGATGCCTCGAGAGTTAGACTGGGGTATGTGTTGATGCATCATGGGAAAGTGATAGCATATGCCTCACGATAGCTGAAGGTTCACGAAAGGAATTACCCAACCCATGATCTTGAGTTGGCTTCGATAGTGTTTTCATTGAAGATATGGCGGCATTACTTGTATGGAGTCCACTTGGACGTGTTCACGGATCACAAGAGCTTTCAATATGTGTTCACACAGAAAGACCTCAATCTTCAACAAAGGAGGTGGTTGGAATTACTAAAGGACTACTATATGAGTGTCCTTTACCTCCGTGGGAAGGCCAATGTGGTTGTGGATGCAGTTATTAGGCTCTATATGCAAAGTGTGTCCCACGTGGATGAGGGAAAAAAGGAGTTGGTGAAAGAGGTCCACTGACTTGCAAGGTTGGGCGTTAGATTGATCGACTCGACTGATGGCGTCATTGTTGTGCGAGTGGGTCAGAATCATCCTTGCTGGTTGACGTCAAATCTAAGCAGGATGAGGATCTGATCTTGTGGAAGCTGAAGGAAGCGGTGTGGAGTCAGAAGGTGGAGGTTTTCTCCTAAGGGGGGGATGGTGTTCTATGATACAAGGGTTGGCTATGCGTCCCGGACATTGATAATTTGAGAGTTCCGATTTTACATAAGGCACATGGTACCAGGTATTCCATCCTTCCAAGATCCACGAAGATGTATCAGGACTTGCGAGAAATCTATTGGTGGGATGGTGTAAAGAAAGATATTGCAAAGTTCATAGCTAGATGTCCAAACTGTCAGCAAGTGAAGGTTGCATCGGGAGGCGTACTTCAGGATATTAGCATCCCCACTTGGAAGTGGGAAGATATTAATATGGATTTCATTACAAGCTTACCTCATACTTGATGACACTATGATTCCATTTGGGTGGTGGTAGATAGGTTAACCAAGGATGCACACTTTCTACTGGTCAAAACAACGGATTCAGGGGATGATTATGCTTGATTGTATACTCGAGAGTTGGTTCAACTCCATCTAGTTCCCTTGTCTATTATTTCATAATAAGGTACTCAGTTTACCTCCTCGTTTTGACGGTCTTTCAGAAGGGACTCGAGACTCAAGTCAAGCTCAGCACAGCCTTTCATCCGCAAATGGATGGCCAAGCCGAATGAACGATTCAGACTCTTGAGGATATTTTGAGGGAATGTATTATGGATTTTAAAGGTAGTTGGGATGATCACTTGTCCTTAATCGAGTTTTCCTATAATAACAGTTATCACTCCAGTATCCAGATGGCACCGTTTGAGGCTCTTTACGGCCGATGGTGTAGATCATTCATCGGGTTGTTTGAGGTTGGTGACGTAGCCATGATAGGACCTGAATCGGTTCATGAGGCCATGGTAAAGGTCTAGTTGATAAGGGACCAGTTCAAAACCGCTCAGAGTCTTCAGAAATAGTATGCATATGAGAGTAGAAGGGATTTGGAGTTTGATGTGGATGATTGGGTATTTCTCAAGGTATCTCCCATAAAGGGAGTTATGCGGTTTTGAAAGAAAGGGAAATTAATCCGCCAATAAGTTGGCCCCTACCGAGTGGTGAAAAGAGTTGGTAAAGTAGCGTATGAGTAGGATTTGCCATTAGAGTTATTTTTGGTACATCCCGTGTTTCATGTGTCGCTTTTGAAGAAATGTTTGGGAGATCTAACTTTAGTGGTTCTAGTTGACAGTGTTGGTGTAAAAGACAGCCTCAGCTACAAAGAAGTTTCGGTGGAAATATTAGATCGTCAAGTCCTAAAAGCTAAGGAACAAGGAAGTAGCCTCAGTTAAGGTTCTATGGGAAAACCAACATGTTGAAGGAGCAACGTGGGAAGCCGAAGCGGACATGATGGCTAAATACCCACATTTATTCTCTATCGACTCAAGGTATCAATTTTACTCTATGATTCTATCTAGTTTTCATGTTTAGTTTATGTGTATAACCTTCTTTTATGTGTATGAATGTGTATGTGAAGTATGAGGTCAGTTCAGCTATGTGGGTCTATTCGGAGGTAGTCATTCCGTGAAAATTTCAGTTAAGATGATCAGTATTTGACTATGATAATTGCACGTCTCTGATTTCTGCTTGTTTATAACATTCAAGGATGAATGTTCCCAAGAGGGAGATAATGTAACACCCCAGAAGTGCGTAGGAGTAGACCTGTAGGTGAAAAGTTGAAAACTGCAAAATTTGGGGAAACTTTGCTCAGGACGAGCCAAGGGACAACTTGTGGTAGCTAAACACGGGATGTTGTAACCTGTTGTCATATAGGGTAAGTTGGGTAGTAGTGTAAACAACAGACAGTAGCACGACTCATTGTTGGTGACAACGAGCCGTTAAATGTAGGCATTGGATAAGGTTGGGTTCAGCAGGTGTCATGCAGTGGGACTTCAAACGATTCGTTGTGGGTTGCAACTGGTCGTTGTTGCTGGGTCGTGGTTAGGGTGCATGAATTTCCAGTTAAGGGACGGGTCGAGCCCATGACTCATCGGAAGGAACCATGATTCATGGTGAGGCTCGTGGTAAGTGGATTCAGCTTCAGTGGTGAGCAAGTAACGGACGATACAATAGATCGTTGTTTGGAAGGACGGGTCATCCTATCCGTCTATTTATTGATTCCGGGAGTGAGTTTTCAGCAGTCCATTCAATGAAGGATATGACGGGCTGTTGGTTGTTTCCACGACCAGTTGGTACCACCCGTAGGTTCTACTTGGCTAGTTTTCAGGGCAGGTTCATTAAGGATATTTTTGACTTTTCACAATATAAGGCCCTAAACTACGTCATTTTGTCTTAGTAAAGCTAGGATTTTATGAAAATCAACCTTCTTAAGCTCTCATTCATGCATGCAAGGATTTTTGATAGGTGATCTATGGGAGAATTCAAGCTTTTCACCTCAATTCTTTCAATATCACTCTTGGGCTTTTAAGGAGGATTAGATCTTGATAATTTTAGGTATGTAAGGTCTTTAATGGGTGGATTCTTCGACACCCATGCTCCTACTCTATTATTTATTCAAATTCTATTTAAATCTCATGCGGTTTTTGTGTTGGATTTGTATAAAATTTAAAATGATTTAATTATGGGTCTTGAGATTTTGAAACCTTATCATTATCTACTGATTTTGATCATCTTTTGAGTTCTAAATTGATATTAATATTGTTGATCTTAAATTTATAATCAATTAAGCTTGATTATGCATGCCCCATAATAAATCGATTTATGATCCATTGATTCGTTGATGTTTTGATAAGCCCAGCATGATTTATGTTATGAATTATGAATTTAATTATGTTATCTATTATGATTTTATGGAATCAAAGCTATATGCATGATTTACAAGTATGTATGTATTTTAGTAAGCATGAATCATGTTTTGGCCGACTCATGGGCTTTACCTCATGGCTAATTTACTTATCTACATGCATGCTTCTAATTATCATGATTTTTACTAGCCATGAACTCATGCATGATATACTATGAGCACTATATATATGTTTTGGGAGTAGTATCGAACATCGAGCACCGGGGCTCACGTTTAGGCCCCGGATCTCATGAACTACGTGCCACCGTAGTTATGCTCGGACCCCTTTCATGTTTGTCCCTAGACCAAATGGCCCTTTCTCAAGTGTGATGACGCCCTTCATGGTTCCAACCCTTGGCTAGGTATGAACACCCTCCCAACTAGGGTCACAAGTCAGGCTTCATGTGTACTCATGTGAGGTATGTCAGTTAAGAGAATCTCCCACTGTTCGTCATGATTTATGCATGTTATGATTATGTATATTGACTCAAGTTATCTTAATTAAAGCTCTTGTCTTACGACTATGACTATGTTATGCTACGAACATTTTGAAAACCTTAAGCCGTAGGACATGTTATGATGACTTTCAATACGAGCATGTTGTCCTACTCTTATGATTATTAATGAATTTTTATACATGTTTTAAATGACCATTTTACTGACCTTGCATACTCGGTATATTCCACGTACTGGTCACATACTTTCTATGCTGTATCGTTCATGATATAGGTCCCGGTTCTTAGGCTCATCCCCACCAGTAGCTAGTCTCAGCCTTGCTCTCCGCATAATTGGTGAGTGCTCGTTCTGAGGGCTATATGTTCAAACTCTATGTCATTTCTTTCAGTTTCTGGATGTTGGATTAGTTGGAGAGTTATCCCATCAAGCTGCCTGTCATGTTTAGAGGCTTATCAGACTAAAAGTTGTATTCCGCTGTATTGTATAAGTATTGTACTGTTCTTCCCCTTATGGTATGTTATAATTACGTTCTTTATGTTAAGTCTTCCGCTCATATGATTGAATTAGATGTATGCTCATGCCATGGGTTGACTTGGAATCTCTCGAGGCTCCTTGTCCCGTGTCTACAATCTGAGTGTATGTTTTGGTTGTGACATTAACCCTCTTAAAACACCCTTTTTCAGAGTTTAAAATAACATAGTATAGGGCTTAGTGGTTTAGAAGTTACAAATTTGACGTTATTAAACTTGCTGGAAATTAGCTACTGTTCGAAGCAACGACCAATACAATGAGTCGTCCTTTGCTCCTACGGCCCGTTACTTCCCCCATTGTTTCATCTCATTTTCCCATCTCAGGTCTTCTACCACGACTAAAAATGACAAGTCATTACCAGCTACAACGACCCGTGGTTGCCATCCGTTGCCGCCATTGCTCCTATCCTAGAAATCTTCCCAATGGACACATAAAATGAGCCGTTGTTCAGGACAACAAGTCATCCCATGACTCGTTCCAACCTTCTTTGACCAATCTTCACAACGACCCAGTTACAATGACCCATTACATCAAACAACGGGTCGTTCCTAGACCCATCATCATAGGATCCCCTACTATAGAACCTAACCACGGGTGGCTATATGATTCGTTGGACCCTCCAACAACTCGTACCACGGGTTGTTCTGAGAGAAACTTTTGACTTTTCTTCTACTCTTCATTTCAACTCCCGAGTCTAGGCTTAGGCACTTTCTGGTATTACAATATCTCCCTCTTAGGAACACTCATTCTCGAATATGGGTGAACATATTGAAAAGCTAAGAAATGTAACTACCATGCCAAATACTGAACATTTAAGCTGAAAACTGACGGAGTGAACTGATTCCAGACTGAACTTCATGACCTAATTGAATTCATGAATCACACACACGTACATTGCCATGAAAGAAACTGGAATACATAAACTGAACATGAAACTGAATAGAGTACTAAGGAGAAAATTGATACCTCAAGTTGAAACTGAGACGGAAGGAAATAGATGCGGGTATCCAACCATCATATCTGCTTCAGTTTTCCATGTAGCTGCCTCAATATGCTGATTCCTCCACAAAACCTTGAGTGAGGCCACTTCTTTGTTTCTTAGCTTCCAAACCTAGCAGTCAAGTATTTCCACTGGAACCTCCTTGTAGATAAGGTTATCCTTCACACCCACATTGTCTACTGGGACAACCGATGTCGCCCAAATTACACCTCGCAATTGAGATATAAGCGGTCGATTGTCAAATTTAGAACCCAACGAAGGTTGAGATCGATCCCACAGGGAATATGGTAAGAACTTAGGTTCATGCGAATAACTATTACTATTGATTGACTTATTTCCAAAGAGAGAAAAATATGGAATAATAACAAAAGTAAAATTAATGAATGCTTGTATCAAGTTGGGTTTATATTCAACTTATGACTAGACTAGGATTGTGTTCCCCAAGATTTCATAACCACAAGGATTATACACTAGTGATCTTTTCTGATATTTAACATGTAATATTTGTAAGTTAGGTTCACTTAAATGGTTGGTCCCCTATATAGATGATTTTCACCACGCAACTTGGTCTGTATATGGGTGTACTTTAGTTGACACTTACCCTTAATATCGGATTAGCTATCCCTCGAACAGGTTCAAGCTATTAGATGAGGGTTGGTAGCCTCGAATCTCCTTTGTTACTCCCTTTTTCCCATTCTTTAACTCCTTGATCCGGTAAGTAAGAATGTAAGTCCTGACATTTGCAACCTTCAAGAATCAATTAAAATGAAGGGAAAACAATACATGCATAAAACTCTGTTCAAGAATTACTAACTATTTTTACCTATGTGTGTTAATTGAACTTGGTTCCCACAAACCTAATTTATGGGTTTAACTACTCATGTTTGTGTTATTGCAATCAAAAAATATAGAAAAACTCAGAATTGCAACTTACAAGGTATTGTAGAATAAAAACCAAGTAGATTGAATAAAATTCCAATGTAGCTTTCGTATCTTGAATCAAGAACAATTGTATGAAAACGTTCTCAAGAATATCACTCAAGATTCTCCTAAAAATTGTCCTCTCAACATTCTCCTAAAATAAAACTAAAACTGGGTATTTATAATACAAAGAAATCCTTTTCCTAAATAAATCTGGAAACCAGGTCAACAGTGGCAATGGGCCATGTGACAGATCGTTAGGCCTTCTGACGAGTCGTTCCTTGCTTTCAATCAATCGTCCTCAACAACTTACCTAGGCCTGGAAATGGATCACCTAACAACTCGTCGTGCCTTACCAGTCACCTTTCAGTTGTTTTTCTCATTCATTAGACCAAAATCACTTCCAGACTTGTTTTCCTGCTCATTAAGCACAAAATACCTTTTACCCATATAAACTTACCTGGAATGTGGATAATTTTTTGGTTTTAAGCGTTGAAAGTGACGTAAAAGCACGACACATCAGATAACCAAAGCCGGATCACCCAAGCACTTCTCTAAAAGCGATACATAGAAAATGGGATGAACTGAAGCCAATTCTGAGGGAAACTCCAAATCATATGCTACCTTGCCAACCCGTCTCACAATTTGGTATAGGCCAACATAACATGGACTAAGTTTTCATTTCTTTCCGAACCTCATTACTCCCTTCATGGGAGAGACCCTCAGAAACACCTGATCATTGACTTCAAACTCATGTTCTCTTCTTCTCATATCCGCATAGGACTTTTGGCAACTCTGAGCTGTCTTTAACCTTTCCCTTATAAGATGAACCTTCTCCATAGCCTCATGAACTAAATCTTGACCTATTAATGTAACTTCACCGACTTCAAACCAACCAATAGGTGATCTACATCTTTGCCCATATAGAGCCTCAAACGGAGCCATCTTTATGCTAGAATGGTAGCTGTTGTTATGTGCAAACTCAATGAGAGGCAAATGATCATCCCAACTACCCGTAAAATCAATTGCACACGTTCTCAATATATCCTCAAGTGTCTGAATAGTCTGCTCATCCTGACTAACTATTTGCGGGTGAAATGCTGTGCTAAGCTTGACCAGAGTACCGATTCCCTTCTGGAATGATCTCCAGAACTAGGAGGTAAACTGAGTACCGCTATCTGATATGATGGACAAGAGCACTCCATGCAACCGAACTAACTCCTGAATGTACAATTTGACATAATCCTCTACTGAATCGGTAGTTTTGATAGGTAGACAATTAGCTGCCTTAGTCAGCCTATCCACAACCACCCAAATAAAGTCATATTATCGACTAGTACGAGGAAACCCCATAATGAAGTCCATATTGATTTCCTCCCTTCAAGTAAGGATGCTAATGTCTCAGAGCACACCTCCAGGTCATTGATGCTCAATATTCACCTGTTGACAATTCGGGCACTTAGCCACAAACTCTGCTATGTTCTTCTTCATGCCATTCCTCTAATAGACTTCTTGTAGGCCATGGTACATCTAGGTGGCAGTTGGATGTATAGAATATCTGGAACCATAAGCCTCATGCAACATCTGCTCCCTCAGGTTATCAACACCCGGTATACACTAACGATCCTGATGTCATAGCACACCATCTCCCCCTTGGGAGAAAACCTCCACCTTCAGATTCTGAACGGCTTCCTTCAATTTTATCAAAATGGGATCCTTGTCTTGTCTATTTTTGACCTTGGTCTCCGAGGAAGATTCTGACCAATTTCGAATAATGACACCTCCATCTGTTGAGTCAACAAGATGGACTCCTAGCCGTGCAACCTTCACTAATTCCTTCCTTTCCTCATCGACATAGGACACACTCTCCATAAAAAGCCTAGTAAGAGCATGCACCATATTAGCTTTTTCCGAATAATAAAGGCACTCATATCATAATCCTTCAAAAGCTCCAACCACCTTCTCTAGCGTAAATTTAGGTCCTTCTGGGTAAAAACGTACTGTAGGATTTTACGGTCCATAAAATATCCACATGGACCCCGTGCAGATAGTATCTCCAAATCTTTAAGGCAAATACTATCGCCGCCAACTCGAGGTTGTGAGTCGGATAATTCTTTTCATGGACTTTCATCTACCTAGAAGAACATGCGATAATTTTACCGTGCTACATGAGTACATAACCAACGCTGATCCTTGAGGTGTCATAATATACCACAAGCCCATCGGTAGCCTCAGGTAGGGCCAATACCGGTGCTGAGGTGAGTCGAGTCGAGTCTTCGACTCTTGGAAACTCTTCTCACAGGCCTCTAACCACTAAAACTTCATCTTCTTCTAGGTCAGTTTTGTCAATGGTGCTGGAATGGATGAAAATCCTTTGACAAATCTACAGTTATAGCCAGCTAAACCAAAGAAACTCTTGATATCCGAAGGACTAATTGGTCTAGGCCAATTCTTCACCGCTTCTATCTTTTAAGAGTCCACCCGTACACCCTATCTTGACACTACATGACCAAAAAATGCCACTAAGTTCACCCAAAACTCATATTTGCTGAATTTAGCATACAACTGTCGATCCTTAAGAGTTTGTAGCACCACACTCAGATGAGCGGCATACTCCTCTTCGTTCCGAGAGTATATGAGAATATCATTTATGAACATGATCACGAACCTATCCAAGTATGGCTTGAACACCCTGTTCATGAAATTCATAAAAGATGCAGGAGAATTTGTTAGTCCAAAAGACATAATTACAAACTAATAGTGACAATATCGAGTCCTAAAGGCTGTCTTCGGAATGTCACTCTCCCGAACCTTGAGTTGATGTTTTCCGGATATGAGGTCTATCATTGAAAAGCACTTAGCGCCCTGAAGCTGGTCAAACAAAACATCAATATTAGGGAGATGATATCCATTCTTGATGGTAACTTTGTTCAATTACCAATAATCAATGTACATCCGAAGGGAACCATCCTTCTTTCAGACAAATAGAACTGGTGCACACCATGGGGATTTGCTAGGTATGATGAAACCCTTATCTAAATTGTCCTTCAACTCCTTTAACTCGGATGGGGCCATTCTGTAACAAGGAATGGATAGGTTGTGTACAGGGAAGTAGGTCAATACAAAATCGATCTCCCACTAGAGAAGGATTCCTGGTAAGTCATCTGGAAACACTTTTGGGTATTCACACACAATAGGAACTAAATGGATAGTCAGGGTTTCAAATGTCGCATCCTTAAACCTAACTAGATGGTACACGCAACCTTTAAAAATCAGCTTTTTGGCCTTAAGGTAGGAAATCAAGTGACTTACAGGCACAACTTAACTACCCTTCCACTCTAGAATTGGCTAACCCAGAAATCTGAACTCTACGGCAAGGGTTCTACAATTGACTGAGGCATAACATGCATATAACCAATCCATGCCGAAGATAACATCAAAATTGGTTATGGCTAGCTCTATTAAATCTGCTGAGGTGATCTTTTGAAGGATTGTGATAGGGAAATTTCTATAAAACCGTTGGGCTATAACTATATCACCAACCGGAGTAGAGACTGAGAAGGGTTCTGATAAGATTTCGAGACTGACTTCAAAACTACTAGCAACATATGGAGTAAAAAAGATGAAGTAGCCCCTGGATCTAATAATGCATATACATCAAGGTGGAATGCTCGTAACATACTAGTGACTACATCTGGGGATACCTCCTTCTCCTGACGAGATGCTAGGGAATAGAATCTGTTTTGGTGCTGACCACCACCTGCACTAGTAGATGCCCCCTATTGAGTTGGGCATGCTGGTGTAGTTTCTAAACTGGAGACTGGGCCTCGGCCTCTATCTTGGCCCTGTCTGGCTGCTGGGAAATCCCTAAGCATATGTCCGGGCTTCCCATACCCAAAACAAGAACCTGAACCTCCTAAGCACTAACCCGTATGTCTCCGGCCACACCTGCCACACTCTAGAACACTGGACTCTGAGGGTCTGCTACCCTGACCTCTAGAGCCTATATCGCGTCCCCTATAGTTGCGCCTGGATTTGGATGGCACACTCATAGCCAACGACGCTGGGGCTGAAGATTTCTGATGGGATTGCTGGCAGTGCTCACTGGGTCTCTGCTGGGAGAATCTAAAGCTATCAGTCCTGGCCCTATTGGTCTCTCTCTCCCACTCACTCACCTGTACTGCCTCGATCTGCTGGGCATACAGAACCATCCTAAGAAAGTCAATGTCTTGATGAAGCATCGCAGTTCGATAATCCTTGATCAAATAGTCTGCTATACTATGCACGAAACGACTCACTCGGGCTCTTTGATATGTCAGCATATTAGGTGCATACTTGGACAAGTGAGTGAATTCTAATGCATACTCCTGAACTGCCATCTTTCCTTGCTTCAGATTCACAAAATCAGCTACTTTAATTTCCCTCATCTCACGAGGAAAAAATAAATCCAAAAATGCAGTATAGAACTCCCAATCAATAGGGCCTGCTCCCACTGCCCTGCTATCCTTCCATTGCTTGAACCAAATGTGCACAACCCCTTTCAACTGATACTAGGCTAGATCGGTGCACTCCTCTCTAGTCATCCTCGTAATGTGGGTGATCTTTATAACCTCATCAATAAATTCATGTGGCTCCTCGTCCACCTTTGACCTAAGGAACTCCAGAGGGTTCATCCTCAGAAAATCTCTAACTCTTGCCGCAGCATTCCCATTCTGAGGGACACGCGCTACTACCTGTTGGTTGACCTGGGCAGCCAACGCCTGAGCTAGCATCTCTATGGCTGCCTTGAACTCAGTGTGGGAAACCTACTCAGGTACACGATCCTCATGGGCTGGTGGGGCTTGATGGTGTCCATCCTTATTTCCATTCTCGTGGCCATTTCCATTCCCGTTCCTTCTTCCATTAACTCGGAGAGGAGACATGATTCTACAAACGCATATAGCACGAGTTAGAAGGATTAAAGACATTTCATCCCACGACTTAGATCATGAAATAAAGGAACATTACCTAAACGTCTCATAGCCTCTTCTTCATAAGTGTAGTGCACTTCACACCATGAAAAAGACTCTACTTAACGTGGTTTTCAGACACCCTAGGATACTTCAAAACCTAATGCTCTGATACCAACTTTGTCAGGACCTGAACATAGGCCCGGATCGAGATACGGGACAAAGAACCCCGAGAGGATCCAAGTCGACCCATGGCATGAAAATGACATCTGAATTCAACATAATCAAGAGGAAGTCTAACATATATAGTAAAGAAGAAGCCTGAAAATATCATAACATCTGAATACATAACACAAGGCTGAAACTGAATACAAGCTTTATTTGAAAAGCCTCTAATACTGACGAGTTGATGGGACAAGACCCCAACTAACTAATTATAGTAGGAAACTGAAAATACTCAATACAACTGACAAAAGGGCCCTTAGAAGATGACGACTCACCAACTAGGACTGGAAGATGCTAATATTGAGAATCTGGCTACTAGAGGAACTGAGCTTGAATATCTGAGCTTGTATCATGAAATGATACAACATAAAGTATGCGGTCAGTACGTAAAATGTACCGAGTATATAAGGTAAGTAAAATCGCTAAGTAAGAAAAATCAATGATCATGCATAATATAAAATATTTCATCATAAGAGCCTGAGAGTAGGGCTTGCATGCTTTTATCTGAAAACATGACTCATGCATAACTGAGTATCATAACTAAACATCATAACTGAATCAATGACCCAAAGCTAAAAACTGATAATCATAAGTAAATCTGAACATTGGGTCAAACCTACTGAAAACATAATATCATGATTGATGAACATGCATAACTGAAACCATGAGGAACAATGGGAGACTCTTCTTATAACTAAAATTACCACGATAGAGCTTACATGCTACCAACTATTACACTCAAGTGGGAAGAGTCGTCCAAAGCATTGCCAGGGCTAATACACTACCATGATATCGATATCAAGATGAAGGCTCCTTTGGGGCAGGGGAAGCTCACAAGGGAGGTCCCAAAGAATATGATACCTATGATCGCACATAATTCTGAAGCATAACGTTTGACTGACCCTTAGCCTACTCGGTGCTAGACACTACTCCAAAAAATATGTACATACTCCATCATTTTCCAATGAAGCTAACCATCGTCTAGTGACGAAGCTAAATAATTATATACATGCAAAATATGAAATCATAACATGAAGAGCCTTGGCTCAAACTATACCACAAGCTGAAATGAGTGCGAGTCTAGACTCCAAAACCATGCGGTAAGCTAATAACATGAAATTTAGATAAATTATGAAACATATTTGATTATATGGGCTTGCCCAAAAATTAAACATGTTTGAAATAGACTTTGATTATTCAAAACATGAATGTTGACATGGGTAATTCGCAATCATACTTTCTTCATATACATCTCATCATAATTGAAAACATAAATCATAATCTCAACCTTTCATGAATTCTTTTATGATTGAGCATCATAATTTGTAAAACTTGAAAACATAATTGTAATTGAAAAAATTATAAAATATGCCCATGAATCATAATTCAACATTAGAAACGTGTATAGATTATTCCCATGATTGATACTTATAACGTATTGGGTTAAAACCTCATAGATTCATCAATTAGAATTTCATAAAATTGAAGAGGAATTGGGCATGGGTGTGGATGAATACACCCATTCACAACCCTACATACTTGAAAGAATCTAATTTCACAAAACCCCTTTGGAGCCTAATGAAATTTGGGGAAGAACTAGATGAATCCTAAGCTTGATTACCCCTTAGAACCTCTAGGCTTGCATGTATGGAAGAGGATGGGTCTAGAATGGACTCAACCCTCTTAAAACATCTTTTTCAGAGCTTAAAACTATGTAGTATAGGGCTTAGGGGTTTATAGTTACGGATGTGCCCTTACTAAATGCGTAGGAAATTATCTACTATTTGAAGTAATGACTAATACAACACGTCGTCCCTAGCTCCCATGGGCCGTTAATTTGCCCGTTGTTTCATCTTATTTTCCCATCTCAGGTCTTCTACCACGATCGGACATGCCGAGTCGTTACCAACTACAACGACCTGTCATCGCCATCTGTTGTTGCCACTACTCCTATTTGGGAAATCTTCCCAACATACACATACAACGACCCATTTTTCAGGACAATGAGTCGTCCCATGACCCATGCCAGCCTTCTTTGACCAAGACCATCTTCACAATGATCCACTTACAACGACCCATTACACCAAACAATGGGTCATTCCTAGACTCATGACCTCAGGATTCTCTGTTGTAGAACCTGACCACGGGTGGCTAGCACGAGTTGTTGGACCCTCCAACGACTCATACAACGGGTCGTTCTGAGAGAAACTTTTGACTTTTCTACTACTTTTCATTTCAACTCCCGAGTCTAGGCTTAGGCATTTCCGGGGTATTACACCTGTTATGAGATGATTTCAGCTCAAATATTTTTCTCTTAATTTATGTGTCTAATCAAACACCTTTACATAAATTAAAAAGGAATAAATAGTATTAGATTTAACTAAAGAGAGTAAATAACAAGAACACTTAATTAATTGAAAAAACTGAAAGTATATTGTGTTTCTATATTTTCTTTCTTCTTAGATTATACAACCTTAAAGAAGAAAAAGAAACATGAATTCAACGTATCAATGCAAAATGAAGTTACACTCTTTAATTTATTTATCGTACCATGAGCTAAACAAATTATGATGAATAATTAGTTAGTTTAAATAAGAAAAATTTCTAGTTAACAAAATTATAACTGATTTTAAAGTCTTAAGGATAGAACTTTCAATATATAAAGCTCATTTCATAAACACAATTTAAAAATAGCATTCTTCAAACACTTGCAATTTATAAAAGTAAAGAGTAAAGAAACAACTAAAAGAAGGATCAATTCAGGGGCGGTATAGCATTCCATCAAATACATTTACAAATCTCAATACGCAAACACGATTATGAATCACGTTAGACAAAATTTATAAAACGCATTCAAGATTTATAAATCGCACTTGATGAATGCGTCATAAACTGTATTCGACAAATACGATTTATAATTCACTTCAAAGGAACATGATTTATAAATATTTATAAATAACATTCAATAAACATGATTTGTAAATAGCATTCTACAAACACGATTTATAAATCACATTACGCGATTTATGAATTGGATTCGGCAAACACAATTTATAAATCACATTAGATAAACACGATTTTTAATTGCATTCGACAAACACGATTTGTAAATTGCATTATGCACCATGATTTATATCACATTGAAAAACACAATTTATAAACAGTATTCAACCAACACGATTTATAAATGACATTCGATCAATTTATATCACATTAAAAAACCGAATCTATAAATAATATTCGACCAACATGATTTATAAATGACATTCGACCAACATGATTTATACTCGCATCAACAAACAAAATTTGTTCAAATAAGATTCAAAAAGTAAAATTTTAGTCAATTATAAAATACTAAATATTAGGAGTACTTACATTTTACAAATAAGTAAATATTTAATTGTTAAAACTTTAATTAATTTTAAAATTTATAAATATTAGGATAATAATTAAATATTAATTAATTAATAAAAATAATAAATAAAAATTTTATCTATTGTAGAGTCTTTTAATAAAGGGCAAGTTCAATAAATATTTCTAAGGATCTTCATGCTTTTAAGATAGTGTAAGTTTGTATCTAAAATAAGATTTTTTTTTAAAAAAAAATTCCCTTTTTTTAAGAAATGAAAAAATAAAATTTATTCTAAAATGTGGCTTTTTTTTTTAGTTTTCAAACCTTTTAAAATAAACTCATTAAGAATGAGATAAAATCAAAAAATATTTAATTTAAACCTAAACAAAGATTAAACACTAAAATAATGTAAAAGCTTAAATTTGGTAAGAAATTAAGTGTTCACACTAAACATATCAAAGGTTGGATTAACATAAAATATTTTTAATTCACAACATGCAAAGACAATGGACAAGTTTTTAGAAAGTTTACAAGTAACCTAACCACTTTACCTAATCATATTCATATCTATAAGTTTAACACAATCTTCAGTCTATATGCCATAATCTCCAATATTTATCATAACTCATCATCAACAACATGGAAATATTAACGTTGTTGGTTTGTTTGGTTTTGTCTTGGACATTCATCAACACATTAAGGCAGAAGAATAAGAAAGCTCCTATAAATTGGCCTACTATTCGGACTTGTTTACAACATCTCTTGGCTACCTACATTTTTGATGACAATAATACACATTGGATATGCAAATATGAACGTGCTCTCTAAATTCTCAATGAATGCTGACATGAACTGTGGTATATCAGCAGACATTTGTTGCACTAATCATGTTCCCTATCACTTATTTTAAAGAAAGAATCAATTGACCAACCATGCATGACCTGCTCAAAAATTTTCAAAATTTCTTATTTTTCATTTTTGGGGGGAAATTTTTGAAATATATTGAGCGTGTCATGGTAGATGTATTGTTTCTTTCTCTAAAATAAGTGATAGGATATATGATTAGTGCAGCAAATGTCTTCCGATATGCCACATGAATGAACCGGTTTATGCCAATACTCATTGCCAATTTGTAGAGCAGGTTCATACCTGCATATCCAATTTGTATTATTGTCATCAAATAATGCAGGTAGCCAAAGCCATTTTTCCTGATGTTTTGATGAAAAATCAAACCATTTGTTTTCTCTTCTACTCAATTTTTTCTTTAATTGCTTTATTTGGTGTTGGCTGTTGAAGTGCTTATGGTTTTAATAAAAAATTTCTAGTCAATCCCATTCTTCTCATCCTTCCTTTTTTCAGCTTATTTGATTCTCTTAACCTCTACTTTACATATGCATTGGTAGTGTCCTTGTAGATGACATGTTTGGAAAAATATGGGAACACTCTTATATATGAAAAACAATGACCTAGTCGTCTCCCACCGATAACCCATCGTTGGCCGCCGCAGATGACATCGCTTACCAGGCTACTCTGCTTGTGGTTGATGACCAAAGCTTTCCATACCTGGGAAATAATGACAAAAATATGATAACTCAATAGGGTAACATATAGGAAAGAAATAAGGAAAAATATACGAATAAAGTGTGTAAACACAAAGAACAAAAACTCAATGTCCAACCCATTCCCTTTAATGAGATCGAGATGATTAATGGTGAACCAACGGTTAAATGCAATACAACGGAATTGGAGTGTATGAATGTAATGGAAAACCTCCAGTATGCTATTGTTGGGAAATTCTCATATGGATGGCCCTCCATTAGGAATTATGAAAGATAATCCCTAGCCAATGTGGTATTAAAGGTGAATGTAGTATTGGCTTGTTTTGAAATAGACATGTGTTAGTAAGATGTCATCTTCAAGAAGATTTTATTAACATACTGTCGAAAGGAGCATACTATCTGATTGCAAAGGATGGGTATTGATATATAATAAGACCTCTGATTTATGGTGCCACTTCAAATTGCATTCAGAAACTTCAATGGCGCTAGCATGGATATCATTCCCTAATTTATTACCTATATTTTTCGTGAAGGAAGCAATGTTCTGCTTGCTTCGGCAGTTGGAAAACCCTTACAACGAGATATGGCTATGGTTAACAAAGCCAGACCTAGTTGTGCCATGGTGAAGGTCCAAGTTGATTTGCTAGTAGAATTACCAAAGTTTTTGAATATGGAAATTAAGGATGAGAAGTCTGGAGAAAGCAGAATGGAAAGGGTGAATACACAATATGGCTTTCTATCGAAATATTGCATTCACTGTAGAATCCAAGGGCATGATAAGGAAATATGCAGAGTCCTTCATCCAGAATTGAGGAAAATGATGGACAGAAAAGAAGGCAATGAGGAGAGGAAGGTGGAGGATATAAAGGAGACAAAGCAGCCTGCAATACAAAGAGGGACCAGAACTATTGGATAATGGAGAGTCGTCTCCAAGCAAAGCAATGGAAATACACACAGACAATGCTAGTCCAAGAATACAAGAAGGATTAATGCACAATAAATTTAATATCCTCAATGCATAAGAAGGTAGAGAAACATACCAAATAATTAAGGAGACTAAGGTTCAAGACCTAAAATCAGTAAGCACAAATAGAATTCAGGCAGAGTTCACTACTGATTCGAAAAAAGAATGGGTGAACGGGAGGGGAATGTAGAAGAAGATCGAGAGAAGAAAAGGTATAAGATGTGAGGAGATATGGTTGAAGAAGAAGAATAAGAAAGTAGAGTTTCCTACAACGATGGCAAACAAATAACAACAGAGAAGAGGCTATAAGAGACAGAGAAGGGAAGAGTAGTGACAAGGGAGTTACAGCAATTGATGAATAAAAGGAAGAGGTTGAATGTTACACGTACCCTCCTGCAAAAGGAGAGGTAGTGATAGCTGTAACAGAGGTGAATGAACACAATGATAGCAACAAAATATTAAAGAACAGAAAAGGTTCTCCTATTAATAAACTACAAGTCATAGTGACTCCTTCCATAACTAAAGACCTGGAGGTAGGTAAAATAGGGAGGGTCTGCAAAAACAAAGAAAGGGTAGACAAAGGAGGGGGACTGAAGATGATAGACCAAAAATCTCAAAAAAAGGGAAGAAAGATGATGGCAGCATAACATAACAATACTCAGGAGTCACTATTAGGAGAAATGTCAACAAACTCAACAATTAGATATGAAGAAAGCAGTGATATGAAACTTTAGATCAGTGAACACACAAAATGATTTTTCACAAGTTATAGATAATGAATAGAAAATATAAATTTTTCTTATATAGCAGTGTTGGAATCGTTTCAACATAGAAAACATAACACAAAGTTCAACAGAAAAATAGGGATGAAGCAAGCTGGTGGAAATTTCAATGGTAAAATACGGTTTTTTGTGGTTGATAATATAGAGGTGGAGGTGTTGATGGACACAGAACAACAGATCTCACTCAAATTAACACCGGTGGAAGAAAGCAAGGAATGTGTTGTTTCAATAGTTTATGCCAAATGACAGAGGCTGAGAGATTGATACTATGGGATGATATTTATCAATTAGCAGCTAATATGGAGCTTCCTTGGTTGGTGGGTGGTGATCCTAAATGATGAAGAGAAGTTGGGAGGGCTTCCTGTATTACCCCAGGAGTGTGAGGATTTTGCATTTTGTCTAAATTCTACTGAGTTGAAAGAAATCAGTTTTAAACAAAGTCCATTCACATGGTGGAATGGTAGAACAGGAGCAGACTACATTTTTAAAAAGGCTGGACATAATTTTTCAAAACTCAGAAATGAGTAATTGGTATTCAGATTGTGAGGTAGAACATCTTACAAGAAAAAGGTCTGGCCATGCCCCCTTATTGTTATCTCCTAAGTCCCTAAATCAGAGTAGACAGAGAGCTTTTGAGTTCCTCAAGTGTTGGACTACTCATGAGAATTTTATTAAAGTGGTACGGGAAAACTAGAATACAGAGCTAGAAGGAACTGTTATTTCAAGTTCAATCAGAAGCTAAAGAAGGTCAAAAAAGATTTATCAAGATGGAGTAAGGAGACATATGGTGACATCTTCAAGCAAATTATTATTAGGGAAGAAATGGTTAAACTGAAGGAGAAAAATTTTGAGGAGGATCCTTCATCAGAGAATAGGTCTAATCTTTAACAGACACAAGCAGCATTAAAAAGATACTTATACTATGAAGAAGAATTCTGGAGGCCAAAAGCTGGGCTACAATGGTATTCTGAAGGGGATAGAAACATAGGGTTTTTTATAACCTTGTAAAGGGAAGAAGAAAGAGGTTAGAGGTCAAAAGAATTCAAGATGCTACTGGTGCATGGATAGAAGGAGAATAATATTTCTTCTAAAGTAACTCAGTTTTATCAAAAGCAATTTACTCAAGAATTGGAAGCCACTGATTTTAGCTTGCTTAACTATGTCCCAGAGATGATCAGTAGGGAGGGAAATGAGGAGTTGTGTAGAAGTCCAAACAAGGAAGAGGCTAAGAACACTGTCTTTAAGCTAAATGAAGATAGTTCATGTGGCCATGATGGTATGACTGGTAGTTTCTACCAAACTTGTTGGGAAGTGGTGGGCAATGATATTGTTGACATGGTTAAGGCTTTTTTTGAAGGTAACACTCTGCCTAAAGCAGTCACTTACACTAATCTAGTCTTGCTGCCTAAGAAAAATTCAATTCAAAATTTCTCAGACTTGAGACCAAACAGCCTTAGTAACTTCATGAATATAGTTGTATCCAGTCTTATTCAAGACAGATTAGGTGACATTTTACCTAAGGTGATATCCGCTAATCAATCAGGCTTTGTTAAAGGGAGGAGTATTATTGTAAATATTCTATTAACACAGGAGATAGTGGCAGAGATAAGGAAAAGAGGTAAACCAACCAATGTTGTTATCAAACTAGACATGGCTTAGACATATGATAGAGTATTTGGGCTCTATCTCACAAAGGTTTTAAGAAAGATGTGGTTTTTTGAGATTTTCATAGATACGATTTGGAGATTTCTTTCTAATAACTAGTATTCTCTTCTGTTGAATGGGCAAACATATGAATTGTTTCATTCTATAGGGGGGGGGGGTAAAGTAGGGTGATCCTCTTTCTCTAGCACTTTTCATCTTATCAGCTAAAGTACTTTATAGGGATCTCAAAGCATTGTTGGATGATGAGATTTTCATACTTTTGGACTTCCAAAATGGAGTACAATATTGAATCATCTAGCTTATGCTGATGATACAATCATTTTTGCTTCATCAGACAGAATTTCTCTAAGGAGGACTATGGAAGTACTATAGGAATATGAGCATATATCAGGCCAGCTCATCAATAAAGATAAAAGCAATTTCTTCGTGTTTCACAAAGTTTCTAAAGCAATAGTACAAGAGGTGGCAGAAGAAACCAGATTCAGCAAAGGTACTTTCCCTATGAAATATTTAGGTTTCCCTATTCTCCATTCTAGAAAAAAGATGGCTTGTTATAATGAGTTGATTAAAACAGTTAAGGATAAACTTCAGAGCTGGAAGGGTAGATTGTTATCATTTGTAGGAAAAGTTGTTTTGATTCATAATATGTTGCAGAGTGTCCCATTTTATGTGCTTTCAACAATGTTGCCTACGAAATATACTATAAATGAAATCTATAAAGTGTTTGCTAGATTTTTTTGAAGTAATAAGGCTGAAGGAAAGACCAGACACTGGTCAGCATGGATAAATTTATGCCTTCCTAATTTTTTTGGAGTAATAAGGCTGAAGGAAAGAGCAGACACTGGTCAGCATGGATAAATTTATGCCTTCCTAAGGAAAAAGGAGGGTTGGGATTTAGATCTTTGTTTGAGGTATCTAAAGCTTTATTTGCTAAATTTTATTGGAATTTTAGGACTTCTTGTACTTTATGGTCCAACTTCATATGGAATAAATATTGTAAGAAGGAGATTCCATCTCTTGTTTAATGGAGTGGAGGATCACAATTGTGGAAGTCTATGTTGGAAGCAGAGACACAATGGAGAATTTCATATGGTGGGAGCCTAGAAGTGGTAATGCCAGCTTTTGGCAAGACAACTAGAAAAGATTAGGGACTCTGCAAAGAATAGTCCCAGGAACCTTCTCTACAGACCTTTCTATTGATGTGGTTGGGGAAATGTTAATAGATAGAATGGGACTATCAATTATTACAGACAAACTGCCTCAAAAATTGGTAGAGCATATTGTAAATAGCCTACCTATGGGATTACCAACAAAGGAGAAGGATAAGGCATGGTGGCTGTTGAATCATAGAGGAATGTTTACTGTTAAATTAGCTTGGGAGGCAGTATGGGTAAAGAAGGAAACATCATAGTTTTATAAGAAAATGTGGTTGAAAGAAGTTTCATTCAAAATGGATTTCTGTCTATGGAGGGTATGGAAAGAAAAGATCCCCGTGGATTATATTGTGGCCAGGAGTGGATGTAATATAGTCTCTAGATGTAGATGTTATGTTCACCTACAACAAGAAACTATTGAACATTTATTTCTACATGGAGAAGTTGTTGTATCTATTTGGAGGAGATATTCAAGTGCTGCTGGCTTATTCGGACCAATGGTGCAGTTAAAAGAGGTTATTTAGGCTCTATGGACAATAGGAAATGATTGCAAAATTCAGTAGGTAGGCTAGTATGTTCCAGCAATCTTAATTTGGCAATTATGAAAATGGAGAAACTTGGTGATTCATGGAGGTTGGATGTCTTTAGAGAGATTAATATATGAGATTTATACATCTCTATTCTATGTTGTTAATAGGGGGCTTCCTTGAAGGGTTGATTTTCCATCTATATGGAGTCAATTAGTTAAATTTTTACGGACAAGCCAAAATAGATTTCATGTGAAGCAATTTGTTGGAGGTTTCCTCCAATGGGAATGTGCAAGTGTAATACAGATGGGGCTATTAAAGGTGAGTCAGGGCCAAGTGCTTGGGCCTTTTGTGTAATAAATCATAAAGGAGACCTTTTTTATGCTAGTGTAAGGCAAATTCCGCACACTAACAACATGACGGCAGAAGCAAGGGCCATGGAACAGGGATTAGAGTACTGTCAAAATCAGAATCTATTACCTCGGATAATAGAAACTGATTTATTAATAATGCAGAAGGTTATTGGAGGGGAGTGGGAGAGTCCATGGGGAGTGAGCATGATTGTTAAGGTGTCAAGCCCTACTTTGGAAGGCATGACTGACACCTAATGTCACACTGGAATATAACTGACCTAGCTAGCTTCTGCACATCTGGTGCATGCTTGTAACTTAATTTAAGAAAATAATGAGCTATATCTCGGACGTAAACATAGACTCCGGCCGACAAGGCTGTGTAGCCACCTATAAACAAAAACAGCTAACTAACAACAAGCAACAAAATGGATCCTATGCGGGCCGACAAGACCACCATGCTATCTCGTTATACAAGAAAAGAGAACAAGCTACTATACTAGGCCCCACATGGCCAACCACAATCAACTAATTGACGAATGTAATCTGCAAGTCCCTAAGAATACAAATAGTGGTCAGGACAGGGCCCCGACCTACCCAAATGCTATATAAATGAAAGACTGTAATCTCTACAACCTAGCAACTCTGAATGAAAGGAGCTGGCCAATTGCTAATTTTAGACCGCTGTTAATGGAGGTTCTGAACTCTGTCTGTCTAAACCTGCAGGAAAGTAATGCAGCACCCATAGATAGACGTTAGTACAATGTGTACCGAATATGTGAGCCAGTAAATAAGATGTTAAAGACTGAAAGTAAGTAGAAAAAAGGGGCAGAAAGATTAACCTGTAAGCTTGCTTATTCATAACCAGAATCTAGAAAACACTACAAGTACATGGGATAAGACATTCTAATTACATATTCATAAGCTATAGCTAGCAGGAAAAAATACAAACAAGAACCTCACCTGGCTCCCATAAGCTTGAAAGGTACAAGCAACACAGAAATAACCTACCAAGGCCCCCATAAGCCCTGAAAAGTACATCGTATGACTATACTGGTGCTATAGCCAACCTACCTATCCCCCTAGGTCTACAACTAAACCCACTTGGCTCCTGATCTATAATTGTGTCTCAGTCCGATGGACTCCTAATAACTGTACCCTAGGCACTAGGCTCGATGAGGGTGTGATGCTGATATGACATAGAACTGATAGTCCAGCAATGGAATGGACTGTATTATGGCCCTTGGGTCTCTGCATCATCCCTGGGAATGGTATATCACCTTGGAGCAACATCATATAGCCGTCGGCGGGCGACAACGCAGCTAGTAACCCTGGGGTGGTCACGAAAGGCTCCTAGGTGAGGGCAATCCCAACTGATGTTCTATACTAAGTCTCAATCTAGCCACTTGAAAGGCGTGTCTAGCCTTTTTGGCTTAACGCGACCACTGCTCGCCCCTAGAATAATCTATATAGCTGCTAGCAAGCACACCCCGTACACCGATATCTAGTCAGAGGATCCTGATGATGATCATAATCTCTAATGGTCTAGATCAGGTAGGGCGAGATCTGGAATGGCCTAGAAATACTCTGAAAGCCCTATTCGGGCAACTATAACTCACAATAAACTTTAGGGTTGCATACGACCAATCACCAAGTTCTTTTCCTTAGAACGACTGTAGGGCTGCTACTGACTGAACATGTTTTCGAGCGGTCGGTCCCTTATCCTCCACAAACAGCCTACTGAAATTCTTAGCCTGGGGGTAATACTGTGCTAACATAGTTCTAGTCCTTTAGACCTTAACTTGGTCTGTTCGGATCTTATATGACTTTTTTGGGCAATTCCTAACTTTATAGATAAGTTTATATGGACTTAGCAACTCATGGAAATCTGTATCTTAGTATCTTATAGGAACAGGCTGGGACATTGGCCCTGCCTCTAACTACTTATAAGGTCCCCTTGATTAGGGTGCCCATAGGCCTATTTGTCCTGAACAATGACCTGTATGATGAATACTAACTCAATTGGAAATGACAGTCATTAGTAGTAGCTAACTAGATGGTAGGCTGTCACTCAGTTCACTAGACAACCCTAGTGCCACTGACTCTAAAGTAAGCAACCCTATCTAAATTTCTAGCCATGGGGTGTAAGGGTACGCCAAAGGCCTCTAGGCATGCTTCACTGACAATACAGGCACCAAACTGGTGGCCATATCACCGAGATACACCTATGGTATTCAACTTACTAGCTTAGGCCTAATAATTATCCACGGGCTTCTAAGATCTAGGCCTGAAAATAAGACATCCAATTCTACTAACACAATGAACTGGAGAACAGAGGAATTTCTCTGGCACTTCTGGCATGTGTCACACTTAACATGTTCTATCTCGATAAGGGATACTGCGGTGTAATCTATGTACATTTTCTGGCAGCTAACCACAACATCCATATATTCATAGTCTACGGACAATAGCTGACCATAACATATCTAATCACAATCTACTGATAGCAACTCTTTACAACATATGGGACCACTATTTCCAATCAAGAACGTAAGTGGTATCCCTATACGAGAGAATAACCTGCCGAGGGGATAAGACGTACATACCTCAGATGTTGACTTTCATTCAGCTGGCGGGTTTCAACTTGAAATTGGTGGCTCTCTCTAATTGTAACCTTTATGCTGAGAGAATAAGACTAATTTCAATACCAAACTTGGCAAAAATGATAACTTTCGATACTAATAGTGACTATAATTCAACCTCGCAAAATACGGCCGGAAACATATAATTTTCTATGAGTTATGAAGGGAGAAATGCCTACCTAATGCCTGTAGCCTTTTAGGAATCAATTTGGAGCAATTCTGACAACTTCTACTTGGTGGAGTTCTAATTTTCCAAGCGTATTTTGAGAAAATAACTCTGTAGAAATGCTTCCCACAAGCTTAGAACTCAATATTTGAAGTTAATTTGTGTTTAAATGGCGTTTGGCAATGTAATCGGATTAAATTCGTGTGAATGTTGCGTGGTTCTCTTTCTCTGGTCGAGTTAAATTTAATATAATGAAATGGAATTGAACTAAGGGGTATATATATAAGTGGGGGCGGTATATTGGGGGGCACCTCTCGCCGGCCATTGCGCCAAAGGTGTACCGTGTCGTGCCTCCCAGGGTGCCAGCATGCCCTGTGCGCCGCGCTATCCAGAGCACAGGCGCGTCGTGCTGGCCCTTCATAGCCTGTCCTGTCCTGACCCTATTTCCGAGGCTCTTTCCACACACGTATGCCTACTAACCGATAACATTTTTCATGGCGTAACATCCTCCCCCCTTAGGATCATTCTTCCTCGAATGTCATTCTTAGGCTTAAAGGAGTTCATTTCCCTAAACAAGATTTAGAGAAATTGTGGCAGAGTCTCCTTTGTAATATGGACTATCCAAAAACATGAAACGCAGAAAAGTTCAACACAGGCATCTCACAGGATGCTACTTGCAACTAATATGTAGTTCTACCACTTTTATGTAACCAATTGATAATAAACGTAACAAAGAAAACTGTATAACGTCTAAAACTATCTTGTCATAACTTGAATTGTCTGATTCTATATACTATCATTTTAGAGCTCAACTGAAACTACCCGGGCTTCACATCATTCGTAGTTTTCCCAATTTATATCTTCTATATTTCTATCTCCTTGTGATACTCTATTAAGCTACAACTTTGGTTCTCAAGGTGGCACGTATAATTTTTGGAGTCTCTCCATAGAACAGTGCCTCTGTACCTTGAGTATCCCTAACTGAATTAATCTGAGACAAGGTCTTCTATGCACTTGCATAGTATTGATGAACGGATCCTGACTTTGAAAGTGACTTCATCTTATAGGCCACTTGGACGATCTTCCATACGGTCCGATAAAGCTTAATAAGTCTAGGGCTGGGCTTGCCCTTCTTGTCAAATCTCCTAACATGATGTATTAGTATGCCTGGTTTAATTACATCTAGTTTATCTTCTTCAAGTCATCATTTAGGAGGGGTCTCCTTTCAATTCATAGTAGATATCTAGGTGTCTGAATTGTGCGCTCTGCTTGGATATTTGTTTGGGGACGAGAAACCATACTTAAGTTAATATATGTCCTAATCTGTTCTAATAGGTTCCCAAAACCTAACTGCGAATTATCCCTCTCTGTCAGAGTTTATAAAACACTTGGGCTCCACGCAAACAAATTACTTCTTAAACATTTAACTCAACATAGCCTTTAGCTGAAATATAATTCTATCCAGCAAGACATAAGTCGATCTTGTTAGCCTTTCCGTACTGACTCAAATGAGGTCAATTTACACCTGGTAGGAGATAATCCTATAACTATGTTCATATCTATTACTTTCCACTTCCTTGCAGGTATGATCACCTCCTGAATTGGCCTGCTCCGTTCTTGTTATCCAGCCCCCCTGGCTAGTTATTGGAGTCCTATGCTACGACCCAACGATATTTCCCTTCTTCCCATGCCATCAGTAGGTCTCTCTTTATTAACTGATGTGTTTTCTTTAAACTCTAGGTGGAGGGGATAATGGACATAGTGTGCCTCGGCCATAGTCTGCTAATGAAGTTCTGCCACCTTTGGAATGTAGAGTCAACATCTGGGTCTTCTGACTCCACCCCTTATTATATCAAAGGCCACTAACTCTCTTCTGGGCCTTATCTCTAGGTTTTACTAGGTTAGAATCTCTGTGTGCTTCCATAATTGCTGGTGACATTGCAGCATCCTGGGTTACAACCTCACTATCCCTTAGATGTTAGCCCGATGCTTAGTTCTCGACATTCAATAGTGGTCCTATGCTCTGTCAATTTACTTTTATCCTGGGGGTGATTCTGTTCCCTCCAGAGTTAAGTACTCGTGCCTTTCCCCTTACTCCCTGCCTTCTACCTCATTCTGTCAAACATATTATTAACCAAGTCTACCAACCTATATCCTTCTGACCTGCACTGGGGCCTATTTTGTTAATATGATCTCTATGTCCTTCGATATAGCAAACTAGGGCCATAACCATTATCTAGCAGGTATGCTGTACCATCATTAGCACACTCTATCGAAATCGGCCTATTTCTGACCTGGACATTACTATTGCTGGGGGCTTTGTCACTTATGGACTCTCACACATATTTGAGTGCTACTAGAAATCTTATCTACTCTCCTGATTTACAACCGTAATGGTCCAGATAATTTACTTAAGCACTAGGGGTCTTAACCACTTTCTAACACTTTCCAGGAGTCAATGGATCTAACCCTCCCTTACTCTTTACTCTAGGCAACATCACCTCAATTCTTACACTCTTTGTTATACTAAAAACAAAACTGAGAAGCGGAAGATAGCCGTTCCTTATGACGATAGAACTGAGGTATGGAACTGTGGAACATCTAAAGGGTTGGAGGTAAGACTCCCACAATTCCCCTTTTCTTGTACCCTCTAGGTAATCCAACATTAACTGTTGCCCCTGTATGATCCTATATATCTAGTATGTAAGTCAACTCATATATATGTTATACTCCTGACCTCCTACTCGGAGGTTGTAGAGAGAACTAGGGACAGTGCTGGCATATCTACTACCTTATGAGATTCCTGGTGGCCCAGGAATATATTGGGAAGATTAAAAGACATTCGCCTTCATCCTCAAGTTGGCTGTCCCCCAACTATGGCATCAAACTGACACTTCCTCCGGCTGTTGTAGTTATCTTGCGGCTGATTGGAGTCTGTCTTATATCCCATATTACTCTAGACAAACATAGCAATGAAAGCTTAGGGACTCAACCCTGTAGAACTCGACTCTATAGCATGATCTGAGAAGAAGAAAAGGGTAACCATACTATCATGCCTCGTAGCCTCCTACTTATAGAATGTGGTGCACAACACATTTATAAGCAAGACTCTACTAGACACGGCTTGCAGACTCTCTAGGATACGAACTGCTCTGATACAAGGTTTGTCATACCCCACCTTGGGAGGCATGTCTGGCACCTAGTCCCACCCAGAAATCTGACTGACTTGTCTGGCTTCTGCACGTCTGGTGCATGCCTGCAACTTAATTTAAGAAAACAACGAGCTATATCTCAGCTATAAACATAGCCTCCTGCCGAAAAGGTTGTATAGACACTTGTAAATGAAAACCGCTAACCAGAAACAGGTAACAAAAAGGATCCAATGTGGGCCGACAAGACCACCATGTTGTATAGTTATATCAGAAATGAGAACAAGCTACTATACTAGGACCCACACAGCCAACAACAACCAAGTAACTGATGAATGTAGTCTGCAAGCCTCTAAGAATACAAATAGTGGTCGGGACAGGGCCTCGACCTACCCAAATGCTATATAAATGAAAGTTGTAATCCCTACAATCTGAAAACTCCTAATGAAAGGAGCTGGCCAACTGCGGTGTCATGACCCTGACAGAGGCCCAGATCGCGATGGGACAAGGATCCCCGAGAGACCCCAAGTCGACCAATGACATAAGCATACATCTAACTCAATCAAGAATTGAACAATCATCAATACCATCATAGAGGAAGTCTAACGTAAATATATCATCAGAATATAAATCCAAAGCTGAATACATACATATGTATGAATAGCCTCTAAACATGACGAGTAGATGGGACAGGACCCCAACTAACTCAACAAGTTAAAAACTGAAATACATAAAGAAAAGATAGATAGTCTAGTCCTAAGAAGATGAGGACTCACTAATAAGCAGACGCTAAGTTCGATAAACTATCAAAGAGCGGGGCTGAACTTGAGAGCTGAGTCTTATATCATGAAACGATACAAGATAGAAAGTGTGCGGTCAATATGTGGAATGTACCGAGTATGCAAGGTAAGTAAAACCGCTGAAGTAAGAAAAATCACTTTAAGATAGTGTAATAGTCAAAACATAGACATCATTAACTGTGAGTAGAGCTTGCATGCATTCTTTCTAAAATCATAATCTTTTCATGACATACGATACATAGATTCATAACATCAAACTGACTCAAATGACTAAAAGTTGAAATATGACACTTATAGATAAGCTAAATATTGAGTCAAACCTTGCTTCTAGAACATGCATGTGCATATAATAAACCTGAGTAACGAATATACATATCTGAATCATATAGAACAATGGGAGACTCGTCACTTAACCGACATACCACAATAGAGCTTATATGGTCACACCCAAGTGGGCAAAGCCGTCCAAAACCTTGCTAGGGCTAAGGATGCTACAATGATATCGATTTCATGGTGAAGTGCCATTAGGGCCGGGGATAGCTCACAAGTGAGGTCCCAATAATATAATAGTATCAACATATATTAGCGCGTAGTTCTGGGCCATAGGGTGATCGACCCTTAGCACACACAGTGCTAGACTCTTCTCCCAAAAATATGCAATGCTCTACATCATATATAACGAAGCTCAACATCGTCTATAGACAAAGCTCAATGATGAAATACATCTCAAATACGAGTTCATGCATATGATAAGCTTTAATTCAAAATATACCACAAGCTGAAAACATACTTGGGAGCCTTTGCTGCAAAAACCATGTGGTAAGCTACTCATAGGAAGACTTAATTCAAAACATACCACAAGATAGAGCATAAATATTTGGGAGTCTTCGCTCCAAAGCAATGTTGTAAGCTTAGTTTGGGAAAATCATCATTTAAACATAACATATGGGCATAGCCCAAAGCTCTATCATACCTAGAATTACTCAATTCTCATCGAAAACATAATTATTGACATGGGTAGCTTCAAATCATTCTTTTCATCATACTATCTCATCATTATCACATTTGCTTCACAAATCTTACTTTTCATTATCATATCATCAATGGGCTTCCACATTTATAAGGATAGAAATATAATTTTAGTTGAAATCATTATAAAATCAGCCCATTCTTCACAAATCCATAATAAAATAATAATCAATGCATACGCATGTAAAGAAATTAAAGATTCATGCATTTGGGTAGAAACCCCATACTTGATCATAGGAAATTCTCGTATTTAGTTAGAAATTATTCATGGGTATGGAAGAAGACACCCACTCATAACCCTACATACCTGGAAGGGATTGATTCTACCTCTTCTCTGATTACCCAAGAAGGATTTGAATGAAAACCTTGAAGAATTGTTCTTGATCACCTCTTCAACCTCTCAAGCTTGCATACATGGAAGGAATAACTTAGAATAGGTTTTCCCCTCTTAAAACCCCCTAAAAAGAGCCTTAAATGACGTAGTGTAGGCTTTAGGAACTAAAATCGCAGGAAATTACTGTCAGGTGGTCCTAACGGACGACTTGATGACTCTTCAGTAGGGCAAACAATTCATTACCATGCCCGTCAAATACACTGCCTTGTCTAATATCCTGGGCTCATAAAAGTTAACATAACGACTTGTTAGGGCTGGCCATGACTTATGGTCACCAGATGTTGAGTACACTACTTTAATCTCATACTTTGAACTTCCAAGCCTGCCAATGAATCACCCCAGAAATTGTTAAGGCTGACAACGACTCATAGAGACTCGCATCGGGTACACTTCCCCTAATTCTTTTTCCTAATCCTTTTTCCTTCCCCCACAGTTTACCCAACGATTCATGGGTCCTGACCACGAGTCGTGACCTCGCCTGTTGTATCTCACATACTCCAGGACTTCTTCTCAAAACTCAGGCCTTCCCCACGAGTCACCTGACGACTCATGGGCTTCCCTTACGAGTCGTGAGATGACTAATTTTGTGCCTGCAACATCAACTTTACATTTTCCCTGTTTCAACTCCCAGGTCCGATCTTTGGGCCCCCGGGGTATAACAATATCTCCTCCTTGGGAACATTCGTCCTCAAATGTAGGAATCAAGTAGAAAATAGAAACATCTAATTATCATATGCATATACTGATCATTTAAACTGAAACTGATGGAATGACTACCTCTGATTCAAAATATACAGCTAAACTGAATTCAAAAATCACATACATGCCCATATACATAAAAGAAACTTGCATGCATGAACTGAACATGAAACTAAATCGAGTTATAGAGCAAAACTGATACCTCAAGTCGAAATTGATCCGGTAGGGAATAAGTGTGGGTGTTTAGCCATCATATCCACTTTAGCTTCCCATGTAGCTCCTTCAACATATTAATTTCTCCACAACACCTATACTGAAGCCACTTCCTTGTTCCTCAGCCTCCGAACCTGATGATCCAATATTTAGACTGGAACTTCCTCATAACTAAGGCTATCCTTTACTCCAATGCTGTCCACTGGGACTACTAGAGCTGGATCTCCCAGACATTTCTTCAAAAGTGACACATGAAACACATGATGTGCAAAAGATAACTCTGAGGGAAAGTCCAACTCATACGCTACCTTACCAACTATCCTTATAACTCGGTAGGGACCAACATAGCAGGGACTAAGTTTCCCTTTCTTCTCAAACCACATGACTCCCTTCATGGGAGATTCCTTCAGAAATACCCAATCGTCCACCTTGAACTCCAACTCTCTCCTCCTCACATCAGCATATGACTTTTGATGACTCTGAGCGGTTTTCAGCTTGTCTCTTATCAACTGAACCTTCACCATAAGCCTCATGAACCGAATTAGGCCCTATCATAGCTACCTCACCAACCTCAAACCATCCGATGGGTGATCTTCGTATCCACCCATAAAGAGCCTCGAACGATGCCATATGGATACTAGAGTGATAGATATTATTATAAGTGAACTTGATCAAGGGTAAGTGATCATCCCAATTACCTTTAAATTCCATCACTCAAGATCTCAATATGTCTTCGAGTGTTTGGATTGTCTGCTCCGCCCGACCATCCATTTGCAGATGAAATGTTGTGCTGTGTTTAACCTGAGTCCCAAGCCCTTTTTGAAAAGACCGCCAAAACTGAGAGGTAAATTGAGTACCTCAGTCTGAAATAATGTACAAGGGCACTCCATGTAATTAAACCAACTCCCGAATATATAGTTTGGCATAATCATCTGCTGAATCTATGGTTTTGACCGGTAGAAAGTGTGCAGCCTTTGTCAACCTGTCTACCACCACCCACATAGAATCATACTGGCGGCGAGTACGAGGTAGGCCTGTAATGAAATCCATATTAATCTCTTCCCACTTCAAAGTGGGAATGCTAATATTCTGAAGTACTCCTCCTGGCCTTTGATGCTCAACCTTTACTTGCTAACAGTTCAAGCACTCAGCTACAATTCTGCAATATCCCTCTTCATGCCATTCCAGTAGTATATTTCCCGCAAGTCATGATACATCTCAGTGGCATCTGGATGAATAGAGCACCTCAATCCATGAGCCTCATGCAATAATCGACTCCTCAAATCATCGACATTTGGAACACATAGGTGACCCTGGTATCGCAACATGCCATCTCCCTCTTAGGAGAAGACCTCCAGCTTTTGACTTTGAATGACTTCTTTCAGCTTTACCAAAATCGGATCTTCATCTTTCCTAGCTTTCACATCTATCACCAAGGGCAATTCTGATCACTTTTACACAACAACACCGCCATCGGTTGAGTTGACCAATCTAACACCCAACCTTGCAAGTCAATGGACATCTTTTAATAGCTCCTTCTTTCCCTCATCCATATGGGACGCACTATCCATAGAGAGCCTACTATGTGCGTCCGCTGCCACATTAGCCTTACCTGGATGGTAAAGGACACTCATATCATAGTCCTTGAGTAACTCCAACCACCTCTTTTGCCGAATATTGAGATCTTTCTAAGTGAACACCTATTGCAAGATGTTGTGATCCGTGAATACATCCACGTGGACCCTATACAAATAATGTTGTCATATCTTCAATGTGAACAGCACCACGACCAATTCAAGATCATGAGTCGGGTAATTTTTCTCATGGACTTTCAACTGTCTTGAGGCATATGCTATCACTTTTCCTTGCTGCATCAATACACACCCGAGTGCAATTCTCGAAGAATCAAAACACACCATAAAACCATCTGTACTCTCAGGTAGGGTCAACACCGTTGCTGAAGTGAGTCGAGTCTTCAACTCTTAGAAGCTCTTCTCAAAAGCCTCCGACCATTGGAACTTCACCTTCTTCTGAGTCAACTTGGTCAAAGGTGCTGCGATGGGCGAGAAACCTTCAACAAACCTCCAATAGTAGCCTGCTAAACCTAAGAAACTCTACATATCCGAAGGATTCACCGATCTAGGCCAATTCTTCGCCGCTTCGATTTCCTGAGAATCTACTTTTATGCCCTTCCCTAATACTATATGGACCAAATATGCTACTGAGTTCAACCAGAACTAGCACTTGTTGAACGTGGCATACAACTTATGATCCTTGAGGGTGTGAAGCACTATTCTAAAATGAGCGGCATGCTCCTCCTCGCTCGTCGAATATATAAGGATGTCATCAATGAACACAATCACGAACATGTCTAGATATTGCTTAAACACCCTTTTCATCAAGTATATGAAGGCCGCATGAGCATTCGTTACTGCAAAAGACATCACTACAAACTCGTAATGGGCATACCACGTCGTGAAGGCTGTGTTTGGGATATCACTCTCCCAAAATCTGAGTTGATGATACCTGGACCTAAAATCTATCTTTGAGAAGCACTTGGCACCCTGAAGCTGGTCAAACAAGTCATCAATCCTGGGTAAAGGATACCTGTTCTTGACGGTGACTTTGTTAAATTGCCAATAGTAAATGCACATCTGAAGTGGAACCATCCTTCTTCCGGACAAATAAAATTGGTGCACCCCATGGAAAGGTCAGCCTAATTAAGCCCTTATCTAACAGGTCCTTCAACGGATCCTTCAACTCTCTTAGGTCGGCTGGATCCATAAAGTATGGGGAATAGATATAGGCTGCGTGTCGGGAAAAAGATCAATACCGAAATCAATCTCCCGCTCGGGAGGAACACCTAGCAAATCATCAAGAAAGACCTCTGGATACTCACGTACTACTGGAACTGACTAGATAGTCGGGGTTTCAAACTCGACATCCTTATCTATAACTAGATGGTACATGCAACCCTTAGAAATCATCTTCCTGGACTTAAGGTAGGAAATGAAACGACCTACAAGCACAACTGAACTACCCTTTCATTCTAAGACTAGCTCACCCAGAAATCTTAACTCTACTGCCCGGGTTCTACAATTAACCAAAGCATAGCATGCAAATAGCCAATCCATGCCAAGAATAACATCGAAATCTATCATGGCTAACTCTATCAAATCTGCTGAGGTGACCTTATGAAGGACTGAGACTGGGCAACCTCTATACACCCGTCTAGCTATAACTAAGTCACCTGCTGGATTGGAAACTGAGAAGGGTTCTGACAATACTTTGGGACTGACTCCAAAGCTACTGGACACATAAGGTGTCATAAAAGACAAGGTCGCCCTCGGATATAGCAAAGAAGATACATCAATATAGAAAACTCGAAACATACTAGTGACCACACCCAGGGAAACCTCTTGCTCCTGACAGGATGCTAAAGCATAGAATCTATTCTGGCGCTGATTGCCAGCTGTGCTAGTAGATTGCCCTTGATGTGCTGAGCCTGCGGGAGGGCTTCTGAACTAGAAGCTGGGCCTCGACCCCAACCTGATCCTGCCTCATAGCTGGAAAATCTCTAAGCAAGTGTCCGGGCTTCCCACACTCGAAGCAAGCACCTGAACCTGCCAAGCACTGGCCTATATGCCCCTGACCACATCTGTGACAAGCTAGGATACTAGAATCTAGGGGTCTAGTGCTCTGACCCATCGAGCCTGATGCTCACCCTCTCTGATTATTTCTTGGCCTGGATGGCACACTTAATGCCGAAGATGCCGGGGCCGATGGTCTCTGGTGAGTCTACTGTCGGTGACCCCCGCTGGACCTCTATTAAGAGAATCTGTGGTCCTCGGTCCTGACCCTCTTGGCCTCCCTCTCTCTCGAATATGCTGCCTCCATCTGCTAGGTGTACAACACTATGCGAGGAAAGTCCGTATCCTGGTGGAGCATGGCAGTCCTGCAAGCTTTGTCCAAATAACTCGCGACTCGATGGACGAATCTACTCACTCGCATCCTCTGATCGGCTACCAACTATTTTGATAGGTGAGTGAACTCAAGGGAGTACTCTTGTACAGTCATTCTCCTTTGCTTCAAATTTAAGAACTCAGCTGCCTTCAGCTCCCTCATTTTCTGAGGGAAGAACTGGTTTAGACATATAATATGGAACTCTTCCCAAGCGACCATACCTGCTCCTGCGACCCTACTATCCTTCCATTGGAAAGCAGATGTGCATGACTCCTTCTAGTTGATAAGAGGCCAACTCGGCGCACTCAACCCCATTCATCCCCATGACTTGGGTGATCTTAACAATTTAATCCACAAACTAATGTGGGTCGTCTTCAACCTTGGACCCATGGAACTTTGGCAGGTTCATCCGCAAGAAGTCTCTAACTCGAGCCTCCACTGTGTTACCATTTTGTGGAACATGCGCAACGGCCTGCTGATTGACCTGGGCAGTCAGGCCGTTGCACAAGCGTTTGAATAGCGGCCCCGAACTCAACATGGGCAGCTTGCTCTGGTGCTTGGGGCTCCTAAACTGGTGGGGCTGGCTGATGCCCATAACCATTGCCATCCTCGTGGTCTTCACTGCCTCCTTTCCTCCTTCCATTCATTCTTCGAGGAGCCATGATTCTGCAATCGCAAATAACATGAATTGGAAGGATAGAAAGAATTTTCATCGCACGATATAGATCATGAAAGAAGGGAACATTTCCTATACGTCTCATAGCCTCTTCTTCATAAGTGTGGCGCGCTTCACACCTATGAAAAAGGCTCTACTTAACGCGACTTTCAAACACCCTGAGACACTTCTTGCTTTGATACCATATTTGTCATGACCTGGATGGAGGCTCGGATCGCGACATGGGAAAAAGAGCCCCGAGAGACCCCAAGCTGACCCATGGAATAAGCGTACATCTAACATAATCAAGAATTGAACAATCATCAATGCCATCATAACGGAAGTCTAACTTAAATATATCATCAGAATATAAATCTAAAGTTGAATATATACATAAGTCTGAATAGCCTCTAAACATGACGAGTTGATGGGACAGGACCCCAACTAACTCAACAAGCTGAAAACTGAAATACATAAAGAAAAGATAGATAGTCTGGTCCTAGGAAGATGAGGACTCACCAATAAGCAGACGCTAACTCCGATAAACTATCTAAGAACAGAGCTGAACCTAAGAGTCGGGTCCTGTATCATGAAATGATACAACATTAAGTATGTGGTCACTACATAGAATGTACCGAGTATGCAAGGTAAGTAAAACCGCTGAAGTGAGTAAAATCATTTTAAGATAGTGTAATAGCCAAAACATAGACATCATTAACTGAGAGTAGGGATTGCATGCATTTTTTTTGAAATCATGATCTTTTCATAACATACGATACATAGCTTCATAACATCAAATTGACTCAAATGACTAAAAGCTGAAATATGACATTTATAGAAAAGCTGAACATTGAGTCAAACCTTGCTTCTAGAACATGCATGTACATATAATAAACATGAGTAATGAATATGCATATCTGAATTATATTGAACAATGGGAGACTTGTCACTTAATCTGCATACCACAATAGAGCTTACATGGTCCCGAATATTACACCCAAGTGGGAAGAGCCGTCCAAAACCTTACCAGGGCTAAGGACGCTACCATGATATTGATATCAAGATGAAGGGCCATTAGGGAAGGGAATATCTCACAAGTGAGGTCCCAATAATATAATAGTATCAACCTAGGTTGGCGCATAGTTCTAAGGCATAGGTTGATCGACCCTTAGCCCACTCGGTGCGAGACTCTTCTCCCAAAAACATGCAATGCTTTACATAGTATATAATGAATTTCAACATCATCTATAGACGAAATTCAATGATCAAATACATCTCAAATACGAATTCATGCATATGAGGAGCTTTAGTTAAAAATATACCACAAGCTGAAAACATACTTGGGAGCCTTTACTAGAAAAATCATGTGGTAAGCTACACATAGGAAGACATAATTCAAAAAATACCACAAGCTAGAACATAAAAATTTGGGAGTCTTCGCTCCAAAACAATGTGGTAAGCTTAGTTTGGGAAAATCATCATTTAAACTTAACATATGGGCATTGCCCAAAGCTCTATCATACTAAGAATTACTCAATTCTCATTGAAAACATAATTATAGACATGGGTAGCTTCAAATCATGCTTTTCATCATACAATCTCATCATTATCACATCTGCTTCACAAATCTCACTTTTTATTGTCATATCATCAACGGGCTTCCACATTTATAAGGCTAGAAATATAATTTTAGTTGAAATCATTACAAAATCACCTCATGCTTCACAACTCCATAATAAAATCATAATTAATACATACCCATGTAAAGAAATTGAAGATTCATGCATTTGGGTAGAAACCCCGTACTTGATCATAGGAAATTCTCATATTTAGATAGAAATTGGGCATGGGTGTGGAAGAAGACACCTACTCATAACCCTAAATACCTGGGAGGGATTGATTCTTCCTCTTCTCTAATTGACCAAGAAGGATTTGAATGAAAACCTTGAAGAATTGTTCTAGATCACCTCTTCAACCTCTCAAGCTTGCATGCATGGAAGGAATAACTTAGAATAGGTTTTCCCCTCTTAAAACTACCTAAAACGAGCCTTAAACAACGTAGTATAGGGTTTAGGAACTTAGGAATTATGAAAATCTCCTTACTAAAATCGCATGAAATTACTGCCAGGTGGTCCTAATAGACGACTTAACGACTCGTCACTGGGGAAAACAATTCATTACCATGATCGTCAAATACACTGCCTCGTTTGATATCCTAGGCTCATAATGGTTAACATAATGAATCGTTAAGGGTGACCACGACTTATGGTCACCATTCGTTGAGTACACTGCCTCAATCTCATACTTTGAACTTCCAAGCCTGCCAATGACTCACCCCATGAATCGTTAAGGCTAATAATGACTCGTGGGGACTCCCATCAGGTACGCTTCCCCAAATTCTTTTTTCCAATTATTTTTCCTTCCCCACGGTTGACCCAATGACTCGAGGGTCCTAACCACGAATCGTGGCCTCGTCCGTTGGATCTCAACTCCTATAAGACTTATTATCAATACTTAGGCCTTTCTGATGTGTTACTTGATGACTCTTAGGATGCCCTCACGAGTTATGAGATGACTCGTTTTGTTCCTGTAATATCAACTTTACATTTTCTCCATTTCAACTCCCTGTCCGATCTTTAGGCCCCCGGGGTATAACATGCCAATTCTGGACCACTGCAGGAAAGTAATGTAGCGCCCAGGGATGGGCGTCAGTACAATATGTAACTAATATGTAAGGTAGTAAATAAGCAGTTAAAGATTTAAAGTAAGTAGAAAGAAGGGGCAGAAAGATTAACCTGTAAGGTTGCTTATTCATAATCTGCATCTAGCAAAACACTACACGTAAATAGGATAAAACCTTATAATTACACATTCATAAGCTATAGTTAGCAGAAAAAAAAAACAAACAAGAACCACACCTATCCCCCATAAGCCTGGAAGGTACAAGCAACACAAAAATAACCTAAGGGTGCCCCCATAAGCCCTAGAAAGTACACCTCAATCTATATACCCCTATCTAGGTTTCTATGACTCTACTGGTGCTATAACCAACCTACCTATCCCTTTGGATCTGCAATTGAATCCACTTGGCTCCTGATCTATAACGGTGTCTGTGTTCAGTGGAATCCTGATAACTGCACCCTGGGCACCAGGCTCGACGAGGGTGTAATGCAGATACGACATATAGTTGGTAGTCCATCCATGGAATGGACTGCAATATGGCTCTTGGGTCTTTGCATCATCCTTGGGGATGGCATATCGCTTCTTAGAGCAATGTCATGTAGCCCCTGGCGGTCGACGACATAACTGGTAACCCTGGAGTGGTTACAGAAGGCTCCTAGGTGAGGGAAATCCCAACTGATGTGCTATACTAAAGTCCCAATCTAGCCACTCGAAAGGCACTTCTGGGCATAACACGACCACTGCTCACCCCTAGAATAATCTGTATAGCTGCAAGCAGGCACACTCTGTGCACCTGTATCCGATCAGAGGTGTTACACCCCATCAAAGTTAACGATTAGTAAGAGTAGGTGGGGTTTGGTGATAAATAAAGAGAGTACGACGCATGTAGGAAAGACTCGTAAGGAGGATTGGGCGAGGCTAGGTCGCAAAAGGCCAACGTAATGCGCCAACTGGCAAGGCACCGACCAGCGTGGTAAGCCAGCCCACTGGTGCGATGAGGGGCACGATGCAGGGCTGCTCTAGAGCCATAGGCAGCACGGGGTGCCCCCATTCCACCACCCTAGTATATATATATATAGCCCCTTAGTTCAATTGTGATTTATTTTCGATAGTCTTCCTCGGTCAGAACATAAAGAAATGCTAAGTTTGATTATTTTTCTTCCAATTATGCTACCAAACGCTGTCCAAATTCAAAATAACTTTAGGTATCAATTTCTAATCTTGCAGGGAGCATTACTACGAAGTTATTTTTTCAAAATACACCTAGAAAATTAGAACCCCACCATAGAGGAGTTATCAGAATTGCTCCTAACTGATTCCAAAATGATCACAGGCATCAAGTAAGCATTTCTCCCTTCTAAAACCTCGGGAAATTATAGGTTTTTGGCCGTATTTTATGTAGTTGAATTATAGTTACTATTAATATCAAAAGTTTTCATTTTAAGCCGAATTTGGTATTGAAATTCATCTCTTTCTCTCATATAACAGTTACTTCTGAAAAGATATGGCGAATACAAGTTGAAACTTGTCAGTTATTCAAGAAACGACAATCAAGGTATGTTAAGGAGAATTTCTTTAGCAAGTTAGTTCTTATAGTATTGTAATACAGTTTGAATCCCACTAAGAGAGCTAGAACTGTGTCTATTGTGACTAGCTATGGCTATTAGCCGATACCAGTACAACTTTCTCGTCTTAAATAATACAACTTATGTTTTTGAATGGAAATAGTGGTTCCACATGTTGCCAATAGTTGATATCAGTAAATTGTTATCAGATATGTTTTGGACAACTGTAGTTAGTGGACTATGAAAGTTTATATGTTGTGGTTAGCTGCTAGAAAACTCATAAAGACTATTTTGCAGTATCCCTAGTCGGGAAGGAACATGTTAAGTATGACATATGCTAGGAGCGTCAAAGAGACTTCCCTGCTCGTCTGTTTACAGTATTAGCAGAATGACGATGTTTTATTGTTGGACCTAGACCATAAAGCTTGTGGATAATCATGGGGTCAGAGTTAGTCAGTTGAACAACATAGGCGTAGATCGGCAATATAGCCATTAGTTTGGAACCTGTATTGTTAGTAAAGCCCGCCTAGAGGTCATTGGCGCACCCTTACACCCAAGGCCAAAAATTAGATAGGAAGGCCATACTTTAGAGTGAGCATCCTAGGGTTGTCTACTGAGCTAAGTGACAGCCTATCGTCTAGTTAGCTACTACTAGTGTAAGTTCTAGTGGTTCAGTATTCATCATATAGGTCGCTCAAGAAGCCTTTCCAGTCATCCAAGTTTGATAGGACCCGCGGGTACTCTAACGAAGGGGACCTTAATAGTTGTTAGAGGCGGGGCTACCCCAACCTGCTCCCATGAGATACTCAGTTACAACTCGCCATGAGTGGCTAAGTCCAGGTAAGCTTAACTACAGGTTAGGAATTGCCTAGAAAAGTCATATAAGACCTGAACAAACCAAGTTGAGAACTAAAGTACTAGAGCTATGTTAACACAGTATTACCCTTAGGTTAAGAATGTTGGTAAGCTTCCTGCGGGGGATTAGAGACCGGCCGCTCAAAAGCATGTCTGGTCAATAGCAGTCCTACAACTCTAAGTAAATGGATTAAATAATTGGTCTTCTACGACCCTACTGTTGCTTGTGAGTTATAGTTGTCCAAACAAGACATTCAGAGTATTATTAGTCTACTCTAGATCTCACCCTATTCGCTATAAACCGTTAGAGATTATGGTCACCACCAAGATCCTGTAATCATTTCAAGTGCATGGGGTGTGCCTGCTAGCAGCCATATAGATTATTCTAGGGGTGAGTAGCGGTCGTGTTAGGCCCAGAAGGCCAAATATGGTTTTTGAGTTGCTAAATTGACTTCAGTATAGCACCTCAGGTGGAGTTTCCCTTACTCAAGAGCCTTCTGTGACCACCCCAGGGTTACTAGCTGTGTTTTCACCCATGAGGGGCTATATGACGTCGCTCCAAGGAGCAGTATGCCGTCCACAAGGGACGAAGATAAGGTTTAAGGAGCTTATACTGTCCATTCCATGGTTGTACTATTTTTATGCGGTATGGCACCACACCCCTATCGAGCCTGGTGCCCGAGCTGCAATTTTCAGGAGTCCACCAGACATAGACAAAGTTACATATCGGGAGCAAAGTGGGCTCAGCTGCAGACCCAGAGGGGCAAGTAGGTTGTCTATAACACCAGTAGTGTCATAAAAACTTGGATAGGGGTATATAGATTGAGGTGTACTTTCCAAGACTTATGGGGGTCCTTGTAGGTTATTTATATGTTGCTTGTACCTTCCATGTTTTTGGGGGCCAGGTTAGGTTCTTGTTTGTATTCTTTTCTGCTAGCTATAACTTATGAATATATGATTGTACAGTTGTAGCTCATATACGTGTAGTGTTTTACTAGATGCAGATTATGAATAAGCTATCTCACAGGTTAATCTTTCTACCCTTTCTCTTTATTTACTTTCAGTCTTTAGCAACTTACTTATTGCTTTACATATTAGGTCATATTGTACTGAAGCCCATCCCTGGGCGCTGCATTATTTACCTACAGGTTTAGACAGACAGAGTTTAGACTCTCTAGTAGCAGCTGTTCTGACTCAGCAGTTTCGCCAGTCCCTTCGTTGGGAGTTACCAGGTTGTAGAGGTTACAATCTTTCATTTGTATAGAATTTGGTGTAGGCTGGGTCCTTGTCCCAACCACTATTTATATTCTTAGAGTCATGCAGACTATAGTCGTCAGTTAGTTAGTTATGGTAGGCCATGTGGGGCCTAAATTAGTTATGTTTCGTATGTTGACCATGTGGGGCCTAATGTAGTGGCTTGTTCTCATTTTTTGTTATAACTAGATAGCATGGTGGTCTTGTAGGCCCACATAGTATCCTTTTTATTGCCTGCGGTTGGGTAACTGTTTTCGTTTACAAGTGGCTATATGGCCTTATCGTCCAGAGGTTGTATTTACAGCTGAGATATAGCTCATTGTTTTCTTAAATTGAGTTGCAGGCATGCACCGAATGTGCATAATCCTTGCCAGGTCAGCCAAATTCCAGTGTTTACAAGGTGAGGCGTGATAAACTTGGAGTTAGAGTAGTTCGTATCCTAGGGAGTCTGCAAGTTGTGTCTAGTGGAGTCTTTCTTATAAATGTGTTGTGCACTACATTTTATAAGTAGGAGGCTATGAGGCATGATAGTATGGTTACCCTTTCTTTTTCTCAGATCATACTATAGAGCCATGTTGTATAGGGATGAGTCCCTAAGTTTTCATTGTTGTGTCTGTCTAGAATAACATCTGATATGGGACAGACTTCAGTTAGCCGCAAGTCGGCTACAACGGTAAGAGAGAGTACCAGTGAAGTGCAATAGTTGGGGACAGTTTGTCTATGGACAAAAGAAGGTGTCTTATAACCTCCATCCTCCCAGGATACCATGAATCTTATAAGATAATAGATATGGCACCACCATCCCTAGTTCTTTCTACAACCTCAGAGTAGGAGGTCATGAGTATAGTATATATATGAGTTGACTTACCTACCAGATATATAGAATTAGATAGGGGCAACAACCAACGTTAGGTTACTTGAAGGGTACAAAAAAAGAGGGAATTGCGCGGTTCTTACCTCCAACCCTTAGGATTTTGTACAGTTCCACACCTCACTTCTATTATAGTGAGAAATAACTATCTTTGCCTCCCGATTTTGTTCAATTATAACAAAGAGTGTAAGAATTAAGGTGATGTTGCCTAGAGTAAATAGTAAGGGAGGGTTAGATCCGTTTACTCCTGGAAAGTGTTAGAAAGTGGTTGAGACCCCTGGTGTTTGTTAAGCGACTTATACCTTCATAATAGTAAATCAAGAGGGCGGAAAAAAATTCCAGTAGCACTTAGTTGCGTGTGAGAGAGCTCATTAGTGATAAACCTCCAACAATAGTAAAGTCTATATAAGAAATAGGCCAATTCCAACACAATATGCTAATGACGGTAAGGAATACCTACAAGATAATGGTTACGGCCCTAGCTTGTTATATCAAAGGACATAAAGATCATATCAATGAGATAGTCCCGAGTGCGGGTCAAAAGGATACAAGTTGGTAGACTTGGTTAGTAATATCTTTTAACAGTATGAGGCAGAAGTCACGAACCCTAGAGCTCAGTCCAATAGAAGTGGAAACGCACGAGTATCTAACTTTGGGGGAAACCAGAACCACGAACAGGTTGAAGCAGGTTGACAGAGCATGGGACTATTTCCAAATGTCGAGAACTAAGCATTGGGCTGACCTCTAAGGGATAGTGAGGTTGTAACCCAGGATGCTGCAATGTCACCACCAGGAAGTACACAGAGATTCTAACCTTGTACCGCCTAAAGGCAAGGCCCAGTAGGAAGTTATTCGCCTTAAGATAACAAGGGTGCAGAGTCATAAGACCCATAGGTCGACTCTACCTTCCAAGGTGGAAGGACTTCGTTAGAAGACCATTTCCAAGGTGCATTGTGTCCATTATTCCCTCTACCCAGAATTTAATGATAACACATTTGGTCTTAAAGATAGACCTACTGATGACATGGGCAGAGGGAAGGTATTATGGAGTCATAGCATAGAGTTCCAATGACCAGCCAGGGGAGGCTGGATAGCAGGAATTGAGCAGACCAATTCAAGAGGTGATCGTACCTATAATGAAGTGAAAAGTAATAGATATGAATACAGTTATAGGATTATCTCGTGCCAGGTGTAAATTGACCTCAGTTGTGTCAGTATAGTAAGGCTAACAAGATCAACTCATGTCTTGCTGGATAGAAGTATATTTTAGCTAAAAGCTATGTTGAGTTAAATGTTCAAGAACTGGTTTGGTTGCGTGGAGCCCAAGTATCCAATAAACTCTGACATAGGGAAACAACAGATAGTTAGGTTATAGAAAGGCTTCCAGAACAAATTGGGATGCATATTAAGTTGAGTACAACTCCTTGTCTCCAAACAAATGGACAAGTAGAGCACACGGGTCAAATGCCCGGAGACCTGTTATGGGTAGAAATGTAGGTCCCCTATATGATGACCTGAAGCAGATAAGTTAAGGGCAGGTTAGCTGGCATACTAATACATTAGCCAAATGAAGAAAGCTAGACCTTTCAGGAAGGATATATAGGCAGCTCAGGGTTATCGTATAGTGTAGGGAGTTAATGATTGAAGCGGCAGTTGGGTATTTCTAGAAACTTCTCCAAAGAAGGGCATTGCGAGATTTTTTAAAAAGGGAAAGTTTAGCCCTAGATCCATTGGCCCGTATCATATCCTCCGAAGGATCGGTACAATGACATATAAGCTGGAACCATCTGCAGAGCTAAAATTGGTCCACCCGGTCTTTCATGTGTCAATGCCGCAAAAGTGTATAGGGGACCCATACCGAGTTGTGGTAGTTGAAGACGCTCAGGTTACTGAATAGTTAGCCTACGATGAGGTTCCAGTGGCTATATAAGATCAACAAGTTTGTACGTTGAGAACAAAAGATGTCGCCTCTGTTAAAGTGTTACGTAGGAATAGGAATAAAGATGAGATGACCTGGAAGCTAAGAATGATATTTAAGTTAGATATCCTCACCTGTTCCAGAATTGATATAGCTTATGAAGTTAAGGTAAGGCTGTTGTTTAGTTGTTATTTAACTGCTTATGTTATCAGTACTGTTATTTAGCTACCACTTATTATGGTGTAATGGTTGTTATAGCATCTTGCATGGCGCCTGTGTTGGACTTTTCTGCGTTTCAGGTTTCTAGATAGTCCATATTATAGAAGAAACTATGCCGAATTTTTCTAAATCTTAGTTAAGAGAGTTAACTACTTTAATTTTAAGAATGACATTTGAGGACGAATGTTCCTGGGGGGAGAATGTTACACCCCATAAAGTTACCAATTAGTAAGTGTATACAGGGATTCGTGATGATTAAAGAGAGTATGACGCGTGTAAGAAAGTCTCAGAAGCATGATCGGGTGAGGCTAAGCGAAGGTCCTGTGCGGCACGCCAGCCCACTGACGCGATAAGAGGTGCGACGCGGGGCTATTCTGGCACCTAGGGCGGTGCATGGAACCCCCCTGCCACCGCCCTACTGTATAATATTGCTCCTTAGTTCAATTGTGATTCATTTTCAATAGTATTCCTCAACCAGAACTTAAAGAAACACAAAGTTTGATTATTTTTCTTTCGATTACGCTACCAAAAGCCATCTAAATTCAAATTAACTTTAGGTATCGAGTTATAAGCCTATAGGGAGCATTACTATGGAGTTATTTTCTCAAACTATGCCCGGCATATCGGAACCCCACCGCGTAGGAGTTGTTAGAATTTTTCCTAACTGATTCCTAAGTGATCACAAGCATCAAGTAAGCATTTCTCCCTTCTGAACCCTCGGGAAATTATAGGTTTTCGGCCATATTTTATGTAGTTGAATTATAATTGCTATTAATATCAAAAGTTGTCATTTTAAGCCGAATTTGGTATTGAAATTTGTCTCTTTCTCCCAGTATAATGGTTACAGCTGAAAAGAACTGACGAATACAAGTGGAAACTCGTTGGTTATTTGGGAAACAGAAGTCGAGGTATGTTAAGGAAAATTTCTTTGGTAAGTTAGTTTATATAGTATTGTAAAACAATTTGAATCCCAGTAAGAGAGCCAGAAGTGTGTCTATTGTGACTAGCTGTTGCTATTAGCTGAGACCAGTACAACTTTCTCATCTTAAATAATACGACTTATGTTTTCGAATAGAAATAACGGTTCCATATGTTGTAAATAGTTGCTATCAGTAAATTGCGATCAAATATGTTATGGACAACTGTTGTTATTGGACTAGGAAGTTTATATGTTGTGGTTAGCTGCTAGAAAATGTATAAAAACTATTTTGCAGTATCCTTTTTCGGGAAGGAATATGTTAAATATGACATATGGCAGGAGCGTCATATAGACTTCCCTACTCGTTCATTTACAGTATTAGCAGAATGCTGATGTTTTATTGTTGGACCTAGACCTTAAAAGCTTGTGGATAGTCATTGGGCCCGAGTTAGTTAGTTGAACAACATAGGTGCAAGTCCACGACATAGCCATTAGTTTGGTGCCAGTATTGTTAGTAAAGCACGCCCAGCAGCCCTTGGCACACCCTTACACCCCAAGGCCAGAAATTTAGATAGGAAGGCCATACTTTAGAGTCAGCAGCCTAGGATTTTCTAGTGAGCTAAGTGACAGCCCACCGTCTAGTTAGCTACTACTAGTGTAAGTTTTAGTGGTTCAGTATTCATCATATAGGTTGCTCAGGAAGCCTTTCCAATCGTCCAAGGCAGATAGGACCTGTGGGTACCCTAATAAAGGGGACCTTTTTAGCAGTTAGAGGCGGGGCCAACTCCCCAGCCTTCTCCCATGAAATACTCAGCTACAGGTTGCGGTGAGTGGCTAAGTCTAGGTGAGCTTAACTGTAGGTTAGAAATTCCCCGAAAAGTCATATAAGGTCTGAACAGACCAAGTTGAGGGATAAAGGACTAGAACCATGTTAACACAGTATTACCCTTAGGATAAGAATGTCAGTAAGCTGCTTGCAGGGGATTAGAGACCGACTGCTCCAAAGCATGTTCAATCAGTAGCAGTCCTCACCGTTACAAGTAAAGGGATTAAGTAATTTGTCATCTGCGACCCTACAGTTTCTTGTGAGTTAGAGTTGCCCAAATAGGACGTTCAGAGTATTATTAGGCCACTCCAGATCTCTCCCTATTCGTTCTAGACCATTAGAGATTATGATCACCATTAGGATCCTCTAATCTGATACAGGTGCACGGGGTATGCCTTCTAGTAGCAATATAGATTATTCTAGGGGACAGTAGTAGTCGCGTTAAGACCAAAAAGCCAAATACTCCTTTTGAGGGGCTAGATTGAGACTTCAGTATAGCACCTTGGATGGAGTTGCCCTCACTCAAGAGCCTTCCATGACCACCGCAGGGTTACTAGCTATGTTGTCGCCCGTGAGGGGCTATATGACGTTGCTCCAAGGAGCGGTATGCCATCAGTGAGGGAAAAAGATAAGGTCTGAGGACCTTATATAGTCCATTCAATTGCTAAACTATTTTTATGCCATATCAGCACCACACCCCCGTCGAGCATGGTGTCCGGAGTGTAGTTATCAGGAGTCCATTGGACTTAGATACAACTACAGATCAGGAGCCATGTGGGCTCACTTGCATACCTAGGGGTACATATAGGTTGGCTATAGCACCAGTAGAGTCATGGAAACCTAGATAGGGGTATGTAGATTGAGGTGTACTTTCTAGGACATATGGGGGTCCCGGTAGGTTATTTTTGTGTTGCTTGTACCTTCCAGGCTTTTGGGGGCTAGGTGAGGTTCTTGTTTGTATTCTTGTCTGCTAACTATAGCTTATGAATATATGATTGTACAATCATAGCTCATACACGTGTAGTGTTTTGCTAGATGCAGATTACAAATAAGCCAGCTTACAGGTTAATCTTTCTGCCGCTTCTTTCTATTTACTTTTAGTCTTTAACAACTTACTTATTTCCTTACATATTCAGTACATATTGTACTGACGCCTATCCCTAGGCGTTGCATTACTTGCCTGCAAGTTTAGATAGATAGAGTTTAGGCTCTCTAGTAGCTGCTATTCAGAGTCAGTAATTCGGCCAGCTCCCTTCATTTGGAGTTGCCAGGTTGTAGAGGCTACCTTTCAGTTGTATAGCATTTAGGGTAGGCTAGGGCCCCTGACCATTATTGTAATCTTAGAGGCTTGCAGTCTACAGTCGTCAGTTAATTAGTTGTTGGCCGTGTGGTGCCTAAATTAGTTATATTTTGTATGTTGGCCATGTGGGGTATAGTGTAGTGGCTTGTTCCCATTTATGTTATAACTAGACAACATGGTGGTCTTGTCAGTTCGTATAGGATCCATTTTGTTGCCTGCTAAGGGTAGCTTTTTTTGTTTCCAGGTGACTATATGGCCTTATCGGCCAGAGACTGTATTTACAGCCGAGATATAGCTCGTTGTTTTCTTAAATTGAGTTGCCGGCATGAACCAGACGTGCATAAGCCTATCTAGGTCAGCCAGATTCTAGTGTGGCACTAGGTGCCAGTCATGCCTCCTGAGGTGGGGTGTGATAAGAGGATCCTGGTAGTGATCATAATCTCTAATGGTCTAGACCGGGTAGGGTGAGATCTGGACTGGCCTATCAATACTCTAAGTGCCCTGTTCAGGCTACTATAACTCATAAGCAACTGTAGGGTCACAAATGACCAATCAGCTTGTTCTTCTGCTTAAAACGATTGTAGAAATGCTACTGACAAAACATGCTTTTGAGCGGTCGGCCCTAATCCTCCACAAGCAGCCTACTAAAATTCTTAGCTTGGGGTAATAATGTGCTAACATAGTTCTAGTCCTTTAGACCTCAACTTGGTCTGTTCGGATTTTATATGACTTTCTGGGCAATTCCTAACCTTATAGATAAGTTTATATGGACTTAGCCACTCACTACAATCTATACCTAAGTGTCTTACGCAGGTTAGGGTGTTGGCCCTGCCTCTAACTTCTAATAAGGTCCCCTTTCTTGGGGTGCCCATGGGTCTACTTGACCTGAACGACTACAATGGCTTCCTAGGAGACCTGTATTATGAATACTAAGTCCATTGGAACTGACAGTCACTGGTAGTAGCTAACTAGATAGCATACTGTCACTCAGTTCAACCCTAGTGCTGCTGATTCTAAAGTATGGTCATCCTATCTAAATTTCTAGCCTTGGGGCGTAAGGGTATGCCAAAGGCCTCTGGGCATGCTTCACTGATAATAGAGGCGCTAAACTGATGGCCATGTCGCTGAGCTGCGCCTATGCTATTCATCTTACTAGCTTAGGCCTAATAACTATCCATGGGCTTCTAAGGTCTAGGACTGAAAATAAGACATCCAATTCTATTAACACATGAACTAGAGAATAGAGGAATTTCTATGGCGCTTATGGCGTGTGTCACACTTAACATGTTCTTTCTCGACAAGGGATATTGCAATGTAATCTATATACATTTTCTAGTAGCTAACCACAATATTTGTATATTCACAGTCTATGGGCAATAGCTGACCATAACATATCTAATCACGGTCTACTGATACCAACTGTTTACAACATATTCGACCGTTATTTCTGTTCAAGAACGCAAGTCATATCACTATATGATGAGAATAACTTGTTGAGGGAATAATCCTTACAAACCTCAAATGCCGACTTTCGTTCAGCTGGCGAGTTTCAACTTGCAATCGGTTTCTGTCTCCAATAGTAATCTTTAAATGCTGAGAGAATGAGACTAATTTTAATACCAAACTCGACAAAAACAATAACTTTTCATACTAATAGTGACTGTAATTCAAACTTGCAAAATATAACCTGAAACCTATAATTTCCCGAGAGTTCAAAAGGGAGAAATGCTTACCTAATGTATGTGGCTATTTCAAAATCAATTTGGAGCAATTCTGACAACTTCTACTCGGCGGAGTTCCAATTTTCCGAGCATATTTCAAGAAAATAACTTTGTAGAAATGCTACGCATAGTTTTAGAAAAGTTAATTTGAGTTTGGATGGCATTTGGTGACGTAATTGAATGAAATTTATGGCAAAGTTGCATGGTTCTCTTTCGCTAGCCGAGGGAAATGTAATATAATGAAATGGAATTAAACTAAGGGGTATATATATAAGTGGGCGGTGGACTGGGGGGCACCTCGTGGTGGCCATCGCGTCAAAGGCATGCTGCACCACACCTCCCAGGGCGTCAACATGCCCGTTGTGCCGTGCTGCCCGGGGCGCCAGTGTGGCTAGTGCGCCGCGCTGCCTAGATCACAGGCGGGCTAGCGCATCGTGCTGGCCCCTCGCGGCTTGGCCTCTCCCGACCCTATTTTCGAGGCTCTTTCCACACGCGTCAATCTTTCTTTACTCGTCAATATCCACGCGTATGCCTACTAACCGATAACATTTTATGGAGTGTAACATAAGGAGATTGATGGAGTATAAAAGAAGATGAGCTATTTAGATATTGCACATCAAGAGGGAAGGCAATCATATGGAAGATGTTTTAGCTAACTATGTTTTCTGTTTTGCAGGTACAATTCAATACAATAATTTTTGGGAGATACTAGTAACTCCCAAAAAGCTACTCAACACAAACAAGCAACAGATTTCAGCACTTAGAATAAGGCACAAGAAGGGGTAATTTAATTTAATAAACAGAAGACATGTAGATCATATAAGCATACAGATTCGGTCAAAGTTGTTTGGACAAAGAACTAATGTATTCCTATCTAGATGTGTGGTATCAATCTCTTTGAGATTCAATCTGCTAGAAGGAATATATTAGAGGTTAGTACAGACAAATACAATGATTATGTGCTCAGAATTGCTACAGATTCCCTAAATCACCATCCGAGATTTTTTCAGCTATATTAGATATAATGTTTTTGAGTATCTCATTCATAGCATATGGTGAGAGTTTAGGATGACTAAACATAGATTTGACCCAAAATTTAGGTACATTAAGGAAAGAAAATCAAGGAGATCTTATTTCTTACATGTTTCTATACATCTGCTAATGAAGTTCTTTGAGCTTGGAAGATGTTGATGAACAAAGACCATTAATGTTCGTGGAGGCCTGGTACTGGTAGGAAGTGAGATCTTCTTCTTGATCAGAATGCTCTGGCGAAACGGAGGTGGAGTTGCTAGAAGCAGCGGGGTCTATGGAAATGACCTTCCATTTCTGCCGGTACTTTCCTTTTCTTTGTTTTTCTTTTCTTTATTTTTGTTTTATTTTATTTTGGGTCGGTTCATGGCCAGAAGTTTTGTTTCTGTTAATAAAGAAGGTCGTATGGAAATTTTTATTTGTTTCAAAAAAAACCCTTATACTCTAACTTCTGCTCATACTTTTTTATACTAGCTGTTAATCCTTCTAGATCTATTAAATAGATTTTAGCAAAGGTTTTTCAAATTCACTTCAACTTGCACTTTGGCCATGTTTGGTCGAGACATTACAATGGTAAAAATATCCTCATCAAGGGGAGTTCCGACTGGAGATAAGATCTATTTGAGGTTATGCTAGTTGAATAAATGATACTTGTGTTCAACAAGCAGTATCACCCAGATTGGCACGAAAGGCGTTTCTTCATATGGATTAAGCATCCACATCACAAAATCAGAAATGTCCAAGAATATTTTGAGATAAACATCATTAAAATCTATGAATACATGCATGTAACCAAAAGCTCCAATTTTTACTTTGCCCTTCACTGAAATTTGTTCCAAGAACTTTTATCTGATGACTTCAATACAATACTTTCCATACGTGAACTTCCTAACAAAAGTTTGTTTATAATTGTCCGCCATAAACACATAATAATTTCTTTGAATATGATTATCATAATCCTATTGTGAGTTGTGTGTCTCACCACCAATGATATGCTAAAGGTTTGGCAATTTCTTAAAGTGGTTTCACTCGTAGAGACCCCATATTGTTTGTTTTGGACTTATAAGTTCTATGAATGTTGGGAGGTTTCTTATTATGCTCGATAAGCACCTATAAATCGGATGGAGGGACAGTCATATTGCTTGTGCATTACAATGGTGCGATGGAAATTTTAGAGTGAGAGAGAGGATCATTAAAATGTTATCTTTTTTTAAGTTCTATAAAAAAACTACTTATAATAATATTAATGCAAGAAAATATATCAGCATTTCAAGAGTACTTTCTATTACTGCACACACCAATTTTTCTCTCATTTTTCAGATGTCCACTTAGTCTACCATTTTGTTTCTTGACAGAAAAAAGATAAGGAAATGGCTTCATGTGCTCTGATTCATTATTTGGGAGCATTACCAAAGTGTTTCAAAATTAATCCACAAAAGAGACATCTACTAATCAACATAGTATTACAAAATTAAAGTTTCATCTAATTAAGAGTATAAACTGCACAAGCATGAATAGTATGCATATAGCAAAATGCAAATCCTTTATTATTTATGATGTAAAAAAATTATTTAATAGCTTTTAGAATATGCAAAAGGTATAAAAGAGTGAGATGCATCACACACACACACACATTGTGCTTTACAGAATTTCTAGAGTTGACAAAATCATTAAAATGTTCAAATTTACTACTACCAATCATGAGGGATGGCTAAATTTAATTACTGGTTCAAGTTGGAAGAAATGATTCTTTAGTTATTTATAAATAAATAAATCTTCCATTGAAAACGCTCCCTTGTTATTTATAAGTAAATAAATCTTGGGTTGAAAATGCTTCCTAGGTTTTGAAACCTGCTGTTCGTGAACTCTAATTTGCCTACAATTTCCGGTAGCCATGGCCACTAGTTCGTCAGGCAGCCTCCTCTTGAGGCTGGCCATTCATATCTGACCCATAAACTACATCCAGATAATGCATCTAAAGTGCGCCTCGCGCCAGTCATTGTAAAAACCATACTAATAAAGCCTGTTACGTATCTCAATGGTGAATCTATAGTTATATGGGAGGAATAAGAAATCATACAAATGATCTACAAGGAGAATCTACAGTATGCAGTCATTCAAAAAAGTTTGTGTGGATGGCCTAATATTAAAGACCTGAGAAAGATAGTTCCAAAATATGTGAGATGAAAGGAGAATGCAATATTGGCTTGTTGAGTAATATGCATGTTTAGATAAGAGTATTGAACATGGACGCCCATGTGAATTTGCTATCAAAACCAGCATTCTACTTAACCCTGCGACAGTGGACATACCCTATGGGCACGTTACAATGGGATCCTCTTTTTGATCTGGAGGAGGAGACAACAACAATAATTGCATGGATATCTTTGCCATCATATTTTTTATGAAAGAAGTAGTTTTCTCTCTCGCTTCCACAATTGAAAAGCCATTACAAGTGGATATGGCTACGAAAAATAAAACAAGGCCTAGTTGTGCATGCATCAAGGTAGAAGTGGATTTAATAGGAGAATTTCCGAAAAGAATCAACATTTCAATGAGGAAGTAGACTGGTTAAGTTGTATAAAAATAAATAAGGATAAAATATCACCATGTGCCTATATACTATAGAAATAGCAAAATCCAAGGACACGATGAACAAGAATTCTATGTCCTACATTCGGAGTCATACCCATAGAGGAAAAAAGATGAACAACAAAAGGTAGGCAAGGAGGAAGGCACAAATTACAAGTCACAAACAGAAGGAGAGAGACCAACAAAACATATCCCAAATCCTAAGAATGGGGATAAAGCAAATATAAGGAATAAGTAAAAGTTTCAAATTCAAAGAAGCAAGAAACAGGGAAGAGGAAGGTATTAAGGAGTGTAGAGAAAGGAATAGGTGTGGAATCAGAAACAACCAAAAAAAGAAGTTAACACAGTCAATTAGTTTGAAGTCCTAAAGGAACAAGAACAGGAACCACTAAAGACACAATCCACAAGGAATACAAAGGATGGAATGGAGAAACAACAGAGAGAGCAAGAGACTCTAAATGCCAGCAAGAAATAGTGAACAATACAATAATAAAGATAGTACTGCAAGGAGTTGAAGCAGCAATCAGTACAAATGATAACACAGACATAGCAGGAGGCACAACTGTAATTGTGTAGAGCTTAGAAGAAGTGAAGGAGAAGAAAAAGAAGAAGAAAGGAATTGGGAAGTGGGAAGAATCCGCAAATCCCCTCAGTATGGTTATACATCAATCAACAGGATGTAAGGTTCCAAACTTATAAGAATTAACAGCAACATAGAAAAAATAGGTAGAAGATCATATAGAAGATGAGGAGATAGAGGCGAATATGACTAATGTAGTGCACTCAAATAAGAATTTCTGATATGAAGATTGGAGCCATAAAGGGTAAGTCAGGGCAAACTACTCTCCGTTTACAGGTTCAAATAAGGAGTAGCAAGGAAAAACAGGTCAGTAGTGATCAATGATTGGTAAACTATTGTTCTAGAACATAAGATTTGTTAAATATCAAAACACATTAAAGAACTTAACAAAAACAAACCTTAACAGAAGACATTATTATTCAGTTATAGCTCTAACAGAACCTTTTCAAGTACATAAGAAGCTAGATCAATACAAAAGAAGATTGAGGGTACAACATGGGATAAAAACCGCTTATCCAAAATATGGGTGTCTTAGAGAGACGATTGAAATGAACAAGTGGTCTTAGATGCTACACAACAGACAACTGTCATGACTCGAGTTCACAGTCTAGCTGTAACATGAGACAAGGAACCCCGATAGGCTCCAAGTTGACCCATGGAATTATCATAGAATACACTTAACATGAGAATGACTAACAACATAAATAAGCAAAAGCTAATAACATGAATCTAATATAAGCCATAACAACAATTTTAATAATATTTAGATACAACATTTGGATCTGCCTAAATAAGTCTGAAAGCCTTCTACTAAACTGATGAGTTGTTAGGACAAGCCCCCAGCTAACTCCTAAAGCCTGAAACTAAAACACGGTAAAATATGAACATATTCACGTCCTTGGAGGATGAGGACTTACCAATAGCTGCTGAATAGGGATGAAGTGTATCTAACCACGAGGACGAGTATAGAAACCTAAATATATATCATGAAATGATATAGTACAAAGGCATGCGGTCAGTACTTGGAATTTACTGATCATACGGGATAACATAAACAATTAAATAAACAAATATATGATAAGGGTTTAATTAAATACATCAACATAGCTGCTTCAATATGTTATTACGCACACTCTATGGTTCACATATACAGGTATACATGATACTGCTCTTTGAATCTAATTTATATAACATCTTAGAACTCATGCATAAGAGTCAAGTTCTGAACATTTAATAAGTGCCAAATCTGAAGTTAGTATCATATACTATACTATATCATTACTGATAATTGAGATGGATCATCATCTTATTAAGCCATTATAATCTGAAAGCTGGGTCATGCAAGACTGAATCATACTGCAGGGAGTCTCTCTCTACTATGGAGGAACCCAAATGTACTAGGGAGTCACTCTCTACTATGGAAGATCCTTACTGATGCTAGGGAGTCACTCTTTAGTATTGAGGATCCCAACTGCTGCTAGGAAGTCACTCTCTACTATTGAGGATCCCGAGTGATGCAAGGGAGTCACTCTCTACTATGGAGGATCCCGACTGTTACTAAAATTTGAGAGGTACTGGTCTGACGTTATACATACATACATATTTGGTCTATACTACTGCATCTAATCAGAAACATGAACATACTCTGCTTTCTTCATACACCTTTCATTATAGAAGGATCAGGGCTACTTTCTACTAACGACAAGCTCATCATTCGAAAATTATCATTCTCATGCCTTATCATCATAACTCATATCATCATGGAACCATACTAGAATCTCCTTCATAGGTCTAACATTAATGGGAAGCTTTAGATTCACATCATGCATACTACTTTCTTATCATCAAGTTCCAGTTTCATATTAATCAGCATGTATCATAGAGACATTCATAACCCATATATTAAATTCATACTTCAACATGCAAATATTGATTCATATAATCTGGATTTACAGGAAGCTACGTGCTTACTTACATCTCAAAATATTTACGGAAAAGTCATGTGAGAAACGTACATCTTCATTTCATAAGACCTATTTGAAGATTTATTCCAATTCATGAGAAGAATGCATTAGGTAAGCCATTATCATAAATTTACTTCTTACCCAATTAATTCCATCAAGACATAGAGACATGCATATTCTACTTTCAATTATTCAAGCCCATGAACTCTAATTTAATCTCATCACATCTATCATTGACATATTAAAATTTCATGGGTAACCATATAATCATCACATATTAAACATGGATGCAAGGGATTTGTGATAATTGAATGACAATGACAAAAACATTATTTAAAATTCTAATCATTCATGAATAAAATTTCATAACTCCACCCTTTTCATCACCCAAAAAATAATTCAAGATAACCCAATCATTTTACACCGTACTTATCTCATAGTCACAAAGGATCTTGAAATTTAATGAGTTGTAGGCGGATTCACCATCAATTTAAAACCCTAGGTCATGCATCTTCTAGAATAGAAGAAATTGGGCATTTTAAAATATTTTGGGGCACAAGGATGGAAGAGTATCAACCCGCATACCTGGTAGAAGAACCCTACTAGAAATTTTCCTTGAAGCTTGGTCAACACCTTGGTAAAGTTTTTGATTCTTAAGAGGAGAGGAAGAAAAAGTCCTTGAAAGATACCTTGAGATAATGAGGGTTTAGGCTTGTAGAAACCCTTAAAACGTCCGAAATAATACATAAAATGACGTAGTTTAAAAGTTAAAAACATAGAAGTTTACAAAAATGCCCCTGAAGAAAACTAGAAATTTCCCCAAATATGGAGTCACGACTAATGTAATGAGTCATCGTCCCATCCAATGACTCTTCATCTTTTCCATTAAGTACACTAGAAAATTCAAACTATTTTATCATTCTTCAAACCATGACCAACGTAACGAGTCGTTGCTCCATCCTATGACTCGTTAGACCCATTCATCAAGTGCACTGGAAGACTACTTCATGACTTCAACTCTTCCCATCTAATGACAGAATGACGAGTCGTTCCCACACTTTTCAACCTGTCACATCCTTTCATCCACTATACTGACTCCTCACTTGATTCATTACCCCACTACCAGCCTAACGAATCGTTGCAGGGCAAGACGACTTGTCAGGTCATCCGTGGCCACTGGGCTTGCCATCCACTCCTTACAGTTCGTCACGAGTCAACCCACGACTCGTTAGGTCTCTTAATGAGTCATTTCCTGACTCGTTCTGAGGCAAATTTCTGCTGACTTTTCTACTGAGCTTCCTCTAGCTCTAGGGTCTAATCTATAGGACATCTGAGGTGTTACAATGACCCTTTCTTTTAATATTTATAACAAGATTTTCATATTTACAATTATCTATGCTAGGTGTAATGTGTTAGAAGGATTTGAGTTATGGTATTATCTGGAAGTCTTGGCGGAGGTATATCAAAATCCATGGATAGTGGAATGTTATTTTAATATAATCATCAATGAAGATGAAAAGCAAGAAGTTCTACCATTCACTCAGGATAAGGCGGCTAATTTTGCATAGTGTCTTAACAGTAGTACTTTATTGGAGTTGAAAACTACTGGCATCAAGTATACATGGTGGTAAAGAAGAATTGAGGGTGAATGTATTTTCAAATGACTAGATAGAGTCCCATTGAATTAGAATTTTTCTAATATGTTGACATCTAGTGAAGTACACAATCTAATAAGGCAAGGATCAGATCATGCACCCTTTATGTCACTTACAACACTGTAGAAGAGCATGCAATCAGGCCATTTAAGTTTCTTAACTTCTGGACAAAACTTTAGCAATTTAAGAATCTTGTCAAGGAGATTTGGAAGACAGACTTTGTGGATCCTATTATGGTGTTCAAGGGCAAAATCAACAAAGCAAAAAAGACATTAGCTTTATGGAGCAAACAAACTTTTGGTAATATCTTTCAGCAAATTTCCACATCAGAAGATATCGTAAATGTGAAGGAAATTTAGTTGTAAATTCTTCCATCACAAGAGAACAGAATGAGTTTGAGCAAAGTAAAAGTAGAATTGAAAAGGTATAGGCATATGAAGGAGGAAATTGAAAACAAAAGGAAGGATTGAGATGGTTCACAAAGAGAGATAATAATACCGGATTCTTTCACACTTATGTACAAGCAAGGATGAAAAAGCTACATATTGATGAAATCCAAACTATGTAGGGATTTCTGTGAATACGAATGAAAACATTGGAGTTGCAGCTGTATCCTTCTTTGCTGAGCAGTTTAGTGATGATAGAATAACAAATAAATTTGATATGTTACAGAATATACCTGGCTTAATCTCACAAGAATGAAGAGATAACCAGCTTACCTAGCAAGGAAGAAGTTTAAAAGGTTGTGTCTGCATTGAATGGGGATAACACCAATGGTCCATATGGACTCTCATGAGTGTTTTTTCAAGAATGTTGGGACATTATTGGAGCGTACACCACTAGAATGGTACAAGCCTTCTTCTATTAATATGAAATTTCTAGGTACATTACTCACACAAAACTTATTTTACTACCCAAGAAGGACATGGTGGGGAGTTTTCCTATCAGTCTAAGCACTTTTTAAATAATACTCTATATAAAATGCTACGTGATAGAATGGTTGGCTGTCTACCTCACATTATTCTAAGAAATCAGACTAGTTTTATCAAAGGAAGAAGTATAATAGAGAATGTTCTTCTGGTTTAGGAAATTATTACGGACATAAACCTTAAAAATAAATGGCATAATGTGGTTGTGAAGTTTGATATGGAAAAAGCTTATGACAGGGTATCCTGTTGGTTTTTTAAAAAGGTTCTAAGAAGTTTCAGATTTTCAAATATCATTATAGACATGGTGTGGATATTGGTGTCCAACAACTGTTATTCTATACTAGTAAATGGATAGTCTTGTGGTTTTTTTAGTCTTCCAAAGGTTTGAAATAGAGTGATCTTTTATCACCTACACTATTTATTATTACTGCTGAAATGTTGACAAGAGGTTTAAATCAATTACATGAAGATGCCGAGTATAAAGGATATCTGATGCCAAAATGGAGTCCAAAAATAATCACCTATCTTATGTAGATGACACCATACCTTTCTGTTCTAGAGATAGGAAATCTGCAAAGAAGATCGTAAGGATACTAGCAGATTATGAACAAATGTCAGGACAAATGATTAATAAGAATAAAAACTGATTCTATATACATGATAGAATCCAAGGGTTGTAGCCCATAATCTAAAAGATGGACAGGTATAAATCAGGGGTCATTCCTTTTTATATACCTAGGATGTCCAGTTTTCCATAAGTGGAAGAGAAAGTTGCATTTTGAGTAACTGATAAGGAAGATTTCGAGGAGAATAATGTCCTAGAAGAATAAATTCTTATCATTTAGAGTTAGGTTCATTTTAATATCTCATGTACTCAACCTATGCCCATTTACTTATTATCAGCCATGAATCCTCCTACGAGGATTATCAACCATATTCATCAGATGATTGTCATGTTTTTTCGGAGTATAATAGGAGGAATCGAAAGAAAGCATTGGGTTTTATGAGAAGAGATGTTTGACAAATGGACCCAACATGGGGCTTTATACTTCACTGAAGAGCACAATAATGAAGAGGGGGAATTGGAGGTTAGAGATTTCATAAAGAATAGATGTTGGGACACAGAGAAGTTGAGAGGTAAACTCTCAGAGAAAATGACCAATCACATTATGGAGAATATTTATCCTTTGGTGAATGCAAAAATAGACAAAGCCGGGTGGATGAGGAACCTAAGGGTACTTTCACAGTCAAATATGCATACCAATTACTAAAGAGAAAGATGGAGGAAGTAGGATGGTTGGAAACATCTGGATTAAGGGTCTTACTTTTAAAAATTTGCTTCTTTTTATGGAGAGTTTGGAAGAGGAGAATTGCTACTGTCGATAATCTTAAAACGATGCAAATGCGTGTAGTTTTCAGATGTTATTGTTGCAAAAATTACCACCAAGACACTATGAATCACTAATTTGTAACAACTTCCATAGCCCAAAGGTTGTGGAAGCAGTTTGCTACTTGTGCAGGAATTAACATTGAAGGAATGTACCTACAGCAACTCATAATCAACTATTGGAAGCTTCCAGTCCCTAAAAAGCTACAAGGACTCTGCAAAATTATTCCTTCTATCATATTTTGTGAACTATGGAAAAGGAAAAACGTTAGGAGATATAGAAAGGAAGTAAATATCCTTGGATCACAGTTCCCTTGCAGTTGTCACGACTCGAGCATGGACCCCAGATTGTAACAGGAGACCTAGAACCACAAATGACTTCGAGATAATCCATGGCACATGTATTACACACTTTAGAGAATAAACTAAGTGGAACAATCACAAAACATAACATAAGGCATAAGCGGAAGATAAATATATCATAATATGACAAACTGAATTATCTAGACAACACAACTAGATATATATACACATCATGTCTCAAAGCCTCTAGTGATACGACAAGCTGAAGGGAGGAACACCCAACTAGCTCCACTAAAGTTTGAAACTAAAAGTCTTAAGAAAAGGACAAGAATGAAAACTGACATCCCCAAATCATGAGGACTCACCAAAAATGTTGAAGCCGAACAAGATCGAATCTACCAACGCGATTGAGACTGATCACCTGAACCTAAATCATGAGATGATATAACATAAAAGTATGCGATCAGTACTTTGAATGTACTGAGTATGTAGGATAAGTAAAACATGAGTGTAGGGACAACATGCTAAAATTATGATAGTGAGATAGTCATAAACATGAGTTATTCATCATAAACAGAAGCATAATGACCCACAATTTTGAAAGTAAAATCATATGGATTAACATGTTTGAAATCATAAGTAAAAACTCATAAAATAATCGATTGAGTCATATGCATTATAAAACATGATATCATAAATCGTAAACATGAATAACATAAACATGAGGAACAATTGGAAATTCTCATAACAGATACGATTATGAGGAGATTTTAGTATCTTCAATATCCACATCAATCAAATCTACTACTTCCCTGTCAGAGGATACACCTAGAGCAAAAAACAAGATCCATAGTGGCATTTCTGCCAAGAAGTACACTGTGAGGGCTTTTTCTCCTCCCTTAATGTGCCCAAGCTTCAATGTCTCAGTCAGTTTAAGGTAGACTCTCTTTCTTTTTCCACTTGAGCAATATGCAACCATCCAAAAGTGGAATTGTTTGACACCCAGAGTCTTTTTAAACATATCTGCTCTTGTGCAACAAAGATCTGAAATAAAATCGATACCCAATTGTCTCACTCAAGTTGGAAGAGCTATTCTAAGCCTTGCCAGGGCAAAGAATGATAATGGCATATGATATCACTCATGAGCCCATTTAGGTCGGGAAGCACTCTCTGAGAGGACCCCTATCTTAATCATACCTACGGTGGCATGTAGTTCTAAAACCTGGGTGAGCTAAACCCTATCCTACTCAATAATGCTACTCCTAAAATATGAATATTGCTCATACTCATAATCATTAAACATACTTGATTTTGCATGGTCTAGTTGAAAATCATGAAATTCAAAAATATACTTGACATATGTGAACTAGCCATAAAAACATTGTCGAAGACTGGCCATGATACATAAACTTGAGATTCATGAAATTCATGCATAATTGAGTAAATCATCATAACTAGAAAATATATATTCATAAGAGAATTTAATATAAAATATGTAATCATATTCATAAGTCATGGTTTGAATCATAATAGGATTGAATTCATAGGAGTTAATAAGAGATTTCATAAAATTGGGTCTAATCTTAGAATTTTCATAAATCATAATTGAATACATAAATTCATGAAATTGGTTTGAAATTAGTCATAAGGGTGTAAACAATCCCTATTTATAACCCTACATATCTGGGGTTGAAGAGATCTTTCTAGGGTTTGAAACCCAAGAGAATTAGAGAAGAAGGAGAACCTTGATTTCTTAAGGGCTTGAGAAGATTGGATCTTCAAATTTAGATGCTAGGAATAGAATGAGGGTTTGGAATGAATAAAACCCTATAATACACCCTTTTAGTAGCTCAAAATGACTTAGTTTAGGAGTTAAGTAAATAGGAAGTACGAAAATACCCTTAATAGCTCGACTAAAAATTTCACTCCGATAAACCTAACAGGTCACTTAACGACCCGTTAGTGCACTTAATGGGTTGTCACCCTCCATATGTTATCATTAGGAAAAAATCAAGTTTCTAGGATGCTTACTTAGCACCTCCTCTTAATGATTCGTCATCACAATTAATGGATCCCTCCTCTAGTCGTAGACTCTCTAAGTCACCAAATATCTCCAACTCTCTTCACCTAGAGGATCACTTGATGATCTATCGAGTGTCCTAATAGGTCACTTGATGGTTCATTTTGTGACCTGGCATAGATTCTATTGTGTTCTCTGTTTCATCCATTGATTTTGATCTTTGGGACTTTTGGGGTGTTAAATTATCTCCTCCTTGGAAAAATTCATCATCAATTGGAGACTAAGCAGGTTGGAAGGATTGGGAAGGAACTGCCATCCCAAAATTGATAGGCTATTTATTGAAAACAGAAGGAATGACTGATTCCGATCTGGGATACATGATTGAACTAAATTCATGAAACATGCATCCATACTAAAACATGAAAGGAACTAAGAGACATAAAATTGACATGAAACTAAATAGAGTACTAAGGAGGAAACGAGTACCTTATGCTGTAACTTAGATGAAAGGAAAAGACGCAGGTATTTAGCCATCATATCTGCTTTAGCTTCAAACATTGCTCCCTCCTCTAGGTAATTTCTCCATAAAATCTTCATTCAAGCTATGTCCTTGTTCCTCAACTTGTAAACTTGATGATCAAGGATCTCAATTAGAACCTCCTCATATGTAAGACTATACTTCACACCAATGTTTTCTACCGGAAGGACTAGGGTTGGATCACTAATGCACTTTTTTTAGCAAGGACACATAAAAAACTGGATGCACTGAAGCTAACTCTGCTGGTAACTCCAATTCATAAGCCACATTGACAACCTACCTCAAAATCCAATAAGGGCCAACATATCAGGGACTAAGCTTCCCCTTCTTGCCAAACCTCATAAGTCACTTCATGGGTTACACCTTTAGAAACATCCAATCATCGACCTCAAAATCAAGCTCCATCATCCGAGCATCTGTATAATTTCTGACGGCTCTGAGTTATCTTCAGCCTCTCTTGGATAAGCTGAACTTTCTCCATAGAATCATGAACTAATTAGGTTCTATTAACATAGACTCACCTATCTCGAACAATCCAATATGTGATTTACATCTCCACCCATAAAGAGCCTTAAATGGTGCCTTCTGAATGTATGAGTGGTATTGTTGTAGGAAAACTAAATGAGAGGCAAGTGGCCATCCCAACTACCTTTGAATTCAATCACGTAATCTCTTATCATGTCCTCAAGAGTCTAAATGGTCCGCTCAACCTGGCTATCCTACAGGTGAAAAGTTATGCTAAGCTTAACGTGAGTACCGAGACACCTCTAAAATGACTTCTAGAACTTAGAAATGAACCGAGTACCCCTATCTGAGATGATAGAAAACGGAACCCCATGTAACCTGTCCAACTCCTGAATGTAAAGTCTAGCATAATCATGGCTGAGTTTGTAGTCTTAAGTGGTAGAAAATTTGTTGACTTGGTCATCCATTCAACAATCACCCATATAGAATCATGCTGTCAGTGTATTTATGGCAACCATATAATAAAATCCATATTGATCTATTCCAACTTCAAAATAGGAATGCTGATATCCTGAAGCATAACTCCTGACCTCTAATTCTCAACCTTCATCTATTGTCAATTTAGGCACCTAGGGGTCGTTTGGTATGAAGACAAGTAATACAGGAATTAGTAATGCATGGATTAATAATGCATGGATTGCTAACAAAACAATTGTAATATTGGGATTATTTTTTAATCAATGTGTTGGGTTAATTGGGTTAAAAACTAGATATACGATGTATTGTATTAGGATTAAAATTATACAAAAATCTTCTTTACAATTATACCCTAGAATTCTTATATAAAGAAATTCAGGAAAAGGTATTGAGGGGTAGACTAGTCATTTAGGGGTCTTATCCTTGTATTGTTAATACACGGATTAGTAATCCCTTTGTTTACTTGGTATAGAATTGTCATGACCCAAATAGAGGCTCGGATCATAGACACGTGACAAGAGACCCCGAAGGATCCCAAGTCAACCCATGGCTCATGCATATAACTCTTCTCATTCAAATAAGCGAAATGATAATCATATAAACATAGTGGAAGCGTAGCCATAACATAGCATCAAGGAATACAGGACATATACAAAAGCTGAGTACTACATACTTGTCTGAAAGCCTCTACTACATATGATGGGTTGATTGGAGGACAACCCCAACTAACTTGAACAGTATTGAAACTAAAGATAACATAAAAGTCTGTCAAACAACCCTAGAAACATGAGGACTCACCAATGAGCTGCTGGCGTAAGCTGAGATGGACTAAGGATGAGGATGAGCCTGAGATGTGGACCCTGTATCATGAAACGATATAACATAGAAAGTATGCGGTCAGTGCTTGGAATGTACAGAGTATGCAAGGTAAATTAAATCACTAAAATAATGTAAACATCTTAAAGCAAGTCATACATATATCAAAAAGCTTTTAAGGATAAGAAGAAGACCACATGCATTCATTATGAAATTATACTCATATTATACATAATCCTGCATGACTTTAGAACATCATGACTAACTCGAATGACTAAAGCTGAAACATGAAATTTATATCAAAAGCAAAACCATGAGTCAAGCCTTACTTCTTGTACATGCATGCATAACTAATCAACATGAATAGTGAATATACAATCTGAATGATATGGATAGTGGGAGACTCGACACTTAACCGACATACCACGATAGAGCTCCCATGGTCCCAACTATAACACTCAAGTGGGAAGAGCGGTCCATAACTTTGCAAGGGCGATGGATGATACCAAGATACCGATATCAAGCTCAAGGGCCAATCGAGCCTAGGATAGCTCACAAAGGAGGTCCTAATAATGTATAAGTATCAACCTATGTTGGCACGTAGTTATGGGGCATACGGTAGTCGACCCTTAACCCACTCGGTGCTAGACTCTTCTCCCAAAAACATGCAATGCTCTACATTGTATATAATAAAGCTCAACATCTTCTATTGACGAAGCTCAACATGAAATTATGTATAGACTGATATCATATAAAAATGAAGCTCAACATTGTTCTTCGACAAAGCTTAATAATGCCATACATCTCAATTATAAATCCATGCACATGAGAAGCTTTATTTCGAAACTTACCACAAGTTCAATCATAGGTGGGAGCATCTAGTCCAAATAATGTGGTAAGATACATGTAGAAATATTTACTCGACATTCCACAAGCTAGAATTTATAATAAGAATTGGGAAATCTCTCTTTAAATAATGTGGTAAGCTTATGTTGGGAAAATCTTTGCTTTAATCAACATGTGGGCATTGCTCAAAGTATTATCATACTAGGATATACACATTCTTATTTTTGAAAACAACATCATAGTCATGGGTAACTTTAGAAACATGTTTTTCATCACCAACTTCATCATTATCACACATTTACCATAAATCACCTATTTTATGAACTCTTCACCCATGGGCGTTTTAGAGTCAATTTTTATAAAAGAAACAAGTTAGAATCCGCCCAAAATTCGTATATCATCAATATCAACTCAATCTAGTCATACCCATGAGTAGAGATATAAGAGTCATGCAATTGATCAAAACCCCATAATTGATTATTCATAATTTAACACTAATTGGTAGAAATTGGGCATGGGTGTGGAAGGAAGATACCCATTAAAACCCTACATACCTGTCAATGGATTGACTCAAAGTTCCTTGAATACCCTCAAAGAAATTGATAGAAACTTGGGGAAGAAGACCTTGAATCTCTATAAAATTTCTCTAAGGTTCTTGCATGAGAATAGGCATGCATAAATGACTTAACTCCTCTTATCACACTCAGGAAATTTCCAAAACCTTGTAGTTCAAGGTCTCAAAGCATGGAAAAGTCGAAAATACCCTTAATAAACCTGCCCTAAAATCTGGCTGGATGGAACCCACTAGTGGTATCAACGGGTCGTGGAAGCAACCCCCGGTCCATCCTGTCTCTTTGTTGAAAACACTGCTAAAGCTCATTCTCGAAATCGTACTACGAACACACAGGACGGACCGTCATTCGCCACAAAGGGCCATTGTAACACCTATTGTTACTTCAGCCATCTGGCTTGACTCCTTACCACGACTACTACAACAGCTCGTTGTTCCTTACAACGGGTCATAAAATCAACCATTGTTTCCCCCCGACATCTGAGCTCCTAATCCCACGACCACAATGATGGTCCGTGGTTACTTACCACGGGTCATAGTACTTGTTGTTCTGCAACCTTTTTCCCAACTTTTAGCAGTTTTGCAGTTTAGCTTCCCGAGTCTACTCCTAAGAACATCCGGAGCGTTACAATATCTCCCCCTTGGGAACATTTGTCCTCAAATGTAGGAAACAAGCAACAAATAAAAACATACAATTTATCATATTCAAAACTGATCACTTTTAACTGATAACTAACAGAATGACTACCTCCGATTCAAAACACACAACTGAACTGAATTCACCAATCATACACACAACCAGATACATAAAAGAAACTTGTGCATATAATTTAAACATGAATACTAAATTGAGTTTGAGTGTAGAACATTACCTCAAGCTGAAACTGAGCTGATAGAGAATATATGTGGATATTTAGCCATCATATCTACTTCAACTTCTCATATAGCTCCCTCAACATGTTGATTTCTCCATTAGACCTTAAATGAATCTTTGTTTCTCAACTTCCGAACCTGACAATCTAACATTTCAACGGGAATTTCTTCATAATTGAGGCTGTCTTTCACTCCAATGCTGTCTACTGAAACTACCAAGGCTGGATCACGCAAACACTTCTTCAAAAGTGATACATGAAAAATGGGATGAACAGGACAACTCCGATGGCAAAGTCCAACTCATAAGCTACTTTACAAACTTTCCTCACAAACCGGTAGGGTCCTACATATCGGGGAATGAGTTTCCTTTTCTTTCCGAACTGCATGACTCCCTTCATAGGAGATACCTTTAGAAATACCCAATAATCCACCTTAAACTCCATATCTCTTCTCCTCTCATTTGCATATGATTTCTTACAACTCTGAGTGGTCTTCAACCTACCCCTTATCAACTGAACTTTTACCATGGCCTTATTAACCGAATTAGGCCCTATCATGGCTTGTTCACCAACTTCAAACCATTCGATGGGCGATCTACACCTCTGCCCATAAAGAGCCTCGAACTGTGCCATCTGGATGCTAGAGTAATAGTTGTTATTATAAGCAAACTTGATCAAGGGTAAATGATCATCCCAACTACCTTTAAAATCCATAACACATGCTCTCAACATGTCCTCAAGAGTCTAGATTTTTTGTTCCACCTGGCCATCCATTTGCGGATGGAAGGCTGTGCTAAGCTTAACTTGTGTCCCAAGTCCCTTTTGAAAGGAACGCTAGAATTGAGAAGTAAATTGAGTACCTCGGTCTGAAATAATGGAGAAGGGCACTCCATGAAGTCGAACCAACTCTCGAATATACAACTTAGCATAATCATCCACTGAATCCGCGGTCTTGACCAGTAGGAAGTGTTCCACCTTAGTTAACCTGTCTACCACCACCCAAATGGAGTCATAGTGTTGGCGAGTACGAGGTAAGCCTGTAATAAAATCCATATTAATCTCTTCCCACTTTCTAGTGGGAATGATGATATCCTGAAGTACACCTCTCGGCCTTTGATGCTCGACCTTCAATTGTTGGTAGTTCGTTCATTTTGCTATGAACTCTGCAATATCCTTCTTCATACCATCCCACCAATAGATTTCTCACAAGTCCCGATACACTTTTGTGGATCCTGGATGAATAGAATATCTGGTACTATGTGCCTCATGCAATATCCGAACTCTCAAATAATCAACATCTGGGACATATAGATGACCGTCATACCATAGCATACTATCTCCCCCTTGGGAGAAATCCTCCACCTTTTGACTCTACACCGCCTCCTTTAGCTTCCTCAAAATTGGATCCTTATCTTTCATGGATTTAACAGCGACCACTAAAGACGATTCTGATCTATTTTGCACAACAACGCCGCCATCGGTCAAATCTATCAATCTAACTCCTAGCCTAGCAAGTCGGTGGACATCCTTCACCAACTCCTTCTTTCCCTCATCCACATTGGACACACTCTCCATAGAGACCCTACGAAGTGCATCTGCAACCACATTAGCCTTGCGTGGGTGGTAGAGAACACTTATGTCGTAATCCTTTAATAACTCCAACCACCTCCTTTGTAGAAGATTTAGATCTTTCTGTGAGAACATATATTGCAAGATTTTATGATTGGTGAATATGTCCATGTGGACCCCATACAAGTAATGCTACCATATCTTCGATCCAAATACCACCGCGGCCAAATCAAGATCATGGGTCGGGTAATTCTTTTGATGAACTTTCAGCTATCTTGAGGCATATGCTATTACTTTCCCATGTTGCGTTAACATACACCTCAGTCCAACTCGCGAAGCATCATAATACACCGCAAAGATATCCATACCCTCGGGTAGATTCAACACTAGTGCTGAAGTGAGTCGGGTCTTCAACTCCTAGAAGATTTTCTCACATGCCTCCGACCATTGAAACTTTACCTTTTTATGAGTCAATCTAGTCAATGGGGCTGCAATAGATGAGAAACCTTCTATGAAACTCCAAAAATAACCTGCTAAGGCCAAGAAGCTCCTAATGTCTGATGGGTTCGTCGGTCTAGTCCAATTCTTTACCGACTCGATCTTTTGAGAATCTACTTTTATGCCCTCACCTTATACCACATGGCCTAGAAATGCCATTGAGTCCAACCAAAATTCACATTTGCTGACTTTGCATACAACTAACAATCCTTGAGGGTCTGAAGCACTATTGTTAAGTGAGCAACATGTTCCTCCTCGCTTCGTGTGTATGTAAGGATGTCATCAATGAACACAATCACGAACATGTGCAAATATTCCTTGAACACCCTGTTCATTAGATCCATAAAAGCTACAGGGGCATTTGTTAGTCCAAAAGACATAATAAGAAATTTGTAGTGGCCATACCGAGTCCTTAAAGTGGTTTTCGGGATGTCACTCTCCCGAACTCGGATCTGGTAATATCCGGATCTGAGATTAATCTTGGAGAAACACTTGGCACCCTGAAGCTGGTCAAACAAATCATCGATCTTGGTTAAAGCAAACCTGTTCTTGATGGTGACCTTGTTCAACTACCTATAGTTAATGCACATCCGAAGAGAACCATCTTTCTTTCGAACGAACAGGACTGGTGCACCTTATGGAGACTTACTCAGCCTTATGAAGCCCTTATCTAATAGATCCTTCAACTGATCCTTCAACTATTTTAGCTTAGTTAGAGCCATTCTGTATGGAGGAATAGATTAGGATGCATGTTAGGAAGAAAATTATACCGAAATCAATATCACGAATGGGAGGGACACCTGGAAAATCATCAGCGAAGACCTCTGGATACTCATGTAGTACTGGTACAAACTGGATAGTCGGGGTTTCAGACTCCACATCCTTAACCCTAACTAGATGGTATTAACAACCCTTAGAAGTCATCTTTCTTCCCTTAAGGTAGGAAATAAATCGACCTACCAGCACCGCTAAACTACCCTCCCATTCTAAGATAGGTTCACCTAGAAATCTGAAAAATACTGACTGGGTCAGAAAATTAACTGAAGCATAGCATGAAAATAGCCAATCCATGCCGAAAATAACATCAAAATCGGTCATGTCTAACTCTATCAAATCTGTTGAGGTGACCTTATGAAGAACTAAGAGTAGGAAATCTTTATACACTCGTCTAGCTAAAATTGAGTTACCTACTTGAGTAGAAACTGAGAAGGGCTCTAATAAGACATCGGGGTTGACTCCGAAGCTACTGGCTACATATGATATCAAGAAAGACAGGGTAGCATACAAATCTAATAATGCATAAACATCAACATAAAAGACTCTCAACATACTGGTGACTACATCTGGTGAAACCTCCTACTCTTGACGAGTGGCTAAGGCATAGAATCTATTCTAGCGCTACCCACTAATTGTGCTAGTAGATGCCCCCTGATGTGCTTTGCGCGGGGGTGGGATTGTTAAACTAGAAGTTAGGCCTCAGCCCCCAACCTGATCTGGTCTTGTAGCGGGGAAATCTCTGAGCATATGTCCAGGCTGCCCACATCCAAAACAAGCTCCTAACCCTGCCAAGTACTGGCCTGTGTGCCCTTGGCCACATCTACGGCAAGCTAGAATGCTGGAATCTGTGCGTTTGCTGCTATGACCCCTTGGGCTAGATGGCACACTTACAGCTAATGATGCTAGGCCTGATGGTCTGTGGTGGGTCTGCTATTGATGCCCACCACCAAACCTCTACTGCGAGAATTTATGGTCTTTGGTCCTGTCCCTCTTGGCCTCCCTCTCCCTTGAATGTGCTGCCTCCATCTACTGAGCATACAAAATAATGCGAGGGAAGTCCATGTCCTAATGGAGCATAGTTGTCCTTCAGTCCTTGTCCAAATATCCTGCTATACCATGCACAAATCTTCTCACCCGCACCCGCTGGTCGGCCACTAATTCTAGGGCATACTTAGACAGGCGGGTGAACTCAAGGGCATACTCCCGAATAGTCATCCTTCCTTGCCTCAAATTCAAACATTTAGCTGCTTTCAACTCCCTTATCTCTCAAGGGTAGAACCAATCGAGGAATGCAACTTGAAACTTGATGTAGCTTAGAGACCTTGAAGTACTGTACATAAGTTTTGATGATTTGACAAACCTATTGGGGGACCAGATCAAAGACCAGATTTCTCTCTAGCAAAAGTCAACTCTCACAGCTGTCAATAACAGCTTTACAGCCTGTCAAGGTGTCCACAGCACAGTGACCAGACTGCTGCTATTGCTCCTATCATTTATCTGCTAGAAAATATCCCATGTGTCTCGATCTTATGTTTGATATAGACTTGACATAAGACAAATGGGTCTTCACTTTTGCAAACACACAAGAAGGAAACTTCCTCTCTTACAAAAGCCATTTGAAGACAAGACTCAACAACAACAAGAACCAAAGTCATTTCATGTGTATTTGTTTAGTTCTAGGTTGTTGATTTCTTGTTTTTTGTTCTTAATTTGTAAACCTACTCCTCTTATGAGAAGCATTCGTAGGTATCTATTTTTTGGTTGTAAAATCGTTGTTTGATAGGCTAGAGTCAGCCTTTGGTTTTCTTTCTAATAGAGTTATTGCAAAGGCTTACAATAGAGGTATTGTAAGGGGGAAGGGATTAATAGGTTATTTCCTAGGTTACATGAGTTTGTAATCTGAACTTGCCTGGCTGTTTTAGTGGAGTTTGAAAATCCTACCAGTGTAGGTCGTGGTTTTACTCTCTTGGGCAAAGAGGTTTCCACGTAAAATTTCTTGTGTTATTTAGCTTCTGTTTTCTATTAAGGAACCAGGTAAGGGACCTGGTTCTTTGCTGTGTTTGGTGGATGCATATAAACTATCAATTGGTATCAGAGAAGGTTCTTTCTAATCGGTTAACACCTAGAAAGTACCGACTCAAATGGCTGCTCCACCTAATCTCAAAGAAGGACAATCAACTTCTCGACCTCCCAAATTTAATGGACAGTACTATGGCTGGTGGAAGACAAGGATGCATGATTTCATAATGGCTGAAGACTCAGAACTTTGGGATGTCATTTGCGATGGACCATTTGTGCCTATGAAGATCTAGAAGACGGAACAAAAGTTCCAATGACTAGAAAGGAGTACAGCGATACTGATCGCAAGGCTGTGGAGAAGAATTTTAAGGCAAAAAATTTCTTGGTGTGTGGAATCGGTCCAGATGAATACAATCGTATTTCATTGTGTGAAACAGCAAAGCAAATCTAGGAGGCATTGCAAACAACACATGAAGGGATCAGTCAAGCAAAGCAGTCAAAGATTGACATGCTTACCACCCAATACGAGCTGTTCAAAATGAAGGAAGGTGAAACTATCCACGAAATACATACCAGGTTCACCTCTATCATCAAAGAGCTACACTGCTTAGGTGAAATCATCAGAACTAACAAGCTCGTCAGGAAGATCATTAGTGTACTTCCAATTAAATGCATTCACAGAAGCCAAAGATCTTGAAAAAATGAGTATGGATGAGCTGATCGGGAACTTGAAGACATATGAGCTCAAGAAACAACAAGATCTTGAGAGGAGAGATTCTAAGAAAGAAAAAAACCTTGCCCTGAAGTCAGCAAGAAGTGATTCAAGTGGAGATGAACTTGACATGGATTACTTGACTCGTCGATTCCAAAAGATGGTGAGAAAAAGTGGAGGCTTCGCGAAAAAGGGGAGTGCTAGCAAGTACCAAAAGGCTAATGACCTGTGTCACAAGTGTGGGAAGCCTGGACACTTTATTAAGGATTTCCCTATGCATAAACATGATCAATTCAAGGCCAATGCTGAGAAGGCGCAAAAGAGGAACCAGGTGTAGGACATGTATAAAAGAAGAGAAGCGGCTGACATGGTGGTAAGGCAAGCCATGGCAGCCTGGGGAGACACATCCAGTGAGTCAGATCAAGGTGGAGAAACTCCTGCAGACACATCTACGTATGCTCATGAAGACGGACCCTCAAAATTTGATTCAATTTTTGCTCTCATGGCACAGTCTGACACTGATGAAAATGATGAGGTAATCTTTCGTGACCTATAGAAGGATCTCAAAACTCTCTCTAAAAGAGAGTTGAGAGCTCTTGCTGATCTTTTGATAGATGCATACTATGGTGTCGTTAATGAGAAAACCACTCTAAGTACTGAGCTAGAACTATCAGAAGAAATTGGCAAGTCACTAGGCTTGGAAATCACTAGACTCAGTGAAGAAATAAGGGAACTGATTAAGGATAAAGTAACCATAGAAGATAATATCATAAAATGCATGGAAAACGAACATAATGGGGAAAGCTCTCTTTGTCAAGCTAAAATTCAACTGGAATGTGAACTTGAAAGGGCTAAATTAAGTTTGGTGGCGCAATCTGAGAAGAATATAGCTCTTCATGAGGAACTGATGAGAGTAAAAAGTGATCTTGACAAGTCACTTAGATGGACCAGGTCCTCCAAGGCTCTTGCTACTGCTAACTCTAGATGTATGCAAACCAGGGAAGGTATTGGGTTTAGACGACCAAGGGCACCTTATGACCCTCATAGTAAATATGTGTCTACTCCTGATAATTGGTTATGTATCCATTGTGGTAGAAATGGTCATCTCAAGGGTGAGTGTCTAGCTAGACTCTCTACCTTGACCAAACAACGGAAGGCGTCAGAGGCCGTGAAAAAGGTGAGCATACCTGGTCCAGTCCTTAATAAAACCTGGTTACCAGCTTGGACTAAGAAGAATTTGATCCTTACTTTATCACAATTTTGGGAACTCAAGCTGAAATGAGTTCCTAATCAAGCAATTGATTTTTTGTGAAGGGTGAGAGAAGTGGAAGCAGCCAGAATGATTCGTGGATAGTGGCTGCTCGAGACACTTAACTTGAAGTATTAAAGATTTCCTCTCTCTCAAAGCCCTTCAAGGTGGGAGTGTATCCTTTGGAGACGGAAGAGAATGTTAC